>OY754468.1:17198464-27198464 GCA_963575645.1 Xanthostigma xanthostigma
TGCTAGTTGAATAAAATATTATGTGCGACCATTGATCGAAGGAGAATATTCCACTCGCATGTTACCGCACTCGCTAAGCTCGTGCGGAAAATTTCACGCTCATGGAATTTTCTCCTTCTCTCACTAGTCGCACAATATACCTACTATTATTGAAGAGTTCTAATCAGACTTTAATCAAAGATTTGAACATTATAATATATTATTCAAATCTTTGATTAACGTCTAACTAGAACTCTTCAATAAATAAAATTATCGACCAATTTTTCAGACAATATTATTATATTATCTTTATTGATCTATTATCCTCTGAAAAATAATATTATAAAAAAATTACTAGATCTGAAACACATATCATGTTATATATAATGTACCATGTTCATGTGGGAAAACTTATATTGGCCAAACTTCGCAGTATCTTAAAAAAAGGTTGATGCAACACTCGCCAGATTGCAAAATATCCAATTTTTTAAAAACAGAAAACACAGTGTTAGCAACACACCATTTTGAAAAAAATCATAATTTTAGACTTCAATTATAGACACTGAACCAAATTACTTTAAAAGAAACAGTGAAATGTTTCAAATTTTCCTACATGATACAATTAACTTTCGGACCGATACTCCAAGACTTAGTAACGTCTATAATAATTTATTAAATCTTTATAAAGAAAATATCATACTAAATTAAAGTCTAAAAAAAAAAATTTGGCACCTTAAAAATAATACTCTCCTAGGTTATCAAATTACTGAAAATTTAAATTCATAGTAAATAACAAAGTGTTGTTTAGAATTTTTTGTTTAATTTTGACATAATAAAAAAATTTAAGAGATGTGTTCTAAAGTGGAAAATAAATATAATTTTTATGTTAAACTTTATTTTCTAATATTAAAAATTGTTTTTTAGTAATGTACATTTTTTATAATTTTTATTTAAATTTGTTTTGTAAATAATAATTTTGTAAATCCATTCTTACAGAGCTTTGAAAAAGTCAGAAATTCTGATGAAACGTTAGCAATAAAAAGAAAAGAATTATACCTATGTGTCCGCATTCCCGTTATTCATAATTATTTATTATAATATATATTTGTTGCGCTTGCGCCGACGTCTCTCAAAAACAATAGGCCTCTTCATATTTGCATATCAAACATCCTCCCAAAATTTGGTTTCATTCTGCTCATCCGTGGTGTTGGAATGGTAAAAAATATCAAAAATGACGTTTGCATCTGTCAAAGTAATAATATGTTCTAATATATATTAGATATCGTGTCCATCGATAATAATTAAAAAGAAAAATCGCAGGTTAAATAAATTTAACTTTTGTCCACAAACCTGCGATTTTTCTTATGTTCTAATAATTAGTTATACAAATCGTTAACTCAGAAAGCGTTGCTATTCACAAAATACTAATGTCAAAAGACTGACTAACATTAATTGAAATGAAATTAGTTTTTGAACAAATGCAATCTTTTTATTTTAAGATAGAACATACGCAATATTTAAATTCCCATAGTTCAGTATGCAACAAACGAAGACCGACGATCCCCGTGTATGCTATGTATTAGACAAAATTGAATGTATACAGCTTGTTTTCTATAAAGCTGTATAAAGAAAGTGTTTCGACGAATTCTATTATACAAAATCTATGTAAAATTTTCTCCTCTTTCGTTTAAGACAGGTCTCGAAACGATTTGATTTAAATTGAGCGAATTATAAGCAAAAAGCTTAGTTTGCTCCATTTTTGGGAGCTTTGGGGGATTTTTTATTATTTGTTGTTATAGCAGCAATAGAAATACACACTCTGTGAAAATTTCAACTCTCTACCTATTACGGTTCTTGAGATATAGCCTGCTGACATACAGACGGACGGACAGCGGAGGCTTAGTATAGGATCCCGTTGAGCACCCTTCGGGTACGGAACCCTAAAAAGGAAAAAAAAACAGTATTTTTGCATTGATATTTTGAGATGAGGAAGTCAGCAGTCGTTTCCATAAATTGTGAATTTTAATGACAAGAGCAAAAAATTATATCATTAAAAATACTAATTTATTTTCATCTCTTATATTATATAATATTAATATAATTCTTCATTTCATCAATAATACTAATTTATATAGATTATCTGAGTCAAATAGTATTAGTTTTGTTGTTATTAAAAGGTGCGTGATGTTCGCCGGTAAAAAATCCGGGCAGAGGAGAAAACGTTTCAAACGATAGTCTATCATTAGACCAAATTTTACCTCCAATTGATTTTGTTTTACTCCCTCCCAATTTTTTTCGAAAAACAAAATTTCCGGGTCAATTTCACAAACCCGGATAATTTGACGGGCTGGGGGGTGAAACGTTGTAAACGAAAGATCTTCGTTATTCTGTTTTCCCACAAATTATTTCGTTTTACTTTCTCAAAAAAAAGATAGATCGACTTTAACTTTATCAGTCCTTAAAAACGTGCCTTTGTCATATAACAGCCATTTATTATTTTTTTGGAAAAAACTTTGTTATTAAACAAAACGATATGAATTGTGGGAAAAACATAAACTAACGAAGGTCTTTCGATTGCGACGTTATACCGCTCAGACTGGCAAATTTTCTGGGCTTGTGAAGTTGGCCCGGAAATTTTGTATTTCGAATAAAAAAAAATGGGGGTAAAATGTGGTCTAACGATAAACTATCGATTGAAACTCTATGAAGATATCTGATATTTAAGTATCGATTGCTCTCATTCGATAAATCTTTTTTCAAGAAATCCTAAAATCAGTTTTTTGGATTTTTGTGTAAACAACAAAAGAACGGCTGGACCGATTTTAATAAAATTTCTTTCGTATCATAAAGAGGTTAAGGTAGTTGTCCACTTTAGAAGGCTAAAAAAACATCAAATTAAAATTTTTTTTTGCTCATGCTCTTTTACTAGAAGCGGCCATAAACCACCCCCGAACGAAGTTAAACGCGCAATACGTTATTTCCTTTCCGAAAAAAACAATGTTTTTCCCCTGTTTTTGAGGATGCTGAGCATGGTGCTGGTGTTGAAAATTTCCGCCAACTCTCATTAACCTCTCTACCGACCAAACCGGGTGATTTTTTTTCATATCACCAGCAAAATTGGGTTATCTCCCCGTTTCAGAGGATTCTGAGATTTGGCCGGTGGAGGGGTTGGTGAGAGTCGACGGCAATTTTCAACATCACTACCGTGCTCAGCATTTTCAAAAATAGGGAAAACCTAATGTGCGTTTAACCCTGTTCGGGAGTGGTTTTTGGCCGTTTTAGGGGTTTGCGGAACTCCAAAGAAAATTTTAATATCATCACCGTGTTCCGCATCCTCTAAAACGTGAGGCGGGGGGGGGGTAATCTCGTTCCGGCTCAAAATATTTACATGTTCGTCCGTCTCACACACGCTACTATTGATCTGAGTTATAAATTTAAGTAAAAAATTCCAGCCAATTGGGCGAGGTACATTCCAACTTCAAAAATGTTGACATTTGATTATAATAAAAAAATAAAATTTCTAATATCGTGTGAGGTGACGCGGGTAATTGCTAGTATTCAATATATTTGCTATTCGTTGCCATGGTTACCTACATAATATGTTCCACGTCATGTAAACATTAATCAAAGCATGCCGAACTTGTTTATTTCTGACAGATCCATAAAACAAAAGAGCGGCTGATTTTTTTTTATTTTCAAAATATTTCCGAAACTATAAAATTTAGAAAAAAAAATTTTTTACGAAACTTTCTTGAAAAATAAATAAAATAATAAGCCGTTATGAAAAGTATACCATTATTATATATAAACCACCGTTATAGCAAATATCTCTTCTGCACATGCACCGATTTTCCCCAAAAACCATAGGGCTCTTCATATTTGCATACCAAACATCCTCCCAAAATTTGACTTCGATCCGCTCATCCGTTCGACCTGTATCGTGTTCACAGACAAACAGACTAACAGGCAAACAGACTAACAGACGCACAGAGTTTTTCCAAAAATATGTTTTTTTGAATTCGGGGGACCTCAAAACGATTAGGATTATGATTACAAGAACGAATACAATTACGATAACGTTAACGATAATGAATCAGATTACGATTACGAGAATGATTACGATTACGAGTGCGACCACGATTACGATTATGATTACGAGTAGGACTACGATTACGAGTAAGATTACGATTACGATAACGAGTACGATCACGTTTACGAGAACGATAACGATTACAAATACGATTACGATTTGGATTGCGATTACAAATACGATTACGAGTACGTCGACGACCACGACCTCGGCTACAATTACGATTACGATTACAATAACAATTACGACGACGATTACGATTACGATTTCGATTACTATTAGGTACGATTACGATAACGAGTTCGAGAACGGTTACGATTTCTATTTCGATTACGATTATTATTATATTTTTTTTTAATTATCATTTTTTTTCATTTCAATGCATTTAATTATGCAGCAAAATATAATAATTCTATTTTATTTTTCAGGTGTAGTAAAATATTTATCAGAATTAAAAATGTGTTTTACTTTTCCATAATTTGAGAAATATAGGTAGATATTAATTTAGACGAAAATATTTTTTCAAACACAATATTTAAAGTTCCCGGGATTCAAGTTTGCTCCCCTAAGGGATCAAAATTTCAAAATCAAGCGTCGTGTTGCACAACTAAATTTTCGAGACATTCGGAAAAAACAGTTCGAAATTAGTTGTCATTTTGGATGTGGGCGTAATATAAAATAGCGTTTTTGGGAGGTTTGCATATTAAACAAAATTCAAAAAATTGCAAAGACATGCCCATTGAAATAAGTTTGAACCTAACATATACACAAACAAGTGTACGTGAAGTTCGTTATTTCAATTCATTTTCAAATATGCTATATGTATATTATGTACTTACATAAAATATGCAATACCTACATAAAACGGTTACGAACTGACATTTGCATAATAACTTGAGAACCTTCCTTATTGATAGACTTGTCTATACAGTCCACAGGAGGAAGGCGATGGAATTGAACATAGTGACGATGCATACCTTACTATAATACCGTTTTATATCTACCATTTGATGTGTGTACATTCTACAGGTGATGCAAGATTTAGAACACTTTTTATTAAACACTAGCCGCTACCCGCACCTCTGCAAGCAATAGAGATAAAACATGGCCGCTACAATAGTAGTGAACATTCGCCTCCCACGTATTACAATTTTGCCTCATGGGACTGCGACTTGGCACTACAACAGTAGTGAATTCTTTGGCTCCACTGTATTACATCATGCAAGATTTTTCATTTATGTTTCGCTCCAATTGGTCGTAGCGTAATATTATATAGCCTATAGCCTTCCTCGATAAATGGGCTATCCAACAAAAAAAATGTTTTTCAATTCGAACCAGTAGTTTCTGAGATTAGCGAGTTCAAACAAACAAACAAACAAACTCTTCAGCTTTATATATTAGTACAGATAGATAAATCCTGCGCACGCACCGACTTCTTCCAAAAAAAATTTACAATTTTATACTATTGTTATATAAAAAACGTTATAGCACATAATATCTCTTTGCGCATGCGCCGATTTTCCCCAAAAATAAATTACGAAACTTTCTTGTAAAACAGACAGAATAATAAACCGTTATGAAAAGTATATAATTATTATTATATAAAAAAACGATATTATAATATATATCTCCTGCGCATGCGCCGACTTTCCACAAAAAAACTTTTCACAAAATTTCTTGTAAAATAAAATAATAAACCATTATGAAAAAAATACCATTATTATATAAAAAAACGCCATAGTATATAATATATTTGCGCATGCGCCGATTTTCTCCAAAAAATTTACAAAACTTTCATATAAAAATATAGTTTAAAAAAAACTAAAAAACACGCTTTATATCGCACTAAAAAGTAAAAAATAATTGTTTTAAAATAAGCTTAAAAAGCGTGGGGCGCTTTGTTCCACATTTTCGTACATCGAGCGCCCAACGCTTTTTAAGCTTATTTTAAAACAATTATTTTTTACTTTTTAGTGCGATATAAAGCGTGTTTTTTAGTTTTTTTTAAACTATATTTTATTTTTCACTTTTTAGTTTGAGGATCTATAAAAGAATTTATTAATCCTGGGGGTCCTAATAAGGATAATGGGAAACTGTTATCAAATTATTGCATTGTCATCGGTCCTTGATACGTATGCAAAGTTTCAAATTAATCTGAGGATCTATAAAAGAATTTATTAATCCTGGGGGTCCTAATAAGGATAATGGGAAACTGTTATCAAATTATTGCATTGTCATCGGTCCTTGATACGTATGCAAAGTTTCAAATTAATCAGACTTCGGGAAATTGGTGAAAATAAAGCGTTTACTACAGAGGATCTATAAAAGAATTTATTAATCCTGGGGGTCCTAATAAGGATAATGGGAAACTGTTATCAAATTATTGCATTGTCATCGGTCCTTGATACGTATGCAAAGTTTCAAATTAATCAGACTTCGGGAAATTGGTGAAAATTATGCTCAAAGATTCCGTTACACATAGTTACATACATAGTTAGATACATACAACATACATACAACATACATATTTACAACCCAAACTAATATAAAGCGTTTAAAAATAGATAAAATAACAAACCGTTATGAAATGTAAACCATTATTATATTATAAGAAACAACGTCATAGTGTATATCTCTTTTGCGCATGCGCCGATTTTCACCAAAAAATTTACTAAAATTTCTAGTAAAATTAATAATAATAACCGTTTTAAAAACTATATTATTATGTAAAACAACATTATAAGAGATATACTCTTTTACGCATGCGCCGATGTTCCCCAAAAACAATAGGCCATTTCATATTTGCATATCAAACATCCTCCCAAAATTTAGATTCAATCCGCTCATCCGTGGTGTCGGAATGGTAAGAAATGTCAAAAATGACGTTTGCATCTGTCAAATTATTATATTTAGTTATTCAAATTGTTAACTCAGAAGGCGTTGCATTTCACAAATATTTGAAATGGCACCTGTTTTTGAACAAATGCTATCTTTATTGTTTGTTATTGTAATAAATAAAATAATCGACCAATTTTATTTTAAAACAGAACATAATATAGACCAGTGAAGTTAGCTTTTGACAAGGCCAAAATTAATAACAGAAAACGAATGATGAGGAAGGGAATAAACTGCCGTTATAAATAAAGAAACCAAAAATTCAAATGCGTAAAGGATCGGGGAGCTGCGGGGAGCGCGTTTTAGTGGTCAAACGCGGTTTTTTGTTATTTCCGGCGAAAGTTAACCTCCAATCGAAAAATGTTGTATGCCAATTTTGTAGGCATTAAAAGGATCTACAACTTTGATGAATATAATTTTTTCACATAACCTCAAATATTCAGAGAAATATTGAAAAAACCGTGTTTTTTGTTTTTATTTTTTTTCTTCTGCAAAAATGATTTTTTTTTATGAAATTTTCAGGAGACTTACCTTTCTATGTCCTATTTAAGCTGTAATTTTTTTTATACGGTACAAGCATTATTTCCACTGAAAACTAATATTTCAACAGAACATACATGTTGTCATCCATTATTTCTAATGAACAATTATTATTTTATTTCTAATAAACAATTATTATTTTATTTCTAATTAACAGTTATTCGTCCTACTGCTAACAACCATAATCTCTGTTGAACATTCATTACTTCTACTAAGTATCAATTATTTCTATTGAACATCTATCATTCCTACCGAATATTCGTTACTTCTACTGAATACATTGAACTTTCAAAAAACACACACCGTACAGAATATTTATATCGTTTGGTAATTAATTATTCCAGAATAAGTTTTGAGAAGCCCTGTACGTAGTTGATACGCCATGAAATGTTAAAGATATGTTATAGGTTAACCTTTGACATGACGACATACCTGGATATCTCTATGAAAGTGCACCATATGTACTGAGCATTGCTGATGTTATACGTTTCTTGAAAGCGAAACCATAACGCCACTAAACAGATAATATGGTGGAAATCCTATCTTTCTGGTGCCTTGGGCTCCCTTCCATCTGGGTCCTGGGCACTTGTCCCTGTTTCCCCTGCCTAGTTACGGCCTTGATTTAATCACTGGATTAGTTACGTTCAAGTCACTATTCCAGCAGCCAAATATTTATTGTCTCTACTGATAGACTACGGATCTCACTAGAAAAAAAATGAAAAACTAATAGGTATATCTGATTAAAAAATTAAACAAAGAAATGACAGTAAAGTGAAATATGTTATTAATAGAAAACACATAAGTGTATGGAAAATACTGCAACAAAAATTTAATTCCTTGTTTCTAAAATAATACTACGAACTTGTTTAAAAATAATTTTCAGATATGTATATTTATTTTTTCAAAGGTACTTTGTTCAACATCACACGTTTGCCAGTCAGTCAGTTACGACGAAATCTTGCAAATCAATTATTTATCTTATGTAAATAAGAATACAATTTTCTTAGGATATATATAGGCCAGGTCAATTTATTATTATTTTAAACAAAATTAAACTGTCCTATGATCTTTTCTTATAATATATAATTTGAAAATGATCTTCAATAAATTTAAACATGTCAAATTAGGGGTTTAATCTAAAATGAAAATTCTTGAACGTGAAAAAGCATATCTCAAATCAAATGATTAATAATAATATATTGTCTTAATAATGCCGGCAATATATTATGCAAGTGGCCAAGAAACGAGCAGCATTTATTGTGTACTTCTCACCTGCCGACAATATTGGTACCTTGTAGCCTCCCGCGAAGGAGGAATGGCAGCGCAGAGACACGCGTTCACAAGATTTGTGTTGATAAAGATGTATCACAAGACGTAATAATATATCGAAAAGTCATCTCAGTATTCCTTTATACATAATATAAATGCAAGTTCAACTGTGTCTACGATAGGAATCTGCTGTTCTCGTAGGTGAATTACTATGTTTACATCGACTTTGTTATTGAAAATGATGTGGTTTCACTATTTCTAACTCTCTTAAGTCGCTGCTCGGTAAGTTATCGTTCGCACATAGTGGTGAGAACACTAAACATGGAAAATATTGGCTTCGAACCCTAGCAGGGGCAGATGTGTTTTAGAATTTTTTCATACTGACTCTCCCTGCGAAACGGTAATTTCTGTATTGGCCATTTTGTTGAGGTTTTCCGGTTTCCCTCACTAACCGCATATTAATATCGAGATGATTCCGACGATTTTTATTAAATCTGGTGAATTTATAGCACGATATACCCTTAACAATATGCCCGTTATTGATAATTATAATACAAATTTATTTTAATTCCAACCGCAGCTGCCATTCACTCATAGTGCATCAATCTCCGTTTTGTATAGATCATAAAATTTTGATTTCAGCAATATGCCATTATATATAACATTAGCACTGAAATTTCCCGAGATATTATTAAGTGAAAGTGAAAACAAAAATCCAGAATTTTCAGCCATTTAAAAAATTGCTCTAGAGTAATTTCAGAAAGGGTTGAGGTGAAACAGACGACTATCAAAGAAGATACACGTAAAAAATAAGTTTAACCTGCCCGAAGACTTTGGCTTTCGTTTTTTTTTTAAGTTTTTATTTAGCTTCATTACATATATTTCTGTATATCTTTATTTCTTTGTTTCTGTGCTTCTTTGTTTCAAATCTTGGGACAGCTTTTTAGGCGCGAATAGCGTAAGCTAAAGCGCCTATATGTACTCGCTTAGTCTGTGAATCTGTATGTCACGCTTTTTTGTGGATTGTGTACAGCTCAAACACCTTAACCGATTTTAAAAAACTTTTTTTGTTCGATTCGTCTCCGGGTAACTTAGATCCTAACGTCGCCCGATTTTCGAACTTTTGCTCCAGAGGGGAGCAATTTAGAAAAAACGAAGTTTTTCGCTTATTACTCCCTCAATTTAAATCAGATCGGTTCGAAACCTGTCTTAAACGAAAGAGGAGAAAATTTTACATAAATTTCGTACAACAGAATTTGCCCAATCAATATTTTTATACACATTTATATAGAAATAAATTCAATCTGATATAACCGATAGCAAACATCTTTCGGTTATCTCTCTCTGTTGCACGGTATAACATGGTAATTTAATTATGTATGTTCTGTCTTAAAATAAAATTGGTCGACAATTTTATTTATTACAATAATAAAACAAAAAGATAGCATTTGTTCAAAAACGGATGCCATTTGAAATATTTGTGAAATGCAACGCCTTCTGAGTTAACAATTTGAATAACTAATTTTTAGAACATATTACTTTGACAGACACAAACGTCATTTTTGACATTTCTTACCATTCCGACACCACGGATGAGCGGATTGAAACCAAATTTTGGGAGAATGTTTCATATGCAAATATGAAGTGACCTATTGTTTTTGGAGAACATCGGCGCATGCGCAAAAGAGTATATCTCTTATAATGTTGTTTTATATAATAATAATATAGTTATTAAATGGGTTTATTATTCTATCTATTTTTACTAGAAATTTTTGTAAATTTTTTGGGGAAAATCGGCGCATGCGCAAAAGAGATACATTCCATAGTTGTTTTTTATATAATAATGGTGTACTTTTTATAATGTTTTATTATTCTACTTTACAAGAAAGTTTTGTGAAATGTTTTTTTGAGGGAAAGTCGGCGCATGCGCAGAAGAAAAATAAGTTATAAAATTGTTTGTATATAACAATGGTATACTTTTCATAACAGTTTATTATTCGATCTATTTTTACAAGAGTTTTGTAATTTTTTTGGGAAAAATCGGCGCATGCGCAAAGGAGATTCATGCCATCGTTGTTTTTTATATAATAATGGTGTATTTTTTATAATGTTTTATTATTCTATTTTAAAGAAAGTTTTGTAAAAAAATTCTTTGAGCTAAAGTCGGCGCATATATAAGTTGTTTTTATATAATTTTTGGGTTATTTTCATAACGGTTTATTTTTCTATCTGTTTTTACAAGAAAGTTATGAATTTTTTTCTAAACTCATAATTTCAGAAATATTTTGAAAAAAAATCTATTGTTCTTTTGTTCTGAAGATGTTAGTTAGGTAGTTCTTTGTTTAATTTTTGCATGACATAATAACATATTACATAGAGAACCGTGAAATTATTTAAATTATTTTTCCTTTCTGTGTTTCATTATTTTAAACTGTTATTTTTTTCTCAGATTAAGTAAATTAAGTTATATTATTAATCTCCAAGTGTAGTTAAATATATATGTTACGGTTAATACAAGAAAGTAGTTTATTCGCGAATTAACCGGCTAATACCCGAATTAACCAAAGGTCAAGGATGGTTAATTCGGGTATTAGCCGTTTAATTCGCGAATTAACTACTTTCTTGTATTAACCGTAACATATACACCGATTTTCAAACAAAACATCGGGGTATATGATGTTAAATTTCGCGCCTTGTAATTCTTGAATTACTTGGGCATATACTCTCACTGGTTTAACTACTTCCCGTTATCCGATTGAGTTGAAATTTTGCACACGTATGTATATCCGACGACGATACAATATTATAAAAACTAAATGACGGGTCCGACTATCGTCCGGTTGCAAATTGCACTTTTAATAAAGCACTCTAAAAACTTAAAAATATTCGTTTGAGTTGAAATTTTGCACACGTATGTAGTTCCGATTAAAATAAAATATTATAATAACTAACTGATCGTTTCTGCTTTCGTCCTGTTGCAAATCAAACCAAAAACTTGAAAATAGAAATAGGTAAAAAAACTTTTAAGTTAAGCGCTTTTATTGTACAATCGATAATGTATTAAAAACTAGAAAATAAATATGAGTCACTATAGGGGGCTTTGATTAATCTAAAATAAAATCGTGGGGGGAATTTATAGTTACATTATGGTTGAAGAAGACAGTCGAAAGCTAAATATGATTTCTAATCTTAAACAAATGAAAGTTTTCTATTAAATGCTCCCCACGATTTTATTTTAGTTTAAACAAAGCCGTGTACGGTGACTCATATTTATTTTCTAGTTTTTAGTACATTATCGTTTGTATAATAAAAGCGTTTAAGTTTTTTTTACATATTTTTATTATATGAATTGTTCCACACTAACTAAATGTAAACACAGTAAATAAGAAAGCAGTGTGGTCTATTGTTAGTGCATAACCCAGCACAACAGATGACTCTATTATGATACATCTCACATCTCATCTGTACGTCTCTTTGCATAGTTTAACTATAAATGTTCACATAGCCCTCCTCCACACTATCGGATACATTAATATGCTATTCTAAAATTCGTCGTGTCATTTCTCTTCCTGACACTTATACCTTACCTGCCTCTACAGATAATGAGATAAACTGATAAATATGTATGTATAATGTAATGTAGGTATATATTATGCACAAGTGATATCACTGACCAGTCGCAATGAACATTAAAAAACCCGGTCGCAGTACCAAATCCTACCGACAATATTGTGCATTTGCTAATATGAGCATTGTAGCTTTATTGTGAACTGAAGATTGTTTTTGAACAAAATAAAAAATTTAACTCCTTAATACAACACTTAAAATAACGATATTTTTCCTAATTGCATTTTAGTATCAATCCAACGTCTGCTTCAATTTAAATATCTACAAGTAAATCCTAATCCGAAAACTAGTGTTTTCATAGTAGTTTAATCTTGTCGGGTCGATTTTATTAAAGTTTTAACAAAACGTTTTATTTTTACTAAAGAAATAAATAGTTGGCAAAACCAAAAGTGCACATCCCCAAGTTTTCCACTGTATGATAAAAAAATAACAATTTAAAAATATTTTTAATAAATTTAAAAAGATTTAAAAATTTAAAGAAATAAATAATTAAAAATTGAAAAAATATTTTTTTTAAGTTTGCAAAAATAAAAAAAATTAAGAACTATACATAATATAATATATAATTAATATCAAGTGGAATAAAATAAAACAAAATAAAACAAAATAAAAAGAAAAAAAAAGAAAAAAATCAATGATTTCGTAAGGAATCGAACCCAGGACCTTGCCCTTGGGGATCCAACGGCATAACCATTACGCCACGGCGGCCTACTACATGTAGTGGTGTTATCACGGTATAGAAGTGTAGCACTTGTTTTATGGATTACACTATATTTACACAGCAATTATTATATTGTTTTTTTAGACTATTAGCTGTCAAAAATAATAAAATAAAACTGTTTATAAAAATTAAACTACTGAACACATTTTAGTGAATTTAAATAGGGTTCTAGTCTGATAGTAAACAAAGTGAATAAAATATAACCCAAGGCAATCCGACCAAAATTGCGATCTGTAGAGTCGTGACGTACGTACATACGTACGTACGTACATACGTACGTACGTACATACGTACAGACCAACCGACAACTGCTGTTTGTGATTTTCAATTAAAATTTTAATAGTACCTATTTATGAACTCGAATTGATTTAAAAATGGTTCTGTTTTATAGATTAGAATCTCCTCTTTTCAAAAAGCTTCAATTTGAATGGATTTCGTGTGAAATTAACTTAGATATAACTTCTTATATGAACGAAAGTCAACTCTGACGCACAAAGCGATAATAAAGCGCATACCGCTAGTTTAGCGGTATGTGCAATTGTTATTTTTAAACGTTTATGAGAAATTTTTCGTTATTTTTGGGCCCAAGAATCTTTTCCAACTCCTAAAAATTTACATTAAGATTGAATTCAGTTTGATTCCAACATGTAGAATGACATTATATTATAGTATGTGATTTCCATGCCTTAATAAACATCGAAAAAAATTTGCAGAGCCGTCTCTGAACATTCAACGACCCTCTAATTTGACGCTATTTGACTAAAAACATAATAAGGTAGGTCGGCCGTTTTTAAAAGTCTCGATATTGTTCACTTCTTTAATGAAAATTTGCCAAGTTTGACCTGTAAATTATCAGTACTCAAAATATGTTTTTGTGCTTATCAAAAACACTGCTAAAAACGTGTAGGCAAGGAACTAGGCATAATTTCTACAAATGAGTAATTTTTTGAGGATAACAAATAGAACTCTTCAAGTAAATAAAATTGTCGACCAATTTTTCTCAGACCGAACGATATATTGACAAAAAAATGATAAAATTACAAATCAATATAACACAAGATGACGTTTCGATCCGGATTTGGATCTTCTTCAGAAATATCTAAAAAATATAAAAAATAATTAATATTAAGTTATTTATTAACTAATCGATTGTACGTAAAATCAGACGTTAATCAAAGATTTGGATAACAAATAGACACTTTAATAAATAAAATTATCGACCAATTTTTCAGACAATATATTAACAAAAATTATTAATAATACATTAACGTTTCGATCCGGATTTGGATCTTCTTCAGAACGGATCTAAAAATATAAAAAATAATTAGGTAATAATTAGTTTCTATTTATTTTGAATGCAATTCGTGATAGATTTTTTTAAAATATAAATATTGAAAAAATAACAACAAAGATTTGGATAACAAATAGAGTTTTGACGAGAATTTGGCCCCTTTTTTCACATTTATGTTTTGATGGGATTGAATGAACTAGTACACAAGCTTGCAAGTGCATTGTGTTTGTTGAACTTTTTTAGTTTTCATTTGCTTCTGTACGATTATTTTTATACGATGTTATTGCAAGTAGTAATGATGAAATCATTGATTTTACAAATGTTATAACGTAAAATAACATTCAACAACTGTATTTTCATCGTCTCTATAATTTAATACATTTATTATATTAATTATTGTATAAAATTAACATTTTTATCTATTCTGTCGATTATTATTTCTTTCAAAGTAAAAAAATAAAAATTTTAATAAAAACAAAATTTGGAAAACGAGAAATTGGAGTAGGTATTTCATTTTTAATTTCTGCATGAAAAGAAATAAATTTTGTCTAGAAACAAAAGAATATTTTTGCAAACTACAGCTGGTCATATGAAATTTTATTTTTTAACTTTCTGCAGTGCATTAAGTCCCAAAATGAAAATTAAATTTTTTAACATATTTTCATGTTTAAGGTCACTACTTACACTATGTGGGGAGTTGACAAGATATTTTACGAGCAGTACAACATAATAAACTCGATTATTGGTGTGCAATGTTTCAAAACTACTAAATGGAAGTAATAAAATACTACCGTCAATTACAAAAGTTAATCTAAAAAGGTGATAACAGTTCTGCTAGTTATACATACTTTCTACTCTCAGTTATTTTATGATTTTTATCCGAAATAAACACCAGGATTATCATTAACTTTTAAATTGTTATAACTGATATAGCCCTAATAAAACCACTGTGTAAATATATCTTATAATAAGCACAAGTGAACTACTTCATTATAATTGGAAGTGATTTCGGTTTAAAAATATGTAGCCAACGTAACACAGCAGAGATCTTTTTTCAATTTAATATGTTGATCAAGGAAATGCAAGTAAATAATATTAATAAGAAAGTGTCCTTAAAAGAGGGTGCCTTTAAAGTGGATTTTCACCGAACACTTGATTATTATGGCATACATTCGTAATCTAGTATATACCGATGATGTGCTATGAATATTAAAACATGAGGAAAGGAAAATATATTTTATAGACGTAGTAGAGAATAATGACTGAATTATTATTTATAATTATTGTTTATGGGGATGAATGACGAGTGAAAGTTATAAGATTTATAAAAGATTAACTCTGAACCCTCTCAAATGCGCTTAGATCACCCGAAGTCCTAGTGGCTGGAAATTGTTTTTTTTTTCGATTCTTCATAATATAATTGAAGAGCTCGTTTGCCAAATTTGACAAATCTAAAAAAACCAACATTTTCAGAAAAGGTAAAAAACCGTCACATCGAAGAACTGATAAACATTTGTTTTGTTTTTGAGCTCGTTTAGTAGCTCTTAGTCTGTATGGAAATAAGTCGAAGGTGGAATTTTAAATTTAAATGATTATTTCTTACCCACGACGGAACGACGAAGGTATATATGCGTTTAGGCTGTTTGTTTGTTTGTGCACTCGAATGTCGCCATTTATCTGGGAAACGGTTTGATCAATTCAGATGCTGTTTTCTGTAAAGGGTTTGTAATTTATCTGCGATGGTTCCTAGATAGATATTACGATGGTAACGCCCCAGGGGGCGCTGCACTACACAAAAAATTGATAGCAAAAATCATAAAAACGTGCTACGCACAAACAAATCTAACGAACGTTTTAGAATTTTATTTTATTTAATTCTTTTTCTATTACAACATTTACATTCGTCGTGGGTTTTTTCAAAATTTTTAATTTTGTTTTTTTTATGAAACACTTTTGATTTTATCGAGTTTTGGAAACAAGCAATTTTTAATATTAAAAAGTAGCGTTTGTGATCAAAACTTGACAAATCCGTTCAGTGCATAGCAAAATCACATACATTTTTTATGCGGCCGCTTGTTGTAAACAATTTTTTACACAATCCGCTATAAAATTTCTGCTTTTCATGCTTGTATAGCGGCTGTAAAACTACCTCTGTCACATTAATGAGTAAAGTAAAACAAAATACATATAATAAATGCAAAACGTTGTCGTAGGTACTACCATTTCCATAGTAAAAATATGAATATCAAACGCAGCCTACAATGAAAATGAATTGTCTGTTATTTTTTTCTTAAAATAAATTAAACTATAATAATATTAAGTTCAAATGTAATTAAAAATATACATCGATTTTCAAACGTCAACGATTGGGTGTACCTATCATGTAAAAATTCTAGTCTTGTAATTCTTGAATTACTTGCACTCTTCCACTCGTTAATGCTGAGCCTTGAATAAAGGAACGGAAAAATAAACCAGCATGCACTTTTTGACGTGAGTTCCAAAGTACATTGACGTTCACGAAGAAATGTTTTTTTATCTTCAGTTAAAAAGTGATAATCCCTCAACCATTCAGTATTGAACATTTCTGCTTCCATATTTTTTTCTCGTGAAAAACACCATATAATATATAGACGAATCATTCATTCTAAATAGATCTACGCATTAAATAACACGTTACCTTTTTGTTTAAAATTTTCATAAATGATTTCTTCGTTAATACTTATTTAAACTATTAACTTGTTACAGCTTCTAACAAGGAAAAAAAATTAGATATTATCCCCTTTTCACTACGCAAAGCAAAAAACATCGCATCGACACGATCCCGCAATTGTTTTTTAAAGAACTCCCACCGAACGCCCTCCTTTTTTCACTGCGCAAAAAAAAATAATTCTAAAAAATTAATTTTCCGCACTTAAAACGGCTAATAATACTTTTATACTTATGTTATTTAAAATAATAATTCTGTATTTCCAATGGATGTTCCAATGTTTGTGACATCATAAAGCTAAAGTTGACTGGTTTAAAGTGACCTAAAAGTTATATGAACAAGAATTCAATTAATTGATTAATTAGGTTAGGCCACTTGGCATTCTGCAGGTTGCTCAAAATCGGACACTGTCGTTAACATGTATATTATATAATCTAGGATGAGCTGAGCATGGACGGGTCGCCCCTCTCGTTTTGTCAGTTTACGACAGACTTCGAGGAACCGCGCCACAGGAGGCCTTCCTCAAGCCCGGCCATAACAACAATTAGTCAAGGAGAGGTTATATGTACAGGAATTGCCGTAAAACAGTGTGCAGCCAACTTCTAGAACTATGATGTAAAATATAGACGGCTGCAGTCTCAAAATCATAAACTTCAGTGTTTCTACAGCACACTAGAAATAATTCAGACGAATGAAATGAGTATGGTTCAAAGTGAGCATTATCTATAAATTCAATTTTCTTCGGAAATTATACAACATAAACTTTATTATTTTTGCATACTGTATCTTATATTCTACATATCCAAAACACAAGCAGTTTGCTTTTGAAAACCCGACAGTCAGTCTCTACCTAACCGATTTTTATATATTATATTTTTTAATCTTAAAAAATCGGTATGCAAAATGGGTGTTTTACACTTCAATACAGTTTTTCAGGATAGGATTACGAGTACTCATGACATAAAATTAATAACAACGAGAATTTTAAAATTTAGGCTTGATTGGATTTGACTTATTGGTATGTACTTTCGATTAAATTTTGTTGTTTTCTTGAAGAATATCTTATTTATTAACTTTAAAACGAGAGTCAAGGCTTAGTAATACTTAGTAATATAGTAATATAAATTATAGACTTGTATTTTTATGTCCAGCTTTGTATTTTCCAGATTTAATTTAGTCTGAGTAACTTACTTGTAAAATCAACTATTTCTTAGTTAAAGCAATTCACTCACTGTTAGATTGTTATGAGAAAGCCTGTATGTTTACCAAGCAGGTATAAATAGAATATATTGAACCTTCCTTATTTTTCGTTTACTATAATATGAATATAGTATAAGTAAGCCGAAGATAATTTTCACTTTAATCTCACATAAACAAATAACTCGAAACTATGATTTATTTACTTAGTTTAACAAATCTTTGTTTGAAAATTAACTTTGAAAAAAGCTATTGACCATAAATTATCAGTGAAATTGACAGAAGAGACAGTTCAGAAAATTGTTTTTAACGTTAAAATATACACAGAAATTAATACATGTTTTATATTAAAAGCATATTCAATATACAGGGTCTGATACATTACTGCCAACGAACAGTGCATCATCAACAGAAACTTTATTTCATTTGTTATAAAAAAAGTCTGTCAGTTACCAATGTCAGAATTTTTGGAGTTAGAATGATACCGTCGTCCAAATGGCTGGTATTTTATTGTTAAGATTAAAATCATAATCAAAACAATACCCATTAAAACAGTTTCGTTTTAGTACGCAAAACTATTTTACTAGAAAAAAAAAACTAAAACCGAATGAATCAGAAAAACGGTTAAAATTAGATTTTAAAAATATTTTCATTTTTACGGAGAAAAATCCTCATTTGCACGCATGTTCTAGTTCGAGAGTAAAAAGAAAGAAGTCGTGTTTAAAATAAGTTATAATATTTCTTTTTGTTATTTTTCACTAATAATATTAACATTTTTTAATTTTTCCGTCAGACTCAGAATAAATATTAAATTATTATTATTTTATAATTGAGTTTTTAATGCTTTAATTTTCAAAATTATATCGCTGAAATTTAAAAACAGTGCCAGGCACAAAACCAAAATTGAATTCCGCCCAAAATTTATAAAATGAAAACCTGCAGTAACTGAAACCGAAACAATCGACAAAAACCGAAGTTGAAACCTGGGCGTTATTTTGATTTGGTTTGAATCCAAGTTTTTATTTTTTTAGTTCATCATCTTGTCGAGAGCATCATAATATATAAAAATTCAGTGTTATTTTATTACGCAAAATTTCTATTTCTTCTTGGAAAATATAAAAAAAACTCGAGCTCTTCTCAAAAATCCCAAACGTGATCATTTGATGTGATGTATTTAAAACTATTTTCACAGTACGTGATGAGACTGATGATGTTAGAATTCTAATTTAATGCAAATTAGAACTGTCACAGCGTATCGATTATATACGGTATCAAACCTATGTAGATTACTTTAACCTTTTCATGCACGTCCGTAACTAGAACTCATAAAGACATTTAAAAAAAATTGTCGTGCAAAATATAACAACCAGTTGCTGTCTTACTGCTCATTGATGTCTCTCAAGCGCTAAGTCTAAGGGCATAGGTATAATATCTTTACTTTTATATTTCAGAATTTTATATGTAATATTTAGCGTGCACTTATTATAAGATTGAAATAGAAATTTATATTTCATATTTACGATTACTATAGATCCTCTTATGTGGTTAAATCATGATATAGTAGCGGGAAAATGAACCTTCAGCTTGTACAATATATTTATGTGTATGGCCAACATTTCATCTACAATTTTAGATTTCTTTAGGGTCCATAATCGATAAAGATATAAAAATAAACATACATGATTAATATTAGTATGAAACAACTTGAAATTAGAATTTAAAATTAAAAAATATGATACTAAAATTTGTTTCTTCAATTTATTACCAAAATGTAATTTATTGCGCATTTGCCCTTTTCATCATTAACCAGTTATATTTTCCTGTTTGTCCATCATGCATAGTTTAATTTTGTAACAAAGTTTAGTTGGTGTTCAATTTTGATTTTTATGTTGGCAGTGGAAGGCTTGAAGTAAATTCCAAACTGTACTCAGTGAAACACACATTTATTTAGAGATCTCCAAATATAATTTAAAAGACGTAGATACATTTAAAAAATACATATAATAATACAAGAAACTATTGATGGCAAAGAACTATTAATAGAAAAAAAATAGCACACAATTAATATTTTCTGTGGATAAAATTAAATACTGCCACAGAATTAATTGGTGTCTTGAAATTTTTGTTGTCGACGAATTGAATTTTAAAAGCGAATTAATTTGAAAAAATGTACAGAATTTTTATCAATCAAAAAAGGTGAGTATTATGTAATTTAGAATATTAAATAATTACAACTTATTATAAATGTTTCAGCAGTGGCGTGTAGCAAAAGATAAAAAAATAATGATATTAAATTAAAATGTAACATCTTATGTTACAGCCACCCCTGCTTGATAAAAAAAAAAACTTTTAAGTGCATTTTTTCTTAGTAAATAATTTTTTAGACTAAATAATAAATTAAATAAATTACTATCCAAAACGCTGGTGATATGGCCGGAGATGCTGGATATGAACTCTGTAGGTTTTGCGAGTGCGATCGTCTCGTAGCAGAACCGACACCGGTGAAGTGAATCTGAGAATTCTTCTTGGTTCAGACCACCTAGGTAGAAATTTCTTCCCCTGATTTTCTGAAAACGCTGGAGCCAAGTTTCTTTGTAGAACCAACTGACCTTCACGAAATTGGTGCTCGGCAGGTTGGCGTTGGTCATAATAGCGTTTCCGTCTCGTAAAATTGGCATCTAGAGATCTTTTCACTTCATCTGTGGTCGGAATTCTGTCATGCGTTATTAATTTACCTATGTCCCATTGGTTATCCAGAGGTCTATTAAGTTCTCGTCCCAAAAATATTGAAGCGGGAGATGTTCCTGTAGCTTCATGTGACGAGTTGTTTAAGGAAAAACATAACCACTTCATCATAGTATCCCATTTTTTATGTCTTTCAGCACATTGTTTTAAAATAATTGCCATACCGGCAACAATATTGCGGTTGACTCGTTCAGACATATTTGGAGAAGGATTGTATGGTGACGTATTTATACGTTTGATTCCAAATCTTAAACAATGATCCTTAAAAGACTTACTTGTGAAACATCTAGCGTTGTCGCTCACAATTTCCTTTGGAGGCCCATATCGACACCACAGTTCGTCAAGTTGACAAGTTGTCGCTTCGGTTGTAGCTTTGGTGAGGGGAAAAATTTCCACCCACTTGGAAAAACCATCTACTAAAACCAAAACGTAGCGTTTTCTGCTGCTTGACATTTCCAGAGGGCCAATATGGTCGATAAAAACTCTCTCCCAAGTTGCGCTTGGAACTTTTGAGGCCATTGGAGCTCCTTGTTGAAGGTTTGATGCTTTACAGCGTTGACAAAGTTCGCATGATCTTACATAATCCTTGACATTCTGATAAAGACCACACCACCAAAACCTTCGGGCGACATCTCTATATGTTTTTGTTATCCCCGGGTGTGCGCTCATGTTTACATCGTGATAATAATACAACACCATTTTTCTAATTGATTCTGGAACAAAAATTCTCACCAACCTTCGTTTACCAACATGGCGCACCAAAACTCCGTTCTTTATGTCAAAGTCTTTTACATTCTCTCCAGCGAGTAATCGCTGGCGAACGCCTTGACAAAACCGATCTGATTTTTGGTGATCCTTAATTGAAGTAAACGAGGGAGGAATGTTAGTTAATATGTTCAAAACATTGTCATTTGTACAGTCAGCATTTTGATTGTCATTTTCCGGTCTGTCTGTCTCATCATCACTGGCAAATAAACGTGATAAGGCGTCGGCTACGGTGTTAAGTCTTCCGCCAATGTGAACTATATCGAAATCGAACTTCGATATTTCTAAAATCCAACGTCCGACCTTTCCCAGTTGACGTTTGTGGCTCGCTAACCATGATAAAGCTCCGTTGTCTGTCTGTAGAATGAATTTGCGACCTAGCAGAAAATCTTGGAATTTTCTGAGACCGAATACCATGGCTAAGGCCTCGCGCTCGTACGTTGTGTAACGTTGTTCAGCAGGAAGAAGCTTCTTACTGGCGTACTGTACAGGATGAAGTCCATCAGGATAGTTCTGAAGAAGAACAGCGCCGATTGCCACAATGCTAGCATCGGTTCTCAAAATAAACTGCTTGTCGAAATCTGGAAATTTAAGAACTGGTGCAGTGGTCAGAATATTTTTCAAATCATTGAAAGCCTTAAGATGGTTTGACTGTAACACGAACTTAGCTCCGGTTTTCTTTAAACAATTTAATGGAGCTGCAATTTCGGCGTAATTTTGAATAAATTTGGCGAAAAATGCCGTCATGCCAAGAAACGATCGGAGTTGTTTTATGTTTCGCGGAGCTTCTAGATTTTGAATTGCCTTAACCTTTTCGGGATCGACCTGTATTCCTTGATGGCTAATCACGTGACCCAAAAATCTCAGGCGAGACATAGCGAATTGCGACTTGTTAGGATTTGCAGTTAATCCAGATTTTCTTAACCTTTCCAGCACGATATTTAAATGTTCTAGATGTTCTTCGATGTTGCGGCTGTGAATGAGAATATCGTCAAAATATGGAATTACGAAGCGGTATCGCAAATCGCTGAACATGTCGGTAATTACTCGATTCAAGGCGCTGGGCGAGATAGCAAGTCCGAATGGGCAGTGAGTAAAACGATACTGACCCAAAGGCGTCACAAAAGCTGTAATCTCCCTGGAGCGTTCTGTAAGAGGAATCTGATAGAATGCGCTCGTGAGGTCAATAGAAGAAAATACTGATGATCCGTGCATCGTCATAAACATGTCGTCCATTCTTGGAGTAGGGAAAGCGTCAAATATGATCTTCTTATTAAGTTCTCTGTAATCCACACACAGTCTATGTGATCCATCTTTCTTATTGATAAGAAAGGCTGGTGAAGCATAAGGCGATATGCATGTTTCAATAACGCCTTTTTGGATGAGTTTGTTTATGTGTTCTTGCATTATGACAGCTTTGGACGGAGTTAGCGGATATGGCGCTTTTCGTACTGGCTTATTATCTTGAAGTCTGATCGACATAGTATATAGATCCGTGTGGCCGATATCTTCAGTCAGAACGTCTTCATATTGATTTTTGATATCTTGAAGAATATTTTCTTGGGATAAATTAAGCTGGAATGGTTGATCAACTAAAAGGGCAAGTGTAGCAGGATTACTAGGAGATTTAAAAATTAACGGAGTAGTGTCATTTGCAATGGAAAATGTTAACTTGTTGTTGTGAAAATCAAGGATGGCTCTCATATGTAAAAGAGTAGAATTTCCAATGATGATAGGAACCGACAATTTTGGAACAATTAAAAAGGAAATCTTCCATGTCAGATGTCCAATCTTGATAATCGTAGTAACGGATTTTCTAATTTGAATACGACGACCATCTGCTGTCGTAGCAAAGGAAGTCATTTTTTGAATTCGTGACTTTTTAAACAGTTTTATTTTCTCTGCAACTGAAGTATCAATGTAGTTAGTAGTAGCTCCCGTATCAATGAGACAATGATAGAAATCGTGATTGATTTTAATTGAAATGAAGGGTAAGGTAAACAAAGGCGATTCATTTGATTGGTTAAAATTATCTTTGGTCAGGAGAATATAAGGTTGGTTTTCTGAGGAAACAATAAACTTATTTCTCCTGAAGGAATTTAGTTTTTTGGATTTTTATTTTTGATTGTAGTAGCTAAATTAGCGCTAGTGCTGGCGTTGACAATTTGTGTAGAAGGTTCCTCGCGTTGTTTCGCTGCTTCTAGACGTGCTTCAGTTTCTTCTATGTGTCTTGCGGTATAACGGAGCTGTTGTACAGAATTTGGCATTGGTAAATTTTTTAAATTTAACAACGTAGTGTAATTCGCGTTGGCCCATATTTGAAGTATAAGATCTTCATCTGATATATGTGCATCCAGGGCGGAAGCTTTCGCAAAAATATCATTTATATAATTTTTAAATGATTCATTTTGACGTTGACTTCTTCGAACCAACTTATTAATTAGCTGATTTTTCATTACCGGTGAAATAAATTCTGAAAGTAGTGCTTTCTTGAGTTCTGACCACGAAGAATGATTTTGAACCGCTGAAGCCCACCATATACGAAGATCATCATGCACGATATTTAATAGCGACCTTAGTAGTGTAGATTCTGACGATAATTTGAGATTTACAATATTTTGAATTTCTTGAACGAATTTAACAAGTTCAATTGTATCGTTACCAGAGCAGTGCGGAATTTGGGATGTAATGTCTCTCGCATCAATACGATAGTCGCAAAGTGGAGGAATTTCTTTAGGCGATGAATTTTTGGCTATACATGTTAGATAATCGTCCTTGCCTAACAGCGCTGCAGTCATTTGCATGTGTGTTGCGGTAGCTTTAGCAATTGGCGATGGCTGATCTGACTTAACTGTTGTTGATGATGAAGTTACTGGCACAAAATTTGAAACTGAATTTGATTGTGATTCACCTGAGTCCGTTGAAATCATTACTGATGGTATTGGATTGGTTTGAAATTGTGTAACTTGCGTATCTGATTGCGTCATTGATGCTATTGGACGATAAGGCAATTGAAAATTAAAGTTGCTTGAATGATTTACTTCTTGCAATGTTTCATTTTCTTCGGAAGTTTTAGAATTACGAAGAGTCTTCTTTCTTTCGTTAGATGTCATTTTATTTTCTTCAGAAATTTCAGTTACACACTTTTCTTCAAAAAACTACGCTCGGTTACCATATGTAACAAAGTTTAGTTGGTGTTCAATTTTGATTTTTATGTTGGCAGTGGAAGGCTTGAAGTAAATTCCAAACTGTACTCAGTGAAACACACATTTATTTAGAGATCTCCAAATATAATTTAAAAGACGTAGATACATTTAAAAAATACATATAATAATACAAGAAACTATTGATGGCAAAGAACTATTAATAGAAAAAAAATAGCACACAATTAATATTTTCTGTGGATAAAATTAAATACTGCCACAGAATTAATTGGTGTCTTGAAATTTTTGTTGTCGACGAATTGAATTTTAAAAGCGAATTAATTTGAAAAAATGTTGTACAGAATTTTTATCAATCAAAAAAGGTGAGTATTATGTAATTTAGAATATTAAATAATTACAACTTATTATAAATGTTTCAGCAGTGGCGTGTAGCAAAAGATAAAAAAATAATGATATTAAATTAAAATGTAACATCTTATGTTACAATTTGTCACTATAAAACATTTATTTTAAGATTTAAAATGTCAAAAACGTCTCAATATTTAAAATGTCAAATTCGTCTCGTATTCATAACTAAGAATTCTAACTTCTCTTGACATTGCATCAATTTATAGACATAGCTAACCTATTTATGAACGATTCAAAATTAAATTATAAACTATTTACTGGATTTTTTTATTCTGTATCTATATTATTATGTTTTATCTAAACAAAACCCATATTATTCAAATATACAAGCCAAATGGCAGTCATGGAGGACACTTCGCCCGCTACCACTTCGCTTTTGGTAATAATGTCTACCGCAGACAGAAATACCAGTGGACCACGGCCTACAAACCTGGAAACCAAGAAGGTTGGGAAACACATATTATTTAGTCAGTAATTATGTTTACGAGTGATCAGTAACGAGCTGATAATAAGTATCTTCCAAGCAGCCAGCAAACGGTAACGAAACCTTCACCCGCATGCGCAGTAGCTAAAACGATGTTGTTTGTGGCGATTTGAAACACGTTTAGCTACTGCGCATGCGGGTGAAGGTTTCGTTACCGTTTGCTAGCTGCTTGGAACAAACATTGCAACGTCATCTGCGGGACATACCAGAAATTAGGGATTAGGTAGTGCACGAAATTTATTTCAATTTGGGGGTGTGCACAAATTACGTGAGACGTTTTGAGAGGGGAAGGGGGTCGATCCTAAAATCACCCAATCTCACGTGGGGGAGAGGGGGGGTCTCGGCACATATCACGTAATTTTTTTTCACAAGAAAATTGCGAGAAATAAATTTAAATTATGAAAAATATTTCCCTACTAAAATATGGCTAAATCATAATATTTATCGCGGTTAATAATATGTTTAACATGTAGCTACTACAATTATGTGATGTTTGGTAACACCGTTTTACGTATTTACATTAAAAATACGCATTTTGAGAAATCTCTCTCAATTTCAAATTACGCGTTTAAAGAATACATTTATAAAAATTAAGAGATATTCAAAAAAGTAGTCAAGTGCGAGTGAATCTTGGGCTTTGTGGGTACCGTATAGTAATTTAATATACAATAGTGAAAAAAAATTAAAGGATCAAAAAAAATTCCAAATTTTTAGGTGATTTTCAGCAAGCTGTAACTTAGTTGCTGAGATAACGATAATCAAAGACAAAATGATCCTTTACCATTCAAAGACTGAAATATCAGCGAGAAGTGGTCGTATCGAGGTATTTAGAAAAAGAAATTGAAGCTAAATGAACAAGTTATCCGGTTCACATGATGGTTAAGTTCGTAAACAAAAAAAAATTTCAAAAATTTTTTTGTCGGTGGTTTTCTTAAGATTACTCGAAAACAGCTAACGTTAAAAAAATTCAAATCCAAAAATTAGACACTTGGAGCTACAATTGCTTTTTTTTAAATCTGCTGTACGATCATTTTTCTCCAAGTTACAGTCTGTTGAAAATTACCTAAAAATGTGTAATTTTTTTAAACCTTAAATTTTTCTACTAGTTTAGTTTTCAATTATCACGTAGGAGGCCGTCACTTTCGCTTACTTTTTACACTTTGAATGATGATCAAAAATTAATTATGTAATTTGTTATATTTTTGTTGCATTGAGTAAGTTTGAATTTATTACAAAAAAATGAGATATTTGACCTTTAGTATTTGATATTGATCAATTTGACACCTCTAATTATTCCTGAGAGAAGGTGTTTTGACGGAGAAACAGACGGACAGGAAAATGATCCTATAAAGTTTCCGTTTTTTTCATTCTGAGATACAGGATCCTAAAAACTTAAAAACTGACGCGAAGATTTCAAATTTTCAATTCAAAATTTAGCTTTTAAATATAAATTTAAGTTTAACACAAAACCAAAAATTTGAAATAATTAATTTCAAGAGTTTTATATAGGGATTTAAAATTAAAATTGGTTAATATTTAACTAAAAAATAACTCACTGTTATAATATTTCAAACTTCCATAAGGAATGGGATTAGAAAATAGACTATATTTTAGCGACACGATTTAATACTGCGGAACCAGTGTTTTTTGAAATGTTAATTTATAATTTTTATTCACTGTGCCCACTTTGAACACCGCTCTTTCTGGCATTTAAAAATCATGTTAAAATGAATACGGCGAACAATAAAGAGTTAAAAACTTCAGAGAACCTGAAAAATAAAAATAAGTAGTTGTAAAAAAACTATGACGAAAAGAAGTGAAATTCTCACGTGTGAGCGCAACAATGTAACGTCAATTAACGTGTGTCGCGTACATGAGTTGAGCACAGAACACGAAGCATGGCACGCTGGGATATGACATCACCATAATGTGCACAAAACAATATACAGAACAGGAAAATATAACGCAATGTCGCAACACAAATAATAATTCCTTAAAAATAAAGAAGTCGTAAGGGTTCTGGTTCGAGAAATCTCTAAAGTTTTCAAAATTTTTTTTTGCGTTATATTTTGAAGAACAGATGATTGTTACGAGACAGTGGAAATTATTTTTGAAAAAATTTACATGAGTTTAATAAAATTGTTTATTGAACGCTATAACAACCTTAAAAATTATGAATTTATTTAATATTAAAAACGAAATTTATACAATAAACAAAATAAGACAAAGTTTTATTTAAAATTAGCTGACCCGGCGAACTTCGTACCACCTAACAGTCAATCGATGTCGTGATAACTTTTAGCTAAACTTACTTTAGGATTTTATTAACATAATAAAATGAATACAAAAAATGTATTAAGTTCAATAGTTTGTTAGTTTCACCCGGATGTGATAAATATATTTTGTTTATGAA
Organism: Xanthostigma xanthostigma; assembly: GCA_963575645.1. Lineage (NCBI taxonomy): Eukaryota > Metazoa > Arthropoda > Insecta > Raphidioptera > Raphidiidae > Xanthostigma > Xanthostigma xanthostigma. The sequence goes on from OY754468.1 coordinate 17,226,760, forward strand.
AAATTCTGCAAAATTTATGGTAACAGTTTACTGAGTTAACGCTTCTGATTTTGGCGAATTTTAAAATGCAAAAACCAGCCAGTTATCGTTGTTATAAGGAACTCCCCCGAAATGCCCTTCTCTTTTCACTGCGCAAAAAAACAAACGCCATCGCATCGACACCACTCCGTTATAAGAATGTCCCCCGAAACGCCAAAATTGGAAGTGTTAATTCAGTAAAATTTTACCAAATTTATTACACAAAAACACAGATAAATTCTAAGCAAGCAGTTTTTAGGTTATACGGAAAAACACGAATTACAGTAAGTTGTTCGCGACTATTAGCTACAATGTAATAGAGTTGCTATGGCAACGACATCTAAACAACAGTTGATACATTTATTATTATTATCCAAACCTTATTTCTTTAAAAAATTATTTTCTGAATAATGTTTTTCCATGATATTTTCCAATATTAAATAGTTATTCCGCTATTCGGGGCGGAGACGAATCCCACAAACCAAAGATCACTTAAATCAGTCCAGCCGTTCTTGAGTTATAAATGGTGTAATTAAATAAATAAAATAAAATATTCATAAAAAAATAAGACAAGGTAAGATGGAAGATATGCGCAGAATAACTCAGAAGGCGTTGCAATTTACAAAATACTAATGAAAAAAAATTGAATCACTATATTAGAAGTACATAGCAGTCGTTTCTATTTTAAGACTGGACATACGCAATCTTCTAATTTCCGTAGCAGACTGTGCAACAGACGAAGATAATCGAAATATATTTGCCATCAGTTAAATAGAATTGAATTTATACAGCTTGATTTGTATACAAATGAGTTTAAAAACACTATTTGGGCAGATTCTGTTGTAAAATTTTCTCCTCTTTCGTTAAAGACAGGTTTCGAACCGATCTGATTTTAAAAGTCAAAAATCGAACGACCGTAGGGTTTAATCTACCTAGACACGAATCGAACAAAGGAAAGTTTTTTTTAAAACGGTTAAGCCGTTCTTGAGTTATAAATGGTGTAACTAACCCGACTTCGTTTTATATACCTATTACGATAATGTAGGTACTATAGAATAAAATTTTAAGTCCAGCAATTTTTAGATAGAATTTTTTTTAATAATTATTATTTATAGGTATAGGTATCGAATGCAGTTTTCTAATTGAAATTTTGAGGATAAGTGGAGCACTTTGAAGAAAATCTTTGAAATCAGTGAAAGTGTCCAAGTAATTCAAGAATTACAAGGGGTTATTTACACCCCGGCGTCAAAGTATGAAAATCAGTGCATATTTTTATAGATATTTTGAGGTTAATAAATATAGCTAATTTAATTCATTTAATTTGAAAAAATATCAGTCAGAAAAATCAATAGGTAGCAATGTGACAGCAATTAAAATGTTGGACAATGAAATTAAACATTAGTAAAAAAATTTTTTTTAAGACAAACCTTTATGGAAATGCACCAAAAAGGAAAAGTAATTTTTAATAATTTGGGTTAATATTATTATGATAAAAGCATAGGCTGTGACAAATAAACGATCATAGATTTTACAGTCTACGCTTTTATAATTATTAACCTAAATTATTTTTACAAAATCCTTTATAATACATTTCAATAAAAGTTGTCATTACAAAATTTTTTTTTACTAATATTTTATTTTGTTCTTTGTTGTCAATTTTGAATTTAAAACATTAGTTTAATGAAATTTATTCATTATTTCTATATGTACAAAATTTTAAATCGGTCGTATATGTGATATATAATATGAAGAATAAGGGATTCCGTCAACTTGGGACGTCCGCCATACTAGATTTATGCATTGCTACCGGACTTATACAAGTGTGCTGAATCGAAACTATTCAGTTTATAGAAAAAACGTGTAACAAATACTTTCCAGAAAATTTTATTTTATTTATGTTCATAAAAACATTTTTTTCCATTTTTTGACAGATACTGTTTTATAACGCCATCTTGTCAATATGGCGGCCTCGGCGGTTGCGATTATATTTTGATTTTTTTTTTTCATTTCAATCAGGGCATCGTACTTCACTAATTCTCAAAATTTCAAAACTTCTGCACTTATACGGTTTATACCTATCGATTGGACTAAGATTAAATGTCTTATCTTTTAACATGGCTTTAAAATGCTATGTTTCCGTATCCCACACACTTTAAGGAAGTGTTAACTAAGATCGCAGTGTGTTTTAGTCCGATTCTGTTAAAAATACGGTATATTTTCATTTATCGTTTCTACTATGTAATTAGCTTAGCTTATGAGTTATGACTATTTAGTATTAAAACTTCGTTTCTAAAAAAAAAAAATAGGCGCAGGCACGTATAAACTGGTTCATTCTATGTGATGTTATGATTTACTATTTCTACTCACACCTAATTGAAGTTCCAATATGGTGTGCATCCCGAGTTCTAAACTGGACACGTTTAACAAAAATTGTCTGTCTGTTTTGTTTGGCGTCCGAGCGGACAGACCGTACACAGATTACAAACAATAGACGCTGATGACCTCAGCTGTGGGAGCATCTATAATCTACAATTATTCTTCTTCTCTAGATTACAAACTCTAAAGATATTGCCAATATTCATAAGCATTACGAAACGGTTTCTGAACTGCGCCATTGGAGTGCATGTCACATAAGTATAAAAGTTAGTACAGCAATTTGCCACGCGGCGCATTAGTGTACAGAACTCGATTCTTAGAACGAAGCGGCGGTAATATTGTGTTGTGGTAATACGCGTGGACCGACGTCACGCTCCATGGGGGACGCACGTCATGAACTCGCATCAATATATGGCATGTCTCACTTCTACAAACGTTCAATATTAATGCACCTCACTTGCTTGCTGAAAATTACGGCATTCTTTCGGATAATAATACGCGAGAATAAGTTTTTGTAAGTTTTAATATGGTTAAGAGTTAAAACTGAAGCATGTACATTGTACATATTAAACTATAACGTTCAGAACTATGATACGTCAAAAATCACACAACAGAATGATTTAACATTACCATCACTTTTTGTCTACGAAAATTTGCTTTACGCTAAACAAAATTTTCCAAATTTTCAGTTAGTTGAGGAGGTACACTCTTACAACGTCAGGAACAGTACCAATATTCGCATTCCACTTTTCAAACGTAACAAGTTGACAAATGGGCCAAATTACTTGTCACTTAAATTATATAATCAGCTCTCAGTTACCATAAGAAACCTACCAATTAATCAATATTCAAAAGAAATCAAGCGTATATTAACAAATCAACCGCTGTATAATTACAAAGATTTTTCTTTTAATTAATGCATATGCTTTACTGACGATTTTGTAATTTGTTGTAAAACTTTTTCACAAATAAACAGTTCTATTCTATTCTATTATATTCTATTCTATTCTATTAAAATCATTATAAAATAGGACCCCCTCTAATTATAGATCAAGGATTCAAATATTTGCTTAACGGCTGATTATATTCTACAATAAATACAATTTTCGACTATTTTCGAAAATTTTATTTACACATCAATGATGTTCCAGAATATGAAAAGGCTAACAGGAATGACGTGAGCTAATAAAGAACTATTCAAAAACGAATTATCAAATTAACTAAAGAATGTTTTAGATTTAAAATAGTTAATAAGAATATGATATCAAATTTGGGCAATTCTAAAATCAATCTAATAACAAAAATCTAGAACAAGGAAAAAATTAACACTAAGAGGATACATTTTGAAGTTGATAAATAAAATCAAATTATTACAAAGTAAAGTTGTAAAAACTTCAAGATATGAAATACATTTCAGGAAAGACGAAAGAGATTATAGTACAGAGCAAATATACAAAGAATTAAATAATAGGGGTTAAAATTAAAAAATACAATATCATCAGAAATGTATATCTAAAATCAAAAGTGTTAATGGTTAGTAATAGAGTACGGAACCCTAAAAACAACGTTACATAACTCTTTAGTGAATGTGTCGATTTTTCCCAACAACCATAAGGCTCTTTATACTTACATATTAAACATCCTAACAAAATTTGGTTTTAGTTTGCTGTTTGACCTGTATCGTATTCACTGACAAACAGACTTTATTCAAAAATATGTTTTAGGACTCGGGAGACCTTTAAACAAGAAAATATTGAAAAATTTTGGAAAATTGGATTTTTTAATCTAAATTCTCTACTGGTCATTTGTAAAGTTGGAATGGTAAAATAACCAATATTATTTGGTATTGAGGTTTGCTATTACCATTGAAAATTTACAATTTAGGTCAAAATTCACTTTCCAAAATCTTTTGGTTTTGAAGAGCCCCAAATCCAAAAAGACATATTATTTTTGGGAAAGGTCTTTTAGTCTGTGAGCACGATACAGATGGACTGAGTGGGTCGAAACCAAATTTCGGTAAAATGTTTAACATGTAAATATGAAGAGTCCTATTGTGTTTGGGAAAGTCGGCGCATGCGCAGAAGAGATATGCACTGTAAAGTTGTTTTTCTGTTGCAACAATAGGTATATATTTTTTAAATTACTTATTATTCTATTTACTTTTCCATGAAAGTTTCATATAAAAATGTTTTTTCTAAGCTTTATAGTTTGAAAATAAGAGAAGTTGTTGTTTTGTTTTGAAGACCTGTACAAAAGAAATTATTTAAATAGTTAACACGGACGCTATGGTTAATTATTACAAGTGAAATCATATTATGTAATAATTATGTAAACGAATAACAAGCCGTTATTCACATCACCGCACGCGTTAGCAGAAAATATATTTTATTTGTTATATTAGTCAAAAAATAATATTTTTCAAGTTGGAATGGTCATGTCGTCGATGGATTTTTTCCTTTAGTGTTATTAAGAAATTATATGTAGTTCTCCCGAATATAAACTAAAAAAGCCAGGAAGGATTTAGCTTTGATTGGCGTGGCTATTTTAAATGCAGAGGAGACGTCGTTACCTTTTGAACCGTCGTTTGTGTATATAGTGATGAAGTCCAGATATCCCAAGAAATTCTTATGTGTAGACTAGCGGATGGGTTATATCTTTTGTAAAGTTATGAAGTATTGTGGGAAAGTAGACCAAATACGAGTATGTAGCACGATATTATCAGTTTTGATGTTTTGCAAGCATTGAAAGTAAGATATCGTTTTTTTTTTTTTGATACAGAGAATCTGAATTAATTAATTGAGTTTTCTTGACTGGCTATGTTTGAAGTAAGTTGATGTATAACAATTTTCTTTTATAATTAAGTGGTAGTTCTCCAGCTTCAGCGTATATGCTTATAGTAGTGAACTTGTGTGTAATTTTTGATACCTAATCGGATTTCGAGATTATGATCTAATTTCTTTAGCAGAATGCTGGTTGCTGTAATATGTATTTAGAAACTGAAAATGTACTGTTTGATGTGTAAAACATGCTTCGAATAGAACCGAGAATCGTTCTATACCTCGCACTTGGATGTATTACACGGTGTTATATGCGACATGTGACATACAATTTTACTACAATATAATTGACCGCATGCAGCAATTAAAATGTTTAACGAATTCATTTTGCTTTGGACACCTGTTTAATTTTATGTCTCCCGACTTGTGAGGTAAGAAGAGATCTATTGTTACAAATATTTAGATGAAAAAAAACGAAGGGAAATGTTAGACCAAGTTTCCAGAAACATACAATAAAAAATATACACTATGTAAATTGTAAACATAACTAAAACTTATCCTTTTTGAAGATATTTAATGGTTTATTTTATAAGGTACCTTACTATGCCGAGATGTGTTTCATTATTTAACTCTAACTTTATTAGTTTTAAAACTAGCAACCCTAAGTAGCGTAACATCAACAAAATAACTATAAAATATACTAAATATAATTAATAAAATACATTTAATAAATAAAAGAATGCATAAATTGACAAATCTTCTATTTTGCAATGGACAACCTCAATAGGAAGATTTGCTGTTCGGACCGGGGTCCGGCTTCACCCGGACTTGTGGATTGCCTATTAAAGATTGACATATTAGGCAATTGCAGATATTTTTGTGGAATATAGGCACCCGGGAATAACAGCCTTCTCTTGTGAAAGCATAATGAGATAAAGTCAAAAACCGTCACACAAAAGTCGAATGACTTGCAAACTGGCTGTTTCATGGCTTAAGATTCCTTGATATTATTCAAATAGATTTTATGTGTTCGTTTCACACGATTACTTGACGCTTGCTTTGTAGAAGGCTTTGGTGCGCGCGCAGTCATAGTTTGAATGTTAACAAAAGTAAACGTTTATTGTGTCTGAACAGAACACACACTATGGCGCAGTGATCGTTTGTGGGAGTTGTTCATGTTGCCTAGGTGCAAGATAATGTTTCCTGATTGGTTCTTGCTCAGAACAAGCAAGAAAAATAGCCCCGGTTCTAATTTTCCATCTTGTGAGCTCGCAGGCGAGCTCGCAGTGATGTCATTTCCATCTTCGTAATCTGCACGGTCGCCAACACCCAGCAGTATTTCTAGCGACAAAACCAGCCTCATAACATAGAATGCCGGTCAAAACACGTTACGATTTTACATACGTATTTGTATTGGAGTATATAGCAAAACAAATATTAAATTAAACTAATTAACTTTGCGATAAAACAGTGAAATAAAAAAAAAACATAGCCTGTAGCACTTCTGAAATCATAAGAACCATTTGAAAATCCGTCAGTCAACAGTTAAATACATTCAAACACACATGCTTACAAAGAATTTCATATTATGTTGTTAAGATTGTGCACCTTTTTAGGCAGCTCATAAAATAATTGCAGATATACAGACAAAATTACTATTTGTTATCTGTAGTTTTCAAAGTGTGAATCTAAGATTAAATTTGTATTTTATATTAGAAGAGTGGAAGTTAACGAACTATTTTTTAACACAGGTACCTATAAATAATGAGTGATAAATAAACAAAGATGAGGAAATTTAGTGTTGACAATTTTTTTTAAATTGCTTTGCAATTTACTCTATTCTATTTTCTACCTATTAGTAAATAATTAGAATGTAATATTTTTAAAAATTATCTTTCTAATTATTATTTTAAAAGAGGTCAAGTTTAAGTACCGTATCATAAAACGCTTTTAGTGCCCTACTCTCGATGCACAGCAGTCACTGCACCTATATATAAGTAAGTCGATGACCTGTGGGTCATCGTTCGAATATGAATACCGAATCAGTTCAATATTGGATTTTTATTCTTGCAAAATTTAAGTTTTTCAACATCAGTAGACGCAAAATAACTCCAGAAAGAATTCAAGTCTTCAATAGTTTTATACAATCGCTGTGTGCTTAATACAAATAATACGTGTGATAAAAAACGGCGACTGTAATGTGTAACTCGCGCGTCGAGTGTTCCGTTCAACAAATAAGCAAATAATTTTACCTAATATATTAATTAAATTATATTTCATTGAATGTTATTTCTTACAGTACGAATTAGTACTTTTTTCGGCAAACGAATTATTAAGTTTGTTTATGATCGTTTATTATCAATTTCTCGAAAACTAGAGTTATTGGAAACATCGTGTAGTTTTCCTGGTTTTAAAAATAGAGAGAGGATCAGTTTTAGAGATGCGTTTTCAGGAAAATCTCAAACTCCTCAGAAAAGGTGTTTTCAATAGATACCCCACATTAAATACTAGGGTTGTTACCTCAGACCTAGATCTTGCACGGAGATTGTCTGGAACATACCATTTATATATCCATGACTAAAAATTTTATAAATTTTTTGACGTGATAACGTCTTATAAATTGATGAATCACCAATCTTATAAATTGATAAAACACCGGCTGCATGCACGAAAAAGTGTAACGTTCGTAACGCGTAACGTTCCTAACGTTCGTAACGCGTAACGTTCCTAACGTTCGTAACGCGTAACGTTCCTAACGTTCGTAACGCGTAACGTTTCGCCTGACCCTGTGCGTGCTTTTTGCTAATTTCTCGCTCAATTTAAATCAGATCAGTTTGAAACCAGTCTTAAACGAAAGAGGAGAACATTTTACATAGATTTCGTATAACAGAATTTGCCTAAACAGTTTTTTTATACAAAGGGTATAGCCGGATAGATATGGCGAGTTGGCCCCCAAATGGCAACCTATATCGAAACTTATGTTTTAATATCTACTTGATGTACGAACTCTTTTTATATATGTGTTACCCCCGCTCTCCCCTTTGACCTTGAGATATAGAGCAAAAATCAGCCTACCTACGACTATCGTTCAAAGACACATATCTCGAAAACTAATTGAGCTAAAGAGGTAAAACCAACGCGAGCATTTAGGTAACCTTTAAGAGCACATTTTATATTTTTTTTGAATTTTTGCGAATAATTACACACAATATTAAAAAATAGGTAAAAATATAATTTTCAATTTTTCAGTGTTCTCTGTGACTTACAATCACTGAAATAATATATATTGTGGCACTTGATATGCACTACTACACATACAAATTGCGTTAGAAAAAAGTTGGTGCAACACTTCGAAAAAAAATTTTTTTGACGCGCATCACATCATATAAGGATACAAACTTGACATAGTACACACATATATAAATATTTTAATAATTAAAATTATTGTTAGAATGGATTGAATGAAAATATAAACAATTTTCAGGAAAATATTGATTTCATACGGCGCGGTGCCGGGAATTATACGAGCGACAGCGAGTTCGTACTTGTTATTGCACTGCTTGTTTTTTACGTGCTTAAGAGTTAAGACTGTTTATATGTTTACACCACCACGTCATAATTTCATTAAATTAATTAAACAAATTAGCGTCTTTGTCAGTTTTGATAACTTTTTTATAACCAGTAACCTTACGAAGAGCCTTATTTTTTACACATATTATCTGACATTATTATAGATAACAAAATAAAATAATAGCTACAAATAATAAATAATAGCTACTTCCGACAGAAAATGATGCCATGGTGGTGTAAATAAATAAAGTCTTAACTCTTAAGTACGTTAAGTTCGAACTCGATGTCGCTCGTATAATTCCCGGCACCGCGCCGTATGAAATCAATATTTTCCTGAAAATTGTTTATATTTTCATTCAATCCATTCTAACAATAATTTTAATTATTAAAATATTTATATATGTGTGTACTATGTCAAGTTTGTATCCTTATATGATGTGATGCGCGTCAAAAAATTTTTTTTTCGAAGTGTTGCACCAACTTTTTTCTAACGCAATTTGTATGTGTAGTAGTGCATATCAAGTGCCACAATATATATTATTTCAGTGATTGTAAGTCACAGAGAACACTGAAAAATTGAAAATTATATTTTTACTTATTTTTTAATATTGTGTGTAATTATTCGCAAAAATTCAAAAAAAATATAAAATGTGCTCTTAAAGGTTACCTAAATGCTCGCGTTGGTTTTACCTCTTTAGCTCAATTAGTTTTCGAGATATGTGTCTTTGAACGATAGTCGTAGGTAGGCTGGTTTTTGCTCTATATCTCAAGGTCAAAGGGGAGAGCGGGGGTAACACATATATAAAAAGAGTTCGTACATCAAGTAGATATTAAAACATAAGTTTCGATATAGGTTGCCATTTGGGGGCCAACTCGCCATATCTATCCGGCTATACCCTTTATATAGAAAAATAGCTGTATAAATGCAATGTTGTCTAATGCATGGCGCGACGCGGTCGGTCGTCTTTGTTTGCCGTACATGGAAATTAGAAGATAACGTATGTCTTGTCTTAACATGAAAACGGCTGCATTTCTAATGTTTAATTCAATTTTTTGACATTAGTATTTTGTGAAATGCAACGCCTTCTAAGTTAAGTATTGGAATAACTAATTATTATTAGAACATAATACTTTGACAGTTGCAAACGTCACTTTTGACATTTCTTATCATTCCGACACCAAGGATAAGCGGATTGAAACCAAATTTTGGGAGGATGTTTGATATGCAAATATGAAGTGGCTTATTGTTTTTGGGGAACATGTTGTTTTTTATATAATAATAGTATACTTTTTATAGTGTTTTATTATTCTACCTAATAAAATTTACCTAAATTTGAAGCGAAAGATGCAATATCATAGATTCGAAGTATTATAATTATTATATAAATTTAGATTATGTATTACGGAATACGTTATCACGTAAAACTATCGTCCGTAAACCGACTTTACCGACAACCAATTTTTTTTTGTTATTTTTTCGTTAATAATTTTCATTTTTGAAATTAATATTTAGATTTTGTAAAAAATCATTGATTTTATTACAATCTAATTAATTATTAATTAGTTTTTTATATTTTTATATATGTTTTAGCTAAATCCTGAAGAAGATCCAAATTTGGATCAAAAAGTCATTGATATAAGTACAGTGTAAACTCTTTATAACGAAACTCAAGGGACCGAGCATTTTTTATCGTTATAGAGAGTTACCGTTATATGAAGTGAAGAAAGAAAAACAACCAAATTAACAATAATCATCAATACTGTATAATCTCTTTATAAAGAATTTTAAGGGACCGAACATTTTTTTCATTATAAAGAATTTTCGTTATATTATGGAGGGAAGAAAGAAAAATAACCAATTTTCACAAAATTAATTTATTCCAAACACATATACAAACACATATACTTATAGATGGTGATGGTTCAGAATGGTCCTCTTTATGTCTGTAAACATTTGCTGACGCCTAAATATGAACATATTTCTTCGTAACAGAGAATGGCTGTTGCGTTATAAAGAGGGTATTAATGTATAGGTTTTAAGGTAAACCAACCAAATCGTAAAAATTTCGATGTTATAGAGTTTTTCGTTATAACGAAGAACGTTAAAGAGTTTACACTGTATATTGAATTACAATCAAATATTTTTTTAATATATTGTCTGAGAAATTGGTTGATAATTTTATTTATTAGCCAGTAATAATATCTCACTCCTTGTCCTTTTATTATCTTATTTCAATAAATTATTACACATGCAAATTAAAAATTAGTTTTTAGTGGCGCCAAAAAAGTATAACTGCTAATTCGCGTACATAAGTGCCCGCATCCATTTTTTTTAGATTCTCACTTTTGAAATATATGTACGTAAGTAAGCTTTATATTAACCGTGCCAAATTTTAACTTTATACGTTTAGCCCTGAGAAAGTCCAATTTGGAAAGCAGGCTTTGGTAAGAATAGTTTAAAAGTGAAAATATTCTCGAAACTCGGGGTGCATAATCCTTCAACTCAAATGATCAATGATTTATACATTTGAAAAATACTGCTTTGAAAGTAAAAAGAACATGTAAGTAAATATTATACAGGTAGATAAATCGTAAGAAAATAATTTTCGTTTTCGGTTAAAGTAAGCTGTGATATTTGTTGACATAGGAATGCGGTGGCTTCGACCGAGCGTGGCTTCATGGACCATGGACTACGCTGGTCCATTGACCAGAATGCAGCAAACTCTTGGAAACTCATCTGTTATACGAATGATGGCTATGCCATAATAATATAGTTTGTTCATTTGAAACAAACGCTTCTCATTTTTTCTTTTATGTCGATTTAAATTACATATATCTACCTTTAATATATATATTTTTCAATATTTTTCATATATCTGGTTCTCCTTAGATATAGATTTTATTCAAGACTACACTAATTTAGGCAATGTACTTCTTTAAGGTACAAGTCTTAAATAAAATGACGTTTTTCTTCTTAAATATATTCCAAAAAAGTTTTTGTTTCTTATACCGGAAGTCAACGTGTGTAAGTAATTCAAGACAAATTCTCAGTGATTCGATATAATTAAATTTGCAGTTTTTTAATAGTTTTAATTTATTTATAATATACTTATTTCTTTTACGTATGCAACACCCATCTTCGGTTTACGACTAAATATTAAACAAATTAATCTGCAGAGGTTAAATAGGTTAAAAATTCATCGTCGTGATTTATTCCCCAGTGAATATATTATGGAACTGAACGAGTGTAACACATAGGAACAATAAATGATCAAAATCGATAAAATATGGATAGTTTTTCACAAAATTTTTAATATTGCTCCAGTCTTCGTGGCTAATATTTAAATAATAGGCAGTACTTCGTGGTGAATAACTAAACCTCTGAAGAAATCGAACAAAAACAATTTTTTAAAATCAGTATGGTACAAAAAACTTGACATTACATACAAAAAAAAATCCGAAATTGTGCTATAATGTGTTACAAAAATATCATATAATTTTTTATAAAAAAAATGATAATGTATGTCTGAGGTATGTATACCTATATTGATTTTTAATAGAACTTGACGTTCTTTTCTGCTTTATTAAAAAAAGGTCGTTTTTTCGGAAATGTTACATTTTTGAAGAATGAATGAGATTTAGAATTGCAGTGAATAAATACAGACCTCTATGCTGTATGCCACATTCATACTATAATATTCTAAATACGAAAGTAACTCTGTCTGTTTGTTACCTTTTCACTGTCAAACTGCTGGACTGATTGTGAGGAAATTTCACATGGAGATAGTTTAAACTCTGGGAAAGGACATAAACTACTTTTGTTTTCAAAAATTAACCCCTAAGGGGGTTACAGTCCTTATCATAAATTAAGGTTAAAATGGATGTTCCGGTACTTTAATGAGAAATTGTGTAATTGTACACGTTTACAAGTTTTTCATCTGGGTCGAAATATTGTTAGGGCTAACTAGTAGAAAATTTAAAGGAGTGTTTTAATACCACGAATGCCAATTACCACCAACGGATTTGCTTTTTTAATTTAAAAGATTACAATTTCTATTAAAAACTGCTTCCGGAATAACTATAAACAAAGCCAATGGGTAGCTGACATTCATTTAGAAAAACAATGTTTTTGGCACGGCCAGCTGTATAATGGCTTGCTCACGTGTATCGAATCCATAAAATCTGTCTGTTTTTGCAAAAGATGGTGAAACAAAAAAAAATGTTTATATTTATGATTTTTTTAATTTATTATATCAATTGAACACACTTATGTCACGCGGACGAAGTCACGAATAAAAAAAATAATAGTGTGCAGGGTTTTAGATGGGTGTCTGCCCCCATAGTAGGAAGAGATAAGTATTGCTAAGCCAGATACAAGAAAATCGGGAGAAATGTGAACAATCTTAAACTGAAACAACTATAGTAGGAAGATTTGAAGGGCACCATGCCGAGTTCTGATCTAACGAAGAACTGTTAAACGCAACGTTGGACATTTGATTTTGTTTGACAAGCAACATAAAAACCGGCTCCCGGGCTTTACTTTGAAATCTGAAACTGACAGAAATATTTCTTTCTAGTCGTGACATCTTGTCGACTTAATAATGTATTTTGTGGTTTTACAAACCACGACACAATATTTTATGAAATTATTTTGACTTGTTATGTTCTACAAATCGCTTTTGTCACATTTATAAATGTATCGGCGATTACGTTAATGAACTTATAACGTCAATATGATTTTAATGCTGCTTCCTTAAAATTATTTCTGATTTGACAATTTTTATTAATTAAAGAGTAACAGTTCAACTACTGTTATCTAATTAGCTGGATGATATATATTTAGAGAGGATGTTGTAACAAAATACTCCAACTAACGTTTTAAATCGAAAGGGTTAATATTAACCGCAAAATGTACAAGAATGTCAATGATATTATTTTTTCAGTTCTAAAACTAGCCATAAACAACTTTAAAAATATTGTATCATTAAAAAAATCCACTCAATTAGACGGCATGACCATTCCAACTTCAGAAATACTGGCTTTTGACATATGAGTATTATCTAATAATTAGAAAATACTTATATGTCAAATGCCAGTATTTCCAAAGCTAATAAAAATGAATGTTCGTTCGTCTGTTCGGAACCTAAGCGTTCCTATACGATTCATATGACTATTATGAAACTTCGCTGAGTTGTGCTCGCATCCGCGAAAGTTCCTGGTCCAAAAAATTCAAAGTGTAAAAAAATTATGTTTCGAAAACATGACAATGCTATACAGTGGCGCCAAAAACTCCACTACCGTTGTCGCTGTTGAGCGGCGCTTAGTCCCACGAGGCAAGACGGTAATACGGTGCCGTCAAAGGCTCGCGTACTGCTGTCACCGTCGAGCAGGACGCAGCCCCGTGAGTCAAGATTGTAATACGGTGGAGTCGAAGGCTCCCCTATTGTTATTGCTGCCGTGTTTCATCTCATCCCGTGATAATAACATTTTTGTTAGCGCGTGCAATATGTTAATAACGGCTGGTAATAAATATTATATTTGCTTTTCGTTTGCATACCAACGCATGCTAGTCAGCTATCTAAATAACTTCTTTTTGACCAGTCTTCAGAACAAAATAACATCTTTTTTATTTAAAAAAAAATATTAAGTTTCAAAAAAAAAATGTTTAAAAAAATTTCTTGAAAAAATAGAATATGAAAAGTATATCATTATAATAATATGTACGGGTAGTATAAAAAAATAGTATATTACATCACACGGGCCTTAAAAGTTGAAATCTCGGCCCTGCGCGTCATGATGCGCAGGGCCGAGATTTCAACTTTTAAGGCCCGTGTGGTGTATACGATTTTTCTTCATATCCGCTCGAAAGTACGTACTTTCGTCAGCAGGGACGAAAGATTGACATTTACTTCTAGTGAGAACGGCGAGAGAAAAAAATTTCTCGTGCGTATTTATACTCGTAACTAGGGTTACGCTGTCATTTAATATAATAAATAACAGGGAGAAAATGTCAAACTTTCGTCTCTGCTATAAAGGACGAAAGTACGTACTTTCGATCGAGGTATGAAGATAACATTGTTATAGCACACAATTCTCCTGCGTATATGCCGATTTTGTATCAAAATTTGGTTTCAATCCGCTTGGCCGTTTGACCTGCATCGTATAAAAAACACAGATATGAAACAATATGTCGCTATTATACTGCGAAAAACGTAGGTTTTTCTTAAAATAATAAACTTATGAGCTCTATAGGCAGTACAACGCTACAACAAATGCCAGTCGTGTTCCCCTATTGAATACAACGTCCAAATTCTAGCTAAAAAGCAAAAGAAATGAAATACGTAAAAATTATTCGCGTGAACACGTTGTGTATATTGGTAGTAGTGGGAAAGGCGCATATTACGAATACAATCTTTAATGTTTAATAAGATAAATGATGCGATTTCTTTCAAAATTTAAAGTATAATTATTCATTATTAACGTCCAATATTATTCAATTATAAGATTTATTACGGATATGTGGACAAATTTAACACGTTAAATGATTGTAAATTTGCAACGTTTCGTATTTTTATTAATACATCTTCAGGCAACTGAAACAATTACAATGAAACACAGTATATTATTATGAATAATTATAGGCATTAAAATCTGTAACAAACCTTTACAGCTTTAACGATATGTCAATAAAACAATATACTAATCCCCACATGTTGATTGAAACTCATTATTGCAAATAATTTGTTATATTGAAGATGTATTAATAAAAATACGAAACGTTGCAAATTTACAATCATTTAACGTGTTAAATTTGTCCACATACCCGTAAAAAATCTTATAATTTAAAGTATAAGTTCGTTAATTAAAAAAAACTGCACCTTACTTGCAAAAAGTATTAAAAAGACCCCGATTACTAAAACGCATTATACTGGAAAAATTTAACAGAGAAGACACAAAATTTTGTAACAAACAGGTATTATCTCAACATGAGGTCAAAATAGGCGAAGATTATAAGATCAGATTAAAATGAGTGATTATATTCTTGTGCACAATTTACTTCTTTCATAGGGTTCAAAATCGTATCAAAAACTAATCTGAATTTTTTTAAAACGAAACATTACTTTAATCTACTTTTTGAAAAAAATGTTTTTTGCTTTGCTAAGATATTATACAATATCCAGTAAACTTGACACTTATTTTGTATCGGATTAGATATTATTATTTCGTAGAAAATCAGAGGTTATGATTTTAGACGATTTTGTTCTTGAAAAAACAATTCCTCTTTACGCTTGTGCCAATGCATTTAAAACTAAACAAACTTAAACGTGATAAACGTTAGCAATATTAATAAATCATAAAAAAAACAAGATTTGCTCAACCACAAAATTTTACGACATATGGCGCGTTTCGTTCCCCAGTTATAACTCAACAATAATTTACGCCAAAGCCTTGGTGATCTCTCACTACTGCGGATTTATATATTAAATAGTTAGGGCGTAACAAGCGACCAAACAAAATACTTTTTATAAAAGGGGACTGATATTTAAAACAAAATTGAAAATCGACACTACCAGAGAATAGAATTTTCACAATTCTATAAAAAAGAACGCAGCTGTTTTATTGTTTTTCTATATTTTGTAAATTGTAAAAATTAAATCCCGATGTCGTTTACATTTTCAAAGTTATATATTTATATAATTTTTTCCAGCGAAAACAATTTATCAAGGCTGAATTGATAATTTTTTCATGAATAATATTGATATTAATTTTCAACATAGTTATTGAATAGTAGAATTGAGGCTTTATAATAGATGACGGGGTGTGATTATACGTAAAAACAAACGTTATGAGCTTTAACAATGATATGCGTCAAAATAATATTACGTCCGAGATATATAATATATACCTACTGTATATTTTGTATGTACTTCTTCTTATAATACAAATGTTTTTCATTACATTCAGTAAATTATGAAAATATTAGTCTAAAAAATTGTATCTACCAATTATAACATAATATAATCTACTATTGAATTAAGGTATTGCGCGCCTGCCTTACTTTTACTTTACGCAATTGTATTAAATATTTTATTTTACGACCGCTACACACGCATAAAAAGCAGCGATTTTATATTCACCAATCATAGTATAATATTGCGACTTTGCTTCCATTAACGCAATTTTTGGAAAGAATATTTATCTAGCAGAAGCGTAGACAGATAAAAAAGTATCCTCTACTTTATAGCCCAAAAGTCCGTAACACTCAAACCTTATGGATCTCCGAATACGTCAGTTCACGGATATTTGGGAAATTTAAACCCTACTTAAAAGAAAAATGCAATGGTTGGCAGGCTGGAGTGGGCCGGACCGTGAAAAAGAGGTAACTTCCGGTCACCCAACAAAACGGTTATCCTATACATCTTCGAATAGAATGTTGTTTACTTTACTTTGAAGTTTACGTTCTTAACGTGTTCAAACTCGGTAGGTTGGCAGGTTCCGGTGGGCCGACGCCCTCGCCAACCGCAATTGACTGAATATTATGTTTCATCAAAATTGGTTCGAATGCTCTCAAGTAACACTAATGGTAGTAACAGACAAAATGTTTGGAAACGCGTTTTTTCATTTAGATGTTTTACAAAATACCCAAAACTTGCAAGAAATTCCAATTACAGACAGTACCCGTTCACGTTGGTATTTTATATATCGAACTTTTTTAATCAAAATACGTAAATCGTTTGTAATAATATTTTGAAGTTGCTGAGATTCAACAATCTAGAATCACAAATTGTAGGTGATGAGTGCTGAAATCTATTATTATATGTATATTCATGATGTTTTATACTCCTATTATCTTATAAGCACAGTGAGCCGGGCAATGAAAAATAACAGAATTTAAGCAATATAGGTATCTCTTATTTTTTAATTCCCGTTCGAAGCAAAGGGGTGCAGGTCAAAGAGTTTTAAGTAGAAATCTATGCAAATCTCATAAAAATTGCATCAGTAGTTTTGCGTCAATTCAGGACTGGTTGATAGAAAAATATTTTTAACAAAAAAATTGAACCGACTTCAAAAAAGGCACTAAAAAGTAAAAAATAATTGCGTATTGAAATGTTTGGGAGTCGGTGTAGTTCTCGGAATAGATTTCATTTTGGCTTACACCGACTCCAAAACATTTCAATACGCAATTATTTTTTACTTTTTAGTGCCTTTTTTGAAGTCGGTTCAATTTTTTTGTTAAAAATATTTCATTTTTCTCTTTTTAGTGTTAATCCAACACTAAAAATCGCTGAACATACATAAAAAAAACATTATGCATGCCTTTGAAATTTGAGAGTTTCCCTCGATTTCTCCGGGATCCACCATCAGATCCTGACTTGGTTCCGATGGTACCACATCGGAAGTGCACTCTTTCTTAAAAAAAAAATTTGAAAATCGGTCCATAAATTATTGACGGAGAAATCGGTGAACATACATAAAAAAAAATATATATACAGACGAACATAGAACCTCCTCCTTTTTGTTGAAGTCGGTTAATTACTCTTTTTAATCGACTTCAACAAAAAGGAGGAGGTTCTATGTTCGTCTGTATGTTTTTTTTTTTTTTATGTATGTTCACCGATTTCTCCGTCAATTATAGACCGATTTTCAATTTTTTTTTTATTCAAAAGAGTGCACCTCAGAGGTGGTCCCATCGGAACCAAGTCAGGATCTGATGGTGGAATCCGGAGAAATCGAGGGAAACTCTCAAATTTCAAAGGCACGCATAATGTTTTTTATGTATGTTCACCGATTTTTAGTGTTAGATTAACACTAAAAAGAGAAAAATAAAATATTTTTAACAAAAAAATTGAACCGACTTCACACTAAAGAGTAAAAAATAATTGCGTATTGAAATGTTTTGGAGTCGGTGTAGTTCCCGGAATAGATTTCATTTTGGCTGACACCGACTCCAAAAAACATTTCAATACGCAATTATTTTTTACTTTTTAGTGTGAAGTCGGTTCAATTTTTTTGTTAAACATATTTTATATTACCTATATGTATATAAATGTAGAGTGAATGTCATTTAACACGCACTATATACATGAGTTCTGTTGATATCATTAATGCATTACAGAAAATCGTTCAACATAAATGCATACGAACTTCCCTTGGGCGCTCGGTCTGTGTTGCATTTTATATGGAACGATTTTCTGTAATGCATTAATGATTTCCATAGCTACCATATCAACAAAAATTCAGATATTGTGATATTGTACTCACCAATGATTTGGTCGACTACATAAATGAGTATATTTATATTTTAACCCCCTGCAGCTAAACACATCTAACAATATCAGCATGCGTTACGTTATTAGTTGACTTGATTATAATAAGTGAGAAAGAGACGAATATGTACGACGCGTGTCGTAAATTAGATTTTTTTCATCGAAAAAATTGCGTTTCGTTTAAGTATTTGTAACCATTAATGTGGAACAGACAGCTGTACAAAGCAAAATCGGTGTGAGTTGACATTTTATATGCTTTCTGGTGTCTCTGCAAATTCTCTTGTTTATTTTATATTAATAAAATAATCCAAGTGTCAATAAATATAGTTGTTTGCTACTTAAAAATATTTATAGCAAAACTGTTGAGGAAAATATTTTAACATGAACAAATATTTACTTGTATCAGTAAAAAGTTTGCAACAAAAATAGGATGTAAATAGTAAATATGAAAAGTTTATTAGATGGTTTAATGGTAATAGAAAACAATGATTCCCTTTTAAAACGTTTAATTGAGATTGATGAATACTTAATTATTATTATTTGCACTAAAATGCAAGAAATTAGATCAGGAATGACAGGAATTAAGGAAAAATTAGTGCAATCAAGAAATATGCTAGACATCTTTTCAAGAATCCAAGCTACACTACGACTGTCAATTTGAAAAATGGCTTTGTACAGATTTTTTATATCTAATTTGTTAACAATTGCAAGTATAAAAGTTGGTGTATACTCACTTAAGTTGAAGTGAAACTTCTAAATAAATAATTCATAATTGCAAGTCATATCTTATAGTATATAGGTACCTTCCTTATTTTATTTGATTTCTATTATGTGTTTGAACTGATGCTGAGTTATTTTTGAAATAATGTCATGATAATTTGTAAAAATTCCCATGAGTGACAGCACTATGTTTATTTTAAGGCATGAAAACGCCACATAAACAACGGAATTGCTATAATACACGCTTTTCCAGTCTCAGCGTGAATGCATTTCAATAGCAGTTCCATGTCGAGGTTATTTTTTTACGTGAAACTTCTTATGCGGCACTTCTTCCTCGGCGATTTGAAGGATAGCATGGTACATCGATAAAATGGAAATGTGTGACAGGTGCTGCAGGTCTTATTTCATCCGGTCATTGTTCTATTTTTTTTAAATGTGTATATTGTATTTAACCATGGTGATGACGGTGTTAAGGTTATTATATTGCAGACTTCTAATAGTCCAAGAGCTATTAAACATTTTTTTTAGGCATTTGAGGCACCGTGAAAATTTGTGTAAGTAATACCTACTTCTTTTGTAATGTTTGAACACAAAATCAAAAACCTGACTGAGGGATAGTGGGGCCTAGCCAACCCTTAAATTTTGCGAAATTTTATTTGCAAAAAATCCTTCAGGAGTTTTTAAATTTTAATTCATTCAAATTTAATATTTAATAAAATGAAAAATAAATAGGCAAGGTTATTAATCGGGTCTAAGTGTTTGCCAGGCGGTTTCAAAAATATCATAAATCATAAATATCGGAAAAATATATTTGACGCATGCTGAGATTTAGTCAGAATAATATATATACCTACCTAGAAAATAGTAATTACATCACAAGGGCCGAAAGTTGAATTTTCGGCCCTGCGCTTCATGAAGCCTTCGGCTTCGCCTCGGGCTCATGACGCGCAGGGCCGAGATTTCAAGTTTTTAGGCCCGTGTGGTGTATACGATTTTTCTTCATATCCGCTCGAAAGTACGTACTTTCGTGAGAACGGCGGGAGGAAAAAATTTCTCATGCGTATTTATACTCGTAACTAGGGTTACCGCTGTCATTTAATATAAATTGGTCGATAATTTTATTTATTGAAGAGTTCTAATCAGACGTTAATCAAAAATTTAATATAATAAATAACAGGGAGTAAATGTCAAAATTTCGTCCCTGCTATAAGGGACGAAAGTACGTACTTTCGATCGAGGTAAAATATTTTTTAAAGAGGAGGCTATTTTGGTGGGACTTTTTACCTGTCAGGTGATTCAGAAATATTATACGTGAGTGCGGCTAAGACGCTATGGGTAGGTTGAAGTACGAGAGAGAGAGAGATAGAGAGAGAATATCGGCGGTCAGCTGAGCCTTGCGAGAGTCAATCACACCGCAGTAAAAACTTCTCTAGAAATGAAAATATGGAAGGGTAAAAATTTCAGAATTTTAAACAATTATTTATAAAACGACAAGCATATCTGTTGCGAGCTTATAAGAAAATTCAAAGGAAAATTAGTAAAATTTAAATTTTTGAACTTATGATTCAAAGAAAAAATATCTAGGGGCCTTCTTTGTGTAGAACTATTTTCTCGAATAATTGGCAATTTCTGAGATATTTGTTAAAAGTCAAAATATTTACCCCATTGCACCTGTAGAAAAACACCGGTCAAATTAAGGGCAATTTTCAGAATATGCTTAGGATATCAAAATAAGGCTGTCCACAAAAATCCAGCTTGGTCGGATTTTTTTAGAAATCATAGTCTAATTTTCCTAGACTATCAATTCAGTACACAATATGTAGGTAGGTTTTTTATACTTGAACAGTTTTAAAGTCTTAAGTTTAATCATAAAAAGTGGGAAAAAAACTTTTTTTTTTCGTAAATTGTGTGAAAATGCAATTTTAGTAACAGTTTCATAATATAGTATTCTGTTTTTCATAAAATGTCATTACGTTTAGTCATGTGTATGGAACGTAAAACTGGAAGAATTAGCAGAATGCTCAGAAATAGTTTTGCGCAATTTTTAATGTGTAATACTCGTTGAAAATAGATGTTTTTATTAACTCGTTACCGATTATAATCATCTTTCTAATTTTTAATCCCGTTGTTTTGAGATAACAATAGTAGCTTTTTAAGAATAACAAAATATCGGTGTTATTCGATCATGATTATCCGGAAATTATTATTACATTTGCATATAGGTACCTACTTATACAATCTCACATTATGTCTATGTACAATAATATAATGTTACACCTCTGTAGTGCAGAGGTACAATTCGCAGGATTTGCGGGGGGTCTTTAGGGTCAAGTCTCTCGCGATGGTAACACGGCGATGTGGTGTTGTGACAAATGACCCCAACGTGCAGCATGCATCGAGCACCGGGATACCACCCTCCCTCCTTGTTTACCGACTGTTTCACTTTTCTCGACCCGCGGTCTATAAAATCAGACTTTAAAAATTAAGAAATTGATCATATTCCATTACAAATTATTTGGAAAAAGTCAAAACAAGGAAAGTCAGGTTTTTTTTGATTAACCAATAATAACTTATCTAACAAAACATGAGTTTGGATTTTCCATTAGTAATTTATTTAAAATAGACGTTAAGTGGTACAAATTCTACTTTTCAATGTTAAATCCGACATGTTGATAAAAACTATTCTAAATAAAGGTTCGAATTAGAGAGACGTCGATTTAGAGTTGACTCTAATATTAAAACTTCTTTTTTTTTAGTTCTTTATATGATCATTTCCGAATATTAAATCTCCCGTGAACACAAATGTTTCTAAGAAAAATTAAAAAATAATAGCCAAAATTTTAGACTACTATCTTAATTGCGTAACCGCTTGAATTTTCCTATTTAAATAACATAGATACGATTTTCGGCAGTATTTGCGGCTAATTCTATTTCTATAACAATCTTATCTAATAGTTATTGGCGTAACTAGTAGTCTAAGTCATTCATCGCGCTGACAGGTACAAGTTGCGCCCATAATTTTATTCAACAATTGCGCGTTATTCATGTTTTAATTATAATGAGATGTTGTAAATATCTATTTATTTCTTTATAAAAAAAACTGTCAATACTAACAGCACCAAACAGCACGATTCAATGTTTTGGTTTGAGGTTAGCCGGTTATGAATAAACTCCATGTCGAAAACATTCGGCCTCTCAATTTTAGTCTCAATGGGTAACAACGGAGTTGTTGTTACCTACTATTTCGTTACGACTCAGAAAATAGTTACGTTTATTTTCATTACTCCACATTGGCCGAGCTAGTAGGAATCTTCATTGAGTTATGACAAGTAATTGTCACCAGTCGGTAAATGGCTATTTAGGGTTCGGTTTTTAGGCATGATAAAACATGAATAACGCGCATGAGTTGAATAAAAATATATATTAGATATCGTGTCCATTGAGATAATAAGTAATAAGAAAAATCGCAGGATTGTGGACATAAATTTCTATTAAGTTCAAATATTAGATAAGGAGTCAAATTGGAAGAAACGCAATATCAGTGAAATGTGTTGTATTAGAAAAAACAATTCTACTTATTTATTATAGAACAGACAATCAAAATTTAAGTATAGTCCAATCGGTGGAGATAAAAAGCTCCAGAAATTCGCAAACAGGCTGAATTTTTTTTTAATAAGTAGTTTAAAGTGTACTGATTGAAATAAAAAAAAGTTCATTCGTCTATCGATTTCCCAAAATAAAAAAAAAAATTGAAAATCATTTTGATTTTCAAAATTCTTTGATATTTTGAAATTTAAAAAAGATAGGAAGAAATAAAACATACCACGTTGTAGAAGACGTTTTTTTCTATAAAAAAGATATCTTATACTTTTTTCGTCCGACTTATAGTTTGCCCGCAAAAAATTCGATAAACTATGTATCTATTTTACGCGCAGGATGCTCTGCTAGCCATGCGAGAACCTACTTTTTCATGTCCGGCGTATTGAATTATAATATTTTACATACTTATAGAGTAATAAAATAAAAATTCAAATAGCCTATCTGCAAGTAGAAAATCTGAACTTTTCAATGGTGTAGTTAATTTTTTTTTTTGAATAAAATATCATGTATAAAAATGCAACTATAGCCCTGACGAAAAAAGTACAAGATACCTTTTTATAGAAAAAAATGTCCCCTACAAGGCAGTATTTTTTATTTATTTCTATCTTTATCCCAGTCTAAAATATTTGAAAATAAAAATGTTTTTCAAAATTTTTTTTGACTTTGGGAAATTGATAGACGAATGAACTTTTTTCTATTTCAATCAGTACACTTTAAACTACTCATAAACAAAATTTGAGTCTGTTTGCGAATTTCTGGAGCTTTTGGTTTAAAATTGTCTCCAGCGACTGGACTAGTAGTCAGTACAACTATGTTACGAAATTAAATTAACTTTCGAATTTTTATTTATTATTTTTTATTGTTTAAAAATTTATACCTAAACTTCTTGCCATATTTTTGTCTTATGTACCTTAACTTTTGTTAATTGCTATGGCTAGGAATTAATGTTAATTTTCATAATTATTTTTTGAATTTTCATATTGTACTCGAAAAAGTCTAAATCTATAGACGAAACGTTAATATATCTAACTTTTTGTCCACAATCCTGAGATTTTTCTTATTAATTATTCAAAAAATTTGAAGATTAGAAAATTTCTTAGATATTACTATTAGTAGGTAGAAATTTTAAACGATATAATATTTGACCGAATATTTTTCAACAATTGAAAATCTAAACGTTTTTTGTTTAAAAAATTTTTCCAAAAATTATATCATTAAAAATATATATTAGATATCGTGTCCATCGAGATAAATAAATAAATCTAATATTTGTCCACAATCCTGCGATTTTTTATTTATCATTAAAAATCTTTTAAAAAAATATGTGAAAATTATGGTGGAGAAAAATATAACAAATAACAATATATTGTTCAAATTTGGCAATTATATATGAAAATGTACAGTTAAAATCATTCATAAAAGGGGAATTTAATGTTACATTATCATACTTACCTATACCACATATTACCCTATATTGAATTTTTTTTTTATAGTGCATATAGCCTTTGATGCTGAGCACATATTATTTAAAAAAAAATAGAAAATAAAAAAAATGTTACATTAACAAATGTAATACACCATCTGAAAGTAGACATTTTAACGAAGAAAACCCCATACTACGATTTTTGAAAATATAAAATTTTTACATTACTTTTTTAGGTTGAAGGGTAATTTTTCGGCTTTTTGTTAATATTGCAGTGGCAAATTAATTTTTTTATTCGAAAAAATTACAGCTTATTTAGGACATAGAAAGGTAAGCCTTCTGAAAATTTCATGAAAAAAAAACATTTAGCAGGAGAAAAAAATTAAAAACGAAAAACACGGTTTTTTCGATATTTCTCTGAATATTTAGGTTATATGAAAAAATTATATTCATAAAATTTGACGATCCTTTTAATATCTACATCATTGCTATACAACATTTTTCTGATTGGAGGTCAACTTTCGCCGAAAATAACGAAAAACCGCAGTTTGACCCCTAAAATGCGCCACCGCAGCCCCCCCGGCCCTTTAAGCATTTTAATTTTTGGTTCCTGTATTTCTATTGTATATCTAGCTTTATACTATATTAGTTATAGATTAAGAATTGTTAGCTTAAGCAACGAATAATTTCTAGATGGAAAAGTTGAAAGCAGAACATTTGACTTAGGAACTTTGTTTGCACTAGTTAGGAGATAAACATACTAAAAGTCCTTACCCCTCCGAGGTGCGCCCGAAGGGGGGGAGCACAAAGAAGGTCCCGTTTTTTGGTTTTTTGCTTTCATCTCGAAAACGGTACGTCGTACGAAATTTTGTTGTAATACATAATGAAAGCTGATAAAATTCTCTACAACTTTAGCTTTCACACTTTTTATCTATCTCCAATCTTTGCCTAGCTATGAGCTCCGAAAAATGGTCAATTTTCAAAAATGTGTTCTCTTAAGCACATTGTAACAATACGAATTTGTCAAAATCATTTCGTATTGCTCATCCACACTATTAAAAACACACACACAAAATAACATAAGTTGGGAGTACCTCCACGCAGGGCCCTCTTTCCCACTGGGCACTCTGGGCACGTGCCCAGGGCCCCGCGATCGATAGGCACCCCTAGTTCCTGCGAGATCACCAAACGATAATCGATATTCATTACCAAAAAACATATTTATTTCGAATGACTGACTAGAACACCTATTTGCTTATTAGCTTTTGTATGCGCGACGCTACTCTATTCTCGCCCGAAAATCAGGCTTTTCGATTTCAGCATGTTTAGGTAAATATAAATATATAAAACTGCAATTTAATGGTATACTAAGTACCTAAACTGTTTAGAACAAAAATCATCATTGAACTAGTTTTTCATATACTTAATTTTTCGGAGCTCATAGCTAGGCAAAGATTGGAGATAGATAAAAAGTGTGAAAGCTAAAGTTGTAGAGAATTTTATCATCTTTCAATATGTATTACATAAAATTTCGTACGACGTACCGTTTTCGAGATGAAAGCAAAAAACCAAAAAACGGGACCTTCTTTGTGCTCCCCCCCTTCGGGCGTACCTCGGAGGGGTAAGGACTTTTAGTATGTT
Source organism: Xanthostigma xanthostigma (assembly GCA_963575645.1). Classification (NCBI taxonomy): domain Eukaryota; kingdom Metazoa; phylum Arthropoda; class Insecta; order Raphidioptera; family Raphidiidae; genus Xanthostigma; species Xanthostigma xanthostigma. Next base: position 17,253,153 of record OY754468.1, read on the forward strand.
TATCTCCTAACTAGTCCAAACAAAGTTCCTAAGTCAAACGTTCTGCTTTCGACTTTTCCATCTACATTCCCCTTATGAGCACTCATTGACCAAACTATGTGTAATCTATCAATTAAGGACGTAGTCTGGTGTTCGGGTTTTGAAAAAACGAATTTATTTTTTTTACATTTTAAGTAAGTATAATATTATATTGAGAAAATACTGTAAAAATTTTAGACCGAAATATTAAATATTTACAAAGCTATAGCATATAGTCTAGAGCAGCAACGGTCTTACGGTAAGAGTCTTACCTGCTCTTACCCCTCAAATGTTATCACGTTACCCTTATACTCTCGCAAAGTAGAGCAAACAAATTAGCAGAAAACGATGCCTTTGAAGAAACGGAAGGTTTACTATACACCAGGCATAACTGATTAGTGTAAATATTCATTTTTATTTTTTTGTAAGAAATCTGAAATTAAAACTTTAAACGCGTTTTTCTCAAAACTACGTTTTTCTAAGCGGCGCGGGTGATTGAAACAATTGTACACAACCGATTGCTTTCAGTTTTTCACAGGGTAATCTACAGTCTACACAACAATAGCTCCGTCCGGTACTAGAATGACTTAATTATAAAAATTATTTCTATTTTTTTAACCGATTTTCAACGAAAAAATCACGATTATCTCGTTGTTTTTTTTTCTAAAACCCGCCATTTTGTTATTTATCAATAAAAATGTTTATTTCTAGTACGGGATAGAGCCACAAGCCTACGAAACAATAACCAATTTAATTTTTATAATTCAGTTGACTCCTAGTGACGTTATCACCCGCGCTATCCACCTACCTCAATTTAAAGTTGTCTACTTTAGGTTAAAAAAACAATTATAAAATGGCGTAAAATTAAGCAAAAAAAAATTTTTTTTCTTAGTTTACGATGTCAGGAAAAACATGTAACAAAATTGAAAACATTGTACATTATTTTGTTATTAAAAAAAAATTTTGAAATAACGGTTGAAAACGAGCCTGAACATAGGACTACGTCCTTAATGACATAATTTGTATGCTAAATGAAATACCTTTTATTTTAATAAATCACTTCAGTTTAAAACCTCAATCATTGAACTTCAAAATACAATATTGGCGACGAGAACTTTAAAAGAATTCACGTTTAAAATAATTTCAAATGGCTACAGTAGGCAAGATACAAGAGTTTGATTCAGCGATTGAAAACTGGGAAGAGTATCTGGAAAGGTTCGAGTTCTACATTGAAGCAAATGCAATCACTGAAGATAACCTGAAACGAAGTTTTTATTTACGGTACTTTATTTACGGAGCAAAAACATATGCAGTAATTAAACCGTTGTTATCTCCACAAGCTCCTAAAGATTTGAATTATACGGATATTGTCAAAAAATGTATCCCACACTTCAAGAAGTCTGTAAATCAATAAATTATAGGCACGTGTAAAATTCCAAAACAGAGACCAGCAACAGGGCGAAGGATTAAAGGTTTTCGTCCGAGAGCTACGCAAACTAGCTCAATATTGTTGTTTCGGACGGAATAATGATAAACTACCCCTCGAAATAATGTTGCGAGTTAGGTTTGTGGCAGGAATTCGTGACCAAGAATTGCAGCGGTATCTTTGCCGAAGACACGAAGAAGAAACTACTTCAAGTAACCCAGATGGTCTAAAATTAGACAAAGCGCTTGAAATCGCCTGTAGTGTCGAAAATACTGAAATGCAACAAAAATTACTGAAGCAAACAGGATCTACTGTACAACAATTAGTGAATAAAAATAAAAATTCACAAACAGCAGTTTCTTTTCTTCCTCATCATTCGTTTTCTGCTATTAATTCTGTCCCTTTTTCACATGATTTTGGGCTAACTGCACTGGTCTATATATACCGCTTTATAATACGGTATATCAATTTCACATTAATTATTGTTAAAAATTTGAAATTAGTGTCAATTAAATTATTTATTACAATTCATCGCACTAGAATTTTTCATTCCTGATAATTTTCGGTCAATCTCTACCTAATCCTTAATGTTAATGATTTTTTTCAGAGCTTTTAAAGCGATCATATAGGAGATGTGGATAGAGGACAGCAATTTTTAAACGTTTTTCCCCAAAAATTATTAATAAATGAAACTGTAGAAATACAACAATTATTTTGTTGAATTATATTGCTTTCATAAGCTTTCATTTGACACCCTAGATGTGTCCTTGACAAAATGTTTTTTTTCTCATTTCTCAATTTACCCGTAGAAATTAACTCACAGAACCAAATTTGACTTTTTATACTTCACTTCTGTGATTAGGCCACCAAACTTCAAATTTTTAAGTCAAGTTTCTGAGAAAGTTGCCTGTGACAGACGGACGGACGGACACCAAAGTGATTGCATAAGTGTTTAGTTTGCACGGAACACTAATTACTTGTTAAATTTAATACAAAATACTCCTGTGCTAAATTTTATCAACCATTTAAAAAGCAGAAAGAAAATCTTGAAAAGGTCACATCTTCGACCAATTATTTAATGTTTAATGTTATTACTTTTATATCTAAATTATTTATTCCTATAAGCACAAATTTTAAAGCACTGAAACAAAGTTTTGAATGATTTGATCCGTTTTTTGCACTCAAATTCCGATTTTTCATGTGATAAAATAACTATCTGGCAACGCTTTACGCTGATACAAATTGTTCACTTTTGCATAAAAACATGACATTTAACATGATGAACGGACATACCGTAAGAGTCATTTAAGATAATGTGGCACTTCAAAATTTACCTCTGCACTTTTATAGATCAAACTATCAAAACTGAACAAGGCTATTATTTGGGTATGAATTTAAACAATGTCATTTTCAGAGTTACAGACAGTTGATTTCAGGACATGTTGTATATAACTGTGTAAGTAGGTACCATCGCAATGAAAGATCGAATCAGCAAACGACTCTAATTCTCGTTCCCGCACTTCTATAATATATACACAATCACATGAAATAATCTGTTTTCCCGCACATTATTATGTACCTACCCATGCTCCAACTGGAGTATGTAATGAACTTGTGTAAAATGTCTTTGCAATCTATGTTTGCTTCTAATTTTAACAAAGGCGTTTAAAAAGAAATGAAACTCATATTATGAACACTTTTAATAAATCTGTTAATACTTAGTCAAATAGTAATTTTTGCACACCCACTATAAACAGCTGCTTTTAAAATTGTGTATATTTCGATTCTAAAACACTAATTCTATCACAAACATTTTATGTGAAAATGTAGCCAAGTCTCGTGTTGATATCCCACCAAAACATAATTGTCAAAGAACGGGACATGCTTGGTATAAAAAATTGGGATCTAAAAGGGTACCAAGTTTTCACTTAGCAAGTTTTCATGTTTTATATCTATACTAATATTATAAAAAGGTAAGGTTTGTAAGTTTGGATGTAACTACCGTTCACCAATATTTAGAATTAGAAGTGAATACTTGGAGCCCTTTTTTATAAGTATGATCCCTTTATTCACATTTATGGTTTTAGTGGGATATTAATGCGAGACTTGGCTATTTTTTTTACATGAAATGTTTTTGATCAGATTACAGTAATGAGACGATTAGCTTTGGACTGTTTCGGATAAGCTCACGTAATCGTCTCGTAATATAATTTAAACTATTGGTGTTAAGTATTGGGACAATTAAATAAACAAATTTTAATTATATTAATAAACAATTTAAAATATTTGTATGGAATTTTTCTTACAAAATTGTAGTGAACAAGATTTTTTTTGAATGCACACACAGATAATTTCTGATATTTTAATGTGATTGAAATTGTTAACGCAAAAAATAATCAATCAAACGACACATGCAAAAAAAGAAATTTGGATCGGTCTCACCAAGTACTCCAGATTCTTACTGATGTGGTTTAAAGGAATTATTTACGCACTTTTACACAACTTATTTTTAAAACATTCACATTCAACTTTCTAAACACTACTGCCTTTCAGACAAAAAACATTTTTTTTCCTTTATATCACGGCGCCGTTCAACATGCAGAAACCAAAAACGACACGCGCCGTGACCAAACAAATAAATAAGTACAGTATATACCCTATTCTAATTATTATCTCTAAACTATGCACAATATAATCTAAAAGTTTTGAATCGTTACATGGCCCCCCCAGCGGTTCATACGAACAATTTTAGAATAAAGAAATGCATGGATGATGAACCGCTTAAACAAATAAGAATTATGTACTACTTGGGAATTTTACGAAGATTTACAACATTGTGAACGCCTTGGTCAATATCATCATCGACGCTAACTAAGCGGTAAGCATTAGGTGCTACCACTTCTTTAATCCGAAAAGGACCCTTATAAAGCAACGCTAATTTCCGAGTTTCTCGATCAAACGCCGAAGAAATAGGATTAGTACGGAGCAAAACTAGGTCCCCGGGTTCAAAACGACTATACGGAAATTTACGCTCGTGACGTTGCCTTCTTTTGTTGGCAGAATCTGTCATTTTTTTCAACGCCAATTGTTCCATAGCTTCATAGTTTAGGGCATCGAGTGTGGGCTTCGTACAAGGAAATAATTTTTCCATATGACGAAATGAAGGTTTTTTAAACTGAAGTTCGTAAGGGATACACCCAGTAGCTTCATGAACATTATGATTAAACCAAATTTCAGCTAATGGCAACCACTTTACCCAACTAGAATGTCTCTCATAGGAATATGCTCTTAAAATCCTACCTAGTTCCCGCATAACGCGTTCAGACGGATTGCTTTGGGGGTGTCTTATTGACGAATAAATTACTTGTACGTCCTCAACCTTAAGACCTTCAACCCAAACTGGAGAAGTAAATTGAGACCCATGATCTGAAAGGATCTTCCGCGGCTTGCCCATTTTTGGGAAATATTCTCGATTCATTCGAAATAACATCACTTTAGTCGTCGCTCTTTTCAAGGCAAACAAACTCACATATTTAGTAAACACATTGAGAACTACGAAAACGTACCGAACACCTCCTACTGACCGAGGCAACGGGCCGAAAATATCAACGGCTACTAGATCCTGGGGCGAACCGGGTATAACAGGAGTGAGAGGTCCATGAAGGTACTGATTCGGGAATTTACTTTTAAGACACAACATACACCGAGATATTACATCTCTGGTAAGCTTAACCATAAACGGAAAGGCGAATGACGACTTTATTAACGTGACACATTTAGAAATTCCCGCATGACCATATGTTTGGTGAAAAGCCAAGATGACATCACCAATAAGCGATTCTGGGAGACATATTTTTCGAACGCTTTTTATGATTTGAAACAGAATGTCATTTTCAAGTACATATGACCTATTTTCTTCACAATTATGTTCGACCTTGGCACGGACAGAAGCCAAACACAGGTCGTTCTTTTGATAACGAGATATGTTTTTTAATTTCCGAGTTACCTCTTTTGGAAGGCTAAGAACCTTTTGAATGGATACGTTTACTACAAAAAGATTTTCATGGGATTTTTGACAATGTGCTGAGTTGAGATTGTCGTCATCAAGGCGGGAGAGAATATCAGCTGTTTGATTTAATTTCCCTGGTATATGCTGAATAGTGAGTTGATAATCCTGCAAGGTCAGAAACCATCTTAATATTCGCGCATTATAGGTTGGAGATCGCGATAAAAAGGAAAGCGCTTCGTGATCAGTAATGGCCCTCACTGGCACCCCTAGAAGATACACTCGCCATTTTTGAAGCGCCCATACGAGAGCCAAAGCTTCCCGCTCCGTCGTTGAATAATTTCTTTCAGCCGGGCGAAGTAATCTACTCGCATAAGCCAAAACACAACGTTCATTGAGGTCATTATATTGATATAATACTGCTCCAAGAGCTTTGTCAGAACTATCGGTGTTAATATAAAAAGGTTTATTAAGCATGGGATGCGTTAATTGATTTAATTTAGAAAAAGCAGATTTAACCTTTTCAAAAGCATCGTTCTCCACTTCAGACCAGGACCATTTTCGGCTCTTTTTCAAAAGAGCCGTAAGGGGTTCGACTATATCAGAGTAATGATCGCAAAACCGGCGATCGAAATTACAAAGGCCTAAAAATGACTGAAGTTTCTTCAAATTTTTAGGGATAGGGAAATTTTGTATCGTCTCAATACGTTTTGGGTCAGGTCGAATACCCTCACAAGATAAAATGTAGCCAAGAAATTTAGCCTCTGATTGACAGAAACACGATTTTTTGAAGTTTAGAGTCATTTTTGCCTCTCGGATTCGGTCAAATATTTGCTGTAAATTTTTACAATGAGACGAAAATGAATCGGATGTCACTAATAGGTCGTCCACATAAGCTGTAGTAAAGGACGATACCGCTGGCCCCAATACTATATCCATACAGCGGGTGAAACCTGCCACAGCTGTGCTTAAACCGAAAGGTATAACTGTAAAATGATAAGTTTTTGATTCAAATAGAAAACCCGTGTATTTTCTGTCCTCAGGTCTAAGGGGAACTTGCCAATAAGACTGAACTAAATCAATTGTAGATATGTGCGTTAAATTTTCGAAACGCTGAAGAATTTCTTCAGGTATAGGTACTCGCTCGTAATCGACAATTACCCTTTTATTCAGTTCACGAGCATCTAGGCAAATTCTCACCGTGCCATCCTTTTTCAAAACTGGAACCAAGGAATTTATATAGCACGTATTTGAGCGTTCAATTATACCCCATTCTAGCATTTTGTTAATTTGTTCGCGAACTTTAGCGCGATATGCAAAAGGTATTGGATAAATTTTCCCGAGGAAAGGAGATCGGTCATTTAATTCTATCGGATGCACATATTTATTGGTTAAACCCGGTTTATCCACAAATATGTCACGATTATTGTATAATAAATTAATTAACTGCGCTTTCTGATCAGCGGTCAAAGTAACAATATTTTGAACAACATCTTGTATCAACTTTTTATTCGTATTCAAATTTGAGTCGTTCGTCTCAATTTGATAATCGATGTCCATACGGTGGACCTGGATAGGGGAGGGTGAATTATGCAATATTTTATCATTTTCGTAATAATACCAATAACTTTTGGGCATAATGATAGAAAGAGCGTACCACCCTTTAGACATCGTCAAACGAATAAATGTTTTAATTAAAAACCAAGAGTCGAGAAAGAGTTCACATAGCATCCACTGCTTGGAGACGTTCTCTAACGCATCCCCTTTATTACCGAAGCAAACTATCCTATTATCGGCAACAGGATCATGCTCATTATGACGGATATCGCGTTCCAACTCTGCCGGATTTATAGAATCTTTAGGTTTAGGATTAAAATTCATGGATTCACTATTAATGGATGGTAGTGGTCCTCTATGTCTGCTGCTACAAATTTTGTGCCGGGGGTCAGGGCCGACAAAAACTATCTTGTTATCAGCGATAACCGCGGAGGCTGATGGAGAAGAATTCGCTCCATCACAACAACTCTTGAAAAACCCGGAAATTCCCTCTAAATAGTGCACCTGACCAACCCCGGACCGTTGGCTCTCACTAATGGAAGAACATGACGAGGCCAAACTACCGATAGGATTACCAGTATCTGCTAGAGACTCATTAGTCTGCACTACTGACTTTTGATAGATGGGTTGATTTGATGTGATATGATTTTGGAAAAATGGCTGATGTTGACAAATCGAATCCAAACAATGTGAACCACAATGCTGTATGCCATCAACATCAAACTTGTTCGACTCATGCTCAGAATTAACAGTCGCGCCCTCCAAACAGTTACATGCTTTGCAAGCGCTTTCGCTTAAATTTTTATCTTTTATGTTGTCGGTACTATGCATACAATAGCTCATTCTAGATGAATTCTCACTAATGTTTGGATTAAATTCGCTTGGAGATTTATTTATATCCAACGCTATTTCAGAGATGATCTGCCCATTCCTATCATGACACTTTAAATTACAACTTGGGAAATCTATTATAACATTATTTTGCATTATCCAGTCCATCCCCAATATCATTTCACAATTTAGATTTGGTACCACAAATACAAACGAACTAAACTCGTGAGTACCATATTCGAAAATTATACGCACACAATGCTTGATAGGTTTACTTTTTGCCTGAGTAGCGCCAATAATTCGTGTATTGGATGCAGGTAATATTAAAAACTTGCGCTTATTGGCGATAGTTTCCCAGAAACATAAGGACACACAAGAAATTTCGGAACCGGTATCGACTAAAATCTTGTGATGTTCCCCTTCAATGATAGCGTTAATTAAAGGTAATGGATATCTTTTTCGTCGTGCCGGATCGGCTAAAGGGAGTTCTTCTGCGACACAAATTAAATCTTTATCCGGAAATGCCGAATACGATACAAATTCTGTGCTCTTATTCTCGGATAGTTGCCCCAGCGAACACATTTGAGACACCGGACTTAGTTTTCCGAATCGTCTAATTCAATATGTAATTTCGGATCTTCTGACTCTACAAGATTGACTTTCGGATCACGGTTTGATGCATTACCGAATTTATTAAATTTACGAGAAGGATATGATTGTGATTCGTTTGTATTCGCAGTTCCACCCGGTGCACGTTCATTCTGAAACGAACTGAAGCCCCTTCGATTCTCGATTCTTTCAAAAAAATTGATGATTTGCAAAAATTCCTGGGCATTACGTGTTCGAGCTGATACTAAATCCCGCGCGATATTGATAGGAAAGTGATAAATTATCTGACGTGAAAATTCTTCCCAAGACATTCTAGGAGTCAAATTTTGAGATTTTTGAAAAAGTTTTAAGAAATATGACGACATAGACAATCCCGCAGTTGCCCTATAACGACCTGACGCAATTTCCATTTTTATTTCACCTTGGACATCCGGTCCCCAAAATTGTTGCAGAAAAGCATGCTTCAGCTGTTCATAACTCCGACATGAGGGTACCACTAAAAGCCACAACTGCGCATCACCGGTTAAACGACTTTCAAATATATTGAGTTTACTGTGATCTGGCAAATTTCGCTGTACAAAACACATTTCTAACGTTTTTAAGAAATCTAATGGATTTTCTTCCGTTTTTCCACTAAACTGAGGGTATGGTGTCAAATCTACCGGCGCGTAATAAGACATAGGTGGATACTGATTCATAGCTGGTTCCATTCTAGATGGTTGTACGTGTGATGCCGCTGAAAAAGGCACATTCATCGTATTCATCATGCTTTGATACTCGAGTGAACCCGCTATATCCTGTGGCCCATAATTTACCGCGGTAACAGGGTTTGCACCTTGATTAACATAAGGATCCGGTAAAACATTGACATCTCTGTTTTGAGGGGGTTGTGAATTATAACTTAAAGGTGCCTGTAATGGCCAAGACGTATTTAAATTTGATTCCCTAAAATTGTTATTTCTTGTACGCCTGTTCGGTTGATGAGAATTATTCTGCGACCGAACTACCCTTCCCGACCTAGTCCAAGTATCTACTGGTGCGTCCATAGACGAAGGTAAACTTGGGGGCCTATCATCCCTATTTTGTATCTGATCCTTTTGCGAACTAGGTGAGTGATTGACAGGCATATTATCAAGTAAATCAAATTACAAAATATATAAATTACGATTAGCAGCAATGCGACTATACATAAAATTGAACAAAAAATAATTTATATAAAATATTCCCAACGATCCAGTCTTTTTTCGGGCGCCAAATGAGACGATTAGCTTTGGACTGTTTCGGATAAGCTCACGTAATCGTCTCGTAATATAATTTAAACTATTGGTGTTAAGTATTGGGACAATTAAATAAACAAATTTTAATTATATTAATAAACAATTTAAAATATTTGTATGGAATTTTTCTTACAAAATTGTAGTGAACAAGATTTTTTTTGAATGCACACACAGATAATTTCTGATATTTTAATGTGATTGAAATTGTTAACGCAAAAAATAATCAATCAAACGACACATGCAAAAAAAGAAATTTGGATCGGTCTCACCAAGTACTCCAGATTCTTACTGATGTGGTTTAAAGGAATTATTTACGCACTTTTACACAACTTATTTTTAAAACATTCACATTCAACTTTCTAAACACTACTGCCTTTCAGACAAAAAACATTTTTTTTTCTTTATATCACGGCGCCGTTCAACATGCAGAAACCAAAAACGACACGCGCCGTGACCAAACAAATAAACAAGTACAGTATATACCCTATTCTAATTATTATCTCTAAACTATGCACAATATAATCTAAAAGTTTTGAATCGTTACAGTAATTTGTGCATGATAATAATATTATGGTACCAATATAGAAGGTTTACGTCGGCTGCGTGAGCTGCGATACATACTTTTTTATAGTCATGGAAATTACACATTTTTAAGGGATTGGAGGAGAAAAACAATAGATTTTTTAATTAAACTTGTACGTGAAACCCAACCTGCTTACCAAATTTAAACTTTCTAGGACTATGGGAAGTACTCTAAATCACGAAGGTGAGTTTGAGACCTGAAGTGTTTTTGAGACTAAAGTTATACTAGGGTTCAAAAATACACCGAATCACTTCGACGTATAGGCAGTGCTCGACTTGGCGTATCAACTGCCGTGCAACCAGATAGTAGATTACGTATCTAGTGCATGATTTGTAATATTTTGGCCAACGCCAGCGAGTTTTATTAGTCATATGAGTCATAATATCATCACGCACGAAAAATGTTTTGCATTTTTTGCACTTACTCCTATAAAGTAGCTGATTTTTTAATTTTCAAAATTTATAACAATTCTGTTTTGAACAAGATCACTTCTGATTGTATGTTCCGTTGTATTCGCATGATGTTGCACACGTCATGCCTATGATTTACTATGAAAATGGTAGCAAGACTACGTTTCTTTTAAATGACGTAACTTTATGGCACTAGTGCGAAGGAGGCATTTCACGACCACTATACAGCTATGAAAGCAATTATTTCATAGGGGAGTGTGCAAAATAGTATTTTATGTATCAAAAGCGTGAACCATTATTTATTGACGCAATGTGACGTGGTATGGTAAAAAGAACGCCCAGCGAGTTTTACAAGTACACGAGCACGAGATATATATAGAATTTTTCCTATAAAATAGCTGATTTTCACTTCATAATGAATACATATTTATATATATGACAGTTCGGTCATATTGAAAATTTACTCATAGAGATATAGGTATTAGGTTGGTAAAATCGCAAAACTTTTATTTTACTTTACGTACTAGTGCGAAACGGGTCATTATACCTACAACCGCTCTGCAGCTATGAAAAGCAGCTATTATAAGGGTTCGTTGAAAAAGTATATTGTAGGTGGTGAACAACGAACTTAAAAGTGAATACGCTACCCTGGGAATAAATTGCAAGAAGTAATTTCAAACACGGTAAATCGCAAACAGAGCCTGTACATGTAAACCTACCGCGTAGATAGCCAACAATCTACACGAAACAAAACTGCGGGTGGCAACGGATACTATCATTTTTTTTCTTTTTAATAAATGACGTATAATTATTTGTGCAAAGTACGCATGCATTTATTTTTTAGTGGAGTTTTATTGTGTGAAAAGCATTATTGCAAAAAGTGCAAGGAATCGATTAAGGAAATACAAAAATATAGAAATTTTAAGTTTTTAATATACCTACCTATACAGTTACTGTGCCTCTCTATAACAACTTTTGAATGAATGGAATTAAACCCGACAAAAAATCTTATCACAAACTTATTTTTTATTATCGAGATTAGGGAATTTCTGTTTTTGTTTTTTTCTTTTTGCGGTAACAGCTCACTAGGTTATGATTGGCTACTGTCTTAAACTGTTAAAAGGCATCCATTAAGAAAAGTTCATAGTTCAGGTTGCTTACGGACTCTTCAAAAAAAATTCCAATAAAGAATCATACTTTCTGTTGTTTTTTTCCGTTTTTAGAGTACCGTGCCTCAAAAGGAAAAAAAGGAACCCTTATAGGATCACTCCGTTGTCTGTCTGTCATGCGGCTCTTTTGATGTAAAGTTGCGGCTCTCCAGTTCCATTTAAAAAAAATAATTATTTTATTACATTAACTTTTAAAAATCGTCCAATCGATCCATAATTGAGCACCATGTCTATCTCTCAGCCATTTCCACTCGCGTCTCAACCGCACCGCCCCCGTCGCGGCGTGTCGTCCTCGCATATATATATATATATATATATATATATATATATATATATATATATATATATATATATATATATATATATATATATATATATATATATATATATATATATATATATATATATATATATATATATATATATATATATATATATATTATACCTATATAGACAAATACTATAATACTGAAACGAAAAACTGAGAAATTTGTTACTTTTGGCTCTACCGTCTCAAAAGGTTGCTGACCCGTGGTCTAGACCCTTTTTCTTAAACTAAACCCAGACGCTACACTTAGCACAACAGAATCGTGCTTTGTTTTATTGTTACATATAATTTTCTTATTTTGTTAATATATTGCATGAACGTATTTTGCACATACCGCTAAACTAGCGGTATGTACTTTATTATCGCTTTGTGCGTCAGAGCTGACTTTCGTTCATATAAGAAGTTATATCTAAGTTAATTTCACACGAAATCCATTCAAATTGAAGCTTTTTGAAAAGAGGAGATTCTAATCTATAAAACAGAACCATTTTTAAATCAATTCGAGTTCATAAATACTATTAAAATTGTAATTGAAAATCACAAACAGCAGTTGTCGGTTGGTCTGTACGTATGTACGTACGTCACGACTCTACAGATCGCAATTTTGGTCGGATTGCCTTGGGTTATATTTTATTCACTTTGTTTACTATCAGACCAGAACCCTATTTAAATTCACTAAAATGTGTTCAGTAGTTTAATTTTTATAAACAGTTTTATTTTATTATTTTTGACAGCTAATAGTTTAAAAAAACAATATAATAATTGCTGTGTAAATATAGTGTAATCCATAAAACAAGTGCTACACTTCTATACCGTGATAACACCACTACACGCAATAGGCCGCCGTGGCGTAGTGGTTATGCCGTTGGATCCCCAAGGGCAAGGTCCTGGGTTCGATTCCTTACGAAATTATTGAGATTTTTCTTTTTTTTTCTTTTTATTTTGTTTTATTTTATTCCACTTGATATTAATTATATATTATATTATGTATAGTTCTTAATTTTTTTTATTTTTACAAACTTAAAAAAAAATTTTTTTCAATTGTTAATTTGTAACGGGTCTAATTAGACACGTACATTTTAAAATTATTTTATCATAATTCATAATTTATTAGACTCAGTACACCCCTGTTTTAGTATCAATTGAGTAACTTTATCATTAATTATACAATCAACTTCAAAGATATTTTTAAACTATTTTTAAAAATTCTAAATTCAAAAATGCATTCTGGTTTTAGCTTTTAAAGAGTAAAGTTGGCTCGGAGTTTAAATCTACTTATTCATTTACAATTTTTTAATTATCATAAAATATCCGTCGTCGACACGCGCTTTAAATCAGTTTTAAAATAAGTCAGTAAGAACTGGGTGAACTGAGGCTAATAAACCTATTTAATTATTAGATTAAATGTAACGACATAATTCAATCAATTATAAAATAATAAATCATAATTACTGTTAAAAATATATTTAGTATAATACCTAAATACACGAGTTCAGTTTAAATAAACTTCTATAAAATAATTTAACCTGCACCTTCCTTCCACTGCAAAAGGGTCAGGTTATAAAAATGGTAGCAGAGCTATAGTTAAAACTTAAAATCTAAATAAATCATTTAAAACAAATTTAAAATACTATTAAAACTTAAAATCTAAATAAATTATTTAAAACAAATTCAAAATACATTAAAACTTAAAATCTAATAACACAATATAACTTGAAACGTTATACCTATTGCGTAATTAACAAATTATTACACAAGTCTCAATCTGAAATAAACATTTTAATAAAATTCATTACAATTTAAATTCTAACAACTAAACTAAAATAGAGTGCTTATATATCCATCATGGCAAGCAGAAATACACGTCGCACGGTTCGTTCTGATTCGCCTCACGGTGAAGAGAATAATGCAGAACTGTCGGCACCTCAAAATTCATCAATGCATACAAATGAAAATCCAACAACGCAAGAAAGAAATCCTACTTCTCCCAGCACAAGAGAATTTCTTCGTGCTGGATTACACGTCGCAAGAAGTACTCACGAAACAGTTGTTAACATCAGCCAAGCGCTTCAACAAATTCAAAGCGCATCGATGAGATCGCCTGAAAGACATGACCAAGTTATACCTGTTAAAATTAAAATGGACGTTGACAATATCACACGTCTAATACCTACCTGTGATGGATCTTCACCTGAAGCTTTGGTCAACCTCATGCAAGAAATTCAAAACGTTGTCGATACTAATCTGCTTCCTGAAAATCAATTAATATATTATTTACTAATGAAAACAACTGGCGAACTTAGAACCTGGTGGACAGCTGCAATGCAGACACACACATCATGGGCTTCTATAAAATATCAATTATTGAACACTTACCTGTCTCGAATTGACATCACGATATTGGTGGATCACCTTGTCCGCAGAAATCAACGCGAGAATGAAACATTTAGTCAGTTCACAAGAGACGTTGTAAAGAAAATCACAGTACTTAACGTTCAAATGTCGGAACTACAAATAATTGATATGATATGGGCTCACACCAACCGAAATACATTTGAATATATTAAATACCGCGCAATTCCTCAAACTATATGCGAACTGGAGCATATTGGCACGGAGATAGACCAAGTTCAACGTCGTGAACGACAGTATCTAACTCCGGAGTCAAGTCAAGAACAATCTAGTTCTTCGTCAAACAAATCGTGCAACTATTGTAAGCGAACAGGTCACACCATTCAAGAATGCCGGAAAAGACAATCAAGAAATTCTCAGCCAAAAAACGAATAAATTCCAGTGTCGACAGAAACTATTCATCGATATCGCTTCCTGTTATAGAAATATTGATATCAAATAACAATTTTCTTGCATTACTCGACACTGGAGCATCATCAAACTACTGTTCTAAATCTATCGCACAAAAATTAAATCAAAGCGGCATCGGTTCGATTGTCAAAACTTACACAAATGCTACCTTGGCCGATGGAAGACAAGTACATGTTCGACAGCGATATTCTGCAATAATAAAAATTTTAAACTTTACGTGGAAAATGAATTTTTTGGTCATTAAGGAACTTCCATACGACTTTCTAATTGGCAGCAACACATTAAAGAAAACTCAAGCTCGTATTGACTTCAGTAATAAAACCCTTTCCTTCCCATTTAACACATCAAGCTCCATTCCATTTGTGTCTCATGAAAATATCATCAATAAAAATTACATTCACTGCGCTGTTGAAGAAAAATTCGCTTTTTCTGAAAAACAAGAAACGTCCTTATCACAATTAATCGACAAATACAATGAAATATTCTCCAACAAAGCTGGTCGTGTGAAAAACTATACATATCAAATCTACGTTAAAGATAATGTACCTGTCAGACAATCACCTTATCCATTAAATCCAATCAAGGCGCAAGAGATGCAAGATCATATCCAAGAATTACTCGAGCAAAAAATTGTCCGACCGAGTCGTTCACCGTACAGCGCACCCGCGTTTTTGATTAAGAAAAAGGACGGAGGCAAACGCTTATGCATTGATTATAGAAGAATAAATCAGAAGATAATATTCGACGCATTTCCACCTCCTCATATAGACAGCATCCTTCAGTCCCTTCACGGCTCATCTGTTTTTACCATTCTTGATCTGACCTCTGCATTCTATCAACTGAATTTATCACCGTCATCTAAAAGGTACACGGCCTTCACCACTCCATTGGGCCAATTTGAATTTAACCAAGTACCATTCGGACTCAATGTTTCACCGCAAGCATTAAATCGAATTATTCAAGATACGTTTGCGGATGTTCGATTTAAATTCGTCGTACCATACTTTGACGATTTATTGGTACATTCATCTAATATCGAAGAACACTTGAAGCACTTAGAGTTTGTTTTCAACCGTCTACGAGATGCAGGGTTTACAGTAAACCCTGAAAAAATGAAATTGTGCAGGTCAAGATTAAAATTTCTGGGGCACGTGATATCAGCCGAAGGCATGACGATAGATCCAGAACGAGCAAAAGCTATTCAGAATATGCCTATTCCCAAAAATTTGCGACAAGTCCAATCGTTTCTCGGTATGGCAGGTTTCTTCGCAAGATACATTCCAGGATTTTCGACAATAGCGGCACCTCTTCATCACTTAAAGAAGAAAAACGTAAAATTCAAAATTTCCGACACAGAAACTGAGGCAATTAACAAAATTAAAAAGGCACTATTGTCATCTTCAATTTTAAAATTTCCCAACTTTAATAAAATGTTTACGGTGCAAACCGACGCAAGCTCACACGCTATGGGAGCTGTTCTACTACAGAAATATGAAGATGGTATGCATCCCATATATTATGCGAGCAAGAAGTTCGACGACGCTCAACTGAACTACACAACCTACGAACGCGAAGCATGCGCAATAATTTGGGCTCTGGAACGATTCAAACAGTTTCTACAAGGACAACATTTTATTTTGCAAACAGATAATGCAGCTTTAATGTGGCTTCACCGACACCCGAAAAATTTAGGAAGAGTGGGCAGATGGCTCCTAAAACTAACAAAATTTGATTATGAAGTTCAACACATCAAAGGCGAATCAAATGTTATTGCTGACGCGTTATCTAGGTTATATCAAGAAGAAGACAACCAACTACATCCTGAATCGGCGTCAGAACACTTAAATCTACTTCAAGACGTACCTTTATCATTCGTCTCCATCCAGCAACATCAGAGAACCGATCCAGATTGCGAACTCATCAGAACCAGGATTAACTCCGGTGAAGATGTCGATAACTTCGTGATCAAAGACGATCTTCTGGTGGAGCAAGTTGGTAGACGGAAGCTAAAACGAATCATGATTCCTCATAATTTGCAGCAAATGGTCATCTATTATTTTCACAACAGTTTAACAGGAGCGCATCAAGGGATAACGAAAACATACCGTCACATCAGCAAACGTTTCTGGTGGCGAAACTTATATCAAGACGTCCGAGACTACATCCGCAGCTGTGATCTGTGCCAACAATGCAAAGCTCCGAACCGCTATCAAAGAGCTCCACTAGCATCGACACCTCCGACTTCAGTTTGGTCCAAAGTCTATATAGACCACATCGGTCCGCTAATCAATAGTTCTAAGAACAACAGATACTGTTTAGTTGTCATCGACGCCTTCTCCAAATGGTTAGACATCATTCCTGTCAGGAGGGCTACAGCAGCAGTTACTGTCAACAAACTTACCAATCTCTGGTCGCAATTTGGTCCACCAAATACTATAGTTTCCGATAATGCTCGTTGTTTTTCTAGCACTAGCTTCGCCAACATGTGTCTACAATGGGGTATTAAACACGTGACGACAACACCCTATCGGCCAGAAGGAAACATGGCAGAACGTCCTAACAGGGACATCAAGGCAGCACTTACCATTATACTTAAGCAGTACGAGGCAGCACACAAAGACTGGGATAGCTACACATCGTATGTAAAGTTTTCACACAATGCAGGCTATCACGAGAGCACTAAAACGTCACCAGCAGCGATATTCCTGGGAAGGGAACTTCCACAACCACTGGATAGACAGTGGAAACTCGACATTGCACTCGATGCCACCGAAAAACCCACCAATGCTGAAGTCGAACAAGCAATCCGTCAGAGTCGAAATAAATACGCCAAGTACTACAACCTTCGTCGTCCTCCGCATCACAATTTCACGGTGGGGCAGCTAGTTCTCCAGCGTCTTCACGGTCCACCAGGATTTAATGAAGACCAGAAATTTATACCTCGCTGGTCGACTCCAAGACGCATCATTCGTTTTTCAACCCCAGTATCGTGCGAAGTAGAAGACACCACTACTAGCCAAAGATTTCGTGCCCATATTGATCAGTTGAAGCCGTACTCACAACATCACCCGGAGTAAGCAATCTTTAAGGGAAGGAGCCTGTAACGGGTCTAATTAGACACGTACATTTTAAAATTATTTTATCATAATTCATAATTTATTAGACTCAGTACACCCCTGTTTTAGTATCAATTGAGTAACTTTATCATTAATTATACAATCAACTTCAAAGATATTTTTAAACTATTTTTAAAAATTCTAAATTCAAAAATGCATTCTGGTTTTAGCTTTTAAAGAGTAAAGTTGGCTCGGAGTTTAAATCTACTTATTCATTTACAATTTTTTAATTATCATAAAATATCCGTCGTCGACACGCGCTTTAAATCAGTTTTAAAATAAGTCAGTAAGAACTGGGTGAACTGAGGCTAATAAACCTATTTAATTATTAGATTAAATGTAACGACATAATTCAATCAATTATAAAATAATAAATCATAATTACTGTTAAAAATATATTTAGTATAATACCTAAATACACGAGTTCAGTTTAAATAAACTTCTATAAAATAATTTAACCTGCACCTTCCTTCCACTGCAAAAGGGTCAGGTTATAAATTATTTATTTCTTTAAATTTTTAAATCTTTTTAAATTTATTAAAAATATTTTTTAATTGTTATTTTTTTATCATACAGTGGAAAACTTGCGGGATGTGCACTTTTGGTTTTGCCAACTATTGAAAAAGTGCAGACGTTGACAGCCTATCAAATGCTATTGTCTGTGCCTAAATTAGGACATTATTATTATATTATTGTATATATGGCCATACAAATAAATATTGTGCTTTCGGCCTTCCAAACATACTTTTGCGATCGGTGTGCGCTTTGTAGGTCAGAAGTTACAAACCTAACATCATTTATGTTACCTTGGCTATGTCCCATTTCATCACAATAGCTTCGGAATAAAATTAACTGCAAAATAATTTAGAACAACGAAATAATATTATGATATAATAAAATAAATCAAGTCACCTGCGCCCACTAGAGAGAATGATTGATTTAAATCATGACTAGATCAATCCAATGGGCACGTAACAACAATTTCCGGATGGAAGTGGCTACAATTTCCGGTAAACACTGAGTGATGTCGATCATCACATGGTTTGTACACACAATGTGATATGTGTTTGGCCATGTTACGTTTATTTCTGGTGTCGTTATTTCTATGATTAGAAATTGAAGTATTTTTGACGCTTGCTTAATTAGAGACACGACAGAAAATATTTCACAATAAAATATTCGTGTCGTTATTCTTCAAGTGGCTTAGTTTATACCAGAAATTAGAGTGAAGACTTTATGTTTCAAATATAATGTACACTGTATACAATAATATGTATTTAGCATAGTTTTTGTACAATTTTCTCTTAGCAACGTCATTTTTCAACAAATTATGATAAAAATGTAGCTTAAAAAGCGACATTTTACAATTCCAGTACCACAAGTGGGGAATGGTACTAATTAAAGTCAAAATTTTAGTATTTTCTGTGTTTGAGGCTACTCGAATCCCAAAAACATATTTTGAAATTGTCTGTGCGTCTGTTTGTCTGTGAACACAAAACAGGTTAAACGGATTGAAGTCAAATTTCTAGGGGATGCTTGATACACAAATAAGAGCTCTATTATTTTTGGAGAAAATCGGCGTATGCGCAAAACAGATATAATATTATGACATAACGTTTTTAATATAATAATGGTATAGTTGTCATAACGGTTTATTATTCTATTTATTCTTTCAATAAAGATTTGTTTAATTTTTTTCTAAACTTTATAGTTTCGGAAATATTTTGAAAATAAAAAAAAATGTACTTTTGTTCTGTAAAGAAATTAGTTAAACATGCTTCAATGGGTTAATTTTTACATGACGTAAAATATATTATGTAAACGAATAGCAAAAATCATAATATTTAATACTAGTCATTACCCGCGTCACCGCACGCGATATCCGAAATTTTAATTTTACTTGAAATTGAACAGTGCCCAATGGGCTAAAATTATTCTATGTAAATCAATCATTTTTGTCATATAAAATGTAAAGCTCTTAGAAAAACTTAAAATAAGCACTATGCATGCAATATTCCTATATATAAAATGTATAAAACAGTGCTAAGAATTCAAATTTTAAATAATCAGCTTTACTTAGAAAATTGCTGATTAATTATTTTTATAAAGTTGACACAGAATATAGCTAGTAGTATAACAAACGAACTAATTAATAATGTTTTCTGAATTGGCCTCGCTGTAACACTAGGTATTTATAAATCGTGCTCCTAATTAACTATGATGCACTACCATTGTTAGGTTTCAAATTATCAGTGACAAAATATACAGGAAATTGTTTAGATAACCTGCAGTATTAGCGGTATATTAATGATTATAAAAAAATGTGATAAATAAAATAATTACCTATACAGGGTGTCCCATTAAGAATGGGACATAGAACAACCGCAGATTCTCCAATTCAAAATAAAACGATTAAGCGAAATATGCTTAGATAAAATGTTACTCGTTTCCGAAATACGCGGTGTTGAAGTTGAAAACTGAAAAATTATTAATGTCCATAATTTTTTTAATACACCGTATAATTTTACTCAAATCGGCACACTTGTTAAATATCATAAAATGCACCTAACAATAAAAAAATTAGTTCAGTACGCTCTACCAGTGGCGTACGGCAGGAGTAAGTAATGCTTGTACCCCTTCTAAATGTTCGCCGCTGTCTAAATTTTAATTTTGACTATAATTTTAATTTTTTTTATATTTTCTAAGTCAATAATGTACACTTGTTAGTTTGTTGTAAAGTCATTGGTTTTTGAGATATTCGCAGTTTTTTTAAGACAAAATTGTAAAAATTAATATTACTAATAATAATACAAATAAAAAGTACATGTCTATCTATCTTTAACTGCGAATATCTCGAAAACCAATGACTTTACAACAAACTAACATGTGTACATTATTGACTTAGAAAACATCAAAAAAAATAAAATTATAGTCAAAATTAAAATTTAGACAGCGGCGTTACATTTAGAAGGGGTACAAGCATTACTTACTCCTGCCGTACGCCACTGGTAGAGCGAGTAACATTTTATCTAAGCATATTTCGCTTAATCGTTTTATTTTGAATTGGAGAACCTGCGGTTGTTCTATGTCCCATTCTTAATGGGACACCCTGTATATTCATAATGATAAAAAAACGCAAAGCTGCAATAATGTCTATGTCGTATGATATTTTTTGCACAACATATAAAACAGCTGTTTTACACGCATGCAATTTTGAGCTAAATTAGTACAATTCTCCACCAGGGGAGTAAAATCTCCTAGGTTTAATCTAGAGTTACCTTGCAAATTGGATCATGTGTGGACCAATTTATTATTGTTATTTTATGTCGACTGGTTATTTCGGGTGACTACATAATCTTCCGACTCGACACTCCAACACAATGTAAATTGGGTCGTTGGGTGTTGGCCGATCTGTCATAATTTCTCTTTCATTTATCATGAAAAGTACGGCTAATGAGTTACTATGGGAAAGTAAAAAGAAGTTTGGAAAGGTATTTTTAATAATATTGAGATAGGTATGTCCTATCTATAGGATATTTCATCTTCAATTTTTTGAATATAAATATTTGAAACCAAAAATATTCATTTGACAAAGTTTTACCATTCCATCATAAATGTGGAAGGATACTAATCTATGTCAAAATTCATTTTTCAAAATTTTACAATATTTTTTCGTTTTGAGGTCCCTTAAATTCGAAAAACACATTTTTGGAAAAAATCTATGCGTCTGTTTGTCTGTGAACATGATACAGGTCAGACGGATTGAAACCAAATTTTGGGAGGATATTTGATATGCAATTTTCGTTTTTGGGGAAAATCTGCGTTTTTTTATATAATAATGGTACATACACTTTTTATAATGGCTTATTATTCTAATTACCAATTTTTTTATAAAAGTTTCTTAAAAAAATTTTTAAAAAAGTTTTGTACAAAATTTTTGTTTGTGAACTTTGTAGTTTTGCAAATATTTTGTAAATAAAAAAAAATCAGCTATTCTTTTGTTATGTAGATCTGCAATCAGAAAAAAATTAGTTAATCATGCTTTGATTAATTTTTACATGACGTGAAACTGTGAATTATGTAGGTAACCATCCAAATGAGTAGCGAATAATATCATAATATGTAGTACTAGTAGTTACCCGCGTCCGCACGTGATAACAGAAAATGTATTTCTTTAATGTTGTTGGAATGGTCCAGTCGTCCAATTGGCTGGAATTTTTAACTTCCCGCTATAAAAATCAATGATTTTTAAAAAAATCGGGAAGTTATTCTTTTCACCCTGATTTTAGAAAATCTAGTTTTCGTTAGATCTCGGCGTTTCAAGGTCCTAGGAACCTATTCGGAATATTTTGGCGATGATGTCCGTAGGGTGGTATGTGTGTTGTGTGTGTATAAAAGTAATACTTTTGAACAGAGTGTCCGATTGAAACGCGGTTTGCGGCATCTGACGTAAATTTGCTGAGCTTAGATTTCCTGAAAATTTGGAATGATTCGGCCCAATATATTTTCAGAAATCTCAAAAATACAAGTTTAATTTTTTTTATGAAATTTGTTTTTTTAGAACATTCTCTAAACTACTAAACCAAGTAATTCCAAAATCTAATCAGCTCTTTTCCTCAAAAAAATGCATTGATGGCCGTTTTTTTTTGAGCGTTTTAAACTCGAAAATATAGCGGAACGATTCAGCGATGGCCGGCCGGGTCAAACTTCTTTTCAGATTTTTTCTTGGCAGTAATCACATTTTAGCTCAGAATATTTTTTTTATGTCAACATATCAAAATTTAAGGATTCCCAATTTTCGACGTTTTAAAACTGAGGAAGCCAAGTCTTTAGTATATCATGCTGCCAGATATGATTGTCTGGAGTATGGAGTGTATCGGCCGATTTGTGTCCGTCGGCCATCCAGCAGATCGGATCCTGCAGATTATCTTGTATGTAGGGACGTTGAATCCATTATACCCACCTAAAAATATAATTTCAAATATCCTAATTCAATTCTGACGTAATCATAACTTACGTGCGTGTGTATGAATATAAATTAGTTAGATAATTTTACATTTTTATTGAAAATATGTAAAACAAATACAGGTGAGCGACCTAAAGGTGACGTAAAGTGCAAAGGTGATAAACTGACGAACATTATTATTATAAAACATAAAAAACAGAACAGAACAGACGTATATGCTAACTCAAGCCAGACTGTCCGTTCGTCATAAAATAAATAGTGGTCGTGCATAAAGTGTACACATCTATGCAGTTACAGGCTGTACAAAGAAAGAGCGCACTGTTGAAAAGGGTCCAGTTCGATAACACTATGCACCCAAATTTTGAATTTTTTTTTTTTAAGTCATAGAAAACGCTAAATTTTGACGTTCAAAAAAAAAACTTTGCGGATTATTCTCAAATTTCCTCAAAAATACGTGAAAAAAATGGAACTACTTTTCGTCTTTCACTGTCATTTTTTGAATCTAACCAATCAAAAATCACAAATACACGTCATAGCAACTGGTGTAGAATTATTGTATAACTATCTCACTTTGTATGCAGCTTTCGATTGTGTTATGGAAGCAGGGTCGTATTTAGATATTTATAAACAAATTAACTATCTAATTCGCATACCCCGTTATCGTTCACCCCGGAATTGTTTTTTTTTTTAAACTCAACATTTGCCCCTTCCCGTTTCACTGCGAGACAATTCGCATACCCCTTTATCGTTCACCCCAGAATTACAATTCGCATACCCGTTTATCGTTCACCCCGGAATTGTTTTTTTAAAAACTCCACATTTGCCCCTTCCCGTTTCACTGCGAGACAATTCGCATACCCCTTTATCGTTCACCCCAGAATTACAATTCGCATACCCGTTTATCGTTCACCCCGGAATTGTTTTGTTAAAAACTCCACATTTGCCCCTTCCCGTTTCACTGCGAGACAATTCGCATACTCCTTTATCAAAAAAAGCGGTGGTTTTCAATCTTCATGAAAATGTGAGTTTTAAGTTGGTTGGTTTTTATTTAAAATTCGTTTTATAAATTAAAATTTCCAAATACGACTCTGCCCTGAACGTTCAATTGTATTTCATTCCAACCAATTGATATTGCTATCTTTGTTTATCATAGATACAGGTATATATAACTTTCTCTTTTCTTATCACTATATGAGACAAGAGAGCGATCACTATAGTAAATAATATACTCTAAATCAACTTACTATACCATATTTAATTTTTTTAAATTAATTTATAAAAATTAATTTTCCGCACTTAAAACGACCAATAACGCTGTTATATGTTATATAAAACAATAATTGTGAATTTCCAGTGGATATTTTGCATAGCAAGTTATGGAACTCTTACCAATAATAATTTTAAATATCACTTTTACCAGAGTGATTTTTATAAAATAAGCTGTCTTACAAGCATATAAAGTGACTCATTACGCGGAAGTGCGGTAAAGTAAAACAAATCTGATCGATCGAACTCTATCAATTCCATAGTAAACCAGTGTTTGCTTTTTTTATAACCTAATATTTAGAAGTGAGTTTTTCTCACAAGTAAATTGTCAAAAATTTTAAAAAAGTGAGAGATATATAATTCGACATAAGAATAAAAGTAAAAAC
Source organism: Xanthostigma xanthostigma (assembly GCA_963575645.1). Classification (NCBI taxonomy): domain Eukaryota; kingdom Metazoa; phylum Arthropoda; class Insecta; order Raphidioptera; family Raphidiidae; genus Xanthostigma; species Xanthostigma xanthostigma. The sequence goes on from OY754468.1 coordinate 17,277,924, forward strand.
CCGTATTCGAGGACTTTCTAATTCAACCCCAAAGTGGGTAAAACGAAGATGCAGGGATTTTTGACTAATCAACGCCTAGGCCAAACCGCTGAAATTAGGAACTTAAAATTTAGATGTATGCTTCTTTTGTAACAACGTAAGCACCCTGTAATATGGGATTTTTTTAAAATTGAACCCTTAAGATGGTCAAAAGAGGTTGTAGTTTTTTTTAATGTTAACAATATTAGAACTCTTCATTAAAAAACTAATATCTATAATTCGATCGTTTTTTAATCTACTCTTATGAGTGAAAAAAGAATTTATAAAAATAGTCTTTTTCCGTAAGTGCTTGAGTTGGAATCACGAAATTTATTATGCTGTACCTCTAAAATTGCTTAAGCTAAAAATGTGAAACTCCGGATAAATACTCTTCTTAGAAAATAATGACATGATATCTCTTTTTAGTGTATTTGCCAATCAAAATTCTCGATATTTCACATCATGGAAAATTTTTAATAATGTTTATATAAAATATTATGGCAAATGTTTGCTGGGTGCATGACGGCAGCACCGCCAACCGTCTGCAATTTTTTATGCTCTTGTCAAATGAGCATTTTTCAAATAAGTGTAATAATAAATTAATGGAACCTTTAATTAAGGAGATATTATATAATGTTTATGTTGCTGCACTGAAAAAAGCATATTATGTATTATTATTTGTAAAATTGTAAAAACAAAAAATATATTATTCGACGTTTACTTCCACAAAGACTACTAGTGTCGCTAGTGAGCATTAGAGCAGGATTTAACTGCCTTGTTATTATTGTTTTTAACCGGGAAGCTTCTTAATAAACGATACGGCAGGGAGCGCAACATCTGACATGAAATCATACTCTCTAACCGTTTCATGTTTTTTGCTCATTTAGTCCACAGCTCACTCTGCGATCGATTCAGTTATCCCCACTCTATACTCTGCACCCGGCCAATACTTAAAAGAAATATTATTATTTAACTAAACAACATACTTACCTATATTACATATTACCAGATATTACCCCATATTTAATTTTTTTTTTTATAGTGCATATAGCCTTTGATGCTGAGCACTTATATAGGTATTTAAATAAAAAAATAAAATTATTTAACTACTGTAGAATTGGTAAAACTTTCAAATTTAAAATCTCTAAATTCAAGACAGATTTCTTTTTCAGATAAAACTTTTTAACAATTAAAGTAAATTCAATATTTTGCCTTGTTGAATTAGTTCTTCAGACTTTTACAGTACGAGATGAAAAAATAACTACTTCTATAACATTAATATTGTAAACCTAGAAAAAGGAAGAATTTCTCTTGAGAAGTTTAATTTGTCTAGTATTAACCCACGTCGAATATATTTATCAACGTATTGTAGACCGTTCTGTTGTCACAAAAAATATTTTTTTTTGCCGCATTGACTGTAGTAACATTATACATAGTATTTGAACGTTCGTACTCCAACAACAGTACAGTAATGTTATCGTGACGCACTTGTTAAAACAAAACATATGTTAATAAGGTACAACATGAGTCAACAAACATCAAACTAGATAAAATTTAACATAAATAAATTAAATATTCTCAAAACAAAAAAAAATATTGGAAAATTCTAGGATTGCACAACGATTCCACAAATTTTCATTATTATTTCCCGTACCTACTGAACACTGTTCCAGTGCCTAAAATATATGTGAAGACGTGTAAAGGCAATTTATAATCAATTAAAAAATATTCGTGAGTGTATTTTTAAAAAAATCCAGTCAATCGGTCGACAGTACCATTCCAACTTCAAAAATATCGACATTTAACATATCGTCGTTGGTTCTGTAATAGCTCTTATGTGCATAATTGGCAGATTTTACGTTTTTTAGATGAAAAGATTCAGGAAACGGAGCTCTATACACTAGTAATACCTCCAAATTAATTTTACAGTAACCAACAAGGCGAAGTAACTCTTATGTGAAAAGTTGTATCAAATAAGTCCTCCCAGGTGCCAATAAATCTGAAAATAACGTTAAATATTTGTTTAAGAAAATACTTCGTCTTAATTAAACACATATAGTGAAGATAAGTGTGAATTAGTAATATACGTCTGAAATTGCTAGTTCTTACCATCCATTGCTGAAATAACCACTTTTTGGCCTTTCCGGCAAATACTTTTTGCACATAAGACGTAGTTACAGAACAAACGACGATATATTAAATATTTCTGTTGTCGCATGCGATGACACGGGTAACGTCTAGTAACAAATGTTATGATTTTTCGCTGTCCATAACTAATAAGTTAATTCCAAACGAACTCGGTGAAACCAAATCTAGCGTCTATAGCTGAGCATTGAATGATGTAATTGATAAAGCATAGATTAATAGAAATGACACATTCAAGTCGGTTGCAACTGATGTTATCAAGGACATAGGTATGTATAGCCAATTTGCAGTCGAACTATTTAGTATGTACCTTTTTCTCTGAGCCAAGATTTGATAACGTTGTAGGTCATTGCGATCTGTCAATTTGTGGCAACCAAATTACCATGGAAACTACATACAATTTTAATTTATTTTATTAATTGCTTACATATTAGAATGCTTGATTGGTGCTGTTGTCACTGTGGAGTAAAGAAACTCAGTCCGCCATGATAGTGGACAGATTTGAGGTTCGTATCCTGACGGTGAGAAATAACTTTTTCTAATATAGCGATGTAACAATGGGTGTTTCTTAACAATGTAGCAATCAATAGCTATGTATTCTTTAAAGTTATTAAAATAGCACGCACTTACCGTATGAAAAATTCACATGTTATTAAATATATTATTAAAAAGTAACAATTTTTTTGCAACTTAGCTGTGAACAAATATGTGTTTTTCGGTGAATTTCAAAGTGTTCGCTACTTTTAAGAATACTTAAAGTTGGTTAAACAGTACCTACTAATGTATGTAAGAAATCACGATGTAATTGTCCCATCCTGTGATATCACCGGTAAGTAAACATGACATTTTAAACTATAAGTTGTGACAAAATTATCTCATATTATCTATCTCATATTTATACAATTTCACATTTCCCCTCAATCAAAACCGACGAAAGTTGTGGTACATAGCGCATGTATTTGATGAAACAAAGGTTTTGCCAAAAATTGCTGAAATATGTAGTAATCACTTTAAATGTGACAATTTTATTACAAAACAGTCTGGTAGTACGTATTTACCTCCTCAAACAGTAGGTACCTATCATAATATTCCGTAAAGAAATTTGAAAGACATTTTTTTATATTTTTATTATGCAGAGCAAATTTTTTTGTCGATTTGTATTAAACTATAAAATCTGAGGAAAAAGTTCCTCTAACAGAAAATTTTAAATTAAATATTACAAAATTAATTATCAACGAATTTCTTGAACAGCTTGACCAATTTCCACGGCTAATCTCATAAACAAATCTAAAATATATTTTTATCATCAGTATAAGGTTTATAAATCTCATTAATTATTTGACTTTCCGACTTTTTTATATCCTTCAAAACTGCACTCCTATGTAGTATCGGTATTTAAAAAGAGACGAACGCTTCTCTCTCATGTTGGATCTTGTCATCACAGCATTGTATTATTGATATTTGCTATTTATTTGCATGGTTATGTACTATGGTTTCACGTGTAAAAATTGACCAAATGATGCTTGTCAGATACCTACTTAATCTCTTTTTGAAAGAACAAAAGAGCGACTGATTTCTTTTTAGGGTTCCGTACCCGAAGGGTGCTCAAACGGGACCCTATTACTAAGCCTCCGCTGTCCGTCCGTCTGTCTGTCTGTCTGTCTGTCAGCGGGCTGTATCACAAGAACCGTAATAGGTAGAGAGTTGAAATTTTCACAGAGTATGTATTTCTATTGCCACTAGAACAACAAATAATTAAAAAACCCCCAAAACTCCCAAAAGAGGAGCAAACTAAGTTTTCTGCTTATAATTCGCTCAATTTAAATCAGATCGATTCGAGACCTGTCTTAAACGAAAGAGGAGAAAATTTTACATAGATTTTGTATAACAGAATTCGTCGAAACACTTTTTTTATACAGTTTTATATAGAAATATAATGTATAATTAATTCAATTTTGTCTAATCCATAGCATACACGGGGATCGTCTGTCTTCGTTTGTTGTATACTGTATCTTAAAAAAAAAAACTTCGGAGAAGTAAAAACTTCGTTCTGTGCTAAATTCAAAAACTTGAGGCGACTGAATCTTAGAATTATAACTTAAAAAAAAAAAAAATTCGAGGCAGACAAGAAATTGAAATCAAGCTCGAAATTCTGTGCCTTAGACGTCGAAAAAAAAATGAATTTCGAGGCAGACAAGGAATTGAAATCCAACTTCGAAATTCTGTGCTTATAAAAGCTACAAGACCAACAGCAAAAAAAATGCAAATTGCAAAGACGGTGTTCGCATAACTCCTTTAGTTACCACTAAAAAAACGCCGTCTGTGCACTTTTTTTTTGCTGTTGCTCTTGTAGCTTTTATAAGCACAGAATTTCGAAGTTGGATTTCAATTCCTTGTCTGCCTCGAAATTCATTTTTTTTTCGACGTCTTAGGCACAGAATTTCGAGCTTGATTTCAATTTCTTGTCTGCCTCGAAATTCTTTTTTTTTTAAGTTATAATTCTGAGATTCAGTCGCCTCAAGTTTTTGAATTTAGCACAGAACGAAGTTTTTACTTCTCCGAAGTTTTTTTTTTAAGATTTCACGTCTTTTTCCAAAGTGTGAGACATTATTTTTATTTTTTCTCCAAAAAATAAACATATGTGCATTTTTAGAATTAAGAGGCCACAGATTCCATGAAGGCCAATTTTGAAGGCATGAAAAAAAAATCAATGAACAAGGCCAACCATTAAAAATACAACATTTTTTTCATATCATTTGTAAAATACTTATTTTGCATTAAAAAAAGAAGTTTAACTTTGAAAACTTTCCACTTTTTATGGTAAATATGTTTTTTAATAAATTAAATTATTTAAATCTAACTTCAATGATATATTTTGTTATTTTGTAATAAAAAATTTGACGAAAGTGTATTTTTCAAAAAACAAGAAAATAAAAAAAATTAAAAATAAAAAGAAATAAAAATATGTAGGTATATGAGAAAAAAATTGAGAAAATAAATTAAAAATAAAAAAAGTAATTAAAAATATAAAAAAAAATTAAAAATTAAAAAAAAATTAAAAGTTATAAAAAAATTAAAAATTAAAAAAAAATAAAAATATATGATTATATATAAAATATCAAGTGGAAATAAAATGGAGTAGAAAAAAAAATTTCCAATGATGCTGGAATCGAGCCCACCCTGTTATTAGTTATTACTAGTCTAACGTCGTAACCACTCGTCCACGGAAACATCCAGAGTAAAAGCTGTTATTGTGGTACAGAAGTATATATGGGTGATACGAAAAATCGGTATTATGAAAGTCACGTGGTCACAGAACTATAAAACTTGGAAACTCGTCTCATATACACGGCGTTATATGGGAGCTAGGCAAAATCAATGTATAAGAATACGTTAGAGATACGTCGGCATTTAGCACAGAAAAGAATCTCTAACGAGATTCTTCGACTATGGGAATTTAAAAATTGCGCATGTTCTGTCTTAAAAAAAATTTGAAAAGAAGTTTGACCCTGCAGGCCATCCCTGTAACTTCCCGCTATTTTCGAGTTCAAAACGCTCAAAAATATATAAAATATAGCAAGAAGATTATTTTTTAGCTCTTCGAGCTCAAAAAAAAAAACACTTTGTTACGAAATTTTCGTTCACTATATCTCATGAACAAATGAACCGATTTTGATGCGATTTGCGGCAGTCGACTCAATTTTTTATCCTAAAAAAGTAATCTATTACAGAAAAATCGATCTCATAGGAATTTTACGAGCAATTTAAAAAAAACACTTTTTTACAAATTTTTCGTTCACGGTATATATTTCATAATGGTTTAAAAAAAAGTTTTGTAAAAACTTTTAGGGGGAAAGGCGGCGCATGCGCAAAAGAGATATGTGCTATAACATTGTTTTTATATAATAATGGTATATTTTTCATAATGGTTTAATATTCTCTAAAGTTTTGTATTTCTTTTTGGGGGAAATCGGCGCATGCGCAACAGAGATATTTGCCATAACGTTATTATTTGATATAATGGTATATTTATCAAAACTTTATATTATTTTATTCTACAAGAAATTTTTGTAAAAAAAATGTTTATAATATAAAAACGCCGGGGTGTATTATGTAAAATTTCATGCCTTGAAATTCTACTACTTGCATACTCCCACTGGTTACATATTGTTATAGCGCCTCTCTTGTTTCTTTTACAAAAGTATTTAAAAAGTACATAGTGTACGGAACCCTTCGTGTGCGAGTCCGACTCACACTTGACCGGTTTTATTTTATTTTCAAAGCTATTCCCAAACTATGAAGTTTATAACAAACATTTTCTTGGAAAAATAAATAGAAGAATAAACTGTTTTGAAGAGTACAAAAAAGCAACGTTATAGAGCATATCTTCTGCACGTGTACCGATTTTCTCCCTAAAATATAGGGGAGTCGGTGGATCTTAAAACGAACAAGTATTTTTAAATTTATAGGGAATTTTGACCTAATATATTACCATTCCCCACTTGTGGTGCTGGAATGGTAAATCATCTAAATTCTTGCCTTTCCGACATGACTAATATGTACACATTTCCTTCACGTAAATTAGCTAGTACAACACTTGAAATTGCACAACATGAAATTGCAACGGGGTATAAATATTCCGACATAAAAGTGTGAATAATTTATTTCTAAATAAATAATGCCAACATACATGAAAATGTACATAATATAACGAAGCTGCGTTGTTTTGAATCGAATTGTACACAAGACGACAAACTGAAAACTTCATTGAAAATAAAGTGAGTTCACAGAAATAGCATGTTAAAATGCCCCATCCCACATACATTATAATGTAGACCTACGTAGGTAAATGTTAATAATATTGTAAGGATATTTGTTTTTATTATTGTACAAATTGTAACATACAATAATTATTTGATATCACGAATTTCAAATAAAAATTATGTTTGTTGTTATCGAAATCAAATATCAGTTGTACATAACTATACGGGTGTTATTATACTAGCGTTGTCAAAAAAATTAAGTGAGTTAAGCTTTGGCTGTATATTGCAGTCTTTTTGTAGGATACTAGTCATTACCTACGGTTTCACATGTATTAAGGTAAGTTTTGGCAGAAGCCTTTTGATAGGGAAAAATGCTAGGTCACCTAGGTGTCGCTGGGTTGCGACTATAATAATATAATCTATCTATTATTATATTATGTCAAAAAATTCAAAAAGGGGTCTGTTTGAAACGAAAGTTATGGCTTTTGCTAGTTAATTTAACTAATATAATTTTTATATCTTGTGTATTATATGAATTTGACTCTATTCAATAAATAGAGTAAATTATTGTGATCCATTGAAGTTAATGAGAGGTAGATATTTGGAAAAAATTCCGTGACATAAGGATCAAAGCAAATCAATACTGAACTTTTTAAACTTGCGTTTATTACTGATGTTTCGGTACGCTTTGTACCATCTTATGCGTACCGAAACGTCAGTAATAAACGCAAGTTTAAAAAGTTCAGTATTGCTTTGCTTTGATCCTTATGCCACGGAATTTTTTCCAAATACCTCTCTTATATATTATTTTAAACTTATTTAAAACCATAAATAAAATTTTTCAGACAATAAATTAACAAAAATTATATAATTATAATTCAAATAATTGACGTTCAGTCAGGATTTGAATCTTCTTCAGAATTGAGCTAAAAAATATAAAAAAATATATAAAAATTAATTAGTAATCAGTTTCTAATAGATTTCAATTTGAGGCTATTTTAATATCGAAATATAAATTTTTCCAACAATATTAAAATGGTATTTATTCATTTGAGGTATAAAACTACGTGACATTTAAAGGGACCCCTATTATTATGTATTTCACGTGTACTAAATTCAATCTTATACTATCAAATAATGAGATAGGTGTTTGATCGTTTAAAATTATCCTTCTTTGCGTCGTTTTCTCATTTAATAAGCATTTGAAGGATTGATTTTTAAGAATATTAAACGTCACTAGTATGTTAACAGGCAGTAATCACCGTAACGAGCTTACATGAGCTTTTTAGTACGAAAATAGTGGAAAATATAATATTATCTCCAGTAATTATCTTTTGCCGTGCTTGATTGAAACAATCTGATATAGACAGGCAGCGCGCAATGCCACATTGAGTTCTAACACAACACAGGTGGAAAGATTGGGGTGGGAGTTCGATGCCGGGCAGAGTTTATAAATTATTCTACGTGTGAAAACACATGTTGCCAGCGTCCTGCAACATAATATATGTGTGTAGCCTAGAAAAGTTTTCGATCAGGGTTGTGAAATTTATTGGTACATATATAGATACTTTTCAACCTGCGTTCCGTGGAGCCTATGGTTCCACGAAACAATTTTTTCAGACCTGTATAAGATCTTTAATTTAAAAAAATCACATTTTGTCAATTTGCCAGACTTCATATTGTGAATTAGTGTATTTATATTTTATTCACTAATTTAAGTGCATAAAATTTTGTGTTGAAGTTCTAGAAAACGTGGTTTTATTTAGAAGGATTTTATGCAGCAATTAGTGAATTCAGTACCATTACCTACCTCCGCATGCCTAACGTTTTAGATTCTCAATGGAAAACACAAAGAAGTAATACATAGGTATGCATTAACAATAATTTTTAATGATTAAATAAGAATAAAAGATTCAATCAGTCTTTGCCAAATTGTCGCAATCACAGTTCAATCAAACGTCAGCCAGCTCAACACTCGGTACACATTTGATGTGATGATCCTATAAAATAAATGCATTTTGTTACGATAGCGGCACAAGCCGCAACCATGTATTTCTGAACAAATATCATGTTAAAAAATTTGAAAAGAAGTTTGACCCTGCAGGCCATCCCTGTAACTTCCCGCTATTTTTGAGTTCAAAACGCTCAAAAATATATAAAATGTAGCAAGAAGTTTATTTTTTAGCTCTTCGAGCTCAAAAAAAAAACACTTTGTTACGAAATTTTCGTTCACTATATCTCATGAACAAATGAACCGATTTTGATGCGATTTGCGGCAATCGACTCAATTTTTTATTCTAAAAAAGTAATTTATTACAGAAAAATCGATCTCATAGGAATTTTACGAGCAATTTAAAAAAAAACACTTTTTTACAAATTTTTCGTTCACGATATCTCGTGAACAAATGAACCAATTTTGATACGGTTTGCGGAAAACGACGCAGTTTGTTAAGGAGAAGAGCTGATTAGATTTTGGAATTATTCGGTTTAGTAGTTTAGAAAATATTTTACAAAAACAAATTTTAAAAAATTTTTGAAACTTGTTTTTTTAAGATTTCTCAAAATTTTTTGGGCCGAATCGTTTCAAATTTTCAGGAAGTCTAAGTTCACCAAGATCAGGTCAGATGCCGTAAACCGCGTTTCAGTCGGACACTCCGTTCAAAAGATATAAAAGGTTTACATACATACATACACACACAAACACACATACATACAGCCCTACGGACATCATCGCCAAAATAGTTTTAATAGCTTCCTAGGACCTCAAAACGTCGAGATCTGGCGAAAACTCGATTTTCGAAAATCGGGGTGAAACCAATAACTTCCCGATTTTTGAAAAAAAATTTTTTTTTTTTTTTTAAAGCGGGAAGTTAAAAAAAATACCTAATAAGTAATAGTTTTAAAAAAAAAACTAAAAAATACGCTTTATATCGAACTAAAAAGTAAAAAATATTTTTTTTAAATAAGCTTAAAACAATAATGAATAAAAAATACAAGTATTATTGTGAAAAAAGCGTGGGGCGCTTTGTTCCACATTTTCGTACATCGAGCGCCCCACGCTTTTTTCCACTTTTTAGTTCGATTTATTGTCAAAAATTTGCCGAAAAAAAAACAATTTTTTTTTCGGCGTGAACGGGATTAGAACCCTCGACCCGTGATTCCGAGAGTTGACGTCAACGAAGACCCGTGCCTTAGACCGCACGGCTAGCCAGTGTACTTACAGTGCTGGCATATTATACCAATATATAAACCACTTGCTGTAGTCCAAACGAGTTTACAAACATACATACATACAAACTTACAAGTGAAACTAATATAAAGCGTGTAATAAAACTAAATTACTTAATTATTTTGACGTTATAATAATAAATAAAAAATTAGTTAAACAAAACGTTTTAAGTTAAATAGGTGATGTACTAAAAGTGTGTGTCAGCAATATCTAAAGGCATTATTGATCAGACGAAAATAAAATCGTGGGGAGTATAGATTCCGATATCCAACAAAAGAATTTTTTCTACTAATTGCGCCTCAGCATTTTATTTTAGTCTGATATCAAAGCCGCAGATTACGGACCCCGAACTATTTTCTAGATTTTAGTACCTATATCATCGATCGTATAATAAAACCGTTTATCTTAAAAAAGTTTCTTTTACCAATTTTATTATTAAGTTTTCAGTGTGCTTAATTTGCTTACTTCGAGTTTATTATATTTTTCCGATCTACTGAAATGCTATGGCAGCTCGACCTTTGAGCTCACATTTGTAGTTAAAATAACTGATATCACAATATAGTCAAGACAAATCGAGACTGTAGTAAGAATAAAACGAATAGAACGACAACAAAAAATAACATTATTGTTTAATAAATATTTTATTTTGTGACGTCAATCAATGAGTTTTATTCTTACTACGCCCTCGATTTGTCTTACAACTTGATACCAGTTTTTTTTTTATTATTCAGTTTGCACTCACAAGTTTACATTCATTTTTGTTTTATTAGTATATTATACTATTTACGAAATATTTAATAATTTTATATGTAGGTTTTTTCAAAGTCTACTTACTATACAGGATGACTTTTAAGTTGATTCTTTTTTTAACAGCATGTAGACATCAAATAGACGAACAAGTAATGGGTATAAATTTTTTATCAAAACTCAAAAATGAAAGAGAAACGGGCTTTCAAAGTTTTATTAAATTTTATCAAATTTTGAGGTTAGTCCTGGCGTTATCTTATATAACTAGAAATATGTTATGTCATTATCAAGTATTCACAGAAATTGTTCGAAGTTGTCCCCGTTTTGTTGGACACAAAGATGTGTGTGTCGTAGCCATGCTTCTGTATACATGCTTGTGGTAGCTATAAGGGCCTTTCATGAATTATTTGGGATACATTCCCGATTCGTGCTATCATTTCTTCGTGTGTGTTAACCAAGCTTTTGAATTGATTAAATAAAATTTGAAAACATTAATTAAACTTTGAAACGCTTTTTCCCTCTTATTTTTAAGTTTTGATAAAAAAGTTACTCTAAATATTTGTTCGTCTATTTGATTTCTACACTCTGTTTAAAAACAAGAATCAACTTAAAAATCATCGTGTTTAATCCTGTTTTACTTCGTAAAAAATATATTTTAGTGATAAAATCGTTAAGAAAACAAATCTTCCAGTAAATATCATCCAAATCGTGAGAACCGTTTTCGAGAAAAAAAAAGATAGTTTATTAATCTAGTAGAACTAGAGAGGATACGTAGGAGTGTGGCCAACACGCTATCGATCGCTAATGAATGACTTCCGACATCTACCTAAAATTTGTATTGGTTGCCATGATTACGCCATAGTTATGATTCGTTTTGTATCATGTATGTCAGCATTTCCCTCTCGTTATTTTTTCATAGCGCGCCAAAAGAAATACAACTTCAAAAATTTCATTATTTCTTCAATCCCTAGTTTGAAACAATTATAGGGCAGGTTGAAGTTCACAGTTGGTATTACGCTAATACGTAACGTGCGTGTCAGATTTAACCGGCAGATAGCACCACATTAACTGTGACATCATCAATTCAACATTTACTGACTGACTGTCGACTAATTTGTTCATATAGGTACTACCTAGTCCAGTACCTACGAAACTAATGCATCACTAAATTGGTTTTATATTATTTTACTATTTTTATTCATTTTTAGATTCGTTTTTTATGCCTTCCATTTACCAATAAGTTTTATACGCTGTAATTTAAAAATGTTATTCATTTATGGCCCGAGCACTTAGAAATATAATATAAAAATAAATAATTATTGTAGTGTACTTGTCATATGACACATACACTATGTGTCGGTCGGTCGGATGAGACCTAGGGACCGGACCAGAATTTCTCCATGTTACACATAGTTCTGAACAGCTTGGCACCATTTTTGGAAACGTTTATATTTTTATGTGTTACGGAAGTAATTAATTGGTAACTATAAATAATTACCAGTTGTTAAAAATAATAACCAGATTATCCAGTTAAAGCCATAAATTTATGAATTTAAGTAACTCACAAATTTTCGTTTATTATAGATTTTTAATTATTGCAATGATTTTCTTAAATAATTTCTAAACTACTTCTGTGTATATTAGAATAGATCAAATTAAATTATTATATTTTTACCCACTTTTCCTTAACCGTTTGAGTAAAATTATGTACACATAAATAATCCCGAAGAAATTACGCGAGTCAATCATTTTAAGAGTTAATTAATTATTAATAAATAACAATTCATGTTTATTATTTTTCAAATTATTGTTTAGTTTACATGATCATTTTTGATGAATTCCAGTCCGTCTTCACCGAAAATTATGATCATTGTGTCATTCGATTCGGGATGACATCTAGAAACTTTTCGAAAAAAATGAAGTGGGGGTCGAAAAAATTGAAAAAGTTATAAACATTTTAGTAAAAGAAAAAAGAGGGGTCTGTTTTTCCGAATATCTCAAAAACTATTACAGATATGTGAAATCACAAAAAATATTCTGAAAGAGCAGGAAATCTTATAAAAAAGTCCTATCTCCCGGAACTCTATACCACCAATATTTGTAGTTTTAATTTGGAGGTGAAAATAGGGCTAAAAAATTGTTTTTTTCTATTTTTTATACGACAAGCTAAAAGACACGAAAATATTGAAAATTATCTATAAAAAAAGTTTGTCCTATTTTTACCTCTAAATTAAAACTAGAAATATTGGCGGTAGAGTTCCGGGAAATGGGACTATTTTGTAGGAAATCTCCTGCTTTTTCAGAATCTTTTAGTGATTTAAGATATCTGCAATGGTTTTTGAGAGATTCTCCAAAAACTGAACCCCTCTTTTTCTTTAACTAAAATGTTTAAAGCTTGCAATTCTTTCGTCCCTCACTTCAATTTTTTCAAAAAGCTTCTAGATGTCATTCCGAATCGAATGACACCGTGATCATAATTTTCATTGAAGAAGGGCTGGAATTCATCAAAAAGGGAAAAGTGATCTAGACTATAATGAAGAGACGTGAAATTGATATAGGAATACGGAATTGTACTCGCAAAGTTAACTACTTCAGCGGTAGAGCACGACACTCCAAATCACTCGACGTGGGTTCGAACTCTACATTGGGCAAACATTTCATATTTTGATCAGATAAACTTTCAAAATTTGTGAAAAGAACACCATTGGTCGCTCATATAATATTACCGTTGCTGTTTTTAAAAGCGCCCATGATTTTCTTTTATAAATCTTTGAAATCATTCTAATCAAAATTATTTTCTACTTTTTAGTGCAAAAGAAAACTATTGCTTCAATTAGCAATATTATACTATGTAATCATATTTTACATTATAAAATATTATAAGAAAAAATTGTGTGCTATTTTAGAATGTGAACCTTATGATAATATCTAATCTATCTATACTAACATTATAAAGAGTTAACATTTTTAAGTTTGGATGTAGTATGTAATCTCCGAGACTACTTATCCGATTTTGAAAATGGACCTTCAGGATGGATATAGGCTATATATTATCGCGTTAAAATAAAAACGCTTTTCGTGGAGACCAATTTTTCAACGTAAGTAGGGTTACCTGAAAAAATGGTAGCAACCTAGAAATGCGAGCGAAGCCGGACCGCGCCACTAGTCTAATATAACTTTATTGATATGCAGTGGACCTAACGACCCCGGATGCAAATAGTACTTGGCTGATGGCTGATGACAACAATATGATGAAACAGACAGAACTCAAATTTTTCTCTTTCCTAAAGCCGCACAAAAAGAACAAAATGGCTTGTTACTAATTACTACACTGCATATTATGTCATAAACTGGAGGTGGCTAACCGCATGTGGTTCTTTCGTATTTAAGCTTAGAAAAACACAGCTAATTAGTAATTAATTTATGATGAATTTCATTCAGTTCTTATGTTTATATCATGCTGTTTTATTAGTGTTATAAATTCAATATTATAATTAGATAAATTTTATTTAGTTGCTAAACACGTAATACATACCTACTAATCAATAAATAAAATTATCGACCAATTTTTCAGACTAATATATTAAAAAAAAATATAAAAATTTTTACATTAACGTTTCGGACGGATTTGGAGCTTCTTTAGAACTGATCTAAAAAATATAAAAATAATTATTAATTAGTTTCTAATTGGTTTTTGAAAAAAAAAATCGTTTTAAGTTTTTAACTGTTAAATATTTGACAATTAAAAACTTAAAGCGATTTTTTTTTTTCAAAAACTAATTAGAAACTAATTATTAATTAATTTTTATATTTTTAGATCAGTTCTAGACTACAAACTTGAAACGATTGCTCGCATCATGTGATTTCCAACTTCAAACGACATACGGACTAGGGTCTAGAGTCTAGACTCTAGAACAGGAGCGGGCAAATATTTTGATCGCCGGGCCACATAGCTGATGAAAAGACCGCCGTATGGCTGATGAAAATTTCACTGCGGACCAATAATTTGCAGAGCAAAAAAAAACGGTCCTCACATTCTATTTCCGCATTTGAAGAGCAAGAAAAAAAGGTCCTCACATTCTATTTCCGCATTTTATTTTATAAAATGCTTCGCGGGCCGAATAAAATTGCGCTGCGGGCCGAATCCGGCTCGCGTGCCGCCATTTGCCCAGGCCTGCTTTAGAGCCTAGTCAGTATGTCGCTTGAAGTCAGAAATCACATGATGCGAGCAATCGTTTCAAGTTTCTAGAGTCTAGAACTGATCTAAAAATATTAAAATTAATTAATTCAGACGACATACTGACCAGGCTTTAGAGTCTAGAGTCTAGACTCTAAAGACTAGTCAGTATGTCGTTTGAAGTCGGAAATCACGTCATGATGCGAGCAATCGTTTCAAGTTTTACAGAGAGATTCATCTTAATATGTTCGGATGAGTCATCGACAAAATCGCTCATCAGCATCCGCGACATCTTGGAATAGGTTTTTTTAATGTGAAATATGTAAGGACGTGTTTGGTTGGGAGTAAAACTGTACAATTGCCGCGACACTTTTATGGGACGACGTTCAATGGGAGGCCGTTACGTTTGTGTGAGTTGGATTAAACATGGCTTTAGTTGAAAGCGACATCTAGATAACAGAACGAAATTTAGTTACCAGTTTAGTTACTAGTTTTGTCGTTAGCTGACAGCGCCTGAGGCGTCCTTTGTGGATGCGTTGGATTATAACTGAGGTTTTAAGGCGACAGTTACAGAGCGATATTTACTAAACGACAGGGCAAAATTTAGTTACAAACATTATTGAGAATTTCGCTTATTTCACATCTGTCAGGCGTCCCACGACGACTTATGTTTGTTTAATACCTCAATTCCATTTGGTGGTACATCAACATTCGAAACGGCGTTTTAAAGAACGTAAAATTTTATGTTGTGGTCATTTTTTCCATAGGATTAATGGTTTCAAATTTATTGTGAGATAAAGTTGAAAACTAAACATGAAAAATAGCCGCTCACATCATGTAACTTTAGACCTCACAATAGTTTTGACCCAAAATTTAAAATTCAAATAAAAAAGTAAAAAAAACATCAAGGTATAAAGTTCTACTAGTAAACTAAAAAGAAATTAAATAAATTGAGTAAGGAGAAAAAATGCCATTGTTATAATTACGTTTTTCCAGTAATTGCATCAAATATGGAACATTGGAACGGCAATTTTGTAATAGCATAGTCCGTGTAGTATACAAAACAGGAACATTAAGTGCACATTAAATTTTATACTTTATTATTTTTTGTTGTTGCTTTGGTGGTCGTGGTAGGTATCGTCGTTTTATTACGCCTATTTAGTTCCACGGTATAAGTCAGGTTTAAAATTGCTATACTCATTTGCATATATTTTTTAGCATTTGATATTTGGAATAAATTTTGTTGTTTTCAAAAATTTAATCCTGCAGAGGATTGTAGGTACTGTGTCAATTTAAAACTGAAAACGGTGTCAACTGGATTATTAATATAACATAATATATAAAATATTACCTATAGGTACCTATATTTAAAACGCAAGCGCTATTTCTTTAGACAATTCGCCAGCAATCCCTACTCAACCGATTGACACAAAAAAAATGTTTAATTGAAATCAAAAGGATGGGTTGCAGAAAGGAATGTAAAAAAATCTGATTTGACAATGACCTTACATTGTGAACTTACATATTTCTCCATAATATGAAAAACTTACTAGAGTTTCAAATCGATCCTGTTCGAAAAATAATTGACCGATTGAAAAGCTATTTTTCTTGAACTATATACACATTACACATTTACTTATCATTGCTTTTTGCAGTTTCCACTTCAAAACAACTTTTTTCTACGCATTTTGATCAAAATTTACCTTTAGAAGCGATCTTTTTACTCGACTGCGGCGAAGCCAAAAGGAAGGATTATGACTTTAGCAGTCTATGTAATAAGTATGTTTTTTTACGGATATTCCACCGTAGCGCTTAAACTATTCATCCGATTTTTATAAAATAAGGTGTCAATCGATTCGTTATTCCCCTGTGTATTCGATTTAAAGTCTTACAAATTCTGTTTCAAGCTTTCTTGTTGTTAGTATGATGCATCTGCCACAATATTTTTTAGTGTGTTGTCTCCAATATAATATTGCATTCTCAGGCATTTTCATTACTAAAAATGTCTCAATGTCAAGGATTCATTGATTGCCTTTTATTTTATGGTTTTTCATGTCATTAGTGTATTTGCCAAGTGGCACCCTATTATTTTTTTAAACGTTGTATTTAAAGGGTAATTTTTTTTATTAGGTACATTCGAAACTAGTATCCACCTAATAAAGGTACATTGTCTGTATTAGCAAGTACACTATACTGTCGACGGGGTTTGGGTTTGCGATCCGAGTTTTTAATATTTTTACTAACAGAGGGTTTTCAAGTTGCATCTTTTTTTAATGTAGAAATTGCGCTCTGAAAATCTGTACAGACAATAAATTTGTTTTGTTTATTTCTTCGACAGCAGAATGAATATAGCGTACAGTACAGAAGAATACACGCGCAATTTATTTGGTTGTTGAAATTTTTATGAAAACTTATTAAACCTGATAGCACAGCCTGTTTTATTTTCAGTTTCGAGTTATCTGTGTATACATAATTGTGTATTCTGGAATGTTACTGAATTGTTCCTTTGCAAAACAGTTGTTTTGGGCTGGATAAGTAGTTTCTTTAGGAAGAGTTGTTCATTAAATCAGAAGAGGATTTCAAGCTTTTCATTTTCAATTATGAGTGTATAACTGTATACCGTATAGTGTAGTTATCTTTATATGTATAATTTTTTTTTGCACCTATGGAGTCACCTGCATGGTTATTAGCTATAGTTGAACCCAGTAGATGACGCTGTTATCAAAATTCAGATTTTTTTTATTTTCCGACCAAATTTTTTTTATATACCTATATATTTTTTAGATTTCTCGCATAAAAACACATAATCCCAAATTTTCAGCCTCCAAGCACCTTTCAATATTTTTTTATATTCATGACATTGAATAGTGAGCGTTTGATCATTCAAAACTGACCGTTTTCCTACCGGGTCCGTTATTATTCTATTAAAAGTCCGATGTAGCATAATCTGTCTATGTTTAATAGGTAATCTACAAATCCGGGCGAGTTGGACCGAACCGCTAATAATATTGTAAATATTTACTATGTTTGTTTTATTGTCTTCATATATTAATTTTTATCAGCTAAAATATACTTAAATCGTTTTTTTCCAGATCATTAATACTGATGCATTGACTTTGTTAATACTAACATTGCAATCTTGGAAAACACTTTAGTAAGTTCTATATTTCTTTCATGATTATGTTTTCTATACAAAGTTTATGTTTGTCAATTCTATTAGAACTGGTCATGCATACATAATATATAGAATCATATTATGTGCAATTGAAGCAGTATGAATAATAAAGTTTAATTTTCTGATTTTTGCTGTAAGACGTGTTCCATTTCATGGTAGATATTTTTTTCTTAGGTTATTTAGTACATGTGGTAAGTACAATTTTTCTGTGTTTTCTTTAATGTATTGTTTCTTAATATTCCTATAAGGTGTAGAAGCTTCCAGCTCTACGGCTTCGGGCATCTCGAATTAACATGGTCAATCTGTTTAACCATAAATTTGCCTTGGAAAAGTAAATGGTATAAACATCGCACTACTAGCGGTAACACAAAGGGTTGTGAAGTGTGTAATTCAAAACATCGTAAATTATTATTTTCATCATTATCTTTGAGAGCAGCCTTCCTATTTTTCTTTCATAGTATTTATTCCGTTTCTATGAAAGCACCCGAAATACATTTTTATACTTATGCTACCTATATGAAAGAGAAATTAACAAAACTAAATAAAAAGCTTTAAGACTATATGATTTTTTAAATAATGATATAGTAACAATCAAATAATTAATAGTGCTTAAACTACAACTATTGTTAAAAAAATATTTTGTTAAAAATCGACATTATATTATATTTAATTTGCGAGCAAGGTTTTATTTTCAAAAAATAAATAAACAAAAAAACAATACTTAAAATCCGACTAGCAATTTATTAAATAACTATTACGAGTGTATAGAAACCACAAAAGGAAATGACATGTTTTTATAGCAAATTATTTTTGAGTATGACATCTCAAGTTTATATTCTCTTGATTGACAGCTAAAGACACTGACATGATGTGCGCAAATTGTTTGTCTGACAAAAACTATTGCGTCCTTGGCCTACGATAAAGTATTAGCCATGGTAAACAAACACATTTTTGCCGGAACGATTTTATACTCAAATGACATTCAAATTATATTTTTTTATGGTTTCAAATACAACTTTCAGAATTGTGTAATACAGCCGTTTAATAAAATTCACACTCTGCTCTTGACAATTTTTTTTTTTAAATATATTTTTGGATACGCGAAAACACAAATCAAGTTTTTTTTAACTGAAATGCATAACCCGCCACTGTTTTATAATTATGATTAAGAAGTGTTAAATATGCGTCACAAAAAGAGGTAGATTTTTTTATTTCAGGAAACGTAAACATTCACTAGAATATTACTTCAATTGCATATTTTTGAACTTTTTAAATTATTTGCACTGTTGATTCACTACCGGTAACATTATTTTACTAGTTATGCTCACGCGTACGTCGATTTTGCTGAAAATTCGCTCGTGTTAAATGTTGCTTTTGACGATAACTTCGCATCTAAATTTGAGGTATAATGAATGCCATAATATCCTTTTAAGACTAGGTACCAATTAATAGTATACCAAATTTTATTAACATCCCGCAATCAATAAAAAATCGGAAAGTTATTGTTTTCACGCCGATTTTCTAAATCGAGTTTTCGTCAGATCTCGACGTTTGGAGGTCCTAGGAAACTATTCTGACTAGTTTGAAGATGATGTCCGTTGGGCTGTATGTGTGTGTATATATGGATGTGTGTATATGTATGTAAACTTCTTATTAAACGCGGTTTACGGCATCTGACGTAACTTTGCTGAACTTAAATTTTCTGAAAATTTGGAATGATTCTACCTAGTAGACTTTGAGAAATCTCAAAAATACAAGTTTCAAAAATTATTGTTTTTTTGAAATATTTCGTAAACTAATAAACCGATTAATTTAAAATATAATCAGCTCTTTTCCTCAAAGAACTGCGTTGATTTCCTCAAACCGCATCAAAATCGGTTCATTTTTTCAAAGGATATCGTGAACAAAAAATTCGTAAGAAAGTGTTTTTTTTTTTAATTACACGCAAAATTCTTATTAGATCGCTTTTTTTGTAATAAATTACTTTCTTAGGTTAAAAATCTGCGTCGATGACCGCAAACCACATGAAAATCGGTTCATTTATCTTCGAGATATCCTGAACAAAAAATACGTAAGAAAGTGTTTTTTTTAAGCTCAAAGAGGTAAAAAATAAACTTTTTGCTATATTTTATATATTTTTGGGCGTTTTGATCTCGAAAATAGCGGAAAGTTTCAGGCAGGCCTGCAGGGTCAAAGTACTTTTCAAATTTTTAAAATTGGTCCAGCCTATTTTGAGTAATGTCGTTATCTATAAATGCATTCTCCACATACACGATATCCGAGAAAGAAAATGTCTGCACACTGTAAACAAACATTATACATATTACATTTTTACTTATTATCATTCCAGTGTGGCAAAACTTTGTCATAACTTCAGATTTTATTTCCGAAATGATTTAAAATGTTTAGTTTCAAAATTGATAATCTGCTTACTAGAATACATGGCATAATCTGCATTTTACTGTGTGTATGTCAGCTGTAATCTATAGTGAGTATTTGAAAATGTGTCCGTACCTAGCTAAATAAGATTTGGACTCATTTTAACTCAAAATCTATTGAAAAATAAAGCGTCAAATTATGACACAATATCGCGGGATAGCTTATATGTATAGTTTTCAATTAACTGTAAAGGGGCAAAGTTATTAATTTCTCAGTTTTCAACTGTTTTAAGTTGCACTGTCATTTGTCAATAATAAATTATAGTTACACATGCAGTAGAGTATTTTTTGTGAAATTTTCGATCAAGTCGGTGAGTCGTCACGTTTCGTTTTTCTTTAGGATAAATAATATTAAGAGAGAGCAGCGCCAAATGTAATTTCTCTCACGATGTGTGAAGGCAAACGTACAAGGTAGAAAGAGAGAGAGGATAAATAGTAAGGAGGAATGACTAATATTCGGGCCTTGATAACTTGTCGAGATCCACCGACTACACAATTTATAATCACAATAATAATGACACAGCATAATGATGCCGTATGAACGGTCAACCATAGGCGTCCATCAGAAACTTTGAACAAATGCTTCTTCCGCGATTTTATCATTCCAACCCATGGGGAATGGTACTAGTTCAGGTAAAAAATATCTTTTCAAAATTTTACAATATCTCTTCGTTTTGAGGTCCCCTGAACCCAAAAAACATATTTTTGGAAAAACTCTGTCCATCTGTTAGTTCGTTTGTGAGCGCGATACAGGTCAAACGGATTAGCGTATTGAAACCAAATTTTGGGAGGATGTTTAGTATGCTAATATGAAGAGCCTTATTGTTTTTGTGGAGAATCGGCGTATGCGCAGAAGATATTATATGCTGTAATGGTGTTTTTTATATAATAATGGTATACTTTTCATAACGGCTTATTATTCTATTTATTTTTTTAAGAAAGTTTTGTTAAAAAATGGTTGTCTGTAAAGTCGGTTTACGGACGATAGTTTTACGTGATAACGTATTCCGTAATACATAACCTAAACCTCCCAAAATTTGGTTTCAATCCGCTTATCCTTGGTGTCGGAATGATAAGAAATGTCAAAAGTGACGTTTACAACTTACAAAGTATTATGTTCTAATAATAATTAGTTATTCCAATACTTAACTTAGCAGGCTTTGCATTTCACAATATACTAATGTCAAAAAATTGAATTAAACATTAGAAATGCAGCTGTTTTCATGTTAAGACAAGACATACGTTTGCTTCTAATTTCCATGTACGGCAAACAAAGACAACCGACCGCGTCGCGCCATGCATTACACAACATTGAATTTATACAGCTATTTTTCTATATAAATTTGTATAAAATATTTTTCTATATAAATTTGTATAAAAAAACTGTTTAGGCAAATTCTGTTATACGAAATCTATGTAAAATGTTCTCCTCTTTCGTTTAAGACTGGTTTCAAACCGATCTGATTTAAATTGAGCGAGAAATTAGCAAAAAGCACGCATAGGGTCAGGCGGAACGTTAGGAACGTTAGGAACGTTAGGAACGTTACGTTACACTTTTTCGAACATGCAGCCGGTGTTTTATCAATTTATAATATTGGTGATTCATCAATTTATAAGACGTTATCACGTCAAAAAAATATTTTCTAAGCTTTATAGTTTCGGAAATATTTTTAAAATAAAAAAAAGTAAGTTGTTCTTTTGTTTTGTAGATCTGTCAGAAATAAACTAGTTCGGCATGCATTGATTAATTTTTACATGACGTGGAACATATTATGTAGGTAACTATGGCAATGAATAGCAAATATCATATTGAATATTAGCCATTACCCAAGTCACCTTACACGATATCAGAAATTTGAATTCCTTTATTAAACTAAGTATACCTATCAAAAAAAAAAAGAATTTCGAGGCAGACAAGAAATTGAAATCAAGCTCGAAATTCTGTGCCTAAGACGTCGAAAAAAAAAATGAATTTTGAGGCAGACAAGGAATTGAAATCCAACTTCGAAATTCTGTGCTTATAAAAGCTACAAGAGCAACAGCAAAAAAATGCAAAGACGGTGTTCGCATAACTCCTTTAGTTACCACTAAAAAACGCCGTCTGTGCACTTTTTTTTTGCTGTTGCTCTTGTAGCTTTTATAAGCACAGAATTTCGAAATTGGATTTCAATTCCTTGTCTGCCTCAAAATTCATTTTTTTTTCGACGTCTTAGGCACAGAATTTCGAGCTTGATTTCAATTTCTTGTCTGCCTCGAAATTCTTTTTTTTTTAAGTTATAATTCTGAGATTCAGTCGCCTCAAGTTTTTGAATTTAGCACAGAACGAAGTTTTTACTTCTCCGAAGTTTTTTTTAAGATTTCACGTCTTTTTCCAAAGTGTGAGACATTATTTTTAATTTTTCTCCAAAAAATAAACATATGTGCATTTTTAGAATTAAGAGGCCACAGATTCTATGAGGGCCAATTTTGAAGGCATGAAAAAAAATCACTGAACAAGGCCAACCATTAAAAATACAAAAATTTTTTCATATCATTTGTAAAATACTTATTTTGCATTAAAAAAAGAAGTTTCACTTTGAAAACTTTCTTTTTTTTAATTTTTGTTGCACTTTTTATGATAAATATGTTTTTTAATAAATTAAATTATTTAAATCTAACTTCAATCATATATTTTGTTATTTTTTAATAAAAAATTGACGAAAGTGTATTTTTCAAATAACAAGAAAATAAAAAAAATTAAAAATTAAAAAAGAAATAAAAATATGTATAGGTATGAGAAAAAAGTTGATAAAATAAATTAAAAATAAAAAAAAACAATTAAAAATATAAAAAAAATTAAAAATTAAAAAAAAAATAAAAATAAAAAAATATGATTATATATAAATGTCAAGTGGAAATAAAATGGAGTAGAAAAAAAATTTTTCTAATGATGCTGACGGGAATCGAGCCCGAGACCCTGTTATTAGTTATTACTAGTCTAACGTCGTAACCGCTCGTCCACGGGCACACTCACAGTATAAGCTGTTATTGTGGTACAGAAGTATATATGGGTGATACGAAAAATCGGTCCTATGAAAGTCACGTGGTCACAGAACTATAAAACTTGGAAACTGGTCTCATATCCACGGCGTTATATGGGAGCCAGGCAAAATACGTTAGAGATACGTCGGCATTTAGCACAGAAAAGAATCTCTAACGAGATTCTTCGATGTCAATATTTTGAAGTTGGAATGGTCCCGTCGCCCAATTGGCTGGAATTTTGTCATTTTTACATGCCTTGTTTTAGACGTAAGTAGCTACCTATTAAACAAAATTTTTAAAAATAAGACAGTGCGAGTCAGTTCCGTAGATTTTTCGTGAAAACATCGAAAGTAATTCATAACACGTGTTTGATATCGCCTTCCAATCTAATGACGACTGCACATCATACCTAGACATCTGTGTTTTTTCGTTTCTTTTTCGGCGCTGCCGTAGCTCTCATCTTCGGTCGATACTGGACTTATTAGACTTATTGCATTCCTTAATCCCTTCGGTGTGAGCTTTCTAATTCCGAGCATATTTGCAAGTAATATGAGACGAAATCTTTAATTGGTTTGTAATTTCCAATTTAATACCAATTTACAGTCGAATTCATTGTCCCACTTTATTTCCTAGAAGCTTTCCACAACGACACCCGAATGAACTCCTAGCTTAACGCGTTTCTACGCTACATTAATTTAAAACATAACTAAAAGCTAATTCGTGACTATCACATGCATGCGCCTACTCTCGTGCGGTGAAGTCATACAGAAAACAAATCCCGCGCGACGAGCTCGTACAGACATGCTCTACCTATTGTGCGCTCAACCGTTGTTAACGTATTACTAGTCTCGTAGTTATTAGCAATTAAAAACTGATGGTATTTTGTAACATTAAAAAATTCGACACTGTACTAATCGACAGTTCTTACTGCACCGTTTTCTACGTTTTATTATTATTTTTTTGAAATCTAGTAGGTAAACGGTGTGTTTATACAATGTAACTATCAATAGAAATTTTTTCGAGCGGGTAGCGTAATAGAGAGAGCACTAGACTCGCATTCGGGAGATACCGGGTTCGAATCCCGGCGGGGGCAGATGTGGCTGGAACTTTTTTCTGCTGCCTCTCTCCGAGAAACGTTAATTCCTGTACCGGCCATCTTGTCGAGGTTTTACATGATTTCTCTCAATAATTCCAGAAAACTATCGAGATGGTTACTTATTCAAGACCATGGCCAACTACCTGTCACACTCCTATGGTCATAATTTGCCTACCTTATCCTAAAATTTCTAAAAAAATCCTTAATTCGCCCATTGCTATTGCAAGTTAAAGTTCAGTAAAATAAATAATATGATAAATGGAAAATAGTAATGGTGCGGACACAAAGCCGAGAAACCGACGTTAAACTCATTATTATTATTAAAAACCTGCTATTTTCCTTATTTCTCCGCCACTGACCGTATCGGTACTATGCTATGTTTATTGCCTATAGGGCAGCCGGCCCGGGCGACAATATCGAAAGCCGGTATAAATTTAATATATAAAAAAAAATAATATGTCGAAGCCGCAACGCAACACCTCGATAAAACATGAGTTGCAATTTATTGTAGGTAAATGTGGTAACAGTTCTCACTGCTCAAGCAACACCTATTTAACTCACCGATTCAACGTCAAGCAGTTTTAGTACTCAAAAAATTGAGTATTATTTATGGCTAAACGTAAAGAGAAACAAAGTGCATTAGACTTTAATTAGTAGTTTTATAACATGAAAAACATTTCTTGTAAAAAATGTGGCCAAGTCTTGCTTTGATATTCCATTAAAACATAAATGTGAATAAAGGAGCCAGGCTTTGTACAAATAAAAATTGAGATCAAAAAGGATGCCAAGTTCTCAATTCGCAAGTCAGACCCTAGTACATTTCTTTATTTTTTTTCTTTAACTGTACATAAAATTCAGCCTGCATTCCAAATTTCAGCATTGTAGGATTACTGGATTGACCTCTCTAACTACGGACCTATAGAAATCTGCGTCCCCCATTTTCAGAGGTTGGAGAGCAAATATCCGCCAATTTTTCAATTTTCTCGTTACTTGCATGAGAAACGCAGCCTGCATTCAAAATTTCAGTTTTCTTGGACTACAAGAAGTTCACAAACTGTTTGAAGATCGAGGAGTGAGTGAGTCAATGACAAAATTAAAGAACTTCGATATACCTATATAGATATAAATAGTTTTTAATTTGGGAATATATCCAGTTATATCGGGTATTTTTTTAGAGTGACAGAGCTTTGAATTTAAATAAACATTTAATTAAATTAAGACTGAAGTCAATTTCTTTTTTTATTTGAAAGATAATTTTATGACATTTATTTTTAAAAATAATTTCCGACATATGTCCACCACGACTAGCTTTGAGGAACCCCATTCGATCAGACCAATTTTGGACTACTTTTTTTAGTAATTCAGGCCTTATTTCATCAATAACACGAGTTATGTTGGCTTCCAAAGCGTCTATTGTTTCTGGTTTATCAGCATAAACCAATAACTTCACATAACCCCATAGAAAATAATTCTATACAGCAATTTTGCTTGTTTACGTAGCCATTCAACAAAAAATGAGTTTAATCACTAAACACAATTTTTTGAGAAAAAAGTGGATCAACTTCATGCTGTTCCAATCAGCACACAAACGACGCCTATTATGTGGCTTTAGTACTTGAACCAGTTAGATTTTGTATGGGTGTAGACCAAGATCTTTACGCAAAATTTTCCATATTATGGTGGATGCACATAGTCGTAGTGAACGTCGATGAATAGGCAAATTTGATTCTTCATGAACACTAGCACTTACAGCACCGACATTTTCTTCTGTACGTACAATTCTTTGTTTTGTTTTTGGTTTTGCATCGAATAAAGAAAATGTTGCCTGAAATCTATATCGATAGTTCGACGAAGAACCCTGATTTAGAAAATTTTCAACAATTTCTAAACGTTGTTGCGCCGTGAGTCTTTCCATGATAATTTGTCAATGCTTACTGAACAGAAATCTCAAAACAACATGGCTTCTAACTTCTGTCATAATATCACAGTTATCCCGATCGAAAGTTCTATCACAATAAAGAAAAAACACCTGAAAATGCAGGCTTCTAGCTTTATCCACAACAAAATAACAAGGGGTGGAAAGTGCCTTGAGTGGTTTCGAGAAAAGGATGGTACGGCTACGCTTTTGTTTATTTGCTCTTGTTCAACTTGGCGGGGGCACTGCCGTGCCTTTAGATATAAATACATTTATTCCACAATATTTTTGACGCTTTAAATAGACATTTAACAATAACGGTTATTATTGTAACCACGGCAACGAAAAAAATAAATAAAAATTTTTGGAGCATACAAATAATTTAAGAATTACAAGACGCAAATTTTATAATATATTACACCTCGGCGTTAAAGTATGAAAATCAATATATATTTTGAATGACGTTTCGAGACTAAATTAGCGACCTTTCACTACAAGGTCCGTAGATAAAAAATAATTTATTCGACAAATTTTGATTGAGATTTGATATCTGAGTCAGTTAAATTAGCAATCAAAACTAAAAATTTATAGTTAAAAAAAAAACTAAAACCACGCTTATATCATCACACTAAAAAGTATAAAATGCTTTCTTTTATTCTATAATGTTTAAAAACGTGGGACACTCACTTTACCTATATAGTATTTAATACTGCGAGTGACCCAGGCGTTTAAACGTTATTGAAGAAAAAGAAATGTATTTTCTAGTGTTTTTTTCTCAGTCTAAAGATCTCAATTTCTAACTTGCGAACTGAAGTGAGTCCGTCTGTCAAGATCCTTTTTCTCAGGAACGCGTGGAGGTATCAAGTTGAAACAAATATCAAATACTCAGGCCTGCAATCCCAGAGCTGTGAAAAAAAAACTTCTAAGTTAACGCAATCAAAATACGGCCGTTTATGTCGCATATTGTGACATAATCAAAACCTATATGATACTTCCCGTTGACCTAGAATCATGAAATTTGGCAAAAAGCAATGTCTTATAACATAAGTAAAGGGAAAAATCAGAAAACCGCGAATTTTTAGTTACATTTTTTTGTTGTAACGGTGTCAATTTTTACACACAATACATTCAATACTATACGTATATAAACCACAACAACGTGCTACGCACGTACGTAGTAACAGTTTTAATACAAAACAGGTGCCCGCTAGCAATGCGCATATACAGAAGTATATTATATTCGATCATTTATTAAAATACAATTATGAGAGCTCTCGCATACAAAACGGACGACCGCTAGGCGCTATATGCTTTTTTGGTGTATGTAAATAAATGGTTTTAAAGTTAAAAATCTCTGTTATTAAAAATTACCGTCACATTGCGATTATCACCTTATTTGCAGCTGATAAACTTACCGTGACCTATGTCGATGCATGGGGACAAAAGTTTTCCAACGGCAAATCTTCGAGACCCGATTACCATGGTGGACGAACTATTTACATACCTACAAGTTTGTACGGAATCCTCGGTGCGTGAGTCCGACTCGCACTTGACCGTTTTTTTTCATTAGATACACCTGTGCACGTATTCTCTCCATTTCTTGTGCATTAGCTGTAAGCAGTTTATCTTAATCTGAAATCTACTAAGTTAGAGATATATCTACGTTTTCTCCACCATTGCACCGTTACTTCCACCATCAATTTTGTTTACTTGTTTAACTTGTTATATAACTATTAATACTTAGTTAAAATATCATAATGTTGTTTTGTCATCAAAACTACATACTACCCTTAAGTTTCAGCGCAATTAAACACTTAAAAGAGGGTGAAAATCGAATTTCAATTTTTTTTACAAATAGACTTATTAAAAACAAAGGGCTAGTTGTCAAAATCCTTTTGTAATGTTAATTTTAACTTCCGACCCACAAAAACATGTGTTGTTTGAAATTAAAAAAAAATATTTTTTGAACATCCCCTCATCCCACAAAAATGACTGCTTTTCATGCTTGTTTAGCGGCCGTAAAATTACTCATTTAGCAATAGTGCGTAAATTAAAACAAAAAAATGCGTTTTAACTACTTCAACAGTATTTTACATAAATGGCCTGTCATTTATACAACTGTATGACGATTTCAAAAGCCCTTTTCTATTTGGCCCAAAACTTTTGAATGAAATGTCCCAATCACCAGACCTGGCAGATATTACAAATAAAATTTTGAATTTAAAACTACAGAAAAAAAAGGTTAATAAAAAATATTGTGTAGATACAAAAGGCAATTTAGTACCAAAAATTTCCACCCATGTCTGTGTTGACCAATTGAAGTTTTAAAAATATGATTTATATTATTTAATTTTTGTTTTAAACTATTGTTAGTACAGCTGGGCAGGAGTAAGACCAAACTTTATTTGAACGTGCACCTATTGTCTAAATCTTTTTTATATTTAGAGCAATAAACATTTGTGTATTTATATATTTATATCAGGCATTATTTTCAACAGCAACAAAAAAAAAACGTAAAGTTCGAACTGCCGAAAATTTTTAAAACTGAAAATTATGGGAAAATCAGCTTTTATATAGAAGGTACCTGTAAAAAATCTAAAATGTATTGGTATTGTGACTGTGCCGTTTTTCCATGATGTCACCTGTATTTACTACCTTCTAGATTCATAAATTATTATTTTGTTAGTGAAAAACATTTCTTATAACGTCTTATAAGTTGCATCCTATTTAAAATTCCAAATTCACATAAAAAATTCTAATCGAATTTCTCTTTGAAATTGTCTTATGATTTAATCTGAAAATATAAATCTCAGTCAAAATTTTGATGTCGGCTTGTTATTATTCGTAGACATACCCTATGGGAAAATAAATTTCTATATGTAGGGATTTATACAGTAACAATTATGAAAAAGTTTGGATTTTCTTATATAGCTTCAACTTTACGTAAAGAACGGAAAATTTAAGAAAACGAGAGTGACTAAAAATAAAAATGTAAATAAAAAATATGTATTGTATTATCAATTATGAAACTTGCCCTGTGATTAATACGAGAGGATCTAAAAATGTTTTTACATGATTTAAGATTTTTTACTGTGAGAAATTCTTCTTGCATTACGTTAATCCATACGTGGATTTAGCGTAAGTCTGCTTTATAAATATGTCTAAATATTCCAGTAGCTTATTCCTATATTGAAGGTTTATATACCCACCAACATCGGATTAGATTAATATCGAAAAAATAATCCGAAAAATATGAACCCATTTCCTTGTAGGTTAACTAAATAAAAACATAAATAGAGAAATGATTGACATGTTCCCTTGTGAAGCCCTTTATATCCAATTAAACAAGTAAAGAAATGTGTTTCTACAATATGCAGAGGAGTTTATGTTGATATACATGTACCTAAAAAAGTTTTACTCCCGTGACAGAATTTAGTATTGTGTGTTTTTTAAGTTAGGGTAGTATATTAAAGAATAAAGACAAACATTCAATAAGTATGTCTTACTGATCACATCAATTAGAACTGTTTAAAACCAATTTAACGCACATTATAGCCGCTACAGTTAAGTGTGTCTTTAAAAAAATAAAAACAAATTTATGCTCAGATTCTGATACGACTTTGAGATTTAAATCTCGATTTAAGAATAACAAATGCTTTCAACTGAATATTTAGTTGAAAACAAATGAGTAGGTAATGACATTCTTAAATCTAAATTTAAAGAACGCGCATTCTATACCAGCACTAGCAGCACATCACAAACCAGGAAAGGCAGTTAGCGAAGGTACCCATGTAATTTGACGGAGTTTCACACACTAAATCAGCACCTGCAACCAGCATAGACCATCTTAGAGTTGGACCGATCTAGTGTGCTAGTGATGTGTCGTTTTCATTAATTAATTATCGTGAATCGGATTAATACAAAACCTTTTCTTCCTGGCTTCTTACTCTTCACACAACACCGTCGAAATAAAAAAAAATCTACCATGAAACTACACACGTCCATATAGCATAGTCACTAGTTGAAGACTGCCAAATGTCTGCCTCATACGGAACCTGCACTAAAAGTTGCTGATCCTTGTTGGCTTGTGCTGGTATACTGTGCAAAATCGTGCAAGTTGCAAGCTCATGGTCTGTACTTTTATGGTGTGCATCGTCTTTTAAAGCTCAAAGAAAGCGAGCATTTTCAAACATCTTTATTTTTATATAAAATTTCCCGATGGAACCATTCCAACTTCAAATTTTTTTTGACATTTGACATAGCTACAATAAATAAAATTATTCGTAACGTGTGCGATGACGTGGGTAAAGATTAGTAATATTTGCTATTCGTTTGTATGGCTAAAACCTGGTTTCAGATGTAAAAATTAACCAAAGCACGATTCCTTTTTTTCTGTTTTACATATACTCAGAACAAAAGATTAGCTGATTTTTTTTCAAAATATTTCCGAAACTATGAAATTTACAAAAAAATATTTTTAACAAAATTTCTGTGTAGAAATAATAAACCGTCATGAAAAGTATAGCGTTATAATAAAAAAATAACAGTATTGTAGCACATACATCTCTTCTGCAATGCCTCGACTGTCTCCGAAATCAATAGGGCTCTTCATATTTATATACCAAACATTCTCCCAAAATATTATGGTTGCAATCCGTTTATCCGTTTGAGCTGTATTGTGTTCACAGACAAACAGACGCATAGACAGTTTCTCAAAACTAAAAAGTATTGCAATATATTGAAAAGTGAATTTTGATTTAAATTCCCTACTTATGGTGTTGGAATGGTAAAATGACATAAAAATTTGTGAGATTCTGGAGACAGTCCTCTAATCATCAATAAAAAAATAATTTTTATCCTAATTGTCTAAACAGAAAATTTAAACTCTACAGATTAAAAAAAACAACAAATTTTGAACTATTTATGTTGATTCGTCAATCAGTTCCAGTTCAAAAAGTGGATTTTAATTTTTTTTTTTGCTCAATTCAAATATGCACAGTACACAGTGTAGGTACGTGAAAAGTTAACTTATGTGGTACCTATCCGATAAAATAAGTAAACTCAACTTTGGCAGTATAGCGCTTCAGTTCAAGAGCATGTTTGTAACGCACAATATTTAATTCCTCGATGCGTTCACATCAGAATCTATCAGATCAGCCTGACTGGACAAAGTGAGATGGGAACAGTGACTACACAGAGTAGAAGCCTTGTTCTCAGTAGCATTGACAGACATCTGCTCCTTCACAAGCATCCCAGGTAAAAAGTGGGCATCATCTTACATTGCATTATGTAATATACACACGTGTACTTATTACACTCTCCGTTCACATTTTTGTACCGTGAGAAGGGGGCAGCTACTCAGCGGGTTCGGCTAAAAACAATTTGAAAAAGTGAACTCTTCTTGCAATGTTCTTGTACTCATAGTACCTATCTATACTATTTTAATGCATCGAAAAATTTCACTGCAAAGAAGACCGAAACGAAAGTAAATTTGTTTTTATTGACTAGATAATATGATAATAATCCCTTACCACAAATTAATTTATTTTCATTAATGAATTGCAGTGTCCAAATAGTAATGTTGCCATGAATGTTACAAGGAAATTCCGAAAATTTCAAGGTGTGAATTTTCGACATAATGAAAATTTTATTACGTTGAATTAAGGAGCCTAACAGACAATAAACTTTGACTTACAGAGGCTAGAGTGCACGTGAATTACGTCAAGTTTTAGAGTTCTCGAGCTTCTTCGAGCTACATATATGTATTTATAATAAAAATAGGTAATAACACTTTTAAGTTAAACGCTTTTATTGTACAATCGATAATGCACTGAAAACTAGGAAATAAAGATGAGTTGCCGTAGGGGGCTTTGATTAAACTAAAATATAATTGTGGGGAGCATTTATAATTACATTATAGTCGAATAAGACGTTTGAAAGCTAAATATTATTTCCAATCTCAAACAGACGAAAGTTTTCTACAAAATTCCCCCACGATTTTATCTTAGTTTAATCAAAGCCTCCTATATATTTATTTTCTAGTTTTAAGTACATTAACTTAAACTTAAAAGTTTTTTATCTATTTTTATTTTTAAGTTTCTTGTGTGCCTTACTAAAAGTGCGATTTGTGTTCGGACGAAAGCTGGAACGGTCAGTTAGTTATTATAATATTGTATTGTCATCGGAACTACATACGTGTGTAAAATTTCAACTCAGTCAGATAAAGAGAAGTAGCTGAAAAAGCTATCGCACGCTTTATTAAAAAAGCGATTTGCAACCGGACAAAAGCCGGAACGGTCAATTAGTTATTACAGTATTGTATTATCATCGGGACTGCATACCTATGCAAAATTTCAAGTCAATCGGATAACGGGAAGAAGTTGAAAAAACTGTCCCAAGATTTGAAACAAAGAAATATACGGAGTCAGTCTAAATAAAAGCGTTTAAAAATCATAGAAGTCGTAGACAATATTTAGATGGAGTTATAGAGTTTAACTAGTTCGAGATATAGAGTCGTGTGTGTTTGAACAGAAAAGAACGGCTGATTTCTTTGACTAAGACAGAGTTTTCACTGTATATAAGAAAGGATTTTAAATTGCCATTACCAAACATCGAATTGGAAACTCGCAGATTCACTTTAACTGTGTAAGTTGAGTTATTAGTTAATGGTACCATATTGCTTTGCTGATATCTAACTCGATCCATCCCCTGACACAAAATAGTAGTTTTTAAAAAATATCTTGAGCCCAATTAATTGATTTGGATCAAATATTCGCCTCCAGGACGCTCATATTTCAAGCAAATAGTGGCTGATTTAAATTAATGTTAACTAATAATTAATCCACTACAACTGTCAAAATTACAATTTGAAAATACAATGTATGGGTGCATTTCATTGGAATAAGAAAATTATATTATAAAATGTATAGCTTTAAAATGTCACTTCAATCTTTGTTTGAGTAGGTATTATATTTGAAGAAAAAAAAGTATTATATTTGAAGAAAAGCTTGTTCATTTTGAGATAAGTTGTATAAAAAGATTGTTTATTGCTATAAACAATGGTATAATTTACTGAGAATGTAGGTATCGGAAATATTAATTAAAATTTCACTTTTTGATATGATTATAATTTACGACAAATGAGAAACCCATAACAGCTACTGATTGTATACCGTCAGTAAAATTTAATTTATTTTCTGGTCTTTTTTATACCCCTGCAATCTGACACATATTTAAGCTGCACTTTATTTCTCCCGTGATAGTACTAGTACGCTTATATTAAAAAAAATTACATTAAAAATAAACAGATTTTACCAACTGATCTATTACCAACGGAAATCAGTGCTTCGTAAAGTTCTAATAATTATTTATCCAATTGTAACGAAGTATTTTTTTAAGTAAGTGTCTCCATCTGTTTTTAAGCTAGTTTCTCTAATTCAAGAGTGTAATCGTAGAACAAAATTACATAGCGAGTGCATATAGACCCCTTAAAAGGTTTACTATTTTTCGTCAAGGCTAAGACACAGTAGGTATCCACAACACCTGGAGAGCTAAACACCATCAAATTTGGTTTGTTTAAAGAAGTGTCATTGCATGCCAATTGTGTATTACTGCAACGGCAGGGTTCCTACTTTAACTGCACAACACACCATATTTCATAACAACGTTAGAACGTTGTGTTTCTGTCCTCTGGACCACTGGTAATTCGATATTCGTAATTAGGTACGACGCACGTCACACCCACCCAAATTGGCCAGAAAACAATTCTTAAACTAAGATTTTTTCTACTGTGCGACCGCCATTTTTATTCCACGAAAATTTTTGCAGCTTAGCACTCGCAAGATTAGGACAAATCGAATGACACCTCGATTATGAAAATCGACCACATATATTTGGCTCTAAGGAACTTGAATAAATACTACACCCATACATGCACACGTATTGCATACACCACACATAGTCTAACCAAAACTTTTCATTTATAAATGATCCAATTTCAATTGTCCATTCAAACGTGGCGTCGTGAAGTATGATAGTTTACGACAATATACCGCTTGAACCATAACACTTTTTTTTCGTAGTT
Source organism: Xanthostigma xanthostigma (assembly GCA_963575645.1). Taxonomy (NCBI): domain Eukaryota; kingdom Metazoa; phylum Arthropoda; class Insecta; order Raphidioptera; family Raphidiidae; genus Xanthostigma; species Xanthostigma xanthostigma. Next base: position 17,312,731 of record OY754468.1, read on the forward strand.
AATATTAAAAATATTTGTTTTTTAAATGAACCGCCTTTAAGAAAAGGTTCACTAAAAAACTTAAAATAATGGTTTGAGGTCGGCGTCTATTTAATTACTATCACGTTTTATGTCCTTAAATAGACGCCGAACTTACATGTTTGGTTTTTTACCCTTTTTAGAGGTTCCATTTTTTTGAAGTTTTCATTATTTTTTACTTTTTAGTTTAAAGCAAGGCATTGAAGTCGAATTTGGTTTTTTTGTTAAAAATATTTTTTTTTGTAAAAAATTACTGAAAGCGATATTGCTAAAATTTCTATGGGACCAACTTTGAGGCATACCTTCTCTATCGAATAAAAAAGAAATATTGAAATCGGTTCACAGTCGGCGAAGATATCGACGGATACAAATACAAATACAAATATACAAAAAAAAAATACCATCAAACATATTCACTTTTTGTTTGCTTTTGCGTTTTAAAAATAGGTCGCCAACCAGACAAAAAATTGAACAAAAAGTGAAAATCTTTCATTTTCATATTGTTTTATTCTTCTTACCCAAGAAAGTTTTTCACGGAACCATTATTATTTCATCACGTCTGTCCATCCGTCTGTTCGTAGGTATATTATAGCCTCATAACTCGGCCATATTTTCAACGATTCGGATGAAATTTTACAAGCAGGTTTCTTATGTGTACCGCCATACAACTGTGTAATGAAATTGCAAAAAAAAATTATATATATAGCTTTCCATGCTGAGGGATGACATTTTTTATTTTACCTCATTCCATGGGGTACATATCGTTGGATAGGTCTTTAAAAATTTAATAAAAGTTCTTAAGTAACTTTTTTCTTAGATAAATATTTCTCGAGATATAAGCTCCTAAAATCGTTAATAATATTTTCAAGGGCGACTGGAAAAGGGAAGCATAGAGATATTTCCGCTAACGTTTCATGTATTGGCATATAAAACGTCATAGCTTTCAATGGAAATTTTTTTTCTTCTAACATGAGGCTTTAATGTCACCGTTTCTTGGACTATTATAATAATTACATATGTTTAAATTATATTATGTGAAATATCCAAAAATACTAAATTTCCCCTTGAGTTGGCAACATTATAGGTATTAGGCATTTACCTATCTAGTTGTTGCGCGGGCAGAAAAAGTTCCACAAGGCTTAGACCTGTGACCCGCAATATCTGTAGTGGTGTGTTCATAGAGTAGTAAAGTAGATACACATACAGAGAGACACCGGTGTTTGTGCAATGTGTTGTGTTGAGAAAACGATATGTTTGTGTTCGGATGATGAAAGCAAATGTTTATTTTGTGCGTGAATGCCAAATATGTACGTAGCTCTAGGTACATAGACAGTGACGCGCAGCAAATCCTTTTGAAACTTTCTTAAAGAAAAAAATACATATGAGTAGGCGTTAAGGTGTATATGCAGCTAAACTTTAAAAAAATAATAATTTATTTGCAAGTCGGTGAAGAAGAAACAAATAGAATGTTTCATATAAGTACTTATTTTTCAAATTTAGGTAAGTATACAAAAACTTGAAAACTATCTTTCGGGACGCTCGACAGCACCGCTCACACAGTTGGCCTGAAAGTCAGTCGTTACAAAGATATGGATAATAACTATTTTTATAACTATAAGTAGGTACCGCAAATACCCTTTTATAAGTAGAAAAAACACTTTCTGTCTCTAACGCATTATAAACAAACATATAAATATTTTAATTTAATTTCCAATTAGTCAAAACATTAATTAATTTATCACTGCTGCTGATCTGCCTGGATTTTACAATATTATTCCCCAATAGCTACTTCCATATCATGAATTATTGTATGAAATAAAAACATACATACGTCATTTAGGAATAATAAAATTGTACCTAACTGAAGTAATGGTAAGCCTAGATTGTTACTGTCCATATTTGTATAATAATTAGTGATAATATTCGACGTCTAAAAAATACAAAAATTGTAAGCACGATCTCAAACGTTAAAAATTCATCTGACCTTTACAAAATGTGGACATTAGAACATTGAGTCATAGTTATATGGTAATAATAATCACAATTTGACCATTCAAACATGGAAGCATGTATTTTGATATTTTCTCGTCACGTGTGGCACAAGGATTAATAACTTGTCTCAATATTTTTGGGTAGGTATGTGACTTGATTCATTTTTGAACAATTCATAAATAGTTGACGTTAAGATTTAGATCCTGATTACAGCGTCCAAAGCAAATGGGAGAGAAGAAACTGTAAAATCTATACTATTGCATATTTCAAAAAGCGCTTTAGGCGTTCTTCAAAATTAAGCTATTTTGTTTTTTTTTTGTACCTACTAGTACTAGAGATAGTTTTACCTTGTGTGAAATTTACGACTGAGAGGCCGCGAAGTCCTTATTTTGCTTTCTTTAAACTAAAAAAGTTACAATAACAACGAATAGTAATTAACAAGGCATTTTGTTGATACCGGCATAAATTTCTTAATAATTTTATTTAAATATCTATGGATTAATTTTTAAAAATTAAAACAATTTTCTACTCACACCTACACCACTGACCATCTAATGCACAAATCGTTCCGTTTAGAAACTTATTAATATATAAAACACAAACAGATAATATTACGTCAAATATTTGAATACAAATACTAAATATTTAGTAGCATTAGTAAATTTAAAAGAAACTTATTTACATAAAAAATATTTAACTCAAAAAATGTGCTACTTCAACTTCAAATATTATGAAAATATCAAATTCAAATATTATTTCCCCTAATGAGGTAATATGTCCTTTCTACCAACAACAAAAAAAAGAAACAGTTACATGAAAATATAAAAAAGTTTGAAAATGGTTATATTGGTGGTAATAGAAAAAAAAACAGTGGTAGCCAATAGTTGAGAACGAAAAAGTTTTAAAGAATCTATTCCTAATTTTTGCAAGTTTTTTACACCTAGACAGAAGGACGCATTTCCACAATTTTCTATCTGTATTCTGTGCTGCCATCAATAAACTAGTGGGTCGATTTTAATGAAGCGTGATATCAGTTAAGGTATATTTTTATAACGTCTATATTTGAAATGGCAAAGTTTTGTTTAAAATTCTGATCAATTTTTATTATTAGACATTATAAAATCAACGTATTACTAAATTTCATAAATTTTCAAATTTTTCCAAAAAAAAAAACAACAAATAATTGTAAACTTCTAAACCTATTATTTTTTTTTCAAAGTGATCATGCATATTAATCAAAAGAAAATACTTTTAATCTATAAAATCATAACATTTTTATTCCGAGCTTCCACTAATGATCTCAGCTGCCAAGCGTCTATAATCTACTCCTCTCTGTATCCCAACGGAAGAGAGGGGGGATAGTTCATCATGCAACTATAGCAGAAAGTTGGCAATTGTGAACGAGTGTGGCTACAATTTCACGAGTCACACTGCCAATTACTACACACAGTACATTTTGTAATAAGTGCCATTGACAAGGATGGGCACGTACTCCAATCCCGAATGCTCCAATTTTAAAAAATATCTTTATATAACGACAAGTTCACCACAAACAAACATAACAGCCAATTATAGTGTCTTAAAGTTTGAACTCTTATTTTAATGCTGCCAAACGGAGAAGTATGAGAGCTTAGCGTAGAATACAAGTGGGATTGTTTCTGAAGCTTTCAGGAACAATTTAGTTTCAGCTGAAAATAACAGAAAATTAAGGCAATTTTTGAGAATATTTACTTACTATCAGTACTTATAAGATTGGATGACTAGACCGATCAAAATTTGAATTGTTGATTTAAGTTTGTGTTGGTTGTTTTGTTATAGCATAAGTACTTATATTTTGTGTATGGCATCTGGTTGTTAATTTTTAAGTTTAATTAAACTTTAACTAAAAATATGTACGTTAAACGTAAACTATTGTTTCATTATCTCAGTCGTGTTGATCGGTTACCCCCCCTCCCATTGAAAAAACAAAACTAAATAGATTGTAGATTACAAACGCTAAAGAGCTCAGTTTATCAGCGAACAAAACGTAAAAAATAGCGTTAAAGGAAATTATAGGTTACGCAAACTATCAAATATAATTTACATAAGTCTCGTAGGATGGCGCTTTTCTTTCACCAGAAAAAAATTCCTAGGGGATGAAAACGCCTTACTTTTGGTCTGCGCCTGCGTGATTTTTTTTCGTCAGTGGCATGCGAATGTCATCTTTCGTCCGCGAATGTAATGCACGATGTGTCACGTTACCTCTGCTTCCGATGAAATTTGAACCCAAATACTGGATTGTAAACATATTAATAAACACTGCTCTACCGATATGGCATCATAAAAATAACACCTTTTTATCCGTTGATGGTGTCTGAGAACCGGACCATTTTACACTTCTGTAAGACGACTAAAAATTTACAACCTGACAACCGTACTTAAGTCGTAAATGTTAATTTTTCACCCGCAGTTCTCAGAACTCTCACAGTGAGAGGTGCGTGTAAACATTCAAACTGCCAAAGTCACTTAAATATACAAGAAATATAAAAAATATGTTAACAAACTTGTTAACGTATCATTGTTCTACAATTAGTAATTTCAATTTTTAAAATAAAACCTTTTTGCGCACGGTAGAGTGAATTGTATTCCTGATGTAAAGTTGCAACAATGTGACCATGGCATAAAAAATCATAAAGCATAATTTATATAAGTATATTATCTTTATATTGTATACAATTCCGGTGTGCGTAGGTTCCTAATTCTTCTCCTTATAAACGGCCTGACCGATTTTGATGATTTTTTTGTACTTATGAGTTCACTTGGATAGTTCTTAGCTATAGTTGAATCCGGTATGTGGCGCTGTAAGAGTTACTCCAACAAAATATTAAAATATGTCCTTTACATTGAACTACCAGGCAAGTCCGTAGAGTTTAGTCAAAAAAGTAATTAAAATAATAATGAAAATTATAATACCATGAAGGAAGGTTTTGGTTGAGGATCATAAATAAGCTTTACCAATGTTACGCTAGTGGCCAACGTTTCGAAAAATTTATGATCCTCAACCAAAACCTTCCTTCATCGTAACATTCTATTGGATCAACACTACTTTATGGTGAAGTAAATTACAATAATAAAATTATTAATAATGGACGATAATTTTATTTATTGAAAAAATTAGTTAAATTACATTTTATAAAACCATATTATTTTCATAGATCAAACTTTTCATAAAGAACAAATTATTAAATTTATTTTTTCACCTTTAGAACAGCTTTTATTTCATGTCTCTTTTCTTTCTTGTGTGTTGTTTGTATACAAAGCATAGTAATAGCAGTTTTAATAAAAAGAAATTGATATAGATGGATAAAGCATAATGGATAAAGATGGATAAGTAGAAAGGAAAGATCAATAATAAGGAAGAATCGATAAAGATAGATAAAGAAGAACAGATAAATATGGATAAAGAAGAATTGATAATGATGAATTAAGAAGAATGGATAAAGGTAGGCAAACAGGGGCGGCTTTTGCGGTATGGTTGGTATGGAGCACTCCATACCCTGAATTAGCAGTGGTATGGAATTCCATATTAACATTTTTGGAAAGTGTTTCCAACAGTACTGCCCCGAAATTCGATTCTGCTCATATGTCCAGTGTACACAGGGCTGGGCATTGTCCTTTTTCAATCACTTTGAAATATAATTTTTTTCTGAGATATATACTGAGATATATAGGTTCAAAAAAATTTTTGTTCTCCTTCCCGATTCAGAGCACCCCAGGGCGGCTATCGAAGTGTGAGGGAACGAACGAATATATATATATACCAGTAGGCCAAATCATTATCTTACTCCATACCGTGAAAAAATATAAACCGCCGCCCCTGTAGGCAAATAAGAAAGGATCAAGATGATAAAAAAGAAATGATAAAAGATGGATAAAGAAGAAAAAATAAAGAGGGTTAAGAAGAAATGATAAATATAAATAAGGAAGAATGGATGAAAATGGATAAATAGGAATATAGTAAAGATGGACAAAGAAAAATGTATAAAGAGGGATAATTTTGATGAATATTTAACTTTAATATTCAGTGGTCTTATTGCATGTAAAATATTTTTAATGTGTGTTTCTTTTTATTTCAAGACGTGTTTTCTTGAGTTTTAGTCCATCCAAGATAATCATTATGGTCCATCACAATTACTTTAAAAGGCTGTAGTTTTTTTTATTGAAAATTTAATAATTAATAAATTGAATCATGTATATTTTTTGGTTTGGGTTACCACCAACCTAAGATATTATTTCACTAAAGTTTAATAACATTTAAGTCGTCTTTACTATACTATCACAATATAATATGTAATTTAAAGGTAAAGCTAAATAGAAAAATCATTAAAATCGATTTATAAATGCTGAAAATAGGTATATAAGGTGACATAATATAATATAAAAAATCTCTTTTTTGACGTGATAACGTCTTATAAATTGATGAATCACCAATCTTATAAATTGATAAAACACCGGCTGCATGCACGAAAAAGTGTAACGTTCCTAACGTTCGTAACGTTCCGCCTGACCCTGTGCGTGCTTTTCTCGAAAACGGCCCTAACGATTTGGATGAAATTTACTGAAAAGGGATTTTGGGGGGCAAAAAATCGTTTTAGCTAGGTCTCATCTCTCGAAAAAATCGTTTTCTTACAAATTTTATCATTATAAAAATCAATTTTTTGACGTATGAAAATACTTAAATATTGTAAGTAGGTTTTGGAATTTTATATAAACAGTGAAACAATTGTTTTATAAATAGTATGACAGTTAATCTTTGAGACTTAAATAAATACGAAAGAAAGAAAGTTAATAAAACAAATTATTTTTATAGGTGGTGAGTAATTAAATAAATAAAATTTACTTAAATTTGAAGCGAAAGATGCAATATCATAGATTCGAATTATTATAATTATTATATAAATTTAGGTTATGTATTACGGAATACGTTATCACGTAAAACTATCGTCCGTAAACCGACTTTACAGACAACCAATTTTTTTAAGTCAATTAAAAACGACTAAACTTATTTTTATAAAAAAAAAATAAACGAATAATCATTCTGAATAAAACAGCGTCAAAGTTTTTCAAATCGGTCAACTCTTCATACAGTTATGGTTAAACATAAAAAACATAAACGTCGAATGTAAAACTTTTTTCTTTTTGAAGTCAGTTAAAAAATATTCTTTTTATAAAGTAAAGAAATTCTACATGTTCGAAGGTCTTTTGAACATAGTACCCGAACTGGGAGGGGATGGCTTTTATATAATTAGTTATAAATTAGAACGAAAATGTATTAAGTCGATGTAAGATATACTAAAAATTAGTTTTAAAAGAAAAACAGTATTTACTGCGTGTCAATCTGGATGAGAGCCCTGCTTGACTGGAAAAACTTACAATAGGCAGCCCCGAGAGTCAAGACTAATAAAGTTTGAAAATAGTAAGCGACGTTTCTTCCGAGAACCGAAGATTCTCCAAGTTTTATATTGGTTTAAAACAAAACATAAGATTTAAGAATTATATAAAATTAAATTACCACGGGAAAAAGTTACATAGCATTAAGTGTGTTTGGTATGGTGCTTCAGTTTAAAAAGTGTTTAGACTATTGCGTTTGTTACAAAAAGGTGTAACGATGGTACAATTTATAGTGTAAATTTCTCTGGATTAACTACACTACACAATGTATCAGACACACCTATTGTTTCATCTCAATCGTGTGTGAAGCCACGGGTAGCAGTTTGTAGCGGATAAAAAAGAGTCTGATAATAGGGACTCTGCTAAAATTCAAACTAAAAAATAAATGTACAGAATATCAACCAGTGCCAATATTAGAACATAGATTTTTCTAATTTGAAAAAATCAATGCGACGTTTTTATATTTTTATTTCAATAAGGGAAGATAATTTGAATCGGAAAGTAATTACACAATATGTGTGGCTAACTAAATGCATAAGTATAAAACTACATATTTATAATATAATGGGGTAGGGTAGATGGGGGTCGATTATGTCCTATGTGAAAGCTTTCAATCTATAAAGCGTCGTTCACATCCGCCGTTACGCCCATGCGTGCATATATGAATTACATTGGTCACGCAACAATCAAATGTATGTCCCGTATTATGTTACATGGTACACAAGTACTTATTCTACGGGAATTAGTTTCAGTAAATTTGAAGTATTTAGATAAGTATGTTCTTTGATTTCTGAATACAACTAGAAATATTTTTTTCTCGCGGCAAACTTAAATAGGTACTTGTTTTAATTATATTTTATCAGGCTAAAGGACGTCAGTGGGTGAACCCTCACGAATTTAAAAAAACGGGAGAAAATGCAAAATTTTGTTCATGTAGGTATACAGTGCTCAAAGCAGTGCCATCTTTTTAACGAAACGAGAATTGCCATACAGTTTGGTTTGTAGAGAGTTGAGTGTTTTGGCCGATTTCGCAATCTTTTTTAATAGCGGATTGGATTTGTTGCAGAATCGGTCGAAGTACTTGCTGAAGATGAGAGCATAGCTCCCGAAAAGTACATCCGCTAATAAAACTATTGTGGTAAGAAGTAACTATTCTTTATTTTTTATTTTTGTTTCAACCACAGTGCTCTTAATATTTCAATTTGTGAAACTAAGTAAATTTCACCCATAAATTGCAATCTTTAACCTGGTACTGCAGTTTGCTTCCACCCGCCAAACGGTATGACAATTTTTGTTTCGTTAAGAGGATGGAGAGTAAATTTAAGCTTTCTGTAAATTTTAAAAAATTTATATACGCTACTCCATCAAAGTCATTTAGCCAGTCCGACCATACCCTTTTTGGGGAGATCTAAACTAATATTTTTGCATAATAGTAAATACCAACAGTTAGAGATTCCCGTGCATTTTTGTTTGAGACTGTATCTAACGCATGTAAGCTTTACTATATACAGATACACTTTTATAAAATTACAATAATTGCAAGTACAATAAAAATATTTTTATTTTAAAAAATGTATAATTCTTGAATTTACAAGGCATTATTTTTTCAGAAATATAGTTTTCGAGATATTCTGGAATGTACTCGTCTTCTTTACACGTGGTATGCCTCCAGCATATTAATTATGCACATTTTGATTGTTAATATCTCGTTTTACAGTTGGTGAAAAAAATTAATTTTTCTAAAATTAAATACAAGGCACTTTTATTAACCTTATACTTCAATTTTATTAAAGTCCTAACATAAGAAAAGCTGTTTCACGAGTGAACTACCTTAAATATTAAGAAAGTTGATGATGACGAGGTGATCTTACTTTTCTACGCAGCAGCGGTGGTCTTCAACCAAATTCCCGCGCGCGGTCTCTATCACAGGATCTCCGTGATGCTGTTCTTCAAGCAGCAAACAGCTGCACATTGTGACGACGAGTTAGCCCAGGTGTGCAGAGAGAAAACACCCTCCCGGGCGATGCTGCACCATTCGGGGCCCCTTATATGACAGTTCTGCCCCTTCGGTCTGCATAATATGACCTCGATCATTGCCAGTACATCATCATGGGGACACCGTGACATATGACGATGCTATGTAATGTTTTTAGTAAGAGTCGATTCGGAAATCTGTAACCAATAAAAAAAAAGTATCGTTAAATAAAATCTAAAAAATATTGCCTCAGTTTATTAACGTATGTAAATCTAATTATAAAAACTCGGGTCGCAGTGCGAAACCCTGCCGACAATATAGTGTATTTGCTTTTATAAGCAGTGTGGCTCTATTGTATGAACTTAACTTTGTTTTTGGACAAAATAAAAAAATTACCCTCTAATACACCCCTTAAAACAACATTTTTTTACTTAATTTCAATACTACATACCAATTCAACATCTGTACCAATTTATATACACCCTTCAGTATGTAAATCCATATCAGTAAACTTGCGTTTTCATAAAATTTGTAAGTCCGGTCCTGTCGGGCCGATTTTATTTAAATTTTAGCAGCACATTTCAATAATTACTAAAGGGTTAAATTTCAAATTTGAAGTGATTCTGAGAATTTTTTCCGTATTTTTGGGCCCAAAAACATTTTTCAACCCCTAAATACCCCCCTTAAAATTGCCCGATCGGGCCCATTTTAAATAGGCTTCTTGCGATGATGGATTCCAAAATGTGGACCAAATTTCGTTTAAATCGATTAAGTCTGTCGAGAGTTATCGTGGTCACACATATATATATATATATATATATAAATATATAAATATATATATATATATATATACATATATATATATAAACATTTCCAAAAATGGTGCCAAACTTCTTAGAAAGTTATGAAACGTCGAGAAATTTTGGTCCGACCCCTAGGTCCCGCCATCCGACCGACGCCAATAGTGTAAGTGCCTTATGGCAAATACACTAATAAGATATCCGTCTGCAATTTCGTTTTCTTGCTATTTTTTTAAGAATTAACAATTTTTTTAGACTACCAAATGCCTGAGAACTGTGCCAATTGATATTTTAATTCACACAAAATGCGCATATCTAACAGAATTATTGTTCTACATTATACGCCGCCGTGTCTTTTAAACTTTTTTAGTGATGTATCTGTTTGAAGTTTTCTTTCACGTTTAAGGGAAAATTATTCAAAAGTGGGAAAATATAAGAGCAACCTTGAGTAAGAGAAAGGAAAGGGCAATTGTATACATTTACATATTTACACGTGTATGACCTATGTAGTAACATTGATTAATGCAATAATTTTGTCTGGGTTCCTATTTAAGAATTGTAAAAGTTCGATATACTAGAAAAAGTGTGTGTTGATAAATAATTTCCGAAGAGTGTTTACTTATTGTGTACATAGGTATATGTATTTATAGTTTATACATAATATGTATTTATTTGTAAATACCCACATATAATTAATATGAGTGATATCAACTACTATACGTCAAATTTCAGTTGACGTTGCAGGGCGTTATCATATATTTATTATAATAGCCATTACCCGCGGGTTCGCACGCGATTGAGACTATACACGGTAGTGGCAACAGTAATGGAGGACTCGGCTCCACCGTATTATGAAAGCGCCCCGCTCGGCAGCAACGACAGTATTGGAGCCTTCGGTTCTACCATATTCCGAGCAACTTTTTCAGTTTTTGTTTCCCCAAATTTCTTATTCGGACTATCATGGATATAATATACAAAACATTTCGATTTTTCGGCTGTTCTTTAGGATTTTTACTAACTTTTGTTTTTCTTAAACTACCCCTGTATTGAGGCGAACACAACAAAAAAAAATAATAGAAATCGGTTGAGTCATTTTCGATTTTTTGCGAGACACGCACGGCAATAGATTTTGATATACTTTTTCAGTATTTGTGTTTTTATTTCAACTCTCAAAAAATCAGAGTATTTGTATTTTATTTCTAATACTGCACTTAGTAAAAGCATTCTGGTCTATAATTGTTATTACTTTTTGTTCATTTGTAAGTCTTGGAAAGGTCAATCATATTATAATTTAGTCTGATTTGACCGTAAATTTATTGAGTAATTTTTATTTGTACGAGGAACAATACTTTATGAACACCTATACGCATACAGATTGATGTTGGTACGCCATCATCATGCAATGCACAGCGTTTAGTAAAAAATATATATATATATACGTAATGAAATGAGACGAGGAGTTTAACACTCCCTTACCGACCAACCAACTGGTCTGGTCTGATCTGGTTTCAAGCTCTGCAAGTTAGATATGTAGGGGAACAATTTTTACAGGGAAATCAAACGTATGTTTTTATAATTTGAGTGGTACACGCTTATAATATTACAAAAAAACAAAGTTAGAAGAAATATAGTTAACCTTGCGGCTACAAATATTGATTTAAAATCAGAAATGTCACAATGATTGAAAGAAAATGGAAATGATTTCAATAGCAATATTACTCGCCCAATTCATTTATATCCTATTATCGGCTTGTTATTGTTAGAACAACAAGCCGATTTTTGTCCCACAACAATCTGTGTGTCATTGTTGTCTCACGAAATTCTTTGTCGTCCCAACGGGGAGCGTATAACAATATAACGGGATTTGTATTCATTTCCAATATTTTTTGCATTTTTGAAAGTTCAATTGAGTAGCAAACTTAACTTCAAATAGAAATAGAAATATTACGCACAAGTAACTTCTCTTAGATAGCACACGCGTTGTTGTTCGTGGCTCTGTGGGTAGCACAGATTTGCCATAACGTTTTGTGTCATCCGTATTATGTACGGGTTACAAGATCGCAGGCTCTTGTCCAGCTAAAGAACCTCATATGAAATATTAAAATCATTGGAAAATTTAAGTTACTGAATTTTACTCGTTAGGAGAGTGGTATAGTTACTTTTACGCCCGACTCTCGTCACCAGTCTGAAATAGGTCATTTGACGACCGGTTTACATGCATTAAAAGCAAAAATTTTATAGAGGTTTGGAGTAGGACAAAAAGCACGCTTAGTATTTATGCTGACAATGTCTTCCTCTAAATAACATTTCTACTTCTACCTTTTTTGAGCATAACATTTCCGTAATATCTGTTTTCAAGAAACAAAAAAACGAGACTGTATTTTGCACTACACATGACAAAAAAGTAAAAAATATAAAGATAATAGTAATAATAGTAAAGACACCAACCGTCGGAATCGAACATACGACCTTTTTACCATTTTAAATAATTTTAGAGTATAAATCCCATACCCATACTTCATATGATTAGGACAACGTTGATTTAATTCCATAATTCAACGATGTACTAATCATCTCGCTTATCGTCAGACTAAACGCACGTATTATTTTTTCTACTCTGCTACAAACATTTCAAATAGGAAGAACTATTTTCACTTCTAATTTTAAGACACAGATTTTTTCACTTTGATCGTAATTATCTCAATGGAAGCATATCAACTTCTGAAAAAATTTAATGTCTAATAATTCCTGTCAGAGTGGAAATACGACATGAAATCATAGATTCGCTTTAAAAATATTTAAAATTTGATTGGTATTAAAAATTTTAATCGCATGTAATATTAAATTTTGTAATCGTTAATTAAAAAATTGCATTTTTAACAATTCGTGTTGCTATATTATATTATATGAGCTGTCTTAAGTAAAAAGTGTTTTTATTCAACACGCGTGAGTAATATATAATTTCGGAGCCCTGCTAAATTCGGGAGAAATAATAAATTACTTCATGTTGACGCGTAGAGTGCTAATAATGAGCCGAAACTGTACGATAATGTATTACTGCATATAGTTTCTGGACCAATAGGAACGCGGTAGCGAGCCGAAACTGTACGGTAATGAATTATTACTGCATAGTTTCTGGACCAACAGGAACGCGGTAGCGATTTGTATATATGAAAACAGCATCGCAGTCAGGGCCATCTTGTGTGCAGCGAGGGCGGTGGGTACGTCAATCAATAAAGTGAATTATTATTTTTCCGTCTTTTATCAGAGCCCCGATTACTCGTGCTAGTTGAATAAAGTATTATGTGCGACCATTGATCGAAGGAGAATATTCCACTCGCGTGTTACCGCACTCGCTGCGCTCGTGCGGCAAATTTCACGCTCATGGAATTTTCTTCTTCTCTCACTAGTCGCACAATATACTATTATTGCTCTTTAGGTAGGTACACATTCCCATATTAGGTATATGAGAAAATTCGAAAGAATCAATGCAAGTTAATTTCAATGTACAACTAAAAAATAATAAGAAACTGAAAATATAAATAAGCGTTAAACCACTGGCTATGGACTTTAATTTTTCGAGTGCAAACAAAGTATAGTAATACAATTCTAGAAAACTACAAGTTTTTTGAGCATTCGTGCCAAATAATAATTAATTATTATTGACGTGTGAATGCATAATTTTATTATGATGTAAGTCAAAAATATGTAGTTAATTACATTAATGCACTAAAAAGCCACGACAAGTCAATCGGTTTTGCGTTCTGCTCTGCAGTTATGTTAGAGGTTATAGTTGATATCGTAAAATCTTCATCATAATAATACGGCTATTACTTAGATCACAACTCAATGCACGATGACAGTATAAAAGATTAAATGGTTTTAGAGAAAAATATATGTTGAAATGGTTCTAAAAAATGACCCAGTGTTAATATAAAAGTTCAGATTAATAAGATTCCCAATAAAATAAAGGTATAAAATATTGCAATCGGCCATGTTGACTGAAACAACGAATGACATCACGCCTTCTAAATCAAAGTGAATATAGACACTCAAAGTAAATAATAACTTTCATAACATTCACTTCTGCTTCATTTAATTAGATGATTTGTCGTTTATTTGTTTTTTGTGATATTTTATAACAGTCATGTCATAGGTTATGTTTGAGGTTAGTCAACTTGGAGCTAAAGAAAACCGTATTATTTTTACTACTAAGTACCTGCTTTTAAGAAAATACTTAATATAAATCGTATCATTAAGTAAATTTACATAAATTTCTAAGAAATACCTCTGAACAACAGCTCTACACACATAATTAAAATATCTATGTTAGCTGTCACTGAGGTGTGACGTCACAAACGTTTTCGTAATTACTTCAAAATAGAAAGATAAAAATGCAATAATTTGCGTTCAAATTTAATTTATTGCTGAAATAGTGTATTTTTTTCAGATTTAGTAGACGTGGATTTCAAAATCTGTCATCATGCCTATTATCATATTATTTTTATTGATATAAGTCTATCAGAAGATTATAATTTTTGGCATAAAAAACTATTAAGCTCAAATGAATATCATTTTAGTGTTCCGGGCAATCGAAACACTTATAAAATCACTTCGGTGTCAGTCCGTTCATCTGTCACCGGAAATTTTCTCTGAAACTATTTGACGTAAAAAAATTGTCACAGAGATAGTGTGTGGTGTGCCAACTGCCAATCACAGACGTGATGTACAAAAAGTTGAATTTTTATTCTGGGGGTTAATTTCGGGGGGTGAAATGGGAAATGAATAAAAAAACTTTTTTTAAAGGCATAGTGTAAGATGTCAAATGAAAGCTTATGAAAGCATGAATTCAACAGTATATTATTTGCATTTCTTTAATAATTTTTGGGAAAAAACGCTTAAAAATTGCTGTCCTCGATCGTTATCACCCAAAGTACCGCTCAAAAGAATCTGAAAAATGTCAGGAACATTGAGAGTTAGGTGTAGGTAGATTGAATGAAAATTATCAGGATTGGGAAATTTTAGTGCAATTAATTGCTATAAACAATTTAATTGTTCATATCTTTATAACTGCAGAACCAAAATTTGGCTATAGAAACACACAAATGATGGGCTAATGGCCCGGAACCCTAATTGTGCAAGTATAGATCGCGCTGAACTGTTTTTTCACCACTAAAACACTAACAGATACCCCATCAAAAATGACAATTGAACAATATCGTCGAGTTTTGGAAATCAGAACTTAAGAGTATTCGTCCCTGCAAATACCCCCTGCACCCTTCATCTCAAATCTTTTCCCCTCGCCTAAAAACGGTTCGCGTTCTGCCGACGCTATTTTTAAAGCTAGAGGGTTCTGTTAAACGCCAAATGAAAGACAAAGAATCAGACTACAGATCCTTCAGGCGAATTTTTTGAAAAAAATTCCTGAAAAAACTTACAACCTTTTGAAAAAAATAGTAAGTTACGTAATATTTCACACGTAGGCGAAACCGTTTTTCAAAAAATTCGCCTGAAGGATCTGTAGTCTGATTCTTTGTCTTTCATTTGGCGTTTACCAGAACCTCTAGCTTTAAAAATAGCGTCGGTAGAGCGCGAACCGTTTTTAGGCGAGGGGAAAAGATTTGAGATGAAGGTTGCAGGGGGTGTTTGCAGGGACGAATACTCTTAATAAATAACTCTACACATCTCAAAATAAGAAATAATATGGTGTTGCCGTTGTTTATAGCTATACTAAAATTTTGACACTTTTATCAACAATGCCCTGAAATATACAATGCACATATAATTCTTCTTGATTCGGACATAAAAATCGCTGGATTAATATTACGTGCAGGAATTTACACAGATATTATGTGATAACATTGCGTGTACAAAAATCAAGGGGAGAAATAATGATTTGATTATCAGATATTATGCATTAATGTGGGAGAATTTTTATATACACAAAGGGTGGTTTTACTAGCATAAGTAAAGGGGGAAACAACATACATATTCATGAATTTGTCTTCAACAAGTTAATAAATTAAATAAAAAACGATTCGTTCTACCGCTCATTTGAGTATTCTAGATGCATATTTAAACCGAAGTAGTTAGGTATATTGATGCTAACTTCAAGTGATTTTTTTAAATCGCAAATAGCTCTGAAAATATTAAATTTTGATGGAAGTAAGGAGAATAAATATAATTTTCATTTGAGAAACTGAGATAAAGATTTAAAAGTTTGAAAATAGATTTTTGAAAAAGTTGAGATAGAAAAACATATTAGCTTTTAATTTCTACTTTTTTTTATATTTTCTCAATGACGGGGAGAAAAGATAAATAAGCATTCGACTTTTCTTTAAAACTAAAAGGAAATAAGATAAAAAATATAAAAAATTTAACCATTTTCAAAGAAAAAATAATCACTACACTGGTGTCTTTTTAAAAGTCGAACAAAATGCTAGATTTAAATGGTTTTTGTGGGTATTAAAATCAAAACAAAACTGATTTACACTCAACTGTATTTGGGAATGCTGTTCAGTTATTTATGCAAGCAGGTTTTTTTTTATAATTATTGTACTTAACGTGTATGATTGAGTGAGAGAGAACTGTGTTGTGTTGAACATTTCCGCTTCCGGTGACTGGCTGTGGGTGACTTGCCACCCGTTAATCTGATCATTAATTGACAAAGAAGTGCGTTATGCCCTATTGTGTTATCTCTCTCACTTTTAGTCATTCATTACCAAATTCATACAGTTTCGGAAAATAATAGTTGCAGTTGATAGTAAGCGTTGATATAAAATGTCTGAACAAACAGCCCCATCACACGGCGGAATTTTCATGCGCCTTTCTTATTTTGTTTCGAAAATGTATTGTGTAGAGAAAAATCTGTTCTTCCCTGAATATTTCTTTATTAAATCAGACATTTATGAGAGATTCATAGTGAAACGCAATTATGAGTTCTTGCTGGTGCGGATATCCGCCTTTGTATCGAAAAATTCAAATAGTCAAATTTGTTCTTTTATACGATTTTTTTAGTTGTAGCGTAGACTAATAAGATAAAAAATAAAAAGACCGACAAGTAGAACTGGCGTTTTGAGGATTCCGAATCGTTATAACAATTTACTGTAGTTTAAATTTATCGCATAGGATTGTGTCACTGCCACTTCTTTCGATACTTTAAAAAACGCACGTATTACAAAAACTAATTTTGTAATTAAAGGGCCATAACTTTTTATTTCATTGCGTTAGAAGTTTGAATTTTTTACAGAACTGAAGTGAAGCTACTTTTAGTATTTTTGACGTCAATTTCAACTTGATACTGAATTAAAAGGTCTTGACGGAACCCTAAAAATAAATTTTGTGATAATTCTACATACAGTTAGAAATTAATTATTTTCGAATGTCTTCCATTACTTGTGCTGTTAAACAATCTTTGATGCCAAATTTTAGGATTTTGGGTCAACGGGCAGTGGCTCTGTAGTTTTTGATAAGTGGTCACTATCAAAAATATATTTTTTTTTATCTTTTTATTTCATTAAGTTAGAAGCTTGAGTTTTTACAAAATTGTGGGGTCACAGACCTTAGTATTTAATATTATTTTCAACTTGAGCCATCTATCCGTTCCTAAGAGAAAAAAATATTGACGGACAGACAGGATAGACAGGCAACTAAGCGATTCTACAAGGATCTCTTTTTTTCGATTTTTTGACTGAGGTAAGGATCTCCAAAATCGTGTAATCGGTATCAATAATTACAAACGGCCCTATTGTTCACGAAACCAACATCTCAGTTTGATTATTATTGAATATTAGTAACATAAATACGCAGAAAAGTGAGTATTTTAATAACAGAAAAAATGAATTTATTTTTGTAACCAGAAAATTCACTTTTTGCAGTCATTTTGTTTGAGCAAAAATAACACGTCTGAACCAATTTCTTTTGGAACGGTAACACTCTTGAATTGAGACCCTAACATAGTCGATATACTTAACATTTTTTATTTCTGAGTTTTCGTATAGAATTCACTATTTTTGCAGTCTTTTTGTTTAAATAACAGTGGTTCACCGATTTAAAAAAATGTTTTTATTAACTAACATTAATACGCTTCGCTTTGTACCTTTATATAGTAGACATTGTCGAGATTACGTTCTAGAAAAAATGACCACGTACGTACGTACATGCACACACAAGCATACTTCTTTTTAAAAATAATGTGGTGACCTTGGAAGAAAAATTTGTTTTAAAAAATTGTAAAATTGTGGTTTCTTTTTCGAACCCAATACAATAACTTCCTATGTGAGAAGTTATTTAACAATTATTTTTGTATATTGAAAAGTTGATATAAACTTTTCTTTTATATTATGACTATAGGTATATCAACATTGGTTTCTAATGGGTGAACAATAGAAACGTAGTATGTTCAGCAAGTTGCTATAGGTGAGAGGTGCGATATTAGATCCACGTCCGTGTGTCTGTGCGTTACCATGAACGGGGTTTGACCGCACGACCAGTGGGAACTACGCTTGCTTAGTCGACCGCAATGTCCGTGAACAACTCTCCTCCAATGCTGCCATAGTGCTATCTAATCACGACACATAATACATACTATGTTGTTATCGTAACTAAACTCAGTTCAATTCATCGCCAAAATACTTCAACAGACCAAGCAATCCATTTCATTGATTTTAAACGTTAATCAATTGAAGAGAATCAGTTTCCAACAAACACGTTATAATCAATAAAAATTATAGGTAAATGAAATATCGGTAAAGTGCGTCAAAGGTTAAAATATTTTGTAATGTATTTGTCGCAGGTCGATAGCAAAATTAGCCACAGTTAATTGGACGTCTAGCCAGTTAGTTAAACGCCGGCAGTCAACTGTGTGCATAAAGTAAGCTTAGCCAAATCGCAGAACGTAACATTTAACAAAAAAACTGAGCAATGCTTATAGTCGGGTAGTTTAAGCTGATTCGTGTCCTAAAAAACGTGCAATTGCGAACGTCGATTTAAAATTTTTTTTTGTTAGATAATACGAATATAAGTAACATATTAAGTTTAAACGCCAATCGGAGCACCGCACGATGGTTACAAAAAATGGCAAAAATCGTCCATATCACTTTTTGGCGATTTACGGGAAAACTATGCATTTGACAAATTAAGTGTAGGGAAATAAAAAATGCGCAATAAAAAGACGAATCGAATGAGTTTTTGTGAGCTCCGATCGGTCCAGTGGTTTTTTAGTAAATTGCAAAAAACCGCTTTTTTGGGCTATTTTTTTGAAATTCCATAAGTTCCGTTCTATTAAATATGAAGACTTGAAACTTTAATAGAATATGTGTTTTATAAGCTTCAATATGCATACAAAATTTCAGCAAGATCGATGTTATACTTTTTGAGAAACTTTGAAAAAACCGAAAAAAGGCCCTTCCGAAAAGGGTCCCTGAAAAAGTTTTGGGCCAGCGTAAACCAATTTTTCAAACGTGCTTTTGTTCATCGAGAGTTGCTCTACAACATCCTGCAATGCCGAACCATTACACCTAGCGAAAGTGCGAAAAAAATTGATTAAAAAAAGCGTTTTAAAGCGAAAATGGCAATAATAATAATGATATCATTATACATTTACGTACAATTGTGCATATGCCGCGGAAGCTCCCTTTTTTAAAATCAATTTTTTTCGCACTTTCGCTAGGTGTAATGGTACGGCATTGCAGGATGTTGTAGAGCAACTCTCGATGAACAAAAGCACGTTTGAAAAATTGGTCTACGCTGGCCCAAAACTTTTTCAGGGACCCTTTTCGGAAGGGCCTTTTTTCGGTTTTTTCAAAGTTTCTCAAAAAGTATAACATCGATCTTGCTGAAATTTTGTATGCATATTGAAGCTTATAAAACACATATTCTATTAAAGTTTCAAGTCTTCATATTTAATAGAACGGAAGTTATGGATTTTCGAAAAAATGGCTCAAAAAAGCGGTTTTTTGCAATTTACTAAAAAACTACCGGACCGATCGGAGCTCACAAAAACTCATTCGATTCGTCTTTTTATTGCGCATTTTTTATTTCCCTGCACTTAATTTGTCAAATGCATAGTTTTCCCGTAAATCGCCAAAAAGTGATGTGGACGATTTTTGCCATTTTTTTTAACCATCGTGCGGTGCTCCGATTGGCGTTTAAACTTAATATGTTACTTATATTCGTATTATCTAACAAAAAAAAATTTAAAATCGACGTTCGCAATTGCATGTGACGGATTTGCTAATTCTGCGCGGCTATTATGCTGGGTTTCAGAGTGGACTGTTAAAAAATGATTTGACAATGACCTTAGATTGTAATCATATAAATTAGTTTCAAAAGTCGTGCAGTCTAATGTCGTATTCAAACTCCCTGTCATCTAGAACATTAGATTGTATACTTACACAAAAACAAATGATTATTCTACATAGAAATAAATATAATTTAAAAAAACTAAAAAACACGCTTTATATCGAACTAAAAAGTAAAAAATATTTTTTTTAAATAAGCTTAACAATAATGAATAAAAAATACAAGTATTATTGTGAAAAAAACGTGGGGCGCTTTGTTCCACATTTTCGTACATCGAGCGCCCCACGCTTTTTTCACAATAATACTTGTATTTTTTATTCGATATTGTTTTAAGCTTATTTTAAAAAAAACCGAGAGTTGACGTCAGCGAAGACCCGCGCCTTAGACCGCTCGGTCAACGATCGCTCTTACAGTAGTGGCATAACATAGTAACAGTAATATACCACTTGCTGTAGTTCAAAGGAAGGTTACAAACAAACATACATACAAACATACTTACAAGTGAAGTTAATATAAGGCGTGTAAAAAGACCACTTTTCAAGCTAAATTTTGATCAAAATGCGTAGAAAAACGTTGTTTCGAAGTAGAAACTACAGAAAACAATGCCTAAATACATGTATTTACAGTTTAAGAAAAATATCGTTTCAATCGATCAATTATTTTTCAAGCAAGATCAGTTATTTGAAACTCTGCTATGCTTTTCATATGGAGAAATATGTATATTCACAATCTAAGGTTCATGTCAATTCAGATTTTTTGACAATCCTTTCTGCAATCCTGTATCATTAGTCTTATGATTAAGTGGACTAAGTTTAACCTCTTGGGGTCCAAGAAAATATAATGATAGATAATTGTGAGGGCAGGCCCATGAGAATTTTTTTTTAATGTTCAATGTACTTACATCGAAACGTCGAAGAAATGTTTAAAAAAATCTAAATTTAAACATTTTGGCGACTTTTGACTCAGCCGTATGCAAGAGGCTGGATTTCGGTCAAAACAAACCCAGTGCTCGTTTAACATAGTGTCGAACCTCAGAAATAATATACTTTTTTACGCTCTAGATCTATACAATCTATTATTTTTTTCTTAATCTTAATAATTTGTCCAAAGGAATCATGGAAATTTCAAACAGATTTTACCACAGGTATAAAGGACAATGGTATGTTAGATATAATAGCGTTGACAGTTTTGCGTGTCCACTATTAACTTCACTGGATATAATTGAACGTTGTGCGATCGCAATTCAACCCTACACAACACGACATTCCACCCTTCGTACACTAAAACCACTATCCGTGACATACAACTGTCCACCACACTATACGCATAAACACAACACAAAAGAGTTAGACAACAACACGTTTCATATACAATCTGTCCATACTCTGTCTTTGTTTTCGAATAGTCTATTCGCTTTTCACCCCCAAGCGGAAATGTGAACGATAAAGTAAGGTGTAAGTTATCCTACGTACTTCTAGTGTGATAGCAGTCTGTTGTCTTTATTTAACTTGTGTTATGATAGGAACAAATTGTACACTGGGGTTGTGATTTTTGCTAGAAGCAAAAGAGCGTGGGAATTACAAAATCACATACTAAATTCGTGTATCAAACAATTAAGGAAGCCGATTTGTGTGCGGATTCATGTGACAAAAGCCGTTTGTTATACTTCAATGATGGATACACAAAACCACTAATTATAAAGGTATATTATTAATTAAAATTACAATTATTATTTACAACCAAACTTCGTTGGTGCAATTTTTGTTTTAAAAAGCTGTACCTCTATAAGTGTACATAGATAGTTTTAATAAAACATGTTCTGTAAGCCAATAATCTGTACCCACCATTTAATTTTATACTGTGTGAGAAAATCAATTCTTAAACGGAAAAAATCATCAGAAAATGTTTGTTCTTATTATTCATTTCAGTAATTCGACCTTCCGTCTAATTTAAGTCTAAATTCACTCTTAACAATTTTTCAACACTTCTCTACGCTGGATCCCTGAGATGTTACAGTTTAATCAAAGCAATCGGTAGATCGTCAAGTTCGTGAGACAGGCGATTTACCAAAAGTTTTGTTCATATCGAAAAATTGCAGTAATATATAATCCTACTATAAACTATTGGGATGAAACTAGCAAAAAATGGGTTCCGATAATTAAAAAATCGATCTTAGTAGGTCTCAACCCCGTAAAAATTCATTTTATTATCTATTTTATCACTTTAAAAAGGTATTTTTTAACGTTTTACAATAGAATTATGTAGTGAGTAAGCTCTAAAGAAAAATAAATTATTTAAATAAAAAAGAGGAAGTATTTAACTACACCTACATATATTATAAAGTTTAAAATAATATTTAAGTAATAATATATATAAAATATGTTAGGACATTATATAATAAGTATTATTTACCGAGCGGTATGGCGTAGTGGTGAGAGCACTAGACTCGTATTCAGGAAGTACCGGGTTTGAATCCCGATGGGGGCAGATGTGGCTGAGACTTTTTCCTGCTGCCTCTCGCCGAGAAACGGTTATTTCTGTACCGGCCATCTTGTTCAGGTTTTCCATGGTTTTCCCCGATAATTCTAGATAAATGTCGAGATGGTTCCTTATTCAAGGCCATGGCCGATTGCCTTCATGGGAAGAGATAGAAAATAGTAATGGTGCAAATGGCGTCTGTTATGACATAAAGTCGAGAAACGGACGTTAAACGCATTATTATTATTATCATTATTAATTTTTCCTATTTCCCAACAATGCAAATATGTGCCATTGACCAAACTTTTTTTTCCTAGGACTACAATTTTGTGCGACGAAAAATAAGTTAAGATCTTGATAAAAAAAAATTGCGTGAACTTCAAGCGAATATTTTTAAGGCTACGGTTTCTTTCCTGACGGAATATTACAGTTAGGATCCGAAGTAAGATGAAATAACATAATTGCAAATCGTTTGATTGGGGTAAGCAGTGCCATCCCATGGTTACTGAAAGGGCAAGATGCCTAAGGATAATGACTGTTGCTTCAATAGACCAACCTACAAGCAAACTCTAAAAATCAAATTTAAATAAAACAGGCAAATTCCTTTCTCGCATCGCGTATCTTTCTACTTAAGTATTTATTTTTATTTTAGTTTTGTGGTATACTGTTGTTTTGGTCAGATACACAATTTCGTTATATATGGGAAGGAAAAAAAATCCTTTTAATTTGATGAATGATGGCGAACTTCATTTGATTTGGTATGTAGTGTCATTTAAATCACAATGCTGATACAGCAGGCGCTAAAACCAATCTAATACCGAAATGACTTTGTTAGATAGTTCCGTAAGGAGAGTGATCATTGAACAGATTAAATACAATTTGGGTATGCGTCTTTATACGATACTGTCAGATAGGTGTTGGGATAATATAAAGTCTGGCTATAGGGTTACCAGATGGTCGAGGCTGAGCTGGATTGTTCAGATATTTTACACAATGTCTAGAGTCTCGATTAAACAACCCGACTTAAGTTGCATACAAAAAAAAATTAAACGTCCGCGTGCGTGAGCGAGCACTGACTATACCAAAGCCAATGCCAAATATTATATTATATGACAAGATTAGTACGGAATCAAAATATATTTATCCATTCATAAGTTTATACGTACAGTGTGTCCCAATGATCTTAGCACACGAAAATTTTATATGGGGTTATTTTGTTGTAATTTGCTCCATGTTAAGGATTTCTGATAATTTTTAATGGACTGATTCTTACATCCTTAGGATTGGTATTGTGAATTTAGTTACCAAAAATTTTCCTTAAAAATCAGAACTTGCTTTTAAAAAATAAAGTGGGAACTTCGTTTATATAGCTGTTTTAAGGACACCAGTTAAGAACAATCGATAATAATCGTGATCGCTAGGTTAATACCAATATTAGTGAAGTCAAACCTCTGAGGCATGTATCCCAAATTATTCATTTATAATTTTACTGTTAAACAATCAGTAATCTTTTATTTTAATTATTTCAACAGAAATAATAAAATAGCTAGTTTTTTATTTATAAACAGTTTGCAATATTAATTGTAATTATTTTTTTTAATAGAAAAAATATGAAGAAACTAAGTTACACGAAATTGAAATTCGAACCTGAGTGATTTAAAATTGTTAGTAATTCGTACGCAGTGACTTAGTGACAACGTCTACTGATTGTTCTTGATTGATGCCCTCAAAACTGTTAGCAGTCATAAATTTATTTTTTAGATTGAGTTTGTTTGATTTTTAAGGCAATTTTTTGAAAAATAAATTCACAAAATGATTACTAAGGATGTTTAGAGCCAGTAACTTTCAAAAATCCTTAATGGGGTACAAATATTAAAACTCCATGTTCAATGTTCTAAGTTCAGTGGAACACAGAGTATAAAAAGTTTAAGTACTCTGTGAATAGTTTTAACGTCTTATTATAGAAAATAAAATATATTGCCTATTGCTTAAATTTCTATTTCGTCCAGCTGAAAACCCTGAAGTCTTGTAATAGTAAAATTTTGCCCCGGAATCAAGTTTTCCAAATCTAGTAGTCCTAACCGAAAGTGAGCAATCTAACAAAGTTGATTGTACAATAAATATTGTGCCATATAAATATTATTTATTGATGTTATGTTGCAGACAGAATCGGCCAAATGCCAAACACTGCACGGCAGAAATGTGGATAGAAAGGAGGCACTATGATGATGTGATGAACTCAGTCACCGTAGATCCGCGACCGACACTACCGTCATCTCATTCACGTGATTATAATCAACCTGATATCGTCAATTGTAATCAACAAACGCTGCCGGGCCCTTCCTGTGCGATTATAATACAAACTGTCTTTTGAGCAAGGACCCACAAGGGAATATTTATGTTATTAATTTTCATCAAAATATAAATAAAAAAACAATTTTTTTATTTTCTTATTTATTATGGCTTCCAACAGACGACGGTTTCGTTCCTCCCTGTACTTATGTATTATGTGAAGAAAGCCGTAGATGATCTGAATCAGCAATCATTTAGCCACAAACGAAAGCTGGAGAGTCTTTTAAGCCAATTTTATGATGGTGTGCTTGACATTACGTGTGTCCCAGTCGTCACCGTGATAAAGAGCTGCATTTACGATTGATTCACACGTCGTGAAACCACGTTGTTCGGGTTACTTCAGATTGAAGTTGAGAGTAAAATTTTGCACTGTGATCCCATGAACAAGCGCAGTAATTAAAAAAAACTGAAACACTTTTCCCGTCGAGGTGACATAAATTATCTAACAATTAGTACAGCATTGTGCGACCTGTAGAGATGTTTTACTTTTGATGTTTTTATGACATCGATGTTTTTTCCTCATTTTAAAAAAATAAAAATAAAGTTTAATATATAATAAACAATATAATACGCATGACGACACTATAAAAGAATCAAATAATAAATGGTTTTAGAGAAAAATATATCTTGAAAGGATTCTCAAAAATGACCCAGTGTTAATATAACCATTGAGATTAATTTTTTTTTTAGATGAGTTATGTTACAGTTAGTAATCATTATAATATATTACAGAGTATATACTGTTTGCTACAATTGTTAAGAAACACTCATTGTTACAACGCTATCAACATAGAAAAAAGGGTTTTTTTTTTTAAATCCCGATGGTGACATTGTTTAAAAAAATAAACTAATTTTTCTATGTTGATAGCGTTGTAACAATGAGTGTTTCTTAACAATTGTAGCAAACAGTAGCTAGTCTGTAGACTGTAATATATTGAGATTAATAAAATTTGTAATAACATAAAAGTATAAAATAATTCAATCGGACATGTTGACTGAAACAACGAATGACGTCACGCCTTCTTAAATCAAAGAGAATATTTAAACACTTAAAGTAAATAATCACCGTGTCGCTTAAATTTTTGTTGCGATCATTCACTTCTGTAACGTTTAGTTAGTTGATTTGTCGTTTATTTTAGCATTTATGTTATAGGTTATTTTTGAGGCTATTTAACTTAATTGCAACTAACGAAAGCCATATTAGTTTGACTACTAAATACCTACTTTTAAGAAAATGCTTAATATAAACCTAATTGTTATGAATTATTAAAATGAGTATAAGGAACACTAAAAAATTAATAAAAAACAAAAATAGAGAAAACTTATTAATAAATAAAATGATCGACCAATTTTTCAGACAATATATTAACAAAAAATATAATTAATACATTAACGTTTCAATCCGGATTTGATATTAGGTAATTAATATTTTGAAAGAATTTTATATAAAGCGAATTAGAAATTAAATATTAATTATTTTTTATATTTTTTAGATCAGTTCTAAAGAAGGTCCAAATCCGGATTGAAACGTTAATATATTAATTATATTTTGTTAATATATTGTCTGAAAAATTGCTCGATAATTTTATTTATTAATAAGTTTTCTCTATTTTTGTTTTTTATTAATTTTTTAGTGTTCCTTATACTCATTTTAATAATTCATAACAATTAGGTCTCTCCAATAGTTATACACAATTATGTTGGTGGTCAAACTTGACCAGTTTTGACATTTTTTTTTTATTTTATTTTATTTTTCCATTATTATCGATATATTTCATATTGAGAGAATGAAAATACCACTAAAAATTCTGAAATATGTTTTTCTTGATGCGAAAGTATTAAAAAATTTTATGTATGCCATACATAAATTTTTTTTGTAAATGTGTTTGAAACGAGGTAGGTACCAATTTTTATTTGCAGATTAATTATATAGACACTTCATCAAGAAAAACATATTTCAGAATCTGAGTGGTACTTTCATTCGCTCAATATGAAATATTTCGATAATAATGGAAAAATACTAAAAAAATTGGCGAAAAATGCCAAAAAAGGCCAAAATAATTATGTTTAACAATTGGAGTGATTTTAACTGTTATGAATTATTAAAATAAGAAACAACAAACATTTTTTTTAGAAAACTTATTAAAGTCACTGTTATCAGAGCCATTTTTATACTGTTATCGCCTCTATAGTCATTTACGCGAAAAATCAATCCTCGGATCAAAAACACTATTTAAGGGGCATGTCTAAATTATAGGCGGTTGGAAAAGACTCGAAATTTTTGACGTGATAACGTCTTATAAATTGATGAAAACACCAGCTGCACGCACGAAAAAGTGTAACGCCGTAACGTTCCGCCTGACCCTGTGCGTGCAAGCGAGAGCGCATTATAAGCGATAGAGAAGCACGATCGGCGTCGGCTTGTACGCATTTCACTCTTCTAGCGTGACATCAAGGAGTAGTGTGCGTTCAACATGTTTTTCGGCTGTTCCAGCGAAAGCTACATCTGACAGATGGCCTTTGTTTTATAAACCGTGGAAATTAAGACTTAAAATCAAGATATCTAATAAAAATGTCATAAATTATCGAATTTTTAAAGCAATTTTTCAGATAATACATCGTTATTTGTTCGTTTTTGCACGGATATTTTTTGTGTCATATAATTATTACCGATTCATCCAAGCCAAAGTATAACTGAACGCACGATAATGGCATGTATCAAAAACAAATCTTCATAACAGCAGATAAATTATACGGTTTGTTAACAAATATATAATATATATATATATGTACATTCTTTTAAATGTCTTTTATAATTGCTTAAAAATATGTATTTTGCTTTGGTTGATCAAATTATTAGTCGGTAAAAATATGGTTTGACAGCTACTAAAATTTAGGTTATGTATTATTAAATATGATATTCGAGCGAAATACGTTATCACGTAAAACTATCGTCCGTAAACCGACTTTACAGACAACCAATTTCTTTTTTCTAATTTATATTTTTTTATCCAAAACGTGTCTATAAAATCTACAAACATAATAATAGTGATGTAATAAATATAATTATGTTATAATAGATGATATGAAAATAGAAATTTGATAATTATTCAATCTGGGTAATTGACGTCGAAACGAACAAATTAGCGCCTAAATGGGGACTTTCATAATATGAAATGCATTATTAATAAATTAACGCGCTTTTCGAACGAAAATAGGAAAGCACGCAGTAAATTTAACACATGAACACATCCTCAATGTGGGGCCATGCCTCCAACGCGGCCTCAAAGTTTAGTGGTCTGTTAACGACATTAAGACGTGGTCACGCCGTATATTTTGAATGAAACTACGCCTCTATTAAATATTAATTAATTCTCTAATGGTTAAATGATTCACGACAATGGCAGAGTTGTTATTTTTTTCTTGCTTGAACAAAATGGGATAATAAAAAATCAAGTTCAAAAATATCACCTATAGTAATGTAATCAGCATCAAAAAGCACACTTTAAAATTATCATTTAAGAATAAATTTTTACGTTTTTGGTGGTAATATTCATGTCAAACGTTATTTTTTGAAAACACAATTTTTACGATATACTAAAGATCTGCGTTATCAGAATATTATTCCATTTAGTTACAAAGCGAAATAGACGCTGATGACCTCAGCTTTTGAGCGTCTGTAACCTCCTTTTTTTTATTTCTAAGGCAAAACTCATGAGTCGTTTAAAAAAAACGCCTATAAGTTAATAGCCAACAAACAATTCTTAAAAGTCGTATACTATTAGCCCAAGAGCCCGTAACACTAAAATCCTATGGATCATTCCCGGATATTTGGGAAATTTAAACCCTGCTTAACAAAAAAATACAATGGTTGGCAGGCTGGAGTGGGCCGGACCGTGAAAAAGGGGTCACTTCCGGTCACCCAAAAAGATTTGAAGATTTGGACATTATTTTTTATTAACGAAATCTACCTGTTTTAAGCGAACCTTTATCTATACTTCAAATTTTTTGTTTCCCAGTTACACTCAAGTAACTAAAATCAGTTAGGAAATAATTACTTTTCTAACAACTTTTGGTCAATTGTAAATTGCAATAAAGTTTACAAATAATAAGTGTTTACAATCGTTGCCTATAATACGAATTCACAACATTACGAGGCTGCCGAGATTCGAACCCTGGTTTGCACTTATTGTCGTAATTTTATTCTTTTGCATATAAGTACTTTTAATTTCACATTAAAATCTACGCCTACACGATTAAAGAAACTAAGGAATTGCTCTCCGATTAGAAGTTGTTTTAAAGCGCGCAGTGTTTGCGATGAAGGTACCAGTAATAATTATTATAGAATGTGGAAAATTACTAATGACGTCAAGCCGACATGTGCGTGCATATTTGTACATGCTAAGTGAGATGATATTGATGAACTTGTCCTCCACTCAGGTGGGAAATATGTAACACACATGTGCACTTGGGTTAAAACAATTGAACGTCAGAAAGAATGCGACAACGTCACAGACTTGCGTACTCACGATACACACCTTTACGTCAAAAAATTGTAGCGATGAAAAAAATAAGTAGATATGTATCGACGATTATTATCAATTAAATTTTTAGTTTACATATGGATTATTCAATAATCTATTACTTCAATAAAACGAGTACGTTTGGATTCTTTTTCGATACAAAAATCCCAAACGATTGTGCTTCTTTACTATTAAACGCTCGACGCGGCCAAGTGAACGGATTTCATTCGATTTAATATACGATTTACTAAGGTGTCACTCGGAACCAGCATTGTTTTAAAATTAAAATGTTTGTGAATAAATTACGTCCATTACGTCGTTCGTACAGTAATAGCCCTTGCATGCAAAGTTTTCACCTTGAAAAAATGTATGTAAAATTGAATTTTAGTTTAATGACTCTGTTAATCACAAAGAAGAACATAATATTCAAATTCTCGTTGAATCCCATGTTTGCGTTCTGGATTTTCAATTTTGGGTGAAATATTTCTATCTATTCTATAAATAGTTACAAACGTTTGGGAATCAGAAAGGTAGGTACCAATACTTATAGAGTCTTGTACTAGAGATAGAGATAAATTTCGTCTTCCGGACCACCGACTGACGAGACTACGCACAGCCCCGGACTATTATGCGTTAAAACAGTATAACAAACTACCTGCACCAATAAAACAGTATAGTCTACAAAAATTAAAAAAATATATAAAAAAAATTTCTAACGAATAATTGCTTCTATTATTATTAATAAGAATCGCAGGATTGTGGACAAAAAGTTCTTTATTCAGTGTACGACGTTTCGTCTATAAATTTAGACTTTTTCAAGTACAATTAATGTGAAAATTTAAAACAATAATTATGAAAATAAACATTAATTACTAACCATAGCAATTATATATTGCTTCTATTATGTGGAAGAGTACTTAATTCATACAGAGGTGGCCATGTAAAGGTTGCAAAGCAACAATTACCAGGCAACGGTTGCTAACCAACGGTTTTAAGCTAATGGATGCCAAGCAACGGCTTTAAGCAAATGGTTCCTAAGCAACGGTTGTCAGCTAATGGTCGCTAAGCAACGGATGCATTGCAACGGTAGCTAGGCAACGATTGCAAATTACAGTTGATATGCAAATGATACATTACATGTAACTCTTCAAATTAATTAAGTAACGGTTGCTAATCAACAGGTGCTGTGCAGCTGTTGCCACGTAACGGTTGCTAAGCAACGGTTGATATGATACGGTTGCCAAGCAACGGTTGACAGCTAATGGTTGCTAAGTAGAGATTGCCAGGCAACGGTTTCAAAGCAACAGTTGTCAGCTAATGGTTACTAAACAACGGTTGTCATGTAACTGTTGCTCAGCAACGGTTGCCAGGCGACGACTGCTAATAAACGGTAGTCAGCTAATTGTTGCTAAGCAACGGTTGGCATGTTACGGTTTGCTAAGCAACGTTGCAATGTAAACGTTGCTAAACAACGGTTGATAAGCAATGATTACCATTAAACGGTTGCTAAGCGAAGGTTGCCAGGCAACGGTTACTCTGATCGTTCTTTTAAGATTTATCATCAAAATTTTCGGTCGATATGTGACAAAATTGATCGTTTATCATTGACTTTGTTACATGAATTGCCTGATGTAATATTATGTTTATCAGAAACGTGGCTCAAAAATGACAATATTCATATGGTTAATATATCCGATTTTGTTCTTAGCGCACATTATTGTAGATCACAGTATATCCATGGTGGTGTTGCTGTTTATTTAAGAAAAAATATAGCTTCTAATAGCTTAGAATGGTTATTGGATTTTTGCGTTGATAAGTGTTTTGAATGTTGTGGTGTTGAAATTAAATTAATGAACACTAAATTCATAATTTTAACAATTTACAGGTCTCCTTTGGGTAACTTTGAATATTTTTATGATAGTCCAAACTTGGTTTTAAATCGTATATATAGCAGTTCTTCCAAAATTATTGTGTGTGGCGACTTTAATGTTGATTTTCTATATATTTCTAATGAAACGAAATTATTAAATGAACTATTTGTAAGTTTCAATATCTCACGGACCATTTTTAATCCAACGCGTGTAACTGATACTACGTCAACTCTAATTGATAACATTGTTTTGAACTGCGATTATGAATCGGCCTACAATATTGAATCTCACATTTCTGACTATTATGGACAAGTTGTCACTATTTCCTATGTACATCTAAATATTATTATATAAAAAAAATGAAAAGATGTATTAATAATTTTAATAGTTGTTGCTATTTTAATTATTTAATCTTTAATCACTGACTGGACCGATGTAATAAACTCGTATGATTTGAACGAATCTTTTGATCTTTTTTATGAATTTTTTTATATTGTTTTAACTGTGCATTTCCATTGACTAATGATTAAAATCAAAATAATTTATAATACTGTAGTGCGTTGTCCATGGATTACTCCTGAGATTGTTAAATATAAAGAAAAATTGGATGATTTGTTTCGTTTATCTAAGGACTTTCGTGTGTTGAAAAATCATTACATTGCAATGAAAAGTGCATATAAATATCATTAAGTCTGCCAAAGACAATTATGCTAAACACAAAATCGCTAATTCTGATAATAAAATGAAGTCTATCTGGTCTATAATAAATAATGAACTAAGAAGTTCAAAGTCAGTTTCTAGCCAACCGCGTTTGTATTCAGATGACACAATAGCGAATGATCCGTCAGAGCTTGTTAATATTTTTAGCAACTATTTTAACAAATTTGTTACAAATTTGAACACGGGAAAAAATTTTAAAACTGATAATGATTTCAACATGAATATTAATAAAAATACTTTATTTTTAATACCATATATTGAAATTGGTAATCTTTTATTGAAACTAAAGAATAGTTTTTCAAATGGTACTGATAGTGTGCTAGTTATTTTGGTAAAAAATTGTTTAAACTTGGTACAACCATTATGTCATCTAATTAATTTATCTCTGTCTTCAGGTGTTTTTCCTAATGTTTTAAAGGAGGCGAAAGTTGTACCCGTCTGCAAGAAAGGAGATAAGTTTATTGTCACTAATTATCGACCCATTTCTGTTTTATCCACATTTTCTAAATTATTTGAACTAGCTTTTTGCTCTAGACTAATATCATTCTTGCAAGATTATTCTATAATTTGTCCGAATCGAAATTGTTTTTGTCGTGGAAAATTGACTGAAGATGGTTTTTTTGAATTGGTAACCGTAATTTCTAGCAATCTAAATAATAAAAATGGTGCCGTGGCTATTTTTTTGTGCATTTGATACAGTAGATCACAAAAAACTATTGAACAAAATTGAATGTTATGGTATTAGAGGTACCAACCATGATTGGATGTCGGACCCTGTCAGACCCTGTGCACATTTATTCTGGAGTACCTCAGGGTTCTGTCATAGGTCCTATCATCTTTACTCTATATGTCAATGATTTGTCTAACAAAGTTCGTTCCGACAGACTCATTATGTAAGCAGATGATACTAGCTCCATATCTATCTCAAATAAAATCGACTATCTAGTAATAACAACACAAATCGGTATTGATATTTTTGATTGATGTCAAGAAAACTATTTAACGCTGAATCCTGATAAAACGGTTTATAAGTCATTTCACACTAAACTAAATCGGAACTTTTCCATAATACATTTTTATAAAAGGTTTATAAGTCGATGATACTGTTGCGTGCCCCTTGTTGGGACGACTATGGATTCTGTAGGAATCTTCTAGTAACGACAACAATAACAATCGGAAGCTGGTAAAGACCCGACCTTTCTTGCAATAGCCTGGAGAAACCAATACGTGTAAAGGAAGGAATCTTGGAACTACAAAAACATTCTAGAAGCGTGGGACGAAGCTAAAAAATGCGAGCGGAGTGGTTGAGTCAGTCAGTCAGTCAGTTGTTCGTAAGTTGTGTTGATACAAGTCTGACGTTGCGACATAAATCATAATACTGCGAAGATAAATAAACATTAGTGAGTCCAATTATATAAATCTGATTAACATAAATAACTTTTTGTAAATACAAGTGTGAATCAGTTACTGTACTAGATAAACTTTGTGTTGTGTTCCTGTGTACATAATTTAGTGACTCTATACTCTCCAAATAAATAAAATTGTCGACCAATATATTGACAAAAAATAATAAAATTACAAATCAATATAACACAAGATGACGTTTCGATCCGGATTTGGATCTTCTTCAGAAATATCTAAAAATATAAAAATTATTTAGTATTAAGTTACTTATTATCTAATAGAAATCACGAAAGATTGAAAGTATGAATGATTAAAAAAATTATGAAAATTTAATAACAAACAAATTACGTAGTCATGGGTACTTTGATATCCATGACTACGTATTATAAAATGTGCCCTTCGAGTCATTAAAAATAGCTGTTTTGACTCTAAAGTTTGCTTATCTGTCTATGATGCATATTTTTATCAGCTGGTGAAATATGGTATTGTTAGCTGGGATTATTGGGCAGATATCAAAAAAAATCTTGTTCCAAAAAAAGACAATTCGTGTCATTTTTAATCTCGATTTTCGTGCCAGTTGCAAACAAACTTTTATTGATAAATGTATTTTAACTGTACCGTCTATATATGTCTATTTTACTTTGTGCTTTATTACGTATTAACAAATACGACTCATTTCAGGCTATCCATGGACACGACACTAGAAATAATTCGAAGGTGATTTTGCCAAAATCCACAATGACTTTATTTAATAATAGTGCCGAATATCACGCACTAAAAATGTTTAATATGTTGCCTCATTATATGAAAAATCTGGAATTAAATAAATTTAACAAAGAAATTAAGGCAACTTTACTTACTCAATGTCTATATTATAATATTGATGATTTTCGAACTTAATTATGTATTTTACCAACTTGTATTTGTCAGATATTTATTATTTTTTATGTTGATTGAGATTTTGATGTTTTGACGTATCTACTTGTAAAGAGTAATAAGGATAACAAAAACTATTCTATTCTATTCCAAAAAACTTTTTTGTGTTCGATTCGTCTCCGGGTAACTTAGATCTTAACGTCGCCCGATTTTTGAATTTTAACCCTAGAGGGGAGCAATAAAGAAAAAACGAAGTTTTTCGCTTATAACTCGCTCAATTTAATTCAGATCGGTCCGCAACCTGTCTTAAACGAAAGAGGAGAAAATTTTACATAAATTTCGTACAAGAGAATATGCCCAACACGAGAACACATTACAGAAGTGAAACTTCTAGATAGACATGTGGAAAAAAAAAACAATAAATGTATTACCAGAACGCATTCAGGAGTGAAACTTCTTTGTGGACAAGTGGGAAAAAAATTTAAAATGTGTTATGAGAACGCATTACAGAAGTGAAACTTCTAGGTGGATTAGTTTTACAAGAACTTGTTTTTTAGTCTATATATTTTTACAAGATATAGTCATAAAAAAATGTGTTTTTCTAAATTTGTAGTTTTGGAAATATTTTGAAAATAAAACAAATCTATTGTTCTCTTGTTCTGTAGGTGCTAGGTAGTTGACAAACATACTTTGTTTAATTTTAACATGACGTGATAACATATTATAGAAAACAATACGAAATATCATAATGTTTAGTAGTAACCGTTACCCGCGATACCGCACGCGTTAACAGAAATTTTATTTTCTTTGTTATTATATGCCAAATGTCAATATCATTATTTATTTGTTGGAAAAGCGCCGTCGTCCAATTTGTTAAAATTTTTTCGACTAGATCTAAATAACTAAAGCTTTGAAATTTTACACACATGTAATAAGTCTGGTGACAATGCATATATCCAATATGGCGGAATACATTTTCCTTCTTAAACATATTGAATAAAATAATCAAATAAGTTTTACAAATTAATGTTATAACTTATAATAGTTAAAATTTTGAAAGACTAAAAACAAGAAAAATAAAATACTAATAAAAAGAAAGCTTTCTTTAAAATGTACTAAAATGGAAAAATAATTAATTTTTAATAATTTAGGGTCATATTAATTATAAAAAAGTTGGTTGTGACTAATAATCGATTATAGAGTTTACAGCTAACGCTTTATAATAATAAACCTAAAATATTAAAAAAAAATCCAGCCAATTGGGCGATGGGACCATTCCAACTTCAAAAATGTTGACATTTCATTAGAATAAAGAAAATAAAATTTCTGATATCGCGTGAGGTGACGCGGGTCATGGCTAGTATTCAATATGATATTAACTATTCGTTGCCATGGTTACCTAACTAGTTCATTTCTGACAGATCCATAACAAAAGAATGGCTGATTTTTTTTTATTTTCAAAATATTTCCGAAACTATAAAGTTTAGAAAAAAATTTTTTTAACAAAACTTTCTTGAAAATATTAATAGAATAATAGGCCGTTATGAAAATTATACCATTATAATATAAAAAACACCGTTTTAGCATGCGCCGATTTTCCCCAAAAACAATAGGGCTCTTCGTATTTGCATACCAAACATCCTCCCACAATTTGGTTTCAATCCGCTCATCCGGGCTCATCCGTTTGACCTGTATCGTGTTCACAAACAAACAGACAAACAGACTAACAGACTAACAAACAAACAGACTAACAGACTAACAAACAAACGGACTAACAGACGCACAGAGTTTTTTCAAAAATATGTTTTTTTGAATTCGGGGGACTTCAAAATGGAAAGATATTGTAAAATTTTTGAAAAGTGATTTTTGACCTAAACTAGTAGGTAGGTACCATTCCCCACTTGTGGGTTGGAATGGTAATTATTAAAATGACTTTTTTCCTTTGTGTGTTTCAGTATTTTCAACGGTTATTTTTTTCTTAGATCAATTGTTATTAAATTTTATTATTAACCTCAAAGTGTCGTTAAAAATATAGGATTTTCAAACATAACGCCGGGGTATATTATGTAAAATTTCGCGCCTTGTAATTCTTGAATTACTTGCGCATATGCTCCCACTGGTTTAAATGATAAATTTGAATCAGAAAAACATTTTACCATGACACGTTTAAATTATAAAATTGTAAATACAGCAAAATAGAGATAAATATTAAGGTAATTCAATACCGCTAATCTAAAAACGTGTAATTATTATTTTATAATGTTACAAGAATTTTAAGAAAAAAAGTTTAATGCTAATTTCATTAAAAACTTCGAGATTATATATTAAATATCACTGTTCTATGTTTTTGATTGTCGTTCGTACAGGTTTACATCCCGGACACGAGTGGATGCGGGCTGCGACGCTCGGTTGCATCCGTTGGTCGCGGTGGTAACTTGATCGCAGCACTGCGCACTGCTACATACGGACGCACAGATCAGGGTACGTCGCTGTTACGCTCGTTGAAATTACACACATCCACAACCAGTTTCCTCTTTATTCCGGTCCGTTTTGCGAACTTACAAGTGTATGTTGCAGGGCAACTGACTATATTTTGCTATATTAGACTCGAAAATGCTTCTAATTGTAAAAGTTTAAGTATTTCTTTCATTAAAGGATCACGTCTACCTGAACGCATACAAAATCAATGTTTTTTAAGAACTTATATTAGATATCGTGTCCATCGTGATAATAATAATAAAAAATCGCAGGTATGTGAAAAAAATATATTAGATTTATTTATTCTACGCCGTTTTGTCCATATGTTTAAACTTTTTGAAGTATTGCAAAATAAATAAATCTATCTAATACATTTTTGTCAAGATACCTGCGATTTTTTTCTCATTGTTTTTTAAGAATTTTTTAGTGTGTACCTATACTGTACAGACTATGTGCACGAAGCCTCATTTTTTATTGTTTTATACTGCGAAATTTTGTATTGGAAATCGCATTCAGTGAAGATAAGTCAAAACTTTTGTTGGCCATGATGTGTCAAAAAAAATTTTATATGCAAAATGACCGTTAATTTTATATACAATAAAATTCAGATAGTAAAGCAATTCTGAAATGTATTCAAGAAATATCATTAAATGTGATTGTCTTCATATTATAATATAAATAGCATGACATAAAAGGTACGTGCAAGAACTATTTATTTCGGGTATTTTTTGTTTTCATCTATGACGTTTAATATATAAAAACATAGTTTGTTTACGACAGTGTAGCCTTTAATTATGGCGCCAATGATTTTTATTTTACTTAACCGCCATCAGCACAACAGCCCGGAACACAACAAGAATTTTCAGATCGCCTAGCTTCGTCCATGTTTTCTTTGTATTTAAAAAACTTTATAAAATTTTAACTATTTTCACTTTTAAAAACAGTGCTCACTAACAAATACGGAAAATTCGAGTTCGAAGTTTCCCCTAGTATTCACCACGAAAGCTCGCAACGATAACTCCACCCCTTTATACATAGCCTACAGAATCAGGCTAACAGCATAACAGTTTATCATTAATAGTACAATACTTACTTTAAGAAAATTCTAAATTGCATTCTGGTTTTAGCATTAAAGGCGTAAAGTTGGCTTGGCGTTTTAAATTTACTTATTCTTTTCAAATTCTTAAATTTCATTAGATAAAAATATCCGTCGCCGACACGCGCTTGCAAATCAGTGTTTAAAACATTTTTCAAATCCAGTATAAACCGGGTGGACTGTGGCTAACTAATAAATGATTTAATATATATATATATATATATATATATATATATATATATAAACATAATATCATTTCAATCAATTGTAATAAAAAAAAGAAATTTTAATTACTGCAATAATATATTTTAATATACCTAATACGTAAATACATGAATTAATTTTAAAATAACTTTCATGAAATAATTTTACCTGCATCTTCCTTCCACTGCAAAAGAGGTCGGGTTATTATTAGTGATGTGCCGGATCGTTAAAAATGTATATCCGCGGATACGGATCTGAATACGAATTTTTGTTTTCAAGATCCGCGGATACGGATACGGATACGGGTCTTAACTTTCTTAAAGTACGCGGCGGTAAATATTGCACATCGACCTTTGGAAAGAGACTATCTGTTATGGGAAAAATTTATTGACCTCTTTAAGAGTTAACTCTCATAACAGATTGTCTCTTTCCAAAGATCGATGTGCAATATCTCATTATAAAGATAGTTGATTTATTACCTTTGAGTTATGTACGATTAGTATGGTACTCACTACGACAAATGTTGGCAATATAAAGGTGCCAAATACGATTTAAAAAATAAAAAAATAATCTGAATGGAATTCAACAGGTTTTCATTATTATCTAATCACTTATATATATAAAATTTCATCTATGAAATTAATAGGGTAAAAGATCCGTAAAAGATCCGCCAAAAACTAACGGATACGGATACGGATCTTTCTTCTCCCACGGATATCCACGGATACGGATATCCGGCACATCACTAGTTATAATATATTTATTAATAATAGCCATTCCCCAACAGTACTGACAACAGTAGTGGAGCCTTCGACTGCACCGTATTTCAGTCTCACGGAGCTGCGTCCCGCTCAGAAGCGACCATGTAGGGGTGTCTTCGGCTCTACCATATTCCGAGCAATTTTTCCAGTTTTACTTTCCACAAAAGACTATCACGAACGTATACAAATTTTTTCGATTTTCGGTTATTCCCTTAGGTTTTTTCTAATGTTTTTTTTTTCCTAAACCACCCTAGTATTGAGGCAAACAGTACCAACAAAAAAAATTATTCAAATTGATCGAGCTATTTTCGAGTTTCTGCGAGACTAACAGCAATTGATTTTTATATATTATACCTATATCTACTAACGGTCCGGTCCGGCTTCGCCCGGATTTGTAGATTGCTTATTAAGAATAAACATATTATGCTGCATCGGACTTTCTTATAGTATTTGCAGACGTTGCCTTATATTTATTAATAATAGCCGTTGCCGCGAGATGGCGCTGCTATTACTACCTGGGAAAACTTCGGTTCTTTTCACCTGTGTACTTGCTGACGCGATATTGTTTCATGCGACAGATATCGGTCCACCGCTACGCTCGAGCTGGTTCTCCTTATTATGACTTCGTGGTTTACATTATTTATAAAAAAAATCTTATAGCTGAAGTTGCACCAAGCAAGACACGTTTACAAAATTTCATTAAAATCTGTTCAGTAGTTTAGGAGATTAGCGCGGTCAAAATAGTGACAGGGGAATTTTAAGATATATATTATATAGATAATAAAATAAAAAAACTAGACATTTATAATAATAGTTGTGAAACAATATTCATTATTTGCAATTATTTGTATTCCGTAGTACAGTAAGTTAAATATAAACGAACAGTTC
This sequence comes from Xanthostigma xanthostigma, assembly GCA_963575645.1. NCBI lineage: Eukaryota > Metazoa > Arthropoda > Insecta > Raphidioptera > Raphidiidae > Xanthostigma > Xanthostigma xanthostigma. The sequence goes on from OY754468.1 coordinate 17,352,899, forward strand.
GTCGAAAAAATAAAATTCAATCGAAGTTAATGTATAATGACAAACAAATGATTTTATTATAGCATAATGAAATTTATAAACTTGATATAAATCTCGCCCTTAACTGGCCTACCAAGTAAGGGGTGGCATAACTCCCTGAATAACAGTGATTTTTACAGTGGAACTTTTCTCACCTTTCGAAGAATGATCATTTTTTTTACTGTTTTGTGGGATATATTAAGTTTGAGATGCATTTTAGAAGCGATTATATATACAGTGTGTTCACCGAAAGTGATAACAGTAAATCGGAAAATGCTGAAATATATTTTTTTGTGTACTTCAAAATCAACCGGAAGTATACCTACATGTTTTCAAGCGAGAGGGCCAAAACCAAATTTTATTAGAATGTTTCAGAAGAGATGTGTGCTTTAACGTAACTTTACCTGTCGTAACGGTTTTTCGTAGCAGATAATTATCTACTCATTTTTACAAATTTTGAGGAATTTTTTTTAATCTTACTATTTCGTAAATATTATATAAATGTCGGTTGTTCTTTGAAATAGTAAATGTGATATAATTTGTATTTATTACTAGATGTTACCCGTGTCATCACACGTGTTAGCAGAACCTTTATTTTATTTATTATATTAATATAATATGCCCAATGTCAATATTTTTTAAATCATATTTTTCAATTATTCAATTGACTAGCATTTTTTTCTTTTTTGTTTATAAAAATAATAGAGGAAACATCCATCTATAACTCAGTAAACATATTATAGATGTCATGAATAAAACTGGATCCATTCAACTATCGTACTAAATTATCACCGTTGGCAACATTTAAAAAAATATTTTAATTTCTCTTGAGTTTTTTGGATATAAAAAGCATCTAAATAAACTCAACCTTCAAAATATGAATCTCAATTTTTATTTTTTTCTAGATGAAAGGTCCTAGTGTTCTGTACCATAGGTAATAGGTATGCATGAATGAGAAAAGATTTCACTGTATCAACTCAGGGCAACTGTTACTTTAGCATGGGGTCTGAAGTTTCAGCTATAAATTAGCGGCACGCAATGCCTACATTAGCATTACGTATTAACGTGCAAGTAAAAGTGTCGCCGATTAGTGCCCTAATACATTCTTAATTTCATAGACAAGTTAAGACTACCAGAAAGTGTGAATTCGATATCAGAAATTCAAAGCCAAAATTAAACAGTGTAGAAAATCATTAATATAAATATGGATTTATTTTCGTCTGGTCCAAATTGTACTGCATTGAATAACCAGTCGGAGTATAAGCGAATAATTCAAGAATTACAAGGCGCGACAGTTTTCCTGTAAACTGTTATTTCCAAAATATCTCAGAAACTATTTACAGCTTTGCAAGTCTTTTTTTTTCAACAATAACAATATATAAGTTAGTAATAATTTATCTGCAATTTTTTTTCTTCACAGTTTTTGTATCTATACCTACATTATGCATAGATAGAAACATGTTGTACACATAGAAGTTTCACTTCTGTAATGCGTTCTCGTAACAATTTTTTATTTTTTTTCCATTTAGCCACTTAGAAGTTTCACTTCTGTAATGCGTTCTCGTAACACATTTTTAATTTTTATATAGGGTTCCTAATAGTACAATTTCGTGATATAGACCACTTTATATTTGCGTAGCAAACATCCAACCAAAATTTGGTTTCAATCCGCTCATCCGTGGTGTCGGAATGGTAAAAAATGTCAAAGATGACGTTTGCATCTGTCAAAGTATCATGTTCTAATAATTAGTTATTCATATTGTTAACTTAGAAGGCGTTGCATTTCACAAAACACTAATGCTAAAAAATTGAATTACTATATTAGAAATGCAGCCGTTTTCATTTTAAGACTAGACATACGCAATCTTCTAATTTCCATTTCACATGGTACGGCGGACAAAGACAACCGACCGCGTCGTGCGATGCATTAGATAAAATTGAATTTAAACAGCTATTTTCTGTATAAATCTGTATAAAAGACTGTTTGGACAAATTCTGTTATACGAAATATATGTAAAGTATTCTCCTCTTTCGTTTAAGACTGGTTTCAAACCGATCTGACTTAAATTGAACGAGAAATAAGCAAAAAACTTTTTTTCTTAATTTTCTCCCCTCTGGGACCAAAATTCAAAAATCGGGCGACGTTAGGATTTAAGTTACCCGGAGACGAATCGAACAAAAAGTAAGTTTTTTAAAATCGGTTTAGGCGTTTGGGCTGCACGCTGGATACAAAAAGCGTGACACAGATTCACAGACAAAGCGAATACATATAGGCGCTTCCAGCTATTACTTGGGTCGCGCCCAAAAATAGCTATAATGTTCTGATACATTTATTAATTTAACAGTTATGAAACATCAGATAGTTGGAAAATATAGGCAAAGAAAACTGAAAACAGCTAGACATACACTTGGAAGGTTAGATTGCCGGCGAAGGTAGATGGGATGGTGGTTTTTCCGACCGCTTCTTGCCAACAAACAATAATTTCTGTATCGACCTTCTTCTTGAGATTTTCAAAGGTTTCCCTCAATAATTCCAGACAATGATTCCTTATAGGAACAAAGCAGTCATGGCTGTTACCTATTAAACTTCTATGCCCACACGGTGTAAGTTGTATGACACAATGTCATAAATGTTATAAAATAAATTGATATACTGTTATAACCCTACTTATTCTGATATGTTTTGTGTTACAGTTAATTTCGTTACGATACGTATTACCAAAAAAATAGTGAGAAAAGGATAAAAATAAATAAAAAAATAACGTTCTCGAAATGAAATTTATTCACAAATCTAAATAATTACATTTTCAAAATGCCTAAAGAACTAAAAGTACTGTTTCTCTATAATAGATAAATTTACTCTATGGTAAATTCGATGATCCCCGCAGTGTTCTTATAGAGGAGACTCCCAGGATAAATGTGCCGGTTAGGAAGGAATCTACTAATAGCCGTACAACGTCATGCTACTGTTACATTAAATAAAACAATAAAAAACATATATCATTATCTCATGAGTACAACACGCACACGCGTGTCTCTCTTTCTATCCAATAATAAAACCATAATATTGAAGCAAGAGATTCCGATAAATCGAAGACCACACGGTAGTGAACAATAACATATAAAATATTCACCAAAATTAAGATAAATATACATGTCGACAAAAACTGTGTGAAAAAAATGTGTAATTTTTTTTAAAGATTTGATTGATGTATTAATTTAGCAATATTACATGCAAACATTTTTTAACGACTGGATGTACTGATGATTCAGAAGTTATATTTGGAAATGATCTACTACGGTAAGGGAGTATTTTTTATTAGGGATTTAATAGATCTTCATGTTTTGATTTCCTAGGAATTAGTTCAGCCTAGTCCTGAGATATGGAAAAAATCCCTTAAAATCACTTAATAACATACGTAAGAAAAATGACAGGGGATACAGTTTTATACAAAACAAACAATTGCTCGCAACTGAAAAAATTTCCAATCAAAAAATACTCTTTTCAACACGTTTATATTAGCATTATTTGTGTATTATCCAGCTTTGTATAAAACCATGAAACTCTATTTTTACACTCTTTCAAATGTCCAGTTGACGAGAAACTTGAGAGTCGTGTGTAGTTTTGATGACAATACAAATATTGATATTTTGGCTATAAGAATATTTACATAACATTTTTAAAAAATTCAAATAAAAATAGGTGGTGGAAGTGACGGGGCTGATAGTAGAAAAATGTGTTTCCAACCGTTAAAAGTTTTAACCAATATAAATATAAAATTTAATGTTTAAGAAACAATCCTATAAGAACGCACTAAAAAATAAAAAATAAATTACTTTCACTTCTATAACGTTTGGAAGTGTCGGGCACTCGATGAATTAAATAAGCTTTTAAAAAATCATAGATATAGACAGATAAGTAAATATTTCAATTTTTTCTCTGAAAACAATTTTCTTCTCAAAATCTATAAATTTTAAGTTAAAAACCCACTGTAACTTAATATTTTTTTTTAATTCCTTCCCCTCAAAACCTAAGACCCCCATTACTTAAATCACAAAACCTCGGTAACTTAAACAAATATTTTTAGCGTTGGCCTCGATTACTTAAAATAATATTTTGGTGATCTCCATAACTTAAAGTATTATCAGTGAGTCATCGTGAATAAGTATACAAACAAAAGGTTTTGCCAAGAACTTTATTAATTTTCACTTCAGTCTTTCACTAAATCGCTTTACGTATTGCTGAGCGCATGCAATATTAATTAACAAGTGATAAAATAAAGCGTAAATTGAACACACTAACATATTCTAACAGTTGCACCTCGTTAAGTTAAAAATTGAACTTCCAGAACCTCTCTAGCTTCAACTCTCGATAAGTAAGAAACTCGATAACTTAAATTTTTCAACGTTTCCCTTGAACTTTCACTTATCGAGGTTCTACTGTATAAGGATTTTCTTCATATAATAATACCTATAATTGAATTTATATTTTTTACCTATAATAACATTTATTTAATATTTCAGTATCCACTGAAGCGAATTTTTTTTCGAAATATATACGCTTGAGCTTATGTTGTTCAGTTTTTATGATATCGAAGGCGAAACATGTTACTACACACATACGCACACAGGCACACAGAAAAAAATTGTCTCAACGATTCCTAGGGTATCAAAAGATGAAGATGTATTAGAACCTTTAAAAAAAATCGGTCAAAGTCAAGCTATACACTTTCACAAAATACTAATGTCAAAAGACTGACTAATATATGAAATGACATTCGTTTTTGAACAAATGCTATCTTTTTATTTTACGACAGAACATACGCTATTTTTAAATTTCCATGGTACAGTATGCAACAAACGAAGACAGACGATTGCTATGTATTAGACAAAATTGAATTTATACAGCTTGTTTTCTATATAAAGCTGTAAAAAAAGTGTTTCGACGAATTCTATTATACAAAATCTATGTAAAATTAACTCCTCTTTCGAAACGACCTGATTTAAATTGAGCGAATTATAAGCAAAAAACTTAGCTTGCTCCACTTTTGGGAGTTTTGGGGGGTTTTTAATTATTTGTTCTTCTAGCGGCAATAGAAATACACACTGTGTGAAAATTTCAACTCTCTACCTATTACAGTACTTGAGATACAGCCCGCTGACAGACAGACAGACGGACAGACGGACGGACAGCAAAGGCTTAGTAATAGGGTCCAGTTGAGCACCTTTCGGGTACGGAACCCTAAAAACGAACTAAATTCAATGCTTCGTTACCATAACAGAGACTAGAGGTGCGAAGTAAAAACACATAGATAATATTATGACGTACCTATATATTCACTGAATGCAAATAAAATGCAATTCGTATTATTACCAAGCATCGCTTCGTTGTTTACTTCGTAAACAGTAATGTTGGAATCGACGCATGGGAATATTTACAATAAAATAAATTATAAAAATAAACTAAAACTACAGTAAATTCATACATTTCACAATATATTATATATTAGCGGCATAATATTTATGCATGAGACGGGAATGCTTTACATTGTTTCTTTGCTTCTCCACTCCATTAAATGAATCCCACCATAATAATGATTCACTCGTTCCTATTTCAGAGCCGCAGTATAGGTGTACGTAGGTGTATTTGCAAAATATTGTCAATAAAATGATGACAAACGTCAACGTGAATGATGCATCCGCTAGTTCAATATTTGTTTTACGTATATTAATTAATTTTCACAACACATTTGCTATAATTTATTTTAATCGGTTGCGTGTATTATAAAACATTTCTTGTCACTGAAAATAATTTTTGTGAAAGAAAATTTCATAAATAAAAGATTTCTAAAACACTTTAAGGTTATAGTACCACACCAACAAAAAGAAATTAATTAATTGGTCGTTTATCCCCAAGACTTTGTTTTTGCATACCCCCTATAAAATGGCTTCTTATCAACGAAAGGTGATCTAAATTTTCATAAACCATCTAAACCTGCCATTAGAAAACAATCTAATAGAAGTGGAGTTTGTTATAAAATTGAACAGTCAAAAATGTTTAAAATATACTGAAAATGAGTTTTTTGCACGTACCCCCTATAGAATATAATATTACTCTATAGGAGGTACGTGCAAAAAATGTAATGACATCGTAGCTCGTATGACGATTACAACTCGCTGACCCTCGTTTCACATATTGTCATAGATTATACATAATAAACGTTAATGCATTCTATAGATCTTAAACTTCTGTTTTGATCTTATACATCTATTGTTTTTTAAATAATAGTCGCGTCAATGAATACATAAAGTGAGCCATGTATGCTATTTATGTGAGCCATGTACGCCAAAATATATCACTAGAACTTCGATATTATAGTTTTATTTCGGACAGAGGACTCTCTAGAATTATTAGATTTTCAAAAACAATTCAACTTAGTATTAGTCATATTACTATAAAATATATTATTGAGACGCAAGAAAATAATTCAGACTGTAAATTAATAATTTGTGTAACACTTGATTAATACACGGTCATTGTAATTATTCACTTAAGATTAATGAATTGAATTAGCTCCCGATGTTAGAGCGTGCAGTGTAATAGTGTGATAGCGGTGTCGCTAAGACATGCGATATGTTAGCGGAGCATGCAAGCTTTTAATTCGCTCACACATACACAGTCGATCACAGAATACATGCAATCACATTCTTTACATAAAAAAGTTAGATTATAATAAGTTATAAAATAATAAATATATATCCAAACTAAGTTCGAGCTGTTATTTAAATAAATAAACGGGCACATAACGTTGGGAACTTTTTTAACCATTCTCCACAAGCGAGGAATGGTACTAATTTAGGTCAAAATTCGCATTTCAAACTTTTGCAATCTTTTTCGTTTTGAAGTCCCCTGAGTCCAAAAAACATATTTTTGAAAAAAAAATTGGTTGTCTGTAAAGTCGGTTTACGGACGATAGTTTTACGTGATAACGTATTCCGCTCGAATATTATAAGACGTTATCACGTCAAAATCTATCGTCTGTTTGTCTGTGAACAACGATACAGGCCAAACGGATGAATGGATTGAAACTACATTCTGGGAGGATGTTTGATATGCAAATATGAAGAGCCCTATTGTTTTTGGAGAAAATCGGCGCACGAGCAGTACCTATATGTGCTATTACAGAAATTTTAGTTTTTCAAAAAAAATGTTTTTTTAAGTTTTATAGTTTCGGAAATATAAAAAAACAGCTGTTCTTTTGTTCTGAAAATCTGCCAAAAAAAATTAGGTGACTGGCAAACATGCTTATAGCCCAGTATAGAATCATAAAGTTAATTTTTAACTTTCAATTTTTTAAAATGAAAATATCGTTACTTTCTGGGGAGTTTATATCTATAAACTTATAACGTTTCTTTACAATTCGAATTTATTGGTAACTAACAAAAAAGAAGTTAAAAACTATGTTACATTAAGACACAATAATTTATCTATGAAACATAGAACATCCTTTTACAAAAAATGTCCTATATATAAAGGTAATTAACTGTATGAAAAACTTCCCCAAAATTTGAAGAAATGTACAAATATAAATTCCCTAAAAAAGTTCCTGCTCGGAACTGCACTGTACAAAAATGATTTGTAAAACCAATCGATTATAATTGACGTTAGTAACCAAATTATTGGATTAGCAATAAATTATTATCTTATCTTATCTTATATCCGACCGATTTGAAATTTTGTACACATATGTATTCTCGATAACGATACATATGTTTCAATCGTTTTTAGAGTTAAATCATCAATTAATTTTAATAAATGAATGCTTTATAAGTAGAAATTTCGAAAGACCGAAAAGAACAAAATAAAACAGTAAAAAATTTTTATTAAAGACAAGCTAAAAAAGATAAAATATTTTTAATAATTTAGGTTCATAAATTATTGTGAAAGCGTAATAGACTTTACAATCTACGCTTTTATAATTATGAACCTAAATTAATAAAAAAATGTTTTCCTTTCAGTGCATTTTAATGAAAGAAAAAATGTCGTACAAAATTATTTTTACAAATATTTTCAAACTTTAACTGTAGAATGTACCTACTATGTAAAATTACGCGCCTTGTAATTTTTGAATTAATCCCACTGGTTTAAGAATTAAATCAGCAATTTTCCGCGCTTTTTATTATATATTTGATATCATCATATCACAAAAATAACGTGTTATATCACAGTGTCATATTTTACGGTGTGCTTATTTAAATAAATGTTCATATTAAAAGGGCAATGTAAGTACATAACTAGAGTAATTACAAATATGTTATGTAAATTTAAAATAATATAACAGGCTAATTTTTCTTGTGTAATTAGACAGGAATTCATTATTATAAAACATAACTGTAATCGTATGTCTGTTGGCAGTTATTAATTTAGAAATTTGAACGTAACATTTGTAACTATACCTCCGTCACGTTGCGAAGTCATTCTGTTAAGAGTAGTTCAATTCAGAAATGGTAAACTATCAAATGATGTCCAATTTATGTTGAAAGATTTAAGATGACACTTCATCAATTACATATATTGTACCTGTTATTATCCCACATCATATCTGCCACTACACCTCCATTATATTGCTAAACCGTTAGCTTGTTAGTTTATAATCGTAAAACAATACTATTACTGTTAAACAGGACGCGGACTAAATCGACTCGGTTCACCGAGAAACGGGTACGAAACGAATCTGCATTTTTCGGAAAACACCCGTGCTTTAAATCAGATCGCTTCTGTGCAGGATTCGATCCAAAGTTATCCACGTTCCTTCATCTTGTCTTGCCTATACTTTATTACAAGGAGAGAGTGCGAATTCTGTGTATATGCGGAGAGTAATCTCCGAAACTACTCATCCGATTTCAAAAATGTTTTCACCAATATTTAGAATGGAGTTTCGGGATGGACATCCGCTATATACTATCACGTTTAAATAAAATATCTTTTCGTAGAGACTAATTATGCAACGTAAGTCGACGAAAAAAACGGTGGGAATCTACAAATTCGGGCGAAACCAAACCAAGTCACTAGTATTTTATAAAAATCTGAATTGTTGTCCGTCTTTCCAGGTTGGACCAAAGTCAATCAGTTCGTGGTTTTTATTACTGCAAAAGTCGCCAGATCTCGCTATGACTAGCGATGGCTAACCAAAATTATATCAAAATTTAATGTGATTATTTTTTTTCTCTATCCGATCAATAGGACGCGTTTCAGCTCACATATATTGGACATAATTTTCCATCGGTCGCTGATTCTCGGTCATTATTATATTACCTATAGCCTTAAGAATACAAACGAGCAATACAACGATAGCTGCTAAGATCACACAAATGAGCGTGTTCCAGTTGATGCTTAGTAACAATGACTTGTAAAAAAATATAACAAAACTGATTAACAATTTAAACTAAGCCGCACGATCGTTTGTATAATTGTTGTTAACACCTATCTTTATATATAGATCTATCTATGCATTGCAAATGATGTAGGTGTTGCGATATTATTATACCTACATCATACACAGATTGCAGTATATACTACACAGGATGATTCGGGACAAAAACATAATTTTTAACCGTGTATTTAAGTGGTCAAAAAAATTTGTTTTTGAATGCGTGCCTTATAAAATTTTCTTATATTTTATGGTTGATATTATAATTAGTTTTTTTTTTAATAATTATGAATAACGGGAATGCGGACACATAGGTATAATTCTTTTTTTTTACGTTTCATCAGAATTTCTGACTTTTTCGAAGCTCTGTAAAACTTTGAAATTATTAAAGGAATTTTAAGAGCTAACAATTATCCAAATTTCTTCATTATGAAGTCAATAAAATTGTTTTTGGAGAAAAATAAAAAACAAATAAATATAGACAATAAATTGGTAAATAACAATACACATAAAATTAATAATTTTTACAAATTTCCATTTATAGAAGAACTCTCATACAAAATTAACAAATGTTTTAATAACACGAATTCTAAATTGACTTTTTATAATATTTTAACATTAAAGTCAATCTATACAAAAATAAAAGACAAAACAGATAAAAATAGTTGGCAAAACCAAAAGTGCACATCCCGCAAGTTTTCCACTGTATGATAAAAAAATAACAATTAAAAAATATTTTTAATAAATTTAAAAAGATTTAAAAATTTAAAGAAATAAATAATTAAAAATTGAAAAAATATTTTTTTTTAAGTTTGCAAAAATAAAAAAAAATTAAGAACTATACATAATATAATATATAATTAATATCAAGTGGAATAAAATAAAACAAAATAAAAAGAAAAAAAAAAGAAAAAAGTCAATGATACCGTAAGGAATCGAACCCAGGACCTTGTTCTTGGGAATCCAACGGCATAACCATTACGCCACGGCTGCCTAATAGGGCAGTGGTGTTATCACGGTATACAAGTGTAGCACTTGTTTTATGGATTACACTATATTTTCATAGCAATTATTATATTGTTTTTAAACTATATTAGCTGTCAAAAATAATAAAAAATAAAACTGTTTATAAAAATTAAACTACTGAACACATTTTAGTGAATTTAAATAGGGTTCTGGTCTGATAGTAAACAAAGTGAATAAAATATAACCCAAAGCAATCCGACCAAAATTGCGATCTGTAGAGTCGTGACGTACGTACATACGTACGTACATACGTACAGACCAACCGACAACTGCTGTTTGTGATTTTCAATTACAATTTTAATAGTATTTATGAACTCAAATTGATTTAAAAATGGTTCTATTTTATAGATTAGAATCTCCTCTTTTCAAAAAGTTTCAATTTGAATGGATTTCGTGTGAAATTAACTTAAATATAACTTTTTATATGAACGAAAGTCAGCTCTGACGCACAAAGCGATAATAAAGCACATACCGCTAGTTTAGCGGTATGTGCAACAAGCATTCTAATGTTATATATAACGTACCATGTTCATGGGGGAAAACTTATATTGGTCAAACTAGGCAATATCTTAAAAAAAGGCTAATGCAACACTCGTCAGATTGTAAAATATCCAATTTAAAAAAAGACAGCGTTAGCAACACACCATTTTGAAAAAAATCATAATTTTAATTTTGAAGAGACTTCAATTCTAGACACTGAACCAAATTACTTTAAAAGAAACATAAGTGAAATGATCCAAATTTTCCTACATGATACAGTTAACTTTCGGACCGATACTCTAAGACTTAGTAACGTCTATAATAATTTATTAAATTTTTATAAAGAAAAAATCACACAAAATTAAACAGTTTAAAAAAATTTGGCACCTTAAAAATAATAGTCTCCTAGGTTATCAAATTACTGAAAATTTAAATTTGTTATTTACTATGAATTTAAATTTTCAGTAAGTTGATAACCTAGGAGAAAATTAAAAAAAAAATTCTAAACAACACTTTGTTATTTACTATGAAGTGTTGTTTAGAATTTTTTTTTTTTGACATAATAAAAAAATTTGAGAAATTTTTTCTAAAGTGGAAAATAAATATAATTTTTATGTTTAACTTTATTTTCTAATATTAAAAATTGTTTTTTGGTAATGTATATTTTTTATAATTTTTAATTAATTTGTTTTGTAAATAATAATTTTGTAATCTCCATTCTTACAGAGCTTTGAAAAAGTCAAAAATTCTGATGAAACGTTAGCAATAAAAAGAAAAGAATTATACCTATGTGTCTGCATTCCCGTTATTCATAATTATTTAAAATAAATATTACGGACTTTAAAATGGATAATAATAATTACAATTAGTAGTTTGTACAATTATTTGTTTGAACTTTTCTTTACTAGAAAGATTAAATTACCAACTGGTCAATATTTTCAAGTCTTTTAACATACACTTCTAAAGAGAAATGTTAATTAGACTTCCCGTAATTCGAAAACTCATATCATTCGGACAAAAACATGTTTTTTGATATTTTTAAGCAACAAGTTCAATTTTGTGAAAAATGTTTAATCACATCTGTGAAAAACGGTAAAATACCTTTTGCGACCACAGCATAACATTTGCCGAGAGCATGTTTTACAATTTGAGTGAACAAAATACCTTAAGGAAAAATATTCGAGCGAATTGAGTGACGCGACGGTACCATTTTAAATACATTTGACAAAATGCAACAACTCATTTTGACATAACAGTTTCTTTTCGTTTCAATAGTCACTTATGATTTTGCATGTAAAAAATAAAATATTATATAGTATCAAAAAGTACAAAATAAATTTCATGCTCTTCTATAACGCTTAGCTGTGTTGTGTTGAGTTGAGTTGAGTTGAGTGGAGTTGTGTTGTGTTGTGTTGTGTTGTGTTGAGTTAAATTGTGTTGTGTTGTCTTGTATTGTATTGTATTATATTATATTATATTACATTATAATGTGTTATAATATATTATATTATATTAAACGACTAGAGACACGCTTTCCCGCCATGAAAACCGTCACTTCCACCACTTGTTTTTTATTTCCATTTTTTTAATATTTTAAATAAATATTATTATAGCTAAAATATCAGACTACAATATATTTTTATACACATAAAGTTTTCTGCGTTGGCGCCGATTTTTCACAAAAATAATAATAACTCTTTCTATTTACATGTCAAATATTTTACTAAAATTTGGTTTCTATCTGCTTATGTAGATTCGATCGGAATCGTGCTAACAAACAGACTTTTTGCAAAAATCACATTTTAAAGGGTTCCGTGTAAACTTGAAACCCTGGTTGTCAGTCCATCTCTCTGTATGTTACAACCCTCCTGTGCTCTCATTTATATACCTATTAAGACAAAATTTGATATACGGAAGTAGATTGATAACCCATAAAGAGAAATGACGGAATTGTTAGAAAATTAGTTTTTTGGGATCTCCTTTCATAGAGTGAAAATACTCAATTTTTTCTATATGAGTAGGGCGCCTTTAGATAGGTCTCCTCTAATGTAACAAAAATTAATATTAACCCTTCAATGATAATATCTTAAGACATTTTTGAATGGAGCCTTCAGTTAGCACTTTTAAAAAATATTTTATGAAAAAAATAGAAACTTTTGGTGTTAATAAGAACGGCTACGAAAGCATATCATAAGCGTGCACGAGCTTGGCCAATCTGTGGACTTCTAAAAAATAAATAAGTGAAAGTGCATGCTGTGTACCATTCTCCTAGTATAAGAGCCAGTGATCGGCTACCAGTATGTATTTGACCAGACCTGATTTTTTACACAGTGAGTCTCCTATACCTACCATATATGGAGTGGGGATTCACTAAGTCCGGAGTGGTCGCCGCGGCCCGTACTCAGGTGCGACAGGTACAAAATTTGACTAATTTTCAAAGTATTTGACCACGTCTGCCATTTGGAAATTTAATTGTATATTATTATTGCTATTGAAAAATAACAATGGCAGACCATTATCGCGCGACAATCATCGTGCCAGACAATTTTTTAAGTACTAAAAAATATGAAATTTTGAAAGGTATATTTTCCATCACGGATTATTATTCTATTTATTATTTCAAGCAAGTTTCGTAAATAAAATTTCCTTCTAAACTTTATAGTTCCGGAAATATTTAGAAAATTAAAAAAAATCAGCTGCTCTTTTGTCTTGTAGATCTGTCAGAAATAAACTAGTTAAGCATGCTTTGATTAATTTTTACATGACGTGGAACATATTATGTAGGTGACCAAGACGACGAATAGCAAATATCATATTGAATACTAGCCATTACCCGCGTCACCTCACGCGATATCAGAAATGATATTTTCTTTATTTTACTATATCAAATGTCAATATTTTTGAAGTTGGAATGGTCCCGTCGCCCAATTGGTTGGAATTTTTTATTTGTTCCAAAACAAAAATAAAAAATGTCAAGAGAATATAAAAAATTATTTATGCCTACCTATACCTACCTATAAACAATATTTTTATTCTCACTTGACACTTTTTAATTAATGTCAGTAAACTATTAAAACTGTCAACTACCATAGTTCCGTTACTAAATCAAATAAGACCTATATGCTTAAACGTAAAATGTTTGGTTTAAAAAGATCTTATGAACAATTTACCAAAATTTAAACAAACTGCGTTAATACTTACGGTAATTCTATTTGTTTTCATTAAGTATGAGTATCAATGTGATTTTTTTAAAAATAACTAAAATTTCAACACCTTGTCAAAAAACATATTCGTGAAGTGACGTCTGAAATTTATAAGTAATTTTGATTCCCTAATACACGATTTTTAAATACAGTGATTTCCTTCCGGAACACCTGTATCTAGGCACCTCTATAAAGCAAACATTTGGATGGTTGGATATGTACTGCTGGATCAAACAATTATCATAAATTAATCTACATCTGAATGTATAATGACGGTTCCGTTCTGTCACCTTTCACTGCTCTTTTATTACACAGTGAAACTTCACATTCTTTAAAAGTTTATCAAATACAGACCCCTAATATATACGAAAATTAAAGAAATCTATTAACTAATGTTATTTTGTGACTGTATAAGAAATATCTCTGTTTGAAATTTTCTTTCGTTCAGAACAAAAATGCACCGATTTGAATTTTTTCAAATGCATACATACGGACCAAATTTTTATAGTATAAAATGTTTTAATAAATTGACACTCCAAACAAGAATTTTAGAATCAAGATAATATTTTGAAAGAAATGTAAAGAAATATTTATTAGAATATTGTCTTTACAGCATAAAATAATTCTCTGATTGTCAAAATGTACATTAGTTATTGAATGAATGACAATAAACTTTATTATTATTTTAAAAAATCATGATTATTTTCCAGTATATTATTTATTTTATCTTGAAATTAGTTAAAACTAGCTAGGCTATACCAGTTTTCCTGAAATATACATAATCATATTAGGACAAACTAGTTCATCCAAAGCTAAACTAGTTTGTCCTATCGAGCTTAGGCCAGACTAGTTTGGCCTAGGGTATACCGGTTTATTCAAATCTTTGATTAACGTCTGATTAGAGCCCTTCAATAAATAAAACTATCGATCAATTTTTCAGACAATATATTAACAAAAAATATAATTAATACATTAACGTTTCGATCCGTATTTGGATCTTTTTCAGAACTGATCTGAAAAATATAAAAAATAATTAATATTTAATTTCTAATTCGCTTTTTATAAAATTCTTTCAAAATTATTAATTAGTATCAAAATATTGAAAAAATAATAACAAACAATTATTTTAGATCAGTTCTGAAGAAGATCCAAATCCGGATCGAAACGTTAATGTATTAATTATATTTTTTGATAATATTTTGTCTGAAAAATTGGTCGATAATTTTATTTATTGAAGTATACCGGTTTATCTTATCGCATATAGGCAGAACTAGTTTGGCCCAGGCAAAACTAGTTTGGCCTGAAATCGGGTTTGGTCGGTAACATATACATACATGAATCTTTATTTTCGTTATTTATAAAAAATGTAGATTGCACCTTCAGTAAGTTAGGGAGATTCCAAATGTGATTACATTTTTTAACTCTACATACAAAAAAATAGAAAGACATTTCCTAAAATGATATCAAGTACTGTTGCTATCATGGGAAAAATGGAAAAAAAAACATCATCTCAACCCCCAATATGCTATTTTTGCAGTGATCAATGTTTTTATAAGAATATGTGTTTTAATCGTTTATGCTTGTATCTTTTATATTTGGTTGATAGTTTATAGTTTCTAATTTTATAAATTATGCAAAATGATTTTAACATGCTAGTCATATACATTTCTTCGCTTAGTCAGAACTTTTAGAACACACGTTCAAAATTAAAATTGTTTCTGCTAGACCGGAAAAGTATGGTAACCCTACTTCTAATCAGGAGTTAAAGATCATTTGCATTAACTAAACAAAATATTGTCCTATTTATGACGACAATCGCTGTGTAAGTCTATTGTTTTAATTATGATTGCGTTAAAATCAAGTGTCCCTTGGTGACCGATATAAATAACGCCCCTGCACAAAACTTTCTGAAATATTCATGCACGTGATACAGTCGGAAATGTTACAAGTGTCAAGTTGTAAGAACGAACGCTAAGCAATAATTACATTCATTAGTTATGTCTGCTGTTATCGCTCAGTTACCTTGTACAAACCACCTACAGACTATTGCACCTTATTGGTTTGATGATTATATCCAAACAACTTTGCACTAACCTGTATGTCATCGTTACGAAATTATTTAATAGAGACAAGTCGTGAGGTGGGTCGTGTATTGGAATTTTACAAGTACGACCCTTGACGTCCGCACTACAAACTTAAGTAAGATCTATATTGGATACTAGCGGTCAAACTGTAAAAGCATGTATAGAACCGTGGAGAATTTAATGGTTAGATTATTTACTTTTTTTCAGATAAATTTAAAAAATGTACTATTATTCATGATTTTAACTTGCGTTTGAAATTTCCATCAGTAAGTAAACAGCCACGTTAACGACTGCGTTTGTACACATTCAATATTTTTGCCTAAAACCTTCGCGGGTGTTTACACAACAACTCACCCAAGTTTCATCGTAATTGTATGAATGGTATAGGAACGCATAGGTCCCGAACAGTTGAAGAGACGAACAGACAGAAGACAATATTTTCATCCGACTGCGCCAAAAGGAGGGTAATGTTTTTCGAATGTATGTCTTTGACACACTCTGAAGCGTAAACGGCTTCATGAATTTTAACATATGAGGTGTTGTTAACTTCATCTTAATTGTGGGAGCGACATATTATATGGTATAATATTTCAATACGGCATCAGCTATAATCAAAAAAGGCAGGAGGAATAAAAAAGATATTTTGTTATAACAATATGGGTATCAAATAAAAGCAACCAAATAGACATGTCCAAATATATATTTATGCTACTATTTTGACAAAAACTACAAAAAAGTTAAAAAAAAACCTCTAATGCGTAAAAATGATTAACAGAAAGGATGAAAACAAAAATTAACTATTTAAAATAACAAAAGACACTATTGCACGAAAATGAAATTAATAGATTTGTTCCAAGCACCCAGTCTTGCTGCTGCGCAAGACTGTCAGGCGCAGTAGCTCAAAAATCGATATAAAGAGTTTCGTTTCAGTTACTGCGCAAGACGGTGACGGTTCTGTTACCGTTCTCTGGCTGCTTGGAACAAACTTAATAACTAGAAAGAGAAAAACAAGTCGGAAAATCTCAACATGAAGCGGATGGAAACCTATTCAAAAACAAAAGAAAGATACAAATAGGTCTCCACCTGTTGCATGCTGAGATTTTTCGACTTGTTTATGCTGTCGGGTATTCTGTTTTTTTTTTTAAATAATTTTTTTTATTAATTAGATTCCCTACTTACTGTTTGCAGACTTTCTATAATGTGATATCTAACAAATTTAGTTTTAGTGGTGTGAACATTAAAAAATATTGTACGAAGTATAAAACATAATTTACACCTTTTCGTGATGACATATTCAAATGAAGTTAGTAATGGAGAGTGATTGACTTGAAATTAGAGCCCAGATATTATTACTGTGCATGCGTTTTGTACATGTCAACGTAAGTATTAATCATAGCTTTATTAATAGCATAAAGTTATAAATAATGCTCGCAGAATAAAAAAAAACTCATTCTAATTTCGACTGGTACTACTTCATAACATAAATGTGCATAATTGCGTACTACTCTATGAATTAATTAAAAAATAAATAGGATGAATAGGCGTTCATTTTTTTTTTTATTCTAACTGCATTTAAATATTTAAATGCTGACAACAAAAGCTGCAGATTCTAATTTCTCAATTGTCTCAGGCTAAAAGTCATCAGGAGGCATTTTCTTTTACAAAAAAAAAAAAATAGTGCCAAGTCAAAATTTTTAAGTGCCTATTTTATTTGCAACACATAAAAACATTGCCATTTTCTTTTGAAATATGGAAAAATACACTGCCTTAGCTGGAATAAAAAAACTTTTTACCATATTCCACCACAAGTGGGGAATGGTACTAATTTAGGTCAAAATTCTTTTTTTTTAATTTTACAATATTTTTCGTTCTAAGGTTCCCCGATTCCAAAAAAAAAATTGGATAAAGTCTATTTGTCTGTGAACACGATACAGATCAAACGGGTGAGCGGATTGAAATCGTTATTTTGGGAGAATGTTTGATGTATATGGACAGAATTAGTTTTGTCCAACTGAAAATGCGCAAAACTAACTCAATATCCGTTTAAAAGTAAGATTTCGGATTTGGGAAATATTCGTTGGTCAAAACTAGGTTTGCGCATTTATTTCGGTCATTGACCGAATTCGGGTATAGACCGTAACATATAATATACCAAATATGAGGATCCGTATTATTTTTGGGGAAAATCGACGCATGTACAAAAGAGATATACTATAACGTTGTGTTTTTATATAATTATGATATACTTATAACGATTTATTATTCTATCTATTTTTACAAGGTTTTGTAAACATTTTTTTTTTAAACTTTATAGTTTCGGAAATATTTCAAAAATAAACAAAAATCAGTTGTTCCTTTATTATGTAGACCTATTAGTTAGGTAATTGACCAGCATGCTTTGTTTAACGACGGTGATAACATATTATATAGATAATCATGAAAACGGATAGCAAATGTTATAATATTTAATACTA
This sequence comes from Xanthostigma xanthostigma, assembly GCA_963575645.1. Classification (NCBI taxonomy): domain Eukaryota; kingdom Metazoa; phylum Arthropoda; class Insecta; order Raphidioptera; family Raphidiidae; genus Xanthostigma; species Xanthostigma xanthostigma. The sequence continues at coordinate 17,371,615 of OY754468.1, forward strand.
GCCGTTATCCGCGTCACCGCACGTATTAACAGGAATTTTATTTTTTTTTTATTGTAATTAATATGTCAAATGTCAATACTTTTTAAGTTGAAATGGTCCCGTTGCCCAACTGTCTGGAATTTTTTATTACCATTCCAACTCTACAAGTGAGAATGGTACGTACTAATATTAATATAAATGTTTTTCGTTTGGTTCTCCGATTCCAAAAAATATATTGTTTGAAAAGTCTGTTCGCCTGTTTGTCTATGAGCACGATACAGCGGATCGAAGCGAAATTTTGGTAAGATGTTTGATATATATAAAATATTAAGAGTATTTCAGTTGTTTAATGGGAAAATCTGCTTTTGCGCTATAAAGTTGTTTATTCTGTTATAAGGGACAATGGTATACGCTTCAAAACGGTTAATTATTCTCTTCACTTTTCCAAGAAAATTATGTAAATAATTTTGGAAAAAGTTTGAAAATAAAAAAATCAACTGTTCTTGTCTTCTGAAGGTCTGTCAAAAAGAAATTAGTTGGGTAGCAGACAAGCATACTTTGGTTAATTATAACATGTGGAAGCATATTATGTAACCATGCAAACGAAGAGCAAATATCATAACATTATACTAGCTGTTACCCGCGTCACTGCATCCGTTAACAGAAATTTCATTATATTTATTACATGTCAAATGTCAATTTTCTTATGTCAAATGTTTTTTTCTTTTAAGGTAGTACGAGCGCCAAGGCAAAAGTTGTGTTATATTGATTTGTAATTTTATCATTTTTTGTCAATATATCGTTCGGTCTGAGAAAAATTGGTCGTCAATTTTATTTATTTAAACAAAAGGCTTGATTTTTTTATATTTCGGTAGATGGATGATATGTTTTCATTGATTTCTCCAAAACTAGTCCGTGGAAATTAAAAAAAAACTATTTAAATTAAAGTTAAAACCTTAATAAATTATTGAAAACAAAAAATAACAAAAAAAAACCCGTTGTGCCCGACTAATTAAAAAATTGGTTGTCTGTTAAGTCGGTTTACGGACGATAGTTTTACGTGATAACGTATTCCGTAATACATAACCTAAATTCTACATATAATAATTATAATAATTCAAATCTATGATATTGCATCTTTCGCTTCAAATTTAGGTTAATTTTATGTATTAAAATACTCACCACCTATAATAATAATTGTTTTTTTTAACTTTATTTCTTTCGTATTTATTTTAAGTCTCAAAGATTAATTGTCATAATATTTTGAAAACAATTGTTTCACTGTTTATATAAAATTCCAAAACCTACTTACAATATTTAAGTATTTTCATACGTCAAAAAATTGATTTTTATAATGATAAAATTTGTATGAAAACGATTTTTTCGAGAGATGAGACCTAGCTAAAACGATTTTTTGCCCCCCAAAATCCCTTTTCAGTAAATTTCATCCAAATCGTTAGGGCCGTTTTCGAGAAAAGCACGCACAGGGTCAGGCGGAACGTTAGGAACGTTACACTTTTTCGTGCATGCAGCCGGTGTTTCATCAATTTATAAGATTGGTGATTCATCAATTTATAAGACGTTATCACGTCAAAAGATATTTAATCTTTTTAATTAGTCAGGCACAACGGGTTTTTTTTTTGTTTTCAATAATTTATTAAGGTTTTAACTTTAATTTAAATAGTTTTTAGGGTTCCGTACCCGAAGGGTGCTCAAACGGGACCCTATTACTAAGCCTCCGCTGTCCGTCTGTCTGTCCGTCTGTCTGTCCGTCTGTCTGTCAGCGGGCTGTATCTCAAGAACCGTAATTGGTAGAGAGTTGAAATTTTCACAGAGTGTGTATTTCTATTGCCGCTAGAACAACAAATAATTAAAAACCCCCCAAAACTCCCAAAAGAGGAGCAAACTAAGTTTTTTGCTTATAATTCGCTCAATTTAAATCAGATCGTTTCGAGACCTGTCTTAAACGAAAGAGGAGAAAATTTTACATAGATTTTGTATAACAGAATTCGTCGAAACACTTTTTTTGTACAGCTTTATATAGAAATATAATGTATAAATTCAATTTTGTCTAATCCATAGCATACACGGAGATCGTCTGTCTTCGTTTGTTGCATAGTGTACTATGGGAATTTAAATATTGCGTATGTTTTGTCTTAAAAAAAAAGATTGCATTTGTTCAAAAACGAATGTCATTTCAAATATTAGTCAGTCTTTTGACATTAGTATTTTTTTGCAACGCCTTCTGAGTTAACGATTTGAATAACTAATTTTAATTATTAGAACATATTGCTTTGACAGATGCAAACGTCATTTTTTACATTTTTTACCATTCCAACACCATGGATGAGCGGAATGAAACCAAATTTTGGGAGGATGTTTGATATGCAAATATGAAGAGGCCTATTGTTTTTCAGAGACGTCGGCGCAAGCGCAAAAGAAATATATATTATAATGTTGTTTTTATAAGATAATAGTATACTTTTCATAAAGGCGTATTATTTTGTTTTACAGGAGTTTTGTAAAATAAATTTTTGAAAAAAATCGGCGCATGCGTAGAAGAAATATATACTATAAGGCTGTTTTTTATATAATAACGGTATACTTTTCATTACGGTTTATTATTCTATCTATGTTTACAAAAGTTTTGTAATTTTTTTGGGAAAAATTGGCGCATGCGCAAAATAAATATATGCAATAACGTTGTTTTATATAATAATAGTATATATTTCATAATGGTTTATTATTCTATTTTAAAAGAAAGTTTTGTAAAAAGTTTTAGGGGGAAAGGCGGCGCATGCGCAGAAGAGATATGTGCTATAACATTGTTTTTATATAATAATGGTATACGTTTCATAATGGTTTAATATTCTAAAGTTTTGTATTTTTTTTTTTTTTTGGGGAAATCGGCGCATGCGCAACAGAGATATTTGCCATAACGTTGTTATTTGATATAATGGTATATTTATCAAAACCTTATATTATTTTATTCTACAAGAAATTTTTGTAAAAAAAGTGTTTATAATATAAAAACGCCGGGGTGATATATGTAAAATTTGACGCCTTGAAATTCTTGAACTACTTGCATACTCCCACTGGTTACATATTGTTATAGCGCCTCTTTTGTTTCTTTTACAAAAGTATTTAAAAAGTACATAGTGTACGGAACCCTTCGTGTGCGAGTCCGACTCGCACTTGACCGGTTTTTTTTTTTTATTTCCACCGACTAGTTTTGGAGAAATCAATGAAAACATATCATCCATCTACCGTTTTACCATAAAGCCAATGTTAAATATGCCTACTTTTGAAGTCATTTATTTATTTAAATAGTCGGGCAAACCCCCTAAAATTTTCAGAATTGGTTTAGACTTAGTCCAACTTCATATAAAAAAAAATCAAGCCTTTTATTTAAAATTGCCTTGGTGCTCGTACTACCTTAAATATAATAAAATTTTATATATTTATTTTTAAAATTCAATTTATGAAAGGCAAAAATAAATATAAGTAGTTAATTTTTAAATCACGGGATTTTTCAATTTGTACTCTCAGTATAGGAAGATGTAAATCGATTTTTTTACCGATTTTTTTAAGTTTAATTCGATAGTTAATATATGTCGTTTTATAAGAAAATTTATACTTTTTTTAACCGACTTCAACAAAAAGGAGGAGGTTCTGTGTTCGTTTGTATTTTTTTTTTTTTTATGTATGTTCACCGATTTCTCCGTCAATTATGGACCGTTTTTCGAATTTTTTTTTATTCGAAAGAGTGCACCTCAGAGGTGGTCCCATCGGAACCAAGTCAGGATCTGTTGGTGGAATCCGGAGAAATCGAGGGAAACTCTCAAATTTCAAAGAAACGCATAATGTTTTTTATGTATGTTCATCGATTTTTAGTGTTAGATTAACACTAAAAAGAGAAAAATAAAATATTTTTAACAAAAAAATTGAACCGACTTCACACTAAAAAGTAAAAAATAATTGCGTATTGAAATGTTTTGGAGTCGGTGTAGTTCTCGGAATAGATTTCATTTTGGCTGACACCGACTCCAAAACATTTCAATACGCAATTATTTTTTACTTTTTAGTGTGAAGTCGGTTCAATTTTTTTGTTAAAAATATTTTTTATTTGGGTAGTACGGAAAAACTGCACAGCATGTATAATGTACCTATACCTATATACAAAAAAATTAGTACTGAAAAATACAAACTCTAATATTGTTCATCCCATGCAATGCGAGTGAAAACTTCGAAGTGCAAAGACAAGAATTAACGCCAAAGGATACGGAATTTAAATATTTCTCTTGCTGACAAAACATAAGTCACACATATAAAATCCAAAATTATAATACATGAATAAGTAATAAAAAATGTTAAATAGGTACAAATCGTCGACAACACAAAAGTTAATTTTTATGCTAATTAAACGAATACATCAAAATATAAAATGCATCTAATTACATGATAATACGCGAAGGCATGCACCTCCCATATTATAACTGTCTTTTATTTACTTTCGTCACGCTCTATCCATCTTCGTTCACGAAACTAATTATACGGGTAGTTCGTAAGAAAAACAGAGATGGAGCACGTGTCGTTTCGTCACAAGTCAGAGATCGCCAGTACAGTGACGTCTGACACAACATTCTTTTTCAATGTTTCCATTCTGGCCTAACAAAAATTACAGCAGGCTGAGAAATTGTATACAGTGCACGGCTAACTTCATGTTCGAAACACCCATCATTCGGCTGAATCACGCATAAGGTGGATTTGGTAATCTTTTGGTACAGTACGGCAGTTACAGAAGCAAGCAACTATGCGTGGATGGTAGCTTTTGACGTTAAAAATGCTTTTAACACGGAGCAATGACATAGAATAATCAAACCCCTAGAAAAGTTGGAAATATCAAACTTTTGCTCCGTATGGTTAAAAGCTACTTCGAAAATAGGACTCTTGTCATCGGAAGCGAAAGTAAGGAAATAGATATAACAATGGGAGTCCTACAGGGTTCTATACTAGGACGTCTGCGCCGTAATGTCTTCTACGACGATGTACTAAGGATGAATTTGCCTTCTAAAGCTAACTTAGTCGGGTATGCAGACGACTAAGCACTAGTCGCAATAAGCAAAGAAAGGAGCATCCTGGAAAAAGTACTAAACTATGGAGTGGCCAAAATAGAAGGATGGAATAGTTTGGAACTAGCACCCGAAAAAACAGAGATGGTAATACTCTCGGGCAGACAAAAATTGAAGACAATCCAAATTAGAGTAGCAAAAGTGGAAGTGGAAAGCAAGAAGGCAATAAAGTACTTAGGAGTATGGCTTGACAAAGACACAAGAATGACGGAACACGTCAAAAAGACTGTGGAGAAAGTAAATAAGATCACTGCTTCTCTAAACACACTAATGCCAAATGGAGGAAATCCGAGCAGCGAAAAACGGGGGATACTAAGAGGAGTGGCACATTCTACTATTATATACGGAGCACCAATATGGGACGCGTACTAGAGTATAAAAAATATAAAAATACTAAGGAATTAAAGGAAAACGATCATAAGAGTGATCGCAACATACAGAACGGTGTCAACCGAAGCACTCCTGGTTGTGGTAGGAATTCCCCCCATTGACCTGTTGGTGCAGGAAAGATGCGAAGTGTATTGCAGAAGTCTGGAAAATAGAAGGGAGGAGAGGGAGAAGCTGAACGATAAATGGCAGCTAAGGTGGGAAACGTCAACAGTGAGTGCTTGGACAGAAAGATTCATCCCTAATTTTAAAAACTGGATAGAGAAAGAAGCCACGCAAATCAACCATTACGTAACACAGTTCTTAACAGGACATTGATGCTTTGGTAGCTATCTAAAAAGGATAGGGAAAATGGAAAATGATACTTGCAGATACTGCTCGAAGAAGGAGGACACAGCAGAACACATACTTAGATGTCACAGATGGACCAAAGAACACTTAGAACTCGCGCTCATACTGAGAGAGGAGCTTACGCCTGATAATTTTGCCAAACATGTTAACGGAGGAACTTGATTGAATATCCAAAGCACTATCACAAGGATTATGAAAGAGAAAGAGAAGTACTTATAACTGAGTGCTGCCGCCCATGATGACGATATGCTAGGCGATACCGTGATGGGGTACACTGCAAAGATCGAGGAGGGGTTTTAGTAGGTATACTTCACTGAGAATCCCACACTTCCATTCATTTCTTTTTTGCTTGGTGCCTATAAAAGGTTTCCCCTCCTGTGGCAAAAAAAATCTCTTGGTACAAATCTGTCAGTGCGGCATAGCCCTCTTGGAGACTAGCGTCTGGTAAAGTTGGTGGCTAACCGAGCATACGACTGATATTTATGTGGTAGGCAGAGTTTCGGTCACTAATATTTTGCCAACGCCGGTCCGCCGTGGAGCAACCACCGCGTTTTTAAATGATCATAATATGAACTATAGCATAATACATGTCACTTTTGATATTACTATACGAATTAGAAGAAACTTAAGAAGGTATTATAGGGTTCAACAAATTGGTACTTGATTGAGTACACTAAATAAGTGTGTTGACTTAGTAATCTCTAATTTCGATCAGTAAGTTATCAAAAATGTGTCTTTTTTTTAGTTTCTCACGGAACTTGCAATATATCAACAATTGAGAAATTGAAATTTGAGGTGAAATTGTGCATAAAAAATTGTTATTTATAGCAATGAAACATTAACGTAATCTGAAATTATCAAAATTTTTGGAGTCTTAATACGCGGGTAATTTCACGACCCAGTATATTTTTATTCAAAGCCCATATAGTTTGGTGGATTTGAAAAAAAGCCTTGAAACCGGTGTGTCTCGAATCGAAAAATGTTTTCTACAAAAACTGTAAAGTCGAGCTTCCCGACATTTTGGTTTGTGACCGCATGTCGGAGGGGTCGGCGGGGGATATTCCGCTTTATAGTTCCGGAAAATCCGTTTTTGCCCCATATATCTCAGTCATTATTATTGGGGGGGGGGGGGTGTACCAACAAAAGTTGTAGAGAAAAAGAATCCGTTTAAGCTAGTTTCAGATCCGGTCTGATCAAATAACCCGTTCACGAGATATAACTTTGATTCTAATTGACGTATCGACCTAAACCAGACGGCATTTTTTTCGTTTATTTATCTACTTTATGTGACAATTTAAAATAAAAAATGTCTCCCAAACTCAACTGCTAGTGGACGAAATAAAGTATTGTTACATAAACTGTCCCTCTTTTATGTTATATCGTCAAAATTACTTTTACTTAGCTACGCACCAATTCAAGTTTGTGGCGTAGCTAAGGAAAAGTAATTGTTATATGTTATTTAAAATAATAATTGTGTATTTCCAATGGATATTTTGCACATCAGTTATCGTACTGTAACCTTTAAATATAAATGGATTTGAAAAAAAAACTGTTTCATTAATTATTTCGTACTCTCATAATACCTTTATTTTCTAATTTTGTTCCAATTCCGCCGAGTCGGTAAATAGTGCGTACGCCACTGATGTATACGTGTAGAAAACAGAGTGAGAGAGAAAGAGGGAAGACAATAGAGTGTAAGAGAACATAGAGGACGCGACATGACGACAGGTGCTTTATATTGGCGTGACAGAGTCCTCCATACACGACACTGTTGTGTTGAAATGAACCATTTTTCACCTTTCATAATTTACATGACACAAAGTGTTTGTCGTCTCTTATTAATAATTTTCTGTAATAACAGCTATGGTCAGCCGCACCGTGACACATATAATATATATAAGACGAACGAACCTTGACAAAGAGGCGACACAAGATTTCGAAGTTTGTAATATTCCTAATTAGGATACAAGTGGCGGCTCCCGATCAATCGTCTGGTGTTTAATCACTTTAATATAATTATACTTATCTAGTCGCAACCCGCGGCTCCACACACGTTTGAGATGAAACACGGTAGCGACAATAATAGTGGAGCCTTCGACTCCACAGTATTACATGTTAAAATTTGGACACAACATTCATCATGGTAAACTAAGATGAATGTGTGTACACATGTCCCCACCCCCACATCCGTTCTTTTGCACCCGGGTGAAACCGGGACGGACCGCTAGTATTATATAATACTAGCGGTCCGTCCCGGTTTCACAGTAGAACCTCTTTAAGTCAAACCTCGATAAGTCGAAAACCTTCAAAACTCTAAAAAATGTTTTGGTCCTTCCTTTCAAGCCCCGAACCCTCCATTACTCTAAACCTCAACCGTCTATAGGATGAAATAATCAGTGAGTGATACAAGCCATTTTGGTACATTTTTTCCCTCCATATAACTCGAAAAAATAAATTGGACCTCTGCATCTCGAACATAACAAGTCGAATATTTTCTTATAAAATCCGCCTAAGTCAAATCCTTCATATACCTAAGTCTAAAACAATATAACTCGAATTTTTTGGCGTCTTCCTTCAAGTTCAACTTACAGAGATTCCACTGTGTATGCGATTTGTTTTTTTCTAAAGTCTACTCATAATACATAATCTATTTTGTAACATTAAAAATCAACACATAAATTTTGGGATTTCGAATTTTTATCAAAATAAAACACAGTCTATTACTCAGCGATACTAGTTTTCTTATTATTGAAAGAATTTTTAGAATCGATTCAGTTGTTTCAGAGATTGCCCCCTACAAATAAACAAACCCACAAACAATTATATATTAGGTATATTATATTAATAAATTTATGTACTCTCATAGATTTTTTGAGCAGATTATAATACAAACCATAAGAGTATGCAATGGGATTTGTTTCAAATTTTACTGATAATACAGGTGATTCAGAAAAAAATATGGAGAGACACAGAGAAGTTGTGCCGCAAACTTTAAGGGTGGAAATACCTTTCTAATGAATCAAATTGAGCCATCAATATTTTATTACTAAAGTAGAAAAGAACGGCAGATTTAAAAAAAAATTTTATGAGATCCCCCTGAATGTATGCCCCGTTAATTGAACAAGAATTATCAAACTGCAGGGTTCACAAATGAAATTATGTTAAAAAATCTTTCTTTTTGAACTAAGTTAAAAACTACTCTGAGCAAAATGGTGTCGAAATTTTTGACGTTTGTTTAAAAGTGTTAAACCTCGGTGGTGCTCGTTTTATTAAGAGACTGTAGGTATACAATCCACTAATATAGTTTCAAAAAAATAGTAGGTTATCTATCAAGTCCACGAATTATTATATTGCTAGCGGTTCGTCCCGGTTTCGCCCGAGTGCAAAAAAACGAATGATGGGGGACATGAGTACGCACAATCGTCTTAGTTTACCGAGAATAATGTTGTGTCCAAATTTCATGATGATCGGACTGACCATTCAAAAGTTTTTGTCAAACGGATAAATTTTGAGTTTTATATTATATTATATAGATGAGACAGTCTGACATTATGGTAAATAAGCGCCTAGCGAGTCTTAACAGTCACACAAGTTATAAAATAATCACGCACGATATATATAGTATATTATTTGCTTGTGCCTTCTATAAAATAGCTGATTTTCACTTCACAATAGGTATATATTTATATCTGACAGTTGAGATTTGGATTGCTTACGAAGACAACGCCTAGGTACTTTACTTCTCTGTTTCTATTTTATAGGGAAGCATGCTAAATTATTTTCTGATTTTCATGTCTGTATAGCGATTGTAAAATGAGCTTTTTTCGCACTGGGGCATAATGTAAGTAAAACAAAAGTAGTCCAATATCTGTCAGTTGTCTATTGAAGTCATATGAGCAAAAGGTGCAGCAAAGTAGACTTTGCTATCGCAAACAGTCCACATATTATCCTAATATGGTCAAAGTGAACTGTGAGAAATATTACAAATATACTTATTATGTTGTGAAAATCAGCTGTTTTTAGAAGATAAGTGCAAAAAATATGTATCTCAATAATTGCAATGCTTATATGATTCCTGTGACTGTTAAAAACTCGCTAATCGCTTGCTTTATCAATGTCACACTCGTACATAAATTGACAATGTAATTATAATCTAGATACTAAAACTAAAAACTTAAACATATTGACAAAATATTATGAAACATCAATTTCGCTAATGCTTGATCCTAAAATATGTATCACCTTCTATACAAAGGCGACGATATTGTGATTAGCTAAGGGTTCGCGCTATAAATCACTGTTCACAACTGACTTTGCTGCTGCGTACAGCGGAGAAGTCCGGGGCGAAACGGAATGAGATGAAATATATCAAACAATAAAACAACCGAGACATCACTTTCCGGTGTTAGCTTTGTAAAAACTGCGTTGTGCATACGTGATCCATATTATACAGTGTGATCAAATTAAAAGTATTATTTTTTTTGTTCGACTGCTCCAGACGGAGGGCAATATTTTTCGAATGTATAGATATATATGTGGGTATGTACTATGTATGTATGTCTATTTCTTTGGCACGCTCTGCAGGCTAAACGGGGCGAAATAAAAAAGAAAGGGAAAATAGAAAAACATTTTGTTATTATAACAACATGGGTGTCAAATAGAAGCTAATCTTTGATTAACGTCTGATTAGAATTCTTCAATAATAATAATAATTTTATTTATAGAAGCTAATAAATAAACATTTCCAAATATACAATGATATACATTCTAATATTTGGATTTCACGGTTCACTGCAGTGACTTCAGGGCCAGCGGCTATAGCGAAAAAATAATCGTCACAAACGCTATTTCTTTTATATAAATTTTTTTGACAAAACTGATGAACCTTTACCTAGCGATACACCTTAATTAATAATACATTATTTTGATGTTCTCGTATTCTTGTTTTATTAAAACATGAATACGAGAACATCAAAATAATCATAGATTAATCCCTGACAAACATAATGTAATAAATAAACACAAATTAGAACTTGACCACAAAATTAATTGGGATAAAATAAAAATTTTAGATAATGAAACTAATTTTTTTAAAAGAAATATTTCGGAAATGTTACATATAAAATCAAATAAAAATTCTCTCAATGCTCAATTAGATACGGAAAATTTAAGTAATATATATAATATTATTTTGAAATAATATTTTGTTTTTAATAATTTTTTCTCTTTCTTTTTAGGTTTCACAATTATTTCCATGACTACTTAATAAAAAATTGTTTGTTATTATTTTTTCAATATTTTGATACTAATTAATTATTTTGAAAGAATTTTACATAAAGCGAATTAGAAATTAAATATTAATTATTTTTTATATTTTTTAGATCCGTTGTGAAGAAGATCCAAATTCGGATCGAAACGTTAATGTATTAATTATATTTTTTCTCAATATATTGTCTGAAAAATTGGTCGATAATTTTATTTATTAAAGAATTCTAATCAGACGTTAATCAAAGATTTTAATAATCTCATCCCTAATACATTCCTTAAAATAATCTGTTTTTACTTAATTTCAATATAAATATCAATCAGCATCTGCACCAAATTAAATACACCCTTCAGTAAGTGAATCCCTATTTGCAAACTAGTGTTTTCATAAAATTTGTAAGTCCGGTCCTGTCAAGCCGATTTTATTAAAATTTTGGTAGCATATTTTAATCATTACTGAAGGGTTAAATTTCAAATGTGAAACGATTTGAAGAAATTTTTCAATATTTTTAGGCTCAAAAACTTTTTTCAACCCCTAAAAACTACCCTTAAAATGGTCCTATTGGGCTCATTTTAAACAGGCTTTGTGCGGTGATCAATTAACTCCTTCGAAAGTTAAAACCGCAGGTCCCGCCATCTCGTCATTCTAAGGACGCCAATAGTGGTAAGTGCCTTATGGCAAATGGTAGGTACATTAAAAACTCGAATGCGTAAAAATTACCAACTAAAAAGAAGAAACCCGACTGCAAAAATATAAAACTAATAACTAAAAAGAAGAAAATAAGTCAGAAAAACTCATCATGTAGACTCCACCTTCTGCATGATGAGTTTTTCTGACTTATTTTCTTCTTCTATTTGTCTCTTTCTTTTGTTTTTGAAGGAGTCCCCACCTGCTGAATGTTGAGATTTTCCAATTTATTTTTATCTTTCTAGTTATTAGTTTCATTTTTGTGCAGGCGGGTTTCTTGTTATTTTAAATAATTATTTTTTATTGTTTATTGGCATTTATTTTTTGTTTTTGTATTTTTTTTTTGTTTAATAGGTATCTACTTATTTAGCAGGTAATGCATATTTTTACATATATATTAATTATACATTATCCAGCCAGAAAAACGTCGTCATACTGGGCTCATTTTGTTTGTATTGTTTTCTACAGTCAATTTTCACCAGAATTTTTCAAATCCGCGATGACGGTACTTTTGATGTCACCGGCTCCGGGACTAATAAATTTATTTGTCATTTAATTTTCTAAACGGCCTGTATAACGTCCCATTCATAACACATGGGTATATCACCATTTAGTAAGCATTCCACAGACCCACACGTACAAATTTTACTTTAAAATGTTTTATACGGTCGTTTAAACTCATATTGGACATAAGAATGCAAAGTAGATGGCTGTCAACTAATGATTCTCCTTGCTATATGTGTGAATAAAGGCAGCTCAACAAGTTTAGAATTGGATTTATAAAATACAGTGAACCCACAGCTAGTATGTGAATCTATCTCAATATTATTACCTAATAGACTAGTCATATATAGAGTTTTTCATTACATTTTTATTTTTCGGAAAGAAAATATACGTCCATATGAAGAAAACTATAAAATACATATATAAAACATTGAACGAGTCGTTGGTGAACTATATGAATAAATTTCAAAAGAAATATTGTGATCACAAGCAGTATGTAATGCTCTCAAACACTTAACCACCATTTTTGGAAATGTTTATTTGAGGGCACGACAGTGCCCCCGCCAAGTCGAGCGCGAAGCAAACTGCCGTACCATCCTTTACTGGAACCATTTCGCCGCATTTTCAGGCCCCTATTTGAGAACCTCTGGATAAGACCAGAACGCAGAAATTTTCGTCATACAGTAAGCTATAATCACATACTTCAAATCCAAAATTTCAAGTCTGTAGGTCATTTAGTTCCGAAGTTAAGCGAAAGCAAAGTTTCGCATTTATGACACACACTCACTCATGATCATAAAAATAGAACTAGCACTTCCCATAAACTCAGAGAGCTGAAATTTGGTACAGAGTTAGGGTTTAATGGCCACATAAAGGGAAAACTATAAAAACTAGGATAATCGAAGATCTGGAGTACCTGGTGACTAGAAAACACAAGAGCCCAACCAAACTATTAGAGATCGACCTAAAAAGAAAATAAAAAAAACCGGTCAAGTGCGAGTCGGACTCGCACACGAAGGGTTCCGTACACTATGTACTTTTTAAATACTTTTGTAAAAGAAACAAGAGAGGCGCTATAACAATATGTAACCAGTGGGAGTATGCAAGTAGTTCAAGAATTTCAAGGCGTGAAATTTTACATAATTCACCCCGGCGTTTTTATATTATAAACACTTTTTTTACAAAAATTTCTTGTAGAATAAAATAATATAAGGTTTTGATAAATATACCATTATATCAAATAACAACGTTATGGCAAATATCTCTGTTGCGCATGCGCCGATTTCCCCAAAAAAAAAAAAATACAAAACTTTAGAATATTAAACCATTATGAAACGTATACCATTATTATATAAAAACAATGTTATAGCACATATCTCTTCTGCGCATGCGCCGCCTTTCCCCCTAAAACTTTTTACAAAACTTTCTTTTAAAATAGAATAATAAACCATTATGAAATATATACTATTATTATATAAAACAACGTTATTGCATATATTTCTTTTGCGCATGCGCCAATTTTTCCCAAAAAAATTACAAAACTTTTGTAAACATAGATAGAATAATAAACCGTAATGAAAAGTATACCGTTATTATATAAAAAACAGCCTTATAGTATATATTTCTTCTACGCATGCGCCGATTTTTTTCAAAAATTTATTTTACAAAACTCCTGTAAAACAAAATAATACGCCTTTATGAAAAGTATACTATTATCTTATAAAAACAACATTATAATATATATTTCTTTTGCGCTTGCGCCGACGTCTCTGAAAAACAATAGGCCTCTTCATATTTGCATATCAAACATCCTCCCAAAATTTGGTTTCATTCCGCTCATCCATGGTGTTGGAATGGTAAAAAATGTAAAAAATGACGTTTGCATCTGTCAAAGCAATATGTTCTAATAATTAAAATTAGTTATTCAAATCGTTAACTCAGAAGGCGTTGCCTTTCACAAAATACTAATGTCAAAAGACTGACTAATATTTGAAATGACATTCGTTTTTGAACAAATGCAATCTTTTTTTTTAAGACAAAACATACGCAATATTTAAATTCCCATAGTACACTATGCAACAAACGAAGACAGACGATCTCCGTGTATGCTATGGATTAGACAAAATTGAATTTATACATTATATTTCTATATAAAGCTGTACAAAAAAAGTGTTTCGACGAATTCTGTTATACAAAATCTATGTAAAATTTTCTCCTCTTTCGTTTAAGACAGGTCTCGAAACGATCTGATTTAAATTGAGCGAATTATAAGCAAAAAACTTAGTTTGCTCCTCTTTTGGGAGTTTTGGGGGGTTTTTAATTATTTGTTGTTCTAGCGGCAATAGAAATACACACTCTGTGAAAATTTCAACTCCCTACCTATTACGGTTCTTGAGATACAGCCCGCTGACAGACAGACGGACAGACAGACAGACAGACAGACAGACAGACGGACAGCGGAGGCTTAGTAATAGGGTCCCGTTTGAGCACCCTTCGGGTACGGAACCCTAAAAACTGTGTCAAATAAGAAAATCTAATAAAATAAAATGCCCACGTTTCTGCAAAAAGAAGTGAAATCCCACCAAAAACATTCTGTAAAAAACTAGCCAAGTCTCGATGGAGCTGCTTGTTTATCTCTAAAAAGTAATGAAATCTAGACAAAGTCGTGCAGAGTCTAAGGTTCCTTACTGCGATTGATTTATTATTATAGTTAATATAATAATAAAGAAATCGCAGTAAGGAACCTTAGACTTGGCACGACTTTGTCTAGATTTCATTACTTTTTAGAGATAAACAAGCAGCTCCATCGAGACTTGGCTAGTTTTTTACAGAATGTTTTTGGTGGGATATATATTATATTATAATATGTATATATACTTATATCTATATGTGTGACCAACATAACTCTCAACAGACTGAAT
This sequence comes from Xanthostigma xanthostigma, assembly GCA_963575645.1. NCBI lineage: Eukaryota > Metazoa > Arthropoda > Insecta > Raphidioptera > Raphidiidae > Xanthostigma > Xanthostigma xanthostigma. Next base: position 17,386,842 of record OY754468.1, read on the forward strand.
CGATTTAACCGAAATTTGGTCCACATGTTGAAATCAACCACCGCACGAAGCCTATTTAAAATGGGCCGAATCGGGACATGTTAAGGGTGGTATTTAGAGTTTGAAAAAAAATTTTGGGCCCAAAAACACCAAAAAAATTTTCGAAATCGTTTCAAAATTGAAATTTAACCCTTTAGTAAATATTAAAATGTGCTCCTAAAATTTTAATAAAATCGGTCCGTCAGGACCGGACTTACAAATTTTATGAAAACACTGGTTAACTAGTTTGTATGCCTAACACACCCTAAAAACTGAACGAGATTAGATACTTTAAGAGTATTCGTCCCTGCAAATACCCCCTGCACCCTTCATCTCAAATCTTTTCCCCTCGCCTAAAAACGGTTCGCGCTCTCCCGACGCTATTTTTAAAGCTAGAGGGTTCTGGTAAACGCCAAATGAAAGACAAAGAATCAGACTACAGATCCTTTAGGCGAATTTTTTGAAAAAAAATTCCTGAAAAAACTTACAACCTTTTGAAAAAAATAATAAGTTACGTAACATTTCACACGTGGGCGAAACTGTTTTTCAAAAAATTCGCCTGAAGGATCTGTAGTCTGAATCTTTGTCTTTCATTTGGCGTTTACCAGAGCCCTCTAGCTTTAAAAATAGCGTCGGGAGAGCGCGAACCGTTTTTAGGCGAGGGGAAAAATTTGAGATGAAGGGTGCAGGGGGAATTTGCAGGGACGAATACTCTTAATGAATGCTCAAAAAAAGTCTGTCAAGGATTATTTGTTCTACGTAGACTGCGTTCAATGATTGACTTAAAAACCTTAATTAGTATTTACTATGCTTATATATTACCTCATTTAAAATATGTCTGTATACTTTGGGGTAATTGTTCTGAGTCGGAGCGCCTATTCAATCTGCAGAAAAGGGCTTTACGCGTAGCATTTGGACTTAAACTATTATGACTCTGCTATTAATTTATATTTATAATACTATCATCTTTGCGCGTAGAAATCTATACCTATTTAGCACTCATGATCACAAACAACTCACAAGGGGCAAAAATCTTATCATTGTAGCAAGAATTTAAATATCTATAAAAAAAGTCTGCATTTTAATGCCGTCACTTTGTATAATAATTTGCCAAATTGGATAAATGATAATACTAATTTTTATATAAACTTTTTATAATTTTTGACATGATAACGTCTTATAAATTGATGAAACACCAGCTGCACGCACGAAAAAGTGTAACACCGTAACGTTCCGCCTGACCCTGTGCGTACAAGCGAGAGCGCAGTATAAGCAATAGAGAAGCACGATCGGCCCAAGTTTGACAGCTACTAAAATTTAGGTTATGTATTATTAAATATGATATTCGAGCGGAATACGTTATCACGTAAAACTATCGTCCGTAAACCGACTTTACAGACAACCAATTTTTTTTTCTTCTCTCTTGACAACTGTATATAATGTATATTCAAATCTTTGATTAACGTCTGAATAGAATTCTTCAAATAAATAATTAACAATTTGACAAAATTTGACAAAAATTATAAAAAAATATAAATCAAAATAATAAAGGATGACGTATTTTTAAGCTATTGCATAGCTTCTATCGCGGGCTTTGAGCGCGGCGACCGAATCAAGAAATTCCGTAACGAAAAAAAACCTAACACCCCCCACTCCGACCGGCACAGCGGTGCGGCGTTGACAGCCGTGCATCGTCTAACGTCGTTTCAGTTCGGCAGACTTCGGCACGGTGTTTGTGTGCTAATAACTGCATAACTGCTCATAACTGATTCTATCTTTATTTGTGTATAAATGAATTTATATATAATACTGCTCTAAAAATAACCTAAATTATTTAGGTTATGTGCAGAGAAAGTATATATGATATTGTAACTATATAAATATACATCACGCGAAATTCTATGATGAAACTCTTAATATCGTTCTTTTTGTTCAAATTTTTTGAATGAATAATTGTTTTGGTGTGTAATTACACTATTTATACCTTATTATTTATACCTAGCTATTTTCGTTTTATAGAGAAGAAAAACTTAAAGACCTTTTGAATTTATATATAATACTGCTATAAAAATAACCTAAATTATTTAGGTTATGTGCAGAGAAAGTATATATGATATTATATCTATATAAATGTACATCGCGCGAAATTCTATGATCAAACTCTTAATATCGTTCTTTTTGTTCAAGTTTTTTGAATGAATAATTGTTTTGGTGTGTAATTACACTATTTATACCTTATTATTTATACCTAGCTATTTTAGTTTTATAGAGAAGAAAAACTTAAAGACCTAAAAAGAATATGCAATAGCTTTACCGCGGCAGTCTCCGAGTGCCACACGTATTTTTTTTTATAATTTTTGTCAATATATGGTCTGAAAAAAATTGGTCGACAATTTTATTTATTTGTATAATGTATATTGTTTTTCGCAGCATAAATGAATATAAATATGAATAAAAAAGCTTCAAATGCCCAAATGATCAAATAAAAATATTTCACAATTAATAAAATAGCGCGATGTAGCTGGATACGGGGTGACGACTTACCACTCGTGAATGCAGGTGTACAACAGAACCTGATAATCAGACTTCTTACGAGACGTATTATTTCGTTTAGGTACGGCATTTAGCACCACAGTTAACGAAACGACAGACAAATTGATATGATTTTTATATGTCCAGGTGGTGTTCATAATATAGAATCACACTATTGTACTTACATCATTCTGTAACTAAAACTAATTATATATCATTTCTTATAGTTTCTAATACTAATTGTATACATTTATTGATACTTTTTTTGTGACAGACGAAACGTACGTTTCAGATGAAATAAAAAATCGTGGGAAGAAAATTTATTCACAAAAAACATTTGCCATTCAAAAAGTGGTTTATATTTAATTGACTTTTGAATTAGCATACTTGACACATATTTCACCGAGCTCACTCTAATGCTCCCACATTTTTTTGCAAAAATGTTTTTTGGATTACAAAAACATTCATAAATAATCAACTAAATTAAACATAACGGCAATTGTCCGTTTAAAAATGTAAATAATTTCGCAAAAGTATAAGAAATAAGAATTCTACAATAAACAATAAAATAAACTCACATTCCGAAAAACCCGCCTCCACAGTTCATTGTTAACCGTAACACGAGTTCAGATGGTGTTCAATTTATCTGAAACAAAAAAATTAAAAACTAATATTATTTAAATAATGATAATAATCTCTCAGTCAATTAATATTAAAAAACAGACGTATTCGTAGTGTCGAATGGACACATTTCTAAGTATATAGCCCGCTGACTTTCCGCCGGGGTCACCTTTAAAAAATTACTATATGTATAAAATTTGATAAACAAATTTTTTTGATAACTTTATGAAATTAGAAAATATGTCAAAAAGGCAAATTATTTTACATCTCAAATTGTGTGGCACTAGCTATTCGCATTTTAGTTACAAATTAAAATATTTAGGTTACAAATTGTTTGTAAGCAATATTGCTTGGTTGAAGGGCTGAATTCGCACACGTTTTGAACTATATGTTTTCGAAGCTGAAATACATCAGAATTGTTAAAATAATATAAAGAGATGTCACACGCTCTCGATTAGAAATTTCTAAAATTCGAAAACTCCTGTTATTTTCAGAAAACTACCTTACAATAATCATGTAGCGCGCTTTATAATATAAAAAATAGTACGGGATACAAGGCTAATTAAAAAACAATATTTATTCCCTAAACATCTTTATTGTGAGTTTTCTTCAAATATATCAACGACTTCAATCTTATTATTAAATGTTCCTTTTAATCACGTACAACTATATTGAAGATGCCCAGTTATCTTTTTGGAAAAAAATTTAAATATACAACTGGTTACCATCAAGGCTGAAACCTGAATTTCCCAATTTCGCGTTGGTTGATTTATCAATTAATCGTAACCAATGCTAAAGTATATATTAGAAAATATTCATTTATGATATTTTGGTAACTGAGAACCACTGCATGCGAGAATCGAGATTTAATGGTAACCATGTTGTATATTAAAAAAATTTCCAATAACATAACTGAGCATCTTCAATATAACTGTATACGTAGGTAATTAAAAGGAACACTTATTAATACGAAATCACACGTATATAACTTCAATCTATTTCAATATTATGTTCGCAGCATTATAAATATCAATAATTTTACTTATTCTTATGATAAAGAATAATTAAAATATTTAAATACTGAATACGAATTTGCTTCTATTATTTAGCACTGATCAACGGTTTTATTTAGCTTGTCCCCGTATATAGGTATTTGTTTAAATTATGTTTTTTGAAAACTTGTGACAGCTTTTTCAGCTACTTCCCGTTATCTGATTGAGTTGAAATTTGGCATACGCGGTACATAGTTTCGATGACAATACAATATTATAATAACTAACTGACTGGTTCATCTTTCGTCCATATGCAAATCGCACTTTTAATAAAGCACACTAAAAACTTAAAAATAAAATAGGTAAAAATTAGCTTTTTAAATTAAACGGTTTTATTGTACAATCGATGATTTACTAAAAACTGGAAAATAATTATGAATCACCATATGGGGCTTTAATTAAACTAAAATAAAATCGTGGGGGCATTTATGTAATTACATTATGGTCGAAGAAAACAGTAAAAAGCTAATTTAAATTTCCAATCTCAAACAAATGAAAGTTTCCTACTAAATGCGCCTTACGATTTTATTTTAATTTAATCAAAGCCTCCTGTGGTGATTTATAATTATTTTATAGTTTTATTTCATCATCGACTGTGCCGTTTAACTTAGCGTTTTTATCTATTATATTTTAATAAATTAATACGGAAAATAATATTTGAGTTAAAATGGCAAAAAAACTATCTATTATTATAGATGCATTTTAATTCTACAAATAGAACATGCACGCAGGTTGGTGATATTGATTTGACATATTATATAATGTCGATTGGGTATCATTAACATATAGCCAGATCCACCATAAAATATATATGCAAGCTATAAATTGTTTCATTTTACACCTATATTTCATAATTCGATGAAAAATACTCAAATACCATTAGAATTTATTTCATTCATCAAACAAGATTTTCTTCAATAAGTTAATGGTACTAGCCTAGTTTAAATAAGATTAACACAATGCATACAATGTATCGTATATTATTATGTTATTTTATATTTTTATTCAAGCTATCGGCACAGTGACTCAGTCATAATCATAGTTTTAAAATTATTATAACATATAAACACTATAAAGTGTCCAAATAGACATTAAAAAAGTCAGGTAGAAGAAAAAATCCTAATAAATAGTAAAATGTGTCATCAAAATAATACAGTAGACCGAGCTATAATCGCGTGACACCTAAATTACAATTTAAAAATGACACATATTATGTCTCTTAAAAAACCTGAAATACCCTGAGAACGTAGGTTTACACGTCTACAGTGTGATCCAAAAATTTCTATATAACATATTACGATAGATAAATGTCTAAAATCTAAATAATGGAACCGTTGGTCGGTGGAGTGGAAAGGGAGTGGAGGGGGTATAGAACGGTCGAAAGACTCCATTCTGATGGTTAAATAGTATGGGTGGGAGAGTGAAGGCGCAGGAATAGAGGATGTTGGACTTTCATTGGGGAGGGGGCGTGGGAGAGTGTTTTGGTAAAATGTCCAGCTGAGGGGACCGTTAGTCGAAGGAAGAGAGCGGAGGGGGTGGCAATAACCTTGAACTACAGTAAAAATTAAGGTATAGGTACAAGTCTAGATGAAGGAACCATCGATCGGCGGAAGGTCGCGCTGAAGGTAATTAGCTGGCCACACACACAAAGTTCGATCTGCCGGTTTGGAACGGCGCGGTTCAAACGTGCGTATTTATCTGTCCGTTTGTGGGGTATGCACGCGCCAAATTTAACCGGCCCAGACTAGTCTGCCAGTTTGCACTGCCATGGAGAAAACCGTCGCCGCCCACAAACGGGCAGTCTTCGTGCAGTTTTGTTTTAAAGTTCTAACTGCGACAAATCAACATGTGTTCTGAAGGTGTTGTTGGAATTATAGACATTTATAAACAGCATCCGACCAAAAAATGAAGAGTAGCCATTAAGCGTTCCTCTAGTCTAGACCAATTTCTTCTCTCATTACAGTATTTTTTTTCGTGAGGGCACCTCTTACTAAATTTAATAAAAATCGCCCGGGTCATTTTCTCTTAACTTCTTTAATAGAACACTGTCGCTGAGTTGTTTTTTTTTTAAGCGAATAACTTTTAACCCATTTAGAACGTCGCTTTCTTATACCCGTATTGGCCATTATTTCCATTTTAATTATTGCACAACAAAAAGCTAATTTTTTTTATTACTTAACATTTGAGCAGTTGACTAAGTTTAACTTTTATAAAAATCGTGCACTTTTTATACGTCAAATAATTATTTACCTGCAGTTCACTTCAGTGATGGATTTACGCCTAGGCCCGGGCCTAGGGCGGCATAATTTGAAGGGCGGCAAAATTTTTGAAATGACAAAATTTTAGAGGCGAAAAGTAAAGACAATCAAATTCAAAAATTGGTTGAGATTAGTTTTCATAAAAATTTTTCTATAGAATATAATATTATAATTCAATTCATTAATTTACTTCTCAATCTGTATGGGTAAGATGTTAATTTTTTAATAGATCTTATCGTCTTTATAGAGTAGCTTATTTTCTGTTCCTTTAGTGAGATTAATTTATAACTTATTTATCTGTCATGTTTATTAGTTAGGTATATTTAAAAATTATATTTCAATAAATAAAGTTATTTATAAATAAAAATATTGGATCAAAATTAATGAAATTCATTTTATCAAAAAGGGCGGCGCATCGAATGAGGCCTAAGGCGGCAGCAAGCCTAAATCCGTCACTGGTTCACTTTAGTAACATATAAACCGTGCCGTTCCAAACTTTCGTCAAGACGAAATTCCACCCATACGGTTGAATCTGTGGATAAATCTGCCAGTTTCTCCCACTAACGTGCAGTTTGGCATGTGACAGACCAACCGGTGCCAGGTTGATGCGTGGGTTTTTGTTTTGCGTTAGTGGATGACAACGGTTTAAACCGACACGCCGGCGTGACGCATCAAACCGGCAGACTTATCTGTGCCGGTTAAAACTGCCGGTTCGACCTCTGTGTGTGTTGGCAGCTATTTGACTCGTTAAGGCCTAGTTTATATGAGAGGCGTTCAACGCGCGTTGGCCCAACGCCTCTCATATAAACTAGGCCTAAGATTTGTGTCCTTATTATAAATTGTAAGTTATTCAGCGGATATCAGGTAAAATAAAGTACCCCTAAATATCTTATCTTTTTCACGCTGATAAAAACAAAACAATAATCAAATCTTCGTTAAGAGCCCGTTTGCCGATCACAGAGGGGAAGCTGTATTTTGCGGCGTGTGGTGAGGAAACATTTTGAAACATTCCATTCATAATAGTACACCTTATTATTGTGGTCTATGAGAATTGAATGCTCTCTCTCTATCTTTCACACATGTGAGAAGGATTGACAAAGAGAACCGAATTATTATATGCCTCATTATAGTGATATACATACTATTACATGTGTTAGTATACTAACACAGATACGTATAGACTGCAGATATCAAATAGGGATGTGTTATATTCATTTTATATCCAGAATTACAAAACTTTACAACATATAATTTATCTGCAAAGAAATAGTTTACAAAAAATAGAATTATGTTAAATGTCACAAAAATATGGAAAAAAAATGTATTGTATATTCATAATAATAACTATAATACAGTACTGTTTGTTACAATTAGGGTATCCACCTTTTTTTCGAAAAAAAAAGTATTTTTTTAAAGTTGCAAAAATATAGGACTTTCATTATTTGTTTTATATATTATTTATTTAATTATTTAATTTATGACTGAGTTTCTTTACTCCACAGTGACACAACTATTAGCCAACTTATGAGCTAACGAATGAGCTATGGAATCTAATACAGTTGCATAAATAAAAATTTGAAAAGAAGTTTGAACCTGCAGGCCATCCCTGTAACTTCCCGCTATTTTCGAGTTCAAAACGCTCAAAAATATATAAAATATAGCAAGAAGTTAATTTTTTGGCTCTTCGAGCCCAAAAAAAAACACTTTGTTACGAAATTTTCGTTCACGATATCTCATGAACAAATAAACCGATTTTGATGCGATTTGCGGTAGTCGACGCAATTTTTTAACCTAAAAAAGTAATTTATTACAGAAAAATCGATCTCATAGGAATTTTACGAGCAATTTAAAAAAAAACACTTTTTTACAAATTTTTCGTTCATGATATCTCGTGAACAAATAAGCCGATTTTGATGCGGTTTGCGGCGATCGACGCAGTTTTTTTAACCTAAGAAAGTAAATTATTACAAAAAAAACGAATTGATAAGAATTTCACGAGTAATTATAAAAAAATACTTTTTTCCTAATTTTTTGTTCACGTTATCTCATGAACAAATGAACCAATTTTGATCTGGTTTGCGGCGATCGACGCAGTTTTTTTAGCCTAAGAAAGTAATTTAGTACAAAAAAATCGATCTGATAACAATTTTAAGAGTCATTTTAAAAAACACTTTTTTACGATTTTTTCGTTCACGGTATCTCGTGAACAAATGAACCGATTTTGATGCGATTTGCGGTAGTCGACGCAATTTTTTAACCTAAAAAAGTAATTTATTACAGAAAAATCGATCTCATAGGAATTTTACGAGCAATTTAAAAAAAAACACTTTTTTACAAATTTTTCGTTCATGATATCTCGTGAACAAATGAGTTGTCCACTCATGCGCCTAGGCACAGGTTTTTTGATATTAGCGCGTTATAACTTTAAAAATATTAATTTTAGAAAAAAAGTTTGAATTAAAAGCTGTAGAAAATTTGTAGATTTAAAACTTAAGTCATTAGCATTTTATTGTTTAAACAATTATTAGAAGAGATATGGATCCAAAAGTCAATAAACAAATCGTAATAGTTGAATAAGTCGTAAACGGTAAGTGATACAAACAAAAAGTATTGAACAAAAAAGATAGTAAATTTATTTATCTACAATAAAGGTTATTACCTTTTTTCGCCTCAAGTGCACGGTTAGGGAGATATAGGCTGAAACGGTTTTTGTCAAAATGGCGGCACTTCCGCCCTCCTAATTTGTAAGGATTTTGTGCATTTAGGGTCAGTACGTGATACTGAACCTATTTAAGAAAACAAAAAAAAGTTGTAGGATAATGCAGAAAAAAATTCTCTATTACCTGTACTAGTGCCATAGTAATTAAAACAGTTTTATTATTTACATCATTTTAATTCAAAATTCTTATTTTGTCATTAATTCTGAATTTTTATTATGTAGGTACATAATTTTATTTGAATTCATATTTATTTTATTATCTCTTCATAATTAAAATTCTCAATATATTCTATGTGTATAGATATAAAATTAATCTCTTCCATTTTAATTATGCTGTGACAAAATTTTTTTTCTGTTTTGACTTTTCAGATAATTTTTCTTCTACTATTAAATACAATAACTTCCTATTGGAAGTTATAAATATCAATATAAATCAATAAAATAAGTATTATAGATAAAATATTTAGGTACCTATTATATTTGGCAATGTTACATTTTTTCTTACTTTCTGTTGACAAAGGTAATCTTGTTTATTTTCCACGGCGATAATCCATGTTGAAACGCTGGACTTCTGTTGGTACAAATCTGGAAATGAAGTCACTGTGGGCTCGCCTGCTAGCTCACAAAATTACAATAAGAACAGGGGCTATTGTTCTTTCAAGGTCATCTGCTGGCTCTGAGCAAGAACCAATCTAGAAACGGTATCTTGTAACGTGGGCGACATGAACAAAGGCCCACAAACAAACATTATGACATAGTGTGTGTTTGTAAAGATTTCTCGTGTGATGGCAAGGTGACCTCTTAAATGACAAGGAATGATTTTAATACCAACTGTGTAAAATGGTGTGTGTGTCGTAGCTGCCCTGGGAATGGTGTTGTCACAACAAGCACGTTTCCAACAAAATGGTTGATGTTTAAAATACATTTCCTCTTATAATTGTAATTTTGTAAGAATTGAACAGTTTTTTATCCTTTTTTATTAAATAATATTGTTCATAACATAAGTAGACAATTTTGAAACTCCTGCTTTGATGCGCTTTGGTGAGCTGGCGCCATTTCAGCGATGCCAATGACTGAGAAAAGTTCGTCAAAAGTACATTTTCATTAATTTTCATGCTATCATGTTGGCATTAAAATTATTCCTTCAGACAAATAAGAGAAGCTCGAATAGCATTGAGTTTCATACCCCTGGTCAGTCCTGCATTAAAGTTCCGTGTCCCGTATTATAGGAAATGTCCCGCATTATTACGTGAATTTTACGAGACCCGTGTGGCTATATGAAAAAGACTTTTTTTTGGCTCTTCAAATTCTACCCAAAATAAAGTTTTTTAGTTTAGTCGTTTGGTTTTGGTGTTCCTATGAATAAAACTTAAAAATATTGATTTCTTTAGCTTTATACCCCGCCCCCCAGAAAAAAAAATATCTACGCCCTTGTGTGAAGTGAGCACATAATAGCAATTAAGAAAACTAGTAGTGAAATCTAGCGGCAAATCCAGCCTCGTATGCAGCGAACTTTAAATTAAAATCGTTGCAACGAATATATCAAACCACTATATAGTATACAACCCAGCCCTAAATTTTAACGGCACATGCCAGCACAGAGGATAATTTCAAAAACACCCGTTCTTTCCGTAGTTACAGCACCAGTCAATTCAACATATTACGATATTTTTTCATTGCAGAGCTACCGCTTCCCGTATAAACTGGGTCGTAATTTTGGAAAACAGACTACGGCATATTTTTTTCTAGTTATATTAAGGATCAATCTATGTCCGTATTGTAACAAATTTTTCATTTTTTACTTTGTTAATTAATGGCGAATGCTTTTAAAAGACACTTTTTACGGTTTTTAAAATTTTTATAAAAATTTTTCTGCTAAAAAAATTAAAAAAATGGTACAATAGGGACATAGATTGATCCTTAATCTCCATAAAAATAATTTTTCATAATTTTATCTCTCGTTTTACGATCAGATTTATACGGGACCGCAGACCACTGTATTGCATTGAGAAAACCAGGGGAAACGGGCTCTTAACATCTGATTATATTATATAATAGATAAGATTTATGACTATTTTTTAGATAATCTTTCTTACTAACTAAATTAACATGCGATCTATGGAGGGTAGAGATTCCTCTATGATGTGATCAATAACGCAGCCATATTAGATTAATTGTCAAAAGCCGAAAAGAAATGGAATAGAATATATTTCTTTCCTTGTCAAAAACTTAAGTTGTTCATGATTTAAATAAAGATTGTCTAAAAAATTAGTTCAAAACAATATTTGATTCTTAAAAAAATGAAACCCCAAAAACATTATCCGAACTTTGTAATTATCTGGAATAATACCTAATAACCAAATTTACATATGATCAATAACACAGCAGCCATATTGAATTAGTTGTCAAAAACCAAAAAGAAATGAAATAGAATATATTTCTGTCCTTGTTAAATCGTCTAATATATAGTTTAATAGGTGGGTCTTCTACCTATTAAACTACTGGACAATTTAAACATCCAATAGCACTATATGTTCTTTATGAATACCAAATCTGTCTATTAGTTTATTAATACAATCTACCTGTTAAATTAGTTATTTGTTCGTTATGAATACGACCCTTAGATTTCAATAAGTTCGTTCCAAGCAGCCAGCAAACGGTACCGAAACCGTCACCCGCATGCGCAGTAGGTAAAAGGAAGCTGTTAGTGACGATTTTAGAACACGTTTTAGCTACTTCGTATGCGGGTAACTGTTTCGGTACCGTTTGCTGGCTGCTTGGAACGTACCTAATATATAATAGTTCAATTTATTAGTAATTTAGTCAGAAATAATAATTTCAAATTAATGTGCAAAAATAAACCTTTGTTACAAAATAGTAGATTGTATATTATAGTGCTAACACACGGTCGAACTTGGTCCGGTCCGACAACGGACATGGTACGGCGGATCTTGCAACAGACGACCGAATCTGTTCCCATCGAACCGGGCGGACACGCAGACTACTGTACAGACGAACAGATTTGGTACGGAGCGGACCAGATCCGCTGTCCGCTTCGAACCAAGTTCGACCGTCTGTTAGTATTATTAGGAACGTAGTAATGGGTTATATTACGACGTTGCGACATTAAGTTTAAAACGAGACCAGAAAGTTTTTACACTCTATTGAGCACATACGCACGAGTTATATATTATTGTCTTTTTTTGCAGATATACTTCCTATAAATAGTTGATTTTCACTTCATTTTGAAAATTTTTTGACAGTTCGCTGTTGAGCAAAAGGTTGTCAAAAACAACAGACAGACAAACATTATTTTCTTATGGAATTGGTATAAGCCGACTTATTGTGTTTGACTTTATAGAACTAGTGGTGTAATAGGTCACTTAAAATGTTTGCATGTATGCATACGCAGCTACTTTATTGGACATAGTGCACAACAGAACTTTTATGCTTATAACTTAAAAAATTCTTAAGTTATCCAGATAGAAATTAATAGGCGATTAGGACAGACCCTAGACGAATTTTTTTATGTACCTAGATACAGATAGAAGGTACTCGTCAGATAAGCCAAAATAAGTGTGTAAAACTCTTATTTTCAACTTTGATTACCTGTAACTTTTAAAGGTTAGAATAAAACGGGCACTATTTGCTGTGTGGTCATATATACAGTAGAACCTCTTTAAGTCGAACCTCGATGAGTTGAAAACATTCAAAACTCGAAAAAATGATTTGTTTCCTTCTCTTCAAGCTCCAAAACCTCCATTACTCCAAATCTCAACCCTCTATAGGTTGAAATAATCAGTGACTCCCTTCAAGCCGTTTCGGTACATATTTTCCGTCTATAACTCGAAAAAATAAATTTGACCACTGTATCTTAACCACTCAAAGTCGAATGTTTTTCCTTATAAAATCCGCCTAAGTCGAAATCCTTCATAGGTCGAAAACTATCACTCGAGTTTTTAGGAATGTCCCCTGAAGTTTGACTTACACAGGTTCTACTGTCCTTATAATTTAAAATTCGATAAAGAATATAAGAAGTATAGCGATAACCGTAGGATTCCACGAAATAATTTCTTAAGAACTTTGGTCAAATTAAAAAATTGTAGGTGGCTCAAAATCACCAAGGTCGCAAATTTCAAAATTGGTTTCAGATGAAAAAGTTGTAATAGTCCAGTAAATAAGCCGGAAAATTTGGAAAAGTGGTGGAACAGCTCTGATTTCAAAATTTCTTTTTTTCCTTGATTCCTTAGACCCTCAGGAACATTCATCGCCACTAACCTCCGCCTCACTCCAAAAATTGGATAAATTAGGGTGGTTTTAACGCTCTCAAAAGCACCCGCCAGTAAAACAGTGGAAAAAAATTTTGAAAAATAATATTTTGTCTTAAAATCGTCTCTCGGGGGTTTTAGAAGTCGCTGATTACGAATTCGAGGTCTGTAATCAAGTAAGAGTAGTTCCAACCCTTCAAAACCACCCCCAGTCGTCACTGTAATGAAAAAACAGTAAAAAATTATATTTTGTCTTAAAAATCGTCTCTCGGGGGTTTTCGAGGTCGCTGATTACGAATCCGAGGTCTGTAATCAAGTGAGGGTAGTTATAACCCCTCAAAACCACCCTTAGGCGCAGCAGAAAGTTTTAAGAATCTTGTGTGAGTTTTTGACGTGCGAAAATGTAATTTTATGTTTTGAATTTCGCTCTACATCTGCTAACTTTCATTTTTGTAACGAAAGGGGCGTTCTATACATACTTTCTACTTATACATAGACTGGGGGTGGTTTTGAGGGGTTGGAACTACCCTTACTTGATTACAGACCTCGAATTCGTAATCAGCAACCTCGAAAACCCCCGAGAGACGATTTTTAAGATAATATATTATTTTTTACTGTTTTTTTCATTATGTACAGTGACGACTGGAGGTGGTTTTGAGGGGTTGGAAGTACCCTCACTTTATTACAGACCTCGGATTTGTATTCAGCGACCTTGAAAACCCCCGAGAGCCGATTTTTAAGACAAAATTTTTATTTTTCAAAATTTTTTTTCACTGTTTTACTGGTGGGTGCTTTTGAGAGGGTTAAAACCACCCTACTTTTTTCAATTTTCGGAGTGAGGTGGAGGTTAGTGGTGATGAATGTTCCTGAGGGTCTAAGGAATCAAGGAAAAAAAGAATTTTTGAAATCGGAGCTGTTCCACCACTTTTCCAGATTGTATAGTATTTCCCGGCTTATTTACTGGACTATAATATTAAAAATGTGTTTAAATTGTCACCAAACTTATGTATAAACAATACCTTTGCTAGACAAGCATGCAAATCATTATATTTTTTGATATATTGTTTTTTAACACAGCCTTCCCTAAAAATGATAGATTCGAGAACATTTTTCAAAAGTCAATGAAATGTCCAAATATTATTATAATATGCTTTTTTTGTTGTATACAGTGTTCTAAGTAAAAATTAATCAGTATTACATTAAAAAATAAATAGAAATAATGCGAACTGTACATATTTTAAGCAAAATATATCAAACATCGATCAAAAGTTACATTTTTATGAATATAATAAAAATATATGAGCAGGCTGTAGACAAAACAATTTATATTAGATATGTCAGTATACCTACAGTTTACGTAATCGTAATTGCAAATCATATCTCTTAATCGTAAATTGTAATTGTAAATGCAATCGTGAATCGCAATAGTAGTCGTAGTCGTAATCATAATCTAAATTCCAAATCGCAATCATTATACGTAATCGTGATTCGTAATCGTTATTTCAAATTGTAATCGTAAATCGTAATCGTTAGAGGTAATCGTGAATCGTAATCTTAAATCGTAATTCCTAATCGTAATCAAAATCTTAAATCGTAAATCGTAATCCCAATTGTAATCGTAATTGTAATCGTAAATGTATCTGTAAATATTAATCGTAATCTTAGTCGAAAACGTAGTCGTAAATCATAATCGTAAATCTTAATCGTAAATCGTAATCGTAAATTGTAATCATAAATCGTGAATCTAAATCGTAAATCGTCATTATAATCGTAAATCGTGATCGTAAATCGTAATCATAAATCATAATCGTATTCGTATTTGAATCGGAATCTTTATCGTAACCGTAAACGTTGTCGTAATCGTTATTGTTATCGTAGATCGTTAGTCGAATATCGTAGATCGTAAATCGTAGGACATAGATCGTATGTCGTAGATAGTAAATCGTAACCGTAATCGTCATTGCAAAACTCAAGTCATAATCGTAATCGTAGATCGTAATCGTAATCGTATTTGTAATCGTAATCGAAATATAGATCGTAGATCGTGGTACGTAGATCGCGAATCATAGAACGTGATCGTAGTTTGTAGGTCGCAGAACGTAGATCGTAATCGTAAATTTAAATCATAAATCGTAATCTTAAAGCGTTATCGTAATCGCAATCGTAGATCGTTATCACAATAGTGCGAGTTGTGTGTATGTGGAGGTAATCTCTGAAACCACTACCTACTTGAAAAATTATTTTACTAATATTTGGACTGAACCTTTATGATGAACATAAGTTATAACATATTATTATTGCGTTAAAGTAAAAGCGTTTTTCGTGGATACCCATTCTGCAACGTAAGTCGACGAAAATACGGTGGCAATCTACAAATTCAGGCTAAATGAGACCGGGCAGCTAGTTTTCATATATACTTCACTTTTAAAGTGTATTCGACGATGTACATTTAAAATAAATCTATTTCAATGCTTCATTATATTCATTTAATTATTTAATAAGATTTTAGTAATTTAATTGCTGGCGAACCAAATTTTCCACCTTGGTGATTTTGGGCCAGCTATTAACAAACCTGGTGGAAAATTTAGATAATGCTTAATAAATTTCGTTTTTTGTAAAATGAACAATTTTCAGAAACAATAAGCTAAAATCGAATAACTTTCAAATTATAGAATTTCCATTTACCAGGAAGGTAAAGGAAATATCGTCACAACTAATTCCTTAATTACCTGTATGCATTTGTTTTCCGAAATATGTAAAATAACTTCTTTGTAATAATTCTTATCTAAAGTACTCTTTTAACTTTTTGTCATCCGCATTGGCGTAGCGAGAGAGAGGGTCAGGTGGGTCGGCCCACCTTAGAATCCACCTGACCTACCCCAGAATATTAATTGTTCACATGCAAATAACAAGATAAATCTACAATAATCTACATACATATTTTCTTTGTCGTGAAAATTCAGAAAGTCGTGTCGATGGATTTCGCCTCTGTAATGAACAGTTTTCAAATTATGTTTAAGTGGCAGCTGGTAATGGTAGGTAAAGTTGAAAATTAGCCCCCCCCCTAGGATAAAATCGTTGTTACGCCTATGGTCAACCGTTTTAAGATTTGCAGTATTTGGAGAATATTAGCACATATTCCAATGTTTTTATGCAATTACGCATTCTTTAATAAATTGTCCAATGTTCAACTACTTTTTTTGTGCACAGTAAATTTTACCCTGGTTATAGTAAAAATGAATGTTTCAAAATCCAAACGCTAATCGAACTGTATAAAGTCGGCAAGCAGAACAGTTAGAGTGACGTCATTAGAGTTGCATAGATGCGTTAATATACATATTACGCACCGTCAGTTCTTTACAGATAATTCCTACCTGCTGCGGTTAACACATGTAGCAGTGATGTACTACACCGCCTGTGTAGTGACTAAATACAGTGCCTCTACGCTGTTGTAATATTATGTTGAATTAATTAAAAACGAAATCAAATACAGGCTGTTACAGAAAGTTCGCCGTCGACACAAATTGTAGCCGCAATCACGTATCTCACATATATTCTACCAATTTTATGGTTCTCTGTCACCTCACAGGGTAGCGAACTGAAATAGGAAGGGGTTCTCAATTCGGAACGTTTTTGTTTTTTTCCATTTCTTCTTGGTTTTCGAACTTATAGGCCGTTGTTCATTGATATTTCTACCTGACGTCTGGTCTACAACTGTGGTAGACATTATAAAAGGCGATGTGGTTACAAGCGAAGTTTCCTTCTGGGCTGCTCAGAGGTAAGTAGTAGCTGCTCACTTATCTGTTGAGCAGCCTAGGACACTTTGCGCGTTACCACATCGCCTTTAATATTGTCTATCGCAGGTGTAGACAAAACGTCAGGTAAAAATTCCAATGGACCACAGCCTACAAGCCTAGAAACCAAGAAGAAGAAACACCGGTCGTGAAAACCTAAACACTTGAAAACTGATTTTAGATAATTATTCTTGTTATATTTATCGAGGATATCTTCAGGCTCGTCCCATATAAATTTTTTTTAGAATTATAACCAATTTGCAAAGTTCGTGCTGTGACTATTTCTAGTATTACTGTTGCAAAAGACACTAAATATTTGTTCTTCATTCTTCTTTCAATTTTTTCATAATTTTAGAAAGTTCTCGCTGTAATTTTATCACAGGTCAATATATATTCAAAGAGAAATATAAATATATAAGGATATATACAAAAAAATAATTAAATTGTAATTTTGTTATCAAATAAATTCTACTTAACACAACAAAACAACAATTTTTAAAAGCTATAAATATATTTTCCAAACACTCCTTGCGTCTGTTTGGAGGGGATAGTTGAAACTATCAGAGCGCACGAAGTGGAGAATGTAGAAAATAAGCTCGGAAAGTTTTTCATCAGTTTGTATTGTAAATCTCTCGAAATCTGTAAATTATATTATGAAAGATAATAGTTAGGAGTTGAAGCGAAAAAAAACCATGTCTTCCCAACTTTCTACCGCCTGGTACATAAGCTATTTAAGTAAGTAATTTAGAGCATTTTTTCTTATATGATATTTTATAGATGGAATCTGGACCCATTTTAAGATAAGGGGGATGAAAAATGTCAAAGATGGTAAAAAAATGGTTAAAATATAAAAACATTTCTGCTGCGTCGTGTTTAGGCTCTGTTGGAGCCAAATGGCCGGGAAATACCAGCGGCAGAAACTATTGACCAATTGCACCTTTCTTAAGCCACTCCTAAGAAAGTGGATTTATGTTCATAAATTCACTTTCTTAGGAGTGGCTTGGGGTGGATTCAATTGGTCAAAAATTATTAAATTATTAAAAACACATTCAATATATCCGCGAACTGGACTGAATAATTTCATACCGTTTTTTCAGTATCTGAGTTCATCTGATATTTATTAGTTTGTTGTGACAGCCTGTATACAAGCATATATGCAAGTGTACTGACTACAGATTATCACAGCTAGAGGTGGCACTTCTTTTATATTACAGCACATAATGTACGAATGAAAAAGGTGTAAAGTTACTTGTACACTGGTATCATATTATGGTGGATTGCATAAAAACACAAAAGTTATCTTTAGCTAATGGCAAGACTTAACGAGTCAATCCGTCAAAAGTATTTCTAGAGAATTGCGTCATATGTTCATAAAAAAATCATTATTTGAACATCTCGCGAAAAATTTTTAGGTCAAGGCAACAATGATAAAATGATTTTATTTCTTTGATTCGATAATTTTTAACTTACCTTTATTAACATTTATCCATTTGCCCATTGGATTCATTTTTGGATTACGGCTTTATCTATTTATTTTCATCATTTTAGTGAATTTTTTTAAAGTCTGTTTTTAAAAAGATTTTTTACTTACCACTGTTGAAATTAAAATGGTCGTATATTGTAATAACAAAATGTATAATAGTAATCTGTGCGAATGTTTGGTAACTAAAGAATAAATTTTTGTTTGACAAAAATAATAACAACAAATATTGCACACGAATAACATACGCTATTTTTCTATGATCGTATTAATTAACTTCCAAGTTTGTATGTAACTCTTCAATAATAAAAATATATTAAAAACGTCAACAACCATGTTTTGTCATTTCTGTTTTAGCCGTAGATATACTCTATAACCACATAACATAGTTGTATCATCAGAACCATAAGTTGTTAAAAAATTGTGTAGTCAGCTGACTATCTTGGCTGCAGCATCAGGTCATGGTTACCAGATTATTGTAAACATGAGTATGCAAAATTTCAAAGTAATACATCAATTGGAAGTGTTTCAAAATCGACATGCAAGATTTGACCCAAACTGACTGATCTACTGAGTGACAAACATGCGAAGTTGAATAAAAGCTTGTAATGAAAACCACTATCCAGTAATATGAATCCCATCAAAAACATAAAATGTAAAAAAATGCTAAGTCTGGCAACGCAGTTCTTCCGCTACAAAAAGTTGTGAGATCTCATGTAAAACCAAGTCAGTTATTCTAGTTAGTGTCTATGGAAGCACCTGTCCAACTACTTTGTTGTAAATAGTTACCTAATCAATTTGCCTATCAACATTTATAGTGACCGTATCAATATTAGGCATCTTTACTTCTATAATAATTATAATGACTTGGCAATTGCACGGCACCATATTCTATTAATTAAAATACTCTTAAGTTCACTGTTTACTTAGTAACCGAAATAGTAGATTATTTTTTCATAAATATGGTGCCGTGCAATTGACAAGTCATTATAATTATTATAGAAATTAAGATGTCTAATATCGATACGGTCACTATAAATGTTGATAGGCAATTGATTAGATAACAATTTATAACAAAGTTGTTGGATAGATGCTTCCATCGACACTAACTAAAATAACTGACTTGGTTTTACATGAGATCTCACAACTTTTTGTAGCGGAAGAACTGCGTTGCATTTTTTTCCATGTTATGTTTTTGATGGGATCTCTTTTCATTTTGTAGGTCATCCTCCTTTTTATACACGGGTAATATATCTTGTCCGTCAGCTACTGATTTTCTTAAAGCCCACTCCTTGTCACTATTGATTTTTCGAATAATGAAATTTCGAGATTTTTCATTTTTTCCTTCCTTTATAGGCTAAATGCTAACTAAAATTCAAAATTTCAAGTTTGTGAGACTACTAGAAGTACCTTAGAGTTTTGATGATCGGTGAGTATGTCAGTGACAAAATTAAAGAATTTTGACTAGCAATAATTCGTAAACTACAAGGCATAATTATTAGGTATATTGGCAATATAGCCAGTTAGGTATACTATGTCCTCTCTTGATCACTAAAAATTCAAACTTCTTGCTTTATCTACAACGAAGTTACACGAGGGTCAAAAGTGCCGTGCGTCGCTTCGATAAAAGGATGGTACGGCAATGCTCGTCTTGGCGGGGGCACTGCCGGGCCCCCTGATAATATAATAAAAATGATAGGTTCAAAAGTTTTTCACAGTACCAATGTATTTCACTTTCGTCCGTTTACTAGGTGTCCCAGTGGGCAAATGGCTGAAAATTAAAAGCAGGATACAGCAGGACGTATACAATATTAAGTGAGTATTACATTAATACTTCTACACATATGCAAGGGCGTACATAGTAACTCCTCTTCATATAGGTAAACAGACCTGCTACTAATTAGTGACATACTCATGTGTGCTGTACACTGACTGGAGGTGTGATATAAAGTGCGTATAGTGTAATACTGACACAAGCGACTCGTCTAATGACACATTGCCGCACATTCACAGTCTTATAACACCTTCATTTTGATTTTTTACACCTTTTAGCATTCTCTCACGAAATTTAAAAAAATTAAGAAAAATACACTCGGAAAGGATTACATATATGTACAGTGTACACAGTGTGTAAGAAATGTTTCGATACGATTTTGCCTAACCATTTCAGTTCTACGTAAGACTGCCAGTTCTGAATTGATAGCAATCGTTTACAATTATTCATTTTACGCCTCAACAAAATGTTATTTTTACTAAAATCTTTTACAAAAATGTGTTGACAATGTGAACTGTCAGGGAAAATTAGGGGCTTTGGGATTTCATGTGCCAAACAAACTGACGTATAGTTATATATTTCCGATATATCTGAAGTGAATATTCTTGACTGAATCCATCAACGACTTCTGCATCTTCATAAATGTGTTATTTGGGCCGGCGGTATCAAAATATGATTGAAAGAGTTTATAGTATAAGAGCCAGTGGCCGGCTACCAGTATGCAATTGACCAGACCTGATTTTTTACACAGTGAGTCTTCTATATACCTACTACCCACCGTACATGGGGTGGGGACTCACTAAGCCCAGCGTGGCCGCCGCGGCCCGTACTCAGGTGCGACAGGTACAAGATTTGACTATTTTTCAAAGTATTTGACCACGTCTGCCATTTGGAAATTTAATAATATATTATTATTTTTAATTGAAAAATAACAATGGCAGACCATTATCGCGCCTCAAACATCGTGGGAGACAATTTTCAAGGTATACCAAAAAATATGAAATTTTGAAAGGTAAACTTTTCATCACGGATTATTATTCTATTTATTATTTTAAGAAAGTTTCGTTAAAAAAATGTTTTTCTAAACTTTATAGTTCCGGAAAAAATTAGTATTGAATATTTTTGTTAAAGTAAAATCCAGTAATTTCTTTGTCAAAATAGTATTAAATACGAAAATCTTCACGCATTCTATACTAGAAATTACAAATTTAAGGAGTCAATCATCATTACTATGTAATATAAGCGGCACAGTTTTTATGCATGAGTGGGTATGCTTTACAAAGTTTCACTACTTTTTCGATTCGTTAAGAAAACCGTACTATAAATATTATGGCTCACTATTATTTTGGTACATTACTATAGGAATTTTTCGAAGTTAACATACCGGAGTATTATTTTACCGACATGTGCAATAAGAAACGATTGCTAGAGTGTAAAAACCGGCCAAGTGCGAGTCGGAGCCGGACTCGCGCACCGACGGTTCCGTACAAACTTGTAAGTATGCAAATAGTTCGTCCATCATGGGAATCGAATCTCGAAGATTTTTCCCGCTTAGCCGTTGGAAAACTCTTGTCTCCATATAGTGTTGCCAGGTCGCCAAACCAAATAGCTGGACAAACCAGCCAGTTTGGCCGGACATTTGGGTAAAAAGGCCGGACAGCCTACATTATTGAGGATTTTTGTTTTTGAATGCACAATCAGTTCAAGTACTTTATTACTAATCAGCCAAAGTCATCAGTCAAAATTAAATTCTAGATAAACATTATTATCTACATTTTAAATTCTTCTTAAATTCTAATGAAAGGCAATTGCACAAATAAGTCTTATGTATCTGTTATTACGTCCCAAAGCAAAATAAAAAACAATCTAAACAAAACAAAACTTCTTTTCTTTAAGTTAATAAAAATCATTATTCATATTCGCCTGCGCTTGGCCACGCTCGACACTCGCTCGTTTGCGAAATGTAAAAAGACTAACAAAAGCCGTACAAGCCGAACACCGTTTATTTTGGCTGGACACGCAATCAAAAAGCCTATGTCCGGCTATATCCGGACGCCTGGCAACGCTACTCCCATACATCGACAAAGGTCGCGGTCAGTGTGCAAACTAAGCATGTAACTGCAATGCGTTCAGATGGACTGTATCATGCCTCGTGGCTATATCTGATAGTCTAGTTGTCGTACCGTGTTTTATTCGAGAGTTCTCGTATTGTGCTGTATAAACGCACCGGTAGCGGACGCTTGTTTGTATCAGAACTTTTACTGTGTACGTGCGTAGCATATTGTTGAGGTATAAAAACATTATTTTTTGTGAAGTAACTACAAATTTACGGTTTTCGAATTTTTCCCTTGCTATAACCAATAAAACATTACTTCTTGTCAAATTTCATGATACTAGGTCAACGGGAAGTACCCTATATAGACTATAGGTTTTGATTCCCAAGAGTCTTGACAGACAGACGGACAACAAAGTGATCCTGTAAGGGTTCCTTTTTTTCCATTTGAGGTACGGAACCCTAAAAATGGGATTCGATGAAGATCCTGAACTGTGGACTTAAATTATTGTCGTCCGTTATTGATCAAATAAGACGTTTGTTTTTAAACCTTTGGATTAAAGTTTAACGCTAAACTCGTTAAAAAGGGATCAATGGCGCCTTCGATAGTTTGTTAAGGACGTCACTGATAATTAAGTGCATAGGGAATTAACAGAACCGTTCGCTTGTTATACACACGTGTGTGGATGTAAATTGTCGGAGGTGTCGACAGTTTAGTGTCGGTTGGGTTGGCATACAGTCGCGAAAACCATCACAAGGTGTAAAATGTTAACAACTATGTACTATATAACGCACACCTATAACACCTCATGCATAACATACCTCTTACCACTACTACTATTACTACTGCCGCTGCTAATACTCCTACATAGCTACCTACTAATAATAATAATAATATAACGTTTGATCTATTTAACACGTCTGTGCTATTCACGTCACTGGCTCCTACAGTTTATTATACTTACTACTCACACATCAGCACCACTGAGAATGATAACAAATCCAAACTCATAGCTATTTGAAAAAGGAATTACACAAAAATATTTAATACCTTTCGTTGTATTTCTTCGATTTAAGAAATATCACATTTTGACAATTTCATTACATATCTTTACTGCTCACAAGTTAAAAAACTCAAATTGTGAAGAATTTATTACTTAAAATAGGTAGTCGTAGGTATATGAATCTCGTTTGTAATAAAAGGTATCATCACGAGCAGTGACATAGTGTTAGCACGAGCGATTTAGTCAATAATATCCTTACAAACAAGATACCTACTACATTTTTTGTACGTACCACCTATGAAATAGCTGATTTTCACATTATATTAATTAAGTATATTTGCAATATTTTTTACAGCTCAGTTCGGCCATATTGGATTTATATGTGGATTGTTTACGATGCAATGTCTATTCTGCTAGTCTCTGTTGCTCATATAGATTTAAAAGGCAACTGACACAGATATTACTATTGGATTGGTAAATCGCATTACGTTTGATTTATTTTACGCACTAGTGCGAAAAAGGGTCATAAATAGCAGCTATACGTACTATGTGCAAAAAAAAATTATTTCATTTATTATCCATTATTGTACAATAATAGTATGTAGGTGCAATATTTTACAAAAAAGCTGTAAATATAAGGTTGTATACAATATGTTTCAAAATTACTTTCATAATATAAACATTAATGTAAAACATAACAAACGTCGGTCGGTGTCAAAACTTTATAAAAATATCTTCCGGTGAATTTGGTGGGTCATTTTCTCTTCATTACCGTAATCTCTATTCTAAGCATTTTATACAAGCAATAGTTAAACTGCAAATCCATTTACACGAGAGGTCCGTCAATGTTTAGGAATTTTTGTCGAATTTTATCATCCAGAAATATCGTTCGTTTGTTAATTTTAGTATTCAGTATGAAATTCTAGAAAGTCTTAGATTCGGAGTTTCCGCGAAAGTTTTAGAACCTTACTCTAGAGAACCATTATTGGCAACAATTTAAAAATTTGATTATCAATTGAAAACTCACCACTATCAACGTTCACTTATTCATAAAAAATAGTAGTTTCTTCAATTACTAATTTACCTACAAATAAAGCTATAATAGTACCTATTATCTCTATTCTAATTTCTAAATAATCGAATTATAATTTCTCATCAATCCTAAATTCATAACAATTTATACAATAATTAGATAATAAATAACTAATACTAATTAATTTCTATATTTTTTAGATTTTTCTGAAGAAGATCCAAATCTGGATCGAAACGTCATCCTTTGTTTTTTTTTAATTTATATTTTTATATAATTTTTGTCAATATATGGTCTGAAAAAAATTGGTCGACTATTTTATTTATTTGAAGAGTTCTATTCAGACGTTAATCAAAGATTACAATTTAAACAATTTATAATGCAATTTGTCAATCATTAACAATGAAATGCTTCTCCTCCTCAGCACTCTGTCTTGAGTTTCAAATATTAAAACTGAAAAATCTTTTAAAAAAATGTAAAGTTTTACGTAATAAAATTAACACAATATTTTCTAAGTAATGTACGGTACGAGAGAGAGAGAGAGAATAGATTATAGACGCTCAACAGCTGAGGTCATCTGCAAAGTACGAGAATATTACTTATGTGAACCTTAAAAAATGTCTGCATATTGAAACAAATATCTGCAAATGATATAATAATAAACAATAGGCTTTTGTCACAACTTTAAAAATTGAAAAAACGTGAAATAAGTTATTTTTCAAAATTACGTGAATTAGTTTTAACGTAAAAATAAAAAGCTTTTAACTTAAATGTTTAAAGAACTGAAGTGTGCTGATTTAGAGTTATGCAACAAAATATACACCCGGTATATAAATCAAGTGAGGTGATGAGTGATGAGTACACAAACCCGGTGCCTACGTAGTTATAATTTAATAGGCGTCTATAGAAGTATAAAATGTTACGGTGAAGTAATTTGTAATTTGTTTTAAAAAATATTACTTAATTAAAAATTGAAATTAATGTTATGTTCAACACCAATTTGTAATTAAGTCTCAAGTACCCATAGTATAGTACTACACAGGTGTTAACATAAAATATATAATTAGAAGAGATAAAAAATTTGAATAATGTATGTATTCAAAGAATAGGGGAACATTAGAACCGTTTTTAGAGAGTTCTAAATGTTCTTATGAAAAAATAGTTACAATGATTTTTGATTAGTTGGGTAATTAAGTAATCTAAGAAATATAAAACAATAACAGATGTCAAAGCGTTTGTTGGCAAATCATGTCTCTCAGTAAGTAAAATTTTAAAAATCTCTTTGTTGTTATTAATGGGGTAACTGGTACAATTCTAACACCGAATAATGGAGTTCTTGAATGTTTTCACGGATTCAGTTAGTTAGCTTAAGTGTTAAATATCAAATTTCAAATATTAAACATAAATATCTAGGTCCTAGATTATTTCTTAATATTCTCTCGCTAATAACTTTTCAACACTTCTATAACAAATTTTGTTTTAGTGCCGCAATAAAAACAAATAGCATTAATTGTATCAATTGATAATCGCAATAAATTACTTAATATAAAATTGGGCAACTAATAATTTATTTCCAAAGCAGAACTCAAGCCAATTAGGTTTAAAAAACAATTCCTATAACCATTGTTTTTCAATAATTCGTGTTAATATAACAGAGCCGTCAAAGGCAATATTTTATCAGGTTCTTCTAGATCAGGCCTGGGCAAATGGCGGCCCGCGAACCGGATCCGGCCCGCAGTAGAATTTTATCCGGCCCGCGAAGCATTTTATAAATGATTATTAAGAGCGAAAATAGTTTGTCAATATAATTAGGCGCATAAAAAAAAATTGGAAATAGAGTAAATAGCAAGGGTCACAACACGAAAAAACAGACCTTTTTGTTGCGGAAATGAAAGGACCTTTTTTTTTGCTCTCCAAATTTTTGGCCCACGGTCAAATTATCACCAGCAATATGGCCCAAAGATCAAAATATTTGCCCGCCCCTATTCTAGAAAAATTGAAGTAGGTACACTTTTTATTAAGGTTGTAATCTGATAATTAAGAAATACGGTTTTAACTTCTTTCCCTTCAACTTGAACAAGAGTTCTGTTAATAATTACTAGCGGCTCGGTCTGTGATTGAAATTCGACCGTAATTCACTCCGCATTTCCTCCGCAATCTTTTTACAGGTGTATCAAAATAAACAATGAATAATTTTGTATGTTATTTAATGTATTTGTAACGTCATGTTATACATAAATTTTATCTTTCTCCATATAAACTATTCCAAATTTTACACTCCATTCGTGCGCGCAATGTGCTTAAAAAGGGGTACAACGTTTTTTCTTCACGTATTAACATATTATTTCGATAAAATTATCTCAAATCTGAAAATATTTATATATTGACAAAAACCTAAACGTATGTTAAATTAACGGCATTTGCTGAATATCTTTTCTAATATTGTTTAAAAAAATAACCTTTTTTCTGGTTTTTATTCAAAAATGCTCTGAAGATAAGGGTATATCCCTCGAAACGTCAGGAAGTAAATGCAAATAGCATATTTGTCATTGCGTTTCTATTTTGGATCAATTTGCCACTGAAGCCTTCAAAACATTCAATAGAAAATATTTACATTTGCCATGCGTACTTGTGAGGACAGTTAAAATATGGTTTGGATATATTTTCCAGAAATTAGAGTTCTGATAATAGATAAATATCTATTATTTGAACTTAAAAATATAGTAGATACTACCCAGACAAGCATTAAAAAACACACTTTAACGAATTTTTAAGAAAACTAACTCAATTGCGCCACACGCGTTGCGTCGTTTGCTTTTAAAAAATGCATGTCCTGCCTTGAATGACTGCAGAACTCTACGTTGTTTCTCTAAAAGAGTCTAGTTGATTCGGAAACATTAAGACAAAACGTTTCATTATTCGTTTCCATAGTATAATATTAGTTAGATAAATCATAGGAAGTTGGAAGACAAAACAAAACATTAGACTTTATCTATGTGGGCTTGCCAACCGATGATATAAACTTACTTACTTAATCCCGTTCAAAGGACGGAAAAGTAAGGTTGCTTGTTCGATCCCAGTTAACGCAAGTATTGATTATTTTTTGACGTGATAACGTCTTATAAATTGATGAATCACCAATATTATAAATTGATAAAACACCGGCTGCATGTTCGAAAAAGTGTAACGTAACGTTCCTAACGTACCTAACGCGTAACGTTCCGCCTGACCCTGTGCGTGCTTTTTGCTAATTTCTCGCTCAATTTAAATCAGATCGGTTTGAAACCAGTCTTAAACGAAAGAGGAGAACATTTTACATAGATTTCGTATAACAGAATTTGCCTAAACAGTTTTTTTATACAAATTTATATAGAGAAATAGCTGTATAAATGCAATGTTGTGTAATGCATGGCACGACGCGGTCGGTTGTCTTTGTTTGCCGTACATGGAAATTAGAAGCAAACGTATGTCTTGTCTTAACATGAAAACAGCTGCATTTCTAATGTTTAATTCAATTTTTTGACATTAGTATATTGTGAAATGCAAAGCCTGCTAAGTTAAGTATTGGAATAACTAATTATTATTAGAACATAATACTTTGTAAGTTGCAAACGTCACTTTTGACATTTCTTATCATTCCGACACCAAGGATAAGCGGATTGAAACCAAATTTTGGGAGGTTTAGGTTATGTATTACGGAATACGTTATCACGTAAAACTATCGTCCGTAAACCGACATTACAGACAACCAATTTTTTTGATGTGAAAACTTCTTTAGCGGCGTTGTACACTTTTTTTGTAATGGGTAAAAAAGTAAGAACTGGGTGAGCACTCTCTAAGTGATAGTAATTTTTATACAACGTTAGACATCTAACGTTGAAATATCGTACATAAAAATGCAATCTATGATACAAACCATAGTGATAGTAATTTTTATACAACGTTAGACATCTAGCGTTGAAATATTGTACATAAGAATGCAATCTATGATACAAACCATTTTATTTACAAGTGTTGCCAATAAATAAACAATGCTTCTTAATGCAAAAAATTAAGACGTTAATATTCAAGTTTTCACTTCTGCCGGCACTCCCGGAGTGCAACCCGTCTTTTATTTATTTCATATTCGACTTGATGCCTACACATATTTTTTCAATGTTATTCTATTGTCTTTGTAAATTAATTTTTTATTGTTTTGAGTTGTTTTTCGCAGGGATATAGTTTCTTGTGGAGGGGGGGCTTTATGTGCCGGTGTTTGTTCTAAGAAGAAAAGGGGAGAAGTTCAGGAGGAATTGCAAAAAGTTCGGTAGCTCTCATCGATATGTAGGTTACCATACCATAGCGAATTGGGAAACTCTGAGATTGATGTTTTTGGACCGGCTAGATGTTTTTTGTCACAAACTTTATTTTAAAGTAGTCAATGAGATTTTAAGGATGCCTGTATTTGAACTACAATATTTTCCTACAACCACTCCGAATCACCACGCTTGAAGAAGTAAAATATAGCTTTAGGCAAAGTAAGTACATAATGAGTAATAGTAACACTAATAACAGCATGTTCACATTATATTACACATCTATATATTTGAAGGTAGGTACATGTGTTTTATTAGTGTGACGGAAATATACTGATCTGCAGTGAAGATAGTGACGGCAGGAGGTTATACCAACATTGAAATGGTGTAAGAACGATTTGTAAAGTTGGCTACATGACATACTGTTGCTCGCATGCAACCTTCATATTAGCAGCAAAAATATTAGTTTGGTTCGAAAAATAAAATATAGCTATACATCACCTTTTTCGTAAAAAAATATTATTTTTTCGATTACATAGATTCATATCTTTTTCTGCTTTCTTTTAAAAAGCAGCGGTGAATGATTAGTTTAATCACGTGAGAAACGTACTAACAAACAACAAAATGAACATGAAAATGCGTTAAAAATACGAACTAATGACTGCAACGATATTTACTTATTAGTAATTTTAATGTATGTATCTGAAATTGAACGATAAAATTTAAATTATTTTCGGCATTCCGTTCTTATTGTAAAATTCATAGCCACGTATGGAATCTTATACTAGGGTCATTCACAATTTTCTAAAAGAATATTCTCAATCTTCTTGGTTTCCGGACTTGTATTCCGCGGTCCATTGGTAACACTACCTGACGTTTCGTCTACAACTGCGGTAGACATTATCAAAGGCGAAGTGTTCTTCTAGGCTGCTCAGAGGTAAGTGTGTCGACTAGTGTGGTACTTCCGTCTTTTATAGTCAGCGTGCTCGTGTTCTCTACTCGGTCGTAGTATGCTCTTCTGTGATTGGCCGTTCCATGCAGTGGGTTAGTATTACACAGTGCTTGTGTCCAGGTTTTACTTAGAGTCAAACTTTCATCTTTGCAGTTGAAAGTATAATTTCAACCGCAAAGATGAAAGTTTTACTCTAAGTAAAACCTGGACACCAGCACTGTGCAATACCAACCCACAGAACAGCATACTATGACCGAGTAGAGAACACGAGCACGCTGACTATAAAAGACGGAAGTACCACACTTGTCGACACACTAAAAGGACACTTCGCCCGCTACCACATCGCCTTTGATAATGTCTACCGCAGTTGTAGGCGAAACGTCAGGTAGTAATACCAATGGACCACGGCATACAAGCCCGGAAACCAAGAAGATTTGGATCAACCTGATGACCTTTTCCTCATCTACCACCTCATGGACATTATTCAGAGAATTAAATATCCTAACGTTACCATCTATGATTATATCCCAATACATTAAAATTATGTTTGTTGTCAAAAAGAAAGATCTGTTTACACGAAATCAAGACATACACTATCGTAACAGAAAAGAGGGAAAGCTCTTGTTCGGATTCCCCTAACAAAGATTATCTTTATTTAACAAAAGTATGCTTTGCAACTGTATTAGATTTTATAATAAAATACCTATTGAAATAAAAAAACAATATTTAATATAAATACCTATATCCTTAAAAACAATTTAAAAAACTTTTTAATACAAAATGTTTCTTATAACACTGTGGACTCTCTCAGTTTTTAATTTTAAAATGTTAGTCCTTATTGTTCGAAAATTTCGATTGTTAATTATGTATATTGTAATTTTGACTAGACTGTATACACTGTATTTCTAAAAGGTGAATAAATTATTATTTGCAGAATCTATGCGTTTGGTGACATTTAGGTATTCGGAATTGTGAGCGCTAAATCAAAGCCACAACCTTTTGAAATATGAAATATAGGTACTTGTCAATTTTCAAAATTTTTAAGAATACTATTTTTTTACGTCATTAACAAACCATATATAGGTACTAATCAATGCTTTGATCAAACTCACAATATTATTACTTATCTTTAGTTGGAAGACCTAATAACGCCAGTATCTACCTAGAAATACTATTTGTGTCCACTACATGACGCCACTAAGATTGAGCTTTAAACATAAAAATAATAATAATATTTTACATTTAGTCGGTATAAGTTATTAAATATGGACTATTATTACACAGCTTATAAATCACTGTCATGTCAAAACTTTAAACTAAGCAGTAAAATTGCAAAAAATATTCATATTTTCGGTCAGTATGACAGTATTATGACAAAAAAATAATTTACAATATTATTTTAATAACCAATTCGCCACATGTGGTGACCGACAAACATGTTGGATACCGCTGTTTTGGATAATTGGTCCTAGTTTAAATACCTATTGTTCCGTCGTCAATTATTGTACAATAACAACAGTCGAATTTGATTATCCTATATTTTAATAGATTTTCTTGATTTACTTGGAAGTCTATTACAAAATAGGTACGAAAGGTCGATTAGCAACGAAGCTATAATCAGACAACAACAGTTTGTTTTATTGGTCTATTGTTTCACATAAACACTCGCTAATCCTCATAAATGTCATCGCCATAGGTGCATCTCTAGCCGTTTTTAAAGTAATAAGATGCAGACGCGAGAGAACCTACATCATACAAAAATACTTTCGATTTCAAAGAACCACAGCATTTCAGGCGATGTTTTGTGCATTGTCAGACAAAGTATGGGATGACTTTTTATATTTAGACTGTTAAAGATTTATACATAACCAGACCATAAGACTGGTGTTTCCTCATTGTCAATATAAAATATATCAGTAAAATATCCTATTTTTAATGTTCTGTACCAAATTTGGTAAAATGGAATCACAGGCAATTTTTTATTGTTATATAGAAATAGTATACATACATTTTATCCTATTCTAAACCAAAGAAACTCGAGTCGCAGTGTCAAATTCTGCCAACAAAATAGTACTTTGTAGCCAAAATAAAAATTTTAACTTCGTAAAACAGCCGTTAAAATGATTAAATATTTTACTATTTATAGTTATCAAAAAATAATATTGAATTTTAGAATTTCCACTGCAATACCAGATGCGACAGCAGACATTTTATGGTGTGATTCTGTATGAATTTTTGATACTACATTATGTTTATAAAGTTACACTTATTATAGGGCATGTTTACACCGATATAAACTTTGAGTTAAATGATAGGTTATGTTCCTATCCCGGACGTTTTCTTTACTGTTTTTACTATAGAATACTAAACGGGGGTTAACTATAATTAATTAAATCACCTGAAGTTTCTATCGCAGAATTTCCGTTATTCAAAACAAGTTTTATGTTGATGAAAAGCACTGAAAAGACTGGTGTTATATGTGTTGTTATAAAACAAAATGAAAGAACACACCTAAATATTTGCTCTAACTACCTTAGTTAGTTACCGACCTAAAAATGGTTATTATTCCTGTTTCAACCACAACCAATTTACAATAAAATAAAGTTTCATATAAGACTTCTGATATAAAACTCTATTACCTACTTGATCATGCTTTTTTTTAGTCACCATTTGTAAACTTCAATTCAAATATCTACGAAAGTAAATTCAAGCATATATTCCAATTTTTTCTGACGAATATATATATTTCAGTAGGTATGTATATAACAACACAATCAGCTCACATATTTATAGTCATAGATTGTGAGTATATTAGCCATACGTCACTTATAATTTCCAGTAAGTATTATTTATGGTCACGGCATTTGGTCGCGTAGGTCGCCGAAGCTGCATCGGTCGTTACCTATAGCTAGGACTGCTTGATGTTGGTCTACCGAAGTAGGTAGATCTGCTTCTACTACTGCCGTAGATACTGGTGTTTGTGGTGTTGCCCATCCAGCGTCCAGTGTGTCCACTCATTCCATAACGCTTGTAACCAGACCTCCTGACTGCCTATAGTTTATGTGCCATTCATGTCCGGTTGGTGTTAAATTTGGTACCAAACCGATCGCAATGTCTGGTGATAATACGTTTCATGTAACGTTCACTCAACGTCGCTTCTAATCCATTAGCGAGTAAGATCGCGGTCTTATTGACTCCGAGGTAATGTCAGTTAATGGATCAGCAATAAAGGAGTGCGGTCAGGCTCGTGGTTCGTCAATTTTGATTGAAATATTGGCGTTCGTTGCGTGCATTAACATCAATGCAGCGTGGTAACGCGACCCTACTCTACTATATTGCATTATTTAAAATGGATTTGCAAACGCAATGATACATAACTTATTCTGAGTCCAGTACGATAACTCGATGTGTCCAAATTTTGACTTTTTTTAAGTCAAAGAAAATGCTAAAGAAAATTGCGGGTTAATTTCCTTTAAAATACGTAAAAAATGGAACTACTTTTCGTCTTTCACTGTCATTATTTTAATCTAACGAATCAGAAATCACATATATATGTCATAGCAACTGGTGTAGAAATACTGTATTACTATTTCACTTTGTGTACACGACCCCGTAATTGTTTTTTAAAGAACTCCCCCCAAACGCCCTCCCATTTTCACTTCGCAAAAAAAATTCCATCGCATCGACATGACCCCGTAATTGTTTTTTTTTTAAACTCCCCCGCACACGCCTTCCCTTTTTCACTTCGCAAAAAACACCATCGCGTCGACACGACCCCGTAATTGTTTTTTCAAAGAACTCCCCCCAAGCGCCTTCCTCTTTTCACGGCCTAAAAAAAAAAATTCCGCACTTAAAACGGCTAATAACACTTAGGTATCTGTTATATATAAAATAATAATTGTGCATTTCCAGTGGATATTTTGCACATCGAGTTATCGTACTCTAACCAATTGTTTTAAATAAAGTCTTTACTGATATGCTAACGTACACCAAAAGAATACGAAGATAACAATGTAAAAACAGTAGCATGCAATAGAGTTCTCGAAATAAATCGAAAATATTAAATGAAATGTCAATATATAAGAAAAAAAATCCAACTCTTGACTCTCAATTTATAGTGTCTTTTTAATAACACTTAATCTAACTAGGTAGTAGAGAAGCACTATTACTGTTGGTGTAAATTCGGCTGTTCAGCTCGCCAGTAGAGCAAGTAATGTCGTCAGAGAGTAATACCGTGACGATTGTACCCGCCATAGATCAAGGGCTTTATACTTAATGTAACTAGTCACGAAGAATTTTCGGGAACGGTTATTTTTGGACAGTTACGGATTTGAAATAGTCTCATAGGTTGTATCAAAATATGACAGTTCTTAATATGTTATAATTCCTACGCAAAGATAGTATCACTTGCCTGTATACAATTGCATAAATAAAGCAGGCCGCTCACTGATGGACTCGGTTCTGCACTGACCGTACCGATTTCGTGCATACGCTTTAACTCGTTTCTTTCTAAAAGTGCCGATTATTTCAGACCATTGTACGTCGATATATTTAGTCAACTAAAAGCGTGTTATGCTACTTAACAACAGATATAATAAAAACGGGGTGTTAATAGTTACTTCCTGATTAGGGCTTCTGTACAGGAATTCCGTGATTTCGAATTTCTCGACAACGCATCAATTCCGGAACTGAACAAATTAATGTTAAAATTAACAAATTTTTGCCTTATTTATGGACCAGATTCAATATCAATAAGTAAACATTGCATTATTTCAATTTTAAAAAGACATTATGTTTCTTCTACATCAGTATTTTAGTAGGTCAAATATCGAAACCGATATTCCTGATATGGATGTTTGAAAATATCAGAATAAGAACTTCACATTTATTGACGTAAAATCATCTCTAGAAAAAATATGTTTAAAATCTTTATTGCATACACGGCCGATATTATGAATATTTTAGTTAAAGTAGTATCCTCATGATTATGATCACTAAGTTACAAAATTTAATAATAGGACCTCTGTCTGTAAATTATTCAGATATCACTGTTTAATTGTTTAGAAAATTCTTCATTTAGCTATCGTTAAATAATGTTCCTATTACGGAATTTGAAGGAGAATATGCAATTTTTTTCTTTAAATATTAAAACACGTTTCAGAGGAGCAGGTCACCTGTCCTTTAATGCGCTAAACATCCAAACATGCCGAAATAAAAATTTATGTTTTTCCAGTAATTGTATAAATACCAAAAACTACTGAGCTATATTAATTTTGTAGGCTTTTATCATTTCATGAAAAACTTGAACGACCCAGAGGCAATTAAAATGAATGTCTATAAACTCAAAATCAAACAAAATTAATGTCTGAAAATGTCTTTTGTCGTATTTAAATTTTAACTTCAATCTTGGCGACAAAATGTAATAAAATTGAAAATAAACTAAAGAAATGCCTGGGTTTTTCCAAAATTTTTACCAAAAATTATAGATAAACATTATATTATAAGTATACCTACTCAACTTTAGTTTAGACAAAATAAACATTAAATATAATATTTGATATGAAGACAAAAGAATTGTGCCAACAAAATTTGTATTACCGTTTGTGTAACAAATAGTTTTCAATAAACTTAGGTACGACCAATTCAACAGACCAAAAAATTATAATTTAAAAAATTAGATAGTCACTATTGGTGGCCAATTTCTAGATGAAAAAGAAAAATAATATTATAAATAAAAATTTTAGTTTTGTTTTTGTTTTTCATTGATCATTTATTGTTATAATGTTTAATTATTACCTTCTTAGTAGTATTCTTGAAAAAACAAGGACGTTGAATTTTGAAAAATATTATTATTTTGTCTGTTGATTGGGACGTAAAATCATTAGCTTTTCTGTGCTTATATACATTAAATTGGCGCCGACCCCAAAATGACAGTATTTTACATAATTTTCATAATTTTTTTTGTTATTATAATATATTGCAATACGTAGTTTGTACGTCATTGACCGCCTTCTTCGCCTTAATATTTCATTATTAAACTACGAACCGATTTAAGTAAAATTTATGTGAGACCACCCTGAAAGTGTGTCCTATTAAACAGACAAATTATCCTCAAAATCGGTTCACAAATTCCGGCGATATATTAAAAAAAACTACTTTTTAAGTCAGTTAAAACCTACTGAACCGATTTAAGAAATATGGTACCAATCTGTAAACATTATAAACCAATTGGTGTAGGAATTTTTCATATCTGTTAATCCCTTGAAATGTTATGGCTAAACAAGCATTATATAGGTATGTATATAACCTCTTTTTTTAAATTAGTTAAAAAGTGATCATGAAAAAGAAAGAAAGGAAGAAATTGTAAATTATAGACGCTCAAAAGCTGAGGCCTTCAACGTCTACGATCAGGAAACAGAACTTATTACAATTAGAACTAAACAAAGGTTTCAATATTTTCTTTCCCTCAACGACTGGAACTAGAATATGTTCCCGGGATCTAGTTTCACTCAAAAATGGAAATTATCCATATCCATTGGATTTTTGTAACTCGTTTTTAAAAGGTGTATCCAATTATAATTAGTCCGCATATATTATATATACCTAACATATGCACATACACAAGAGAATATCACTTGAGAGGTATCTGGCAAGGAGGGTGATTCCAAAAAAGTTTTGTTTTTGCTCTTAAGAATATTCGTCCATGCAAATACCCCCTGCACCCTTCATCTCAAATCTTTTCCCCTCACCTAAAAACGGTTCGCGCTCTCCCGACGCTATTTTTAAAGCTAGAGGGTTCTGGTAAACGCCAAATGAAAGACAAAGAATCAGACTACAGATCCTTCAGACGAATTTTTTGAAAAACAGTTTCGCCTACGTGTGAAATATTACGTAACTTATTATTTTTTTCTAAAGGTTGTAAGTTTTTTCAGGATTTTTTTTTCAAAAAATTCGCCTGAAGGATCTGTAGTCTGATTTTTTTTCTTTCATTTGGCGTTTACCAGAACCCTCTAGCTTTAAAAATAGCGTCGGGAGAGCGCGAACCGTTTTTAGGCGAGGGGAAAAGATTTGAGATGAAGGGTGCAGGGGGTATTTGCAGGGACGAATACTCTAAATAGAAACATTTAAGAGTATTCTTAAAGAATCAGCTTCAAGAATATATGTATAACGGTTATTTGTAAAAAAATAAATAGAAACATTTAATTTTTTTACAAATAACCGTTATACATATATTCTTGAAGCTGATTCTTTAAGCTTTCAAAAACTCTATAATAACGTAAAATCATAATTAGAAGACCAGTTACAGCCATCTGAAAATTGCTGAGTTTTTAACAAGGAAAGAATTTTATATAATAATTTTTTATGTATACCTACATGATTTTTTGAAAGTTTTTGAAAGCTTAAAGAGTCAGATTCAAGAATATATTATGATTATTTAAAAAATTGTGTTAGTTACAATATAATTTCAGTTAAAAAAAAAACATTTTTCCATGTTAATTAAATGGGAAACTAAAATTAAAAAAGCGACTTCTAGAGTTGAGCTACAGCGCCTATCTTTGGTGAGGATTTTTTTAACATTAAATAGAAACATTTTAGAGGGTAAGAGCAAAAAAAAAATATATAGAGCAAAAAAAATATATATTTTTTTTAATCATCCTACTGGTCAGCATAATTATCAAAGCTGGATCTAATCGACATCAGAAAAATTATATCCATTAATACAAGCGAGATTCGAACTGACGATCATTACATCCCACAGTCTTCCTTTGAATTTCGTTTGCGTAAGAGAACATTAGGTACCTACTACATATTATAAGCAAACGTGCGGCCGGAAGTGTAATCGCAGCTTCAGTGGTGGTAACTCTCAGGTAGCCAAACGCGTTAACGACCTTGGTACAACGAAACATTTAATACCTACAACATTCTTAATTTTTATGGCGTTGTTTAATTTTATGACCGTTCATTTGCATGATTAAAAAATGCGTACATCAGAATATACGAGCAGATATGTTATGCTCCGACTACTGCAATTTGATATATTCATAAGAAAGACCGCCGAGCCACTTGGCATCAATTATACGTGACTGAATTTAAACTCACTGATTGATTGTAAATCAGACAAGAAAACTGATACCCAAAAGGAATTCCATAATAAAAACGTTGTGTTTTATTAGACTCGTTCTTTTTACATTTCCAAGTTCACCAAGAGTTCATTTAATTTATTGTAAATCAGACATGGAAAGTGATATAAAAAAATAATTTTTCCATACATTATTTCATCTAGTGCAAGGCTGTGCAACCAGCGACCCAAGGCAAGTATAAATTCGGCATGAAAATTTTTAAAGTTACTGAAGCGTATCCATTTTTCTGAGGAATTATTTGTGTGTTGTGTGCGCTTTCAGGCTGCCAGTGACTAACAATAGTAACAGGAACAGAACAGAGAGCTTTTTCATTCTGTAGTAAATTCTCTTTCTGTTTGCGTTGCTCGCTCAGCTACACTGTTCTGTTGTTTGTCACTTGGCGGCTTAAGTGATATTTTTCTTCCCCCCCCCCTTTTTTGGTATCGCGTTGTGGCCTAGAGAAACGAAAAGGTTGGACATCGTTGATCTGGTGTATCACCTTTTACAATTCCAGCACCATAAATAGTAAGTACCTACTAATTTAGGTTAAATTTCACTTTTCAAAATTTTACAATATTTTTTCGTTTTGAGGTTCCCCGAATACAAAAAAAATATTTTTGAAAAAAATATGTTCGTCTGTCTGTGTACACCATATAAGTCTAGGTTTAGTTTTGAAAATTAAAAAAAATCAGATGTTCAGACAGAAGTTAGTTAAGAATGATTTGATTATTTTTCACATTGCGTGGAACATAATATTATGTAGGTAACCATGACAACGAATAGCAAATATCATATTTAACACTAGCCATTACCTGCGTCACCTCACGCGATATCAGAAGTTTTATTTTATTTATACCATATCAAATGTCAATAGTTTTGATGTTGGAATGGTCCTGTCGCCCAATTGGCAGTTTTTTTTATTATATAATTGAATGTAATAATAACAAAACTGATATATTTATTTTATTTGGCAAGAATATATACTGTATGGTATTTAACCAATTTTTGGTGTGGTATATTTCTCAAATACAAAAGAAAATGAAACTGACATACGTTTGGTATGCTAATTTTAATATATTTTACCATTACAATCCCACAAGTGGAGAACGGTGATAATGTAAGTCAAAAACCATCTTTCACAATGTGGCAATATTTTTTCTTCTTAAGGTTTAAAAATGTTTTTTCTTTATTTGTTAGCACGATACCTGTCAAACGGCTGAGTGGATCGAAACTAATTTTGTTAGGATATTTGACATGATGGTAATAGGCATGTTCATTTGTTTTTGCAGAATGTATTAAACTTTATTTCCCGAAAATTTTCAAAGAGCGTTAATTAATTATCAGTTTCGGTCCAATTTTCGGAAATCCAATTTGCATTAGATTTCAAAGTTTTGGAGTCCTATTCGATTTTTTTGATAGACGTGTGTATGTATGTGTGTAAAAATATTTTTGTCATACAATACCTTTAGAGGGAATCGGCTGATTGAGATCGGGTTGGCGGTATTTGAAAGGGTTTATTAAAACTTAGATCCGATTAGAATTGAGCGAGATATGGGTGAAAAAACAGTTATCGTGTTAGTCAAATAAAAGCCATACGATAGTCCGAACTTTTGACTTTGGCGGCTGAATTGCACGGTTGAGTTTCTATGTCGAACCGTCCCATAAAAATAGAAAAATGTGCAAGAATCATTTACATCTCAGCAGCCAGTGCGCCAGCCAGCGCAAGTCCCAAGAACGATTCCAGCGAAAAAAACAGCCTCGTGTGCAGCGGTCTTAACTCTTTCATTTGATAGAAAACTCAGGAAGGTTGGCATTTCTCTATCTTAAACTTTGTATTTGTCCGCCATATTGCATTGCCACAGAACTTATGTACGCGTGAAAAATTTGTAAGCTCTAGTTGAAATTTTTATTGAAGATTTGATTCAAATTACCAGGCTACCTGTCTGACTGACGAAAAAATATGTCAAGTAAAATAAAAGCTTGTAAAAATACCTAACTGTAAATATGTAAACAAAAATATGTTTATCCCCCGTAATAAACACAACTTATTATTTTAATCTTATTGATTGGTAAACCTAAAACCGACATAGATGTCCAGAGTTGAAATTAGAAAAAAAAAATTATAGTACAGTCTCAGGTATTCTCCTATCAACTAGGGTCCATGTGTTTATTTATTTAACGCCACAAATTGCCTAGGCATACTCTAACCGCAATGTCTCTTCATTTTCAGTTTTAAAAAAATCCAATTGATACTTTCACGTTTTCTTAAATTAAAACTTGGAAACTGGATATTGATTGTAGTAGGCCTAGACGAGTCATGTTTAGACTGATCGTACACGGACAGCTTCAAGCATCCGAAACTGATTGATTCAAGCATCGACTGCATGACGAACTACAAATCTCCACAGAAAAGATTCTACTAACATACACACAACCGCCCGAGCAGTCACGATCGTACCGACCAGTCAACTACACGGCGAAATGACAGTCGAGCAGTTGCAACACATATAGATACTGCCTGCTCGAGCTGTGAGCATGGTTATCAAGACAACGCGACACAGAACAGGGAAACACACTTGTGTTTTTAGTGTCACAGGTTTTATTTATTGATTGAACCCAGAATTTTCTTCTACGTCGTCTGTGCCTGAGTAAAAGTACCAACTGTGGCTAAATTTTTGAATACAACTTTGAAGACACGTGTAAAAAGTTCTCATTGGTATCGTACCAGCGTTGCGAGATATTCGAGGTCAAACGTTACGAAAAACAAGTTACGGCGAATTTTTTTATTTTGTTTTATTTCTAGTAAAAAATTACATTCAACTAATTTTTCCGAAGTTTGACTTATTTTTTGTTTGTATTTCCTGAACTAAAGTTTACTATTTTTTTTTTTTTTGACAAGGCAAAAACTTCAAATGAACAACTGTTTTTTTTTAATTGTCAAAACATTTACGAAGTACAAGGTTTAGAAAAAATGTTTTTTTCAAAACTTTCTTGCGATAATGCAAAGATTAATAAACGATTGTGAAAAGAATACCATTTTAATAGAAAAAAAACAACGTTATAGCATATATTTCTTCTGCGCATGCACCCCTTTTCCCCAAAAACAATAGAACTCTTTATATTTACATTAGTGGCCCAGTCCCAGTCCGAATTTGTAGATTGCCACCGTTTTTTCGTCGACTTACGTTGCAAAATTGATCTCCACGAAAAGCGATTTTATTTTAACGCAAAAATATATAGCCTATGTCCATCCTAAAGGTCCATTCTAAATATTGGTGAAACAAATTTTGAAATTGGATGAGTAGTTTCGGAGATTACCCTCCGCATATATACAAAGTCACAAAATTCGCTCTCTCAATATAAGTAGGTATCTCTATTAATTAAAACGCTTAATTTTGAAAAAAAAAAAGTTTCAAGTTTATGGAAATGGAAGTGGTTGGAGGAAAAAATTCACCAAAAAAACGGCCGAGAGAGGACTATACTCTGCTCGGTATAGGGGTGTCGGCATGTCTTGCATTTGAGGGGCGTAGCACCGGTGATTTTTCAAAGTGGACCCTACCGTAGGTAAGGATAACACGGGGACGACTTTTCAAACGCTCCGCTAAAATCGAGAAAAAATCGCTCGCGGTTGAATTTTATCGGAAACTGACGACATTTTTGCGCTCTTTCGATGAGATGCGAGTCTGGACGGTTTTCGGCTGAAATTCGGTCGATTTTTGTCGAAATAAAATTTTCCATAAGATTAACCCGGCGCGGGAAATCGCTCATATCTCGCTCGATATTTATCGGACAACGTCGAGACGCGTTTTAAACGATGCACAATGAAAAAATCTAACTCGAAAGTGCAAAAGAAGCGTTGAAAACGACTTTTTTATGGCGATTTATTCGCCGACAAAAGTCGGCGTGATTGATTTTTTTCACGGTTCCTATGACTGTGAAGCGGTGGGTTTCGCTAGGACCATGTCAAAATTTCGAAAAGAGCACCGTCTAACCTTTACGGAAATTTAACATGCGACGACGAATCGAGACTATTGTATGACTCACGTCGCTGAACTATCTTCAAGTACGAGTGAGACAGAAAAATTATTGTTTGTCGCGTATTCGTTCGGCGAAATGAGACAATTGTTGTTTGAATATCGAAATTAAAAATAACTGACTGTCTAAAAATTGAAAAATTTTTAGCTGTCACTTTGCCTTTGAATCGCATAAAAAAGCATCATTGTGGAATTTGGATCGAAACTTTTTGTCAACATTATGTAAATCGAGAAATGTAGAATCTTTTGAGAGACACCCCACGCCCGATTAACCGAATTTTAATGATAAATATTCAAATCTTAAAACCGCCAAGGGGCAGACGTATACGTAATGCGTGCAAGAGAGATGCAATAGAAAGTATTTCGCTTCTGTTTTCAATAGCTAGAATTTGACATTTGAATTGAAAACAATAGATAATGAAATTATTTCCCTTTGATGAG
This sequence comes from Xanthostigma xanthostigma, assembly GCA_963575645.1. Lineage (NCBI taxonomy): Eukaryota > Metazoa > Arthropoda > Insecta > Raphidioptera > Raphidiidae > Xanthostigma > Xanthostigma xanthostigma. The sequence continues at coordinate 17,429,287 of OY754468.1, forward strand.
CTGTCAGTTGACGTAAAGAAATTGGTAATTTTCAGCAACGTAATTGTTGAGCGTACATATTTTAACAAATATGAATGAAATGGCAATTTTAGATTGTCTAATAATGGTCGCGCGTAGTCGACACTTAGAATTTAGCTCGCAAACTTTAAAAATACACCCGACTAAAGCTGTGACAACAAACGAAAGTCAAAATACCGCGAAAATTTAAATTATTCGAGGCATGTTAAATTTATGTCTTTTATAGAAAATTAAGAGATAATTGCCAGCTACAGGATGACTGTGTTGTAATTAAATGCTTATTGAATATCGATTCATAGTTTCCATACGGTTTTTGACCGAATATATTCCAAAAATAAACACACAAAATATACACTATACTCCTTTTTGTCCATACAAAATATTATGTCATCTGTAGAAATCAAAATGGCTAATGACAAAAATATATTCTACAAAAATAAACGAAATAGGTTAAATGGTTATAACTTAACGGGATAAATATTAGCGTGCAGGTTGTGTACAAGATTTTTCTTCAAATAAGTGACATTTTGGTCATTTCAATATATTATATTCTGACAGTGGATAAACTAAAAGGTTTTGTGGTTATGAACAGTATTATTCGATGTCATTGTCAATTCAGAAATTAAATTATAAAATATTTTGTCCTCTTTTTTCAGATATCAATATTTATGGACTAAACATATTATATGCAAGTATTTGAATGTCAAGTTTTTGAATTTTGAAATGTCAGTGTTCAAATAATGAAAGTAAAATTCAACAATGATTGTGTCAAATATTTTTCTGTGTTATGCTAATAAAACTAACAATTGATTGTTGCTTTCACTGACAGTGTTATATAGGCTTATAGCACTATGGTTCGATGTCAATCCAGAAATTATATAAAATATTTTGTCCTCTTTTTCCAGATATCAATATTTATGGATTAAACATAATATATTATGCAGAGAGTATTTGAATGTCAAGTTTTTGAATTTTGAAATGTTCAAATAATGAATGTAAAATTCAACAATGAATCTGTCAAATAGGTATGTTTCTGTGTTATGCTAATAAAACTATACAATTGATACATATTTTCAGTTTAAACAATCAAAGCTGATATTTAAATCTTTTCATAAAATGGAATCTGACATTTGTAAGGTTAGTTTCAGGTTATCAAAATATAATGTCTAATAATGAATATTCACATAATACATATCAACCTGCAGTTATGCGTTAAATGTCGGAATATGTGTACGAAAGTTTTTGCCTGCTACTAATATTACTTTGACTCAGATATGCAAATAAGCTGTCGCCTTTTCTTGACAATACCTACTAGAGATAAGTAATGGATACATTATTATTTTTAGGAAATTGAATTGAAATAGTGACCGTTTGAAATATAAATTTTTGTTCATACTATTATACACAGTGAATATTGGTTTTTAGCTGAAATAACAAGTACCTAAAATGTGTCAAACTTGAATGAAACGAAATTCCGAATAAATGATTCTTTAAATATAACATTCTAATTTAGGGGAGATGCTGCGAAATCTTAAGAGTTTCCCTGGCACAAAAAAAGGATTATACGTGCAATATTTATAATCAGTAAAAGTTTCAAGTAAAAAACTTATCTAGACAAATCTTATTTATTCTAAATTGTGTAACACTACTTATATTAACACCATATAAGTTTTTATGAAAAACGCCCACCTATGTACAAACTATGTACAATGGATTAGCGAAATAAATACAACAGGAGAACCTTATAATTAGTTGCGGGTTGTGCTAAAAGAATACTTAATAAATATTAACATCGTATAATATAAATAAATAACTTTAAAATTACATTTTTGAAGCTTTTGTAAATTTAATACCGAGTTTAGGTACGTATTGATTGCTTTTATAAATACATGCAAACACACTTAATTTCGCATTATTGACTAAGAATCTTATTCAAAATATAAAAAATAGTAAAGTAGAGCGTTATAAATTGTCTATGACATAAAATTCATCATGGAACACAGTTTGTGTAAGTGGATACATAAATTCATTATAAAAACTAATTTAAAACCAATAAAATAGAAAATCTGTTCATTGAGCAAACCCTGGAAGAAGGTTTAAAGGTAAAATTTTACTTATTCGTCGCTTTTGATTATGGCAAATTTAGAACGCACTGAACTATTACCAAAGTAATAGTTAAGGTATTTAAGGTGCGTTCAAAAATCGAAAGCGAGGAATAAGTAAAATTTTACCGGTTTAAAATACATAATAATATGCAGATTGTATAATAAAATTATATTCAATTTTTTAACAAAATTTGACATTTCTTTGAAGGTTAGATTCTAAGAGGTTTTATAAGAATATAAGTCATTGACTATATAAAAGCATTGATCTCTATCGAGATGGATTGTGGATACGCTCTCCAAAATATCTGTTTCTTTTCATTACGTCAAAGAAAAAACAGTGATCGCAAAAATGTCGACTGCAATCTGTACCAGTATTTCGGGTACAAATTAATACTGTATGTTAAAATCCTTGCCAACACGTCAAAAAAACACGTTTAAAAAGCAATTACGGGGTCGTGTTGATACGATTGCGTTCTTTTTGTGCAGTGAAAGGGGGAGGACCTTTTGAGGGATTTCTTTAAAAAGCAATAGCGGGGTCGTGTCGATTCGATGGCGTTTATTTTTTGCATATTGAAAAGATGAGGGCCTTTTGGGGCATATTTTGACGTGATAACGTCTTATAAATTGATGAATCACGTCAAAATAAAAAGATGAAACACCGGCTGCATGCACGAAAAAGTGTAACGTTCCTAACGTTACTAAGTGAGCGACTAGAATGCCTTCGGTAATTTTGAAGCAGATATCATCAACCGATTGAGATGAAAATTTGTATACACGTTTAGTTTGAATGACAATGCATGGTTAGCTGTGTGACGTCACTCTAAATCCAATATGGCAGACTTCTAAAGATGGCGGAAATGCCTTCGGTAATTTTGAAGCAGATATCATCAACCGATTGAGTTGAAAATTTGTATACACGTTTAGTTTTAATGACAATGCATGGTTAGCTGTGTGACGTCACTCTAAATCCAATATGGCGGACTTCTAAAGATGGCGGACTAATTTTATTATGCTTTCCTACAATATGGGTATCAAATGAAAGGGCTTTGTGAGAATAACTCGAAAAATAAAGTGACGTCACTCTTAATCTAATATGGCGGACTTCTAAAGATGGCGGACTAATTTTATTATGCTTTCCTACAATATGGGTATCAAATGAAAGGGCTTGCTGAGAATAACTCGAAAAATAAAGTGCCGTCACTCTAAATCCAATATGGCGGACTTCTAAAGATGGCGGACTAAGTTTATTATGCTTTCCTACAATATGGGTATCAAATGAAAGGACTTGCTGAGAATAACGCGAAAAATAAAGTGACGTCAGTCTAAAACCAATATGGCGGACTTCTAAAGATGGCGGACTAAGTTTTTCATGGTTTCCTACAATATGGGTATCAAATGAAAGGGCTTGCTGAAAATAACTCGAAAAATAAAGTGACGTCACTCTAAATCCAATATGGCAGACTTCTAAAGACGGCGGACTAATTTTATTATGCTTTCCTACAATATGGGTATCAAATGAAAGGGCTTGCTGAGAATAACTCGAAAACTAAATTACGTCACTCTAAATCCAATATGGCAGACTTCTAAAGATGGCGGACTAATTTTATTATGCTTTCCTACAATATGGGTATCAAATGAAAGGGCTTGCTGAGAATAACTTGAAAAATAAAGTGACGTCACTCTAAATCCAATATGGCGGACTTCTAAAGACGGCGGACTAATTTTATTATGCTTTCCTACAATATGGGTATCAAATGAAAGGGCTTGCTGAGAATAACTCGAAAAAAAAGTGACGTCACTCTAAATCCAATATGGCGGACTTCTAAAAATGGCGGACTAAGTTTTTGACGGGATAACGTCTTATAAATTGATGAAACACCAGCTGCACGCACGAAAAAGTGTAACGTTCCGCCTGACCCTGCGCGAGCAAGCGAGAGCGCAGTAATGTATTATTAAATATGATATTCGAGCGGAATACTTTATCACGTAAAACCATCGTCCGTAAACCGACTTTACAGACAACCAATTTTTTTAAAAACAATTACGGGTTCCTGCCGATGCGAAGGCGTTTTTTTTGCGCAGTGAAAAGAGGAGGGCCTTTTGGGAGATTTCTTTAATCCGTTTCAAAACACATCTATCTTGGGAAACTATTCTTCAGACACATTCAAAAAAGTTTTGCTTACGACAGTTATGGCAATTGGGCAGGCGTATGTCAATGTTCACCAACCTTTGAAAATTACGCCAAAAAAGTTTTGTTTCAGAAATACGATAATTATGAGGGCCGCAGGCCCGAATTTTGTACATGAATTAATATTACGAGGCTCGAAGAGCCGAGTAGTCCTACATTACAATATCAAAACACATCAATTTTGGAAAACTATTCTGAAAACACATTGAAAAATGTTTCGCGTACACCTGTTATGGTAATTTGGCAGGTGAGTATCAAAACACGCCAACCTTTGAAAACTATGTCAAAAACAAATGCAAAAATGTTTTTTGTAAATAAATAGCGGTAAGTTGCGCCGCGAGCCTATATAAAATGAATTTTTGAAAACTAACCCGAAAGCACGTGTAAAAAAGTTTTGTGTTGGCAAAAAAATTTTTGGCGACAGCCTGTGCCAAAAACATTGATCTTTGAAGACTGTGTTAAGTCGCCAGCAAAAAAGTTTTGCACCAGGTCCATCTAGTAGGTTATTAAACATCCTACTAACATTTGGTTTCGACCGTTCAGCCGTTTGATCTGTATCGTGTTCGCAAACAAACAGACAGACGACCAAATTTTTTCAAAAATGTGTTTTTTTGATTTGAGAGCCCTTTAAAAAACGTTTGTAAAATTTTAAAAAGTTAATTTTGACATAAATTAGTACCCATTCCCCACTTGTGGAGATGGAAAGGTAAAATGGCTACTATCAATTTTGTAGTGATAGTCGCTCGAACTTTTTTGGTGTTACAAAATGATGTTAAATTTCAATCGCTAATAACTACGAGACAAAAAATGCGTTAACAACGGTTGAGCCTACAACAGGTAGAACATGTCTATACGAGCTAATCGCGCAGGATTTGTTTTACCTGCGACGTCGTCGCACGAGTGTAGGCGCACTTAGTGTAAAGTATTAAGTTAATGCAGCGTGAAAACGCGTTTAGCTAAGACGTTGATTCGGATGTCATTTTAAAAAGCTTATGGAGCACTACTAGGAGCTAAACTGAGTCAATAAAAATAGTCGCCGGAATATAGGTGGAAATTGGTATTAAATTGAAAATTGCATAATTGTTGAACATATCATCTTATATGCTCTAAATTGTAAAAAAAACGCAGTCAGTGGAAAGTTCGCATCTAGAGGAATGCACAAACCTAAAAAGTCTAGTGTCGAACAAAAGTGACGGGTACAGCAGCATTGAAAAGGGAACTAAAAAACCCAAACGTCTATACTCTATAGAATCATGTGCAGGGGATACAGGAAACAGTAATACTCGACGTGACGGTGTGAAGCGGCCCGTTCGGTCACTAACGGAGCCCTTAGAGAACCTGGGTGCCCTTTAAGGATTTTGCCAACCTTTACTGTAGTAAGAGGCTCTGCTGCGACTGACCAATTATCCTCATTAAGCGTAGGAACAGTATGGAGAAAATTTTAATTAATGAAGAAACAAACTCCCGGAGAACCCCAAGCTCTCGGACATTACTATCGTCCCAGACCTGTCGTGGACACAACCAGCCCACACTGATTAGAAAGAAAATACAATCAGTGAAACGGTCACATCAACCAGCGACACACTGAAAATTGTCTCCGGACCATAAAACTACTCCGAATCTCCGGGGCTCAAAAAGAAAGCTAACGAAGACTAAGATCCTCGCCAGAGAAGAGATATATATATATCAGACCTTGAAAAACGAAAGACAATCAGGAAGCAGTGAAAGCGACTATATCACAATCCAGTGGCCAGTGGGACTACTGAAACTACCAAGGCTAATGATAAGAGGCCTAAAAAAAATAAAGGCAAACGCCCGCGCTCTGAAGGTTCGACTTTCTCATCATCTGGGCTTATCACTAAAAAAACTCCGATCTCTTGTGACAATTCAAAGTTATAAAAGGCTCTTATTGGGGTGAAAATACCTGTAGTGAGAGAAACACACCCGAAAAAGAAATTATCAAAGACAATTTTTGTTTAGCGTTAATGTCACACATTGTTAATAACAAGAGCATGTTCCCTAAGTTCGACAAATGTGCATATGAATCAGCTGGGGGACTTGACTTTGCGTATAAAGACGAGTGGACATCAACCTGGCTGAAAAATATCGTGGAGTTGTTGAATCCATTCAAGTGGGTTGCTCTAAAGGTGGGCTCTTCAAAGAACCTGCTTAGGGCGACCAAAATCTGTATCTGGATACCAAAAACCACTATGGGCGCCAAAGCCACGGAATGTCTTAAAATCCTTCAGGGTTAAAATGAGAGACTAAAGACACAAAAGAAATGGGCTAAATAACCCCATACTTTCGAAATATCAGCATGCCTATCAGTCAGGAAAATCCTGTCAGACGGCACTACATCAGCTGATTAGTAGGATTGAGAAATCTCTAAGCTTAAAAGAGATGCTCTAGTCGCATTCATTGTCATTGAAACGGCATTCGATACCACATAATTTGTGTCTAAAGAGTCAGCCCTTCATGAAAAAGAATGCGCACCAATCATATGTAAATAGATAAGTAATATGCTGCGAAGCAGGAGAATACAATCCACTCTATTTGAAGACATTTTAGAAGTGGTGGACAGTGTTCTAACAAACTCAACCAGATGGGAGTGTACACCCAGGGATATGCCGTTGATGTTGTCATGATCCAGGATAAGTACATAAAAATTTGCGTAGATCTCATACAAACAGTACTAACTGAAATTTAATTATGGTGTGAGAGGGACAATTTAAAAGTCAACCCTCAAAAACCGTAATTATTTTGATCTCAAGGAAAAGAAATCTGGAGCTTAACAAAACTCTTCTTCTCTTTGGTGGAGAATTGCAGATGTCCAAAGGTGTGAAGTATCTGAACTTAAACCGAGATTCGACAGTTACCTGGAATAAACATCTGGATAAGTACTAGCGAGAGCCAAAACATCCCTTATGATAGCACGATGCTCTTTTTGTAAATCATGGAGGCTAAGCCCCAAACTTACAAAGCGGCTATATATCGCAGTAATTAAACCTTTTTTTCAGTAGGAGAAAAATCTTTTAAAGACATCACATTTGTGATAGTGTGGAATTTCTACCCACTAAAAACCCCTACCTCTTTCGCAAGCCATTCCAGAACTGCTATTAAGCATAAATGGCTGCTTTCTATATATTTAGTCCATCAGTATATCTCTCTTTCATCTTTCCCCTTTCTTGCCATAATATTTTTCATCAACTCTTTTGTTATGTTCCATGCTTGTTTTTGTTCTGTATATAGTGCTCACAGACCACCAGACATTCTCTAAAATATGTTTTTTGACATCTTTTACTATAAATATAATAAAATTAGTAATTTAATTACGTGTTAATTAAATACAGCCTCGCCCAGTTACTAATCTTGCAGAAAATAAAATTCTCTATAACTTTTGTAAAAACATTTTACCATTTTAAATCCACAAGTCAAAAATGCTAGATATAGGCCACAAATTACTTTTCAACGTTTAGCAATACTTTTTCATTTTGAGGTTCGTCGAATTCAAAAAACATATTTTTTAGAAAAAGGCTGCTCATGTTTTGTGTGTTAGTCTGTAAGCAGATTATAGGTCAGGCGGCCGGACGGATCGTAATCTTTTGGTAGGATGCTTAACGTGTAAAGAGGAAGAGCTTTATTGTTTTTGGGAAAAATCGGCGCATGTGCACAAGAGATATGCACTTGCACTATAACGTTGTTTTTTTTTCTGTTATAAAGGAATACTTTTCTGAATGGTTTATCATTGTATTTATTTTCAAATTGTTTTTAAATCTGAATTTTATAGGTTCGGAAATATTTTAAAATTAAAAAATCATCTGTTCTTTTGTTAAGATGATCTGTCAAAAAGAAATTAGTTAGGTAGCTAACAAGCATACTTTAGTTAATTTTTACTGTATTACCATGTTTGTAACCATGCAATGAATATGAATAACAAATATTATAATACAGTAGAACCTCGATAAGTTAGTTCAAGGAAAACGTTGAAAAATTTAAGTTATCGAGTTTTTTACTTATCAAGAGTTGAAGTTAGAGAGGTTTAGGAAGTTCATTTTTTAACGTAACAAGTTTCAACTGTTCTATAAATTGCTAATAAATTTTGTATCTATTTATTTATTCAATTAAATTCAGTTGCATATTTATTAAAAAACGAAAAGCCAGTAATTTTTTTTGTTTATTTCATGCGCACAACAATACGTAAAGCGATTTAGTGAAGAACTGGTAGTGAAAATTAATAAAGTTCTTCGCAAAACATTTTGTTTGTATACTTATTCACGATGACTCAATGATAATACTTTAAGTTATGGAGGTCACCAAAATATTATTTTAAGTTATCGAGGGCCAACTCTCAAAATATTTGTTTAAGTTACCAGGGTTTTGTGCTTTAAGTAATGGAGGTTTCAAGCTTTGAGGGGAAGGGATTCTAAAAATTTTTAAGTTACAGAGGTTTTTCACTTATTCAGGTTCTACTGTATTTAATACTGGTCATTGCCCACGCCACCGCACGCGTTTACAAAAAAATATTTTCGTTATTATAATTTATAATATTATGCAAATGTCAATATTTTAAAAGTTAGAATGGTCGTGTCGTCCAATCGACTGGATTTTTTTTATTAACAGGGGTAATACATAATAGAATACGAATTGGTGATTTTTTTATGTCTAAAACTAAAATTACTGGTCTTAATATCTTAAACCAACTGTTCATAAAATTTATAAATACAAATTTATTTGACTAATTATATTTTAAAAAAATCCGACCCTGTACTTTATTTGAAACTGTATTATGGTGTAGTATTAAAATTTAGTTCTCAAAATTTTTCGGCATTTTGCTATAGGTATTAGCAAAACTTTAAACACAACTTTGGTAGTTGTGTAATTTTCAAAAGAGTTGTAAATGATTTGGGTATGTCTACCATTTTAAACCATTCTTAAAAAGAACCAAATCTAATAAATATTTTATATACAGTTAAAATCATTTACGACGACACCGTTTAGAACAACATACCGGTTATATTTACCAAAATCATAGGTCTCGCGTTTTGGTGAAGATTTCGTTTGGTCTTCTAGTTGGATTCAACGTTTCAAAACTCGGCACGATATTGTAAGCGGGAAAATGTATGGTAAAGCTTCCAGCGTTGATAATGGTGTTGTAGAAGAATGGATGTCGCAAAAGTGGCCTACGTTATACGAAGGCTACGAACCAGATGACATTTTGAACGCAGACGAAACCGGACTTTTTAACAATATGACACCAGACAGAAGGAGAATTGTTGTGGTGGAAAAATATCTAAGACTTTGTACCTCGACAACATCACCGGTTGTTACGATTATTGCGGTTTTTACGACCAAATATGAGTAGTCCCTTGGATGTCGTTATAACAGATTTTGATTGTATGCGTATACTATAAATTCAAAATCTAAGGAGTGAGTCATACACTTCACAATTTAATGAAAGCGTCACCATTTTATGCATGGGACGGATTATACTTTACATTTTTTGTTATTGCTTTGTCACTCTATAAAGCGAGTCGTACTATAATGATGACTAATTCTTTAAATTTTGGTATCTTACCATATCTCCTAAAAAAAAATGTAAACCTAAAAAATTATGTTAAAAAAGTTGACAATATTTAAAAAAAATTGTCGAATGCAAGCTGAACTTGCATTGTTAGTGTTCCGTACTATTTATCTGAAGTGAATAAATACAGAATCTTTTGTAAAACTATTGAAGCTAAAGGAAAAAATATCGTTTTAGCTTATAATTGAAAGGGAAATAATCGGTCAACAAAAATGCACATCATACGCCGGGAGTTCCGGCGCAAATCATTTCCAAAACAAAACTAGGCACTGTAAATAAATGAATAAATTAGCTACCACTAAAAAAATGTATTCGCAGGAAAACAAATTTGAAATGAAAGGAGTCATTCAAGCACAACGCATTTCATGTTGAAATTAGTGATGTGCCGGATCGTTAAAAATGCATATCCGCGGATACGGATACAAATCATTAGTGTCCGGATCCGCGAATACGGATACGGATACAAATCTTAATTTTTTTACTCAGGTACTATTGGTAACTCACTACAATAAATGTTTAAATATTTAATTTTTGCAATATAAATGTGCTAAATAAATATCCTTCAATACATATTTTTGGAACAAAACTTCTACTACCAAATATCAAAATGTGATTTTCATAAATAAAAAATAATTTAAATTGAATTTAATAATATTTCATTGCTACTTATATTTAGAATTTCACTTACATATTGAAATTTAATAACTTAAAAGATCCGTTCAAGATCCGTCAAAAAGTGAGGGATACAGATACGGATACAGATCTTTTTTCGCTCTCGGATATCCGCGGATACGAATACGGATATTAGGCACATCACTAGTTGAAATGCACGACACCACCGTCCCATCTTCATAATCCAAGAGCTATCAAACATTTTTGGGTGGGTATTTAAGCCACCGTGACAATTTCTGTAACACTTCTTTTGTAATATCTGAACATAAAATCGAAGACCTGGGTCAACTCAAAGAAAACTGTCAATTTTCAACTTTACAAAATTTTATTTGCAAAAATATCCTTGAGGCATTTTGAAATTTTAATATCTTCAAATTTAATATTTATAAAGTGAAAAATAAACAAATCAGTTCATTTAGCCGAGTAAAAATGTCTGCCAGGCGGTTACAAAACTGTCTATTATACTGTAACAAAAGTGCTGTAGTCCGTGGCGGAAATTATTTATTTACAATATTAAATGTTTAACAAACAGTAAAAACACACAAACGAAAGCTTATAACATTAACAGAAACAAAACTAGTAGTTCTAAATTATAAAATAAAAGACTAAGTAACAGAGAATAAAGAGTCACCAAATTATGTATAAAGAAATATTTACAAAACACAGGAACACAATACAAAGTTTATCAGCACACTTGTCTATTAACTATAAGTCATTTATTTAAAACCGGATTTATAATTGCACTCACTGGAGTTAATTTATTTAAAACCACTCACTAGAGTTGTAATTTATTTCCACAGTATAATTTATGTCGTAATAATTACGTCGTAGTGTCAGAACACTGTATCACGAACAGCTCGAATACTGACTAACTGCCTTGCTCACTCTGCTTCGCCTTACATAGTTTTCGATCCATGCTTCTAGAATGTTCGGGACGAATCGAGATTTCTTCTATTATTCTCTCCAAGCGATTCTAAGAAATCGGGTCTAACTTGGCTTTACGCACCGAGTTCCTTTCCTTTACATGCATGTGTGTCTCCAAGGTCGGGTGTTTTGACCTGTTTTCATTGTTGTTGGTTCTAGCAGTTTCTACCGAATTCCATAGGCGTCCCATCAGGGCACGCAACAATACGTAAGTGCGGGAAGACACTACGAGTAGGTTGAAGTGTAAAAGAAAGCGTATATCGCGCCGCAGCACGTTTCAACCTACCCGGAGCGTCTTATCCGCACTCACGTATAATAGACAGTTTTGTAACCGCCTGACAGACATTTAGACCCGGTTAAATGATCTGGCTTCATTATTTTTTATTTTATTAAGTACCAAATTTCAATGTATTAAAATTTCAAAATGCCTCAGACTTCTCTGCAAATAAAATTTTGCAAAGTAAAAAATTCACGGCTTGGCTAAGCCCCACTACTCTTTAGTCAGGTCTTCGATTTTGTGTTCAGATATTACAAAAGAAGTGTTACACCAGGGGCGGGCAAATCTTTTGATCGTAGGGTCACATTGCTGATGAAAATTTGACCGAGGGCCAAACATTTGGAGAGCAAAAAAAAGATTCTTTCATTTCTGCATCAAAAAGGTCTTTTTTCGTCTGTTGTGACCCTTGCTATTTACTATTTTACCATTTTTTTTTATGCGCCAAATTATATTGGCAAACTCGTTTCGCTCTTAATAATCATTTATAAAATGCCATGCAGGCCGGATCCGGCCCGTGGGCCGTCATTTACCCAGGCATGTGTTACACAAATTTTCACGCTGCCTCTAATAACGACCCAAAAATGCTTGATAGCTCTCCTACTATTATACCTCAATACCAATATAGTGATCTATTTTGTGCTGTAATCTTCAGCGGCCTTGTGACTTAGCACAGCAAAGTTGAAAATTTAAAAAAAAATTAAGTGTACTTGTAGTATGCCAAAGTGTACTAGCGTACTTACTAAGTTTTAAAAAATGTACCGTGAATTTAAGCCATAAAAAATCCAAAATAAAAAATGCTGTGCTAAGTTCACACTTTCAATTTTTCAAAATCTCGTACAAGCCAAGCACTAACTTTAATTAAGAAAATGTATTAAGAAAAAATGTAGTACATTTGCTCGTGCCAACGGTACAACAACAACAGTAAAATTTACAAAAAAAAACTCAAAATTTACAAATTACGAAAAAAGTTAATTTATTTTAAGTGTTTCGTTAGCATGCGGCCTAGATAAAAAATTGTTGTATATAAAGTTACATTGTAGAATTATTTTTTATAGTAGAAGGGGCATTTCATAAAATATTAAAAATCAAAAATTTCGAGAAAAGTCTAAATTTGCTTGTTGTACCGTTGGCACGCGGTCTAGATAAAGAACTTTTACTATTATTTTGTAAAATTATTTTTTACTTATAAAGTTATTTTATTAAATATTTTGCTAATAAAATGTATTTGTAAAATCATTTTTTAAAGTAGTACGGGCACTTGATATAAATTTGCAAAATTCAAAAATTTCGTAAAAAGTCAAAATTTTGTTGTTGTACTGTTGGCACGCGGTCTAGATAAAGAACTTTTGCAAATAAAATTATTTTGTAAAATCAGTTTTTAAAGTAGTACGGGCACTTAAAGAAAATTTAAAAAAAAACAAAAATTTCGTAAAAAGTCAAAATTTTGTTTGATATTTACGAAATTTTTGAATTTTCAAAATTTTCTTAAAGTGCCCGTACTACTTTAAAAAATGTACCTATTTACAAAATATTTTTTTAAGCAAAAGTTCTTTATCTAGACGGCGTACCAACAGTACAACAACCAAATTTCGACATTTCACGTAATTTTTAAATTTTCAAAATTTATATTAAGTGCCCGTAGTACTTTAAAAAATCATTTTACAAAATAATAGTAAAAGTTCTTTATCTAGACCGCGTGCCAACGGTACAACAAGCAAATTTAGACTTTTTTCGAAATTTTTATATTTTATGAAATGCCCCTTCTACTGTAAAAAATAATTCCGCAATGTAACTTAATATACAACAGTTTTTTCTAGGTCACATGCTAACGAAACACTTAAAATAAATTCACTTTTTTCGAAAATTGTGAATTTTGATTTTTTATTTTTTTGTAAATTTTATTTTTTGTTGTACCGTTGGCACGCGCAAATGTACTGCATTTTTTCTTAATACATTTTCTTAATTGAAGTTAGTGCTTGGCTTGTACGAGATTATGAAAAATTGAAAGTGTGAACTTAGCACATCATTTTTTATTTTGGTTTTTTTATTGCTTAAATTTACGGTACATTTTTTAAAACTTAGTAAGTACGCTAGTACAATTTGGCGTGCTACAAGTACACTTATTGTTTTTTTGTTTTCAACGGCCAATCTGCCTAAATATCTGACTTTTCCAGTTTTTTTAGACAATACTCTCAAAAATGAGGGGAAGGCATACTTTTTAAAAATGGATTAACCTAGAGTTTATTTAACTGTATTTAATAAAAGTTAGCAAGGTTTATAATATTTACATAAGATTTATGTAATTATAACTTATGACTGTTCTATTTACTAAGGATTTCAGTTTAGTGAAAAAAATTGGGAAATAATCTGTGCAATAACTATGAGTTTACATTAAAAATGCACATATTTTACAAATTTTTACGGTACCCATCTTTTAAAGAGACAAAATCTCTAAAAATATTCTAAAATACCTATCCTTATATATGCAATAATTTTTTTGAAGTTTCAATTTTTTTAACGTAAAGCGTTGGGAAAAACTTAACCGTAAGTAAAGTACCAAAAATCGTATATTATTTAATTTATTAAAAATATATTTAAGTTCCCTGGGGCATTATTTACGGAAATGACCATTTTTAGGACTACCCTTAGACTCTTGCAACCCTTGAAAACGTTTATAAAATTACTTTCACATTCCAACTGAAAAACTGTTGTAAAATTTTTAAAAAGTCATTTTTATTTAAATTAATACCATTGCCCATGTGGATTTAAATTACTAAAATAGTTTATGGCTAGTTTGCATATTAAACGGTTATACGAATGTCCTGTTATTGCCTGTTACCTGTTCCCCGTTAGCTTCATAAAAGACGACTTACATATCTAAATATTAGTTTAAACGGGTATTGAGTGTTATAAAATGAGCAATACTAGTTTTGCGCATTTTCAGTTGAACAAAACTAGTTCTGTCTATTTCTGAACTAATTGGATTACCTACATTACAATAATTTATCTAAATATATAAAAGGAAACCGTGACTGACTGACGGATCTATCAATGCACAGCTGAAACCACTGGACGGATTGGGCTGAAATTTGGCACACAGTTAGTTATTATGACGTAGGCATCCGCTAAGAATAGATTTTTGAAAATTCAATCTCTAAAAGAGTGTATCTGGGGTTAAAAATTTGCATAGAGAAATCATATAAGATGTATTAATTCAAAAATGCGGAGAATTACTCCTGTCAACAAATAAATAATCACGTTTCGTGCTTTTTCAAAAAACCCCTTCAGAAACTGAAAAAAATACATCTTTTATCCCAAACTTTTTTTTTGTTCAAGCTATACAGATCACCGAGCACGCGGGGTAAAATTTTCCGAATTATCCCCACCCCCTCAAATAAAATTTGTTCATTTTCCAAATTCCACTCTAAAAACTAATCTTTAGGATTGTTATCAAGGTCAAGTAAAAGAGTAGGTACCATTCCTTGACCTGTTACAAAATTAACTAATTTTATTTGAGAGGGTGAGGACGCGTACTGGGTGATGTGTAGCTTGAACAAAAAAAGTTTGGGATAAGTTGAACACGTCTTAAAAATCGGGACAAAATCGAACAGTATGAAACTGTGCGATAATGTTTCGTTTTGTAACTTAAAAAGCCAAAACAACACCCATCGATAAACATAGCATCATGTACACGAAGAATATTCGTATCTAAAATGACCTTCGGACCGAGTGGGCAACCGCAGTGAGTGCGAATGGGGGGAGGGAGGTCCGTAATATGACGTAATTCTACGGAGCCCTAGGAGATTAGGACAGTGCAACTTCAGATTAGGTCGAATGAGAACTACAAAAGTGGTGTCATTCGGAAGCTGACACTATAGCAACAATCATAGTATTCCACAACCTAACATCACAAAACTCTGACACAACTCCACTGTTTTTTTTTTGTTTTTTAACAGCCTCTCCTCCCCTTAAATTCAACTTTGCTCAGTATTACAACTTTTTTTTTATCTAATTAATTTTTTCATCAGACTTTATTCAGCCCTGAAATTACGAACATAAGGTAAATTTGAAGCTCACAGTTATTACTCAATTTTCGTGTATATAAAAGCTATAAGTAGTAAATAAAACTGTCGACTAATTTTTCTCAGACCATATATTGACAAAAAATAATAAAAATACAAATCAATATAACACAAGATGACGTTTCGATCCGGATTTGGATCTTCTTCAGAAATATCTAAAAAATATAAAAAATAATTAGTATTAAGTTATTTATTATCTAATAGAATTCACGAAAGATTGAAAGTTTGAATAAATCAAAAAATTAATTTTATTTATTTGAAGAGTTCTATTCAGACGTTAATCAAAGATTTAAAAGCTATAGTATATAATATGCAGAAAATAAACGTATTTTCAACTGAGAGAGCAAAATTAAATCATTTGTAATAAATTCACCCTAAAACAGAGTTTATACTGCGCTAAAGTTTACAGTTTATAGGCAAGTAAAGCATTTTATTTGATATGATTTTAACATACATACGTATCTACAATTTCGAAGCCAATTTGATCTTTACTTTCAGAGTTCACTCCATTAACCTCGCGCGGATGTAAGAACCGTCGATTGCCCTCCATTTATGCTATTTCTTTTTACCTAATGGACTTTTCATAGAAGTTTTCTTTTTTCAATCCATTAGTGGCAATAAGTGTATAGACAGGTACTTACTATGAAATTCAACCTTTAAATATTTTTTTTTCATTTATTGACGCCATTTTCATCAAACACTTATTTGTTTTGATTGAAGCATAAACGAAATATTTTCAGCTATTAACTGAAGTTCTATTTCAAAGAAAAAGAAAGTGATTTCCTTTATTTTATAAAAATACTAGCGGCCCAGTCCGATTTCGCTTGAATTTGTAGATTATAATAATCTATTAAATAATATGTTTAATCGAATGAGAATTATTATGTCGGTCAAAATAGCTTCACACATCTAGCTAAGCAAGTAAACCATGATTATTTTGTTGCGAGTAATTTTTAAATCTATGATATTTTCATTTGAATGATATGGTGTAAAGATCAGTTTTGATCGAAACCTAAGGAAAGTTAATTTATAAAACACAACTAAAGAAAATACATGTCAATTTGTCAAATTATCAATAGAATTTCGAAGCTTATCACTTTCAACTTTATTTTGATGGTGTAGGAAGATTTATTCCAGGATTGCAACAACAATAATTCAAAAATAATGGATTTTTTAATGGACAATGTAAATTATGTAGATTTTTAATTTCAAACAATAACCAGCCTAACCAGCCATCTAAAATAAGAAATATTTATAAAAAAATAATTCGAAGCTGAAAATATGAAATTACTCATGACAAAAATCAACCGCAATGCAAATTAAGGGTTGTTTTTTTTTTTAATAAATCCGAAGTGCAGGTTTCAGGATTGTTATTTTGAAAAAAATATATACAGTGTGGTCACTCAAGTGTGCAATATATGGGAAAATTTTTAATTAAATGCACAACCAAAATACAAATATTGCCAAAAGTTGGTGCATGTCAGCATACAGGGTGTTTAATATCGTTGCAACAAACATAAAGTTTGTGATTCCATAAAAAATTAAAAATCTAAGTTAATTTTACAAATATGTCTGAATTTGAACAAAGTTATGCGAAATTGATTTGATTTTGAATAATTTATTAGTGTGTTTAAGGTAAATATAAAAAAAAAATTTGAAAAATTATAATTTTGGTATTTCAAAAAAAAAAAAAAATTTCTTAGAAGTCCATGTTTTGGTATTTGGGCATAGCTTTTAATTCTAAACAACTTTTTCTTATAACATTTCGCTGAATTTTTTGAAATAAGGGCACTTTACTCTTGTACAATTTTTATATTTTTTGACCCACCCTGTATGCTGTTTGAGTTTCAACAATTCTAAGAGCACCTAAAATGATAATCAAACATGCACCAACTTTTGGCAATATTTGTATTTTGGTTGTGCATTTAATTAAAAATTTTCCCATATGTTGCACACTTAAGTGACCACACTGTATGTATAATGCCGCAGCCCTGAACAGGCGCTATAATTTATTGTTTATAAGAAGAAGATCTGAGTCAATAAATATTTTGCGATAAATAAACTTTTTCAAAGAGAAGTAATGTTTTTAACTCTCTATAAATCCGTAATGCAAATTATGGGATTATATTTTTTTCCCAATAATCCGTGATCCAAATTTTAGGATTTATATTTTTCTAACGCAAATTTTGAATTATTAATTTTTAAAAATAGTCCAAAATATCGATTTCTGGATTATTAAATTGAAAAAACAAATTATAAACTAATGCATTATTTGCAACCCTGATTTAATCACAATTTTTTTTTTTGGTCGTGGTATCTTTCAGGCATCAGAAGTCAAAATTTGGGTGGGTTTACTTTTTATTTTTGCCTGATAAAAAAAGCTTCAACTCGTAATTATTCTGCAACATTGAATTTGAGTTTTCATCTCTTGCACAGTAATAAACTTAAACAGGCATATGGCAATAATAATTAGTGTCAAGTCGGCTATTTCTGCTCCAATAACTGGCTTGTTTGACGATGATACGATAATTCACACAGAGAGATATTATTTTTTACAATGTTTTACGTAATAATTGGCATTCCAAATGCAGTGCTGCATGAAACAGAGATATGTGTACAGTACGAGCACGTTATGGAGGTGGCCAAATAAAACACTGAGTACCCAGTATTCTCAAGAGACCTGTCAACAGTCAGATTTGAATACGGTGACAGTTAAATGTAACCTCAAAAAAGTGTTAACTGATCATCAAGAATGGTTGATAATACCATTATTATAATACCATTATTTCTTTACATCACTTATGTGGCACTTCGCCGACTTGTTCTAACAGACATGGACGCCAGTAAATATGTTTACCTATACCTGCATCAAAAACTAGCCTCAGAATTCATAATCAAAATAGTTCAGAATTAAATAATGACGACAATACGACAAATCACGGAAGATCTGGAAAACTATATGAAATTTAAGACTTTCCAAGAATGGAAGGAACATTCTGCTATTTCAGAGAATAAAAATGCCATTATAAAATATTGTTAACCAGTTATTTAGATTAATTTATTAACATTTTTTTGATAAGATAACAGAAAGCGCTAGTATCTTCAGTGAAATGAAATATAGTATGTTAAGATAGGTATATATTATTAACACTCGTTTATTAACTGCATCTGTATGTATGTATTCCAGGTATGTATCTATCTATCGAATGGAATCTTCCAATTTTATTTTCACACACTTCCAGACGTCTGAATAATTTAAAGTTTTGCACATGTATTAAGATTTAAGAAACCGTGACAATACAGTAATTTATATAACTTTGTAACTATTTATAAATATATATATAATTTATATAAACAAAGTTATAATTAAAATTAGAGCCTAAAAAACTCAAATGAAAAATAATTTTTCATTATACCTATATATTTTGTTCAACAGCGATAGGATATCGATATAATTGCATTTTTTGAATAAGCTATTCTCATTTTTAGCTTATTCAAAATCTTTATATTGAAAAATATTTTTTACTTTCTAGTCCACATTACTATAAAAGAGTGTTTTTTTTGAGTATTTACGAACTTTAATTTTAATTAGATCAATATTATATTTGTGAATTTGCCTGATAATACTATAGAGTCGTTAACGTATATTTGCAGCGTTTTTTGGCTACGTTAGTATTTATTCCACAAATATTCAGGTAATATTACATTTTTTTCTAAAATAAGTAGATCGTCAATATTTCCACAAATCCATATTTTGTCCTACTACGCCCTATATTAAATAGCGGCTTTTCACGCATGTGAACCGGGCGTAAAAAGATCAGTTTCAGATTGGTGCCCATCGAGCATGCGCAAATCCGTCTTTCCGCCCTTGATACACGAAGTACTAATTCCTGACTAAATTATTATAATAAATTCTAATTCAATTCTAGAAAGTTAATTTTTCCGGCCATCCATATATACGCAATGTATATTTCAATGGTTCTAATGTGAATTCCTCTTCGTAACAAAGTATAGGGTATATGTACAAACTATGTACATATATTTCGTAGTACATATCATATGTAGTGTACCTACAATGGTTGTAGTATATGTATGTATATGAGTATATATTTGCGGTGGATGCTGTGTGAAACTCGGGATGAACAAATATGAAATGCCATCCACAGATGGTTTTTAATTTATGCTTCTTTTCCAGCGCCGGCCTAAAATAAACTTGGCATCCCTTTAAATCAAAATTTTTGCAACAAATTAAAGCTTTGCGTGACACTCATTCCACGAATTGGCTTTTATAGATGACACTAAATCTTAAAAGATTCGATATAGGAATTTATTGCTTTTCTATACACTAACGCATGGCTATATCTTCTAAAATTGTTGTGTCCTTTTGGAATAATGTGTACAGCTTTACAGTTTAAATATATTTTTGTATTTCAGAGAGTTCAAAATTGAAGGAGGTACTTAAGTAATTTGGAAAATATGTGTTTCGATGTAAAGAATCTCCTCTACCCGACCGTTCCAATTGGAAGGTTATGTCTTACGCATTGATCGTTTTCGTTTAGGCAAATCTGCTCAGTTAGTGACATAACATGATCTGTTTACATAATATTATCAACATTTTTTTAAACATAAGGGTGACGTCACTTCTGTCATTATTGTCCGTGACAGGAAGTTCTGTTAGCGCGAGCTAAAAATTTTCAATTAAACAAAAAATAAGTTCAAAAACTAAAACCCGACTATGGTCCGGGTAACATAGGCTACATTTATTTTTGAATTTTGATCCCAGGGGTGAGCAAATTGAAAACAAATAAAAAGTAAGTACAAAAGAAATAATTCAAATAAAAAGTAAGTTCAAAAACTGAAACCTGACTAGTCAAAAGTATGAAACAATAATATATTCTCATCTGAAGATAGCCGTGGTCGTATGCCACCTCAAATATATGGTCATATGGCGCCCTCTAGATGTATAGCGTGATGCACTTTACCCTAAAGCTTATGATCGCTTATACTATTGTTAAAATATATTGTTTTGTGGTAGGTAGCATACGATCACGGCTATCCTTAGATGAGAATATTTTCTTGTTTCATATTTTTCAGTAGTCTGGTTTTAGGTTTTGAACTTCATTTTTATTTCGATTATTTTTTTTGAACTTATTTTTTATTTATTTCCAATTTTCTCACCCCTGGGACCAAAATTTGAAAATAAATGTAGCCTATGTTATCCAGACTATAATAACGAATCGATTCACACTTTATTTATCAAAATCGGATGAATAGTTTAGGCGCTATGGTGGAACATCCGTAAATACAAACATACATAGACTGCTATACTTGTATAATCCTTCCTTTTTGGCTGCGCCGCAGTCGAGTAAAAAAATCAACACAATTGTAATAACATTCCAATTTGTTTATAGTCTTTAACAACAAAAATATTTTAATAAAGCAAGATACAAAACAGAAACAGATAAGAAAGATGTACCTTCAAAAAAGTAAGGGAATTCACACTCACTTTGCACTGATAGTACTAATGAACCGGCTGTATTAATGTATAGCGTCTGTTTGCAGTTCACCGCCTGTTAATAGATATGATCTTTTCATTTAGACAGTCACTGATTGCACAATAATAATTATAGATATACCACTATAATATCCCTATTCCCTACATAAAAGCATACTGTATATATAATTTAGGTTAGTTAATAGTTATGCATGCGGCTACGTAGTATTCATTTCTAGTATGTAACAGTAAGCAATACCGTACCAAGTGGTCAAAATCAACAAAAATATAGTTTAAAAAAAAACTAAAAAACACGCTTTATATCGAACTAAAAAGTAAAAAATATTTTTTTTTTAAATAAGCTTAAAACAATAATGAATAAAAAATACAAGTATTATTGTGAAAAAAGCGTGGGGCGCTTTGTTCCACATTTTCGTACATCGAGCGCCCCACGCTTTTTTCACAATAATTTTTCGGCGTGGACGTGATTAGAACCCACGATCCGTGATTCCGAGAGTTGACGTCAGCGGAGACCCGTGCCTTAGACCGCACGACTAGCCACTGTAGTTACAGTGCTGGCATATTATACTACAATAATAAACCACTTGCTGTAGTCCAAACGAAAGTTACAAACAAACATACATACAAACTTACAAGTGAAGTTAATATAAAGCGTGTAAAAATGATAACTATACAGAGAAGAAAATTCCAATGACCCGCTAAAATGTATGCAACACTAGTTTTCCGAACTATACTGCAATAAGATAATCAAAAACTGAAGAATAAATATACTGAACAGTCCGTATACAAAAGACCTCAAAATGAAGTAAAACAGGCAACATTATATAATGGACAAAAGGTAGACTAGGAACTGAGTCCAGGAAAAAATCTTGATTCAGACGAAATTTGGTAGCCATATCAACAACACAAGCTGTTACATTAAAGTTATATACTAAACTTACCAAGTACAGCAATCCATTGTATCCATGTGCTAGGGAGAGATCACAATGAAATCGACTCAAGACGGCTGACTGATAAATTGAAAGAATAAGAATAAAAACATAAAAAACCAACGAAAATTGATCTTTAGGCTAGGCGAACTGTTAGATGTAGTTTGCAGTCATCGCGTAGGATGACGCTACTTTCGATTACTTTCGACTCGAAAAGAACTTCCCAAAGAACGAAAAAAATTCACTTTTATTTTACGCACGAGTGATTTTTATTTTTCGTCATGTCAACTTTCGGCCCCGAAAACAGGTACCTATGTAATGTTGCAGTTTCAATGCACGCATTACAAAATATTGTAATGCATCGTTCATTTATTCAAGTAAATGTTATTTTAATTCTTTCATACCACCTATTTAGCTATTAAATTGACGTATTTCCTAATGCATAAAGTAGTGTTGATCCAATAGAATGTTACGATGAAGGAAGGTTTTGGTTGAGGATCATAAATAAATAAGCATTACCAATGTTTCGCTAGTGGCCTCCCCGTTAAGCATCAGACTGATGCTTAACGGGGAGGCCACTAGCGAAACATTGGTAAAGTTTATTTATTTATGATCCTCAACCAAAACCTTTCATGATCGTATTTCCTAATATTTTATGAAAAACACCTACACATTATCAGAGCAAATCGCACTTTTAATAAAGCACACTAAAAACTTAAAAATAAATAAACAAAAAAATTTTTAAACAAATTTTTATTAGTTGTTAATAAAAATAAACTAAAAATTTTAAAATAATTTTATTCCGATTAGAAACACTTAAGTCGTTTTATACGTACTTATCATAGTCCCAAATAAAAGCGTGTTACATTTTAATAATTACAAGAGAGAACAAAAAGACGGTGTAACAAGCTTTTATTTGAAAATTTGGTACTGTGATAAGTACGTATAAACCGACTTATTTCTAATCGGAATAAAACTATTTTTAATTTTTTAGTACATTTTTATTAACAACTAATAAAAGCTTGTTTTTTTTTTTTAAACATTTTCGTTTATTTTCTTATTTATTATTTGCAGTAAACCTGCGAATAAATTAAAAATGTGTTACGAGAACACATTACAGAAGTGAAACTTCTAGCTGCAAATCATACAATTATTGTATTTGGACAAGTGGAAAAAATGTATTACTAGATAGTTTCACGTTCAGATTAACTTGTACAGACGAAATATCTGAAGGTGAAACTATCTATAATACATTTATTCCACTTGTCCAAATGCAATCGTATGATTTGCAACTAGAAGTTTCCCTTCTGTAATGCGTTCTCGTAACACATTTTAAATTTTTTCTTATAATTTTCATTTTAGTATTTAACTATAAACTTGTTTGTAGCAATAAACGATAAATGACAATTTATACCTATGTTAAAAAAGTAAAATTATGTATTTGCAAAAAAAAATACACATTGATAATCTCTGGTACTATTTCTCAAACAAAATACTATCGCAACCCTCCGTATACATAATACAAAAAGAGACAGAGAGAATAGAAACAGACAAATATAACTATATTCATGTAGGTGCATAGGGCAATACTGTGTGTTAAATTCACAACCGTTCCCAATTTAATTTATAGTTCCCAAATGAATATATATGTATCTATCCTCACCTCGTTCCAATGCCGCTAATGTGCGGGAGTAGTGCTCCTGCACATGCTCCTGTGGGACGATATATTATACACCAGATACCGTCCGAGTCCTTTTGGTGGGGTACAGCTCCCAACAGCATTGCTTCATTGAACTAATTATATACAACAGTATGACAGGTGATCACTTTCAATTTTGATTCGACAAGACTAAAATACGTGCAGGTTAATTGAAATTAAAGTTGCAATTTTATTCTACATTAGTGGCCAGGGGCTTCGCCCGAACTTGTAGATTGCCACCGTTTTTTGTCGACTAAAACAAGCTTCAAAACACGCATCGTGTGAAGCGAACACATAAAAGCCATCACGAAACTCAGCGTAATAGCATGTTTGTAACCTAGCAAAGAATCTAGCGGCAAAACTAGCCTCGTTTGCAGCGGTCTTTAGCCATACACTTATACTTGACAATCTATACCAGGGGCGGGCAAATCTTTTGATTGCCGGACCACATAGCTGATGAAAATTTTACCGCGGGCCAAAAATTTGCAGAGCAAAAAAAAGGCTCCTTAGGTCCTTTTTTCGTCTGTTCTGGCGCTTGCTATATCTTTACTATTTTTCTAAAATTTATAAAATGCTTCGCGGGCCGGACAAAATTGTGCTGCGAGCCGCCATTTGCCCAGGCCTGATCTATACTAATATAGAAAGCTGAAGAGTTTGTTTATTTGGTTGAACGCACTAATCTCAAGAACTACTGGTTCGAATTGAAATTTTTTTTTGTTGAATAGCCCATTTATCAAGGAAGGTTATAAACTATATAATATCACGCTACGACCAATAGGAGCGGAACATCAATGAAAATTTTGAAAAATATAACTCAAAATTTGCCCGTCAGACAAAAACTTTTGAACGGTTACTCCGATCATCATGAAATTTGGACACAACATTCATCTCGGTAAACTAAGATAAACGTGCGTACTCATGTCCCTCCCCCCATTCGTTTTTTGTACCCGGATGAAACCGGGCGGTACCGCTAGTGTAATATAAGCGGCATAGGCGTGTGCATAGCACGGATTTGCGTTACAATGTTCGTTATTTTGCTGCTCCGTGTAATGAAGAATCACTTTTGAATTTTGGGTATATAATTATCTTAAAAAAAAAAACTTCGGAGAAGTAAAAACTTCGTTCTGTGCTAAATTCAAAAACTTGAGGCGACTGAATCTCAAGATTATGACTTAAAAAAATAGAATTTCGAGGCAGACAAGCAATTGAAATCAAGCTCGTGCCTAAGACGTCGAAAAAAAATGAATTTCGAGGCAGACAAGGAATTGAAATCCAACCTCGAAATTCTGTGCTTATAAAAACTACAAGAGCAACAGCAAAAAAAATGCAAAGACGGTGTTCGCATACCTAACTCCTTTAGTTGCCACTAAAAAAACGCCGTCTGTGCACTTTTTTTTGCTGTTGCTCTTGTAGCTTTTATAAACACAGAATTTCGAGGTTGGATTTCAATTCCTTGTCTGCCTCGAAATTCATTTTTTTTCGACGTCTTAGGCACGAGCTCTAAAAATCAACATGATTTTTATTAAGGTTTGTCAGGACGTTGATCACGTGAATGTCATCAATTTTGAAATTTATTAGAGAGATCTACGTCAAGAAAGGAGTAACTATGCCAAAAAATGGGAATGCATCCGTGTTTCGTCTTAATCGCGTGCGAAGCCGCGGGTAACGGCTAGTTAAAAATAAATGAAACAGCGTTTCTTCTGTTTCAATACTTTGTCCTAAATGAGGCTTACTTAAAAGTTTAGGTTGCCTAACGATGTTTACAGGAACTTTTTCCGGCTACTAGGGGGCAGTATGAGGTTAAAACGATACAAAAAAAGGATATTTTCGATAATTTTTTTTTGACGACACATATTATACCTATTTATTTCTATAATTGCTATATACAAATAAACTGACATTTGAAGAATTCTCTGTGAAATTTTCATTAATTTTTATGAAGAAATGACCCGCCGACAGCGAACCTCCGCGGACGTCTCAAAAAAAAAGTTTAATTGCTACGCCCCTATTAACACATTATCCGATCGTCGGAAATCAAAAAACCAAAATTATTTTATTAGTTGATAAGTTTCTGCAGATAACAACGTTGAGTTTTCCTTTCATTGAATTTTCATTTCAACATTCCAACCCACAAGTGGGGAATGGTACTAGTTTAGGTCAAGAATCATTTTTTTACTATATCTTTCAGCTTTGAGGTTCCCCGAATCCAAAAACCATGTTTTTGGAAAAGCTCTGTGTGTCTATTAGTCTGTTTGTCTGTTAGTCTGTTTTCTGTGAACACGATACAGGTCAAACGGATGAGAGGATTGAAACCAAATTTTGGGAGGATTATATGCAAATATAAGGAGCCCTACTGTTTTGGGGGAAAATCGGCGCATGCGCAGACGAGATATATGCTATAACGGTGTTTTTTATATAATAATGGTATACGTTTCATAACGGCTTTTGATTCTACTTTTTTTTTCAAGAAAGTTTTGTTAATTTTTTTTCTAAACATTATAGTTTCGGAAATATTTTGAAAATAAAAAAAATCAGCCGCTATTTTGTTTTATGGATCTGTCAGAAATAAACTAGCTATAGGCATGCTTTGATTAATTTTTACATGACGTGGACATACTGTGTTAGGTAACCATGGCAAGATTTATCAAATATCATATTGAATACTAGCCATTACCCGCGTCACCTCACGCGATATCAGAAATTTTATTTTCTTTATTATAATCAAATGTCAACATTTTTGAAGTTGGAATGGTCCCGTCGGCCAATTGGCTGGAATTTTTTTCCAGCACTTGAAATAAAAATGTCGATTTTTATAAAAAAAAACCGAAATTTCTCTTATTTTAAAATACATTAAATTAAAAATAAAGAACGCTTAACGTCATTACCTCGTCATTTATGTGAAGAAAGAGTGGGTACCTATGCAAAATTTCAAAAGAATCGGTGCAGTAGATTTTGAACCACCTACAGTGGGCACTGACTTCAAAGATGACAAGTTACAGTAAAACGTTTTACTGTAAGTAAAAACCAACCAGAAGCAACGGACGCTTAAATTGTGAAATTTTGACACAATATTCTTGAGATGTTATACATTCGTTTAAAAAAATTTCAAAAAATATTTAAAAACCTTACTACCCTTTAATACGTCATGCTTTAAGCCCACCATCTAGCAGAATAAACTGTAAAGCAGCAGATATTATAAATAAAAATAGTTTGTTTTTTTTTTATAAATATAGCTATATCCAAAACAGTGATTCCCAAAGTGGTCTATATCGACCCCCAGGGGTCGACGACAACTTGCAAGGGGTCCATGTCAGCGGGAAAAAAAATTGGGGGTCCATGAAATGAAAATGGTGGTCAACGATAGTGAATCTCCTAAAAGAAAGGAAACAAACTGGACATCGTTAACCGAAGAGATTTAAGATTAAATCTAACTAAATTGATGCCAAATGTTGAAAATTTATTATTAAAGCATCAAGTTCGTCCCTCACACTAAAAGTGTTTATTTTTTGCTTAGTTATTTTATGTAACAGAAAGTAAATTTTAATTTGATTCGTTTAATTTGAATCTAATTAATAAATGTATAAATAAAAACTAAACATTTCACACTACATTTCACTACCGTTATAATATATCAAATTTAAATCGTTCAAAGTGAGTAGAACTATACCGGTTGTCAAAAATACATTTGAAGTTAATGAATTTGCAAAAAATCAATATCAGATAAGCAGGGGTTCTAACCAAAACCGAAAAACATGGCAAGTGGTCTACGAGACAAAAAAGTTTGGGAACCTCTGATCTAAAACAATACCTCATATTATTACTAGCTTCTCAAACGGTGGTACAAATAATATATTAGTTGAATGAATATACTTTTAACTAATAAAGTAGTAAATATAGTTCTTTCATCTCTTTTTAGTTCTGACGTTAAACAAAGATGTGAAAATGTTATTGTCAGTTATATAACGATTAAGACAATATCAATTATTGTATGAGAAAATCTTTTCACTGCTGAGAACCATAATTATTATTGTCAACAATGCATTGTGGTATATACCTATTTTCTAAACAAAACACTGTTTATTGTCAACAAACTTTATAATAATTATTGTCAAAATATTGCCAGTCCAAGATTTTGTAAATAAAACTAAGTACGATACATTATTATATTGTTTCATTTCATTTGCTTGAAGTCATAGATAGGTAGATAGGTACCTAAATTTGGATGAAGGCGCCGATTATCGATAATCCACCTGTAGTTAAATTTTGTAGTTGACAGAATAGGTTATAAGGAAGTCTAATGCTGGGTTGCAAAAAGGTTTGTCAAAAAATTTGATTTAAGAATGACCTTAAATTGCGATCATATAATTACAGTTTTCATACATCAGGAGCAGTCTAATCTCGTATTCAAACTCCCTGTCATCTAAATTCTAGAACATTAGATTGTATACCCACAGAAAAACAAATGATTGTTCTACATAGAAAGAAGACCGCTTTTCAAGCTAAATTTTGATCAAAATGCGTAGAAAAACGTTGTTTCGAAATGATACTGTACAAAAAAAACATGCTAAATACATGTATACACAGTTTAAGAAAAATATCGATTCAATCGATCAATTATTTTTCGAGCAGGATCGATTTAAAATATTTTCAAATGGAGAAAGTCATCATCAAATCAGATTTTTTGAGAATTCTTTCTGCAATCTAGCAGAAATGTATTACTATCGAGAAAGTCATTGAGTACAAATATTTTGGAATTCTCGTCGACTCAAAATTAGACTGGGAAAATCAAATTGATATGGTTGTTAAATATTTGCATAATATATTTCAAAAGAACTAAATGGCCATTGCCCACTAAATCATATCATATTATCATATCATATCATATTATTAATATTATAAATGCGAATGTAAGTTTGTTTGTTACGCTTTCACGCAAAAACTACTTAACCGATCATCATGAAACTTTGCACATACACTCTTGAAGGTATTAGAAGTAACATAGGATACTTTTTATTAAAAAAAATAAAATTTTTTTACGAAAAATAAGAAAATTGTTTCCCCTGATATGCATGTCAAAAGTCGATTTCCATCTCAATCGCGGGCGTAGCCGCGGATAGCGGCTAGTATTTTAATAAATATGTGTATCATGCTTTTGTGCAACTAAAATAAATGAATTGTGTAATAATGTTGGGGCGGAGCCTATTCTCATAATTTTAAATATCTATGTCAATTTTAGGAAAAAACGTATTAGGGATATATTACAAGTTTGAATTTAATTTCCGATATTTCAACAACTTCAAATTCTTACAGTCAGACATTTGTATCTTTACAAAATTTTGCTCAAAAATCCAAATGGTGAAAGTTTAAGTATTATTTTTTTTTAGAAATAATCCGTATAGGCATATAGAATCAAACTTAATTCCAAACTGAATTATATTTTATAAAAGCGGAGAATTATATTTTACGATGATTCATCTAACACAGGTCTTTAACTTCCGATAGAACTTGTTCCATAATTGAAAAATTACTTTTTCGCACATTTCGTTTAGTTTTAAAACAGATATGTTTAAATAAATATTATTGCAAATTGTATTATTTTGCTGTATTATATATTTTGTGGAACAATAAATTCTAATTCTATTTCTATAGAAATGATTTTCATTTCGTATTTTAGCGGTAATATACCTATATCTGCGACGAGAAATTGGAAAATGTTAATTTGAAGTTGAGCTATATAAACACAATATATTGTATTTGATGTGTAATTCACTTGCAAATTATTTTTTTATAATTTTACCTCGCGCCGACGCGACAGAATACACCTATATTATCAGATTTAAATTCGGAATCCTAGTTTAGACAAACGTAGAATATAGGATTTTTTCGTACTTCTTCAAAATAGACACGACAAATTTAATAATTCCTATTCCTGTAGGCCATGACAAATTGTCTACTCAGCTCAAGGCTCCTGTGTTAACAAAATTGTCTACTTTCCCTTAACATTTTATGATACCCACCTCGAATCCCACTTAGTTATTGACAGAACAGAAAGTATAAACGAAAAAACAGGTAAACAGAAAATATTAACGGTACAAACAGCGGCTGTTTGTGACAAAATGTCGAGAAACGACATTAAACGCATGAATTTTGCTTATTATTTTAAAAATCTAAAATAGACA
Organism: Xanthostigma xanthostigma; assembly: GCA_963575645.1. Taxonomy (NCBI): domain Eukaryota; kingdom Metazoa; phylum Arthropoda; class Insecta; order Raphidioptera; family Raphidiidae; genus Xanthostigma; species Xanthostigma xanthostigma. The sequence goes on from OY754468.1 coordinate 17,459,456, forward strand.
AAATATAGTACTTATAACATACTCGTATGAAAATAAAACGTTTAAATGTATTCACAAACTTACTCATACTTACAATTAATTATTGTTAATATGTACCTATATTCCCGATAGTTTTTATTAAAGCAAGGTAATACGAAGTTTCAGCAATTGAATTTAAATCGATGAACAATTTTTTGGACGCAATATCATATAAATACTATTCTTACAAACTTTTCCTAATTTTGTCAATATTTAATCTCTCACACTTCGAAGAAAATTTCAATATTGTGAATGAATAGGACTCCGAAAATAGATAGTGTAAATTATAGACGCTCGATAATAGAGGTCATAAGCGTCTTAAAGAGACTTGTGGTTTTCTTTAATGATTTGTTTATTTTGGCGTTTCTTTAGTTCAGAAAGATATACTACCTAATTACGGGTTTTTCCAAAAATAATAAATATTTTCAGTAGCAGACATTAATATCTACACACAAGTTTACTAACAAGATTTTTCATGTTTGACATAATATCTCGCATTATAATTTTCCCGTCCAATATCATTGACACCTTTTGGGTACCACATTTTTACGTTTGCTGTGTATCCAATCTTTAATTGATTTTTTTTTAAATGCAAGAGATAAAAGATACCAAAATGTGAAAGATAAACGTAATCAGTAAAAATTGACAAGTTACTTCAACTTATAAAAGAAACAGCAAATGATTTATTTGCTATACATATAGGTAAGATGCCTTTAGTAGTGTTACATAAAAAATAAAAAAAAAACTCAACTAAATAATTGTTACAAGACTATATTATAGGAAAAGTCTAAAAACAAAAAACTTTATAATGTATATTATACAGTTTAATTAAAAGGAGTATGTTTATTCCAGATTTTGATGAAATTAGGTGCTGCACTGTAAAGTTAGTCAGTATAACCAACTATTGCGTTGTTGTTGCAAATATTTAAAATAAGTAGGTACAGAACTTTTTTGTCATCGGGTAACCTTCAAAGAATCGTATATTCATGTAGTTTGTAAACTGTCACTTTTTGACGGGTGTACTTTTTTTTCCTAGAAATAGATTTTAAAATTCTGTTTAAAATTATCTCAAAACAGATTCAGACCATATTATGTCGTCGACATTCTTCCATTCGTGTACTTCGTGTACGTATTTGATAAGGCTGGTGTGAATGCCGATAACAAACGAAGCCTAAAACTGTAAATCAATCATATGATTAGGTATTACGAGTACGTAGATTCACTCATAATCTTACGCTGTTATATCAGGATAAAAACGTTCCACAATAATATTAAGCCACTGGTTGAGGTGTAAACACTAGCTGAATTCGGAATTAATTCGGGGAAATTTCACAACGTTTTTCCGATTAGAATAATTTAATTTTTAAAGATGTTTGCAGATAAAGTTTTACCAACCAGAAAACTACGCACCTGCGGTTATTTTGGTATGCTATAATAGGTAATAATTATTGTAATACGTTCTATTTTTACTAGTTCTGTTGAAAAAGTCTTATTTAAAAAAAGGGGCATGTTTTTAAACCGACATAGAATAAGGATCTTCTTAAACCACTTGTGTTAAATACTTTTTTATAATATTATAGAGATATTTAAATGTTGTCGTTTTATATTTATTAAACTTGCGAGAGTGATCGAAGACACTAGCGTAACCGCAGGACAGAACATGCTAAAAACTAAGGAGTTCTGGTTTCAAAGAGCCCCGTGGTAGCAAACAATAAGTGGATGTTCAACGCACCACCGCTCGATAAAATAGTTTATTAATTTCAAATTTACCGAAACCAGTTTGTATATGCTTCAATTGTTTTACGAATATCAGTTGTGTCCTGACTATGCCGATAGCCAAACCAATCGGCAAAGCTGTTAGGATCGGCGGCAACGTTTCGCCTGATAACGTTCACGCAAGTGCACCTTTGCCGATCGGCATAATCACGAGTCACGACGAAGCTTATATCTTGGAATTTAGACGAATTTTTCCTTTCTTTATTTTAATTATTATGACGATATAGTAATCTGATAGCGGGGAAGTGCAGTCTTTCTTTCGACGAACTCAAATTAATTTTCAGAATGCTGGTGGGCTCACCATAAAAATTTGCAAAGGATAGCTAAATTCATTGCTACGTCGCTAGTTGCAGAAGACGAAGTATCGATTAATTTTATTATTGGGTTCTATGTAATTCAGGTTATTTATTGATCCTCGAGAAAACAAGATATAATATTAGAACTTAAACGGTAATAATAAAAAAAAATCATAATTTTATATTTTAAAATTTTGCCATAAGGTTTTATTTTTTATTTAAGATACTTTGAATTCATTAAAAAATTGATGCAAAATGCTATATATTTTCGTTACTTACAAGAATAATGTTATACTTATGTGCATTTTATCGTTAACAATCAATTAGAAAAATGATTAGGTTCAAAATAACTATCATCATTTTTGTAAAAATATTATTTGTGATTATAAATTTTTACTGAAATAAAAATAAAATATTCTTAGTAGTCAGTTTGTCAAAAAAAATCATATCAAATTTTCCGGAAATTTCAATTATTAGTCAGTATACATTATCCTTTAAAATAAAAAAAATACAAGATAAGTATATTTAACAGAAAAAATAATCTGCGACTTTCGAGATTTGCATTCAATTCCGTGTTAAATGACTCGTCAACGAACGCCATATATTCAATATTTTCTTATATAAATTTACAAACAGATATTTCACTAAGTCCAAGAAGTTTTTTTTTTAAGAAAGTAATGGAAGGTATACGTACTACACCGATAACGTATCCATAACACGAAGTTTGTGGTTTCAGATTTCGAGTTCAAGTCCCCACAAAGTGTCAAATTTAATTATGTCCTGTAATATATTATGATGACCGTCAAACGAGTGTTTAAAAGGTTGCAAATTTGTTACAAATTAGTTGTACGACTGAGTGCTCACTGGTTTAATAAAAAAATAGTTTCTGCTGTTTAAATGAAACGCTTTTCATTTCTTAAACATAGTACCTATAGTACCTACCTATATATTCATAAAGTAGGTAACTAAAACACGAAAGTACCTACCTAGTTTGAAAAATTAAGTAGTTTATAGGTGTCCGGACTATGTCAGAAGATTAAATTAGTTTATTGCCTAAGATTTAAGTCTAAATCAAGCATAAAAAATGAAATGTCTTGAAATATATAAGCGTTTTTTTGTCAGATTCGTTTATAAAATCATTAGTAGAACAACGCAAGCTAATCCCGACTAACTTATTTTTTACCATGATAAATAGGTGATCGCTCAAAGGCACAGAAGTTTGGCAAACAAATTATAAATAAAAACACATAGTTTATGTAATCATCAAATTAATTGATTTATTTTCACATTCTTAATCCATAAATCATCCACTTAGTATTTTTATACAACACTTCCACTCTTTACATGAAAAAATTGTTTCTTATAGAATAATTAATACGAAATGATTTTATTAATTATGATGGCTTTGTACAATATAGCTTTCGCTTCACAATCAGAGATCCTAGGTTTTAAATTATGTATTTGTTTATTAACAATTTTGTTCTACTTTCAATAATCACAAAAAATTCCATGAGTGCGTTTATCTCGAAGTGTTTCAAGTGATTTGAGTTGAAAACTATTTGAAATTGTATGTCGTTTTAAGAGCGGGTCTCTGCAGCCTAATATATATCATAAATTATGATGTGGTGCCAGTAAATGTGTTAAAATTTGATTTAATTTTATATACTAATTCGAACTGCGGCACACATCATTTTTAGCCATTCAAAAACTCTCAAGTCACTTTAAACCTTTGAAATGAATTTATAAGTATGTAAATTCACTTTCCAAATTTCAGACATATTTTTATGCAATTGTCTACAATATTTACAAGTTTTGTTTTTTATTAAGAATTAACTTGCGAATAAATTTTAAATTAAAAATACTTGTAATGTAGTATGAAAACATTCGTAATGCAACACTCTATTTACAAAATAGTGTATTTGCAAATACATACTTACCTATACATTTTACTATGTAAATGTATAGTTATTTGAACTTCAAATTTGTTTCTGAACAAAATAAAAAATTTAACCATATAATAAATGCCTTAAATGGTTAAATTTTTCCTAGTTTCAATACATGCAAGCATTCTAATAATTCCATCTGGACTAAATACCCATTTTAGTATTTAGTATGTATTTCCAAGCTAGTTTTCATAAATTTTGTAAGTCCGGGCTGGTTTTGTTAAATTTTTAGGCGCACTACATATTATGTATAAATAACAAATATATATCATATAGTGGTTTGAATCGTAAAGATTTTAGACCCTGCCCTTCGACTGATGTATATTGTATGTACTAGCCAAATAAACAAAAAAAAATTTGTTTGAAATTTAGAAAGACAAAAATGCACAAATTATTTAAATTTAAATTGTTACATAATCAAATTGCTGGTCAAATAGAATGAAGAATACTCTTGTAGTAGATTTGTTAAAAAATATCAAGAAGTAATTTGATATCTGCAATTAAAGCTAACAAAAAAAACTATTGTTGAAAAAAGTGAATTTGAAAAAACTGAGCAAAACTGTTAATAAATTTATGCCAGAATATAAAATAAAACTCTCTCATATAAAATACTCTCTGATATTTATTTTGTAATTTACATATATATACAAAAAGAGTTACAACCTGTATTTATATAAACAATATTTATTAATTTAGGTATATTTTGTAAATTCGGCTTTCATAACCTAAAATTTATATACAGGGAAAACTCTTCATCTTTTTGGTACATAAAATTTAATTTTTATTATTTTAAATATCGTCGTACAATGAAAAATATTATATTTCCAATCTTTTTAAGGAGTTTTTTACAACAAAAACAAACGAACGTGCTAAAAATGTAATATTTTTCATGTAGGTACAACGATTTTTTTGTGGAAATTCGTTTATATAAAGAACTTTTAAAATATATGTACAGTCTCTTTTTAAATAATTCTTTACATACTTAACAACAATTCGCGTAATATCCGTATACACATACGAGTAAATAACAAAACAATAAAAAAGTTTTTTTTGTCGTATTTAGAAACAAAATACAATAAACTACTTAATTAATCTAAATGAGTTCCGATTAAATCTTATTTTGAAGAAATATACTTAACGGTACACGAATGACCTGAAAGTAATGCAAAACAAATGTCTACTAATTTTGAACAAAGTGGAATGTATAAAAAATCACATTATTAAAAAAGCAGTCAACTAAAAATAAAACTATTAGTTGTCCTATTTTTTATAATTACTAAAATGAGGGCAGTAAAAATAAAAAATCTATAGGTATAAACTTATCATACTGTTATGTACACAAAAAATTTTAAACATCGATTTCGAATTATTATATCAGTTCTTCAGTCCAATTTTAATACTGTCAGCAGTGCAGCTAAGGCCAATTTATAATAAAAAAATAAATAGAAATTATAAGCAAGAATCTTTGCAAACTTAAAAATAATACTTACATAAATAAATATCGTAGAGGCCTGTGCAATAGAGTCAAAATCAATGTTCAAAATATTTGATAAAATATATAATTTAAAAAATGTTTATTTTTGTTTAACTAACACAGACACTGTGGTGAGTCAAACAACAAGAACGAGGGGGTCACCTCACAGCACTACTCCGGCGTGCATTGCATGAGGGGCGGAACGTCGAGACATTCGGGTGAGTGTGGGCCCCCATACAGTGGTTCTCACATTTGCGCTATCGTAGGTGCTAGCGGTCCGGGTCCGAGCGGATCAGGCGATCCCGAATGATAGGTCTGCATGTGTTGCATTTCCGACGGAAGGTACATCGATATCATCTGCCTGAGGTCGCCCTGCTGTTGGGGTCCGACGCCGGGCTGCATCGATGGCGGTTGCTGATATTCGCGTTTGGGGGTGGGTGTGTGCAGACCGGACGCTGGCGACACCGGTTCGGATTTGATACTCGAGCCACTCGGACTATGAGAGGAACCGGCCTGCTGCATGTACGGCGAACCGGCGCCACCGGGGACGGTCATGCCGGCACTTGTCGGCGGCGCGCCGTACATACTGCCATAGCCGCCGTTCATGTAATGTGAATGCTGCATCTGGCTCATGTCGTAGCGCGCGTAGCCTTGACTCATATGCTGACCGTACTGTTGATGATTGTAGCTCACCGCCGCCGGATCCATCGCCGACGGATACGCGTTCGGCGTGTATCCATTCAACGACGACGTATACATATCTCTAGCAATCGCGGCCTGGTGAGCGGAGACCGCCGTCCTCCCGCTCGGGTCGTTCGTTAACAGACTACTAGATCCCAGAGGGTATTTGTCCTTCTTCATCGTATTGTGCAAGTTCTTTGTCTTCCTTCGCGGTCTGTATTTGTAATCGGGATGTTCTTTCATATGCACGGCTCTAAGACGTTTTGCCTCATCAATGAACGGTCTCTTTTCAGATTCACTTAGCAACTTCCATTCGGCACCTAAACGTTTCGATATTTCTGAATTGTGCATTTTTGGATTCTCTTGTGCCATTTTCCTTCTCTGTCCTCTCGACCACACCATAAATGCATTCATGGGGCGTTTGACTCGGTCGAGGTTTTGATTCTTATTCGTCGAGTTATTATTTGTCGGCGCGGACGTTTGTTGGTGATTCGGGTGCTGGGGTTGCGGCTGCTGAGGATGATGCGGCACGGGCGTCGGTTGTGGCTGATGAACTCCCATGCTGTTCGGTGGCGGTTGCGATTGTTGTTGCGACGGATGGAGTCCGCTCAACTGGTGTGGATGGTGTTGAGCCATTGCCGCGTGTTGACTCAAACCCATTGAGCCAGGTCCGTGGTTCACGGACCCCAACGACCCGAGCGATCCGTAATGTAGACCGCTATGCTGGGGCGGCATGTTCGCGTGAAGGCTACCGCCCTTCAAATCCGACTCCATCGTCAACATGTCGTGGTGGTGTCCCGTTGTCGAGTACAGCTTGATGCCTTTTTGAAAACACTTCCACACACTAATACTATCAATGTAATGCGTCAAAGCAAACACTTAATAAAACATTCACCAAATAATTAATTAAATGCACATTACTAACAGTTCATTATAACTTCACTTCTAACGAATTGTTTATCATAATTAAACCAAAAGTCAGTTGGATTTATTTTTAAAACAATGTCCATAAAATAATCACGTTAAACAAAACACTGGCATTTCCATTGATCTGCTTGGTCAAAATTGTTATTGTTAAATTCAATTATTATTGAAAAAAACACTGTTAACAATAATAAATGAAGCGAATGAATGGCTAGCAATTTATGAATTGAAAAGCCCCGTTTATTCTCTCCTTTCTATTATCTATTCTATTCACTTACAATTGACACAATGGAAGTGTTACGAATAAGTAAATAGTCGCGCGATTTTGTTCTGTTTTGTTGTGTTGATACAATGTTATACAAGAAACAAATGTGTATGAAACACATACGACTTCTCAGAGCGAAACCTTTAACCAGTCTGAACGCTATTGAATATGTTGGTTTGCCTCTATTCAACTTTGTTTCCCCCACTGCGACCGGCTATTGATTGACATTGCACGCCTGCCATGTTTCCCGCCGACCAATAAACGCGTCAGTACAACGTAGTGGGGAACATTTATAGGCGGGATTTACCTTACCCCACCACTTAAAGCCACATTTTCTGTTAGCTTTTTTTTTACTTTTTGTGTATAAGAAGACCGCTACTGTATATCTCTGGTGTTTAAATTTGGTACTATACATTTATTTTGGCTTATATTCTGGAAAGTCGATAAAACAAATATATACCGCGATTATAGTAGTTTTTTTAATGATATAATAATGCAGATTATTACTAATTATAGCTCGCGGAAATTTATTATATTTTCATGCATGGAGGTTTGTATAATATTATACAAATGTATTACGAGGGAGGTGCAGTGGCTGTTAGATACGAAATACGGTAAAGAAAAATTAGTTAATTAAAAAATTACGTTCTCTGTAGACCGCCGTGATATTTCGCCTTAATCTGTTTGCATTATTTTTGTCGGTTCTGAATAGAAAGAAAAATGTTTTGCGGTTTAAAATGGATGATTCATTTTTCTTTTGAGTGTCTACTTCAAATCATTTTTATATATATAATAAAAGGCTTTGATTTCAATTATTCATTCAGATAGGTAATTAATCTTATGATGAGTGCCTATAAGAATACCCACTCCTTAACAACCTAATGAGCTACAATAATTTACAAATAAAATAAAAACATAAGTAAGCTCGAATATAGGTACCTTCTACCTAATGGTCAGCGTTATAAGTAGGTATATGTATTTAGGTACACATTTAAAAAAATATATGTTTTATATTTAAATAATACCTATTGGCATAATTTTAAATCGAAATAATTTTATACGTATTGAATTAAAAATTCCAGCTCTACTTATAACGATAATTAATATTATATAATATATAGGATTGCTTTTAAAAAATATGTATAGGTAGGTATGGTATACTATGTAGGATTCTCATTCATACTATTAACTTTATACCTATACTTACATTTTTCTATTTAAATTAATTAGTACGGCCTACTACCTACCTGTTTAATATTAATTAATGTAGCAAGATAGATTAATAGTACACGTATTTAAAATTAAATTAGTAGATAAGTACCTAGGTACCAGTCATGCCTAGGTATACTTACTTATAAAACTAAATATTTCAAAATAGTATAGATTGTATTCTGTAAAAAGTAGACCAACTAATTAAATTTTTTTAATAATAGTATATTGTGCGACTAGTGAGAGAAGGAGAATATTCCATGAGCGTGAAATTTGCCGCACGAGCGCAGCGAGTGCGGTAAAACACACGCGAGTGGAATATTCTCCTTCGATCAATAGTCGCACATAATACTTTATTCAACTAGCAGGAGTAATATGTAATCGGGGCCCTGATAAAAGAGGGAAAAATAATAAATCACTTCATTGATTGACGTACCACCGTCAGTGTATACACAAGATTGCCATGATTTCGCTGAATTGCGATGCTGTTTTCATATAAGTATACAATACCGCCTACCACGTTCCTATTGGTCCAGAAGCTACTTGCAGTTTTTTTCATTATTTAGCGCTTGGGCTTGCTACTGAGTTTCTATTGGTCCAGAAAATTCATTATTACACTAGTGAAGTAATACATTATTTCTCCCACGCCAGAAAATTCATTATTACACTAGTGAAGTAATATATTATTTCTCCCACGTTTAGCAGGGCCCCGAAATTACATATTACTCACGCGTGTTGAATAAATAAAATTATCGACCAATTGAAGAGTTCTAATCAGACGTAAATCAAAGATTTTAATTTAAATTTTATTAACCAAACAGTTATGAAGCGTTCGATAGTATTAAATGTAAACAAATATAAGTACCTACTATAGTTTATGTCTATTTGTTGAATTTTCAATGCTTATTGTTTATATATCTGCAGGGTAGTATATAAAAAATACTTATGTACCTTACAATCTTGCATGTTTATTTCAAGTTTTGCTTATTCTTTAAGAATGTGAAATAACGAAATGACCGTTTAAAAATATTTTTATTTTACACTCATTCCGTCGTTAGGTTTCATTTAGAAAATCAATCACAAACTGGAAGAAATTATTATCTACTACAATAAAAAAAAATTGTATACCTACTTAAATGCGCAATCCGTTAAATGTTATAATTTACTATTATATTATTAATAGATAATTAATTTAAAATTTTGAACTAATAAAACTAATTCCTCTCAACATTTTTAATGTTTATTTTTATTCCTGATCAAATTGTTAAAACACCTAGCACGGTCATAAAATGTGTTATACTTACTAAAAGTAGGTGGAGCCATTTCACAGGTCACGCCAGACGGTCAGATAAGGAACTTATTCTTAACGATCACTGGTCGTCTAGCATAGCTCTATTTATATAACACTTTAACGTTACTGAACTACCCAAGTTCCAATAGACTATCTTTATCAATATACCTTAAATATGCAAGGTATATGCACATTATTGCAGGGTACCCCCGACCACAGTCTGGAGACTTGGTGTTTGGTAGATATCGATCATTTTATTTAAAATAAAATAATATACCAACTTTTAATTTCTTGATAATTTTTGGTGAGTTAACAAATGAGGACTCACAGGGGGTTTCCTAAATGAGTATAAAGTTAAATCAAGTGATGTGTACTACCTACACTTAATTAATGTGCAAAATGTTAATTACAAAACACGAAATGAAGGTGCGACTTTAAAATGAAATATTAATAAAACAAAATTACATGGACCGCCACAATAATTAAATTTTTCAGTAAAAATTGATTAGTTCGTCTGTTTATATAGGTATAGACTAGTGATGTGCCGGATCGTTAAAAATGCATATCCGCGGATACGGATCTGAATACGAATATTTTGTTTCAATTGATCCGCGGATACGGATACGGATATTTGGTTTCAAGATCTGTGGATACGGATACGGACACGGATCTTAACTTTCTTAGAGTACGCGGCGGTAAATATTGCACATCGACCTTTGGAAAGAGACTGTTATGGGAAAAAGTTATTGACTTCTTTAAGAGTTAACTCTCATAACAGATTGTCTCTTTCCAGAGATCGATGTGCAATATCTCATTATAAAGATAGTTTTTTATTAGTACCTACCTTTGAGTTATGTACTATTGGTATGGTACTACTCACTACGATAAATTTTTGCAATATAAAGGTGCCAATTAAATACGATTTTAAGAAATAAAATTCCAGCCAATTGGGCGACGAGACCATTCCAACTTCAAAAATGTTGACATTTGATTAAAATAAAGAAAATACAATATCTTATATCGCGTGAGGTGACGCGGGTAATGGCTAGTATTCAATATATTTGCTAATCGTTGCCATGGTTACCTACATAATATGTTCCACCTAATGTAAATATTAATCAAAAAACAAAACATGTCGAACTTGTTTATTTCTGACAGATCCATAAAACAAAAGAGCGGCGGCTTACTTTTTTTATTTTCAAAATATTTCCGAAACTATAAAGTTTAGAAAAAAAAATTTTTTACGAAACTTTCTTGAAAAAATAAATAAAATAATAAGCCGTTATGAAAAGTATACCATTATTACATAAAAAACACCGTTTTGCATACCAAACATCCTCCCAAAATTTGATTTCGATCCGCTCATCCGTTTGACCTGTATCGTGTTCACAGACAAACAAACAGATTAACAGACTAACAGACGCACAGAGATTTTCCAAAAATATATGTTTTTTGGATCAAAACGGAAAGATATTGTAAAATTTTTGAAAAGTGATTTTTGATCTAAACTAGTACCATTCCCCACTTGTGGGTTGGAATGGTAAAAAATAATCTGAATGGAATTTAACAGTTTTTCATTATTACCTAATCACTTATATATTTTATAAAATTTCATCTATGAATTGAAAATTAATAAGGTAAAAGATTTGCCATAAAACTAACGGATACGGATACGGATCTTTCTTCTCCCTCGGATATCCGCGGATACGGATACGGATATCCGGCACATAACTAGTATAGACACAAAACAATAAGTGTATATAATTACAAAACTTTTCTTTCGGAGATGAACGAAAATCAATAAATATTAAAATATTAATAGTATACGTACCTATATAGTTATATATCTACTAAATTGCTAAAATCGCTAAAAATGCTACATTTTAAGACTAGATATAGTTAAATTACAATAAAATAATTAGCTGTGCACTTGCAGAAGGCGTCAGGCATTCCTATCTTAACACTTATAGGTACTGAAAATATTCACTATTAGATATATAAGGTGCCTACCTATATATAATATATACTTATATACTAATTTCAGTTTCTATCTATAAGAACACAATTACTAATTGTTTTCCGTTGATTTATTCAGTACAGTATTTAGGAGAAAAGTTCTAAAGGCTTAGTTAAACGAATTTCTTTATATACTATAGCACGGCAGTGGAAGGATTTCTGGTAACGTAGGTCCATTCCCACCTGTGAATAAATAAAAGAAAAAAAAGACGGACAGATTTCTCAAAACGGTGGATTGTTTGGGCTGTACCGGTGTTATTTTGGGCCCATAGTGATCAGAGAGGGTACAGCTCCACTTCTTCTACTGTTCTGAGAAACTTGTGCAGAAATGTAACAAAGAAAAGAATATGCAGTTGGTCGATAACAATTATATTTCATAATCACTTCAAAAACGTGTCGGTGATAAGGTACAAAGAAATCTGATTTACAAGTACATTCTTAATATTAACAATATCATTTGATCATGATGGACAATTAGGAACTGGGGGTAGAACCCTGACGAGGTGATCACTTAATTATCTAGGGAAGTACATTTAATAAGGTTGTTTAAATTAAAAAAAAAAATAATAAAACGTGAAAGAGGAAAAGAAAACTAGGCGTGAGCGTCATACCTTTTTCTGAAGAGTACTTACTTACACTTGAACAATACTTATTCTAGGAATACTTTACATAATTCGTGAGTGACTACGGGTATTTAGGCGCTTCATGGTAGTACAATGAAGTCTAAATTCGGTTTGGAGAAGAAGCTTGAAGATGATTCTGTGGTTTATTCCATGAGCGTCCTTTTCATGCGACCACACCGAATCCCGGAAAACAACTTAATGTTTGTTATTTTTCCCGTAACTAATAAATATTGATTTTAATTATTTCAAACCTAACAACTATTGTTTGTCACTTTTTCACTTTTGAAAATCACAGATACCGCGTATTTAGAGTCAGACGACTGGATCACACGATAGACACACTTATGTTTATAAGTCCAAGCCACGCGATCCAAATCGTACCGCGCATGCAAATACCCGCGAATTTAGTGATTTAAGATTTCCTTATTTATTTATTTTATTATAATAATTTTTATGCTAATATTAAAAAAAATGTCGCGGTGCTATGGCACCACGTGACAATACTAAAGGATTAAAAAATCAAATAATTGCATAGGTATTAGTTTTCTTCTTAAAATAATCAACAAACTTTTTAAATTAAAAAATGTTTTTTTTTTAACAACGGAAATATACATACGAATTATACTATACGTATATAGGTAGGTATACTATAGCAAGTAAAAAAATTGAAATAAAAAACTAGTGATAGAAGTGACGGTATTAATGGGGAGAAAATACATTTCTTTCTCTTTTATAGCATTTAAAAGCGCGAGACACTTGATGAATTAAATATAATATACTATAGGTATAGTGAGTGTTCCACGCTTTTATGAGCTATATAAGAGAAAGAATTAAGAAATTTATTCACTACTTTTTAGATTTTTTTAAAACTATAAATTTTTAGCAACTAATTTTTTGATCTGTTGCGCAATTATAGAGCAGTTTCTCAATCAGTGGCCCACGGAGATTTTTGGATGATCCGCGAAGATTTTTGGGATATTGTATTTTATGGATTTTTAAACTATATATTTGTTTGTTACTGTCTGTTTCAATATATAGATACTTAAATATTGTTATGTCAGGATACGGTGTTTCAAAATTGTTTTGAATAAAAAATCAATTATAAAAATATTTATTATTTTATTCCAATGTTAATGATCCGCAAAACATTGTTGGGTTTTTTGATGGTCCGCGGATGAAAAGGTTGGAAAACTATGTTCTAGAGCAGAGGTCCCCAAACTATTTTGTCTCGTAGACCACTTGCCATGTTTTTCGGTTTTGGGTAAACCCTCTGCTTATCTGATATTTTTTTTGCAAATTCATTAATTTCAAATGTATTTTTGACAACCGGTATAGTGCTACTCACTTTGAACGATTTATATTTATAACGGTAGTGAAATGTAGTGTGAAATGTTTAGTTTTATACATTTATTAATTAGATTCACATTAAACGAATCAAATTAAAATTTACTTTCTGTTACATAAAATAACTAAGCAACAAATAAATGCTTTTAGTGTGAGGGATGAACCTGATGCTTTAATAATAAATTTTCAACATTTAACTAATCTAAATTGATCTAACGAGATGAAACAACCACCGATAATACGGAAATTATGGGGTCGTAACCTGACTGGCTGAAAGAGACAGCTTAGACGTTAGACGAAATTGGGCCTTAGGAAAGCGCCGGAATGTAAACAAGGACAAGCTTATAATCTAAAACAAAGGACGAGAATAACGAAATAACACAGGGAGAATTCTTTATTTAGGAAAATAAAGCATAACTCAGGTACGAAAAATAACTTAAACTTTTATTGTTAGTAATATCCTAACCTAACAACACTTGACGTTTGACAGATGTCAGCTGTCTGACATTGAACTTGAAATTAAACTAGAGGGCAATGACCTCGGGTGAATTTTTCAATTGTTAACAGACGGAATTTTCTTCAGATGTTCAATATGAGATTTAAACATCTTTTTGGAGGATGGATCTTGAAGGATGCAGCTAACAGGACTCGTAAATTCTAAAATTACACGGGGATTACTGTAACGAGGACAAAGTTTGAGGTGAAAATTCGGTTTCATTTTGTTATAATGTAACCTTTGTACAACAAAATCGCCGACTTGAAACTTCGACTGCAACGAACGGTTTTTATTGAAATATTTCGCTTGTAGATCATGTGATTTTGACAGAGCTAGGCGAACTTGATTTTCGGAAGGCAAAGCGTCTTGTTCCCACACAGATGACAAATTCCATTGTAAATCGAGTGGAAATTTGATTTCTCTTGACAAAAATATCTTACAAGGTAAATTTTTAATACTTTCATGATATGAAGAATTATTGGCGAAGGTTATGTGATTTAATAACAAGTCCCAACTGAGATGATCGTCAAACTTTTGTTGAAGTAAAATTGACAGAGCAGCTCTAACGTTTCGTATTACTCTTTCTACAGCATTGGACGAAGGATGATAAGGCGAACTGTGAATGACACGTGAACCCCAGGAAGTACAGAATTCATTAAACTTGTTTGACGTAAACGAAGTCGCGTTATCGGAAACTATTTTAGTTGGTGGACCATACGTGGTAAAGACTTGATGCAGACATTTTATTATCGACGTGGAACTGGAATCAGGAATCGCGTAAGTTATTAACCACTTGCTGTAACTATCCAGAATTAGAAGAACATATTTATTCCCGGAATGTGATTTGACAAGCGGTCCCATGAGATCAATGTAAATTTTATCCCACACAGATTGTGGAGGATTAGACGACATAACTACTTTATCAGGATGTTGATCTGATTTATGCGTTGCACAGAGCATACAATCTTTAATAAATTGACGAACCTCAACAAACATGCGCGGCCACCAAAATCTTCGTGATATTGAACGATACGTCTTCGTGACTCCGGGATGACTGGCGATTTGTGAATTATGAAACTGTTCCAATATTTCTTTCTTGGAGGCGGACGGAACAACAATACGTCGACGACGGTTGCGGCCTACGAGTCGAACCAGGAAATTCTTGTGAATAGCGAAATTTTTCTGAGGTAAACCTTGATTAATTTGACTTTTAAGGCGGTTTAACTCAGGATCTTGATCTTGCAGGATATTAAGTTCGGTAAACGGATTTTTAATTTCCGTAATGGGATTGAGAAAATTTGATTGTATTGCATTTTTCTCAGAAGTTTCGGATTCAGCTACCAAACGGGATAAACAATCGGCAGTACAATTTACTTTACCGCGAATATGTTCGACTTTGAAACTGAAACGACTGATGCGAAGTAACCACCTACCTACACGACCTAAGTTGCGGGGGTGCTGAATTAACCATTTGAGACAGGAACTATCTGTCTGAAGAATAAAAGTTTGATGCGAGAGGTAAGATTTCATTTTTTCCATAGCCCAAATACATGCTAAAGCTTCTTGTTCGTACGTACTGTATTTCTTCTCGGCGGATGTCAAACGTCGGCTTGCGTACTGGATCGGGTGTAGACCATCTTCAAAGGATTGTAAAAGAACACAACCAACATGATTTTGACTGGCGTCGGTTTGCAGAATGAATTCACGTTGAAAATCGGGAAAACGTAGAACTGGTGAACTTGACAGAGCTTCACGAAGTTTGCGAAAAGACTGAATATGCGTTTCCGTTAAATTATATTTGACATTTTTCTTCCGTAGATCATTGAGTGGCGACATTATCTGAGCGTATTCGGGGATAAACTTAGCGTAATAACCAACCATTCCAATAAATGTTTGAAGCTGTTTCAAATTCTTCGGAATTGGCAAATTCTTTATCGCTTCTACTTTGTCGGGATCCATGGAAAGACCGTTGCTTGAGACACGATGACCCAGGAAGTTGAGTTCGCTTTGGGCGAATTTTATTTTATCCGGATTCACGGTAAGATTAGCTTCTTTTAGACGTCTTAACGTTTCTCGAACGTGTACCATATGAGATTCCATATCGGGACTGTATATTAATAAGTCGTCGAAAAATACAATCACAAACTTGTATCTTAAATCGGCAAAAATGTCAAACATCAGACGGTTTAGAGCACTAGGTGAAATAGATAGCCCGAACGGAGCCTTATGAAATTTCCACTGGCCTTCAGGAGTGACGAACGACGTTAGACTCTTCGATTTGTCAGATAATTCAACTTGGTAAAAGGCGCTGTTTAGATCCAACGTGGTGAAAACTTTGGCGTTTTTTAAGCACTGGAAAATGTGCTCAATCGACGGAACAGGAAAACTATCCATGACAACCTTTTTGTTTAACTGGCGATAATCAATACAAAGTCTATAACCTCCACTTGATTTCTTGACAAGAAAAGCCGGTGAAGCGTAAGGAGATTTACTAGGTGAAATAACGCCTTTATTCAAAAGATCACTAATATGTTCCCTCATTATTTTAGCTTGAGGTGGGGAAAGTGGATACGGGGCCTTTCGGACTGGAATATCGTCAGACAAATGAATTGAATATTTGTAATTTTTAGCTTGACCTAGTTCTTCGGTAAGAACTTCTGGAAATTCTGCAAGCAAACTACTAAAGTTGGCCGCATTTGAATCTATACTGGTAACGTGATCCAGGGAGAAGGTTTTGGACGAAGCGGGTAACGGTACAAAGGGAATGACGTGAGAGGAATCGAATTTGAAAGAAAGATTATTCTCGGTACAATTAACGTTCGCACCCATTTTGCATAAAGAATCATAACCTATTATGACGGGATACGACAGAGCGTCGAGAACTAGGAAATCAATCTTCCAGGTAAATTTACTAATAGTAATGACTACTGTTAACGTGAAATTAGATCTCGCGATAGAACTGTTGGCTACTTGGGCATAAGAAATCGAATTTGTGATCGTACCTATTTTTAACGATGACAAATAATTAGCAAGTTCGGAATTGATGTAGTTCTTGGTAGAACCGGTATCAAGCAGTGCCGAAGCTCGAATATGTTGAAAGTAGAGATAAACTAGAGGGATCGTAGAGCTACTTGATTGACTTGGGGAATTATAGGAATAATTCGGGACGGGAGAAGTCAATCGAATAGACGTATTTACAGGAGAGGACAAGTTAGCTGGAGGGGGGTGGTTTGAAAGGGGTGACTTATTAACTAATGTGGTTAACCGGGGAAAGACATTAATTTGTTCTACATCTATCGGTTTACTAAAAATTTTGACAACGCTATCTCACCCTTGAGAGGGCAGGATAGCCTTAGGTTCAGAAGGAGAAGGACGTGGGGGACGAACCGGACACTGGGCTATAAAGTGACCTGGTTGTTTACAATATCGGCAACAAGGGGAAAAATTAGGAGCGACAAGTCCGGTCGAATTGGGGTGAGTGTACGTTTTACGTTGACGTTCAACTACTCTCAAATGTTTTATAAGCTGGTGAAGCTCAGCTAAACAAGTTGGGGTATCTCTGAATTGTAGATAATTAAATGTGAATTCGTTTTGGTTAAGCCAAATGCGCGCAATTATCTCCGATTCAGACAGGCTAGGACCCAATAATTCGACGTATTTCAAGACGTCTTCAGCATATTCGGGAAAATTCTCAGAGAGGTTCTGACGCCTACTGATATAGCGTTCTATTAGCATAGCCCGATCTATAGAAGTGGTGAAATGGTCTAGAATAAGATTTTTGAGCTGTGTCCATTCGAGTTCAGAATAGACATTAAGTCTCCACCACTGTCGGAGGGGTCCGTCAGTCTTAGTGCCTAAACTCTTTAACAAAATATGAAATGGAACTAAAGCGAATTGACTCACGTTCTCGATTTCTAACAGGAATTGTATCAAAATGTCAAGATCTGTACCTGTAGCGGTAGGTACGTTACGCAACAAGTCCCGGATATCGCCCATATTTGCATGCGAAGCGGTATGATTTGGAACGGAAATAAGAATTGGCTCGGACTTACTCGGTGAGTGCACTGGAGGATCGTCCATCGCCGGCGGAGAGTCTGGAAGTTCAGCGGTGGTCGGAGGCGGACCTGGAGATTTGCTTTGGCCGGGTGTCGGCGGAGACTTTGGGCTGCGGCAGGACTTATGGCGCGGCATGGTCGACTGGAAGACGTGGAATCGGACAGGAACAGGACTCAGGAATTAACTACGCTCCTTGCTACCAATTATAGCACGGCAGTGGAAGGATTTCTGGTAACGTAGGTCCATTCCCACCTGTGAATAAATAAAAGAAAAAAAAGACGGACAGATTTCTCAAAACGGTGGATTGTTTGGGCTGTACCGGTGTTATTTTGGGCCCATAGTGATCAGAGAGGGTACAGCTCCACTTCTTCTACTGTTCTGAGAAACTTGTGCAGAAATGTAACAAAGAAAAGAATATGCAGTTGGTCGATAACAATTATATTTCATAATCACTTCAAAAACGTGTCGGTGATAAGGTACAAAGAAATCTGATTTACAAGTACATTCTTAATATTAACAATATCATTTGATCATGATGGACAATTAGGAACTGGGGGTAGAACCCTGACGAGGTGATCACTTAATTATCTAGGGAAGTACATTTAATAAGGTTGTTTAAATTAAAAAAAAAAATAATAAAACGTGAAAGAGGAAAAGAAAACTAGGCGTGAGCGTCATACCTTTTTCTGAAGAGTACTTACTTACACTTGAACAATACTTATTCTAGGAATACTTTACATAATTCGTGAGTGACTACGGGTATTTAGGCGCTTCATGGTAGTACAATGAAGTCTAAATTCGGTTTGGAGAAGAAGCTTGAAGATGATTCTGTGGTTTATTCCATGAGCGTCCTTTTCATGCGACCACACCGAATCCCGGAAAACAACTTAATGTTTGTTATTTTTCCCGTAACTAATAAATATTGATTTTAATTATTTCAAACCTAACAACTATTGTTTGTCACTTTTTCACTTTTGAAAATCACAGATACCGCGTATTTAGAGTCAGACGACTGGATCACACGATAGACACACTTATGTTTATAAGTCCAAGCCACGCGATCCAAATCGTACCGCGCATGCAAATACCCGCGAATTTAGTGATTTAAGATTTCCTTATTTATTTATTTTATTATAATAATTTTTATGCTAATATTAAAAAAAATGTCGCGGTGCTATGGCACCACGTGACAATACTAAAGGATTAAAAAATCAAATAATTGCATAGGTATTAGTTTTCTTCTTAAAATAATCAACAAACTTTTTAAATTAAAAAATGTTTTTTTTTTTAACAACGGAAATATACATACGAATTATACTATACGTATATAGGTAGGTATACTATAGCAAGTAAAAAAATTGAAATAAAAAACTAGTGATAGAAGTGACGGTATTAATGGGGAGAAAATACATTTCTTTCTCTTTTATAGCATTTAAAAGCGCGAGACACTTGATGAATTAAATATAATATACTATAGGTATAGTGAGTGTTCCACGCTTTTATGAGCTATATAAGAGAAAGAATTAAGAAATTTATTCACTACTTTTTAGATTTTTTTAAAACTATAAATTTTTAGCAACTAATTTTTTGATCTGTTGCGCAATTATAGAGCAGTTTCTCAATCAGTGGCCCACGGAGATTTTTGGATGATCCGCGAAGATTTTTGGGATATTGTATTTTATGGATTTTTAAACTATATATTTGTTTGTTACTGTCTGTTTCAATATATAGATACTTAAATATTGTTATGTCAGGATACGGTGTTTCAAAATTGTTTTGAATAAAAAATCAATTATAAAAATATTTATTATTTTATTCCAATGTTAATGATCCGCAAAACATTGTTGGGTTTTTTGATGGTCCGCGGATGAAAAGGTTGGAAAACTATGTTCTAGAGCAGAGGTCCCCAAACTATTTTGTCTCGTAGACCACTTGCCATGTTTTTCGGTTTTGGGTAAACCCTCTGCTTATCTGATATTTTTTTTGCAAATTCATTAATTTCAAATGTATTTTTGACAACCGGTATAGTGCTACTCACTTTGAACGATTTATATTTATAACGGTAGTGAAATGTAGTGTGAAATGTTTAGTTTTATACATTTATTAATTAGATTCACATTAAACGAATCAAATTAAAATTTACTTTCTGTTACATAAAATAACTAAGCAACAAATAAATGCTTTTAGTGTGAGGGATGAACCTGATGCTTTAATAATAAATTTTCAACATTTGGCATCAATTTAGTTAAATTTAATCTTAAATCTTTTCGGTTAACGACGTCCAGTTTGTTTCTTTTTTTGTTAGGAGATTCACTATCGTTGACCCCCATTTTCATTTCATATGGATCCCCAATTTTTTTCCCGCTGACATGGACCCCTTGCAAGTTGTCGACCCCTGGGGGTCGATATAGACCGCACTTTGGGAATCACTGTTCTAGAGTGTAGACTAAACTTTTCAGCTCTCAAATAAATTGAAAAGCTTGATCGACGACAGCGACAGAAATTAAACTCAGTGTGAACAAAGACACTTAGTTACAATCAGTATGGTCATAATATAAGTAAGTGTTTATGTGTGTTGTGTGATTATCAATTGTAATGATCCACAAGTGAAAGTTGGCGTGTGGTTACGCTATATAGGTACGTAAACGTACCGCATGTACATCGAATGCAGGTCACACAATAACATAACTATATGAGATCGATACAAAAGGCGCTCTCCATAATACGGAGGTATAGCTGTGCTTCGGTGGCGGACGGCTGGTCTTTTGTTCCGGCCGCTGCTGCCCCCGCGTCTATACACCACAGACTGTTCCCACTGCAGCCGCCCGCCGCCTCTATTTATAAAACACTCTGTTCGCAGTCACCATACGCTTAAAAGCAAATACACGCCGAGTCAGTAGGGCTTCGTACGAGACCGAAAGCATCTTTCGATAGACGATATATACCTGAGACGCTCTTGATCACTTTTCGGCGAGAAGGTACACCTATTTAAAAATGTTTTGTCTTCATACCTCGATCGAAAGTGCATATTTCCGGCACCAATTGTAAGGCAGAAAGTCTAACATTTACGCCTTGGTGGGATTACAAGCACCAATGAGGGAACTTTGTACAGCAAAATCAACCATTCACCTGTTGTTAAGATGTCGTTTCCATAGCAACCCCATTACATTTTAGCTAATAATAGTCGCGAACAGCTGTCATCTGTGTTTTTACATATAACCTCAAAGCTTCTTGCTTACAATGTTTATGTGTTTTTATGTAATCAATAATTAATTAATTAATTAATGTATTTAATTAACGTGGTTACGATAGAGGTATGAAAACAATATTCCAGCCAATTGGACGACGAGACCATTCCAACTTCAAAACTGTTGATGTTTGATTATAATATGTAATAAAATTTGCAAAGCCAACAGTGATCATTGTAAATAATTGATACTTTTCTATAATCTGCATACATTTCGTTAAGTAGTCAGGTTCGAGGTACTGACAACAGAAAACGATTTAAAAAAATTGAATTAGTCTGTCACCGATTTGATATTTTTATTAGATATCTGTTTTTATGGTCTGTTAAATTAAATAATTTAACATTTTCGTAGTGTTGTCCAGTAGCCAGTAGAGTTTTGTTCGGTAGGATGTACGGTATTAATAGTTTAAAGATTTTATGTCTCAATTAAAATATGCCTAAGATTTTATAAATTATAAACGATTAGCATTTAAACCTAAATTTGAATATTTCATTGCTTCACTAGCTATAGTTTTCCATATCGTACTTTACAAATCATTCTAAGTTGTTTCTTTACTCTGATAATAAAAAATCTATTGCAAGGAAACAGTCGTTTTTCAAAATATCTGGTGAAAAAATTCGCAGTCATGAAAATAAAGCAAAGTAAACCCATCAACTAAATAAGCATTTTAAATTAGTTCTAGTCGCCTAACATTTTCTACTTTTTTCCTGGGGTTTTAAATCAGCTTTTTCACCGTACATAAAGCACATTTGCAGAGTCGAACTTTAGAGGTAAGGTTTATAATGATCATTTTTTTAAATAATATTTTCAAATCAATTAACTGATTTTTAATAATAATTCTATTCAGTTAAAGAAACTCAATCTACAGATAAATCTGTCAAAAAGAAATCAGTCATAGAAAGCTAACAAGTATGCTTTGATCGGATTGTATATATTACTAGTCGTTATTCGCGTATTGAACGCGTTAATAAAAATGTTATTTTATTGATTATAATATATTGTATGTCAAATGTCAGTATTTTTGAAGTTGTAGTGTAGCCTATAATTCAATTCTATTTGCATTCTATGACTTATTTTTAAAAGTTGAGTTGTGTTATAATAAATAACAAATTTCAGCCAATTGGGCGACCGGACCACTCCAACTTCAAAAATGGTGACATTTGACATATTAAAATAAACATGAAAAAAGTTTTGGAAGGCAGCATTATATTCTCATATCATTAAAATTAAAATTAAAATAAAGAAAATACCAACAACGCGTGCGTTAACGCGGGTAACGGCTTGTGTTAAATATTATGATATGCATGACTATCAACATATTATGTTATCACACCATGCAAAAATTGACTGAAACATGCTTGTCAGCGATCTAAAAAAATTCTTTTTGACAGATCTACAGAATAAAAGCCAGCTGATTTTTTTTCGAAATATTTTCAAGACTATATAAAGTTTTGAAAAAAAATCTACAAAACTTTCTTGTAAAAATAAATAGAATAATAAGCCATTATAAGAAGTATACTATTATTAGGTAGGTATATATAAAAAATAACGCTATACCATGTATCTCGTCTGCCCATGCGCCGATTTTCCCCAAAAACAATAGGACTCTTCATATTAGCACATCAAGCATTCTCCCAAAATTTGGTTTTAATCCGCTCATCCGTTTGATCTGTATCGTGTTCACAGACTAATAGACTAGCAGACTTTTTTCTAAAAATATGTTTTTTTTTTAATTCGGGGGACCTCAAAACGAAAATTATTGTAAAATTTTAAAAAGTGAATTTTAACCTATTAGGTATACCTACCTATTTTAATATCATTCCGACACTTGAGGTGTTGGAATGATAAAATTTTATTTTTATAAATTAAATTGTTAATAATATACAGTGTTCCCGGATTGAGTTCACAATAGGTGAGATTGACCAAAAATTTTCGAATTGGAATTTCATATTTGAGATTCCGCCCTGCTTGGTCTGAAACTTATTTTTAGTTTACTTTTGATTTTTTTAAAATCAAGTAGGTCTTTACAGTTAAGCAAAACCTCTTTTCGTTTCAGGTAAAGTACCTTTTCCGTTCATAGTACGCAAAAGTGTCACTAAGAAAAGTTGTTCACAATGAAATATTATGGCGTTATGCAAATTTTCAGAATGATCGGCCTACTTTGATAAAATCCGCTTTTGTTTTGTTTTGTTTGAAAAACAATCGCGTGGAGGAAGTCAAATAAAGTAATTGAAGTTTAATTTATTTTTTTTGATAAACTATAAAAATTTGAATGTTAATTTGAACACTTCTAATCATCCTGTTTTCTCATCTAAGATTTATCATGTAATCGTTAATAATAAATATTTTTCTACTTCTATTATCAAAGTAGGCCGATTATTCTGAAAATTTGCATAATGCCATAATTTTTCATTGTGAACAACTTTTCTTAGTGACAATTTTCCGTACTATGAACGGAAAAGGTACTTTACCTGAAACGAAAAGAGGCTTTGCTCAACTGTAAAGGCCTAGTACTTGATTTAAAAAAATCGAAAGTAAACTAAAAATAAGTTTCAAACTTTCAGACCAAGCAGAGCGGAATCCCAAAATATGACATTCCAATTCGAAAATTTTTGGTCAATCTCACCTATTGTGAACTCAATCCAGGGACACACTGTATAAAGACGAATGTTAAACTAATTTCTTAATTCGAATTAAAGAAAATACCACAGTATTTGCATTTATAATTACTTTAGTTTGTTAATGTTTTTCAAATTTATCTACTTCGATCCTGTTTCAAGATAGATATTATGTTATACACGTTGGCACTACCTATATCACTGCGCTATAATATGTAACTTTTGTACAGCTTGGAACTACAACGTTAAAGTACATTCGAAATTTATTAAAAACAAACAAACCATTTCTGCAGAATAAAGCAAAGCCAGTCAGCGAGCGGTTTAGTTTACCCCTGGGTCTAGTCAACACGCCGATTCTCTAACCCGTGTTCAAATATAAGTTCTGTCCTTGTTCGACGTATCCAAAACAGCGGAAAGAAAGAAAGATCAACTTAGTCGTTAAATAAACGATACATTATTATTGATGTTGAAGAATATGTGCTCCATAATTCGTTTGTTGATCGTAGCCAGCATTACTTTTAGCTATACTAGATGGCACAAAATTCTTAATACACATTTTAATATGTCGCTATAAAATATTTATGTCTGACTTACTGTCCTACTGCCATTCTAATCATTTTTTCTTCCTGGAATTTTTAAATTACAAGATAGCCAGCGTTTTAACGTAGTTAAAGTATTGTACAGTAGAGCCTCTGTAAGTCAAACTTCAAAGAAGACGTCAAAAAATTCGAGTCATAGAGTTTTCGACTTATGAAGGATTTGACATGTAGAGGTTAAGATTCATTCTTGAGTTGTTATGTTCGAGATACAGAGGTCCAATTTATTTTTTCGAGTTATGGAGGGAAAATATGTACCGAAATGGCCTGTAGAGACTCACTGATTATTTCGATCTATAGAGGGTTGACATTTTGAGTAATAGAGGTTTTAGGGTTTGAGGGGAAGGGAACAAAACATTTTTTCGAGTTTTGGAGGTTTTTAACTTATCGTGGTTCGAATTAAAGAGGTTCTACTGTATTTGACGATTGCAAATTTCAATTATGCACCAGGTACGTCATTTTCTGTTCAAAAACATTTTTTTACGTTCGGTTCTTAATGTGTTTTAATGAAGACTACTACCAGTGCTGCTAGTGATAGATTTTTCGTATTTGATCAAAATAACTCATTGTTATTTAAACAAATTATTTATTTATTTCTATACAATACCTATAACTTTAGAAACTAAATTTGTTTATAGAACACTAACAAATTGTGCAAGTATAGCTCGCACTTGACCGAATAGTAAACGGTTTTATTTAACTTCACGTTCCGTATATTTATGTATTTATTTATTCGTTTGGAAACTTGCAACCAAGTTTTCACCCACTTTCTGTTATCCGATTGAGTTGAAATTTTCACACATGTGTATTTACACTTTTTGTGTATTCAGCCACTATCTTAAACTATAAAATAATTATGACTAAATATATTACTACATTTACATAATATATCAAACAGGGACACAAAAAGGATGGACCAACAGTATAACGAAATCAGGACCACGCAAGTGCCTGGAACCCAACGCGACGGACAAAACTAACAAGAGGGCAGGAACACGAACGGCTGGGTTATTATATTAGTATAGAATTGTCGATAATTAGGTTAAGGGGATGCAGGGTCATAAATAAAAATAATATTTAGTTAAAAAAATGGGTTTTTACGGTTTGATTGACTAATTGCTATAGATGGATTGTAAAGAATAAAAACAAAATGTAATAACGCAAGGAAAAATCAAAACATCTAACGTTAAGCTAATCTATGGATGTATTTATGTACCTACTGCTTATTCTTATTACAATGTAGGTACCTTTGTAATTGTATCATGTGTATTACATAATAACGTACTTGCAACCAATATTTACTAATTAGCACTTTTAATTATGATTCTGCATCCTCCTAATTATCGATACTATTAGTTGAATCTTTAACACCTAATAATAATATACAAATTATTTTTGCAATTTTTTATTTAACATGAAAAATTAAATAGCAATTTCTCCAAATTATTTTAATACAGCTACTTCTAAAGACAATTATGTTTTTAATTATTATTATTTTCCATTTTGTCGTCCGTAATATATTTATTGTAAATAATTGTAAATAACTGGAAAGCGGACACACGTCATGCAATGTATTTACTTTTTATCTCGACATTTCGTCAACAGTGTTGACTTTTACAAAGCTGTTTTTCTTTATCAACTCTTTCTCAATTCGACCTACAAATGACCTTAAACTTGATGTGATAGAAGTCACCGGACTTCAGATTCGGAATCAGCGCACGAATAAATAGTAAAATCACCTTCCTTACCCCCCCCCCACCTTAGAGATGCTAGCGAGGCTTGGAGGTGGTCCGTTTAAGGTAAAATTGGTTTATTATTGTCAGTAGGCATTAAAACAAAAATAATTCCATTATTTTTACTCAAAAATAAATTGGACAAAACTCGATCTCCCTCCTTTATAGATTTTCAAAACTGCGGTAATTTTAAATGGGAAAACTTTTGAGTTGATGGCATTAGAAATAAAAAAAAGTCATTCAAATCCATTCACTATAGCTGGGTTCCGAGGTATAGGTAAACATAATTGCACTGAACTATATATCTTGCAAATTAGTCGTATTAATATCATATTTACATTATTCTTAATGCATTAAGATCCTTTAAACCTTAAAAAGTTTTTATAATTCCAGAAAAAAAATATTTTGTGTAATTGTGTATAAAATGAAATTGCGCGAGTCACCATACTAGAAACTGGAACTAGCTCATGAAAAGTTGATGCTCGTTTACTCTTTCTCTCATCGTGTTTTTCCCTTCCATATGTATCTACCTTCCTCTATACATACAAGTACTAGCCCTTTCCAACCCTACCCTATCCGTTTTTTTTATAATCAGTGCATGCACAATTTAGTTTGTTTGTCAGGTTTTTTCGTCAGTTATTACCTATACTATATACAAAATATTCGATTTCGTTTTCTCTCTTCATCTAAACTGTATTTTACTAGCCAATGTTTTTTATTGGTAAAAGTCTGACAGAATGTAAAAAAGAAATTTTTTCTATGAAAATGAAAAAGTACCTACAGCAGTAGACTAAATGCCTGAATTATTGTTATATTATGCCGTGTGACGTGGTAAAGTGAGACCCTAGAACTCGAAAATAAAACTTTTCATGCCTCAGTTCTACGTATGAAAAGCTACCTTTAATTTGTTTGTAATTTCATTACACAATTCTATGGCGATTCACATAAGATACCTGCTTGTTAAATTTCACCTAAATCAATGGAAAGATACGGAGTTATAAGGCTGTGAGTTGTGACATACGACAGACAGATGGAGGGGCGGACATAACGAAATTATAAGGGTTCCATTTTTTGGTCATTTGGCTACGGAAACCTAAAAATCGATTCTTTAAAATAAACATTTGGAAATATATACGTACCTACTAATTGTAAACATTAAAAAAACTCGAATTGCAGTGCCGACAATAAACGTGTGGTGTATTTGCTAATATTATGTGAAATTAAGGATGTACGAGCACGGTACCAAAAAAAGACTTGATTATTTTTTTATATGAAGTTTAAATACGCCTAAACAAAATCTGAAAATTTGAGGAGGGTTAACCGATTATTTAAATAAATAATTTACTTCAAAAGTAAGCATATTTAACATTGGTCTTATGGCAAAGCGACGAATTCGTGACATGTTTAAATAATTTTCACCCTTTGTCAAAGAAAATGAAAGAAAAAACTATGTAATTTAAAGTTAAGGCATTCATAAAGAAATTAAAAAAAAATAAAAACCGTGGTGCCCGACTAAATTAAAAGATATTTAATAAAAAGATCAGTTTTTCAGGAAAATTAGATTGCGTTTAGTATTATCTCCGAAACGAACTGGCAATACTGCAGACCAAACGCAAGCTAATTTTCCTAAAAAACTGATCTTTTTTATTAAATATCTTTTAATCTAGCCAGGCACTACAATTTTAATTTATTTTTTTAAGCTCTTAACTTTTAATTAGATAGTTTTTTTTTCATCTTCTTCGACAAATTTGAGTGAAAATTATTAAAACATATCGCGGTTCCGTCGCTTTGCCATAAGACCAATGTTAAATATGCTTACTTTTTAAGTCATTTATTTATTTAGATAATCGGTTAACCCCCCTTAAATTTTTAGAATTTGTTTAGACGTATTTAAACTTCATATAAAAAAAAGAATATAGTCTGTTTTTGGTACCGACCTCGTACTTCCTAAAAATTAAAATAAAAAATTAAAATCGAGATTCTAAAGTATTTAAAATTGATTATATACCTATTACTAGAAACTACAGTTTTGACGCACTTGTGGCAAAAATTAGTATGTGCGAAATGGCCGATTGCACACTTATGTGACTTTCTGCCCTAGCTTGCGGCCCGACGACAATCGCCAAACTCTAAGGAAATCGCCATTTTTTCGCATTCGTTGCACAATCTGCTATTATATCTACACCGAGTATATTATTTAGGTATGTATTTCCAGTTAATATTTTAATATTCTGACAAAAATCAGTGTGTCAGGTCGTACATACATATTAATAAGTGTACTTTTATAATGTTCAAATTATGCACGCACCAATTACAGTACCTTTACCTCTGCACATGCGTGTTAAAATGCAAAAGCACGTGTATCAGTGACATCTATTGTTATACAATAATAACTAAAACAGGTTAGGTACTGCTATCAACAGGTACAGTAAGCACTAAAATTGGGTTAACGCTATTATAATACCTTAATTGTATGCTAAAAACGCATTATTTTTCATAACAAATTGAGTCATTTATAAAAATTTATGGATGGTATTCACCGGGCGTTGTCCGGGAATTAGAGCTCCCTGTTATGATAGCATAATGTAGTAGGTATATCCAAAATCATTGCCATATATTTTATACTAGTGCCCGTGGAAACCATATTAAAATTGGTCGAAGAGTTTCTCACGTTTAAACAGACAAACAGCAGACACCCTATCGTATTTTACAAAAAAAAAAAAAAAAAAATAGTGAACAGAAAACTATGTGTTATCGATGTTCACTCGTAACTAGCAGGCTGCGACACTACTCTCTCTATTATGCACACTGTATATAAACTAGTGATGTGCCGGATCGTTAAAAATGCATATCCGCGGATACGGATCTGAATACGGATATTTGGTTTCAAGATCCGCGGATACGGATACGGATATTTGGTTTCAAGATCCGCGGATACGGATACGGATATTTGGTTTCAAGATCCGCGGATACGGATCTTAACTTTCTTAGAGTACGCGGCGGTAAATATTGCACATCGACCTTTGGAAAGAGACTGTTATGGGAAAAAGTTATTGACTTCTTTAAGAGTTAACTCTCATAACAGATTGTCTCTTTCCAGAGATCGATGTGCAATATCTCATTATAAAGATAGTTTTTTATTAGTACCTTTGAGTTATGTATTATTGGTATTTGGTATGGTACTCACTACGATAAATTTTTGCAATATCAAGGTGCCCAAATACGATTTTGAGAAATAAAATTCCAGCCAATTGGGCGACGAGACCATTCCAACTTCAAAAATATTGACATTTGATTAAAATAAAGAAAATACAATATCTTATATCGCGTGAGGTGACGCGGGTAATGGCTAGTATTCAATATGATATTTGCTAATCGTTGCCATGGTTACCTACATAATATGTTCTACCTAATGTAAATATTAATCAAAACATGCCGAACTTGTCTATTACTGACAGATCCATAAAACAAAAGAGCAGCTTATTTTTTTTATTTTCAAAATATTTCTAAACTATAAAGTTTAGAAAAAAATTTTTTTTACGAAACTTTCTTGAAAAAATAAACAAAATAATAAGCCGTTATGAAAAGTATACCATTATTATATAAAAAACACCGTTATAGCAAATATCTCTTCTGCGCATGCGTCGATTTCCCCCAAAAACAATAGGGCTCTTCATATTTGCATACCAAACATCCTCCCAAAATTTGATTTCGATCCGCTCATCCGTTTGACCTGTATCGTGTTCACAGACAAACAAACAGACGCACAGAGATTTTCCAAAAATATGTTTTTTGGATTCAGGGGACCTCAAAACGGAAAGATTTTGTAAAATTTTTGGAAAGTGATTTTTGACCTAAACTAGTACCATTCCCCACTTGTGGGTTGGAATGGTAAAAAATAATCTGAATGGAATTTAACAGTTTTTCACTATTACCTAATCACCTATATATTATATAAAATTTCATCTATGAATTGAAAATTAATAAGGTAAAAGATCCGCCATAAAACTAACGGATACGGATACGGATCTTTCTTCTCCCTCGGATATCCGCGGATACGGATATCCGGCACATCACTAACGCATAGAGGGTACCTATTATATAAGAGATACGCATAGAAATAAGACAAAGATGAAAAATAAAACATAGCTGAAATTTGATTTTACCTCTATTGTAATATACTAACATATAGTTGGCAAAACCAAAAGTGCACATCCCGCAAGTTTTCCACTGTATGATAAAAAAATAACAATTAAAAAATATTTTTAATAAATTTAAAAAGATTTAAAAATTTAAAGAAATAAATAATTAAAAATTGAAAAAATATTTTTTTTAAGTTTGCAAAAATAAAAAAAATTAAGAACTAGGTATACATAATATAATATATAATTAATATCAAGTGGAATAAAATAAAACAAAATAGTTGGCAAAACCAAAAGTGCACATCCCGCAAGTTTTCCACTGTATGATAAAAAAATAACGATTAAAAAATATTTTTAATAAATTTAAAAAGATTTAAAAATTTAAAGAAATAAATAATTAAAAATTGAAAAAATATTTTTTTTTAAGTTTGCAAAAATAAAAAAAATTAAGAACTATACATAATATAATATATGTATAATTAATATCAAGTGGAATAAAATAAAACAAAATAAAAAGAAAAAAAAAAAGAAAAATATCAATGATTTCGTAAGGAATCGAACCCAGGACCTTGCCCTTGGGGATCCAACGGCATAACCATTACGCCACGGCGGCCTAATACGTGTAGTGGTGTTATCACGGTATACAAGTGTAGCACTTGTTTTATGGATTACACTATATTTACACAGCAATTATTATATTGTTTTTAAACTATTAGCTGTCAAAAATAATAAAAAATAAAACTGTTTATAAAAATTAAACTACTGAACACATTTTAGTGAATTTAAATAGGGTTCTGGTCTGATAGTAAACAAAGTGAATAAAATATAACCCAAGGCAATCCGACCAAAATTGCGATCTGTAGAGTCGTGACGTACATACGTACGTACATACGTACATACGTACAGACCAACCGACAACTGCTGTTTGTGATTTTCAATTACAATTTTAATAGTATTTATGAACTCAAATTGATTTAAAAATGGTTCTATTTTATTTATAGATTAGAATCTCCTCTTTTCAAAAAGCTTCAATTTGAATGGATTTCGTGTGAAATTAACTTAGATATAACTTCTTATATGAACGAAAGTCAGCTCTGACGCACAAAGCGATAATAAAGCACATACCGCTAGTTTAGCGGTATGTGCAACAAGTTTTAAGTATCTAATCTCGTTCAGTTTTTAGGGTGTGTTAGGCATACAATTTTATTAATTTGTAAATTAACTAATTATTGTTAATTAAAATAAACATATATGACTATGTATCTAGAATCTTTTCTCCATGCATGTCGATTACTTATTTGAAGAAAAAATGTATTAACTGATACTATCCAGCTAGACCAGCTCTACAATTTTATTATCTTTGTGGGAATTTAAAAGTTCAAGTGTCAAATACACTAATAATTCTTCTCGCCAGAAAAAGCGCTTGGGTCAAAACATTTAGGTGGGACATAAAATTTCGTAAAAGCGCTGCAAACAGATTTTAATCTTCGAAAGTGTTTCAAAAACGTAACTGAAAACTATAAAATACAAATTATGATTACAAGGAGCATGTTAGCGGAACTCAATTCGAATATGTGTTGTCTGTGATCTGTAAAGTTACGAACAATTAAAACTGATTTAAAGGAAAATATTTTGATAGCTTATGGTGTGAATAAACCAGAGCTCTGACCAGGGTACCGAATTATACCAAATTAAAATATCTGATTTATTCGTTCTGGTGAGTTGCCGTGTGCAGTCATGGGAAGCGATTAGATATGGCGAGTTAAGAGCTAAATTGCTTTACATTAAGCCGACGGTAAATATCTGCTACACAAACGTATATTGGTGGGTTAAGGATGGACATCTAACTAAAAATATCCTGGTGCTATTCATTACTCGACAGAATAATAAAAAAAATTATCGGTGTTTCACTCGCATAAGCACACGATTCACATTAAACTTCTTTCTTTTCCGTCAGCCATGCGAATTCAATAAAGAAATTGAAAAATTATGATTATACTAGCCGTTACCCGCGGCTTTGCACTCGATTGAGACGAAACAAGGATACATTCCCATTATTTGGCACAGTTTCCTTTCTAGCCCAAATAAATTTTAAATTTGACTAACGTTCTGACTAAGCTTGAAAATGACATTCATGTTGATTTTTAGACTATTTACCTCGTTTCACCCTCTGAAGGTGTCGTTTTTGAAAAAACACGAAATAAGTGTTTATTTACTTGTTGACAGGAGTAATCCTGGGCATTTTCAAATTGATACATCTATCTTATATGATTTTTCCATGCAAGTTATACCTTTTTAGGGGTTGAATTACCAAAATCTGTTCTTAACGGATGCCTACGTTATAACAACTATCTGTGTGCTAAATTTCAGCTCAATCCGTCCAGTGGTTTGAGCTGTGCAGTGTGCGTTGATAGATCAGTCAGTCAATCAGTCTGTCAGTCAGTCACGGTTTCATTTTGTATATTTACACTAGCGGTCCTGCCCGGTTTCACCGGGGTGCAAACTAACGAATGGGGAGGGGGCATGAGTACGCACGTTCTTAGTTTACCGAGATGAATGTTGTATCCAAACATAATGATCGGAGTTACCCTTCAAAAGTTTTTGTCGGACGGACAAATTTTGAATTATATTTTGCAACATATTTCATTGATGCTCCGCTCCTTTTCCTTGATAAACGGACTATCAAATAAAAAAAAAATCAGTCACGGTTTCCTTTTATATATTTAGATTATACATGTATATTCGTTTATCATTTTATTTGACTTTTATTATATAAGTACTCACTCTGCTGCTTAGTTATTTTGAAAATTTATAAATTCTTCCCTGAATGACAGTCCTCTGTTTTAAGTCATGGAAATGCCATCAAAACACGATACTGCTGTGCCTCTCTCTCAGTTTTATGTTTTAATTCCATGTCGAGATCATTCTGACCCATACACTCGCTAATAAAGTTTCACTTCAAAAATTAAATCGACGTTAAGTGTGAACCCTGAAAAAACAGTGAAATCCAAACTTTTCTGCGTAACTATTCCCTAATCTTATACAAAGTGAACTGTTAGGATAGATTATTCGAAAGAAAAAATAATTTTAGAATGACTAATAAAAACTAGGTTGCAAAAACCAAAACCCGACTACTGAAAAGTATGATACAAGATAATATTCTCATCTGAGGATAGCCACCTCATATATGTGGTCCTATGGCGCCCTCTAGAGTCTAGACGTATATTGTTCAAATGTATTGTTTTACTAAGGTAGGTGGCATACGACGACGGTTATCCTCAAATGAGAATATTATCGTGTTTCATACTTTTCAGTAGTCGGTTTTTGAACTTAATTTTTTTTGACGTGATAACGTCTTATAAATTGATGAATCACCAATCTTATAAATTGATAAAACACCGGCTGCATGCACGAAAAAGTGTAACGTTCCTAAATCCTAACGTTCCTAACGTTCGTAACGCGTAACGTTCCGCCTGACCCTGTGCGTGCTTTTTGCTAATTTCTCGCTCAATTTAAATCAGATCGGTTTGAAACCAGTCTTAAACGAAAGAGGAGAACATTTTACATAGATTTCGTATAACAGAATTTGCCTAAACAGTTTTTTTATACAAATTTATATAGAAAAATAGCTGTATAAATGCAATGTTGTCTAATGCATGGCGCGACGCGGTCGGTCGTCTTTGTTTGCCGTACATGGAAATTAGAAAATAACGTATGTCTTGTCTTAACATGAAAACGGCTGCATTTCTAATGTTTAATTCAATTTTTTGACATTAGTATTTTGTGAAATGCAACGCCTTCTAAGTTAAGTATTGGAATAACTAATTATTATTAGAACATAATACTTTGACAGTTGCAAACGTCACTTTTGACATTTCTTATCATTCCGACACCAAGGATAAGCGGATTGAAACCAAATTTTGGGAGGTTTAGGTTATGTATTACGGAATACGTTATCACGTAAAACTATCGTCCGTAAACCGACTTTACAGACAACCAATTTTTTAGTCATTGACTCATTACCAAATGGTAGGTACTACCTACCTGTAGAAAAAACACTGATTCTAATAAACAAATAAATACGTCTGTTTATCTTTTTGACGTGATAACGTCTTATAAATTTATGAATCACCAATCTTATAAATTGATAAAACACCGGCTGCATGCACGAAAAAGTGTAACGTTCCTAAATCCCAACGGTCCTAACGTTCCTAACGTTCGTAACGCGTAACGCGTAACGTTCCGCCTGACCCTGTGCGTGCTTTTTGCTAATTTCTCGCTCAATTTAAATCAGATCGGTTTGAAACCAGTCTTAAACGAAAGAGAAGAACATTTTACATAGATTTCGTATAACAGAATTTGCCTAAACAGTTTTTTTATACAAATTTATATAGAAAAATAGCTGTATAAATGCAATGTTGTCTAATGCATGGCGCGACGCGGTCGGTCGTCTTTGTTTGCCGTACATGGAAATTAGAAAATAACGTATGTCTTGTCTTAACATGAAAACAGCTGCATTTCTAATGTTTAATTCAATTTTTTGACATTAGTATTTTGTGAAATGCAACGCCTTCTAAGTTAAGTATTGGAATAACTAATTATTATTAGAACATAATACTTTGACAGTTGCAAACGTCACTTTTGACATTTCTTATCATTCCGACACCAAGGATAAGCGGATTGAAACCAAATTTTGGGAGGTTTAGGTTATGTATTACGGAATACGTTATCACGTAAAACTATCGTCCGTAAACCTACTTTACAGACAACCAATTTTTTTAATTATTTTGGGGTTATAACAACAGCTAACAATATAATATGTACAGGCTGATCCATTTTAATCTATATGCGAGTAAATTATTGAGACAGGACAACATTTTCGGAAAAAAAATTTCAGATAAAAGTTGTTGAGTTTGAAGGGGGGCATCGTTTAGAGACAAAGGCCACCACCCATTCCCAACTTTTACATTTTTAGCAGGAATACCTATTTTTTATCACAAATTATGATTTTTCGAGAATATGCAACAATTGTCTGAACATTTTTTTATTCGGTGCCTTCCTCCTAAAATGCATGTCAAAAATCGGTTCCCCGAAACTTCATTAATTTTTTATGCCTAAACAACGACTTGCGCAGAAAATTACAAGAAGCAAAAGTTGTTTGGATTGGAAAGGGTCACCGCTTCCTGCGCGGGGGTATGGGTGACTGAAATTTTTAATGAGAACTGCGGTTTTCATTCATGATATAAGATTTTTTTGTATTTAATCGGTGATCCTTCCCAAACCAAACAACTTTTACTCCTCGTAATTATCGGCGCAAGGTCGTTGTTTAGGTATAAAAATTTAATGAAGTTTCGGGAAACCGATTTTTGATACCCATTTTAGGGGTTGAGGGAGGTATCGGATAAAAAAATATTTCAAACAACTGTTGCATATTTTTTTCTCAATAAATCATGATTTGTGATAAAAAAAATATGTGTTCCTATTAAAAACGTCAAAGTCACCCTCATCTCTGCGCAGGAGTTGGGGGTGGAGGGTAGTATTTACCTCCAAACAATGCCCCTTCAAAGTAAACAACTTTTACCTGAAACTTTTTTTCCGAAAATGTTGCCCTGTCTCAATCATTTTTCATATACAGTGTGATCACTTAAGTGTGCAACATATGGGAAAATTTTTAATTAAATGCACAACCAAAATACAAATATTGCCAAAAGTTGATGCATGTCCGATAATCATTTTAGGTGCTCTTACAATTGTTGAAACTCAAACAGCATACAGGGTGTTTAATATCGTTGCAACAAACATAAAGTTTGTGATTCCATAAAAAATTAAAAATCTAAGTTAATTTTACAAATATGCCTGAATTTGAACAAAGTTATTTTTCAAAAAAATTATAATTTTGGTTTTTCAAAAAAAAATTTTTTTTTTCTTAGAAGACCATGTATTGGTATTTGGGCATAACTTTTAATTCTAAACATCTTTTTCCTATAACATTTCGCTGAATTTTTTTAAATAAGGGCACTTTACTCTTGTACAATTTTTATATTTTTTTACCCATCCTGTATGCTGTTTGAATTTCAACAATTCTAAGAGCATCTAAAATGATTATCGGACATGCACCAACTTTTGGCAATATTACTAGGTAATTGTATTTTGGTTGTGCATTTAATTAAAAATTTTCCCATATGTTGCACACTTAAGTGACCACACTGTAGATTAAATTGGATCACTCTGTATATATTTTTGAAATATGCAAGTTAAGCACTTTATTTGATACCCAACACGGCATCATTAAAAAAAAGTGTTTTTTTAGTTCATGACTTTTTGTCCTCTCGAGGGCGCCATATTTAATTTAATATGACTTCACATAGCCTATATAACCAGCGGACGATCAAAACGCTTCCAATATCTCATTTGTCAAATTTTGATAAGTAGTTTAGAAGTTATGATGAAACAGATGAACATAATATATACCCACATACATGTCAAACACATAACCCTTTTTTTGCTTTGCCGTAGTCGGGTAAAAATACTGGACATAACCAGAAATCAGTTTTAGAATTGAATTACACGCACATAATTATTATTGTTAGATATACACAAATTTAATATTTGCATCGTTTATTTCGCTTGGAAATCAACATCCTAACAAATGTTTGCAGTACACTTTGGAAAACACTAGGTCGACGTGATAGTAGGAGAGCTATAAAACATTTTTGGGTAGGTATTTGCGGCAACGTGAAAATTCGTGTGACACTTCTTTTGTAATGTCTGAACACAAAATCGAAGACCTGGCTGAAGGGTAGTGGGGCCTATCCAAGCTTTTTACTTTGCGAGGTTTTATTTGCAAGAAAGTCATTGAGGCATTTTGAAATTTTAATACTTTCAAATTTAGAATTTACTAACATAAAAAATAAATAAGTCGGATCTACATCTTTTCCAGGTGATTTCCGAACTGTCGGTTGAAGTGTCCACTATACGTCAGTGCGAGTAAGACGTTACGGGTAAGTATTTAAATATAATTATTTTGCAAGTCGGGAGATGCGCTACTGTAGGATAATTTATATTTAAAAAAATACAAATTAAAAGTAAAAATCGATTAGTCAAAGCATTTTTGTAAAAAAAACACTATTTTCTTTTTCACACTTTTGTCTGCTAATTTTAATATTTGCTCTGTAATATTAAAATTAGGTGACAAAAGTATTGACAAAATTTCTATATTCTTAGGAATATTGTTAAAATCAATTTACGTTTAAAGCAACAGTATCTATCAAAACAAAGTTATATAACAGGAAGCTTCTAGTGTCTATACGTAGATGTTTACAAAAAGAAAACTACGTGGAAACCGGAAAATGTACAATTTAATGATAAAGAAAACAAATTTCCTTATTTAAACTTCGTATATGCTTGCAAAACGCTACATTGTAACTATATGTTTAAATATGTCGGGTTAAGAACTTTAAAAAATCTAATCGGAATAGTAGGTACCTATAGATACTTACTTTTGGGAGACACTGATTTAGAGCAGTAGTATTTTTTAAACCGACAATTACTTCTTGTTTATATAAGGCTACAAACTCTGTAAAATTTCTTGGGCTATTTGTTGACAGCGATTTGAAATGGAATTCGCAAAATGACCAAATTTATTTAAAAACATCTAAAGTTCTATTTTGATTACGACACTTTTCCAAATATGCATTCTTAAGTTAGTAGGATGGCTTGTACCAGTCTAATATTATACATAATATACGGTATTTTGCTATGGGACATGTCGATGTTGCTGTAAACGTATCCAATAACTATAACTTTAAGAATAATAACTACTAGTAACTCAAGTGATTTTTGTAAACCTTTGTTTAAACAGCATTATAGTAATTTAAATTTATCATCTCTTTTTGTTTCAAAAATTTGCTTTACGCAAAATAAAACTTTTCTAATTTTCAGTTCATTGAGGAAGTACACTCTTATCAGGAGCACTATTAATATTCACGTGCTTTTCTATAGTCACAAGTTTACAAACTACCTGCTAGTTAAATTGTATTATCAATTTCCTGTTACCATACGAACATTACCAATGAATCTTATTGAAAATTGGGCACTAATCTAGACAAACATAATAAGAGGAGAAAATTTGTTTGTATGTAAAAAGTAAACTCGAAATTTATAAACCGATTTTGAACGTTTCTTTATTGTTAAAAACAGTTACGTTATATTTTTTACGATTTACTAAAAACTAACAAAAAAAAACAGGAAAAAAACGATGTCTAACCCTACATTACAAACAACTTGGCACAGCTCGGTTGCGACTTGCTTCAAAAGTAGTGATGGCGAATGAGTATATAGAATAGGAAAGGAGACGTCTACAGAGTACCATGTCATGCCAGCATAAAGCCAAGCGAACCAGCCCGAAGTACAGGCATACGCAACATTGACAAAATATTTCGTTAATACTGATATCCTTCGACATTAATATTTTGTTTGGTTGAACGCGCTAACCTCAGGAACCCCTGGTTCGAATTGAATTTTTTTTGTTGGATAGTCCATTTATCGAGGAAGGCTATAGGCTACGACCAATAGGAGCGTAGCATCAATGAAAAATGTTGCAAAATATAATTCAAAATTTGTCCGTCTGACAAAAACTTTTGAACGGTACTCCGATCATTATGTTTGGAGACAACATTCATCTCGGAAAACTAAGATGAACGTGCGTATACTCATACCCCCCCTCCCCATTCGTTCTATTGCACCCGGGTGAAACCGGGCGGGATCGCTAGTGTAAATATATTAAAGGAAACCGTGACTGACTGACTGACTGATTGACTGACTGATTGACAAACTGATTGACTGACTGATCTATCAAACCACTGAACGGATTGGGCTGAAATTCGGCATACAGATAGTTATTATGACGTAGGCATCCGCTAAGAACACATTTTTGGAAATTCAATCCCTAAAAGTGTGTAGCAACGGGGGTTCAAATTTTACATGGAGAAATCATATAAGATAGATGTATCAATTCGAAGATACGCAGAATTACTCCTGTCTACAAATAAACGAACACTTGTTTCGTGTTTTTTCAAAAACAACCCCTTCAGAGGGTGGAAAGACGTAAACAGTCTAAAAATCAACATGGGTGTCATTTTCAAGGTTTGACAGAACGATGTTCACTGCGTGAACGTCATCAATTTTGAAATGTATTAGGGGGGGTCTACGGCGAGAAAGGAGTAACTATGTCAAATAATGGGAATGCATGCGTGTTTC
The DNA here is from genome assembly GCA_963575645.1 of Xanthostigma xanthostigma. NCBI lineage: Eukaryota > Metazoa > Arthropoda > Insecta > Raphidioptera > Raphidiidae > Xanthostigma > Xanthostigma xanthostigma. Next base: position 17,499,463 of record OY754468.1, read on the forward strand.
GTCTCAATCGCGTGCGAAACTGCGGGTAACGGCTAGTACTATTATAATTGTAATATTAGTATAGATTAGCATAGATATAAATTAGTGTAAAAGATCCTTATTTAAATTTATTGTTTCTCGCAAGAGGGTGGGGTGCGATATAGCAATATATATTAAATTTGCACCCGGGCGAAGCCGGGCCAGGCCGATAGTTCACAAGTATAATTCAATTTTTTATTTTATAGGTTAATAGAACTTCGCTCAATTAATCTATATAAATGAAAAGAAATTGTTGACATAAAAAATATATCAATTTCAGGACTTTGTCTCTCTCGGGAGATATTGAGGCTGCAGATTGAATACAGGAGGAAAATCCCATCGCAGTCAACTAATGATGTACTAAAATACTAAAGTTTCTTGTGCGTCCCTTTATTACTTATTTGCTCCATTTATTTTTATTTTATTGCAACTGATTCCTAAGCGCAGCTAATTACCCAAGTTCCTAAGCGTTTAATGTTAAGGCTCAATTACATTGAGCGATTTTACAAGCTGCTTCTTGGCGAATTCGCTAGTTGCTAGTAAACTCGCTCAGTGTAATCAGTTTACTAGCCAAGTAGCAGATTGTAAACTATTTGCGAGTAAAGTTGAAAGCCGGTCAACTTTACTCGCTACTCGCTGGCGTTTGGGATTGTTAGCTAGTAAACTAGCCGTGTGTCATCATAGTTGCTAGTGAACTAGATGCGTCTTGACAATTTCTGATTTCAGTGTCTACAAAATGTCGACGGAAATGAAAGAAAAACAGCAACAAATTCACAATACGTGGTTCGTTAGCTAGTTGGCTAGTGAGCGAGTGAGAAGTTTGTGTGTCATCATCCATATCTCACTAGCCAACTCGCCCGCTTCTAAATTTGCCAACAAGCAGCTTGTAAACTCGCTCAATGTAATTGAGCCTTTAAAAGTCAGAAATCATGTTTATATAGAAAATGTTGGTTGAGTCACCTAATAATAAAATCTAAAATTCCCATTACTTTTGATAACACGAGGTTGTAATTTAGATGCAGTTTGGTTCCATACCGGGTCAAAAAGTCATGTAAAATATGCGCTATTATGTGTGTGTGTATTTGTATGTGAGAAAACAGTAGACAGTACAAGCTAGACATATTATATAAGATTTGTTCCCTCACATAGCTCCTTGTTAAACATAGCTCCGCATGAGAAATGAAATATGTGACGACTTATGATTTACATATAATGCTCGCAGCTATGTTATGTTCTCATCTCGTACATTCACTGCCAACTAACTGACATCGCGTCCTCAGATACTCTACAGAGTTGTGGTTTTCGAAATATACAACTTTTGCCACCTTCAGAGCTACGGAAATAAACATCTTGGCAAAGCAATCGAAAAATAGCAAATCCTCTCTGTATTAACAGTATTAAAATGTCACAAATATATAATTGAAATACAGTGTAACCTATTTATAACGAATCTCAAGGGACCGAGCATTTTTTCTCGTTATATGGAGGGAAGAAAGAAAAATAACCAAATTTTACCTTATTAATTTATTCCAAACAATATAGTCTGTTAACTTTGCCTGACGTTTTTTGCTATGCCAATATTTGTTTTGTATTTTATTAAGTATCTTAATCTCATTAAGTATCTTATCTCATCTTCATTGAATAATAGGAATTTTTCGATAAGTTTGGCGGCATCAAGTGCTTGTTAAATAGTTGGAGATGGTTCAGAATCGTCTTCTTTATATATCTGTAAATACTTGCTGACGCCTAAATATGAACATATTTCTTCGTAAAAAAGACTGGTTGTTGCGCTATAAAGAGGGTATTAATGTATGGGTTTTAAGGTAAACCAAGTTGGAAAAATTTATACGTTATAGGGTGTTTTTCGTTATAACGAAGGACGTTATAAAGAGGTTACACGTAGTAGATTGTGTACCTTGTGTCGTAATTAAGCATGTAAAATAGCTGTGTTTCACTTCATTTTCAAACGTTTTGACAGCTAACTTTTGAACAAATGTCACTTCTAATAGTCAACAAGCTATTACATATGGATTGCTATTCTGGGCTGCGGAAGACAAATGACAAAAAGAAATAGCAGTAATTCCGTCTTTATTCAACAACAGCACTAAGCCGGAATAGAAACAGACATGCATGTACCGAGTTTATCGCCTTCTCTTTCTAATGCGTACTAGTATGCAAAAAAAAGCAAACCGACAGACACTCAGTGATTTAGCGCGACCAATTTTGCTCGGCGTTTGCTGAGTCAGCACCGGTATATTAACGCAGTTTATATAAGTTTTTGCATATATAAACGCAGTAGCTCCTAGAATAAGACATAGACATGAAAAAAAGAAGCCGAACAACAAAGTTTCTGCAGGGAATGTACTTTTTGGAGCTGTTAAAAAAATAAATTGGTTTCAAAACTAATTGCCTTTTCCTCGAAACCACATTTTAAAAGTTTGTGTACATCGTCATTTAAAAACTACTGCTCCGATTCCTTTCAAATTTTGTACACATTTTCTACATATAAAATACCAAACCCCAACTTTTTTTTTTTACAACTACAAAATGGCGGATTTTTTCGTGAAAAATCGCAATTTTGACTTCAAACAACCACCAAAAATTTAAAAATGAGAAAAAATGTTTGGGTTCTAGGAAAACATCTATTTTAACTAAATTGTTTTGATTTTAATTTTTAAATCATCTATTTCTAAAAGGCGTCCTCGAAAATGCTTCTCACCGGCTTACTTCTCAATATTTTTCTACAGAAAAAACCATAAAAATGTGTTTTTTTTTTCACCCGTTAGACCCTACCCCCTTAATATACCTAATGCGAATTTTCTCGATTTTTCTGGGGCTTTTACCCTCCCCTCCCCCTTTTGTCTGCGCTCTGAACATGTTCCCCAGTTGCCCCTACCTAGTTACGACCCTGCATATATCTGTCAAAAATACTATACTGATATTTTATGAGAGGTACGTGCAAACGAGTCATAATATCATTACGTTCGATATCAATACTGCATATTGATATCGAACGTAATTATATTATGACTCGTGTGATTACTAAAACTCGCTAACGTTAGTGTTTAAAATATTGTCAATTACTCGTCTAAGTGTCATTACATTCTAACAAGTTAAAGAAAACAAATGGTGGGGGTGACGGTGTTTATGGTGGGAAAACGTGTCTTCAGCCATTTAGTTTGCAAGTTATTAACCGCTTTCTTCTTTAGTACCTACCTATTTTATTACCAAACTAGAAAAAAATTGCTAAACCGATTTAAAAAATATGTATATGAGAGCACTTTGAAGGTATGTCCTATCAAATAGAAAACGAATCATCAAAATCGATTCACAAATGCTGGAAGTAACAATTATAAAAAATCTTCTTTTTAACCGATTTAAACAAAATTATATGGGACCAATTCGTAAAAATTCTAAATAAAATGGTGTCATAATTTTTAAAATCAGTTATCCTCTTAAAACGTTATGGCGGAACAAAAATTAAAAAAAAAACATGATTAGATATCTATCTGGCCATCTATCTATTAAAAATAAACACATTTTACAAAAAAGAAAAAGTTAAATTTGATCGTACTGATGCAGGTCGACATTTAGGTCAAAACAATTTCGTTATACTTTCTTTTCATAAGGTGCACTACGGATAGTAAGAAATAACATTTACTAAAGTAGCTCTACTTCTTAAATCCGAGAAATATTGAAGGTTTTAGATATACGTACTCCTAAAAAATTGGTTATACGGTTTCATTTTCAGCAGATTTAAAACTGGTGCAAAAAATACTTACTAATAAGTAAATTGCTTAATAAAATTATAGCATAACTTCATTTTTTATAACATCAGTACATTATAAATTAAACGTAAAAATAGTCATAGATTTTGTCACAAAAATAAAAAAAAAATTCAACTGATATATATAGCTATCTATCTAAGTGCCGGGTGAGATGACGTATGATTTAAGCTATGATGACCCACGTTAAATTTTGTCTGTTTATCAGTCTGTCTGCCTGTTCGGGCTATTCTTCGAAACGATCGAACACAATCGAAAACAAATTTCTAAAAATTTTTGAAACTTGTATTTTAGAAATTTCTCAAAAATCGATTGGGCCGAATCATTCCAAATTTTTAGGAAATCTAAGTTCAGCAAAGTCACATCATATGCCGTAAACCGCGTTTCAATCGGACACTCCGTTCAAAAATAATAAGAGGTTTACATACACACACACACTGACAAACATACAGTCCTAGAGACATCATCGCCAAATAGTCAGAATAGCATCCTAGAACCACAATACGTCGAGATTTGATGAAAACTCGATTTTAGAAAATCGGCGTGGAACCTTCTCGATTTTTTGAAAAAAACATTTATTTTTTTATAGCGGAAAATAAAAAAAACTGTTCACAACTGACTACCGTTGTAATGCAATGAAGCTTTTACTATTGTCGCTGTCATATTTAACCTCAAACGCATGCTATATACAATATAGTTGGAAAAACATGTCAGTAAAAGATGAGACTGGGTCATCTCGCATGCAGGGCCATCTCAGCCGGAATTACAATATAATATCTCGGCCGTAATGATATTATCACTCTTGTTACTGTTAAAACTCGCTAAAATTCATTTTTACATCTCGTTCAATACATCCTTGTACATAAACTATACTACAAATCCAAGGAACTCTGGCTACATAAAAACTTTACACTTTATATTCTGTAAATCGTATGTACACATCCGAGTGAGACATCTGTATATTATTATTATTAATACGTATGTACAGTACAGTACAGTACAGAGTACAGTAGGAGAGTTTGACGTGTGACCGGATATGACGACCATATCTAGCGACTTCCTGGACATCTCGTGGATTCGTCTGCTTCCGCTTGTCGTGTCCAGTAGGTAGGTCCAGTTCGGCTTGGACTACTCTACACATAGATACGCGCTGTTCAAACGCCCCGCTTGTGTGGTCAGTTTACCGACGTCAGAATGTGAACGCACTAAATGCGTTCAGATTATACTAGGAACGAATCATTTGCATTGACAGTCTGCAATTATATTCAATTAATACCTGCTCGAAAGAAGATCTGAATCGCAAATGTAATTAAGTAACTAGGTATATCAAAAGAGATTATGTTTTTTTTTCTGGTATTTTTATTGCACCCATGTGATCTAAAGAACTAGTTATTTAATGCAAAATGCTGTACAGATTGGTGAATATGTGTAGAAAATAATTTTACGTATTATAAAATCATACATTTGCAATTTTCTGTTTTCCTGTTTAATTTTTCATGTGAAATCCTCATTTAGACGTAACTTATTTCACTACCCTTTTTTAACATTTAATTTGTGTAGCAAACTTCACTTCTAAATACTAGATTATAAGTTGTTTATGAAAATTAAGTACTATTAAATTTGTTCGAACGATTAGTTTTGTTTTACTTTACGCACTCATGTTAAAAGATCATTTTACGACCAGCAAACTTATAAGAGATGAGACAAAAGATAAATTCCTTCAAAATCAAATATCAAGAAGTAAAAAAATTGTATGTTATAGTAAACTATAACAGAATTACTATTTATTACAAATTCAATTAGAAAAATATTACTGAAATTAGATTTATCGTCGCTTTTGTTTGCGATTGTATACCGCAAACATTTTTAAACACTCAAATAAGTAAATTGTAGTTTCTAAGCATAGAGCACTCACTTAACCTATATTTCGTAAGTTCATCTAGTGCTCTACGCTTCTAAACGTTATAGAAGAGAATAGAATTTGTTTTCTATTTTTTGTGTGTTGATATAAGCGTGTTTTTAATTTTTTTTTAACTATAATAATTTTTAAGAACTGGGAGTCTGAGAATTTATACCAGATGAACCAGAATAGAACACATTGTCATTAAAGGGAGCTGCACACGAGGCTGGTTTTGCCGCTAGGTTCTTCGCTAGATTGGACTGCTAGTTTTCAAGCGCTGGTTTTCGTGATGGCTTTTATGTGTTCGCTTGTAATAGTTTGAATGTTAATAAAAGTGGACGTTTATTGTCTCTGAACAGAACACACACTATGCCGCAGTGTTTGTTTGTGGGCGTTTGACCATATCACCCACGTGACAAGACTGTTTCCTGATTAGTTCTTGTCCAAAACAAGCAAAGGAACAAGTAAAAAAAATGATCCCGATTCTAATTTTAACTCGAAGTGACGTCATTTCCATCTTCGTAGCTCGCACGAGAGGCAGCAAAAGTCCCAGCAGTGTTTCTAGCGGCAAAACCTGCCTCATGTGCAGCGGTCTTAATTTGCCTGAGTGATTTTAAAACATGGTCAACCTGCATAATAATAGAACACGCCTCGTATAATATCCATAGTTATAATATACATAATCACAGTCTAGAGTTCCGTAAGACCAACGGACGATAAACGTATTCACACTTCAGGAAACACACACACATATGACTGTGAATATTTGTATGTAGTATATATCGAATATTGTTATGACACATTTCTATTCGTTTGTTGAGTACGGTCGTACAAGTTCTATTGTTGTGTGATTGTCGTTTAAAAGTTTAAATTTCGTGTATGTTCTGCACCGTGTTGTGTTGTTACGAATTTCTGTTTCGTATATTTGGTATGTGGGCCAATGTTGTACTTGAACATGATATGTGTTGTTGTGCGCAAACTGTTTACAGACACGTATTCGAGAAATATACCGGCTCACTAATTAAAAATATAAAAACTGTATCTCAAGCAACAGCTTTCTCCACTGAATTAAACATACCAATGTCAGTTTATCATTAAACGCTTGTAATTAAATATCTTCTTATTATAGATAGATAGATATATTTATTAACAGCTAAAAACATTACTACAAACGTGTGAGCTTATGTCATAAAATAAAATACATATATAAAATGTTTAAACATATACAATTGATAAAATTCTCGATCATCGTACAAAGGATTCTCCAACAGCTTTCTTTTAATGCGATTTTTAAAAACATTTCCCGGTACTCTCTTATATCTCTAGGTAAAGCATTATACATTTTAAGTGCCACGTAATCTAGGGCCGTTTGCGAGACAGTCAGCCTACACCGGGGAAGGTAAACACTGTCTTTATTTCTGGTGTTATGACTGTGGTGGTCAGTATGACTAGTTGAGGTACTCAGTATTGATTTTGCAAACAGCAGCGCTCTGTACACAAACAAAGATGGTAAAGACATTATTTTAAAATTTTTGAACAATTGACGACAATGATCTCTGTAACTAACGTGGGCTATTATCCGCAAGGCTTTTTTCTGTAGAATCAAAATTTTTGTGGCATGAGGAGATCCACCCCATAAAACAAGTCCGTACTGGATGATACTATGGAACATGCCATAGTAAGCCGTAATAGTTGCTTTCGTAGATGCTAGACTAGCGATTTTTCTTATTGCATATAAAGTTTTGGATAAATTCTTCCTTACAAAGTTAATGTGTGGTATCCAGTTTATAGATGTTATGAATACAAAATCACAAATGAATTATAACCAATTTAAATAAAAATGGCTCAAAAATAAATAAAATAGATATTCCAATTATTAAAAATGAATGTCTGTCTGTTTGTCTGCTCGGGACCTCTGCATTCCTATACCAATCATCCGATTATGATGAAACTTTGGTGAATTTTGTACTCGCGCTTGCGAATTTTCCTGACCAAAAAAATTCAAAGTATAAAAAAATTGTGTTTTAAAGTAATACTGTTATACGGTAGAGCCGAACGTTCCACTAGTGTTGTGGTTGCCGAGCGGGGCGCAGCCCCGTGAGACAAGACTGTAACACGGAGGAGCTAATAGCTCCACTATTATTGTTGCTGACGAGCGAGGCGCAGCTTCGTGAAACATGATTGTATTCGGCTCCACTACTGTTGACGCGGCTGTTTCATCTCAATTTTATGCAAAGCGATGGGTGATGGAATCATTATAAAGCCACTATAAAAATTATGACAAAAACTAAATTGTTTAATAGCACTGAAATCAACTCTCTTCACGCAATGTCCACAAGCAACTGAACGAAAAACATCCGACTAGATTCATTTTTATTGAACAGGATATTTCTTAGAACTTGCGTAATTCGTATAGGGATAATAAATTGATCCACACAAGATAAAATTAAAAATTAATTTAATAGCGACTAGTTTCGATCAAAAAGATCATAATCAGGCATATAATACAAGAAGCTGGAAGATAAAACATTTTATGGTTATAAATTTCTTACGATCTTAATTATAAAAATGCATAATTTACAGAATGGCGTACCAAAAGAATTCTTTGGACAACACATCCTTTTTATTAATTAAGGTACGCCATTCTGTAAATTATGTATTTATATAATTAAGATCGTAAGAAATTTATAACTATAAAATGTTTTATCTTTCAGCTTCTTGTATTACATGCCTGATGATGATCTTATTGATCGAAACTAGTCGCTATTAAATTAATTTTTAATTTTATCTTGTGTGGATCAATTTATTATCCCTATAGATTCATTTTGTTTTAGAACAGCAGACATTTTTTTTTATTTTTAAAATATTTACGAAACTATAAAATAGCTATTTATAAAATTTTCTTTCAAAATGAATAGAATTTATAAATCATTATGAAAAGTTTCTAACTCTGTTTGAAATACCAAAATTATAGTACTCATATCAGTCATGCGCGTGCATAGACTTTCCCCCAAAAAATAGAGCTTCTTCTTTTTACGTGTCAAAGATTCTTCCAAAATTTGGCTTGATCCACTCATGTTTGACAGGAATCGTGTTGACAGACAAAATATTATACGAGAAGAATTTTTGCAAAAACATATTTTTTGTACTTTTGAAAAAATATTATGCAAACAGTAGATTTTGACCTAAATTAGTACAATTTCGTTGGAATGACAAAATATGTACGAAAACATTAAAAATTCTAAAGTACAGTAGAACCTTTTTAAGTCGAAAACCTCCAAAACTCGAAAAAATGTTTGGTTCCCTTCCTTTCAAACCCCAAAACCTCCATTACTCGAAAACTTAACCCGTTATAGGTCCCTGCAAGCCATTTCGGTACATATTTTTGCTCCATAACTCGAAAAAATAAATTAGACCTCTGTATCTCAAAATTAGAATATTTCTTTACAAAATCCGCCTAAGTCGAAATCTTTCGAGTCGAAAACTCTATAACTGAAACTTTTTGGCGTCTTTCTTGAAGAAAATATTATTTGAAAATCTATTTCTAATAATGCCTTGGAACATTACGTCAACCGATGGATTTTTCCGAATAGTATTTTTGTAGTGATCTTTTCCCAACGTCTGATAAAAATTTACAGTGTGAGAGCTGATAGAATATTTTTTTAAAGGAAATTTTTTTTTTTTATTTTAAAAACAAAATAAGCGAATCAGCAACTAAGGCCATTATCGCAAAAACAAATACATAATATGGTAAGTAATAAGTATAAATATTAAATAAGTAACATATTCAGATTTCAGGTAAGTACAATTTATATGTAGGTATGTATATTAATTTATTATTATCTATGATAAAAAAAATTTAATTGCATCAGATTTGACACAAGATACTCTTTGACATTCAGGTGTATAATAATTCATAATATACGTGGTGAAGGAGATTTATTTTGGTTGAGGAACAATAAAATGAAAAAAAAGTTTTACCAGTATATCGCCTGTGGCCAACGTTTCGAAAAATTTCAAAACGTTGGCCACAAGCGATGTACTGGTCTAGCTTCATTTTTCAATTGTTCCTCAACTAAAATAAATTTCCTTCAAACGTTTTATTTGGAACAAAACTAATGCCTACTAACAATATACGTGATAATAAAGATTTTTTTACAATTTACGAACATAAATTCGCCTCAGTTCGATACTGGTCATATTTCATATTATAAAAGAGTGTAACATTCACGGTTTGAAGTTTAGATTTTCAAAAATTAATCGGTCATATTTAAACATGACATTTAAATTAGTCTTCTAAAATGAGACGACTGCATCTGTGCAGCACCGTATCATTTTATGACATTTAAAGTGTATACCTTAATATATATACCTAAAAATAATATGACTGGATTGTAATGATAGGTACATACATATGTTTTGCAATAAATTATTTTAACATTTCAAGCATAAATTAAGACACGTTTCAACCAATTTAACACATTCAAATAACTTGAGTTCAATTTGAAATTAATAATATAATAAATTCCTCTAACTCCTAAGTGGAGCATAAGGTCTCTATGAAAATTTTAATCTAGTCCTATCCTTTGCCATATTTTTGACTTAAAGTCATGTAGTTCCTTGTTCCATAACTTCTTCACGAAGAGTCAATTTGTAGTTACTGGCAAGAAAAACTGAATCAAAAGACAAAATTTAAATTTATCTATTAGTAAAAGAAATTTCTCTTAAATGATTGGCTAAATATTCTGTCTGTGTTCATGATATTTTTTAAATCGTATAAGATTTAATCGAAATTTGATACATGTCTTGTGTTCCTCCACCCCTCAAAACGTATTTAAAACAAGCACATCTGAATCATTCTTGTATTAGACATTTGAAAAAAAATTGGGCCAAAACACTGAAAAAAATGGCGGAATTTTTTCAAAATTAAAATTTAACCCTGTATTAAATGAAATGAGGTCTTAAAATTTTCAAAAATTAAGTTTACCTTAGATTTATGCAAAGTCTGGTTTACGGGTTACATGAATATCTACTTATGCATACATTTTAAATAAGAAAACTGATTTCTTTGCATATCAAGAAATTAATTCCACATAATAATACATATATTGTCGGCGGGGTTTTGCCGTTCAACTCGAGTTTTCTTTTAGTTTGTATTTAATTTTCCATGTAAAAAATAAAAACTATTCTGGCACAGTAGTATTTCAAAAAAGATTTTCTTCTCGAATAAAATGTATCAGTTGAAAACAGATCGATTTAAAATGAGTCTGTCAAGTGATATAATAAATGCGATATGCAGGATAAAGCAGTGATGCAGCAGGACAGTATATATCCAGCAGGATGATCTCCCGTTACACAGTGTTTACAGTCCCGGTGTAGCTGTTGCTGAATGATGGATGGCAGGATTACAGAGGAGCAACTCGCGCTAACTTGACGAAACATCAACATGCGATGAATTTCAAAAGACCATCGTCGCCACTACGAGGATCGCGTCGTCACTAACATACGTCCTGTCGCGAACCAAAGCATTCCTGATCCTCTGTATGCATTTTATAAATACATACAACTGTATTCCATACGACCAGATTTACCTATTCCACCTCTTTGCTTTGGAAGGCATAAATCGACAAACTAAAAATTATTGATTTATTGATCTCTCAGATTAATAATAGAAAGGGATATACCTTTGCGTACAATTTTTGCTGCCTGTAACTAACCACACGAACTGCAACTGATCATTGAATGATGTAATTGAAGACAGCGTGGTGTAATGGTCAGCGTGTGGATCGCACTGTCGTGGGTTCGAATCCCACCTCTGCTCATGAATTATTTGTGTTTGTCGTTTAGACCCAGCTTTGATATTTAATGATACTGGCCAGATACCAAGAGGTAGTGCCATCCCCAAGTGATATTCACTTGTATATCTCTATATACGTGGATATATACTATTTATATACCTTTAAAAAAATGATCTAATTGATAAAACATATAGATTAATAGAAATGACACATTCAAGTCAATTATTGATGTTATCAATTATATAGATAAAATAAAATAAAATTTGAAATGAGCAGAGTCACTTTATTAGTTTCATATTTCTGTAAGCTGATATTTGGTAAAGTTGTGATTTGTCAATCTGTAGCAGCCAAATTACCATAGAGGCCACATGAATAGTATTATTGTTTTTTTTCAAAGCAACATTTATTTGAGATTTGGCTGTGAATAAATAACTGTCTTCGGTGCATTTTAAACTGTTCATGATTTTTAAGAATATTTAAATATGATTATGTATGTAAAAATCAGGAAATAATTATCCCAACGTGTCATTTCACCGGTAAGTAAATTCTACATTTTACCTTAGGTGTAGAATATGTTTTTGACAAAGTTTTTATCAGTTAAATTTGATTAAATAAATCTAAAATATATTTTCTATCAACGATGTAAGATTTACAAACCTCAATAATTTCCGTTTTGGTATCAGTATTTTCATTATTATTAGTATTTAGAAGCTTTTCTCTCACATTCTCTGAATTTTGACTTCTCTCTCATATTTGATGTTGTTATCACAAATTCAGGGAATGCTAGGTTCTTTTATAAATTCTACGTCTTTGATTGTTCTATACAGTGTGTCCCCGGATTGAGTTCACAATAGGTGAGATTGACCAAAAATTTTCGAATTGGAAATTCATATTTTGGGATTCCGCCCTGCTCGGTCTGAAACTTATTGAAGTTGTTCACAATGAAAAATTATGGCGTTATGCAAATTTTCAGAATGATCGGCCTACTTTGATAAAATCCACTTTTGTTTTGTTTTGTTTGAAAAACAATCGCGTAGAGGAAGCTAAATAGAGTAATTGAAGTTTAATTTATTTTTTTTTTTTGAAAAACTGTAAAAATTTGAATGTTAATTTGAACACTTCTAATCATCCTGTTTTCTCATCTAAGATTTATCATGTAATCGTTAATAATAAATATTTTTCTACTTCTATTATCAAAGTAGGCCGATCATTCTGAAAATTTGCATAACGCCATAATTTTTTATTGTGAACAACTTTTCTTAGTGATACTTTTGCGTACTATGAACGGAAAAGGTACTTTACCTGAAACGAGAAGAGGTTTTGCTCAACTGTAAAGGCCTACTTGATTAAAAAAAATCGAAAGTAAACTAAAAATAAGTTTCAGACCAAGCAGGGCGGAATCCCAAAATATGAAATTCCAATTCGAAAATTTTTGGTCAATCTCACCTATTGTAAACTCAATCCGGGGACACACTGTATATTACGTAATAAAGTTTTTACAGTTGCTAATGTCAAATAATGTAATTTCTGAGTAATATAACCACATTATGTGTCATCTGATAATTATCATTCGGCAAGTATATTGTCTTCTTGCAAAATGTTGGAAACCTATTCTGCAATAATTGGAATGAAAAAAATTTAACAGTCGCGAAATTTATTTTGCTCTCTTCGTTTCTCTATTTTATCGTTTTTAACAAAGTAGAGTACTATCTCTACTAATATATAAAGCTGAAGAGTTTGTTTGTTTGTTTGTTTCTTTGAGCGCGCTAATCTCAGAAACTACTGGTTCAAATTGAAAAAAAAAATTTTTTGTTAGATAGCCCATTTATCGAGGAAGACTATAGGCTATATAATATCACGCTACGACCATTAGAAGCGGAGCATTAAAAAAATGTTGCAAAATGTATCTCAAAAATAAGCTTCTATTCAGGTGAAATGCACTAACTAAATACACTCATATTAGCGTTGTGAGAACACAATGTCGGATGGCTCAATCGGTAGAGCATGCGACTGTCAATATCAGGGTCGTGGATTCGAGCCCCACGTTGGGCGAAAATATTTTTATTTTTTTTTTTAATTTTCTACATTGCTTTCTTCTAATATAAGGCTTACATTTAAATTTATTCTAATTTTAATTAATTAATTAAAAATATATATTAGTTTAAAAGTATAAATACTGCTTTTTATCGACAAAAGCTCTTGAACGGTAACTCCGATCATCATGAAATTTGGACACAACATTCATTTCGGTAAACTAAGATGAATGTGTGTACTCATGTTCCTCCCTTCCACATTCGTTTTTTTACACCCGGGTGAAACCGGACGGGACCGCTAGTCTAGTATATTGTGATACAAATCCACACGTATTAAAGCAGCGAGCGCTAACAGGTCGAACGTATAAATAAATTGATATACACTTATTCCATACTGGGTGTTTTAAAAGAAAATTTACAATATCAAATAAATTACTGACTATTCTCATATTCAGCAAAAATAAGGGAATTAATTTTCACGAAATATAAAATTATCAATTTTTAAATTCAACCAGCTTAAAAAGAAAAAATGTAAACATTTTTCGAACACAAGATTGTGACAAGAAAAGTGTCCCGAAAATGAAAGTAATATCATTCTTTTGCCAGCACCTTCATACACCATTTAATACTACGTGATGAAATTTATCAGGATTAGGTACAGATAATTATCAATCATTTACAATTATCATTGTCCGTCTTGTAAATTTTTTAATAAACTTGGCAGACCTCTCCCTAAACGGATAAGTTTACAAAAAAATGATAATTAGTAAAGAATTTATATTTCTCAGAAATATGACAAAATTTAATTAAATATTGTTGAGCGATATGCGACAATAAAAAATCACTAAAAAATGAATTAGTCTGGCGCCTATTTGATATTTTCCATTATATTATCTATTAAATTCACTAATAAAAGCTTAGTAGCGTTGTACAGTAGATTTTTTTACGGTGAAAACGAGACAATGGCTGCAATATATATATTTTCAACATTAACTTGTAATTTAAATTTAAATAACGGAAGACAGAAACATTAATACATGATAATATAAAAATGTAGAAATCTATATTAAAACTACAATACCTAATTTAAAAGTTAATTGTTCATTTTTAAAAAATACCAGCCAATTGGACGAGACCATTTTAACTCCAAAAATAACAGACATTTGATATAAGGGAACGTACCCATACTACGTGACCTATTTTTTAATATTTTTCGACCCCTCCCACCCTTCGGTGACCACTCGTAGTATATGCTAAGATTTTTTCTAAGGTGGAAGATAAATTATAATTTTTATGTTAAACCTTATTTTCTAATTTAAAAATTTGTTTTTTGAGCTTTGACAAAGTCAATAACTTTTATGAAACGTAAGCAATAAAAAGAAAAGAATTATACGTATGTGTCCGCATTCCCGTTATTTATAATTATTTAAAATAAATGAGTAACGTAATAAAAAAAAAATGCAGTTTTTGACAAAATACCGTCGTATTTCAGCCATTTTGTAAAAAATATTTACAAATTATATACATAAACCTTCCTCGTTTATCGCTCATTCTATTACCGAAAACCATTTCGAAATCCGATGCGTGATTTAGTAGAAGTGAGCGGAGAAAAAGACAAAGACAGACAGAGAGTCTGTTTATAACTATGCAGTCTTTACAAAATACCGTCGTTGTTCTTTTTAACCATGCACGGGATCTTAAAATGGTTTTCGGTACCCAATAGAAAGAGCGATAAACAAGGAAGGTTTCTGTGTATAATTTATAAATATTTTTTACAAAACGGCTGAAATACGATTGTATTTGGTCAAAGACTGCATAGTTAAAATTAAAAACAAAGTCTCTGTCTGTTTCTGTCTTTTTCTCCGCTCACTTCTTCTAAACCACGCACCGGATTTTGAAATAGTTTTCGGTAATAGAAACAGCGATAAACTTGGAAGGTTTATGTATATAATTTTCAAATATTTTTTACAAAATGGGTGAAATACGACGGTATTTTGTCAGAGACTTCATAGTTTTTTTATTATGTTACTCAATTATGTTATTTTTTTTATTATGCTACATATTTATGTTACTATGTTATTCAATTTTGTTACTCAACCACATTAAAATCACAGAATGGATTTACATAACGATTACTAGGTATTAAACTTAAATTTGTGAAAATGCAGTTTTTCCATTTTTTGGATTTTTAAGATTTGTGAGTAAACTATATGGCCTACAAACGTCGTTCTCTGTTTAAATTAAAGCTAATTAGATTTTCTACAATATCCTTTCCTACGATTTTACTCTTAAAATAAGTATTTTCCCCGATATCGGGGTCGAAAATTGACCAAATCCTAAGATTTCACTTTTTCAGAAAAAATTGTCAATTTTTGGAGAGCTGTATCTTGGTAATTATTGAACCTACTGAGCTGACTCTGGTCTCAAATTGTAGCAATTTTAGTCTACTTAAAAACGTATTTTACAAAAAAACGCACACTTTAGGACCTATTTTGAGAATACCAAAAAATTGCGAAAATTTCGCGGTTTTTCAAGTGCGGAAAACTTAGCACAGGTCTTTCGAAGCTGCAAAATGAAATATACTCTACTGGTAGTGGTCCTAACAACATATAAAAAAATCAAAACTAGCTGTAAGTTTGCGATTTTAATGTTTGATATGACTGGCCTAGTAAGCACGAATGAAATCATAAACCGTTTTGAAATGTATATCATTATCAATAATAATATAGAAGTTATAGCATACATCGCTTCTGTGTATGCGCCAATTTCCCCAAAAACAATAGGGCTCTTCCTACTTACGTGTCAAACATCCTACTAAAACTTGTTTTTGATCCGCTCAGTCGTTTGACATAGCTCACAGACAGACGAATAGACTTTTTCAAAAAATATGTTTTTTGAACTTAAGAAAAGTGAATTTTACCACTTCCCACTTGTAGATTTGGAAAGATAAAAAATGCATTCTCAACATTAACAGTCTGTATGTTATGTACTTAGGAACGAGATCGCCGGAGTCCGGACTCTGGGACTGGATCAGACTGTCATGCTAGAGACAGACATGAATATGATGATGTATAGTGCATCTCTGGAAATGAATGATGATGCTGTATACATATTTATGGCCATACATACATAATGTATGTGTGCACATTAATACACTCACAAGCAAAAGTTTCAATTATTTTGATCTCATTCAAAATATTAAAAGGTACTAATTATTTTTAAATTATTGATTAACGTCTGATTAGAACTCTTCAATAAATTGGTCGATAATTTTATTTATTTATAATTATTTTTCTTACACCGCTAACATTCGATTTCTTACTTACCGTCTTTGAAATCATAAAAGAAAGATTTTTGAACCAATTAAATATAACAAGAATTAAGGCCTTCAAACAGAAGAAAAAATTTTTTTTCTTTTTGAAAAATGAACGCTTATCATCAATTTAACTTTTAAAATTTCACCAGTTAAACTACTTTTATTTATAATGTTTGAAAATAAGTTTGCTGTTAACTGTTTTTTCTTTTTCTGTAGATTGTTAATTTGGATGTGCTCTAAACTTGATCATTTTTAGTTTAGCTTTTGTGGATGACTGTATTTTCCTTTAATTTTAAAAAGTTAAAATACGTAGTTATTGGTAGTATTCTAAATAACGATTGTATTTTTGCCCTTAGATAATCAATACATGCCATTGTTTCTATTTTTACTTAACCCCTCTAACGCAGTGAGGTCTCTTCTTGCTTCTATGACATAATTTTCGCGTACTGAACTTAAATCTTAGAATAATTTGATGACATATCACTTCGTGTTTATATAATTTTTTTTTTCAAATAAAATATCGCATTTTCCAACCAAAATAAATAGTTGATTTAAGAAAAATTGAATATTTCCTGTAATCTTGTGACTTTCTCTTATATCATCTTTGCTGCGGGTGATTTTTCGTGAAAAATTGTATGCACCATTATCTTCAGTTCGTGTTCAAAACTTCAAAAAGTTTTCTCCTAAAAATTCTAGCTTGTGTCGCGGCAAAATATGTTTTCGAAAGTAATATTTCTTGTGTTCTTGATCTGATTTTTAATTGTTTCTTATAATATCGTTGGTACCTTCTTTTAGTGACTGCCACACAGGATAACGTCATTCGTCAAAATATATTATTATTTGAAAGTATCAAAACGTAGGTATTTTATTAATCAATTGTGGTTGTTGCGTGCAATATCTATGATACGTACGTAATTGTGTTTATGCAAATAAAAGACTCATGAATTATCCTGTTAAATAGTTAGTTAAAGACGTATACATTTTATACAGACAGACAGCTGGTTGATACGTAATATAGGTATGTAGACTACGTATATGTATGGAAATATAACATACAAATATGTTGTCAACATCTTTACACATCGTTCAGTAGTCGTATGCACCTAAACAATATATATGTTACGGTCAATGTCTGGAAGCCGGGAAATGTCGACAATGCTCGGGCAATGTCGACAATGCCCAAGCCACATCGGGCAATGTCCGAAATCGGACAAGGTTCAAAAGATAGATTTTTTACAAACATGAAACGCTGACATTTGATCATGATAAGTTATCATTAACCCTTTATGGAATTATTATCACTGATATCAACTATTGAAGAATATAATTTTCAGCTTTCTATTACAATTAGTGATGATCGAAAACAATTGATTGATATGATATGAGCAATAAACTGAATTGAGATATATTAATATATCTCAATTCAGAACTCACATTTATTCCAGTAATAAAATAAAAATCAAAACTACTTTTAATTTATTTTCACACATTTTATTTATTTTAATAAATGAAAATATATGTTTATTGCTCTCTTAAGCTGATCTACTTATTGTCTTCTTATTACTCAAATACAAAAACCTTCCATTTATTGCAAAATTCGGCTTTATAAGACGTTGGTAAGTTCTAGCGCTGTCATTCTTTTTAGAATTCTCGTAATAGTCGGTCGATTTTCAGTGAGTTTCAATTGCGTTTCATTCAAGTGCTAACAAAATATTTTGTTCAAATTTGAGTTATTCAAGACACAATTTGATGTTAGTCAAACTATTGGTGATCATGGAAGATATGTCATAAAACTTTTAATATTTTATTTGTATAAAAACAAATAACATTAAAAATATAATTATTTATATTAGTAATGCCTTTTTGTATTTTTTTATTCATTAAAATAAATAAAATGTGTGGAAACAAATTATACGTGGTTACAGTCATCAATAATTGTAAATATAAATAATAATATAATAATATAATATAAATATATTCTTCAATAGTTGATATCAGTGATAAAAATTCCATAAAGCGTTAATGATAACTTATAAGATACAGTCAAATGACAGCGTTTCATGTTTACAAAAAATCGATTTTTTGAACCTTGTCCGATTTCGGACATTGCCCGATGTGGCTTGGGCATTGTCGACATTGCCCGGCTTTCGGACATTGACCGTAACATATATAACAATGGGCACGTCCGATAAGAAAATTATTTTTTTAACATTAATTTATCACTAAACACTAGATGTTATTTTCAAAATTAAACTATTTTCTTTTTTTAACACGCTCTTATTAGTTTGACTTGCAACTTCCTAACGATATTAACGTTTTAAAACTCACGTTTCCATCCACATCTAATTGTCGTATCGATTTGAAACTTTGCAAACTTACGAAATTCTGTTGACAATACAATAATATGTTACCGTCGAGCTTGCATGATGATGAAGATGGGAGGTGGTAGGTTGACCTCTTATAGTGAGTCCCTTGGTAACATACTAGGAGGGTCTGATGATAGAAATTGGAGGTGACCATGGGAACTTCTTAATTGTTCAATGAATCACCCACTTCTAAAGTAGTAAATAATATAAAACTAAAAAACAGAAAAATTAGTTATTGGCAGTTTAAAAGAAAACTAAAAAATCACTCTTTTATGAGTAGCGCACTAAAAAGTTTAAAATAATTAATAAAACAACTGGATTTATGTTCACAAGTCCACTTTCTTAGAAGTGGCTTGAGGAGGGTGCATTTGGCCAGAAATTTCTGCCGCTAGTATTTCCCGCTCATTTGGCTCTAACAGGACCTTAAAACGGAACGACGGATTTTTTTTTAATTTTAACCATCTTTGACATTTTTTATCCCCCTTACCTTAAAATGGGTCCAGATTCCGCATATATATCATATAAGAAAAAATGCTCTACATTACTTAAATAGATTATGTACCAGGCGGCAGAAAGTTGGGACGACATGGTTTTTTTGCGCGTCAGCTCTCTAACTACTACAATTTCTCATATTAGATCCTGGAAATTGGTAGATATGGAAATGGCAGTCAAGCAACGATATCGCTACACACTTGACTATTCTCAAGTCATATTATACAGCACTTTTAATAGGAATTATATAAAAAAAATATTTTTTGACACAAAATTTCTGTTTCACGCGGTGACCAAATTTCATATTGTTAACAAAGTTTGTTTCTGGCTTATAAACAAGTTTCAGAACTGCTCTACTACTACAAACTGATTAATTCTCTGCCGACAATATATAGGGAATCTGTAGATACAAATATAATTATGAATCTGCAGTAATGTTGTTCAGTTTTGCACTGAAAATCATAAGCATGACGAAACAGAAATCTCGGAATTACGATAATGATAATGTGTAGTGCCTATGTTATAGTGCCATAGTACGTGTAGTGCACTATCTAGTGTATCTATAAGCGTACTTAAAAAAATACCAGACTCGGATAGCTTCATGAAAATGCATAAGTTTTGTTCTCATTATTGTTGCTAACTGAAAAATAAATTAAATTATTCAATAGAAAATGAATGCACAAGAGACAATTCTACTGAAAATAAGTGAAAATTATGGATGACTAATTCGTTGACATTCTTTTATTTTTGTAACAATCAGGGTTGCCATGTTAAATTTTTATTTAGATCCAAAGTTCCTTATTGTCGTATAAAACTTATACATGTTAGTGAAAAACACTAATTATTGGCAAAACTAACTAACCCCACTAAGAGGTCTATTAGCTTTGATTTATTAAAACCCATGCTTGGATCAGAGGCACAATCATTGGCGTAGCAAGAGGGGGGGCAGGTAGGCCTGGTCCACTCTAGAATATTTATTGTTCACGTACAAATAACAAGATAAATCTGCAATAATCTACGTTTTATTTGTCGTGAAATTTCTTCAGAAAGTCGTGTTGATCGATTTCGCTTCTATGAACAGTTTTCAAATTAAGTATAAGTAGTAGCTGGTAATGATAAGTAGAGTTGAAAATTCCCCCGCCCAAAACCTAGGATAAAATCATTGCTACGTCTATGGGCACAATCGGAGATGTGTAATAAAGTTGTAGGCGGGAGGAGAGGACCAGCCCCTAGTTGAATTTCACTAATAAATGTCATATTATAAAAGAACAAATTTTATAGATGTTGATAAAAATGATGCATCCGTTCGGAAAGCAAATGTCCAGAATAGAGCCTTAAATAAGCCCCTTAAAAAGTCAACAATTCTTAACTATATACACATGAAAAATATTGTTCAGAATCCAGTAACAAAATAGTACGCAACCTTTGTACTTTCATGTGTGCGTGCTGCGTGTATTACGCAACGCACAGTACGTCAGGTAATGAATGGATAGTGTTAAGTGTACATAAAAAAATATACGATGTGTCCCATCGATAATAATCGAGTCCTAGACGGAGCTGAAATGATACTGAGAGAAATCCGGAGATCAGTCAGTTAAATAATTATATAGGCTTTCTGTTCATAAAAACATTTTAATATGCGTAGTCATATTAGTTACAGAAAAAAAAAAACGTTTCGCCTGTTACGGGATCGTTAGTTTCCATAATATAAAAGAGAGAAAATTTTACACATGGTTAATATGACAATAAAAGTAGATAAATGAGCAAAAAATTAAATAATTAGTTATAAGAAAGTTGAATAGTTTTTTTTTTTTGATTTAAGGCTAAATTTTCCATGAGCAAACAAATAATTTATAGATTTCTAGGTTTTTTTATTGAAAAAAAATTGAAATTTTTATTGACTTGCTGACTTTCAATCGTTTTTTTTTATTGGATAGATAGATAGATGTACTGTATTTGAGACAAAAAATATCTATAGGTATTACAGGTAGATTGACATTAAATTTACAATAATTATTATTCATTAAAAATAAAGCTCCTAATTTTTAAAGCGTTTACCGTGTAAATATCAGACCATTTATCAAAACTATGTATATAGAAATGTTTGCTAATAAAAATAAATTATTTTCCTAACATTCCATGGATATATACCTATTAAATAAAAAAGTATATTTGAAATTTGAATAAATAGGACATAACATTCAAAAAGGGAGTGAAACAAAAATTTTCGTTTTTATTCAATCCTTTTTAGGGTTCCGTACCCGAAGGTCAAACGGGACCCTATTACTAAGCCTCCGCTGTCCGTCTGTCTGTCTGTCAGCGGGCTGTATCTCAAGAACCGTAATAGGTAGAGAGTTGAAATTTTCACAGAGTATGTATTTCTATTGAACAACAAATAATTAAAAAACCCCCAAAACTCCCCAAAGAGGAGCAAATTCAGTTTTTTGCTTATAAGTCGCTCAATTTAAATCAGATCGTTTCGAGACCTCTCTTAAACGAAAGAGCAGAAAATTTTACATAGATTTTGTATAACAGAATTCGTCGAAGCACTTTTTTTATACAGCTTTATATAGAAATAAAATGTATAAATTCAATTTTGTCTAATCCATAGCATACACGGGGATCGTCTGTCTTCGTTTGTTGCATACTGTACTATGGGAATTTAAAAATTGCGTATGTTTTGTCTTAAAAAAAAGATTGCATTTGTTCAAAAACGAATGTCATTTCAAATCTTTTGACATTAGTATTTTGTGAAATGCAACGTCTTCTGAGTTAACGATTTGAATAACTAATTTTAATTATTAGAACATATTGCTTTGACAGATGCAAACGTCATTTTTGACATTTTTTACCATTCCAACACCATGGATGAGCGGAATGAAACCAAATTTTGGAAGGATATTTGATATGCAAATATGAAGGGGCCTATTGTTTTTGAGAGACGTCGGCGCAAGCGCAAAAGAAATATATGTTATAATGTTGTTTTTATAAGATAATAGTATATTTTTCATAACGGCTTATTATATTGTTTTACAGGAGTTTTGTAAAATAAATTTTTGAAAAAAATCGGCGCATGCGTAGAAGAAATATATACTATAAGGCTGGTTTTTATATAATAACGGCATACTTTTCATAACGGTTTATTATTCTATCTATGTTTACAAAAGTTTTGTAAATTTTTTGGGAAAAATTGGCGCATGCGCAAAAGAAATATATGCAATAAAGTTGTTTTATATTATAATAATAGTACCTATATATTTCATAATGGTTTAAAAGAAAGTTTTGTAAAAAGTTTTAGGGGGAAAGGCGGCGCATGCGCAGAAGAGATATGTGCTATAACATTGTTTTTATATAATAATGGTATATTTTTCATAATGGATTAATATTCTAAAGTTTTGTATTTTTTTTTTTTTGGGGAAATCGGCGTATGCGCAACAGAGATATTTGCCATAACGTTGTTATTTGATATAATGGTATATTTATCAAAACTTTATATTATTTTATTCTACAAGAAATTTTTGTAAAAAAAGTGTTTATAATATAAAAACGCCGGGGTGTATTATGTAAAATTTCACGCCTTGAAATTCTTGAACTACTTGCATACTCCCACTGGTTACATATTGTTATAGCGCCTCTCTTGTTTCTTTTACAAAAGTATTTAAAAAGTACATAGTGTACGGAACCCTTCGTGTGCGAGTCCGACTCACACTTGACTGGTTTTTTTATTACCGGTGACGTTTAACATACAACCTTTAAGGTACCTACTTATATTTATCAAAAGTGTTAAATTGGCTCTGTTTGGAAGCTCATTGACTGAAGTATTATAATATTATTTGAGTCAATGGCCGATAACTAAGGATAACTGAATCATGGCTTTATACTCAACAAGAGCCTTATCCAGTTCCCATCATTGTCGGATAGAAAGTGTAGTATACAGATATCGGTAGAGAGTATACCGAGTTTAATCAAAATTTTTGAGGTCAACGCAATTAAACGTTATATACAATAGGATACAATAATACGCGTGCTATTCTCTTGATATTAAAAAAAAAACTAGTAGATAGGAATTGTAGGTTATAGATTATAGTTTTAAAATCAATATTTCCTGTAAAATCAAATATTTATTGTGTGTAAAATTTAATTACATTTATCTCAAAAATTGTGTAATATAACACTAATATTTCTTTATAGAAAATAAAAAGCTATATATGAATAGCTAAAATAATATGTTCTTGGTCTTATCTTAAGAAAAAAAGTTCACAGTTGTCTCTTTGGCCATAAACAGATGTGGCCGGCGATTTACCTCCAACTTGTAGGAAATTTCAACCCATTTACGAATATATAGGTTTTGATGGGATTATCTCCAATAATAATCGAAATAAAGACCTAGGGAGTCAAGTCTGGAACAACCTGTACATATAATATATATACAGATGTACCTACACGTGGCTATATTGCGGCCGTTTTGTACAGCGGAATGATGTCAATAGACTGGCAGGACATGTATAATATAAACAGACAAGAAGGGAAGGGACACACATTTTAAACGCATTGTATTTTTTATCAGTTGCGCTCTAAACTCTAAGATGGCGGAAAGAACCGTCCTTCGATCTATATGCATGAAGGTGACACGAGGAGACTATTTCCTGTCAACTCACAGGGCCGGACTAACTGAATTTTCACAAAACATAATTAAAATACAGCAATACTACCGTTATTTATTTAAAAATCCTTACAATTTTTATAAGATATCTAAAAGATTCAGTTGGTTAATCGGTCTATCATTAAAAATACTAATATCTAAATAGGAATTGGCTGTGCAGGGATTTTAAAAATCAATAATTAGGTACATATTATAACTTTTTTACACTTCTGTTTCAAACACATTTCTTAGAATTTATAATGGAAATTGCAATTCGAATGGGTGAGATTTAGGAATAGAATTTTAATACTTATACGAACCAGAAGTCAATACTTCTAACACAAAGAGCATGTCGTCGGAATCTCACAACAATATTCTCTACTTGCACGATCCAAGCAGTAGGTAAACAAAATTCGCATTTCTGGGTAAGTAAAAATCCATCAGCAAATGCATCATCTTGTCCCCCCCCCCCTTTTTTTAAGTCGCCAATAGAACAAGTTACTGTTAGTGTTCACCGTGGACGGCCAGATATATGATCGAAAATTTCTGAGCGCCAGAGAACTGATTGATTCTCTACAAACGTGATACAGAGTTGCCAGATGTTTGACATTCACCCGGACAGTTCGGTATTAGAATGTCTTGTTCGAATAAAGAATAAAAAGTGATTCGAACAATGAAAACACATAATATTGTTCCGGCAGAATTGCTCTTTTCTTGTGGTCGAAGCGCCGAAGTTAAAGAAATTACTTTATGTTCATTAGAAAAACAAATAATGAAATTACTATTCATTCGAAATATAATTAATAATGCCCTCACTCACCTACATACACATTACCTCTGACCCCTGTTCACCCACAGCCATGGTGTAATTTCACGGAAAAATGTCAGAAATCGTTATAATTATGTGTGCCGATTCATATTTTTGAACTTTGACATTTTTTTGTTACAAGAGTATAAGTACAAAGTGTTCTGTAGGTAGTATCAGTTAGTGCACGGCTCAGAGTAGTGCGGACAGCGCAGTCACCATACATATATTTTTTAATGTTTGTTCAGCCATAACTTTTCAAGGGGTAAATCGATTAAAAACCTTTTGGCCTCATTTTATTCAGACTGATTATGGATTGGTTCAATATAATTAAAAAAAATCGGTTGTCATTTTTAATTCACTTCAAAATTGTTTTTTTTTATATATATAAATGTTACCTGATCTCTGCATCATTTGTGAACCGAGTTTGAGGATTCTTTTTCAATATTAAAGGAACATCCTCACAAAAAATTCACCTAAATCGATCAACAGCAGTTTTTTCTCTAGGTTAGTAATAAAATATTGTTGGTTCATTTTAATTCATTTTCAAAATGTTTTCACACTTAAAGACATAGTCCCCCCACCATTCTAATTTTTATGAGCTTATATGGCAACCCCGCCAACAACTCATTACTGTCAAACTATGAAACTCTTGGGAATGTTTTTTGGAGAACGTATCATTTCCAGGAATATTGCTATTGGCTTGAGTTCGTACCTTGACAGTTTCCATGTTATACGATACATGCAGCGTGTTATCGCGTAGCATAACATGGTGATGACAAGTTGTGACCTTATGTCCATTTTGACGTCGCGAGGTCAATCTACACGTACTTTGTATATACATTTTTACATGTACAGTGGTGGCTATAGAAAGTGCGGTACATCTTGACATAGTTTCAAAGTATTATAGTTTAATTAAGAAAAAAAACCAGTCAAGTGCGAGCCGGACTCGCACACGGAGGGTTCCGTGCAATCGTAAAAGATATAACACTGTATTTTTCAAATACTTTTGTAAAAGAGACAAGACAGGCGCTATAACAATATGTAAGCAGTGGGAGTTTTCAAGTACAAATTCAAAAATTACAAGGCGTGAAATTTTACATAATACACCTCGGCATTATTATTATTATAAACATTTTTTTACAAAAATTTCTTGTAAAATAAAATAATAAACCGTTTTGAAAAATATACCATTATTTTATAAAAAAACTACGTTATGGCATATAACGCTCTGGCGCATGCGCCGATTTTCACCAAAAAAATTACAAACTCTTGTAAAAATAGATAGTATAATAAACCGTTATTACCATTATTATATAAAAGACAACATTATAGTATATATTTCTTCTAAGCATCACCGATTTTTCTTAAAAATGTATTTTACAAAACTCCTGTAAAACAAAATAATAAACCGTTATGAAAATTATACCATTATTACATAAAAACAACATTATAATATATATTTCTTTTGCGCTTGCGTCGATGTCCCTCAAAAACAATAGGCCTCTTCATATTTGCACATCAAACATCTTCCCAAAATTTGGTTTCATTCCGCTCATCCGTGGTATTGGAATGGTAAAAAATGTCAAAAATGACGTTCGCATCTGTCAAGTATTATGTTCTAATAATTAGTTATTCAAATCGTTAACTTAGAATATTATTGTCAAATAACTGACTAATATTTAAAATGACGTCCGTTTTTGAACAAATGCCATATTTTTATTTTAAGACAGAACATACGCAATCTTTAAATTCCCTTATCACAGTGTGCAACAGACGCTCCGTGTACGCTATATGAATTAGACAAAATTGAACTTATTCAATTATTTTCTTTATAAAGCTGTATAAAAAAAAGTGTTATACAAAATCTATGTAAAATATTCTCCTCTTTCGTTTAAGACAGTCTCGGAACGATCTGACTTAAATTGAGCGAATTATAAGCAACAAACTTTTTTTTCTTAGTTTGCTCCCCTTTGGGGGGGGGGGGTTAATTATTAATTTTTTGTTGTTCTAGCGGCAATAGAAATATACAATTTGTGAAAATTTTAACTCTCTACCTATTGCGGTTCTTGAGATACAGCCCGCTGACAGACAGACGGGCGGACATCGAAGGCTTAATAATAGGGTCCCGTTGAGCACCCTTTGGGTACGGAACCCTGCAATAAAGAGAAAACTTAGTATAAAGATAATATTATAAGTGTGTTATCAAAAGTAGACCCATACACTCAATCGGGTCGGTTCGGAACCGAAAGATCTTATGCAGATATGCAGTTTACAGATCTTCGTTTATTCTTGTTTGCTGTGTTTCCAAAAGTGGCAAACCGAATGATTTCAGTACGTGTCCTAATTAATTCCTTTAATCTAAAATGAGCATGTATCATTTACTTCAGCCCATCTCAATAGTATTTTGTATTTTATTTACTTTTTTATGTTTTAATTTGTGTAAAGTTTCTATACTCCATTGAAATGTTACATTTTTTTGGGCTAAAATTACATTTGTCAGAGGACGCAATTTTATTTTTTAGATATCAAGAAGGGGTTAGTCTAAAGTTAAATTCAAGTTTGTGGGGTCACAACTCTTGTCCCACCGCCGCCATCTTGGAAAAAGGGGTGCAAGTGGTTTCCAAGGTTTATCTCACGAACTATAGGTCTCACAAAAAAAATTTTTAAACATTTTTTGTAGAAAATATAATTTCCTACAACTTTGGTTCAGTAACTTTTTGTCGTAGTATTCCCAATAGGCTTAATCTACGGTCATTTTCGAAATGACATAATTACTCTGTCCTCGCTTTTTTTGATGGACCAGGCTGCGGCTCATGATCTTGTACCTATATGAAAGCCAACATTGTATACATTTATAAGATCTTGTTGACCTTGTATAGGATCTACGACAAAAAGTTACTGAACCAAAGTTGTAGGAAATTATATTTTCTACAAAAAATGTTTAAAAATTTTTTTTGTGAGACCTATAGTTCGTGAGATAAACCATGTAAACCACTTGCACCCCATTTTACAATATGGCGGCCGTGGGACAAGAGTTGTGACCCCACAAACTTGAATTTAACTTTACACTAACCCCTTCTTGATATCTAAAAAATAAAATTGCGTCCTCTGACAAATGTAATTTCAAATGTTACTTTTCAATGGACTACTATAGAGATATCTAACAAAATACAAAAACGTCTAGATTAAGCCGAAACCGTACCGCAGATCGTAGACATCTTTTACCATTTTCGCACCTTATATGACGCAGCTCATATACTGAATGTTGACAAAACGAATCTTTTATAAATTCATTAAATAATCATTAAGCGACTTTCATATACCTAGAACCACACTATTTTTGTATTTTTCTTCTAAATACATACAATAAGTTTAAAAAATACATTTTGTATCTGATTAGTAGAATTTCAAAGGAAATATTTTTATAAGATTTAACATTACTTTACGATGCACTGAAAAAATCCATAGTTTTAAAAATAATTTATAAGCTGGAAATGGTGTGCTTGCTGCCTCAGGGTGTCAAGTCGAACACCGCCACTTTTTCTCGGTGTCCCAATGAACGACTCACCTCACGGCTTGTTATTGATAATAATAATATGTCAAATGTCAGTATGTCTTAGAATGATCCCATTCGTCCAATTGGCTGGATTTTTTGTCATAGTGATGATCCTTTAAAAAGCCAGCTTGCAGTTTTGAATTTGGTTTATAATAAATTTTAGAATAAATTTGTTAATGAAACACTTTATGAACGGCCGGTATACACTTGTGTATGGAGGTGACATTTTTCGATTCATGTTGAAATAGGTACACAATTTCCTCTCTCCTTGCAAATAGATGCGTAATAAAAATATTGTAGCGGTCGGTCTTGTTGACTAGTCGGGCCGATAGCAACTTGAAAAAAGTTATGTTGCCTTTATATAACATTATGTAAAATACGTTATATGTTATATTATGTATTAGCATGCTACATAAACATTGACGCTAAAAGATAAACAAATCCTTGATAAGATGAAAATATTAACGCAGATTGTTTTTGAAGCAAATGGTTTAAATTGTCTGCAGTACGTTAGATATAAGACTATAATGGGTTTGAATCCAGTTTCATGGATATTTTAGTCAGTTCAACAAGTATTTCAATTACTAGTTATGGATTAGAGTTGAGTGCCAAATTCAACTTAAAATATTCAAATGATTATACTATGTGCTAACCATTCGAGCTACCTATGCAAAAAAAAACTCAAAAAAACTGAACCTTCTTCAAAAAAGGTCTAGTGTGAACTTACTGCCCCACTTTTATATATTTGTGCAGAAACATGTCATAAAATGTACGAAATTAATTAATTTTGGGATAAAGTAGTTAAATAAAACAAATTTCTGGAATAATAAGAAACATTTCAAAAAAAGTTTCATCAAAATGCGGCAGTTTTTAAGAAATCCGTTCAATCATAACATATACGAAGAATTTTATATAATAGTAGGTATATAGACGTTGCACATTTGCATCTTTTTAAAAACATGATAAATCAGTTGAGACTAGCAACACTGGAAATAATCAGCCGTTTTTCCGACAGTACTAAAACAAGCTTCGTTAGAAAGCAAGATCAGCACTTATCTGCAATAAGTGTCAGCAAAAAGCTATACCAAGCACTATTATTATCATTATTATTATTATTATCGTAGCAAAACAGAGTGAATTCGCACATGTAATATTTATGTTAACAAACGAGGCGCAGATTAATGTACATACAATACGCATGAGAAAATGCTCGCAAACATGTCCATTATGTTGAGTTAATGTATTGAACAGGAAAACAAGTGTAGCATTACCTGCTGACTACTATAACCTGAACGCGATGTTTTGTTCGGCCGGACCTGTCTACGGCACAAATTGGAACGTTTTTTGGATAGAGTGGATAGACAATATGGTACTAAGTCGGTGCAAGCTTTAAGTAACGTTCATTCATTTAAATGATTTATCAACTTCTGGTTCAGTCAAACTGTTCAAAAATATATAGGTTCGAAATGAATTGGATCCCGTGCGTCATTTCTTATATATTTTTCCGGGATTGTTTCCTTAGCATACGAAGTTGGGGCGGTCTATAGGTTTATGCTAAAGATACCTACTTTGCAAAGTCCAATGCTAAATATCGCACGATTCATTGACGTTATGACAAAAGTGACATTTATAACTTTTTCGTAGAACTAGCCGTGCAGTGAAACTTGAAAGAGGTATTAAATCACTTCATAATAGCAGCATCACGAGAGATGTATCATAATTTGCAACGTATGTTTTATAAATTTTAATGCACTGTAACTCATAAACGACTAGTCTCTACGTAGAAAGTCGAAAATTTATTGATCCACTGAAAATTTTTATTTCATTTATTGGCATAGGAAAAAGTTCCAGAGATGTTTAGCATTGAAAAGATAACGCATTACTTGGATGAAATACTCAGAAAATATTCCCAAACAAATAAAAAATAAAATAGTTACGGAATCAATGCATAAAGTTGCGGTTTTATTGAACTGGCGTATTTTTAAATTTTGGTAATAAATACAACTGATCACCTATAAAAATTCAGCAACTTGTTTAATAAACAATGATTTATAGCTACTTTATAATGTTTGTAGTGGTACTATTTGATGTTTATTTAATTAATATAATAATAATCAATAATAAACATAAAAACAACAAAGCTGTAGTGGATATGACGAGCTAAAAATTCGTCAACGTCAATTATCCTTCCATAGTTTTCGAGCACACAATGACAATATATTGAAAACAAAAGATGCAGTTCCACTCGCTAGTTAAAAATGGTTGTTCTTCAAAAAATTGGCGTGTGATATTTAGACTAACATTATTTTAGATTTTTGTATTTAATGTTAAAGTACCGATATTATATTTTTCAATAAGTTGGCACTGGTAAATATCGAATCCATAATTAATGTTGCTAATTATAAAATTTTCAAGTACACAAATTGCCCATATTCACCGAATATTATTAAAGATAGAAGTTACTGATATTAGAACAAATTTATTAATTAGATTAAAATTTACTTTCAAATCACTAAACAAAATATCAGGTAGAAAAGTTAGTTAAAGAATAAATATACACTACACTATACTCCTTGTTCTTTTTGTTGAATATTTTGACGTTCGCCGAAAAATCCAACCGTTGACATTATTGTAAACGTCAAAAGAAATTTTCACAAAATAATAATTTTTACCCGAGCGTAATTGCACACAAAACTTCCAAAAACTTTAATGTTTTACAACTTTAGACCTCACTTAAGATTAATAAACAACACATAACTAAATTCATAAGAGCAAACTGTAGATATAATACTCCACGTTTATAGATTAGGTATTATGATCTATGTGGCGGCCATTAATTATTATTTTATCAGATGAATAAATATTTCTACGCTGGAAGTAAGACAGAATAGATTTATATCTACAGTAAACATAAAAAAGTTTGGTGAACTGAATTATCGCTATTTATTCGTATAAATACCTACCTGAAAAACAAATGAACCGAATAATAACTACTTGCGTTCGGCGAATATGGCCATTATTAGCATAAAATATAATGAAAATTTATTTACCACAAAATTTTCAATATGCCATATAGCTCTTTAGCGCATGGTTCTCGCAACCTTTTAAATTAAAACTCAAAATATTTCCTTAGTTTTTTTCTTTATTCTCAGAAAGTCGATTTACTAATATTAAAAATAGCATAATTTACAGTTTAACAGAAAAGGCCGTGCTGCTCGGAATTAACTGGATATAAAAACATAGTGGCCTAACTAAACCATTTGCACTTTTCGTAATAATTTTCGCATTAAATTTATTATTTTTTATTTTTTTATAATGACTAAAGAAAAATAGTAATATTTGGTTTATGGTGCTTATATGGCTGCCATTACTCGAAACTAATTTTGGTTATAAGACATTTCTGAATCGGATCACATTACATATTACGTACGTAATACAAATTCATCTATCTAGAGATACGGAGTAGGTATGAGATATCGGTGAGTATATTCCTCAGGTGGAATATTGTTCAGCTTTATACGCCCGTATTCTGGGAATCTTCAGGAACGTCAGATGTACAGGTCCGAAATTAAAAACATTGGAATTTTCTCAACTAAATTACTATTTGATCTAAGTTCGGAATGATCTGCAGATGGAAAGCGTAAATCTCAATCTATTTAATTTCATCATGATTTTTGAAGTGAAACTTCTTAGATTAACGTCTGATTAGAATTCTTCAATAAATAAAATTATCGACCAATTTTTCAGACAAAAAAAAAATTGGTCCATAATTTTATTTATTTAAACTTCTTAGCTCACGGAAATATGGGCATGAAAAAATGCTTAAAAATATTATGACGTGCAAAGCTATCACGTGACTTCAGTGAGTACTACTGCATATAAGTATCTATTAATTAACTATATGAATCATTGCCTATCTACTCAATGTGCGGTGAGTGAACGCAACAAAGCGTATCGAAAATATATGTGCGTCTCTTTCTTCGATATAATTCCCTGATTTGTCCGATAATAGGATTGGTTGCTGTACTTGCATTCAATCTGAATAAAGTATCACTGTTTTAAAAACTTTGTCTTTTTCTATGACGTTAACATGGGCGTACCCAACTTTTGGCCCAGGAGGGGGCAAATTATAATTTTTTTTAAGCCGGGTCCCCCGTGCTAGTTTTGCCCTCCTGGATACGCCAGTGCTTACGAGTTACGGCATAAAAAAACTTTTTAGCAAAAAAATTAAACCGCCGAAAAACTGAAAAGCAAAAAATAATAAATCTTTTTATTTAACTAAGTTCTATCTAAGTAGTTGAACGTAGGGGAGACCGAGGAGAGTTGTGACAGAGGAGAGTTGTGACATCGTCGATTTCTCGGAACCTAGCGAAACTATCGAACTCGCAACAGCGCTCGTTTGTTATTTTTGAGACTCGTTATTTGACGCAGTACGCGATAACAGTGCGCGGAAAGTGGTTGTGAATATACAGCATTAGTGTACAAAAAATTTCCAAAAGTAAGTTTTTTACCAAAATTTTGATTACATATATATCGTTATGTATTATGTTTGCATTGTTATGATATTTTTTCTTATATGCTTTGGTCTTTCAAGTTTCCTAGCGTAGTATTGTTTTTTTGTATTGACATCTTATTTCGACAATAAAAATTATTATTCTGACCGCCTCACTATTTTTTGCGCCTAGGCGAGTTGTGACAGCTTGTCACAACTCTCCTTGTATTGTTTATTTCTCTGGCAAGGTTCTTTTATTTGTCTTGTGGTGTCATATTGCATGGTAAATTGCTATTTTTTTGTTTCAGAATGCCAAATAAATATAAACGAAAGACTGATAGGGGTATGAGTAGTGTCGAAATTTATGTCACTTAGGCCGTTGCCAAAAGCTCCGCCAAGAAAAAGAAACCAACCGAATAGATGCAAGATCAAATCTGCTGTGCTTACTGATACACCTACCAAGGATGAAATTGCTGCCATAGAAGCTAGTCGAAAGATAAAAAATGTAAAAAAACGTGTTTTAAGTGATAAAAAAAAGAAACCTAAAAAAATTTAGAAGACTAATAAGAAAAATAAAGTTGATGATGAAGAGGATAAAGCCGAAGAAGATGCAGAAAATGATTGTTTTTGCTTGTGTTGCCTTGAGACCTTTGTCAATAGCAAATCAAAACAGAAGTGGGTACAGTGTCTCGAATGCAAAGGCTGGTCTCACGAAGCTTGCACTGGGGGCGAGCTTCAATACGTGTGCTATAATTGTTTATCCAATTAAATTTTAATTTTTGACTGAATATTATGTTATTTTAGTACGTACATGTAAACCAAATAATAATTAAAGTACTTCATTCGAAAGAAATGTGTTATTTATTTATAATGGTATTTTTTATTTAACAAATAATCTAAATACATAGGTGTCACAACTCACCTCGGTATCTGTCACAACTTACCTTGGTATGAGGAGAGTTGTGACACGGGGAGTAATTTCTATTTTCGTAGATTTTCTCAGAAACCTTAATACTTTAATTAATTTTGATGATTATTTCTTAAAGAGTATAGATTGAGCTACATTAACTCATACAACTTATAGATATAAAATGTTTCTTGACTGAGATATATTAATTAAAATAAAAATTGTCACAACTCTCCTCGGTCTCCCCTATGTGACAGTCTAGTATATCTAAGTAATTTTGAGTCGGCGTCAACAATCCTTCTTAGGAAATCTCTGAGCGTTCACGAAGTTAATGTCAGCGACAGAGCAACCCGAACGGGCACACACTGAGGGCACACGTCTTTGCGAGTGGTCGTGTGGAGAGCGCATGTTTGGAATGTTAATGTTTATCGCTGGAGATTTCACGTATCATTAGTGTATTTGCCATAAGGCACTTACACTATTGGCGTCGGTCGGATGGCGGGACTTAGGGGTCGGACCAAAATTTCTCGACGTTTCATAGCCTCCTAAGAAGTTTGGCACCATTTTTGGAAAAGTCTGTTTATATATGTATATATATATATATATATATATATATATATATATATTTATATATATATATATATATTTATATATATATATATATATAAGTGTACGGGCAATAACTTTCGAAGGAGTGAATTAATTTTAACGAAATTTGGACCACATATTGAAATCCATCACCGCACGAAGCCTATTTAAAATGGGCCCAATCGGGCCACTTTAAGGGTAGGTTTTAGGGGTTGAAAAATATTTTTGGGCCCAAAAATACCGATAAATTTCTCCGAATCGTTTCAAAATTGAAATTTAACCCTTTAGTAATGATTAAAATGTGCTACCAAAATTTTATTAAAATCGGCCCGACAGGACAGAACTTAAAAATTTTATGAAAACGTTAGTTTGTAGATAGGGATTTATTTAGTGAAGGGTGAATTCAATTTGTTGCATTGAGTAATATTAAAATTAAGAAAAAAATATTATTTTAAGGGGTTAAATTTTGTATTTTGTTCAAAAATTAAGTAAGTTTATATAAGGGAGTCACACTGCCTATATAATAGCAAATACACTATATTGTCGGCAGGGTTTCGCACTGCGACCCGAGTTTTTGTTAATTTGATTTGGTTATTTCTTTTAGTGATCTTTGTTCATTGATTGTTTGACGCCGACTCAAAATTACTTAGATATACTAGACTGTCACATACGTTCAACTACTTAGATAGAACTTAGTTAAATAAAAAGATTTATTATTTTTTGCTTTTCAGTTTTTCGCCGGTTTAATTTCTTTGCTAAAAAGTTTTTATTTTATAATTTTTTGTGGCTATATAATTTATAATTATAATTATAATACACAACTCAGCATGAAAATCTGTGAGTAAACAATATTTCACCCCTATTTTCCCACCCTTAGGGTAGTAATTTTTTTTCCAAATTTATATGGGACCAATTTCGGGGTATACCCTTTCCAATAAAAAAAGAATTATCAAAATTGGACTACTCTGTAAAAAGTTATGTGTGGTCATACATTACAATCAGTGAGTGAACAATCAATCATCCCTTGTTTTCCTACCCTTAGAGTTGGAATTTTTTTACCAAATTTATATGGGACCAGCTTCGGGGTATACCCTTTCAAACAAAAAAATAATTATCAAAATCGGAGTACTCTGTAAAAAGTTATGCGTGGTCATACATAAATAAAAAAAAAAAAAACAAAAAAAAATATACGCGTCGACTTGAGAACCTCTTCCGTGTTTGTTTTTCGTCGGTTAAAAAAAGAGAAGTATGTGTTTGCGCACCCTAATAGTTCGATTGCGATTTTATTCCTATGCTAAGTATAGAATAAAAGTATACGAGTGAGATAAGCAGATCTGCGAAAACTAAAGCGATTAATGTTTACTTCTATTGCCAACATGAGACCCAATAGGCACGATCGCTACGTTCCCATATATACTTACATGTCTCCAAAAATCCAAACCAGGCAGAGCTGTTTTATTAAAAATTCGCATATATTGAAAACGATTTATTATATTTATTAAAAAAAAGTTATTGTACAATTTATTTGACTTTCGAAATCTGTGAAAATAAACATTTCGAAATGTACAGATAGGTACGTAAAATAAAAAATTTTAACACTTCACAAAAATCTAATTACTTTTTAATTTATAAACAATGAATATCTTCTTATATAAATAATAAATTTTACAATAGAGAATTATAAAATATGATTTTCACATATTATTATTAGTGTATTTGCCATAAGGCACTTACACTATTGGCGTCGGTCGGATGGCGGGACCTAGGGGTCGGACCAAAATTTCTCGACGTTTCATAAGTTTCTAAGAAGTTTGGCACCATTTTTGGAAATGTTTATATATATATGTATATATATATATATATTTATATATATATATATATATGTGTGACCACGATAACTCTCGACAGACTTAATCGATTTAAACGAAATTTGGTCCGCATGTTGGAATCCATCATCGCAAGAAGCCTATTTAAAATGGGCCCGATCGGGCCATTTTAAGGGGGGTATTTAGGGGTTGAAAAATGTTTTTGGGCCCAAAAATACGGAAAAAAATTTCAGAATCACTTCAAATTTGAAATTTAACCCTTTAGTAATTATTGAAATGTGCTGCTAAAATTTAAATAAAATCGGCCCGACAGGACCGGACTTACAAATTTTATGAAAACGCAAGTTTACTGATATGGATTTACATACTGAAGGGTGTATATAATTTGGTACAGATGTTGAATTGGTATGTAGTATTGAAATTAAGTAAAAAAATGTTGTTTTAAGGGGTGTATTAGAGGGTAATTTTTTTATTTTGTCCAAAAACAAAGTTAAGTTCATACAATAGAGCCACACTGCTTATAAAAACAAATACACTATATTGTCGGCAGGGTTTCGCACTGCGACCCGAGTTTTTTGAACTTTAAAGACGCAAATATTTTCGATAAATTTTATCCAGCGGATCTTTATCTGATATATTATTTCGAAAGAACAATTAATCTCATTCCCAGACTTGCTAATTTTATTGCAGACTTATTCTTTAAAAACACCTAATATTTTAAATTCGGTCCTGTGTGTTTGTTGGCACAAACAATACCTAAGTGATCTAAAAGCCTTGCTCCTGTATCCAGTTACAAGCTATAACACAGTAATTTCTATTTAAGGGTAGATAATATAGTTGAGTAAATGCCTCTGAGGCGCAACACGTCACAAAATGTTATTATACTAAATTATTTTCTTTATTTTGATGCGATTTCAAAGAAATACAGACCGCAAAATTTACACACGCAACTATGTATTACACAATAAGTTTCTGAACTGATGTTTTTTTATTATTATATCTACTAATCTGTGTTTCTGGATGTGTACCTATTATTTTATTTTCAGATCCAGCTTACATTCTGCAAGCAAAATACTTAAACAGAAGTTTCAGATGAGGGTACAAAAAAGTAATGAAATAAACTTAGAAAAATAAAAAAAAGTAATTTATACACGGTGTCCTAGACCACCTGTACCACCCTAATATCTGTGAAAGTTCATCGATAACGGGGAAAAGAAAAAATACGTGTCTAATAATTTTTAAAAAGCTTTTGAATGGTACCAAATTTGGAACTCCCACCCCATCACCTGGGGAGAGGAGGTGGGTAACTTAAAAACGTTAAATGGAAACCCTTATAATATTTTATTGCAGATTCGGATTATTTCATAGGGATATAAGTAACTAGAGTTCACTAGTTCGTATACTTGCCAAAAATGAAAGTGTCCTCAGTTGAGAAAGATAACGCTGCAGAAAACCCAGAAAACCAAATATTTGTTTTCTAAAATCAACATTGTTTTGTATCATTAGTTACCATAAAGATAAGGAACTGTTTTCTGTATGAATTGCAGACACTTTCACGGCTCACTCGCGTACTCTAGTCTAATATCTCTATGCATTACTTGAATCAAAATATACGTAAGTTTTGTCCGAAATTGCAAGTTTCCATTTAAGAATTAAAAATACTATTTTCACTCGTGTGTCTGCTAATCTCGCTGAATCTCCTCTAATATAAGGTTTGTCGAAAATATACTCTATTACGTACTAGTTTTTTAAAGAACTTACGCTTTGGAACGCCATTAGTTAAATTAAAATAGTAGGTATATGTGTATTTAAATACGAATAATAAATATACCTATACTTTCCTTGCATTTAAAATATAATTAAAAATACTATAAATGTAATTGAATGAAATATTTTAAATACTTTTACTCAAATACTTTACAAATCTGCTAGTTTACTTATAAAATAATTAAAAATATAGCTAACAACATTATATTTTTTTAAATAAGTGGAATCTCGTAAAATCCAAATAAAAACCAAAAATAAACTAAACTGCTAAAGTAAAAATTCATTGTTATTTTACAAAATTAAAAATTTTGTAGGTATTTTACGCGGCCCATGCAAAAAGAGAAAAGAATTATTTTAGAAGTGTTTTGTTTTCTATTTTCAAATTAAGAAAAATAAATATTGTAATGCCGCCAATACGTAATGTACAAAGTGCATCTTTCTAGGCACAAGGGTATAAAAATACCGTACGTTCAAAAAAATTACAACTTAAATGTAAAAAGTTTACATTTGTTGGTTGTAAAAATAGTGGCAAATAGTGGCAAACTTTTCCAACGTTGTTTTCTTTTTTGAACGCACAATCGACTTTTGAAGAAATAATTCATTTTTTTATATATAAATATTAGTTGATTTCTAACCATCCGAAATGTCAGACTTTTGTAGACTGTGGCGTTGGGATGTCATTATTTACAATATTACGTTATTCAAATGGCTCCGAAGTTCGAATCTGAGAACTGATGGCTAGATTTTTGGTATGACTGAATTTCGAAATTGTTATAAAAAATACTGTATGGAACCCCCGCCACATAAAATATTAACTTACTTTATGTGCCAAGAGTTCCGTACACTATTTCTATATAAAAGTAAATTTGACGCATAAAATAAATAAGTAATTAAATTAAACAAATTTAAATTTACGACACCCTATGGGGAATCGTTTGCACTGAATGACAATTTAAGACGACCATACTAGTGACATAATTTGGTCTAAATCTCAAAAACTATATATCAATTGAAGTTTGACTTTTATTATGGTTTTACGTATTTACAGATTTTTTATATTTCTGAACTTTTATAAAGTTTTAGACCTAATAATTTCGAACATAAGAAAGGTACATACTTTTTTGGTATATTTTTATAAAAGACCTTTAAAAAATAACTTTGGTAGCAGTCAGCGTTTTCCAATAATACATGTTTTTTTTAAATTTCACTTTAACGGTTTAACCCCTTCGGACCTGAATTTTGTATTTTGATCCACACACATACTATTTTTTTTTGTTTTGTTTGGCATGCCTACATCTCAGATAATCGCCAAGCACAATGAAATGTTTCTATTTGATATTTAATTACGCTGACTTAAATTACACGCGTTAGAATAGTATGTCCATTTAAATGACCACCAGGACCAAAGGGGTTAATGGTCGATAACATTTTTGGAAAAAAACCAACTACATACATAAACTACTGATCTACTCTAACTGCTTAATAAAACTTATGAGAGATGAATGGACAATAGCGTCTCAACATAAGCGTTTAAATTTATAACATTTTAACACAGACTCTTAATAATGACTAAAATTATGAATTAGTTAATCCCAAATAATATCTGCAGTTAAATAAAAAAATTCCAGCCAATTGGGCGACGGGACCATTTCAACTTCAAAATGTGAACATTTGATATAGTAAATAATAAATAAAGGAAATACAATTTCTGATATCGCGTGAGGTCACGCGGGTAATGGCTAATATTCAATATTATATGTGCTATTCGTTGCCATGGTTACAAAACAAAAGAAGTTTTTTTTTTATTTTCAAAATATTTCCAAAACTATAAAGTTCAGAAAAATAAAATTTAACGAAACTTTCTTGAAAAAATAAATAGAATAATAAGCCGTTTTGAAAAGTATCCCATTATTATATAAAAAACAACGTTGTAACATATATCTCTTCTGCGCATGCGCCGATTTCCTCCAAAAACAATAGGGCTCTTCATATTTGCATACCAAACATCCTCTTAATGTTTGGTTTCAGTCCGCTCATCCGTTCGATCTGCATCGTGCTCACAGACCAACAGACAAACAGACGCACAGAGTTTTTCCAAAAATATGTTTTTTGTATTCGGGGGACTTCAAAACGAAAAGTATTGTAAAATTTTGAAATGTGTTTTTTGACTTAAACTAGTACCATTCCCCACTTTTGGGTTGGAATGGTAAAACAATCTTAAGTCACTAACTTCTTGAACTCATGGTATACTGAACAATGAGT
Organism: Xanthostigma xanthostigma; assembly: GCA_963575645.1. Lineage (NCBI taxonomy): Eukaryota > Metazoa > Arthropoda > Insecta > Raphidioptera > Raphidiidae > Xanthostigma > Xanthostigma xanthostigma. The sequence goes on from OY754468.1 coordinate 17,540,019, forward strand.
TGCCGCTAGCTGCAGCAAGGTAGACTGCGGGGTACCAACATATCGGCAAGTAGGTACCAAATCCCAATAGGTACAGCAGAGATCAGTCAATTGTGATTGACATTTCTTTTTTTTTGTTAAATCTCTTCTATTCGCACGCTGTGCCGTACACAGTAAGTAGGTACATCCAAGTTTCCTAATTAATGACTTAAGTACAAACTCACAAAGGTGAGAAATAACTGTGACGACTCCTCCTATTCACAGTACAAAAGGATAATAATGTATGCGAAAGGAAGTGCAGGACCATCGGTCGTTTTAATCTTTAGACGTCCTGTTTTGATAATTATTATATTCGATGCGTTGGTCGTGATTAGAGCTCTGCTATGTTTCCCAGTTTTCGATTTTCGAGCTACTATATACTCGTAATATCATCTATGTATGACAATTTTTCAAAATGTTAATTATAATATAATAATGATGTTCTCGGATTTATTTCCGATAAAACGTATAAAAAGCCAATCACCAGATTTGAAACTGATACAGAATCATAGAGAAAGTGTTTTTTTTTATGTATTGACCACGTTTTTTTAAACAAAAAGTCGATATCGGCGCAGAATTTTGCAATACAGACGAAAATAAATTATGCTGACAGACGATTGACAGTGGGTTAAGGGCAAAATTGATGAAAATAGTTATTTCATAATTTTAATAAACAACCCAAAGCAATTACGAAAACACACATTATCTTAATATATAAAACAAAGTCGGGTTAGTTACACCATTTATAACTCAAGAACGGCTTAACCGATTTAAAAAAAACTTTTTTTTTGTTTGATTCGTGTCTTCAGGTAGATTAAACCCTACGGTCGTTCGATTTTTTAATTTTGGCACTCAGAGGGGAGCAATAAAGAAAAAAACGCTTATTACTCGCTCAATTTAACTCAGATCGGATCGAAACCTGTCTTAAACGAAAAAGAAGAAAATTTTACATAGATTTATTACAACAGAATCTGCTCAAACAATTTTTTTATACTCATTTATATAGGAATCAAGTTGCATAAATTCAATTTTATCTAACTGATGACACACATATTTCGGTTATCTTCGTCTGTTGCACAGTGTGCTACGTTAATTAGAAGATTGCGTATGTCCAGTCTTATAATAGAAACGACTGCTATTTCTAATACAGTAATTTTTTGACATTAGTATTTTGTGAAATGTTATCATAAATTTTGCAGAATTTTCCAATAACAAAAAATATATCTATCGCATCCGCCTGAAACCAATAGACTTCTGAACTTAATATATTTTTGTGTTCATTTTATTACGTTAATAAAATTCTAAAGTAAGTTTCGTTAAAAGTTAACACGACATTCATTCACCGTCAGGCGGTACGAAGTTCACCGGGTCAGCTAGTAGAGTATAAACTGTTCTGAAAGTCAAAAAATGATGGATGGGTGAGGTTATTTAAACGGTATGGTTTTGTCAATACACATATGAGATGCAAAAAAAAAAACATAAGAAATCAATATGTACATTGTACAGATCAAATCATGAAACTGCAATTCCGCGTGAATTCAGAAATCTAGAAGAATTAAATATGTGATTAAAATTATTAAATTAAAATTACTGCGTGAACAAAAACAGCAAAAAAACTTTCATAATAGGTATATTTTTTTGTAGGCGGAATTTAAGATAATAATAATTATTATATTACCAGTGGTCCGTCCCGGTATACCCGAGTATGATAGATATAATTCTGCAAAATGTATTTTGTTTGCGACCCGGCGTCTGAACTAATAGCTTTGAGCATAATTCTACAAAATTTGCTTCTGAACTAATAGCTTTGAGTGAATTCTATTAGATGTTGCTACTTGATACTAAAATAGTTTTTTTTTGTTTGCTTCTGAACTAATATCTTTAAACAAATTCTATCAAATATCGCTGCATGTTACTAAAACAGTTTTTTTCTAAAAAAAAAAAAACACCGTAATTTTGTACAAAATATTTGCTGAAAACTATCCTTTAGCGAAAATTAAACCAAGCAAGACGCATTTACATAACTTCATTACAACCATTAAGTGGTTTCGGAGATTAGTGCGGACGAACATCTTGACACGAGATTTTTATATATATAAATATATATAAAGATAATGTTCGAATTCATTTTTTTATTAAACTGTAAGATATAAAGATTATCATATTTCATTTTCTCTTTCTTTAAATAATCAAATTTCAAGCTGAATATTAAAAAGCACTTACAGATCAAAATCTACGTGAACCGCGTTAACAAAAGAATTATACAATAAAAATAAATATAAAAATGTGTAAAATTATATACAATACTGCACGGCATTGAAAAGAAATTTTTATCATTTTTCTAAAATCGCACCATAATAAATTGTATATTTCGACAAGTAATTACCTATGTCGTACCAACCTACAAATGTAAAATTACCTGGAAGTCCAAGGATTGACATTAAAGGTAATAATGAATGAATAATCGTAAAAAATGTCGTGTGTCAAAGATGACAAACAGTTTTGGACTGACAGAAATATTTCTCAATGACACCCATACAACCGAATGGGAAATGGCAAAGAAATAATAATGAAATTTAAAGCGTAGAAAAATGAGACCATTAAAATTTGTGTGCATGTAGAACATAAAAAGAATGTAGAAACCAGAAATCGGAACGCACTGGAGTACCTACTGTTTCTTTTACCTAAGCATCGTAAAAGAGAGAAAATATTCACTTTACTTGAACATTTGTGTAAAAAATACCAGAACTGTTGTGCGATTAGACCTTTGCACAGAATGGTGTTTTTATTTTTTGATATCTGTTGCAAAATGGAAAAAAAGATATTTATGGTTAACGAATGTGCGCCGAGAAAAAGTGCAGGCGTTTTGGAAACGTTTTTATTATTCTGTCTACCTATAGCCCTAATACATGAGTCCTATCATCACGCACGAGATATTTATAGTATTTTTTACACGACTCCAATATAAAACACCTGGTTTTGACTTGATTTTTAAAAAATGGACAGATTAATTTTAAGCAAGTTTACTTCACAGTGTAGGCGGCTTTGTATTCTCATGGGGTTAGACCAGGGGTGGGCAAATCTTTTAATCGTCGGGCCACATTGCAGATGAAAATTTGACCGTGGGCCAAACAATTTATTTTTCTAATTTTAAATATATTTTTTTTGAAACAACAATTTCAAGTTTTTAAACAATATTTACTATTTTAATAAAATTCTTTTTATGCGACAATTTATATTGGCAAACAGTAATATTTTTTATTTTAATAAAAATTTATAAAATGCTTCGCGGGCCGCCACTTACCCAGGCCTGGGTTAGACTATAGTTTAAAATGAAAATGGTGGTACGATTACGTTTATTTGGCTTTACGCAATATTACAGCACTAGTTTTAACTGTGCCATTTCACGACTGCTACCGAGTGTAGTTTTCATTCCAACGTTTTTTGGGAATTAGCCGTCCCAGGAACCCGAGCTCGTACCAGTCGGTCTAATACATACATAAACGCTGATGACCTCAGCTGCTGAGCGTCTATAATTTACAATCTCCCTAATCACGACCGCTATACAAGCATGAGAAAAGCAACTATTCTATGGAAGGGTTGCGCAAACCAACAAATGTTTTTTTGTGCCACACGATTTGTGAAATAAGATAACACCTCATTTCAATATGTTTTAATCTAAAAAATAAATTTTGAAATGTTTATAGGAACTTATTTCAATGCTTAATAGTTTTATAACCTTGAAGTACAAGTTTCATGTACAATTTTGATAACAAAAATTCTTAAAATTTTTTACGAAAACTTTAACTTTGATTGCACACTTTTTGTAAATTAATCAAAAAGTTTTCAGACTAGATTGATTTATTTTTTTACATTTAAAAAAGAAATCGGTTCATAGAGTTACCCTTGCGAACTCCAAATAATAGTGGTCTAGATGTGAGAGATGGAGCTAACACAAGCTGTTTCACTCCAATTCAAGGGTAAGTACGTGAGTATGTTTTACAGTTTTCGGCAATTCGCTGGATGGAAATAAAAACTAGATTTGTACAAACGAAGCTGCAGAGCTTACACGATAGGTAACACAGCAGAGCCCCATGATATTCGAATATTATAAAGGTTAGTTCACTGTGCCATACACAAAGCTCCACCGAGTTATTAATGATCACAGTTGTTGATAGTCCTATAATCTATAAATGGCTACAAAGCTCAGGCACCCTGATATAAATTTCGATTGTAGTTAAAATTAATTCATATCTTCATCTGAGTTAAAGGGAAAAAATATAAAAGATTTATTAATCCATCAAAAAAATGACAAAATAATTTTATTATTTTAAGAAATTTAAACCAATAAAAAGTAGAAGAAGTTGAAGAAAACATATATTCTGAAGAGAAAATGCGCACTAGAAATAGATCTAAAACAGTTTTTAATTAGTATAGCTATCTATTAATCAAAAACCTAACTATAATAAAAATTTTAGGCGCGATCTAAACATTTGCTGGAAGCGCTTTGTCTGTGAATCTGTCACACTTTTTTGTGTCACGCGTACAGCCTAAACGGCTTTACCGATTTTAAAAAACTTTTTTTTGTTCAAGTTTTCTCGGAGTCTATTTAATCCTAGCGTTGTCCGATTTTTTAAATTCGGTGCCAGAGAGGACCAACTAAAAAAAAACTATGATGAGAAATTTTTATATGGATTACGTATAACAGAATACGTCCAAATAATTTTTATACGTATAAAAACAATAAAAACTGTGTAAATTCTATTTTATCTAATAAATCGCGCACTTGTTTGGGTTATCTTTGTCTACTGCACAGTGCGCTGTGTGACATGGAAGATAACGTATAGTCTCTCGTAAAATAAAATGTGCTGTAGAAGAGAGAAGAAAATTTTTGACAGATGATGACATTTTTTTATTACTGAATGTATTATGGTTGGGTTAAAACTTTAATTTTTATTTGAATACTTATGTTTATGACGAATTTCGTTGTCAATTTTGAACGACTTCCACCCCATCGATTTAAAATTTTGTACACAAAGATTTCTTTTAAAATAAGTTTTTTTGCAAATTTTTTTAACAGGTTTTCAGTAAAAACAATAATAATTAATAATAATTTATTGAGGCCGTTAGACATAAAACTTAATGTGTAGCCAAAGTCAGATTACAGAAAATATAACATTTGAATTAAAATTAATTAAAATCATTTAAAAATTCTTTAAAAGAATAATATGCTTTACCGCAATAGATTTTAAAATGGCGGTCAAATTATAACTCGAATTAACGAGACGTCGCTAAGATTATACACCTATGGGGAGTTATGTTTGGAAAATAAATTTGTTGTAAAAGTGTTTATACATTCTAACATCTCACAAGATATGTACATCCTACTATTAAAAAAGGTAAACGTGAGTCAAGGGTCTGTCAACATTTAATTGTTACTCAACATTATTTCAAAATTTGGCGTCTGGTAATTCTTTAATATTTATATGTTCCAAAGTTTTTTTTCCCTAGCTTTTTAAACTACAAAAATTGTAACGAATAGGTATTAATGAAAACCTATTTTCATTTTAAAAACACTTTAGTAAACTTGAAATAAACGTGGTCCATGAGTACCTAGCTATTTGAAACGGTAGCATGGTAACATAATACGTCCCCCTTGCGAGTTGCTCGCAGCAGCCGTAACTGTACCAGAACGGGGCCCCCTGTTGAGACATTGTTGAATACAGGGTACCTCTGTGCACAGTATGTACCTATGTACAGATATGTACCTACCTTACATACGTATAATAATAATAATAATATGTAAGATATAATATGCGTACCTACGTAGTATTTATAGGTGCATTGCAGAATTTCATCTCATCTTTAAAAAGGGCTTAACGATTTATTTTTTTCTCCTCGTCCCTACAGGACGTACGAGTATGCATTATGAAGGTACATGAAATATATAAGGAGTCCTCCATAATCATGACGAACACGCCGCAAATGATTTGTTATATTTTGAAATAAAAATACCGGCATTTTTAAGATATTTTGTTGAAGACCGCTACGCACGTAATGATCAATATGATAATTTATTATGACATATCTATTAATTGAGTACTATATTATATCGGGTGTTTTCTTTTAGACTTTCGATCAGGATAACTGTGATTTGACGAGAGGTAGAAGCCAAGTTGTTTTGACATTTCTGTTCAGTAAGAATTTTTTCATTGAACAGTCTCATGCCGTAACAACGTTTAGATATTGTTGAAATTTATATTAAAAATCAGGGTTCTATTCGCCACACTTACAGAGCACTTCGTGAAATTTATGGTTTACATAATCGTCCATTAGATCAGCTTATTTATTCGTCGAACTATCAATAGATTTCAGGCAACATTTTCTCTACTCGATGCCAAAACAAAAACAAGACAAAGAACTGTACATACAGAAGAAAATATCGGTGCTGTAAGTGCTAGTGTTAATGAAGATCCAAATTTGTCTATTCGTCGATCTTCACAAGTTGGATTCTGTGCATCCTGCACCACATAGAAAATGTTGCGTAAAGATCTTGGTCTACACCCATACAAGATCCAACTGATTCAAGAACTAAAGCCACTTGACCTAAATAAGCGTCGTTTATTTGCTAATTGCGCCCTAGAACAGCTTGAAGTTGATCCACTTTTTTCTCGAAAAATTGTGTTTAGTGATGAAGCTCATTTCTGATTGAATGGCTACGTAAACAAGCAAAATTGCCGTATATGGAGCGAAAACAATCCTCAAGAAGTTCTGCAGGTTTCATTGCATCCTGAAAAATGGCGTGGTTTACAATCTGGAGGCATCGTTGGTCCATATTTCTTTAAAAACGATGCTGGAACTAAGGTTACAGTGAATGGTGCTCATTACAGATCGATAATCAATGATTTTTAAATTCAAAATTTGAATTTTATCGACCCGGAAGTGTATTGGATGCAAGATGATGCTACACCTCATACTGCTAACATAATAATTGATTTATTGAAAGAAAGATTTGGTGATAACATTATTTCGAGAAATTAATTGGCCTCCAAGATCATGCGACCATAACGCCACTGGATTATTTTCTTTGGGGTTATGTGAAGTCATTGGTTTATGCTGATAAACCAGAAACAATCAACGCTTTGGAAGCCAACAAACTCGTGTTATAGATGAAATAATGCCTGATATACTCGAAAAAGTGGTTCAAAATTGGTCTGATCGAATGTGGTTCCTCAGAGCTAGTCGTGGTGGACATATTCCGGAAATTATTTTTTTTTATTTCAAAGATAATTTTATTACATTTAAGTTTTAAAAATAATTTCCGGCATATGTCCACCACGACTAGCTCTGAGAAACCACATTCGATCAGACCAATTTTGGACCACTTTTTCGAGTATATCAGGCTTCAATCTTAATTTAATTAAATGTTTATTTCAATTTAAAGTTCTATCACTCTAAAAAACATCCAATATAGCCTCCCAATTAATTGTTAATGACATTTCTTGACTAACTATATCAGCATTTTTGAACATTTGAAAAAATATGTCACAAACTTTCTAATACCTTGTATTCTATCTAATATTTTTCGTTCACTCTGTAAAAAATTGTACCGTTACTACTCTATTACACCCGATTGATGATTTATTCCCAAAATTTTCGTCTTCACCAAATCAGATTTTCAAATTCGATTTTTTTCGCCAGGAATTGCTTCTCGTTGAAATTAGTGTAATTGGTAGATATGTATAGTACAACGAATAACAAATAAGTTTCGTCAAAATCAGTCCTTTACATATTACAGACTGTCTTTGTATAAACGTTTTTTATGAATGAGGAAATCACTCTCTTAAAAAGGTCACAGGGTGTTTTGCACACCGGTAGAAAAATAATTTCAAACTCCTTGTACTTAACAGTATTTTTATCTCGTATGTAGTTTTAAGTGCGTTGTTTCACAAATAAAAAACAGTTCGTCGTCTTCGATAGTCTCAATGGTAGGATATGCGTGTCGAGTGAGTTTTTGTTGTGGTATAAACACAATTGTGTATCTGTAAAGAATACATACATGACAAGTTTTTATTGAGGTGAGAAATAGTTTGTTAAAGTTTCCATGAAACTTGTTATATTGCACAGATTAACCAGTTTTTCGGATGAGACTTTGTTTAGTAATATAGTGGACACATCTATGCACAAAGAACAGCATGTGATCTGAATTAAATGACCAACATTTTAAAGGCAAGGGGAAGTTAAGCTGTAATTTCTCCTTTATGGGAAGAAAAAACATCGTTTCTATAAAGAGCGTTTTGAAATTTGAACAATAAAGTAATAAACTCTCTGTAAAATTAATCATTAACCACGAAGAAACCAAACAAATACTCTTTATTGTTGCAAAGACAAATTAAAAAAAATACTTATTGCAAAAAAAAACATTTTAAAGACACGCAATTATTACAGTGTACTAAAGAAGAAAAAATTAATAACTTTGGTTCATAATTATAAAAGCATGGGTCGTAACTAATGAACTATCATAGAACATTTTTATAATTAGAAATCTAAATTATCAAAAAATACTTTTTTACACGATCCTCTATAAAATATCTGCTTTCATGCCTGTAAAGCGATGATACAATGATTCATCTCGCACTAATGCCTAAAGTAAAACAAGAGAAATCCGATTTTACAAACCCAATAGTAATTTCACCTTGTTAGTTTAGATCCATATGAGCAACAGAAACGGCAAAAATAGGCAATAATAAACAATCCAAATAGAATCTAATATGGCCGAACCTCAACACACAAATAATATATTTATATATTTATTGTGAAGTGAAAATCTTCTAAATGTTCAATAGAAGTGAAACTTTGTATTCGTATGTAGTTTTGATGACAAAATATTATTATTCTGATATTTTGACTGTAACAATATTTGTATAACAAATTAAAAAATTTAGAAATAAAACATGTGTTGGAAGAGATGGTGTTGATGGTCAAAGATCTGTCTCAAGGAGTTTAAAACTTAAATGTAGTAATTGAAACTTTGAAAATAAAAATATTAAAACAACGAGCTTATATCAACGCATCACAAAGAATAAAATATTTTTTTCTTTTCTATAACGTTTCAAGGCGTGGGACTCTCATTATACCTATACATAATTTAATTCATTGAGTATCTCAGTTTTCAAGATTTTAAACGTTCAAGAGGAGAACGATTTTTTTTTACTTTTTGGTGCATTGATATGTGATATTTTCTATTTATTTAAATTGGATGTAAGCAGTATTTAATACATTAAGTAGGTATATTGCATAAAGGGAAAATAAAACAAGTCGAAAAATAATACTGTTTGCCAATTAGCTCATATCAAAATTTAAACATTTTTACAAATTATAATTAATATACCTCAATTTTTACAACAAAAAATATAAATTTGAAACCGCACTTACATGTAAATCTGTGTAGGTACAGTTTCTATTTGAAGCATCACAAATCACGACCTGTAACAAGAAAACAAAGAAAATATTAAATTTCACAAAATTGCTACTGAAGTTTCAAATATCAAATTACGCAAAAATGGAAGGTCTTAGAAATTAAACGTATTATTACGACAATTACGTGTACTCGAAAATAAGTAAGTAATTATATCTAAAAATATACCTGCACCTTATTATATTATTATAATCTATGACAAAAATAATATAATGAAAGAAATCGGATTTAAAAGAATTACGTTTCCAAAGAAAAATGTAATGAAAATATTGTAAATTAATCCGATTAAAAATTATTCATTTCTACAAGAAAAATTAAACAACGAACAAAAAATAAATATGGTTTACTAAGTGCTGACGAAGAAAATACAAGATATTGAAATTGTTAATATGTACACGGGTGACCAATAAAAACTGACAACAGAATCTATTTGTACGTCATACTTATTTCATATCTCAACTTTTGATCTGGATTCACGGCAGCGATTTGGCGTATTTCTCAACCCTCGCTCTGGGTAACAAATCAGGTTTCAAATTTTCACGATATGATGGAGTCATCAAACTTATGAACTAATATTGTTATTCATAAAAAGAATAAAGACAAATACTTATTACCTAAGAAACAATCGACTTTATTCTCACGAATTCAAATATGAACCGATAAAGTTTTAACAAAAATCTTCTACGTTAAAAAATTGTTAAAGGTATTACAAAATCATTACTTATAAATAATATTCACCCGGGTGCAAAAGAACGAATGGGGGGGTTGGACAAGAGTACGCACGTTCATCTTAGTTTACCAATATGAATGTTGTGTCCAAATTTCATGATGATCAGAATTACCGTTCAAAAATTTTTGTCGGACGGACAAATTTTAAGTTACGTTTTGCAACATTTTTCATTGATGCTTCGCTCCTATTGGTCATAGCGTGATATTATATAGCCTATAGCCTTCCTCGATAAATGGACTATCCAAAAGAAATGAAAATCAATGCGAACCAGTAGTTCCTGAGATTAGCGCGTTTAACCAAACAAACAAACAGACAAACTCTTCAGCTTTATATATTAGTATAGATAGTAGCTTATATTAAATTTGATTTTTATTTTCATTTATTTCGTCGCTCACTCATTCAACTTACGCATTCACTCATGATCATCAAAAACTTTAGGGTACCTCCCGTGTGCCTAGAAAGCTGAAATTTGGTACGCAGGCTAGGTTTTACATACAAGCAGCGAGAAAATTAAAAAATACGCGATTTCTCCCCTCTAAATTTCCTAAATGGAAGGATGCAGACTTCTATGAGCTGAAAATTGATATGCAGACTGGGTTTCAAGTAGGTACAAGTAACGAAAAAATTCAAAAATCTATTTTCTTCTTGAACAACTTAAAGTGGAGGTGAGTAAATTTCTATGGGTATAAAAAAGGCATGTGCCGCTATACGGCCAAAGTTATCCACCAAATTGAAAATGATAAAATGGGTTTATTAAGCTGTTTCGATTGACGAAGTCAAATTCTTGATGAATTAATAAATACATATTTTTCCCATATGGTGGTATTACGTAATTATTTTAAAGGAAGCTACTAAATAATAACTAATTCTGTTTTCTAAAAACACCAGTGGCTGATTTACCTATTTATTAGGAGTATAGGCCGTTAAATTTTTAGCGCGTCTCAATAAAGTGATACAAAATCTGCAATGACTTATGACATTAACAAAATAATTCAGACACTAAATGTAGACAACACATATTTTTTATTGTTACATTCAATATATAATCAGTTTTGCGTAGAATAAGTGCTATAGAATATAATTTACGCATTTTAATTTTTTATATAATTTTTTTATTAATTCGAAATAAAATAAGTTTGTAAGTTTGATAACTATTTAAATTTTTAAGAATTTATGATTCTCAATTTTTTTTAATTAATAAAAAGTGTATATTTCATAGTTTTTCAATGCAACTTAAAGGTAGCAAAATAATGTCCTGTTTCTCAGATATGTATTGTAAAAGCTCGGAAAAATCAGTCATTGATAATCAAAGAATGTTTCGTTTCGAGAAAATGTTTAGGTTTTATTATTGCCTAATTTCACTTACAAAAATAAAATTTTGTACCTCCTAAAATTGGCCACCCCATGTCTTAGTCTACTCGGCCTATTGGTAAATCCGCCACTGAGTAACGTATAACGATCAGTCGGAGCTATCTAATGTAAATTATTTATGCTGGATAACAAAAAGAACTGTCAAAAAATTTTATTTGAAGACGACCTTAGATTGTGATCATACCATCTCAGTTTCCACATCAGGAGCAATCTATTGTCGTATTCAAACTCCCATCTAGATTTTAGAACATTAAATTGTACTCATAAAAAACAAATGATTGTTTTATATAGAAAAACATCGCTATTCAAGCTAAATTTTGATCAAAATGTGTAAGAAAATCTTGTTTCGAAATAAAAACTACAAAAAAGATGCTAAATACATATTGTATTCACAGTTTAAAAAAAATATCGTTTCAGTCGATCAATTATTTTTCGAGCAGGATCGATTTAAAACTACTAATGCTTTTCATATCGAGCCAAATATGTATGTTCACAATCCCAGGTCATTGTCAAATCAAAATTTTTGACAACCCTTTTTGCAACTCATCATACAACAGACTAACATTTCATCGTTATTTTACATATATTTTAACCTTTTTATTTATATAGATTTATTATAGCACAATACTAGCGAAGAAAAAAAATAATAACACTCAAATTTACAAATTTATGTTGAAAATTTTACAAGACTCTGAAAATGATTTTTTCATAATTTTAAAAAGTGCGAAAAGCTACTAGTGCAGTCAAATAAGCTAAAAAAATGGGACAACCTCGGAATGAAACGGAATAAGTTGAATATTTGAATAAACCTTTATTTTAGCATTCTTAATGTTGTCTCAAAAGTCTCATAAAGTCACGTGTGAACGTCTTTAGATATTCAAGGTCAATGGTTGCAAAAATCAGTTTTTTGGAAATATCTCGCTTTCTTTGCCTTAAATCGTAGTTGCATTTATTATTAAAGTTGTAGAGTATAAAATTCTCTACAAATTTCGCCTGAAACAATTTTAACAGTTTTTTGAGATAGAGCGCAAAGAGTGTAATCGCTCAGCCATACATGTCAATCACGTCAATCGGGATACCAGTCCATAGTACGGTTTTTTAACTTAGTTATTCGTTAAATTTAAGTTAATTAACTATTTAATATATTATATTTATAATTATGTAATTTATATTTACATGGACTGAGATTCGCGATTGACATTGCGCTATGGCATGTATGGCTATCTCTAAAACGGTTAAACGTATAGAAAATCTGTAGAGAATCTTATACTCTATAACTTTTATAGTAAATGCAAATACGATTTGAGGCAAAGGAAGCGAGATATTTGCAAAAAACCGATTTTCGCAACATTTGACCTTGAATATCTAAGGACGTGACCTTATGAGACTTTTGAGACAACATTTAGATTGCTGAACTAAAGGTTTATACAAATATTCAGCTTATTCCGTTTCATTCCGAGGTGAAACCCTAAAGTGACTGAACTACAGGTACTGCATATACGTAGTATAACTTAATTATTAAAATAGGCACGACAATGTTTTCACACTCAACTGATTCAAATGCCAATCATTATATTTGTCAACAAATGTTCATTCAAAAACCGCACAGTACGGCTACCCTAATTATGATTTTATAACTTTTCGACTGTGCAGTGTATACAAGTTCATTGTTAGTAATACCGATTTCAAGGTGTATATAAACACAACTTGAAAAAATAATTTGCACACAAAAAGACATTTCTGAAAGGATGAATTGAGAATTGAATATGAAAGAGAAGTACACAGTACGATGTGCATTAAGTACAATACACAGTGGCGTACGTATGCATACACTACCGTTCAAAGAAACAGTTTTGCTGCTTCCCTTTCAGTTTCGTCTATAACATTGTCACACGCTCCCGCTTGTATACGTACTTCTGATCCGACGATTGCTTTTACCATTCCAACACTGCAGAGAAATTACTAATTTAGGTGAAGATACACTTTTAGATTTTTTTTTGTTTTGAGGTCTCCCGAGTCCAAAAACATATTTTTTAGAAAAAGTCTGTTAGTCTATTTGTCTATGAGTACGAGAATCAAACGAATGAGCAGATTGAAACCAAATTTTGGGAGAATGTTTGACATGCAAATATGACAAGTTCCATTATTTTCGTGGAAAATCAGCGTATGCGCTGAAGTGATGGGCTTCAAAGATGATTTTTTTTTCGATTATAACATTATACTTTTTAAAACAGTTCATAGTTCTATCTATTTTATCGTGGCTAATTATTTTTTACAACAAAAGCCAATTGAATCTATAATAAAAAAATCTATCTATATTTCCCAGAAAGTTTTGTAGAATTTTGTTTCTGAACTTTATAGTTATGGAAATATTTTAAAAATAAAATAATCAGCTATTCTTTTGTTATATGAAGATCTGTCAAAAATAAATTAGTATTTTGGACAAAGACATATGGTGTTCCTAGCCCCCAGGTTGTATAACGAATTGCCTGCAGATATAAAGACAATTAACAACAACACTAAAAAATTTAAAAAAAAGGTCTCTGAGTGGCTTAGAGCAATAGGTGACGATAAATTGAATGCTATTTGTAATATCCTCATATAATTTCATATAATCTCATATAATTTGTATATTTTATTATTTTTTTTTTTATATTTCTTTGTTTTATACTTTTATTTATTTATTTTTTTCTTTTTTTTTTTTTTGTATAATTTCTGCACGTCCTAAAACCATAGGTACTCCTGCCCTAGCACTGGCTTCAGCCAAGTTGGGCAGGATTATTCCATTTCTAAAATTGTAATATAAATGTACGTATCACATATTTTTGGAATTAAATAAATAAATAAATAAAATAAATAAATTTAAACTGACAAGCATGGTTTGGTTAATTTTTAAACCATACAAACGAATATAAAATATAATAATATTACTTACTAGCCATTACCATCGTCACCGCAAACGTTACCAGATTTTTTAAAATATATTATATAGGTATGTCAAATGTTAATATTTTTGAATTTGGAATGTTCTAAGCTGTTTTTTTTTGCGTCAAATAAAAACTATAAACAAAGATGTTATTTTTTTCAATTTATGCAAAGTTTCTTCTGCCTACATGCAAAATTTTCCCAACAAACAGATAATAAACAAAATTGAATTGATACTCGCAAAAAGGCCAGTTTAGTATAAAATGTTTGTACACTGGGTTGTTTTAGAAAGACGCTAGACGTTTTGAATAAAAAATATCAATAATAAATTTTCGATATATTACATAAAAAAAATTTGGGGGCACCCAAGCTTTATCTCATTTAATTAATAATAAATTTAAAAAAGAAAAGATTTAGGTTCAAAATTTAATAATTTCTCATTTTTAATGTTTTCTGGACAGTATTGTATACTTACGTGTATTAATACAGGGGCTGAATAATTTTACAATACAATTTGTGCAATATTGTATGTGACTGAGTCCCTAAAAATTCTTATACAATTATTGACTAGGCATGAATAAAATAACATTATAATATATTAAATTCAATAGAATAAGAATAATAAGCAGATTGTGCACCTGTTATTGTTGTTTATGTATATATTGTTGCATTTTGTATGGTCGTTTGTTGGGAGATTATAAGGGCGATAATGTAACATTACATAGTTTGTACAGGTACGCCATTGTACTTAACATAATGTCTGTTAAGGTGCTATTTAAGATCACATAATATTGTTATGTAATGTGTGATTCAAGTATTGTTGCCGCTAATTCAATTGATATTTAGTAGCATATAATCGAAAGTCTGAAAGGTCGCGTCAAACGCCATTCTAACCGCTAAAGTTGACGCCTCTGTTATGTTGTAAATACTACAAATTGTTGTATGAACGTTAGCGATTTAAAGTCGTTTTTTTCTTAACCGTTTTCTGACAATGCCTTTTATTTATAATATTGTATGTAACTATACATTTACCCACGACTTGGCAAGCGCCGTCGGTTTTAACAGAAACTAAGAGTCTTTAACATAAATCTACACTAAACATATTTCTATAGTTGTCTTTCAATATTTAATACATATACCTATATCGAATATACCTAATCAAAATCGGCCTAGTTATTTACGAGAGATGCGGCGATCTAATCAAATAAACATACAGACAGATTTTGGTGTAGTCAAACTTTTATCAATGCAAATCAGTTGCAAGATATGAACATTTTAACTTTATCTTGTAAAAACAGAGCATAGTGAATCCTGTTTGGTAATAAGAAAGCACGGACATAAATTTTTGTTTTAGACGGGTTTTCGTTTAAGCGGGTATAATTTGCTTCTTCTGAAAAGCACCAGCCAATTTTTAAGGTAGTTCTATCTGTAGAGCAATGTATTAATAATAATAAGCGGGGCTACCAGATACCCTAGAGAAAAATACCGAACACCACGCTCATTGTGAAAACGTGCATGTGTGCAGGATGATTCAGGAGGAAATGTCAATATTTTAGGTAAGTATTCGGGGACCCAAAATAAACATAAAAGTTTCTATAAACATGGATCCTATTCTCAACCGTTACAGGAGATACAGGGGTAAACAAAATATACAAATTAAAATTTTTATTAAATTATTTATAACTGGTAAGCTAAGTTTTATAGTTTTCAAAAATGCCACCGGCTACTTCTAAACTCTGATAATTCTATGAATGGATGCGAGCCTGTTTCTTTGAATTTTTGCTGCATTTATTATTCGATCGTGTAATGCATCTCTACAGTGTTTAGTTTACTTGAATATACCAATGATTTAAAACACCTCCAAAGACAATAATCCAAAGGATCAGGGCCTGGCGATCTATTTGGAAAGTTGTTGTTTAAAAAATTTTATACTCTTAAAGTCTAATGTGCAACAACTAGCCTACCCGTTAAATAAAAAAAATTAATTTGAATATTTTGATTACCATCTGTATCTCTGTAAAGGTTGAGAATAGAACCATTGTTTATAGGAACTTTATGTTTATTTTGGGTCCCTGAATATGTAACTAAAATATTAACTTATAGAGTAGCTACTGTTTGCTACAATTGTTACACAGTCCGCCGCGAGAGTGGAAAGATTCGGGGTTCGTATCCCGACGGTGACATTGTTTGAAAAAAATAAACTAATTTTTCTATGTTGATGGCATTGTAACAATGGGTGTTTCTTAACAATTGTAGCAAACAGTAGCTACTCTATAAACAATATATTATAATTATTACTAACTGTAACTAAATTCATCCAAATAAAATATTAACATTTCCTCCTGAATCACGCTGTATATTATTTTAGGCAGAAGAGGAATAGTTTTCTGCTCATTCAAAGTACAAATAGGTACAAACATTGTTTTGAAAGAAAAACAATTTATTTATTTTAATAAACATAAAGTGCCAACACTTTTTAGTAAAAATAAAATAATCATCAACAAAAAATGACAGTAATTTTACCATTCCAACACCACAAGTGAATGGTATTATAATTTAGGTTAAAATTTACTTTTCAAAATTTTATGTTTTTCGTTTTGAGGTACCCCGAAAAAATAAAGTGTGAACTGATAAATTTTCATTAAAGAAGCGAACATTATTGAGACCCTTGAAAACGTGGCATAAGTTTGGGATGTAAATTTATCAGTTCATACACTATTGTTTATGCTTAACAAAAAAACAAATTAGATTACTGAACGCTCTTTCTTGGGGACTATTAATAAAATACGTCACGCAAAATTCACGTATTTTTGACCCCCTTAGTCACGCTGCATTACATTTTGTCAACTTCCTACCTAATAGTACGTCTCCAAAAATATTAACATAGTTTACAAAAATTTTGAAATTTTTCATTAAGTTTTACGCTTAAATAATATCTTTAAATGTGTTGTACCATAGAGATTATTTTAAATTTAATTGCTTAATTTTCAAGTTGATTAAACGTCGCGACGGTTTTATCAATTTTAAGCGGGTTTGTTCTATTTGCCTGTAGTTTTAATATCTAATCTACTAATTAATTATCATGGATATATTATTGGTACATAATTTGTAAACGAATTTTTAAAAGAGCTCTCGGCTACCCCCTTTATGTTATTCATATTACAAAATCATTGACATGTTATTTCTCATTGGCAATTTCGCACACGTGCATATTGAACATTTCAATTTTTTCAAAAAAGGGTATTATAAACTTGCAAGCATTTGACGAGTAAAAACGAAAAATAAATTTGTACGTATTACCAAAATTAACCAGCAGGCCTTTTGAAAATCATCTAACGTTAAATAATTCAATTACTGACAGTAACATATCGTACTTACGCATAAACTATTAATTTGACAACATGCATAAAAGGCAGGTATAGAAAATAAAAAAAATGCGATCGGAAACAAAATTCGTGGAATTTTCTACATGACTTGAGAAAAAAATGTTTGGTCACTGAACAATTTTAAGGTTTAAAATGCCGAAAAGGAGAAAAAAATGTTCCTTGAAAATAATTTATCTCGGAATGCAGGGGGCATGCTTTGGCCACCTGGGAACATCCGTGTCTTGTATCTGCAAGGTAAAATTAAGGTAGACGCAGCGGAACCTCTCCGAATCATATACCTACCAAAAAGGTAGACGGATCTTGATGGTCGCCAGAAGAAGAGCTAAATGTAAATTGAAACGTAAAGAAGTATTTCTTTCTTTTTTTTATAAACATGAGATTTATTTAGACAGTTGCCATGTTAGACAGTATGGCTCTAATGGTTTTGATAAACGTATTGCAAAATGATTAATAACGTTACTGTTAACAAACCGGTATCTCTCTGATTGGGTCGTACTAAATTAACGTCTAATTTGGTGTTGAAATAAAAAGATACGGCGATGAAATTGATCTGACTGTTATTATGAAATTGATAAATCATCTTTAAAGAATTTATTATTAATTTTAAACACCGCATTTGTAAGCCCTCTTTGGTCACTTTTTTCATGTTATCGAACGTTATTAAATTATTTTTAACGTAATTCAAATGAAAGGTTTAAGCGAAAATATGTGTACATTTAACATTTTTTAGAGTGGAAGTTAAATTGAAGTTGTAGTTTTTTTAATATTATTTTTATTTATTTACAGACAGCTTTAATTTTACCAAATTCGAATAATAAGTTAAAGTTATTTACATAATATGTAAAAAGTGTTAATTTATTGTTTTCAAGAAAATGCGGTTTACGGCATTATTTTACATACGAACTGTTTAATAGTACCTATAGTCAATGAATTATTCATTACGCATTGGAAACATTGTAAATAATAATTTAAATTTCAACTCCATTTAAAAATATTTACAGTGAATCTTCTCTTTTCTTTTTAATTCACCAGTTACCACGACCATTTTAACAATAATACCAATTCATATTTTCAAAGTTTAAGTCTGATTAAAATGTATGTTATGTTGATATTTTGCAAAAATCTATTTGTTAATCTGACGCTTCCTATTTCAAAATGATATCTCGTTCGATGTTCAAAATTAAAAAAAAAGTTTTTGAGTTTACACTAATAATAAATTTTGGATAAAATTTCTTGTTTACTTTATGTTTTTATTGTGTTAGTTTTGTAAAACTGTATTACAAATGCAGTTACAAATCACAAACCGGATTTGAATAAAAATTGTTTTTTTCAGGACCAAAGATTTTTCGGACAACACTGTGTCTGGTGGACAGCATAAATACAAGGCTTGTGATGAATTACTGCAAAGTATATTTTATTGGTTTTCAAAGTTAAATATTTCCTATTTTCATAGTATATAATTATATATTATAGATATTTTATGCACAGTACAAAATACAAGAATAAAAATTAAAATTTCAGTGTAATAAGAAATTAATCAAAAACTAACATTTTCAAGATCTCTTTAATAGAAGCTCAGTAAACATACATAATGCATGCATAGTAGATATGATAAAGGCACAAGAATGATGTATGATAGTATTATGTTATATAGTACCTATAAGTTAATAATTATAATATATTTATTTACTTTTTAAATCAATTTTCCCCCAAAAAAGTACCGATTTCAAAATTTAAAAAAATACAATTTTTGCTTAATAAAAACAGTTTTTATTCATAATTATCTTTTGACAAAATGGAACAAATTAATTAGGGTATATTTTTTATTACAAAGTAATTACTTAAATATTATTATTAATCGCTATAATATAATGCTGCACACTATGAGCTTATTTGACAACTATATAAATCACAGTCAATAATCATTAAAGGCTGGTTTTGCTGCTGGAATCAATATTGGAACTTATGCTGGTTAGCGAGCTGGCTGCGAAGATGGAAATGTCACTGCGTACTCACAAGATGGATTTCAAAATTAGGATTGGGGCTATTTATCAGGAAACAGTGTTTTGTCACGTGGGCGACATGAACAAACGCTCACAAACAAACATGGCGTGTTTTTACTTTTGTTAACATATTTTGTTATCAAATCCATCTACAAAGCAAGCTTCAATATACGCATCGTGTGAAGCGAATACATAAAAGTCATCACGAAACCCAGTGCCACAGCACGCTTAAAACCTAGCAGCCAAATCTGGCGGCAAAACCAGCCTCGTGGACGGCGGCCTTAATTATCTGTCGTAATTAAAGAGGAACAATGATGTCTACTTCACAAAAGATTGAGAGTTATAGGTTTTAAAGATCAAATGTCTCGTTTTACGAAAAGTAAACAGTATTTGAGTATCTCATTCTATGCGTAAATTACCGTGCCTGATGTTGACTATGCGTCCATTAGTCTTATTAAGAATTTTTGAGTTAAATTGTAAAGTATCTACTTATAAATAAATTAAACAATAATAATGCATATTTTGAACGTGGCAAATCTAAAATAGACTATACAATTAAATTTCACCATATTCATAATTGCCGTGAGTTTAGGCACTGAATGAAAAATATCAAAAAAATATTACATATTATTCAACTGTAAATAATTTAAAAAAGTGTTAAATTATTTAGTTTATCAAAACACGCATCTTACCATGTATATAAATATAACATCATGAATAAAATACTTAAAAGTAAGCAAAACGAAAACTTAAAGTGCTACTAAAAACTATAAAAGTCTAATAAATAATATGTAATATGGCAGTTAAGGTGAAAATGAATTGGTAGAACTCCATGTGCGGTAAACATAATACATATTACCTATGCTACACACAAGTAAGTAGCGTATATATCCAGAAGAAAGTTGTGTTAAGGGTAGTCAATCGCTGCATCGCATCAGCGGCAGATGACTGTTGCAGAGTTAGACTTCGTCATGGCTGTAGTCGAAAAAATTTTTACTTAAAAAATTAAGGTCAATTGAGCGACGGGACTATTCCAGCTTCAAAATTATTGACATTTGATATAGTACCTATAATAAAGCAGATAAAATTTCTGCTTTCGCGTGCGGTGACGCGGGTAACGGCTAGTATTAAATATTATGATATTTTCTAATCGTTTGCATGGTTACCTACATAGATAGATAGATAGATAAATAGATAGATATTTATTCGTTACAGTGACAGAGGTATGTAACAAATCATTACAGTAGAATATTATATAAAACACTATTAAAATTATAAAAAATATTCATTCAGAGAATAAAACTCAACATCCATAAAAAAATTCAATAATGCCTTTTTAAAAGCAGAAAACAATTTTATTGATCTTATGGATCGTGGAAAGTTGTCAAAAATTCTTGTACACATGTATCTGAATCTGATGCTGCAACCAAAGCTAAGGAATGCTTTGGATATTCATACTGATTACTTCTGTTCAATTCAGAAATATTTAAAATATCTATGTTCTTACGACGAAAGCAGAGGCAGGCGTATATTTTGTATTTTTTAAAAATACCTCTACAAGACTGCGGAATATCATAAATTATGCGGATAGCACGTTTTTGAACTCAAAAAAGTTGAGTACTATCTACAGCTCCCCAAAAGAGGATATCATATTTGAGATGCGATTGAAAGAAACCAAAATAAGCTGTTCTTTAAACTTCCATACTTACTACAAGTTTGAGTCGTCTAAAAGCATAACATTGCTTACTGAGCTTAGAACATAGATTTTCAATATGAACCGACCATTTAAGGTGTTCATCAACAAAAGCACCTAGCAGTTAGAGGAAATTTTAACTGGAGTATTATATTATATTATAACGATGCAGTTGGGCTTATTAACACTACTTTTGGACACATTCAAAAGCAGCCCATTTACAGAAAACCACTTAATTGCTAAACGGTGCAAAGCATTCGCACAATTGGAAATAGTTTCAAAAGATTTGCCTATAATTAGTAAACTGGTTTCATCCGCATAAGAAACAGTTAAAATTTGATAAAAATGTTTAAGGTCTTAGGTCATTAACGTAAATTAGGAAAAGCCAAGGATCAAGTAGCTCCCTCGCGGAGCACCAATATTTAAATTTAAGGTCTTTAACTTGTGAAATATTATTCTTTAAAATGTTTCATGTCATTTACAAATTTAACCAAGCACACTTAACTGATTTCTTTCTGACTTCTACAGAACAAAAGAACAGCTGCTTTTTTTAGGTAAAATCGACACATTCGTAGAAGAGATATGTGCCACAATTTTTTTTTTATTATAATGGTGTATATTGACACGTTAAAAATGTCTACCTACATAAGAATCATTTCTCTTCTTTGACAATTTTTTTTCTTTCTGATAATTACATAAATTGGCTGAATATATCCAAACACTAATATTATAACTATTTGTTGTTCTATATTCATTTTTGTAAGAAAATTAAAAACAAAATTCTGTGCGTGTAACCATTTTTACACCTTTTGTAGTACCTATGTATTTTTTACAACTTCGTATTTGTATAGTTTATATTGAAACTGACGCACTGTAAATCAATTGATTAGTAATGAAAGCAAAAGTCTTCAAAATACTCATAGATACTAGTGTATGCAATTAGTAAAAAAATATTATTATTATGAGATATACAAATAATGGTGTAATTAACTGTATTTTAAGATAAACATCACAGATTTGAAATTTCGAAACAGTTTGTACTACATCCCTGGCGGCAGCGTGTGTTACATACAAAATTGCACACATTCATATTGTTATGTATGTGTAAAGCTCCACCCCTGATGGTATGCAGCGAAATAAATTAAACCGTTGGTGGTTGCTACTAACAGACCACGTCACTAACTATAAATTATAAAGCAGTGTTTAAAACACAGCCGCTTTTTACAGGAAAACCTTTCCTAAATGTGCTGTGTGAATAAATCGTAAAATAATTCTTGAGGAACTTTTTTGTAACAAATTATCCTAATGCTACATAAATTATAGTTAGATATACGGTGACAGAAATGGTCAAGGAATAATTGTTGGCAGAAACGCTCTCTTAATATAGGCTGCTATCTATACTAATATATAAAGCTGAAGAGTTTATCTGTTTGTTTGTTTGGTTAAACGCGCTAATCTCAGGAACTACTGGTTCGAATTGAATTTTTTTTTGTTGGATAGCCCATTTATCGAGGAAGGCTATAGGCTATATAACATCACGCTACGACCAATAGGAGCGGAACATCAATGAAAAATGTTGCAAAATATAACGCAAAATTTATCCGTCCGACAAAAGCTTTTGAACAGTAACTCCGATCATCATGAAATTTGGTCACAACATTCATCTCGGTAAACGAAGATGAACATGCGTAATGTTAACCAATTTTCTCTGTGTATTTAAAAAAAATGCGTTTTGTAGAATTCTTGACTAGTCCAATACCATACTTACATATTATCACTTGCAAACAAACATAATCAAAAAAGAAACTGAAACACAGATTATCGGTCTCAATTTATCCACTGGAGAATTTTTGACGTTTTTCAGTGCATCATTTTAGCCGCAGCATCAAAGAAATCCTCTCTCTTTGATAGATGTTCGAGAGATCCTTCATTGAGAGAGCGTTGAAAAGACAGGGTCACAACAAAAGGATTTTATTCAATTTACCTATATACGATCTTAATGAATGAAATGATTATTATTTAGTATTTTCAGGACCTCATCATAGAGTATCAGTTTTGATTACGTCTAACATATGAAATTTTTAAGTGGGGCAGTTGCGACTGTCCCAGTTAAAAATTTAAAATGTGTTAAATCCATATGTTTTGGAAAATAATCGCTTGAAGTCAACTTTATCTGCTAAGGACCTTTTGAATACTCTGATTGGTTGACTTGAGTAGAATTTTACCGACTTGCGCAAATGTTTAAAAATTCTTGTCTATTTTCCTAAATTCCAATATGAAATAAAGAAATGTAAATAGTATAAGTATCCAAAATAAATGTTTCAGAAATACTATTATTTCGGTAATGATATAAAGGCTTTAAATATCAATATTGTTTACTAATTTTAAGATTTTTAAATTTATGACTATAGATTATTAGAAAGATATTATGTAAACATATGCATGTGGTTGGAATAGTTTCAAATATCAACATCTAAACCTGATTGGAACTGATTTACTACTAATCAAGATGGAACCGGAACTTCAAGTAAAGGTGGTCAGAATTGACACGGAAGTCAAGGTGATCGGAACGAACCCGGTCGCATAGAAGTCTGACCGGATACGTTCCGACCATTATTGTTATTGCAAATAAAATTTTCTTACTTCTGTTAATATCATCTAATATATAAAATTCTCGTGTCACAGTTTTCGTTGCCATACTCCTCCGAAACGGCTTGACCGATTTTGATGAAATTTTTTGTGCTTATCCGGTATCTGTGAGAATCGGCCAACATCTATTTTTCATCCCCCTAAATGTTAGGGGTAGTCCACCCCTAAATTTTTTTTTTTATTTTTTAGACAAAATTTTTAATTTCTATTTTTTTATGATACAACATACAAAAATACATACAATCCTCAATTTTCACCCTTCTACGATCAACCCTTATTTTTTAATAGCCATTTTAGTAATTTAATCATTTTTCCTCTCCGGTCGAAAACTGATCAATCGTCATTTAATTAGTTATCCCCGCCAGATGTCTACAGGTGTCACTTCGCCAACATCTATTTTTCATCCCCCTAAATGTTAGGGGTAGTCCACCCCTAAATTTTTTTTCTTCCTTCCCCATTCGTTCTTTTGCACCGGGCACGACGGCGCAGCCGGAGTGCTCGACATACACACATATACGTCCATGTATATTTTAAAATAAATAAAATAGATAGATAGATGTTCCAATTAAATTGTTTTATTATTTCACTTTATACGTAGCGAAGCACGTACAGGGCCGCTAGTTGTTTTATAAAAAAGGTTTCAAATTCTTTCAATCCAAAAAAAAAAAAAAAACGATGTCATCAGGACAGCCTGACGTAGGTTCTTTGGATTGAAGAAGAAAACTTTACTTTATATTATTATAGGTATAGCTATCTAATAATAATATCGAGTGGCTGTATTCTACAATCTTTTTTTATAAAAGAGTGACACAAACGAAAATAAAATCTAATTTCCAATTAATAATAGTAAATAAGTCTACCGGACATCACTATTAACATAATTTTTACCATTGAATTTAACAGATAATAGATTGAATAACATCAAATCGGTGGCAAACGAATTTAGTTTTATTTTTTGTAACCGGCATCTTGAATACGGCTCATCAGTACTTGGTGTTTGTAAAAGTATTAATTATTTACAACTAGCACCGCCTGCCTTGCAATTTTTTTTTCATAGCTGGCAAATTTCATATTGAATATTTATCCATTTGAAGAGAGGTCTGCCAGATATGCTAATGACATTCGCAAGGTCTACGACGATAATAGTAAATAATTGATATATTTTCTCTTTAATCACAAAAAATGATCAAAAATATTGAATTAGTGTTTGATCGATTTGACGTTTTTCATCATATTTTAATATATTAAATTCAGTGGTAAAATTTTAGTGGTGTTAATTGTTCAGTAGAACTTTGTGCACTGTTTTAATTGAGCAAATAAATATTTGTGACAACAAATCTCTTTTCCATACAGGTAAGTTGCAGCCGTTCACGATAACACCTTTCATACATTTACCTGGACACCGGTTGCCCGTGTGAACCAATATTCTCCATCTACATTCATACATAGGTGAAGGGCGTCTTCCCTTCGATAGGTAGGCATGTCAAGCGGAGCCCTTGTCGCAGAGCTGCAGCAAAGATGACGAAGGCAGAGAGCAGAGACCAGCAGTCTGGTTTGTTTGTCGCACACCGGAAACCGGCTCTCTATACACATACTGCAGAAGCTCTTCATGTACACCGTGATCAAAAATTATTAACTATTAACAATTATTTAATTTAATTATTCGCATATTTTTATATTTAATTTTTTAAAACATATTATGCACACACAATTTAAATTTAACTCCATTTATGAAGTGAATCTTTTCAGCTCACGGTGATGCAGAATTTTCTGTCATGGAAATTGGGTACGGAAGTTACATGACTCGCATGTTATGGCTGTACTGTCAATGTCACCGATTATTATATTTTAGAGTAAGGCTTCATTTTAAATAATGATTAAAAAATAAAACCTAATTCTTTTACTTTTCAAAATTGTAACGACAAACTCTTTTTATGTTTGCAAATTTACAACGATGATGTCGTTTCGAAATACGTTTTAGTGTATTGCCAACCGGTTATATTATAATTATGTACATTACAAACGGTCCGTTCCGGTTTCCCCCGAACGCAAAAGAACGAATGAGGGGGGAAGGACATGAGTACGCACGTTCATCTAAGTTTGTCGAAATGAATATTGTGTCCAAATTTCATGATGACCGGGGTTATCGTTGAAAAGTTTTAGTCGGACAGACAAATTTTGATGTATTTTTTACACCTTAGGTTGCATTATTGGAGTTTTCGTAGGGATCCCTAATTTAACTCGATTAATAATATGGCCTATGTTACTCAGTGATAATGTAGCATTCTATTAGTGAAATAATTTTTAAAATCGGTCCAGTAGTTTTTGAGTTTATTCATTACAAACAAAAATACAAATATTTTATCTTTATAATATTAGTATAGAATATAGATATATTAATTATTCTCCATTAATTATAAAATTCCGACTAGGTAGCCAGACGAAAGATTATAATTATATTCCAATGTTGACAGTTTGAAACAAAACTACCGAAGTGCGATTTGTTATTTTTAGTAAAATATCACCAAATAGGGAACCAGAAATCATTAGAGACGGCACTGTATATTTTTTGAGAAATTATTTCATATTTAAGTATATTAATTTCGAAATATTATATTTCTTTTGGAACTACATATTTCTTGAAGAGAGAACAACGGCACGTACCTACATACTTAGATATTATAAGAATCGGGTTTCGTCATCTAAGGAAAGTAAGCGATTAAGCATGTTAAAAAGGAGTGTTCTTTCTCTCTCCCTCTCTTTCTCTGGAAATATTATATTGACCTTCCCATCGACGCAAGCTAACAACTCACACCCATAGTATATGTGATGCTAAATGAAAAATTCATTTTGTATAGGATGTGCATAAAATCCGTTCTTAGTGGGTGTTTACGTCAAGAAAGGAGTAACTATACCAAATTTCAAGTCAATCAGAGGTACAGTTTTGGAGGTCTCGTGATAAATCAGTCAGTCAGGGAATAGTATTTCGCTTATACTTATATATTATATAGATTTTCTAATTTACTTACAATAAAATAACAAGCTGTTATGTCGCCAGGATGTCCTGTCAAGCATGCAGTTTAGATATTTTGTTTGTATATTTTGATAACATTAAACTTTTTGGTACACGGAGTATTAGGTGGATGTGAAATATTTACTCCAAACCCTCAGCTTTCCATGTGTGTGTCGTCGGACTTATATGTGTAGCAAGATACGCCCTTATTGAGAAATACTTCAATTCTCTCACACTACGAGGAGGTTGCACCTTCGCATAGTACAAAAGGAGGGAAAGTCTATGAAATTATGCATCCAAGACACATTGAAAAGTTAAAAAACAAGATTTTGCAATATATATTAGTGATAAACTGAAAAAAGATAGTCAGAAAATAAAAAAAGAAAAATCGGTGATTCAAAAATATTTCCAAAAACTTTATAAATTACCTATTGAAGTTACATTGTTAGTAGAATTTTTGTTCCAAAATATGTATTGAAGGAGATTTATTTGGTTGAGGAACAATTTAAAATAAGCTTTACCAGTGTATCGCTTGTGGCCAACGTTTCGAAAAATATATTTTCATCATCAATATACTGTAATTTAGAAATCGAAATAATATTAAATGTAACGATTATTATACATGTTCATAGGCCCTGATGATGAAAATATATTTTTCGAAACGTTGGCCACAAGCGATACACTGGTAAAGCTTATTTTAAATTGTTCCTCAACCAAATAAATCTCCTTCTATTGAAGTTACAGTTTATATATTATTTTCTAAACAAAAAATTTCGAATGAACTGGTATATGACTGCATTCTCGTTTAGTTTAAATTTCGAACAAAATTTCTAAATATTCTTTTCTGAGAACGACTAAATCTTATTTATTCTAAACTCATAAAATCGTCATTTCAAAATCTCATAAAATTCTTCACGGTGTATCCATGAAGCAAGAATACAATAAGTTTATCTAAATATTTCACGGAACGATAACGTTAAAATAATTAACAAAAGATTCTACAGAATAATCTTTAAGTCGATCCCAGAAAAGTATATCAGTAAGATTCCTACAGCGATACGGAAGCAGAATTACACATTAAATCACGTTAATGACAGAAAAACAGTTTTTCGATAGATAACCGGATAATACTCATTATCAACAATCCACGGAAATTCTTCACTAAGATCTTGAAAAATGATAAGTCGCGGTAGATACATTAAAGAATGTTTCATATATAATTTAGGGTAAGTAGTTCAAAAATTTTACCATCGTACCACGGGTATTAGATACAGCTAAAAATTAAAATCATGAAACCTCTTCCAGAAACCTTCAAAAGCAAGGTCAGAAACGATATCCAGAAAATCTCAACAATCCAATGAAAAGTTTCAACGCATGGCGACAGCTACAGTGGACAAATGTTTACTACGCAATCCAGAACTCCAACGGTATAAAAAAATCAATTCCAAGCGAACGGGCATTCAACGCAGCGCGATACTAGAAACTTACAAATAATATAATAACACAATTTTGCGGATAGTGAATTACACTCAATAGTGTACCTCCTGGCAACATATTAGATAGGTTTGCTCCAAGCAGCCAGAGAACGGTAACAGAACCGTCGCCATCCTGCGCAGTAGCTAAAACGAAACTATTTTTATCAATTTTTGAGCTACTAAACGGTACTAATTTTAGGTCTAAATCCAGTTTTCAAAATGTAATAATAATTTTTCGTTTTGAGGTCTCCCGAATCCCACAAACATATTTCTGGAAAAAGTGTGTGCGTCTGTTTTACTGTTAATATGTTTGTCTGTGAACACGATACAGGCCAATCGGATGAACGAATTGAATCCAAATTCTGAGGGGATGTTTGATATGCAAATATGAACAGCTATATTGTTTTTGGGGAAAGTTGGCGCATGCGCAGAAGAAATAAATGGTATATAATGATAGTACATAACAGTTTATTATTCTATTTACTTTTACAAAAAAGTTTTGTGAGAAATTCTTTACAAACTTTATAGTTTCGGAAATATTTTGAAAATAAAAAAAAACGGCTGTTCTTTTGTTCTGTAGATCAGTCAAAAAGAAATTAGTTAGGTAGTTGACTGGCATCCTTCGGCAAATTTTTACATGACGTAATAACATATAATGTCCCGTCCGCGTCGCCCAATTGGCTAAAATTTTTTTTATTTTGCCCAGAAACAAATTTAAACTTATATAACGATACATTTCAAAATTAAAATGTACCTATTAGCTAATGCACTACTTTGTTGGCAGAGTTTTGCATTGCGATCAGTGTTTATTTGGTATTATGTTATGAAATATAACAGCAATAATTGTTCATCTCAAATAATAATGTAAAAAATGTTTAATTGCAGAAAATGTTAAAAAAGACAGAATTAAATTAAACGTCGTAAAATACTATTCGAAACCCATACTTAAAAACGCATAAGAATAATAATGTTACACTGTTAGAATTTACACGATTTGAAAGTGTTACCACAGAGGTTCGCTAAATACAATAGTGATTTAAATAAAACGGTTTGTAAATTATTGCAACTTAAATGATTCTTGTACCTTTTAGCTTCACAAGAAAATAAATAAATTTCTATTTGATCAATGAACAGGTAAACCACTAGTTGGTTAACGCAGTTTGATCTACAATAATATATTTTACTAAAAGATATTCAACAATAAAGCAATAAAATATTATATGATAAGATAGATAAGATAAAATTTATTGTCACATTATAAAAGTAAGTTACAATTTTACATATTTTTTATCTACTGGTTCCTTATTAATTACCCATTGAATGTTGTTTATTAGTAGTCTTATGCGTTACCATTATTATTTTTTTTTGTATATAGGAAAAAGTTTATATTAAAGAAATTAAAAATATGTCAATGACCAGCTTTTGAAATATTCAGTATTTTTTTTAGGTTGTAGTATTTCTGAAAAACACAATCCCATTTTTAGGATTTTTTTTTGACGACTAATAAAAAGATAGAACTTTGAACTTTCTATGAGATATTTAAATATTAATATTTCAGTAGTGTATAAAAAAAATTTCAAGCATAAATCTCCACAAAAACATGAGTCGTACCACTACGAAGACACCCATCTTGAGAAAAAGGTTGTTGACGGTCTCCATGATTCCGACTGATTGGCTTATCTCAAATAAAAAAATTAAACTGAATTTTAATCTGTAAGCCTGTGGCAATAAAGTGAACTAGAATTATTCGAAAATATTGAAAATTAAATGACTGACAGACTTCTGAAAATTAATTTGTAGATATTGTGATTTTTTTCGACAATTTTGCGTCGAAAAAAATAGAACCACTCTGAATTTTCAAAAGAGTCTAGTTTATCCTACGACTATACATGTGCCCAATCTACCATTAAAATTTCAAAGCAATCGGTCAAACCGTTTTTGAGATATTGTGGAGACAAATTTGAAAAACACAGTTTTAAAAAAACGCGTTTAAAGGTTCAAGTGCGATTTAAACTATGAAATCTGCAAAATGCTCACGATTATAACTCATTTCTTTTAGAAGGTTTCAAGTAACAAGCCGACAGTCACAATGGGCTCGGTGTCCAACCGCTCAACTGAGCGCTCCGAACACCTTCTCTTCTAACAGCCGTATCTTTGCAACCACTTCCAATATTATATAAAGTGCAAATATAAATTTACACTAGGAAGTATTAAAAATAGATAATTATTTGTCTCCATAAAAATACACACAAAGAGCAGCTGAAGATTTAAGCATGTTACATTTGCACAACAGAATATACCGAAACGAGTATCCGCGAATACAAAGATGATGAATCTCAAGCAATATTGTTGATATTGCATACAATTCGTTTCTTGTGCAGGCCTTGAGCTCTTCCAATTTTAATATCGTTCAATTATTAATATATTCAATGTTTCAACTTTTGTCATCCATATAATTTGATAATAAATGAAGTCGAAAAACAGAATTCAGAGAATACACAAAAAATATCGGATCGAAATGATCATGCAAGTCCAGCAGCGACAGCATAGCATGCCTGGGCGTTTGTGTAATCATTCGCTGGAAAAGTATGTATCGAAAAATGCATATCATCCATGTAATATACAGACGACTTTGTATAGCCTGCCGCAAAATATGTTTCACACACCAGTATATATATAATAATTATTATGATTTATGGGCTATACATTAATCATGTTTATAGCTGTTGTAGGTACCTACAAAATGTGCAGTATCAGTATTTTTTTTGAAAATAGAATGATTGCTAGTAGTATACCTGACTTCAAATAATACTTACTCAAATTTTATCATATTGTAAAATACTTACACGAAACTAAAAATTTGAATATTATAATTAGGAGAGCTATCAAATATTTTTGGGTAGGTATATGGGGCACAGTGAAAATTTGTGTAATACTTCTTTTGTAATGTCTGAATACAAAACCGAAGACTTGACTGAAGGGTAGTAGTACCTAGCCAAACCTTGAATTTTTAACTCTGTGAACTATGCGGCCGGCTGAGTCTTGCAAGAGTCAGTCGCACAGTAGCACGCTTCAACTCAGCCAACCGCCGATATACGCTGTCTCTCTCTCCCACTTCAACCTAGTCACAGCGTCTTCCTCGCTTACAGGTATAATATTCCAGGATCACCTGCCAGGTAAGAAGTCCCACCAAGATGACCTTTCAAAATATTTTTCCTCTAGGCATAAATATTACTCTGTCTAAATCTCAGCTTGCCTCAAATATATTTTTTGATATTTGTGATTTATGATATTTTTGAAACCGCCTGGCAAACATTTAGACCCAACTAAATAATCTGATTTATTTTTATTTTATTAAATACTAAATTTTTGAAGGCCATACAATTTCAAAATGTCTCAAGGATATTTTTTGCAAATAATATTTGGCAAACTTAAAGGTTCATCTTTCAGCTAGGTCTTTGGTTTTGTGTTCAGACATTACAAAAGAAGTGTTACACAAATTTTCACGATGCCTCAAATACCTACCGAAAAATGTTTAATAGCTCTTGGCCTATTATTTGAACTCAGTAATTTCAAGAATGAAGATTAAGAGTATTCGTCCCTGCAAATACCCCCCTGCACCCTTCATCTCAAATCTTTTCCCCTCGCCTAAAAACGGTTCGCGCTCTCCCGACGCTATTTTTAAAGCTAGAGAGTTCTGGTAAACCCCAAATGAAAGACAAAGAATCAGACTACAGATCCTTCAGGCGAATTTTTTGAAAAACAGTTTCGCCTACGTGTGAAATATTACGTAACTTATTATTTTTTTCAAAAGGTTGTAAGTTTTTTCAGGAATTTTTTTTCAAAAAATTCGCCTGAAGGATCTGTGGTCTGATTCTTTGGCTTTCATTTGGCGTTTACCAGAACCCTCTAGCTTTAAAAATAGCGTCGGGAGAGCGCGAACCGTTTTTAGGCGAGGGGAAAAGATTTGAGATGAAGGGCGCAGGGGGTATTTGCAGGGACGAATACTCTTAAGTACATCGTTTTATCATTCCAATCCACAAGTGGGAATGGTACTAGTTTAGGTCAAAAGTCACTTTTCAAAAATTTACAATATTTTTCCATTTTGAGGTCCCCCGAATCCAAAAAACATAATTTGGAAAAACTCTGTGCGTCTGTTTGTCTGTTAGTCTGTTGTCTGTTAGTCTGTGAACACGATACAGGTCAAACGGATGAGCGGATTGAAACCAAATTTTGGGAGGATGATTGATATGCAAATATGAAGAGCCCTATTGTTTTTGGGGAAAATCGGCGCATGCGCAGAAGAGATATATGCTATAACGGTGTTTTTATTTAATAATGGTATACTTTTCATAACGGCTTATTATCATATTTATTTTTTCAAGAAATGTTCGTAAAATCTTTTTTTCTAAACTTTTTAGTTTCGGAAATATTTTGAAAATAAAAAAAAATCAGCCGCTCTATTGTTTTATGGATCTATCAGAAATAAACTAGTTAGGCATGCTTTGATTAATTAATAAGAAATTATTATCGATGGACACGATATCTAATATATGCTTTGATTAATTTTTATATGACGTGGGACATATTCTGTAGGTAACCATGGCAACGAATAGCAAATATCACATTGAATACTAGCCATTACCCGCGTCACCTCACGCGATATCAGAAATTTTATTTTCTTTAGTATAATCAAATGTCAACATTTTTGAAGTTGGAATATTCCCGTCGCGTCGCCCAATTGGCTGGAATTTTTTTACTTTAAGTTATTAAATAAGTATGTAAAGTACTTAAGTCTAATGTATATATAGGTATATGTAAGTGATTAAGTATTGCATTCAAGTAAAAAGTATTTATTATAAAAATGAAGTCTTCAAGTGCAATTAAACGTTTAGTATTTTCATTAATACTGGAACTGACAGTAAGAATACTTAAGTACTTTTTGGACATAAGTACATGCTTTTAGTACTATTAGTAGCCAGTACCACAGTTCTGACCATGTTCACACTTTTTGAACTATGTGATGTTGCATTATGCCTGTTTTGCTACCTAACACTCCTCCCCAACTTATGCGACATGACGTTTATTTTGAATGTGTGATTCTTTAAAAATAATTTCTGACTAATAATGAACCAATGAGAAATTAACAAAAACTTAATTTCAATTGCATATATAAAAATAATATTTAAAGCTACATTAAACCTACACATTAGTATACTAAAATAAATTAAAAAATATTATTATTATTATATGTTTTACAGAGATTTTTCTATGATTCGACTATTAAAAAATCATTTTTGCAGCACGGAAAAGAAACATGTGACGCTTAACTTATACTTTAAGTTTGTCACGTGACTAATGTGTAGTCCTTTAAGATAAATAGCATAGTTTTTTTCGTGACCCTAGGAGAGTAGAAAGTATTATAATTGTCGGAAAATTCGACTTCGAGATTTTTATATATTTTGATTCTATATCAGATTGGTAAAAAAGGTTCGGAAAAAATGTTTGTGTGGGTATGTGATCGTCGTCTAGTCTGGCGTTCAAACAAATTGACCAATATTTTTCAAATTTCTTTTCTTGGCTCTGCTTAACCCTAACCCTTGAAATTTTTTTTCTGTTTTACCCTGTAATTCCCAAATAAGAGCTAGGTTTATTGACGAACAACAATAGAAAATTGCAATTTTCTAGAGAACAACTCTAACGATTTTGATTAAAGGTACATTTTATAGTAGGTACGTTACTCCCCTAACAATATGTTATTATTGGTTTTTTCCAGAAAATTCTAATAATTGCTAAAAAAAAATTGATGATTTTCATTGACAATAGTTTAGGGTAGTTCCTATAGAAATCCTCAAACACCACACTAAAATTTAGTAAGCTCTGCTACGTTTTTTCGCTGCATAATTTTTTAAGATGATTTTCAAAGTCAAAAAATAACAATTATTTAAAAAAATTAAGGAACCAACCACTTTTTGAAGAAGAGGTCATGCAAATATACTGGTTATCTTTTGGAACCACTGAAGTCCAGTTTGTTACTTTTAAGTTTGGTGTTTTTCCACAAAAAATGAACACCTAAAAAGAACTTTCTTCGAAATTAATTTTTATCAAATAACTACGAAGAGTTTTCAACGCCTGAAGATAGGTTTTAGAAAATAATTTTCGAAATGCAAATACTATTACCGGAAAAAAAATTTGCCTGAAAACATATTTTGTAGCAATTGATAGATACGCGTGTAGGTTAAGCTGATAGTCTGGATATATTTTATACATAGAGTTCACAGTAAGTTGGTACCCTTGAACATTCCTAGCATTTTTTCATACATAGCAGTTAAGTTGGAGAGTGTCGATTGTTCATTTCTGATCGCATTCCGCCACGAAGAGCCTCGTCGGATCATTTGGTACACACACACTTACACACACACATATACATTCCATCACCTGGACCTGTCGAATACCTTCTTCTTCTTTTTCTGCTGTCCTGACACTGACATATTATGACACCGCGTTTCTCAAAATGTTTACCACAGGTGTCCAGTCTTACTGGAAATTAAATATTTTACAGCAGATATTTTTTTTTTTCAGATTGCAAAACTACAGAACGGCTCGCCAATAAAATAGAATTTGAATAAAAATAGAAATCACACAATAAAAGTTTACAAAATTGAAAAATGTATTATATAAATTGTATATATAAATTGCATAAACGCTCAAATCCATACGATGTTAGGAAAATAACTTATGAACTGCCAGCTCACAACACTTCAAATTTTAAAAAAGCATTTGCTTATCTGGCGCCTAAATTATTAAATGAGCTTGACAGCACTATCTTAAACCAGGCCATTTCACATCGCAATCAAATGAAAACTTTTATTATGATGATTAATACGAAGCTCGTAAATCGGCAAAATTTATTGACCTTTACTTAAGACATTATTTAATCTTTTTTTTAATTTTTACTGTTTTTCTGTTACTTTTATGTAATTTAAGGACAGATGGAAGACCAATTCGTATGGATTGAATCTGGTCCGATTGCCTTAGCAATAAATTAATTCTATTCTATTCTATTTCTATTTCAAAAAGTTCTAACTAAACAAGTGAGAGAAAGTTTTTTGGGTTTCTAAATTTATCCTCAGCATAATATGGAATGTGCACATTTATAACGAAATTTCTGCAGCATTTTTATCTTTATCCTTTATTCTAAAAAAAAAATAGTCGATTTTCCTAAATCAATTTTGAGAATTTTTTAGTAGCTACAATACCAAATATCAAAAACAATGTTTTTGTTATTTTAATATTTCATTAACATTTCGGTCTATAATTTCTATTTTTTTAAATTAAAATGCAAATTAATCAAAATTAAAAGACGATCATTCTTGATAACATATTGAAAGCGTTCGTTATTACTAAGTATTTATTGAAAATTGAATAAATATTTTAAAATTGTTGTTATAAAAAATAAATAGTTAATTGGTCACTGTTTTAATAGCAACGTAAGACACTTGGTGTGATCACTGAGTTTTTTACAGAGTGAACGATAAAAACTGAGGTATCTTTATTTATATTCTCTTTTATATGGAAATTTACCGATTTGAAATTTTTGTATTCTTGTAAGCAATTAAGTAATAAAAATGACAATGTAGTTAATTTTCAGGGAGAATCAGTTTTCTAATTATTCAGTTTATCTCATAATTTAGCTTAATATGTTTAACCAAAACACAATATCTCTTTCAAAGTTATTTCTTTTCTTTGTTTCTACCAAAAAGTAGAATTAAAATTTAAAATGTTACCAATATTTTATGTGGCACATTTTTTGAGTAAAAACTGTTACTATTAGCTTGACTTGTATGTTGATGTATATAAAAAAATATGTAATTCGATTTTCACCCTCTTCCCAATGTCCAATTGAAATGAAACTTTGTGTATGTATACAAATATTAAGAGCACTGTGGTTGAAACAAAAATAAAAAATAAAGAATGGTTACTTCTTACCACTACAGTTTTATTAGCGGATGTACATTTCGGGAGCTATGCTCTCATCTTCAGCAAACACTAAACTCAAAACAATATTCGCAATTATATTAATTAATGTATAGATTTCGCAGGGATAGAGTGTTTTAAGCCATTGGACAATGGACTAATTTCTTCGGGATTGAAGACTATCAAGGACTCGTTCTTTACAAAGTTATCTATTGACGGGCTATTGTAGGTGTTTTTAAAATTAACTAGTTTTAATTTTTTAAACTTGTTTCTAAGACGACGTCTTTTCGACTCATATTTATTCAAATTTACTTCATTAATTTTTTGTAAGCAATTATCCCAATCTGTTTTTTACATTAAATTACTTAATTTTAAGTGTAATTGATATGATTCTAATTCTAATTAAGTTAAATTACTATGTAAAAGTTGTATTTCTAAAATTATTCATTTGGTTTTAGCAGCATCTTTTGCTTTTTAAACGAGTTCGTTAGTAATTTTGTTTTTAAAGTTAAACCAGTGGGAGTATATGCCCAAGTAATTCAAGAATTACAAGGCGCGAAATTTTACAACATATATCCCGGTGCTTTGTTTGAAAATTTGTGTATATTTAACGTTCAGCCCGGAATTGTTTTTTTAAAAAATCCACATTTGCCCCTTTCCGTTTCACTGCGAGACAATTCGAATACCCCTTTATTGTTCACCCCAGAATTACAATTCGCATACCCGTTTATCGTTCACCCCGGAATTATTTTTTTAAAAACTCCACCTTTGCCCCATCGCGTTTCACTGTGAGACAATTCTTCTTTAGTCCGTCATATTGAATTTAGAGTGACGTCACTTTATTTTTCGAGTCATTCTCAGCAAGCCCTTTCATCTGATACCCATATTGTAGGAAAGCATAATAAAATTAAGCGCCATTTTTAGAAGTCCGCCATATTGGATTTAGAGTGACGTCACATAAGTTTTATAGTTATTTTCAGCAAGCCCTTTCATTTGATATCCATATTGTAGGAAAGCATAATAAACTTAGTCCGCCATATTGGATTTAGAGTGACGTCACTTTATTTTTCGAGTTATTCTCAGCAAGCCCTTTCATTTGATACCCATATTGCAGGAAAGCATAATAAACTTAGTCCTCCATCTTTAGAAGTTCGCCATATTGGTTTTAGAGTGACGTCACTTTATTTTTCGAGTTATTTACAGCAAGCCCTTTCATTTGATACCCATATTGTAGGAAAGCATAATAAAATTAGTCCGCCATCTTTAGAAGTCCGCCATGTTGGATTTAGAGTTACGTCACTTTATTTTTCGAGTTATTTTCAGCAAGCCCCTTCATTTGATACCCATATTGCAGGAAAGCATAAAAAACTTAGTCCACCATCTTTAGAAGTTTGCCATATTGGTTTTAGAGTGACGTCACTTTATTTTTCGTGTTATTCTCAGCAAGCCCTTTTATTTGATACCCATATTGTAGGAAAGCATAATAAAATTAGTCCGCCATCTTTAGAAGTCCGCCATATTGGATTTACAGTGCCTTCACTTTATTTTTCGAGTTAGTTTCAGCAAGCACTTTCATTTGATACCCATATTGTAGGAAAGCATTATAAAATTAGAGCGCCATCTTTAGAAGTCCGCCATATTGGATTTAGAGTGACGTCACTTTATTTTTCAAGTTATTTACAGCAAGCCCTTTCACTTGATACCCATATTGTAGGAAAGCATAATAAAATTAGTCCGCCATCTTTAGAAGTCCGCCATGTTGGATTTAGAGTTACGTCACTTTATTTTTCGAGTTATTTTCAGCAAGCCCTTTCATTTGATATCCATATTGTAGGAAAGCATAAAAAACTTAGTCCGCCATCTTTAGAAGTCCGCCATATTGGTTTTCGATTGACGCCACTCTATTTTTCGAGTTATTCTCAGCAAGCCCTTTTATTTGATACCCATATTGTAGGAAAGCATAATAAAATTAGTCCCACATCTTTAGAAGTCCGCCATATTGGATTTCGAGTGACGTCACTTTATTTTTCGAGTTATTCTCAGCAAGCCCTTTCATTTGATACCCATATTGCAGGAAAGCATAATAAACTTAGTCCGCCATCTTTAGAAGTCCGCCATATTGGATTTACAGTGACGTCACTTTATTTTTCGTGTTATTTTCAGCAAGCCCTTTCATTTGATACCCATATTGTAGGAAAGCATTATAAAATTAGAGCGCCATCTTTAGAAGTCCGCCATATTGGATTTAGAGTGACGTCACTTTATTTTTCGAGTTATTTACAGCAAGCCCTTTCACTTGATACCCATATTGTAGGAAAGCATAATAAAATTAGTCCGCCATCTTTAGAAGGCCGCCATGTTGGATTTAGAGTTACGTCACTTTATTTTTCGAGTTATTTTCAGCAAGCCCTTTCATTTGATATCCATATTGTAGGAAAGCATAAAAAACTTAGTCCGCCATTTTTAGAAGTCCGCCATATTGGTTTTCGAGTGACGCCACTCTATTTTTCGAGTTATTCTCAGCAAGCCCTTTTATTTGATACCCATATTGTAGGAAAGCATAATAAAATTAGTCCCACATCTTTAGAAGTCCGCCATATTGGATTTACTTTACTATTTTTTAACTGTCAATTTTTTGTTAACTAAGTGCCCAATTCAGTTTTTATTTGTGACTTCTTAACGAGTGCTCATAAAGTTTTCGTTTATTTATAATAATCGATTAGTTCGTTAATCAAAATTAAATTTTATTTTCCACTAATTATAAAAGAGTTTTGCTCCAAAACTCGAGAACCAAAATTATTATTTCATACAATGCATTTCCTAAACTTATTCTATGTTTTTTGTTGATTTCAGTTTCTGTTAATTACATAACTATTTCATTATGTCTTATTTTAACCAACATAACTTAAAATACAGGGATAACCTCAAAAAAAAATCTGCGCATACATCGACCTACCTCGGCATCAGCGCTTCACTCTTGTAGACTGATTACTTATAAAAGAGAACACAAGAGTGAATTTGTCGCTTCTCCTCATGTACGCACCCATTTTCGTACGGCTTTCCGAGCTCCTGATTGGTTCCCTTTTTATCGTGAAGTTGTTTGCGATATCTTGAGCAAGTCGATCAGTAACCGCAGAATCTGGCAATTTGAACAATATTCTGGTAGTATATCTTATAAATGAGGTTATCTCGAGGCTATACTAGTGTTTTAAAAAGTGGAAAAATAAAGTATGTCTAGTGTAACAATAATTCAATCAAAAACATAAATGTGGAAAAGAGATCCAAGTTCAATATTCAATACAAAAAAAATTGAGATCTAAAAGGGTGCCAAGTTTTGTCTTGGCAAGTTTTCGTGCTTTATTTTATGATTTATACCTAAACTTTTTGTTTATATGTGTGAAAACTTGCCAAGTGATAACTTGGCACCCTTTTAGATCTCAATTCTTTTTGTATTAAATATTGAACTTGGCTCTTTTTTTCACATTTATGTTTTTGATGGGATATCATTATTTTTTGGAAAAAAATTGTTATGATTTATCATTCACAAGTGATTTCTAAAATTTATCTTTTTTCCTGTACCTATAGTTTTCTTTTGCGAAAGGCGCTAGGTAATAATAAAAATCGATTACTAGGAAAATATTTCAAACCTTGAAAATTCACTGTTTTTTAATTTTTTCCTTTATATACAATTACCTAGCTGAACGCCAAATTTCAAATATCTAAGTCATCTAGAATTGGGTTAGGGTTTTGATCTATATTTCAGTGAGTCAATCAGTCAGTCAGTCCGATTTTTAGACGTTAATATCTCAATAACCGTTGGAGCTGTATTTCTGAAATTTGGGGTTTTAGTTAATCTAAGGGGTTTGAATAAATAAACCAAATTTCATGAGTTTATTTTAAATAGATTTTGAGTTATTAAGAGGTCAAAAGTAGCTCCAAATAGTTCGTGTAATATATGGCTGCTGCTTCCTTTTTCTTTGTTGAACTTGGCTTGACACGCTGCCGCGTATCTAGATATTATAAGAACTATAGAATAGAATAGTACCTATATAATATATTTGTTCAAATACCACCATTACGTGGCATAACATTGTCTAATACAATTAAAAAAAAAACAAGTTTAAAACACCAGTTAAAGAAATATTCTTCAGCCTCAATCAATCTCCTCCTCGCAAGATTCTTGAACTTGAACTGTTTTAGAGGAAGGTTTTGAACATCGAGAGGTAGTTTATTGAATAATCTAACTGATATGCAGACGAAACTGCTATTTGTTTTTTCTAGTTTAAACTAAGTTTATTAGCCGAAAACCAATCAGTAGCCCCCAATGGGTGTCACACTCGACATCCCAGAATCAACATCATCTCGCTTAGAAAGGAAGGTCGTATCGTCTGCATACAAAATTGTTGAAAATGGCTTCATATTATCTGCTAAATCATTAATATAAATAATAAATAACACCGGACCTAACACTGAACCTTGGGGCACACCATTGTGAGTGATTTTGTTTCCTGTTAGTTAAATACGACTCACATAATCTAAGCGCCATGCATCTGATCACGTAATGTTCTAATTTACGTAGAAGAATGTCGCGTGAGACACAATCGAAGGCCTTTGATAGGTTACAGAATGTTGCATCCATTGAAGTACCCTCCTCAAAAGCATTTAGTAAATTTTCAGTCATTGCTGCAACAGCTGTAATGGTCGACTTACCGTCCCTAAATCCAAATTGCGCGTTCGAAAACAAATCACATAAATTAAAGTAATTTAATACACGGTTTTTGATGAGCATTTCAAATATCTTAGAAAAGACTGGCAGAATTGAGACTGGCCTGTATATCATTAATGTCTCCTTTTTTTGAATAAAGGAGCATAGAGTCCAAGTACATAATTAAACAGCAAAAAATGGACAGTATACTGTTTCGTAGAACGTATTGTATACGCATACACATGTGCCGTGAAGCGGTGACCGTGTAGAACGTTTGACGATACCGCGGAATGATTCAGCTGTTTCCACGTGTGATAAAGACATGCATTAACACCAAAGGGTGAAAATGCCTATTAGTGACAGAGGAGATGCTTAATAATGTGTTGCTCCACGCATTGTTAGAATAGTTCGATATTTTAGATACATACACCTGATGTTAGGTACCAGCCAATCTTCTAAATTTTGCATACCGTTAGCTATAAAAAAATAACAAATTTTAAAATCAGTTTTATATATTTTTTTTACCAGTCATCAAAATTGTTCTTTTTCTGCTGTCCTGATTTTAATTTGAAATTATTTATTTATTTATATTTTGCTAAAGCGAAGATGATATTACTTTTATTACTTATTAAGTTATTACTATTTTTACGAATATAGAATACATAGACTTTTCATAGACAATGGCAAAAAAATTACATCTTATGTCAATAGACCTACGCAAATCTATCTTCTATTTATATAGGTATATATACAAATCTCGTGTCATGATGTTCGTCCGCGCTAATCTCCGAAACCACTGAACCGATTTTAATAAAATTTGGTAAATGTGTCTTGCTTGGTCCAAATTACATTATAAGATAGTTTTCATAATTTGTACAAAATTTCGGTGTTTTGTGAAAAAAACTGTTTTAATAACATGTAGCGATATCTGATAGAATTTGCTCAAAGTTATTAGTTCAGAAACAAATCTGGTAGAATTTGCTCAAAGCTATTAGATCAAACGCCGAGCCGCAAACGGAATACATTTTGCAGAATTATATCTATCGCACCCGGGCTGCTAGTAAAATATAAAAATAGTATAGCATAAAAGTATAAGCAATTAATAATATAAAAAAATCTAAATTCACACATCGACGAATCCAACTACAAAAACCGTCCAAACACTCGGCTCAGAAAGTATTTCACGAATCAAAAAAATATTTTTATCGTAATTTTTGGAGAAATTTTTCTTTCTCAAAATAAATATTTTTTAAACGCATTAAGGTATCTGGGTCATGGAAAACAAATAGCAATTAGAAAATTTATATTCTCAAAAATATATCTCTACATAGGTCAACATTAGTTATATGAAAAATAATACAAAATCATAATTCACGCTGTTTATAAAATAATTAATCACACCGCTAGCGAAAAAACAAGGTTCTTGTACGAAAAATAATAAATCCATATTTGTAATACAAACAGCGGCCATCAATTTAGTCAGCTCATATAGCACAGTTCATGTACTATGTTCATGATTATAAACAGTCAAGCAGCTTCCAGTGTTGCCAACTAGGTACCGTTAAATATTTTCAAATCGCAAATGCCAAAGGCTTTGTTTTTTACAAATCATTTTGAGAAGAATCATTTGTGACATAAGGACGTAGTCTGGTGATCGGGTTTTGGCAAATCATTTTTTTTACAAATTTAGAAAATACTGTAAAAATTTTACACCGAAATATTTACAAAATTATAGCATATGGTCGAGAGCACCATGACCGCCATGACCGCGTGGCAGCGGCAACGGTCTTACGGTAAGACTCTACCTGCTATTAAATCTCAAATTATTGTTTTCACGTTATCCTTAAACTTTCACAGAGCAGAGCAGAACAATTAGCAAAAAACGGTGCCTTTAAAGAAACGGAAGGTTTACTTTATCCACCAGGCATAGCTGATTAGTTTAAGTAATGTAAGTATATATTTTTATTTTTTTTGTAAGAAATCTTAAATGAAAACTTTAACGTATTTTTCTCAAAAGAACATTTTTGTAAGCGGCGCGTGTAATTAAAATAATTCTTCACAACCGATTCCTTTCATTTTTGCACAGGATATTTTACACAACAATGGCTCCGTTCGGTACTAGAAATTATTACTTTATTATAAAAATAATTTGTTTTTTTATCATGGATTTTCAACGATAAACCTACGATTTTTTAAGTAAATAAAATTGTCGACCAATTTTTCTAAGACCAAACGATATATTGACAAAAAATGATAAAATTACAAATCAATATAACACAAGATGACGTTTCGATCCGGATTTGGATCTTCTTCAGAAATATCTAAAAAATATAAAAATTAATTAGTATTAAATAATAGATTTCATGCAGGATTAAAACTTTGAATTCTACGATTTTTTAATTGCTATTATTTCAAGCATGCCATTTTATTGTTTATTAATAAAAATGTTTATATATACTACAATAATTAATTTAATTTTTTTATTTCAGATGACTCCAAGTGATGTTATCATCCGCGCCACTCCCCTCCCCCCATTTAAAAAGCATTATTATAAAATGTTGTAAAATTAAGTAAAAAATGTACTTTCTTAGTTTACGACCTCAATAAAAACATATAAAA
Organism: Xanthostigma xanthostigma; assembly: GCA_963575645.1. Classification (NCBI taxonomy): domain Eukaryota; kingdom Metazoa; phylum Arthropoda; class Insecta; order Raphidioptera; family Raphidiidae; genus Xanthostigma; species Xanthostigma xanthostigma. Next base: position 17,584,061 of record OY754468.1, read on the forward strand.
AATTTAAATGATTATGTAAGTATTTTATTTTGTTATAAAAAATCTTGAAATAAGGGTTAAAAACGATCCTGAACACCAGACTACGTCCATAAAAACAGTCTATAAGTTTTCTCTGGACTATAGACTCTGATAACTTTAGATGTTGAGCATCTATAATCTACAATCTATTTATCTACTCTAGAAAAATCTATATAAAAAATCTCATATCATCTGCGTCCGTTTTTTTAGTCAAATTAATTACTAACTAAAAATATCTGTTGTAGAAATAATTATAAAGTTCTATTAGTATACATAAATTCTGAAAAATATATAAATTAAAAAAAAATTGGTTGTCTGTAAAGTCGGTTTACGGACGATAGTTTTACGTGATAACGTATTCCGTAATACATAACCTAAACCTCCCAAAATTTGGTTTTAATCCGCTTATCCTTGGTGTCGGAATGATAAGAAATGTCAAAAGTGACGTTTGCAACTGTCAAAGTATTATGTTTTAATAATAATAAGTTATTCTAATACTTAACTTAAAAGGCATTGCATTTCACAAAATACTAATGTAAAAAATTGAATTAAACATTAGAAATTCAGCCGTTTTCATGTTGCATTTATACAGCTATTTTTCTATATAAATTTGTATAAAAAAACTGTTTAGGCAAATTCTTTTATGCGAAATCTATGTAAAATGTTCTCCTCTTTCGTTTAAGACTGGTTTCAAACCGATCTGATTTAAATTAAGCGAGAAATTAGCAAAAAGCACGCACAGGGTCAGGTGGAACGTTACCCGTTAGGAACGTTAGGAACGTTACGCGTTACGCGTTACGAACGTTACACTTTTTCGAACATGCAGCCGGTGTTTTATCAATTTATAAGATTGGTGATTCATCAATTTATAAGACGTTATCATGTCAAAAAGAAATTCTGCTAAACTGTAGGTATAACATTTATCCTAGATTTTACGATTTTCCTTTAAAGCTGACAACACTGAAGACGTCCTAATTTATATCACGAATGTTGCAGAGAATACACATTACAGTCAACATTGGAAAAATTCGACCGACGCAGGATTATGTAATGATTTTTTTATGAAAAAAATGTCTTTCTTTAATGAAATTTTCAATGTTTCAAATATGTTATTAATTTTGAGAGTACAAATCAAAATCAAAGCCTCCAAACAGTAATATACAGGGAGTCTAAAGTTTTGACAAAAAATTGGTTGTCTGTAAAGTCGGTTTACGGACGATAGTTTTACGTGATAACGTATTCCGTAATATATAACCTAAACCTCCCAAAATTTGGTTTCAATCCGCTTATCCTTGGTGTCGGAATGATAAGAAATGTCAAAAGTGACGTTTGCAACTTACAAAGTATTATGTTCTAATAATAATTAGTTATTCCAATAGTTAACTTAGAAGGCTTTGTAAATCACAAAATACTAATGTCAAAAAATGGTTGTCTGTAAAGTCGGTTTACGGACGATAGTTTTACGTGATAACGTATTCCGTAATACATAACCTAAACCTCCCAGGTTTCAATCCGCTTATCCTTGGTGTCGGAATGATAAGAAATGTCAAAAGTGACGTTTGCAACTTACAAAGTATTATGTTCTAATAATAATTAGTTATTCCAATACTTAACTTAGCAGGCTTTGCATTTCACAATATACTAATGTCAAAAAATTGAATTAAACATTAGAAATGCAGCTGTTTTCATGTTAAGACAAGACATACGTTTGCTTCTAATTTCCATGTACGGCAAACAAAGACAACCGACCGCGTCGCGTCATGCATTACACAACATTGCATTTATACAGCTATTTTTCTATATAAATTTGTATAAAATATTTTTCTATATAAATTTGTATAAAAAAACTGTTTAGGCAAATTCTGTTATACGAAATCTATGTAAAATGTTCTCCTCTTTCGTTTAAGACTGGTTTCAAACCGATCTGATTTAAATTGAGCGAGAAATTAGCAAAAAGCACGCACAGGGTCAGGCGGAACGTTACGCGTTATGCGTTACGAACGTTAGGAACGTTAGGAACGTTAGGAACGTTACGTTACACTTTTTCGTACATGCAGCCGGTGTTTTATCAATTTATAATATTGGTGATTCATCAATTTATAAGACGTTATCACGTCAAAAAACAACAGTTAAACATAACGTTTTTGAGTTATTCGCAAAACTAGCCTTCTGTTATAGAACTCTTTGTAGATTTTAGCATTTTTAAAACGGAAAAATTTTGTAAATATTATCCCTAAAGTGGAAAATAACAGTGTTTCTTCACTATCAAAGTTAAACGAATCGCCTAAACGCTCTTATATAATAATATATAAGAGCGGTTTATATTATAATACCAGTGGTCCGGTCCGGTTTAGTCTGAATTTGTGGATTTCTTATAAAAGATAGATTATTATAGAATAATGCCGTATTTGCAGGGTGTTCTCATTTATTTATTTATATTAGTCATTACCAGCGGATTCGCACGCGATTAAGACGAAACACGGCAGTGACAACAGTAGTGGAGCCTTCGGCTCCACAGTATTCAACTTTAAGATACTAACTTAGAATTTTTATGTCCAGAATTCTTTTCTCTTTCAAAAAATGCAAAAAATATACAGATGTCCATTTATTTCAAAAAAAAAACTTCTAATTATTATGGTCACTTGTTTGGTTTCACCATCGTAATCTATAATAAAAAATTCCAGCCAATTGGGTATAAGGTTGGGAATTTTTAAGTCATTGTTCTGTGAATGTTTAAAAAACGAATCAAAAAAGAAATACATCATATAGGTAAATGTAATGTTGAATTGATGTCTGAATAAGCTTTCGTTTGAGACCCTACACGTGCCATTGAGAAATGTTTTATTTATTTCCTAATTCACTCCCTGAAATTAACTCACAGAGTCAAAATTGATCATATTTCACGTCGGCATTTAGGTCACTAGACTCTATTTCTCTGCCAAATTTCAAATTTTTACGACAAATCGCTTGTGACGGACAAACATACGGGCACTTAGATTTCGTTTTACATGGAACACAAAAAATGAATATTTTATTAAGGTATATTATAGTTGCTTAAAAAAATATTTACATTTGACCAACTTTAAATAGTTATATTTACCGCTTTTTTCTGCTTTCAAATATACCATATATTTTCGGCACAAAAAAAAAACCGTTTTGCTGTTTGTTACGTTTCATTCAAGATGGCAATCGATCCACACATCAAAATAAAAATGCGTGCTTTCATTGTTTCCTTAAATCTGACGATTTATCGAAATATAATGTTTATTTGTCCTTAAATCCGGGTTATAGAGCAAATTTTTTCTGTTTTGACTGTAACTCATATAAATTATGGAGGTCACATATTATATGTTCAGTACACAATATACCAAAAGCTACCTAATTATACCAGAAAAATATGCATCATTAATATTATTTTGACAAAACATGTGACGCCCTTTAATATAAATGAAGTTGTTAGAAAATACGTGGGCGTTCTATTTTTTCTGCGTATAAGTACTGCTCTACTGTTTATAATACAAAATGAATTCTTTAAAAACACGTATCATGTAGGTACTCATTAATTTACATTTGAGAAGTTATAAGGCCAACAACTTATGAGGTACGCACGAATAATAATTTAAGTTCACATGTCTCTTTTTGATGAATTCTAGTCCTCCTTCACCGAAAATGATGATCAGGGTGTCATTTGATTCAGAACGACATCCAGAAATTTTTTGAAAAAATTGAAGTGGGGGACGAAAAAATTGCAAAAGTTATAAGTAAAAAAGAGGGGTTTGGTTTTTTGAGAATATCTCAAAAACTATTGCAGATATCTCAAATCACAAAAAAGATTCCGAAAGATCAGAAAATTTCCTACAAAAAGTTTTATCTCTCGAAACTCCAAAATTTTTAATTTTAATTTAGATGTAAAAATAGGGCTAAAATTTTTTTTAACTTGTTATACGGCAAGCTAAAAAACACAAAAATATTGAAAATTATATAAAAATCGAAGAAAAAATTAGCCGTATTTTCACTGCTAAATTAAAATTATATGCTTGAAAGTGTATAGTTTGGTGTTGACTTGATTTACACTTGCGTATCGTTGTTTACATTAAACTTTTTTACCAAGATTATTTAAAAACTTTTTGTGGATTGCTTTAATTACCATTAATTCGTTTAGCGTAGCAAGAGTGGGGGCAGGCTAAAATACTGTTTATACCCCCAATTTAATTTTACAGTTTATTGTTAGACATTATTTAAAATTAATTAAATTGATTTTAAAGTTCAGTTATGGCTATAATTCAAGAAATTATCCTTGATGAAATTAACGGAATACAAAGCTAAATATAAAAACAAATTTTATTCAATAGAACTTCATTTAATAGTCAACGTTTCGGCAAGCAATTATTACCTTCTTCAGGACCTTAATTGCTTGCCGAAACGTTGACTATTAAATGAAGTTCTATTGAATAAAAATTGTTTTTACATTTGGCCTTGTATCCCGTTAATTTCATCATACCATAATACCAAGGTGTCTTATTTTATTTTATAGAAATTATCCTTGTTTTCTATCAATGCTTAACAAAATATGCCGTATAATTAAAATATCTAAAAAGATATAAATAAGTTTGTCCGATAATGATTAAATAATTTGTAAGCTTTCGTCTTCTTGTGCAGTATTCTATTTTAGCTCAAAATAGATCTTTATTGTACTAAGTCATGTACGCACGGTAATTATTTCACAGTCACAAAGGAATCTTAATTCTCACGTGACGATTTGGATACTTTAGATCTCAAATCAAAAACGTGCTACTTGTGACGTCTCGCATATCATCAGTGACAGATTCCATCTTGTTTATAAACACATATGAGGCTATCATATGTTAATATCCAGTGGCGGTTCCCTGAAACGCTCGTTTAGTGTTTTGTGGCATCACCATTTACGATAACAATTTATTTTTTATTTAAGAAGACGCGCAGTTACTAGGCTACGTACGTCAATAGAAGTTACCGTATTTGTTGGATTATAAGACGCACTTTTTTACATAGAAAAATGGACTCAAATTTTGGGTGAATCAAAGAAATAATGGTTTTAGGGAGAAATATATGTTGAAAGGATTCTAAAAAATGACCCAGTGTTAATATAAACATTGAAATTAATAAGATTTTTAATAAAATAAAAGTATAAAATACTGCAGTCGGCCATGTTGACTAAAAAACCAATTAGAGTGAATGATGTCACGTCTTCTTAAATCAAAGAGAAAAATATAAACACTTGAAGTAAATAATCACAGTGTTGCTTGAATTTTTGTTGCGATTATTCACTTCTGCATCATTTAATTAGTTGATTTGTTGTTTATTCGTTTTTTTTGTGATATTTTCTAACACTTGTGTCGTATGTTATTTTTTTAGTTAACTTGCAACTAAAGGAAGTCATACTATTTTTAATACTAAGTACCTATAGTCGCGTCAATGAATACATAAAACAGGCAAAACTTTGAACTCTGCAGAAACAGCTCAGATTTTGATGATTTTTTTTGAAAATTTAGTTTTTTTACATTATTGAAAATCAGAAACATTTTGGGGTGGGGAACGAACTATTGATATTGTTTAAGAGGCTAGGGGCAGTCAGAGGCATGAACAAATTAAAGAAAAAAAATTTTCGACAAAATTTAAGTTACTTTATAAAGCTAATAATATTTCAACTTCTGTTGGACCCCTCTCACAAGTATGCCATCATAACTTTATGCTGGTTTATCCAAAATCGATAAAACAAAGAAAAGTCTTTAGTTTAATAGTAAATATAGAACATAGTCGAAGATTTTTTTTTTTGAAAATTAATAAAATGATGTTTCGAAAATACTCCCTGAAAATTTCAAGTGAATTGAATGAATAGTTTCCGAGATAATTATTATATGGCCCAGGGAATTAGGTGACTTGCGTTTTTCTCGAAACTGTGTTTTCGAAGTCTGTGACCACTGGAATTCAAGAACCACTTAAATGAAATTTTCACAGCTTATTGAAGGCATAAAAAACAAGGACTTGATCAAAGGATTTTTGTTTTGGTTGAAAACTTCGGCTTTTATAATAATCTGTTCTTGCAAATTCGGGTGTAAGCTTTTAGATACCGCCATTTTATTAATTAAAAAAAAATCTTCGACTAAGTGCTAGATTTACTATTAAACTAAAGACTTTTCTTTGTTTTATTGATTTTGGATGAACCAGCACAAAGTTATGATGGTCACCGCAAAGCATTACCTATACTAGTGAGAGGGGTCTAACAGATGGCTGTAACTTTGACCAAAATTTTTTTTTTTTTGAAAATTTAATGAAGTCAAGTTGAAATATTATTAGCTTTATAAAATAAATTGAATTTTGTCGAATTTTTTTTTAATTTTGTCATGCCTCTGACAAAAAATTATAAAAAAAAAAATTAAAATAATTCGTTCCACGTCCCAAAATGTTTCTGATTTTCAATAACATAAAAAAACTAAATTAAAAAAAAATCATCAAAATCGGAGCCGTTTCTGTGAAGTTCGAAGTAAAAGGCTTCATTGACGCGACTACTACTTTTAAGAAAATACTTAATATAAATCATAGCTTAAAATTTTACATATTTTTCTACGAAGTACCTCTGCACCACAGTTTCACACGCATAGATACAACAACTAATGTCAGGTGTCACTAAGGCGTGACGTCACAAGCGTTTTCACGATTACTTCAAAATAGAAAGATAAAAATGCAAAAATTTGCGTTATTTAATTCATTGATGAAATAATATTTTTTTCGGGAATAGTAGACGTGTATTAAAGAACGGGATTTCAAAATCTGTCATTATAGCTATTGCAAATTTAACAACTTTAAATTTAATTCGGGAGATTACTTGATGAAGAATACACCATAACATTCTATTTTGTACACTTTGTAACAGCTGAGGCACAGTCTCAGTTAGTACGAGTCGTTAATCTGCAATATAATAATAAGTAAGTTCTGACTACAGACATGTACACATAAAATAGAGTGGTGCGTTATGAAGTGTTGAATAGCTACTAATGAAGCTCTATTCTACGCGACTGGTTGATTGAAGTCACTACATCTACTATCTGTCTGTCGGCCGTTCGGTCGGTAGCTCCTCTGTTCTACACACACACAATCACATATTGAAGAGTTTGAACCCTAGACCTCGATACGTCATCGTAATAACACATAAAAAGATCCAAAGCATGACGCTATATCGGTTACCTTCTCAAATGAGCTTCTCCGCGAAGCACATATTTTTAAGGTGCCTACTAGTTTTTTTTTTGTAGTCAAGTTTCTGAAGTCACATTCGAGACCATTCACATGTTTTATTTTTGTTCAAACAAGATACCATCCTAGAGCCGCAAAGTAATCTCAAACCGAGCTTCCAAGTCCTAGTGAAAAGAAGAGAAAATACTAAGATAATATTATAACAATTTTTTTAATGAAATGAGAAATACACATTTGCTACCATACGTGTTGAATATTTAGTAATAATTGTCGGCAGAAAAAATGCTATAAATATTTTTTTTTATAATTTGTATTTTGTAAAAACAATAAAATTTTCTAGTACAGAACAATCATTGGTAATGATAATTAATAATAATTAAAAATGAAAATAATGCATTTCAATATAACTTATGTAACAAGCTACAAACTATTCTGTATATTACACACTAAGTGCATGCTACACATTTTTACTAAAAAGATAATTATTTATTCAATAAAGAATAAATTTAAAAAAAAATACATCGTATAATATTGTTGAATTTGTGTTTTAATAAGCTTTCATGATTAAATTGAAAATATAAAAAATGATTTTGTTTTAAACAATTGATGGTGCATAATTTTTTTTTCGTTCTCTTTAAGCTTTTAAACTTTAAAAAATACTAGAGTGACCTGTGCGAATTATTCGCACTAAATAAGTATAATAATTATCACTTAACAAAATTATTTTTTAAATATGATTGCAGGTATTCAATTCGTTTCTAATTTTGCACACTGCTTATAACGTTTTTCTTTTTGTTGTATTACAATATGAAGCTCAGATGACAGATCGAAGAAATATTTTACTAAAATTGTCATATAGAGGCACAAGTAGCAAAAGCGTTGAGCTAAGCCGTCAGATGGTATCATGCGTTGCTCGATGTTTCAAAATTAAAGCCGTCAGATGGCAGACGTTCTGCGTTGCTGTATTTTTTGATTAAATTACTAAAACAAAAGAAATAATAAATTTTTTAGTTGTCGATGTCAGTAGAGCAAACAATTATCTGTAAAATGATATATAATTTATGTGGAGAAATTTTGAGGTTTTTTCTAAAAAGAGAGGCAAACATCTTTAACCTTAGCGTATTAATATTATATGATATTAAATAAATACAATAAAGAATAAATTAAAAAACAAAACAAAAATATACTTTCATACAACATGGGACTGGAGCTCAGCAACCCGAGACTACGAGTCCAGAGCTATACTACTGAGATACACATCGGCAATTTGAAATTAGTTTATAACAATTAATCGGGCTAAAATTTTTCAATCCTGATAATTGTCACTCAGTCTGCACGTAATTCTCAATTTTCATGATTTTTTCAGTTTTTCTGAGTTTTAGTTAGATGATGTGGATAGGGGACGGCAATTTTTAAGCGCTTTCCCTCAAAAATTATTAAAAAAAGAAAATACAACAAATATATTGTTGAATTCGTGTTTCCATAAGTATTCGTTTGAGGGCGTTCACGATGCCCTCTTGAAATAAGTTTTTTTTTTCATTTCTTATTGCACCCTCTGAAATTAACCTACAGAATCAAAATTCAACTTTTTATACCCTAGTTTTTTGGTAGTTACCCGGTCCGTCATCACCGTAACACGTTCTCGTCAAAGAATACAATGACTATAATAGAGAAATTATTGCGCCGACTTCTATATAATTGAGTATAGGTGAAGGAGGTAATTTTAAAACGAAAGGAAAAATGTCGATATTTATTTATAGTTTTTTATTCTTATTCCTTTTTAAAGTGGTTTCAATTAAAAAAAAAAAAAACTTGTGAGCCTCACAGGGGAAGTGGAACTTCTTTAGAGTTATGAACTCGTTTCATTGATGCGTTATACGTTTTCCGTTACCAAGGTTTCACTTACCCCGCCATGGAATCATTTCCTCGCTTAAGATAATTAGAACATCTAACCGAGAGTTTGCAAAACAAAACTCATGGTATAATAATGTACAATTGATAACGTTTAAACGATTTTGGATTTTCTCAATACCTAAAAATCATAAAAGAGTAACATTTTTGGTATAATGTCGAGTAAAAGAAAATTATAACCTAAATTTACGTATTTTTCAAGTGTTTATACATCATGTTAATTTTGTCACTGTTAAAATTAAAAAACAAATGTCTAAAATAAATTGAAATTCATAAGCGCAACTAAATATACAGCAGTTTTATGAGCTAATAATATAATATCTCTATTTCTCCACCCTACAATAAATCAAACCTATACATATTATGCAGATTGGTAAACGTTAGCGCTGTAGCAGTAATGAATGTATGCGTGAAGTGGCCATATCTTTCTGTTACATAGGCTGCACAATAAGTAAAAAAACAGGTAAGTAATTAAATACACAGCGCCAACATTTTATAGCTAGGTATTGCTCCTTCCATATTTCCGTGAATTTTTTTTGCGTTTAAATGAAGCTAAATTATTAAGTAGTACCTACAACAATTTTCGTGATTATTTTTACTATTTTATTGTAAAGCTCTGAGCTTGCCAAAAACAGAAGTGGGAGAAGACAATAGACTAGCCATGGAAACGCTTAATAAACAACATCCTCCTTAAAAAGTATTTATATTTATTATAGTCTAAGATCCGGTATTAGAAATATATACCCTCATCTGATATTTTATGATGACAAAGATTGTTAGATAATATATATTGGTAAATTGCATATGGGTTGCCTAGCTAAATCGCGAACCGATGCTGTTAAATTAAATAAATTCTAATTGACCTTTTTGGATCAATTTTCCCGATTTGTTAATCATAAAAATCTAGCCTAAATATGAGAGAATATGACAAGAGAAATTAGAATATACCATTGATTCTATATGTAAATATGGATCATCCACATAAACATGCCTTGTAACTATTTACAAGGCATGTTGTGTTCTCTGTATTTTGGAGTTTTGTTAACATTTTATTTATGTCATATTCTCTCATCTTAGGCTCGCGTTTTGTTATTAGCAAATCGGGAAAGTTGACTAAAAAAAGTTAATTACAATTAATTTAGTTTAATTTTTTCAGTACCCAATGTATATATTGCAACAAAACAATTTTTTGTTCGTAGTGGAAAATATTTATTTACAATAGTAAAACTTTAATAGAACAAGTAAACAAACTAAAAAGCACTTCTCTATAACGTAACAAAAAAAAACAACAGTTCTAATTGATAAAATAATAGAATAAGTAATGAAGAATACAAAGTCACTTTATGTACACGAAATATTTACACCACAGGGACACCTAAATTTATTTAGCACACTGTTTATTTATTAGCTGTATACACACGATTATTTACACAGTTCATTTATTTATTTATTTACAGATTATTTATGTTAAACTATTTATTTCAGCAGTTACCTCAGCACTGTTCACTGACAGTTAATTTATGTATCACTGTTCCTGCATGACTGCCTTTGTATGACTGTCCTTGTGTGACTGTCCACTAAGCTATCCTGTGGTTTATATAGGCGCTGAATAGTTCTTTCCTTTGTTGCTTGCATTGTTGTCGATTGTCGTCTCAACGGGAAGTTTGTAACAATATTATTACCTAACATATAATCTTTGTCATCATCAAATAACAGATGAGGCTATATATTTCTAATACCGGATCTCGCATTATTAGCGCTCATGTAAAATCATATGTTATGTAACATTTCTGAATGGACACTTTGTTTGACATTTGAGCAAAACATACAGTTTATAATTAAAATCTAGCATGCAGTAAAATGCAAGTACATACTATAAAATGCTAAAGAGCTTTTTAACTCCGGCACACGATTTATGTCATGGCGAGTCTCGCATGCTGATACAGACGAACCGACACATAAACATCTCACGGAGACAAGTAGTAACTATACTCGATTCAAAGTGACGAGATAAATGTTACTCCTAAAATACAGCGAAAATTTCAGATCCACATCTCTATTAACCTGTACTGCAAAGCTTTTGAATTTTTTATTTTAAAAACATTCGGGTTTTTGTGGTTATTTTACTTTTTACGGCAATTTTATTTTAAAAAATCTGAACTTGACAAGTTTCTTAGATATAGATTTGAGAAAAATTTTACAAATTTCTAACGTTTTTACAGAGTTATGGTTAGACAAAATAGTAGTTTATATAATATCTAGACTAGAATGAATTATGTATATTATAAGTGACATTATGTTGAGACGTGGTCAGCGAATTTTAATATTATTCCCCCCAAGATATATAGGTATATATAATATATACTCCTTTTTTGCACGTATCACCTCATTTCCAAAATTTTGAGAGTTCATTTTTGAGCAACATTGCTTCTAACAGGAGGTTATAATAAAAACAACAGACATACAAACATTGATTAGCTATTGAATCGTTATAGCGTGATCAATATTGTTTTTAAACGATTTTATTATTAATTTCTTTCAAATCTTGCAATCGATGTTTCCGTTATTCGATCAAGTCGAAATTTTACACGCAAGTGTAGCTCTGACGACAATACATATATATGGTAACTAACCGAGCGCCCCGGTTTCGGCTTGTGTCACATTTTTGAACTTTTACTCACCTCTCGTTAGCCGACTGAGTTGAAACTTTGCGCACGTGTGCAGTTCCGATGACAATCCAACATCAAGGTAAATGTGTGTCCGCACCGGCTTCGTCCGGATGTGAATGTCACTCTTAAATTTTCATTCACTTTCTGTTAATCGATTGAGTTGATATTTTGCACACGCGTGTGTAGTTCTGGTGACAATATAATATTATAATAACTAACTGACCGGTCTGGGGGTAATCGGTAGGATGCAAATTGCACTTTTGAATGTTCACATACTTCCGGTTAATTGCTGAAGTTGAAATGCTGCAGTTTGAAATGTGTAGGACCGAAGACAGTAGCCTTGTATAATAATGCACCGAGAGATTTGGAAACCATTAAACCAAAATATGAGCTCCGGTAGCATTTCAGTGAATCGAATAAATGTATAGGTAATAAAATCAGATTAAGCAAATAAAGAACACTAAAAACTTAAAAATAAAATAGGTAAAAAATCTATTAAATTAAACGGTTTTAGTGTACAATCGATACTATACTAAAAGGAAGAAAATAATAATATTGCGGATCAGCAACCTGATGGTTTGATCAGAAAAATAAAATCGTGGGACGCATTTACATGAAAAATTTTTTTTGTTGGAGATCGGAAATCATATCTGGCTTTCGACTGTTTTCTTTAATCTTAATACAGGGTGACATATGGGAAACGGATGTTTTTCAAATGAATGTATAATCAGTTGTTTTTGATGACAAATAACTTGTTTTAAAAAAACGACAGATCAATACCTACCATTTAATTTAATATAGGTAGTTAGATATGAAAAATTATATCATTCAGGTGGCGACCATTCTCTTGAAAGCACACTTCAAGTCTGTGCCGAAAGTTATCCATAACTTTCGCTAACAGCTCTCGTTCAACTAAATGCACCTCTTCTGTAATGGCATATTTTAACTTCATTAATGTTTCCTGTTAATCTGAAACCTTTAATCCATCGCAGGATCGTATTACGACTTGGAATTGCGCCATTTCGACCGATATTAAAATGGCGACGAAAGATCCGCTGTGTTGCAATAACAGAATTACCATTTCGAACCAAAGTATCGTACGCGAACACTCGCTGCTGTATCGTCCACTGCTCCATTTTATCTAAAACGGTAGGTCACTTCGAAGCGAACGTTCTAAATCGCAACAATTTTCCACCACTTACAGCTGTGTACTAGCTATTTTAAAAACGTCCGTTTCCCATATGTCACCCGTAGGACTAAATGCGTCCCACGATTTTATTTAGTCTGATAAAAACCGTAGATTGCTGACCCACAAATGTTTTTTAATACATTATTGATACTATAATAAAACCACTTAACCTAAAAGTGGTTTTGTCTATTTTATCCATTACGTCACCAGTGAGAAAGCAGTCACTTTATGCTTACAAACGCACCTGTAAAGCAGATATTTTATAAGCGGTAGTGCAAAAAATGTTTTTTTTTTTTATTTGTTGTACAGTTTCCGCTCAAATATTATATCGTTAAACTTTTCTAAATTTTTTCTCTAACACCTACTTCAATAATATCTACCTACAATTTATTATTATCGAAAGTCTGTCGCCAAAAAACCGCGACAGTACAGTATGTTAATATGGTTTATTCAACACGCGTGAGTAATATGTAATTTCGGGGCCCTGCTAAACGTGGGAGAAATAATATATTACTTCACTATAGTGTAATAATGAATTTTCTGGCGTGGGAGAAATAATGTATTACTTCACTAGTGTAATAATGAATTTTCTGGACCAATAGAAACTCAGTAGCAAGCCCAAGCGCTAAATAATGAAAAAAACTGCAAGTAGCTTCTGGACCAATAGGAACGTGGTAGGCGGTATTGTATACTTATATGAAAACAGCATCGCAATTCAGCGAAATCATGGCAATCTTGTGTATACACTGACGGTGGTACGTCAATCAATGAAGTGATTTATTATTTTTCCCTCTTTTATCAGGGCCCCGATTACATATTACTCCTGCTAGTTGAATAAAGTATTATGTGCGACTATTGATCGAAGGAGAATATTCCACTCGCGTGTGTTTTACCGCACTCGCTGCGCTCGTGCGGCAAATTTCACGCTCATGGAATCTTCTCCTTCTCTCACTAGTCGCACAATATACTATTACTCGGTTACTCATAGCAAACTGTTCATACGAACTGCTCACGAACCAATCAGCTTACTGTATGTAAATAATTCCAAATATTTTACAAACTATTCATTAGCGTTTACCTCAAGAATAATTTCGATTCGGTGAGCAGAGTGTATGTACAGGGTGGTAGGTACAGTTGTGATATAAATTAAATTGACAGGTTTGATGTTGACGCAGTGCCGGCGCAGACCTCCAGCGATGATTAACAGTTAACGTCAAAGACTAAGTCTGACCACAATGCAACCAATAACATAAACCACACGTAGGCTAACTATTCTAAGTTACTTTGTTATCTAATGAGATTGTAATTATCAAAATCATCAGTGTAAAACATAATTCGTGAAGCAAATTCCTGCCAACATACCAGTATTTTGATGATAATAATAGTTAATATGTTCATTGTTTGGTCAGATTAAAGATATAGGTGTGTTTTGGTTATATAAGGGACCCCTGCTTCTCTTCTGCAAATTCTAAAGCTCGGCGACCTTATCAACACGTCTACATTAAGTTAAATTGTGTGTTTTTTGTATGTATATAAAAAATTCTTGCTTCTCGATTTTCGTCCTCTTCCAAATGCCCTATTGACGTGCAACTTTGCAATCTTGTGTAATTTTGGTGACAAAGCAATATTATGATCTTTGTATAATATTTTTTACATCCCTGTCTTTTATGTATGTGTATTTCGGTCGTAATTTACGTAATGTAACCAATTCAAAAATCATTTTCATAAATTTCATAAGTTTCAATTAGAAAATGTAAAACAAAAGCAGGAGCGAATAGTAATTTCCATAAACAACCTAATAGAATTTATTATACATTGGGACTGTCAAACATGTTTAAAATATACTGAAAACAAGCTATTTTATAGGAGATGCGCGTAGAAAATATATCTCGAACGTAATTATATTTCGGCTCAGCCGAATGATTGCACCAGATTGTATATTAATACATTTTAGTATAACCTTGCACTTGCACAATATTATTAGTGTTCCGTGCAGTCAGTCTGCCACTTATGTGTTCTAGAGCCAAATTTTGGTTCTGCAATTTTTCTTTTCTAATACTACAGTCTTAGAGAAAATCAACTGTGACAGATGGAGGGACATCGAAGTGTTTCCTAGAGTTTTTCGTTGGCACGGAACACTAAACATGAGAGCAATTTACAGACAAATCAAATGTTTATATTTTAAGTCTTGTGCTAATATATATAATACATATATAAGCATATTACTTAATTATTCATGCTTGCTGGAAACATGAATTTTTTGTTATTAATTATTAGACAATTTAAAACATACAGAATTACACTAAACCAATTATGTCTACACCTGGAACTTACCGCGTTATAGTGAGAGAATAATGAACTCTAAAATACCAACATATTAGGACAGCGCTAGCAAAAACAAAATATCCAGCACTAGCAGTTCCGGAATTTCTCTTCTGACAATTGACTATTTCTAGCTTTGTCACGTGATGCGAATTCCGTAACTTTTCAAAAACGGTTGACTCAAGACAAAAATTTTCAGTTCTAAAAAGTTTTGTAATATCAGTTCAATTAGCCTTCAGCTGACCGTTTTCAAAAAAAAGCAGCGAACACATTTTTCTGTCGTGTTGTGTTGTCTTGCATTCTGTTGTTACGCGCCGTGAACACACTGGATTTGTACTAGTGTCTAATTGAAACACTCCTAATATCTTCCTTTTTCTTTCAAAATGGTAGCGTGAAGTGGAAATAGCTAACGTGAACTAGTGTTCACACTTAACTCTGATGCCTTATGATTCTGCATGTGTTATGACGAAAATCTGAGAGCAAGTGATTCGCGTTGCGTTAGCCCAAGAGCCCGTAACACTAAAACCCTATGGATCTCCGAATAGGTTAGTTCACGGATATTTGGGAAATTTTAACCCTCTTAAAAGAAAAATACTATGGTTGGCAGGCTGGAGTTGGCCGGATCGTAAAAAAGAGATAACTTCCGGTCACCCAAAAAAACGGTTACCTATCCTATGCATCTTCGAATAGAATGTTGTTTACTTTATTTTGAAGTTTACGTTTTTAACGTGCTCAAACTCGGTAGGTTCGCGGGTTCCGGTTGACCGACACCCCCGCCAACCGCGTCTAAATTTGATTCGCGAAATAGGTATTCCTACCTCATAACCGAATAGGTTGAAATAACAATAATTAAATTAAAGGTTTTAATTTTTATAATCGTTTCGTGGTGGGTTGGCGGACCCTTCATTGCAAAAAAAGCAATTGAATATTTTAGTCCAATTTTTTTATATAAATGGAAAGATCATAAACAAGTTTCAGCAAAACTACGTTTATTTTATTTTTTACCTCATAATTAAAAAGTTATATGGAATTTAAAAACACTGTTTAGCTAAGTTCTGATGACGTAATGTTTTTATGGTTTTGTATCTATGGTGAGTTTAATAGTACGTATAATAAATGTATATGTACACAAAATAAACTTAGTTAAAAAGAATTTTTAAATTCCAAATAACGTTTTAATTATGAGGTAAAGAAATAAAATAAATGTAGTTCTGCTATAAAACTTGTATGTGATCTTTCCATTTATGTAATAAAAAAATTTCATTCAAAAACTCAATTACGGTTGGCGGGGGTTTCGGCCGACCGGAACCCGTCAACCTATCGAGTTTGAGCACGTTAAGCACATAAACTTCAAATTAAAGTAAACAACATTCTATTTGAAGATGCATAGGATAAACGTTTTTTTGGGTGACCGGTAGTTAACCCTTTTTCACGGTCAGGCCCACTCCAGCCTGCCAACCATTGTATTTTTTTGTTAATCAGGGTTTAAATTTCCCAAGTATCTATGAACTGGCCTATTCGGAGATCCATATTGTTTTAGTGTTACGAGTACATGTGTTACCAGCTTTGTGCTGGATTTATTGTACCTGCGTCCTTTATGCTACGTTTTGGATACGACTTTCAACTTTATATATCCATCTAGTTGAAAACAAATGGCATTCTTAAATCTAGATATAAATGAAAGTCGAAGTGTCAGAAATTGAGCAAAAGTAGATTTAAGAAAAAAACAATGTATTATTATTATTCCGGTGACAATACAATATTATAATAACTAATTGACCGTTCAGGTTTTCGTCCGGTTGAAAATCGCATTTTTAATAAGTCACACTAAAAACTTAAAAATGAAATAAGTAAAAAATCTTTTTAAGTTAAATGGTTTTTAGTTCCGATGACAATACAATATTATAATTATAATAACTAACTGACTGGTTCGGCTTTCGTGCGGATTCAAATCGCACTTTTAATATAGCATACTAAAATCTTAAAAATAAAAAGAGGTAAAAAACTTAGTTAAACGCTTTTATTGTACAATCGAAAATGTACTAAAAACTAGAAAATAAATATGAGTCACCATTGGGAGCTTTGATTAAACTAAAATAATATCGTGGGGGGCATTTATAGATTATGGTCGAAAAAGACAGTCGAAAGCTAAATATGGTTTCCGATCTCAAACAAATGGAAGTTTTCTATTAAATGCCCCCCACGATTTTACGATTTTATTTTAGTTTAATCAAAGGTCCCAATGGTGACTCATATTTATTAACCGACTTCAAAAAAGGAGGAGGTTCTATGTTCGACTGTATATTTTTTTTGTTTTTTTTTTATGTATGTTCACCGATTTCTCCGTCAATTATGGACCGACTTTCAAATTTTTTTTATTCGAAAGAGTGCACCTCAGAGGTGGTCCCATCGGAACCAAGTCAGGATCTGATGGTGAAATCCGGAGAAATCGAGGGGAAACTCTCAAATTTCAAAGGCACGCATACTTGGCCTACCCATTGCAATACTTTATCTAACACTAAAAAGAGAAAAATAAAATATTTTTAACAAAAAAATTTTTTACTTTTTAGTGCATATATTGAAGTCGGTTCAATTTTTTGTTAAAAATATTTTATTTTCTAATAATTTTTAATACATTTTCGATTGTATAATAAAATTATTATAAAAGTTTTTTTACCTGTTTTTATTTTTTAAACATCATAATATTTCACTTTAACGTCTCTGAAAATGGCGCAGTTGACGAGACGAAATATGTTGACTGTTCGCAGCCCGTCAAACAGCTGTACTCCTACCGACAGGGTCATAGCTTTGGCGTTGTTAAAACATTTCGCGCGTGTACATAAAAAGCATGAGCAATAAATAATGTTGTTTTAGCGCTCATATAATATGAACATGATGTATTTCTTCACCAGGCAACTCTCGCATACCGACGCAAGCGTAAATATTACCTTTGCTTATGGAATCTTATCAGTTAGTCACCGATTCTTAAACCATATACAGTAAAACCTCTGTAAGTCGAACTTCAAGGAAGACGCCAAAAAATTCGAGCTATAGAGATTTAGACTTATGAAGGATTTCGATTTAGGCGAATTTTGTAAGGAGATATTCAACTTGTAGAGATTAAGATTCATTCTAACTAATTTTGGCTTGTAGGAACTATTTCGACCTATAGAGGATTGAGATTTCGAGTCATGGATGTTTTAGGGCTTGAAGGGAAGGGAACAAAACATTTTTTCGAGTTTTCGAGGTTTTCGACTTATCGAGGTTTAACTTAGCCATATACAGTAGTATGGCTATGGAGGAATGACACACAACAGACCAAAAACATACACAATCGACCGAGGCACTTATTCGATGGATTTTAGCCCAACAACCACACATGACACGGGCGAATAAGCCGAAAAAGAAGACCAACTAAAGTGATCAGGCTGCCCTCAGCCCTATCTAGTAGACTCTAAAATACCCACGGTCAAACATCTCGATACGAGACGGATGGACAAAAGGATTTACGTAAGAAGGACCATGGAGTTGCATTGGACTCGACTCCGCAGGAAAAACGTACAAGAGAGCCAGAAACACAGCGGTCGGTTTTTATGCATAAAATGTAATTATTATTATTTTTTACCCGACTGCGGTGGAGTCAAACAGGAAGGTTTATAAGTGTAGCAGTCTATCAAAGTCTATTTACGAATGTTCCACCGTAGCGTCTAAACTATTCATCCGATTCTCATAAATAAGGTGTCAATCGATTCGTTATTATGGTCTGGGTAACATAGGCTACATTTATTTTTAAATTTTGGTCCCAGGGGTGAGAAAATTGGAAGCAAATAAAAAATAATATCAATAAAAAATAAGTTCAAAAACTAAAACCCGACTATGGTCCGGATAACATAGGCTACATTTATTTTTGAATTTTGGTCCCAGGGGTGAGCAAATAAGAAATAAGTTCAAAGAAAGATAGGTAATTTAAATAAAAATTAAATTCGAAAATTAAAACCCGACTACTGAAAAGTATGAAACAAAAAAATATTCTCTTCTGAGGATGGCCGTTGTCGTATTCCACCTACCTTAATGAAACAATACATTCAATAATAAGCGATCATAAGCTTTAGGGTAAAGTGCATCACGCTATACATCTAGAGGGTGCCATATAACCATATAATATATGAGGTGGCATACAACCACGGCTATCCTTGCAGATGAGAATATTTTCTTGTTTCATACTTTGCAGTAGTCGGGTTTCATTTTTTGAACTTAATTTTTTAACCGTACAATAGATGCTGGCACAATTATGTTGAATGTGGTTATCTAACTATATTATCAAATAAGCAAAGATGGGACGTAGAGGGCTATATCACAGGTTATAATATTGCATATTTAGATTTTATGATGTAAAAGCATCACTTAAAAAATTATTTATTTCAACGCTTAAACGTGCTTACAGAAATTATGTTTAAATAAGATTCTCCACTTTTGACCCTTCATGTTCATTAAGACAATGAATTATTCATTCCGACGTGTAATTATTATTTATCAACGGTGTATTGGTAAGAAAATACAGTTGTCTCATATCTGCCCAATGATACTGATGGGTAAAGTAATAAGTAAATTCTGACACTTTTGAACGGTGGCTGTTATAGGTATCAGTGCCATCATAGTATAATATACTATCCCTTGCCCTGACAAAATGGAATACCAATACCAAAAACTACAGTTTCAGTCGTTTTATAGTCTATTATTGGCATCTACCAACAATTTTATGTCGGGCGGCCAATAGAACGACATATTCACATCTGCACCAATAATCTACCGTCCTCAACAATTCTTTGCTTCTTCGCCCACGAAGCACTCAGATAATTCCGAATTAGCGTATCTCGTTTAGTTTCGAAAGATGAATATCTGAAGGTCTTGAAGGCGAAATACTCGCAACCGGAGTATAAGCTTTCTTTATGTGTAATAAGGCGGCATAATATCTAATAATTATTTTAAATTTTCATTGGAGAGATTTTACAGTTGAAATACTTTTATCAATTCTTCTTTTGCTTTTCAATATTCTATATTTTCAAACGGAACCAATGTAATAGACCTGTAAATAACTTTGTCTATTAGGTTATTGCAAAAGCCTAACCTACCTTAAAATAATACCGTTAGATTTTTATTTAGTGCTTAAAACGACTTCATAATAAATTTTTCAAGTTGGTTACAATCGACTAAGCCTTTATTTTTTTTCTTTTAGAGCTGCTCCCGTCACATGCTCTGAATATCAAGGTGTGTTTCTATAGGTTTCATATTTATGTTCCGCTTTGATAGTGATTGATATCAACAATGTAATCGGTTATAAAGATTACGCAGCCATTCAAATTAAAAAATTTGGAACTCTTTTATTACTTAGCGTATTGAAACTAAACCAATATCGTACTGTTTCTGGAATGATTTCTAATGAGAAGCAGTCAGAGAATAATTTTTCTGCGCAATTTTTACTCCTGCGTAATGCCACCACCCGACACTGTTATTTTTAATGCTTGAACTTGACTGTATGAATTTGAAGATCTGTTCCCCAGAGGCAAACTATATTAAGGCCTAGCACACATGAAGAGCGTTCAACGCGCGTTGGGCCAACGCGCGTTGAACGCCTCTCATATAAACTAGGCCTAAGTGTAAAATTGATTAAAAACATTTTTTTATGTCATCACTAATCGAAAATAACTTTTCTTTATTGCTTTTTCAGAAATTTTCAAAAATTTAGATATTTAAAAAATGGCGCTGAAGACGACTCCCTCAAAAAAATGGACCTGGACAGGTTTTAGCTCTTTCACCTATAATAATAATAATAATAATAATTTGCTTTTATTCAGTACAGTACATAGTACATTGAATGCGTCATGTATATAAGATAAGAAATTAGAAATTTTCAACAAATTCTTGGATTGAGTACCTGCAGTTTTGTTGCAAATTGTATTTAAGTTTTTTCTTAAACATGGCGATTGGGAGTGCTTTTAAGTCAGCATCTAAATGATTATAAATTTTTATACAGTTGTTTACAACTCCTTTGTATATTTGGTTTTTTTTTGTTTGATTTAGTGTTAAGTTGCTTTTATGTCTTGTATTATGGCCATGTTCCGGTAAATATTGACTGAAAATATCGGGATTACTCTTCACAAACACTGAACATTCATATATATAAATATCAAATACCGTCAATACTTTAAATTTTTTTAACTGAAAAATAAGATACAAAAAAATTATTAATCTACATAAGTGTAGTTGTCGCCGGAACCACAAAATAACGCGTTCTTGGAATATCAAAAACGGACTATCATTACTTTTTATGTTAAAAATAAGAAGTTTTTAAAATAAAAAATTGTTGGTGGTCCCGGTCATAGCTACTGGTGTACCGAATAACATATTAAAATTTGAGATGATTCGGATGAATAGTTTTTTTTCCTCCCGTCGTGCATAAAAAAGTAGCTTCGAGATAAATGATTTTAAAGTTTTAAGTATGTATATTTTTGAAATAACTTAATATAAATAATATGTACTAAGTACTTACAGTTAATCTGCGATACCAGCACCCTATTCGTCTGCTTCTTCTGATTTTGCTTTTTTTCGAGCTGTCCTGGCCTCTTTAGTACTCTGACGGTCGGCTTTATACACTCGCAGTGCAAAACGTTCTTGGGCGAGTTGTTCTGCTTGTGGGTCGATAGTAATGCCCATTACTTTCATTATTTTGAAAATAGCGTCAATATTATTACAAAAATTTAACAGTATATTCTCGAAGGACAATACTTTCGAGATATTAAAAAAAATCGATTTTTTGAAATTTTGATAAGCCAGCGGGTTTCCTTAACATTTTGGACATAACATAGTTTTTTTCTGAGTTACATATATAAGTACTTTGTCTGTAACATAGCAATACACATAAATAACCGATTTGATTTGACGTGGCCTTAACTACCATCATTCAGATGAATTATGCGATACTTGAATAACATTTTCTCATTATTATACCTGAAATATGGCTACAGGGTCGGACCAGGTTAATGTTATTGGATATGCATGCATATAATATCTACAATATTATAGGTACATGCTTATTTGTACTTTGAACAAAATTGCAGACGATGGAACTTCTTAAATTATTGACAAATAAGTAATTAGCTATTTGTGAATGTAAACATAAGAGCGTTATTAACTTTACCATTCTAATACCACAAGTGGGAAATGTTACTAATTTAGATCGAAATTCACTTTTCAAAATTTTGAGGTCACCCGAATCCAAAAAATATATTTTTGGAAAAAGTCTGTGCGTCTGTTATTTTGCTTGTCTCTGAACACGATACAGATCAAACGGATAAGCAAATTGAATTTTGGGAGGATGTTTGACATAAAAAAGCTTTGTTGTTTTTGAGTGAAATCGGCGCATGAGCAGAAGAGATATAATAATGGTATACTTTTCATAACGGTTTATTATTCTGTTTATTTTTGCAAGAATTTTTTGTAAAAAATTTGTTTTCAACTTTATAGTTTTGGAAATATTTTGAAAATAAAAATAAATCAGATGTTCTTTTGTTCTATAGATATGTTAATTAGATAGTTGACAAGCATGCTTTGGTTAAATTTTACATGTAATAAATCATATTATGTAATCCTGCAAACCAATAGCAAATATCGTTATATTTAATATTAGCCGTTACCGGCATCACAGCACGCGTTTTTGGAGCAATTTTTTTTCTCACTGCGAATGTTGGACATGCTAGGATGTGACAAGAACTCCACACAGACTAGCAGCATAACATTTTTATACAGTTTTTCGAAGTACAATACAAAGGCTACTGCACTAAAAAGTAAAAATAAAAAAAAAATTGAGGCCGACGCCAATTTAATTACTGATACATGTTATATACTTTACTAAATTGGCGACGATCTGAATTTTTTTTTATATTTCTCCTTTTAGTGGCTCTTTTTGAAGTAGGTTACATTTTTTTAACGAAAAGTTTAATTTTTTACTTTTTAATGTTTTTGCAATACGTAGTATGCACGTTATTAACTGACTTCTTTTCATGATATTTGATTAATAAATCAGATAAAAAACTACTGAGCCGATTTAAGAGGGGGCATCACTGATGGGTTGAAAAAAGGTTATTTTTCTCGATTTTTTTGTAACTAGATTATGTATCAAGGATTTGTACAGAAGGTACAGATATATTATTTAGCATACATTGAACTTATGTTTTGTAAATTTTTATTAAAAAGAAATTGAAATCAATGATTAACGTCTGATTAGATTTTTTCAATAAATAAAATTATCGACCAATTTGTCAGACAATATATTATCAAAAAATTTAATTATTAATGTATTAATTATATTTTTTGTTAATATATTGTCTGAAAAATTGGTCGATAATTTTATTTATTAAAAAGAAATTGAAATTAACAAAGTATTAAATCATAACTGAGCTTCTGCGAAATACTAATGATTCAATGATAGGATCCCTTCTTCAGGAAGGGGCGATCTAAAAAGAGATTTTTTTATTCTATATAAATATAGTTTTTGTTTTACGTCGTCGCGTTTTCCACAAAATGACGGATGTTCTTAAGTGCGACCTAAGCATTAGCTGGAAGAGTCTATATAGGTACAGTGTACACTCACTTTGTCTGTGCGCCTGGGAATCTGAGATTTGTATGTCACGCTTTTTTGTATCAGTCGTACAGCCCAAACGGCGCCGATTTAAAAAAAACTGTTTTGTGTTACATCTATTTGATCCTAACATCGCCCAATTTTTGAATTTTTGTCTCAGAGGGGAGATAATTAAAAAAGGATTTTTTTGGAATGAAGTTCCTTATGGGACGTTATAGATATAAATGGAATGGGCTAGAAAAAAAAACGTACAGAAAAAAGCTCAAGAAAAGGCGTAAAGAAAATTTGTAACGAAAATCTACATACATAATTACCTATTGTATGTCTGTCCGTAGACATAGAAAGTTGAAATTTGGAACACATAATATAGGGCATAGGACAGATCCTAACAGGATTTTTGAATTTTGGTTTCAGAGGGGAGCTAATTGAGAACAAAAAAGTTTTTCGCTAATAACTCGCTCAATTTAAATCAGTTTCGTTCGAAACTTGTTTTAAACGAAAGAGGAAAATATGTTACATATAGATTTCGTATAGCAGAATTCACACAAATAGTTCTTTTTGTACATATGCATACCTTAAATAATATTTTATACTAAAGTCAATTTTTTATAATCATAAAATATATGTAACATACAAATGTAATGCACTTAAATAAAATAAAAAAATTAAAATATTACTGTATTACATTAATTGTATGTTAAATATATTTTATGATTATAAAAAAATTACTTTAGTGTAAAATAGTATTTTAGGTAAGCAATGAAAAATTTGCAATCAATGCGAAGTATTAAAGTTGATAACAAAATATTATGAATAAGAATTAATTTTTATGTATATAAATTTATTAAGGAAGTTACATTTATTTCAAAAAAAATTTATTATTTTTATATAGTATTTCCAAGGTTCAAGCCTGGCGACGTGAACACGTGCTACTTAACTTTGCTGCATTTTATTGCACAGAAAATTATAGGTGCAATATAACTGATAATATATGAGCTTGTAGAAAATTTAAATACAATACCTATGTTTTATATTATTATTGTATACCTAACTATTTTTTATTTTTAAGTAACTTATGAAAACAGTTATTCTAGTTACTATCAAATTAACATTGAAATCATTCGAAAAAAGGGTTAATAACTTAAACAGATAATACTAACTATGATGAAAAACATGAAATCAGTGCAGACTGTTTTTTCTTTAGTATTTTGTATTGTAAATATCTCAAATACTGCTCAATGCCACTTGATGTAATTTATACAAATTAAAGTTTATAAATATCAATTATTTACAATTATCTTTGCAATTTTTTGCATACACAAAAAAGATATACGTTATATTGTTGTTTTTTTATATAACAATAGTATACTTTTCATAATGGTTTATTATTTTATTTATTTTTTCAAGAAAGTAAACCTCTTATTATTTTTGAATGGAGTGTCCGATTGAAACGCAGTTTGCGGCATCTGACGTGACTTTGTTGAACTTAAATTTCCTGAAAATTTGGAATGATTCGGCCCAATATATTTTGAGAAATCACCATATTGTAAGTTTCTAAAATTTTTACTATTAGTTTTTTTGGAATATTGTCTAAACAACTACACCGATTATTTACAAAATATAATCAGATGTTCTCCTCAAAAACAGCGTCGATTTCCGCAATCCGCATTAAAATGGGCTAATTTATTCAAGAGATATCGTGAACAAAAAATTCGTAAAAAAGTGTTTTTTTTAAAAGAACTCGTAAAATTTTTATCAGATCGACATTTTTGTAATAAATTACTTTCTAAGGTTAAAAAAACTGCGTCGATTTCCGCAAACCGTTTCAAAATCGGTTCATTTGTTGATATATCGAGAACGAAAAATTCGTAAGTGTTTTTTTTTTGTGAGCTCGAAGAGCTAATAAAATTTTTTTGCTATATTTTATATATTTTTGAGCGAGAATTTTCAGGGGTGGCCTGTAGGGTTAAACTTTTTTTCAATTTTTTTTACACAAAAATATGGCAACGACATTTTGTCAGCTGATTTGAAGCTACTTACATAACTTAAATATCATCCTATCTTCCTTGAACATTAGGGAAAAAGGTTCTAATCACATACAAAACAAATATCACTGTCAGACTAGGAATCAGTCAGTTTTGTAGTAACACGTGTACGAGGGTTTGATACAACAACCCCTTCTAGATAGACACCATGTCAAAATGCACTGACAATAATAGATATTTTGTGACTGAAAGTGCATTGCATTGGTGTGATTGCTGCATATGCTGAAGAGCTATCCGAAAAATATCAATGTTTATTTCAATAATATCCACGAAAGCACGTCCAAGCTTTTCGGGAAAGATACTGCAGTTATAGACGCTTGACAGCTTAGGTCATTAGCTTCTGTCAAACTTTTCAAATTATCTTATTAGAGTCATCTATATTAATAATTTAGTTGTGAGATATCAATAGATATCATTAAAAAATTATTAATATTAATTTAGAATCGACATATATCTGCAAAATCGAATACTCACGTTATTACAATAATAATAATGAATGACAATAATTTTATATACACACCACACGTAATGACAGCTTGCCCGTGCCAGTTAATAAGTTAACAAGCGAACGCTGTTTTATTCACTTAAGGTGTTGATAAAATGGTTCATGAAATGACTGAAATATCCAACAGATGACTACTTATTCTCTTTGTCAGTAATTTAATTACTAATATATTAACAACAAATCAATACCAGTGCTCACCTTCTAACTGCAATTTAATGGTTGTATTCGCACAAATCTTGACTTGTAATAATAAAATGCATCAAAGCATCAGTTTATTACTACTATTGCTTTATTCTCAGTCGAGCTAGTAGTAGTGGTAAGAACAAGTCTAGTACTCTGAAGATACTGAGTTGTTTTCAACGGAGACTTTTGTAACTTATCGGATAGTTCTATTGTCCCTCGATGGAAAACGATTACCTGAAAACTCCTTATATAACCAATTATTTGAATCGACACACCCTTCAGTATCTTCTACAGAAGATGGTTAAATTTTAACCAACTCCTACTGATACTAACACGGTTAGCGCAACGTGCGTCGAGGCAAAAGTGCTTGTATTTAGGTGTTTTATGGAAAGTTCTTCAGTATTCAATAGGTACATAACTTCTTATGGTCCAGTTACAAAATAACGGAAAATAATTTAATAAAAATCAGAGGAATAAGATCAAGAAATCAGTCAAAACTTCATGCTTACTCGCTAAAAATCAGAGGAATTCCTCTGATTTTTATTAAATTATTTACATCATCAAGGGTCTTAAATAGTATCACAATAACGGAAAATGTGGTAAAATGCTGCTAGTCGGTGTAGAATTCTTAAGTGAGAAAAAAAATCCAGCCAATTGGGCAAAGGGACCATTTCAACTTCAATGATATTGACATTTGACATAATATATCATAAAAAAAAATCTTATAACGCGTGCAGTGATGCAGGTAACGACTAGTATTAAATATTGTGATATTTGTGATAATATGTTATCACGCATTGAAAAAATTAACCTAAGCATGCTTGTCAGCTACCTAACTAATTTCTTTTTGACAGATCTACAGAAAAAAATCAGTTGGTTTTTTTTATTTTCAAAATATTTCCGAAACTATAAAGTTTAAAAACAAAAATTTTTTTTGACGTGATAACGTCTTATAAATTGATGAATCACCAATCTTATAAATTGATAAAACACCGGCTGCATGCACGAAAAAGTGTAACGTTCCTAACGTTCTTAACGTTCCTAATGTTCGTAACGTTCCTAACGTTCCGCCTGAGCCTGTGCGTGCTTTTCTCGAAAACGGCCCTACCGATTTGGATGAAATTTACTGAAAAGGGATTTTGGGGGGCAAAAAATCGTTTTAGCTAGGTCTCATCTCTCGAAAAAATCGTTTTCATACAAATTTTATCATTATAAAAATCAATTTTTTGACGTATGAAAATACTTAAATATTGTAAGTAGGTTTTGGAATTTTATATAAACAGTGAAACAATTGTTTTCAAAATACTATGACAGTTAATCTTTGAGACTTAAAATAAATACGAAAGAAAGAAAGTTAAAAAAAAACAATTATATTATAAGTGGTGAGTAATTTTAATAAATAAAATTAACCTAAATTTGAAGCAAAAGATGCAATATCATAGATTCGAATTATTATAATTATTATATAAATTTAGGTTATGTATTACGGAATACGTTATCACGTAAAACTATCGTCCGTAAACCGACTTTACAGACAACCAATTTTTTTTTTGTTAAAATAGCAAGTGAAACCAAGACTTGAATCACTCTTCCTCCCCATGACTTCATTCTTATAATTAATGCAAACCATATTATTTGATAATAAATAGAAAATTGAATTAAAGAAACAGAAATTTCCTACTTTAGTCTTACTGAATTCCTTAATAATAGTATCGTAATTCAGCTTAAATGCTCTATCTTCCAAAGCTAAAAGTCTTTCCTGACCCATTGTATTTCTTAAATAATTTTTAATTAGTTTTAATTTTGAAAAGCTCCTTTCAGCGGACGCTGTACTTACCGGCATTGTTAGCAAAATTCGAATGACTATGTAAATATTTGGATAAATTTCTTTCAAGCTTTTTTCTGTTATGTGTATTGGAGCAGATGTTTCACATCTTTAATAAAGTTGAGTAAATTTGGGAGCATTGTCATTACATACAATTCGTAAGGTTAGAAGTCGCTGCTCTTACCTGCTCGTACGACAGTGTGTAAATCTTG
This sequence comes from Xanthostigma xanthostigma, assembly GCA_963575645.1. Taxonomy (NCBI): domain Eukaryota; kingdom Metazoa; phylum Arthropoda; class Insecta; order Raphidioptera; family Raphidiidae; genus Xanthostigma; species Xanthostigma xanthostigma. The sequence goes on from OY754468.1 coordinate 17,612,808, forward strand.
ACAGTTTTTTAATAATAATTGCACTTCAGGAATGCTTCTTAATTTAGATCATAGAGAAACCCAAAATTTTCAAAGTACTGATTGAAAGATATAAATCTTGAATCCATATTGCTTATTATAGAATCAATCATGGTATTAAAAAAATCTGTTTCATTTAACAGTGCGGAGAGTTGATAATTATCATTTTATTTTTTTCGTCGCGGTCACAGTTTTTAAGTACCTAATTTAAACTGTTGCAAACAATCTTTGAGGCGTGAGTCCTCTTGTAACGCGAGGCCACGTCGCCATACGCCTTATGTCGCCTCTGACTGTAGCCGTCATTATTGGAACAATTACAATACTTAAAAAAAATCTTCAAAGCAATAAAGAGACACTGCAGCACTTCAGCGGCGGCAAATACGAGCGCCGTTAAACAACACAACAATAATATCTGCGAGTGACATTAGCAGGCAGCGACTTGGCGTGTTGTAATAAACGACAGTTTGATACGTTAAATGATGTGAGCTCGGCGAAGACAATGTATGTGACAGTAGGCCTCATCAACTAGCTCACACCACCATCATCAACATCACATCGGGACCTGCTTAGCTCCATATCTACACCGAGATAATGTACATATAGCTCCTAACATTAACGTCATAAAGCCACTCTCACATAGGAACACGTTCGTTCTTTTATGCCAAGGAACCGACATAAAAATTATTTGATTTATTATCATTCCTTTACATGAAGCTCTAATTGTAAGTGTTCTAAAATCATTAGCGGAGTTCGATGGCAATATCCTCTGGTAACTTATTTTTCATATTGATCAAATGTCAGTTGCGATAACAGCAGTACAAATATCATTGATTGTCGGAAGCTGTTTATAAGAGTTAAAATCTTTAATTAACGCCTGATTACTCTTCAATAAATAAAATTGGTCGATAATTTTGTTCATTGTATTTCATATGTGCTCTATTATCGCTTTGCGCGTCAGAGCTGACTTTCGTTCATACAAGAAGTTATATCTAAGTTAATTTCACACGAAATCCATTCAAATTAAAACTTTTTGAAAAGAGGATTTTCAGTTTTATAAAACATTTTTGGATCGATTCGGATTCATAATTACTACTAAAATTGTAATTGAAAATCACAAACAGCGGTTGTCGGTTGATCTGTCGGTACGTACATCCGAGCTCTACAGATCGCAATTTTGGTCGGATCGTCTCGGTTTATAGTTTATTCACTTTGTTTACAATCAAACTTGAACCCTATTTAAATTCACTGAAATGTGTTCGGTAGTTGTTTGTTATAAACAGTTTTATTTTTGAGTAAATTTGACAGCTAATAGTTAAAAAAAACAATATAACTAATGTAGTAAAAAGACGTGAAATTAAAAAAAAAAAAATTCGGAGAAGTAAAAACTTCGTTCTGTGCTAAATTCAAAAACTTGAGGCGACTGGCTCTCAAGATTATAACTTAAAAAAAAAGAATTACGAGGCAGACAAGAAATTGAAATCAAGCTCGAAATTCTGTGCCTAAGACGTCGAAAAAAAATGAATTTCGAGGCAGACAAGGAATTGAAATCCAACCTCGAAATTCTGTGCTTATAAAAGCTACAAGAGCAACAGCAAAAAAAAATGCAAAGACGCGGCGTTCGCATAACTCCTTTAGTTACCACTAAAAAAACGCCGTCTGTGCACTTTTTTTGCGTAGCTTTTATAAGCACAGAATTTCGAGATTGGATTTCAATTCCTTGTCTGCCTCGAAATTCATTTTTTTGACGTGATAACGTCTTATAAATTGATGAATCACCAATCTTATAAATTGATGAAACACCGGCTGCATGCACGAAAAAGTGTAACGTTCCTAACGTTCCTAGCGTTCCTAACGTTCCTAACGTTCCTAACGTTCCGCCTGACCCTGTGCGTGCTTTTCTCGAAAACGGCCCTAACGATTTGGATGAAATTTACTGAAAAGGGATTTTGGGGGGCAAAAAATCGTTTTAGCTAGGTCTCAGCTCTCGAAAAAATCGTTTTCATACAAATTTTATCATTATAAAAATCAATTTTTTGACGTATGAAAAGTAGGTTTTGGAATTTTATATAAAATAAACAATGAAACAATTGTTTTCAAAATATTATGACAATTAATCTTTGAGACTTAAAATAAATACGAAAGAAAGAAAGTTAAAAAAAAAACAATTATTATTATAGGTGGTGAGTATTTTAATACATAAAATTAACCTAAATTTGAAGCGAAAGATGCAATATCATAGATTCGAATTATTATAATTATTATATGTAGAATTTAGGTTATGTATTACGGAATACGTTATCACGTAAAACTATCGTCCGTAAACCGACTTTACAGACAACCAATTTTTTTCTACGTCTTAGGCACAGAATTTCGAGCTTGATTTCGATTTCTTGTCTGCCTCGAAATTCTTTTTTTTTATAAGTTATAATCTTGAGATCCAGTCGCCTCAAGTTTTTAAATTTAGCACAGAACGAAGTTTTTACTTCTCCGAAGTTTTTTTTTAAGATTACTTGCTATACTTCTATACCCCGATAACAGCGGCACTAGCGCGTGCCATGGCCCACGGCGCGGTGGATAAGACCGTCGACGTTGCTTGGTATAGTGACAAGGCCCCGGGTCGATCCCTACTGACATCATGAAATTTTTATTTTTTTCTGTTCCATTTTATTCCACTTGATATTCGTTTATTATACATATTTCTCATATATTTTTTTATTTTTTTAATACTTATTTATTTTTTATTTTTCAATTGTTTTTTTTAAATCTTTTTTTCAATTGCACATACCGCTAAATTAGCGGTATGTGCTTTATTATCGCTTTGTGCGTCAGAGCTGACTTTCGTTCATATAAGAAGTTATATCTAAGTTAATTTCACACGAAATCCATTCAAATTGAAGCTTTTTGAAAAGAGGAGATTCTGATCTATAAAACAGAATCATTTTTAAATCAATTCGAGTTCATAAATACTATTAAAATTGTAATTGAAAATTACAAACAGCAGTTGTCGGTTGGTCTGTACGTATGTACGGATGTACGTATGTACGTATGTACGTACGTCACGACTCTACAGATCGCAATTTTGGTCGGACTGCCTTGGGTTATATTTTATTCACTTTGTTTAGTATCAGACCAGAACCCTATTTAAATTCACATAAATATGTTCAGTAGTTTAATTTTTATAAACAGTTTTATTTTATTATTTTTGACAGCTAATAGTTTAAATAAAAATACCTTAAAAAAACAAAAAAATACCTATTACTGTTATTGTAATGTAGTGTATTACGTAGAATAACTGCTCCACTTCTATACCACAATAACAAAGCAAGCTCGGATGTCAGAATGGACGAGCGGTTAAACGCGTAATCCAGTAATAGCAAAAGGTGCCGAGTTCGATTCCCGCTGACACAAGTAATATTTTTTTTTTCTATTCCATTTTATTTTTATTTTTTTTTCTATTTTTTTAATTGTTTTTTTTTTTTAAATCTATTTTCTCAATTTTCTCAAAACTTGCGGGATGTGCACTTTTGGTTTTGCCAACTATTTTTATTATACAGTGGAAAACTGCGGGATGTGTACTTTTGGTTTTGCCAACTATTTATTTATACAGTTTTATGTAGGTATTTTATTTCACAAGAGTCCGAGAATCATCGTTGACAGGTGTCCCGATTTTTTAGCTAAAAATGAATGTCCGCACGGGACATTTGTAGAATCTTTCAAAACCATTTAGATTTTTGACGCACCGAATGAGTGACAGAGCCATTAAGAAGCAAAAAGAAAATCTGTAAGAGGTAAATCTTTAGTTAAGTACAAACACGCAAATCAGTCTTTTGAAAAATAAATATTATTATTTTTACTTAATATTAAAAGGGTGCTTTTTTCACGCTGTCGCTTGACGCTGGTTTCTAGCGTCAAATGCGACCACGTGATAAAATTTTGATATGAACGCCATCTCAAGAAAATGTATAGTGTCAAAGCTAAATATTGTTTAGCTTTTACGCTCGGGTTCTAATGGTAAACGTTTTTTCTGATATTTTTTTATTCTGTATAGCAATTTATTTTGTTTGTCTTTTAATTTGACTTTCCCGAATTATTTTTGACACTCATAAATCCATTTTTAACAATCGTATTCACCAGACTTTGGCCTTTGATATGAATATCTTTTTTTGACGCTTTTTTTACAACTATTCTTGCTGACGCTAAATTGTGATGCTTCATTTGTTATAGATGTCGTTCATGTCAAAATTCTATTACCCGACCGCATTTGATCATTTGATGTTATAGAAACGAGGGTAAGTATTCATTTATTATTTCAAATTTGTCCAGTTTCTTTCGCCAAAATACCAATTTTTTTATTTTCATATGCCAAAATTCGCGATATAGTAATAACAAATTAAATATATGACGGTATCATAACGGGTTACATTTCATAGAGTTGTGAAAGTATGTTAAAAACGAGTCCCAACAAGTTTTAACGAGTCGTACTACCATTGCACACGAAGTATATATGTTATGTTTGCACGTTCCTCCTATAAAAGAGGTGTTCTTACTTCTTATTCAAATTTATTAGCTGCTCACTTGTGAGCAAACTTCACTTCTAATAGTAGCTAGATTATAAAAACTGACAGACAAAGAGTGATTTACTATCGGATTGTTATAGCCTAACCAGTTTTGTTTTACTTTATTGCACTAGTGCGTAATGAGTCACTTTACATACCTGTATGCATACATGTAAAATAGAATATTATAGGTGGTAGTGTCAAAAATAGTTATCTGTCGACGCCGAGGAAATTTTCTCGTTACTTTTTCCGCAGTATGGTTACTAACAGAGAGATCAAATGTTAACGATGGTACTTTTAAAGTTTTGAATATATAGAAAAATTAATGAATTCAACAGCAACATAATATAAATCAATACATGATATCTGAGCGCACATTTCTCTCGACGCGTCACAAATCAAGGGGTTACATAAACATTATTTTATTACACGTGAAAGTTCCCTCAGGAGTACTTATTCTGACATAACTCACTGACAATATACCTACAATGAGCATCGTCAGACGAGGAGAATTTGTGAAATTCAATTACATATCCGCAGACTTGCAGTAATTTTTCTGTACATCCCCCACATGAAATATGACAGATGTATGAATGAACGTATACGGGTATTCCCCACAGACTTTTACTATGTACAGATTAACCAACCTTATAAGTATAAATCAAAATGTCGCTAAACAACGTCACTCCAAAACAAATGATGTAATTTACTAGCTATAACAATTAAACAATTTTAATAATTTTCTCAGTGTTCATCTATTTTGCAGCTTCTTTATAACTAAATAATGGTTTTATATATTTTTTACAATTTTTTTTGTATAATTTTGTTGCTGTGTTAACATTTCATAATATGAAAACGGCATATTCATAAGCAAATTATTGTAAAAAGCTCACTTTTGTAATCGTGATAGATTTTTGTTTTAAAATTTTTTTTAAATGTTTCACTTGTCTGCATTTTATTTTATTTTGAATCTATTCATAACTAAAGAGCGAACATTTGCATTTTTTTTGCGTAGGAAATTGATATATTTTTCAAATTAGAAGCTACACGACTCTTTTTGTTATGTAAACATTTTTAGTTGGTAGTGTAATGGGGCCATTTTGGATTTTACAGAATGTTAATGTGACAAGATAATACCTCGATTATGTCCGGACTCTTTAAGATAGAGATACGGGTTTTATTGGCATCTACTGATACGAATGCGGATTTTGTAACGTCTACATCTGCATAAACGGATGCGGATGTGGAAATTATATTATATAAGAATAATAACATTTTTAACAATAATGTTACTTCTGATTGCTAACTACATTAAATTTTCGTGATACTATGTAAAAGATAGTAATTTATTATCACTTTTATTAAAAAAATAATTATTTTTTTTTACTGAATAATCAAACTTTAGTATCGGTAAAATATATTTGGAGAATGAAACATTGTAGACTTCTGAAGATTACGCGATTTATCAAAGGTGAATAATATTGTAACTAGATGCCACTGGAGGTGACAACAATACGCACATTGTTCTCGGAACCGCCTAGAAAATTGCCGACGCTAAGACAATGTTCCAGGTGTTCTACTGAAGGGCTATATAAGCGCAGCAGTAAATAAAGGCAGTTAAGTCAATGTCAGTCAAAAAGTGACAATAAATAATAGATAAGTTTGCTATATAAATTTTGATGTGTCCTGTGACACAAATATTCCTTGAATACAGTGTTGTTATTAGTGCTTAATTCATTTGTTGTTTTTCAGTTATTTATTTTATTTAATTTTTGCATTATTCTAGAGAAGTACTTTTCAGTTTGTTTTATTTACATTTACTTTTGTAAACAAATATTTTTACCGCCGACAGAGAACAATCTTGTCAATACATTAATTGCTATTAATGGTTGAAGTACTCGAGCACGCGTCAAATAATCTATCGTGACTTTCAACACACCAGCATTCGCAAAAGTTCTGCAATGTCTGTTAGAGATGCGGATGTAGATATTAAAAATTATGTGAATGCTCCGCGGTTGCGGATGCAGACTATGCCACATCCCTATTCAATTCGTTCAAAATAAGTGGTTGTTGATCAGAGGTTTTTAACCTTTTTTATCCTCCGCAACACACCTAACGAATTTTTAACCACTGACGAAACATACATTTCTTAATTGTTATAAGATATACGTGCTGCTTAAATACACAGGAATTTTTTAAGTGCGTAGCTCCGTGAGGCAAGGATGCTGAGCGCGATACAACCCCGTGAGGCAAGACTGGAATACAAAATGGAGGTGAAAACTCCACCACTATTGTTGCTAACCTCAATCGCGTGCAGAGCCACGGGTAGAAAAATATATAATTTAATATTTGTAAAAAAATCTTGTTATGTTAATGAAATTAATTAATAAGTACCTATATAAAAAAAATTAATTGATTGAATAATGATGCAATTAAAATTTCTTAACGAAATAGACAGTCAACGGCGAATTAATTAGTAAAGCTCATAGTTTACAGGCCTTGCAATATAATTAACACTCCAAATAATCAAATTATTTCAGTCGAAAGAACTAACCTAATTTATAACACGCCACCAACTGAGATGTGTCGTGCGAACGTACAATTTTATGGCAATTACACATACTATGTACGTATATACGTGTGAAGATCAGTGCCGACTCGTCCAGTGGGACTCTTCATAGACTTCGTCACACTGTTTTGATTTACTCATCGTGTTTGTCCTACTAGTGATGAGCAAAGCAAGACCAAAACCAAGACTGAGACAGTCATGGTCTTGCTTATTCGGTCTTGTTCTTGTTCTTGCTCAAATACCTCTAGTCTTGGTCTTGATCTTGCGTATTCAGTCTTGGTCTTGCGGGTTCAGTTTGGTCTTGCTGGTTTCACCTGTTTCTTACGTCTTTTTAATAATTTTCCTAAATATTATCATCATCAGGGTTTTTTATACGTATAAAATTTGAAATTTAATCCTTTGGTAATTATTAAAATGTGCTGTTAAAATTTTAATAAAATCGGCTCGACAGGGCCGGACTTTTGTGAAAACACTAATCTGTGGTTATGGATTTACATATAGAGGACTGTATTTAATTGAGTGCAAATCAGGAACTCTGTAACCAGGACATCCAGCTCGAGCGTAGCGGTGGACCGATATCTTCCGCATGAATCAATATGGACTCAGGTACTGGGTAATGCACAAACGTTCATGGCTTACATGCATGTAGTGTCTGTGAAGTTAAACAACTTTGGTAACTATGGCGAAAACAGGTGGAAATAACCGAAGTTTTCCCAGGTACTGATAACAGCGCCAACTCGCATGCGTCAGAAAACGGTCCGTCTCGAAACACAGCAAGCATAGGAAGCTAGGACTTCTAGTTACAGACTTCGTGGTGCAGACGTTGGATTGATTATTGTATTGAAATTAATAAAAATAAATATATACAGTGTAACTTCTTTATAACGAATCTCAAGGGACCGAGCATTTTTTTTCGTTATAAAGAGTTTTCGTTATATGGAGGGAAGAAAGAAAAGTAACCAAATTTCACCTAATTAATTTATTCCAAACACATACAAGTCTGTTAACTTTGCTTGAAGTTTTTTACTATGCCAATACCTATATTAGACCAGTACAGTTAGCCCAAAATCAAGTGAAAAAGGGACAAAATTAATAACAGAAAACGAATTATGAGGAAGGGAAGAAACTGCCGTCAGAAATACAGAAACCAAAAATTCAAATGCGTAAAAGGCCGGAGGGATGTGGGGGGCGCGTTTTAGGGGTCAAACGCGGTTTTTCGTTATTTCCGGCGAAAGTTGACCTCCAATCGAAAAATATTGCATGGCAATGTTGTAGGTATTAAAAGGATCTACAACTTTTATGAATATAATTTTTTCACATAACCGTAAAGATTCAGAGAAATATAGAAACAACCGTGTTTTTCGTTTTTAATTTTTTTCTCCTGCAAAAATGATTTTTTTGTCATTAAATTTTCAGGAGACTTACCTTTCTATGTCCTTAATAAGCTGTAATTCTTTCGAATAAAAAAATTAATTTGCCAATGCAATATTAACAAAAACCGAAAAATTACCCTTAACTTCAACCTAAATAATGTAAAAATTTCATATTTTCAAAAATCGTAGTATGGGGTTTTCTTCGTTAAAATGTCTACTTTCAGATGGTGTATTACATTTGTTAATGTAACATTGAATTCCCCTTTTATGAATGATTTTAACTGTACATTTTCATATATAATTGCCAAAATTGAATTTGAATATTGTTCAAATTTGGCAATTATATATGTACAGTTAAAATCATTCATAAAAGGGGAATTCAATGTTACATTAACAAATGTAATACACCATCTGAAAGTAGACATTTTAACGAAGAAAACCCCATACTACGAATTTTGAAAATCTGAAATTTTTACATTACTTTTTTAGGTTGAAGTTAGGGGTAATTTTTCGGTTTTTTGTTAATATTGCATTGGCAAATTAATTTTTTTATTCGAAAAAATTACAGCTTATTAAGGACATAGAAAGGTAAGTCTCCTGAAAATTTCATGAATAAAAAATCATTTTTGCTGGAGAAAAAAAATAAAAACGAAAAACACTGTTTTTTCGATATTTCTCGGAATCTTTAAGGTTATGTGAAAAAATTATATTAATAAAAGTTGTAGATCCTTTTAATACCTACAACATTGCCATGCAATATTTTTCGATTGGAGGTCAACTTTCGCCGGAAATAGAAAAAACCGCGTTTGACCCCTAAAACGCGCCCCCCACATCCCTCCGGCCTTTTACGCATTTGAATTTTTGGTTTCTGTATTTCCGACGGCAGTTTCTTCCCTTCCTCATCATTCGTTTTCTGTTATTAATTTTGTCCTTGTCAAAAGCTAACTGCACTGGTCTATATGTCATGGGATGTGGTGGAATCATTTTTATTGTACAATAGGAATTTTTCGATAAGTTTGGCGGAATCAAGTGTTTGTTGACTATAGTTGGTGATGGTTTAGAATCGTTCTCTTTACGTCTGTAAATATTTGCTGACGCCTAAATATGAACATATTTCTTCGTAATAGAGAATGGTTGTTGCGCTATAAAGAGGGTATTAATGTATCCAAATTATAAAAATTTCTACGTTAGAGGGAGTTTTTCGTTATAACGAAGGATGTTATAAAGAGGTTACGCTGTATTTGTATTAAGGGGTATGTTTTTTTTTTCATTTTGTCCAAAAACAAACTTAAGTTTTATTAGTTACTATATTATCTGCAGGGTTTTAGCACTGCGACCGGAGTTTTTTATATTTAGTGTTAAAATCTGGCTAATGAAACTGAAAATTTTTAACACACAACATGTTTTGGTCCAGAAAAAGCATATATTGAAGTTATGAAAAATATTCTAACTCATATTTCCAGCGGAAGTTATAGTTTTAAGTTAGCCTTGCGCATTTGGTCTTGGCCTTAGTCTTGCATACTTGGTCTTGATCTTGGTTTTGCATACTCGGTCTTGCTTTTGGTCTTGAGCTTGGGAAAAAGCAAGACCAAGACCGATTTTGCTCATCAATAGTCCCACCTTGTAGGTAGTTCAAGCATCCACCGCACAAAAATCTTCTGAATATCACTAAAATAAGATATGTCGGTGATGCAGACTTCTTTAGTTTTTTTTTAGTCATTACTTTTTAATTGTCACTACCTACCTATTTGAGAAAGTTCTTTATTCTACCTCCTGTAAAATATTTCCTTTACATTGGACAGAATCTGCTGGGTCCGATCTGCTGGGTTAATGACGGACACAAATCGGGTGCTATATACGTCTGTTGGGTAAAGGTGTTAGTAATTATCGTGGATCTTTAGATTTCAAGATGTCAGAAATTAGACATTACATTAATTTAGTTACAAAACGTGATTACATATGAGACCCAGCAGATTGTGTCGTGTGTGGATTTATTGTGGCCCATCACACATACTAGTGCGTAAAGTAAAATTCAACAGTAATTTACTTTTAATAAGTATGGTAGTAACAGCTACTATGTTTGTGTATTTTATTTTGATTTGGAATAAATTTAGAAGTGAAGTTTGTTACACAAGTGAAATGTTATTCTTTTTTTTTTGAGAATATTAAAAATGAAGACCGAGCAACTATTATAATAGAGGGCACAAGGATATTGTGACTCGTGTGACTGTTATAACTTGCCGGCATACCTTATTACGGCACTAGGCATTACATATACATATTATTTGCAATTATCGTCGGTCTGGAAATTTTTTTGCTTATCGGGCAAATCTCATACTGTATCCATTTAAAAAAAAAAATGCAAGGCAGACAACGATAAAAATTGTAAATTATTGATATTTAACTAGATATTTTGTATCATCAAGTATGTTGAATAGTGTACGAGATACTGACAATGAAAAATAATATTGAAACAATCGAATTAAAACCAACAAAATTTTAGTGCTGTCCAGTTGACTTTACATACGTTGAGAGCCTCAGACTCTTGGCACAATCTTGTCTCTGGTAAAAAGTAATCAATATACACAGTGTCTCAGCGAAAATTGGCAGCCTTAAAGTGCAAAAATCTCAAACTTTCTGCCCTGTGGTGTAATATACTAATAATTTAAAAAAATTATCGTGAATATTCGATACGAATAATATAATTTAGGTAATACAGGACACAAATGTAACATGGAAAATCTTGAAATAGAAAATAGTGTACGTAGGTATATATACCACAAAATTCAATAAAAAGAAAAATGATTACGATAATTTCTGTATGAAGCATGACGAAACAAATAACGTTCATAAACATACAGATGACGATCTTGTTTAATGAACTGCCGCTGGTATAGCAAGGCCCGTAGGTATAAATTATAAAATCAGAACATACGTCAACACAACGGCACCACAGTCTGCATGTTTAATTCCGCAGAGCAAACTGACATCAAATTTTAGCGAACTAATTACCATCCTAACTAGATGTTTAGAGTATATATCAATGTGAACAGTACAGGCAAAACAAGAAAGCATATAGATGAAAGGTATATATATAATTTATAATTATTTCACATTTTAATAAAAATAGGTAAAAAACTTTAAAGTTAAACGCTTTTATTGTGTCAATAATGTGCTAAAAACTAGAAAATAAATATGGGTCACCATAGGGGGCTTTGATTAAACTAAAATAAAATCTTGGGGGCACTTATAGTTACAAAATATCGAAGAAGACAGTTGAAAGATAAATATTATTTCCAATTTTAAACAAATGAAAATTTTCTACTAAATGCCCCCCTCTCCACGATTTTATTTTAGTTTAATCAAAACCCTCCATGGTGACTCATATTTATTTTATAGTTTTTAGTATATTATCGACTGCACAATAAAGGCTTTTAACTTAAAAGTTTTTTTACCTATTTTTATTTTCAAATTTCAAGTTTGATTTGAACCTGGAACGGTCAGTTAGTTATTATAATATTATATTGTCATCGGAACTACATACGTGTGTAAAATTTCAACTCAATCGGATAACTAGAAGTAGTTGAAAAAGCTGTCCGAAGATTTGAAACCAAATAAAGAAATATACGGAGTTAAGCTAAATAAAAGCTAATTTGACTAGTTTGACTTCACATTTTTATAGTGAGAGATGGCGTAAATTAATCATACCATGTTATTTAACGAGTTTTTTTTTCGAAAACGGCTCTAACTATTTGGATGCCATTTACTAAAAATGAGTTTCGGTGAGAAAAAAAACATTCTAGGTAAGTCTCAGCCATAAAAAAATCGTTTTCTCTTCAATTTTATCACTTTAAAAACGATTTTTTTTGACGTTTTAAAATAGGGTGGAAAAAACAAACTACATGTCAACTAATGACACTAATCTTAAATAATAAGTTATCAAAATATAACGTAAATTTAAAAACATGAAAAAGATGAACTATTTAAGTGAATATCAATATTTAAATAATAATAATAAATATAATATTAGTGTTTTCTATATTATATATTAAACATTATGATATATTATACTAATAAAACAAAAATGAGTGTTATCATCGATGAAACATTTAGGTACAATGTAAATTTGAAGTTCGTAAGTGCAAACTGATTAACTAAAATAACAGATATCTGGTTGTTAAGACTAATCGAGAGTGTAATAAGAATAAAATTAATAGAATTAACTCATCGACAGCGAAAAATAAAATCATTGTTTTATAAATAATTTATTATTTTGTGATGTCGCGTCGATCGATGAGTTTGTTATATTAATTTTATTCCTACTACACTCTCGATTCGTCTTGAACACCGAATATCTATTAATTTTGTCAATCAGTTTGACCACTTGATACATTTCTCATTCCGTTTTTACTAATGAACTTTAAGTTTACATTGTAAATGATTTTTGCCAAAAATCCATAGAGAATAGGGTGATTTTTTGTGCCAATTAGTATATATATCTTTAAATTAAAAAAATCCATTTCAACTTCAAAAATACTGACATTGTCATAGAATAAATAAAATAAAACTTCTGTTAATGCGTGTAGTGACGCAGGTAACGACTAGTAATAAATACAATCATGTTTGCTTTTTACTTGCATGGTTACATAATATTATGTTTCACATATAAAATTTAACCAAGCATGTTTGCCAGCTACCCAACCAATTTCTTTTTGACAGATCTTCAGAACAAAGAAACATCTGATTTTTTATTTTTTTTTTATTTTCAAAATATTTCCAAAACTATGAAATTTATTAATAAAATTCTTTTTTACAATTTTTTTTGACAAAACAAATAGAAAATAAACTGTTATGAAGATTGTACCATTATGACATAACATTACAGCATAGGTATACCTCCTCTGTGCATGCGCCCATTTTCTTCAAAAGTTATCGAGCATTTCATAATTGCATGTCAAATCCTTCAACATTTTGATTTTAATCTGCTAATTCGTTTGACATGTATCGTGTTCGCAACAGACAAAAAGACGAACAGACTTTTTCCCAAACATGTTTTTTGAACTCAGTGAACCTTAAAATAAAAAAGAAAATTAACATAATCTTACCCAATATAATTACTTACCATGTTTTTCTGGGGGCTAATGGCCTTGTAGTCGAAGCACACATTTTTTTGTCGTACATATTTTTTTTGTACTTTTCCTTTTCTAAAAAAAATTAAAATGTGAATTTTGATCAAAATTAGTAGTATTTTCCACTTGCGGGTTGGAATGATAATACAATCAGAGATGTTATGCTGTAATTTATGGTTATAACATATTCTTAACTCAAAGAAGATGAATAAAAAGCAGTGATCTCCAATGGTTATTACAACATAATATTTATCTGTTGTATCTGTATACAGCAGAGCAATCAACGCGTGGCAGGCGACTCACCACAGAAGCAGTGCCGCCCATATCATCAAAGCTGTCAACAGCATACGAAGTGTCCATACGGCGCGACAATAATATATTAGTGCTGCATATGAAATCATTGAACGGGGCAGAGCTCCCGGGGGCACCGCGACGCGACCAGACTGATTACTGCTAGACACGCCTCCGCTATATATGCAGTTTATCATTAACACCTACATCACCCGTATTCAAGGATAGACTAAGGAAGAATGTTATGAATTTTTAAAATGTGTTTGGTTAATGAAAATTAATGGTCGCCCTGTGGTCGAAATTCGACCGTAATTCACTCCGCATTTACTTCGCTAATTTTTTACAGTGGATGAACGTAAACAATAAATTGTTAGTAGAAGTTTTATTACAAAAATATGTACTGAAGGAGATTTATTTGGTTGAGGAACAATTGAAAAATAAGCTTTACCAGAGTATCGCTTGTGGCCAACGTTTCGAAAATTATATTTATAATTTGCACAATTTACCATCTTAACTTGCATTTAGGTCTTGAGGATGAAAATATAAAAGTTGGTCACAAGCGATACTTTGTTAAAGCTTATTTTTCAAGTGTGCCTTAACCAAATAAATCTCCTTCAATCAGTAAACAATGAATGTTTTATTTTATTTAATACTTAATGTATTTATGACACATATTATACATACATTTTATCTTTCTGCACTCCTCCATATGAACTTTAAATGTGCCAAATTTCACTCTTCCGCGCGGTGCGCGCAATATACTTAAAAAGGGGTGCAAAGTTTTCCCTTCACGTATTAATTTATTAGATCCCTTAAAATTGCTATTAAAATGCTTATTAATCTCCATTTACGATACAGATATAAAGGTACCAAGTGCATGCGTAGTATATGGATTTCTCCTGAATCGATTTTACCTGTGTTAATTCGTAAACATCGTGATGAAACATACATTATGCACTTTCATTCAGTAAAACGAAGAGAACCCTGCATGTTTCATAACAATGTGTGTGAATTAACACACTCAAATCGGTACCGCACTCTCTTTTTCCTTCCCGTAGTTTTATATTATATAGATTATAGATATTAATTTTGGTGCCCATTTAGTATTAAACAGTGTAGCTAGCCATCAGTTTTAGTTGAGTGAAAGATCAGTTTAGTTGATACAAAAAGTATCGAAACATCAGTTGATTGTATGCAATTTTAAACATCAGTATTGTTTCATTTATTGATTCTGTTCTACAAAATCAATTTTCATTTAATTTTTACAGTATTTAAAATACTAACAATAATTATAATATAAAATTAAAAAAAGTAATTTTCTTTAATTTTTAGTGACTCTTTATGGGGGTTGGATTCTTTTTACAAAAAGTATTATCTTTATTACTTCTTGGTACAAATCAAACATTCTGTGAGATATATCTTATCGCAATCTCATCGCCGGTTCCACGTCATTTCATCGCGCGACAATACGTCGCATAACTATTCACCGTAGCGACAATTAGTCGCTATGGCAGTTTATCGCGCGACAATTTATCGCAACGACAATTTTTTGCAACAGGATTTATCGCAAAGTCACTATTATTGATATATTCATAATTATTTTAATAACATATTTAAGGTTATGACATGACATAGTTGAATTTTTAATAATATGGAAAGCCTTTTTAAAAAAAACAGATAATGATCAATTAAAGTGAAAAATATGTTGCAAAATCAAAATAAAAACTTGTAAATATATACAAAAAATATAGCTAATGAACAAGTAAAGTAAAAATATATATTGAAAAAATCTAAATAAAAAACTACATATACAAAAAAAAAACTATAATATTAAACCTATATCATAAAATTTTATGCAGCTTTAAAGAAATAAAAATTGTTTTTAGTAGCCGTTAGTAAACTCCATTTACATGTAAAATTAAAAGAATTGGAGAATAATGAAAACAGTATATTTTGCGACGAATTATAAATCGTATCGATTGGGTTGTGCGACGAATTGACTGCTGTGGGTCGTTGTGCGATGAGTTGACGGGATATCTCATCGGTACGTGCCGGGGTGGGGAGACGTAACGGTTGAGAGCAGTAAGGAGCAGAAGAGGAAGATCTAAAAACGCTGACTTGACGATCACGAATGGAAGCACAACGTATATTTTTCTTAACGTTAGCGATCAGCTGTGCCGAGTTAAACTTTACGATCCAAATTACAGTACAGTTGAATGCACTGGAATGTTTGTTTACATGCAGTAGCAATTCGAGCAAGTAATGAATCATTAGAGGATGCAAAAGACGAAGACGGAAACAATCGAAAGACGTAAAGATGAAACGAGACAAACATTTTGTGATATTGACTGTCGGTATGCAGTGCATATCCTATACATAATAAGTATTTACTATTGACGAAACAATGCTGCGCTGATTGACTGCCTGATTGGTGCAGACATATTACATGACCTATGTAACTAACCTCATACATGACATAGCTTTCCATCTATCCATCGATAATGTTTTTGTTAATTAACCTATTTGGTTGATGATACAAAAAGAAAGCTATAACTTACGCGATTTCCGAAACTGCCCATTTCATTTCATTACAAGAATATTTGTCATCAGAAATCTACAACTAATAAAAAATTATTAAAAGCATGTAAGGAAAATATAAATTGATAATTAACCACGATTCTTAAATTCCTGTCACTGACTTTATTGTAAATTATAGACACTATCATTGGTAAACAAGTTTCACTTCAAAAACATATTTAAAAAAACTACTGGTGATTTTTCCAACGACGCCTTCCGCATTGCCATAAGGCCAATGCATTGAGGACACTCCCTCATACATATACATAGGCACTATAATTAAAACCCAGCATCGTGGCATTTCTTTGTTAATAAGCGGAAACCTCCTTTGCCATTTATCTGTACTATAATATTTTAAAGAGGTAAAGTTTTTGTAAGTTTGACTGTAGGAGGTAATTTCCTAAATTATTCATCCGATTTCAAACACACATGTGACGGACTAAAGGCCCGAAATACTAATTGTGCAAGTATATCTTGCACTTGAACCATTTTTTTTAAATTTAAACAGTTTCCCTTCAAGCGTACGCTACGCTTATGTTGGTACACACACAATTTTTTTTAATAATAATACAATATGTATCATCTTATGCAGCGATTTGTATACGGATGACCGGCAATTGCGCGTATTCCTCTCGGGAGAAGAAACTATGACTAATTTGGAATTATTTAACCTCTAACACATGGGGGCAGAAATGCGTCGTTTTTGAGAAAATCTACTTCGGTCATCTTTTAATTTTAAAAATTAATAAAAAAATATTCTCACTTTTTGGCCTGAATTTTTCCAGATCTTGATAGCTTACTAATTGGCCTACCTTCCTAAACCTAAAAACCACGAAATTTACTGTTGTGTGTTAAAACTTACAATAAATAAAAAATAAATAAAATAAAACTTCTTCACAGAAGTGTCATTATCATGAAAAAAATGTATGGAAAAAGCATTGTAATTACATCTTTGTCTCCTCAGCTACCCAAAAATATATAATTTTCGGCAAGAAAAATGTTAGTTTTTTTATTTTAATTTGAAAAAAGCTTTGAATTCGGCATGGCTCGAATCGACAAATTTTTCCTACAAAAATTGTAGTCGAGCTCCCCCGACATTTTAGTTTGTGGCCGATTTTCGGAGAGGGGGGAGGGAGATATGCCTTTTATTTTATTTTTTTATTAACCGACTTCAACAAAAAGGAGGAGGTTTTGTGTTCGTCTGTATATTTTTTTTTTTTATGTATGTTCACCGATTTCTCCGTCAATTATGGACCGATTTTCAAATTTTTTTTTTATTCGAAAGAGTGCACTTCCGAGGTGGTCCCATCGGAACCAAGTCAGGATCTGATTGTGGATCCCGGAGAAATCGAGGGAAACTCTCAAATTTCAAAGGCATGCATAATGTTTTTTTATGTATGTTCACCGATTTTTAGTGTTAGAATTAACACTAAAAAGAGAAAAATAAAATATTTTTAACAAAAAAATTGAACCGACTTCAAAAAAGGCACTAAAAAGTAAAAAATAATTTCGTATTGAAATGTTTTGGAGTCGGTGTCAGCCAAAATGAAATCTATTCCGAGAACTACACCGACTCCAAAACATTTCAATACGAAATTATTTTTTACTTTTTAGTGCCTTTTTTGAAGTCGGTTCAATTTTTTTGTTAAAAATATTTTTTTATTGTAAGTTTTAAAACACAACATAAAATCTAGCAGTAAATTTCGTGGTTTTTAGGTTTAGGAAGATTGGCCAATTAGTATTCTATCAGATCATGGAAAAAATTAGAGCCAAAAAGTGAGAATATTTTTTTTTTTAATTTTTAACTTAAAAAATTAGGATTTTTGTAAAAAGACAACCGAAGTAGATTTTCTCAAAAACGACGCATTTCCGACCTCCAAGTGATAGAGGTTAAATAATTCCAAAGTAGTCATCTTTTCTTCCCCCGAGATGAATATGAGCAATTACCGATCACCTGTATAACGTTTGGTTGCGTAACTGCAAGATTCCACGACAGTATATCGTATAGGTATATGTTTATCTGTTATTCCTGAAGATTGTTGGATTTTTCGTTTTTAAAATAGATTTTATTATAGTAATACTACGGATTACAGTTAACTAAAACTATTTTAGCAGCTCTGTTTGTTGTAAATTATTATTTTAAAAACGAACCTCGTATGACTTGGCGATGACCTCCAGAACTGGAAATAACGGATTTAAAATATCAACATAAAATAATGACAAATATTTTTGAATGAAAAGAAGCAATAAACTGTAATATGGTGTATGTCTAATTAGCAATTGCTGACTGTACTACGGTAGTACGGCTGTCACAGTTGATTGGAAAGGTTAATTTGTGCATATGTGTTACACAGGTATTTTAAAGTGTGTCGAGGTTATTTTGTATTTGATTCCGTCTAAAAAACTATTTTAATTAGCATACCAAATAACCTGTCATTTCAATAGGTACCAAAGAAAGTTCTATCTAATTTATAAAATTATTAAACTATATACATGTATGATTCAAACTGAATAGTATATTATAATCATAATCATATATTTGTTTACTGTAATCAAAAAAATAAATTGCGTCAGTTATAGATATCTCAAATAGGAACTATCGACCTTAATTTCTAAAATTTTGGTCACTGATCTTGATTTTTATTATCATCTTCAATAATGATGGAATTGTTTTAGACATTCATATTACTACCATAAAAATACTCAATCCATAAACGTTCTCAAGAATAAGATTGCCAAACTTACCTATCAAAACAAAATAGTTGTTATATTTTCAAACTATAAATTAGTGGCGGCTGTAAGTCGGAGGACTGGAGGACCGGAATGAAACTACCTTCCCCCCCGTTTTCGAGGATGCTGAACACGATGGAGGCGTCAGAATTTCTCATTGGGGTGGCCCAACCCCTCAAACCGGGTTAAACGCGATTTACTAGGTTTCCTTGCAGAAAGAAGTACTTTACCCCCGTTTTCGAGGATACTGAGTACGGTGGTGGTGTTGGATATCGCGTCCGACCCCTGCCAACCCCTCTACCAGCCAATACTCACCCCCGAAAGGGGTGAATTTTTTTTTGCAATATCAACGGTAAATATATGTTCCCCCCTGTTTTCGAGGTTGCTGAGCATGGTGGTGGTGTTGGATATCGCGTCCGACCCCTACCAACCCCTCCACCGGCCAATACTTACCCCCGGAAGGGGTGAATTTTTTTTATTATTACCTGGGAACACATTTGTCCCCGTTTCCGAGGATATTGAGAATGGGAAAAATAATCGTACTTCTCTTTTTGGTTGTAATGGTCTTTCATTTCAGTCCAGCTGCAAAAAATATTATCAAGTACCGCCAGTAGATCTATTGAATGATTGATACATACATTTAATATTTTTATATATAATTAATTCAGAACATTTATTACGATACATGAAAGTACGGTTAAACAAATCGCTACAGTCTCTTCTCTTAAACTACAATAATTAAAAAATTCACCCTTTTCGGGGGTGAGTATTGGCCGGTGGAGGGGTTGATAGTGGTCGGACGCAATATTCAGCTCCACCACCGTGCTCAGCATCCTCGAAAACGGAAGCAGAACATGTATTTGCCGCTGATAATGGAAAAAAAATTCACTCCTTTCGGGTGTGAGTATTGGCCGGTGGAGGGGTTGATAGTGGTCGGACGCAATATTCAGCTCCACCACCGTGCTCAGCATCCTCGAAAACGGAAGGAGAACATGTATTTGCCGCTGATAATGGGAAAAAATTCACCCCTTTCGGGGGTGAGTATTGGCCGGTGGAGGGGTTGGTAGGGGTAGGACGCGATATCCAACACCACCTCTGCAGGGAAACCTAGTAAATCGCGTTTAACCTCTCTCGGGGGTGGTTTTTGGCCGGTTTGAGGGGTTGAACAACCCCAGTGAGAAATTCTGACGCCGCCATCGTGTCCAGCATCCTCGAAAACGGGGGGGAGGGTAGTTTCATTCCGGCTCAAATTATTTACCATTTTCGTGTTTTTTCCGACTTACAGCCGCCACTAAATTCTTTGTATTCAATTACACCAAATTTTAACTATAAACTAGAAAATAGTTGGCAAAACCAAAAGTGCACATCCCGCAAGTTTTCCACTGTATGATAAAAAAATAACAATTAAAAAATATTTTTAATAAATTTAAATAGATTTAAAAATTTAAAGAAATAAATAATTAAAAATTGAAAAAATATTTTTTTTAAGTTTGCAAAAATAAAAAAAAATAAGAACTATACATAATATAATATATAATTAATATCAAGTGGAATAAAATAAAACAAAATAAAAAGAAAAAAAAAGAAAAAAATCAATGATTTCGTAAGGAATCGAACCCAGGACCTTGCCCTTGGGGATCCAACGGCATAACCATTACCTACACCACGGCTGCCTAATACGTGTAGTGGTGTTATCACGGTATACAAGTGTAGCACTTGTTTTATGGATTACACTATATTTGCACAATATTGTTTTTAAACTATTAGCTGTCAAAAATAATAAAAAATAAAACTGTTTATAAAAATTAAACTACTGAACACATTTTAGTGAATTTAAATAGGGTTCTGGTCTGATAGTAAACAAAGTGAATAAAATATAACCCAAGGCAATCCGACCAAAATTGCGATCTGTAGAGTCGTGACGTACGTACATACGTACAGACCAACCGACAACTGCTGTTTGTGATTTTCAATTACAATTTTAATAGTATTTATGAACTCAAATTGATTTAAAAATGGTTCTATTTTATAGATTAGAATCTCCTCTTTTCAAAAAGCTTCAATTTGAATGGATTTCGTGTGAAATTAACTTAGATATAACTTCTTATATGAACGAAAGTCAGCTCTGACGCACAAAGCGATAATAAAGCACATACCGCTAGTTTAGCGGTATGTGCAATATACTCGTATTTATCCGTTACACAAAAACTCATGAAATTGCAGTGTATTGTGCTTTCAGTTTGCTACGTCATCCCTTTCCAATTTACTTTAAATATGTAGATTGTAGATTATAGACGCTCAACAGCTAAGGCAATTTATTTTAGAGTGACTAAGGTTATATCATTACGCTTTAAGCAAAGCCGGGCCGGGCAGCTAATAGTTATTTTTGCAAATGTTAATATTATTTCTTTTTTTACTTTTTTATTGAGCAAATAAACAGTTAAAATTAAATGTTGATATATTACCATCTGTTCAAGTTTAAACAATTAATTATTAGGGGTTTGAGAAAAGTACAAACTATATTCAAGTAAACATGGTTATGAACATTTTTTTAAAATCAAAACTCTGATAGCCACACAAGAAAGCAAAAATTAAATTGTAGATATATCCGAAAAAAAACATCATATTGAAGGAATGAACCACAGTTGAAAATTGATTTTAGTGAAAGTGAAACAAAACCTCAAATTGAGGACCATTATATTTAATTCTGGTTTAAACTTAGACAAAGGCAATCGTTGATAAAGAATACTTAGAGTTAACTATAAAAACAATAATTCAGCAACATCTTGTAATTTATGTACATTTCGAGTGTAATGTACCCACCTCTAGCAAAAACTAAACTCTTGAGGTAATCAGTATAAGCCACAAAACTTTGATCGGATCATCCCGTATAACAAATCTATTTTTTATTAAGTGTTAGAAGCGAGTCGGTGCAGCTGGAATCCTGTGGAGAAAAATCCATTCGAATGATTGATAGTGCAGGAGACTAACATAACCATATGTAAAGCACATATAGCGAATTTCCTATACATTATACAACCATTAGCCAAGTCGTTCGTTGTGTAGCTGTTGTGTTCAAGATACATATACTTACACTACTGTCTGTACTGTATTCCTCGAGTTCTCCGACTGTCACTCTATTTATGTACATTTATTATATTTATACGAATCATAATAGTTAGTAAAAGTCTCATATTAAATAACGACAGCGGAACTACAAAGAAAATCTAATTATTGTTATTGAACTGCTATTCTAAACGAAAGACACAGAAAGTACTTACGCAGTAAAATTATTTCTTGGAAACATTTTTATTAATATTTACATAAAAACTAAAATTGTATGTGAGTAACTCAATTACGGCCTATAACTACTGAACGGATTTATTTACAAATTTGTTTGGATATAGTAGAGCAATATTGATTTTTGAAGATATTTAACATTTTTTTTTTCATTTACAACAAGAGTTGGAAAACAGTTACTTTTCAATAAAAATAAAATATTACTCTTACAGAAATATACTTTATTATACCTTGTAATCAAATTAAAAACCAGTGCAAATAATCTTAAGTTTGAAGCACAATTATTCCTTTTTTTTTAACCTTTAAATTCATATTGTAGCATGCAGTCTATGTATAATATTCTAATGGTTGAATATCATGCGCCTTTGCCTTAAACTGACAAACTGGAGAATTAAACGAACTGAAACTTCAAAATATTTTTTTAATTAGGTATTTTTCCAGTAATCCCCATACCCTGAGACATACATACATACTTTTTTTAAATATAAATAAAAAATCATACATTTAAGGGTTAATAAGAATTGGAAAATCACAGGAAAGTGGACAGGTTAAAGATAAGATAACACCTTTCTTTATAAAGTATAACGTTTCGCTGTTATATTACAGCATCTTCAGATACTGAAAATTTGATACAAAGAATTAGTTACATTAAGTTCTCAACAAAAATGTTACAATTTGCGTACCTTTTTATATTCATGTTAAGTCAAATTTTATAAATGAGTCTAACTTGATATGGTAGAAGAAACGTTTTATGATCATTAAAATGCCGGTTTTTGTATAATTTGCTGGATATAATTGTTTAAATTGTTAAAATAAAACTTGTCCTGTATGTCACATGTGACCTGTACGTAGAATCGAAGAATCTCGCTAGAGATTCTTTTCTGTGCTAAATGCCAACGAATCTCTAGCGTATTCTTATACATTGATTTTGCCTTTGTCCCATATAACGCCGTGTATATGAAGCAAGTTTCCAAGTTTTATAGTTCTGTGACCACGTGACTTTCATAGGACCGATTTTTCGTATCACCCATATATACTTCTGTACCATAATAACAGCTTATACTGTGTGAGTGCCCGTGGACGAGCGGGTTACGACGTAGGCTAGTAATAACTAATAACAGGGTCTTGAGTTCGATTCCCGCCAGCATCATTGGAAAAAAAAATTTTTTTCAATTTTTAATTTTTTTATGTTTTTAATTGTTTTTTTTATTTTTAATTTATTTTCTCAATTTTTTTCTCATATATTTTAATTTCTTTTTTAATTTTTAATTTTTTTTTATTTTCTTTTTTTTTGAAAAATTCACTCGTCAAATCTTTTATTAAAAAATAACAAAATATATGATTAAAGTTAGATTTAAATAAATTAATTTATTAAAAAACATATTTATCATAAAAAGTGCAACAAAAATTAAAAAGTGAAAAGATTACGAAGTGAAACTTCTTTTTTTAATGCAAAATAAGTATTTTACAAATGATATGAAAAAAATTTGTATTTTTAATGGTGGGCCTTGTTCATTGATTTTTTTTTCATACCTTCAAAATGTGCCTTCATGGAATCTTCAAGAATATCCATATTTCAAATAAATATATATAAAAAAAAAAAACCTAAAACAAAAAAATATATACGCGTCGACTTGAGAACCTCCTCCGTTTTTGTTTTTCGTCGGTTAATAAAAAAGAATCATGTATTACAGAGCATAGACTTGTTATAGCTCATTTTTATTTTTAATAGACTTCACATGGATTGTTTACAAATTGAATGTCATGGTATTCGCATGGAGGTGTAATGAGCCGATTGCACCGCGGCACCACTGGACTACGCGGCAAAATATAAATGCACTTTTGTAGTACTGTTTGTTAAATGAGAAGTAAAAATCAAAAGTCGATTATTGCAATTTCTATAACCGACTTTTGATTGTTACTTCTTATTTAACAAAATACATGAGAGACGCGCTCGAAACCACAGTTGCATGGAGTAAGGATCGTGTTGTTTTTTACAATACATATTCTAATTTCGGAGATTCATTGCATTTAAATACAACAATATGAACACTTTTATTGCATTTAAATACAACAATATAAAAAATGCACATATGTTTATTTTGGAGGAAAAATAAAAATAATGTCTCACACTTTGGAAAAAGACGTGAAATTTTAAAAAAAAACTTCGGAGAAGTAAAAACTTCGTTCTGTGCTAAATTCAAAAACTTGAGGCGACTGAATCTTAAGATTATAACTTAAAAAAAAAGAATTTCGAGGCAGACAAGAAATTGAAATCAAGCTCGAAATTCTGTGCGTAAGACGTCGAAAAAAAATGAATTTCGAGGCAGACAAGGAATTGAAATCCAACCTTGAAATTCTGTGCTTATAAAAGCTACAAGAGCAACAGCAAAAAAAAGTGCACAGACGGCGTTTTTTTAGTGATAACTAAAGGAGTTATGCGAACACCGTCTTTGCATTTTTTTTGCTGTTGCTCTTGTAGCTTTTATAAGCACAGAATTTCAAGGTTGGATTTCAATTCCTTGTCTGCCTCGAAATTCATTTTTTTTCGACGTCTTACGCACAGAATTTCGAGCTTGATTTCAATTTCTTGTCTGCCTCGAAATTCTTTTTTTTTAAGTTATAATCTTAAGATTCAGTCGCCTCAAGTTTTTGAATTTAGCACAGAACGAAGTTTTTACTTCTCCGAAGTTTTTTTTTAAGATATAGATATACATTTAAAATGAAAGGTTACTAATGCTGAAAACTGTAATGCCAACTTGTAGTGTTTGGCGCGAAATTTGAAATTTTATGTGTTATTGTTATCGTTTTATGATTTGGTTGTACAACGTACTCAAATTTTGGGTGTCACTTCTTAGGTTTATGCAGTTACTATGTTTTTTTATAAAAATCATTTCACTTATCAATCGTTTTTTCCAGTTTTGTTCATTATCTAGTACCGTAACATTATCAAAATTAAAAACATGTCCTGTTAGAAAGTGGTGGTTTGCTAGGGCTGTTTTTTGTCGTATGGTGTTCTCATCTATCGGTGCATTGCCTTCCATTTTTGAATTGTCTATGTCCTTGCAATCTTTTATATGTTGTTTAAGTCTGTTATGTAATAATTGCTTTGTCCGATATAGCAAGCTCCACATTTGCATGGGATTTTGTAGACTACATTTGGCAAATGTGGAGCTTGCTATATCGGACAAACAAAGCAATTATTACATAACAGACTTAAACAACATATAAAAGATTGCAAGGACATAGAGCAGTATATAGGTAACAGTTATTTTGTTTCTTGTTGAGGATTCCTAAATTCCTAATAATGCTTACATTTTTAGGTCCAGAGCACCGTCGAATTAACATAAATGTTGGACTAATAGAAAGAAACAGAAAAATAACGTAAACATAATTTATTATCCGTTTCAGTTACATAATAATAATGAATTCCCCATTAATTATGGGGTAACATGTATAATGTACTCGTATATATTATGGAATTTCTAGATAAAAATACCAATATGTACGTAATTTGGGTAGAACTGTGCCTTCCAAATCTGCTAGGACAACAAAAAATCACACAAATACTTAGTATATCGTAAAAATTAACAACAAGCTGATCTTGTTCATTAAACAAAAAAAGATGAAACGACGAAACATTAGCAATTTTAAGAACACAACGAAAATAATACATTTTTGTGTATAACGTCAGTTTAAATATCCGATGTAAAAATATTAAAGTAAAATATCTAAATCAAAAATATTTTGGGACACAATATTTAAAGTTAAAATTTACCATACAGTGTAACCTCTTTATAACGTCCTTCGTTATAACGAAAAACTCCGTATAACGTAGAAGTTATTAGCTGTATTACAAAGAAATAGAGGACGATTCTGAACCATCACCAACTATTTAACAAGCACTCGATACCGCCAAACTATTCGAAAAATTCCTATTGTTTAATGAAGATGATTCCACCGCACATCCCAAGCCATGCATACGATACAATAATTAATACAATACAAAACAAATATTGGTATAACAAAAAACGGTCAGACAAAGTTAACAGACTCTATGCGTTTGAAATAAATTAATTAGGTAATATTTGGTTATTTTTTTCCTCCATATAACGAAAACTCTTTATAACTTTAAACTTGAAATCTGGCCAGGAGGTTACTTTTGTGACATATAAAGCTTCCACTAAAAAATATTTTTCGAAACTCAAGCTCTAAAGTGGTCAAAACTGGGTGTATTTTTTATTTTGACACAAACAACGCTCAGATTAAATCACTGGAGCTATAAAATTTAAATTTAGACAGGGCTCCTTTTGTAAGGTAAGCACCTAAGAAATGTTTCGAAATTCAACCTCTGCGAGAAGATCATAAATGGATTAAGAGTTTTTTGACAAAACGTTCATATCTCAGAAATCGTCAAAGTGAAAAGTATTGAATTTAAATACGAATTATTAGTTAAAAACAAACAAACACGTTTGACTTGAGGATTCTTTATTAAAATCGGCATTCAACAAATTATTGAAATCGGAGGTGACTCGAAAAAATACTACTCGGACGGGGTGAGGGTCAACTTTAAAAATGTAAATGAGTCAGATATATCATCTATACCATACGGACGAAGTTATGGGCAAACCGCTATCATCATTTCGGAAAAATTAAGTTTCCACGGGAAAAAGCTCTATAACATTGCTTCTGCTCAATCGCATGTGGAGCCGCGGGTAGCGGCTAGTTATTAATAATACCTTAAGTAGCGAATATGTTTCTACGTTTACAATTACGTCGTAACAATTATTTGCACTAGTAGAAACACGATGTATATTTACTATTATAGTAGGTACCTACTTACTAACTTATACTACTAGTAGCGGGAGAGCTGATGACACAATTTAGGGTATGTATTTTAGGCAGGTTGAAATTATGAAAAAACAGTAATTTATCAATAGGTGAATGTGGAATGGTGAGTCTGCCTGAGCATTTGCGGTTATTTCGCGCCTGCGCAGCATATGACATCTGCAAAAAAATATCCCCAAAAAACATGTTTTAGGCAACTTGAAACTTTTATAATCTTTGAGTTCAGTATTTATATAATCCAGAAATGAAAATGCCAGAACATTTTGTCGGTTATAGTGTAGGGGCAGAACTCCCCGAAGATATTTTATTTATATACGCAATGAGCACGATACAGGTCAAACGGACGAACGGATTGAAACCATATTTTGGGAGGATGTTTGGTATGCAGATATGAAAAGCTCTATTGTTTTTGGGGAAAATCGGCGCATGCGCAAAAGAGATATATGCTATAACGTTGTTTTTTATATAATAATGATATACTTTTCATAACAGTTTATTATTCTATTTATTTTTTCAAGAAAGTTTTGTGAAAAAAAAAATCTAAACTTAATAATTTCGGAAATATTTTGAAAATAAGACAGGAACCAATTGCTGTTTTGTTTTGAAAATCTGTCAGAAAAAAAATAGTTCACAAAACTTTCTTGAAAAAATAAATAGAATAATAAACTGTTATGAAAAGTATATCATTATTATATAAAAAAACAACGTTATAACATATATCTCTTTTGCGCATGCGCCGATTTTCCCCAAAAACAATACAGCTTTTCATATCTGCATATCAAACATCCTCCCAAAATTTGGTTTCAATCCGTTCATCCGTTTGACCTGTATCCGTGCTCATTGCGTATATTAATAAAATATCTTCGGGGGGTTCTGCCCCTACTTTATAACTGACAAAATGTTCTGGCATTTTTATTTCTGGATTATATAAATGCTGAACTCAAAGATTATAAAAGTTTCAAGTTGCCTAAAACATGTTTTTTGGGGATATTTTTTTGCAGATTTCATATGCTGCGCAGGCGTGAAATAACCGCAAATGCTCAGGCAGACTCACCATTCCAGATTCACCCATTGATAAATTACTGTTTTTTCATAATTTCAACCTGCCTAAAACACATACCCTAAATCGTGTTATCAGCTCTTGGGCTATAGTGGCCCGGTCCAGCTTCGCGTGGATTTGTAGATTGCCTATAAAAGATAGATTATATGTAATAATAGGCGTATTTGCAGAGCGTTGCCATGTATTTCACACGCGATTAAGACGAAACACTCTTGTCTCACGGGGCTGCGTCCCGTTCGGCAGCAATAACAGTAGTGGAGCCTACAGCTCCACCGTAATCCGTATTACAGTCTTGCCTCACGGGGCTGCGCCCTGCTCAGCAGCAACAATAGTGGTTAGTGGAGCCTATGGCTCCGCCATATTCTGAGTTTATATTCCAGTTTTTCTTTTCACAAAAATCTTATTGGGACTACCATGAACATATACAAAAAATTTCGGCTGTTTCTTCGGATTTTTTTTAATAAACCACCCCTGTATTCAGACGAACAAAACAAAAAAAAAATTTCAAATCGGTCGAGCCATTTTCGAGTTTTTGCCAGTCTAACGCTTATATATAGATGTAGTGATAGTGATTTTTGCCAAAGCAACGTCATATTTCACCGATATTTAGTACGAAATATTTACAAATAATATATACAAACATTCCTCGTTTAACGCACTTTCTTTAAGTGAAAACCGTTTCAAAATCCGTTGCGTTGTTTAGAAGAAGTAAGCGGAAACCATGGACAGACGGAAACGACAACTTGATATTAATACTATGTAGTGATGACAAAACGCCGTCCTAGTTCAACCATATTTTGTACAAAATATTTACAAATTATATACACAAACCTTTCTCATTTATCGCTCTTTCTGATAGTTTCAAAATCCGTTGCGTAATTTATAAAAAGTAAGCGGACAAACAGACAAAGACAGACAACGATTTTTTTTCTATATTATGTAGTGATAGTGCTTTTTGACAAAACATCCTCATAGTTCAGTCATATTTTGTACAAAATATTTACAATTTATATATACAAGCCTTTTTAGTTTAACGCTCTTTCTATTAGTGAAAACCATTTCAAATTCCGTTGCGTGGTTTAGAAGAATAACGCGGAGAAACAGACAGAGGGAATCAGCGACTTTATTTGATACTAAGGAGGTATGTTATACCTATAAGTTGTAGAATAATGTAGGAAATCTAGGAATAGAAGTAACGTTGTTATATCGTTGATATTTTGTCGCGAAATATTTTTGAAATAAGTATGTTATATACAATATTATATAGTATCTGTGTTGTATAGATACATATAGTTTTTACACAATTCACAACGTAATAGTCAATATTATTTACTTTAATTCGTAAAAAAACTCTCCAATAAATTTTTTATTATTTACGGTTTCTTTAAATAACTATTATAAACTAAAATAAAATTAATATAAGATTAATACAAGTAACCCCTTTATTTAAATATTCTACACGAGTTAAATTGAACAGCTTTTATAAACAAAATCTGCGATTTTTGTTAAAAAAATATTTCACTAGAATTGAACTGATTTTAGAACTACATTTTAAAAAACGCAGCAGATTATTTTTAAACTATCATTGTTTAAAAGTGGAAGAGCTAATCATTTTAAAAGTCTAGCCACAATTCCTAGTAAAATAACATTGAGAGTCAAAAAAAAACGGTCGAATTCGCGTATGAAATCATTAAAAGTAAGTAAGATAAAAACTTTTAATTTAGTGATACATGTGAAATCTTTAAAAATAGTCAATGTTTATAGAATCGAATTCTGAAATCACAAATAATTTCTTGCGAAATCACGTAAATCACGACGTGTGTTGTGACCTCAAAAGATTTATGAAATGACTTGAAATCGTAGGAGACGTCGAAATCTGCATAGTATTACATTCTGATTGCAAAAGATTTCGTAATGAATAGACACTGGTTATAAAAGCAGTACTGGTCATATTTGGCCCAGCCTGTGTGTGTTTCCTGATATAGGAAGAGACTAAAGCTCTTGCTGGGCGGCAGGCAATCAGAAATCCATTAGGACTAAAATAGCTTTTCTGAGTCTTTTCTCATATATAACGTCGTACATGTCTTGTAGTTGTGTATACCTCATATCATAAGGACTTAGATTGCTTTTAGAGCAAATATTTTCAAAAAATATATTTCGGTAAGATTTGTTTCATTCAGAGGTACCATATCACATGCTATAGTCCTTATCTATTATAGGTATAGAGATTCGATTTATCTCAATATCAGGAATTGTCGTTTTGTATTTCTAATACAACCTTTGCCATCAAGTGTCAATTGAACTTAAAGTTTACTCAGGATGAAGGAAAAGCTATTTTCGAAATACAAAATGCTGAATTTTCACCTTCTATCTTTATCTAGCACCGTTAATTCCGTATAGTGGCAACTCTACAGTAAACGAAAACGCTACCAAGGACTTAACAATTTTGTATTCAAGGCGGTTTACCTACTTCTCTTAGATTTTCAGTTTTCAATCGAGCGAGCTGTTAATGAGAACTCAGGTACTTTCTGTATTAGGTAACAAAATTGACGTGTTTCATGTTTTTCCATTTATAACCGTAAATAAATTTCGAAACGAACAATAACAGCAAATAAGCTTTCCACATTCAACCAACTAATCAAACCTTAGTTTTTTTTTTGTACTACTCTATTGGAATTTTTATATGGACTAGTCTATCTGGTGGCGAAACTTGCAACTATAATCAGCTAAACATGATTGTGAATCGTACTGTGAATCCGTATAATCGTGAGTTTTTTTATTATAATAATAAAAAAGCGTTGAATACATTAATAAATGACTTATGGAACCTGCAAAGTTTTCACCTCGTGTAAAAAGTTGGTCTGTATAGTAAAAGCTTTAATAGTAGCACGTCATTTTAAAGCAGATGATTAAATATTTTACCAAATAAGTAGACATTATACTTAGTCCTAATATTGAAAACTTAATTTATTAATTTAAAATTAAAATAATCGTACCGTGTTGTCATGGCAAAGCGGTATTCCTCATTCTCCTGCGCCTGTGTTACGTAGTACAGGTACAAAAAAGCCATGAAATAACCAAATATGTTTTTCGAGTTCTGGCTTCACACGGAGTGCAATGTGCAAGTGCTACTAGCCGGAGACTTTTTTTGACTTCCACAAATACCAAGATTAACTATGTAGGATGGTTTTAGACTGTATCTAACACCGCGTAAAGACCGGAGATGCGGCGAATACTCGCTATTCTCGACATTTTTTTGGTATTCGTCGAATATCAAATAATAGCTAGTATTATTCGAAATTCGGCGAATAGTTGTTTAAAATAAATTTTTAATGAACAAAAAAACTATAGACTTAAAAATAATCGAACTTTAATTCTTCTTAAAAAACAAAACACATTTAGTATTAATAAATTATTATCCAAATCTTTGATTAACGTCTGGATAGAACTCTTCAAATAAATTAACAAATAAAAATTGTCGAGCAATTTTTTTCTCAGACCATATATTGACAAAAATAATATATAATCATTAATATAATAAAAAGTTAGCCAAATATCAGTCATGTCATGATGAAATTAATTAGTTAGGCTCTACTGTAGCGCCCCAACTATTCATCCGATTTTTATAAATAAGGTGTCAATCGATTCGTTATTATGGTCGGGGTAACATTGGCTACATTTATTTTTCAATTTTGGTCCCAGGGGTTAGCAAATTTATAACAAATATAAAATAATTAATTGAAACACGACTATGATCCGGGTAACCTAGGCTACATTTATTTTTGAATTTCAGAAACTAAAACCCGACTACTGAAAAGTACGAAAATTCTCATCTGAGGATAGCCATGGTCGTATGCCACCTACCTTGACAAAACAATACAATTTAACAGTAGTAAGCGATCATAAATTTTAGGGTAAAGTGCATCACGCTATTGGTACATTTAGAGGGCGCCTTATGACCATAAATATATGAGGTGGAATATGACCACGGCTATCCTCAGATGATAATATTTTCTTGTTTCATGCTTTTCAGTAGTCGGGTTTTAGTTTTTGAGCTTAATTTTTATTAATTAATATTTGAAGTCCAAAAGGGGCTGATTGTGGTGCAAAAAAACTAGTTTTTTTGCACGATTGGAATCAAGTAGGTTGCGCTTTCTTTATAAATCAAACCTGTCTCAGAAAAATATCTTTCTGAATAAACATAGCTTGCTGGTGTGATTAAGTGTCGTTAAACAAGCTAACTTAAAATTATAACAAATAAATTATTTTTTATATTCCTTTTTCTATGTCGAATAATAATGCCGAGTTATTCGACCATTTGCCATAGGGAATGGCGATTAATCGGTATTCGACTAATTCGTTATAACAACTATTCGCGGCATTTCTAGTAAAGACGGATATAAAATCCATTAAAAGAATCCACGACAGCCTAGTATGTCTAGCGTTAATAGGCAATTCACAAATTCGGGCGAAGCCGGACCGGGCTGCTAATTTATAATGAATTTGGAACCAATATACAAATAATATTTACTATCTAATCTCAGTGCGGTCAGTGTATGTGAGTGTAATCGTGTGATATGAGTGTAGATGTCGCTTAAGTGCTTCCGGTGTCGCTGAACGGGCGAGCGCGCAGCTGCGCTGTTCCCAGGCTAACAGACAAAAGACACTCGACCCCCAAATCAAATTATCCAATTCACGATTTATTATCGTTGCGCGGTTGTCTCTCTACATATATATAAGCTATTTGTTTAATCGCCTATGACGACTATTACGCTGAAGTGATGACCACATACAACATAGCGCATGCACAGATTCATGTAGACTCGCGGACGTGAATTAGTGATCAGCGGTCAGTAAGATGGAATAACATTCCACTCTTCTCAAGAAAACATCGCCTTATCATGCATGAATATTTTAAGTTTGGATACCAACTGAAAATGAACAAAGTTTCCATAAATCGGCTTCGCTGTTGTCACACGAAATCGCAGACAAATATTCCATCACAATTGTATTAATCTAGTCGCTACCCGCGACTCTACACGCGGTGGAGATGAGACAATGTTTTTAGCCCGCTCGGCAGCGACAACAGTAGAAGAAATAAATAAAACAATAAATACAAACAAAATAGTTTATAGTAGATGATAACCGCCCGCTTCGCTGGACGTAACTATAATACTTCCCTATTTGAAATTCACAATTTCATGGGTGTTAATTTTTTGTGTGGAACCGTAATTCTTTTTCTAAAATAAAAGTAGCCTAAGGTACTCCTTATAACATCAGCTATCTGCTAGCTAAATTCCTGTCAAACTCGGGTCAGTAGTTTCGAAGATTAACCGGTACAAACAGACAGACAGACAAACATTTTAAAAACTGTTTTTTGTTACCGTCATATTATGCATTTAGTAAAAAGCTATTAGTTTGACATTACAGACACTTCTATTTTATTTATTTGTATAGATAGATTAGTGATATAATGAATATTTGCATTCAATTCGCGAATTTCTTGACATTCTAAATTCATGCTAATATTAATATCAGAAAAAATCATATTTTTTTGAAAAAATTTGTAAATAACATTTAATAATACAAAAAATTAATAAGAAAAAATTCGCAGGTTTGTGGACAAAAGTTATATTTATAATTGTACGACGTTTCGTCTATAAATTTAGACTTTTTCAAGTACAAAATTGAAAATTATTTAAAACAATAATTATGAAAATAAACATTAATTACTAACCATAGCAATTAACAAAAGTTAAGGTACATAAGATAAAAACATGGCAACTAGTTTATGTATAAATGTTTTAAACAATAAAAATAAAAATTAAAAATAAAAAATTAAAAATTCGTAAGTTAGTTCAATTTCATAATATAGTTGTACTGACTACTTAAATTTTGAGTGTCTGTTCTATAATTAATAGAATTGTTTTTTCTAATAAAACACATTTCACTGATATTACGTTTTTTCCAATTTGACTCTTTATCTAATATTTGAACTTCGTTAAATAGAAATTTATGTCCAGTGTCGAAATGATGAGATGACAACGCGGTCTTATTATCACTTAATAAATTATTGTTTCTACAGTCCATTCTGTGTTGGTAAATTCTATGTTTTAGTAACTGTCTTGTTTGCCCCACATAACACTTACTACATTCACAAGGTATTTTGTAAATGATATTAGATTGATGTAAAATAGGTGTTTTATCTTTAAGACTTGTGAATAATCTGTCTAATTTATTTAAGTTATAAAACACCAACTTGATATTTGTATTAGAAAATAGTCTGTTGATCTTGTAGGATAAGTTCTTGACGAATGGAAATCTAACATACATCTTGGTAGAGTTAGTTCTTTCAGCCACAGTATCCAACGTGTTATTCAGGTGATTTTGGTCTTGTATAAACTTATTGATGCATTGATGAATAAACTTGACAGGGTAATTATTAGCTTTTAAGATATTTTCAACTTTCTTAAAATTGTCATTATGGTAATCTTGGTGACTTAATCTTGTTACCCTGTGTAACAAGCTTTTTATAACACTAATTTTCTGCTGTACTGAATGGTTTGAGCGATAATTCAGAAGCCTGCCTGAATGAGATGGTTTCATATACCAATTCGTTCTTAATTCTCCTGAAGCTGAACGTGTTACTAATGTGTCTAAAAATGGGATTGATTTATCAACTTCCTTCTCCATAGTGAATTGGATCTTCTCATTAAACTGATTAAACCTTTGCAATAAGTCATCAATTTTATTATCAGGAACTGCAATGAAAGTGTCGTCCACATAAACTTTTAGTATCGGGATTTTATATGGTAAAGTTTCCAATACTTTGGAAACTACGTAGTCCATCACGATGTTGGCTAAGACAGGACTTGCTGGGTTTCCCATTGCGCTGCCATCAAGTTGGAGGTAGAAATGATTATCGTAGCTAAAGTAACTTGTGTCAAAACAAAAACAAATAAGTTCAATGAGCAAGTCAAGAGTTATGTTAATTTTCTTTGACCACGTGTGCCAATTTTCTTTAACAATTTTTAAGACCAATTCTTTAGGTATATTTGTGAAAAGGGATGTTACATCTAAAGACACCAGATTATAATTCGGATCCAACTTAATTCCTCTTAAAGATTCAACAAAACAATACGAGTTCTTTACGTTATGTTTAAAGTCTGTAATTAACGGACTTAATAATTGATGTAAACACTTCGCCAACTTATAACAAGGAGACCCAATGCAATTTACTACAGGTCTTAGCTTGCAACCTTGTTTATGAACTTTTCTCAAGCCATAAAGTTTCGGTGGAACTGCATTATGTGTTTTTAATTGTTTCTCGGTATCTTTGTCAATGAGATTTTTCTCCTTCATCTTGGATACTAAAACATTACTCCTATTTTGGAATTGAGTAGTAGGATCTTTGTTGAGCAATTTATATGTAGAAATATCTCCCACCATTGTTTTCATTACCATAGTGTATTCATCTTTTTCCATAATCACAGTACTATTACCTTTATCCGCTCGTGATATAATTAAATGTTGGTTGTCTTTGAGAAATGTTTTCGTTGATTTATAATCTTTCAGAATACTTCTGTTATCTTTATCACACTTATCATACTTGTAAAAATTATGAATTACATTGATGGCCCTTGATCTTAAATTGTTTTTCTCTTCTGCTAATGTTGTTGCATCTGCACCTTCTATATCAAGAAAATCAAACCCATATTCTAAATCTTTAATTAACACATGTGACGGAACTTCCTTGTTTGTAATTGGTATTCCAAAATTTGGTTCCAGACATAGAATCCTCTTCACATCCTCTGGTAACTGAGTATTTGTAAAATTGTAGATACAAGATTTTTCATGAGTATTAGTAAGTATTGGTGATTTATCTTGGCATAAGTTATTTAATTTGTTGACGTTCGACTGTTTTATTCTTTTAAAATCAAACTCATATTTTCTGTTTTTCAAACTTTGACATTCATTAAACAACTCTGTTGGAATTAATTCCTTTAATGACTCACCGAGTCTACGATTTAATGAACCCAGTTTTTCAATTTTCCATAGTGTTATTTTTATTTCTAGATTTAAAATCCTTCTTGAAAAATCCTTACCAAGTTTTTCAGCTTCTTTTTTGAACGGGTGTGATTCAAGTAGCAACGAATCAATACTTTTGTGATTATTAGTTATGTGCTTGGGATAAACTCCATGATACCGGCATTGTAAAAGAAAAATACGTCTATTATTAAAATTTGCTAGTTTTTTTGACGAGTTAAACCATTCTTTAATTATCTTACGTACCTGGTGTCCATAATTAAAGCCAATGTAGTTTATAAAACCCCTCGGTTGAAAATATATATTAGATATCGTGTCCATCGATAATAGTTAATAAGAAAAAATTCGCAGGTTTGTGGACAAAAGTTATATTTATAATTGTACGACGTTTCGTCTATAAATTTAGACTTTTTCAAGTACAAAATTGAAAATTATTTAAAACAATAATTATGAAAATAAACATTAATTACTAACCATAGCAATTAACAAAAGTTAAGGTACATAAGATAAAAACATGGCAACTAGTTTATGTATAAATGTTTTAAACTATTATCGATGGACACGATATCTAATATATAATACAAAAAATATTTAATTTAATTTGATCGAATTATGAATGAGAAGAAATCAGTGAAAATATTAATTTACTGGTAATTTTATGAGAAAAGGTTTATAACTTACGTTTTTTCGCTAAGCTAACCTTGCAAATTTACCCTTTTATCAATCTTTACTGTACCATTAGGTAATGAAACTTTGACTTTAGTATTAATAATCAACCTAGTACCCAGAATATCTACAGATTTGTGCATGCGACTTGCGTGGCTAATCAGCTACCAAATTTTAGTCTTAGACAAATGGCGTCAGATTTGGAAACTGAATATTCGCGATTGTCAAAAAATTCGCATTCGTTACATGGCTGGTATAGATATTATCAAAAAATTATCACTAGAAGAAAATAAAGATAAATTTTATTTATGCTAATTTGGAATATATTATCAAAATTGATGTTTCTTAAAGTTTTTTTCTTCTTAATGCGTGCTTCCGTCACAAAAAGTGTCTACTGTCCCAAGTTTCTAGCGTCAAGAAGCTTTATCGATGTTTTGCTTGTGACGTACGTTTCGAAAAATTAATTTTAATTTCAGGGTTACAGGTTCGTTGAAGAGTGGTAAATTGTACTAATATGTACTATTCGATTATAAAGATTACTACCTACAAGTATTCTCAAAATGAAAATAAATTTTCGAAACGTAGGCCTCAAGCGTAAATTATTTCTCAACCAAACTTTTCCTCAACGGTTGACATTCAATTGGAACAAACTAAATACAGACATTATTTTTATTAATGCTATATAATTATAACGTTCCTTTTAACATAATAAATATAGTTTAAAAAAAACTAAAAAACACGCTTTATATCGAACTAAAAAGTAAAAAATATTTTTTTTTAACTTAATCTTAAAACAATAATGAATAAAAAATACAAGTATTATTGTAAAAAAAGCGTGGGGCGCTTTGTTCCACATTTTCGTTCATCGAGCGCCCCACGCTTTTTTCACAATAATACTTGTATTTTTTATTCATTATTGTTTTAAGCTTATTTTAAAAAAAATATTTTTTATTTTTTAGTTCGATATAAAGCGTGTTTTTTAGTTTTTTTGAAATATATTTATTTTCCACTTTTTAGTTCGATTTATTGTCAAAAATTTGCCGAAAAAAAACAAATCTTCTATTTCGGCGTGGACGGGATTAGAACCCACGACCGATGAATCCGAGAGTTGACGTGAGCGAAGACCCGCGCCTTAGACCGCTCGGTCAACGATTGCTTTTACGGTAGTGGCATAACATACTAACAGTAATAAACCACTTGCTGTAGTCCAAAGGAAGGTTACAAACAAACATACATACAAACTTACAAGTGAAGGTAATATAAAGCGTGTAAAAAAGGTCTAAACGATCCAAAGATATAAATCTGAAGTTCAGAACCCTTGATATGAAATGTATAGACACGTTTTTCGTACAAACAAAAATGAAACAAAATATTTCATCGGGCGTATGATTGAAGTGCGAAAAAAGGACTCGGTCTATCAAATATCGCACATGTTGCCTACCGCATTTAAGCAATACGATGACCACTACTACACCTCCTACACTAAGAGCGTCATATGGCACGTTCTGGAGGGCCTTGCGGTGGCATCCTATGTGTGTATCGACCAGACGCCGGTATTAGGTTTCACTGTTTTGTCAACATGTCAACGCTTTCGCTTGACTCCCACGCATGCCGCGCTGCTGGCCAGATATATTGGAAACAGATGGACTTAGGTCAAGCGAGAAAACTTATCGATGGGTGTATAAATGTACATGTATGCACGTGAATATCAACCAAGAGAGCTTATATATACTATATTTGATATCGACGTTTAGAGACCATAATTCTGTAGCCAGAAAAAAAATGGCTTATGTCGAATTATGTTACTTCAGTAGAAATAGCACAAGATAGGGAATTTAAGGAAGTACGAGCACAATACCAAAAAAAATTATTTTTTTATATGAAGTTTAAATACGTCTAAACAAGTTTTGAAAATTTGAGGGGGGTTAACCAACAAATTTGGGTGAAAAATATTAAAACGCGGATCCGTCGCGTTGCCATAAGATCAATGTTAAATATGCTTACTTTTGAAGTCAATTATTTATTTAAATAATCGGTTAACCCCCTTCAAATTTTCAAAATTTGCTTAGACGTATTTCAGCTTTATATAAAAAAAATCAAGTCTTTTTTGGTATCGTGCTCGTACTTCCTTAACCGGAATAAGTGGGGAAGTTTTGAAACTTTTGGAATTTGCAGAGTTTGATGCCCTGAATCAAATGATGTATGTAAAAAATGACGAATTAATTACCACCGCATTTCATTTTTTTAATAAGCTAAATGGCTTTACTCTGACAAGTAAACCTGTCATTTCATCGGTAAGTAAATACGACATTTTACCCGGGTGTAGAATATGTTTATGAGAAAGTTTTTATCAGTTAAATTTGATTAATGAAATGTAAAATATATTTTTACCAACAATATAGGTTTATAAGCCTCACTAATTATCGTTTTTACATCCTTCAAAACTTCATACTTATATGTTATCGTTGTTTAAAAAAATATTTTTAACAAAAAAATTGAACCGACTTCACACTAAAAAGTAAAAAATAATTGCGTATTGAAATGTTTTGGAGTCGGTGTCAGCCAAAATGAAATCTATTCCGAGAACTACACCGACTCCAAAACAATTCAATACGCAATTATTTTTTACTTTTTAGTGTGAAGTCGGTTCAATTTTTTTGTTAAAAATATTTTATTTTTCTCTTTTTAGTATTAATCTAACACTAAAAATCTGTGAACATACATAAAAAACATTATGCGTGTCTTTGAAATTTGAGAGTTTCCCTCGATTTCTTCGGATTCCACCATCACATCCTGACTTGGTTCCGATGGGACCACCTTTGAGGTGCACTCTTTGGAATAAAAAAAAAATTGAAAATCGGTCCATAATTGACGGAGAAATCGGTGAACATACATAAAAAAAATAAAAAAAAATATACAGACGAACATAGAACCTCCTCCTTTTTGTTGAAATCGGTTAAAAATGACGAACCCTTTTCTCTTATATTGGATATTGTCATCACTAAATTTTATTAACTATACCTAATGTAGGGATATAGATGGATGATAGGTTTTCATTGATTTCTTCAAAATTAGTCGGTGGAAATTAAAAAAAAAACTATTTAAATTAAAGTTAAAACCTTAATAAATTATTGAAAACAAAAAAAAACGTTGTGCCCGACTAATTAAAAAGATATTTAATTAAAAAGATTAAATATCTTTTTAATTAGTCGGGCACAACGGGTTTTTTTTTGTTTTCAATAATTTATTAAGGTTTTATCTTTAATTTAAATAGTTTTTTTTTTAATTTCCACCGACTAGTTTTGGAGAAATCAATGAAAACATATCATCCATCTACCGAAATATAAAAAAAATCAAGCCTTTTGTTTAAAGTTACCTTGGCGCTCGTACTACCTTAATTATTAAATATTTACTGTTGGAACGTGGTAACACCACAATCATAAATATGAACGTTTTCAAAATAACTTCCGTTCACTTTTGACAATAAATCCATGAAATTGATAGTTTTAGTTGCATTTCGAAAGCCTGAAAAAACAAATTTAATAAAATTGTAAATAACATACCGGTTAGAATCCTGTTGTAGTTATTTTCAGTATCAATAGCGATCTGAAATAAATTTTAATATTGGTTAATTATACACGTAGATATAATTTTGAAATATTAATGACGAAATCTCATTAAAACAAATTATTAAATTTCATGTAGTCGCACAGAAAGTTATAAAATAAATACATCGGTACAATGTCTATATTCAACAAAATTTGATTATATTCTATTGAATGTGCGCCGGAATTAAAATTTAATTTCAATTTCAAATTAATATTAAAACGTTTTTGTATTGACATGTTATGGCTTTCAGAGATTACAAAATAATTTATATATTTATTTAAAAATAGAAAAATATAGGTAAAATTTTGATGAACTCTCAATTTGTTAAAATTTGACATACTAATTAGGAATCAAATAATTCATAAAAGATTGCACAACAAAAACCCCACACAAAAGTCGGTATTCATTGAACTCAATAAAATTTTAATTTTATTAATGATACCCACTGACATATAAATTTTGGCTTTACTCTAAATGTGGCGCAGTACACAATCAATTAATTAAATAAAAAAAGGAAAACCTTTTTGCAGTGAAATTTTTTTAGGCGTGCTAAAGGGGTAAATTGGTCTGGATCAGAGGAAAAATGAAATTCTTCTTCTTCTCCGACTTCAAT
Source organism: Xanthostigma xanthostigma (assembly GCA_963575645.1). Taxonomy (NCBI): domain Eukaryota; kingdom Metazoa; phylum Arthropoda; class Insecta; order Raphidioptera; family Raphidiidae; genus Xanthostigma; species Xanthostigma xanthostigma. The sequence goes on from OY754468.1 coordinate 17,654,193, forward strand.
CGGCAATTGAGAGGAAAGAGTAAGAGAATTGTTTCTACTTTCTCTGTCAAAGGGTCATGCGCAATATATATGCATGCGCAGTGCATATTGTGTGTATATGTAGCATTGTAGCATTTTCTCCAGTCACGGTAACAAATTCCACATAAGCATTTCCTAATCCTGAAATAATAAAATCGTTAACAAATGCTATGGGGCCTAAGAAGTTGAAACCTCGATGCTATAGTTTCAACTTACTTTGTATTAACGTCTGATTAGCACTCTTCATAATAAATAAAATTATCGACCAATTTGTCAACCGAGAAAAATATCCCAGTATCACCAAAATATGTAGCGAATATATCTATTTTTCTTTCGAATCTGCATACCTATTAAAATCGGTATTTTCATACTTGAAGCTAACGAAGACTTAACAACGTTCTGTTCTGAGTGATTCCCATACTGAATACTCATTATTATCTTTGTCAGGGTATACACCTAATTATGATTCCTTGGCTAGAGACATGCAAATTCCTATTAATGTTAAGGCAACAAAGTTAAATTCTAAATCTGTTTTTATCTGTAGCTACTTTGAATTAATAAATATTTTTAATCATTATCCATATTCTTTTAATTCCCCTGGACGTGAGTTTTTTGTCCCTTTATATAATTATTGTTGTTGTATATATGTTTCAGAACGAGGAGTACCCAACGATAGATTAGCAAAAAGTGAGTCATATTATTCTTTCATAACAAATTTTCCTGGTCCAAAAAAAAAAACGCGAAAGTGAAATATTGAAGTCAAATTATCAGCCATACTGTGCATTTATATAGTTACCTATCTGGAATGCACCTTATACTGAAACACAGTGTATAAACATAGTACCTACGCATTTCACACCCCTTCTTCCTCCTTAGACTACGCCTATGACAACAAGTCGATCGCGACACACTTTTAAGATGAAAAGTAGATCTTGTATACAGAAAAGTTGGCCACTCCTGCCGTATACTATAAAAAACAATAGACTAATGTGGCATATTATTATTCTTTTTCTACAATTACCTATTTTTAGTTTTATTTTGTAGTCTGAAGTGTAAAAAAATACAGCCTCTATTTATTTTTGTAGAACTGAACGTTAGAATTCCTTCATCTAACATAAATTTTGTCTGAATGAATCCGTATGCAATGTGTCTACACAGTTGGTACCAAGGTTCAAGAGGGACAGAACTATAATCTAATAATACGTAGCACATATGTACGTACATAATAATATATCAGTGTTCATTATTTCATTATAATAAAACAAATCTCATTATGAATCAAGAGTTTGCGTGTAACAAAAGTATTTATCTGTAACATTGCATGATTCGGATTAATAGGGGAGTGCGGGGGTCGAATTGATGATGGTTGAAGGGATCATCAATGGAGTGCCTGTATCATATATAGGTGATACATAAAACAAAACCAATGATTTAACAAATGTTTTCAATAGTTACAATTTCAAGTTATTTACATAAAATTGTACCCTAGCGACAATTTTTTTTACTTACCAGTTATCAAATCTTTCAAATTCTAACCCTAAATTATTCATAGAATTTTTTTTATAATGTACCTATATATCTTAAAAAAATTTTTAGATCAAGAAAAATAAAAAAAAATCAAATTTTTAGTGTTTTTTTCCAATACAACTGTCAATCAATAATAGTAGGTGATCTTTTGTTTAAAACCAATAGATTTTTAGCTACAGATATGTCTAGCGATATTTTAGATATACATTGAATTCACATAGATACATGTTCCATGTTCAACTTTTGTTTTTTTAGAAATAGAAAAATAGTCGAAAATTAGGTAATGTTAGAAGGTGTCACTGTGTATAAAATAATAATTCCATATTCAGATTCATGCACTCGAAAACATATTCTAGGCCTTAGCATTTTTTAAGATTGTGAATTCAATGGTAATCCCTATATCTAAAATCTCGCTAAACATATCTGTGGCTAAAAATCTATTGGTTTTTAGGCAATGGGCACTTTTTCTTAGCGAAACTATAAAATAAAACCATTTTCGATCAATTTAACCGAGAACCAAATCCCACAATGTTTGTGGGAGGGGGTCCTTTCTGATCATCCTGTTATCAACACACGCACTCGTATAATATTATAGGTGTGCGCTTGTATTGCGTTCGGTCGCAAACGCACCACTCATCACTCGTACAAGCACCTACCGTATACCACACAGAATAGTATAGTCTGTACGGCACCATAATATAAGCCCTCTGATTCAATACGATTTAATACGATTTGATTTGACGTTAATCCGTTTATCGTCCATGTAACACCCTCCCGTTCGATGTGAACGCGCGGTGCATCTATGTATAGCCACTGCATCATTCAATTATTCTATATTAAATAGCATATGTTTCCAATACACCGACACAGTACCTACTCCAAGCCCGCCAACCAACACACGCAACATTATCTATTATTATAACGCTCTGCGGATCCCCGTGTATTCTAAAATTGTATTTTATTATCAGCAATATGCAAAATGTATTTACGCGTGCATTACTGTACCACGTGGCTTAATCAACATTATGCGGCAGTAACTTGAAGAACAGACATAATAAACCAGCTATCGGCAATTGGTTTTGTTGGTGGGTCGCATCACCATTGTGAAATAATTGATGGACCACAAATCACAATCAATCTGTTCGACTTTATTTCTAACGTTTGATCCGAATACGGACAGATCTATGTTCTAGATCCGTACGCCAGAAGGAAGAATGTCGACGGCCGGATCTGACCCACTTATCCTTAATAGCCATAATGACAGATTTTTAAATCCAATTCTATAATGTAGAGGTACACGTCTACTATTTCCGAAAAAAAAAATAGCTTCAGCAATAAATTAAATTTTAACGGAAATTATTGCATTTTATTGTTTCTATTTAAAAACGGTTGTGACGTCACGCCTATATAACCTATGGCATAAGTGTTATAAAATATCACAAAACCACGAATAAACAACAAATAAACTAATTAACTGATGCAGAAGTGAATGATCGCAACAAAAATTTAAGCGACACGGTGATTACAATTTACTTCAAGTGTTTATATTCTCTTTGATTTTAGAAAGGCGTGACGTAATTCGGTGTTTCAGCCAACATGGCCGACTGCAGTATTGTATACTTTTATTTTATTAAAAATCTTAATAATCTCAATGTTTATATTAACACTGGGTCATTTTTTAGAATCCTTTCAACAAATATTTTTCTCTAAAACCATGTAATCTTTGATTCTTTTACACTGTCATCATGCTTATTGTCGATGTAGTCTGGATGAAGCTAAGATATACGTAAATTCAGGTTATAAGCTATAAGAACTTTGTATGTACTTATAAACATCTAATGGTGCATTTGGTTGAGAATAAAACCATGCAATTAAGGCGACACTTTTATGAGACGACTTTTGATGGGGAACGTTACGTTTTCTTTTTCCGTTACTGTGTATACCATTCAGATGACAGCGCGTATCGCTTACTGTGTTGGATTGTAACATGGCTTTTGTTGACGGGCACATTTAAATGGAATCTTTTAGTTACTAGTTTAATGTCCATAGGGCTTTAGAAAGTGTCCGTAGAGTGTCCATAGGCTTTATACCTTAAAGTTGCATTTGGTAAGCTTAAAATGACGGCTTCTATTTTTTTCAATAGCTTATTTCTAAATCTGTTATTAAATTTTATTGTTTAGTATTGAATATGAGATAATACTTTGATTCATTATTTTGGACATTTAAAAAAAAGAAAATTAAAGTTACGTATGCCGATTTTTATTTTTGGGCAATTATTATAGGCATAAAGAAAATCTTATAATGGTAAAAAAATAGCATTTGAGGTACGAGGAGTTCAGTATCATAGTTTTTAAATATGTTCGTTCGTATATGACTGACAAACCGTTCAACAAATTGAAACTTTTTTTTTTTAAGTTTTACATTAAGGATAATTTGTTGATGAAAGAAATTCGAAAATCATTTATCATTAATGACCCTACAGTACATCACACAATCAGTTGACTTGTGTAATTAACAGTGCAGTATACCACATTACACACGATATACTGAAATTAGAAAAAAGTTATTTTGGATATGGTGTTTTAAAATTAGATCTGTATTTGGTTAGAAATTTTTTTGAAGAAACGATCAAAAGTTTCATAGTAATTAGGTAGATCTTGAGATCTGCACAAACAAACGAATAAAAAGCATGGAAAAATACATGTCAAAGTTATAACTTTCTTTTTTTTAACTTTAAAAATAATTAAGAACTCAGCGTATCAACAATACCTAAGTGATTTTATGAAATACGAGTCTACACATTCAATACCTATATTTTCTGTAGACTTATTAAACTAAACGAACTATATTTTGTACCCCATGTGTCAAGGGTTATTGTGAATGAAAAACATTCAAATATTTAGGATGAATAAATTTATACAAACCGACAAAAATGCGCATATAATTTCAATTTGGGTGCCTACTATTAGTAACAAAACGGTAATTTGAAAATTTAATACTGTAATAAGCTACAAAGGGCATATAAAATATTGATGTATTGATGCAAAACAAAAGAAAAAAATAATTAATAACCCTACTATATTAAACCAATACTCACGCTAAGGAAGGACAACGTATGTTCAGTTGAACACATGTTGTTCTTTCTTAGAAACAACTAAACATACGTTATTCTTTCTTAGCACGGCAGGAAGAAAGCATATGTATAAGAATATAATATCGCTTATATATCTTTATAAAAAATAACTTAAATACAATAATTAATATTAATTAAATCATTATGAAAACGAAATTACTAACTGTAGCAAGAGTGGAATATATTTTAGTCGACAAGATAATTATAAAACAAATGTTGTTTTGAACAGTAGGTAAAGTAATTATTAACGAATGAAATCACAAACACTACAGTAGTTACAAATTACATAATATATTTCATCCAAAAACAATAAAACTGTTCTGCATATTCCAAAATTTAGTTTCAGTCTTCTCATCCGTTTGACCTATATCGTGCTCACAGACAAACAGACTCTTAACAAACTAACCAACTTATACCAAAAATATTTTTTTTTTATTCAGGAGAATGCAAAACGAAAAAATATAGTAACATTTTGAAAAGTAAATTTTGACCTAAATTAGTACCATTCCCCCACTTGTAGTGCTGGAATGGAAAAATGTTTGTAGTGACGTAAAATAAGCTTAATAAACTTTTTCAATTGTAAAATAAACTACAAGTCATCACGTAATACCTGAACACTGACAACATAAACGATGCTGGGAATTAATCAAAACAGAAACTGCATAGACTTGGACGGTGTGATATTATGTAACAAACATTTTCAATAATATCTGCGACTGCAACTTCTACTATAGTCGGGTAGAATTAGCTGATTCGTGTCCTAAAAAACGTGCAATTGCGAACGTCGATTTTAAATTTTTTTTTGTTAGATAATACGAATATAAGTAACATATTAAGTTTAAACGCCAATCGGAGCACCGCACGATGGTTAAAAAAAATGGCAAAAATCGTCCATATCACTTTTTGGCGATTTACGGGAAAACTATGCATTTGACAAATTAAGTGTAGGGAAATAAAAAATGCGCAATAAAAAGACGAATCGAATGAGTTTTTGTGAGCTCCGATCGGTCCAGTAGTTTTTTAGTAAATTGCAAAAAACCGCTTTTTTGGGCCATTTTTTCGAAATTCCATAACTTCCGTTCTATTAAATATGAAGACTTGAAACTTTAATAGAATATGTGTTTTATAAGCTTCAATATGCATACAAAATTTCAGCAAGATCGATGTTATACTTTTTGAGAAACTTTGAAAAAACCGAAAAAAGGCCCTTCCGAAAAGGGTCCCTGAAAAAGTTTTGGGCCAGCGTAGACCAATTTTTCAAACGTGCTTTTGTTCATCGAGAGTTGCTCTACAACATCCTGCAATGCCGTACCATTACACCTAGCGAAAGTGCGAAAAAAATTGATTTTAAAAAAGGGAGCTGGAAATGCGGCTAGATGGCAAATTCTGCAAATTTTTGACTGAAAATTTTTTTTTGCTTTCTTTTCGTTTTAAAGCGAAAATGGCAATAATAATAATGATATCATTATATATTTACGTACAATTGTGCATATGTGTCGCATGGATACAAACAACAGCATTAATTAGACATTATTTTTGAAAATCTGTTTATTAAAAAAATAAGTTCGCGGAAGCTCCCATTTTTAAAATCAATTTTTTTCGCACTTTCGCTAGGTGTAATGGTACGGCATTGCAGGATGTTGTAGAGCAACTCTCGATGAACAAAAGCACGTTTGAAAAATTGGTCTACGCTGGCCCAAAACTTTTTCAGGGACCCTTTTCGGAAGGGCCTTTTTTCGGTTTTTTCAAAGTTTCTCAAAAAGTATAACATCGATCTTGCTGAAATTTTGTATGCATATTGAAGCTTATAAAACACATATTCTATTAAAGTTTCAAGTCTTCATATTTAATAGAACGGAAGTTATGGAATTTCGAAAAAATGGCCCAAAAAAGCGGTTTTTTGCAATTTACTAAAAAACTACTGGACCGATCGGAGCTCACAAAAACTCATTCGATTCGTCTTTTTATTGCGCATTTTTTATTTCCCTACACTTAATTTGTCAAATGTATAGTTTTCCCGTAAATCGCCAAAAAGTGATATGGACGATTTTTGCCATTTTTTTTAACCATCGTGCGGTGCTCCGATTGGCGTTTAAACTTAATATGTTACTTATATTCGTACTATCTAACAAAAAAAAATTTAAAATCGACGTTCGCAATTGCATGTGACGGATTTGCTAATTCTGCGCGGCTACTAACACAAAATCATTTTTGGTGCGATATAATACTGTTGTGTGGGGTGGAATATAATATTGTACGGTACAGTGATAGAAATTAGGGTTGTAAAGAATGTAGGCACTTATAAGTTATAACGAATGTGGATGCAAACAATTAATTTTTCAATTTTTTTTCAGAAAATGATTATGTTGATAAAATTACAAAAATATCAAATTACTATTATTTATAGAATAATCAGGCTATTTAACTTTAATTATTTTTATTGTATAAAATGTTCGCACCGTGCTATTAGTTTGTAGGAATTTTTATTTCGTTTAGATGTAATCGTTTCATAGGATAAAATAGAACTCAAACTTTTAAATATGAAAGTTAACGCAAAAACACGATTCGTCATGTTTACCTACTGTGGCGTCATTCTTGTAGTATACAAACAATAAGGCTCGGTATCGTTTACTTTACAAGTCTGATATCACAATTCAGACCATCGCATGTCAAAAAATTGTAATTGAAATTATAAATTAACTTCATGTTTTTGTGAATACCGAAAGGTACTGATTTCTTATTATAAATAATCCTACTCATACAGTGTGTTCATTTCAAAAGTATCCACCCTTAATAACTCCTGACCTGATGTGATTATTGTTTTGAGTGAAAGCACGTCGATTTAGATATCGAGGGGGAAGTTCAAAAATGGAACCTAGAGAATTTTAGGTTTCAACCCCTATCCCCCAGCCACCCCCACTTTGAAATTTCAAATCGCACCCCCTACCTTGTGATGCATCATTTGAAAGGGCATAAAATTCTCTATTCAACCATGATAAAAAAAATGACAAGGTAGGGGGTGCCATTTGAAATTTCAAAGTGGGGGTGGCTGGGGGCTAGGGGATGAAACCTAAAATTCTCTAGGTTCCATTTTTTAACTTCCCCCTCGATATCTAAATCGACGTGTTTTCACTCAAAACAATAATCACATCAGGTCAGGAGTTATTAAGGGTGGATACTTTTGAAATGAACACACTGTATAATGTAATCATTTATTTTTTATAGTGTCAAAAACCCTATTTAGTAACATGCTAAATGGTTATGTATGATCTAAATATGGGGACATGGCAAAATATTTTTAAACCCACCTAACTCCGGTCTAAATAATACTTTAGGTTCCAAATTTTCAGGATAGCATAAAGTCATCAACATTTCATTTATAATTATAGCCGCGCTATAATAAAATTTATTAATACGCAAGATTTCTTCCGTCAATCACTCATCAAAACCTTTAGGATACTTTCCGTAGTTCTAAAAATCTGAAATTTGACATACAGGATAAAGTTTATCTACAAGTAACGAGAAAATTAAAAAAAACTTTGATATATTTCCCCTCCAAATTTCTAATGGTATAATAAAAAGGGTTCTTTAAGTGAAAATTTGGCGTATTGACTATATTTAGTGTATAAGCAACAACTTAGAAAAATAATTGAAATCCTCAAAAAGAAAAAAAAATCTCAAAATAAAGTCCAGTATCATGATAGCGTAACAGCAAAACTTTATGAGATTTAGTAGAGCCAATTCCAATTAGTTGTAAGTAAAAAGTAGTGAAATCTAAAACCTAGCACACAAAACGTTCGCATTAAAAGTTGCGAAACCAAATTGCAAGTCTTTCACATATCGCTAATGCGAAAGCGAATATTCGTTACAACCCTAGGTACAATGATATAAATGAATGTGGTGAAGTGATAGTGTCATCTCATTTCCGGGGATTTACCGAGTCACTGTATTATCAAGAGTGTTCACTCTTCTTTGATTTCATATGAGTTTCAATGAACAATTATTATCGGTTTTATATTTGCATTCAAAACTGTTTATATACAGTTTGCTGTCCACTTTCAACTATCAACAACGTTGTTTTTTGGCTATTTCACTTAGGTGTTATAATGTAATTGTATAATAATAATATTTTCACTGATTGTTTTAAAGAATAATTAAAATTTATTTTTCAAAATTATACGTAAAAAACAACACAATAAAGGAAGGTATACCTAGTCCATGGTTAAAATAAACGCAATGTAGTGTCAAAAGTGTTTACATTATTTACATTGGACTACGATACCAAACATATCTAATGATATTATGCAAATTGCTTCTTAATAACAATGCGAAGAGTCTGATTTAATCGCGTCATGCTACTGTTTTGATACACTTAAATAATTAATTAATTATTATCACATTTAACATCAAAGAATCATCGTAGTTCCGTCAAAACAATTCGCATCGTCATTCATCCACGGCGGCCGTCATTATCCAACGACTATACAATTTGTCGCATATAATATAGTCTGTCCTTGTTTAGCCTAGGTCGATATCAAAGTGAAATGCCATTGGGATTTAGCGTATATACAATCTACAAATAAGCACCGGCTCAAAGACCTTGATATTGGAATTCCTCAAGCGTAAGCAGCGACGTAGCGGGCGGTAGAGTAATTAAACAACGTGTTCTTCACTCTGCACCTTTCCCCCACATACATATTTTACGAATGTAAGATAATTAAAATATGTTCCGAAAATGCGTAGAATATTTCCAATTCTGCCTCAATAATTCACATCAATGTGATATTTACTGTGGGGTAAGAGAGCTTTGATATTTTTAAAGCGAATAGAGAAAAATGTATTCTTTGTCTCACATCACTCATGTTTAGGCATTCGGTGCTTAACCATCTTAAAGCAGAAAAAAAGACAGCGTCTTTCAAAGAAAGCAAAACGTTTCTTTTTGCTTTTATACCTTTATAAAATTAAAAAGATTAAAACTTGAATAATAAATCCTACAATTAAGCATTAGAAAGCAATTCAATGGATCAAAAAGTTTTATAATAATATTTTATTGTTTTGATAAAAGTATTATCATCGTCATGAATTGTTAAAGAATATACTCATGTGAGTTCTAGCCTTCCATTAAAATTTCGTGTAACTATTGACCACTTTATGTTTGCTAATAAGTCATTTTTAGTACAGTTAGTTGAAAAGATAGAATATACAGGATGAGTTTTAAGTTGATGCTTTATTTTTTACAGCGTGTAAAAATCAAATAGACGAGCAAATATTTCAAATAGTTTTTTTATCAAAACTCAAAAATAAGAGAGAAACAGCCTTTCGAAGTTTAAATAAATTTTATTAAATTTTCTTTAATTTTGAGGTCGGTCCTGAGGTTATATTATGTCACTATGGAAATAAGTTGTTATTATCAAGTATGTTGGTGCTTATTTGAAACTGACATGTGTAATAATAACATATTTCCATAGTGACATAATATAACCCCAGGACCGACCTCAAAAAAAATTTAATAAAATTTATTTAAACTTCGAAAGGCTGTTTCTCTCTTATTTTTGAGTTTTGATAAAAAAACTATTTGAAATATTTGCTCGTCTATTTGATTTTTACACGCTGTAAAAAATAAAGCATCAACTTAAAACTCACCTGTATATAGTGTTAACATAAAATAACTATTAATTATTTAATAATATGAAAAAAGAACTGTCATTTTTTTTCATTTAAACAATAATCGTTATGAAATAGTTTATCATAATATTAACCTTGAACCTTCTCAAATTTGTTGCATGAGTCAATTTGAACTGTCGACCCACATATTAAGTCGATCAGCCTGTGCAGTTACACGAGTTTGTATAAAGTACCAACCTCTTGAGCTTATAATATACAAAAACTGTGGATGCGAACGTGATATAATAAGTTAGATAATAATTTGAGCGGATCATATTTTGATTCGAGCGGCACTCAATTATGATGAAACAGCATTCATACAACGGTAGTTACCTGACGTTCACAATGCTCCACCTTGCCGATAAATAATATTCAATAACGTAATCAGCTCCAGGCAGTCACAGAACCAACGCACACATCATATTAATGTCACAGTGGTTCACAAAATTGTTTGCTATCACGCCAAGGTTTTTTGATAACCTTTCAGTATAAACATAAAAGCGATATTAAAAAGAATTGTTAATAAAACGATACGTACAAATGGAAAATTGTCACTCAGAAATGATAGTCATTGAATCTATAATATATTATAAAAAAAACATCCAGATGCTAATATATGCTGTCTCTGATACCAACACGGCAACTGGTAAATGATATTGATAAATAATCAGACACTGCAAGTTAATTGTGTTGATGATAAATACATTTAAAGAATCCTTAAAACCATGTTAATGTTTAATATGCCTATAATTTGGCATTACGTACCAAATGGTAGTCATCAAGCCATTGATCCTTACTAGGGCAAGTTATATATAGGGATTGCAATCCGGAAACCGGGATCTAGTATTCCGGCGGATTCAGTATCACTAAACGTTTGCTGGATTCGATGATGCCAATTTGTCAGCTGATTTTTTATTTTAAAAATATTTCTGTAACTATAAACTTTAGAAAAAAAAATACAAAATCTTGTAAAAATAAAAAGTACAATAAATCATTATGAAAAGTATACCATTATTATGAAAATAACAACGCTATAGCATATATCTCTTTTGCGCATGCGCTGATTTTCCCCAAAAACAATAGCGCTCTTCATATTTGCATATCAAACATCCTCCCAAAATTTGGTTTAAATTCGTTCATCCCTTTGATCTGTATGGTATTTACAGACTAACAGACGCACATTTTTCCAGGAATATGTTTGAAGAATTCTAAAAAATAGGGTAGGTAGGGTAGGACGGGGGAATGGCGTTCACTTAAGGAAAACACGGCGTATTTTTTAAATTATTTATTATAAATCAAAATTAAGAAGAGTAACAAAGTCATTAATTACCGAGTAATCAACAATTTAACAACAAAAGCATATATCTTTCACCTACTAGTAGTAGGAAAACATTATTAAAAAAACATGTTTGAGCGGCATTGCCCCTGACTTTGGGTAATGCCGCTCAGGGTCTCATAAAAAAGTGTACCCAATCCAATCCGGCTGTTTTGCTGCTTTGATCAAAATTGTTTTTGATAGTGTTGCGCTCAGAAAATTTATAAACAAGTTTACGCAAATCTGCAACACTGAGTTCATAGTATAGCGAGCCCAGTAACTTAACTTGTTCAGCATTTAATTAAAAATTAGATCAGCGCGGCCGCAAACGAACAAACGTTCTTCACGGTCGCATGACGCGAGCTGACTGTCCGTTTGCATCGCTGTCTATTAGAGGCCCCCTCCCCTCGCAATTCACGCGACGTGACATGTTGCTACGTTCCTTTTTGACAGAGTTACAGAGGTGAGCGCCATTACCCAGTGAGTGCCATTCCCCCTCCCTCCCCTACCTATATTATGAAAAATGAAATTTGACCTAAATTAGTACCATTCCGCAATTATGGTGTTGGAATGTTAAAATAGAAAATGACTTAGCTTAAGCAACGAATAATTCTAGATGGAAAAGTCGAAAGCAGAACACTTGACTTAGGAACTTTGTTTGGACTAGTTAGGAGATAAACATACTAAAAGTCCTTACCCCTCCGAGGTACGCCCGAAGGGGGGGAGCACAAAGAAGGTCCCGTTTTTTGGTTTTTTGCTTTCATCTCGAAAACGGTACGTCGTACGAAATTTTGTTGTAATAAATAATGAAAGCTGATAAAATTCTCTACAACTTTAGCTTTCACACTTTTTATCTATCTCCAATCTTTGCCTAGCTATGAGCTCCGAAAAATGGTCGATGCTTAAAAATGTGTTAAATTCTCTGTAGCACATTCTAACAACACGAATTTGTCAAAATCATTTCGTATTGCTCTACCACACTATTAAAAACACCCACACACTATTAAAAAATAACATAAGCTGGGAGTACCTCCACGCAGGGCCCTCTTTCCCACTGGGCACTCTGGCACGTGCCCAGGGCCCCGCGATCGATAGGGACCCCCTAGTTTAATGGTATACTAAGTACCTAAACTGTTTAAAACAAAAATCATCAGTGAACTAGTTTTTCATATACTTATTTTTTTTTTGTGTCCATGTTAAAATTGGGAACGTGATCCTTTTAAATATATGTATTTTATATCACATTCCTCGACTTAGAATCTAGAACCTTGTTTATCTATTTTCTTTGTCTATTCTAACAAAATAGTGCTCTGTTAAGGTCATAGGGGCCCCATTATCCTAATGTGCCCAGGGCCTCCAATAGGTTAAAGCTTATGTTATTTTTTAATAGTGTGTGGGTGTTTTTAATAGTGTGGATGAGCGATACGAAATGATTTCGACAAATTCGTATTGTTACAATGTGCTACAGAGAATTTAACACATTTTTGAAAATCGGCTATTTTTCGGAGCTCATAGCTAGACAAAGATTGGAGATAGATAAAAAGTGTGAAAGCTAAAGTTGTAGAGAATTTTATCAGCTTTCATTATGTATTACAACAAAATTTCGTACGACGTACCGTTTTCGAGATGAAAGCAAAAAAACCAAAAAACGGGACCTTCTTTGTGCTCCCCCCCTTCGGGCGTACCTCAGAGGGGCAAGGACTTTTAGTATGTTTATCTCCTAACTAGTCCAAACAAAGTTCCTAAGTCAAATGTTCCGCTTTCGACTTTTCCATCTAGATTCCCCTTATGAGCACTCATTGACCAAACTAACTGTAATCAAAGAAGATTAATTAATTGTTATTGGCATGATATATACAATTATTAAGGTTTCGGTAAAATTAACCTAGATTTATTTAATCGTTATTTTTTATTACTTTTTCACTTTTGCAGACACTTTTGGAAGTATCTTAAAACCTTTAGAAAAGCTTATTTTTTAAATAATTAAAAATTGTCGATTAACTTTCCAGACTAATTTTTGTTTTATTAATATTTAAGTAAATAAAATTGTCGACCAATTTATTAATATTTAATTGACGTTTTAATTATTATTTATAGAGTTTTTATTGTTTATGTCTAGTATTATTCTAAAAATAATCCAAATCTGGGTTGAAACGTTAATAAAATATAAACAAAACAAATTCTCATAGATTAGTCGAGAATTTGAGGTAAAAAAATCAGAATATGATATATTTATTTATGTCAACGAAATACAAAATGAAATTATAAAGTTATCGGAAAGACTATAGAAAGCCCGTTCCATTATTTTTAATCTTTCAGGTAGCTTATTATAAATGTAGGATGAATAAGTTTATTGAAGAGTATTAATCAGATGTTGATCAATGATTTGAATACTTATGTCTTTTGTTGCCCACGGAAGTTTTATTGCTTTTTTACCTTGAGTATCACGATGATGTCCATCCTTCGCCAAGACTTTATTTTATGTCTAATTCCGACGCTAACGCAGTAGTAGATAAAGAAACAAGCTTGTTATTTCCACAAATAGTTCAATATAAACAACAAATTAGTGTTTACAAACACCTAATGATGTCAGTATCAGAAAAATACATTAATTAACGTGATGTCGCTGTCGGTGCTCAAATCCGAAACTTCCAGAATCGTGCTGGCTGCTGTCAGATACTTTACAGTACCATAACTAGATACATATAGGTACATTGTTTCCTATATAAAGCATATTTGTAATTATAGCGAACGATTTATGGACACTAGAAACGCTTCTCGAACACAACTAAAGAATACATTCTAGTCGCACGATTAGCTTAGCATTGCTTCCTATTTAAATCACACTTATGCTGAAATTCTATATAGAAAATTTAACATAATGTTCAACTGAAAACGATATTAGTTGTTGATCTATAATAGATATAATCACATAGATGAATGAACATACTCTAATCTTTTTGTGCAAATAGAAATCCATCCTTAGTGCCTGAGAAGTATGTACAGGCACTGCAACTGCGATACACTATACAGGAACGATAATATATCAATAACTGTTATTTTGTACTTAAGGTATCGAGTTGTTTTTACAATTTAGTAATAGTCCCAAAATGCCAGTTCTCAGCAGAGAATTGAAAAAGAATTGGTAAAGAATATATACTTACAGCACAGTTTGAGAGCCACTATAAGCGCGTGTGCCGCGCAAGTTCCATTGTATACACAAAATCGCTCCAGGGATCACAGCACAGTTAGCTTGGCGTTTTATTGAATTTTAATATATTAATTTATTTACTGAATGTGCCGTGAAGTGAGAAAGAATCAAAGAGGTTTACACATCGTGATATAAAGAGGCTCAGTGTGTGTCAACTCAACGTACAACATATTCTCTCACTAACTGGTTGTACTGGGTGAATCAAATATTATAATCTACTATAAGATAGAATAATACTGTATTAAAGAAAATATTTCTATTACACAATTAATTAATTATTATATCTTAATATATAAAAATTACGTGTCACATGTTTGTCCGCGATGAACTCCTAAACTACTGAACCGATTTTAAATTTTATTTGCACACCGTGTGCAATTCGACCCAACTTGAAAGATAGGATAGCTTACATTTCAATTTATAGTCGCAATATTATTTTATTGCAAATTATTTGTCTATTCCTTGACAGTCATAATACAACCATATAAGATGGCGAACCTGTTGACTGGATTGAGTGAATATTCAATAGATGGCGCAACGAACTTAACAACCATATAAGATGGCAATACCTGTTGACTGGATTGAGTGAATATTCAACAGATGGCGCAACGACCTTAACAACCATATAAGATGGCAATACCTGTTGACTGGATTGAGTGAATATTCAATAGATGGCGCAACGAACTTAACAACCATGTATCTAGATCGAGGATGTCAAAAAACTGAATATCGTTCAAAACTGCTCGGCACGACGGCATAGCCGGAGTGCTCAGCACGACGGCGCAGCCGGAGTGCTCGAAATAGAGCAAGTGTTTTAAAGACTAGTTATCCACGAATACTTTACGCTATTTTTTTTCGAGCACGACGGCGCAGCCGGAGTGCTCGACATACACACATATACTATTTTAAAATAGCTAGCAATTAATAAAATAGATAGATAGATAGATAGATACATGTTCCAATTTAATTGTTTTATTATTTTACTTTATACGTAGCGAAGCACGTACAGGGCCGCTAGTAGTATATATTATATTAAAAAATTAATTATTCATTTACAATGAAACTCCTTAGTCTGATGGCATTTGTAATAAATCTATAATATAAATCATTCAATTTCAATTTGGTAATGTTTTCGAGCAAAAATAAGAAGTAATTTATTATTCTCGTTAGATTCATTAGTTAAATATTTTTGTATGAGCGTATTTCTGAGGCTAGAGTACAAAGGGCGTTCAATTAGTACGTGAAACATATTTTCTACCTTTTTTAAGTTACAAATTGTACAAATTTTATTAGTTTCTTAAATGTATTTAGAACTATAACGAAATATAAAACGCAGCCGTCAATACACACGACATGTTGCCATTTTTGTTCATATTTCTCATTTTTTAAAAACCAGTGCCTAATATTGGGCAAAATGTTGCTCAGAATAAACACGAGTGAAAAACGAAAGTATATAGTTGAAAATTGTAATTTGAGCCTGTTTGGCATTTTATTATCTTAATATTTAAGCGATTTCCGATAGAGACCTTCATAGTTCGACTCTACCGGTTCATTCATTTATTATTTGTTTAAACTATGTGGCCCCATATTTTAAGACATATTCTCTTAATAATTATTATTACTATCGAACTTTCATTCTTTCAATTCAATTGTCAATATATTATTAAATTATAATTTAATTATTAGTATTAAATATTAATATCATATTTAATCTGAGTTATACTGTTTATTTCTATAGATCTATTTATATATTTTTTTTTGTCCTTTATCCTTAAATTCATATTGTAGGATGCAGCCCACATAATATTCTTAATGGCTGAATATCATGCTCCTTTGCCTTAAAAAAAATTAATACAGTGTAGGCTGCATTCTACAGAGACAAAATGGAGATATAAACGGACTGAAACTTCAAAATATGTTTTTAATTATTTTTCCAGTAATCCCCATACCCTGAGATACATATTTTTTTTTAAATAAATATAAAAAACTTCAGCTAATTGGGCGACCGGATATTCCAGCTTTAAAATATTGCCATTTGATATAGGTAGTACCTACATTAGAGAAAAAAAAATGATATCGCGTGAGGGGACGCGGGTAATGGCTATTATTCAATATGACATTTGATATTCGTTGCCATGGTTACCTACATAATATTATGTTCCACGTTATGTAAAAATTAATCAAAGCATGCTTAACTAGTTTATTTCTGACAGATCTACAAAACAAAAGAACTACTGATTTATTTTTATTTTCAAAATATTTTCAAAACTATAAAGTTTAGAAAAAGAATTGTTTAACGAAAATTTGTTGGAAAAATAAATATAATAATAAGCCGTTATGAAAAGTATACCATTAATATACAAAAAAACAACGTTATAGCGTATATCTTTTCTGCGCGAGCATCGATTTTTCCCAAAAATAATAGGGCTCTTCATATTTGCATACCAAACATCCTCCCAAAATTTGGTTTCAATCCGCTCATCTGTTTGACCTGTATCGTGTTCACAGACTAACAGAAGAACAGACGCACAGAGTTTTTCCAAAATATGTTTTTTGGATTCGGGGGACCTCAAAACGAAAAGATATTCCAATACGACTGAGAGTAGCTCCGTGAAAGACTAAACGGTAACTTCCAGTATAACGAGACTTGAGAATAATGAAATTATTTTAATAATCAAAAGGTTGTTTAATTCATGGAAGATAATTTAAAAAGTAACAAGTTTTTTACTTCTCTATACATATATATTGTAAAATGACAGCCATATAAAAATAATGTAAGGAAAGATCACATGAACTCTTAAAAGTCATTTTCCACAACGTGCATTAATTTTCTAAGTTATGTAATACATAAACTGGCCATGCAAGAATCGGACTTGCTTTTCATAATAAACCTTCATATTACATCGTACACATGAACTTGCAACTATTTTAGTCGGCAGCATGGGGTATGGAGATAAGGAGAACCATCTCTAAGTCAAAAAAATGTCCCTCGAATATCATTAAATTAGGATCGCACTGCTGTACAAAAAGGTCTATTCTATGTAGAACACGTCAAAATATTAAACAAG
This sequence comes from Xanthostigma xanthostigma, assembly GCA_963575645.1. Taxonomy (NCBI): domain Eukaryota; kingdom Metazoa; phylum Arthropoda; class Insecta; order Raphidioptera; family Raphidiidae; genus Xanthostigma; species Xanthostigma xanthostigma. Next base: position 17,672,129 of record OY754468.1, read on the forward strand.
AAAAGACACATCTGACTTCTGAAGGCGCTGTTTTTAAAATATTAAATACATAATATGTATCATGTATATATATCAGACGCAAAACAATTTTGAAAATTAAAAACGTGCAGAAGAATTTAAATGCCAAAATTATATAATTTTCCGTCTCGCATATTTTCAATATTTTTTTTTTCTTTAATTGAACTCTCATTATTATAGGTAGGTATATTATGTTATATTGTTATATGGACGTAGTTCCACAATGGATTATCAGGTTATTTTGATTAAATTTTTTGCTACTTCCGAATACTTTATTTTTATACAGTTAGCAACCCTGATTGTTGTCTTTGGCCAGTTATTAAAGCACTATATGGTGCCTTTACGTGACCACATTTCTGTACAACACCCATAAGAGATTGTTCTCCTTATTTCGACCTTTTCATAGCTCGCATGCAAACATTTGGTAAAAACATTTTGTCCCAGCTAATATATAAAGGAGGTGTATGAAAATAATTCTTTATTGTATTTAATATCTTTGTGAATACACAGACCTTTCGTTTTCATGTATTACTGATGACAATGATTCGATTTTAAATGAATGTCAATTCAACAAGGTCGTGACTCCTTGATCTTGACTATGAATTAACAATTCGGCATTGTAGTCAGTGAGTCTTCAAATTACGCTTGATTTCCTTATTATTAAACAGGTATCATCATATTAATTATTATGCATGATACCAATTATATTAGATAGACACTTCTATTATATAGATTTTAACTAGCTGTCAATTAAAACAAATATATTAATTACTATTCTGATCGCATAACACAATGGAATGTGTTGCCAATTATGTATATTTTTTTTATTCACTTAAATTTTGAGTAATGCACAATCCACCCAACTAATTAATGCAATTAGCAAAAACCTTGTTTTAATATGAAATGAAATCAAAATAGGCAAAAAACCTTTTAAGTTAAACACTTCTGTTCTACAATCGATAATGTAATAAAAACTAGAAAATAAATATGAATCACCATAGGGGGCTTTGATTAAACTAAAATAAATTCTTGGGGGGCATTTAGTAGAAAACTTTCATTTCTTTGAGATTGGAAATCATATTTATCTTTCGACTGTCTTCTTCGACCATAATGCAACTATAAATGCACCCCATGATTTTATTTTAGTTTAATCAAGCCCCCTACGGTGACTCATCTTTATTTTCCAGTTTTTAGTACATTAATTATCAATTGTACAATAAAAGCGTCTAACTTAAAAGTTTTTTTACCTATTTTTATTTTCAAGTTTTTAGTTTGATTTGCATCCGGGCGAAAGCTGAAACGGTCAGTCAGTTATGATAGTATACGTGTGCCGAATTTCCACACAATCGGATTACGGGAAGTAGTTGAAAAAGCTGTCTCAAGATTTGAAACCAAGAAATACGGAAATAAAGAAATACACGATGTCAAGCTAAATAATTTTAAGCGTTTAAAAATGCAACTAACAGGGTACAAAACTAATGGTAGTTTGAATTTGACGCAAGGGCGATATCTGAGGTAGATTTAATCGAAAAAAGTTACTACCTACCTATATAAAAAACAAAATATCAATTAGAATCCGAGTTAAGATTTTTTCCTAGCTATTTACGTGTTTTTTTTTTCATCTTACACGATCCCCTATCATGCATGTATAGCGGTTGTAAATTGACCTATTTCGCACTAGTGCGTAAAGTATAACAAATTTATTGCGATTTCACCAATCCAGTAGTTTTATATCTGTCAGTGGCCATTTAATTCCATATGAGCGACAGAGGCTTTGTATTGTAAACAGTAATTCAAATTTCCAATATGATCGAACTGCCAGTAATGTAAATATATATACTTATTGTGAAGTGAAAATCAGCTATTTTATAGGAGGTAGGCTAAAAAAATACAGTATTTATCTTGTTTGAAATGATATTACCACTCTAGTGACAACACTCACTAAATCGCTCGTAACAACACTATGTCACATCTCGTGATAATACCTTTCAGTACAAACAAGATACTAAAACTACTACTTTGAAAATTTTTTTTTAAATCTCCGTTTATGTCCTGCAACAATCAGAAATCAAACTGATTAAATATATTTTGGATAAACGTGAAAATAACTGACAATTTAAGCACATTTAACTTTACGGTTCATTTTAATTTTCGCACATGCAACAGCGAATTCAAATCAAGTCATATCCTGTACCAATTACTTCCACTTACGTAAAAAAATAATATCTGAACTTATCTAAAAATGTATGACTTATGTATTTCACTAAATATATGAACATAATATAAATTTTTCGAACCTGTGCAGTAAGAGTGCAAATGTTAAACTCAATTACATGTTCTGTCTCCAGGGAAACAGCACATAGACCAGAGGTGTTTCCCCGTAGCTAATACGACTTACGGGTGCTACGTACATAACGCTACTACGGGTGACCCGTAACGAAGACCATGTTTATAGATTTTCATGTTCTTTTTAGATTATCTATTTTGACGTGATAACGTCTTATAAATTGATGAATCACCAATCTTATAAATTGATAAAACACCGGCTGCATGCACGAAAAAGTGTAACGTTCCTAAATCGTAACGTTTCTAACGTTCGTAACGCGTAACGTTCCGCCTGACCCTGTGCGTGCTTTTTGCTAATTTCTCGCTCAATTTAAATCAGATCGGTTTGAAACCAGTCTTAAACGAAAGAGGAGAACATTTTACATAGATTTCGTATAACAGAATTTGCCTAAACAGTTTTTTTATACAAATTTATATAGAAAAATAGCTGTATAAATGCAACATGAAAACGGCTGCATTTCTAATGTTTAATTCAATTTTTTGACATTAGTATTTTGTGAAATGCAACGCCTTCTAAGTTAAGTATTGGAATAACTAATTATTATTAGAACATAATACTTTGACAGTTGCAAACGTCACTTTTGACATTTCTTATCATTCCGACACCAAGGATAAGCGGATTGAAACCAAATTTTGGGAGGTTTAGGTTATGTATTACGGAATACGTTATCACGTAAAACTATCGTCCGTAAACCGACTTTACAGACAACCAATTTTTTTTTTCAACATAATATTCTAATTTTGTATTTAAATATATGTTAAATGTTCCTCTTTTTTGATATTACATTTTGTAATTTATAACTTTTGCTTGAATTAGGTACTTCCATAATGTAAAAATTGTTGAGTAAACTTATAATATGTAAATGATTGTAGAAAAAACGCCAAGGGCGTGATAAGGTTCCGTAGCCATTCTCATTAACTTCAAATTAAATTTTTTTCTAAATTTTTCATGAACTATTTTTGACATTGTTTGTTATAATTTACATTGAAAGTACTAACTAAAGGTTTCATTTAGTATTTTTTCAGATATTTTGCATCGAAAGTTTGAAAATTTGAAAGGGGTTCTTTGACAACGGCTTTGAAAGCAAATATCTCGTGAGTGAAGGATTAAAATAAAAAAGGTTCTAAAATAATCATTGTTGCATTTTAGAAGATTTATCTACATACACTCTACCCAATGAATTAAGTAAAAAGTATCTTCACTTTTCACTTAATGGGACGGAAAGCAATTGCAAATTGTTTTTCCTAAACTCTCATTATTTCTGTTTTTAGGTCAAGCAGCCAGCAAACGGTTACGAAACCGTCACCGTCATGCGCAGATAGCTAAAACGTGGTCCAAAACTGACACAAACAGTTTCGTTTTAGCTTCTGTGCATGCGGGTGACGGTTTCGTGTCCGTTTGCTGGCTGCTTGGAACGTACCTAATATATCTCCGTATAGCAAATTTCATTATAATATGTATATAAATGAAAAGATGGGAGGGCTGTGACATACAGACAGACAGACCTAAACTATAAGAATTTCTAGTTTCTATGAAACTCTGAAAATTGATGAACTTCAAACAACGTGGAACATATTAATCTAGAAAACTAAAGAACATCATAATGTAGTAACGTGTTTGTCGCTATTTCTAAATGACAACAAACATATGAGCAGGCAAATTAGATTATTTCTAACGCTCTTAAGAACTCATTGTCAAAAAAATCCGTATTACTTTGAATCATTCTTCTATAAAGTGCAATTTGCCTGTACTAAGGCACGAATTAAAAAAAAATGGTTGTATCTAAGTACTGTATATTTATTTTTAGAAAAAATAAATGTTGGCAAGATTCACTAAAATAAAGAAAAATTTTACAAAATTTTTACTGCAATCTATACCAATTACAAGAATTCTGTTATGTGATGTCAATCATACTTATAATTAACAGAATTGAATACAACTTACGAGTAATATACCTACTGTAAAATATTTATCTGATTATGTAACTTTTATATAACTATGTTATATATATTTTGTGCTAAGCCTCGAGTTGATGCAACTTTTTCTTTTTAAAATAAAAAAAAATTACTTAACACTATATATAAAAAATATTAAATGAATGGTAATAATATAAACAACGGTAAACAAACAATTTTGATTATTCATACTCGTAAGTTGATATTCCATACATAAATTTACTCTCTTTATCGTGCAAAATAGGTTGGTAATTGTTATTTAAAACATGATTTTTTTTATAGCTAGCCACCATTAAAAAATTATTGCATTGTATATAAAACAAACAAACTAATCTATCTATTAATAAATAATATTTTTTATTTCATAAAAGATAGTTTAGTTATTCCAAATTTTTTCATCGGGGTAGATATTTATTTTTTAAAAATATAATTATACTAAATAGAAAACACCTTAATATCAGAATATTTTTAAATTTGGAAGCTTATTTCTGGCTCATTCTACAAACAACGACATACTAGAGATATAAGGGTAACACCCTCAATAATCTGACAATGATTACACACGCCATATTAGATAACACCTCAGAGATCATCGTTCTCTGACGTAATACATATGCATGTAGGTACAGTACGTTCAAATAAAATAATTATTTATATTGATGTACCAATGCTGGGTTGCAGAAATGAATGTCAAAAAATCTGATTTGACAATGACCTTAGATAGTGAACACCACAGAACGAACACATATATTTCTCTATATGAAAAGCATAGCAAAGTTTCAAATCGATCCTGCGCGAATAATAATTGACTGTGTATACATGCATTTAGCATCGTTTTTTGTACAGTTCCCACATGGAAACAATTTTTTTCTACGCATTTTCACCAAAACTAAGCTTAAAAAGCGATCTCTTTCTATGCAGAACAATAATTTGTTTTTGTGTGAGTACAATCTAATGTTCTAGATGACAAGTAGTTGTCATACGACGTATGGAAACTGTAATTATGCGATCACAATCTAAGGTCATTTCAAATCAATTTTCTGACAGTTTTAGATCAGTAAAATATGATTCTACGAAATATGGTGGAAGTAAAGGGTATTAACATATCTATTTTAGTTGTCTTTTTCAATTCATGAATTTCAAGAGGTTTACATATATACCATATGATATGATTGTTATCCAAATTACTGCATAATATGCCTTATGGCAGTAGTGCTAATGACCCTGGTAGTCGAAGCATACTTTTTTCCATAAATAAAAAAAAAAAAAAACTTCAATTGTTCCGAGAAATGCATATATTCAAATGATGACAAATATTCTAACTCATATCCTACGGAAGTTATAATTTTTAGTCTTGCGCATTTGGTCTTGGTCTTGCATACTCGATCTTGGTCTTGCTAGTGTAAGTATGGTCTTGGTTTTGGTCTTGGTCTTGCTTGTGTAAGTACGGTCTTGGTCTTGGTCTTGCGTAAATGCAAGACCAAAACCGCAGGACCAAGACCAATTTTGCTTATCACTACTTTTTTACACCTAGATTCAGATTTAAAACTAAATATCACAAAAATGTATCACGATTTATTAAAAAAAACGTGTTAGTTCTAGACGGATGGACAAAACTGTGCTCTACATGTAATTTTTAAAACTTTGATATTACACACCTGACTTCCATTATGTGTAATCTGAAAGTTTCGTCTGAATTAATTTCATACCATGACATAACACATAATACTTATAGCTTTAATATCGATTATATAGATGAGTCGACAAGAAGATATCCATCGTACTGATTTAATATCTAACACTGCCAATGGGTGGCTCACTAAATGGGGTGGGTCGTCGTACCATTCAGTCCCACGCGAAGCGACCGAGGGTAAAGGAGTTTATGACACATGTGTACCAACCACATTCGCCAAGCAAAATGTAGACTCAACACATGTCTCATCTTTGTTCAACGTGTCTAAATTAAAAGAGACAGAATGATGACTATTCGAGTGCAGAGGCTAAACATCGCATGTGGAATCCGTTATCGTTTACTAGATATGTGTTGCAAGTGGTATTTTAATAAGTAAAATTATATTTACACCTCGATTAATACTCCCCACAAACTGTCACTCTACCCCAAACCGATTTTACTAAGAAAGAACAGGAGCACAAATAAAAATAAAAGATTTGCTAACAGTTGCTGTAGCGTAAAAGTGATCAAACTCATTATTTCTACGATATTGAAATAAAATTTCAAGTTGACAAAAGAATAATAAAATAAAAAATACCTAACAGAAATTGCAAATGTTTGTTTGAAGTATTTTAAGGACCTTATAAGATTTATTATTTATTATAACATTTGTTATATAATGTTTTTCAATAAGGAATAAAAAATAATTCCAGAAAAATGTAATCTATTTTTCAATATAAAAAAAAATTAAAAAAGAGTCCTAAAAAAATTATTACCACTAATATTAAAATAATGTTCAGTGTCCAGTATCCAACCCATAATGTTAAAAAAAAATATTAAAATTGTGGCCTGCATTGTAATTTAGTGACGTGCGCTTATTTTTGCAAAAATTATAACTGAAATAATTAGCAATATAATAATCATACAGATAGTACGGTAAAAAATAGACACAAAAAGCACTGATGTGGACAACAGAAGATATCCTTCGTCAACGAAATTTGGAACAAAGATAGTATTATACCTATACATAAAAAAGCGATATGCTTAGTTGCCCAAGGCGTGCAGTGGTAGTTTGGCAGAGAGCAAAAGGGGTGGAAATTTGTATTTCTTCAAATAACTTCAAAAAGGCGGATTTGATTGAAAAATAATAAAAATGTCTTTTGTAGCCCTTTTTTCAGAGTTTTATAATAGTCTCTTTTTTATCCCGATACGATAAAAATTATTCGAGTTATGTCCGTTTAATAGTCATTAACATTTATCGTTATAGGTACTGTACGTGAAATGGCGCTATTCATTGAAAAAGTTTAGTGCTCTCACTCTTAGAATTTTCATGTTTTATAATTTGTAACAGTTTGAAATGTTTTGTCATTGCTGTACAATCTTAGCTGTTTCTATACAAAAAAGCGGAATCTGAACATTTAAACCTGGAAAATTAACCATAAACAATTCTTTGTTACGTCTGATTTTATTATTTAAATAGATAAAAATACTTGACTTATTTTATTTAATTAACCATAAGGACTAAAAGAAATCACCTCGAGAAGTTTTCGCATTTATTATCGCGTAACATCCCATTTTTTGTACAGATAACGATACGCTGTAACCTCTTCCACTGCTGTAATTTTATAGGAGATACGAGATTTTATAGATCTTCCATGTAGCATGAAATAAAAAATCTTGCAGACATTATTATCTGATGCACGGCCATATTGACTGTCGGCGTGTATATACGAGGAGATCAGGTGTGTTGCAACCGAAAGATGTGGGGGCGGCGAGGAAGAAGAAGAAGAAGAAGAAGAAGAGGTTGACGAAGCGGCTCCGGACGGTGAAGGAAACACACTGAAGGTGTAAGACAGGTGATTAATGAGAGTAGAGTGACGTGACAGGAGTGTTGTAGGAATGCCTTAGACACAAAAAGAGAGAGAACGCGATGGAATAAGAGAAGGAACGAACGATGTTGATTAGTGCCTGCCGGTGCTACGACCTGTGATGTCGATCGCAAGGTTTGTTTGAAATATCACGATGGTCGTGAATTTAAGCATCCACGCAGTTACACACTAAAATCATACAAAGAACATTAATGGTTAGTAACATACTGCTAACACTGTTATATTTACGAGTAAAACGCTTTTCTAAGCAAATATACTAGATTATTGTATATTTGTAGATAAAACCGGAGCCCTAGGAAATTAAATCGACTGGATTTAATATTCAATATTTTACATTTTTATATTTTTACATTTGATTTAACGTAACATATAAAAAATTATGTGCATCGAAGATGTCTGGCGCTAATATAAACAGAGATACGGAACTTTTGAGAAAAATTTGAACAAACACTGAACAATATTTTTTTATAAGATCGTTCTTGCACGGTATTTGTTAGTAATAATATTATATGTTCATTTAGCAATTTTATAATTAGTGACTCAAGGAGAAACAATTAGGTTTGGTATATCTCATTTCAACCTCCATATTTTGTAAGGTTATAAACGAAAAGTTTTTTTCTTCTAGAAATTATATTACAATTTCTTCTAATAACGTATATTTAGTTCCGAACAATTTTTCTTGTCTGGCACATGCGATCATTTCTCTGAAGCCAAGAATGAAGTATAAAAAATTATACCGTTTAAAAACCAAGTTAATAAATCTTGTAAAAAGTAGTATTTAGAGTGAATTTAAATTGTGTAAGTGCAATAAAATACTCACAACTAAAGTCATAGCTCTCATTCCAATAGTGTCTATACATAATATATTATATTATAGGTACAGTGCACACACATCTCTACCTTAGTTATAGAAGAACGAACCAAAGTAGCACAGCTTTGGGTATACTTGACAGGTGAAAGACAAGACAAATGATGCGCGGTCTCGCGGACCTATGTACACCGCGTCCCTTACTCCTGCGCCCCTCGATGTGTACAGTATCGGGTATTGATGTCTGAAACGAAGATTGTAAAACTATTATTATCAAGACTAATTTACACGACATAAAAAACCGCACACCGAGGGTTTCGCACAAACTTGTAGGTATCTAAATAGTTCCCGCTTAGCCGTTAGAAAAGTGTTGTACCCATACGGCATACATCGACAAACTAAGCGTATAATAATTTGCAATGCGTTCAGATGGACTACCGAACTGTATTGAAAATCGTAGCTATATCTGATAGCCTGGTTGTTGTACCGTGTTGTATGCAAGAGTTCTCATATTGTGCTGTATATAGGTACGCACCGGTAGCTGACACTTGTTTTGTATTAGAACTGTTACTGTGTACGTGCGTAGCATGTTGTTGCGGTTTAAAACACTATTTTTTTGGTGATGTGACTACAAATTTAGAGTTTTTGCAGTTTTCTCTTTACTTCTTGCCACATTTCATAATTCTATATCACCGGGAAGTACCCTATAGGTTTTGATTCCCAAGAGTCTTGACAGACGGACAAATACGGGTTTATTTTTTTTCCTTTTAAGGTACGAAACCCTAAAAAGGAGATATTTAAGTTGACATTTAAAATTTTCTCATCTTGAAAATCTAATTATCATGTCTCTTTATGTATAAGTAGCACATATTATTTTTCGATGGATTTTATGATTTATTAATAATTCCTTTGAAAGGAATGTGTTCCAGAAAATGTGGAAAAATGTGCTTAAAAAATTTACTAGATAACCTGTGCAGAATTTGTAATACATATAATTTTCAAAATTGATGTGATACATGTCATAATTTACATGTGGAAGACATTGCATTATAATGGTTTTCATTTACAAATGTGACCCTTCTGGCATTAGCTTATGGTGCCAGAAATGCAGTCCATTCTGATCGTAATATCAATTTAACTTGATGTTGGTTTAAGGAATTAGTTCGAGTAGCCAAGCATTTCTTTTCATATCGATATTAGAAAAGTAATTTATTGTTACTTTTACATCTTGTTACTTTTTTAAACCAAATTGTATAAAGAGTTCTTATATCTTTCACCAAAGTAAATGCATTTTCACTCTTTGAAATAATTTGTGAATATATTGTTTACCGAATATTAACTTCATCGAAACATATTTTTCCAACTGCGCGCAACAGAGCCACCTCCTGTAAAATTAATCAATGACCGCCATTACATTTTTTGATATCCCAAAGTACCTTGCGTTATATTGTCGTCAAATATTACCTATTTTAACATGCTTGACTTGTATGTTCTAGGTAAAATAATCGGTAAGTCGCTTTCCACCCTCTTCTTAATATCCATTTGACCTGAAATTTTGCAGTCGTAGGCAGTTTTGATGGTAACTCAATATTCTGATATTTTGGCTATAATAATAGGTAATTATAAAACAAATTAACAATGGAAAAAATCAGTGGTGGAAGTGACGGTATAGATGGTGGAAAAAACGTGTCTCCAGCCGTTTAAAATAATATAACACAGTACACAACGCAACGCAACACAACACAATATAATATAATAACTAAAATTTTGAGAATAAAATTTATAGTTAAAAAAAAAACAACTGAAAAACACGCTTGTATCCAACACACTATAAAGTATTTTTTTCTCTCTTCTATACGGTTAGAAGCACGGGGCACTCGATGAAATAAATTAATATAAGTAAAATGAATGTCCAACGTTTCTAAACGTTATTTATTTATTCACAGAGCCATGACCTAATTATATATAGGTTAAACGTATCGAAATAATGCAAAATTCGAAACATTTATCAATTTTCTACTATTTATGTTCTAAATACGGTTCGTACGTAACCACAGTGATTACAAATTTTATAACCACAAACATTTGGTAATCACAGTCGTTATCATTAGTTAGGCCTAAATGTGTACCTGAATTTATGTTCTACTTTTGCGTTGATATATATTAGTTTTTTTCTATTAAATGATGTGTATTATCTATATTCAATCTTCCTTATTTATATCCATAATATTTTTTATATGTAATAACCAATTTAAAAATTATGTAACTAGAAGCACAAAATAAAATCAAAATCAAAAAGGAACTTAATTCAAGCGGAAAATCGGGAAACACTTCTGTCACCTCTGCCTGGATTGAAATGAACTGAACAATAATGATCCAGTTCTCTTTAACTTTTTAAGAAAAGGAGTTATTGTATCAACATTTTTGGGGAGTACCAGTGCTGTACACATTAGTTATATTATGTAAGTATGTATGGTGGCGCGGTGGCAATAGCAGTGGCACCGACTCGCCCTAGCTCCGAGCGATCTACTAACCACCCGTTCGCTCCCATAGCTAACTTGATGTGAAAGAGTCTCGGCCATGATAAATGATCAACATGAGGTGCACTACCAAATATAACGCACGTCCAGCATTGCTCCGATTGTCAAGGCTCATCGGATCAACAAAGTACACCGATATCCAAATGCACAAATTGAATTGTCGCTAACAAACAAACTGTGTCACCCCAAACGGCACATTTTTCGATAAATTAGGGATGAATCTTAAACGCCGCAACTGAATTAATCAGTTGCCAGCGTTTAAGATTCATCCAGATTAGTTAGAGGAGCTTAAACTTTAAAATTAAAAGTTATAATATTTGAATTTTCTCGTGTAAAAGAGATTTTAATTTCGTTTGTGTCATCTCTGAACCCTAAGTCCATATGTTTTAGGAATGACTTTTTTGGTGTGTAAATATTTTAGTTAAAGTGTGCGATACATAGCCACGCTGAACATATTGCCTTATATGAATGTGCTGTGAAAGAGTTAAAAACATACCATATTTCTTTTCATATTGAAGTATCAAATGTTAGGATAATAGTAGCAGAGGCAAATAGAAGTTTGAAAATGATGACTTGAATATAAATTTTTAGGTTAAAATACCTAAAAGGTTTGAAATTAATAAAACCAGTGCACTTCCATAATTTTTACAAATTAAAACAATACAAGTTCAAATGTTTACAAAAATGTATCTCCACTCGTAAGTACAATCTTTTTTTTAATAAATTACATTTTCGACTATGAGTCTTTTAATTAACTGACGACTTTTATCAATTTTTATCTAATTAATTAGTGTGACATAAAATTATCAAGTTAATATCTACTCAATACAGAAAAAATTCGTACTTTGTCATTTAATTTAACAATATTTCAACTCTATTAACTAGTTCATCTCACTAAATTCTCGAGTTCTAGAGAATTTTTGATATGTAATATTTTTTCTTTATTTTTCAAGTCATTATTTAAACTCTGTTTTATTAATAACGTGTAATAAACGTTCCTAAGCTAGCGATTTAAACGAAATTTTGAATTTATTTATTATTTTTCGTAGCAATTAAAGAGTATACCGTCGAGCATAATATTATTACGGCTTGAAGTGCAAAATAAAATTCAATCGTCAATAAGGTACCTATACCTTTTTTGAAATCTGGGAGCCTTAATATTTTTCCGAGTTTGTTAAGAAATTATAGATTAAATGTGGATTTCATTTCACTTATGAAATTATAATGAAATCATGAACGGTTAGGTATGACAAAGACAAGATAAAATGTTATTAAATTTATTTTTCATGTTATATTATTCAGGACGTTCGGTATGTGCATATAGTGGATATCCATTGATTATATTCTATACATATAAATACACATACCAATATAATCTAAAGGTACATAGCTTCACCGCCAACTACTTATTTCTGTCGATTTTTGTTTATTTTAACAGAAATTTATTTACCTACACGAATATGTAATAGTGGATAGAAGGCTATACAATTAAAATACATATACGTATACTTGTCTGTTGGTAATATACCTACCCACTTAACTAAACGAAATGGCCAAGGCTTTAAGACACGAAAAAAATGAGACATTCGTATAATTAGGAAAACATGATACCAAATTTTTCATTTGCATTCGTGTAAAAGATAGTTAAAAAGATATAATCATATTATGGGTATACTTTATATAAAAAACCCCTTATTAAGTTTTGTTGAAAAGCATTACATTTGACCGGAAATACACGTATTTTGTAAGAAATATCATTGTTTTGAGGTTTTTTCTATAAAACAATATTTTTTATGCAATTCGCATTTGGCGATAAATATATGCTGTAACCTCGAATTTTTTATGATTTTCATGAAATACAGACATTTTGCAAATAAAAATCAATTTTTACATTACGGTCTTATGGTATATGTAGAAAATAAACTTGCAAGTGAAATGAATTCTTTTCGATAGATAATTAATAAGTTTTCTTATAAAATGAAGTTCTTAGCGTTTTTCGTTAAAACAATATTTTTTGTACAATTCGCATTTGAGATAGGTAGTCTAATTTCCGTTATAGTAGAAGTGCTGGATGCGTCAAATGTTTGGTCATAAGATATCACAACCGGACCTTTTTTCGCCGATTCGTCAAGTAAATCCAGACAAAATTCAGTGTCTACTCAACAAATTCCTGGCAAGGTGTTATAAAAATAACAAGTTCCAGTCCTGTTCTTTATGAGTAGGTACCTAACGTGATTAAAATTTTGCATGCAAATAGAAAAAAGCTTTACCTTTTCCAATAAATTTTGTTCCATAATTATCCATTCTTCTTTCAATTCTTCTTTATCCATCTTTTTCAATTCTTTTTTATCCATGTTTACCAATTCTTTATCCATATTTATCAATTTTCCCTTTTCATATTTATCAATTTTTCTTTAATCACTCTTATCGACTCATTTTTATTCTGCCTTATCCATTCTTATTTATGCACCTTTATCAATTCTTCTTTACCCATCACCCATCTTTATCAATTATTTCTAATCCTTTTTTATCAATTCTGCTTTATCTATTTTTATCAATTCTTTATCCATTCTTTTTTATTTTTCTTTATTCATCTTTATCAATTCTTCTTTACTCTTCTTTATCAATTCTTCTTTATCCAGCTTTATCAGTTCCTTTTTATCCATCTTTATCAATTTTTTTTTACCATCTTTATCCATTCTTCTGTATCCATTTTTTCAATTTTTCTTTACCTATCTCTTTCAATTCCCCTTAAGCCATCTTTATCAATTCTTCTTTATCCAGCTTTATCAATTCTTCTTTACTCATCTTTATCAATTTTTTCTTATCCATTTTTATCAACTCTGCTTTATCTATTTTTATCAATTCTTCTTCAATCATTTTTATCCATTCTTTTTTATTCTTCTTCATCCATCTTTATCAATTCTTTTTTACCCATATTTATCCATTCATTTTTTCAATTCTTCTTTAGTTATATTTATCAATTCTTCTTTATCCAGCTTTATCAATTCTTCTTTACTCTTCTTTATCAATTCTTCTTTATCCACCTTTATCAATTCTTCTTTACTCTTCTTTATCAATTCTTCTTTATTCAGCTTATCAATTATTTTTTATCCTTCTTTATCAATTCTTCTTTACCAATCTTTATCCATTCTTCTTTATCCATTTTTATCAATTATTCTTTACCTATCTTTATCAATTATTCTTTATCCACCTTTATCAATTCTTCTTTACTCTTCTTTATCAATTCTTCTTTATTCAGCTTTATCAATTCTTTTTTATCCCTCTTTATCAATTCTTCTTTACCCATCTTTATCCATTCTTCTTTACCCATCTTTATCACTTCTTTCTTATCCTTTTTTATCAATTCTGCTTTATCCATTTTTATCAATTCTTCTTCAATCATTTTTATCCATTTTATTTTTATTCTTCTTTATCCATCTTTATCAATTCTTTTTTACCCATATTTATCCATTCTTCTTTATCCATTTTTTCAATTCTTCTTTACACATATTTATCAATTCTTCTTTATCCAGCTTTATCAATTCTTCTTTATGCAGCTTTATCTATTCCTTCTTATTCTTCTTTATCAATTCTTCTTTATCAATCTTTATCCATTCTTCTTTATCAATTTTTATCAATTATTCTTTACCTCTCTTTATCAAATCTTCTTTATCCACCTTTATCAATTCTTCTTTACTCTTCTTTATCAATTCTTCTGTAACGTTTTGTTTTATTATGACGTTGGTTGTAAAGAAATTATGTTACTTTATATTATTTATTGTTTTATTTAAGATGCAAGGTAAGTATTATAAATTATTATTAAAATTATTTAAATATAAATCGTTTAGTTCTAGATGCCAGAATGCTTTTATTATTGTAATGTATCTTGTGAAGCCATTTATATTGGAAATATATCAGAATAAATTAATAGTTTAATAATGAATAATTTCTGATATCCAAATAATGGTACAAGATGTTTTTAGTTTGAAATATGAGAAAGAACTGCCAAAAGTATTTTAGTACAATTAAAAATTTGGAATTTTGTTAAGACCTTGACAAGGTCGCAAATGAAATCAGTTAACTAATAATTAATTATTGAACGTTAAGTAATCACCAACGATGATTCTCGATTTTAAATTATTTTGACAAAGGTTTTATATTGAAATTTTAAATATTATATATGTTAACATAATACAAAAGTTGTATATGTTACACTTCTTTATTCAGCTTTATCAATTCTTTTTTATCCCTCTTTATCAATTCTTCTTTACCCATCTTTATCCATTCTTCTTTACCCATCTTTATCACTTCTTTCTTATCCTTTTTTATCAATTCTGCTTTATCCATTTTTATCAATTCTTCTTCAATCATTTTTATCAATTTTTTTTTATTCTTCTTTATCCATCTATATCAATTCTTTTTTACCCATATTTATCCATTCTTCTTTATCCATTTTTTCAATTCTTCTTTACACATATTTATCAATTCTTCTTTATCCAGCTTTATCAATTCCCCTTTATCCATCTTTATCAATTCTTCTTTATGCAGCTTTATCTATTCCTTCTTATTCTTCTTTATCAATTCTTCTTTACCCATCTTTATCCATTCTTCTTTACCCATCTTTAACATTTCTGTCTTATCCTTTTTTATCAATTCGGCTTTATCCATTTTTATCAATACTTCGTCAATCATTTTTTATACATTCTTTTTTATTCTTCATTATCCATCTTTATCAATTCTTTTTTAGCCATATTTATCCATTCAAAGATTTGTTTATCCATTCTTCTTTATCCATTTTATCAATTTTTCTTTACCTATCTTTATCAATTCTTCTTTATCCAGCTTTATCAATTCCCCTTTATGCATCTTTATCAATTCTTCAAATAAATAAAAATTGTCGACCAATTTTTCTCAGACCAATTATATATTGACAAAATAAAAAATAACAAATCAATACAACATAAGACAATTTTTATTTATTTTAAGAGTTCTATTCAGACGTTAATCAAAGATTTTTATCAATTTTTTTTCTGCAGCTTTATCAATTCCTTCTTATCCTTCTTTATCAATTCTTCTTTACCCATCTTTATCCATTCTTATTTATCCATTTTTATCAATTATTCTTTACCTATCTTTATCAATTCTTCTTTATCCACCTTTATCAATTCTTCTTTATTCTTCTTTATCAATTCTTTTTATCCATCTTTATCAATTCTTTTTTACCCATATTTATCAATTCTTCAAATAAATGAAATTGTCGACCAATTTTATTTATTTGAAGAGTTCTATTCAAACGTTAATCAAAGATTTGAATATTGCTCAAACTTGACAATTAATATATATGAAAATGTACAGTTATGAATGAAAGTAGACATTTTAACGAAAACAACCCCATACTACGATTTTTGAAAATCTGAAATTTTTACATTACTTTTTTAGGTTGATATAAGGGGTAATTTTTCGTTTTTTTTTAATATTGCATTGGCAAATTAATTTTTTTATTCGAAAAAATTACAGCCTATTTAGGACATAGGAAGGTAAGTCTCCTGAAAATTTCATGAAAAAAAAAACATTTTTGCAGGAGTTTTGCAGGAGAAAAAAATTAAAAACGAAAAACACGGTTTTTTGATATTTCTCTGAATCTTTACTGCAATGTGAAAAAATTATATTCATAAAAGTTTAGATCCTTTTAAAACCTACAACATTGCCATACAACATTTTTCGATTGGAGGTCAACTTTCGCCGGAAATATCGGAAAACCGCGTTTGACCCCTCAAAAGCGCCCCCCGCAAACCCCGGCACTTAACGCATTTGAATTTTTGGTTTCTGTATGTCTGACGGCAGTTTCTTCCCTTCCTCATCATTTGTTTTCTGCTATTAATTTTGTCCCTTTTTCACTCAATTTTGGGCTAACTGCACTGGTCTAATATATATTTTTTGCAAAATAAATTTTGTCATACAATAATTGTATTGTCATACCAATTTACTTTTCAAAATTCTACAACATTTTTTCGTATTCCGAATCTAAAAAACATATTTTTGGAAAAGTCTGTGCATCTGTTAGTTTGTGAACACGATAAAGGTCAAAAAGAAAACAGATTGAAACTAAATTTTGGGAGAATGTTTGATATGCAAATATGAAGAGCTCTATTGTTTTTGAGAAGAACCGGCGCATGCGCAAAAGATTTATATGCTATAACGTTATTTTTTATGTAATAATGGTATTTTTTTCATAATGGTTTCTAATTCTATTTATTTTCAAGAAAGTTTTGTTAAAAATTTTTATTCTAAACTTCATAGCTTCGGAAATATTTTGAAATTAAAAAAAAATCAGCTGTTCTTTTGTTCTGTAGATCTGTCAGAAAGAAATTAGTTAAGCATGTTTTATTAATGTTTTATTAATGTTTATTAATGTTTATTAATGTTTTATTAATTTTTACATGACGTGTAACATATCATCTAAAGTACCTGGGTGACCGAGCTTTGCTTGGAAAGTTGAATAAAATACTGATTTCATTGTTTGTATAAAATTCCAAAACCTATTTACAATATTTAAGTATTTTCATACGTCAAAAAATTGATTTTTATAATGATAAAATTTGTAAGAAAACGATTTTTTGGAGAGATGAGACCTAGCTTGAACGATTTTTTGCCCCCCAAAATCCCTTTTCAGTAAATTTCTTCCAAATCGTTAGGGCCGTTTTCGAGAAAATATTTAGGGACATAGGTACATAGATAGGTAGATACAATACAAGATTAGCTCGTTTAATAATATAGGGGATTCTATATAGGTAACCATGGAAATGATTCGAAAATATGATCATATTTAATACTAGCCGTTACACACGATAATAGAATTTTTTTTTGCTTTATTATACTATATCAAATGTCAATACTTTTGAAGTTGGAATGGTTCCCTTGGCCGGAATTTTTTTTTTAAATGACATTTTATTCTCAGAAGAGTTTTTTTCTATGCCACATCAATGTGTATATCTTTCAATTGATTAATATTTTATGTATGAAGAATCGTATCCATTACCTTTTTTAAGCTTCATTATAAGAGACATAAGTTTACATCATAGGATATATTAATACGCTAAGGTTAAAGATGTTTGCCTCCCTTTTTAGAAGAAACCTCACAATTTCTCTAAATCAATTATATATCATTTTACAGATAATTGCTTGCTCTACTGACATCGACAACTAAAAAATTTATTATTGCTTTTGTTTTTGTACAATAAATTAATTAAAATACAGCAACGCTGAACAACGTCTGTCATCTGACGGCTTTAATTTTGAAACAACGTCAACACTTCGATCTGTCATCTGACCTTTATATTGTAATACAACAGACACAATACTGCATACTGCCATCTAACGGCTTTAATTTTGAAACAGCGAGCAACGCTGAACAACGTCACAGCAATGCTGCATGATGCCATCTGACGGCTTAGCTCAACGCTTTTGCTACTTGCGCCTCTATATGACAATTTTAGTAAAATATTTCTTCGATCTGTCATCTGAGCTTCATATTGTAATACAACAAAAAAAGAACGTTATAAGCAGTGTGCAAAATTAGAAACGAATTGAATACCTGCAATCATATTTAAAAAATAATTTTGTAAAGTGATAATTATTATACTTATTTAGTGCGAATAATTCGCACAGGTCAGACTAGTTTTTAATTAAGTATTATATTAATATCTTAGATAAACTATTCTAATATTTTTCCCAGCTTAAAAGCTTTAACACGTTACATATACAATAAACATTAAAAAGTTACGACGTTAATTTTACAACAATTCTTAACAGAGTTAAAGCAATTCTCGGTGTACAACAGACGCTACTTGTGTTAGTGCCTCGCTGGGTGAGCATCAACGTCACGACGTCGGCGTATGAGAAAAAGAGAGAGAGAGAACGATATAACTCGTTGCAATGCAACTGTGTAGAGGAAGCTAGACAGAAACACACATTAGCACGTGATTAATGAGGGGATTATTCAATTAAACCAACGCCTTGAGCAATATTATAGCGAAGAAGAAGACGACGGTCGTACTATGTACGTGTATAAAGTTGGCCATGGAAAGATACCTCATACTTCTGTTTTAATACTCAGTAAAACACTGCTGCTGATAAAGGTGCCAGTTTTGAAAAAAAGGTTTAATCGAAATTTTTCAGTGACACGCAGACAAACGCTCACTTAATCGGCCCAAATCGGCCCGGAAAGACACGAACAACCGGAACTTTTAACAAACATAATGTCATAAACTACATCGAATCGGTTCGATATAAAACAAATCCGTTACCATATACAAACCTTTGTTTTTCATTGAATTACCTACCTAAAAGTTACTCTGGGAACAAATAATTGGGAGACAGTCCCTGAAAAGATTGAAGGTTTTCTGTGAATGCTAAAGCTCCGTCCCCACTATGCCGATCGGCAAAGGTGCACTATAGTGTGGACGTGATTGTCGGCTTCGTTTGTGAGGTGAAACGTGGCCGATCGTAACAGCTTGGCCGATCTGCATAGATATAGGACACAGCTTCAGAACTGTTCGCAGGCATTAACAAATAATCAATTGCCCAGAGCTTAACTCTTGGGAATCAAGAATTTGGAGACCAAATGATTAGTCACAAATGAGCTGAGTGCCGTCACACGAGGGTCTAGGATTGTTTCTGTTCAGGACCAGGTTTGTCGAGGAGGCATATAATGGACTCTTGTAGGTTTGAATGCGGATGGCAAAATTTTTCCAATACCTAATTTATGCATTCATCTAAGTTCTAAAGATTTCAGTTGATTTACTTATGTACTGTTTCGAGTCGATTCTACTATACTTTCAAAAAATTAAAAAATACACGATTAAACCAGCGAATATCACCGTTAGACTTATTACGATTTTCTTTCATTTTCAATTACCTACACAAAGATTACTTACTGTTATGATAAAGGAAGGTTTTAGTTGAGGATCATAAAATAAGCTTTACCAATGTTTCGCTAGTGGCCAACGTTTCGAAAAATTTATTTTCATCTTCAGGGCCTCAAGCTGGTCAAGTGGTGGTAAATTGTTCTACCAGTTTATATGATCATAATTTTTATGAGTTAGTATAATTTTAAAAATCTTATTATAAAACATTAATTCCAAAATTTATTCAATTATTATAAAACTGTCACGCGGTGAAAAAATTAAAATATTTTTCTAAGAATTAAATATAACCAAACTATCGGTGTACTTAAATTTGATACTTATTTTATGATCCTCAACCAAAACCTTCCTTCATCTTAACATTTTATTGGATCAACACTATTTATACTGAACTTGAAGACATCGATTACTGTTTCATCTTCGTTTTTTTTTATTTTAAAGAGAGAAAAAAACAAAACAATATGTGCTTCAATCCCTAGGATTATTAGCACTAAACATATGACGTGCTAAATATCCTTCGGATAATCTAGTAGGTACACATTTTTGTTTTAATCATTTATATACCTGACGCTTCTATATCTATCTACCTAATAAATAATTAATCAATTAGGTATACCTATAAGTAGTCATTTGATATTATGTAAGTATTTTTGATATTCTCTAAGCAATGCAGTAATCTTAACTTCTATTCACAAGAAATACGTCAATCTTAAAGTTTCCTAAGAGTTATCTTAAAAAATTATTTACGAGATTCTGAAAAATCTGTCATTTTCTTAAAATATATTTTCAAAAGCACAATAGTAATTTATAGGTAAGCTCAAAGAAAATTGGACGATATCCTTGGAAGGTAGGCATTAAAATTGTGCAGAAGAAGTCACAAGCCTAGAAAAGGCTATACACTGTAACACTTTTCTGTTGTTCCGAATTTATGGAGAAAGTCTGAAAGACCATTTACAGACATAATTGTCACCTTTAGTCGTTCTTATCTTAAACATTCAGTTCGGGTCTAAGTCTGTAGATCGCGCGTTACGTGTGATACCGGAAGTCGACTTCACACACGTAAATACACACACACAAATTTAGAGACGCCCGCCTTTTGTCTAAGGAGGGTCGAGAGAGCGAACCTATGTGTCTGCTGGTGGGAGACACACAACTAACACACTGCACAGGAGTGTAGAGTACAGTCTACACTCGCTTATTCGTCACACGGAGTCATGTGAACAGTGAACACACACCCATACTGCCTAGCGAGACACACACTTTGAAACAATAGACAATGGTGGAATGTGTCGCTTGCTCTGCAATACACGACACGTGAGAATAACGTGGGACCCACAATTCAGACTTGCGGTATTCCTCGAAAGGTGTGTAGTTATGAACCGATTCTAAGTTTCAGTCCTGAATTACTTACCCAGAGTACAATGATTTTACTCCTAGAAATACTTCTTAAACTCATATCTGATTTTATTAATGTTCAACTAGTCCAAGAGTCAACCAAAAGAACTCAAGAGCCATATGTAGACCTTGAGGTAAGATTGTACGGCTCTTCGGGAAGTAAAAATAAATCATATTTTTTTTTTGGTTGAGAGATTTGGTCGGCCACACGTAATAAAAAATAAAACTAATAGATATAGTCTCATTAATACCTATTCTGGCCCATTATAATTCATTAGGTAATAAAGTATAAGGTTATATATCTAAGTCAGGAATGAATTATTTCGTGTTACTTTTAATTCATCAATTCCGCTATTTTTCGACGAATTTTATCTTACAGGATCACTTAACAACATGGTGATAAAAAAAATATATATATTTGAATTTCATAATAGTTGTATTTTTTAATATTGTACAATAATAACATTTTATTAATTTTATGTAGTTTGCTATATATAATTATGTAATCCTGTGCATGGGAGAGTCAGAATAAAACCCTAACGAAATGTGGCGAAAAACATGAATAAAGAATACCTAGCACGAAAGAATTAATTCCTGATCTTTACGTTATTACCTAATTATTTGCAACTTGTTATCAACACTGTAAGTCAACCGTAGATACTTTTAAAACTGTGTTTACAACTTCCGGAAAATCATAAATCGTTGTTCTATATACCTATTACTTACATACAATAAAGTTTGCTGACCCCGTAACTATAAGTCAATTCGTTTGTCTGCAAACTATGTCTTTAAAAATTTTAGGCTATTATAAATAAAAAGGGTAGTGTGTCAGTTGCATGTTTTAATCAAAATGACGTCATTTAATCTGTTTCATGTTTAGCAAATCATAATAACTCAGAACAAGTACTTGCAGGGGTATAAAATTTATTAATTTGTTAATGAGAAGCACAGTTATTTTAATCAACCCATGCAGTTATATAATTAGTCATTAATGACGCAAGTGTGCCTGACTCAAGTACAAAAAACTGTAAAATTAAGCTTATTACTATCAAGTCTAGTCGCCTACCTATGAAGAAATACGGCAGAAAACGTCAATCGAAATGCATTTGCTATACTAAATTTATTTCTATAGATTATCAAAAAATCTAGCACCATTATACCGAATATTTTATAATTTTTTATTAAAAAATATTTAAAAAAACGGTGATTTTTCATTTAAAAAATATAACAATATTATTAATTAAACATGAATACTGTATTGTGTGTCCCATTCTAAGGGTGTAGATATTTTTTTTTCTGATGGGGGGAAGGGTAAAGCAAAAAAAAATATATCTTACGCCCAAAACGAATGGCCTTTTTTTAGTTACCTAATTTAAAAATCTTTGCCGTTGTGTTAGATTTGAAGAGCAAAAAAAGTGTTCTTTCCAAAATTCACGTTATACTGCGTAATCCGGGACGGTTGGTTGTTCTCATTATTATGATCCTGGAGGGAGGTAATTACCCCCTGTACCCCCATATCTACGCCCTTGTCCCATTCTATAGTTCTATCTTGGTGAAAGTTTTAATTATATATCGAAAATTATAGGAAATATAAAAATGGAACTACTAAATTAAATCTCGACACTAAAAACGTATACGGAGAATATATAATCATAATCGACTGAATTTCAATTTTTGATTTCAGTAGATATGGTATCACCCGTCACCACGACATATGACGTCACGAATCAGCTAGTATATGGCGGCCCAAAGACGCCATATAGTCCAACGAGACAAAACAGCCAAAAAACCCGTTGAGACGGGTATTAAATTAATAGTATATTACACATCTAGGGAAGTAAAGTAAGAAATGTCTGAGATCACATATAACTGTTGGCCGAGGCGAAGCCGAGGTCAACAAAGATGTGATCTTAGGCTTTCTTACTTTACTTCCCGTGGTGTGTATACTATTTTTTTGCTCGACGTAGGCAGGAAGAGGCAACTTTGTTTAGCGCAGCGGGACGAAAGTTGACGCTTTCTGTACGTCGAGCAAAAAAGATATTAACAAGCAGATTTCAAAATTAATATATTGTAATAATAACCAGTAAAAAATTATTCCGAAAACTAAAAAAGCGTAAAATAAAAGAATTATTAAAATAACAAAAAATCAGACTCGTTATTCCAATATGAAAAGATTCGAATTAAAAGATATTGCTATATAGTATTTTAGTGTGCTTGTAGTGAGATGACACATCTTTTAACCGTAGGTACAGATTTTCATATTGGAGATATACTTTATACTTTTGTGTTAGACGCAGTCAGGTTTTTCGTCCATTTATTTTTAATTTTTTTTTTAATTTTCGTTCCACTACATTATTTGTTTGTACCTACTGCAAAAACGGGATCTTAGGTACGGTTCTTAATAAGATTTTGATTACGTTATCCGCTGGTGTACAAATAATTTTAAAAAAATCGGAAAAGGGGTCAATATACGTGGATGTGCTTTGTAATTACATATCTAATGCAGTCTGGAAGAAACGAGGGCAATATAAATGTCTGACTACAGCACTGCATTTAATTCCGTTAGAACTATATATAGATATTTAGAGTACAAAGGACAGATGTTACAAGAAGTTTCATAGTGATGTTTTAACTTATTTAATTATTGGAATGTACTAAGTTTTAGCACGCATTAATAGGTATAGTCAGTAGCATTTGCTTCTGTTGTTTTTATTTTAATGTAGTAAAAGTCTAGATATACCAAGCAGAAAAATGGAATCGACTAAAAATCACCTGAGAGTATAGGAAGCTGACAAGTTAAAGATAAACAAAAAATAAGTGATGAAATAGACTATAGTACAGAGAGATATTTTTTATATACAGCATGATGATAAAATAGATATATTATATTGTGAGAGTAGTACCTAGTTTAAATTACTTAAATGTTCCAAAAAAATTATGGACTCATGTGATGCGATTAGTAATTGCTTGTTCCATAAGCGGGTTGTGTGTTGCATTGTGATCTACAAGTCCAGAAGGGGGGCATTTTTAACATCTCTAATCTCCTTTCTAAATCTCTAATTTCTAAATAGTGCAAAACAAAGTCAATATCCGCGTCTTTTGGTTTGTTCGCTGATAGTTCTTCTAAACAGCACAATGGATTGTGATGCGATTATCACCATCATTTAGGAAATTTCCTCCTGAATGTTTATGTGTGTAATATACATTCTTAAATTTAAAGATATAGTAAATCGTTAAAATGACCTTACATGACTTACGTTGACAGCCATAAGAGATACATTAGACTTTAGAGTAATGTAGGTACTACAAAATTGTAGGTCTACGGAAAAGTTCACTATAGCATTATTTTCTAAGGATGACCCACAATAATTATTTTTCGCTTCTCAAATTTGATAAAAATGTATGTGTTATTGCGAAATGACAGACATGGTATTAATCATTATCCAATTAAATATATTATTTACATTATTCATTTAATTAAGATCAAAACTGACCTCTACCCCATATCATTTAAATGAATATCTTAAGATATAAGCAATCTACAAATTCTGACGAAGCCAGACTGCGGGGCGCTAATCTATTATAACTTTAATATAGAGGAAACAATAACTGCTTTGATTTAACCAATTTTAGCAACATACTATTGGAATTGTCGCATTAAGCCGTACTTTCTAAACGTTATAACATAAATTAGAAACGAAACGTTGTCGAACAAATGTTTATTTGTCTTATTTAACTTGTTTGTTACAAATCTTGCAAGTCGATTTGGAAACACTTTCGGTTATTCGATTGGGTTAAAATTTTACATATACGTGTAGTTTTGGTGACAATTTACTTTAACGATTTGATGCACTAAAAATTCAATCAAACGCGGATCCTATACGAAGAATAAATTTTGTCATTATTTATATGTTCTGATTCTACTCAAAATCGATATCTGAGGATTTCCGGGGTTGTGGAATATTTTTTTTTTTTTTCTTATGTTATCGTGCGCAGCAGCTTAAGCTATATGCACGAGTCAATAAAATAAGGTAACTATATACAATATAATACTAGGTTGTGGAATAATATCTACCAAAATTTCAAATTTTCTTTTCATATTATTTATAGCACATTTTTTTTAGAATAAAAGCTTTTCAAAATATATTTTTTAAAAATTATTTGTCAAAAATCACTATCACTAGGTACATCTATATATAAGCGTTAGACTCGCAAAAACTCGAAAATGGCTCGACCGATTATTTTTTTATTTTTATTATTTTTTTGTTTTGTTCGACTGAATGCAGGGGTGGTTTATTAAAAAAAAATTTAATAAAATTCCAAGGGAACAGCCAAAAATTGAAGAATTCGAAATTTTTTGTATATTTTTATGATAGTCCGAACAAGATTTTTGTGGAAAAAAAACTGGATTATAAATTCGGAATATGGTGGAGCCGTAGGCTTCACAAACTAATATTGTCGCTGCTGAGCAAAACTTTAATATGGATTACGGTGGAGCGTAAGCTCTACTACTGTTGTTGCTCTCGAGCGGGACGCAGCTTCATGAGACAAGATTGTAATACGAAGGCTCCACTACTGTTGTCATTGAAGTGCTTCGTCTTAATCGCGTGCGAAATATGTGGCAACGCTCTGCAAATACGGCTATTATTCCAGAACAATCTATCTTTTATACGCAATTTATCAATCCACGCAAAGTTGGACCGGACCACTATAATAATATTATATTATAGTAAATGGTTAAGTTCAATAAATAAAATTATCGACCAATTTTTCAGACAATATATTAACAAAAAAAAAAATATAATTAATTTTTTGTTAATATATTGTCTGAAAAATTGGTCGATAATTTTATTTATTGAAGAGTTCTAATCAGACGTTAATCAAAGATTTGAGTAAATGGTGAAGTGTTGTATATTATAATATAAAGTTAAATGTTTTAACTGTACTGTCAAAATAATATCTGTTGCAAATTAAATATATTTTTACGTAAGTTTTAAATTGAAAATCATGGGATTGTGCTATAAAAAGTAGATACTTAAAAGTTAATAATTACAGTCGATTTTAAAATATTGACTTTTTCTACATAAATCAACAAATTTTAGAATTTTCAAATAATTTTATAATTACTAATATGTTTTATAATGAATCAATAAAAAACGAATAATTCATATCTATAATAATATCATTCACAAACACGTTATTGATAATATAATTTATCATAATTAAAATATAATTTGATAACAAAACATAATCAAACATGTGGAATATAAAAATAAAATGGTATGTCGTCATTTTGATATTAATTTGTGCTTATTACATTCTTTTTTTTAATAACATAATATCTCTTGTATATAATATAATCAAAAATCATTTATTTGTAATTAAAAATATATAATATTCACGCCACCGCAAGACTTAATGACACTTATAAATAAATGACTCGCCCGACCGCGACGTTGTAGACTAATGATTTAAAATATCCAAACAAAAGGTTCGTTTATGTGTATTCTAAACACAGCTTAATTTGAGGCGAATGTAAAAAAAAACAATTATTCAACATTAAGAATCAGCTGGGTCATATTGCAACGTTGATACAGGATGTTCGCGAATTTTTTTCCAAAAAATGGCGTATTGTACTTTCAAAATTTACACATAAACATAGAACACAGTTTCAAAAATACTTTCGTGTAAGACACAGGTGTCACTGAATAGGGTCATCCTCCTATCAAAATGTAAAAATTTTGAACAGTGAACAAAAATTGTCAAAAAATAATTTATGCCAAATACCCACATCTAATTGTTATCCTTTCTCTTAAATCCGAAGAATAATTTAAAATTGTGTTCATTTCAAACGGCTGAGCTTAGGCGCCATACGACGACTTTTAAGTTGGACCTGCGAGGTATGTCTATGGAAAGAGATGTTTATACCAGTTATCTCTACTTAAAGAGTCAGTGGGCGTGATTTCACCACAAGCCGCTGTCTAGCGGTATAACGTATGTCTGTAGCGGGATTATTCTATTTTCAAAATCACATTGCAAAATTCACACTTTTAGGATTTATTTTTCTTCTAGAAAAAGCTTCCGAAAAACTTTCAAAAAAATTGTCTATCTATTTGTAACGTAGATTCAAACCTTGGGACGAACCTATTATCTTAACAGAGGTGTACTAGGCCTTTCCTAAATTCCTTTGGGTTCATTTTCTCTCAAAAATCACGCGAAAATAAGCCATTGAACTATATTTCTAACTGCACTACAATACTACACTGAACAAAACTATTGATATGTTTTTATATCCATACTATACAAATAACATAAAATAAAGATGAGAGTTTTTTTCTCGAAGAAGTAGGAATTTGGGATTAACGTCGTATACCCATTAATTTTTGTTCAACATGTGTGCATTCTTAATTTGTACATTGCAATCACTACACATAGGTACCTAAAACCTATTATTTAATTCTTTGTTAATGTCTGATTTCATTATTTAAAAAAATGCTCGATTATTTTTTAAACTTAATTGCTTTTTAGTTTTTAATTTAACGTCAAATTAAAAACTAAAGAATACAGTCTAAAAAATTGGTCGAGAATTTTTATTATTTGTTTAAAACCTAGTATGTCGGATCATTTCCATAACAGGATGAAGTATGTTAACTAGTTCCAAAACTAAACATCGTCATGTGAAAATTACCTTGTATTCCCACTAATTTTTTGACATAGTGTTTAAGAATAACATACAATTTGCCAATGTCTAATTGACAAAACTAATTGTAATAGGTACTTAATATTGCTATATTATAATATATTAGGTATACAATATAGGTATATTGTCTTGGTTTGAATCAACTTTAACATATGTCCTGAGGAATCTACCTATCCAATAAAACATTGCATAGTAATAAAAAAGTAAATAATAAGTAAAAACAAAAAAAAGTACAAGCAATTTCCATTTATCCTTTGGAATTAATATAATAACAATATTTATTATTATTATTTAGCATTTGAAATTTTGTATTTGTACCATGGACTTGATAAACAATCTGTACACATTGATTGTGTGGTTAGCAAAAAAAAAGTTGCGTAGGTACATAAAAAGTAATATATCAAAAAATTCAACCTTTCATCACGTGTAATGTGTATGTGTTTGTGAGTTTTCAGGGAACGTGGCGTGTCCATATAAATCTCCAGTCCGATAACGAACTCCTCTAGATGAATTATTACATTACGACAGAATACCATTATGAACAATATTATGCAGATAGCCTTAAAACAAGTTGTTTTACTGTAATTAGATTCTGGAAAACGTATTTCTTAGCCAAATTCAAAAATTTCTATAATTGATAAATTCTCTTAAAATATTTTGATTGGTTGAAAGCACAGAAGATGTGAGCTGGAGTTCTATAGACATGCAATTTTTATTATACCCATATTTAATCTGGAACCAAACAGACTTACTTTGAATTTTCTGATCATTTCCTATGAAAGCACTGTAAATCTGTTGAGGAAGCACCACTGTCTCAATGATTTATTGTAAATTATAAACGCTCGACAACCAAGATCAACAACGTCTATTAGTATGAGTGAATTGTAAGAGTAGATTATTTATCTAATATCGTAACATACTTACAAAAGAGGTGTACATTTTTGCACGTACCTCCTTTAAACTCTAATCGGTCTTCAATTTATTTTTAAACAAATTTGGCATTTACCGTTTGAACAAGCGTCACTTCAAACCGTAGATTATAAAAAAACAATTGAAAGACAAACTGCGGTTTTCTATGGAATTGGTATAGCGCGACTAGTTTTGTTTTACTTAATCGCACTAGTGCGTAATGGGTCACTTTACATGCCTAAATACTTGCATATAACGCAGCTATTTTATAGGGGGTAGTGCAAAAGGAATTTTTCATGTTTTTTAATTATCCTTCATTCAACTCGGAGAAATTGGACGATTTCAAGATCGTTAGTAGGTACTTATATTTAAAAATATACTTTAAAGTGTAGCTACTGTTTATTGCCACATTGTTAAGCAGCACTTATTGTTACATCGATATATTAGAAAAAAATATTTCTCAAACAATGTCACCGTCGGGATACGAACCCCGAATTTTTCCACTATCGCGGCGGACTGAATTATATTAATCCGCTGTGACACAATTATCAGTAAAACACCGACCAAAATATAAGGATTTATGCTCTCCCTTACTATTTATCCAAGTTAAAGAGCATAATCGTTCTTGAAAAAAATATCTTCAATGTTCATATTATGACCTCATTCTCATATAGGCTATTTGTTAATGACGCAAATATATTGGACCCTGGCATGTCGAAATTTCTCCTGTCTCTCACGGGCATCCAACTGAAATCATTTCAGTTAAAATTGAGTGTAGTTCAGTATCAATCCAATAAAATATACAGAGTTGAGAGAAGAGAGATGAGATGAGATGAGCTAGTGCGCGCGATGTGTACCCTTAATTACCGCATTATTTATAATGCCGACGATGATAGATGGCTGGGCTATGTGTAGTGTAGACTGTAGATGGAAAGGCCACCTCATCACATCATCCACTGAGCCACCGACTAGCGAGCACAGCCTGCCAGATCTCTTTTTATTCAAAAGAGTGAGCGAGAGACTAAACACCGCACTCATCAGTCGTGGGATCCTGCCTGATGCTCGAACTTCTACATTAATAAATATATGCATATGTAAATCTGTTAAAACAACCCAGCAATTACAAGATCTCTTTTCGAAAACAAAATCATGCTAGAGCATCGAAATAAAAATTGTTGAGAAACCGAGATAAAGATTTTTATTTTTTTATTTTTACAATGGCTAATTTTTAAATTTCCAACTACAGCATATTTTTCACTGAATTAGTAGTCGATTCTGTGGTGCATTGTGCTATATATGAGAGAAATAAAAAATTAACAGTTGTGGGCACTGTAGAGTAATGTAACTCAGCCAACGCAAAATTGGTTGTTTCGGGTTCAAGTCCTGACAGTGACATTTAAATTTTTCTTATATATAAAGCCTTCTAAAAAATATTATGATGATAAAATCGTTTAATATTATGCTTTCACTAATTCAGTGAAAAATATGCTGTAGGTAGTTGAAAATTTAAAAATTAGCCATTGTTGAAAAAGTTATTCTTTTAAAAATCAGTATCTTTTTTATCTTTTCGAGTCACAATAATGCAGAAATTGCCTGTTAAGACTAAATTTGTGACTATTCTGAAATGTCTTTTTTGTTTTGAACAGCTCGATTAAATTAATGACGACACAATGATTTTTAGGCCACCTCCTGGTACCAATTCATTTTTTCCATTTCCTTTTTTTATTAGAAATTTCAAATTGGTACTTTTCCTACGTTATAATCTTCGAACAGAGGGTCTGTGATAGACGAATCACAGAAATTTCGTACTCGTTTATCATAAATAAACCACATCGTTATGAGCTCGAATATTCCCAAGCCCTGATGACAGAATTTATATTACAATTATTTATGAAAGGTGATCTGCAGTAACATGTTAAGCCATAAAGTTATTATTTTGTATAATTTATCAAAATATTGAACACATTGGTATTCACGTTTATTATTTGTGGTTCTATCACCTCAAATTTATGTAATTATAGTCAACGTCGCACCAAACGACTGTACAGGATATGTAGCGGACATGGGCAGCCAATGATTGTAAAATTTGATTCCATATTGTGATAATACGTTTGCTGTACTCACAGAATTGAAAAAAAATGTCAAGTGCGAGTTGGACTCGCGCACGGAAAGTTACGTATGATAAGGTATTGGTTTATCACTTTCTTTGGTTACTCTACTAGACAAATACCTATCTATATATAAATACGGGAAGGAAAAAAAGTGTGGTACTAATTTGATTATGTTAATTCGCAAGCATTGTGATGAACCATATATCATTCTCTTCGTTTTAATGAGGAGACTCTGTTTCATAACGATGTGTACGAATTAACACATGTAGTAAAAAATAAACAATAGTTACTTCTTACCACAACAGTTTTATTAGCGAATGTACATTTCGGGAGCTATGCTCTCATCACCAGCAACTTTAGTGTTTGCTGAAGATGAGAGCAAGCTCCCAAAATAATAAAACTGTTTTGGTAAAAAGTAACTATCCTTTATTTTTTATTTTTGTTTCAACCACAGTGTTCTTAATATTTGTTTTAACACAGGTAAATTCGATTCGGGAGAAATCCATGTAATGAAAAATAAACCCCAATAACGTTCAAATTTAAAGGATTACGGTTGAATTTCTACCACTGCGTAATCACTAGCCTATATAACATCGTAACGTGTTGTTAGGGTAGAACGGTATTCCCTCTACTTCCGCGCTTGCATTACATGTTACCAGTACATATAAGTCGTAAAACAGTAAGTTTTAAGTCATTCGACTGCTGACTTTACACGACGTGCAGAGTGCAAGTGTTTCTACCCGGAGACTTTTTTTGACATACACGAATTCCGGAATAAAATACGTGGGACGGTTTTAGACTATACCTTATTATGATCTCCTAACAGGAACAAGATCGTAGAAATGGGGGTAATTACCCCTCCCCCACGAACATAATAATAAAAAAATAAAAGTGAAAATAATTCGAATACTTGGCTAAAAATAAAAATTAGAAATACTTTTTGAAAAGGAATTTGTAAAATTAGTTTAGAAATAATACTTTGCTTGACATCTTCCTTCGTGAGTAAACCTATGTGATATTAATAAAACTTAAAAAAATAT
Organism: Xanthostigma xanthostigma; assembly: GCA_963575645.1. Taxonomy (NCBI): domain Eukaryota; kingdom Metazoa; phylum Arthropoda; class Insecta; order Raphidioptera; family Raphidiidae; genus Xanthostigma; species Xanthostigma xanthostigma. Next base: position 17,704,440 of record OY754468.1, read on the forward strand.
TGATTTTTTTATTTACCCCTCCCAGAAAAAAAATATCTACGCCCTTGAACAGGGAGCTGTTATTCCGTTGTGACCGCCTAATATGGGTACCTTTAATAGGTATGTAATGCAAATTCGGACGAAGCTGAATCGGGTGGCTAATAAGAGTTGTCAGTCTCAGGCTGGTGGTCGTGAATTTGATCCCATACATAGCCATCTGATTAAAAAGGAGAATAGAGACGACAGTATTAAATAATATAAAAACTACAAGTTATACATAACGGATTACATCAAAGTAGAAATACTAACCTATTATTAAAAAATTATTGATTCAACAACTCATAGCACAACATCATCAATAATTAATGAATACAACTGCATATAGTTCAACAGTTGACACAATATTGTCCGTGCACATGAAGACACCCTCCCCAAATACGTCAGTGAACGATTTGTAACGGTTCTGTACAATTTATATCGTGAATATTTTTCAGACGACGCGACGCCGATGTGTCCATGTAGAATACCCACGCCACACACACACATCCGTCATGCATACAAACCACTGGTTTGTTCTTAATGACGAATTTTAATTGTAATGCTCGTTCTATATCACCTAATTCAATTAGACACAGAAAATACTCCAACGCAAAGGACCGCGCTCTACAGTCGAACCGAAGACACGTTTTTATAGATCTTGACGAAGCAGTGTTAAAGGACAGAAATAATAATTCAATTTTAGCGATCACATCGACTATTTATGTCTTACAAACTTGAAATTCAAATTTAACTGGACGAATGCCTAAACGCGATCTTAACATTTTCAGAGATAAAATTGTTTGAGTTAGAGATACAACAGTTTATTGAACTATAAAAGATAACGATGAATAAATATCTTGTGTAAATCTTTCAAGAAGTAGACATTTTAAAATTTTGCCTGCACAGACTGTCGACAGAATGGTAAGCAAAGCTAAAGACAAGTACGTAGGGCGCATTGGAAGCAATAGACGATAGATGTAAACTTTTATGTTATTCGTTGTGATCCACAATTGGCAGCCTTCTTATCAGTTATCACTATGCGATAATCAATGACTTGACAAAAACAGTCCAGTATTTGTGCAAAAACAAACGAAAGTCAATAGAATATTCTTCGGATAAGATCTATCAAAAATGTTTTTGTTTTACTTAGTAGAAAAACATTTCACCACAGTTTTTTGCAAAAGATGACTGAAATTGATGTTAAAGTTAACAATCCATTGTCCATTATAAATGTTGTATTTAATAGGTGCTTTAAATGCAAAATGAAAGTAAAGCAAATATAAAAAAATTTAATTGGAATTAAATATGCAAGATATCTCCCAAAAACGTCTCATACTATAATTCTGTTATTTTACCATTCCAACCCACAAGTGGGGAATGGTATTAGTTTACGTCAAAAATCATTTTTCGTTTTGAGGTCCCCCGAATTAAAAAAATATATTTTTGAAAAAACTATGTGCGTCTGTTAGTCTGTATACTGCACGATATAGGTCAAACGGATGAGCGAATTGAAACCAAATTTTGAGAAAATGTTTGGTATGCAAATATGAAGAATCCTATTGTTTTTCCATGCGCAGAAGAGATATATGCTGAAACGGTGTTTTTTTTATATAATAATGGTATACCTTTTATAACGGCTAATTATTCTATTTATTATTTCAAGAAAGTTTCGTTAAAACATTTTTTTTCTAAACTTTATAGTTCCGGAAATATTTTGAAAAAAAATCAGCTGTTCTTTTGTTTTGTAGATCTGTCAGAAATGAACTAGTGAAGCAAGCTTTGATTAATTTTTACATGATTGAAACATTATTATGTATAGGTAACCATGGCAACGAATAGCAAGTACCTATAATATTGAATTCTAATCATTACCCGCGTCACCTCACGCGATATCAAAAATTTTATTTTCTCTATTATACTATATCAAATGTCAACATTTTGAAGTTGAAATGGTCCCGTCGCCCAATTAGCTGTAATTGATTGTCCAATTTAAAATAACAAAAAATATTACAAAAAGACCTTAATTTTTTTCAACATCAACTTTGACATCAAACTGTACTCAACCTTTTTTTGTATTAAATATCCGTATATATTTTAAGTAATTTAGGCTGCTAGAGATTATTTTCTGTATACGACGCTATATAACCAAATGACTTTGGAGCAGAATCCGTTCTAAAAAATTAATATAATATTTAATATCGACTAATATTATATTAATTTTTTACTGCACCAAAATCCCCTCGTTATACATTGTATACGGAAAGAAATTTTCGACCAGATAAAATAAAAAAAAAACATATCCGGGCAAATCTAAAAATAAGTGTTCTTTGACATTTTTGATGTTAAGAAAAAATTTAATTTGTGCTTTTGTAGTACCTATTTCTAGAATGATTTTTTTCCATATGTATTAAAAAAATGTTTTTAGTATAGGGCTTTCTTACACATAGATTTGAGGTTGCACCATAGAGATATAAGCAACTTAGAGTACGGTAGTTCGTATGCTTGCCATAAATGAAATTGTTCTCAGTTGAAAGAGAGAGAACGCTGCATAAATTCCAGAAAACCTGATATTTGTTTACTAAAATCAGCACTGTTCTGTATCATTAGTTACCATAGAGAAAATAAACTGTTCTGTTTGAATTGCAGACACTTTCACGGCTCACTCGCGTACTCCACTCTAATATCTCTATGGGTGGGTAAAACAAAAACTGCGCTGTCTTTTCGATACCATAGAGATATTACACTAGAGTACACGAGTGAGTCGTGAAAAAACAGTTCCTTATCTCTATGGTAACTAATGATACAAAACAATGCTGATTTGAGTAAACAAACATCTGGTTTTCTGGGTTTTTTGCACCATTTTCTCTCTCAACTGAGGACACTTTCACTTATGGCAAGCATACGAACTAGCATACTATCTCTATGTTCGATACCATGTGAACACTCCAAGGTTATCTAATTATATTTTATCATTGCGTAACATTTATCTAATTGTGTCTGTTTCATCGCTTTTAATATAGACTTTTTTCTTTGATGTAATCTTATAAAAAATTATAATTCACCTGTTTTTTCTCGACGTTCGTTTTAAAGATTTTCCATACTTCTGTGGTCACCAAACTTTAACGGTGGCTCAAGGTCAATCCTAGTGACGAAAAAAATGAATTCAATATTTAGATGGATTTAGACGTTTCATTGTCTCTACATACCCAAAAAATGTGACATCCGTTCCTATGTGTACAGACATGGCCAATACCGTTCAACGGATCGAACCGAAATTGTAAACTTACATTAGGTTTTTCAGGGGATTCTACGAAATTGTTTTTAATTTTTTTAAATTTCCCTCTATTCCTCCAAATAAGAGTAGTTTACTATTGAACCAAATCCAGGGTGGATTCGTTGGGCTTATTATGCGGGATCTCGTATGCAAGTAAGAGCACAGAACCTTGGGTATATGAACATTGCACACGATCCTCCCAATTTTGGAACCGACTTTACTCGGAGGTGACATCACAACACAGATTTGTTTATAGTCGACAATATGCTTTGTAAGCTACGATATTGATATATTCTCTGTGGTAGAAATACATAACATAAATGTGATAAATTTGCTAATAAAAGAGTCCAGCACCGATTAACTGGTAGCAATTTTAATAACAATTTAAATCCCATAAATCTAAGAATATGATATGCGCTGATTGCATTGGTAAACTTTATGTTTAGTTATATTTTATATCCGTAATAAATGAACTAATAATCTGACACCCGTGATGATGAATCTACATACAAATACGTCACACATAGGTACCTTATGCACTATTACGGTTAAAACGTGTGAGAGTGGCGCACTATTTTTTTACGAAGGCAGACATTTACCTAAAATTCGACTTAGCGAAAACGAAAACCTTTATCAAACTATTATTTTGAGGGTCACTAAACAACAGACGGGTGAATTAATATTTCTGTTCAAAAAATTAATTTACTATAGGTGCAGAGTGTTCAAAACAATGCACTTCAGTTATCGAATTTGAATCACGTATAACTTTTTTTTTACATGAATATGATAATGTATCGCATAAGATATCAAAAGTTATTGGTTTGTATCCACAAAGACATGATGTTGATTTATTAATTTACAATTTTTGACGTGTCAAAAAACTTTGCCCGCCATGCTGATTTGAAATGTGACGTCAGAAATGTAGTAAACCCACATTTATACCTAAATAAAAACACGACACGTGTCTCGTGTAAACGATATCGAGCCTTATTGCACTTATTTGAATACTGCAAGAATGACGTTACAGTAGGTAAACACTGCGGCTAGTGGTTTCGCGTCAACTTATATATTTAAAATTTTGATTGCTATTTTATCTTATAATACGACTACATTTAAGCGAAATAAAAATTCCTGTGGGCTTATAGTACGACACGAACGTTTTAAGACAATTTAAAAATAAGAGTCGACTAGCTTATTGTATTTATTAGGATATTAATTGACACTTTTCTAAAGAATTTCCTATACCTAAAACTGATCTTTTCGTAGGTAAGCATAAGTATTAACGGTGTGTAATCTCATAATGACACCCACTTACTATGTGGTATCGAAACGTCGACACTTTTGTCTCGATATTTTAATATAACAATATTTTTATTAAAATATTTTACCGTATTGCCAAATCAAATACTAATCTACAACTTACTCTCTACTTTTGTCGTAGAAAGGCCTACAACAAAATAAATTGACATAAAAGCATCTAGCAGAATTCCTGATGTAAAATTCAGTTTCATAATCTGGTTTCTTTGCAAACATGAAGAGCCCTATTTTTAAAACGACATGTTTCAGAAAATTTAGAGGAAAAACGCCCCAAAATCAAAAAAAGTTATAGGGAAAATAGGTGTCAGACTAGGCCTAATGAAGCCATATACAAAGTTTGGGGAGAGTATTTGTCAGTAAAATTTTTGCTGACGGGCACTCTGACTACAAGGAGAATGGTAACCTAGGTAATCCCTGTGTTACGCCACTGTAACGTACATTATTATACAGACTGTAATATTGCCGTGTACATAATAATATCGCTTATACTGCGGCACGAGCACGATTTAAGCTTCACACATACATACCATAGACATGTTATATAAACCATAAACACATATACGACCATGAATATTAACTATATTTCAACATTATGATATATGTGTTATCAATACGTATGCATATACAGTGTGTTTTCTTTACAAATAATTTTTAAGGGTAGAATTCAAATTTAAATACTGATTAGTTGTGATCTTAAACCACAGCGAAGTAAAGATTGTAAATGTCGTATGTGGATTGTGGATATGTTACCGCTAATGTGCTTAAATCAGAGTGCAGATTAACTGGTTGAGTCCGTTAAAGTGGAAAAAAATGATTCAATTGTTACATAATCTGCAGACTTCCTAGGTAATCTGCGGACTAACGACCAAGCTTACGGTTAAGTTAATAAATGCTTGAATAAAACATTCTAATTCAATGTAATTATTTATTTAATTTGCTAAATGCATGAACAAAGTAATAAAAAAAATCAATAGAGTAGTATACAGTAATTAAAATTTAACACGTATGTTACTCCACTGAAATAGAAAATCAAATTAGGCAATTAACTAAAGGAACTTTATTTCAATAAAATCAACAAAAATAACTAATTCAGTCTGCAGAACTCAGTATTTCTGAAGTAAAACTTCTAATGCAGCACTTCAACATCTTGGGGGGGGGGGAGTAAAATTCCAAATCAATGATGTGAAAAATGTGGAGCAAAAATGTATGAAACGAAAACTTTGTTTTTTACTTACACTCAGTTAAAGTCAGATTCGTTCAAACTTCAAAATCTGTCAAACAAAAGAGGTGAAATTTTTACGTAGATTTCGTAATAATAGAATGTATTCAAACAGATTTTTTTTATACTCGAACATGTTTCGGTTGTCCTTGTCTGTTGCACACTGATATATTTTAAAATAAAAACGGATTCTACTTTTTAATGTCAATCTTTTTCGAGTCTCCTTGTCTGTTGCACCGCGGCCATATGGATTGAATTGGAAGACAGCGTATGTCCAGCATTCAGATTTAAACGCAGGTTACTTTTCTAATATCAGTGACTCAACTGTTTGACAGATGTAATATTATTTAAATTTAGCTAAAACGATTTAGTTATTAGTGCATAATTATTTTTGTCTAGATTTTTAACTTTATTTAAAATAAGTAATTTAATATATAGATAAATTACTGTGTTTTATCAAAGATATTCCATGTGGTTGGTACATATTGCACTAAATTATATTTTACACATTTTATACGCACATGTTATATTTGGCAACACATCGATTTCCTTATTTTATAAATTCACATGCAGAACAAAAAACAAAAAAGATACCAAAGATGAGAGCTACTCGCAATGGTAAAATGCCCGAAGTCTTACTATTTGCTATACCTATAATAAAAAATATCATCTATTTTTTCATCGTTACTAATAATTAGAAGGCGTTGTAGAATATTAGCATTATATAATTTTTTATTATTTATGTCAACGGAATAAATAAACTTTATTATTGTTAATAACGGTGTATTTATTAAAAAAGTGCTCTCTATACCCTCTGTAGAGAGGGCATTCTAGCATAAAATGATATAAATTTTCATTAACGTTTAGATTACCTAATTATTAATAATTTAATACATGTAGCTTAAAATTTTGGCAAAAGTATTTTCTTTTCTTCAGATAAATTATTTTTGGCTCACAAAATTTAATTTAATTAGCCTTAATTGATTTTTAAACTATTCATACATAAACAGTTTCACTTGTGCTGATGTGCAACGACATACATACCTACCTATTTTTGTTTAAAGCCCAGAATACCATACTAAAGTATTCTTGTCTACATTCAAAAATTGAATTTTTTTTAGAAATTCTTTTGTTATTAAATGGAATGGAGGGCAACTGATAAATTTCCAGTTGTAATATGTTAAAGAACACCCCGTACATTATGATATAAGCATTATGAATCAAACATAAAGCCGTGATTTTCTGGAGTGTTCATTAAATTTAAATCTGGATGCCAGACGTTCATGCATACAGTATGAATTATATTCATGCCGCTGTATGATATATTGAAAATCTATAACATGTCTGTATTGTATAACAAAACAGTGTAGGCTCGATTATAATCTAATTAATGTGACGTATCGTGCGTACTATGAACACTTCAGAAATATAGGCTGCTTATTGACTCAATGCTCATTTTATCATGTCAACTCGACAGTAAAAACTGATATAACCTGCATTCTTAAAGTAACTAAGAATGCATTAATAATAATTATTGCAAACCCGAAGGTCTCGTCCTTCAATTGGTAATTTGGTTTATTATTTAACATCATAAAAAAAATTCAGCTAATTGGGCGACGCGGCCATTCTAACTTCAAAATGTTGAGTTTGATATACATAGTATAATAAAGAAAATAATATTTCTGATATCGAGTGAGGTGACGCGTGTAATAAATAGTATTCATTATGATATTTGCTATTCGTTTCAATGGTTACCTACATGTTCCACGTCATGTAAACATTAATCAAAGCATGCTTAACTGGTTTATTTCTGACAGGTCTACAAAACAAGACAAGCTGTTTTATTTATTTTCAAAATATTTCCGAAACTAAATTTTAGAAAAAAAATGTTTAAAAAACTTTCTTGAAATAATAAATAGAATATTAATCCGTTAAGAAAAGTATACCATTATTATTAAAAAAACACCGTTATAGCATAGGTATATCTCTTCTGGGCATGCGTCGATTTTCTCCAAAAACAACAAAGCTCTTTTACATTTCAAACATTCTCCCAAAATTTGGTTTCAATCCGCTCATCCGTTTGACCTGTATCGTGCTCACAGACAAACAGACGCACAGAGTTATTCCAAAGATATGTTTTTTTGATTCGGGGGACCTCAAAACAAAAAGATATTGTAAAATTTTAAAAAGTGATTTTTCACCTAAACTAATAGGTACCATTCCCTACTTGTGGGTTGGAATGGTCAAATGGGAAGCTGGTACTAATTCCAAAAATGTATCAATAATGCAAGTTTGTTAATATAAACAGAGCTCTGATTACTAAACAGCTGAGCTTAGATTAAATTTATAATTACGAAAAAATAAAAAAAATGCTTATATCAACGCACTAAATAGTTGAAAATAAATGCCTTTTTTTTTAATACATTTAGAAGCGTGGGGCAGTCACTTTACCTATATTTGATAATGCATCGAATGCCCCACGCTTCTGAACATTATACAAGAGAAAAAAAAATATATCTCTGGTTTTAGTGCGTTCATTTAAACATGCTTTTTAGATCTTTTTTAACCATACATTTTATTTTCAAATTTTAAATCATGACATTATTTTTAATTTTAAATGGCTAGAAACACGTTTCCCCATCATCAGCACTGTCACGTCCTCCACTTTTATTTAAATTTTTTTTACTATTAGTCAGAATTTGTTGCTTTATTCTGTTACGTTAAGGAAATACCTACTTTTCGTTTGTGTGTTTAACGGTTTTGTAAACGTTTGTTACTTTAATAACTAGAACAGTTTTGTTACAATATATATAATGTATATATCTATTATCTACCTATATACTTAGAATTTGGTCTTAAAAAAAAGATTAGGCATATAAATAGGCTGGTAAGCATTACAGGAAGACGATAGTGAAGGTCAGATTGTCGTGACTTAATGCTTAAAATATGTCAATCTAATGGTGGAAGTACCGTGTCGAACATAAATGATGCGTTGTCACTTGTCAACATGAACAAAACACCTGTTTTAAAATTGGGATTTATTTATTTTATACGTTTTATTGAAAGCAGTGTACGGAACCCTCAGCGTATGAAATGCGCTTGCCTGAATTTTTTTATTTTGTTTTTATAAAGGTAAGTACTTTTGTATTGTAAATTATTTTTATAAGTATGATTCACTTTTCGTTATATTTTTTGTTTTTCAATGAACTAATTTCAGAATTTTATTATACCTACTTTGAAAATTTCCAAATAGGAATCCTTTCATTAGTTCTAATTAAAATTAAATCACTGCAATTAGCCCATGACGAGAAATTTTCATATTGCGCTTTACATTTTAGATTAGGAAAAATCTACTTAGAAAGTCGTTCAAAATCTAAAAATGCCGCTAGAATTCCAGAGAAGTATCCATGCTTATGGAACGTTACACTGTAAGAATTTAGAGACGGAATAAAAAGGGAAAATGTATAGGACACAATTTCTAAAATATTGAAAGTCATTTAAATTGGACGGGAACAAACGTAAAATCTTTTGGTAAAATACTTCATCGCCATTCCTTAACTGTAGTAATAAATTATTATTACTCCATAATTGTTAAGATTGTTTATCAATTGCTTTACCCAAATTATTTGGCATTATTTTCTACATTGCCGTCTTCGCAGTAAACAAATAGCGATACGCAGAAACAATTTTCATTTTGTCGATGTGTTTACACAAATACCATTCTACAAGATCAACATAACCTTCAAATTTCGTCGACTAACCAAAGTTGCAGCTTGAGTTACACAATTTATTGTGAACAACCTTGCAAATTTAAGTTGCGTAATACATGTAATGATATAAGACGCTATTGCACATAGGTACCGCTAAACTAGCGGTGTGTGCTCTATTATCGCTTTGCGCTTCAGAGCTGACTTTCGTTCATACAAGAAGTTATATCCAGGTTAATTTGCACGAAATCCATTCAAATTAAAGCTTTTTAAAAAGAGGAGATTGTTCTATGAAACGAAACCATTTTTTAATTTATTCAGGTTAATAATATAATTAGTCCTAAAATTGTTATTGAAAATTTTGAATAGCAGTTGTCGGTTGGTCTGTACGTATGTACGTATGTACGTACGTCACAGCTCTACAGATCGCAATTTTATTCACCTTGTTTAGTACCAGAGTAGAACCCTATTTAAATTCAATGAAATGCGTTCAGTAGTTTAACTTTTATGAACAGTTTTTATTTAATTATTTTTGACAGCTAATAGTTCAAAAAAAATATAATAATATTACTCTGTAAATAGTAAATACTGTGTAAATTACCATAAACTTCTATACCGTAATAACACCGGCACATCTAGCAAGCTTCGTGGCGTAATGGTTCTGGCATTAAGCAAGGTCCTGGTTCGATTCCTTCCGAAATAATTGGTTTTTATTTATTTATTTATTTTTCTATTTCATTTTATTCCACTTGATATTTATATTTTATATTATGTATAGTTCTTAAATTTTTCTTATTTTTTCAAACTTAAAAAAAGATTTTTTCAATTTTTAATTATTTATTTCTTTAAATTTTTAAATCTTATTAAAATTTTAAAAAAATATTTTTTTCAATTGTTTTTTTTATCATACAATGGAAAACTTGCGGGATGTGCACTTTTGGTTTTGCCAACTATTTTAGACTTATTTTTGGCTATATGCAATTTTAAAGTTACGCCACAAAAGCACATAAGTGTGTTAGCACCACTATTCAATGAAGTCTTGTGTTGTAGTAATATAAAATTTAGTCTATTTTGGAAATATCAAAACAAAAAAGAAAAAAAAGATGATCATGTAGAATATCGGATAATCGCAACTTAACTGTACATACTGTACATAATGCGTACTGGACGAGGTCTCTGGGGTGCTTTTTTGTAAACAACTGTCATGAATTATTTAGTAGAAAATATATCAATTTTTCCGTGATACATAAATGAATGAATTATTTAGTTCGTAAATCTGATATTTTGTTATGAAAAAACAAATATTGATACCATCTTTTGTGACATAATATTATACATTTGTCCGAAGGTTTATTTTGAATAAACATAGTCATGATTTACGAAATATCAGTATTTTAAAACAGAAAGTTCAAATCTACTTGAAATAAAAAAAAGATACCCTAGGAGTGTCAAGTCGTCAATCTTCAATAAGAATATAACCTACATATTCTTATTGAAGATTGACGACTTGACACTCCTAGGGTATCTTTTTTTTATTTATATTTGATCTTCTGTGGAAGCCAGAAATGTAAAGAAAATATATTCGCTCTAATTAAAATATAATAGTCTCTTTTCAGATTTATAATATTAATTATTTTTATATTAACGATACTGTATTAAGATTTAAGGCATACGACATTATTTAGTTAATCTTATTCTATTAGCGTACACACACCAATCGATTTATAAGAATATTGCTTGTTCCTCCCGATTGAAAATAATAAAAATTTCATTAAATTCATTTTTATTTGTGAAAAGAAAAAGCAAATCGTGCATTATTTTCCCTTAGCTAAAACATTGAATCTCACAGAACAGGCAATTATTATAATCAACGAAGAGTTCCAGAAAACCTATGACATTGTCGTATTAGTTCAAGAGACGGTGACACTAAGCCTCAGTGATATGTTAAAAGAAATAATTGGTTGTCTGTAAAGTCGGTTTACGGACGATAGTTTTACGTGATAACTTCATAAAGAAACATTGAAATGCGTACAAGCCGACGCTCGGGCCGATCGTGCCTCTCTATCGCTTATACCACGTTCAGGCTCAGGCGGAACGTGACACTTTTTCGTGCGTGCAGCCGGTGTTACATCAATTTATAAGACGTTATCACGTCAAAAACATTTTTTTAAGGATAATATGATACTTTTGATGCTGATTTTTAAAGTATTATTAACGATTTTAGGAGCTTATATCTCAGTTAGTATTCATCTAAGAAAAAAAGTAGCTTAAGAACTTTTATTGCATTTTTAAAGACCTACCCAACAATACCCCATAAAAAGAGGTTCGCGAAAATTTTTATCCCTCGGTTCTGTGTATTCAAAGCTATCCCTACATTATTTTTTTTTTTTTTTTGTAATTTCATTACACAGTTGTATGGCGATTCACATAAAATAATTGCCTGTAAAATTTCATCCAAATCTATGGAAAAATAACGAAATTTTAAGGCTGTGATATATGATCAGAGGGATGGATGGACGGACGAACATGAAATTACAACGGTTCCGTGAAAATATTTCGTGGGTTAGAAGAATAAAACAAAATAAAAATAAAAGATTTCCACTTTTTGTTCGATTTTGTGTTTGATTGGCAGTTGGTTGGCGACCAATTTTTTTAAAAATGCAACCCCATTCCATGGGATATCGTAAGATAGATCTTTAAAAATTCAATAAAATTTCTTAAGTGACTTTTTTCTTAGACAAATATTCCCCGAGTTATAACCTCATAAAATCGAAATCGTTGTGCGTCTGTTTGTCTGTTAGTCGGGTAGTCTGTTTGTTTGTGAGCACGATACAGATTAAACAGATTGAAACCAAACTTTGGGAGGATGTTTGGTATACAAACATAAAGAGCCCAATTGTTTTTGGGGAAAAACGGCGCATGCTATAATGGTGTTTTTTATATAATAATGGTATACTTTTCAGGACGGCTTATTATTCTACTTTTTTTAAAGAATGTTTTGTTAAAAAAATGTTTTCTAAACTTTATAGTTTTGGAAATATTTTGTAAAATGAAAAAAATCAGCAGTCCTTTGTTTCGTAGATCTGTCAGAAATAAACTAGATAAGTATGCTTTGATTAATTTTTACATGACGTGGAATATATTATGTAGGTAACCATGGACACGAACAGCAAAATATATCATATTGAATACTAGCCATTACTCGCGCCACCTCACGCAATATCAGAAATTTTATTTTCTTTATTATACTAAGTATATCAAATGCCAATATTTTTTAAGTTAAAATGGTCCAATCGCCCAATTGGATGGAATTTTTTTTAACATATCACTGAGGCTTTAGTATCATCGTCTTTTTTACTATTAGTTGTGACCATAGTTCGTCTGTTAGTAATATCCTAAATTTCCTGGTGCTCATATAATAATATTGATAAAAATATTAAAAGAATGTTTAATTATAAAAAAGTAATACGGGACAATTAGGGTCTGAATAATCCTTTACAAAATTTATATCATGACCAAACATAGAAAAACATTGCTAAAGTAATGATAAAAACAAAAATCTATTCGTATCTTTTTGTTTTTTTTCTTACTGAAGTGTGAAAAAACAGCTTGTATAATTTCTATAAACAGAAAAATTATCTGTTATTATTTCAGAGACATTAGAAAAGAAAAATAGAAAATACAAACAAACAAACCATGAAAATACATCGCGTAGTTATTTTTCATTATAGAGGAAGATTGCAGCATATTATAATATGCAGAGAGTGATGAAAGCAAGGTATGATAAAATAAAAAAAGCGTTGCTGCATTTCGCATCTACGAACTAGGTAATGGACAAATTGAAAGCCATGAAGCTGATTGAAAGTTGCAAGAAATTACTCAAAAAACATCTTTACTAAGAATATGAAACATTCATAAAGACAATAATAATATTTGCAACCATTTTTTCATGAAATTTAGACGACAAATGAATTGTTCCTCAAAAGTGTGGTTCTACAATGATCCATCAGTTTGGGATGTCTTTAGAAGTGAAATGTTTTAGATTACACTAACGGATCCATACTGAATTAGACAGCCAGGCGTCCCTGAAGGCCATTGCTAACTCAAAAGTGACATCAAAGTTGGTTTGAGAATGCCTAAGAGAACTTAGAGTTCTGGCAAAACACAGCAAAGTAAGTTTACTGTGGGTGTAGGGACACTCTGGAATCGAAAGCAACGAAGAATCTGATGAGCTGGCGAGGAAAGGATCATCAACTCTATATAATGGCCCAGAACCTGCCCTGGGAGTGTCCAAAAGCACAGTACGGGGACAAATGAGGGAATGGATAAAAAATCAGCACAAGACATACTTGAAACAAAATTTCGGGCAGCAACATGCTATCCCGAAAGATGAATGAAGAACTTCTACAACTCAGTAGGAACAAACATAGTCTCGTGGTAGGCCTCCTGACAGGATATTGTTCCCTGAAAGGACACTTCCAAAGAATCGGACTGTTTAACGGGGACTTAATGTGCAGACAGCGCGCAATAAGGAGACGGAAACAGCTTATCATATTCTATGTGAATGCGAGGCTTTCGATCGTAGAAGACAGATAATTTATGGACAATATAAAATGAGTCCAGAAGATTAGATCGATCATCAAATCCACGGACTGAGTGATATAAGAGATTGGGAGATAGCACAATAAGCCCAAGAGGCTGCGGTGTTCCCAAGAACCAGCCGACTCCCATTAGTTAAAAAAAATGCAGAATGCTTAAAAATATATTGATGTATAAAACGATCAAATGACGTCAATTATATTAAAAAGTTAATTAGTTATTAGATATAAGAATAGATAAATAATAAAATAAATTGGCAAAATTAAAAACAGTCTACGTTTTACCATTAAAACTGGTAAATTTAACTTTAGGTTATTGTCAAAAGTAATAAGTATGAATTAATTAATTTATAGAAAACCCTGTCAGATGGTGGCCTTAACGAATATCCGAACACAATCAAATGGTTGATGAATGAGTCAAAACTGAATAAAGACAAACCAAGCCAAGCTAAATAAATTAGTTAAATGTCTACATATTTGGGCTACCTATTTAAAATTATTTTTTTACATAAATAAAATAAAATTATATGGAAAAAGCGCCTTAATTTTCACAGAAAAAAATATTAATTTTTAGAAATTTGCTATTTTTAAGGATCGCGCACACGGATCCAGCGCGACCAGCACAGCACGAATCTGCAACTTGCATGATTTCGCACACTAGACCAGCACGGATTAATAACTTATAGTGCAGGTTCCGTGCGTGTCAAACATTTTGCAGTTTTCATGTAGTGAGTGTGCAACATGGAAGTGTGTAGTTCGGTATAAGATTTTTTTTTATTTTGATAATGTTGTGTAAAGAGGCCGAAAAGGAAGTAGCCAGGAAAAAGCAAGGCTTTTGGATCAGCCTATTAATAAAAATTATTTAGTGAAAACAACAAACCTCTAGCACACTAGATCAGTCCAGCATGGCTGGAGAGAAATTGCAGGCAATCGACTGACGATGCTGCTGGTTACTAGTTACAAGTGATTGTCTGGTGTACACAACTCCGTTAAATAACTTGAGTACCCTTACAATCAGGAATTTCTAGTTCGTGCTGAGCTGATCGCTGTTTTTAGGCTTATCGAAAAATAAAGTGTTTTTAATAAGCAGCCAAAAGATATTTCAGCTAGGAATGCAATCGCTATTTGGTTAGGGTGTGAGATAGTTCAGAAGCAACAAAAGTTTTTCCGTGATCCCGAATCCCCCTTTCAATCAGAGAAACCCACTCTTGTTCTTCCCGAGAGAAGGAGTGTTATGTGAAATATTATATGGCGTGTTCTCATAGGCAACACTGTTTTATAAGAATCACGGAAATAAAGATAAAATAAATTGGAATTATTTCATTGCTTATTAAAAACAACTAAGTATAATTGAGGAGCATCCACGCAGAACTGAAAAAAAATTGTGTTTATCGAAATTGAGTTATACAAATTTTATTGTAAATTCGGGCATCGGATTTCCATTTTTGATTATTTTGCACGCTAAACTTTTTCGTTGCTAAAAAGCTTTTTGTCGTCATATTGTGTAAGTAGTATTCCTACTTATATTTTATTACTATACAGTTATAATATAACGTATCATAGCGCACGAGGTGTGCTGGCCAAGTTGACACAAACCATTTCGAGCCGTTTTCGATCCCCTCTCTATCTCCGAAGCCAGATACGTTACAGTAATGAATTTTTTCAGACGGGTTAAGGTGATACGAGTGTGCCAAAATCCCGACTTTAGACATTTACTTACTGACTGACAGATTATCATAATTCACAAACACTTAGCCAATCAATTCGAATGCATCAACCGGCCGTCCGAAGTCTACTCGCGTCTAGTCGGTGTGATATAATGGTGTATAGTATTAACTACGAATAATCAAGTATTTATATAATATATTATAGTCAAACATCGGAAGCTCTGGCGCTCCTAGGTTTGACATAAAGTCTTAGTCAAAGTCCAAACCAATAGCGTTTTTCTACATTTGACTAACGAAGTTTTATCTAATCATAGGAGAGACTAATTTGGAGAGTCAAACGCCGAAACTTAATTTGATGAAATCGAGGTTTGAACAGTCAGACCTAAATTAGATATAGGAATGTGTTAGTTTGTTAGATTAGGTATAATAAATTAACATTTTTAAATTTTATCGTTTATTGTTTCAACATTATAAAAGTGGATTGACAAATAATCAGAATAAGTGATTAATTTTTTTGTTATTTTGTATTATAACAATAATTAATAAACAAAACTCTTTATTTTGACAAGGTGATGCGTTATGGCATTTTGAGTTGCACAATACGTTTGATCTTTTACATTTACACAATTTTGAGGAGCATTTTTTATTAGAGTGGTATTTTATAAACCCTTGCCTCCCAAACTTATAATATCTTGTATTGATCTCCCTTAAAGACAGCTGAACGTCGGACATAGGTTAGAAAGTAAGAAATTTCTCTTTGCATTCTTGTATCTGATTCCTAGCAAAAAGTGTGTTTCGTCCCTACTGTGTATAAACCATCAACTTCTTTACCTTGTAGATATCATACCCAAAACATTTTGAGCATCTTCTTTGATTCTATCGAAGCTGGGTTAGGTACGGTTACAAACTTTCCAATCACGATTGGCGGACATTTTTGTTCAGATAATTGTTTCACAATATTGACCTAAGCTTAAAGACCTTCAATAGCCTTTTTTGTTTATATTTCCATTTTCTGTCTGTGCACAACAAATGCATGTAACTTTACTTCCAAAGCCTTCGTCGAAGTGTGCAGTACAAATCGACGTTTGACAGAATTTTCCTTAGTCGCTTCTAGGATAGACTAGGCCAAGCCCGAGACAGATTATTTTACTTTCGACGTTTGACAATTAATAGTTAGGTACTTCTAGGTTTGACTAAACTATTTCAGTCAAGGACCGAAATGGAAATCTATTTCGGGGTTTTCCATAAGGCGTTGGTCAAACCTAGGACGAACCAGTCATTCCACAAAGAGGCTGCATATCTATACCTTTGACTATACCATATACCGGGTGTCCCATTTTAAAGGAACACCTTGAATAACTTTTACAGTTTTCATTATATGGACAAATGTCCCGAATAAAAGTTGTTTGGTTTCGAGGGGGACATCGTATAAAGACAAATACCACCCCCTACTCTCATCCTCTACGCAGGGATGAGGGAACTTTGACTTTTTTAATAGGAAAACGTATTTTTTATCATAAATTAAGATTTTTCTAGAAAAAATATGCAACGTTTGTCTGAAACATTTTTTTACCCGATTTTTCCCTCAACCCTTAAAATGCATGTCAAAAATCGGTTTCCCGAAACTCCATTAAATGTTTATATCTAAACAACGACGTGGCGCAAAAAATTATGAGAGGTAAGTGTTGTTTGTTTTGGGAACAGTCATTGATTAAACATAAAAAAAACCACCGCCCCCTTCAATCCTTAAAAAATTCAGTCACCCCCACCCCCGCGCAGGGGGCGGTGTTTTTTTGTATGTTTAATCGATGACTCTCCCCAAAACAAACAACACTTACCTCTCATAATTTGTTGCGCAACGTCGTTGTTAGATATAAACATTTAATGGAGTTTCGGGAAACCGATTTTTGACATGCATTTTAAGGGTTGAGGGAGGCATCGGGTAAAAAAATGTTTAAGACAAATGTTGCATATTTTTTCTAGAAAAATCTTAATTTATGATAAAAAATAGGTATTCCTATTAAAAAAGTCAAAGTCACCCTCATCCCTGCGTAGAGGATGAGAGTAGGGGGTGGTATTTGTCTTTATACGATGTCCCCCTCCAAACCAAACAACTTTTTTTCGGGACATTTTTCCATATAATGAAAACTGTAAAAGTTATTCAAGGTGTTCCTTGAAAATGAGACACCTGGTATATATAAAAAACAAAGTCCCTCCGCCGCGTCTGTCTAAACGCGATAAACTCAAAAACTACCGAACTATAAAACAAAACTATCCTATAACGATGCCTAGAAAAAAAAGCACTTTTCATGGAAACATTATTATAGACTATTGAGTATCGTATAAAGATAATAAATGTACGTAGGGAAGAAGTGGGCATTATCTGTGGCCGGGCAATTCGTATAATGTACACCATTATAGCGACCGGAAGTAAAATTACACGAATGCTGGACAGAGCACCGGACCTTGTCGGTGCATCTCAAATGTTTCTTTTTTATCGATGCATTACGACGCCATCCGAGGTCTTCTCTGCAAAGCAGTTGCTTTAATGCTGATCTAAAACAGTTTACAGCTGAGGGGAAACTCGATGTGAATACAACCAATCTTATACCTTGTACAAATCACAATAATATATTTACCTTGTTTTAAAAATTTAGATCATAATATGTCACAGGCAATGCCCGTATAAAAAGTAATTTTATGTAAATTTTTTTTCAATTTTAAATATATTTTAAAAATCGATGTGTGCCTCAGCCATATAAACACACGGTCAAAGTGAAACTTCATACGTATTCGTCAATCATACGAATTTAACTAAATAAATTAATAACAATATGGGTTAGAGTACGATAACTGGATGTGCATAATATCCATTGGATTAATACACAATTGTTATTTTAAATAACATATAACACCATTATTAAGTATTAGCCGTTTTAAAAGCGGAAAATTGATTTTTAAAAATTCTTTTTTTTGCGCAGTAAAAAGGGGGAATCGTTTGGGGGAAGTTAAAAAATAATTACGGGGTCGTATCGATGCGATGGCTTTTTTTTGCGCAGTGAAAAGAGGAGGGCGTCTGGGGGGACTTCTTTAAAAACAATTACGGGGTCGTGTCGATGCGATGGCGTTTTTTTTTTTTGCGCAGTGTATGCAAAGTGAGAAATTAATACAGTAATTCTACACCAGTTGTTATGACGTGTATATGTGATTTCTGATTGGTTAGATTAAGTTTTTTTTTTTTTGGAACGTCTATATTTAGCGTTTTCTAAGCCTTAAAAAAATATAAATTTGAGCACATCCAGTTATCGTACTGGACCCAATAACATACATTAGGATTTTTTGTCATTTTCATTTTTGACAAACATATTGTCATTAGAATTTATAACATTTCCTCTGAATGGCAGCATCCTATTTTCTTTAAATTTTAAGGCATGTAGACACCACATACACAACGGTTATGTATACGCTTTCCCCTGCTGCTTAGCGTTTTAGATTTAAATTTAATGTCGAAGTCATTCAGACTCACTACCCTTGCTATAAAAATTTTTTAGAATTTTTTTTCAGTTATGAAACAAAAGTAGTTATAATATTTTCAAAAGATCTGAATGTGTATTTAGACCGAAAAGTGCATATTTTTGGCTGAGGCGTCAGCCAAGGGCAAAAAGTACGCCGAATACAGAAAAAATACATACTTTTTTCCTTCTCGTCCTACTTATTAGTTTTTTAAGCCTGAATTTCATCAAACACGCAAGATAAAAACATTGCTTATTTAACGAATCAATTATTTAGAAAAATTAATTTAACAATTTCGATTATATTTATAATAGATAGCGGCCAATCCTACTTCTCCGGAATTTTTAGATTTCCACCGTTTTTTTCTTTGTCGACATAAGTAGCAAAATTGGTCTCCACGAAAAGCGCTTTTATTTTAACGAGATAATATTATGTCCATCCTGAAGGTTCATTCTGAATATTAGTGAAAACATTTTTAAAATCGGATGAGTAGTTTCGGAGATTACCTTACATACAAACCTTACCTCTTTATAAAATTAGTATAGATATAAATAGAAAAGATAATGTCTTAAATAATGCACAGAGTTTAGAAAATATGCACAATAAAACTTTTATATAATTAGAGAAGAAGTTTAAACAAAGGTCTCAAACTTTTTGTTGAATCTATAAAACTTAACAAACTACAGCTGAACTGTACTGTCCACAGACACATTAAATTTATAACATACAAGAATGTGCATAGCTTTTCGAACCCTTGACATTCTGTACAGACGGAACAGCGGATGCATTAGACGGACTTCCGGTGCGCACACTGCACTCTGCCGACCGTTCCACGCACTACCATCCCCATCCTACAACAACGCTAGCACAGAACATCCGCATTTACCCCATTTACTTACCCACATATATGCTAAAAATACGTATACAGAAATATTATGTAGATACGTTCATAGTTTCTTTTTGAGTTTAACATAAAAAAGTCTTACTTATTTTTTCTATTCTTAACATTAAATATTTTTAGTTAGTGAAGGAGATTTATTTGGTTGAGGAACAATTGAAAAAGAAACTTTACAAGAGTATCGCTTGTGGCCAACGTCTCTAAAAATAAGTTTCATTTTCAGGGCTTCAATGCAAGTTGTGCAAATTATTATAATATAAAATTTGATCATTTAAATTATGAATTTCAACAGTTTTAGTTTTTTTGATAAAATTGTTCTGTCCAATATTTATTTTCACATTGGACAGAACAATTTTATCAAAAAAAACTGTTTTATGATATTTTTAAAATTAAAAAACTGTTGAAATTCCTTGATAGTCGAAGAAAATTTTTTTCCTTAAATAATAATAAAAAAAATTTGAAAAGAAGTTTGACCCTGCAGACCATCCCTGTAACTTCCCGCTATTATCGAGTTCAAAACGCTCAAAAATATATAAAATATAGCAAGAAGTTTATTTTTTAGCTCTTCGAGCTCAAAAAAAAAAAACACTTTGTTACGAAACTTTTGTTCACTATATCTCATGAACAAATGAACCGATTTTGATGCGATTTGCGACAGTCGACTCAATTTCTTATCCTAAGAAAGTAATTTATTACAAAAAAATCGATCTGATAACAATTTTAAGAATCATTTTAAAAAAACACTTTTTTACAAATTTTTCGTTCACGATATCTCGTGAACAAATGAGCCGATTTTGATGCGGTTTGCGTCGATCGACGCAGTTTTTTTAATCTAAGAAAGTAAATTATTACAAAAAAATCGATTTGATAAGAATTTTACGAGTAATTATAAAAAAATACTTTCTCCTAATTTTTCGTTCACGTTATCTCATGAACAAATGAACCAATTTTGATCTGGTTTGAGGCGATCGACGCAGTTTTTTTAGCCTAAGAAAGTAATTTATTACAAAAAAATCGATCTGATAACAATTTTAAGAATCATTTTAAAAAAACACTTTTTTACGATTTTTTCGTTCACGGTATCTCGTGAACAAATGAACCGATTTTGATGCGGTTTGCGGAAATCGACGCAGTTTGTTAAGGAGAAGAGCTGATTACATTTTGGAATTATTTGGTTTAGTAGTTTAGAAAATATTTTACAAAAACAAATTTTTAAAAATTTTTGAAACTTGTTTTTTTAAGATTTCTCAAAAAATTTTGGGCCGAATCGTTTCAAATTTTCAGGAAGTCTAAGTTCACCAAGATCACGTCAGATGCCGCAAACCGCGTTTCAGTCGGACACTCCGTTCAAAAGATATAAAAGGTTTACATACATACATACACACACACACACATACATACAGCCCTACGGACATCATCGCCAAAATAGTTTTAATAGCTTCCTAGGACCTCAAAACGTCGAGATCTGGCGAAAACTCGATTTTCGAAAATCGGGGTGAAACCAATAACTTCCCGATTTTTGAAAAAAAAAAAAAATTTTTTTTTTTTTAAAGCGGGAAGTTAAAAATCGAAAGTATTTTTACACGCTTGTTGTGATCTATGTCATCTGTTCTAGAATCCAAAAACAATATTCCTCTTGCTCAACAAACGACAGTCTTTATTTTTATTTAAGGAAAAAAATGTGCTTCGACTGCCATGGTCTTTTGTTTTATATCTTTTTAACTCTGTATATAGAATTTCGTATAATCAAGGAAGAAGATTAATAAGACCATGGTATTCGTGTACCGAAGTGTCTCATTGGAAACAGTGCATTGTACAATCCAATCGTTTATGCATGACATTTGTTCACGCTGTAATATTATGTATCATGAGCTTGACATTAACTGGTGTCACTGTATGCCCGTTCATACAGTAACGTTAACGAAGTGACATATTTAAGTAGTGTGTGCAGAGACAATATCATGTTACATATTTTTAATCTCTATTTTTGTTTTCATAAAAAATAAAATTAAATCTAGTCAACATGAATGTAATAATTGCTATGTTATTAAATAACGTAACGAACTCATCAACAAAATGGTTCCTGCGAGCAAATTTTATATACATAATAATAGCAATCGCTTTATTAACAGAGAGAACATACCTATAATTAAATACCTCGACGTTCCACGTTTCCAGTGAACTCCAGTGGGGCAATGGGGATGTGAGAGTGACGCCCTACATGGCGTTAACTCTAATATATAATTTTCAGTTCGCAATGATACCAACGAACGAATGACAAAGTTTCTCTTTATATATAATATCAAATAACATTTTACACCGTGTTACACACAATCACATATAGCTTCTGTATTATAAGCGAGCGTCTTATCGGTTACCATGACAACGGCGCGGTTTGTTCCGGCAAACAGGGCTGGCGCTTTAAGATATAAATGTGACCGCTATAATTTTTTAACCCGACTGTGGCACGCCGAAGAAGGACACTGAGTTTATTAGTCTGTATATCTATCTATGGGCAAGCAATTTTTTGTGCGGCTATATCCTCCTAAATTACTAGACCGATTTCAACGATCGAGGTGTCCTTTGAGAGAGTTCCACGTATGTGCAATAGAGTGAAAACCGATATTCAGAAAATCGATTTTTAAAGTTGCAAATTAGATGGCAGAGGTATTATGAGCAGGTTTTGAAAAAAACAGTGAATAAGAAACTTTTTTTTTTTGAATAGTTTTATAGAGAACTGCAAAGCACTTATATTTAGAAGTCAGTTTTAGGACAAACATTTCGAACAAAATTATTTATAAAATTTGATGATTGCGAGCCTTTCATCATCGAACGAATTACTGTTACCTAGATGTCAATTTTATAGAGCAAGATACTTTAATCTGGAAAAAATGGATGAGTTTACTCTGCATTTAATTTATGTTAACACAAATGTAACACCGAGTTATTAAGGACATCATATTATTTCGAAAACATGCTTTAAAAAAAGTTGCATAAATAAATATTTCGATTTTTTGCGCAAAGGACTGTTAATTACTATTTGGGATGTTACGCTCTACAGCTAGAACAGATAAATCCATTTGGGCAAAATGAGGTATGATCAGAATTGTAGTTTTAGTAATTTTATGACTTCTGTACAATTTTTTCACTTATTTCACACACACATGCTGTGTCTCATGAAATAAAGGCAATTATTATTATTATTATTATTATTATTTTGATCCTTTGAGTATTCATTCCAATATGAAACACAAATCAGAAAATTCCATTGAGATGGATATCAAATTAGAAGTCTTGACGATGAATTCTTTGACAAAATTATATTGAAGAGAAAAAAACCGCGAGCACTGGTAATTCCGTAAAATTTGGCAAAATTAATGGTTCAAGCTGTAGTGATAATGTTAATTTTGTTGCTTTCTACATGCAAACGTCAAATTTGAAAGAAAAACCGCATGAAATCAATGGTATATTATCAGTCACTTTTCAGTGTAATAATTGGATATCAACATTTACACGTCATGATCTACTAACACGATTAGATACCGCACAACATGTATCATATTTCTTCTTTGATTTTTCAATGACGCGTATAGCTTCCATATTTGTAAAAAATAAATATTTACAAAAATTCGTAGCACTTTACTGTATGCACTTTACTGTATGAGACGATTCGTGTAGAATAATTCACTGAAATGTTGATTGGATGGCGCATGATCAAAGTAAAATCTCAATACAATGCCTGTCACTTTTTTTAGACAAAATAGAATGAAAAGGAATCTTCAAATTGCGAACCCTGCATAGTTTACTCACCTTGTGCACCAAACACGCCGTCGTCAGTTGCCATGGTAACCAAGTCTCTTCGGCATACGGTTATTAATCCTCTCTGCAGGCAGTCTTCCAAACGAACGACTGAGATGGATTTATACACACTGCACGTGCGAATGAGCGAATAAAACGCATTAAATAATATGCCTACTATAATACAAGCACTAGTTGAATTCGATTATATTTGAAAAATAGATGACATTTAGAAAAGAACCGATATTAGTACCAGGCAATTTTAATTTTGAATTTTTGTTATTGATTTTTTGACGTGATAACGTCTTATAAATTGATGAATCACCAATCTTATAAATTGATAAAACACCGACTGCATGTACGAAAAAGTGTAACGTAACGTTCCTAACGTTCCTAACGTCCTAACGTTCCTAACGCGTAACGTTCCGCCTGACCCTGTGCGTGCTTTTTGCTAATTTCTCGCTCAATTTAAATCAGATCGGTTTGAAACCAGTTTTAAACGAAAGAGGAGAACATTTTACATAGATTTCGCATAACAGAATTTGCCTAAATAGTTTTTTTATACAAATTTATATAGAAAAATAGCTGTATAAATGCAATGTTGTCTAATGCATGGCGCGACGCGGTCGGTTGTCTTTGTTTGCCGTACATGGAAATTAGAAGCAAACGTATGTCTTGTCTTAACATGAAAACGGCTGCATTTCTAATGTTTAATTCAATTTTTTGACATTAGTATTTTGAGAATTGCAACGCCTTCTAAGTTAAGTATTGGAATAACTAATTATTATTAGAACATAATACTTTGTAAGTTGCAAACGTCACTTTTGACATTTCTTATCATTCCGACACCAAGGATAAGCGGATTGAAACCAAATTTTGGGAGGTTTAGGTTATGTATTACGGAATACGTTATCACGTAAAACTATCGTCCGTAAACCGACTTTACAGACAACCAATTTTTTAGCGAAATAATAGAGTAGAAGTTCTCTTTTAAGGCTCATTACAAGTGTTCCGTACCAAAACTGCAGAAAATGGAACACTTATGGCGTACTTCAGTATCTGCCCGTGCATCGGTTACAAGCTCCCAGAGCTAAACTGTAGAAACAAGCACAGTTAAAGCTTGTTATTGCCTAATGGTGTGGTTTAGAAATGGATAAATTATTCGTATAACTATGTAGAGAGGGTGGAGGTCAAACAAATTAAAAAAAAAATGAAAAATCTTCAACTTCGAGTGATATAAACAAAAATATCTTGTTTTCTATTGACCCATAGAAAACAATAATTTTTTATTATTTGCTGGAAAGTTTATGAAAAAAATTACGAAAATTGCTTGTCTCAACCCATTTATTCTTAATGTATTGACTGAAAAAATCTGATATAAATTTAGCTAGTATGTACTCGTATATCGTAATGTAAGCAATTTCCAAACAATTGGGCGACGGGACCATCCCAACTTCAAAAATATTGACATTAAGGCCCAGTTTATATGAGAAGCGTTCAACGCGCGTTAGCCCAACGCGCGTTTACAATTTCTATACAATTGTATATAACTGTTTACATGATAACGCGCGTTGGTGGCGCGTTGAACGCGCGTTATCATGTAAACAGTTATATACAATTGTATAGAAATTGTAAACGCGCGTTGGGCCAACGCGCGTTGAACGCTCTTCATGTGTGCTAGGCCTTAATGTAGTTTCTAAAGAGAATAAAACTGCTATCGCTTGTGGTGACGTGGATAACGGCCAATATTAAATATTATGATATGCATGATTACCTACATAGCATGTTAACATGTCATATAAAAATTAACCTCAACATGCTTATCAGCTCCTTAATTGTCAGATTTACAGAACAAAAGAACAGCTGATTTTTTTTGTTTTCAAAATATTTCCAAAAGTATAGAGTTTAGAAAAAATAATTTCTACCAAAGTTTCTTGTAAAACTGAATATCTCTTCTGCGCATGCGCCGACTTGTCCCAAAAACAATAGGGCCCTTCATATTACATATCAAACATTCTCCCGAAATTTGTTTCCAATATACCCTTATCTCTTTGACCTGTATCGTGCAAACAGACAAACAGACGCACAGACTTTTTCCAAAAATATGTTTTTTTTTAGGGTAAGAGAGGCCTCAAAACTAAAATTTGAAAGGTGAATTTTGGTCTAAAATAGTACCATTACAACACTTGTAACGCTACGATAGAGTAGGAATAAGTATTCAGCTAAAATAGATATTAACTTTTTTAACACCCGGACGAAGCTGAAGTGGGCAGTTAGATGGTTATGAAGAATCATTGATAAAAGAGCGAAACGTATTTATAAAAACAAAGCACTTCTAATATCTAAACTACAGCAAATTATACTAAACAAACCTCGAGACATTAAACATAATTAAAAGAAATCCCCCTTAAACATAAATTAAGGAACAATTAGGAATAATTAAAAAGTTGTGTAGGTAATATTCAACAACTAAAGAATTCAAAAAAAAGTTTTAGACAAATTTTCCCTAAAAGTTCTTTATATTCACTTTAGAGAGACAGAGAACGAGTGAGAGAGAAATTGTCTTCAGTACCCTAAAAACTACACGAGGCTATAAATCTCGGGTGATGGTAGGTATGTATAAAGAGGAGACTAAAAAGGGAAAATTAGTTGATGACTCCCACAGTTGAGTCGCACAATATTACACAGTACAGGCACTTCGACGAAAAGGCTGGCACAACTTTGATACAGATTTCATTTGATTCACGAGATATTAACTGACAGGATTTAATAAAACTAGGTAAATAGACACTATTCTTTCTGATATGGTATGAAAAATACAAACAAAGAGCCACACACTAGATTCCATAGGTTCTGTATCAAACCAATGCAATGTAGTGCGTGATTGACTTTCAATAATTCGTACATTTTCTAAAAATGCCGATTATTGAGTGCCATGTCGATTTCACGAATGAATTCACTGCTATACACCTTATAAAATATACCTACCATTAAAATTCTAAAGCAGGTTATTATAATCATTTTAGAGTAGATTATTGCAGAGTATAGACGCTCGATCTCAAAGATCTATCTTATCCCACTATATTACACAATTAAGCAGGACGTGAAAGCTTTCTTATCCTGGGGTGGGTTCACATGGATCGATTTTAATTGGTCAACTAAAATCATTGCGCTGGATTCCGTCTTCAACCTCTTAACATCTGACGACTGACGTAGTTTACAATGACAGTTTTCAGCACTAGAGAAATATATTAAATACTTTATTAATTATACAATATTAGGGCAGGAGCTGCCCATTCATCATTTGTCTTCTTCTAACTATGTCACCAGAGCGAGCCTTAGTTTTTTTTTTCTGTATATGGAAACTACCAGTGTATGTAATTTGTATTATCAAGAATTAAAAAAGATAAGTATTTTCCAAAATTTTACACGATACATTTATTTAATCAGATTATCATTGTTCCAATTAATCTACAATAAAAAATTACATATTGCGTTAATATTATAATTTAATGGAGTGTTCCATAAGAGTTTTCAAAACCTCTGCTAGAGCGCTGAATAAGTTATCAATTACACAGCAGCCGGGACAGACAATATTTATTTTGTAAAGCAAATTAACGCAAAATTCCAAATTGACGCCGAAGAATTTTATTGACGCACGTAGGGAGTTGTTTAATACTGTGATGTAAATATTATCATTGATTGTATTGTAAATACTGCAGCGAAAATATAATTAACCAGTGGGAGTATATGCCCAAGTAATTCAAGAATTACAAGGCGCGAAATTTTACGTCATATACCCCGGTGTTTTGTTTGAAAATCGGTGTATATATAATTATATTTAACGACACTTGGAGAATAATATAGTAGGTATAACTTAATTTACTTATTCTAAGACAAAAATAACAGTTGAAAATAATGAAACACAGAAAGGAAAATATAATTTTAATAATTTCATGGTTCTCTATGTAATATGTTATTGTGTCATGCAAAAATTAAACCTAACTAACATCTTCAGAACAAAAGAACAACAGATTTTTTTTCAAAATATTTCTGAAATTATGAGTTTAGAAAAAAAAATTCATAACTTTCTTGTAAAAACAGATAGAAAAATAAACCGTTATAAAAAGTACCCAATTATTATATAAAAACAACTTTATAACATATATGTGCCGACTTTAGCTCAAAGAATTTTTTACAAAACTTTCTTTAAAATAAAATAATAAAACATTATAAAAAGTACACCATTATTATATAAAAAACAACGATGGCATGTATCTCTTTTGCGCATGCGCCGATTTTTCCCAAAAATTATACAAAACTCTTGTAAAAATAGATCGAATAATAAACAGTTATGAAAAGTATACCATTGTTATATACAAACAACTTTATAACTTATACCTCTTCTGCGCATGCGCCGACTTTCCCTCAAAAAACATTTTACAAAACTTTCTTGTAAAGTAGAATAATAAAACATTATAAAAAGTACACCATTATTATATAAAAAAATTGGATGTCTGTAAAGTCGGTTTACATACGATAGTTTTACGTGATAACGTATTCCGCTCGAATATCATATTTAATAATACATTACTGCGCTCTCGCTTGCGCGCACAGGGTCAGGCGGAACGTTACACTTTTTCGTGCGTGCAGCTGGTGTTTCATCAATTTATAAGACGTTATCACGTCAAAAACTTAGTCCACCTACTTTAGAAGTCCGCCATATTGGATTTAGAGTGACGTCACTTTATTTTTCGAATTATTCTCAGCAAGCCCTTTCATTTGATACCCATATTGTAGGAAAGCATAATAAAATTAGTCCGCCATCTTTAGAAGTCCGCCATATTGGATTTAGAGTGACGTCACTTTATTTTTCGAGTTATTCTCAGCAAGCCCTTTCATTTGATACCCATATTGTAGGAAAGCATAATAAAATAAGTCCGCCATCTTTAGAAGTCCGCCATATTGGATTTAAAGTGACGTTACTTTATTTTTCGAGTTATTCTCAGCAAGACCTTTCATTTGATACCCATATTGTAGGAAAGCATAATAAAATTAGTCCGCCATCTTTAGAAGTCCGCCATATTGGATTTAGAGTGACGTCACTTTATGTTTCGAGTTATTCTCAGTAAGCCCTTTCATTTGATACCCATATTGTAGGAAAGCATAATAAAATTAGTCCGCCATCTTTAGAAGTCCGCCATATTGGATTTATAGTGACGTAACTTTATTTTTCGAGTTATTCTCAGCAAGCCCTTTCATTTGATACCCATATTGTAGGAAAGCATAATAAAATTAGTCCGCCATCTTTAGAAGTCCGCCATATTTGATTTAGAGTGACGCCACTTTATTTTTCAAGTTATTTTCAGCAAGCCCTTTCATTTGATACCCATATTGTAGGAAAGCATAAAAAACTTAGTCCGCCATCTTTAAAAGTCCGCCATATTGGTTTTAGACTGACGTCACTTTATTTTTCGAGTTAATCTTAGCAAGCCCTTTCATTTGATACCCATATTGTAGGAAAGCATAATAACATTAGTCCGCCATCTTTAGAAGTCCGCCATATTAAATTTAGAGTGACGTAACTTTATTTTTCGAGTTATTCTCAGCAAGCCCTTTCATTTGATACCCATATTGTTGGAAAGCATAATAAAATTAGTCCGCCATCTTTAGAAGTTCGCCATATTGGATTTAGAGTGACGTCACTTTATGATTCGAGTTATTCTCAGCAAGCCCTTTCATTTGATACCCATATTGTAGGAAAGCATAATAACATTAGTCCACCATCTTTAGAAGTCCGCCATATTGGATTTAGAGTGACGTCACTTTATTTTTCGAGTTATTCTCAGCAAGCTCTTTCATTTGATACCCATATTGTAGGAAAGCATAATAAAATTAGTCCGCCATCTTTAGAAGTCCGCCATGTTGGATTTAGAGTGACGTCACTTCATTTTTCGAGTTATTCTCAGCAAGCCCTTTCATTTGATACCCATATTGTTGGAAAACATAATAAAATTAGTCCGCCATCTTTAGAAGTCCGCCATATTGGATTTAGAGTGACGTCACTTTATTTTTCGAGTTATTCTCAGCAAGCCCTTTCATTTGATACCCATATTGTAGGAAAGCATAATAAAATAAGTCCGCCATCTTTAGAAGTCCGCCATATTGGATTTAAAGTGACGTTACTTTATTTTTCGAGTTATTCTCAGCAAGCCCTTTCATTTGATACCCATATTGTAGGAAAGCATAATAACATTAGTCCGCCATCTTTAGAAGTCCGCCATATTAGATTTAGAGTGACGTAACTTTATTTTTCGAGTTATTCTCAGCAAGCCCTTTCATTTGATACCCATATTGTTGGAAAGCATAATAAAATTAGTCCGCCATCTTTAGAAGTTCGCCATATTGGATTTAGAGTGACGTCACTTTATGATTCGAGTTATTCTCAGCAAGCCCTTTCATTTGATACCCATATTGTAGGAAAGCATAATAAAATTAGTCCGCCATCTTTAAAAGTCCGCCATATTGGTTTTAGACTGACGTCACTTTATTTTTCGAGTTAATCTCAGCAAGCCCTTTCATTTGATACCCATATTGTAGGAAAGCATAATAACATTAGTCCGCCATCTTTATAAGTCCGCCATATTGGATTTAGAGTGACGTAACTTTATTTTTCGAGTTATTCTCAGCAAGCCCTTTCATTTGATACCCATATTGTTGGAAAGCATAATAAAATTAGTCCGCCATCTTTAGAAGTTCGCCATATTGGATTTAGAGTGACGTCACTTTATGATTCGAGTTATTCTCAGCAAGCCCTTTCATTTGATACCCATATTGTAGGAAAGCATAATAACATTAGTCCGCCATCTTTAGAAGTCCGCCATATTGGATTTAGAGTGACGTCACTTCATTTTTCGAGTTATTCTCAGCAAGCCCTTTCATTTGATACTCATATTGTTGGAAAGCAGAATAAAATTAGTCCGCCATCTTTAGAAGTCCGCCATATTGGATTTAGAGTGACGGCACTTTATTTTTCGAGTTATTCTCAGCAAGCCCTTTCATTTGATACCCATATTGTAGGAAAGCATAATAAAATTAGTCCGCCATCTTTAGAAGTCCGCCATATTGGATTTAGAGTGACGTCACCGATTTCCCCCAAAAAAATTACAAAAATTTCTAGTAAAAATAGATAGAGTAAAAACCGTCTTAAAACTATATTATTATTATATAAAACAACATTATAAGAGATATATTCTTTTACGCATGCGCCGATGTTCCCCAAAAACAATAGGCCACTTCATATTTGCATATCAAACATCCTCCCAAAATTTGGTTTCAATCCGCTCATCCTTGGTGTCGGAATGATAAGAAATGTCAAAAGTGACGTTTGCATCTGTCAAAGTATTAAGAGTTCTAATAATTAGTTATTCAAATTGTTAACTTAGAAGGCGTTGCATTTCAGAAATATTCGAAACGGCATCCGTTTTTGAACAAATGCTATCTTTTAATTTCATTATTGTCATAAATAAAATTATCGACCAATTTTATTTTAAGACTGAACATACGCAATAATTATATTACCATGTTATACCGTGCAACAGAGAGAGATAACCGAAAGATGTTTGCTATCGGTTATATCAGATTGAATTTATTTCTATATAAATGTGTATAAAAAAACTGATTGGGCGAATTCTGTTGTACGAAATTTATGTAAAATTTTCTCCTCTTTCGTTTAAGACAGGTTTCGAACCGATCTGATTTAAATTGAGCGAGTTATAAGCGAAAAACTTCGTTTTTTCTAAATTGCTCCCCTCTGGAGCAAAAATTCAAAAATCGGGCGACGTTAGGATCTAAGTTACCCGGAGACAAATCGAACAAAAAAAAGTTTTTTAAAATCGGTTAAGTCGTTTGGGCTGTACGCTGGATACAAAATTCGGGATCACAGATTCACAGATTCACAGACAAAGCGAGTACATATAGGCGCTTTAGCTTACGCTATTCGCGCCTAAAAATATCATATATATTATAGCTTTCCTTAAAAAAAACGTTAATATTGTTTTGTTTATACTTAGTTGCACGATGCACTATATTTATTATAAATGTTCAAATAATTTTCACATCCTTATATGTATAGGGGTCTCACAGCAACGACGACAAGCAAATCTGCACTGGGAGACGTGGTGGATTGGAGAATGAGGCGGAGGGTGGTTGCTGGCGGTGGTATAAAACTTAAAAGAAAGGAAGATGGCGTTAGGAGCAGCAACTTTGCAAATGAGTTTGTAGCTTCCTTCACAACCTTCTCAACTCACATCCCGAACCGTTCACGACTTGCTTGGATTCATTATATGAACGCGATCAACTAGGGTTGTACATTTCAAGAATAGAAAAATACTTTCATAAAGATGCAGAGTGTGCCACGAGCAACAAGATGTTATCATAAATATTTTAACCGACTTCAAAAAAAGGAGAGTAATTATACATATGTTCGATTGTATTTTTTTAGTGTATGTCTGTCTGCCGATATCTTCGCCGTCAGTGAACCGATTTCAATGATTATTTTTTTATTCGATAGAGTATGTCTCAAACTTGGTCCCATATAAATTTTAGCAAAATTTGTTTAACCACTTTTTATAAAATTAACAAAACATTATAAACAAATCAAAAAAATATTGCAAAAGTTGTAGTTGACGTGAACGTTGCTCTTCGGTTTCATTAGACACTAAAAACTTTTTTTTAAATTTAACCTCCTTCAAAAAATGGTCATTAAAATGTGTAAAATAACAAAGTTTTGAAGTCGGCGCCAATTTAATTAGGTAGGTACTACCACGTTTTATGTACTTAGGTATATTAAATAAGTGCCGACCTCAAAATTTTGGCATTTTATGCTTTTAGGGACCATTTTTTGAAGAAGGTTCAATATTTTTTACCATTTTTTTTCATTTAATAATTACGTATGATCCCTAAATGTGTTTATAATTCATGTTAAGCACGAAATGTGTATTATAGACAATGTTTAATGTACTTATATACCCTAATATTTAAATCCTGTAGTAATACACTGGGACAATAAATTGATACACCAGGAAATTAAGAGCGTTTGTTACTTTTATTTTAATACAATATACATTGTTAGTCTTTTATTATCCAGAAAAGTTTAAAAGTGATTTATTGTAAGTTAAAAAATATGCTGCAATTTGCCCATGTTATTAAATTAATTTATTAAATTTATAATTAACATCTACACACATTATAATTTATAACATCTACAGATTTTGCAAAATGGAGGACGAAACAGCCAACCATTTACTGTTCGAATGCGAGGCCCTAGCCTACAGGAGAACAATCATCTTTGGATACATTGATGAGAGCGGAGCAATTCCTCAGGACAATCTAGTCACCGATATTCTGGAGTTCATGAGAAGATCCAAGGGAATAGGGAGCACAAAAAGTATTTTAGGATACCATGCTTAGCGAGCTACTAATCCATAACCTCTTTTTTTTCATTCATACTAAAAAATATTTAGAAGTAAATAAAAAAATTCAAGAATGCAAATTTACTCGGGATTATACTAATTTGGTCCGGACGTAAATATTTTAAACAAAATAACATTAATAGTTTCCTGACGATCAGGGTTAGCGATACATGTGTCAAGAAAAGTGATCGTGTTTTGATGTTTCGAAGTTACTTTTTTATTTATCGTAGATTATAGACGCTTAAATTGATTAACCGACATCACAAAGCATCTATGAGTGAATTTGAGATTCGAACCCACGACAGTTTGATTCAAAGACCAGCACGCTAGCCATTGCACCAAGCTGTCCTCCATTTAAGTAGTAGACCTATTAATTATTATTTTTGTTAGCCCTTGCAAATCATAAAGGGGAGTCAGAGGACGCCTCGTTCTATATAGATCGTCATCGTTTCCTTGCACGAGCTTTATAAACTGTATTACTCCAATGCTCGGCTGTTCACTCGTTCACTTGCGATCCATTCAATGAATTTTATATAAATTATATCGTCATCATAATCACCATCAACAGAATCATCTCTTCTGGCGCCCCACTTTGCTTACCTTTAAACATTACCACCGTTACGCCAGCGTCCCACTGAAACCCTTTCAAGTCGTGCTGTGCCAACCAAGGGCGTATGTTACGTAGCAAGAAAGAATTGGGCAGCATACAATATACAGGATGTCAATTAGCTATTCTGAACCCTTCTGACTTTTCGTTTAGTCACTATTCTTTCAAGACACAGCGGTTTATTCAATTCTAAATCTGAAAATATTTTTAGCGTAATATTATTGATAGTTTATATTATAATGCAATTTATTAGAGATATGTTTTGGTTGAGCGTCAATTCCGTAAAGCGACAGAATATATTATCTAGAGCAATATTGACAAACATACATTTTTGTCAGATTAGAGTAAAATCTTTGTGAAATAAAATTGATGACCAGAATTTTTCAGAATTTTTAACTTATCGTTAATTTTATTCAGAATCAACAATACATTAAAATCTTCAAAAATCATTGCATATTTCTGTAAGGCAGGTCTACATGTATCAATTTTCGATATCAATTTGGACTGTTTTTAAAACTTAAAAAAAAATTACATCAACGCTATATCTAACTAATGCTAGACACTCCTAGAAATGGAATATTAGCACGATCGCAAACGAATTCAATTTTTTTCGGTTTTGGACCCAAAAAAATCTCAACCGCTAAATACAAATTTGGTTCAAAGGCGCACATTTTGCATTGATTGCGAGTAGTGATAAAACCGAACATGCGTAACAAATTGAGTTATGTAAATTAATAAATTTGAGAGTTTCCGTCCTAATTATAGTATTTTCAAGGTGCCAAATTGTTCAAATTGACGGAGATATTTTTCGACTTAGACAAACTGAAGACATAAAATATGTCAATTCAAACGAAATTATTTATTTTAATTAAAAAGCCAATCACTTCTGTCTATGATGACACAAGCAAAAGGAACGATGAGCAAACGCACGAGAACAAATGAATAACTAACGAGAGTAGGGGATAAGAGAACTCCCACTGCACTTCAAGCTACGAAGTCGACATACTGAAACATCAGCTTCGACTAAACTTCCGTGCGTATAGGTGCTGAGTGGGCTTGCGCAAAGCAGTTCCAAAGATGGAATGAATACGGAACGTTTCCACTGATGAGCACAACTAGTTCGCGGTAACACCAACGCGGAACTGTCTAGTTTTGCTGGAGTTGAAGAAACAAATAGAGAATTTAAATCTTTCCTAATTTTTCTTGAGTTCTATTAGTAAGAGGGAATATTTCAACCTTTTCTTTTCCCTGATTACTTTTTCATAAAAGTGTTTAAAATAAGATTCAGATAATAATTCCTAGAACTTTGCGTTATAACCGACTTAAGAGAGGTTATCAATTCGACATGAATATACAGGCTGTCCCATTTTAATTTATCACCCTGAATAACTTTTGCCAGTGACGCTGAATGAAAAAAAGTTTCGGACAAAAGTTGTACAGTTTAAAGGGGGACATCCGATGCTACTGATAGTTTTGACCTTTGATAAAAGGTTCAAAGTCATTGGAGGTCAACTTTGTTTTTTTCAATGGACACCTATATTTTTCATATGGGCAATCGATTGTGCTTAACAAACGTTAATCTTTCGTTCGAAACATTTTTTTTGAAATCACTAACTTGGTCGACTTATTTACCTTACAAAATTGCAATTTTTTTGACGTGATAACGTCTTATAAATTGATGAATCACCAATCTTATAAATTGATAAAACACCGGCTGCATGCACGAAAAAGTGTAACGGTCGTAACGTTCCTAACGTTCGTAACGCGTAACGCGTAACGTTCCGCCTGACCCTGTGCGTGCTTTTTGCTAATTTCTCGCTCAATTTAAATCAGATCGGTTTGAAACCAGTCTTAAACGAAAGAGGAGAACATTTTACATAGATTTCGTATAACAGAATTTGCCTAAACAGTTTTTTTATACAAATTTATATAGAAAAATAGCTGTATAAATGCAATGTTGTCTAATGCATGGCGCGACGCGGTCGGTCGTCTTTGTTTGCCGTACATGGAAATTAGAAAATAACGTATGTCTTGTCTTAACATGAAAACGGCTGCATTTCTAATGTTTAATTCAATTTTTTGACATTAGTATTTTGTGAAATGCAACGCCTTCTAAGTTAAGTATTGGAATAACTAATTATTATTAGAACATAATACTTTGACAGTTGCAAACGTCACTTTTGACATTTCTTATCATTCCGACACCAAGGATAAGCGGATTGAACCAAATTTTGGGAGGTTTAGGTTATGTATTACGGAATAC
This sequence comes from Xanthostigma xanthostigma, assembly GCA_963575645.1. Lineage (NCBI taxonomy): Eukaryota > Metazoa > Arthropoda > Insecta > Raphidioptera > Raphidiidae > Xanthostigma > Xanthostigma xanthostigma. The sequence continues at coordinate 17,740,792 of OY754468.1, forward strand.
GTTATCACGTAAAACTATCGTCCGTAAACCGATTTACAGACAACCAATTTTTTTTTTTTGGGAATAGTGAGGTTTAGAGGAAAATACCAAAAGATAAAAAATGCTTAGATTTTTGCAAGAAATCGGCACGATTTTTTAGAATTTTTAGCATTTATAAATCTATTTTGATGATATTTTCTAAGTAATTAGGCATACCATAATTTACTTTAGTATTACAATATTAAGGAAGAAGGCGATTAATAACCTGCAAACTACGTATTGAAAAGCCGCTAACAAATAAAAAACTTTAAAAACAAAATTAAATCTACTTTAAAAAAAGGTCAATAAAAGCGTAAAATATCTCATTTTTTTGAGGTTGGCGTCAATTTAATGAAAATATATAGGTCCATAGAATCTATTAAATTTTTTTTTAAAGGAGTTTCAATTTTATTTATATTTTTTTTTTTTTGAACGGATCAGTAGATATAAATTAAACTCTTCACATTTGAAATTATATGGACATGCTAAGGTTCTTGGTTAAGATATGTAGAAAACGGATTCACCAGAAAACAGTTCCTGGAATTATATAGATCCGGAGCTACACAAGCTGTTACTTAAGATAGTATGTAGTGAACGTATCCTAAAATATGCAGACATTTTAAACTCCTGAGGAGAATTGCTATTTTAAAATGAAATAGGGTGCTGATTTTATTTTTATCATAACAATCACCGACACGGGAACTGAATATAGTACGGTGTATGTTAGAAAAGCAGTTTCTATAAGCTCTGATATCTTTCTGTAACATATGAGAAGCAGCCAACTTATATACATGCATATGTACGCGAAGTAAAGCGAGTACTTATATAATATAGAATATAGAAAGAGCGGACTATTCTCTCTACATTTGTCTTATCAATGATACAGATCCCCCTCGCAGTCGCAGTTACGTTTTGTCATCATCGCATTGTACAGCACTGGTTCAAAAGACGAAACAAAATAATGGATAACAAACAATTCATTTAGGAACTTATAGTGATACTATAGCGGTCCGATTTGGCTTCGTCCGGATTTGTAGATTGTCCTAACACTGGCGCGGTCAAGTTGAGCAGGAAACATTATTAGAAATATTCTATAAAAATGGTTTAATTGATTATGAATTTGAAAAAGTATAAATTTAATTTGATAATTAAAAATTAATAATATTAATAATAAAAGATAATATGTTTAAAAAGGATAAGGATTAATACTATGTATGTCGGTCAAAATAGTCTTACAATTCTCGCCAAACAAATAAACCATATAGGTTATTATTTTGTAGTGAGTAATTTTAATTAAATGAAATGTTGTAAAGGTAAATTTTGATCTAAATTAATACCAAATAAATAACTCATTATTTTTATCAAATTTTTTGAAGACAAAAGTGGTAATTGTGGGTCATAACTAGAATTTAAACATGTGCTATTGTGAACTTTTCTGCACACCTTTTTAAGACCTACAATTCTGTAGTACATTAATTAGATATATCTCTTATGGTTTAGTCAGCGTAAGCCTTGTAAACGCCCTAAAAACGTCTTTTAACGACTTCATTACAAAACATCAAAATTTCTCTACTATCTTTAAATTTAATATGGATGTATTATACACATAACATTTCCCTAAGAAATTCTCTAAATGATGGTGAAAGCCACATCAAAATCTAATGTGTACAAGAACTAAACGCTGGTGTGCCGATCGCGCTGAGCTGAGTTGATTGGTCCGAGTCGAGAGGGAGAGATTGTAAATTATAAACACTCAACAGAAAATTATACAAGGTCCGAGTCGATCCAATGTGTGAGATGCTATAGCGAACAAATATACGAACGTGGATGGTGACTTTTTTTTAATATTTAGAGATAATTTGACAATTTTATTTAAATACAATAAGAAATACGAGAACATACTTCACGTACTGAGTGTTTCGTACATTATTTTCAAAAGAAAAGGTGTATAAAATAAATAAATAAAAACCCCGGCCAAAAAACATTTAAACTAGAAGAAGGCCTTTCCTTATAATACTCAAAATGAAAAGATTACGAATATTTCATGAACGAAACATCACTCCCACCATCATAGTGGCATATTTTGCATTAAATCTAAAAAAAAAGTAGTAGAAAACTAATATTTGCTATTATTTTTCCCACAGATTTACCAACTTTTGCTGTATTTTTTATCAAACTCCTTAATATTGCTGTTTTTAACCTATTACTGTTTAGTAGTTAGAAACGGGCGGAGAGACAATGGAACCTCGCTGTAAGGGTTCGTTTGTTTCCATTTTGATACGTAAGTCTAAAAATTGAGATATTAGTTAGAGTGTAAACTGTATAGTATAAAAGCTTTTATAATGAATTACCGTCGTACGTTTAGGAGTTCCGTGAAAGAAAGGAAAACTCTAAAAGAAGCATGCACGGGAATTAAATTTGTATTTTATAAACAAGTCGTGAGAAGTTATCAGGCATGTAATAATATAGTAAAGAAGTAATTTATCATAATTTAAATATATAGAACTGGCGGGAAAAAATAGACAGTTCTAATGGATTTTAGTAGCAATAATAATAAAAAATCACACTCGACACTGCCGGATAGCTCATAGGTATGCTGTATGTCATCTAGTTCTTAGGTTCCACTGAAACAAGTGATTTGTGAAAGAAACTGAAAAACGAACAAAATATCCATTTTTTTCTAGCTACGGCAGCAGTATCAAGAATATTCTGTAAAATTGATTGTCCTTTCAAATTATTTTCTCAGTGTAGCCAAACTATTAGATATTAGGCATGTTCGTTGCTTAAAATTATGGAAGACCCAGCACACATGTCGCAGTCCGCGAAGTGTAAAAAATAAGCGCTGTTTGAAAATAAGAAGCCAACACGCATCCCTACTTTTGGAAGATATGAAAGCTATCCTGCTATGCCGGCAAACACTAAGTTACTAGTCAATTGGAGTCAAAAGACTGGGCGACTATTTTGACTATTTTTCACGTTGATTCTATATTTTAAAATAATGAGTCAATGTTAATTTATTACAGTCTAGTTTTAGTTACAAATTCCACCGAAAAAATACAATTTTTTCTTAATGAAAATCTTGAAGAACTTAAAGTGATATAAATCTAGCAAAACCTCCAACACATATTACATATCCTCCACAATATCGTTAAAATTGAACATTCCTTTCATAATTGTAGAAGGAAAATATATATAAATATGACTAAAATGATACTGTAGCACGTGTAGATAAATAAATTGTCCAGTGGCGTATGTCCATCTCTTTTTATAATATGTTGAGGAGTATAGCGAAAGCTGCAGGCCGAGAGAATGAATGTATAAAATCTATTTGAGCGAGTTCCAAGGCTCGCATGTCAAGCTGTTTCTGCTCTGTCCGATGACATTATCTGTCTGTCGATCTCCCGTGGACCAAAACACCGCAAGGGGAGGACTTCATTTGTATCAGGGTCGTCCAATGTCCATCTTGATGGCATGCAGATGACTGTGGATTTTGCAGTCACAAAATACCAATAGTTCTGAACCAAAATTGTTTGAAGTTATTATTTTTTTTGAACTTGATAAATAATATATATATTCCATAGTAAATAACTGTTCTTCGTAACTGTTTTTTGTAACGTAAGGTACCTACTATTGAAATTGTTGCTTGTTCAAAAGCAAATATCAAAAATTTTATTAAAAGTAAATAAAAATCAACTATTTTATAGAAGATTCGTCAAACATATAATATATACTTCGCGAGTAATGGTATTAGGACTGGTATTCATTTTAAACACTAGTGCTGGATTGCATTACCAAAAAAATTGGTTTGATAATGCCTTTAGATTATGGTCATAAATAACGGTTTTTTTTTATATGTAGGAGTAGTATAATATCGTTGTGAAACTCTCTGTCAGGTAGAACACAAAAATTTAGAAATACCTCTGAACCACAGCTCTACACTCATAAATACAACATCTAATGTCAACTGTCACTGAGGCGTAACGTTTCAAGCGTTTTCGCGTTTACTTCAAAATAGAAAGATAAAAATGCAATAATTTGCGTTAAAATTTAATTTACTGCTGAAATCGTGTTTTTTTTTCGAAAATAGTAGACGTGTACCTATATTATAGAACTGGATTTCAAAATCTGTCATCATTTCTATTCAGTATCCTGTATACTTTTAACAAATAGTAAATAGTAAATAGTACATTCCGTTACATGTGTGAGAAGGTGACTTTGTTTTAAAAAAATGCACCTTCTCACACTTGTCACGCAGGATACGTTTTACAACAGCTGTGCGTAAGATAGTAGTTTTGGGCTCTAAGACGCCATGGCTGCCATTATATGAGTAAGTACTAATATGTTGTACTAAGACTGTGCGTCCAGGCTGAAAGATGGACTGCATATATCCCCTATAAAATAGCTGATTTACAGTAAATTTTTGGCATTTTTTTTTCACTTTTGAGGCAATTTTATTTCTTTTTTTTTTATTATGATGCTTCGGCAGCAAGGTCATTAGCTCTAAGTATGAAATAGGTCGCTGTAAATAACGAGGTTTAATAGATGCTTAGATTTTGTTGAAGAGTTCGGTATTTTTTAGGAACTGGAATAATTTTTCAATATTTTTTCTGTTGTCGCTGAGGATGTATTGAAGTTGAGCGAGGAGTTGTAGTCTGTGATACGAATATGTTTGACATTCTGTGAGGATGTGATGAACGGTTAGTGTTGTATTGCATGTGGGGCAGATGTCCGGGTCGGTTCTTCTGAACAGGTGGCTATGCGTTAATAATAATGTGTGGCCAATTCTCAGTCGGGTCAGCACAGTATTTTCTTTGCGACTCATGGGCAGGTTGGTTCATTTCAATACTGTCTGTTTGATGACTCGAAGATTGTTGTTGAGGATTGTCGCCCATTCAGATATCCAAAATTCTCGGATTTTGTTCTTGATGAGATTTTTGACGTTTATTTCTAATAATAGGCTGCGTAGTATGATTCACTAAGGACATGATTTTAAATGGGTTTTCAAAATCATGTCCTTAGTGAATCATACTACGCAGCCTATTATTAGAAATAAACGTCAAAAATCTCAACAAGAACAAAATCCGCAAAAATTGGCAATCCGCGCATGGTAACCTGGTCTGATATTGTTTAAAATAAAGTTTTTTAGAACAATCAAAAAAATGGAGTCAATTTATAAATAATAAGAAATAATATAAAACGGTAAAAAAAAAAATTACGAAGGTAAGTGGCCAAAAGTATAAAAATGCAATCATCTATAATTTTGCGATAATATGACAAGCCGAGTGTGCGGAGAAAAGATTGCTCAGTCTGGAGTGAAGCAAATCAAAGTTAAAGAGAAGACACGAGTGATTGCAAAGTGAAATCTGTGGTCTACAAAATGACTCAAACACACGTGCAAGGGCGTGTGGCACGTGGCCGAGTGGGTGGCCAATGTTGAAAATTGCATAATTTAGATCATCAAGCACCCATTCTGATGTCGGACTATACTATATATGTATATATATGTATAATAACATCTACTCTAATATGAATGCAAAACGATAGGGATGGAACAATAATATTGGCGGCACTTTTTCAACAAGTCTTTCTTTCACAGTGAAAGCTATTTATCTGACAATAATTTTCAGCAATAAACGTTGATTTAGATTTTTTTAAAAGTGTTAATGAATGCTATTGGAACTCATATTTTTAACTTTTGAAGTTAAACTTCTTATGCGACTCCTCTACGTAGATTAAAAAAGTGACACAAACGCGTTCACAAATGAGTGGCGTACATTCCATGAAAGGTATACGCGGGGTAGACCCTCTATCACCTGTTTAACTCAGTGGTTAGAGCGTCGCGGATTCAATTACCCTATAAGTCATATAGGTAATAGTAGTATGTATTTTTACGTTGTATTTTTTTTTTTGTAATAAATTGAATATCATTTTTTAGGCTGTATACACTTGTTCTGTCCGTGAATATGTGGTTATTTTTCATAATAGTGGTACTAAGAAAAGTTTTTCTTCGGACTTGTTGCCCCAACAGATACCTTTTCTTATTTTGGTTTTTCTTAAATACGAACAAAATTTCGAAACCCCAATCAGTGTCTCGATTTTAAATTCTCAATGATTATTTCAGCTTTCAAATTTACCGTTAATGATAAATCGTACCACGACAATAACAACATTGTTCCTTACGATGTCTATAAGCTCATTAATGAAGGTACTCTCTATAACGAATGTAAAAGTAGTAAAATAAAAATTTTTCAATCAGATATTCTGAATTTGTAGTAGCAGTACAAACAGTAAAAAAAGTCATGTTCAGAACAATGTAATCCTCTAAATTCTAAGGTACATTTTCGCTAAATATCCAGAATGCTTGTCTTTTCTATAATTTTTTTTGTAATTAATTATTGTCGATCATAGACGCTCAACAATAAAGATCGTCTTCAAAACATCACAACACATCAATGAGCGAAGGTGAAATTCGAATCCATAACATCAAGCTGACCTTTTTCCAAATTTTAAAATCTGTCAAATCGTCACTTTACTGTTAATTTTTGCATAATCTAACGAGAAGTGAGACCTTCGTGCTAGGAAAAGTTAATGTCTTCTCCTACAAACCCCAAGTTCTTTCATAGTGTCCTTTCAATGGCTTATTTTATGTTTTTTTTCTTTTTTTTGGTAATGATATCAGATCATCATTTTGTTCCTAGACTCATCGGTCTGAGGCCAATTTTTGTCTATTTTATTTCATGGTCAAAAGAGTTCTCTGTGCATAGCTGAGTCTAGTTGTGAGCATATAGCATTCGATTTTTCTCTTATCCCTATCCAACCCATGAATGGAAAACATAGGAGGGGCAATGTTAGCCATGGAGTGTTTCATGCCATGCACCCCGGACTCAATCATAGCGCTGCTAAGGATTAGCAGATTCATTAAGGGATTGCACTGATAGACCGCTGATTGCATCCTTACAGTACACTACACTATTATTATGTACAGTGTACACACTAAACGGCATGCTTTCCAATCAGCACACTCTCCATTGTACAACTACGAGAATGTGGGGAATATAATAGATATTATGTGTATGACACATTCGAGGACGAAAGTTCACTTGTACACAAGTCATTGTTTAATTGAAATTTAAAATTAGACAAGCCCTAATTATATTCAAAAATAAGCACTGATACCGGTCGCCTTACACAGCTGATAGTGAATTGATAATTTGTTTCATTTCAATTAATTAAAAATATGCACTATCAGCAAAACGCGTTTAGTTAGAATACATAAAACAAAAATTTTATTGACAAATACTCTCCCCAAACTTTGTATATAGCTTCATTAGGCCTAGTCTGACATCTATTTCCTCTGACTTTTTTGATTTTGGGACGTTTTCCCTCTAAATTTTCCGAAAGATGTCGTTTTGACGGCATGTAAAAAATTTATAGATATCTACTGTTTGTTTTTTAATTGATAGCTTAAAAACTTCAACCAAAACGCTAAAATAATGTTCTCTGATAATTATGATGAACTATTTAAAATGTCTGACACCTCGAATATGTCGACATATTCGAGGTGTCAGACATTTTAAATGGTTCATGTTATTCCCATATTTTATTATGTTGACAATTGATAGTAAAACAATAAATAGAAATGATGACGGAACATTTACGATGTGATACCTACATAAATATAATTAAACTCTTGAAAGCCATTTTTCTTATTTCCGTGCGTCGATAACATATTTTTTTTATTTATACGAAATTAAATGACCATTTAATACTGAAACATTTTTAATTCTTCTGGAATTTACGCAACAGAGAGAACCATTATGTTTCAAAATTAATAATCGCTAATCGTTTTTTTCTTTCATCTTTAATGTAATTTAACAAGCTGACTGATCAGTACTTATTGCTTAAGATCATACTGTGGCCAAAGGTATGTTCCAAGCAGCCAGCAAACGGTAACGAAACCATCACCTGCATGCTCAGTAGCTAAAACGTATACCAAAACCGACACAAACAGCTTTGTTTTAGCTACTGGGCATGCGGATGACGGTTTCGTTACCGTTTGCTGAATGCTTGGAAAAAACTTCATATTCACCAACATTAAGAGAGAAATACATCTAATAAGAAATGTCAGAGACTGAGAGATAGACGTCAGCCAATACAATCCTTCTCTCACTACCAAATTCGGATGTTCAGTAGTAGAGGAGGACGGGGTCAATTGTAACAGTGACTATTTTAGTGACATCTACCAACAAAATGAGAAATGATTCTACTGCATTGATAAACATTCAGTCACCAGCGACTGAATGCACATCAATGCAGAAGTATCATGTCTCATTTTGTTGGTAGATCTCACTAAAATAGTCACTGTTACAATTGACCCGTGTTACACTTGACCCTGTCCTCCCCTACACCAACTTTCCGTATATGTAAATTGTACATTTCGTTGATAAAAACCGTTTAAAATATGCACAACTGGCAACATTGCAGTCAACAGTTGTGTACTATGACAACAGTCGTTATACCTACAAGAGTACAACAACGAAACGATTCTAACGACAACTAAATGGCTTGTTTGTGGCAAATGATACAAGTTAATGGTATATACAATACCCGCTTTATACATACATAATACATACAATATTATGTAGGTAATACCTTATGTCAGCGTTTGTTGAACTTTTTCGCCCGCGGATCTTTTCAGGCAAGACTTTTACAAACTGAGATAACCAGGTTTTTTTGAAGAAACATTGACATAAAAAAAAATCCTTATAAGCCGATGTCTTGAGCCGCCGACTTGTTTATTGTAGTAAAGGTATAATAATCTGAACGTAACTTTGACAATCCAAAATCTGCCTCCGCAGGCGTGTTTAAAATAGTAATATTTTGTTGCTTAATTTCTGTGCTATTTTGTTTGTATAGTTCAGAAAATTTATTTCAAAATATATTTTGTTGTTAAACGATATACAGTGTGCTTGATTCCTACCAACATATTGGCTTTACGTGTTAGTTTTCTCCATTTGAGTAATATTGAGTTTAAGTTATATCAAACTAGTGGCCCGTTCTGACTTTGCCCGAATTTGTAGATTGCCACCATTTTTTCGTCGATACGTTGCAAAATTGGTCTCTACGAAAATCGGTTTCATTTTAACGCGATAATATATCTAAGTCCATCCTGAAGGTCCATTATATTGGTGAAAAAAATTGAAAATGGATGAGTAGTCTCGGAGATTACCCTCCGCATATACACAAGCTCACAAAATTTGCACTCTTTTTTAATAATACTAGTATAGATATAGAGAGATAGTATGCTAACACATATTTCCGTTTGATTTACAAATAGCCGGCTAACTCTGAAATCTAATAAAACCATGATTATTATATTAACAAAAATAATAATTTCACGGTTTTTATGGACTGAGCTTACTATTTGCCATAACTTGAATCTAATGTAAATCAAAAGAAGAACATGTAAAGTCAACATATTTGGTTGAAATTGAAAGCACTGTTTTCAATTTTTTTAAACATAGTAATAATATATTATAAAAATATCACGTCACAAAAACCAGCAGCACTACAATGTCGCATAACATTGGAATGAGAATTAAAGGCAAATTTGTTGCCCCATTTTTAATTTTAGGGTTCCAATTTTTTTAAACGAAACTAGCTTTGGCAGCGCCACAGAACCGAATGATGAAAATAATGATATAAGATTTAAGGGCTATTTAAGGACTAATTTATTGTCTCATTTTTAAATTTAGGGCTTTTGTTTTTTAAGCAAAATCTGTAACTCCAATGTGGTGGAAGTACGGGTTACATATAGTGGAAGAGCGGGTCAAGCTGGCAGCGCCGTAATGCGAAATGTTGAAAACGATTGAATCATATCCAAGGGTTAATTCAAAGTCCTCTTTTTATATTTAGGATTCTTAAATTTTTCGTTAAAATCTGTTACTATGGTGGTAGTACGGGTTCCATATAATGGAGATGCGGGTCACATAATATGGTGGAAACAGCTATACAATATTATGGCGTAAAAATAAAAATAAAACAAAATTTATGTTTCAGGGCTTTCAAATGACATATCGGTCATAACATATTTATTTAGCATGTTGAGTGAATGAATGAATAATTTAGAGGTTATGGCGTACAGCCCGTTATGCACGTCATCCTAGAAGATTTTTTGTGCTCCCCTTGTCCTGAATCTAGTCCTCCAATAATTTAGATCTTCTCATGAACTTTAGAAGATTGGTGATTAGATTGTCCTGAGGAATTGCTCCGCTTTCATCAATGTATCCAAAGATGATTGTCCTCCTGTAGACAAGGGCGTCGCATTCGAACAGTAAATGGTTGGCTGTTTCGTCCTCCATTTCAAAATATCTGCACTGTGTCGATTCCTGACGTATCCCCATTGTGTATGGATGCTTTTTCAAGGGTGCATGACCGGTTAAGAGCCCAACCACTTTCCTGAGTTTAGGTATACCAAGTTTGATCAAGTCCTCTGTAAGCCTGTTTGAAGGGCCCACAATAATTCTTTTTCCATGTAAATTTCCTGGATTCAAGCTACAGTCAGTGGTTTGCTGATTGCAGCATTTTGTATGTTAGTTCAAATTGTACCTAATCTAAAATAGACGACCGCGTGCAGTTTTCTGTCGTTTTAAGCTATCATCGCAAAGAAAGTAATCAGATTTCAACTAAAAAATCAAGGTTCCTAAATTTAAAAATATGGCATTAAATTAGCCCTTAAATCTCTTACAATTGTTGACAACATTCCGCATTGCGACGCTGCCAGCTTGACCCGTTCCTCCACCATATGTAACCCGTACTTCCACCGTATGAAAGTTTTTGCAGATTTTGCCTAAAAAAACAGGAGCCCTTAATTTAAAAAAGGGGCATTAAATTAGACCTTAAATAGCCTTTAATCTCATACTATTCTTCTCATCATTCGGCTTTGTGAGGCTGCTTTTTCTAAAGCTAGAAGTTCCAAAGGTTTCGCTTAAAAGAAAAGGAGTCATAAAATTAAAAAACTCGGGTCGCAGTGCCAAACCCTGCCGACAATATAGTGTATTTGCTTACACTGGCAGTGTGGCTTTATTACGTGAACTTAACCCTTTTGGTTTTGGACAAAATAAAAATTTTAACTTAATACATCCCTTAAAATAATATTTTTTTTTCTTAATTTCAATATTACTATCAATTTACCAAATTAAATTCACCCTGCACTAAGTAAATCCATATCTACAAATTAATGTTTTCATAACATTTTTAAGTCCGGTCCTGTCGGGCCGATTTTAATAAAATTTTGGTAGCATATTTTAATCATTACTAAAGGGTTAAATTTCAATTTTGAAACGATTCGAAGAAATTTTTCGGTATTTTTGGGCCCAAAAATATTTTTCAACCCCTAAATCCCACCCTTAAAGTGGCCCGATTGGGCCCATTTTAAATAGGCTTCGTGCGGTGATGGATTTTAACATGTGGTCCAAATTTCATTAAAATCAATTAACTCCTAGGCTTCGAAAGTTATTGCCCGTACCTATATATATATATATATATATATATATATATATATATATATATATATATATATATATTTATATATATATATATATAAATATATATATATACATATATAAACATACTTTTCCAAAAATGGTGCCAAAGTGTTTAGGAGGCTATGAAACGTCGAGAAATTTTGGTCCGACCCCTAGGTCCCGCCATCCGACCGACGCCAATAGTGTAAGTGCCTTATGGCAAATACACTAAAAATGTAACATTAAAATAAGCCTTATTCATTCTCACGCCAACAATTTTGTTATGCGACATTTTCATGCTGCTGGCTTTAGCGACGTAAAAACACCTAATATAGGTACATAATACTGTATGTATAATATATATTCAGTAAGGGGAACAACATAATAATCGGAACGACTCCTCGCAGATAAACTATTCGAATTGTATTTGCAAAAATTATATTCACAATTGAGAAAAGTAATTGGTGCATTGAGTAAAAAATAATAAGAAAAAAAATTATTATTAAAATATTCTATCTCTACTGATCACATAAATATATTATTGTACTCGCTATTACAATTTTTTGATGTCGTTATCTATTTCTCTAGCTTCAAGATTTATACCTTTTTCTAGCTTCTTAAAATTAACGATCATTTGGAGAACATATTTTATTGATATTGATACTGCTTAGGTCATTACCTACTGTTTCTCATATACACAACAAATACCTATTTTTGCTCTGGATATAGTGTTATTGAAATTAATACTCAATCGTATCCTCTAAGTTGCCGAGATCTCGTCCAAATAAAGCGAGATGTTAATTTTGTAATCATAATAATGCACCATTGCGTAATTTGTCCACGTTCAAACCCGACTCTAGACTAATATGTATACTTCTTAAACATTTCCACAAAATAACAATATTTCAAAAGAAAATCTTCACCGTACAAATATACAATTTTTTAACAATAAAATACAACTAATTTAAAAATACCTGACAATGTGACCTGCAAATAACAAGAAGGCACTCTTGAGAAAATTAACAATCGTCGAAAATACTTTGGCTTGAAAAGCGAGCATTTATGTAACTATATGAAGCAACTACAAATTGTGTGTCTGTATTATACCGTATATAACATACATTACGGTATATGAGGCAGACAACTATGAATGGCATAAATAAACAGACTGTATACATACAAAATTTTCAAATAGTTGCTAGTACTATAAAGCGCTTTATTAATTTTTAAGTGCAACTAGATTAGATTTATTAGTGGTGATAAAACACTTGATATCACAAACACTGCGACCTAAAAGATCTTTTGTGAATCCCCTTATAGTATTATTCCAATTTGGGTAAAATGCTTTTTTGAACTTTATTATCTTACTGGGAGCTGCTCTCATGTCCTCAGGCCTTGGAAAAGGCCTGTTAAGATTTAGCAGCCTTTCGGAAAACACTGCTTCACATTCATGTAGGATGTATTCAGCAGTTTCTTTTGCTTCTTTACAGAAGGACAGTTATCATCTTGGGCTTTACCCATTTTCGAGAGATGGTATCTCAGAGGACAGTGACCCGTAAGAAGTCCTGTCAGTATTCTCAGTTCTGCTTACTGAGCATAAAGAGTTATCTAGTCCTTTTGGTGCTGTGCGAGATAAATCTCTTTAATTGTCTCAGTCTTAAGGTAGACTTCCAAAGAGAGGCTTTCTTTTCGTCCTCCCATTTGCGAACCTCTAATTTCACATGGCTCTTAAAATATCTAACGAAAGGTTCGAGGCCTATAAAGGTTTTAGTTCCTCCTTCTTTAGCGAGGAAGTCTAAAATCTCATTGTCTTCGATGCATGTATGAGCTGGAATCCATATTAGGGTTACTCTGTTGTGTACACCCAGTTTATCAACAGTATCCAGACATTCCCAGAGCAATCTTGACTCAATTGTATGTCAACATAGAGCCATAAGCTGCTCTGCTATTCGATAGGATGAATATTTTTACGTTTCTGTAGCCTTATTCAGGCAATTCAGAGCGCAAAGTCGTATGGCGTATATTTCTGCCTGAAATATAGTGGCTTTTGTAAAAGTAGTGGGTCTTTTGATTGACCTTGGGCCGAGTTTTTAAAGGAGGCGGGTTGATATTTGATCATAGGAGGATTGTTACTCTGAAATAGATAAACATAATAATTCAATAAATAAAATTATCGACCAATTTTTCAGACAATATATTAACAAACAATATAAAATTAATACATTAACGTTTCAATCCGGATTTGGACCTTCTTCAGAATTGATCTAAAAAATATAAAAATAATTAATAATTAAATATAATTCGCTTTTTTATAGATTTTTTCAAAATTAATTATGATTATCAAAATATTTTTTCATTATTTTGATAATCATAATTAATTTTGAAAAAATCTATAAAAAAGCGAATTATATTTAATTATTAATTATTTTTATATTTTTTAGATCAATTCTGAAGAAGGTCCAAATCCGGATTGAAACGTTAATGTATTAATTTTATATTGTTTGTTAATATATTGTCTGAAAAATTGGTCGATAATTTTATTTATTGAAGAGTTCTAATCAGACGTTAATTAAAGATTTAAACATAATAATAATATCAATCGATGAAATTTGCTTACCAGTAATATTTATTCATAAACATTATTTTATAAAACTTAGAGAACAATCACTTTACAACAATGACACAGTTTTTAGCATAATTATCCTTTAACTTCAAAACTATTTACTTTGATAATGAATTCATATCAGTTAAGTTATAATCACTTATTGTCAACTCAACTATCAACAGAACTCGCAACTGAACTCCCACTGAACTGCACGAATGAACTGAACTGAACTGTCTCAATCAACTGACTTCCATCAACTCACTTGAATGCACTATCAACTCTCTGAATAAATTAATGACTGACTGAATATCATTTGACTTTGAAAATGAATGATTGACTGACTGACTGACCGACGAACGGTCAGCTGCCTGACTGTCTACTATCCGTCGTCTCACTATCATCGGCCAACTTTGAAAATGAATCTTCTTTTATCAGGCGTGGCTGACGCCTCGTGCCACCGAAAGTCCTCTGTCAGATTTGGACTTTTGGACTTCCGCTGGTCTGAACCTTAGATCCACGCGCTGTGTCGTTTTGACATCCACCGTAATAACATTGCAAAATTGACATATTTACTGCACAGGAGCGTACCACTACACTTTGGAGCCCATTGGAGCTGATTCCTTGTTTTAGGACCATAAACTTCTGCTTCTACTCTATTATTCATCTTGGATCCGTCTGTATAATATATCAGCGATCCTTTGGAGAAGTTTATCTCTTCTTCCCAGAATTTGCGACTTCCTATAGTCGCATTAAACCTTCTGACAAATTTGAATCTGACATCCATCAGATCCACTACTGTACAGGTCATTAGGTTGAGATTTCTAGAATACTTAGGTGGCCTGTTAAGTCTGCAGACTTAAAATTTTTTGTCCTTTGCACTCGAGTTGCAAAGACTACTGCTTCTTTCTCTAAATAGAGGGGGAGGTTAGGAAGAGCGAGTATCATCTCCAAGGCAGCAGTAGAACATGTGCTGGAAGCACCCAGTAATCATAAGACATACTAGTCTCTGAAGTTTGGTAAGTTGAGCTTGTGCTCCTTTGCTTTCCAATTTTGGCAACCATACCATTGCGGCATAATCAACCTGATGGGTCTCACTATAGCCTTAAAAACCCAGTCAGTTATTTTAGGCTTTAGTCCCCATTTCTTACCTACCCAAACTATTTCAGGCTTAAACCAAAACGCATGGAGTGGCCGCGCTTCAAGCTATATGGCCATGACATATACAGTCCACATAATATTATGGATACTACTTTTGTTTGTTAATTATTATAAAGCTGTTATATGTAATCTGACAACTTCAAGTGTATATCGACAGACATATAGTTCTTCAGTATTCGAAACTATGTACAACATTAGGTGTCTTCTTTAAAACTTCAGGAAGCTGTAAATATTGTTAAAGCGTGCAAACAATGATTGAGTCTACAAAACCTTTACATATTTCGCAAACAAGACCAAAAGCAGACGAAAGCTTCCGTGTATATATACCTAATGTCGTGCATAGGTACGGTTGTTGTTGGTTAGATACTGAGTATGAGAAGTGAAGAGGTGGACAGGGGAATCACCGAGACATCACTCGTGTGCGCTCATCAGCTAATGGGCCGTGCACGAAGTTTAGCTACCTATATACGTACATTAAAACATCCCCTGTTCGAATCCAGCTCCTGTACTCACACCCATCAAGAACGCAAGCTCATTTATGTACATGTGTATCTTCTATCTACGGTGATGGACTGCTTGATCAGCGAGCATGCTTGCTCACTGCAAGCTAAGCTGCAACCAAGAATTCATGATGTGGACAAAAATAACAAATCATAAAGAGGGCTAGGCTATTCTTCTACTTGCTAAAACTCTAACACTGACTGACTGACAGACAACGCACAGTCTCAACCGGTGGATCTAGAAGTATGAAATTTTGCATAGAAGTTCCTTATATACCGTCAGTGAGCTCTAAGGGGATTAAATATTTAATCTATGAACAAAAAAATGTCAAATGTTGTATAATTTTAGACGATACTAAAAACTACAGACATCCGATGAATAGTCAACAAATAATACTGTAATACTGTGGAAGGCTCCACTATTGTTGAATAAAACATTATTTCAATTAATAGTGTGCGGAGCCGCGGGTAGCGGCTAGTTTCTGTATAATTGTAATGGACTTTTTTATACAAAATTACTGACCAGTTGTGTTCTTGTAGAACAGTCAATAGAATACATTATCTTCGTAGAGTTCATCATAAATTAGCTATATATTCTACTGTTTCATCGAACAGTTAATATTAACTACAATATGACAATCACCAATCTTTGTTGTATAGTAAATAGTGATGTATCAATAAATTGATGATTTCAGTATGGAGTTTACATGCCTTCAGGTATCTAATTCATTCGAAGAAGATTACAGGTGATAATAGTTTCAGCGTATTTTGCGTAATGAGATACGAATTCGGTTTTATGTCTAGCATAACAATAAGAATAATGGAATGCAGATAGTGATTTCTAAAAACAGTTAATTAACAGCTATTTTCATTCACCTCAAGAAATAATAATTAATTTATATAGGTACCTTAACTTTGTCGTTTGATTGACAGTTTTTTTTTAACTTCCCGCTTTAAAAAAAAAAAAAAAAAAATTTTTTTTTTTTCAAAAATCGGGAAGTTATTGGTTTCACCCCGATTTTCGAAAATCGAGTTTTCGCCAGATCTCGACGTTTTGGGGTCCTAGGAAGCTATTGAAACTATTTTGGCGATGATGTCCGTAGGGCTGTATGTATGGATGTGTGTGTGTGTGTGTGTGTGTGTGTATGTATGTATGTAAACCTTTTATATCTTTTGAACGGAGTGTCCGACTGAAACGTGGTTTGCGGCATCTGACGTGATCTTGGTGAACTTAGACTTCCTGAAAATTTGAAACGATTCGGCCCAAAAAATTTTGAGAAATCTTAAAAAAACAAGTTTCAAAAATTTTTAAAAATTTGTTGTTGTAAAAAATTTTCTAAACTACTAAACCGATTAATTCCAAAAACTAATCAGCTCTTCTCCTTAACAAACTGCGTCGATTTCCGCAAACCGCATCAAAATCGGTTCATTTGTTCACGAGAAACCGTGAACGAAAAAATCGTAAAAAAGTGTTTTTTTAAAATGACTCTTAAAATTGTTATCAGATTGATTTTTTTGTAATAAATTACTTTCTTAAGCTAAAAAAACTGCGTCGATCGCCGCAAACCATATCAAAATTGGTTCATTTGTTCATGAGATAACGTGAACGAAAAATTAGGAAAAAAGTAATTTTTTAAAATTACTCGTAAAATTCTTATCAAATCGATTTTTTTGTAATAATTTACTTTCTTAGGTTAAAAAAACTGCGTCGATTGCAGCAAACCGCATCAAAATCGGCTCATTTGTTCACGAGATATCGTGAACGAAAAATTTTTAAAAAGTGTTTTTTTTTAAATTTCTAGTAAAATTCCTATGAGATCAATTTTTCTGTATAAAATTACTTTTTAAGGTTAAAAAATTGCGTCGACTGCCGCAAATCGCATCAAAATCGCTTCATTTGTTCATGAGATATCGTGAACGAAAATTTCGTAACAAAGTGTTTTTTTTTTGAGCTCGAAGAGCTAAAAAATAAACTTCTTGCTATATTTGACATATTTTTGAGCGTTTTGAACTCGAAAATAGCGGGAAGTTACAGGGATGGCCTGCAGGGTCAAACTACTTTTCAAATTTTTTTCATATACTACAACATAAACACAACTTTTATGGAGAGAAAAAACTAACTGATTTACGGAACGTACATAAACTACTGCCGAAGTAATATTCTGAAAGAAATTTATTATAAATTATTATAATTGATGGTTCACTAACCAGCTCGCAATTTTGTTACCAACATTAATTTGTACAGGAATACTATCATAACATGAGCACAGCTAAGTAAAAAATATAGAAGTTTGGACTTAATATGTCACAATATTCAAATCTTTGATTAACGTCTGATTACTCTTCAATAAATTAAATTATCGATCAATTTTTTAGACGATATATATACAAAATATATAATAATATAATTTGGCCTTCTTCAGAATTGAGCTAAAAATATAAAAAATATATAAATTAATTATAAAAATATAAAAAAAAAATAAAAACTAATTACTAATTAATTTATATTTTTAGCTCAATTCTGGAGAAGATCAAAAACCGGATCGAAACGTCAATTAATTGAATTATATATTTTGTTAATATATTGTCTGAAAAATTTGTCGATAATTTTATTTATAGAAGTTTGGGTATATTATTAACTGATAATTTGACGGAAATTATTCTAGCCGTTTTGATTTAATTATGACGATACAGACAGACAAAAATTGATATACTAAAATGTTGAAGCTGCGCTCTCTTATTTTTATACTATACACAGTACCCAAGACCACGAAAATTCCGCAAGTAAACGAAATTACTCTATGATTTCAGTTTGGGTACCAATTTATCAAAATTTATCCGGACATTTTTGAACCAAATAAATAAAAACAGGTAAGATCGGCACATAGACTATTCTGGAAATACCTTTTCCCGCTTTTCCCGCAAACAAACAAACTTATAGAGTATAGACAGAAATTGTTACACGCATTAGCATTATCTATAATAACCTTACCTATAATAAAGAACCTATCATCTCAACATTTATATAAAGTTACAAAAGGAAATTCTGAAAAAATTCATTCAAAATTATCGGGTACAGCAAGAGAAAAACTTTCATCACATTTACCTCTGCAGAAATTCTAAAACTAGAGTCCAGCAGCTTAGCACTACGTCACTCGCTAAGTTTACCATCTGTTGCGTAATTAAATTGTTGATGAGTCAGTCAGTTCCGCATAACAATGTTCACTGACTTTTATTATATATATATTTATATTCTGGTAGCTACTATACTGTACTGCACTATCATTTCTCACGCCAATGATGATGATGATGACGACGATGGGCTTTCATTTTGATTTTCCACGACTCAGTGATTATTTTTAAAGTAATTGGCGGCATGACAACAATTTGAATAAGTGTACCTACCTAATACATACACATTACACATATTATATAACAAAAAACACAACTTTGATGTCAAATGAGTGAGAAAGGAAATGAGTATTCCATGTGTGAGTTACCTGGATAGCTCAAAGGTTCAAAAGTCTACTGATTTGTCATCAACTGAAAAAAATCGAGACGTGCTTTTTTATGTTAACAAAGAACCAGAAAAACACTTTCCTTAGTACATCACGTCTGTTTTTATAAAAATAAACAATGCTAGAATTTTTCTAGTGCAAAATTCATATTTTACTGAAAAGCCCATTTTTATTTTTAAATATCCCTAATAAATTTGTTATTTTTCAACAAACCAATTTCAATTTTTTTATCAAATATATGTACATTTATGCATGCATTGAAATCAACTCTCCGTTTGAACACTAAAAATTCCCTTGTTTGAGATACGGCTATTTAGATGTGTGTTCAATGTCAGAAAATAACCATATTAATGAAGGTTTACCAAGAATTTTTTTCTAAAAATCTATAGGAAAATACAATTATTTGAATGTTTTCTAATTCATAGTGGAATACACAATACAAACTAAAAGAAAATCTAAATGTAGATTTTTTCTTCAATTTTGATGTAGTTAACATATTTAATTTGAATTCAATAAATAATTAATTAGTTTTTAAATTAAAAGCATAAGTACGATTATCATCAAAATGTACATCTTTATGAAACGAAATTACATTATTATCTGCGAATTCTATAATTTTTATACGATTTTTACTCATTTTTTACGCAAAAAAAAATCCAGCCAATTGAGCGACGGGACCATTCCAACTTAAAAATGTTGACATTTGATTATAATAAAGAAAATACAATATCTTATATCGCGTGAGGAGACGCGGGTAATGACTAGTATTCAATGTGATATTTGCTATTCGTTGCCATGGTTACTTACATAATATGTTCACGTAATGTAAAGATTAATCAAAGCATGCCGAACTAGTTTATTTCTGACAGATCCATAAAACAAAAGAGCGGCTGAATTTTTTTTTATTTTCAAAATATTCCCGAAACTATAAAGTTTAGAAAAAAGATTTTTTAACGAAACTGAAAAAATAAATAGAAAAATAAGGCGTTATGAAAAGTATACCATATTTATATAAAAACACCGTTTTAGCATATATCTCTTCTGCGCATGCGCCGATTTTCCCCAAAAACAATAGGGCTCTTCATATTTGTATACCAAACATCCTCCCAAAATTTGGTTTCAATCTGCATATCCGTTTGACCTGTATCGTGTTCACAGACAAACAGACTAACAGACGCACAGAGTTTTTTCAAAAATATGTTTTTTGGATTAGGGGGACCTCAAAACGGAAAAATATTGTAAAATTTTTGAAAAGTGATTTTTGACCTAAACTACTACCATTCCCCACTTGTGGGTTGGAATGGTAAAGCAAGTGGTTAAACTTCAGTTTTTGTGTTCCTCATTATTTTGCAAGGTACTCATTGATACGATATTCACAAAATAACCCACCTCACCATTATTTGTTTTCTTATCCACAAATTGAAAGTGGAAGTGAATTATATTGAATATCTAAAATTCAGGACATGGCTGTACGTACATATTTAGTTTTTGTGTTAGGATTTTATTCCCCTTTCACACAGCTCCTAGAGAAAGAGTGTCGGCATTTGTGGCTGAAAAATATATATCTAGAAAATGTTAAATACGCACATTGCAACCACTTCTGTTGCATTTTCAATCTGAAAAATAAAATTTAGTCCACCGTGCCAAAGGAAGCTTAACTTTAAAAATACTGTTATTCCATTAAATATACCTAGATGTTGATTTATTAAGGAATTTTTATTGAGAAGATTTTAAATTTTTTCAAACAATTTTGTAACTGAATACTTTATATCGATGAATATTATAAAAAAATAACATTATAACATACTCTCTCAAAGAGAGTTTTTATAAATTTTCCCGCTTTTATTAAAAGCAGGATCAAATCCAAACAATTGAAGATGATAATAATATTAAGGGTAAGTTTTCACTTTTTTTTATTTTACACATAATTACAATAATTGTACTTTCTCATTCGCAGGTGGAGATAATGACCAATGTGTCGTAGCTCTTAATTTTAAAAATAAACTGTACTGCTCTCTTGCTGGTGTGTTTTAAATAACGTGGATAAATGACGGGCTAAGGCCTCGCCACGTCCCAAAATCACCGTCGAGAGATATAATTCAATATAATGAAATTTAATAAAATATTTAGTGTTAACGCTTCGAAGCTAAAAGGTACTCCAAAATTATTTTACAGTAATATTTAAAATAGAATTTTTTTGTGGTAGTTATTTATGTGAAGAACAGATTAAATAAATTTTATAAAGTTATTTAATTCAAAATTCAAGTTGTATTCTTGAACTTTTTCGTTTTGATAAATACGTATGCTTGTTTTTCAAATGATAAATAATATTTTTTTTAAGTAAAAAAAAGGTGACATACGCTAGTTATGTTACATTTTAAAGATGAAAAATGTTACCAACCACTGATAGATTACATCTTATCTGTTCTAACGTCCATACAGAACGCAGTCGGGGAAACATGAGAAAAAGAAAAACCCGAATGAAAGATAAAGCTTGCGACAAATTCCCAAGACAAATCTCTGCAGCGAGAGAAGACGCCATAACTATCACAGCCAACTACAAACCGACTCGACGACGAATGCAGCAGGGAAAAAGAAATATAGCTTTCTTTACGTCACCATCCTTGCCATGCCTTGCTGTCTTCCATTCGCAATGAGTTCTGGCAGACTTATGTAATGTACGGTATTTATCTATAGTCTGTTTCATGCTCCGAACAAACATGTTTTTGTAATAACAAAACTCTAACGCCTCTCCATTATCAACATTTCCATCAGTTTATATTACACGTAGTAGATTGTATACTTAGTATCGTAAGGAGATAATATTATTCGACGCTATGTGACATTATGTTTAAAACCAGCGCACCAGGTACTTTTTGCACGTACCTCCTTTAAATTTCTTTTTTTAACTACGTTTTCAAAATTTTTGCCAGATAACTTTTGAGCAAATTCCATTTCTAAAAAAACGGTCAAGTCCAAGCTATACTTCCACAATTGGTGTACTGTGTTCTATAGTCAAATTTAAACACACAATTAAATTGTTTATAACATTTTTTTTAGTCTTTCAAATTTTCTACTGAAAAGGGTATTTTATACAAAAAAGAATAAATTAAAAAAAAAAAACTTCGCCCAACGTTACGCTCGAACCCACGATCCTACTTTTTTGAGTTTTGACCTCTGCCGCAAAGCTAGCTTGAATATACTGCTCGATATTAGTATAGACCAATTTCACATTCTTTCATTAATATGATGTATAATGTTAATTAAACTATTTATAATAATTTTTCAACCCTGGTGATTTTTGTTAAATTTGCACCTAATTCTCAATGTTCATGATTTTTTTTCAATGTTTTCTAAGCGATCCCTTAATGATAAGTATAAAACACAGCTATTTTCAATCACTTTTTCCGAAAAACATTTTAATATAGGTACCTATAGTTGAATTCGTGACTCAATAAATTATCATTTGCCACTCTACATGATATCTGGAATTTATTTTTTACATTTCTTAACTTACCCCCTGAAATAATCTCAGAATCTAATATACTAATACTTCACGTCCGTGCTTGGGTCACCACACTTTATCTCTGTGCCAAATTTCAATTTTTGTTTGTCAGAGAAAACTGATGGGCGGAGACCAAAGTAATTTCAAAATTTATCCGTTTGGCTCATAACACAAAAAAAACAACCCACAAACAGTGATTTACTATGAAATTGGTAAAGCGCGATCGCCGAGCAGTGTTGCTTTACTTTACCGTACTAGCGCCTAATGAAACGCAACTAAACAAAAAATATATTATAGGTACGTAACTTACAAACTAAGAACAACTACAGACTTGATAACTTATTGAACAGATTGGTACGTGGTGTGATCGGATATCAACAAATCCTGGATAGGATTCCTGATCCCTATGAGGGTTCGTTACATACTTGTTTTGTTTATAATTATTAGTTACGTGTATGATACCGCAAATAGAACAAAGAGTACGAAGTACTATTTATGAATGCAGAAGAAGTATAATTTTAAAAATAAAATTTGCCTTGTTATGATTTGCTAGCTGGTTTATCTGTAATACGGCGCTTGAATCTCGACGTCACGTCAAATTTCTGAAGTTTATTTATGAGCTAGCTAACATATCCAGTTTTTACACAGAATCGAGTTACTAAGTTCAGCGTAAAGATGTTTCTACAGCTTTTAAATACTCAATGGCGTTCCTTAATACCGTTACAAAGTTCAACTTTACAATCTTTGTTTTACGGTTGTAATATACAGAGTACTTAAAAAGTCCCGGAACCGCTGAATATCTTAAAAAGATTAAGTTTTTTTTTTTTTAATTTGCGAATGAAAATTGCTCAACTCGTTGCAATGTATTTTTCAATCAAAAAAGTACCTCCCAAGGGGATGCCCCCATAGAGGGGGCAGGGGGTAACTCCGAATTTTTTTATTGGGTCGAGTTCTTCGGGCAAAAATAGACAGCTTTTCTTCAAGCTACAGATCACCGAGTATGCGGCGTAAAATTTACGTGGTATCCTCACCCTCTCCATACAATTTGTTCATTTTGTAACAGGTCAAGGAATGGTACTCTTTTACTTGACCTTGATAACAATATCAAAGATGTTTGTCGTTTTTAAAGTGGAATTTGCCCAAAATGAACAAATTTTATTTGAGGGGGTGAAGATAACACAGTAAATTTTACCCCGTGTACTCGGTGATCTGTAGCTTGAACAAAAAAAAGTTTGGAACAAAAGATGTCTTTTTTTACCCGAAGAACTTGACCCAATTATAAAAAAAAATTGGGTTGCCATTTAAAATTTTGGAGTTACCCGCTGTCCCCAACAAGAGCACCCCCTTGGGAGTTTTTGTGACCGAAAAATATATTACAACGAGTTGAGCAACTTTTAATCGCAACATTTTTCAAAAATACTTAATCTCTCTGAGTAATTTTAACTTTAAAAAACAATAAACATTGTGAAGATTAAGTAAAACTATTGTCATGCACTTTTATCAACAATATTGATTAATAAATACATAAAAGCACATTGTGGTAGGGCAATCCAAATAATATCATTTATGAACCCTTTGTATCCAATCTGACTGCTAATGAGCCGATATAGTCGACTTAGATCTTCCAAACATGACAACTGTTATACATAGATAAGACATTTCGGCTGCTTGTAGAGATGGTTTCTGGCACCACGCGCGTTCCTGCTGATTTAGGTTCCTCCTCCGCACGGCAGGAATGTTCACAGGGCAGCAGGATACATCTCTCTAATTGCTTCCCGGTTCTCACCCCATCCCTGTCTTCCTTCCCTCTGTGCGTGCGGCCTTCGCTACGACTATCCGCACCTACGCTACTCCATAACTTTCTTCTAAGTATAGGCATTATAACATTTCTATGACTTTTGATAGAAGTTCGCCTGAAATTGTTGACTAAATACATCATTAAAATAATTAGTCGGTTTGCCGTTTCTCGTTATTTCATAAATTATAAGCTCCTAATAAAATTTGTTGTTTGAAAGCTTTTGTGTTACATATCACGACTTTCTAATAATTTCATTAATTAATATCTCTGTTTATTGCGAAATAATATTTTCAAGCCACCAAAAATTAGGGTTATATGGGCCTAGCTCCAATTCACAGTTTCGATATTTTAAAAATATATTGAAAACCAAATTAATACTTTTATCAGTTTTATCAGTTAGAGGTACGTAATAGAGAGGCGCGAAATCGGAATTGCCACACGTTCTGCTATTCTGAAGCTCTTGGTAGAAAAATTAATATTGTAATGAAGTAGGTATTATCACAAATCATAAAAATGACAGACTATTTAGTTATAATATAATAAGTAACAAACATAATACAGCCCCCCGGAAATGCAATAATAAAATATATAATCTCAAATTTTCAGTCTTCCAGTACCTCTCAATATTTTTTAATTCAACAATTTTTTTTATACTCATGACGTGAAATAGTCCGAGCAGCATAATATGTCTATGTTTAATAGGTAACCTAAAAATTCGGGCGAAGCCGAACCGGGCCGCTAGTATACATAGAAGAAACTCACACGTTTTTCAGAAGTCAAAGAATTAGCGAAACATTATTTTGGAGAAGCTAAACAAAAGAACATTCTTGGTTTTGTCAACAAATATAATGAGAATTTTTACACAGTTCTGAAATCGTTAGTTTTTATAGGCAAATAATACAAAGCAAAACGCTTTGGCTGTCCACGGCCAACTGCAGATGTAGGTACGTACACACTACACATGTAGGTATGTTTAATGAGGTATGAAGTCTCTATATACGCTGGGCGGATTATACAAGCTAATAGACATAATCACTTGGGGGTGACGGCGCTGGAGCAGATTGTGTGCTGTATATTGTACAGGGTGTTGCAGACACGCAGTACACATTACCAGCGAAATTCCTGTACTTTCTTAAACAAAAATAATTCCTATAGTGGTTACATTTTATCGGTATTCGAACACTGCTAATTACAATACACGTATCAATAAGTCGGTTATTATGTACACAACAATTAACAACCGATACTATGACTGTTCAAATAATTGTAGTGTTGTCAATGTAGATAGCAAAAAAAATTGAGAAATTTATCAGGCTAAAAGAAGGAATAAAAATTCTAAAAATCTACTCCTAAATTAAAATCAAATTGTGTGATGTCCTCTGCTACGTTGCTTTTATCCCATGGTGAACAAGTATATATATTTTATAAATCATACTAGCGGTCCGTCCCGGTTTCACTCGGGAGCGATAGATATAATTTTTAAAATGTATGTCGTTTCCGGCCCGGCGTCTCAACTAATTAGTTTTGAGCAAATTCTATCAGATTTGCTTCTGAACTAATAGCACTGAGCGAATTCTATCAGACGTCGCTACTTGGTACTAAAACAGTTTTTTTTTTGTTTTTTTCTGAACTAATAGCTTTTAGCAAATTCTATCAGATGTTGCTACATGTAACAAAAACTGTTTTTTTCACCAAAACACCGTAATTTTGTGCAAAATACTTATTAAAAATTACCCTATAGCAAGACACATTTAGAAAATTTCATTAAAATCGGTTCAGTGGTTTCAGAGATTAGCGCGGCCAAAATTGTAACACGAGAATTTTATATAGATAGATTTACAATTACTGAGAAATAAAAATGCACATATATAAAGAAAAAATTCCAGCCAGGAATTTGGGCGACAGAACCATTCTAACTTCACAAATATTGACTTGTATTTAATATATTAAACAAAATATCTGTTAACGCGTGCGGTTACACGGGTATCGACTAGTAAGTAATAAATATTATATTGACCATAGGTACCTATACGTTTGCGTGGTTACATAATATGGTTTACATGTAAAAATTAAACAAAGCATGCTTGTCAACTACCTATTTTTATTTACATAAAAACAACTTTATAGCATTATATGTATCTCTTCTGCCCAAGTGCAGAATTTCCCCAAAAGAACAGAGCTCTTCATATTTGCACAACAAATATCCTCCCAAAGAGCGTTAACATATTTTTTCCAAAAATATTTTTTTTACTCAGTGGATCTCAAGACTAAAATTTTTTAATGTGAAATTTGGCCTAAATTAGTACAGTATAGGTACCATTCCCCACTTATGAAACTAGAATGACAAAACTTTATTTGGTTATTTATGTGCCATTATTGCAATTATGTTTAAAAATGGAATATCTTGAAACTTCAACTATCATGTTCTTTAACTGGGAACACTAATATAAAAACGATTTATGATACAGCCTGTATAATACGAGATCAAAAGCAGTTTCAATTCAATGCGCGTCTACTATATATATTACAGAGCCTGAATGGGGTGTTCATTCTTAAATAAGTTATAAGATCGTAACAACTATTAATTCAAAGCAAAATTATACAATAAAATTAGTCTCTAAAAATAAGAAAAAACTAATATTGTCACAAAATATTATAATATTCTATACTTAGTATATATGTTACGGTTAATACAAGAAAGTAGTTAATTCGCGAATTAATCGGCTAATTACCCGAATTAACCAATCCTTGACGTAGGTTAATTCGGGTATTAGCCGATTAATTCGCGAATAACTACTTTCTTGTATTAACCGTAACATATACATACTAAAATGGCTATTCTATCCCGTGTATTAACAGTCGATTTATTTATACAAATTTTGAATACTGAAACCACAGAACAGTAACTGTGACTGAAACGAACAGATAGCTAAAATATTTCAAAATAACGAGACACCAGATACCATTTTAGGAGCATAATGATTATAATAATATTCTGCTTAATTTCTTAAATATTTCAAAATATTTACCATAAGACGAAGTGGTATAATTGCGCTTAATCCTGAATACTATTGAGGCGAACCTTTCTACACCTACGTGCTAATTTTCTTCAAAAACGTTTAATGTAGCCGTGACGAGCCAACAAGCAACCAAAGAAATTTATTTGTCAAAAAAATGAATAAAAAATAGATAAAAATGATAATTTTGATAATACATTGAAAGCCATGAAACTGTTTCGTATTTGTTATTTGGCGATAGTCAATTGTTGTCGGCATCTAGCATATTTTCAATTTTTCGATTTTGCACCTCAATCAATTCGGTGCCAACAATAATCTGTCGCGTGTCACCTGTGACACGCGTGCCATAGGTTTGCCACCCCTATCCTATACCTACTGGGACAATTATAAACACATAATATAGGACAGTAAAGAATTCTGGATTTATAAAAATATTAAATCATAGATATTGATGTCTACATGGAAAATAAAATGAAATATATTGATGAAAGTGTTCTCAATTTATACAATATTAAAATGCAAACTATCTACAAAGGAATCTTCCTGATAGTTTTTTATTTTTTTGAAAATAATATAGCTATAAGTTGTAAGGAGTATTTTATTTATCATTTGTAATTTTAAGCTAGAGCACTTCAAGTAATGACATACATTTTTACAGCAATGTAACACAGGATATGTGCAGCAATAAGATTCAGCATACATTCAGCCGCACACAAGCTGAACAAACGCGGTTTATAGTTTTCATTTCCACCGTTATAAATCACGACGACGCTTAAAAGACAAGGACCAACCATTGAATCGCTTTTGCGCGTGACAAAGATAGGCTGTACACCGCAAAATGCGATTATTTTAATAAAAAAGTCAAATGGAATTTGATCTTATAAATCTACAGTAAACATATGTTTTCACTTCACGTTTAACTGCAAATAGAAGGGAGTTCCTAAACTCGTATTATTAATGTTAAGAATTTATTAATGTTGGGGTAAAAATAATGCATACAGCATGTAATACCTATATATACACACACCAATCCAAACTTATTCTGGCGATAAATCACTTTCGCGCCGCAGATTTCAAATTGGGATTTTTACGTAATTTGAGTTTAATACCATTTTGACATATATTATGACACCTACAAGATATTTGGCAAAACGACGTTTATATTCTTCGAGTAAAGTTGCTTTTATATAAGATTAGGGCTACACACATACTACTAAGCCTAGCTCAATAGCAATTGGCAAAAATTTGCTTCCAATGTTTAATTTGCTCTAATCTAGCATCATACGCTGAATACACACTGGCTTAGCCTGTTCCTTGGTGAATATTTGCTTCCAGAACACTTTATCAAGGATATTCCCTCTTAATTATTTTGGAGTTGGCATTAAGATTATAAATATCAATATTTTTTAATAATCTATTAATTTCATCAAATCCACAACCATGAAGATTTTGCATATTAATGATATACAATATATTACACTGCAGTAGACTTTCTTGAAGATTAAATAGCCAAATTAAATTAGTATGGAAATTCTCATAGAGAAAAAATTTTGCAGTCATAGAGGAGGTTCCCCTGCATATGAGAAGATAATAAAATAAATCTAAATCGGTCCAGTAGGGATTGTTGTAAAACTATAAAAAAAACTGCTTGCTTTAAATATTTATTCGATCTAGACTGTGTGCAGCACCGGATTTTGGTAGCCTAGGTTTTTATATTGAACAGTTCCCTAGTTTCCTTTACTATTCCAACATCACAAGTGTCGGAATAGTACTAATTTAGGTCAAAATTCACTGTTCAAAATCTTAAAACATTTTTTTAAATTTTGAGACCACTTGAATCTAAAAAACATAATTTAGGAAAATGCCTATGCGTCTGTTTGTCTGTGACACAAGTCAAATGAATGAGCGAGCGGATTGAAATCAAATTTCAATTAGTAATAATATGGTTTTTACGCCGATTAGCATATATATTTCAGTAAGTTTGATTATAATTATTCTGATAATTAAAAAGTGCCACAATCATAATGTAGTGATCATAATTCCTGTACAAACATATCATTTTTAATCACAAGTCTAATAACCTAAATACATTTAACTATAAGGAAAAAGTGTAATCTCTTTTTGTGGTGATGCCCTACGCCGGTGTCTACTGTGCCTTATTATAAATCCAACACTGTGGACTGTGTGTAGTCTAATAAGTTCGGCTGTAAATGGTTTTCAAATGCACTGTATATATAGTTTAGACTACGACGCATGCATACTAAGCGGTGCGGGCGACACAGAGTTAACAAGATCTGAATAAACGAACGTTAACTAGAGGTGTCTGTTGTTTGTGTGATAACAATGAGAGGAGGATGTCGCGTCATTGCGGTTCACTTATTGTCACTCACTCACTCACTCATTATACGTGGCTGAATATAGTGACACCCAGAAAAAAAAACATTGTCTCGAATTCATTCATACTTGTTGCAATGTTACAATGAGGCTGTAGTAATTTTTAAAAAATCGTTAATGACTATTTGCTATTAGAAATTATAACCACGAATACAATAGCGTTTTAAATTGTAAAACTTGTCTACGTCATTGGTGCAAAGTGCGTATCTCTGCAGACATTATCTATAATATACAACGGCTTAGGAACAAATACAGAAATTTCATCTTTGATTCATCCACAGTTCTCGCTTATGTGAGGGTTCAGATCCGGCGTCACCTAATGTAAAGATTAGCTCTCGCATAATGTGAAATACTGCATTATATACTTGCTTTATATATTAGAATTATTACCTGTTAAGATATGTCACTATAGAGTAAGGAAATTCAGTTCGCCGCGAAAAGTAAATATTTGGGGTTCGTATTCTGTTTAATAAATATTTTTTTCTCATATAGCGTTGTAACAACGGGTGTTTTCTTAACAATTATAGCAAAAATAGCTATATGTAGTGTTAAGAATACTTAATTTAATTGCAAATATAATATACTGTCACGAAAATTCACTTATCTATAACCTTAATATTACAAATGTTTTAAAAGTCCAGGAACGGAATAATTTTTATAATCGGATAAGCCGCACTAAAAATTTTAAAATGGTTTTTTTAATAACTTTTTCCTGTTTATCGAATGGAAAATTAAATTTTGGGCCCGAAGGCCCTAAAAGGGTCTCGTAGGGCCCAACTTTGAAATTTTAAATGGGAACCATACTTTTTTATTTTATATTCGGATTATGCAGAAAATTTTACATATGAATACGTCTTAGTATTTTTTTATTTCTCGGGTCGTTTGTAGAGCCCCTAAGAAAGAACCAAAAATAGGCTCTGTACAAAAAATAACCAAATTTGAAATTATTGACTACCTTTTACCTAAAATATTCATTTTGAAGAGAAATTTCACTAATCGATACTTCATAGCTCTCTAAAGGTCGATTTTGAACCTTAAGGCTCCTTTGTAGTGCCCCTAAAAAGGTCTAAAATTGTTCAGAGCTGAATAAATCTTAATTTGAATTTGGTTAATTAATATTATCTTCAATACTTTTTACTGGACGAAATTTTACAAAATTCTAAATTAGGCCCTAGAATGAAGTAGGTACCTACTAATTTGTAAAATTTTATCCACAAAAAAAGTATTGAAATACTTTTTCTGTCAATGAAATTTTACAAATTAGTACTTCCCAAAATCTAATTTTGCCATTCCATGGACAGGGAAAAATTATTTAAAATAATATATTAACATTTTTAGTCCGGCTTACCCGATAAGAAATATTATGCCGTTCCGGGACTTTTGAAACATTTTGTATATAAGCGAAATACCATTCTGACACATTCATCGCGAAATCTCAGAAACTATAAAACGCACAAACTTGAAATTTGGACAATAGGTTTCCTTTGTGACGTAAGTCTTCCCCAAGATGATTTTTTTTTACATTTAACCCCTAAGGAGGTCAAAATCGTGTATACATTTATTTGAGAAAATATCCATATCTATAACAAATAGTTAAAGTGAGAGTTACTGTTTTCAACATAAATTCTTCATCAAAAATATGCAAATTCATATCCAAACGCTTTTTTTTATTCAACCCTAATGAGATCAATGGGGGTGTAGGATTTTTTGGCAAATAATTAAAGTTAGGGGTATTATTATCAACATTCTAAATTGGACTTTTGTGACGTTTTCAACGTCAGAATTCAATCCCTAAGGTGACCAAAATTGGGCTAAATATGGCAAAATATTCATATCTAACGCTTCACTTAAGTGAAATTTATTGAAGTCAACATACGAACTCTTTCTGTAAGCAAATACATGCTCGATTGTTTCTTTTTAATTTTAATCAACCATTAAGAAGATAAAAAGGAGAGTTATATACTTAAATTTATTTTGTGTTGAAATTGCTCCAGTTAGAATCTCGAAATTTGAGTTGGGTATATTCTTTGTTATAGTCGAAGAGATTACAAATTATCTAAATTCATATCCCAAACGGTGAAAACGAGGGTGAAAATCCTCATAAAGTCTATGTTACAGTATCCCTGAAATTGCTGCTGAAAACGTGAAATTCGAAAAAAATAAAATTCTTAAAAAACAAAGAAATACATGTTCGACCGTTTTTTGAACAAAGGACCTGAAGAGTTTAAGTCGGTAAATATATTATTCATTTATTTAGTGAAAATTAAGAATTAAAAATAATTCACATATATTGCAAAACTCTCATAGAAAAAGCATATAATCTAAAATTATATAATTGATTATGAAATATGGTCAAATAATAGTATAATAAAATGATATTATCGGCACATAAAAAGAAAAATATACTACAAAACAGTAAACCTGCACAGTGGCGCGGCGAGCGTATGTGTTTGTTATGCCGTTACCATTAATTGGTCCGGAATATGATTTCTGTCACATATACGGGTACCATATCGGCGTCGACATTGCCGTTTTATAAACAGGGGTGTAACACAGACGTAACGACAATTTACTTTTTAATTAAAATATTTCAAAGTATATACATACTTATTCAAGTTAGCCACAAAAGTTAGTAAGTAGTTGCTGTTTAAAACTATATAATAAATTATCTGGTTGTATAAAAAAAAATCCAGCTAATCTGACGACGGGACCATTCCAACTTCAAAAATATTGACATTTGATATAGTATGATAATGAAAATAAAATGTCTGATATCGCGTGAGGTGACGTGGTTAATGGCTAGTATTCAATATAATATTTGCTATTCGTTGCCATTGTTACCTACATAATATTTTCCACGTCATGTAAAAAATAATCAAAGCAGGCTAACTAGTTTATTTTATATTATTTTCAAAACAATAAAGTTTAGGAAAACGAAACTTTCTTGAAAAAAATAAATAGATCAATGAGTAGGTATACTATTATTATATAAAAAACATCGTTATAGCATATATCCCTTCTGCGCATGCGCCGATCTTCCCCAAAAACAATAGGGCTCTTCATATTTGCATACCAAACATCCTCCCAAAATTTGGTTTCAATCCGTTCATCCGTTTGACCTGTATCGTGCTCACAGACAAACAGACTAAAAGACGCACAGAGTTTTTCCAAAAATGTGTTTTTTGGATTCGGGGGACCTCAAAACGAAAAATATTGTAAAATTTTGAAAAGTGACTTTTGACCTAAACTAGTAGGTACCATTTTCCACTTGTGGGTGGGAATGGGAAAATGTGAAAAAAAAATAGTTTTTTAAGAAATTTTGCAATAAGAGGCCTGCATCCATCAACTATGTCAAAGTTTGAGAGGGATCCTCAGAGTGTATCACAGTGTGACAAGGGGGATCATTCTTTTATAATATCGCATTATTTTAAAATGGCTGCAATTAGAAACGTCTATAATATTAAAGGTGAAAGGCGCGTCAAAAAACCACGAAATTTTGGTGTTGTAATTATAAACGATGGAGACTAAGAAGAATTTGTTATTTAACTGAAAAAATGCTTTAAAAATATTTCTTTTGAATAGTTTCGTACAAAATATATTATCAATGAAGCCTGCCAAATAAATTACTATTTATAAGGTATTGATCCCATTTTGTAATTTCTCAAGTTTAGTTTAGAAAATAAATTAAATCACCATTTCTCAGTATAAAAAAGGCACTATTCGGTACAACAATTATAGATGTTTTAAACAACACTTTTCATATAAATTTTCATGGTTTGATAGTAAGTTCGTTCCAAGCAGCCAGCAAACGGTTCCGAAACCGTCACCCGCATGCGCACTAGGTAAAACGAAGTTGTTAGTGGCGACTTTAGAACACGTTTTACCTACTGCGCATGCGGGTGACGGTTTCGGAACCGTTCGCTGGCCGCTTGGAACGAACCTAGTAATTTCTAAACTGTTGATATTGTCATTTTTGCCAAAATTTACATGAATATTTTTCAATATACATACCTTTTTTTCAAAGAAATAATCTTCATCAGATAATATATTCTAAAAAATGTTTGTCTATCGGGTTAAAACTTGCATTCATTCCTATTCTTATTCACGACTTCCACCATATAAACTCGTCTTGTCCACCATACGAATATGTCTTTATTTGCATTTGCGCACAATTCAATTTTGAACTAAACTTTGAAAAACGCGTTCAACAAACAGGTTCTGTCTGCACTTTTCTATCAGTTTTTTATATATTTTTTTAGACTTTAGTTATCTCTTTAGTAGAGTCAATACATTCTGTAAGATATAAAATAAAAATAAAATTATTACCCATAGCTTCCACCACATAAACCCATTTCCTCCACCATGCACATTCATTGCCACAATAATTTTACTTTTTTTTTAGTGTAGGGGTAAAACGTTGCACACAAATAAAAAGATGTGTTATTAACTTTGTACCTTTCCACTATCTAATAATTAATTTGACTATTAATACCTGCATTTTTTATTCTTACACCAAACATTCCAGCTTAATTTTTACAATATAAATGTTAAGTTAGCGTAAAAAATCAGTAGATATCAATAACTGAATTTAATTAATAACTGCATAGTAATTATTAGTCAACATTAAATGCGAAATTCCGAAATAAAAACCACTATTGCTGGGTTGCAGAAAGAATTGTCAAAAAAATTGATTGTAGGAAAACTTTATTTCGAAGTGAAAACTGTAGAAAAAACGATGCTAAATACATGTACACACTGCAGTTTAAGAAAAATATCGTTACAATCGATCAATTATTTTTCGAGCAGGACCGATTTAAAACTCTACTATTATTTTCTTATTGAGAAATATGTGTGTTCACAATCTAAGGTCATTGTCAAATCAGATTTTTGACAACCGTTTCTGCAACCCAGCAGATATATAATACCCCACAATACTAATCCTTCTTAGAATTATAATAATAGCATATTTCGGCAGACGATAAATATGTTATAATTTTCATCGATTCTGCAAAAAAATATATTTTAGCGATTGAAAAAAGTTTTATTTACAAAAAAACATGTCAGTCATGCAGTTAGAGTCTGATTGTACTACCCTCAAAATATGAAGAAAAGTAGTTTTCTACATGTTGCTCTTGAGTGTGGGTGTGTGTCTGTCTGTAGAATTTTCTTTCGTTCATAATATCTTTTCATAGATAGATTTGAATGCTGGATTGTTTAAAT
The DNA here is from genome assembly GCA_963575645.1 of Xanthostigma xanthostigma. Lineage (NCBI taxonomy): Eukaryota > Metazoa > Arthropoda > Insecta > Raphidioptera > Raphidiidae > Xanthostigma > Xanthostigma xanthostigma. The sequence goes on from OY754468.1 coordinate 17,776,050, forward strand.
GTGTGTCTCAGAAGACGCTCCAGAACAATTTTGTCAATCAGAAGAGTGGTTTTGAAACTACACGTAATTTTGTGCAATCGTATAAGGTATTTCTAGCAAATTCTATTATTTTTTTTAATTTCAAAAATATTTCAAAAATGGTTTTCCAGACTGATTTTTTATTGCTAATATCTATCACATATAAGTATTTGTATGATCCAGATTTTCGATAAATTTCACAGAAAAAACAAACATTTTTTTACTTATAGCTTTCGTTTCAAATAAGATACCACGAATCCGTTAATAATTAAAATTATACTAGTGGTGGGTCGTTGACAATTTTGGCATAAACAAAGAAGTAGGTGAAAAATCAGGTGATTTTGTTAATTAATTATTAACTACATAGAACGCAAGGTAGGATCATAAAATTGTTTAATTATTAACTATTCAAATACGCCATAAATTTGGAAAATTACAGATGAAAATGAGAAGATTTCTTCCCATTTTCATATACAATTGTTTGATTTCGTTAGTTTTAAATAACGAGCACACTAATAAGTACTGTGGTTCGTGTGTCGGTTTCATTTCCATATGCGTATCGTTCTTGGTTGAAGGAGTTCTTTGCGTTTTGTTGATGAAGTAGGTAGTTGAATAATCAACTATTTAATTTTAAAAAGCGAAAAAACTGATTTGTTGACAAACGATTTACAGTAAATTTAATTAGTTTGTTGTATTAACGGTCACCACTAATTCACACAGTATAAAACAGCAGTGTCGGCAAAACCACATTGTCGCAATGAAGTGTCACAAAAAGGTCGGCTACAACAATGGGTGCAATCGTACACACAACGTGAATCAAACAAACAATAATACAAATAAACTGTAATTGAAGCAACAAAAGCACCTACAACAGACAAAATTAATACGTATAATAAACCGACACGATTATAATCATATACATAATATATCGTTGGCCTGCCTAGTGCCTACCAACCTCCAACTTTATTGTGATGCAGTTCTACGTTTACTACGTCAATGGCGATAATATTGCGTTTGCGATGAACACTCGATCGTTTTACTATATTAAGTAACTATAATATAAATGCGAATGTGAGTTTGTTTGTTATGCTTTCACGCGTAAACCGCTGAACAGATTTCAATAAAATTTGGCAAGGAGATATATTGCATCCTAAGGGACAATATAGGCTATCTTTTGTCTTAAAAATTGGTTGTCTGTAAAGTCGGTTTACGGACGATAGTTTTACGTGATAACGTATTCCGTAATACATAACCTAAACCTCCCAAAATTTGGTTTCAATCCGTTTATCCTTGGTGTCGGAATGATAAGAAATGTCAAAAGTGACGTTTGCAACTTACAAAGTATTATGTTCTAATAATAATTAGTTATTCCAATACTTAACTTAGAAGGCTTTGCATTTCACAATATACTAATGTCAAAAAATTGAATTAAACATTAGAAATGCAGCTGTTTTCATGTTAAGACAAGACATACGTTTGCTTCTAATTTCCATGTACGGCAAACAAAGACAACCGACCGCGTCGCGTCATGCATTACACAACATTGCATTTATACAGCTATTTTTCTATATAAATTTGTATAACATATTTTTCTATATAAATTTGTATAAAAAAACTGTTTAGGCAAATTCTGTTATACGAAATCTATGTAAAATGTTCTCCTCTTTCGTTTAAGACTGGTTTTAAACCGATCTGATTTAAATTGAGCGAGAAATTAGCAAAAAGCACGCACAGGGTCAGGCGGAACGTTACGCGTTAGGAACGTTAGGAACGTTAGGAACGTTAGGAACGTTACGTTACACTTTTTCGAACATGCAGCCGGTGTTTTATCAATTTATAATATTGGTGATTCATCAATTTATAAGACGTTATCACGTCAAAAACCTGGAGGGGATGAAATAGAGAATGAAATTTTGTATGGAGAACCGATAATTTCTCAAGTTAGATATATGAAAATTCGTATTTAGGCTTTTGGTAAAAAGTAAAGAATTAAGTACTCACGTGTTTCAGCGTTTTTGCTAAATCATCCCTCAAGAGGGTAAAATTGGGGAGGATTTCAAAATTCACACGTAATATAAATACATACATAGGTATATATGTATATAGCACGCAAAAACTGCTGGCAAAAATGTCAAAGAGTATAAACATTTTTTTAAATTGTACTACAATACGGTGGAGCCGTTGTCGCTGTTTCATCTCAATCGCGTGCGGAGCGACAGGTAGCCGCTAGTAAATGTTATAAAACACAACGTTTCTCTGCCAGTTCTTACGCATCTAAATCGAGAATCACTTATCAGATTTACATACCTACATTCTTTTACCACTCCAACGCTACATGTTGAGAAAGGTAGTAATTTAAGTTAAAATTTTCAAAATTTCATAATATTTTTCGTTTTGGGAGTTCAAGAAGACAAATTTTTGAAAAAAGTATGTTCGTTTGTTTGTCTGTCAGTTTTTTTGCCCTTTTTGCCTGTGAGCACGATACAGATCAAACGGTTGACCGGATCGAAATCAAAGGATATGTAAATATGAAGTCGTATCGTTTTGAGAACAATTGGCGCATGCGTATAAGAGACATATGCTATAACTTTGTTTTTTCTGTCATAACGCTATACTTTTCATAACGATTTAATATTCTATTCATTTTTGCTAGAAAGTTTTGTTAAAATTTTTTTCTAAACTTTATAGTAATCGTAAATATTTTGAAAATAAAAAAAATCTGTTGTTTTTTTTCTGAAGACATCAAAAAGAAATTCGTTTGGTAGCTAACAAGAATGCTTAGTTTAATTCTTACATACGAAACTTCATAATATGTAACCATGCAAACAAAAATCTAACACAATTATATTTATTACTAGCCATTACCCGCGTTAACAGAAATTTGATGTTATTTATTAAACGTGTAACGTCTGTATTTTTGAAGTTGGAATAGTCCCTATCATTCAAAATTTTGAAATTATTAATTTATGTTAATCTGGCTAGGTTTTGGTCTATATTCTGTTGGGACTATACTATAAATTCAAAATTTAAGGAGTGAACCATACACTTTTTGGGGCGGATGTGCTTTACATTGTTTCATTGCTTGCTTTGTCGCTTCATTGAGTGAACCGTACTATAATGATGTTTTGGCACCTTACTATATGAAGCATTGACAATTTTACTGAAGTAAGTCGAAGTAGTGGCTTTTTTGGCAATACATTGCCTAAACCGCTAGAGATATTATATATATATATATATATATATATATATATATATATATGATATTTTTTGCACGTACCTTCTATATTATAGAAAAGTCTATATTTTTAATATTTTTGACAGTTCTATTAAGAAAAAAACCTCACTTTTATTAGGTAGCTTATGAAAATTAATGTAAGCATCTACATTTGTCTCTCATATACTTCTATTTTCTGACAGATAGTTTATGAAAGTTACTGTTTTGTTTGTTAGATCGCATACTTTTGTTTTTCATTACAGTACTAATGCGTTATGGGTCACTTTATATGCCTGTACATTTGCATATATAGCAACTATTTTATAGTGGAGTGCAAAAAATAATGTACGAGACAATTATGATATAATTTAGTTTTAATGCTTGTAATCAAAATGTCGCGTCACACTCATAAAATTTAAATAAAATACTATAAGTATAAAAAAAAAACTGAGATCGTGAAAATAATTTACCGAATACCGAATACAAACGCACATCAGAATCATAAATAAACGATATGTGACTGCATTGCATAACCTACACATAACTCATACATACGTAAAGACTACTACGCGGTTTTGTGTAAAAAAGTAAACTCATATCTGTAGAAAGAGTGAGATGACAGATCTGATTCGACAATGTGGGAAAAATACGAGGGCACTCGATATCATCTCTGATTTATATTATTGACTTTTTTCTCTCTTTGTGACTATTGTCTGTGTCATAGAAATGAATCTGAAATTATATTCTGATGTCGGAATCAGTAGCGTACGGATATTTGAACACCTGAACTAGATACCTTCTATCTCAAGAAAACTTGGAGCGTTTCTTTAAAACAAATCGTAAAATATATTGAAATGAAAAAACACTCATAGTTTATTTTCCAAGAAATTATAGGAATTTTTGAAAATTAACTTATTTTAATATTTTGACACGAGATCTGCTCAATAAACAAAATGATATTTAACACTTGAATGGCACAATCGTCCACAGAGATCTCCGAATACATTTTGCACTTTTGCAAAACTTTAGATTGTTTGTTTCGTAGTAAGAAGTGAGACCTTCACCTTATAGGACGGTATGGATCTAAATGGATTTTTCAACGGAAGTGTTGTAAGGGGAAATTAACTTTGCGGAGTTGTTTGGCTGTCATCAACTAACCTTGTATACACACCTATACTAATTGAGGTTCTTAACCATTTTCAAGCCAAATATATATGTGTGTTAAGTAAATAATATATTAAAAATAAATTCCAAGAAAATGATTGAATAAATAACTAAACTAATAATAAAAATTAAATAATTGAATAAAAAATTATATTTGACTGAAAATATTAAGAAAAGAATAATTTAATAATTGAATAGATAAATAAAATTAAATCATTAACTAAATAAATAATAAATTGTAAATCTAAAATATACAATCCGAGAACCGTGGTTCGCGTACAACTCGCCTCGGCGCTTTTTGCGACCTGTGATAGTTAATACAAATTACAAAACAATTACTGTGCAAGTGTCCCACCTACAAATATACATACGGTATTAAGTGAATACTTTTATGAAAATATGGGTACATTTTATTATGTAAATTATGCATTTTTTTCGACTTGCATAGCAAAGGTTGAAGAGTTAAAAAAAATAATTGAAGACAGAAGGTTGCGCGATCAAAAAGAAAAATTAGTATATATAGACGATCAAATATTTCAAGTAACGTTTTTATCAAAACTCAAAATGAAATAGGAACGAGCTTTCAAAGTTTTATTAATTTTATTAATTTTTAGGTCATTCCTGGCGTTATGTTATGTCACTATTGAAATATGTTATTCATAGAAATTGTTCGAGGGTGTTCCCGTTTTGTTGGACACAAAAATTCGTGCGTCGTAGCCATGCTTCTGTACATGCTTGCATTAGCGATAAAGGCCTTCCACGAGTTATTTAGAATGCATTTCCGATTCATTTTTTGCGTGTATTAACCGAGCTTTTGTATTAATTAAATAAAATTTAATTAAAATTTGAAAGGCTGTTTCTCTCTTATTTTTGAGTTTTGACAAAGAAGTTACTTAAAATATTATGTATCTATATGGCTATTTATTTTTTATTTATATTTTATGAGATTCGTATGACATCTATTTTTCTTGCAAGTACCTATCTTTCAAAGAACAGTAATTTTCATTTTTTTATAGAATTTGGTCAATTTTGATGAATCAGTGTCTTGTAAAGTTGTAAAGAAAAATATTAAATTCTATACATTTTTTTTAAATAGGTAATCCGTACTAATGTAGACTTACCAAGAAACATTCTTTTTACAAAATGTTTTAAAATGCTAACGAATTCTTAATGCTAGGTTAAACTGTTTAATATAATATGTACTTAAAACTTACCTACAATTTATGTACCTACCTAACAGATGTTGGCACATCGCTATTTTATTGAAAAGAAAAGTCAGTGAAAGTACTACCCGTTAAGAAGAAGTGATAACTACGCCACTGGTGTTGGCCAATAAAATAATATAACCGCTAAATTTTACACTTTCTGTCGTTCTACTTCAAGTTGTGATAAATAGGTAAACAATAGCCGTCCGTTTGAAGTAGATGTTACAAAGAATTGGTACACATTTGTGGTATTATATGATTGTGACATTGTTCCCTAATCATATTATTATTTATTACGTAATATTATCAGATTATTATTGAAACATAAAAGATTTGTTAAAAAGGAAATCGGCTCTTATAATTCGTGCATGTAATAATAATGATAAATCGTCGAATATTTAAGTACATATGTATTTCAATTGAAGATGATTATCACAACAAAAAAATGTTTTTTGTTACAAAATTGAAATTGGTATTACCTACCTATTTCTGAAAGCATTTATTACGATCACTTAAGTCAAATCAATCATTTTAGATAATTGTCGATAGTTGTGTCAATTAGGCTATTTGACTCTCAGTTTTAAATTGTCTTAAAATGTTCATATTGTGGTATTAGTCCAAACGAATTTTTATTTCGCTTAAATGTAATAATTTTATATGGTAAAATAGCACTAAAAATTTTTAATATATAAGTTGGCCGCCATTTTACCTACTGTGTCATCATTCTTGTGGTATACAAACAAGTGCAAATAAAGCTCGGTATTATTGTTGACAGGAAACTCGACATTTAGTATTTACTTACGTGTATGTTTTAATTTGTGATTTGTTATTCAATGAGTTATCGTATTTCACCTAAATAATTTAATCATTTATTTTTTATAGTGTCAAATACCGTATTGAATAATTTGTCATTGAATTGGAAATTGCCAATAAAAATTGCCACTTACGTTTCTACTGCTGAGTTATACCTGAAACCAAAAGAATATTTATGTTAATACAAACATGACACGGTAGGTACCTACAACTAAAAATATTTTTCACAAAATACCAATTTCTAAAACTAAATGCTAGGAAAATATTTATTATAAAATTTAGTTTCTTATATCATTGATTGAAAAGAAGTATTCAGCTGCTTCGTACATATTTTCTGTATAACTTTTAAAAACTATATGGATTAATACAGTAATTAGGAACCGAGAATTTAGTGAAAATAAAAATAAGAACACTTATCGTTTTGCTTCTTGGTAGCCCATTAAACTATAATTAGTATCGGCGCTTAGTGTCGAAATAGTTTCGGATGAAATTTATTTGCTGGAATAGGTTTAGAACATATTATATTACTAAAACCCAATTTGCCTCACGGGAATCTGATCTGATACCTTTTATAATAAAAGGAAACAAAACTTTTTTCAATTGAACATTTTTTATATTAGGTATTTGACAGACTTTCAACAAAAAAGTGTCTATAGCCAATTTTTTTCATAAAATTGATATTATTATTTTTTTTTTTTTGTGAAAATTGAAAACGGAAAACTGCCATTTTTTAGCTTTGAAGGTATACAAAAGTGTGTTTTTTTTACCAGGCACAATTTAAAATTGTTGTTAAAACTAGTATAGGTAAAATTATAAATTTGCAAAAAAGGAAATGACAATTTTTTATTTGTTACTAATATACATACACGATATAAAATTAAAATTTTAAATAGGCGAAAAATTGAAAATCGTCGATTTTAGTATAAAAAAATTGTCTGGTAAAAATTTTTTTTCGCGCACCCCGTAAAAAATAACTGCTTTCATGCGTAAAAAGCAGTAGTAAAATGAGCCATTTAGGGACTTAAGCGTGAAGTAAAACAAACGTAGAAGATTTAACCAATTCAACACTAATTTTCATAAGACACGTGAGCCTATAATTAGAAGTATATGAACAGTAGGTGCAAAGAATAATTTTCATAAACATTATTGGACTGTCAAAAATGCTAAAATTATAGTTAAAACCAGTTATAGGAGGTACGTACAAAAAATATAGTATATAACGCGAAATCCTAATTATCAATAAATCAACAATTTCAAATAGGTATTAACTTTACGAAAATAATTTATAGATGATAAATAATAATTGTTTGTATTATAAAAAAAATAGTTCAAATAAAAAGTTATTTTTTTTATTTAGTATATGGTTTATTGGCCTCTACATCTTCTGACATAATTATCCATGTCAATACGTTCGGGAGAATTCCAATGTAAAACAGAGGAAAAATTAATCTGAAGTTATTACAGCAAAAAAAATCATCCGAAAATAATTAATTGTTACGAGTGTGCCAACACTACCTAGTTTATAAAATACAACAAAATATAATAAAGTGACGGTAAATATATGTAGTTATATAATAAATACCTACAAAATTGTTCATTAAATATCTCCCAATTTGGAACAAACCCAGTGACTTTTATTGTTACTAACTGTAAAATGTCCGCATTTAAAAAAAAATTGCAAATAACATAACTAATTATAGAATATATGAACTTTTTTAGTAAAATTACTATTTCATAATTCAGAAAAATGTTGCGACCGAAATTTCAATTGAAAAGCAGTAAAGAAATACCGCCAAACATACGTATAAAATATTTACAAATACTTTAATTGCATTTTGTAGATAGGAGCGAAGAGTATAAGATAAGGGCGGGACTTTAGTTTTAAAACAGAGACTCGAGAAGCGCCACGAAACGCGTATCGATCTGCCGCGCGTCACGTGACCGCGCCGACCAATGACGTCATACAGACGTTCACAGGTGTGGCGTACTACACACATACGCAGAGAAACACAAACGCTATAGCAGCGTCACGACGCTAGTAGTATAATGCCGAGAGAATGTTACTACTGTAGGTACCTACATACAGCTGAAATATTCTCAGTCCTAGAGCCGACTGACGCATTTCCTATGTATTATATCTAGACACGCGGCAGCGTGTCAAGCCAAGTTCAACAAAAAAAAAAGGAAACAGCATAGACCCGTGTTATATTACACGAACCATTTAGAGCCACTTTTGACCCCTCAATAACTCAAAATCTATTTAACATAAACACATGAAATTTGGTTTATTTATTAAAACCCCTTAGATTAACCAGAACCCCAAATTTCATAAATGCAGCTCAAACGGTTTTTGAGATATTAACGTCTAAAAACCGGCATTTTTATCACTGACCGACTGACTGACTCACTGACATATAGATCAAAAACCTAACCCACTTCCAGATGACCTAGAAAGTTGAGCTGGGTAATTGTGTGTATATAAAGGAAAAAAAACAGAAAAGAGTGAATTTTCAAGATTTAAAATTTTTCCAAGCAATCGATTTTTATTAACATTTAGCGCCATTCGAAAAAGAAAACTATACAAAAGATTAGTTTTACAAATCACTTAAATAATAAATATTTCTTTAAAAAAAGTAATGATCCCATAAAAAACATAAATGTGACAAAGAGAGCCAAGTTCAATATTCAGAATATTCGTGGTTGTCAACTTCGTTGGCAAGTTTTCATACATATAAACATGAAATTTAGGTATATAAATCATAATATGAAACACGAAAACTTGTAAGTGAACACTTGCCACCCTTTTAGATCTCAAATCTTTTTGTCGCATATTCTTAATTTTGATCTTGGCTCCCTTTTTCCCATTTATGTTTTTTTTTTTGGGATCTAATACACACACACACACATTTTTCTGTGTAAGGCAGCATTGTGACACAGACAAATTGGGAGCTACAATGGTTATTATTTTTATTCTGCCGGAGAAAATTAGGGCTGCTAAGAGGTTACGGCAAAATGAACTCTTACACCCCATAATGATACGAAAGTACTATTCGTTGAGACCGCCATTTAGACGTCAATTTTATTTATAATTACTGGAACTGACGTCAGTAACTCATGATCCGGCAGAGTAAAAGTAATAATAATTATGCCGTGATATTTGCTTGCTAACTCACATATTATGGCTGACTTGACAATGTCGTAGGTACAGTTTTTATACATGCAGCTGAGTAGTAAAAATATGTTGTTGTGAAACTCCTTGTCATATAGAACATTAGATTGTATACAAACAAAAAAAAATATTGGTCCAAACAGAAAAGATCACTTTTAGCTAAATGTTGATCAATGTGCGATGTTTCGACGTGAATATTGTAAAAAAAACTGCGTTAAATATATGTATACACAGTTTAAGAGCAACTATTGTTTTAACCGATCAAATATTTTTCGAGCAGGAACGATTGAAAATGCTACAATGCTTTTCTTATGGAGAAATATATGTGGTTACAATCTAAGGTCATTATTAAATCAGATTTTCTGATAATGCTTTCTGCAACCCAGCAAATTGTTTGTACTTCGATGCACAGAAAATCTGACGGTAGACTTTCCGTCTGTCAGCGTAGGACGCAATTCTGAATCTTTGCTGTATAGAACAGTGACCTCTTTAGCCGTATATAATAATATGCAATCAGAATAATTGCCAGCGTGAATATACAGAACGTCTATACATTGATTGTCCTTTGACAAATGACCGTTAAAGACAAACTGAATTGTTTGTTACAATATTATAATAGTATTTGTTCGCTGTTTGGATTAATTATGAAGACAAATTAAATAGATATCATTGAATGAAAATGCACTTGGATTAAACAAATGAAATCGTGTTAATGACCTAACTTGGCAAGCCTATATAATTTACTATGTCTACAACAAAAACGTGGCTTTATATTTTAGCCAGTTGGGCAACAAAACCATTCCATTGACATAATAAATAAAATTTCTCTTAACGACTAATAATAAATCTGACTGATTTCTGTTTGACGGATATTCAGAACAAAAGAGCAGCATATATCTTTATTTTCAAAATATTTCAGAAACTGTGAAACTGAAAAACTTTTTTACAAAACTTTCTTGTAAAAATAAATAAAATAATAAATCGTTATGAAAAATATACCGCATAACAGAAAAAACATTTTGGCACATATCTCTTTTGCACATGCGCCGATTGTCCCCATAACCAATAGAGCTCATATTATTTGCATGCAATTTGGTTTCAATCCGCTCATCCGTTTGACCTGTATCGTGTTCACAGACTAACAGATGGCAAAAAAATTCTGTTTAGATTCAGAGGATCTCGAAACGAGAAAAATATTGTAAAATTTTGAAAGTGAATCTTGACCTAAATTAGTACCATTCCCCATTTGAGGGTTGGAATGGTAGGAACATTGAAAAAAAAACAAAATTATTCCTCAGTTCACGTGAACTGTTCGTTTATTGAAAATTATAGTAAAACAAACATGGTGTCATTACAATTGCTTTATAAGTAAAGAACATAGGGGCTAGCAACACGAGTTTTATGTCTAGACTTGAAAGTAGAGATGTTACAGAGATGTCCGCATTCGCCAACACGGATAATATTTCACATCTGCAAATACGTATTAATTTCCCGATTTTTTTAATTAAGTTTTTCTATAAAAAATAGTATACTTACGTTATTTCGATGAAAACACACAAAATTTTGTACTTACCTACCTTTTTTGTCTTAAAAACACTTAAATACAAAAAATATAAACCTGCACCCCTCGTTTTTAAACTTAAAAAAAATACATTTTCAAATTTGGGACATAATATCAAAATTAGCACAGAATTATAAAATACTTGAGTGTGTTTTTATATAAAAAACAAAAACTTTTAATATATTCATAGGAGGTAAATAATAATAATAATAATAATTTGTATAACGAGCAGCACAGCAGTCAATGTTTAAATTAAAAAGTATATTGAGTCCTTCACATGCAGCCTCAGAAAGTCTGTCGTAATAAATGAAGGGTGATTTTTCTGCGGTAAAAACTTTTAATTTAGGGGGAGAAGGGTTAATTCAAATTACCACATCGTCGTGTAGTCATGGATACACAATAATTGTCACTTTAACCCTCTCCCCCACAATACAATACAATATAAACACGCATTTCAGTATGCTCTATGTTATAATGTGTTTATTATTTGATTTAGATTCATTCCTCGTGTATTGACCATAGAAAATTGGATATATAATAATACATTGTTGATTCTATTTAAAATGAATAAGTAATTCGTGTTATAAACAATGACACAAGCACATTTTATTACTGTTTTTGCATATTGCTACATAGTGCACTCGTATTTAGCACATATACATACTATTTTGGCATCAGTTGAAAGGTGAAACCTAGAGATAGAACCATAAAATTTCAAAATTTCACAGCATTCTGTACGACTCGGTATCTTTTCGAAAAAATTGCAGCTAATTGGGCGACGAGACCATTCCAACTTTAAAATGTTGACTTTTGATATAGTATAATAAAAATAAAATTTCTGATATCGCGTAAGGTGAGGCGAGTAACGGCTAGTATTAAATATGATATTTGCCATTCGTTGCCATGGTTACCTACAAAATATGTTTCACGTTATGTAAAAATTAAACAAAGCATGCCTAACTATGGTTTATTTGTGACAGATCTACAAAACAAAAGAACTGCTGATTTTTTTAATTTCAAAATATTTGCTAAACTATAAAGTTTAGAAAAAAATTTTTAACACAACTTTCATGAAAAAATAAATAGAATAATAAGCCGTTATGAAAAGTATACCATTATTATATAAAACACCGTTATAGCATACATATCTCTTCTGCGCATGCACAAATTTTTTCCAAAAACAGGGCTCTTCATATTTGCATAGCAAACATCCTTCCAAAATTTGGTTTCAATTCGCTCATCCGTTTGACCTGTATCGTGCTCATAGACAAACAGACGCACAGACTTTTCCAAAATATGTTTTTTGGATTCGGGAGACCACAAAATTCACTCTAGAAATAAAGAAATTATAAGTTTTTCAGTGCATTCTCAACAAAGACTGTTCAGATAGATTGAGACTCGGCTCAAATTCTGTTTACGCACCAAGTCTATATGAAATGGCTGTATTCAAGGATTGAAAACAAAATTGGGTCCGAGAACACTTAAAATTTTTCGGTATCGCCTCAAAGTTTGAGTTGTAGAACGCCATAATTCAATAATTCTAAATTATCTCTGCTTGCTGTATCTTTCGAAACAGTAGATTTTATCTGGTAGCCAATGTGTTAATTCGACCACATTTAGTCAGTGAAGGTAATCAGAGGAGGCTTTAGGAAATTTTTTTGCCGAAAAAGGGATGTTGAATCAACGATACAATTAGGCTTTTTTGTATAAATATTATATTCTTTGATATTACGAGAAAGTCGGAATATCACAGCGGCCCTATAGAGGTGAAACCGGGGTTGCCACCTCTCCAGATTTCGCCTGAAGTCTCTGGGCCTTGGAGACGACCTTCGGGTCTCTGGTCAAACGCAAATTTCTCCGGGCCAAGGTATTTTGCAAATATTTTTTTAAATTTCGATAAGAAAATTTAAAAAATGCTGTAGAGCTGCAGGTAAGAAAACAGACGTTCAATTACAAACACATGTTTTTATGTACAAAATGTTTAATTAAAAAAAGGATATCGAGAATTGTATCCGATCGATTGTTTGACATCAACTCTGGAGTAAAGAGCCGAATATTTATAGAATTCTACGAAGAAAGCAAAGAAACGTCCAAAGACGTCTAAAATCACATCAGTGTTAATTATGGCGCCTTTCAAAAACTTGTCAAAGAAAACATTTTAAAGAGCAACTGTAATGCCCATTCCATTTGTAATGCGAAAAGAAATGTTTTATTGTTTGATGTCAAAAATTTGAGATTGAAAATTTTTGTGGATAGCACAAAAGATATTATCGATACATGAAATGTTATAAATATTCCATATATTAGAGACTTTGAATATCCCGTTACCCTCACCCCTTTCCTCAGACAATCTCCGGGCAACATCCTAGCTGCACCACAACCAAATATGTCCCTGTGCAGTTTGAAATAAAATTTATCAAGTGGGTGTTCAATGGTTCTCAAGACCAGTAACAGATTATGATAAGTTGATACCTGATTTTTAGCAAAATTATGCATCATATCTAAATGGTTTCTGTATGTAATTCTGTTTATTTAATAAGCCAGTATTGCGTAAATAGATTTATATAAATTATATATTCACGATGTTGGATTTTATTTTCATTATGCCTTTTTTCTCATAATCCAATGATAGGTTTCTTTTATCCAACTATCACTACCTAGGTATGTATGCACAAAACAGTTGCTGTTGACTATTCGAAAACCTAGAATTTTATTAAACATAATAGAAGACAAGTAATGGAGAATCCGACACGGTTTTCGAGCAAAAGTTGCCCTTATCTTATCACATAATAATCATTAAACGGAACCACGCCTGGTATCTTCCAGTTTAGCAATATACTTTTATAATCATTAATTTGTGAAGACAAGTGAAAGTACATTACTGTACTTTCTTTCTAATGTTATTGATATTAATAATAGGAACATTGGATAAGTGCTTCAGCTTACTCAACACACGTGTTGGACAGTTTTGTATTATTCGTTTGCAGCGCCGGATTTAAATTTTTGGTGTCTTAGATTTTTGTTGTCTTGGATCATAGCGCAGAAACTCGACTTTTATTAACATCGTCTTCTTTCAATATGTTCGTTTCACTTTCTGATGTTCCACTATTTTTCATAATATTTGATCTTGAATAAACGTCATTTACATTTTCGTGAAGTGATCATAAATAAAGTTCTGTGCAAACATAAAACATATAACCGAAATAATTTTATCTCTAGAAAAAAAATTATTTTCGTAATTTGGTGACCCCTCTGTGGTGGTGCCCTAGACCGGTGCATATAGTGTCCTTATTATAAATCCATCATTAAATAAAATAATAATAAAATCATGAGATTTCAGAAAGATTTTATTTACTGTATTAATATTATAATGACTAATAATAATCATTACGATTAATTAATGTTAGTATACAGCATATTTTTTTACTGAATTAATGAAAGCATAATAATAAATGATTATCGTCATAATAATTTTAGAAGGATATAAAAAAATTATTCAATATAAAAATTACCAATTATTAATATTAAATATTACGATAATCGTTTAATATTATGCTTTCACAAATCGGTGAAAAAAATATGCCGTATATTGGAATTTATTCGTAATGATTAATTATTATTAGCCATTGCAAAATTATTTAGTTTATTCGCTTTTAATTTAAAATATTTTTAGCTCTAACTTTTTAAAAATCATCTGACCTTGTAAAAGAAGACATAATCAGAAATAATTTTTAATTTCTCACTAGGAAAGCTGATTATCACAAGATAACGTTTAAATTCTTATGAGGCATAGATAAAAAAAATGCATTGTGTAATGTTTATTAAGGTAGAGTTGCCATATAAAGTCTAAAAAGTGGCCTTATAAACTTAAGAAATTTCAACAAATTAAGGTATACAAGCTAGTGCAACGAAGCGGGATAAGTCGCTAGAGTTGGGGGGGGGGGAGGCAGACTGGTGGATTTGAGTGTTGAATGAGTTGATGACGTGTGACGTCATGGTAGCACTATATACCGTATACTCTCATTGGCACGGACCGTACCGCGATACAGCTTTCCTGGCTGAACACCACGGTACAGCTCTCCTAGCTGATGTGTATCATTTCATAATGACATCGTTTGTTTAATCGCTCTGGGATATTAATCATAGCCGCCTATTGTTTTGCTACCCCATAGCAGGCTCTGAGTTGAGCGTATAGTGTGTGTGTTTGTATGTGTGTGTCCTGCTGTACATGTGCAGTTACACTCCTGCTCCTAGTATTCCTGCAAGGATGGACTCGACCGGAAAACAGAATTATCATAAGCAAATGGACAGTGTTTCGAAGAGATCTGATGATGACAGAAAAATTACGAGGCTGTAAAACAAAGAACATAATTTCAGTATTCTTATTTCGACAAACGCAATGACGTCATTTCAATACGTTGAGTATTTTTGCAGGTACAGCAGTCACAGGCCGTTCGCTATAAATATACAGAGAATTTTATTTAAGACGCAATATACATGAGTTTTGTGATATGGTAGCTACGGAAATCATTATTGCATTACAAAAATATCGTTCCACATAAAATGCAAACTATGATATAGGCTCTAGAAGTCACAAAGTTCGGTATTATTGACGTTACTAAGAAAAATTATGGTTCAATATTTTACCATTCCAAGACCACAATTAGTGGAGAATGGTACCAATTTAAGTCAAAATGCACTTTTTAAATTTTACAATATTTTTTTTCGTTTTGAGGTTTTCCAAGTTCAAAAAAACATATTTTTGGAAAAGGTCTGTGCGTCTGTTTGTCTGATAATACGATACAGGCCAAACGGATGAGTGACTAGTTTACGAAATATTTTAAAAATAGAAAAAAATCTGTTGTTCTATTACTCTGTAGATCTGTTAGTTAGGTAGTTGACAAGTACGTTTTTATTATTTTTTATATGACGTGATAACATACTATACCCTTTTGAGTACTACCAGACATAAAGTACTATTATTATTATTATTAATATTATTATTATTATATAGATACCCTTGAAAATCACGTCGCCCAATTAACTGTATTTTGCACCTCAGGTTTGAAAAAGATGCTGTTGCGGAGTTTCAACTTCTATTCCATCCTATTCCATTTGATATTCATTTATATTTTTTTTTCGATTTTTTTATCATGCAATTTAGACTTAACAGGATGTGCCCTTTTGATTTTGCTATTATTGTTTTCTTTTACTTCAAAAAAAATTGAAGTTCATACCGTTATAAAAACTAAATTTGATTTGATTATTTTGTTAAAAAATGTGTGTGTCGCGACACTTAGAGAAAGTGTAACTTCTTAATACAATACTGGAAAGTTACAAATATTCAGTTTAATTACAAGATAATACAGTTTACACTACACACTACAGAAGTGAAGCACACGTTAAATCTACATATTACATACGGTAGTGATTCTAATCAGCAATCTGTATCGCCAGGTTGTAAGTGGAAAAAGCAAACACAGTTCGGCCGGCGACGACAGAGCTGCATGTACGCCGTCCGGGAAACAATGATTGTGCTGTTTCTACACTATACACTACATAAGGGAATGCAAAATCTACATCTGAATGTAATAAATTGGCATTTACACTTCAATAATGACTTAACATAACAATATGACACATTGTTACAAGGCTCACTGGAAGAAATATGCAGGTATTTTAGGTACAGAATGAAAAATTTACCCAGCCCTATTATAATATGCATGTAGGACTACCATACAATACGTGCTGCAAGTGCTAGTTAAATGATGGATGTATCATATTGTATACACAGGGACTGGCATGAATCAATGCTCGATTTTAAAGGAGTAATCGAAATAAGTTCAATGGTGACGTAACATAATACCAGAGATCACTGACCCTGCATTTAGTGTTAGGTACGTGAAAATTATATGAGAGGCGTTCAACGCGCGTTGGCCCAACGCGTGTTTACAGTTTCTATACAATTGTATAGGACTGTTTATATGATAACGCGCGTTCAACGCGCCACCAACGCGCGTTATCATATAAACAGTCCTATACAATTGTATAGAAACTGTAAACGCGCGTTGGGCCAACGCGCGTTGAACGCCTCTCATATAAACTAGGCCTAAACCACTATTTGATAAATTAATAAAGTAACAGTTTTGGAAACACGATTTCGAAAAGAAAATGCTTAACCACAACTAGTACCATTCCCCACTTGTGGGTTGGAATGGTAATAGACCTATCCATTGACAATTGCGAATAACTCGTGCGTCGAATGCTATTTACAAACGATGAATCTTGGAATAGCTTTATAACTATGACAAATTTCAAGTCGATATCATATTAAAAATAAACAAAAATATTAGGAGCACTGTGGTTTGAATCTAATAAAAAATAGAGAATAGTTACTTCTTACCACAACAAGTTTATTAGTGGATGTACATTTCGAGAGCTATGCTCTCATCTTCAGCAATACACTAAGTAGTAGTATTGCTGGAGATGAGAGCATAGCTCTCGAAATGTACATCCACTAATAAACTTGTTGTGGTAAGAAGTAACTATTCTCTATTTTTTATTCGATATCATATTAGCCTCTGAGAAAATCGAGTGCAGCATGCAAAGCAAACCTACAACGAAGTCTCGCCTTAAGGCTGTTTTGTTTGTTTTTTGGTAGGAAATACTAAAAAATCAATTACCAAATTGGCTACTGATTTATGTCAGAGCCTGTGAACACATATTATGTCTATGTGTCTGTCGTCATTTTTATATAAAATGAAGTTTGAAGTGGCCGTATAGTAAATGCGCGCGTGGAACGTTTTGTCGTATTTTTTATACATGGTTAGGTTTTTTAATGTTTCATGTTTATATTGAGTGATGTTGGAGAGAGAGAGAGAGAGAATGGAGTTCGAGGGTATGTTTTTATCTTCAACAGAATTCATCCCATTTCATCAAATGATTTATCAACTGCAACAACTTGTTCGTCATCGATATTATTAATGCTTTGTCATAAATTTTAAGTTGATTGATGCACTTTGCATGAAGTTTTTAATTTATGTTTTGAAAAAAATGTTATTCTCAATTATTTAATTTCGTTATTGTCATAAACATTTACAACTGTTTTATCGATAGAATTTGGCATTGTGTTTGTATTCCACGTCAATGATAATTGTTGTCAACTGTTTATAATTTTTAAGTCTTGTTGAAAAATAAGATTTTCTTTTATTAGAATAGTTACTTTTATAAGTTTATGACTTTTTCAAAATACCAAAACAATAAGTTTATGATAAATTATACAGGCGATGAAAACCATACATCACAAATGTGAAGCAGTATAAAACACAACTAATTTATTGTCTAAGAAAATATATAAAGTAAAAAAAGATCAGACATAAGAGAAAATAATAATATAAAAACTTCCTCCTAGGATACTTCAATATAAGAGAGATAGACATATATTACTGTTAAAGTAGGGCTGGGTTAATTACATCGATATTAACTATACGTTTTTACCACTCCAACTCATAAATGTAGAATGGTACTAATTTAGGTCAAAATGCACTTTTCAAAATTTTACAATATTATTTCGTTTTGAGGTCTTCCGAATCCAAAAAACATATTTTTAGAAAAATATCTGTGCGTCTGTTAGTCGGTTAGTTAGTCTGTGAACACGATACAGGTCAAACCAGGGGCTCCCAAACTATTAATATTTACGACCCACTTTTTAGAAACTCAATTTACAGCGACCCAGTTCTCAGAATTACTTGACAAGCCAACATATCTCAACAAAAAATAATACTTTTTATCTCACTTTCTTTACATTTATTTTAACGGCACCGGTATGGGCAGTACACATTTTTGCCAAAAATATATATTCAAGATTTAGTCGCGACCCAGCAAAAATCGATTCGCGACCCACCATTGGGTCACGACCCACAGTTTGGGAAACATTGGGTCAAACGGATGAGCGGAATGAAACCAAATTTTGGAAAGATGTTTGGTATGCAAATATGAAGAGCCCTATTGTTTTTAGGGAAATCGGCGCTTGCGCAGAAAAAACATATGCTATAACGATGTTTTTTATATATATCTAATAATGGTATACTTTTCTTAACGATTTATTATTCTATTTTTTTCAAGAAAATTTCGTAAAAAAATGTTTTTTCTAAACTTTATAGTTCCGTAAATATTTTGAAAATAAAAAAAATCAGCTGTTCCTTTGTTTTGTAGATCTGTCAGAAATAAACCAGTTAAGCATGCTTTGATTAACTTTTACATGACGTAGAACATATTATGTAAGTTACCATGGCAACAATAGCAAATATAATATTTGAATACTAGACATTACACGCGTCACCTCAGCGATATCAGAAATTTTATTTTCTTTATTATACTATATCAAATGTCAACATTCTGAAGATAGAACGGTCCCGTTGCCCAACTGGCTGGAATTTTTTAATGAACATTCATTAAACGTTCGCTGACCGAATATTTGTTTCAAGATTGATGCTAGTAAGTATAATTCGCTTAGATGTTGTCGGGTCAATTTGGTATTTTGAATAAAAAATAAGTTGTAAATTTAATGAAAGCACCGTTGCTGTTACCAAAATTGCCATTCGTAAAATGCAAACGTAGCTCTCGTACCGTTGCAAAGTTACGAATAGTTAATTTCAAAAGACAAGCATTACTGTATTACCATGTGTTAAAATGATAATTTCTATACAGGCTGATAAATTGCTCATGTTTAAATTAGGAATTTGACATGTAATATAAAAAAAATACGTTAAAAAACTAAAACCTGACTACTGAAAAGTATTAAACAAGAAAATATTCTCATCCTGGGATAGCCGTGGTCGTGTGCCATTTACACTAACAAAACATTACATTTTAACAGTAGTAAGCGATCATAAGCTCTAGGGCAAATTGCAGCACGCTATACCTGCATCTAGAGGAACCTCATATACCTATATGAGATGACGTACGACCACGGCTATCCTCAGATGAAAATATTTTCTTGTTTCATACTTTTTAGTAGTCGGGTTTAGTTTTTGAACTTATTTTTTATTTAAATTATTTTTTTGGAACTTATTTTTAATTTGTTTTCAATTTGCTCACCCCTGAGAGCAAATTTCAAAAATAAATATAGCCTATGTTACCCGGGCCATAATAGCGAATCGATTGACACATTATTTATCAAAATCGGATGAAAAGTTTAGGCTTTACGGCGGAACATGCGTAAATACAAACATATATAGACTGCTAAACTCATAACCCTTCCTTTTGGCTTCGACGCAGTCGGGTAAAAATATGAAACATCCTGATCTGCTGATTCTTTTAGAGAAAAAATTAATTGAATAGAAAATGATCACTGTTAAATTGTCTACACGATAAGGTCACTAAGGCCGTCTGCATACGAGGCTGCACGAAAGTTACTGTCTAGGTAAACTAGTGAAGACCCACCAACACGGGTAAATATGAAAGCAATATCTTAAAAAAAATAGAATCGACATAGCTCTAGCCGTATACATTATAAAAGTTTGATTTGATCCATGAATAAAGAGATCCAGTTGACTCACAGTTCAAACCAAATTTTAAATTTAAAGTTTTTAAAGGATTCTTTAAGAAATTTTCTCTTATTTTCCCCCAAATCCCCTAAATAGTTTAATGACGAACAAAAATGGAAAAGTGCGATATTTTCCTAGTCCGGATTTTACCGAAACAAATGAAGGACGTCGTACAGTAGGGTTATTAATATATATCGATTTATTAAATGTGATGGTAATCGTTCGAGTCGTTTTCAAAACTATCGTAAGTTTCTATTTTACTTCATCAGTAAACTTTACCTTTATGTAGGAGAGTAGGAAAAATAAGAAATATATTCTTGAGTCTTCCCTCAAATACCTTATGTAAAAATTTTATTTCAAATTCAGTGGTGGGTCAGCTGGTCAACTTTTCTTTAATTACCTCCGTTTAGATTTAAACAAATTTTTATCAAGAATTTTTTTCTCTGACAAACTGATAATAATCAAAAGATTAAAAGTGTGTATTTTTAGGGTACTAAATATAACGAAATAACCTGCCGTCTGTCCTTATGTCATAGCCTTATAACTCCGCAATTTTTCCATCGATTCGGACGAAGCTTTACACGTAGGTGTCTTGTTTGAAGTTGAAATAGTCCCATCGCCGAATTGACTGGAATTTTTATTTTTCATCCAGATAGATTTTGGTTTAAACGCGAACTAATTTAACCATATATTAGTATTGACTTCAAGAAATCATTATAATCGCCGTTAGTGTCGATAGACGATATTTATTTTTCAATATCACCCAGCCCTAATGTCAAGAGCCGACATATTATGAAGTTACACATAAGTCGGTATAAGCAATAATATCGGTATAAGGCCGAGCTGGCCGATGATGACGAAAGGAACGCAGAGGGGATACTTTCAAAAGATTCAAAATTACATTCGGGATAAGCTGGATTTAGCTTGGGAAAGAGCTACGAGACGAAGCTATATATGTGTGCACACTATATACATATAACATGTATATACAGGTGAGCTAATGTAAGTTTGTAAGAACTGCTTTTACATAGGTGGAGTTTTTTTTTAATATACAGAAAGTTTGTTGTTTCAGTCTCAGAAATATTAAAAAAGAAAACAGTGAAGCCTCGATACTAGGTTATAATATTCAGAATCGATTACCCAGTAAACGGCCAACACATTTTGGTTATTCAAATCTTTGATTAACGTCTGATTAGAACTCTTCAATAAAAAATATATAATTAATGTATTAATTATATATTTTTTTGTTAATATATTGTCTGAAAAATTGGTCGATAATTTTATTTATTGAACATTTCGGTTATATTCATAATTTCGCAAAACGATGATTTCGGATGAAAAAGTCTGCACAGATACTGCCCCGTAGATGTAGCCGTTTCGTCTGTACGTATGTTATAATGTGGAAAAAAGGTCATTTTTACGATTTTCAAGCCGATTTTTTGATCGCAACCCCATGAATTTTAACTTTGAAAAAAATATAATTGGATCGTCTGTACCTTCCTCAATGTTCGATCCTATTCCGTCGAAACGCTACGAGGTTGTTTTGATGGTGAAAAAAATTCCCTAAAGGCGTTTTGAAGAGTGTTTTTTTGGACGCAGTGACGAGGGGGTACCTCCGGGCAATCAGGAATATTTCTGGAATTTTCTTTGACCGACCCCCCTTTGATCGGACCTTTGACTTATGCACGATACAAAAACGAAGCGCCAACAAAAAATTATCAATTTTTTTGAAAATGTCCAAAATTTTACATAAAATATCACCCGTGAGCAACCGAACTTCCGATCGAAAAAGTTGACAACTGACCAAGACTGATGAATATATATCAAATTTGTAAGTACTATTTTATTAAAATTTTACCAGTGCCTTTTAATCTTTACAAGTTGAATTAATTTAAATTTTCAAACGATTCATTGAATTTTTGCGGTATTTTTGGATTCAAAAATATTTTTCAAGTCTTAACCCCCCCTTAACAATGTGGGAGGATTAATTGTAATAAGCTTCGTGCATATGAACACTATTTAATAACAACTCGGCGTCCTGTTGCTCTGAAATCGAGCAAATTAATTTTTTCAACTAAATTTTCTTATTTGTTTTTCCTTAGCATATATAACAACTGCTCAAATTGATTTTTTGAATATTGATGTTCAATCCTTAAAATACTTGTCGCAATTCTGACACCTTATTGCACATCTGTACGTGGAGCCCTTTCAGACGACACCTCGATCGTCTCTAATTCGGTCCAGCAGTTTAGGAGATAGGCGCACAAAAACTGCTTACTTACTTATTAAGATTATAGGTAGACTTTGTCGAATTCATATTTCATGGTAGTTCGCAAATCGCAATATTTATCAATACCGAAGAATTCTTTTCATGTTATCGCGGTTAAAGTTTTTTCTGTCGCTCGCAATAGTGCTCTCAAATTCTGTTTCTAGAAATGATTAATTTAAATAAAAACTTGAGAAGTTTCGAACTTTACCTATTTATTTAGAAATAAAGTTGAGTGGATTTTTTTGACATTGAAAAAGTCTTAGCTCAAAGCAATTAACTCAAAATAATGTTGTCGTAAACTCATTTAAAAACATTACGACTGCAAGCGACCGTAATTTGCGCAGAAATAACACAGTTAATGACATTATATTTCATACGTGCCCTTATTTTTACTCACATTAATTTAAAGTACAGTAAAACAAAACCAAAGTATCTACAAACAAAAATGTCAACGACATAGTAAAACTATCAAAACAGTTTGCTTCTCTATAACAATCTTTTGAAGTCAAAGGTTTCATCAGTTCACATTACAGTTAAAAGGGACTTTATAAAACAGTACAGAAAGGTGTAATAAAACACAAGGGGAAGGCACGGTGAAGTAGAGTAAGTGGGCACACATTAGAGTAAATAGACGACTGCGTCGTTAAGAATAAACTAGTAAATTAGAAATGCGAAATATACGCTTGGATTGAACTGAGAAGCTTTGAAAATGACATCTATGAAGCCGTATCTCAACTCTACATACATTATTTAGGTATATGTGGATATTATTTTATAGCGAGTGATTCAAAAGATGCTCTACAATCGAACTTGTCAAATCATCTAAGTATACAAGTCAAAATGGACGTATTCTGAACTAAACTTTATGGAGCACATTAAGTATAACCTCAATAGCTAAGTATACATAAAGTATTGCACTATTGAGTTCTAAATCTTTGGTGAAACTTTTTGAGAACAATCTGATCATAAAAATGCTTGGACGTGTCAATTTTATCTTTCAAAAAGTTTTTTTCTGATAAATGCTTTTCGATCGTGTTTTGTTTTGGAGTTATTATGACATTGGCCTCATTTTACGGGAAATATTTTGTTTGACGGATTTGGAAACAGAATATTTTTTTAATTATGACAATGGTATGAAAATGACATGATGAAAAAGAAAGTTTTAAAATATTTGATCTCACAAAAAAAAATGAAAATCGAGTCGGCTATAAGGTTCATAAATAGGCTTGAATATAGCCGGGACGCTTACAAAAGTCAATTTGATTGTTGTTTTCTAAATAGCCATGATGTTTACTAAAATAGATCGATTGTCAAAATTCAAAGTCGAGTCAATTTTCTATTTTTTTTTAAACTTTGAGATCAAATGTCTTAAATGCTGTCGTTTTCAACATGCCACTTTTACCATTTCAACTCTACAAGTGGGGAATCGTACTAATTTATGTCAAAATTTATATTTCAAAATTTTACAATATTTTTTCGGTGTGAGGTCCCCCGAATCCAAAAACATAGTTTTGTTGTGTGCTGTTTGTATGTGAACATGGTACGAGTAGGTCAAACGGATAAGCGAACTGAAACCAAATTTTGGGAGCGCATGTTTGATATGCAAATATGAAAAACGGCGCATGCATAGAAGAAATATATGCTATAATGTTGTTTTTTATATAATAAAGACATACTTTCCATGACGATTTATTGTAGTATGTATTTTTACAAGGAAGTTTTGTTGAAAAGATTTTTAGTAAATTTAATAGTTTTGGAAATATTTTGAAAATAAAAAATTGGTTGTCTGTAAAGTCGGTTTACGGACGATAGTTTTACGTGATAACGTATTCCGTAATACATAACCTAAATTTATATAATAATTATAATAATTCGAATCTATGATATTGCATCTTTCGCTTCAAATTTAGGTAAATTTTATTAAGTAGAATAATAAAACACTATAAAAAGTATACTATTATTATATAAAAAACAACTATGGCATGTATCTCTTTTGCGCATGCG
Organism: Xanthostigma xanthostigma; assembly: GCA_963575645.1. NCBI lineage: Eukaryota > Metazoa > Arthropoda > Insecta > Raphidioptera > Raphidiidae > Xanthostigma > Xanthostigma xanthostigma. Next base: position 17,801,015 of record OY754468.1, read on the forward strand.
CCGATTTTCCCCAAAAAATTTACAAAAATTTCTAGTAAAAATAGATAGAGTAAAAACCGTTTTAAAAACTATATTATTATTATATAAAACATCATTATAAGAGATATATTCTTTTACGCATGCGCCGATGTTCCCCAAAAACAATAGGCCACTTCATATTTGCATATCAAACATCCTCCCAAAATTTAGTTTCAATCCGCTTATCCTTGGTGTCGGAATGATAAGAAATGTCAAAAGTGACGTTTGCAACTGTCAAAGTATTATGTTCTAATAATAATTAGTTATTCCAATACTTAACTTAGAAGGCGTTGCATTTCACAAAATACTAATGTCAAAAAATTGAATTAAACATTAGAAATGCAGCCGTTTTCATGTTAAGACAAGACATACGTTATCGTCAAATTTCCATGTACGGCAAACAAAGACGACCGACCGCGTCGCGCCATGCATTAGACAACATTGCATTTATACAGCTATTTTTCTATATAAATTTGTATAAAAAAACTGTTTAGGCAAATTCTGTTATACGAAATCTATGTAAAATGTTCTCCTCTTTCGTTTAAGACTGGTTTCAAACCGATCTGATTTAAATTGAGCGAGAAATTAGCAAAAAGCACGCACAGGGTCAGGCGGAACGTTACGCGTTAGGAACGTTAGGAACGTTACGCGTTAGGAACGTTACACTTTTTCGTGCATGCAGCCGGTGTTTTATCAATTTATAAGATTGGTGATTCATCAATTTATAAGACGTTATCACGTCAAAAATAAGCTGTTCTTAATTAAGTTCTAAATTATTAATATTTGTCAAAAAGAAATTAGTTACGTAGCTGAAAAACATTCTTTTGTTAATTTCTACAATATGTGAAACTATATTATGTAACCATGCAAACTTATAGTAAACATAATAATTATTACTAGTCCTTACCCGCGCTTTTTTCTAATATTTATTATAATATGTCAAATTTCAATATTTTTGAAGTTGGAATGGTTTTGGCGCCCAATTGGCTGAAATATTTTGACATTGTCATACTCAAAAAAATTATTCTCTTCCTGAAAAGGTTAAAACACGTTTGAGTTTCCATTTAATCTTGGTGTCTGATTTTCTTCCGATATCGGCCGACGCGTCGGAACGGAAGAAATACGGATTCAATGTAGGTCTAAGGATAACATTATCGTGAGATGAAGAAAACGTTTAAAAAATGTATTTGTAAAATTTTATGAAATCTCTTGTTACGAGTTCTTAGAATTTGGTAAAAAAATATATTTTTTGGTCCAGCTCATACAATGTTGGTCGCAGAGTAGGTACACCTATCCGGTGAAGCGTGCTCCGCCGTCTGTCGATGACAGGACTTGGCTTCCTATACGAAACTCCTCCACTGTCTCTACATAATATGACTAGTGCAAAGACAACGTTCACTTTATTTGTTCGACTCTGGACACAAAATGGTCGCTGCTACTGTTTTTAAAAATAGAAAAGATACAAATCAACACCATTTTTCAATGAGCTCGCTTCTCAATTAAAATTTCAGACATAATAATGATATTATAGGGTCTCCCTACATAAATGAAATCATAATTTAAAAAAATATATAAAAAACAAATTATTATTATTTTTATTAGTAAGTATACTATCTGTCGTAGCCATTACGTGGAAATGGGCATGCCATGAAAGGTCTAGAAATAACCATATAGATTTAACTAAGTAAATTCCTAAAATTTTGTCTTTCTCTGAATTCCAAACTTACTGAGAGATATAATTAATTAAAAATATTTTGATATAAGTTCGGAGTACAGAGGTAGACAATACCTATTTTCAGAACTTGATTCTTATAATGATTAGACAGGAATTATCTGCGATAAGATGCAATTAAAATTTTAGTTAGATGATCGTACAGTTTTTTCTTCTTCTTTCCACCATGTCTGTTTTCTAGAACTTTCAGCGACTGTGCGATATACGCAATAATAATATCTGAAAAGATGTACATAGCATTTCTTGTAGAGTTTTGCTATCACACAAATAAGCAACATTCCTAACTCATATTATTTATACATTACTAAATTATCTTGCATGAATATAATTTTTTGCACTTCTACAAAATATTTGCTTTTCATGTCTATATATTTGTCGTAAAATAAGCCATTTAACTCTAGGGCGTAAAGTAATATAAATGTACATGATCTAGCCATTTCAACAGTAATTTTCATAAACAACTTAATAGAACTGAAAATTGTTAAAATATATTGAAAATGAAGTGGATATTAGCTATTTCATAGGAGAGGTTACATGCAAAAAGTGTAGTGCATATCTCGGACGTACCTAATGATATTTTTGTTCGTTTCAACATATTATCATTAACGCGCCTAGAATAACCTGCGTTACATTCTAAATATACAAACTACTATTATACAGGTTCCGGCAAAAGTCCGACAGCGGCTCGAGATTTCCTGAAGGGTAGGTTTTCGTGAAAAAAGTTTCGAGCAAAAGCTGCGCATTTTGTAAGGTTAAATCGTTTGCACACAAAACTCACCCCCACTCTCTCATCCCCTCGCAGGAAATGGGGGTGAATCTAAAATTTTAAATGGCAACCCACATTTTTTCTCACGGATTATAATTCAGAAATATCAAACTTTTGTTTGAAAACTTTTTTATCTTCCTGTACCCCCAAATGAATGATCTCGATATTTGTATTCCGTTATTAAGTATTTATTTGAGGTAAAAAGTCGGCTTATCTTGGTCTATCATGTACTCAGTGAGTCGATTCTGTAGGAGATTACTTTCAACATTTATTTTGCATATTTTCCACGAAAAAAGTAAAAGCTATATTTTTCAGTTTTTTGGGGATAATGAATTTTCGTGATCATTCAAAAGTTTAATATTTTTCTTCGGAGATTCATAATGCGTGAAAAAAAATGTGGGTTTCCATTTAATATTTTAGATTCACCCCCACCTCTTGCAAGGATGCGAGAGGGTAGGGGTGAGTTTGTATGCAAACGATTTAAGTTGAGCAGCTTTTGTTCGAAACTTTTTTCACGTAAGGAGATACTTTCAACATTTATTTTGCATATTTTCCACGAAAAAAGTAAAAGCTATATTTTCTCAGTTTTTTGGGGATAATGAATTTTCGTGATCATTCAAAAGTTTAATATTTTTCTTCGGAGATTCATAATGCGTGAAAAAAAATGTGGGTTTCCATTTAACATTTTAGATTCACCCCCACCTCTTGCAAGGATGCGAGAGGGTAGGGGTGAGTTTGTATGCAAACGATTTAAGTTGAGCAGCTTTTGTTCGAAACTTTTTTCACGTAAGACTTTGTATATTTTGATTTCAACTAAAGTAGAATGTTAAGAGTATTCGTCCTTGCAAATACCCCTTGCACCCTTCATCTCAAATCTTTTCCCCTCGCATAAAAACGGTTCGCGCTCTCCCGACGCTATTTTTAAAGCTAGAGGGTTCTGGTAAACGCCAAATGAAAGACAAAGAATCAGACTACAGATCCTTCAGGCGAATTTTTTGAAAAAAAATTCCTGAAAAAACTTACAACCTTTTGAAAAAAATAATAAGTTACGTAATATTTCACACGTAGGCGAAACTGTTTTTCAAAAAGTTCGCCTGAAGGATCTGTAGTCTGATTCTTTGTCTTTCATTTGGCATTTACCAGAACCCTCTAGCTTTAAAAATAGCGTCGGGAGAGCGCGAACCGTTTTTAGGCGAGGGGAAAAGATTTGAGATGAAGGGTGCAGGGGGTATTTGCAGGGACGATTACTTTTAAGTCCCAGGTGTCTGGATGCAAATAGTTCCATTCTTTGAAGGCAATTGCACTAAAAATATAACATGCATCCAACATCCAACAATTTTGATTAAATCACTGTTAACAAATTCAATATTGAACAAATAGCACATAATAACAACTAATCTAAAATTAAATAAAATATTGCATCAAATCTGGTTCACTATTATATAAAAGTTAAAAATTGAAAACGACACATCACAGTTTCTATACTCAAGGGAGCAAATAAAAAATTAAATTTAAAAATTCAGAATTGGGGAAACTGTCGCACCGAACGCATCAGAAATGAAAACACAGAAAGAGAGACGGAAATAGAGAGACAGACAAAGAGAAAGATATATATCGAGTTCGCGTTTGCTAGATGAGCGGACGAAGCAATCACACTGATGACAGATTAAGTTGATTGATTATTATGTGAGCGCAGAAACTCGCTGCATTGCCCGGTTCGCGTTCTGCCCTCTCAGTTTGTCTACCCGTTCGCGTGGACTAAATTGAACTGGATTCAAAATGAACGCTTTGACTGCGCACAGAATAAATAAATTAAACTGTTCATTATTATAAGTACAAATTCTTTAATTGGAAAAACTGCAAAAAACATAAGGGCGTTTTGAGACATTGACCAAAAATACTTAACCCGGTGTTACATGGATGAATATAATTGACGCAATTGGATACTGTAAATAATCGGTAAATAATATCTCCAGTAACTGTTGAGTTAATAAAAATAGGTAAAAAACTTTTAAATTAAACGCTTTTATTGTACAATCGCTGATGTACTAGAAACAAGAAAATAAATGCGAGTCACCATAGGGGGCTTTGATTAAACTAAAATAAAATCGTGGTGGCATTATTATTATAGTTACATTTAATAATTTACTACATAAATCATTGTCTATCTACTCAATGTGCGGTAAGCGAAGGCAACAAAGCGTATCGAAAATATATCTGCGTCTCTTTCTTCGATGTAATTCCCTGATTTCTCCGAGGATTGGTTGATGTACTTGCTTTCAATTTGAATAAAGTATCTCCATTTCAAAAAACTTTGTCTTTTTCTATGACGTTACCATGGACGTAGCCAGCTTTTGGCCCAGGAGGGAGCAAATTAGAAATTTATTAAGCCAGGTCCCCCGTGCTTGTTTTGCCCTCCTGGATACGCCAGTGCTTACGGCTTAAAAACAGACAGAAGTATATGTTTGCACCCCTCAGTATGGCATAAAAGTATATTATGGTCAGACCTGACATGCTCAGTAACCTATATTCATACACGGGTTAAAGCGTTTACGCGCAGTATTGAACACATTTTTTCTTAGTTAAATGTGTTAACTTAAAAGATCGCGCACACTTGTCAAGCATAAACATGCATGATCTGCACAGCATGGAGCAAAAAAGTATGTTCGTGAAGATACCCATATTATCTAATGATTGCAACTTGCAACCTGCAATCAGCAACGACCATCAGTCGGTCGCCTAAAAATTCTGTCTAGCAGTTCACAAGAATACATTAATTATTTTTCTATATCCTTTTTAGTTACTGAGATACCTTACAAATACAACACTACGGAAAAATCTATTAGTCATGAAAATTACCGAGAACTGTTATATAATTAATTGAAAATACATTTCATTGACAATGTCATATAATTTCACTTATCGATTACAATTTTTACTAATTAGTTAAAAAAGGAATATTTAAAAAACAACGCTTGTTTATTTAGATACAATGGATTCAAGTTTGTACATAATATTATTCATATGTACATTTTTATTATTTTGTTAAAGTTTGTAAAATGATATTCCGTATTCAACGACTGTTTAAAAATAAAAAGTTTAGATAGGTATCGTATTTTACAACTTATACATACAATGTAAAAGTCATTTTAAAATTTAAAATATTAAAACTTTAACTAATTTAAATTTCAAATCATTCTACGGAAGTACAATGAAAAAAGTTAAAAAAGCCAGACACGTCTGTCAAAAATTTTTATACCATGTACATAGTAAATATATAGACATAAAAAAATATATATAGGGAGTTGTAAAAGAAAATCTATGTGTTTGATAAAAATATCAAATTTTATCAAACCTAGCAATAACACCAGGGAAATTAAGTTTGAATTATGTTTTTCTTCTTAAAACTAGACTCTCAAATATGAATTCTGGGTTTCTGGTTTTTAAAAGTACTTTTAGTATTAAAATACAAAAATCCATTCCTGGATTTGGTTGTGATGCCGCCCTAGGCCAGTTCTAATATGCCGCCTTTCTTGTATATATCACTAGCGGTCCCGCCCGGTTTCACGCGGGTGCAAAAGAACGAATGGGGGAAGGGACATGAGTACACACATTCATCTTAGTTTACCGAGATGAATGTTGTGTCCAAATTTCATGATGATCGGAGTTACCTTTCAAAAGTTTTTGCTGGACGAACAAATTTGGAGTTACATTTTGCAGCATTTTTCATTGATGCTCCGCTCCTATTGTTCGTAGCGTGATATTATATAGCCTATAGTCTTCCTCGATAAATGGGCTATCCAACAAAAAAAATGTTTTTCAACTTGAACTAGTAGTTCCTGGAATTAGCGCGTTCAACCAACCAAACAAACAAACAAACTTTTCAGCTTTATATATTTATTAGTATGGATTCTTGTACATATCATATACATCTCAGATGAAAAACTACTCCTGTGGTGAATCCGTTTTGACTTTTCTTCATTTACTTTTTGTTTAATATTTTAATGATTGCACATGTATTTTTTTAACATAGTAATACTGGTCTTGAAATATTAATATATCTGAATCGTAACAGAAAAAGCAATAAAAATATTAGCTCTCACAATCGACGGAAAACTCCTTCAATTTTAAATTTTTATTCGTTTTAAGTTTTACTCGCTTTTAAAATTTTATTCGTCTCCTAAATGTTTCCGTCCTTCAAATTGTGACACGAGCCTTGCGGACCTCAGTCTGAATCATTCTCTACCTCTTTTAATGATTTTATTTATTGGACTAGTAGCCAATATCATTTACCTAATGAAATACATTTTCGAACACTCAGTACAACGAACAAGTCCCGCAGGAACACATTACAATCAATGGTGCGTAGAGAAACGAGTAAAGCATTTCATCATCATCATCGTCATCATATATGTATATAAAATAATAATTTCAATTCCCTTTGGATCGCTTTAGAGAGAGCACTGCGTACTCGTACGGGGGAATCCCCTTTCCAAGCCGCGCGTCGTTAGAATACGTCGTCTCTCCACCGCTCTTTGCTCTCAAATAAGAACCATATTGTAACGCTCATCGGCCGCTTGTCACATGTTACATGTAGAACACATATCATAAATATTCAGTAGGTGCCTTACATTTGCCCTTCCTTCTCTCAAATTTAACTTCTTCATTGTTATTTCATATCGACAAGTCAGAGTTCCATTTTAAAAGTAAAATCAAACGGAATAGCAATCACGTTAGTCATTGACGAGACAAACGAGGTTAATTTTCAAGTAAGTACCTACACTATCCATATAACTTTTTTAATATATATTGTTTTATGACCAGACATAAATAGAGTGTTTATAAGTACTAAGTGTACACATAACTGGATAATTATTCCTTTATTAGCTGATAATAATAAATGTTTATATAAAACCCCGTGATCATAAAACCAATTCTATTTTATTAGCAAATTGCTGTTTTCAAACAACAATGCTGCCATTAACTTTACAAGATTACGCAGGTGATTACTGTTAAAACACTTTAGTAAAAGTTGTATGATAATTTTGACGCACTCCATAAGTCAGTATATCATGCCAACTAATTCAACATTAGAATATGAATTTAATAAATAATTTATCAGAAAATAATTTTCCGCAAATCATACAACTTTTACTCCGCTGTTTTACTAAGTAGGTAATCGTCTTCTTTGGACCTATACACTATTTGAAAACAAAGTATGTAGTTCGCAAACAGCGTGTATTAACCCATTAAGACAGCATGGCCGATGTTGACATATTTATGGTGATCGTAATCGACTCGAAGTTATATCTAGAATGTTCTCGAATGAATCTGCCAAACTGTATGAGTTTACTTCCTTTACATGGCCTTGAATAAGGAACCATCTCGATATTCCAGATGAATTTTATCTGGAACTATTGAGGGAAACCATGGAAAACCTTAACAAGATGGCCGGAACAGGAATAACCGTTTCTCGGCGAAAGGCAGTAGGAAAAAGTCTCAGCCCCATCTGTCTCCGCCGGGTTTCAAACCCGGTACCTCCCGAATGCGAGTTTAGTGGTCTCACCGCTACGCCACCCCGCTCGGAATATAAGGTAAATATGTAATGTAAGGTGCATGGTAAAGTAAGTATTTGTAATTGAGAAAATAGTTTGAAGTTTAAGAGTGTGAGTGGTTTACGAATTTAAATCATAATTTATTTTTCAGATCGGAAATTTCAAGGAAGTCGATTAAATTATTTACGCATAAATTATTACTTAATAATTGCATAAAAACGCAGATATATTCCAAGCAGGCGCTTTGAGGTTATACGTAAAAACACGAATGACAGCTGTTCGCGACTATTAGCAAAAATGTAATAGGGTTGCCGCCCGAACGTACGTACTTCCCGCATCAGTGCGTGTAATTACTACCAATGTGTAATTAGACTTTCTGCCTTAAAATTGATGCCGAAAGTATGTACTTTCAGAAAAAAAATATATGAGTTACACATAAAACAATTTGCAACTTGCATATTAATATCTATAGTTTCTTTTTACAACACTCTGATTAAATACGAAACAATAAATTTTAAGTAAATAGTCTTATGTAATATACCTATTCTATTTTGTCAACTATAAATAAATAATAAATAGTATAAAGTAAAATGTAAAAAAATAAAAAACAAAAACGTGGCTACGAAAAATCATAATCCCTCCTTTTGCTTCAATGAATGAATTTCGATCGATTTTAGCTACTATAAGTGACTCACAAATTGACAGAAGACTTAATAATTTACGTGGTTTCAATATAGATTTCTTTTAAAGTTCAAAACCTTTTTACATAACATCACTAAAATAGCGTTAAAATTAATGTATTTGAAGGTATCTACAAAATTCATCATTTTAGATTTGTGTCTACAAATATTTTTATACATCCACTATATAAAATTTAGAATTTGTCATAAATATCTATGTATGAATGTATTAACATTGTGAAACATTATCCTTAGGGGATGTTTTGGTCAGAGAGGGTGGTAGCTAAGATACATACTCTACATGTATACATTGTATAAAAGCCTTTACACTGGGGATGTTATAAAATCGAATCAATGCTGGTTGTCTGATTCTATCGGGAAGTCAAATTCTGATATGCATATGTACATTGGGATTAAAGTAGCATTTTGCAATTTAAATTGGGTTTTCAAGTCCGTTTGTTTATGTCAAACATTGTGTTATAGAAAGGGGGGCATCAAATGGACATTTGACAGGCAAACACAAAACCGTGACTAGATATCAGCTAATGTTAGTTATTAAATTATCGATTTTAATATCAAACTGTCAAAGGACGTAATTAAAAAAAAATTCATTATACCACCTACCTAAAAAGCCGAGGTAGTATTAAATTAGTTACTTCTTAAGAGTTTATGAATTTTCTTCTATTGATTCATTCAATAGTTAGTAGTTACTGCACTTATTTGTTATCTGTAGTGTATTTTTAAAAAGCAGTTTCTTTGTTTAAAAACAAAAAAAAAAGAATTGATTTTTGGACTGTAATTCGAAAAACTCCAAAAAAGTGTGCCGCTAAGAAAATCGTAAGTCCAGTTTATGAAGATTTTTTATAAAAAAAAGACTGAACCGATTTAGATTTTTTCTTTAGAATCATATTGACGTTAATATTCTTCGATTGACACACTAAAAAATTAATATTATTTTTTATCCGCAAGATTTCGTGTAAAACCCATTTTTATTGCAGATTTCTTGTTTACACAACAAATTTTTGAATCGATTTTGAAAAAAAATCTCTCAGAACATAGCTACGTTAATACGCTTCAAAAGGCCCTATTACGAAGTCAATATCATTTTTTATTCGTGAGATTTGTGCTAGAAAGAAGTGATCACGTATACGTCCGCATGTACGAGTTAATAATAATTAATCAAAAACATTAACAATTACAATATACAATTGTCGATTTTTATTTAAGGTACCTATTACAGTTGGAAATTATTATAAATATTTTAATAATGCCTACTTGTTCAACATAGAAAGAAAAGCATCTAATTAAATGTGTTATTTTACGAATTCTAATGTTTTATTTTTAAGTTTGCAATCCTGCTGTAGATATAACAGATAGTAGCGCTTCGTTAATTTAATTGTTTACAAAATATCTATTGAATTTTTATTTTTATCTTAAAAACACGTAAATATTATTTATTTATCTGTATTACGTAAAGCAGAATCGCTACGCAACATACTTCGAATAAAGCTGGCAGAACACGAATCATAATTTAATTGAGTTAAAAATGTTTCCAAGAACAACTGATAAAAACAGAGCGTAGAAAAGGTATGCATCGTTTGATAAACACGTTCACGATGCGTCCAAATCAACATAAATATTATCGTTTTTTGAAAAACATTCTATTAATCATATCAGAAATTTCACCCAGATATCTATAATACACAATAAATTCGTGCGCAGCTCGTATCTTTTCAACCTCTTGAGAGTAATCGACACGTATGTATTTTTAACTTATCCTTCCTTCTCACTTCACGGCAGTCACAGGCCAACCAGAAAAAAACTTTATTTTTGTGGTTAAACGTTGTCAAACGTATTTTTTTATTGGTTGAGCAGAAGAGCAGACACCGCGTGACAGGTGGGTACTAAAAGCGTGAAAATATGTGAGTAAAATCTGTTGAAAATAGATGGTGTTGAAAATACATGAGCCCGACTGTATATTGTCTCTTTTAAAACCAAGAAGAATTTAAACTTCTGTTAAATCGGACTCATTTTCTTAGTTTGCGGATATGTACCTGCGAATAACCGTTATCAGAGGGAACTTGTATTGCGCAAGTACTGCACTCTATTTCAGTTGTGCGAGCGTCTGAACAACAGCCCGTTTTGCTTCGTGTGCCACCGGCTTTCCAGTAACAGAAAACACGTCGTCAGTCTGAAACATGTGAGCATTTGGTGAAGACAGAAAGACGATAACATGATGACAACGCGAAGGAACGAGGACTCTCTCATCTCTATATCTCCTTTCTCTGTCCTATCTTTGCTTGGCTTCTCTCCCAACCCGACATCTTGTATACGACACGTACACGCGATGCTCTGGATGCTCTCTTACAAGGGGAGACCTTCATCTATACATACATATACGTAGTGTATGTAGGATGTTCATCTTGAATTTTCGATAAACATCTAACTAATAAACATAAACCACGGTTTACATTCACTGCTATACGGAAACTGATTGTCAAATAGATCCAAATCTTCCATCATACCTCCATTCCCAAATATAAAGAATAATTGAATGCCGTCATATTTTAATTCCGATTTAAGCTTAAAGTAGATAGTACAAAAATATTCAACGTAAAAACAAAATTCACTGGGAATTATGATATGAAACTGTAAGTAGGAGGATAGTTCTAGGAGGATCTTATTAATTATTTTTTGTTTTTCGTTTATTATTCAGAAATTACAATTATTTAGGCTTGAAACGAAAAGTGCGTCCAAGATTATACCAAAAATGCATTAGATTTAAATAAATATATCATTGACAATTTAGATTTCGTTTCATTTTAAAGTAGATACAATAAAGTATTGAGTTAAATTAAATTTATTTTATAATTTTCTTCTTTTTAGTTAATAAACACAAAAGTACATCGCATTGTTAACACGACGCTCTAACCAACTGAGCTACGGCCAATGATTGCAAGGTGTCGTACAACGGTAAATAAGTAAGAATGAATTAGATGTATTTATTAAAATTTCTTTATTTTTTATTATTTTCTTCTTTATTTTAGTATTTTCTCGTATTGTCATCTAATTCTGAGTTATGTTAAAAATTTCAAGATTCTATTTCATCAGGAAGTTAGTTTGAAATCAATTACAAAGTTCCGCCTGACATACAGGAAAAGCTACTTAATATAAACATGGTAAAATAGTGACACAATTCCTAGCGAGATAATTTTGTGATTCATTCATCATCACAAGCTGATTATTTCGACATGAAATAAGACCATTGTTTGTTTGTTAAATATATAATTTTATTCAAAGAAATTGAAACCGAAAATTATAAAAAAAGAAATGTGTGACGAAAAACATTATTAAAAAAGACCAAAGAATCAATAAAAAATTATAAGCGATGTTTAGACGCGTATGATCTTTGTTGTCGAGCGTTTTTAATCTACATGTAGGTATCATGAGAAATTTAGAGTGCCTAAGTAAACATCAAATCGCGTTGTAATATCCTGATTCGCGCGTTTTCAACACAAAATGTAGCATATTTTGTGCGTTGGCCTTCATGTATACAAAGAGTATTTAATTGAAATTCAATTGCTTTTAGATACCGATTCAGAATTATTCATAGGTTTACACCATAGAGATATAAGTGACTAGAGAACGCTAGTGCGTATGCTTGCCATAACTGAAAGTTAAGAGAGAGAACGCTGCAGAAAACCAGTTTGTTTACTCAAATCAGCATTGTTTTGCATCATTAGTTACCATAGAGATAAGGAACTGTTCTCTCGCTTTCTTAATTGCAGACACTTTCACAGCTCTTTCGCGTACTCTATTGAAATATCTCTATGGTTTATACAGTGAATATAATTTAACATGCAATAATGAGTTTTGTTGATATGGTAGCTATGAAAACTGCATATTGGGCGCCCGGTCTATGTTGCTTTTTATGTGAAACGAATTTCTGTAATGCATTAATAATTTCCGTAGCAACCATGTCAACAAAACTCGTGTACATATTATTATGTTGTAAATTAAGATTCCAAAAAAGATCGACAATATTTTTAATTGGAAAATAGTTTAACTTAAGATTGTCTCTTTAAGTAGCATAAGAATTTTAATACCAGTTCTCAAACTCTCAAACTATCACGCAAATAGCATAAAGTTTTTCCCTTTTTTTTTCAATACCTGCTCCCAGATCACAACTCTACAATTTGTAGTTTATTTTATTGTACATAAAATATAATTAAGTACCTATATTGAAATTTTATAATTTGTAATTTATTATTACGAGTTTTGATTCGCTTCTGAATAAGAAGGACACAATACAAGATCATGAAATATAATATGAAATTATCAAGAAAGAAAAAATATAAAACGAAGTTTCGAATTTCATTGAATGGTAGTTTCGCGTTCCCACGATCTATCTAGGAGCGGTGGTATACCTACATATTTATATTAATAAGTACCCAGTAGAGATGCTCATAATAAGTGAATATTTCAATTTTTTCCTTGATGTACCGCGGTGTACCACGCTTATAAATGCTTTTCTTTTCTTCTAAAACACTAATTAAAATTGTACGAAGAAATATTAAGAACTATTTCACATTATCGAAATAAATTTTCAAATTAGAATACAAGATAGTAGTCTGATTAGAAGACATTGCATTTAGAGTAAAACCCTGTTTTATAACATAGATGTGTCACTTTTCAAAATATTTGTAAATATTTCAGTCGTAAATATAAAACACTGTAAATATTTTTTTCTTACTACATACAGTTTATTCGACTTACAAAAAAAAATAATGCTTTAATTTCTGTGAAAGATATAGTTCTTAAATAATAAAAATAGACACGGAACAAGAAAGACTCCAAGGCTTTTACATAAAGTGTGGCTTTGGACTTGAAATAAAGCTTTCGTTTCACGGTTTTACCACGGTTCATCTGTTAGCCACCAGTTTCCAAGTTCTAAACTAAGAACTGGCTGAAGTAATAACTGTTTTTTTTAAATTGATTCTTTAAAAATAATAAATTGAAAATATAAATTGTATTGATTCAAGATCAAAATGACGCCTTTAAAAAATATGTGGTTTGTGATAACGACACCGTGTCGTAACCATGGGGCGTCACCTCCATTTTGGGTTTTTGTAAGTGGACTCAGTTCAGTCACTTTACTACGAATATAATCTGTCAAAGAAATTTATGTGATATAATAAAACGACGTAATCAATAATGATATATTTACATGAATATTACATGTAGGGTACACCTAAGCAATATTTTTAACTTTTCAGTATATTGGGAAGTCATTGTAGGTAATGGGTCTGAAAATAAAAAAACAATTAACATAGGTCACACAATATTTTTTAAACTATTTCTGAAATGATGTCTCTCTCTCTCTCTCTCTCTCTCTCTCTCTCTGAGTACGTGTGTATGTACGTGCGTACGAACGTAGTAATTTCTTTCCAGAATGAACTCTCGATAATAAAAAAAAATGACAGCGACTATATGGAATATCAATCCAAACATAATAACGTAAATATTACCTCTAATAAATTTATAAAAATCGGTTCAGCCGTTCTTTTATTCCAAAAGAAATTTTATCAAAATCGGTTGTTTTTTTTGTTTTTTGTTTAAACAAAATACTGCGATAAAGTTGATTTTACACAAAATCTCGCGAATTATAAATGATGTTGAATTAGTAGGGTGCCAAACAATGCGTATAAACATTCATTTGCATTTTGCATTGAAATATTTTTTTTCGAAACTAGTCCAACAGTTTTTTTTTTTAAACAAAATGACAACAAAAAAGTGAATTTTGAGATTTCTTGAAAAATATTTTTCGAATCTAATTTGTTCTGGTAGCAAAAATATGATTAAAATTCTTACTTTTCTGTCTTATTATTTTTACTAATATTTACTATGAGTCAAACTGGGCAGTAGGTCAAGCGGCCGCTTGTTTTGGTTTTACAATTTACATCATTTTTTAAAACATACAATGTGGACATTTGTGCTATGAAATCTCCTACGATCACATATCTAATAAGCATCGTAAGTGAAGTTGGCAGAATATAACATTCGTGCTGGTGTTGCAACCTTCATGTCATGTGCGTAGAGAGTTGGAAGCAACAAACCGCCCTCGCTTCCCCTCGTAACAACGCATGACGCGTCGACAACCCAGTCAGGTTCCCTACCGCTCAGCACCGTAGTACAGCCGGCTGAGAGTTGGACCAACCCTGGATGCTGCGCGATTCAGCCAATGGAAACTTTAGAACAAAAGAATACACTCCGATGAAAAAGTTATACTATACATTTCAGTGTTAAATATTTGTACACGAACGAGTGCATTTCGTTGACTTTTAACGATAAATATCTTTAATTTATTAACACGTAGGGTACATATTTTTGATAATTCTTGCTTCGATTATACAATATTTTTTCTTAAATTCAACCCATTTATTTAGGATTTATTACAATACTAGCTTTAACCCGCGACTTCATCCGTGTGTAATAAGTATGTATAATTGATATATTTGATTAAAAAAATCATAAATTCAAGCAAGACTAATTTGAGACCACATTATAAACAATGCATTTTGTTGTCCATCTTTTGCAAAAACACAAAAATTTTGTGGATTCGATACACGTGAGCAATCCACAACAGCTATTCGAAAAACATATTTTTCTAAAAGTGTTTGCCTTGGGCTTTATTTATAGTTGTTCCGAAAGCAGCTTTTAATGGAAATTGTTATATTTTAAATTGACAAGGCAAATCCGTTGGTATATAATTGGTATTCGTGGTATTTTTACTACAAACGGCCCAGCCGTGAAGGGTAACAGACAGACAGAGTTATTTTCGCATTTATAATATTAGTATGGATGTGTCATCTTATACACAAGAAACATGGGAGGATTTTATGTATTAGGTATGTTTTGATGTAATGCGAAATCATTGGAGTAAAGAAAAAACACAGCTGACATTTGAATTAAAGTCATTTAGGTATATTTCAGAAGAAATAGAATACAAATATTTAACCTTCTTTTTGGCTTAGAAATAGTCGGGTAAAAATGTGCCTTAACACGCATATAGTCCAGAAGCTCAGGATAGATAGATACTCATCATTAATTAGAGAAGTTATTTATAATTAAAAAAATATTTCTAATATTGTATTAATATTATTATAATTAAACTAGAATTTGAAATAGCATTAATTAAAATTTCTAATAGCGGTTTTTGGAATCTAGTTGCGTCAATGTATTTGACATCAATACAAGAATGACTTCAGGGGTGCCCGAATTGCTGTAGCATATAAATAATACGAAGCATTCTATTAAAGAGCATACGCTTGCAAGTAAATACACATCGTGTAACGCAGAAATGATTTAAAACATTTTCAAATTCGTCTGGATTTTCAAAATATTTAAATTAAAAAGAAAAGTTTTTGTTGATATGGTAGCTTGGAAATCATTCATGCATTACAAAAAATCGTTCCACATAAAATGCAACATATATCAGGCGCCCAAAGGAGGTGTGTGTGCATTTTATTTGGAACGATTTTCTGTAATGTATTTATGATTTTCATAGCTACCATATAACAAAACTGATATAATTGAAATAATTATAAATACAAACACGTGATTTATATGGAATAATTATAGAAAACTTAAAGAAATGTATGTACCTACATACAGTGCGTTTACCTACCGAAAGTGGTAACAGTGAATAATTTCGTGTATCCTATTAGATACAAAAAAGACAGGTATATTTTTTTGTACTACAAACCGGAAAAGTCTAAGTCCTACATATGGATCATTGTTACCACATTCCGTTCACACACTATATATAGCGTCCAGCGACAGATTCGACTCAACGACCTCTTACGTAAGAGGTAGTCGCTCTACCCTGCACCACCTTAATTTAATGCTAAACAGTATAGTACATTTTACTTTACCGTGTCAAAAAAGATTTACTTCAAAAATTATTCTACTGAATTCTTCCAACACTGGGTATATTAACTTAATTTTAAATGCTCGTCTTTGCGGCAAATTTTATTTTTATACGTCAATTACAAAGTGGTCGTTATTAGAAAATGTTCACTGGTTAGGTCCCTGTTCAGTAATTTTGTTTACAGAGACAGTAACGTTTCATTGCCACTGGTTTAAAACACACAAACTCTAAGTGCAATACGAAATCCGTGCAAGGTGAACGACTGCGTCCCCTCGATCTAGAAGCCCGCCAATAAAAACTTAGAACAAAAGAGTACAATCCACTTCAAAAGCAATGAGAGCAGCACTCTAATACTTCTACATCCTGTACTCGGACAGCTCTGTATGATGGGTTAATAAATTTCGTTCAAATCAATTGAAACTTTAGATTATAGACGCTCGATAGTTAAGATCATTATAAAATAACTGGGTAGATCATTTCCCATAAACAATAATTCTAGATCGATGGTAAAACACTAAATATTGATATTTTCCATTTTAACTTGCAGGAAATCAATGTTTGTTTTGGGGTTTTCAATTTTAAACAGCAAGCAGTGTAACTTGCTGATTAAAATTCAAAATATAAATGTTTATTTTAGTATTTTACTAGCAAAGTGCAATGTGCATAAATATTTATTTATTTAATTTTCTTATTTACTTTCTGTACCCGATTTGAGTGTTTGTCTCAGTACCATTTAAATTCCGTTTAATTTCGAAATGTTAATTTCGAGAACGCTCGAATTAATTGCCAATGGTTACGGTACTAGCTTGTTATATAAATAAAACTTTGCATTTATTTATTTAAGTGTTTATATATAAATTAATAACAATATACTAATATATTAATAACAATATACAATATAAATTAATAACAATTGTTTTTGAACACCATGTATATGCATTAAACATAATATGTACAATAAATGTACGAAACCAGTAAAATTCCTAAAATATAAGGACGATGTAAATTAATAAATTTCTCTTTTGTGATACGGTTCGAATCACAGATGTTGATTGATTGATATATTTATTCACGGAACGTTAAAGAAGAAATATCTCTTATGCAATGTACAATGAATACGAGTATTACATAGTAGTAAAAGCATAGTTTTTTTTCAGTTTCTGTAATTAATTTATATAATTATATATAAATATATATATATATATATTTATACATATAAAATATGTACTTAATATATACTCGTATAATACAATTGTTAAAAAAAATTTAATACATATGATCTGTTAAACTTTACGTGTTTCAACATTTTTTTACAATTTGAACAAGAATAAGTTCTAATCTTTGATTAACGTCTGAATAGAACTCTTCAAATAAATAAAATTGTCGACCAATTTTTCTCAGACCAATACCTATATTGACAAAAAATAAAAAATAACAAATCAATATTTCACAAGATGACGTTTCGATTTTATTAGATAATAAATAGCTTAATACTAATTAATTTTTATATTTTTTAGATATTTCTGTAGAAAATCCAAATCCGGATCGAAACGTCATCTTGTGTTATATTGATTTGTTATTTTTTATTTTTTATTAATATATTGGTCTGAGAAAATTTGGTCGACAATTTTATTTATTTGAAGAGTTAGTTCTGTTTATTTTACACGTCACTCAAAATTTAAAATTAAACAATAAACTAAATAGGTTTAATTTCAAAACGATTCATAAATTTGAATAAACGATAACGTAAATGTAGATTTCCTTAAAGTTTTAATTGTATATTTATATATAAACAATTAAGTAGAATACTTTCATTGAAAATACGTTCTACCAAATAAAATAAAGTCATATTATGGTACTTAAGAGGTTAAAATTGAGCAATTAATTTGACATATCATATGTTCTTGTCTTTTTACTTGTAACATCAAGTACCGAATCAAATAGCTGCAGTTCACAAAGAGATTTACTACCTTTAAAACTTAGACTTCGAAAAAAATTTCTGTTACGATACGTATAAGTTTTAAGATAGATTCATCAGAAAAGATATGTTGCAAGTTATGAAAAATCAATTCACTTGCGTTAGAGCTTTTTTCATTGTATGCACTTATATTTTGTCCGTAGACTCACTCTCATAAATGTCGGTTTTGATGGGAAACCAAACAGTCCGCTAAACTTTATTTTTTGGTCGCGTTCATATGAAGGACGCTTTGTGGTACCGAATTTTATTGGAAATCAGTTCAGTTGTTTGCATGAAATTTCTATCTTAGGTAAGGCGGGGCTTAAAGTCTAATTCAAAGGTATAGACAAACACACAATCTACCTTTCATATTTAGAATTATATAATTATTGTTAAATCTTATTCCTGGATAATCTATTTGCATTATGCAATAATATATTCAGTTTTTGGTGACATTCTTTCAACATTCAAATGTTGCATGTCCAATAATTCTTTCGGTACTGACGGTCATTTCAATGGACATACTATTCTAAGGCGTGTAATTTAAGTCAGCGTAATTAAATATCAAATATAAACATTTCATTGTGTTCGGGGTTTATCTGAGATGTAGGCATGCCAAACAAAACAAAGAAATACTATGTGGGTAGGGTCGAAATGTCGAGTCAAGTGTTGACCGCGCAAAGCTGGTAAAAGTGTATACATTCTGATTATGTATTACTTAGTATAACTTACGTATTTCATGATGTAATTTATTTTTCTTGTGCGGAAATTTATTTTAATTTTATGATGGTAATTTCACTAATAAAACCTACTTATTAAACATCCTATGCTAGTGATTACTGTAAAATATATTTTTTTTACCTGATATCCAATTTCAATGGACATTTCTGTAAATGTTAAATTTAGTTTTTCACTGAATATACCTTAATTACACCCTAAATAAGCCCAGCATCCTAAAAAATATTTTGTTTTTCAAAAATATAAAATTCAGATCCGTAGGGGTATAAGTTGCCTAAATACCTGCGACATATCTTAATTTAATAAACTATTTTGCGGTTCACATCTATCAATCTATTCGGAAAAATCTGGACGGAAACACTCCCCTGTGAACTGAACAAAATCAGTAATTGGGAGATGAGGAAGATTTAAAAGTATAAATATTTCCTGATGTATTTCTCAAGGGATGTCAAATGAATGCGTTTATAATAGGGAAAGCTCTCTGTGTCATCTACATATGTTTTTATGATTACACAACTACTTCGTAATACTGTGTATATTATACACAAACGCTCAGAGGAGTATAGACATACAAAATAAATAATGGGTTCTCTTATGCACTCATATTGTAAATATTAATGGCCTCGTTAACTGATCGCTCTAGTCTTGATTTAAAAGGATGTAATTTTTGTAAAAAAAGTTTTTGAACTATAATTTTCTCCTGTGATCGAGCTTGAAATAACAGAGTTTGTAATGCATTACTTGATGTACTAGATGTGACATTATGTTAAAATGAGCGACTAGCGAGTTTTAGTAGTCACACGAGACATAAAAGCATTACAATCGAGATACAGATTTTTGCACAAACCTCTTATAAAAATCTGAAATATATTTATAATTTATATTGGAATCTATTTGGATTGTTTACAAAACGCCTACTTTGCTGTCTCTGTGACTCATTTGGATTTAAATAGCAACTGACCGCCAAATTATATTATTGGATTAGTTAAATTTTTGTTCTAATTTGATTTCGGTTATTTTACTAGCGCTATACACACATGAAAAGCAGCTATTTTATATTAGGGTGTTTTTATAAAGCACTGAGCTGTTTGAAAAAGTTTTAATTAAGTTGTGTAGAATATTTTGTCATCTTTCTGAGTTTGTTTCTTCTAAAAACAAATTGTTAATGTTAATAACTTTTTCGTAATTTTTAATGTAGACTGAATAGTGTTATTTCATACAAAAATTTCGATTCCGCCTTATTTTATAACTAAAAATATACCTACAACTCAGAAAGGGATTGTATCTACATTAAACTTTCACCACCACTCTATATATTCAAATCTTTATGTTCAGTCAGACATAAGTAAACAACTCTAGACACTGTGGACAATTCTTACAAGTAATTGCGGCAAGTTAAAAATTCCATTCAAAAGGCTAAATTCCAGTATGATGAGCCATAATCATTATAGTCTACTATTTTTTAATAAACTTCCACAAATCATTGTTGAAGTCAAAGATTCAGTTTTTGAAAATACTGTAAAAAAATATTGAATAAAAATGCCTATTAATTTTTTAAACGATCACTGTTCTATAGCTATCATTGTTTAAATTTCGCATTTTATTCTATGTTTGACTTGTTTCATATACTTTGTAAGTATTGCAAAATCAATAAATACGATACTATAGGTACTATTTTTTTTTTAAAGAAAAAAATTACTCGAAAAATAAGTTGTATAAAAAAACAAAAAATTGTACAATTTTAAATATGGAAAAAATAAGTTCACCGTTAAAAATTTACTAAAAAATGTTTGTTACAAAGATGAAAATATTTCTTGAAATTCATTTGTAAAGTCGTTTTCTATTTTCTCATAAAGACGTACATAAAACACTGCCACAAATGTTAAAAGCGCGGCAATATAATTTTTTTTTTCAATCGATAGTTAATTAACCGTTCGGTACGGGTTATTTAGCTCATCAGTATAAAATAAGAGAACAATCGATGCGTTGCGTATTGTGCCGTTCAGTAAAGGGAGCGCGTGAAATATATAACCAATAAAAAAACCTGTAATTTCAACCATCAAACATTTTATAACCATCGCGAACGGAAGCGAAAAGTATAATATTTGAAAATATTCTAATTTGAATGATGTCGTATATGGAGAATGAGAAAGACTTGTATCAAACCAGTGGTGGCACGTTATACGGACGATGTAAAACTGACTGCGTACTTTTTTTAATAATATTTATCACTAGCGACATCTTCCGCGTGAGACAAGTGTGTTCAATCCAAGCAAAACTCTAATTTAAGACAGCCCTATAAACTTAATGCTCTTTGTTTTACCATCTTTTGCAAAAACATAAAGGTTTGTGGATTCGATACACGTGAGCATGCCAGTTACCTTACATGTTTGTTCCTAAGCTTTGTTTAAAGTTTTTAATGAAAATTGTAATCTTTTAAAATGAAAAGGCAGATCCGTTGTCATAATTGGTATTAAAACACTGTCTCCTTTAGATTTACCACTAATAAAAATAGTCCTATCAATATTTCGACCCAGGTGAGAAACTTGTAAACGTGTACTATTACACAATTTAGGCGTATCAATATTTCGCACTAAAACTTTTAACCTCAATTTATGGGAAGGCATTAAACCCCCATAGGGGTTTATTTTTGAAAAAAAAAACAGTAATTTATGTCTTTCTTCAGAGTTTAAGTTATTTTCATCACAATCGGCCGAGCGGTCTGGCCGTGAAAGCGTAACTTCATACAATATTACAATCCCTACTTCATCCTTCTGCAAGCTCTAAACTATCTCCATAGGTACTGAATTTCATCACAATCGGCCCTGCGGTTTTTCCCATTTATTATATTAGTACGAATTTTATATCGTAGTAAATTCAAATGTACGAAATAACATTAAATTACAGGTTTTAGAAGAAGAAAATAGATCTGTACTTAACATTATAGATGATCTACAACAGAGGTTATAAATGTTTTATGACATGAAGAAGACATATTTTTCGAAACGCTTATATACAATTATTAAAAAAACAATATATTATCCCAGGCTTATAAAGTTGACATTAACATTAAATCTTTTAGCCTAGGTCATATTACAGAAGAAACAGCAGATTTTACAGAAAAGTACTTGTTCAACAAAACATCAATGATTAAATTAAATTTTAACACCATGACGAACAGCTGTTGTACTTGAAATTTGAACTCTAGTAATTTTTCATTAAAATTAATAGTATGTTATTTGTTATTTCATATCTAACATTTTTTCTAAGATAATAATAATAATTAAGAAAATAATACGACAATTACAGAAAAACTACCTGCTGTGAAAATTATACTTTCAAAAATTGTAAACGAACCATTAAAAATAGCACAAAAGTACCTTTTGCTGCATATTTACTTCAAGAATAAAAAAGTTTGCTAATAAAATTTATAGTTTCAAAAAAATCTAAAAAATACGCTTATATAAACTCAAATGGAATTTTTTTTTTGCTTTTATGTTTTGGAAGCGTAAGTCATTCAATTTATATTCCATTTTAATCATCTAAACGTTATAGAAGATAAAGAATTTTTTTCTTCTTTTTAATGCGCCATGTGTTTTTAAAATTTTTTTGAATTTTAAATTTTATTTTCAAATTATTGTCGTAAGAATAGGTATATGAAATTAAGAAATAAATTTTATATATTTTTTATTCCGATAATGACTGCCGGTGCAACGCTTTCATGCGTTTTGAAAAATTAACAAATAAAATTAATGTTCTTAACATTAGATTCAAATATAATATTATTATAACTAAGATATTAATTAATTATCTATACAAAGAACAGAGAGAACTTTATCAAATTAGGCAATTCTAATTTGGATTAAGTCTAAAAGATATACGATAATAATAATTAGGCTCTTCCTTCTCATTACAATAATGAGAATTGATAAAGTACCTACACGAATGATATACTGCAGTCTTTGGTAATCTCCTTCCGCAAGAGGCGCTTCTGGTAAGCCAAGCAAGCAGCCCGTATTAAAGCCGATCTCCTGTTTTCTCTGTAGCCGCGTAGCGAGACCCTTCCTTCGTCTGTCCTTGTCTATCTGGCTATCGAAGAACAGGCAACGAGTTTGTAAAAAAGTATAGCATACCTTCGTCGGGTTCCAAATACTATGCAAACTCAAAAAGCAGCATATAAAGCGTTTTTTGCCATAGGAATTCACAATCTATATCTGCAGCCACTAGATCGCGGTAATGTAGATTTTGCCAGAAACTTTACCGCACTTGATGACAATAATGTCATCTGGAAAAATATCTAAAAAATGGTAATTATATAATCATCTATAAGCGTTAAATTCGTGTGTCGTCCTCTGACGGAAGTAATAATATGATCGGTACTGGCGGTTTCAGTCACGTTAATGTTGGTCTTGATAGAAACCTTATCTCGACCCAATGAAGTCGGATAAAATGTAGTTTTTATGTTAGGATAGGTACAACTGTCAGTGCCTATACAAAGTTGCATTAAAATTAGTTCAGCCGTTCTTGTGTGCTGCAATTTCGAAAACACGTATTCCCATCTAGGTGTTATAATTATATAAAATACCCAAAAAAAACCTGTAAGAAATCGAAATTACAAACATTTTTATACACTGATATAGGTACCTCCAATATTATACATATATTAGTATTAGTATTTACTTACGATTTAAGATTGTGGCAATAAGCGAAAAAATGCATTCAATAAAATTTTTATTTAAATCTATGATTTTCTCTTTAGATATGTGCCTTTAACGAAAAATTAAAAAAAGACTTAATTTTGAGTAGAACCTGTAAATTTATCAGCCTTTATAGTAAACTTTTCAGGAAATCTATTTTGGAAGTCTTAATTAGTCCATTTCGATCCCTTAAATTTCTAATTTTTGCCTCAAAAGCCTTCCAAATGTTTGAAAACCGACAACGTACTTTAAACTGCTCTATATTGCGTATTTTTAAACGGTTTGATTTGTTTTTTGGAACGTCAATCCGAGTCGGTTGTATTATATTATATATTTGTATGTATAGCCAGTCGGAGAGTTTCTTCTCATGATTTCTGCCGCAGCAGCGCGCGTATGTACTGCGTTCATACATCGCCAGCAGGCAAGCAGGAGTAGCAGGAATAGCTGCTGTGTAGAGTAGAGAGAGAGTATAGGAGCTACAGGAATACAGCGAACGTCACGCGAGCTTTCCTGCTAGCAGGCGTTCGTGTGGAAAATTCAATATCGTGCGCTGCTATCAACCAACCATTTACTGCTCGTCACAGAGCCGTTTAAACTGTTTTAAACCGACGACTATTGTTTGCTTGTTCAACATTGTTCGTATACCCCATTAAACACACGCGAAAATAGATCCTAAGTTTCGTACGTAATGCGAAGTCTAGCGATGCTGGAATTATATAAGAGCTAAACATCGTACGTATGTTCCTTATTTCTATCTATCTATCTATCTCACTCCACGCCTCTCAACAGCTGGATAAATTATTGTTATTTAATTTAACAATTGAATGTGATAATGCCGACTGATTTCGTTCCGCACCCTTATCTCACAATAAGTAGGGGTTAATTTTGCCACGTTTTATTTACTATTTATTCACGAATTCCTGTCTGCCAATTCTACATGTTTTTTTTTTTCATTTTTCAGCTAAAAGAGTGCGTTTATTCACTTTTATGTATAAATGACCTTTGCTCTATTCATGTACAATGTACATTGTATATTGGTTGATTTGAATGTTGCTGCATATCGGGACTACTGCATATGGTGAATAACATTTTTGTGCACTAATTGATTATTATTGATACATGTAGGTAGATACCTAACAAATTTCACTCATGTTTTGAAATTACGCATCCCATTCAGACTCAACGAAACTTCTCTTGCTTGTTCTTTGATTAAATAAAAATTAAATGAGACTATTCCAATTAAATTTGACCACCCCAATTTTGTGATAAACAATATCAAAATTTTGTAATTTTAACACAAACTCTTATGGAAAATAATGCGAATTTTTTCGATTAAAATGAAAACGCACCACAAGATCTTGGATGAAAAAAATAGCATATTATAAAAACAGAGAATAAACCACATTAAACATAAAAGTTACTGACCACGCCATTAATGAAATATAAATTTGCAGCTTCTTAGTCCTGGAAAAAGACATGCAACGTTGCCAGTGTCAGTGCGCCTACCGGTATTAAAATATTTACGAATGTCTGACAGCAAAAGAATTTAAATAGAACTGTACATTTACAAAAGTATTCGTTTACACATTCTGTTCTAACTGAAAAAAAACAAAGAAATAAACGATTTTTAACTCTTGAAAGTTTTTCGTATCAAATACTAATATGCCTCAATAATATCATTATTAAATGATATAATTTTTACATTATTTTTTTGCTCTGACTATGTAGAGATCCAACTACCTTACAATGAACTAATAACAACAGATTTTTTATTTACTGTACATCCAGGAGAGGAACTATCTTCATAAAAATAAATTACCTAAAACCTTGTACAGTAAAAATATAAAAAGCTCGAAGAATGTAACAACAGCAGTTAAATCATAATTTCTATGATTGTAACAAAATTTATATGTTCTATGTGAAAAAACATGATTTCTGGAGCTTTTCCCCAAATAATTTGAATTTATGAATATCTTATCATAGCTTACATTAAATGAATATAAATATAAAGAATCAGAAAAAAACTGTCAGTAAATATAAACAGGAACGACAGAAAACAACACAATATGTAAGTATAGGTGAAATAGGCTAGGCACACAGGGGTGGTTATATCATTTTCTTGAAGGGCACTACATACGTCAGTAACACGCGGCCCCCTGCTGCCGTCAAACTACGCCCCCGAACCCATTAAACAGCTATTTACTGGCCACATACGCTGCGTTCGAACACCCCAATCTGGAATCTAAATAAAAATTACCTCATGTTACCAGCTAGTGTTATATCGGGAAGGTAAAGAAGTCACTTCTGAATTTCATTTCTCACGCCGAGACAAACCGCCATAGTAAATCAGAAAAGCAAATTAGATTTGAAAATACAACTGCAACAACATTTTTATTGTTAATACACAATACTATAAGTTATTGTAAACCCTAAGGTTAGCTCTTATATTTATAACTAGCTGTACCCGCGGAATTCGTCGCTCTCGATACGTACATAATAGGATTCTGCTGCTTCCTGATGACAGAAAGATGATCTTAACCCTCTCTTGATTGACCTTGAAGTTCTACTCTGGAGTTAGGCGGAGCACTACGAAACGACAATGTGAGAGGTTAACACACGAGCCATTAATACATACAACATACAAACGTATACAAATATAAAAATCAGTTGTCATTTAAATAAATGTACTTTAAATATCATTATTTCTCAAACCCAACATTTTATAATAATAAGTAAGAGTCTCACAGGCAACTTCTCTACACTCGCTTTGGATAGAAAAAACTTTGGTGTGTTCCAGTCTTGTAAATAATCCTGTGTATATATTCAAAGCAATGGCACGTCAATCCGGTGTCGGAGAGGCAACCAGATGGCGAGTGGTAATCTGGGCCTATGAGTGGTACAGAACCCCCTGGTAGCGGCCAAAGTGACCCCAAATGGACGGGGGCGGCGATATGGGGGTGGGGCAAAATCGAAAAATGTTTGAAAAGGCAACCGGATAAAAATGCGGTTGCATTGAAGGAAATACCCTAATTATATAGTAAATTTTTTTTGCCATCCGAAACACGCGGGCCGTTTTTGCACTAGCGAATAAAAAAAAATAAAAAAAAAACTGAAAAGCCTTTTCAGTTTTTTTTTATTCGCTAGTGCAAAAACGGCCCGCGTGTTTCGGATGGCAAAAAAAATTTA
Source organism: Xanthostigma xanthostigma (assembly GCA_963575645.1). NCBI lineage: Eukaryota > Metazoa > Arthropoda > Insecta > Raphidioptera > Raphidiidae > Xanthostigma > Xanthostigma xanthostigma. The sequence goes on from OY754468.1 coordinate 17,828,274, forward strand.
CTATATAATTAGGGTATTTCCTTCAATGCAACCGCATTTTTATCCGGTTGCCTTTTCAAACATTTTTCAATTTTGCCCCACCCCCATATCGCCGCCCCCGTCCATTTGGATCACTTTGGCCGCTACCAGGGGGTTCTGTACCACTCATAGGCCCAGATTACCACTCGCCATCCGGTTGCCTTTCCGACACCGGATTGACGCCATTGCTTTGAATAGACGGATGAAACTGAGATTTTTTCTTAGTTTTTCTGAATTCTAAACATCTTGGCAAAATAATTGAAAAATCCTGTATTATTTATGACACTAATAATGACATATTTTGCTATTTCAATAAATAGCTGACATGTAATGTACTCTCATTATTATTATTTCTTTAAAAAAAGTGTACATATATCTGACAATATTTGATAGCTGGTTCCTCATTTTGGTCAAAAAATAAAAGATGTTTAATAATGTAACGCCTTCTGAAAAGTGCAATCGACACATTGCACCTAAACGGTGTTGATTTACTGATATTTCGTTCATTATTTTATATTTATTTTTTAACGTGCATCTATATTCATTTTATATTTTACAGATCGGTATAATTGTTTCGTTCGACTTTGCCCGCGTGCACGAAATTTACTAATTATTTCGAATTGGTATGAAATTAAGTTTTACAATATCAATTTAGAATGAGGAAAAAAATCGTGTGTGTCTCGGAGGAAATGTAATTTCTTATGCGGCATTTAAAGATAAACACAGTCAATTTCAGTTTAATTGCAGTGTACACTACACACTACAGAAGTGAAATTTTGTTACATTTTTTTTTATTATGAGGCTTCAGCAGCAAGGCCATTAGCTCTAGGTATGAAATCGGTTGCTGTAAATAACGAGGTTTAATCGATGCTTAGATTTTGTTGAAGAGTTCAGTATTTTTTGTTACAATATACGTTTGGCAAAAAGTGATAACGTCATCCAACATAAAGTTTTGTTTACACCGCACACTACAGAAGTAGGTACATAAAATTTATTTAAGCAAAATCTATATCTAAATATTAACCAATCGACCTTTATAGAATTATATAGGAGGGTGAATAATTTAAAAGAAAACATGCAAGATGTAGGGGTAATAGACCTCTATAATATATACTAATTGTGACAAAAATTTTGAAAAATCTTGTTGCAGTCACCTTATACAGGCATTTTTTTCAAGATAGTACTTTTCGACTTAAAATGGAAACACTTGACATGGAGTGCTCTAGTAAGAAATATATTCAAGAAATCTAAAATTCTCGCACACAGATCTATCCCTATATTATATAACTGTGAAACATTTGTAAAATTTGGAAGTAATCACTCTAAAACACAGTTTTCAAAGATTTTACCTTTCTACTTTTAAAAAACGATCTCGTAGGGTGAGCGCTTTCAAATTTTCCAAAAAATTTTGACAAAGTTTGGTAGCTCACAAATACGTCTATAATATATGTACCTACGAGAATTTAACATTTAATGAACACCCTTTTTATTAGAGCACTCCACATCAACTGTTTCCATTTTTAGCCGAAAAGTACTAACTTGACAAAATTACCTCACTGAGGGTGACCGTGAACAAATTTTCTCAATTTTTCGACATTGCTGGTTACTGGAATTTACTATTTATTGAACACTCCTCTTACTAGAGGACATTTTGTGTCAAGTGTTTTCATTTGTAATCAAAAGATACTGTTTTGATTAATTTTCTTATGTAAGGTAGCCGCTTTGGACATGATTTAGAATTTGTTTTTTTTTTAGGAAACTTTATGAACTTTAATTTTCTATTCAAAGTGTTTTTTTTTTTTTGCAAGAATTCAGAAATTTTAGGAGGCTTCATATATGATAAAGGATTATTTTGAAATAGAATTGCGGGATTAATATCAAGTGTAGGTACTCATTTTTCTCAGAATTTCAACCTCTACAACATGTAGAGGTAATTTTTTGATAGCTTTGGTTATTTTAATATATTGTTATTTTAATAAAAAAACACTCTTTTTTTCAGTATAAATCTGCACGTAGCGTCTAATGTCACCTAGCAGGAGGAGGGAATCTAAATAATATGTTCATTTCAGACCTAAGGCTACATACGCACTAGGCAACTACCCGCAATGCGGCTAGCCGCGCGGCTACCCGCAAGTAGTAAACTATACGTAAATTCTGTATATATAAAAAAATGCATACGCACTACGTTGCGGCTGCCTGCCAACCGCTCCGGTCGCTTGGAGCACAGCGGCCGCTTCGACGGCTAACCACGCGGTTCGTGTACGCACTACGCGGTTTAGTTTGCGGTTAACCGTTACCTGGGTAGTCGTGTATTTTGTAATCTGGCAATTTACATTATGAATGTTCTTAATACACTCAATAATTCTTCAAATGATTTTAAACGCATTCTCATGTAACCAAAAAACTTGTCTTCATATTTTTCAAAAAATATATCAAAATGCCTGGCTTCATTTCGTGTTTGTAAGAAAGGATGTATCCAGTATTTTTTTTTCTTTTTATTTTTTATGTGGCGATCGTATATATGTATAATAAACAGCTACAACTTCTTCAACGTCCATTGTAGAAATGGTTCGTTTTGTTTGGTTAAACAAAATCTTTCTGGTAAACAAAATATGTCTGGTTTAAATTAGATTCAACCGCAGATTCAACTGACGTTGCATACGCACTAGGCGGCTGCCCGCAATGCGGGCTAGCCGTCCGGCTGAACGCAGATTCAACCGCACACTGCGGTTAGCCGCGCGGCTAGCCGCATTGCGGGTAGCCGCCTAGTACGTATGTAGCCTAAACTGATGTGATTAAAACAATTGCCAGCTTTCCCCCAATTAATTCAAATTTCAAGTCTCTAACCACTGTGACATTGTTGATTTTAAATTATTTACCTTGGATATTATTTGTTTTTTGTTGGCATGGTTACACCGTTGGTTTAACGTAAATCTTAAACGACGCAAAAGAAGTTAAAAAATATTAAAATAAATTTAAACGTTTTCTTCAAAACCACTTACATTTGACAGTTTTCGAACAAAATATTCTGTAAATATTAGAAATAACTAATCATAAAGTTCCAACGTTATTTTATTAGGAACACTTACATTCCTCGCACTTTAATATCTCAAGTATGTATATATAGAAATAGTTCACTACAGAAAGAAGAAATGCATTTTTGTTCGAGAAACACACAGATCTCGAATTGCCGGGAAGTTGAGTATCTGAACATGACTTTTGATTGAGTGGAAATGCATGGATTTGATTTCTATAAAATAGTTTCTGTTTACTGCAGTAATAGAAATACGTACACCAATATACGTAGGTACCCACTCACTTATATTCGTTAGATGATGAAAGCTCATTCATAAAATAAATGTATTACAACTTGTTATTATAGAATATTTACGTTATTTACAGAATGCTCCAGAAACTCTTTCAATTCACATTTCCAAAAACAGTAAGTCATTAGTTTCGATTCGATTTTCGAAAATCGATTTGCCATCAGATCTCGACGTTTTTGCTGGCCTAGGAAGCTATTCTGATTATTTTTGGATGGACGTCCGTGTATCTGTGAGCGTGTATGTATGTTTGTATGGTGTAAGTAAACCAATTTTGTCGTACGATATCTCTAGAATGAAACAACCGACTGAGATACGGTTTGTGGCATTCGAAAGAGTTTATTGAGACATAACTCTGATTACATTTTGGAGATAATCGATCAGCAATTTCAAACTTAATCAAAGAAAAATAACATTCTTCACGGTTTTGTCGCATAACTTCTAATTTGATTATGTATATCATCAGAAAATTTCATTAAAACTTAAATTTGCTTAAACATAAAAAGATTGTTGATTTTATTTATGACAGAAATTCTTAGATACTTTTAAACGCTTTTATTTAGCTTGACTCCATATACTTCTTTGTTTCAAATCTTGCGACAGCTTTTTTTATAACTTTGTTTAATATGTCACAAACACCATATTACCAATTTATTGTAAAGTATTTGACACATAGCGGGAAATTTAAGGGTTATCCACAGGTCAACCACTTTCCTTATTTTTTAGGTACTGTGAATTTTTCTACACAGCCTGCAGCAAAGTCTTTTAGAAGGCAAATGCGAGATAACTCGTTCTTTCGCATAATTATCGAAAGTGTGTCAGGTCAGGATACTCTGGATTATAAGTACTCAAATTTTCCGGCACAGCAACTTTGGGGAGTTTAGGTCTATAGTATCCTTCATAACATACTTTCAATAATTTTGCAAATTAATCATGTCGCTAAATATTGCAGGAGTAAACTAACAAAAAGTGGCATGTATAATGCAACAATTTCAAACGCCACGTATTTCTGCACCGTTGCAGACTTTTTGTAAGAAATATTTTACTAATAAGCAGTTTTATCCCATCAAGCATGGTTCTTACTCATATTTGAATGGGAACTGGAAAAAACACACTTTTAACGAATTTTTTTACTGTGAGGGCGCTATTTGAATTTTGAAGGGGTTCCGCTATATTAACTTTGCTAACATGCATCAAAAATAAGTTCGCGGATATACTTAAAAACAGTTTAAGAAAGCTTGCTCTAGTCTGTAGTGTAATCGAAAACCAAAGGTATTTTTGGACACAAGAATAAAAGTAGTTTATCACAAATCTACAGACTAATCGGTGTGCATTCGGCCTGATAAACATATAAGATATTCGTTTTGTTAGGTACTTGATACGAGTTACTGCGTTTTAAACATTAGCACATACTTATTACCGCATAAACATATAAATATGTTCAAGTACAATGCGAATGGTACCTACTAGGTACATGAAATATTTGAGGATCAAACACTGTAGTCTGAACGCAACAATATGCAATACCGCTTTGATATTAAGAATCAGTGGTACAGATCAGGGATATTATAGATGTGGGTTTTACTGACATCTACAGATGTGGATGCGGATGTGGAAATAATAATATTTTTAACAATAAGTGTGACATCTGATTGGTAAATATTAAATTTTCGTGAAACAAAAAAGAAATTAAATTATTATTATTGTTAGAAAATCACTATTCTCATTAAAATTAATATCATTCATGATAACAAATGAAATGAGAACTTGGACTAAATAAAGCAAATGCTAAATTTTATATATTTGCAACGTTTGTCTGAAGAAGTAGACACACAATCCAAAAGATATTTGATATCACACAAAGAGCGCAAGATATAGGTGATATAATATAATTGAAACTAATAATGACAAAGATACATATCTTATTCGAGGCATATCGTACCAATGACGTATTGATATTTTTTTTTCTTACATTTTATTTGTAATATATGGTTTATTGGCCTCTACATCCTCTGACATAATCAGCCATGTCATTTTATAAATGGAAATATTTTTTTAGTAATGTTTTCATTTTTTTTAAATATTAACCTAATACACCTTCAACAGCTATTATTACAGATATCACAGAAGATACGTTAAATAATATTCCGTAACTGCATTCTAGGACGGTCTTTATTAAAAATATTTACTTCTTTTGAATTCATATTATGTATTTATTATTAAAATTAAGATAATAAGAAAAACATATTGATTTTATTAACGAAACTCAGTTACAGGGTGAAATTTAGTTACAAGGCGAAATTTAGTTACTAGAATTTCACTTAAATGTTTGTTTCACATCTGCCAGACGTCCAACGATGGCTCCTAATTTTTTTTATTGTTGTGTTTTTGATGCCCAATTTACAGACGGTGGTTACTTCGCGTACCCTGGTTAACCACCATTAAAAGCTGAAGAAGAAGATAGGAAATGAACCCGTGATACTTATATAAACGAGAATCAAAGTTTTAAGAAAAACCAATTTTTTTGTGCATTAACGACTTCAATTTTGTAGGTACATAAACAGATGAAAACATATAAAACAATAACCAAACTTATCAGTCAATAATAAATAATCGTTGAGACTTTTTCCTTTATGAATTACTGGTTAATTGCAGCAGTCACCAATTGGAATGTAGTAGTCTAACTTTACCAATAATTGTCAAAGTAACTTTGATCTCGTTCCTTTAAAAAGCACTAGTCAGCTTACGGCCTACAATTAAACTTTTGATATTACCTCTAGAGGATAAATGACTAACTTAGTCGATCGTCAATCGTTCCTGTAACTTATAGGAGGCAATGATTTGCTCCAGTGAATGCTAACATAACATTGAGACACTAAGTAGTCCTCTTTGGCGACCAGTAATATATTCCTCCTGGAGGTAAATGGAAGTAAGCATTATGGATCATCAGCGCAAACTGTAAGAAGCAAATATTCTAGTGCTAGTATAGCCTTTTTAAGTATAACTAACTTTCACTATGACTATTTTAATCTTGAGGTAACATGCTGAAGATATATGACAATCTTTTTGATCGTCCACGTAATCTTGAGGTGAATTTGTTAATCTTAGCAATCCCTAGTATAGCCTTGAGGGTCACCTCCTAGAGGAGTTATAGCCAACTTTAGCGACCGCCAGTGCACAAATAGGTATAGGTACATAATAATATTATGTTGGTACACCTGAACCTTGAGTGTGCAGCGGAGATATGTACCTATGTTATGTTGGATACTTCATGCCTACATGTGTATAGGTACTTCGCTCGCGTTCAAGAGTCCACGCTTCGATGCCTTTCAATGCCATTGCCACTCGACAAATCACAAAAATTATATTTCATTCTTGATGTGATTTCACGAAACCGCTCATCTAGACACATACGCTTACAGACTTTAGAGATTCAGAGCCGTACTTCAGTACCTACACTAATTTGAAAATGATAAATCGATAGATACATTTATTCATTTAAATTTCAAAAGGCATGCAGAGAACGTCACTCAATATAATAATATAAAAAAAAACTCGAGTCGCAGTGCTAAAATTCCCTGCCGACAATATTTGCTAATACAGGCACATACGTGAACTTAAGTTTATTATTGGACAAAATAAAAAGAATTGACCCTTTAATACAACCCTTAATTGTATGCTTATAAGAAGCCTTGATGATGATAATATTTAAGAAAATTATTAAAATGACGTAACTAACAGGTTAAATAAACAAGACCAAGACTGAATGAGCAAGACCAAGACCAAGTCTTGCTTATCCGGTGTTGGTCTTGTTCTTGACCAAGACCGAATAAGCAGAACTTGGTCTTGGTTTTGCTTTGCTCATCACTAGAAGACATCGTAAAATTTCTTAAAATTTCATTCTATTCAATGCAAAGATTGCGGAGTTATAAGGCTGTGACAGACGGACGAAAATGATGATGCTTACGGAATGCCAGAAAAATCATAAAACTATTTCATGTTTTTTATTGAGCATTTTTAACAATAAATGTGTTCTACTGTTATTTGAGTACCTGGTTCGGTTGTCGTTTTGCAAAATGAAACTCCTGCACACAAAATTTTTACATTTTAACTAAAAATAGGCCAAAAAACTTTTAAGTTTAACGGTTAGATATTGTATTGTCACCGGAACTACAAACGCATGCAAAATTTCAACTCAATGAATTAACGTAAAGTAGTTGAAAAAGCAGTCGCAAGATATGAAACAAACGAAGTCAAACCAAATAAATATAAAACCGTTTAAAAAACTAGAGAGGGCACATATGAGTATGGACAACACATTCTCGATCGCTGATTGTCATTGTCGATAACAATGTTAATGTCACTGTCACTGTCAGTGTTAATTTTAATGTCAATGTCAATGTGAATGGTAATGGCAATGTAAATGGCAATGGCAATGGCAATGGCAATGTCAATGTCACCGACACCGTCACCATTATCTTTACTGTCACTGTCACTGTTATGAGTGCCAGCGAGTGTCAACAGTCTCACGAGATGCAATAGTATTACGCACGAGGTATATATGGCATTTTGCGCCCATATTCTACAAAATAACTGTTTTCACTTCATTTTCAAAAATTATGATAGTCTACTTTTGAACAAATGTCACTTTTAATACAACTAAAAAACAACTGACAAACAGCAATGGAATTGGTATAGCATTTGTTTTACTATATCGCACTAGTCTGTATTGACCAATGGATCAAGTTAATATCTTATTAAGAAATTGTTACTCTGAAATGTCGAGAATTAATAGTAGTTAACAAATGATTTGACTGTATTCTGCAATATTTAACTGGCATCCAAAAGTGACTAGTATACATACTTATTTTAAAAAAAATCCTTGATATTTTCTGAATGCGACTCTGTACAAGGAATCATAATCGTTACAGGTAAACGGGTATTTAGTTTGATGGGTGTAACAGGCCATATACGGGTATATTGTCAAAAAGAGCCGAATATTTCCAAATTGCATGCAAATTTTGACAGATCAATGATTTGGTTCGAATTTTGTTTCATATATCCAGTTTTAAAAAACCACTCAGAATGATCTTTTCTTAAAAATATTAAGGTATTTTTAGGGTGTTCCATTATTACAATTCCCCAGTTCCTAGATTATAATATAAAATTAGTGAAAATACTTGTAATTTCAAGTTATTACCTATAAAAGTATTACATAAATGAAAAATATAATTTGATATTAATAATAATAATAATTTGTATTCTCAAGCAAGCTACCACTGGCAAAGAATCCATCAGTAATGAAAAGCATATAATTTCAAATACGATGATTTGCTTTGACGTCACATTGCGTTATTGTTTTTTTGTTTAATTAATTTGTATTATTAGAAGTAAAGACTATTTAGAGTTTAATTAATTGTGATATAGATTTCAAAAAATAATATTTCGACTAAATATACTATAATAAATATACCCTATTTGCGTTTTTACATCCTTCAAAACTGCACACCTATATGTTTTCGTTATTTAGAAAAAGACCAGTGCTTCTATCTGATATTGGATGTTATTACTACATTGTATTAAATAATATAGGGAATACTAGTTCGATTTATATACTTTTATACTAGTCTTTGGCAAAAACAATCAGTAGCTTTTGATGTTGATTCATTTGCATAATTTAGAAAAACAACTTCACAACGGAGTAACAGAGTCTTATAGTTCTAGGCACAAATAGCTGTGACAATCGGTTGTCTTTAATATAAAAAAAATATACAAACAAATATTGTCACATATAATTTAAAGGGCTTTTCAAAGTGAATCGTTAACAATTATTATTAACCGATAATAATATATTTGGACATAAACATTTCTAATCGATTCGAGAACGCAATTAATGTCAGGGAAGTGTGAGCTGTAAGATCCAATCGGAGACCATAATTTAGTCACCTGCTGCTACACGAAGTACAGGCTACCTACATACATAATAATATAACAATAATAGTCATTAGTTTGGAATGTAAACAACATAATTACAGTGGAGTTAAGAGCGCATCCGAGATTGATATAACTAGATAATGCTCGGCTTCACAGACCACAGTGACACGCTTCGTGGAGCGACCACTTACTTACACAGTGTCCACGAATGCTTGACGTTACGCAATTGCAATCAATGTCGAAATTGACTAGTGACTTATTGTCTGAAAAACACTTCTACTCGTCATAAGTGGGACGCCCACACTGTTTAGCCTGACTGCACTTTCTGGAATAATCAAAACTTTAAAGAAAGTAGGTAGTTGGGTACCTAATATATATTTGTTATTGGCACCCTAAGTACTAAGTACTTTACCCAATTACTTTCCATATTTCAAGCTTGTTTTGCGCCTTTGTGTTACATTAAATCGGGTTTTTTGTTCTCTTCATATTTTTTTTACGCATTCTGATTTTTTAAAATTTTTTTATGAAGCTTGTATATAGTTTAGGTATATAATAAACTACCTATATGAAGGTACTTATACTTTTGAAATCTACTCCTCAAGACCTTTAATTTGATACCCATCTCATTAAGATTTTTAGAGTATTGTTTTCATGTAGAATAATTGACTGCCATATTAGAAAATATGTGACTTTATACTATATTTTAGGAGACTCGGATGGTCAAAACTGTTCTACGATACCGCATTTGTCCAAATCGATCTAATCGTTCCAGCTATGAGGCGTAACATCTGGTGAGAAATAGAAATAGCCATTGAGTGCTGCAGTCGCGTAAAAATAGAAGAATAATCTAAACTAAAACAGTTTTTTTTTTTTTAATTTCTTAGATAGGTAATAAAATATTTATTTATGTAAAACGCAAATTTTATCACATAAGTATATTATATATTTTTTCCATCAACATTATTTTTGAAATAATTTACGACACTTTCGGTTTTGCACTCAGATCAACGCGAGCATTCCAGCGCGCTCGAATTTAACATTTGGGTCCAAACGATAACTCGATGTGTTTAAATTTTGACTTTTGTTTTTTTAACTCATAGAAACGCTAAATTTTGACGTTCAAAAAAAAACTGCGGATTATTCACTAATTTCCTCAAAAATACGTAAAAACTGTTCGTCTTTCATTGTCATTTTTTGAATCTAACCAATCAGAAATCACATATACACGTCATAACAACTAGTGTAGAATTACTGTATAACTTGGTATACCTACACGATCCCGTAATTGTTTTTTAAAGAACTCCCCCCAAACGCACTCCCTTTTTTACCGCGCAAAAAAAACGCCATCGCATCGACGCGACCCCGTAATTGTTTTTTAAAAAACTCCCCCCAGACGCCTTCCCCTTTTCACTGCGTAAAAAAAAACGTCATCGCATCGACACGGTACCGTAATTGTTTTTTTAAAGAAGTCCTCCCAAACACCTACCCATTTTACCTGCGCAAAAAAAGTAATTTTTAAAAATCAGTCTTTCGCACCCGGGTTCAAAAGTTTTTGTCGGACGGACACATTTTGAATAAAATTTGCAACATTTTTCATTGTTGCTCCGCTCCTATTAGTCGTAGTGAGATATTATATAGCCTATAGCCTTCCTCGATAAATGGGCTATCCAAAAAAAGACAAAAATCCATTCAAACCAGTAGTTCCTCAGATTAGCGCGTTCAACAAAAGCAAATAAAGTCTTCAGCTTTATATATTAGTATAGATTTAAAATAATCACTGTGTATTTCCAATGAATATTTTGCACATCGAGTTGTCGTACTCTAACCTTAACATTTATATTCCATTAAAGATTACTATCCTGCATTCGACTTCAACGTCCCGATGAGATGGAATACCCCAGATGAGCTCCAAGGAAACAGACCATCTTCAGAAATCAGAACATTCATTAAAAATAAGCGGACACACGTGCTATGAGAATGGACAAATTTCAAAGGTTATTATTTTAATCAGACAATTTTTCAAAAAAGAAAATTACACATATACTCGGATATTTATTCAAAGAATAGTATTAACCAATAAGTCTGTATTACACGGAAATAAGACTATACAGTTAAACAATTGTATCTCTATTCGTAATGGATTATAGTATAACGTTTACATTCCGTTTTAAATCAACGCCAGCGAGTTATAACAGTCACAACTCACACGAGCCATGATACCAAAACGCTCTGAATACAATATATACAATTTTGCACATTCATATTAATAATTAATTATTTCGTTGAGTGATATGGTAGACTTCACTGAAATCTATCAAATCTATAAAAAATAAAAAATAGTTACTTCTTAACACAACAGTTTTATTAGTGGATGTACATTTCCGGAGCTATGCTTTCATCTTCAACAAGACACTTGTTAAAGATGATAGCATAGCTCCCGAAATGTATATCCACTAATAAAACTGTTGTGGTAAGAAGTAACTATTCTTTATTTTTATATTTGTTCCAGCCACTGTGCACTTAATATTTTTTTTATAAAAAGTATTAAGCTACAAACTACAATCTACAACATAATTCTCAAAATTCGAATACTCACATTATTGCGATAACAATAACGATACTTCATATTATACCCTTGTCAATAGAACTATTTACTGTCGAATGACGTATTTATCCACTACCGTTGATAAAGTGATTTATAGATGACGCTAGATGTGATTGAGTATTTTTGATAATAAATTATTGCATTGACCTGGCAAAGTAATATAAATTTTATGTAATACATAAAAATAATATTGTTACTGTAATTTTGCAATGCGAGTGAGTAAAACAAAAACAGTATCTACTGCGTGTAAAGCTGAACAAAACCTTGCTTGACTTTGACCGACTCCAGTACTGTTGTACTACTCTGTAACTAAGTGGAACCATAAACTTGAATAAGAAGCGAATAGATTTAAAAATGATATTATATTAGCAAAATTAAATAGCCGCGGGTATAATCTATATGACATTGTTTCATCTTAAGAGCGGTTAGCGGTTAGCAGCTAGTATCTCTTATAAAATAACTGCTTTTCGCTTAGTTTTCAAAACTTCTGACAGTTCATCTTTGAACAAACGTTTCTTTTAATAGAACGTTCTAAAAAACAATCGACATGGTCTAGCATCACCAGTTTTGTATTACTTTTCCGCACTTGTATTTAATGGGTTACGTACTATTAGTACTGACGTTTGTTTAAAAGCAACAAAAACAACATTTTTGAAAATGAAGTGAAAAGCAGCTATTTTATAGGAAGCGCTTACAACAAATACCATATATTATACCTCGTGCCTAATTTTATTATGGCTCGGGTGACTGTTAAAACTCGCTGGTTATCATTTAAAACATAAAATCACACCTCGCCGTAATATAACGACACGAAATACAATCTACTATCTTTGTGCAAGTAAATCTACACCCTATGGGCCTCTTACTATTTCATTACTACTTTTTTTTAAATAAATAAATGCACCGATTCTATTTCAATTGAAAAAACTACAGTGTTGTATTCAATATTCACATAAATGTAAATAGCAGATTAACAATTTATACTTAAAACCAAAATTATTAACTACAAATTTTGGACGATACAAGTAAGTCAAGAATTAATTCATAACAATATACAATGCTAATTTTTGAATATTCATCACAATTTTAATGTTACGAAAACCAAATAATTTTACTATCGTCTCATCAAGTGTTTAAATCGCACAACAAAGTGTATTGTAAAAAATATCAAGGTTTCAATTTTAAGCAATTAAATGACGAATTGTGTTTATATCAATAAATAAACAATCAATGTTTAAAAAAACTCTTAGCTTCATGTATAAAATTACTTCAGTATGTGATTAAAACAGTTAAAAAAATATAATTATTACCATTACCATCGCACGGTTCTAGCAGCGGGTAAATCAAATTGGATTTTATATGTATGTAATTATTATTTTGTATAATCGTTTGATGAACCTATTACAGCAGTCTCAAGAGGCTTTGGATTTCTAGTGTTAAGAGTTCCCGCAGAGCGCTCAACGAATTACAACGATTGAGGGATGACCAAGATATTATAGACGGATATAAAGAATAGAGTTTTATATAAAAGAATAATTATTCAACTAAGCGATTATATTGTTTTAGTTGTTACTCCTTACAAATAATTAATCAGACCTATAATACTAACAATAACCACGGTGATTATCAAGTGCTTAGCAAAATAAGCACACTGGGTAATCATTTTTTTTTTGTTGTTTTTTATTCTGCTAAGCATGTTAAACATTAGTTATTATCACGAAGTTATTACAAACAGTGCTTATAAACTTTGTAATCACTGTGGTTACGTAATTAGAACACAAATAGCAGAATATGGCTAATAACATTTAACTCAATCAGTTCACATCCAAAAAATAATAATTGATAGTATCACCCAAATACTTATAATACTATCAATAATTAATTATTATATTTCATAATGTTTTTTTCTCGATTATACATAAATTGCATATGCGATGACAAATTGTACTAATTTACCAAATTGGGTTGATTTCCAGAGGCACTGATGTTCAAAAAGTTTCAGAATAGCAGTCAGCTTTTTTTCAATAATAGTTACAATCTGTAAGGCTCGTATTTACTAAACCTGGTTAAATTAAATTTTACTTTATATCCTCCCAACTTATTTTTCTCTATACGCCGATATTTGCTTTAATCTGTGATTAATTTAATCATAGAACTATTAACTAATTACTTTGAGTTGCACAAAAACAAATATAATTTAAAATATTATAAAAAGCGAACCATACATCGTTAATTAAATTATCTTCTTTCAAAAATTAAGATTTTAAATATCTATTATACCTATTTATTGTATTCCATACAGCAGTAGTGCTAATAACCCTTATCGGTCGAAGCACATCTTGTTTTCGCATTAAAGAAAGATTTCGAAAATTGTTTAAAACTCCAAAGTTTTAATTATACTATATTATACTTAGGTAATACTACTTATCAAATAGTAAAACCAATATACAGTATTGAAATTCCTCGTAAAAAGTTAGTGCCTTTACAAATAATCACTATTTTACATTTTTTTTAGAGTCATAGGATCTAATTGTTAACATACTTCCCTTATTTCTTATTACCGAAGTTCGTGATGTTACCTTCTGTCTCTGTGTCTTACAAGACATTTCTCTTTGCCTCCCAATTTACCTTTAGCCTTGGCAATTCCAGCTTAACGCTTTTCTTTCTTAAGAGTTTTCTTCTTTTTCTTAATTAAATTCAATTGGCATAAAAAATTCCAGTCAATTGGGCGACAGGACCACTCCAACTTCAAAAACATACACATTTAACATATAATAAACAAGAGAAAATTTCTGTTAACGAGTGCGCTGACGTGGGAAACGGCTAGTATTAACTATTATAAATACGCATGGTTACCTGTTAATACGTCATGTAAAAATGAACTGTCACCTACCTAATTAATTTCTTTTTGACAGATCTAAATAACAAAAGAACAGCTGATTTTTTAATTTTCAAAATATTATCGAAATTATAAAGTTTTGAAAAAAATTAATTTTCGTGTAAAAATAAATGGAATAATAAATTGTTATAAAATGCATACCATGATTATATTAAAAACGAAGTTGTAGCACATGCGTCTATTTTCCCCAAAAACAACAGGGCTCTTCATATTAGCATATCAAACATTCTCTCAAAGTTTAGATTTCAATCCGCTCATTCGTTTGACCTGTATCGTGCTCACAGACTTTTTCCAAAAATATGTCATTTGGTTCGGGGAGTTCTAAAACAAAATAATTGAAAAATTTTGAAAAGTAAATTTTTACCTAAATTAGTACCTTTCCGACTCTTGTGATATTTAAATGAAAAGATATGTTAAATTGTGAGCTCTGTTTATTTACGTTATTTACTTTTGACATCCAAACGTAATGACTCCGATACATTGAACTAAAACTTGTTCATCCCTATCGTGGAGTACTATTATTAACTAACAGTTTGTTACGATCAATCACATTAGTGTCAGATTGGCAATTATATCGACCAAGTATAACATTTAATTTTAGCGTGAAGTTGAATTTTACAGACACCTGCAGTTAAAGAAATCGACAGAAGGTTGAAAACGGTCGATTGCTGTATATAAGCCAATGTCTATGACGATGCTAAAATTATCTTTAATAACGATTTTTTATTCTTTTCTTTACCACGAAGCACTTCAGTTTGATATTTTATAATTTAGTTTTTTATTTACATGAGGTAAATGTTTAGAGATTATTTCGTGTTTTATTTTTTTAAACGAAGTTCAGATGAAGTTTTTTTTTTTATTTTTTAAAGCACCCAATGATTGGGTTGTCCAGAGAAAGCTATAATATGTTTTTTCTGAAAATTAATTTTTAACATCACTGTTAGCTTCAGAAAAGTAAAATATTTGCTAGTTTTTGAAAAACATTTTTTTAATTTCGAAGAGTGACCATATAATTTAGGTACAGTATGGGCTTCCAAGAGATAGGTAACTTTTTTCCGATATTGTTGCTACCCTGTCATTTTGAACTAATTTTAAAAAGCAAGTGTGTACCTACCTACTTACCAATTTGAAAATATTTCAAATATTTTTATAAACTTTTTGATCTTTACACTTTCATATATATATTCAGTCACTATATAAAACCATGAAATAAGTCTAGCTGACGATGACAATTTTAACAAACACATAAAAAACGACAACGATCATCAGGATTTAAGAATCAGAATAATATCTAAATTATCATACTTACATTATTATCTAATATTTTAGATATTTTATTAAATCCGGAAAAGGGATCGTTTTGGTGTGAAAACGCTAAATATTAAAAATTATCCAAAAACACCAAACTATTAGTATCTTTTTCTCGACAAAAATGGTTAGAATTAGCACTTTTCTGGTTGTTTTTAGGGTTCCATACCTCAGAATGAAAAAAACGGAACATTTATCGAATCACACTTTGTTGTTCATCCCTGTCTATCCGTCAAAATGATTAGAAATTTCTGTCAAATACTAACGTCTACGATCCGATAATCTTGTAAACAAATCGAACTTCAAATCAATGCAATAAATAAAAAAAAATAGTAACTAAAGTTGAATCTTGAAATTTGACACGAACTAGGGTTTTATAGCAAAAATCCGAAAAATATTAATTTCTCATCATTTAACAAACTCTTTAACGGTTCCGTCAAGATACTTCTTCTCAGGTCCTCTAAAAATTAAACTTCTAACTCATTGCAATAATAAGTTAACTACAAAATTAGTTTGTGTAATACTTGCAATGTACATCATTAAAAGTGTCGAATGTAAGCGAAAGTCGTGCCATCCTAAGCAATGATTGTAAACTATAAAAAAATTGTTATTACGGTTTTTAATATACAGTCCCATTTTAACTATTTTACTACACGGAAAAATCATACGGCACATTTTAAATAACAATCGATCCGCATATATCAATAACATCGACGGTAATTTGATAGCGTCAAATGGTTTTAATATCGCTGTCATTTGTAACTTTTACGACATGAAAAAGTAGACTCCCTGTATAGGTAACAGCGCATAAAGTTGATCCGGTAGATGATGTATCATTAAACGATGACAGTGGCGGCCGGTCATTTGATGACGTTGCAATATTCCTGCCCGTCGAGTTACAAGTTGTCAGGCCAAACGCCATTTCACGGATATTAATATGGCATTTCACATATTACGGTTATACACATGCTATAGCTATACCTCTATAATATGTGTTTTATTTATTACATCATTATGTGGTCAAGTCACGCCAGAATAGCACTGTAATTAAATGATCATGATGGTACCTATACAGGCATTGTTTGTCTCTTAAAGATTCAGACTGCGAACGTGGTCTGTGGGTGCATATTCGAATGGGAATCTTATTGAAAACCCGACACGACATTTCTAAAATCTATGTAATTTTATCAACTCGTCGTTATTTCATTTCGTTTATATTAAAACTGCAATAAACGCCGATGACTTCAACTGTCGATCGTCTATAATCTACAATCTATCTAAAAATTATATTTTAATATTGGCCCCATTACACCCGCAGATGCTCTGGAAGTACTACGGCAAAGACGTGGAGACATTTTGCTAACAATATCATCACAGAACCATTTAGATTTCCGGGAGGCTTTGCTTCGACGCCCGCACAGAATTGCAGAAAAATTGCAGGCAGCAAATATTTCTTCAGAGCTTCGCCATACTCGTTCTCGACCATCTGATCGTTTCAAATCTGCTCTAGTTTCATCAGAAAACAAAATATGTTTCCAGCGTAACCATTTATCCCTTTAAAACTAAAAAGCAAACAGGAAAAACGAGTGGCATAAAAATTTTGACTGCGAAGGTATATAAATTCAACTTAAAATTTTAAAATTATTTGTTCTTAATTCAGATTTTCATGACCAATAAATTTCAGGAATTATTTATAAAAATCGTCAACTTGCTAAATAATGATAGATCAGCAACACAGATTTGCTTTTCTAAACCGAAAGAGGCCTTTAAGAAATAACCCACGGGCTGAAAAAAACACCAGATACTAAATCTTCGTATATTTTCTTCGTCTTCTATATGTTATAAAAAAATTAATTTATCAATAGAAGTGACTGAAAAAATTTAACTGAAACCAGTGTAACTCTTAGTGAAATTGACATTCATCATAACAATTTTTGTCATTATTTAAAAAACGTTCTTAATAAGATTTTTGAAAAGATGCAATTGTTGGTGCTAAATTTCATTTGATCAGGAGCAACTCATTGCGTCAGCGAAACCTAATAGCTGTTTAATGCGACACATCTTCAGATTCATCATTTGACATAGGACTTAGGTACCACCAAAGCAACCGACGTATTCATATTACACCTATTACGTAAAAACCGAGTAAAAAAATTTGACTTTGCAGGTCATCTCTGAAAATTCCCCTATTTTCGAGTTCAAAACGCTCAAAAATTTATAAAATATAGCAAGAAGTTCATTTTTTAGCTTTTCGAGCTCAAAAAAAAAACACTTTCTTACGAATTTTTCGTTCACAATATAAACGAATGAACGGATTTTGATGCAGTTTGCGGCAATCAAGGCAGTTTTTTAGGAGAAGAGCTAATTAGATTTTGGAATTAATCGGTTCAGTAGTTAAGAAAATATTCCAAAAAAACAAATTTCTAAAAATTTTTGAAATTTCTCAAAATCCATTGGGTCGAATCATTCCAAATTTTCAGGAACACTAAGTTCAGCAAAGTCACATCAGATGCCGCAAATCACGTTTCAATCGAACTCCGTTCAAAAGTAATAAAAGGTTTATATACACACACACACACACTCACAACGCCCTACGAACATCATCACCAAAATAGTCAGAATAGCTTCCTAGGACCTCAAAACGTCGAGACTTGACGAAAATTCGATTTTTGAAAATCGGGGTGAAAACAATAAGTTCCCGATTTTTTTTTAAAACATTGATCTTTATAGCGGGAAGTTAATAATATCAGATATTAGGCGATTGGATATTTAATTGCTTGGGTGACACAAAACCTCTAGTTGACTAACAGCTATTGCGTATTAATTATTGGTACCTACATATGTAATATTTGAAATTTTTTCATATGAATTAATACAAAAGAGTACTTACACTCCTGATACGACATTACACAACAAATTAAATTCACTACACGAGCACTTTTTTCGTAACTTTTTGAGTCACCTCATAGTGACATTGAAATATAAGAAAATGTTAAAATATATCAATCACTGGACGTCTTGCAAGAGTGTCACTTGACTAGCTGTGTAAGTTATAGATGTGCATGTAGAAAAATAACATCGTGCAGGGTATAGTGATGTCTGAAAGGTGGCCATACTGATCTATGCTACGGAGGGTAGTACAGCAAGCTCCTCGACCTTGAATGGCTATGATAAAGGAGAAGAAAAAGCTCCTTTTCTTCATACTTTCTTTCTTGGCCGCTGTAGTGGCAGCTCTTGAATTTAGTAACGAAATATCCTGTCCTAATAAGCATAATTGAAATGATTATAGATAATATTTTCAATTATTAAACTATAGCCTTAAAATTGGTTAATACCGACCTATTTTCATTTAATTTTAAATGATATTCTAGCTATCTCAGTTATTTTAAGATGAAAAATTGTTTCATAGATATTTATTTTAGGAAACTATATTCTTCACTTTGTACCAATTCATATTTTCAGTTTGTAATTATTAAATGTATTTCGGACCATCGACTGTCAAGTAAACATATTACTCATTCTTATATATTTAATTTATGATTTTCAGCAGTTCTCAAGTTACGATATAAGAACTGGGAATATGTAGTAGATAAGCCCCCAGGCCCCCATATTCTGAAGTAGGCCTCCAATCCATGAACTTTGGCGGCGGACCTACATTCAGTTGAATGAAGACGTATTTATTTGACAACCTCGTCGCAACGAGTCCCAAGATTAGAGCCCGGTCTGCCATACAATTTGTTGGGGCCATGATAAATCTCATAGGTTACAGTGTTAGAGTACGATAACTCAATATACAAAATATCTGTTGGTAATACACAATTATTATTTTATACAACATATAAGTGTTATTAGCCGTTTTAGATGCGGAATTTTTTAACTTTCCGCTGTAAAAAAAATCAAAGATTTTTTTCAAATAAATCAGGAATTTATTGCTTTTACCTCGATTTTTGAAAATCTAGTTTTCGTCAGATCTCGACATTTTGAGGTTCTAGGAAGCTATTCTGACTATTTTGGCAATTTTTTCCGTAGAGCTGTATGTGTGTGTGTGTGTGTGTTGGGGTGTGTTTGTATGTATGTAAACTTCTTACATTTTTTTAACGGAGTGTCCGATTGAAACGCGGTTAGCGGCATCTGACGTTTCCTTGGTAAACTTAGATTTCCTGAAAATCTAAAAAATACAAGTTTCAAGAATTTTTAGAAAATGTTTTTTTGGAATATTTTCTAAACTACTAAACAGATAAATTCTAAAATCTAATCAGCTCTTCTCATTCAAAAACTGCGTCGATTTCCGCAAACCGTATCAAAATTGGTTCATTTTTTGATTTTTCACGATATCGTGAACGAAAAACTCGTAAAAAAGTGTTTTTTTTTAATTACTCTTAAAATTCTTATCAGATCGATCTTTTTTCAATAAATTACTCTCTTACGTTAAAAAAACTGCGTAGATCACCGCAAACCACATCAAAATCAGTCTATTTTTTCACAAGATATCGCAAACGAAAAATTCGTAAGAAAGTCTTAATTTTGTTGGACTCGAAGAGCTAAAAATAAACTTCTTGCTATATTATTTTATATATTTTTGAGCGTTTGGAACTCGAAAATAGCGGGAAGTTTCAGGGATGGCCTGCAGGGTCAAACCCTTTTTAATTTTTTTGTTTATAAATTAATTGTTTTTGCGCCGCGAAAAGGGGAAGTTGTTTGGGAGGAGTTCTTCTAAAAACAATTACGGGGTCGTGCATAAAAAAACAATTACGGTGTCGTGTTGACGCGATGGTGTCTTTTTTGCGCAGTGAAAAGGGGGGAGGGCAATCTTTAAAGAACAATTGCGGGGTCGTGTGTACAAAGTGAGATAGTAATACAGTAATTCTACACCAGTTGCTATGATGTGTATATGTCACCGGGATATTGTCAAACCCGTGATATTATAATTTCACTTAGTGAAATTACAATATCACGGATTTCACAATATCCCGGTGACATATATATATAATTTGTGATTGATTAAAAAAATGACAGTTAAAGACGAAAATTAAGAAAATTTATTAATTTTTTTGGAACGTCAATATTTAGCGTTTTCTATGACCTAAAAAAAGCCAAAATCTGGGCACTGAACCCAATCTCATATAATTATTACTAAAATTATTCCACCTATCTCGGTTCATTCTCAATTCTTAAACTAAATTTTAAACAAGAATAAATACTTGCGACATTTATTACACTCATCTATTGCAATTTTATTTTGTTGATTATTTTCTGAGTAATATAAAAAATATCGCAAAAGATTTTAATACTAAATGGCAATTTCTTCGTATTTGTAAAATATGCATGGCCAGTAACAGATTAGATATTTAAAAGTGCACAAAAACGATACTTGAATATAAAAAATCCTTCCAAAAATAAAAAAAAAGTTTTTTATGAATTAACGGCATGCTAATGCGCTCCAAATGCTACAAACGCGCGCTTCTTGGGCATAATTTTATAACTTACTGTCCAAAACTCCGTTACGACTAAGGAAAGCGGGGTTTCGCCTGATTGTACACAAATACTTAGGCACAGCAATATAATCCAAATAAGACGTAGTAGATTTGTACAACGTACCAACTTGCTCTATGTAACTAATGACCTGTCGACCTGTCCACTGATTTGAAGAATGATCACACAAAACCACCACGGCCTGCCCACTCTTAACCCCTTTTCTTCTGCTTCTTTATATTTCCAAAGGGTTGGCTCTCTATGAAGTTTTATTTTTATTAATGTAAATTATATGTGTATCTATTATACGAGATATGAATCTCATCGTAATTTTTCATAGTTTCATATTTGTCAGTGAGTTTGAATTAAAATTTCAGCTGTCATTTACAATAAGAAATAAAATCCGTTTATGTCATAATTCAACATTTCGGGATGAATTAAAATAATCTCTTCTTTAAAATAAAAATGTATAGGTATAGATATATTAAGACTAAACTCTCTATAGCTCACATCATAACTTGTGACAATCAAGCAATGTTGTCTTCAAACAATTTGTAACCTTAACGCTTTAATTTCCAACGTTTTTTAATTTGTAACCAAACCGTTTCCGAGATATGACCGGTTATATAATGAGGGGCTATCTTCTCGGTAGCCCCAAAGTCGCCATATTCGCTCGGAATAATTTGTAACCTTATAATTTTGATTTGTAACTATTTGTAACCAACTTTTTTTAAATTTGTAATCGAACCATTCTCGAAATATAACCTTTTTCTCGATTCACTCAACAATGATAACATATTGTTGACTGAATTCAGAAAACGGTCATATCTCAAGAACGGTTCGGTTACAAATTCTAAAAAGCTGTTTACAAACGGCCACAAATCAAAAGGCTAAGGTTCCTTTTGTGACGTAAGTATCCACTAACAAAGGATTTTGTGAAATTCGACCTATAAAAGTTTCCTGAAAAATGTTTATATCTCACAACGCCTGAGAAATAATGAGAAATATTGAATTAACATATTAAATTTTTAATTAAAAACATGCAATTAATACATCGGGCTTTATTAATCAACCCCTAAGGGGGTGAAAACGGGAAAACATGAAAATATGACTAGAGGATTCTTTGTTAAGATCGGAGGACTCGGTGTTCTACAAATTAACAAAATCGTATCCCAAGGAGGTGAAAATGGGGTTGGAAACATGCTTAGGAAATACGCTGTATTTTTGAAATTGCTTAAGGTAGCAGGAGCAGCAAGGCAATTTTAAATAAAAGGCTTGATTTTTTTTATATGAAGTTGGACTAAGTTTAAACCAATTCTGAAAATTTTAGGGGGGGTTGCCCGATTATTTAAATAAATAAATGACTTCAAAAGTAGGCATATTTAACATTGGCTTTATGGTAAAACGGTAGATGGATGATATGTTTTCATTGATTTCTCCAAAACTAGTCAGTGGAAATAAAAAATAAAAAACTATTTAAATTAAAGTTACAACCTTAATAAATTATTGAAAACAATAAAAACCCGTTGTGCCCGACTAATTAAAAAGATATTTAAATAAAAAGATTAAATATCTTTTTAATTAGTCGGGCTCAACTGGTTTTTTTTTTGTTTTCAATAAGTTATTAAGGTTTAACTTAATTTAAATAGCTTTTTAATTTCCACCGATTAGTTTTGGAGAAATCAATTAAAACATATCATCCATCTACCGAAATAAAAAAAAAATCAAGCCTTTTAGGTATTTTAAGTTGCCTTGGTGCTCGTACTACCTTAAGCTGATTGGGCGACGGGACCATTCCAACTTCAAAAATGTTGACATTTGATTATAATAAAGAAAATAAAATTTCTGATATCGTGTGAGGTGACGCGGGTAATTGCTAGTATTCAATACGATATTTGCTATTCGTTGCCATGGTTACCTACATAATTTGTTCCACGTCATGTAAACATTAATCAAAGCATGCCGAACTTGTTTATTTCTGACAGATCTATAAAACAAAAGATCGGCTGATTTTTGTTTATTTTCAAAATATTTCCGAAATTATAAAGTTTAGAAAACAAATTTTTTAACAAAACTTTCTTGAAAAAATAAATAAAATAATAAGCAGTTATGAAAAGTATACCATTATTATATAAAAAACACTGTTATAGCAAATGTCTCTTCTGCGCATGCGCCGATTTTCCCCAAAAACAATAGGGCTCTTCATATTTGCATACCAAACATCCTCCCAAAATTTGGTTTCGATCCGCTCATCCGTTTGACCTGTCTTGTGTTCACAGACAAACAGACTAACAAACAAACAGACGCACAGAGTTTTTCCAAAAATATGTTGTTTGGATTCAAGGAGCTTCAAAACGGAAAGATATTGTAAAATTTTTGAAAAGTGATTTTTGACCTCAACTAGTAGGTACCATTCCCCACTTGTGGGTTGGAATGGTAAAAATATTGTTTAAACAAACTGTCTAAACGAGGTGAGGGTGTATTTCGTATAAAATATATTATACCGGGTGTCCCATTTTAAAGGAACACCTTGAATAACTTTTACAGTTTTTATTATATGGAAAAATGTTCCGATTAAAAGTTGTTTGGTTTGGAGGGGGACATCGTATAAAGACAAATACCACCCCCTATACTCTCAAAAAATTATGAGAGGTAAGTGTTGTTTGTTTTGGGAACAGTCATTGATTAAACATAAAAAAACCACCGACCCCTTTAATCATTAAAAAATTCAGTCCCCCACCCCCGCGCAGGGGCGGTGTTTTTTTGTATGTTTAATCGATGACACTTCCTAAAACAAACAACACTTACCTCTCATAATTTTTTGCGCAACGTCGTTGTTTAGATATAAACATTTAATGGAGTTTCGGGAAACCGATTTTTGACATGCATTTTAAGAGTTGAGGGAGGCATCGGGTAAAAAAATGTTTCAGACAAATGTTGCATATTTTTTTCTAGAAAAATCTTAATTTATGATAAAAAAATAGGTATTCCTATTGAAAAAGTCAAAGTCACCCTCATCCCTGCATAGAGGATCAGAGTAGGGGGTGGTATTTGTCTTTATACGATGTCCCCCTCCAAACCAAACAACTTTTATTCGGGACATTTTTCCATATAATAAAAACTGTAAAAGTTATTCAAGGTGTTCCTTTAAAATGGGACACCCGGTATATGGCACACATACGAAGTCGCTGGTAACCGCTAGTAATAATAATTAAATTCAAAATTTTTAAATTGCATAAGTGTACCTTTCAATTAACTTAAGATTCTGATGAAAATAATGTTTACGAATATTTGCCACAAGCAAACATCGGTAAAGTTGCTGATTATTTCTCAACAAAACTTACCCTAAACGATTAATAAATTAGAACATTCATAGACTTTTTATTTTCAACAGTGATTTTATAAAATACATAAACTTTAACAGATAATCGTTAAAAAAACGACGAGAATAAAATATATTTCTCAGTATAAACAAATTAAAATCTATAGAACTAAAAGTTACGCTGTTTATTTACTGAAGAATTACCTCGAAAATACAATACATATTACGGATTCAAATCCTTTTGGAGACATAGTAAAATAATTCGAACCATAAAATGAATAATTTATAAATAGGAAAAGCGTGTATAATAAATAAAACAGTACATAAGGAAATAAGTGTGTGGACATATATGAACTGGCTCAAAAACGTTTATTACTATAGTGTATAATAAACATTAACCTAGTTTGAAGATGTCTGTGTTGTTACAACTTTTTTTTAAGATTTTTACTGGAAGTATGCACAATGACGTTATTAAATCTATACTTAATAACACTAACACTGACTGACTGACGGACAACGCATAGTCTTAGCCGGTGGGACCAGAACCACGAAATTATGCACAGCAGTTTCTAATAATTTAGACGAGCGCTGAAAAGGATTTTTTGATAATTCAACTCTGAAATACTATTTACTTTATTAAAACATAAAATTTTGCACAGGAGTTTTTAATATTACGTAGGTATGTGAGCACAAAGAAAAGATTTCTGAAAATTCGTCCCCTCAGCGGGATAAATTAAAAAAATGTCAAAAGTCCGCTAATTTTAGATCATAGTAAAAATTGCAGACATCCAATTTTTTACAGTATTTTTATTATAACAAAAAAAAAAACGGCTGGACTGATTTCATAAAATTTCTTCTAGATATTCATCGATTGACACCATAAGAAGTCGATATCGTTTTTATTCGCGAGATTTCGTGTAAAAGTCAATTTTTTGTAATTCATTGTTTAAACAAAAAAAAAAATACGGTTGAACCGTCTTTGATAAAAAAATTACGTATCAAAATGACGTTAAGATGCTTCGATTTTCTAATATATGATTTTTTTATTCGCAAGATATTGGGTTAAATCCATTTTTTGGAGTCTATTTGGTTAAAAAAATAACGGCTGAAGCGATTTTGGAAATAATTAATTCAGATCATATTTACGTTAAAATGCGGTGATTAAGACCCTAACGTAGTAGATATAATTTTTCATCCTCGAGATTTCGTTTTAAAATGAAATGACCACGTACGTACGTAAATGCACATACGTACATTTTTTTCAAAACTAGTGTAAAAATAGTACTTAAAATGACTTTGAAACATATTTTTATTTTATTTTGGCTTCGAATTACAGTAATTTCTTAGTATGTGGGGAGTAAAAATGCAAAGCTATATATGAAGGATGAAACGGTAGGTCACATTTAAATAACTTCCCGTATCGAAAATTTTTGTGATATTCTGTATATCATCGTATAGATTATAGAGTTGTCGCGCTGTGCGACAGAACGGGGTACACATAAAATGTCTAACGGTCAACCGGAATGGACAAAAATAAATATTTCTCTCAAAGCATCCGGTAATTCTGATGCTATCAGTTCCGGCCGGTGTAGTCATATATTCCGGGACTCCGGAATCGTACATATATACCCGCGTATGTACGTACACAAGCAATAATACGGATTCGGTTCTGCAACCACATTCATTGCAACTATGTTATAAATAGTTCACGATGATTTTAACGCTACGTCACTGAAACTCAAATGACAAGACTCCAATCAGAAACTCTCAGTGCCGCGCTAGTTGATATAAATACAATCAAAACTCTCTACATTGAAACTTAAGAGACCGAGAAAGCAGTTTCAACTATACATTGTGTTCACCGAAAGTATTCTAATACATACAAAAAAAATTTGAAAAGAAGTTTGACCCTGCAGGCCATCCCTGTAACTTCCCGCTATTTTCGAGTTCAAAACGCTCAAAAATATATAAAATATAGCAAGAAGTTTATTTTTTAGCTCCTCGAGCTCAAAAAAAAACACTTTTTTACGAAATTTTCGTTCACTATATCTCATGAACAAATTTTTCGTTCACGATATCTCATGAAATAAAATATAGTTTAAAAAAAACTAAAAAACACGCTTTATATCGGACTAAAAAGTAAAAAATAATTGTTTTAAAATAAGCTTAAAAAGCGTGGGGCGCTTTGTTCCACATTTTCGTACATCGAGCGCCCAACGCTTTTTAAGCTTATTTTAAAACAATTATTTTTTACTTTTTAGTCCGATATAAAGCGTGTTTTTTAGTTTTTTTTAAACTATATTTTATTTTTCACTTTTTAGTTTGAGGATCTATAAAAGAATTTATTAATCCTGGGGGTCCTAATAAGGATAATGGGAAACTGTTATCAAATTATTGCATTGTCATCGGTCCTTGATACGTATGCAAAGTTTCAAATTAATCAGACTTCGGGAAATTGGTGAAAATTATGCTCAAAGATTCCGTTACGGACATACATACTTACAACCCAAACTAATATAAAGCGTATAAAAATGAGCCGATTTTGATATGGTTTTAACATAAGAAAGTAAATTATTACAAAAAAATCGATTTGATAAGAATTTTACGAGTAATTATAAAAAATTACTTTTCTCCTAATTTTTCGTTCACGTTATCTCATGAACAAATGAACCAATTTTGATCTGGTTTGCGGCGATCGACGCAGTTTTTTTAGCCTAAGAAAGTAATTTATTACAAAAAAATCCATCTGATAACAATTTTAAGAATCATTTTAAAAAAACAATTTTTTACGATTTTTTCGTTCACGGTATCTCGTGAACAAATGAACCGATTTTGATGCGGTTTACGGAAATCGACGCAGTTTGTTAAGGAGAAGAGCTGATTAGATTTTGGAATTATTCGGTTTAGTAGTTTAGAAAATATTTTACAAAAACAAATTTTTAAAAATTTTTGAAACTTGTTTTTTTAAGATTTCTCAAAATTTTTTGGGCCGAATCGTTTCAAATTTTCAGGAAGTCTAAGTTCACCAAGATCACGTCAGATGCCGCAAACCGCGTTTCAGTCGGACACTCCGTTCAAAAGATATAAAAGGTTTACATACATACATACACACACACACACATACATACAGCCCTACGGACATCATCGCCAAAATAGTTTTAATAGCTTCCTAGGACCTCAAAACGTCGAGATCTGGCGAAAACTCGATTTTCGAAAATCGGGGTGAAACCAATAACTTCCCGATTTTTGAAAAAAAAAAAATTTTTTTTTTCAAAAATCGGGAAGTTAAAAAAGTTTAAATAGTCTTTTATTCTACTCGAGGTTTATTACCGAAAACTGCTGAGATATATTTTTTGTAAACTCAACTGAAAATGGCAACATGTATTTTTTTAACATTCTCGAAAGTTCCATTTTTTGTCTATAAATTCATATAAAATTTTCATACGGCTACATACAAAAATTTTCGAGAAAAACGTTATCAATTTATTATTTAATTACACAGTAATTAAAAACTAGATAAAATTTATTTGTTTTATTTTGGAGCACTAGCTTTAAGGTAGTACGAGCACCAAGGCAATTTTAAATAAAAGTCTAAACTAATTCTGGAAATTTTAAGGGGGGGGCTGCCCGATTATTTAAATAAATAAACGACTTCAAAAATAGGCATATTTTATATTGGCTTTATGGCAAAACGGTAGATGGATGACATGTTTTCATTGATTTCTCCAAAACTAGTCGGTGGAAATAAAAAAAAATTTGAAAAGTAGTTTGACCCTGCAGGTCATCCCTGTAACTTCCCGCTATTTTCGAGTTCAAAACGCTCAAAAATATATAAAATATAGCAAGAAGTTTATTTTTTAGCTCTTCGAGCTCAAAAAAAAAACACTTTGTTACGAAATTTTCGTTCACGATATCTCATGAACAAATGAACCGATTTTGATGCGATTTGCGGCAGTCGACGCAATTTTTTAACCTTAAAAAGTAATTTAATACAGAAAAATCGATCTCATAGGAATTTTACGAGCAATTTAAAAAAAACACTTTTTAAAAATTTTTCGTTCACGATATCTCGTGAACAAATGAGCTGATTTTGATGCGGTTTGCTGCAATCGACGCAGTTTTTTTAACCTAAGAAAGTAAATTATTACAAAAAAATCGATTTGATAAGAATTTTACGAGTAATTTTAAAAAATTACTTTTTTCCTAATTTTTCGTTCACGTTATCTCATGAAAAAATGAACCAATTTTGATATGGTTTGCGGCGATCGACGCAGTTTTTTTAGCTTAAGAAAGTAATTTATTACAAAAAAATCAATCTGATAACAATTTTAAGAGTCATTTTAAAAAAACACTTTTTTACGATTTTTTCGTTCACGGTTTCTCGTGAACAAATGAACCGATTTTGATGCGGTTTGCGGAAATCGACGCAGTTTGTTAAGGAGAAGAGCTGATTAGTTTTTGGAATTAATCGGTTTAGTAGTTTAGAAAATTTTTTACAAAAACAAATTTTTAAAAATTTTTGAAACTTGTTTTTTTAAGATTTCTCAAAATTTTTTGGGCCGAATCGTTTCAAATTTTCAGGAAGTCTAAGTTCACCAAGATCACGTCAGATGCCGCAAACCGCGTTTCAGTCGGACACTCCGTTCAAAAGATATAAAAGGTTTACATACATACACACACACACACACACACACACACACACATACATACAGCCCTACGGACATCATCGCAAAAATAGTTTCAATAGCTTCCTAGGACCTCAAAACGTCGAGATCTGGCGAAAACTCGATTTTCGAAAATCGGGGTGAAACCAATAACTTCCCGATTTTTGAAAAAAAAAAAAAAAATTTTTTTTTTTTTTAAAGCGGGAAGTTAAAAAACTATTTAAATTAAAGTTAAAACTTAATAAATTATTGAAAACAAAAAACCGTTGTGCCCGACTAATTAAAAAAATATTTAATTAAAAAGATTAAATATCTTTTTAATTAGTCGGGCACAACGGTTTTTATTTTGGGTTTTGACTTTAATTTAAATAGTTTTTTTATTTAAAATTGCCTTGGTGCTCGTACTACCTTAAAATATCATATTAATATGCACGAGAAGCAGCTATTTTATAGGTGGGATTCAAAATTATTGTTTTACAAATGTTTTTGAAGTAAAACTTTTTAAGGCACGATAGAGTGAAATTGATTCTTGAGATTGAAAATATAAATGAAGTGAAACACATTTTTTCCACTTGTCCAAATGCAATCGTATGATTTACAACTAGAAGTTTCACTTCTGTAATGCGTTCTCGTAACACATTTTTATTTTTTTTTAAAGTGTGGAAGAGTACTTCATTAGGTAATATTTTTTTTAAAGGGTTGTCAATTTTACCAAGATTTTTTTTCAATTTTTTTGGATGTAATGTTTACTCGAACTCTTTAACTTTAAAAATAGCATCTGGAGAGCAGCAACCGTTTAAGGCATGGAATAATGAAACTAAGAGTGCTGGGGACATTTCCATAGATATGCATATATACTCTTAAGAAAAGTGTCATGTTTAATCAAAACCTATTAATCCATTTTCCAATAATTTTGATAGATGATTTTGATAGAAACAGACAGAGTAGGTATTATAAAAAATGTATGAAAGTGCTGCTTGAAAATTACAAAATATAGAATTTTTATTACTACTTCATACATCAGCAATGATAATAACTTATCTTGTTAATTCATGTTATGAAAGATATCCAACTTATTAATAAAAATGATAGTGTTTTTTTTAAATCGGTGAAGTGAATTAAACCGAACCATCTTAAGATGAACATAGGCACCATGAATTATGGGAGGATGACCGCAATAACACCGCACCGGAATCCCGCAATATAAGATTGCCGTACATATCTATGTGGCTGTATGTAACATCACATCACTATAATGTGTGTGTAAATATACAGCAGCGTTGGTGGTCCTCATACAACACTGTATGCCGTTTGCTAACCCATATTATATAGATCAAATTTAAGGATGAACGAATGTTACCACCGCCAAACTATACCAGTAGTGCATATGCATTTTAATCATTTGAGTAAGAGTACTTAGAGTACAAATTACAAAAAAAAAAAACAAATATACCATGATTACCTACAAAGCAGGTTATCCAAACATTTAAATTGTTTTGAACTATCTTTTGGATTAATTTTAAACAATTAATATGTACCGAGGTAGCTCAGAAAGTATTGGTGTGATCAGACGTTTTCTTCGGTTTTTATCGTATAACACCATCCCCTAGTTCGTGTGCACAAATTTCAAAATATTTCATTTCAATTTTGTAATTTAAAATCGGATTTTTTAATCATCGACCTTGAGTACATACGCAAGAAAAATATGACTGCACCGATACATATCTTTAGTTAATTAATTCTATGATTTTTAATCCGAACATTTTAATTATTTGACTAGGACATAAAATCCGCCGATATAAAAATTTAAATTCGGATCGAAACGTTAATGTAAGTATTAATTATATATTTTTTTGTTAATATATTGTCTGAAAAATTGGTCGATAATTTCATTTATTCAACACGCGTGAGTAATATATAATTTCGGGGCCCTGCTAAGTTCGGGATAATAAATACGATAATAAATTTTCTGGACCAATAGGAACGCAGTAGCGAGCGGAAGCGTGCAATAATGAATAATAACTGCATAGTTTCTGGAGCAATAGGAACGCGGTAGCGATTTGTATATATGAAAACAGCATCGCAATTCAGCGAAAGTCAGGGTCATCTTGTGTGCATCGAGGGTTGTGGGTACGTCAATCAATGAAGTGATTTATTATTTTTCCCTCTTTTATCAGGGCCCCGATTACATATTACTCGTGCTAGTTGAATAAAATATTATGTGTGACCATTGATCGAAGGAGAATATTCCACTCGCGTGTTACCGCACTCGCTAAGCTCGTGCGGCAAATTTCACGCTCATGGAATCTTCTCCTTCTCTCACTAGTCGCACAATATACTATTATTTAAACTTTTAAATCTTATTAACATACATTTTTTTTGTATCAAATTAGTGAAATAAAAAAATATCTTTATTTAGAAAAAAAATATATATATTATATCTGCATCAGGGATCGAAACCGAAATTCATTGTGGATTAGTTGTCGGTTTCGGTTTTTAAGATGATCTGAATTCCGTTTTCGGTTACGGTTTTTAAGAGGACCTAAACTCGGTTCTGATTTCGTTTTTTGTTGAACATTAATTCGATTTTCAGTTACGGTTTCGTTTTATAAAATTGTTAACTGGATGTTCGATTATAAAAAATTGGAAATTACTTATTTTAAATAGTCTTTTATATAAAGAATATTTCTATTTGTTTTTTTCTCTTGGTTTGTTACAGTTACAGTTAAATTGAAATTTCATTTTCGGGATTCAGTTTCAGTTGGATTTCGGTGAAAACATACTTTCAGAACATGTATGTTCTTCAAATGTGAAAGGTAAAATTTCTACTCCTCGATCAATTTTCACCTACGGTAATTTGTTCATTTCATACCAATGAATGTGTTATGCAAGACGTGTAAAAAATCCCCATCCATGAATTAGTAAGGGAAGTGCGGGTGTATTTTACCGAGATATAGTACGATATATAATATGCGTTCTGGTGGGGCTAGGACGACCATGGTGATATAGTGCCGTCATCTCAGGAAACGATTAGACTAAACGGGAACATAATGTACGAATGACCATACCATGATATCTCTTTGATCGACCATAAAAGTATCCCATATTTGTTTTCCTTTCATTTTTTTATTATCTTAGTTGCACATTTATTATGTCCGTGCTTTACTGGCTGTATTTTCTATTTACGAGAATATTTTAATGTTTAAAACAAGAATCACTTTTTTTAAAGGCTTGGAGTTTTGAATATTATTATACCTATATAGGGTGACCTATAATTGCTCGTATTCCTCGCGGGAGAAGAAACTATGACTTATTTAGAATAATTTAACCTTTATCACTTGGGGTCCGAAATACGTCATTTTTTTGTGTAGAATTTTTATTTTATTTTTTTTTGTTTATTGTAAGTTTCAACTTTCAACACACAACATAAAATCTAACAGTAAATTTCGTGGTTTTTAGCTTTAGGAAGGTTGGCCAGTTAGTAAATATCATGGAATAATTCAGGCCAAAAAGTAAGAATATTTTTTTTTTAATTTTTTAGTCACAAAATTCGGATTTATGTAAAAAGAAAACCGAAGTAGATTTTCTCGAAAATGACGCATTTTCGACCCCCAAGTGATAGAGGTTAAATCATTCCCAATTAGTCATAGTTCTTCTCCCGAGAGGAATACAAGCAATAACCGGTCAGCATTACTTTTATCACTTTTTTTTAATATACTAGATCTTTGCCTCTACATCTCCTGGTGTAAGCAACCATGTCCAAAGATTCAAATAAATACCGAAGAAGGGTAAATAAATGAGAGAGAAAAATATAATAACGAAATAAAAATTCCAGTCAATTGGGCGACGGAACCATCCCAAGTTCAAAAATATTGACATTTGTTATAATAAATAAAATAAAAATTCTGTTAACGCGTGCAGTAACGTGGATACCGGCTAGTATTAAATATTAGATTTGCTATTCGTTTTCATGGCTATCTATACAAAACGTTGTCACTTTTATATAAAAATTAATCAAAGCATGCTTGTCAGCTACCTAACAGATCTACAAAACAAAAGAACAGATTTTTCTTTAATTTTAACAATATTTCCGAAACTATAGAGTTTAAAAAAAAATTTACAAAGCTTTCTTGTAAAAATAGACGGAATAATATATGGTTATGATTTACCATTATTATATTATTAAAAAACAACGTTATAGTATATATATCTCGTCAGAGACAAACTTGCAGACGCACAGACTTTTACCAAAAATACGTTTTTTAGATTCGGAGACATTTAAATGAAAATATATTGTGAAATTAACTACATAAACTTCTGATAAAATAAATATCCAAAATTTCGTAAGTTAACTGCCATGTGTATTACCAGAATATAATTTTTTATCGAAATGCTTAGCTATACTTTTTTTAAATAGGAACATCCACACAAGAAAGATGGACAACAGGACAAATTATGAGGACAATGAACTGCATCCGGTAGCAGAATTTGAACAACAAATAAACATTTAACAGCCCTTTGATATTAGGAACCATATAATATATACAAGATAATTTTTCTACTCCAATTTATTTGTTAAGACAATATTATATTTTTGTATAAAGGCCGCTGCACACAAGGTTTTTTGACGTGATAACGTCTTATAAATTGATGAAACACCAGCTGCACGCACGAAAAAGTGTAACGTTCCGCCTGACCCTGTGCGTGCAAGCGAGAGCGCAGTAATGTATTATTAAATATGATATTCGAGCGGAATACGTTATCACGTAAAACTATCGTCCGTAAACCGACTTTACAGACAACCAATTTTTTTTTTTAATACCAACACCAATGGCTTCAGAGGCATAGCCTCATGTACCAGCAGTAATTCCTATTCCTATTGCAAGCTCATACGCTTACACAGATATTATTGAAAGCACAAAATTCATTTACCAAATCATAAATTTCAAAGCACCCCGATTGTAGATTATAGCAAATGCTGAAAGGAGATACCAAACCTTTTCCGATTAGATGCTTATGCAGTTCGTCGCAATTATTTTTTTTACATGCAAAGAAAATGTGATTAAGATCACCAATCGAGCTATTATCGCATTCGCAAACCGGATGTTCTCGAACACCAATACGAAACAGGTGTGAAGGGTATGTAGCATGGCCTAATCGCATTCTGATTTTGCTATTGGAATCACTGCTGGGATTGTGCTAGCTGGCAGACGAAAATGCTGTCACGCATGGGTGATCACAAGATGAATTTCAAAATTAGAACCGAGGCTATTTTCCGTGCTTGTTTTGGACAAGAATCAATCAGAAAACAGTGTATCTTGTCACGTGGGCGACATGGGCAAACGCTTACAAACAAACATAGCGCCATAGTGTGAGTTCTGTTCAGAGACAATAAACGTCCATTTTGTTAACATACAAACTATCACTGCACACATCAAAGCTAGTTTCAAGACAAGCATCGTGTGAGCGAAAACATAAAAACCATAAAAAATCCAGCGCCACAGCATGTTTGAAACTTAGCAGTCAAATCTATCAAGGAACCTAGCGGCAAAACCAGCCTCGTGTGCAGTAACCATTATATAAGGCATTTGTCTTAAAATGTTTTTCCAATTATTTATCTAGAATTACATGACAGATAACAGAAAGTTAAATATTACATTTAACACTTCAGCTTAGTAAGCTGTTCTCCACCTGCAATAAATAAAACCTGATTATAGCATTCAATAGAGTTTGGTTACCACAGTCGCAATAAGATGTTACTAGAAAAATATAATATATAGTAGACAAACAGATAAAGTTTAGAACTTCACTATAAAACGTAACATAATATATAACTATAAGATATCTCCTTCGGGACCCAAGAAATCAATGCGAACAAAAATGTAATTTTAAAGCAATTGTAAAACTATTTTTTACTATTAGTAAAATAGTTCATTTCAATCAATCCCATTCAATCCTTTTATTTTTTATGTGTCCAAATTCGTAAACTTGTTGCGAAAAAAGATATCCAAAACAATATTAAATTGGCATTTTTCTTTTATATCTTACAGTTAAACAGTCCAAACAAGTATCAACATCAAGCTGAACAGAGATCAAAATCTTAGCTTTAAACACACAAAAACACTACTTACCTATACGATTCTGAGAACTGAAACCGGAACTGGAATGTCCCACTGGTCGCAACCTCATTTGCTTACGTGTGACGCAAAAACGCAAGCACTTGATTATTAAGCATACGGAGCAGTGATATTGTTCATCCACATTTTAACATAAATAGCTTCGAATTACTGGCAACCGGTTCTTTTCTCCAACCATTACGCCTCCACAGAGGTCCACTTCACTGCTTGTCAGTCAGCTGAATAATATATTGTGTAGATACCTACACTAGTAATGGTATCCTAAAGTCGTATTAACACCACATATGTACATAAATTAAGCACGCTTTAAAAATCAAGGGGCCCCTTATTTTAAAATTACTACCAGCAAAACTAAAATAAATATAAACACGAATTTTGATAGGAGCAATGCGATTTTTAATAGTGGCGTGTATGTGTCGGACGAACATGTAAATATTTTGAGTCGGAACGAGATTACCATCCCCCCCTGTTTTCGAGGATGCTGAACACGGTGGTGATATTAAAATTTTTCTTTGGGGTTGCTCAGCCCTCCAAAAATATTTAGCTGATGGAGGGGTTGACCAGAAAGGGCGGCAATGTTTAACACTACCACTGTGCTCAGCATCCTCAAAAACAGGGAAAAATTGTCGACCCATTTTTCTCAGACCAATATATTGACAAAAATTTGTTGTCTGTAAAGTCGGTTTACGGACGATAGTTTTACGTGATAACGTATTCCGCTCGAATATCATATTTAATAATACATAACCTAAATTTTAGTAGCTGTCAGGCGGAACGTGACACATTTCGGAACGTTACACTTTTTCGTGCATGCAGCCGGTGTTTCATCAATTTATAAGATGTTATCACGTCAAAAACATTTTTTTTGGAAAGGAAATAACCCTGTTCTGGGGTGATTTTCAGCCGTTTTGGTAAGTTGCGCAGCCCCAAAGAGACATTTTAATATCACTACCGTGTTCAGCATCCTCGAAAACGGAGGAGGGGGGTAGCTAATCTCGTTCCGGCTCAAAATATTTCCATTTTTCGAGGTTTTTTCCGACTCATACACGCCACTATAAACGTCGGTGGGGAAAGGGACAAATGTGAATGCACTTGTAATTCAATGTTTAAGAGACATCTATTTTTCAACAAAAAATGTACCTATAAAATACTTTTCCGAAACTATTTATTTTGTTCGGACAAGATTCCTATTGCACTTACGGTGAAATATCAAGACATCAAAGTTGTTAAAAGTAGAGGACAAAAAGCATCAACACGATTTGTCCTCTTTATAGTTTAGAAACTGTAAATGCTAAAAAAACTTCTTTTTCTTTTAAAATGATACCCTTTTATAGATTTCTTACGATGTTTATATAAGACGCGAATATTTTCTATTTTCAATTTAACAAGTGTCAATTTGATATTTCTTCAATAAACTAGCGTAATATCCCAAATTAACTGAAAGTATTTGACTAATTTACAATTTCTCTCGTTTCGTTTCGGCCGCAACACCACTTTGAATCGTTAGACACTTTGGATTATAAACTAATTCGGTAACAAAAGATTTAAGTGTCAATTTACAATTTCGATTTCAACTGACTTTATTTGGGTGAACTAAATATTATACAATAAATTGAGCTCTCCTCTAAAACTAAACTTAATAAAATCGTGATGAACAAGCGAGTGCACGTATGGGTGCTTCAGCACCTAAAAAATATATTATTAAATGATATGATAATTAGCATTTTCAGATACCGTAATTATCGCTGATATATTCAAGTTTAAATGGAAGCAAATAAAGAAAAGGTTTATAAAGGTTCGTAGTCGTTAAGTCTAATTAGCAGTTTATTAGTATAAAGAAGTACCAAGAAATAAAATTATTTTACACTGAACGGGAACGTTATTTTAAAATAAGTAGGTATTTATGTTTCCGTAATTAATTCTTATTAAATAAAAGTATTTCATAGTATTTAATACAGACTGATTTTCCAGAAGACAAAAAATGAAAACTTGTGTTTGAAACTCAGTTATTTTTTTTCATTTTTCACAGAAAAAAAACTGAGTGGTCATTATGTTTGATTACACTGTCCAATATTTCAAATTTTTTTTTCCTCCCTGGAAAATTTTTGGATGATTTTTATGTATTATACAGGGTGTTTGGCACATGAATCGACACAATTTTTTGGGGGGTTCTCGTGGTCATTGTGATCACTTTAACCCCAATGACTTTTGCCCTAAGTGTCATGGTTATCGAGATACGATTTTTTTTAGTTATTTTCGAAAATTCGCCTAAAAATTGCCTTCAAAAAATCGTAACCTGTTTGTTTTTGGTACTATAGACACGAAAATACATTTATTGAGTTCTCGAATGACTCCTTGTTCTAAATCAATCATAATTTTATGCAAATAGTATCAGGAAAAAGACCCTATAGACTTTTAAAGTACCTGTATTAATAAAAACCAGTAGAAAAAAATAATTTAAAAAACATTTAAAAAAAATTACCGGGTATTTAGAAATTAGTCATTGTGGTTAAAATGATCACAATGACCACGAGAACCCCCCAAAAAATTGTGTCGGTTCATGTGCCAAACAGCCTGTATATATGTAGAGTAAAGTCAATAAATAAATAGATAAATAAATAATAATAATAATGCGTTTAACGTCCGTTTCTCGACTCTATGTCATAACAGACGTCATTCGTACCATTACTATTTTCCATCTATCACACTTCCTGCTATTTTATACATTTAAACTTCAACTTAATTAATAGCAATGTGCGAACGAAGGAATTTTCAGGGAATTAAGATAAGGTAGGCAAATTTTGAGCATAGGAGTTTGACAGGTAATCGGCCATGGCCTTAAATATGGAATCATCTTGATATTTATAAGGAATTACTGAGAAAAACCATGGAAAACCTCAATAAGATGGCCGGTACAGGAATTACCGGTTCTCTGCGAGAGGCAATAGGAAAAAGTCCCTAGCCACATCTACTCCCGCCGGGATTCAAACCCAGTTCCTCCCGAATGCGAGTCCAGTGCTCTCACCACTACGCTACATCGCTCGATTGAATAAATAAATATCTGTACGATCAAAGGTAGACTCTTGCAACTTGAACAGTGTGAACGGGCTTTACATGGGTACAGACACGTTACTTTTGCTTGGTGCTCTGTGTTTCTCTATACAGAGACTCGTACCGTGTAGACTGTAGACTGTAGAGGGACAGTAATAAATTACCTCGCGTGAAATATATCATGTCCTTGGAAGCAGAGATCAATCAAAGCAACACTGAGACACTATGTACTCTGAATACACGCTCGTCACTACTGAGCTTCACTATGTCCGGCTAGAGAAGACTTAAATTTAATCTAAAGAGTGATGAAAATCTGAAATATTGATGGTCATACACAGAACTAATTTATTAATAGGTTCAACATTTCAAACGCAAACACATTGTAAGTGCGGCGCTTTCATCTCAAGAATTGTTTACTCAGATTCCAGCTGGACTGAAAAATGTTTTTTTTTTAAATTAACTTAAAAAGGTTTCTCGATGAAAATGACATAAAAAATACAAATGCATTCAATACTCAATTAAACATTTTGCACAAGATCTTTCAAATGTGTTTTACTCGATTTCGCGCGATTTCATCCCCCGACAAAATATCCCCCGGCAAAATATCCTACGCACATAACATCCCCCGACAAAATATCCTACGCACATAACATCCGCCGACAAAATATCCTGTCAGCCAAACTGCTGTAGAATTACTGTATTACTATCTCACTTTGTATACACGACCCCGTAATTGTATTTAAGAACTCTCCCTAAACGCCATCGCATCGACACGACCCCGCAATTGTTTAAAGAACTTCCCCAAGTGCCTTCTCCTTTTCACTACACAAAAAAACGCCATCGCATCGACACGACCCCGTTATTATTTTATGTCGGGGAAATTTTGTCCGTAGGATATTTAGTCAAGATGATATTTTGTCGGGGGATATTATGTCGGAGGATCAAGACGCACATTACCATTTTATTCTATTCTTTTGGGACTATTTTTTTAAGATTTATGTCCCATGTTGATCCAAAATGATGTGAAAAAATTAGTCTTGACTGCATAACTATGCTTACTTCAAATTGTTGAAACTATTACCAATTGTTACTGACTCAGTAATATCGATGAAGTCAATTGACATGTGATAATTTAAAGATATTATTCTCATAAATTCAACTTATGACGCAAAAGCATATCCCTAACTTTCAAACTAAGAAAACACCACGTCTCCTGAACTAAATTTTGTAAATATTACTGTAGATTTGATCACCGTATGAAGATTGCTTTTTTAAATGGGCGTAATTGGATAATTAAAAGGATCGTTTTCTGAGATTTAAATTTGCTTCTGGGCTCAAAAGCACTGAAAAATTAGAGAAAATGTATCTCTAAAATTTGACTTACAAATTTTATGAAAGCAGGATAGTGAACTATTTACAGAACGGTGTATATAATTTCGTGTAGAATTTGGATTAAACTGAAATGAAGAAAAAAAATTAATTATTTCAACCCCTAAAAGGGTGTAACGTGGGTTCAAAATTTGCATGGAGAATCAACGCACACAAGTCACTGGACATATTATTAGGCTGAAATTTGGCACACAGATACTTATTAAGACGTAGGCATCCGCTAAGAACAGACTTTTGAAAATTAAACCCCTAAAAGGGTGTAACGGGTATTAAAAATGACTGATCTGTCAACATTAAAATTGGCAGAAGATTAAGAAGGAAGAATCCTGGTGGCATAGGATCGATGAAAAAAGCAAATACTGAAGATTTTTATTGCATTTTTATTATCAAAATCTTCAGTATTTGCTTTTTTCATCGATCCTATGCCA
Organism: Xanthostigma xanthostigma; assembly: GCA_963575645.1. Classification (NCBI taxonomy): domain Eukaryota; kingdom Metazoa; phylum Arthropoda; class Insecta; order Raphidioptera; family Raphidiidae; genus Xanthostigma; species Xanthostigma xanthostigma. The sequence continues at coordinate 17,868,824 of OY754468.1, forward strand.
CCAGGATTCTTCCTTCTTAATCTTCTAACAATTGAACAGGATCATCATCTCTATAAATTATTAGAGTTTTCTTTCATAATTAAAATTGGCGCGAGCGAAGCCGCGGGCAAAAGTTAGTATATTATATTAAGAAAAATTGCCAATTTTGTTATAATTCATTTTGACAAAATTTTCAATTTTTCTTTGAAATTGTTTATTAAAGAAATAAATATCTACCAATACTGACACTGCGTTCTGATCGGATGTTTTTAAGATATATCTGGTAAATTGTGGAACCCAATACAATGGTTGTACGCACCAACGTTACAGTCATATAGTAGAAGACATGTTGCTTAGAGTAAAGTAGCTAAGCTAAAGTATGTAATATGTACGAGGCCAGTCAACAACATGGCGGTCATCATTCAATGTCAACTTAATGTGAATGGAAATGCACAGTTCCTAACTCCCAACTCCTCTATACTCTGTAGTCTGTATCTACTCTACCTCCATCATACGTTGCGACCACAATGATTTAACAACCGGCAGAACTTCTTTAGGTGGTAATATTTTTAAAATAATCCCAATCAAATTACAATTAAGTAATTAGGTATTTAAAATAATATAAATTTTAGAGGCAGGCCAAAATAAAATTATTTTAAAAAATTCATAAGATAAACAAATGCTTGGGTTTAACGTTTCTTAAAGGTCACCAAATTTAATTTTTTTAAAATAAATTTTTTTACCAATTTTACATTCAATAAAGACTAAAATTACCTACTTGATTTTCAATTCAATTTATTAAAGCATAAAAAGGGTATTCATTTATCAGAAATTTTTGGATTAGTCCAGTGAAATTTTTTTACGTTTATAAAAATTCCTTCGAAAGGAAAGTGTTAATCAGCTCTTCATTTAAATTATTTCAATTAATTATAGCATAAAAATTAAATACAGTACATAGTAAGAAGAAACATTCGTATGTATGTGGAGAAAAAATATACCTAAGTTAGATTTATTTCACGAAGCGTCTTACATAAAATATATCTTTATGTACCATACCGGCGATTATTTTTATTATTAGTATTATCATCACGATGGACAAAATATCTAAAATTAAATAATTATTGTTTTTTGTTATTTAAAAATTTATAAATGCATTTATTTTCGATTTAAATGGTCAAGCAAGTTTCATTTGAAGCCGAAAAATATTTTTCAAAGCATACTAATTTTAATAAATTAAAAAAAAATGCTTTGAAGATATTCTCACCTTATCACGTCAAACTTACTCTTCACGATAAAAAGTAGAGAAGTTCCATGAATCAACGAATCTGAAGTCTGTTTTGAACAAAAATTGTGGATTTCAAAATTCAAATTATCCTTTACTGAAGTTCACTGTATAATGTTATAAAATTGTAATTTCATATAGTGAACGATTAAATATGTGCTTATATTTATTTTATTTTGTTAATTTTATACTGTGTAATATGCTTTGATCTGTAAAAATTTTAAGTAAGTACATGATAAGAATTTTTTCAGAGAAGATTGATTCTTTGTTATAATAGTACAATCGAACCAAATAAGTCAAAATAATTCTATGCGAGAATACTGAAGTTAGCAGTAATAAAAATATAGATTTTTAAAAAGAAGAGGAAAAACTGATCTGCAACAATCACTTTGCTAACAAAAAATGCAATTTTCAATAAAAATCGACTACACAGTTCACTGATTATAAAGTTATAGAAGAAAATGCATAAACAATAACTGCACCCCGTAAAAATAAAGAAATCATCCCTCAGTGAACATTCATAACGCAATCCGTATCAAATCTGATGATGTGTCTCGCTCAACCCCCTACAAACCCCTACAACAGTAGTCAGTATTCACCACACAAATATGCACATATGTATGTAAGGATTAAACAGGGCTTACAATAAGTTTGTTCGTGAAGCCATTGTAGTGCAGTGCAGTGGCAGGAATGAACCACTGAACGAATATCCCGATTAAATAATAAGTAGGCTAATAACGCCAACTTCGTATATCGAATATATATTGTATCAAGCATATTATAGTGGACTGGATTAGGAATTTCAAACCGGTATGTCTCGAATCGAAAAATGTTTCCAACAAAAACTGTTGAATCGAGCTCCCCCAACATTTTGGTATAGTTTGTAAGCGACTGTCGGAGGGGGCGGCGGAGGATATGTCGGCCATTATTATTGGAGGAAAAAAAGTTCCAATAAAAGTTGTAGAGAAAAAGAATTCGCGTAAGCTCGTTCCAGACCGCGTCGGATCGAACAACCCGTTCGCGCGATATCGCCATTTTATGATATTAAAGATAGAAGTGACTAATCTTAGAACAAAATTATTCGTTAGAATAAAATTTACTTTCAATTCACCAAGCAAAATATCAGGTAGAAAAGTTAGTTACAGAATAAATATACACTGCACTATACTCCTCGCTCTTTTTGTTGAATATTTTGACGTTCAAACAAAAATCCGACCGATGACGTTAGTGTAAACTTCAAAAAAAAGTTTAATAAAATAATGTTTTATCCTAACCCGATTGCACACAAAACTTCCACTAACTTTAATATTTTACAACTATACACTTCATAAAAGGTTAATAAACAACACATAACTATGAAAATGAGAAAGAAATCCTTTCCAAAAATGTTTATTTTCAATTAATTAAGCGCTTTTGGGCAATTATATAATGGATTTCCGTCTTAATTTACGCAAGCAAGAGTTTTATAAATTATCTTTGAAGAAAAAGAAACTTTCTCTGAATTTATGGTTCCTAAATTGTTGCAAGAATAAAGATTTGACTAATAATTGTCCGAAAGCACTTAATTAATTAATTGAAAATAAACATTTTTGGAAAGGATTTCTTTCTCATTTTCATCTAAATTTCCAAATTAATGTGCGTATTGAATAATTATAACACATAACTAACTTCACAAGAGCAACTGTAGATATAATACTCCACGTTTAAAGGTAAGGTATTATGATCTATGTGTCGACCATTATTGTTTTATCAGGCGAATAAATATTTATACCCTGGAAGTAAGACAATAGATTTGTACCTGCAGTGAACATTATGGTTGGTCAATTGAATTATCGCTTTTTATTCGGAGGAATAGTTACCTGAAGAACAAATGAACCGAATAAATAACTACTTACGTTTGGTGAATATGGCCATCAACCGAGTGAAACTAATAATATGAGTTCACATGTTTACCTATCAATTCTCGTTATAACCTCGTCTTTTTCACATCTTTTTTATTTATTTTTGTTGTCAAAAACTGATTTTTAGTGTTTTTCTCTAAAATTAAAAATTCAAACTCAAAGATAAATAGAAACAGACAACTGAGTTGCCACTTTTTTAGCCTGAGCATAAGTTTTAAAATTGAAGACCCTGAATTCGAATTGGTATAGCTCTGAAGAGAAGTCACGTTAAGAGGTAAAGCACTGCAAAGCTTCACCATGTGTGTAAGCATGTATGTATTAGATCGTTGCTGACATAACCCCTAGCTAGTTCGGACCAATGCAAACATACTTTTTTATGATCATTTTTTATGAGTGTAATACCATAAATCAGGGATGCCAACCACCACAGCACGACGCATTGCACGCACACACACACACACACCAACACGTATGTTGGCTGTACTTTTGTACACAATCAGGTGACCCATATTCTTTTGTTGATATTCATACGAGACAAATTTTAAACTTGTCTAGAATTTTGTAAGCCAAACCTACACACACAAACAGGGTTCCGAACTAAGTTTCTAGCGTACATTCGGGAAAAAGTCTGGAATACGTTGCCTCCACTGAAATAAAAATTATTTATAAAATTTTGGGAGAAACATAGGGTAAAATATATAAATATGGTGTGGGGAGCTATTTGTCTCTTCCTTTTATTTTTGAATGGGTCTTCACCTGCGGCCCGTTGAGGCTTTCCAACTTGTTTTCTTTTAGTTGTTAGATAGTTATATTTTTGTCTTTTAAATAATTAAGTTTTTGGATTTATTTTAACCAAATAACCTCCAATAACTTGCCTGAATAAAATTTTAAACAATTATTACATAATACTTAAAACACTATATGAGTGTGTTTGTTTGTACACGACAAAAACTTTCAAAAGATTTTATTGATTTTACCGAAATTTGGTCGACATCAACGCCCGAAACATATTTAAAATGAGCCCAGTTGAAGCATTTTTTGTGTGATTTTTTGAAGTGAAAAAATGTTTTTGAGTCTAAAAAATCTCAGAATTGTTTCATAAATAAACCCTTTAGTAAAGATTAAAATGTGCTGCTAAAAAGATCGAACTTACAAATTTTATGAAAATGAATGCGGTTTTACTTACACTGAACGGTGTGTTTAATTTGGCGCAGATGTTAAATTGATAATAACATTGCATTCAAGAAAAAAATAGTATATTACATCACAAGGGCTGCGCCTCGGGCTCATGACGCGCAGGGCCGAGATTTCAACTTTTATGGCCCGTGTGGTGTATACGATTTTTCTTCATATCCGCTCGAAAGTACGTACTTTCGTCAGCAGGGACGAAAGATTGACATTTACTCCCAGTGAGAACGGCGGTAGGAAAAAATTTCTCATGCGTATTTATACTCGAAACTAGAATTACCGCTGTCATTTAATATAATAAATAACAGGGAGTAAATGTCAAACTTTTGTCCCTGCTATAAGGGACGAAAGTATGTACTTTCGATCGAGGTATGGAGAAAATGTTATTTTAAGAGATGTATTAAGTGCTTAGTTTTTTATTTTGTGCAAAAACCATCTTAAGGTCACATAATAAAGCCAAAATATCTGTATAGCGAAAATACTATATTGTTCTGCGGTTTGATTGTTTTAACTTTAAAATAGGTCCCCATCTGATCAACACATTCTTCACATATTCTGTAGTACGTGATCAAACAGACGGAAATACCTCATGAGCCATATTATTTGTTTTTTCTGCGGTCGTATCACATATAATGAAAGTAGGTCCTAAAAAATAAGGTGACTGCTATCTACACGTTCTATAAAATTACTTTTGAATACTAGAAATTGTGTGATTAATGTTGTCAACTTTTTTTCGAAAACCAGTCTCAAAATATACTACTTTTTTTTAAGTTTGAAAATTTGTATGGTATACAATAATATAGCAAATGACGATTAGGTCAGTGGAAGTATTAAGTTTGAAAAATTGTTGACAAATTACACTTACTCTTGCAGATAAAGATCGATTTCACAATTTCTGTTCAAAATTCTAAAACTTTCGGAATCAACCGATAATATGGTCCCAATTAATAGAAAAATACTTACAAAAATTTCACCAACATTTGGAGGTTCTAAGGGGTGCAATGGGATCGATTTCGCAATGTCTGATAAAAATTCAATAACTTTTGAAATGAATCGATAGTAGAACCCTAATTAATAAAAAAATGTTAAAAACAACTTTCGACAACATTTAGAAGTTGTGGGGGGTGTAGATATAGTCGCAAAATGCGCAAAAAATGTTGCTGACAGTAGATACAATAAATCTTAAGCCACAGTTTCGTGAAAAATTTAAACTGGAAAATGCTGGAAGTCTTACTAATTTAACTAAAGTCGAAATTTAAATTTTATTTTAATTTTACACGTTAAATTTAGTGGTTGTTTTCTACACAACGAAATGACCAAATCACTTAAAATTATAGATCAAAATGAAATATGTACTCTGACTAATATCCCTCATATCACACTTTTTCAATAACTTCAATATAAAGACTAAAGAAAATGTTCAAATCGGTCACAATTTTGCTTATGATTTGACGCCAGAACAATGCTACGCACAAGTCGTCACTTTGGGGACCTGATAGGAGCTGTTAATGAAGTAAGACCCTTACAATAATGCTACAAGAAGTCAATAAGATATATAACTCTATATCTACTATATGACGCATTTTCAACGAATTTTGACGACTATTTTGGTCACGTTTAAACAGAACCTGATTAATGATTATAGAGGACCTTGGGCACTTGAGCGTGTGAGGCCCCTTGCAAGGAATTTTTTTTTTAGGATATTTTCTTTGCAAGGCAAAAAGTAAACAAATGAAAATCGTTACCTTCGACATTCTTAAGCGCGTATTTTGAATTAATGACTCTTACTTACAGAAAAATAGTATTAACGTATAAGTTTCATTTTATTATGTGCTTATGGGAGTTTATTGTTTAGTTTTTATAAATAAATAACAGTGCTATCACCCGAGTCATGTGCGATTGCCTGCTTATGGTTTAAACACCCCGAGTTATGTTGGTTAATTAGTTTGTACTTAGAAAAATACGAGGCCCTCCTAGAAGCTCGAGGCTCCTGACCCAGGCTCACCTAAGCCCATACGTTAGTCCGGCTCTGCGTTTAAAGGAATCTGTGCATTGGAAGGATCTAATCTCCGTTACAAAGTTTTGTTAAAATTTGTTAACGCGTGTGATGACGCGGGTAACGGCTAGGTAATAAATATATAAATGTAAATTGCGTTACATAATTTGTGTCCGCCCCCATAAGTGACAACATAAATAAAGTCATGTGTAAATATTTAAAACTTCTAATATGTAACATTCTTAGTACAATACACATTTGGGGTGAACTAGCAAAATTACAAGAAAAATTAAGATTCCTGATAGAATCTTATTGGCGAGACTTGATCTATATAATATTAAAAACATCTTTAATGACTAGAAATTTAAAAAAGCTCTTGATAAACCTTATAATAATTCTTTTAATATAGTACAATCAATCTGGCGAAAAAAAAATCATTTCGTATCAAAAACACCCAAAAAGGTGAAACTTGGTGAGTCGTTAGAGAATGATGAAAAAAAGGTTACCTGGCAATGGCCACCTGGTACCTGTTCAAATAGTCAAAAAAACTCAAAAATATTTTGAAATGCATTTTTCTCGAAAACTATGCATTTTACAGAAAAATTTATTGAACAAAAAATGTAGAGGGCATCGTTATCTACAATTAATGTCATTGGTGCTATGTTGTACAACAAAAAATGTGTGCAGTAGGTGGCGCTAAAGTGCCAAAAAAAGTGTTTTTCCACTTTTTTGCCCTGAAATTTTCATTTTTCAGTTACGATTCAAATGGAAAAATTGTTCCTTTTTATTTTATAAACAACTTTTATTTCAACATTTTTTTCATACAACTTACTTTTCATACAACTTATTTTCACTTCAACAAGCTGCAGCTCTGAAACGGTAAGTTGTATGAAAAAAATGTTGAAATAAAAGTTGTTTATAAAATAAAATGGAACAATTTTTCCATTTGAATCGTAACTGAAAGATGAAAATTTCAGGGCAAAAAAGTGGAAAAACACTTTTTTTGGCACTTAAGCGCCACCTACTGCGCACAATTTTTGTTGTACAACATAGCACCAATGACATAAATTGTAGATAACGATGCCCTCTACATTTTTTGTTCAATAAATTTTTCTGTAAAATGGATAGTTTTCGAGAAAAATGCATTTCAAAATATTTTTGAGTTTTTTTTGACTATTTGAACAGGTATTTGAACAGGTACCAGGTGGCCATTGCCAGGTAACCTTTTTTTCATCATTCTCTAACGACTCACCAAGTTTCACCTTTTTGGTTGGTTTTATTGAGGTTTTTGCCAGATTGACTGTACTAATAATTAATTTTAGCTGTTTGTATTTTACATGGTCTCTAGATGAATAAAATAATAGACTTTTGAGTTTTTTACAGTAAATAAATGTAAATGTATACCTACTGTTTTTTGAACACTTTTTAACCCTCTTCAGATTTACGCACACCATTTAGAAGAAGGAAACAATTCAAAGTCGCATGCTATAACGCTTTTGCCAAAAATTTTTTTTTTGTCTAAAAATATTTTATCAACAGGAATACTTTCATTTTTTCAATAGCTGCATCATTTTCAGAGAAGTCATAATGCATCATAGATAAATAGTAATAGTTCCCCGCTTTAAACAATAACAAGATAAAAATGTTGAGATATAAATTGCATTTTTTTCTTTTAAATGATATAATTTTAATATATAAATCGAAAGTGTTTTAGCCCATGCATTCAGAAGTTAGTTACAGTGATAATATTACCTGAAGAAGAATTTCGCCTAGAGTAAGGTAAGATTAAGACAATTGCAGTAATATGTTATATTTTAACGAGTTGTGACAAAAGAGATCCCAGTACTCCCACGAGTCCACGAGAACCATTACGCACAAGATATAGGTATATGGTATTGTTTAAAATAGCTGATTTTCATTTCATTTTCAAAAAATTTGACACTTAAATCTACAGGAACATAGGTTATAAAATAAAACAAATGACAAACAGTGAGCTTATTAGATTTTACCGCAATAGTGGGTAATGATTAATGAGTCACGCTACATGTCTCTATACATGCATGTTAATTAAGCAGCTATTTCATAGGGGTTTATGCAAAAAAAAAAAAACAATATTTCACCGTCCCACTTTTCCATTGTTCAATGTTTTACAATATTTTTTCATTTGGAGGTTCTCCGAGTCCAAAGGACATATTTTTGTCTGTGTGTTAATTTCCCCCCTCCCTTCTGTCAATAGTTTAATTAGAGCCTACGCAAATGTTCCTTAAAAATAATAATCTATTTTCTACATTAAACCTTCTCTTAGATAATTATTATCTAGAAAAATCACTATTTTAATAAGATCTTTCTTATTGAATCGAATGTACAAATCACAAAATAACTTTCAATATTTAAAATAAGCACTCAAATCTTATGACGTCGTTTAATACTATTATATACAAGACGCAAATTTTAAATTCTAATACATTTGCAACATTTGTATTGACTAAGAGCCATTAAACTGTTTATATACACAACAAACTTCATGCAAGGAATATCAGTTAATAAGAGCTTCTTCGAGTCAAACCTTCATAATTCACGAATTAACGATTCCTATAATTTATAGTTCATAAACGTGAAATACTATTCATTGTTTTACAATTGATTCTTTGATTTATTTACTCAAATAGCTATTAATCGATGGTAAACGCAAGCATGTTAAATTTTTCATTCGTGAAATTACCTATAAACAAGAATTTAAAAGATATGTTATTCAAGATGTAAAATGAAAAACTTTTTTAACCTAATCAAAAAAATATTAATATTATATTCTTTAAATCAGGAAATCACTTTCTCCAAAAAATGTGCGACTTGTTCATCATTCACACTTTATGTCACCATGAAGTAAATTTCTCATATTTATAGATTTAACAAGATGCCAGCAGCCCACCGTCTAGTGTCCGTTTTGTTGATAACGCTATCAATTTTGGATTTCGGTTATGGATCAGGACAGTGCATCTTCATAAACAATATACTTAAATGTGAAAACATCGACGACAAGTTCTTCATATCATTTGTGAACAACATTACGATGAAACCTAATGAAAAAATAAACGACGTCCGACTGTTTCAATGCAATTTTTCAATTTTACCAAGTAACTTGTTCAGCCATCCAGGATTTAATGAAACTACAAAACTATCTATTGAACACAGCTACTTCAAATATATACACCGAGATGCTCTACTGCCGTTTAGATCACTGGTTTCACTAAATTTACAAAATAATCGCATTGAAGAACTACTTCCAGGAACATTTAGAAACACCGAAAAACTGACCGAATTATGGATGCTTGGTAACAATATAAAAACTATAAGTTATGGACTTTTTTCAAAACAAAAAAATCTGAAGACAATTTCATTTGGAAAAAATGATTTCCAAAGTGTCGATTTTAAATTATTTGCGCAAATTTCGTCTTTAAAGGAGCTATATTTGTCTCAAAATCCAATAACTGAATTGTCTGGAGTAGAATACATACATTTTTCAAATTTAAAATGGGTTTATTTATCCGAACCAGGCCAAAATGGTAACATACCATGCAATCAACTTCTTGAATTACAGTTTGTACTCAAAAAACTGAATATCACGTTTTCAACTGACAATTATTTTGATGGTCCAAACGTTGATGGAGTAATGTGCAAAGAATGACTATGAGATGGACTTTTTCTGTTGATAAACGATTAGTGACCAAAATAAAAATATCTAAAAAACGCATCGTTTAAAAAAAATCATGTCTAAAATTTATTTGTGTTATTTAGAAAAAAACGTATTAATTAATATTCTAAGATTATTTTTCGTGTGAAGATCTAAGCACTTATGTTCTTATCTTATCTTAATTACTTTTATCTTGTTATAATTGTAAAAACAGAAATAATTGTAATAAATAAAAAATTATTTATTAATGTCTTTATATGTACCTACTGGACATTTCATTTCAAGTAAATAATCTCCTTACCGAAAAACATGATAATTGTTTTAAAGTTGTAACTATATTGAAAAAAAATATTGTCGCTCTAATATTATTTATAGATAATCTGACGAAAAAATGAAAAACAAAATCCTAGGGAAAAATAGGAATATTAGACGTTTGCCACCTTTATTGAGTCTTCTTCAGTAAATTACAATAATATAAAACGATAAAAAAATAATTAAAAATAAGTAAAATTATTATTTTTACAGATTACAAAATTGAAGTAAACATACTATACCTACTAGTCATTTTTCGTATCTATAATGTTCAATGTATAATTTTGTTATTTTATTTTATTTTATTATTTCGCATAAATGACCAAGTTGTCAAAAATGCACTTTTAATAAAAAAAAATAATAATAATAATAACCTGAACTGTTTTCATTAACTTTAGTATTCCATACCATAAACGGTGTTCGTCCGTCCGATCTGTCACAAGATGCAAAGCCAAACAAGATTTGTTTGCATTGGTTAAGAAATAATATAATTATGGCTAATTATGGGAGTGGGTCAAACAGGCTATGAAATAAAATATTTTTAACAAAAAAATTGAACCGACTTCACACTAAAAAGTAAAAAATAATTGCGTATTGAAATGTTTTGGAGTCGGTGTCAGCCAAAATGAAATCTATTCCGAAAACTACACCGACTCCAAAACATTTCAATAGGTACGCAATTATTTTTTACTTTTTAGTGTGAAGTCGGTTCAATTTTTTTGTTAAAAATATTTTATTTTTATCTTTTTAGTGTTAATCTAACACTAAAAATCGGTGAACATACATAAAAAACATTATGCGTTTCTTTGAAATTTGAGAGTTTCCCTCGATTTCTCCGGATTCCTGCATCAGATCCTGACTTGGTTCCGATGGGACCACCTCTGAGGTGCACTCTTTCGAATAAAAAAAAATTTGAAAATCGGTCCATAATTGACGGAGAAATCGGTGAACATACATAAAAAAAAAATATATACAGACGAACACAGAACCTCCTCCTTTTTGTTGAAGTCGGTTAAAAATAGAAAAATCGCCCCAATCGAGTGAGATGTTTAATAAAAACTAGTAACTCATAATAATAAAACAATCATTTTTAAATATTTTTTTTTAGTTTTTAAAACCAACATCGCTAGCTTCAGAGGCATAGCTCATGTACCAGCACTAATTCCTACTCCTATACTTCCTAAAATTCCTATTGTAAAACTCATACGCCTACCTATAGACAAACTATTGATGGCACAGAATTTGTTTAACAGGTCATAAATTTCAAAACACCCCGATTCTAAAACATAGCAAATGCTAAAAGGAGATACCAAACCTGTTTAGATAAGATGCTGATACAATTATTATTATTACACGATTTTTCTTTTTAAACTGCGAAAATTCCTTTTCTTTCTCCATTTTTTAATAATAAAGTTCGAATCGGAAAAAAAAGTTGTAGATTAACAAAGATTTTTATAAAAACATCACAAGAGAATGGGGTTTTTGAATTATTTTTTTTTTACATAAATGGAAAGGTCACATACAATTTTATAACAAAACTATAACTTTTATTTTTCTTAACTTCAATATTATAGCTATGTTCATTAAGTTCTGATAACACGCCAAAAACGCGAGTGATGTAATGTTTTCCAAGCAACAGGCGTACATTTTTGAAGCACGTTCCGGACAGTTGGTAGTATATTTTATTTTGACAAAGAGGATGCGCTAGGTTGCCTTGTAAAATCCGAGTCCGACAGCCAGGAGGAGTTCACTAGTGGTACAAAATGTCACTTTGTATTTTATATACTAGCGGCCCGCTTCGGCTTCGCCCGAATTTATGGATTGTTACCATTTGTTCGTTGATTTACGTTACAAAATTGGTCTCCACTCTCCACACAAAGCGCTTTTATTTTAACGCAATAATATAGAGCCAATGTCCATCCTCAAGAAACCATTTTAAATATTGATGGAAAATTTGTAGTTTCGGAGGTTACCTCCTACATCCAAATTTACAAACTTTACGTCTTTATAATATTAGTATAGATAACATTTGAAAGCGTGGGACACTCGATGAATTAATTGAACTATAGCAAACCCGGCCACACGTTGCTGTATCTCACTTATAAAACGTTAAATTACATATCAGCAGAGGGGAAAGAATGCGTATCTGAAAAAATAGAAACAACTAAGGGCGTACCTCAGAATCCATCTTAGGCCCTCTTTTATATATTATATACGTTAACGATTTAATAACTCACTTTGCAGCGTCAAATGTAAAAATAGTGTCGTATGTAGAAAACACAAATATACTTTTAAAAGGCTCCAACATGAATCAACTTATTCATCAAGCGCAGGCAATTTTCAAAATATTAAGCGACTGGCTTATAAATAACAAACTGATTTTTAATGCCGAAAAAACTACTACTGTTTTTTTTAGAACTATGCAAAGATCGCTAAATATTCCAGAATCTATTCAGCTTAACAGTAATATGTTTCTTTCTGTGTCAGAATGTACTCCGTTTTTAGAAGTTACAATTTATGCTAATCTTTCATGGACACAGCATATAGATAAGCTGGCTAAAGAGTTAACATCGGTTTGCTATGCCCTGCGGCAAGTGAGTAAAGGAGCAAGTTTGGAATCGGTAATGTCGTTATACTACGCCAATTTTTATTTTTTTATGTCGTATTGCATTATTGTATGGGGCGGAGTAAGAGAAGCCAACAGAATTTTCTTAATTCAAAAGAGGGCCGTAAGAATTATCGAAAAAACCGATAGAAGAGAGTCCTGCAGAGTTCTTTTTAAAAATCTTAAATTATTAACCTTCACGTCGGTTTATATATTTAAGTTATGTGTTTGCGTTTTTAAAAACATCGATATTTTCAAATGTGACACTATGCAACACCAATATGAAACTAAAAAAAATAGTCTTATGATACCAACTCATCGATTGACCCTATACAAAAAAGCCTGTCTATACAATGGAATAACAATTTTTAATAAAATACCCGACAATATAAAAAATATTAAATCGCTAAAGCGTTTTAAAAATAAATTAAAGACTTTTTTAATTGAAAGAAATTTGTATAGTCTAGACGAATTTTCGTAACATATTTTAATGTGTAATACCCATGTACTGACCTTTTGTATCCAACTTTATTGGCTATGCAAATAAATTATTATTATTTATTTATTATTTATTTATTATATTAAATCACTTAATTCAGTAAAATGATTGTTCAATAATAAAAAGGAAGAAAGTTTTTTCTGATCGAAAAGCCTACAGGATTGCAAAAAGTGCGTTAGGTTAAGAGTTAAATTTAATTTTCGAAGAGCTTTTAGATATTGGTAATTAAGCACGATCCAACATGCGAGATTTTAATTTTATATTTTATTCATTTTATATTCGAGTGTAATAAGTAATACAAAAGTATCATAATCTATATATATAAAAATCAATGCCACTTTTCGTTGTAATTTTATAACTCAAGAACGGGCTCACCTATCCAAACCAAATTTTGAGGCTTTGTTCGGATTATTTAGTAGATGGTTTATGTGAAGTTTGCACAAAATCGGTCGAGCGGTTCTTCATTTATCTCATTTTTTGTAACAAATATCTATAAAAATCAATGCCAAGATATATAAAAAATGTGATAAATGAAGAACCGCCCGACCGATTTTGTGCAAACTTCACATAAACCATCTACTGAATAGTCCGAACAAAGCCTAAAAATTTGGTTTGGATAGGTGAGCCCGTTCTTGAGTTATAAAATTACAACAAAAAGTGGCATTGATTTTTATAGATATTTGTTACAAAAAATGTGATAAATGAAGAACCGCTCAACCGATTTTGTGCAAACTTCACATAAACCATCTACTAAATAGTCCGAACAAAGCCTAAAAATTTGGTTTGGATAGGTGAGCCTGTTCTTGAGTTATAAAATTACAACGAAAAGTGGCATTTTAATTTTTATACATATAGATGCCACTTTTCGTTGTAATTTTATAACTCAAGAACGGGCTCATCTATCCAAACCAAATTTTTAGGCTTTGTTCGGACTATTTAGTAGATGGTTTATGTGAAGTTTGCACAAAATCGATCGAGCGGTTCTTCATTTATCACATTTCTTGTAACAAATATCTATAAAAATCAATGCCAAGATATATAAAAAATGTGATAAATGAAGAACCGCTCAACCGATTTTGTGCAAACTTCACATAAACCATCTACTAAATAGTCCGAACAAAGCCTAAAAATTTGGTTTGGATAGGTGAGTCCGTTCTTGAGGTATAAAATTACAACGAAAGTGGCATTTTTTAAAAATAAATTTTTTGACGTATGTAAATACTTAAATATTGTAAGTAGGTTTTGGAATTTTATACAAACAATGAAACAATTGTTTTCAAAATATTATGACAGTTAATCTTTAATTACTATCCAAGTGAGACTTAAAATAAATACGTATTTGAAAGAAAGTTAAAAACAATTATTATTATAGGTGAGTAATTTTAATAAATAAATTTAATAAATAAATTTTTAACCTAAATTTGAAGCGAAAGATGCAATATCATAGATTAAGATGACGGCGAATCAGTTTTACAAGTACCGGCAAGTGTTTTAAAGACCAGTTATCCACGAATACTTTACGCTATTTTTTTTCGAGCACGACGGCGCAGCCGGAGTGAACCCTCGAAATAGAGCAAGTGTTTTAAAGACCAGTTAACTACGAATACTTTACGCTATTTTTTTTCGAGCACGACGGCGCAGCCGGAGTGCTCGAAATAGAGCAAGTGTTTTAAAGACCAGTTATCCACGAATACTTTACGCTATTTTTTTATTGACGTATGCAGTCATATATATTTCCATACACACATATACGCACATGTATATTTTAAAATAGCTAGCAATTAATAAAATAGATAGATAGATAGATGTTCCAATTAATTTTTTTTTTTATTTCACTTTATACGTTGCGAAGCACGTACAGGGCCGCTAGTATGTATTATAATAGTTTCTAATTGGTATGAAGGTACATATAAAGATCGATATTTAAGCGTAAGCAACTACATTAATTTAAAATGAAATACAAAAAAACACACATGTGCGTAGAATTAATTGTAGCCACCAGATTTGCTTCTGAACTAATAGATATGAGCAAATTGAAAGTTCTAACAGAGGTCGCTATTTGGTACTAAAACAGTTTTGTTTGTTTGAACATGTTAAAGTTCGTAGCTCCCTCAAAATATTTCATCAACGATGAGTTTTTCAAATCTAGTACAGGCATGAAACTATAGAAACACCGAATTATTGGTACTGCCAGATTTGAAAAAATCAGCCTTGATGAAATATTTTGAGGGAGCTACGAACTTTAACATGTTCAACCATTTGCCAGACGGAGATTGTCCCGGGTACAAAATGCCAGACTTGAGTTTTCGTGCTCAAGAGCACCTGAACTTATCGCTCAGGAAATTTCAAACACGATAAAATATATTAAGTTACATCTCCAGTTTGACATCTTTGACCGGGTCCAGCCACGCATTGTCCCCGGTTTCAGCTGCCAGACTGCAGTTTTCACGTTCAGGGAAGTGCCCTTAATGAATAAACAAAAACTCAGGTTTGATAAGTAAAATCGTCACTAGCTCTCTACCTATTATAGTGCAGCATTGAACCAACATTATTATAATTTTATGTATATTATTATTACTATGTTACTATACGTTTTTTCTATTCTAACGGTATACTAGCCATAACTATTTATTATTCTATCGAGTTGTAACCAGTTTTACTTCTGTACTGTGTAGTGTAAAATACACAGTTTCTTTTTTTATTTCTGATGACAAAGTGTAGATGCAAACCAACGACGTGAACATCTTGTGACGCCTCATGAAATAAAGTTACAGCAAGTGTTATTTATTTTACAAAAAATCACACAAAAAAATTCGGAACGATGTGTGTCCAGCGCTGACGAACCGGGATTTCCCCTCATATTTTTTTTAAACACCTACATCATTTTCATAGAAGTCTAAAGGCATCATACATTTTCATAGTAATTAATTACCTACAGATAAATAGTAATAGTTCCCCGTTACAAACAAAGCAAAGATAAGCAAGCAGAGATAAATTAATTCCGTTTTTTTAAATTAAATCATTGTAATTTTAATATATTTATATATCAAAAAATGTAAGCCTGTTCATTCACATGTTAACTGCAGTGGTAATATCATCTATCAAAAATTTTCACCTAAGGTAAGATAAGACAAATATACTAACGTTTCGTTTAAGTATCTACTTTTATTTGATCATATACATTAAATAACACTTCATTTTATAAAAAATAAAGTACACATAATTTTCTTGGACAATTTTAATGTTGAAAAATACACACAGATAAGTCAAATCTCTAAAACTTGTATGAATTCTTTCATGAAAATATAGTTTTTTACTTGAAATCACAGTTTTATTTTCCACAAAATAATTGAGATTCGTTCGTGATTATTGAACTAGACTTTAAAGAGTAAATTAAAAAATGTTCATGATTTACAGATTCAAAAAGATGCCGGCAGTCTATCGTTTAGTGTCCGTTATGTTGATATCGCTATCATTTCTGGATTTTGGTTATGGCTCAGGACAATGCATCTTCATAAACAATATACTTAAGTGTGAAAACATCGACGACAAATTCTTCATATCATTTGTGAACAACATTACGATGAAACCTAATGAAAAAATAAACGACGTCCGACTGAATCAATGTAATTTTCCAATTTTACCAAGTAACTTGTTCAGCCATCCAGGATTTAATGAAACTACAAAACTATCTATTGAACACAGCTACTTCAAATATATACACCGAGATGCTCTACTGCCGTTTAGATCACTGGTTTCACTAAATTTACAAAATAATCGCATTGAAGAACTACTTCCAGGAACATTTAGAAACACCGAAAAACTGACCGAATTATGGATGCTTGGTAACAATATAAAAACTATAAGTTATGGACTTTTCTCAAAACAGAAAAATCTGAAAACAATTTCATTAAGGGAAAACGATTTTCAACGTGTTGATTTTAAATTATTTGCGCAAATTTCGTCATTAGAGGAGTTATTCTTGATTGAAAATCCAATAACTGAATTATCTGGAATAGAATATATACATTTTTCAAATTTAAAAAAGGTTTATCTTACTGAACCAGTGGTAACCAATGATAACATACCATGCAGTCAACTTCTTGAGTTACAATTTGTACTCAAAGTACTGAATATCACGTTTTCAACTAATAATTACTTCGATGGTCCAAACGTTGATGGAATAATTTGCAAAGGCTAATACAAGATGGACTTTTTCAAACCAAAAAACCGCATTGTTTTTCATTAAAAACACGCAAAAAATCCAATTGTGCTAATTTTAGAAAACGTGTTAGATATATAATTATTTTTAGTTTTATATTTAAGAACATATGTTCTAATCTTTTTCATACGTTATCTTAATTACTTATGTGTTTTATCGTGTTCTATCAGAAATACTCGTATAAATTAAAGAATAAACTATCACTGAAAAAAACTACTTCACTACGTTTTATTAGATTGTTCCGTATCAAAATTGATAAAATCCGACATTTAATTTTAAAGTCACCTCGGTGTCTGCGTATTTATATATAAAAAACGTATCGAACATGCATTGAAATATAATCTTGAATTAGTATACGATTCCGGTGAATTTTTTTTTGGGTATACCTACGTTCTTGATAGAATAGTATTTCCACCTCACTTCATGGAAGGTATAGAAAACATGTCAGCCCAAAAGTTGCAGATGAAAAGCAGATAAAAGTTTTAATAGGTAACTGTAACTGAAAGACTATATTTATCTTAAGTGTAGCTATAATAGAAACTTAATACAAAATAATGTATTGTTTTTTTTAATTTAAATTACGGGCTCAGCAACGTTGGCTATATGCACAAAACAGTTGTTGAAATACGACTACTTATTCTCATATACAGCATCTGAGCATAATAATAATAGCCTCAACATTCCCACTGCAGGGAAAAGGCCTCCTCCAGCTCCTTCCATTCGGAACGGTCCTTGGTTTTCCTTGTCCAAAGAGGTCCAGCAAATTTGGCGAGGTCATCCCTCCATCTTGTGACTTGTCTACCAACTTTTCTTTTATTATAGATTGGATACCACACCGTTGTTCTGTATGACCATCTATTATCTGTACATCGATGTACATGACCAACCCACTTCCACTTAGCTTTTTTACATACATAAATTACATCGCGTACTTTTGTTTTATTACGAATAATTTTGTTTTTAACTTTAACTAAAATTTTTAGACCGAGCATACTTCTTTCCATTGCTCTTTGGGTGACTTGTAATTTTTTAATTTCTTTTTAGGTGAGTGACCACGTTTGCGCTCCGTACGTCAAAATCGGAATTATGCATGCATTAAACACTTTAGTTTTAAGACTTATCGGTATTTTACTTTTAAATATAAATTTTAGTTGCCAATAACGTTTCCATGCACTATTCACTCTTCGTTTAATTTCAACACTTTGTTTATTTTTAAATGTTATAATTTGACCCAAATATACATATTCTTCTACATGTTCGATAGCAATATTATTAAGCATTATTTCATTATGCGCCGAGTTCGTCATTATTTTAGTTTTAGATAAGTTCATGTTTAAGCCTATTTTCACTCCTTCTCTGTCCAGCTCAGAAATCATTGCTTGCAAGTCCTCACTGTTATTTGAAAAGACTATAATATCATCTGCAAACCTCAAGTGAGTTAATTTAGCACCATGTATATTAATACCGTGATCATTCCAATTTATTTGCCTAAAAACGTATTCAAGCACACTATTGAATAGTAAAGGGGATAGTGGGTCATCTGAGCATAGGTAAGTATTAAATATTATAAATATGTAATTAATAAGGTAAGTACTAAACAAAATAATGTTGTGACTGACAATGCAGGGCATTAATGTTGACAAAAAAAGACTCAACACTATAATTATTTGGGTCTTTCTCGCACTTACGTGTAATTTATACTGCGAATTAAAAAAAAGGGTTAAAAATGAAAAATTAAAAATTGCTGTTGTAAAATATGTTCAAATAGTACCAAGCTATCCAAAAATATAATTGTTACACACCCTTCTATAATATAGCTGCTCTTCATGTACTGCGGTCGTAATGGTCCATTTAGAACTGGTGCATAATGTAAAAAATATTGGAGCATACAAATAAATCAAGAATTACAAGACGCAACAATTTTTATAATACACTCCGACATAAAGTATGAAAATCAGAGAATGTTTTTAAACACTTTGAGCCTAATAATATTATTTAATTTTTTATATTAGAATATTAATTTATTTAAATTGATTGATAAAAATTTAATTCTAATAACAGTTGAATCATGTAGTATTGTCATGGGGAAATATGTCTCTAAAATTTTAAATCGGTCGGATATGCGGCGTTCTCCATATTGGGAGTCGGAAGACGTCACATAGCTTATCGTATTTCACTCGTCAAACTCTTCCATTATATCAAGAGGGTTGTGAAGGAAAAAGTATACTGTCATTTTGGAGCGTCCGCTATATTGCGTTTTTAATGACATCATATTATATACCTTATCGTATCTCACGCGTCAAATTTTCAATTCGATTCCCGTATCAAGAGGATTGTGAAGAAAAAGGTTATCCGCCATCTTGGGATGTCCGCCATATTGGGTTTCTGATGACATCACATAGCTAATTTTACAATCACTGTTTTCTTGACAAAATCAGAGAAAATGATATTCTGGCCTATTCTACTAATGATAACCACGGTGATTTTAAGTGCTTAGCAAAATAAGCATTCTGGATAATCATTTTTGTGAAACGATCAAATAGATAAGTTTCAAACATTTGACAGGAGGATACAACCTATCATTTTTAGGACTACTATTCTTTTAACCGTTCGAATCAACTTTTCTCTCTGCTAAAATTTATGAGGTTTTACGATAAACGAGTTGTATTTAATATGTTCCATTTTTTTCGACTTGTTTTCGAGGTTTACAACTTATATCTCTATGTTTACAACACAGCAAATATTACCGTTAGATATTTCACTAATAGGGATGTTGACTAATTTTTGGAACTGTTTTCCTTTTGTAGATAGATCCTTAATAAACACGAAAAAATATTTTAATAAAAAAAGATACAATTTTGAAGAAAAAAATGCAAAATTTAAATAATTTTTAAATTGCCCGCTGAAACACTCAAATCTGTCACTGAGTACGACCTACGTCACGATCCTCTGTCAGTCAGTTAAGAACTGCTTCATCAGTTTTTTTAATGTATGACAATTTGACGTTTCTAACTTCCGCTATACAATAATCCTTGTTTCTGGCAAAGAAATTTGCCACCATCAAAGAATCTATCCTTGGTAAGCTAGAACTGTCTCCTTTGGTGAATCCAGTCTCCATTATAGCAAATACAATTACTTATTAACAAGAGGGTTTCAAAAATGGGAGAGTTATTTCTTTGAAAATGGCATTAGCGGTCCGTGATGTCATGCGCTCAGATTGGTGTTCACAGTCGCGTGATAAAGGATATAATTTATTGCACTTTAAATTAACTTTATTTAATTTATTTTTTATTATGGATACAACGAAAAATTATAATTCCAGTAAGGTCCGCCTTTCTGTACGAAGTATTTAGGATGCCAGAGTAATTCAAATTAAAATTAATGAACATATGAAAATTTCACTTTAAAACTGTATGCTACTTTATTCATTACGTGATATCAGTAATCAAATTTAGAAAACAATATTGACAAATTCCTCAATAATATAAATGACATCAGACAAAAAGCAAATAAAAAATAAAAACTAAAACAATGCATTCCAGGGAGAGAGATGGGAATAAAACAAAAAGTATTTTAAAACGTTCATTTGTCACGCGTCATTACGATATTTGCTATGTCTTTTTACAAATTCAACCCTTTTATATAAATTAGGGATGAACAATTTCCTATTGAATATTACCTATTGATAAATTAATACATTTGTTTCTTCTATTTTCTCAACCTGACGAATTTTTTGCTCGTTAATTAAATGGAATTATCTATTGTAGCAACGAAAAGTAAAACCAAGACTGCAAATTTCAAAATAGTCGTCTTGTAAATTTAAAAAACTTTCCGATTAAGCTGATATTGATCATGCTTGTAAAATGTAGGTAGTACATAGTTTTATAACTTGTCCGATGATAAGGAACCGTTTGTGTGCGACTCCGACCCGCACTTGACCTATTTTTATAATAACTTATATTAATTAAACATCCCCGGCATTCTTACTTTTAGTTTTTAGATTCAAAATATATAAAACATTTTCTACACAATTCATATTTAAAATATTCAATTCAACAAGATCTTTTATATATTTAACATTTTGATTTAACTAAATTTATAAATTTATTTAAAATTATAAATTCTACAAGATAATTGTAAAAATAAACTATTTTGTTAAAAACGAATATCAACTTCAATCATTCAAACAAGTTTTTAAAAAAATCCATTGTATCGCATTGGTAGCAGAGCGTAGTTCAATGTAAAGCAGTGGAATTTTTAAGTGATTTATTTTAATGATAAATAACCGTGGTATAGTTGATTAGCAATTTGTCCCAGGTTCAATAAGTTTTTATTTGACTTGAATATATTTTTTCCTTTTTCAAATGAGTTATATTGTGCTTTCAGTAATTTCAATAGACCTTCATTCTAGTGTACCTCCTGATTTTGATTTCAAGCATGCCATTTTTTCGATCTATTTTTCAATCTATATAATATGCAGAAAAGTTAGTATTAAGTACTAAGTAGTTAATAACAAGAATAAAATTGGTAACTAGGCGAAATTTATTCATTCATGTTCAGCTTAATTTCAAAATAAACTGCACATTAACAAGGTCTTGTCTCTAGTTCATTTTACGCTCTAGGCAAACAGCTATTTTTATATGTCCTCTTCTTCCCTCCTAAAAAAGCCGGGACCTAGGATATCCAAATATCCTAGGTTTCTGCTTTGACATGACATTAAGTTTTTTTCCAAGCAGCCAGCAAACGGTTCCGTAACCGCCACCCGCATGCGCACTAGGTAAAACGAAGCTGTTAGTGGCGATTTTAGAACACGTTTTACCTACTTCGCATGCAAGTGACGGTTTCGGAACTATTTTCTGGCTGCTTAGAACGAACCTTTTATATACGAGTATGAACATTCCTGTTATTCATGCCATTTTGAGTTTTCATTCATTTACTCATCCCTAAAACGGAATCACCAACATAGATATAAAAAACGCATACTAAAGAAATAAAAAGTACAATGTTTGACATTCTACTTCATTGCTTTTGTTAAAAATTAAATTATCTGTGGCACGTACGTAACATAACCAAACTTTTATAACAAAATATAGGGAATTACTTTTCCATGAAATTGGGTCGCATTATATGTAGATGGTGTGTTTTGTGTGTCACAGGTTTTCAACAGGTTGCACTGTGTTGTGTTGTTGTTATAAAACGTACATATGTACACTGTTACCGTTGTATGTATGTTGTAAAGTGAATAACTTTTATACCTTGCTCTAAAAAAGCTTCTGTATTCAAAGAATTAACATAATAATATTATTGTCATTTCTGTATATACCTACATATTATTAAAGAGGTACAGCCAATCCCGATCAACGTGTATGCTTGCAGAGGATATCATTTAACCAAGCTCAAAAATTAATAAAAATAGCCCCTCACTGAAATTCTTCCATTATTTTCACTCACGAGCTTTTCACATCCATTGTTAATTCCAAGTATTTTCTTCAATTTCGTTTGATTTCTGTTTATCCACATATATTCATTAGGTATCTTTTTTGTATTTTTTTTGCAGAGGAGGATTTAGGCATAGGCCCACGAGGCCCGGGTCTAGGGTGGCACAATTTAGGAGGCGACTAAAATTTTAAAATCAGTTAAAATTTGAAAGGTGACAAAAATTTGGAAGGCGCTAAAAAAGCAAAATTGAATGAGTTTGTCGTCGATTGTGAAAATGAGTTTTATTGCCTTCTCTCTCACAGTTACGACTCAAAAATGTCTATCATTACTATGAAATACATATGCAATCACTAACATTCAGAATATCATACAAAAAATTGCGGTTTAGAAGATAAATGAAGAAAAGTCAAAACTGATCCGTCACACAGGTAGTTTTTTATCCAAAAGAGGATACTACGTCAACGATATAGGTGGAAATTTTATAAATTCTTTAATATTACAACAAAGGCTGCAATTCAGAGCAGGAGAGTAAGAAGACTTCACAACCAAATCCGCCCCTGATTTTTTGTATATACTTGATACAAAAATATTAATAATGTGAATATTTTCTTTACATAAATTTGACATCAAATCTTTAGTGTGTCCCACATTAATTCTGCATTTATACGGTAGGAAAGTATCTTTTGACACGCGACCTTTGCGCTCCCTCGTGTTTTTTTTTTTAAATTCTGGTTCAGTCAAAGCCTTAGTAGTGCAGCCAAATTAACTGATTTAGAAGCCAGAACCAACATTAATTGTAGACAGAAGTTTTATCATTGGAAACGGTAAAGGGGCTTATAATGAACGTCAAAATTAAAAATGCCCAGCCGAGGGTGCTATACAATTTTGGGGGGGGGGGCTGAAAGGGGGGGGCAAAATATATTATTGCGTTTTCCGGCGAAACTTAATGTTCTATCAAAAAATGTTCTACAGAACAGTTGTAGAACATAAACAAATCTACAACTTTCATAAGGATCATTTTTTACTGTGACCTCAAAATTTCCCTGAAAAATGCGAAATGTGCAAAAAAAAACGATTCTTTTGTTTATTATTTTTCATTTTCGCAAAAGTAATTCAATTTTGATGAAATTTTGTGAAAGTATGCCTTTTTATGTCCTAAATAAGCACAATTTTTTTTATGTAAAAAAATCAGAAAGTTTTTGAGATATCAAAATTGAATTACTTTTGCAAAACGCAATAATATAATTTGCCCCCCCTTTCAACCCCCCCAAATTAATTGTATAGCACCCCCGGCTGGGCATTTTTAATGTTTACGTTCATTATAAGCCCCTTTACCGTTTCCAATGATAAAACTTCTGTCTACAATTAATACACGTTCTAAATCTAATTTTCCTGCACTATAGTGTCATATGTTATACGTGCATTTTAATAACGATTAATTGTTGAATAAAATGGAAAAAAAAAATCAAATGGGAAGTGCTGTGTTGTTAATTGTAAAGAGACACCAACTAAAAATCCAGAATTACAATTCCACCGTTTTCTGTATTATCTTATAAATTATAGAGTAAAACAAAATATGGAATACAGCAGTACGTCGTCAAAGTAATTAAGTTTTATTTTACGTCTGTAATCATTATTAAATACATGAAAAATATAATTATTGTTATTTTGTTAACAAATATAAGATTTAAAAAATCTTGAAATAAAAAATGTAGGTATATCATTTATGTCGTTTTTTATGGTTAAGAATAAAGCTTGTTTCCATGTGTTTGTACGTTATGAGTGAACCAGATTTAAAAAAATCAAACACGAGATGGGGCAATGATCGCATGTCAAAGATACTTTCCTAACGTATACGCTACAATAATAGTTTTTACCGCTTTGGTGTTAAAACTGTTTCAAGTAAAGCGGGCTTAAAATTTTATTCCGATTTGCGATAGGTAAATATATTTTCAATATTATATTTATAATTGTTCAAATAAAAAAATAATTTATGTTTGAACTAGTTGTATGAAATCAACAAAATTCATAAGTTTGCACACATAAGTTGTAAGTATTGTAGGTACTATAATATAAGGGGTGAACTTACTGACTCCATTGATCGCCCGACAATGCAATTCATGCCAATTGAATCTCGGGAGTTTCAATGTGTGTATTATACATATAAAAGGACTTTTATTCCTTTAGTAGTACCTCTACATAAGGATGAGATAATGCGCAAACAGTTAACCATAAGATAATTAATAGTTATTGGCAAAAAACAGCATCATTTAAGTAGAGGATGTGCAGCTGATTTGAAATACTGTGAGTAATTTGGAATACTATAATGTCGGTTTGCCGAAACCATAATCAAAAATTCTGATTTGACATTAACCTTAGATTTTCATCATATTATTACAGTTTTTATACACGCAGGAACAATGTAATGTAATTATGAAACTTCCTGTCATGTAGAACATTAGACTGTATTCACATAAAAACATATGCTTTATTTACATAGAAATAGATGCTTTTCAAGATAAATTTTGATCAAAATGCATCCGAAAATGTTGTTTTGAAGTGAAAATTGTATAAACAAAACAGTTTTAAGAAAATATCATTTGGGTGACATTATTGCTATTATTATTATTACTAAAGGTCGAAATTCGACCTCATTACATTTTTAAGTATGAACGTTACTGAGGTTCTTTGTCATTATATGGATTTTTCCCGAATCAATTTTATCTTTGTTAATTCGTACACATCGTAAATAAACATATATATTCTGCACTTCTCCTTATTAAAACCAAGAGAACGATGTATGTTCCATCACAATGTGTGACAATTAACACACTAAAATCGTTACCACACTCTTTTTTTCCTTTCCGTATTTATATAGAGATTTTAGTTAGAGTACGATAACTGAATGCGTAAAATATCCATTGGAAAGACACAATTATTATTTTAATCAACATAAAACAGTATTATTAGGCGTTTTAAGTGTGGAAAATTAATTTTAAAAAATTATTTGTTTTGCACAGTAAAAGAGGCGGGCGTTTAGAGGGAATTCTTTAAAAAACAATTACGGGGTCGTGTCGATGAGTTGGCGTTTTTTTTTTTGCGCAGTGAAAAAGAGAGGGCGTTTGGGGGTAGTTCTTTCAAAAATAATTACGGGGTCGTGTCGAAGCGATGAGTTTTTTTTGCGCAGTGAAAAGGAAAGGGCGTTTAGGGGGAGCTCTTTCCAAAACAATTACGGGGTCGTGTATACAAAGTGAGATAGTAATACAGTAATTCTACACCAGTTGCTATGACGTGTATATGTGATTTATGATTGCTTAGATTAAAAAATGACAGTGAAAGACGAAAAGTTTTTACGTATTTTTGAGGAAATTTGTAAATAATCCCCAAAGTTTTTTTTTTGTTTTGGAACGTCAAATTTAGCATTTTCTTAAAAATCAAAATTTGGGCACATACAGTTATCGTGCTGGACCCAGAGATTTTTTTTCTATTGTTCCATATTCCATCAATATGATTATATACATAATCGGTAGACTACCACCTGGTCTATATATAAACTTTCCTGGTTAGGCTTTCTTGCGGTAGTACATTATAAATTCGTACACTTTGTATTAAGAGGAATAAGACGTTTTTTGTGCCATTGAAATTATTCTAGACATCATAAGAACAGAGTCGCCTCATCAAATTTTACTACTGTTTGCTTGTACTATAATGGTTGAAACTTTGACACAACCCTTATACAACGAATCGATATTGAACTGGTTTCGTCTGATTGTTGCTAACAACTGACAGAGATGGCGTTTATCAAATTGCACAATACAGGTGCAACAGTATGTGCTGTTGTCACATATTCTCGTGTAGATACTTAATGTGAGATATATATATGTTGCAGTCAAAACTCTTAACCAGTCAAAAGTACTATTGAGTAGCAAAATCAATCAAAAGTACTTTTGACTGAACAGGTTGGTCAAAAGTGATTTTGACTGAAAATTATTGGTTATTAGTACTTTTGACTGCAAATTTGCGGTTAAAATTACTTTTGACTGACGCTCTTCGTCAAAAGTAGTATTAACTGCAATAAAGCATCAGTCAAAATCACTATTAACTCGTTAGATGTGAATAAAAAAGATATTTATTAAATGTGAAATCGTTTATTACGAAAAATTTGGCATTACAATCAATAATGCCGTAGATTTCCTCAGCCGGCAAAAAATATTTGACAGGTTCTGTGTTTGTAACTAATTTTTTTATACCACAAACTTCAATGATGTTAAAACATTTTAGTCTACTGTACTGTAATGGTGTTTTCTTTTCATCAAATTTCGCGTCTTCCACATCCATTGCAAACTTTTCAAATTTTTCTTTTGTCATCACATTGAAATGACTATCTTTCATATCTTCTATCGCTAAAATTCTTTGCAAAAAGCGTTCTTTCTTTTCGTAGTCACTCATTTTTGTTCTAATATCAGCACGTTCTCCACTAATAATGAGTAATATAAAAGTTTATATGTGCGTTTGTCGTTATTTTTATCGACCATCTTAACTTTTTAAGAGTTTTGACTGATACAACCAGTCAAAACCACTTTTGCCGGAATCGCATAGCCAAAAGTACTTTTAACCAGCTCCATTGGGCAAAAGTACTTTTAACTGTTATTTTAGTCAAAAGTATTATTGACTAAAGCATACGGTCAAAAGTACTTTTGACTGATTTTGCTAGTCAATAGTACTTTTGACTGGCTAAGAGTTTTGACTGCAACATATATACGTCTTCACGTAAGTCACATTATGGAGTAAAAATTGTAAATATTATAGCTTGTGAAATATTGATATTTCAAATGAAAATTTTGTAAATTGTTTAAACTGACAAAAAAGCAACTCTCTGCACTTTTACCGAACTGCATCAATTTCAGAACAAACCTACATTTTAATAATATATATAGACGTTAATCTCGTCACTTGTGGAACATCTGTAGTCTATACTCTACAGTCTATTTCGACATTATAATGAACTGAGAATCTTCAGTAAGTATGGTGTTTCCTGTCTGAGTTGACCAAAGCTATGTTTCTTAACGCAGACTCGCACGCAGACGGCGAACTCAAGCTACAAATGGACAATTTAACTGCAAAAAACCCATCAAATCGTCACACGACGACAAAGAAAGGACCAGAGCATGCACGTTGTTGATATTATCATATTTCAGACAGGCTTCAATACTGCCTTTATATAAAACATACGGAAGCAAAATTAGTTATGTAACCGCGAGCTTTTTAGTGCACCTTACCTTAATAGCACAAAGTTCGACCCTCGATAACGCCGGTAATTATTTTTTTACTAATGACATTTTTTTATTTCTTAATAATAATTTAAAGAAATTTAAATTTAATAATTTTGTAGTTTTTTTTTGTGTATACAGGGTGTTCCACCTTTACCACCGTAATATCTATAAAAGTTCATCGATAAAGGGAAAAAGATAAAATACCAGTTTTATAATTTTTGAAATGCTTTTGAATTGTACCAAATTTGGTATCCTCACCCCATCACCTTGGTGAGGAGGGGGGTAACTTTAAAAAAGTTAAATGGGGATCGCTTATATTTTAGTGCAGATTCGGATTCTTTTACATCGAAAAACCTTAGTTTTGTTCGAAATAATTTTTCAAATTTTTGATCTATACTCAAATTTTAAAAATCATTTCTTCATCAGACTACACACGTATCACCCAGTAATTTAAAGAAATTCACATTAAATCACAAAAGAACAACAAATACGTTTCCTTTCGTTATTGGACAAGCTACCCAATGACACTAAACACCACCCTTGGAGATGTGGAGGGGGGGGGGCATTTTAAAATCTTAAATGGAAACTTGCAATTTTATTTTCGACAAAATTCGAAAAACTGTTTTGGACAAAACTTACGTATTTTGATGCAAGGAATCCGAATCTGCAATAAATTATAATGGTTTCCGTCTAACTTTTTTAAGTTTTTAAGTTACCCTCCTCCTCCTCCCAGGTGATTGGGTGGGGATTCCTTTGGTACCATTCAAAAGCTTTTCGAAAGTTATTAGACACGTATTTTTTCTTTTCCCCTTTATCGATAGATATTAGGGTGATACGGGTGGTCTGCAACACCCTATATAATATGTGGATTTTAGACGTTATTACAAAAAAATACGTAAGGAGCATAGTTTTCGTCCTATCTCTACTAAATGGCCCACATCTATATTTTTTTTTAATAAGGGCGATGAATCAAACAGTACACATGAACTCCTTTTTGAAAACTGAAAATCTATTATAACTGTTAATAAATTTCTTGTCGTTACTCAGTAACTACTTCCCATATATCTGAATGTTGAATAAATTTTTGTTTCAAAAAAAATTGTTATACTAGTTCCACCGATTTTTTCGCTCTCATTTAACTTTTAACGAATCACAAAAGAAAATATAAATACGTTGTCGAATTTGAGATATCGCTTCTTTTCTGCTATCTGAAAATTACAGGGAATCAATAACTGGCGTACCAGGCACCCATAATTTCTATAAGAAACAAAGTATCTCTTTGAAAGTGATTTTAATAACACCAGACGTGTAACACAATTACTTATTAATAATAATTGGTGAAGAGTTTGTTGACCACATTAGATTACCAATAGCGATGTTAGTTTGTTTCCGAATTGTCTCAGTTTTATCATAAGTGGCAGAGTTGTTTATTGTCAAAAACATTTCATAAAAATGTAGTCAAGCCTGCGTTGATATCCCACTAAAAACGTAAATATTAAAAAAGGAACCATGCAGCTCTGTATACTAAAAAGATAAAAAAATATTTTTAAAAGGCCGTCAAGTTTTCACTGAGCAAATTTTCACACACGTTCCATTTATCTATGTTACCGTTAAAACCCGTTTTTAGTTAGAACGCGTATTTACTAGTTAAAACTAGTTTTCACTAAACGCCCTCGTTAAAACTAGAATTTCCTAGTAACAACTAGAATTTACTGATTTAGAAGATTGATTTTTAGGTAAAACTAGTTTTAACTGTGAGCGTTAGACAAAACTAGTAGTAACTAGAAAATTGTGTTTCAGAGGATTGATTTAATAGAATGAAGCCTTGATTAAAAAATAAACATTATTACATGTTATTTATCAAAATATTTATTGAGAACATTTGTGAATAGTAACATCTGAACAGCGTTGATATTAATTAGAAATATAAAAATATCATTCTTCCTTATGGAGATCCATATTGGCAACTTTTATTAAAGTTTTATTAAAGTCTTACACATTTAACAAAAACAATTAGTACTCCTCTTAGTCATTTGAAAAAGAAACATTATATGATAACATATTGTTTAATACAATATTTACGAATTGAAACATCCCAAACAAATTTAATATTTAAAGTTAGTAACATAACACAGTAAAAGAACATTTTTCCTTATGAAGATCAAACAGCCATATTGGCAATTTTAATTAAATTAGTGTTATAGTGATTTTCTCTTTTTTCATGTTGATCAATCTGTAATATCCTTGTTAATAATGCTTCTTTCCATCGCGTCCCTTGGTTTATATCACATTACGCGACCTCTAAACTTTGTGGAATCAGTTTTAACTGCTTGGTGCCGTTAAAACGCGTTTTGACTAGTTGAAACTAGTTTTAACTGATATTCATTTTTACCAACAGTAAATTCTAATTTTAACGAGGGCGTTTAGTAAAAACTAGTTTTAAATAGTCAATACGCGTTCTAACTGAAAACGGGTTTTTACGGTAACATCTATACAGATAAATAAAATTGAAGTGTCTGTTTGTAATGTCAAAATAACAACTTTTTACTAAATGTATATTATGAAAGTAGGTATAGGTATGCTGTCTGTCTATTTGCTCCGTCTAATCTCCGAAACGACCAGAATGATTTTGACGGGACTTTCACTAGCCAATAGCTAATGTTATAAGGAATAACTTAGGCCAAAAAAAAAAAAAAAAAATAAAAATAGAAAAATAATAAAAATAAAAAAATAGGTATTTCTTCTCGTAAAGTCTGGGAACTGAACAAACATTTTGTCGTTGTTTCATCTCAATCGCGGGCGGAGCCGCGGGGAGCAGCTAGTTTATAATATAAATCGTGAAAATTTGCTAAATGAAAATTTGATGCTCTTTTAGCATCGTGGTTCCTTTTTACGCATTTATGTTTTTAGTGGGATATCAACGCGAGCTTGACTAGATTTTTACATAAAAATATGTTTTTGATGGGATTGTTATTTCTCACCTCTACTATGGTATAGGGAACTATTGGATTTAGTTCGAAAATTTTTATTATATATTTCACTCAGTGTATGAAGGTCAAAAGCGCAATGAAAAAAAATCTTAGTCTGTTAAAATAGTTCATGGTTATATTCATATTCATTTATTTTGCAAAAAACAATACCTATACATTGTATACAGACGTCAAGAGAGAAGAAAAAAAAATATAAAAAGTTTTACATATTAAAATTAATATAATCACTTATCGAGTAAAACCAATTTGATATTCATATACACCCTATAACAACTGGTATACTAGATGTAGGGGAGGGAGGGGGAATGGCGCTCACTGGGTAATGGCGCTCACCTCTGTAACTCTGTCAAAAAGGAACGTAGCAACACGTCTCGTCGCGTGAAGCGCGAAGGGAGGGGGCCTCTAATAGACAGCGATGCAAACGGACAGTCAGCTCGCGTCATGCAACCGTGAAGAGCGTTTCTTTGTTTGCGGCCGCGCTGATCTAATTTTTAATTAGGTGCTGAACAAGTTAAGTTGCTGGACTCGCTATACTATGGACTCAGTGTTGCAGATTTGCGTAAACTTGTTTATAAATTTGCTGAGCGCAACAATATCAAAAACAAATATGATCAAAGCAGTAAAACAGCCGGATTGGATTGGGAACACTACTTTATGAGACCCTGAGCGGCATTACCCAAAGTCAGGGGCAATGCCGCTCAAACATGTTTTTTTAATAATGTTTTCCTACTACCAGTAGGTGAAAGATATATGCTTTTGTTGTTAAATTGTTGATTACTCGATAATTAAAGACTTTGTTACTCTTCTTAATTTTTATTTATAATAAATAATTTAAAAAATACACCATGTTTTCCTTAAGTGAACGCCATTCCCCCGTCCTACCCTACCTAATAGCTGATGATCTTATATTTAAATAAAAAATATTTGAAAAAAAACCTTTTTAAGTAGGTACAAGCTTTTTTTTTGAAATGTACTCATATGGAAAAAATAATTTTTAATAATTATAAAAGTGTGGGCTTTAATATGTATGCGATCGCCTATTAACCTACCATGCTTTTATAATTATGAACCTAAATTGTTAAACTTTATTTTTCCCATATAAGTACATTTCATTAAAAGCTTGTCCGTAAAAAGGTTTTTTTACTAATATTTCATTGCATTCTTTTTAGTCTTTCAAAATTTTTACTATTGAAACATTAAATTATTAAAATTAATTAAATATATATTCCAAAAGCGATTGAATCAAGTACCTATTGTTATCGGAAATAGGTACATGTGTTTCATATCAATCGGGTATATGCGTTCGCCATATTGCCATTGGGTTTACAATGACGTCACATAGTTTATTGCAATTTCACTCGTCAAACTCATTTGATACTAATGTTACGAGGGTTGTGAAGAAAAAGATAATCCGCCATCTTGGGGCGTCCGTCACACTGGATGTATGCATTGTCATCGGACTTATACATGTGTGCACAATTTCAAAACTCTAGCTTAATTAGATCTAGTCTAAACTTTGATAACAAATTTAGATCCGAACTGACAAACGTGACAAGTTAAAAAAAAATTCAATCTCGAACAAATTCAAGCTTTGCTCGCCCAACGTCACACTCTTAAAAAATTAATTATGTCGTTTAATTATTGTAAGTGCCTATAGGAATTGTTAGATTTTTTTCACTGCAGAGATTTAAGGTAGTACTGTAGATACTACAAGTATCAAATATGTGATCAGACACATTGGACGTACGTAGTATTTAGATTTGACAACGCCACGTAAAAATAAAGGAGATAGAAGTATACTGACAGTAACTTTGTTTCAGTCAAAATATTAGAATTAATTTGCGTATAAAGCTATAGTTGCAAGTGTTATACGTGTGAATTTTTAAAACGTCAGTAAGGTGCACATAGGGAAATTAACATTGGGAAAAATGACTGGATCAGAGTGAGCCTTGAAATCTTGTTTTTCAATTTGACAGATAATATTCTTTTGCAAAATGAATGTGTATACCGAAGAAATATTCAAATGATTACGACATAATCGGACTTTTTTTATTAATGGGACATTAAATTCCCAAAAATACTTAAATATGGTGCGAGATCAAATATCTCCGCCTATTCGTGTTGAACCTAAAGACATTGGGTCACTGATTAACCAACGCGCATACATATACCAGTCAGACAATTTTTGAATGAAATGTTTGCAAACAGATGGAGTTGTTTTTTTTTGTTTTATTTTTGTACAAAAAATTAAAATAATGATTTATAATATTTATTAAAAAAGCCAAGTAAAATAAAAATAAATCAAAATAAAAAATAAGAATTAATGCAGTCATGGCTAACTCTGATCCAAGTATTTTTCCCAATGCTAATTTCCCTATGTGCGTCTTACGCGTTTACATAGGTACTGTATAATAAATAAGCACATGCCCTGAACTTATTTTATCAAATAATATCAAAATGTTTGAACTTTTTTTTCTTTCTGTTGATATAAAATTCATTGAAATCTGAACGGTACGTTTTGCGAAATTTAATAAAATCTGTGATTTCTCATAAGGTTCAATGTTCAAGGCAAAAAACTTTTTTTTTGGTTCTCTGTAGTTTTTTGAAATTTTAGGTGGTTCATTATCTTATTCAAATCTACCAATATGCTAAGTTTCATTTCATTCACTCCAACCGACAGTACTACCTTAAACAATCCATCTAAAATAAATTTTGCGACAAAAAAGCTACACAAAGCTTACTTACGTAAATTCAAACGTGATTTGTTGAAAGCTCCAGTAACGTTTATATAAATGGAAATAATTAACTAACGAGTCTCAAATTATGCAAGTTTGTTAAGAAGTGTAAACACAAAGGCATCAATTGCAGATGGATCTTCGCAGGCGTGAAATCGCAATGACATAAAAAGCCGTATCAATAACAGAACAGAGCTGAAGTATCTAATATACAGAATGTCCAAGTGTGCATATTGTGACTATTGATTACTTACACTTAATAATGGAGACGACTTTGGTTAAATAGAAACTTTTGTAGTATTTTTTACGCACAATACGATAGCAAAAAAATACAATCGAGCTTCAGGGTTTTGAGTTACAGTAGAACCTCGATAAGTTGAAATTCAAGGCAAACGTTAAAAAATTTATGTTATCGAGTTGTTTACTTATCGAGAATTGGAGTTACAGAGGTTTTGGAAGTTCAATTTTTAAGTTAACGAGGTTCAACTGTTCTAATAAAGTTTGTATCTATTTATTTATTCAGTTAGATTCAATTACATATTTATTAAACTTAAACGAAAAAATCAGTAATTATAAAATCAGAAAATTTGTAAATTTCTTGGCAAAACCTTTTGTTTGTATACTCACTGATAATACTAAGTTATGGAGGTCACCAAAAAATTATTTTAAGTTATCGAGGGCCAACGCTCAAAATATTTTTTAGAAAATTTAAGTTAGAGAGGTTTTTAACTTATCAAGATTTAAGTTAACGAAGTTCTTCTGTGTTTACAAAAATAACTTTTTTTTCATGACGTAGCATCAGTATATTTTTGTGTTTTTCGGAAGAGAGTCAAATTCTGACCATTCAAGTTTTAATGCAATAGCACATGTCCTACAAAGTTGAAAATAACGGTGTTTCTTCACTAATTGTCTATAGAATGGCAAGAAAAGCATCGACTATTGCTAAAAAATTGAAGTGCAGAATAATACAATTTTTTTTTGAAAGTAAGAGTTGTACTTATAAAAAAATTTGTCGAGAATTTAGCATGATTTACATTTCAACATTGAGCTTTTCGAATGTTCATAATATAAGGAATTATAGGTAGGTACTTTTCCTATTACCTTTATGTGTAATATATCTGACATATATTTTTTTTACTAATTATATATTATATAATAAATCTCATTGTTTGCAAACATCAAAATCACTATCGATCTGTGTGATTTCCAAAGATGATTAACGGAAAACCATAATAAGCCACGTGGTTAGGAGTCCCTATAGTCTCCAGAAGCTTGTATCGTAACCAATTTTTATTTTGATAAATGTTTCTTTCATTTCTACCTTCTAAATCAAGGATCCGAGAGCCCACGAAGCCACGAGTCTCTATGCTTGGAACCTCCAAAAATCATAATACGACAATGAGTAGGTACAGGGATTACTCAAATCTTTCTATAATAAGTAGGTAATAATATTATTGATGCAGATATCTATACATAAACTTTGGTTTCAATTTAAGTGGATTCGAGGAACACGAACCTGAATCTTTCATAATTATTCTTATTTTTAAAGACAATTGCGGTTATGGAATTTAATTTTTTGACGTTCAAACCGTGTACCTAAAAAAATATGTATTAAAACTATGTACGAGACTACGAGTATACATAAGTAAACGAACTATTTAATTAGCTATCAAAATTGAACACATATTTTTCGTTTATTTAGACTCCGACTATCAAAGTACTGGAAGGATAACGTCAAGGTAAGTCAACGCATCTCTTCGTACAGTAAAACAGCAACTGAGCATCTCGCAACGTTCACGCTAGGCGGCACAAACTCGAGCGCCGCCCTGAGCGAAATAGAGGAGTGGCCTAAAAAGCGGAGAAACTTAGCTTAAAATCACATCACATCTTTCTCTCTACCATGGTTACATGCTGTATTGTGGTCTCACTTTATTCTCAATGAAAGGGACAGCGATAGTATATATTTTATCTCACATTTCAACAGATCGTTCGTTGGTACAGAGGCCCAGCATCCACAAACACACAAGATGAAAAAGATGTTTCCAATATTCGTTACGTACAAAATACCTATAAATTAATATTGCTCCCTTCTGAGTAATTACCTAGCAAAGATTTATTACCTTAAAATACATAAAACTGACGTAAAAACGAATGTCTGGTAAGTTTAAGTTCAAACAAAAATACCACTTATTACCATTACAGTTTATATTATTACGCGATTGTAATAATACAGATTGAGTACAAACGATAGCATACCGTGAATCCCAGGAATAACTTAACATAGATTTGCCACTTACTAAAACAGCATAAGTAGTAATTTAGGACAGATAAAGAGATGAGAATGAATCATTTATATCAATCATAATATGAACACTACAGGAAATTCACTGATTTCTCCGACCCTCGTTTAGTTTAGAAATAATAATAAGACATACATCTATATGGAGACACATAGTGCATTGACATCCAAATATTCTAATCATGTTTGATATAGATGCATATGGGATCAATACTTTCAATCCCAAATAAAACTAAAAGTAAGTTATGTTGTCACATATACCTATATTGCCACTTTTCAATCGATATCAGTTTTCATATTATATTATAAATATAGTATATAAGTACCTAAGTATAGTTATTTGTGACCATATACTTTGATTTTATACTGAGCATAAGAATAAAATTGGTTGTTTTTTTTTTAAGCGAGAATCAACAACCTCTATTTTCCAACTTCATTTTGAAAAAAGTTAAAATTATTTTTACACGACAGTGACATAAAATAAAAGATGCGTATGCGCAGATCAAGGGTTATTGTATATATGTGACAGTTCGCCTACTGCAATATCCGTTTGAGCTATTTTTGTAAATGTTATGACTTATGTTATTCTTTCAATGCACCCATTAGAAAAAGTACTACATATAAATGTATTATGTATTCTCGAGCGATATCACAGTAGAGAGTGATTGTTGCGCTCTGACAAGGAAACGCCACCTTAGTTCGCCATCGCCAATTTTTTGTCCTTGTAATACAATTTAGTTTATAGACATTCTACACTTTTATGTGCATGTATCGCGATCGCTTAATCCGGTCCTGCTTATAAACAAATTTAAATCAGATCGAAAAAAACTTCTAAATACTTAGATCTGCAGATTTGAGTTTATATTCAAGCACTATCGTAACAAAAAAAAATATTCTAGCACACATAGACGGAGCTTACCTTGTATCCCGAGGGCTCTATGTTCAGTTAACCGGTCATAAGTGTACGTAGGTACCTACCCCATATTACTAAACCCATAAAATACACATATAATATGTACTGATATTTTATGTAGACTTTTGTATTTATACGCTGTTGCCAAAGTTGCTAAAAATTACTAGACACACTGTCGAGTTAGTAATTTTTGAAGTTTCCCTCAAATAATAATAAAATAGTCATTTATGTATCTAGATTGAAATGCATTATTATATATATGAGATGTGACATTATGTTAAAATGAACACTCGAGTCACAAAAGCATTACGACCGAGATATCTAGCAGAATTTTTGCGGGTACCTTTTACAAAATAACAAATTTGCACTGCATAATAAGTAGGTATATATTTATGTATCTGACAGTTCGGCCATATTGCAAATTTGGATTGTCTACAAAGACAAAGCTGGATTAACACTAAGGGCAGTAGAGGCTAGGGCTAGTTTTCATGGGCGGCAAAATTTATACGTGGGAAAAAAACATTTTGCGCGTTACAGAAAATTCTTCGGAAAGTGTGATGGTGTTGAAAATATTAATAAATATTTTTTTTTCAGTCAGATGCGTTCGCCTCTGAAAATATCTACCAATTGATGAGAAATCGTTTTGTTTGTCAATTTATGATTTTTAATACGAAAAAGACTGGTTCATCCTAGGATTGACCAGCGCCTTTCGGCAAACTCCGAAATAGATTCCTTTGACTGATATATTTTAATCAAACTTAGAAGTACCTAACTTTTTAATCAGACGATGAAATTAAAATAATCTGTTTCGGGATTTGCCAAGTATATATCCTATCTATCATATACAAGAATGCAAAGAGAAATTTCTTAAATTCAAAGATGTGCCAGACGTTCTGCTGTCTCTAAGGGAGATCAGTATCCACAAAAGATTTTAAATTTGGGGTTCAAGACTTTGTACTTAATGCCACTGTACTAAAAAATGCTCCTTATAATGCTCCTTAAATTGTGCAACTCAAAATGCCATAACGCATCACCTTGTCAAAACAAAGAGTAATTTTTTTATTAATAATAATACAAAATAACAATAAAAAATTTATTTACTTATTATGATTATTTGTCAATCCATTCTTATAATATTTAAACAATAAATATTATAATTTAAAAAAATATGGTTTTTCATACCTGATCTAACAAACTAACACATGCCTATACCTAATTTAGGTCTGACTGGTCAAACCCAGATTTCATCAAATTGAGTTTCGGCGTTTTGACTATTCAAATTAGTCTCTCCTAGGATTAGACAAAAATTCGTTAGTCAAAGTTAGAAAAACGCTATTGGTTTGGACTTTGATTAAGACTTGATTTCAGACCTGAGGTTTGACTATACAAACCTAGGCTAGCGCCAAAGCTTCGATATTTGACTGTAACATATACATAATATAGTACCTGTATGTATTACACTATTGAGGGACCAAAAATTCTCGACGTTTCTTTTTTAATGAACACCGTTTTATTTGTTGTTTTAACACTGTCCTTTTACATATTCATGACTAAATCAGTACTAGCGAGTGCTAAATCAGCATAACACGTCCGGACGGTTTTAATTAGATTTAAGTGAATAATATTTTTCAAGCCAAATTTTAGACTGAACTCGGGTTGAAATAACAAAACAACAAAATCTCGACTTTTCCAGCAGGGTTATATTTTAGAATTACTATGTTATATGAATATCAATAAATTTTAATATACCTACTCTTCTCAACAAAAAACAAACTGTAGCTCTGTTCCAACCTCTCTGCAAACGGTAATATTATCGTCACAGCCATGCGCAGTAGCTAAAACGTGTTCCTATAGAGATTAGAACGGTCCTTTAAAAAGTTGATGCATGCGCACAAAACCGATACAAAACAGTTTCGTTTTAGCTACAGCTTATGATTGGGATGATAATTACTATTTGCAGAGCAAACATTCAATCATCGTGCATTCTATTAGATAATAAATAACTACTACTAATTAATTTTTATATTTTTTAGATTATTCTGAATAAAATCCAAATCCGGATCGAAACGTCATCCTTTGTAATTTTGATTTATATTTTTATATAATTTTTGTCAATATATGGTCAGAAAAAAATTGGTCGACAATTTTATTTACTTAATATTTAATATAACACCATAATATATAAATGGATTAGGTACATATACATTTTTTTACGCTTCTGTAAACCGTGAATTTTTGTCGTATACTTACAAATGATTATTATTATATTATTAATAATATTACCGCGAGTAAATAAAATGCCACAGCTTTAGTTTTAATAATGACAAAAAAACTTGAGATATTTGACAACACTGTGAATGTACAAAATGTCCAGGTGTTCAGCTTGCAAAATCTCTGTACTCAGTTACAGTGAGTCAGACATTCAATGAATATACTCTGGTTATATACACGCGTCGAGATTGTCGCATAATAGTATGGAACAACTGTAAAAGTAAAATAAAATATTCCATGTACAGTTTACACTAAAATAATTACACACGATTGCATAACAGCCTCTATAATATATATCATGTAACATACATAAAATAAATGTTAATGCGTAAGAAATTACAAGAACTGTAACCAACATAGTTCTGCGAAAAGTTCTAGTGTGAAATTGCCTTGACGTGACGACAAACAAACAAAAAAATAGAAAAATGAAAAACAAGAATAAAATGTGAACATTATACATATCATGTAAGTTGCGAATTGTATATGACTGCTTAGAGAACTGTCACTTTTATTATGGATCGTTTGAAATAAATAAATTCCTATAGACTATAATTCCCTTACAAAATTATAAACAATTACTCAAAAGTAAACTTGGAAAAAGAAAAGCTTATTATAACAGTTATAACAATTATAACACCTTGCCACATAATGAATTACCCAATGTCTGTACCATGTCAGTGATTTTGCAATCTAGTCTTATATAATGCTGGTGAATTTTAATTTTATTTTATGCTAATTAAATAATTAATATGCTAAGTATCATATTCGACTTTTGTAGTCAATTGAATGATTTATAAATTAAATTGAATTGAATTGAAGCATCTCGTTTAATGTCCTCATTTATTTTTGGAATCCAAATCATCAGCAAAATACAAGCTTAATCATTGGCAGTCATGAAACAAATGAGCTGCGTAAATTATGTAATGAAACTTGGTTCTAATAAATAAGAACTTAAAAATTTCATTTATAAAAACCATAGCCTTTCTCACAATCTAGGACAATTAACCTATACAGTACATAATTCTGGAATTTCTGGAAGGAACTAGTTTATTGGTAATCTGGCACTAGAAACAAAATCTCTATGAGTAAAATTAAAAAAAAAAATATATATTAAAACTATCCATAAAATATAATTTGCATATATGGGAAAATAAAAACAAATACATGTGCAAACATAATGTCGTTAATTAATAAAAAAAATGAAAAATGTTAATTATAAGAGATTATAATGCGATAACGTTATTTAAAAAATCATCAGAACCAGAAAAAAACTTTATTCTGTAAAGGCCGCTGCACACGAAGCTGTTTTGCCGCTAGATTCCTTGCTAGGTTTGGCTGCTATGTTTCAAGCGTGCTGTGGCGTTGGTTTTCGTGATGGCTTTTATGTGTTCGTTTACACGATGTGTGTTTTGAAGCTGGATTTGTAGATGAGTTTGGTGCGAATGTTAACAAAAGTAAACGTTTATCGTCTCTGAATAGAACATACACAATGACGCCATGTTTGTTTGAGCGTTTTCCCATGTCGCCAACGTGACAAGATACTATTTGCTGATTGGTTCTTCCTCAAAACAAGCAGACAAGCAAGCACAAAAAATAGCCCCGGTTCTAATTTTGAAATCCATCTTGAGACCACGCACGCGAGCCCGCAGTAACGTGATTACTATCTTCGCAGTCAGGACGACAGCCAGCGCAAGTCCCAGCAGTTATTTTAGCGGCAAAACCAGTCGCATATGCAGCGGCCTTAAATGTGTAATTCACAATGTTATGTCTGATAATTATTAATAGTAGACTCTCGTAGTGGGTTATATTACGACGAGTTTTGACGAACGTCAGCGAGTTTTAACAGTCACACGAGTAGCATTACTGTTACGCGCGAGGTAAAGACGGTATTTTATGCACGTACCTTGTATTTGTAGATTATATACGCTAAAAAGCTAAGGTTATCAGCGTCCATCAAAACTTTTGACAGTTCACATAGTAGATTATAAAATAACAACCGTCAGATAAACTGTGATTTATTATGGAATTGGAATGGCGCGACTAGATTTGTTTTAGTTTAATGCACTAGTGCGTAACGAGTCAATTTACATGTTTGTATTTTATAGGGGGTAGTGCAAAAAATATGTTCTCACATTGTCTATCAATATTGAATTAGATACAGCAGATTATTCAATTTTATCAACAGGTACATATATAGGTACAGTCAAATAGAATATTTTAAAAACATGCTAACTATATTCAGTTCAGGGGTCAAGTGTACGTGAAATTAAAAAAATAAATTGTACCCAAAGAACAGTATCACTGTTTGCT
This sequence comes from Xanthostigma xanthostigma, assembly GCA_963575645.1. Lineage (NCBI taxonomy): Eukaryota > Metazoa > Arthropoda > Insecta > Raphidioptera > Raphidiidae > Xanthostigma > Xanthostigma xanthostigma. The sequence goes on from OY754468.1 coordinate 17,910,729, forward strand.
TGTGATTCCGATTATCATTTAATACAATAGTATCAATATTATCTTTTATCTATATATTATGTCTATAAAATTCTCGTGTCACAACTTTGGCGGCCCCAACTCTCCAAAACCACTGAACCGATTTTAATGAAATTTTGTAAATATGTCTTGCTTGGTGCAACTTGCCCTATAGGATGGTTTTCATTAAATATTTTGTACAAAATTACGGTGTTTTCTCAAAAAAACTGTTTTAGTAACGTGTGATGACATCTGATAGAATTTACTCAAAGCTATTAGTTCAGAAGCAAACAAAAAAAAACTGTATTAGTACCAAGTAGCGACATCTACTAAAAATATATAAGTTCAGAAGTAAATCTGGTAGAATTTGCTCAAAGCTATTAGTTCAAACGCTGGGCAGCAAACGAAATATATTTTGCAGAATTATAGGTATCTATTGCACCCGGGTGAAACCGGGACGGATCGCTAGTAGAAGTATAAAATATAGCGGCCCGGTCTGGCTTCGTTTTTTCATCGACTTACGTCTGCACGAAAAGCGCTTTTAATTCAACCCGACATTCTGAAGGTCCATTCTAAATATTGGTGAAAACATTTTGAAATCGGATGACCAGTCTTGGAGGTTATCTCCTATACATCCAAACTTTATCTCTTTATTATATTAGTATTTAGTATAGATGATGAACTGAAGCTATTATTAACAAAAATATCATAAAAATATTAGTCAGCAGAATTGTTAACTATATAGGTACAACAAGCAGACAAAAATGATTATTAATTTATTACCAACTTCAATTATTATTTTATGTTTATAGAAAAATTTTATAGAACATTTTTAATCTTGAGATTATTTAGAATTACATTTTTTTTTTACATTTTTATCTTCAGGTTGTCCACCTATGTTTCCACTGTAGTTAGTTTTTAGTTGAAAGTTTCTTGCCAGATTTGGTTCCGCGACTTTTCACCCCCCGACAAAATATCTCCGACAAAATATCCCCCGACAAAATATCCCCCGACAAAATATCTCCGCGACAAAATATCCCCCGACAAAATATCTCCGCGACAAAATATCTCCCCGACAAAATATCCCCCTACAAAATATCTCTAGACAAAAAAACCACAACTATTGAAAGCCTCCCGTCTCTTATCTAATTCGCATACCCCGTTATCGTTCACCCCGGAATTGTTTTTTTTTAAACTCAACATTTGCCCCTTCCCGTTTCACTGCGAGACATTTCGCATACCCCTTTATCGTTCACCCCGGAATTGTTTGTTTTTTTTTAACTCAACATTTGCCCCTTCCCGTTTCACTGCGAGACAATTCGCATACCCCTTTATCGTTCACCCCGGAATTACAATTCGCATACCCGTTTATCGTTCACCCCGGAATCGTTTTTTTTAAAAACTCCACATTTGCCCCTTCCCGTTTCACTGCGAGACAATTCGCATACCCTTTTATCGTTCACCCGGAATTGTTTTTTTTTTTTAAACTCAACATTTGCCCCTTCCCGTTTCACTGCGAGACAATTCGCATACCCCTTTATCGTTCACCCCGAAATTACAATTCGCATACCCGTTTATCGTTCACCCCGGAATTGTTTTTTTAAAAACTCCACATTTGCCCCTTCCCGTTTCACTGCGAGACAATTCGCATACCCCTTTATCAAAAAAAGCGATGGTTTTCAATCTTCATGAAAATGTGAGTTTTAAGTTGGTCTCAAAGTGAAAAAAAAAAATAAAAAGTAAAAACAAAACTCATTCCGGTACCGGGAATAGTTTAGGAAAAGATTTCAATAATTAAAAAATAATTTGAATAATTAAGTAAACGATTTAATTTGATGAGCGTGTTTTTCATGAAAATTTTATGTTTTTATTTCTCTTATTCAATTCAGACGTTCTTTTGTCGGGGGATATTTTGTCGCGGAGATATTTTGTCAGGGGATATTTTGTCTATAGGATATTTTGTCGGGAGATATTTTGTCGGGGGATATTTTGTCGGGGAGATATTTTGTCGGGGGCTATTTTGTCGGGGATATTTTGTCGGGGGTTGAAAACGCGCAGTACCGCCAGATTTAACCAAACAAAACATACGCTCATTTGTTGGATAGTATATTATATTACTATTGTAACCTGTGCGAATTATTCGCACTAAATAAGTGTAATAATTATCACTTTACAACATTATTTTTTAAATATGATTGCAGGTATTCAATTCGTTTCTAATTTTGCACACTGCTTATAACGTTCTTCTTTTTATTGTATTACAATATGAAGCTCAGATGACAGATCGAAGAAATATTTTACTAAAATTGTCATATAGAGGCGCAAATAGCAAAAGCGTTGAGCTAAGCCGTCAGATGCAATCATGCAGCATTGCTGTGACGTTGTTCAGCGTCGCTCGCTGTTTAAACAGATGGCAATATGCAGTATTTACAATATGAAGGTCAGATGACAGATCGAAGTGTTGACGTTGTTTCAAAATTAACGCCGTCAGATGGCAGACGTTGTTCAGCGTTTCTGTTAACTAATTAATTTACAAAAACAAAAGCAATAATACATTTTTTAGTGGTCGATGTCAGTAAAATGATATATAATTTCTGTGGAGAAATTGTGTGGTTTTTTCTAAAAAGGGAAGCAAACATCTTAACCTTAACGTATTAATATATATTTTGATGACGCGGGATTTTTTTTTTTTGAAAATTCTATATTGATTCAGACTTTACGACTAATTGACTGTAATTATGAAAAAATATCGGCTGTGTATTACGCAGATGCAGTGAACACATCTAAATCAATAACGAACATTTTTTTGTTTATTTGTACACCACGAAACACGGTTTTTTATTTTCCTTCCAAAAGAGAACAAATGATAAAAACGTATTATTTTTTAGAGTAAAATAACATTCTGTATTTCCATTTAAATTAGGAAACAGTTGCATTTCACTAATTATAATATACTTCCATTCATCGTTTGGTGAACCACTAAATTTTCAGAGTTGCTAAAAAATGTATATCTGAATTAAAACGTGTCCAATAAGAACGAGTTCTAACTTTCACCCAATCTAATTTGAAGTGGCGCGCGGTCTTTTCAGAGTAATAACTAATAAGTAAACTGGAGTTAGTGATTGTTCATTGATGGGTCATCACGTGGTCCTGGTACAGTTAATTGACCATTTATGCGAGTAATATCACTGTCATAGTGCGTGTCTACCATAGACATAGTTCAGCTACATATATATACGTACCACATATGTACGTACAATAGGCTGTACCAGAATGTGTTATATACAATCCCAGTATTGGTAATCGATGTCTGTATGTTGCAGCGTTTGAATGAGTGCGTGCAACGGGTGACTCAAAAGTGCCGACATATTCTGCATCACTTAGAAGAGACATATTATATCTAGTATGAAATACTTCTTGAAAATATGTATTAATAAAATCGTAATAAATGACATTAATTAGTGTATGATAATCTCCACTTGACGAAAATACCAATAATGATAGTGTCACAATAACAAGAATAACTTTTAGATCGGCGCGTCTGGGAACTATAGTAGGTAATGTAACAAAACTCTAGTCCATGGTGGAAATTATTTATTTACCATAATAAATGTTTCACAAAACAGTTAAACACACAAACGATAGCGTACTTCTTTAACTTAACAGTAATAATGACGTTAACAGAAATAAAATAACGACAGTTCAAAATAATAAAATAAAAGACTAAATAACAGAGAATAGTCACTAAGGTATGTACACAAAATATTTACAACGCACAAACACAACAAAATTTATCTAGTACACTTATTCACACTTGTATATTTACAAAAAATCTATTTATGTTAAGCCTGATTTATATAATTGCACTCAATGGTTTACACACACAAAAGTTTATTTATCTTCACAGATGATTTATGTCGCAACGCCAGAGCACATGAACAACTCACGAACAACTAACCAACTGACTTACTGACTCGACCACTCCGATCGCATTTTATAGCTTCGTTCCCCGCCTATCTAATGTTCTAGAAGCCGGGAAGCTATCTTTATATGCATTGTCTTCTCCAGGCAATTCTATGAAGGTCGGGTTTTCTTGGCTACCTGTTTTCCATTGTTATTAGAAGATCCTACAGAACCCATAATCGTCCCAACAGGAGGCACGCAACAGTAATTAATAAGTTAAAATACAGTACCTAAGTCATGAATTTAAAACATATTCAGATATGCCGAACTTTGAAATTGACATTACATTAATATTTACATCTATTCAAATGTTAATTGTCTATTGTATTCATTATGTGCTATACTACAAATATGACACTTGTCACCTTGTGCGGCGTGACATCACCCGCACTGAGAGTGGCATATAACGCAGAGAATTGTCAAACTTAAATTCTGAAATAGCATTAAATAGTTATTTTTAAAGATATTACAGAAGTTTTTTCTGCTTAATTCTGTAATTTTTTGAACTATGATTAAGAGTGAAAAAATATGGCGAACTTCCTAATTATACGAGCTATCACTGTATTTATTTTGCTTTCAATATCTTGCATTCATATTAAATTTACAACAGGTTTCTAATAGATGTAGAGCATATTTAACCCGTCTAAAAACATAATAATCCCAGACAGAGGTGACTGATTTCAGAGCCAGCGTACAGTTACTTTCTGTATCGAAAATTACAGTTACTCACCTACTTGAAATTTTTCGGTCAAACGCGGTATTTCGCTATTCGCAAGGAGAATTTTTCACACTTTCGTTCTATTTAGAAATCGATGTGTTTGATTCACATTGGCACGACAAGAGTTCAGCCTCTTCGGAATCTATGGCGACAATCGTGCCTTTATAAGTTTTGAATTTCAGCAAGTAGTGTGCGGCCTTATGGGGTTGACCCTTAGGTTGCCCAGTGTAAAGCCCTCTTAATGTGATTTTTGCATGTATTGAAAAATCCACCCTAGCACTGACTATGCCAAGTTGGGTGGATCAATTTCAGTTATAAGACAGCAAATTATATATTAACTGTATTATAATTAATTAATGAAATTAATTTCTTATTATTATTATTAAAAGAAGTAACACGATTTTGATGTTTTTATATAAAATTCCTAATTATTTATTTTTTTATTACTTATTAATTATATATAACTCAATTAATATGGGTATGTTAGGGTTTCGTAACAAATATGTTTTCAGCAAAGTAACAAAAAACCCAAAACATCTAATTTGTCTACGCCAAATTATTCCTCGAGGTACCATACTGAATAAAAAAAAACGATATATTTCTGTATATTTTTTTCGTTTCTGACCAAAATTTTCTACAAATTGTTTATTGTAATTTTAACGCTGAGTTGAAAATACCGATAAATTTTAGCATCCCCCCCTTATAACTCAGTAAGTCATGTTTTATGAATCATCTGTACGATAGACAGAGTAAAGTTGTGTGTATATATGTAGGTATGAGTATGGTATGGAATAGCTAGCTGGTATAGCCAGTCGTTCTTCCCCACACAGCGACTGTCGTGCCGTAAGTGTTTGGGGGTCGTCGGGCGAGTTGTCGGGGGTGGCTCTATTGTTGTCGGACGGCCATTGTTAGCGCCCTTCGCGCGGCCGGAAGTCGCTGGCAGCAACCAGGGTCCCGACTGCCTGCCATCAGCCCTACCACTACCAACATGCAGACACACGTACTGTACCACTGCATCCTTGTGCGTGAGACTCGAGAGGGAAGATTTGAAAAACTCAGCCATTCCAACGATACGCTGCAATCGAAGAGTATGACCCAGGAGGACGCCATTTTTTGAGAATTTTTGGGAAATTTTTCCAAACATTACATTTTATATATAGAACCTAATTGAAGCTATAATATAAATACGCGTGAATAAAGTGTACTGAAGTGATCATTTTATCATGTAAATTATACAAACAGCTATGTGAACAGTTAGTTATATATTTAGGAAAACTTTATAATACCACAAGTTACCGTCAGAATTCAAACCTGGAGCACTCAATGTGGCAGTGGTTGATTTTTAGGGTTCCGTACCCGAAGGGTGCCCAGCAGAATCCTATTATTATGTCTCCACTGTCCGTCCGTCCGTCTGTCTGTCAGCGGGCTGTATCTCATGAACAGTAATAGATATAGAGAGTTGAAATTTTCAGAGTGTGTATTTCTATGGTCGCTATAACAACAAATAATGAAAAACTACAATGTTATACACAATACACAAACTACAACAACGTGCTACGCACGTACACAGTAACTGTTCTAATACAAAACAAGCGTCCGCTAACGGTGCGTTTGTACAGCAATATACTCGAACAAATTTATTAAAATACAATTACAAGAACTCTCGCATACAGCACGGTACGACCGCTAGGCTATCAGATATAGCCACGCTATACTGTACAGTTCGGATAGTCCATCTGAACTCATTGCAATTATACACTTAATTGGTAAACTGACAGCGACCTATGCCGAAGTATGGAAACAACAGTTTTCCAACGGCAAAGCGAAAAAAATCTTTGAGACTCGATTTCCGTGATGGACGAACTATTTACATACCTACAAATTTGTACGGAACCCTCCGTGTGCGAGTCCGATTCGTTTTTTAATTAATCGAGAGTATCCGATAAACAAATGTCGTTTGACTTTGTATGACACATGAGTGTATTATATAATTATAGTAATTTATATTCACTGCATGCGAGAGTCGATTGAGATAAGTTAATTGTTCACATAGAGGTTTGTATATTACGCGTGATAAAAAGACTCTCTTCAATATTTCATTTTATATATTTTGCAACAACTTTTTGTTTATTTTTTTTTAAATCAATAAAGGATTGAAGTAATAATGAAAATAACACTTTCATATTTGATTTGGTGGAAAGGCAGTACGCGTACAATAGCCGAGATCGTTGGGACACTCTTTTCAGAAGTTTTTATTTAACATCAGGTGTTAGTATATGTTTAGGTAAATTATTAAAATTAAAATTTCGAGTATAGTCCTAATTAAGCTAGAGCTTTGAAATTTTGCACACGTGTAGAGTCTGAAGACAATGCAACTAGTTAGTATTTTTGATAATTTAGATTATAGCGTAAGTCGTGACTAATAAAACTATCGCAGAGTTTTTAATCCAATCAAAAATAATTTTTCCCTTTTTGTAAGTAGGTACATTTCATATTTTATTAATATTTTATTTATATTTTAGTTAGATACGTCTGAACATACGCATTTTTGAAAATGAATTTAGAATTAAAAATTATTTTTCATTTTATTAATCCTCAAGTTTTTGTTTTCTAATATTTTCTATACTAGTATGTTGAACTCAATCTATTACAAGCACTCGGCTACCAAGTTCTAATATGAAAACATGAAAAGTTCAAGTTTCCATATTTTGAATATGAGAATAATTTGATAATTAATAAAAATAATAATAATGCAAAAAGTCTCGAACCCATATATAAAGATATATTTAAAAAACACTGCTATAGTTTCGTTAAATAAACAATATCCTCAAGTGTTAAGCAAATTTACCAGGTTAATTGATAGATTAAATTTAACTTACATCACCGTGAACTAAATATCCCAATATTGAAAATTAATCAATTAAAAAAAAGCGTTGCAGTTATATGTATGGTATGTTTAATTTGAGAATTATATAGTAACAATATTAATGAAGTAAAAACTCATTATTAAGCAAAAAAATGTATTACAATTTCATTAAAATTTTACGGCGACTTTTCTTACAACACCGGTATTTTAGAAATAACAATGAACTTTATTTATAAAACAAAAGAAAAATAATTAAATTAAAAACTATAAACAATAAACTATAATTATTTTTATTGTTTAAAAGTGTAAAATCTTTTGTAAATTTAAGTACAGCAACAATATATTAGGTAATAGAAAAAAATTGATTTGTAAATTATAAGGCAGAATATTTTACTTAGTATGTAGGTATCCAAATTTGAATAATAAACATTCAGGTCTACAAAACGATAATAATTAATGTTGGCTTGACAACATAAATCTAAACTCAGCGCTTGACAAAATAATAGAAGTTTACAATCAATCATAAACATCTACCATTCTAAGCTTTCTTTAAACAGTTTATTCTGAATGGTATAGTATCTATAATGGAGCAGTTAACAAAACCCAAAACAGCTCGAAAAATAAACGTATAATTTCTTCCAATTGGCAAGCCATTTACATAATTAATATTCTAAAAAAGACCATCTTAAACCTCGCAAAACTAAAATATGGCTTCTAGCAATTTATAATTGAAGTCACTTTGCAATTTATCGAAAAAGTATTGTCTTTTAAACCAGTACAGTTAGCCCAAAATCAAGTGAAAAAGGGACAAAATTAATAACAGAAAACGAATGATGAGAAAGGGAAGAAACTGCCGTCAGAAATACAGAAACCAAAAATTCAAATGCGTAAGGGCAGGGGGGCTGCGGTGGGCGCGTTTTAAGGGTCAAACGCGGTTTTTCGTTATTTCCGGCGAAAGTTGACCTCCAAACAAAAAATGTTGAATAGCAATGTTGTAAGTATAAAAGGATTTACAACTTTTATGACTATAATTTTTTCACATAACCTCAAAGATTCAGAGAAATATCGAAAAAAACGAGTTTTTCGTTTTTAATTTTTTTCTTCTGCAAAAATGATTTTTTTTTTCATGAAATTTTCAGGAGACTGATTCAACTACAAGCAGCTGAAGCAGCCTAGCGATAACGTATCTCCGTAGCGGGATTATTCTGTGTTTAAAAAAAAATAAAAATATGCACTTTTGAGACTTTTTTTCTTGTAGCAAAAGCTGAAAAATTCTCAAAAAAATGTTTTAATTATCTATTTGTGACGTAGAATCGAAACGTAGGATCTAACCTTTAAAAAAACGCGCCCACTGTTTCGTACGACACAGTGAGTTCGTCAGGAAACGTTTGCCATAAAATTAAAATAAATATCTTAATAACTGCGTATAAGTTAAAAAGTTGTGTTTTTATTTAATTTCAAATTGTGCCATTTTTTGTGTTTTAATTAGTCAAAGTTCAAAAATCCTAAAGCAATGGCAGATCCTTGCATAGGCCTTTGTGGTCTCAGTTGAAGAACTGCTATTTTTAAAACAAAATGGTTCTGTTTCGAATATTTGTAATTCCAATATGACCTAGTTTTTATATTCAAAATAAAAACGCAATTACTAAATAATAAAAAGTTAGTTTAAGGCCGCTGCACACGAGGCCCGAGGCTAGAAACACTGCTGGGACTTCTGCTGGCCATAGTAGGCTGGCGACGAGACTGGAAATGATGTCACTGCGGACTCGCCTGTCGGCCTGCTAGATGGATTTTAAAATTAGAACAGAGGTCCTCTGTTCGCTCTGAGCAAGAACCAATCAGGAGACAGTATCTTGTCACGTGGGCGACATGAACAAACGTCCACAAACAAACACTGTACCGTGGTGTGTGTTCTGTTCAGAGACAATAAATGTCGACTTTTGTTACCTTTCTGACTATAACTGCGCATCGAACCTCCCTACAAAACAAGCTTGAAAAGACGTCTCGTGTGATGCGAGCACATAAGAGTAATTAAGAAAACCTGCGCTAGAAAACTAGTAGTCAAATCTATAGCGGCAAATCCAACTTCCTGTGCTGCGGCTTTTAGATGAGCCATGTACTTAAAAACAGAAAGAGTAAAATCAAAAGTGAACGATAGAGATAAAATACGAGAATGATAAATTCTTGAAGTCGCGCCGAGAGAGTCAAACAAATATAATGGGAGAACAAAGCTTTAGTTCGGCGAGATGTGCAGCTATAACACTTAAGCCAATTCGCAGACAACAATCTCACATACAATCTCTGTAATTGCTGAAAGTGTTTCTCGAAAACAAATTTTAGATAAAAAAAGACTATTCCAAGTTAATATATACTTTTTAATATTTATTAACATGCTGAACTGGACTTATTTATTTATCTACGGACTTTTTACCGAATAAATAACACGAATCCACTGCACTGATTATTTTATATGAACTGAATCAATGCGAATTTTTTGCCAGTGAACTATATTTTATGGATTTTTTTAAACAAATGTATGGCGGAATAATGTGTACCAATTTATGAAATATGAACGAAATCGTTTCAGTCAAATTCAAGATTAACGCAATTTTCGATTTTTTCTCGTCAGTAAATTATTCTTATTATAAGAGAGTATAGGGACAAAACAAGAAAATCTGCTCTGAACAGCTTGGGTTCGATCTGTTGACAAAAGATCGAACGGTCGGACGTACGGACAACCAAAACCCGTTTTTATTTTCGGTTTGCAGGGATCATTAAAAATATAAATCCGTCTAAATCTCGAATTAAATTTATTTTCCCTATGAGTATAACAGGACTTTAATCACTCGGTCTCTTGAACATAATAAACGCTAAGTTATAATTATATTCATTAATTAAAATTAACTAAAAAAAAAATTGCAATACAATGAATAAACAAAGTACAATATTATTAATTTTCATTGCTGTTTAAGTTTTATAATCAAGGAAAAGATTTAAAAAAATATTTTAACAACATTTTGTTAAAGTTAATTGTCTTTATCGTAACCAACAGCAGCGATCCTCAAAAGTGCCATTTACGTATGCTTATACGTTTGATTATTATAAAACATAATATAAAAATAGAATATAATTCATCATTAGTTCACAGTCTCAAAGTATCCTGCACAAACCTTATGGGAATTGGTTCTCGGTTAAATTAATCGTAAGTGGTCTTACTTTATAGTTTAAAGGTCACTAAGAAAAAGCGCATAGCCTAAAAACCAATAGATTTTTAGCTTCTAGAAATATGTTTTCGAGTGCGCTGAATCCGAATATGATATTATTATTTTATACAGGGTGACACCTGCCAACATTGCTTAGTTTTCGACTATTTTTCTATTTCAAAAAAAGAAGCATAAAAGTTGAACACGGAACATGTTTGTAAATTAAGTGGATATTCCTATATTAAAAATCTCGCTAAACATACCTATAGCTAAAAATCTATTGATTTTTAGGCTATGCGCTCAAACCAAATCCCGTAAGGTTTGTGCGGGGTCCTTTAGCTCAAAGACCTGTGATACTATCAATTAATATAATATTTGTAAAAAATGTTTCAACTTACATGTCGCTGCAATCCTGTATCTGAAACGAAAAAAATAAAAATAATAATTAGAAAAATAGCATTAAATATGTAAAGTAAATATATTATATACCTATTCCGAATTCAATTTGGATTTTTTTTTTCTGGAATCAGTTCAGGAGACCGTACTGATTATGAAAACCCATATTACCAGGGCCGTAACTTAATCTAATATTGCTTAAAACGATTTTGTTACATTTTTTGGTCGATTTCCAACAAGAAATGTTTAAATAAAACTTTTTTTCGTAAAGTTGATATTATTTATGGTACTTTTTTTTAAATTGACAATACGCCAATTTCTCACTTTTTGATGCTCTAAAAGTATAATAATAAAATGTTTTTTTTTTATAATTCATAATTTTTTAGATGTTTTCAGATTTCGCGCTTTAACCTCCAAAAAAAAAAAACGATTTAAAATTTTTCATATATTATGTAAAATTTATTTGTTTATGTCCGCGCTGTTTTTTGTAACGGGTGATTTTTTAAGAGGTATAGGATTTGATTTTCAAAAAAAACACAAAAAATTTGAAAAAATTGATGAAATCTTTATTGGAATCGATAGAACGATCAATATAATTTAATGTTTAAAGATGATTTCATGCAAATGTTGCTCGCGGCTCCGCTGTAGATGGCCCATGCGCAAGGTCCAATTTTCGCATACTCTCTCCAACATATCGGCCGATATTTCACGAATAAACGCTTCAATATTGGCTTCCAGTGCGTCAATCGTTGCTGGTTTATCCCTGAAGACATGAGCCTTAACATGGCCCCACAAAAAATAGTCCAAAGGCGTTAAATCACACGATCTAGGCGGCCAATTGACGGGCCCCAAACGTGAGATAAACTGTTCACCGAAGGCGGCTCTCAATTTGGCCATTGTTTCGCGCGCCGTGTGGCATGTGGCACCGTCTTGTTGAAACCACATGTCAGGCATGTCCAATTCTTCCATTTTGGACAAAAAAAATCGTCAATCATCACACGGTAGCGCTCGCCATTCACAGTAACGTTCCGGCCATCGTCGCCTCTGAAGAAGTACGGCCCGATGATGCCACCGGCCCATAATCCTCACTCTACGTATGCGTGTTAGTGGATTAATATCCAATAGTGTAAACTGGGTTCGAAATTTAGTCACAAGCTTCCGAATAGCTCTCCCTCAGTAGGCCGATCAAACTGCCCATAAATTGGAAGAAGTGCGCGATGCACTCTCTTAACCGAGCATGAATTTTGATAGTAAAATTCAATAATTTGCAAGCGTTGTTTGTTCGTAAGTCGATTCATGATTAAATTATAGACCAAACTGAACAAGTTTGACAATGACACAAGACACGATTCACGCGTGATCTGTCAAAAACAGTGTTGCCAAAAAGATACCAGCAAAAAAATCACTCGTTATATATCATGATTCATGAATTCTTTGTTGTTTATGTATCGTGATCAATAATTTATTTATTAACCCATGATACGCACAGAAGACCTTGGACATTCATTAAGCATGCCCAACACAGCACAAACCGGCAATCTGCACGATGTGACACACTAGCACGGACCAGTGTAACAAGCCGGCAGTTTTTACTTTTTAGTGCAGGTTTTGTGATGTGTAGTTTTATCAATGCAATTAATTAATGAAAACGACAAACCAGAAGTACACTAGATCAGTTTAACACGACTAGACAGAAATTGTTGGCGATCGTCATTGCTGGTTGCAGGTGCTGGTCTATTAAATGTGCGCTAGTCCGTCGAATGGAGACCTGCACGAACTGACTTTTCTATTTCGTGCTGTGCTGATCGCGCTGATCTATGCGTGACACTTGTGCGCGATCTTCCAGACAGCGCGGATAAAGAAATAACTTTTATATCAATCAATAGGTCTTTATTGTGTGCCTTTCGGCGAAAAATAAATATGGACATTTAAATACGTATTTATATTTTAAAAATTAATATTCAATTATTTGGAATTATGTAATATGCATTTAAATTAATTTATATAAAATACCTATAGGACATAAAGAAATTAAAAAAATAGAGCGTCAAAAAACAAAAAATTGGTATTTTTCCAAAAAAAAAATTAAAAACATTGAAAATATCAACTTTATTAAAAAAGTTTTAAATGTATAAAATTAAAGATTGTTTTTTTTTCTAATTGTTGTAAAACAATTGTTTTAAACAATGGTAACATGGATTTTCAGAATTGATCTACTGACTGAGTCCAGCAAAAAAATTGAATCCGAATCCGATCCCACGTGCTCGATCAGGTACATCCCTGATTTAAAATAAAATAAGCATTTTGTACTTGTTTTTTGTTAATTAAAATTTTTCTTAATTTTAAATGTTATTGACAAGCTTCCGTTATTCTTAACGATTTATGTCAAAACTTCATTTGTATGTCATTTTCAGCATTATATTTTGGGGCACATTAACAACATTAATTTCACATATAAAGTGCACTGCTGGATATCGAATATATATAATTGCTAATTTTGTAGTAACATGATTCACAGAAAAAAGAAAAAAAAACACGAAACACTAAACTAGTTAATGTAGGTAACTCGGGCATGGGAACAAGTATTAGGTATGTCTATACACACACCTATACCTCCTTTAATAAAGGCTCGCATTTAAAGCAGTTCCTTTTATGAATGGCGTTTCGAAGCACAAAGAAATTTTAGTTTTGAATGAAACTTGAAATTGATATTTTTCTACCGACGTAATTTGAACTTTATGGATTACAAACTAAAATAATGAATGAAGTTTATCTGTTCTTTTAATCTAAACTGTAAAAATGAGTAATTTCTGTCAACGTTCAGACGATAATACCTACGAAATGGTAGTTTAAAAAAGATAAGAAATACGTAAATAGTAATTTTTAAAATATCAAGTAACATGTAAGGAAATTTAACTCAAATGAATATTTTGTATGGACAGTTTTAATTTAATCAGGGAAAACTTACTTTGGCCTTTTGATATATAATTCAAGAATTCGCACGTTGATAAAGACATTGAACAAAGTAGGTACCTAATCGAAGTTTCTTAACACATTAAAGCAACGATTTTCCTATACATTTTTAAAATGTTTCCCAAAAGTAACACAAACTGTATTAAGGACACATTCTTTGTGAAATAAAATAAAAAGTCTTTTATTAATTTGTCTTCAAAACGTAATAATATCCAATAATTTTCAGATCCTCTTCGCCCCCGTTTACTCTGATGTTGTCATCATTGTCCAAAATCTAAAGTGACTTTTAAGATTTCTTCCTGATCAACTTAATAATACAGTTTGCTAGAACGCTAAAGTGGGAGTATTTTCATATGTGACAATGATTTGTATTTATAGGAACTTGAATATTCGTGAGAATATAGAATAGTCTATTGAGTACTAATATGCTTCAGTAATTACACAAAATGAAGATGCTGCATATTGAACAACCTCATTTATCTAAATCACCTGAAGAAAATTATCGCAACCCCTGTAAATAAACTACCATTTTTGAAAAGAGTAAGAAAAATTCCTCCTCCTGTTTCCCAGGCATGACTTCCTAACGTAAATAATAAAAAAGATCCTACAGGTTTAACATAAACTTTGAACAGCGAGGTTTTTGATAATTTCCTTACTCATTACTCAATTTTATTGTTGCCCTAGCTGAAGTTAAAGCTATAAGAGTATACTAAGATAAAAATTTCGAACACAAAATTGGATAGTTTCAATATGCATTCAAATAAAACTAATTTATTTAATTTTGAATGATAACTCTGCAGTATTGCTCCCCTTTTGCAAGTACCTTGATTATTACTATAAACAAAGCGTGATAATCATGAGATTCGGTCAGAGAAATCATATAAAATAAATTGCAGTTTGATGAGTTCATTGGATATATAGAATACATAGATCGGGCCCTAATCATGATCTTGGGGTACACCTTGACAACAAACACAGAACATGTACATTACTATATACTGTGGTCCTCAAGTAAAATGGCTCATGTCGGATAATTGTTAAATGAAGGACATTACCCTTTCATTAGGCGCATAAATTACATCCAGATGTAAAGAATACTTTGACGCATGACGTGGCGTCATATATGGCGAATAAAGTTTTAAGCTCATTTACTAAGGGATATTTTATGAAAAAATAGGCAAACTTGAAACGGTTTGAACAATAGATCGCCGTTTTTATTTACGCTTATTTGTATTTGATTGGTTAATTTGATTACCACTTGCACGAGACTTGCTGAAAAGGGTTCAAGGTACATAACCGATGTATTACTGCAGGTAAAACACATTATTGTGTAGCGAAAGTCCCAATAAATGTGTAATTAGCCATATTGGAACATTGTTTAAATATCTCTTGAAACTTATGGATCTATATATTTTTCTGTCAACTGGAGTATACAGCAATAAAAAGCACATTTTTAAAATGTTGTTTCCAATATCTTGCATATTTAAAATATTGGCACTAGACATTTCCCAGACTTTCTAGTAAGAAATTGTATACATACTCTATATTATAGCACTATTATCATAGGGCAATTCATATTATTTAGCATGATTCTCATAACGTTGTGATTTAAGCTTGGAAAATCATCTTTTGTGAAAATTTTGCATTCAAAGAAAGTCAATTTTGTCCGTAGTAGATTTAGAAATTATTAAATAGGATATCTAATAATTTCATTATTTTTTATTCAGTTTATAATGTTCAGTCTAAATCCACTGGGAACGTTTATGGATATCAAAATGTGTATGAAATTCTCTCATTGAGATTGAAATCCTCATAACATGTGTACCAAATTTTACTGAATATCAGTTCAGAATTCAGATCCTTATTGATTTTATATGAAAAATACTTTTATTTGTACGGGAGTTCCATCTTTACGCGAGCGGGGCCGAATATAAAGTAGGTAGTTTGTCCATTGAGTCGAACAGCTCTCTACAAACGTCTGCCAAAATAATAGAAATCGGATTAGGGATTTAAAAGTTATCACGGAACAGACAAACCTCTCTACATTTTTTATTATTAGGTACTAAACATTGATTCCAACAAAATATAAAAAAAAAATGTCATAAGCGACGTGGCTACGTGGCCTACGTGTATTATCTAGTGTAGTGGATATGTCGGCGAATCAAACACACACAGAAAGGGAACCGATGTTGTGATAACGGTATCTGCGCTCACATCTGCGCCGTGCGCTGCGGGATACCTTTCACCATCGTCCAGAGGGGGCCTGTGTTTTAATCTCGGAAGCCTTCAGAAATGCCTGCCCTTGGACCCGCACGCACACACATACACACTTATACCACGCCGAATACAGAGTGTGGTTCTAATGTTTTGTCTGCTAGTAAGGAGCGACCCAAATCCAGTGAAACAAACAGACAACTTTGTCCCAAATACAACAAAAATGTTGTCTATACTGCACAGTGGGCAGATGCGCTAATGGCGTTTGTCGAACGGCAGAACCTAATAGTTCACTACTTTTCAATAGATAATGTCGACGAATTTAACTCGACGCGTAAATCTAATTAAAAATTGGGATCCTTTACTACTCTATCTGGCAGCGAAACTTACAACTAAAATCCAATAAACATGATTATGAAACGCACTGTGAATCAGTATTGTTAATAGTGATTTTTTTTATTAAAATTATAGAAAACGTTGAATAAATTAATAAGTGACTCATTAGGGGACCTGCGAAGTTTTCACCTTTTGCAAAAACAACTAAAAAGTTAGTTTGTATAGTACTTAGGCTTTAGTAGTAGTATCACGTCATTGTAATATTTTACTAAGTAGGTATTATACTTAGTCTTAACATTGAAAACTTAATTTATTAATTGAACAGTTATTATTATTAATTTAACATTAAGAATTTTGATAGAAAAAAATACAGTTAACTTCAAACTGAAAATACATTATGACAGATGACTATTTTTAGGTTAGGAACTGTTGCAATAAAGTAATGTTTCAATAATATTATGTTTGCGAAGTTCGTGAACACTAAATTGATATAACATCTCTATTTGCACCTTTTATTTCATGTGGATTACTCTTTAAATCGAAAGTTTGTAAATAGAAAGCAGTAAAGTTCACCTTACTTGAAGGTTCTTTTTCAGAACTTTTTCGTAATTTTATGATATGACCGGCATTAAATACACATTTCATTCGAAAAAATTCCTTTTTCGATGATTTGTATCATCACATATTGAGCTGATACTTATAATTTTATTGCATTTCAAAAAATTCGCAATTGCACTGTATAATAGGGAAATGATACCCCATCGTCGCCATGTTTTTAAAGCTCCGGCCAATTAACGGATCTCAATTGTACAGTTTTTTTTTTTTTTTTTTTGAACACCGAGTCAAATTATTACGTGAAGGACACTCGTCTTTTGCGAATATCTCTATTCATAGTCTTTTAATTTTTCTATTTACGGCTCGGCTCTATTATACACCGCGTGCAATATGACATGTTTTTGTGTGTACACACAGTATACGAGTTCTTCTCTCCGTGTTAAATCTGCTCGGATTATATTGCGTCCCGCATGTTTAGAGTATTACATGTAGGCTGGTTGTGGGACTAGAGAGGTACCGAACATGGTAGGTACGCTTGCTCCAATTATCCGTGTTCAATGCTCATGTATAGTTGGTTCACCATCATTCAAGACGAATTCTAACAGCGGCAGTAACAACTAGCAACCATTAAAATACAAAACTGTTCCCATATAAAGTTACGACTTGCCATCCGTTCTCTTGTACCAGGGCACCGTTCTCTTTTTTAGGGCGTTCGGGAGGATCGTTCGAATGTATTCCAGATTTAAGGAAATTTCTAAATTAATATTTATAGTGCAGTACTTATTTCAATACGGTATGTCTCGAATCGAAAAATGTTTCCTAAAGAAACTGTAGTTGAGCTCCCCCGACATTTCGGTATAGTTTGTGACTGACTTTCAGAGGGGGGAGGATATATGCCGCTTTAAAGTTCCTAAAAACTCGTTTTTCCCCATAATTTGGCCATTATTATCGGAGCAAAAAAAGTTCCAGTAAAAGTTGTAGAGAAAAAGAATCCGCGTTAGCTCGTTCCAGACGGGGTCAGATCGGATAACCCGTTCGTAAGATATCGCCATTTTAGTGCGCGAAATTTTGAAAATAAATGCCATTTTTAAAAAGCAGTTGCAGCTAGAAGCTTAATTTTTTTTCATTACAAAGGTTCTAAATACCCCTTCTTTGCACCAGAGATTAGACGCGGTGTATCAATTAGAATCGGCAGAAGAGGGTAAAACAATTTTATTGAATCTCCCATAACTTTGATTTTAATTGACTTATCGACCTAAACCCGACGCCATTTTTTCGTTTTTTTATCTACTTTTGTGTGAGAAGTGAAAAAAAAAATTCTCTCAAAGTGCTAGCGGGCGAAATAAAGTATTGTTATATTAATTATCCCTCTCTCTCTCTTATGTAATATTGTCAAAATTACTTTTCCTATTAGCTACGCAAGAAAATTGATTGTTCCAGAATTCAATTTTCCTGCGTAGGGGCAAAAACGAGTTTTCGGGAACTTTAACGCGGCATATTTTTTCCCCCCTCCAACAGTCGGTCACAGACTATACCAAAATGTCGGGGAAGCTCGACTCTACCGTTTTTGTAGGAAACATTTTTCGATTCGAGACATACCGGATTCAATGCTTTTTTTCCCAATTCACTTCACTATATGTGATACGAAACAAAATAGCTTGTCCGCGAATTAGTTATAGAGTCCACTATTTATACTATAATGAAAGTTTCTCTAGTCTATTTGCATTTTTGTAGGCATTTGGGCTATAAGTACACCGGACGAATGCATGTAAGAAAATGGCATATATTACGACAGAGCTAATTTTGCGAATATTATCGCAATTATTCCAATGTATTTTGTGGAACTGGTCATCATAACTTAATCTCTTAACACATGAATATAATCGAAGCTGTCAGACTACACACAATTCAGATTGGATGTATAATTCTGGGTACATATTATGAAGTTCGATAATTATAACTAATAATTATTAACTAACCTTTGATCGCGACTTCTATTACGTTAATGTCGGTTTTGACAGAAACCGTTCTTATCTGTTTCCAGAATTGTTATAAAAAACGTATATATTCTCAACGTTTTTATTTTTATAAACCTAGCTAGTTGTCAATAAGCCATTTCAAAATAACAGTGAAAATTTTCTATTGCAGCTATACAAATAACACGTCGAAAATGTCACCTGAGGATGCCGGTCGATTTTTAGTCGACTATTTAGTGACAATCACCCATGTCTAGATATTTTTTGACATCACTGGTGAACGAGCTCTACCTACTGTTGACAATTCTCCACACTCTTGTACAATATAACTCGACTACTTAGGTCGGATTAAAAAAAATGTTCTGGGTAATGAAGTCGTACATCAGAAAGTAATATATATGTGGTTGCAAGTACGATATATATGTATATGAGTGAGTGCTACTTCAAATACATCCAAGGGTCGGTTGCTTGATTTTAAACCAGATAAAAGATCGCAGTAAGAAAAATCTAGTCGCAAACTATTATCGACTAATGACGAGTTTCTGCAAAATGTCACTTGAATCTCAAACTAACCAGGCAACATACTGTGTTCAATCATCTGTATTAGTAAATATACAAATCCATTCAGATATTTTGATAAGTTTGACATGAACGTAACATTTCTACAAAAGCAAAAGTAGTGTTTCTGTAAGCTTTCTATGAAAACAAGATAGTTCAATTATATTACACTTTCAAAATTATAGAACAACAAATAACTAATAAATTTTACGAGAGTGTTTTCTTGTATCATAAATATGACTCCAGGGAATCCAAAGGACTTTTCTGTTAAACAACTTTAATATCTTTCTGTAGTAGGCAAAGTTTCTAGAAAAAAAGCACAAAGTCAAAAACGATTGCATGCACTTCCATAGTTTGTCAGTAAAATAAATCTTAAAAATGAACTAAAATAATTCACGATGAAGGAAAGTTTGGTTGAAGATCAGAAATAAGCTTTACCAATGTTACACTAGTGGCCAACGTTTCGAAAAATTTATTTTCATCTTCAGAGACTCAAGCTTGTCGAATGGTGGTAAATTGTTCTAGCGATATACATGATAATTATTACGAGTTCATACAATTTTTAAAATCTTATTATGAAAACACATTAAAAAATTAATTCAATTTTTATATAAACTGTTACAATTAAAATATTAAAATAAGATATAATTCTATTTGAGAATGTTAGGTGCACTGATATTTAATAATTTTAATTTATATAAAAATTGAATTATTTTTTTAATGTGTTTTCATAATAATTGTATGAACTCATACTAATATTTATGTATATTGTGAGAACAATTTACCACCATTTGACCAGCTTGAGGCCCTGAAGATGAAAATAAATTTTTTGAAACGTTGGCCACTAGCGTAACATTGGTAAAGCTTATTTCGGATCCTCAACCAAACCTTCCTTCATCGTGACATTCTATTGGATCAACACTACCATATAAAATTTTGGAGTAATTATCAACTATTAGATCAGTTTTATGTGCGAGAACAAGAGCTTAAATATCTCGAAAACAGTTCAAGTTTTGTTACTTTGATAGCAACCTATCATCAGCTACTGACTTACAGAAGGTTTCCTGGACACCTGTACATTATCGCACGTTACAGATTTTATCAATTAAGCGTTCATTTTTTTAACGACATAATATCCTTCCAAATTATGTCAATCCTCAATATTGTTAATATTAACGGTATCGGGTAATTATAATAGAAATATAAAAAAGTCAAAATCAAACCTTTTATTATATTACGTGCGTAATTCGATCAGTAAATAAACAGTCACCGGCTCCCCTGAAAAGACTTGTTTGACGTCATTTCAATATAAAACAAATTCTGTTAGCGTATTCATTAGCACAATTTAACTCGCATAAACATTATCCAGGGTACATCCACATAGTGCCGTTTCCTCTTTCTCTATCTGCACCCCTTCGAATCCACACGCATGTAGTGCCTGTGTATGAGCATTGAGCACGCATGTGTGTGTATGCGAACGTCTCCTATATCAGGAAGCAGTTACAATTATTTCGGGTAATTAAATAACCGGAACTTTTACTTGAGATGAGACCGGGAAGTGCACAATACACGGAACGAGGGAATACTGGAGAATGGGAAATTCGGGGTAAGTCCAGGCGTGTGTACAGGTTCCAATAGAATATGTGTCGGTACACTGTTGGGTAAATATGCATTGTTTTCAAAATCAGCAATAATTAAGAAACTCACATTAACACGTAATAGCAATAAAAATCTGTCAAGTATCAATAAGAAAATTAGCTTTTATCATTCAACCAACGTTCTTAAAAATTTCTTAAAAGTAATGTTGGCAGTAATTTCGAGGACATAGTACTTGTGACGTTTTAAACTGATGTGCCCTTTAACATTAAATCTTCAATACGTATTATCGAGTTCTTTTTTGTTTACGTTGTCATCATAATACACGTCTATAATGTTACAGTCGCCGGCAACATTTTTCAACTGCTACCTTTTTCAGTTTCAATTAACCTGAAAACAATCACCTCTTTAGTCTTGCTAATTACATGTAAACTTGAATTATGATAATAACGGCGTTAGCAGCATGACCGAATTAATATGCACTTAAGTAAATTATCATTTGATAATTACACTCCGCATAAACAAAAGTGATAATAGACATTTTAAACTCAAATTTTTATACAAAAATACACTCTGAATGCCGCGAACTCTACTTTTGAAACACCGTACTATAATCAAATACATTAATTCTTATCCTGAAATAAAATAGTCTAATTCAAAACTTCTCTCTTCCAACTTAAAAAATTTGTATTGTTTTCAAATTATTCAATAAATAAAATTATAGACCAATTTTTCAGACAATATATTAAGAAACAATATAAAATTAATACATTAACGTTTCAATCCGGATTTGGACCTTCTTCAGAATTGATCTAAAAAATATAAAAATAATTAATATTCAAAATATAATTCGCTTTTTATTATAATTAATTTTGAAAAATTCTATAAAAAGCGAATTATATTTTAAATATTATTTATTTTTATATTTTTTAGATCAATTCTGAAGAAGATCCAAATCCGGATTGAAACGTTAATGTATTAATTTTTTTAATATATTGTCTGAAAAATTGGTCGATAATTTTATTTATTGAAGAGTTCTAATCAGACGTTAATCAAAGATTTGAGTTTTCAAATTATGTTTTGAATTTCAAAATATTGACATGTGCCGTACATTGACATTATATTTTTAATTATACTTCCTACATATAAAGTGTGTTCACCGAAAGTGACAACAGTGAATCCTACTAGATGCAAAAAATTCCAGTCAATTGGGCGACGGAACCAATCCAACTTCAAAATGTTGATATTTGATATAGTATAATATGAAGAATAAATAAAATTATCGACCATTTTTTCAGACAATATATTAACAAAATATAATTAATACATTAACGTTCCGATCCCGATTTGGATCTTCTTCAGAATGGATCTAAAAATATAAAAAATAATTAATACTTATATAGTTTCTATTTATTTTTAACGAAATTCGTGAGATTTTTTTAATATTGAAATATTGAAAAAATAATAACAAACAAAAAATTCCATTCTGAAGAAGATCCAAATGGGGATCGAAACGTTAATGTATTAATTATATTTTGTTAATATATTGTCTGAAAAATTGGTCGATAATTTTATTTATTGAAGAGTTCTAATCAGACGTTAATCAAAGATTTGAATAATATAAAGAACATAAAATTTCTGATATCGCGTGAAATGACGCGGGTAATGGCTAGTATTTAATTAAACATTTGCTATTCGTTGTTATAGTTACTTACATAATATGTTCCACATCATGTAAAAATTAATCAAAGCATGCTTAACTAGTTTATTTCTGACAGATCTACAAAACAAAAGAACAGCTGATTTTTTTTTCAAAATATTTCCAAAGCAATAATGCTTAGGAAACATTTTTTTAACAAAACTTTCTTGAAAAATAAATAGAATAATAAGCCGTTATGAAAAATATCCCATTATTTTATAAAAAACAACGTTATAGCATATATCTCTTCTGCGCATGTGCCGATATTCCCCAAAAACAATAGGGCTCTTCATATTTGCATACCTAACATCCTCTGAAAATTTGGTTTCAATCGGCTCATTCTTTTGATCTGTATCATGCTCAGAGACTAACAGACAGACGCACAGAGTTTTTTCAAAAATATGTTTTTTGGATTCGGGGGATCTCAAAACGAAAAACATATTGCAAGATTTTGAAAAGTGAATTTTGACCTAAACTATTACTATTCCCCACTTGTGGGTTGGAATGGTAAAACAGTTTGAATAATAATATTTACTACCGGATGTCGGATGTTCGTGCATTTTTTTCAAATGGCAACATATACCTAATAGACCAGTCATATGTTACATTCGAAATTGCAATAATTGCGGTAAACTTGCTTTTTTGATATGTTGTTTGGATCCACCTAGATAGTATTTTTCCAAATTTGCAGCATTCTGAAATGTGAGCGCGCTCAGTTATTGCTGAAAAACCGCAATTTTTTCGGACTTTTTTTAGTTTTGTGCAAAAAAAAACCACATAGGAAGGCTCTGACGAGGAAGATCACTATTACTTTTTTTAAAGTAGACAAAATTCCCGACAGTTCGAACCCTAATTTAATGTTCTAGGTCTAATAGCACTCAAGATACAGGGTTCCCAATATTCGTAATTTTTTTCCAAAAAGTTGAAAAAGGGAAAGTGGCCAATTTTCGACCAAAATATCAGGTATAATGAGGTACCTATGAGAAAATTCATGAGAAATGAAGTTGTAGCAAATTTAATTAACTTAATTATTAGACTATAGGTGTGTCCGTAGACGTGATAGTTCGTTCGATGACGACCATAAACCAAACAAACCTAAAATTGAGTGTTAAGGGAAAGTTACAATAATATTACTAGAAGTTTTCTCTATGTGTTTATTATTAAGTTACATGCTAATTTAAATTTACTACAAGTTAAAGAAAAAAGAAAATAAACAAAAATAATTATAAAAACTAATATTTAAAAAACCTTATGCTTTTTTCTTTAACTTGTAGTAAATTTAAATTAGCATGTAACTTAATAATATACACATAGAGAAAACTTCTAGTAATATTATTGTAACTTCCCCTTAACACTCAATTTTAGGTTTGTTTGGTTTATGGTCGTCATCGAACGAACTATCACGTCTACGGACACACCTATAGTCTAATAATTAAGTTAATTAAATTTGCTACAACTTCATTTCTCATGAATTTTCTCATAGATACCTCATTATACCTGATATTTTGGTCGAAAATTGGCCACTTTCCCTTTTTCAACTTTTTGGAAAAAAATTACAAATATTGGGAACCCTGTTTCTTGAGTGCTATTAGACCTAGAACATTAAATTAGGGTTCGAACTGTCGGGAATTTTGTCTACTTTAAAAAAAGTAATAGTGACCTTCCTCGTCAGAGCCTTCCTATGTGTTTTTTTTTGCACAAAACTAAAAAAAGTCCGAAAAAATTGCGGTTTTTCAGCAATAACTGAGCGCGCTCACATTTCAGAATGCTGCAAATTTGGAAAAATACTATCTAGGTGGATCTAAACAACATATCAAAAAAGCAAGTTTACCGCAATTATTGCAATTTAAGCGATTTTTTGCGTAAGTTATGACTGGCCTATAAGTATTTCTACATTTCTTTCTCTATAAATTAAAGGTAAACTTTTTTTGTGTCTAGTGGGATACGCGAATTACTGTTACCACTTTCGGTGAACACACTGTATTGTTATTTTCAGAACACGGAAATTCAAAATCGAATCTGGATAGAAAATAAAAAAATATATTTTCAAAAAGTTTCGCTTTTTATCTGGGTGAGCAGCCTCGAAGGATGATTCGTGATCACGATAACATAAAGCCATTAGGTGTTCAACCGTCACTGTACAATTAATATAGAACTGTACTCGACGATATAGAATGAAGTTGACTTTTGCAGCGGCCGTAATTAAGAGAGAGTTCTATACGCATCTCTCCTCCTCCAATCTCCCTTACACACAGACACACATAGATGAGAATCATCAAGAAGGAAAGGGAAAAGGTATAGTACAACACATAAAATCCTCGGAGAATTCCCTTTCGGAGGAGTGCTGCAGGTTTGCGAAATTATCTCCCTCTTGTCTACATACGCAAGGCGCGCGAATCCTCACACCACTGTTTCTGATTGAGATGGAACCAGTGTGGAGGCGTTGGGTCTTTTTGAATCAAGGATGGGCTGATCGAGTAGACGCAGAACAAATTTGATACACAGGTCGCTTTAACAACTAATTTTGTAGTATGTAATTTAAGCTGCTATAATATACCTATTAGATTAAATATTTAATTTCATTTTTACGAAAATCTATTTTATTCCCTGCTTCAAACCATGTTTGAACTGCTAGTCTGACAAAGGACCCAGCGCAAACCTAATGGGATTTGGTTCGCGGTTAATTGATCGAAAATTGTTTTATTTTGATAGTTTAAAGGTCACTAAGAAAAAGTGTCCATGGGCTCATAGCCTAAAAACTAATAGATTTTTAGTTACATATTATATGTTTAGCGAGATTTTAGATATAGGGATATCCATTGAATTCACAATCTTAAAAAATCCTCAGCTCTAGAAATATGTTTTCGAGTGCGCTGAATCCGAATATGATGTTATTATTTTATACAGTGTGATACCATTCAACATTACCTAGTTTTCGACTATTTTTCAATTTCTAAAAAAAAGCACAAAATTTGAACACGGAACATGTTTGTGAATTCAATGGATATCCCTATATCGAGAACCTCGATAAACACATCTGTAGCTAAAAATCTATTGGTTTTTAGGCTAGTCACTCTCAGACAAATAAAAACGATTAGTTCTCTTTTACCATTCCAACCCACTAGTGGAGAATGGTACTAGTTTAGGTCAAAATTCACTTTTCAAAAATTGTACAATATTCCTTCGTTTTGAGGTCATTCGATACCAAAAAACATATTTTTGGAAAAAGTCTGTCTGTGAGCACGATACAGGTCAAACGGATTGAAACCAAATTTTGGGAGGATATTTGGTATGCAAATATGAAGAACCCTATTGTTTGTGAAGAAAATCGGCGCATGCGCAGAAGGGATATATACTATAGCGATGTTTTTTTTATATAAACACTTGTTTCTAAGTCATGTTTCTACATTTTTTAATAGATGAATAGATGAACAGACTACAGTAGAGTAGAGTAGAGTAGGTACACCTACCAACTCCCATTCCCAGAGTGTACAGTAGATAGACGTATAAAGTTGTTTTCTTTATCTGATCTAGTTAGTTTTCAGGTTGGAGACTAACACGTGCTATGTGTACTAAAACTCGATCCTTCCGTACAATAAAATAGACAGACAGACTGCAGAGTGGCTGGTACTCTTGTAGTGTCTCTGTTTTCGATAGCCGCAAATCTCTTCCTTCGTTCACACTATCTATTGGAAAGATATGTCTTACTATGTACAGGAAATGCCTTGCAGAATTCATAATTATTTTTCAGGACACTGACTATATACATTTGGTAAAAAACTTTTCTGCCTCCGTAGTATTAAATACAGTAGATTCGCGATCTAAGTTTCTATTTACCACAATCCTTTAATGAACATTAAAAAAAATAACCACAAAGCACTAAACAACCAATAATTTTCTTCTAGAGATGATTAAAAGGTGTCCCGTTAACAAAACGTGCAATCAGTGTTTTCACACCAAAGATTTCATCCCTCTTCAAGACATTCATGGACTTTATTATAGTTATGGGCGTAAATAACAGTAATAGGTATTTTTAGGGTTCAGTATCTAAGGAACCATATTACTTTCACTAGTCTGTCTAACGTCTATCTGTTAAACTGTAAGTGTTGTAAACATAATATAGATTTTCTAAGTTGATAAGCCAAACCCAGGCAAATGTTACTTTTTTACTGATATATAGGAGGCTCCAGTGCGTCGAATAAGAGATAAGGAAATTGAAGTTTTAGAAGATGGAAATGCATAAAGCTTCTGAATAGAACTCAGTAGGAATATTTTTATTTTCTTCTTTTAGGTCAAACGGCAAAGTAGAACATCACAAAGTAGTCAACTTTGGTGTCTCCTTGTCGAATTTGGAAACGATTGAACCTGAAAAGAAATTTTGGTAGATATATAGTTTTTACAATTACGACTAAGGGAAAATAAACGAATTGGTTTATGAATCACATACTTCAATATCGAACTATGTATTTTATTATTTAATTGATATTCGAAACACAGTTTAAGACACTTAAAAATGATACATAGATAGCATTACCTACTTTAAATCATTGTCTTTAACGCAACAAAAACTTAAGATGCAAGGCTTTCCGGTTTTATTTTTAGTTCTTGTAAGGTTTACTTTGATCATCATTGTCTCTTTGATAAAATTCATTAAATTTAATAACTTAAAAATATTAACACGGCTAATAGCTCACCTTATAAAAGATAAGAGCATTGGAGGTCTATTGTTTAATAACTAACAGTTGTACTGGTGACTTTATATTGAAGAAAAATCGTGCAGTTGTTTCACTAAAATCTTAAAGTAGGTATATTGTCTCATTTTTAAGTATGGCTGGAGATACAGAAAAGAGTTTTACGGAAGGGCGTAGAGAGGAGGAGTAAAGAGGGATCATAATAATAAAAAAATAAAACTGAAAAAAATAATACGAATATACCTGGCTAAAAAATAAAATATAGAAATGCTTCTTGAAAAAAATTTTATTAAATTGAATTGGAAATAAATATTTTGCTTGACACCTTCCTTCGCGAGTATGCTTGTGTGATACTAATAAAACTTGAATTTAAAAGAATATTGATTTTTTTGCTTTACAAGGAAAAAAATATCTACGCTCTTGGTTACACGTTCAGTAAATCACAACGAAGAAACAGTGATATAGTCTGACCAGAACAGATTACCGATTCTATTTTCAATTGCTGATCGGGAAACGTGCATAACAAATTAAATAAGTTAATGCCATCTGCCATACTTATGGTATAGCGTGATCTAACAAATTATAACTTTGTATAGCAATATTAATTATTGGTTTCTCCTATAAAAATAAGCATAATGTCAATCCCTTCGGCGCCATGATCTGTTCAACATAATATATAGTGACTAGTTATACACTAGTCAACTGGAAGAAGGAAAAAACAGTATAAATGACCAAGGAGAAATGGTAAACATCACTGAATTAAAAGCTTGGAAGGTATTCTTAAATTTTAAAAAAGCAGAAAACTTTAAGTTTTCAGTTGCAAGTTTACTTAGAACCTGGAGTGCAAGATGTCACGAAAAGTTTGAATGCGAAGAAAGGAAAAGTTCCATATAGATTTTTGGAACTTGCAAGAAAGGTACCTACATTTATTAAAAATGGAATTTTCAAAATAACTTCCGAAGTTTCGACTTCACTGTTTGTAATCAACCTGTATAATATTGCGTGTGTCGGCAAAAAACCATATGTCATACAAGTGGCAAAAAATTATGTGTTTTAATTTTTAAACTAGGCCATAAACTCCGCCTGTTGCCAATCCGGAAATAATTCCTGAAACGTCACAACATACAAATTAAAAGTTGTATCTTGTTTCTTAGAAAGAAAAAGAATCTAATAAAAGCAAAGTTGAGAGTTAAAGAAGTTGACTACACATTAATTATAGAAAAGTCATTATTGAGAGACAGACTTCTTCCTAATTACACTTTACTTATAGAAAGTAGAAAGAGCACATATAAGACTATAGTAGCTAGTATATACAGAGGGGCGTTCCTGCTGCTACCAACACCTACTAAGATCGTGCAGGTATTGAAATAAAAGCAACGTCAGTATGAAATAGCTGGGTGATGAGTGAGTGTTAAGTCAACGGAAAATAAAGGGAAAGATGCGTCAGGTGACCCAGCAGATTAGTTAACCATTGCTTTAGTTAAACTGTCCCAAAACTGACAGTGTAAAAATAGAGCTACGGTTCGCATCTTCCTGACACCATGCGATTAAACTGCAGGTCCGTTTATAAACCACAGCTATGATTTGCATAAAGAAAATCAGTACGATAGAAGCTTAGTAACAGAACTACAATATCTACATTAGCCCAAGTAAATAAGTTGCTATTAAGTTTCTACAATGTCCTTGTTTAAAGTTATTGTTTTAGGAGAACCAGGATAGAAGGTAAATAAATACCA
Source organism: Xanthostigma xanthostigma (assembly GCA_963575645.1). Classification (NCBI taxonomy): domain Eukaryota; kingdom Metazoa; phylum Arthropoda; class Insecta; order Raphidioptera; family Raphidiidae; genus Xanthostigma; species Xanthostigma xanthostigma. The sequence goes on from OY754468.1 coordinate 17,940,206, forward strand.
ATCTTTATTTGCTACATTCTTTATTGATCAATGTTTCGACACAAATTATGTCTTGTTGAAGATCTTAGAACCAGTGCACTCATGCTAATTTTTGTATTACGATTGTGCGATTCAAACCATTTGTAGATCTTCAAGTATAGCAGTCAAAAACGTAATTTCGTACATTATAATTCGCTTAAAATACACAAAGCGCGATTATCGAAAGCATATAGCTCAGTTTATAATTCGCAGAAGCGCGAATACGAAGTTAACGCATAAATCGTGGAAAAGTACGATTGAGACTCCATACTATTGCCAAATCGCATGATCAAACGTGAAATTTGTGTATGTAAGTAATAACCAAATTGCGATGCTGTCGCGATACAGTCGCTAAATTGCCAGAAAAGTGGTATGTGTGTGGCCCTTGAAAATTATTTTCTCTTCATTGTTAAAACAATTTTATAATTTTGTAATATTATATCTATGATGGATTTTTTAAATAAAAATCAGTGATAAATTATTTGTGGTCACTACCATAAAATTTGTCCATAATATTAGGTATTATTACGATATAGAAGTAGTATTTAAACATTTTTTTTACGTAGAACACAGATAAATCAGATGTATCAATGATTTATATTAAAAAGAAAAATTCGCCATAGAATTCACTAATATATTTTTACAAAAGTACAAAATTGTTTCGACAATGTATCCAAAATAACCTTTTGTGTCGAAACATCATTATTATTATTTTTTTACGTCCTAAAAAAGACAAAAACTGATTAAATGTAGTCATTCTCCTTCTTTATAATAACAAATTTTAAGTGTGTTTGTTTTCTTGTATAGACTCAATATTAATCATTAAAATAAAAAATCACTTAAATTACAAAAATATAAGAACCAATTGGAATCTGGTTATGCACTCGTATACACTGTGTATTTGTTTTTAATAAAAAAAATTATTTGCAGTGCTCTCGCGGCAACATTCCTATCGCAATATGAATGCTCAACATCAACGTGAGTTTAGATCAAAGATTTTTCGCTTGGAGTGCAAAAACTTATATGAAACTAAGCTCGAGACGGATCTACCGATATTGCTTGTTTTCACACAAAATATTGGCAATATGTAATCAAAACTACTTGAATAATATGACATTTAATAGTCCGAAAGCTATCATACTTTTTTGGGTAAATATTTGAGGCAGCTTGAAAATTTGTGTAGCACCTCTTTTATAATATCTGAACATCAATTCGAAACCTGGCGAAATTTTATTTGCAAAAAAAGTTCTGAAGGTATTTTGAAATTTAAGTACCTTCAAATTTAGTATTTAATAAAATAAAAAATAAATAAATCATATCATTTAGTCGGATCTATAGTCCAGTCAATGCACAGAAAAAACGGCCAAACCTGGCAATTCTTCCAAACAGCACCGATTAGCATCAAAATTATAATTAGTCAATTTATCCATTCCCATACTTATTTAAAAAAAATTATCCTCAAGAAGAGGTGGCGTCCACCCCCAGAGTAAAAGCAGCCCTCGACACATTGACAACTTTGAAGTAGAGGGTAAGTAGAACCCACAGCCAAAGTTTGGTGCTAATCGGTGCTGTTTGGTAGAATTGCTAGGGAAACCATGCATTGACTGGGCTACTAAATGTCTGCCTGCCGGTTACAAAACTGTCTATTATAAATAGTCAGTTACCGGCAGGTAGAAATATAAGTGCGGCTAAGACGCTACGGGTAGGTTGAGGTATGAGAGAGAGCTTATTTCGGCGTATATCTCACCGCAGCACACTTCAACCCAAGCCTATATTATACGCTCTTACACTTGAACCTACCCGTAGCGTCTTAACCGCACTCACGTATAATAGGCTGTCTTATAGCCGCCTGGAATTTATTTTTTATTTTATCAAATACTAAATTTAAAGGTATTAAAATTTCAAAATGCCTATAGGACATTTTTTGCAAATAAAATTTCGCAAAGTTAAAAACTTACGACTTGGTTAGGCTTCATTACCCTTCAGCCAGGTCTTCGGTTTTGTGTTAAGACATTACAAAAGAAGTGTTACACAAATTTTCACGCTGTCTCAAATACCTCTGGTAAAGCTTATTTTTCAATTGTTCCTCAACCAAATAAATCTCCATCAAATACCCAAAAATGTTTGATAGCTCTCTTAGTATAAAGTTATAGTAACATTTTTTCATAGCACTTTCCCAATATTTGTCAAATTTTCTAGCTACATGTTAGTGATCAGCTCTGATATTCTTTACAGCAAGCACTTGCTTTTTGCGAAGTGGATAGTTCACTTATGGCAAACCATTTTTAGTGAATTAAGATATCAAAGAGAACCGCGTTTCGTGCCTCGCACATTGTTCAAAATATTAAGTGGGTTTCTTCGATACAGTTCTTGAAGATCTTTTCTACATTCAAAAGACGATTCACTAATTACCGATAATTACGTCAGCGTATATACCTACACACTAATAGACGCGCCGTTGTATTACTATGTAGTAAAGAGACTTTGACATCACAAATTCCACCCAGTCACGTGAATGTTGAACCATCCAACGATTCAGCACCTTTTAAAATTACTTTCAATAATTACACTAAGGGAGGCTTTCAACAGATTTTAGTTTATTTATATTCCGTCGAATGTTAATTATCGTTTAAATAAAATCTGTCAAATTAAACAAAAAATTAAAATCGACTGACTTAAAACAATCTAGTAGATATCGAAAACTAACAATGGGGATATACCAGATTGGAGAGACGTAACAATTGTAATTTTTTTATGGAAAATGAGAGTTTTAAAAAATATTATCAATAAAACAAAAAAGTCGACTTTGGTAGTAAATAAATTAAAAAATAATAAAAAAACCGACTATGCAAAAATGAGACTTACTAGAAGAAAAGGATACAAGTTGGAATACATCAAACCCCAACAGGTGAGAACTTAATTTGTCTCTTTCTTTTGTTTTTGCATGAACCTTCACCTGCTGCGTCTTGAGGTTTCCCAACTTATATTTTCAGCCTTTCAGTACGTTTAATTTTTGTTTATATTTGTGACTTTTGAGGGGGTACTCTCTCGAATTTTCGGAAAAAAACATACATTTTTGAACGGGTGTCAAAGAAAGAGGAAGGCAGATATTGATTTTCTTAAAATTTTATTTACATATCCTTCTACTATATGTTTTTTTTGACGTGCGTGATCCACGCGCATGCGCACAGCTGTCTGTATCTCAGGAGACAATTAAAAAAAGTCTCAAAATGGCAGGTCCGATCTTCCCAGAACATCTTAGAACAAAAAAAAAATATTCCTAAAGTAGAAGTCAAACTTCGCATTGACGGATGGAAATTAAAAAAAAATCGATTTTAGAGAAATGGCGCATCTACGAAAAAAAAACCTCGGAAACCCTAGAAAATTTGAAGAAAAAACGGTTACTGAATCGCGAAAATTTTTTTTATCAGAATTTCCATCCGTCAATAGGAAGTTTGACTCTTCTACTTTAAGAATAATTTTTTTTTGTTATAGGATGTTCTGGAAAGCGCTGATCGAACCCGCTTTTTTTTCATTGTCTCCTGAGATACATACAGCTGTGCGCATGCGAATGGAGTGCGCGCGTCAAAAAAATGGACATATGGTAGAAGGATAATTGAAAAAAAAATCAATTCTCTATCTGCCTTCCTTTTTCTTTGACACCCGTTCAAAAATGTATGATTTTTTCCGAAAATTTGAGCGAGTACCCCCTTAAGTTCTAATTAATTACCACACCTAGAATTTCAGGGCATGAACATTATTTTGGTTTGGATTTACATTTTGACATCCATCGTCTGCAATATTGATTTTTTTTTGTTACGTCGTATACCCTATGACATATTGTATTCGCAAGGCTAAGATGAATCCAGTAATACATCGTTTGTTAAAATCCATCGAGCAGTTTTTGTTTTACAAGGAAACATAGAATTGAACATACATACATGGTGTCCCAACGAAAACTTGTACACCCATAAATTTAGGCAAAATAAACGTTTTGACAAAAATCCAAAAACACGACGATTTTCATATCAAAGGGTACCAATTTTTATGCAAAAATCATTCCTGCAACTCGAGCTCTGTGCGCGGGGTATCAATCCCTCCTCCCATTTTTTAATGGTCCCTAATTTGGAAGGGTTTTTCATTACTTACACAAGCGTATTTGTTTTTCTCAATTCGATCGATTTGTTGCCGAGAAATTGCTTCTTCAATTTTTAAAGTTAAAAAACTAATACAAGCACAAAAAGGTTCAAACTCTCGAATGTATTCCTCGAAATGACCTCCACCATACAATAATACATTCTAGATTCAACTCCAGATCTTATATTTCTCAGGACCTCATGAGTTATTAGCCGGCATTCGGAGATAATTCTTTGTCGGAGTTCTGGTGTATTTTCGGGTTGATTGAAGTAAACGGTTGATTTCAGATGACCCCAAAGGAAGAAATCAAGAATCAATTTGTCGGTAACAAATCGATCAAATTTATATAAAAATCGACGTGTGTTTGGATTTTTGCCGAGTTTTATGGGGGTACAGTTTTCGTTGGGACACCGTGTATACTCTTCTTTTTGGCTTCGCTGCAACCGGGTAAAAAAAACATATTTAACTGGACGTTATGAGACACTAAATTAAACATATTGAATTAAAAAAAAATAATATAATTTTTTTTTGAATTTTAACAGTATTTGAGTACATTCGGACAACTCAATACTTCAAATACCAAACGGAAAACAAAGGGTTAAACCTCAGTAGTGTGGAACTAACTTATTGGTGTATTGATAAGTAACAAATATTTTCCAACAGGATTCCCCATCACTTATATAAACTATTTATACAAAACATCCCCTTCAGATAAAATAAATAAAAGTAAATAGCGTTCGTATTTATTTATTCAGTTTGCACAACGATGTGTTACAACAACAAACCGAAATGCAAGAACACTTACCACATTACACGCTGGAAACCTTTCGCGAATAAAAAACAAAACTTCCACGCACTAACATCAAAGCTTTTTGCTTTGTATGATGCGATGGCTTAAAATGGAATATATTATGAATCCTTACAAACGTACGCAGCATTTTGAAAACTATGTCTCATCTATAACCTTTAACGAGTGGTATTCAATATGTTTGCATCAATTTTAGTACCTTGTCTTACCTTCACAATATTCTTCAACTCGTTAAGATCAATCCTCCCGTTTATCGGATCGTCGATTTTTATAATTACATAGGTTAATTTGTTACGTAATCACTTCACACAGTTATTTTGCGATCTTTTACCAATGCAACAATGGTAGTAATTTAGGTCAAAAATCACTTTTCAAAATTTGACAATATTTTTTGGTTTTGAGGTTTCCCGAGTCTAAAAAACACATTTCTGAAAAAAAAACTGTTTGTCTGTGAACACGATACAGGTTGAACGGATGAGCTGATTGAATCCAAATTTTGGGAAGATATTTGATATGAAAATATATTGTTTTTGTGGAAAATCTGTACATGCGCAGAAGAGATATAATATGCTTTAATGTTCGTATTTATATTAGGATGTATACTTTATTAACGGGTTGTTATTCTATTTATTTTTCTAAGAAAGTTTTGTAAATACATTTTTTATAATCTTTATAGTTTCGAAAATAAAAAAAATCAGATGTACTTTTGTTCTGAAAATCTGTCAAAAATAAATTGGGTAGCTGACAAGCATGTTTATTTTAATTTTTACATATTTATGTAACCATGCAACTGAAGTCAACCTTTACTTAATATTATCTTAAATACTTTTTTTCGGAATGAAATTTTACAAATTAGTACTTCTATGTCCTCTAGGGTACAATTTAGAATTTTGTAAAATTTCATCCCGAAAAAAAGTATTTAAGATTATATTAAGTAACCAAATTCAAATTAAGATTTATTCAACTCTGAACCCTTTTCTAACATTTTAGGAGCCCCGCAAGGGGCCTAAAGGGCCATAATCGAGCTTTAGAGATCTATGAAGTATCGATTAGTGAAATTTCTCTTCAAAACGAATATTTTAGATAAAATTAAGTCAATCATTTCAAATTTAGATATTTATCGTACAGGGTCTATTTTCAGGTCTTTCTTAGGGGCTCTGCATAGGACGCGAGGGTTAAAAAAATACTAAAACGTATTTGTATGTAAAATTTTGCGCAGAATCCGAATATGAAATAAAAAAATACGGTTCCAATTTAAAATTTCAACGAAACCCTTTTAGGGTCCCCGAGCCCAAAATCTAATTTTGCCATTCGATAGACAGGAAAAAGTTATTAAAAAAACCATTTTAACATTTTTAGTCCGGCTTACTTGATAAGAAATATTATGCCGTTCCGGAACTTTTGAAACACTCTGTATATATTAGTTATGCTTCTAGTTTAATTCTTTTAAATACTGACAACATACCTACTTACAGTTGAAATCTTAGTAACAATATTATGTTAAAAAATTTCAAAATTATGTTAAATAAAACTAATTAATTAAGTAATTTAATGAGGTCACCACAATGAAATGAATTAAATTTTATTGTGGTGATCACATAATATTATATTTCACAATTTTTTTCCTAAATAGGACAATAAGATATAAAGATTAAAGATCCTTAAATAATATTACAAAATTACGAAATCGCTCAGACAATAATTATAAATAAAAACTATTTGCAAAGGTCCTAAAGAAGACACAATTTGCGTAGAAAAGTTCATATTTTGCCTCGTATATCGCGTTTATCCTAAAGTTTAACAAAACTGCTCGTAGGGAAGCACTCCTGAACTTTATTTATCATTATTTGTGTATAGTTCCACATTTTCTAGTCAAAATAACCCATTCCGGGCACTAATACTATTTTAAACCACATGAATACTGCCGGATTAAGCATTCCAATTTCCACCACTTGAGAATCCCTGCAGTGAGGATGGTGAAGACGATGACGATGATGGAATCAGGATGGCGTACAACGCGAGAGAGTAATATATTAGAACATTAATATGGCATATTGAGGATTATAATCTGGAGATAATCCCACATGCATCTGCACACCGCAAGTGTCACCGCGCACTCCTTCATATTGGCAGCGCAATTGTTGTTGCCGCTGCATATAAACTGTAGTTGTACAATGCGACATATGGCGTCACACCAAACATGCTTACGTAACCATAATGTGAGTTCAGGCACCTGTTTCATTTATAATATCGCAAACCCATTTATCAATACATTTACTTCTATAATATTATTATATCATTCTCATTGTTACCTATTGATCTATGTCAACACCTGTTAAACAATATTGTTGTTCGAACCAAAACTGTGACAAGCATAGATTTGCGGTTTTCCTGTGACGTAATGTCGAAATAAGAGAAGGGATGTCAAATTTTAAGTTTGTCTATTTTATGTCTTATGCTCTCTAAACATGAATTATATTAGTGAAATTTGCACTAATTGCGTAATCTTGATAATCAGTGATTTTCACAACAAATTAGTAAACTTTCACTAATAAATTTACTCTTTTAAACTGAAACAGTGAAAATATCACTTTTTGAAATAGTGACTTCTGATTCACTTCCGGAATAGTGAATTCAAGTAAAATTCACTGTCAGAATAGTGAAACCCCTGATTTTACACGTGTCGCTTGTGGCGCTTCCATACGGTTACTATAGGTAAATATTATTCATGTAAAATATAGATTGTTCTATAGCAAGTTCCTTTTAAACTGATAAGCAAACAAGTATTTTAATTTATCAGGTAAGTTAATTAGATTATTTTAATTATATATTTTCATAGATTCAGAGTAAAGCATTGCGCGTATACTATTGTTTTTTGTCGGTTTTAAATTATAGTCAATACAACCATGAATTAACGTTGTGTTTTTTTAATGCGAATTCTCTGATTTTTTAATTTGTATTCAATTTTTAATCGACTTGTAAAAATATAAAAGCTAATTATATATCTACTAGTGAAAGTAACGAGTGAATGAAAATTTTAAAAAATCTGTAATCAAAAAATTGTTGATGTCAGATGACATTTAATAGTCACTTATATAATTAGTAAATTTTATATTCACTTATATAATTAGTGAATTTTTATATTCACTAATTCATATTGTGAATATTCACTAATTCTGCGAGGTTCGATTCTAGCATTGACAAATAGTGGTTATGCACTTGTAATTAGTGAAAAATCACTTATTCATGTTTAGAGAGTGATATGAAATTTGAAGGACTGCAAAAATTCTTTTAAAATCACTATATTATAATTTATATTACAAATGCACCAGTTCCTGATCGACATAACATATGCACAAAGAAAATTATAATACAGTAGAACATCTGTAAGTCGAACTTCAAGGGAGACGCCAAAAAACAGAGTTTTCGAATTATGAAGGATTTCGACTTATTCGATTTTGTGAGAAAAAATTCGACTTTTAGAGGTTAAGATTCATTCTAAATAATTTTGAGTTGCTATTTCGAGATACAGAGATGCAATTTATTTTTTCGAGTTATGGAGGGAAAACATGTAGGGACTCACTGATTATTTCGACCTATAGAGGGTTGAGATTTCGAGTAAAGGAGGTTTAGGGGCTTGAAGGGAAGGAAACAAAATATTTTTTCAAGTTTTAGACTTTTAGAGGATATCCACTTATCAAGGTTCGACTTTAAGAGATTCTACTGAAATAGGTTCTATCGTTACTTTAAATTAAATTTCGTATTTTACTGATAATATACCTAATCGCAGCAAAAAAAATAGGGACAACAAAACGAAGCGTGAAGCCACGCATTGCAGAGCACAAGAAAACCAAGAAGATTTAGAAAATATCAATTTTCAAGTTACAAATCTGTTGATTCGTGAGTTCAACTCAAATTAATATTTATTCTAACAACATTGTAACTTTCTTTAATACGTAATAATTAATTTTATCAACCATATATACAAAAGTGATCGATCACGGTCGGTGCATCTATCTTATCTATACTAATATACAGGATGAGTCAGACCACCCGTATCAGTCGTTTTTTTCGAAAACGGTTAGTCGTAGAGAGTTGTGTCAAAAATCTGTATTTAAAAGCCCTAATGAAGAATCGAATGGTGATATTTTTCCCCCCGGAAAGGTCGGCTTCCCTGTTAGTTTGCTCCGGAATGTTCAGAACTCCGGAATGTTAAATGGCACGATAGGTCGAAAGTGGTATTGTTGAAAAGATCTTTAAAAAATAAGCAAGTTTTTTAGGACATTTTTTTTTGTTACTGCCACCCCTGTTAAGTAATATTCCTTTGAAATTATTAAATTAACATGTCAGAATAACAAACTTAATTTTAAAAATCGGCATTTAAAATCTAGTTAAACTATGTCCCAATAAGTTTTCAATAATTGCAATTGTTTTTTTTTTGTCGGAAAATACTTCCAGGTACTCATAACATATTATCTAGAAGAGCTCCGCAGTGTTTAGAAGTAAATTGAAGACAGTTTGAACATTTGTGACATTGTTTAATTGGGTAACTAGATTTTAAATAGCGACTTTTAAAATTAAGTTTGTTATTCTGACATGTTAATTTAATAATTTCAAACGAATATTACTTAACAGGGGTGGCAGTAACAAAAAAAGATGTCCTACAAAACTTGCTTATTTTTTAAAGATCTTTTCAACAATACCACTTTCGACCTATCGTGCCATTTAACATTCCGGAGTTCTGAACATTCCGGAGCAAACTAACAAGGAAGCCGACCTTTCCGGGGGGAAAAAATATCACCATTCGATTCTTCATTAGGGCTTTTATAATACAGATTTTTGACACAACTCTCTACGACTAACCGTTTTCGAAAAAAACTACTGATACGGGTGGTCTGACTCACCCTGTATAAAGCTGAAGAGCTTGTTTGTTTGGTTGAACGCGCTAATCTCAGGAACTAATGGTTCGAATTGAATTTTTTTTTTGTTGGATAGTCCATTTATCGAGTAAGGCTATAGGCTATATAATATCACGCTGCGACCAATAGGAGCATCAATGAAAAATGTTGCAAAATATAACTCAAAATTTGTCAGTCCGACAGAAACTTTTGAACGATAACTCCGATCGTCTTGAGCTTTGGACACATGATTCATCTCGGTAAACTAAGATGAACGTGCGTACTCATGTCCCTCCTCCCATTCATTCTTTTACATCCGGGTGAAACCGGATGGGACCGCTAATGTATTATATAGGTAGTCTGCAATTAAAATCTTTAAAATATAGGGACGCTGTTTCTTATACGGTTCGTTTGTTTCGAGCTACAAACCTTTGGTTTCTATTTTATCTCTCGTAGTAGACAAAATTATAAATAAACACAAATGGAACAAAAACATGCTTCGTGATTAAAGTCAAACTCCCACGACACTCACCAATTAATTATCAAAGTCATTTAGTCTGCTCATAGTATCCCACTGTTTTCTTTGTATGTTGAATAATACGACTAGAAACTTTAACGTAGGTTCTATTGCCATGCGTAACCATGGAAACAATGATTGCCCTAAACAAACCATAGAGATATTAGACTAGAGTACGCGAGTGAGTCGTGAAAGTGTCCGCAATTCAGACAGAGAACAGTTCCTTATCTCTATGGTAACCTAATGATACAAAACAATGCTGATTTGAGTAAACACATAATATCTGGTTTGCTGGGTTTTCTGCAGCGTTCTCTCTCTCAACTGATGGCATTTTCACTTATTGCAAGCATACGGACTAGTGAACGGAAGTGTAACGAAACGTTGCAATGGAGATTATATAGCGTATACTATAAAAAGCGACTATATAACAGGTCGTTATAGTGGGTGAAAGGTACAGCTGCTGCCTCGTGCACAAGAGGTCGTAGGTTCGCATCCATCGGTTAGCACCTATTGGGTTCCTTTAAATGGGCGAACCTTTAAAAACATAGTCTTTATAGTATACAGTGCTATTGTGAACTTTTTGAAATGAAAAAAAATGATAAGTATCAACTATCAGCATAATATATGGTAGGGCTGATACAAATCATCGAAAAAGGAATTTTCTTGAAGGGGAACGTGTATTTAATGTCGGTCATATCATAAAATTATGAAACAAATTCATGTGAAACGGAACCTTCAACTAAGATGAATTTTAATGCTTTCTGTTTACAAACTTCTGATTTAAAGAGTAATCCACATGAATTAAAAGTAGTAAATAAAGATATTATATCAATGCAGGCTTGTTGAACGTTGCAAACATATTATTGAAACATTACTTTATTGCAACAGGTAAGTTCCTAACCTAAAAATAGTCATCTGTCGAAATGTATTATCAGTTTTATTATTTTTTTTTTTTTCTATCAAAATTATTAATGTTATTTAACAATAATAACTATTCAATTAATAAATTAATTGTTCAATATTAAGACTTAGTATAAATATCTACTTACTTGGTAAGATATTTAATCATCTGCATTAAAATGACGTGCTACTATTACAGCCTTTTACTGTTTTTGCCCGAGGTGAAAACCTTGCAGGTTCCATAATAAGTCATTTATTAATTTTTTCAACGCTTTTTATTATTATAATAAAAAAATCACGATTAACAGTACCGATTCACAGTACGATTCATAATCATGTTTACCTGATTATAGTTTCGCCGCCAGATATAGAATAGTCCATATAAAGAATCCCAATAGCTATTTATATATTTTTTCAATTTTACGACTCCAACTCTACAAGAAGAATGTTACTAATTTGAGTCAAAATTCACTTTTCAAAATTTTACTAATTTTTTTTTGGTTTAGAGGTCTTCCGAGTCCAGAAAACATATTTTGGAAACAGTATGTTCGTTTAATAGTCTGTGAACACGATAATGGTCAAACGGCTGATCGTATCGAAACCAAATTTTATTAGAATGTTTAATGTGCAAGCAGGAAGAGCCTTATTGTTTATGGGGAAAATTGGCGCAGGAGCAGAAGAGATAAAAATGTGCCATGACATTATTATTACAATGGTAACTATTTATAACCAGTGTTACTGTATATTATGTAGTGTAGAATACCCAGTTTAATTTTTTATATTTATGTTTCTTTATTTATTTAAATTGCACGTTAACAATTTTCCATCAATAATTTTCATGTTGTGCAGTGAATAAAATGTATAATCTGATGTGAGTCATCTTGCTGCAAAATTTTGTCCTGATCCGACCATGTTTAGGTACGTACGAAGTGCAATATTTGAATGAATATTCCGGTGATTATCCTTGGCACTTGGCAGTTGTGTTAATGATGTGCTCCTTTCACAGAGAGACAGAGTCCCTTTTCAAGGATCGCGAATGATACACCGGTAATGATCGTTAACGTAGGTACACAACGTCTCGCCCTCTCAGTCCCACAAAGCGACGCCAACGCCCGATCCTCCGTACATTAATTATATCAGCTGGGCTGTCTGTGCGTCTCCACCACATTCCACATGTCTTAACTTCACAAACGGCGCCTGGAAATTTGCGTAAAATGCAAATTATATATTTATAAAATTTAATTATTTTTTAACCCTTCTCTGCAAGTTTTATAAGACTGTGTAATTTTTTAAAAATAATTACTGATCATTAAACTTTTTCTACATACTTCGTTATTTTTTAACAATTTAAAGCAAAATTCACTCACTCGAATATGTTCGGTACGAAACGGTAAATTCCTCAAAAAAATTACATTACCTATTACATTACTTAATCAAAAAAAATCATGTAAGAAAGCTTTTAGTGAATGTAACAAGTAAATCGGCAAAAAATTATCAACTTTGACTGCACTCACGGACGTGCAAATTATGTTTCGAATCATCACAACATGAAAACTTGTTTTAGCTTTTATGCCAGCTACCAAAAATAGAATATCTGACTCGAATATCTGGCGATTCGTTAGATTAAAACTGAAAACATAAAGTAAAATTAATGTTAGATATCGTACCCATCATGATAATAGTGAGAAATATTCGTAGGTATGTGGACCGAAAATACAAGATAGATATTGTAATTTATTTACGCCTACGTATAATTTGTATTATTGTAGAATTAACCACGAAAAACTTGAAAAATCTTATCATAATTGCTTTGCTGTCAAAATAAATTAGTAATCTGATTTGTTTCACGTTTGTCGACCTTCCTCATATTTTCAAAATTCACTATAAGGCCTGTATATCTAGCAATAAAATCGAATTTTGCAAAATTTATTTAATTATGTTCAGTCAAAAAATCGGAAAAATAAAAAAATACAAAAATAATATTTAACATGATACAATGACATCAGGAACGATCTGTTAAAATGTGCAATTCATTTTTATTTGAATATTCCTGTCCACTGGATGAACCGGAAATCTAAATAAATTTTTTTTTTTTTTTTTTTTTTTTATTAAAAGTATAAAGGTGTTTCGACATTTGTCACTAACACCAACAAGTACATAGTATACAAAAATAATAACAGTAGTAATATTGAATACATATCAGCTGTGTACATTAAATATTATAGACTATAGTAAAAAAAAGAAAGAAAAAAAAAAGGGTATTTTTGCATCGATATTGAGCAGTCGTCCCCATGGATGAATCATTCCAATCAAGTCGTTCTCATGGACATGGAGTATTATGTTGGTAAGTATTTTTATCTCTATATATTTAATTATATTTCATTATATAAGTTTGTACTTTTCAGGTAACCTAAAATATTTTTCACAGCGGATTCATCATTTTTAAGCGCTTCAGGTAAGTTATTTATTATTTTATGATTTATTCTTTGTTGATTGTATTTTTGACATTCTGTAATTATGTGATGGACGGTAATTGGTTTGTTGCATGTGTCGCACTGTTCTTGTGTTTTCTTGTCAAGCAAGTATTTATGGGTTAGTTTGGTGTGTCCAATTCGCAGTCTTGTAATGACCATTGCTTCACGACGATTTCCAATAGTAGGCCAGGAATTGATTACAGGTTTTATTTGTCTGAGTTTGTTGTTCTCCGTTGTTGTCCATTCTGCTTGCCATTTTGCTTTTATTGCGCTTTTAATTTTTATTTTTGTGTCTTGGTATATGAACATGTCATGTTTTAATAAGACGTCTGTAGTTGCTGCTAGTTTTGCTGCTTCGTCTACCTTTTCATTTCCCATTATGCCGACATGGGATGGTATCCAGATAAATATCACTTTTTTGGATTGCGTGTAGATTCTATATAAAGTTTCATGAATGTTTATTATCAAAGGGTGTGTAGGATACATTTTTTGTATGCTTTTTAATGCACTTAATGAATCGGTATTTATTAGAAATTTTTTTTCTGCATGGTCTTCTATATATTTTAACGCTTGTAGTATACCATGAACTTCTGCAGTATAGATACTGCAACTTTGTGGTAGCCGAAACATTGCAGTTGTATCATCTATTTCACAGTAATATGCTGATCCTACATCACTCTCACTATCAAATTTGGAAGCGTCGGTGTATATATGTATGTAATTAGGGTATTGATTAGACAGTTCATAAAACATGTTTTTAAAAGCAGTTTGAGGAGTATTTTCTTTATGGAATTCGGATAGTTCGATATTAATTGTTGGCTGTGGGATAGTCCACGGTGGAATGGAACCATGAGTAATAGGAAGAGTTTCTTTCAAGTGGGTAATATTGTATTTATTCAACAGGATATTTGTACTATTTTGATCAATTGTAGAAAAAATTGATTTAAATGCAGGGTGGGTTGTTTCCGCTGACACTTTATTAAAATAATTCAGAGTAAGTTGTTCTCTTCTCAATTGCAATGGCGGTTCACCGGATTCTGCCAATATGGAACTTACAGGGCTTGTTCGGAATGCACCTATAGCTAATCGAATAGCAGAATTATGTAGCGTGTCTAGCGCTCGAAGGTTAGATTTCGCGGCATTTCTGTAGATAATACATCCATAGTCAATCTTCGAGCGAATTAAAGATTTATATAGCATAAGTAGAGTTTTTCTTTCAGCGCCCCAATCTGTATTTGCAAGAGCTTTTATTATGTTCATTTTTTAAGCAGTTATTTTTAAGTTGCCTTATATGTTCTTTCCATATTAATTTTCTATCAAACGTCAATCCGAGATATTTAATGTAGTTTACTTGTTCTATAATGGTATTGTTTATTATTATTTCTATTTTTTTCTGTGTTTGGCTTTTGGTAAAATGGATGATTTTTGTTTTTGATGGGGAGAATTTAAATCCTGTTAGAAGTGTCCATTTTTGTAATTTATTTATTGTCTTTTGCAAAAGATTTTTAGCCATTGCATTGTTATTACCGGTGTGGTATATAATGAGGTCATCAATTTTCAGTGTTTCTGGAGTCAACCAAAATTGTATTGATATTTTATTGCAATTATAACAAAGTTCAAACCGTCAGAATGTTTAAAATTCACCACCACTTCAAAATTCAGAGCAACAATAAATACATAACATTAATGATGTGAACATAATGCTCTGAATGAAAAACATTTTACGAAAATTTCAATTATATTTCCGTGTACAATTTTAAGCAGTAAAATGTACATATTTGTTACTTTCGTCTCCTCTATACATCGAAGGTCTCATTAGTTTTAATGATGCGGAAAATGTCACATATACCGATTCGGTCTAGAACTAGCACATAACCTACTTATAGCGCCACCTTTCTCTTTGCAGTTGAATTTTAATATCTATATATTATATAAAATTCCCGTGTCACAATTTTGGCCGCGCTAATCTCCGAAACCATTGAACTGACTGAACAGATTTTAGTGAAATTTTGTAAATGTGCCTTTCTTGGTGCAACTAACGCTATAGGATAGTTTTTATTAAATATTTTGCACAAAATTACGGTATTTTCTCAAAAAACCTTTTATAGTAACACGCAACGACATCTGTTCTATCAGAAGTCAGTTTTGTTTACTTGCTTCTGAACTGATTTGTTTAAAATGAATCAGTCTGTATACTGCTTGAAATGTCATTTGCTGCAAAATTGTAAAAAAATATCAGTCAAAACAGACAATGATATTAGTAAAACTATTGAAGATAAAATATGAACAGGAGGGAGATTTTAGATTTATAACTTAAAAATTGATTAATATTTATTTTTATTTAAAAATACGAGTAATTTGTTCATACTACAGCCTACACTCTAAAGTAAACCTGAACTAAAATTACCTAAATATTTAACCAGTTATTATACTCAACAGTGACACATCCAACCAGGGCCGTACCGACAATGGGGCAAGCGGTGCGGTTCCCCGGGGCCCTCAAAGAAAAGAGGCCACAAATTATCTCTAGAATTGTATGAAAAGAAAAAAAAAACATTGAAAAAAATTGTTTTTTTGTTGTTTTTATATTTTATAAAGTGCAGAAACATTACAAATGCTGTTACAACGAATCTATCATTCGAATACGAGTATGTTTAATAGTTTCATTGTTACGTTATTATTTTTCTTGTGGGGGTTGGTTGGGTTTTTAAATAAACAGGTTCGAGCGTTAAAGTTTTAACACGTATAATTTAATATATAAAAATCAAATGACAAATTATAACAATACACAAAATATATAATGAAAATAAACAATATGGTTCAAATGGCTAATTTACTTTCATCGGTCAACAGAGTACTTTTAATTAAATACTCCCATCAGTGCAAATAAGATATTATTTGTACGGTCACATTCAATTTTACATAATAATAAAGTTAATGAGTCTAGCGGTCTGAAGAACCCTAAACCCGGGCGGGACTCTAATTAACTCGGATCTCTAGGTCATTCCTACGTTGTGTTTTTTTATTCGGTCCTTATTTTGTCCTCGGCACGGTCATTGAATTTAATACGGTCGTTGCGGTCGTGGGTCAATTTACGCTAAGGTCTGGAACAGACGAAATGCCCGATCATGAACCAGAACCCTCGCGGTGGTCAAGCAGTGCGCTATTAGAAGACACCGGGAAACTTATCGGAGCAGACGACAGCACGATCGTACACCAATAGTTTCCAGATCTTCGGCAAGCGAGCTGAGAATGAACCCACAAAATGCTGGAATAGACGGAACACGATCGTAAACCAGCACTTAAAGGGCTATTCAAAGCTTTCCCCGTTAGACTAGATAGGCCATACTAGAATAGACGGAACACGATCGTAAACTAGCAAGCCACTGAGCCAACAGAGTGGTCACTGAAAGACAAATTTTTATGCGCACTGTTGCTTGACACCAATAAATGTCGAACCGCAGTAGGTACGACCGCTAATCATTTTTAATAAAAATATTAATTAAAAAGGAAATTAATGAGTAGCCATCTATTGGCGGACAGCATAATATTAATTACAAAAACATAAGTTCAATTAGACGCGGCGCTAATACGTACTCAATACCGGTCTCTGCTTAACCATAAACGCGTCTGAACACAATTTCGTGTACCTATTACTGTACACGAATATAAAGCAAACTAGATTTTACCGTGATATTAATATTATTAAATTAATATCGTTACATCATCACGAATATAAATTAAACAAACACGACGACGAAAGCAATGTTAAGGCCCCCATACACCTCGTTTTTTTTGGCAGTTTTCATCGTCACGATAAAACACGTCGGTCAAAACCGAAGTGTATGGGCAAAAACTGTCGATGAAACACGGCAGTTTTTTTATCTGCCGAATCTTGATTTTAAACACGACGTGTTTGCTGGTTGTCGTTTTAAATCGTAATGTGTGGCGCTTTCCGATAAGAATCGACGTGTTTATTCAGTGGTGCGACGTACAGCAAATAAGTCATATTAATTAAATGATTGTAATTAGTTTGAGTATTGATTTATATTTTAACCGTTTTAGTGCTAAGCAATTTTGACAAAAATAAATGAAAATTGCTATAAACATATTGATTAATTTAGAGGAAAAAATAATGGTGTCAAATAAAACACTCTAATTTAGACAAATATCAATCAATTTTATTAATTATTTTTGCATTATATTGTTTATTAATGTTTATTAAACATAAAATAATATCAATATTATTGTATTTTCCATCAAAGCAGATCGTATTAATGATGCCACGACTTCAGAAAAACTGAACGAAACTACGCCTCTGTGTGGATATGGCCGTTGTTCGTGTTTAAATTAACCGTACAGTTTTACCCGTGCGGTTAAAACTGCCATAAAAGAACGAGGTGTATGGGGATGGCCGTTGTTCGTGTTTAACCGTACAGTTTTACCCGGCGGTTAAAACTGCCAAAAAAGAACGAGGTGTATGGGGGCCTTAAGACACGAATAACAATCTTATTTCATAATTTTGGAGATTATAATAAGAAATGGCCTTTTTTCAGCACTTTTTAAAGGTAGTAACCCAAGAAACCGTAACACTAAAACCCTATGGATCTCCGAATAGGCCAATTCTCGAATATTTGGGAAATTTAAACCCTGCTTAAAAGAAAACTACAATGGTTGGCAGGCTAGAGTAGACCGGATTATGAAAAAGGGGTAGCTTCCGGTCACCCAAAAAAACGGTTATCCTATGCATCTCCGAATAGAATGTTGTTTACTTTATTTTGAAGTTTACGTTTTTAACGTGCTCAAACTCATATGGTTGGCGGGTTTCAATGGGTCGAAGCCCCCTCCAACGGCGTCTAAAGTTGATTCGCAAAATAGGTATATAAGTATTTGGAATTTAAAATTACTTTTTAGCTAAGTTCCGATGACGTATAGTAATGTTTTTATAGCTTTGTATCCGTATGTCATAGTTTGATAGTAGGTACGTATAATATATACATATGTGCACAAAATAAACTTAGTTAAATAGTATTTTTCTATATAACTTTTTCATTATGAGGTAAAAAATAAAATAAACGTAGTTTTGCTATAAAACTTGTATCCGATCTTTCCATTTATGTAATAAAAAATTTCTGTCAAAAATTCAATTGCGGTTGGCGAGGATTTGGGCCCACCGGAACCCGCCAACCTGCCGAGTTTAAGCACGTTAAGAATGTAAACTTAAAAAAAAGTAAACAACATTCTATTCGGAGATGCACAGGATAACCGTTTTTTTTTTTTGGGTGACCCCTTTTTCACAGTCCGGCCCACTCAAGCCTGCCAACTATTGTATTTTTCTTTTAAGCAGGGTTTAAATTTCCCAAATATCCATGAACTGGCCTCCTATACGGAGATTGATAGGGTTTTAGTGTTACGGGTTCTCGTGCTATAGGGGGCCCCAAATTACTTCTTGCCCTGGGGCCCCCGAGGTTCTAGTTACGGCCCTGTATCCACCAGTTAATCTTAACACGACGGTGACAGTGTTTGTAAATTAAACTAATTTTTCTATGTTGATAGCGTTGTAACAATGGGCGTTTCTTAACAATTGTAGCAAACAGTAGTTACTCTGTAATATGTTAATCTTAACAATTCTACTTCGGAAACCAATTCAAAGTTAGTTGATTTTGGCTGTAATAAATCTATATGTCAGACCGGATTCAATTGGGTCATACAATCGCCGCAATAGCACAAGGCTTACTATTTTTCTTTCGACTTTTTAAATTTCTATTTATAGATTCTTTGTTCCCCAATTCAGTTTTGCCACTGCAAGTTCTTTACTTAACCAATTCGAGTTATTATAGTACAGCACAAGTACCCGTGTGTATTCGCATTATCAAAGGGTATTATGCACATTCCATAAACCCGAGTATAGAGCCACATTATAAATTGTACAAAATCATTCAAACAAGATTTATAATGTCTTGTGTATCAAAATAAACATTATATACGGACATTTCTGTCAATATTCTTTGAGCATACTTTATGTGGCACACAATACCGCACGAGTCATTTCTGAATGTTTTTTTGTTCTGTAATAATTTATTATGTAATTTGATAAGATTTGATTTTCACTGGAAAATGATGGATTATCGTAACAGATACATTAATATAAAACTTACACTGGGTTGCAGAAATGCTTGTCAAAAAATTTGATTTGACAATGACTTTAGATTGTGATCATATAATTACAGTTTCCATATATCAGGAGCAGTCTAATGTCATATTCAAACTCCCTGTCATCTAGAATCTAGATTCTAGAACATTAGATTGTACCCACAAAAAAACAAATGACTGTTCTACCTATATAGAAAAACGTTAAACCGAAGTGTAAACTGCACAAAAAACGATGCTAAATACATGTTTGCACAATGAAACAAATTATTTTAATCGATCGATTATTTTTCGAGCAGGATCGATTTCAAACTCTACTATGCTTTTCATATAGAGAAATATGTATCCTCCCAATTTAAAGTAAATGCCGAATCAGATTTTTTGACAATTCTTTCTGTAACGCAGCATTAGAAGTTATATTTGGTTGGGAAATTTGTAGCTTATGGATCAATTAAAAGAAGTAGTACTTTTGATGTTTTAGCTATTTATCTTACGTTTCGGCAACAGTTTTTTGTCATCTTCAGAGAATAATAAGCTACAAATTTCCCAACCAAATATTTAATACAACGAATCGCAGCTTCTGCTACCAGTAAATAGACAATAACATATTAATTAGAAGTTATTTTAAAAGTTTAAATTATAGCAGTCTGAGTGAAAAATTAGCAATGTATACCTTATGTTGGTTATCGCCAATTTAAACAATGAATATAAATTATAAATTTTTTAAGTTAACACAAAATGATAGATTTGTCTTTTTGTGTTAACTTTAAAAATTTATAATAAACAAAATAAATAACTTTTAATTATTTATATGACAATCTTGTTAAGCACATATGTAAGTAGGTATAGATATATAAGTTCAAAAACTAAAACCCGACTACTAGAAAGTATGTAACAAGAAAATATTATATTCTGAGGATAGCCGTGGTCATATGCCACCGACCCTAACAAAACATTACATTTTAACAATTCAAAAGATTTGAACAGTAAGCGATCATAAGCTCTAAGGCAAAGTGCGTCACGCTATATATCTAGAGGGGCGTCATATATATGAGATGGCATACGACCACGGCTATCCTTAGATGAGAATATTTTCTTGTTTCATACTTTTCAGTAGTCGGGTTTTAGTTTTTGAACTTATTTTTTATTTGTTTTCAATTTGCTCACCCCTAGGACCAAAATTCAAAAATAATAGCAACCTATGTTACCCGGGCTATAATAACGAATCGATTTATCAAAATCGGATGAATAGTTTAGGCGCCACGGTAGAACATCCGTAAATACAAACATACATAGACTGCTAACCTCATAACCCTTCCTTTTGACTTAGCCGCAATTGGGTAAAAAGGGCTCCACGAAGCAAAAAATGCATAGGTCGATAATTATTTAAACATTTTTTGTTGTTGTCAATGGAGACGGTTTTTCAAAAAAAAAAAAATTAGTTAACAATAGCCTTACTTTTTTAAAAATAAATATAATTTTTTCTTCAACTGAACTTTATTCTTGCAAGTGTTAAAATGACACCATCCTTCGAGCTGTAACAGCCGCGCGAAATCCAATTTTCAATGCTAAATTAAAACTATAAATAATAGAGATAGAGTCCCGGGAGATGGGACTTTTTTATTGAAAATTTCCTCCTCTTTAAGAATATTTTTTATGATTTTGGCTATCGCTTATAGTTTTTGAGATATCAGCGAAAAACGAAATGCCTTTTTTCTTTCATCTTAATTTGCTTATAATTTTGCAATTTCTTATGTGCAAATAAAATATTCCAATACATTTTCTTAGACATCATTCCGAATCCAATGAGTCATCGGTCATTTTTGTTATAGCTATTTCAAGCCTTTAATCGTTTTTGAGTTTGTGAACTAGACATTGAGTAAGCAGTCACACGAAAAACAGCATAAATTATTATGGAATTGATACAGCGTGATTAGTTTTTTTTTCATTACAGTGTGCGTCATGGGTCACTTAACATGCATGTAAAGATTATTTTTCAAAATGGTAGACTTTTTTTAAAAAAGGTACAAAATGTAATTATGTATTTAATTATTTGACTATCATCACGCGCACGAACCCGCGGACAAAAGCTAGTGTTAGTATATAATATATAACTCTGGTGTAAACCGCGCGCCCACTGTACTAGAAGGATAAATACTTCGTTCAAGTAGTGATGTATTCTGTTAAGGTAACAAAAGAGCGTGTGGAGTTTTTCTTCTTTTCCCGCTAGCGCTACCGTGAATCATATCACAAGACTAGTAGATATATTGGAACTTTATTATACTGTGAGAACGTATAAAGCATATAATAACAAATACAGTGAATTTAAGTTAAGAGGCAAATGAGTTCCGTTGCGTTATGATGCTTGTATCAACCGTAGTACTCAAAATGTCACCAAATAAAATTATCTGAAGTTTTAAACTATCCGCGCCAGTTGTGTGTCCATTTTTAATGTTACTACATAAAGCACATGTTTTAATAAAGTATTTTGAATAGAGATTTAACTCATCATCTGGCAATCAAAAAAAAGTCGAAACATACAGTGTATAATTTCATAAATAACCGAATTTGATGATTCATTTTCAATTAAAAATTTCACATAAATTGGTTGAACAGCTTTTGTCTAGTTTAGTAATAAAATATTGAAAGCTCATTTTAATTCAATTTGCAAAATATTTTCACAGTTAAAATTTGCGGCACCTCCTTTTTTCATTTTTGTCTATTTCAAATATGTTAAAATACACCCTGCCATGAACAGATAGTTTTTTTTATATCCTGTGTAAGAGAGTCATATGAACATTTTTTTTACTGATGCCCATATTCACCAAATACGTTGTTAAAGATAGAAGTTACTAATCTTGGAACTTTAGAATAAAATTTACTTTCTATACACCAAGCAAATTATCAGGTAGAAAAGTTAGTTAAAGAATAAATGTAAACTGCACTATACTGCTTGCTCTTTTTGTTGAATATTTTAACGTTCACTCAAAAATCCAACCGATGGCGTTAATGTAAACGTCAAAAAAAATGTTTCACAAAATAATAATGTTTTATCCTAACCCAACTGGACACAAAACTTCCACAACTTTAATGTTTTACAACTCTACACTTCACAAAAGGTTAATAAACAACACATAAATAAACTCGCAAGAGCAGAGTGTAGATATAATACTCCACGTTTATACGTTAGACATTATGATCTATGTGGCAGCCATTATTATTTTGTCAGGCGAATAAATATTTATACCCTGGAAGCTGTAAGACAGAATAAATTTATACCTACAGTAAACATATTTATGGTTGGTAAATTGAAGTATCGCTATTTATTCGGAGAAATAGTTACCTAAAGAACAAATGAATCGAACAAATAACTACTTACGTTTGGTGAATAATGCCATGAGTATAATACAAAAAAAATTGTGAATCTCTGGTCGACAGAATACTGGCAGCCCGTCATTAGCACACACGCGTCTCTGAATATCCGGTTCCGGCTTACGGCGCAACGTGCTCACTTTTCCTTTCCTCTCTTTTCATCTTTTTTTTTTTCATACGCATAAAGTGCAAACAGAATATAACATAATTTGACTTTGGCAATGAAAGTATATAGGTACTTATTCAGCCTAATTTCATTTTTAATTAAGTTTTTTTATATTATGTAGGTACATCAATTTGTTTTTTGCGTTGATGTCTAATTAAAAACGTCCAAATAACTAAGTTTTGTGTCCCATTACTCCCATTTAATCGTTTTGTGTAGATAATTATGTATTTTTAGTATTCGGAGGTAATATTTTTGTATAGAAACAGTCGTTTAAAGTTTAATAAAATTTCTTAAATTTTATTTAATTAACTCAAAATCCCGGTTAACACACACAAATAAATGATAGCACGAATCGGAAATGCATCCCAAATAATTCGCGAAAGGCCCTTATCGCTACTACAAACATGTACAGAAGCGTGGCTACGACGCACGCATCTTTGTGCCATCAAAACGGGGGAAACTTCGAACAATTTCTATGAATACTTGTTAATGACATGACATATTTCCATAGTGACATAACATAACGCCAGGACTGACCTCAAAATTTCATAAAATTTAACAAAACTTTGAAAGTCCGTTTCTCTTATATAAAAAGTTACTTGAAATATTTCTTCGCCTAATTGATTTCTGTATACACGCTGTTAAAAAAAAAGAATCAACTTAAAAATAGTCCTGTATATTGAATTTGCATGAATAAAGAAAACTAAATGTGGAATAGGTAATTTGGTTAATAGGTAAAGTAAACTGATGGCAGGAGGAGGCTCCCTTGATAATAAATAAAAATCAATTGATATTAAACAAAAAAATATATTTTTTACTCAATGCCACTACTTGCATCACACATGTAAATTACATCGTCATTAGACACATCTATTTGGAAGCGTTCGTAATAGAAAGTTTGACTTGTGAAGAAAAATTACCGCATATCTGTGTATAAGTAAAATATCAAGACAAAATGTCAAATAGAGACTGAAATGAAAAACTGCGACAATTTTTACGAAAACTTTCTGAAGAAAAGAACCGGGAATGCAATCGGCTATATGTTATTATTTCTTTATAACGTACTAACTACTAATGGCCCGGTCCGGCTTCGCACGAATTTGTAGATCCGTTTTTTCGTCGACTTACGTTGCAAAATTGGTCTCCACGAAAAAAGATTTTATTTTATCGCGGTAATATATAGCCTATGTCCGTGCTGAAGGTCCATTCTAAATATTGGTGAAAAAATTTTGAAATCGTATGAGTAGTTTCGGAGATGACTTACACACAAACTCACAAAATTTGCATTCTCTCTATGTAATATTAGTATAGACAATGTCCTGTATCTATCGACGAAAGATTAATATAATTCAGTAGTAGAAAAATTGATAAAATAAAAATTAGTGCGTATCATCAACTTACCTTTATCACCAACTTATCTCCGTTTACTCTATGTCTCATTCGCACCTATGTATTTATGAAATCTGATCTTAAGATTAGTCAGACGAACATAATTTACAATATAGATCGTAAGGAAATGACCACATCTGAGAGCTTCAAACGTGTCTAGAGGAGTGAGGCAGAGTTCATGGCCATGAATATCACGAATATCGAAAGGCAGCAAGAAGCATCGACTATTCAATATAAATAATAATAACGTGCATACATTGAACTTGATCGACGATTTTAAGATGTCACGTGCGTTGACGGCACGCTCGAAATTTCAACTAAGCGGTAGCGATGATGCGACAAAACAAGCACTATTTCAAATCGCAATGTAATACATTTCAAAATGTGCATGCCATCAATGAAGCCGCAGCTCAACTCCAGTCCGCTAGTAATTGAATCGTAAAATGGACAGATAAATGGACATAACTTTAAATCAATCCAAATGGCAAACAAAATTGTTTACACTTCGCCGTTCCCTAAATCCGAATAAGATAAAAATAAACAACGATGTAATTGACTGGACCCCGACAGATGAATCAGTTAAATACTTGGGATTACATCTCGACCGACGACTTACTTGGAGCTGCCATACAAAAAAAAACTGAATGAATCATGCTATATCCTCCGATTAACAGAAAATTACCTCTTTAAGAAGAATGTTCATTGCTCATCAACCAGTCCATCCTAAGATCAATGTTAACATACGGATGCGTCGTTTGGGGAACAGCTTTCAAATCCAACATAAAAAAGTTCAGATCTCCCAAAACAAAGTACTGCGCTCTTTGGTTCCTCCGAAACCAACACATCCCGAAGAACTGGGCATCACAACGATGGAACAGTACATTAAAAATTACGCCCAAAATTTATGTAACAAATTAGATTAATATTCTGAAGCAGTACACTATCAGCTCGATCAACAATTAACTGTAGGCTAAAACTAAAACTTCCACTAATAATTAATTATTTACACCCGTATAACCAGTTCCTAAATCAATTCTAAGCATAGTGCTAGTGTCACTTTCACAAGCAGTTGTGACAGGAAAGCTTCCTGGCCGACCCATAGTGTGACTCTACAGTGAAGTTACATCAATAAACTCAGCTGTAAATGGCCCCAGTGTGCCGAACATGTAAAAAAAACATTACAAAATGTAATTAAGATATAAAAGTACTATTAAAATAATAAATGTCCACAAAATAACTCCAAAATATAGGTAGTATAGTTGTTCCAGAAAACGTTTAACAATAATAATTATGATTTGTAGCGCAGGCGTGGAGAAACATCCGGTTTGAAAAATGTGGGTGATTCATTCCGATTGATGATTTGAGTTCAGAAGGACCTAAAGAATGAAAATATGAAGACTGCTGAAAAAAATCACCCCGAATGTTTTTTTAACCGGATTATGGGAATTACTCGTATTGCGTAAATCGAATTGTATGTTTATACGTCCGCTAAAAACGTTAGAGCTTCTGAACGGATTTCAATGTTGTTTTTACCATTCGGTAGCTTATTTCTTGAAGAATGTTTAAATTCTTCGGCCTAGATTCACCCGAGTACAAGTTATATTGAAGGAAAATTGTATATTCGAAATTATTCAAATGTATGCATGAATGCACATTGCACACCTATCTTTGTGTTCGGGATTTACTTTAAAAACTATAGGTATTTGACACTTTTTCATAATGTTTGCCATGATCCCAGAAATTCTATGGACTATGTTTCATTTCGCGATTTATTTTAATCTTTGAGTAAATAAATTTATAACATTTTAATGAGCTTCTTTGGGCCGTCACTGAGACGCATTGCTCCACCACTTATGCATATTTCGATCGTCCGTAGTGGGTTATTGGTTATTGGTTGAAGGGTGTATAATAACCTATTAATAAATTAGTAATGAATTGAGTATTAATTTATTTAATTATAAATGACTTTATAAATTAATTAACTAATAAATAAAAAACAACGCCGGACAAATACAGCTATTATTTTATAAGAAGTTCCCTGCAGCACAATATGTCTATCTTTAATAGTCAATCTGCAAATTCAAGCGAAGCCGCGCTGAGCTGCTATTAACAAATATAAGCGCTAAAACCACATTCAGGTTAATCAGAAACGCCACACAGTACAAGAAGCTCAATCAGAATCTGACTTTAACTCAGACATACGTTTCGGTTCTATCATCTCTACAGAACAGGAAGTAAAAATTACAGATATCAACATTCAATGTTAATTTACAATTAACAGTATTAACGATCTTAAAACAATGTGCATATTCACGGTAAAAATGTGCAAAATCAAACTAAAATTTTCAAAATGTCTGTTGTGATAATTGATTAATGAAATTGCATTACTGTGGGTATATACAGTAATAATGATTAGAGCGAATATTTGAATGTGCAGAGTGTAGCACAGTGAGTTTCCATTGTCGCGACACAAAACTGTGAGTATACATGACCTGCATCGGTTATACCACGGTGCAGTGCAGTGCAAAGCAATGCATTTGCTATGTGCACATAATGCAATATATCAGAGCTCAATAATGCATATTGTAACTGGCTGCATGTAGTGTATAAAAGACATACGTCATCTATGAATGTTATTGCAGAAATCATTGCTGTACACCCGCGTCAGGGGAAGCTTGTCGTGTCTTGTAGAAAAGTATATTAGTGATGGACACTATGGTCCTCTAAATACGATTTATTAGAGAAAAGAATATTACATAATCGAGAACGCACTTAGTACACAGGACAATCTTTTTTTTAACGACATTCTACTTTTGATAGGTCCATTCAAATTTAAATTACTATCTTGCACACCATTGAGTATTGGACTGGGTGTTTTAAAATTTTTTTCTTGTTTTGATCACTACTACTAGCGATATATGAAAAGAATTTCATCAGTTATATTCGGTCAGTGATTTCGTCCCACATAGATCCGTAGATGCTAGCGTAATGAATTTAGCTATATTTTCAATAATTGAATACCATCTTACCATCGTACGACTATCTACCTCGATCTAATCTAGAACTTAATTTGTTTCAACTAAAAGATCTTTACTTAGTTGAAAACAAATAACATTCTTAAATCCTGCCTCCACACCATTATATTTTTCTTTTAAGCAGGGCTTAAATACCCGTGAACTGGCCTTAACAGCTGTCCATAGGGTTTGAGTGTCACTGGCTCTTGGATTAAGAAGTCGTTCCAAAAAAAAAACAGCATTAGCCCTTGAGTACTTAAATAAATCAAGTTCTCATCCGAATGATGAGTACTTTTCCAGTCAGCAATCCTTGCTTTATAATCAGTAGTTGAAAAAATATCACATTGCAGCCCTAGTTCCAAATGTATTGCCTGAATTGATAACGGGTGAGAATTAGAGACGTTACAGATCTGGATTCTATTGGACATATTCTGCAAATGAGGATGCGGATTTTTTGACGTTCACATCTGCAGATGCGGATGTGAAAATTATGATAGGAATATCTTATAATATTTTTAACAATAAATGTGGATTCCGATTGCTAAATATAAAATTTTAGTTTTGTGATAATTTATTCAGATTGCACCCAAGTATAATAAGTAAAACAATGAACGCGACCAAGCAAGTAACAATTAGCATACGCAGGCAACCGCTTTTTGAGCATAGCATTTCTGTAATTTGTTTTAAATTTGCAATATTTGATCCATAAAGCAAATCAGTTGCACAAAATCTGTATCAATTTTGAAAGGAACTTCTTTTAGTAAATTCACCAGGCACAAAACCACAATCATCTCTTCTTCACAGATTTAAAAGTGCACTTCCACTGTAAAAGCTTTTGTTTAAACTAAGCCGTACCCAAAAACAGCGTTTTTTCGTTTATTTTTTAACGTTGGTAATGATTATATATATTATATACCCTAATAGAATATTGTCATCACATATTATCGATATGATCAAACAACCAACTGACCGAGTCAGTTTGGTATAATCGAATTTAGCTCTGCTCTGCCGCTGAATTCTATTCCAGATTGGTAAGGCCGCAATTACCGCTGATCTAGACCAGTTTAGCGAAGTCCCGTCTTGATAGGCACAGGGATATTCTTTATAATTTAGTTCTCGAATTATTTTTTTGGAACGAATTTCCTTATGGGACGTTATAGATATAAATGGAGATGGCTAGAAAAAAACGTAAGAAAAAAGCGTAATAAAAGTGTAAGAAAATCTGTAACGAAAATCTACATATATAATTACCTATTGTATGTCTGTCCGTAGACATAGAAAGTTGAAATTGGACACACTTATAATATTATAGGGTATGGGACAGATCCTAATGGAGCCGGATTTATGACTTTTGGTCCCTGAGGGGAGCAAATTGAAAACAAAAAAGTTTTTTTCTTATAATTCGCTCAATTTAAATCAGATTGGTTCGAGAACTGTCTTAAACGAAAGAAGAGAAATTGTTACAGAATTCGCGCAAATAGTGTTTTTATACATAAAAAAAAAACAGAAAAAATACTGTATAAATTGGATTTTGCCTAAACCTAATACATCACGCACGCGGATCGGTTATCTTCGTCTGTTGCACACTGTATTATGGACATTTAAAGATTGAGTATGTTCTGTCTTAAAATAAAAAGATCGCATTTTTTCAAAAACGGATCCAATATCGGTCAGTTTTTTGACATTAATATTCTGTAAAATGCAATGCCTTCTAACTTCATGATTTATTATTAAACCTATATAAATAGCGACATCTAGGCAAGGTTAATGGTTCAGTGGTAGAATACTCATCTGCCATGCGGGTGTCCCGAGTTCGATTCGCGATAGATGCACAATAAATGTTATTTTTATTTTTTTTAATTTGGAAATCACACGATTAATTTTTGTTTAATAATCATATTAGCTAGTATATTATCAATAAAATTTTCGAATAATTTATCAAATTAGTAAAAAAAACTATTTGATACATAATAAATAGCGAAAAGAGCTTCGTTTCAACCGAGTGTTCCACGACAACTCTCGTCTTTTTTTTACTTCGGCAATGAATTATATTTTTCTCAAAGTTAATGTTTTTTCGAATCGATTACGATCGCCATTGAAGTTTTCAAAAGGAATTGAATCGACAAAAGTATCTACACTTCCAAAAGTACATCCAAATTAAATGCAAACAAACACAGTGCTATTTATAAAATCAACACTCATCCAACTTTCCCCAATAGTTCTGTTCATAATATTATAATATGCCTACCTACTTGAACTGTGAACCATCCGTATAACGCGTGTACATATACCGATTATATTATGTATGCTACGTGCTACAGATATTGGCGGTCGATGGCTTATTGATAACCGAAATCAATCTCAAGTATTGACTAAATGCACACCCGACCTATGCAATTATCACAATCAGTAATCATTTGAGAATATTATGCACAATACATGAAGAATTATTCCAATTAAGTATTCTAATTTTTGTTATACTGTACCTTGAAAAAACTAACAGAGACGGATCTTAAACACTTTTCATAGTTTGTGGGTTATGACCACTTTGTCTGACCAGTAATTACTTTCTATTTTGAACAAAAGCCCATTAAATAAATAAAAATCATCCACTAATTTGCAGAAAAAGCAATTGAACCCATATATCTACCTTGAGAAGAATTCCAAAGAGTGTCAATTTGCATTTGATGAGTTGTAAAAAAGTAGAAGGTAATTTCTGCTAAGACATAACTGTAAATATAAAAAAAATTATAGGACCTACTTACAAACATTATAGGGAATAAAAAATTTATTTTTATCTCTACAACTCTACAAGATTAAGAATTATCATTTTTAACCAAAATTGAAATGATATTAAGAATTTTGCAAAAAACCTTTTCAACTTCCTAAAAATCACTTTAGAGGATTGCCCCGATTTCTTTTTTAATTGATCTTCTTGAATTTTTAACCGCGGGAGGCATCTGGACAACCTATTAAAATAAAAATATTTTTAATCACGAAAATGTTGTACATTTTGACTGGGATATATTTGACAATATTATTTCTCGAACAAATACACTTCAATTTTAATACGACTCATTTCGCTATATTTTTCCTACTTGAAGTCACCGGAATACAAAAAAATAAAACGATTTTTCAAAAAATCTGTTTGCCTGTCGGCGCAATTCTAACGCCTTAGCAGATCGAACCCAAATTTTGGTATTGATTTTCGAAAAAAAAACAACAAAACATGTATTACATTTTAACCATCACAGACAATGCAGATTTTTCAGTAATTATTGACGCATTTTGCAGAGAATTCATTATTAATTATAGAACAATTGACTAAACTAAACTAAAATTGGAAATTTTTAACCACCAGAGACAACGTAGAATTTTTAATTCTGAACATCAATGTGTTTTCATCTTTCTTGACACATAT
This sequence comes from Xanthostigma xanthostigma, assembly GCA_963575645.1. Lineage (NCBI taxonomy): Eukaryota > Metazoa > Arthropoda > Insecta > Raphidioptera > Raphidiidae > Xanthostigma > Xanthostigma xanthostigma. The sequence goes on from OY754468.1 coordinate 17,971,470, forward strand.
GCAGCGCTGCCAGATTATTTTTCGACCAAGGTGGTATTATTAAGTTTTCGAAGCATGTTAGTTTGCTAAGCGGGACATACTAATAAAACAAATAATCACTTCTAATTATAATAATTATATTATATTATATTAATTATAACTAACGTCCACCAAGACCGATCGCCGCCCACATACCCGCCCAACTCTCTACCTGATCGTTCGCCATGGTCAGTTCATAATAATAAAAGAAATTAAAAAAAAAATTAATATACTACATTTTTAAAGGGAACTAAAAAGTATAAAATAATTGATTTGAAACGAAAAACGTGAAGCGAATTATTAGTTTTGTCTCATAAATAGATTTTTTCATAGATAGCTTCTCTCTACACTCCTTATATAACTGTCCCATGGGCCCCACATTTTTCATTTCAAATTCTACAAGTTTAATATCTGTCTGTAAAAAAATTATTTTATACTTTTTATTGCGCTTTAAAAACGTGGTATATTCCGTATTAATTTTTTTTATTTCTTTTATTATTTTAATACTTTTTAGTAAAATTAAACAAAAATACATCGTAAAAAAATAAATTTTTATATGTTCCATGGAGGATCGAACCCGCGACCTTTGCATTACTAGCACGACGCTCTAACCAACTGAGCCATAGATCAGTGACTGCTATCTGCCTTACAACGGTAAATAAGTAAGATTATATGTTTCTGTCCACCCGGACAGACACACCAAGAAAGCGAGTTGAATAAAAATGGTAAAAGGGATCGATTTTAAAACCGCGCAATTATGTGTAATCCGCGCGGGACATCATACTTTAAGCTTAAAAACTGCACGTATACGTGTTTCTGATATTTAATTTTAAAATTTATATCAAACGTAGTGTAAAATAGTCAGTTTTCAATAACAGGCATTAAATCATGTGAAATGTTCCATGAACAGTGCCGTGCGTCACGTAATGAAGCGAGGGGTACAGTTCGATGAGACCAGGTGGTGTACTCATACATAGGTATTTTACCCCTCCGTTCTGACAAGAGATCACCACCGTTCTCATTGTCATGCAAATCATTTTGAACTATATGTAATGTCACTATGTATCATCCAGCAGTGGCCAACTTATAGGTTTGTTTTAAGATAATAAAAAAAATTCATATAATAATAGAATCGCCTTCAAAAAATCCACTAAAAAGAGCAACATATCTAAATTTTGAGGAAAGCTAAACTTTTTAAATCTTCAGCAACCTGATAGTCACAGTTGACGTAGTCTAGGCGGTAGGGAGATTTTTCCTATGTGAAACATACTCCACCTCGCAAAATTTTTGCATACGCTTTTAGTTCCCTCTCAATGTCCCAAATGCACAAATGTCTACAATTTTTCCGGGGAGAAAGGGGGGCTGAAAGGCACAAAATTTGTTTTCTAATTTTCTCGACTTGTATTATAGCTACGACAAAAATAATTACACCAGTGAAGAGGGCGCTCCGAGCACTACAAGTTTGCCCCCTATGACTCTCGTCGTAACTTCAACGGTTATCGATTTATATCAGACAATTAGAACGACGTTTTCAGATATTTTCAGAATAACAACATTCAGTTTTCCTGCGTACCTAAGCAAAAGTAATTTTGACATTATTAGAAAAAAATATTACCCAAACAATGTCACTAACGCGATTCAAACCCGGATCTTCCACTATCGCGGCAACTGAATTACATTTTACAGTGAATTATCCACACAATCAACCTTTATCATTATAAAGCATATTTCTGTTTGGAAAGAAGTCCAAAAGTAAAGATTGAACACGGCTATTGTAGCGGTGCCAACTGCCAACCCTCACAGAACATACTGAGATCTGACATCCACGGTGTCACTGACGAAGGTTCCCAGGTGTCGTCTGCGTAGTTCGCAGAGTAACAAAGCCTGCATACGCCTGCTAATATTAACGATAAGGTACGGCGTAACGCACTTATGCAATCGGGTTACCAAAAAACACTATATAACAGAACTACAAAAATTAAACAGCTGGGTCGATTTTAATAAAATTTCTTTTATGTATATCATATCGACGGTAAAACTCCTTGATTAATATTCTAATGAAGTCAATATCACTTTTTATTCGTGATAATACATGTACCAAATTTCGTTTAAACAAAAAAAAAAAAACGGCTTGGCAAGTCGATATCATATTTTATACGTAAAATTTTGTGCAAGAAACCACTTTTGCAGTATTTCTGTTTAAATAAATAAATATCTGAACCGATTTAGATACAAAAATCGGATCAAATCGACGTTAATACGCTTCAATTTTTATTCGCCAGAGTTCTTGCTAGTCATGAGTAATAATGATCAAAAATTTAATTTTGATCCAGAGTATTTTATATAATCATCATTGTTTTAATCATAATTACTTCATTGTGTATATATTATACGAATTATCAACCTCTTTTTAAGTCAGTTAAAAACTAGAAAACTGTCAAAAACAGCAGTGTGTTCATGAGGAATAAATAACATTAAATTAATTCCTAACTTAACAGATCAAAGGTTTCTTATCTTTTTGTTTATTTATTCTTTCAATGCATCCTTACTGATTCTAGGTACAAAAGACATGGAGTTTAGTCTTAATACTTTTAGTGGTTTCTTATTAGTCATGACAGACATAATTGACTTGTGACTAAATCTATATATTTAAAACACAAGCCCTAAACCTCTAGACAATCCGCCAGCCATCCCTACTAAACCGATTGACACAATTTTTTTTTAAACTGAAGCCTTTAATCCACAGATATGTTATCGCTATTTTTTTTTTGGTGAAAATCTTTAAAAGGGCTTCTTTCAAGCGATAATAGTAAAAAAGACGAGGGGGTAGCGGGGTGAAGAGGAACGTAAAGAGAGAAAATCCTTCGATGTTCACGAGACATGAGTGTGAGAGAAATGCAAATATGTACGTATGTCGGAGATTTTACAAACAGTTTGACAAGTCGACTTTGACAATTGAAGTGCATATTTTTAGTTCGTTTTTAGCGTAAATATTCCAAATATTAATACACAAATAAATTTTATTTCATTTTCCAAATAATTTAAGAACGTGTAAGTTTATGTTAATTTAATGCCAAAGAGTTTTTAAATATTACATGGACTGTACCAAGTCTAAAATTTGGTCTCAGATCAGAAAAAAATAGTGAAAATCGAAAATGTATCAAATGAGGTTAGATTTTCTAAAAATGAATTGTGACAGCTCTTGCGGGGTAACCATGACAACGATGAACAGATCTCATACATTTTCTTTGAATTTATAATCAATTAAATATAGAGACAACTTGATAGATCAAGCTAAATCAAAAGAAAAATAACTGTAAATGGAAACTAATGAGGAATAAAATTATTGTCGTAGGTCTGTATCAAAATATCGATTTTTGAAAATAATATGAAAATACAATATGCAAAAGGTTTTGCACGGGTACACTAGTTAACTATTATAATCATAGAATGAAACTAATATTATACATTTTTACACATCAACTTTCGTGAGTACCGCATCACTGATACTTTTATTCTTCTTTTCACCACAGATAACCAAATCAAAGCTTTCGAAAAGCATCTAAAAAGAACCTGCAAAAATATTTCTATGGAAAAAGTCGCAGTACAGATTTAAATGAAACCCGAAATAAACAAAACAAACACACAAGTATACCTATAGAAGGCTACTTCGCTCTGATCTGTTTATGTACAGTGCGCGTTTATTATCAAAGAGAAAAAGACTCTCGAAAAATCTTTCACCGCAAAAAAAGCAACGCCGACGAGGCAAAAAAAAAAAAACAAACAAAACAAATAGAATACGTGAAAACGTACAGAAAATGAAAATATCCTTAAATAAATGGCCAGCAGGCAACAGACTGTAAAATGAAAGAGAAAAGTATTTCAGTACTGCGGTTTTTAGGTTACCTACCTGCTATATCAGTCGTGTTCGTTTTACTGATTTACGAATAGTGTAGTGAACGTTAATTTATTTAACTGCTTCGTCATCATTACCAATATTCAAAATTGTAACAGAACATAATTTTGCTTGTAATTTCATTTTCATGTAGTTGGTACCTATTTTGTACGACAGTTAGATGAAAAAACGTATTTTGAAATTTTTGTCTGTTTGCTACAAAATTCACTCGAAATTGGCCAAATAATGTTAAGTTTAAAAAATATTTATTATGCTTACAAAAAATTGTTTTATCTTACCTCAATAAAAAAAATAAAACGTTTCGTTCAGTAATAGTCAATGTATGTGTCTTCGTTTTATTTTGCTTTGGACATTAATCTACAGGGTGTCCCAGAAGTTACGCACTTCCTCGTAGGGATCGAAAGAGAAAATTATTCTGAGACGAAAAGTCCTTAGCCATTTTTTAATCAAACGCATAGATAATTAATTATTAATTAATGAAAGTGACCAATCAGGAGCGATTTGATTTGTTTTCCGATTTTATTTGTTTTTCTCCCGACAGTCACTGGATGTTTTTTAATTAATTTTAATTAATTATTCAGAGACGACTGACAACGGAAGACAGTTATCCAAGATACGGGAGAAAAACAAATAAAATCGGAAAACAAATCAAATCGCTCCTGATTGGTCACTTTCATTAATTAATAATTAATTATCTATGCGTCTGATTAAAAAATGGCAAAGGACTTTTCGTCTCAGAGTAATTTTCTCTTTCGATCCCTACGAGGAAGTGCGTGACTTCTGGGACACCGGTATATATATAAAAGAGTTTGTTCTGATTCATCAACGCCCAGGTCAAACCGCTTAAGCGTAAACTTGAAATTTGGACAGTAGGTTCCTTTTATGACGTGAGCACCCACTAAGAAGGGATTTTTTAAATTCGCATCCTAAGGGGGTAAAAAAGGGGTACAAAGGTTTCTGATAAAATGGCCATATTTAAAAAATCGTTAAAATGAGAGACATTGAATTCAACATACGCACTCTTCATTAAAAATAAATAAACCCTTGTTCCAGCGTTTTTTTTAATTCAACCCCTAATAATGGGGTGAAAAGGGGGTGTTAATATTATATTACCCAATAACATTTTGAGGGCGCGAAATCGGAGTCTTGCATTAGCGCCAGGCCGCAAACGAAATACATTTTGCAGAAACCGGGACGGGCCGCTAGTTACGTATAGAAACGTTTCGTTTCGAGCATTATAAAGATTCTAAAACTTAATATATTCGTATATTCATGTAAAATACCGTTCACTGACTGACTGACTTACTAGTTCATCACGAAATCACGCGAACTATAAAGCCTACAAACTTGAAATTTGGACAGTAGGTTCCTTTTATGACGTAATCAGCCACTAAGAAGGGTTTTTCTAAATTCAGTTCCTAAGAGAGTAATAAGGATATATCAACTATTTTGACAAAATGTCATTTCTCACAAATCGTTAAAGTCAATGAATGCAGCATGCTGACTCTTCGTTAATACTAATCAAAGCCGTATTAGCTCTAAAAGTCCAATTTATTCTGCTGAGATAAATTTCAGAAGACCAAATATGTCAAGGATAATCAGGAATTTTTCAAAAATCTAGTTCTGAGAGTGTTAAATGGTATGCAAAGTTTTCCGAAAAAATGTCATTGTCAATATCTCAATAATCATTAAAGAGAGAGTTATTGAATTCAATACACTAACTCTTCATTAAAAATAACCAAATCCATATTCGAGCGTTTCTTTTTATTAATTTGGCCCCTAAGAGAGACAAACGTGGCTGTAAGTTTTTTTGATCAATCAACAATTTACAGTAGGTATCTTTTGTGATTCCAGCATCACTAAGAAGGGATTTTTTGAAATTCAGTGTCTAAAGTGGTCAAAAGGGGACGCGTAGTTTTTTGGAAAAATGTTCATATCTCACGAAACGTTAAAGTGAGATGTCTTGAAGTCAACATAATATAAATTCTTCATTAAAAATAAGCAAATACATGTTTGATCGTTTTTTTTAATCAATCCCAAGAGAAAAGGGGAGTTCCGAAACTGTATCAGTGTGAAACTCGAAATTTGACTTGAGTAGATTCTTTGTTGTAATCGAAGAGATCGGTGTTTACAAATTATCTAAATTCATATTCCAAATGGTGAAAACGGAGATAAAAACCTTCATGGAGGTTGCGCTGCATGAAATTGCTTAAGCTGAAAACTCGGAAAAAATACCCTTCTTAAAAAAATAAAAAAATACATGTTCGACGGTCTTTTAAATAAATTTATCGAACGGGGAGGCGTGGGTTTTATATAATTAATTATAAATCTTTGATTAACGTCTGAATAGAACTCTTCAAATAAATAAAATTGTCGACCAATTTTTCTTAGACCAATATATTGACAATATAATCTAACAGAAATCACGACAGATTGAAAGTTTGAATGATTCAAAAAATTTATGAAAAATTATTTATTTATTAAAAATTATTATCGTGATTTCTGTTAGATAATAAATAACTTAATACTAATTAATTTTTATATTTTTTAGATATTTCTGAAGAAGCTCCAAATCCGGATCGAAACGTCATCTTGTGTTATATTGATTTGTAATTTTATTATTTTTTGTCAATATATTGGTCTGAGAAAAATTGGTCGACAATTTTATTTATTTGAAGAGTTCTATTCAGACGTTAATCAAAGATTTGAATAATATTATTATGTAGGTAACCATGGCAACGAATAGCAAATATATAATACTAGCCATTACCTCACACGATATCAGATATTTTATTCCTACTTCAAAATGTCGAATAGTATAATTATTCAACATTTTGAAGTTGAAAATGTTGTAAAGTATAATTCAACATTCTGAAGTTGGAATGGTCCCGTCGCCCAATTGGCGTTTGAGTTTCATGGAAACTAATCCTTGCAGACTCGTTCGACGTGCCAATATTCTTATTTGGCATGCACATTAATTATTTTATCTGAAGTACGTAATATGGTGTAGGTAGATGGACGCATGTTAGGTAGGTCCATTTCGAGTGCAAAGGCCTTCACTGAACAGCTTGCCGGGGAGTAGAATTCAGCAGGTATCAAAGTGTGGAATAACGGGCGAGTGCATTCGCGAGTGCAATTTATTTTGCACGATTATATTCCGTATGGTAAACAGTCAGCCGTCTTTACAGTTCGAATTACGTGTGGAATGAGACTCAAGGATCGGGGATATCAAGGATTCGCTAAAACATGAATCTAGTCTTTAATACCTATTAATTATTACATTATAGAGAATTATTATTTTTGCACGGCATATGCACCACATTACTCGTTCGTCAGAATATCGGTGCCATATTTGCTCAAAGATTTCAAGAGCTCGTTTATTTTTACAAGCTTTTATTTAGTTTCACCTGTCCCGGTATCTGTCTGTCTGTCTGAAATCAAATGTTGCAAGTTAAATTTGACTCAGTTCCCGTTATCCGATTGAGCTGAAATTTTGCAGGCGTATGTAGTTCCTATGACAATACAATATTATAAAAACTGACTGTTCCGGCTTTGGCCCGGTTGCAAATTGCACTTTTAATTACTTCCCGTTATCCGATGGAGTTTAAATTTTGCATACGTATGTAGTTCCGACAACAATGCAATATTATAATAACTAACCGACCGTTCCGGTTTCGCCCGGTTGCAACGCACTCTTAACTACTTCCCGTTATCCGTTGGAGTTGAAATTTTGCATAATATGTACATAATATGTAGTTCCCATAACAATACAATATTATAATAATTAACTGACTAGTCCGGCTTTAGTCCGGATGCAAGTCGCTCTTTTAATAAAGCACACTAAAAACTTACAAATAAATAAACGAAAAAAATATTTTTAAAAACAAGCTTTTATTTATTGTTAATAAAAATGAACTAAAAAGTTAAATGTAATTTTATTCCGATTAGAAATTATAATATTATTAATAAAGCTTTTATTTGAAAACTTGAGACTGATAAGTATGTATAAAACGACTTCTTTTCAGTCTCAAGTTTTCAAATATAAGCTTTATTAACAACTAATAAAAGTTTGTTTTTAAACATTTTTTTTTCGTCTATTTATTTTCATTCTTGTTCCGATAAAATAAAAACAAAATGGCATTACTTAAATTATGAGGGACAGTTCTCAACTATACTTTTGCATCATTTTAGTGTTATAAAAAACATGCTAAAACAATGTTCAGATCATACCAGTCTGGTGTCCATTACCTTAACGATGTAGTAAGTGACTCAACAACTTTAATAATTGTAAAGAAAGTGCTTTAAAAATAATTAATCAGTGACATCGGTAACTATGATATGCAACCAGAGATATTTATTGTATGTCTATGTGTGCAACACATAGCATAATATATGTATTAACACGTAAAATTAATTAGTTATGACTTCAGGCCTCTTCACACGATGCAGGATTTCGTGCTGGCTAGCTTGCTTGAACTCTTGCAGGCTGCCATATGTATGGTTGGTAGGGAGCACTGCTAGTTTCGCTTCACACGCAGCTTGCTTGTTTGCTCGCTGTTTCGCTAGGTTGACACTTGACAGTTATATTTGAAATTTAAATATGGATGTAATGGTTGTGCAAGAAATAATTCGTCGTAGACGAATTGCTACTATGACTTTAATAATGATTGAAAAGCTTCAAGAGAAAAGAGAAAAATCAAAGCAAAAACTTATTTCCTGTCGAGTCCATTTACATTTTGATTTTACAACTTTTGGCACCATCGCTGTTCATTTGGAAGCTTTTTCAAACAACACCATATTTAACGAATGTCAAACGATATCACGTGATAAAATACGACTCCATAATTGGTCAAATTCTTAAACTAGCAGGCAGTGCTGCATGAAACTAGCACTGAACCTATCACCCAAATATAGCAAGATAGCAAGCAGCGGACCAATCAGTGACGTCACATCCAACAGTGTAGCGTGCAAAGCTGCCTGCAAGACTCCAAGCAAGCTAGCGTACAGGAAATCCTGCATCGTGTGAAGGGCCTTTATTTACAAGTTCTTTTCTCTACATTTAAATTTAAGTTCACTCACGTTATAAAGTAAAAACATTTAATTTAGAGATAATATAAAAATAAATAGTACCTAATATTTTTTTTGAGGACTTTGGAACTCATCCCTTGCAAGTTACACCTTCTCGTTCCATCTCTGCATTAAAACGACATGGAATGCATCCCTTATAGACAGGTGTATGCAAAAAACTATATGAATTTTCATATGCATTACTGCCCAATTTAACTAACTTATTGCCACGTTCGATTTGATTAAATATTTTAAAATTATGTACATCAAACATGGAAAGGAATGTTATTAAAGATTCTAACAGTTCACATATTCTGCCCTTTTGCATACTTTTAACTATTATTGAGAATTTTGAACGGAATTATTTGTTTTTTTTATTGTTTAAATAAAATACTTTTTTAACAATCTGTTCGTATGAACGACGCATATTTTTACAAAAATTCGCTTCTATATAAAGTACATAAAATTCTGCGTCTCTTTTTTGATATACAGATATTGTCTGAGTTCAAAAAACGTCGGTTTATTGCCATTTTTGGAAAAAAATAACATAATATTATATCGGATAGTCCATAGATAACCTACTGTAACAGCTACATCGAATTTTTCTTTCAAATGTAATATTGTCCATACTCTTTATGTAATTTGAAAAATGACAGATTTTTCGACGGAGAATTTCGTGATCTTTAGTTTACGTAAAAGTAATATTTTCAGAAAAATGCGTCATTTGTAAATTATTCGCAAAAAAACGAAAAATTAAGTTATTGTGACACCCCAGTTGGAGCACAAACTGAAAATTGATGCAAACTACAAATTACTCTTTTTGCATTTAAATAAAGAAGTTATAACCACTTCCAGTTTTACACGAATTATTAATCGATGTTTTTTATAAACTTTACAAATTCGGAAATATTTTTAAAATACAAAAAAATTACCTGTTGTGTAGATCTGTCAAAAATAAATTAGCTGACAATGATGCTTTGGTTAATTTCTACATAACTTATTAACATATTATGTATTATGCAAACGAATAGCAAATTTCATAATATTTAATACTCGCCGTTACCCGCGTCACCGTACCCATTAATAGAAATTTGATTTTCTGTATTATCTTTATATATAAAAATTACGTGTCACGTTGTTTGTCCGCGTTTGTCCTCGATGAACTCCTAAACTACTGAACTGATTTTAAATTTGATTTGCACACCGTGTGCAATTCGACCCAACTTGAAAGATAGGATAGCTTACATTTCAATTTATAGTCGCAATATTATTTTATTGCAAATTATTTGTCTATTCCTTGACAGTCATAATACAACCATATAAGATGGCGTACCTGTTGACTGGATTGAGTGAATATTGAATAGATGGCGTAACGAACTTAACAACCATATAAGATCTGTTGACTGGATTGAGTGAATATTCAATAGATGGCGCAACGAACTTAACAACCATATATCTAGATTAAGGATGTAAAAAAACTGAATATCGTTTAAAACTGCTCGGCACGACGGCGCAGCCGGAGTGCTCGACATACACACATATACGCCCATGTATATTTTAAAATAGCTAGCAATTAATAAAATAGATAGATAGATAGATAGATGTTCCAATTAAATTGTTTTATTATTTCACTTTATACGTAGCGAAGCACGTACAGGGCCGCTAGTAATATATAAAATATCATTTTTTTATTAAATTGGAGTGGTTCTGTCGCCCAATTAGCAGGATTTTTTTTATTCAAGTTGTTTGATTGACGTAAAACTACTTATAGAACTACACTAATTGCAAATTGCGCTTGCAAATCTTTGTATCACTGTTTATTCAGACTTTATTGGAATCAAATTTTGACTCTCGTGTGTAAAATTACAACTATTTTAGTAGGTATAGATAATCCCGTCAATCACTTATCAAATGTACTTCCTATTTATTATAAATTGTCCTTTATTATCCATCTGATTTTGTACGTACCTACTATATATAGTAAAAATTTATAAATATCACCTGAATCTTACGAAGAATTCCCGAAACATTTACGATAAAAAAAAATAATACAGAGAGAGTTTAAACTGCAACTTTTAGTCTAACTTTATTTTTAACATCCTATGAATTGGTATTTATAGATTAGATAATAAATAAAAATAGTTGATAATATATTTTTTTTTCTGATATTACCTACATATCGAAAAAACGTTTATCATGGTTGATAATATACTATTTTATCTGCAATATGACAAATATGAAAAATGTACATAAACTCACATTCCCGTTAGATACTGTCTTAATACGGTACGTTAACATTAAACTGAGATTAATAAAAAAATGGACAGTAAAATTGGAGGAATAGATCGCTCCCGGAGGTACAAAAATTTACTGAAAACGGGACTATATTCGGATTGTACTGTGATATCAGAAGATGGAACAAAATTTCAATGTCATCAGATAATTTTGGCAGCAGCAAGTTCAGTTTTTGAAACATTCATTTTTGGTTGTTTATCAAAAAACAACAAAGAAGTCGTTATCAATATCAATTACAATAAAAATGTTGTGATACTATTACTCGACTGGATGTATTTACAGGATATTTTTAATGTTTCGGAAGACGAAGTTTACGATTTACTGGTACTTGCGCACTACTATATGATGGAAGATTTGGTGGAATTTTGTGGTCAATTGGACAGCGTCAAAGTTGAAGATGATTTAATATCAGTGTTCAGACTAGCTTATGATTTTAACGTGAAAAGTTTAAAACAAAAATGTGTACAATATTTGAGAGAAAACGTAAAAAATATATTCGATAACAACTCAATTTTAGCAATGTCGGCATCGAGTATAGTCGGCATTTTAAAAGAACTAGAACAACATAATCTAGTGTCAGATTATGATATCATTGGAACAGCGCTAAAATGGGTAAAAGTCAATGTCAATAACGACAATGACATGCGTTTCAAATTAGAACAAAACGGCATATGGCCGCTTTTAAAGTTTGAAAAATTAAAGGAATCGGAGTTTACTGCGTTAATAAGAAAATATAAATGTGTCTTAAATCCAGAAGAAGTTTGCAAGATTTATATAAAAATTGCTGCGAATGAAAAGAATATTGAAAAAGTCTGCAAAGTTATGCAGAATTCTATGATCAGAGAAATCAATATCATTACAGGTCCTGATGAAATAACTGAAAAATTTTATACATTCGTTAGAAAAAACAGTTCTCGCATATCGAAAATTGTAGATGTAACACTTTGCGCGCAAACTCAAAATGGATTAAGTATGTTTTATGAAGAGGATCTGGATATTGAAATATTTATGAGTGATAATTTGGTTGCTGAGGGTTGTTTCAAAGGCAGAACAATGTACAATAGTAATGTAACTGTAAAAATGAACAGTGCTTATGAAATGTTTGTGAAAGATGATGATATTTTTGAAAGGAAAATTGAAATCATTGTACATTTAACTCTAAACAAACCCGGTATTTACACCAAAATGAAACAGTTAGTGTCTACTGAATATAATAAAATATGTGCATATAATCCTGGAATTATTAATAATATATCGTTTATTACAATGCCAAGAATCACAGACGCAGACTAATCTATGTCTATATATAAAATTTTCGTGTCACAACTTTGGCCGCGCTAATCTCAGAAACCACTGAATTGATTTTACTAAAATTTTTAAAAAATGTGTCTTGTTTGGTGCAACTTACCTACGTTATAGAATAGTTTTAATTAAATATTTTGTACAAAATTACGGTGCTTTCTCAAAAAACTGTTTTAGTATCATGTAACGACATTTGATAGAATTTACTCAAAGCTATTAGTTAAGAAGCAAACAAAAAAACTGTTTTAGTAACAAGTACCGACATCAGATAGAATTCGCTCAAAGTAATTGGTTCAGAAGCAAATCTGGTAGAATTTGCTCAAAGCTATTGGTTCAGACGCGGGTCCGCAAACGAAATACATTTTGCAGAATTATATCTATCGCATCCGGGTGAAACCGGGACGGACCGCTAGTATACCTACCTAAAATGAAGGTACAATGAAATATTATATTATTGAATAAATATATGTGAATTTATTTATTTTATAATTTATTTATTTATAAGGCCAACTATTGACTGACACCCAAATTTCAAATAAATGGACCTTTTCTACAAATTCAACAATTTACTTTTTGCAGTGTTTTAAGTTAAAACGAAATCGTGAATGTTACAGGTAGTATACAAATAAACTAACCTATTTACCTGTGTGCAACTTACATTAATATGGAATTACTATGATCGCAAATCTGTAAAATAAAACTTTAACTTTGAATAACTTTTAACGGAGTGAATTTATCGAAAAATTATAAAGGACCTTTTTTGTAGACCGTTCAATTCCCTACAAAAATATGTATTGCTCAATGCTGTATATTCATTTATTTCGGAGGAAAAAAATGAAATGTAAAAAAAGTGAAAAAATCCCATGTTATTTAAATGAGAAATGTATCATGATTACGGCACGGTAGATTATCAAAATTAAGCGATTCTTTTGGTCTGATATCTTTTTTTGGCGCAAAGACTAAAAATTTGGGGGGCAAGTGTAAAAAAAAACAACTTGGGAAATAATGGACACCCTAATGTACATGTTTCTTGCGAACCTCGATTATATAAACATACCGCTAGTATGAACTCCTCAGAATTTTTTATGTTCACGTTAATGAGATTGTACTGTACATAAATTTGAAAGAAAAACCTTATTTCATTTTCCGGAAACCACATTAATAAAACGAAAGTGAAGACAGCACAAGTTTCAGATTGTACTTTGTAGTGAACGAGTCTAAATCAATTCACGGCTCATAAAATAAGTGAAGACGACAGACGGACAGCCAGACAGACCAAACCGACCGACGGACACAGAGCTTAAATCGTGGAGAACGTGTCGGTGTGTCTTTTGGTTGTAATACGGCGTGCCGATGCGAGGCCACGCGCGTTCCGGGAACTAAACCAACGACTGTTAAGTCGCGAGCCGTCACTTGCTGCATGTGCATATTATACAGGTGTTTATTAAATTATTAAAACGAGTATGAATATTGAGACAAAATCATAGACATACCGAATTCAATTCTCATAATCGTTTCAAAATTCAAATTTAACCCTTTAGTAAGGCAAATGTGATGCTAAAATTTTATTAAAATCAATCTGACCGGACTGGACTTTTAAGAAAACACTACTTTTGCAGATACGGATTTACTTACTGAATACTGAAGGGTGTATTTAATTTGGTTCAGATGTTGAATTGATAATAATCTAGATATTAGGAAAAAAAATTCCATCCAAATGGGCGACGGGACCATTCCAACTTCAAAAATGTTGACGTTTGATTATAATAAAGAAAATAAAATATCGCGTGAGGTGACGCGGGTAATAGCTAGTATTCAATATGATAAATATTCGTTGCCATGGTTACCTACATAGTTATGTTCCACGTCATGTAAAAATTAATCAAAGCATGCCTAACTAGTTTATTTCTGACAGATTCATAAAACAAAAGAGCGGATGATTTTTTTTTCTTTCAAAATATTTCCGAAACTATAAAGTTTAGAAAAAAAATTTTTTTACAAAACTATCTTGAAAAAATAAATAGAATAATAATCCGTTTTAGCATATATCTCTTCTGCGCATGCGCCCATTTTCCCCAAAAACAATAAAACTCTTCATATTTGCATACCAAATATCCTCCCAAAATTTGGTTTCAATCCGATCATCCGTGTGGCCTGTATCGTGTTCACAGCCAAACAAACAGACTAACAGACGCACAGAGTTTTTCCAAAAATATGTACAGTGTAACCTCTTTATAACGAATCTCAAGGGACCGAGCATTTTTTTTCGTTATAAAGAGTTTTCGTTATATGGAGGGAAGAAAGAAAAGTAACCAAATTTCACCTAATTAATTTTTTCCAAACACATATAGTCTGTTAACTTTGCCTGACGTTTTTTGCTATGCCAATACCTATTTGTTTTGTATTTTATTAAGTATCTTATGCATATCTTGGGATGTGGTGGAATTATCTTCATTAAACAATAGGAATGTTTCGATAAGTTTGGCGGCATCAAGTGCTTGTTGAATAGTTGGTGATGGTTCAGAATCGTCCTCTTTACGTCTGTAAATATTTGCTGACGTCTAAATATGAACATATTTTTTCGTAATAGAGAATGGATGTTGCGCTATAAAGAGGATATTAATGTATGGGTTTTAAGGTAAACCAACTAAATTGTAAAAATTTTACGTTATAAGGAGTTTTTCGTCATAACGAAAGACTTTATAAAGAGGTTACACTGTATTTTGGATTCGGCGGACCTCAAAACGGAAAGATATTGTAAAATTTTTGAAAAGTGATTTTTGACCTAAACTAGTACCATTCCCCACTTGTGGGTTGGAATGGTAAAAATATTATTTTGAGGGATGTAGTATAGTTAATTTTACCATTCCAAACCACAAGTGGGGAATGGTACTGGTTTAGGTCAAAAATCACTTTTCAAAAATTTTACAATATCTTTCCGTTTTGAGGTCTCCCGAATCCAAAAAACATATTTTTGAAAAATCTCTGTGCGTCTATTAGTCTGTTTGTCTGTGAACACGACATAGGTCAAACAGATGAACGGATTGAAACCAAATTTTGGGAGGATGTTTGGTATGCAAATATGAAGAGCCCTATTGTTTTTGGGGAAAATCGGCGCATGCGCAGAAGAGATATATGCTAAAGAGGTGTTTTTATATAACAATGGTATACTTTTCATACCGGATTATTATTCTATTTATTTTTTCAAGAAAGTTTTGCTAAAAAAATTTTTTCCTAAACTTTATAGTTTCAGAAATATTTTGAAAATAAAAAAAAAAATCAATCGCTTTTTTGTTTTATGGATCTGTCAGAAATAAACAGTTCGGCATGCTTTGTTTAATGTTTACATGACGTGGAATATATTATGTAGGTAACTATGGCAACGAGTAGCAAATATATTGAATACTAGCGATTATCCGCGTCAACTCACAGGATATCAAAAATTTTATTTTCTTTATTATAATCAAATGTCAACATTTTTGAAGTTGGAATGGTCCCGTCGCCCAATTGGCTGGAATTTTTTATTTTATCCAAAAATAAACTTAATCTCACATAACAAAGCCACAATGCCTGTAGCAAATACACTATATTGTCTAAAACCCTATGGATCTCCGAATAGGCCAGTTCCCGGATATTTGGAAAATTTAAATCCTGCTTAACAAAAAAAAAAATATAATAGTTGGCAGGCTGGAGTGGGCCGGACCGTGAAAAAGGAGTAACTTCCGGTCACCTAAAAAACGATTTTCCTATGCATCCTCGAATAGAATGTTGTTTACTTTTTTTTGAAGTTTATATTTTTAACGTGCTCAAACTCATATGGTTGACGTGTTCCCATGGGCCGAACCCCCGCCAACTGCGTCTAAAGTTGATTTTTCTAGAAAAAGGTCTTTTTGTGAGGAATATAATATGTGAATGTTATTATTGAATAAACAAAAATATTATCAAATGATTTGTGTTTTTCGTGTAGAAAATAGGGTAATCCGCTACATATTTTGACACCAAATGGACATCATTCAATATTTTTAAACAAAAAATTTACATTTATATTGGCTACATCAATATCTCTACATCCCACACAATAACTCGACGAAAAAATTGACATTGAAGCGTTTGATCACCGTTCGATTTATTTCACTTTTTTGGGAGCTGCAAATAATTTTTCTGAGGTTGAGTCATTAAAATCACCTACTTAAATTTTTCGTATAACAATCATTATAAAAACAGATGAGCAAGTCACGTAATTAGAGTTTTGATAAGTTTTATAAATCTATTTCCAGCTTCCTCGGGAATATTATTTGTATTCCATAAATATTTTTAAACTTCAACGACTAGTTTTTACATGAAGAAATGTTTGCACTTCATTACCCATTATTGTTGGCTTTACTACTCAATATACACATAGACGTACGCGGGATTTTGTTCATGGGAAAGGCAAGATAAGACTAAACGATAGTCGTAACGGTTAGAGTGCGATCGGGGAATTTTCAGACGCCAATTTCAATAACGGAATACACAAGGGTACGTAAGTTTATTGAATTTTCATATTTTAGTCCATTATTGCAAAGTCCGCGGATGTAGGCAACTGTCCTTTCTTCTTTGCATACATCGATACATACGTCGTAATAAATAACGGAAAAAAATCATTAGTACTATCGAATTTCGGCAGATTCCTCCAGTTTCGAAGTGCGAAATCACAAGGTTGAATCAGTGTAGGGAAGTTCCTATTTACAACATTTCCATGGGCGTACCCAACTTTTGGCCCAGAGGAGGACAAATCAGAATTTTTTTAAGCCTTATTAATTATTTATTCATATTAACCCTTTGATTGATCTACCAAAAGATTTGTATTTCCCGTTGTTGTTTCTGTATTTGCACTTTTTTTTTAAATTTAATTTTAGGTTATAAATCTTATTTTTGATACTACTAAACCATAGGAATGCAAAGCGTGTTTCTTTCAAAAGTTAACGCATAATCTATACTAATATATAAAGCTGAAAAGTTTGTTTGTTTGTTAGTTTGTTTGGGTGAACGCGCTTATCTCAGGAACTATTGGTTCGAATTGAATTTTTTTTTTTGTTGGATAGCCCATTTATCAAGGAATGCTATAGGCTATATAATATCACGTTACGACCAATAGGAGCGAAAAGCATCAATGAAAAATGTCGCAAAATGTAACTCAAAATGTGTCCGTCCGAAAAAAAAAACTTTTGAACGGTAACTCCGATCATCATGAAATTTGGACACAACATTCATCTTGGTTAACTAACATGAATGTGCGTACTCATGCCCCTACCCCCCTATTCGTTCTTTTGCACCCGGGTGAAACCGGGCGGGACCGCTAGTACATTATAAAGTAAGTAGTAACGCGGCTCGAACATAACTTTTATTGACAACATTAGGTACGTAAGCATACAAAATCCAAGGGGGGTAGCTGCCCTTCACTGGTCAACAATTCTTGAGACGCCTGTGGGTATTATTTTAGAAGCAAATTCATAAAAGCTGTAAGTATCTCAATGAGAAAACACAATTGAAAGAAGAGCGAGGAATCGGACCACCCGTACCTACACCATAAGAACGAGAAACGTGACCTCAGCAGTTGACCGCTTCACCCATCATCACCAGGTGTGTTCAGTGCGGCTTGAAAATGATTTTAATGGGCTCTGAGTTTTTTTATTTAATATATGTCATTCATAATTATCACCTGACAGCGCAATAATGTAAGTACATTTTGCTGCATTGTTTAAAAAAATATTATAACAAAACCCATATTTACCAAGCCAATTTTTTCAATGATCCACTAATCTTAGTAGTACGTAGTTTTTGAAGTGAAACTTTTTAGGTGCAGTTGGGCAAATTGGCCTGAATCCGACTTCAATCGGCAGTTAAAAAGAAAGAGTGGCAGAATCGTCTCTACTCCCTCTGTCAAAGCGTCATATGCACAGTAAACGCATGCGCAGTCCGTACTGTGTGTATAAGTAGCATTTCCTCTAACCACGGCATCAAATTCTACATAACCATTTTCTAAACCTGAATTAATTATGTTAGAACCGAAGCAGTTTCACTTCTAACGCGCGAGAGTCTCATGCATATTTTTGAGTTACCAAACGTAATCACGTTATTTTATAAAGAAAATTGTATATTTTAAATCTTTTAATAACTTCACGACGCCAATGACCTTAGTTGTCTAGCACTTATAACTCAACGACAACTTGACAATTCGTTCAAATTAATAAAGTATTTTTTTTTAAATATTGAGTGATCCCGTTCTACACTGAATAATTGCATATCAAACATATTTAAAATGAGTTAATTTTTAAAAAATCTGTTTTTAAACTGCTATATCACACGGTCCCTGATAACAAACGCGTAAATGACGAATCCTTTTTAAACCCGAGCAGAAAAAGTACTTTCAATATTTTGAATTGTGATACAATTTGATAGTCTGAAAAGTTTCATCAAAATCGATTCACAATCCTAGAATAGAGGCGTTTGTGGTACGTTGTTTTTGTCAATTTATGGTTTAAAAATGTAAAACTTGGTTCTACTATCTTTCACTGCAAGGTTTACTCCGTAAAATGTTCACTTCGTTATTAAATGAAATAATATAAGAATGTATTCACGTTAACATTTCAGAAAAAAAACAGTATTTTCCCAGTAAAAACACAGATTTGTATGACAAATTAATAATGCTTTTCGCAGTAAAGACAATACCTACAATGTTTTATATGCGTACGATTTTATTGTGACATATTTTATTGTTCAATTACAATTGTTACCAAATAAAAGAATAATCAATCACACGAACAAAATATTACTGACACGTGGGTTAATTTCTACACTAATTAATTAATTTCTTTTCTGTATCCTACATACCCTCGCATATTTAAACGGAAATTGAATCACCCGTTTCAATAATTTTATAATGTAAAAAGTACATTTTAAGTAAAATTAATGAAGAACGAAAACTAAAAAAAAAATCAGGTTGGTTCAGCTCAAATTATCTTTTTGAAAAAAAATTTGGTTATTTAAAATCATATATTAAATAAACTATGCTAAAAATTTTAATAACGATTGAATGGAACTTCTTTAGCTTTCAAATAGCATCTCAAATATCGTTACCATTCCAGCTCCACGAGTGTGGAATGATACAAAGGTTTTTGATCTGAGTTCAAAAAACATATTTTTGAAAAAAGGTTTGCTCGTAAGCCCGTGAGCACGATACAGATCAAACAGCTGAGCGGATCGAACCCAAATTTTGATTGAACGTTTGACATGTCAAAAGGAAGAGCTCTATTTAGAGGAAAATCAGCGCCTGAGTAAAAGAGATATGCGCTATAACGTTATTTTTTTCTACTATATACAATGGTATACTTTTCATATTATTCTATTCATTTTTGTAAGAAGGTTTTGATACGCTGCACCTGTATGGAGTAATACCTCTAAAACTAACTTAAAAAAGCTACAAGTTATTCAAAATAAATGCATTAGAATCATAGGTAATTTTCCCTACTATACTAAGATCAAAACAATGCATGATATCATAAGTCTTGAATATCTGGATCAGTTCATTTTCAACATTGCAACCAATTTTTTCAATAAATGTAAAAATAATAATAATCCATTTATAAATTATATAGGTAACTATAACATCAATAAATTACAATATAAAAAATATTCCCATAAGAGAGTTAAGCATATTCTTCTTAAAAACTAAGAAATAATAAAACCCAAAGAACCAGTTTTTTTTCCCAATTTTTTTCTGGAAAAATACAAAATAGCCAAACTACTTTCCTCTATGTACATTGTACACAGAAATAAAAAATAACTCAGCTGGTTGTGGTAATTATTACCGGGTACGCTATTAAAAAACCAGTATTTTTTAAGTTTTGTACAAAGCTTTTATATGTAATAAGACAATAAAGTATTTTTTATCTTTTATCTTTAAGAAGGTTTTGTGTAATTTTTTCTAAATCATCGTTTCGTAAATACTTATTTTGAAAATAAACCAATTCCTTGTTCTTTTGTTCTGAAATAGTATCAAGAAACCATCTGTCTTTTTTCGTTAAAACTGATCACATAATCGTTAAATAGTTAATAATATAAACAGCTACCTAAATTAATACAGGATAGCTTTATTTTATCTTCACGATCATCACAACGTGGAGAGTTTCAACATGAATCAGGTCAAACTTATGTCCATTTGGGAGGAATTATCTACAAGAACAGTGTCAAATTGACCTTCTATCTTTATTTTGACCACTTCTATCGTCTGTAGAAGCCAGTCAGTATCTTATTGTTATTACAAAATCCATTCAAATTCGATAAACGCGTCTTTTGTGCACATCGCGGCCGCATAGCGAGCAAAGTGCAGCAGCGTTTAACAAGGCATCGGCATCTATTATTGAAGTGCCCCTAGATAACCTCTTTTTAATATTTATACAACGCTCAACATTGAACAATACACAACACTAGCTGTGCACACGCGGTGGGTGGTTTACAATCAAATAACGTGTGCAACAATGGAAGTAAGAGACCAGTGACAATAATCCCAGTCTTGTGCTTTTCTATCCAACTACAATATTATTAAAACTGTCACCTCTGTGAGAAGTACGCTCGTCAATGTCCCTCAACACTATAATATTATACTATACGTCTGAATAATACAGGGAGTGATTTTGAAAAACTCCACATATTTTTAAATCAGTTTCCATACCACATGCAAGTATTATAGTGACGACTAACTACTGGCCAAGTGACCACGACAAATTAGTTCATGCGACCCCTAGGCACGCAAAGCGCCGTTTTCATATTATTTTCATTTATTATTGGCTTATTTATTGATAATTAATTGCTTTTTACTGTTAGTCATTTACCTTATAAACTAAAAAATAAAAGGAACTAGAGGCCACATACCCAAGAAAATAAAGAGCCGATCCTGGAAAACCTTTAGAAAAACCATCTCATCTTTTGTCTCAATCAAGTTCGTCATAATTTTTTCATAATTGAGGTCTGCGACCCTCTTCGAGCTGGAACTCTAGGCACGTGCCTATGTTTGCCTATAGGTAAATCCGCTGAGGCAGGAACTAAGTGTAAACAATTATTAAAATAGTTTTTATTAGAAGAATATTTCTGCATTGCATTTGCCCCCACCAACAAAAGAAAACTTGCTTATTAAGGGAATCTGTAGAAAGCAAGAACAAAACTGTAAGATACTAAAAAATTCAGAAAGATCACATAGTTTACCATGGCCCTTTTTGGCGTTACCACTCATTTATGTATCGCTGGGCTACATTAGGTTAAAAATGTAAATGAAATGAATGCACAGAAATGTCAATAATGGATATGTCATTTTAATACGATCGATAAAACATTATAATTTAGATACGCATTTAGTATCCAATTGAATAACAATGTTGCGACTGATAGCAAGGAGGACACCATTGACCATTATCAAGCCATATATCCATTTACCAAATAATAATGTAATATTTAGTATACGACATCCAACATAGAATTACGACGTGTGTAAATCGATCCGCTGGGTAAATACGACACCGTCAACTTGCAATCAGCGATAGATACGACAGATATGGTACAATATGTGTAGGGACAGTGGCCGTCAAACATTGGATGGTGAAAAACATAGAATCAGTAATCAATATATTCCAATCTTGTAGAATGAGATTTTTTTACTTACTTGTTACTGTTTTTAAGGCCACTAAAAGCCAGGGATATCTTAGTACCAATTAATATATTCAATTCAACAATACAAAAATTGTTATTTTTACCAGTTTTCGGATTAGAATCAGGAACTTGCAATAGAGGAACC
This sequence comes from Xanthostigma xanthostigma, assembly GCA_963575645.1. Lineage (NCBI taxonomy): Eukaryota > Metazoa > Arthropoda > Insecta > Raphidioptera > Raphidiidae > Xanthostigma > Xanthostigma xanthostigma. The sequence goes on from OY754468.1 coordinate 17,993,897, forward strand.
GTGGAAACTATACATTAAATGACGACATTCCTACACATCCGGCTATTCTCAAGCAAAAAACAGGAACGGCGATATGGTGACAGATAAACAATTTAAGATGGAAGGACGCTCCATAGCAAAATATCATTTTTGCAAAAAATCATTTTCTGAAGTTTTAATTATTATGAAATGATATAAGCATTTTTGTGTTCAAGCACATATTCTGCAGAACCCAATCAAAACAGCAACGTTTGAAACATCTAAATAAAAATACGTTCAAAACGTGTGCCTTGTTTAGTAGTCTGCTATTAAACACATTTTTTGTGAGATCTGAGAAATGAACACATCCTCCGTTATCAAATAATAATTTTTCTGGGGGCACGGCTAATGATTAACAGATAACACAAACGTTAAAAACTGTAAAAAATGAAAATCTTAAGACATTGTCTACACAAAAAAACGTGTAAAGACAATCAATTTCGTTTAAAACGTTTAACGCACCTAAACATATCAACCCTGCTAAATATACATAAAATTACAAGGCACTTACCTGAAATCCGTCTTTGTAGACTTGTAAATATTTAGGAATGTCTTTGAAAGAATAACTTCTTGTTATGAGTGATTTCGGTGTCGTTTTTCGAAGTGATTTTTAGTTAGTTGATCAACAAATAACTGAATCCAAAGTTTTTTCTTTTTTTACTACAGATAAAGGAGTACCTACAGGTTCAGGAAATGAAAGGTACCACTAGACGCTGCTGACTTCAACTATTAAGCATCTATAATCTACTGTCAGACAGGTACCACGGATTTTTGTCATTTTTAAAATGTTTTCATTGAGGCCAGTTTTATTTTTATTTTTCGAAACTTATTTAGTTTGGACCTACCGTTTCCACATTTTTGAACTAGGAGTCGTGCTTTTAAAGTAAAGAAATTCTGGCGTCTGATCTGCGTGTTTATTTTTTGACGGAAACTCCCGCATTTTTATATATAATTTGCTCAATTTTTAGTATCGCTCATTAAGAGGTTACATGGATTTCAAAGGTTAAAAAAAGCAAATTTTCTCTAATTTTTTTAATATAACAAAATAATTATTTTATTAAAACTTTTAACAACATAAAAGAGCAAAATTTTAAAAATTCTGCTGTTGGAAGACCCTTAGAAAAAAGTATCCTCGCAATGGTCAAGATAACTCATGATAGCTTTATCTGAATTAAAAAAATTAAATATTTTCTGTTAGTAGATAAATATTGCTCGTGATGAAACGAAAAGAAATTTTAATTTTCGGCAGAGTTATATCCAAAAAAGCACAACTTTTGGTCAAATATACATCATATACTGTCTTGTGAAATGAGTTGTAATAGAAAAAAAAAGCTTCGTTCAATCATTAGACGATCTTATCTAGAAGAAGTGTGCAAAATTAAAAAAAACATCAGTATATTAGTTTTTGAGAAGTCGTCCACTTCAAATATTGAATTTTGAGAGAAAAGCGATTGAAGTTTTAAATAGGAATAAAACGGGAAAACAATGTTTTTTAAACTTAAATACCTAGAATCGTCTAAACGATGACCACTGTTTAAAAAGAACATTTTTCCTGTATGCAATTTCGCTTATTTGTGTGCTCAAGGGAATCTTTATAATTAATATTGATATCTCAAATTGATACAAACTTTCATCTCCCACCTATTGAAAAATAAACTTAGGATGTTTACGCAGGCACTTTATATCAATCAATCAGCTGGTTTCCATAGTAAATACTTATTTGAAGAAACAACTTAAAAAGATTTAGTGACACTGATTTTGAAAGAGGATATGCAACGCCGAGCTTTTGTTTCGCTTGTCAGTTGTCAACCATACGTCATGTGGATATGTAGGTACGTATACAGCAATGACATCTACGTGGTGTATGTACATTGTTATATAGTATGTACGTAATATTATATCTGCAGACAAAAGGAAAAACTGTTTATGTTGATTTTTTTTCTAATTTTTCCAGTCTGGATGGCTCGATCAGAATCCGGACGTACGATAGGCCCAGGTAGGAAGGTATCTTGAGACATGCAATCAACAGTGCTGTGTGTTTTCGTTGTGGCGAAAGATAGAGAAATAAATTAAAATGAACTGGTCGATGCAGAGGAGGATCTACATAGCGACCCCAAGTGTTAAGGGCCCACAAAATTTGAATTATTATCACAAAGGACCCCGCACCAAATACATGGGGAAATGGCTTCCGGTGAAATTCTTTCTAACTGCGGGGAATGAATCAGTCATTTGATGCTGAAAAAAGTTTCCAGTAGAACTTGAATCTGAAAATCCCGGTGTCCAAAGTTGCAAGCTTATCACAAACGCCTGTTTTGTGGCAATTAACAAGCTGCAATACCTATGTAGGCACCCGTGGAGATATATATGACATAAGTATATAATATATATGTTCTTTCCAGCTGGGGGGAATGAATCAGTCATTTGATGCTGAAACAAGTTTCCAATACAGCTTGGGTCTGAAAATCTCATTATATATGTACATATATATATGTCATATATTATATGACATATATATATGTACATATATTATATGACATATATATATGTACATATATAATGAGATTTTCAGACCCAAGCTGTATTGGAAACTTGTTTCAGCATCAAATGACTGATTCATTCCCCCCAGCTGGAAATAATTTCACCGAAAGCCATTTTCCCATGTATTTGGTGCGGGGTCCTTTTTAATACTTTTTCATTAACAATGAGCAGTTATTGTACCTACTGTACAAATAGTGAGTATTAATGGTTACCGTTATTATGAATAAATTTTAACAAATTTTGGAGTGAATTTTGACTTTTGGGTGAATTTTGACAATTTATAATATTGTCTGTTTATTCACGATACCAAGTTTCAACTATGATTCAAATATTATTAAAAATGAATTTTAAGCTCCAAATTAAATATTCCTAATCTAAAAAAAAAATGGAACCTCACTGAACATCAATAAGCTCGAAAAACTTAGATCCGTCCTTTTGTTTATGATACAATTTTATATATACATGTAAGCCGCTTTGTCTTCTGGCCACAGATGCATTATAAGTTACTTCTATCAGGAAAATAATATTACGTCAATGACAATGTCCAAGTGACGATGTTGGTTGTGGAAAAACAATGGCAACCGGAGCGTGGCCATTATGTCTTATTTAATTAACTTTTACAATACAGTTACATTTATTTATTTGTTAAACCACGACAAAAAAAATGAAAGAAATATATAATCGTATACATATTAATTCAACCAGTTATCAGAAATAATGTTAACTTATTACTTAGATATCTTGAAAATTGAAAAACATTAACAAAACTACGTTTGGGTTGTGAAAAAGGTGAACCGAAAAATGCTGAGTGAATTTCAAGGTTGACTATGTTCGAAAGCGATTTTTAAGTATGCCACAAACTTTGAAAGTATCAATGTATGCACTTGAAATGTTTTTGAAGAAGATCTACCTACGCAATGTTCAAAGTTAAGTCTTTGTTATTGTTAAAACGACAAGTTCGGTTAATATAGTATTTTTTGAAATATTACATGAAACAATGAAAACAGAAAACATTTAAGCATAAGGTTTTTAAATTATTGGCAAAATTAACTATTTTTATGTGTAGCACGTTGCATTTTTTTACATTTATCGAAAGAAAAACAATCTAGATAAAAAAGTGATAGTCAATTAGCAAATCAAAAGTGAAAATAACGGTATTTTCTCAATGGAAGACTTTGATAGTAGAAAAACGTTGCAATTTTCAACCTATAGCACTTTTTAATCTAGAAATCTCTTCAATTCAAAATAGCATAAATGTACAGGTGTTCCACATAAAAAGTATTAATTTTGCAAATAACTCAAAAAACCATTGCTCAGTTATTTTTTTATTTTTTTCCTACGTAAAAATAATACAAAATACTCATTTTATTAACCAACATCCTAACTCCAGTAATACCAAGCATCTGAAAAGTGAAAAACCTTTAAAAAAATCGCCTTTAAAGTCTATTAAAAAAAATCAATAAAATTGAGGTCGGCGCCAATTTAATAAAAAATAATATAAAATGTTTTAGTAACTAAATTGGCGTGGACTTCAAAACTTGTTTTTTTTTTGTTTAGTAAATTTTTTGAAGGCGATTCTATTGTTTTATATAAAGTTTCTTCGGAACTATCTGATCGGAAAAGATGTATTTTAGTACCAATTTTTTTCGCGCATGGTCAAATAATTATTTTATCAAATCGTCATGAAGGTCAAAATATTCAGTCTTCAGTGTATAGAAAATAAATGAAAATATTTTTTTTTTTATATTTGTCGATATAAAATTTTATCTGGAAAAATAATTCCATGGAAATTTCGGTTCACCTAACATAATTAAAATAAAATCACTTTTTCTTAGTTGTAGTTTTATCTTCCGATTTCTTGGTGTTGGCAGTATTCGTTTTCTTTCTGCTATCCTGCATTTGTTTCAATTTCATTGACAATTTATTGGAAGCCTGGTCTTTCTTCTTTGGCGCCAACTTTTCAGGACCCGGGTGAACAAATTTCTGTTTATAATCCTTCCTTACCGCATCGCCGCAACCGTGTACCTCCGGTAAATAATGTTGTGTGCAGAAGCGGCCCTTGCAATATTCGCAAGTTATTGCAAAATCACGAATTTTAACTTTGCATTTCAGTGAAGAACAAATTTCTTCCATCGCTTTTACCTCGTTTAATATTTTATCTAAGTCTTGTGTTTTTTCAGTTACATTTTTCACATCTTTCATTCTATTTTTTAGAAAAAACATTTCCTTTGAACTCTTTATTTTCGGTTTATCTGACGAAGTACCAGCTGATTCGTCTTTTTTATGTTCTTTTGATTTTTCATCTTTTTGCTTCATAGCTGAAGGCGCAGGAATGAATGCTAAATCTGGTGGATACTTCTGATTCGACATTTTTATAACGCAATCAAGTCCCTAAAATAAAAACATCAATTAATTATACAAGAAAAACAAACAGTTTTACGAAAATATGGTTTCAATATTTCGTCAGATCCATTTCTTTTTATTAGACACATATTTTATACAAAGCATAAGTGAATAAAAAATAAATAAAAATGCCGTATAAATTTTCTGCGATTCATGAGTATATTATCTAATAGTTTTCTTTTTAATAAAAACTTCTGCCTTCTTTTCAATTTATTATGACATATAGTATTTCAAAATAGAATATCTAAACATGTTCAATAAATTATCTTGAAGACGAAACGGCTGAAAATATAAAGATAAGTGTTTCCATAAAGTATCTTGGTATCTTTTTTTCTATATAAAACAGGAAGTAAATCAAATCAATGTAAAGAAAGAAAAGTAGAAATGAAAAATGTAAAACAATTCATGTGTCGACATAACTGTAAAATTGAATAATGTTTTTACCCTTCAATACAGTAAATTCAGTGACCCCAGCGACTATTTCGTACTAGGGTCGTTAAAAAATACTCCAGTGTTGACAAATTAATGATAAAATAGATTTGTGTACAGATTTTATTATCCATTTAAATTAAAACTTTATTTTGTAGCTTCCAAAACCTAGGTTTCTTAAGAATAGTATAGCGGCCGTAATATGACGGTTCTAATAACGCAACAAAAAACGTTTACATAAAAATAAATGTAAGCCGCTTTTTTACGTTACGGTGCTGCCATCGTTACCTAGAAAATAATTTACTTCTATGCAAACGTCTTTTGTTACGTAATTCATCATCATATTACAACCTCTATACTACGGCATAGGTCTCTTATGAAACTGAGGCTTAAACTGTTATAAGGTTCAATACAACTTATAAACTTACGTAATAATATTATCAAATTATTGATTAGAAGACAAATGAGATTCAATTATATTTTAAAAGTGTTATATAACAAGGGACCAAATTTTTATTTTTGTTTGAAATCTAATAAAATATGTTTCAAATTTGAACATACATTTGATGTACATATACATATACATTTGATATATAGGCAAGACGGCGAGGAGTTTTGGGCGTATTTTTCGGGCACAGGAAAGATTATTGTTGGAATCGCTTCGTTTTAGGGTGTAGTTCAACCCCCTAAGTTTGCTTACAAATTGTTGGTGTGCTTGATTTTATAATTGACAATTAGTGACGAAAATAGTGCTTTTTTCTCTATTTCCTTTAATATCTCCGTACCTCTTGACTTTTAGTATAGCATATGCATTGAGAAAGTTGTTCACTATTTTTTTATTAAAAAATGACCGCACATAGATGGCTGAAAATTCTCAAAAATGATGTCTATGTTGACCCAAACATGCATGAATAATTTTAGCATCATCGGTCAATTACTTCTCGAGTAATTAACTATCACCTTTTTTTTGTTTCCTGAATTGCAAATAGCGCCATTTTTTTCACAAACGGGTTTCGCTGGTCGGATTTAGCCAGAAAAATCACAAAATCAACTTTAGTATCCCGTTGGAATTTTTGGAAAAAATTAATTCCAACCGATTTTATAACGATTGAATACTGGAAAAGTTATATGGTTTTATACGTTTGTCTAAAATTGGTATCGCTAAAGAAATCGTTATAAAATCGGTTAGAATTAATTTTTTCCAAAAATTCCAAAGGGATACTAAAGTTGAATGGATTTGTGATTTTTCAGGCTTGATCCGACCAGCGAAACCCGTTTGTGAAAAAAATGGCACTATTTGTAATTAAGGAAACAAAAAAAAAGGTGATAGTTAATTACTCGAGAAGTGATGACGCTAAATTATTCATGCATGTTTGGGTCAACATAGACATCATTTTTGAGAATTTTCAGCCATCTATGTGCGGTCTTTTTTAGTAAAAAAATAGTGAAAAAAACGTGTTTTTTTAACTTTCGGGGCTATTTGCAAGTTAACAATTGCACTTAGCGACCTCTGTCAGTGCTCATTTTTTAGGAAATTTCATAAGGAATAACTTTTTCAATGCATATGCTATACAAAAACTCAAGAGGAACGGAGATATTAAAGGAAATAGAGAAAAAAGCACTATTTTCGTCACTAATTGTCAATTATAAAATCAAGCACACCAAAAATTTGTAAGCAAACTTAGGGGGTTGAACTACACCCTAAAACGAAGCAATTCCAACAATAATCTCACATGTGCCCGAATAATGCACTTTTTAATGCTTTTACCTCCTCGCCGTCTAGGCTAATACTGCAATCTAGTAATTGCCATAATTAAAGCTTACAGTTGACAAATTCGGGTTCTAGCAATGGGATCACTCAACTTGGTTGTCATTTTTTCATGGTGCTTATGATCAACGCATACAATATGCTGTTTTTTGTCCCGCTATTTCGAAATTAATTCGCTTCAGATGTAGTTATCAATAGCGTAAGGTCAAACATCCTTTGCAGAAATACACAACAGCTGTACCTGTCACGAAAAGTTTCCAGTCGCTGGGTACTAGTCACACCGCGATATAGTATCCTAAATCGCGCGTATCATGTGTGTGCTGACCCTTACTCGAAATAGACAATGAACATAATATTAGTACAAACAGACAAGATTTTTTAGGAAAAATAATTCATGAACTACGGATTTCTTCGACAATAGACTCTGAAAAGGGATAGTAATAAGATAGTAAAAAGTTCCTATTTATTTCGTGAATGAAGCATCCTTTTTTGGAAGAAAAACCACCCCTGGAGTGAACCCGTTTGGAGAATAATTTCTTTGTTTACCTAATTAAGCTTCACTTGTACGAAAAAATATCATAGGACAAATATTATAGAGCAGAATTTTTTCTACAATATAGGTATATGTCCCACTTTTTTTTAAATATTCACTGAATTTTTGAGTTTAAATATAGCGAGTTAGTCGCATTGGATGAAAAGCATCGAACATTAAATTAACTACGGATTCCTTGACGAATTTTTATTTATTCGGTAAGAACGTACTGACTGCCTATAACTTTGTATTTTGAAAGATATCGATATGGAACAGAAAGCACTATTTAGGCATTTCTTTTCTTTATTGATTTCCAAGGCGACTAATTAACGCGCGTTACAATTTTTGTCCTATAATCTTTTTTTGTACAAGTAACGGTTTAAAAGATAATTGAAAGGGGTCTGCTCCAGAGGTAGTTGTTCGCCTAAAAAAGGACTATATATCGGTGGGAACTTGAATTCCAACTCTCTTAAGAGTTAATTGTCAGAAAAAGAGATTTTATTATTTGATTATTTTTCATCTAATTTGTCTGTACTATATAATATACTCTAAATCGCCATACCACTTGAACCATGACTGGTTTTATAAAAAATGAATAAAAATGGGACAGCCCTAGTATTTTTCATCGCCACTGGTTTACATGTATTTATATTGCCGCAGTGTCCGCACCATATAGCTAACATTTTTTTATTATCTGACTCCATATTTGTGCGTATAAGTGTGAATATGTGTATATAATATATATATATGTCCGACATTACACTATATGGTTTATAAAACACTGACCAGACTTGTCTGGTCCATGTCTAACCATAAGTCAGCCAACCAAATCACTTTACTATATGCATTCTAAAATTGTCAACTTCACCTAACTAGTGTCTCTGATTCGTTTGTTTTTATTCGATACTTATCGTAATCTAGTTAGACCGGTGAATACATTAACGATAAAAGGAAGCAAATTTTATTAATATACAAAAAGAGTATTAACTTGCAAAAGTTTCAGGCACTTTTCACACAAATGCTGACCCAGTAACGTTTTTCAAAGTTTATTCAGGTAAAAATATTATTGAATCTTCTAAATTAATGCTCCAAAAAATATAAAAGAACATACTTATGCTCAATTAAGGTGGTCGATGTGCCACGATCGGAAAAACTGGTAGAATAAACGAAAACTAATGGAAGGTTAAAGTCCGATCTCTCATAAATCGTTGATTGTCAAAAAAATTATCTTCAAAAGTATAATAAAATATTTTTCTACAATGTTGTTTCAATAATATTTGTTATTTAATTACTCTTTATCAATCACTTTTTACCTGTCAAATTAAAAGTACCCGGAAAATATGGCGGAAGGAGAGGCATGCGTAGTGCGTACAAAAAAATGTAACTATGAAAAAGTCTCTAGATCTTATTTTCTGAAATATTGAAATTTGAAAACATTTTTAGTTGTTCATTTTTCCAATTCTTTTTTGTGCCTTTTGAGGAACTCAAACACAATTGAACATTGATACCTATCCTTATAGAACAATGGAGAGAATTATCAACCGGTCATTTGAATCTAAGCCCAAACAGACCTTCTTAGTTTAAGATCAGGTATTAGAAATATATAGTACCTATAACCTATTTAATGATGACAAAGATGTGCGAGTAAAAAAAAATAATGACATTGTAAATATTGTAACAAAACTGACATAACTGCTCTTTGTTAGTGATGCCACGAATAGTGATTTTGCCGAATACCGAATATTCGGCCATGTTCTAGGCCGAAGCGCCGAATGTTCGGCAAATTATGTGTACATTTTGCGGGTGACAGGTTACGACTTGTCCCATTACGGAGCGTGCGGTAGCAGCGCCGCGGGCGTATTTGTTTCATTTGCGAAACTAGACCGTGTCACGACACGCATTATTTGTTCATTGTTACATCAAATTGTGTTATTAATATTTAATAGTCCTTATTACTAAAATATATCACTGTTTGTTCACCAAAAGCTTTACAAAATAATACTATTTAAGAAAAAAATCGCATATTTTTGAGTAATATGTGCGTTTTTCCCCATGATTTGATATTCGGTATTCGGCCGAATAGTACGCAACATTCGGCCGAATACCGAATATTAAAAAAAGTAGCCGAATAGGCCGAATACCGAATAGTAGCCGAATATTCGTGGCATCTCTACTCTTTGTTGGTGAAAATATTTATTTACAGCAATAAAATGTAACAAAACAAATAAACTCAAAGTACACAGAACACAACTATTTACAAGGTATGTTTATGTGGATGATCTATATTTCTGTGTAGAAACAAAGGTATATCTTGTACTGTTACCACTGTACTCGATTACACTGTCTATACTGTCTTCATGTTCGCGATGCCTTATATATCTCTCCAGCCTCGTTTCTCGATACTTCCAGAACTTTCGACTGATTCCAGTGGCGTTCGTGGGCTGCGGAAAAAGTAGGTAACCTGTATTTTTCCAATTACTTGTGTCATATTCTCTCATCTTAGGCTCGATTTTTATGATTAACAAATCGGGGAAGTTGATCAATAAAAGTTAATTAGAATTTATTTTATTTAACAGCATCGGTACGCGATTTAGCTAGGCAACCCATTTGCGATTTATCAATGATTATATTAGATATCTAACATATAAACTTTGTCATCATCAAATAACAGATGAGGGTATATATTTCTAATTACCGGATCTCGCACTATCAAGCGGCGTCTAGCCATTAAGTCAAACACCGCTCTTATAAGTGTATGTCATGTTGAAGACTAATACTGGCTTTACCACAGTGAATTGAATTTTGAAAATCCTATACATCTCAAAATTTAAAGCGCTTTAATCGATACCAGCGTCAGTTCTTAACCGAAACATAGCGCAGGTGACCCTATATAACGTAAGTACATGTAACACAAGCAATATAAATTTATCATCATTCCTGGATGCAGGGCGTAGAGCCGTTTCGTGTTTCCACTACATATAACCTGCTCTCCGTGGAGCCCAACACTGGTCAGTGCAGCAGTCAAACTGTGATATGGATGCTTGGGCTTGTATACATTAGGCCAATGGAAAATAGACAAAAAAATGCGCGTTCATAACATTTAGTTCGTCGATATCACAACTATTATTTATGGCTACATTGGTAAATTGTCCATTTAAAAAACAAATATATTTTTTTTAACTTCAACCGTGTTATCTTATAAGGGTTCCTAGTCTAGTTTTTACGAAAAAATGAATGCGTTTAGCATTTACGCCCGGCTGAAACGAAACGGTTTATTAGCTGGGTTACATGTGACCTGGTCACCTGCAACAAAATTACTTACTATACACTGAAAATGCAAAACGCAATTAAAAAATATTGTATGAAGACACAAGTAATTCAAGAATTACAAGGCGCGAAATTCTATAAAATATACCCCGGCGTTATGTTTGAAAATTGTATATTTTTAACGACACTTTGAGCTTAATAATAATAATATAATTTAATTAACATAATCTACGAAAAAAATTACAGTTGAAAATATTGAAACACAGAAAGGAAAAAATCATTTTAATAATTTATTAATAATTAGTCACAACCAACTTTTTTATAATTATTACCCTAAATTATTAAAATAATTATATTTCCATTTTGGTACATTTCAATAAAAACTTTCTTTTTATTATTATTTTATTTTTCTTGTAATAACATATATCTCTGATGCGCATGCGCCGATTTTTCCCGAAATAAAATACAAAAATTTCTTGTAAAACAGATAGAATAATAAGCCGCTATGAAAAGTATACCATTGTTATATAAAAAACGTTATAGCACATAATATCTCTTGCGCATGCGCCGATTTTCCCCAAAAATAAATTACAAAACTTTCTTGTAAAACAGATAGAATAATCAACCGTTATGAAATGTAAAGCATTATTATATAAGAAACAACGTCATAGCCCATATCTCTTTTGCGCATGCGCCGATTTTCTCCAAAAAATTTACAAAACTTTCATGTAAAAATAGATAAAATAATAAGTTTTTTTAAAAACTATATTATTATTATATAAAACAACATTATAAAAGATATACTCTTTTATGCATGCGCCGATGTTCCCAAAAAACAATAGGCCACTTCATATTTGCATATCAAACATCCTCCCAAAATTTGGTTTCAATCCGCTCATCCGTGGTGTCGGAATGGTAAGAAATGTCAAAAATGACGTTTGCATCTGTCAAAGTATTATGTTCTAATAATTAGTTATTCAAATTGTTAACTCAGAAGGCGTTGCATTTCACAAATATTTGAAATGCCATCCGTTTTTGAACAAATGCAATCGTTTTATTTTAAGACAGAACAAACGTAATCTTTATATTACCATATTAAACCGTGCAACAGAGAGAAATAACCGAAAGATGTTTGCCATCGATTATATCAAATTGAATTTATTTCTAAATAAATTTGTATAAAAAACCTGTTTTGGCAAATTCTGTTGTACGAAATTTATGTAAAATTTTCTCCTCTTTCGTTTAAGACAGGTTTCGAACCGATCTGATTTAAATTGAGTGAGTTATAAGCAAAAAATTTCGTTTTTTCTTTATTGCTCCCCTCTGGGGTCAAAATTCAAAAATCGGGCGACGTTAGGATTTAAGTTACCCGGAGACGAATCGAACAAAAAAAAGTTTTTTAAAATCGGTTAAGGCGTTTGGGCTGTACGCTGGATACAAAAAGCGTGACTCACAGATTCACAGACAAAGCGAGTACATATAAGGCGCTTTAGCTTACGCTAATCGCGCCTAAAAATGTGTGTGTGTAGCTCAGACGTACGATTAGAGTTTACTCCTTAGATACGATGTGTAATGTATTCCATATCATTCGTTCGCACGTTAAATCCTACAGATAGGTATATATGTTTGTCTCTTTTGAAGCGGACGAGCGTAACGCTCCACTTGAAGCGGTGTAGCGTAACGCCTCACCAATTGATTTTACTACTCACAAAATTTCCGTACCGGGCCTTATAACTCAAAATTTTCACTTCAAAGAACTATTAATTTTTGTCAATTTTCTACCCAATGAGATCAATTTCTCTGTACGTAGAATGTATTTAAATCATCTAATAGTACTTTTTGATGATTTGTATAAAAGTCAATGATAAATCTACTTTTAAAGCAGGTTAAATCTATTTTAAAAATATATTGAAAGTAGTACCGGAAACTCCTCTGAAATCTGGAAAGATTCGATTTTCAAAAACCTAAGCCTCTCTGCTGGAACGACGCTCCACACTTAACAACTGTAATGCAATATTGTCAGAACAGTGGTGCAACACACTTTAGTGTCGAGGAGAGCAATAACACAATTAAAATAAACATACGCCCGTATTATTACGTTCGGAATAACGAGCGCACAAAATCCGAGTGGTTGCAACAGTGTTGCTTCAGTCGCGTTTACAAAACAAACGACGTTTAGCCACGTGTCTGGTGTGCCGCTACGCCGCCAGACTGCCACTTGTACCCTCGTTGCTTTGATAAGAAATGCGATCGGTTCGGACTGACTGACATCATCGCTTACGGCCAAAACGTACCAATTAAATGTTACGTGCTTCATTAATTAATTGACTGAAAAAATATTTCTAATTACCGATGCAACAAAGTACGGTGCTCATAAAATATATGCTATCCGTTCGCATATAGCGCCTTCGCGATTCTACGACACAACTTGAATTTGAAATGATTTTATGTTAAAATTGAGACATTTGAATTAACTTTGTGTTAAAAATAAATGGCTTGTAAAAAATGAGAATCGATATAATATTTTTTATAACATTTTTTACTAGAAATGTGATATCAGGACTGTAAATTGTCTACAAAATTTCATTGTAGTTATATCTAAAACATGTCAATGAGTGTAAAAATTTCACAGCTGATAATAACCATAATAATAAAAAAAACGGGCCGCAGTGCCCAAACCCTGTAAACAATATAGTGTATTTGCTAATGTTGACAGTGTGGCTTTGTGAATTTATACTTTTTTGGACAAAATAAAAAATAAATACCTCTCTTAAAATAATATCTTTTTACATAATTTCAATAAAATCCAGCATTTGCATCAAATTAAATACACCCTTCAGTAAGTAGTATCATATCCGCAAACTAGTGTTGTAATTTTAACAGAACATTTCAATCTCTACTATTTAGTTAAAATTCAAATTAAAATATATATAAGCATTTCCAAAAATTGTGCCAAACTGCTCAGGAAGATATGAAACGTCGAGAAATTTTGGCTCGATCCCTAGATTCCGCCATTCGGTCGGCGCCAATAGTGTAAGTGCCTTATGGCAAATACACTTAACACCGTTTCTATGTAAGACAATAACCGCTTAATCGCAGTTTTGATTCCTAAATATACTATCAAGATTGATCAGCACTGGCATACAACATAATATTATGTAGGTGCAAACACATACGTATAGGTTGGTCACCATAGCGACCGGTCAAAAGCTCTCATCCATTATAATGTGCACAGCTTTCTGTGTGTACACATATGTACCTGAAGCTTGCGTGACCGCAATAGGGTGCTTTTCATAAGCACGCAGTCACCACTACATAATGCACCTCACAGGTACAGCACTCAAATTTGGGCATCGCAAATTTTATTAAAGGAGCTGATTGTTCAACGGATGACAAAATATAATAAACTTTTCAAATTATTTAAGAGAATCGTATTCTATATGAGCAAATTAAAAATACGCAGTGAAAGTTAACATTTATCAAAGAAACTAACAAATCAACAAAAAGGACAAATGTTTAAGAAACTTTTCAATGTTTCAAGTGAGGTAAACTTTAATGAAAACGCAGATTTCATCCAGTTAAATGGCAAGTATACACCAAAAAAATCACAAATATTATCAAAGAAGCCAACGCTACTAACAAAAGAAACACGAACATCTCTCACATTAATCTTTAGACAAGATTCAAAGTCGAGAAAAGAAACATATTGATTACAATTTGGTTACTTTGTAAGTGCATTACGAATATTTGAAACAAATTTTTATCAAACGTATAAATAAATTAGTTATGTTTTCTTCAGCCGAAACCAACTATCAAAAGGAACCTACACATATAATAGAGCAAAATTCCTTCTGTGAGATTCTTCCATCCATCTAATTCCTCAAACTATATAGCACTTTTATTAAACAATCTCCAGTGCGAAATAAAACAGGGTCTAAGATCGAATTTTTGAAGAAGATTCTTGACAACGATCAGTTGAGAAGACATGCAAAACCCGATAAATCCAATTTTACTGATTTCGAGCAAATCTCGAAAATTTGTTCATAAAATCCTTCATATGTATATTGAAAGTCTCACTTTAACACCAATTTGCTACGGGATTTATCGGACTTTTCTGAATACACAGATCAATAAAGCGTACCGAAGTTATTAAAGAATTGATATATAACTCAAAAATGGATTTATCGGGTTTTGCATCTCCGCTCCTCAGTTAACAATTTTAACGAATTAAACAAGGCCAAGTCCAAATGGTAACATATTTTTGTTTCATAACCAGTCCCAATTGAAAATCATCACGAGGAGCCGCTTGTTCTCAGGATTCTGAGTATGAGAGAGAAGCATCGGTAGCTACTCAAGGGGTACTTTATATGCGACACACTCCGGTCACGTGAATAGAGCGTCGTTCCGCCGGCGACGCGCGCCGCACCAGAGACTGCGTCCCCATTAAATCTCTCACTCTACTCCCTTCCGTTTGGCCACCGTAAAACGCACGGATGCAATTACACAAATAAGAACCGATTTCATTTCGTCAAACACTTTTTACGACTAAAAATTCGAAACAATTTTAAATATTATTTGTATTGATAAAGTTTTAGCTAGATTTCAGTTTTGTTTCATGGTCGTTCTTTACTGTCTCACATATCTGAATGTACGCTAGATATAAAACTCTCATGATTTTTCACTAAACTACGGTTGATGACAGGTTCATTATCCAATTTATTCAATGATGCAGCTCTTCATTTTTCACTGCAGTGGAAATAAACTGCACTACAACGCAAAATCGACTACTGAGAGACACACATCTACTTGAGGGTTAAAAAGCTGTTCTGAAACGGAATACACGCAATAGAGTTAAAAAATAAATAAATGAGAAGTTGTATTTATAAAAATACTAACATTAATTTACAATTTAAAATTGAAATAGTGTGATTTTAGTGTTTGTGCCATCAACATACCGGCACCGGACATTAGACTTGGGTACTTCTGAAACTATATAGCGAAAACGATCTGCCTTTTTCTAGAACGAACCTTCCATAAAATTCCGATTTTGTCACGGGATGTAACTACTTAACAAAATTAAATTGAAGGGATCATTATCTAAATCCCGTTCTAAACACTTCTATAGAAAAGTGACCAATGGAATGATATATTCTTTAATTATGTTAGAACTAAATAAAGATTAAGAAAGATCTCATCCTTATTTTCTTTCAACGCAAAGTTAGTGAAATTGTGGAACTAGATCGTTTGCGAACATGCTTCCACGATATAGTTTCGTTTTATGTTCATTCCATCTTTGGAAGTAGTTGGTGCAAGCCTACCGGGAGGCATATTTATAAATCGCCGACACATCAGCAGTTTCGTAACTTACCGTAGAGTGGAGTTGCGGAGTTCATAATTCGCCGATGCGACGTATTAAACCGTCCGCACAAAAGCAAATCAACATCGATACGTTCCCTGTCCATTTCTAAGTAAAGGAGTGGGAACCCACCAACGTGGTAATATAAGAGCAATCTATATGGACAATATACTCGACTTGCGTGATCTGAGCAAGGAAGCGCAATCTCAGCAACATGCTATTAATATCGTCAGCAAATATGAAGGAGTTTAGTGTCAAATTTGTGGGTACTGTGTTATACGACTTTACTCTCAAAGAAAAGATGTGACAATAAATTAAAAAAAAATTGTATTAGCATATTATGTATTAGTAAACCTTTACAAAACGTTACTAATAAACTTACATTTTGAGATTAAATGTAATACAAACATAAAGATTAAAAAACTGTTTTTGCAAAGCTGGTCTTTTGTCTGGAAAATACAAACACATATTTGCATTTTACAATATAATTTTATCTAAGTGTGATGAATAGAAAATGGACCTACTTGCACCTTCTCTTTGAAATGGACGAGTTGACTGTCTAAAGTTCTAAACTGTTGCCTCGTGTACTAAATGTCCTGTTGGTCAGATCATCGACATCGTCCTTATCGCCGACATTGGGAACATCGCCTATATTGACTTTAATTGCTTTCGTGTCGCCTCGTGTGCGGACGGTCTTTACGTTGTTCGCACATTGCAAAGATCCATGGCCGGCAAATGTGGCGAGGATTTACGAATATAATATCGGGAGCGCCATGGCTACAGCCCTGATCGTCTGCATCTCCGCCATCGACGGGCGCGTAGGTATAGGCATAGAGAGCTGCACAGACTACAGAGCATGCATGTGCGTATAAATGTACGCGTGTGCGTATTGTGCGTGCGTAGTGCCCCTTTAAAATAATGTCCACGTTTACATTTAAATTGAATTTAAATTTATGTTGGTCCAATGTGTGGCCATCACTCAACTAACTCTGATAGACTGGGCGTCTCACTTTACCATACGTACTATATATAACATACATGTTCGTCAATCATTGAGTATGTAGCGGTTTGAAGATCAAAATGTTTTGAAAAACGCAATCTATACGATCGTATCTGCGTTTGAATAATTGGTAGTTATGATAAATATATACCTAGTTCAGGAAATAAAGACAAAAAATAAGTCAAACTTCGGAAAAATTAGGGGAAAGCTAGATTTTTGTATGAACCTTCCTTTTGTGGTTCTAAACAATATCCCAAAAGTCCCCACCAATACATATGCCGCTAAAAATGTTACGCGGGCCAAAGGTTTTTCTCTAAAATCTCGTTAACGGTGTTTTTTTTTTATGAAAAAATAGTGGTTATCAAATTTTCTATCTTAGAAACTTGATTACAAAAACATAATATTTAATTTTTCCCGTAAGACGAAAATTACCAATTACGTACGACATGACGCTCGTTCATTACCTCGCATTCATTCTTCATTCAATCGCTTACTGGACCAATCCAGTTCACGCATCCGTATGATGTATATCGTATAACTGTATTCGTTCGTATAACTGCATCAAACTAAACAAACTGACATAAGAAACATAAACATTACATTTTTTTAAATCAAATCTTATCAAAAACCGTTAGTCTTACAAAAAAAAGTAATAGCATGTTTTTTGTAGGTAATTTTCTAAGCTACAAATTTGATAACCACCATTTTTTCACAAAAAAACACCGTAAACGAGATTTTAGCGAAAATCCGTTTTTGTGACCTTTAATCTTCTCATTTTTAGCGGCACATGTATCGTTGGGGACTTTTGGTATATTGTTTAGAACCACGAAAGAAAGGTTTTTGCAAAAATCCCGCTTTCCCGTAATTTTTTATACTCTGAAATGTCTCTATTCTCTTATATAGATAAATGATAAAAACTAACAAAAAATCGAAACAAATCAAAATATTTTTTTAATATAGGTAAGAGTTAAAAATTAACAACGCTTACCAGACTGCCGAAGCACATTGTGCATGCTAATAATATTAAAAATATAACTAGAAAGCAAGAGAAAATTTAATTAAAAAACCTGACTTATATGTGATATTTTTGCATACATATAGGTAGGTAGACATAAAAAATTTGAAAAATTGTGTCTAAGCAAAATCAAAAATTTATTTGCACTGGTGTGCGTGCAACAGCCTTAGGCGTATATATCTTTGATAAAACGTCATTAAGACATCTGAGAATAGTTTAAAAATATGAAAGAACCCTTTCCATGGCAGTCCCGTGCACATCTAAGTATATACTTATATAAATTTCCCGTGTTATTATTTTAGCCGCGCTAAATATCCGAAACCACTGAACAGATTTTAATGAAATTTTTGTAATGTGTCTTGCTTAGTGCAACTTACGCTATAGGATAGTTTTTATTAAATATTTTGTACAAATTTACAGTATTTTCTCAAAAAGCCTATTTTAGTAACAACTAGCGACATCTGACAGAATTTACTCAAAGCTATTAGTTCAGAAGCAAACAAAGAAGAGCTATTTTAATATCAAGTAGCGACATCTGATAGAATTCGCTCAAAACTATTAGTTTAGAAGTAAATCTATTAGAATTCGCTTAAAGCTATTAGCTCAGACGCCGGACCGCAAACTAAATACGTTTTGCAGGATTATATCTATCGCACCCGGGTGAAACCGGGACGGGCCGCTAGTTTCTTTATAACATTGGTATTTTAAAATGTTTATAAATCTAAACGTCGCTATACCGTGCGTTCAACGAAAGTGGTATCAACTAATAATTCGTGCATCCTACTAATACAAAAAAAGTTTAAATAGTTTTTTGTTCAACTCGACATTTCTTATCGGAAAGTGACGAGGTATAATTTTTTTTTTGTACTTCAAATGGCATTTAGTATATATTTTTGTCTCCATTTTTTTCTCTATACATTCATATTTTCAAAAGATAATAATATAAGAAAATAGTCGAGAAAAACATTACCAATTTATTAATTAAATACACACTAATAAATATTATTAATAATTTAGACATGTGGTCCAGTGCTATGAAAAGTTATTATTACTGTGTATTTAATTAATAAATTGATGTGTTTCTCGAATATTTTCTTATGTAACCTTATGAAAATTTTATATGAATTTGTAGAAAAAAAAAATGACATTTCGAAAATACCAAAAAAATGGTATGTTGCCATTTGGAAAAAAAATGCATGTACACTTCCGGTTAAGTTTGAAGTACAAAAAATATACCTCAGCAGTTTCCGATAATAAATCTCGAGTTGAACAAAAAACTATTTTTTGCATTTAGTACAGTAGGATACGCGAATTACTCACTTTCGGTGAGCACACTGTATACCGTATGAAAAAAATATTCTTTACACTATATTATTTGCTTGAATTATACACATCAAGTTTCGATAAATCCGAATAGGATTGTAGATACGGGATTTTTAGTGTATTTGCCATAAGGCACTTACACTATTGGCGTCGGTGGGATGGCGGGACCTAGGGGTCGGACCAAAATTTCTCGACGTTTCATAGCCTTCTAAACACTTTGGCACCATTTTTGGAAATGTTTATATATATATGTATATATATATATATATATTTATATATATATATATATATTTATATATATATATATATGTGCGGGCTATAACTTTCGAAGGAGTTAATTGATTTTAACGAAATTTGGACCACATGTTGAAATCCATCACCGCACGAAGCCTATTTAAAATGGGCCCAATCGGGCCACTTTAAGGGTGGGTTTTAGGGGTTGAAAAATATTTTTAGGCCCAAAAATACCTAAAAATTTCTCCGAATCGTTTCAAAATTGAAATTTAACCCTTTAGTAATGATTAAAATGTGCTACCAAAATTTTATTAAAATCGGCCCAACAGGACCGGATTTAAAAATTTTATGAAAACGTTAGTTTGTTATAGACATGGATTTATTTAGTGAAGTGTGAATTTAATTTGTTGTATTGATAACAATATTAAAATTAAGAAAAAATATTGTAAGGGGTGTATTAAGGGGTTAATTTTTTTTATTTTGTTCAAAAATAAAGTTAAGTTTATATAAGGGAGCCACAATGCCTATAATAGCAAATACACTATATTGTCGACAGGGTTTCGCACTGCGACCCGAGTTTTTTTTTATTATATTTATTTTGCAGATTGACACAATGTACAGTACCTTCGCTAGATTATTTAATAGTTTGTAAGTCTATCTATGCCCTAATTAATTACTTGACAGACTAAAGGCCATTTTGTTAATTAAAAAAAAAATGATTCCAATAAAAAATCAAATCCGTACAGTTCTCATAATTCGATCCATTTAATTACTTTACAGTGTAGTATAATGCTCATCATAAAACTAACACAAACTCAATGCGTTTAAACAACACATAGAAGAGAAGGGGAGGGGAAGAGCAGCTTACAATACGGTATATTATGTAGATATATCCATGTTCCCTGTCCGTAAGTGTCGATCATGTGTGAATTAAGCGTGATAATCGGGATAACTCGATAACGACGCGATCTCCTGGGTTATCAACATCACTCCCGCTACAGTTAGTTGATACGACTGCAACTCGTGGTACACAGTAACTGTCTTACATTCGTGACGTGGGGTTTGCAAAATTAATGCAGTCGACCTGTTATTGAGCTGGGAGAAGGCTTTTGTTTCACCAAAATACACATAGAGACGAATTTACCATTTAGATAAATATTCTAGAGCAGTGATTCCAAAAGTGGTCTCTATCGACCCCCAGGGGTCGACGCAAACTTGCAAGGGGTCCATATCAGAAGGAAAAAAATTGGGGGTCCATGAAATGAAAATGGGGGTCAACGATAGTGAATCTCCTAACAAAAAAAGAAACAAACTGGACACAGTTAACCGAAGGGGTTTAAGATTAAATCTAACTAAATTGATGCCAAATGTTGAAAATTTATTATTAAAGCATCAGGTTCATCCCTCACACTAAAAGCATTTATTTTTTGCTTAGTTATTTTATGTAACAGAAAGTAAATTTTAATTTGATTCGTTTAATTGAATCTAATTAATACATGTATAAAACTAAACATTTAACACTACATTTCACTACCGTTATAAATTTAAATCGTTCAAAGTGAGTAGCACTATACAGGTTGTCAAAAATACATTTGAAATTAATGAATTTGCAAAAAATCAATATCAGATAAGCAGGGGGTCTACCCAAAACCGAAAAACATGGCAAGTGGTCTACGAGACAAAAAAGTTTGGGGACCTCTGTTCTAGAGCCTATATAGGGTGGAAAGTTTTGAAACACGGGAAATGTCTGATGGTAATCAGCAAGTAAAGAATTTATTGCAAACTTTTACATGTGAAATTCTTGCAACCAGTCATAATGCGCGGAGATTTCTGGCCATGTTTTTTAATGATATTTTATTCTTATATTCATTAAGAATTATTAGAATAGCCCTAACAGGTCAATTTATCTCCTTCATTAATAAACTAATTTGGTTCGTTGCAAATAAATTAATATTTTAATTCTAGCTATTTCAATGTTCATTAAAAAATCCAGCTTCCCTCCTGTGCTGCTTCATTGAATGACTTTATCTATATATATTTCAACTGTCATCTTAAATTTTAATTTCCAAAAAAAAATAAAAATGATGAATTTCATTTACTAGATTGTTTTGAATGGATTTTCCAGCTACATTCAAGCGCTATAGTTTACAAACCCATCCGGTGACAGTGTATGCAGTGTAACAGATTACAACGGATTAGGTGTATCAGATGAAGTACACACATTGAGGAAAAGGGGGCGGCGTCCTCCTGTCCTGATCTAATGCCTGATGTACGCATCATTTACTTGTTAGATTCAATCAGCAATAAGCTTGCTGACGTATACACTGCCGCTGTGATGATGATTGAACGATTGCTTTTTTTAATTGAAACCAAAATGATAAGGTTCATTAATCTGGATTGCAACGACACATCAGAGGCGGTTATTAAACAGGAATCGTAATGAATCTATACTCCTTATATTTTATTCTATCGAATAAATGACCTTTTAATACACAAACTGTTTTAAGGATATTTCAAATTCGAAGAAATTTAAATGTCAATTAAATAGCAGTGTAACGCTATTTTTTTTTTAATTGAACCAATTTCTAAAAAGTTATCAGAATGTCTCCAACAAAGATAAAATACTGTTTCTTTTCGTTTTCCAATCATCTTTCCTAACCCACGTTTAAGTAGAGAAAGACAGAATAATTTCTCTATTAGATATAGGTAGTGATTTGTTTACGTCAAGTTCTAATTGAATGTACGTTAGGGAAGGTAATTGTAAAAAGAAGAAAAAATCTTTTTAGAGACATTTTTTTCTATTTAAGTGAAACTTCTTTAGCAATATATTTGTTTGAAATTTTCTGTAACGTTAAAGGAGAAATGGATAATGAATCGATTAAAAGAGTTCATAACTATAAAAAAGTTTCACTTCCCCTGTGAGCTTGGGGGGTAGAGGCGCACACGTTTAATTTTGACTCCCATTATTTAGTGTCTATAGTATTTTATGTTATTCTGAGACGTCCGGAGTATTAACTTTAATAGTTTTCAAGCGTTAACAAAAAACTGAATCATCACATTTGAATATTAAAACAAATAAGCGAAGCGTCTGTGTTTTTGATACAAAATTGCGTATTAAGATAAGACCTACTTAAATTTTGATATACCTGCTGTGCTGTTTTACAAATCGTAAATTTGGAAAAACAATATAAGTTTCCAAATTCCAATGTCAAAATACCTCTACGTTAAGAACCATTATAAATCTTTATAACTGTTACGGTCTAAACCCGAATTCGGTCAATGACCGAAATAAATACGCAAAACTAGTTTTGACCAACAAATATTGTCCAAACCAGAAATCTTACATTTAAACGGGTGTAATAAAATGAGCAAAACTAGTTTTGCGCATTTTCAATTAGTCAAAACTAGTTCTGTCCATTTTTGAACGGTCAATACTAGTTCTGCTTGTTACAATCAATCAACGTCGGAACCCGAACAAAAGTAGGGTTATGTTCTTGTTTATGTACCTATTTATTGAATTGTTCTCGTGAATGTTATAATTAATATAATTGTGGGATATTCAGTGTAATAATTAAGTAAAAATGCAAGATGAATTCGAGTCCTAACTAGTTCGCCCTATTGGAAGCTTCTGAAACATAATTTTATGACGAAACATACTAAACCTTACTACACTAAGTGAGGTTAAGAAAGCAAATTTATTGAAAGCTGAATTGAAACCTCTGTCTGCTAAACAATACAGAAGAATAAATCGCTTTGATATAAGAATTATCATTGAAGTGGAAAAGTTAATAAAAAAGCGCAAAGATTCCGATGACATACTAGTATTGTCCGTTCAGAAATAGACAGAACTAGTTTTGTTCAATTGAAAATGCGCAAAACTAGTTTTGCTCATTTTATAACACTCAATACCCGTTCAAATGTAAGATTTCGGGTTTGGGCAATATTCGTTGGTCAAAACTAGTTTGCGCATTTATTTCGGTCATTGACCGAATTCGGGTATAACCGTAACATAACTACAATATGTTTTATTTTTATCAGTGAAAAATATACAATGTTGTATCAATTTTCTTGGTAAAACGAAGTATAAACATTTAAGTAATGTAACGGTAAGTGTATAGAATATTCATAATGTGTAATTAACGAATAAAAGGAAACATTTGGATTATAAGATGATTTTGGAGAGGTCTAAAACCGTAACTAATTTTTTTAAATTTTTAATAAAATATGTCATTAACTGTTAATTGTAATGTATCGGACTTTTAAAATTAGCTTTAAAAACTGCATTTTAGTTGAGAGAAAGGAACCCCTATCGGCATTAGTGTTACCGAGTAGTCGTGAACCGTTGACTTAAATAATGAACACGTCTACTACTCATAATTGGTGCATCGTTGGGTTTTGCTACTGATAGATGAAGTTATAGCTGAATCGTCGACTAGTTAATACCAAAAGCAGAAACAGTTGAGTAACGATTTAAAGACCACCCACACTTTACCTACACGGACAAGCCAGAACCTGCAACCTACACGTTTTCGCACATTATACCCGCGTGGACCAGCAAATTTTTGTGCAGATTGCGTATGTGACAGACATTTACTAGTACCCAAGTAATAAAGTGTGCGACGCGAATGTGTGTAGTTCGGTGAAAATAGTTTTTATTGTGACGATGTAAAAAGCTCGGAAAAATATGGTTTTAGGTTCACTCTATCAATGAAAAGAGGAAGCATTATGGTGAATTTCATTATTTACTTCCTGAATTATGAAGAGAGTTCAACAAAAATTCTTTCAATATTTTCGAATACGACAACACAAATTTTATGAGCTCTTGGATATCACTTCTCCTCGCCTACAGTACGAAAACAAGACCAAAACGCAAATTATGAGGTCGGTCCAGTATGGTCATAGAAAATGCAGGCCAGGATTTAACTCCGACCGACACGATTTGCTCCGAGTCTGATGGTTGTCGCTGGCTGCTGATTGCTGGTTGGAGTTGTTGATCTAATGTGCACTACTCTATTAAATAACATGGGTACCTTTCACGAGTAGGCTTTTCTGATCCGTACAGGTATAGTGTACGCAGACTTTAACAGTTAATTTAACTCGTTCATTGAATCAACGCCCACCACTATTACCGAGTATCGTTCGGGAATAATCTCTACAAAAACGGATATAAAATTGCCACAGCTAACATTTAAAACTATTGAGTGAGCTTGAAAATGACGCACCCAAATTATTTAGATTAATCTAAGAACAGATAAACTATCAACAGAATTTTCATTCATTACCAAAATGAATAAATTGAAAATACTTTCCAATTACCGTTGGTATTCGTGGATTTAAAAAAGCCCAAAGGGCTTCAAATCAAATCAGAAACGTTTATGAGAATGGAATCGTCTCAGTCACCTTTCACTTTACGCCACTGCAAATACATTATTACATAGTTTAGAGTTTAAAGTTGAATCTAGCAAACAATAACTACAAATAATAATCAATTACTTTTCAATAAACAAGTTGAAATTTCCTTTTACACGTCATAGAAAAAATAAATCAATTCAAAAAAAAACATCCAATAATACAATAATTCCACGAAGAAACTGAAGATAAATATATATTGTATAAATTCCAGTCTATTGTAACGTCAATCATTTTTCCGTAAAATCGAATAGATACACATTAAGTCAGGTCATGTTTACACAAAATGAAGAGAAAATATTTGAAGACGCTATTAGCGAGGGTAGATACATATAATTCCGGTAGCCCGGTGAGTAAAGTGTTGTTTGGCAAACAATCTGACTAGAAGGCCACTTGGACTCACAGCCAAGGGCCTTGCTTTGTGCTTTGTGAACGCAACGGTCTGTAATAACATTCTAATGTGCATTATGTGTATGCGTTATTGAACCGATTCTTTACATAATAATCACGTTTTATTTATCCAAAGATGTACATAGCCGTTATTACACAGAATGATTTACAACCAGAATAGTCGGGTAGAATTAGCTGATTCGTGTCCTAAAAAACGTGCAATTGCGAACGTCGATTTTAAATTTTTTTTTGTTAGATAATACGAATAATATAAGTAACATATTAAGTTTAAACGCCAATCGGAGCACCGCACGATGGTTAAAAAAAATGTCAAAAATCGTCCATATCACTTTTTGGCGATTTACGGGAAAACTATGCATTTGACAAATTAAGTGTAGGAAAATAAAAAATGCGCAATAAAAAGACGAATCGAATGAGTTTTTGTGAGCTCCGATCAGTCCAGTAGTTTTTTAGTAAATTGCTAAAAAACCGCTTTTTTGGGCCATTTTTTCGAAATTCCATAACTTCCGTTCTATTAAATATGAAGACTTGAAACTTTAATAGAATTATGTGTTTTATAAGCTTAAATATGCATACAAAATTTCAGCAAGATCGATGTTATACTTTTTGAGGAACTTTGAAAAAACCGAAAAAAGGCCCTTCCGAAAAGGGTCCCTGAAAAAGTTTTGGGCCAGCGTAGACCAAGTTTTCAAACGTGATTTTGTTCATCGAGAGTTGCTCTACAACATCCTGCAATGCCGTACCATTACACCTAGCGAAAGTGCGAAAAAAATTGATTTTAAAAAAGGGAGCTTGCGTTTTAAAGCGAAAATGGCAATAATAATAATGATATCATTATATATTTACGTACAATTGTGCATAATATGTGTCGCATGGATACAAATAACAGCATTAATTAGACATTATTTTTGAAATTTTTTTCGCACTTTCGCTAGTTGCAGGATGTTGTAGAGCAACTCTCGATGAACAAAAGCACGTTTGAAAAATTGGTCTACGCTGGCCCAAAACTTTTTCAGGGACCCTTTTCGGAAGGGCCTTTTTTCGGGTTTTTCAAAGTTTCTCAAAAAGTATAACAATGATCTTGCTGAAATTTTGTATGCATATTGAAGCTTATAAAACACATATTCTATTAAAGTTTCAAGTCTTCATATTTAATAGAACGGAAGTTATGGAATTTCGAAAAAATGGCCCAAAAAAGCGGTTTTTTGCAATTTACTAAAAAACTACTGGACCGATCGGAGCTCACAAAAACTCATTCGATTCGTCTTTTTATTGCGCATTTTTTATTTCCCTACACTTAATTTGTCAAATGCATAGTTTTCCCGTAAATCGCCAAAAAGTGATATTGACGATTTATGCCATTTTTTTTAACCATCGTGCAGTGCTCCGATTGGCGTTTAAACTTAATATGTTACTTACCTATATTCGTATTATCTAACAAAAAAAAATTTAAAATCGACGTTCGCAATTGCATGTGACGGATTTGCTAATTCTGCGCGGCTAGAAGGCGAAAAATAAAAATTCGTGTTCAGAATTTAATTTTATGCAAAAAAAAAATGCTAAGTAAACCTTATTCCGATCAGTCTTTGTTTTACAGATATTGAGGCATTAAGTTATCTGAACTTATTTAATTTTTGTAATTAAGGGTAAGCCATAAAAATGACCTGCGAATCGTGGATACAAATGTGTCGCACGAATAGTATAAGCCTGTCTTTTTTGCATGTATTTCTATACTAATATATTATAATTTCTGCGCTTTATGTCCCTTCCTTATGTCGACTGAATTTCAAACACCGATAAATAAAGTTCGAGGCAAACAACCTTAACTAGAGCATAATACTAATTATATTCTTAAAAACTGTTAAGTAAAGGACTGTAACTCGAAAATGTGCTATAAAAGAGAAATTCTAATTGCATAAACTCCACATATAAATTGCTTTGCTCAAATTTTGAAGCCGACCAGTTTAATTTTGATTGTGCCACAATTATAAACTATCGATTTTATGCATATTATTCTGTCGCAAAGCTTTTTTGTCGAAACTTTTATACTTCACAAATTTATTAGCAAGCAATTGTCTCAACACTTTGAATGGGAACTGGAATAACACATTTTTAGGGAATTTTTTCACCTTGAGGACTCTATTTGGAAAGTTACTGCTGCAGGAATTTCGAGTAATTTTATGGTCCAGAGTAGGATCCTAGCCTGATACACTTTTGTTGTTGGCTTATAATGATTATAGCTAATATTAATGTATACTGATTATTTTGAAAATAAATAAGCAAATATGAAAATGACTAAATTGTTTTGTTAAATCTAAATACAGAAAGTAAAATTTTTTCGCGACTATGCTCATTTGAATGTCAGTTTTTACAGAAACCGTATCTTAAGAATGTAGCCCGATAAAATGTACTACCCCACACGTAGGTAGGCACTAGTAGTTTCGTCAAAATCAATCCAACTGTTTTCAAGTAATGCTTGTACAGGCAGACAGACAGATAGAGAGAGAGAAACGTTTTTCCCGTCTATCTGTCCTACATACAAAATATAAGAAATAAATAAACGATTTTTTTTAAACCAGCTTTTATTAGTTGTTTAATAAAGAACTAAAAAGTGAAAAATAATTTTATTCCGATAAGAAATAAGCCGTTTTATACGTACTTACCACAGTCTCAATTTTCAAATTGCATTACACCCTCTTTTTTTCTCTCTTGCTATTGAAATGTATCACGCTTTTATTTGAAAATTGAGACGATGATAAGGACGTATAAAACGACTTATTTCTAATCGGAATAAAATTATTTTAACTTTTAAGATCTTTTTTATTAACAACGAATAAAAGCTTGTTTAAAAAAAAATTGGTTGTCTGTAAAGTCGGTTTACGGACGATAGTTTTACGTGATAACGTATTCCGCTCGAATATCATATTTAATAATGCATTACTGCGCTCTCGCTTGCACGCACAGGGTCAGGCGGAACGTTACGGAACGTTACACTTTTTCGTGCGTGCAGCTGGTGTTTCATCAATTTATAAGACGTTATGACGTCAAAAACTTAGTCCGCCATCTTTAGAAGTCCGCCATATTGAATTTAAACTAACGTCACTTTATTTTTCGAGTTATTCTCAGCAAGCCCTTTCATTTGATACCCATATTGTAGGAAAGCATAATAAAATTAGTCCACCATCTTTAGAAGTCCGCCATTTTGGATTTAGAGTGACGTCACTTTATTTTTCGACTTATTCTCAGTAAGTCCTTTTATTTGATACCCATATTGTAGGAAAGCATAAGAAAATTAGTCCGCCAATTTTAGAAGTCCGCCATATTGGATTTAGAGTGACGTCACTTTATTTTTCGAGTTATTTTTAGCAAGTTCTTTCATTTGATACCCATATTGTAGGAAAGCATAATAAAATTAGCCCGCCATCTTTAGAAGTCCGCCATATTGGATTTAGAGTGACGTCACTTTATTTTTCGAGTTATTCTCAGCAAGCCCTTTCATTTGATACCCATATTGTAGGAAAGCATAATAAAATTAGTCCGCCATCTTTAGAAGTCCGCCATATTGAATTTAAACTAACGTCACTTTATTTTTCGAGTTATTCTCAGCAAGCCCTTTCATTTGATACCCATATTGTAGGAAAGCATAATAAAATTAGTCCACCATCTTTAGAAGTCCGCCATTTTGGATTTAGAGTGACGTCACTTTATGTTTCGACTTATTCTCAGCAAGTCCTTTTATTTGATACCCATATTGTAGGAAAGCATAAGAAAATTAGTCCGCCATCTTTAGAAGTCCGCCATATTGGATTTAGAGTGACGTCACTTTATTTTTCGAGTTATTTTTAGCAAGTTCTTTCATTTGATACCCATATAGTAGGAAAGCATAATAAAATTAGCCCGCCATCTTTAGAAGTCCGCCATATTGGATTTAGAGTGACGTCACTTTATTTTTCGAGTTATTCTCAGCAAGCCCTTTCATTTGATACCCATATTGTAGGAAAGCATAATAAAATTAGTCCGCCATCTTTAGAAGTCCGCCATATTGGATTTAGAGTGACGTCACACAGCTAACCAAGCATTGTCATTCAAACTAAACGTGTATACAAATTTTCATCTCAATCGGTTGATGATATCTGCCGCTCGAATATCATATTTAAGTCAGGCGGAACGTGACACATTTCGGAACGTGACACTTTTTTGTACATGCTGCCGGTGTTTCATCAATTTATAAGATTGGTGTTTCATCAATTTATAAGACGTTATCACGTCAAAAACATTAAATGGTAGGTACATCTTTCTCCGAATATACCTATCACTGTTGCGCATGCGCCGATTTTCCCGAAAAATAAATTACAAAACTTTCTTGTAAAACATATAGAATAATTAAACCGTTATGAAAAGTATACTATTATTATATAAAAAACATCATAGCGTATAATATCTTTTGCGCATGCGCCGATTATCACCAAGAAAATTTACAAAAATTACTAGTAAAAATATATAGAATCATAAGCCGTTATAAAAACTATATTTTTATTATATAAAACAACATTATAAAAGCTATACTCTTTTGCGCATGCGCCGATGTTCCCCGAAAAACAATAGACCACTTTATAATTGCATATCAAACATCCTCCCAAAATTTGGTTTCAATCCGATCATCCGTGGTGTCGGAATGGTAAGAAATGTCAAAAATGACGTTTGCAACTGTTAAAGTAGGTTTTATGTTCTAATAATTAGTTATTCCAATAGTTAACTTAGAAGGCGTTGCATTTCACAAAATACTAATGTCAAAAAATTGAACTAAACATTAGAAATGCAGCCGTTTTCATGTTAAGACAAGACATACGTTATCTTCTAATTTCCATGTACGGCAAACAAAGACGACCGACCGCGTCGCGCCATGCATTAGACAACATTGCATTTATACAGCTATTTTTCTATATAAATTTGTATAAAATATTTTTCTATATAAATTTGTATAAAAAAACTGTTTAGGCAAATTCTGTTATACGAAATCTATGTAAAATGTTCTCCTCTTTCGTTTAAGACTGGTTTCAAACCGATCTGATTTAAATTGAGCGAGAAATTAGCAAACACAGGGTCAGGCGGAACGTTACGCGTTACGAACGTTACGTTAGGAACGTTACACTTTTTCGTGCATGCAGCCGGTGTTTTATCAATTTAAGTTATCACGTCAAAATTCCTTAATTATTTTTAAGTTTTTAATGTGCTTTATTAAAAGTGCGATTTGCCACCGGGCGAAAGCCGGACCGGTCAGTTAGTTATTCCAATATTGTATTGTCATCGTAACTACATACGTTAACAAAATTTCAACTCAATCGGATAACGAAAAGTGGGTCAAATTTAACTTGCAAAATTTGATTACAGACAGACAGACACCAGGACAGGTGAAACTAAATAAAAGCTTGTAAAAACGAAAGCAAAACGAAATTGCTGACAAAGGTCGCGTTAGTAGTTTATATTAGTATTGAAATCTTATGTTTTATTTTATTGCGGAAGTTAGTAGAATCGGTCCCGTTACATGCAATCATTATCAAATATGGAGAACAGGAACAATATGGAGTGCAATATGCGAGGAATGCAACAGTACGGTGCGCAGCTAATAGGTAGATGGGATTCCTGCATCAGGGCACACGAATAAATAGCATGCAATCATTGGACAGCCGAATGTGCTAATCGGCTTACTGTTTATATCGTATATATTATGTACATTATATATAGCTATTAGCCCAATCTATATGGTGGCCGAGTTGCTAATGCCCTATAACTACTAGTGGAGAGCTATGGTATCATCGAGGCTCTAGATTTCACACAGGAGCGCCAATTATAATCACTTGAAGCTGACACATAACAACGTCTACACAATTTTTACATTTGCACATTACGCCTAGTACATTGCGAAACTAGGGCGGAAAATAGACGATTGCGAACGAGAGTGACGTTTGCTCACAAGAGCGCAACAATTGTGAGTTACAAACGTTGTTTTTGTAATAAGTGCATTGAAAAAAAAAACAACAACAAATATTTACAGTAACACCGTTAATGGATATTTTAGATTAGGCGAATTGTCAGGTATAGTAAGATGGCGCCACTTTTGACCAGAAAAGTATCTTCCAAGGAACGAAAACACTTTACTTTTAATTTGCGCATGTACGATTTTTATTTCTCAACATGAACATGCAAAAGTCAACTTTCGTCTCCGAACACAAGTATGATGCACGTTTAATGCACGTATTCCAAAATAAATATTTATTACTTGCTGACAAAAAACATGCATTATTAAAAACTTTCAATTTTTTTTCATAGGACGAAAACATAAGATAATTGAAATTAATCTCCTTTAGATGGAAAATTTCTCAATCAGCAATGTTTCCATTTAGAGGAAGAGATACTCCTTTTTAGGCGCGAATAGCGTAAGCTAAAGCGCCTATATGTACTCGCTTTGTCTGTACGTCTGTGAATCTGTGAATCTGTGAATCTGTACGTCCCACTTTTTTGTGTCACGCGTACAGCCCAAACGCCTTGACCGATTTTAAAAAACTTTTTTTTGATCGATTCGTCTCCGGGTAACTTAGATCCTAACGTCGCCCGATTTTTGAATTTTGGCCCCAGAGGGGAGAAATTTAGGAAAAACGAAGTTTTTTGCTTATAGCTCGCTCATTTTAAATCGGATCGGCTCGAAACCTGTCTTAAACGAAAGAGGAGAAAATTTTACATAAGTTTCGTACAACAGAAAATGCCCAAACAGTTTTTTTATACACATTTATATAGAAATAAATTCAATTTGATATAACCGATGGCAAACATCTTTCGGTTATCTCTCTCTGTTGCACGGTTTAACATGGCAATTTAAAAATTGCGTATGTTCTGTCTTCAAATAAAATTGGTCGATAATATTATTTATTACAATAATGAAATTAAAAGATAGCATTTGTTCAAAAACGGATGCCGTTTCGAATATTTGTGAAAAGCAACGCCTTCTGAGTTAACAATTTGAATAACTAATTATTAGAACATAGGTAATACTTTGACAGATGCAAACGTCACTTTTGACATTTTTTACCATTCTGACACCACGGATGATCGGATTGAAACCAAATTTTGGGATGATGTTTGATATGCAAATATGAAGTGGCCTATTGTTTTTGGGGAACATCGGCGCATGCGTAAAAGAATATATCTCTTATAATGTTGTTTTATATAATAATAATATAGTTTTTAAAACGGTTTATTCTTCTATCTATTTTTAATAGAAATTTTTGTAAATTTTTTGGAGAAAATCGGCGCATGCGCAAGAGATATATGCCGTCGTTGTTTTTTTTTTTTTAATAATAGCGGTGTACTTTTAATAATAGTTTTTTATTCTATTTTACAAGAAAGTTTTGTAAAATGTTTTTTTTGAGGGAAAGTCGGCGCATGCGCAGAAGAGATATAAGTTATAAAGTTGTTTGTATATAAGAATGGTATACTCGATCGAATAAAAAAAAAACTTGGTGACTGATGATGAGATACTGTTTTAATAATTTGAGATATTAAAATATATAATAGTTGTGTGACTAAATTAATAAGTGAGCGACTGAATTACTAAGTGACTGACTAGAATGCCTTCGGTAATTTTGAAGCAGATATCTTCAACCGATTGAAATGAAGATTTGTATACACATATAGTTTGGATGACAATGCATGGTTAGCTGTGTGACGTCACTCTAAATCCAATATGGCGGACTTCTAAATATGGCGGACTAATTTTATTATGCTTTCCTACAATATGGGTATCAAATGAAAGGGCTTGCTGAGAATAACTCGAAAAATAAAGTGACGTCACTCTAAATCCAGTATGGCGGACTTCCAAAGATGACGGACTAAGTTTTTTATGCTTTCCTACAATATGGGTATCAAATGAAAAGGCTCAGTGAAACTAACTCAAAAAAAAAGTGACGTCACTCTAAATCAAATATGGCGGACTTCTAAAGATGGCGGACTAAGTTTTTTATGCTTTCCTACAATATGGGTATCAAATGAAAGGGCTTACTGAAACTAACTCAAAAAATAAAGTGACGTCACTCTAAATCAAATATGGCGGACTTCTAAAGATGGCGGACTAATTTTATTAAGCTTTCCTACAATATGGGTATCAAATGAAAGAGCTTGCTGAGAATAACTCAAAAAATAAAGTGACGTCACTCTAAATCCAACATGACGGACTTCTAAAGATGGCGGGCTAATTTTATTTTGCTTTCCTACAATATGGGTATAAATGAAAGGGCTTGCTGAGAATAACTCGAAAAATAAAGTGACGTCAGTCTAAATCCAATATGGCGGACTTCTAAAGATGGCGGATTAAGTTTATTATGTTTTCCTACAATATGGGTATCAAATGAAAGAGCTTGCTGAGAATAACTCGAAAAATAAAGTGACGTCACTTTAAATCCAATATGGTGGACTTCTAAGATGGCAGACTAAGTTTTTTATGCTTTCCTACAATATGGGTATCAAATGAAAGGGCTTACTGAAACTAACTCAAAAAAAGTGACGTCACTCTAAATCAAATATGGCGGACTTCTAAAGATGGCGGACTAAGTTTTTTATGCTTTCCTACAATATGGGTATCAAATGAAAGGGCTTACTGAAACTAACTCAAAAAATAAAGTGACGTCACTCTAAATCAAATATGGCGGACTAATTTTATTAAGCTTTCCTACAATATGGGTATCAAATGAAAGAGCTTGCTGAGAATAACTCGAAAAATAAAGTGACGTCACTCTAAATCCAACATGGCGGACTTCTAAAGATGGCGGGCTAATTTTATTATGCTTTCCTACAATATGGGTATAAATGAAAGGGCTTGCTGAGAATAACTCGAAAAATAAAGTGACGTCAGTCTAAATCCAATATGGCGGACTTCTAAAGATAGCGGATTAAGTTTATTATGCTTTCCTACAATATGGGTATCAAATGAAACAGCTTGCTGAGAATAACTCGAAAAATAAAGTGACGTCACTCTAAATCCAATATGGCGGACTTCTAAAGATGGCGGACTAAGTTTTTTATGCCTTCCTACAATATGGGTATCAAATAAAAGGGCTAACTGAAAACAACTCGAAATAAAAGTGACGTTACTCTAAATTCAATATGGCGGTCTAAGTTTTTATGCTTTCCTACAATATGGGTATCAAATGAAAGGGCTTGCTGAGAACAACTCGAAAAATACAGTGACGTCATTCTAAATTTAATATGGCGGACTTCTAAAGATGGTGGACTTAGTTTTTTACCCCGGAATTGTTTTTTTAAAAACTCCACATTTGCCCCTTCCCGTTTCACTGCGAGACAATTCGCATTCCCCTTTATCGTTCACCCCGGAATTACAATTCGCATACCCGTTTATCGTTCACCCCGGAATTATTTTTTTAAAAACTCCACCTCTGCCCCATCGCGTTTCACTGCATATATGCTTTAAAGTTGTGTTTATATAATAATTGGGTAGTTTTCATAACGGTTTATTTTTCTATCTGTTTTTACAAGAAAGTTATGAATTTTTTTTTCTAAACTCATAATTTCAGAAATATTTTGAAAAAAAAATCTGTTGTTCTTTTGTTCTGAAGATGTTAGTTAGGTAGTTCTTTGTTTAATTTTTGCATGACATAATAACATATTACATAGAGAACCATGAAATTATTAAAATTATTTTTTTCCTTTCTGTGTTTCATTATTTTCAACTGTTATTTTTTTCTTAGATTAAGTAATTTAAGTTATATTATTAAGCTCCAAGTGTCGTTAAATATATACACCGATTTTCAAACAAAACACCAGGGTATATGCTGTAAAATTTCGCGCCTTGTAATTCTTGAATTACTTGGGCATATACTCCCACTGGTTCTTTTTTTAAATATATTTCACAAAATACTACAAATGCGGTTACAGCTGGCGTTGCAATAAAACAATATGTAACGCAAATACCACGTGAATAAAAAACAAAACAGAAAGGTCGTGGAAAGTAAACTCATGTCAGGGTCATTATCCAGTCCATATTTTTGTCTACTCTTATTTCATATAAACTCTTAAAATAATTATATATGTACTAGCATGAAACTACGGACTACGCACCGAAGATAAAAATTTATTGAACACGTACAAATTATTGTTCAAAATATAATGGTATCTGCCATTTAATACCAAGGACATTTAAAAAAAATTGACAGAAAATTATGTATAATATTATAAATAATATATACATACATATCTTTTTAATTATAAAGGGTGTTTTTTTTGGAGGTTTGGTTTTGAAATTGGCAACACCGTTTCAAGTGACAGTTAATTTGACAGTTGACAGATGATTTGTGGTCAGTATGTTTTGCCATTTCACCATGAATAGACTTACATCAGTACAACGCTTGCAAATTGTGCAAATTTATTTTGAAAATGATGGTTCAGTTTGCCAAACTAACCGTGCGCTACGCCCATTTTACGGTCGACATAATCGTCCATCCGAGCAAGTTATTCGGAAAACCATGGATCGTTTTCGAACTACGCATACTCTAGTTGATAATACGCATCCACAAAGACGCCATACAGTGCGCACAGAACATGCCATTGCTGCTGTGGTGCGTAGTGTTGAGGAGGACCCGAATGAGTCGATACGCCGTCGTGTACAGCAATTGGGTCTGTGCCCATCCACGTTGTGGAAGATTTTGCGAAAAGATCTTGGCTTACAAGCTTACAAGATCCAGCTTGTGCAAGAGTTAAAGCCGCGTGACCATTATGCGCGCCGTCGTTCGGTGAATGGGCCGAAAACAATATTCAGCTTGATCCTCTTTTTCAACGCAAAATTTTGATCTCACACCTATGGATTACTTTCTTTGGGGATACGTGAAGTCACTAGTCTACGCCGATAAACCACAGACGTTGGATCACTTGGAAGTCAACATTCGCCGCGCTATTGGCGATATACGGCCCCAGATGCTCGATAAAGTGATCGAAAATTGGACTTCCCGATTGCGCTTCATTCAAGCCAGCCGTGGCGCCCATATGCCCGAAATCATATTTAAACATAAATGGCATAAAATTATATTTTAAACAAAGCCAACAACGTGGCCAGCAACCTTATTTTTACGTGTTTTATTTCATTTTAAAGTTGTATACCTCTAAAAAAAACACCCATTATATAATTACAATACTATCTCTCGTACGGACGCCATCTGTTGATCTGTCAAACCAGAAAATTTGAATTTCAGAAATGTGTTAACAATGTTGAATTTTAATGGACTTCTAACGCAACTGGCAACAATAAGTTGCTAAAAAATATAGAGATTATATGCTTCATGGAATATGTAAAGGTAATTATACTTATTTCGTGTAAAATTAAATTACAGTTTGTTAAACGTAAACTGCATGTAAACGCAGTAAACATTTAACACTTGTTGAAGGCGTATTTTTATTTGTTTATCAAGGTAAAAACCGCAGAGTTACATAAAAATGATATAACAAAGAAAATACAAACAGTGCATAATTATATATCACGAAAGTAAGATCACCAAAAACATAATTGTCAAAAAAGGGGCCACGTTACGTACAAATAAATACGTAAAAAAGCTTTTTAAGTTAAACGGTTTTATTGTACAATCGATGATGTACTAAAAACTAGAAAATAATTATGAGTCACTATACGATTCTTTGATTAAACTAAAATAAAGCCGTGGGGGGGCGCTATTTATACATGAGCATTGAAAATTGAGCAGAACTCTTTATAACTGTACAACTAAAATAGGTACCTATGTAAGAAGAATTTATTTTTACAAAAAAACATAAGTAAGGAATGGTACTTAGGTCAAAAATACTTTTTCAAAGTTTTACAATATCTTTTCGTTTTGAGGTTCCCCGAATCCAAAAAAACATATTTTTGGAAAAACTTTGTGCGTCTGTGAGTCTGTTAATCTGTGAACACGATACAGGTCAAATAATTTTTGATAGGTAAATATGAAGAGCCCTATGGTTTTTGGAGAAAATCGGCGCATGCGCAAAAGAGATATATGCTATAAGGTTTTTTTTTTTGATATAATAATGATTTACTTTTCATAACGGTTTAATATTCTATTTATTTTTTCAAGAAAGTTTTGTGAAAAAAAATGTTTTCTAAACTTTGTAGTTTCGGAAATATTTGGAAAATAAAAAAATTAGCTGTTCTTTTGTTTTATAGATCTGTCAGAAAGAAACTAGTTAAGCATGCTTTGATTAATTTTTAGATGACGTGGAACATATTATGTAGATAATCATGGCAACGAATAGCAAATATCTTATTGAATACTAGCCACCACCCGCATCACCTCACGCGATATCAGAAATTGTATTCTTTTTATTATACTATATCAAATTTTGATATAGTATAATAAACTTAAAAAATATTGACATTTAATGTCAATATTTTTTAAGTTGGAATGTTCCCCTCGCCCAATTGGCTGAATCTTTTTTCTGTAAAGTCACTGGAAAAATGTTATCACCGTTAAAATATCTATTATTATCTACTATACATGATAAGTCATTTAGTTATAACGAAAATAAATTTTAACATCGTGGTTTAAAAAAAAAATGCATACATTTTACTTTTTGGTTTTACCATTCCAATATCCCCAATGTCGGAATAATACTAATTTAGCTCAAAATTTGGCTTTATTTTTTTGTTTTTAGGCTCCCCCAACGCAAAACATATATTTTTGGAAAAAATTTGTACGTCTGTTTGTCTATGAGCACGATGCAGGTCAAACGGACGAACGGATTGAAACCGAATTTTAAGAAAGTGTTTGATATGCTATTATGAAGAGCTCTATTGTTTTGGGGGAAAATCAGCGAATTCGCAGAAGAGACATGCGTTCTAACGTTGTTTTTTATATATGTGTCACCACATGCGTTAACAGAAATTTTATATTCTTTATTATAATACCTATATCAAATGTCAATACTTTGAAATTGGGATTGTCCGGTCGTCATTTTTTTTTTTAATTTGTCAGAAAAAATAATATTTTATAAAAATTTGTGTATATGTTCTAAAACCTACAAGGATCTAATTAGAATTTATATAACTCTTCTCGTAAACAGGAAGAAATGAAAGCTCTCAAGGAAAAAAATATCATAATATAACATCTAATATATAAAATTCTCGTGTCACAGTTTTCGTTGCCATACTCCTCCGAAACGACTTGACCGATTTTGATGAAATTTTTTGTGCTTATCCGGTATCTATGAGAATCGGCCAACATCTATTTTTCATCCCCCTAAATGTTAGGGGTAGTCCACCCCTAAATTTTTTTTTTTATTTTTTAGACAAAATTTTTAATTTCTATTTTTTTATGATACAACATACAAAAATACATACAATCCTCAATTTTCACCCTTCTACGATCAACCCTTATTTTTTAATAGCCATTTTAGTAATTTAATCATTTTTCCTCTCCGGTCGAAAACTGATCAATCGTCATTTAATTAGTTATCCCCGCCAGATGTCTACAGGTGTCACTTCTGACCCAGTAAACAGCACGGATCCCCATTCGTTCTTTTGCACCCGGGTGAAACCGGGCGGGACCGCTAGTGTCAATATATGAATAAAATGACACCGACAAACTATTTGTAGTTGAATTTTATATCTATCAAAATTAATTATTATATTTCAAGTTGTTTCTAATCAGTTTTCAAAATTTATGGAACGTAAACTATCTTACTGATCTACTAATACGCTCTTTCTCCGAAACCTCTATAACTCAAAAGAATAGAATTTTACCTCGATAACTAAAAGTTGCCTTGCGGCATCTATTTCGAAAGAAGTCTATCACAGTAATATATTGCAATTATTTTAAAGAAAAAAGTTATATCAATGTAAATCAAATTCAGAAAGGTTAGAGAGTTATGGCTTGTTAGAGAAGAAATGTTTGAAAATAAGATAAACTGTTTATATAACAAGAAAATAAGTTGATCTAAATAGATTACTATAGGTACATATCATATTAAATATGTCGATACTCCACTCTCTACTTATTTAACCTGATTTGTTTATATTTATTTTCTTTATGTATTATTTGTTCTGATAAAAAAAGAAAATAAGCTCCATGAAATGTTGAAAGTGATCATCCACACATCTTTGAGCGCGAATAAATATAAAGTTTGTCGCATTCTGCAGTAGGTATTTGAGGATTAAACTGAATTTCACCTGCAGCATTAAAAATTCTCCAAATTAATGTGTCGTGATTATTAATCCTCCCTGCACTACACGCTCTTTCATGTGATAATAATACAGTGAGCTTAAATCTGGGGATCGTGGTGACCAAGCACATGATATTGTTTAGTTGTTTTCAAAGCCTAGGGTACTACTAACAATTTTCAAAAGTTCTTCAACAAACCATAACTCGCTAACCTTTCAGTAGAAGACCTAAAGAATACACTATTGAAATTTATCAGATCCCTCCCTCCCAGATAATTATATCCAGGTGGATTAAACCCACATAATGACCTCTGTAGGTCTAAATTATGGTAGTCTCTATAACTTAAGATGGTAAAAATTCTTCCGATTATATTTAGCATTTTTTAGGTCACTAAAACTCTCTCTAACTGTTACGAATACCCGTATTCGTTCATAACAGGTCTAGCTCTTAAAGATAGCTACCTCAAATAATAAAAAAAATTAGGAGCCCTCGTGGGACACCTGACATATGCGAAACATAATTTTAAGCTTGTCAAATGCAATTTTAAATATATCTAGGGACACTTTTCAAAAGACCTATGGACAATGTAATTTTAAGTTATTAGCAGCGCCACATAAGTGATTATTCTAGTGAGTTAGTGACTAATAAATCTCAATTAGATGTCCCCGTCAACAAAAACCATGTTACAACCCAAAGCAAACACACAGCAAGCGTTAAGCGCTGACATCTAACGAAATACTAGTAACTAAATTTCGCCTTGTTATTTAGATGTCGCCATCATCTTAAGCCCTGTTTAATCCAACGCACACAAACGTAACGTCCTCCCATAAAAGTTCCGCTCCAATTGCACGGTTCTACTCCCAACCAATCGCGCCATTAAATGTTTCACATAAAAAAATAAAAATACTAATAGTTTATGATAGGCATTTACCGCACTTCTAGTGTTAAAAAAGTGCAGAGCCTGTATAACTCGAATGTTTTCTGTCACAAGAAACCCTCGATAAGTCGAAACCTCTTTAACTTTAGCTCCCCTTGCAGTTACATTCATCAAGATTGTAATATGAAAATAATTCTAACCGCATTTTTTATCATATTTCTCATTCACAGAAACGGAATAGTGGTGTGCCAAATGCCAAACCTTTATTTGTGGAATGTTTTCGTAACCAATTGCATCAAAAGCGCATGCTATAGAGACGAAGGATTAGCAGACAATAATATCCAAACTCTATTCACGTAACTTCCGAGTCACCTGAATATAGGTGTTATATCCAGCACACAAGCCTGTTGAAATATTGCGCACAGGGACGATACAATAATATGAAGTGTGGGGATCATCCCAATTGGAACTGATTTATTAGTAATAATCTCCAAATGTAATAATGCAATATAATAAACTGATATACTGATAATGAATGAAAGCAAAGCACATAATAATGTATTAACATGGAATTCATATCATATTATCTATAATAATCAATCGCGTGCTTTAGCAACATTTTTTCCAGGTGAGAGAGTACAATTATATATTGACCTTCATAACCTGATACTCATTAATAAATTCAAAGTTATAAATTCGGTTTCTACAATACTACAATTCATAGTGTTCGCAAGTAAATTTCGCAGTTTATTCGCACACTTAATTTTACATAATAATAGGTAGGTAACTCCTAAGTGGAGCATAGGGTGGCTACGAAAATTTTGAATCTAGCCCTATCTTTTTATATATTTTTTACTTGAAACAAGGTAGTTCCTTCACGAACAGTTCTCCTCCAGGATATTTTTGGTCTTCCTTTTTTTCGATATCCCTGTGGGTTCCAACCCAAGACTCTCTTCGCTATGTCATCATTTGTCTTTCGCAGCGTGTATCCTATTATTCCTATCCAATTCCATTTTCTACGGTTTATAGTTAGGTATACAAATTTGTACAAGACATTCACGTTTCCAAAGTTCGTTGTTCGAGACGTGTTCGTATATTTTTACCTCGAGGATTGTTTTGAGACATTTGTTTATGAAGATTTGCAGTTTAGTTGTTATGGCTTTCGTCACTTTCCAGCTTTCAGATCCATATAGAAGTACCGATTTTACATTCGAGTTAAAAATACGTAACTTCGTTTTTTTCAAAAATCATGCTTGAATGCCAAATACGATTTAAACTTAATAGCCTGTTTTACTGTTCCCTATATCATTATTCTCGCATTACAACTGAGAATGTTATGTTTTTATCTCTAGACAACAACTGATTTCGCACAGCAATTTAATTGTAAGAAAAAAATCAATTAACTCTTTGCTCTAGAATCTAAGCTGGTTCCGAATGCGGTGGCGAAATGAGAAAACTTTTGCATAGTTCGTTGCCATGGTTTGTCGCATTTCCATCACGATTTATGTCAATATTATAAAAAAAACGTAAAGGAATAACTAACTAATAATTCTATAATATTATAAGTGAATTTGTTTAAAAAAATAAACATATTTTATCCACAAATTCTTGATAGAGACAGTAAGTGCTCTTAATTAAAACGAAAATTTCTGTCTATTTAGACTCATTCAAACTTACTAAACATAATCTTTTCTAAAAAAATAATAAAGAATAGTTATTTCTTACCACAAGTTTTATTAGCGGATGTATATTTCGGGATCTATGCTCTTATCGTCAGCAAACACTAAACTGAGTTACTAAACAAAACTCTTAACTTAATATAACAATAACAGGTATGAAACAAAATTTATACCTGTAATTGTTATCTTAACTTAATTTCCAGGTATAAAATTTATTTTATATACCTTAATATAACAATAATTACTGGTATACAATTTATTTTATACCTCTAATTGTTATATTGAGTTAAGATTTTTGTTTAGTAACTTAATTTAGTGTTTGCTGAAGATGAGAGCATAACTCCCAAAATGTACATCCGCTAATAAAACTGCTGTGGTAAGAAGTAACTATTCTTTATTTTTTTATTTTTGTTTCAACCATAGTGCTCTTAATATTTGTATAATCTTTTTCAAAAAAAATATTATCTAAATAACTTTGTTGATTGGAGGGAGTATATTATATCAAGAAGCGTAGCCACATTGTAGCTGCGCCTTTAATAATCCTAAATGATGTCTCCAGAACACGTTTATTTATCTAAATGGCATTCATAATTTCCAACAGCCGTCCAAACACATGCGGTAGACGATCATAAAAAAAGCCTTAATTCGACCATTAACTATGCGCTATTGCAGGATGTCTTTCTCTTTTCTCTCGATGTTTCGAATATATCTCTCTCTTTCACTTCCATTTGACTTCATTCCTGAAGGGGCGCTTATTTCGTCTTTTTTTCGTATTTAAAAACCTGATAGCGTCTCAGTTTTATGGGTTATGTAGCTATATATAGAAATGCAAGTGTTAATAACGAGAAATAGTAAAAACGAGACGCATCAACCCTTGATGGGATTAGCGTTGCTTATAAACAAACGTCTCTTTTCGAATTAAATTAAAATATAATACGCATTTCTTAAATTAAAACCAGAACACGTTTTTATACTACTGCACCCATTAACTGTATTTGGACTATTTATTCACCCATTTTTCAGCAACAACTATTTCAGTTTAACAAATAGTTAACACTTCCACTAATGTTAATTTAATAATAGCTCTATTTCAAACTC
Source organism: Xanthostigma xanthostigma (assembly GCA_963575645.1). NCBI lineage: Eukaryota > Metazoa > Arthropoda > Insecta > Raphidioptera > Raphidiidae > Xanthostigma > Xanthostigma xanthostigma. The sequence continues at coordinate 18,037,464 of OY754468.1, forward strand.
TCTGTGAACGGTAACACGGCAACAGACCCGTCGCAGTCATACGCAGTAGCTACAACGAAACTGTGTCGGCTTTGGAACACGTTTAGCTACTGCGCATGACTATGACGGTTCGGTAACAAAAGAGAGAGGTTGAAATAGAGTCATAAGATTCACAGGCAGATCAGCTCTAATTTTTAATAAGGTAAAAATAGAGTTTTCCGGTTTACCTGTGATCGAACACTTTTATATTTCAAACAGTCAATCAATAATTTATTTATTTTTTCCTTTAGACTTTAGATCAAACAAACTATGGAGGACTCGTCTGTCAAGTATATATGTCGCCGGGATATTGTCAAACCCGTGATATTATAATTTCACTTAGTGAAATTATAATATCACGAATCTTTGTCAATCGTGATATTGTAATTTCACTAGTGAAATTACAAAATCACGGATTTGACAATATCCCGGCGACATATATAAACTAAGTAAGTATCTATAAAAAGACATAAATAAAGGAAATATAGGTATATAAAATTTAATACAATACAGGTGACCGGGAGAAGAAACTATGACTAATTTGAAATGATTTAACCCCTATCGCTTGGGGGTCAGAAATGCGTAAGTTTCGAGATAATCTTTTTCTGTTTTTTTTTCACAAAAATCCGAGTTTTGGGAGTTAAAAATAAAAAAAAAACATTCTCATTTTTTGGCCTGAATTTTTCCATGATCTGATAGTTTACTAATTGGCCAACCTTTCTAAAAGTAAAAACCACGAAATTTATTGTTAGATTTTATGTTGTGTGTTAAAACTTACAATAAACAAAAACCAAAATAAAAATTCTTCACAGAAGTGTCATTATCACAAAAATGGCGTTTTTCCGACCCCCCAGTGATGAAGTTAAATTATTACAAATTAATTATAGTTTTTCTCCCGAGAGGAATACTTACGAGCAATTATCGGTCACCCTATATATACAAATAAAACATACCAGTAATAATTATTAACAAATAATATATTCTTACAATAATTTTACATTAATGCTGAACATTTTTAATTTCTCCAATCCACATTTTCAATTCTTCACTTTCGGAAAATTACGTCATACCATCCTTCGCTGCTTCTTTCAAATTCGTATCAAAACATAATTCATTATTCGCACACGAAGGTTTATTTGCTAGTGTTGTTAAAAAATGTATTACTGCTTTTTTAAAAATCGTAGCTTTTTATCCACGTCACTAGACGCCCCTACAAGAATGTTATTGTGCGTCGGATACGTATATTGTGTACACTGCGCAAGAATTGAATAAATATTGTGCTTGCTTGAAATTAATTGTGCAATACTGAAAAATTCGTTCGTATAGGCATAATATTGCACAATAATTACACGCTTTTCGTTTTTGAGACATTTTAATTCATCTGCTCTGTGTCGAAAAATATTGTGTAATATAATATTGCGCAAAATTATATTACACAATATAATTGATCGTGTAGGGGCCACTTTAGAGCTTTCAACCTGCGAATCGGACTTTTGGGAGGCGATCTAAATTTAATATAAAAGTCAGTGCGCGTTTTAATGACGTTAGCACAGTCCGTCGTTTTGAAAAAATGGACGTTCACCAATTTATTATTTGTTGTCCATGTGACAGTTTTGTGGGACCTTTTCCTATAGATTCCCCATGTGATGCGTTATTTTCAAAATTTTCAGCTGCAGTAACAGAAATAGTTTCTTCTTCTGTAACTGACCCAAATAATGTCGTTTCATCCTTGCTGACATCAGAGACTGTTGTTTTAATATCATCATCCGTGTGTCGTAGACCTGCCATAATGGTATCCATGAATTTTTTTACAGATTTGAGAATCCGTTTTTTTAAGTAACGTTATGAAAATTTTACATGAATTTATTTATAGAGAAAAAAAGGAGCTTTCGAAAATAAAAAAAAATCCAGCTTATTAGGCGACGGAACCATTCCAATTAAAAAAATTTTGACATTTGATATATGTAGTATAATAAAGAAAATAACATTTCTGATATCGCGTGAGGTGACGCGGGTAATGGGTAGTATTCAATATGATATTTGCTATTCGTTGCCATGGTTACCAACATATGTTCCACGTCATGCACAAATGAATCAAAGCATGGTTAACTAGTTTATTTTTGAGAGATCTACAAAACTAAAGAACAGCTGGTTTTTGTTATTTTCATAATATTTCCGAAACTATAAAATTTAGAAAATAAATATAACGAGACTTTTGAAAAAATAAATGAAATAATAAAGCGTTATGACTGTTAGATGTCAAGCATAATTAATTATTTAGAACTAACACAAACCAGCACAGACGAGCAAGTTTCAGTGCAGGTTTCGGTAGGCATTTTGCAGTTTTTAAGTAGTTTTATCAATGCAAATGAATTAATGTCAACGACACATCTCTTGTACATTTAGATCGGATCAGCACGGTTTCCCAGAAATTTCAGTTGACCGACTTGCGGTCACTGCAGGTACAGAGTCAACATGCGCTACTTCGTAAATAAGATGGGTACCTTTACGAACAGGCTTTTTTTATCCCTGCTGTGCTGGCCGTGCAGGCACACGCTTGACAAGTGTGCGCGATCGTTTATACTTCAAGTAGAATAGTACACCAAATTTGTACAAAATTACGTTCTCGAGTGATGCAGACATAGACATATAATAGACAAAAAATCCAGAATTGTTATCCCATATTCTAAGTAACAATAGTATCAAACAAAATCCAAATAGCCCATAAGAAAATAAAATTCCAGGCAAATAAACATTACAAAGGACCCCGCACAAACCTTATGGGATTTGGTTCTCGGTTAAATTCATCGAAAATGGTCTCATTTTAAAGTTTAAAAAAGAAAAAGCGCCTAGCCTAAAAACCAATAGATTTTTAGCTACAGATATATTTAGTTCTTCTTCCTATATAGTGTTATATTTTATGATGTTTGTGCTTATGTCATATCCGACCAACATTAATTTTAGGTTAGTTTTGAACTAAGATTTTAAACTTTTTTTAACCTATTTGCACGAAAAATAAAAAAAAAGTAGAAAACTAGATAATGTTAAAAGATGTCATTCTGTATAAAAATAAAAAGAATTGTTAGATTTTTTCTTTATTTTTCGTCTAGATCACCGAACTAAACATATCTGTTAAATACGCGTCACGAATCTAAAACGCTCGGAAGTTAGATGCGAATGCGGGCTTGCGCTTGTACAGTCTGTTGAAAAACTACAAAACCGCGACTCAACAAAACTAAAATAACAATAACAACTTGACAATAGCGTACTCGACTGTACTTTAAAACAGGAAAGCGACAAGTGGCAAAGGCAACGAGCGATCATGGCCGACGAGCGCACGTTCTGTGCCGGTAGTTGGGAGGTGGTGGGAATCTCAACGGCTCTAAAATGTGCCTTTGTTTGTTAGAAACTTCCGAACCTTTTAGATCCGTGGCACGTATTATAACTAAAAATCTATTGGTTTCTAGGCTCTGCGCCCATGGACACTTTTTCTTTGTGACCTTTAAACTATAAAATAAAGGCATTTTTGATCAATTTAACCCAGAACCAAATCCCATGTGCGGGGTCCTTTGAATCATAATTTTTCACAAACATTAATTTTGCTATTTACTGTAGTTGAAAAGAATAAAACTAAAATAATTCGAGAACCCCAATCAAAACTGTATTAAAAAATATTATCATAATACTATATTCTGGCGTACGATGTAGGTACGTATCAAACCAGGCTTACGTTTTTGCTCCATTAAATTTCAGCGAGTTAAATAAACGAAATTAAAGCTCCCCTTAAAGTAACGAACGTATAACGACTTGTATAATAGTGGAGAGTTTCCAACTTTAATATTTGTGTTGAGTTAAAAATTTTATCTCCACTTTTCTCTAGCATGAAAAACATAAAACTTAAGTGGCGTGCAAATAAAACCAAATCACATGTTTACATACAGACAGAGATGTCATTTTGACTCTTGAAATCACAAACTTGTGAGAATTTCCACATCTGATTTTAAATGTCCTCGGGCATTTTATTTATTTTATAGTACATTAAGTATTCTTTCCTTGTCGGCTAATAACAACAATAATATATTATGGATTTCTTTTTGTCAAGACGGTGCAACTCGTAAAGTATTTCCATAATTTAAACATTATTCGATGTCAAAAATATTATAACAAAATAGCAAAATATGTTAACTGGAGTAACATTATTTTACATTCATTTTTTGTAGGTGTATTACGATCTGATCTACCTTTTACTGTTTATCCTTTTTTAACGACCGTTAAGAGCCAGAATTTTCGAGTCTAACAACACTTCAAATTTTCAATTTACTATTTTTTAATAATAAATTGATATTTTTATCAGTTCAGAATCTGGGAACTAGAGGTTTGTAAAATGATTTTTTTAGGAATTAGGTCATGGATTCTGTTGCAAAATTGACTGGCATAAAGCTCGAAAAAAAAAACTTCGCTATCACTTTTTTGAACATTTTAATTTTATAAATAAAATGGTTTATTAATTTTATGTTGATGTTTAACAAAAGTTCTTACATCATATCAATTGTAAGAAACGTGGGGAGTCGCGATTGTCTTATATTCTCTTTTATTTAAAGGGAGACGGGGGTCTAAAATCCCTAAAAAATTGCTTACGTGATACTTGAACACCCCCATACGAGTTTTCCAGTCATTTCTAATACAAACTAAATATAGTCCAGAGGAGAACCACAGAAGAACAAAACTTTATATCTACTGTGATAATTCCAATAGAAACTGCGATAATCACGAAGATAATTTTACTGAGATAACGTCATGATAACAGCTTACGAAATATAACCAATTCGATGAACTCCACTTTTTTTAATTATATTTTTTAGTTCCTTGCATTGGTACCAACTCATTCAAAAAATAATGCACTACATACCATTATCGTCCATTTTATACCTATATAATACTTTAGATCGACCGAGTTAGAATATGGTTCTATAGTTTGGAATCCATATCATCAGTATCTCATTAGCAATATTGAAAAAGTCCAAAACAGTTTTCTGCGATACCTGTATCTTAAAAAATTTAACGTCTATCCGGATTCTAGATAGTTTAAGAATTCCTAATAGATAGTCTTGAGAAGCGACATCAGATTAGTCTGATTAACAATTTCATTGACCGCAGCAGTCTTGCTGGTTAGGGAAATCTTGTTTATTTGCACGTTCTTATGAACTATTCTCTGTCCCTTACGCCGCCACTGTATTATATTATGACAACACGCCCTTTAACTTAATGCAAAGATTGATTAATCAATTATTGTTCTTACCTGAGTTTGACATTTTAATGTCTCTTAACGCCTTTATGACTCAGTTGTACAGAAAAATGTCTATAAAATAAAAACAGTATCTTATAAACTATCTTTGTTTTAAATCTTAGGACAGCTTTTTCAACTAGGTACGTCCCTTTATCCCATTGAGATTTCATACGTATGCACTATGCAGTTCCAATTTCAATAGAATATTATAATAACTAACTTATCGGTCCGGTTTTCGTCCGGATGCAAATCGCACTTTTCAAAGCACACTAAAAACTTAAAAATAAAATAGGTAAAAAAGCTTTTTTAAATTAAACGATTCTATTGTCCAATTTATAATGTAGGTACTTAAAACTAAAAAATAATTATGGATCACCATAGGGGGTTTGATTAAACCAAAATAAAATCGTGGGAGGCATTTATAGTTACATTATGATCGAAGAAGACAGTGGAAAGCTAAATATGATTTCCAATCTCAAACAAATGAAAATTTTCTACTAAATGCGCCCCACGACTTTATTTTAGTTTAATCAGAGACTTATAATAAATCATAATTATTTTCTAGTTTTTAGTACCTACATTATCGATTGTACAATAAAACCGTTTAACTTAAAAAAAGCTTTTTTACCTATTTCATTTACTATAATTATGGTTATCTTCCTTAATATTTTAAACAAGTTAGTTAAGGCTAACGCCTGTTTGTAGACAAATATATGAATAAATAAAGGGTTGAGGGAGCCACACTCCAGTTCTTGGATATTACAGTAATGAAACGAGTACAAAACTTACAACATTCCCCTAATATGAACGAAAGGTTAGATGCATATACATGAAGGGCATAAGGGAACTGTACAGTCCCTTCCTAAGATTCCCGAGGGAACATACGGTTTCGCGCGTTTTAAATTTGATAAAGTCGTACACATATTCCGCTTGAATATCTTATCCAAATGTTCGCTATAAACAGACCGTTAGCCGTAATGAGGGGGTGTTCGAGGATGATGATAATATAAACAGGGGTGGTGTTTAAGACGGGTTACGTTGAACTATGCGAACTATGTATCACTAGATTACTGTTATATTATTTCTGCATTATTTAGGTTAAATGACGACACTGATTATTTTTATTAAATGAGGAACTGCACTGACAGTGTTAGTTGTGAAAGTTGGCTGCTGTTAACTGAAAAAACTTTTTAAAAAAATTGAACCTCCTTCAGAAACGACCATTAAAAAGCGTAAAATAACAAAGTTTTTACGTCGGTGACTATTTAATTACTATCACGTTTTATGTACTTCTATTAAATTGGCGCCGACGTCAAAACTTTATTATTTTAAATATTTAAGTGATCTTTTTTTAAAGGCGGATCAATTTTTTTTAGGTTTTTTTATACCGTACTTTTTAGTGGCTTTGCAATATGTAGTTTACATGATACTAATCGTCATCTTCCTTAATATTTCAATACTAAACTAAAAAAAAAAAAAACTGCTGAAACGATTTAAGTAAAATTTATGTGAGACCACCCTGAAGATATACCCTATTTAAGACTATTCGTCCCTGCAAATACCCCCTGCACCCTTTATCTCAAATCTTTTCCCCTCGCCTAAAAACGGTTCGCGCTCTCCCGACGCTATTTTTAAAGCTAGAGGGTTCTGGTAAACGCCAAATGAAAGACAAAGAATCAGACTACAGATCTTTCAGGCGAATTTTTTGAAAAAAAATTCCTGAAAAAACTTACAACCTTTTGAAAAAAATAATAAGTCACGTTATATTTCACACGTAGGCGAAACTGTTTTTCAAAAAATTCGCCTGAAGGATCTGTAGTCTGATTCTTTGTCTTTCATTTGGCGTTTACCAGAACCCTCTAGCTTTAAAAATAGCGTCGGGAGAGCGCGAACCGTTTTTAGGCGAGGGGAAAAGATTTGAGATGAAGGGTGCAGGGGGTATTTGCAGGGACGAATACTCTTAATAGAAAATATTCATCAAAATCGGTTCACAAATGCTAGAGACATGAGGTAACATATTTGTTCTCAATATCTGTCAAAAAGAAATGAGTTAGCTAACTGACAAGCAAGCTTTGTTAATTTTTTACATGTGAGGCCCTCAGACCATGTTATGTAACCATGCAAATTAATGACAAATATAATATTTACGCGTTAACAAAATTTTATTTTCTAATAAATAAAATTATCGACCATTTTTTTTTCTCAGACTACCTATACATTGACAAAAATTAAATTAAACGCAGTATTTAATTGGTCGATAATTTTATTTATTTGAAGAGTTCTATTCAGACGTTGATCAAAGATTTGAAAATGTTATTATATTTATTATTATTTTTTTTGCCAGTAATATTTGCGGGCGCGCGCACAACAACACATCAAAGTTTCATCGTAATCGTATGAATGGTATAGGAACGTATAGGTCCCGAACAGACGAACGACCATTTATTTTTTTAACACGCTTTTATTCACTTCACCTGTGTGTATCTATCTAATGAAATTTTTCAAATTATTTTCATCCACGTCCAGACGTCTGAAAAATTTTGCACAAGTATTAAGAATCCATAACAATTGGGTTCTTTAAATGGACGATGCGGTGTCATTTCCCATAGTTCCTATAGTACGTATACAGTGCAATTGTGAACTTTTTTAAATGAAATAAAATGATAAGTATCAGTAAAATATGTGATTGGGCTGATACAAATCATCGAAAAAGGAATTTTCTTGAAGGGGAACGTGCATTTAATGACGGTCATATCATAAAATTAGGAAAAAATTCATCTGAAACAGAAGCTTCAAGTAAGGTGAATTTTACTGCTTTCTCTTTACTTGAAATAAAAGGTGTAAATACAAAAATTATATCAATGCAGTGGTGCTGATGAACGTTGCAAACATATTATTGAAACATTACTTTATTGCAACAGGTAAGTTCCTAACCTAAAAATAGTCATCCGTCAAAATGTATTCTCAGTTTGAAGTTAAATTTATTTTTTTTTCCTATCAAAATTCGTAATGTTAATTAATAATGCCTTCAGCATAAAGTAGTGTTGATCAAATAGAATGTTACGATGAGGGAAGGTTTTGGTTGAGGATCATAAATCATAATAATATGATCATGTATATTGTTTTAACAATTTACCACCTTTTGACCAGCTTGAGGCCCTGAAGATGAAAATATTTTTTTCGAAACGTTGGCCACTAGCGTAACATTACCAATTTTACGCTAGTGGCCAACGTTTCGAAAAAATTAGTTTCATTTTATTTATGATCCTCAACCAAAACCTGCCTTCATCATTAATTAATAATAATAACTATTCAATTAATAAATTAAGTTTTCAATATTAAGACTAAGTATAACTTGGGAAAATATAATCATCTGCACTAAAATGACGTGGTACTATTACAGCCTTTTACTATTTTTGCACGAGGCGAAAACTTCGCAGGTTCCATAATGAGTCATTTATTAATTTATTCAACTTTTTTTATTATTATAATGAAAAAATCACGATTTAGCAATACTGATTCACAGTACGATTCATAATCATATTTACCCGATTGAAGTTGTAAATTTCACCGCCAGATAGAGTAGTCCATATAGCGGACCCTAATACAATAAATTATATAAATATTTATAAATAATTTATGTACATTGCGTAACTTCAAAAAATACTGTATGCTGGTTGACACTCGTACAGCAGTGTGTATGTAGCGTTATCCATCCGTAGGCATTTATAGACACTGTTTTAGCATCAATAATTTATTATTCATTCATTCCCTAGACATACGAAGCGTGTTTTTTTTTAGTGAGACAATTAAGCTTATAATTGACCGATTTTATTAAATACTAAAATCAGTATTACCTAAGTATTGATAGTTAAAAAGAAACCACAGATACGGGTGACACGTAACAGAAACGGGCAACTGACATTGTTGTTCCAAGGTGTAGACTCCCGTTGTGGGCGACCAGTGTGTCGCGACTCCCACATAAACATATCTGTCTGGCAGACTAGTTGTCTGTCTACCTGTTCAATTAAAACTAGTACGAACACAACAACTTTCAGGGTTTAACAGAAAGTTTCACACAAACTAAATCTCTTGTTTTATAGGCAATGCTCTTCACCATGCTAACTTAACCATAAAACAAATAAGAAATCAGAATTATACATGAAAGCTATATCTATATATAGCGGAAAAATAAATCAAAATGCACCCTCAAACACAATACTTACGTAGTGGTGAACTCTAAATAAAGTGTACTTAATAGACCAATAAAATAATAAGTTTTACCGCAGTATGAGTGCCGTCACTGCACCGGCTGGATAAGTGCCTTTGGCAATTATCTGTTTAGTGCGCCACTGTACTATCACGTGTTCAAACTGAAAGGCGCATGATGTTAATGGGTTTTTTTTTTACTTCTCCCCGAATATTTTCAAATATCAATACTAATACGTATGAAATAGTAACGGGACTTATATCCTCGCATATTGTTTGGAGTTTCTGAGTATTTGATAATACAGTTAAATGGGCAAACGCGTTTCCAGAATTTCTGTCTACCTGTTTGTTAGTACTAACGTTATTTAAAAACGACAAGACCGATTTTTATGAAAATTGGTACCTATACTATCTACGTGCTACTAAACTAAAAGCCTAGGCTATTAATTTTAATCCGGCTGCGATCGAGTTAAAATAAGATTTCTGTCAAAATCAGTATTATCAGTCACCAAAAATTTATCCCTGATGTCGGTCATATTTTTATAGTACTTCTGCCATTTGCTAGTATATATTATATTACTTATTTTCTTCTGAAAACAAAAAAATTGTTCCAAGCAACCAGAGAACGGTAACAGAACCGTCACCGTCTTGCGCAGTGGCTAAAACAAAACTATTTATATCGATTTTTGAGCTACTGCGCATGACAGTCTTGCGTAGTGGCTAAAACAAAACTATTTATATCGATTTTTGAGCTACTGCGCATGACAGTCTTGCGCAGTGGCTAAAATAAAACTATTTATATCGATTTTTGAGCTACTGCGCATGACAGTCTTGCGCAATTACAAGACTTTGACGGTTTTGTTACCGTTCTCTGGCTGCTCGGAACAAACAGGTGAGACATATTTACATGAAAAAAATTAGCCAAGTGCGTGTTGGTCTCTCACACGATAGGGTTCCGTTGTGTTCTTATTAATGGGCTATTTATAGATCGCAATCGTTGCTTGACAAATATCATAGCCTAACCGAAAAATGCATCCTTGCAATATTTTTGTAGATTATTATTAATTAAAAAGAAGTGGAGTATCAATGAGTTATTATCAATTACGCTATTAAAATCATTTTGTATCAAGTATTTCTAATAATTAATATTGACATGTATACTAGGAATATTGGACGGTTTTTTTAAGTTGATAAAGCCCTGATTCTTGTCTCCGCTGTAATAGTAAAAATATGACAGTCATACAAAAAATACTTTAAGGGAAGATCAGCTGAACTCCTAAAATTTGCAAATATATCTTGTTCGTAATAATTTTCGCTGAAAGTATTTATAAAAAGTAACTCTCCTTTTTTTGTTTCAGGTTTTTTTGCAAATTGAGGGATGGGGGGAGTTTTTAACGACTCGAGGAGATTATATCTCGGGAAATAGGCACTTATGAAAAAAATCACTTAAGAAATTTTATTGCATTTTTAAAAACCTGTCCAATGATACCCCATTGAATGAAATGCACGAAAGTACAAATTTTCATCCCTCAATTCTATGTACCCCTAATAAATTAATTTTTTTATAGCGGTTCACATAAGACATCTGGCTGTAAAATTTCATCCGAAGCCATGAAAAGATGACGAAGTTATAAGGCTGTGATATCCGGACAGACAGACAGATGAACAGACGGACGGACGGACGAACATAGTGAAATTATAAGGGTTCCGTTTTTTGCCCTTTACCTACGGAACTATCGTGAGATTTGTAATCGATGTAACTGAAAAGTTATTCTTGACATTTAGCAGCTGAAGTGACAGGTACTTCAGTCAGTGGCTTTAAGATGCCATGGATAATTTAATGATGTTTGTATTCTACTTTAACGATCGTTAGCATGACCAATGTTCATATTAGGTAAGAAAGGTTTGTTCCAAAACTGATATTAATGCCAGTATAATTTGTGAATATTTTACCATATTAGTTTAGGTCAAAAATCACTTTTCAATATTTTACAATATATTTTCATTTTCAGGTCCCCCGAATCCAAAAAAAACATATTTTTGAAAAAATTCCGTGCGTCTGTTAGTCTGTGAGCACGATACGTGTTATACGGATGAACGGATTGAAACCAAATTCTGGGAGGACGTTTGAAGAGCCTTATTGTTTTTGGGGAAAATCGGGGCTTGTGCAAAAGAGATATATGCTATAACGTTGTTTTTATATAATAATGGTATAAAGTATATCATTATTATATAAAAACAACGTTATAGCATATATAACGGTTTAATATTTTATTTATTTTTTCAAGAAGTTTTGTCAAACAATTTTTTTTATAGTTTCCGATTAATATTTTGAAAATAAAAAAATCAGTTGTTATTTTGTTTTGTAGATCTGTCATAAATAAACTATATAGTTAAGATTATAATATTATTTTTCAGAGGATAATATTTGATTAATTTTTACATGGCGTGAAACATATTATGTAGGTAACCATGGCAACGAATAGCAAATATCATATTGAATACTAGCCATTTCTCGCGTCACCTCTTGCGATATCAGAAATCTTATACTCTTTATTATACTATATCAAATGTCAATAATTTTTAAGTTGGAATGGTCCCGTCGCCTGGCTATAATTTTTTATTTAGTCGATAGACGGTGATGACCTTAGCTGTTTAGCATCTATAATCTACAATCTACCTATCTTCAGTTTGAGATCTGTTACAATTATGGATTTAAAATTATAATAGGTAATCTAGTAACATAGTTCTACACCGAACAGAACAATCAGTCTGCGGGGGAGATCACGATTCTCTACTAGCACTCGTACCCAGTTCACATCCCTGCGTGAACCCGTATATTGAACAGCACTCAATCGTCTATATTGTGTACAGGAATAAACAATCAACTTTCTAATACGCATTAAATCAACCTTAGCATGCATACAAATCTATTTACTTTCCATCATTACGATAAACAAAATTAACTTTAGATGAAATTTAATAAACAAGCAATTTTCAACCGCGGTAAAAAATTAATTCGTATAAACTAAAGCACACACCATACTAATTTCAAAACTAATTATTATTAGCAATATTCGTTTTGTATCATCAAAAAATCCAACTCTCTCCATAAAAAATGGCCAGCTACAAAACTGTCGCTGTACAAAAAATACGCTCTTCTTGAATCGCAAATAAAGAACAAATTTGCGGGAAAATCAGTCTCCTTTCAGTTTATCAAACAGGTTTTCTTGATACCTCGATCAAAAGTGCATACTTTCGGCATCAATTGTAAGGCAGAAAGTCTAACATTTACATACTTCTTAGTGGGATTACACGCACCAATGCGGGAAGTTCGTACGTTCGGGCGATAGTAAAGCAAAAACAACCAATCAACTGTTGTTTAGATGTCGTTTCCATAGCAACCCTATACATTTTAGCTAATAGTTGCGAACAGCTGTCATTCGTGTTTATACGTATAACCTCAAAGCGTTTTGCTTGGAATTTATCTGTGTTTTTATGTAAGTAATTAATTAATGTATTTAATAAGCGTGCGTACGACCAAGGTATGAAGAAAAATAGTATACACCACACTTTCGGCCCTTGTGGTGTAAGATACTATTATATAACTTTATGTTCCCTATAAGTATTTGTTAGTTTATATTATCGTAATTAATTAATTATTATTATTTGTTTCAAATCTTGCGACCGATTTGTCACCTACTTCACGTTATCCAATTGATTTGAAATTTTGCACACTTGTGTAATGTGTAGTTTCGATGGCAATATAATATTACTAGTTGACCGGTCCGGCTTTCGTCTGGGTGCAAATCGCACACTTGAATTTTCACCCACTTCAATTGAGTTTAAATTTTGCACACGTGTAGTCCGATGACAATAGCTTTGCAATAGCAATGCATTGAGAGAGTTCGAAAGGATTAGACGTCTACGTTTTTTGAAACTATCAAACCAAAATATGAAATTTTTGAAAATAACACAATTAATATTTAACTATAAATGCGAGTCTACATGTCGAGTTCCCGTAACGTTGTACTAGATTGGATAAAAGTAATAAAATTAGACTAAGAAAATTAGGATCATTAAAAAGTTGAAAATAAAATAGGTATAAAATAGTCGTTTTTATTATAGGTACAATCATAATGATGTACTAAAAGTTAGTAAATAATTGTGGGTCAGCATTCTGGAGCTTTGATCAGAATAAATTAAATTAATAATTACCTAAATACGCTATTGAGTGTATGTATTAATCAATTAATTATTCTTGTAACTAATTTACTTTAGTAGTAACTAGAATAACTGATTACATAAACTGTACAATAAATTTACATAATTATTACTGTACTGCAATCATTTCTCTACAACGCCTCTATTAGAAAATTTTCTTTTGCTGGAGATCGAAAAACATGTCTGATTTTCGACTGTTATCTTCGATCTAATGTTACTAAGCTTTTTTGTGTGATAAAACCCCAGATTGCTGAGCCACAATTATTTTCTAGCTTTAAGTACATCATCGATTGTACAAAAAAGCCAATCACCTAACTTAGTATTTTTTATAAAAAATAACATTAAATTGGTACTAGATTCAGATATTGGTGAATTTTAGGTGACTCCACCTAAAACCAATTTTACAAATTTTTACCGTTTGGACACCATAATTTGATAATGCATCAAGTTTCATCCAAATTAGTTCAACTATTTTCGAGTGTTCCCGTTACAGACTCACAAACTGGAGACCCGTTCTAGGAATTATACAAAGTTCTTGAAAATGAAGCTATCGAAAGAGGGTCCGATACAATTTTGTTTCTATCTATAAATGTATCGATTTTAATAAATATCGACTTACATTTAATTCAATCACATAACATCAAATCGCTCTAAGCATTTTGTTTAGCAGTAGCACAAGTGCATAGGTATTATATTAAACTGTTAATACGATACGGCCGCGGGGTTGCGGTCGGCGCGCATGGGATTCGAACCACGTGTCATAAGGACGAGCGGTGACATGCGACATATCCTATAACTGGAGGGTGCTCCTCCACAGACAAATAGACAGACATACAGACGTATTAAACAAACACGGAGAGTGTCAATATGACAGTTTCACATCCATTATAAATACAGACTTTGATACGTTGAGGTTTTGATATTTCATATTATAATAGATAGACATAAACGAGGGTGGATTTTAAGGTTATCATTATTGATAGAAATATTACGTCACTACGAAATTAATTGTTCAATGAAAAAAGTGTTTTATTGATTAGAAAGTGGACATTTTAAGTTAAAATTCTAGCCAATTGGGCGACGGGACCATCCCAACTTAAAAAATATTGACATTTGATATAGTATAATAAAGAAATTAAAATTTTTGACATCGTGTGAGGTGACGCGGGTAACGGCTAGTATTCAATATGATAATTGATATTCGTTTCCATGGTAACCTACAAAATATGTTCACGTCATATAAAAAAATTCCAGCCAATTGGGCGACGGGACCACTGCAACTTAAAAAATGTTGGCATTTGATTATAATAAAGAAAAAATACAATATCTTATATAGCGTGAGGTGACGCGGGTAATGGCTAGTATTCAATGTGATATTTGCTATTCGTTGCCATGGTTACCTACATAATATGTTCACGTCATGTAAAGATTAATCGAAGCATGCCGAACTAGTTTATTTCTGACAGATCCATAAAACAAAAGAGCGGTTGATTTTTTTTATTTTCAAAAAATTTCCGAAACTATAAAGTTAAGAAAAAAAATTTTTGACGTTATAACGTCTTATAAATTGATGAATCACCAATCTTATAAATTGATAAAACACCGGCTGCATGCACGAAAAAGTGTAACGTTTCTAAATCGTAACGTTCCTAACGTTTCTAACGTTCCTAACGTTCGTAACGCGTAACGTTCCGCCTGACCCTGTGCGTGCTTTTTGCTAATTTCTTGCTCAATTTAAATCAGATCGGTTTGAAACCAGTCTTAAACGAAAGAGGAGAACATTTTACATAGATTTCGTATAACAGAATTTGCCTAAACAGTTTTTTATACAAATTTATATAGAAAAATAGGCGTATAAATGCAACATGAAAACGGCTGCATTTCTAATGTTTAATTCAATTTTTTGACATTAGTATTTTGTGAAATGCAACGCCTTCTAAGTTAAGTATTGGAATAACTAATTATTATAAGAACATATTACTTTGACAGTTGCAAACGTCACTTTTGACATTTCTTATCATTCCGACACCAAGGATAAGCGGATTGAAACCAAATTTTGGGAGGTTTAGGTTATGTATTACGGAATACGTTATCACGTAAAACTATCGTCCGTAAACCGACTTTACAGACAACCATTTTTTTAACAAAACTTTCTTGAAAAAATAAATAAAATATAAAGCCGTTATGAAAAGTATACCATTATTATATAAAAAACACCGTTTTAGCATATATCTCTTCTGTGCATGCGCCGATTTTCCCCAAAAACAATAGAGCTCTTCATATTTGCATACCTCCCAAAACTTGATTTCAATCCGCTCATCCGTTTGACCTGTATCGTGTTCACAGACGAACAGACTAACAGACGCACAGAGTTTTTCAAAAATATGTTTTTTGGCTTAGGGGGACCTCAAAACGGAAAGATATTGTAAAAATTTTGAAAAGTGATTTTTAACCTAAACTAGTATACCATTCCCCACTTGTGGGTTGGAATAGTAAAATTAACTAAAGCGTCATGCTTAACTAATTTCTTTCTGACAGATCTAAAGAACAAAAGACAGCTGATTTTTTATATTCAAAATATTTCAAAAACTATAAAGTTTAGAAAAAAAATTTTACAAAACTTTCTTAAGGGAGAAATATAATAATAAACCATTATGAAAAGTATAAGATTATTATATAAAAACAACCTTATAGCATATATCTGTTTTGCGCATGCGCCGATTTTCCCCAAAAATATTAAACATATTAAACAATCTCCAAAATTTGGTTTCAATCCGGTTTATCCGTTTGACCTGTATAGTGTTCACAGACTAACAGACGCACAGATTTTTTCCAAACATGTTTTTTGGATTCGGGTGACCTCAAAACGAAAAAAATATTGTAAAATTTTGAAAAGTGGATTTTGACTTAAGTTAGTACTTATGGTGGTAAAATGGTAAAAATCGGTCAGGAAATTTAGAGCCACCTTTTAAAAATAGATACTTCTAAAATGTTTTGAATATATTGTAAACCAAATGATCAGAAAAACATAAAATATCGAGTTATTATAGATTATAATGTTAATGAAGATGCTATCAAAACTTTATACTACAGGCTTATTTCGCCTGCACCAAAAAAGTTTGCAGAAAAGTATAATGAATTTTCAAAAAAAATGAAAACTTCCATCCTTTTTAAAATTTCAATTTCTGGGGGAAACTAGCTATCGAAAAAAACTACATTTTTGGTTAAAATATTCGTTTTATACACAAAAAGAAAGAATAAAGAATATGTATTCTAAAAAGCTGTTACATCATAAAACAACATTTTCCGTTATTACGCAAAACAAAATTTTCATGCAGTAAAGGTAAAAACTAATATCGTAAAATGATGTCGGGGAGGGGGAAGTGAGGAAATATGGAAAGCGTGCAAGGAATAACTTACAGTGGCGGCTGGAAAAAAGTACTTCATTAAAAACAAAATCATAAAACTTCGTTAGCGTTTTTATTTTCATGGATTTTAACTTACATATTTATCAAAAATAGTTTCTCTTCACACCACACCTAATCTGCGTTTAATTTGTTGGTCAACATTTCACATTTTTTAGTATTTTCTATAACAATAAATCATATAAAATTAAACAATATGAACAAATAAAGTTATTAAGTTAGCAACTGTAAAAATTGTTAAAAATGATTATAAGATTTTTTTGAGTTATAAAAAAAAGGTATCAAGTTCACTCAACCACATAAATAACTAATATTTATCAAAAATAAATTATGAAAAATGACGGCGACACTCTCCGTATAAGGAAACAAGTAGAACTTGCATTGAATATACTGAACGTACGGTACAGAACAATCGGAAATTTTTTAAAAGACGAGAAGGCCTGCACATTCCTTCCGATGCTTATCCTGCAATACATCTGCTGCAGCAGTCATCTGTTGCCACACTGACATTTAACCTAACGATTTACTGAATGGGCCATATCTTAAAAAATATTATTATTATGAGTATTAACAAATAAAAACACTTGAAAATTCTACAAAATATTTTCTCTCTTTTGTAGAATTTTCAAGTGCTCTTATTATTTGTTATTAATCATGTTCTGCCAAGTGCCGAGTGAAAAATCTGCAAATTATTATAATTATTATAGACCAGTGACGTTAGTTTTTAACAAGGAAAAAATTAATAGCAGAAAACGAATGATGAAGAACGGAAGAAACTGCCGTCAGAAATATAGGAACCAAAAATTCAAATGCGTAAAGGGTCGGGGGGCTGCGGGGGACGCGTTTTAGGGGTCAAACGCGGTTTTTCGTTATTTCCGCCGAAAGTTAACCTCCATTCGAAAAATGTTGTATGGCAATGTTGTAGGTATTAAAAGGATCTACAACTTTTATGAATATAATTTTTTCACATAACCTTAAAGATTCAGAGAAATATCGAAAAAACCGTGATTTTCGTTTTTAATTTTTTTCTCCTGCAAAAAATTTTTTTTTTCATGAAATTTTCAGGAGACTTACCTTTCTATGTCCTAAATAAGCTGTAATTTTTTCGAATAAAAAAATTTATTTGCAAATGCAATATTAACAAATAACCGAAAACTTCAACTTAAAAAGTAATGTAAAAATTTCAGATTTTCAAACATCATATGGGGTTTTCTTCGTTAAAATGTCTACTTTTAGGTGGTGTATTACATTTGTTAATGTAACATTGAATTCCCCTTTTATGAATGATTTTAACTGTATATTTTCATATATAATTGCCAAATTTGAACAATATATTATTGGATAGCAATATAGGTATGGTATTTTTATATGGATTAACCAAATGGCAACGACCACTGCACAGCACTTTATTTTGATGGATAGTTAAAGCACTTTTTCATTCAACTGCATTTTATCATTCCTTGCTCACCACTAATTAAATGTAATAGGTACTACCGAACGAAGACCATTTTCATCTTTAGGATTATCAGTCACTTGTACAAATAATTGAAAATTAAAAATTTAGGTTAATTTTTAATTGTATGAAGCCCTTGCCAGGGCTGTTACTTGGGAGTGAAAAAAACCGGAAGACGTAATCGTAGTAAAGTAAAGAACTTTATTAATATGGCAAGACGTGAAATCAAAATCTTACCCCGGACGCCGATGATCCTAACTACGGTACCGACTCCAGCGATACTGAGATCTCAGTCTTTTTTAAAGATATGATCCAGTCAAATCTTGAGTATCAAGACAATGTCAGTAATTAGCATTTTACGGACTTCCTAAAATTATCAATCAAACATCCGTTCTAAACTTCTAACTTGTGTGCAATATCAAAAATTCTGCAAGAATTGAATCTCACTGCTAGTTTGTTAAGACAATTAACCGTCTTTATATTTAACATACTTATTCAATAATTATATTATTGTAGGTGGTTTTCGCGAAGAAATGTAAATGAAACGTCACTGAAGATCTGCATACATCGGCCTGTGGGAGATTGATCGAGGAATATCTTCACGTTATGTGTTCCTGAAACACGCATCGTAACGGTTCCGCCTGAACAACAAGAGACGCATAACAACGATGAAAACACTGTACTAAACATTGCATTCGTCTTTCTCTCGAAGACTTCAACTGATCACAAAACCGTCATATCAATTCAGCTGATGCATGATGGAGATAGACATATTCATAATGCACCGTAATAAGTATATTCGTCTTTGTTATATAGGTATACAGTAATGTAAAGCATTGCCGAATCAATGAATAAATGGCAATAGTATAACAACACGAAGTTCAAACTGGTAACAAACTTTACTAAACTCACATCAATACAATAACCACTATTAAACTAAAAGCTTTCTAAAAAGTGCTCAAATGTATCTAATAGTATATTACACCACAAGGTCCGAAAGTGTGATATTCTTGCCCTCAAGACATCATGGCGCGAAGGACAAAGATCACACTTTCGGCCAGTGTGGTGTATACTATTTTTCTCCAACCTCGGTCGGAAGCACGCTTATTAAATACATTAATTAATTAATTACTTATTATTTACATAAACACACAGATAAATTCAAAGCAAGAAGCTTTGAGGCTATACGTAAAAACACGAACGACAGCTGTTCGTGACTATTAGCTAAAATGTAATAGGGTAGCTATGATAACGACATCTAAACAACAGTTGATTGGTTGTTTTTGCTGTACTACCGCCCGAACGTATGAACTTATGGACTTCCCACATTGCTGCGTGTAATCCCACCAAGGAGTAATTAATAGACTTTCTGCCTTACAATTGATGCCGAAAGTATGCACTTTTGATCGAGGTACGAAGAAAAACAATATACGGGTGTAGCTGGAAAAATGTTGGGCCTTAACATATGCAGATGACTTCGCATATATTAAAACCATTCTGGTCTTTGAAAAATACCGGTGAAAAATTCTGCCATTTTAGACGCTCAGTTGTTGATTGACAGGCGTTTGTGTGAATCGATGTTACAGTGTTTTTAATTCCAATTCACCAATTGCAGTTCGATTTGATTTTCCACCCACCGTATTCCCCAGCGACTTTTTCAACAATTCGTGAAAATCGATCGTCGAAGTATGAACAGGTGCGTTGTTTTGATAGAATTAAAAACACATTGACATTGATTGACATAAACGTCTGTCAAACAACTTAGGGTCTAAAATGGCTGAAATGTTTACAGATTTTAACGTGCAATGCCATCTTCATGTTGAGACTAGATATGGGATGTTTCGAGTGAAAATTGTCGAACTATTCGATTATTTAAATATCTTGAAAGGTTATGCAAAATCATTCGAATGATTTTTATACCTACGAGTGATGGCTCCCATAATAAATAATATTATTATACTACGCTCTTTCTTTTCTCTTTAAAACACTACATGTAATTGTCTCTCTCAGATTGCATTTCACAGTATTGAATATGATTACTTAGTCTTTTATCTGCCTCTGTTCTTTAAAGTACTGCATGCAGCTGACTCTTTCAAATCTCATAATAGAAAACAAGGTGAAATGTATATGTTATAATAATTATATCGAAAGCATAGATAAATAGAATGAATTGTGCTTTCACTCGCGTAGTACTTAATCACTCCGGATACTAATGCATTGCACAGTTTTGATTATGATTACTTATGTCTTTTATCTGTGTCTCTAATATAAAGTACTTGTACGTAAGTGACTTTAAAGACTGATAATCAAAATCTAGACAAAATTCGTTCGAAAGTTGAAATATTCATTCAATTGCACCTCCTATTGTTATTGTTATCATATTATATCATCATGCGTAGCAATAATTTCGATTTAATCATTCGATTATCAAAATCATTCGAATAGCAACCTTTCGATTATTAAACGATTATTCCCAACTCTAGTTGAAGCACCATTTTTCAGACTACCTTTAAATTACCTATAAGTTACAAGGTATCTGATGTGACATGAAATGGTTGGAGACTTTATGAAACTTCAACAGATAGTGTACATCAAATATATTTCATCAAAAAGTAAAACATCTTGAGAACTGAGGACAATGCGGTGTAATGGTCACGGTTTGATTTTGGATTTGAATCCCGCCCCTGTTCATGGATATTTTATGATGCCGTTTAATATTTGATGATACTGGCCATCGCATATGCACTATAGTCTATTCTATATAATACTCGCGGTCCGTCCCGGTTTCACCCGGTTGGGGGAAGGGCAACATGAGTACCTACGCACGTTTAGTTTACCGAGGTGAATGTTGTGTCCAAATTTCATAATGCTCGGACTTACTTTTCAAAAGTTTTTGTCGGACTGACAAATTTTGTGTATTATATACATATATATTCATAAAAAATCTAGAGAATACAACCCATTATGAGATCTTAGTGAAACAGCTAATTTTAAACTCATGATTCTTTATTAAAAAATGCTCATTTTGAGACCTTTTTTGCACCCAGTTTGTACTTTAGATTATCAAGACATTAAAATTTTAAATTGAGTTTTGTGGTTCAAAATCTCTACATTTATTTAATAAAAAACATTTTTACATCGTACTCGTATTTTACTATGTTCTGCTTGTACCATGGTAACAACACACTTTTTTCACATTTGAGCTATTATGCTAAAATGTGTATGCAAAGCATATAGCGCAGAAAATGCAAGCCTATAATAGATATACCGGCATATTCCATGGCACAGGCTGCGCAATATATAAACACCTACATAGTGTACATGCGGCTCACATTGAAATTTCCCTTTCGCAGTCGATAACGTCAGTTTCCGAACTGAATAAATAAAAAAAAACTATGTTTATTTTTGCGGCCGCACAGCAAAGTGGCTTAACTGTATATAAAAAGAAAAACGAGATTTTAAAAATAGCAACTTCCATTATTTTTGATGATGCACTGAACCAAAAAGATACGTGGTAGCAATAAAATATTCAAGCAGCCTGGTTCGGATTCGCTTAGATTTTTAGATTACCTATTAAATATAGACATATTTGACTGTCGGGAACTTGTATATAGAAATACTAGCGGTCCGCCCTGATTTCACCCGGGTACGATAGATATAATTTTGCAAAATGTATTTCATTTGAGGCCTGGCGTCTGAACTAATAGCTTTGAGTAAATTCTACCAGATTTGCTTCTGAACTAATAACTTTGAGCAAATTATGTCAGTTGTCGCTACTTGGTACTAAAACGGTTTTTTTTGTTTGCTTCTGAACGAATAGTTTTAAATAAATTACATCAGATGTCGCTGCATGTTACTAAAACAGTTTTTTTTAGAACGTAATTTTGCACAAAATATTTAATAAAAACTACCATACAGCGTAAGTTGAACCAAGTAAGACACATTTACAAATTTCATCTAAAACAATCCCACATATTATATCTCGGTATTCGAGGAAGTAAAAAAAAATTCCAGCCAATTGGGCGACGGGACCATTCCAACTTCAAAAATGTTGACATTTGATTATAATAAATAAAATAAAATTTCTGATATCGCGTGAGGTGACGCGGGTAATGGCTAGTATTCAATATGATTTTAACTATTCGTTGCCATGGTTACCTACATAGTATGTTCCACGTCATGTAAAAATTAATCAAAGCATGCCTAACTAGTTTATTTCTGACAGATCCATAAAACAAAAGAGCGGATGGTTTTTTTTTATTATCAAAATATTTCCGAAACTATAAAGTTTAGAAATTTTTTTTTAACAAAACATTCTTGAAAAAATAAATAGAATAATAAGCCGTTATGAAAAGTATACCATTATTATATTAAAAATACCGTTTTAGCATATATCTCTTCTGCGCATGCGCCGATTTTCCCCAAAAACAATAGGGCTCTTCATATTTGCATAACAAACATCCTTCCAAAATTTGGTTTCAATCCGCTCATCCGTTTGACCTGTATCGTGTTCACAGACAAACAGACTAACAGACGCACAGAGATTTTCCAAAAATATGTTTTTTGGATTCGAGGGACCTCAAAACGGAAAGATATTGTAAAATTTTTGAAAAGTGACTTTTGACCTAAACTAGTACCATTCCCCATTTGTGGGTTGGTATGGTAAAAGTCTACGGCTAAAAGCGCTTGTACACTATACGTCGTATGAAGTCAGAAGTCGAATGATGCTTCACGGCTTATATGTTCCGGAAACATATACGTTGATGAATAAACTTCGTTTAACTGACACGATACTCGTGTAGTAACTATGCTTTAATGTAAATGTGACGCTATAGCTTCGCAGACAAAATTAATTCAACAAATGATTACTCTGGTAATCCACGATTATTCATTGGATGGTCAAATTTATGTTAATTTACCAGTATATCACAGAAACAGATGAGGTTATCAGCGTCTATTTGTGTATTAGTGAATGTGCCAGCCAACCAGCGTTGCCAGTTTTTTTTTTGCCAAGTCGGAATTTTGGAACTCTTTGAGTGAAAACAGCGGGATTCTTTCGTCGAAAGCGGGACATAGTAAAAAAACGTATATAATCAGATGTTTTCAAATACCTATTTATTTTATTTGAATTAAAATTACGTTTACGTGACAATAGATAGCAAAAATAGCCATAGAAAATGTATTTTAATAAAAATATAATATTTTAAATCAGATTTACTCTATCGTTAAATAGTTTGGTCTTATTCGTCTTCAGAATTAAAAAAAAAAAACAGAAATCAAAATCAAAAAAGTTTTATTCATTAGAAAAATATGACGTTTCAAACAATAGTCTGTGGAGTGAGTGTTACAAATTGCAATTTACAATAAGAGAAAAATTATTTATAACAATTACTTATTCATGATATTTCTGTGAAGATTTAACTTCTTTTAAGGTTATCCCCAAAAAGCGGGACTGAGCCTGTCCCGCGCGGGACATTTAATTTTGATTTAAAAATCGGGACGTCTGGCAACGCTGCAGCCAACATACACAAACCGGCTTGTACGAGCTCGATTTCCTCCTAGGAGGGACAATTCCCATAGAAAATTTGAACGTTAACTAAAATCTGGCATTACTACTCATGAATCTCTTGAAGACTGATCAAATCTTTGATTTAAAGACACAAAATATTAAAATTAACCACAAAACACCAAGTCACTAACAGTTTTTTCTCGACATACGTTTCGCTAATCATCATCGTCAGGAGATATGGTACTGATGCTAACACGATTAGCAAAACTGGAACTGGTTGGTGTTCTGTGGTTACTTTCAATTATTATCGATGACATACACTACTTTGTATTGTGACTATTTAACTTATAATACGTGTGCATATCGCTAAAATAATATACCTCCACCAGTTACCTACAACGGCGCAGCGCGGGTGTTTGGAATTGATTACTTGAAAATAATAGTTATTGATGCGATTGGTTTTCCGTATCTATGCACTGAACGAACCTTAATGTATTGTGTAATGCTATAGACACTGCAATGATCGTGAAAATAAGTACACGCTGGACGCAAACTATAGGTATCTACTATAGCTATCATCTAAACATATACCCGTTTAATATTTTTATGACATTCCTAGCTGCTCGATCTGGTTTTATCAGGGTGCAGATAATTATTATCATTCACTGCTCATCCCTCGTTACTCTTCACAGAGTATGCTTTTATACAGAATTCAAATCGGGTCGGTGGTTCTCGCGTTTTTTTTATATTAGTATAGTAGACAAACTTAAAATACATTCAACTGTCTTAATGAAACAGAAATATTATGTGATTAACAAATGGAAAAATAATTTGATCTTTAATTCATCCATAACTCTCGCGATTGTGAACGTTCATGTCTAGAATCACCTATGATAAAAATAAACTCTTTCACGGTGTGAAGAACCGGTTAACAACATAATTTAAATATGGAAAATATTGATTCTTTGGATCTTGTTCAGTAAATGATAGTGGAAAGATTCGGTATTGAGTCTTGACGCTGACAGTGTTTGACATATTTTTTTTTCTAATAAAGGATTGTAAAAACGTTTTTTGAAATAAAACTTCTTTAAACACGCTTGACTTGAGGAGTAAGCTGGTGAATCCGTTACGAGAGATACGGAAGTGTGATCGGGCGAGACAAACGGAAGTTGAGAGGGAGATATAAGTTAGTGAAGATAGAAAGCGGATGACATATACTTCACTGGCAAGTGTCGCCATCAGGTGGTTAAAAATATAAGCAGTAAATATTTCATACGGATTTACGCTTAAATCCAACGAGAGCTAAGTAATTGCAATGTATTACTTTTGTTTTCATTATCTTTATGTTTATATTTTTTTCTTCTTACATTAGACTGTTCATTTCATTCTTGAACAATTTTATAAATTAATATTGTGTTCAATACATTAAATATTCTACGTTTAAAGTGAATAAAATTGTAAATTCATTTTAAAGTTCATATTTTGTGAATTTTTGGGTGAATAATAACAAATTATGGCAGGTAGAAGTTTTACTTCAGTCGTTTGGTCTAAAGAACAATCGTATTTTTTTAAAGGAGTCGGCTTGTCACCAGGAACACCGCAACCTCTAGGACTTATCTACCTATCTCCCAAGCTTTTGTATCACTCGATTCAGTATCCTTGTTCCTTGCACTAGCTTGTGCGGTCCGTGGACTGGGTGATTGAAATAATCTTCTGAACTCATTACAAAGAGGTTTCTTAACAATTGCAAAAAACAATAGCTATCTTACTGCCAAAATATAAAGTACAGTATAGCTTCACAAATCCGGACAGTCCATAAATCTGAACGGGTCATGTTTTAAGGCATTTGACTCAAAAACTCGGACACTTACATAAAAATTAACAGTCGGTTTATACTTACAAAACTGCTCATGGAAAAGATTGCAGTTTGCAGTTATTTCTGGCACAATGTGAATCAGTGATTGGCGTGAATAATGTTATTTAACTTATTTTGTAAAATGGGGTAACAAACGTAATCCAAAAAGACATGAAATCTGGATAGTTTGAGAAAAGGAAATTGTACATATAAAACATGTTTCACAACAATTTTTTTTATTTAAAATTAATAAAAATAAATAAAAGAACAAAACAAACGCAGATTAACCTGAGTGAGTGAGAACTGGGTAAGCGAGGAAACTTTCTAAGTGAGAGTAATTGCCAGGTACCGTCTTTGTAACTCTTGAAAACCTCTTTAAGTAAGAAATAGAAACTTCTACAAGAGAAAGACGTATTTCACTCATGGATCTCTATAACTGACACTACTACCTGCCTGTACTTCTATAAGCGATAGTCGAACTTATAGTTTATCACTACATATTTGCTGTATTTTTATAGACTTCTATAAGTACCCTGTAGTCTGTACCTGTATAAGCTAGAAACTCGGGTTAGTGAGAAACCTCCATAAGCAAAAAAGAGATCGTGGTCCCTTGAACTCTTGCTTATACAGGTTCGACTGTATTTAAAACTCATTTATTTACAAACTAGGACAACCCTCAAACACGGAAGATGCGCGGTCTCACATGTTTCCGGTTTTATGAAACTATACTGTACTACTTTTAACTAACGACGGTTAAAATAAGATTTCTGTTGAGTGACATCAATAGATATGAAAACGTACAGATACATCGCTTATATCCTAATCGAAGAATTATATTATTTAAATTTAAAATGTCTTTGAAATCCGTTCAATCGTTTAAGCGTAAATGAAAGACAAGCAAAATAACATTTCAATTATGTACGTTAGGATCATTGGTTAAATTATTGTCAATTTAAATTTAGATATCATGACACTGCATCAAAGCTCATCAAATCTATCGAGGAATATTCGAGTAATATCGATCATATACTTTTATTATATACCGAGCATAGGAATAAAATTGCAATCGAACTATTATGATGCAAAGATAATAAAAATTTCCGTATTTTTTAAGTCGTTAAAACTCGTTGGCTCCTAATGGTTAATGTCATAGATAAAGACAAAGTTTTTGAAAAAGAGATACCTACTATTGACTGCTCTATTTTGACATGTCTATTGCATTAATAGAGCTGTCAAAGGCTTTGTTTACATTTTGTCAGAATGAAATAGAGATGTCTTCTATTTCAATGTTTCGTTCAGATTGAATGCAAGTAAGCAAGGAGAAATCAGGGAATTACTTCGAAAAAGAGACGCAAATATATTTTCAATACGCTTTGGTGTATTGAGTATTCACTCACCGCACATTGAGTAAATAGACAATGCTTGATAACCCGTTTTTTCGAACTATAAGATGCATTCTTTTACATAGAAAATGAACTCAAAGTTTGGGTGCGTCTACATTAAAATAGTTTTTTTTTTTCAATAAATCGTCTCTAAATTTGAGATACCTACGTCTTATAATCCGAAAAATATGACACGCCACTGAAGGTAGGTATGACGCAGTTATCTCAAGACAATCGGAGGAATCACCGATTTACCTACACTCTTTGTCCATAGCTAGTAATAGGCGAAAGTAACATTAAAATATATTTTTCTAAAAATCATCTTATAAATTTGAGGTGCGTCTTATAGTTCGAAAAATACGGTAGTTAGATATATGATATATTATCGATACATACAAACAGAACTTAAAAGTTCGAAAAACTTAAATGAAATTACACACCGATCTCGTTACTATTTTATTGATCAGTTTTAAAATGTTCACAACATTGAATTCTCTCTACTACTGCTACATTGTCATTTTCGGAAATTGTAACTACTTTTATCTAAGAAAATATTTATAGTAAATAGTGACATTTGAAAATTTCTATTTCCCATTCAATTTCGTACCACGCGTGGTTGGTACAAGCTGGCAGTAACATTACGTATATTAGGTTGGTAGATACGTTCGCATTCCCCCATACAGATTCAATCAGGCAATATTCCGAATGCACACAACGCGTTCCTTGCTTCATGTCAAGGAAATATTTATTTACCTACAAAATATCTAAACCTAATTTTCTCAGCTTCTTGTATACCTAGTTCAATTTGTTGCAAATAAGTCTAAAAATCATTTTAAACTTTTTTTTACGAAATGAGAAAAAAATGCCAGAATTCATTATAAAATACAATAGCTTTGTTTGTGACTCCAAATTTGAATAGTATGTAGATAATGTAATAAAAAATAAGTTCAAAAACTAACACCCGAGTACCTATACTGAAAAGTATGAAACAAGAAAATATTCTCATCTGAGGATAGCCGTGGTCATATGCCACCTACCCCAAGAAAACATTACTTTTTAACAGTAGTAAGCGATCATAAGCTCTAGGGCAAAGTGCATAACGCTATACATATCTAGAGGGGCCTCATATATATGAGATGGCATACGACCACGGCTATCCTCAGATGAGAATATTTTCTTGTTTCATACTTTTCAGTAGTCGGGTTTTAGTTTTTGAACTTATTTTTTATTTGTTTTCAATTTGCTCCCCTCTGGGACCAAAAGTCCAAGATAAATGCAGCCTATGTTACCCGGGCCATAATATCGAATCGATTGACACATTATTTATCAAAATCGGATGAAACATACGTAGACTGCTAAACTCATAACCCTTCCTTTTGACTTCGCCGCAGTCGGGTAAAAATGGACCACCGCAAATGATCTAGAATTATTTAAGTAAACTTGTCCTCCAATTCATATTTACAGTTCACTATTAGATTTAATGACATACATTGTAAATTAAAGTACTTTCAATATTATGTTTGTTTCAATACAGAAAATTGATTAAAAACAGACAAAACTTTAATTAAATCTGTATTTAAACCAGTAAGTATTTTTGAAATTAGAATGATCCAGTAATTCAATTGACATGCATTTTTAAGTGTTCTTAATTATTACAAGTCGATAATATCGACTTTTTTGTTTGTCTAATAAATATATTTCGATCTAAAAACACTCGATATTTGAAATAGTTCCCAAATTGCGGAGCTGAGAATCAAAAATCAATTTCGCAATTGAGGATGATTTGACAAAAAAGAGTCTAGTGAATACTGAATAGTGATCATACCATGAGGAGTCTCGAAGACGTACGAACAGTATAGTGACTATACTATTTATAATGGTACACCATATATAGGGACTTACCGGTACTGAATTTCTCCGGAATCCCGGAAAATTTCATCGCCTTTAATACCGGGA
The DNA here is from genome assembly GCA_963575645.1 of Xanthostigma xanthostigma. Taxonomy (NCBI): domain Eukaryota; kingdom Metazoa; phylum Arthropoda; class Insecta; order Raphidioptera; family Raphidiidae; genus Xanthostigma; species Xanthostigma xanthostigma. Next base: position 18,066,782 of record OY754468.1, read on the forward strand.
AATGAAACCCATTACCCGGGAATTCCGGTACTACAAAAAATTTTACAAATTTAAATGTTTTAACTATTTTTTCAAGCTGTAAATGCTGTAATCGTCGCCGGTGATTTGAACGTTTTATTAAAGTAAATATCACACATGTGAATTTACCTCAATTTCCTTCTGCTTTTTCTTTCTTTTATTTTAACTTTTTTCTTTCTATTTACTTAGTTATATTTTGGTACTTATGTTACAACTACGAGTTTAGAATTTTTGTGAATTTTTCAAAACCAGACTGAATAGGTACAATTTATTAAATTTGAATTTAAGGCTCCTTTTCGCTGACAAGAATGATTATTTTTTGTTAAAGTTGAGTTAAGATAATACTTAATACTTAATTTGTTGATTATCAAAGATTATTATTGAAACTGATTGTAATATTTAAAGTTTATTGAATTTCGTAGGCTCACTCAGTGATTTGTATTGTGATTAAACTTCTTCAAAACTATTTTATTTCAGGCATAACAAGCATTCAACACATTTTACCAAAAGTATCGAATTTCACGGTATTTCTCGGTACTGGATCTCCTCCAGTACCGGGAAATACAAATTCGATTTTAGTACCGGTACTGCAAACCCTAATTGTACACTAATAAACCACGGTAACTGAGAGATATTGCGGCTACCATGTACACAGAAAGTCAGTGGTTTGATTCCGATTATTGCCAGTATTTTTTTTTTTGTATTCTAAAATGGATACCAGAATGCGTATAGATAAACACATAGAATGTTAAGCATGTATCGCTTTATTTGCGCAGTCCGATTATTTTTTTTGCTCACTTGTTTTTACGTTCCTATTATTTTGTAAAGCTGAATATTATAACCAAAACGTGTTTATTGTTCGAGACAAACAGTGAAGTTGTATAAGTATATTAAAATAAAAAAATCACATTTTAAAATTTTAGAAATCTAACTTACAAGCTTGTGTATTTTTTATATAAGTAAATAAATTTAAATTAATTTTATTTTATATGTTGAAATACATATGAGAATTAGTCATTGTGTCTATATAGTACAGTAAAAATAGCCACAAAAGATTTTTCCATGGATTATCTGAGTAGGAAAGTTTGAAAAATATGGAAGCAATCGCCGTACATAAGTAATTTTTTCAAGATAGTAGTTTTTAACTAAAAATACAAACAACTGACTCCAAGTTGTCTAAGTAGGAAGGATGTTCGAGAAATATTAAATTCCAAGAGCCCAGAGGTAGGTACCTACTAAGCGTATCTATGAGCCCTTTAACTATATCAAATTGGAAAATCTGGCAGCGACTACCATTCAGAGCCATTTTTTTTTTTAGTGATAGGTAACCTATATAGCAAGATCTATAACCCCTATATGGAAATGTAGGTATTATTCAACTGTTCAGCGACGTTATATGAATTGTCATAACTAAATACATTTTTTATTTTAAACAGTATAGATACATGCTGTATTATATAAGTAATTGTTTAATCCGTTTCGTAGATGAAGGTATTTTTCTGTTATTAAAACTAATTTTTATTAAATATAATAAGAATTTTAATGGCACATCGTATCAAAACATATTTTTTTCGAAACTAATAAAATCGATATTGTCATGTGCATTATTTCATTTCGCTTAAAAAATAGAAAATGATTTTTTTAAAGCGCGTACTAATTGCGGTTTTACGTGAACACACTGTACGTATGTAGTTAAAACACAGTACAAGTCAATATTATCCCTAACCATATTAAATATGCAAAATCAATTACCGAAAACGCAAACATTGACTTTCTAATAAACACATATATGTTGGTATATTATATACACAATAATGTTATAGCACCGTCCATATAGTCGACCCTCGCTTACGAACATTACTTTTTCAGATAGTCGCAAGTGACTTGTTTTTATTATTAACTATTAAAGATATACGCAACATTTATATTTCCCATTCACAGTAGATTACTTAACAAAACATATTGTTTGTCACAGTGTAAAATAAATCTATAATTCTATCTGTTTAAAATTTCTACAAAAAAAAACTTGAAGTAAAACTGAATTCCAACCGACAATGTTTTATGACGTACTCGGATTCGTTTATTCCCTAAATTTTTCTAATACTAGTGTTGAGTTGCAGAAAACGTCAGAAAATTTGATTTGACTATAGACTGTGATAACTGATAACACATATTTCTGCATAAGAAAAGCATTATAGAATTTTAAATCAATATTGCTCGAAAAATAATTGATTGATCATTTTTTATTACATATAGTCTGCACAATTCGTCATTGTAAAGGCAAAGGGACGTATCTCTAAAAATGGCTACAAACATGCATATATCTCAAGTAGGTACACATATATGCTCGTATAGACAGACTTGCCAGGACAGTTTGGTATAATGGTTAACGTGCTGGCCTTTGGATCAAACTGTCGTGGACTCGAATTCTATAAAATATTCACTAACATTACTTTAGCGAAAACCTTGTGTAAAAAATTTTTATTTCTGACCACGGTATATTATAATGTTGAGATAAGTCGACATGCATGATGGGCTTTATTCAATAGATACAGTATATATTTTCTCTAAATTCTAATTTAAAACGAGTAAATAACTAATACAGATCATTAAAATATCCATGCAAAGCTCTGCGAATAATCAAAGATATACTGTAGTATTTGTCAACACAAACACGACCCCCGACCCGTTGATTGAATTTAAATCTAAGAGAATCAAGTTAGCTCTAGCTATAGTGACTGCCGTGTACAGACCCATGTACTGTAGACAGGGAGCCGGAGCTAGCAAAGAAGAAGAGGGCGTAGCTCCCGTCAGCAGAGGGTTCTGTAACCAAAGGGACCGCGCACGGAGCTACACACATAGCGCACTCTCTGATGATTATTATGTTTAGTGACGCTGTTTACTACCATGATGAAAGTGCGGACAAGTTTAATAGCGAAAAAAGTAGTTGTGTTTCCAAGAATGAGATGATCATCGTTGAACCAACGTTTCGACAGAGTATGACTTCGTCGACACAAAGAAAAAAACATCTTGCGGTATAAAAAAGCGAAGGTCGCTTAAAATTCGCCTACGCGACGTCGCGATCGAGTTCAGAGTCAATTAATGTTTGTTGTTAAGAAACGATATGTTTGAACGATCGACTGTTACTTTCCTGTGTAGATGAAGTCATGCAACGGCCTGTTCCAAATCCTTTAACACTTTATACTACTTTAAAGACCACTTGCAATATTCCATCGCTACGACCAGCCAAAACAGATTTCTGACTTCTGTGTATAACGACATTAATGCGCGCGAAACCGCAAATTCAAATGGCGTTTTTGGTATCGAGACCTGTCCCGGGGCAGGGCAGGCTCATTGGTTAACTATTGGTTAAAGAAATTTGTTTATTGTTTACAAATAATTTTATTTAACCAATAGTTACCCATTCAGACTGCCCTGTTCCGAGGCAATCCTCGATGCCGAAAACTTCATAAGTAAGTCGAATAAAATGTTTGAAGGCATATGAGATTTGATTCTCGGTTAAATTGATCGACAATGCTTTTATTTTATAGTATAAAGGTCACTAAGAAAAGTGTCCATGGGCACATAGCCTAAAAACCAATAGATTTTTAGCTTATACAGATATGTTAGCAAGATATTAGATATAGGAATATCCATTGAATTCACAATTTTAAAAAATTCTAAGCTCTAGAAATATGTTTTCGAGTGCTCTGAATCCGAATATGACATTATTATTTTATACAGAGTGACTCCTTCAAACATTACCTTGTTTTCGACTATTTTTCTATTTCTAAAAAAAAGCACAAAAGTTGAACATATTTAAAATCTCGCTATACATATCCTGTAGCTATTGGTTTTTAGGCAGTTCGCCCATAGACCCTTTTTCTTAGTGACCTCCAAACTATAAAATAAAACCATTTTTGATAAATTTAACCAAGGTTTGTGCGAGGGGTCTTTTGAATGATTTAGTGCGATTTCGATTTACCATCGCTCCCATTATTTCGATCATACTAACAATATGTATAGTCACAGCTTTGACTTATGTAGATAGTCCGCGGTAGCGTGTTTGCAGCACCCACCAAATCAAGTCAATGTACAGACTGTAATCAGTGCCCGCTTCAATTAGAATACCCACTGAATGAATTCAGTGTAGTCGAATGTGTGTTAGAGCATTGAGCAACAGTCGGCCCGACCGAGATCAAGTAAAATAGCACTGGCGTCTCGTCATCGATGCTCAGAACCATTGCTATTTATGTATATTAAATTGAAGTTATACACGTGTGATTTCGTATTAATAAGTGTTCCTTTTAATCGCGTACAATTATATTGATATATTGATGGAAGATTCAGGTTTGAGTCCTGATGGTAATCAGTTGTATATTTAAATTTTTTCCAAAATGATAACTGAGCATCTTCAATATAATTGTACGTGATTAAAAGGAACACTTATTAATTGCTATTTATGATTGAGCAGAATCTATTAATTATTTATTTATTGTTTTGTTGAATGAAAGGAATATGTAATGCTAAATACAAACAAAAAAAGTACGGATAATTAGTAGGATGAAACTGATCCATCTGACGTAAATATTGACTTTTTTAGAACACTCAAATGTCATTTCAATGTAAACAATTTCAAGAAGATAAATTTAACAAACGCGATTAAAAATAGCTTCGATAGAACTTGATATAATATTTCAAATTTATTTTTAGCATTTTTTTTTATTTCCTAAAAATACCAATAGTCCAGGGAATAATTATAGTCCAAGAACGATCTTCGTGAAATACCTAAAATCTCAAACGGCTAAAAATTTCAGTGATCGTTCTTGGGGTTACAAGAAACTATTCTGACTATGAAAAAGTGTGCTCCGATTTGCAGTTATGGTAGAAACCGCCCCTTTAAATTTTGTTTTCTAATTATCTCACAAACTATAAGATATATGAAAAAAGGTTTCGACAAAAAATTGTAGATTTTTATATTAGCTATAAAAAAGTACTCCACCCTCTTACCCCTATTTACAATAGTTTACCCGTAAACCGCCCCTAAATGTGAAAAAAATGGAAATCATTTGTTTTTTCGGCAGATTCGGGTTTTTTGTGACGTTTTAAGAAGAAAATAGTCTTTGCGTTTTCTTCGAAAAATGAACATTATAGAAATTACAAAAAAACGATACCCCTTTGCACGATACTGTAGTGAGAGAGATAGCGCGATTGTCGGAGCTTGTCCCACTATACCATCGTCAGCTGTCAAAATTAAAAACAATAATTATTAAAATCAACATTAATTACTAACCATAGCAATTAATATAAGTTAGGGGGTATGGTACTCCGTTTTACTATTTAAACCGTTAAGTATTTTTACAAAATATTATATAAAAATATTTAACACTTTCAATTTCAGAATTTTTTTTTTGAAAATATTTTTTAACTTAAAATATCCTGAAGAAAAATAATAAAATTATGCCCCATTATATTTTTTGTCACAAGATCATAAAAATAATCTTATTTTTTCAAGAGAAGAATCCTAAATAATTATAATTACTTATGTCGCAACATAATTATTATTTTTTGTTTTTCGTATTTTTTCCTATGTATACCTACCTATGCATTTAATTTTATGTCAGGATATAATAATATTGTATTTTGCTTGTCAGTACCTATCTACCTACATAAAAAAATTCACTCAAAACATTTTTCTGAAATTGAATTTGTTAAATATTTTTATATATTTTTTTACATTCGAATTTTTATTATTTATTGTTAAAAATTTATAGTCAACATAAACTTGTTACCATGTTTTTTGTCTTAATGTTGATTTTCATAATTATTGCTTTTAATTTTCTGTATGTACTTGAAAAACTCTAAGTCTATAGACGTCTATAGATTTAGACATTTTCAAGTACACACTTGAAAAACTCTAAGTCTATAGACGTCTATAGATTTAGACTTTTTCAAGTACATGCAGAAAATTAAAAACAATAATTATTAAAATCAACATTAATTACTAACCATAGCAATTAACATAAGACAAAAAACATGGTAACAAGTTTATGTTGATTATAAATTTTTAACAATAAATAAAAAATAATAAAAATTCGAATGTTAGTATTCATAACATAATATAGGTACCTATTATATGCACAATTTTTGAAAATAATTTTAAAATCAATAATTATCATATTATTAAAAATTATCAAACACATGGAATCATTCAATAAAACATTCATTCATTCATTCATTCATTTCATTCATTTTATTTTTGTCCTTAAAATGCATACAGAGTATGGAGGATACGTCAAATACATACACATGGAAATATAAATAGAAACAGTTAAAATATAAAATATAGATAAAAATATAAATAAGTCATGAATAAAAATTTAATTTTAAAAACACTTAAAACTTACTTTTCTATTGTATTAAAATTGTGCATTAAAAATTCTTCTTTAGTGTAAAAGGCATTTTCTATTAAAATGTTTTTTAAAATTCTTGTGAATTTTATTAAGTTTAAATTCTTCATATATTTTGGCAGAAAATTATATAATTTTATGCAATTAAAATATGCACTGGTTTTATATAGTGCTGTTTTATGATGCGGGATATTGATATCCTCTTTGTGCCGCGTATTACAATTATGAGTGTATTGATTCAATACAAATAAATATTTATTTTTGTGCGTAAATTTTAGACACTCAAGTATATACAGTGATGGCAATGTTAAAATTTTTAGCTCCTTAAAAATGGGCTTACACGACGTTAATGTACTAGTATGAGTCATAATCCTAATCACTTTTTTCTGTATTATAAACATTTTCTGCATCCAACTTGTTCCACCCCAAAACATGATCCCGTATGAGCAGTTAGACTGAAAATATCCATAATAAATTGTTTTCAGTACGGTTAAGTTGACAAGTTGTCTACATTTAAGAAATACATAACATATCATATTCAATTTAGTTAAAATATAGTTTATATGGCAAGTCCAACTTAGGTCATCTGATATATTTAATCCAAGAAATTTAGTGTACTGAACCGTTTTTATCGACTTACCATTTAATGGAACGTATAGTGACGCATCAGGGTGTTTAAATTTTGTATGGAAGTTTAGAAGTACAGTTTTATCGACACTTAAAACCAATCCATTCTGCGTGCACCATTTTATCATTGCTGAAGCGCCATCAGACACTGGCATTAGCAAGTCTTCAATACATTCAGAGTTAAACAACTGGCTGGTATCATCGGCATAAAGAATTACATTGCTATTAGGCAAGCATGCAGGTAGGTCATTGATGAATACCAAAAAGAGTAATGGGCCTAATATGGATCCCTGCGGAACACCGCAGCTATTAACGCTAACACCAGAAGAATATTCTTGTACATCATTTCCCACTTCACATTTTATGCTGACGAACTGCTTACGGTTATTTAAATATGCTTTTATTAATTTATAAGCGACACTTTTAATACCCATTTTCTCCAATTTATGTAACAATAAATTGTGATTTATGCAGTCAAAAGCTTTACTGAGATCATAAAAAATTCCCATTGTAGCTTGGTTGGAATCAATTGAGTCATATAACTTTTTAAGAAAGTTAAAAATCGCAGTTGTAGTCGATTTATTACGTCTAAAGCCATGTTGTTCATAGGTTATCAAGTTTTTTGTCTCAAAAAAACTAGTCATTCTGGAACAGATAACCGATTCTACAATTTTAGAAAAAACTGATTGTAATGAAATTGGCCTGTAATTGTTCATCTCCGCTCTATTGCCTTTCTTATGAATAGGTATAATCTTAGAGATCTTAAGTGCATTTATATACTCTCCTGTTTCAAGCATTATATTGGTGATATAAACTAAGGGATCTATAATATAGTCAACTATATGTACAAGTAAATTTCCAGGTATGTTATCTACGGAAGCCGGGTTGGCTCATTGGTCACTAGTGGAGTAGTGGCACCGCACACGGCCACTTCCAACATGTTAACGCGTGCACGCGTTAACATGTGTCCGTGTGCGGGATAAATGCAGATTTCTGCCTTATCCGTGTGCGGGATAAATGCAGATTTCTACCTTATCCTGGAACGGTAATCGAGCTATCTCTGTCTTTTAACTGTCAAATTCTGTGAGCAGCGTTACTTTTTGCATTGAGGTTAGGCGTAGCTGAAGTTTTGTTTATAGTGAAATAAAGTAATAAAGAATTTCAAAGTAAACATTAGAAATGAGTTTATTGTTCATCACAGGTAATTTTACGGTAATATTTTCATTTTTAATTTTAACGAAACTCATTTCTAATGATTACTTTGAAATTCTTTATTACTTTATTTCACTATAAACAAAACTTCAGCTACGCCTAACCTCAATGCAAAAAGTAACGCTGCTCACAGAATTTGACAGTTAAAAGACAGAGATAGCTCGATTACCGTTCCAGGATAAGGTAGAAATCTGCATTTATCCCGCACACGGACACATGTTAACGCGTGCACGCGTTAACATGTTGGAAGTGGCCGTGTGCGGTGCCACTACTCCACTAGTCACCAATGAGCCAACCCGGCTTCCGTAGTTATCATAGCCTGCCGATTGCTTTTTACTGAATTTATTTATATAAGCTATTAATTCATTTCTAGTAACAGGATACAGGAATATAGAACTGTTAGAACTGGCAAGATCTACAGTGTATTTGTCATTCGGAAAATTAAAATCATTAGTCAGTTTACGTATTTCATTAACAAAGAAGTTATTAAAGGATTCAGTCACAATTTTTGGGTTACTAACTCTGTCTCCATTGACAAGATTAAGCTCAATTTTATGAATCGTGTCTTTATTTACACCATTACTATTTTCTTTAATAATATCCCATGTAGTCTTAGAAATGTTTGTGGATTTCGAGATTTCATTAGAGTAATAATTCTTTTTTGTTATCATTATTTGTTTATTATATTCTTTTTTTATATTTCTAAATTTCTTCCAGGATATAGGATTATTACTATTTGTGGCTAGCAGAAAAAGTTTACGTACTTCAATTTTCATCTGATTTAATTCTGAATTTCTCCATTTTTCAGCCTTAGAATTGTTACTACAGTTAACAGAAACTAATGGAAATGCTGCGGAAAAACAGTGCATAATAATGCCATAAAATTCATTATATGCTAGATTGCAGTCGTCAAAGTCATAAATTTTTGACCAGTTCTCTTTACTCAACAAAAATTTAAAGTAATTAATATTTTCAGAATCAAAAATTCTTTTAACAAACATCTTCTTGGAAGGAGCCTTTGTAATTGATGCATTATAGCATGTGAATAGTACAGGACAGTGATCTGAAAGATGGTAAACTTTAAGAGTTTCACCAGTGTAAGAGACATCATTTATATTTGTGAAAAAATAATCAATTAAACTTGATTTGTTACTACTTATTCTTGTTGGATTTGTGCGTATTATTGTAAGACCATAAGTATTTAATAAATCTATGAGCTGAGTTTTAAGATTGCCATCAACTAATAAATCTAAGTTGAAATCACCATTAACTATCAATCTGACACTCATTTTGCTTAAAATAATTCTTAGTGATTGTTCCAATAAAACAGCAAATTTTTTAAAAACATTAATAGATGGACAATACACAGTCAATATAATAAAATAATCATTTTTTACCTTTACTTTAATACAGCTGCACTCGAAAATACCTTCTACAGCTAAATTATTTATTTCATCCATTGGATGAAGGTTTTTAAAATAAGGCTTGTGAAAAATAATAGTTCCTCCACCTCTAGAGCTTTTTCTATAAAATATGTGTGACATACAAAATTTTTTTAATTTAATTAGGTTAAAGTTATGAACATTCAGCCAATGTTCAGCAAAACAAACAATATCACAATCATTTAAATTCAAAAAATCATCTAAGATGTCAGTTTTATAAAAAATAGAGCAAATGTTAAGAAAAATTATTTTTAAATTGAAATCTGATTTTTTCGCATTATAAATTCTATTAGGTTTATTATCTATTTCCCTATGAACACTTATATTTTGTCTAAAAAAGAGTTATTGATGCAATTTGGATAAATCACCTCACTTTCATCTCTGAGGGGTAGATTATCTATCTTTTTATTTTTTAATTTAAATAGCTGTTGATCTTTTAATTGTAAAGTATCTTGATTATTCTACGTTATATTTTCAGTTTCTGTAGAACTATCAGTATTCATAGTATTATCACTATTTATCTCACTTTCATCTAGTTTATTATCATCACTAAGTGCTATTTGGATTAAGTTACATGTATTAGACTTAGGCCTTTTATTTATAAAGTTAACCACATGTTCAATTGTTTTTTTCTTACCATTATAATTTAAATGCAAACCGCTTCTGTTATAATCACTCGAAGTTAAAAAAGCGTTTAAATCTATAATATTATAATTGAGATTATATCGACCTATTTTTTTAAATAATAAATATAGTTTGGTATTAAATTTGTATATGTCATGGTTCTTATTGAAATTTAAAAAAAAAAATACTTTTTGGGCAAGATGTTTTGATTATTATTGAAACGTGTCTTTTTTGCGCGGCATTTCTGTGACTTCATTTTGTTTAAAAAACCATAGAAACACGCCACGTAAACAACGGTACAAATAAATTTCTAAAATAAATGGAAAAATATAATTCAAATTTTTTGAATTCTCAAATTTGATTTTGAATTATAAGTTATGGTACCTAACGTATTATTTTAAGTTTGTTTTACATTTTAAAATCATGGATACGATTTCTTTATATTCACGACAATTAGATTACACTATTGTGCAAAGGGGGTAATATCCGTTTTTTTGTAATTTCTAAAATAATCGTTTTTCGAAGAAAATACCAAGAATAATTTCTTCTCAAAATGTCACAAAAAAACCGAATCAGCCGAGAAAAATAATGATTTTCAATTTTTTACCTTTAGGGGCGATTTATGGGTAAACTATTGCAGATAGGGGTAAGAGGGCGGAGCACTTTTTCGTAGCAAATATAAAAATCTACAACTTTTTGTCGAAACCTTTTTTCATATATCTCATAGTTTGTGAGATAATTAGAAAACAAAATTTAAAGGGGCGGTTTCTACCCTAACTGCAAATCGGAGCACACTTTTTCATAGTCAGAATAGTTTCTTGAAACCCCAAGAACGATCAGTGAAATTTTTAGCCGTTTGAGTTTTTAGGTATTTCACGAAGATCGTTCTTGGACTATTAAGACAAAAAATAAGTCAAACTTCGGAAAAATTAGGAGAAAGCTGAATTTTTGCATGAACCTTCCTTTTGTGGTTCTAAACAATATCCCAAAAATCCCCACCGATAAAATGTGCCGCTGAAAAGTTACAAAAAACGGATTTTCGCAAAAATCTCATTAACGGTGACTTTTATAGCAAAAATAGTGGTTATCAAATTTGTAGCTTAGAAAATTGCTTACAAAAATATAGAATTACTTTTTTCTGTAAGACTAAAATTACCATATTACAGTCTGGCCTCATGGGGCTACGCTCTGCTTGACAGCAACAACAGTCTTCGGGTAAAAATCCAGCTTTCCCCTAACTTTTCCACAGTGAAATGTCTCTATTCCCTGTATTACAAACATTGTGGTTAGAACACTAGACTGACATTCAAAAGTTACCTTATTCAAATTTCGGCTGAGGCAGATATAATACAAAATAGTGTCTTATTGCTTCTCGCCGAAAACTGGACATCCCCGTATCGTAGTAATCTTATTAAGATTTCTCATAGATTTCCAGAATAATTTCAGTAAATATCGAGATGGTTCCTTATACAAACCGATACTGACAACCTCACGAAAATTGATATGTTTTATATTTTTTATCCGAATTTCCAACGATTCATCCGAGGTAGTTTCAGAGTATAATCACTGGCGTATTAACGGAGAAGTACCACAAGCAAGTGCTTGGGAGCTTTTATTTTTCAGGACCAGAGGCCCCATTCTACTCATTGTTTTTTATAAACATTATATTACTTTCTACTTTCTAAATTAAGGTCCACGAGACTTCAGAAGTCTTAATCCGTCACTGGGTATAATGTTAATATAACGTTAAGGAACGGGTATTATCATTTCTTCTGTTTCACGTGAACTACCCACAATATGGACGCAAGATTTGTCTGACCTTCAAGATAAACTCGAGCAATATGAACCAAAAAATACACTCAAGCATTTGAAGAACCAATCCTTCCTGCAGTTCAAGAAATGATGCTTTAAGTCAACATGATGAGTCCTCTGTGGCGGAAGATGCATTAATCAAAATGAGCTCAATCGACACCCAGTAGGCCAGATCCTTCTACGTCCCTATATACGACGTTAACCGCTACATAGCCAGAGTATCAGGATATTTCATTGATGTATCTGGTAATCTAGATATTATATTATAATAATCGTGATATATTAACTAAAAAAATCTAAGCGAAATGTTATTTTTAAAATTTTTAAAGCAATAACGAGATGCCGCTGGATAGGCTAGTCTTGTGTTTGACATGTCAAATCAACCTCATCGCCCAACACCCTCGCGCCTCTGTTCCTCGCACGCACTGTACACACATATAACACCAGTCAGCTACCGCCAGTAGGTACTGGTAGAGAGGAAGGGTAGTTATTCGTGACATTTCAATCTAGAGATTGTACGAGACGTGTTTCTGAATTCCCCATGGTGGTCTCCATACTACACACAGCACCCCCCCAACAACCAAGGCGATACTGCATTCCATCTAAATTTGCTGATATGCTAGACAAATAGTTATTTCAAGAATTATTATTAAATCAAATCTAAAAAAAATGATTTTTCGTAGAGGCTTTATGTTTAGTTGTGGTAAACAGAATGAAATGCTACTAGATGGCATACCGAAATAATGAGGAACGTGACATCAACTAGGTCATATTTTAACCCAGTTCATGGCTTCACAGAATTGACTCTATATAATGAAGTCTCAAATATTTATTTACAAACAAGAAAATGAATACTAGCAAAGTAAACATCAAAGCACTAACTTTCTTCTGGGCGTACGTTTCACTAACAATGTTCACATCATCATAAAGTGATAAAAATCCACTTTCTAATGATGCTAACAAGTAACACGGTTTGTAAAACGTGCCTCAAGGAAAGAGTGTTACTGTTTTGTGATTACTTTGTTTTCAGTGTCTTCACACCAAAAATTCCGTCCCTCTTCAAGAGATTCAAACAAGAAAATGTTCTCAGTTAGTATTTTATTCCATTCTTTAATTTAAAGAAATACACCACAAGGGTCGAAAGTTTCATATTCTTGCACTGCGCGCCATGATACCCGAGGCGAAATCGAGGGCATCATGACGCGCAGTGCAAGAATATCAAGCTTTCGGCCAGTGTGGTGTATACTATTTTTCTTCATACCTCGGTCGTAAGTACGCTTATTAAATACACTAATTAATTAATAATTACATAAAAAACACAGATAAATTCCAAGCAAGCAGCTTTGAGGTTATACGTAAAAATACGAATGACAGCTATTCGCGACTATTACCTAAAATGTAATAGGGTTGCTATGGAAACGACATCTGAACAATAGTTGATAGGTTATTGCCCTTTTGATTTCGTCATCAATAAACTACGATTATTATTATTATTATTATTATTATTATTATTCAAATCTTTGATTAACGTCTGATTAGAACTCTTCAATAAATAAAGTTATCGACCAATTTTTCAGACAATTTCTGAAAAATTGGTCGATAATTTTATTTATTATTATTATTATTTCTTTACTGCTGTCCAAACGTACGTACTTCCCGCATCAGTGTGTGCAATCCCACCAATGCGTAAATGTTAGACTTTCTGCCTTACGATTGATGCCGAAAGTATGTACTTTCGATCGAAGTATGAAGAAAAATTAATTTCATCCGAAAAACACCTACAACAAATTTTAGATTGATCGTTTCAATAACTTCGTTTTTAAAGCTATTTTTTTTAATAATATAACTTTAATTATATTAACTATCAATTGAATAATTGAATAAACTTTAAGTTATAGTCTGAACTCTTCGTAAACAGCAACGCATTGTCACAAAGGCGAGAATAATAAAATCCAATAAATTTTAGTTTTTAAAGGTTATTAATTTCACTGTGTTTTAATGACATAGACGTTGATTCCTGAATGTCTTATGCTTTAAAAAAATGCATTCCTGTGCTTTATATGCAGTCATATAGCTGTAATGCAGTTTTAAAGTTCACATAATATCTGATTCAGATTCAGATGATGAGTGCGTAACGGTAATCTTATAGTGAACGAACAGGACGAACTCTGGCATTGACGATGTGTTTGATTTCATGTTGTGGACATATGCGGGGCGTGATATTAAAGACGCGATGTGATTAGAAATCTCAGCTTAGGGGTCCCCAGACCAAACCCCACACTCCAGCACAAACTGTCTTCATATTATCTACCCAGTATACGCACGACAACCCATGCCTTTTAATTTCATACTTTTAATAGACTTCTGTTATATTTTTTTTAGACAGAACGTTTCTTGTTTATTTGCGCACTGACGAAATTTAAAAAAAAATCCGCCTTTGCAGGAAAATATTTTTCGCGAAAAAGTTCATTAACCATCCTCAATAATATGTCATAATATCACAAGTTGGCATCAATACTTATCTTTTGTCCATATTTTTTCCTGTTAATTTATAACTTAAACTTTTAGTTTTTGTTTATTTAAATCTTCGATTAACGTCTTATTAGAACTCTTCAATAAATAAAATTATCGACCAATTAATTTTTATATTTTTTTTTGTTAATATATTTGTCTGAAAAATTGGTCGAAAATTTTTGTATTGATTTGTTTATTTAAATTGCGTTAAATCTAGAATAATTTAAGAAAGTCAAAAACTATATTTACAAACTTCGATAAAGTTTTAGTGGTCAAAATATTACGCACGTTGGTGATTTTTCTGATCGATGTTGGAACAAATCTGGGTCTGTTTGGTGGGGAAACTTATTAACTAGGTACTATGCGTACCCACTACCCAGTCATAGACGGCAATGCCAATCAAACGCGTTGTGTTCATAAATAGTGCGTCACTTGTTGTTTATGCTCTTCACTTCTTTTCTCAATTTATCTATACTATTTATTCGTTTAATAGAAAAACTAAAAAGCCTAGAATTGAATAATAACTAATCTTAAAAAAAACAAACCATTTAAGAGCAAAACTGCCAATAGTAAATATGAAAATTAGTTGAGAAAAAATGCATTAGTTGGTGGTTTTAGGAAATGATCCTGACAATATAGATCTACTGTTTTGGTTTTTAAACGAAACTGGTATTGACCGGTTTATCTGATTTTATTTATTTTTACACTTTTTATTACTTAATGTTTTTTTCTATAATATCGAACTTTCTGTACATTTGCTGGTTATTGTTTTGTTTTGTTTTATTTTTTATTATTTCAATATATCGTTATTATACATATAGATGCAGTTGAGAGTCTATCTTCTTCTTTTGCTACCATTATATTAAAATTTTGATATATTTACCCGACTAATTTTTATATTTGAAACTTGTTTTGTAGTCGAGTTCTCTTTTATTATCTTACTGTATTAAATTTCGGTAGGATTTACTTTCTTCTTCATCCACACTAGAGCTATTAGTGCAAGGATTTTCAGTACTTTTATACTGACTATTGTATAACAAAATATTTGTTCTAAACAGAAATATAGTCCGTTACTAGTCTACCAAAGTCCACACCTTCAAACTATAGACAACAAGCTAATGGCATTCAGTCCATGAAATCGTTTTATTAGATAATGCATTTTTTCGTGTACGAATGAGAACGGAGTTCGTGCACAGTCTCTGCTGACACTTAATATTCAAGACAGGTTTCAGTCACAGAACAAACATAGTTTGGAACTACACCAAACTTCAATAGAATTGAAAGAACAGCATAAGTCGTGGGTTGTAAAAAAAAAATAATGCGATATTATTACCCACAATTTTTCCCATTTTTAAAACGTTTCAACTTTATTAATAGTTCGGAGAATAAAGACAAAAAATAAGTCAAACTTCGGGAAAAAATAGGGGAAAGCTAGATTTTCGTATAAACCTTCCTTTTGTGGTTCCAAACAATATGCGAAAAATCCCCACCAATACATATGTGCCGCTAAAAATTTTACGCCGGTCAAAGTTTACAAAAAACGGTTTTTCGCGAAAATCACGTTAACGGTGACTTTTATAGAAAAAATAGTGGTTATCAAATTTGTAGTTTAGAAAATCGCCTACAAAAACACAGTATTACTTTTTTTCCGTAAAACTAAAATTACCAATTACGTACGGCATGCGACACTTGCAACATGATGCGCTCACATCGCATTCATTCAATCGCTTAGTGCATCGTTCCAGTTCACGCATCCATAATATGTCGTATGATGCATTGTATTCGTTCGGATAACCGCATCAAACGATTCGAACTGACATAAGAAACAACATCACAACTTTTCAAATCAAATTTTATCAAAAACCGTTAATCTTACGAATTGCTCTTCAACAATAAAAGACTGAGCACACTATACCGCACGAACCAGCACGGCCAGCAAAGCACGAACCTGCAACATGCACGCGGAACACTATTCACGGACGAACAGCTCTTATGCTGGGCTGCAGAAAGGACTGTCGCCAAAATTGATTTGACAATGACCTTAATTGTAATAATATCATTACAGTTTCCATACATCAGGAGCAATTCAAACTTATCACGTTTTGTTTTTGTTTGACAAAAAAATAACGAGTCATACATCGCCAATAATTCTAAAGCATAACAAAAATCTTAAAAAATGTGTACACGTCTTCACAGGGCTCTTTCGCAAAATTAATTAAAACACAGTTTTCATTTTAACCAACTTAAAAAAGAGGTTATCGTCACGTATATATTATATTTTTTGTGTGTGTTTAGCCACAACTTTTCAAGAGCTTAACCGATTTGGAAAATTTTGATACTATTTTGTTCGGAATATTACAGATTGGTTCCATATAACTTATTTTAATTCTTAATTCCATTCAATTGTTATGTGCAGATTCAAAAAAGAAGATTTTATACATAGGATGGCCGGTAATTGCTCGTTCTCCTCTCGGGAGAAGAAACTATGACTAATTTAGAATGATTTAACCTTATCACTTGGTGGTCGGAAATGCGTCGTTTTTTTATGATAATGACACTTCTGTGAAGAATTTTTATTTTATTATTTTTTTTATAGAACATAAAATCTAACAGTAAATTTCGTGGTTTTTAGCATTAAGAAGGTTGGCTAATTAGTAAGCTATCAGATCATGGAAAAATTCAGGCCAAAAAGTGAGAATATAAATATTTTTTGATTTTAACTCCCAAAATCTGATTTTTGTAAAAAGAAAACCAAAGTAGATTGTTTCGAAAATGACATATTTCCGACTCCCTTGGGATAAAAGTTGAATCATTCCGAATTAGTCATAGAGGAATACGAACAACCACCAGTATATATACATACCTCATGTCTCCAGAATCTGTTAATCTTTTTTGATGATTCTTTCTCAATTTGAAGAGACATACCTTCAGGGTAGTCTCACATAAATTTTACTTAAATCGGTTCAACAGGGTTTTTTTAGTTTAGTTTTAAAATATCAAGGAAGAAGGCGACTAACAACATGCAAACTACATATTGCAAGGCCACTAAAAAGGTACAAATTAAAAATCTTTCTAAAAAATTTGTACCTCCTTCAAAAAAGACCACTAAAAGGCGTGAAATAATGAAGTTTTGAGGTCAGTGTCAATTTAATAGAAATTTATACGTACATAAAACATTATAGTAATTAAATGGGCGCCGACCATAAAAATTTGTTATTTTATGCTTTTAAGTAACTTTTTTGGAGATGATTTTTTTTTGTATTTTTTTTCATGTTTGACTGAATTTAAACACATAACTCGAAACAATAAATTGAATTTTCAAATTGTTATTTAATACTTTAAAACATGAACTGCAATAGTCAAAAAATAAAGAATAATTACTTCTTACCACAACAGTTTTATTAGCGGATGTACATTTCGGAAGCTATGCTCTCATCTTCAGCAAAAACTAAGATGAGAGCATATAGCTGTCGAAATGTATATCCGCTAGTAAAACTGTTGTGGTAAGAAGTAACTACCTATTCTTTATTTTTTTATTTTTGTTTCAATCACAGTGCTCTTAATATTAATTATATGTAATAAAGTTCTGAAAGAAAAATAGATGGCAAAAATCGATGTTTCTTAGAACTTTGCCTCTGAAATATTCAACAGTATTTCAATTTAGAATAGTTTAGAACCTGTCATGATTTGGTCGGACGATCTAATTGTAATTCAAACTGTGTACATTGTTAAATTGGCGCGAGTGCCGCCCCCCAACCGACCGATGTAGTCCAAAGCCCCAATGTAGAGAGAATCAGTGTACTGCAGATGCTGTTTAAAATGGTGTCCCTGTTGATTCAATAAGAACACCTCTTAGTTAAAGTGTGTTTTCCTTGTAGTGCACACACTCAAAGCAGGCATTCAATTCTTCAGCTCAGAACATTAATGCGCTGTTGTTAGGGTCGAATATAGGTGCTATATCTATTGCCTTCGACAATCTCCGTAAATTAAAGCAAATAAAATCATTGAGACAAATTTCTAACCAAAAAAATAAAATACTGATATTCAGGTAGTACGAGCACCAAGGCAACTTTAAATAAAAGGCTTGATTTTTTTTATATTTCGGTAGATGGATGAGTTTTCATTGATTTATCCAAAACTAGTCAGTGGAAATTAAAAGAAAAAAACAAAAAAAAACCGTTATGCCCGACTAATTAAAAAGATATTTAATCCTTTTAATTAAATATCTTTTTAATTAGTCGGGCACAACGGGGTTTTTTTTTTGTTTTCAATAATTTATTAAGGTTTTAACTTTAAATAGTTTTTTTTTTTTTAATTTCCAAATCTCAAAAAACCAAACAGAACACTGCTTTTCACGTTTAGTTAATTGAACAAAATACAGCAGTCTTAACAGAAGGCATTAGAATCAGGTTGCGCTTGGAAATCCAAATGTTCAATCCGCAATAATTGGATCAAAACTTTTTGAGAACTTCTGGCATATAGGACCAAAAACATAACTAGCAAATAGCCTAGTTTCAGAAACGAAAAAAGTAGTGTAATTTAAGCACAAAGCGCAATGAAACTTGAGAAAGTTTCAAAAGCGACATCATTTGCTTATTTATGCAAAAGCAATTATGCAACATCCGACGTAATATCTGTTAAATTGCCATAAGATAATTTTATGCACAACTATAAAATAATAAAGTGATTCATGAATAATTTAAAGACTTTAAAGTTATGGTTGCAAAATCTTAAAACTAAATTAATTTAAATGCAATCCCACAAAATAACTCTTCCGTGCTTAACTATAAGAACAAACACGCTCCGCGTAAGTAATATTATGCATGTTTTAAGACTTGTATTTATATACTACACGTGTGTCTGTACATATATTTTGAGGCGTTATATAATATGAATGAATAATTCGTATCCTCAAATGGGTCTCAAATTTCAACACAAACATTTACAATTCCTGCAGTTATGTTATAAATTTCCCATAGCATGGATAATTCTAAAAATGCCGATCCACACTAAGCATGACGATGTTTTCATTTTCGTCTACAGTAGCTACTTTTCAATTTTTGTTCGTTTACCCTTCTCTTCTACATAACAAAAGAGCATTAAAATACAGTTAATGTAGTTCCAAAAACTTTGATAAAGTTCGGTTGAAATAACTGTTAACAAAATTAAAAATATAGGTATGTAATCGAATACAAATAAAGTTATGAATGCGATATTCGCAGTCTCTTGATCATATCTTTTAAACAACAAGTTTCTACGAACATTCTAATATTCTAAAATCAAAATGTAAACACATATTTCTAGCTTAACTAAAATATTTTCTTCCTAACAAAATTGATTCTAGCTCAACATAATATTAAACGTCGTAAATACAGAGAGAAATTGAGAGGAAAATTTTTAGCATAAATATTTACATATTATATAAAAAAAGGACGAGAGGTGTCGTGGAACACCCGGTTGTAACGAAATTCTTTTCGCTATTTGTTATGTAACATATTTTTTTTACTAATTTGTCTATAAATTATTTGAAAATTTTATTTATACTGTAATATGATTAATAAAAATCAATGGCGTGATTTGCTACTCTAAAAAAATTAAAAAACATTTGTTGCGCATCTGTCGGGAATCGAACCCGGGACACCCGCATGGCAGATGAGTATTCTACCAATGAACCACTGACATCATGCTTAGATATCGATATTTATACAGGTTTAATAACAAATCGTGAAGTTAGAAGGCGTTGCATATCACAAAATATTAATGTCAAAAAAATTGGTTGTCTGTAAAGTCGGTTTACGGACGATAGTTTTACGTGATAACGTATTCCGTAATACATAACCTAAATTCTACATATAATAATTATAATAATTCGAATCTATGATATTGCATCTTTCGCTTCAAATTTAGGTTAATTTTATTTATTAAAATTACTCACCACCTATAATAATAATTGTTTTGTTTAACTTTCTTTCTTTCTTATTTATTTTAAGTCTCAAAGATTAATTGTCATAATATTTTGAAAACAATTGTTTCATTGTTTATATAAAATTCCAAAACCTACTTACAATATTTAAGTATTTTCATACGTCGAAAAATTGATTTTTATAATGATAAAATTTGTATGAAAACGATTTTTTCGAGAGATGAGACCTAGCTAAAACGATTTTTTGCCCCCCAAAATCCCTTTTCAGTAAATTTCATCCAAATCGAGAAAAGCACGCACAGGGTCAGGCGGAACGTTAGGAACGTTACACTTTTTCGTGCATGCAGCCGGTGTTTCATCAATTTATAAGATTGGTGATTCATCAATTTTTAAGACGTTATCACGTCAAAAATTGACTAATATTTGAAATGGCATCTGTTTTTTAACAAATGCAATCTATTTATTTTAAGACAGACCATACGCAATTTTTAAATGTCCATAAGACACTGTGTAAGAGAAGAGGATAACCGATCCACGTGCGCGATATATTAGGCAAAATCGAATTTATACAGTGTTTATTTCTGCTGTTTATGTATAAAAAAATATTTGCGCGAATTCTGTTATACGAAATCTATGTAAAATGTTCTCCTCTTTCGTTTAAGATAGGTCTCGAACCGATCTGAGTAAAATTGAACGAATTATAAGCAAAAAACTGTTTTGTTTTCAAATTGCTCCCCTCTGGGACCAAAATTCAAAAATCCGACTCCGTTAGGATCTGTCCCTTGCCCTATATAATAAGTGCGCCAAATTTCAACTTTCTATGTCTACGGACAGACAAGTAGGTAATTAGATTAGATTTTCGTTACAGATTTTCTTTACGCATTTTCTTTACGTTTTTTTTTTCTAGCCCTCTCCATTCATATCTATAATGCTCCATAAGGAGCTTCGTTCCAAAAACTCCACCCAAAAGCGTTAATGTTAAAACAGTTATCAGTTAATCATCTTGTACTAACTTAAAGTAAAAAAATTACACGTTTCTCTTGTAAAATAAATCATTAATTGTTTTTTACACAAGACGTGCTGCCAGTTCATAAAAGATTAAAGATTTTGAAAAAAATATCAAATTATTTTGCAGACAGCGTTTTTACATACTGAAAGCTTGGTGACTTTTAACATCTGCAACGAGGTTATAATAAATAGCGTATAAAACGTCCTTTATAAGTAGTATTTCTCAGTGTATAGAGTAAGTAGTGAAATACATAAAACGTGCTATTCACTTCCAGTATTGCATAGTCTTATGTTAGTCTGTTCTTTATGGGTGGCAAATCTGTTTCGGAAGGAATTTGTGCTAACGTCTACTACTTAGAGAGGAAACATCTTCTCTGCCATAAGATGAATTGATAAAGTTCACTTCGCTGTGTCTCTACTGCCGCCGCCGCTAGGTGCCTGCCGACGGGAGACCAACTACATATAAGCCAACTCCACGTTACTTACCCACTATACTATTTCAGAATATATACAGTCACGTTTACACTAAAACATTCACTAAGTAACGCGATACTGGGAATGTGAACGGGACGCTACGTTACTTCCACCATAATATATCAGTGCTCACAAAGAAAGAGGTTTGTTCACGTCATTGCAATTGACGTATTGTAGACAGAGACTGTTAGTCTGAGTTGCGCAGCCAAACGGCGCGCACTGCGATGTAGAACGAGGCAGGATAATTTCTGAGGAAACGTTAATTACGAACAGAATATTCGTCTGTACTTAAGACTAGTCGTTATCCGCGACTGCGCACACGCTTGAGACGAAACGAGGATGCGTTTCCTTTTTCGACGTAAACACCCACTAAAAACAGCTGCTAATTCTATCCAAAACGGATTTTTCACTTACCATCACATACTTTTTCTCTATATCTCTGGAAATATTATATTGACTTTACCATCCACGCAATCATCCAACCTACCCATATAAGTACATGTGATATGATGGTACGTTTTGGATAGGATTTGCCATTCTTAGCAGGTGTCTACGTCGAAAAAGGAGTAACTAAGTCAATCCAGCGTATAGCTTTGGAGATCTCGTGAGGAGTCAGTCAGTTAGTCAGCAAATGATAATTAATTTTCTACAGAATTAATCATAAATTGGAATTCAACTTCAGCAAACAACTAACAAATTATTCTGTGTCCTTTAAAAGTGAAGAGCGTTTACGACCGTTTTTTAAATGAATACTTCTTTAAAACGGGGGTAAACTCGTTTCCCTATGTAATTAAATTGATTTGCCTATGTAAAGAAATTTGTCACAAAATTGTACTATTAGTAACCCTATATAAACAATGATTCTTTCTAAGCACTGGTAGATCAGTGGTAGAATGCTGGCATATCACACGACCGGCCCGGATTCGATTACCAGGTGCGCGCAACAATTTGTGGTGTTCTTATTATTTTTTGTTATCATTTCTAAGTATACCTATTATATATAAAATTTTCGACTAATGTATCAGAATAATACCTGAGCTAAAAAAACAATATTTGCAGTAAACCTGCGAAAACAAAAAAAGAAAAACAATATTTAAACCTGCGAAAATTTTGTGGTCTGCTTGTGTTTTCTTATTTATTTGCAGTAAACCAACGAAAAAACTAAAAATGTGTTACGAGAACGCATTACAGTAGTGAAACTTCTAGTTGCAAATCATACGATTGCATTTGGACAAGTGGAAAAAATGTGTTACGAGATGGTTTCATGTTCAGTTATTTCGTCTGTACAAGTTTATCTGAACATGAAACTATCTCGTAACACATTTTTTCCGCTTGTCCAAATTCAATCGTATAATTTGCAACTAGAAGTTTCACTTCTGTAACGCGTTCTCGTAACACATTTTTAATTTTTTTAAACAACAGACTGTCAAAGAATATTATAAATTTAAACTAAACTAAAAGAATTCTTGAAAAATAATCGAATATTTAAAAAGATACACTCAAATCTACAGCATCTTGAAACAAGGACCCGAGAATTTCGTGTAAATCTAAAGTTGCACCATTACGGTTACACTTTATTCTACCAAAAGCTATAGTCTTTAAGACGCTCCTTACGAACGAACCATACGAAAAGCTCCCCCGTTTCTTACGTATGTAATACGCACACATTTATCTAAACCCCGCGGCCGGAAGTCTTAGGGTGCCTAAAACAAAGTGGGATCGTATGTAAAACCGGGACTTTCAGCCAGCTAGTCAACTCCACAACCGGTTATATAATATACGGGAACGTATATTGTCTGCATTACGTTATAATATATAGGTATCTACGCTGAGATTATTTCAAAACTTGCATTATTACTCAATACAGAAAATTCCTTTCTTAAAAAATTGAGAAAATTCAATATTTGGCTTTGTTTACTATTAATTAATTATGTTTAGGAAAATTAATTAAAATATTTTTTACATTTGTAGACACAGTAACTCTTATAACAAGTTTCTTAAGAAAAAAAAAATAATATCGATAAATCAGAAATGTCTTTGTTAGTTAAATATAGAAAAAATGGACTGCCACCGCGAAATTGGAGGTTTGGGTTAGAATCCGCGCACTTTGCTTACAAATATTTAAAACTCTAGCGTTTAAAAAAATGTTCACTGTTCCATCCCACAATAGCCGGGTTTTAAAGAATTAATGTTGATCTTTCATCCAATGATCCAACCAGCAAGTTTAGGCAGTAAGTAAAAAAAAAACGAATACGCAGAAAACAACATACATGTATGAATAACTATATAGATATCATGTACCTTGTTCTTAAACAGCACATTACCTATCGAAAATTATTTTTTGTTACTTTCTCCAGTCGCATTTCTTTGACAAAGTCGTCAAAGAACCAACATTTCTTGAGTCAGACTGCTTACAGGTAAAGTTAACTTGTATTGCAGCTAATACATAATATAGTTTATGTCTCTAGAATGCAATGAACTATATTATCGACGGGAAAATAACATTATGTTGAAACGAGTTCAGCGAGTTTTAACAGTTACACCAGTCATAATATCATTACATCCGAGATATATACTACATTTTTTGTACGTTTTCACTTTATCTTGAGTAATTTCTAAGTCGTGATTAAAAGTATAAAATGTATTGTTTAAAAAAGTTCAAAAAGCTGCGAGAACATTAGCCTTTATTCAAGACCTTTCAGTTCAGAATTTCTAATAGTGTCGGAGAGAATTTGATTTTTATGGCTAAGTAATTTTCAAAAGTTTTTATTTATTAGATACTAAAAATATGTTATATTTATAGAGTATACTTAAATATTATAGTACTATTATCACATTAATAAAAGTTATCCATATTTTAAGCATTGTTGATAGTTCAATTGTGCAACTAACTTCACTTCTATTTGGTTATTTAGGAAAATTACTATTCGCACCTCCTGTTGGTTTTTATACAGGGGGCCCGGCAAAAGTCCGGCAACGGTCCGAAAATTTTTCTTATCCGAAGCTTTCCTGTACCCCCAAATTTATTTGGGGGTGGAGGAAAGCTTCGAAAGTTCTAATTCTGTTATTTGAAGTGAAAAGTCGACATATCTTGGTCTAGCATGTACATTGTACCTACTCGGTAAGTCGATTCTGTGAGAGATTACTTTCAACATTTATTTTGCATAATTTCCACGAAAATTTCGAACGGAGATAGTGTTGTTACCTAAATTTTTTTCAGATTTTTGGGGATAATGAATTTTTGAGAGCATTCATTTGGGGTACCTACTTATCAGTGATATAAACCACATTTACGCTACAAGATATATAAATAATATAATTATACTATTAACAAAACCAAGTTTCACAGATTTGCACAATAATATGTCAAACCAGCATTCCAATTTTGTTATCGAGTTAAAATAGGATTTTTCAAGAAATAAACATAATTTGGGTGAATTTTTATGTAAATGTCAATGTAAGTTGCATATCTAGTGCTACTTTTACACATTAAATTAATTATTGTTTGTAATCTCATCAGATTTATGAAACTGAGCCAACTCTAACCCATCAAGGGTTTTTGTGATGGTCGTTCGATATAAGTTTAAAAACATTCCCTCTCAAATTTTCGGCATCCGACCAATCACTGGCATAAAGAAACAAAATAATGACAAATGATCGATATAAAATGAGAGCCCACTCCCTTCGCTTGTTCGGTCTATTATAATGTCATTTTGAAAACATAAAACACTTGCAGTATAAAAATACTCGAAACAACGATAAACTTACAACGCTTTCAGCAAGAGATAATTTTCAAAAACCAGCATCTCTAGGTGGTGAAATAAAATCTTAGCCCCCGCTGGCAACACAGTCAGCATCATCATCTCCGTCACTTTTAGCTCTGCCCCCGGCAACCCGACAGCAAGGGGGTGAAGTCAAGGGTGAGAGTTGCGCACCGTTTCCAACAATGCCTGTCGTGTATATTGGTAACTTTATGTATAAGAAGTTTGTTACTTGTTAGAATATACATAGAACGCACTAGCATTCGCTCACAATGTTGTTGAACGTTCACAACAACTCATTTCTAGTGAACTGTAACGAATGGGAGCAAATTTTTATTTTCCTTCTTTTATGGTCACCATAACAGTTAGGCTTATTTGGGCCTAGCACTATTTCATGTTATCAATTTATTTATTTTTGACGTGATAACGTCTTATAAATTGATGAAACACCGGCTGCACGCACGAAAAAGAGTAACGTTCCGCAAGCGAGAGCGCGATATAAGCGATAGTCTCTCTCTTCTCGCGTGACGTCAGAGAGTAGTGTGCGTTCAACATTTTTTTCGGCTGTTCCAGCGAAAGCTACATCTGACAGATAGGTTATGTATTATTAAATATGATATTCGAGCGGAATACGTCATCACGTAAAACTATCGTCCGTAAACCGACTTTACAGACAACCAATTTTTTAATAATAAATTGAAAACCCATACTTTTACCAGTTTTCTGAATAGAATATGAGAACTGGGAGTTTTTAATAGAGGAGTGATTGAAACGCCATATAAACAACGAAATTGCTCGTTTATTCTTAAATTCTGGAAATTAAAGTGCATAATAACTAAGAACCACTTTATAATAGTTCAATAACACCTAAAAAATCTAAAAAACACGCTTATATAAACGCACTTAAAAGTAGAAAATAAATTTCTATATCTTCTACTTTGTGCACTAACGCCCCCCTCCCCCCCTTATAAAAAATCTTACCTCTGAAAAAATTTATAAACAATTTGTAAATAATTTCTTTACTAAAAAAATAATTACAAAGGTGGTAAATATATACCTATACTAGCGGCCCTGTACGTGCTTCGCTACGTATAAAGTGAAATAATAAAACAATTTAATTGGAACATCTATCTATATATCTATCTATTTTATTAATTGCTAGCTATTTTAATATATACATGGGCGTATATGTGTGTATGTCGAGCACTCCGGCTGCGCCGTCGTGCTCGAAAAAAAATAGCGTAAAGTATTCGTGGATAACTGGTCTTTAAAACACTTGCTCTATTTCGAGCACTCCGGCTGCGCTCGTGCTCGAAAAAAAAAGCATTTGTTTTAAACGATATTCAGTTTTTTTACATCCTCGATCTAGATATATGGTTGTTAAGTTCGTTGCGCCATCTATTGAATATTCACTCAATCCAGTCAACAGGTATCGCCATCTTATATGGTTGTTAAGTTCGTTACGCCATCTATTGAATATTCACTCAATCCAGTCAACAGGTATCGCCATCTTATATGGTTGTTAAGTTCGTTACGCCATCTATTGAATATTCACTCAATCCTGGAGCTAACAGATAATTATGACTGTCAAGGAATAGACAAATAATTTGCAATAAAATAATATTGCGACTATAAATTGAAATGTAAGCTATCCTATCTTTCAAGTTGGGTCGAATTGCACACGGTGTGCAAATCAAATTTAAAATCGGTTCAGTAGTTTAGGAGTTCATCGCGGACAAACATGTGACACGTAATTTTTATATATAAAGATAACATAAATCACGAAAATTGTACATTACTTGCTTATAAATATTTTATTATTTGGTAATTATGTTTGAGCGCTTATTCTCAAAACCATGATTTTATTAGAACAACGACGATATTTGCAATTAATCGTACCCCTGGTGAATCTTACACGCCCCCGACTTTGGAGACCGCTCTTCTACAGCCTTTAGAAGAGGAGAAAGAAATTTATTTTCTACTTTTATGTGCGGTGATATAAACATGTTTTTTAAATTTTTTTGAAGCTATAAATGTTATTTTCAAATTTTTATTATACAGAGTGATTTCTAAGTTAATTCTTCTTTTTCAACAGCGTGTCCAATAGACGAACAAATATTTTAAGTAACTTTTTTATCAAAACTAAGAGAGAATTTTATTTAATTCAAAAGCCCGGTTAACACACGCGAAGAAATGAGTACGAATCGGAAATACATCCCAAATAATTCACGAAAGGCCCTTATCGCACGCATCTTTGTGTCCAATAAAACGTGAACAATATCTGTGAATACTTGATAATGACATAACATAATAATAATAATAATAAATGTTTATTTGTTGCGCCATTATATAAAATGGATACAAAACGTCAGTACACAGTTAAAACATGTTAAAATAATTATTAATCCGATAGCAAGTCATTTATAGAATATGCATGGAATTATATTATGTATTGTTTCAGCTTTTTATCAAAATCTTTGGAATCTCTTTTACATTTTATAGCCAAGATAGGTGGCACTCTTTTCAAAGAAAGTCGTGTATTTCCATAGTGACATAACATAACGCCAGGACAGACCTTAATATTGGACAAATTTTAATAGAACTTCGAAAGCCCATTTCTCTTTCATTTTTGAGTTTAAATCATAATTTAAATTTTATGGGGCTTTTTGACATACGTCTGTATTTTTCAAGATGTGTCAAAGAAACAGGTAATATAATGGATTTGTTTACATAAAAATAGTGTACCTATTGATAGTATATTTAATGCAGAAAATTACAAATAAAAACAAATTCTCTATAAACTAGTAACTTTAATAATAAATGTTTTATTATCAATTATCCTTAAAACTATTAAGATAGGAAAAATGTAAGTTACATGTGCGAGAACCATGCTTTTTTTATCATTTGGAACCATAACCCCGAAAATACAAACACAGCGCACTGGCATCGAGCACGAGAGTCACTGAGCTACTGTATCGGCAAGCATACTTCTCCCAACACCGTTTATAAAGCCGGGTACTCATTAGCGAACTGTAACCGTAACATGTGTGATACAGTAACGAGGTTCTAGTGTGTACGCGTGTTACAGTTACAGCTCGCGACGTCACCGGATCGCTTTCACCGAGCGTACTCATTAGCGAGCTGTAACCGTAACATGTGTGATACAGTAACGAGGTTCTAGTGTGTACGCGAGTTACAGTTACAGCTCGCGACGTCGCCGGATCGCTTTCACCGAGCGTACTCATTTTGCGAGCTGTAACTGTAACCAAACAGATACAGTTCGAAGTTCTAGTGTGTACGAGAAGGCCAGTGGCCTGACAAGCCGGATTTATCTGCAGGTTTGAAACTCCACGATGTCGGACGAAGTGTCTCTCGCTTGTGCAGCATACATACATACAATAGTTGTCGATGTTGATACAACACAAGTTACAACCTCTCCTCTTGACGTCCACAAGCGCACTGCGAGCGCCCTTTGATTCGCGGCAAAAACCGACAATCGTCGGCTCGCTGCAAGCGGCACGCGTACCGCTCGCAGCAGGCTTACGAACCACGTACACACTATGTTTTTGGTAACAGTAACGGTTACAGTTACGTGCAACGTTACAGGTTCAGAAATGAGTACGTTGTAAACGTCGGCTCGCTGCAAGCGGCACGCGTACCGCTCGCAGCAGGTTTACGAACCACGTACACACTATGTTTTTGGTAACAGTAGCTGTTACAGTTACGTGCAACGTTACGGGTTCAGAAATGAGTACGTTGTAAACGTCGGCTCGCTGCAAGCGGCACGCGTACCGCTCGCAGCAGGCTTGCGAACCACGTACACACTATGTTTTTTGGTTACAGTACATGCAACGGTTACGGTTACGGCTCGCTAATGAGTACCCGGCTTTACGTGCATCCAAATACTGTCCTAGGATACATTATTTTACTGTAATTTAACACGATAGGGTAATACTAATTCGTGCGTTATGGTAATCCCAAAAACTGTCAGTCATCCGCAAGTCAACGTACAACATAATGTACACATAACGTTAACATGATGTTCGATGAAAATCAAGCTTAACACAGAGTGAGTGTGAATGTGTAGATATGCGTAGTATACAAGACGCATCGCGACGCCTAGGGGATGAACTCCTTGTTATATGTAAGTCGACGTCGGTCCAGACACCGTTAACTGCAGAGAGACAAACTTAACTCATACATCACGTACCGACCACAAACTTGTACTGCCGCGCCCTCAACCGCTCGACACTAATGCACACTTGTTGGGGAAGTCGTTAAAATGGAAATTAATTTGTGTTAAGACGGAAAATTGTTATGATCAATTCAATTTGAACCATTTTCACTTCAGAAAATTTAATAAAGATAGTATTTTACACCCCTAGAAAAACGGCATATTATATTAAGATTTTTAATAGATCTATCTAGGACAGACGATATTTGAGACTTTAAAGGTTTCGTTTCGACGAAACGAAACGACAGCGAGACGACGCGATGCTTATGTAAAAATATCGGGTTGACACTGATATTATATTTTGCAGTTACTAATATTTTTCCGATACCTTGGAAAAAATTCCAGCCAATTAGGCGACGAGACCATTCCAAAATATTGACTTTTGACATATTATAATAAAGAAAATACAATTTCTGTTAACGCGTGTGGTGCCGCGGGCAACGGCTGGTATTAATATTATGATATTTGCTATTCGTTTGTAAAGAACGACTGCTTTTTATTTATTTTCAAAATATTTTTGTAACTATAAAGTTTAAAACTATTTTTTTTTCTAAATTTTTTTTCTAAAAATAAATAGAATAGTAAACCATTACAAAAAGTAGACAATCATTTTATAAAAAACAATGTTATAGCATATATCTCTTCTGCGCATGCGCCGATTTTCTTCAGAAACAATAGTGCTCTTCATATTTGCATATCATACATCTTCCCAAAATTTGTTTTCAAGTCGCTCATCCGTTTGACCTGTATTATATTCACAGAAAAACAGACTAACAGCCAGGCGCACAGACTTTTTCTTAAAATGTGTTTTTTGGATTCCGGAGACCTCAAAGCGAAAAAATATTGTAAAATTTTGAAAAGTGAATTTTGACATGAATGAATACAATTCTTCACTTATGAAATTGAAATGGTATAAAATATAAAACAAAATTAAAAATAATTTTTGAAAAAACCCTCGACGGATCTAAACGTTGTAATTGAAAAAGAATTGAATGAAATCTCGACGTTTTGCGGTCCTACGAAGCTATTCTGACTATTTTGGCGATGATGTCCGTAGGGCTGGATATGTGTGTGTGTAAACCTCTTATTACTTTTGAACAGTGTCCGATTGAAACGCGGTTTGCGGCATCTGACGTGACTGCTGAAAATTTGGAATGATTCGGCTCAATAGACTTTGAGAAATCTCAAAAATACAAGTTTCAAAAATTTTTAGAAATTTGTTTTTTTAGAATATTTTCTAAACTACTTAACCGATTCATTCCAAAATCTAATCAGCCCTTCTCCTCAAAAAACTGCGTCGATTTCTGCAAACCGCATCAAAATCGATTCATTTGTTCACGAGATAGCGTGAACAAAAAATTGGTAAGAAAGAAAATTGGTAAGAAAGTGTTCTTTTTTCTTCGAGCTAAAAAATAAACTTCTTGCTATATTTTATATACTTTTGAGCGTTTTGAACTCGAAAATATCGGGAAGTTTCAGGAATGGCCTGCAGGGTCAAACTTCTTTTCAATTTTTTTTTGTAGTGCAGCGCCCCCTGGCGAGCAATCATCGTAACATCTATCTAAGAACCATCGCAGATGAAGTACAAATTATTTACAGAAAACCGCATCGGAAACAGTCGGACCGTTTTCAAGATAAATGGCAACATTTGAGTACACATACAAACAATATCTCACCCAAAAAGCATGTACCTTCTTCGTTTCCTCGTAGGTAAAAATATAAACAGAGAAATTAAGTCATGAAATGAAATGAAGTTTATAAATTAGAAATTGGTACCAATATTTTCTAAAAATAATAACATTAAATACAGGTAGCAAAAAGAAACTGTGATCTCATCAATGCAGTTTTTTCGTGCAACGCAAATGATTTACAGTTAAGCAATAAGCATAAGTACCTATTACGTTTTTTCTTTGTAAGAAGGCAAATCGCAATTAACACCTATTATTAATTAATACTAATGACATACATAAATGATAAACGAAACAAATCAACTGTAAGGAAAATACGACAAAGTAAAAAGAAAATATTATTAAATCTTTAAGTAGAAGTTTACATAGAAAATTCATTATAAGAAAACACATAAAATTACTGCTACAAAACATATTCTTGTTCACAAAGAATGTAAGTTTCATTATGATATTATATGCAAACCGAATGAAAAAGTTCAGCAAAAGCTTGAACTGAATAATGGTAGGTTCATTGAAAATAATCTGAATGGAGGTGAGCAAGCTCAGTGCATTACAAATAGACTGTTGTACATTATAACCTATACCGATCATGCACAGGACGATTTTTACGTCAATCTTAGACGACAATAATTTTGACATCTAAACACGTCTGCCTATACCTTACAATCTAAAATATTATAAATTTTTAGGGTTCCGTACCTCACATTGAAAAAAAAAACAAACTTTATAGGAACAACTTTGTTGTTCGTCTGTCTGTCTATCAAGACTGTTTTTCTCAGGAACGGTTAGAGGCATCAAGTAAAAATTAATATCAAAAACTATGACTCCATAATCCTGTAACAAATTCAAACTTCTAGCTCACTCATCACAACAAATAAGGTACCCAGAATCTTTGTTTTTATTTTGAAAAAAATGCTTCGGCAAAAGCCATTAGCATAACAAAAAAAAACAATTATATGTATAATTACAAAAAGTATGTATATACAATAGGAAAGAGAAAAAAAAGTTATATAATATGTATTCTTAAGTAATGTATTCTTATATATAGCTTAAGCAACGAATAATTTCTAGATGGAAAAGTTGAAAGCAGAACATTTGACTTAGGAACTTTGTTTATACTAGTTAGGAGATAAACATACTAAAAGTCCTTACCCCTCCGAGGTACGCCCGAAGGGGGGGAGCACAAAGAAGGTCCCGTTTTTTGGTTTTTTTACTTTCATCTCGAAAACAGTACGTCGTACGAAATTTTGTTGTAATACATAATGAAAGCTGATAAAATTCTCTACAACTTTAGCTTTCACACTTTTTATCTATTTCCAATCTTTGCCTAGCTATGAGCTCCGAAAAATGGTCAATTTTCAAAAATGTGTTAAATTCTCTTTAGCACATTGTAACAATACGAATTTGTCAAAATCATTTCGTATTGCTCATCCACACTATTAAAAACACCCACACACTATTAAAAAATAACATAAGCTGGGAGTACCTCCACGCAGGACCCTCTTTCCCACTGGGCACTCTAGGCACGTGCCCAGGGCCCCGCGATCGATAGGCACTTCCTAGTTCCTGCCAGATCACCAAACGATAATCGATATTCATTACCGAAAAACATATTTATTTCGAATGACTGACTAGAACACCTATTTGCTTATTAGCTTTTGTACGCGCGACGCTACTCTATTCTCGCCCGAAAATCAGGCTTTTCGATTTCAGCATGTTTAGATAAATTTAAATATATAAAACTGCAATTTAATGGTATACTAAGTACCTAAACTGTTTAAAACAAAAATCATCATTGAACTAGTTTTTCATATACTTAATTTCTCGGAGCTCATAGCTAGGCAAAGATTGGAGATAGATAAAAAGTGTGAAAGCTAAAGTTGTAGAGAATTTTATCATCTTTCAATATGTATTACAACAAAATTTCGTACGACGTACCGTTTTCGAGATGAAAGCAAAAAACCAAAAAACGGGACCTTCTTTGTGCTCCCTCCCTTCGGGCGTACCTCGGAGGGGTAAGGACTTTTAGTATGTTTATCTCCTAATTAGTCCAAACAAAGTTCCTAAGTCAAACGTTCTGCTTTCGACTTTTCCATCTACATTCCCCTTATGAGCACTCATTGACCAAACTAATAATTAAGCCCAGAATCTTGAAATTGAACACGAGGAAAGGTCTTATAGCATAAGTAAAGGAATAATTACATAACAAACTAAATTCTCAAGATTCCAAGATCTCTTTTCTCAGGAATAGGTAGAAGTATATCAAGTTGAAATAAATATCATATACTAAGATCTACAACGTTATAGTTCTGTAAAAAGTGCAAGTTTATAACTCAATCCAATAAAAAAATACAGCCGCTAACTACATAATAATTTAGTTTTTGTCTGTGCATCATTGAAAGTGTTGAAAGTAAGCTAAAATGGCGCCATCCTCGGCGATGATTGTAAACTATATTGAACTATTATAACCAGGCGCATAAATATAAATTTACCTCAGACATCTATTTTTATAAAATTTTATTTCCTTCGTCGAAATTCTTAAAGTCAATACAAGATACGGATGTACAACCATTACATAAATTATTGTCTGTAACTGACAGATTTAACCCCTCCTTCAACGGTGCATAAAATATACAGATATCGCGAAACAACACCACTAAAAAATAAGACAAATGTAGTCAATAAGCAAAAAAAATCACCCGTAATATAAAAAGTCGGGTTGGTAGCAAATGGCGCAATGGAGAAAAGAAGAAAATGTAAGCCGAGATACCCATACACATAGTGCAAGGTATACTTATATACAGTGTGTTCACAAAAAAATAGGCCCATATCCTGCAACGCTTCAAGAAACTAACTACATACAGGTACTATCAGTAAGCAATGAATTCCATGAATCATTAAACTGAACACAATTCATTCAATCAAGGAATCAAATTAACGAACACATTTCCAATTAACCGAAACTAAGTTAATTTAAACTAGAAAATACGTTAAAGTATTATAACGCAATTCAAAAGTTGGCAAAGCTAAAAGTGAACACCCTTCTAAGTTAGAATGTACGATAAAAAGAAAATTAAAAGTAAAAATGTATTTTTCAGTTTCAATTTTGGAGTTATAAACTGGATTCAATCTAAAAATGGTTCCGTTTTACAAAATAGGATCTCCACTTTTTAAAAACTACAATTTTTATCAAATTATTGCAATAATAGCCAAGTCCTGTAACAGCGAAAAAATTTAATTCGAGTTTTTGACTTATTTATTGTTCAATTCGTAAATAGTATAGACAATTTCACAATGCAATAACGTAATCTGCATATATCGAGTTGTTTAGGTACTTATCGAGAATTGAAGTTAGAGAGGTTTAGGAAGTTCAATTTTTAACTTAACGAGATCAACTGTTCTAATAACTCTTAACTTGTCAGAATATGTTAATGTGTTCAATTTTCGCCTCATTTTATCACTCGTTAATTAATATTTCATGCGCACAGCTATACGTAAAGCGATTTAGTGAATTAATAAAGTTCTTGGCAAAACCTTTTGTTTGTATACTTATTCACGATGATTCACTGATAATAATAAGTTATGGAGGTCGCCAAAATATTAATTTAAGTTATCGAGGGTCAACGCTCAAAATATTTGTTTAAGTGTTTAGTACTTTAAGTAATGGAGGTTTTAGGCTTTGAGGAGAAGTGAATTCAAAAAAAAATTAAGTTAGAGAGGTTTTTAACTTATCGGGGTTCCACTGTATATATATATTGTACCTATATTAAATTGTTGTTATATATTATTCTAGAAAGATTCAAAGTTTAGAAAATTAAAAACAGTTATAAAAAGTTTTTATGTGCCGTAAAAATGCCAGCTTTCGCCGCTAAGCGCGCACGGTCGTTCAGCGTCTCCCTTCCAAGCAATAGCGAATAGGTATTTCCTAAAACGCTCGGTATGTCTAATGTGTGTTAATATAGGTGCATACGGTCTGTGTGTATACAACTAACAGTATTGTGTATGCATCTGCATTCAGTTGTATCTACGTGTATATACCTAGTATATGTGTGTGTGTGTAGTGTGAAATGCAGCTTTCAAAGCTCTGTTTTACTAGATAGGCACTGCACCGAAGAAGAACCAGGACCGTCTTGCCATAACAAACGAAGAAAAAGCTTTCCAGTTTTCACAAGGGCATCAACGTCATTAGACAAATTTAAAGATCAGTTGTACGCCTATTTAAAATGTGTCAGTAGTTTTTAAACGGCTTGAATACACTATAACTAGTAGCTAAGCAAACAGTAACTCGTCCATGTTTAAATAGCTTTAAAATGTAATAAACGATTTAATTTCACAATCGCCACACAAGCTGGTATTCTATTTTGATCAATACAAAAATCACCGTTTTCTGATGCTTTACAACTTACAAACCAGTCCCATGCAAAAAAAAGAGTTCTACAGTTATAAAGAAATAAACAATTAGTATGTATATTGTTTAGAATAATTGGTCGCGATAGAATTTTTCAATACTGATACCTTTTTTTGTTCTTATTTATAGGTTTTCAATTTTTTTACTAAAAGGATAATTTTTTTTTTACATAATATACGTTGTTCAATTTGTTATTCAATAAGCTTTCATGAATAAAATTTTAATTCATTTATAACACTTGATTGCACATTTTTTTTATTCTCTTTGAGTTTTCACAATTTAAAAAAAGATATTAAATACAACACAACATAAATTTAAATAAATATACATTCACCTCGAGCCCAGCTCCCCGGGACTATGCGTCTAGAGCTATACCATTGAGCTACGCATCGGTAATGCACATGGCTTGATATTACGGTATATAATAGTAATTTTAATTTATTCATAAAGAAATTAGTGTTAATTAAATAGTTTATATTAGTAGAAGTTTTGTTCCAAAATATGTAATGAAGGCGATATATTTGGTTGAGGAACAATAGAAATAAATTTTACCAAAGTATCGCTTGTGGCCACAAGCGATACTTTGGTAAAGCTTATTTCTATTGTTCCTCAACCAAATAAATCTCCTTCAATAAATAGTTTATAAACAGTTATACGCGCAAGAATTTTTCATTCCTGATAATTTCGTTCAATCTACACGTAATTATTCCCAATATTTATGATTATTTTTAGAATTTGCTGAACGATCATTTAGAAGATATGGGCAGTAGACAGCAATTTTTATTCCTCAGCAATTTCCCCCAAAAATTAATAATAATATAATAATATATTGTTGAATTTATGCTTCCATAACACCCTACACGATACCCTTGAATTTTTTTCATTTCCCATATCATCCTGTGAAATTAACCCTTAATGTCAAAATTCATTTTTTTATACTTGAACCACCACACTCTATTTCTGTGCCCAACTTCAAATTTTTAAATCAAATAGTTTCAGAGAAAATCGCCTGTGATAGACGGATGGACACTGAAGTGGTTTCATAAGTATTTCGTTTGCACTAAACAGTAAAAACTATGTTTCACTTTATATTTTGAAGTATAAGTGCGAATTATTTTAGAAGCAGGTGCCTACCTGGTACCAAACGTCACGTTATATTTGACAGCTTATTATATTTCCTTGCAATGTGACGTTATATGCATTAGGTACCTATACTTTGACGGTACTTATAGCTCTAATGTCATAAAGTGTCTCTTCACGAAAATATTTTTAATATAACGGAGCAAGTGCCATTCATGACGAAATAAGGTACTTCGATTACGAAAAAATGATCATTAATAAGTGTCGGCGTGTCGTCTCGTCTACATACTTTCTCGTGGATGTATTTTTAACACTCTTCTATTAACTCCACTTGTGTGTATGTATTAAGCTATGTATGTTTTAATGGCATTTTTCAATTTAATTTTCACCCACTTCTAGACGTCCGAATAATTTGAAATTTTGCACACGTATTAAGAACCCATGACAGTACAATAATGTATATGTTACGGTAAATGTAAACTCTTGGGAAATGTACACTTTTACCGTAAAATGTGCCGGAAAATGTGTACATTTAATATCTACATTTAATGTACACATTTCACGGTAAAAGTGTACATTTCTCAAGAGTTTACATTTACCGTAACATATATACAGATTTAATATTTATAGATATAGGTTTATAATTAAAATTACATTGAAGGAGATTTATTTGGTTGAGGAACAATTGAAAATAAGCTTTACCAGTGTATCGCTTGTGGCCAACGTTTCGAAAAATATATTTTCATCATCAGGACCTATGAACATGTATAATATTCGTTACATATATTATTATAATTTTTAACTTACATTATAAACATTATAGATAGATAATACTAAAACTATAACATACCTCAATGCAAGTTAAGATGGTAAATTGTAAAAATAATTCTAGTATACATGATCATTTATTATGAATTTCGACAAATTTTTTAAATTTAAAATTATCATAAAACAGTTTTCTTATAAAATTGTTCTGTCAATTGTTCAAATAATATTGTACTAATGTATAAGAAAGGCTATCTCTATACAAACTGCATTTTGTTTACAAGTTAGATTTTGTTAAAATTTGATGGAGTGATGAACCAGTGCTGAATGATTCAGCACTGGTTCATCACTCCATCTCCAACGATCACAATTTTAACTTTAATGAACCAAAAATACTACATAAAGAAGTGAATTTACAAAAAAGACTTTTTTTGGAGATGTGCTACATCAAAAAAAATTCAAACACTGTCAATAAGAGAACGGACATAGATGGGTTAAATAACATTTATGGCAATATAATTAATTAACAAATTTTAACAAAATCTAACTTGTAAACAAAATGCAGTTTGTATAGAGATAGCCTTTCTTATACATTAGTACAATATTATTTGAACAATTGACAGAACAATTTTATAAGAAAACTGTTTTATGATAATTTTAAATTTAAAAAATTTGTCGAAATTCATAATAAATGATCATGTATACTAGAATTATTTTTACAATTTACCATCTTAACTTGCATTGAGGTATGTTATAGTTTTAGTATTATCTATCTATAATGTTTATAATGTAAGTTAAGAATTATAATAATATATGTAACGAATATTATACATGTTCATAGGTCCTGATGATGAAAATATATTTTTCGAAACGTTGGCCACAAGCGATACACTGGTAAAGCTTATTTTCAATTGTTCCTCAACCAAATAAATCTCCTTCAATACATATTTTGGAACAAAACTTCTACCAATTAAAATTACAGTTTAAAGAAACTAAAAAAAACACTATTTTATAGCAATATGGACTAAGAAGTTACAAATTATTTTTAAGAGCCCGTTTCCCCTGGTTTTCTCAATGCAATACAGTGGTCTGCGGTCCCGTATAAATCTGATCGTAAAACGAGAGATAAAATTATGAAAAATTATTTTTATGGAGATTAAGGATCAATCTATGTCCCTATTGTACCATTTTTTTAATTTTTTTAGCAGAAAAATTTTTATAACAATTTTAAAAACCGTAAAAAGTGTCTTTTAAAAGCATTCGCCATTAATTAACAAAGTAAAAAATGAAAAATTTGTTACAATACGGACATAGATTGATCCTTAATATAACTAGAAAAAAATATGCCGTAGCCTGTTTTCCAAAATTACGACCCAGTTTATACGGGAAGCCGTAGCTCTGCAATGAAAAAATATCGTAATATGTTGAATTGACTGGTGCTGTAACTACGGAAAGAACGGGTGTTTTTGAAATTATCCTCTGTGCTGGCATGTGCCGTTAAAATTTAGGGCTGGGTTGTATACTATATAGTGGTTTGATATATTCGTTGCAACGATTTTAATTTAAAGTTCGCTGCATACGAGGCTGGATTTGCCGCTAGATTTCACTACTAGTTTTCTTAATTGCTATTATGTGCTCACTTCACACAAGGGCGTAGATAATTTTTTTTCTGGGGGGCGGGGTATAAAGCTAAAGAAATCAATATTTTTAAGTTTTATTAATAGGAACACCAAAACCAAACGACTAAACTAAAAAACTTTATTTTGGGTAGAATTTGAAGAGCCAAAAAAAAGTCTTTTTCATATAGCTACACGGGTCTCGTAAAATTCACGTAATAATGCGGGACATTTCCTATAATACGGGACACGGAACTTTAATGCAGGACTGACCAGGGGTATGAAACTCAATGCTATTCGAGCTTCTCTTATTTGTCTGAAGGAATAATTTTAATGCCAACATGATAGCATGAAAATTAATGAAAATGTACTTTTGACGAACTTTTTTCAGTCATTGGCATCGCTGAAATGGCGCCAGCTCACCAAAGCGCATCAAAGCGGGAGTTTCAAAATTGTCTACTTATGTTATGAACAATATTATTTAATAAAAAAGGATAAAAAACTGTTCAATTCTTACAAAATTACAATTATAAGAGGAAATGTATTTTAAACATCAACCATTTTGTTGGAAATGTGCTTGTTGTGACAACACCATTCCCAGGGCAGCTACGACACACACACCATTTTACACAGTTGGTATTAAAATCATTCCTTGTCATTTAAGAGGTCACCTTGCCATCACACGAGACATCTTTACAAACACACACTATGTCATAATGTTTGTTTGTGGGCCTTTGTTCATGTCGCCCACGTTACAAGATACCGTTTCTAGATTGGTTCTTGCTCAGAGCCAGCAGATGACCTTGAAAGAACAATAGCCCCTGTTCTTATTGTAATTTTGTGAGCTAGCAGACGAGCCCACAGTGACTTCATTTCCAGATTTGTACCAACAGAAGTCCAGCGTTTCAACATGGATTATCGCCGTGGAAAATAAACAAGATTACCTTTGTCAACAGAACGTAAGAAAAAATGTAACATTGCCAAATATAATAGGTAAATATTTTATCTATAATACTTATTTTATTGATTTATATTAATATTTAACTTCCAATAGGAAGTTATTGTATTTAATAGTAGAAGAAAAATTATCTGAAAAGTCAAAACAGAAAAAAAAAATTGTCACAGCATAATTAAAATGGAAGAAATTAATTTTATATCTATACACATAGAATATATTGAGAATTTTAATTATGAAGAGATAATAAAATAAATATGAATTCAAATAAAATTATGTACCTACATAATAAAAATTCAGAATTAATGACAAAATAAGAATTTTGAATTAAAATGATGTAAGTAATAAAACTGTTTTAATTACTATGGCACTAGTACAGGTAATAGAGAATTTTTTTCTGCATTATCCTACAACTTTTTTTTGTTTTCTTAAATAGGTTCAGTATCACGTACTGACCCTAAATGCACAAAATCCTTACAAATTAGGAGGGCGGAAGTGCCGCCATTTTGACAAAAACCGTTTCAGCCTATATCTCCCTAACCGTGCACTTGAGGCGAAAAAAGGTAATAATACCTTTATTGTAGATAAATAAATTTACTATCTTTTTTGTTCAATACTTTTTTTTTGTATCACTTACCGTTTACGACTTATTCAACTATTACGATTTGTTTATTGACTTTTGTATCCATATCTCTTCTAATAATTGTTTAAACAATAAAATGCTAATGACTTAAGTTTTAAATCTACAAATTTTCTACAGCTTTTAATTCAAACTTTTTTTCTAAAATTAATATTTTTAAAGTTATAACGCGCTAATGTCAAAAAACCTGTGCCTAGGCGCATGAGTGGACATAATAAAATAAGAATGAATTGTAATAAAATTATGTACATAATAAAAATTCAGAATTAAAAAACCAAAAAAATAAAAAGTGTCCATTCATTTTTTTAATTGATTTCTAGTAAATTAACTGATTTATTATTAACTTCCCGCTTAAAAAAAAAAAAATTTTTTTTTCAAAAATCGGGAAGTTATTGGTTTCACCCCGATTTTTGAAAATCGAGTTTACGCCAGATATCGACGTTTTGAGGTCCTAGGAAGCTATTGAAACTATTTTGGCGATGATGTCCTCAGGGCTGTATGTGTGTGTGTGTATGTATGTATGTAAACCTTTTATATCTTTTGAATGGAGTGTCCGACTGAAACGCGGTTTGCGGGATCTGACGTGAACTTGGTGAACTTAGACTTCCTGAAAATTTGAAATGATTCGGCCCAAAAATTTTTGAGAAATCTTAAAAAAACAAGTTTCAAAAATTTTTTAAAATTTGTTTTTTAAAATATTTTCTAAACTACTAAACCGATTAATTCAAAAATCTAATCAGCTCTTCTCCTTAACAAACTGCGTCGATTTCCGCAAACCGCATCAAAATCGGTTCATTTGTTCACGAGATACCGTGAACGAAAAAATCGTAAAAAAGTGTTTTTTAAAATGACTCTTAAAATTGTTATCAGATCGATTTTTTTGTAATAAATTACTTTCTTAGGCTAAAAAACTGCGTCGATCGCCGCAAACCAGATCAAAATTGGTTCATTTGTTCATAAGATAACGTGAACGAAAAATTAGGAAAAAAGTAATTTTTTATAATTACTCGTGAAATTCTTATCAATTCGTTTTTTTTGTAATAATTTACTTTCTTAGGTTAAAAAAACTGCGTCGATCGCCGCAAACCGCATCAAAATCGGCTCATTTGTTCACGAGATATCATGAACGAAAAATTTGTAAAAGTGTTTTTTTTTTAAATTGCTCGTAAAATTCCTATGAGATGGATTTTTCTGTAATAAATTACTTTTTTAGGTTAAAAAATTGCGTCGACTACCGCAAATCGCATCAAAATCGGTTCATTTGTTCATGAGATATCGTGAACGAAAATTTCGTAACAAAGTGTTTTTTTTTTTGGGCTCGAAGAGCTAAAAAATAAACTTCTTGCTATATTTTATATATTTTTGAGCGTTTTGAACTCGAAAATAGCGGGAAGTTACAGGGATGGCCTGCAGGTTCAAACTTCTTTTCAAATTTTTATTTATGCAACTGTATTAGATTCCATAGCTCATTCGTTAGCTCATAAGTTGGCTAATAGTTGTGTCACTGTGGAGTAAAGAAACTCAGTCATAAATTAAATAATTAAATAAATAATATATAAAACAAATAATGAAAGTCCTATATTTTTGCAACTTTAAAAAAATACTTTTTTTTCGAAAAAAAGGTGGCAACCCTAATTGTAACAAACAGTACTGTATTATAGTTATTATTATGAATATACAATACATTTTTTTCCATATTTTTGTGACATTTAACATAATTCTATTTTTTGTAAACTATTTCTTTGCAGATAAATTATATGTTGTAGTTTTGTAATTCTGGATATAAAATGAATATAGCACATCCCTATTTGATATCTGCAGTCTATACGTGTCTGTGTTAGTATACTAACACATGTAATAGTATGTATATCACTATAACTAGGCATATAATAATTCGGTTCTCTTTGTCAATCCTTCTCACATGTGTGAAAGATAGAGAGAGAGCATTCAATTCTCATAGACCACAATAATTAGTTGTACTATTATGAATGGAATGTTTCAAAATGTTTCCTCACCACACGCCGCAAAATACAGCTTCCCCTCTGTGATCGGCAAACGGGCTCTTAAATACAAAGATTTTGTTCAACAGCGTTAGGAAGTTCGCCTGTATCGAGTTGGTGGATTTCCTAACGCTATTGAACAAAATTTCTAGATTACTCTTTTAATTGGCTGGAACGCTTTTGTGACCGTTTTATGATCAAAGTGAGAGAGGGATATCTGAGGTAAATCAGCATCATATTGTGCATCAAACTATGTCAATTGTCAAACTCAAATGTTTAGTTCAGATTCCAAGATTATCACCAAATCTTAGTTTTTGAAGAGAATCTTCTTATGCGGCGCTTCGAATTTTGGGGGATATAATAAAAAATGTTTGCAATTAAACGACACATGTGTCATGATAAATGTCAAAGTTTACCAAACGCATGCCAACGTTTTTAAAATTGTTATATCAAATAAAATTTTTAGAACTTTCATTTTGGTCGTGGTTCCACGACGGTGCGTTTTTTTTTTGTTTTTTAAT
This sequence comes from Xanthostigma xanthostigma, assembly GCA_963575645.1. NCBI lineage: Eukaryota > Metazoa > Arthropoda > Insecta > Raphidioptera > Raphidiidae > Xanthostigma > Xanthostigma xanthostigma. Next base: position 18,110,514 of record OY754468.1, read on the forward strand.
ATCGGAACAAATATCCCCATCGACTTCGTCACTCATATTTTAAATTTAATTCAACTATCAAAAAATAAAAACAAACTAGGTACTAAATTAATTTAATAATTACGCGCAATACCGCTAAAACAGACTCAGAAGAAAGCGCGTGTTTTGTTTATAAACAAGACACTATTTTAGTTATTAAATAGAGACAAACGAGAGAAATAAATAATATATAGAGACAGTTTCATTTTAACTTCATGTTTAGACCATGTATCGAAATTATAGTTTCGAGACCGTCACCAAACTGTCACAAATTCGGTTAGAACGCTTAGAAGACGGTTCGACAACCGTCCATATCTGCGTTGGAACGCATTTTAGCTAATGCGCATGACCGTGACGATAACATTACCGTTCTCCGAGAGGTTGGAACATAGCTATTATATTATATACAAATGTGTGTGAACAAGTTAGTAAAGAGCGATTCTAATGAATAAAGTTATTTCAAAACAAAGAGTAACTACCAAAGTCCATCACTGAATTAAGAAAAAACAGACACGATTATACGATTCGCCTGCATATAATATAAGAGACGGTTAGCTAGACTACAGAGTGAGGCAGAGGTGGATGTTTATATATTGATCTAATATATAGATATACACAGAGCATAGCATTGCATAACAGTCGACACTAATTGGGCCCTCGAGATGGCATAGCTGTCGCCGAGCAGCCATATACAAACAGACGCTCGTTTCTCTTTCTTCCATTGCCGTTGTTAGGTTACAAACTTAACCATTTCAACACCGAGATACAGATATATGTGAAAGAAAAGCATTTACAATGCGCGTACCATGTAATTAAAAAGACCCTGTAAACATAACAGTACAAAAAGAAATATCCGCTTCGTATAGAATTTAAATTCGAACTTTAACATTATGTAATATAATATTCTATATAGTGATTGAGATATTTAAAAATTAAATTAATAATTTTAAAAAACCCGATTTAAAATCGATTGTTCAAAAATAACCTGAATCACTGCACAGTTTTTTTTAAATAAAAAATACATACAAATTTATTGATATTCCTGATCACATTCGAGAACTGCTGGAATACGTCAACAAAAAAAACTATAAATTATAAATCATAAACATTAATGAAACCAAATATACCTATAGGCGCTATAACCGTACTTTACGTGTATGTTCGAAAAATTAAAAATTATATGTTTCGACGAACCATTTTAAGAATTATCAGTTCTGTTTCTGCTACGATTTTCGTAATCTGCCTGTATAGCTGGCTGATAGAGTAGTCAGTAGTAAAATGAAAGGACACTAGTTCGGTGACCAATTCAAATTTCATAATTGAATTTTTGAATGAATACTTATATAAGATTCAAGGGTATATTTGTGTTATGAATAACTTTTTGTCGCATCTCAAACGAGATGTAAAATATGGAAAATTTGCATCTTCTGTGATTATACAGTAGGCTGGTATATGATCTGAATGAGCGTAAGAATCCATCTTGTAGAATTGTATATAAATGACAAAATTTTTTAAAATAAAACAGCTGTGTATATAAATCGCCATATATAACGATATATGCTGCAGTTATTCTTTTATCTTATTCTATTAGTTTCACCAGTGGCGTAACAATAGGGTGGCAGAACGGGCAAAACGTCCCGGGCCTCTGGCCTGACCGGGAGTCCCGGCCGGCCCGAGAGGCCATTAGGACAAGGGGAACCTAACATTTACTACACAATTTGGTAAAAAAATATTATTTTTTTATACATACAACGTGAAGCTTTTTTTATATTAAGGGAGGGCCCCGTCCGATGAATTTGCCACAAGCCTCAGGTGGTATAGTCTCGCCACTGAATTTCACACACACCATTAGATACTATTACTGTTAAAAAACAAACAACCAGTATGTGCTTGAAACCACACGGTAGAAGCAAAACTATTGAGTACTTCGCCTATATATGGAAGTACCACGTTGTGTAGTTCATAAATAGTGTGTCAGTTATTGATTGCGCTCTATCTGTTTTTCTATTCATGAGTCAGCTATTTCTACCATACCGCTTTTTCTTTTCATCACCTCACGAACTTACCCTTACTAAAGAAGTTTCACTTCAATTATGCTGTTAATGGCTGTTAAATGGGTTCATAAAAATGTCTAAGTGACGGTCGGTAAAGGGTAAAGTCGCGCAGCAAGCCGCTTACGGCACACCGTCGCTATATTAAATGAGAACGCGTCAAATTAAATTAAATCTTCGTGCATCAACACTTTTTTACTTTTACCTCTCTGTGTGACACCGTACGTAATACACGTGTGTGTGTAGTACACGCACTACATGTAGTGGCACCATCAACCGTCACTATACTGTAGAGTGTAGAATGTAGATTACACTACTTGCACTACTTGTAACTGTCTGTTCACAGAACGTACTGTTGCCACACGGAACTTATTACACTACAAGTGATAAGACCGCACGATACGAAATCATCTCGAAAAAATAAAAACGCTGGTCGCAATTGAAAAGCCACCCCGCCGCGTCATAACAGTAGTATATTTAAAATATAATTGTGGCCTTGCATATTTTGAACTTACATTTGTTGTTGGACAAAATGAAAAATGGAAACCCTTAATATTTAATTTTTTTTAATTTCAATATTCGACAAGGATTTTGTCAGTCTAACATCTACTCCAAATTATAAATAGTGTTCTGTAACTAATTTACCATTCACAAACTAGTGTTTCCATAAATTTTAAAAGTTCGATTCTATCAATTTAGTGTATATTTTTTCGGAGCACATTTTAACGCCTACTATAAGAATGAAACTTCAATTTTGTAAGAGATTTTACATATTTTTTGCGGTGTTTTTTGTCCCAAAATGTTTTTTTTTTTAAATACAACCTTTAGAACAAACAGACTTTGTGCGGTGATGGAATCTAAAATGTGTGCCAAATATCGTTTAAATTTATTATGTCTTTTGAGAATTATTATCAAAAATTATGTCAACTTGTTCGAAAAGTTGTTAAATGTCGAGATTTTAAGGTTCCAACAATCCAACTTCGAGCTACGCCACTCTGTCGTCGCGACGGCAATATTGTGTCATAGTAGGTATATAATATACATAAGTACTATTTATAATATGAGCAAATACTGTACCTAATAAAATGGATCCTCGTCTTGACACAAAACCATTTATTCATTTAAAAATTAAATTTATTAAAGAATTTAGCTTCCTTAAAATAAGCCACTAGAAAACTGAAAATGTTTATTAAATAGAAAAAGAATAATTAAAATCGGTTCACTAATACAGAAGATATGAAGTAACATACATGAATAGGCACATGAGAAACATAATATAGATGGCAGCAGGTATAGAAGTTTTAGAAAAACGCGCGAGACAAACTAAATTGTTTTAGCACTTGAAGCAAAAGCTTTTCCCTTCTGATCTCATGGAACCACTTCTTTTTCAGTTCCAAATCCTTTGAAAATACAAAAACCTTTATAGTTTGAATATTGATAAACACAACACATCGACATTGTCAATGATTTGTTATTTTAAATAAACTTATTTTGTACACAGTACTATAATTAATGGTTCACAAATCGATGTGGTTATATAGCTGGCGCCTCTAGCGGTCAAGTTTAGCAGTGCCTATCCCCATTGGTAAAAAACTACTATACCGATTAGAAATTATATGGGACCAATCCATAGGCACTCTAAATTCAACGGCGCAGAAATTTATCAAATCGGTTCACCGCTCAAGAAATTAAGCGTTATGTCTGAACAAACAAAAAAAATACATGTTGATAAAAAACAATCTCTGAGAATTGCCAAAAATATTAGCCTTTTAAAAAAATCGCAAGCTATAATCACTTAAATTTTATTTGAATAAACTTGTTTTTTTTATTTTGTTAACCCTTAAAAGCATTAATAAACATTAAATTTCAGTATAAAAGCAATGCATTATAAGCTAATTAGGTCTTAACTTTCTAAAATCAGATTAGAAATAATCGAATATAATATGACCTTAATAACACAAATTGTTAAATTGCCATTTAAAAAACTTTTATTAAACTGCAACATGTAACTTATAAGGTGTAATTTTATTTAATTTAATCATATTTTCTAAAGTTACTGATGCATGAATTTTTATAACGGTAAAAGTAACTTTAATAAACTATAGTAAACATTATTATGTTATACGTAACTATTCATAACAAAAATAGCACAATAATAAAGTCTTTAAAAATTTGAAAGAGTAATTTTCAAACAACTAAATACAGATTTTGATATAATAATCCTCTTCCGACGATAAAAAATACCGTTGTATTTTTTTTCTATACAAAAAGACATCCGAAAAATAGATATCATTGAAAGACCACCTTGAAAATTGAAATAAGATATATTTACACAATAATAAAATATTAAGTCCTGCATATCACCTTTGCGCTCCTAAGCATAAAGTCATAAAAAAGTAAAAATGTCCACTGTAATTAGTTCATATTAATAAATAAAATTATCAACCAATTTTTCAGAATACATTAACAAAAAATATAAAAATTCAATAAATTAACGTTTCGGTCTGGATTTGGAGCTTCTCCAGAACTGGTCTAAAAAATATAAAAATAATTAATAATTAGTTTCTAATTGGTTTTTGAAAAAAAATCGCTTTAAGTTTTTAGTTATAAAATATTGAAAAAAAATAATAACAAACAATTTTTAATAAGTAGTCTGAAAAATTGGTCGATAATTTTATTTATTGAAGAGTTCTAACCAGACGTTAATCAGAGATTTGATTAGTCCACATTAAATTCTGCTTAAACTTTAAGGTTAGAATAATAACCACCAACCAAATATCTCAATCTAAGTAATAAATCAAATCTTTGATTAACGTCTGATAATAATTCTTCAATAAATAAAATTATCGACCAATTTTTCAGACAAATATTTTTTTGACGTGATAACGTCTTATAAATTGATGAATCACCAATCTTATAAATTGATAAAACACCGGCTGCATGTTCGAAAAAGTGTAACGTTCGTAACGCGTAACGTTCCTAACGTTCCTAACGCGTAACGTTTTTTGCTAATTTCTCGCTCAATTTAAATCAGATCGGTTTGAAACCAGTCTTAAACGAAAGAGGAGAACATTTTACATAGATTTCGCATAACAGAATTTGCCTAAACAGTTTTTTTATACAAATTTATATAGAAAAATATTTTATACAAATTTATATAGAAAAATAGCTGTATAAATGCAATGTTGTCTAATGCATGGCGCGACGCGGTCGGTTGTCTTTGTTTGCCGTACATGGAAATTAGAAGCAAACGTATGTCTTGTCTTAACATGAAAACGGCTGCATTTCTAATGTTTAATTCAATTTTTTGACATTAGTATTTTGAGAATTGCAACGCCTTCTAAGTTAAGTATTGGAATAACTAATTATTATTAGAACATAATACTTTGTAAGTTGCAAACGTCACTTTTGACATTTCTTATCATTCCGACACCAAGGATAAGCGGATTGAAACCAAATTTTGGGAGGTTTAGGTTATGTATTACGGAATACGTTATCACGTAAAACTATCGTCCGTAAACCGACTTTACAGACAACCAATTTTTTTTTTTTTGTTAATATATTTGTCTGAAAAATTGGTCGATAATTTTATTTATTAACTAAGTAATAAGTACTAATATTATAAAGAGTGAGTGCGAATTTTGTGAGTTTGTGTATATGCGGACGGTAATCTCTGAAACTACTCATCCGATTTCAAAATTTGTTTCACCAATATTTAGAATAGAGCTTCAAAATAGGCCAAATAATATCGCGTAAAAATAAATTTACTTTTCGTGGAAAAAAACTTTGCAACGTAAGTGGACGAAAAAACAGTGGCAATCTACAAATTCGAGCGAATCCGGACCGGCCCACTAAGATTGATAAAAAACGCTAATTCGATATCAAACTTGCAATTACATGTATGAGGTAAAACGTATTTAATTATTCGTTTAAAATTTACCTGTGAGCAACTCTTTCTGCTGTTATAAACATTAGAACGTGGTCTGAATGGAAGAAAGAGAGAAAAATGTATCGATTCCAGAATATCGAAAAAGTGCACGTCGCTCCGACTGCCATCGAGATTTAAACTGAATACTACTATAATTAACCCTTATCGAACGCGACTTTTTATATGCTTGATTCTCACTAGGTTGTAGTTATTTTTAAAGCTTTTAATATTAAACTTGACTCCGTATATTTGTTTATTTATTTATTTACATCATTATTACTACTTGTTTCAAATTTTTGGACAGCTCTTTCAACTACTTACCATTACCCGATTGAGTTGAAATTTTGCATAGGTATGTAGTTCTGGAGACAATGTAATACTATGATAACTAATTGACCGCTCCGGCTTTTGCCCGGTTACAAATCGCATTTTTAATAAAGCATGCGATATCTTTTTTTAACTACTTCCCGTTATCCGATTGAGTTGAAATTTTGCGTAGGTATGTAGTTCCGGTGACAATACAACAATATAATAATTAATTGACCGTTTCGGCTTGCGTCCGGTTGCAAATCGCATTTTTAATATAGCATCCGTCTTGTCACTTCATATGTACCATACGACCGCTGCAGAAAACTATTGTTGTCACATCAGAAGTGACTTACGACCATAGAGATATAAGTAACTAGAGTACGCTACTTCGTATGCTTGCCACAAGTAAAAGTGTCGTCAGTTGAGAGAGAGAACGCTGCAGAAAACCCAGAAAAGCAGATATTTGTTTACTCAAATCAGCATTGTTTTGTATCATTAGTTACCATAGAGATAAGTGTCTGAATTGCAGACACTTTCACGACTCACTCGCGTACTCTAGTCTAATATCTCTATGCTTACGACCGATAAGAGTTAAGTTTTGGAGCCACTATTGAATTACGCAAATAAGTGACAAGTATCCATACAACTACAGTAAGTCTATCCGGACTAGCCTCAAAAATGTGTAAATAGACCTTTAAGAAAGGATAAAAATATATAAAAAGGACTGTAAAGTATTAGTGAATCCTTACTAAGCTCCCCATTGTCCTATTTTGTCACAGAATTCGCAAAATAATAATCATACAAGGATTTGAAAACCGGTGCATTTTATAAAAAGGAGTACACCGATACACGTTTTGTGTTCATTAAAAAATAAGAATTAAACATTATTTTACTATACTATTTGTTCAATGTTCATTCACACTTGATAAAAGATGAGATAAATTAGTGCTGAAGTGTCGTTAATATATTTTGTGCATGACCTCCTATAAAATAGTTACTTTGCATGCCTGTATAGCTGTAGCAATATGACCCATTTTGCTCTAGTGCGTAAAGTAAATCAAAAGAAATGTGAAACAAAATCGTACTACCATTTTCATAGTATAAAAGTACGAAAATCAAAGTCAGAATTGGAAGTGAACTGTCAATTGTGTGAAAATCAGCTATTTTAAAGGGGCTACGTGCAAAAAATACTATATGTCTCTCTACCGTGAAGATGTTTAGGCTCATGACGGTTAAAAAAAAAACAAAAACGGAGGAGGTTCTCAAGTCGACGCATATTTTTTTTTTTAATTTTTTTTTATGTATGACCACGCATAACTTTTTACAGAGTAGTCCGATTTTGATAATTATTTTTTTGTTCGAAAGGGTATACCCCGAAGTGGGTCCCATATAAATTTGGTAAAAAAATGCCAACCCTAAGGGTAGGAAAACAGGGGATGATTGATTGTTTACTCACTGATTGTAATGTATGACCACACATAACTTTTTACAGAGTAGTCCGATTTTGATAATTATTTTTTTATTGGATAGGGTATACCTCGAGGTTAGTCTCATATAAATTTGGAAAAAAAAATCCTACCCTAAGGGTGGGAAAATAGGGGTGATTTATTGTTCACTCACAGATTTTCATGCTGAGTTGTGTATTACAATTATAAATTATATGGCCACAAAAAATTATAAAATAAAAACTTTTTAACAAAAAAATTAAACCGCCGAAAAACTGAAAAGCAAAAAATAATAAATCTTTTTATTTAATTAAGTTCTATTTAAGTAGTTGAACGTATGTGATAGTTTAGTATATCTAAGTAATTTTGAGTCGGCGTCAAACAATCAATGAACAAAGATCACTAAAAGAAATAACCAAATCAAATTAACAATGATACGTGAAATCTCCAGTGATAAACATTAACATTCTAAACATGTGCTCTCCACACGACCACTCGCAAAGACGTGTGCCCTCAGTGTGTGCCCGTTCGGGTTGCTCTGTCGCTGACATTAAATTCGTGAACTTTCAGAGATTTCCGGCGAAGGATTGTTGATGCTGACTCAAAATTACTTAGATATACTAGACTGTCACATACGTGTTTAACTACTTAAATAGAACTTAGTTAAATAAAAAGATTTATTATTTTTTGCTTTTCAGTTTTTCGGCGGTTTAATTTTTTTGTTAAAAAGTTTTTTAACATGTCGCATTCGCCATAATATTAAAATCTGTCATAACGCTCTAGAAACGTTACGCAGTATTTATACGCTAATTCCACGAGAAGTTAATTTCTAATACCATCGATGATCTTTTTGTAGAAAATTTTTGTACTAGTTGATTATATTCAGCGTGATTTTCGCTGGATACCAAATTGTCAAATTTCTTTCGTCTCTTTCATCCCACTTTTACTAGGGTTATCTGGGTCTAATACTATGTAAAAATCTAATTGGCAGTAACGAAAATATTTATCAGTTCACTCTGGTAGTCATGTGAAGAGTTGCAGGTAAGTCAGTCCCGGGTAATTCCCTATCTATCCAATGGACTATTTGGCGCGGAATCACGGAAATCACCTGACAGCGGCCACGAACTAGGGTGCGCCGCATACTTTTACCAGTTCTCAGATTTGAGCCCAGGAACTACGGGCCTTTAATAGATAAGCCCTAAATATACCATATAAACAACGGAATCCATCCGAACTCAACTTTTCTCACTCTTTCTTTTTCTAAAGCCTGTAAGTCAATGGCCCAATTTATTTCCCTCTATAATGATTACAGTCTCAAAAATCATTTAATAACTACAAAGTGCCATTTCTAGGATCCGTACATCCGATAAAAAAACGGAACCCTTCCAGGATCACTTTTGTGTCTGTCTGTGCGTCGGTTACGGCTTATTTTCTCCGAATCTACTGCACGGAAGCAGTTGAAATTTGGTACATATATTATATAAAGTTAGATGACTCCACCATGGACATATATAATGTAAACAAACGAATTCCGAATTTTAATTAGAAAATTAAAAATGTTTTCATTTTCAAGTGCATTATGTGATGTATCAAATGAATGGGCTTGTTGTGAGAAATACAGAATAGGTACATATTTATAATTTAAAAAAAAAATCAAATAAAATACAGAGTAACTTCTTTATAACGAATCTCAAGGGACCGAGCATTTTTTTTTTTGTTATAAAGAGTTTTCGTTATATGGAGAGAAGAAATAAAAATAACCAAATTTCACCTAATTAATTTCTTCCAAACACATATAGTCTGTTAACTAACGTTTTTTGCTACGCCAATATTTGTTTTGTATTTTATTAAGTATCTTATAAATGTCTTGGAATATGGTAGAATCATCTTCATTAAACAATTACAATTTTTAGAAAAGTTTGAATAGTTGGTGATGGTTCAGAATCGTCCTCTTTACGTCTGTAAATGTTTGCTGACGCCTAAATATGAACATATTTCTACGTAATAGAGAATGGCTGTTGCGCTATAAAGAGGGTATTAATGTATGAGTTTTAAGATAAACCAACCAAATTGTAAAAATTTCTAAGTTATACAAAAATCGAGCACCAATAATAAATTGTGATTTCATCACAATGTTGCATTAATCATTTATATAAAATACAGTACCACTCTATTCAATTTTATTTTTCCAGTGTTAAATTTTTACTACGCTATTAATAAAATGTCAAATGACTATTTAGGTATACCAATTTGTTTTTTTATGAAAAAATATTATTTCACAAACTATACTTAAATTGCTAGCATAAAGTCTTTTAACGCTATATGTTACATCATAATCAGTCTATCAAGGAATGCAGGACACATTACATTCACTCATCCTCTGATCCTTTTGTATAAGCTGGAATACTCTTGACAATATAATACATATATATAGCGTACGTCGTACGGTAATCTCGCCTTTTCAATTATCCCTCAAAGGGATTTATTTGACGATAGAGCGACGGACAGACAAATGGACGGGGGCAGGGTAACTTACTTAAACGTTTTTAATGAAGTTTTTATACTGAAGATTCGAAGAATGCGATGAGTTACAAGAATTGAAAAATTATTAATTATTTCTGAATTGCTGAAATGTTAAATAATGGATTATTCTAACTGATAAGTACGTATCTAAATGCCCTCGTCACATAATAAAAAAAATCCAGCCAATCGGACGACGAGACCATTCCAATTTCAAAAATATTTAAATTTGACATATATAATAAAGCCTATAAAATTTCTGTTAACGCGTGCGGTGACGAGAGTAACACATAATGTGAAAATTAATCGAAACATACTTGTTACCAACCTAACTTTCTATACAGAACAAAGGAATTTCTTTTTAATTTTCAAAATATTTCGAAAACTATAAAGTTTGGAAAAAAAAGTTTACAAGACTTTCTGGTAAAAATTAATAGAATAATAAACCGTTATGAAAAGTATACCGTTATTATACATATAAAAACAACGCCATAACATATATTATCTCTTCTGCGCATCAATCGATTTTCCCCAAAAATAATAGGGCTCTGATACTAACTTATTAAAGATCCTTATTTCAATCCGTTCATCCGTTTAACCTGTATCGTGTTCATATACAAACAAACTAACAGACACACAGAGATGTAAAAAAAAATGTTTTTCGGATTCGGATGACATTAAAAAGAATACATATTGTAAAACTTTGGTGTTGGAATGATAAAATTGTTCGCAAAAACAAAGCTGCACGCCCGCTCAATTTATTAGTGTATGATAAAAAAAAAATGAATACAAACCCACTATTTAATCATTACGATTAATTTCAAAAGGGTTTTATTCTAATAGTAAGCGAAAAAATAAAGTCGATCCGCTGAGAATTGCGACCTATAGAGTATAGAGTTCGAACGTACACGCACATACGTCCAGATCACCCGACAACTGATGTTCACGACTTTGAACCATAATTCGTGAACTTATTACAAACTCGAAAATCCAGAAATGATTCCACCATATTATGGAACAGAATCTCACCTTTTCAAAAAGCTACAAATTGAGTAAATGTCTTGCGAAATTAACCTAAATATAACTATTTGTATGAGCAAAACTCAACTCAGCCGCACAAAGCGATAATAGAGAATAAACCATTGGCGGTGTGTGCGGTTGGTAAAATTGGTACAATTTTTTTATGAAACGATAATTTCAAACGAATAATAAAAATATCAACAAAACAGTTAATAAATTTATCGACCAAGAAATTTCATACGCATAAAATATGAAATACCTATAAAGTACCTATACAACTTTCAGAAAATGAGTTAACTGACAATCAATGTATGAAGTGATAAAATGGAACCGAAATAAGAATATTTTTTTAGAAATCAACGTATCCCCTAAAACGGCATAAAGAGTCGCGATTTCAATCATTTCATGCATTATATCATGTTTTAAGTAGTTTCATTTTTGTACTTTAATGATATATTAACATTGTTTAAATATTATTTATGTTCATTTAAGATAATAGCTTAAGATTCGTTTAAGATCGATAACAACAGTAAACAAAGTGACAAAACTCCTGTGAATGTTTATCCATTTGATGAATTTTTCTGCTGCTGCTTCTGATATATTAATTAATTATTATTTTTCTGGTATAACCGGAACGTAATTTGAAATATTGATTATAATCATTATTATTTTTGTTCACTCAATCGTTAAATTTGCTATTAAAAAAATTAACAAGTTATACGAACGTACCTTATTTAGTGTGTTGTATCGAAGTTTGTACTCTCCAGCGATTGTACCTTATATTTTATCTGAAACAAAATCAAAAATGATGAAATAACTATTAATTATCAGTTTTCAGTTCTCAAAAGCTTAATATTTAATGAAAGTAAAACACAAGTTCTCATATAGCTACTTTTTAATGACAAAATTAAATCGAAATTTGTTAGACCATCAACCAAAAACGGTTTCATGGATTTTACGGTATCTTCTCCCCCTTCTTCCGTAAAAAACAATTGCGCAGACATTGTTTTAGAAATACAAAAACAGAAATATACCTAGCAACACGGTTACAGAACAAATTGACCAAGAAGTAAGAACTCAAAATTTAGACACAAGATGTTATCCAGAAGATACAATTAGATAATGAAACGTCGCGCAAATTGAGTAAATTAAAACATTGATTTCTGTGCTCAATTTCCCATTACCTACTCAATGACCATTTAAATATAATGTATTTGGCATTTTTTTGTACAGTTCCACTTCAAAACAACGTTTTTCTATACGTGTTTTGATCAAAATTTAGCTTATAAAGCGATATTTTTCTATGCAGAACAATCATTTGTTTTTTGTATGATACTGTCAATGTTCTAGAACTAGAATGCGATATTAGACTGCTCGTGGTGAATGCATGTAAATTCAGAATTAGTGTTAGGTTAGCTATTTCTGATAAGTCGTCAAATTGACAAATAAAGAAAGAAATTCCGCAGATACTCGCATGGAGTGACTCCATGCGGTAATCCACTTTTATTTACTTTTTGAAGTTAGTACAAGCAGTATCTGAATTTTTCGACCCTATCACTATATTATACTTCCATTTTCTTACGGATCATCGAAGTAAAATAAAAATACTATTGTTACGTGTCATATGACTGAGAAACAAACGTCAAAGATTAAAACATTTCTACAAATATGGTTAAAAATTCACCATCTTTTATTTTCTCTATTCCATTAGTGTTGATAATATTCCGCATGTCTAAACGATTATGAAGCAAAGACACTATCCAGCCTCTTCCAATTGTAATACTATTCAAGAAAATCTAAAAAATTGCAAGTAATAAAACCAAAAAATAACTTCAACAAGATAAACTAGAACTATAAGTTTTATTTATGTATGTATATAATATGCACGGAGTCAACGCTGTTAAAAGATAACAAAAGGTATAAAGTGCGAGAAGTACTATATAAGGTTGGTACTAAATATGGTGGATTTATGACACTTTCAGGTTCGTACAAAAGATTGTAAACCTGTAAAACCCTTTTACACCCTGCGAATTACACAACACATGTATGTATGTGTGTTGATGTTATATTATGAATGTTCATAAAATACTCATTGGATCGATATAATATGGCTTTTAAATTGACACCTAATTAAATTTATCGCACATAAAATACGCATATATTACGTAACTGCATATGACAAGATAAACAACCGTCGATAGTGCTTACACTGTCCTAAACCAAACCGTATTGCAGTGCATAATGGATAATGATAAAGCCCTACAGAGTGCTTACTCAAAAATAAAAACTCATGTACCTTCATACGAAGTAAGCAGGTCATTTAAGTAAATTCTGATTAAATATTTTAGCAATCGATTTTATGTTTGTGAACCACCAAAACAGCGCACTTGTAAAGTGCGTTACCTTGTCCTCTGACATTATATGTCTTGTAAGCTATTTCCTCGTAAACAATACACACTGCTACATCTAAGATCCCAAAAATAAACCACGCAAGAAAACATCTTCAAAGGTCTAAAACAGTATATCGATGAGTTATGAAAAATACCAAACGAAAGCGTTTTAAGTCAAGTTAACCGAAACTTTTTTTTAATATCAATAGTTCGTTAATTTGTAAGGGTTAAAATGTTTTATTCTGGCAATTAGATTATTTACTTTCTTTTTATGTGTCGTGCTTAAAAAACATACAAATTATATTAGATGTGTGTTTCTCGTTCGAGAGTGTTTCAGTAAGAATTCATTTATGATGCCTAATATTCAATCTTAAGGAGATTGGGTCAAAAATTCACAATTATTAAGATTTGTTAAATTTTCAAAGAGATGGTTCTTCTCAGTGATATGCAACATACCTCAAATTTTGAACATTATGGACAGTCTCATTGTTGAAAAGATAAAATGCAATCAAATGGCAGTCAATATAGCGGCATAAAACAACAGAAACTCATAAATTCATGATAAGATTAATTTCAAAAATTACTATATTGTTATGAAATATACATTTTCAACGTTATTAAAACAAAAAAAAAAAACTAGAAATTGTTCCTATACTAGTAATGAGAAACTTTAAAATAAAACACAAAGATCCCGATTTAGTGAGTTTTACATATTCTCAATAAGTAAATGGCGATCATATATAAAACTAGCGGTCGCCCGGTTTCACCCGAGTGCAAAAGAACGAATGGGGGGGGGACATGCGTACTCACGTTCATCTTAGTTTACCGAGATGAATGTTGTGTCCAAATTTCATGATGATCGGAGTTACCGTTCAAAAGTTTTTTTTGTCGGACGGACAATTTTTGAGTTATATTTTGCAACATTTTTCATTGATTTTCCGCTCCTATTGGTCGTAGCGTAATACTATATAATCTATAGCCTTCCTCGAAAAATGGGCTATCCAACAAAAAAAATTTTAATTCGAACCAGCAGAGATTAGGGCGTTCAACCAAACAAACAAACAAACTCTTCAGCTTTATTAGTATAGATTAGGAGGCCTGTGTATAAGCATCGAAGATTCCCAAGATATTAGCTTTGATTTTATTTCAATCAGTTTTTTTTTCATTTTCACGAAAAGACATTTTGTTCGTTGATTACTAAAATTTGATCTGATTTTTCACACTAAAAAATCTAAATTATAACAGTATTGTACCTGAAAAAATAGTATGGCTAAATGCAAACGACTGCCAACATTGATTTTCGGAGTTTCTAATATAGTTCATTTTATCAAATCGAAGTAAGATGAAGTGCCATTTAAAATAAGTTTTAAACAAGGTTAAAAATAATTTATGAACATTTAAAAAATCTTTTGTATTTAAATACTCCATAAGAGAGTTGAACAATAAAAATAAAAATAGTCAAAAATTTAAATAGTTCATCACATATACCTCTTGTAGTGTGACAGATTTTCAACACAAAAGAAAATGTTTTAAAAATAGAAAAAAAATCGTAAAATAAATGCGTTGTACGGTTTGACTTTTAACCACGTTGTTCAATGCAACACATAAATGAATGAATGAAAAATGCACAAAGAATATATGAATGACATAGCAGTTGTTTCTTCACGAAACGGTCATTTATAAGGTTAAACGAGTCTGTCGTAATATATTTCTTTCCTTATTTTCAAATATACAAGGTGTCAATAAGATTTCAAAAAATAATGTTCCAATATTTATCATTTTCCTGTAAATCTTGGATTTCTATGTTGAAAAATTATTCTTTTGAAAATGTTTCCTGCACACAACCTACTCGTTTCTGCTTATATTTCTTTACTTAATTAAAAAGTTTAGCTAAAAACAATTTTACTATAGAGTGGCAGCTTATAATGCCTGTATACGGGTCGTGAAAAGACACACTAGTGGTGTAAAGTTGCGTCAAGTAAAAGAAAGAAATCACAAATTTAAATGTCAAAAATTTTTAAAATGAAATGAAAGTTATCACATTTGTCAAAAAAAATTTATCACGTGCTAGCCACATAACATACTATTATGTGACCAATCTTTGGAATATAAAATGTTTTTTTACCATTCCAACCCACAAGTGGGGGAATGGTATTACTTTAGAACTTTAGGTCAAAAAACACTTTTTAAAATTTTACAGTATCTTTTCGTTTTGAGGTCCCCCGAATCCAAAAAACATATATTTTAAAAACTCTTTGCGTCTGTTAGTCTGTTTGTCTGTGAGCACGATACAGATCAAACAGATGAGCGGATTGAAACCAAATTTTGGGAGGATGTTTGGTATGTAAATATGAAGAGCCCTATTGTTTTGGGGGTAAATCGGCGCATGCACAGAAGAAATATGTGCTATAACAGTGTATTATACTGTCCTAAGTACAAATAATAGTGTGTATCAATACCATCCGATTTCGATTAAATTTACCCCTATTTAGCCACCCCCCAAAACTCATGAAAATAACAATTTTATGCAGCGTGTGGCATTATTTTTATTGTTATTGAGTTTTGGGGGTTGCCTAAATAGGGGTAAATTTAATCAAAATCGGATGGCATTGATACACACTATTATTTGTACTTAGGACGGTATAAATTTCGAATGCCATCCGGTTTGAACAATTTTTAGTGTGTTTTTTTTACTTATTGTTGAAAAAATCGAAAAAAAATGTTTTTCGGCGACTTTGAGGGGTTGTTTCTCCGAAACTGCCCATCAGGATCGGATGGCAATTTTTTTCCAACGTTTGGTGGTGTCAATAAGTATGCTCACTAATTTTGAAGCGGTTGCTTTTTCAGTTTTTTTTTTTATTTTTTTTTTTATGCGCTAGTACAAAAACGGCCCGCGTGGTTCGGATGGCAAAAAAAATTTATTATATAATTAGGGTATTTCCTTCAATGCAACCGCATTTTTATCCGGTTGCCTTTTCAAACATTTTTCGATTTTGCCCCACCCCCATATCGCCGCCCCCGTCCATTTGGGGTCACTTTGGCCGCTACCACGGGGTTCTGTACTACTCATAGGCCCAGATTACCACTCGCCATCCGGTTGCCTCTCCGACACCGGATTGACGTGCCATTGCTTTGAATATTAAGCTTTGATTAATTTTTACATGACGTGGAACATATCATGTAGGTAACCAAGGCAATGAATAGCAAATATCATATTGAATACTAGCCATTACCCGCGTCACTTTATGCAATATCAGAAATATTTTCTTTATTATAGGTACTATATCAATGGCAACACTTTGAAGCCGGAAAGGTCCCGTCGCCTAATTGGCTGGAATTTTTTATAAATAACACATTATATTTGCGACCAGAAAACATAATACCAAATGCGTACCCAGAGACAAAAGGAGATTGCTGCCCTCCCCCCTAGAAAAAAAATATGTTGTACGTAATAGAGATACCTATTTATAAATCGGTAGCATATCATATGTTCAGTTATTGATAAAAACAGTTTTCCAGTGGACAAGAATCGCGCGACAGCCTGTATTTCTCACGCGCAATCTCTCCGCAGGGGTAGTTCTTTTAGTGATACGCACACCTGCTCAGGTGATGTATGAGTTTAAGCACATGCATTGAGGTTTATACCTATCCTTGAGTGGGCGGTCATTTTTCTTTTCATCTATACATTTTTTTCGTACCCTAAATTTTTAACGACAAAAGATGTCACATTCATACCTACAAACTCGTGCCGTTATTGCAACACTGTTTGCAAGAAAGACACTTAAACCATGAAAATAACACAATTTAATTTATAGACTGCATCCAAGAATAAAAAAATATGTACGATATAAAATCTAGACTGATTTTTTATATTTCGTGTTAAACAAAAAACAGCAATAAGTTCTATACTTATAATATATTATATATGACGAGGCAGCTTGGTGTGTAATACGAAAGAAACATGATTTATTGTTAATTTATAAAAATCTAATAATTAATTTGTTCTTCTGTATACCTAGATGAAAAATAAAAACACAATCAAATATTATTATTACAAATTAAAAATACCATATTGTATTACCTCGCGCGCAACTTAAAATTCGCTGGCGTTCATTTTAAACATAATAACCCACTCGTCGTAATATAACCTATTACGACACTAGGTATACTATTTACTATTTTCATACCTATAATGAAAACGGCACCAAGTTTTATAATATTCATTGTTTTTACAGTTTTTTTATTCTCTGATTTTTCTCAGGTTATTATAATACAATTTTGAATTTGTCAATGCGTTGATCATGACTTCATGACACTTCTACTCAAATTTATTCCGTGAAAATAAAAAATTACCGGTAGTGTCACGCTAACGCACCGTTTTTTTTCACATTTGTAAAATTTACCAAAAACGATTCAAAAAAACAGTTTCGTTAAAGTGAAAAAAATCTAGGTCAAATTAAACGAATGTTGATACTTACAATCAGTCATTAACTATTGGTCAAACAATTTGAAAAAGTGATAACTATTCAACTTGCAAAGAGGCGCTTTTTAATTTCGCGAAAGTGAGATTAGAATTAGCGGCGGTATTTAGAATACGTGAGTTCCATTTGGCTGTGACGATGAGCGGCGGCGACGACGGTGTTGTTGTACGGTTCATTATGGCCAGGTGTCAGGCGTAACGAAACCTAGGTAACCCGTGGCGAGGGCCTCCCGCGGCGCAACTTCCGCGACTTATACACTATTCAATCGTGAGCATAGGTTAGGTATGTAATATGTCCTTGAGTTGTCTCATCTCAGGTAGCCAAAGATCGTATGTCACTAAACAACGAATATTTTAGCTATATTTACTGATCAATTTATTGCGTATTTGAAAAATGGGATAAATAAAACTATATTTATCCATCTATATTCTATATATATTATTCTTCTTCATACCTCGATCGAAAGTGCATACTTTCCGCATCAATCGTAAGGCAGAAAATCTAACATTTACTGCTTGGTGGGATTACACGACCAAATGTGGGAAGTTCGTACGTTCGGGCCGGGCGGTAGTAAAGCAAAAATAACCAATCAACTGTCGTTAAGATATAGTTTCTATAGCAATTTCAGCTAATAATCGCAAACAGTTGTCATTCTTCGTATAACCTCAAAGCTTCTTGTTTGGAATTTGTCTGTGTTTTTATGTAATTCGCCTCAGACATCGTGGCGCCCAAGGCAAGATATCACACTTTCGGCCCTTGTGGTGTAATATACTATTAAATGAAAATTAGACTGATTTACGTGTTCTCGTTACAGATGCGTAATATTTTCATAACGTTTCTATGTCGATAATATATAAAATCCTAAAAAAAACATTTGCAATGTAAACTTGAAGCGCGTGAGTGCAACAAATATAATTGTATTCAAGTTTTGAGTGTCGTAAGAATAAAATTAATACAACGTACTCATTGACGATTCGAGATAAAATTATCGTTTTATAAAACACTTATTATTTTTATGTCGTCGATCGACGAATTCGTTCTATTAATTTTATTCTTATGACACTCTCTACACTAGAATACTTACACTTATTTTTGTTGCACTCAATTTTACATTGTAAATATTTTTCTTTGAGAATATGACTAATTTTTATTTTGTTGGTATACGTAATATAAATATTTAGTTGTTGATTTCTTATTATGCATAATGAACTCCAAATTTTTTTTTTATTGACAAGAAAAACAAAACGCGATTTGGCATCTGTGGCCATTATCGCTACAAAAGTAAGGTTACCAGATGGTCTGAATGAAAAAACGGAACATTTTACAGCCACCCCCTCCCCCCCTATTGATAATTGAAGAATGAAAAAATATTTTTGAAATTTCTGAAATCTAAAAAAATTTGTTGTAAAAAAATTATTTTTTTCATTCCTATCTATCAGTAAATTTTTACACTTCTATCTCAGTACCGAGCAACTGTCAGGAACGAAAAATCCTCCGACCCTAATAATAACTTTAAAAAACCCTTCTTCAGACAAAAATTGATGAAACATCTGAAGTGTGCTGTGTGTAAAATATACTTCGAGACACAAATTTTAATCGGGTCGATTAACAATATTTTTTCGAGTCACTGATTTTTTGCAATAGTTTCGAATATGTAAAATATACTTCGAGACACAAATTTTAGTCGGGTCGATTAACAATATTTTTTCGAGTCACTGATTTTTTGCAATAGTTTCGAATGTTCAGCAGGGTGTGTCTCAGGTTCGAAATTATAAGCCATAAGGTTTGAAAGGAAAAAAAAATTCTATTTCCTGAAGTACAAACCGGGACATTTGCATAGATTTTGAAAAAATTCCGGGACACCGGGACAGGAGGGCGAAAACGGGACATGTCCCGGAAAACCGGGACGTCTAGTAACCCTATACAAAAGTGACATAATATAGTATAAATAATAAAAAGTACAAATTGTTTAAAGGTAAGTATGGTAATAGTTAACAATAGGTAAGTATATTATAGATAATGAACTCCAATTGAAATGTAGTAAACCGTAGGGGAAGTAGACTCAAATGACATGTACAAGAATATTATATAATTATGGTGGATGTTTCGTTATACATTTTGTAACTTCCTCAGCACAACATTTTTGATCAACAAACAATTTTTTTTGTAAGTATTTAGGATTTTTAATAACAATTACGTGTTTGTAAAATATAAAACAATATTAATTTATTTAAAGTTGTCAAAATGAGCACAGAAACGCCATTTGTCCGTAGCAAAACAATTCCATTAGTGTAAATAAGGTTTAGTACTACGATGTTAACACGTAAAAATGGTGTAAATATGAAAGTCGAAATGTGTTTGTATTCCTGTAATTAATGTTTTTTAACAGTTTCTCACGACCGCGGGGATCTATCGACTGCCTTTTGTGTTTATAATACAAATTACAATAATATTGCATTTATTGTACCTTTCACGAGAACGGATATAGGTACAGTAATTGCGAGAGGCGACAATCAAGCCCGAAACCTTCTTGCATTGGACGAGTGTCCACAAATCTACAAAAAGTGGGTATTATTAATTTTTATAGACATTAGTAGTATAGTTTTTAAAAATATAGAGAAGACAAAAAGTTTGCGTAGTAATTTATTACAGAAATCATTGAGATCCCGTTGTTTATATGACGTTATCATAATTAATTTATTTGAAACCCATGTTCCCAGATTCTAACCTAAAATTTGGTGAAAATATTAGCATATAGCATATTGAAAGTGTAACTTTGCGTCACTTCAGTCACTCTAATAGAAAACTGGGTAGGTAAAAGCAATGATAAAAGTTTGAAAATATGAAATGAGGCCTTTATTATTATAAAAGAGGTATAGATAACACTATTGTTTATTTTCTGCTCTTCTGCAAAGTGATGTTTTTGATATACGATTATAGTTTTCCTAATTGTCAGTCTGTATAAACAATGTTTTTAAAAACAGTAGTGTTAACATACCACAGATAAATATCTGTTGTACCTATACATTAGTATTTACTCTCAGGTAGATAGATTCCATGTATACCTATAATGCAATGTGCACCCCCGCAGTACAGTGCCCTAAAGGTACAGAAGAGATTTCGGCGAACTACACCCTGTCAAACGATATTAAATCAATTATCCGCTATACAATGACAGCTTCCAGTACAGCCAGTACAGCACACTACGTGTACAGGTATGGTAACAATTCATACTAGGGGTTGGGATTATTTATCGACATATATCTATACAGCGTTGCCCATGTGTGAAAAACTGTTAACTGTAATTATTCCGTATTTTATGCGAGAAAAATAATTGGAGTATTTATTATCTGTATTGCTATGTCCAGAATTTCTGAGTCCAGTCAGTTGCAATTATTCTCATCAAACCCAAACCGAATGCCTAAAGCACTGGACTCCTAAAATGTCGAAAGTATTACCTATATGAGCTATGGAGTAGAAAAACGTTGCAAATATAAAACATTTAGTGGACTGGTAACTCGAAGGTTAGTCAAGAATACTAGTGCACAGATCGCAATACTTACGTGATATCATCGGTTTGCCCCATTTATCATCAGTAATTATCAATTCAAATATTTCCTGTTGTTTTTAATCTGTATTTTTCATTCCGATCAATAAATAATATTTGTGCTCCCACCCTAGCACTAGCTTACCAAGTTGGATAGCATAATTTCTGATATTAATAATAATAATAATGCGTTTAACGTCAGTTTCTCGACTTTGTGTCTTAACAGACGCAATTTGCACCATTACTATTTTTCATTTACCACACTTCCCGTTATTTTCTACATTTTTAAACTAACTTAATTAATAGCAATGGGCGAATAAAGGAATTTTAAGGAAGAAAAGATAATCAAATTTTTAGCATAGGAATTTGACAGGAAATCAGCCATGGCCTTGAATAAGGAACCATCTCGATATTTATCTGGAATTACTGAGAAAAACCATGGAAAACCTCAACAAGATGGCCGGTACAAGAATTATCGTTTTCCGCGAGAGGCACTAGGAAAAAGTCTCCATCCACATCTGCCCCCGTCGGGATTCGAACCCGGTACCTCCCGAATGCGAGTCTAGTGCTCTGACCACTACGCTACACCGCTCGGTATAATTTCTAATATTATAATGACGTAAGGATTTAATATTTTAAAAATTTTCAATTTTACCTAACCCTGAAACCTACCGCAAAATCGGGGTTCAGAATAATATAAAGGTATGTATCCACATCTCGAGGGCAAATCTTTGAACAGCTGCATGTCGTGATTTGTTAACAGCTAAGAGCACGTGTGTGCACTGCTGTTTCAAATCTATATTTCGCGACCATATCCACCGAACGTAAGTATAGTTATTTATTCGGTTCATTTGTTCTTCAGGTAGCTATTCCTCCGAATAAAGGCGATAATTCAATTCACCAAACATAATTATGTTTACTACAGGTATAAATCTATCCTGTCATACTTCCAGGGTATAAATATTTATTCGTCTGATAAAATAATAATGGCCGACACGTAGATCACAATACCTAACCTCTAAACGTGGAGTATTATATCTACAGTTTGCTCTTCTGAATTTATTTATGTGTGGTTTATTAACTTCTTGTGAAGTGTAAACTGTATAGTTATAAAGCATTAAGAATAGTGGAAGTTTTGTGTACAATTGTGTTAGGATAAAACATTATTATTTTGTGAAACTTTTTTTGAAGTTTACACAAACGCCATCTGTCGAGTTTTTGGATGCACGTCAAAATATTCAACAAAAAGAGCAAGGAATAAAACGCAGTGTATACTTATATTTATTCTAACTAACTCTCTTGCCTGATACTTTTCTTGGCGAATTGAAAGTACCTAAATTTTATTTTAACGAATAAATTTGTTCCGAGATTACTAACTTCTATCTTTAATAGCGTTCGGTGAATATAGGCATAAATCAAAATAATATGAACGCTTTACCGTTATTGGTTTCGAAAACTTTGTTATTTTATTCTTTTGTTTCAAATTTTACCCCTTCGTCAAATCACACGGCGACGGCCTAATTACATAAATGTCGTCCAGTAAACACAGTTTATCAAAACAAACTACAGAAATGAAAATCTACATCCAAATTTTATTTTACAGAATATCTATTTACTGCACGATCATAGCGCACGAAGTTCTCGCAAAGCACTGTGCACTATATTTACACGAACCATTTCGAGCCTTTATCGACCCTACTCTATCTTCGAGGCTATAGTTACGTTACAGAACTAATTTTTTTTAGAGGGGTTAAGGTTACCATAAAAAAGTAGTAATTCGAATTTCATAGGTCTAGATGGAATAGTTTCCAAGATGCGTGTGTCCAAAAATCACTATTTTGGGCATTTTGATAGTCCGAAGACCACTCGCGTCTATTTGTACCGGAATATACATGAAGTGTCATATAATGAAGTATGGCATATAACATACAGATTGTATCAAATCAAAACAGTCCATAGAACATTCTGTGTGTAAGACAGAGACGATATTATATAAAGCACTAAAGCAGTAAGTAAGAATGAAAAAAAAAATAGAGAATAGTTACTTCTTACCGCAACAAGTTTATTAGTGAATGTACATTTCGAGAGCTATGCTCTCATCTTCAGCAATACACTAAACTCAAGTAAGAATGAGATAAATGATCGCTAATAGTTACTGTGGTTATACAATCTGATAGTATCGTCTTTGTTTTCTACAGTAAAAATCACAATTTTATCAAATGTCAGTATTCACTAGTGAAATATTGATAAAATGGCTATTTATACTCTTCGGGAAAAAATCCAAATAATTAAATGGTTTATGGTGGTAAATCAACCGCCGACATGATAAATTTATTTGTAGTTATTTTAATTGATAAATTGGTAAAAAGATTTACAGTGTACGTAATTATTTATTTACGTAACCACAGTAACTATATTAGCGATCATTTATCTCATTCTTACTTACTGCTTTAGATCTTTATATATCGTCTCTGTCTTACACACAGAATGTCCTATGGACCGTTTTGATTTGATACAATCTGTATAGTATAATAAAGTGTGGTATATAATTGTAGGTAATATTATGTGTCTAGACTCTATAGATAATATTTAAATAGAATAAGAAAAATTCCAGCCAATTGAGCGACGGGAGCATTTAAACTTCAAAAATGTTGACATTTGATTGAAATAAAGAAAATACAATATCTTATATCGCGTGAGGTGACGCGGGTAATGGCTAGTATTCAATATGATATTTGCTAATCGTTGCCATGGTTACCTACATAATATGTTCCACGTCATGTAAATATTAATCAAAACATGCCGAACTTGTTTATTTCTGACAGATCCATAAAACAAAAGAGCGGCTTATTTTTTTTATTTTCAAAATATTTCCGAAACTATAAAGTTTAGAAAAAAAATTTTTGACGTGATAACGTCTTATAAATTGATGAATCACGTCAAAATAAAAAGATGAATGACCTAGCTGTCGACCCACCTATGTAAATAAAAAAAAAAAAAATGAAACACCGGCTGCATGCACGAAAAAGTGTAACGCCTAACGTTCCTAAACGTTCCTGACGTTACTAAGTGAGCGACCAGAATGCCTTCGGTAATTTTGAAGCAGATATCATCAACCGATTGAGATGAAAATTTGTAAACACGTTTAGTTTGAATGACAATGCATAGTTAGCTGTGTGACGTCACTCTAAATCCAATATGGCGGACTTCTAAAGATGGCGGAAATGCCTTCGGTAATTTTGAAGCAGATATCATCAACCGATTGAGATAAAAATTTGTATACACGTTTAGTTTGAATGACAATGCATGGTTAGCTGTGTGACGTCACTCTAAAACCAATATGGCGGACTTCTAAAGATGGCGGACTAATTTTATTATGCTTTCCTACAGTATGGATATCAAATGAAAGGGCCTGCTGAGAATAACTCGAAAAATAAAGTGACATCACTCTAAATCCAATCTGGCGGACTAATTTTATTATGCTTTCCTACAATATGGGTATCCAATGAAAGAGCTTGCTGAAAATAACTCGAAAAATAAAGTGACGTCACTCTAAATCCAATATGGCGGACTTCTAAAGATGGCGGACTTCTAAAGATGGCGGACTAATTTTATTATGCTTTCCTACAATATGGGTATCAAATGAAAGGGCTTGCTGAGAATAACTCGAAAAATAAAGTGACGTCACTCTAAATCCAATATGGCGGACTTCTAAAGATGGCGGACTAAGTTTTTGACGTGATAACGTCTTATAAATTGATGAAACACCAGCTGCACGCACGAAAAAGTGTAACGTTCCGTAACGTTCCGCCTGACCCTGTGTGTGCAAGCGAGAGCGCAGTAATGTATTATTAAATATGATATTCGAGCGGAATACGTTATCACGTAAAACTATCGTCCGTAAACCGACTTTACAGACAACCAATTTTATTTAACGAAACTTTCTTGAAAAAATAAATAAAATAATAATCCGTTATGAAAAGTATACCATTATTATATAAAAAACACCGTTATAACAAATATCTCTTCTGCGCATGCGCCGATTTTCCCCAAAAACAATAGGGCTCTTCATATTTGCATACCAAACATCCTCCCAAAATTTGGTTTCGATCCGCTCATCCGTTTGACCTGTATCGTGTTCACAGACAAACAGACGCACAGAGATTTTCCAAAAATATGTTTTTTTTGGATTCAGGGGACCTCAAAACGGAAAGATATTGTAAAATTTTTGAAAAGTGATTTTTGACCTAAACTAGTACCATTCCCCACTTGTGGGTTGGAATGGTAAAATTATTTTAACGAAACTTTCTTGAAAAAATAAATAAAATAATAATCCGTTATAAAAAGTATACCAGTATTATAGAAAAAACACCGTTATAGCAAATATCTCTTCTGCGCATGCGCCGATTTTCCCCAAAAACAATAGGGCTCTTCATATTTGCATAGCAAACATCCTCCCAAAATTTGGTTTCGATCCGCTCATCCGTTTGACCTGTATCGTGTTCACAGACAAACAGACGCACAGAGATTTTCCAAAAGTATGTTTTTTGGATTCAGGGGACCTCAAAATGGAAAGATATTGTAAAATTTTTAAAAAGTGACTTTTGACCTAAACTAGTACCATTCCCCACTTGTGGGTTGGAATGGTAAAAATATATAACTTTACAAAAAGAACTGAAATCACACTAAAAGCATAAATGTGAAAAAGAGCCAAGTTTGTTACAAAGAACAAGTGGGTTAGCCGGCTTTGCCGAGAAAAAGAAGTGAAATCTTTATCTAAGAAGGTATTAATTTTGTTCTTTGTATCGAACTTGTCCCTTTTTTCACGTTTATGTTTTCGGTGTTTTTTTTTCATTGCCATGTTTCCACCGTTATGACTTTGCATCAGCTGAGTTCAATTCACTTCACAACGCGTAAAGAAGTTTCACTTCTTAAAATCGAATCCATTTTCTGATGTAACAGGTAAAGTTTCCTGCACAATATATTATTATACATTTATAAGTATACACAGAGTTTATATTATATAACAAATGAAGTGACATTTTGACAAAGAGCGATGTATGGTGACCTTTCTAACGCATGTACCTATTCCCAAAGTGGTTAAATCGACCAGGAATTGCACTTCGCATATTGAAGCGTTGGCAGAGGCCACTGAACCTTCGCCTGACTCGTCCCGCAAGCGTGACTACTACTGCCTTACTCTAATCCGCAAATATCAAACTCTTGTCAATTTCGAACCAGTATATGAACCCTTCGAATGTGTTGAAACTATTAAAATTATTATTAGGGGCCGGATAGTAAAGTTTTCTACTACCGCATCTCCTCTCTAAATAATATCAAACAAAATCGATAAAACGTCTGTTTGTTCGCTTAGTTCTTCTAAACTACAATATGGATTTTGATAATTCTTCCGGAGGGTTTATGTGCATAATACAGTCATATTAAATTCAATACATTCAAATTAAAAAAGAAATTTTGATGTTTGGTAATCAAGACGCTTTTAGGGCGATTATATGGCTTGTGGTGACTAAACCATAATAGATACATCGAATTAATGTACTACAGAATTGTGGATCTTAAAAAGACCTACAGAAAAGTCCCCGATAGCATATGTCTATCTTGTAAGGATAGCCCCACAGTAATCAATTTTATCTTTAAAAAAATTGATCAGGAATAATGAGTTATTTTCGACCGCCATGGTAATAATCCTTATCCAATTAAATACGTTAGTCTTATAAATAACTTAGATCAAAATTGACCATTACACTATATCATTTGAATTAATATCTTTACTAGGCAATCTACAAATCTGGGCGAAGCTGGACCGGGTCACCAGTTTTTCAAATACGCTATCATATCATATCATATTCATATTATTATTTATTATTTTATTATAATATTATAAATGCGAATGTAAGTTTGTTTGTTACGCTTTCACGCAAAAACTACTTAACCGATCATCATGAAACTTTGCACATACACTCTTGAAGGTATTAGAAGTAACATAGGATACTTTTTATTAAAAAAAAATAAAAATTTTTTACGAAAAATAAGAAAGGGTTGAAAACATTTTTTGGGCCCAAAAATACCGAAAAATTTCTCCGAATCGTTTCAAAATTGAAATTTAACCCTTTAGTAATGATTAAAATGTGCTATTAAAATTTCATTAAAATCGGCCCGACAGGACCGGACTTACAAATTTTATGAAAACGAAATATTATAAATGCGAATGTAAGTTTGTTTGTTACGCTTTCACGCAAAACCTACTTAACCGATCATCATGAAACTTTGCACATACACTCTTGAAGGTATTAGAAGTAACATAGGATACTTTTTATTAAAAAAAAATAAAAATTTTTTACGAAAAATAAGAAAATTGTTTGTCAAAATATGTGCAATACCTCAACCCCTGATATGCATGTCAAAAGTCGATTTCCATCTCAATCGCGGGCGTAGCCGCGGGTAGCGGCTAGTTAATATTATAAATGCGAATGTAAGTTTGTTTGTTACGCTTTCACGCAAAAACTACTTAACCGATCATCATGAAACTTTGCACATACACTCTTGAAGGTATTAGAAGTAACATAGGATACTTTTTATTAAAAAAAAATAAAAATTTTTTACGAAAAATAAGAAAGGGTTGAAAACATTTTTTGGGCCCAAAAATACCGAAAAATTTCTCCGAATCGTTTCAAAACTGAAATTTAACCCTTTAGTAATGATTAAAATGTGCTATTAAAATTTCATTAAAATCGGCCCGACAGGACCGGACTTACAAATTTTATGAAAACGAAATATTATAAATGCCAATGTAAGTTTGTTTGTTACGCTTTCACGCAAAAACTACTTAACCGATCATCATGAAACTTTGCACATACACTCTTGAAGGTATTAGAAGTAACATAGGATACTTTTTATTAAAAAAAAATAAAAATTTTTTACGAAAAATAAGAAAAATATTATAAATGCGAATGTAAGTTTGTTTGTTACGCTTTCACGCAAAAACTACTTAACCGATCATCATGAAACTTTGCACATACACTCTTGAAGGTATTAGAAGTAACATAGGATACTTTTTATTAAAAAAAAAATAAAAAATTTTTACGAAAAATAAGAAAGGGTTGAAAACATTTTTTGGGCCCAAAAATACCGAAAAATTTCTCCGAATCGTTTCAAAATTGAAATTTAACCCTTTAGTAATGATTAAAATGTGCTATTAAAATTTCATTAAAATCGGCCCGACAGGACCGGACTTACAAATTTTATGAAAACGAAATATTATAAATGCGAATGTAAGTTTGTTTGTTACGCTTTCACGCAAAAACTACTTAACCGATCATCATGAAACTTTGCACATACACTCTTGAAGGTATTAGAAGTAACATAGGATACTTTTTATTAAAAAAAATAAAAATTTTTTACGAAAAATAAAAAAGGGTTGAAAACATTTTTTGGGCCCAAAAATACCGAAAAATTTCTCCGAATCGTTTCAAAATTGAAATTTAACCCTTTAGTAATGATTAAAATGTGCTATTAAAATTTCATTAAAATCGGCCCGACAGGACCGGACTTACAAATTTTATGAAAACGAAATATTATAAATGCGAATGTAAGTTTGTTTGTTACGATTTCACGCAAAAACTACTTAACCGATCATCATGAAACTTTGCACATACACTCTTGAAGGTATTAGAAGTAACATAGGATACTTTTTATTAAAAAAAAATAAAAATTTTTTACGAAAAATAAGAAAATTGTTTGTCAAAATATGTGCAATACCTCAACCCCTGATATGCATGTCAAAAGTCGATTTCCATCTCAATCGCGGGCGTAGCCGCGGGTAGCGGCTAGTATATCATAAATTCAATTGTAATCGGTATAGTTTGTATGGATGTAAGTAGTATGTTTTACATTGTTTTATTGCTTTGCTGCTCCATTAGGAATGATGACCGTTAAGAAATAATTAGAAAAATGTTGATTTACAATTCAAAATGAATTAATCTGGGAAGTTTCTAATAAACTGAATATTGTGTAAGCTAAAGAAAAACGGTTTTTATTTCGCTTGCAATGCAGAATAATCTAACTAATAACTACAAAACCATTAAGTTGCATAGTTCAAATTTAAATCTCTGTACAGATATATTATGTATTACGAAGATAAAAAACTAGCGTTTCCCTTACTAAAAAGACAACTATAAGTTTTGAGTTAATTGAAAAGTTTAGTAAATAATACATTAATCGTAAATTAATTTGGCTAGTTCAGGGTAATGTTTATCAGAGGACATAGTTAAAGAGAAAACTTTCAATAATATTGTCTATTGTACATCCACTCATCAAATGTCCTTGCCTAATATTAATAGCAGGTCTGGTAAGCTGATTCAACAACCTGATTCAGCGTCCTTTTTCATCCATTTATTAATAATTTACTTCTCACTCGTCCGGTTTATCGCCAAAATCGTGAGAAAATTACATGTTTTGCGCACTAGTTGCACATTATATTAGAAAATGACATGAAGATCCCTCAAACAAAGAATGTATGTTAATTTTTCCCACTTTCAAAAAAAAATTATTCTATTATGAGGCACTTAATGAAGTATTAAATTAATTCTAGACAAACATTAGTTTATTTTGGTTTATTGAACGCTTCATAATAAAATTGCTGAATGTTTGAAAAAACGTCCAGAATGGAAAAAAATCAACAAATATGTTTAGTTTAATTAAGAGATTCTTCATTAATAAATAAAATAAAGACCAATTTTTCACACAATTATATTGACAAAAATATATAATTATAATTCAATAAAACGTTCCGGTCCGGTTTTAGATCTTCTTCAGAATTGATCTAAAAATTATACAAAATTAATTGGTAGGTAATTATTAGTTTTTAATAGAATTCAGTTTCAGTTTTTAATTTTGAAATATTTTTGTCAATATAAATGTCTGAAAAATTGCTCGATAATTTTATTTATTGAAAATTACTACTGAGACGTTAATCAAAGTTTTGTTCTTTATTTAACATGCTAAGATTTTACATAGGTAAATCATAAGAATTTAAAGTTTTATATCAAATGCCAATTACGAATGTTGGGTTAAATGATATTATTATTAGTATACAGGGTGAGTTTTAAGTTGATGCTTTTTTTTTACAGCGTGTAAAAATCAAATAGACGAGCAAATATTTCAAATAGTTTTTTTATCAAAACTCAAAAATAAGAGAGAAACAACCTTTCGAAGTTTAAATAAATTTTATTAAATTTTCTTTAATTTTGAGGTCGGTCCTGGGGTTACATTATGTCACTATGGAAATATGTTATTATTATCAAAAATAATTGAGCCACACATTGAGCAATACACATACTTGATAATAACAACTTATTTCCATAGTGACATAATATAACCCCAGGACCGACCTCAAAATTAAAGAAAATTTAATAAAATTTATTTAAACTTCGAAAGGCTGTTTCTCTCTTATTTTTGAGTTTTGATAAAAAAACTATTTGAAATATTTGCTCGTCTATTTGATTTTTACACGCTGTAAAAAAAAGCATCAACTTAAAACTCACCCTGTATATATGTTAAAAATCAATAGAATTTTCGACTGATTTTCAGAAACAATTAATTAATATCGAATTAACGTTTTGATCCGGATTTGAATCTTCTTCAGAATTGAGCTCAATCCGGATAGAAACGTTAATTGGATATTAATCATTAATTGTCTTTCTAAATGAAATGTTGCAGTTATAATCTTATATAAGAAAAATTTTCTGTCCAACATACGAACACCGGAATTTAATATATAAAGATAATGCCATTTAGATATGTAGAGATAGTTTTATATTTCTATAAATATAAAATTCCCGTGTCACACTTTCAGCCACGCTAATCTCCGAAACCACTGAACCGATTTTAATAAAATTTTGTATAATATGTGTCTTTCTTGGTGCAACTTACGCTATAGGATAGTTTTCATTATATATTTTGTACAAAATTACGGTGTTTTCTTAAAAAAACTGTTCTAGTGACATGTAACGACATAGAATATACTCAAAGCTATTAGTTCAGAAGCAAACAAAAAAATTGGTTGTCTGTAAAGTCGGTTTACGGACGATAGTTTTACGTGATAACGTATTCCGTATACATAACCTAAACCTCCCAAAATTTGGTTTCAATCCGCTTATCCTTGGTGTCGGAATGATAAGAAATGTCAAAAGTGACGTTTGCAACTTACAAAGTATTATGTTCTAATAATAATTAGTTATTCCAATACTTAACTTAGAAGGCGTTGCATTTCACAATATACTAATGTCAAAAAAATTGAATTAAACATTAGAAATGCAGCCGTTTTCATGTTAAGACAAGACATACGTTTGCTTCTAATTTCCATGTACGGCAAACAAAGACAACCGACCGCGTCGCGCCATGCATTAGACAACATTGCATTTATACAGCTATTTTTCTATATAAATTTGTATAAAATATTTTTCTATATAAATTTGTATAAAAAAACTGTTTAGGCAAATTCTGTTATACGAAATCTATGTAAAATGTTCTCCTCTTTCGTTTAAGACTGGTTTCAAACCGATCTGATTTAAATTGAGCGAGAAATTAGCAAAAAGCACGCACAGGGTCAGGCGGAACGTTACGCGTTATGCGTTACGCGTTATGCGACGCGTTATGCGTTACACTTTTTCGTACATGCAGCCGGTGTTTTATCAATTTATAATATTGGTGATTCATCAATTTATAAGACGTTATCACGTCAAAAAAACTGTTTTAGAACCAAGTAGCGACATCTGTTAGAATTCGTTCAAAGCTATTGGTTTAAAAGCAAATCTGGTAGAATTTATTCAAAGCTATTAGTTCAGACGCTGGGCCGCAAATGAAACACATTTTGCAGAATTATATCTATAGCACCCGGGTGAAACCGGGACGGACCGCTAATTATAATATAGAAATTAGGGGTGATCCTAAAACCAACAGTATTCAAATACATTGAAGCAAGAAAACTGATTAGAAATTTTAAACTGTCAAATAGATTGCAGCAATTTAAATTATTCCGTGTTCAAATTGATAAATGGATAAACTATAAACTTACACTATTGTACACTCTGTCAGTGTATAGAGTATCAAAGCTCTGTGAATAGTGTGAGAGAGATGGCGACATTGTAAGCTTTGGGGCTGCCGCTGCGGCGACGTTCGTGTAACATTACCATTCATTCGCGGGGCGATACGCTCCGCCGGTCATCTGACGACCGACTGACATGTTGAAAAGTCAAAGATTTACACTTCACAGACTATATTAAACCCAAACTCTCCTCTCCTTTCTCTCTCCCACACTTTATGCATACCGATCCTGTGATGTACAGAAGTTGGGCGATTCCACACTCACCCACAACTACAGTAAAACCCCCGATGAACTGATAGAAAAACAAATAAATATTGTAAAATTTCATTTGATTTTGACGTGATAACGTCTTATAAATTGATGAAACACCGGCTGCATGCACGAAAAAGTGTCACGTCCCGAAATGTGTCACGTTCCGCCTGGATATTCGAGCGGAATACGTTATCACGTAAAACTATCGTCCGTAAACCGACTTTACAGACAACCATTTTTTACTAAAAAATGAGTGCGTGTAACCTTTACCCGCGGGTGAAAGAAAACTTCTTTAATTTTAATTGATGTTAATATTTATTTCTATTATATATTTATTTTATTGTAATTATGTATTTACTGTTATTGATATATTAATAATTTTTTACTTAATACGAGCCCCGTCCCGTTTCAATTGGCCCACTTACTGAAATTTCAATTTCTTTAAGATTTATTCAAAAAAGTGTTAAACTAACTGCCACTTTACATTTTTTTCTTGTAAATATTCATATTAAAAGCTGTTTTCATAACATTAAGTAAAATGTATTCAAATATATTTAATTTTTATCATAAAAACGAAATGGGTGTAAATAATGCGTTTTATGCGTCAACATAACAAATATTAGACTATGTAAGAAGTTAAGTGATATTAGAGGTGGCTATGTAAAAACACGATAAAACAATTGTTATTTATTGATAGTAATTTGTCAAAAGTGTCAAAAAGTAATAGTATAATATTTTTTTAACTTAAAAATGGGTAGAGGCGCAGTTATTGACCAAAAACTTAGAGTAATCATTATTAACTTGTGGAAAACCGGAAAATCAAATTCCGAAATCGGGAAATTGTTAAATTTATCAAAATATAGTGTTAGAAATATTGTGAGACTGTACAAAACAAATGGTTCAATCGCCTCAAAGCCCCGGTACGTGAAGAAAACCAAACTAACAGACGGTGATAAACGGGCATTGAAAAGAATAATTAAGGAAAACAGACGTGCTAACTACGGACAATTGAGCGTACTTTGGAGCAATACTGTGGGAAGACGTATTTCGAGATCTACATGTCATAGGGAAGCAAAGAAGTTAGGATTTGGAACGTACAAGGTATTACTCATATTTTTAATCCGCTGTCTTAAATTTAAATTTGCAAAAAACTAACATACGTAATTTGTTTAGGCTAAGGAAAAGCCATTGTTGACACAGAAACAAAAGAAAAACAGATTGCAATGGGCAAAAGAACACAAAAATTGGAATTTTGAACAGTGGAACAGCATACATTGGAGTGATGAGTCTCGGTTTGAAGTTTGTGTAGGTGACAGTCGGAGCAGAGTTATTCGTCAAAAAAATGAAGCATACCATCCCGACTGTTTAAAAAGGAAAGTGAAATTTCCAGCATCTGTTATGGTATGGGGCTCAATGTCTGCAAGAGGTGTAGGAAAACTGCACTTTATTGATGGCATTGTTAATACAGACAAATATTTAAACATATTAGAAGAGTCTCTGCTGCCAACAATGGAAGAAGTTTTGGTCTCTGGAGAGAATTTTATTTTTCAGCAAGACGGAGCTGCCTGCCATACATCAAAAAAAGCTAAAAAATGGTTCTCAGAGAACACTATTCCACTCTTAGAGTGGGTTTCCAGTAGCCCTGACTTGTCCCCAATTGAAACACTTTGGCATGAAATGAAAAAACGCTTACGTGTTACTCCCGCTAGATCGGTCTCAGATCTAAGACAAAAACTCAAAGAAATATGGGATAACTTTACTCCACAAGACTGCCAGAATTTAGTTAATACTATGCCTCGAAGAATAATGGCCGTTATAACCAATAAAGGTGATGTTACCCAATGGTAACTTTTGAAATACGTTTCGAGTTTTAGTTTGTCTGAATGCATATTTTATTCGGTTTTCTATTTAATTTTTTATCTTAGTAAGAATATATTATCTAGTAGGCTTAGGTTGTGTAAAAAGTCTGTAAAATATTTGGTACAAAATAAAAAATACCTATATTACGCTAGTGTTTCGATTTCTGTTAATTGAGGACTAATAATTGAGTTTTTTGTAAGTGGGCCAACTGAAGTGGGACGGGGCTCGTATGTAGGTATATTTATACAGGTGTTCACGCGAGGAACAAAGGCAAGTTTATTTCGGAAATGAAGACGCTTACAGAAACATGTTTCAGACAAAAGTTGTTAGTTTTGATCTGCTCTATAGCTGGAAAATATTTTCAACTATACAGGTTGTCCTATTTAAGCGGGGCAGGCCAAAGTTATGTTTTCTTTAATGCAGCACCCTGTTTTTATTTGATTTTTGAATTCTGCACCTAATTGTAAATAGAAACTGTAAGGGAATCGTTGCTCGAAAAATTAGCAGTTTTTGAGTTATTCAAGTTTTTTTGAAATTTTTGACATATGCAGACCTTTACCTAAAATTCGAGATAGCCCAAACGAAAAACTTTATCAAACTGATATTTTGGAGATCAATAGATAATGAAAAAGAAAATTAATTTTTGTATTCAAAAAAATAATTTACTATACAGGGTGTTCAAAATATTGTACTTCTTTTATCTAACTTAAATCGCGTATAACTTGTGAAAGTTAAATACAACGGGGTGGTTTTTATGCCCGAATTGCTTTCTTTAGGATATTTACTAACACTTTTATAAAGGGTTCCCTAGACCTAAATTTGGTATTTTCGTGTTTATTGCGACTTGAATGCGATATTGCGAAATTTCACCTTTTAAAAGAACTGTCGCAGTGTGCTGTGAAGTATTTTTACCTAAACAGTTGAAAATAGTCATTTTAAAACTCATATCAACTAAACAAATGTATTTATTTTACAAAAGTAATATTTAAAAAAATAATTATGAAATCAACATAACAGAATCAAAACTTAAAACAAGTGCTCGAATTGTCGGCCTTCATTTTGAATACACAACTGTATTCTCTTTAATAAATTGTTTCTGACGTTCTGAAGCATCTCAGCTGTGATACTTGCGAACGCAATACGTATTCTTTGCTTCATGTCATAAGGTGTTGTAGGAGCTGTTGCATATACCAACTGCTTCACATAACCCCAAAGAAAAAAGTCCATAATGGTCAGATCTGGTGACCTAGGGGGCCAAGCAACCGGAGCACCTCTTCCAATCCAACGTTGCTGAAATATTGTCGGTAAGTAATTGCGTACTTGTCGATAGTAGTGTGGTGGTGTCCCATCTTGTTGAAACCACATTATGGCTCTAATATTAAGCGGTACTTCCTCTAGTAGCTGTGGTAACGATTCCTGCAGAAATTCCAGGTACATGTCTCCATTTAAATGCCCCTCAAAGAAAAACGGTCCAATCACCTTATCACTAATGACACCCCCCCACACATTTATTGACCATATCTTTTGATTTGCAACTTCCCGCATCCAGTGCGGATTTTCTATAGCATAATAATGCATATTATGTCGGTTCACATTCCCATTGTTTTTGAATGTTGCTTCATCCGTAAATAAAATAAAATTTTCTAGATTAGGTGTATTATTTTTTTCGTGATAAAACCAATCGCAAAAATTTATTCAGCGTTGAAAATCTTCTTCACGAAGTTCTTGCGTCAAATTGAAGTGGTAAGGATGAAATTTATGTTGGTTAATAATTTTATTTACCTTACCCAGAGAAATCCCAACTTCCCTACTTATAATTCGCTGGCTCGTAGTTGGATCTGCATTAATTGCAGCCAACACCATAATTTCATTTTCATCATTTTCTCTTTTGTTTCTTTTTTTCAAGACGACATTACCAGTAGCACGAAATCTGTCTAACGTTTTCTGGAAAACAGATCTATCGGGCTGACGACGATCTGGATATCTTTCGAGATATAAACGTACTGCCCGATCAACAACACATTTTACTTCTCCTAAAATTAAAATCATATCACTGTATTTACAGTAAAATGCATTTTGAGAATTCGTTTTTGTTTAAATTTTACCCTGGAAACACAAACTGAAATAAAAAAATAAGAACCTACTGCAAATCGAAATCTGTCACAATTAAACAAAATGACTATTTTCAACTGTTTAGGTAAAAATACTTCACAGCACACTGCGACAGTTCTTTTAAAAGGTGAAATTTCGCAATATCGCATTCAAGTCGCAATAAACACGAAAATACCAAATTTAGGTCTAGGGAACCCTTTATAAAAGTGTTAGTAAATATCCTAAAGAAAGCAATTCGGGCATAAAAACCACCCCGTTGTATTTAACTTTCACAAACTATACGCGATTTAAGTTAGATAAAAGAAGTACAATATTTTGAACACCCTGTATAGTAAATTATTTTTTTGAATACAAAAATTAATTTTCTCTTTCATTACCGATTGATCTCCAAAATATCAGTTTGATAAAGTTTTTCGTTTGGGCTATCTCGAATTTTAGGTAAAGGTCTGCATATGTCAAAAATTTCAAAAAAACTTGAATAACTCAAAAACTGCTAATTTTTCGAGCAACGTTTCCCTTACAGTTTCTATTTACAATTAGGTGCAGAATTCAAAAATCAAATAAAAACAGGGTGCTGCATCAAAGAAAACATAACTTTGGCCTGCCCCGCTTAAATAGGACAACCTGTATAGTTGAAAATATTTTCCAGCTATAGAGCAGATCAAACCTAACAACTTTTGTCTGAAACATGTTTCTGTAAGCGTCTTTATTTCCGAAATAAACTTGCCTTTGTTCCTCGCGTGAACACCCTGTATATACCTAATAAATATTAATTTTCAAAAATAATAATTGTTACAAAAATAATTATGTGGTTCGTCGACCTCCGCTAGCGTTTCGGGCAGTCAAATTTTTTTTTGCATCCGTAGCTATGTTTCACCTTTCGTTCATGCGTTTTGATACCTCCATCTGTCAGTCGATGCCTTTAAATAGCAGAAACTGTGTAGACATGTTACTTCCAACCGAATACTTTCGTCCGAAAAAAGAGCCGAGTTACTCTTAAATCGCCCCTAAAGAACTTATACTACGCGCCAGAAATGTAAGCGAAATTCGGAGCATTCATTTTTACAGTGTCGGCAAAGCGGTAACTATTGTCGCTAGATACCAGAGAACAGAATTAATTTATTAATATTATTCATGGCTATATTAACCGAACGTAAGTAGTTATTTAATCGGTTCATTTGATCTTCAGGTAACTATTCCTTCGAATAAATAGCGATAATTCAGTTCACCAACCATAATTATGTTTACTGCAGATATAAATCTATTCTGTCTTACTTAGTAGGATATAAATATTTATTCGCCTGATAAAATAATAATGGCCACCACATAGATCATAATACCTAATCTATAAACCGGAGTATTATATCTACAGTTAGTGAATTTAATTATGTGTTGTTTATTATAACCTTTTGTGAAGTGTACCGTTGTAAAACATTAAAGTTAGTGGAAGTTTTGTGTGCAATTGGGTTAGGATTTTTGGGTTAACGTTAAAATATTCAACAAAAAGAGCAAGGAGTATAGCGCAATGGATATTTATTCTTTAACTAACTTTTCTACCTGATAATTTACCTGGTGTTTTAAAAGCAAATTTTATTCTAACGAATAAATTAGTTCCAAGATTAGTAACTTCTAACTTTTTTAGTGTTCGGTGAATATAGGCATCAGAGTGTTTGATCTCAATTCTCAACCAACATGTTGACTTTATATTATGTCCTTCATTTTATTTAGATTGAATTCAGATTATATCAAACAGTAGGCGTTGTTTTATAGTTTTTATGGCTCTTCTATAGACCCTTTCATAGTTAAAAATAATATAGGCGTGTCACTTTTCATTTTGACAGGTGAAAAGTGATTGATTGTGGAAAATGTAAATTGCAATTAAATAAGAAGTATTATTCAAAGAAGTGATATATTACCGTAGAAAAATATTTTACTCTTTTTGATGATAAATTTTTTTACAATCAACGATATGAGAAGTAAAACTGTAACCTGTCAACCTGTTTTGGTTTACTTCCCACCAGTTCTTCCTATTATGACACTTCAACCTCCATCTCATTCGAGCACAAGTGTGTTCTTCTATTGTTCTGTGAATTAATTTAAAACTGTCAATAATATTTTCATTTAAATTGACATTGAAAAACGTTACTGGGTCAGCCAAAAGTGTCCTAAACTTTTTAATAGTGTTATCATAACCATGGCGACGATTTTTCCTCGTGAAAGCAAATTACCAGTTGCTAGGTTCTAATCTAAGAGCTGGTGAAATCAGATTTTCAATTTCATTTATTGAATAAAAAAAAAAATAAAACAATAAATTAAAAATATCAATTACAACTCGGCTCAGAGCACTCTGGAATTGGACAGCCTTAAATAGTACCTATATTACATCACAAATGCCGAAAGTGTGATATCTTGCCCTGCGCGCCTTGATGCTTAAGGCGAATCCGAGCGCATCATGGCGCGATGGGATCACACTTTCGTCCTGTGTGGTGTATTCTATTTTTCTTCATACCTCGGTCGTAAGCACGCTTATTAAATAGATTGACTAATTAATTACTTATTAATTACGTAAAAACACAGATCAATTCCAAACAAGAAGCTTTGAAGTAAAAACACGAATGACAGCTGTTAGCGACTATTAGCTAAAATGTATTAGGGTTGCTATGAAAACGACATCTAAACAACAGTTGATTGGTTGTTTTTGCTTTACTACCGCCCGAACGTACGAACTTCCCGAATTTCTGCAGGTAATGATTGGTAATCCCACCAAGGAGTAAATTTTAGACTTTCTGCCTTATAACTGAAAGTATTCACTTTCGATCGTGGTATGAAAAAAATATTTAACTGATAATATTATGCTCAAATGTTTCCACATTCACAAGATATCTTAAACAAACTAGTCAATATAATGTTGACTTTTGATCACTTGAGTTGATATATATTTATTTATTTTATTATAAGTTTCCTTTTTCATACCGATAGAAGACTTCTTTGAAGAATAACAAAATGAATTCATGTATCGATACACAAAACAGTCGGCTATTCTCAAAACATATTCACTTAATCAGTTTTCAATAATTAGTGCCAGATGAATGGCAAGCACTTTGAGGGAATCTTATATATATATGTATACCTAGTATATACATATATATACACTTACCATGATAATGTATAATGACTCAAATTATTTCCGTTACGCGTTCTCTTTTTATTACAACAGAGCTTAATATACTTAAATTTCCCTTTGATTTTTCGTGTTTAATATTGTAAGAGTACGTAAACTATATTGGGTGTCACTTACCTAACTGTTGTATGTTTATCAAGATCTGCGCAGACCATAATAAATTTAAATTTCTACTAGCGACCCATCTCGGTTTCAACCGGGTGCGATAGATATAATTCTACAAAATGTATTTCGTTTGCAGCCCGGCATCTGAACTAATAGCTTTGAGCGAATTCTAACAGATTGTCGTTACTTGATACTAAAACAGTTTT
This sequence comes from Xanthostigma xanthostigma, assembly GCA_963575645.1. Classification (NCBI taxonomy): domain Eukaryota; kingdom Metazoa; phylum Arthropoda; class Insecta; order Raphidioptera; family Raphidiidae; genus Xanthostigma; species Xanthostigma xanthostigma. The sequence goes on from OY754468.1 coordinate 18,151,064, forward strand.
TTTTTGTTTTCTTCTGAACTAACAGCTTTAAACAAAGTTTATCAGATGTCGCCGCATGTTACTAAAACAGTTTTTTTTTTTAGAAAACATCCTATAGCGTAAGTTGGACCAAGCAAAACACATTTACAAAATTTTATTAAAACCGGTTCAGTGGTTTTGAAGATTAATTGTACACGTATTTCTATTTTGTGTTGTTTTCAGTTTTCAAATTCGGTTTTGTGTAAAATCTACTTTTTTGGAATATTTTTGCTTAAACAAAAAACATGCCTGGATCGATTTTGAAGAAATTTGTTTTAGATCAGATTTATGTTAATATGCATCTGTTTTTTGTGCTTTTTCGTACTTTTCACCTTCCATAAAGCTGGATATTGAGAATATAATTGCAAAAGTTCGGTAAAATTCGCGTTCTCCATTACGCTCCGCCATGGTGACTCGTATTCAACTGAACTGTACATCAATTAGTGTGCAATGTTATGTCTACACATACAAATTATTCAATATTGCACAATTAATTTCAAACAAGCTCAATCTTCGTTCAATTATTATGCTTGTGCAATATACGTATCAGACACACAATAATATTGACATTGTGCAGTATCAATTATTGTGCAATAATATTGTTCATGTAGGGGGCCTTCAGAGGTTTTAGCATTTATTGACGACTTTTTTATTTCAGGATAATGGTTATGTAGAATTGCAGATTAAAGAAAATCTCTTTTAATTAAATGTAGTATTTCTTTTATTCATTAGTTTCCATTTATTCATACCCTAAGAAAGAAATTGTAGGTTAATATGATAGCTAAAGTATAATACAAAATAATTTAGACTCAATTCTCGATCAGGCTAGAGAAAATGCTACGTATACACACAGTACGCACTGCGCATGCGTGTATATCGCATTTAAAAGAGAGAGTAGAAACGATTCTACCACTCTTTCCTTTCTACTGCCGGTTGAAATCGTAGAAGCGGAAGCGTTTCACTTTTTATCTGATTTAGACCAGTTCTATAGAGGTTTCACTTTAAAAAAAATAATAATTTTCGGAACCAATACAATAACTTCCCAATGTACCGGGAAGTTAAAAATTAATGAATAGTAAGATAATAATGTGAACTTGGACTAAATAAAGTAAATATTAAATTTTACAACTTTGCAACGTTTCGTGGATTGTTTGTCCACTTCCTGAGGCAAGATTATAGATTAGCATCCTTGTTGACAACTAGCTATAAGCTGTTCTTGCGTGAAGAATTGTATAAACAACGTTGCAAATTTATAAAATTTAGCATTTACTTAATTTAGTCCAATTAGTTCCCGTTATCCTACTATTCATTTATTGTCATGGATGATATCAATATAAATTATACTGTTACACGCTCCCCGTTGCGAGGACAACGGATTTCGTGAGACAACAATCGGCTCGTCATTTTAACAATGACACACACATTGTTGTGGAACAACAATCGGCTTGTTGTTCTAACAATATGCGTAGGTAAATAGGGCTTTGTTGCCAAATTCCAGACAACAATGAGTGCAAGAAAAGAAAGAACGATCCAGCGCATATATAAAACACGGAATAGCTCAGTAGACAGGCAGTCATACCTACATAGTGTTTCATCGAGTGAACAATCGACATAAATTGACAGTACCGTAAACAGTACTGAGGTAACTGCTGAAATAAATAAATAAATGAACTGTGTAAACAATCGTGTGTATATAGTTAAAAAATAAGTGTGCTAAATTAATGTTGGTGTGTTCCTGTGTTGTAAATATTTTGTGTACATAAATAGTGACCTTGTATTCTTTTCTTTCATTAGTTAGAATTGTTGTTTTGTTTCTGTTACGTTATAAAGAAGTACTTTTTTGTTTGTGTGTTTAACTGTTTTGTTAACGTTTCAATAGTGTAAATAAACATTTTCCACCACGAACTAGAATAGTTTTGTTACAATACATATTAATCCTTTCCATTATTTCGGACGAATTTAAATCGTAGTATATTTATACACTGTTAAGATTTAAGAACATCCAGTATACAAATAAAATACACATAGCAATATTCGTATATCAGGAGGAATATATGAGTTGGCAAGAGAAGCTTATGCCTACTTAAATTTAACCGCCAAGGGTTTTAAAACAACCCTCTCGAGTACTCGTCGGTTTCGCTAGCTACCCCAATAAGCGCGTCAAATGAACCCCGCATAACACGTATGCTAAACCTCATATAAATTATATAACTACAATCAATACCGAATTATTATTATTATTGTACATTATGCAGCCATTTCAAATTATGTATATATTTAATTTAAAACCATGAACGACTATAATAGTTTAAATTATAAAGAGCTAACTTCACTATGATTTGAGCTTGTCAAACACATTATTAATAACATTATTTATAACTTTAATTAAACTGCCATTCAATATTTTAACCACCTTTGAATGCACCGTCTATTGTTTTCAACAATGTTTAACAATCCACAGTTTCAAACGATCATATTCATTAAAAAAAATGTGAGTCTGTTCTTATGTACACGCGTTAGATGTTATACTTCTTTGGCGTGATTAAAAAAACTGATTTTAGTGTGCACGCAAATAATTTATTAAATTAAAATAATAAAAGGACCAAAGAAGTTTAGTATAAATACAGTTATTAGATGCTACGCGCATGGAAACAGTCGCTACTTCTATTTTGTTGGTAGCCTATTTCTGCGCGTAACTTCATTATGCTAGTTTTGATATTACAGTGTACGCGCGTATCGTAAAAAATCACTCATACCATTTTTTCATAACGTGCCAAAATAAGTATAACTTCAAAAATGAATAGATAAATAGAGTGGTTTTTACTTATTTCGTTATCATTGTTAGTTGTTACATAGTATAAAATAAAGTCGCTGATTTCCTCTGTCTATTTCTCCGCGTTATTCTTCTAAACTACGCAACGGATTTTAAAACGGTTTTCACTATTAGAAAGAGCGATAAACTAGGAAGGTTTGTATAAATAATTTGTAAATATTTTGTACAAAATATAACTGAACTATGACGGTGTTTTGTCATCACTACATAGTATTAAAACCAAAGCGCTGTCTGCCTCTGTCTGTACCGCAGCGTTATTTTTCTAAACCACGCAATGGGTTTTAAAACGATTTTCATTAATAGAAAGAGTGATAAACGAGAAAGGTTTGTATATACGATTTGTAAATATTTTGTACTAAATATGGCTGAGCAATGACGGTGTTTTGTCAAAAAGCACTATCAATACATAGTATAGAAAAAAAATCGCTGTCTGTTTCTCCGCTTACTTCTTCTAAACCACGCAACAGATTTTGAAACGATTTTCACTTACAGAAAGAGCGATTAACGGGAAAAGTTTATGTATATAATTTGTAAATATTTTTTACAAAATTTGGCTGAACTATGACGGTGTTTTGTCATCACTACATAATATTAATACCAAGTCGCCGTTTCCCTCTGTTCATGGTTTCCGCTTTCTTCTTCTAAACAACGTAATGGATTTTGAAACGGTTTTCACTAATATAGAAATAGCGTTAAACGAGGAGGGTTTGTATATATAATTTGCAAATGTTTCGTACTAAAATCGCTGATATATGACGGTGTTTTGTCAAAAATCACTATCATTACATTTATACCTATATAAGCGTTAGACTGGCAAAAACTCGAAAATGGCTCGACCGAATTGAATATATTTTTTTTTTTTGTTTTGTTCGCCTGAATACAGGGGTAGTTTATTAAAGAAAAAAAATCCAAAGGAAAACTCGCATAAAACAAAATTACAGACAGAAATGCCGTTACGATTTTATATTATGTGCGGTCGCGGTAATCGGACCCCCGTCTAGTTGGGTACCTTTTATAATCGGATATCACTAAATTCTGACGCAGGTATCGGCCCGACTCGTTTCTGTTTTTTTTTAAGTAGGCAACACACGCTACAACTAATAAATATTTATTATTCTCACAGTAACTATATACACGTTGTTTTGATCATTTCCATGAAAAAATGCAAATATTTTAAAAGCATATGCAACGGTAAAATTAAAAACTCAACTTCTTTCTTTTATTTCTGCTCAGCGTTGTACCTATATTCGGAATATTTAGCAAATTGATGGCAGCTGGTGTTCGAATCGAGATCCATCTTATGTGGGGACTACAAAGAAAGCGTAAAAGGGCTGATGCTATTCTCTGCTACTTTAACCTCTAATATATAATAATTGTCAAAATAACAATTATAAAAATACAATCGGTAAAATCTATCTATTTTATTAATTGCTAGCTATTTTAAAATATACATGGGCGTATATGTGTGTATGTCGAGCACTCCGGCTGCGCCGTCGTGCTCGAAAAAAAATAGCGTAAAGTATTCGTGGATAACTGGTCTTTAAAACACTTGCTCTATTTCGAGCACTCCGGCTGCGCCGTCGTGCCGAGCAGTTTTAAACGATATTCAGTTTTTTTACATCCTCGATCTAGATATATGGTTGTTAAGTTCGTTGCGCCATCTATTGAATATTCACTCAATCCAGTCAACATGTATTGCCATCTTATCTGGTTGTTAAGTCCGTTGCGCCATTTATTGAATATTCACTCAATGCAGTCAACAGGTATTGCCATCTTATATGGTTGTTAAGTTCGTTGCGCCATCTTTTGAATATTCACTCAATCCAGTCAACAGGTTCGCCATCTTATATATTATAATTATAATTTTATTATAATTTATAATTTTATTATATTATAATTTGCAATAAAATAATATTGCGACTATAAATTGAAATGTAAGCTATCCTATCTTTCAAGCTGGGTTGAATTGCACACGGTATGCAAATCAAATTTAAAATCGGTTCAGTAGTTTAGGAGTCCATCGCGGACAAACATGTGACACGTAATTTTTATATATTAAGATTTAAACTTCTTGTGATCGATTAGACCCCACATAGGCGTTTCAAGTGCTGACATCTACATTCACTCTTAATTGCAAATAAGTCCCGATTACTGAATTCCAACTAAAGAAGGTTTCACCACAGCACTCTATAATCAAGCAACTTCGACTAATTCATTATTGGAGACCAATATGCAAAATAAATTCTCGATTAGCACGATTCCATTGTATTAGTAATCATATTGATGATAATTTATAAATTATATAAATGAGACTTCTAAACATGGTCTTTTTTGACTTTTGGGCAAATTTTCATGAAGTAGGTACATACTTGATCACATGAAATCAGGAACACTTTTATATTAGCGTCCAAACGTCACATATTTAGATACTTAAATTATACGATTATTAAATTGTTTAAATTAAATACGCAACATGAAAAAGTCGATTTTAGCGAATAAAAATAATCATTATAGTAACAAAAATCTACAGCACAGAAAAAATTCCAGCCAATTGGGCGACGGGACCATTCCAACTTCAAAAATTTTGACATTTGATTATAATAAAGAAGATGATTTTTTTGATATCGCCTGAGGTGACGCGGGTAATGGCTAGTATTCAATATGATATTTGCTATACGTTGCCATGGTTATCTATACACAATATGTCATTTAATAAAAGCATGCCTAGCTATTTTATTTCTGACAGATCCACAAAACAAAAGAGGGGTTGAATTTTTTTTATTTTCAAAATATTTCCGAAACTGTAAAGTTTAGAAAAAAAATTTTAAACAAAACTTTCTTGAAAAAATAAATAGAATAATAATCCGTCATTAAAAGTATACCATTATTATATAAAAAATACCGTTATAGCATATATCTCTTCTGCGCATGCGCCGATTTTCCCCAAAAACAATAGGGCTCTTCATATTTGCATACCAAACATCCTCCCAAAATTTGGTTTCAATCCACTCATTCGTTTGACTTGTATCGTGTTCACAGACAAACAGACTAACAGACGCACAGAGTTTTTCCAAAAATATGTTTTTTGGATTCGGGGGACCTCAAAACGGAAAGATATTGTATAATTTTTGAAAAGTGATTTTTGACCTAAACTAGTACCATTCCCCTTTTGTGGGTTGGAATGGTAAAATTCGTCACTAATGGAAGTAACTGTATTATGACACTAATTCAACAGTATATGTGAACACGTTATTTTACATATCTTTATTGGAGAGTTTTAAAATTTCGTACGTATGGGCCATTAATCATAAAGTTACGCTAAAGTGTTTAGTGTGATTACATTACTAAAGTTGATAAAATATTCATTACAAGATATATAACATTGTGTACACGGTGTCAGAATGAAATATGTACAACTATAAGGGGAGATGGCATGTTATATTGGAAATATTGTCACGAAATTTGTAAATCTAAATCGAAAACACTGGACCGTAAACTACATTGGAAAAGTGTCGCCAAAAGGACATGTTGAAAAATAATATCTACAGTAGATGAATCAATTTAAACAGTATACCTAAATTAATTATTATTTACTAGAACTCAGGTTCTGCTTCGCCCGAATTTTCGTCTCCACGAAAAACGCTTTTATTGTAACGCGATAATATATAGCCTATGTCCATTCTGAACTTCTTGTCTAAATATTGGGGAAAAAAATTTGAAATCGGGTGAGTAGTTTCGGAGATAACCTCCTTCATTTAAAAAACCACTGAACGGATTTTAATGAAATTTTGTAAATGTGTCTTGCTTGGTCCAACTTACGCTATAGGATAGTTTTTATAAGATATTTTGTTTAAAATTACGGTGATTTCTAAAAAAAACTGTTTTAGCACCATGCAGCAACATCTGATAAAATTTGATGAAAGCTATTAGCTCACAAGAAAACAAAAAAAAACTGTTGTATTATTTACAAAGTAGCGACATCTGATAGAATTCGCTCAAAGCTATTAGTTCAGAAGCAAATCTTGTAGAATTTGCTCCAAGTTGTTAGTGCAGGCGCCGGGCCGCAAACGAAATACATTTTGCAGAATTATATCTATCGCACCCGGGTGAAACCGGGACGGACCGCTAGTATTACTATAAATTTAATAGTATAGTTTAATCTCTTCACTATATTTTTGAATCTATATTAACGTCCAATAAAAATTTAATGTTTCAAAATGTACTTAGTCTGACAACCTGCACTATAATAAAACTGCGAAACAGCATATTAAGTACTTTACTAAAATGATAGTCAACCATACACCTTCCATCGCAGAAAAATAATTGGAAAATTAAATGGAAAAAGTTTATTTTCTAAATACACAAAATAAGATCTTATTTAAGAAATTAGGTCTATTTGAAATCGGATAAGGCCTGTAGAAAATTTTAAAAATAATAATAATAAAGTACTTTCCCCAGAATGTATGATCACTGAAATGACAGAAAACTTGACAGACAATATTTTTAGCAGGCTAATATTAGTTTCGATTGTATGACAAGTAGGTATACTATTAATATGTAGTTTTATGTATGTAAATAAAAAAAATTGAACCTTCTTCCAAAAAAAGTCACTATAAAACGAAAATCAGCAAAGTTTTGATGTGGGCCCCAATTTAATTACTATGACGTTTTATATACTTCTATTAAAATAATTGGCGCCAACCCCAATATTTTATGATTTCGAGTCATGGTGTTTTTTAAAGACGATTCAATTTTTTTATAAAGTTTTCTATACTTTTTACTTTGTAGTCGCTTGCAGTATGTAGTCTCCTGGTTATTAATCGCCTTCTTCCTTACTAAACTAAAACAACTGCTCACCGATTTAAGTAAAACTTATGTGAGATCACCCTGAAGGTGTGCCCTATTAAAAAGAAAAAGGCTCATTTAAATCGGTTCATAAATGCGGGAGATATGAGGTAACATATTATTATATGTATATAAAAAAATGTCATTTTGTAAAGTCAGATTAAAACGATTAAAATATTATATATAATATACGGTATACCAATCGGTACCTAAACATTTTTAACAAAATGGTGTCGAAATAATTTAAATCGGATAACTCCTCGAACACATAATATGAGAACGAATTGAATAATCTCTTTTGTATTTTGAAGTCGGTTAAAAAATCTTGCAACTCTTACATCCTCTTCCAAATGTCTTAATTGACGTGAAACATTGTAGTCGTATTTATATCGTTTTGATGACATTACGGTATTACGTCAGTTGTGTTGAATGGTAAGCTATATGGAAATCATTAATGCATTAGAGAATTCCGTTCCATTATAATGCAATATAGACCGGGCGCCCAAGAGAGGTTCGTTTGCGTTTTATGTCAATCAATTTTCTGTAACGCATTAATAATTTCCATGAATACCATAGTTAAAAATGGAGATAAAAATATGTGGTAGAACTGACGGTATAAATGGTGGGAAAACGTGTCTCTAGTCCTTTAGAATTTAAATATAATATACCAAAAAATTGAAAAAAATACATATTTCAGTTTATTCATTAAGTGCCCCGTGCTGTAGAAGAAAATGAAATATATTTTATACTTTTTGGAGCGTTAATAAACATGTTTTTTTATTTTATTTCATATACACTAGCGGAAACAATTAAAGGATCAAAAAAAATTTCCAAATTTTTCGAGGTTTTTCAAGTGGCTGTATTTTCCTTAAAAATTGTCGTACTGGAATTTTAAAAAAAGGATTTTAAAGCTCGAAGTTTCTAGTTTTGAGATCTTATGATGAAAAATTTTTTCAAGCAACGTGTTCCGCTCAATCCTAATGAATACCGAAGAAAAAAAATTTTCGAAATTTTTTCGGTTCTTTTTTTTGGTCTACGAACTTGGAAAAAAATTTTCCAACTTAACCACTATATGGATCGGATAACATGTTCATTCAGCTTTAATTTGCTTTTTTGAAAAGTTCGATACGACCACTTCTCGCTGAGATATCGATCTTTGAATGGAAAAGGATCTCTTTGTCTTTAACCTTCAATATCTCAACAACCACTAATCGCAGAAGAAAATTAAGGAGGGTTTTAAAATCTTGAATAAATTTCCCACAAAAATCAGCTGCGGTTTTTTCGAAAAAAAATGTTTTTCTATTTTTTACATTAATTTGAAAAATCAAGGAAAAAAGGGCTTTTGGTGGCTTTTGGGCTAAATTGGAAATATCGAGAAAGCCAGTAATGATGAGTGTGCCTTTTACAGTTCAATATGCCCTCAAAAACCTCACAAAGTTTCGATTCAATCCATCGAGCCGTTTTTTTGTTTTATTCGATCGAATTTTTGAAAAAAAATTAAAGGATCACGATTTTAACTTTAAATAATCTTTAACAAAATGCAAAAAAAGATGTTTTTTTCAGTTTTTTTATGCATTTTTATTGGTCAAAATGTTTAAATTTATGCGAAAAAAAATTTGCAGAAGTGCACGCTCTAATGCATAAATTTCGCATAAATTTAATCATTTTGACCAATAAAAATGCATAAAAAAACTGAAAAAAACATTTTTTTTTTGCATTTTGTCAAAGATTATTTAAAGTTAAAATCGTGATCCTTTTATTTTTTTTCAAAAATTCGATCGAATAAAACAAAAAAACGGCTCGATGGATTGAATCGAAACTTTGTGAGGTTTTTGAGGGCATATTGAACTGTAAAAGGCACACTCAACATTACTGGCTTTCTCGATATTTCCAACTTAGCGCCTGATTATCCCAAAAGCCACCAAAAGCCCTTTTTTCCTTGATTTTTCAAATTAATGTAAAAAATAGAAAAAATTTTTTTTTCAAAAAACCGCAGCTGATTTTTGTGGGAAATTTATTCAAGATTTCAAAACCCTCCTTAATTTTCTTCTGCGATTAGTGGTTGCTGAGATATTGAAGGTTAAAGACAAAGAGATCCTTTTCCATTCAAAGATCGATATCTCAGCGAGAAAGGGTCGTATCGAACTTTTCAAAAAAGCAAATTAAAGCTGAATGAACAAGTTAGCCGATCCATATAGTGGTTAAGTTGGAAAAATTTTTTCCAAGTTCGTAGACCAAAAAAAAGAACCGAAAAAATTTCGAAAATTTTTTTTCTTCGGTATTCATTAGGATTGAGCGGAACACGTTGCTTGAAAAAATTTTTCATCATAAGATCTCAAAACTAGAAACTTCGAGCTTTAAAATCCTTTTTTTAAAATTCCAGTACGACAATTTTTAAGGGAAATACAGCCACTTGAAAAACCTCGAAAAATTTGGAAATTTTTTTTGATCCTTTAATTGTTTCCGCTAATTTATGTATCCATTTTTAAAGTCTAAAAACTAGCGTTTCTACTTTCCAACACAACATTATGAAAGACGAGTTGTAGTAATCAATACGTAGGTATTTTCGATTTTTTTTTAACTACAATATTTTACTGTCTTTTGTTGAGTTGAAAACTATGTAATGAGTTCTCGAGCTTATAACACTGTTGACGAATACTGAAGCTTCTTCTATAAAATGGAAGTGTGACATATTTCTTCAGTTGGCAGATTGGGACAGATTATTTAGGGATTTTTGAACACAGAATGGTTTGGAATCTAACAGCATGTAAACTCATAATTACTTTGGCAAAGTCTCAACAGTGGCTGTAAATTATATCAATAAGGTCGTTTTTTAAGATTTTTGTAATAGCTATATTTTTTTTAAGTTATGCCTTTTAATTGCTTATCAGTAATTAGAGACACAACATGTCTGAAATGTAGATTTTTCGGGGTCTAAGGCTTATTAAAGTCCAGAGGGGTCCCGTTTTTTGTAAGATTAAAGACCGCTGCACACAAGGATAGAAACGCTACTAGATTCCTTGCTAGATTTGCCTACTAGTTTTCTAGCGCTGGTTTTCTTGATTGCTGTTATGTACTCGCTTCACACGAGACGTTATTCCAAGCTAGTTTTGGGGATGGCTATGATGCTTGCGCAGTCATAGTTCAAATGTAAACACAGAGCAAAACGTGTCTGTTGTCTGACTCTGAGCAGAATGAAGCCATGTTGGTTTGTGGGTCCACGTGACAAGATACTACTTCCTGATTGGTTCTTGCGCATATCTATAACCAGCGGGTCTAGCAAGCAAAATAGCCTCTGTTCTAATAATTTTAAAACCTATCTTGTGAGCTAGCAGGCGAACCCGCGGTGACGCCATTTCCAGCTTCGTACCCATCGTACCGGCCAACAGAACCCAAAGCAGTGTTTCTACCAGCGTCTCTAGCCTCGTGTGCAGCGGCCTTAAGAATCTTTAAAATGCAGTTTAAAATTAATTTTAAAATCAAATTTGAAACTCGGTAGCCATATCAAAAAAATAATACTATAAATTCACTCAAAAAATCATCAAATTCACGCAAAAATTTGTCAAAATTCACCCAAAAAATTGACAAAATTTATCCAAAAAAAATGTCAAAATTCGTCCAAAAATGTGTCACAGTTGGCCCAAAAATTTGTCAATATTCACCCATGATAATGATAACCAATAAGTACCTATTAATATTTTTACTACTATAATAAAGAGTATTAAAAATTTATGATATTTCATATTTTTTGGACGCTTGACACTTGGGATCCCAGGATTTAAGCCCTATTCGTCTCTATGTAGATCCGTCCCCGGGTCGAATGTCTACTGGGATGGTTATTTAAAAAAATCGCACAGATAAAATTTCCAATCGGAAGTGAATATGTGAAGCATAGTTGTATACCGAATCTGTGAAGCAGTCCATATAGGTACATAAATTACACAAACGACGTGGCATATCGCATGAGCGTGACCAATTGCAATTTGATTCGCGTGATGCGCGGATATGCTCTATGAATGATATTAGAACTACCCCTTCGCACTCAACATAGATACACACCACAAGTGGCCGAAACGTTACTATATAACATAGTACAGTGAATTCATCAAAAGCCCTGTTTGATATGTCTGTGTCCTTTTGAGAACAGCAAATCACAAGAGAAGTGGTGTATGTCAACTTTTTGTAAAAATATATGATTCCAACGGACTCATGTACAATAATGGTGACAGATTCATCCATTTTTCACTCTGTTGGAAAAGGGACATCACTTCTGGCCTCCTAGACACTTTTTACTACTACACGAGCGTCGCGAGCGACAAGGTAAACAAGATTCGATCACCAGCAGTGCACCAAAAGAAACTCGCTTTTCAGTGATTCATGCAAGACGCAATACTTATGTCCGTTCATCCATCTATCACAGTTTTTTCTCAGAAACTATTTGACGTTAAAATTTGAAATTTGGCACAGAGATACAGGGTGGTAGCCCAACTACAGACGTGAAGTATAAAAGTTGAATTTTGATTCTGGGGGTTTATTTCAGGAGGTGGAAAATGGAAAAGATGTTCAAAAGCATCGTGTTGGGTGTCAAATGAAAGTTTATTGAAGCACAAAGTCAATAGTGTTTTTTTTTTGTTCATTTTGCGACCATTTTTTTGGGAAAAAAACACTTAAAAATTGCTGGCTCCCACCAAAAAGATCGCTGACTAATTTGAAAAAGTCATGAGGGTTGAGAATTAATTGCATACATTGAACGAAAATGTGTGTACTTTCGAGCCGCACGTTAGACACAGACATATTTTTGTTTTTTTTTTTTAATTTGTTATTATGTATATTTTTTGTACATATACCAGGATTGAAAAATTCTAGAGCGATCAATTGTTATAAACAATTTACTTGTTTAATTCTTTATAACTGCGAAACCAAAATTTGGCTATAGAACATACAAGTGGCGGGCTGATGGCACGGAGCACTAATTGTGCAAGTACAGTTTTTTTTTCAATTTAAAATAAATAATATGCGATCACTCGAGAAGATAAAAAGATGATTTTTGAAACACGACAATTAATTTGTTTCTTACATTTTACAAAGGCACCTCAAGGCAATTCTGACAGACAATTTTATGCCTCTTCACTGCAGTAAAAAATTATAATGTCGTTTTGAAATATTTGTTTTCTGAAGGTATAAAGAATTTTAATATACTACACCATTCCACCTTGCATCCCAAAGAGATACAGATATGTAATAGATATGAGATTTTAAATTAATGCTACGTGACACGCTATCAATACATTTACAATATTCCAGTTATACTCGGCACATATTTATATTTAGAACTTTATTTCTTCAAGTTAATTTACTTCTGTAATCTTGTAGGGTTGCTATAAATTATGATTTTCCAGAAATGTCATCTTTTTTTTCAAATTATACATATGCTATCAAAATTTCAACATCAGTAAACTTAATAACTTACTCTGGCAAACATTTCTTTACAAAATACTAATATCTAGAACAAGATTTTTGGCGTCTCTTTCTTCGCATTGTAAATTACTAACAGGCTCGGTAAAACACCCAATGAATCGACGTGATTTATCCCGGTACGAAACGGAACAATTGACAGCTTTAGAATAGACAAGAACACACGGTCACGCACAGAATAGGTCATAGGCATGTATTTTTTTTATATTTTTAATAAATGATTTAGTCAACCATAATACGGAAAAAATTGATAATCATTTAAAAATGTTATATTATCATAAGAAAAAAATATTAAATTTCACATTCAAAAATAGACAGTTTAAACAATCGGCCATGTTGACGGGCTTATGTGACGTCATGATATATGATGCATGTCAACCTTTGATGTCAAATTGATAATGTTCTAAATGAAGTTTATTTGTTGTTTTCTCTAAATACTGACATAATCTTACTCTGAGACGACACAGTCGTCATGGAAACTGTTGTTGATAATATATAGGTACTCTGACGTCACGCTGCGTTTTGAAAATTCGAAAACAGCTCGTATTTTCTACATTTCCTTTTTATATTTGTATTGTTTTCAGTGATTAGATTAATAAAATAACAATTACGATATGATTAGAAACTAAAATATATTTCGAAATAAAAATTTAAACCAATTTGGAGTCTCGTGCATATGACTTATTGGGTCTCAAAGCAGTGCACGTGTTTGTACATTCGTGTTTGTTTTTTTAAGCGCAGTTTGTTCCATACCAGGCCGCGTCGTACTCAAACAATTTAATATGCGACCTGAATTACTGTTTCTGAAATTAACATTAATTTATTTATTTGAATTTTTGATTGTTACAGAATAATAGCAAAAAAGCCTGTTATTGATCATAGTTTATAGTTCGTAAAAAAAGCGATACAACACGTGAAATATTAATAGACATTAACAAAATAGGTTAGAGCGATAATCGCTATGGCATTTAATACTTTTTAGACGAAACTACGTCCATTTTTTATTTTAACAATACACACTTCTGCACAGTCTCTTCGGTCGTCCACATGTTTATCAGCCTCACCAACTTGGAGGCTAGGTATCCAAATAATGGCAAAGAAAATACTGATTATACAGTAGAACCAGTGGCGTAACAATAGGGTGGCAGAAAGGGTAAAATGCCATGGGCCCCTGGCCTGAGGGGGCTCCTGGCCTGAGAGGCCGTTAGGACAGGAGGAACCTAACATTCATTAAACATTTGGTAAAAAATATTAATTTTGTATTTAATCAATTTAAGGAAGATATTAAATCTAAAACATACACGAATTATACAAATATCTGCTTACTTCGTGATTTATAAAGATGAAATATACAAATAATAATAATAATTCATCTTTATAAATCACGAAGTAAGCAGACATTTGTTATTACGTGCATTTAGCCAGAGCTGCTGAGTTTATTTTAAAAAATTCCAGCCAATTGGGCGATGGGACCATTCCAACTTCAAAAATGTTGACATTTGATCATAATAAAGAAAAAAAAATTTCTGGTATCGCGTGAGGTGACGCGGGTAATGGCTAGTATTCAATATGATATTAACTATTCGTTGCCATGGTCACCTACATAATATTATGTTCACGTCATGTAAAAATTAATCAAAGCATGCCTAACTAGGTTAGATATAGTTTATTTCTGATAGATCCATAAAACAAAAAACAGCTGATTTTTTTTTTATTTTCAAAATATTTCCAAAACTATAGTGTTTAGAAAAAAAATTTTACAAAATTCTCTTGAAAAAATAAATAGAATAATAAACCGTTATGAAATGTACCATTATTATGTAAAAAACACCGTTTTAGCATATATATCTTCTGCGCATGCGCCGATTTTCCCCAAAAACAATAGAGCTCTTCATATTTGCATACCAAACATCCTCCCATTTGGTTTCAATCCGCTCATCCGTTTGATCTGTATCGTGTTCACAGACTAACAGACTAACAGACGCACATAATTTTTCGGGGGACCTCAAAACGGAAAGAGATTGTAAAATTTTTGAAAAGTGATTTTTGACCTAAACTAGTACCATTCCCCACTTGTGGGTTGGAATGGTAAAAATAATAATAATTAATGTACCCACTAATAATAATTTATATTAAAAAAAATGTCTGTAGCCATTCAGACAAAAATGTATTCGCTACAACCGAATTTTGTTGATAAAAGTAATTTTTATCTTAGTGAAAAGGTTCTTAACCTGGGCGTCCGTTTCTGAAAGTGATGGCCATGCGATATTTGTATTGGAACAATTAGTTTAATAAGGATTATAGTTGCATACGTGACATACCTCATGTTGATCGAATACTACTGAATACAAAATAACTCTTTTAAACTGTAAATTATGTGACTATGTCCCCTATGTCGTACTTTTATGTAATAATAATATGTTGCAGGTAATTTTATTGCATTTTGAACAAGCGCAGGTTATCAAATTAATCAAATACCGCAACTCGCGCCTAGGGGAACAGAATGATGTGGACAACAAACATGACAGTGCAAACAACGGATAATAACCACTGGACATGTGCCCGTATGTAAACAGGTGATCCCAAAATAAAATCTAATTAAGTCGCTTAGACAAAAATAAAAACTATATCAAAAACCATATAAAAATAGACGTCTTTGACAAGCGGCCAAACGGACAGACTGATAGTTGTCACAACTATACGGCTAGGTATGAACGTTTGAACCTTAAAAAATTGGAATTAAGCTAAACTAAAAATCAGCGATCTTCAGCCTGTGCCTAGTAATAGATTTGCTAATTAAAAAAAAAGTGTGTGTGCGTCAGCTCAGACGCACGACTGGAGTTTACTCCTTAGATACGCTATGTAATGTATTCCATCTAATTCTTTGGCACGTTAAATCCTACAGATATATATGTTTGTCTCTTTTGAAGCGGACGAGCGTAACGCCTCACTTGAAGCGGTGGAGCGTAACACCTCACCAATTGATTTTACTACTCATAAAATTTTCGCACCGGGCCTTATAACTCATAATTGTTTATTAAGGAGTAAACTCCAAAAAACGAACATGTAGGTAAGTTTACGAAAAAAATTATATTTTTATTTTCATTGTATTTAATTATTATATAGGTACCTATTATATTTAGGTAGGTACTAACTATGCTTGTTTTGACTAAATTTGATACATTGATGGTTCCAAAAAAAAAAATGATTTTTTTAAAGGTTTCATAGCTTACCCAATGAACCGCTGAGTGCTGCATTGGAGTGTTTAATTACAATAGGGTTTTCATTAACTGAAGATTATTGCAAATTAGTATAGCACGAAAAATAGCGCTGAACAATATACAGGTGATTTTTATGTTCATTCTTTTTTTAATAGCGTGTAGAAATCAAATAGACGAACAAATATTTCAAGTAACCTTTCTATCAAAACTTAAAAAATAAGAGAGAAACAGCGTTTCCAAGTTTAATTAAATTTTTTAAATTTTTCCACTCAATAAAACGTATAAATATATAAAACTTATTTATTTCGTACATTTGCGTTCTTGATTCCAAATATAGTTCAGAATTGTGCCAAACACATCTACGAGATGTCATCATTTTTTTCCGTAATTTCCAATACTAATCGAAAACACCCACTTATTTTCTTTCAAATATTTTAAGAAGAGAATATGGGAGAATTGTTTGTGAACGATGTCACGAGTAGGTACGTCTCAAAAACATCAGATTGTAAATGGAATACAGCGCGCGATAAAAAAAGATATGCGAGTTGATCCAAGATGTAGGGTTGCAACAAACCATTTTGTTTAGATATAGATAGATAGATAGATAGATAGATAGATGTTTATTTGCTTATTACAAAGTAATATACAAAGGCACTTTGACCTAGTTTATATATAAATATAAAATAAAAATAAAACAAAACAAAAACAAACAAATACACTTACTAAAGTTTAATATAATTACCTACTTAAAGAATCAGAGTTTTAAAAATTTAACAATCGTTAATTAAGAAACTTCTAATTTTTAGTGCATTGGCAATATAGAAAAACAAATTATTTATTTTTTCTTTATCTTTCCCCACCTTTAAACAGTTTATTAATCCTAATCGGTCGAATGTCCCTAAATATTTTTTTAAAAAATTTTCTCTAATATGGTTATACATTGGACATACGACAATGAAATGATATAAGTCTTCAGGCTTGTAACAGTTACATATATAGATTAGGAAAGTAAGTTATCATCTAAAGAAGTAATTTAGTCGGTTTACTGCAGTTTTGAAATAATAAAGCAATCCACAACAAAAAGTCAAATTTTTTGCCAATACATTTTTTTTCTGTTAGGTAGGTATTAAAAACTAGAATACAGTTTAATTTACTTTATATTTCATTACTCTTATGTCGCTTCGATAAAATCACATCTAATTCATAGCCATAGGTTGCAATATATTACCTACGTGTTAACTCGATTCTCCTCTAAATCAAGGCTACGAGCGAACACATCAGCAGATCACAATTATTATTGTTAGTCATTACCTATAGGGGAGGGCGGGGGAATGGCGCTCACTGGGTAATGGCGCTCACCTCTGTAACTCTGTCAAAAAGAAACGTAGCGACACGTCACGTCGCGTGAAGCGCGAGGGGAGGGGGCCTCTAATAGACATAGCGTTGCAAACGGACAGTCAGCTCGCGTCATGTGACCGTGAAGAGCGTTTCTACGTTTGCGGCCGTACTGATTTAATTTTTAATTAGGTGTTTTTTGTCGGTAAGTCCAAAACCTTAATGCTTATTTAATTACTAATTTTACTTTTCTGCCAATAAACTATTCTATTTTGTGATATTGCAGTCAATTTTCAACAATCGTGTATGATTTTTTTAAAATTTCAAATTAATTACAAAACGACCGGTTGGGGTTATACCGCTCATCTGAGCGCCATTACCCCTTAGTGACTTATTTTTTTATTGTTTTAGATAGATATGCCAAGAAATCGTCAAAGGACCACCGCTAAAGCGGCTTGGACCGAAGAAGCCCGTTTTCCACCCAACAGCAAGAAACTGAAATTGCTGAACAAGTTAAGTTGCTGGGCTCGCTATATTATGGACTCAATGTTGCAGATTTGCGTAAACTTGTTTATAAATTTGCTGAGCGCAACAATATCAAAAACAATTTTGATCAAAGCAGCAAAACAGCCAGATTGGATTGGGTACACTTCTTTATGAGACCCTGAGCGGCATTACCCAAAGTCAGGGGCAGTGCCGCTCAAACATTTTTTTTTAATAATGTTGTCCTACTACTAGTAGGTGAAAGATATATGCATTTGTTGTTAAATTGTTGATTACTCGATAATTAAAGACTTTGTTACTCTTGTTAATTTTGATTCATAATAAATAATTTAAAAAATACACCATGTTTTCCTTAAGTGAACGCCATTCCCCCGTCCTACCCTACTGTTACCTTAATAGGTTTTTTTTAACTCCCTTCTTTCTAAATTACTGAAAATCTTAAGAACAAGCAGACTTCCGTTTTAGGTATTCTATAATAATTCTTTTAATTTTAACAATACTTTTTTATTTCTAGGACACTATAGAACACCTACACCTGATACATATATTAAAAACATGCATGTCTCGTCCACATAAGCTCACAGAAGAAATTAAAATTCTGTATAGTTATGAACTCGTTTCATTAATGCGTTATCCATTTTGCGTTACAAAGGTTTCATTTAGGTATATGTCTCCGCCATTGAATCATTGCCGCTTACTTTACAGAAAATTTCAAACAGATATCTGGCTAAAGTTTCACTTCAAAAACACATCATTCTTGCATGTTTATTCGTTTGGTGCGTAACGGAAACACCGCCTACCGTTCGCAATTTGTCGAATAACTGTAATAATATAATTAAACGTAAGCTTTAATTATCAAAAATTTTATAGCCAGTTAAGGAGTTATGGTGTTTACGTTGCTGCACTGAAAAAAACATATTGAGTACAATTATTTGAAAAATGCAAAAAAAACATTATTCGACGTTTACTTCCACGAAGACTACTAGCGGGAAATTGAGTGAGATTGAGCTGCCTGATTATTTATGTTTTAAACCGCCAAGCTTTTTTATAAACGATATGGCAGGAAGCGCGAAGAAAACGACATCACCATCATTAAATCATACTTTATAACCATAGCATGATTTATTAATCATTTAATCCACAGGTCACGCTGCGATCGATGCAGTTGTCCCCACTCTATACTCTGCACCCGGTCAATTGGAGTCTATAAAAGTATGATCAATTTGAAAAACATCTGATAAATTTTATAGCAATCATATATATTTTATTTAACAAATGAACCAAATTAGGTCAACTTATTTTTTATGAAAGTTAAAAAGCATGAAATTGTTTACGTACAAATAGTTAACTTTCATTAAATTTTCTTATCAAAAACAAAAACGTTTGGAGCAATAAATTATAGTGAAAAATAAATCACTATAGAAAAAACTCCCAGCACTCCAGTTAAACCTATATACAAACATAACATTATACTGTGGCCAGATGGGTACAAATCGAGTGGAGGAACCTTACTTATATAAAAACAAAGAGATCCCGCCCACTCAAGCTGAACTGGCTCGTTTCCCGCAGCCAATAAGAACTTCGTATACAGATTACACCTACAACACATGGGGTCCGATGAACTACCAGATATTATTTCAGGATATTTTTGAAAACCTCTGGATTCATAAAGATCACAACTGTTTATGAATGTTTACATTTTTTAAGAATTTTTAACTGGCTGTATGATCACCCAAAACATAATTTGTGCAGTTCTCAAAAAAAACACAATCATAATCTGCAAATATATTCTATTCTCTTTGTGATTTAATTTTGAATACGGATATCTTCCGAAATGGACATTTTAATATTTGAAATCGTTGCGCGCTGGTGTACAAAATGTATAACAGAAATAAATTTATAAATTTGAAACAAATTAATTATATTAAAGTATACCTACACGAATCAGTTAGTTATTGGCAAATACCCAACACAGATAATCTTCTGAAATCACTTATATTTATTCTTATATTTAGAATTATTCAAGTGATTTTACATAAAAGTGAATTTATGATTAACAAAACCACACAAATAAACGATTTCGCATTATTTTGAAAACCTGGTAAATTTCTGGTTTCAAGGGAATTCCCGGGAAATGTAAAACAGTCAAAAATACGCAGATAAGGCAGTGTAGGCATATAAACATAGTACGCAAGGAGGGAGTCGTCAGTTGAGATCTTAGACTATAGAAAGTCTAGACTCGGTAAATCCGCCACATTGAATTTCTAGTTTTTATACAAAATTTGTATAAAAACTAGAAATTCAATGTGGGGGAAGGAATATCGAATCAAATGGAATTTATTTAATGGGTAAATCGAAAAATACATTCATTAATGAATGTATTTTTCGATTTACCCAAATCAAATGGAATTTATTTAATGGGTAAATCGAAAAACACATTCATTAATGAATGTATTTTTCGATTTACCCATTAAATAAATTCCATTTGATTCGATATTCCTTCCCCCAATGAAATAGGCGAAATACATTCTTATTTTTCCAAATAACACTTTTTGGAAAAAACTTATTTATCTGTTTTCTCTTTTATTGGTCCGTTTGTCCTGTTAATACGATACTTACAGGTCTAACGGCTGATCAGATCGAAAGCAAATTTTGGTAAAATGTTTGACATGTAAACTGTATGAAGAGCACTTTTTTTGGAGAATCGGCGCATACGCATGAAAAATACGTGGTACAAAGTTATTTTTTCTATTATATTGGTATCTATACTTGCAAAAAGTAAAAACTATAAAATATTTCACTGATTTTGGAAGGTGCATGCGTGCGAGGGTGCGTAGCCAGTTTTACTTTCGTAGTGTGTAGTGTAGAAACGACACAATTAGTTTGGTACAATTTATTTAAACAGTAAAAATTTTCCTAATTTATCATAGGTGTAGCAACGATTTTATCCTGGGGGGGGGGGGGATTTTCAACTCTGCCTACCAATAATTTGAAAACTGATCATAGAAGCGAAATGGATCAAAACGACTTTTTGGAAAAATTTCACGACAAAGAAAACGTAGATTATTGTAGAATTTATCTTGTTATTTGTACATGAACAATTATTATTCTATGGTGGAACAGGCCCACCTGGCCCCCCTGTTGCTACGCCAATGTAATTCATTACATTTTATCGCACATCTTTGATATAAAATCTACAATGAATTGCGGTAATTTTCGAATTAACTTATATAGCTTCAAATGTACCAATGTTCCAGGTCTGTGCAATGTGACATTTCTCTATAGTCTAAGGTTGCGGTGAACGGAGGAGGCGGCACAGGACAGACCGGCCGGCCGGATCCGGTATCGATCCGTCGGTGTCCGTGACAGCGTCGCGGCGCTACCGCCTCCACGCGCCACTCTCTACGTTAACCGTGTGAGCTCCCGGATCGCTCCGGGCATTCGAACCAACACACTGGATGTATAGTCACAGACTATAAGTCGTGGCATTTTTTTATTTATATAATAATAATACATTTCTTTAAAACTTCCAGAAGTACGAAACGTGCCATTACTGCACCAATAATGCATTGAAATCGCTTGCATAATTTGAAACAGGCTTTTACACTTCCTGCACCATCAGCTAATATCAAGAGTTGTTAACAAGTTTCTAAACCCCCATGAAAACAGATTTTTCAGTCAATTTTAAAATAAAGTAATGAAATACTGTGAGCTATAATAGCAGCAGAGCAGCAAAACTCTTGCCTATTGAGGACTACAATAGTCAATAGGCTTCTTAAGTTCTTCTTCAATATGCCTCACTACAGAAAGCGATCAAATTTGCATCTATTAAAATAGTTTCTTGTCGAATAATTGATATATAAAACAAGTGATCGAACTTTGAAGACTAAACTTGCAAACCTCATCATCCTGACCACACTTTCTGTGCACGACACATCCAACCAATCTTTACAGAGATGAGTAACTATTTGGATGTTTTCCGTGAAAGAGTCCGGTTATATTCGGTAATCGGTTAACGTTTTTTTTTTTGCAATGATTCACACCCTAATATACCGGTTTGTCCTGTAAGGAAGTATTTTTTTTGTTTTCGTCCTAATTCGATTAAATTCATACATAGACATTGATTACAGCTTCTGACACACCAAATATCAATTTAAACAAATACGTCATTCAGCAAACCAAATATCCACCTATGAAAAATTGATATAATTATAAAATATTTTTAAAACTGAGATTTCAGATTTGGATTTTTAAATTCCTTATAAGGAAGGTGTTAAAATACTAACAGCGCTATATTAATTGAACTTCAGTAATACAAACACCCTCACTTTCAACCCTTCGAAAATGCTAGCGCTACGGTGTGGGAAAACGTTGAACCAAATATTGAGTTAAGCGAAAATGCAAACCGACTAACAAACAGAGTTCTCTGCGCTAGTTGTTCTACTGGCCCTCTAGCAACCACTGAAGCAACACAGTTTACGCCGGTTTGCGCTCCTGCTAAGGAATACAGGTTTCTTTATAGTAAACTGTTTATACTTTATGACACTAGTTGGCGCAGAAATAATTTTTCCAGTGTAGTGTTCAAATTTCAAAGCGGCAAAAAGTTTTATAATATTCATTTATGTTACAATGTTAACAATTAAATTAAAAAAAACAGCGCGTAATTAATTATTGATCACTTATATTTCAAAAACAATTAAAATTATGTTTTTAATAATAAATAGAATATACAAATTGTCATCCGGTAGGTGAAACGACTCTAGTCAAAAATAAAAAAATCTAGATTTAAATTTTCATTTTTTTTCTTTTAAGTTCAGTCGTGCTTGGTTAAACACTAATTTTTAATATAATTTTAGTTTTGAGAAAAGTACGTCTGGGAAATTTAAAAAAAAACTTACTTTTCTCTAAGTCTAGAGTACAGTGTCCTTTACGTTGCAAATATGATAAAAAGTTATTAAAGTTGTTTAAAATCAACATATTCTAGGTCCCTATACCAAATTTGAAAATCCTCGGCCAACTATGATTTTTCATTTTTATTTTCCCGAGATAGCTTTTTGGTACATAACAGATTACATCAAAAATGCATTTCGAAAAGTTGCATGAAATCAAAATCTAGGTTCATATTCATAAATGTGAGACATCAAATGCACGAGAATTTTAAAATTTAGGATAGGAACACAGATTTTGATTTCAAGCAACTTTTTTACATAAATTTTTGACGTATATGTTATCAAAAAGCTACTATCATGAGAAAAATCGTATTAGTTGGCCGATGATTTTTAAAGGTATAGACCTTAGATGTTGATTCTAATCAACTTTTTTTAATAACTTTTTGTCATATTTGCAATATTTAAAAGACACTTTACTCTAGAGAAAAATATATTTTTTTAATGTCCAAGTCTGCATATTTGATTTCTCAATACTGATGTTAAAAATTGGTCATTTACCAAGCAAGGCTGAACCCTAAAAATGAAAGTTCGAAACTAGAATTTTTTACCTATCCGGGGACACACTATACATATTTATATAATGAGATTTTAGAAGATAGGTACGTATTGACATGGTTGATTATGTCAGAGGATGTAGAGGCCAATAAACCATATATTAAAAAAAAAGATAGGTAGGTACTGTTGAAAAAATGGCGAATATTGGTGAACCTGAAAAATGCAAAAAGATTATTGTAAATGTAAGCCTATACTATTGAAGAGTATGAAGCGATTTCTTTTCTTTTTTTTAATTTTTCTGAGATTTTGAATTTGTTATATTATATTTGTTGTAAAATTTTGGTTTTTAATTACTTATTTATAAAAAAATGTTAAATAAAAAAAAATGGTTCCACACGCTTTAAATGTTAACTTACCTACTTTACAATAATCTCTTTAAATTTTTCAGATCCATCAATATTTTAAGCAGTAATTATTATGTCGACCAATGAGGTGCCATTTCTTCTACACTTTACAGTACCTTCTAAAATCTTATTATATTAATTATTATTAATATAGGTACCTATAAATATGGCTAAAAATCACCAAGATCAAAATTGGTTTTATGACGAAAACTAGGTATTGCAACATAAACATTTGTTTATATTGTCACTAAACGTACCTATGTATAAAAAAAAAACTTTTTAACAAAAAAATTAAACCGCCGAAAAACTGAAAAGCAAAAAATATTAAATCTTTTTATTTAACTAAGTAGTTGAACGTACGTGACAGTCTAGTATATCTAAGTAATTTTGAGTCGGCGTCAAACAATCAATGAACAAATATCACTAAAAGAAATAACCAAATCAAATTAGAGAACTCTCGTGAACTCTCAGAGATTTCCGGCGAAGGATTGTTGACGCCGACTCAAAATTACTTAGATATACTAGACTGTCACGTACGTTCAACTACTTAGTTAAATAAAAAGATTTAATATTTTTTGCTTTTCAGTTTTTCGGCGGTTTAATTTTTTTGTTAAAAAGTTTTTATTTTATAATTTTTTGTGGCTATATAATTTATAATTGTAATACACAAAGCATGAAAATCTGTAAGTGAACTATAAATCACCCCTATTTTC
The DNA here is from genome assembly GCA_963575645.1 of Xanthostigma xanthostigma. Classification (NCBI taxonomy): domain Eukaryota; kingdom Metazoa; phylum Arthropoda; class Insecta; order Raphidioptera; family Raphidiidae; genus Xanthostigma; species Xanthostigma xanthostigma. The sequence goes on from OY754468.1 coordinate 18,175,856, forward strand.
CCACCCTTAGGGTAGGAGTTTTTTTTCCAAATTTATATGAGACGAGCCTCGAGGTATACCCTATCCAATAAAAAAATAATTATCAAAATTGGACCACTCTGTAAAAAGTTATGTGTGGTCATACATTACAATCAGTGAGTGAACAATCAATCACCCCCTGTTTTCCTACCCTTAGGGTTGGAATTTTTTTACCAAATTTATATGGGACCAACTTCGGGGTATACCCTTTCAAATAAAAAAATAATTATCAAAATCGGACTACTCTGTAAAAAGTTATGCGTGGTCATACATAAATAAAAAAAAAAAAAATAAATAAAAAAAAAAAAATAAAAAAAAAAAAATATACGCGTCGAATTGAGAACCTCCTCCGTTTTTGTTTTTCGTCGGTTAAAAATGTTTGATTTTTTGCACTTCCTATAAAATAGCTAACGGTTGTAAAATAACCCATTTCGCACTAGTTCGTAATTTAAAAAAAAAATAAAATAAAATGTAGTAGCATTTCCGTAGTAAAAGTATAAAAATCAAACGCATCTTACAATTGGCGGTAAACTTGCCTAAAATTTAACTGTCAGAGGTTTTTTAAAATTATGTGAAAATCTGTCACTTCATAGGTGATATATATGCAAAAATACGACATGTCTCTCGTGTATGATGAAACTCAAACTAACAGTTTATGCTGGAAATTTCTCAAATTTATCAGAAATGTGTCTTTTTACTGTTGTGAAACGAAAGTATTATTATTATTATGACAAAAGATACGGTAATAAAATCTAGAAAGGTAGTAGTTTAAAACACCAATGTTAACACTCGAGTTTGATATCAGAATATAGAAACTAATGACGTCAGTAACGTTGTTATCATTCAAAACTGAAATTTTTGATGAACTCGTTTATAACCAAACCGCTGATGTACGTGGGAACGTTAACCAACTTATTGACCCTGTGGACATCGAACACAGCATAACGGTTCCGTGCTTCGATTTGATTGACAAATCTTTCGTAGTAGTTAGTTAATCCACTTTCTTAGGAGTGGCTTGGGGACGGTGCAATTGGTCAAAAATTTCTGCTGCTGGTATTTTCTGGTCATTTGGCTCCAACAGAACCTAAAAACGAAGCAGCAGATTTTTTTTTAAATTTTAACCCTTTTTTACCCTCTTTCAAATTTTGTATCCCCCCTATCTTCAAATGGGTCCCGATTCCGCCTATATATCATAGAAGAAAAAATGCTCTATATTACTTAAATAGCTTATCTACCAAGCGGCAGAAGGTTATGATGTTATGCTTTTTTACGCGTCAGCTCCTAGAGGGCGCTACTTTGCACGAAGTACCTTTTAGTATAATATATTATATACAGCATTTTAATCATTTCGTAATACTTACAAAAGTACATACGATAATTATTAATTGATTAATCTATTGCGCTACCAAAAAATTGCCTTCCCATATATTTTTTAATTAATTATGTAACTTGAGAGTTTTAATAAATAACGCTTGTTGCTTGCTTATTGCGCCGCTTAAAATAATAACGGTACGTCCTGAATATCAACGCTATATACAGGTAGGCATTTATCTTGAGACGAAATAATATCTTTGTTGGACTCGATTGTTTCGAAAAAAGTTTCAGACGAAAATTGTAGGGCACCGAAGAGGCCATCGAAAGGTCCATATTACGACTTCCGATTTAGACCGAAAGTGGTGTTTTTAGACCAAAAGTCAATTTTTTTAATGGAAACATCCATTTTTTACCACGGATTTCGTTTTAAAAAAGAAAAAAAAACTTTTTGATCTTTTTTTTTTTTTATTTAATGTAAAATTTGTCCATAAAATGGCCATAAAGATGCAAAAAAAAACAAGAATCTTGAGTACCTTGTTAGGATAATTTTTTTTAAAATGTTTCATACAAAAAGCTATCTTGACATGACCTTGAAAATGACCTTAACCTTGATTTCAAGGTCGTTTAAAGATGAAATTAAAAATTTTAAATGGGACATTCTTTTTTGACCTCGGAAAATACAAGGGCGGGAAGTTTTACATTAATATATGAGCTTAACCTCATAACACCAAGATCAGATATGAAGGTCATTTTAAGGCCGAAAACTGTATAATTTTTAACAAGGTACCTACTCTCAAGATTATTGTTTTTTTTTTTGGTTTTTATGCCCAATTTATGGACAAAATATGGATTAAATCGAAAAAATAATAAGAACAAAAAGTTTTTCTTTTCATTTTTTAATCGAATCTCCATAGTAAAAAATGGATGTTTTCATTAAAAAAATCGACCTATGGTCTACATTTTTGTCTGAAACTTTTTTCAAAATAAGCGAGTCCAACCGAGATATTATTTTGTCTCAAGATAAATGCCCCACTCAGTATATATGTAATATGTATATATTATGTAGGTATGTATTAGTGTTAAAAAATTGAACCATCACGTGGACCCATTTTTTGTGGACGCAAAAATCATGAAAAAGCCTATATTATCATACGGACTCCTTCTGTCTACATTTCGTAAGTGAACACATGTGCCTTATTCGTTAGGAAAGAGTGCTCTCGATTCCAATTCCTTTCTTTCTGAGATAATCTAAGGGTAAGGCCACATGAAGAGCGTTCAACGCGCGTTAGCCTAACGCGCGTTTACAATTTCTATACAACTGTTTATATATGTTACCGGCCAACCACGATTTCAGGACAAACTAGTTTGGCCTAGGCCAAACTAGTTCTACAAACCAGTTTGGCCTAGGCTGAACTAGTTTGTCCTAGTATGAATAGTAGGCCAAACTAGTTTGTCCTGAAATCGGGTTTGGCCGGTAACATATTCAACTGTTTATATTAGTCAGAGTGCCCGTCGGCAAACATTTTATTGATACATACTCTCCCCAAACTTTGTATATGGCTTCATTAGGCCTAGTCTGACACCTATTTCCTCTATGACTTTTCTTGATTTTGGGGCGTTTTCCCTATAAAGTTTCCTAAACATGTCGTTTTGACGACATGTAAAAATTTATACATACTGTTTGGTTTTTTAATTGGATAGCTTAAAAACTTCAATCAAAACACTAAAATAATGTTCTCTGACAAATAACATGAGCCATTTAAAACGTCTGACACCTCGAATATGTCGAAAAAACGACTATAAGAAAATTTATGAATAACCAGCTGATTTTCTCAGTATCTTATATTTGAACACTACAAAATAAAATTTTCATATTGTCTGACGGGGATAGTTTTCCTATTTTCCAGTCTGACGCGTCAAAGTTGTCGATTTCATGACTATAAAAAAATTTATGAATAACCAGCTGATTTTCTCAGTATCTTATATTTGAACACTGCAAAATCAAATTTTCATATTGTCTGACGGGGATAGTTTTCCTATTTTCCAGTCTGACGCGTCAAAGTTGTCGATTTCATGACTATAAAAAAATTTATGAATAACCAGCTGATTTTCTCAGTATCTTATATTTGAACACTGCAAAATCAAATTTTCATATTTTCTGACGGGGATAGTTTTCCTATTTTCCAGTCTGACGCGTCAAAGTTGTCGATTTCATGACTTTAAAAAAAATATCAATAACCAACTGACTTTCTCAGTGTCTTATATTTGAACACTGCAAAATCAAATTTTCATATTGTCTGACGGGGATAGTTTTCCTATTTTCCAGTCTGACGCGTCAAAGTTGTCGATTTCATGACTCTAAAAAAAATATCAATAACCAGCTGATTTTCTCAGTATGTTATATTTGAACACTGCAAAATCAAATTTCCATATTCAATTTGATTTTGCAGTGTTCAAATATAAGATACTGAGAAAATCAGCTGGTTATTGATATTTTTTTTTTAGTCGTGAAATCGACAACTTTGACGCGTCAGACTGGAAAATAGGAAAACTATCCCCGTCAAACAAAATGAAAATTCGATTTTGCAGTGTTCAAATATAAGATACTGAGAAAATCAGCTGGTTATTCATAAATTTTTTTATAGTCATGAAATCGACAACTTTGACTCGTCAGACTGCAAAATGGGAAAACTATCCCCGTCAGACAATATGAAAATTTGATTTTGCAGTGTTCAAATATAAGATACTGAGAAAATCAGCTGGTAATTCATACATTTTCTTATAGTCGTTTTTTCGACATATTCGAGGTGTCAGGCATTTTAAATGGCTCATGTTATTTGTCAGAGAACATTATTTTAGCGTTTTGGTTGAAGTTTTTAAGCTATCCAATTAAAAAACCAAACAGTATGTATAAATTTTTACATGTCGTCAAAACGACATGTTCAGGAAACTTTATAGGGAAAACGCCTCAAAATCAAGAAAAGTCATAGAGGAAATAGGTGTCATCTAGGCCTAATGAAGCCATATACAAAGTTTGGGGAGAGTATGTATCAATAAAATTTTTGCCGACGGGCACTCTGACTATATGATAACGCGCGTTCAACGCGCCACCAACGCGCGTTATCATATAAACAGTATAGAAATTGTAAACGCGCGTTAGGCTAACGCGCGTTGAACGCTCTTCATGTGGCCTTACGCTTAATTACAAAGTTGCTAGTAACGTCACTTATCTGTTAAAAATGTTAGCTAATTGATACAATTTTCTCAACTACCTAATTTTTGTAACAGTTGTAGACGCTGATGACCTCAGACGTTGAGAATCTATAATCTGCAAGGTATGTATCTATCCACAGGACGTAATAGTGAACGTCTCTTTTAATCAACAATCATATAAAATGTATAGTTTAATAAAAGATCTCCACATCGCTTTTCGATTTTGTGTCACTCCATTTATCTTCACTACACAAGTACTTTTTTTGTAAATATGACAGTAAAACAAATCTCCAATCAATTCCCCAGTAAGCTTGATTAAAAGTCTAAAAAACATGGAGATTTATAGATATCTATACAAATCGTAATTACAAAAATCCGCTGTAAATACAGGAATGAGTACAAAAAAAAATCGTATTACTCATAATATAATGCCGAAATATTTTTTCAATAAACACACACAAAAAAACGTAAAAAAAGAAATCAAACCCATAAAAAATATTCATTATACATTTGCTGCATAACAGCCATTTGTATTCATTCAATCTGACGTATGTCGTAGAGATTTACTGCGTTTGTCAATGGAGCCCGTCAATTCTACAGGGAAACGCGCGGTAAAAACTCGGGGAAAAATGAATTCAGGGAAACTAAAGTAGCATGACTAATCTACCTTTTATGTAATGTTCAATAAAGTTTGTTTTCTATGGCGTACACACACAGAGATAAAAATCACATAATACCTATATCTATATACGTGATAAAGGATAACTATAGATAAAGCGCAGTTCACATAGCTATAGAGAAAAATGAAACTTCTAAACATAAAAAAGTCAGCACAGAAGTAATCCACAAATCCTACACATTAGTTATATACACGTTTGCAAAACGAAATAAAAATTATATTTAAAAACACAAAAGTTTTAAATACGCCTGTAATAGATCAGGCAAAATAGGTTTTAGCTATCAATTAATTCGTGGAGAGCAGTTTTTAACTTGTTTTCTAGCTGGACTGTCGCAAAAACATCGAAATTTCCGAAATATTTTGTTTTTTTTTTGCGAATGACTTACAGACGCATTTTTTTAAATTTTTATATAAATTAAAATACATTTTCACTCGAACGATGTCTCATTTTCTAAATTATATAAAGAGTTGTAGAGAAAGAGTTAACGTAGCAAATAGTTACTAAAGTCGGTTACTATACGGAAGGAATTATTCGAAATATTATGTTATTTTTGATAAAAATGGAATTAAATTGACGTTTTTTAACTTCTGTAGTATCCACACAGTGTGTTCACCGATAGTGGTAACAGTGAATAATTCTTGTATTCTACTAGATACAAAAAAATTTGAATAGTTTTTTATTCCACTCGAAATTTTCTGTCGAAAATATTTCTTTATACTTCAAACTCAACCGGAAGTGTATATGGATTTTTTTTCAAATGGCAGCATATGTATATGTATATACTTCTCTAAATTTCTATTTTTTTTCTCAATAAATCCATATAAAATTTGCATAAGGTTACATAAGAAAATATTCAAAAAATACGTTATTGATTTTTAATTAAACAAACAGTATCTAATAATTGTTATTAATATTTACTCATGTGTGTAGTGCTATGAAAATTAACAAATTGATAACGTTTTTCTCGAATATTTTCTTATGTAACCTTATGACAATTTTATATGAAATTATGGAGAAGAAAACAGACATTTAAAAAAAATATGTATCCATTCGAAAAAAAATGCATGTATGCTACCGATTGAGTTTGAAGTACAAAAAAATACACACAGCAGTTTTCGGTGGTAAATGTCGAGTTGAATAAAAACTATTCAAACCTTTTTTTTGTATCTAAACAGAGAGACGTCGACGTGTTTTATAATAGAAGTGAAAATTATAATATTAAGCGGCGCATATCTCTAGCCGTATTTGTTCAAACATTACTTTTAAAACCGAAAAAAAATGTTAAAAAATATTTTTTGTTGATAATTTAATTAAAGTACTTCTTTTTTTGTAATAAATATGTTTGTTGTAAAGTTGTAAGATGCAGAGATATTTCAAGAAATATGACTTTTTGCAGAACGCATTGTCAGAAAATTTAATCTGACTATGGCTATAGATTGTTTAAACCACATTTTTTACGCATTTTGATAAAAATATTAACTTGAAAATGATTTTCTATGTTTTTTTGTGAATGCAAGCTAATGTTCTACATAAAAAGAGTTTATCGATGACATTAAATTGTTCCTGTAGGTATTATAAAACTGATATTTTTGATCACAATCTAAGGTCATTGCCAAATAATATTTTTTGACAATGTGCTCTGCAACACTCATTAATGGACGCTATAATAATATTATCTAAACATAGGGATAATGCTATTGGAAATGCTTAAAAAAGGCCACGCAAAAATACAGCTTGCACACATTTTTTACGATAATTAGAGGGCATTTTTGACTTTGAAATAACTAATGAAGTTATTAATTCTAGTTACGTAATGCCTATGTACACTGAAAAAAATAGGTAAATTTGAATGGCACCTACTATTAATTACTATTTTCATTACAACTCTACAAGTAGGTTAAGGAACGATACTAATTTAGTTTAAAATTCATTCTTTAAAAATTCACAATATATATTCGTTTTGAGGTTCCCCGAGCTCAAAAAACATATTTTTGGAAAGAATCTGTCTGTTAGTCTGTGAACACGATACAAGTCAAACGGATGAGCAGATTGAAACCAAATTTTGGGAGAATCTTTGATACGCCAATATGAAGAACCTTATTGTGTTTGGGAAAAATCGGCGCATGCATATGTTTTTTTTTATATAATAATGATATACTTTTCATAACGGTTTACTATTTTTTTAAATTATTTTTATAAGAAAGTTTTGTGAACAAAGTTTTTCATAGTATATTTTAAAAATAAAAAAAGATCATCTGTCTTTTGTTCGTAATATCTGTCAAAAAGAAATTAGTTAGGTAACTGACAAGTATGTTTTGATAAGTTTTTTTAGATATGAAACCATAATATGTTACCGATAAAAAATATTATTTGTATTACTAGTCGTTACCTGCGTCGCCACACGCGTTAACAGAAATTTTATTTTATTTATTATAATATGTCAAATTGCAATATTTTTGAAGTTGGAATGGTCCAACTGACTGGATTTTTTTTATATACCGGTGTTTCAAAATTCCTTGAACGGCTTAGTATTTCTTATAGGGTAAGCTGGACTAAAAATGTTAAAATGTTTTTTTAATACATTTTTCCTGTCTATTGAATGGCAAAACTAGATTTTGGGCCCGAGGATCCTAAAAGAGTCCCGTAGGGTCCAACTTTGAAATTTTAAATTGGAATAATAATTTTGTATTTCATATTCGGATTCTGTGGAAATTTTACATACGAATACGTCTCAGTATTTTTTTAAACCACGGGTTCTCTGTAGAGCCACTAAGAAAGACCTAAATGTAAACCCTGTACAAAAAATACCTAAATTTGAAACGACTGACTTATTTTTACCTAAAATATTCGTTTTGAGGATAAACACTAATCGATACTTCATAGATCTCTAAAGCTCGATTTTGAACCTGAAGGCCCCTTTGTAGGGCGCCAAAAAAATTCTAAAACTGTTCAGAGTTTAATAAATTCTAATTTGAAATCAGGTAACTATATTATCTTAAATACTTACCTTTTTTCGAAATTTTATAAATTAGTAGGTACTTCATCCTCTAGGACCAATTTAGAACTTTGTAAAATTTCATTCCGAAAAAAGTATTTAAAAGTACCCGAATTCAAATTAAGATTTATTCAACTCTGAACCGTTTTAGAGCTTTTTAGTGGCCCTAAAAAGGGGCCTTAATCGAGATTTAGATATTGTAGATATTGTTTGTACAAGGCCTATTTTTAGGTTTTTCTTAGGGACTCTACATAGAACCCGAGGATTAAATAAATACTACGACTAATTCGTATGTAAAATTTTCCACAGAATCCGAATATGAAATAAAAAAATATTATTCCCATTTAAAACTTTTTAGGTCATACGAGACTCTCTTAGGGCCCTCGGGCCCAAAATCTAATTTTGCCATTCGATAGACAGAAAAAAATTAATAAAAAACATTTTGACATGTTTAGTCCGGCTTACCCGATAAGAATATTAAGCCATTCCGGGACTTTTGAAACACTCTGTATATTATGATTTTCTGGGCATTATCCATGCATATGACTAAACTGTAAAGAAAAATTTGCCTGCAATTTTCGAATTTTCTCAATGGATAATCTTTGTAATTATTGACAGTCAAGTAATTTCGAAAATAATTCTATCGTCTTTTAACTATGACAAAAATATCAAAACAATTATATAGGGTGACCGGTAATTGCCCGTATTCCTCTCGGGAAAAGAAACTATGACTAATTTGGAAAGATTTAACGTCTATACCTGGAGGTCGGAAATGCGTCATTTTTTATAAAAATGACACTTCTGTGAAGAATTTTTATTTTATTTTTTTAAATTTCGTGGTTTTTAGCTTTAGGAAGCTTGACCAATTAGTAAGCTAAGTTAATTTTAAATCTTATCCAATTTTTTGCAGTGTATGTGAGAAGTTATCCAAACTGACAAATTATGTAAAAAAGATCAAAATTACAAAACGATTAATTTGAAATATGCCGTCGCTGAAATAAAATTCAGTCAGTCAGATTTTAATAACGTTCGTAACACATTTTAACTACACGCCACTTTAATTTTAAAGAAGATGACAAAACGAGGCAACAAAAAAGGTTATCACAACCGTCAAGAATCTTACAATGGGCATAAAAATAATCAAGCATGGAAGACACGAGATTTATACCAAATTCCCGAACAAGAGGAACAAGCTTCCCAAAATTTCACTCAATATCAAGATTTGCAATATGACAACTATCAGTATAGGCTTCGGAAGACATCTCGTCGGGGAAAAACTGGTCGGAAACATCGTCATCGAATGGTAGGTTTCCTAGGCACGGTATCAAACAAACCGGGACCAGAGAAGATTCCAAATACTACAGTCGATTCCGTATCTAATAAGAAATGTGATGAGATAAATGATAATAATAATGAACTAATTAAAAAAAATAAGGAACAATTCTACAATGCAATGATAAATTACATGTTTGACAAAACTAATAAATTTGCGGAAGAACCAAGAACTCAACTAAAGCGTACGAATTCAACAAACAATGTGGATGAAAATTCAGTTAGGAAACGTAAGTTCTTTGATGATAAGAAAACTCCTAAGTATTACTTTTCAAGCATAGGTTATATTAAAAAACAACATGGCGGTCTTAAAAAAAGTTCTAAAAATTTTACTCGACTAATTCTTATATTTCTCCATAAATACTATTCTGAGATGAAAAAATTTTCAAAAAATTAAAACCCGGCTATGTAAAATAAAAAAATAAGCGTGCCATTTACCAAAATATAATTATGCAGGTATTTACAAATCAAAACATGATGTATATTTTTCCCGGTTATCATCAGTACCGCATTTCTTGCTTCACTCTCCCAAACAGGTACCCGACTACTGATAACAAAAAAATATTATTCCATGTTTTTATTTGTAAATACATATCTTGCAAAATTTATTGATAAATAATAAAACTTGCTGTCTTCTTCTACGTAGTCGCGTTTTAGAGTTTTTATTTTTTTTTTTTAATATAAGCTAACCGATAGCAATTTTCAGTGCGTGTAAGAAATAATGTTAAAATCTCATGTCATTTTCAAAATTTTTCGTTTTAGTGACCGTTAATAAATTAATACATTTCTCATTATGATACCATATCTCTCTCCTTAGTCATATATGTCTTTGTTCATAAAGCAATAATTATGAAATTAATATTAGAATACAATAATACAATACTTATCAATAACGAGAAAATGAGTCCTGCTTACGCAATTTTTTCACTTAAAAATATGTAGGTCAATTTTGCAATCAATTCAATAAATAATCATAAAAATCACTGTTAACAAGCGAACTTAATGTATAGATAACCTCACTGTAGTTTTTTCACGCGAATGTAATTTGAACAACTTGAAATTAATGTAATGGTCTTTCAGGGTTTTGTAGCAAACAGGACACTATGTTCGTCTGTCACAGTCCCATAGCTCCTATAATATACAACCAACTGTAATGCTCGGCTGCTGATACGACATTTGGTTTTAAATTTAGATATAAACTGAACGTCCTATAAGAAAGCTGGCACTAAAGTGATAAACTGTAAAAACATATTTTTGAAAGACCACTTAAGTTAATAGAAGAATTGAATAAAAAAAATCACGTAAATTTACCAGTGAGGCATCGGTAGTTAGATCTTTTAAAATGCCACTACTTCCCAAATATTTTTGAGCCCCATTAACGAGTAGAATTCGGGAAAAATACAGGAAAAATTGTTGATATTTAGAAAATTCCACAACGATTTGTTAAAAACATCTGACAGAAAGATAAGAAATTATTTTAAGTAAAAAAAATAAGTTTAAAAAAAAACGATAAAGGAAAACTATGAAACAAGAAAATATTTTCATCTGAAGATAGCCGTGGTCATATGCCACCTACCCAAGCAAAACATTATATTTTCACAGTAGTAAGCTTTAGGGCAAAGTGCATCACGTCTAAAGGGGCTTCATATATATCAGATGGCACATGACTACGGCTATCCTCAGATGAGAATATTTTCTTGTTTCATACTTTCCAGTACCTAGTCGGGTTTTAGTATTTGAATTTATTTTTTATTTAAACTAGTTTTTTAAACTTATTTTTTATTTGTTTCCAATTTGCTCACCCCTGGGACCAAAATTCAAAAATAAATGTATCCTATGTTACCCGGGCTATAATAACGAATCGATTGACACCGTATTTATCAAAATCGGATGAATAGTTTAGGCGGTACCGTGCACCATCCGTAAATACAAACATACATAGACTGCTAAACTCATAACCCTTCCTTTTGGATTCGCCGCAGTCGGGTAAAAAGTAGAACACTTGTACGGTTTCTGTAATTAATTCTTAAGTCCACGATTGTAAATAAATAATTAACATTTTTCAGAAACTGATCTTGGATTATTAGGAATCTCATTAACAATGTCGGGAATGACTTTAGCTGACGTGGACGACGTGCCTGAAGCCCATCGCTTAATGATGGCGACAATCACACAAATGACAAGCAACCAATCGCTCGCTGAAGCGACAAACGTATTCTACGATGGTCATGGCAATTTGATCAACCTGTCCGTGCCTCCGCCAAACTATCACACCAGTTACGGTCAGTCTGACAATGACAATCCGCCGGTATACTTATCGCGGGAAAATACAAATTTCGAACTAGCAAACGAGCCTGAGAGTTCGCCAGCGAGACAAGTCCGTGACGGAATATTAGAACAGTCGTATTTGCCAATTTCAAATGATCCGGAAAATGAAGTGGTAAGTTATGTTGATTAAAAATACAATGAATATCTTAATTCCGATTACTTTAATTGATGACTAGTTGTAGGTTCAATCTGACAAACTCTTTCAAGGTTTATACATCAATTAGTAGAAAAATAAATATGCATATGAAAACGGTAAAAAAATTTTGCAATTTTATAATAATACTTTTAAATTCAATTGCCTTCACACATAATTATCTTTTTTTTAAATTATCTTTTCGAATATATCATATTCATTAAAAAAAAAAGATTTACAATTAAAGACAAGGCGCTTCCTTTTCTTGTTTACAAATTAAGTGGTCGCTCGTTTGAGACAGGTTTAGACCTAAAACAAAAACAGTTTGTGCATCTATCAATTTTTCTAAGAATTATTTCAACAAAAACAACATAATATGTAAAAAATGTGAAAAATTCTCTTTTACTATTTTATTTGACTATCAAAACTCAAAATAAAATAATTCTAAAGCGGCGCCATTCCAATCCTAATATCACAAAATGAGATTTGAAACATAAAATCTTAAATAAACTTAATACAGTATTACCTCGTCAGGCTTATACTTTTAGCAAGATATTAAGACTAGTCAAGTAAAAGTGTGAAGAGGTGACAGTGACATTAAATGTATATGTTACGGTAAATGTAAACTCTTGGGAAATGTACACTTTTACCGTAAAATGTGCCGGGAAATGTGTACATTAAATGTAGATATTGCGGCAAATGTACACATTTCCCGGCACATTTTACGGTAAATGTGTACATTTCCCCAGAGTTTACATTTACCGTAACATATATAATAACATTTGTTCCAAAGCTCATTTCTTGATTTTAAGATTGAAACAAAAGCTTGCCACAATCTAGATTACTATTCTTTTGGTGGCAGAACAAACTGGTAGAAGAGAACAATTGAAATGTATTCCAAGTTTTTGTAGTTTTCAACAAAACTACCTCAAGAATAGGAAGATATTATTTTATTGAATTCAAAATTATTCCGCTATTTTATTTCCGAAGCATCTAGACAAGCTACTGCACTAATAACTTCGGAATCTTATTTCTGGGATAATTTTGAGGTCAACGAAATAATATATTTAACTCTAAATCATCTGGGAAATAAGATCCTAAAATTTAGATAATATCGTGAGCACGGTTATATATTATAATATACGCCAATTAAAACACAATTTATTTGTTTATTCCAGAATGTAAATTATATTTATGTCTGATATGTTACAGGAACTGAAAGAACACATAAAAAACGAATGTAATTCATATTTGAAAACTATCTGGACATCATCAGAATTATTAAGCACAGAAAAGGATAAAATTTCACAGAAAATTCAAGGTACAATTCTCAATTTTGACGAACTGGAACCAGTAAATTTGGATTGCCAACAGACAAATCTACAAATGATCCAAGAATGGAAAATAAATGAATCTCAAATAATTGAAACTGTACATACAAATGACTCGGAAAGTTTGCAGCGATCTCTTGTAATTACATATGAAAATCAAACAATGCTCCGTCAAGCAGCCTTTATTAATGACGAAATGTTACATCAGCACGATACAACTTTAACTTCGGTTCGACAAACCAGTATGATTTCTGTCATTTCACAACAAGTATGCTCAAACAATGATATCGAGCAATTCAAAATTGGTCCTCAAATTAACTTAAAAATTCAAAATGAAATTGTACGTGAAGTTTCGAATAGCTGCGAAAATAGCAAAACATATCAAATTAATCGATCCAATCGCAATGATGCAAAACGTCAGTGGAACGCCTGCCCTAAAAGAGATTATTTATATGAATTTAAGAAAACCGCTGTCAATGTTCCAGCACACTTAAAAGAAAAACACATTGTCAAAGCAGGCGCCTGGGGAGAAAGAGAAATTGACTCAAATGAAGCTTTTGCAGAATTTCAACGACGAATGGCTGATGCCAACGTGATAATTGGTAATCTCAACGTGACCACGGATGATAATCCAGAAAATATAGAAACAAATGACGAAGAGACAAACTTTCGATGTGAAACAACGCCAAAGAAGATATTTTCTCCGATTGGCAGCAAAAGAAAAACCGTCAAGCAAATTTGGTATCCCGAATTTCCTGAAAGAACATGTAAATATGTCAAAAATGTATCATCAGGAACGCCTTCTCATACAGAAGTCGATTTTCTCAATATAGATATTGAATCAATTCAGGATATGTGGTCTCCAAACATAAATATTCCAACTTCATCCCCAAAATCGAAACAATATAATTATTCATTGTTCAATGATACAATGAATGAAAAAAAGAATCATTGTTCTTTAAAGATGCATAAGCTAGATCTTATAGTGGCGTGTTTTTTTCAACAATTTTTGTGCTTAAATAAAATACCAAATCTATTAATTGACGCTATGTGAACAAATAAACAAAGGAAAGAAAGACAAAAATCAGCTTAATTAATTTGCTACGAAATATTGTTTTCGTGGCAGTTTTTTAACAAAATTTTAATTTTTTTACGCACTTATAACGTGGTTTCAATATTCAGATATTTCACGTAATATTAACATTTTAACAATTTTATCAATAACCATATCGCGATTGACAAAAAAGATAAAATAAAATAGCAAACGTAAGTTTAAGAGCAAAAAAGTTTAAAATTTAACTTCGTTGATCGGACAAATAATTTTAAGTACATAATAACAATTGCGATATTTTAAAACTGTAATTATAATAGAGATATAATTGTACATATATTTTATATTTATTTTAAAATGTTAAAATCTACATAGGTAAAAATTTTAATTACATTTTTTACGGAAATAATTGAAAAATACTTTACTCTTTTGTATTGAACTTGTATAAAAAAAATAATAGAAATAATAAATGTAATAATAAACTGGACACACTTTGTTTCCTTAAATTATTATACATATATTTTTTATTGATAAAATATATTAAAAAAGAAAACAAAACATGCAGAAAATCATAAAACAACACATTAAACTCCCTATTTAACTATAGATCAATACTTAATTTGAATTAAAAATTTTCACATAAATAAGTTTTTGTAAGAATTTTTTTAGATAGCTACGAGTAAAATTGACTTCAGCTAATCACAAAACGATATAATTAAAATTATGAAGTAACTGTATTTAAATAACAAATTTGCCATTTCATAATTCGCTGAACGTTAATCTTAGCCGTAAGTTCAATTTTGACTGGGACCCCATCTTAGTCCGAACTTATAAATTCTTATAAAACTACATTTCTGAGAGAGCATTTTCTTTCAGTTGTTCAGTTTTAAAACAAAATTGATCGGGCAAATTTTGTTTACACAGGTCGAATAAATAATTCCCAATGAAATTTGTCATTTCAACTCCCAAATACTACTTTAGGTCAATATTGACATTTCATAATTTTACAATATTTTATCACTTTAGGGTTCCCGAGTCCAAAAAGCGCATTTTTGGGAATAGTCTGTGCGTCTGCTTTTTTTGTCTGTCTGTCTGTTAGTCAGTTGTCTGTGAACACGATAGAGGTCGAACGGATGAAACAAAATTTTGCGGGAAAGTCTGACATGCAAATATGAAGAAGTCTATTGTTTTTGGGGACAATTAGCGCATGCGGAGAAGAGATAATATGTGTTATAATGTGGTTTTTTCTATTATAACTGTATACTTTTCAGAACAGTTTATTAATCTATTCATTTTTACAAAATAAGTTTTGTAAACAAGATTTTTTCGTAATTTTTTGAGTTTCGGAGAATTAAGAAAATTTTAAAAAATTAGCTGTTCTTCTATTCCGAAGATCTGTTAAAAAGAAATTATTTAGGTAGCTGACAAGCATGCTTTGGTTAATTATTAGTGTATTTGCCATAAGGCACTTACACTATTGGCGTCGGTCGGATGGCGGGACCTAGGGGTCGGACCAAAATTTCTCGACGTTTCATAACCTCCTAAGACGTTTGGCACTATTTTTGGAAATGTTTATATATATATGTATGTATGTATATATATATATATATATATATATATATGTGTGCGGGCTATAACTTTCGAAGGAGTTAATCGATTTTAATGAAATTTGGACCAGATGTTGGAATCCACCACCGCACGAAGCCTATTTAAAACGGGCCCAATTGGGCCACTTTAAGGGTGGTTTTTAGGGGTTGAAAAATTTTTTAGGGCCCAAAAATACCGAAAAATATTTCAGAATCGTTTCAAAATTGAAATTTAACCTACTATTAAAGATAAAAATGTGCTGCCAAAATTTCATTAAAATCGGCCCGACAAGACCGGACTTACAAATCTTATGAAAACATCAGTTTGTAGATATGGATTTACTTGTGAAGGGTGGATTTAATTTGGTAAATTGATAGTAATATTTAAATTACGAAAAAAATATTATTTTAAGGGATGTATTAAGTGGTTAAATTTTTTATGTTGACCAAAAACGAAAGAGTTAAGTTCACGTAATAAAGCCACACTGCCTGTGTTAGCAAATACACTATATTGTCGGCAGGGTTTCGCACTGCGACCCGAGTTTTTTAACCATGCAAACGAATAGCAAATATAATATTTATTACTACTCGTTACCCTCGTCACCGCGCGAGTTAACGAAATTGTATTTATTATAACATTTTTAAGAATGTATGGTCTTGTCATCCACTTGGCTGAATTTTTTTAAATTTTTTAACATAATTTAAAAAAATGTTTAGGCCCGAAAAATGTATTGAAATATTTTCAAAAATGAAATTTACCCCTTTAGTAGAGATTAAAACATAGGTATCATTAAAATTTTAATAAAATCGAGCAGACTAGCAAAATTTATGAGAAGACTAGTTAGCGGATAGATAATAGTGTACAATTCGGGGCCGAACTAATAATATATGATATGGCTCATCTTTCGCAACTCGCAAGCCCCCAGTGTCCAGGTTCCGATCCGTGAACAAGTAAATATAGGGGTGAACGGTAATTAATTGCTCTTATTCCTCTCGGGAGAAGAAACTATGACTAATTTGGAGAGATTTAACCTCTATATCACTTGAGGGTCGGAAATGCATCATTTTTTATGATAATGACACTTCTGTGAAGAATTTTTATTTTATTTTTTTTATTGTAACATAAAACCTAATAGTAAACTTTGTGGGTTTTAGCTTTAGGAATGTTGGCCAATTAGTAAGCTATCAGATCATGAAAAAATTCAGGCCAAAAAGTGAGAATATTTTTTTTTAATTTTTAACTCCCAAAATTCGGATTTTGGTAAAAAGAAAACCGAAGTAGATTTTCTCGAAAATGACGCATTTCCGACCCCCAAGTGATAGAGGTTAAATAATTCCAAATTGGTCATAGTTTCTTCTCCCGAGAGGAATACGAGCAATTACCGGTCACCCTGTATATATCTATCAATTAGATTTTTAATTTGTTATTAAAAAATAATAAAAAACTGAACTGGTACTAGACCCAAATAACTTTGGCTCTTACCCTGTGTAAAAGATATGATACAAATACAATATTTTGTCAAAACAGTTTCACTGCAGGATTTCTTTAACATATATAGCTACCCTTATAAAGCACAACATCTCTCTATTGCTCTGTTTGTCCGCTTACACTCAAGAACTACTAAACCGATTTTCATGAAGTTCATTTTCATATAGGGGCATTTCCTAGCCAAGTTTTAGACCATGTTTGATTAAATCGGTTTCTCAGTACCTACCCAAGTAATAACAATATTGCATTAATCGAGATACGTTACACTTTTCCTAAATTTTTTTAGCGCCAAGATTTTTTGCTTTGCAGCATAGATAATAGAATTTGTTTTACGAGTGCAGTTATTTTTTTTTTATTTGTTTACAATGGTGTCAGGGCCACCAACAATCAGGGTTGTTTGGCTCTAGCACCAATTCATATTTTCAATTTATTATTAATAATAATAATAATAAAAATAATAATAATAATAATAATAATAATAATAATAATAATAATAATAATAATAAAATTTTTATTAATAAATTGAAAAGCCAATTAATACTTTAACCAAGTCTTAAAATAGAAACTAGACTTTCATAGATAATAGAAGAGCCATAGAAAGGTCATAGAGAGACAGATAGATAGATAAACAATGACATTGCTCCACTTTTGGATTTATATTTATGGTGGCAAAAACTTATATTGTATATTTTGTCGTATATAAACCTGTCAACAACATTACATTTTTATGGGTTCGTTGGGGGAAATAAGAGATCATAAATCCAGATTGTCGACCTGCTTGAACAAATGGAAGATTATTTTGACAAAGTAGGGTTAATTTTTTTATAGATAATAGATTCAATTTTTTTTACATTAGAGCGCAAAAACCATTTTTTTTAATTTTTATTTTCAGTTTTTGGTAATAAAAATGGTAACATATCAATAAACAATCGTCCACGACGTTAAATAATTTGAAAATTCGCCCAGACGCAATGCAGTTGGTGTGACTCGGTGCTGTATTCAGTCCCAGTTCTTAAAAATAGTTTCAGGACTTTTTTCCCACCACCGTCTTTGCTGAGTGTCAACCGCGGAAACTTTCAAAGAGTAAAAGAACATCTAAAGTGCAATCACCACAAGAACACAGCAATTAAAAGGAACTATCCACATCTTTGATTAACGTCTGAATAGAACTCTTCAAATAAATAAAATAATAAAAGGAACTGTATTAAGCAGCAACAAAGACCGAACGTGGACTATGTCTCTTAGAGAAAAACAATGTTGTAGTACATATCACTCCTACGCATGTGCCAATTTTATTCCAAAAACAATGGGGTTTTACATATTTGCATATAAACACCCTCACAAAATTTGGTTTCAATCCGCTAATCCATTTGACCTATACCGTGTTCACAAACAGAAGAACAGACTTTTTCCAAAAATATGTCTTTCTAATTCGGGGGACCTCAAAACGAAAAAATATTGTGAAATTTTGAAATGTGAGTTTTGATCTGAATTATTATCACTTGTGCAGGTGGAATGACAAAATAATATTGCTTTCACAAAAAAAGACAAAAGATCAAAAACGTGGAGGACTTCGAGTCCGATAAAATGATGCGACAGCTCGAAATTTGATATAGCACAAATTAATTCATCGAGAGAGATTAACAATCTGGATTTATGATCGCATATATTTCTCCTCCCAGAAACTCACAAAATCCGATTAAAATATAATGTAATTCTAAAAAAAATAAGTTTAAAAACTAAAAACTGACTACTGAAAAGTACGAAACAAGAAAATATTCTCATCTGAGGATAGCCGTGGTCATATGTCACCTACCCTAACAAAACATTACATTTTAACAGAAGTAAGCGATCATAAACTCTAAGACAAAGTGCATCATGCTATACATCTAGAGAGGCCTCATATATATGAGATGGCACACGACCACGGCTATCCTCAGATGAAAATATTTTCTTGTTTCATACTTTTCAGTAGTTGGATTTTAGTTTTTAAACTTATTTTTTATTTAAATTATTTTTTTTAACTTATTTTTTATTTGTTTTCAATTTACTCCTCTCTGGGACCAAAATTCAAAAATAAATGTAGCCTATGTTACCCGGGCCATAATAACGAATCGATTGACACCTTATTTATCAAAATCGGATGAATAGTTAAGGCCAGAGGTTCCCAAACTTTTATGTCTCGTAGACCACTTGCCATGCTTTTCGGTTTTGGGTAGACCCCCTGCTTATCTGATATTGATTTTTTGCAAATTCATTAATTTCAAATGTATTTTTGACAACCGGTACCTATAGTGCTACTCACTTTGAACGATTTAAATTTATAACGGTAGTTAAATGTAGTGTGAAATGTTTAGTTTTATACATTTATTAATTAGATTCAAATTAAACGAATCAAATTAAAATTTACTTTCTGTTACATAAAATAACTAAGCAAAAAATAAATGCAGTGTGAGGGATGAACCTGATGCTTTAATAATAAATTTTCAACATTTGGCATCAATTTAGTGAGATTTAATCTTAAATCTCTTCGGTTAACGATGTCTAGTTTGTTTCTTTTTTTGTTAGGAGATTCACTATCGTTGACCCCCATTTTCATTTCATGGACCCCCAATTTTTTTCCCGCTGACATGGACCCCTTGCAAGTTGTCGTCGACCCCTGGGGGTCCATATAGACCACTTTGGGAATCACTGGTTTAGGCGCTACGGTGGAACGTCCGTAAACACAAACATACATAGGCTGCTATACTTATAACTCTTCCTTTTTGGCTGCGCCGCAGTCGGGTAAAAAGATCTATTGGCGCGTTTGGCAGCAAAACCATGCCGTAACGAAAAGGGGATCACGCTATCTTATGCCCCCTCTACGATACAGCTCCCGACTTCTTTGTGTGCGCGCGCGTATATACTGTACACTCGTTGCTTCTCTGTGTGAGCTGTCATAACTCACACAGAGAAGCTGCGTACTGCGTGTGAGACTATATCCCTGACACGTTCACCGCTTGTATACACACTTTTTAGATGACGCGGCGAAATTTGGTTACAGACTTAAATTTAGTTACTAGAATTTCGCTTAAATGTAGGTTTCACGACGGCTCCTAATTTTCTTTTAAATAAGTGCAGCTTTTTTATAGCACGCATAGAAGACGGGAAAGCAAACGTGATGCATATATGTAACACGTACGTGTATAATTGAGTAATGAAAAAACACCCCATCCCCTTTGCCACACCAATAATCACCAGTCACCACTAGTAATCAGATCGCGGTGTAAACACTATTGAACCCTTACCCTGCCCTGTCATGTCACTGGTGAAAGTCATCTCTCCCCCATCATTTATTGGTAATAGATAAAACACATTTAGGAACTCCTTCAAACACTACTATAACAGTGAAATTGAAAAAGGATTTGTTTTAATAATAATTCCTTTAAAAAATCTAAAAGTATCGGTATTACAAGTAAACTCATATACCATGTCAAGAAGTGTTTCATAGACGACTTTTTGTTGCATTTTAAGAGGTTACAAGGGTGTGAAAATTTCAAAAACCCATTTCTTTTTTAATTTTTTATCAAATAGTATAATATATATTCATCCAAACAATTAAAGGAACACAATTTTTTCATAATTTTTTGGGTATTTTTTGTAGAGCTGTATCTTTGTAAAAAATGATCGTATCGAGATGAACAAAAAAGCCATTTTGAAGCTTGAAATTTCTAGTTCTGAGATCCTTTGGCAAAAAATTTTTGTAAGCTACGGTTATAGCGCAATCATAAAAAATTGCGCAAGACAAAAAATTTCCAAATTTTTTATATATATATATATATATTTTTTTTTTTTGGGTTCACAGGCTTGGGAAATTATTTTTCAGTTAAACCAATTCATTGGTCAGTTAGCTTGTTTATTCAGCTTTAGTTTTGTTTTTTATTAGCCTCTCTATGTTGATTGTTTGCTGAGTTATCCGACTTTGAATGAAAAATATTCTTTTGTTTTTTGCAAATCGATATCGCAGCAACCAATGACCGCACAGTAAACTGATGAGCAGTTTTAAAAACTTCAATAAAAGTCCTGCACGACCATTTCATGGTTTCTTAATAGTCCAAGCTCCCATGACAGAAAAAGTTACCCCTACGAACACCTCAAAATTATAAAGTGAAAATGGCTGAAAAACATGCAAGAAATATGTTACGCCCACCAGACTAGTAAAAATTTGTTTATTGTTATTTTTTAGGAATTTTTGAATTTAAAAAAAACATGATTTTTTTTCCAAGACACCTGCTTGAAATTTATACAATTTGTAGTAAATAATAATGTACCATTTTTGAAAAAATTTGTCTGGCTGACAATTATTGTTGATAAATTTGTCAGACTTTATTTGTTATAAATTATTTTTTTTATGAAAATACACTTCATAACACATCCTTGATTTTTTTCTATCTAATACAACTTGTCTGGCTGACAATTTTTGTTAATAAATTTGTCAGACTTCATTTGTTATAAATTTTTTTTTTGAAGTCTGTCATAGTAAAAAACATTTTTTCGCTGACAGACCAATTTTTATGCATAAAATAGATGTCAAACCTTCTTTCAGAAAAAAATTAAGGTGATGTTTTGACACGGCCGTTGTAAAAGCTGATTTGTTTATGAAAAAACGCTGTCACGGCGCTTAAAAATTGTATCTGGCATGGGAAAAAACAATATGTTGATGAAAAATGTATTAATAGCCCGGTCAAAATAGACATTGAGCCTTGCATAAATTCACAACAAGCTGAAAATTTACAGGCACGTAAGGGATACCACTCTAATGAAATCCTGAAAAGTCCCCATTGATCCCGTGTAGCGAAAGGCAGAGAGCGACTCTGTTTTTTACTATGTAGTCTTTGACAAAACACCGTCGTAGCTCAGCCATTTTGTAAAAAATATTTACAAATTATATACACAAACCTTCCTCGTTTATTATAAATATATTAGTCACGCAAACTTAAAATTTTACTATATTACGCGTCCAGTAATGTTCAGAGACAGCGTAGTCATGCATATTATGGAGAATACAGCTCTAGCTAACTTTCGAATGGCCTTTTTTCTCAGAAATGGTAGATCTTAGAGAAAAAATTATAAGGACAATTTTAGTAGCTAATGACCTGATTTACAATTTTAGTCTGAGCTATTTTTATCGTAAAACTAACCATTTGACTAAAAAAAACAAAAAACCCATTTTTGTGACCTTTGACCTTGAATAAAAATTTTTGCACACACGGGATCAATGGGGACTTTTCAGGATTTCATTAGAGTGGTATCCCTTACGTGCCTGTAAATTTTCAGCTTGTTGTGAATTTATGCAAGGGTACCCCTATTTTTTATGCTAATTTGACCGGGCTATAAAGTATATAAAAGGGATCTACCGTATTAATTTAGAATAAAAAAAATTTTTTTTTCTAGTTAGCAACGATTATAACATTTTTTACAAATTTTGTAAAAAAAATTCGATTTTTTTAGAAATTTTTCATTATTTTTTTTTTTAAATTTTGTAAAAAAAATCAATAAACAATTGTTTAGATAAGTGTATAATATCAAAAATATTTTTCCAAAGTCAATCAATCGGAGTAAAATTCTAGGAGAGAGAGCCTTTGGCAATGTTCCCCATTAGACAGTACCAGCCGAGACCGTCGCAGGTATATTTCGTTTTTTTTTAAATTTCGAAAAAAAAAACAGTTTTATTTAGCTTTGTTTATTTATGGTTTTGTTTCAAATCTTCCGACTACTTTTTTAACTATTTCCCGTTATCCGATTAAGTTGAAATTTTGCATACGTATGTAGTTCCGATGACAATAAAATATTATAATAATTAATTGACCGCTCCGGTTCGTCCAGATGCAAATCGCACTTTTTAAAAAAAATGCGACATTTTTTTTTCAAATAATTCCGGTTATCCGATTAATTTGAAATTTTGCAAACGTATGCAGTTCTGAAGACAATACAAAATTATAATAACTAACTAACCGGCTAAAAACCAGAAAAAATAGGGGAATTTGATTAAACTAAAATAAAATCTTCGGGGGCATTTATAGTTGCATTATGGTCGAAAGCTAAATAATAAATATGATTTCCAATCTAAATACACTCAACGATTTTATTTCAGATTAATCAAAGCCCCCTATGCTGACTCATAATTATTGTCTAGTTTTTAGTACATCATCGATTGTACAATAAAACCGTTTAACTTAAAAGTTTTTTTACCTACTTTTTTCATCAAATAGTATAATATAACTAAAATATTTTTCCAAAGTTTAAAGTCAATCGGAGTAAAAGTTTAGAAAAAAAACGCTTTGGCGGTTTGGAAATTTCTTCCATTATACAAGATTAGCAGGAGGCGACACAGGATATCGCGTTTTTCTCAAAACACTACTTTTGAAGTCGGTGAACACGATTTATCAAAAATTAATACACCGATCTCATTAAAATTTTGCTCGCTTATTTATAATAGGATCGACTAGAAATTGAACCAAGAATCATTTTTTTTCGATTACAACTAATTTTACAAGGCTATACGTAGTGTAAAGTATACCAAAAATTTGACTATTTAGGGTACAACTCTCTCAAAATTTCAAATTTTAATATTTTGTTTATAATATCCTACGTTCAATCACGAGCTACACTACTAACAGAAAAATTTGTTTTTTTTAATTTCTGTTAAAGCTGCCATGAGTTATGTCCACATAGAGGACACTTTTTTTGAAGGTTTTCCGGAAACCAGGTCCCAACGATTGAATTTTTCAAATTTTTGGATAAAAATTTCACAAAATATTGTTTAAATGTTACTCTTTTTATGTGCTTAAAATTTAGAATAAATTGATTAATGTTTTAGCATTGGACTTCTCCCAAAATTTTAGCTTCCTAGATCAAACCTGTGAACTGCGTAAACCGAGTTTGTTTCCTATTATATGAAATTAGCATGAGATTTTTTTTAAATTTTTGATAGCAGCATTTTGTTGAGAATCAAAATTCCCACAAAGAAGGGCCTTAGTACTAAATGCATAAATTAATTATTTTTAAAGATATGTTTGTTTAAACATTAATTAATTAAATGAAATCCGATTTTTATGAGAATGTTTAAACTAAAATATCTTTGAAAATAATGAGTTCACGTATATACAGTATGGCTTTTTAAAACCCGAACACCCTTTTTATTCGCTTAGATTGTAATTTTTAGATTTCGACTTCCTTAGATGATTTGTGTAGTTTTGAGGGGGCAATCGAATGGCGCAGGTTTTTTTTTACCTGCGGTGTTCAGGGGGTGCCCTGCGCAGGTAATTTTTTTTTAATGAAAACCTGATTTTTTTCTCGCAGGTTCCGAATCTTTATTGAAAAACAAGCAACTTTCGTCTCAAACATTTTTTTATTCGAATCGAATCTGAACCCCGACCCACCAAAAAATGTACCACGCGCGATTATTAGAAATAATTATTTTAGCACCTATAATCCCTATATTATTAAACGAGCTAATCTTGTATCTATGTGCCTATGTATCTATGTACCTATGTCCCTAAATATTTTCTCGAAAACGGCCCTAACGATTTGGATGAAATTTACTGAAAAGGGATTTTGGGGGGCAAAAAATCGTTTTAGCTAGGTCTCATCTCTCGAAAAAATCGTTTTCTTACAAATTTTATCATTATAAAAATCAATTTTTTGACGTATGAAAATACTTAAATATTGTAAGTAGGTTTTGGAATTTTATACAATGAAACAATTGTTTTCAAAATATTATGACAGTTAATCTTTAATTACTATCCAAGTGAGACAAAATAAATACGTATTTGAAAGAAAGTTAAAAACAATTATTATTAAGTATAGCCAGGTGAGTAATTTTAATAAATAAATTTTTAACCTAAATTTGAAGCGCAAGATGCAATATCATAGATCAAGATGACGGCGAATCAGTTTTACAAGTACCGGATTGCCATAAGGGCCGACAATCCTCTCTACAAAGGAGTCAAACTGTTTCAGCAATATTATCTTATTGCTCTTTATATGGAGAGCCGAAGGCTCGACTAGTGTCGTTTACAACCGAGCGGGACGCAGCCCCGTGAGGTAAGACTGTAACAAAGGTGGAGACGTAGGCTCCACAAAGGGAAGCGAAGCTTCCCCAGAGAACCTACGGTTCTTATATGGAGAGCCGAAGGCTCGACTAGTATCGTTTACAACCGAGCGGGGCGCAGCCGCGCGAGGTAAGACTGTAACAAAGGTGGAGACGTAGGCTCTACAAAAGGAAGCGATAGAGAACCTACGGTTCTCAAAGTT
The DNA here is from genome assembly GCA_963575645.1 of Xanthostigma xanthostigma. Classification (NCBI taxonomy): domain Eukaryota; kingdom Metazoa; phylum Arthropoda; class Insecta; order Raphidioptera; family Raphidiidae; genus Xanthostigma; species Xanthostigma xanthostigma. The sequence goes on from OY754468.1 coordinate 18,201,621, forward strand.
TTGGCGATATCAGCATATCAGTATTTTATTTAACTTTCCGAGCAAAGCTCGGTCACCCAGGTACTAGGTAATACAAACGTACAGCGTGAACCATGGTAACCACACATAATTGACACGTGTGATTAAATTGTGCTACAGATTTACATTAATTTTTCGGTGGGTCGGAGTTCAGGATCGTATCGAATAAAAACATGTTTGAGAGAAAAGTTGCTTGTTTAAAGGTTCAGAACCTGCACGAAAAAAATCGGGTTCCCATAAAAAAAAATAACCTGCGCAGGGCACCCCCTGAACACCGCAGGTAAAAAAAAGCCTGCGCCATTCGATTGACCCCTCAAAACTGCACAAATCATCTAAGGAAGTCGAAATCTAAAAATTGCAATCTAAGCGAATAAAAAGGTGTTCGGGTTTTAAAAATTCATAGTGTATATATCCCGGGTGAACCATTTTAATCTACATATATGGAAAATTATTGAGACAGGGCAACATTTTCGGAAAAAAAGTTTCAGGAAAAAGTTGTTCAATTTGAACGGGGACATCGTTTGAAGACAAATACCCCCACACCCAACCTCTGCGTAGGAATGAGGGTCACTTTAACATTTTTAATAGGAACACCTGTTTTTTATCACAAATTATGATTGTTCGAGAAAAAATATGCAGCATTTGTCTAAAACATTTTTTGTGTTTAATGCCTCCCTCAACCCCAGAAATGCATGTCAAAAATCGGTTTCCCGAAACTCCATTTCAGTCACCCCCACCCCCGCTCAGGGGGCGGTGATTTGTTTTTTTTTTATGTTCAATCGATGATCCTTCTCAAACCAAACAACTTTTACCTCTCATAATTTTCTGCGCAAGGTCGTTGTTTAGGCATAAGTTCGGGAAACCGATTTTTGACATGCATTAGGTAAAAAATGTTTGAAACAATCGCATATTTTTTCTCGAAAAATCAAAATTTGTGATAAAAAATAGGTGTTCCTATTAAAAATGTCAAAGTTACATTCATCCCTGAGTAAAAAAGTGTATTTTTTTTAGCTCGACGAGCTAAAAAATAAACTTTTTGCTATATTTTATATATTTTTGAGCGTTTTTTTAACTCGAAAATAGCGGGAAGTTTCAGGGATGGCCTGCGGGGTCAAACTTATTTGCAAATTTTTTTCCGAAAATGTTGCCCTTTCTCAATAATTTCCTATATAGATTAAAATGGATCGCCCGGTATATTATGTTCGTTTATAATATTGCAGAGATTTATTATTGTTTATCTATATGAAAACATTGCCGTAGTGCAATAATTGTATTAAACGTATTCAATATTGAAAAGTTAAAAGATGCGGAGACATATATTTTATACGTTGCTGAATATTCTGTCATTAACTGAATTCATCCTTTATATTATTTTCAACCCTTATACTTCCTAATCGGGAATGTTGACTTCAATACACAAGCGAATGCAACTATTAAAAAAAAAAAATGAGGTGGCACGTGACCCCAGGCGAAACGCCAGTGATGTTAATGCTCCCTTGATGACGTATGGGAAACAACATCTTGTGTAATCTAATACCTAATTGAATGCCGTACCGCAAACAGTAGCCGTAATCTGTGATAAGAGTTATAAAAGTTACACGTAAGTAGTATCAGGATTCTGGAATGCACCCAACGCACAGCGGTTTACGACACGTGACATTACTTTTACGATCAATTCTTGGTTCCCAGTTATCGCCAGACATTGTAGATAAGTATAAAACTGAGCAAACACTAAACATGCCCAATATGACTCATTACTAATATACAGGCTGTTTCTGAAAAGGTTCATCAAACGTTGGGAGCGGTTTTCACTAACACTTTTTGAAAAAAGTTCAAACAAAGATTTATCGGCTTTCATTTGTGATTTAATACCCAACACGAGGACCCTGGAATAACATCCCGGAAAACTGCTTTCACCCCAAATATATAATTAAATTTCTCGTACTTTACTAAACGGTCTCTGAAAAAATAGCTATGACAGACACAAATAGCCAGAGTGTTGTTCGGACTCCTGGTTTACGTCTTCGGGTCCCAATCAAAGTTACAGTAATCTACTAATCTATACTAATATAAAGAGAGAGAGCAATTTTTGAGAGTTTGTGTGTATGCGGAGGGTAATCTTCGGAACCACTGCGTCTATTTGAAAAATTCTTTCAACATTTGAAAGGTACATTACTCCCGACCAACATATATATTATGTATATTATGTGCAAATTAGCTAAAGTTAGGATAATATTCGTCAACTAAGTCGTGCCTTTTGAGAGTTTCCACGGCGTACGCTGCGAGTTAAAGTTACACGAAAATAATGTATGACTGAATTGTTCCTCTTAAAAAATTCTAAAAAAAAGTTCGCGACAGCATATGTCTATCTTGCAAGAATAACTCACAAAAACCATTTTTATCTTTCAAATTTGATTAAAAATAATGAACTATTTACGAAGCTGTTTTACCCGATTTAGTGTTAATCTATATTTAAATAAATTTGTTTATTATTTCAAGTATTTAATTTAGTACATATATTTGATAAAAATAATTCTGGTGACGGTCATTGGGGGCGGAGATGTCGGCAAAGAAGAGGCTCAGGTATGCACAGAGAGAGCCTAACAAAATAAATTATGTATTACGAGCAGGCCCCGGAAAAACAATGCATGTTTGATGTTAGATACGTCAAAATAAATACGCTTCACACTGTAAATAACCAATTTGGACATTAAATTATTTGATTTGAAAGGAAAAGAGCGGATAATATATTTTCAATGAGTAAGTAGTTTTAAGTAATATTTCAGTTTTTTTGTATTTCTATTTTTTTATAGTGTATACTAAGATTATAAAGAGAGAGTGAGAATTTTGTGAGTTTGTGTGTATGTGGAGGATAATCTCCTAAACTACTCATCCGATTTCAAATTTTCTTTCACCAATATTTAGCATGGACCTTTAGGATAAACATAGGCTATATATTATATTGTAATTCTTATCAAATAATATCAAAGAATACAGAAGCTAGTATAAGCAAATGTTTAACTACATTTAACGGAATCCAGTATGTTATGTTGTTTTATGAATTGTTTAATGTTTACAATTTGTAGTTTGTTATAAATAATATAAGCCGTGTACTGATATTAACAGTAGATATTGTAAATAGCATATGAAGCATTTACCGTGAAAGGGGTTAGGTTGGAAAAAAACAGCCAGTGACTGAGCCTCGCTTTTTAGTGCTTCAGTCTGGAACTAATAAAGATTTTTATCCGCGACTTTGTGCGCGTGGAATCAGTGTATACAATTGATATAATTGATTAAAAATTCATAAATTTAAGCAAGACTCAAATTTAAGACGGCCTTATAAACAATTCATTTTGATAAAATAACCGCTATATCGTAAACTAGATAGTGAAGATTAGCCAAATAAACAAACGGATTAATTCATTATAGATTCATATTTTTAGTATATTCAACGTTTTGTGGATAATTTTGTCCACATCCTCAGGAATCTAAAATTAACAATGACATTAAAATTATGAAATAATATTAAATTCATATCTTTGATTAACCTCTGATTAGAGCTCTTCAATAAAAAAAATTGGTCGATAATTTTATTTATTGAATATTAAATTAACTTATATAGTAATTACAATAATATTTACGATTAAAAAAAAAATTATCTTTCTGTTCATACAAGTATTACATAAGCAGAATTTTAGTAATATTTGACTCTCCTCTCACCCCTTGTCAGCAAAAGTAAGCAAATCTCTTATCCCCCTCATATGCTTACGTTAACATTGGTGCATATTATATGTTAAATCGGTTTAAGTTTCTTTCTTATTATTTATGAGCAGTAGTTCTTAAGAAAAATAAGTAATTTATAGACTATAAAGGAATTTTATGCACATTTAATAATAACATCGTATTTAAATATTCAAATAAATAAAATTGTCGACCAATTTTTTTCAGACTATATATTGACACAAATGAAATTATAAATCAATAATACAAAATATAACGTTTCGATCTGGATTTAGATCTTCTTCAGAAATATCTAAAAATGTAAAAGAAGATCTAAACCCAGATCGAGACGTCATATTTTGTATTATTGATATACTTATAATTTTATTTGTGTCAATATATAGTCTGAAAAAAATTGGTCGCCAATTTTATTTATTTGAAGAGTTCTATTCAGACGTTAATCAAAGATTTAAATATTATATTCTTAACATTTAAATAAAATTTTGCAGTAAAATCAGAAAAAGTAAATAAATAAATATTGTTGACGTAATCACCATCTAGACCCCCTTGTCCCCCATGTCATAAAAAATAAGCTAAGCAAAGACCCCCCCACCCCCTTTTGGTGCTTACGTAATACTTGAATGGTCCCTAGCTGGTTGCTTAGCTACATAACTTAATTAACTTTTTAAAGAAAAAAACAAAATTTATTTTTTTCTAGAAGACATTTCTTAAAAAACTAAAAACTATAATTTCAATTTGGTATTTCATTTACATAAAAATTATTATTCCTTTTTTAATCGTAAGTATTATTGTAATTTCTATATAAGTTAATTTACTATTTCGTAAAATTATTGCCATTGTAAATTTTAGATTCCTGAGGATGTGGACACAACTACCTAAGAAACGTTGAATATATTAAAGATATGAATATATAATTAATAATTCACCTGTTCGTTTATTTGGATAATTCCCGTTAATCTTCACTATCTTATAAACAATGTTTTTGTTTTATCAGCTTTTGCAAAAAAATAAAGATTTTGTGGATTGGATACATGTGGACAAGCCACATACATGCTGGCCGTGTAAAAAAACATGTTTTTTCTAAATGAATGCCAGCTGCCTTAAGTGTTTACACCTGAGCTTTGTTTATAGTTATTTCGAAAGCAGTTTTTAATGAAAATTGTAATTTTTTAATTGAAAAGACAAATTCGTTGGTATAGTTGGTATTAGCGGAATTAAAACACTGTCTCATTTAAAATCTTTGATTAACGTCTGAATAGAAATCTTCAAATAAATAAAATTGTCGACCAATTTTTCTCAGACCAATATATTGACAAAATAAAAAATAACAAATCAATATAATATAAGATGACGTTTCGATCCGGCTTTGGATCTTCTTCAGAAAAATCTAAAAATATAAAAATTAATTAGTATTAAATTATTAATTATTATTTATTTACACGAATGGTGAAGTTTAAATAATTTAATAGTAATTAATTTTTATATTTTTAGATTTTTCTGAAAAAGATCCAAAGCCGGATCGAAACGTCATCTTATATTAGGTATATTGATTTGTTATTTTTTATTTTGTCAATATATTGGTCTGAGAAAAATTGGTCGACAATTTTATTTATTTGAAAAACTGTCTCATTTAGATTTGCCACTAATTATAATAACCCTAACAATATTTAACCGTAATTTATGAAAAGCCATTAAGGGCTAATTTTGAAAAATGTTGAAAAAAGCATTTTTTGTCCTTCACAGAGTTTAAACTATCTCCATATTATATTTCATCACAATCGGCCCAGCGGCTTGGCCGTGAAAGCGTAACAGACAGACAGACAAAGTTACTTTCGTATTTAGAATATTAGTGTGGGTAATAATTAATAATAATAATTATTATTTGCTTGATGCGGGACACTCTCTTTGGAGACACAAGAGAGTATACAAGTGTAATGTTAAATAGAAATATATTTGCCTTTAAAACTGAATTTTAATTCAATCATTGGTACTAATCATTTCAATGAATCTAACACTAGTTGAGGTTGACTGACAAAAACAACTGGAGATATGTTCTCCCACCATCAGTACCGCGACTTCCACCACATGCTTAAATACCGAAATCAACTTTAGCCAAGCATTTTACCATTCAACTCTCCACAAGCAGAATGGTACTAATTTAGGTCATAATTTATTTCTCAAAACTTTACAATATTTTTTTGCTTTGAGGTGCCCTGAATCCAAAAAACATATTTTTCGAAATATTCTGTGCGACTGTTTGTCTGTTTGCCTGTGAATACGACACAGGTCGTTGAATTTTGGAAGAATGTGTAATATGCACATATGTAGAATCTTATTATTTTTGGGAAAAATTCGCGCATGCTATTTATTCTATTTATTTTTACAGGACAGTTTTGTAAAAAATATTTCCTTAATAAGTTTTATAGTTTCGTGTATATTTCTAAAACTAAAAAAATCAGCTGTTCTTTTGTTCAGAATATCTGTTAAAAAGAAATTAGGTACCTGAAAAGTGTGCTTTGATTTATTTTAACGTGTGAAACCATATTATGTAAGTAACCATGCAAGACAATGGCAAATATAATATTTATTACTAGTTATTGCACGCATTAACAGAAATTCCATTTTATTTTTTGTAACATGTCCAAAATTTTTGGAGTTGGAATGAGCGCTTAATTGGCTGGAATTTTTAAAATTAAAACTGCAGCTTTTTAATTTTTCGCTTTAAAAATATTTCTGTGTGACCGAAATCTGTAGGTACTATACGCTGAAATGTCCAAGTTCTCTATTAAAATCAGTTTCCAGGTATGTACCATTTTCCCGATACGCTACTGGCAATCAGAAACCCAAATCTTCATTCTAGTCAACGGGTCATATACAATAGAGTCATTTTATCTAAGAATAGAGTCTATACGATACCCTTAGTTTTCTTAAATCTTAAGGCCGCTGCACACGAGGCTAGAAACGCTGTTAGGAGTTCTGCTAGCTGGTATGCAGTGTACGAAGCTGGAAATGACGTCACTGTGAGCTGGCCTGCTAACTCACAAGACAGATTTTCAAATTATAACAAGGGCTATTTTCCCTGTTAGATCTGCTGCTAGGTATGAGCAAGAACCAATCAGGAAGCAATATTTTGTCACGTGGGCACTTGAACAAACGCCCACAAACCAACATGGCGTCATTATGCTAAGAGTCAGACAACAGACACGTTTTGCTCTGTGTTTATATTCGAACTGTCACTGCGCGCGCACCAGATCTAGCCACAAGACAAGCTTGAAAAATAGTCTCGTGTGAAGCGAGCACTTAACAGCAATCAAGAAAACCAGCGCTAGAAAACTAGTAGGCAATAGATTTGCCTACTAGTTTTCTAGTGCTGGTTTTCTTGAATCTAGCAGCGTTTCTAGTCTCGTCTGCAGCGGCCTTAACTTTATAAAATATCAATAATTTATAGTTTTAATTTAACGCAATAAAATATACTAACTTCGTGAGTCGAACTTCACCTTAAAGTGAATTAAACAGCTTTCATGCCAGCGCACAGTGACGTCTCGTGTGAAGCGAGCACATAACAGCAATCAAGAAATCCAGCGCTAGAAAACTAGTAGGCAAATCTAGCAAGGAATATAGCAGCGTTTCTAGCCTCGTGTGCAGCGGCCTTTAGCTACTGTAGTAGCGGGGAAAGCCAGAAGTATATTATTATGCTTTACGTTCAATTATCAATACTGTTTTCAAGGTTTCGTCAGTTCTTTGCGTTGTGTTTAAGTGTTAACTTGTCGTTGGTCAAAATGCATTCGTTCATAGAATTGATCGCACTTACCAATATTTTGTGTTTTGCAATGGCAACTACGTCTACTCAGACTGTGGCGGATGTACAGAAATATTTGAGAGAATTTTGCGAAACTGCTACTTATAAAAGGCATGGCCTTTCGTCTACCGCTTACCCTCCACATCGATTATGGGAGTCAGGTGTGAATGAGGATCTCGACTCACAAATAATTGCCGCGAGTTACTTGATGACGAGAAATATCAGTGAAGTTCTTAATAAAATCAATGCTAAAAATAATAAACCAAACCCACAATACGAATGCATTGAAGCAATAAACGGTCGCGACATGACAAAAGTGAATAAAATACTTGAATCCATTTCCAATAATTACAAAATTAATATAATTGTGAATCGTGTGTACGCAAACAATTTTTTTAATTTTGATAAAGTGTTTAAATTTTGTATCAACATTAAAAATTCTGACAAAGCTAAATTTGCATTTGAAGCTTTGTATTACGAAATGGAAAACAGTGACCATCTCACACCGGAAAACATAAAAAAAGCAAGCAATATTATGTCTGGACAAACCATACCAACTAATGTGTACTCGTATTATACGAATTTACTTTCTCAGATAAAACGTACATCCGATTGGCGGCCACTACAGGTTATTCCATTTTCCGCTTTTACGGATATCCATCGTATTATGCCAAGGCCAATAAAATACTTTTAATACCATAGTATATTCTCCAGCCTAAACAAAGGCGCGTAAATTGAAATTTTTGCACAACCACAAAAAGCATCGTTTATTTTATAAAAGTTAAAATATTTTCTCGTATATAACAATTTTAAGTCGAGGTGAATTTTTGAAACTAAACAAACTGAAATAACCTAAGTACTGCTACATTAACGGAGAAGAAATTATTTATTTTATTTATCAATGTATTCAATCAAATGTATTCTTTTACAAATCTAGAATCTAAAAGTAGTAAAAACATACGAATTTACTTAAAAAATATTTCTTAAATTATTTTCTGACGAATCAATGTGTGTTACTGCATTATATATTTGAAAAATCTATGTTTATTTTATTTTCTTGATATGTTTGTGAAATTATTATAAATTGTAAACACATTATCTTATTCTCTCAGATAAAAATATACAGTAAGATCCCGCTTAACACTGGAAATAGATTCCATTTGGTTCTAACGATAAGCGAAATAGCGTTAAACGAGGTCACCTTAATGCGTAATAATGGGGATAAGTGAAACAGAACACAGAATAAAAAAAATAAACTATCAGTTGAATTTTATTTTGCAACATTTATTTTTTTTTTAAATTAAAAGGAGCGAATCGGCTTCTACGGCCATTATCGCGTAATACACATTTATTGTTAAATACTTTAATATCATAGTTATAGACTTATGTATTGCTAATATCATGTTTTATTCATAAAACATTAATGAAATTTGAAAGAAAGTTCTAGTAAAGAAGTTATGTTTGTGATGAGGAAAGTTCTTCCACATTTGACATTTTTTTTTTTTTTTTGTGAAAAAGCACCTAATGTCGTTTACCTTCTCCTGTTTTGTTGAGCAAACTGTTGTCGACGACAATAACACTTCGCCTTGCCTTTAAACTATCAAAATTTGAAATTTTTTTTATAAATTGAACCATAATTTTCGTAATAGTGGCTGATTTTTTTTAGAAATCGCTAAATACTAAAAAAGCGTTAAACGCAGCAGCGTTATGCGAGGTCTTACTGTTCTATTTTATAACACGAGCATGTAAAAAGGTGCTTTTACATCGTTATGGATTATGGTGTGTCAGTCGCAGTACGAGCCGTGTGTAAAATGCCTTGTTTCGGTACGGATTCCTCCTTTGTTTAATTTTTTACACACGGCTGTAATTTTTTACGAATATCCGTTTACATGTTTTTGTTATAAGAAATATAGTGCATGACAAGTGAGAACTGATTAGAAGTTTTTTAAACGAGTTGAAGTTAAATAATAAAAACGACATCTTCTCACATTTATAACGCAATATTCTAATTTTTTTAAACTTTCACTATTATTTTCATGGTTAAAAAGAATACTGACCCCAGAACTATTCGAAAATTAATAACAATCATTTAAAATATAATGTGTTTTTTTTTTATTTGTAAAGGACGCCGCACAAACCTTATGGGATTTGGTTCTCGGGTAAATTTATCGAAAATGGTTTTATTTTATAGTTTAAACGTCGCTAAGAAAAAGTGTCCGCACATGGACACTTTTTTTTAGTGCCTAAAAACCAACAGATTTTTAGCTACAGATATGTTTAGTTAGATGTTAGATATAAATATATCCTTTGAATTCACAAACATGTTCCATGTTCAACTTTTGTGCTTTTTTTAGAAATCGAAAAAATAGTCGATCACTAGGTAATGTTGGCAGATGTCACCATATATAAAATAATAATGTCGTATTCAAATTCAGCGCACACGAAAACATATAGAATTTTTTAAGATTGTTAATTCAATGGATATCCCTATATCTAAAAAATCTCGCTAAACATATCTATAGTTAAAAATCTGTTGGTTTTTAGGCTATGCGCCCATGGGACTTTCTCTTAGTGACTTTTAAACTATAAAATAAAACCATTTTCGATCAATTTACCCGAGAACTAAATCCCAGAAGGTTTGTGCGGGCTATATTTATATCCCATAGTACGGTCCCAAAATAATTGACAGTTAATGTCACTCTTATACGTCACAATAAAACATAAATACTGTTCAACTTATATTGCGAAGCGTAAATATGAAATCACTGTCAGTTATTCTGGAGCCGTACTATAGACAAATTACACACAGAATCTGTACGAATACTTTTTTTATAATTTTTTATTACGACGCAATTTAACTTGGGAAAAATACAAAACTGTCTTTCTCATGGAAAAACAATATAAATTACTTGTTCCAAATAATATATTAGGTTAATGCATATTTATTGCGGATTTTCACTATTGCGGCTTTCAAAAAAAATTATTCAACAAAAACGATAATAATTGCGGTTTTTTTCTCGCCCTTTTTTCGTTGGAAAAAATTGATGTTTTGTGAGCTTTTCGTTAGATAATTTTGTCTATTTGTTGCAGTTAATAAAAATGCGTGTTGAAAAATTTGTTGAAAGCCGCAATAGTGAAAAGTAGTGAAAAGTTGCAATAATTATGCGTCAACCTAATAATTTTTAAGTGATGTTCAATATTCGTGCGAACACAGTAATTTTTCTAATAAAAAAACATTCCAGTTTTGTTTTGATTTTAGGAACAAAAAATAATGAATAACAATTGTATTTCAGTTTTGTTTTATATTAAATATTTTTTCACAATATTTGTTAACACACGACAGATTTCTATGTATGTATGTAAATCTTTAATCCATATTTTTAATCTATATTAATGCATAATAATATATAATCAATAATTTTATTGTTTAATTTTTCACTGTAAGTTAGATATCTACATTAAACAAATTTAAGTTTTCAATTAATAAGTAATTAATTTAATAAAGAAATAAATTATTTTTCATATCAGATAAAAAAAATGTTTCATTTCTCCTCGCCTTAATATTTTTGTTAATTTTTATTTTAAGCGCAAAAACTTTTGCGGACAAAACTTTATAGCCATGCGAAGCAAATTTATCTCTATAGTGGTTACGAATGGTGAGAGGCACCAAATGAATGCTATCCTGAATATCCCTTCATCATTCAAAATAATCAATGATCAATGATAGCGTTTATGATACGATAAAAAAATAAATTAGTAAAACATTAAAAAAAACCTACTACCTAATCGGTTGTGGAGCCGTAGTTGAAAGCTTTTCATTTTTAAGAAGAAATCACAAAATACCCCTAGCTTGACAGTTTTTAGTACTAACGAAAAAAATTGATGGCTTAGCAGCACTAAAGATTGGCATAAAAATAAGTAAAAATCTATCGCGGGTAAAATTGTCCATATATTAAAAATGCCCATAGCTTTTACATTATTCGAGCACCAACGACGAAATTTTTAGGTTTTCTAACGAAAGTTTAACGATTGACATAAATACAAAGCCTAAAATACGTGATGTGACTATAATTTTAACATTTTTTAACACTAAAAAAATTTTGGAGGAACAGCACTAAAAAAACACTAACGGTTGGCATAAACAAAATTCATATATGTGTCAAGGGCAATCTAACTTGACGTAGGTGGTCTATCCTTAGTTCTTTTATATCTTTGGTAGCTAAACTGTGATAGCGGGGAAAGCCAGAAGTATTCATGCATTGCTTTCAGTTTTGCTTTCAGTATTATTTCCAAGGTCTTGTTCAGTCTTTTGCGTTGTGTTGAAGTGTTAACTTGTCGTTCGTCAAAATGAATTCCTTCATACAATTGATCACACTTACCAATATTTTGTGTTTCGCAATGGCAACTACATCTACTCAGACTGTGGCAGATGTACAGAAATATTTGGGACTATTTTGCTCCAATTCTGTTCATGATTATTATAGATCTTGGCTTTGGAGGGACGATTATAAACATTTTTTTAAAAATACTCCTGGTGTGAATGAGAACCTTGACGCGGAAATAATAACCCAAAATTACTTGGTGATGAGAAATATCAGTGAAGTTCTTAATAAAATCGTGGCTAAAAATAATGTACCAAGCCGACAAAATGAATGCGTTGAAGCAATAAACAGTCGCGACATAACAAAAGCGAATAAAATACTTGAATCCATTTCCAATAATTATGAAATTAATATAATTGTGAATCGTGTGTACGCAAACAATTTTTTTAATTTTGATAAAGTGTTTAAATTTTGTATCAACATTAAAAATTCTGACAAAGCTAAATTTGCATTTGAAGCTTTGTATTACGAGATGGAAAACAGTGACCATCTTACACCGGAAAACATAAAAAAAGCAAGCAATATTATGTCTGGACAAACCATACCAATTCATGTGTACGAGTATTATACAAGTTTACTTTCTCAAATAAAACGTGCATCCGATAAGCCCCTACGCATTTTTAAACCGAACGTCATCGAGCCATATTTTCCATTACCCAGTCGAAATGGAGGCGCATCGATCGTCCAATCAAAAACACTGGGACTGATAAGCGCCATTTTCATATTGAAACTTTTTACAGCCTCACGAAAACATGCTTAAAAATACGCCATTTATATAATATATATTTTAATTGTGTTTTTTTTATATTACTATTTTGAAAAGTTCGAGACGTGGTTTTATAAAAGTTAAAATATATTTTTGTTTTTAACATTATAAAAAGATAAAAATCAAATGTATTTAATTTATTAGAATCTAAAACCATCTAAATATATTTTTCTGATGTGTATGCAAATTTATACAGATATATAATTAGCCAGTCGCCTGCAATTTCTGTCTGGTCGCGATTCACCGATCTACTGTGCTAGTTTTCGTTATTTAATTTGCATTGACAAAGCTACTTGAAAACTGCAAAAGGTCTACTGCACATTACGAAACCTGCAATAAAATTTTCTGGTTTATGTGGGTCTTTGTTAGTTTATGCTGGTCTAGTGTGCAACATCGTACAAATTGCAGGCGCCGTCCGAAGGAAGGGGGGGGGCACAGGAGACATGACCCCCCCCCCCCAAATCTAAGGTCAAATTTAAAAATCTCAAAAATTTGCCTAATAATAAAAGGAAATTTTTAGCTATCCCCTAACAGCGATAAATTTATACGTAATTTCCATTTGTTTGTATACAATAAAATTGTGTCTTGTGCAATAATGTTTATTTTATTCCAGATACCTATTTTTTATTAGTGTAGTGAATGACCCCCTCCAAAATTTCAGACTGTGACCGCGCCTGAGTCAAATTGCAGGTTTGTGCTGTACAGGTTGTGCAGGTTTATGCTTGACAATAGTGTACGCGGTCTGAGCAGTTTCCCGCTCGTTCCTGAGGAATAAATAAATAATAATACATTATTTCATACTTTTTAATTAAATTACCTTTTTTCCGTCGGAACGGAACTAAATTTTAGACTCTTCATCTTTTTCACTTTACTCCCCTAAATAAAGGTATTTTACTGCAATAAACAAAAATTAAAAATTGCGATATTCTCTATATTCTGGATTTTTAATAACAAGAAAACAAATGAATTGCTGAATATCGCAGAGTTATTAGTAACTTACCGAAAATATCGCAATTTTTATTTTTGTTTAACAGTAAATTACTCTTATTTAAAGAAATAGGGGGAAATATGGAAAATAACCCAAAATATCTTCTAAAAAACTCAAGTTTAAAATTTGATTTAAATTCACTGAAAGGTTTCAGCCAGATCTCTTTACTCTTGGACCAAATAACACTTTAAGATAAACAAAAGTACACGAGAAGAGTAATGTCGATTATAATTAACTCACTTTAAGTTTTGAGCACACACAACTTTTTTATCCAGAATACATTTTTCTAACCAATTAAAATAGATACTCAAAATGTTAAAAAACTTTTTTTGTACACATGTATAAAAAATATTTTCATGTAGAATGTAGATGATTTTACCATTATCATTTTTAAATTTTAATTCTATGAATTTTTAATCAAAAAGATCAGGAGAGCAGTAAACTGCATTCGTATGATATTACATGCCAAATTCCTATTAATACATAAGATGTTATAGTGCAAGATCCGGTATTAGAAATATATACCCTCATCTGTTTTTTGATGATGACAAAGATTATAATATATTAGATACCTAATATTATTCATTGATAAATTGCAAATCGGTTACCTAGCTAAATCGCGTACCGATGCTGTTAAATAAATTAAATTTAGACTTTAGAGCTTTTCTGAAAGAAGATTTTTCCGATTTTTAATATTTAATCTGACTTGAATCTAGCATTTGATCAATGGAGCGCGCTTACACAATCGGAAAAATCTTCTTTCAGAAGAACTCTAAAATCTAGGCAACCATCGACGTTGCAAACGTTTGCTGAGGCAACCTAAGAAATAACCTTTCATTTCATAAAAAAATTGTTTAAATAACTGATGAGGGTATATTAATAACGCTTGCTTACCTGTTTATACCTGGCAACCTCACAGTTATGTTGCGGGAAAAGTAGGCAACCTCTATTTTTCCAATTCCTTGTGTAATATTCTCTCAACTAATGTGTAATAAAGAAATCGAGAAGTTGATTCAAAAAAGTTAATTACAATTTATTTTATTTAACAGCATCGGTACGCGATTTAGCCAGGCAACCCATTTGCAATTTATCAATGATTATAATAGGTAGGTATCTAATATATAATCTTTGTCATCATCAAATAACAGATGAGGGTATATATTTCTAATACCGAATCTTAGACTATTAGGCATCCTGTCCGAATATCGTTGCAGAGTTAAATTTTCGCGTCGAAGCGTTGTAAACTGTGTAAGTACATTTTCAATAAAATATATCTGAAATATTTTGGTCAATTTCCAAGGGGTAAGTTGCCCCCTCGTGATCTGTTCTTCCCCATGCCCCTGGTCCTAGCAGCTTTCCTATTATTTGTTTGATGTGTTAACAATGCCGATTGTTCGGGGGTTGCACGTTGCACTTATTTGTCTTGTAGTACAATCAATCTGGCGAAAAAAAAATCATTTCGTATCAAAAACACCCAAAAAGGTGAAACTTGGTGAGTCGTTAGAGAATGATGAAAAAAAGGTTACCTGGCAATGGCCACCTGGTACCTGTTCAAATAGTCAAAAAAAACTCAAAAATATTTTGAAATGCATTTTTCTCGAAAACTATCCATTTTACAGAAAAATTTATTGAACAAAAAATGTAGAGGGCATCGTTATCTACAATTAATGTCATTGGTGCTATGTTGTACAACAAAAAATGGGCGCAGTAGGTGGCGCTAAAGTGCCAAAAAAAGTGTTTTTCCACTTTTTTGCCCTGAAATTTTCATTTTTCAGTTACGATTCAAATGGAAAAATTGTTCCTTTTTATTTTATAAACAACTTTTATTTCAACATTTTTTTCATACAACTTACTTTTCATACAACTTATTTTCACTTCACCAAGCTGCAGCTCTGAAACGGTAAGTTGTATGAAAAAAATGTTGAAATAAAAGTTGTTTATAAAATAAAATGGAACAATTTTTCCATTTGAATCGTAACTGAAAAATGAAAATTTCAGGGCAAAAAAGTGGAAAAACACTTTTTTTGGCACTTAAGCGCCACCTACTGCGCACATTTTTTGTTGTACAACATAGCACCAATGACATTAATTGTAGATAACGATGCCCTCTACATTTTTTGTTCAATAAATTTTTCTGTAAAATGGATAGTTTTCGAGAAAAATGCATTTCAAAATATTTTTGAGTTTTTTTGACTATTTGAACAGGTATTTGAACAGGTACCAGGTGGCCATTGCCAGGTAACCTTTTTTTCATCATTCTCTAACGACTTACCAAGTTTCACCTTTTTGGTTGGTTTTGTTGAGGTTTTTGCCAGATTGACTGTACTATTGTATAATTTATATTTTTGAGAAAAGTATGTGTCATTCAAAACCTCCACCAACGTTCTTGAGCCCATCTAGCTCACCTTGACGCATATACAAATTCCTCCACGTTTCCATGGGGATACTGGATACATATTACTGATAATTGATAAAATATACTTTTTGGTCCAGACATTAGAGCTCAAAAACTGGTATTACCTACCTGAAAAGTTCTAAGAGAGTTTTGACAATGTACACTTTTATATTTTTCGAGGTGCTGAAAACGAATCTGTGTTTTGCCACCTCGATTTTTTTCCGGAAATGTCTTTTATTTTAAAAAAGTTGAAAAAGTCTTTTTTTTTCACAGTTTTTATATCTTTCTTTTTTTGGCTTCATATTGTAATTCTGATTAAAAATTTGAAAACTAGAAAACATTTCTTACAAAATTAGCTTTATACCTTTTTCTCTAGGATGAACTGTTCATACCCAAACGCAGATAGTAGAGTTTAAAAAATCAAAAACCTCAAAGCACACTTACAGTGGATGAATTTTTGTGACTTTTGTACATTGACTTCCTAATAGTGAGTAAAAAAAATGTATCTATAAAAAATTGTCACTTTTCATAGATAAAGTTAACTATCAACCTTCTCACAATACTGCCCTAAAAAGGCAAAGGGCAGTAAGTGACATTTGTTGAAAAATGAGTTCATACTGAAACCAACGACAGCAGTAAGTGCTACAGCAAAAATTTTATTGTCTTTAAGAGTATTCGTCCCTGCAAATATTCCCTGCATCCTTCATCTCAAATCTTTTCCCCTCGCCTAAAAACGGTTCGCGCTCTCCCGACGCTATTTTTAAAGATAGAGGGTTCTGGTAAACGCCAAATGAAAGACAAAGAATCAGACTACAGATCCTTCAGGCGAATTTTTTGAAAAACAGTTTCGCCTACGTGTGAAATATTACGTAACTTATTAATTTTTTCAAAAGGTTGTAAGTTTTTTCAGGATTTTTTTTTCAAAAAATTCGCCTGAAGGATCTGTAGTCTGATTCTTTGTCTTTCATTTAGCGTTTACCAGAACCCTCTAGCTTTAAAAATAGCGTCGGAAGAGCACGAACCGTTTTTAGGCGAGGGGAAAAGATTTGAGATGAAGGGTGCAGGGGGTGTTTGCAGGGACGAATACTCTTAAAAAATGTTTCCCCCATATTTTGGTTTCCATAATCTAAAACTCTGGACGGTCAATACATTTTTAGTAAATCTTGATTTACTCAAATTCATAAGTTGGTCACTTACTGCCTTTTGCCTTTTTACGGCAGAATAGAACTTTAAGTCAAGTGTTTCATTTTTAAAGTTTGGTCGAGAAAAAATTACTTGGCCGTGAACAAAGTTTTTAATTTTTTGACACGGTTGCGTAGCCCATGGATAGTTCTATAGTACTCACATGAGAATTTAATATTTACGGAATACTCTGATTACTCGTGAAGTTAAGACTTTCCATTTTAACCGAAAAGTTTTGTATTGAAAAAATTACTTCCGTAGGGTGATAAAATTTTTCAAACAGCTCGTAACTTTTAAACTTTATCATTGAAATGCTTATTCTGTATTATAATAGAACACTATAATAATGCTGTAGACTCTATTATTTCGAATCGCTATTGTTAGGATTGAAAACAATGCACGAAACAACAGAACACATACACACAGAACTGTCCCTGTTCCAAAAAAATAAAAAAAGCATTTAAAAGATATCTACCATCATTAACGGTTCTCTCCCTATGTGTTGATACATTTTTAACAGTGGCGTACATTAATTATAGACTATGATTGACAATTCTTTATTGAAATATGGTAATATCAATTGCCTGTATAAAGCAAAGTAAATCCCGACTTCAAAAGCGAATAGATAATCATTATACGATTTAGGCGCAAACTAAATTTACTCAGAAAACGATATCGAAATACATATTGGTCTAGATTTCAGACATCAGAATCTTATGAGCGCAACATAAAAAGCACAATTATTATATAAACACTTTCCTACATTTTGTAATTGAAAAGATTATAGAATATACAATTTATAAAAAAACTAGCGGTCCATCCCGGTTTCACCCGGGTACAATAGACATAATTCTGCAAAATGTATTTCGTTTGCTTTGAGCGAATTTTAACAGATGTCACTACTTGGTACTAAAACAATTTTTTTTTTGTTTGCCCTGACTAAAAGATTTGAGTAAATTCTATCAGATGTCGTTACATTAAACTAAAACACTTTTTTTTAAGAAAACTTCCTTTTTTGTACAAAATATTTAATAAAAACTATTCTATAGCGTAAGTTGTACCAAGGAAGACACATATACAAAATTTCATTAAAATCGGTTCAGTGGTTTCGGAGATTAGCGCGGCCAAAATTGTGACACGAGAATATTTATACTAATAAAGCTGAAGAGTTTGTTTGTTTGAACGCGCTAATCTCAGGAACTACTGGTTCAAATGGAAAAAAAAAATTTTTGTTGGATAGCTTATTTATCGAGGAAGGCTATGGGCTATATAATATCACGCTACGACCATTAGGAGCGGAGCATTAATGAAAAATGTTGCAAAATGTATCTCAAAAATAAGCTTCTATATTCAGGTGAAATGCACTAACTAAATATACTCATATTAGCATTGTGAGTACACAACGTCGTATGGCTCAATCGGTAGAGCATGCGACTGTCAATATCAGGGTCGTAGGTTCGAGCCCCACGTCAGGCGAAAATATTTTTATTTTTTTTTTATTTTCTACATTGCTTTCTTCTAAGGCTTACATTTAAATTTATTTAAATTTTATTTAATTAATTAAAAAAAATTATTAGTTTAAAAAAGTATAAATACTGCTTTTCCTTCATACCTCGATCAAAAGTACGTACTTTCGTCCCTTATAGCAGGGACGAAAGTTTGACATTTACTCCCTGTTATTTATTATATTAAATGACAGCGGTAACCCTAGTTACGAGTATAAATACGCATGAGAAATTTTTTCCTCCCGCCGTTCTCACTAGGAGTAAATGTCAATCTTTCGTCCCTGCTGACGAAAGTACGTACTTTCGAGCGGATATGAAGAAAAATCGCATACACCACACGGGCCTTAAAAGTTGAAATCTCGGCCCGTCATGGTGCCCTCGGCTCGCGCAGGGCCGAAAATTCTACTTTTAGCCCTTGTGATGTAATATATTATTTTGTAATAGAGCAGCCATGGAAACACCATATAAACAACGACATCGCTAGATGCCCCGCTATTCTCCTTCTCAAGTCTTTGGTCTTTTCCGACAATGAGGCGTCCTAATTTCAAGGAAGTTCTCAATTGAAATTTTGCAGCAAAAAACGAACTTTTGTTAAAGGTATAGAGCGGCGCACAACTAGGCGGTTGCGCCCCTGAAATTAAAAAAAACGCAATATTATTATTGTATTCTTTTCCATTCAGACACATTAAACATGTAGTGTTCATACAGATTCAGCGACACAATCGAGCGTCGCAACAAACAATAACAAAAGTATAACGCATTATATGAAAACAAGTGCAAGTCGACGTACAAAACATGGCGAGATCAGCCGAGACAAACGATACACTCTCTAACACAATGACAACAAAAACAAGACTGTATTGAAACAAGGGTTTCATTGCCATAATAATTTTATTATATCACGAAAATCTTGAACAATTTCGCGAGATTAGAATATTTTCACATGAAGTAGTTGGGCCACCCGTAGTTTTATCGCATTATCAGACAGCGCACAAACCCAACCTGAAATGTTTTAAAACTAATATGTTCGCTGAACTTTTATTATAAACGTAGTTTAAACTGACCAGTAATAATAGCGCACTTAAAATGCGCGTCAATTAGTATAGATGGCGATTGATGTCAGGTTCGGAAAGTGGAGACGTATGTAACTTAACCACGATTGTGTCTCATGAGTGCAAATATGATAATCGATACTAATTATAAATGTGAAAGTAACTCTGTCTGTTTGTCTGTTTGGCTTTCACGCCCAAACCACTGGGTCGGTTGAAATGAAATTTAATAATAATAATAATAATAATAATAATAATAATAATAATAATAATAATAATAATAATAATAACAATAGTATTAATAATACTGACTGCAGTGTTCAGTCAAACATTAAAAAATGTTCTCGGCTTTCTAACTGTAGTCGCAACTCGCAAGAAGCATTTGAATTTTTATTTTATTACCCTATAAGTATGTAAAATATTTTTTTTTTTTTTTTATTTAACACACAAATACAACAAAAAAGGTGCATCGACCATGTGATCATTAGCACTGTGCTGTAAAATATTATAATAGGCTAATGCCTATACTTTTTTGAAAAAAAAAAATAGCAGGCAAGAACCAGGTGGAAAATGTTGTTGAGGCTCCAACTTTAAGGGAAAAAACAATTTAAACACGAAAACATTCAAAATGGTGAAATGGGGGTGCAATTTAGGGGTTGAAGACGGTTTTCTGCGATTTACGACAAAACGTGACCTCTTAGCGGAAATTGTTCTACACAAAAGTTGTAGATGGTAAAAAAATCTAAAACTTTTGTACCAAACACTTTTCGACATAACCTCAAATGAACCGTCAAAATGGCGAAAAACCAATTTTTCAGTATTTAATTTTTTTCTCGCGTAAAAATAATTTAATTTGCATGAAAATTTGTGAAAGTATGTCTTTTTTTATCTTAAATAAGCATGATTTTTTTGCAGTTCAGAATACGACTATTTTCGGAGTTATGTACATTTTTCGAAAAAAACACCCTTATTTTCCACGAACAATAATTGTCTTGATGTTTTTTTGTATTTCGAAGTTCTATAAGTGGTCATTTTAATCTTTGAAATGTCTACTTTAAAATGGTCTATGTAAGTTGGTGGTTTATTTATCGTTAAACTACTTAAAATTGCGAAAAACCGAAAAAACGTCTTTCTGTTGTGTATATGCTGTGATAAGGTAAATATTTTAGAGTAGTACTGTAACTATAGATACTTAACAAATCATGTGTATTTGTTGTCAAATCTCAGTTTGCTAGACTGAACCAAACGATTAAATTTGTTAAGTATCTATAGTTACAATACTACTGTAAAATATTTACCTTATCACAGCATATACACGACAGAAAGACTTTTCGGTTTTTCGCAATTTTAAGTAGTTTAACGATAAATAAACCACCAACTTACATAGACCATTTTAAAGTAGACATTTCAAAGATTAAAATGACCACTTATAGACCTTCGAAATACAAAAAAAACATCAAGACAATTGTTCGTGGAAAATAAGGGTGTTTTTTTCGAAAAATGTAGATAACTCCGAAAATAGTCGTATTCTGAACTGCAAAAAAATCATGCTTATTTAAGATAAAAAAAGACATACTTTCAGAAATTTTCATGCAAAATAAATTATTTTTACGCGAGAAAAAAATTAAATACTGAAAAACCGGTTTTTCGCCATTTTGACGGTTCATTTGAGGTTATGTCGAAAAGTGTTTGGTACAAAAATTTTAGATTTTTTTACCATCTACAACTTTTGTGTAGAACAATTTCCGCTAAGAGGTCACGTTTTGTCGTAAATCGCAGAAAACCGTCTTCAACCCCTAAATTGCATCTCCATTTCACCATTTTGAATGTTTTCGTGTTTAAATTGTTTTTTCCCTTAAAGTTGGAGCCTCAACAACATTTTCGACCTGGTCCTTGCCTGCTATTTTTTTTTTTAGCGTTAAAAATTCGTTTTGGCACCAGCCTATAATTCAATACGCCGGACACGAAAAAGTAGGTTCTCGCATGGCTAGCCGAGCATCCTGCGCGTAAAATAGATACATAGTTTATCGATTGTTTTGCGGGCAAACAATAAGTCGGACGAAAAAAGTATAAGATATCTTTTTTATAGAAAAAAACGTCTTCTATAACGTGGTATTTTTTATTTCTTCCTATCTTTTTTACATTTCAAAATATCAAATAGCTTAAGCAACGAATAATTCTAGATGGAAAAGTCGAAAGCAGAACATTTGACTTAGGAACTTTGTTTGGACTAGTTAGGAGATAAACATACTAAAAGTCCTTACCCCTCCGAGGTACGCTCGAAGGGGGGGAGCACAAAGAAGGCCTCGTTTTTTGGTATTTTTTTATTTTCGGAAACCGATAGACGAATGAACTTTTTTTATTTCAATCAGTCCACTTTAAACTACTTATAAAAAAAATTCAGCCTGTTTGCGAATTTCTGGAGCTTTTTATCTCCACCGATTGGACTACTACTGTTTTTGCAAATTGTGATTTCAATTTGACTTGTTGCCTAAACATTTCAAAAAACTCTTTTTTTTCTAAAAACATAAAATGTTATACTTGTCATTATTTCTTTACAGAACGACAGGAGATTTCAAATAACGGGAAGTCTAATTAACGTCATAAAGCTTGTTCTTCACAAATGTACCTATGTTAAATAATAAACTAAATAAAAAAATTTTTAATATAAGTACCACGCTTTTGAAGCGAACTAAAAAGTATAAAATAATTTGTTTAACTTGTAGGATTTGAAACGAAAAACGTGGGGCGCATTATTCGTCTTTTTTTTATTATTATGGATTTTATTGGCTTTTGTTTTCAGTAACAGTTAGCCACGACAAATATCATTATTCGTCTTGTCTTATAAATAGATTTTTTCACTGATAGCTACTCTCTACAGTTCTTATATAACTGTCACATGAGCTCCACGTTCTTCGTTTCAAATCTTACAAGTTAAAAAAAGTATTTATACTTTTAAGTTCATTTCAAAAACGTGGTATATATTAAAACATACTTTTATTAATTTATTATTTTCTTCACTTTAGTTAATAAAAACGTGGTAAAAACAAAAATTCAACGTAAAAAATAAAAATATTGAATGGGTCAAAGGTGTCGAGCCCGCGAACTTCGCGTTTTTAGCACGACGCTCTAAGCAACTGAGCTATGACCAATGATTGCAAGTTATCGTACAACGGTAAATAAGTAATAATGAATTATTATGTATTTTATTAAAATTTCATTATTTCTTTTATTATTCTCTTCTTTATTTTCTCGTATTATCATCTTATTCTGATTTATGTTAAAAATTTCAAATCTCTATCTCATTAAGAAGTTAGTTTAAAATCAATTACCGCCCGACATACACGAAAAGCAAGTTAAACGTGATAAAATACAGACAAAACCTTTTAATAATAGGTATATTTGAATTTTTTTTCTTGTAGGTATATACATTTTTTGTCAGTTTTATTTGATTTTTAATTATTTATTGAGATCCAATAATATATTATACATATACAGGCTGAGTTTTAAGTTGATGCTTTTTTTTACAGCGTGTAAAAATCAAATAGACGAGCAAATATTTCAAATAGTTTTTTTATCAGTTTCGAAGTTTAAATAAATTTTATTAAATTTTCTTTAATTTTGAGGTCGGTCCTGGGGTTATATTATGTCACTATGGAAATAAGTTCTCAAAACGGGGACAACTTCGAACAATTTCTGTGAATACTTGATAATAATAACATATTTCCATAGTGACATAATATAACCCCAGGACCGACCTCAAAATTAAAGAAAATTTAATAAAATTTATTTAAACTTCGAAAGGCTGTTTCTCTCTTATTTTTGAGTTTTGATAAAAAAACTATTTGAAATATTTGCTCGTCTATTTGATTTTTACACGCTGTAAAAAAAGCATCAACTTAAAACTCACCCTGTATAATAATCTGGTTATGAGAAAGCCGATGCATTCTTCTAATTTATTTTGAAAGCATCACCATAAAAAACTGAACAAGGTTTTTCATAGAAATCAGAGGTTTCCTAAACTGTTTTCCATGCACTACACAAATTCAAATGCTAGTAATAGAGAGTTACGCGGGTGAATAAGGGGTATTGAATAGCTGCTGAACAGTCACCTTTAAGCATTGAACTAAAAAGTACGCAGTACTTATTAATTAATAAAAATGTTCATTATAGTTTCTTACCAAATAACTTATTTAATACATACATGGATATTAATTCTTAAAATAATGAATTGTTCATTCACTCAATGCACTTTTTATCAATCAACGTTCATCGGTCAAATACTTATTTAAGAAAATCAAAGAGGCAACCGACTGTTATAGTTATCTAGGCCTAGATAAATTCATACTTTCAATTTTTTTTATAATACCTAAATTGAAAATAATCTTGACACTTATTGGCATCAGTTTCAGAACCTGGAAATCGGGGAACCGTCATTACTATTGTTGTATGTAAAAGAATTTAAGATTATCTATTTTGCATTTTAAAAACTAACTTTAAGTTAGTTTTTAAAATAATCCTAAATTCTTTTTAGTAATACTAAAGATCCAATGATAAAACTATTATAGTGCAATACAAAACAAAAAATATTTATCCACTGAACAGAGGATGAAATGCACACCCCTTTACATAGAGTTGCAGCGTTTAACTAGAACCCAGTAGAGCGCGACGTTTTGCGATGCACCGCTGTCTGTGGCGCTCTTTTGTTTTCAAACAACAGAATGGCTGGAGAGTATGACGTCACACTTACATATCTGCGATGTGATAATGTTTTACAGTGTTTTGTTACGCATTTGTAATTCAACAGCTAAATGACTGGAATTAAGAATTACTGTATAACCAGCAGCTCGGACCGGCTTCGCCCGGATTTATGGATTAACTATTAAAGATACACATATAAAAACCGTTGGAACGTCGCTGAGACTTGCGCTGGCTACGAGGATGGAAATGACGTTACTGCGGGCTCGCGTGCGTGGTTACAAGTTGGATTTCAAAATTAGAACCGGGGATATTTTTCGTGCTTGTATCTCTGTTTGTTTTGAGCAAGAACCAATCAGAAAACAGTATCTTGTCGCGTGGGCGATATGGGCAAGCGCTCACAAACAAACATGACGTCATAGTGTATGTTGTGTTCAGAGACAATAGGTATGTTTCAAGCAGTCAGAGAGCGGACACGAAACTGTCACCGTCATGCGCAGTAGCTAAAACGAAACTGTTTGTATCGGTTTTGGAACACGTTTTAGATGCCTGCACATGACGGTGACGGTTTCGTGTCCGTTCTCTGACTGCTTGAAACATACCTATAATAAACGTTCACTTTTATTAACATTCGGACTGTCAGGGCGCGCGCACCAAATCCATCTACAAAGCCAGCTTCAAAACACGCATAGTGTGAAGCATCACTAAATCTAGTGCCACGCAGCACACTTGAAACCTAGCAACCAAATCTAGCAGCAAAACCAGCCTCATATGCAGCGACCTTTAGACTATCGCGGACTTTCTTAATGGAATATAGCCGTATTTACCCGACAACCTTATGTTACGAGAACATAATGAGATACCTATATGAGATATAGTCTATATCTATAACCATCCCACATATTCTCGGTATTCGTAGAAATCAAAAAGACTTTGTGGCAAGAGCATTTGTACATTAACAGAAGCGGGAGAAGAAGGAATACCGGTCCGCCTTAACAACAAGATATTAAATAAATACCTATTTAATATCTTGTTGTTAAGGCAGAATAAAACATAGCCTATAGCACTTCTGGAATCATAAGGTATATACATTTCAAAAAAGTTTCATGAAAATTCTTCAAATTAATTAAAAGTTCCATTACGGAATAACAACACGGATTTCAAATATACAAATTGTACAGCTGTAGTATGCAACTGTATTATGAAACACCCATCGTTGACAATATAATGCAATATTAGATAAATTTAATATTCAAACAATTCATTGATAACAGAAAAAATTTGTTTATTGATGCACCCGTGTAGTTAGCTCTCGATTGAGAAAAAATTCATATTCTAATAATGCCTAATGTAAAAATTAGCAATCGGAGTTTGCGAAATACTGTTGCAAAGATGTATTGTTATAACAAAGTTGACTTGTTTAGATGTGTCAATGTAGAATAAATATGTCCGTAAAGTTAACAGAGCAGTTGTAGCAGAACAACTGTTTCTAGCACTGATTAATTAAGTCTCATTTTAGGCTATTTAAATGCCCTAGTGCGAAATTAAATGCTCCCATACATATTATACAAAAATAAAACTTAAAAAGCCTTTAATGAGCCTTAAATTTTCATACATGATATAGCTTATTAATATCAACTTTTTGCTAGCTTTACGGACATAGAATAAATGATAATTCAGCCGCCGCGAAAGTGGAAGATTCGGATTTGAGTTCTGACAGTAACATTGCTTGAATAGTAATTTTATAATATTGCATTATAAATAAACGATCAGCAAATCGATACACAATATAGTGGTCGATTTGCAAACCCATAATATCGATCGCAAAATCAACGTACATGCCATTCTTTTCAAAACATTAAATGCAACACGAAATAAAAAAGATCGAGCGTGACAGGGTAAAACAGTTAAACGCGCTATCAGACACCGGGTAATACCCGGGACTTATTCTATGTTTGTGTAATACAATTTTTCGCAAGTTCTTTTCAATTCAGCGCGCCTCTAGGTGTGTAGCTCTATATAAACACATAAGGCCCAGCATAGAACTGTAAGTACAAAAGAATAAAAGATTCAATTCCCAGCATCGCTTTTACATTAAGTTTTTTTTCAACACGTCGAAGGCGATTTTTTTATATATTTAACGATACTTTGTAAGGGTATAAAAGTTGCTGAATAACCAGCTGAAATTGGAACTGACACCGGTTCAACCATGGTCGGAGATTTTAAATTAGGATTTGTACGGGTTTCAGCAAAACACTGTCAATAAAAAACTGTTTTTAACCGACATCAAAAAAGAGGAGGTTATATGTTCCTTGCAAATATTTTTTTTATATATATGTTCAACCATAACTTTTCGAGAGGTTAACCGATTTTATAAATTTCGGCGCCATTTTGTTCAGAATGTTTCTGTTTGGGACCGTCATTTTTTATAAAAATCGGTTCAGTTACGTTCAGTAATTTTTAGCTGACTAAACAAATATTTGTTTGTATGTTCAACTATAACTTTTCGAAAGATTATTCGTCTGGAAAAATTTCAACGTCGTTTTGTTCAGAATGTTTATCGATCTACTTTAAAATTTTTTTATAAAAATCGGCTCAGTCATTTTTAACAGATTTCCAAAAAGGCGATTTTTTTATATGTTACCTCAAATTTCTCACATTTGTGAATCGATTTTGATTAATCTTTTTCTACTTAAACACACTAAAACGTAAAAAATAAAAACTTTAAAAAAAATTTGACCTGCTTTAAATGGGTCACTAAAAAACGTAAAATAACAAAGTTTTGAGGTGGGTACCAAGTCAATATAAGCACTAAGCAGTGACGGAAATGCAGTCTTAGCCGCCCGAGGCCCCAGGCCATGTAGTAAGTACCAGCCTCCCCTTTCTCAGCACCCATCATATATTATGTAGAATAGACTACATAATGAATTTACTTTATTCCCAGCTTTTATCGAAATCGATTCAGAAACTATAATAGTTGCTAGTTTGTCATATTTTCCGAAGTTTCAGGGATAATTGCACATTTAAATAAAACATTTAATATATATTATCAACAAAGCTGACGTAAAATCATCTTAGAAGAGCGTTATGTGACCTAAACTCAAATTTATAAAAAAAAAAACCTTCGACAATAGCTCGACATTGTTGGTTTTAATAAGTTGTCTGTTTTAAATGCATTTTAAAAAAAAAAACTCTCCAAAATATTGATCTAAATTAGATATTTCGATCACTTTTTTAGGAAGATTATTGTTATACGATGCGGTGAAGACTGCACCGTGCGCGGCCCGCCATACGCCATAATGTGTTTTGTCACGATTAGCCGCCCCTAATATCTGGCCGCCCTAGGCCCGGGCTTACTGGGCCTTAAGGCAAATCCGCCACTGAATGTTAGTACATAAAACGTCACAGTAAATTATTTTGTTATTTTATGCTTTTAAGTAACTAGAAGTGATTCATTTTTTAAATTTTTTTTCCTGTTTGACTTCAAGGAGGTTCTTTTATTTTAAAGTTTTTTTAGAAAGTATTAACAACAGGAATAATACAGAAAACCTGTTTTAACAATAAATCTTACATGCTCACAGTTCACATATATATTTATCCATAAGAAAACTATGGTGTATATTTTTTAAATCAATACTGCACGAAAAATAATTGATCAGTTAAAACGACATCGTTTTAAAGTCTGTATACATGCACAATATTTATTCAAAGCAATGGCACGTCAATCCGGTGTCGGAGAGGCAACCGGATGGCGAGTGGTAATCTGGGCCTATGAGTGGTACAGAACCCCCTGGTAGCGGCCAAAGTGACCCCAAATGGAAAGGGGCGGCGATATGGGGGTGGGACAAAATCGAAAAATGTTTGAAAAGGCAACCGGATAAAAATGCGGTTGCATTGAAGGAAATACCCTAATTATATAATAAAATTTTTTTGCCAGCCGAAACACGCGAGCCTTTTTTGCACTAGCGAATAAAAAAAAATTAAAAAAAAACTGAAAAGGCAACCGCTTCAAAATTTTTTTTTCTGTAAGTTCAATCTACTGTTCTAACTTCTAGATGACAAGGAGTTTGAATACGACATTAAACTGATCCTGATGTATTGAAACTGTAGTTATATGATCACAACCTAAGGTTATTGTCAAATCAAATTTTTTGACAGTATACCGTTTGACGTTTGTGTTAAATATTAAACGTTAACTGAATAACCAAGGCAACGAAAAGCAAATCACAATATCATATACATAATGAGTGAGGTAAAATTAGATAATCACTTCGGAAAAATTCTCCCCTACATGATTCATGTGAAACGTATTCGGAAAGGTGTATAGAATAAAATATCAAAATGCAAGCGCGAAATTTTTCTTGAAAATTTTTTATTACACAATCTACAAGTGGTTTTGAATTAACTGAAGAGTTTGATTGTTTCTTTGTTTGAACGCGCTAATCTTAGGAACTACTGGTTCGAATTGAAATTTTTTTTTGTTGTATAGCCCATTTATCGAGGTAGGCTATAGGCCATATAATATCACGCTACGACCAATAGGAGCGGAGCATCAATGAAAAATGTTGCAAAATGTATCTCATTTGTCCGTCATAAGCTTCTATTCAGGTGAAATGCCCTAACTAAATATTTCAATATTAGCGTTGTACATTCACAAGCCCAGCTAGCTTGGTCGGTAGAGCATGCGACTCTTTATCTCAGGGTCGTGAGTTCGAGCCTCACGCTGGGCGAATATATTATTACCATTTTTTTTATTTTCTACATTGCTTTCTTGCATTTAAATTTATTTTAATTTTATTTACGACTAATTAAAATTAAATAAATCTAATTAATAGCTCATTTGAAAACTGTTACAACTATAGGTACCTATACTAAAAAAAATTCCTACAGTGTTTTCAATTAATATATATTATTATCTTTTATCTTTTTACAGTAAGTATTGATTTAAAAGAAATTTATTACTTAAAAAAAAGTATAAATTCTGCTTTTTATCGAAAAAATCTTTCGAACGGTAACTCCGATAGTCATGAAATTTGGACACAACATTCATCTCGGTAAACTAAGAGGAATGTGCGTACTCATGTCCCTCCCTTCCCCATTCGTTCTTTTGCACCCTGGTGAACCGGGCGGAACGGCTAGTAAAATATAAACAGTATCCGGATATATACGATATCTCTATCAGTAATAGACTTATTTAAGTCGTATCTATAATATCCACAACACAAACGACGTACATTGCCCGACAAGGACTTAGCCAGTTATATAGAAACTATCAGTGTAAAGTTTAGTGAAGCGCTTGTAGCCGTGGACTGGTGCGGGCGGACGAACGATTCAATGAATGAATGAACGGCGAATAATGGTTTGCTGCTGCGGCGGCGCCTAGCACGCCTCCACATATTGTATAAGCGTCGCAGGGATGGCCAAACAAATCATATTTATAGGGTTGTAAATTCAAAGAAGCCAAGGTGCCAGTCAACGATGATTCCTCATCCTTATCAAAGAGCGTCATTCGCTTTTTTAAAAATCGGGAAGTTATTGTTTTCACCCCGATTATCGAAAATCGAGTTTTCGCCAGTACTCGACGTTTTGAGGTCCTAGGAAGCTATTCTGACTATTTTGACTATAATGTCCGTAGGGCTGTATGTGTGTATGTATAATTGTAAACCTCTTATATCTTTTGAACGGATTGTCCGATTGATACGCGGTTTGCGGCACCTAACGTGACCTTGCTGAGCTTAGATTTCCTAAGAATTGAGAATGATTCAGCCCAATAAATTTTGAGAAATCTCGAAAACACAAGTTTTAAAAATTTTTAGAAATGTGTTTTTTTGGAATAGGTATTTTCTAAACTACTGAACCGATTAATTCCAAAATCTAATCAGCTCTTCTCCTTGACAAACTGCGTCGGTTTCCGTAAACCACATCAAAATCGGTTCTATTGTTCACGAGATATCGTGAACGAAAAATTTGTAAAAAAGTGCTTTTTCTTAAATTACTCGTAAAATTCTTATCAGATCGATTTTATTGTAATAAATTACTTTTATAAGTTAAAAAAACTGGGTCGATTTACGCACACCGCATCAAAATCGGTTCCTTTGTTCACGAGATATCGTGAACGAAATATTCGTATGAAAGTGTCTTTTTTTTAGCTCGAAGAGCTAAAAAATTAACTTTTACCTATATTTTACACATTTTTGAGCATTTTGAACTCGAAAATAGCGGGAAGTTTCAGGAATGGCCTGCAGGGTCAAACTTCTTTTCAAATTTTTTGTATAGTGCAGAATTCACGTCCTGACCTTCTTCCAATTTTACTACTACGATATACGAACTATTCCATACACCAATAGGGTATTTGCATGGTTTTTTTGTGTTATATTAATAAAGCAGTAAATTCTGAAAACCAATTTTAAGTATGGTCAATTATAATTTTTGAAATATTTTCTTCCGCTAAGAACTTTTTGCTCATGCAAAGTCGAAACATCATAATTTTGGAGGATCAGTATGTGCGTTTATTAAACGCTTTTATATTATTTACGAAAACCATGGAGGTTTCGATATGGAGTGCTAGTGAATTACCATCACGCATTCAAATTCGCCGGACAGAGATTACGAGGAAATCGTCTATCTCTCTCTGATTTTTTCTTATTAGTAATTGTTATCTCGTTAGTCATATTTTGACGTCATCAGAGTCCTAGGCGTACGCACGATCGATTCCGTGAGTGATTCCGTGAGATGAACTTGAGTATTTTTTTCAGTTTTCTTTTCATATTTCTATTATTTAATTCCATCTATAACCTGTGGAAATTTGGAGAAGTTTTTTCCTTTGTTACACAAATCCCCAAATTATCATGTCGGCGACAGCCAATGACGGTTAAACGTACAGACAGCGAGTAAACAGACTGTCGTCTGCTTACTGAAAATTTTTATGACCTTGATTATCACTGGCACCCAAAAACAAAAATTCCTGCGCACGCCTGTTATCAAAGTCAACTGGAGACCAGGTACAATGACGGTTATGATACTATTCTTTTTAATAAAAAATCTCATATTTTTACAAGCTTATCTTGCCATGTTTGTCAGTGTGCCAGTTTATGTCAAAACTTGCAAACAAAATTTAAACTACTTAGATCTAATTAAGCTAGATCTTTGAAATATTGCACACATGTACAAGTTCGGTGATAATGCATAAAACCAACATGGCGAACGTTTCAAGATGGCAGATTATCTTTTTCTTCACAACCCTCTTACCATTGGTATCAAAAATATTTTTAACAAAAAAATTGAACCGATTTCAAAAAAGGCACTAAAAAGTAAAAAATAATTGCGTATTGAAATGTTTTGGAGTCGGTGTAGTTCTCGGAATAGATTTCATTTTGGCTGACACCGACTTGAAAACCATTTCAATACGCAATTATTTTTTACTTTTTAGTGCCTTTTTTGAAGTCGGTTCAATTTTTTTGTTAAAAATATTTTATTTTTCTCTTTTTAGTGTTAATCTAACACTAAAAATCGGTGAACATACATAAAAAACATTATGCATGCCTTTGAAATTTGAGAGTTTCCCTCGATTTCTCCGGGATCCACCATCAGATCCTGACTTGGTTCCGATGGGACCACCTCGGAAGTGCACTCTTTCGAATAATAAAAAATTTGAAAATCGGTCCATAATTGACGGAGAAATCGGTGAACATACATAAAAAAAAAAAAATATATACAGACGAACATAGAACCTCCTCCTTTTTGTTGAAGTCGGTTAAAAAGAGCTTGACGAGTCGAATACCATAAGCTATGTGCCGTCATTGTAAATTTAATGTAGTGGACGCCACAATAGTCGATCGATATGAAATTTTGAGAATGTAGGTACGCACTTTATTTGACAATAGGTACATGAGTTAATATTTTTTAGAAATAAATAACCGAGTAATTTATTAAATTAATGCATTAATAAAAAATGGAAGAAAAAATAAACAAAATAAAATATTATAAAAAAAAATTTAACCCTTTACCACATGGTAAGTCATATTTGAGACAAATTAATAAAATAAAATTTCTAAGCTCAGAATTACGATAGGAAGCTTTTTAATGCTTCCCTAGAATTGGCCGATTCTTACTGCGTACTAAAAAAATAATTTTTAACAATAATTCATAATTCTCTACCCCTCTCCTCGCCCACTCCCCCCGCACCCTATCTTCTGATTTTGGCCGCAGCCAAATGTTCTGTTGAAGTTTTCACTTAATTTTTAGCGGAATGTGGTCAAAACTTTGGTCGGATTCTAATTACAGCACAAGGTCCTGTAAAGTATCACGAATCGTTCATACAGGTATAATTTGTAACCAAAATTACACATAAGATTTAGGAGGCATTATATGAATCAACAATGACAATAAAAAATTTTGCTAGTCACTTTTGTGAAGTCGACTTTATGCGCGAGGCGTTCTATCGATGATTGTTTCCCTTGCATTGTTACCATTCATAGACAGCACCACTATGTAGCACTAGTTCGACGTCCGTCATCAGCGCGTTCATCGCAGCACAGCGGACACGACATGCAAAGAAGTAATTTTATACAGACTTGTATAGAAAACGAATAATACACTGTCTGAAACGGGACCCTCCCTGTCCATTTATACTGTAACGTCGCCAGTGGCAGCACGTCCTCATTATAATATAACAGTAAGTATATTACATCACACTTTCGGCCAGTGTGTTGTATACTATTTTTCTTCATACCTCGGTCGTAAGCGCTCTTATTAAATACATTATTTAATTAATTACTTATTAATTACATAAAAACACAGATAAATACCAAGCAAGAAGCTTTGAGGTTATACGTAAAAACACGAATGACAGCTGTTCGCGACTATTAGCTATAAATATAATAGGGTTGCCATGGAAACGACATCTAAGCAACATTTGATTTTTTTTTAGACAAATAATACAAAGAAAAGATAACAAATAAATATACATAGATAAGGTTGGAAAAAAATAAAAATTATTTGTTAGTGTATTTGCCATAAGGCACTTACACTATTGGCGTCCGTCGGATGGCGGGACCTAGGGGTCGGACCACAATTTCTCGACGTTTCATAGCCTCCTAAGAAGTTTGGCACCATTTTTGGAAAAGTATGTTTATAAATGTGTGCGGGCTATAACTTTCGAAGGAGGTAATTGATTTTAACGAAATTGGGACCACATATTGAAATCCATCACTGCACGAAGCCTATTTAAAATGGGCCCAATCGGGCCACTTTGGGTCCAAAAATACCGAAAAAATTCTCCGAATCGTTTCAAAATTGAAATTTAACTCATAAGTAAAGGAGATAAAAATGTGCTGCAAAAATTTTATTAAAATCGGCCTGACAGGACCGGACTTAAAAATTTTATGAAAACATTAGTTTGTAAATATGGATTTACTTAGTGAAGGGTGGATTTAATTTGGTAAATTGTTATTTTAAGGGATGTATTAAGGGGTTAAATTTTTTATTTTGTTTAAAATCAAAAGAGTTAAATTCACATAATAAAGCCACACTGCCTGTGTTAGCAAATACACTATATTGTCGGCAGAGTTTCGCACTGCGACTCGAGTTGTTTTTTTTTAGTGTATTTGCCATAAGGCACTTACACTATTGGCGTCGGTCGGATGGCGGGACCTAGGGGTCGGACCAAAATTTCTCGACGTTTCATAAGTTTCTAAGAAGTTTGGCACCATTTTTGGAAAAGTATGTTTATATATGTATATATATATATATATATATATATATATATATATATATATATATATATATATATATATATATATATATATATATATATATATAGGTGCGGGCAATAACTTTCGAAGGAGTTAATTGATTTTAACGAAATTTGGACCACATGTTAAAATCCATCACCGCACGAAGCCTATTTAAAATGGGCCACTTTAAGGGGGGCATTTAGGGGTTGAAAAATGTTTTTGGGCCCAAAAATACCGAAAAAATCTCAGAATCGTTTCAAATTTGAAATTTAACCCTTTAGTAATTATTGAAATGTGCTGCTAAAATTTTAATAAAATCGGCCCGACAGGACCGGACTTACAAATTTTATGAAAACGCAAGTTTATTGATATGGATTTGCATACTGAAGGGTGTATATAATTTGATACAGATGTTGAATTGGTATATAGTATTGAAATTAAGAAAAAAATGTTGTTTTAAGGGGTGTATTAAGGGATAATTTTTTTCTTTTGTCCAAAAACAAAGTTAAGTTCATACAATAGAGCCACACTGCTTATAAAAGCAAATACACTATATTGTCGGCAGGGTTTCGCACTGCGACCCGAGTTTTTTTGCTTTACTACCGCCCGAACGTACGAACTTCTCGCATCGGTGCGTGTAATCCCACCGTAGAGTGGCCTTACAGTTGATGCCGAAAGTATGCACTACCGATCGAGGTATAAAGAAAAAGGTTTTATACACTACATTACACTCCGCACGGCATCCCGCGTGAGTCTCACACACATAAGTTCACGGGGGAAGTGAAACTTCTTTATTGTTACGAACTCGTTTCATTGACGCGTTAACAATTTTGCGATATCAAGGTTTCTCTTATATTTCTCCACCATTGAATCATTTTTCCTTTAACGTTACAGAAAATATCAAAGGAACACGTTGCTAAAGAAATTTCACTTCAAAAACGTCGATGCTATCTTTTATAACGTGTGACATAGAATTTGCATCAATGATTTTTTGGTTGCATAAGTTCACGTCAATTTACTCGTAGCGAATTCTACAATTAACGCGAAAACGAAGAAGGAAAAGCTACGTGATTTAAAAAAATATGCAGTTTAAATTGTTAAAAAGAAATTGGTTGTCTGTAAAGTCGGTTTACGGACGATAGTTTTACGTGATAACGTATTCCGCTCGAATATCATATTTATTATTAAATTTATTTAAATTTCAGTAGCTGTCAAACTATATTTTTACCGAGTCTCTATCGCTTATACTGCGCTCTCGCTTGCACGCACAGGGTCAGGCGGAACGTTACACTTTTTCGTGCGTGCAGCTGGTGTTTCATCAATTTATAAGACGTTATCACGTCAAAAATGAATAGCTATTAAGTAATATTGATATCAACGTAACAGCGGGTTTGATTTCTTCACGTGATGTGTAAAGCCCGATGCACACACCCGATTTCTAAAATTACGTTCCGCAGAGTGCCTATAGTCTATAGTCTATACCAACTCGATGCACACATACCGTGAATTATATTGCAAGCAGGTATTCAGCATTCAGCGCTATGATATTTCACCGTATTTGCAATTTTTAAAAAATATTTTCATCGTTCAAGAGACAGCCTGGTACTCTGAACTGGATGATTTTAGTAAAGATTGTCTGAACAATTAGTTCAAAACAACAATATTTGATCCTAAATAAATGAAACTTCAAATAAAACACAATTTGAAGACAAATTTCTAATGACTCGAATAAAACTAACCAAATTAACATCCGATCAATAACACAGCAGCCATATTGGATTAATCGTCAAAAACCAAAAAGAAATGGAATAGAATATATTTCTTCCTTTTAAAACTGTGTAATAAATAATTTAATAGGATGGTACTCCTACCTATAGATTATTTGACAATTTAAACGTCCAATAAGCACTAAATGTACCCTGTGAATATCAAATCTTTCTATTAATTGGTTTATTAATACAATCTACCTGTTAAATTAGTTATTGGCTCTTTATGAATATGGCCCTAAAAGTATAAATTCCTTCCAATAACGAGAATGGCATAAAAAATCGATTGTATTTATTTATACTCTGGAATAAAAATGTATATCAATAATAATTTATTTGTTACTATTTTCACCGACCCTTGGTTATACAGTCACGAACTGCCACTGATAGTATAGTAGGGGCTGGGGGTGCATGATTGTGTTGCGGACAACAATACAATAAGACATCACGACACCCCTGGCCCCACCGTTCCCGCGCGCCGCGCGTGAAAAGAAACTTTATGTATGAATAGAGATCGTGGTAAGAGGGGCGGCGATACGTGTAAACAGAGAGAGCGACAGACAGATTGATTTGTATCTGTCGTCAGAACGTTTCATATAACGGGTGGCAAGAAATGGTGCTCGATTTATTAATAACCCTATAGAAATTCATTCGCTTTAATACCCAGTGTATAGACCAAGCATAGATTGCGAATATATAATCATAGGTATAGTCTGTATTCTGACGTAACATCGAGTCCCCAAACGAAACAGTTTTTATTTTTCAACTGACGATCGTGTGTTGGGTAAATGCATAATCCACACTAATATTATAAATGCCAAAGTAACTCTATCTGTCTGTTCCGCTTGCACGGCTAAACCGCTGGACCGATTGTGATGAAATTTAATAAGGAGATAGTTTAAAGCCTGGAGAAGAACAAAAGCTACTTTTTTCAAAATTAAACTCCTATGGGAATGAAGGGGGGGTTGTAATTTTGTGCAGTTACGCTTTGACGATCAGACCCCTGAGCCGATTGTGATAAAATTTAATATGGAGAGAATTTAAAGTTAAACTCTGGGAAAGACATAAACTACATTTTTTTTCAAAAATTAACCTCTAAGGGGTTTAAATACCTTCTCATAAAGTAAGGTTAATAATAATAATAATAATAATTTTATTAATCCAATAGATCGTGTGTAACAGATATAGGACATGTCAAGATTGGGTGTTCCGGTACTTTTAATGCGAAATCTTGATGCACCCAAATTGCATAATGGTACACGTTTACAAGTTTCTCATCTGGGTCGAAATATTGTTGGGGCTATTATAATTAATAACAAATCTAAAAAAGTGCCTTATTACAACGAATACCAATTATGCTAACGGATTTGCATTTTCAATTTAAAAAATTACAATTTCCATTGATAACTGCTTTTATAAATAACTATAAACAAAGCCCAAGGGCAAACACTTAAGATTCATTGAAACAAAAAACATGTTTTTTGCAAATCGCATTATTTAAAAAGATTTTGAAAAAACAAAACTATATGTCATACTATCATTAATTTAAAATGTTATTATTTTTTTATCAATTACGAAATTTGATAAAATTGCGGGAAAACAAAAAAGAAATTATTTTCAAAATATTAAGACCAGAACACTACAGAAATAAAACATCTGTGCAAAATTTACATTCACGATAAGAATAACTTCCGTACCTACTGTCATGCGCAGGTAGCTAAAACATGTTTCAAAACCGATACAGTTTCCTTTTATCTACTGCGCATGCGGGTGACGGTTTCGTTCCCGTTTGATGTTAAAGCAACTCGCTCAAAATTATATAATATTGAATCAGTGTTTTAATTAATTAAATAATGCATTATAGGTATTCATAAATAAATATTCAAAAATTTTAACTTAAAAAAGTACTGTTCTCCATTTGTGGACTTAAAAATAAACATATAAATAAATATAGGTGGAATATGGAATAATTGGAAAGAAAATAATAATAATAATAGGCCAAGCTGTAGAGCATTTTTGCATGACATAACGACTAGTAGCAAACCGATTGTGCGATGATATAAAAGACAATAAGCAGATGAATAGGTATATGTTTTTCACTCGAGTTTCCGGTCCATTAGTTAGTTATCAACAGTTTATTGCAAAAAAACGCGATTTTTGTCTGTTTTTGCTTGTAACTTTGAAACTAATGGAGCAATCGGAATGCCCCAATGAAATGGTTTGTAGAGAATTGAAATATCTACAGAATGAGAGGTCGAATGTCTTAATCGGATAATTAGGTCCTGAAAAATTTAGCAAAAGCCAGAAACTTAGGCGTTTTTTCGAAAATTTATAGCTCCGTCATTTTTTGAGCTGGAGCGCTAAAATTTTGAGAGAAAGTAGGGATTATAATGTTCTTTATGTGTGCCAAAGGTGGGTGCTGTCGGATTATTAGTTTTCGCGAAATCGCGATTGAAAGTTTGCAGTGTGCTTTTTTCCGGCAGGCCTGTATGCGTTACCGTAAGTCCGATAATAATTTCAAAAAAAGTTTTGAAAAGTTGACATCGTGCACTACAAAACGTAGATTTCAGTTTTTCGATCAGATGCCTGGAAGCATGTTAAAAACACTCGTAAAGTTCGCGAAAAACGGCCGAGCGCGTGCTCGCAGTCGAGTGGTGGTGGAAGGAGCAGCGGCGGAGAAGCGTATATATAGTAATAGCGCGCGCGGCGCGCACATTATTTATATTCCCCCACCACTCGATTGAGAGGGCGCGATCGGCCGTTTTTTACGAACTTTACGAGTGTTTTTAGCATGCTTCCAGGCATCTGATCGAAAAACTGAAATCTACGTTTTGTAGTGCACGATGTCAACTTTTCAAAACTTTTTTTGAAATTATTATCGGACTTACGGTAACGCATACAGGCCTGCCGGAAAAAAGCACACTGCAAACTTTCAACCTCGATTTCGCGAAAACTAATAATCCGACAGTACCCACCTTTGGCACACATAAAGGACATTGTAATCCCTACTTTCTCTCAAAATTTTAGCGCTCCAGCTCAAAAAATGACGGAGCTATAAATTTTCGAAAAAACGCCTAATTTTCTGGTTTTTCCTAAATTTTTCAGGACCTAATTATCCGATTAAGACATTCGACCTCTCATTCTGTAGATACTTAATTTCTCTACAAACCATTTCATTGGGGCATTCCGATTGCTCCATTAATTTCAAAGTTACAAGCAAAAACAGACAAAAATCGCGTTTTTTTTGCAATAAACTGTTGATAACTAACAAATGGACCGGAAACTCGAGTGAAAAACACATACCTACCTATTCATCTGCTTATTATCTTTTATATGATCGCACAATCGGTTTGCTACTAGTCTTTATGTCACGAAAACGCTTTTTTAAATCTCTATAGCTTGGCCTATAATAATATCGCCGGCCGCCGGGTTCGATCCTAGAGCTTTAGTTTACAAGGTAAGAGGTGTACCACGATGCCATCTCAGCTTGGTGCTGTACATTCAGTTTTTTAAGTTTTTTTGCTACCACTACTGTTACATTTTCAATCTGAAGAATC
Source organism: Xanthostigma xanthostigma (assembly GCA_963575645.1). Lineage (NCBI taxonomy): Eukaryota > Metazoa > Arthropoda > Insecta > Raphidioptera > Raphidiidae > Xanthostigma > Xanthostigma xanthostigma. The sequence goes on from OY754468.1 coordinate 18,241,201, forward strand.
AAATTCACTCCACCGTCCCAAAAAAAGATTAACTTCAAAAATTCCAATAGTTGTTCTCTTTTTTTGTACTTCGCATATGAATCAAAATCTCACTGGTCAATGCTTTAATTTTTTTTATGCTTAAAATTTTAATTCAATGCAAAAATACTTCAGAAGCAGAATCTGTGACAATGCATGTAACAAACTTTTAATCTGAACAACTGCAGTTTAGCAGCAGAGCGCTCAGATTTAGTTCATAATTTGTAACAAAAGATAGAGGATTAATATTTATGTACGTAAAAACAGACATGGAACTTTTAATCCGAATCAATGTTACTGTATTAAGGCTCTCCTATATAATTCACAGCATTTTTTTTTTAATTTTCGTCAAAAATTGAAAAGTCATTTTTTAATTTATATATTTTTAACTAGCGGCCCGGTCCGGCTTCGCCCAAATTTGTAGATTGTTACCGTTTATTCGTCAACTTCCGCTGCAAAATTGGTCTCCACGAAAAGCGATTTTATTTTTTTTTTTTCAATTCAAACTTTATTAGTCAGAAACACAATTAAAATTGTACAGACATTGTCAATAAAAAAGTGATACAAAAATATATAAATGATACAGAATTACAGTAAATATGGATATATTTTTTTAAAACTTTGTGTCATATTGCACATATAATATTCGTCAAAACTGTAAAATGGTTCTAAGATCAAAAATTGCTTTATGAATTTTTTTAAATATTTAAAAGAAAGTCCTTTTATTTTCTCCGGTAAAAGGGTAAAAAATTTATGTCCCATAAACCTGGGCTTTGCTGACAAATTTTTAAGCGGTGATACATATCATAGTTATGATGATCGGCACCGGTTGCTTTAAAGTAACACAACTAGAGATAAGTGATATTTCACTACCTGTTACTTAGTCGCTAATATTTGAATTTCACGGTTCACTGCAGTGACTTCAGAGTAGCTACCTGTTACCAATCAGCGCGCAGCGGCTATAGCGAAAAAATAATCGTCACATTTTTTATTTATTTCAATAAATTATTCAAAGCAATGGCACGTCAATCCGGTGTCGGAGAGGCAACCGGATGGCGAGTGGTAATCTGGGCCTATGAGTGGTATAGAACCCCCTGGTAGCGGCCAAAGTGACCCCAAATGGAGGGGGGCGGCGATATGGGGGTGGGGCAAAATCGAAAAATGTTTGAAAAGGCAACCGGATAAAAATGCGGTTGCATTGAAGGAAATACCCTAATTATATAATAAATTTTTTGTGGAGAAACAACCCCTCAAAGTCGCCGAAAAACCCTTTTTTTAGATTTTTTCAACAATAAGTAAAAAAAACACACTAAAAATTATTCAAATCGGATGGCATTCGAAATTTATACTGTCCTAAGTACAAATAATAGTGTGTATCAATGCCATCCGATTTTGATTAAATTTACCCCTATTTAGCCAACCCCCAAAACTCAATAACAATAAAAATAATGACATACGCTGCATAAAATTGTTATTTTCATGAGTTTTGGGGGGTGGCTAAATAGGGGTAAATTTAATCAAAATCGGATGGCATTGATACACACTATTATTTGTACTTAGGACAGTATAAATTTCGAATGCCATCCGATTTGAATAATTTTTAGTGTGTTTTTTTTACTTATTGTTGAAAAAATCGAAAAAAAGGGTTTTTCGGCGACTTTGAGGGGTTGTTTCTCCGAAACTGCCCATCAGGATCGGATGGCAATTTTTTTCCAAGTTTTGGTGGTGTCAATAAGTATGCTCACTGATTTTGAAGCGGTTGCCTTTTCAGTTTTTTTTTATTTTTTTTTATTCGCTAGTGCAAAAACGGCCCGCGTGTTTCGGATGGCAAAAAAAATTTATTATATAATTAGGGTATTTCCTTCAATGCAACCGCATTTTTATCCGGTTGCCTTTTCAAACATTTTTCGATTTTGCCCCACCCCCATATCGCCGCCCCTGTCCATTTGGGGTCACTTTGGCCGCTACCAGGGGGTTCTGCACCACTCATAGGCCCAGATTACCACTCGCCATCCGGTTGCCTCTCCGACACCGGATTGACGTGCCATTGCTTTGAATATTATTGTTGAAAGGGACCCAGTATAATTTATAAAACTCACGGGAAAATTTTGTTTAACTAAAGGTATTACCCATTTTAATAAAGAAATGTGATCACTAATGTAAAATATGTACTTATAACTTAGTCGTACCTTTCAATAATGCATCATTAGATGCATTTTTAGGTGTAATGTTATACTAATACATAATAATATTGTGCATGGGCTGTTTTAGCACCGAACGATATTTTACCTGTGATCACTGTTCGCTGAAATCAATATATTAACATCTCTGCTCTGCACGTGCATAGTCATTCAAGTGATCGGCGAACGCTGGTAGCTTATATGTATAATATTATCTGCACTGCACGCGCATAGGTTACCAGCGATCACGGGTCGCAGTTAAAAATCACAGGTATTTGGAAGTCGCAGTCGCCAAAGTACCTGTTACTTGAAAGTAGCTAATAATCTCATCCCTAAACACAACACGTTAAAGATATACAAGTTAAAGACAGTCATAATTCGTAATTCAGTAAACAGCGGTTTACAATGAGCATCATAAGTAGCGATAATAGATTAGCCTATGTCCATCCTAAAGGTCCATTCTAAATATTGGTGAAAGAAAATTTGAAATCAGATGAATCGTTTTGGAGACCACCCTCCGCATACACAAACTCACAAAATTTGTACTCTCTCTTAAACAAATTTATTTAAATGTAGATTAATACTATATCGTTAACAGTTCATTATTTTTTATCAAATTTGAAAGATAAAAATGGTTTTTTGAGGCATTTTCAGAAGATAGACATATGCTATCGCGAATTTTTTTTAGAACTTTTCAAGAGGAACAATTCAGCCATACATTATTTTTGTGTAACTTTAACTATTCCTGAAGCGTACGCCATAGAAGCTCTCAAGAGCCACAACTTTTTCCGATTTGGTTGACCAATATTATCATAACTTAGCTAATTTGCACGTAATATATTATAGCCTATGTTGGTCGGGACTAATTTACCTTTCAAAAGTAGAAAGAATTTTTCAAATAGGTGCAGTAGTACCGAAGATTACCCTCCGCATACACACAAACTCACAACATTTTCTGTCTTATTTTATAATATTATGTGACAGCAAATCAAAAATTAGTATGCTATGTCAATACCTAATATTTTGTAAATTAACTTAAAACTTAACTTAAAATGGCGTTGCAAATATTTTTATAATATAAAAGAATGTTCCTGCACAACTCGGCTAAGTCAATATCTACGCTAATTTACAAATTATTATCATAAAAGTAAATTGGCATGCTATACATCCATACAAACATACTTCTCTGTATTTTTGTTTATTTAGAACCAGTTCATATTTTTAAATTGGAAGTTTGTAAAGGACGAGTTTGTAACAATAAAATATTGGTCAATAAATTTAACGTTCAATGATTGGATAAAAACCATATAATATTCTCATGTTTCTTTGTAAACCAGAAGAAAGATGAGAAACAAACGTGTATCACGCAAAGACAGAAAAATATGGTGGAATGGTGTGAGAGCCGTGTTCAATAAGTATCGTCCCGTCTCTTACACCGTAAATTGATATTTCTATTAAAATCAATGTATTTATCGTACATTACAAACGCTCGATAGCCAAGACCATGAGCGTCTAAATACATCAAACTGCATCCATGATCGGAATTGGAAATCGAACCCACGACAGTTTAATCCAAGACGCTAGCAATTACACCAAACTGTCCTCTTAAATCAATCAAAGTAATTCTATGCAAGCATGTGTCTGCTAGTATATATAAAAAACGATCTGCATCTTTTAAATTGCTTCAATAGTATAATAATCGAGCTCAGGACAGAGATTGTTTGTTGGGATTTCATGAATCATGACGACGACGACGTACACCGTGAGAGGGTGGTGGTGACGGTGCAGAATGTAGAGCTGCGAGAGATTAGAGAGAGGACAGGAGGAGGGCATCAGAGTTGATGGCAGCGGTATGAGAGGTATATGAAGAGGTACGTTTTGGTTTGCCGCAAGCTATGAGTAGTTAACTTCAATAAAGGCTCGACTATTGTTGGCGCTATTGTCATCTCTGACCACCGCCATACGACTACAATACCTTCATATACCGTCTCTCTACTATAGTACTATTCGCTTGCTGCTCCGATGTCATCTCTCTGTTACAATGGAAGAATAGACACGTGTACCTACACTGTACAACGACAAGAGAATAACCGGCGTCTTTACTCTATTGTTAACAATTAATATATGTTTCTGACGTTTCTGTTTTACATATGAGAAATTCTATCGGCTGTTTATTAAAGTGATAGAACTTTCGATCGAGAGAACTTTTACAGAAGGTAGAAGCCATGTTGTTTTGACATGTCTGTTCAGTAAGCATTGACAAATTATTATCGAAAGACTCACGTCACAACAACGTTTAGAAATTGTTGTTTATTTTCAAAATCAGGGTTCTATTCGCTAAACTTACAGAGCACTTCGTGAAATTTATGGTTTACATAATCGTCCATCAGAGCAGCTTATTCGTCGAACTATCGATAGATTTCAGGCAACATTTTCTCTACTCGCTGCAAAAACAACAACAAGATAAAGAACTGTACGTACAGAGAAAAGATCGGTGCTGTAAGTGCTAGTGTTAATGAAGATCCAAATTTGTCTATTCGTCGACGTTCACAACAAGTTGGACTCTGTGCACCCATCACATGGAATATTTTGCGTAAAGATCTTGGTCTACACCCATACAAGATCCAAATACAAGATCCGACTGGTTCAAGAACTAAAACCACTTGGCCATAATAAGCATCGTTTGTTTGCTGATTTGGTCCTAGAACAGCTTGAAGTTAATCCACTTTTTCTCGAAAAATTGTGTTTAGCTCATTTCTGGTTGAATGGCTACATAAACAAGCAAAATTGCCGTATATGGATTATTTTCTTTGGGGTTATGTGAAGTCATTGGTTTATGCTGATAAACCAGATACAATAGACGCTTTGTAAGCCAACATAACTAATGTTATTGATGAAATAAGTAGTCGGAAATTATTTTTAAAACTTAAATGTCATAAAAATATCTTTCAAATAAAAAAAATTGGCTTCAATCTTAATTTAATTAAGTGTTTATTTCAATTTAAAGTTCTATCACTCTATACGTGTGATTCACACAATAAGTGTATGCCCTATCACTTAAATTTAAATTAAAAAAAAAAACAAACAAACTGAACAAATTACCGTAAAATCTTGACTATAATACGCACACGTGCATAATACGCATGATTTGATTTGGCACTAAATTTTCGGGAAAAATTAAAATTAGAATAATACGCATACATAACTTTCAATATTTTATTTAAAAATTGCACAAGTATTTATTAACATAATTGAAATTTTTAATAAACTTTCACTAGAACACAGCTTAATCTATTGCTGTTGCGTCCAAGTCATAATTACTCGTTGTTCGATGTTTAAATTTTTTTTTTATTTTTACACGAGTATAATATGCACCCTCATTTTTATGGACCAAAATGAGGAAAAAAGTGCGTATTATAGTCAAGATTTTACGGTATATAAAAACTTACTTGATCGTAGTATCTATTTCATGAACATGCCAATGATCAACTTACCTGAAAAAAGAAAAATATTTTAATACATTCATATAATAAACATACACATTACACATAATTAAATGTCAAATAATTTAAAACCCGAAGTTTGTTACTTAAAGTCGTCGGGACGCTACTGAATATGTAATGTTACAATTATAGTGTTTCTATACTGATTTTTCTGAAGGGCCATCTATAAGATTCAGGGTGTATTAGCGGGCGAGACTCTAAATTAAAAAAAATTGGTTGTCTGTAAAGTCGGTTTACGGACAATAGTTTTACGTGATAACGTATTCCGCACGAATATCATATTTAATAATACATAACCTAAATTTTAGTAGCTGTCAAACTATATTTATACCGACTAATAATTTGATCAACCAAAGCAAAATACATATTTTTAAGCAATTATAAAAGACATTTTAAAGAATGTATATATATTATATATTTGTTAACAAACCGTATAATTTATCTGCTGTTATGAAATGCAGATATCTCCCAAGATTTGTTTTTGATACAAAATGTAGCTGCGTTTGTGTACAAACTATCAATTGATCAATACATTTCCATTCGTTGTGAATAATATCATATTTTATCCATAATGACGGCGATCAGTTATTTTTAACAAAATAAAATGACATTTATTAATTATTATTAGCGCCATATTGCCATTATCGCTATTGGATGAGAGTGCGTTCAGTTAAACTTTGGCTTGGATGAATCGGTAATAATTATATGACACAAAAAATATCCGTGCAAAAACGAACAAATAACGATGTATTATCTGAAAAATTGCTTTAAAAATTCGATAATTTATGACAATTTTATTAGATATCTTGATTTTAAGTCTTAATTTCCACGGTTTATAAAACAAAGGCCATCTGTCAGATGTAGCTTTCGCTGGAACAACCGAAAAAAATGTTGAACGCACACTTTGTCAGAACAAACGTCAAATAGTTTGATGAACTCTCTGACGTCACGCGAGAAGAGAGAGAAATGCGCACAAGCCGACGCTTGGGCCGATCGTGCGTCTCTATCGCTTATATCGCGCTCTCGCTTGCACTCTCAGGCTCAGGCGGAACGTTACACTTTTTCGTGTGTGCAGCCGGTGTTTCATCAATTTATAAGACGTTATCACGTCAAAACTAAAACACAAACTAAATTAAAATCTTTATTTTTTTAGTAATTTATTTTCATATAAAGGGTAAATTATCTTGAGCTTGAGGATCCAGACACTTGAGGTCTCTTGTTTTTGTTAAGCTCATTGATGTCAGGTGTCTAAAATTCTCACTGGATAGATTCCGGTCGCGGGCCGTATTGAGATGGCTTAAGGCATCCCGGCTATATATGTTATAGTCAAACATCGAAGCTCTGGCGCTCCAAGGTTTGGCTAATCAAATCTCAGGTCTGACATAAAGTCTTAGACCAGTGGCATGTTTATACCGTCTAGTGAGTCAGTGTCATGTTTATGCCTTCCTATAGCAGAGAAACGCAACCGTTTCTGTAGGACATTTTATACAATAAAATTTATTATGTTTTATGGCAAGTTTTAAATAGTACTCGCCTCGAATGAAAATTGTTTTAAATGTAACCAATTATCTAATATTAATATAAAATATTATGCTGGGTTGCAGAAAGGATTGTCAAAAAAACTGATTTGACAATGACCTTAAATTGTGAACCTACATATCTCTCCATATGAAAAGCATTGTAGAGTTTCAAATCGGTCCTACTCGAAAAATAATTGATCGATTGAAACGATATTTTTCTTAAAATGTGTATACATGTATTTAGCATCGTTTTTTGTACAGTTTCCACTTCGAAACAACTTTTTTTACGTATTTTTTTCAAAATTTAGCTTGGAAAGCGATATTTTTCTATGTAGAACAATCATTTGTTTTTGTGCGAGTACCATCTAATGTCCTGGATGACAGGGAGTTTGATTACGACATTAGACTGCTACTTATGTATGGAAACTGTAAGTATATGATCACAATCTAAGGTCATTGTCAAATCAAATTTTTTGACAATCCTTTCTGCAACCCAGCATTAGTGTAACTTCTCCATGTATGCTATTTCCTACACTATTTCTAACCAGCAGTGCCCGTTTGCCGGACGATACGTTTTCTATAGACTCCTCGTGAAGCAGGACTGAGCGGGAAACAAGAGAAAATCAAGCACTTACACACATAAATACATAGCACAGCCACAGCAGTTAGTAGCCTCTTCCAAGTGGATCAACTTTGAATAATAATAATTGAATTAACGACGATTCGAACGTGAAATAGCTGATTTTTGAGGAAATAAATTTTAAAGTTATATATAATTAACGATCTGATTCGCACCAATAAGCAAACACTGCATTTCAAATACAGTGAATGCTCTCCTTGCGGACATCTCTGTTAAGCAGATATCCCCCTTAAATGGACAAAATTTACAGAACCAGCTTTGCGCCTATTAATTTACATATAGAGGGTTTCAAAAGTCCCGGAACGGCTTAATATTTCTTATTAAGTAAGTCGGACAAAAATGTTAAAATGGTGTTTTTAATAACTTTTTCCTGCCTATCGAATGGCAAAATTAGATTTTGGAACCGAGGACCCTAAAAGTTTCCCGTAAGGCCCAACTTTGAAGTTTCTTGAACCATTTTTTGATAACTTATTAAGGTCTTTTCAGTGGCGTGGGTATATTTTTTTTTTATATATTCACTACATAATGTGATATTGACAAGAACTTTTGTTTTGGATTTTTAAATATTCGCATTTTTATGTAAAATGTGTGCGAAAAACATATATTTTTCCAAATTTGAAAATGCTTGAGCCATTTTAGAGTAAAAATAAAAAAAAAACTAACTAGCAAAATTGCAGCGATCGCTTGACAGATTATTAAACTGTCGATATTCATTTGTTTAAAGAAATTTTGTTTTACACGGCACTCTGATCAGTACGGATAACGTCAAAAAGCTATTTTGATCAGTTTGTAACTTTGTTTTCGTTTAGATGTAGGATATAATATATCAAATTAATCAGAAAAATAAGCAGAATGCGAATATCTTAAAATCCAAAATGGCGTCCATAAGAAAAACCAACATTCATTTCAATATCTCATTATGTAGCGGAAACAAAGAAATTATATACACGCCACTGAAAGGACTTTAACAAGTTATCAAAAAATGGCTCAAGAAATTTTCAGATACCTCCAAAAATATAAAAGTTCAAAAACGGCAATTGGGCTTTTGAATGAATTTTTTTTTGTCATAAATGGAAAGATCGTACATAAGTTTTATAACAAAACTATTTTTCTTTTTTTTATTTTCGTTATAATTCAAAAGTTATATCAAATTAAAAATAAATTTTTGTACCCAGTTCCGAGAACGCGCCGACATTTCCCGAGCATAATGTGACGTCATAATATTAATTTCTATTATCATCACATGCAACTGACACAGTGTTTTAACACTTTTAACCTCTCATTGATTGAATACCGTCAATATATTAAGAAAATCAAAAATGTCGAATCTTAAATTGTATCCGTGCTTGCTTTGTATATTACATTACATAAAAAAACTCCCCACAAAATGTTTTTAAATGTGCCACAAGATATTACATGTCGAAAACAATGTTGTCAACATCACGAAACATCCATTTTTTTGTGTTGCAAGGATCATTTTGATGTAAGTATTTTAATATAATACTGTAATTAATAATAATTTATATCAACGTATTTTAAATATCTGGGTGACCGAACTTTGCTTGGAATAGTTCAATAAACATATTATTAATTTGCTGTGATTTGTTGATTTTGTACTATTTTTTTTTACAAAACGAATTAATTTCAATGTTATGTATTTTTTAAACGAGAAATCCAAGATTCAACTTTACCAACTATTTTTCCCTATAATAACAGTCGTTCCCTTTGTAAATATTATTTATGTTGGTCGTCATTTTGAAATCTACCGCCGCTATTTTAGATCCTTTAAAAATTGTCGTTTCGGTCTTCGGATGTAATTTTACTCACCCATTGTCATTTCTCGGCACTCATTTTGAAGCATAATATGGTATATCAATTTTATCGATGTATTTTTTTAGCAATGTCTCTTGTATAATATTTCAATCAATAATTATTTGTTTTGCATAGGTCACAAAAATCGACATTAATTAAGGAAATGCATACATAGGTACATAATAATATCTTTTAATAATAGACTATGACCTGTGTTTTTTCATATATTAAGATAACAATAATTGAAAAAATTAGTAACAATGTGACAACAATAAAAATTTTCAAACATTGAAAATAATAGTGTATTTCAGTTACATTTTCATGTATACTTTTAGGATAGTTTTAGTCAATACACATGTAGAAGCCATTGATAGTATAATACTGCGTATATACATTTTAATATTATGACGTCACAACTGTCAAAAACAATTTTAGTGCGTTTGCAGTCACGTGATTTTTTTTTATATTTTATCAATTTTAAATTGCTTATAATTAATTTAAATAAAGTTTTTTGAAAGTTTTTCGCATCGATTATCAATATTATTTATAATAAAGTTTTAAAATACATTAAAAAAATCGATAATTATTTTTTTTTCAAAAACCTAATTGTCACTATTTTCTAAATAAGTTCATAGGGTGCCAAAATTCAATTGTTTTTTCGACGCGATCCTAATGAGCACAATTTTCTGCACTACTTTGCCCATTTAATCGACTTTCTATCTCCATCAATAACAAAGTATCCATGTAGCCAACGTCGATTGGAACAAGCTGTACACATACACATACATCTCTTCAAAAATAGTTTAAAAATATTGTAGCGACCTTGAAACTTTTTATTCAATTTTCGGATCGATTACAAAAACTTCCCAATGTACACGGAAGTTAAAAAACCGTATACCCGTGCCAACGCCATATTATACCCGTTCCTCCACCGTATTTGCGATTTAATTAAGTTATACTTTTTTTTGATACCCAAACGAACGTAGGGAATCTCCCTTGTATTAAATAAAAATTACTTTATTTTTATATGAAACATAGTAGTACTTTTATTTAAAAAAAAATAGCTGTTATATTTTCAATACAATCAGATTTACGAATATTTGACTTATATAGCTATAGATATATCTTTCGAAAGTATTATGTTAAAATGTGTGTTAAAATATATGTTCAAAATTTATTTTTTGTACTAGATGCTTTGTAAGCAAAATGGCTAAGTTCTATTTTTTAAATAAATAAAATTGTCGACCAATTTTTTTCAGACAATATATTGACAAAAATAAAATTATAAATCAATAAAACAATATATGACGTTCCGATCTGGGTTTAGATCTTCTTCAGAAATATCTAAAAATATAAAAAAATAATTTGTAAAATCTACTTATTTTATAATAGAACGCAGAAGTTAATTATCGCAAAATTATGGAAAAGTATGAAAAATTAATAATAATAATTAACTTCTGCGTACTATTATAAAATAAGTAGATTTTACTAATTATTTTTTTATATTTTTAGATATTTGTGAAGAAGATCTAAACGTCATATATTGTTTTATTGATTTATAATTTTATTTTTGTCGATATATTGTCTGAAAAAAATTGGTCAACAATTTTATTTATTTGAAGAGTTCTATTCAGACGTTAAGCAAAGATTTCCATTTTTAATTTCTAAAATGATTTCAATATAACAATTCCCAAATTAATAATATTATTAATTTGAAAAAACAACTGAGAATCCAAATAAAATTTACAATATTAAAGTAAACAGCTGTATTAAAATCAACTACAACAGATGCCCTCTTTAATATATCGTAAACAACGTTTCCTAAACTGACGTTCATGAAGGTCCGTGGATTCTTCTCTGTGATAGAACTTATTCACTGAGAACAAAATACATTTATCCAAAGGAGTTTATTTTTATCACTGTATTATTGAATCATTAATAATGCGAAAGCTAAATAGTATATTTTAGTGTATTCTTTCACATGTTTTATTTTGTCTCTTGAATGCATTTTAAAACGTATATAATAATAAACTATGAACTGTATTTAAAACTCATATAGTTTTTCAAATAAAAAGGTACTATGAACGTGTATTTAGGTGACTTCTGGCACTACATTTAATTACGAAATATAGCGTATTACTTTTATTACTCAGTTGTTACTTTTTGAGATTTGATAATCTCTAAGGGGTTCATAGGTGAAAAAATAGTGATCAACTAAAAATTAAAAATAGACCTATATAAACAATCACGCAACAACTAACTAGTAAACAATAGGTATTACAGTCTAAATTAATTTTAGCGTGGCAGTTGACTCGGGGATGGTACTCTGACCATAATTCGATTACGTATGATTCCGGATTATCAACCATTTCGCTTTATACAATACAAACATTGTTTAATGTAAACATAGTATCGTTCACAGAAATTGCATCACAATACTTTAGTAATAATCCCTTTATAGTACCCGCAACGTAGAGGTACCTTATTAGCTATTAACGAGACGAGATTTAAAAAAAAAAAACAATATTATCAATAATATATGTAAAATTCTTACGATATAGTTCCGCACAACTCTTTAATAACTTTAAAGTGTAGCTACTGTTTATTACTGCATTGTTAAGAAACATCCATTGTTACATCGCTATATTAGAAAAATGTATTTTATATAATATTATTAATGTCGGACATAATATCAAATAACTTGTTATATATATACTTTAACTCACTTTAGGTCGTGTAGTGTTTCACGAGCTCTTCACAACGACACCAGAATCAAAGTCCTAGCTAAACGCGTTTCCACACTGCATTAACTTAAAACTTTACACAAATCTAATTCATGACAATCACGCGCGTGCGCCTACATTAATGCTATGACGTCAGATAAAACAAAACGTGCGCAACGAACTCGTACTTTGTGAACTCAATCATTGTTAATGCATTATTAGTCTCGTAGTTTTTTCAGATTCAAATCTGACGGTATTTTGTAACACAAGAAGTCTCGACCGACAATCACTGCGCTTAATGAACGTGTAGATTGCCACCGTTTTTTCGTCGACTTACAAAAAGCGGTTTTATTTTAACACAAACATATAGCCCATGTCTACCCTGAAGGTCAATTATAAATATTGATGGAAATTTTTTTTAAATCGAATGAGTTATTTCAGAGATTACCCTTCGCATATACACAAACTCACAAAATCCACACTCTTTATGATATTAGTATAGATTTGTAATGTAGATTATAATCCTAAAAAAACACGAAACCACCTCTTTAGACCGATTCTAAAACAATTAGTAAGGTATATTTAAAGTTCAGTAGTGTAAAACAACCCCTGAATGACATGCTGATGATGACGATGACATCATAATGAAATGCATCATTTCATTATGATGTCATCACTCGTATTCCGTTTGTTTGTTTGCATTGTTATGGCCGATGCATAAATGTCATTTGTTCCTAAAAATGTACTGAGTTATTGTCTCTCTAAAATAATACATCTACATAATCTATATAGTGCACAGCTATAAACAGATCCGCTATAATATTATGACGTCGTGACGTTCGGCTTAGCAGTTCGTTACGGTACCGCGTCACGGTTCAACCGAATTATCGAATTCTGGACGTTACAAAAAGTCTGACCAAAAAAAGGACAATGTAGACGGATGTCATTTCCAACGCAAATATGTCATATTGAAAGTAAATCTATAATCATAAATAAGTAAATCTATATAATCATATATAAGCGAAATGCCCTCCACTAACTCAATGACTCACTGACATACTGATTCATCACGAGACCTCCAAAACTATACGCCCGACTGACTTGAAATTTTCCATAATTACTCCTTTCTTGACGTAGACACCCACAAAGTACGGATTACATACAAAACCTATCTAAAACGGATTTTTAACCTACTATAGGTGGGAATTGTTATGTGGGTGGGTTTGGATGGTTGCGTAGATGGGAAGGTCAATATAATATTCCCAGAGAAGGAAAGGGAAATAGAGAGACTATGTATTTATAAATTACACAGTTTTGCACCCGAATGAAATCGGGACGGGCAGCTAATATATGCACACCTTTTCATGAGTCTAATCAATCATTTTTCCTCATCTAGTCACTATTGTCGCTTTGCAGAAGCGACTGCGAAACAGATAAATCATATAACAGTACGAGTTTCGCTTTTTTAACCTATGACATAAGTGTTATAAAATATCTCAAAAAAACGAATTAACAACAAATCAACTAATTAAATGATGCAGAAGTCAATGATCACTACAAAAATTTAAGCGATACGGTGATAATTTACTTCAAGTGTTTATATTCTCTTTGATTTACAGAGGCGTGACGTCATTCGGTGTTTGAGTTAAAATGGCCGATTGCAGTATTTTATATTTTTATTGTATTAAAAGTCTTATTAATCTCAATGTTTATATTAACACTGGGTCATTTTTTAGAATCCTTTTAACATATATTTTTTCTCTAAAATAATTTATTCTTTGATTCTTTTATACTGTCATCATGCCTATTGTAACTAAGACCAATATTAATAATACTAACTAATTTTCAATTGCTTTACCAATTTTCAAAATACAAAAAATTGGTTGTCTGTAAAGTCGGTTTACGGACGATAGTTTTACGTGATAACGTATTCCGTAATACATAACCTAAATTTATATAATAATTATAATAATTCGAATCTATGATATTGCATCTTTCGCTTCAAATTTAGGTTAATTTTATTTATTTAAATTACTCACCATATAATATAATTGTTTTTTTTAACTTTCTTTCTTTCGTATTTATTTTAAGTCTCAAAGATTAGCTGTCATAATATTTATAAAACAATTGTTTCACTGTTTATAATATAAAATTCCAAAACCTACTTACACTATTTAAGTATTTTCATACGTCAAAAAATTGATTTTTATAATGATAAAATTTGTAAGAGAACGATTTTTTCGAGAGATGAGACCTAGCTAAAACGATTTTTTGCCCCCCAAAATCCCTTTTCAGTAAATTTCATCCAAATCGTTAGGGCCGTTTTCGAGAAAAGCACGCACAGGGTCAGGCGGAACGTTACGCGTTACGCGTTACGAACGTTAGGAACGTTAGGAACGTTACGTTAGGAACGTTACACTTTTTCGTGCATGCAGCCGGTGTTTTATCAATTTATAAGATTGGTGATTCATCAATTTATAAGACGTTATCACGTTAAAAAATGTTGTGTGCAAAGCACTCGTGAGTTTTTATGTGTAAACAAATTCGCCTAGTGGTTCCGATCTTGGTTTCCTCAATGGTCATTTATAGTTCATAGTAATTATCTATCACAATACTCCAAGCGTCTGAGCGTCTCATACGTAAGATCTTACGAATTTACCCTAGTCTGAGATATATTGTTCTAAGAGGGAATGAGCGTTTCACATCAAAATTTATTTAGAATTCTAATTTATAGAGACAGAGGATAATTCCAGAACGGATCGATGCACGGTGATAAACTGAATGAAGTATTTGTTTGTGTGGCTTTGTCCAGCCTTTTGATGAATAGACCCCAAATTGACTTATGCGTTGACATTCTGCAATTAATAAATATGTAGGTACCTATCTAAATGTTTGATTTTTTAAAATCTGAATTAGATATACTATTTAAATAGTGTTTGTTGCTCATACGTTTTACATTAAAATAATTAATATTAAAGATCTATGATTTCGTAAAGTATAGATCCTGAGACTCAACAAAATCCACAAAATGTTAATAATTATAATAAGAACAAAAAAAATTGTACGTGTATTTGGGAGCGCGCGTTAGAATTACTTTGGCGTGATTAAAAACGAATTTTTAATTTGTATGCAAATCATTTATTGAAATAACCTAATAAAATGAGTGGACTTATTGATATAAATGCAGCTTAGATGCTACGTGCATACAATTTTGATCTCTACCATACTCAGGGAATCGAAAAACAATAACAACGATATACGGCAATGAACACTGCTCCATACGTCTATTCTGTTGGTAGCCTATAGTCTGTTGATATAGCATCTATTCTTTTGGTAGTCTTTTTTGCGATCAACTTCACTGGTGTTACAGTGAGCTCGCGCTTCAGTGAACACTTTAATCCAGTTAATTTTTATGTTACATCGTAAAAATTCACTCTAATCATTTATCCATAACGCGCCAAAAGAAGTATAACTTCAAAATTAAAAATATCGTTTTTATTATTAATAAATCAAAAGTCTTTAAGTTTAGATAACAATTAATTTCCATTTGTTATTCGCAATGTGCAACATCAAAGTCGCGACATTTAGCGCCATTGACCGGCGAACCCACTGCCACTTTTATACATTATGTCAAATGGGACAACTAGTAAAAAGGGGATTACAATTAAAATTGATGTGCAACATCAAAGTTTCAAACCAAATGTGAAAAAAGAAAACTTAAAGTTCATAAAAACTGTGATCAAATAGTTCAATAATATTAGTATTCAATATGTATATTATATTAAATTATTGTTATATTTTATTCTATTTTTACCTTTGATTTTATATCAGTACATATACCGCAAAAATGCCAGCTTTCGCCGCTAAGCGCGCACGGTAGTTTAGCGCATCCCTTCCAAGCAGCTGCGAATATAGCAGATACAAGATCTGAGATATATCTAGATACTTTTGGTAAATTCAACTTACTATTATTATGCCATTTATTTTCAACTGATTTTACTCACGTGTTTTGAAGAGTTCAACACTTACTTCTCACGCAAAATTTCTTTTCCAACGCCACTCAGCCAAAGGAAAAACACGTTTGAGATCAAATTAATAGGTACAGTTTTTTTTTCTGATTGGTCTATGGCAGTCATAAAGTGAGTATGAATGGAAAGTTGAAAATACATGAGTAAATTAGTTCCGACTCCCGACTGGTTGAAATTACATGAGTTCTACTCTATAGAAATACTCAGTTGTGTCTGACGTCTTATTGAAACGACGCGGTTTGTGAAATGAAGACGTTATAATATAACACAACTAGTATAAATGCAAGAAAAGTTGGCCTCTCAAAAGATGACATTCGCACTCACAAGAACTGTACCGTGCTGTAATACATGATACGTATACCTAAGTATTTGTAGGAATCATGAATGTCGCATTGAAATTGCTCTCTACTAAAGAGTGAAGAAGCTCGCGACAGGAACGCATTTTGAAACTTCTTTCTCTTGCTTTTATAAACGCCAGAACAGTTTTCAATTTCTTTATTACTGACATATACAGTATAAACCTACCTAAACTAAACTTGTTTTCGTATACATATTATTTTAATATCCTATATATCAAGAACGAGAAATGAAAATGGACAAAGATATTAACGGAATAGTATCCAAAAGACGGTAAAAAGAAGCAAGGAAGACAAGAAAAACTGGAAATATGATACAGAAAACTAAGGTGGAAAATATTGGCATCGAGCTGCAAAAGAAAGGAAGAGATGGACAGATCTGAAAGAGGCCCTTGCCCAATAGTGAGATGAAATGAGCTATTATAACTATTTTTATTATTTAAGCACCTTCAAAAACTCTTTACAAATAAGTTTTTCAATGTTTTTTTTTTTTTTTTTTTTTTATTGACGAACACAAAAAAACAAAAGGTGCATCGACCATATGATCATTAGCACTACAAAATTACATCCTGTATATAGTATGAAGGTACATATAATATATAGATATGTTTAATAAAATATAATATAAAATAAAATATAATAGTTGTTTTTAATAGTAGTAATGGTTAGTTGGTACTGTTTCATTAATATGTTTTTTCAGGGGATTACTGATGGAGGATGGTTGCTAGACAGGTGTGTGGGTAGGTGGACATTTTTGTCATATTTTGGGCATTAAATTTGTATCGTGCAGGAACCGTATTAGGTTTTTGGAGCTGTTTACGTCATTTTTTAGGATGTCGCGGAGGTTCTGACCGAGTCCAGCGGCAGTTCTTTGGGGAGCGTATGCGGGGCATTTAACGAGGAGGTGTTCTATGCTGATGTGTTTGTTACAGGTGGTGCATTTAGGAGGATCGTCTTTCGACATGAGGTAAGAGTGAGTAAGCTTGCAATGACCTACTCTCAGTCTGGTGATTGCTGACTCTTCTTGCTTGCTAAGTTTGGTTGGGTTTTCCCAAAATATGGGTTTGTCCTTGATTGTTCTTAATTTGTTGTTAGATGTATTTAGCCATTGATCGTGCCATGTGGAGATAATTATGCGCTTAATATGATTTTTTATATCTTGGACACTTGTTGTTGCTTCTTGTATGATGGCCTCGGATAGTAAAGCCTCTTTTGCACTGATGTCGGCTGACTCGTTGCCTTGGATTCCAACGTGAGAGGGGACCCATAAGAATGTGACAGTGATATTTTTGTCGGATAAGTCCTGTAGTAGCTGTCTGATTTCTTGTACTATGATGAACGACGAGTGAGTCTGATTTATTGCTGCAAGGGAGCTGAGGGAATCGCTTACAATTAGCACCTGTCGCCAAGTTGTTCTTGTTTTTATTTTTTTTAAGCTGGATTTTATTGCGAATAATTCTGCTGTGAATATGCTGTCTATAGAGTTAAGTTTAAATTTGTGTATTTCTTCTTCTCCTTGTATTACGAAAGCACATGCAGTATTATCATTATCTCTTGATCCATCCGTGTATATGTGGACATAATTTTCATACTGACTTAAGATCTCTGTTGCTTTGGCTCTTATGATTAGCGGATGAGTGTCTGTTTTGGACATTTCGGTTTTTTCAATGTTATTTCATTTAAATATTTATACTCTGCACAGGGCAACATCGACCTAGAAGAACAAACTCCTGTCTGTTCGTCGTAAAAATTATGCTATTACATTCCTATTTAAAATTATTCACAACTACGTCGATGATCTGCATCTCCTTAGTTTTATCCCTTTCAATGCAACATCCTTAAGAACCAGAAAAACTCTCACGTTTTATCTTCCTTTCCCAAAAACGTTCCAAATGGCTAAAACTTCCCTCTGTTTAATATGTGTAGTGACTAAACCTAAATTCCTGGTCATCATCCAATCTTCGAAACAACTTGAGATATTAAGTCGGTTCCAATTTACAGTCTACATCCTGTCATGTAAATAAATAAAATTGGAATTTTTTATCTGTTCCAATACAAAAATAAAAAATGTCAAGAGAATATAAAAAATTATTTATGCCTATACCTATAAACAATATTTTTATTCTCACTTGACACTTTTTAATTTTGTTTTGGAACAAATAAAAAATTCCAACCAATTGGGCGACGGGACCATTCCAACTTCAAAAATATTGACATTTGATATAGTAAAATAAAAAAAATAACATTTCTGATATCGCGTGAGGTGACACGGGTAATGGCTAGTATTCAATATGATATTTGCTATTCGTCGTCTTGGTCACCTACAAAATATGTTCCACGTCATGTAAAAATTAATCAAAGCTTGCTTAACTAGTTTATTTCTGACAGATCTACAAGACAAAAGAGCAGCTGATTTTTTTTTAATTTTCTAAATATTTCCGGAACTATAAAGTTTAGAAAAAAATTTTATTTGCGAAACTTGCTTGAAATAATAAATAGAATAATAATCCGTGATGAAAAATATACCTTTCAAAATTTCATATTTTTTAGTACTTAAAAAATTGTCTTCCACGATGATTGTCGCGCGATAATGGTCTGCCATTGTTATTTTTCAATAGCAATAATAATATATTATTAAATTTCCAAATGGCAGACGTGGTCAAATACTTTGAAAATGAGTCAAATTTTGTACCTGTCGCACCTGAGTACGGGCCGCGGCGGCCACTCCGGGCTTAGTGAGTCCCCACTCCATGTATGGTAGGTATAGGAGACTCACTGTGTAAAAATTCAGGTCTGGTCAAATACATACTGGTAGCCGATCACTGGCTCTTATACTAATAGCAACGTTTATGTTTTTCGTTATGGTTACCGTTGTATTTCTAATTAGATGCATACCCTAGGTAAGGTGAAAATATAAAACTGAAAAATGAAAAAACTTCTTACTAAACTTTCTTTTAAAATAGAATAATAAACCATTATGAAAAATATACCGGTATATTTTTCATAATGGTTTATTATTCTATTTTAAAAGAAAGTTTAGTAAAAAGTTTTTAGGGAGAAAGGCGGCGCATGCGCAGAAGAGATATGTGCTATAACATTGTTTTTATATAATAATGGTATATTTTTCATAATTCATTATTTAAAAGTTTTGTTATTTTTTTGGGGAAATCGGCGTATGCGCAACCGAGACATTTGCCATAACGTTGTTTTTTGATATAATGGTATATTTTTCAAAACTTTATATTATTTTATTCTACAAGAAATTTTTGTAAAAAAAGTGTTTATAATATAAAAACGCCGGGGTGTATTATGTAAAATATCACGCCTTGAAATTCTTGAATTACTTGCATACTCCCACTGGTTACATATTGTTATAGCGCCTCTCTTATTTCTTTTACAAAAGTATCTATAAAGTACATAGTGTGCGGAACCCTTCGTGTGCGAGTCCGACTCACACTTGACCGGTTTTATTATTAATGTTGAGATTACGATACACTTACTAAATAGTTATTTTCGATTTTTTCGATTAATCCTTTTGAAACAAACGGACTGGGACATAATTTATAGAAAATATCATTAATATTATTCCAAAGTAAAATATTGGGAATATTGTTTTTTTAATAGTAATTAACATAAACCAACTAAATTTTCTGTTCATTCAGCTAAATTAGATCCTATAATGCAACGTCGGCATTTTTTCATTTCCATTTTTTTTTCTTTTCCGTTTCTAAGCTCCTCGCAATCCCCCTCGCGGCTCTCTTACGTACGAACTCTAAAAGTTTGTGAATGTTATTTAAACATATTTTCACTTTACAGGGTTGCTTTTCAAGTCATCTAAAAATTCCGTCAGTCCACACCTGATAAAGAGTACTGCAAAGTCTCAATGAATTCAATAAAGTAGAGGCATATACATACATACCTACAACGTACACACGTAACTAGGTACATATTAATATTATGCATGCTCTTGAACGAAGTCCCTTTAGAAATACGTAAGTCCAAACCGCACAGAAGTCTAATCATCTACACACACTACAAGTATTGATACATCCGTCACGTTTTTATCTCCAAATCTTCACACAAATTCTAATCACTAATGTGAAGCGTTCGGAATAACTGAACTAATAGATAACATATTGTTGCGCGTTTTGCCCCACAATGATGCGCCTATGTGAGTTTCTACAAAATGCTCGAAGGCCAACGGACAAACAATGAAAGCAGGTAACGGACATCGGACAAGACAAGCAACAATGAATGCAGGTAGCCAGCACCCGAGTTTAGAGACTCGAACGCGTGGAGAGGAGAAGAAATCTCGATTCGAAGTTTCTGGAAACATAGACCGAAAGATATAAAAAGGCGGCCAGAGGAAGGAAGCGAGTTCAGCTCAGTCAGTTACAGCGTGTTAACAGTGAGTGGACGTACGGTCGGTTACAGATAACTGGGTTACATAAATTGTGCATGCTCTGGCATTACAACATAAATTCCGTTAATCTGTGGAAATAAATATAACTCTAGTGAGTGGTTCTAAATACATAACTTATAGTGAATAGACCATTGCGCTGATAAACCCTGTGTTGCGTTCTTGTGTGTTGTAAATATTTCTTTGTGCATAATTTAGCGACACTTTATTCTCTGTTACTTAGTCTTACATTGTGTAATTTAGAACTATTAGTTTTATTTCTGTTAACGTTATACGCTTTCGTTTGTGTGTTTTTACTGTTTGTTAATACTGTTAATATTGTAAATAAATATTTTCCGCCACAGACTACAGCAGTTTTGTTACAATATTTTACAAAAGAAATCGAAAATAACTACACAAAAGTGTAGAAACAAAAGAGCATCGGCATGATTTCATACTTGTAGCCAGGAGACTTAGCTTCCAATGCTTGCTGTGTTTCGAGACGGACCGTTTCCTGGCGCACGCGAGATGGCACTGTGATCACTACAGGAGAAAACGTTGGTTCTTTCCACCTGTTTTCGCTATAGTTACCAAAGTTGTTTAACTTCACAGACACTGCACACATGTAAGCCATGAACGTGTGTGCGTTTTACCCAGTAGCTGACAGTGACGCTTATTCTCAGCTACATGACATAGCTCTAATGTTCGCCCGATTTGGCAATAACATGTGCTCCATCTAGCGATCGATGTTTTTGTTTCCCATTTGAAGTTTGTTTGACAATCGCACGTTCGGGACACATTAATTATGTGTTTCAGCAAATTAATGGTGTCCAGCCTTACGCTGTTAGTAGCTGTACATGATATTCTACAAACGAAACGTAATTGCGCTAGTAGTTACGCGCCTGCTTTTAAATTGTTGTACTGTTTCTTATATGAAAAAAATAGTAGTTAATGCCATTTGATCATCACTTATTCTACAAATAACTTTGAAAATATGCTCGTATCGCCAAAAAAAAACAATAATCATTTCTGGTTTTGAGCAACAATCAATCAATAAAATTGACGCTGGCGCAAATGGTATGACGTAAGACTTTTATCTATATTTCAATTTAAATTCAGATAAAAATACATTATATAAGAAAATAAAAAAATTCCATCCAATTGGGCGGCGGAACCATTCGAACTCCAAAAATATTAACATTTGATATAGTATAATAAAGAAAATTAAATTTTTGATATCGTGGCGCGAGAAACGGCTAGTTTCAAATATATTTGCAATTCGTTGGCATGGTTCTACGTCGTGTAAAAAATAATCAAAGCATGCTTAGCTAATTTTTTTCTGACAAATCTACAAAACCAAAGATCAGCTGATTTTTTTTATTTTCAAAATTTTTCCTAAACTATAAACTTTAAAAAACAAAACAAACTAACAAAAAAATAACAAGACTCTCTTGAAAAAATAAATAGAATAATAAATCGTCATGAAAAGTATACCATTATTATATATAAAAAACAACGTTATAGCATATATCTCTTTTGCACATGCGCCGATTTTCCCCAAAAACAATAGGGCTCTTCCTATTATATTATATTGCGTAAATATCATCTCAAAATTTGGTTTTAATTCGCAAGTCCGTTTTACCTGTATCGTGTATACATACAAACAGACACACAGACTTTTTCCAAAAATATGTTTATTTGGATTCGGAAGACCTCAAAATGAAAAAATATTGTAAAGTTTTGAAAAGTGAATTTTGACCTAAACTAGTACCATTCCTCACTTGTGGTTTGGAATGATAATATGGTATTTTCAAAGAAATAAAATAGTATGTGAGATGAAAAATGGTGGGCGCTTTTCGAACATATATAGGTATCGATACGATATACTGAAACATTGGTAAATACGATGTCAATGTTGCAATTAAGTAAAAGTGCATTGATATTCGAATCGTCGGATAATATAGTCAAAATTGCTTTGGATATTTCAGTAAGATAATAATAATATTGACAATGTGGCGACCGGATTATAACATGGCTGAATTTAGATTCTGGTTATATGCAAACCCCAATTAAAAATGTCCACGTACGTTTAACCATAATATAGTTAATATTATTATATACGTATCACTGTATACACTCAAACTTATACAA
Source organism: Xanthostigma xanthostigma (assembly GCA_963575645.1). NCBI lineage: Eukaryota > Metazoa > Arthropoda > Insecta > Raphidioptera > Raphidiidae > Xanthostigma > Xanthostigma xanthostigma. Next base: position 18,264,531 of record OY754468.1, read on the forward strand.
CAGCTGTAGACACAGTAGTACATCTATACCTAATACTTGGAATTACTGGGATCATTCAAACATATCGTCGTATCCGATTCTCACACGTATGGGGTGCAATCCCGACGTCATGTGACGATTTACTACTTCCGGTAGGGAACTGAACTGTGACGTACCCTTCGTCATATTCTTCCCTTCTGGACCCAGATACAGTCTCGTATCTTTCTTTTCATACGACTATAGTAGATAACGTAGTAGGTACACGTGATACATATTATAGAAAATAGGGTAAGAAATTACATTCACAACAAATAATTTAAATCTAGTAGTTTTTTTACAGACTGTTCTGCAGAAGTTCCACTGACAAGATTATACGTAGACGATGTTACGAGTTTTTAAGTATTTTTTGTAGAGGAATTATTTGAAAAGTGACGTTAAGAAATTACAGTTGTAAAAATATACCAAAACACTGTCGATGTTCGTGTCTATTAAAAATGTATTTAATGAACTTTATTTCTCTGTACAACACAGGCAAGTCTCACTTAAAATACAATTTTTTTAACAAATAATACCAAGATCTCCAACTAAATAAATTACAGGTAATACAATTTGTATTAGTTTTCATTTCTAACTACCTACTCGACCGAACATCGCATCATGTGACCTAATATACACGAAGTCTTTAACCAGGAGATCCAGCTTCCTATACTTGCTGTGTTTCGACACGGATCGTTTTCTGGCGCACGCGAGATGGCGCTGTTATCACACGAGTGTACGTTACACAGTAGCTGACGCCATATTGTCTCATGCGACAGATATCGTTTCACCATATATAAAATTATCGTGTTACAATTTTAGCCGCGCTAATCTCCGAAACCACTTGATCGATTTTAATGAAATTTTGAAAATGTGTCTTGATTGATGCAACTTACGCTATAGGACAGTTTTTATTAAATATTTTGTAAAAAAATTACGATGTATTGTGAAAATAAACTGTTTTGGTAACATGTAACGACATCTGATAGAATGTAACAAAAGCTATTAGTTTAGCAAAAAAAACCTGTTTTAGTACCAAGTAGCGACATCTGTCAGAATTCGCTCAAAGCTGTTAATTTGGAAGCAAATCTGGTAGAATTTGCCTAGTTCAGACGCCGGACCGCAAACGATAAACATTTTGCAGAATTATATCTATCGCACCCGGGTGAAACCGGGGTGGACCGCTAGTATTACTATAATATTAATATTATTATGCACAACAAGCTTTCAAAGTAATTGCCGAAGTGTAAAAAAACCCAGGTTGCGAACCGCTTAATCAGAGCGTATGTAGTGCGCCGGCCAAAGTCTCGCAAAGGAACCATTTCGAGTCCTTTTCGACCTCCCTTTATCTTCAGGGTTTTACAGAAATGAACTTTTTCAGGTGAGCTAAGGTTACCATAAATAAGCAGTATCTCCCAAATATCATACATCTAGGTTTAGACGGGATCTTGGCCTATTTTTCACATTTATATTTGTTGTGGGTATCGACTATTTTCTGAGATTTGTATCTTTAAAACTTTCCCCAACATAGGTATAAAAAATAGATGAGAATTTTCGTAAAAGTATGTAATATGATGTAGAAATCCCATCAAATTATATTTCTTGCCTTTAAGCGGCCTATACACTAGCAATATTATTGCGCAATATTTTAGATTGCACAATATTATTGACAGTCTGTGAATGATATTGAAACATTGTGCAATATATTGAGTACCTATATCAAAATCGGTTTGATATTAATTATTGTGCAATCTAAAAAAAGTTACAGTCTGTGGTTAATATTGCACAATAAAAATTATTATCATATTATTGCACAATAATATTGTACAAACATTGAGTTTTAACATAGATTGTCAATATTATTGCGCAATAATATTGCGCAAAAATTGGAATTTGCCCTATACAGCAGAATTAAATTGCACAGTATTTATTTCTGAAAAGTCCTGATCAGTGAACATGCTAAGTGATGTTGAAACAAGTTGTGTTGCCATCGCACTGGCTTTATGCTTGCGAAAAAACACCAAGAAAAAGCGTAAATGGATGAAAGAGTGGTATAAAAAAAGAGATAGGTACACCCACGAAAATTTGCTAAGTGACCTGAGAATAAGCGAACCAAAAGATTTTTGCAACTTTCTCCGAATGGAGGCTTCAACGTTTTATGAACTTTTAAAAATGGTAAACCCCGCTATTGAGAAAAAGAACACCCATCTGCGAGCCGCTATTCTTCCAATCCAGCGTTTGTCAATTACAACTGGTTATTATTGTGCAATATTAACCACAGACTGTAACTTTTTTTAGATTGCACAATAAATATCAAACCGATTTTGATATGCTCAATATATTGTACAATGCTTCCAATATCATTCATACACTGTCAATAATATTGCACAATATAAAATATTGCGCAATATTATTGTCAATCTAGGGGCCGCACTTGAAATTTTCAATTTTTTGTGCAATATTATTGCACGATAATATTGAAAGTCTAGTTACGTTTCAATTTTTTGTGCAATATTATTGCGCAATAATATTGCTAGTGTATAGGCCGCTTAAAATTTCGATTTATGACTTTTTTAAATTCTTTTATATTTCCAGGCACGATCTGCTGTAAACGACCCACAAGAAAAAAAAACCCTGCCAATTGGGCGACAGGACGATTCCAACTTGAAAAATATTGACTTTAGACATATTAAAATAAAGAATATAAAATTTCTAACTCATGCGGTGACGCAGGTAACGGCTAGTATTAAATATTATATTTGATATTCGTTTGCATGGTTACCTACACAATATGTTATTATATTACGTATGTAAAAATTAACCAAAGCATGCTTGTCAGCAACCTAATTTATTTTTGACAGATCTACAAATCGAAAGAATAGCTGATTTTTTTTGTTTTCAAAATATTTTCGAAAAAAAATTACAAAACTTTCTAGTAAAAATAAATACAGTAATAAACCGTTATGAAAAGTATATAAAAAACAATGTTTAGCACATATTTCTTCTGCGCTTTTTTAAAAAAGATTTATTTCGAAAATTATACACATTTTCATAAACACGGCTACATATTTGCTATTTTTCGTATTTCAAATATTTCTGATTCAACCCTGCTACTGTCAATTATTGTAACGTCACTAATCTTACGGAATTCTATTCTGTTTAACTGCACAAAAGGGTACTGTATTTTCACAAAGGAACAATCTCCCATCTACACAACATACAAATAACGAACTTTAAACAGCTAACAAAAATACTATTCATCCATCAACAGCACATTTGATAAGTTCTTTATCAAGCTAATTAAAACTGGGAAATATTTTATTCAAAATTAGATAAATTAGATAATGTTCGGTACCTAAAGTGGTAATAATAATAAATAATAGAGTGAAAATAATCGAACTATTTGATCATTAAAATATCTCTAGAGATTATTCAAAATTATTTCAATGATTTTTTATATCTACGAGTGAGGAGGACATATAACACAATCTTCAGTATTAAATTCTAATTCTACGCTATTTCCTTATAGACCAAGATCCCAGACCCGCCAGACCTACTACCGCTAAGATTTTATCAGTAAATGTACAATATTTAGTTAAAAACGTATGCCAATTTGCTAGCTTGAAAGCGGAGTCTTTTAAGAGACAACAGGTTTTAAAGGTACATAAAAAACGTGCTTACCTGCGTACGCAATAGTATTATGCATGCATATTAACGCGAGTGAGAGCATTAGATGATTTTTTTGACAGTTTCATGAAATGTATACAGGTAGTTTATTTATTTCCAAGAAGTTTTTCTCTCTGTGTGTGCGTAAACAATAAAAAACCTAAACATGAAGCTGTCAAGAAAAATCATCTAATGCTCTCACTCGACAATATGCATACCATTGCGTACGTAGGTAAGCACGTTTTAGAACCTGTTATCTCAAAAGGGCCCTGCTTTCAAGCTAGTAAATTGGCCTACGTTTCGAACTGAATATTGTACATTTACTGATAAAATATTAGCAGTACTGAAATGACGTAGGCCTGGCGGGTCTGGGATCTTGGTATATCACTCTTTAAAACACTGCATGCAATTGTACCTCTCAAAGTTCATTTCACAGAGCTAATATGCTTACTCAGTTTTTATCTGCCTCTGATTTACGAAGCTCTGCATGCAGGTGCCTTTCTCAAGCTTATAAACGAAAACGACAGCTAAATTCATTCATTATAATAATATATCGAATTCATAGACAGATCGAAAGAATTGTGATTTAATTCGCATAGTATCTCTCAAGATATTAATGTGTTATTTAACTGTTTATCTGGGTCTGTTCTATGAAGCACTGCACTCTCTCAAGCCTGACAATCGAAATCGGAAGCAAAACATATCTTTACCAGTATTCGGAAAAGAAACTGGAAACTGGGGGCTTATAATAGAGGTGCATAATAGAACGGTATTTCTACACGCTCGGTTATTCCTCAAGGCTCAATCCCCACAAGCAATTATCGTCTCCAGTTAAAACTGAACACAATATTAGTTATAAGTAACGGTTACAAGTGTACCAATCAGCAAAATTTAAACGTGTTGGCGTGTTACATAAAACATTTTATATTATATAACTATACAATATACATGGACATACAGCTAAATGCAAACATTCAGCAAGTTTTCATCTCACTCTGAGCCGTCGATAAGATTCAGTAGAGCGCAAATTTTCAAAGGCGAAAGAGAGACAGAGAAAGAAAACAAAAAATAAAAAGAGAATATTTTTATATGACATTTCCTTATACAACTACAACGCACACAAGTGACATACTGCACAGGAATTGTGTATGTTCTGTTATCAAAGTTCTGTCTAATTGCCGTTACGTCACGAAAGTAAAAAAAACAGCAAACAAATCAAAAAGCCGCAGTCAAATCTTCGATTTTAATTATCAATCGATCTTCTTTTCAATTAATTTTTCATCATAAATAACCATTAACTTATTACTTGTATTTAACTTGGTAGTTGGTTGCTCGTTAATGTACTTTTCCATGCTGATGCTTAATGGTAGTTTCTAGCGTCAAATGCGGCATGTGATAAAATTTCGACATGAACACCATTTCGAAAATGTTTAGCGTCAAAACTAGTTTTTTCGCTCGGGTTCTACTGGCATCGACATGGATGTCTTTTCTTGAGGCTCTTTTTACAAGTAATCTTGCTGAGAGTAAAATTTGACCCTAAAAGTTGACCCTGCATTTTTTCGAGATAGCGTTCATGTCAAAATTCTATCACGTGACCCGAAAAAAATCAGCGTCCAGCGCAGTGGCGTAACTATGTCACCTGAGACCCGTGGGGGTCCTTCCTCAATATAAAAAAGCTTCACGTTGTAGTTTTATCTTTATAAATGTTAAATTCCTCCTGTCCTAACGACCTTCCGGGCCAGGGGCCGTCTCAGGCCGAGGGCCCGTGGCATTTTGCCCATTCTGACACCCTAGAGTTACGCCATTGGTCAAGCGCCGGCATGAAAAAGCAAATTTGATCCACAGATCCGATTGACATGAAGCATACGTAGTTCCGATGACAATACAGTCTCCGAATAAAAAAATCTTGTGACCTCTATTTTAACTCATTTCCACAAATCCATTCGACTTGAAACTTTACATAAATACAAAGTTCCGATGTCAATGCAATACTTTCTTGTGTCCAAGGTGTTACATGATGCTGGAGTCAGAAGAGAGAATACATATCGAAACCTTTTGATTGTGAACAGTAAATAAAAAAGGTTAAAATGGACAGAAATAACTAAAAAGTGAAAAGATCTTCACATTTACTACGTATTATGTATCGTCATTTATTATAAACTTTCTCAAATACTGAAACATAACATTTTTAAAAACGTTTATGAAAAAAAATCACTTGTATCGTATATGAATTCAACGTAATTTTTCTTATATAACTTTTGTCTTACATTTACAAGACCAAAAATCTATCATCTCTGGTGTTCTATAGTGTTGAAAAAACCATCAATTTAAAAGCGCTCTCGCACGATCAACAAAATTCAGCCCGATCCATCATCAACAGAGGCAACTGCAGCAAGCATAGTGAGTGAAAAAAATCTATATGTTGAAGGAGATTTATTTGGTTGAAGAACAATAGAAATAAGCATTACCAAAGTGTCACTTGTGGCCAACGTTTAATTTTAATAATTACATTTTCATCCTCAGGGCCTATGAACATGTATAGTATTTAATTTAATAGTAATTAATTTAATTTGACTTATTTAAATACTATACATGTACATTGGCTCTGAGGATGAAAATATAATTTTCGAAACGTTGGCCACAAGCGATACTTTAGTAAAGCTTATTTCTATTGTTCCTCAACCAAATAAATCTCCTTCAATACATATTTTGGAACAAAACTTCTACTAAAATCTATATGCTTTTGTTTGCTTATGTAAATAAATAGTTTTTAAGTTAAAAAGTCTCCGTTATTAAAAACTATCGCCACACTACCATATAAACAAAACTCTTGTATGCATTGCGTGTTAAATTCAGCACATTATACTACATTTTACCATTTCAACATCACAACTCACAAGTGTCGGAATGGTGTTAACTTTACAATATTTTTTGAGCGAATTGAAACCAAATTTCAGGAAAATGCTTGATATGCTATAATATGAAGAACCCTATTTTGCAGAAGAGATATAGGTATGCTATAACGTTGTTTTTTATATAATAATTGTATACTTTTCATACGGTTTATTATTCTTTTTATTTTTACAAGTTTTTTTAGACTTTATAGTTCCGGAAAATAAAAGAAAATCAGCTGTTCTTTTGTTCTGTAGATCAATCAAAAAGAAATTAATTAGGTAGCTGACAAGCATGCTTCGGTTAATTTTTACATAATTTATATGTAGCTAAAATAAAAAAATTAAAGAAAAGTTACTTCTTACCACAACAGTTTTATTAGCGGATGTACATTTCGGGAGCTCCCTAAATGTACATCCACTAATAAAACTGTTGTGGTAAGAAGTAACTTTTCTTTAATTTTCTTATTTTTGTTTCAACCACAGTGCTCTTAATATTGGTACTATGTAGCTATGTATCCCATGCATATCATAATATTTATTACTAGCGTCACTGCGCGTGTTACTAGAAATTTTATTTTCTTTATTATAATATGTCAAATGTCAATACTTTTGAAGTTGAAATGATCCCGTCGCTCAATTGGCTGGAATTTTTTAATATTGTAAATAAGTGGCGTCCTCGACAATTTAAAGCGCATCGCGTACATACATGCGCGCATATACAGTCAGTATATATGCTATTCTGCTATTCTAAATTAACGCTATTCAAGTCGATTTTCAAAGACAGTATTGTGGCTACAATTTAGTCTTATTCATAACATTTTCTAAAGGCTCTCTCATATATATTATATATAAAATGTATACAGCAGTTGGTTCAACATATATAGAAATATTTTCCCTATGTGTACAATATACATACGTTCATGTTATAACATTACGTAGAGGTTTGGTTGGTACACTGCCTACCTATACATTTCCTGAACGTTGGCAGTAATGACACAATATTATATTGTAAGTGACTTTTTATTTCCATACTTAGACATGCACACATAATTAAATACCGAAATATTTAAAAAAAGATTTATACAATACGTAGATATAATATGTAACTTCAAATCAACCTAACGAGGGCGTTAATTTACTGTTCTCTTTACGTGAAACTAGCTTTTACCAGCGACCTCGTCCGTGTGGAATCAGTGTGCACAATTGATATATATTTGATTAAAAAATTCGTAAATTCAAGCATAAACATTGTTTTTTGTTTTACCATCTTTTTGCAAAAACATACAGATTTCGTTGATGCGATACACGTGGGCAAGCCACATACAGTTGGTCGTGCGAAAAATATGGTTTTTCTAAATTAATGTCAGTAACCTAAAGTGTTTGCCCCTGAGTTTTGTTTCCGAAAACAGCTATTATTGGAAATTGTATTAAAAAATCAAATCCGTTAGTATAATTGGTATTCGTGTAATTAAAACACTGTCTCCTTTAGATTTGCCACTAATTATAGTCCTAACCACAGAACAATCTGTGGTCCTAACAATATTTCGACCCAGATAAAAACCCGTAAACGTGTGAAATTAGTACACCATTTGGACGCATCAAGATTTCGCATTAAAAGTACCCGAACACCCATTTTTAGGCGCGAATAGCGTAAGCTAAAGCGCCTATATGTACTCGCTTTGTCTGTACGTCTGTGAATCTGTGAATCTGTGAATCTGTACGTCCCACTTTTTTGTGTCACGCGTACAGCCCAAACGCCTTAACCGATTTTAAAAAACTTTTTTTTGATCGATTCGTCTCCGGGTAACTTAGATCCTAACGTCGCCCGATTTTTTAATTTTGGCCCCAGAAGGGAGAAATTTAGGAAAAACGAAGTTTTTTGCTTATAGCTCGCTCATTTTAAATCCGATCGGCTCGAAACCTGTCTTAAACGAAAGAGGAGAAAATTTTACATAAGTTTCGTACAACAGAAAATGCCCAAACAGTTTTTTTATACACATTTATATAGAAATAAATTCAATTTGATATAACCGATGGCAAACATCTTTCGGTTATCTCTCTCTGTTGCACGGTTTAACATGGCAATTTAAAAATTGCGTATGTTCTGTCTTCAAATAAAATTGGTCGATAATATTATTTATTACAATAATGAAATTAAAAGATAGCATTTGTTCAAAAACGGATGCCGTTTCGAAATGCAACGCCTTCTGAGTTAACAATTTGAATAACTAATTATTAGAACATAGGTAATACCTACTTTGACAGATGCAAACGTCACTTTTGACATTTTTTACCATTTTGACACCACGGATGATCGGATTAAAACCAAATTTTGGGAGGATGTTTGATATGCAAATATGAAGTGGCCTATTGTTTTTGGGGAACATCGGCGCATGCGTAAAAAAATATATCTCTTATAATGTTGTTTTATATAATAATAATATAGTTTTTAAAACGGTTTATTCTATTTTTAATAGAAATTTTTGTAAATTTTTTGGGGAAAATCGGCGCATGCGCAAGAGATAAATGCCGTCGTTGTTTTTTTTTTAATAAGAGCGGTGTACTTTTAATAATAGTTTTTTATTCTATTTTACAAGAAAGTTTTGTAAAATGTTTTTTTTTTGAGGGAAAGTCGGCGCATGCGCAGAAGAAGTATAAGTTATAAAGTTGTTTGTATATAAGAATGGTATACTTTTCATAACGGTTTTTTATTCGATCTATTTTTTCAAGAGTTTTGTATAATTTTTGGGAAAAATCGGGGCATGCGCAAAAGAGATAGGTACATGCCATAGTTGTTTTTTATAGGAGAATTATAAAACGATATAATAAAAAAAAAACTTGGTGACTGATGATGAGATACTGTTTCAATAATTTGAGATATTAAAATAATAGTTGGGTGACTAAATTAATAAGTGAGCGACTGAATTACTAAGTGACTGACTAGAATGCCTTCGGTAATTTTGAAGCAGATATCTTCAACCGATTGAAATGAAGATTTGTATACACATTTAGTTTGGATGACAATGCATGGTTAGCTGTGTGACGTCACTCTAAATCCAATATGGCGGACTTCTAAATATGGCGGACTAATTTTATTATGCTTTCCTACAATATGGGTATCAAATGAAAAGGCTTGCTGAGAACAACTCGAAAAATAAAGTGACGTCACTCTAAATTCAATATGGCGGACTTCTAAAGATGGCAGATTAAGTTTTTTATGCTTTCCTACAATATGGGTATCAAATGAAAGGGCTTACTGAAACTAACTCAAAAAAAAGTGACGTCACTCTAAATCAAATATGGCGGACTTCTAAAGATGGCGGACTAAGTTTTTTATGCTTTCCTACAATATGGGTATCAAATGAAAGGGCTTACTGAAACTAACTCAAAAAATAAAGTGACGTCACTCTAAATCAAATATGGCGGACTTCTAAAGATGGCGGACTAATTTTATTATGCTTTCCTACAATATGGGTATCAAACGAAAGAGCTTGCTGAGAATAACTCGAAAAATAAAGTGACGTCACTCTAAATCCAATATGGCGGACTTCTAAAGATGGCGGGCTAATTTTATTATGCTTTCCTACAATATGGGTATAAATGAAAGGGCTTGCTGAGAATAACTCTAAAAAATTAAGTGACGTCAGTCTAAATCTAATATGGCGGACTTCTAAAGATGGCGGATTAAGTTTATTATGCTTTCCTACAATATGGGTATCAAATGAAAGGGCTTGCTGAGAATAACTCGAAAAATAAAGTGACGTCACTCTAAATTCAATATGGCGGACTTCTAAAGATGGCGGATTAAGTTTTTTATGCTTTCCTACAATATGGGTATCAAATGAAAGGGCTTACTGAAACTAACTCAAAAAAAAAGTGACGTCACTCAAAATCAAATATGGCGGACTTCTAAAGATGGCGGACTAAGTTTTTTATGCTTTCCTACAATATGGGTATCAAATGAAAGGGCTTACTGAAACTAACTGAAAAAATAAAGTGACGTCACTCTAAATCAAATATGGTGGACTTCTAAAGATGGCGGACTAATTTTATTATGCTTTCCTACAATATGGGTATCAAATGAAAGAGCTTGCTGAGAATAACTCGAAAAATAAAGTGACGTCACTCTAAATCCAATATGGCGGACTTCTAAAGATGGCGGGCTAATTTTATTATGCTTTCCTACAATATGGGTATAAATGAAAGGGCTTGCTGAGAATAACTCGAAAAATAAAGTGACGTTAGTCTAAATCTAATATGGCGGACTTCTAAAGATGGCGGATTAAGTTTTTTATGCTTTCCTACAATATGGGTATCAAATAAAAGGGCTAACTGAAAACAACTCGAAATAAAAGTGACGTTACTCTAAATTCAATATGGCGGACTAAGTTTTTTATGCTTTCCTACAATATGGGTATCAAATGAAAGGGCTTGCTGAGAACAACTCGAAAAATACAGTGACGTCATTCTAAATTCAATATGGCGGACTTCTAAAGATGGTGGACTTAGTTTTTTACCCCGGAATTGTTTTTTTAAAAACTCCACATTTGCCCCTTCCCGTTTCACTGCGAGACAATTCGCATACCCCTTTATCGTTCAGCCCGGAATTACAATTCGCATACCCGTTTATCGTTCACCCCGGAATTATTTTTTTAAAAACCCCACCTTTGCCCCATCGCGTTTTACTGCATATATGCTTTAACGTTGTTTTTATATAATAATTGGGTAGTTTTCACAACTGTTTATTTTTCTATCTGTTTTTACAAGAAAGTTATGAATTTTTTTTTCTAAACTCATAATTTCAGAAATATTTAAAAAAAAATCTGTTGTTCTTTTGTTCTGAAGATGTTAGTTAGGTAGTTCTTTGTTTAATTTTTGCATGACATAATAACATATTACATAGAGAACCATGAAATTATTAAAATTATTTTTTTCCTTTCTGTGTTTCATTATTTTCAACTGTTATTTTTTTCTTAGATTAAGTAAATTAAGTTATATTATTAAGCTCCAAGTGTCGTTAAATATATACACCGATTTTCAAACAAAACCCCGGGGTATATGCTGTAAAATTTCGCGCCTTGTAATTCTTGAATTACTTGGGCATATACTCCCACTGGTTAACTTTAATTTATGAGAAGGCATTTAACCTCTCAGTGGTTAATGTTTGAAAAAAAAAGTAGTTTAAGTCCTTCTCCAGACTTTAAACTATCTCCATATTTTTCATCACAATCGACCCAACGGTCTGGCCTTGGAAGCGTAACTTCATACAATCCCTACTTCATCCCCATAGGAGTTGAATTTTGAAAAAAAGTAGCCTATGTCCTTTCTCAGACTTCAAAATATCTCCATATTAAATTTCATCACAATCGGTCCAGTTAGAAATTTACGCAATTAGCATACGTACCTACTTAGAATATAGTTGAATGATTAAATGATTACATTATATGAACACGATAATTTATCGAATAAGAAATTAGAAATGATCGATTTGTACTTATTCACAAAAACGTGAGGTTGACTTAATATTTCAATAATTTTAAAATTGCAATTTTTTTGACATGTCGAAAAACACTTATGATTTGAAGTGTGACGTCTGACTTGTAATAAACTACATAATTATGTACCTATATAAACACACGAGACACACACATGAGTAAACCCAAACATGCCTCGATCGAGGTTTATTTACACTTGTTTGTATACCTACTACAAGAATGACGTCACAGTAAGTAAATATGCCAACTTATTAAAATTATGAACGCTTTTTAACGTGATAACGTCTTATAAATTGATGAAACACCGGCTGCGCGCACGAAAAAGTGTCACGTTCCGCCTGAGCCTGAGCGTGCAAGCGAGAGCGCGGTATAAGCGATAGAGAGGCACGATCGGCCCAAGCGTCGGCTTGGACGCATTTCAATGTTTCTTTATGATGTTATCACGTAAAACTATCGTCCGTAAACCGACTTTACAGACAACCAATTTTTTAACCTATAAAACGATTACATTTAAACGAAATAAAAATTTCTGTAGACTCTGTAAGATATGAACATTTTAAGACAATTTAAAACTAACAGTCAGCTAACCTATTGTAATACACACAAGCTATAATTGCAATTTCCTTCTATTAAGCGTCCGGGAAAAATGTGCATGGACATATATGACTGATACAAAGCGAGCGAGTGGTTTTTATATAAAATATGCTCAATAATGAATACGCACACAATAGTACAATTTGTGCAACAAGTTGAGAAAGTGACGGATTGCGGATACACGTGAGTTTACAAGGATTTGCCAAAGTTTTTTGCTGCATTCACACGAGAACTCGTGTGGATGCAGAATAAGATTTTGGCAAGTCCTGTAAGTTCAGGAGTAACCGCAATCTATACCTCAACATGCATTTTATACATCGTGTTTTATACAGTCACAATAAAATTGAGGAATACGTTTATTTATTTCTATTGTATTTAACTACTGAAAGTCCGGTGAATTTGTAGATTGCCACCGTTTTATCGTCGACTTACGTTACAAAACTGATCTCCGCGAAAAGCAATTTTATTTTAACGCAACAATGTATAGCATGTTCATCCTGAAGGTCCATTCTAATTATTGGTGAAAGAAAATTTGAATAAAATTTTGTAAATGTGTCTCGCTTGGTGCAGCTTAGGCTATACGATAGTTTCATCTCGGTAAGATAAACGTGCGTACTCATGTCTCTCTCCCCCCATTAGTTCTTTTGCACCCGGGTGAAACTGGGTGGGACCGCTAGTATCTACATAATATATAAAAGGAAACCGTGATTGGCTGACTGATCTATCAACGCACAGCTCAAACCACTGGACGGATTGGGCTGAAATTTGGCATACAGATAGTTATTATGACGTAGCCATCTGCTAAGAACAGTTTTTTAAAAATTCAACCCCTAAAAGGGTGTAACGGAGGTTCAAAATTTGCATGAACAAATCATATAAGATAGATGTATCAATTCGAAAATGCGCAGTATTACTCCTGTTAACAAATAAATAAACACGTGTTTCATTTTTTTTTCAAAAACAACCCTTTACAGGGTGAAAAGAGGTAAATAGTCTAAAAACCAACATGGGTGTCATTTTCAAGGGTTGTCAGCACGTTGATCACGCAAATGTCGTCAATTTTTAAATTTATTAGGGAGGTCTACGTCGAAAAAGAAGTAACTATTCCAAATATTTCGTGTCAACATACATTTGCATACACACTTTTTCAGTAATATTTTACATTGTAAAATATAAAGCTCTAATACTATGAGTCAAGAACTGATATTATGACGATTTTTTTCAATATTGACACAATGAAAATTTAAGCAATCCAAATGATTGAAGCCTCGTAATTTTAAACAATACGTCTTCGTAATGGCCGATTCATTACGCAATGTTTCTGAAAGCAGAGCTCAGCAGTTGTTCGCATTTAACTAAAAGCATCTGCGCATTATCATAACAGCTGGACATCCACTAAATCAAAATTGTCAGTACGTGCCGACGTTCAATCCAAGGACGGATGTCTAATTTTCACGCACCTCTGTTTTTTTTCAGATCTCTAAATATAAACAACAACAATTTGGTTACATCTTGATCGCAACAAAAAGTGAATCAGAAGAATCTAAATTATAGTTTCCAACAATATCTTTGACTTTTTCTTCTGTAAGTCATAGAAAACGCTAAATTTTTACTTCCAAAAAAAATTGCGGATTATTCACAAATTTCTTCAATAATACGTGAAAACTTTTTTTCTTTCACTGTCATTTTTTAACCGACGAAAAACAAAAACGGAGGAGGTTCTCAAGTCGACGCGTATATTTTTTTTTTTTTTTTTTTTATTTTTTTTTTTTTATGTATGACCACGCATAACTTTTTACAGAGTAGTCCGATTTTGATAAATATTTTTTTGTTTGAAAGGGTATACCCCGAAGTTGGTCCCATATAAATTTGGTAAAAAAATTCCAACCCTAAGGGTAGGAAAACAGGGGATGATTGATTGTTTACTCACTGATTGTACTGTATGACCACACATAACTTTTTACAGAGTAATCCGATTTTGATAATTATTTTTTTATTGGATAGGGTATACCTCGAGGTTGGTCTCATATAAATTTGGAAAAAAAATTCCTACCCTAAGGGTGGGAAAATAGGGGTGATTTATTGTTCACTCACAGATTTTCATGCTGAGTTGTGTATATTACAATTATAAATTATATAGCCACAAAAATTATAAAATAAAACTTTTTAACAAAAAAATTAAACCGCCGAAAAACTGAAAAGCAAAAAATAATAAATCTTTTTATTTAACTAAGTTCTATTTAAGTAGTTGAACGTATGTGACAATCTAGTATATCTAAGTAATTTTGAGTCGGCGTCAAACAACCAATGAACAAAGATCACTAAAAGAAATAACCAAATCAAATTAGAGAACTCTCGTGAACTCTCAGAGATTTCCGGCGAAGGATTGTTGACGCCGACTCAAAATTACTTAGATATACTAGATTGTCACATACGTTCAACTACTTAAATAGAACTTAGTTAAATAAAAAGATTTATTATTTTTTGCTTTTCAGTTTTTCGGCGGTTTAATTTTTTTGAATCTAACCAATCAGAATTCACATATGCACGTCATAACAACTGGTGTAGAATTACTGTATTACTATCTCACTTTTATACAGTAGTTTTTTTAAAGAACTCCTCCCAAACGTCCTCCCCTTTTCACTGCGGAAAAAAACGTCATCGCATCGACACGATCCCGCAATTGTATTTTATACAAGACTCCGTAATTGTTCTTTATACACGACCCCGTAATTATTTTTTAAAGAACTCCCCCAAACTCCTTCCCCTTTTCACTGCGCAAAAAAAACGCCATCGCATCGACACGACCCCGTAATTAAAATAATAACTGTGTATTTCCGATGGAAATTTGGGACATCGAGTCATCTCTAGCCTATCAGTACTTTAAAACTTTTGATATGCAACATCTAATGGTGTCTTTGGTTGGGAGTAAAACCGTAGAACGTTTTATGAGAAGACATTACGTTTGTGTGCGTTGAATTAAACATGCCTTTAGTTGAAAACCACATCTAAATAACAGGGCGTAATTTAGTTACTAGCTTAGTTTTTAAGTTACCAATATTTCGTTAAATGACATCGCGTAACGCTTGCTGGATACGTTACAATCAAACGCATAGAATTGTAACATGTCTTTTGTTAAAAGGGACATCAAACTGAGATTTATTAGTTACTAGAATAGTCACATAAGTGGCACTTCTACTGTTCATAGGGATTTAGGAAGTGTCCATAGACTGTCCGTAGGCTTTAAGTTGCATTTGGAAAGTTTAAATTAATTTTTCACATGTGTAAGTCGTCCTACGATGGCTCTTATTTTTTTGACGTGATAACGTCTAATAAATTGATGAATCACCAATCTTATAAATTGATAAAACACCGACTGCATGCACGAAAAAGTGTAACGTAACGTTCCTAACGTTCGTAACGCGTAACGCGTAACGTTCCGCCTGACCCTGTGCGTGCTTTTTGCTAATTTCTCGCTCAATTTAAATCAGATCGGTTTGAAACCAGTCTTAAACGAAAGAGGAGAACATTTTACACAGATTTCGTATAACAGAATTTGCCTAAACAGTTTTTTTATACAAATTTATATAGAAAAATAGCTGTATAAATGCAATGTTGTCTAATGCATGGCGCGCGCGCGACGCGGTCGGTCGTCTTTGTTTGCCGTACATGGAAATTAGAAAATAACGTATGTCTTGTCTTAACATGAAAACGGCTGCATTTCTAATGTTTAATTCAATTTTTTGACATTAGTATTTTCTGAAATGCAACGCCTTCTAAGTTAACTATTGGAATAACTAATTATTATTAGAACATAATATTTTGACAGTTGCAAACGTCACTTTTGACATTTCTTATCATTCCGACACCAAGGATAAGCGGATTGAAACCAAATTTTGGGAGGATGTTTGATATGCAAATATGAAGTGGCCTATTGTTTTTGGGGAACATCGGCGCATGCGTAAAAGAGATACATGCCATAGTTGTTTTTTATATAATAATAGTGTACTTTTTATAGTGTTTTATTATTCTACTTAATAAAATTTACCTAAATTTGAAGAGAAAGATGCAATATCATAGATTCGAATTATTATAATTATTATATAAATTTAGGTTATGTATTACGGAATACGTTATCACGTAAAACTATCGTCCGTAAACCGACTTTACAGGCAACCAATTTTTTTTTAAAGTGATACGGCTCAACTACTGCTGTCGCTGTCCCGTTTTATCTCAATCGCGGGCGGAGCCGCGGGTAGCAGTCGAATAAAAAATATTTTCTTTTAAGTTCCTGGCAACAATAACATAGGTAATTTTTAAATCACAATTTGTCTATGATATATAATAAATGAATAAAACTCTAGAATTACAAAGCGTCATACAGTGATTACACAAATTTGTAGAGACGTGCAAACTTTTTCAACCAGAAAAATTCCATTTTCAGTGAGTCAATAGATACACCAGGCCTCATTGTTCTTTCTGATCCGGTTAGAACTTACCCCGGAGCAAGATGCATTAGGAAAATAAGCTATTTGTTAATACCTTACCAAATACCTACATATATAAATGCGTTTGTTTTCGATCACTAAAAAAATGGAAATCTAAAACGATATCAAGTTTCATTCCATTCCCAAACTCAAATTTTTTTTATTTGGAACATAAGTTCTGAAATTAATATCACAAAAGTTCACCTCTTGACAATTTTACTTCACAATTTTTATATCTAGCAAATAACTTTACATAACTTGAAACATTCAGTGAACAAATCTGAAGAGGTGAAGTTGTGTTCAATCTATTTCAGAACTTATGTACCAAATCGGATTTTTGGAATTTTGGATTGGAATGAAACTTGGTGTCGTTTTAGATGTAAAAAAACAAACTGATAGAATATAACTTGGCTCATTTTTTCACATTTATGTTTTTAGTATACAGTGTGTCTTAATGAATAGCAGACATATCTCAAAATTACGATCATTTACATAAAATATTTAATAATAATCATGAACAATTCTGTAGATTTATGTCATTAACCCAGTCACAATTTTATCATTCCAACTCCACAAGTGGGGAATGGTACCTACGTACTAATTTAGGTCAAATTTCACTTTTCAAAATGTTATCGATATTTTTTCACTTTGAGGCTTCTCGAGTTCAAAAAACAATTTTTGGAAAGAGTCTGTTTTGCCAATTAGTCTGTGAGCACGATAGAGGTTAAACGTGTGAGTGGATCGAAACCGAATTTTGGCAGGATATTTAACATGTGAAAAGAAAGAGAATTGTTTGTTTTTTTTTGGGAAATTTGGCGTATGCGTAGAAGAGATACGTGCTATAACGTTGTTATTTTTCATTATAACGATATATTTAAAATTTGCAATATTTTCTTTAATCCTTTCTAGTTTCGTAAATGCTCTGTATATATATAAAAAAAAATTGGTTGTCTGTAAAGTCGGTTTACGGACGATAGTTTTACGTGATAACGTATTCCGTAATACATAACCTAAACCTCCCAAAATTTGGTTTCAATCCGCTTATCCTTGGTGTCGGAATGATAAGAAATGTCAAAAGTGACGTTTGCAACTTACAAAGTATTATGTTCTAATAATAATTAGTTATTCCAATACTTAACTTAGAAGGCTTTGCATTTCACAATATACTAATGTCAAAAAATTGAATTAAACATTAGAAATGCAGCTGTTTTCATGTTAAGACAAGACATACGTTTGCTTCTAATTTCCATGTACGGCAAACAAAGACAACCGACCGCGTCGCGCCATGCATTACACAACATTGCATTTATACAGCTATTTTACTATATAAATTTGTATAAAATATTTTTCTATATAAATTTGTATAAAAAAACTGTTTAGGCAAATTCTGTTATACGAAATCTATGTAAAATGTTCTCCTCTTTCGTTTAAGACTGGTTTCAAACCGATCTGATTTAAATTGAGCGAGAAATTAGCAAAAAGCACGCACAGGGTCAGGTGGAACGTTACGCGTTAGGAACGTTAGGAACGTTACGTTACACTTTTTCGAACATGCAGCCGGTGTTTTATCAATTTATAAGATTGGTGATTCATCAATTTATAAGACGTTATCACGTCAAAATTAGTTGTTATTTTGTTTTAAATAATTCATCTGTCAAAAAAAATTGTTTAAATTTTGGACACGTGTATAACTGTATAAGTCCAGTGACAATCAACCTCAAAAAAAGGAATCAGAAAACCTCAACGATAAAATAATGTCTTCGGTTTAAAACCACCTTTCCTGCTTACCTGCATTAAATGAGAAGACGGCCCAATTATTTCCTTATTACAGTCGTATTTTAGGCTGACTTCTAAATAAATGTAAGAAAGGCAATAAGGTAAAAAAAAATGAAAAATTATATATCTTTTTAGAACTATTCTAGTACTGTAGTCGGGTCAATTAAAAACACTATTTCACACTTTTTAGTGTTCGATTTTATTTTATCATTTTTGCAGATCGTCTAGGTGAAATCGAATAATGCGACTAAATAATAATTTGTGAAAGTTTCCTCCAGTAGTAGATCGGGAAATAACCGCTGCCGTGCATCTCCGGCTTACCATTAAGTACATATTCGCTCGCTGCACATCTTTTATCGTAGCGTATGTTACTCGAGAAAGAGTTTGATTTTAAATAGTTAAACAATTTTAATTAAGGTCCTGCAAGACGTTCCTGAGATAATCGTGTACATCTAAATATATAAAAAGAAACCGTGACTGACTGATCTATCAACGCACAGCTCAAACCACTGGACGGATTGGGCTGAAGTTAGGCACACAGATAGTTATTATGCCGCAGGTATTCGCCAAGAACAGATTTTTAAAAATTAAACCTCTAAAAGGGTGTAACAGGGGTTCAAAATTTGTACGGAAAAATCATATATGTATCAATTCGAAAACACGCAGGATTACTCCTGTCAACAAATACATAAACACGTGTTTCGTGCTTTTTCAAAAAAGAGGTAAATAGTCTAAAAATCAACATGGGTGTTATTTTCAAGGTTTGTCGGGACGTTGATCAATTTTTAAATTTTACACACTTAAACAGCAAAAAATATTTAATGGGTCATAATTTATTATTATTGCTCACGCGTAAGCTCGCCCAGTAGTTTGGTGATTTTGGAACCAACAAATTAGATTAGTGAAGAACATTGTCTATAAAGAAGTTTTGTAGATAATATTTTTTCTATTAGTACGACTATACTCTTTGCACCTAAAACTAAAACTTATCAATCAAAATCAAACTTGGCGCGAGCGAAGCCGCGGGCAAAAGCTACCACATACACGTCGATTTGACAACCTCTTTTTGTTAAATATACCTTCTCTCTGCGTTTCATTAACGAAATCAGCTTAATTGATAGATATAATCATAAGAATCAGCATAAAGATCATCGTAACAGAACAAACGGTTTGAATAAGTGATTAGCTCCCTAAGTAGATAACTGAGTTAAAATGGTGACTGCTTCCTATACGCAGAGAGTTACAGATACAGTTCAGATTGGAAGTATTATTTCTTTTATTTTTTTTAATTCCATAATATTCATCGTGATACTTATATCTGTATTTTTCCATCTTTTTTTATATTGTCTTTATTTCATACAATCAAACTTTGCCAATGATTTTAGAGTTTCTTCTCACGGGAGGATCCGATATATTAAAAATAGCCGCTCTTTTCTTAATTTTCAGTATATTTTCTACATTCCTAAGAGTTCAATAATTGTGTAACAAACTTAAATTTTGAAAGATAGTTTATAAAAATTGAAATACATGCCTACTTTTCTTTATCATATACTTCAAATGGTATCCTTAGGTGGCACATGAAAATGACTGTGGAACTGGTTACATCGCCAACTCAGTGGTGTTAGACGTACCAATTTCTTGGTATACGTACCATTTTCAGAGTCTTATACCATGTACCAACTATAAAAATTGTGCCAGTACGCAATAGTATCAATTTTTCACATCGATCATACACGAACATTTTTTTTTTATAGATTGATTTAATCTGGTCAAATCTAGACGAATGCAGATTTGTTCAGATCTAGAATATAAGATTCAATTTGATCTGATCCAATTTCAGTACCAGATCCAATTTGACCTGATCAATCTAGTGAATATTTTTTTTCATTTTTTTGTTATCAAATTTTTTAATTCAGTCATTATTTACAATTATTTTGCAACAAATACCCTTGAACGTCGTAGTCAAAAATCAATCCTATAAGTATTTAAGCAAAATATATTTAAGCAAAATATATTCCCTTCTTCAGGGCTTACATATTATATATTAGAATTATTTGATTACAAATCAAATAATTCTAATATATAATATGTAAGCCCTGAAGAAGGGAATATATTTTCCGAAACGTCGGCAGCATATACCATTAGAAATCATTTATAGCCTTCTCCGAAATAATTCATCCTTTATTATTAAACATAGGCTAAACTAATACACCTTACATTGATATGATTTACATTAAGAATTTTCTTAAAAGTAGATATTTAGTAGTAAAAATAATATAGCTTTCTTTAGTTGCAAGTTAACTAACCTCAAAAATAACCTATGACATAAGTGTTGCAAAATATCACCAAAAAAAAAACGAATAAACAACAAATCAACTACTCAAATGATGCAGAAGTGAATGATCGCAACAAAAATTTAAGCGACACGGTGATTATTTACTCCAAGTATTTATATTCTCTTTCATTTACGAAGGCGTGACGTCATTCGGTGTTTCAGTCAACATTACCGATTGCAGAATTTTATACGTTTATTTTATTAAAAATCTTATTAATCTCAATGTTTATATTAACACGGGGTCATTTTTTTTAAATCCTTTCAACATATATTTTTCTCTAAAAGCATTTATTCTTTGATTCTTTTATACTGTCATCATGTCTATTAAATCCAACTTAGGTCCGCTCAACATACGGCACATGTGATCGACCTGTAGATATATATGCATCGCATCGCCAGTCTGAATCACAGGACCAGCATCGTTTCTCTTCTTCGCCCAATCCATCTCTCCCAGCCCACTACATATACGTATTAGTTGCATACTCACACACTCATAGAGCAATATGAATAGATGAAGTCGAAACTTGATGAAAAGCTTTATTGTGTCTATCCATACACACACACAAACACTGTCATGTGAAAGATAATAATATGCGTGTATGTGTTTATTCACTAAAACACGCACACACACACCATCATGCACATAACCTGCAGTACAATGCTCTCGGTGGCTTTTATGATTTTGGAACGCTTGTTCTCTGTGTGTGTAGTTTAGTTGGTGAAAAGTAGTCAAAACTCTATGTTAAAATGGCCGAAACGAGTTTACTTTTTCCCGTTTTAAGTCAATTTGACGCAGGTTTTATTTACCAGAAGGTAAGGCAGGACTGGATCATGAAGTAAAATAGGAATCAGTGCCGTAACGAGCGCGTGACGATAAAAGCACTCGCCACAGGCGCAACTGCGTCTGGGGCACAAAATAAAGGATACCGACCCGACTAAGAGTGTTTTTTTATTTTACTTATATATAATATAATTTACTATATGAAGCTTTGTCTATTTACTCAATGTGGAGTGAGCGAAGGCAATAAAGCGTTTACATCGAAAATATATCTGCGACTCTTTTTTCGAAGTAATTTCTTGCTGGTTATTCCGACATATTATATTAGCAAGTAGTATATCTCTCTTTATTAAAGTTTCATGTTTTTATCTATGGTGCTAGCCAATCAAAACCAACAAGCTCTTACGACTTAAAAAAGACAGATGTATATGTTTGCACCCTAATGGTTTGATTGCGGTATTATTCCTATGCTCGTTATATATTTAATGTGGAATATGACTTTACTTGACCATGAATCAACACTAGGGATGTGACATTGAATAAAAAAAATCGATTACTTAATTTTTTTAGTTTCGATATAAATCGATTTTTAAAAAATCGACTTTAGAAGAAATAATCGATTTTCGTAGAAAAATCTATTTTTTCTATATAATAATAAAACTAAGAGAATAATTTTAAAGAATAGCTTCTGTTGCTACATTGTTAAAACACCCATTGTTACAATATGTCTGTATTAGAAAAAATTATTTTCATACAAAGTCACCATCGGGATACGAACCCCGAATATTTCCACTATCGCGGCGGACTGAGTTACATTACTCCACAGTGACACAGTAAGGTCAATTCATCATTCTAATATATAGCCATTTGTAACTGTATATTTCACATCATGCGAGAGCTAATTTTTTATCTTAGATAACGTCAGATATGAACCTTCACAGAAGTGAGAGCTGTGGGTGAATCGACGATGAAAGTTGTTAAGAGAATAATATTAAGATTTTTTTAGAATGAAATCATTTAAAATGATAAGTACCTATAATCAAAAACAAAAATGACAACGTTATGGTTATTGATATAGATTAGAATTTTTGAAACAAACTATTCAACACCGACTGTCACTGGCCGTTTACGTCTCCTGATCAATTAGACAGAGACACGTATTATGCGCGCGCATCACCTCTCTTTCTTACACTCCTTGCCCGCGTTCACATGTATCGAATAGTATTTAAGTAAGTTTGTTCCAAGAAACCGTCACCCGCATGCGCAGTAGCTATAAAGTTCATTCCAAGCAGCCGCGAACGATAATAAAACCGTACACAGTCTTGTTACTGCGCAACACTCTCTTGCGCAGTATCGATTTTTGACCTAGTGCGCAAATTAGTCTTGCGCATTGACAAGACTGTGTATGGTTCTATTACCGTTCACGGCTGCTTGGAACGAACCTATAATGTGCACAATCGGCACAAACACTAAACAGCTTCGTTTTAGCACTACCATGCGGGTGTCGGTTTCGTTACCGTGTCCAGGCTGCTTGGAATAAACTTAATATATTATTGCATTTAGTAAAATTTAAAAAGCTGGCGAAAATGATGATGTATCTTAAAGGTTCGGACGTAAACATACCGCTTAGAGACAACGCTGCCTCACTATCCGTGTGTGGATTCAGGTTGCCACTCGGAACGTTGCTGGCCTGGTTACTGAAATTTGCTGAATTCTTGTTGGCGTCAGACATCTTGATGATTTCGATATTACGAGGATATAAGCACAATAATACAAATTACAAAACTGATACACACTGCATTCAAAACACCGCTATTTATACCCCAATTATTGCGTCACCCCTCATTAATAATCACTGCTGTCACCTTCTGTCCAACTATAAAATGGAAAAATATACAAATCTGGCCGCCGTTGCCTCATAACATCACAAACTCTTACGAGGTACGACAAAAATGAAGAAATTGAAAAGTAGAATTTCGTAATTTTTGTCGTACCTCGTAAAGGTTTGTGATGTTATGTTGCATTAAATTTTTTTTGTCAATATTTACGGGGATGCGCAAGTTAGATAGTTGCCACAGACGATTCATATCCTCGTTACGGCACTGATAGAATCCCATCAAAAGAAAAACTCTCCGCCTTTCGATTAATTTTTATCCAATAAGTACCCTCATCCAGCCACAGGGTGTGCATAGGTACAAGCGATTGACTCACCTAGTAGGCTAGTAGTAGTGATCCGAGTATTTATAGATTAGTGTTTTTCGCAATTCAGATTCACTCTTTCAATCCTAAAAAATAAATATCTTCGACTGATTTACATCAGTGGCACGGTATGCTAACGACTTAAACTTTATCTATTTTAAGGTAAATCTCTCACATATTAACACACCAATAGTAAAATAAAATAAATAAAATTATCGACCAATTTTTCAGACAAATAATATTAACAAAAAATATAAAAATTAATACATTAACGTTTCGGTCCATATTTGGAGCTTCTTCAGAACTGATCCAAAAGTATAAAAATTAATTAATAATTAGTTTCTAATTGGTTTTTGAAAAAAAATCGCTTTAAGTTTTTAATTATCAAATTTTTTTTTCAATATTTCAAAAATTGGTCGATAATTTTATTTATTGAAGAGTTCTTATCAGACGTTAATCAAAGATTTGAGTAAAATGAAATAAACTATTGTTAATAATATGTCCCAAAGCAAGACGGGATTTAGATATTTAGAAATAGACAAAAGTCTGGTGTTAGAAGAAGCAAAGTTTAAAGAAAAAGAAATCAAGATAAAATTCCCAAAAAAAATTGAAAGCAAGATGATTAGAAGAGGTTTCTACTGACGATATGGTAAGGAAGAAAAAAATTGTTTCTAAGTTGAAAAACCTGAAATTTACTGATTAGATTGTGTTTCATTTAAGAGTCAGGAGATTTTGTGACAATATGTGTGACTTAACTCACTCAAATCGGTATCACAACTTCCCGTATTGATTCTATATGATCAATGACCATTAGATGCTGCCAAAATTCGCTATTTTTTTTATATAACTGATAATTTCTGCCCGATATAAAACTGAATTTTGTAATAATATGCGCATAGATATGTATATTATAATGCATAGGAAAGGTGTATTTTAGTGCGTCTATTCCAACTTTTTTGCTTTTCTCTGCGCTGATCTGAATTATACTTTTACCTATACATGACACCCGGTTTCACCCGGGTGTAAACGAACGAATGGGGAGGGGAGGAACATGAGTGCACTCATTCATCTTAGTTTACCGAGATGAATGTTGTGTCCAAATTTCATGATGATCGGAGTTACCGTTCAAAAGTTTTTGTCGATAAAAAGCAGTATTTATACTTTTTTTAATTAATTAGGTAAAAAAAACTAAAATAAATTTAAATGTAAGCCTTAGAAGAAAGCAAGGTAGAAAATAAAAAAAAAATAAAAATAAAAATATATTCGCCCAACGTAGGGCTCGAACCCACGACCCTGATATTGACAGTCGTGTGCTCTACCGATTGAACTAGCCGGCGTTGTATTGTGACGACGCTTATATGATTATATTTAGTTAGTGCATTTCACCTGAATAGAAGCTTATTTTTGAGATACATTTTGCAACATTTTTCATTAATGCTCTGCTCCTAATGGTCGTAGCCTGATTTTATATAATATAGGCTTCCTCGATAAATGGACTATCCAACAAAAAACATTTTTCAATTTGAATCAGTAGTTCCTGAGATTAGCGCGTTCAAACAAACAAACAAACTCTTCAGCTTTATATATTAGTATAGATTTATTTTGAAAATAATAATATTATTGCAAATTGAACTCCGATAAATGCATCTAGTGATGCAAATGAGCATACGAAAGAAATTTAAAAGATGGATGTGTGAAAGAATAAAATATAGTTTAAAAAAAACTAAAAAACACGCTTTATATCGGACTAAAAAGTAAAAAATAATTGTTTTAAAATAAGCTTAAAAAGCGTGGGGCGCTTTGTTCCACATTTTCGTACATCGAGCGCCCAACGCTTTTTAAGCTTATTTTAAAACAATTATTTTTTACTTTTTAGTCCGATATAAAGCGTGTTTTTTAGTTTTTTTTAAACTATATTTTATTTTTCACTTTTTAGTTTGAGGATCTATAAAAGAATTTATTAATCCTGGGGGTCCTAATAAGGATAATGGGAAACTGTTATCAAATTATTGCATTGTCATCGGTCCTTGATACGTATGCAAAGTTTCAAATTAATCAGACTTCGGGAAATTGGTGAAAATTATGCTCAAAGATTCCGTTACGGACATACATACATAGTTACAACCCAAACTAATATAAAGCGTTTAATAATAAGGATAATGGGAAACTGTTATCAAATTATTGCATTGTCATCGGTCCTTGATACGTATGCAAAGTTTCAAATTAATCAGACTTCGGGAAATTGGTGAAAATAAAGCGTTTACTACAGAGGATCTATAAAAGAATTTATTAATCCTGGGGGTCCTAATAAGGATAATGGGAAACTGTTATCAAATTATTGCATTGTCATCGGTCCTTGATACGTATGCAAAGTTTCAAATTAATCAGACTTCGGGAAATTGGTGAAAATTATGCTCAAAGATTCCGTTACGGACATACATACATAGTTAGTTACATACATACATAGTTAGTTACAACCCAAACTAATATAAAGCGTTTAAAAAGAGAAAGGCCATTTGTCAGATAGCACCGAAATTTTCAAAATACAGTATGCAGCAGTCGAATATACACAATGAGAATGTTCAAAATTGTAACAACGAATTGAAAGCTCCCAAACACCGAAACGCTCTACCCCTTTCGTCCGTCGATCCCCCTCAGCCATCATTGTGGAGTCTTTCACTAAAGAGAGATGTTTTTGCACAAATGTACACACAATCAAGATATGAATATAATATGCGGAGACAATACACCACTATATACATTTGTAATATTGTGTATGTGTGTTCTGGAACAAGGACAAGAATATGGCAAAATGACAGAGATGATCAACGCTATAGAAAGTTTGCTGAAAGAATATCAACGCTCAATTAAAACAGTATCTATTGGATTTTTATGTATCATCAAAGACTCTTCAACTGTGAAGATCAAAATCATCTCTTAAATTAAAATAAATAAGCGAAAAAAAATTTTTTAACAAGCTTTTATTAGTTGTTAATAAAAATGAACTAAAAAGTTAAAAATAATTTTATTCCGATTAGAAATAAATCGTTTTATACGTACTTATCACAGACCACAGTCTCAAATTTTCAAATAAAAGCATGTTACATCGTCTTTTTGTTCTCTCTTGTTATTAAAATGTAACACGTTTTTATTTGAAAACTTGAGACTGTAATAAGTACGTATAAAACGACTTATTTCTAATCGAAATAAAATTATAGTTCTTTTTATTAACAACTAATAAAAGCTTGTTTTTATTTTTTTTTTTTTTTGGTTTATTTATTTTTAAGTTTTTAGTGTGCTTTATTAAAAGTGCGATTTGCAACCGGACGAAAGCCGGAACGGTCAGTTAGTTATTATAATATTGTATTGTTCTCGGAACCACATACGTATGCCAGATTTCAACTCCATCGGACAACGAGAAGTAGTTAAAAGTGCGATTTTCAACCGGGCGAAAGCCGGAACGGTATAAGTTAGTTATTATTATAATACTGTATTGTTCTAGAAACTACATAGCTATGCAAAATTTCAACTCAACCATGATAACGGGAAGTGGGTCATATTTAACTTGCAAGATTCGATTAGGTACAGAAAGAGAGACAGACACCGGGACAGGTGAAACTAAATAAAAGCCTGTAAAAGCCCGTAAAGATTTTTGAAAGCCCCCTTATAATATAACTCGTTAAAGTGTTCAATATTTTGGACAAGGGCGAAGCGAGCCATCGCCCACGGACTCGCGCTTATGAGGGCCTCGCGCGAGACCCCCTTATGTGCTGTCTTGGGCCCAAACGCCATGAACTATATTTAGGTTTTCTGTTGTAATCCTAAACACAAATATGGTAGGACGTCTGCATTTTTCTTGGGAATAGGTACCTACTGAAAAAAAGGGCCTAGCTGATGCGACTTCGCCCACGTCTAGATTAGTTTACGCTGCGCCACAAATTTTGGAACATGGAGAAAAACAATGAGATATTTTTAATGGATCAATAGGTATATATGCTGTGTTTTTAGCTTCAGAAGTCTAGTAACTAGTTTGTTGTGATACAAACTTTTTCATTTATATTATGTTACTGTAAAAAAAATACTATTAACTGACAAATATTTACTTTTGAAGTGTAAATATATAAAAAAATAGTTGGCAAAACCAAAAGTGCACATCCCGCAAGTTTTCCACTGTATGATAATAAAAATAACAATTAAAAAATATTTTTAATAAATTTAAAAAGATTTAAAAATTTAAAGAAATAAATAATTAAAAATTGAAAAAATATTTTTTTTTAAGTTTGCAAAAATAAAAAAAATTAAGAACTATACATAATATAATATATAATTAATATCAAGTGGAATAAAAAAAAACAAAATAAAAAGAAAAAAAAAAGAAAAAAAATAATGATATCGTAAGGAATCGAACCCAGGACCTTGCCCTTGGGGATCCAACGGCATAACCATTAAGCCACGGCTGCCTAATACGTGCAGTGGTGTTATCACGGTATACAAGTGTAGCACTTGTTTTATGGATTACACTATATTTACCCAGCAATTATTATATTGTTTAGCTGTCAAAAATAATAAAAAATAAAACTGTTTATAAAAATTAAACTACTGAACACATTTTAGTGAATTTAAATAGGGTTCTGGTCTGATAGTAAACAAAGTGAATAAAATATAACCCAAGGCAATCCGACCAAAATTGCGATCTGTAGAGTCGTGACGTACGTACGTACATACGTACAGACCAACCGACAACTGCTGTTTGTGATTTTCAATTACAATTTTAATAGTATTTATGAACTCAAATTGATTTAAAAATGGTTCTATTTTATAGATTAGAATCTCCTCTTTTCAAAAAGCTTCAATTTGAATGGATTTCGTGTGAAATTAACTTAGATATAACTTCTTATATGAACGAAAGTCAGCTCTGACGCACAAAGCGATAATAAAGCACATACCGCTAGTTTAGCGGTATGTGCAATACAGTGATATCTGTAACTTTAGGTCATAATATTATTATAAACAAAAACTATACGTTCGCACGGTTATCTCATACAAAAATTAACCGAATCATGCTGCATGCTTATCATTACTTAACACATCTACAGAACAAAATAACAGCTGATTGTTTTTATTTCCAAAATATTTCCGAAACTCTTTCACAAAACTTTCTTGAAATAATAAATAGAATAATAAGCCGTTATCAAAAGTATACCATTATTATATAAAAAACAGCGTTATAACATATATCTCTTCTGCGCATGCGCCGATTTCCTCCAAAAACAATAGGGCTCTTCATATATTTGCATACAAAACATCCTCCCAAAATTTTGTTTTAATCCGCTCATCCGTTTGATTGGTATCGTGTTAACAGATTAACAGAGGCACAGAATTTTTCCAAAAATATGTTTTCTGGATTCGGGTGATCCCAAAACGAAATAATATTTCAAAATTTTGAAAAGTAAATTCTGATCTAAATTAGTACCATTCCCCACTTGTGGTGTTGGAATTTAGAAAATGTAAAGGTGCACTCGTCAAGCGGTACTTGGTTGATTTCTACATTGAGTATTTTCAAACTTCTCTATGACAGAAGAGATACACACACACACATATGAAGGAGTGTTGGTATATATATGTGTGTGTGTAGGTACTGTACTATACATTCAGTCTTATAAAAGATTTGTGATGAATAGGTTTAAGACAATTGTGTTCTCCTTTATATAATACACAAGTTGGTGTACGATTCTTTTGTTTGGTTGTTGGCGATTCTATAAACGCGCCGTTACATTTAACACAAAGAGAAAAAAGTCCCTCCTTTACCCGCCCGCACTTTCGTCCACTACAGTAGTATTTGTGCGGACGCGTTTACACTAAACTTTGGTAAGCCGTAAGACTCAACAATAATAATCATTGTTTGCAGTTCCTGTTGATTAAAATACGAACGCATGTGTAATTTTCAATAATGGTGATGTATAACGAATTGGGATCAGAAACAGAAATTAATTCAATGAGTTCATTAGGCAGAGTAGCAGTAGGCAACTGCCTAGAGGCCCCGCATCGACTAGGGGCCCGTACACGCACCAAGAAAAAAACTTTTCATTGAACGAAAATTTTATTTGATAATTTGTATGAAATTTCCCAACAACAATATTATTTTCTTTCGTTGTTTATTGTAGTTTATTGCATTTATCAAGATAAAATTTAAAATAACTACGTCACGTCTGATTTCTCTTTCCTGACCCATCAAAAAACCTGGATCATCAATTAATTATCTATAACCTATTCATTAAGACCATTTCAATAAAGCTAACGAGTCAGGTAAGGCGATGCTGCAGCATCTAGTCAAAGTAATCATGTTGTTACAATACCACATAAGACATTGAAGTAACAGGATGCCTGGAGCCGGTCACCTGGAAGTTACTCACATCACTTCATCAACTTGAAAAGACCTGATTGCATTGCCTAGGGGCCCGGATGGGGTTAGTTCGGCCCTTAATGAGTTTTAAATAAATACCAACTGATGGTTCATGCTGGTATAGTCAAAATATTTCAAATTAATGTACTCCTGATTCATTATATCGCACCACTATTAAAAATTAGACCGATGGCGCTAATTCATGATCGAGAACAATCTCATTGTCTAATCAGAAAATAACCAGTAACCTTTTATTAGGCGCGAATAGCGTGGGCTAATGAACCTATATACACTAGCTTTGTCTGTACATCTCTAAATCTCTACCTCGTGTGAATATGTATGTATAACTAGCCGTTACCCGCGGCTTCGCACGCGATTGAGAGGAAACGCGGATGCATTTCCATTATTTGGCATAGTTACTCTTTTCTCGACAAGAACCCTTCGTGTGAACATTTGCGTGATCAACGTCCCGACAAACTTTTAAAATGACACCCATGTTGATTTTTAGACTATTTACCTCTTTTCACCACCTGAAGGGGTTGTTTTTGAAAAAGCACGAAACACGTTTTTTTATTTGTTGACAGGAGTAATCCGGCGCATTTTCAAATTGATACATCTAAGGTATCTCCATGCAAATTTTGAACCCCCGTTACACCTTTTTAGGGGTTGAATTTTCAAAAGTCTGTCTTTAGCGGATTCCTACGTCATAGTAACTATCTGTGTGCCAAATTTCAGCCCAATCCGTCCAGTAGTTTGAGCTGTGCGTTAATTCTCTTTGCAAATTTTGAACCCCCGTTGCACTCTTTTAGTGGTTGAATTTTCAAAAATCCGTTCTTAGCGGATGCCTACGTTATAATAACTATCTGTGTACAAATTTCATCCCAATCCGTCCAGTGTTTTTAGCTGTGCGTTGATAGCTCAGTTAGTCACGGTTTCCTTTTATTATTTAGATAAAGCGTTATATAAAATATTCTTCAATTTTCATACTCAAAACGTTGGGGTGTATTATATTTAATTTAAATGGTTTTATTGTACAATCGATGATGTAGGTACTAAAAACTAGAAAATAATTATGAATCACCACAGGGGGCTTTGCTTAAACTAAATTAAAATCGTGGGGCGCAATTAGTATAAAACTTTCATTTGATTGAGATTGGAAATCATATTTAGCTTTCGACTGTCTTCTTCGACCATAGTGTAAGTAGAAATGTTCCTCCACGTTTTTCTATTTTAATCAAAGCCCTCTATGGTGACTCATAATTATTTTCTAGTGTTTAGTACATCGTCGATTGTCTCATAAAACCGTTAAACTTAAAAATCATTTTTACCTATTTTATTTTTAACTTTTCAGTGTGCTGTATTAAAAGTGTGATTTGCATCTGGACGAAAGCCGAAGAGATCAGTTAGTTATTATAATAGTGTATTGCCATCGGAACTGCATACGTATGCAAAATTTTATATCAATCGGATAACGAGAAGTAGTTTAAAAGCTGTCGCAAGATTTGAAACAATGATAGCAAACAAATATACGAGGTCTAGCCTAATAAAACCGTTTAAGAATGGGTCCTCGATATTTTGAACTCGTTATATCACCCATCGTTAAAGATCACAAACATTTTAGTTGTATTTATAAGCCCAGTTAGGAATTGACCCAAAAATTTCAGATACATTTTTTCTTTTGTTGCTCATTCGAAAGGGTCTTCGATGGAGACATTAACCCTGAGTTTGCGCATTCTCAAAATTGCCCCATCCACCGCCAACTTGGATTCTGTGCTTTATCTTCAATTGCTCATATCTCGCGTTCTAATAATCCCACATCAATAGTTTTGGGGTCGTTGGACTCATAAGGATTTACTATATAATTGAATGTCTATCAATTAAAACTCTCCAATGTATTGGAAAAAAGTTATTAGCGTCCAAAGTTACAAGTTTTTGCTAAAAGTTCCTGCGGCCGGTTTTTCCGCGCGCAGCTCTTTCCAGTGCATCTGAGACCCCCGCCGACTGTTTACTATTTAAACTAGACTCAATTTCCAGTATTTAAAAAAAAAATCATCCCGATCGGTTGAATCCTCGCCCGCCAATCTACGCTCGAAGCTGCGCTGTTCATTATCGTGCTATTTTGAAGCCTCTAATACTCGCACTTCGCGCTGCATTTCTCGCTTTTGTGACTAATATAACGCAAATTAATTAAGATCAACAACATATTCGTTAAATCTATGCTAAGAACTCGCGTTTTACATTAATATTTTACTTAAATTTATAACTGAGATCAATAGTGGCGTGTGAGTCAGACGAACATGAAAATATTTTGAGCCGGAACGAGATTACCTCTCCCCCCCCCTATTTTCAAAAGTGCGGAACACGGTGGTGATATTAAAATTTCTCATTGGGGTTGCACAATCCCCCAAAACGGACAAAAACCACCCCCAGACGGGTTAAACGCGCATTACGTTATTACCTTTCCGAAAAAAATGTTTTTTTTTCCGTTTTTGAGGATGCTGAGCACGGTGGTGGCGTTGAAAATTGCCGCGCAAACATTCTCCCAAAATTTGCTTCCAATTCGTTAATCCGTTTGACCTGTATCGTGTTGATAGACAAACAGAAATTCGCACTTATGGTGTTGGGACATTGTAAAATCTCATTGTAGCCAAATAAAAGCGTAGATTATTATCCAATTCTGGGTACCGTTAGATAGTTACCAACTTTCATTTAAATCGGGTCAGACATTCTAGAATCTAGAGTGATTGTAGTACACAGAAACAATCAGACAAAATATCTGGAAAAAACGCTTTCCCATCTAGATGTTACACAAATAACCAAAAAACCCGCAAGAAAAAAGAATTACAGACATAGAAAAATTTTAATGTGTTATGTATAAGAACGCTGTAAGGGGGCCCGACTGGCGAAAAAGTGTATACGCGACCGAGTGTGAATCCTACTTTAGAAACTCAGAACAGTAGCAGAAAATACAATACCTATATATGTGTGATGCTTTGTTACAATTATTATTGTTTATTGTTGTATTGTGCTGCGTGTACCGTCGACTAAGTACGATCTACCAACACCAACACGAGACAAATCATACAAAATGTTTAATCGTAAATCGTAATCTTTGTAAGAAGAATCGGGTCAATATGTTTAGTAGAGCTGTAACAAACCGTATGTATTCGTTAGTGAGTAACGGGTACATCGTCTGACGAATCGTTATTTACAAATTCATTTCGTTACTCGCATTTGTCGTATCCATGTCAGTTCGACTCGTTTGATGCGGTTATACGTTATACGAACGAAGTCATATCGTATCACGTATGCGACACGCCTCGATGCGATGGTACATGCTTGATGCTGTTAGTACACGATTGTATGTCGTATGAAAAGTAACGAGTAACGTAACGATATCAAAGTAACGGGTACTGGTTCTTTAAGTAACGAATACATACGGGTACACAATTTCTCGTTACTTTTACAGCTCTAATGTTTAGTCGATCGAATTGTAACCAAAATGAAATAGTATTTGAAATAGTATCTGAACCTGTCTGTTGTCAGACGACTCAGCATTTCCGTCTTTACACAATGAGCCCAGAGACCTTAGCATAAGGAAACCCCGACAATTTTAGGCTTTCAAAAAGGACCCCAAACTTAGTATGCCCGGGAGGTACTACATGTTTTAAAGGCCGCTGCACACAAGGCTAGAAACACTGTTAGATTCCTTGCTAGATTTGCCTACTAGTTTTCTAGCGCTGGTTTTCTTGATTGCTGTTATATGCTCGCTTCACACGAGACATCTTTTCAAGCTAGTTTTATGAATAAATCTGGTGCGCACGCAGGGACAGTTCAAATATAAACACAGAGCAAAACCTGTCTGTTGTCTGACTCTAAACAGAATGACGCCATGCTGGTTTGTGGGTGTTTGTTCAAGTCACACACGTGACAATATACTGCTTCCTGATTGGTTCTTGATCATACCTAGCAAGGAAAATAGCCCCTGTTCTAACTTTAAAACCTATCTTGTGAGCTAGCAGGCGTACCCGCAGTGACGTCATTTCCAGCTTCGTACCCAGCTTACCGGCCAGCAGAACTCCTAGCAGTGTTTCTAGCCTCGTGTGCGGTGACCTTAAGACGTCCTTTCTTCTCAGACCACAATACATAGCGCTCAAAACGTTTATTTTCAAGGTCATCCTCTGTCAGGATTACGTGGGCTTTGAAGTAATTCACCTAAATCTATGACATAATTGTAATCAGCGTAATTTACATTTTTTTTTTCATATACTAAGTTACCGGTAAAGTCACAAAATTATTTTAAATGGGTCAGTGATGAACAAAAATCTTGTTTTTCATTAAGACAGGAACAAGACAAAATCAAGATTTTTGAGCAAAATAGTGAAAAACGTACTGTTTTAAACTTATGTAAAAGTGAGATAATATGTATATTGTAGAGCTGTGTATCAGATCACTTTGAGATTAACGCTTGAGCAACCCAGTTGTAAAAGTATAGCAATAGCAGTTTTAATGAATTAACTAAGTGCTCTTAGCACCTCACCAACTATATAATTGCAAAGAACCTATACAATAATCCATAGTAGCTTAGAACAAATTTCTTAATCGTCAGAACTTTGGTGGTTAAGATCTCTGCTGTCTAATTATTGCTTAAATTAAGCCTTGAGCTTGGAAACCTAAAATCAAAGCTCGTTACAGCCAGGACGTAAGATTTTTGCTTATTGTTTTCTTTCTTAACATTACATAACACTATATATTGCTCAAAGATGGCTGAGTGACAACCCTAAGTAAAGCCCCCACATCATTAAAGCAAGTTTTAATCGCGCTAATAATAGTGACTCTAAGAGTGCAAAATTAAATAGCACGTCATATCAAGAAAGTTCTTATGCGACAAATGAATATAGGTAAATTACACACACCGCAACACCGGTAGCAGTAGTGTTCTCTATTATAGTTTTGCGTGTCAGAGTTAAGTTAAAAATTGAACTTCCAAAACCTCTCTAACTTAAACTCTCAATAAGTAAAAAACTCGATAACTTAAATTTTTTAAAGTTTCCCTTGAACTTTAACTTATCGAGATTCTAATGTAAAATCCGGATTGAAACGTTAATGTATTAATTTTATATTTTTTGTTAATATATTGTCTGAAAAATTGGTCGATAATTTTATTTATTGAAGAGTTCTAATCAGACGTTAATCAAAGATTTTAATATTGAATGTATTGCTCGAAATGACCTCCACAAATTGCCATACAATAATACATTCTAGATTCAAATCCAGATCTTATATTTCTCAAGACCTCAGGAGTTATTAGCCGGCTTTCGGCGATAATTCTTTTTTGAAATTCTTGTGTATTTTCGGGTTGAGTGACGTAAACGGTTGGTTCAGATGCCCCCAGAGGTAGAAATCTAGGAGGTTGAAATCTGGGGATCTACGTGGCCATTCTATTGCACCTCTCCAACCAATCCGTCGTCTGGGAAAACGCTCATTCAAAAACTCTCGAACCTGAACAGAATAATGTGGGGGTGCACCTTCATGCTGAAAAGTTATCTGATCCTCATTTCGAGCAACACATTCGATAGTTTTAGCATTTTATTACCTTTTTGTGCTTTTATTACTTTATTAACTTCGAAAATTCAAAAAGCAATGTCTCGGTAACAAATCGATCGAATTGAAAAAAACAAATACGGTTGTGTAAGTAATGAAAAACCCCTCCAAACTAGGAATTATTTGACCTCCCATCCCATTAAAAAAATTGGGGGGTTTGCTACCCCCCGCACAGGACTAGAGTTGCAATAAAATAAAAAATAAAATAAAAATTGGTCCCCTGTGATATAAAAATCGACATGTTTTTGAATTTTTCTCAAAACGTTTATTTTTCCGAGTTTTATGGGGGTACAAGTGTTCGTTGGGACACCGTGTATTTGTACAGAATACAGTAGGACAACTACACCGATATACCATAAGAAGTATACCAAAACACTCATTGTGTTCTGCTCTACGGAGCTCAATGGATGTTTAGCTATTTTTATGCGCGAATAGCGTAAGAATGGAAAACTTATCGGGCTGCGCACTTTTGGTTTTAAAAACTATTTTAAAATGGAATCGTAAAAAAATACTACATGTTATATTAGCAATCGACATAATAACTAAAATAAACCAGGGTATACTCTTACCATTCCAACCCACAAGTGGGGAATGGTACTAGTTTAGGTCAAAAATCACTTTTCAAAAATTTTACAATATCTTTCCGTTTTGAGGTCCCCTGAATCCAAAAAACATTTTTTGGAAAATCTCTGCGTCTGTTAGTCTGTGAACATGATACAGATCAAACGGATGAGCGGATTGAAACCAAATTTTGGGAGGATGTTTGGTATGCAAATAATATGAAGAGCCCTATTGTTTTTGGGGAAAATCGGCGCATGCGCAGAAGAGATATTTGCTATAACGGTGTTTTTTATATAATAATGGTATACTTTTCATAACGGCTTATTATTTTATTTATTTTTTCAAGAAAGTTTCGTTAAAAATTTTATATTCTAAAATTTATAGTTTCGAAAATATTTTGAAAATAAAAAAAAATAAGCCGCTCTTTTGTTTTATGGATGTCAGAAATAAACAAGTTCGGCATGTTTTGATTAATATTTACATGACGTGGAAAATATTATGTAAGTAACCATGGCAACGATTAGCAAATATCATATTGAATACTAGCCATTACCCGCGTCAACTCACGCGATATCAGAAATTTTATTTTCTTTATTATAATCAAATGTCTACATTTTTGAAATTGGAATGGTCCCGTCGCCCAATTGGCTGGAATTTTTTTTACAACTTTAGAAAGAAAATAGTTGATTGCGTACGGCATATATTATAGTTATGTAATGGGGTTTAATCCGCACGAATGGTGGCATTATGAGAAATAGCGCATTTCAACTAGCATACGAGTGTTAATATCATTACGTACGAGCTATGTGTGGTATTTTCGCACGTACCCTATTAAAATAATGTTCCCCTTCAAGAAGATTCCTTTTTCGATGATTTACATCAGCTCAATAACATATTGTGCTGATAATTTATTTCATTTTATTACATTTCAAAAAATTCACAATTGCACTGTATACTATAGGAACTATGGGAAATTATACCCCATCGTCGCCATGTTTTTACAGCATATAACGGAACCCAATTTTTGGCAAACGTCACCTATGATAGTTTATGAAAATTTGTGTTCGCACATACATTTGCTTTTCATATACTTGGCACGTATAGTTTATAAAAATTATTATTGAATTGTTTTTCATTACAGCACTAGTACGTCATGGGCCACTTTAAATGCCTGTATACATTATAAATGCATATAAAGAAGCTATAGTGAGTAGTGCAAAAAAGTTAATCCATTGTAAGTACAAAGTAGCCTCTTTTCAAAGCAGCACAGCCACACATACCGTTTCAGAAAGCTTAAAAAAAACTCTAGTATTAGAACAAATAGCCATTGTTCTAATTTTTACGACACAGATAATACGAAGTCGCTTTTATTATATGGGCAAAACAAAAAAAAAGTTTATTACATGTTAACAACAGTATGAGCTTTTGTAGTTTCCAAGTAGTACATACCGCATACATAACAAACCTACTCCAGAGTCCCGTGACTTTAAAATGACTAATGCGCAGAGTCAAGGTTCCGAATTGTACCTACATCCTTACGCCATAAAAAATATTTTTAACAAAAAAATTGAACCGACTTCAAAATATGCACTAAAAAGTAAAAAATAATAATTATTGTTATTTTTGAAGTCGGTGTCACATCAGAATTCGAAAGTAGCAATTTAAATCTTACATGTCTCTAGTTCTCGGAATAGATTTCATTTTGGCTGACACCAACTCCAAAAATAACAATAATTATTATTTTTTACTTTTTAGTGCATATTTTGAAGTCGGTTCAATTTTTTTGTTAAAAATATTTTTTTTTTCTCTTTTTAGTGTTAGATAAAGTATTGCAATGGGTAGGCCAAGTATGCGTGCCTTTGAAAGGACCCCGCACGGAACATATGGGAATCGGCCCTCGGTTAAAATCTTCCATACTCGGGGATATTATCCAAAAATCGACGCTGATCAAAAGTCTCCATGGGCACGAAGTCCGGAAGTGCGATCCCGGGGAGTTATTATTATTTTGATTGCAATAAAAGTATACTTTTATTGCAATCAAAATAGGGAAAATGAGCAAATGCACCCGTCTCCTTGTGATATTCTATTATAGACATATCTACATCACATAGATATATCATATACAGTATATATGTCGCCGGGATATTGTCAAACCCGTGATATTATAATTTCACTTAGTGAAATTATAATATCACGAATCTTTGTCAATCGTGATATTGTAATTTCACTAGTGAAATTACAAAATCACGGATTTGACAATATCCCGGCGACATATATACTGTATATGATATATCTATGTGATGTAGATATGTCTATAATAGAATATCACAAGGAGACGGGTGCATTTGCTCATTTTCCCTATTTTGATTGCAATAAAAGTATACTTTTATTGCAATCAAAATAATAATAACTCCCCGGGATCGCACTTCCGGACTTCGTGCCCATGGAGACTTTTGATCAGCGTCGATTTTTGGATAATATCCCCGAGTATGGAAGATTTTAACCGAGGGCCGATTCCCATATGTTCCGTGCGGGGTCCTTTGAGAGTTTCCCTCGATTTCTCCGGATTCCACCATCAGATCCTGACTTGGTTCCGACGGGACCACCTCGGAAGTGCACTCTTTCGAATAGAAAAAGAATTTTGAAAATCGGTCAATAATTGATGGAGAAATCGGTAAACATACATAAAAAAAATATATATATACCTACAGTCGGACATAGAACCTCTGCCTTTTTGGAAGTCGGTTAAAAATAGTTTTTGACGGCACTTCATTCACGTGACTGTTGATTTTGTCTGCAGATTCGCTCACATTAATGTATGTTTTGACGAGAACCCTATATCCGGTAAAGCTTGATAATAAGTTAATTATATTTTATTTATTGAAGAGTTCTAATCAGGCGTTAATCACAGATTTGAAGACCTGATAATAAGTACTCGTCGCTAATGATCTCAGCTGTCGAGCGTCTATTAATCTACAATATGTATCTATGTACTGAGAGATCATCAATTCTGGTACGACTTTGGTAGCTTTCTGAGAAAAATACTCGAGCACGTCCACATGTATTTTGATAAATTTAACTTTTCGATCGTGTTTTGTTTTTGAGCTATGGCGTCAACAGTCTTGTGACTACTTTCTAGTAATTCGGAAAGAGGATGTTTTTATATGTATGACAATGTCAAAAAAGTTACATGCTGACGAAAATAAGCTTCAAAATTCCCGGAAATACAATAAAACTCTAATTGGCATCTCCTTGAACTGCTTTTTTCCTAAATGTCCATGGTCCGTAATAAAATAAATCAGTTGTCAAAACTCATAACCGACTCGATTTTCTATTTTATCATTCCAACCCACAAGAGGGGAATGGTATTAGTTTAAGTAAAAATCACTTTTCAAAATTTTACAATATATTTTCGTTTTGAGGTCCCCCGAATTCAAAAAACATATTTTTGGAAAAATCTGTGCGTCTGTTAGTCTGTGAGCACGATACAGATCAAACGGATGACCGGATTGAAAACAAATTTTGGGAGGATGTTTGGTATGCAAATATGAAGAGCCCTATTGTTTTTGGGGAAAACCGGCGCATGCGCAAAAGAGGTATATATAACGTTGTTTTTTATATTATAATAGTATACTTTTCATAACGGCTTATTATTCTATTTATTTTTTCAAGAAAGTTACGTGGAAATTTTTTTTCGAAACTTTATAATTTCGGAAATATTTTGAAAATAAAAAAAAATCAGCTGTTCTTTTGTTTTGTAGATCTGTCAGAAATAAACCAGTTAAGCATACTGGGATTAATTTTTACATGACGTGGAACATATTATGTAGGTAACCATGACTACGAATAGCAAATATCATATTGAATGCTAGCTATTACCCGCGTCACCTCACGCGATAGCAGAATTTTTATTTTCTTATTATACTATATCAAATGTCAATATTTTTGAAGTTGGTATGGTCCCGTCGCCCAATTGGCTGGAATATTTTTCATGTATCTCAAAAAATTTCCTCATCAACAAGTCGCGTTTTTGGCATTGTCATCCTGAAAAAAACATCGTTTTCCATTTAAAAAAATTACCAATGACGCGCCATAACTCAAAAACAAAATACGATTCCAAAGTGAAATTTTCTGAACATATGCCTTTTAACATTAATAAAAATTCTAAAAAATATCAGTTGAAAATCTTTCGAATTTATTAATTAATTATTATCTATTTGATATACTGCGGTATAAAGTGTCTCTAGTATGGACATTATATGTACCGAAGTATTACAGGTATGCCGGCACACCTGTAACTCGGCGGTTTACTGGTGTATTTTAGCTCAACGGTCTTATTCTTGCATTTATATTATACATGTGCACACCGGAACTTCAATTCTCCTTTTCAGCTGCACAAAGACAGCAGGGCTATCCAATAAAAGCACTAATGCCTATTTGCACCAAAGTCGATTAAATTAACACGCTATTTACAATTTATCTGTAAAGTTACTATTTTCTTGTTTTTCAAGTATCGAAGATTTGAACTGCAATTTTAACGAAGTGACTATTCGTACGGTTACCGTATGAATAATATATACTTATTCGTACAGCTATTGTATGAATTATATATAATTACAAAGCTATCTTAACATAATCAGTTATGGTCTAGTAAGTAGCGTGCCTTGCTCTTACCCAAGAGGCCCGGGTTCGATTCCCGGTACCGGAATAAGTTTTGTTTTTACT
Organism: Xanthostigma xanthostigma; assembly: GCA_963575645.1. NCBI lineage: Eukaryota > Metazoa > Arthropoda > Insecta > Raphidioptera > Raphidiidae > Xanthostigma > Xanthostigma xanthostigma. The sequence goes on from OY754468.1 coordinate 18,306,063, forward strand.
TTTTATTTTTTTTTCACTTTGAGACCAACTTAAAACTCACATTTTCATGAAGATTGAAAACTACCGCTTTTTTTGATAAAGGGGTATGCGAATTGTCTCGCAGTAAAACGGGAAGGGGCAAATGTGGAGTTTTAAAAAAACAATTCCGGGGTGAACGATAAACGGGTATGCGAATTGTAATTCCGGGGTGAACGATAAAGGGGTATGCGAATTGTCTCGCAGTGAAACGGGAAGGGACAAATGTGGAGTTTTTAAAAAAACAATTCCGGGGTGAACGATAAGCGGGTATGCGAATTGTAATTCCGGGGTGAACGATAAAGGGGTATGCGAATTGTCTCACAGTGAAACGGGAAGGGGCAAATGTTGAGTTTAAAAAAAAAAAACAATTCCGGGGTGAACGATAACGGGGTATGCGAATTAGATAGTTAATTGTTTGAATAGAACTGCGTTTTCTAAAAAATGTATATTTAATTGACAGTCAATTAAATAAATATTTTTTAGAATATCAGTCTCAAAGTGAAAAAAAAATAAAAAATAAAAACTAAAATCAAACTAAAATCAAACGTCGTAAAAATAATTGTATTTCTACGTCACAGTGTAATAAAACATTATAAGTGTGGTTACTGTTTAGTGCAATACAATATGGTGCCTAAATGTTAATTATTTTGACGTTTGTATGTGAATTTAGTTAATTTCAGGCGTTTGTACAATTTTTTTTCTTGAAATAAAATTTTTACAGTACCCGTACGAATAATAATTTTTAATAGCTGTACGAATAAGTATATATTATTCGTACGGTAACTGTACGAATAATTATATATTATTCGTACGGTAACTGTACGAATAGATGCAGCCCAATTTTAAATATATAGTGAATAAATACTTTTTAATTGATCCTTTGCAACAGATTCTTATCCAAAAACTTTCTCCAATTTATTCAAAGCAATGGCACGTCAATCCGGTGTCGGAGAGGCAACCGGATGGCGAGTGGTAATCTGGGCCTATGAGTGGTGCAGAACCCCCTGGTAGCGGCCAAAGTGACCCCAAATGGACGGGGGCGGCGATATGGGGGTGGGGCAAAAACGAAAAATGTTTGAAAAGGCAACCGGATAAAAATGCGGTTGCATTGAAGGAAATACCCTAATTATATAATATATTTTTTTTGCCATCCGAAACACGCGGGCCGTTTTTGTACTAGCGAATAAAAAAAAAATAAAAAAAAAACTGAAAAGGCAACCGCTTCAAAATTAGTGAGCATACTTATTGACACCACCAAACGTTGGAAAAAAATTGCCATCCGATCCTGATGGGCAGTTTCGGAGAAACAACCCCTCAAAGTCGCCGAAAAACCCTTTTTTTCGATTTTTTCAACAATAAGTAAAAAACACACACTAAAAATTTTTCAAATCGGATGGCATTCGAAATTTATACTGTCCTAAGTACAAATAATAGTGTGTATCAATGCCATCCGATTTCGATTAAATTTACCCCTATTTAGCCAACCCCCAAAACTCAATAACAATAAAAATAATGCCATACGCTGCATAAAATTGTTATTTTCATGAGTTTCGGGGGTGGCTAAATAGGGGTAAATTTAATCGAAATCGGATGGCATTTGATACACACTATTATTTGTACTTAGGACACTATAAATTTCGAATGCCATCCGATTTGAAAAATTTTTAGTGTGTGTTTTTTACTTATTGTTGAAAAAATCGAAAAAAAGGGTTTTTCGGCGACTTTGAGGGGTTGTTTCTCCGAAACTGCCCATCAGGATCGGATGGCAATTTTTTTCCAACGTTTGGTGGTGTCAATAAGTATGCTCACTAATTTTGAAGCGGTTGCCTTTTCAGTTTTTTTTTTATTTTTTTTTTATTCGCTAGTACAAAAACGGCCCGCGTGTTTCGGATGGCAAAAAAAATATATTATATAATTAGGGTATTTCCTTCAATGCAACCGCATTTTTATCCGGTTGCCTTTTCAAACATTTTTCGTTTTTGCCCCACCCCCATATCGCCGCCCCCGTCCATTTGGGGTCACTTTGGCCGCTACCAGGGGGTTTTGCACCACTCATAGGCCCAGATTACCACTCGCCATCCGGTTGCCTCTCCGACACCGGATTGACGTGCCATTGCTTTGAATAATTGTTTTTAAGGGTCATAATTGATCTATTTAAATTATTAGTCAACCTCATTAAAATTAGTGTTCGGGGTCTGACACTACTGAAAATATATTTAAATTCATAGTGTATTGTATTACAAGGGCAGAAAATTGGCGATTGTGAACGAGGACGGCAATCACCCCAGTCGCGTTTGTCAATTTCTCCCAAGTAATACGTAGCACTTTGACAGAATAACATTAAGAGTATTCGTCCCTGCAAATACCCCCTGCACCCTTCATCTCAAATCTTTTCCTCTCGCCTAAAAACGGTTCGCGCTCTCCCGACGCTATTTTTAAAGCTAGAGGGTTCTGGTAAACGCCAAATGAAAGACAAAGAATCAGACTACAGATCCTTCAGGCGAATTTAAAAAAAAAAATTCCTGAAAAAACTTACAACCTTTTGCAAAAAATAATAAGTTACGCAATATTTCACACGTAGGCGAAACTGTTTTTCAAAAAATTCGCCTGAAGGATCTGTAGTCTGATTCTTTGTCTTTCATTTGGCGTTTACCAGAACCCTCTAGCTTTAAAAATAGCGTCGGGAGAGCGCGAACCGTTTTTAGGCGAGGGGAAAAGATTTGAGATGAAGGGTGCAGGGGGTGTTTGCAGGGACGAATACCCTTAAATACTATTTCTGACCATATCTTTCCATCCACACGAAAATGTGTAAGAACTAATTTTTAGACGTCTAACTAGGAAATAATTTTCGTTTTACATTTTTTTTTAATATCTAATAATTTTGAGGAGTACAGTAACATGAAAAAAATGAAAGAACAAAACTGTTTTCATGAATTAAAACCGCATTTGGATATCTCTTTAATATACCTATTGACGTATCTAGAATTTCAATATTTTCGGTACCAATTAGCATTCGGCGTATACCAAAATTGTTGACAAAACCAAAAGTGCCAGTTTTCCATTCTATAATGAAAATTTAAAAATTAAAAAAATAATTAAAATAAAAAAAAAACAATAATTTAAAATTAAAAAAATAAAAATACTTGAGAAATATATATTATAATATATAAAATCAAGTTTTATCAAATCTTTTTAATGATGTCACGGCAGGAATCGAACCCGGTATCTAGTCACTACTAGTCCGACGCCTTATCCACTAAGCCAGGCCTGGACAAATGGCGGGCCGCGGGCCGGATTCGGCCCGCAGCGCAATTTTATCCGGCCCGCGAAGCATTTTAGAAAATTTTAGAAAAATAGCGGAAATAGAATATGGGGACTTTTTTTTTGCTCTCCACATGCGGAAATAGAATGTGAGGACCTTTTTTTTTGTTTGCTCTCCGAATGCGGAAATAGAATGTGAGGATCTTTTTTTCTGCAAATTTTTGGCCCGCGGTGAAATTTTCATCACCTATGTGGCCCGCCGATCAAAAGATTTGCCCGCCCCTGCACTAAGCCATAGCGGGCTTACTCCGTGCCGCTGTTATCGTGGTATAGAAGTATAGCACTTGTTCTACGTGTAAGTATATTATTTTTTTTTTTAACTATTAACTGTCAAAAATAATAAAAATAAAACTGTTTAAAAAAATTAAACCACTGATCACATTTCAATGAATTTAAATAGGGTTTTGGTTTGATAGTAAACAAAGTGAATAAAATATAAACCAAGGCGATCCGACCAAAATTGTGATCTGTAGAGCTCTGACGCACGTACAGACCAACCGACAACTGCTGTTGGTGATTTCCAATTACATTTTTAGTACCTAGTAATTGTGATCTCAAATAGATCTAAAAATGGTTCTATTTTATAGAACAGAACCTCCTCTTTTCAAAAAGATACTGTGGCGTGCCCCTTGATGGGACGACTCTGGAATCGGTAGAAACTACTAGAAACAACAACAATGGAAACAGGTAAAAAACACCCGACCTGTAGACAATCGCTTGGAGACACAAATACATGTAAAGGGATCTCGGTGCGGAAAGCAGGTAGCGAAGTTAGACCCGATTTCTTAGAATCGCTTGGAGAGAACAATAGATGTAAAGGAAGAAATCTCGATTCGTCCAGAACATTCGATAGAAGCGTGGGACGAGGCTATAAAAGGCGAGCAGAGTGGTTGAGTCGGTCAGTCAGTTATACGTGTTGTTCATGTGTTGGCACAGTGCTCTGGCATTACGACATAAATTAAATCATAATACTGCGAAGATAAATAACTTTAGTGAGTGGTTTTACATAAATGATTTATAGTTATTAGACAAGTGTGCTGATAAACTTTGTGTTGTGTTCCTATGTTGTCAACATTTTGTGAATATAATTTAGTGACTCTATATTCCCTGTTACTTATAGTCTTATAGTCTTTTTATTATTTAGAACTATTAGTTTTCTTTCTGTTAACGTTATCATTTATTATTATTATTATTATTATTATTGAAAGAAGTACGCTTTCGTTTGTGTGTTTTACTGTTTTGTTAAACATTTATTATTGTAAATAAATAATTTCACCATGAACTACAACAGTTTTGTTACAATACAATTTGAATGGATTTCGTGTGAAATTAACTTAGATATAACTTCTTGTATGAACGAAAGTCAGCAACAAAGCGATAATAGAGCACATACCGCTAGTTTAGCGGTATGTGCAAATGAGGGTTTGAAGATCTTAGTTATCCGGTCTCCACTCATAAACGAATCTGATACGGCGCGGCGTGGTGATTTGAACGCTCGGGTCGAACGCCATCCCGTTCAACAAGCACCTCCGGCGCGGCGTGCTGCTCCGGTAGTAGCCAGTATTACAAGCAGCGCGGCAATATATACACATCCGACAACTGTACACTATGATGTGAAACACACATGCACGTTTACACTACACATACCTATATAATAAAGTACAGTATACATTGTGCGGCGCGCCGGCGCGCGTGCACGCTAGCTTTGCACTGAATAGTGACAATTGTGCTCCGGCCCCATTCTCTCTCTTCTTTGTTGGCGGCAATTGTTTTCGCGAGAGATGGAGTTAGATCATGGAGCGAGATGCCTTTTGTTTCCATGTCAAACAATCACCCTATTGTGCTACGTCAAAGATGTAGCAAGCGCAAGCAAAGCAGGCACTGTACGTGTGTATGTGTGCGTCGAGCGACTATACGTACAGTGGTGGGTACCACCCCCGCGCCCTAGTGGGACGCTTTTCTTCTTCCTTACCACCACCAACTTCTCTTTCTTTGGCTGAATGTATTGTCGCTGCTTTGCTCAAATACAACTATGTTACAACCACATCGGATCGCCGACAATCAAAGCCAATGTATTCCGAAATATTTCCGAAATCATAAACTATAGCTGATTGTAAACAGCAGGTATAAAGTTCTTGTCCATGAAAACCTACTCTTTTTTTTAATACATTTTATATATAGGTGACCGATAATAATTAATTGATCGTATTCCTCTCGGGAGAAGAAACTATGATTAATTTGGAATGATTTAACCTCATCACTTGGGGGTCCGAAATGGGTCTATTTTATGATAATGACACTTCTGTGAAGAATTTTTATTATTTTTTTATAGACCATAAAATCTAACAGTAAAGTCGTGGTTTTTAGCTTTAGGAAGGTTGGTCAGTTAGTAAGATCAAAAAAGAGAAAAAACTCGGCTGTTTACATAGCAATTTCAAGTGCAAATCGCAGTGTCGAAATATTGATAATAATTTATAACCGCATAACTTTATTCTACATTTTTCGTATGAACTATGATTTATTATACAATCATCAAAAAAGCGCACAGCGCTGATTTATCGAAAACCAACTTAACAGGAAGATATTCTAAAATAATAAACACAATAACATGTATCCATTGCTGGATGTAGGCCTACTACAATTTTTTTTCCGTTCTTCCATACCTATATTGTGCACTCTTTAACCATCCAAATCCAGCAATTCTCTAAGTATCAAAATGTTATTGTGGCCGTTCTGCAGTACCTCTTCTTCCCTAAACTGCGTAGGTAAGCGATTCATCGATAATAATCCATCAATCTTACAGCACGTTCTGCCCATCTCCAACTATGCCGATTGTTCTATCTGACAGCATCTAGTTTAATTTCTGATCATCAGGGCCGGCATCAAGCATGAAGCTGTCAAGAAAAGTCATCTAATGCACTTACTCGCACTCATATACATACATAATACCATTGCGTACGTAGGTAAGCACGTGTTTAGAACCTGTTATCTGTAAAAGAGCCCAGATTTCAAGCTAACGAATTGACATACGTTTTTAACTAAATATTGTACAATTACTGATAAAACCTCAGAAGTACTGACATGACATAGGTCTGACGGATCTGGGATCTTGGTATATAACGTCTGTTGTATAGCTCAAGATTGTTTGCTATGGTAACTAGGTACATCGTCAAATGTTATGTTTTTGCCATGTATATTTATTAATGTTGCACGCTCAGTCTCAAAAATAACATTTTAATCTAGACATAACTGAGTTGTAAGCCCTACTAGCGATGTACTATATAATGCTGACAATGAATACAATACAATATGAAGTTATATATGTAAGGTATGTTATAATATTATGAAGATGAAGTAAGATGGCGTGTTCTTAGGTCATATAAACCACCATCAGCCAGTAGTTGTCTAAACTCTTCAAGTACTCCCGAAGTTCGCTCAACTCGCGAAATTTCGTTATGCCGCGGTTAATTTAAAGTTTCAAGCAGAGCGAGTTTTCATATTTATTCGTTGATCAATTGAATTGAATGTAGAGTTCGATTTTTCGGGTTGCGGTTGATGTTTATAAATAATAATAAATTAATTAAACGTTTTTTTTCCTTCAAATGTATTGAAGTAGTATTATTAATTCATACTGATCGTGTTTCGCCTAACAATTCATTGATTTTTTAAAGTTTCGAAATTAGAGATTGACATAAAAAACTGCAGCGGAATATAGTCGGCTTCAATTCAATGGACCCGTTTACACGTACACTTTAAACCGCCGTTTCGGCGTGCGCTCGAGTTCCACGCACAACAGTTGCCTTTTATTTCAAAATACCTAGAAATATTCAGTTGTATACAACGTTATGAGTCCAGTAAACTCGATGTGCCCTAATTTCGACTTTTTTTTAATTAATAGGAAATGCTGAATTTTGACGTTCCAAAACAAAATTTCGCGGATTATTCACAAATTTTCTCAAAAATACGAAAACACTTTTCATCTTTCACTGTTATTAGTGTATTTGCCATAAGGCACTTACACTATTGGCGTCGGTCGGATGGCGGGACCTAGGGGTCGGACCAAAATTTCTCGACGTTTCATAAGTTTCTAAGAAGTTTGGCACCATTTTTGGAAATGTTTATATATATATGTATATATATATATATATATATATATATATATATATATATATATATATATATATATATATATATATATATATATATATATATATATATATATATATATATATATATATATATATATATATATATATATATATATATATATTATATATATATATATATATATTTATATATATATATTTATATATACAGCGTGTCCCATTTTAATGTCCCACCCCGGATAACTTTTGTCAGTGACCTTGAATGAAAAATTATTTGGTACAAAAGTTGTACAACTTGGAGGGGGACATTCGATGGCACTAATACTTTTGACCTTGGGTATAAGGTTCAAGGTCATTCAAGGTCAACTTTGTTTTTTTTAATGGAACGTCCTATTTTTGACATCGGCAATCGATTGCGCGTGAAAAAATATGAGACTTTTGTCTGAAACTTTTTTCGAGAACGGGCAAAACTCTGTGCGTCTGTTAGTCTGTTAGTCGGTTAATCGGTTAGTCTGTGAACACTATACAGGTCAAACGGATGAACTGATTGAAACAAAATGTTAAGAGGATGTTTGGTATGCAAATATGAAAAGCCCTATTGTTTTTGAAGAAAATCTCACCATTCTCGAGTTGAAAATTCAAAAATTTTCAATTTTGAAGGCTAAATTAATTGAGAAAATTTGCCCGTTCTCGAAAAAAGTTTCAGACAAAAGTCTCATATTTTTTTACGCGCAATCGATTGCCGATGTCAAAAATAGGACGTTCCATTAAAAAAAACAAAGTTGACCTTGAATGACCTTGAACCTTATACCCAAGGTCAAAAGTATTAGTGCCATCGAATGTCCCCCTCCAAGTTGTACAACTTTTGTACCAATTAATTTTTCATTCAAGGTCACTGACAAAAGTTATCCGGGGTGGGACATTAAAATGGGACACGCTGTATATATATATATATATATATATATATATATATATATATATTTATATATATATATATATATAGATATGTGTGACCACGATAACTCTCGACAGACTTAATCGATTTAAACGAAATTTGGTCCACATGTTGGAATCCATCATCGCAAGAAGCCTATTTAAAATGGGTCCGATCGGGCCATTTTAAGGGGGGTATTTAGGGGTTGAAAAATGTTTTTGGGCCCAAAAATACGGAAAAAATTCTCAGAACCACTTCAAATTTGAAATTTAACCCTTTAGTAATTATTGAAATGTGCTACTAAAATTTAAATAAAATCGGCCCGACAGGACCGGACTTACAAGTTTTATGAAAACGCAAGTTTACTGATATGGATTTACATACTGAAGGGTGTATATAATTTGGTACAGATGTTGAATTGGTATGTAGTATTGAAATTAAGTAAAAAAATGTTGTTTTAAGGGGTGTATTAGAGGGTAATTTTTTTTATTTTGTCCAAAAACAAAGTTAAGTTCATACAATAGAGCCACACTGCTTATAAAAGCAAATACACTATATTGTCGGCAGGGTTTCGCACTGCGACCCGAGTTTTTTTTTAATGTAACCAATCAGAAATCACATACACACGTCACAACAACTGGTGGAGAATTACTGCATTACTATCTCACTTTGTATACACGACACCGTATTTGTTTTCTAAAGAACTCCCCCCAAACGTCCTCCCCGCAAAAAAAAACGCCAACGCATCGACACGACCCCGTAATTACTTTTTAAAGAACTCCCCCCACACACCCTCCCCTTTTCACTGCACAAAAATACGCCATCGTATCGACAAGATCCCGTAATTGTTTTTAAAAAACTTCCTCAAAAAGCCTTCTCCTTTTCACTGCGCAAAAAAAATATTTTTTAAAAATCAATTTCCACTCTTAAAACAGATATACTGTGTTATATGTTATTTAAAATAATAATTGTGTATTTCCAATAGATATTTTGCACATCGAGTTATCGTACTCTAACCTAACTTTATGTATAAAAACTAACATTTAATACATTTCTTTTACAGCTAGTTAATATTAATTTTACATGCCTATACAGAAATTAACCGATGTAGCCAATTAGTGATTATAACGAGTGTTAAAATAAAGTGATTCTGTTGAAATATATGTAGGTATACTTATTACTTAATTGAGCGTTAATTACGTATCTACGTATAAAGCGAAGAACGTACAAGAAGGGACGCAAGGCACCTATTGAGAGAGAGCAGGAAGTGAAGCCTATGACGGCCATTAGATACATGTCTAATTAACTAACCAAATGTGTTTGAAAATAGAAGAAACATCAAAATTGACTTTTGAAGAAAAAACTTCTTTAGACGCACAATGCACACTTCTTCTTGGGCAATGAATAAGTCTGATCCGTCAGGCTCCGACGTGAAACGTTCATTTGGTTAACTCGTCGGAGCCGAGTTTAGCCGAGCGAGGGAGATTGAAGCACGTACCTATACCATCATTTATGTATCTGTCAAAAAACTAAAACGAACATTTCGCATTTAAACAAACGGACACAGAACAGGGAAAAGTTTACCTTTTCAGCCTCACAGGTTTCACCGATGCATAAAACAAATGACATTCTATTTTTCCTATGTTCCATACTACCGTTCACACACTGTATATATACCAACGGTGCCCAAACTATGGTTCGCGGCCACATGCGGCTCTTCAAGAGCTACATTGTGCCTCAACCGATAAATAATAATAATTTGTTTATTTCTTTTATTTATGTATCTTGAAAAAACATCGGGCCCTCATATGATTTGTTCGTTTCAGTTCGGCACTCTTCGATTCGACTTTCTCGACCTATGTTATATGACTTCCATCTATTATTGTCTTCTGCGGTAGGTTTTTATTTTATCATTTGTGTATTCAACGAAATTCTACTATATTTATATTTAGAACTCAGGTGCGACTCTTACCGCAAAAAGTCAGGGAATTCCTGGTATATATAGGGTGTCTCAGACCACCTGTACCATCCTAATATCTATGAAAGTTCATTGATAAAGGGGGAAAAACATACGTTTCTAATAATTTTTGAAAAACTTTTGAATAGTATCCACCAAATTTGGCACACCCACCCCATCACCTAGGGGGAGGAGGGAGGAACTTGAAAAAGTTAAATTTGAACCCTTATATTTCATTGCAGATTCGGATTCCTTGCATCAAAATACGTATGTTTTATCCGAAACATTTTTTCAATTTTCGTCGAAAATAAAATTGCAATTTTCCATTTAAGAATTCAAAAAAGACCACCCCCCTCCACATCACCCAAGATGGTGTTTAGTGTCATTGGATAGCTTTTCCAATAACAAAGGGAAACGTATTTTTTGTTTGTTTTGTGATTTAATGTGAATTTCGTTAGATTATTGGGTGCCTGGGTGGTAAGTTGTATTAGGATGAAGAAATGATTTTTAAAATGTCAGCGTATGTTTTCTTTTCCCGTTTATCGATGAACTTTCATAGATATTAGGGTGGTACGGATGGTCTAAGACACCGTATAAAGACTATTATTTCGAATCAGTTATGAGCGTCATCTTAGTCGTGCGGTTTGAAACATACACAATTCTTTTAAAGAGTTTAATTTTGTAGTTATAATCTATATCTGTATTAATATATAAAGCTGAGGAGTTTGTTTATTTGGTTGAACGCGCTAATCTCAGGAACTACTGGTTCGAATTGAAATTTTTTTATTTTGTTGGATTGTCCATTTATCGAGGAAGGCTATAGGATATATAATATCTCGCTTCGACCAATAGGAGCGGAGCATCAATGAAAAATGTTACAAAATGTAATTCAAAATTTGTCCGTCCGACAAAAACTTCTCTCTAGAAATTTTTTTTTATGTTTTGGACAAATTTTCTTTTTCATTTGTTTATGAATAAATAAAAAAAAATACCTTTAACCCTAAATTTTCACCGTTCTACCAACAACCCCTATTTTTTTATAGCGATATTAGTATTTTTACTTTCATCCACAGATGCGCAATAGGGTTGCAATAAGTATAACGGTAAATTTTTATGTATCTAACCCAGTGAAAACAGAAAGTGCGATTGTTATAATGTGGTCGATAACTTATCAATTATCAATCGATCAGTTATCCCCGCCAGGTGTCTACATGTGTCACCTCTCACCCAACAAACGGAGTAGGGAGCCGTTCTCCTGTCTCTTTAACACAATAAGCTTTCTCTCACTTCCTACACAGTTTTCGGCCCTTATTATTGTTTGAGCATCGATCTTAGCAGTGACGTTTTAGTAAAGCTAAATAGCTTTGAGTAAATTCTATCAGAAGTCAATTTTGTTTGTTTGCTTCTGAACTAATATCAGTTCAGAAGCAAACGACCTAAAACTGTTTTAGTACAAAATAGCGACATCTGTTAGAACTTGCTCAAAGCTATTAGTTCACACGCCGGGACGCAATCGAAATACATTTTGCAGAATTATATCTATCGCACCCAGGTGAAACCGGGACGGATCGCTATAATATTATAAAGAGGTAAAGTTTGTAAGTTTGGATATCTATAGGAGGCAATCTCCGAAACTACTCATCCGATTTCAAATTTTTTTTCACCAATAATTAGAATGGAGCTTCAGAATTGATACAGGCTATATATTATCGCGTTTCAATAAAAGCGCTTTTCGTGGAGACCAATTTTGCAACGCAAGTCGACAAAAAAACGACGACAAGCTACAAATTCGGGCGAAGCCGAACCGGGCCGCTAGTATTATGTATATTTTTCATATATTTTTATTTTTTTTTTTCAATTTTATGTATTTTTTTCAATTTACAGTGGAAAACCTGCGGGATGTGCACTTTTGTTTTTTCCAACTATTTTCAAATAAGTGTATGACAGTCTGTTCAAAAACACTATACCCCCTGCCCAGTGGCGTAACTATACCATTTGAGGCCCGTGGCAAATTTTATTAAATACTGTAACAATAAATGTTAGGATCCTCATGTGGTTATGGCTCTCGCTTGCCGGGAGCCCCTTCCCGCCGGAGGCTTATGGCATTTTGCCCGTCCTGCCATCCTATTGTTACGCCACTGCCCCTGCCTGACCCTATATATAAATGATATAAATAGTTGATTCAAATACAATTCAGCGATTTATCTGTCAATTTTTAAAAAGAGTTTTTCTTATTTTGATCTTCCTCTTTCACATCCAATAAAATATATTTTCCATAGTGATAAAAAAAACAAAATTATCTGCCGAACGAACGCCTCATAAGAGACTCGCAACGATAAGAATGACTTCATTATCCCCCCCTCACCCTCGACTGCGGCTCTACAGAACATTATAGATAGGTGTCGTTCTGTACAACAGTCTTTTGTTTACACGAGGCGCGCGCGCCGGGACGCCTCGATATGTCATCAGACCGCACTCAAATTATTACAACAATACGTTGTCGGTTGGTTAGCGCGCGTCTCGTTCCCCACCGTCCGATTCCACCGCGCTCCGTTCGCGCGACAACAATGATTCTATATATATACGACGCGCGCGCCTTCGAATCTCTCTATAGTACATAGCGTGTGGACTGTGGACTCGCTTTTCAGAGAGCTGATATCAAGCGAACCGTCTGAAATGCAGAAGCTGTCTTGATGAATAAAAATAGCCGCATGGATAAGAATGGGGAAAATGCATGAACCTTAAGTAATCGAAAACTCGTATCTTGAGAGATAATAATATATCTACTAGTTATATAGAAACATGATAATTGTAGAATTATGATTAATTAGCAAATAAATAATTTTAAAATATGAGTTTTTTTTTTATCAAGTAGTTGTGACATCAAAAGTTTTGTTAAATTTTTTTTCAAAACTATAGTTTCGGGAATTTTTTGAAAATAAAAAATCAGCTATTCTTTTGTTGTGTAGATCTGTCAGAAAGAAATTAGCTAAGCATGCTTTGATTAATTTTTAACACGACGTGAAACATATTTATTATTTAACCATGCCAACGAATAGCAAATATCGTATTTAAAGGTGGCACTTCACATGGCTATTTATGTTCGCTATTGGGTGTTTGTTGTATTTGGCAAAATATATGACGTTCAAGACAAACATGCAAATAGAGGCAAATACGACCATCCACACATGGCAGTCAAATAGCAAACACACAAACATTTGGCAGCAGAACGCAAGGTTCAAAATTCCAGAAATTTTAGCACTGTTTCATTGTCCCAATTCATTTTCAATAGTAATTGTTCCAGTTCTCGTTCACAGACACAAAACACTGCACGTTCGTACAGGTTCACGGCGCGTGCGCTTCTGAATATGGCCATTGTGTGGACGGCTTATTTGCGTATTTACCTATTTGACTGCTTTGATGTGCCTCGAAAAACCAACAAGCGCACGGTAACGCGTATTTGGTATTGGCCTTATTTGTCAAATAGGCAAATAAGGCCAACACTTTGTCAACTAGACTGTCCACACTTGGTAATTGTTTGCCAAATATTCCAAATACACAAATACAAATAGCCATGTGAAGTGCCGGCATAAAACTGACCATTACCCGCGTCACAATATCAGAAATCCTATTTTCTTTATTATAGTAAGTACCTATATCAAATGTTAATATTTTTGGAGTTGGAATGGTCCCGTCGCCAAATTGGCTGGATTTTTTTTTGTTTATACAGCGTGTCCCATTTTAATGTCCCACCCCGGATAACTTTTGTCAGTGACCTTGAATGAAAAATTGTTTGGTACAAAAGTTGTACAATTTGGAGGGGGACATTCGATGGCACTAATACTTTTGACCTTGGGTATAAGGTTCAAGGTCATTCAAGGTCAACTTTGTTTTTTTTAATGGAACGTCCTATTTTTGACATCGGCAATCGATTGCGCGTGAAAAAATATAAGACTTTTGTCTGAAACTTTTTTCGAGAACGGGCAAAACTCTGTACGTCTGTTAGTCTGTTAGTCGGTTATTCGGTTAGTCTGTGAACACTATACAGGTCAAACGGATGAACGGATTGAAACAAAATTTTGGAAGGATGTTTGGTATGCAAATATGAAAAGCCCTATTGTTTTTGAAGAAAATCTCACCATTTTCGAGTTGAAAATTCAAAAATTTTCAATTTTGAAGGCTAAATTAATTGAGAAAATTTGCCCGTTCTCGGAAAAAGTTTCAGACAAAAGTCTCATATTTTTTCACGCACAATCGATTGCCGATGTCAAAAATAGGACGTTCCATTAAAAAAAACAAAGTTGACCTTGAATGTCCTTGAACCTTATACCCAAGGTCAAAAGTATTAGTGCCATCGAATGTCCCCCTCCAAGTTGTACAACTTTTGTACCAAACAATTTTTCATTCAAGGTCACTGACAAAAGTTATCCGGGGTGGGACATTAAAATGGGACACGCTGTATAACAAGTCATTAACTTTACAGTTTGGCATCGGAAACTTCTGCCAGATGTACGGACGGACAGACATCAAAGTGAGGCCGTAAATGTTCCATTTTTCCAATTTTGATAAGGATAACTAACAATAAATAAAATCCAAATGTCCATGTTCGATTAAAAAAGAACATTTTAGGCGTAAATAGTAAAATCTATATAATAAAACGATCTAAGAGATTTTACAATATAATCCAAATCCAGCAATGCAGGTACAGGTTTTTTGCACTACCTCCTATAAAATGCTGTTTTAGATGCATGTGCATTGTGTATACACTATACAAGCATGTAAAGTGACTCATAACGCACTTGTGCGGTAAACAAAACTAGTCGCGCTATACCAAATCCATAGGAAATCATTGTTTGTATAGGTATGTCAGTAATTGTTTTTATTAGAACTGGCGTTTACTCACTAGTTTGAAAAAAGTTAAGTTAATAAATATAACACCATAAACATGGAGGAGATTCGTATTTTAATTACTCTCCCCCTCATTCCTAGTCTGTGTTAGGAGATACGTCCGAGTGATCCTGCAGAACACTAGTTTAAAATGTTAACCCGCCGCTACTGCTCACAAGTGAACTGTCAAAGATTTTGAAAATGAAGGAAAAAGTATCTATTTTATAGGAGGTGGATGTAAAAATGTCATCTATAATTAATCTGACTGTTAAAACTCGCTAACGTTCGTTTTAAACAATATCACAACTCGCTGAAATATAACCCATTACATGCACTATTTTAGTCCATTGCAGAGGCGGCGTAAAGCGTGAGCGACGTGGGCCACCGCTTACGGCTTGGCGGTACAAGGGGCCTCGCACCTCAAAGGTTAAAAAACAAAAGGGTAGCCAAAAAAAAGAATATTTTATTACGAAGGTAACGATCACATACACTCTCCCAAAAGCCGATATGAAACAGATTTTTTTAATACCATGATTGATTCTATGTATAATTAGCAATATGGATTCAAGATTTATATCTTTCAATCACCATTTGGAAAAGTTGGTTTTCTCTCTAATCTAAATAATTTAAGAAGTATTCCTGAAGAGCAATTATTAAAAAACTGTCAAGATTTACATACTGTCATGCGAGTAGGTGAGAGCAGCGACTTTCAACCTTACGAATTGTATGAAGAGTTAATAATAATGCTTCCAAATTTACCCAACTTCATTAATGATGTGAAACATCTGCTCCAATAGCTTGAAAGTTTATCCAAATATTTACATAGTCATTCGAATTTTGCTAACAATACCGGTAAGTCAAGTCAAAAAACATATATTACCACCAATAACATTCATACTTACCATTTTGTGTTGTTGTATCAACCCAAACTATATATTTTTCATACAGCACCTGCTCTTGCATTCGTATTCCCACCCGTGCATATAGCTTTTGTAGCTGAGCTCGTTTTATATAAAAAAAAATATATCGGTAAGTACAGCGTCTGCTGACAGGAGCTTTTCAAAATTAAAAGTAATTAAAAATTATTTAAGAAATACAATTGGTCAGGAAAGACTTTTAGCTTTGGCAGTTTTATCTATTGATGCAGATATAGCACCTAAGCTGAATTACGATAGTATTATTAACGTAGAAAATTAAACGTAGAAAATTTGTAACGATATTAATTTGATGATGTTAATATTGATGTGCAATTTTGTATACTTACTTATATTCGCATACAGTCAAAGGTCTATGAAGTTCTGTTCTGACGCGTTTATGGTTAGGCAACAACCGGTATCGAGTACGTATTAGCGCCATGTCTTATTGAACTTGCATTTTTGCAATTAATTTTATGCTGTCCACCAATAGATGGCTACTCGTTAATTTTATTTTTTATTCATATTTTTGTTAAAAATAATTAGCGGTCGGGACTACTGCGGGTCGACAATTACTAACTATCAAGCAAAAGTGCGCCAAAAATTTGTCTTTCAGTGAACGCTCTGTTAGCACCGTGGCTTACTAGTTTATGATCGGGCTTTCGTCTACTCCAGTATTTTGTGGGTTCAGTCTCAGCCCGCTTGCAGAAGATCTAGAAACTCCAGCATGTTTCCCGGTATCTTCTAAAAGCGCACTGCTTGACCACCGCGAAGGTTCTGGTTCATGATCGGGCATTTCGTCTGTTCCAAACCTTAGCGTACATCGACCGCAACGGCCAACGATCATAATTCATGGACGAATTCAATGACCGTGCCGAGGATTTAAGTAAGGGCCGAAAAAAAAACAACGTAGGAATAACCTAGACACCCGACCTAATAAATAAGGACGCTCCCGTGATTAAGGTCCTTAAGACCACTAGACACATGATCTTTATTGTTAATTGAACGTGACCGTACGAAATTAAATCGTTATTTGCACTTATGGGAGTATTTAAGTAAAAGTACTCTGTTCGTCCAATTATTGACCGATTGTTAACACAAGCTTTCGTTAGTGTTCAACAATAAAAGATTTTGGAAGACGGATGAACGTCGGACCTAGGTAATATTAATTACTGTAGATGTTCATCTTATTGACCGATGAAGGAATTAGTCATTTGAAAGATATTATTTATTTTATTGTATTTTCTGTGTATTGTCATGTGTCATTTTATTTTTATATTGAATTATACGTGTTAAAACTTTAACGCACGAACCCTGTTTAGTTAAAAACGCAACCAACCCCCATAATAAAAAAAAGAAACGTAAGACATTTCTGTTCATTTAATTCAATTTTTTATTTTTTATCAAATAATATAGTTTGCATTTATAAGAATAAAAATTGCAACTGTTTTTATTTTATTAAATTCGTCTTTTTGCGCCACCAGAGGGCCTCGCAAACTGGACCTTGCCCATATAAAATTTAGGTCTTGCCCCGCCACTGGTCCATTGATAAACTATCTTAAAAAACATCATAACAGCAATACCAATGAAAACTATTCACTTGATAAAGTTGCCAATGAAAACATAAATCTCTACGCAATTAAATACAACCTTCCGTGAAATTCAGTTTAATTTATCTACGATGAAACGATATGACAGTTCTATATTATTATAATAGTGTACGTACCGTATGGACAGTGATGTACCCTTAACTGTGCTGTGTGTCTGGCCTGCTGCCGGTGCTCTGTCGCCCGCGCCACCCCCGCATTCATCACCCCCGCGTCCCGCTATATGTGTGTGTGTGTGTGCCTGTGTGTATATAGTCTTTGTTATCATCGGCTATTGTGCCGCATGTCAATTAACCTGGTATTCAAAGCGGTCGGTCCGGGACTTCACTGACCATGATACAACTCCAGTATTCAGTACTGGTCTCCAACTCACGATTCCTAGCCAAGCTCATACCTCGTTGTAGCCAATAAGTTGCAAACTAACTGTTGAATTAGGAACAAAGTTTACGGTTGAAAATCTGGCTACAACAATTACGGGGAAAAACAGGCGTGGAAGATAACGAAAGAGCTAATAAAAAATATCATGAATCAGCCATTTTGATGCGATGCTTAAGCAGTTCCGGAATGGCTTGTGAAGAGATAGGGGTTTTTTAGTGGGTGGAAATCCCACACTATCACACTATTGGGTGATGTCTTCAAAAGATTTTTCCCCTATCGGCAAAAAAAAAATGTGCAAACTACAGAGGAAGCGAACACGCCAAAAACCGAAAGTTAACGAGATACAAAAATATTTGCTTCCTAAATACGACACATCCAGAGTGTGTCTATCTTCAATAACGCACGTCTTTTAAACTTAACGGATAAGCTTTGATCCGCGTTAAAAAGTGTTTTAAAAGAGTTTTAACAGTCACACGAGTCGTAGTATCCCCACACACAATATATACAGTGCGTTCATCGAAAGTGATAACTGTGAATAATTCGTATATCCTACTAGATACAAAAAAAAGATAAAAGGTGTCGTGGAACACACGGTTGGAACGAAGTTCTTTTCGCTAATTATTATGTAGGTATCATATATTTTTTTTTACTGATTTGTCTATAAATTATTCGAAAATTTTATTTATACAATAATATGATTATTAAACAAAAAATAATCGTGTGATTTGCAACTCTAAAATTTTAGTAATTTAGACATAATTAAATATTAAAACTCTAGTACTCAATTCTGTGAAACTATGGCAACGTATCCAAAAAGCAACAAATAATCTTACAGGCGTTGAAGAAATTATAGACCAGTACAGTTAGCCCAAAATCAAGTGAAAAAGGGGCAAAATTAATAACAGAAAACGAATGATGAAGAAGGGAAGTAACTGCCGTCAGAAATACAGAAACCAAAAATTCAAATGCGTAAAAGGCCGGAGGGATGTGAGGGGCGCGTTTTAGGGGTCAAACGCGGTTTTTCGTTATTTCCGGCGAAAGTTGACCTCCAATCGAAAAATATTGCATGGCAATGTTGTAGGTATTAAAAGGATCTACAACTTTTATGAATATAATTTTTTCACATAACCTTAAATATTCAGAGAAATATCGAAAAAACCGTGTTTTTCGTTTTTAATTTTTTTTCCCCTGCAAAAATGATTTTTTATTCATGAAATTTTCACGAGACTTACCTTTCTATGTCCTTAATAAGCTGTAATTTTTTCGAATAAAAAAATTTATTTGCCAATGCAATATTAAAAAAAACCGAAAAATTACCCCTAACTTCAACTTAAAAAAGTAATGTAAAAATTTCAAATTTTCAAAAATCGTAGTATAGGGTTTTCTTCGTTAAAATTTCTACTTTCCGATGGTGTATTACATTTGTTAATGTAACATTGAATTCCCCTTTTATGAATGATTTTAACTGTACATTTTCATATATAATTGCCAAAATTGAACAATATTCAAATTCAATTTTGGCAATTACCTATATATGAATCTTTAAGGTTATGTGAAAAAATTATATTCATAAAAGTTGTAGATCCTTTTAATACCTACAACATTGCCATGCAATATTTTTCGATTGGAGGTCAACTTTCGCCGGAAATAACGAAAAACCGCGTTTGACCCCTAAAACGCGCCCCCCACATCCCTCCGGCCTTTTCCGCATTTGAATTTTTGGTTTCTGTATTTCTGACGGCAGTTTCTTCCCTTCCTCATCATTCGTTTTCTGTTATTAATTTTGTCCTTATCAAAAGCTAATTGCACTGGTCTATTATGCAAAAAGTACATTTCAATTTTTTGCGTCGTATACATTTTTGTATACGTGAAAATGGTGAACATTTTATACAATTTTTATGAAATATCTGTTATTCGTTTTAATATTTAATTATGCTCTAAATTACTAAAATTAAAATTTTGTCGAAACTATGAGAGTAATCGAATTTTATCAAGAGTACCTTTTTTGTAGTAAATGAGTCGCGTGATCCAGATTTCATACTCAAACTGAATTTTTTCCATTGGCGTAGAAGTTTTAGATGTTTAATTATCGAAAAAATCAAGTTCTACGCCCATGGAATGATATTCATCATTATTATGATATGGTTTTTATTGCCCAATAAAACTATGCCAACGTACCAAATTTGAGTAAAATCTCATGAGCCGTTTCAAAGCAAAAACGATTTGAAAATTGTAACTTAAGAGCCGTCTAGCGCCCAAACTAAGCAACTTTGTACTGAGGTAAGTTTGCTTGTATCGAGTTGTTTTAACCTGACCTTTTAGGGACACCCTGTATATTTTTACAGTTTCGAAATCTCTATTTTTTTTCTCTACATACTATAAAATTTTCATAAGATTACATAAGAAAATATTTGAGAAAAACGTAATCAATTTATTAATAAAATACACAGTTATAATTATTTTTCATAGCCTTTCATCTTTTCCATGTAAAACGTTTTCAGTATCCTTTCAGTCAATAATAATTTCTGCCTTATTTCAGACTAAATTCCATCCAAAATTCATTTTTCAGTCTCTTTTCAGTCTTTTTCCACCCGGGTTAGCTTCCTGTCAAAACCAACATTTATATGAGAGCGATTCTGCGAGCAAAACATGTTTACGGAAGCGGAGCCGCGAGAAAATACGTGGATATAGCGGCTAGTTCAATTTTGTTCGGTGTACCTGCTATGTTTTTTACATCATGTCCGTGAGAAGTTTCCTTCACAGCGGCCGTCTATAGATATGGCGGTCGGTGGACAAGACAATACACAAAACAAAAGCTCACGAGCTGGCCAAAGCCAATACGGCGATGGAGGCCCCATGAGCGTCAGCCCCACACTATACAGCCGGTGTTATTATATTGTACCAGAGCCCCATACCACCGAGTTCCTTTATACTACAATTAACATCGACCCCCCTGACTATCTCTCTATTTTTCTCTTTCTCTCGCTCTCTCTCTCTATTCCCCTTTAGTTACCTAAAACAAGCGCCTCGTGCGCTAGTTCTAAAAATATTTTAAAGAAACTGCTGAAATTATCAGATTTGTGAAAAAATACATTAAAGTTTAGACGACGTTTAACCTCAATTTTTTTCTGATTAATCTATGACTGCCATTAAGTGAGGATGAAAGAGAAGTTTTAAAATACGTGAGTCGATCAGTTCCGACAAGTAGAAACACATGACTTCGAATGTTCATATTTCTGGTCCAGTATAATTTGCATATATAGCGTGATTATTATATCTAGAATTGTGAAATATTTTATTTAATCTTCAGATATATCTATTTCTTCCATCTAAAATTATATTTTACTCAATTGTTTGCACAACCGTTATAAAGCATAAGCATATAAGTATAAGTAATATTTTATTATTATTGACTAGTATATTATATGAAGATTAACTTGCAAAGTAGTTGTGCATAATGTTACACTCATATACAGTAGAATCTCGATAAGTTAAAGTTCAAGGGAAACGTTGAAACATTTAAGTTATCGAGTTTTTTACTTTGAGTTGAAGTTAGAGAGGTTTTGGAAGTTCAATTTTTAACTTAACGAGGTTCAACTGTTCTAATAATTTGCTAATAAATTTTGTATCTATATTTATTTATTCAATTAGATTTAATTACATATTTTTATCACTCGTTAATTAATATTTCCTGCGCATAGCAATACGTAAAGCGATTTAGTGAAAGACTAAAGTGAAAATTAATAAAGTTCTCGCAAAACCTTTTGTTTGTATACTTATTCATGATAACTCACTGATAATACTTTAAGTTATGGAGGTCACCAAAAAAAAAAACAAAAATACATCGTAAAAAATAAAAATATATGTTCCATAGGGGATCAAACCCGCGACGTTCGCATTATTAGCACGACGCTCTAACCAACTAAGCCATAAACCAGTGACTGCTATGTGCTTTACAACGGTAAACAAGTAAGAATGAACTATATGTATCTGTCCACCCGGACAGACACACAAGTAAATGAGTCAAATAAATCGTGGTAAAATGCTCAACTGGATCATTGTCCTACTACCGAAGAGTTAAACAGTACTATAAAGTGACTGCTAATTTGCATAATGTGGAGTAAGTGTGCTATGAGTGGACGGGGAAGGAGGATAGGTTTGTATCGGGAGAGGGGCAGCAACGCTGGCGACGCGTTCGTTGGTGTGAAACCACAATATAATCAGAAGGTTTCAATACCGAGGAGCTCTATTATATATATAACGATATATTATAAAATATTAAACTGCGCGGATCTGGGTGGCGTGGCATTGTTTGTGCGAACATCTATTGTTGTGTGTGTCTATTATTATTAAAATATTGTGACCGACGGGCGACCGAGACCATCCTATGTAATACGCTTACGTCACCGGACTGGATTGAAAATTAATTTACGGACCAAACAATTGTTTATGTACACTGGACAAAATAAACTGAAAATGATTCGTATCAGGTTCGTCGCGTATTTTGAACCAGAAATTATGTTATGAACATATTCATAATTTTTCAGCTAATTATGACATCACTTTTCATTACGAAAATTTGCTTGTTCTCAATACGTTTTTCTTAAACGCAATAGGTATCCCCGTGTAGGTGCCAAATTAACGTTTTCATAACAATATCGTTAGACTTTACGGTACGAAATCTAAAAGACGAGAATATTTTACAATAATAGCTGTAATTAATATATTTTATTCAACACGTGTGAGTAATATGTAATTTCGAGGCCCTGCTAAATTCGGGAGAAATAATAAATTACTTCATGTTGACGCGTAGAGTGCTAATAATGAGCCGTACTGTGAGATAATGAATTTTCTGGACCAATAGGAACGCAGTAGCAAGACCAAGCCGTTAAATAATGAAAAAAAAACTGCACAGCTTCTGGACCAATAGGAGCGTGGTAGGCGGTATTGTATACATGAAAACAGCATCGAAATTCAGTGAAAGTCAGGGCCATCTTGTGTGCATCGAGGGCGGTGGGTACGTCAATCAATGAAGTGATTTATTATTTTTCCCTCTTTTATCAGGGCCCTGATTACATGTTACTCGTGCTAGTTGAATAAAATATTATGTGCGACCATTGATCGAAGGAGAAGATTCCATGAGCGTGAAATTTGCCGCACGAGCTTAGCGAGTGCGGTAACACGCGAGTGGAATACTCTCCTTCTCTCACTAGTCGCACAATATACTATTAATCAATGACTAGTCTGTTTTTTTAATGTAAGAGAACAATGTCAAATTTTGAAACGTGAAATTAGTTTTAATAGATACAATTTTCAAAATCACAAAATTAGTTAGATAAATTGTAGAAAGTTGGAAAGGTAAATAATCTTGAATTTGATTTTATTAAATTAGACGTTTCGTCATTTAATTATGACTTCATCAGCAACTTACTAATAAAATTAAATTGTTAAAAATGAAAACTTTTTTGTTAAAATAATAATAAAATCTAATAAATGCCATTTTGTCACTTTAAAATAAAATTCTCGAATTTTCTTTTAAAGTGACAAAATGGCATTTATTAGATTTTATTATTATTTTAACAAAAAAGTTTTTATTTTTAACAATTTAATTTTATTAGTAAGGTAAGGTAAACTATAACTTTTAATAAAATATTTGTATAAAAGTATTTATTTCATTATAATTATTTATAGTTGCTGATGAAGTCATAATTAAATGACGAAACGTCCAATTTAATAAAATCAAATTCAAGTTTATTTACCTTTCCAACTTCCTAAATTTTATCTAACTAATATTATACTATGGAAACGAATAATGAAACAAAATTTTAACTTACAACCCACATAAAACAAAATAAATATGATTTTCAAAAAATACTCAATTTCAACAAAACAGTAACCAAAATAAGCAGATGTATATATTGTAATTTTTTTTATGCTAATGGCTTCTGCCGAAGCATTTATTATTCAAAAAAATAAAAATAATAACAGACGTGGTATCTCACACAGAAAAAACGAACTACGCAACTCCCGCTTCTTTGGAACGTTGGGTGACGTTCGATGTGCCAAAAAAGCTGCTACGGGAAAAGGAGGTGCAACTATAGCTGTCCAGTTTTACTATTGGGGTATTCTGGTCTAAAAATTTGAAACAATCGATTTTTTTGTGACGTGGCAACAAAACCGTTCGGCCTGAGCGAATCGAACAATAGAAAGTAAACATTGTTCCACTACCTACCTGTGGACCCAAATCTGAAACGCTTTTTTCTCGAAACTACTTTTTCAAACCTGCTCGACATGAAATCTCAAGTTCCACTTTACTTTAAATTTGGTGGAAATCTTCTTTGTATTTTGATTTTTTTTATACTTTTTAAAAAATTCTGAAAGGTCTAAAAACAGGGGCCAAAATAATTTTTTTTTTCAAATCATCGCCATTTTGTGAATTTTTTTTTTAAACTTTCTTTCCAAGTTCCGGGTCATAGCGACGTCTTTACTATTCAAGATTTTTTTTTGTTTCAAAGGGTTGGTAACATGTCGAGCAGGACGCTTCTTTTTTTAGCCCCCAATTCATTAGCCTGTAACTGAATTTTTTATTTTTTTGTATTCTTGAAAGAACAATAAATATCTTTTAAAATATGGATACTACTAAAAAGGTTTTTATTTTTTTTTTATCCTTCTCGAAAAAACTTAAAATTTAGGCCCTTAGACCGGAATCCCCCATTAAACAGTCAAAGGTTTTACCAAAGAAAAATATAATAAAATAAAACAGTTTGATATTTTTCAGTTAAAGTTCACTGTATTCAATAATTTTGTGGATCATTACCAGCAAATAAATAAAAACGACTTTAAGCAGAATTCATAGCGATTTAAGTATCAATAACTACCCACATTTTTTCACTGGAATGTATAACTGCTATAAATCATGTGACAAGACTTATCCCTACGTTAATACAGAATATTAAACTTTGCATTTTTATATTTGGAGAGGCTGACACCAAATCATAAATTATTAATTAAAATGAAAACATTTATTCAAATCATTCGAAGTGTAAGTTACGCAGCTCAATTATGTCATGATTAATCAAATCGATATTTTACTTTTTGTTCAGATTGAAGTTTATTAACAGATAACATCAGTAATATGAGGAACCATTTAAAACTTTCAAGTTTCAACATATTTTTTCAAAATAAATTTTAAATTGAAATATTTCAATGAATTTTGCCAGAAAAACTTTATTAGTTAGTGGGATATTGTTATCACTACATAGTATAAAATAAAGTCGCTGTTTCCCTCTGTCTGTTTCTCCACTTAGTTCTTAACCACGCAACAGATTGTGAAACGGTTTTCACTAACAGAAAGAGCGATAAAAGAGGGTGGTTTGTGTATATAATTTGTAAATATTTTGTGCAAAATATGACCGATCTTGACGGTGTTTTATCGTCACTACATACTCTTAATAACCAAGTTGCCGTTTCCCTCTGTCCATGGTTTCCGCTTACTTCTTCTAATCAGGCAACAGATTTTGAAACGGTTTCCACTGATAGAAAGAGCGATAAGCGAGGAAAGTTTGTATATACAGGATGTATCACAGGAAACCGTACATAGGAAATAGTACACAGTACAAATTAGCTAAGATCAGATATTGCTTTGCCCTCTATTCAGAGGTCGTTACCATGGTTCACATAATGAAATCTATTCTGGATGAACCATGTTTCAATGTGACTCCTGTATTTGAACACTTGCTTTAATTTTTTATTTTAACTGTTTGTATGGTTTAATTCTTAATTAAAAAAATATTTTCTAAATAAAAAATTGTTTCGTTAATAAAAATAAATTCATTTAATAGATACTGAAAAATTTATTTTAATTGATTTTTCTAATTATTCATTATTAGCAATTTTCGTTATTAAATAATGGTTAGTCAGCGTTACCATGGTACCCATTCTCATATGTGACCAAAGTAATCGTTGATCCTAACTAATTTGCACAATGAAGTTTTTCCTATGTTCGGTTTTCTGTGATACACACTGTATAATTTGCAAATATTTTGTACAAAATATGGCTGAACTATGAGGGTGTTTTGTCAAAAAGCACTATCACTCCATAGTATAAAAAAGTCGCTGTCTGTTTGTCTTCTTAATTCTTCTAAACCACGCAACGGATATATAAAATAAATAAAACTAACCAGCAAAACCGCAGCGATCGCTTGAGAGATTATTATTAAACTGTCGGTATTCATTTGTTTCAACAAATTTTGTTTTACACGGCACACTGATCAGTATAGATAACGTCAAAAAGCAATTTTGATCAGTTTCGTAACTTTGTTTTCGAGATATAGGATATAATATATCAAATTAATCAGAAAAATAAGCAAAATTCAAATATCTAAAAATCCAAAATGGCGTCCATAAGAAAAACCAAAGTTCATGTCAATATCTCATTATGTAATGGATACAAAAAAAATATACCCACGCCACTGAAAAGACCTTAAAAAGTTATCAAAAAAAAGTTCAAGAAATTTTTAGATATCGTCATAAATATAAAAGTTATGGCCAGTTTTCAAAAACTGGCAATTTTCACTATTAACGTTAATGACCACAATTTTCTGCACTACCTTGCCCATTTAACCGACTTTCTATCTCCACTAATAACCGTTCATTTGAACAGCTTGTATATAATATAAAAGTTAATTACCTACTTTACGTTAGACTCGCAAAAACTCGAAAATGGCTCCACTGATTTAATTTTTTTTTTTTTTTTGTTCGCCTCCATACAAGGGTGGTTTAGTAAAAAAAAATAATAAAAATCTAAAGGAACAGCCGAAAAATCAAAGAAATCTAAATTTTTTGTATATTTTCATGACAGTCCGAATAAAATATTTGTAGAAAGAAAAACTAGAAAAGTGACTCGAAATATGGTGGAGCCGTATGCTCCACTAACTACTGTTGTCGCAGCTGAGCGGTGCGCAGCCCCGTGAGGCGAGACTGTGATACGGTGGAGCCATAGGCTCCACTACTGTAGTGTTTTTGATCTTAATCAAAAGACGTTTTACACTTTAATGATAAAATTTTAATATAAAAAAAAACGTTTTCTACAAATTACATAATGTTCTAATAATACATAATTATAAGTACAATTTTGGTTATAAGTATACATTACACCTCCACCCATAAGCAAAACATAATTTTTTTTCTTTATTACAAAATAAAACTTTATTATCATTTTTTTTTTTTTAACTATAAATAAGTCTGTCAATTGGTTTAATAATACGCTTAGGTCTAATCTTATTTTCCTGAGAATCAATTAGCAAGTTTGTCATCTGATTATCAGTAAAATGCTTAGTCTTATCATTTTCGGTTTTTGCAATTTGGTATAAATGTCTTTTCCAAATAGTATTTAAGCTAATAGTGCAGGCAAATTAGCATATTTAGAAGCGAAGACCAACATTAATTGTAGACAGAACTTTTATCATTGTAAACGGTAAAGGGGCTTATAATGAACGTAAAAAATAAAAATGCCCGCCCAGGGGCAGTAAAGGGTTAATTCGGGGGGGTCAAAAAGGGGGGCAAAATATCTTATAGCGTTTTCCAGCGAAACTTGATGTTCTATCAAAAAATGTTCTACAGGACAGTTGTAGAACATAAAAAGATCTACAACTTTCATAGAGGTCACTTTTTACTGTGATCTCAAAATGTCCGTGAAAAATGCAAAATGTGCGAAGAAAACGATTCTTTTGTTTTTTATTTTTCATTTTCGCATAAATAACTCAATTTTGATAAAATTTTGTGAAAGCATGCCTCTTTATGTCTTAAATAAGCACAAATATTTTTACATAAAAAAATCGAAAAGTTTTTGTGATATTCAGTTCTTTCAGTCAAAAACCATTTTTTTTCAAATGAAAATTCTACGGTGAAAATTCATCGTACAGAGTTCTTCCTGTGCTTATTTTTTGTGTTTTTAGATGTACTTTCTGATACAATAATAAAAGTTAATAGTGCCTATTTAACAACAAGCTCAAAAATTGGAAAAACTAAAAAATTACTTTTGTAACTATGAATTTTTCAGTAATTGTTGATAATTTGTTTATATTTTTAAGAAAATTGAAAAACGGATTACACCATACAATTGTACGGACAAATATACAAAAGAAACTGTCTTTCATTGTTTGACCGGAAACCTAATTTTTTCGCAGTAATGTTATAAACATTAAATTAGAATAATAATGCTTCACATAAGTAAGCAAAATAATCTTTTTTTTTGTCATAGAATAAAAATATATCCAAAACAAAAGTTGTAGATCATGAAAAAATCTGCAACTTTTGTACAGGTTACTATATAACATAACCTCAAAACTTCCGAGAAAAATGCAAAAAACCCTATTTTTTAGTATTTTTTACTTTTTATTTTTAAATTTTCATTTTTGAGCATGGAAAACACTATAAGATATTTTGCCCCCCTTTTTGACCCCCCCAAATTAACCCTTTACTGCCCCTGGGTGGGCATTTTTATTTTTTACGTTCATTATAAGCCCCTTTACCGTTTACAATGATAAAAGTTCTGTCTACAATTAATACACATTCTAAATCTAATTTGCCTGCACTATAGGTACATAAATCAAATAATGCCTGGTGCCAATAATTTTATTTATACAGCCACGCAACCAACTTTTTTTGTTTATATTTCTATAATCACGAACTAAAACAGGATCATTAATTTTGAAAGATACTTCCCTTGTCCCTTTATAATTTTTGATCTGTTTCTGTTGAGCCGTTATTACTTTATCTTGAACAGTACTGTTGGTTGCCTGATTTTCAGAAACTTTTGGATTTATAAAATCAAAATTAGATCGGATCTGACGACCAAACATGAGCATTGCCGGACTTTCTCCGGTAGTGCAATGGGCAGTAATGCGATAATTCAATAAAAAATTACATAAAATTTTGTTTAAATCTTTACATTCCCCTTTACCTATAGCATTCAACAAGGCGTGTTTTACAGTTTTTACGGAATTTTCCGCTGCGCCATTGGTTGCCGGATTAAATGGGGTTCCTCTAAGATGTTCAATATTATTTGACTTTAAAAAATTTTGAAATTCTAATGAAGTGAATTGAGTTCCCGAATCAGAAACAGGTTATAAGTATACATTACAACTACTGTTGTCGTTGCCGAGCGGGGCGCAGCCCCGTGAAGCAAGACTACAATACGGTAGAGCCAAAGGCTACACTGCTATTGTCACTGCCGTGCGAAATATATGGCAACGCTCCTGAAATACGGCTATTATTCCATAGTAATTTATCTTTTATATTTATAAGCAATCTACAAATCCACGCGAAGCTGGACCGGGTCACTAGTATTCTATAAAATATGTAAAAAATTGCGTACATTTCCAAAATCACTAATCGGATTGCCACAAAAATCGACAGAGCTGGGTTTTTAATGAAATGAGCATTTTTAAAAAGATGAAACCTTGTATTTTACACTACAAAAGTTAAACTTCTAGTCGCGTACACCGTAGACACACGCGTGCGCGCGCGCGTCATATAAACAAAACAGAGATGCCTACCCTATCTCAATAGAAGCATGTGCAGCGTTTCATTACACGTCGCGTCGTTCCGTTACACGTTAAGTGCGGACGGTGCAGTGGCATGAGTCCAATTCATTTCACCATGTGTAAAGAGCTTCACTTCAAAGAAAGTATTCAAATCGGCATGCATTTTCGCAAAAATTATTGTGAGCGAAAAACGTTCACAGATACACGCACGCACTCCCGCCACGCGGAAAACATGTATTTGCGTTCTGAGCGATCAGAATCAGACCTTATCTCCGATACGATTTTCCGAAGTCAGACAACATACTTCCGTATTTCCCATAGGAAGATTAACATTTTTTTAAATTAATTATAAGCAATTTAAATTGATAAATTATTAAAAAAAATCACGTGACTGCAAACGCACTAAAATTGTTTTTGACAGTTGTGACGTCATAATGGTAAAATATATATACGCAGTATACTATCAATGGCTTCTACATGTGTATTGACTAAAACATTATGACGTCACATTATGTTCGGGAAATGTCGGCGCGTTCTCGGAACTGGGTACAAAAATTTATTTTTAATTTGATATAACTTTTGAATTATAACGAAAATAAAAAAAAGAAAAATAGTTTTATTATAAAACTTATATACGATCTTTCCATTTATGACAAAAAAAAATTTCATTCAAAAGCCCAATTGTATATATCCACATATATAGAGCATATGCACATATACAAGAGAATATCACTTGGGGGGGTGGCACTACCTCTTAGTATCGTACGTTACTTTGAAACATAGATCTATTGGAACTTGGAGCGAGCGTCGTGACTGCGGTGACATGAAACGACATACGTTACTTTGGAACGTAGATCTATTGGAACTTGAAGCGACCGTCGTGACTGCGGTGACATGAAACGACATACGTTACTTTGGAACGTAGATATCTCGTCAGATCATAGTGTCATGTTTGAGCGACAGTGACTGCGGTGACATGGAACGACATACGTTACTTTGGAACGTAGATATCTTTTGTCAGATCACAGTGATTATTTTAGACGGCTTGTCACAGTGATTTTTTCATCGTGAAGTTATTTTTTCCCCAACTCTACAAAGAAGTTCGTGAGACAATAATTAACTTATCAACAAAAACACACCGAAGACCGAAGACAACAATTAGTTTGATTGTTGTGTCAACAATAGGCGTAGGTAAAAAGAGCCAAATTCCAGACAACAATGAAAGCAACAAAGGAAGGAACTATCCAGCGCCTATATAAACCAGGAGATAGCTCACGATAGAGGCAGTCATCATACGACAGTCATAATACGACAGTCACACGGACAGTCACACGGAGACAGTCGCACAGGGACTGTCATACAAACAGTTTACGAAATAAATAGTTATGACATAAATTAACAGTGAGTACCGTGAACAGTACTCAGGTAACTGCCGAAATAAATAGTTTAACATAAATAATCTTCAAAGATACATAAATAAATGAACTGTGTAAATAATAGTGTAATAAATAAATAGAACTGTATATAGTTAATAGATAAGTGTGAATAAATTTTGGTGTGCTTCTGTGTTGTAAATAATCTTGTGTATATAGTTGTATAGTGACTTTGTATTCTTCATTACTTGTTATTTTATTAGTTGGAACTGTTGTTTTATTACGTTACGTTTTGAGAAGTACTTCTTTGTTTGTGTGTTTAATTGTTTAGTTAACGTTATTATTACTGTAAATAAATATTTAGATTTAGAACAGTTTTGTTACAATACGATATTTTTCTAGAGCTGTGTGAAACAACGTTTTTCTTCGCATTTTGAGCAAAATTTTTTTACAAAATTTTTTGTACATAATACATACCTACTACACCTAGAGTTGTCAGGCCTTAAAATACAAAAGCTGTATTAGGCCAGACATTTTACCCTAAAAGCCGGACATATCTTTTTTAAGAGCCAAACATACCTTTTCAAAGTCATATTCCTATACGTTTTTAAAGCTGGACATCACATTTATATAATAAAAAAAAAAACTCTGTTAGGTTCGTATTTTAAGTTTTGTTACAAAATTAACAACACTCAACAAACAGTCCTACCTATAATATTGATGAAGTGATAAATGTTTAGTCTTCTGTAGACTATTAGATAGTAGATTAATTAAAAAAAAAAAAAAAAAAAAACACACACACACAACAAACAGACAAATATAGCTCTCTTTTAACAAAATACAAAAAACTGAAAGTTTTCGTTAACCAAATAAAAAATATATCCATTTTTTGGATAAAAGCAAAAAGATCTTTATTAAAAAATAACAATTTCAAATTCTTGAAAAATATCAAAAAGTCTATAATTAAAAGTACACAGACCAAAAGCCGGACAGGACGGACACGATCGTAAAAAGCCGGACACCTGGCAACTTTAACTACACCAGATGTTAACCATAATAAACGTGCTACGCACTAATACAAAACGAACGTCCGTTACTAGTGCTTTTTAAATAGATTGTATGTTAACTTGCATGTTATCTTGTAGTATGTATTGTATTTCTGTTAGTGGTGTTTAATTGTGGTGCCAAACTATCGTATATGTAAGTATACTTACATATACGATAGTTTGGCACCACGATTAAACACCACTAACAGAAATACAATACTACAAGATAACATGCAAGTGTACTGTTTTTATTTTTTGTCTTTTAATTATATTAAAATAAA
The DNA here is from genome assembly GCA_963575645.1 of Xanthostigma xanthostigma. Lineage (NCBI taxonomy): Eukaryota > Metazoa > Arthropoda > Insecta > Raphidioptera > Raphidiidae > Xanthostigma > Xanthostigma xanthostigma. The sequence continues at coordinate 18,338,431 of OY754468.1, forward strand.
TAAAAATTATAACTTTTAAATATTGTACTTATTATAACTGCTGTAAACCGTTTTTTACTATTAAGAAATATTTCAGTAACGTGCAAAAATATCGTAACTCCAGATTTTTTAGTGCAAAAATATCTTAACTCCTTCATTTTTTTTAAAATTGATTAAAAATAATTGATATTTTTATTTTAATAGATGAGCAATGTTATTGAGACAAGACCATAATTATTTCAAACTTATTCAGTATACTTATATTTGATTTTTTATTTTATATTTAAATTTTGTTTTGCTATTTCTGTAAAACTATTATAGGCCCCACTCACGATCAAACTTCATGCCACAGTTCAGTGTTCAGTGAAGTTGGACCGATTAATCGAAAGACTGACTGGTACCACACACAGTTCATGCAAACTGCTCATTTTTTTAAATTTTTTGTGTTCAGGTTGGTTCAGTTGTTGGCATACACTCCTCGAGTATAGATATATAAAATATATATTATATACATACTATAATATTATACTATGTCTATAGATAATTAATAAGAACTAAATGAGTTATTTAAATGGTGAGGATTGGCTCTTCATAGCTATGGGATTGTATTTAAAACAGGGAAATAAGAAAAAAAAGAAGAATATGGGTGAAAAATGTGTTAGAAATGCGTGATTCAAGAAGTCATGTTTATTTGATTAATGAATTGCATCTTGAACCGCTTGATTGGAATAATTATTTACGAATGGATGAATTAACTTACATTTATTTACTGAAATTAGTTACCCTATTTATTAAGAACCGGGACATACATATGCGAAAATCTATTTCTGTACAAGAAAGACTTGCAACAACATTGAGATTTTTGACTTCTGGTTGTACAAAACACAGAACTCCAAAAACTGAACTTAAAAAACCCACACACACACACAGCAGTTTACTTGAACACTGAACTAAAAGTCGTTCAAAAATCAAGATGCATTTGATGAGTTCATGCCTGACTTCAGTGTTGGTTTCAGTGTTTATTTGTCCCACACATTATCATGCTTCACTGAACTATAAGTTTGAACAGTGAACTGTGGCATAAAGTTTGATCATGAGTGGGGCCTATAAAATTAGACTTACGATTGTTCTGCATGATGGTGACGACGTGACGACTTGAACATTCATTAAAAACACAATTATGAGCACTCTCGCATATAACGCGGTGCGATGGCTGGGCTATCAAATATAGAAGCTATGCTGTGTAGCAGTTCAATTAGGCTAGACCAGGGGTCGGCAACCTTTTGAGATGGAAGAGCCAAAAATTACAATTTACAAAATTTCCCAGTTTTTAAAGAGCCACTAAACATTTTCGTTTCAGTATAATAGTATTTTCTTATATAGGTATATTATATTTATATATCTGAGGACGACACGTCGTGACGGGGGCGGTGCGGGTGAGACGCGAGTGGAAATGGCTGAGAGATAGACATGGTGCTCAATCATGGATCGATTGGATGATTTTTAAGGGTTCATAAATTATTATTTTTTGCGTATGGAACTGGAGAGCGGCAACTTTACATCAAAAGAGCCGTATGCGGCTCGCGAGCCACAGGTTGCCGACCCCTGGGATAGACCATATGAACTCACTTATAGTACGCACATTAAATTCTTTATTATTCTTTTCTCCGTACCTTCGTCTTTACAACAATTAATGCATCTCTGGAGAGCGGGTGCTGACTGCGCCAGAGATCTGCACTATTGCGATTCCTGTATTCCCTGATCAAATATATATCCCTAAAGAGTGGGTGCAGACCACACCAAGGCTCTATAATACTATTGATAATCCTATTTAAAACGCGCATTTCCAAAGAGCGGGTGCTGACCGAGCCAGGGCGCTGCGCCATTGTTGTCCTTTCTACATTGCCTGATCGATCACCAACAATGACTAGACAATCACATTGAACATACACAACGTAGAGCTACTTAATTTTTGCACAGATAATAATAATTGTACGAATGACTTTTGATTTTTATATTTAACTTTTGTATACGGTATATGCTTTTATTTGTTTATGTAAATAAATAGTTTTTAAGTTTAAAAAAGCCTCCGTTATTAAATACTACCGTCAGAATCGAATATGAATATTAATGTCATATTCAAATTCTCTGTCATCTAGAAAATTATATTGTACTCACACAAAAACAAATGGTTGTTCTACATAGGAAAAAGATCGCTAATCAAGAAAAATTTTGACCAAAATGCGAAGAAAAACGTTGTTTCGAATTAGAAACTACAAAAAACGGATATTAAATATAAGTATACACAGTTTAAGAAAAATATCTTTCGATCGATCAATTATTTTTCGAGCAGGATCAATTTAAAACTCTACAATGCTTTTCACATAGAGAAATAAGTATATTCAATTCAGATTTTCTGACAACGCTTTCTGCAACTGAACGTAGATACTATAGTTATCGGGAATTGCAGAAAAAATAATCGAGTACCCAAAGCACCTTTGCCAGGTGATCCGATTTGCGCAGGACGTCCCGATTTTCAGGATACAATGAACACGTCCTGATTTTAGGGGGGGGGGGTCTATGAACACGCCCTGATTCACCCTTGATCGGGACGCCGAATGTCCTTATTTTAAATGAAAGCAAATCACAATTGTTCAAGTCACATGGAAGTTTCTTACGTCATGGCTGCAATACAGAACAAAAACTAAGCAAGCTTACAAAAATGGCACAATTTATTTCAAAAAAGCAAAATCTCCCCCATCTGCAAATGTTTATTCCAGCCCACAAGTGGGGTTTAGGACAAAATTATCATTTCAAAATTTTACAATATTTTTTCGTTTTGAAGTCCCCCGAATCCAAAAAAACATATTTTTGGAAAAATGGATAAACTGATTGAAATCAAATTTTGGGAGGATGTTTGGTATGCAAATATGAAGAGTCTTATTGTTTTTGGGGAAAATTGGCGAAGAGATATATGCTATAACGATATTTATTTTATATAATAATGGTACACTTTTTATAACGACTTCTCTTCTACTTATTTTTTAAGAAAGTTTCGTTTAAAAACTATATAGTTTCGGAAATATTGTGAAAATTAAAAAAAATCAGGTGTTCTTTTGTTTTGTAGATCTACCAGAAATAAACCAGTTAAGCCTGCTTTGATTAATTTTTATATGGTAACCATGGCAACGAATAGCAAATATCATATTGAATACTAGCTATTATCCGCATCACCTCACGCGATATCAGAAATTTTATTTTCTTTATTATACCATATCAAATATCAATATTTTTAAATTGAAATGATCCCGTCGCCCAATTGACTGGAATTTTTTTAAATGAATTACAGCAGTTTAACGTTTAAATTTTGTTGTATTTAAAAAGAGTTTATCGACGTCAGAAACCAAATAGATTTTCGTACGTCCACAGTTATTCCCAAATTAAATATTCGAATTAAACGAACTGATTTTAATCGGAACAATTCAACACGCGCATCGATTTTCTTACAGATCTAAGAGCATCAGCGCATCAGGCTGACACGCGATAGACGTCGTCACCGCCACCGCTCCGCATCCGCCAACCTGCCGCCCTCCCGCATCAGCGATCAACACAATCACACTCATACCCACCCACACACAGACAGATATCTATCTGTCTCTTTTCATCTTTCTGTCTACACTTTTCATCGTATATATAGAGTATACACACATCATACACACACACACACACGCAAACAGACAGAAAGAGAGTTTAGTGAATAGGTCTCGCGAACAATACCTTTAACATGCGACTGTGTATTATACAATATCTGTGAATAGGTGCAAAAGAATACAATACACACACACACTCCCATATATAGCCGCGCGTATGAATGCATGTTCAGTATAATAGTGTATCAGAAAGACTCAGTCTATACGAACTGAGCCATTGCGAAGCTCACATGATTCACGACACCATAACGTTATAAGTTCACGAAGTCGTGGTCAAAAATTGTAAGAATTTTGTAAAGGCTAATATTTTGAGAAAATTATGGATTTTTGACTCGGATGTCAAATCGGTCCTTCTGTATGGATCTGAAACCCGGAAAGTGACGAAGACCATAAAAAATCTGCATAAACAAATGTCTCAGAACAATCCTCAAGGTTAAATGGTACGAATACATCTCGTACAGTGAACTTTGGAAACGTGCATGTCTTGAGGAAATCTGAATAACTATAGTACAACGTAGGAAGTGCAATTGGATAGGACAACACGGTACGATTGACAGATGACGACATAGCGAAGAGAGCTTTGGATTAAAACCCATATGAATATCATAAAAGAAGAAAACCAAAAATATCCCGGAGAAGAACTATTCATGAAGAAATTAGGAAACTGATATCACATTCAAAATTTTCGTAGAATCCCTATGCTCCACTTAGAAGTTAGAGGAATTTATTATTATTATTATTATACTATAACATTTTAAGATTAACCAGTACTGAGAGTGTAAGATTAGACTTGCATGGAGCGATAAGACAAGTAAATGCTTCACAATAACTGAGGTGACGCAAGTAATGGCTAGTATTAAATATGACAGAAACATCCCCTCAATTTGGTTTCAATCCATTAATCCGTTTGACCTGTATCGTGTTCACAGACTAACAAAAAACAGAAACACAGAGTTTTTCCAAAAATATGTTTTTTTGATACGAGGGACCTCAAAACGAAAGGATAATGTAAAAATTTGAAAAATGATTTGTGACCTAAGCTAGTACCTACCAGTTCCCACTTGTGGGTTGGAATGATAAAACAGGCAGAACTCATTTTGACAGAGTCGAATTGGTAGAAGTCTGAAACTTCCACTGACTGCTGACTAGATCGATTCTATCAAAATAAAATGCTTGGACAAGAACGATCGCTATTTGGGTGGTGTCGTTTTTCAAACTTGAATTACCTACATATATTTCTATTGTCAGTGTTATCTTAATGACACGGTAAATGTAGTCCTTACGCAGCAAAATTCAATTGTCAAAATTACATACGAGAGAGAAAGTTTATGTAACAATATTTTATTTCGCCCACCAGCAGTTGAGTTTGAGATATTTTTTTTTCACTTGTCACGTAAAAGTAGATAAAAAAACAAAAAACATAGCGTCGGGTTTAGGTCTGAAACGATTAGCTTTGGACTTTTTCGGATAAGCTCACGTAATCGTCTCGTAATATAATTTAAAATAAATTTTAATAAAATTAATAAACAATTTAAAATATTTATTTTGAATGTTTTATTATAAAATTGTTGTTAACAAGATATCTTAGAATGTACACACAGAAAATTTCTGATATCTTAATGTGATTGGGATTGACAAAGTGAAAAATAATCAATTAAACGACACATACAAAAAGAAATTTGGATCGGTAGATCACCAAGTACTCCAGATTCTCCCTGATGTGATTTAAAAGAAATATTTCAGCACTTTTTCACAGCTTATTTTTAATACATCCTATTTCAACCTTTTAAAACCTACCGCCTTTTTTCAGACAAAAAACATATTTTTTTTCTTTATTTCACTGCGTCGTTCAACATGCCAAAACCAAAATTGACACGCGCCGTGACAAAACAAATAGACAAGTACAGTAAATACCCAATTCTAATTATTACCTCTAAACTACGTACAATGTAATATAAAAGTTTTGAATCGTTACAGGTCGATACGTCAATTAAAACCAAGGTTATGGAAGATTTAAAATAATTCGTTTTCCCCCTCTCCTGCCGGTTCTAATTGACCCAACGCGTCCATCTTCCGGTGCAAAGAAGGAGTCTTTAGTACATATTAGATATCGTGTCCATCGAGATAATTATTAATAAAAATCGCAGGATTGTGGACAAAAAGTTATTTATTTAGTGTACGAAGTTTCGTCTATATATATTTGTACTTGAAAAATATATAGACGAAACGTCGTACACTAAATAAATAACTTTTTGTCCACAATCCTGCGATTTTTATTAATAGTATTCAGTACCTTTGCTATAAAAAGAAAATTAAGCTCCTGGCTGCAATGGTTTTTTAATAAATGACATTCAATTTTCAAAATTTCGCGAACGGGTTGTCTGATCAGACTCGATCTGGAACAAGCGTACGCGGATTCTTTATACCTACAACTTTTGTTGAAACTTTCTTTTCCCCCGATAATAATGGCCGAGTTATGGGGCAAAAACAGGTTTTCCGGAACTTTAAAGTGGCATATCCCCCGCCGCCCCCTCCGACAGTCGATCACAAACTATACCAAAATGTCGGAAGAGCTTAAATTTATTTTTATAGCAAAGGTACTAATGACCCCTTCTTTGCACCGGAAGCTGGACGCGGTAGGTAAATTAGAACCGACAGGAGAGAGGCAAAACGAATTTTATTAATCTCCCATAGCTTTGGTTGTAATTGACGTATCGACCTATGCCAAACGTCATTTTTTTTTTGCTTTTTTAACTACTGTTAGGTGACAACTGGAAAAAAATCTCTCAAACTCAACTGTTGGTGAGCGAAATAAAATATTGTTACATAAACTGTCTCTCATGTTATGTCGTCAAAATAACTTTTCCTTAGCTACGCAGCAAAATTTAATTGAATTTTTCTGCGTAGCTAAGGAAAAGTATTGAATTTTAAACTTTAAAGCGGCATATCCTCCGCCGCCCCCTTCGACATGCGGTCACAAACTAGTATACCAAAATGTCGGGGGAACTCGACTCTACAGTTTTTGTCGAAAACATTTTTCTATTCGAGACACACCGGATTCAAGGCTTTTTTTCCCAATTCACTCCACTATATGGAGTTTTTGAAAATTATCACACTTCCGTGTAATATGTGCAATGGTGCATCTGTGAAAATAGAATAGAACGCTATGTGCCAGCATGTAGAGAGCGCGTGCAGAGGTATAAACTTGACGCGAAGGGCGCACGGAATATAAGTTGATTCATTTTTCTGATGCCGACGAGTGAATAAGAGACAAGCGAAAGTATAATTGTGTAAATAAAAAATAGAACTCCTCTTCGGCGGAGATATGAAACACGGTCAAACTGTGTTGTGTTGCGATATGATATGGACACGTGGAATGGAACAGGTGATGTTAAAAAGGTCTCATCGCGCCCCGTTCACACGAGGGCCGACACAGAAAGACAATGCAAAATTTGAAATAATGCGCTACCAACTAACTAAAATAAAAATAAAAAGAGGTAAAAAAAAAACTTTTAAGTCAAACGCTTAATCGATTCATTTTTGCAGATGGGTTTGACGTGCACGCAGTGATAGTTCGAATGTTAACAAAAGTGAACGTTTATTGTCTATGAACAGAAGACACGCTATGACGCCATGTTTGTTTGTGTCCATGTCCTCCAGGTGACAAGATACTATTTCTTGATTGGTTCTTGTAGACCAGGCCTGGGCAAATGGCGGCCCGCAGTAGAATTTTCTCCGGTCCGCGAAGCATTTTAGAAATGATGATTAAAAGCAAAAATATTACTGTTTGCCAATATATATTGGCGCATGAAAAGAATTTTAGAAAAATAATAAATAGTGTTTAAAAACTTGAAATTGTTGTTTCAAAAAAATTAGAAAAAAAGACGGGTTGCACTCCGGGAGTGCCGGCAGAAGTGAAAACTTGAATATTAACGTCTTAATTTTTTGCATTTAGAAGCATTGTTTATTTATTGGCAACACTTGTAAATAAAATGCTTTGTATCATAGATTGCGTTTTTATGTACGATATTTCAACGCTAGTTGTCTAACGTTCTATAAAAAATAAAATGGTTTGTATCATAGATTGCATTTTTATGTACGATATTTCAACGCTAGATGTCTAACGTTGTATAAAAAGTATCTGGCAATTATTATCACTTAGAGAGTCTCACCCAGTTCTTACTTTTCCTGACGCGAGTTTAACATTTTTTACTCATTATAAAAAAAAGTGTACAACGCCGCTAAAGAAGTTTTCACTTCAAAAATTGTTTGGCCTGCGATCATATTTTCATCCGCTATGTGGCCCGACGATCAAAAGATTAGCCCACCCCTGTTGTAGACCAGCTAGTATGAAAAATAGCCCCGGTTCTAATTTTTAAATTCATCTTGTGACTTCGCACGCAAGCCTGCAGTGACATTTTCATCCTGGTAGCCAGTCCGCCCACCAGCACAAGTCCAAATTCAATGACCCATCGCTCATAATTTTAGGAGCTATTTCAAGAATTATGACCTTTTTGAACTTGTGAACTAAACTACTAGGTGGCCAATAAAAGTTAGCTCTTCGAGAAATTATTTGATCGCCAAATCCCTCCCTTAAAACGTTGGTTGTTTTATCCGCTATCTGGCAAGTGGTACCGTATGGTTGAAACCACATATCTTCCAATTTATTCCACAAATAATTTGCAACCATGTGTTCTATTCCGAGTGTCATTCATTTTCGGGTTTTCAGCGACACTAGTCCTTACAATAGCAATATTTTTTTCAGATCGGGCACGGTTGACTGTTAGCTTCTACTGACCCAGACTGTTCAATTTTTTTCATAAAATTTTCAATAACTTTAACAGATAATACATTTCTTCCGAAATATGTACAACATTTTCTTGTCGTTTCAGCAAAACATTTCCCATTTTGATTATAGGTTTTTAAAATTAGGGCTTCACACGAGAGCGAGATTTTTCTCGTCTCGTCTCGTTCTCGTCTCGGAAAAGCGAGACGAGACGAGACGATACGTTTTGGTAAATATTTTGGACGATACCGAGACCACATACAGTGCAACCCGAGAGTCTCGTTTATGGTCTCGTTAAATTTTTTTTTATAAAGTTTTTATTGGAAAAATTAGAAAAGGTCGAAATAAAAAACAATATATTTTACAAAATATTTCTATATAATAACGTAATAAATATAGCTTTAAAAAACTACTTATTATTATTTATTATTTAGTTTATATAATATATATTATCATTATTTAAAATTAAGCGAGACGAGACGAGACATCTGGTAACGAGACGAGACCGAGACTTGAACGAGACTGAATTTTCTAGGGATTGACGAGACCGAGACGAGATTTTTGATAGTCTCGTCTACTCTCGTCTCGTGTGAAGCCCTATTTAAAATAAATACACGTTCTTCAATGGAAAATTATTCAATGATAGCCAAGCCACAGTTTTTACTTGACATCTGTCACTATAGTACAATTTTCGATGAAGATTGAATTAAATGGCGACCAATTTAAATTTGAAGACATCTTCTACAGCAATTTTCTTTTTTAATTTTTTGTCTCCAAAGATTCTATTTTGAATTGAGTGGCGCTATAGCACCTTAACTAAAACCAGACTGTCGTATCTCCAAACTAGGAACCACTTTTCCAACATCAGCAAAAACGGATGGTCCGTGAATGATGCGGCGACCGGTTAAAAAAAAATCAACAGAGATGAATCGGCCCACATAGAAACAGCTCTAGAGTATGTATGTAAAAGCAGTAGCAGAGCATCAGAAGCACAAAATGTATTGTACTTTTGTATTACGTGTATAGAGGGACAAGTGTATAAGTATGGCATTGGCATTGTGCTGCGATGGTTCTACAATACACATCTACAATAACTACAATAGATCTCTCTGTGTTATGTGTCTGTGTGTGTGTGATATAGATAATACGCATACATGTGTGTGTACAATATAGAAAGGTCTATTGTTATGTATAGAGGCCGACTATTATAATGAAAGATATGCTATTAAACTCTGTACACATCTATGTATCTCAATATTTTATACTAGCCTTTACCAGCGAATTAATTCGCGTTTATGTCAGTTTTAAGAGAAACCTGTCTCACCTTACCGTAGCGACGGCATTTAGAAGGTGCATTTTAAAGTAGTGTTCGTCTATCCCACTTCTGATTTGATTAAATACCTACTGCAAATATCCCTGACACTTTTGATTAGACTGTTATTTATATATTATCACTTCTTTAAGGAGGTTGATGCGTTACAGTCCCAATCAAAAGTAAGTCGAATTCTAAATGGGAACTTTTCCATAATAAACTTTTACAAAAGGTTATAAGTCGATGATACTAATAAATTATTGTCATAAAGGCATAAATAAATAATTTTTTTTAATACTAATTAATTATTTCAGTATTTTACTTAATGGACTAACTTTTGAATTTTTTGTATAGTTAGGTTAGAAAAAATAAATTTATGTAAATATCTGTATTTTACATATTATTTTGCAGTAAATAATTAAAAAAAGAAATTAGAAGTAATAAAAATTTAAACTAAATCATTAAAAAGTTGTAAATTCAGTTAAAATTGTTAAAATTGTCAAGAATAAAAGTCCATAATCGAAAAGTGCTAAGGTTTAATAATTTTTTTTAATGATTAAAAGTCTCCTAATTAAATTGTAAAAAATGTTAAAATATGCGTAAGACATCGGTGCTTTACATAGGTAGTTAGTTTTCGGAACTGCTGACATTATTTGGTTATTTGCAAAAAATTCAAATGTACCGTTTGCATGCTAGGTTGACATATTTTCCATAAGACTACATGTAAAAGTTTTTTTAAATTTTTAACTTTATAAATCTCCTAATGAATTTGGATTTTTTACAGAAAATTTTGTCATAAAAAAATCTATTATAAAAACTTTATTTCAGATTTTTTTCATTATCTTCGTAAAACGGCTCAACCTCCTTAATTCATTTGTCAGGATGAGTAAAGTATTACAAACTATGTCAGCTTTATACAATTTTATTTACAAATATACAATCCAAACTTTTTAACACTAACATCCAACTGTCCACCAATAACTTGAGTATAAAATGATAAATTATTTTACAAAACGCTTGCCTTATACGGTCAGTTTTACGGTAAAAAACAAGTTGCATAAATAAATTTGCTCGATTTTAGAGTAACAGGACGGCTAGTATCTAATTAATGGTTGGAGGAGAATAATGCTAGATTTCTAGTGCAATTTTCAAAGACTAGAGTACGATTAAAAAACAATTAGTATTGAGATTTACCGTGGTTTCCATGGTAATTCAGTGCTACTTCTAGCGTAAAAATCATACCAGAAACACGGCATAGAGGCCCCTTCACACGATGCTGGATTCCGAGCTCGCTTGCTTGCTTGAAGACTTGCAGGCAGTTTTGCACGCTGCTCGCTATATTTGGGTGATAGGTTCAGTGCTATTTTTCATGCAGCGCTGCCAGCTAGTTTAGGAATTTGACCAATTATGGAGTCCTGTAATATCGTCTGAAATTCGTTAAATATGGTGTTGTTTGAAAAAATTTTAAAGTGGACATTAAGGGGGGCAAAAGTTGTAAAATCAAAATGTAAATGGACTCGACAATAAGTGCTTTGATTTTTCTCTTCTCTCCCGAAGCTTTTCAATCATTATTAAAGTCATAGTAGCAATTCGTCTACAGCCCCAGATCTAGGGGGGGGGCAAACCGGGGCACCCACCCCGGACGGCAGTTTTAGAGGGCGCCAATACCATAATATAATATGATTGAAACCACATATTATAATCAGTCTTTTTTTCGATTTACTCAATCTGCTTGTTTTCTGACGGTTTCCCGTTCACGAAAATTCCAACCATTATATATTTGTGAGTTTTTTTTAAGTATTTTATCTCAAATGCTGGAGAGAGGGGGCGCCATTATCAAGTTTCTGCCCCGGTTCGAAAAAATCGTAGATCCGGGGCTGTTCGTCTACGACGAATTATTTCTTGCATTAACCACTACATCCATATTTAAATTTTAAATATAACTGTCAACCTAGCAAAACAGCGAGCAAACAAGCAAGCTGGTGTGAAGCCAAACTAGCAGCGTTCCCTACCAACAACCAAGCAAGACCACTTCATGGCAGTCTGCAAGACTTCAAGCAAGCATCGTGTGAAGGGGCCTTAAGACATTTGTTTTTATAAAACGTCACTGAATTCTACCCTGTCAGAAACTGTTAGCTAGTTCACCCTAACAAAAAGTAAATGACTGGCATTTTTTTAATTACATAATAAATTAATTGTTTTAACAATAAACCGACAATATAATTATACTTCACACCTTTACATTAGAGCATGTTGTACCCGCACAAGTGGCTACGTGACACATATAGGCGTTGTCCCATTAACCGTAATGTTGGATACCTGTATTTATAATGGGTGTCCTGCACCAACAGTGCGCAACCCTGAATTTGCAATTACTGTTTGTAATTGGTAATATTATATCGTGGTATCACATACAAAAAAATTACAATTTCAAAATGTTGACACTTGATAGTGTATAATAAAAAAAATAAAATTTCTGATATCGGGTGAGGTGACGCGGGTAATGGCTAGTATTCAATATGACATTTGCTGTTCGTTGCCATGGTTGCCTATATAATATGTTCCACGTCATGTCTGACAGATCAACAAAACAAAAGAACAGTTGATTTTTTTTTATTTTCAAAAAATTTCCAAAACTATAAAATTTAGAAAAAATTGGTTTAACGAAACTTTCTTGAAACAATAAATATAATGGTAAGTCTTTATGGAAGGTATATGTCACCGGGATATTGTCAGACCCGTGATATTATAATCTCACTTAGTGAAATTATAATATCACGACTCTTTGTCAATCGTGATATTGTAATTTCACTAGTGAAATTACAATATCACGGGTTTGACAATATCCCGGTGACATATACACTATACACCATTATTATATAAAAAACAACGTTATAGCATATACCTTTTTTGCGCATGCGCCGATTTTCCCCAAAAACAATAGGGCTCTTCATATTTGCATACCAAACGCCCTCTGAAAATTTGGTTTCAATCCGGCCATCCGTTTGACCTGTAGCGTGCTCACAGACTAACAGACCACAGACAAACAGACGCACAGAGTTTTTCCAAAAATATGTTTTTTGGATTCGGGGGACCTCAAAAGGAAAAGATATTGTAAAGTTTTGAAAAGTGATTTTTGACCTAAACTAGTACCATTCCCCATTTGTGGGTTGGAATGGTAAAATACTAAACGTACACACTTCTTGCGTCGAAGGTTTCATACATAATTTCCAAAAGATAACTTGACGCATAAGTAAATAAATAAAAAATATATATATTTAGGAAAAACACATTTTAAGGATGTATGAGGTATACTAAAACTTCTATTTCGGTACAATTTGTTAGACATATTAAAAATATATGTGCATATTTTTTGTATCTTCAAAGTGAACACTTTTCCTACGATGTGATATGTATTTTTACCATTCCAACCCACAAGTGGGGAATGGTACTAGTTTAGGTCAAAAATCACTTTTCAAAATTTTACCATTTCTTTTCATTTTGAGGTCCCCCGAATCAAAAAAACATATTTTTGGAAAAACTCCGTGCGTCTGTTTGTTTCTCCGTTTTTCTGTTTGCCTGTGAGCACGATACAGGTCAAACGGATGAGCGGATTGAAACCAAATTTTGGGAGGATGTTTGATATGCAAATATGAAAAGTCGTTTTGTTTTTGTGGAAAATTGGCGCATGTTAACGGTGTTTTTCATATAATAATGGTATACTTTTCATAACGGCTTATTATTCTATTTATTTTTTTAAGAAAGTTTCGTTTATCATTTTTTTTCTAAGCTTTATAGTTTCGAAATATTTTGAAAAAAAAATCAGCTGTTCTTTTGTTTTTTAGATCTGTCAGAAATAAACTAGTTAAGCATGCTTTGATTAATGTTTACATAACGTGGAACATATTATGTATAGGTAACCATGGCAACGAATAGCAAATATCATATTAAATACTAGCCATTATCCGCGACACCTCACCTATCAGAAATTATATTTTCTTTATTACACTACATCAAATGTCGACATTTTGAAGTTGGAATGGCCCCGTTGTCCAATTAGCTGGCTTGTTTACTCTATTTTCAGATTTAGCAGTTGCAGAGGATTCAAAACAGTTTTTAGTAAAACGGCTTCTGAAATACCTTGGGACCGCAATGCTCTATACCGAATTTCAAGTCAATAAGTACAACTGCCAGTGATAAACTGAGAAACGAACGAATATAGATTCAACGAACAACGAATTCTCACCACATTATTGTTTTTTTAACTTTGTTATGAAACTTTAAAAAGGTACATAAATTTAAACTTATCAGAAATATATTCTTTAAAACGGCGCAGCCTGTACCAGTTAGCACCTTATCTAGAACTGTCATTTGCAAATAACGCCAGCCTCAAAAACATTCTATAACAAAGATAACCAATAGTATATACAACCAAATCAAATGTTGCCCGTGTAGATATAAAAAAAGTTTAACTACAGAACAAAAAACATCCTGTATAGTAAGTTATAAGCAGCAGTCTTCACCGTGACCATATTATATGAATTAAATAATTTTATTTGGTGTCGAATAAAACAAATTAATGCAACTCGCAGCACACAGCGCCGGGGGACCTGAAGTGGCCGTCACACTGATGCTCGTCAAACACATGTTTTTGGTGATTGGGTTACACCTACATGTACTTACCTAACAGTCTAGGTGTAGGCATATCATATTTATGCACTATAGTGACTATACTATATAGGCTGTATCGGTATTTTCACTGTCTGATAAAAATGCCTAAGAATTGGATAACGTTATGAGGAATGTTTAAGGAATTAAAATAACATGAACCATTTGAAATGTCTGACACCTCGAATATGGTCGACATATTCGAGGTGTCAGACATTTTAAATGGCTCGTATTATTTGTCAGAGAACATTATTTTAGCGTTTTGGTTGAAGTTTTTAAGCTATCCAATTAAAAAAACAAACAGTATCTATAAATTTTTACATGTCGTCAAAACGACATCTTTCGGAAAGTTTAGAGGGAAAACGCCCCAAAATCAAGAAAAGTCATAGAGGAAATAGGTGTCAGACTAGGCCTAATGAAGCCATATACAAAGTTTGGGGAGAGTATGTACCAATAAAAGTTTTTCCGACGGGCACTCTGACTATTATAAGCCATTCACATGATATAATATTTAATCGTCTAATGGAAATACCGGCCCGTACCCTCTTAACTACAGTACTATATCAAACACACCTATCATAGGGAATGAACAACTGCAGCCTACTGTACAACGGGGGTGCGATGTGTGCCATGCACTTATTAAATGACCACTAATGCATTTTTAGTACAAACATTAAGGACGCTCTTTTCCGAAATTGCACACACGAATCTGAAATTAAACATTTGGACGTCGTTATATTATTTCACGCAAAACGTGCTAATAATATTATCATTTCAGCTCCCCGAGTGGGGAATGGCACTAAATAAGGTCGAAAATTCACTTTTTCAAATATACAATATTTTTTCGTTTTGAGTGCCCTAAATTCAAAAAACGTATTTTTGGAAAATACATGAACATATCAAATAATAGTATATTGTGCGACCATTGATCGAAGGAGAATATTCCACTCGCGTGTTACCGCACCCGCTATGCTCGTGCGGCAAATTTCACGCTCATGGAATCTTCTCCTCTCACTAGTCGCACAATATACTATTATTTGATATGTTCATGTATTTTGCTTCATACAACTAATACCTAAGCGTCAATATACTGAACTCTGAAGTCTTCTATGCACATTTTACCATTCCAACCCTCAAGTGGGGAATGGTACTAGTTTAGGTCAAAAATCACTTTTCAAAAATTTTACAATATCTTTCCGTTTTGAGGTCCCCAGAATCCAAAAAACATATTTTTGGAAAAACTCTGTGCGTCTGTTAGTCTGTTTGTCTGTTAGTGTTAGTCTGTGAACACGTTACAGGTCAAACGGATGAGCGGATTGAAACCAAATTTTGGGAGGATGGATGGTTGGTATGCAAATATGAAGAGCCCTATTGTTTTTGGGGGAAATCGGCTCATGCGCAGAAGAGATATATGCTATAACGGTGTTTTCATATAATAATGGTATACTTTTCATAACGGCTTATTATTCTATTTATTTTTGACGTGATAACGTCTTATAAATTGATGAATCACCAATATTATAAATTGATAAAACACCGGCTGCATGTACGAAAAAGTGTAACGCGTAACGCATAACGCATAACGCGTAACGTTCCGCCTGACCCTGTGCGTGCTTTTTGCTAATTTCTCGCTCAATTTAAATCAGATCGGTTTGAAACCAGTCTTAAACGAAAGAGGAGAACATTTTACATAGATTTCGTATAACAGAATTTGCCTAAACAGTTTTTTTATACAAATTTATATAGAAAAATATTTTATACAAATTTATATAGAAAAATAGCTGTATACAGCGTGTCCACGGAAGTTCTTTACAAATGGAATTTTTTTTTGTTAATTATTGAAGCAAAAATTTTTTTTGTGGAAAAGTTCTGCTTCGTCCAAAACCTTTAAAACACCAAAGAAAATTTTCTTCGGCCTAAAGTTATACGAGGGAAATCAAAAAGTTTTATTTGACTAAAAATAAAAATTATCTGTGATATTCAAAATTTTCATAAAATTAGTTACATAATCAAATTTAATTCAAAACAATAACATAACTAACTTCTAAGTAATTATTTATTCAGAATTATAAATCATATATCAACATATCCTCCATCTCTCTCCATAAAAAGAACGGTTCTCCTTCCAAAATCCGTCACTGAATTTCGAATCATTGTAGAAGGAATTTGATGGATTTTTTCGGTGATAATCCTTTCTAATTGATCAATATCTTGAAAAGGTCTTTCAGAGTACACCATTTTCTTTAGATAGCCCCAGAGGAAATAATCTAGGGGTGTCAAATCGGGTGATCTGGCTTTAGTAAAATAAAACTTTTTGATTTCCCTCGTATAACTTTAGGCCGACAAAAATTTTCTTTAGTGTTTTAGAGGTTTTGGACGAAGCAGAACTTTTCCACAGAAAAAAAATTTTGCTCCAATAATTAATTAAAAAAAATTCCATTTGTAAAGAACTTGCGTGGACACGCTGTAAATGCAATGTTGTCTAATGCATGGCGCGACGCGGTCGGTTGTCTTTGTTTGCCGTACATGGAAATTAGAAGCAAACGTATGTCTTGTCTTAACATGAAAACGGCTGCATTTCTAATGTTTAATTCAATTTTTTGACATTAGTATATCGTGAAATGCAACGCCTTCTAAGTTAAGTATTGGAATAACTAATTATTATTAGAACATAATACTTTGTAAGTTGCAAACGTCACTTTTGACATTTCTTATCATTCCGACGCCAAGGATAAGCGGATTGAAACCAAATGTTGGGAGGTTTAGGTTATGTATTACGGAATACGTTATCACGTAAAACTATCGTCCGTAAGCCGACTTTACAGACAACCAATTTTTTTTAAGTTGGAATGGTCCCGTCGCCCAATTGGCTGTAATTTTTTCTACAAAATAAGAGGAGAAAAATGATACTACATTTAAAGTGCACTATAACGAATTTAATTAAATTTAGTAAAAGTAAAAAATAGATCGCGACACTACCACCTTATAATAATGTATATTTTTTTAATTAAAAAGTTGATGTGGGGTTTTCATTAAAATAATTGATTATAATTTGCCAAATTTCACCCCCTCCCCATTTTGAGCTCACGTAATTAATGAACGTCCCCAAAAATCGAGAGGGACCCGTAAAACCCAGTTTATGGAATAAACTAGACGAGTATAAAAACGAGAGCTGGGCAACAGAGAAACAAGAAGGGGACAACGTCCCCTCTAACCGCAAATACATATATATAGCACTAGCATAACTCACAGGGGAGCGTTTATATGACGTGATGATGATGATGATGATATGATGACAGTTAAAGAAGTGCAACCGTACGCGTGTGTCAGCTGTGCGTATAAATGTACGTTCGACATAGGGTTGCCAACTATCCCGATTTCAGACATCGCTTTGTCCCGGGTCCCGACGAAGGGACTAGCGGGATGCCATTTGTCCCGATTTTTCATCATCTACCAATTTCAAATTTAAAAGCTCTGCACGCTAGCAAATTTTATCATTTTGGCTGCCGTTTTAAACGTAAATACGTCCAAAGATAGATACGCAATTTATTTGTGAAACTAGTATACGCGTTTGTTCGAAATAAAAGGTGACTTTTCAAATTTCGCGCGCTACATATATTCGATTGTCAATTTTCTTTTTAATTGTTATGTTCCCGTCATAATGACATGATCAACCATTTTGCATTTTTAATTTGTTTTTGACGGATATAAAGGTTAGACGTGTTTTGGTGTGCTTAGCGGTTTTTTGCTATTGTAGAAAATGATTAAATTTTGTGTGAAAAATAAAATTACCTAAGTGATCCAATGCACTTGAAATGTTGACTGTGGCATTTGGCGAGTCTACTTTGAGAAAAAAAATGTTTATAAATTGTGCAAGCTTTTCACAGAAGGCCGAGAAAATAATGATGACGATGCCCGCCCTGGACGTCCCAGCACGTCAACAACCGACGATAATGTTGAAGCAGTGGAGAAAATTATTATGGAGAATCGTCGAATCACTGTTGCTGAGTATGTAGCGTATCGGTTAGCTCATGCCATTCACTTTTTTCGGACGTTTTGGGCATGAAACGTGTGGCAGTGAAGTTTGTTCTGAAATTGCTTTTGCATTTCGATAATGCACCTGCTCACACATCGTTTTTTGTTCATAATTTTTTGACCAAAAATAACACCGTAATCATACCTCAGCCACCGTATTCACCGGAATTGGAACCCTGCGATTTTATCATAATCCCAAAACTTAAAAGACCCATAAAATGACGGCGTTTTGCCACGATTGAGGAGATAAAGACGGCATCGCTGGAAGAGCTCAAGGCCATACCAAAAAAGTGCATATCAGAAGTGCTTCGAGAATTAGACCAGTGGGAGTATATGCCCAAGTAATTCAAGAATTACAAGGCGCGAAATTTTACATCATATACCCTGGTGTTTTGTTTGAAAATTGGTGTATATTTATCGTTCAGCCCGGATTTTTTTTTTTTAAAACTCCACATTTGCCGCTTCCCGATTCACTGCGAGACAATTCGCATACCCGTTTATCTTTCAACCCGGAATTGTTTTTTTAAAAACTCCACATTTGCCCCTTCCCGTTTCACTGAGAGACAATTCGTATACTCCTTTATCGTTCACCCCGGAATTACAATTCGCATACCCGTTTATCGTTAACCCCGAAATTATTTTTTTAAAAACTACACCTCTGCCCCATCGCGTTTCACTGCGAGACAATTCGCATACCCCTTTATCAAAAAAAGCTTAGTCCGCCATATTGAATTTAGAGTAACGTCACTTTATTTTTCGAGTTATTCTCAGCAAGCCCTTTCATTTGATACCCATATTGTAGGAAAGCATAAAAAACTTAAGCCGCCATTATTAGAAGTCCGCCATATTAGATTTAGGATGACGTCACTTTATTTTTCGAGTTATTCTCAGCAAGCCCTTTCATTTGATACTTATATTGTAGGAAAGCATAATAAACTTAGTCCGCCATCTTTAGAAATCCGCCATATTGGATTTAGAGTGATGTCACTTTATTTTTCGAGGTATTTTCAGCAAGCCCTTTCATTTGATACCCATATTGTAGGAAAGCAAAATAAAATTAGTCCGCCATTTTAGAAGTCCGCCATATTGGATTTAGAGTGACGTCACTTTATTTTTCGAGTTATTCTCAGCAAGCCCTTTCATTTGATACCCATATTGTAGGAAAGCATAACAAAATTAGTCCGCCATCTTTAGAAGTCCGCCATATTGGATTTAGAGTGACCTCACTTTATTTTTCGAGTTATTTACAGCAAGCCCTTTCATTTGATACCCATATTGTAGGAAAGCATAAAAAACTTAGTCCGCCATCTTTAGAATTTCGTCATATTGGTTTTAGAGTGAATCACTTTATTTTTCGAGTTATTCTCAGCAAGCCCTTTCATTTGATACTTATATTGTAGGATAGCATAATAAACTTAGTCCGCCATCTTTAGAAACCCGCCATATTGGATTTAGAGTGATGTCACTTTATTTTTCGAGGTATTTTCAGCAAGCCCTTTCATTTGATACCCATATTGTAGGAAAGCAAAATAAAATTAGTCCGCCATTTTAGAAGTCCGCCGTATTGGATTTAGAGTGACGTCACTTTATTTTTCGAGTTATTCTCAGCAAGCCCTTTCATTTGATACCCATATTGTAGGAAAGCATAAAAAACTTACTCCACCATCATTAGAAATCCGCCATATTAGATTTAGACTGACGTCACTTTATTTTTCGAGTTACTCTCAGCAAGCCCATTTGATACCCATATTGTAGGAAAGCATTATAAACTTAGTCCGCCATCTTTAGAAGTCCGCCATATTGGATTTAGAGTGATGTCACTTTATTTTTCGAGTTATTCTCAGCAAGCCCTTTCATTTGATACCCATATTGTAGGAAAGCAGAATAAAATTAGTCCGCCATTTTTAGAAGTCCGCCATATTGGATTCAAAGTAACGTCACTTTATTTTTCGAGTTAGTCTCAGCAAGCCCTTTCATTTGATACCCATATTGTAGGAAAGCATAATAAAATTAGTCCGCCATTTTTAGAAATCCGCCATATTGGATTTAGAACACGTCACTTTATTTTTCGACTTATTTTCAGCAAGCCCTTTCATTTGATACCTATATTGTAGGAAAGCATAAAAAACTTAGTCTGCCATCTTTAGAAGTACGCCATGTTGGATTCAGAGTTACGTCACTTTATTTTTCGAGTTATTCTCAGCAAGCCCTTTCATTTGATACCCATATTGTAGGAAAGCATAATAAAATTAGTACGCCATTTTTAGAAGTCCGCCATATTGGATTTAGAGTGACGTCACTTTATTTTTCGAGTTATTCTCAGCAAGCCCTTTCATTTGATACCCATATTGTAGGAAAGCATAATAAACTTGGTCCGCCATCTTTAGAAGTCCGCCATATTGGATTTAGAGTGACCTCACTTTATTTTTCGAGTTATTTACAGCAAGCCCTTTCATTTGATACCCATATTGTAGGAAAGCATATAAAACTTAGTCCGCCATTTTTAGAAGTCCGCCATATTGGATTTAGAGTAACGTCACTTTATTTTTCGAGTTATTCTCAGCAAGCCCTTTCATTTGATACCCATATTGTAGGAAAGCATAATAAACTTGGTCCGCCATCTTTAGAAGTCCGCCATATTGGATTTAGAGTGATCTCACTTTATTTTTCGAGTTATTTACAGCAAGCCCTTTCATTTGATACCCATATTGTAGGAAAGCATAAAAAACTTAGTCCGCCATTTTTAGAATTTCGCCATATTGGTTTTAGAGTGACGTCACTTTATTTTTCGAGTTTTTCTCAGCAAGCCCTTTCATTTGATACCCATATTGTAGGAAAACATAAAAAACTTAGTCCGCCATTTTTAGAAGTCCGCCATATTGGATTTAGAGTAACGTCACTTTATTTTTCGAGTTATTCTCAGCAAGCCCTTTCATTTGATACCCATATTGTAGGAAAGCATAATAATATTATACCGCCATCTTTAGAAGTCCGCCATATTGGATTTAGAGTGACGTCACTTTATTTTTCGAGTTATTCTCAGCAAGCCCTTTCATTTGATACCCATATTGTAGGAAAGCATAATAAAATTAGTCTGCCATCTTTAGAAGTCCGCCATATTGGATTTAGAGTGACGTCACTTTATTTTTCGAGTTATTTAAAGCAAGCCCTTTCATTTGATACCCATATTGTAGGAAAGCATAATAAAATTAGTCCGCCATTTTTAGAAGTCCGCCATATTAAATTTAGAGTAACGTCACTTTATTTTTCGAGTTATTCTCGGCAAGCCCTTTCATTTGATACCCATATTGTAGGAAAGCATAATAAAATTAGTCCGCCATCTTTAGAAGTCCGCCATATTGGATTTAGAGTGACGTCACTTTATTTTTCGAGTTATTCTCAGCAAGCCCTTTCATTTGATACTTATATTGTAGGAAAGCATAATAAAATTAGTCCGCCATATTTAGAAGTTCGCCATATTGGATTTAGAGTGACGTCACATAGCTAACCATGCATTGTTATCCAAACTTAACGTGTATACAAATTTTCATCTCAATCGGTTGAAGATATTTGCTTACAAATTACCGAAGGCATTCTTGTCGCTCACTTAGTAATTCCGTCGCTCACTTAGTAATTTAGTCGCTCACTTATTAATTTAGTCACACAACTGTTATTTTAATATTCAAGTTATTAAAACAGTATCTCATCACCAAGTTTTTTTTTTTATTCGACCGTTTTATAATTCCCCAATTATTATTATATAAAACAACATTATAAGAGATATATTCTTTTACGCATGCGCCGATGTTCCCAAAAAACAATAGGCCACTTCATATTTGCATATCAAACATCCTCCCAAAATTTGGTTTCAATCCGCTCGTCCGTGGTGTCGGAATAGTAAGAAATGTCAAAAGTGACGTTTGCATCTGTCACAGTATTATGTTCTAATAATTAGTTATTCAAATTGTTAACCCAGAAGGCGTTGCATTTTCAAATATTCGAAACGGCATCCGTTTTTGAACAAATGCTATCTTTTAATTTCATTATTGTAATAAATAATATTATCGACCAATTTTATTTGAAGACAGAACATACGTAATTTTTAAATTGCCATGTTAAACCGTGCAACAGAGAGAGATAACCGAAAGATGTTTACCATCGGTTATATCAGATTGAATTTATTTCTATATAAATGTGTATAAAAAAACTGATTGGGCAAATTCTGTTGTACGAAATTTATGTAAAATTTTCTCCTCTTTCGTTTAAGACAGGTTTCGAACCGATCTGATTTAAATTGAGCGAGTTATAAGCGAAAAACTTCGTTTTTTCTAAATTGCTCCCCTCTGGAGCAAAAATTCAAAAATCGGGCGACGTTAGGATCTAAGTTACCCGGAGACGAATCGAACAAAAAAAAGTTTTTTAAAATCGGTTAAGGCGTTTGAGCTGTACACAATCCACAAAAAAGCGTGACATACAGATTCACAGATTCACAGACAAAGCGAGTACATATAGGCGCTTTAGCTTACGCTATTCGCGCCTAAAAAAGCGCTGACACAAGTGTATTATATCTGAGTGGGGTTACTTTGAAGTAGACAAAATAGATATTAATGAATGAACGAATATTTTTCCAAAAAAATATTAAGTCACCTTTCCTTACGAACAAACCTCGTATACAGCAATAATAATAATAATGCGTTTAACACCCGTTTCTCGACTTTATGTCATAACAGACGCCATTCGCACCATTACAATGGGCGAATGAAGGAATTTTTAGGAAGTTAGGATAAGGTAATCGGCCATGGCCTTGAATAAGGAACCATGTCGATCGTATACCGCAATATAAATACAAATATTTAAGTATGTCGAACAACTTTTATTCCTGTTTTAGTTAGGCAGCTGACGCGCAAAAAAACCATGTCATCCCAACTTTCTGCCGCCTGGTACATAAACTATTTAAGTAATTTAGAGCATGTTTTCTTATATGATATATGGGCGGAATCTGCACTCATTTTAAGATAAGGGGAATAAAAAATGTCAAAGATGGTAAAAAAATCCTGAAAATGTTGTGCCGCTTCGATTTTAGGGTCTGTTAGAGCCAAATGACCGGGAAATCCCAATGGCAGAAATTTTTGAGCAATTGCACCCTCCCCAACCACTCCTAAGAAAGTGAACATAAATCCACTTTTTATTTTTCTTCGTAGATCCCGAAAATACGATTTTCATAGTTGGCAACCCTGCGACAACAGTTTATGTGCTTTGATAATGTTTCCTAATGCATTTGAGTATACTCTGATTGACGGGTGCATCTCAGGTAAAACATTATGAGTTAATGGGGTGGTTTAAAATATTTTTAAGCTTAGAAATTAGAATTCAGATTACAAATAAATTATCAAAATTTGAGAATATTTTGGGAGCTTAGTTTACAATAAATTTGGGTGCACGGTGGTAAATCGACCACTGTCTATCTTTTCTCGAAGCGATTTGGCGCATTTTTGAAACCTCGTAACTTCGGTCTAGGTAACACTTCAGGTCTCAAATTTTCAAGATAGGGTGGAGTTACTAAGACTATGTGACGTAGCAAATTATTTTCTTGCTACTTTAGAGTCACCGTCAGAGATTTCCAAAAACTAGCAATATGTAGGAAAAATCTTATTTTAATCTGATCTACTCGGTCCGTGATATTTCTCACGTTATGCACATTGTGCAGATGCATTATGCAGATATAGTAATGATGATTAACATCAATTGACCACGGGTCAATTTTACAACGGACATTCGTACATCCTCCTGCATTCGTAATTAATGGAACATAATTTTATTAAACAAAACGTATAACCCCTATTTGTCTCACTCGTACTATCATGGGTTTTTAATACGTATGCAAAATTTCAAACTACATAATATTCAGACATCTGGAAGTGGCTGAAAATTCAATTGAAAGATTCCGTTAATACATACAAGTTAAGTTAATAAAAGAGTGTTAGAAATAAATATTATTTAAAGAAGAGATCAAAACCGTAGAAAAATATTTCACTACGTTTGAAGATAATTTTTTTGACAGTCAACGATTTATGACAGATAGAATTAACCTTGGAACCAGTTTTCGTTTACTTCCACCATTTTTTTCCGATCGTGGCCTTCAACCACCATTTCAATTGAGCACAAGTGTGTTCTTCTAGTGTTTTGTGCACTAGTTTAGCATCATCAATATTTTTTTTTAATTAAGATTGAAAAACGTAACTGGGTCAGTCAGTACCTATGTCAAAAAGCGCCCGAAATTTTTGAATATCGTAATCATAACCAACTGAACAAAATTAACATCACTTAACCCTTAGTACACCGTGTTTACAAGGTATGATTGTATATAGAGTGCCTGATATTGTGGACACTCCACGCGCCAAACCTAGCAAGGGTTAAGGTACTTGTCCACTTTAGAATTTTCAAAAAATATATTTATTTATTTTGCATTTCTTCCAAAATATTTAAAGAAAATTCGAGTTCTAACAGTACAGAACAACTCAAAGTTTCTCTCAAAAATACCGATTTTTAGTTTAAATTCAACAAAAGAAGGAGGAGGCCTTCAATGACAGTGGTCTACTGTTATATTATAGTACCGGGATAACAAATTAACTGAATATAACTGACGAAACTTGATTTTTTTTTTTTAAATATTTGATAGAAATGAGAGAAAAATTTTAACGCGTTTTTCTCAAAATTACTTTTTTTCAAATGGCCGACAGTTAATCTCCGGAACTACTGAACCGATTTTAATAAATCTTGGCGCGTTTTGTCTATTGACATGGTTTGTATGCCAATTTGGCCAAAAAATGAAAATATAAATTTTAGTAAGAAAAAAATAATGAAAATATAAGCCGATTTTAGTTTTTTTTTTCAAATATCCGCCATTTCTTTTTTCTTTTTTAGGATCTTTTAGTAAATGAGGTGAATTGGCGCGGAAGAAACTTTTCTTTTTAAGATACCATTTGAATTTTTGTTTCGGACTTGCCGATCCTGAGATTAACTGTCGGCCATGGAACAACATGGGCTCGACTTTGGCGCTCTCTGGATATTATTTAAAAAATGAAAGAAGTTGCAAATCTATATCTAATAAAGGAACACGAGAAAAAAACATGTTTTTGTTTTTTTTTAGCCTTCTAAAGTGAACAACTACCTTAACTACGTCCGACGCATCTGACAGTCGAATTATCATTTAGCTATAACATTATAACATACACATTAAACTCTGTAAATTTTTCTTTGTCATGATATATCATCATCAAAATGTATTAAATACTTTTATCACTTCTCGGATTAGAACTTGAAAATTGGGGGTTTGTAACAGAGAAACCATGCGGAATCGACATATAAACAACGGCACTGTTACACGCTCGGCTATTCTCCAGCCCGACGTAGTAATAGTCAGAGTGCCCGTTGGCATAAATTTTATTGATACATACTCTTTGTCTGACACCTCGAATGTGTCGAACATATTCGAGGTGTCAGACATTTTAATTAGTTCATATTTTTTGTCAGAGAACATTATTTTAAGCTATTCAATTAAAAAAAAAAACAAACAGTATCTATAAATTTTTACATGTCATCAAAACGACATCTTTCGGAAACTTTAGAGGGAAAACGCCCCAAAATCAAGAAAAGTCATAGAGGAAATAGGTGTCAGACTAGGCCTAATGAAGCCATATACAAAGTTTGGGGAGAGTATGTATCAATAAAATTTTTGCCGACGGGCACTTTGACTATAATTATCGGAGATGTGCATACGTCGGCGGAAAGCTAAAAAGTATTTAAGAATTTGAAAGTTTAATAAATTAAAAAAAAATCCCCGACCGTCTTTCATCAAACATACACACACATACTCGTAAACACCATAACACCTCGGTTTGCGTAAAGGGTTAAAAATAGCTTGAGTTCATCGCTTATAGCAACGTTGAAGTAAGAACCCATAAAAGCTAAACAAGTGTTATAAACATACGTCAGAGTAAATATGGAAAATGTTCTTGCACATACATTAAAATATGAAGTCAAGCTTAACATTAAGTCAAGCTTATAAGTTAATGTAACGAAAACACAATTGTACGTAATCATCTATTGTAGTTAACCAATGTGCTGAAGAAAGATGCTGCTACACATTGTGCAATGTTTTAATAAACCTGCACATGTTAATTTTCACAAATATTTGTTATATTTTAGGCGCGTTAGTTTCCTTATCCACCGACGATAGTTCACATCTCTAGTGATGCTAAAATTGAAAAAAAAATCCAACCAATGGGGCGACGGGTCCATTCCAACTTCAAAAATTCCAGCCAATTGGGCGACGGGACCATTCCAACTTCAAAAATGTTGACATTTGATTATAATAAAGAAAATAAAATTTCTGATATCGTGTGAGGTGACGCGGGTAATGGCTAGTATTCAATATAATATTTGCTATTCGTAGCCATGGTTACCTACATAAAATGTTCCACGCCATGTAAAAATTAATCAAAACATGCCGAACTTCATCAAAATACACAATGTGTCGGAAATAAGGTGGAACTTTTAGAAGTGGTCCTTAAAAAAGAAAATATAGATGTGCTCTGCTTAAGCGAACACTGGCAAAGAGAGGATGCTATTGACTCGATAATTCTTCATGGGTACAAGTTATGCAGCTATTTTTGTAGAAGCATTTACATTCACGGTGGAGTTGCCTTATACATAAAAAGCTCCAACATGAGCTATGAAGATATTAATTTGAAGAAACTGTGTATTGAGAAACATTTTGAATGTGCAGGAATAAAAATCAAAGATAATAATAATTCTAATTTATATATCATCGTCATCTACCGCTCTCCAACTGGAGATTTAACATTATTCACAGATAAGTTAACAGATGTCTTAGAACATATTAAACCTGAAAAAAATAAAGTTATTTTGTGCGGAGATTTCAATATCAATATCTTAACTGATTCCGTCCAAAAACGTGAACTAATAGATTTATTAAATGGGTATAACTGCAAAATAATAGACTCGGTCGCTACCCGAGTAACCGCCACCACTGAAACTTGTTTAGACTTTTTCGTTATTAATGACAATATTGATTACAAATACGAACAAATACTTGACACGTGTATCTCCGATCATAAGGGGCAGCTGCTTGTGTTAAATATTTCTGAAAATCTGCCATCCTCGTCACCCAAATTAAATAAAAAAAGACAGTTTAATGAAAGTAACACACAACAATTTATTTATGAACTATCAAAAATTGACTGGTCATACTTATTTACACGCAATGACGTGAATGACATTTACAGTTGT
Source organism: Xanthostigma xanthostigma (assembly GCA_963575645.1). Classification (NCBI taxonomy): domain Eukaryota; kingdom Metazoa; phylum Arthropoda; class Insecta; order Raphidioptera; family Raphidiidae; genus Xanthostigma; species Xanthostigma xanthostigma. The sequence goes on from OY754468.1 coordinate 18,366,233, forward strand.
TTTTTTGAAAATCTTAACTTCTGTTTTAGCATAAGTTTTCCTCTCATTACTGTGCGGAAAAACAGCAATAAGAATTTAAAAAATTGGGTCACGCAAGATATTATACAGAAAAGTCAGCACCTCAGAGACATATACAAATTTAAACATATCAGTGCCGAGTGGGAGTTAACCTATAAACATTACAAAACAAAGCTCAAATTAGATGTTGCGGAAGCAAAAAAAAATTACATCAATAATCAGGTAACATGCAATATGAATACAAAACAACTATGGCAAAAAATAAACAAATCTTTAGACAAAAAAAGAACTAATAACAATAACATAGCATTGCAATGTAATAATATTGTAATTAATAATCTAGAAGTCGTTGTAAATATTTTTGCTAATTATTTCAAAAATTCTGTGAAAGACAAATTAAAACAGAACTTTAATAGCGTACAGAATCAGTGTACCCTACCAAAAGAAAATGTTAATTCATGTATGTTTTTAAATCCTTCAAATAATAAGGAAATAATGGAAGTAGTAAATTCTTTTAAAAATAAAATATCTGTAGGTTTTGATGAAATTCCAACAATTGTTCTGAAAAGTTCTATGCCAGTGCTATTAGACATTTTTCTTTTTATAATAAATAGGATCTTCCAAACGGGGGTATTTCCAGATAGGATTAAAACAGCTGTAATAAAACCACTTCACAAGAAAGATGATAAACTTGATATTAAAAACTACCGGCCAATTTCATTATTATCAGTAATTGCAAAACTTGTCGAAAAAATAATATGCAAGCGACTAAATTACTTTTTAGAAAAATATAATATTTTAAATTCTGCACAACACGGTTTTCGCAAAAAAGTTTCAACAACATCCGCTTGTTTTGAGCTTTCGAAGTTTGTAACACAAAAGTTGGATGACTCTAAAATTGTCATAGGTCTTTTCTTTGATTTAAGTGCTGCTTTTGACACTGTAAATCATCAGCATCTTCTGAAAAAACTATACAGAATGGGTATAAGAGGCTTACCAAATAATTTAATTAAAAATTATTTAGAAAATCGCGAGATGTTTGTACAAATCGAAAATTATAAATCTCATATAAAAGAAATAAAAATCGGGCTTCCACAAGGAAGCAATTTAGCTCCTCTTCTTTTTATTTGCTTTACCAACGATCTTATTGATCATATAACTGCCGATAAAATCATAATGTATGCTGATGATATTACAGTGTTAATAGCAGCATCTTCCTATTATGAAGCAGAACAAAAAATTAAGTGTGTGATCGAGCAATTCTCAAATTGGTGCCTGAATAACCAACTAATAGTAAATATGGACAAAACAAATTATATAACATTCAAAATAAAAGACAATGTAAATACAGACCGACCTTTTTTAATAGGAGACATAAAAAAACGTAACGAGGTAAAATTTTTAGGACTACAGGTAGACAGTAAATTAAAATGGACTGACCACATAACGGCACTCTGCAAAAGACTAAATAGACAATACTACATTCTAAAAATACAGAAATCATATTTTAATTTAAATAACCTAATGGTAATATATTATGCTTTTACACATAGCTTGTTAAAATACGGAATAATAAACTGGGGTAGGTCCGCGGAAATGGATAGAGTCTTCAAAATTCAAAAAAAAAATTATTCGACTTATCTTCAGTCTGCATTACAGACAATCATGTCGGGGCAAATTTAAAGAAAATAAAATTATGACTGTATATGGCATTTATGCCTACGAAGTTTTAAAACATATGTGTGCACTGGGTTATTTTAACAAACCAACTGAGAAAGAAAAGCATTACGACACAAGAAACAATACTATTATTATTCCTCATAGAACAACTTTCTTTGAGAAAGGTCCGGTATACACTGGAATAAAACTTTATGAACATTTGCCAAGTAACATAAAGTATGAAAAAAATTGCAAAAAATTTAATAACTTATTAAAGCAGTACATAATAACGAAAGAACCGTATAACATACATGAATTATTATAAAATTATGTATAGGTATTATTGTAATGTAACTTCGTAGTATTCTTTGTAACTGACGATTGTAACCTATTGGGCTATGCAATAAATTCATATTATTATTATTATTATAACTAGTTTATTTCTGACAGATCCATAAAACAAAAGATCGGCTGATTTTTTTTTATTTTCAAAATATTTCCGAAACTATAAAGTTTAGAAACAAATTTTATTAACGATACTTTCTTGAAAAAATAAATAGAATAATAAGCCGTTATGAAAAGTATACCATTATTATATAAAAAAACACTGTTTTAGCATATATCTCTTCTGCGCATGCGCCGATTTTTCCCAAAAATGATAGGGCCCTTCGTATTTGCATACCAAACATCCTCCCAAAATTTGGTTTCAATCCGCTCATCCGTTTGATCTGTATCGTGTTCACAGACAAACAGACTAACAGACGCACAGAGTTTTTCAAAAATATGTTTTTTTGGATTCAGAGGACCTCAAAACAAAAAGAAATTGTAAAATTTTTGAAAAGTGATTTTTGACTTAAACTAGTACCCCACTTGTGGGTTGAAATGGTAAAATATTGACATTTGATATAATATAATAAAGTGAATAAAATTTCTGATACCGCGTGAGGTGACGCGGGTAATGGCTAGTATTCAATATGATATTTGCTATTCGTTGCCATGGTTACCTAATAAAATGTTCGACTTGAAGAGTTCTAAATAGACGTTAATCAAAGATTTGATTTATTTATATACCCGTACTTCCACCATAAAACTACTGTGCTTCCACCATGTACTCTGTAGCCATTTTATTAATTTGATTTTTGATCAAAATAAAATATAGCCTATATTACTTCGGAATAGCGTAGCTTTTCATCAGTGAAAAAAACTTTACAATCGATTACTGAGATTACCCCCCACATACAAACACACAAGCAAATTTTTATCTCTTTATATTATAACTAGCGGCCCTGTACATGCTTCGCTACCTATAAAGTGAAATAATAAAACAATTTAATTAGAACATCTATCTATCTATTTTATTAATTGCTAGCTATTTTAAAATATACATGGGCGTATATGTGTGTATGTCGAGCACTCCGGCTGCGCCGTCGTGCTCGAAAAAAAATAGCGTAAAGTATTCGTGGATAACGTCTTTAAAACACTTGCTCTATTTCGAGCACTCCGGCTGCGCCGTCGTGCTCGAAAAAGAATAGCGTAAACTGTAAAGTATTCGTGGATAACTGGTCTTTAAAACACTTGCTCTATTTCGAGGGTTCGCTCCGGCTGCGCCGTCGTGCTCGAAAAAAAAAGCATTTGTTTTAAACGATATTCAGTTTTTTTACATCCTCGATCTAGATATATGGTTGTTAAGTTTTCTTAAATAAGGATTCTTAAATTTTCTCTTTTTCCGCGCAATTTTTAAATTTTTTATGTCATAAGAACCTTCTCCTGACAATAACAAACACAACAAAAAAAAATATTGAAATCGGTCCAGCCGTTCACTATTGCGACTATAAATTGAAATGTAAGCTATCCTATCTTTCAAGTTGGGTCGAATTGCACACGGTGTGCAAATCAAATTTAAAATCGGTTCAGTAGTTTAGGAGTTCATCGCGGACAAACAACGTGACACGTAATCTTTATATATAAAGTATCAAGGAATAGACAAATAATTTGCAATAAAATAATATTGCGACTCTAAATTGAAATGTAAGCTATCCTATCTTTCAAGTTGGGTCGAATTGCACACGGTGTGCAAATCAAATTTAAAATCGGTTCAGTAGTTTAGGAGTTCATCGCGGACAAACAACGTGACACGTAATTTTTATATATAAAGATAATACAGATTTACACTTATATAAAATAACAGGCGTCATTCGCACCAATTTACGGAGGACAGTGTGGCGTAATGGTCAGCGTGCGCGCCTTTAAATCAACTGTTCTGTATTCGAATCTCACCTAGGCACATGAATATTTTGTAGTGTCGTTTAAATCCAGCTTTAATATTTGATGATGCTGGCCGGACACCTCATATGGTGGTAGACACCTCCCCCCCCCCCCCCCAATGATTAAATCATATATGTGCATTGTGCATATACAGCGTGTCCACGAAAGTTATTTACAAATGGAATTTTTTTATTGGAGCAAACATTTTTTTCTGTAAAAAAGTTCCGCTTCGTCCATAACCTCTAAAACACCCAAGAAAATTTTGGCAAAAGAACTGTTCTTTGTATGGAGAGAGATGGAGGACATGTTGAATTCTGATTTATAATTCTGAATAAATAATTCGATACTTAGAAGTTAGTTATGTTATTATTTTGAATAAATTTGATTATGTAACTAATTTTGCTAAAATCTTGAATATTATCACAGATAATTTTTATTTTTAGTAAAATAAAACTTTTCGATTTCCTCGTATAACTTTAGGCCAAAAAATTTTTTCTTTGGTGTTTTAGAGATTTAGGACGTAGCAGAACTTTTCCACTGAAAAAAGTTTTTGCTCCAATAATAAATAAAAAAAAATTCATTTGTAAAGAACTTCCGTGGACACGCTGTATACTCTATAAATATGTTTTATGGTATTACTAGCGGCCCTGTACGTGCTTCGCTACGTATAAAGTGAAATAATAAAACAATTTAATTGGAACATCTATCTATCTATTTTATTAATTGCTAGCTATTTTAAAATATACATGGGCGTATATGTGTGTATGTAGAGCACTCCGGCTGCGCCGTCGTGCCGAGCAGTTTTAAACGATATTCAGTTTTTTTACATCCTCGATCCAGATATATGGTTGTTAAGTTCGTTGCGCCATCTATTGAATATTCACTCAATCATCTTATATGGTTGTTAAGTTCGTTGCGCCATCTATTGAATATTCACTCAATCCAGTCAACAGCCATCTTATATGGTTGTTAAGTTCGTTGCGCCATCTATTGAATATTCACTCAATCCAGTCAACAGGTTCGCCATCTTATATGGTTCTATTATGACTGTCAAGGAATAGACAAATAATTTGCAATAAAATAATATTGCGACTATAAATTGAAATGTAAGCTATCCTATCTTTCAAGTTGGGTCGAATTGCACACGGTGTGCAAATCAAATTTAAAATCGGTTCAGTAGTTTAGGAGTTCATCGCGGACAAACATCGGACAAACAACGTGACACGTAATTTTTATATATAAAGATATAGACATAATATACAACTGAACATGTCTTTAAAAAAATAACTGACGCGATTATCTACTACGCTACGTACATTCAAGATTTTTACAAATTCTTTCAAACAGAACTCTCACCGGAGATCCCCAGACGCGTCACTAGTAGTCGTTTCATTGGCAATATATGCAAGTGCCTAGGGGCCCCGCATCGAATAGGGGCCCGTGCACGCACCAAGAAAAAAACTTTTCATTGAACGAAAATTTTATTTGAAAATTTGAATGAAATTTCCCAACAACAATATTATTTTCTTTCGTTATTTATTGTAATTTATTGCATTAACAAGATAAAATTTAAAATAACTACGTCACGTCTCATTTCTCTTTCCTGACCCATCAAAAAACCTAGATCATCAATTATTATCTATAACCTATTCATTAAGACCATTTCAATAAAGCTAACGAGTCAGGTAAGGCGATGCTGCACCATCTAGTCAAAGTAATCATGTTGTTACAATATCACATAAGACATTGAAGTAACAGGATGCCTGGAGCCGATCATCTGGAAGTTACTCACATCCCTTCATCAACTTGAAAAGACCTGATTGCATTGCCTAGGGGCCCGGGCAGGGTTAATCCGGCCCTGGCAATAAGTTATTCTAATTTGGATATTGTCACGCGTATAGCGTCAAAGTCACTGGGAGAATGATCTCACTTTGTGACACGTCGCTCGACGCGCATATAGGAATCTTCTAAATATATATGTCGGAGACAGACCCAATACGTCCAAATGTCTTAGGTACATTTTAGTCTAACGACCTATTAACTATCTGCCACATGTTGGAATTTTCAAATCATTTAATAAAACATCTTTGTCAAATCTTATGACCTGTACAGTTGTGCTTATTTTATTACTGAGGGGTATTCTCAGAATACTCGGTTTAATCCTATGACCTGACAAAGGTAAAAGGACAAACGATTCGAACAGAGGGGACTCTACGAACGAGGTCACGGGGTTACCTGATAAAAACGGACATGACGTCGTATCTGTAATGAGCAGGAGAAGGCATTCTAGTTGGAGAACTTGTGCAGTGAAGAGCAACCATACTTGAACCTCCAGCCCGTGAACTCATTACCGAATCAGTTAGTGGTACTATTTTGATTGCTTACGAAAGAAACATATCTCAGCCATGGACAACGCTGGGCACCAATCGTCTGACGCGTCAGCAACCCAACGTCTTCCGACATATAAAAGGAAACCGTGACTGACTGACTGATTTATTAACGCACAGCTCAACTCACTGGACGAATTGGGCTGAAATTTGGCACACAGATAGTTATTACGACGTAGGCATCCGCTAAGGACAGATTTTTGGAAATCCAACTCCTAAAGGGGTGTAACGAGGGTTCGCAATTTGTATGGAGAAATCATATAAGATAGAGATGCATCAATTCGAAAATGCGCAGGATTATTCCTGTCAACAAATAAATAAACACGTGTTTCATGCTTTCTAAAAAAAAACTCTTCAGAGGGTTAAAAGAGGCAAATCAACAAACGTGTCGTTTCCAAGGTTTGTCGGGACGTTGATCACGTGAAAGTCATCAATTTTGAAATTTATTATGGGGGTCTACGTCGAGAAATGAGTAACTATGCCAAATAATGGGAATGATTCCGTGTTTCGTTTCAATCACGTGCGAATCCGCCGGTAACGACTAGTAATAGCTAAAGTAGTAAGCAAAAGTTGAAAAGATCGTACACCTTACAAGTATAACTCTCTATATTGATCTTGTCAACATTATAACAAATCTGTTTTATATTTCACCGAAGTTTTTGTCTCCCGTCTGGACCTATAACACTGGTAGCGTTCATCAATCACGCATTAACGACGATTAATATCTCAACTAATCATTATCAGTATGTTTCGGTGCATTCACTGCATCGCCGATTATTGAGTGTGAGGTTATGTTTACATACGTATGAATGTATGCGGCAGGAGGAAAGTAATGGGGGCGCCGCCGTCGTGGGGCCCGGAGCAGTTGTTCCGTCTGTAGGTAATGGACGCTGCCAGATATAACAATGGTTGTTAACAAAGGACTAGCTGGACCATTTTCATAAGCTATTGTGTGTTTTGTGTCCTATCCTTTATAATATCTGTATACCGTACAACACACAGAATCAGTTCTGTCTGTGTGCCTGTGTGTGTGTAGCGCCGCGCGAGATCTCTTTCAGGCGGACGCGGACGTGCTTAGTTCCGAAAATCCCCGCGTAATATTTGTGTTTGCACGTCGGTGCATCACCTAACTAAATCGCTCACAAGCGAGCCATAAGTCTAGTTGCACGTAAAATGAAAAGTTAAGACACGTTGAAATAATTTAACGAATGATTTCAAACACGGATGCAATGAATTCAAACACAGGATTTGAAGCAAAAGAGAACAGTTTTTATTTCCTTACTTTATTGATCAACGTTTCGGCATAACTTTTGTGTCTTCCTCAGGATATTAAAACAGCAAACATCCTGAGGAAGGCACAAAATTGATGCCGAAACGTTGATCAATAAAGTAAGTAAATAAAAACTGTTCTCTTTTGCTTCAAATCCTGTGTTTGAATTCATTTGAACATACGAGGTGACACTATAATCAAAACTGATGAAATGATGACATTAATACAAGCCGTGAATGGTCAGGTGGGTCGTGTATTATTGCGACAAACAACCAACCTCCCAGTATGATCAATATCGAATATTAAATACGTATTTGATTAATAAGATTAGCTTCTACATATAAGTAGGTAAAGGTTCTGGGTGAAATGATATTAATATTGTTATCACTTGCCACCAGAACAAATTAAAAACGGGAAATCTTTTTCAAGAATTATTGAATTCAACATAAACTCTTCTGCATTAAGTACAAGCAAACCCGTTTTCGAAAATGTTTCCAAATCCAACGCTTAACGGGTGTTTTTTTTCTTTTCTTGGGAGGCAAAATGTTTACATCCTTAAGAGCCCGTTTCCCCTGGTTTTCTCAATGCAATATAGTGGTCTGCGGTCCCGTATAAATCTGATCGTAAAACGAGAGATAAAATTATGAAAAATTATTTTTATGGAGATTAAGGATCAATCTATGTCCCTATTGTACCATTTTTTTAATTTTTTTAGCAGAAGATTTTTTAAAAAAATTTTAAAAACCGTAAAAAGTGTCTTTTAAAAGCATTCGCCATTATTTAACAAAGTAAAAAATGAAAAATTTGTTACAATACGGACATAGATTGATCCTTAATATAACTAGAAAAAAATATGGCGTAGCCTGTTTTCCAAAATTACGACCCAGTTTATACGGGAAGCCGTAGCTCTGCACTGAAAAAATATCGTAATATGTTGAATTGACTGGTGCTGTAACTACGGAAAGAACGGGTGTTTTTGAAATTATCATCTGTGCTGGCATGTGCCGTTAAAATTTAGGGCTGGGTTGTATACTATAATATAGTGGTTTGATATATTCGTTGCAACGATTTTAATTTAAAGTTCGCTGCATACGAGGCTGGATTTGCCGCTAGATTTCACAACTAGTTTTCTTAATTGCTATTATGTGCTCGCTTCACACAAGGGCGTAGATATTTTTTTTTCTAGGGGGCGGGGTATAAAGCTAAAGAAATCAATATTTTTAAGTTTTATTAATAGGAATAAACACCAAAACCAAATGACTAAACTAAAAAACTTTGTTTTGGGTAGAATTTGAAGAGCCAAAAAAAAGTCTTTTTCATATAGGCACACGGGTCTCGTAAAATTCACGTAATAATGCGGGACATTTCCTATAAATACGGGACACAGAGCTTTAATGCAGGACTGACCAGGGGTATGAAACTCAATACTATTCGAGCTTCTCTTATTTGTCTGAAGGAATAATTTTAATGCCAACATGATAGCATGAAAATTGATGAAAATGTACTTTTGACGAACTTTTTTCAGTCATTGGCATCGCTGAAATGGCGCCAGCTCACCAAAGCGCATCAAAGCGGGAGTTTCAAAATTGTCTACTTATGTTATGAACAATATTATTTAATAAAAAAGGATGAAAAACTGTTCAATTCTTACAAAATTACAATTATAAGAGGAAATGTATTTTAAACATCAACCATTTTGTTCGAAACGTGCTTGTTGTGACAACACCATTCCCAGGGCAGCTACGACACACACACCATTTTACACAGTTGGTATTAAAATCATTCCTTGTCATTTAAGAGGTCACCTTGCCATCACACGAGACATCTTTACAAACACACACTATGTCATAATGTTTGTTTGTGGGCCTTTGTTCATGTCGCCCACGTTACAAGATACTGTTTCCAGATTGGTTCTTGCTCAGAGTCAGCAGATGACCTTGAAAGAACAATAGCCCCTGTTCTTATTGTAATTTTGTGAGCTAGCAGGCGAGCCCACAGTGACTTCATTTCCAGCTTTGTACCAACAGAAGTCCAGCGTTTAAACATGGATTATCGCTTTGGAAAATAAACAAGATTACCTTTGTCAGCAGTACGTAAGAAAAAATGTAACATTGCCAAATATAATAGGTAAATAATTTATCTATAATACTTATTTTATTGATTTATATTGATATTTAACTTCCAATAGGAAGTTATTGTAATGGGTCAGAAAATGATGGCACGCCGTTTTACTATTTAATAGTAGAAGAAAAATTATCTGAAAAGTCAAAACAGAAAAAAAAATTTGTCACAGCATAATTAAAATGGAACAGATTAATTTTATATCTATACACATAGAATATATTGAGAATTTTAATTATAAAGAGATAATAAAATAAATATGAATTCAAATAAAATTATGTACCTACATAATAAAAATTCAGAATTAATGACAAAATAAGAATTTTGAATTAAAATGATGTACATAATAAAAATGTTTTAATTACTATGGCACTAAGTACAGGTAATAGAGAATTTTTTTCTGCATTATCCTACAACTTTCTTTTGTTTTCTTAAATAGGTTCAGTATCACGTACTGACCCTAAATGCACAAAATCCTTACAAATTAGGAGGGCGGAAGTGCCGCCATTTTGACAAAAACCGTTTCAGCTTATATCTCCCTAACCGTGCACTTGAGGCGAAAAAAGGTAATAATCTTTATTGTAGATAAATAAATTTACTATCTTTTTTGTTCAATAATTTTTTTTGTATCACTTACCGTTTACGACTTATTCAACTATTACGATTTGTTTATTGACTTTTGGATCCATATCTCTTCTAATAATTGTTTAAACAATAAAATGCTAATGACTTAAGTTTAAAATCTACAAATTATCTACAACTTTTACTTTAAACTTTTTTTTCTAAAATTAATATTTTTCAAGTTACCGGGTGTAAGGTTAGTACGAGGTACGCATGATGCATGATGTAATGATAAAAATTCAATAAATATACAATAAAAGATTAATGATAGTGATATACCTAATTAGCAAAAAATGAAGATTTATTTTTGAGCGATTTCCACATTGTAAGCAATACTGATAGATTCTTAGATACATGAAAAAAGATGAAAGAAGTACAAAAACGTTTTAGAAGACAAAAATCAATATAATTATTAAAAAAATAGCGAAAATATTGATTTTCAGACATTTTTTTTCGAACATATGAACCATTTGTTAATATTCTATCAGTGCATATGACCGCCTAGGCACAGGATTTTTGACATTAGCGCGTTATAACTTTAAAAATATTAATTTTAGAAAAAAGTTTGAATTAAAAGCTGTAGAAAATTTGTAGATTTAAAACTTAAGTCATTAGCATTTTATTGTTTAAACAATTATTAGAAGAGATATGGGTCCAAAAGTCAATAAACAAATCGTAATAGTCGAATAAGTCGTAAACGGTAAGTGATACAAAAAAATTATTCAACAAAAAAGATAGTAAATTTATTTTTCTACAATAAACGTTATTACCTTTTTTGGCCTCAAGTGCACGTTGACGGAGATATGGGCTGAAACGGTTTTTGTCAAAATGGCGGCACTTCCGTCCGCCTAATTTGTAAGGATTTTGTGCATTTAGGGTCAATACGTGATACTGAACCTATTTAAGAAAACGAGAAAAAGTTGTAGGATAGTGCAATGTGGACGAAAATAATGACTCTATTACCTGTACTACACGCCGTTTTACTATTTAATGGTAGAAAGAAAAATATCTAAAATTCAAAAAGTCAAAACAGAAATCATTTTTTTTTTCAAAACATAATTAAAATGAAATACTTAGATTAAATTTATGTGTAATAAAATTTATTGAAAATTTTATTTATGAGTGGACATAATAAAATAAGAATGAATTGTAATAAAATGTACATAATAAAAATTCAGAATTAAAAAACCAAAAAAATAAAAAGTGTGCATTCATTTTTTTAATTGATTTCTAGTAAATTAACGTATTTATTATTATTTATGCCACTGTATTAGATTCCATAGCTCATTCGTTAGCTCATAAGTTGGCTAATAGTTGTGTCACTGTGGAGTAAAGAAACTCAGTCATAAATTAAATAATTAAATAAATAATATATAAAATAAATAATGAAAATAAATGTGTACTATTTTTTCCTGAATTTCCCGAAAGTCCTATATTTTTGCAACTTTAAAAAAATACTTTTTTTTTCGAAAAAAAGGTGGCAACCCTAATTGTAACAAACAGTACTGTATTATAGTTATTATTATGAATATACAATAAATTTTTTTCCATATTTTTGTGACATTTAACATAATTCTATTTTTTGTAAACTATTTCTTTGCAGATAAATTATATGTTGTAAAGTTTTGTAATTCTGGATATAAAATGAATATAGCACATCCCTATTTGATATCTGCAGTCTATACGTGTCTGTGTTAGTATACTAACACATGTAATAGTATGTATATCACTATAACGAGGCATATAATAATTCGGTTCTCTTTGTCAATCCTTCTCACATGTGTGAAAGATAGAGAGAGAGCATTCAATTCTCATAGACCACAATAATTAGTTGTACTATTATGAATGGAATGTTTCAAAATGTTTCCTCACCACACGCCGCAAAATACAGCTTCCCCTCTGCTATCGGCAAACGGGCTCTTAAAGTGACATGCATTAATTTCAACATACTCTTTTTAAAAATAAGCAAACCCATATTTGGGTGTTTTTTTATTAATTCAACCAATAATAGTGCAGGCAAATTAGCATATTTAGAAGCCAAGACCAACATTAAAATAAAAATGCCCGCCCAGGGGCAGTCAAGGGTTAATTCGGGGGAGTCAAAAATGGGGGCATAATATCTTATAGCGTTTTCCAGCGAAACTTAATGTTCTATCAAAAAATGTTCTACAGGACAGTTGTATAACATAAAAAGATCTACAACTTTCATAGAGGTCACTTTTTACTGTGATCTCAAAATGTTCGTGAAAAATGCAAAATGTGCGAAGAAAACGATTCTTTTGTTTTTTATTTTTCATTTTCGCATAAATAACTCAATTTTGATAAAATTTTGTGAAAGCATGCCTCTTTACGTCTTAAATAAGCACAACTATTTTTACATAAAAAAATCGAAAACTTTTGTGATATTCAGTTCTTTCAGTCAAAAACCATTTTTTTTCAAAAGAAAATTCTACGGTGAAAATTCATCGTACAGAGTTCTTCCTGTGCTTATTTTTTGTGTTTTTACATTTACTTTCTGATACAATAATAAAAAATAATAGTGCCTATTTAACAACACGCTCAAAAATTGGAAACACTAAAAAAATACTTTTTTAACTATGAATTTTTCAGTAATTGTTTATAATTTGTTTAAATTTTTAAGAAAATTGAAAAACGGATTACACCATACAATTGTACGGACAAATATACAAAATAAACTGTCTTTCATTGTTTGACCGGAAACCTAATTTTTTTGCAGTAATGTTATAAACATTAAATCAGAATAATAAAGCTTCACATAAGTAAGCAAAATAATCTTTTTTTTGTCATAGAATAAAAACATATCCAAAACAAAAGTTGTAGATCATGAAAAAATCTGCAACTTTTGTACAAGTTACTATATAACGTAACCTCAAAACTTCCGAGAAAACTGCAAAAAACCCTATTTTTTAGTATTTTTTACTTTTTATTTTTAAATTTTCATTTTTGAGTTGTGATTATAAATTTTCATTATTTTAGCTAAAAGTATATATCAAAACAAAAAGATGAGCACCGACCGAACCATGTACGTGAAAAATCATCGAACACGGTTCGGTCGGTGCTTATTTTTTTATTGTTACATATACTTTAGACTAAAATAATGAAAATTTATACTCACAATTCAAAAACATGCTCAAAAATGAAAATTTAAAAATAAAAAGTAAAAAATACTAAAAAATAGGGTTTTTTGCATTTTTTGAGGTTATGTTATATAGTAACCTGTACAAAAGTTGCAGATTTTTTCATGATCTACAACTTTTGTTTTGAATATGTTTTTATTCTATGACAAAAAAAAGATTATTTTGCTTACTTATGTGAAGCTTTATTATTCTGATTTAATGTTTATAACATTACTGCAAAAAAATTAGGTTTCCGGTCAAACAATGAAAGACAGTTTATTTTGTATATTTGTCCGTACAATTGTGTGGTGTAATGAGTTTTTCAATTTTCTTAAACATTTAAACAAATTATCAACAATTACTGAAAAATTCATAGTTACAAAAGTATTTTTTTAGTTTTTCCAATTTTTGAGCGTGTTGTTAAATAGGCACTATTATTTTTTATTATTGTATCAGAAAGTAAATGTAAAAACACAAAAAATAAGCACAGGAAGAACTCTGTACGATGAATTTTCACCGTAGAATTTTCTTTTGAAAAAAAATGGTTTTTGACTGAAAGAACTGAATATCACAAAAACTTTTCGATTTTTTTACGTAAAAATATTTGTGCTTATTTTTAAGACATAAAGAGGCATGCTTTCACAAAATTTTATCAAAATTGAGTTATTTATGCGAAAATGAAAAATAAAAAACAAAAGAATCGTTTTCTTCGCACATTTTGCATTTTTCACGAACATTTTGAGATCACAGTAAAAAGTGACCTCTGTGAAAGTTGTAGATCTTTTTATGTTCTACAACTGTCCTGTAGAACATTTTTTGATAAAACATTAAGTTTCGCTGGAAAACGCTATAAGATATTATGCCCCCCTTTTTGACCCCCCCGAATTAACCCTTCACTGCCCCTGGGCGGACATTTTTATTTTTTACGTTCATTATAAGCCCCTTTATCGTTTACAATGATAAAAGTTCTGTCTACAATTAATACACATTCTAAATCTAATTTGCCTGCACTATAAGGGGAAAAACGTGACTAGGTTTTTTTTTTGACTAATCAGCGCTGAAGTCAAACCGCTGAAGCTAGAAACATGAAATATGTACCGTAGGTTTCTTTTGTGAAATAAGCATTACTAAGAAATTCAACTCCTTATGTGGCAAAAGCTAGGTTGGGGAGTTTTTTGACAAAATGTTCATATCTCACGATTCACTTAAAGTATGAAATGTATTGCTGTCAACATACGAAATTTTCATTAAAAATAAGCAAATACATGTTCGATCGAGATTATTAATGTGTGTATATATAATTTGTAAACCTCTTATTACCCTCTTATTGATTGAATTTTCAAAAATTTTGAAGAAGTTCAATTCTAATTGTAAGCTGCGTTGAAATCGCATTTACTATAGAAACGGTAGATTACGTTTATTTTACTTTACGCAGTTTTTCAACACTAGTGTTAAATGTGTCATTTCTCGGCCGCTATATGCAGGCAATAAAAACAGCTATTTTATAGGAGGTTAACCGAATTATTTACAAGATATCACAGAAAATCTACTATTTTCATTTCTACAAATCAAAAAAAAATTGACTTTCATAAATCACAAAATAACAAAAATATAGGTATAAAGATTTAAAAATTTTGTAAATATATAATTTCCTGTGCATGTAATATTCAGTTCATGTTTTTAAAAAAATATACAAGTAGGTACTTAGCTTCACGATTATGATCTTATACATTCAATGGTTGTATTGAATTTAAAAAGGTCGAAGAAAAAAACGTCTATAAAAATGATCGAATAAAAAATGAAAGAATATAAATTGGTAACATTACAATTTATCTATAGTCCCGAATCCAATGAAATTTGCAACAAGCTGTGTCTGGCACTTACAAAAACTTTCCTATACCCAACTTGAAAAACTAAACTGTTCTACCATTGCCTATATAATAGGTATAAAATATTGTATTTGGAGGTTCTGTAGTGCACCCGTCAAGTTGAGCGAGCACGGTCGTTAGTATCCTTTTCTGGAAGCAAATTAGAGTACTTTTGACTTCCCCATATCTTTGTAGTGAATTTATCTAAAAACATGGGTTGTCGTAAAATAATCCATTCAACACAAGTGTGTAAAATAAATCAAACGTACATAATCAATTCAACATTAATTTTCATAAACCATCTAAGCCCACCATTAGAAAAATATGTAAAACTAGCTGCTCCCCGCGGATCCGCACGCGATTTTGCTGAAACAGGGTAGCGACAATAGTAGCGGAGCCTTCGGCGATATATCACACTTACATAAAGTAAAAGTAGCCTAAGTACCTCCGTATAATATCAGCTATCTACCAGTGAAAGTCCCGTCAAGATCGGATCAGTCTTTTCGGAGATTAGCCGGAACAGACAGACAAAAAATTTAAAAATTGTTTGTTTTGTTATAAGTACCGTATATACTTTCATATTTATGTAGTAAAAAGATGTTAATTTGACATTTACCTACATATACAGATACTTCAATTTTATTTATATGTATTACACTAGATGTTACCCGCGGCTTCGCACGCGATTGAGACGAAACACGGACGCATTCTCATTATTTGGCGTAGTTACTCCTTTCTCGACGTAGATCCTCCCTAATAAATTTCAAAATTGATGACATTCACGTGTCCAACGTCCTGACAAACCTTGAAAATGACACCCATGTTGATTTTTAGACTATTTACCTACCTCTTTTCACCGTCTGAAGGGGTTGTTTTTGAAAAATCACGAAACACGTGTTTATTTATTTGTTGACAGAAGTAATCCTGAGCAATGTCGAATTGATACATCTATCTTATATATGATTTCTCCATGCAAGTTTTGAACCCCCGTTACATCCTTTTAGCCTACGTCATAATAACTATTTGTGTGCCAAATTTCAGCCCAATCTGCCCAGTTCTTTGAGCTGTGCATTGATAGATCAGTCAGTCAGTCAGTCATCAGTCACTGTTTCCTTTTATATACCTATATAACGATTATTATATATAGATGTATAAATATCACCAGACGCAAATATAGTAGTTTATATATGTTACGGTAAATGTAAACTCTTGGGAAATGTACACTTTTACCGTAAAATGTGCCGGATAATGTGTACATTAAATGTAGATATTGCGGTAAATGTACACATTTCCCGGCACATTTTACGGTAAATGTGTACATTTCCCAAGAGTTTACATTTACCGTAACATTAAACAACCTAATATAATTGAAGTTTGTTATACAATGAAACTATCACAAATGTATAAAATATACTGCAAACGAAGTGAATAAACGTTATTTTAGACGGGGTACATGCAAAAAATGTGTTATTTACTCCAGATGTTCCTCGTGTAACTGTTAAAACTCGTTAGCGCTCATTTCATTATATAATGTCACACGCCGAAAATAACCTAAATTACACACTAGGTACATTAACTATAAGTAGGTACGACAAAAAAATGCAACAACTCAAGCTCCGTAGCCTATAAAGTTCTGATGTCTGGCAGTTTTTTTTTTTGCGGAGATACCAGTTACAACCACCAGACGCACGCCCGTCAATGTATTATTGCATGCACATATTGTGAGAGCACGAGGCATTGTTGGAATGCTGTCGAGGATGAAAATGATGACGGCTGCGCGTTCGACGCGCTCTTTAACTCTCTATTGTTGCTCTCGACTCTTCCAGCGGTAAAGCAGCCAGGTATATCTATACAGAATAGCGGTACCCATAAAGTCGCGAGTCGATCGGAATCGACTGGTAGACTGCTTAATGATTTTCAGCCAGTGGCGGCCTTAAGGAGTGGCGAGGAGGGCAATTGTCCAGGGTCCCGCTTTTGCAAAGGTCTCGCGCAACAACCCGAATAGAAAAAAAAATTGATACTTAAAACTGTATTTTATCTTAAGGTAGTTCACTTGTGAAACCGCTTTTCCTATAGAGATTTAATAAAATTGAAGTATAGGTAAGGTTAAAAACTCGAGTCGCAATGCCAAACCCTGCCGACAATACAGTGAATTTGCTAATACAGGCAGTGTGACTTTATTATATGAACTTTTTGTTTTAATACATCTCTTAAAATCATATTGTTTTACTCAATTTTAATGCTAATATTAATCCAACATCTGCACCAAATTAAATACACTCTTTAGTATGTCAATTCATATCCACAAACTAGTGTTTTCTTAAAATTTGTAAGTCCGGTCCTGCCGGGCCGGTGTTATTTAAATTTTAGCAACACATTTTAATCTTTACTGAAGGGTTTAATTTCAAATTTGAAACGATTCTGAGGATTTTTTCGGTATTTTTGGACCCAAAAACTGTTTTCAAGCCCTAAATACCACCCTTAAAATGGACCGATTCGGATCATTTTAAATAAGCTTCGTGCGGTCATGGATTCCTACATGTGGTCCAAATTTCGTTCAAATCGATTAAGTCTGTCAAGAGTTATCGTGCTAAAACATATACAGTGTGGTCACTTAAGTGTGCAACATATGAGAAAATTTTTAATTAAATGCACAACTAAAATACAAATATTGCCAAAAGTTGGTGCATGTCCGATAATCATTTTAGGTGCTCTTAGAATTGTTGAAACTCAAACAGCATACAGGGTGGGTCAAAAAATATAAAAATTGTACAAGAGTAAAGTGCCCTTATTTCAAAAAATTCAGCGAAATGTTATAAGAAAAAGTTGTTTAGAATTAAAAGTTATGCCCAAATACCAAAACATGGCCTTCTAAGAAAAAAAATTTTTTTTTTGAAAAGCCAAAATTATAATTTTTTTGAAAATTTTTTTTTATACTTAGGTACCTTAATCACACTGATAAATTATTCAAAATAAAATCAATTACGCATAACTTTGTTCAAATTCAGGCATATTTGTAAAATTAACTTAGATTTTTAATTTTTTATGGAATCACAAACTTGTTGCGTTGTTGGATGAAAAAAGGATTTTGATAAAAAAAAATTAGTTGTATACGGTTTAAAACTTGAAACATTAATAATTTTAATTTTTGAAAAAAAATGTAAAGAATTTAACAAAATCGACAAGACTTATTATCTAATATAAATGACGATTATTTAAGATGACATTGACAATATAGTTTTTATAATAATTAATTTTTAACATTTGTTCCATTGAACTAAAATTAATTAAAAACAAATCATGTCAACTTCTTTCTTCTCATCAATTACGCCACATTACCCCCGGGTGAGCAGTAAATGCGTTTCTACGCATTTTCAGCACGACGATAAAACGGTTTCAATTGTGAAACATGGCAGCGAAATTGATGGTCGGGTTCATTGACGTCAGCGAGAACACATGACGATGGCGTCGTAAATCGGACGATGCGACGCGGCGTACTCCATCTTGGAATGAACTTTTGTCCTTGATCGTCGCCGGGTCGGGCGAGATCATGGCGACGTTGAATTACCAATTGTCCTACTCGAAACGGTTGTCGACGTGGATGCCGTAGGTCGTATAGCGTCTTAACTTTGTCGTGAACCTCGTTTATTCGTTGACGGACCTCTTCATCAGTGGGACGGCGTGCAACATCTAAGTATTTGTCCAGCTTCCATTGACGATCGATCGGCCGTGACAGTGGTCTACCCAAGAAGACATCGGCGGGTGTGGTACGAGTAACTTCAGATTCGTTAGAGTTATGAGACATCTGAAAAAAATGGAGAAATTTGTCCCAGTCTTTATGGTTTCCTTCAGCACAGGCCCGGATCATGATAGATAAAGAACTCTTGAGATCCCTCATCGTGCGTTCTACCATATTTGAAGATGGTTGATACGGCGATGTAAAAATGTGTTGGATGCCCCAGGCTAATGTCATGCGGCGGAAGGTGTCGCTTCTGAATACGGTTGCGTTGTCTGACACCAGGTGTCGCGGTGGTCCATAGGTACACCATAGTTTAATTAATTTCTTACATGTTACTGCTGATGTAGCACGTCGACACGGTATTACCTCCAGCCATTTAGAGAAAGAGTCCAGCACCACCAATACATAACGATTTCCTAGAGACGATGTCAACAGTGGTCCGCAGAAGTCTATATATATTTTGTCCATTGGAACTGTAGGTGTCGTTGAGGACATCGGTCCACCAGCCGGTTGATTGTGCGATTTAATTATTTGACAATGTTCGCACCCTCTCACATATTCTCGTACATCTTTGAAAAGATTCGTCCACCAAAAACGTTTAGCGATAGCACGGTACGTCTTAGTAATCCCAGGATGAGAAGCATCTAGGTCATGGAAATAATATAAAATCATTCTTTGAACTGATTTCGGAACGACAATTCGTTTAAGACGGTTCTTTCCCACTAATTTTAACAGAACTCCATTTCTTTCGACGTATCCTGTGACATCCTGGTGATCTCTAAGATTCTGCAAGATGAGATGCGTCTCTGGATCCGAAGTTTGGTGTTCTTTAATGGTAAGAAAACTGTCTGGTATTTGATGTAGATTGTTAAGAACGGAAGTTGTGGTTGTATTTGTATTTGTTTCAGATTCGGCATCATATAAGCGACTAAGAGCGTCGGCAACGGAGTTTAATGGACCGCGGATATGCTGAACGTCAAATTGATAGTGCGACAATTTTAATACCCAACGTCCAACTTTACCGAGCTGCTTAGGATGTCGGATCATCCACGTGAGAGCTTCGTTATCCACCTGAAGCAAGAACCGTTTCCCATGGACATAATCGTGGAATTTGTCTAAGGCAAAGATGATACCCAAAGCTTCACGTTCTAGAATCTGATACCGTTTCTCAGTGTCGGAAAGTTTTCTTGATGCGAACGCCACTGGGTGAATTCCATCGGGATGTTCCTGCAGTAGTACGGCTCCCAAGGCGATGTCTGAAGAGTCACAACGAACCACAAATGTTTTGTCAAAATCGGGAAATTTCAATACTGGAGCTGAAGTAATTGCAGATTTCAGTTGATTTATAGCGTTTATTTGATCATCAGTGATACGAAACTTAATGTTTTTCTTTTTCAGGTAATTCAATGGCGCAGCTATTTCGCTGAAGTTTGTTATAAATCGAGAAAAATATGCAACCATTCCCAGAAAGGTTTTGACTTGTCTTAAATTGGTCGGTATCGGTAATGCTTGAATGCTTTTAATTTTCTCTGGATCAATATGACAGCCTTGTCCGGAAATGATGTAGCCGAGGCATTTGACTCTGCCCATAAATAATTGTGCCTTGTTCGGATTGATAGTAAACCCCGCAAGACGAAGTCGTTGAAAAACCTGATGCAGATGTTCGAAATGGTCTTGAATTGTTTTTGAATAAATCAGAAGATCGTCGAAGTAGCTCGTAATGAATTTGAATTGTAAATCACCGAAAATCCTGTTGATAATGCGATTTAGTCCTGCAGGTGATACAGCAAGGCCAAACGGCAGTACCTTGTATTGGTAACTTCCGAAGCTAGTTGAAAAAGCTGTGATCGGTCGTGAATCTCTTGTCAACGGAAGCTGGTGATATGCCATATTCAAGTCTAATTTTGAAAAAACTTGCGCTCCAGCTAAGCATTGAAACATGGATTCTGGTCGTGGTACGGGATACGCGTCGTACAAAACGCATTGATTTACTTTTCTGTAATCAACAACTAAACGCTGCCCTCCCTCCTTCTTCGGGATGAGAAAACAGGGGCTGGAGTAGGCTGAATCGCTCGTCTCAATGACGTCCAGGTTAAGTAGTTTGTTTATATGTTCTCTCATGACTGTAGCTTTCGGCGGAGTTAATGGGTAGGGCGGCAGATGCACCGGCTTCGTATCCGTCAATCGAATATGGTAAGTATATGTTTTAACTTTACCTAATTTAGTCGTAATCGTATCTTGAAATTCTTGTAATAAATGTTGTCGGAGTAGTTCTTGTTCTTGATTGAGTTCTAATGGATTTTCCATACATGACGATAAAATATTTTGAAACATGTTAGGATTATTTTGTATGAACGGAATTTTAAGTTGTGGAGCAAACGAAAAGACAAGGAAATTGTCGACAAAATTTAAGGATGCTTGTAACTTTTTAAGTGAAGAACAACCTAGGATAAGATCGAAATTAGCCTGGGGTATAACGAGAAAAGGAAGGACCCAGGAAAAATGGTGAATTTTGATTTTGACGAGGAGTTTCTGCTTGATAAGACTGAGTCGATCATCAGGTAAACGAATAAATGTTGAAATCGGAATGCTCTTGAAGGTAGCCTCGTTTGTTATTTGAGACGCAACACGCTCAGAAATGAAATTTGCGTTGGCACCTGAGTCCAAAAGAACTGGAATTTGAACGGTACCTATGACGGCTTGCACGATGGGTAATAAATTCAGTTGTTCCTCCGTGTTCTTTTCTTCATTTGTTCGGTCCATCACGGACCGGACGTGGTTGAGTTTTTTGATTGCGATTCATTCCACTGACGTTGACGGTTAGCATTAACTGTTGCTCTCTTGCGACATTCAGCGATAAGATGACCTTCTTGTTTACAGTAGGTACAATGACTCGTTGCCTGATTCTGTTGACCTGGTGCCGTAGATTCGCTGGAGGAAGCACCCATCTCTCTCTGGAATGCACGTTGGAGTAGCTGTTCGGCTTGAGACAAACGTTGGACGACCTGATGAAGTTGTATCCAAGATGTCGGTAATTTTTCATGACGCGTTTTAAGTAGTGTGTCTACATTTCTGTTGGCCCAGATCTGCAGGATAAGCTGTTCCTCCAATATTGTTGTTGAGATGGCTCTACTTTTAGCTCGTACATCATTAACGAATGACGGAAATGATTCAGTTGGTGCCTGAGCTCTGTTGACATATTCATTAATTAGATGAATTTTAATTTCCGGTGCAAAAAATTCTTCGGTGAGTTGCCTTTTGAAAAGTTCCCAGTTTGAAGCTGTTTTAATGTGATTTGCCCACCATGAACGAAGAAGCCCATCAGTATAAATGAGAAAACGCTGGAGAATATCCGTTTCAGGAAGCAATTGCAAGTCTATTATTTCGTCAATTTTTTCAATGAAGACAAGAAGCTTTGTTGGATCGTCTCCGGCGCATTTAGATACACCCACGAAATATGGTTGTACATCCATTGACGGATATATCCTATTCTGCTTGGTTAAGTCAGCAATTGTACGGGTGAGCTCTGCCAACTGGGATATCTTGTCAAAAATACCCGCCGATAACTGCATGTGTACAGCTGTGGCATTTGTCAGCGACGTAACTCCACGCGACGCTGATGTAGTAGGACTTGGATCAGCTTGAGGCGCCGTAGAATTGCCTGCAGTGATGCCGTCAGGACCAGTCGGAGATTCGAATACATCCTCGTAGCTTGTTTGAGATTCTCCAATTTGTGCTCTTGTTCTTGGCATAGTATATCTTTATTTTTCACACGTTGATAATAGTCTTGATAGTAAGTTATATATAATTTTTTTTTTATCAGATAATTCAAAATTAACAAAAAAAAAGATTTATTTATTTATTTATTTTAATTAAAAATTTGAAATAAAACGACACTAATTATCAAAATCAGTGTAACCCAGAGTGAACTTTTGCTCTGCTACCATTTGTTGCGTTGTTGGATGAAAAAAGGATTTTGATAAAAAAAAATTAGTTGTATACGGTTTAAAACTTGAAACATTAATAATTTTAATTTTTGAAAAAAAATGTAAAGAATTTAACAAAATCGACAAGACTTATTATCTAATATAAATGACGATTATTTAAGATGACATTGACAATATAGTTTTTATAATAATTAATTTTTAACATTTGTTCCATTGAACTAAAATTAATTAAAAACAAATCATGTCAACTTCTTTCTTCTCATCAATTACGCCACAAACTTTATGTTTGTTGCAACGATATTAAACACCCTGTATGCTGTTTGAGTTTCAACAATTCTAAGAGCACCTAAAATGATTATCGCACATGCATCAACTTTTGGCAATATTTGTATTTTGGTTGTGCATTTAATTAAAAATGTTCCCATATGTTGCACACTTAAGTGACCACACTGTATAGATTTGTTCAATTTATGTGATAACGCGGTCATGACTGCCGTGAGCGATCAGGGCTATGTTCCGATATACACTGTGAACACTGTTCAGAACTCTTACCACAAGGGCCGAAAGTGTGATATTCTTGCCCTGCGCGCCATGATGCCTGAGGTGAAGCCGAGGTCATCATTGCACGCAGGTCAAGGTATCACATTTTCGGTCAGTGTTGTGTATACTATTTTTCTTCATATCTTGGTCGTAAGCAGGCTTATTAAAAACATTAATTAATTACTTATTAATTACATAAAAACACAGATAAGTTCGAAGCAAGCAGCTTGGAGTTTATACGTAAAAACACGAATGACAGCTGTTCGCAACTATTAGCAAAATGTAATACGACATCTAAACAACAGTTGATTGGTTGTTGCACATACCGCTAAACTAGCGATATGTGCTTTATTATCGCTTTGTGCATCAGAGCTGACTTTCGTTCATATAAGAAGTTATATCTAAGTTAATTTCACACGAAATCCATTCAAATTGAAGCTTTTTGAAAAGAGGAGATTCTGATCTATAAAACAGAGCCATTTTTAAATCAATTCGAGTTCATAAATACTATTAAAATTGTAATTGAAAATCTCAAACAGCAGTTGTCGGTTGGTCAGTACGTATGTACGTACGTATGTACGTCACGACTCTACAGATCGCAATTTTGGTCGGATTGCCTTGGGTAATATTTTATTCACTTTGTTTACTATCAGACCAGAACCCTATTTAAATTCACTAAAATGTGTTCAGTAGTTTAATTTTTATAAACAGTTTTATTTTATTATTTTTGACAGCTAATAGTTTGAAAAAACAATATAATTCGGAACCCAAAGGAATGGTGAGACCTCTGGTGAAAAATGCGCCGAACTGCCATAAGGGGGGTTTTCGACAGGTAAAGTATAGAGACATAAGGTAAACATTGATTTAGAAACGCATGATGGAGGCTAGGTCTAGCCTCCATCATGCGTTTTTTTTTATCATACAGTGGAAAACTTGCGGAATGTGCACTTTTGGTTTTGCCAACTATTTTTGCTTTACTACCGCCCTAATGTACGAACTTCCAACATCGGTGCGTTTAATCCCACCAAGGAGTAAATGTTAGACTTTATGCCTTACAATTGATACCGAAAGTATACACTTTCAATCGAGGTGTGAAGAAAATTAGATTTTCCCATTTAGAATAACGTTGGGAAATCTGAGCTGTGCTAGTTTTCGTATATATTTCCATTTTCAACACGCTTTTATTAGCTTGATTTGCAACTTCCTAACAATGTTAACATTTTACAACTCAATGTTCACTCACTTCTAATTGTTGTATCGATTTGAAACTTTGCAAACTTATGCAATTCTGGTGACAATACAATACATATGTTACCATATAACGGAGATGGGAGGTGGTCATTGAGCTCGATATGAATAATTGTTTTAGTAAGAAAACGCCAATTAAATATTGTAGCTCCGCTTATTGCGTTCAATTTAGGTATAATTTGATATAAAAACTGATTATTGTATACTTGTCTTTATACACTTATAATAATTATAATTACGATGTGTTTCTATTACACCCGCGATCCGCAAAAAAGGAGTGTATATTTCTGTGGTATAATCTCTTTATACAACCGAACATTTTTTACGGGAAGGAAAAAACTTCGATACAAAATGATGAAATATCGCTGTCGTTTAGGTGTGAAAAAAATATGTGTTGCAATAATCCTGTATTCGACACAAAATCATACAAATCAAACGATGTCTTACAAATCCAAGGTCATGTATACTTTAATAACGCGTTAAGTCACAATTTGACTATATAAATATCTTCGCAATTTAATAATAAAATTGAATCAAACAATGCGAAATGATTGACATGAAGCGAGCACATGTTACAGATTCATCCATATACAAGCGCGTTGTGTAGCACAAGAGCACAGGAACGTTAAGAAGGAACGTGTGTAGTGGAGAAGGTGGAAGAGGAACGAGAATACGACGGACGGCGAACGAAGAGAGGGCGTCTTCATCAGCGAGCGAACATCGTCGACATCAATGAAGCGTTCATAGCGCTTTCCATCGCTGCTGTATAGTCGTCGCGAATCGCGACTAATGGCCGTGCTTGACAAGTGATATTTTACTTCCTCGATGCACCCGTCACAATAGACGCCGTGGTACCCACCTCCTTCTCTAGTAGGTACATTGTATAGTGTGTACACTGAGTTAAAAACAAACAGAAGGTCTTTCTCGCATTGTCTATATAAAACAGCTCTCGATAAGATTATGGCACGTAAAATTTCTCAATTTCTAAACTCTCTGCGATAGTTTTAAAAAGAAAAAATAAACGACAATATTTTTAAAGCAAACTTTGTATAATAAAAATGAACTAAAAAGTTAAAAACAATTTCATTCCGATTAGAAAAAAGTCGTTTTATACTTACTTATCACCGTCTCAAATTTTCAAATAGAAGCGTGTTACATTTTAATAACAAGAGAGAACAAAAAAACGGTGTAACACGCTTTTATTTGAAAACTTCAGACTGTGATAAGTATGTATAAAACGACTTATTTCTAATCGAAATAATATTATTTTTAACTTTTTAGTTCATTTTTATTAAGAACTAACAAAAGCTTATTTTTTTTAAATCGTTTATTTATTTTTAATTTTTTAGTGTGCTTTGTTAAAAGTGCGATATGCATCCGGACGAAAGCCGGATCGGTCAGTTAGTTATTATTATATTGTATTGTTATCGAAACTACATACGTATGGAAAAATTTCAAATCCATCGGATAACGGGAAGTGGTTAAAAGTGCGATTTGCAACCGGGCGAAGGCCGGAACGGTCAGTTAGTTATTATAATATTGTATTGTTCTCGGAACTACATACGTATGCAAAATTTCAACTCAACCGGATAACGGGAAGTGGGTCATATTTAACTTGCAAGATTCGATTAGGTAGCGACAAAGAGACAGACACTGTAACAGGTGAAACTAAATAAAAGCTTGTAACATTTTAACGAAGAAAGCCCCATACTACGATTATTGAAAATCTGAAATTTTTACATTACTTTTTTAGGTTGAATTTAGGGGTAATTTTTCGGTTTTTTGTTAATATTACATTGGCAAACAAATTTTATTATTCGAAAAAATTACAGCTTATTTAGGACATGGAAAGGTAAGTCTCCTGAAAATTTCATGAAAAAAAAATCATTTTTGCAGGAGAAAAAAATTAAAAACGAAAAACACGGTTTTTTCGATATTTCTCTGAATATTTGAGGTTATGTGAAAAAATTATATTCATAAAAGTTGTAAATCCTCTTAATACCTACAACATTGCCATACAACATTTTTCGATTGGAGGTCAACTTTTGCCGGAAATAACGGAAAACCGCGTTTGTCCCCTAAAACGCGCCCCCCGCAGCCCCCCCGGCCTTTTACGCATTTGAATTTTTCGTTTCTGTATTTCTGACGGCAGTTTCTTCTGTTCCTCATCATTCGTTTTCTGTTATTAATTTTTTCCTTGTCAAAAGTTAACTACTCAGTGAAACGTCTGCCGTGATAAATATAAGCTTGTAGGACTATAATGAACACAATATATTAATTTTTTAACTAACTGTAACTAAACTCATCTAAACAATATATTAATGGCAGACCTGGTCAATTACTTTCAAAATGTCATATTTTTGGTACCTTCAAAATTGTCTGCCACGATGTTTGACGCGCGATAATGGTCTGCCATTGTTATTTTTTAATAATAATAATAATATATTATTAAATTTCCAAATGGCAGACGTGGTCAAATACTTTGAAAATTAGTCAAATTAGTACGGGCCGCGGCTGCCACGCTGGCCTTAGTGAGTCCCCACACCATGTATGGTAGGTATGCCAGTTTTCATTATCTGTCATCTAGGTATTCTTTACATTTTATAATTATTTTTATGCTTATGCCAATATTCAATACTGCATTTGTTTGCACACAAATGCAAAATGATTACCAACAACAATTCAAATAGATCACCTTTTCTGCACGTTAGTTCATACCATTAATAAGCACGCGAATAGCATCGCGCGAAATGCTCCCCGAATTTGAACCCCACAGAGTATGTGTGTGTGTCATGCTAGGAAAACATGTTAGAGGCCCAGAAGTGACACCAACTGCCCAGGTTCATGGGACACTTCAGGAAATAGGAGAGACATTTCGCAAGATGCCATTCGCAAACGCAGTGATGGTAGAAACTTACGAATCCAAGTAATCAGGAGTTCTAGGAGACAATACCAAGTATTGAGATCTGTTAAGTGAAAATGACGTTGGTAAACATTTTTCATTTGTGTACGAACAAATGCACGTAAATGTAAAGAATAGATGGCAGTTAATGAAAACTAGCATTTTGATATAATTTTATCACCCAATTCACAGGTGCTTTGAAATTATGAAAAAATAATCACTCCTTGGGATTATCCTTGAATAATATGTCAAAAATGTGTACAGACATGTTAAAACTAATGTATAAAAAAATACTACAATCGAACTAAAAATTAAAAAATTATGAAACCTAAAACTTAATTAAAATTCTACAACGAACGTTTTCTTTTTTGCACCTGAGTATATAACAGAATTAGCTCACTTAATTATTTGAGACAAAACGTCTTTTAAAATATAAATTGTAGGCTTTACTTTGACGACTTCCTCAGTCGCGACAAAAGGGAAACGTTATATCGAAGCGGAGCTAAGCGAAGTTTAAAGCCACTAGAATAGATAGTGCCTCTAGACTGGCAGTATGGCGGCGGCACAGTCGCACATTATAACGGTGCCAATTTGTCCATATAGAGGCGCTGACAGTCAGCATCCATTGTTCGCTATGACAAACAAAACAATGGCGAGCGAGGCGCGAGGTTTTTGTTATACACACAGGCATACCAACAACAAATAATAATAACAATCGCCTATCTCTCGTTCGTCAATTTCAATTGTAATATCTCTCTACAATATATAGCGTTCATATTATTGTTGTGTTGATGATAACTACTATTGAAAGGAGACATGCAGTATTGTTGTGATCATAGACGGCTCTTCTTCTCTTATCAACGGACGTGTTCGAATTCTATCAGCGCCGGCCCGAGAAACTTGGCGCCCTAGGCGAACGTATTTTATAGGCGCCACTTTTAAACCAAATTTTCACAACATGTAAAACACACGAAATAATACACGGACGGATCATTTGTACGGAAGAAAGCTATAGTGTAGTAAAGAATTTTATTTACCCGTCATCCGTGTATAATTTTTTTCTGGTGCATAATAAAAATGTAAATGGAAATTATTTGAATAATGATTCTGAGAATTTTGAAATTAGCGTTTTAAAAAAATAAAAATTTTCCTAGATCTAGTGGCAAATTAGCTTAAAATGGCAATACGTAAACGATCAGTATTAACAATTTAGTTTACAAAAAAAAATTACTACGAGTAGCGCCTCCGATCATATAGACAGAACGAGCCCCGTCACATACACCATATTCGGATCAGCTTGTAAACCACATATTTTGGATCGGCTTGTTTTTCGGTTGCACCACACTTGCCGTCACAGTAGATTGTGGGATGGCCACCCTACCCTTCCATTCATGGTCCTCTCCGTGACGCCTCCCAATTTGAGCGGTCTGAGCCATTACCCTGTTCGCCCATATCGACGAACTGGTTCTTTTAAAACAAACCAGTACCTGGGTGACCGAGCTTTGCTCGGAAAGTTAAATAAAATACTGATATGCTGTGGTAAGCTTTTATAGGACTTGTGACGGCGCGGGGATCAAGGATTAAACACTATCACTTAGTATCAACACGGTATAAAGCAGTATTAATTATATTCATATTATTAATCCTTTAACTTCTTGGTAATATAATTTATGTTCTATTTCTCCTATCTTCTACATATAATAATTATAATTCGAATCTATGATATTGCATCTTTCACTTCAAATTTAGGTTAAAAATTTATTTATTAAAATTTCTCACCTATAATAATAATTGTTTTTAACTTTCTTTCAAATACGTATTTATTTTAAGTCCCACTTGGATAGTAATTAGAGATTAACTGTCATAATATTTTGAAAACAATTGTTTCATTGATTGTATAAAATTCCAAAACCTACTTACAATATTTAAGTATTTTCATACGTCAAAAAATTGATTTTTATAATGATAAAATTTGTAAGAAAACGATTTTTTCGAGAGATGAGACCTAGCTAAAATGATTTTTTGCCCCCCAAAATCCCTTTTCAGTAAATTTCATCCAAATCGTTAGGGCCGTTTTCGAGAAAATATTTAAGGACATAGGTAGGTACATAGGTAGATACAAGATTAGCTCGTTTAATAATATAGGGGATTTTAGAAATTTATGAAAAAAACTATAAGTTGGAAATGTACTTTATGACAGTACAATAATATCAAAATAGAATCTCCTCTAAAATCTATTAAAACCACCGACATACAGTAGTTTTTTTTCTGCCATGAGGATAGGAGATTCCGACTGATAACTGATGACGAGCCACGCGATTTGAAGCGAAGTGCGAAAGTGAAAAGGAGTAGCGTGGTGGTTCTTTGAAAACATCAAAGATCAACCACATACAGCATCACAGATGACAGAAGTACAATCTCTGTATTCCGGTGCAGTCAGAAAAGATCATTGCTAATGTCTTACAGTCAAATTTTGTTTTTTAGTTTGGATATTTTATGTTCATTTTACACCGACTTCTTTGCGATAATTTATCCAGGCACCGAGCTCCATCGTAAATCAAAGACAGTGAAACATTATATAAATTAGTTGACCACAATTGCAGTAACTTAACAATTTTGTAATCACCAAAATAATCTTGTGCCGTCCTGAAATAATAATCGCGGTAGGAGTGCCGCGATTATTATTATTATAAAGTTCAATTTTTTTTACAAATCCCTAACATGACAAGAACTGGAATTTGGAAGTTAGTACACACTACGATAATAATTAGGAAGACAACGCGCCTTTACACATTTGTCGGTCTAGACTCCAGACGATTATACGCCAATAATTTCAGCACCCCTCACTAAAGTGAATTATATTTTTGCAAAAAAATTGAGACATCTTGATTCACAGCGAATTTGTACTTTGCACTTTGAATGTAGATCGCAGATTAATCAACCACAGTGCATGGTGTAAATATGTTTTACACTACCCTCTACAAAATACCTACGTTACAGACAGTGTATAGAGATCTATTGCACCACGAGTGATGTAAAATAAAATAAAACTGGTCACACTGTATCAATTGCATAGTAAATCACTGTCAGTTGTTTACTATTTAGAAGTGACGTTTGCTCAAAAGTGAACTGTCAAAAATTTTGAAAATAAAGTTAAAACCAGCTATTTTATACGAGATATGTGAAAAAATATCACGCCGTAATAACTCATTACGACACAAGTTATATACAATCTGCTACTTCATCATCATTTTATTCATAGTGCGGAAGCGGTGAAAGATCAAAAAAACCTATCCTCTCCTCGAAATTTCAACATTTGTTTTCTGATTATTTAAAAAATTGAGAGACTTTGAAAGATTTCACAAGTACTATTCTCATCAAGCTGAATCGAATGACTAATGTGAGCCGTCGTGAGACGCCTGGCAGATGTGAAACACCTAAATTTATTTATACATCTAGGTATATTTATATAACATTCTGTTTAGATCAAATTATATTTATTCTTTTTCATATGATTTTTTAAATAGGTAAGTCATTTCGATGGGAAATTAAATTCTCTACAAAAAGTTTCATACAAATAGACCGGCAGCTCGTGACAGATTTTATCAACCAATCGTATCGCGTATGCCCTTCAAGTTGATGATTATAAAGTAGGTTTAACTAAAAAATGGATCTAAGCGAGATCGTGTGGGCGGGACATGTAGCGTGCAATGTCATCTGAAATTGCAAAAAAAAATTGAATTTTTAATCAATCGTATCGCGTATGCCATTCATGCCTTGATGTAATTTATAAAAAAACAAATCCAGAGAAGCATCGGCATACGTTTAGGTCGGGGCCTTGTGGCTGAACTCAGTCCTCGAAGTTGCAAAAAAAAACAATAATTTTAACCAATCGTATTACGTATGCCGTGTCTACTAAATGTTTATATTGATTGTGAAAATAATTTTTGACCAGTCGGCATACGTTTTTACTGGGGCCAAATATTTTTTTTCAATGATGGCGTTTGTAAAAAAACCTTGTTTTAAATCAATCGTATCGTGTATGCCTTTGAAGCCATGGTTAATTCCGATTTTTATATGTTATATATTTTAACGGCATACATATTTTCGAGACCTTGCCCAAAGGCATACGTTTTAAAACTGTAAAAAATGTATCCATAATAAACCAATCGTATCGTGTATGCCCTTTTGGATTTAACTTCGTAATTATTATTTCTTATCAAATTTAAAAGGGCATACAAATTGTGCGGGACAATAACGAGAATCAACATTTTTTTAAAAAGGAGATGTGTTTGGAATTTTTTTTTCAATCGAATCAAGTATGCCACGAAATACTTATCACTAACTTCAATGGATCACAGTTACTCTATTTATTAAATAGAGTCAAATTTATGCCCTTTGCAATTTTTCTGCAAAATTATGCTATTCGGCCAAATTTTATGAAGGCATACGGATTCACGTTAGCCGTTATGCGATTGGGACGATGACATAACTCGCTTAATTTTGATACTAGGAGCTTCCATAAAAAAATAAATATTTTTTCAAACACTTCAAAAAAATTTCTATGAGTTTTCCCCGAAAAATTCATTGTTTTTAGGTTTTCGTACCCGAAGGGTGCTCAACGGGACCCTATTACTAAGCCTCCGCTGTCAGTCCGTCTGTCTGTCAGCGGGTTGTATATCAAAAACCGTAATAGGTAGAGAGTTGAAATTTTCACAGAGTGTGTATTTCTATTGCCGCTAGAACAACAAATAATTAAAAACCCTCCAAAACTCCCAAACGAGAAGCAAACTAAGTTTTTTGCTTATAATTCGCTCAATTTAAATCAGTTCGTTTTAAACGAAAGAGGAGAAAATTTTACATAGATTTTGTATAATAGAATTCGTCGAAACACTTTTTTTATACAGCTTTATATAGAAAACAAGCTCTATAAATTCAATTTTGTCTAATACATAGCATACACGAATCGTCTGTCTTCGTTTGTTGCATACTGTACCATGGGAATTTAAAAACAGCGTATGTTCTGTCTTAAAATAAAAATACTGAATTTGTTCAAAAACGAATGTCATTTCAAATATTAGTCAATCTTTTGACATTAGTATTTTGTGAAATGCAACGCCTTCTGAGTTAACGATTTGAATAACTAATTAATTATTAGAACATACTTTGACAGATGAAAATGTCAGTTTTGACATTTTTTACCGTTCCAACATCATGGATGAGCGGAATGAAACCAAATTTTGGGAGGATGTTTGATATACAAATATGAAGAGGCCTATTGTTTTTGAGAGACGTCGGTGCAAGCGCATAAGAAATATATATTATAATGTTGTTTTTATAAGATAATAGTATAGGTTTTCATTGACAACTTTAAAATAGAGGGTAAGTAGAACCTACAGCCAAATTTTGGTACTAATCGGTGCTGTTTGGTAGAATTTCCAGGTTTGGCAGTTTTTTCTGTGCATTGACTGGGCTATTACGCGTTTTTGCCCCACGGAAATTGTATGCCCTTTTGAATTTGATGAAAAAAGTATGATTACTAGTAAAATCCAGAAGGGCATACGCGATACGATTGAAAAAAATTCATATCAAAATTTGCAACTTCTCTGGTTCCTCCAACCACCGGACCCCAAAATTATTGTATGCCAGCTTGTATTTCTTTATTAGTGTATTTGCCATAAGGCACTTACACTATTGGCGTCGGTCGGATGGCGGGACCTAGGGGTCGGACCAAAATTTCTCGACGTTTCATAAGTTTCTAAGAAGTTTGGCACCATTTTTGGAAATGTTTATATATATATATATATATATATATGTGTGACCACGATAACTCTCGACAGACTTAATCGATTTAAACGAAATTTGGTCCACATGTTGGAATCCATCATCGCAAGAAGCCTATTTAAAATGGGCCCGATCGGGCCATTTTAAGGGGGGTTTTTAGGGGTTGAAAAATGTTTTTGGGTCCAAAAATACGGAAAAAATTCTCAGAATCACTTCAAATTTGAAATTTAACCCTTTAGTAATTATTGAAATGTGCTTCTAAAATTTAAATAAAATCGGCCCGACAGGACCGGACTTACAAATTTTATGAAAACGCAAGTTTACTGATATGGATTTACATACTGAAGGGTGTATATAATTTGGTACAAATGTTGAATTGGTATGTAGTATTGAAATTAAGTAAAAAAATGTTGTTTTAAGGGGTGTATTAGAGGGTAATTTTTTTATTTTGTCCAAAAACAAAGTTAAGTTCGTACAATAGAGCCACACTGCTTATAAAAGCAAATACACTATATTGTCGGCAGGGTTTCGCACTGCGACCCGAGTTTTTTTACAATGAAAACAGTGTTTTGCAACAATTTTCAATAACGATACGATTGATTTAAAACAAGGTT
This sequence comes from Xanthostigma xanthostigma, assembly GCA_963575645.1. Taxonomy (NCBI): domain Eukaryota; kingdom Metazoa; phylum Arthropoda; class Insecta; order Raphidioptera; family Raphidiidae; genus Xanthostigma; species Xanthostigma xanthostigma. Next base: position 18,400,353 of record OY754468.1, read on the forward strand.
TTTTTTTACAAACGCCATCATTGAAAAAAAATATTTGGCCCCAGTTGAAACATGCCGACTGGTCAAAAATTATTTTCACAATCAATATAAACATTTAGTAGACACGGCATACGTAATACGATTGGTTAAAATTATTGTTTTTTTTTGCAACTTCGAGGACTGAGTTCAGCCACAAGGCCCCGACCTAAACGTATGCCGATGCTTCTCTGGATTTGTTTTTTTATAAATTACATCAAGGCATGAATGGCATACGCGATACGATTGATTAAAAATTCAATTTTTTTTTGCAATTTCAGATGACATTGCACGCTACATGTCCCGCCCACACGATCTCGCTTAGATCCATTTTTTAGTTAAACCTACTTTATAATCATCAACTTGAAGGGCATACGCGATACGATTGGTTGATAAAATCTGTCACGAGCTGCCGGTCTAAAAGTGTTTCGAAATTTTGCTCCGTTTACAAGATATATTGAAAAAACTTAAAAGGGTCCATTTTTACCCCTATTTCCAATTTTCACCCTCTAATTTAATAGCACTCTACCAATGACCGATTGCTGCAAAAACCCGTGAACGTCAATAAAATGAGAACAATATATCTGTATAAGAGGGATAAAAATCGAAAAAACAAAGCTACGTTCGAGTGGCCATATTTTGGTGAATTTTTAACTAAAAAAAATTTTTACCCAGCATTTCAAAGGAAATTTTGTCTACTTTTTTTTCTAGGTAGCAATCTCTAACCCAAAAAAAGTTATAGGCAAAAATGCAAAAAAAAAAACAAAAAATCAAAATATCGGCTTTATTCCCTTTTTGTTTCAAAATTTTTGGCATTAAAAAAATGTATTTTTTTTATGTAAGCCATTTCGATGGGAAATTCAATTCTCTATAAAAAGTTTCAGATTAAGTATATCGAAATTTTGCTTCGTTTGCGAGATATATCGAAAAAACTGAAAGGGGTGCATTTTCATCCTATCTTCAATTTCCACCCTCTAATTTAATAGCACTCCGCGGTTTTTTCTTCTTAAATAACCTATTGACCCAGTCCTGCAATAAAAACCCGTGAACGTCTTAGTTCCTTATTCCCCTGTTTTTTAGGGTATAATCAATAGCCTAATAACAAGTAACAACGCCCAGTAGCAAAACTACATAAACAAACACATGTCGAAATATTAAAGCCATGTTCGAAGATGTCGTATGCAACTTTAATTTACAAACAGTGCCACTTAAAAATGACTATTTTAGTAACTAATAAATCTCAGTTAGATGTCGTCTTTAACAAAAGTCATGTTATAATCCAACACATACTTACATACAGAATTCTAGTAACTAAAAACGTAACACAACGGCATTGCAGCGTCGCGCCAATTGCACGTGTTTACTCCCAACCAAATGTGCCAGTAGATGTTTCACATCAAAAAATATTTTTTTCTAAGATCCGCGTAATTAATGTAAGTGATTTACATATGGAACCGAATAATCATTGGACTCTAAACCGAAACAGGATGGAATTTCAGTTCACATCCCCGGACAACAACACGCCACTGCAGTTTCCATAAAACAGAGGAATAACGCACGCAGCCGTCATGTTTTTAATAATAATACCTAAACAATAAGTCTGAACGGTTTTGTAATGTAAAACATTGTGTTTTGTCTACATGATATGAATGAGATCGTATGGCGCTGTGGCCAACTAATACAAATTACAATTTATTGTTATTTGTTATATACGGTTACACACACACATAAGCCCGATCACATACGGACAGGTATAAAACATACATGTGTTGATCGCTGTAGAGCCATTCATGTGAACATAGACAATGGAATCCTGTGTTAAATTAAAAAGAATCGACACCTATTGTACGGCGAATTGTGTTGGATATTCATTCAAATAAGTAACATTGTTCGATGCAGTGGCGGATCCACGGGGGGGGTTTTCGGGTTCAAACCCCCCCTTCCAGAGAATCAAAAATCCCAAATTAAAATCTTACTGCGCGATAAAAAAAAGCTTTTCATGTTTTTCATGAATTCTCCGCAAAAGGAGTAAAAATTTTTCAAGACCCCCCCCTTGCCGTAATCCTGGATCCGCCACTGGTTCGATGTTACGCAAGTATTCGAAAAAAAAGTGGTAGGTGTATACTTTATATAAAGATCCACTCAAAAGTCAAAATCAACACGGGACAGAAGATGCACGGTACATATTTATATACATTATACATACACCTAACGTGACAATTTATTTTTTTCCTCAGCGCTGGACACCCTTGAATTGTTATAATTTTAAAAATAAAACACATATTTGCAATATCGTTATGAAATGTGAAATGATCAAAAATGTAAATAAGAACCATTTATTTTTTCCTCAGAGCTGGACACCCTTAAATTATTATATTGTTAATTGAAATGTCAAATGACATATCAGCAGAGTATGAAGACTTTGGTTGTGAGACTGAATCAGGACCTGTCAAAACTGACTATAAGCAACGAATTTGTGCAAGCGTTAAAAGTAATTTATATTTTTTTTGTAAATTTTTTGAATCTATACCGTGTTTCTCCTATTCTATCGCTTTATTACGGACGACAAGACTTGCTTGCTGCTACGTTTTCGTTTTGTCAAAGCGGGACATTTTTACGTATTTTGGGGACAGCGAGACACTTAGCAGGACTGCCCCTCTCAAAGCGGGACATATGGTCACGTTATACATACTGGTGTAATAAATATTCGCATTCGTATTCGAGAATATTTACACATTATTTGACAATAGCAGTCGTATTCGCAAAATTCATGCGAATATTTTTCGAGTACTATATTCAGAAAAATTATATATATTTTATTAATGTGAAAATAATACTAAATAAGACAAAAATATTAATTTATTCAACACGCGTGAGTAATATGTAATTTCGGGGCCCTGCTAAACTCGGGAGAAATAATAAATTACTTCATGTTGACGCGTAGAGTGCTAATAATAAGCCGTACAGTGTGATAATGAATTTTCCGCACCAATAGAAACTCAGTAGCAAGCCCAAGCGTGAAATAATGAAAAAAAACTGCACGCAGCTTCTGGACCAATAGGAACGTGGTAGACGGTATTGTATATATGAAAACAACATCGCAATTCAGCGAAAGTCATGGCAATCTTACACTGACGGTGGGTACGTCAATCAATGAAGTGATTTATTATTTTTCCCTCTTTTATCAGGGCCCCGATTACATATTACCCCTGCTAGTTGAATAAAGTATTATGTGCGACCATTGATCGAAGGAGAATATTCCACTGGCGTGCGTTTTACCGCACTCGCTACGCTCGTGCGGCAAATTTCACGCTCATGGAATCTTCTCCTTCTCTCACTAGTCGCACAATATACTATTATTAGCATTTTTAAGAGAAGTTTTTTCTTACTTTTTTAACCGACGAAAAACAAAAACGGAGGAGGTTCTCAATTCGACGCGTATATTTTTTTTTTCTTTTTTTTTTTTTATTTATGTATGACTACGCATAACTTTTTACAGAGTAGTCCGATTTTGATAATTATTTTTTTGTTTGAAAGGGTATACCCCAAAGTTGGTCCCATATAAATTTGGTAAAAAAATTCCAACCCTAAGGGTAGGAAAACAGGGGATGATTGATTGTTCACTCACTGATTGTAATGTATGACCACATATAACTTTTTACAGAGTGGTCCAATTTTGATAATTATTTTTTTATTGGATAGGGTATACCTCGAGGCTCGTCTCATATAAATTTGGAACAAAAACTCCTACCCTAAGGGTGGGAAAATAGGGTTGATTTATAGTTCACTCACAGATTTTCATGCTGAGTTGTGTATATTACAATTATAAATTATATAGCCACAAAAAATTATAAAATAAAAACTTTTTAACAAAAAAATTAAACCGCCGAAAAACTGAAAAGCAAAAAATAATAAATCTTTTTATTTAACTAAGTTCTATCTAAGTAGTTGAACGTATGTGACAGTCTAGTATATCTAAGTAATTTTGAATCGGCGTCAAACCATCAATGAACAAAGATCACTAAAAGAAATAACCAAATCAAATTAACAATGATACATGAAATCTCCAGCTATAAACATTAACATTCCAAACATGCACTCTCCACACGACCACTCGCAAAGACGTGTGCCCTCAGTGTGCCCGTTCGGGTTGCTCTGTCGCTGACATTAACTTCGTGAACGCTCAGAGATTTCCGGCGAAGGATTGTTGACGCCGACTCAAAATTACTTAGATATACTAGACTGTCACATACGTTCAACTACTTAGATAGAACTTAGTTAAATAAAAAGATTTATTATTTTTTGCTTTTCAGTTTTTCGGCGGTTTAATTTTTTTGTTAAAAAGTTTTTTAAAAAAACAAACTCAGTTATTTTGCTAAGGTAACCTATATATTTTATTAGCCTTTACTTTAACATTAGGTAACAAATCTTTAGACTTAGTATTAATGATCAACCTAGTACTCAGAACTAAGAAATGTGTGCGTGTGACTTCCGTGGCCAATCAGCTGTCACATTCTAACCATGAACAAATGACGCCGAATAACGGCGAAAGACATTCGCATTCGTGAATATCTAAAAATCGAAATTCGTTACATCACTAATTGGTACATACATTCACGTGACATCCCGTACGTCCCGAATGATCCTGTATTCCTCTTAGCAAAGAATTTAGAACAGAGCATAGTGGGCATAGCCTTTTCCGTAGCCACGGTAACAAATTATACATAATCATTTTCTAATCCTGAAATAATAAAATCGCCAACAAATGCTATAGAACCTAAGAAATTTCACTTGTATTTCGCGAGGGTCTCGCGCATATATATTTATTAATAATAAATATAAAAAAATAAATTAATACATTTTTTTTCTGAATCTCTTCTTTAGTATCTGGGAGTAATATTATAGAAATCTGGAAGACGAATTTTCCGACGAATACGCAATACTTACCTACTCACTTGACCCGTTTTCCCACCACCAAAATCGGAACTTCCGCCACATTATTTTTCCATTTTTGTGGTGGAAGTCCCGATTTTGGTGGTGGGAAAACGTGCCTTCAGCAGTGCCGGATTAAGGCTCCTTGATGCTCTAAGCATTTTTTGCCTAAGGGCCCTCATCTCTAACAACAGTCTAAAAAAATTCTAATATTATCTGTATCTTCAATAATTCAAGATTTGATAATATGTCTACCATGTTAAATTTATAAAAAGAATTTTTTTTTAAATTGTGAATGTCAAGCTTAAAATTAATAGAAAAAAGTTAAAAAGCATAGAATTTTAGGAGAAAATTGAATTTTACAATCAATGCTCTCATTGTATATTTGATTGTCTATAAAACTGGTCCTTAGGCATTTTTGTACAGTTAATCAAAAAAGGTACAAAACTTTAAAGTTGTAAAAAAATCGTTTTTATTTTCAAATATAAATTATTATTATTTATTTTTAACTTCTATACTTCTGAAGACAGTTTTAATCAGTAAATCAAATTTTTGAGAACATGAAAAGAAAAAAAATTATCTTATAGCTAGCAGGCCAGCCTGCAGTGACGTCATTTCCAGCTCCGTACCTAGCCTACCGGCCAGCAGAACTCCGAGCAGTATTTCTAGCAGCGTTTCTAGCCTCGTGTGCAACGTTCTTTAAAAACAGTTATTTAAAACCATATACAATATGGTTTTTTAAAAACCGAACACCTTTTTATTTCTTAGAGGAAGGGTTTTCGAAAAAAAAGTTTCGGACAAAAGTTACAGGGAATCAAGGGGGAAGAACAGTGATGTAGTTTTTTTTTCGTTTGGTGGAGGTGTCTCCAAAATATCAAGGTCACCTACACTTTCTTAAATACGACCCTGTATTTTTTATCTAGGATTATTGTTCTTTGGGTCAAAGAGATCAACTCTTGTACCAAACATTTTTGGATTTGATGCCATCGTGAACCGCTGTTTGATTCTCAATTCATCCCGTTTCCTATTTTAGTCGATTGTGTGAGTCGGAAAAACCCCTGAAAAAGTTTTTTCGACTCACACAATCCGAATCCACTAAAATAGGAAACGGGATGAATTGAGAATCAAACAGCGGTTCACGATGGCATCAAATCCAAAAATGTTTGGTACAAGAGTTGATCTCTTTGACCCAAAGAACAATAATCCTAGATAAAAAATACAGGGTCGTATTTAAGAAAGTGTAGGTGACCTTGATATTTTGGAGACACCTCCACCAAACGAAAAAAAAACTACATCACTGTTCTTCCCCCTTGATTCCCTGTAACTTTTGTCCGAAACTTTTTTTTCGAAAACCCTTCCTCTAAGAAATAAAAAGGTGTTCGGTTTTTAAAAAACCATATTGTATATGGTTTTAAATAACTGTTTTTAAAGAACGTTGCACACGAGGCTAGAAACGCTGCTAGAAATACTGCTCGGAGTTCTGCTGGCCGGTAGGCTAGGTACGGAGCTGGAAATGACGTCACTGCAGGCTGGCCTGCTAGCTATAAGATAATTTTTTTTCTTTTCATGTTCTCAAAAATTTGATTTACTGATTAAAACTGTCTTCAGAAGTATAGAAGTTAAAAATAAATAATAATAATTTATATTTATATAAAACGGCTGGACCAATTTTGATAAAAATTCTTTCTGATTGTATTGCCGTTACGCATCGATTGGCACCTTAGCACAGTTGATAGATAAGATAGATATACATCTTTATTTTCGACAGATATTATTTTTTATTCTCGAGATTTCGTTCTAGAAAGTAATAAGTATGTACAAACACACACACACACATTTGTTTTGTGCAAAAATATTGTAGTGACCTTGAAACATAAAAATATTTTTTAAAAATTCATTTCTATTTTCGGACTCATTACAATAACTTCCCAATGTACTGGGAAGTTAAAAGTGACAAACTTTCCAGGTTTTCAAAATTAAAATAGAGCACATACCGCTATACCTAATTTCAAAATTAAACGAGTTCTGAATCTTTAAACGCTGATTGTTTACACTGCAACTTTTTCAGCTTTTATACTCGATGTATGTGAAAGCAGCCTAGTATCTGTTGTCTCAACAACGCAACAATACTCAAATAACAAATTAAATATTTTTGGGACATACACGGTGAGTTGGGCTAACATTTGGCCGTCAGGACGCGTAAATGTTTCAAACTGCATTAGTTCTTTGAGTAAAAGTCATTTTTTACCTTATAAAAACCAGATGGCAAAAACTTCTTTAAAATTATGACAAATCTTAACTATTCAATTATGGTAAAACTGAAATAGGTAACATATATGTTACACATGAGCAGTCAATTTTAAAACTCTTATAATTTAAAGGATGGAGTAGGTACTCCACACTTTTTAACTGAATTTCATATTAATTAGGCGCGGATCTAGGCTTTTGAGGGCTCAACAAAAAAATTATATTTTTTGCAATTCGTAGGTATAATGACTGTAGATATTGTTTTTAGGTTTCCCAATTTCAGTTCATTTTGATTTAGAAGAAAGCTAATTGCTAAATCTCCTTAGCCTATCCCTCCAAACTCCTTAGTAGGTACTCCACAAATAATACTGTTCATTTATGTTTTTTTTTATTCTAACTTCTAAGAGCTCAAAAAAATATTAAACTATCTCACCTGTTACTCCTTTCCAGTTAAAAAAAACAAAAAAATCCAGAAGATTCAACCATTAAGAATTAACCTTAAGGTTAAAAAATGTAATTCCAAACTAAGCACAAATCACCAACAAGCACTACAAAAACACCACATTTATAAAACCGGTGCTAAACACAAATTTCACAAATAAACGTACTGTCATCATCGTGGACATCAAACTGAGAATTTGAAAACAATATGCTGTCACTATAAACCCACCAACGTGAAACTGGAAACATTTAAATTAACACTTTCACTACTACAACAAACATAAAGTACAATACTGTCACTGTAAAAGAAACCGGTTACCGAGAAACCAACATTTTAAAAATAATAGTCACCATAAACACTCAAAAAAAAATGAAACCAATATCGTCACTTCGGAAAAAACAATACAATTTCCAAAATATTTATAATTTTCACTTTAAAAAAGTCACGCCACATGTAATTCATCCTGCAAGAAAAGAACACTTTAACAACATAATTTAAAAAAAAAAAAACTTGAACAGTAGAGAAAAAAGTACGCACACGTCAAAGCGTAGACCGCATGGCAAAACAGTCGAAGCGACGTACGCCGCGTGGCCATCCCTCCGAACATTGTGTAAGCGACTGGAGTCCCCGCCGGCTACGCCGTGTCGACAGACTGTTTTATAGTAGGTATATATACTTGCATGTATGTATATTATGACAATCAAAGCTATGTATTGTGACGCCTGCGCGCACAATGCACCTTGCATAACAGAATACAACTAATTACTGATAGCGCTAAATATTAATAGATCGTGGTTATCAAATTATACAGGCTGTCTATTAATAATTTCATGTAAGTCCCCCTCTTAAGACTTAAGTAGTATTGCTAGTGCCATTGAGATGAACTTTTCTAGTCTCGTCTATATTAAACCTCGCCAAAACGACAAACGAGCTTCCAGAAATATTGATAAAATTGTTGAATATCTAAATATTTATCAGTGTAAATTATAAACGCTTATAAGGCATGCTTTCACAAAATTTCATCACAATTGAATTATTTATGCGAAAATGAAAAATAAAAACAAAAGAACCGTTTTTTTTTGCACATTTCGCATTTTTCAAGGATGTTTTCAGGTCACAGTAAAAAGTGACTCCTATGAAAGTTGTAGTTTTTTTTATGTTCTACAACTGTCCCGTAAAACATTTTTTGATAGAACATTAAGTTTCGCTGGAAAACGCAATAATATATGTATTTTGTCCCCCTTTTTAACACCCCCGAATTAACCCTATACTACCCCTGGCCGGGCATTTTTATTTTTTACGTTCATTATAATGGTAAAAGTTATGTCTACAATAGAGAAGTAACTATTAGATTCAATATTTTTATGGAAAATAATACGCATTCATACAAGGTCGTGCTAACTCTAGTAATTGGCGAAACTAAACCATGAATTCACACTAATCCAAGCGGCGGACGTAAAGAAAAGTTAACACAATTATGTAGTGACTTCAATCACTTAGTAAGACAACCCTGCGAGAACCTGATCGGACAACGAGGAAACACTACTGTCGAGATTCAATTGGTGCTAGCCCCATGGAGTTAGAGCTCTCACCGACCAACAAATATATAAAAATTAAAAGCACTATCTCTACGAGACTAGTAACTAGGTACATCAAAATGAATATCGGAAATGGTGTTTCCCCGCAGTCCGGTTAGATTCTCGCAGGTTGCCTAGACAAGTTAAATAACTACAGGTACACTTTTCTCTGAAAGTTTTATCTTCTACAAAAGCGGAATCATTGTTACGGTCGCCGCTACACGGTATATGATGAAGATTGGTGGATTTGAGGACGTTTGTTAAAATTATTTTTGCTGAAAGCAATGCCACTAATTATAAGCAGATCATAGTACTCTGATATAATTAAATGCAAAATAATTAAAAATCAACACCCCTCCTTACTTATTTTATTACTTAGCCGTTCCTTACACGTATTACGAATTCAGGGCTAATCCAGAATATCAGCTTTACTGTCTCTCCAATATCTCCCTGAATGAATTTTATTCAAAATCAATGATTCTTGCTCTTCGGTATTTTTCCTTAATGAAATTTTGCAGTACGAGAATAGCAAATTGATTATCAACGTATGGTTGATTCAGATTTAAAAATCCTAGTTCATTTTCAATGCGTCGAATCCAGTCAATGCTATCAATTGAAGAAACGGCTGCTCGATATTATACGCTTCAATAGTCGTGGTCGCTCCAAGCCGTTGCTTATTACCTTTCAGAGCCTTTGAAACAGAAATACCTTCATTTTTACAAGCTTTTCTTTCCTATCATGGGCACATTTGCTTGGTCTCCTCCACGAATATAACTCAGTTCATGATCCACGAATTTGGCAGGGGCTTCCACTTTCAGATTAGTTTCTGTCAGATGGAGCAGACGAATCATCAGTATTCAGGATCACGATGATCTGTGATGACAAACAGTTGATCATTATTTGAGTTTTCAAAATCGGAGCTTTCGGATTCAGAATTTTTGAACTCATCTCATGGGCTTTCATTTTGGCTTTCTGTCAGGAAAACTTCAATTTCACTGCAGCCTTTTTCGACTCCAATTTTCTCATCAAAAATTACATTATGTCGCATTCGACAGCTAAGAAATTCTATAGTAGGGTGAGTTCAAATCCTAACCAACGATAAATATTTTTTTTATTTCTTTTTAGTTTTGAGTCGTTTGTGATCTTGGAGTAAAACGAATCAATTACATCCAAAGCTAATTCTTAATTTTCTAACATATATTCTACGTCCAAACCACAATTCAGCGGGACTTTTGTCTTTCATGAACTTGTTTCAGTCTAATTCAATGTGAAAACTGCATAGTTGGCAACTTCAGCCTACAAGTTTGGATTGAAGTCCCGCGCATGTATAAAAGATTGGATTAACCGACTTTCAAATTTCAATGCAATCACTTTGTTGAGGTGTATATAGACGTTTGATCCGACATGAGCTTTCAAGAGCTTTTTGAATCGACAGTTTTGAATTCTCAGTGCCATTATTTGACATTGGGCACTTGATGCTCTTTATAAATTGACTCTCAAGCATCTTCAAGAAAACATCAAATTAATTGACCGCCTCATATTTCGTTTTCAAAAGTAAACATTTCGGAAGCGAGCGAAATCATCTTTAAATAAAAGGATATCACTTGATTCCTCCTAAGGACCAAATGTTCAAGGATTTTTCAGCAATTGTCGGGTTTTCCGGGTGAGAAATATAAACAGTTTTTCCAGTCGTCAACAAATCTGTTTAATATCTCTAATATACCTATTATTTGTCATTCGGATGGAGTCTAGCTCATCCGAAAGTTTTTCGTGCCAGGTTTTAACAGAATCATTCAATAAAGTCAGTTTTTTCTCAACGACACATCATTTTGTACAAATTATAATCGCGCTTTAATCGCCACAATCTGTTCTTCGTTGACAGTCTTAAAAATTTACTGGTTTGCATTCGCGTTATTTGTCTTATACCAACGGAAAAAATGGCTGAGAGTTATTTTTTGAATGTACACAACATTTTTCAGAACAATTTTATACCAACTTTTACCAATTTTACATCGCCCATTCAAATTTTTTTCACTGCAATAGCATCATTAATAATAACTATCGCAGGCTTTTCAAACTCCATAAATTTTATCAGCCACTTTCTCTAAAAGGTCATAAATACGTTCTGGTATCATGAATCATTGCAACCAGGCTTCGAATTTATGTGATTTACATTAATTGCAGTCGATAAATAAACAATAATAATTACACGACGATAGATTTTGAATCATATTCTTTTCAAACTTGTCAGTGTTCTGATTACTATTTTCGTTAGAATATCCCTTCGGACATTCGTTGGTAGAATTACCTTTCTGGCTGCAAAGGAAACGAAACCGAGATAATCTAACAAACTAATGCATGTGAAAGAAAAAATAAATCATTGGTACGCAATTCTGTCACCGAAAACATTACCTATACCTTTATAAATTTTACTCTCAGCGCATTGCATGATGTAATAATATTACCTACGTAATGATGTTGATTTCTCAAAAAAAGTTAAATTAAAAAAAATCTGTAATATGTAGAAATGAAAATGACGTAAACCGATCAAAAAACTGTTCTCTCAAACCAATATAAAATCTATTATGAAAAGAACGAATTTAGAATATATGTATGTTGAACGTTGAAAGAAAAAAACCCTTTGAAGTTTGGAGAAAAGTTAACAAAAGAAAAAAGAAAAGAAAAGAAGGAGAAAGCCCGACTTTAAATACATACCCATTGCTATAACAGAAGAAGAAAGACGAAGAAAAAATCCACATCATCAAAATACACACAAATACAGGGTCTGATTAAATTCAAAATATTCACGCGATATTGAGAAATATTTATGTAACCATCCAATCGTTGTAGTAACCGTGCCGTTATGACGTAGAAAAAAGCTATGCGCTTGATTCTTGCAATATTGCATTTCACAACAAAACCACTGTAGTATAATTGCATTTTTTTATAACATGCTCAACAATAGAGATTAGAGACTATATTTTGCGGATGGAACAAGTAAAGAAACTAATCAAATTTGATTCTCCGGTTTAAATTAGCCGCTTTATATCAATAAGATTTTCCACCTATCCGGGCCTCACCCGGAGTCTCCAGATCTTGGAGACCGTCTCCGGTCAAACGCATATTTCTCCGGCGCCAAGGGGTTTCACAGATATTTTAAGGTTCCGTATCCGAAGGGTGTCCAACGGGACCACTGTCCGTTCGTTTGTCTGTCAGCGAGCTGTATCTCATGAACCGTATAATAGGTAGAGAGTTGAAATTTTCCCAGAGTGTGTATTTCTATTTCCGCTATAACAACAAATAATGAAAAAACATTTTTTATACACAATACATTCTATACTATACGTACACAAACCGCAACAACGTGGTACGCACGTACACAGTAACAGTTCTAATACAAAATACGGTGCGTTTATACGGCAGTATACTCGAACATTTATTAAAATATAATTATGAGAACTCTCGGACAGAGCACGGTACGACTGTTAGGCTATCAAATATAGCCACGGTATACAGTACAGTTCGGGTAATCCATCTGAACTCATTGCTATACACTAAGTTGATAAACTGACCACGACCTATGTCGATGTGTGGGAACAACAGTTTTCCCACGAAAAATCGGGGAAAATCATTGAGACTCGATTCCCGTGATGAACGAACTATTTACATGCCTACAAGTTTGTACGGAACCCTCGGTGCGCGAGTCCGACTCGCACTTGGCAGGTTTTTTAAATTTTATTAAGTAAATTAAAAAGTGATGTAGAACTGCGAGAAGCAAAACAGTTGTTTAATTCCATACAGATGTTTATATGCCCAAAATGTTTAATTAAAAATTTGAAAAGAAGTTTGACCCTGCAGGCCATCCCTAAAACTTCCCGCTATTTTCGAGTTCAAAACAACGCTCAAAAATATATAATATAGCAAGAAGTTTACTTTTTAGCTCAAAAAAAAACACTCTACGAATGTTTCGTTCACGATATATCAGGAACAAATGAACCTATTTTGATGCGGTTTGCGGCAATCGACACAGTTTTTTTTTAAAATAAGAAAGTAATTTATTACAAAAAAATCGATCTGATAGAATTTTACGAGTAATTTAAAAAAAAAATTGGTTGTCTGTAAAGTCGGTTTACGGACGATAGTTTTACGTGATAACGTATTCCGCTCGAAAATCATATTTAATAATACATATAACCTAAATTTTAGTAGCTGTCAAACTATATTTTTAACGACTAATAATTTGATCAACCAAAGCAAAATACATATTTTTAAGCAATTATAAAAGACATTTAAAAGAATGTATATATATTATATATTTGTTAACAAACCGTATAATTTATCTGCTGTTATGAAATGCAGATCCATTATCGTGCGTTCAGTTATACTTTGGCTTGGATGAATCGGTAATAATTATATGACACAAAAAATTAAATCAGAATAACATAAGTAAACAGTCGCATATAAAGGCACAGATTCAATTATGCGAAATTTCCCCGAATTTTTAATGAAAATGCCTGCTATCGATTATATGTAGTACAGCAGCGTAATTTGGGTTGCCTGCATATATTTTTTCACAAAATTAATAGATTTGTATAATAATTCGAATCTATGGTATTGCATCTTTCGCTTCAAATTTAGGTTAATTTTATTTATTTAAATTACTTACCATATAATATAATTGTTTTTTTTAACTTTCTTTCGTATTTAGTTTAAGTCTCAAAGATTAGCTGTCATAATATTTATAAAACAATTGCTTCACTGTTTATAATATAAAATTCCAAAACCTACTTACAATATTTAAGTATTTTCATACGTCAAAAAATTGATTTTTATAATGATAAAATTTGTAAGAAAACGATTTTTTCGAGAGATGAGACCTAGCTAAAACGATTTTTTGCCCCCCAAAATCCCTTTTCAGTAAATTTCATCCAAATCGTTAGGGCCGTTTTCGAGAAAAGCACGCACAGGGTCAGGCGGAACGTTACGAACGTTAGGAACGTTACGTTACACTTTTTCGTGCATGCAGCCGGTGTTTTATCAATTTATAATATTGGTGATTCATCAATTTATAAGACGTTATCACGTCAAAAAAAACACTTTTTAACGAATGTTTCGTTCCCGATATCTCGTGAACAAGAGTACCGATTTTGATGCGGTTTGCGGAATTCGACGCAGTTTTTTAAGAAGAAGAGCTGGTTAGGTTTTGGAATTAATTAGTTTAGTAGTTTAAAAAAGATTTCAAAAAACAAATTCCTAAAAAAATTTTGAAACTTATATTATTGAGATTTCTCCAAATTTATTGGGCCGAATCATTTTTAGGAAATCTAAGTTCAGCAAAGTCACGACAGATGCCGCAAACCGCGTTTCTATTGGACACTCCGTTCAAAAGTAATAAGAGGTTTACAATTCTACAAACACACACACCAACACACCCCCACACACACGCTCGAAAATCGTGGTGAAAACATTAACTTCCCGATTTTTTTGAAAAAAAAAAATTTTTTTTTATAGCGGGAAGTTAAAAAAAATGAAATCAAACATTTTAGCCATCGCAAATCAATGTTTTGACATCAACTCTGGATTAAGAAACCGAATAAAGGAATTCCTCGAAGATAGCAAAGCGTCAAAAGCCATCTACAATCACATCGTGAAAAACTGCTGTCAAGAAGTATGCAAGCTCTTTTTCGGTTGATAACGTGAGTGTTAACTATGACACGCACAACTCACGCTATGGGTTTGTGAAGATATATATTTCTCCTTATGAAACGCATTGTAGAGTTTTAAATCGATACTTCTTGAAAAATAATTGATTGATTGAAACGACATTTTTCTTAAGCTGTGTACATACATGTATTTAGCATAGTTTTTTGTAGTTTCCACTTCGAAACAACTTTTTTCTAGGCATTTTGATCAAAATTTAGCTTGAAAAGGGATTCTATGGAGAACAAGCATTTGTTTTTGTGTGAATACAATCTAATGTACTAGACGATAGGGGGTTTAGACTGCTCCTGATGTATGGAAACTGTAATTATATTATCACAATCTAAGGTCATTGTCAAATAGTTTTTTTTGACAATCCTTTCTGCAACTCGAGCATCACTCTTTCAAAAACTGGCCGTAGAAAACAGCGACATTGTAAAAAGCACATGTAATGGCCATGTCATTCATAAAACGGGAATAAATGGATGCAAAGTTTTGTCGTTTGATGTCGAAAATTTTTGCAGAATTTTTCGATAGCACAAAATATATTGTTAATGTATAAAATTAGACTTACCTAAATGAAAAAATATGTTTTTATTTTTCTATCTGCGTAAAAAATCCGAACGAATTCAAAAGTGCTACAAAGTTCGGACGGAAGGTCAAAAGCCCAGACATGTCCGGACAGATGGTAACCCCTAACCGCGTATAATTGTTGAGAAACTGTAATACTAAATACAGTCCTTACATTAAGAAAACTGGCAGGAATCATTTTGTGTATGTATGTACGAAAAAAGTATAGATGCGAAATTTTTCTATAGAAGAAAGAAAAACTTTTGGTAGGAAGAGAGGTGGAAATTTTTGTAAAGAACAAGAAGTAGGTACACACACATACATGTGTATCCGTGTATAAAGGTGCACATACACACACACGTCCACCATTCACATCAACAATTGTTCACCGATTGAAAGCCGATCCGAAACCGGAAAATGGAATGGGACGATGAGTTTGTGTGTGTGTGTGTGTGTGTGTGTGTGTTCATCTGTCTACGTACATACCGGGTGTGTGCGATTGTATGTGAAGACCGATTAAAAAATCGGACCGTTTACAAAACAATGTTCTCCAATCCCCATTCCGATTTTACAGTCTCAAGAGATTAAAATGCTAAGTTACCACTCACCACGGACACGCGGGTACGCGAATATTTTTCTTTGTAAAAATTAATTTAAACAAGCCGTAAGGTAGGTTGTTTACTGGGACTCTACCAGTGCGACCCCCTGGGTCCACAGAACCAGCTTTTCAGTATGATCAATATTGAATATTATTAAATACGTATAGGTATTTATCTAGTTCAGCCATTCTCAAAGTGTGCTCCGCGGAACCCTAGGGTTCCGCGAAACCCCTGTGGGGACTCCGCAAGAATTTAGAAAAAAAAACACCTCTCTCTCGCTCTCTATTTGAGGCGGTGTATCGCGAGGCGCAGCCGAACTTAGTCGCCACCACAGTACAATAAATTATTGTACTATGCCACCGCCGATAGGTATCTACTTGTGTTCGCGCAGTCCCTTTGATAAAAGCCGCCTCTGAAATAAGGCGCTATAGTTATATGAACAAAACATAAATTCGAGAATTTTTTGCACTGTCAATTTGTATTTCTATTTTTATTTCGGATTATAATAATATTAATAAGTAACTGTTAGAATGAACAAGAATGCACATAAAGATATTTTTGTTTTATTGTAGGGTTCCGTCAATTATTTCGCTTTCCAAAAGGGTTCCGTCTCCAAAAAAGTTTGAGAACCGCTGATCTAGTTAAATCCGACAAATATTTTGCAAAAAATTCTAAGATCTATACTTACTTATTTCCAGTTTTTTTTGTCGGCTGGAGCGTTTCTGATAAAATTTAGAAAAAAATTTATATTTAAATTCTTTCCTTTAATTTTACTGCACTGTAACATACTAAATAGTTCTGAATCACTATACATAATATAAAAACAAAGTAGCTGCTTCCTCTGTCTGTTTCTCCGCTAACTTCTTCCAAACCACGCAACGGATTTTAAAACGGTTTTCACTAATAGAAAGAGCGATAAACGAGGAAGATTTGTGGAAATAATTTGTAAATATTTTGTACAAAATGGCTGAACTATGACGGTGTTTTATCAAAAAAAAACAATTTTCGTACGTTTACATGGCTTACGCTGACCAAATCTTTAGAGATACGTCAAATCAAAACAATATAGAAAGGTCAATATAATATTTCCAGAGAGAGAGAGAGAGAGAGAGACTACGTATTAACATCTCTGGTATGAATAAATCTTACAGTTTTGCACCTTGGTGAAACCGGGACGGGCCGCTAGTTAATTATAAACCGCATTTATAAGGTATGTTCCAATCAGCCAGCAAAAGGTAACGAAACCGTCACCCGCATGCACAGAAGCTAAAACGAAACTGTTGGTATCGGTTTTGGAACACGTTTTAGCTATCTGCGCCACGACGGTGACGGTTTCGTTACCGTTTGCTGGTTGCTTGGAACATACCTATTATATTCTTGTCTGGTTATCGCACATACCGCTATACTAGCGGTATATGCTATATTACCGCTTTGCGCGTCAGAGTTGAGTTTCGTTCATACAAGAAGTTATACTTAGGTTAATTTCGCCCAAAATCCGTTGAAATTGTAGCTTTTTGAAAAGAGGAGATTCTGTTCTATATAAAACGGAACCACGAACGTACGTCCGAGCTCTACAGATCACAATTATGGTCGAAGCGCCTTGGTTTATATTTTATTCACTTTGTTTACTATCAGATTGGAATCCTATATAAATTCATTGAAATGCGTTCAGTAGTTTTATTTTTATGAACAGTTTTATTTTATTATTTTTTATTCTAATAAAATATATTTCGCTATACTTGTAATTGTAAAATACTGTTTATTTTTTTTTTTTCATTTACAACTGGGTGATATGAACGGAATATGCAGGAATAGGTTCATTCTTGCTTCTTAAGTATTTCAACGCTGCAGTTCTGGATACTATCATCTACCCAGGTAGCGTCTAATTTTTAATAACATTAACACCACAAATTAAAATAAGATAATGAATTTTCATTGGACTATGATTAAAGACTTATTTGCGAATGACCCTGTAGAGATCAATAGCGAAGCCCTGAATCCGCGGAACTATATGTGGTACAGTCATCGATAGAACTGAATAAGATCATAAATTTAAGCACTGTTCCCTGCTTTTTTCAGAACTGTGCCGCGTTTAGAAGGTACGTCGGTCAACGCGATTTGCAAGATATTTTTCAACAAAGCGGAAAAAGTTTGATTTTTTATCGCTGTTTTTTTTTAATCAATCAATAAAATAATTTTTTGTTTAAAACAAGCATGTCTAAATTTTTCAATTATATAGCGCAAATCAAACTGAAATGCCATTTTGGATTGAGAATTTTACAGTAATATTTTTTTAATTATTTTGATGAACATAAACTCACTACTAGGTCTGTTATAACAAATTTAGACCATGTAAAATTGGCGTTGCCGTTTAGAATTCAATCAGTTTTCGAATTCAATCAGTTCAGGAGACCGTACTGATAAGGAAAACCCATGTTATCAGGGGGTGGCCCGCTCTGTTATTGTTTAAAACATTTTTTTAATATAATAACAACAGTAAAAAATTCAATCAAAAAAATTTTTTTTTATTTTTTGGCCGATATCCAACAAGAAATGTTCAATACTTTTTTTCGAAAGGTCATATTTTTAATGCTATTAATTTTTAAAAATTGAAAAAACAAGAATTTCTTGTTTTTTTGACGTTAACACGCATTAATTGGCAACCTAACAATGTCGATATCAATTTTTGTAAAAATACACATTTTTGCGGTCTTTTTGGCTTAACAAAAAAAAACGGCTGTTGTCTATTCTAACAAAATTTCATTCGGATTAAAACGACACCCTATAGCAAAATAGATATGGAGTCTACTTGGTTCAAAAAAAATTGGTTGTCTGTAAAGTCGGTTTACGGACGATAGTTTTACGTGATAACGTATTCCGTAATACATAACCTAAACCTCCCAAAATTTGGTTTCAATCCGCTTATCCTTGGTGTCGGAATGATAAGAAATGTCAAAAGTGACGTTTGCAACTGTCAAAGTATTATGTTCTAATAATAATTAGTTATTCCAATACTTAACTTAGAAGGCGTTGCATTTCACAAAATACTAATGTCAAAAAATTGAATTAAACATTAGAAATGCAGCCGTTTTCATGTTAAGACAAGACATACGTTATTTTCTAATTTCTATGTACGGCAAACAAAGACGACCTACTGCGTCGCGCCATGCATTAGACAACATTGCATTTATATTTTATACAGCTATTTTTCTATATAAATTTGTATAAAAAAACTGTTTAGGCAAATTCTGTTATACGAAATCTATGTAAAATGTTCTCCTCTTTCGTTTAAGACTGGTTTCAAACCGATCTGATTTAAATTGAGCGAGAAATTAGCAAAAAGCACGCACAGGGTCAGGCGGAACGTTACGCGTTAGGAACGTTAGGATCGTTAGGAACGTTAGGAACGTTACACTTTTTCGTGCATGCAGCCGGTGTTTTATCAATTTATAAGATTGGTGATTCATCAATTTATAAGACGTTATCACGTCAAAAAAAAGAATGGCTAAACCAAAATTGAAAAAAAAAATTGGTTGTCTGTAAAGTCGGTTTACGGACGATAGTTTTACGTGATAACATATTCCGCTCGAATATCATATTTAATAATACATTACTGTGCGGCTCGCTTGCACGCACAGGGTCAGGCGGAACGTTACACTTTTTCGTGCGTACAGCTGGTGCTTCATCAATTTATAAGACGTTATCACGTCAAAAATTCAGATCATTTGCACCCTTATACGTATTCCATATTAATTTTAATTCTCGAGATTTCCTCTTAGAAAGAAATGACCACGCACGAACGCACATACATATATTTTCAACACATAAACATTTATTAAAAATTTTGATTCGATTTTCGGACCCATTATATTAACTTCCTAATGTATTGGGAAGTTAATAATAACAAGTTGAAAAACAAAATACCGTGTTTTTTACTATAAGACGCACCTTTTGACGTGATAACGTCTTATAAATTGATGAATCACCAATCTTATAAATTGATAAAACACCGGCTGCATGCACGAAAAAGTGTAACGTTCCTAACGTTCGTAACGCGTAACGTTCCGCCTGACCCTGTGCGTGCTTTTTGCTAATTTCTCGCTCAATTTAAATCAGATCGGTTTGAAACCAGTCTTAAACGAAAGAGGAGAACATTTTACATAGATTTCGTATAACAGAATTTGCCTAAACAGTTTTTTTATACAAATTTATATAGAAAAATAGCTGTATAAAATATAAATGCAATGTTGTCTAATGCATGGCGCGACGCAGTAGGTCGTCTTTGTTTGCCGTACATGGAAATTAGAAAATAACGTATGTCTTGTCTTAACATGAAAACGGCTGCATTTCTAATGTTTAATTCAATTTTTTGACATTAGTATTTTGTGAAATGCAACGCCTTCTAAGTTAAGTATTGGAATAACTAATTATTATTAGAACATAATACTTTGACAGTTGCAAACGTCACTTTTGAAATTTCTTATCATTCCGACACCAAGGATAAGCGGATTGAAACCAAATTTTGAGAGGTTTAGGTTATGTATTACGGAATACGTTATCACGTAAAACTATCGTCCGTAAATCGACTTTACAGACAACCAATTTTTTTTAGATAGCAAAATGGACTCAAATTTTGGGTGCCCTTATTGATCTAAGAGCTGGCTACAGAGGGGTAGGGGTGGCTCGGTGCAAAGCTGAAAATTTGCAGAATAATAGGAGATAGTACAAGTAAGTAGGGAAAAAATTACCAGAAGGCTAGGCGGAAGATAAAGAGCCGCCAGAAGGCGCTAATGTTGCGAAAAATCAGTGCACTTCTGGCAATTTCTACACTTATTCTGTAATTCAAAACTAGATTATATATTATATATGTTACCGGCCAAACCCGATTTCAGGACAAACTAGTTTGGCCTACTATTCATACTAGGACAAACTAGTTTGGCCTAGGCTAAACTGGTTTGTAGAGCTAGTTTGGCCTAGGCCAAACTAGTTTGTCCTGAAATCGGGTTTGGCCGGTAGCATATATATTAAACATTATATAGTTATAAGGGCATACTGAAAATTCAAACATGATATAATAATTACATTCGACAAATATTCAAAATTATTAATGTCATTTTGATAGAAATAAAATTAAATATAAATTAATTTTATTAATGAAAATATATGACGATTAATTTTATTTCTATCAAAATGTCATTAATAATTTTGAATATTTGTCGAATGTAATTATTATATCATGTTTGAATTTTCAGTATGCCCTTATATATGTCACCGGGATATTGTCAAACCCGTTATAATTTCACTTAGTGAAATTATAATATCACGAATCTTTGTCAATCGTGATATTGTAATTTCACTAGTGAAATTACAAAATCACGGATTTGACAATATCCCGGCGACATATATAATGTATAATATAATATATAATACATAATCTAGTTTTGAATTACAGAATAAGTATAGAAATTGCCAGAAATGCACTGACTTTTCGCAACATTAGCGCCTTCTGGCGGCTCTTTATCTTCCGCCTAGCATTCTGACAATTTTTTCCCTACTTACTTGTACTATCTCCTATTGTTCTGCAAATTTTCAGCTCTGCACCGAGTCACCCATTTTCTCCGTAGCCAGCTCTTAACACTACGACTAACCGTTTTCTAAATAAACGACCGGTATGAGTGATCTGACTCACCCTGTATAATATGTCTTTCAAATTTACTTCCGGCATTTGGTGTCATGAAATATCCTAAATTATGTTGACAAATCGCCAGAAGTGCACTTGATGAAAATAACATAATATAAAATATAAGAAAAATGGTGGGCCACCGACGTTCTGAGTATCGCTGATATCTCTGTCATTCTTCCACTTAGCCTTCTGGCGTTTTGCAGGTAATCTAGTTTTGAATTACAGAATAAGTATAGAAATTGCCAGAAGTGCACTGAGTCACATAATTATTGCAAAATTTTTCGCAACATTAGCGCCTTCTGGCGACTCTTTATTTTCCGCCTAGTCTTCTGGCATTTTTTCCCTACTTACTTGTAGGTACTATCTCCTATTATTCTGCAAATTTTCAGCTTTGCACCGAATCACCCCTACCCCTCCGTAGCCAGCTCTCCGTCTATATGGTCCGAAGGTAACATTAAAATATTTTTTTCTAAGAATCATGTTTAAAATTTGAGGTGCGTCTTATAGTCCGAAAAATATACGGTAATCATTTTCATACGGTTAATAAAATACCTATCACAGTTTATAAACTCCTTACTTTATTGTGCGTTTTCATTCTTCAACCACGGGTGCAGTGCACGTCTGCACTTAAAGACGAACACCAATGTCTACAGTTCTCTAAAAAAAGTACTAAAATTGGACAAAAAATAAAAAGTCATGAAGCCTAAAACTCAATCAAAATTTTACGATT
This sequence comes from Xanthostigma xanthostigma, assembly GCA_963575645.1. Lineage (NCBI taxonomy): Eukaryota > Metazoa > Arthropoda > Insecta > Raphidioptera > Raphidiidae > Xanthostigma > Xanthostigma xanthostigma. Next base: position 18,422,848 of record OY754468.1, read on the forward strand.
AACGTCTTTTTTTGCACTTGAGTGTATATTAATGAGTTAACTTTTGTAATTACGTACCAAAGTATTGAATTTAAATATTTTGTTTATATTCCTATTGTCTATATTGTCTGCGTTTTTGTTGTTATTGTCGTCCCTACGAAAATAATTGCATCAGGTGACGTAGAGAGACACTATCGAGTTCTATTATATTTTTTAAGGTATTGGGGGCGGAGAATAGATTAGGTATAAGATGCCATCATGGATCTCTGTCTAATGTCTTGTGTCGTCAATAGTTTGAGTAGAGAACCTTTTTGAGATTTTTTTAAAAATATCATTTACGTTTTAAGAACCCAAGTACTTTTACCATTCCAACTCACAAGTGGGGAATGGTACTAGTTTAGGTCAAAAATCACTTTTCAAAAATTTTACAATATCTTTTCGTTTTAAGGTCCCCCGAATCTAAAAAACATATTTTTTTAAAAACTCTGTGCGTCTGTTAGTCTGTGAACACGATACAGGTTAAAGGCTTTCACAAACCAAGGCGACCCGAGTGGCGGTAGCGATAGCGGCCGCGGTGGTGATCGTGACTACGATCAGATCCAGACACACCAAAGCGAATTTATCGCCTGATCGCGCACATTTAGAAAAACTCAAAACAAATTAAAATAAAACGTATATGTATAAGTTAAAAGAGTTTAATAAATATAACTTGTGGACTAGAAGAATTTTACTTGTAGTAGCTATTTTAGAAGACAACGAAAAGAAGAGTAATTTTTTTATTTTGTCTTATTAGTTTCTCAACTATTACGTAATAAAATGTATTTAATCTGCACAAATAGAAGTAACAAATCATATAAAATTTTATGCATTTTAACATGCTCTATAATTTTGCCGGTATAATACTCGACATTATGTTGTATGCAACTAATATAGCTTACACAGCGTTCAGCGGCCAAATACGACACGAAGCGTTTGGCCGCCACCGCATAGTGGACCAGGCGCGGTCCGAAGGGGGGTGGGGTCACAGGGGACATGACCCCCCCCCCAAAATCTAGGGTCAAATTGAAAATTCTCAAAAATTTGGCAAATAATAAAAGGAAATTTTTAGCTATCCCCTAACAAATACAAAAAGACGACTTCCATTTGTTTTATAGGTAATGTATAAAATAAAATTGTGTCTTCTGCAATAATGTTTATTTTATTCCAGATACCTATTTTTTATTAGTGTAGTGAGTGACCCCCTCCAAAATTTCAGGCTGCGACCGCGCCTGTAGTGGACGCTATAGAATGAACGCTGCAAACTCCCGCCAAAATGACCGCGAAAGCACTCCTGTCTGAACACGTACATTAAAACAACATGTTTTATTTTACCGCGACCGCTATCGCTACCGCCACTCGGGCTGCCTTGGTCTGTGAGAGCCTTAAACGGATGAGCGAATTGAAACCAAATTTTGGGAGAATTTTTGGTATGCAAATATCAAGAGCCCTATTGTTTTTAGGAAAAATCGGCGCATGCACACAAGAGATATATTATGCTATAACGGTATACTTTTCATAATGGCTTATTATTCAAACGACACATGTGTAGTAGTTCTGGGTATTTGGTTGATTAATTATTAACACGTCTAAAGCTTTATCACCTATAATGTTAAAATAAAGATTGATAAAAAAAATATTATTGTACCTAAAGTTACATTAACGACAGAAGTTAAGTCATTATTTTCAAAAGGAATAAGAAAATACTTATCTAATAAAAATGCAAAAAATTAATATTTTTTGCCTTGTTTAATAATATTTTCAGATTGAAAATAATATTATTGCATTTCTGATAATATTCGTAAAATATTTGCATGAATTTTGCGAAGGCGAATGCGAATGTTCATTACACCACTATTATCCAGTGATAAAAACATTGAAAATATTTTTAAAATTTAACTCAGTACAAAATATCTGAATCATATTATTATTAATATTATAAATGCGAATGTAAGTTTGTTTGTTACGCTTTCACGCAAAAACTACTTAACCGATCATCATGAAACTTTGCACATACACTCTTGAAGGTATTAGAAGTAACATAGGATACTTTTTATTAAAAAAAAATAAAAATTTTTTACGAAAAATAAGAAAGGGTTGAAAACATTTTTTGGGCCCAAAAATACCGAAAAATTTCTCCGAATCGTTTCAAAATTGAAATTTAACCCTTTAGTAATGATTAAAATGTGCTATTAAAATTTCATTAAAATCGGCCCGACAGGACCGGACTTACAAATTTTATGAAAACGAAATATTATAAATGCGAATGTAAGTTTGTTTGTTACGCTTTCACGCAAAAACTACTTAACCGATCATCATGAAACTTTGCACATACACTCTTGAAGGTATTAGAAGTAACATAGGATACTTTTTATTAAAAAAAAATAAAATTTTTTTACGAAAAATAAGAAAATTGTTTGTCAAAATATGTGCAATACCTCAACCCCTGATATGCATGTCAAAAGTCGATTTCCATCTCAATCGCGGGCGTAGCCGCGGGTAGCGGCTAGTAAGTTAATATAGCGATGTGACATAATTTACCTGTCGCAAATTTTTAGTTTTTGTTAGCTTTTCTCTTGAAATTAAGACCATAAATTTAAATTTTAAAACAGTTATGCAATAAAGCGCTTTAGAGCCATTACGCACTGTCGACTGGTTGCCGGCGACCAAAACATAGGCAATTAGGCCCAGGAGACCAAGCCGAGCGACAGTTTCCAAGTACATTTCGTGCAGAATGGATGTCGAAAAAGCTGCTATAGTAGCGCTACTAATAATGAGGAGACAGTTGCTCGCAGTGTGAATGGTTCCATTTGAAGCCGTGCTCCTATTTGGTCGCCGGCGACCGGCAGTCGCTTTGCGCGTCGCCACTACGCGCCACGCGGCGAGTCGCCGAGTCGCCTGGGCGACCGACGACCAAGTTGCGTAACTATCTATTTAAACTGTAGTAAGTCACAGTCCCCAGCACCGAGTCGCCGGCGACCAGTCGACAGTGCGTAATGGCTCTAAAAGTCTCATCGTTTAGGTTTGCTTGCAGTACCAGTATACGTAAAGTATAAATTAGAGGTGTCACGAATATTCGGCTACTTTTCGCTATTCGGCCTAACGGCTACTTTTTTTAATATTCGGTATTCGGCCGAAAAATCATGAGAAAAACGCACATATCTAAAGATTACACGCACATTTTTTTTAAATTTAACTTTCTGAGAGTCATTTTTTGTTTGTACTATATTTCAGTCTAAAAAAGAAAACTAATTTCAATCAATGAAACCTGCTGAACTTTATAAATTTAAAAGTATTGTCTGTATCTAGATGAGATGCCAGTTACAATATGCGATCGCTATCAGAACTGATTCAATTTTATTTAAGTAGAGTCTCTTCAGTAAATACAATTTTAATTTTCTTCTACTTTTTCACATTTATTTCTATTTTCAATGGTGTCTGTGCATTCTAGACGGATACAAAAGCAAAATAATTGTGTTTACTCAGAATTAAAAAAATCTTCCCTCGGTGACAGGATAAACAAACGCCGGTATTTCGTAACATTATAAAAAAAAAATTACAGTGAAATATCACTTCCAAAATTTTTACATCAAAGAGCGCCATAAAATATGCTTTCTATCCGATGTCGATATCTTAAAAACTTTTTAAGTTATGAGTAGTGATGTAAAATGACGGTCACTTAAAATCGTGGTCGTGTGACGGTCAAATATTGGTAATTTTGGTAATTTTTAGTCATTAGTTTAATTTCTAAATTATAATTATCAACCTGATTATAAAAAAGTAATTTCAACATTACAAATTCAACTAGCAAAAAGTAAATAAAAAATTAATAAATATGTAAAAATTGTTAAAACTAATACATTATGATTTAAAAAGTTTTTTTTTTTTTATTTTTGTACCAGGAACTTGTGCGAAACTCCCAATATTTTCAGGCTGCAAAAGACTGGGCACCCCTGCTATAGAGTACAAACTATAGACCAGGGGTCGCGAACCTTTCTACACCTACGTGTCAATTTTTTACAAAAAAATTTAATGTAGCCATGGCGTGCCGAGAAGCAGCCAAAGAAATTTAGTTTTCAAAAAAATGAATCAAACATAGATGAAAAAAATAATTTTGATAAAAAATCGAGCACCATGACACTTTTTTGTATTTATTATTTGGAGATAGTCAATTGTTTTCGGCATCTAGCATATTATTTTTTATTATTTCGATTTTGCACCTCAATCAGTTCCGTGCCAACAATAATCTGTTGTGTGCTACCTGTGGCACGCGTGCCAGAGGTTAGCCACCCCTGCTATAGACTATAGAGCAGTGATGGCGAACCTATGAACCGCGGGTCAGACACTGACCCACGCAGGTTTTTTAAAATGATCCACGTGTATATTTTTATAAACTTATTTTATATATAATATCTAATTTCGAATTTATAAAAAAAAATATTTCCAAGTGGACATTGACTAGATGGTTGTCCTTCGTAAGTATCACGGCACCTGTGTACGTACATGGTCGTAAAAGGTCGTGTGTCGTCCAAAAAAAGTTCCGAACTAAGAAAAATAGTTTGTAATCATCATCCACTCTCCCTTTTTAAGTAACGCTACTAACTTAGTGGCCCACGAGCTAGTAGGTACCAGAGATAGGTACTAAAAAAATAATTAACAAAATTTGACTCACTTCTCAAAAAAGTTCGCCATCACTGGACTATAGAGCTTAGCAAAGACGCGTACTAAGCAACATGTTCTCTGCTAAGCAAGCTGAGAGCAAAGCGCTGTGTGGCGTGTGCACGAAGCCTACTAGCGCCGCAAGTGGGTAATAGAGAATTTATTGAACACACTTTTTGTGGAAATCGCGACATGTTTCTGTGGTAATACTTAAGTCTTTAAGGATGTGTATAAGGTCAAATTGTGTAGTACATCTAATTAAATTTTCAAAATCATAAATATATAAAAATTTTCATTTGCGAAGACTTTGTGTTAATTTTAATAATTTTTTATGGTAGATTTTCCAAAAATTTTCCTATAATTAAATATTATGAACAAATATTTAACATTTAATTTGACTACTGTGACTTTAGTCAAAAACAATCAGGCAACATGGCTGTCCACGTGGTCTTCTGACACTTGGAAACATAACGTGGAGATAGAATTTCTGACCTCAAAAAATTGAAGCTATGGATACTATAAAAATAATAATAAATAAAAATGTCAAATCAAAATTCAAAGAAAGTTTTTTTATTATGAATTATTATTATCAAGCAATCAAAGTGGTGATTAAGAAATCAATTATCATTACGCAAAGTAATAAACTGATACATAAAGTCTGCAGTAATTAAAGTTTACTTTTGGCAGATTTTTGTTAAAGCAAAGTTTTTTCAAATTAATTGCAGATAATCTGTACGAACATTTTAGTTTTCCAAACAAAAATAAATATCTCAAATCTTTTACATACTTTTGTTACATTACAGCGTTTATCCGACATATAAACGCATTTTGTGTTCTAAATGCACATAAATCTCAAAAATGACAGGTCCAGAATAAATTGACAGTTGGTTCACGTGATAGGACATTTCATAAATGCGATTTTTATTATCGACATGCAGGAACGCGACGTTGCCTCATTGTCTCATTACATCCGCCATTAATTAAGATTAAGATTCGGAGAATTGATTTCATCACTTTCAAAATAAAATATTTCCGTGAAATTGCCGGTAACCCCACGTTTTTTTGGGCTTGAAAAATCGCAAATTGTACAAAGAAACTGATAATAAGTTTTTGAATCATAAATCATTGAAATAAAATGATAAATGTTTTAATCTTCTCAAAATTTTTAACACTTCCGGTAGAAATAACATTGAGTAAATGGTGATTTTAAAATGAATTTTTTCATAAAAAACGTCGGTAAGGTATCTATTTTTTGGTTTTAATCGATGCAGGAGGTCTAATTCTATAACATATTTTAAATTTAGGCAAAAATCTTCGAATTCAAAAATGTTATATACATCCTTAAACTTTAGTTTAAAATTTAAAAAACTCTGGTCGCAGTGCGAAACCCTGCCGACAATATAGTGTATTTGCTTTTATAAGCAGTGTGGCTCTATTGTATGAACTTAACTTTGTTTTTGGACAAAATAAAAAAAATTACCCCTTAATACATCTCTTAAAACAACATTTTTTTACTTAATTTCAATACCACATACCAATTCAACATCTGTGCCAAATTATATAGTCTTCAGTATGTAAATCCATATCAGTACACTTGCGTTTTCATAAAATTTGTAAGTCCGGTCCTGTCGGGCCGATTTTGTTAAAATTTTAGCAGCATATTTCAATAATTACTAAAGGGTTAAATTTCAAATTTGAAACAATTCTGAGAATTTTTTCGGTATTTTTGGGCCCAAAAACATTTTTCAACCCCTGAATACCCCCCTTAAAATGGTCCGATCGGGCCCATTTTAAATAGGCTTCTTGCGATGATGGATTCCAACGTGTGGACCAAATTTCGTTTAAATCGATTAAGTCTGTCGAGAGTTATCGTGGTCACACATATATATATATATATATATATATATATATACCGGGTGAGGCAAAAGTCCCGAAACGGTTGAATATATCGCATACTACGCATCATATCAAAAAAAAAAAAATACGTATCAAATATTTTTCGCAAAACTATTTTTTGATACCACACATGACTCCCCACCCCCCACCCAGTTGGTGGTGGGAGAGGCAACTTTAAAATTTTAAATAGGAACCCCTATTTTTCATTGCAGATTCGGATTCTACGGGAAAAATTACATACAATTGATGTAATTTTTCCCGTGAGTTTTAGGGGTTGAAAAATATTTTTGGGCCCGAAAATACCAAAAAATTTCTCCGAATCGTTTCAAAATTGAAATTTAACCCTTTAGTAATGATTAAAATGTGCTACCAAAATTTTATTAAAATCGGCCCGACAGGACCAGACTTAAAAATTTTATGAAAAGGTTACTTAGTTTGTAGATATGGATTTATTTAGTGAAGGGTGAATTTAATTTGTTGTATTGATAGTAATATTAATTAAAAAAAAAATTGCATACAATTGATGTAATTTTTCCCGTAGAATCCGAATCTGCAATAAAAAATAGGGGTTCCTATTTAAAATTTTAAAGTTGCCCCTCCCCCCACCAACTGGGTGGGGGGTGGGGAGTCATGTGTGGTATCAAAAAATAGTTTTGCGAAAAATATTTGACATGTATTTTTTTTTTTTATATGATGCGTAGTATGCGAGATATTCAACCGTTCCGGGACTTTTGCCTCACCTGGTATATATATATACATATATATATACATATATTATATATAAACATTTCCAAAAATGGTGCCAAAGTGTTTAGGAGGCTATGAAACGTCGAGAAATTTTGGTCCGACCCCTAGTATTCAAAGCAATGGCACGTCAATCCGGTGTCGGAGAGGCAACCGGATGGCGAGTGGTAATCTGGGCCTATGAGTGGTGCAGAACCCCCTGGTAGCGGCCAAAGTGACCCCAAATGGACGGGGGCGGCGATATGGGGGTGGGGCAAAATCGAAAAATGTTTGAAAAGGCAACCGGATAAAAATGCGGTTGCATTGAAGGAAATACCCTAATTATATAATAATTTTTTTTTGCCATCCGAACCACGCGGGCCGTTTTTGCACTAGCGAATGAAAAAAAAATTAAAAAAAAACTGAAAAGGCAACCGCTTCAAAATTAGTGAGTATACTTATTGACACCACCAAACGTTGGAAAAAAATTGCCATCCGATCCTGATCGGCAGTTTCGGAGAAACAACCCCTCAAAGTCGCCGAAAAACCCTTTTTTTCGATTTTTTCAACAAAAAGTAAAAAAAACACACTAAAAATTGTTCAAATCGGATGGCATTCGAAATTTATACTGTCCTAAGTACAAATAATAGTGTGTATCAATGCCATCCGATTTTGATTAAATTTACCCCAATTTAGCCAACCCCCAAAACTCAATAACAATAAAAATAATGCCATACGCTGCATAAAATTGTTGTTTTCATGAGTTTTGGGGGGTGGCTAAATAGGGGTAAATTTAATCGAAATCGGATGGCATTGATACACACTATTATTTGTACTTAGGACAGTATAAATTTCGAATGCCATCCGATTTGAACAATTTTTAGTGTGTTTTTTTTACTTATTGTTGAAAAAATCGAAAAAAAGGGTTTTTCGGCGACTTTGAAGGGTTGTTTCTCCGAAACTGCCCATCAGGATCGGATGGCAATTTTTTTCCAACGTTTGGTGGTGTCAATAAGTATGCTTACTAATTTTGAAGCGGTTGCCTTTTCAGTTTTTTTTTTATTTTTTTTTCATTCGCTAGTGCAAAAACGGCCCGCGTGGTTCGGATGGCAAAAAAAAATTATTATATAATTAGGGTATTTCCTTCAATGCAACCGCATTTTTATCCGGTTGCCTTTTCAAACATTTTTCGATTTTGCCCCACCCCCATATCGCCGCCCCCGTCCATTTGGGGTCACTTTGGCCGCTACCAGGGGGTTCTGCACCACTCATAGGCCCAGATTACCACTCGCCATCCGGTTGCCTCTCCGACACCGGATTGACGTGCCATTGCTTTGAATATAGGTCCCGCCATCCCACCGACGCCAATAGTGTAAGTGCCTTATGGCAAATACACTAATAAGGAAAACATGTTATAGCATTGGCTACCTATAATACGTTTATCTATGGTTATAGTCAGAGTGCCCGTCGGCAAAAATTTTATTGATACATAGTACTCTCCCCAAACTTTGTATATGGCTTCATTAGGCCTAGTCTGACACCTATTTCCTCTATGACTTTTCTTGATTTTGGGGCGCTTTCCCTCTAAATTTTCCGAAACATGTCGTTTTGACGGCATGTAAAAATTTATACATACTATTTGGTTTTTTAATTGGATAGCTTAAAAACTTCAACCAAAACGCTAAAATAATATTCTCTGACAAATAACATGAGCCATTTAAAATGTCTGACACCACGAATATTTCGAAAAAACGACTATAAAAAATTTATCAATAACCAGCTGATTTTCTCAGTATCTTATATTTGAACAATGCAAAATCAACTTTTCATATTGTCTGACGGGGATAGTGTTCCTATTTTCCAGTCTGACGCGTCAAAGTTGTCGATTTCATGACCACAAAAAAAAATTCATTAATAAGTTTATTATGCAATGGAGCTGTCAAAAATGTTTAAATGAAACCCTATATTGCTGCGTCAAAATATAAAGCGTACGTGCAGAGAGAATAGCAATTATTGAGAGTTAGACAAATAATGATTTACCGCGAAATTATTGACAAATAGGTAATAAAATATATACACAAATTGTTTTAAGAAAATAATAAAATGTAAACATACCTTAACTGTACAATAATACGTAACTTCTCTCACAAATTGAAATTACAAAATTATTTTATAACATTGAGGTTATTTTGTAAACACCAAAACACATGACACTAAATTGACATTTGACAGCTGATCAGACTCACCACAGCTACAAATCATACCGAGACGGACGACATCTACTGTGCAGTAGTACATTTAACGTCACAACATCCTTGGCAGATTATTTGTTTTTAATAAATAGGGGGGTTCTTAAAAAAAACCGACACGCGTTATGGGTTGACTTTAAAAAAATGCTTTAATACGGGTTTGCTCATTTTTAATGATTCGATAAACCAAGACTAGACATGGAATACATTAAAAAGTATAGCAAATATATTCTCATATTCAGCAGTCTTAAGATTTGTCACGTGTTTTCTAAAAAGTTTCGTTATTTTTGCGTTTATGTATGACTCTTAAATCTATTGCCATTGTTTGAACATTAATTTTATTTTTCAAGCTACCCCCCTCCTCTTAAGGCGCAACAAGATGGGGGGGCAGATGGGCCTGGCCCACCCCAGCATTTTAATCGTGCACGTATAAATAACAAGATAAATCTACAATAATCTACACGAATAGTTTACAAATTATGTATAGTGGCTGCTGGTGATAGGAGTTAAAAATTTGCCCCCCCCCCCCGGATAAAATCGTTGCTATGCCTATATCCCCCCCGCCGCTAAGCGATCACTGGACTCATTCACCACAGGCTTTCAAAACTTGCCGCCGCGCCTGCATGTACGTACAAACATTATGATTTTTGAAAAGAAAAAAGACAAAACTCTTTGAATACAGCAGGCTAGTGGAAAATAATAAGTATAAAACAAAATCATCTTTCAAACACTATATTTAAAATATGTATTCTATGCTATACATTTATTGTGATAACAAAAACGGAATTAAAGAGAAAGAAATTCAATATCTTAATGTATAATAATTATTTCACTGACACAAAAAATCCAACTTCCTTAATAATACAGTATCTAGACAAGTGAATATTTTAAATATTCATGCAAATAAGCTGCATTTCATTTAATTTCCAAACATCTTGAAACACTTAATCAAGATTTTGTGAATTCTGAAAATAAGATTAAATTAAAATTAACATTTTTTATTATTCAAAATATTTATTACGTGTATTTTATTCAAAATTAGATTAAATTCTAACAGCTAAACGAGCCTAGTCTGAGTTGAATAAAAATGATTTTCAGAAATATAAATCCCATTTGATTAATACTAAGTCATAAAACACTGAACACGGAGTTTCTACAAAACAGCACCGCTTTTTTCTCAAAGGACGTTTTGCTAACCATATTACATCCCAAGAAGAAATCTTATAAAAATTGAAACTTTATAGAATAAGTTTCTACTTTCCCTGAAGAAGGTATTGAAGACCTGACAGGTCGTCAGTGGTTACTTTAGCAGCAAAAGTTGTTCAAAATTTTGAAAGTTGCCCCTAATTGACGGTTACCGGTGACAATTTATCTATACATACATACATACATGCATACAAACAAATTACATTTTATCCTAAAAATACATAGGGTTATTATTGTGAAATCTAAAAATTGGTAGAATTATTAGTTTTTCACAATTATCTCAAACTAGAAGATATACGAAAAAATAATACTGCAGATCGCAGACTATATAGAAGTGAAGTCTTAAGCTAATGATAGGATGTGAAGCATCAAGTTTTAATAAGATTTAAAAATTATGTTATAATATGTACTAGCAAAATTAAATTGCTGCGAGAAAAAACTTCATAACATTGTTTCATCTCAATCGCGTGCGAAGCCACGGGTAGCGGTTAGTCGTTAATAAGAAGCCAGGGCTACATTTTTTGTCATATATGAGTAAATATTTAGGATGTGCGGAAGAAATAATAGCCGTCATCTAAACTCAAGCAAATGTGTGTTTCAAAACCCCCGCTCAGTAAAATTTTCTGCAAATCCAGTTATTTTACTTGCAGTTACCTTTCTGCCTCACTCAGCAGTAACCAACCAAAATTTTACTGAACGGGGGTCTTGAAAAACACATTTTTTTGCTTGAATTTAGATGACGGCTATCATTTTTCGGCAATACCCTAAACGCGTCTAACATTGTTATATTTGTCAAAAAATGTAAGCTTGGCAATTTTTAAAATTCAAAAAAATTGTTATCTGTAATCATCAAGTGACAGCTGTCAAAACTTGGAACATCTTTTGGTGCGAAAGTAACCAATGGCGACCTGTCAGATCCTCAATACCGTTGCCGATAAGTAGAAAAACCAATCTACAAAGTTTCAGCTTTAATAAAATTGCATAGAGAATAAGTTCATGGGCTTTTGGGCTATTAGCATCATCAATATTAATGATTAAAAATATTATTTTAGTTTTAATTTATCATGATGATATGATAAATACCTATAAAATTAAAAGGGGAAAAAAAAAACAAACAATTTCTAAACAAGGTGTTTGTCGTTATTATTAATAGCAAATTTTTTTATTTACCATGGCTTTGCTTTTAAAACGTCCTTGTTGCGTTCCATCATCTCTTCTTTTTTTTCTTTTTTCATTTTGTCAATATACTTATCCATTTCAGCAATATTGGATTCTGACGGCAAATCTTTTTCGGCATTGTTTTCGTTCTTATTGTCTGCCCACTTGCCGTCATATGCATTTCTGTCTACATATTTATCACTAGTATAGTCGTCTCTATCTTCTCCCTCGCTCAAAGGACCGTCGTGTTTAGTGGCCGGGGCCTCACTACTATCAATATACTTGTCAATCTTCTCCTTTTCCTGATTGACTTTCTCCATTGGATCGTCAGCCTCGCGGCTGTAACTTCTGTCGCGGCTGATGCTTCTTGAATCGTCTCTTCTATCGTATCGACGTCTTTCATAATCGCGGTACCCTCCGCGTCCTCCGTATCGTCCGCGAGGTCTTCTGTTACCCCCGCGATTATTATACGGTCGGTTACCGCGCCCTCTAAAGTCTCGGTAACCACCGTAACGATCATCTCTGTAATCACGATAACCACCGCGTCCTCTATTATTGTAGCCTCTAGGACTCTTGTAACTCTGGAATCTGGGTTTATAGTAAGTTCCGCGGTCGCTGTAGCGCCCGCCTCGGAATCCGCCTCGACCATATCTTCTACGATCGCCCGAATAGCTGCGAGAACGACTTCGACTTCTTGAGTCGTAAGACCTGCTGCGAGATCTCGATCTACTGTAATACGATCTAGATCGAGATCTGCTCCGATAACTCGATCTCCGAGCTGATCGAGAACGTGATCTAGAACTAGATCTTGATCTGCTTCTGGAACTTCTAGAACCGGGAGTGCGGCCTTTACGTCTCGGCGAACCACTATTAGATCTCGGAGCTCCGGGAGGTTCCGGAGGACGGTTGATTTTCTTTGGGAAACCAATGTTCGTGTGAGGTGGCGGCGGAACGCCGGGAGGCAGAGGTGGCAGATCGTCATCATGCTGCAGCTTCTTGGCTGTTGCCGGTGATGCAATTCTGAAATTGCCAAATTTGTCAAGAACAACAGGACCCGTTGTATTCACCATCGGCGCTTTAGTGGCAATCGAACTGCTCTTTATTGGTGTTGGAGTGCGTTTATTGCGCGATGACTTCGACGACGGTTCAGCCGGTGGCGGTGCTTCCTTTTTAGGTGGAGGCTCCTTCATTGCCATAGCTTTACGAATACTCATTGCTTTTTCTTCAGCGCTGGGGCCAAGTTTGGATGAACCTAAATCTTTCACTGACGTCTTTTCTTGCGGTTCATCCCACTCTTCACGCTCCGTTTTCTTTTTGAATCTGTAACATGAAACAATTTCGTTATAACACTGCAAAAACACTAAATACTGTAAGGCCAACGTCATTTACATTTTTATTTTTACATTTCCGAACAAAAAATTCAATCTAGAGATTAGAACATTAACCAATTATTCAAAATCACGCATCTTACCATAAGATATCGTGTACTTTCCATATCAAAATACGCGTCAAAACTACCTTTACTAAAGAGAAAGGACATTGCATTAAGGGTATTCATAATGTGAAAAATTCATAACCAAACATGTCAGAGAACAGAAATAAATTATTGTAGCTCTGTTTCAACCTCGCTGCGAAAGGTAATATTACTGTCACAGTCTTGCGGAGTAGCTCAAAAACAGATACAAACAGTTTCGTTTTAGCTACTGCGCAAAACTGTGGCGATAATATTACCGTTCGCAGAGAGATTGCAACAGAGCTTGTAATTTGTTTAACGAAAGGAAATTTCATCTTTGATTCACCCATAACACTCACTTCTGTGAAAATTAGCTCTTGCATGATGTGAAATAAACAGTTACATATTGCTATATATTAGAATGATTGATTGATGCTGCTGTGTCACTGTATAGAGTAATGTAGTCCGCCGCGATAGTGGAAAGATTCGGGGTTCGTATCCCGACAGTGATATTAAGTTTGTTCCAAGCAGCCAGCAAGCGCTAACAAAATCGTCACCCGCATGTGCAGTAGCTAAAACGAAGCTGTTGGTGGCAATTTTGGAACACGTTTTAGCTACTGCGCATGCGGGTGACGGTTTCGTTACCGTTTACTGGCTGCTTGGACAAACTTATTGTTTGAGAAATATTTTTTTTTAATATAGCGATGTAACAATGGGTGTTTCTTAACAATGTAGCAAACAGTAGCTATACTTTAAAAACTAATTACTTTAAGTTCGTTTCAAGCAGCCAGCGAACGGTTTTGAAACCGTCACCCGCATGCGCAGTAGGTAAAACGAAGCTGTTAGTGGCGATTTTAGAACACGTTTTACCTATTGCGCATGCGGGTGACGGTTTCGAAACCGTTCGCTGGCTGCTTGGAACGAACCTAATAATGAATATACACAAACAGGCCATTTCGGAACAGCTGATACACTGAAAAACACTTACAAAGTAGTACCAACTGTATAATCATGAAATTTCAAGCCGAGACGTTGCCACTCGCCTTGCTCTGAAGACAACTAAATCATAACAATGATTTTTCACAGCTCAAATTTATGTCATTAACATTGGCAATGTCATATTGGTACTATGCTTTACAATGTGAGTTTCCCCCTGCCCCGCTTCCTCCCGCTATATCAGTGGAACTCCCCTAAATTGAAGCGAATATTTCACACTAATCTATACTAATATAATATATTAGTATAGATTAGTGTGAACAAACTCTTCAGCTTTATATTATAAAACTCTTCAGCTTTATATTACAAAGCTGAAGAGTTTGTTTGTTTGGTTGAACGCGCTAATCACAGGAACTACTGGTTCAAATTGATTTTTTTTTTGTTGGATAGCCCATTTATCGAGGAAGGCTATAGGCTATATAATATCACGCTATGATCAATAGGAGCGAAGCATCAATGAAAAATGTTGCAAACTATAACTCAAAATTTGTCCGCCCGACAAAAACTTTTGAATGGTAACTCCGATCATCATGAAATTTGGACACAACATTCACCTCGGTAACTGAAGATGAACGTGCGTACTCATGTCCGTCCCCCCATTCTTTCTTTTGTACCCGGGTGAAACCGGGCGGGACCGCTAGTAAGTCATAAAAAGATAGAATAGAGGTTTATGATCTCAGTTGTCGAGCATCTATAATCTACTGTCTATACAGAAAGTTGTATTTTAAATATAATTTTAAAACTTTGTAATTTAAAAAAAAAGGAAACAAATGCACATAGTTTCCACTGTCAAAATTTTCATACTATTCATCCTTACCTAGATCCACTTGTAGAAGTGTTAGCAATTTGCATTTTCCATTTAGTATTGAACACGTTAGGCGCCGAAGCGCTAGCCTCTGCCACCGCTTGCCTTGCTTTTTGTTCTGGAGTCGGCGATGGGGAACGATCAAATCTCTGAATAGGACTAGACGATCCACTGTGATTGCTTTTACTACGACAAATAAAAATTCAATGAAACAAAATGTCCGAGCGTTCACATAAGGAGTCAGAAAAAAAAATTACCTTTTGTCCACTTTCTCGAGTGCATAATAAGCTGATAACTTTGTTTCCAATTCATCCAAATCAGGCAGACTGTCCAATACCCTGTAAACATTCACATTCAATTACTGTCAAAACATTTAAATCGAAACAAATAATATTGTTGCTGAAGGAAACGAACGTAAATTCAACATTTTTTTTATCTCGACTGGCACCATTGGTTTAGCTGTAGAATTATCCATCCAGTAGATGTTTTTATCACTTAAATGACATGTATGCTGGGCACAAACCTCGAGTAGGCATTTCCTTTTTATAGTAAAAACAAAAAATACTCTGATCAGGAGAATTCCGCCAATTTCTCAAAGTTATTCATTTTGAAATCAAGAATTTTACTCAGCAACCAACAATTCAAACTGAAATAAAATTTGGTTCATAAATCCGCATCCACAATAATAAAATTGGGTGAACATTTGAATGTTACAACAAAATCAAATATTATTACTGAAATAAATTTTAACTAATCACAAAGGCTCTCCAAAACTGTAATAAAAACCTAAAAAATAAACGAGAGATATGACACAGATCAAGATGCCGTCTCTTTAAAAACAATATTTACCTTTTGCTGATACCGACTTTTTTAAGTAAGTAATCTTCGTCGTCAGATGTCAAACCGCGCTTACTTTTACGCTTTTCTTTAATACCCAATTCCTTACGAAGAACATCTCGGAGGTCCAGTTCTTTCTGAGCCTTCTTTTTTTCTTTGCGCTTCTTCTTACTCTCCTTTTTGGCTTTTTTATCCTTCTTCTTCTTTTTCTTTTTGTCTTCGGATGTTTTATGATCCTTTTTCCAACGCGCCGTCTCCTCTAAAAATTTACGCACCTGCCAAAAGAAAAAACGGATTACTACAAAAATACTAACATTTTTGCTGCATAGCAAAAAAAAAAACATTTTTATTTCAACCTCTGCTGGGAAAAACTCGCGGATATAATATATACGTTTTGTAACTCAAGCATTAAAACATCACAATTTTCAATTTTTACATGAGACCAGAAAAACGGTTCGAACATTAGCCAGTTAAAAAAAAAAATTGTAAATGACTTACTCTTTCTTCATAATCTGAATCGCCATCTTTAGTTTGTTCCAGAAAACTTCTAACTTTGGTTTCATATTCATTTTCTTTAGATATCTTCGGAGGCTCAGGTGGCTGTTCGAATCCAAATGAATTTGATAATCCTGCAGGTTTGTTAAACTGGTAATTTGTTGGAGTGTCATGTGACGGATCCATCATGGCCATTCGTTTACTCAAAGGCGACAGAGAATTCTGTTTCTCTCTACGATGTGACTTTGACCGATGCTTTTTACGTTTTTTAGAATCGGAATCGCTAGAACCGGTGCTTGAATCGGAGCTGCTTGACGAAGACGAACTCGAACTGTGCGAGCTTCCGGAGCTGGAACTGCTGCTCGAAGAGCTAGATCTATGTCTCTTCTTACGATTCTTTGATTTCTTCTTCTTCTTTTTATCCTTTTTATCATCTTCCTGCAATAACTGCTTCAAAGTTTCCTTTACCTCAATTGTGTTCTTCGGCACGATTCCTGGTAAAATTAACTCCTCGGGCGCTATAATATTTTTTGTCGAATTTGAAGATTTATTTTTCAAAAACTCCAAACTGTTTTGCGCATCCTCATGGAATGGTATAATGCTCAAACAGCTCTGGTAAGCTTTACGAGCCTCTTCGATTTTATTTTCTTCTTCGTAACTGCGTCCCAGTGCAACCAAAGTTTCGCCCATATACTTCCTTGCGTTTACATGGCTTGGATTTAATTTCAATGCCATTTCAAAGTCGTCAATAGCTTTTTGAAAATTTCCACTGTTGGCATAAAGTGCTCCTCGAGCCACTAATCCCTCAACATTACGCGGATCAATACTGAGCGCCTTATTTAAGCATTGGAACGCTTCTGTGTGTCTACCTGCTTTAAAGTGCTCAATGCCGTCAGCAACACTTCGGAAAGCCCATTTGCTGGCTTGTACTTGACGCAACTCGTTTGCGTATTCTTGCTGAGGAAAGCGACCCCTGCAAATAAATATAAACTAGTCTAATAAACAGTGTATCTAAATATGATACGGAAAAAAAATATATCTCAAACTTTAAGCACGAAGTAAACAATTATCATTCCTAATCAAAGAAAAAATCGTCGTGATAAAGAGTCAATTCAAATTCTCAGTTAAAAAAGATTGGTTGTCTGTAAAGTCGGCTTACGGACGATAGTTTTACGTGATAACGTATTCCATAATACATAACCTAAATTTATATAATAATTCGAATCCATGATATTGCATCTTTCGCTTCAAATTTAGGTTAATTTTATTTATTTAAATTACTCACCATATAATATAATTGTTTTTTTTAACTTTCTTTCTTTCGTATTTATTTTAAGTCTCAAAGATTAGCTGTCATAATATTTATAAAACAATTGTTTCACTGTTTATATAAAATTCCAAAACCTACTTACAATATTTAAGTATTTTCATACGTCAAAAAATTGATTTTTATAATGATAAAATTTGTAAGAAAACGATTTTTTCGAGAGATGAGACCTAGCTAAAACGATTTTTTGCCCCCCAAAATCCCTTTTCAGTAAATTTCATCCAAATTGTTAGGGCCGTTTTCGAGAAAAGCACGCACAGGATCAGGCGGAACGTTACGAACGTTACGTTAGGAACGTTACACTTTTCGTGCATGCAGCCGGTGTTTTATCAATTTATAAGATTGGTGATTCATCAATTTATAAGACGTTATCACGTCAAAAAAAAATAAAATAAACAAAAGCATGTCGATAAAGTTTGAACAAATTATTCTACATAAATTACCTTAGTCCTATCATGTTAGAATAGTGCTGATTTTCCAATCCGAGTAAGTTCGATAAGAAGCTAATGTTGTTGGGATTATTGAAGCCAATGCTCTTTTCTAAAACGGCTTCATACGTTTCACCTTTTGTATCCAACGCTTTCCTAAACAAAACCAACGACAAAAAGAAAAAAAAAACACTAAAATTAGAAAACTTTTCATTATTCTCGCTTGTATGAAAAAAACAGTGATGACAATTTAAACAAGCCCCCACAATAAAATAAATTCAACATTTCAGATGAACCCTAAAATACATACCATGTAAAAAAAGCAGACTGTTTTAAGAAGGTATTTAATCGCTGTAACATATTATATTATATTGCTAATAATCAGTATACAATTACGACTGATCCAATGTGGATGATATGAAATCTTCGTTTTTATATAACGGATTTGTAACAAAAAATCAGTAAAGTTATCTTGTAGTCATGTTGTTTTAGGATAGTAATTCCAACGTCAAGTTTATATTTTTATAAATTATACTTCGGTCAATCTTGTTTCTTTCTCTAGAATACATCAATAAAATTTATTTTCCTTTTTCTTATTTTCTGATACTGATATTGTTTCTCGTTATAGAAATCAACTGCTTTAAAATTAATTTTTTTCCTTTTCTTTTCTTAAGATGACAAATTTAACATAATTAAAGGCAAAAAGTAATGAAAAATGTAAAAATAGACAAAAATAAACTAGGAATTTAGAATATATATTTTGGAAGAAAATAATAATTCACAGTAAGATTTTTACTTTAAATACCCAACAACCCGTGATTTCATTCCTCACCTGTATAATTTTTTGGTAAAGCAACACCCAAATCAGATCCTTTCATTTTGCCCTAATTTTTAATATGTATAAATAAAATCAATCACAAAAAATTGCATCAAGAACAGTGGGCAAATATATATTTTTATATATATATATATTATATATTTTTGTGTGCACTTCTTTTTCCATTCGTTACATGTGCAATTATCTACATTTATAAACGACAGTTTTTAACACATCGATTTCTGTTCGCATTTTATTTTTTCAAGTGTGCCTACACTGAATATACATTTTGTGTTCATGTGCTGTAATGTTAAATCAATTGTTAATTTATTTCTTGCTGAAATGTCTCATTCGGTTCTGTAAATCTAGAGACAAAAATATACGAGAAGACGATTCTTCCATTTCCCAAAAATATGAATAATAGTGTTCAACGTATTGAAAACAACAACTTTAAACTTCCAGTGCTGCAAAACAGTGGCCGTAACACAGACAATTCAAACATGAATGACACACAACGAAAGCGTGTAACAAAATCTTAAAAACTAAATTTCTGTAAGCGGTGTACTGAAAAATTCATTTCAAACTTTTAGGGAACTTGTAAACCTAATTAATCTTAAGTCGAAATAATTAAACAAACTCATATTATTAAAATATACAAACAAGAGTCATTTCAAGAACAGTTGCAAAACGCAAATTATTTTAAAATGCAGCGAAAAAATATCAAAACAATCGCTTCCATCAGTTAGTAACTGACACAAAAATCACTATGAAAACTGATTATGAGATAGGTTATCAACATAGTTTTTGCGACTAAAATAGGTACTATGTGTTTGCCTACTTATATAATTGACTATTTTGTCAGGGTTTTGTTTATTTCAACTTTGATATTTTATGTAAAAACCACTAATAATTGTAAGTTTAATTTATACGCATGTTGTAACAATATGGAATAGTAATCCCTGCTAACATACAAATATAAATTCTCAAAAATTAGTGGACTGTTATACCAACATCCATATCGAATAGTTACACTGCTAAATGTGAAAAATGTATTATACAATAATTGTCACTGTCAGGGTTCAAACCTGAAACTCCCAATTTCACACGTTAGCTGATTTTTTCTAAATGTACAGTGACATGGTGGTAAAGTATTATTTAATACAGTAGAACCTCGATAAGTTAAAAACCTCTGAACTTAAAAATTTTTTTAATTCACTTCCCCTCAAAGCCTAAAACCTCAATAACTTAAAGCACAAAACCTCGGTAACTTAAACAAATATTTTGGTGACCCCCATAACATTATCAGTGAGTCATCGTGAATAAGTATACAAACCAAAGGTTTTGCCAAGAACTTCATTAATTTTCACTTCAGTCTTTCATTAAATTGCTTTGCGTATTGCTGTGCACATGAAATATTAATTAGGGAGTGATAAAATGAAGCGAAAATTGAGCACACTAACATATTCTGAACAGTTGAACCTCGTTAAGTTAGAAATGGTACTTCCAAAACTTTTCGAAGTTCAACTCTTGATAAATAAAAAATTCGATAACTTAAATTTTTAATCGTTTCCCTTGAACTTTAACTTATCGAGGTTCTACTATAATAATTTGAAATTTTCTAATATTCTATAGTGGTAATTACATTTCTACAACCTTATCCCATGAAATGCTTTTAAAATGTACAAAATGAAGTCGATTTATACTTTGATTCTTTTTTCTTTCTTGCTACAATTGTCTTTCATTGTGTTTTATCTAAGCGTTTCTCTTTCCTTAAAATGTTTCTTGTTGACATCTCAGACTCGTACAATTGTTTAATTATTCTCACTTAAAAATTCCCCAATACTTTGATTAGAACCCAATGCACCTGTTATACTATTTTTGTTCGTGCAGGTTAAAAACTGCTTATAAAAAATTAAATTTCCCAATGTCGCAATACATCAACCATCCTTGAAAAATTTTGATTTGTCAAAGACTTTACCTCTTTAAAATTCTGACCCCGGTAAATTTTCTTAAAAAATCATTAAAAAAAATTAAAAAAAAAAAACTTCCGTAATTTGTTTAAGACATATGTCATTGCAACAGGATTTTAAGTTTAAAACATACAGAGAAAAACAACAAAACAAAATATAAACACACTCTTACTTGTACAAAACGGGGAAATCATCCGAAGACACAAGTCCGAGGGGTGGACATGAAGGCGGTAGTGGTACTGTGCCCTTCATGCCGCATACCATCTTGTCACAATCTGGCACCACTTCGATTACTTCGCAACAGACTGAGTCATTCATCATGTAGGTGCGCGAAACTCCCTTCTTATCTACTGCCGGTATTAAATTTGTTGTTGGACAGGCTGCCTAAAATAATAAAAAAATATATATACTCAACAGCCGAAGTCAATTTGCAATCAATTTCGCTTTTTGACTGTCAATAATCATTAAACATTATTCCCTGGAAATCAAGATAAAACAAAATTAACATGACCATTCAGGCAAGTAAACTGTGTTAATTACCATGGTTATTTACGCACTTTGGTAGAATGGCAGTGTTTTTTTTTAATTAAATCTTTTTCAAGCCGCGGCCCCCTATGGGTAAAAATACCAAAATCCTCTCGAGACGCCCTTGTATTTTACGCGTTGTTCCGTGTTGCGGATTTTTTTTCTTAATAATGATAATAAATAATAATAATAGTTTAACAAAAATATTAATATTAAGAGCACTGTGGTTTGAACATAATAAAAAATAGAGAATAGTTACTTCTTACCACAACAATTTTATTAGTGGATGTACATTTCGAGAGCTATGCTCTCATCTTCAGCAATACACTAATACAGTTTAGTGTATTGCTGAAGATGAGAGCATAGCTCTCGAAATGTACATCCACTAATAAAATTGTTGTGGTAAGAAGTAACTATTCTCTATTTTTTATTAATAATAGTTTATTTATTCCGTTGACATAAATGTCTGGAACAAGTCCAACATAGAAATTACAATCAGGGAAAAAAAAATTCCTGGATTGAATAAAAAGTGTGCTGAATTAAGAGGCGCTTGATGGTGCGTTTGAAACAAGATAGGCTGTTAATGGATTTAACATTAGCCGGTAATTGATTATATAATTTTATAGGCATAGAATTTGGGCCTTTAGCAAACAGATTTAAATGGTGCTTCGAAATTGTTAGCTGATCATTATTACGTAGAAAGTTACAAGTAGTGTCGCTAACTTTCGAAAATGTGTTAATATTTGATTTAACATACGTTAAGCAATTATAAATATATAAAGAAATGACTGTTAAAATTTGATGTTTTTTAAACAGAGGGCGGCAAGAGTCTCTATAATTTGAAAACGACATCAGTCTAATTATTCTTTTTTGCAACAAGTCACGATCCTCTTGAGAACTTCTCCGCAATCATATTTGACGATTAAGGGCAGCCGTAACCGAGCCACATTTATGCAGCTGAGATAACCATAAAGTTGCAGTTAGCCAACATCAAGCTGTGGTTGAGCCAATCACATTTTTGTAGTGTTTGCAGTTGCATTGACCTCATGTACTGTCGATGCAACTGCATGAAATGTGCGCAATTTCAAATAAAATCTCTGTAAAGAAGATTTACTGTTGCTTCTCTCGCGGAGAAGATGAATAATTTACAATTTGTACAAAAACTCAAGCAGCATAAAGAAATCTTCAATGATTTTAGAATGTCGTGTGCTCTCTTTGATGGATTAATACAAAGCGTTAAATTCATCGTCCTGCCAAATGAGAAATAGTACTCTGGCTGGCAGCGCTATGGTCCATGTACGACTGCGCCGACACATCATGGCGACCACTCAAGAGGTACCGACGCAAACGGGCAGCAGACGCTCATTTCAATTGCAGCGAACGCCCGCGTCTGCCGGGGAGTAGCATTTGTATAGAGAACCACAGCTCTCCAAAACGTGACCGCATTCTTGCGATCAGGACTGTAAAATGTCGTCTACAGTTGCCTGACTATTGCTAAACATAGATATGTTCACTTGCCTTGAACAGCGCGCGTTGAGATTGGTTTTAAACCAATTATACCCAGATAAAAAAAACCTTGTTTGAAGTTGTATACAAACTGTTATGCTCGGTTACAGAAAGCATTGTCAGAGAATCTTATTTGACCTTAGGTAGTGACCATACATATTTCTCCATATAACGGCACTTTAAATCGATCCTGCTCGAAAAATAATTGATCGATGGAAGCAATATTTTTCTTAAACTGTGTATACATGTTTTAACATTATATTTTGTACAATTGTTACTTCGAAACAACGTTTTTCTACCCATTTTGATCAAAATTTAGCTTTCAAGCGATCTTTTGCTATGTAGATCAATCATTTGTTTTTGTCCGAGTACAATTTAATGTTCAGGGAGAACCTAAGAGTTTCACGACATACTTCTCCTGATGTACAAAAACTGTAATGATTTTGATCACAATCAAGGTCATTGTCCAATTAAAATTTTTGACAATCCTTTTTGCAACCCAGCATTAACGTATCTAATGTACCAAGTTTATTCAAAATTGGTTTAGTCACGTGAAAACCGTACAGAGAGACAAAAAAAAAACGTTCTCCCTTGCATCAGTCATAATACCAAAAATAAACATTTATAAACTCAGTTGTCGATCGTCTAATTTATAGCATGAAAAACCTCAGAAAAAAAAATCACGGAAATGCTAGTTTACCTATGTCAGTGTAAATCAGATTTCGTGTTTTTATAATCGTTTTAAAATAACTTTTTTGACAAATAAAATAAAATAGTAAGTAGGTACCTTCACATTAATATCTGCTACATAGCGCATATTTGGTCCAAGAGTACACAAAACCTTCAACATCATACCCGATGCTGACTTGCTCACAATAGTACCCAATATGTAATCTCCCTTCTTAACATGCTGAAAAAAAAATTAACTATAAGTTGCAAGTATGCTAATTATAACAAATTTAAAATCAAGCAATTTTTTTAAACTTATTTCCAATTATTTTGCTCTCTTTTTATAGTCAAATATATTTAGAGTAACATTCTACAGAATGGACACCTACGATTTGCACAAAACTCTACACGAACAATTGAAATAACCAATTTTATTACCTATTTATTATAAACAAAATTATATTCTTTTCGCATTAACAGCACCACGGAATTATATTCTAGTAACTCCCCCTTAGCCCCTTCTTTTTCACTACGCAACAAAAAGCATACGGGGTGTCCATTCAGTAGAATTTTACCAATTTTAGTAAAGCAGAACAAATTGTTTATCATTATGTCTTGATTATAAATAAACATTCAAAACGTATACAAATTTTTACCTGAAAAAAGTGTCTTAATCTGGTCTGTTTGTCAACGTTCAGATATATTTCAAACGGTGGCATCACAGCATAAACATCGTCTGTTACTGGAACATCAGATGGAGGCTGCTCTTGACATAATTCACTAGAAAACAACGCATCGGCCTTTTTGACAATAAACTCCTGAAGCTTAATCCTTTTTCCACGATCTTGAAATGTTAAATGTTTCTGTCGGTTTGCATACACTAGGAAATCGATATCCTTCACATTATGTTTAATAAGATCCTGTTTGCCTCGTTCATCTTCCCAATATTTCTGTAGTTGTTGACCGTGAAAATTTATCGCACGCGTCACTAGCTCTGTATTTAATGGGCCGTCCATTTTCACAAAAGTGACGGACTGAGTCCCTTTAAAATTTCGCTTATTGTTTGACGATATCCAGTTAACTGCAACAAAAAATAAATCAGTCCGAAATCCGAATTGTTACAGATGCACCTACATTACTTAAAAGAACTAGGTTAGGTGGCGAAAATTACGATTAAAAACTGAACAATTACTATTTTGAGAGAGCCTAGTAAATATGACGTTACATTTGTATAAATTAGGCCGATATAATTATTATTATTAATATTATAAATGCGAATGTAAGTTTGTTTGTTACGCTTTCACGCAAAAACTACTTAACCGATCATCATGAAACTTTGCACATACACTCTTGAAGGTATTAGAAGTAACATAGGATACTTTTTATTAAAAAAAAATAAAAAATTTTTACGAAAAATAAGAAAGGGTTGAAAACATTTTTTGGGCCCAAAAATACCGAAAAATTTCTCCGAATCGTTTCAAAATTGAAATTTAACCCTTTAGTAATGATTAAAATGTGCTATTAAAATTTCATTAAAATCGGCCCGACAGGACCGGACTTACAAATTTTATGAAAACGAAATATTATAAATGCGAATGTAAGTTTGTTTGTTACGCTTTCACGCAAAAACTACTTAACCGATCATCATGAAACTTTGCACATACACTCTTGAAGGTATTAGAAGTAACATAGGATACTTTTTATTAAAAAAAAATAAAAATTTTTTACGAAAAATAATAAAATTGTTTCCCCTGATATGCATGTCAAAAGTCGATTTCCATCTCAATCGCGGGCGTAGCCGCGGGTAGCGGCTAGTCTATGCATATTTGACACTAAAAATTACATTGAAGTTTAATTTGGTCTTTACATGCCATTGCGGGTGACGGCTTTTCAATTTAATCAAGGTCAAATCATTTGGGAGGCATTCCGTTCACATTTAAATAAATGTCCTGCTTTCCTACCAAATAATTAAAAGATATTTAAATAATATTCGTACGATTATCAGGAAAAGTGCACTTTCGATAATTAATACAAAATACGTGTACTAAACATATAAGATCATTTTCCAAACTGAAAATGGCGTCCTCCGCATTTAACTAAGCGTTCATGACTAATGAAATTTGAAGATAAAATACGGCTCATGCTATTAATGTTTATATCCCTCATTTTGAAAAAATGGCAGCATTTTCACCGATTCAACTAAACAGTATTCATAAAGTCTGTACCATACAAAAGAGAATTACTCATAAATACACTAATTTTACGTTTACCCACCTTCCACTATTCACAGGAAATAACTGCTGAGGAAACCGGTATGATGAATATTTACTGCGCACGCGCACATTTGCTGTTTAATCCAGCAGTAAACAAATTTCTATAACCATAGAAGCATTTTAGCATACGATGATAGAGGCACAGTTGAAAAATATTTTTTTATTGAAATGCGCTGAAAGGAATAACGATTATTAATCACAACCCACGCTTTTATAATTATGAACCTAAATTATTCAAATTTATGTTTTTCTTTTTAAATACGTTTCAATAAAAGCTTGTTTTTAAAAAAAATATTTACTTATATTTTATTTTGTTATTTTTGACGTTTCAAATTTTTACTATTAAAAATTAATTTTATTCTAAAAACAAGTGTTCAAAATTTCAAATCGCTTGGATAGGTATGTGGCATCTTCCATAATATTATATTACGTATACAATGAGGTCACATAGCTATTCCCATAAATATATGGCTATTCCACACGTCAAACACTGTCATTTAATAAATTGATACATGCAGATGCAGAATACAGATACCCATTATCGGGTTGACACCAGAGAAATTGTATGTCTATGGTTGACATTGTGTCTGCTCAATGCTAGATAGGACGTTCTCTGGATAGGACCAGAGAACGGGATAGGACTCTTCAAGAAAAAATATAAAAAAAGGTCATATGCATGTATTTTTTCAGTGATTAGATTAATAAAATAACCATTAGGATCTGATCAGTAACTAAAATATATTTCGAAATAAAAATTAAACCAACTTGGAGTCTCATGTATACCTATGTCCTAAAAAAGTAATTAAATATCAGTAAGCGATGGTAGCGCCTTTTTAAGCGCGAATAGCGTAAGCTAAAGCGCCTATATGTGTACTCGCTTTGTCTGTGAATCTGTGTCACGCTCAACCGATTTCGAAAAAAAATTGGTTGTCTGTAAAGTCGGTTTACGGACGATAGTTTTACGTGATAACGTATTCCGTAATACATAACCTAAATTTATATAATAATTATAATAATTCGAATCTATGATATTGCATCTTTTGCTTCAAATTTAGGTTAATTTTATTTATTAAAATTACTCACCACCTATAATATAATTGTTTTTTTAACTTTCTTTCTTTCGTATTTATTTTAAGTCTCAAAGATTAACTGTCATAATATTTTGAAAACAATTGTTTCATTGTTTATATAAAATTCCAAAACCTACTTACAATATTTAAGTATTTTCATACGTCAAAAAATTGATTTTTATAATGATAAAATTTGTATGAAAACGATTTTTTCGAGAGATGAGACCTAGCTAAAACGATTTTTTGCCCCCCAAAATCCCTTTTCAGTAAATTTCATCCAAATCGTTAGGGCCGTTTTCGAGAAAAGCACGCACAGGGTCAGGCGGAACGTTAGGAACGTTACACTTTTTCGTGCATGCAGCCGGTGTTTTATCAATTTATAAGATTGGTGATTCATCAATTTATAAGACGTTATCACGTCAAAAAAAATTATTATTCGGTTCGTCTCCGCGTAACTTAGCTCGTAACATTGGCCGATTTTTTTAATTTTAGCACCCGAGGGGAGCACTTTGAAAAAAACAAAGTTTTTTGCTTATTATCGCTCAATTTAAATCAGATCGCTTCGAAACCTGTCTTAAACGAAAAAGGAGAAAATTTTACATAAATTTCGTATAACAGTTTTTTAAAGAAATAAATTCATTTTGATATCACCGATGGCAAACATATTTCGGTTTTCTCTGTCTTGTACAGTGTAATATGGTAATTTAAAGATTGCGTATGTTCTATCTTAAAATAAAATTGGTCGATAAATTTATTTATTAAAAAAATATTTTTAACAAAAAAATTAAACCGACTTCAAAATATGCACTAAAAAGTAAAAAATAATTGCGTATTGAAATGTTTTGGAGTCGGTGTCAGCCAAAATGAAATCTATTCCGAGAACTAGAGACATGTAAGATTTAAATTGCTACTTTCGAATTCCGATGTGACACCGACTCCAAAACATTTCAATACGCAATTATTTTTTACTTGAAGTCGGTTCAATTTTTTTGTTAAAAATATTTTATTTTTCTCTTTTTAGTGTTAGGCCGTGTCCAGATGAGGCGTTTTACGCGCGAGTCCACTGAAACACGGTTTACGGAATCTGACGTGATCTTGGTGAACTTAGACTTCCTGAAAATTTGGAATGATTCAGACCAGTAAATTTGGAGAAATCTTAAAAAAAACAAGTTTCAAAAATTTTTAAAAATTTGTTTTTGTGGAATATTTTCTAAACTACTAAACCAATTAATTCCAAAATCTAACCAGCTCTTCTCCTTAACAAACTGCGTCGATTTCCGCAAACCGCATCACATCGGTTCATTTTTTCACGAGATACCGTGTACGAAAAAATCGTAAAAAAGTGTTTTTTTTAAATTACTCTTAAAATTGTTATCAGATCGATTTTTTTGTAATAAATTACTTTCTGAGGCTAAAAAAACTGCGTCGATCGCCGCAAACCAGATCAAAATTGGTTCATTTGTTCATGAGATAACGTGAACGTAAAATTAGAAAAAAAGTGTTTTTTTTAAAATTACTCGTAAAAATCTTATCATATCGATTTTTTTGTAATAAATTATTTTTTTAGGTTAAAAAAACTGCGTCGATTGCCGCAAATCGCATCAAAATCGGTTCATTTGTTCGTGAGATATCGTGAACAAAAATTTCGTAATTTTTTATTTGAGCTCGAAGAGCTAAAAAATAAGCTTCTTGCTATATTTTATATATTTTTGAGCGTTTTGAACTCGAAAATAGCGGGAAGTTACAGGGATGACCTGCAGGGTCAAACTCCTTTTCAAATTTTTTAGTTTGCTTCCTTCTGGGACCGTTAGTCAAAGGACCGGCAATAGAGCACAAATATGAGTAGCTCGAGTAGAGCAGTGTGTGGCCGCTTAGGGCAACATCGCGGCAACGCGATGAGCAGAGCGAGGAGCATGTCTGGCCGTAGGGTATAGTTTGCCGACATTGACAGTTGCGGGGGGTTGCGGGCGCAGGTCTAATCTGCGCTATTATAATATGAGTAATTTCACGTGCTGTGCAGGTCGTGCAGGTTTATGCTTGACAAGTGTACGCGGTATTTAAAAGTCAAAACAACTTTGTCCATGATATTGTAAACAAAAACAGCATTAACAAACATAAAAATAACAACAAAAAACAGCCATTATTATCAATGCTATCCTTATCACTGTTCTTATAGTTTAATATTTTTTTATAAGAAATCAACTTAATTTTATTTTATAGTACCTATAAACAGGGGCGGATCTGTGTTTTTCGGGGTCTAGAGCTTATTGAAACTCTTTTTTTGTTAGATTAAAAATTTTTAAATTGGGGTTTAAAATTATTTTTTAATAATAAATAAAAGTGGCACTTTATTTTTTGTTTAAATTCAACAAACTTTATATTTCACTAGCCGTTTATTTATCATATTGCTCTGCAATCTGCATACAATACAAGTGAATACACTATTGGCGTCGGTCAGATAGAAGGATCTAGGGACAGAATCAAAATACGATAGTGCTCAAAAAACTTAATCGATTTAAACGAAATTTAGTACTCGATATGTGGGAATCTATCATCGCACCAAGCCTATTTAAAATGGGTCCAAAAATTGGTTGTCTGTAAATTCGGTTTACGGACGATAGTTTTACGTGATAACGTATTCCGTAATACATAACCTAAATTTATATAATAATTATAATAATTCGAATCTATGATATTGCATCTTTTGCTTCAAATTTAGGTTAATTTTATTTATTAAAATTACTCACCACCTATAATATAATTGTTTTTTTTAACTTTCTTTCTTTCGTATTTATTTTAAGTCTCAAAGATTAACTGTCATAATATTTTGAAAACAATTATTTCATTGTTTATATAAAATTCCAAAACCTACTTACAATATTTAAGTATTTTCATACGTCAAAAAATTGATTTTTATAATGATAAAATTTGTATGAAAACGATTTTTTCGAGAGATGAGACCTAGCTAAAACGATTTTTTGCCCCCCAAAATCCCTTTTCAGTAAATTTCATCCAAATCGTTAGGGCCGTTTTCGAGAAAAGCACGTACAGGGTCAGGCGGAACGTTAGGAACGTTACACTTTTTCGTGCATGCAGCCGGTGTTTTATCAATTTATAAGATTGGTGATTCATCAATTTATAAGACGTTATCACGTCAAAAACGGATCATTTTACGGGTTGTTTTTAGGGATTAAAAACGGATCATTTTGCGGGTTGTTTTTAGGGGTTAAAGAATGTTTTTGGGCCCAAAAATATGGAAAAATTCTCGGAGCTGTTTCAAAATTGAAATTTCACTCTTAAGTAGCAATTAAATCCAACTTCAATATTTTCAATTCTAGAGCATTTCTTCCCAGAATTTTATACTCGTCAAAGATACGTTCATCGCAAAGATCGTTTGCCCGGTTGAAAACATTTATTGAATTTTGATGGGCATAATTGTTTGAAATAAATGGGTTATAAGTAAGTGGAGAAAAAGATAAAGGCAGACAGCGACTCTGTTTTTTACTATGTAGACGTAGTCTTTGAAAAAACACCGTCGTAGTTCAACCAATTTGTCAAAAATATTTACAATATATATACACAAAGCTTCCTCGTTTATCGCTCTTTCTATTAGTGAAAACCGTTTCAAAATCCGGAACGTGGTTTAAAAGAAGTAAGCGGAGAAACAGGCAGAGGCAAACAGTGACTTTGTTTTATACTTTGTAATGGTTGTTTTCATTTCTTTTCTAACATATCAACGTTGCCGAAATCTTTGGGTGGATATTCCCTCTATATTCGTTAAATGGGCCCAACAATCAACAATAAATGTTCTCCCATTGAGCTCTGTCAAATTTGATACTTGTTTGTTTGTCTTTCTTCCCAAATACAAGTTTTGGAACAAGTAGGTCCCAGCTACGACACAACTAGAGAATACAATCCCGGGATCCCGAATCTCGGGATCCCGGCCGTTTTCTGGTCCCGAAAATCCCTGGACCGTACTTGGCTAATCTCGGGATTTTCGTAATGGCCAAAAACAGATCTAGTTTGCATTCCGTAATCCGTTGCGCCTTGACAATTACCTTGTCTAGATTATATTAATATTATTTATTACGCATAACGACAAAAAACAATCCTTAAATACGTGGTACGATATGTAAGAATATGAAATCTCCAGATCCTGAAGTACAAGTACAAAATGAATCAGGGTTGGCAAATAGTATTAGACGTAAAATAAGCATGTGCGAAAATGTAGGAGTTCGTGGATATCACTTAGAAACGGCATATAAGTATCTATTGTCTATTCCTCCAACGAGCGCAGAACCTGATCGAGCGTTTTCAGCTTATGTTGGCAATAAACTACGAAGCAGGCTTGGAAGTCAAACATTGGATGTTTTGATATTTCTGCGATTGTATTTTCTAAATTCTAAATAGTTTTTTTGTGTTGTCTTTTTGATTTCTTGCAAAAGTAATTTTTTTTTGTTTTGTCTATTTTATTTTCTTACTATATTGTGATTTGTGTTGTGCAACGTTTTTAAAAACATTTTTTAAGAAATTACTCAAGTTTTATTCATTTGAGCCCAATTAGAAACCACATAGTCTAATCCCAGGATAGCCCCGGGATCCCGGGATTACGCATCAAAAATCCCGTAATACCGGGATTGAAAAACATTCTCGGGATTGTATTCTCTAGACGCAACCCACTGAATATGTTAAAGTATATATATCCTTGAAGGTAATTGAATTCTCTACAACTCCCTCTTAATAAATTTCTTTCTCAGATGAATAGTTTAGACGACATGAAGGAATTTTTGATGAAAAATGTGAGGTAAAAGTTTTTTTTTCGAAAACTTTCACTTTTCTGGGGCGTGTAGCTCAAAAACGATTAAGAATTTGAAAAAAGTATAGGTATAGAACGAGAGCTGTATAAAATTTTATAATTTTGGCATAAGAAATTTTTCTAAGCTAAAACCCTAAAAGTGGTATCTTCCTGGTGTCCCCCTACCTCGTGCTCACCTCCTAAACGTCCCTAAGCACCTTGAACAAGTTTGTGAAGGAATCGCTTAGGTCCCTGCTCACGCACTCTACAACTTCTTTGTTGACTGGACTATAAAGTTTTGTTTTACTTAGTTTTTAAAGATCAAATCAGGTAGGTGACGTCCCCCATTCTCCATACACTGACTAAACCGATTTCTGGCGTTTGTCATGACTCTTGCCAGTATAATTCAGGTGTTATCCTGGCAATTTCTTCC
The DNA here is from genome assembly GCA_963575645.1 of Xanthostigma xanthostigma. Taxonomy (NCBI): domain Eukaryota; kingdom Metazoa; phylum Arthropoda; class Insecta; order Raphidioptera; family Raphidiidae; genus Xanthostigma; species Xanthostigma xanthostigma. The sequence continues at coordinate 18,455,153 of OY754468.1, forward strand.
TGGATATTGGTCTTCACATCTTGTAGGGTCCTTAGACGGTTGACGGTTCACATAAACACGGGATTTCAAAAAACCCTATAGAAAAAACAAGGGTGCAAATCAGAAAGCGGGCCTCTCACGCGTTCCTCCGAGAATTGGAGTCACGTTCAGAAAGTTCCTGCATAATCTCCATCTTGTATGGATGAAAATGGAGTTAATCATGAAGAATTCTCCTCAAAGAATGATCGGAAAGTCCAATGGCAGACGCATGTTTGCGCGCAGAACGCCGTGGTGATCGCAACATTGAAGCTGTCACTGCATCAATGTTCTTGGTGATCTAATGGGACGAGGGACTCCAGTTCTAAATCTTGTCGCACTTGCAGTTTGTCTGAACGTAGTGACCCACATAATAATTGATTTCCGGGACTGGGGTCAACGGGGCTAAATTAAATCGATTCTGAAAGGCACGCTGGGTTACGATCTCAGAACATCCGTTCGAAAAGTAGGCCTAAACGGCAAACTCACGCTCCTCACTGTTCCAACGCAGATGGCGACTAAATTGTGTCGGGACAAAACTTTATAGTTCTGCCTCTCGAACGACACCACTAGTGCTCCGCTACGACATCAACCGAATGAATGGCGCGCATTTAAAAAAAAGGAAGTTATGCTGCCGCACCCTGTATACCATACAAAGGCCCTCCGCCGCGTCTGTCTGTCTGTCTGAACGCGATTAACTCAAAAACTATACAACGGATTTTCATACGGTTTCCACTAATAGAAAGAGCGATAAACGAGGAAGGTTTTTGTATATCATATTTTGTAAATATTTTGTACAAAATGACGGTGTTTTGTCAAAAAAAAAAAAAAAACTGTTTTCGTACCATATAGCGACATCAGGTAGAATTTGCTCAAAGCTATTAGTTCAGACATTTCTGCGTTATATTGTCGTTTTCATAGACACTTCCTTAATAAAATACATTTAGCAGAATTTTCCTATAACACAAAATATATCTTCGGCAAATTATCTATCTATATACGAGTGTTATATTATAAAAAGAACAGTTTTGCACCCGGGTAAATCGAACCGGGCCGCTAGTATATGTTAAAATTTGAACAGACTAAGGAATGCATTAATTCTTCTTCGATACAAAAAAGCTCAAACTAATGTCCTTTTAAATATATTGAAAACTAACAACAAACGCTAACAGAATAAGGATGTTAATGAACTGGGTCACCAATCACCATGTATCAGCAGCTGCGGCGAATTTCAAATTACTTTCATGCATAAGCTGTATGCACCCTGGCAGTGCCGGATTATACCAAGTGCCGCCTATACGCTAAAACAGGCTTGCCGCCCACTTAAGGCTAGCGTTTTCCCGAGTTTCTGTAGGTTATCTTTTCTTTCATTGAAGTTACTAAGGCCTTGCATCGCACATGGGTATTTCTGTTCGAAGAGTGCTGTGTATATTAATATTATATCAGTTAGTAATATCTGATTCCGATTGGAGGCTCAAGACAGACCGTATTTCGTTAGTTAGAAATACTCCGACGAGTGCCGCCCTACGCTTCAGCGTAGTTAGCGTATAGGTTAATCCGGCACTGCACCCTGGCCTCTTTTTACTTAAACTGTATCTGTCCAACCGTGTCTTCTTTGTTTGTTTTTTTTAATAAAAATTTTAAAAACTTACTTGATTATCATGTTTGTTCAGTTATAATGAATAAATACACTCACAATAAGTATTATGTAAAAAATAAAAAAAAAAATCGTCACAGTACACAACACTGCCAACAAAAGAGTGCAGTTTGCTAATAAGTTCATTGAAATATTTTTGTAAAAATTCGCTTAATGATTTTTTCTTAATTTTAGGATTCGATAATTTATCCAACATCTGTACAAAAAAAATTGAAAAGAAGTTTGGCCCTGCAGGCCATCCCTGTAACTTCCCGCTATTTTCGAGTTCAAAACGCTCAAAAATATATAAAATATAGCAAGAAGTTTATTTTTTAGCTCTTCGAGCTAAAAAAAAAAACACTTTGTTACGAAATTTTCGTTCACTATATCTCATGAACAAATGAACCGATTTTGATGCGATTAGCGGCAGTCGACGCAATTTTTTAACCTAACAAAGTAATTTATTATAGAAAAATCGATCTCATAGGAATTTAAAAAAAAAAACACTTTTTTACAAATTTTTCGTTCATGATATCTCGTGAACAAATGAGCCGATTTTGATGCGGTTTGCGGCGATCGACGCAGTTTTTTTAACCTAAGAAAGTAAATTATTACAAAAAAATCGATTTGATAAGAATTTTACGAGTAATTAAAAAAATTACTTTTTTCCTAATTTTTCGTTCACGTTATCTCATGAACAAATGAACCAATTTTGATCTGGTTTGCGGCGACCGACGCAGTTTTTTTAGCCTAAGAAAGTAATTTATTACAAAAAAATCGATCTGATAACAATTTTAAGAGTCATTTTAAAAAAACACTTTTTTACGATTTTTTCGTTCACGGTATCTCGTGAACAAATGAACCGATTTTGATGGGGTTTGCGGAAATCGACGCAAATTGTTAAGGAGAAGAGCTGATTAGATTTTGGAATTAATCGGTTTAGTAGTTTAGAAAATATTTTACAAAAACAAATTTTAAAAAATTTTTGAGACTTGTTTTTTTAAGATTTCTCAAAAATTTTTGGGCCGAATCGTTTCAAATTTTCAGGAAGTCTAAGTTCACCAAGTTCACGTCAGATGCCGCAAACCACGTTTCAATCGGACACTCCGTTCAAAAGATATAAAAGGTTTACATACATACACACACACACACACACACATACAGCCCTACGGACATCATCGCCAAAATAGTTTCAATAGCTTCCTAGGACCTCAAAACGTCGAGATCTGGCGAAAACTCGATTTTCGAAAATCGGGGTGAAACCAATAACTTCCCGATTTTTGAAAAAAAAAATTTTTTTTTTTAAAGCGGGTAGTTAAAAATATAGGTATAGGTTCACCTTTCAGTAAGTAATTCACATATTAATATTTTAAATTCCAAATAATTTATGTTATTGACCTCAGTTGTCGAGTGTCTATAATCTACAATCTCTCTCTCTCTCTAAAATTTGCTTGTCGAACCCTTAACGATCCGAATGCAACTATTTTAAATATAGATATAAGTGATGTAACCATATACTTTTATTCTATACTGAGCAGTGAGCATAGGAATAAAATCGCAATCGAACCATTAGGGTGCAAACATATACTTCTGTCTTTATTTACGCCGTAAGCACTAGCGTATCCAGGAGGGCAAAACAAGCACGGGGGACCCGGCTTAAGAATTTCTAATTTTCCCCCTCCTGAGCCAAAAGCTGGGTACGCCCATGTTAACGTCATAGAAAAAGACAAAGTTTTTGAAACAGAGATACTTTATTCTGATTGAATGCAAGTACATCAACCAATCCTACCATCGGAGAAATCAGGGAAGGGAATTACATCGAAGAAAGAGACGCAGATATATTTTCGATACGCTTTGTTGCTTTCACTCACCGCACAGTAGAGAGACAATGCTTCATATAGTAGGTACATTATTAAATGTATATTGTATGTATGTAACGGGATATTAATATTCGCATTCGTAAAATTCATAGGAATATTTATAGTTAGGTACGCGGTGACAAAAGTGCCTTGCAACTCCCAAACGGATGATAAGCACGTTTTTGTATAGTTCGAGTGTCGTTTTCGAAATCCGTGTTGTCGAGTAGGGGTCTGGCGTCCGGCGTTGAGCGGCTATAGTATTTTTTCCGAATTTTGCCCAGCGGTTCCAAAAATCATTTCCCAAACGGATGAAAATTACTGGAGGGCATCTACGCAAACCCCCAATTACCGGAAAAATATTTTCATCCGATTTGATATTTGCAAAGAGCTCTTCCAGAAGTTCTAAAAAAAATGGAAAAAAGGGGGGGAAAAAAATTTCCTCATTTGAACTTGAAATTTGGCAGGGAGATATAGTTCGTGTCTGAGAATATGTAAAAAAATTTTTTTTGCTCTATGTATCGCGATCGCTTTGTAACAATTTTCTAAAATTTAAATGGGCCGATAAAGTACAGTAGGCGCTCGATAATCCGGCACCCGATTTTTTCCCTCTATGCCGGATTGTCGGAACTGCCGGATTATCGGATTTTCGCTTGCTTCTTGGCATAATAAATTTTTTTAATTATCATTTCTCTTAACTTTCTCAAATTCAGTAGAAACAGCATCATTTATTATTTCTTCATCGGTCATTACAGGGTGAGAATCCGAGTTTTCCGCAAACCATTCCTCAATATCGAGAGAAACTACTCGAACCCGCTCAGTAGTCCGGCGTTCAGCAGTGTAAAATGCCGAATTATAGAGCGGGCTACCTGAGTCCCAAAATGCCGGACTACTGAGCGTGCCGGATTGGCGAGCGCCGGATTATCGAGCGCCTACTGTAATTCCCAAATGGATGAAAATTTGCCCACAGGTTCTTTGACACCTACAGAACATCGAAAAATTATTTTCATCCAAATTTGTTGCGGTCAAGTCCAGATCATCCATAATAATGCTCCGATATATTCATTATCACGGGAAACTGCAGGATCTGAATGTTCAATCTTTAATGTGGAAAGGCCGATTACAATCAAATTGTGTATTATTGTCCTAAACACTGATGAGACTATTTTCCTCTGATTTGCATACTTCATCCACAAATTAGCTAGTATCTCTTTACTAGCGTTTGACTCGCTTTGCTCGTGAATTAAATTTGGTTATTATATAGGCCGATTGATACCAAAGTATATATGAATAGCCACATATTATCAGAAAATTTACGGAGAACTCCGGGATCAAAATCACGCGCGCTGGCGGGGTTTTTTGTTATTTGGCATAGTTTAGCCAGGCGCATTTTGGATGAAAACTTTTTTTTCTAATAACATAAATAATAACCATTCATATCAGTCCGGTTGCATGCATGCGGCTGATGATTTTTTTCATTTCGGAGTCTGGGTCCATTTAATTGTACTGCAGGCTACGGCAAGGATCAAATCGGATGAAAATATTTTTCCGGTAATTGGGGGTTTGCGTAGATGCCCTCCAGTAATTTTCATCCGTTTGGGAAATGATTTTTGGAACCGCTGGGCAAAATTCGGAAAAAATACTATAGCCGCTCAACGCCGGACGCCAGACCCCTATACTCGACAACACGGATTTCGAGAACGACACTCGAACTATACAAAAACGTGCTTATCATCCGTTTGGGAGTTGCAAGGCACTTTTGTCACCGCGTACCTAACTATTATGGGAAATATGATAATATAAAAAAAATCTTATTTAAAAAAATGCGAAAATAATATTAAATAAGACAAAAAATGTTAATTTTGCATTTTTTTCAGAAAAGTTTTTTCTTACTCCTTTTTTTTTGCTAAGGAACCCTGCAATTATATATTTTATCAGGCTTTATTTTAACATCAGGTAATATAGCTTTAGTATTAGTATATAGGTTCATAATCAACCTAGTACCTAGAACCACTACAAATGTGTGCGTGCGACTTACAGTGCCAATCAGATATCAAATTTAACCTTGGATAAATGACGCCAGATATGAAAGCTGTAGAATATTCGCATTTGCGAATATCGGCGACAGATATTCAAATTCATGAATGTCAAAAAATTGACATTTTTTCGTTATATCACTATCGTTCAGTGATTGATTCCATTTTATGTACGTTTATACAATTACACAATATAAACATTTTCTAAAGTAGTACAAAGTTGTTCAAAATGGAGTAAAACGTCAAAGTTTTATGATTTGACCTGTTCTCCATCAGACCAGCGACAATACTCTGTGTCACATACTATGTAGGTATAGGCAAACATAGTAATAAACATTAAACAATATTGTTTTCTTTTTGTTTTTGTTCTTTTAAAATGACAATGTTTTTAAATTAATTAAAATCAAATTTAAAATTTTCCTCTTGTAGTTTATAATAAATGTACTAATCTATAGTAAGATCGAATGGAAACAATTGTATTTTAGAAGTATAGAAGGTCACTGGGTTTATTCAACAAATATGTACCAATCTCAATATAGTTAATATTTATAGTGCCATTATCTTAGCGTTTGGCCTTAGTTACACAGCCAATTATTTTTTTGCAAACTGATGCAGATATCTGAAAAATAATAACTTATAAAAAATATAAAATAATGTCTTAACCTTTCATGATTAGTCCCAATAAATACTACACTTAAATACTGCTCATATTGCTCATAGACAATATTATTACTGAAAGACACCGAAAAAATATATTTTAGGGAGTCCAGACAGTCAAACATAGGTATACTTATTTGAGAAATATTTGTTCAAGCATCCTTGGCGGGTGTCGTTTTACTCAAACAACGCAAACATTATAGTGAATTTTCTATCCATCGTGGTCTCCTGGAAGACTAATACACTTGTAAACAGTTAATGGTTTCTTTCTTGAAACAGAAAAAACAGAGGCTAAGCAAACATGGACTGATAACTGCGAGAAGAGTGGCTTCTAGTTATAGATGAAAAGTGATTTTAAAATCGATTAATAATCAATATTTACATAGACAACAGATAGATATCAATCCTTTCAAAATCGATATATCGATATTTTGTCAGTTAAGTCACATTTACCCTTTAATATTTTTATGCCGTAACTAGCTTTTGCCCGCGGCTTCGCTCGCGCCAAGTTTGATTTTGATGATAAGTTTTGGTTATAGTTATTATGACGTAGGCATCCGCTAAGAACGGATTTTTGAAAATTCAACCCCTAAAAGGGTGTAACGGGGGTTCAAAATTTGAACGGAGATTGAGCTGAAATTTGGGACACAGATAATGATTAGGACGTAGGCATCCGCTAAGAACAGATTTTTGAAAATTCAACCCCTAAAAGGGTGTAACGGGTTGAAATTTTGCATGGAGAAATCATATAAGATAGATTTATCAATTCGAGAATGCTCAGGATTATTCCTGTCAACAAATAAATGAACACGTGTTTTGTGCTTTTTCAAAAACAACCCTTTCAGAGGATGAAAAGAAGTAAATAGTCTAAAAATCAACATGGGTGTCATTTTCACGGTTTGCCAGGATGTTGATCACGTGGATGTCATCAATTTTGAAATTTATTAGGGGAATCTACGTCGAGAAAGAAGTAACTATACCAAATAATGGGAATGCATCCGTGTTTCGTTTCAATCGCGTGCGAAACTGCGGGTAACGACTAACGGCTAGTGAAAATATAGCTTATATCAATATAAATATCGACATTTTTGTTTCGCTTAAGTCTAACTATTTAGAAATGAACCAGTAACGCTAACTTTACACTAATTGTTGTCAAGACCTTTAGCGACACGATGTTCCAGTTGCAGCCACGCTAAGCACTAAAATGTTTAAATCTAATAGCGTTGCTATGGGAACGCCATTAATGTAAGAGAACTATATGCCAAATTTTGAAACGTCAAGTTATTGTCATTTTTGATAGATGCAATTTTTAAAATCACAAAAGTTTAACTTACAACCCACATTAATTTCAAAGTAAATCTGATTTTCAAAAAATACTCAATCAAAACAGTAACCAAAATAGCCAGATTTGATATCTCACACTAAAAAAACGGCCTATACAACTTTATATAACTCCCACTTCTTTGAAACATTACGTTACGCTCAATGCACCAAAAGATGTTGCCGATTGGATTGCTACTATGTTCTATTAAATAGTCAAAGGGTCGAGCAATATAGTACTGCAACCCTACTTCTATGTTGGCATGAATTGTTCAATTCGAAAATACATCCGAAAATTAGTAATAAAGATTAATTCATTAAAAAATTAACAAGTGTTAAGTCTAGCATTTTTCGTTTGTATTTGGATATACTTATTTAATTTTATCTGTTTCTGTATGAAAACTGAAAATAAAATATAAAACATATAATTAATAAAATAATTAATTAATTAATTATAAGTAATTGTCTTTTTCAAAGGATCACGATTTTTCACTCGTTATTTCAGTTTCAATCTCGCCCTATATAATAAAATATTCTTTCTGATGTATCGATATTGGAGCAGTATCAGATCGAATCGGACCAATAACAATATAGTTTGAATACTTATGCTAGAAGTTTATTAAAAAAATATTTATTTTATGTAATACTAGCGGCCCGTTCCGGTTTCACCGGGCGCAAAAGAACGGATGTCGGGGAGGGGGGGGGGCATGAGTACGCACGTTCATTTTAATTTACCGTTTAAAAGTTTTTGTCGGACGGACAAATTTTGAGTTTTATCGTTTTATATTATAACATTATAGTCTAGGAGGCAGTGATTTTTTTTTGTACTTACCTAATTTCCCAGTCGGTGAATATGAAATAAGTAGTTTGGTCGGATGATGACACAAAACGACAATTTGTGAGTCTGGCTAAAATTTTCGGATTGGTTTACTAGATAAAAAAAGACAAGTCCACTTATTTTCCCAGTCATAAATATTTGATATTAATTAAAGTGAATCATTTTATTAATATAAATAACAGTCTGGCACATTCCAAGTGGAGGAAAGTCAGTCTGGCTGAAAATTTGCGGATGCAAAAATTTGACCGATTTTTGAAATTCGTAACCCTTATTTTCCCATGCTTGAAATTTAACGTATCATTTGATACTATTAGATATAAACTATAATCAAAGGTAGGTCTGGCTGATTTACGAAATTGGCAAATGAGTCTGGCGGCATCAATTGAAAATCGTTAAAATTACAAAATTTTTGCTCTAATTTTCCCAGATTTGAAAATTTGTCACATGATAAATAATACTATAATTTGAAAATTTCATAGAAAATTATACTCATTTAACTATCTGACGTGAGTCTGGCGGAGCTTTCGTGATTGTAAATGACAGCCAGACTAAAGCCCCGCCAGACTAAAGCCCCGCCAGACTCACAAGTCAGATACCTAGTTAAATGCCGAATTTAGCGAGCTTGACGAGCGTTGGACGAATCTGGCAAGGCTTTCGGGGTGTTCCACGTTAGCCAGACTATATTTGCAGCTGTAATATAAACTATCATTTGACAAATTTTTAGAACTGCGAAAATAAGAGCAACGGTTTTGATTATTTTTTTTCCAATTTTTTACCTGCCAGACATATTACCCATACTCACAGATTAGCCAGACTATTTTTTTCTTAACTTCACTATATCTTTCACTAATAGAACTATTTTTATCACTGGAAAAAAGTGCAGTATATTTGTACTTTCTAACGCATTTTCCGCCTCAATCCATCAGACCCCCCCCCCCAACATATATGTATATGAATTTTGCTTAGAATAACAAACCGAATAATTCTATCGGTTTGCTGACTGGGAAAATATAACCGAAAATCTTCACTGCCTTCTGGACTATTATATACTTAGCTATAGATTTATTTAGTGAATGCGTTTATAGTATAGTACACAGAGACGCCCGAATAAAATATAATCGAATTTTATAATATTCGCCCGATATGATGAATTATCTAATTCGGGACATTTTCCAGGACATATATTAATACGGGATACGGGGCTTTAATCCGGAACCTTATCATTGTTTCTTATGTAAGAATGTTTTATCAAACCGACAGCATATCGAGAGCGGGGCGATAGTGTGGATCAAGCCTCACTGTTAAACCAGTTAAACCTGTCCGTTCATTTTTTTTGTGACGGCGACTATGTTAACGCCAAAAATCAGAATAACTTAAAAAAAATATTACTAAAACAAAAAAAAGCATAAACTTCGCAGAATAGAAACGATGTATTAAAAAAAAATTGGTTGTCTGTAAAGTCGGTTTACGGACGATAGTTTTACGTGATAACGTATTCCGCTCGAATATCACATTTAATAATCACCCACAGGGTCAGGCGGAACGTTAGGAACGTTACACTTTTTCGTGCATGCAGCCGGTGTTTCATCTTTTTATATTGACGTGATTCATCAATTTATAAGACGTTATCACGTCAAAAATCAAGCAACTTTCAACACATACTTAAACATGTAAGTACAGTAGGTATCTGTCATTTGTCAATGAATAATTATTATTATTAATCATGTACATAGCTATTATTAACAAAAAATTATATGCACTTTTTTGTTTTTTTTTATATTTTCCAAATTATTTTTACCAAGAAGGTGTTGCACTTTTAATTATACGATAATTTTTTATCCCTGAAGATGCCAAAGGGCAATGATAATATTCACTTATATATGAGGCTCATAAACAAAACAATGCAGTTACTGATTGTTACGTATGGTGGTAACAATGATGGTTCCTAAGATGTCCCGTTTATTGGGTGAGTGTATATAATATATATTATTAATAATTACTTCTAGTGTGAGAAACACACATTTATTCTGTTACACAAATACTTACCCGTTTTACTTTGCATATTACATTTTCATCACAACGATTTACATAAAACAGTTACAGTTCGATTATGCGGTTTCGTTTAGTGCGATTTCAAATATAGTACAAAAATAATAATAGGTAATTTGATAGCAAAACCAGTAAATTGCGTGTAATAATTCGAAACTTGCATGATTTTGGGATTTTGAGAAAATATATTAGTCTTTAGAATGTTAAGAATGGATTTTTGAAATTAAAAACTGTTTCCGTAAGAATCGTAACTAAAGCGAAGTGTGTTTGGTTTCTAGGCCAATATTTCACATTATAGCGATTCACCGCTATTCAAGGATAAAGGGATAATTTTTCACTTTTGTTTCGCATTTTTTATATTTTGTGAATCTATTTCTAATAATATTAATCATTATTATTTATAATTGATTGCATTAATATTTATTATGAATATATTATATTAATTGTGATTTCTTTTTATTTGAACATAATTCAAAATATCTACACATTTTGATTATTGAGGTTGCTCTTATTGTGATATTTTTCTCGTATCTTTAACTTCAATATACTTACATAATAATTGTTTTTTTTTCTTACATACAAAATTCCTTATAAAAAAGTGTCATAAATGATAAAAGTACAACAGAAATATTATACTTTCTGTTTGTCGTGTTATTTAGAATTATTTTTAACTTCTTTCTGTTGTACCTCATTACGTCATTATGTCAAAGCTGTGAGAAGCGATGAGGTTGATAATTTTACCCCCCCCCCCCCCCCCCGCCACTCGGATTTTTCTTAAATACGTGGAATTTTTGACAACAAAAGCACCGAAATATTCTTAAAACAACGACTGAGAAATTTTTTTGCTCATGACCTGGAAACCTTTGAGTTTGATTTTTATGATTTTTTTACTTACCAGTTGAAAAGTTATTGTAATGGGTCCGATAATACAAATTCAAATTTTCAGCATATTTTTATATTTCAAGGTCACTACAGTACTTTTACACTACTTTTGAAAAGAAAGAAGTACTTATGTGTGCGTGTGTACTTACGTGCGTGGTCAATTTTTTTCTGCAATCAATCTCGAGAAAATAAAATTATATCGACTTCATTAGGGTGTGCCAATCGGAGCATATATTAAAGTAAACAAGTGGACTTTAGGATTTTATAAAAATATTTATCAAATCTAATTTGTTCTTTTAAATATCAGATATTTTCATACAGTTTAAAAACAACAACAATAATACCATTTCACTCAAACAATTTATATAAGTTATTCTTATTAATAAAATATGAATTTTTTAATGCTTAAAATGCTTCTTTCCTGTTTTTATTGTTATTAATATTTCATTCATAATATTCAATATATTTATTATTATTATTAAACTGGAAAGTTGGTCGTGTGGATCTCAAGAGTCGCACTTATAGAAATACACGACCCAGCACACGGCTTATTGTAAATGAAGTTATATAATTAATTGTTAAATAAATACAGAATCGTAACTGGGGGCGCAGGCAGGCCGGGCGAAGTCCTGTTTGAAAAGATGCAAAATTTGCACTTATCCAGTCTAAAATAGATTTAAAAAAATTTATCAGATATATTATATAACATATACCAGCGTCCAAAAAGCTAATACTGGCACTATTGGTATTATGAAAAGAATTAGGTACTATAAAAAATTAAATATAATAAAACAAACAAAAGATACTAAATTAAAAATGAACCAAAAATTAGCATAAAAATCAAATTCAAAGGATCCGAGCATGGTGTAAAATCATGTGTAAATATTCCACCATGGAGATTCGAAGCAGTCGTGGTCAAAAAATTTATTTAAGTCCCAAATGATACATTTACATTTTAAAAATATTTTGAAAAATGACTGTGTTAATTTGATATAATATCAGATCGATTTATAGAATATACAGTTACCCCATTTTAATCTTCAATTTCTATTGATTTTATGTGGATTAAAACGATACACAACAAACATTCATATAATTTCTCTTTAAACAGTGAATATCAAATAATGCACTAATAAAATATAATTTTAAACAAATGCTCAATGACAAACTTGACTGAAATCAAAAAAAATATTGACTATTTTTTTTATTAAAAAAAACCAATCAGCAACAATTATCGCACCAAAAAAATAAAAATAAATGCATACAATAACAAAAAATTGTTGATATATTTTTTGTTAAGTTATTAATTATTTGTCAGCAATTTCGTACGTTATATTTAATAAATAAAAATTATCTAATCACATAAAAATATTCTGGTAATAAAATAAAAGTACCTAATGAATAATATCAAAACACTTTTTTAAAAATAATGTGCCTATTTATAGCATAATACTATCTCTAATTATCTAGTGCCTTAAAATAAAAAATTCGCTTTGAACACTAATTCTTTTTTTAACAATTTTTTTCTGTAACTAGCAAACCGCAATCAAAAACGACAAGACAAAATCACGTAAATGCACTTTGAATTTCGATTTTTCTTCTTTTTTTACTCTTTATGACACGACCGAAGAAAACTATCCCTCTGACCATCCGAATAAATTTAAAACGTGGATTTCTAATTATTGTTTCTGTGTATTTGCAGGGCTGTTGTTTCTCTTTACGTTGAGTGTGACTGCAGATGAAGGCATCGGCATAATACCTGTTGGCAAGGAGCTGGTTTACGATTATTTCACTACGGTACAAGCCGGAACCTTAGAACCCGCGCATTATAATTCTGAATTTATGTTACGCGCAAAATTACATATTCAAGGCGGTTTAAATGCTTCTACTGTAAAACTAACCGATGTGAAGTACAAAGTTTACAATGGCAGAGATCAATACTGGAAACACAATACTGTACATACAGATCCAGAAAAATTCTTACCGATTCCCGATGAAGCATCTGAGCTTACAAAAGTATTTCAAGTGCAGTACGATGTCGATGGAAAAGTGTTGGCAATTGCTACTGAATCTTCAGATAAAATGTGGTCTCGGAATATTAAACAAGCTATCGCATCAATTTTCCAACTTGATTTACACGAAATCGATGTCTCGAAACCAGTTCCGCACGCTTTTTATACACATGAAGAAACTATTTACGGTCAGTGTGACGTAGCATGTAGCGTAATACCGCATCAAGAAAAAATAATCGTACGTAAAGTACAAGATCCTCATAAATGCAAGCATCATTATAATCACTTGTGGTTCAACTCGGTACCTGCTTTTTGTATGGAGAAATATGAGAATCCAGTATCATCGGACAGCAATCGAATTTACACTTTGATCAAAAAGAAGGGATTTGTTGTAATCCAGGATGTCATTGCCACCGGTAGCATTTATGTCGAGCCATTTAAAGGACATTCGGAAGCGCACTATTTACGCGCAAACCAATCGATGAAGTTATTGGAAACGAATACAATATCGCAGGAATATACAATGACAGATCAAAACTGGTTGCGCGGTCTGAAATATAATGTCCCCGATATCGAATCACCTTCCGGCGCAATGATGGATCTAACTGGAGGTCGGGAACACATTGATATCGCTAAAGTAGTTGTCAAAATAAACGAAATGATGGAAGAAGCTGTTACTATTTTAGAAGAAAATCACATCACTGCTAAAACTCCTGATGTTAAACACAATATGGTTTACAACCGAATGCTTGTTGAAATGACATTCTTAGACACGGCTTCTTTTGAACAAATGTTTGCTGCACTGTACGAAAAGAGAGACGCATCGCCAAAAGATCATCAAAAATATCAAGTTTTTATGCAGCTCGCATCACAAGTGGGAACTAAAGCAAGCGTATTATTCGTACGTAATCTTGTTCGTAAACAAAAAGTTCACGATTCCGATGCTATATCGATGTTAAGCGCATTACCATATCACATTCGAGTACCCTGCCCCAAGCTTGTAACTGAATTACAAGATTTACTGACCGTTGGAGATGAGCAAACACACCATCACGTCAGACACGCCGGAATACTAGCATTCGCTACAATTGTTTACAAAACTCACGAATACATCAAACACGATTCTCATGACAAGGCAACAGAGTTTGTAGAGCCTCACATAACGACGTATATGAACGGACTGAACAGTGCAACTGACTACAAATCTAAAATGGTATGGATCGAGGGTTTACATAACATTAAAGTTGGAACAGTGGTCAAACAACTCGAACCAATTGTAAAAGGCGTCATGGACTATGGAGTCGATGCTCGTTACTTAGCAATGTGGGCATCGATGGCCGAAGCGATCAAAGATCCACATTATGCGTTCAAAGTGTACTGGCCGATACTCACAGATCGTAGTATGGAACTGGAGTTACGTACTGCCGCTTACACAATATTGATGTCCGTAGAACCGACTATGGATAGATACTTGAATATGTATTGGTTCATGCAAACTGAAAAAGACCACTCACTCTACCATTATCATTACACTACTCTGCAAAGCTTAGCGCACACAAAACATCCCTGTTATCAAACGATGGGACTGCACGCAAAACACATTTTACGTTTCACACCAAAACCAAAGCAACACGTTTGGCTAAGCGGTAACTATTTAGTCGATTACATCGATCCCAAATATGGATACGGAGGAATGGTACAAACATTACTAGTAAATACGAAAAGATCTCAAACAGCGTTCGTTCAATACACAGCGCAATTAATGAACATGCCTTTTGATTATTTGGCCGTATTCATGAAAGTTACCGGACTAGACTCTAAAGTCAGAAATAAGATTTTCAAAAACAAAATTTCATCCGATACAGACTTCAATCAAGTCATTCAAGATATATCAGCTGTAAATCCGAATGACAAATTACATGTTGAAATTATTTTCTTAACGCAAAGTCAAACCGTAATGAGTTATTATTACGATCAGTCAAATATGAACGATCTATTCAAAGTTTTCGATATTTTCAAATCAACGAAACATGAAGCCACGACAAGAATGCATAAAATCACTTATGGACTATTGGGTGAAAAAATAATGGCAACCGATTTCGGTGTACCGGCTTATTTGTCAGTAAGGATGCCGATGACAAATGCGTTTAAAATGCATTACAGTCACGAAAAATCAGCTGCGAATCAACTAATAAACGTACATGTAGATTCGAGTTATCGAATGATGGTTCATGGAACTTACGGACTCGAGTTTTACAATCCGGTCTCGGACATGTGGCACGGAATTCAAAAAGTACATTTGTTCGATTCAAATATTCCTATTAACTTTGATTTAGTAATCAATCCTAAACAACTAGGCACTTATAGATTTTCTTGGAACAAAGTTGATGAAAAAGACGTATTTGGAATGCAGAGTTACGTTGAAACAGAAGTATTCTTAGATGGACACGACGATATATTCAAACAACATTGTCCAGAATGTAAACATTTTGATGTCGTAACAAAAGGTGAACAATTTAAAAAACATGTAAGTAATTTTCAGATATTTTTTAATAGTAGTTTTTTGATTTTTTTGAAAATTTTTAAACATTATTTTAAATCAAACACAATTTACACACTGTTTCTGTATTATAAATTGCTAAATATTAAAAAATGTTATAGTGATTATAATAATGAATTAGTACTCCACATGTTGTGTAACACTTTGAAATCTGGTCCCAACTATGTTATCTGACAGCTTTCGTCTATTTTAAGCAAAAATGTGTTTATTTCAGGTTGTATTACAAGACAGTGAATTATACGATCTTGGCGTTCACCACCAAATACATCTTTTTGATTGCGAACGACCAGTATCTAAGGGGCAAGCTGTGAACCTTCTATGGAGATTCCTCATACCACATACAAAGAATTCAATATATCTTCCTGTAAATCAACTGTTCTTGGCCCTTCGTAATTGGGAAGTATTTGCGTTACTATCTCCTCCAGTCGGAAGTTGTGGTTATGTAACAAGAATGATACCGAGCACCGTGAAACCTGTCGATCATATCGACATTGCGTTCCGAATGGGCCTTGAAAATACCGACACAGGTGATGTCGATGAGAACGTATTGTTACCAGACGGAAAGGTTAGCACACGCATGACTGCATCGGTAAAATCTGCAGACGATAAAGTGTATCGTACTTGGGACGTAACATACAACTGGGAAAATCATCAAGGACTCATCGACAACAAAGACAAATTACAAGTTATTCGTACGATTCCAGGTGAAAAAGATTTCAAGATTTTAATTGATGGTCACAAGAAATACATTAATGATGGAGTCGATGGAAAATTAAAACTAACCATAACTGACGGAGATAAAGAAACTGTTTTTGACGTTACGATGAAAGGAGAAATGTCCGAAGAACAAAAACAAATGGGTAAAGATAAACTGTCGACATATGACGAATGTATTAATCACGATATTGATAACACCGCTGTGCTTTCACATTCAATTGAATGTAATATGGAACACACAACATTACGCAAATACACATACGACGTGAAAGTTAGTGATGTAAATTCCGTTTATTACAAATATGTTGAATGGTTCAAGAAAATGTGCTATTCATTCTTATGGTTCCATTCTTCGACCGATACCGGAGAAAAAGTCGTGACTGGCACCGACATGAAAATTGAAGTCATTTATCCAGTACACACGAATCAAATAGACGTTGTTGTGCATACAGCTGAAAACAATTACAAATTCACAGGACTGTCAATAGATGGAGTTAATATGATCGAAGAATTTGAACCTGAAAATATGCACTATTCACAGCTTTTCTTGTGGTTACAACAGATCGGCGCAGTGAAGACATGTTACGCTGATCACCATTCAATTCATAAGGCACACAATGAAGTTTTAGAATACTCCGTACCAGCCACCTGGACTCTATATGCATCTGATTCAATAGAAAGTCCAAAATATGCTGTATACGTTAAAAAAGTTGAAGGCCGCAGACCACTGGTAAGTTCAATGATTTTAAGTACACTGTAAAGAAATTTTACATCACAGTTATTAGTAATAATAACGTATTTTGTTTTACCTTTAGCAGTAGTACAGCTTTCGCAATTTTTACAATGAATAAATTATCTATCAATGTTTTTCTAAAATATTTCAAACAAAGTTTGATCTTAGTTTTTGACGTCTTATAAATTGATGAAACACCGGCTGCATGCACGAAAAAGTGTCACGTTCCGAAATGTGTCACGTTCCGCCTGACCTTCGAGCGGAATACGTTATCACGTAAAACTATCGTCTGTAAACTGACTTTACAGACAACCAATTTTTTTATATTATTAATATATATTTCTAAATATTACAGGCACTCAAAGTCGCAAAAGGTACCGACGTCCTCGAAATTGTCCCGGTCGATGGAGGCAATGAATTTACAATGACTCTAAATGGCAATCCACTCTCAGCTGTCGATAAGAGCTACCACTATGAATCGTGGTTCTCATACAAAGTACTTCACGATCAACACAGCGTTTTACTTTCTGTATATCATTATGGTTTGCATATTGAATATGATGGTAAATCTATGAAGATTGATGTGCCGTTCAAACCAGGTACCTCGATTGTTGGAAAATGCTTTGCCGAACACCAAGACGCTTAAATCATACTATTTAAAAAAACGATTACATTATAAATATATATAGAAGTGGATATACCAAAAAAATCTTCGTTATTAATAAATGATATTTGTAAAAAAAAGTATATGAAGAAAAATATCTAATTCTTATAGTTGTCTGAATGTGGGCTAACCATAATTTGTTTATAAATTATGTGTACTTATAAATATATGTTTAAAAATTATTTACTTATTTATTTTTCTTCTCAACTGAAGAAATAAAAAATAAAATTTAATTACAAAATTTGTGTAAAATCCTGCTATAAATACTCATAAAATTGTATCTAATTTCTCATTAAATGTAGACTAGTGAAAACAAAAACTATAATAAATTTTTTATGTTTAACTGTTATATTTCATTTTGTATACTTTTCTTTATAACTGTAAACTTAAAGGAGTGAGCAGCCCAGTGGCAACAGCACTCAACTTGTTTTTAAAAGTGACAATTTGACACATAACTTTCTCATTTAAGAAACGATAGAGAGTTAGAGATACCAACCATTTATAATACGATATGCTATAGGCGCGCATGAATGATAAATTAATTAAGCGAACTATCGGATAGTGAAATGACAGTGATGTTATGTGAAAAAGCGCACATGAAATCGGCCGATTTTGTGTCGGTTCAACAACGAGGCCTAATTTTGATACTTTTGCGGGACCCATTGGATTCATATAGGTACAATTTATTTTAACATAAATTAGAATTTCCATGTTTTTATTTCCATTTTCTTGTTAGATACATTTTTTTAACATTTCCAGCGCACAGGAGCTCCTGACATGTTAAAATTAATTCCGAAATATACTGGCCAGCGCGTTGACATATTATTATTTCCCTCGTCCACCAAAAGTAATTGTTTAGGTAGGTACTTTGTTAATCAGACATTATTGCAAATAACAAATAATAAAATAAAAAATTCCACAAAGTCTGATGAACGCAAGTCTGGTTAAATATTTATGCTACGTCAAATACGTCTCACCAGTACAATATGGTGGCATACCAGTACAATTATTATGGCTTCGGACTCATGACGTCATGATCGTTGGCCAGTATATAGTCCGGGACGTGGTGTCACTTTTTTATCAGTGATTTATCTCCGACTCAAATGCAATTGATTGAAGAGTTTAACCATTACTCTGTTCGAAATCGAAAGTCAGTCAGCGCGACCGCGGTGGGTGTGGGCGTGGGAGGCTGTGAAACTCGTCAGAAAAACTATGAAAAAAAGTGATAAATCTACTGATGAAAATTTGTTAGATTGTAAATAATCGATGATTAAACGTGAAAATACTCGTCAGTCACTTTTCCGACGGGGGAAACATCGTCAGTCAGAGGTTTGAAGCCGTCGGAAAAATTGGAAAATTCAAGTGATCGATCTTCACTTGAAATTTTGTGGAATGATTATTAATATCTAATCAAGCATGAAAATGAACGTCAGCCACGGAGCAATTGATATTTAAAATAATATCAATTGCTCAGTGTTTGAATTTAAAATCGATACTTTCAAAACGAATAGTAGGAACTGAAACATTCTATTCCTACTATTCATTCTGAAAATATCGATTTTAAATTCAAACACTGAGCAATTGATATTCTTTTAAAGGAAATCATTCATGTATTTCATTATATTATTATGAACTGCATAAGCAATAAACAATAAATGTTATTTAAATGAGCGTGACATTTTAATTTACAATAATAGTGTTGATAACGATTCAAAAATTCGATCAAGTGATTTATATTGACTTGAAATTAATAAATTATAGAGAACTTGTTTCACACTTTAAACAAACAATCGTCAGTCGGCACGACGCCGGTGGATTCTTCGTCAGTCGAGCTGCATAAGATGCAGCGCGCCAGAGGAGCCTGGTCAGCACTCTCGACTTTGGAAAGCCGACTGACAAAGAAACCATCACGATAAACGTGGCTGACGTTCATTTTCATGCTTGATTAGATATTAATAATCATTCCACAAAATTTCAAGTGAAGATCGATCACTTGAATTTTCCAATTTTTCCGACGGCTTCAAACCTCTGACTGACGATGTTTCCCCCGTCGGGAAAGTGACTGACGAGTATTTTCACGTTTAATCATCAATTATTTACAATCTAACAAATTTTCAGATTTATCACTTTTTTTCATAGTTTTTCCGACGAGTTTCACAGCCTCCCACGCCCACACCCACCGCGGTCGCGCTGACTGACTTTCGATTTCGAACAGAGTAATGGTTAAACTCTTCAATCAATTACATTTGAGTCGGAGATAAATCACTGATAAAAAAGTGACACCACCTCCCAGACTAATACTGGGTTATATTTCGGAGCACACCCTAAGAAACTTTCTTCTGTCACTTTAAAGTTACATCATTCGTATAATATACATATACAAACGCGCAGAACTCGACTAAGGCGAACTGGTCAAGAAACGGGCATCCAATGAATTACGAATGATTTATTAAGATTTCATTATTTTCTACTATAAATAATAAAAATACAATGAATAAAATATAATATTCAACATTACTATACAAAAAAATAAAAGATGTGTTACGTAATACTTGCTTTAATTTTTACCTTAAAAAAAAGTTGATTTTTGTTGAAGCATGTCTCTCAAGTATGCTATATAAGATGTAATCAAATCATCCATTTTATAGCCCAGCGATGTTTCACACAAGATTTTGGAACCTTGCATAAAATTGCCAAGAGTCATATGGAAGAATGTATTTCCTGATGACCAGTTTGAAAGCATCGAGAATGGATGCACAGCCAAAATATCCTATTAAAAAAAATTACTTAGAGCAAATATTTAAGGATTTGAATTTACTAAGCAGTGCATAATTAAGCAATGCAACAATTTAAATCAAGTTTGATCATTCCAACTCCACAAATGGGGAATGGCACTAATTTAGATCAAAATTTACTTTTAAAATAATTTTTTACAATATGTTATCGTTTTGAGGCCCTCCCTGTCTAAAAAACATTTTTTTTTAAAAGTCTGTTCGTCTGTTAAATGTTAAATGACATTGACCTTGATTGTGACCACACATATTTATAAACAAGAAAAGCATTGCAGAATTTAAAAATTAGTCCTGCTCGAAAAATAATTGAATTTTCACTTCGAAACAGCATTTTTATACGCATATTGATCAAAATTTAGCTTGAAACGTGATCTTTTTCTATGTAGATCAATCATTTGTTTATCTACAAATATACAATTTAATGTTCTACATGACAGGGCGTTTGAATACGATATTTATAGACAGCTCCTGCACGTAAAAAACTGTAATTATATGACCACAATCTAAGGTCACTGTCAAATCAAAGTTTTTGACGATGCTTTGTGCAATCCAGCGTCAGATTGTAATAAAATTAATAGTAAAAAAACATTTTGTATTGTCATCAGAATTAAAAACTGTTTAACTTAAAAAACTTTTATACCTATTTCATTTTCAAGTTTTTGGTGTGCTTTATTAAAAGTGTGATTTGCATCCGGACGAAAGCCGGGCCGGTCAGCTAGTTATTATAATATTGTATTATCAGAACTACATACATATGCAACATGATATTATGATATTCGTAATTATTTTATAAAGAAAACCGAGTTTCATCAAAACTAATGAAATGCTATTTAAAAATGTCAAATTTCGCTTATAACTTGATGTACAGAAAATTTTACTAAACGGGAGCATTGAAAAACGCATTTATTATGACTAAAATATCGCTTATGACTTTATGCGACAATGCTAAGAGACTTCTTATTTACGGTTATTTGTCATCTGTAATCGTCAAGTGACAATTCACAAAAGATTAAAAAAAACAGGCGTGAGACTCTCACGCGTAAGAAGTGAAACTTCTTAGGTTCTAGCATTTGTTGACGATTTTATTATTTCAGGATTAGGAAATGGTTATATGGAATTTGTTACTGTAGCTAGAGAAAATACTGTCTACACACAGTACCTACGCACTGCGCATGCGTGTAGAGTACGTATGACGTTTTGACAGAGGAAGTAGAAACGATTTTTCCAATATTTATTTCCAACTGCCTATTGAAGACTGAAGTCAGAGAAGGGGAAGCGTTTCACTTTTCGCCTGATCTAGTTCAATTTTCCCTACTGTGCATAAGAAAGGTTCACTTAAAAAAATACTCTAATGTCGCTCATTATAAATGAGATATCCAACTACCAAAGGCCTGCAATTTATATAGGTTCCCATCATTCAATCATCTTACGGAAGGGGGGGGGGCAGAAAACATGCAACCGGTTCCTCTACTATCTGAATAAACATTTTTGTATTTACTCACCTTCGTTATCGGATGTATAATATTAACTCCGCTCTTATTAATACCAATAATGATAACTTCAGGATAACTCGGTTCAGTCGTTTGTTTCACTTCAAAGAACGCAGATCCAAACATTGGCCACTGTGAAATAATTTGCAAGAATGTATTTTTGGCTTCCTTAATGGTCATGGGTGACTCGTTGATATACGCCGCCGAAATACTCTTTTTCCAGTCTGTCACGCTCTGCATTTTGATAACATCCGGCGGAACAAATTCCTTCAATAGCTGAGAAATTTGTGACAAACTCGTGCTGTCATCTCCAAATCTCACTCTGTAAAGTAATGCGGCAATTCTAATCGCATCGTTTTTGGAACATTTATGATAACCTCGAAGATATTTTGGAAGTTCTTGAGGAAAATGGAATATTAAGTCTGCATTTGGATCTCGTCCAGGTACAGTATTGACCCATAACTTTTTCATGAAGAATATCTGGTACTGACATTGAACTAAAAATAAAATGTATTATTAAACAACTTATGTAAAACTAAACGTCAAACGAATGCAAAGCCTCATAATTTAAAATCTCTCTCTTTCTCTCTCACTCCAGAAGTTTTGAAGAAATGGGGGTGCAGCATCTAATATCGTTTTCAGCATCGAGAACTGCCCTGGAGCAGGGCAGGCCCAATGCGTAACTATTGGTTAAACTTTGTTCATTGTTAATTTAACCAATAGTTACCCATTCGGCCTGCTCTGCCCCGGGGAAGTACTTGATGCCGATAACGCTAATAAATATAGCCACTAAAATGTACTGTACAATGAATATTTTTTTAACTCTTTAAAAATATAAAAAATGATGCTTGCATTAGTAAAAAAAACTTGTCAATTAGTATCAAAATCCATTTAAAATAGAACCTTTGCAAAATACTCGAAAACAACATTTGAATATTTAGTTTGAAGATTATAATTGATCAAACTTACCATTGTGATTTGGTTTAGATTGTTTCATCCATTCAGTAAGTTCATGAATAAAATCAAAGAAGAAATAGTGACTTGGCACAGAAAATATTTTATCCGATATCTTCACCATTAAACTGAAACCATCTGCATATTTTAAGTTTAATCGCGATGTAATATTATCACACAGGTCTTTAGCTCTTGTACTAGAATCAACTTCAAATGCTTCATGGTTGCCATCAGGGAAATAAACTTTATGATAAATCTGGAAGCTCTGATGTTGAATCGCTTCAACTTCAACAGTGTACGGTGGGAATTTCCTTTGCCCGTTTCGCAAAGTTTTCTGAAGACGCAACAGACACGCACTGGCGTATGGATGCGTTCTAGTTTTCAAAAACTCGTTTAATTCTTTCATCACATTTTGACTGGGAACAAATATTCCTGTAGCTAACCACATAAGTTCCCAACCTCTCTCTTCACTGTAAGAAACGCGATTGAACGTCAGCTGTTTCATTATTTGACAGTATATTTCGTCTTTCAATATTTCATGTCTAAGCGCACCTGAGAATATTTTATTTGTGAACTCATTACTGTACAGTGGTTTCGCTGACGGCAGGTCGCCCATATATTTCATTATAGCAGTAAATGCTACACAGGCCTCCAAACACAAATCTTGGTTGTGTATTAATTTCTCGTGTAGTGGCAATTTCAACGGTTCTTTACTATGACGCCACAGTTCGTTAGATTTCGATTTCTTAACAATTGATATTGTTGATGTTCTACGACCCACCGAATCATCATAACTACTCCGGAAATTTTCGTCAGCATATTTCGCCATAGTGTGGGCTCTAATTCTTTGTATGGTGCTAACTCTTCTTGAGGATGATCTATTGACATCAAATGCGTCATCGAGTTTAAATAACAACAGGACGTCGTCCGGCGGCTTATTCATGGTCGGTAAGACATGCACCACATCGGTTGGGAAATCTCCAATTTTATTATTACATTCGCCGTGTGCCCAACTTGACGACAATACTGTTTCTCCAATAGAACCGCCTTTGAGAATAATTAAATCGCCTTTACTGAATGAAAGAATATTCTCATCGTCGGTTTTTGGTTTGTAATCCTGTGTTGCAACTGCAAAGTGCGATCGTTTCTTCAAACCTTCAATTAAATAATTAATTAATTTGTGCAGTTCTTCTGCATCAACACTCTGTAAAGTATATTGATGATTTGTTACAGTATTTATTGTGAATTTATGAATAGTCGAATTAATATTTCGTTCAAATGTAACTTGAATGATTTCAACAAAAGATAATTCAGCAAGAATTTGTTCCTGATCATCAATGAAATAGACTCCAGTCCAATTAACGGCGACAATGATATTATCAGTTGAGAGATTAGGTCCAGATGTTTTGGCGGCTTCAAAAAATCTTGAAAATAACAAAGGCCATGTTATTTTAGCAAACATAACTACATCTTCTTTGGCTTTTGTCACAGGGGCATGCTGTCGTACGCTTGCACTTTTTTGGAATGCATCAACAATACGCTTCACCCACTTTTGTTCCATACCACTGTCTTTGTTCAGAATATGAATCGGTAAATAACTCGTAACCGAACTTTGTAAAATGTCGGGTTTCATGTTTGCGCCATAATCGACGTAGTATTGTTGAGCGGCTAGTACGGCCACATCGCCATCGGTATTACATCGATATTCCCCAGCTTTAATTCCTTTGACTATCTGATGATAAATTAAATCTGATGCAATACTATCCTCCTTAGGGTTATGCCAAGGTGAAAATATTTCTTTGCGGAAAATAATTTTCCACTGTGCATCTTTTTCATGAAAACCTTGTTCTTTTGCAAACTGTTCACAATTTGATATCGCATCCATTATATGTTCACCGCAACTACCCAATGACATAACTTTATTGGATATTGTTATAAATATTGAAAAACCAAAAGTGTCCTTCAGTTGAAGATTATCAGCAATTTGACCTACCAATTCTTCAGATGTCGTTGCTGAATCGATTAAAACAGTACGTGTCGATCCATCCATAAAGAAAACAGATAATTTAATTGGTTTTTTAGACTTGGTTGCTTGCAATTCTAGCCAACTTGGAGGCTGATTACGAGAGCCATTGACAAATGTTCGATTTAATCTTCCTTCACAGTACGGTGCATATCCGGGAGGTCCCTCACGAATAAATGCTCTAAGATAGTTCACAAATAAATCCGATGGCGAAAAACAACCGATGCAGAGTGACAGCAGTATCCAACCACGAGCGTGCGATACTTTGTTAGGGTTGTTTGTGATCTGTTTACAGATCTGACAATAAATTTCATCTCTGAAATTTGAAAAATAAAACCACAAAGGATCAGTTTCATTTGTCGCAAATTTAACATACCAAACTGAACATTAATAATTGCAGCGTTCGGCGGAAATCATTACTACTGCCATGACTATTACAAATTCTTTTTTTATATGAGTGTAATTTACTGCAATGCTATTCACGGAAGTATTGATTAAATTGTTAAATAAGCGATTAAATATTAATCTGACGAATTCTATTTGTAATTAAGTATGTGATTTAATATTTTTTTTAAATGATTTACAAAATGGAAATTTTAATTACGAAGTCCAATTATTACATAATATAGAAATACAGTGTAACCTCTTTATAATGAATCTCAAGGGATCGAGTTTTTTTTTTCGTTATAAAAAGTTTTTGTTATATGGAGAGAAGACAGAAAAATTACCAAATTTCACATTAATTTATTCCAAACACATATAAGTCGGTTAACTTTGCCTGACGTTTTTGCTATGCCAATATTTGTTTTGTATTTTATTAAGTATCTTATGCATGTCTCGGGATGTGGTGGAATCATCTTCACTAAACAATAGGAATTTTTCGATAAGTTTGGCGGCATCAAGTACTTGTAATAGTTGATGATGGTTCAGAATCATCCTCTTTACGTCTGTAAATATTTGCTGACGCAGTGACGCCTAAATATGAACATATTTCTTCGCAATAGAGAATGGCTGTTGCACTATAAAGAGGGTATTAATGTATGGGTTTTAAGGTAAACCAATCAAATTGTAAAAATCTATTACGTTATAGGGAGTTTTTCGTTATAACAAAGGACGTTATAAAAAGATTACACTGTATACATAATATATACATTCATTTATTAAGTAGGAAAAGGACGTTAAAACTATGCTGATATTTGAACGGTTCAGAGCCTATCAATTTCGTAAAAGCAAATGGTAAAAGGTTGCGATGCTCTCTCTCCACTCTACCATAGCTGCATAATATGTAATGTGTCTCTCTATCTATGCAGATCTGTATCTGTCATTATTATTAAATAAAAATTCAGTAACTTAGTAAAGAATTTACTTTGATAGATAAATGCCATGTTTGAGTACCATGGACCCGCTTAGCCTTCGTTTGCTTGTATGTAGACTGCAAATTGATATTTTTAAAAACGAACAAATTCTTGATTTTCGAGTTGAATAGTATGGAATGAAAACTTTGCATGCTGAAAAAGGTTTTCACATTTTCCAGTAGATACCTATACTTTTTCTCCATGCACTACTCAATGCGATTAAAAAAGAAATTGTATTTTATAAAAAGTTGAACTTCACTCAAAAAGTAAAATCTGTTAAATTTCCTTCCTAGACTACTTGATTCAATTCGAAACCATTTGTCAGTTCAGCGCATCTATTGGTCTTATTTTTGTAGATTAAGCTTAAGGTTATACGCCCGATAGAGCAATGTATAGATAATACGCTGAAATTTTAATATGTTAATTATGGATATCTCATACATTCAACTGCATTTTTTAAAAAACATTGACCGTCTAGTTTTCAAGTTATTAATTATTAAAAATGCGATTTTTAACACAGTGATAAATGAGAAGACTGACCGGAAGTGTATATAAAAATAAGATTAAACCAAATTGGCTATAGACAAATTTTTAAAAAACTGATTATTCGAAAGTTTGACTCCTTTAGATAATGTAATTAAAAAACTATACTTTCCCGTGCAGTTTTGGAGAAATAATAATTAAAAATTTTCGAAACAACTCTCAAAATCTCTATTTTCTAGATTTGAATTATGTCACCATGAAAACCAGATTACACGAAAAGTTTTTCATAAATTTTGTTTTTATTAAATAATTTTTTTGACGTAGCTAATAACTAAAACTTGAAAATTGGATATTTTCTCATTTACCAAGTATTAAAAACTGCATTTAATATCCAATAACTCAAAAACTATACGTCTAACGGTTCAAAGGTTTTTAAAACCAAAACGTAAGATAAAATCATTCGTGTACGCTGGACTTAATTAAATATACTGCTTATGTCAAATGTTTAAATATTATTTCTTAAATATTAAAAAATAAAGCTATGATCAACGGGATATAATATTTCCATAAGAAATAATAAATTTACCAAGTCATATAACATTTTTTTGTTACAACAAAATATGGACGCAGTTTTTACTAATACGGTCGAGAGCGTATAACCTTAAAACGTAATTGAAAAAACTTACCGCAATTCAGGTCTTAAAATGCCATGTCCGATAATGAAGTGTAATTTTTCAAGCGTACTAGTTCTTCGAGAATGCAACCAATCCTGATAACTGTGGATGACAAATTCGTCTTCTAGTAAACCTCGACGTACTTCCTCACTCAATTTATTTTTATGTTTCAAAGTCATATGAATTAATTTCTGACGTTCTGCTTTTGAAGCATAATTTTCTGACTGTTCCATTCGTACTGCATCCTGAAAAAAAA
Organism: Xanthostigma xanthostigma; assembly: GCA_963575645.1. Lineage (NCBI taxonomy): Eukaryota > Metazoa > Arthropoda > Insecta > Raphidioptera > Raphidiidae > Xanthostigma > Xanthostigma xanthostigma. The sequence goes on from OY754468.1 coordinate 18,483,155, forward strand.
ATAGAATAGAAAGCCAAATTAATAATTACGAACTTTTCATTAATAAATGTTTAAATAGTAGAATCTACTTGCAAATCAATAACCATTATAATATTTATACCTATTTAAAAAATCTGAATACTGTAAGATTGTATCTAAAGTCTATTCGAACTCAACTTAAATTTATTTTAAATTTAAGGCCAGATTCAAAATTAACAGAAAACAAAATTTACAATAATATCAAATTTACAATAAAAAAGTCGCGGCTGTGATAAGTTGGACTCATTTTTAAATATTTCGAAACTTGCTAAAAATGATGTCTACAAAATTTTGCGTAAGAGTTAAAGTTTTAAAATGATAATACATATTGTTTAGTTATCATACCAAACTATTACACAGATATTCAAATATGTATTACAACCAAAATTTTAGAAAAAAAAACGAAATTATCAATTAATTAATTATCAATAATTCATATATTTATTTGCCATAACATCTGAAAATTCTGTAAAGTCAAGGGGAGAGGGTTCAATTGAAAAAAAAAATGTAAATATCAAAATGCCGAAAACTTCTATTTCTGTTAGGTATTATATTCACAATAGACCTATTCAGTTAGGGCAAGCGAGAGAGATAAATACAACACAGTTCGTGTTAAAGGACAGTGAATTGGTGCGTGTTTCGTTCTGCGCATTGTTGTGGCAGTGAAGTAACTTCTCTGGATAGGCGTATTTGGGTGTATTGACAATAGCTCTGTTCCAAGCTATTTGAGAACGTTAACAGAACCGTCACCGTGTTGCGCAGTAGCTAAAACGAAACTGTATCGGTTTTGAGCTACTGCGCAAGACTGTGACGGTTCTGTTACCGTTCTCAGACAGCTTGGAACAGAGCTTATATCACACATTGTTTTATGTGTGAGCATCTTTACTGACGCCCATTTTTCTAATATTTTTTACATAGTGCCAAGAAAGTGAATTCTAGGAAATGACGGTTGTATTGGGCAGTTCAAAAAGTTCTGTATGTCCTATCGTATCTAGAGGAGGTTCTGTACCTTCCTTGGTCAGCTTTCAACATATTTTGAGGTTATATGTAATAATCGAATCTGAATGTTTTATACATATCTCTTAGAAATACCAGGGATTCACTGTTTTATCTCTCTTTATTTTGCTGTCAAGAAATAAAACTCACACTATCGAAATTTAAAAGTTCTAATATTAATGCGTCAAAGTCTACTTTACAAAAATAAACCATACCTGATATACGGGATTATTCACGTAACTTCTGTTAACTGTATTAATAACTTTTTCCATAACAGGTATATTATCGGATTCATCAGTAACATATCTGGGTTCAGGTAAATCGCCCATAAAACGCAAAATCGTGATCCACACAGCTTGAGACGCCAAAACGTCACTAGTTATCGGTAAATCTAGCAGAGACGTTTTCAGGTGTCGTCTTGAATACTGATGATTTATATTTCCAGTGAAATATGTTGCTGCAAATTTACGAAAACTATACTCCGATAGATCTTCGCGTTCTTCTGTTGGCATGTTGAAAGCGATTACGGCAGATTTTGCATCATCGTCCACAGTTTGGTCAAGCTTAAAAAAAATTATAAAGAATTTCTTTACAAATTTAACCAGCTGTTGTGTGTAATTTTGTAATTACAAGTGAGACATATTTAAGGTATTTAAAAATATGCTACTCTCTAGCGACAAAATTCAAAAACTATATTTGAATTGCGATTTTAAGCCTACTATAAATTAACGTGATGACATTAATTTTTACCATTCCAACATCATACATGGGGAATAGTACTAATATAGGTCAAAATTAACTTTTCAGAATTTTACAATATTTTTTAGTTTTGAGGTCCCCCGAATCAAAAAAACATATTTTTTGAAAAAGTCTGTATACACGATACAGGTCAAACGGATGAACGAATCGAAACCGAATTTTGAGAACATGTTTGGCATGAAAATATGAAGAGCCCTATTGTTTTTGGGTAAAATCGACGCATGCGCAAAAGAGATATATGCTATAACGTTGTTTTTTATATAATAATGGTATACTTTTCATAACGGTTTATTATTCTACTTTTTTTTCAAGAAAGTTTTGTGAAAAATTTTGTTTTCTAAACTTTATAGTTTCGGAAATATTTTTAAAATAAAAAAAAAAAACAGCTGTTCTTTTGTTCTGTAGATCTGTCAGAAAGGTTAAGCATGCTTTGGTAAATTTTATCATGACGTGGAACATATTAGGGTAAGATAAATTGGTCGAGTAACTATGCCAATGAATAGCAAATATTATATTTAAAACTAGCTTTTACCCGCATCACCGCACGCCATATCAGAAATTTTATTTTCTTTATTATATTCAATACTAGCTGCTCCGCACGCAATTGTGATGAAACACAGTAGCGACAACAGTAACGGAGCCTTCGGCTATAATATATTATATCTCCGAAACGACTGGACCCATTTTGACGGGACTTTCACTGACAGATAACTGATGTTATAAGGAGTAACTTAGGATACTTTTATTTTATATACATAATATATAGCCGAAAGCTCTATTACTATTGTCACTACCCTGTTTCATCACAATCGCGTGCGGAGCCTCGGAGAGTAGCTAGTATAAAATAATAGTAGCCTAAGGTACTCCTTATAATATCAGCTATCTGCCAGTGAAAATCCCGTCAAAATCGGTCCAGACGTTTCGGAGATTAGCCGGAACGAACAGACAGAGAGACAAACACTTTAAAAATAGTTTTTTTGTTATAAGTACCGTACATACTTTTATATGCATTTAGTAAAAAGCTATTATTTTGACATTACAAACAGACACTCCAATTTTATTTATCTGTATAGATTACTGAAGTTGGAATGGTCCCGTTGCCGAATGACTGGGAAATTTCTGCCGTTTCCCAGTCATTTAGTTCTAACAGAATCTAAAAACGAAGCGGCAGAAATTTTTTTAAATATTAACCCTTTTTTTACTAACTTTGAAATTTTTTTTCCCCCCTATCTTTAAATGGGTCCAGATTCCGCCTATATATCGTATAAGAAAAATGCTCTAAATTACTTAAATAGCTTATGTATCAACCGGCAGAAGGTTGGGACGACATCGTTTTTTTACGCGTCAGCTCCCGAACTACACGTATTTTTGATGCAAAATAGCGTGAAACGTAAACTGTTTTTATAAACCTGATCAAATAATAATAGGTGTGTTTGGTATATCAGTGTAGTGTGTAGATTACTCAGTGAAATATACACTGAAAAAGGTTACATTTATGTATGTACTAACAAACGCAGTAGCGTCAAAAGCGTCAACACTTTTAACTCTGAAGCACAATATGAAACGCACCTAATTAAACAAAAAAAAATACAATAGTTTTATATGTAGTTACCTTATCTTTGTCTTGTTCAAAAATAGTAGTAAACTGTTTATCAATAAACTCGTCCACATTTTTAATATCAATTTTAGCATCCTTTTTCTCTTCTTTTTGCATTTCTTGTTCCAATTCAGCTAAACGCATTTGATAGTTTTCTTCTGCAGTTTCCTTATACCTCTTAATGCCTTGTTTTTTTAATTCCAATTCTTCAAGTCTCCTTAAATCGGTAATTTCTTTTATTCTTCTGTCTTTCCAATGCGTTTTTTCCTTGCATGATTTTCGAATCAAGTAACCACGGCATTTAGCTTGCAATGAAATTATATTTTCACGTATGTTTTTAAATCGATTAGTCAAGACGCGTGATTGAATTTTAGCTTGTAATCGCGAATAACCCTTTTTCATAATTAGGAATTGTTTCCTTGGACCTTTGGCTCGCCAGTGCTTCTGAACATTAATCGCTGCTGCTTTTAATTTCAAATAACGTCTTCTATAAATCCAACCTCTGATGGATCGCTGAAGCACTAATATATATTTAGCTAGAATTCTTGTTCGTTCTTGCTCAAGATACGCATCCTGCAAATCTTTCAGGAAAACTTTGGTTTTACCCAATTGGTAGTCCTGATACTCTTTGTGCTTTGCAAGGATCAACGTGCATATTTTTTCCGTGGCTGCACGGCAGTTCGTTTTGTGAGCCGGAGGTATACCGGTTGTCAAATGGCGGTAGCGTTTAACAAATTCGAAATATTCATGACGAATCGGATACCCTGCTTGACGGATACGAGCTGTTTCCATCATACCTGAGTAACGTAGCTGTCTACAGCACAATACTTTATCAAATATCTGTAATACGATTTTGATGAATTTAGTTGAAATCTAAAATTGTATGCACAAGTATATAAAGATTTTATAAAAGTCTCACTCACGTTTGGTTTTTTATATTCATTTGGCTTTATGCAACGAACAAAAAATGGATGACAGGAACCCAACGTTTTCATGAGGACGTCTAAAGAAGATCGAAACTGAGACGATAAAGTTGTCGATTGCTTCATAGGTCCAGAACTATTAGTTATTCCGAAAATTTCATCGTGAAAAAGTTCTTTTAAAAATAGATTTTGTGAGTGATTAATTAGCTGTTTCAAATCCAAACTGAACGAATCACGATTTTTCTCTAGGAAACCTTTAAATAATGAAAAAAGAACATAAATTAATAAATTATGTTTACCAAATAGAGGAAATCATTCAATTACAATTCAATTAACGTTTCTATTTAGATTTGAATCTTCTTCAGAATAACAATTAACTAAAAACATATAAAAATGATCATTATTATATTTTTACCCACGACGGAACGGAGCAGGTACAGTAGAGACGCGATAATCCGGACTAATTAAAACACAGCTGATCCGGATTATCAAAATGTCCGGATTACTGGATGTAATTTTAATTATCAAGAAAACAAACTAAAATGCTCATATTTTGCGGCTAACTGTTTATTTGAGGATCCCTTTTTTAATTTGTCAAGAATTTCGTTTTTTACTTGCAGTGATAAAGTAACGCGTGATCGTTTACGCGGTGCCATAGTGCGTTCTCTATGTATTTCTATCTGAGTTTGACAACGACTACATACATACTAAAACCACCTAACTTCTCTCACTTCTCCGGCAACAAATATGTATGTAACTGTTTGTAACACACCGTCGGCCAATAGTGTTGACGCAAATAGTGCCGGTACAGCTACTCAATAACTAAGTATCATGATCCGGATTACTGAAACTGGAAAAATCCGGACTACAATGTACATAATACTATCAAACGACTGTCCGAATTACCAAAGAATCCGGATTATGAAGGTTCGGATTAACGCGTCTCTACTGTATATGTGTTTAGGGTGAGAGATTGTTACTTTGTTTGTATGTTGCCAATTATCTCGAAAACGGTTCAATCGATTCAGATGCCGTTTTCTGTAAATGATTTGTACTTCATCTGTGATGGTTCTTAGATAGATATTACGATGGTAACGCCCCAGGGGGCACTGCACTGCAGAAAAAATTAATCGTAAAAACCATAACAAGCGTGCTACGCAGGATAGGCTCTCAGATATAGCTACACTGTGTATGCAAGTTCGGCTAGGCCGCTAGACCATTTGAGCACACTTTTACTAAATCTCTAAAAAGTTTAAAATGAAACATAATTTTATAAAATAAAATTAAAAATTTTGAAAAACCCCACGGTAGATATAAACGTTGTCATAGAAAAAGGATTAAATAAAATTCCGAAATCCCTTGACTTAAAAGAGGTCAGTAGTCAAAGAAAATTCGTCAGGGCCTGCCGTTCACTGCCCTGAAATGAACTAAAATATTGCAATTTTGGAGTGGGTATGTGACTGACTGAAATCACGTTAGGTACATAAATAATTGTAGTGTTCAATTGATATTTTCCTATTCTTAATCCAGGGCAGCGAATAGCAGCCACCGACGCATTTCTTTGGTTACTTACCTCTTTTAAGTCGGGGGATTTTAAAATTTTATTTAATCCTTTTTCTATGACAACGTTTACATTCGTCTTGGGTTTTTTCAAAATTTTTAATTTTGTGTTATTCATTTTTTGCTTAAATGTTATTCTGAAGAAGATCCGGATAGAAATCTTAATTGAATTGTAATTGAATGGTTTGTTAATATATTGTCTGAAGAATTGGTCGTTAATTTTATTTATTGAGGAGTAATCAGATGTTAACCAAAGATTTGATTATATAATAATATTTACCTTTCACATCATAATTAACATCTCCTGCATAATGTTTTATTCCAAATACAGCTGTAAGATCGGATTTAGGTTTAATATAGCTGGACTTCTTGCCATGTGTATTATGAAGTTTAGACAACATCGTAATATCAGTTCCCTTTGGAAATTTTGATTCTTCATCAATTAAAGCCATTATGTTGATTGGTTTCATGCCAATCATATCTAAAACAACTTGGTTATCTATGAACTCTATGTGTTCCCAGTTTATACTCTCATTTTTGTATTCTTCCTGTTCCATTTTGAAAATATGCTGAACGAAAAATTGTTGCAAATTTTCATTTGCGTAATTGATACAAAGCTGTTCAAAACTGTTTGTGTCAAATTTTTCAAAGCCGAAAATATCCAAAATTCCAATTGAACTTTTGGTTAAAGATTTCGGTTTAAAAATTGCTCCGTTAATCTTTTCAACTATTAATATAAAAAGCTTTCCGTAAACACCTTTGACAAATGCATCTCTCGATTCAATCGCTTGTTCTTTTGATATTGTTGAAACAACTTTCTCACCGTGTGCAAATATAGTTTTTTTAGTTAAAGCCTCACTTAAATACTGTTTATTTGTTCCCAGTAAACTGGCTACACGATTAAGATTTCCTGAATCTTGAATTTCTGAAGCTTCCAGGTTTGACACCGTGGTGCTCGTATATTTTAGATTGCCGAGATGTAAGATTGCAGCAAGCAGTTTGAATATATCCCATATTTCACTGTCGTTAAAATTAAGAACTTTCATCGCACCGCGTATATCGGCAAAAGCAACGGCATCATCTCTTCCATCGCAAGTTAAAGTTTTACCTCCCGTTAAATAAGCATATTGAGACACTTCGCCTAAATCTAATTTCTTTTTCTCTTCCTTAGAAAGTCCACAAACTAAGCTATAAAATATATGGTAATTTCTTTCGCCATTATTCTGTGAGACAATTCGGCTTTTTTCTAAAAGGTACTGTTCAATTTTGGCACCTTCGATAGACCCAGATTTGTTAAAGTTAATATCAATATATTTTCCAAAGCGTGAAGAATTGTCATTTCTCAGAGTTTTCGCATTGCCAAACGCTTCTAAAATAGGATTTGCTTCAAGTATTTGTTGCTCGATCCACGAATGTTTGCCGCTTATTGCAGCTAAATACTGAAGTATCAGTTTGGTGCTTTCCGTTTTTCCTGCACCACTTTCGCCACTAAAATAAATAAAGGTTTCAAAAATTGAAAATTTCGAAAAATTTCGTAATTGATTTATTACCTGATAACGACACATTGGTCTTCTGACAATCTCATCATTTCGGAAAAGCTATTATCGCCGACAGCGAAAATATGTGGTGGCATTTCACCTAATTTTTTATTACGATATGATTTGATTTCTTCATTTGTGTAAATCGGAAGAATTTCATATGGGTTTATGGCCACTAACATAGATCCGCAGTATGTCTAATCAAAAATAAATACGATAATTTTTTTTTTTTAATTAAATTCAGACGTAAACAAACAAATTAATATGCTACATACGTAAATTAATTTTTTATTGTAACGCATATGCAAGTTGCGTAAAATGGCATATTCTTGCAATTCACCTAATGTTATCATATCTTCAACACCTTCAACCGAAGTGGCGTGCATATGCTTGAGTATCTGTTTAGAATTAGCAACCATTCGATTGCCATCGTCATCTTCAACTCGTAGTCGGTTAGCTTCCACCGATACCACTTTACAACCAATTGGTACATCGAATTCCTCATTTTCGGTGTTTTTCAACCAAACAAAGTCACCCTAAAGTTTTTTAACCATTGTTAAGTTTTGCAAAAATAATACGAATCAGTGTTAAATTGAACAATACAAAAAAAAATCAATTGCTCAAATAAAGGAAACACATGCTCCTTTACAAAATAAACTTTTGAGCATTTTTGACTTTTTAATGAGATCAATAGCAGTTTCTATTAGTTGATTGTTTATTATTTTATTACTGTTGGTTAAGTTAACTTTTTTGCAGTGAATATACGTCATAAGTTATTTTAATCCCTTTCCATACAACAATTATAATTTTGAACATGCTTTTTTTTATTGATTTCAAGTCGTTAAAGCTACATTATCAAAGTCATTTTCAAGTTTAATAAATTATAAATAATTAATATAATTTATCTTTTCGAAAATGATTGACAATAACATGTCCTTGATTAAAATATAAAAATATATGTACGTTATTACACATCAGTATATGTATAAATATTTTTTAAGCAACTGTATTAAAAAATGCTTCGTTACTCCAATTAATTGTATTATTATTATTTTGTAACGGCTTACCAGAATTGCTGAAGACATTTTTGTTGTAAGTATAACAAATTTAAAAATTCAAAAATTACATTTCTATTTTGGCAATTCTTGGCACTCCCACGTATTAATAATAAAATTATTATACTGCTAAACTGATAAATACCTTCTACCTATTGATTAAATTACACTGGTACCTATATCTTATCAAAGCTGATATATGCTCAAATTGTTCGTCGATGCGAAAATGATAATGATTTGATCCCACCTGATTTTATTCTTATCACCGTTCTTTATTGATTGATATATTTTCGTAGTGCAATTACAAAATTTAATAATTGAGCGGTAAGCGAATAAAAATACACTGGGTGTGTAATGTATCAAATATACGCATGTATTATACTACTAAGTGAGTTTTAAGTTGATGCTTTTTTTTTACAGCGTGTAAAAATCAAATAGACGAGCAAATATTTCAAATAGTTTTTTTATCAAAACTCAAAAATAAGAGAGAAACATTTTTTCGAAGTTTAAATAAATTTTATTAAATTTTCTTTAATTTTGAGGTCGGTTCTGGGGTTATATTATGTCACTATGGAAATATGTTATTATTATCAAGTATTCACAGAAATAATTGTTCGAAGTTGTCCCCGTTTTGTTGGACACAAAGATGCGTGCGCCGTAGCCATGCTTCTGTACATGCTTGATAATAACAACTTATTTCCATAGTGACATAATATAACCCCAGGACCGACCTCAAAATTAAAGAAAATTTATTTAAACTTCGAAAGGCTGTTTCTCTCTTATTTTTGAGTTTTGATGAAAAAACTATTTTAAATATTTGCTCGTCTATTTGATTTTTACACGCTGTAAAAAAAAGCATCAACTTAAAACTCACCTGTATATTATATTATTATACTATTTTGTTTTTGAACTCAAATCTACATGTCACTACTTTCATGTTGCGAAATAAATTTAAGCAGTAGACTGTAGAACGAATTACTCAGATCATAATTGTTATTTTGTTTACAAAAATAAGATTTAAAAAATGTTAAAATAAAAAATGTATATCATTTATGCAGTTTTTTTACTGACATTTTGCGTAAATATTTTTTATAACGCTGGTTTCTATGGGTTTGTAAGTTTTGAATGAACTAGATTTTAAAAAATTAAACACTAGATGGCGCAAAGATCACATGTCAAAGATACTTTTCTAGCGTATAATGTATATCATTTATGATTGTCAAAATATGCAAGCTATAGGTATATTTGTATTTTCCCACAAATTTGTAAAATATCTAAATTGTAAACATGATATGCTAAAAGATTTATAAAGCCAATAAGGGGTGAGGGGGAGCACATATCCCTTCTCTATGTCTATGCATGCATGAGCGATAAATTAAGACTTCAAAATCTGAGTCATGACGCAAATTTTTTACTCGTTCGCGATCAGCTGAGGGCGTTATATCTGTCTTTGTACGTGCTTTTGTGTATATTCTGAAAATTTTGTTGGATGAGTAAATACATTTAAAAAACCCTAAAAAATGAGGTGCCATTACTATCTTCATAGTCTAAGATCCCACTGCAGAAATAGTGTACTCATCGAGTATATGCTAAAAACCTAATTTTTACGCATATTTATCATCAGGAGAATATATATCTACTAGGTTGCCTATCAAAATGTGGCCGCTAGTATTTTTAATTAATTTTTCGCAAAAAATTTCATTGACTTGTTTTTAAAATAAAATATCGTCCATTTCACGCCAATATATATAAAGATTCCGAAAAATCACGGTTGCACTAGCATTATAAAGAGGCAGAGTTTGTAAGTTTGGATGTAGGAGGTAATCTCCAAATTTATTCCTCCGTTTACAAATTTTTTTCACCAATATTTAGAATGGACGTTCAAAATCGCATTAAAATAAAAGCACTTTTCGTGGAGTGGAAACCAATTTTGCAACATAAGTCGACAAAAAAACGGTGATAATCTATAAACTAGGGAGAATCCAGACCGGACAGCTAACCTTAAGGCCGCTGCACACGAGGCTAGAAACGCTGCTAGATTCCTTGCTAGATTTGCCTACTAGTTTTCTAGCGCTGGTTTTCTTGATTGCTGTAAGTGCTCACTTCACACGAGACATCTTTTCAAGCTAGTTTTGTGAATAAATCTGGTGCGCGCGCAGTGGCAGTTCGAATATAAACACAGAGCAAAACGTGTCTGTTGTCTAACTCTGAGCAGAATGACGCCATGTCGGTTTGTGGGCGTTTGTTCAAGTGACAAGATACTGCTTCCTGATTGGTTCTTGCTTATACCTAGCAGGGAAAATAGCCCCTGATCTAATTTTAAAACCTATCTTGTGAGCTAGCAGGCCAGCCCGAAATGACGTCATTTCGAGCTTTGTACCTAGCCTACCGGCTAGCAGAACTCCTAGCGGCGTTTCTAGCCTCGTGTGCAGCGGCCTTTATATAGAATGAATAAGTCGTTATAAAAAAAAGGCAAAACTGTATAATATGTACACAAAGCGATTTTTATCGTTACAAGTACATTTTTAGATTTTAATCGTTACATGAATTTGTGTGTATCACTGTATACAACTTATTTTTATCATGAAATGAAAATAATTTACTGAAATTTAAAAATGATAAAAAAAACAGTAAAAAGTTACTTTTCCAATACTTTGCAATAGCCTTAAAAGTACTTATATCCACTTAATTAATAATATGTATATTTTTAGAAACAGGAAAAGCAATAATTGTAATGTAACTGATTATCTCCTGCGTAATGATCTATGAGCCGTATATCATTTTTGTATTGATAACAAAAAAAAGATATATTTTACATACATATTATGTAAAATCATTGTCACATTGAACATTTCCAATCCAAATATTAATAGCTTGTGCCATCTTCTATTGAAATAAATAAAAGATAGCAAATAAATAGAAGAACAGATTAAAATAATTATTTTATATTCAGGTCAGTTATAGAATATAAATAGGTATTACAATTGTTTTGTTTCGCTTAAAAATATGTAATAACAAAAATATTACACGCGTATTTTCAACAAATTCTGTACAACGCAATTAAAAACTTGAAGTGAAAGTACTTATTGTTCCAAAACATACATTGCTTATTCTAGTTTTGCCCGTTTAGCATCATTTTTAGGCGAATCTTCTTTTTGAAAATGATCCTTAAACGCTTTCAATGCTTTATATCTATGTGATATTTCATTTTTGGTTTCTTTTGGTAATTCTGCATAAGTTTTATCATACCCGATCGGCTCAAAACAAGGATCCCACCCAAAATCTCTGGGTCCTCTTGGAAATACAACATTTCCTTCAGTACGACCTTGAAATAAAATAACTTTTTCTTCTTTCTCACCTGAATGGTATGCAAAAGTACAAACTGCAGTAGCTCTTTTATCATCCCAGCCGTTTAATAAACGATGCAGTCCTTCTGGGCCCAGTTTTTCTAAAAACCATTTTATGTATGGACCCGGTAAGTCACCCAAAGCCTTGAAACATAACGAAGTATCTTCCACTAAAACTGGCCCTTTTATTTGACGGGCTGCTTCTAAGCATTTTTTGGTCGAAATATCGTCAATTTCTCCTTGTAGCTCTGGCAAATCTAGTTTATGTGAAACGATTTTTTTTGGAAATCTTTTACCGAGAATTGCAATTACTTCTTCTAATTTTTTTGCATTACCAGTGACAAATGTAATAGACGCTGACATTTTTAATTTTAACATGAAATTGTTCAACGTATTTCGAAAATTATTGAAAATATCGTTTATAAGCCTTCGAAATGAAATTGGGATTAATTATAGCACATAAATTTGAAAGTTTACTTTATATGTTTCTTTAACACATACAAAAGAAACACTAAAGACCTGACTAAAGACACTCTCAACACATACGAGCGTACAAATGTATATTATTTTTAATGCAAACGCAACTTATACAAAAATACGTTTCATAGGTTAGAAAACTACTTTGACATTTACGTGATTCCTCGACCATCTGGAGTGCCGATAAAATGAATTTCGCTATTACCTTTGAATATAATTATCTGATTGTCAAATTTGACAAATATTTGACGTATATGTCATCATCTCAATAAACAAAATTTTTATTAGAATTTATTTACATTGTAAGTTATCGAAATGGAATGTGATATTTTTAAAGACTTATGTGTGATAAAATCAGTTAGTTTTAATTTTAACTGCCGTACAAACTTTAGATAGAATTTTCATAATCATAGTACCTAGTAGGTGCATACAATATTATATTACCTGTTGAAGACTGTTCTACACAAATATTATAGGATTAAGTTATTGTAATAAGATGGAATACACTTTTATATGGAATGGAGCAGAAGCTGTAAAATTATGTTTCGAAAATTCTGCATACGGAGATATAATCAAAATTTGTAATAATAAAAACACAGTGTTTGCATTGACTTCCAAACATTATGTTTTGTATGGAAACATTGAAATGCAAGCCGAATGTAATAATTTATTGAACTTAAAAAAATTGTATAATAACGTTATAGACATTGCTTGCAACACGAACTTTTTTTATTATGTAGAAAAAAATGGTAGTGTGTATCGAATATTCCATGAACTTGGTTCGCGAGAAGAAATTAATTTGAGGAATGATTCAAGGTGTTGTCTACATGGCTACAGAGAAAACGGTTCTAAATTAAAAGTGAAACATATTTCTGTTGGTAATTTTGGATCTTTATTTGTAACTGAAAATGGTCAATTATGGGCATCTGGAAATATGCCCCATTTAAACATTAACAACACCGAACCACAAAGAGTGATTTTTTTTGAAGGGCGAAAAGTACATAACGTAGCTGTTGGTTATGATTTCGCAATCGCACTTGTACGTAAGAATTCAAAGTTTGTCAATGAAGATATAGAGACAGACAGTGAATGCAGTGAAGACGTTTTTGTATCGTCCTGTCCACATTGCAATTCCACAGTGTCTTCGAGTGTTTCGCAGAATTCGTTGTCCGATGCTTCTCCATGTAATTTAAATGTTTGCAAACACAGCTTAGATGCGTCGACGAATTCGAGTCCTCAACAACAACACCTTGATAATGAATCCCAGAAAAGTAAAGAATATGCTAGCTCGACCACTGAGACACATTCGAATAGTTTGAGTTCTGAAACCGATAGCTCTAAACAGATTATTAACAGTCTCGAAAATCTAACTTGTCAGGAATCGGAGAATGATCCAGTTGAAAATGGAACGGTATCAGAAACTGAATCTGAGCACGAAGTCAAAAAAAATATTATTTTTAGGAACACTGAAGCAGCCAGAGAATTTTTAACTCGTCAATTTTCATGGGTGTCGGTCGGAGAAGAATATTTAGCTGAATGTACGGAAGCTCCGACTCGCATCATTAAGCAAAACGTTTCAACTATGGCGAATTTAGTTTATGAAGGTGTGAAAACTGTCGGAGACAAAGTTGTGACCTTGTCACGTCATGTAAGTGGAAGCTCTGATACAAACGATGCACTGGAAACATATGAAGAAATCTATGCAGAAGATTTCAAACAGATAATGTCGAATTTAAATTTGAGCGGCAAATTCGATGACCTGCCATGGTCTTCAAGTAGCGGTACAAGTGAGAAAGATTTCTCTGAACAAGAAATCATCGACAGAACAAATATTTTAGTAAAATCAGGCAATATACTACTTAGTACTGAAGTTTGGACTTGGGGTAACAATAACCATGGTCAGTTGGGAGCAGGTGATACTATTAAACGCGCCAAACCGATTCTAGTCTCAAAACTAACGGGACTAGGTATTCAGAAAATAGCCTGTGGAAAGTTTCATTCCTCTGCGTTAAGTTTAGATGGTCGGGCATTTGTTTGGGGAAGAAATGACTGCCAGCAAATAAATACTGACACGAAAGACGACCAAAGTGCTCCGAAAGCAATACTCGTCGATGGTGAAAGAATAAAAGATGTTGCTTGTGGAGACTCTCACACTTTATTATTCACGTACGATTTTAATTTGTATTTTTTGGGAAGATTCCCAAATAAAAATACAGAAAAAACATATCGACTAACGTTAGATGCAGAAGAAGCTTTGTTAAACAGCATAGACTGTGATAAATTAGAGGTAGAAAACAGGATCTCCAAAAATCGGATTATGTCGTCGGGAGAATTGAGTTTATGTGTTCGCAAATCTCCGCGGCCTTCGAGAACGCGCGAATATTTAGCATTAGAACAAAAATTTCTAGAATCTATATTGTTAGTACATTCAACAATACTCAAACAATTACAAAAGAAAATCGCTTCTGTTACGTCAGATTGGACAATATATGAAACTTTATTTCGTTATTATTCTGATATTTGTCATTTTACTGCTGCCAATGTTCTATCGTGGATTGAATTTATTGATAATCATATCCCCGATAACAATGTGCTGATGATTCAAAATATAGAGGAACACATTTGCATGTACAAACATTATTTAAATTCCGTATGTAATGTGGTTTCAGTTGGAGGTTTCAATCTTTTATCAAAACTGATCGATATTCCCAATTACATCAATCAGATTTTTAGTGAATATTTGCCACAGAAGAAATCTAAAAAATCGTCAGAGGTGATTTTATCGTTAATTTTTCAAAATCCATTACAGCGAATTAATAATTACAAAGCTGTAATTCAGTTGATGATAGACATGAGTTCTTCAATGGAGAAAACGAAATTGTCTGAAGCATTATCAAAATGGGATCATCTTTTGGATGAACACAATAAGCGTCAAAAGGAAGCCGATTTTACAAAACATTTCTGGGAGAGTTCCGGAAAAGTTATTGAATTACTAAGATCACCAGAGAGACGTTTAATAAGAGAATCGCGTTCGAATCCTTTGCTACTTTTGAATAGTAGCCATTTTTCATCACATTGGTTTGTATTGTTAACTGATGTTTTTATTCATTTGAACGGAACAGCACAAACCGTCTACTCTTTACCAACAATATGGATTGAACCGTTACAAGATACGGACTATATTCATAATGCTATGATGTTGACGATGCCGGAGGATACTCTGACATTGTATACTTCCTTACCGCAGTATAAAACTGAATGGCTACAGGCGATTCAGAACGCGATCAAGATGAGTCTAAAAAAAACCAATATGCATCAGCCTCCTGCTATTAGAACGGCCAGTTATACATTTGTCAAGAATGGATACTTTAAAGATGCTAAATACAGTGGGAGATGGTTGAATGGCAAAATGCACGGAACGGGAACATTGGATTGGCCTGACGGAAGAACCTATTGTGGACAAATTCACAATAATATGTTGCATGGTTTTGGACGAATGGATACTCCAAATGTTGGTAAGAACACATTCAAATAATAATAATTCAAAAATAGTGTCATCGCGCATGTATTGTTTTTTGTTATATCTTTTTTGACGTGATAACGTCTTATAAATTGATGAATCACCAATCTTATAAATTGATGAATCACCAATCTTATAAATTGATAAAACACCGGCTGCATGCACGAAAAAGTGTAACGTTCCTAGCGTTCCTAACGTTCCGCCTGACCCTGTGCGTGCTTTTCTCGAAAACGGCCCTAACGATTTGGATGAAATTTACTGAAAAGGGATTTTGGGGGGCAAAAAATCGTTTTAGCTAGGTCTCATCTCTCGAAAAAATCGTTTTCATACAAATTTTATCATTATAAAAATCAGTTTTTTGACGTATGAAAATACTTAAATCTTGTAAGTAGGTTTTGGAATTTTATATAAACAATGAAATAATTGTTTTCAAAATATTATGACAGTTAATCTTTGAGACTTAAAATAAATACGAAAGAAAGAAAGTTAAAAAAAACAATTATATTATAGGTGGTAAGTAATTTTAATAAATAAAATTAACCTAAATTTGAAGCAAAAGATGCAATATCATAGATTCGAATTATTATAATTATTATATAAATTTAGCTTATGTATTACGGAATACGTTATCACGTAAAACTATCGTCCGTAAACCGACTTTACAGACATCCAATTTTTTTTATCTAAAAATACGTTTTTCAAATAACTTCAGATATCTATCAGTCGACATTTTCAATAACTTTCTCTTCCAGCTAATAGTATTTTTGAATATGTATAATAACAATGCAAAATATAACTGGGTTGTTGAGTTAAAAAATACCCTGTAGATATGACCTAGAATTTGAACATTTATAGAAAATATAAAGTTTCACAGAAATAGAAATAGAAAACTTTTAACTGCCCATATTATATCTAGAGTGATTTGCACTACTCGCCAATTTTCATTTTTTTATGCAATGTTCATACTATAATTTATGCAAGGTAGTATTCCTTATAGACCAAGATGCCAGAATCGCCAGACCTACGTCATTTTAGTACTGCTGAGATTTTATCAATAAATGTGTAATATTTAGTTAAAAAGTGTGCCCTTTTAGGGGGCCCTTTTACAGGTAACAGGTACTAAAGGTACATAAAAATCGTACTCGTTCAACGTTAAAGTAATACCGCTTGTTTTCATATATATTTTACACAGTGTTATTAAAAACCAAGATTCATTACTGCCAAATACTTTCCATGGGGCCTAACTTCTGCCAGACGCTTTAAAACTCAAAAAAAAAATAGGGAACCTATACGCTAGGAAAGTATCTTTGATATGCGATCTTTGCGCCATCTCGTGTTCGATTTTTTAAAATCTGGTTCACTCAAAACTTACAAACCCATGGAAACCAGCGTTATTCTTAAAAACTACATAAATGATATACATTTTTTATTTCAAAATTTTTAAATCTTATTTTTGTTAAGAAAATAACAATTATGATATTTTTTATGTATTTAATAATGATTATTTACAGACGTAAAATAAAATTTAATTACTCTTGACGACGTACTGCTGCATTTCATTTTTTTCCTCTCTAATTTATAAGAAAATCCAGGATAGATAGGTAGATAGACAATTTATTTGTGAAGCTATGTATATATAACGGTAGAATTGTAATTCTGGATGTTTAGTTGGTGTATCTTTACAATCAACAACACATCACTTCCGATTTGATAGCTTTTTACCCATTTTCTTCAACAATTAATCCTTATTAAAATACACGTATAACATATTATTATGACACTAAGATTTCGGCTGAACCAGAATTAAAAAAAAAAAAACGAGGGCGCAAATGTTGCTTGTCAAAAGATACTTTCATAGCGTATACGTTACAGTAATATTCCAGAATTTTATATATTATGTTATTTGGAGGACTATTTTAAGACCTTTTGTAAGCTGCCAGACCAATCCGAAGGGTCTAACATCCCCCCAGACACGAACGCAATGGTATTATGCATGTATGTGAGTGTGAGTGAGAGCGTTTTAAAAGGAGAAAAATTCCATGGAAACAAATAAGGTATGTTTCAAGCAGCTAGCAAACGGTAACGAAACCGTCACCCGCATGCGCAGTAGCTAAAACGAGACTGTATCGGTTTTGGAACACGTTTTAGTTACCTGCGCATGACAGTGACGGTTTCGTTACCGTTTGCTGGCTGAAAACATGAAGCTATCAAAAAAGCCATCTAATACTCTCAGTCGCACTCATATACATGCATAATACCATTGCGCTCATACAGCAGACCTTTTATCGTATCATGGAGGGAGGGGTTGTTAGGCCCTTCGGATTGGTCTGGCAGCTTTACAAAAGATCTTAAAATAGTCGCCTAAATAATATATATATAATTCAGGAGTTTACTATAACGTAAGCTCCCCATTTTCTTTGCTCTACAATGCCATATCTAAACAATTAATCTTTTTCATAATAAAGTATATTCGCAACAGTATTCCACATACTTCGAGAGCTAATATTAGCCGTCGTTGAGGTCGAACTTTCACTCAACTACCTACTTCTAAGTGTGAATCAAAGATGATTTTTTTTTCTAATTTTAATCTTTGTATAAGTCATAAGTAGAAGTTTTTCAATATTCGTTACACTTTTTTAAATCGGAAATTTCGTTTTTCATGGTTAATTAATACCTAAATAAATAAAACTTAAAAAAAAAATAAATTTAAAAAAAATAAAAGTTTTGTTACGGAATCAACAATGGGTGTGTCATTATATAATAGCAAACTCTAGCTATCTATTTGTGTATTGTATATTATATTTTGTTCTGTAGTTTCGCTTGGAAACTTGTCATAACATATTATGTGAAGTTAAACTTTAATGCTATTGTAATGATAGACTGGAAAAAAAATTACGTCGCTAAATTTTGTGTACTGTCAAACAATATTCAAAGTCAGAAAAATAATATAAAAACTCCCTCACAGTGTTCAAAGCATCTTTTTTAAAGTATGTTTTAAATATGAAGATGAAAAAAATTAAAAAGTTGTAATTATTTGTTTTAGGCGTTTACGAAGGTCGCTGGAAGGATAATTTTCAGAATGGTTCTGGTGTAATACGTTATGCTTCGGGCGATATATACGAAGGTAATTTTAAAGATGGACAACCACATGGACACGGTGTGCTCAAACAGGGGCACTTCATGGCATCTTTGGCTTCCGTTTACATAGGAGAATGGGTTAATGGTGTGAAACAAGGATACGGTGTCATGGACAATATTTCATCTGGTGAAAAATATCTCGGCAATTGGTTGGATAATAAAAAACATGGATGTGGATTAATAGTAACTTTAGATGGAATTTATTATGAAGGAGAGTTTAGCCAAGATGTGTTAACCGTAAGCAAATTTATTTCAGTTAAAACTCGGGAGGGGACAGAACATTGTTTTGTCATTACAAAAAAAAAGACATTCTAATAAAACCGAGACTGAGTGATCACGAACCTGACATTGATGAGTTTCTAGTGATATTCATTCTTTTTGCTGTATGGCATTCACTTCTTTGTACAAATGAACTCTGCCCCCTTCCAATTTGAATTATGCATAATTATTTTATGAATTGTTTTTAAAAGCGAATACAATTTCAGGGTCATGGAATTATGATATTTGAAGATGGAACTCATTACGAAGGCGAATTTCGAGCAGCTGGAATATTTAATGGAAAAGGTATTCTAACATTAAGTAGCGGAGATAAAATTGAAGGCACTTTAAATGGAGCGTGGAACGAAGGTGTTAAAATTTCGACAGCTACTTTACACATGAAAATAGCTGATACGGTTTGTGAAAATACTAAACCCGTTTCATTTGGACAAATATGTGTAACGCCTAATCAAAAATGGAAAGCTATTTTTAAACAGTGTTATCAAGCAATGGGAGTTTGTGAAAATACAAAAATTAGTGATGCTGTTACACAGAAAGTGTGGCAAAATGTAGCTGTTTTAATATCTAATTCACATCAAAATGGTGGCTTAAATAGATGTTCCAGTGGACAAAATCTAGGAAGTGTCGATCATCTTGATACCATACCTCAGTTCGGAAGAAACAACTTGACAAGCGAATGTTTCACTGAAATTCAACAGTATTTACTGAAGGTATTGTAGAAGAGTAAAGCTGGGCACTGCTGTGAACTTAGTGCTTTAAGTATAAGCTCAATGCTTAGAGCACTTGCATAAAAACTTGCTATTTATTAATAACGTAAGCATTGCTTCTTAATAATAGTTAGAGGACGGTGACAGAAATGGTCAAGGAGCACTTGGTGGCAGAAATACTCTCTTTCGCTTAGTGGAGTAGGGTTGAGCGCATAGCAATATGACGCTGGGACACTTAAAAAAAAAAGACAAAATTCAAAATTCCTCTACTAAATGGCAGAAAATGACTGAAAGGCATCTGGAGGGGTCCTCCTAATTGCAGAAAAAATATTATCGGCCAATTTACTCCCTGCAGAGACTGTCCGTATAAAAAAAAAATACAAAAAAAAGTAGCCTGGTAAAAATTTCTGCCACTGAGCGAAGATTTTTCGAATTTTTGCCTGTGCAAATTTTGAACAACCATCGAAAAGAAGTGAGGGCACTTGGAGCCACAAAATTTTTTTCTAATATTCGGGGCACCCACTCAACCATTTCGTCAAGTTTCAACTTCAAATTCAATTTTTTTTATTTTTTTGATGTTTTTTTTTCGATTTTTTGAAAGGATTTTGAAAATCTCTGCAGGGAGTAAATTGGCAGAAAATATTTTTTCTGCAATTAGAAGGTCCCCCCAAATACCTTTCAGTTATTGTCTGCCATTTAGTAGAGGAATTTTGAATTTTGCCGTTTTTTTTTAAGTGCCCCAGCGTCGTATCGCAACGCGCTAGACCCCTACTCCACTAAGCGGATTTGTAGAGGGGGGCTCAGACTACATGAAGAAGAGCATTTCTGCCACCAAGTGCTGCTTGACCATTTCTGTCACCGTCTCTAACTATAAGCATTCAACAAGCTTATTAAGCATTAAGAACGCTTAATAAGCATTCAACAAGCTTATTAAGCATTAATAGTAATCATTTTCGATGTCTAATAAGCGGTATTTATGCTAAATAAGTAGTGTCACGCCTGATTTAAAATAGTATTTCATAATTGTTTGGTTGCTGATAATCGAGATGCCATAACTGCTCTAGCATCTTGATCATTAGCAGCCAAAGAATGTTGAAGTACTATTTTAAATCACGCGTAATTTGTTCACATTTAGGGTTCCATACCCAAGGGTGGAACCCTATTATTCCCGTTATTCTCTCTAAGCATTACACACTTCAAATGTTTTACGTTTTCAAAAGATTCAGTGACTGATTGATAGAGAGAATAGTGGGAATTATAGGATTCCAGCCTCGGGTACGGAATCCTAAAAATGAACAAGTTACATATAAAGCGGTGTTTGACGTTATACACACACACTTACACTTATATCAGTAATATTTATTAATAAAATTATCGACCAATTAATTTTTATATTTCTAAGCTCAATTCTGAAGAATCTCCAAATCAGGATCGTAACGTCATTTAATTGAATTATAATTATATGTTTGAAGAATTGGACGATAATTTTATTTATTAAAGAATAATCAGACATTAGGGCTCATTCAAGTATTACATAAGCAGAATTTTAGTAATTTTTGACCCCCTCCCTCCCTCTTGTCAGCAAAAGTAACCAAAGGTCTTACCACCCCTCCTATGCTTACGTAAACATTGGTCCGTTTTTACTGACCCTTTTTTGAACGAGGTTACATTTTTTTTAAAGATTTTTTAGGGAATCCCTGAACATGCTTTTCGCTTTTGAGCATAGACAAGTATAGGGTTGCCATATCATAATACATTAAATTTTGCAGAAAAATCAGAAAAAGTAAATAAATAAATATTGCTGACGTAATCCCCCCCCCGTCCCCCATGTCATCAAAAATAAGCTACGCAAAGACCCCCTTCCCCCTTTGGCGCTTACGTAATACTTAAATGACCCCTTAGTCAAAACTCAAAGATTTGAGTAATATTTATAATTGCTAATCAATATATTGATATTTGTTCTTATAGGCCTTTGAAAGTTTACACCATCCCTTAGGATCCCTGTTAATTGAAATAACGGCTGCATATACTGCCACATATGGAGGTGTCAGAGTGCACCCGTTGTTACTGAATCATGCTGTAGCCGAACTACGCTCAATAACAACTAGAATATATCAAGTGGTTCGTTTGTTGTTTCCCGCTTTACCTGAACCTGGGGTGGACGTAATTTTGAATGATAATAGTGAAAGGTAAATTTATTTATTACTAGCAACCCGGCCTGGCTTCGCCCGGATTTGTAGACTGCCCATTAGCATTGATTAAATGCTTTTAGGTTATCGTGGACTTTTTTAATGGAATAGAGTCGTATTTGTTCGGCTTTCCCCGGGAATAACAGCCCTCTGTTATGAGAGCATAATGATAGTCTAAAACCATCCAACATATTTTATCTTGGGGGAAGTCAAAAAAAGTCTATGACTACCATGAAAGATTAAAGTCATTACTTTCAAACCAAGCTTTTTCCAATCGCCATACCTTCATCTCAAAAAATCGTAGTTTTTGACTTGACGGTATAACAAAATAAATCTTATATTTCAAGCAAACTCGCTGTATTCGCTGTGAAGTGTGAGCCTCAAGAGGGAGGGGATAAGCAGTTTTTCGCGAGTGCTGTATGCGGGCGACTTTATGCGTTAAAATTTTCCGTCACTTGTTGCGAATAGAAATCCGCTAGATGGCAATACCGCCGAAACTCACAGCGAATACCGCTCGCTTTTTTTACTTTTTCTAGATTATTCTTGTTTTGTTTTATCTGTAGTTAACAACACATTTAAATAACAAATAAAAGAAAATGTTCCTGAATGACATGCAATGCAAATTGCTACTTTTTCACCGTATCATCGAGTAAAAAAAATGTAGGTCGACTTCCAGTAACTGAATTGAAAACTGAGACTTTAATCTTTCACGCTGCGAAAATAATTTGCACGTCCGGAAGTGCACTCAATTTGACAGCTTTTTACAATTTTTGCCTGATCCACTTGGAAGTGATGTAGCGATGCACGGGAATATCATGAGAATAAATGTCAGTGACTGAAAACTAAATTTTTTTTCCTGTATTCTAATTTTTAGACGACTTTTTTTCTCAAAGTAACATAAGTTTGAAAATTGATGATTTTTAACTTCGTAAAAATTGATCCCCTAATTATTTTGAGAAATTTATAACATTATGTTATAGGGACGTATCAATACTATAAAAATGTCTGTACAAATAAATAAAAAAAAAAAAATTGAACTAAGTTTGATTTAGTTCTAGGGGGACTCAGACCCCTTTGCCCACCCCAATATCCTCGCCACTGGTGAGAGTAAGTTTGCAAGGCGATGAAACGAAAAACCGACATGACAAAGCTAAATAGACTAAGAAAGAAAGAAATAGAGTACAATCAACAACTGTCCATAGAAATTTCATTACGCATTTGGTTGGCACTGCCACCAATGGTTGGACAGGCAAAATAGTCAAGAAGTTTCACTTCTACCACTTTTATACCATTAGATCTTAGCACATGCATAATCTCTCTTTTTTAATAGTAGAGATTTAGAGTCACGGTGACGCAAGAATAGAAGTACGAAAGGCAATTATATTTTGTGCTGTTTATGAACTTTTAATTATGTGATTATCGGGTTGTCTTTTTATTTTTTTGTACAGTATACTTTAATTTTAATTGACCCGCAAAAAAATTGTAAATTACTTATGGTAACTTTATTTACAGATTTAATACAGAGCAAATATTTTTTTATTTACAGTGTGGTTAATGCTGCAGCTCTGTTACATCCGATCTTATTGCCTAAAGTGCATTCGGCATTATTTGTTCTGTACTCGTTACACAACAAGAAACAGGACGATTTATATTGGAAACGCTTACTCAAATGGAACAAACAGCCCGATTCAACATTAATGGCTTTCTTAGGGATTGATCAGTATGCATTTTTATGATTTGATAGTACGGGTAATATCAATGTCTTAAGTTACAATTTTTGCTTTGTTTTAGAAAATTCTGTATAAACAATACAGCAATAAGCCCAAATACAAATGAGAAATTGTCAGTAGCAAGGGAACATTTATTTAAAGTAGCTGTTGAAACGCTACAACAACTAAAAACTACATTTTCTCCTGTCGAAAAATTATTTGTGATACGACAGACGTTTGAAAAAATGACGGAAGCAGTTCAGATGTCTGTAGAAAAGACTTATTTGTGGACGATGGATGATTTATTACCTGTCTTTCATTTCATTGTGATACGGGCACGCATTTTGCAGCTCGGTACAGAAATACACTTTATTGAAGACTTTATGGAATCTTATCTTCAAAACGGTGAATTAGGAATCATGTTTACAACTCTCAAGGTAATTATTATGATTATTTTTTATTTAGTATAAGGTATGGCAAAAATACTGACGGTTTTCTTCATAATTTGAAAAAAAATTTCACATCAAAATTCTGACGATTTTTCATGGTGCGATTACTCAGCTTTAGAAAGACCTCAATTTTGTTTTGACAGGAGTTAAACTCCCTGTATTCTGTGCAAGCTTTAACTGAATATTCTCAAAACAATGTCTTGTTTCCGAGCCGAATGAGATATTCTTCCAAATTATGAATGAACGAGATGTAACAAACGTTATCTTTCTTTCTATTAAGCATGTTGGCATACACAACTGTGTGTTTGCTGGTCAAATTATCGAACTATTAGAACTGCTAAGACTCAATTCAAACTCGGGTTGTTAGCGATGTGGGTTTTACTGACATCTGCAAATGCGGATTTTTCGGCGGCTACATATTCTGCAGATGCCGATGTAGAAATAATGAGAACAATATTTTTAACAATAAACGTGACTACTGATTGGTAAACATGAAATTTTCGTTAAATTAAGTAAAAGAGATTATAATTTATAGTCATTTTTTCATTACTTGTTGCTTACACGCGGTGCCAAATCCTCGATCTGTATTGACCAAGAAACCAAAAAACTCGAAAACGCGTCAAGTACCAGACTTGCCCCTGATAATCTTGTCATGACTCAAGCTCTGCAACGACTGTTGCAGATGCGGATGTCAAAAACTATGTGAACTCCGCGATTGCAAATGCAGATGCAGCGTCTGCAACATCCCTAGTTCAAATAGTCAAAGAATCTGAGAATTTGACCAAGAAATACACTATTGTGTCCGAAGAGTTCTGTATTTTGTTTTAGCAGTTCAAAACTTGCCATCAAACACTTTTATTGTATATATTTATACTAATACGAGACTTGCAGAAACAAATCTTAAGAAAATTTATTTTTCAGGCGTGTCACTACCAAATTCTACAAGAAAAAGTTAATATTAATGATTAACAACAATTTAAATAATTTTTAAGTGATTTAATATAATTTAACCCTTCAATAGAGACTTAATGTTGGCAGTACTGTACGCCTATCAAATGAGAGGTTTTAAAAAGACATATCTATATTTTTTCATGATGCTAGCGAAAGATATTTTTTTTCACGAAACTACAGAAATTTTAAGAATAATCATAATCGCTGATTCTCAGTGCACCGGGCTATTGAAGAGTGGCACATCAAAATGGAAATGTACTGTTTCGAATGAATTTGTTATTGTTTTAAAAATTTTATTTCAGTGAAATTTTACATCATAACATATCAATCATAAAAATGAGTTGCCTTTTTTATGTGCAATATTATAGAGAATTGAAGGAGATTTCTAAAAGTAGTGAACAAAGTAGAAATTATTATTTAGTTGTTTAATAGGTAAATGTAAAAACGCAATAGTATTTTATAGGTTGTTTTTCGACTATACAATTTTTCCTTCGACCATACTTTCATAGACTGCTCAAGCCCAGCCCTAACACGTAGCCAAAATATCAATATAGCAGTTCAGGCCTGTGCGCATATGCGTGTGAACATAAACTTATGTGCGCAGCAACTTATTTTGATATTTTAATTTATAAATATTGCAGTCATCGTCAAGCTTACTATACTTGGGAGCTAATTTAAATTATCTAATGAGCTACCTACTTGCATTGTATTGACCAGGATTACATGTGAATAACGTAAAATAAAATAGAACATTAAATTCTCACCTCTTTTTTATCGTCAGTATAAAAGAGAATCAAATATAAAAATCGTCCTTTGTACTAGTAATAAGGATGTATTTATTATTATAGCTGTAAAAGTAACGAGAAATTGTGTACCTGTATGTATTCGTTACTTAAAGAACCAGTACCCGTTACTTTCGTATCTTTACGTTACTCGTTACTTTTCATACGACATACAATCGTGTATTAACAGCATTAAGCATGTACCATCGCATCGAAGCGCGTCGCCTACGTGATACGGTATGACTTTGTTCATATAACGTATAACCGCATCAAACGAGTCGAACTGACATGGATTCGACAAATGCGAGTAACGAAATGAATTTGTAAGTAATGATTCGTTATTTCGAGTCAGACGATGTACCTGTTACTTAGTAACGAATACATACGGTTTGTTACAGCTCTATTTATTATATTAATTTTTACGCGAGCTATCGAAAACCTTTGGTCAGCTGGTTCGACTTGGACTGATATGTGAGTGTATGGTCGAAAATTTTTTCCTTTGACTGACACTGCATTTGTATGCACGCTTAAGTCGAAAATTTTTTAATGCGCAATTCCCACTTCATGTGAGTAAACTAAAGTAAACAAATCTTTGATTAACGTCTGATTAGAACTCTTCAATATATAAAATTATCGACCAATTTTTCAGACAAATATATTAACAAAAAAAATATAAAAATTACGCAAAATCGTGAAGCGTTCCACATTTTTAAAGTATTAATTTTTATATTTTTTGTTAATATATTTGTCTGAAAAATTGGTCCATAATTTTATTTATTGAAAAATAAAGTAAAACTTACAATACCTATACACAGGGCCGGATTTAGCATGGGGCCATTGTGGGCCCGGGCCCATAGCGTCAAATTTTTAGGGGCGGAAAAACGGCAAACAAAACTGGCATTTGAAAAATAATATTACAGTACTATGTTTTATCTGGAACTGAACTTACTCCATTCCAGTTTTTTTTTTTTGTGAGTGTGTGAGGGAGAGAGAGAGGTGGCCGCCGCTTCGCGCATTCTCGGGTTCATTCGGGGGCTGTGTCAGCTGATTGTGTGCAAGGGAAAGGGTGCGCCGGCGCGCCGCCTGCTGCTTCGTGAATCCTCGGCTCCGTTCGGCGGTAAAAAATATTGCAAATCCAATATAAATTAGAGAACATTTTGGTTGGGGTATAGAGAGCTTTTAATTGGGGGGGGGGGGCAAAATATGTAGATCCGGCCCTGCCTATACATTTCGTCCTTTAAAATTTAAATGTGTATTTTGTTAAATCAGGTCAGCTTGATTTAAACTCAAAATTTCAAGAATTCATCCACAATATTTAAACTGCAAGAGTGTTATGCTAAGGTGGCAGTTTACCGAACTATTAGCAAGAGGTCACACTCGAGAATGGAAATTGATTTTTGATAAAGAAAGATGGTCGCTATCAATTTAAAACATTATTGTAGATTTTCAGTCACATGCGATCCGGTATGTTATTCGGAATATTTTCAATGTACGAGATTAGTATTTTTCTCTCAATTTGTACTGTTTACAGAGAGAAATGGTAATCGGTGTCTCTGCTTCTGCGTACCAGTCAGTGACATTTTATCAACACATGTTTTGTTATGTTCTGATTTTAAAAATCTCATCTGATTAAATAAGTTTTAACACAGATATGGAGGGAAAATTTGGATGAGAAATAATTTAAAAATACGCTTTTCATCTTCAGGGCCTCAGGCTAGGTTTAAACATAGACCTCTTAATATATGAATTATACTTTACTCTGAAAGCCTTCCGGATAAATCTCTTTACAGTGCGGTATTTAAAATTAAGGCCGCTGCACACGAGGCTAGAAACACTGCTTGGAGTTCTGCTGACTGGTAGGCTGGGTACAAAGCTGGAAATGACGTCACTGCGGGCTCGCTTGCTAGCTCACAAGATAGGTTATAAAATTAGAACGGGGGCTATTTTTTTTTGCTAGGTCCGCTGCTAGGTATGAGCATAAAAGCAGTATCTTGTCAGGTGTGCGACTTGAACAAATGCCCACAAACCAACATGGCGCCATTCTGGTCAGAGTCAGACAACAGACACGTTTTACTCTGTGTTTATATTTGAACTGTCACTGCGTGCGCAAA
This sequence comes from Xanthostigma xanthostigma, assembly GCA_963575645.1. Taxonomy (NCBI): domain Eukaryota; kingdom Metazoa; phylum Arthropoda; class Insecta; order Raphidioptera; family Raphidiidae; genus Xanthostigma; species Xanthostigma xanthostigma. The sequence goes on from OY754468.1 coordinate 18,511,260, forward strand.
ATCACAAAACCAGCTTGAAAATACGTCTCGTGTGAAGCGAGCACAACAGCAATCAAGAAAACCAGCGCTAGAAAACTAGTAGGTAAATCTATCAAGGAATCTAGCAGCGTTTCTATAGCCTCGTGTATAGATAACTAGTTTTGAAAAACTCAGTATTTCAAACTCATTGAAAGTATACTAACTACCAAAGGAACCGTTCAGAGTTGCCTCATATAAAACTTATCTATTGTTTGATATTAGTGTGGAAAATTAATGCTGATTTTCACATAAAGTTGAAGATTTGTAATTTAAATTATTTTTTTAATATTTGCAGCATACTTCATGTTTGATTTACATATAGATCATGGAGTATTTATATATTATTTATAGTACAGAAAATTTAAATCAAACGCAGGTGTTTTAGTGCGCATGCGCATTGTAATGACCTTGATAAATGCATATACGCGTATAAACCGTTATTATACGTAACACTGCGCATACACGTTTATTACGCCCATTTTTAAATTTTGGGTCAGTGTCAGTTTCTCGAGCTGGTCTCGGGCACTCTTTTCATTCCAAATATACAAATGGTCTCATTTTCTACTTTCCAAATTTTAATATCAGAAATACATAGGAGATATCATTAGGTTTGCTTTTATAACTTGTCTCAAATTTGAAATTTTATAGAATAAAAATAATTGAAGAATAAATGTGCATGCATATATATCGCATCTCCTATAATGTTTTTGATATTATCGTTGTTAATATTCGTCTCAAATAAGAAATTTTATAGAACGTTTACATATCGAAACAAAAATAATAGATGAATCAATGTGTATATGTATATATTATATCTCCTATAGTGTTTTCATACATAGCGTGAACAATAAATGATTATAAAAAATAAATAAATAGACGGTACTAAAAGTAAAAAACCAAAGCATAAAAAGTAAGTTTGCAATAAAAATAGGAATTTTTATACTGTATCGGAAAAATATTTTTACAATCATTCCAGTCATTTTTATCAAATACAAATTCAAAATTAAGTATTATTTTTATATACCTACAACAAAAAAGAAATTTTATAAAACGAATTTGTTTAATATAATAGTCCTATTTCAAATGTTTTTAAATTCGTAACAGTATTTGCATATAGTTCCCATTTTATATTATTTTAGAATTATTAAAAAAGAAATATTTTAGGCAATATTAATTTTTTATTATGTACCTGATTTTTAGTGCTCAATTGAGTTTATAACATCAATGTGTTTGTAGCATGTATCTGTTGTTATAAGACAATCTTGTTGTGAAAGCAAAATAGAAAATAAAATATGAATGTTAAACCTCATTTGTTTTATTTTGACGCCTTTTGTATGAGCGACCTCAGCATAGCTGAAGGAATCCAAATAGCTGATCTTATTTTAAAAAATTATTTTATTCCCTCAAACGTTTAGTTATACACTATGAACCCCGATTTCAGTGTCAGAGGGGAGCAAATTTAATAAATGTTTTTTTTTTCACTTGTAATCATTTACAATGGAGTTGTACTTACCCAATTCTGTGATTTTAATATAAGGGGCCATTCAAGTTATTACGTAAGCACCAAAGGGGGGGGGGGTCTTCGCTTAGCTTATTTTTGATGACATGGGGGACGGGGGGGTAGATGGTGTTACGTCAACAATATTTATTTATTTACTTTTTCTGATTTTTCCGCAAAATTTAATGGATTATGATATTAGAACAAGAGCCCGCGGCTATTTTTATAAAAGCTGAAAGTTTTTCTATGGATGTCTCTAATACAGGTAAGAATGAAACCTGAGTAGTGGTGGCTTTGGCAGGTAACAGGTAGCAAAGGTGTATAAAATTCCATCTCAAATTCGTCATTGTATAAAACTCAATTTTTTTATATTTCATTCGTAACAATATTAAAACTCGCGTCGCTCATTGCCAGACACTTAGTATGGTTCCAACCCCCTGCCAGACACCCTTAAACAATTATAATTTGTAATTATATTTACGTTATTTTATAAAAGCTGAATTTTATATATATTTCTTGGAGAACTATTAAATGTTTCATTAGTAGCCAGACAGTTTCGAGGGTTCTATCATCCTGCCAGACGCATTAAAAGTGTACAATTTTCAAATCGTTTTTGCTTTATAACTTTGAAACGGCTCATGAGATTTTACTCAAATTTGGTACGTTGGCATAGCTTTATTGGGCAATAAAAAGACCCATATCATAATAATGATGAATATCATTCCATGGGCGTAGAACTTGATTTTTTCGATAATTAAACATTTAAAACTTCTACGCCAATGGAAAAAAATCAGTTTGAGTATGAAATCTGGATCACGAGACTCATTTACTACAAAAAAGGTACTCTTGATAAAATTCGATTACTCTCATAGTTTCGACAAAATTTTAATTTTAGTAATTTAGAGCATAATTAAATATTAAAACTCAACTGCAGCAAAGGTTGGGTGGCTGGGTAGAATATCACTGTCGTGTACCCAGCCACCCAACCTTTGCTGCAGTTGAGTTTTGATAAAAATTAAAAAGTTTCGCAATTTTTGCGGTTATGTATTATTGTATATGACTCTCCAATCTTTTGCCGTTGTTTGATCATTTTTAGGCGCGAATAGCGTAAGCTAAAGCGTCTATATGTTTATTTTCTGAGATCCCCCCCCTCCCGCCGGTAAGTGCTCACACAACTCACTCACCACAGGCTTTAAAAACTTGTCGCCGCGCCTGTGCCCGCGCCTAGCACAGAAATTGTTTAGCTTGTAAAATTTCGGTTTAAACATTTTTTCTAAATCTAGCTTTTTTCAGCAAAAAATAAATTTTCTGTTAATTTTTTTTATTTTTCTCATTAGAACAGCACAGACGCGTGCGATACTGGGTAATACTACTATACTTATCACTATAATAATTGAAGAACATAATTTATGAGTTTATGTCTAACTGGGAACTGCCTAGGAGCCAATAAAGTATTGCGTAAGCAGAATTTTAGTAATTTTTGACCCCCCTCCCCCATGTCAGCAAAAGTGAGCAAAGTTGTTACCCCTCCCATAAGATACTCCCATATATACTTAGGTACCTATACATTGGTATATATTTTTTAAAATCTGCTAAAGTTTCTTTATTGTTATAAATATTGCTGACATCATTACCATCTAGACCAGCGTTGCCAGTTTTTTTTTTGCCAAGTCGGTATTTTGGAACTCTTTGAGTGAAAACAGCGGGATTCTTTCGTCGAAAGCGGGACATAGTAAAAAAACGTATATAATCAGAAGTTTTCAAATACCTATTTATCTTTTTATTTGAATTAAAATTACGTTTACGTGACAACAGACAGCAAAAATAGCCATAGAAAATGTATTTTAATAAAAATATATTTTAAATCAGATTTACCCTATCGTTAAATAGTTGAGACTTATTCGTCTTCAGAATAAAAAAAAAAAACAGAAATCAAAATCAAAAAAGTTTTATTTATTAGAAAAATATGGTGTTTCAAACAATAGTCTGTGGAGTGAGTGTTACAAATTGCAACTTACAATAAGAGAATAATTATTTATAAGAATTACTTATTCATGATATTTCTGTGAAGATTTAACTTCTTTTAAAGTTATCCCCGAAAAGCGGGACTGAGCCTGTCCCGCGCGGAACATTTAATTTTGATTTAAAAATCGGGACGTCCCGCCAAAATTGGGACATCTGGCAACGCTGATCTAGACCCTCCCCCCCATTCCCCATGTCATCAAAAATAAGCTAAACCAAGACCCCCCTTCCTTTGGTGCTTACGTAATACTTGAATGACCCCCTATTCACACTTCAAAAATTGTGTTTTTTTTTCTTAAGTAAATTTGTAAAAGATATTATAGCCAGATGACCTCAATTTAACAATAATATCACACAGATATTGGAAATTCTGTGAATTGTTTAAATGGTTTAAAATAGCTGCCAGTATTATTGATATACTATTTGAATTGTCCCAAACTTTATTTCCAAAAAATAAATCACAATATTTAAAAATTGAATAATAATTAATCATTAAGAATATTTAATAAGTGATTGAATAGTTTTAATGTTGAAAAAAAAACTCTACATAATTTTCTTTCACCTTTAATAATAATTATTTTAAGTCCTGGAGATGCAGTCGGCACTGGCAGATCCAGGATATTGGTTTGACAGGGACTTGACCTAGCTGAAGTCAAGATAAACAATAAAACACACAAAATTTTATTTTGCTCTTTTAACGCATAGCGAGTCTCCTCGGATAACTTTTCGCAAATTCTTCAATGACTTTGACAGGTTGTATCTCACGTACCGTGCGCAACCGCGGCGAGGGCGAACAAATGGTGATGGTACTTACAATATATTAAGTAAGAATAAGTGATGAAAATTGTACTGTATAGGTATTTTGGGGAGGGCTTGAACCCCTTAACCCTCCCTCCAGGATCCGGTGCTGACAGTCGGTAACAGGTCAAGATCGTCTAAACTCTAAATAACCCCACCTTAATGAACGTTGAATGTAATTTACTCAGAGACATTGATTTGCCTAGTGCAGGGGTCGGCACCTGCGGCTCGCGAGCCACATGTGGCTCTTTCGATGTTAAGTTGCGGCTCTCCAGTTCCATACTCTAAAATTAATTATTTTATTATAAAAACTCTTAAGAATTGTGCAATCGATCCACGTTTGAGTCGTTTATTTTATATATGCAAATACTAAAATATTGAAACCAAAAATTTTTAGTGGTTCTTTAAAAACTGGAAAATGTTATAAGTTGTCAATTTTGGCTCTTCCATCTCAAAAGGTTGCCGACCCCTGGCCAAGTGTTACCTCTAAATTTGCTTGCATTAAATCGAGAAAAGTTTTTAAAAGTTGTGTTTTGTTATTATCGTACAAAACCTAGCTCTTTTTATATTTGCTTGCCATTCTGATTGGGAATAATAATTTGGTTCATCATACATATAATAATAAAATCGAATATAACGACATGCTAGCTGAAACGACATGAGAGTTCTGTTCGAATACACATAAGCTAGGGTATTACTGTTAGTGAAAAAATATTTGCAAGGAATAACAAAAACTTAGCATTTCGAATTTCATATGATTGTTTATTATATTAAATTTCTGACAGTAGTACACAATATTTTGTCAGTTATCTTTTATTATGTATAAATTTTAAAAGAAAAATTATAACAATTCCTGACTGGTTTTGTATTATTATAAATAAGAAAATAAAAGTACTAAAATCAATAATATTAGAATATTTAAAATAAAATATAATATATATTTTAGGAATATAACTGTACATATTTCTTTATATCAATATATTATAGATGAAGAATAAAAAAGAAAAAAAAAAACTTTAAAACAGTCAATTTCTTGAATCGCAAAACTGCAAAAACCGTATCAATAATATTGTTCGCTAACAGTTTACGAAACTGACTCTTTTAAATATTTTACATTATGGTTGATCAGTGATAAATGGTACATTATGTGGACTTTTTCTATTTGTACTCCTTAACAATATTTTTTATATAAAAATTTCGGCCTAAAATACTATTAGTTATATTATTAAAAAAAAATGTAACAAAATAACAAATGAATGCATTGTGATAATAACGCTACTGATTCATAATCATATACACAAATAAGCAATGCCAACATTTACAATCTAACATCTACTTATTCCTACATTTTTTCTTTTTTGAAAATGTAAGGCCACAGCTGTATATTTTAAGCTTGATATCTCAATAGTTTCAGTATACTGAATAAAAAAGTGAAATTAATTCAAAAATTGTTCCCAGATATTTCGTTCTATTAAAAAAATCTAGTTGAAAAAGAATATCAATATTTTATGATGCGCAAGGCAGTAATGATTTGTCAGTTTTTTTTTAAAGATTTATCAATCCAAAAAGTTAAAGTTCCAAATTATGTATATTATAATATAATATTATATATCTTAAAAGCATTTAAAAAAAAACTTGATATGGGTAACAAATACCATTTCGCAAAAAAATCCTTTCTAAATAAAACTAAGCCTTACAAAAATTATACATTTCACTATTAAAAAAGCTAATAACATCGGCGTATTTTTATTTTTTAAACACGAATATTTTTCAATACCACGAAAAATCAACGAAGTTTTTTTTCACTAAATACCTCCTGATTAGGTATTTATCAACTGTCTCTTACAATTATAAAGTTTTATTATATAAAGAGTATAATTAAGTATTCGTTCGATATCATTTTTAAAGTATAAGTTCGATACGGATATAAAATGAAGTCAATTTTATATAGCCAATAATCTGTTAACGCATTATCACGCATAAAGCCTGCCGTACACTATTATGACTGTCGCTGGTGAAACTGTTCAAAACAATGTATTGAGAAGCTAATTCGATTTCCCACTGGAAACAAAAAAGCATAGTGTCTGGCCTGCTGTGACTGGCAGGCTTAAACAAAAGAATTAAATTCAGAGGGTTCTATTAACGATCCCAACTTCCAGCACTTTCGAATTTGTCATAGAGGTCAGTAAATTAAACCCAGATCTTTATATTCAAACATGTTTTGTTATGAATTTTTGTTTTGAATTTTGCATATTTATTCAACTGCGGTAGACGCTGGAAGTCCCGTTATTACAATATGTGTCCAGATAATTCAATTCAGTTGCTATTTTTGTGCCTGTCTTCAACTAACTTTTTATGATAAAAAAATTCTTTTAGATTTACGCTAGTAAAATAAGCTAAATAGAAATACTGCAAAATCTTGTAGTCGTTCCTATACCTACTCGTATATAATTTTTCTTAGTTTTTTATATTTTCCATTACTAATCATTTATTGATTCATTGTTTTTATTTGTATCCGTCATTCTGATTTGTTTTAATAATTCTTAGAACTTAAAAAAACAAATTTATGAAAAAAAGTAATATTTACAGATACATATTTTTTTAATAATTTTTCTTAAATAATTAGATTTTCATTACGCGTATTTTTTTTTTGCAAAATACACAAAAAAAGGGCGTTTAATACTCTGCCAGTACGTGAATACTTTTTGATTTAATTACGTATTTTTTTTGCATTTTGAAAAAAAAAAAGAGTTAAGCCCAAGGAGATTTGAGAGGAGAATACCGAACTCCAAGCTCTAAGTTGAGAAACAATACGGCAGTATACCAGGCAGCGCTCCAGACATACTCGAACGTGCGCGAAACACCATTCGGGGCAATCTGCACATGTCGAGAGCGTGTGTTTTTGCGCAGAGCACCGTATTTCACACTGTGCGCAGGTTCGAGGATGCTCGCAGCGCCGCCTGATACAACGCCATATTTTTTCTAATCTCCTAGCGTAAAACTAATGCATATTGTGTAACTAATTACTGAAATACGGAACATTCCAATAGGCGCGCTTCCATGAAACAGGGAACTCTAGTAGGAACCCCAATGTCAAGGAGTAAAACTGCAAAGATCTGCTTTACTTACAAAAATAAAATAATTACATTTATTACTTCCTAATGTAACATTGGGCGTGTTTGGCCGAAGTAAGTACTTACTAAACTTAGTAAGCCAGTTAGTATAAAAAATTAAAATCTTACAAGCTGACTATAGCGCTTTTCGGCCAGAACAGACTTACTGGCTTGACATAACTCAAAACACTGGTTTACGTTATATCCAGTAGGTTCATAACCTCATAGACTGAATATAATTGACAGTACTAAGTTTATCAATATAATTTAATTCATGTAAATAGTTGCAAATGGATAAATGACAGGTTTTGTTTACATCAACAATAAGCAAAATGGCGTCTTATATTAAGCCATGCTTACTGCGTTAGCACTTATTTTGTGTTCCGGCCGAAAATTTTATAAGTATAGTGAGTGACTTACTAAATTTAGTAAGTACTTACTTCGGCCAAACACGCCCAATCACTGTATCGAAGATTGCAATGCATATTTGAATTTCAAAATATATCAATTATCCATGTTGTGTTCACGCCCAATAATCAATATCAATCTATTTCTTTTACGGGAATGTGGATAAAATTACAATAGTTAAACTATTGTGCAATAGCTACGTTTTGTATATTTTTTTATACTTCCTCAGATAACTTCATAGGTTAATTAACTTTACGTCTTTCTTATAATTACCAATCACACTTGTCAGCAATGCCATATATTTTAAGAATGACATACAGTTCAATATAGTTAACCTGTGAAGTTGTCTGAGGAAATATAAAAAAATATATACGAAACGTAGCAATTGCACAATAGTTCAACTTGTTTAATTTTATCCATTCTCGTAAAAAAAATAGATTTATATAAATTATATTTTAAAAAATTCGAAATTCTAAAAACCGGGCAAAGACATGTAATAATTTTAGCTCGCAAATCTCAGTCAAAATTAATAACAATCAACGATAATTCATTCGACGCAGAGATACGAAAGATTGAAGATTAAATACATCAAATCAAATAAATACAATTTGGTTATCAATATCATCCAATTGGTGTTTTTGCATTTAAATTTTGACTGAGATTTATTAAAAATACGTACTTATATGTTTATATTCTCATCAAACTAAAATTAAAAAAAGTTTCTATTTTTATAGAAATTGTTCTTCGCATGATCATGACTAATTGAACACGAACATCAGTACAATTTAATCATGCTTTATTTTTTATTGCCATTTCACCAGTATGCGTTCCACACACTGGTACAGTTGCAGTTACATGTTCAAATTGGAGATGTTAAAAAAAAGCATAAGATTTATTGTTATACATAAAATCTCGATTTTCTTATGGCGGTTTTCCACTAAATGGACAGTTGAGTTTATGTTATGTTGGTATTTTCTAGAACCTGAAAAACAAAAACATAACTGAAACAAACCCAAAACTCTTGTTTCCACCAAGCGGGCTACATTTTGTTCAAGTTTTGTTTTTGTTTTCAGTCCTTTTCCATTGGTACAGAATTCGTATTCAGATTAGCAATGCGAAAATAGAAAACACAACAGGACCGTTTCCACTAAACTGACTCGAGTTTCAAAACACGTCAAAACCTTTTGATGTTACCGCTTCCGAGCGGGACTCTAAAAACGCAAAACACGCCAGTCTTCAAGAAGTTTGCGAAAAATTACAGTTTTGTTTTATTCGACACGAGTAAGTGTTTTGTTTTGTCCGTTTAGTGGAAAACCGGCATTAGGCTGACCAAATCAGCCCAGCTTTATGTGCTTTTTTTAAAGAGATGTTTTAGAACAGCAAATGTTTTTACATAGAATGCTTTATACCATTGTATTTAGTCATTTCCAATGCATGTGTCATCTTTAATTCAATTAAAGATCTCTTTAAAATACATATTAATGAATAAATTGTGGATTGAATCGTATTTTCATTGAAACTGTATTTAAAAAAAAAAAAAAACTGGTTAACAGGTAATAAATATCGTCCAATAATTTACTGCAGCAAATTTGGACGACAAAAAACCAAAATGGTTTCTTAACTTTTGACAATGGTTTGATGTGTTCAGTTCTAAAATGTCTGTTGTATTTGATGATTGAGCGCTATATCAATTATTCTTAAACAAATATTGTGGCCTGATTACAATCGCTTCATCTTGAGATAATTTTACGTCCGATGTTTAGTGCTGTGCTACCTAACTAAACGAACATTAAAGATTTCAAAACGGACGATTTCGTATTTTATTCCATAACCAATTTATTTTACCACTCAGATTAGTATTCTAAATACCGATCTGGGTAAGGGAACGACTGCTCTGAAAGACAAACTTCAGATAACGGAACTGGACATTCAAACCAACTACTGTTGAAAATTCCAGTTTGCAATAAAGTATCTATAAACACTACAGAAAAAATATTGATTCATTTTTAATGTAAAAAAAAAAATTTAAATCCTCTAAGATTCTTTAATTGGTACAATTAATCTGCGAGTACCACAATTCTGTGTAATGAACACCGGGTTCAAAGACTAGAAAAACTGAATGTTGAAAATTATATTGATAAAAATACGAAAAAAAAAAATTGAAAACACACGTGTGTTATTATAATTTTCGAAAATGTCTTTGTTTCAAATTGTGCTAACACCGATTATAAAGAAAGGATAGGAAATTGTTGTACTCATTTTTATTTGCACTCAAAATAACACAAATACAAATTATATTAACAAGTTGAAAACAACGAATCATAGAGCAGTTCAAATTTTTGTGTAATTATTCATTTCTAATTTAATATTATTTATATAATACCTATTAAAAAGGCAATATTGGCACTTGGACAAAGAAAAAAAAACTAACACACACATACACATTCACGCGTAACCAAGCTCACAATACATACTGATTTTCTTCCTTTCCCCTGTCGAAGATCCACATCGATTAACTTTCTCAACAACACATCACAAAAATGCATCAATCTAAGGAATAAAATAAAAAATATTATTGATGTCCTAACTACTTCAATATATTAATATTTTATTTTAATAATAATGTAATGTACATTCTTAATTTTTTTTTTTTTTTAATTTATCATTTCCTCTTTTTTACTCATCTGTTTCTCCATTTATTAACAACAAATTTCAGTCACTCGCTCTCGATATTAAAAATTTCTTGTTTGTCATTTTTTTTTTTCAAGGTAAAAAGATACAATAGCATTGTAACATATTTATTTCATAATATTATACTATATTCTAGAATGAAAGGTATCAGAAAAATATTTGTTTTTCACAACTACTCTGGTTCTAAACGTTTATTTATACTCACTATAGTTAAAATCACTTCTTAGAGACACCTTATGTCTTTACTTGTTTCCGGTGAAGCCGCGTACACACAAATTCTTAATTCAGCAATCGAACATTAGTTTTTACGTTCAGGATGATGCTATCTAACATAATATTATGAACCACTGAGCAGTCTGGTGAAATTTTAGAAGTAGAACTTCAAAATTAACATTTGAAATACACTAACACAAAAAAATCAACTCAAGCTGTTACAACATGCCTTTAGAAGTTAATACTTCAGAAAAGCGCTTTATTTTTCAAATTTTTATTTTCCATAAAGCAAAAAAAAAATAATTTAAAGCTTCCAGATGCATACTGACAACTTGAATCGATGTTTTTGTTCGTCATGTACACTGCAAAATCCTGTAATTTATTGTGCCGCGAGCAGACAACAATAAAAATATGTTCAAAGGATATTGCAACAATATTTGTAAAATACGTATTTTTTGTGTTGCAATTCCTTTAATTAATTATATTAACTGGATTAGAGAATGCATGAACGCGGTTTAATATATTCACTTTACAAATTACTGCACTTGGCAACTGAAAGTAGATATTTCAATGTTGTTTTTTTCTCATACAAAATATTCTTTTATTATTTTGTGTGCTTATTGAAATAAATCAACATAAATATTAAATCTTTTAAGTTACCAAGTCGCAGTATAGGGTATAAAAAAATTACATTACATCTTTAGTAACAGAAGTCTTGAATCGATTAGAACAATTTTCTTCGTCGAAATGACCAATAAATGACCGTATTGTAAATTTAAGATTTAAAAAATGCGATTACCAAGATCGATTGAATTGCAGCTTTAATCCGATATTTTAATAGTGAAGCTACTAACTGTTTATCGACACCATATGAATATAAAAAATGAGCTTAACTGTAAATTTTTACATATATATAGGAAAAAAAAAAAACTTGGACCAAATCGATCAAGAATAGCTTAGCCTAATAGTTTGAAATATCTGTACAGTTTTATAATAATTCGTATGTACAAATGTTAATTACAGTGTTTGATTTGAAATAAAATAACGAAAACAAATATTTTCCTTTACTTAGAAGCATTATCCTTCTACACTGATATGTACGTGATATTTTCATACCATATCAAGTTTTGATATAGTTAATTCTATAGATACATGCTATTCTTTTTTTCCAAGAGCTATAATATTACGAACAAGACTTCATTTTTTATGTAAACAATTGATTTTTTACAGACACAAATATAAAAAAAAACCCGTAAAAAATGTTTTTATTTACAATGTCTGTCATAATTTTTTTTGGATGGATATTAAAATCAGTTAACTTATTTTTAAACACCTTTTGCGTGTTCCAAAATCTAGCTATATTACAATTCATTGAACGGTACTGATTTGGAAATTAGTAGACAATTTTTTGCGCGCTTAAACTATATAACATCTACATATACCTAATATGATAATGAAAAAGTAAATGAAGACTTGAGGTTGTAAAAAAATCGATCAATAAACTTTCGCTAAATTAACTACTGTTAACCTACTGTATGCACATATGGACTCCCATTTAAATTTCAGTTATTTTTTGCCAACAGTCAGCTGGATCAAACAAAATAAACGAAATTAATAATTTTACATCTGATCGGTGCTACAATCTAAAGCAAAATATGTTTTCTGTACATTATAAAAGATAATATATTAATTCAACAAAGAATAATAATAAATATCAACAGATATATAAATAAAAAGCATAAGCAAACAACTAACTATATTCATGAAATCGTACACGATTTCTGTGGCTAATATTAAAGAATGTGCGATAGCACCGAACAAATCGACATTTACGAAAATGTAAAGATAAATATTTACCGGCTATCGACCTGTATACTTTTGATTAAAATGTTGTATGGAACAGCATTTAAAATAATGATAATTGTTTTACTAGCGGTTTTCTACATGCTGAAGCGCCTTTGAGGTTATGTTCTATGAACCACCAATAACATAATATGTATCTAGCAAATAACTACTTCACCGATTTATATTTTTAAACGCTTTATATTAGTTTGGGTTGTTTCAATAGCACTGTGATACCGACATAATTTTCGTAAATGCCTGAAGTAATTCCGCTAACGAACAACTGATTTAAATACTACCTAACCTCAAAAAATATGACATGACATTTATAGCTCGTGTTACAAAACTGCACAGCAGTTTGACATTACTGAGACGGTGCAGCAATGGCTATGAAACAACCGCAGCTTGAGTTATTGGAGCGGTGTTATTTGCGGCAATTGGTGCAGAAATGCTTGTTGGTGGTGTTATGCCGTTGTTGTATGGTCGGTTAGAGTTGCACAGAACAGTGTATACGTCATCCACTTTACTCAGTTTTTCAAAAAATGGTATTAGGTCAAGTAATTCTGAGTCTGTCATATCGTCAAACCAAGATGCGACGGGTACCTGCATCATTCAATAAACGAAATTCAAAACTTTGATTACTTTGGCGTGCGATCTACATGTTAGTGGGATTTTTTTGCATTAAAAAAAGGAAGGTATTTTTTGTTATAATATTATGACAGTGCTCAAAAACAAAACTTTTATAGGCACCAAAAATGCCCAATAGATGGCGGGTTAAATTCGATCGAGCTGTCAACTACAGGCCAGATTCTCAATCAATGATATGAAAAACTTTTTAACAAAAAAATTAAACCGCCGAAAAACTGAAAAGCAAAAAATAATAGATCTTTTTATTTAATTAAGTTCTATCTAAGTAGTTGAACGTATGTGACAGTCTAGTATATCTAAGTAATTTTGAGTCGGCGTCAACAATCCTTCGCCGGAAATTTCTGAGCGTTCACGAAGTTAATGTCAGCGACAGAGCAACCCTAACTGAGGGCACCGTCTTTGCGAGTGGTCGTGTGGAGAGCGCATGTTTGGAATGTTAATATTTATCGCTGGAGATTTCACGTATCATTATTAATTTGATTTGGTTATTTCTTTTAGTGATCTTTGTTCATTGATTGTTTGACGCCGACTCAAAATTACTTAGATATACTAGACTGTCACATACGTTCAACTACTTAGATAGAACTTAATTAAATAAAAAGATCTATTATTTTTTGCTTTTCAGTTTTTCGGCGGTTTAATTTTTTTGTTAAAAAGTTTTTATTTTATAATTTTTTGTGGCTATATAATTTAAAATTGTAATACACAACTCAGCATGAAAATCTGTGAGTGAACAATAAATCACCCCTATTTTCCCACCCTTAGGGTAGGAATTTTTTTTCCAAATTTATATGGGAACAACTTCGGGGTATACCCTTTCCAATAAAAAAAGAATTATCAAAATTGGACTACTCTGTAAAAAGTTATGTGTGGTCATACATTACAATCAGTGAGTGAACAATCAATCATCCCCCGTTTTCCTACCCTTAGGGTTGGAATTTTTTTACCAAATTTATATGGGACCAGCTTCGGGGTATACCCTTTCAAACAAAAAAATAATTATCAAAATCGGACTACTCTGTAAAAAGTTATGCGTGGTCATACATAAATAAAAAAAAAAAAAATAAATAAAAAAAAAAAAATATACGCGTCGACTTGAGAACCTCCTCCGTTTTTGTTTTTCGTCGGTTAAAAAATACAATTTTGATAAAAAGATTCCACTGATTTTACCATACTATTACACAGATCGACGGTGATTTTGATGTTTACAAAACGACAGTTTGAAATAGTTCCAAAAAATTATTGATGACAATAAATATAAAGATAACACAACAGTATTTCCTCAAACAAGCAAGCAAAACACTCTATATAGTGTTAAAATTAAAGTAATATTGAATTTATACGCAAATTGTAGCAGTGCTATGTTCGCTGTTCTCGCAGATATTCTCGGTGCCTATTGGTTCTTGTAATAATTTCACTTTATTTTCTTGATACTGTCTTGCTTCAAACTCAAAAAAGTCACTGTGTTCAAAATAAAAATTGCAAATAGTTCAGAACACAATTTCAAATTTGAAAATTTTTGCTTTATGTTACGAGTTGTAGGTACAAAATTCTTATTAATTAATATTAAAAATATTTTTACTTGGTAGATAGACATTGTAGATTATAGACGCCTGACAACTATGTTCATTAACATATTTTTACTTGATCACTCTTGTATGATATTATAAGCTGTTTAAATAAAAACAGACTATTTAAAATATTATATATTTCCACTTCTATTCATATCCAATTTTAAGCTAGCGCATGTATTTTATAGTACAATGAAAAACTATATACCTAATTATTTCTTTTTTTTTATTTTTGTTAGTATTTTTATTAACAATTACCTAAATAGTGGCGTGTGTGAGTCGGACGAACACGTACAAATATTTTGAGTCGAAATGAGATTACCTACTCCCCCCGTTTTTGAGGATGCTGAACACGGTGGTGATATTAAAATTTCTCTTTGGGGTTGCGCAATTCCCCGAAACGGTTAGAAACCTCCCCCGAAACGGTTAGAAACCACCCCCGAACGGGTTTATTATTTTATTTTCAAAATATTTCCGAGACTATAAAATTTAGAAAACATTTCTTTTAACAAAACTTTCTTAATAAACGAAATAATAAGCCTTATGAAATGTATACCATTAATATATAAAAGACACCGTTATAGCATATATATGTTAGCATCTTATCAAATTTGCGTGCGCAGCGGAGTCAGAAGAAATCCCGAGCCTCCACGAAGTCAAGCAAGCTGTCTGCGACGACGGATTGCGCACGCACAAGAAAACCAAGCAGTTTTTAGAAGTTGATAAGAAAGCAAAGACGCGAACAAACTTTTGTAAAAATTTATACTCTAATAAATAAGTTAAAAGAATTTCAACATTTGTTTTTATTTGAATAAATAATAACTGTTAACATCAGAAGTGGGATTGTATCAGTGAGCCCACGTAAAACTTATAGTGCATTTGTAAGACTGTGCCAAGTCATTCTACAATGGAGACATCACACACCGAAGATAATGATAATGTTTCGGACCACGACGAAATTGAAGAAACCGCTGAGACAGCATCTTCTCCAACGCCGAAACGCGCAAAATTGGATTGGCAAGAGGCCTTAGTAGCCTTAATGATGGCACAACAACAACATTTAGCCGAATTATTACGGCAAACCAAGATGGCGACGGAGCCAACGCTCAGCGCGAACACGACGGATAACATCATTGCGCAAGCGCCAACACCAGCACACGCGTTCTTCCGGTTAGCAGAGTTCGATCCGGACACAAGCACCTACTCGATTGACGAATGGCTAGAGGACGCCACTAAGCTAAAACGTGAACTTAACGTATCTGATATGCTAATGATATTAAAGGCCAGGGAAGCACTGAAAAATCGGGCATACCGATATTATTGTGACTGGCGTCCTATATCTCGTACATGGGAACAATTTTGCAATGATGTGTCTATCGCCTTTCCCGACCGCGAAACAGCGGGTGCTCGAGCGTACACAGCAGCTACCCTACGTAGCTTAGACTGCGAATCCATTAGTGAATACGGAATTCAAAAATTGCGTAGTATCCGCCGTTTTCACCAGAGTCTGCCTTGGAAAACAGTGTTAAGCATGGTGGAGTATGGTTTGGATCATTCTGAGGCCCAAGCAGCAATTCGTATTCAACAACCTACCACGGAACGTGAACTTCTGAAAATCTTAGGAGAATTTGCAGCCCGCCGTCGCAATTCTCGCGTATCAGGAGGAATACGACCATCAGGTATCCCAACAGCAGTAGCATCAACTTCAAGTACTCCTAGACCTACTGACCGGAGATCATCTGAGAAACCATTAAAACCCATCTTTGACGGTACGTGCTTTAAGTGCGGAAAAAGAGGACATCGCCAAGACGTTTGTTATATTGCTTCGGCAACAAAGTTGGAAACACCGGAAGCGTCAAACACTAAGAAAGAGTCGACCTTAACATGTAATCACTGCAAGAAAATCGGACATTCGGAAAGTACCTGTTGGTTTAAACTAGGGAAACAACCAAATAAAATAATGTTAGTGCGTCGAGGACGTAATTTAGCATCAACACCAATAGCTACTCTGCTGTGTGATAACAAAGTCACGTCATTCACTTACCTTATCGATAGTGGTGCTGACACATCTGTTATAAGCAATGATGTCGCAAAACAACTTGGTGTGAATATTAGACCAGATGTACGTATGTTAATGGGATTCGGGACACAGAATGTTTCAACTATTGGCACGTGCGAAGTGATAGCAATCATGCCTACCGCGACAATCAAAGTTTGTTTTAGTGTTGTACCGGCTGACGTCATGCCTGGCGATCTAGATGCCATTATCGGCTGGGACGTAATCAAACAAAAACATTCACGTATACACAAAAATGACCATGGCCTTGAATTACACCATGACTCTCTCCACATCCCGAAATTGCTTACTATACGGGAACATGACGATTTAAAATTTAAAGTGACAGGACTGGACGAGCTTATGACAATGCGACTACGCGAACTGTTAATCATGAACCATAATAAAACACCTGATCACATTACAACGGGAAAACTAAATATAAAATTGAAAGACGATATCCCGGTCGCCTATAGACCCCGCCGGTTGGCATATTCCGAAAGGATCCAGGTGCAAAGAATTGTGCAGGAATTACTGATCGACGGTTTCATTCGTGAAAGCAATTCCTCATACGCTAGCCCAATTGTACTCGTAAAGAAGAAAAATGGACAACTACGATTGTGCGTGGATTATCGCGACATTAACAAAAAGGCAGTTAAAGAGAGGTATTCATTGCCTAGAATTCTCGATCAAATCGACGTGTTGTGTCGTGCGAAACTGTTTACCAAAGTAGACATGAAATCCGGGTTTCATCAGATGGAAATCGAAGAGGGTTCCAAACACTATACTGCTTTTGTAACCCCAGATGGCCATTCAACCGAATGCCTTTCGGTTTCGTGAACGCCCCCTCAGTGTATCAAAGAGCTATAGACAAGGCTCTTGGTGACTTGAAGAACAAGGAAGACGTGCTTATTTTCTCAGAAACTATCGACGAAGGGTTCCAATATCTCGAAAAAGTCTTGCACGCCTTAGCCATCGGAGGGTTTTCCCTCAATTATGAAAAATGCGCGTTTTTCGAAAAAGAAACGGAATACCTTGGTGTAATAATTAGTGATGGCTCTGTACGACCGAATCCAAAGAAAGCTAGCGCTCTAACTCAAAGTGCTGCTCCAAAAGACTTAAAAGGTTTGCGCCAGTTTCTAAGACTCGCGGGATATTTCCGAAGATTCATTGAAGGCTTTTCGTTGATAGCACTGCACCACTCTCGACATTGCTGCGTAAAAACCAGGTAAACTAAAACCGAAAAAAAAAAAAAAAAACTAAAACAAAGTATCATTCGCAAAATTTTGCCGAATGAACGATATGCTCTTTACAAAGGAAAGCATAGCACTGTCGCTGCTCATGAACAACTGCGACGCTGGCCAACAACCATTGAGTAAATAGTATCAGGTGACGTGTATACGGGAGCACCGTTGCGCGAATATCTCTCTACTGCGGGAGAACCGCAAGTTTTTCAAATATTGCAAGCGGGAGAACCGCAAGTTTTTCAAATATTGCAAGCGGGAGAACCGCAAGTTTTTCAAACATGGCAAGCGGGAGAACCGCAAAGTTTTCAAATGCTACAAGCGGGAGCACCGCAAGTTTTCCAAACGTCACAAGTGGGAGAACCACTTAACTTTGTCCTTACACAAACAGGAGCACTGTTGAATCTTAAATAATTTTAGTATTGCGCTACATTGCAGGCCTACTGTAGTGTACGTTGTGGTAGTCCCACGAGTCAGCAAAAAGAAAAAAAAAACATATACTCTGATTATGTTTTGAAGAAACAAACACAAATGCGCACTTGCTTTGATTAGTGAGTCCACAGCAATAAAGATGTAACATAGACATTGACTAATATGATTGCACTGCAAGAACAGTGCTTTGTCGAAATTTGTTTCAGCTTCAACGGTGCGAGGCCACCCCCAATAGGATGGCCGTGTTAGCATCTTATCAAAGTTGCGCGCGCAGCGGAGTCAGAAGAAATCCCGAGCCTCCACGAAGTCAAGCAAGCTGTCTGCGACGACGGATTGCGCACGCACAAGAAAACCAAGCAGTTTTTAGAAGTTGATAAGAAAGCAAAGACGCGAACAAACTTTTGTAAAAATTTATACTCTAATAAATAAGTTAAAAGAATTTCAACATTTGTTTTTATTTGAATAAATAATACTGTTAACATATATCTTCTGCGCATGCGCCGATTTTTCCCAAAAAAAAAAAAAACAAAAAAACAGGGCTCTTCATATTTGCAAAGAAACAACCTTCCAAAGTTTGGTTTTAAACAGAGAAATACTCCAATTTTGTCGGCGATACGAAAAAAAAATCACCCGTTTCGAGGGTGAGATTGGGTCGGTGAAGGGGTTGGTGAGAGTCGGCGGCAATTTTTAACACCATCACCGTGCTCAGCATCCTCGAAAACGGGGAAATAACCCAATTCTTCCGGCGATATAAAAAAAAATAATTCACCCGTTTCGGGGGTGAGATTTGGCCGGTGGAGGGGTTGGTGAGAAGCGGCGGCAATTTTCAACTTCACCACCGTGCTCAGCATCCTTAAAAACAGGGAAAAAACAATTTTTTCGTAAAGAAAATCATGTAATGTGGCGTTTAACCCCGTTCGGGTGTGGTTTTCGGCCGTTTTGGGGGTTGAGAACCCCAAAAAGAAATTCTAATATCACCACCGTGTTCAGCATCTTCAAAAACGGGAGGAGGAGGTAATCTCGTTCCGGCTCGAATTATTTAAATTTTTTGAGTTTTTTTCCGACTCATACACGCCACTATAACATTACAAAACACTTATCAGTATGCAGGCCCTAAAAGCGCTTAAATGCCGGTATTACAGACTTTAAAATTTGTTTACAATCGACTCTATCATTTTGCAGAAACAGCCTTAAGAGAGCAAAAGGGTGCACTGGGCTCGGCCCACATTTTTTTCAAGGTTAGAATCTTAACAAACGTTACAAATAAATTACAATAAAATTTTTCGTGTACATTTTTCGAGAGCATCTTCTAAAATAAAAAAAAATTCTCATAAGTGTGAATTTTGTAATTTTTAACATAGGATAATGCCGCTAGGAAAGTGACGAGAACTGCCAGTCAATCATAGTTGAATCACACTCTGAATCAGTCACATTGGAACAGATAGGATTGAGCCATTGGGTGTAACTAAAACTGTTGATATCTCTGAATGGCTTTGAAGTTTAGACTTTAGAGCATTTGTATAAATTAAAGAAGGAATACATGTTTAGTACAAATGTCAAATAGTGGCGCTGACTTTTTGTGATCTTTCGAAGTGCATGTCAATTAGTGCGTGAGCACTAATTGAAAATGTAAAGCAAGCAGAAATCCCATGTTATTCCTGATTTAATTTCGACCAAAACGAGCAAATTAAGGAATATTCTACTTTACTAATCAAAGATTTGAATATTCTACTTTAACTACACTGAATGACAAAAGTAAGTGAACGCATTCGACTCGGAAACGATTCAACCGATATTCATGCGGAGAAAATAAGAGAAAAAGGGTCTTGACAGACAGACGGACAACGAAGCAATCCTATAAGCCATAAGGTTCCTTACTTTTTTTTTGAGGTACGGAACCCTAAAAAGGAGAAAGGTTTTGCGCATATTACGTGTGTGCTCCGAAATTGCACATTTGAGGGAAAATGATAGAGTCGCTTTTTAACTGAATGATAATAATAACAAAAAATCACTTACCGCATTATCTGGATGGAATATGTAACTAGCAGGCGAATTGTCAACAATAACAATTTGTTGCAAATCTCTGCCAAGTTTATTAAGATCTTTAACATAATTGCCCCTATGGAAGACACAACTTTCTCTAAACAGTCTTGCTCTGAACACACCCCAGCGATCGAGCAAGTCTGCAACTGGATCAGCGTACTTAGCTAACGACGCTGTAAATAGCACGCATTCATACAGCTCGCCCATTCGCTGCAGGAATTCATCGACATAAGGCCGCTTCAATACGTACACCTGGTGTACAGTTCCGTCAATTTCGACTGGCACGACAAAGTCTGCATTGTTTATCGGCTGGAATAAATTTAAAATTAGTATGGTTCCACACTTAATTGATGTTAATAACGGTCGTTATTCATTTTATGCGTTTTCTTATATTCAAACAAAAAGCAACTGAATGAGCTACAGTGGTGTCCTGACATTCAAAGTGTAGAATTATTTTAACTGATAATCTTTTTTTATTTATTATAACTGAGAGATATTTTAAAAAATTAAAATTTTTATGACCATAAGCTGTCATTGATTATATAGGTACTAAATTTATTTTTGCAATGACTCTTATTCACCTAATTATTGTTTTTGTATATTATGAATATGTCTCGATAAAACCTTAATATTAAAATGCATTGTTCATTAGTTTACATTTGCGTAATATTTTTAAGAGCAGTAACAAACATTTTTACAACATTTCTCTATACAATACATTCATATTTAACTTCGCATGTTCCTTTTTTGTTTATTTTGATAATTTTTTCACAACCGAGTTTTTCTTAACGTTAAATTTTGTGTGAATTTAGTATTTATATTCTTTAAAAAGCAAACAAACCTTAAAAGAGCTATGGACTAATGTTTCGTCCAAGTCTATTACCATGCACTTTTTGTGCATATCCTGATGCCTGACCGGAGGCAACAGAAATCTAGGAGAGCCATGTGAGAGTGTAGGGGATGCTCGGCCATCGAGTCCAGACTGTGTGGAGCCCGAGTTACCCTTCGGAGTGCGTGAATTGCGCCCCCAACAGCATAGTAATGAACGCAGTAGGCCGCGCCCTGCTTTTTTATGAGCTGGAGGGGCGCAACCACCGCCTGCATTGACATTGTTGTCACTTCGTCCTAGTGTGCCTGCAAATGAATTGTACATAGCATAATATATTATTTTTTGCACTACTATAGCTGCTTTGCATGCATGTAGGTATATAGATATGTAAAATGACCAATTACGTGCTAGTGCGGTAAAATAAAATAAAACTGGTCACGCTATACCAATTCCACAGTAAACGCATGTCTGCCAGTCGTTTTTTATTTGTTTTTTTCTTTTTTTTTTTTGTTTATGGCCGAGTATTAGAAGTGAAGCTTGTCTAAAAAAATTGAATATGAAATGAAAAGCAGCTATTTTATAGGGGTAGGTACATGCAAAAAATACCATAATATATATTTCTTGTGCGTGTTGGTATAGCGGTTCATGTGGCTGTTGAAACTCGCTAGCTCACGTTTTAAACATGTTATACCTCTATATAATCTATTACGACACTAGATATTATACAATCTACTATAAAATATCCTCTGAGAAATTTTACATATTAAAAAGATAGGAATTAACTATCTCTTTAATACGTAAAATTTCCGAAAGGATATTTTGAATGAAATAGAGCTGCTTATGCAATTGAATTTAGTTTCACTTTTCAATATGTGAATTATTCCTTTAATAGACATATTAATTTATACAACTTTCTTTCCATTTATACAAGATTTTACTATTTTGTTAGTTGTACCTATAATATGGAATATGTTCAATGCTAAACAAATTTATGAGCGACGTTTTTTTTTTCAAGTATTACAGTATATTTTAGTTCTGTATTATATTATTAAATATAATTCATAAACATAATTACTATAACACATATTTGCATTATTTATTCTAAAACGTAAACAACTATAATAATATGTATTATTGTCATCTAAAATCATTTTCAAGGCCGTAATGAGGCGCCAATAACATTTTTCTATTAGGATTATTGCGCTGTCCTTATTACTTGTTTACCTTTGCGCCGACAGAGGTGACCACAGATATTTAAACACGCCTTTTAATTGCAAAAATATCTTAACACTTTAAAATTTGCACAAATATAAAAAAGAAGCAATTTTATAAAGCATTAGTATTGCTTGCAACCATAATTTCGTCACTGGTCGTAAATTTGATCATGTGTCAGACCAAACAAGCTAACAGGTGCAAGAATTTTATTTGTACAAAAATAAAGAACGAATCAAGAGATCGCCACCTACCTTTCTCGGATGGATATGTATTTAGTTGATCGTCATCGCGAGAAACTTGTGTAATAATGGACGATGCGTCCATTTAAACATCTGTTTCTAGGCGACAGAATGTTTATTGCGTCAAAAAAGAATATTTTCCACCGATACACCATAAAAATTACTTTTATTTTGCACTTTTATTTGACAGAATGTGTTAAGCATGCATTTAACAAAATGGCAGATGCGCTATTTCACTTTCTAGTCGGTAATTAACTCGACTTGTAACCTGACATACCGGAGCAGGTATCCTATGTATGAAATAAAAAAGGATCGCGGCACATCAATTGCGCAACCCATGTGTTGAAAGAAGAAAGTAAAACATCTCGAGCATTTATCATCATTTAGGCCTGAAATATTGTGTCAAATACAGCCAAATATATTTATTATCGAGTAATTTAACTTGTAATAAGTAATACCTACATGTAAAATAATTACATTGCTAAATTAATAAAAGTATACCTATATTACTTATATTATAGAACTGATTTATTAGATTTCTTAATTTGAAATTACAGACACCGTTATACTCCTTGTTAACACAATGTCATTATTATTTTTACGTTGTTAAATTTCAAAAACTAGGATTATTAAAAAATGCATTTAACAACCGCGAATACTAATTATAATATAAATAATAAATAAGTTCCTTATAATTTTATTTTCTATTAATTTTGTACTGTAAAATAGCATATAAAATTAAAATAAAATACAAAAATGCCGTGTTTACAATTTCAATCATCAAAGATACATATTTTTTATAAAAGTTGAAACTTTGTAAAATGATATTTCTATTTTTCCTGATAAAAGATATCGATGACCTGGCAGGCTAGTTACTTTAGCACTAAAATGTGTTTTGTTTAAAGTTTTGAAAGGTGTCACTTGACGGCTACATATTATGACAATTTGTCGTTAATAAGAACAACGAGTTTACATTTTTTGACAATTAATATAGGTAAGTGAAATGAAAAAGTTTGAATATTTTCGGATGTGTGTAAAAAATGGTAGCCGTCATTTAAACATAAAAATGAGTTTTTCAAAATCACCGTATTCAACAATATCTCCGTTCAGTAACCATTGTTAAATAGGTACTAGAATTTTGATATGTATATATTTTTTATGCAGTTCAATACATTTTCAATACCTTAAATTTTTTCGTTCAGAGGCGGGCTTAACGGTAAGCGAACTAAGCGGTCGCATAGAGCTCCGGAATACTGTGTAGGGCCCCGAATGTCGCATTTAATTTAGGTAGGTATAATATAAAAGTGAAATTTTCTTAAAATATGTTACGCGCGAAAAAACGAAAAGTCTGAAAAATTTTAGATTTTTGAGATATCCCACATAGAGCACAAGCATGGAATTAATGCAAACTTCAAATAACTGTTTTTACATTAAAAACACAGTCTTAATAAAAATTAATAAAAATGTAATGATCATTGTAGTTTAATTATAATTTTCCAGTATATCTACTATACCTAAGGAAGTTATGGTAATTGGTTCGAATTTTCGAAAATAGAATTAAAAGTTTCAATGTATCTATTTTCATATTTCATACTCTGCACTACAGTATTTTTGAAAAGAAGTATTTGTGTGTGTGTGTGTGTGTATGTACGTACTTGGCCATTTTTTTCTTGCACGAAATCTCACGAGTAAGAAAATGACATCAATTTAGTGTAGCAAGTCAATCGGAGTGAATTTATGCCAATATGCTCTGAAAGAAATTTTATCAAAATCGGTCCAGCCGTTTTTTTTTTGTAAGACTACAAAAAGTGGATAATAGGGTGGAGTCGGGTAAATCGTACTGTTTTTTAAATCGTACCAATACTGTTTTCAATACTTAAAATATGTATTGTGCCATCTTTTAAATAAGATTGAAAGCATTTAAACTACATGTGGTAATGCAGAATTTTTTTTTACCGATTTCATATTAGTTTTTGTAAAATTGCCTAAAGTTCAAAACAGTGTGCACGAATGTAAATTTCTAACAGCAGATCTGAGCATTTTTCACGTATGTGGTAAGTATTAAGTCAATTAAAAGTATTATATTACTGCATGTAAGTTGTCTATTTACAAAATCAAATATTGAAAAAGAATAAAATAACTAAAAATTAAAGTGTGGTTAAGTTAATTTGACATAAGTGCAAGTTTGGCAAATCGTACTAGATGAAGTTTTGTAAATCGTACTAGTACGATTTATCAGACCGATTTTAAATTTATTATATTTCATACAGATTTTTTATTTTTAGTATAATATTATTGCTGTTATAAATTTTGGAAAGTGAATAATTATTATGGCAGAGAAGAGAAAATACCACCAATGGTCTAAACAAGATATGGAATATGGATTAAATGCTTATCGAAAAAAAGAGTTGGGTTTTAATGAATGTTGTAAAAGATACAATATTCCAAAGCCGACATTTAGAAGACATTTACGCTCATTAAATAAAGTAGCTAACGATACTAATCAACACCATGGTCGTTTGACTGTTTTCACACCTGAAATTGAAAACGAACTTGCTCAGCACTTGCTTAAATTAGAAGCGAGATTATTTGGAATTACAATAACCGATGTACGGCGCTTAGCATTTCAGCTAGCCGAAAAAAACAAAATTTCCCATAATTTCAATAAGGAAAATGGATTAGCAGGAAAAGCCTGGTACTATAATTTTATGAAACGACACCCATTTTTATCATTGAGACAACCAGAAAAGGTGTCGATGGCACGAGCATCAGGATTTAATAAAAAAAACGTGGATACATTTTTCGATCTATTGGAGAAATTGGTAGACGAACATGGTTTCAATGCTCTTACTATTTTTAATGTTGATGAGAGTGGGTTTTCCACCGTTCAGAAAAGAAATCAAAAAGTTATAGCACAAAAGGGCAAGCGTCAAGTAGGTGGTGTGTCAAGCGCAGAGCGGGGAGTTAACACAACGCTTGTTTGCTGCTCAAACGCTGCTGGTCAATGTGTACCCCCAATGATTATATTTAAACGTAAAAGAATGGCAAATGAACTTACAGTTGGTGCACCACCTGGAGCAATTGTAACCATATCGGATACAGGTTACATTAATTCCGATTTATTTGTAAAATGGTTACAACATTTCATCGACACAGTTAAGCCTACTGCTAACAAAAAAGTTTTGTTGCTGCTTGATGGGCACACAACTCATTCAAAAAATTTAGCAGCTCTGGAATTAGCTAGAGAACATGGAATAGTGATATTGCAACTTCCAGGACATACGACGCACCGTCTTCAGCCACTGGACGTCAGTTATTTCAAACCAATGGAGACTTATTTTACTCAAGCCGTGCAAAAATGGCTGAGGACAAATCCAGGAAGCACAGTTTCGCAATACAACATGACATCATTGCTATGTGAAGCATACTCACGGGCTAGCACTATAAGCACTCTAGCAAATGGTTTTAGGGCTGCTGGAATATGGCCAGTAAATCGTGACATTTTTACTGTAGCTGATTTTGTAGCTGCTGATGCTTTATTAGATGATTCTGTAAGAGAAAACACAGTAACACCAGAACCCATCCAGGAACCAGCTATAGCGGAGGAAGCTCTGCAGGATGAAACATTTCAAATAAATGTATCTGTAGAAGATATTCATCCTATTCCAGAGCACTGTGAGGCAAGAAAAACGCGAAAGCAATGTCAAGCAGCAGTTGTCCTTACCAGTACACCATACAAAGACGAATTGGAAACCAAACAGATCCAGAAAATTGAAAAAGTTAAAAGAAACTTATCCAATCCCCTACCTAAAAAACGTTCTACTGTTTTAAAATCTTCAGCTAATTGCGATTCAGCATCAACTGCTTCCACATCGAAGCCAATTTTTACAGAACCGCATTCAGTCGAAATAGAAATTAATTCTACAGAGTGGTACTGTATGATTTGTGAAGACATTGCCATAGAGAACATGGTTCAGTGTAAAAAGTGTAAACTTTGGGCGCATGAAGTCTGCGCAGGCTCGGGAAAATCTTTTAAAAAATATGTTTGTACCTATTGTGCATAATTCACGGCAGTTTCACGAGAAGGAATGATAGGTACGATTTTGAAAATCTCAGGTACGATTTACCAGTTTAGTTTTCTAAATCGTACCATTTCTAGAGTCGAATAAAAGTTATTTTTTTATTATTTTAGACTTTATATAATTAAAAGGCAATTTTGCATTTAAGAGCATTTATGTTAATTCAACTGAAAATATGTTTACTTTATTAATAAATTTAATATTACAAATGAAATAAAATAAAGTATTAAAAGTGGTACGATTTAACCATCCTTACCCTATTTAGTTTTTTTAAAGATTAATCGGATCTAATTTGTTCTATGATAGTACTTCTAAATATGAGATATTTTCATAAAGTTTAAACAAGACCATTTTACCCAGACCATTTATATGTAGTTGTACCTATCATTGGTTAACGTATTAGTCAATGCTATAAGTTAATATTATCAATGGAATACATATTTATTGTTGTACCTATGTATTGATAAAAATAAATTAATATTTTTTAAGGAAGAATAAAAAATAGTTTTCTGTGTTATTATTATATTCATTCATAATATCATATGTCGGGAAGTTGGTCGTGCGGACCTCAAATGTGTAGTACTTACTCGGCGTCGCATCCTGTTATGATAGCCTGCCTAATCAAAACTCCCTGCCTGTTTTATCTCAATATCCGTGAAAACCATTTGAAAATCGGTTGAATGTTTACAGGTTTATTACGTTTTATTAGACAGGCAAACGGCAGATAGGCGTTGTCTATAATTATTATTATTACACATAAACATAAACGTGTAGCAGATAAAAAATACTTTTCATCGATGCCGTTGAGGTCCTTTATTAATATTAATCTTTACACGCATATATCTAAAACCAATTTATTAACTTTACAACAAGAAGTCGGGAATAAGTACCTAATAATAAAACAGCCTTCATTTCATTCTAGTATCTCTACTATTGGAACCCTTATCTCTGCTATTGGGTCCACTGTGTATTGTCTCTCGTCCACTGCGGAGAAACACTCTGGTCCTCTGCAGTATACCTGCAGGAGCGGGCAAATCTTTTGATGATTTGATCGTCGGGCCACATAGCTGATGAAAATTTGACCGCGAGCAAAAAAAAAGGTCCTCACATACTATTTCCGCATTTGGAGAGCAAAAAAAAAGCTCTCTAGGTCGTTTTTCGTCTGTTCTGGCCCTTGCTATTTCTTGACTATTTTTCTAAAATTTATAAAATGCTTCGCGAGCCGAACAAAATTGTGCTTCGGGCCGTCATTTGCCCAGGCCTGCAGTAATATACCTACTATTTGAACTGGTAAAAGCAAACACGGCTATCGGATATGTTGATTCAGTTTAAAGTTTAATAGTAATTTTATCAAAATTTGTTAATAAGAAATACTTATATTTACACATTATTTAGGTTAAAATTTCTAAGAAAAAATAAGTTAATTCTTATCATTTTTATTGAATATCTTCATTTCTTTATAAATCAATGATAAATAACTGCAGCAACTTATGCGTCATCTTTGAATCATTTTTAGAACTGAGAATTAAAATTCGATAGTGGTGGAACGTGAACAACGAAGAACTGTCAACTCAGTAAATTTTATACAAAATAAAACTTAATTTTGTTTGTGAATTCAAATATAAACAGTAAAATGGATTTCGACGTCAAAAAATTAGTAAGGGATGCTGGAACAGCATTAAGTCGAGTGGTTCAGGTAAAGTGATAATTATAATGAGTAACTGTTTAAAATTATCTGTATTTCTTTGTACTTGCAACTATTTCTGTTATCGCTTTTCAGATTTTATAAAGTGTTGTTGACCTGTCTTATCACTTTTAAAACACC
The DNA here is from genome assembly GCA_963575645.1 of Xanthostigma xanthostigma. NCBI lineage: Eukaryota > Metazoa > Arthropoda > Insecta > Raphidioptera > Raphidiidae > Xanthostigma > Xanthostigma xanthostigma. The sequence goes on from OY754468.1 coordinate 18,540,044, forward strand.
CTATTTTCATTTGATTAATTTATGACCGAATTGTATAATAGCATTCATTTGGTAACTCTATAGGCTAGTTTTACCCCCTGCGTCTAGGGCTTGTGAAAAAATACAGCATATATTTTTTTTTCATCTCATCTGCGTAGACATTAGTATTTGCCTACCAAAATTATGTACAATTTTTTTACAGTTAACTGAGGAGAAACTGGGTACGTCTGAAAAAACAGAACTGGATGCACATTTTGAAAATCTCAGCGAGCGTGCTGATATAACAAAAACAATGACAGAGAAAATTCTAAAAAACGCTGAAGCGGTATTAACACCAAATCCTGGTTACCGCGTTGAAGATTTTATATATGAAAGAATTGAAAAGAAAAAGCCAAATCGGCTGAGCAATTTGGAATATTTTGGACTTGACATGATTGAAGCCGGAAATGAATTTGGACCGGGAACATCGTACGGAAGCGCCCTTATAAAAGTGGGTCAGTGTGAACAGAGATTGGGACAAACAGAAAGAGATTTCATTGGTTCAGCCGGTTTGTGTTACACTCAACCGCTAAAAAAATTCTTAGAGGGTGAAATGAAGACCATACAGAAAGAAAGAAGTTTATTAGAAAGCAAACGGTAGGTAGGATTCTGTCATCGTCACAATTTTTTAAGAGTTAAGATTTTGTTACTTGATTTTTTTTTTACTTTTAGTTTAGATTTAGATGCCTGCAAGAATCGAGTACGTAAAGCAAGAAGCATGATTGGTCAACAGGCAGTAAGTAAAACTATATTCATATCGACGCTTGCAATATTCATGTTAAATTGTTTAAACACCGGGTTATTGCGATACTAATATTTATATTATTTATGCTGCTATTTAAAGAAAGATGGAATAACACCTGAAATGGCACTCGATCAGGTAATAAATTATTGAATTTACTGTTATTGAATTGCTTGAAAATCGTGAAACAGGTTGTATACAATTATTTTTACAGATTTTCATATCCTGTGTTACAAAAGGTTTCTTTTTTATTTATTCGATATTTAATAGTTTAAGCTCCCATGACACAAAAAGTTACCCCAAAGAACACCTCAAAATTATAAAGTGAAAATGGCTGAAAAACATGTCAGAAACATGTTACGCCCGCCAGACAAGTAAAAATTTGTTAATTGTTATTTTTTATGAATTTTTTAAATTTAAAAAAAAACATGATTTTACTTTCCAAAACACCTGCTTGAAATTTATACAATTTGTAGTAAATAATGTACCATTTTTGAAAAAATTGGTCTGGCTGACAATTTTTGTTAATAAGCTAGCCAGACTTCATTTGTTATAAACTATTTTTTTTTATGAAAATACATTTCATAACACCTTGAATTTTTTTTAAAATAAAGTTTAAGATCTCTTCTATCTAATACAACTGGTCTGGCTGACAATTTTTGTTAATAAATTAGTCATCATTTGTTATAAAATTTTTTGTTTATGAAAGGTGCATTCCTAAATTCGCTACAGTAGCTGTGGCGCTACACAGCCTTGCCAAGGCTGTGTAGCGCTACAGCTACTGTAGCGAATTTAGGAATGCACACGAAGTCTGTCATAGTAAAAAACATTTTTTCGCTGACAGACCAATTTTTATGCATAAAATAGATGTCAAACCTTCTTTCAGAAAAAAATTAAGGGGGTGTTTTGACACGGCCCTTGTAAAAGCTGATTTGTTTATAAAAAAGCGCTGTCACGACGCTTAAAAATTGAATCTGGCATGGTAATAAACAATATTTTGATGAAAAATGTATTAAAGTATATAAAAGGGATCTACCGTATTAATTTAGAATAAAAAAAAATTTTTGTTTTCTAGTTAGCAACGATTATACCATATTTTTTCATTAAAAAATGTGGTCGCAGCACTCGAAAAATGAAGTCTGTCATAGTAAAAAACATTTGTTCGCTGACAGACCAATTTTTATGCATAAAATAGATGTCAAACCTGCTTTCAGAAAAAAATTAAGGTGGTGTCTTGACACGGCCCTTGTAAAAGCTAATTTGTTTATAAAAAAAAACGCTGTCACGGCGCTTAAAAATTGAATCTGACATGGTAAAAAACGATATTTTGATGAAAAATGTATTAAAGTATATAAAAGGAATCTACCGTATTAATTTAGAATAAAAAAAAATTTTTTTTTCTAGTTAGCAACGGTTATACCATATTTTTTCATTAAATGCGACCACATTTTTTAATGAAAAAATATGGCATAACCGTTGCTAACTAGAAAAAAATTTTTTTTTTTTATTCTAAATTAATACGGGAGATCCCTTTTATATACTTTAATACATTTTTCATCAAAATATTGTTTTTTACCATGCCAGATTCAATTTTTAAGCGCCGTGAGAGCGTTTTTTTATAAACAAATTTGCTTTTACAAGGGCCGTGTCAAAACACCCCCTTAATTTTTTTCTGAAAGAAGGTTTGACATCTATTTTATGCATAAAAATTGGTCTGTCAGCGAAAAAATGTTTTTTACTATGACAGACTTCATAAACAAAAAATTTTATAACAAATGAAGTCTGACTAATTTATTAACAAAAATTGTCAGCCAGACCAGTTGTATTAGATAGAAGAGATCTTAAACATTATTTAAAAAAAAATTCAAGGAGATGTTATGAAGCGTATTTTCATAAAAAAAAATAGTTTATAACAAATGAAGTCTGGTTAGCTTATTAACAAAAATTGTCAGCCAGACCAAATTTTTCAAAAATAGTACATTATTTACTACAAATTGTATAAATTTCAAGCAGGTGTTTTGGAAAGTAAAATCATGTTTTTTTTTAAATTTCAAAAATTCATAAAAAATAACAATTAACAAATTTTTACTTGTCTGGCGGGCGTAACATGTTTCTGACATGTTTTTCAGCCATTTTCACTTTACAATTTTGAGGTGTTCTTTGGGGTAACTTTTTGTGTCATGGGAGCTTAAACTATAAGATGTTATACAAATTTTAAATCAATCTTGCTTAACATTATAGATTGTTTAATTCTTTGAATTCTTTTTAAAAAAATATGTACCTAAATAAACGTAAAACTACAATTTTCACAATAATGGCACGTAATTTTGTGTTTAGAAAAAAACACTATCATATTATGCTACTAGTTTATTTCAAATTGTAGATGTGTAGAGACGGAAAATCAGTTTTCGAGTAGTGTTTTAAGAAAAATCTCGTAAGCTTATAACATAAATTCTGAAAGAATTGTTTTGAGATGCTTAAGAAAAACTTTCAAATGATGGCGCACATTATCAAATGCAATTTTTTTTGTTGTGATGTCAAACTTTGTCCCATCTAAAGCTTTATAAACATTCCATATTTCGCTTTATTTAGTAAAAAAATTTTAATGTTACAGTTGATTAAAATAACCTTTTTTCGCTACAGGCTGAACGTGACTTAAGAATAGCTCAGTCCGAATTCGATCGTCAAGCTGAGATAACAAAATTGCTTCTGGAAGGCGTTAGCAGTTCTCATGCCGGTCATTTACGTTGCCTTTTAGAATTTGTTGAGTCGCAGTCTCGATATTATGCTCAGTGCAACGCTGTTATGCAAGAATTACAACGGGATATGCAAAGGTTAGTAAAAAATTATTGTTTTAATAATCCTTAACTTACTGTGTGCTGTTTAAGAAAAAAATTTGTCAGTGAAATAATTGTAATCACGAAATTGATCTACAAAGTTCATTAAAATCGGTTTACCAACATGTCTTTGAAATACTTTGACAAATTTATAGAACGTCAAAATAAAGTTGAAAGTGTAGTAATTATTATTGGGCAATTTATAATTTTGCATTGTTTTTAGAGTATAAAAGAAAATCTATAAATGCAAATGCCATTTTTTATAGGTAGCAGAGCAAAGTGTACCATGAAACAGTAAATAAATGTCAATTTTTTTGTTCCGTGATATGTATACAGTCCCCAGAATTAGATAGGTATACTAAATATAGGTAAAGTATCTGAATCTATATTAGAGTGAGTTCTTTGTCATATTGCAAAAAAACCAATTTGTGATATTGAAATTCGAAAGGTGTTAACGTCTGATGTTTGTACCGATTTTGAGAAAAAATCTATAATTCTATAGATGCTTGTATGTCCATCAATAAACAAATAAGGGTCATGCATTTCATAATAAGAATATTAAAAATGATACATTTTAAAAACGTGACTGCGTGAAAAGCAAAATAAAATAACAACTGACACATAATACAAAACAAGCGTCTGATATGAAAATTAGTTGGGTAAAATCACAGAACAGTTACTGTTCTGTGGGTAAAATGATGTAAGTTTTAGTGTGATCTACTACTAGCATACTAAAACTTAATAAAATCTTTTTAGCTGACTAATTTTGTCTTGGAAGCTTAGTTTTGTGTTTTTGTGTTAGTTGATTTATTTTATTTCGCTGGTCGCGCATTCAGGGTTTTTTTTTTAAATTAATTTTTAAATATAAGTATGATTTTGGAATAATTTTGTTGAGCCCTTTTAATTGATACTCCACGTAAATGGTGTTGGTGATTTTTTATTTTTGTGTGTTAAAAACATGACATCAACCTCTCACATACGGAATTTTACGTGACATAATATATCCAGTGTTACTCGTAAAATTATGACGAATTATCAACACCTCACTTGTGAAAATTTGTAGTCATTTGAGTGCAGCAGTGACACAAACATACTAACTTTGATGAACACATTATCCTCTGTAATCATGTAAATTAACTAGGTGGGAAACATAGAACGGGCTCTCCAAACTTTTTTTTTATTTTTTGGATCAGTTAGAAAATCAATTTGCCAAAAAAAAAAAATAAAATAATAATAATAATAATATGGGAATAATTATTATTTAATAAGTTGGTATTTACCCTTCAAAAATACATGCAGTAGAAAATATTTCACTTTAACTTTGTTTCCAGCTCTTGTGTACTGTGTTATTTTTTCTCTTATGTCACGTTTCCTTTAATTTCTAGATTTCCTTCTGCGTTGGGGATTTAGTCAAAGCTTTTTTTTCTACACTGACTCCCTTATGTTTATACTGTAACCATTTTCACATTTTAATTTCTTTGTCGACAGAATGTTGATTCGGTATGATCTCCAATTCAAAAGATTACTATAATGTTCGACCAGTAACTATATAAATTTATGGCATATTTTAAATTATAGAGTGTCACTAAAATCTAGACTCTCCAATGATAGTGTCACATCATGATGATAAGGATAATTTTAAAAGTTCTGAAAACATTTTTCGATATCTTAAATTCAACCGAGATAATCAATTTTTTGTACGTGGGACTACAAACGAGACTGACCGACATCTGATCGGCCATCAAGACGTTACGCGACAGAAGCCGTCATATTAGTAGTTAATAGTTATATATAATGTAGTAAGTCTATAGCTTCGCACAAGCAAATTGCCACTGATTGGCGATTTTTCTCTGCGCATGTGCGGTTTTGAACGGATTGCAACACGAAGTATAGATAGAAAGAGTCCAAATGCAAAGCTAAAAAAGTTGCTTCGATTTGATGAACAGGCCTTTCGATTTGATGGACAGACGCTTCGTAGGTTCAATATATGGGTAACAGTGTAAACCAAATAAACCTTAGCAATTTCTATGTTTTAAGGCGTTTTTCGTTAAATAAGGGTTCGCTATATAGAGTTTACACTGTATATACAATGATGTGTATAAAACAAGCCTTTAACCCACTTTTAAACATTTACAAAAAGGATATACTCAAAAAAATCAGAAAACAAGTTTTGAGGTTAATTTACCAAAAATTATGACATGTCAGTTTCATAAAAGCAAATTGCGTAAGTCCTCAACTAAAAATTCGCTCCCAGTCAGCTGATTATTCCAACAGTTAGAAACCGATTCATAACCAACAGTTTGGACTCTGTGAATGCTAGATTTTCTATCGGCAGTTTGTGATTTGTCATGTGTGAACGCTTTTAAACAAATTCGCCAGCATCATTAGCTTGCTTACAGTTTCTGACTGTTGTATGAACGCAGCTATTGCTAACTAAAAGTCAGGAATATAAGATATATTTAGGTATGTCAAACTTCCTAATTTACATTTTTTTAATTTTTACATTAATTGTACAACTCTCAATTACCTGTTGCCTTTATGCCTTACTATCTTACATTCATAACTTATTATATCTATATTGACATTTACTATAAATATGACACCCGCACGGAGAAGAGCATAGCGCGGAGAATCGTCAAACTTAAACTTGGAAATAACATAGCTTTTTTGTTTTTAAAGATATTTTAAAAATTCTTTCGTCATTCATTTTTAATCCGGCGATAGGCGCTACCGGGTAAAAAATATCACAGTGGTCATAAATGTGCTGATATATTTTTTTTGAGTCCGTTGGCAACCCAGGATTTTAAGTACCTTTCGACCGTTATTTGAAACACGCACGCTGCACGTGACGACCAGTTAAAAAAATATGCCGTGAGCACACCACACCAATTTGTGGCGATTGCTATGACAGGGTTCAATAATTTCACCTACAGCGTAGCGTGATTTTTTTCTCAATGAAAGTGCAGTATAAAAGTTTGTTTTATTTTTCTTATTTTAGTAGTGTATTTCCTAAGAAAAAAAAATATTTGTGTTGATTTTTCCAAGAGTATTGCGATTTTTTAAAGATTTTTGTTACTTTTCTACTATGGGCTATGTGCACGGAGGCGGAGTTAGAAATTTTTCGATGCGAGCGTTTGTGGTGAGCACTAGGGGAAATTTCGAACTCCAATTTTCCGTATGTCAGTGAGCATTGTTTATTAAAAGTGAAAGTAGTTATAATTTTCAAATCTTTGATTAACGTCTGAATAGAACTCTTCAAGTAAATAAAATTGTCGACCAATTTTTTTCAGACCATTTTGTCAATATATCGAATGGTCTGAGAAAAATTGGTCGACAATTTTATTTACTTGAATAGTTATAATTTTATAAAGTTTTTTAATTACAAAGAAAACATAGGAAAACTAAGCGATCTGGATATGCTTGTTGTGTTCCGGGCTGTTGCGCTGATGGCGATTTAAGTAAAATAAAAACCATTGGCGCCCTAATTTGACGTTCCGCTGTCAGTGTAAACAAATTAACATCAGTTTTCCTTATTACATTTTTTTTTTGACACATCATGGCCAACTAAAGTTTTTGACTTATCACCTTAGAAACATGTCGCGATTTCCATAAAAAGTTAGTTCAATAATTCTCTATTACCCACTAGCAGCGCTAATAGGCTTCGTGCACACAGCCTATAGGGTCTAAATTGAAACAAATAAACATAGAAACTTAATCTTAGTTATTTTAATGGATAAACCTTTTTAAAAACAATATTTTTTTAAATAACGCCACTCAAGTACTGTGGTATTTTTTACCCGGTAGCGACTGTTCCTGTTCGTTTATACTTAGCGCCTATCGCCGGGTTAAGACTAAAGAAAAGGGATCATTCCTAAATAAAATTGCGATAAGGCACTGATAATGCCTTATAGATGAAATTAAAGTCAGTAATATTAAATTTATACGCAAATTCTTTTTAGCGTAATACTTGATGAACTTGGTCCAACTTTCATCTTTCATTGTTACAAATTTTCACTTCTGCACTTTGACAGTCGGTGCATATTGCTAGTTTTTACGCCTACTTAGATAGAAGTAGCAATTTTACATTTTGGTTTCAAAATTGGTACTAACATTGCAAAGACCGCTTAAAAGCGATATATATTGAATATTATGATAAAACTTTTTCCGAATATTTTTGACATTTTGAAATTGTTGTGTAAGTTTGGTCGGATATTTCAGACATAATTTATGCTCCGTAATTGACAACATTGACTAACAGTAAAAAGTGGTATTTGAACGATTTAGCTTATTCATAATATGATTTATTAACAATTTTCGATGAATTTTTACTATGTCACTGGCAGATTTTATGTGTAGAGTCGATTCTTACAAAAATTTCGTATATTAATTATTTCTATAGTTGAAATTTACACTATTCAAATTTACACTCACACACATTTTTGAAATAGATTTTATTGTTTAGTTCATTTTCAAGTATTAACTTAGACTTTCGCAAACTATAAAAAACGACAAGAGCTGCATGCAATTTAAAAGCAAATTATGTATATGTGTTGAATGATATATTGAAATGAAATTATGAATAGTATTTTTATGTGACTTAAATACAAAATTGCATAACCTTTAAAAATTATTGGACGTATAGTTTCTTATATTAACTTGAAATTTTAATAATATTAGTTATCTTATTATCAGAACATTTAAAACTATCCAAAATATGTGCTTCAGCAGTTCTTCAAATAATTTTAAATCGAGAAAATATTTTATAATACATGATGTATATTATTTTAAAAATTATTCCATCTTTTCCACATAAAAAAATAATAATTTAAGTACATAGTGTGCTTTGTTATATAATCCATAATGTGTGTTGAGATAATGGTAGCATTTTATTACAGTACCTACTTACAGTTACTTTAATTGTAGCAAAAATTATAGTTGGTTTCATTTTGATATAGTATTTACTGTATTTATGTAGGTACAGATATTTACAAATTGTGAAAATGCCATTATAATAAGGGTATTGCAGTATTGTATTGACTCTTTAACAACCAAAAGTATATCTGAGGGCATTTTCATAATTTGAACAAAACCATAAAATAAGGATTTGTATGAGTTAGTTATTTATAACGGAGTGACTAGTCTTCCAGTTGCGTTATTCATACCAATCCCGGCTCAAGTGTAACATTAAGCAAATGACGTCACCGGCAACCGGGAGTTTTGGAAATACTGGTTAATTAAACAATAATATAAGTGACAAAATGCGGAGCCGAGATTTATACACGGCGCTTCTAAATATCGGTATCCTGTCAAGGACGAATGGTTGATGAACATTTGATCAAATGTTGTTTTCAAAATACAACATATATAATCGTATAGACTCAATAAATGCAAAACTGAAATTAGTAATCACAAAAAATAGTGCAGTAAAAAAGTTTGTACATTTATTTTTTGTAAGCGAATTAAAAGAACCTTTTGCGTAAAAGAATAGGGCTCTTCCTATTTACATGTTAAAAATCCTATCAAAATTTGGTTTCGATCCGCTTGGCCGTTTAACCTGTATCGTGCTCACAGACGAACAGACTTTTTCCAAAAATATATTTTTTGAACTCGGTGAACCTTGAAAAATATTGTACAAATTTTAAAAGTCATTTTTGACCTAAATTAGTATCATTCACCCATTTGTCGAGTTGGAAAAAAAAAGCTTGCTGACAAATTACGCTCCAGAAAACAACAAAAAAACCCTTAGATATCCATTGCCTTGATATCATGTTTAGTCTATTTTAATTTAAAATTAATTATTGATTCTGAAATAGGATCAATGAGTGAATGCATTGCTAATACTAATATATAATTCTAAATAAAAAATATGTTTCTTTTTAACTATAGAGTATTTTTTATGTTTTTCAAAATAAAATATTTTAATTATATTCTAGCAAGGAATAAAGATGGTTCCCAATATATGAATATAAAAGTGGCACCTAAAATTTATATAAATTCCGGCTGCGAGTGTGTGACGTGGCCATTTGTTGTACAGTCAAACCTGAGTGAGTGAGAACTGGGTAAGCGAGAAAACTCTCTAAGTGGGAGTAATTGCCAGATCCAGTCTCTTAATCCTCTAAAACCTCTATAAGTGAGAAACAGAAATCTCAATAAGAGAAAGACGTTTTTCATCCATGGACGTAACTAAGACTACTACTTGCCTGTGCCTCTATAAGCGATATTCGAACGTATTAATAGTTCCACGAAATTTAAGAATGAGTCATAAATAGCTGAACTAACTGACATTGTTTTTATATCACTAGTTTATTTGTTTTTTTTTTTAACATCTATGTCGAATAATAATTTATACATGTTTATCACTATACATATTTGCTGTATTTTTATAGATCTCTATAAGTGATAAAGGTCACTCCTGTACCTCCAAGCTAGAAATTCGGGTTAGCGAAAAACCTCCATAAGCGAAAAAGAGATCGCGGTCCCTTGAATTCTTGCTCATCCAGGTTCGACTGTATTTCGAAATATTCCAGCCTTCATTTTATATTTGAGCCGGGATCAGTATGAACACCGGAACAGGGCTGCTAGTCACAGCCTATTTTTAAAGTTGTCAATTGTTTTAATACACCACACAACATGAAGTTGGTAGTTAAAGTGGGTCGACACCTATAGTTGCTCCTTGTGCGTGCGTGCGTGCGTCTATGTGTTGTATGTGTGTGCACTGTGCGTGCGTCATAGAGCGTTCTCAAATTTTAAATTTCAGCTCGATGAGGCCGAGCCCAATGTTGCGCATCAACAGCGAGGATATTGTAACGCCTCACCAACAGTCCTCTTCGTCTAACGCGAGCAATAATAGTGTCATGCAAACATCCGCTGTCCCCCATTCGTCCGTCGTTGTTACCGTCTCCTCTCCCACTGCAGTCTCTAGCACTGCCTCGTCCGTGATCAGTCCTGCGCCTCAAAATTTCACGCCAGCTACAATTGTCGCCGGTTCTGTTGACGATGCCCACTTTTCCGTTATATAGAGGGGCTTTTCTACACTACGCCTTTTGTTTAGTTTCTGCTTGTTAGTTAGTTATTGCATGCTAGTGTTAGCTATGCTTAAAGTAGTTTAAAAATGATTTATTATATAAAATATATCCATTGTTGGTTTAATGGCAGTAAAAGAAAAAAGAGGGCACGCAGTGATTAAGTTAAAATGAAATCCTTATACTGAAGTGATCGAGTGATCTCAGTTGTCGAGCGTCTATAATCTTTGAACAACAAACTTATTTCTATTTAAAAAAGATCATAGAAAGTGTGCAATGCGTTAAGGAATTTCTGTTCAATATTAGCATAGTGAATGAAGATTATATAAGTATTAGACTTTGGATACGAAGGTGTTCTGAATCCCCGTTTCCATTATCTGTTAGGTGTAATTACGCACTGAAAGTATTGCATCTATCGCTTGCCGTAAATCAAGAACAAAAAACTTTACCATCCAAAGTATAATAATTCCAATTTGTGTGAACGGGGTGTGTCCATTTTTTCATGCTAATCCTGCAGCAGATAATAATAATGTTGCTCAACGAACAACAGAGGATTAGGTTTCGATCAGATATTTTAATGTGAAAATTGTATTTTTATTACATTGTTGTTTTTGTGTGCGTTGGGATGCATTATCTTCCATTGTAGGATTTACATTAGAAAATGGGTAGGTACCCTGTTTACACGCAGTGCTCACTTTTTTCTAAATTAGTTGCTTTTAACGCTTGCTGGGATTTGCTATATTTGAAAATAAATAATTCGTCCAGTTTTTAAAGACTGCGTAGTTTGTAGCTAATGTTACAGTCCATTCGTAGAAACGTTACAAATATGAATCTTTCTTCATTTGTTACATTATACACTATAATAATACTCGTATAAACTGTGCCATATTGGCCCTATTCGAAAACTTTAAGTATTAGTAGTCGTTATGATGTATATAACGTACGAGTGATGACATTATGTTAAAAACGAGTGGTAGCAAGTTTGAACAGTCACACGAGATGAGATCATTACGTACGAGATATATATGGTATTTTTGTATGTATCCCCTATAAAATAGCTGCTTTTTACTTTATTTTCAATATTTTCCAAATTTTCGACAGTTCATATTTGATAGTAGGTAAGGATTTTATAGTCAATAAATGTCACAAATAATCAATAGTCTACCGTGTACAAGATTAGAGGGATCGCGTTCGGCTTAGAGTAATATGAGAAATATTAAATTTATTGATTTTTATTTAATTAGTAAAAATAATACATCGAATAGCATTAAATTACCATTGCATTCTATTTTACCGCACTAGTGTGTAGTGGGCCACTTTAGATGCCTGCATATATGCATGTGAAGCAGCTATTTTGTAGGGGCCAGTGCAATAAATTTTGTTCCCTCCTATAAAATAGAAGCTTTTAATTCCTGTATACCTAGTGGTCGTTAAATGACTCATTTAGCAGTAGTCCGTAAAGTAAACAAAAAAATGCGAACTAACCAATTCATCAGTGATTTCCATAAAAGACCTGTCAGTTACCATGAGAAGTAGGTGTAATTTTCATAAACAACAAAATAGTTTTGATTACACACAAATCTGTCAAAAATGTTTTAAGTATACTGAATTTGAAGTGAAAATCAACTATTTTATAGTATGTATCTCGAACGTTATTGTTAAGAGGGAGCGACGGATTTTATTAAGTGCCTACATAAGACAAAATAATATTAAATAAGTGTTCCCCATTTGAGAATCTGTGTTTGTGTTTGCAGCGACATATGGGTCAATAATTTCTATATTACAAAACATTAGTGTCATACTTTATAAAAGGAAAATACTTTACGTATACACATGCAAAATAATTTTTTTTTGTAGTTCGGAATAACTCTCGTGACATGATAACCCGGACCAATCTGACTGACAATGTTGTGAAGTATATTGGATCCATATTTCTCCCGATCCGATGTAAGGTGACATGGGAAGAAAAAAAAAAACACTAAGATTATAAGGTAGATGCCTACATTGGAAGGGGAAGCCTGATATGATAATAAACGATGACGCCCGAGCACGACCCGACGGGTTGACTGATTAAATATGTTTGTTTCTAGTCCGATATTTCGTCCCGACGGCACATAATGACGGGGGAAATTGAGTTGTTGAATATAGTCAAAAGTTTATATAGTTCTTGAATTTATCCAAATGATTACGTATAGATTGGCATGTTTTAAAGACCTTTTCTTTAGATCTATTTTAATTGAACTGATTAGATTAGATTTATTTGGGGTGATAAGACACTTGATATCTCACAAACACTGCGACCTAAAAGATCTTTTGTGTATCTCCTAATTTATAATTGAACTGATGCTCTCATACCTTTTTTCTACGTTTCTTATTAAGAGGAACTTTTTTCTCTACTAAAAATCAACACAAAAATGTGAGTCGCTCATGGTATCCCTACAACACAACTGTAACTGCTTCGCGATCGGGTGTAAGGCACTCAAACGGACGACATATTTAATCGGTCAACCAGTCTGTTCGTGCTCGGACGTCATCGTTTATTGTCGTATCAGGCTTCTCCTTCCGATGTAGGCACCTACATTATAATCTTGGAGTTTGTTTTTCTTCCGATGTCGCCTAACATTGGGTCGAGAGAAATGCGAGTCCGATATAGGTGTAGCCTTACTCATCAATTTGGAATAAAATATGTATATATTTATACCTGTCACCTAAAACGTAAAGAAGAAAGGCTGTCAGACCTACACATTCTCAGATAGGGAACACTTATACAGGTACTTTTTAATATTGTTTTACGTGGACACTTAAACAAACCCTCGCTAGCTCTCCGTCTATAAATGATGTGACTTACAATTCGCCAAAGTTCTTTTTTAACATATAGTCACTGACTCGTCATAATAACATGTATTACGTTCTAGATACATAAACTACTATTACAATAGCTTGTTTAAAGAATCATTAAAAAACTATTATAAACTACGCCGCATGCGCACAATGTATTTTATGTTAAAAAATATATTGCGCATGTGCCGTATTGTTCATTACAGTTACTGATGCTTGAAGAAAGCTAATTTGTATCTTCGACATTGCAACTAACAAGACTGTACATTTTTTTTATTAAATTACATTGTAATCTAGTCCATAATAATATCAAAAAAATATAAACGCATGTTCCAGCATGCAAAATTGTATTTGAGAAAAGATAAAATATACTCAGATTTATCTAGTTGGTATTTTAAAAGTAATATTTAATGTGTGTCTATACTTTTTTTAATCAAATTATATAATATTTATGAAATAAAACATAATAAATTTTTATCAACATATTTTTTGTTTGCTTATAATTTTTTAACTGAAAAATTGAAACTGTATTTATTATGAAAAGTTATAATTGAAAAGTGCCTCATTGGTCTGTTGACACCTGATGTTTAGTAGGCATTTAAAATTAAATATTTTTTATGTTATTTGCATGAAGAACTTAAAAGTTAACAAAATTAAAAAATATATATAGGTATAGTTTAGAATACAACTGACTCAGTGTTGCCAGCTGCTCCAAATCTTTGTTGGATGATCCTAATATATTCGTAAATTTTTCCTAGATATAATTGAAAGGCTTTAATTTTATGAAATTAATAAGTTTATATAATTATTTTTTTTTAATTTGTGTTTACTAAATAAATTTTATAAAATGGTGGAAACAATGACATAATATAATGGTTCTAAACTATGACTCTTAAAAGATTGACAAACACCAGAAATATTTTAACAATATATCGATAATAATATAATATAAAAACAGTATATCGATAATAATATTATATTTTGAATTAGGGGTCAGGAACTGTGAATTTTAAGAACTGAGTATTTACTCAAGAATTGATAGCAGCTCTGACATTAGAACGGTTTTTTAACTAGAACTAATCAAAGAGCAGCTTCCTATTCAGTTAGTAAATCTGATCTTCGCCAAGATTCCGTTTCTGTTTGTAGAATAAAAAAAAAATGTAAATACACTTTCAAAGAAACTTACAGCTGACGAGTAGCAGATTTCGATCAGTTTTTTAAAACAAAAACAAAAGTATGCGCCGCATATTTATAACGCTTACATTTGCAGCTTGATGCAATGCAGACCCTGACTGACTACATTTTTGTTACCAGACAACTTTTTTATCGGCCCTGGTCTTCAATTCACTATTTATCGACCAACAAAGAGATAAACAATTTTATGATTCAAACTTTTTGTCTACGTAAAGATCTTACCGACTTATTTAATAGGGTTATTGACAGTGATTAAAATTAAATATAAAACTGTGTTATAATGAAAGTTTATGGTCTAAAATATCGTTTAGAATTATTATTTTTATTAAATAAGTGCGTTAAATATATTAAAATGAATAAATAAAATCACGATTTTTAACCTATGTGTCACGTGATTTCAAACACCAATCACAGCGCGTGACGTCATTAATCAGTCAACATGGCCGGTAGCTGTGTGCCACTGACTGCCATGTGTATTCGTTATCTCTGTTCAGTGTATGTTCTCTGGTGTATTCATTGTACTCTGTCAATCATATTAAATGCAACACTTTGTTGGTTATAATTCTATATGTCACGTTGTACCCGCTTGCTTAGTGTTTACTGATTGCCTACTGTGACGTAGGCAATCAGTAAACATGGCTGTCAAGGTCAATTGACGTTTTGGCGCAGAATTTAAAGTCAAAATAAAAAACAACTAATAATAAGTCAAATCTGTTATATTTATGAGAAAAAATATTTTTTACGGGTACATATACCTTTACTCTTTAATTTTAAATACTTTTTGAAATTTTGTCAATAACCCTATTGAACCCGATGCAGTGGCTATGGTATATTATGCATTTATATACTTCCGTTTTAGTATTGAAGTTCTTTTTTTCTTTTTTATTTTTTCTTTTAAAATATCTTCAATTAAAAGGTGATTCTATTGTTTTTCATTAGTAAAATGTGTTTGCAATATTACATCGATATAATAACATCAAAGGAATCGAAATATTCAAGCGAAACTGGAAATTTAACATAATTGTTCTTTGTTAAAATAAAACAGAACGTGTTCGACGAATTTTCTATATTTGCGCTTCAAGAAAAAAAGTAGTGATTACGTCATGTTCGATGGTTTTTCAGAAATACTACCTGAATGATTAAACGCCGAGGGGGTGGGTTTTTTGAAATACTTTTACCGTTTAGAATGAGTGCAACTCTACTGTATTAAATTTTACTCGAGCGAAGCTATAGAAATGACAGCTGTGTACATATAGCTATTGAAATATTATTTTTAGACGTTTCTTTTCATGTGCGGAAATTATGTTCTGTGCGATTTCATGAAAACGTTTTATTGTTTTGTGATTTCTAGAACTCGCGGTAAAGTCAACAACAAAGTGTTTAAAGAGAGTTTTAGAATCAGAACAAATTATGTATAAGTAAGTAGTGCTCTTAAAGTTGGGTTTCGTAGATCGTGGATTCGAATCATATAACTAATAATACGTATTATTATACTTAATGTGCGGTGAGCGAAAGCAACAAAGATCACAAAAAAAAATATCTCCGTATCTTTTTTTCGAAGTAGTTCCCTGGTTATTCTGACAATATATTAGCATGGAGTATATATATCTATTTATCAAAAGTTCTATGTCTTTATCTATAACAGTAGCCAATCAGAACCTACGAACTGTTACACCAAAAAAGACAAATATATGATTATACCTAATCTTACTAATGTGATTTTCATACTATTCGCAGTAGGTACATATTGTGTACATGATTCGAATATTGTTTCCAAACGTCAGCAGTTTTGACAGCACTAGTTTGTAAATTGCGCGCTTTTGCTTGCTAATCAGGTTGTGAATGTGCAATTATCTTTCATTGGCCAGACTAAAATTTAAAATCAATAGTAATCGCAATAAGGTGTGAAAATTTGGTCTTGATTAACCCGTATAAAAAATCCCAGATCATCTGCGTTCAGAATCCTTGGACACGTTGATTTAATTTTTTTAACGTGCATCTTTTTTGATAGTCGTTTTTTTGGAAGAGTGTCTTTAAAAAAAGGTGATGACGGCATTGCGGAAAGGAGTGCGTCTAAATAAAAGACGATTATAAAAAACATGCGTGTTAAAAAAAATAAAATTGACGTGTCTGAGGATTTGTCTGTATTTTTTATATATATACATAGATTGTTCCAAACTAAATACCTATAACGTACTAAATAGGGTTGCAACGATATATCAGTCAACCAATATTATCGATAATATCGAAACGGAAATATCGAGATTTTTATTGATATATTTACATTCCCGATATGATATTATCGATATTACACCATGAAAATATTGGATGGTAAATGTGACTCAAGGAATTTTGAAATTCACCGCGGCTATTATTTTGTGCGTTGGTGACTGGAGCGTGTCATTACTTGTTATTACTTTCTTTGTTTGTACAATTAATTCACAAAATATCGATATTGAACGCGTCGATATTATCGATTATCAATATCGGTTTGATGTCAATATAGTTATCTATATATTTATCGATATTAAAATCGTTTTGCATCCCTAGTACGGAAATATTGAAAATATAAACGTTTTATGTAGTAACTTTCATCTTTTGTGATTTCCGATATTTTTTTCCTTGGCCTGGCAACACTGCTGGAAATAATTTTGTAGAATTATGGAGGGTGCCCTCCATATGTAGAATGTAGGACGATTTGGGCTTGAATTACCTTAACTTACTGTAAATACGATCTGATTCGCATTCTTGCACAATTATCTAATTGTCAGCAAACTTTTCGCCTTAAAACATATTATTTTCAGGTTTTTCATTTTGTAAATATTAAAAAAGTCAGTCCAGCTATTTTAAATTATTTGTTTGGACATGCTGTAAATGTAAATTTTTGCTAGTTTATGTCAGAGAGAAAATGCTTAGAATTTAGGTACATACACGGAAGGCTCAATTCATTAGTTGGTGTTTATAAAATAGTTAGCGCTTTTCCAGTCTTTGCAACTGAAAGTGCTTATAATCTTCGCACACAGCGGCACTTTGACTGAACAGCGCTACCCATAATATAAAATGAACTACAATAATATAAGCTTTCCATAAATATGTACCTATACTTATTTCGAGAGAAAATGACACTGAATAGATTAAATTTTTGATATGAGCTAATTTTTTTGTGATTTAAACTATTTCAATGATCTAATCATGTAATAAACAATTTTTGAATAGTTATCGTGAACCTTGAATTACTAGTAATTAAGTGACACTAAAGGCTTACACTTCTTTGCCAGTACAGGTACTCCTCAACTTACGAACACCTTGCGTTCCCGGAACTCGTTCGATATACAGTATGTAAACAGGTAAGGTGCACATAGGGAAATTATTATTGGGAAAAAATACTTGGATCAGAGTTAGCCATGACTGCATTAATTGTTATTTCTATTGAATTATCGTGGTAATCTTGAGGATTTCTATTTTATTTTGATATATTTTTATTTTACTTGGCTTTTTTAATAATAAAAAGCTTTTATAAATCATTATTTTAATTTTTTTGTACAAAAATAAAACAAAGAAAACAACTCCATCTGTTTGAAAACATTTCATTCAAAAATTGTCTGACTGGTATGACGTATGCGCGTTGGTAAGTCAGTGACCCAATGTCTTTAGGTTCAACACGAATAGGCGGAGATATTTGATCTCGCACCGTATTTAAGTATTTTTGGGAAATTAATGTCCCATTAATAAAAAAAGTCCGATCATGTTGTAATCATTTGAATATTTTCTTCGGTAGTATACACATTCATTTTGCAAAAGAATATTATCTGTCAAATTGAAAAACAAGATTTCAAGGCTCACTCTGATCCAGTCATTTTTTCCCAATGTTAATTTCCCTATGTGCACCTTACGTGTTTACATACTGTATAGAGATTAAGATGTATGGGTAATACATATATGGATATTTTTCTTATTGTTTCATCAAAGATTTTTATTGGCCCTGAAAAGGGCCGATGTAGAAAAATTGTCATTGTTGACTTTTTTTGGCCCTGAAAAGAGCAATTTGTTTTGCCTTGATCATTCCTCTAGGATCTTTTTTTGAAAATATTGAGCTATTAAGGGTTGAACTTGATTTTTCTTCTTTTCCGTCTAGATCAGTGAGTAGCAAGTCAATGCAACTCTCACATCTGCAGTGACCTTCATGAATCGCTCTTTATTAGGATCTTGGGAGGGTTGTGGGTAAATTTCATTGATCTGACTATTACTGATCCGATTGTTCATAAGTCCGGAGCGTTCGAGGAGCATCCGTATTGGACTAATAGAACAGACTGATATATTTTATAATTCAAAATGAATTTTGTCATACTCATTTTGCAATTATAGCTGTATTTTTAGAGAAACGTTGTAGATTGGATTACGGACGCTCGATAACTGAAGTCATACACGTCTATAGCAGAGTATATTTAAAATCTGTCGCGATCTGTTTGACCATATCGGCATATTTGCAAATATGTGTTTTTGGTAATTGCACGCTGCCTGTTTCGTCTGTTCTTTACCGTTAAATACGCGGATCTTAAGCGAAATTTCCCAAATGTAAATGATATATTTGTTTATTCTCTGAACTAATAGTAGCATGGTCGTGTTCTAAGGAATTTTGGGGCAGCTCCAAATTATTTAACTAAACGTGGCCGAATTCCGATGAACCAAAGATATAGTATAGGAAGTTAGAGAAAGTATGATTGAATAGATTTTTTAAAATATTTTAGAAAAAGTTATTAAATAGTAGGTACCTACATAATTATTTGAAAAATATTATGCATGTTTATATTTTTCACGATTTTAGTTTGTATTTATATGTAGATTAGTTTCCTTAGAAACAGTAATTAAGTAATAAACATTACACACTTGACCACAATAACATATATTTTGAACTTTTATATACCCCATATAATATACAATAATTACTAATCAATCATTGTCTTATTGTCTATTTACTCAATGTGCGGTGAGCGAAGGCAACAAAGCGCATCGAAAATATATCTGCGTCTCTTTTTTCGAAGAAATTCCTTGATTATTCCGACAATATGCATGGAGTATACCTCTCTTTACCAAAAGTTTTATGTCTTTATCTATGGCGTTAAACAATCAGAACCAACAAGCTCTTACGACAAAAAAGACGGAAATATATTCTGTACCCTAATGGTTCGATTACGATTTTATTCCTATGCTTGGTATATATAAAAGTATATGATATACCCGTAAATGTTTATTATATACATTTTCATTATGAAGTGTTGCAAATGTTTTATTGTCAACGCAAACGCTTCGCATAGGGTGACCGTATTGAATATTTAAAGAACCGAATAAAATTTTGGTTTCGGTCTCTGCTAGAAAGTGAAGTATTTCAAATTAGATTTTGTCTGAAAAAAATGCGAATCAAACGAACCAATTAGAAATCGATACTTTATTGTCTTAACTCTTACTAGAGAAACTTTAGAAAGGTACAAATTAGAACGACTAACTGAGATGCTAATCTCAAGAAAATCTCATTCTTAAACATTAAATTGTAATTAGGTATTATTTTTTATTTCTTTAGACCATCAATAGATAAGGTTATTTGGGCCTAGCATCAATTCATATTTTAAATTTATTACATTTTGATAATAAATTGAAAATTCAATTGACACTTTGAAAATTGTAATTATAATTTCATTTTTTTTGTCGTTAAACTAGTGATTATGATTTCTAGAAAAAAATTACAGTCGTTTGTGAATTCTTCTGTAATGACTAGAACCTTGAAATTTTATTTTTCTCAAGCCTCACACTTTGCGTGAAGTTATACAGTGTAGTCATTAGCAAAACCGACAAACTTCTGCAATGTATTGTTTTAAATTGATATTGTATAATATAATATGTCTATTTAAAACAGTGTATTGCAAATTGCTTACTGGCTTCATAGCGACAGCACAGAACAGCTTTACTAAATAATTTTTAATCATTTTCCATATACATACAAATGCTAAATAAAAAAATATAAACATACATTTAGAAATATAAAAAGCTTGGTGATATTCGATATTTTTGCAGAATTATATTTAAAAAATCATTCAAATTTATTTATTCACTCATACATCGATTTGTTGCTTACTCACATCGGTGCTCTGTACACTATACCTTGAAAAATATTGGCACTTAGTGTGTACACTATTTAATATATATATTATTTTTAAGGCAATCAGCGACCACGATTATATTTTCAGATGGTAAATGGAAGGTTTGCATCAGATTGGCTATATTAAATTTATATTAACATTCGGTTTTTCTGTATCAAGAATAATCCTCTAGTATTTGAAAGAACATGTTACACGAAGTTTCGTAAAACAAATGATATTGTAGGTACTCTGATTTTCATTCATAAGAAGACTGGACGTCTCGTTTATGTGTATACGCTCTATTGGAATCATTAATGAAGTAGAATTGGTAGGTTACTCGTTTTATTGATCATTTAATTATATGTTGTGAACAATATCAAATGATATTTATACTGAATATCTGAATGTATTTCCATATAGGGTGCTTTTCATTTAGGAACACAAGTCAACTTATGACTCCAAAAGCGCATTCCATTTGAACTGTGTCACAGACTCAAATAGACTACGAAATTCAACTGGGAAGAAAAGTTGAGCTGTGGTTAAGAGTGTGGGCAAAATACGCAGTTTGTGATAATTCAGTTTCTACTAGGTAAATTATTCGCATTGTTACGCAAAATTGTCGCATCGCTCCATTTGCCAATTGATTACAGTCGCTTGGAATCTGATTAATTGGAAAGCATCCCATCCTAATCCCCGCTAGAGCGTGTTCATATACCGAATTGTGCATTTTTCCTATGTTCATGGTTGATGAATGAAGTAATGATTGCGGATAATACAATATAACTGCCTTCGGCCATTCCCTATGCATAGTGTACAGAGTATCGAGCATAAAATTAAAGGATGGAGTCTAAGTGCAGAAGAGGCTGTTTACACGATTGTTTGTTTGTTACATAAACAATACACTAACCTGCTGTAATTAGATCCATCTGTTAGTAGCTATAATAGCGATTAGCATTAACGTGTGTGTATCTGGTATGTCGTATGCGAGTTTCACGGGTGTGTTTAACAGCCTGGCGGTGTCCAGTGGCATCCCTACTGTTGCCTTCGACCTATCACCTACTAACGCCGCTGAAGGTGATCAAAACGCAATATCCTCGTCATCACCAACTAGGTTCCGAAGACGAGCTATTGTTCTTTATGACTACGATGCAAAAGATTCTACTGAGCTTAGTCTAATGTCCGATGAGGTAAGAAATATTCTGTTTGAATTTTGGGGGGCAGTCAAGCTGCGCTAGTGATGTGCCGGATATCCGAGGGAGAAAAAAGATCTGTATCCGTTACTTTTTGACGGATCTTGAACAGATCTTTTACGTTATTAAATTTCATTATGTACGTGAAATTCTTAATATAGGTAGCAATGAAATACTATTAAACTCTATTTAAATTAATTTTTATTTCAGAAAATACCATATTGATATTTGGCACATTTATATTTCAAAAATTAAATATTTAAACATTTATTGAAGTGAGTTACCAATAGTACCAGAGTAAAAACATTGAGATACGTATCCGTATTCGCGGATCTGGACACTAATGATCCGTATTCGTATACGTATCCGCGGATATACATTTTTAACGATCCGGCACATCACTAAGCTGCGTCCTCATTATGCCGATTGGCAAAGCTGCACTAATGTGGACGTGACTGTAGGCTTCCATATCAGGTCGAATGCTTTGCCTACCGCCCCCTTTCCAGAAAAAAATATTACTCAGCGCCCCCTGGATTTATTAAAAATCTTAATAGAATTTAAACAAAAAGATATATAATATGTTTTAAGTAATGTTTCTACCTTTTTTGTAAAATATAGTAAAGAAAGGTGTAAATTAGAAACATTGAACTTCGAAATTATAGAACTATTTATTGAACTCAGAATTCATCGCCCCCAAATGCACTTGTGGCCATCACCACCCCCCTGGATCGCTGCAGCACCCATCAGGGGGCGGTAGCGCAGGCCCGTAGCCATGTCCAAATCGTAGTACGGGAAAATAAGAACGAAGGACGGGCGAGATTATATAACAACAAATGTTTCAATAGGTGTGATTGTAAAAAAAACTTCTATTTAGTACGGGAAAACAAATCGCTAGTACGGGCATCGCCCGTACGTGGCTACGGGCCTGCGGTAGCGTCCACTTTGGGAATCACTGATCTACATCAAAGGAAACCGAACGGACTTGCCTAGTGGAGACGCGTTTCGGCTCAGTCTCAGTCGGAGTTTAGTGTTTGTAGTAACTAAAATATCTTCCTCACTACTCATCTTGTCGAAACGAATACCGAACGCGACTGTAAAAAAATGTATGTGAACGAATGCCGATTTCAAAGTGGCCATTCGGATTTTTCACTCGGTATTGCCGATCGGCATAATGAGTACACAGCTTCATGTGTTTTGTATACGAATGGAACTTTTATGTAATTTTTGTCCAGTGTGCTTTCTTCACATCAATTAATTATCTATAGGTAGATGTATTTTTTTAAAGCAAAAGGCGAGTGCATGTAAATGTTTCGATTATCAATATGCTCCAGAGTTTTGTAGAATATACATTATGTATATATATAATAATGATAATAATAAGTAGATATGTTTGACACGCAGTGTTGTAACTAGGGCGGTGCCCAGGCACAGACGCCAGGGAGTAGACCCTGGAGGGGAGCAGAAATGTCAGAACCAGGAAGATATTAGAACATTTTTCAAGGCCGCAGTTATAGAAGCATAAAAGGCTAGTCACGGCACTGTTGACACGTTATTTAAATATCAAATTGTAGTTATTATATAGGCGCGTCACTGCGCACGTTTATAGTATAACTTTTATGCGCACTGGAAGAAAAACATGTAAACAATACATATACTGTTAGGTTTACATTTTTTTTATATGTGTACTGCTCAGGTACAGAAAAATAAACACGCAAAAAATGACGAAAACTCAAAATTCGCTCTAGGAATCTTTGTAATTCTAGCAATTACAAACTTAGTTACGATTTTATTTGTTTGTATACATTCAACTAACTTCTGTACGGTACAGAAGTTAATTTATAAAAGAACAACTCTCGTAGTATACGGATTTTCAAAACAGTGTCCTACTTGATGGCCCATGTCTCCGCCATTTTTAATTTTTTTTTAATCTCATTTAATTTTATACTCCTATTTTTCCGAACGTCAAGGTGGTGTAACCCCTTAAAATTCCGACGCATATGACCTCACAGGATCTTGCCCAATGCATTCGAGTTCGCGTGTTTTAACTTTTTAAAGTCGGATTTACATATTACTCATCGATCAAAGTTTGCAACCAGTAATACACAAATACAAAATTCGTGAGCTTGACGATACCATGTAACTTATTTATTTATTTCACCGATCAAAGAGCTAGGCTCCAATTACAGATGGTTACAATACTACAAATATATAATAAAATATTCAATACAAATGATAAAAATAAAATATAAATTTTTATTAGTGAAATTAGTTTTCCACAAGACTTCGGTTCCAATTTTGCCAGCCGAACATCTAGTTAACAATTTAACAAACCGAAACCGTTACCTACCGAATTGACATTAAACATAAAATTACCGAATTTAGGTCTTAAAAACCGTAACCAAAAACCGAATTTAGGCTCTCGTAAAAACCATATCCGAAAAATCGAATTTAGGTCCTCTTAGAAACTGAAACCATTAAACCGAATTTAGTATGTAGCTTAAAAAGCGATAGCCGATCCGAAATGAGTTTCACTTTCGGTCCTTGCTGGCATTAGCATTAATGAAATTTACGTGCGATTTATGACGTCACATGCGTCTTGGATTGTAGTCTATTATCGCTGAACTGTAGTTCATTTTTACAGATTTTGTTTTTTGTTTCGTATAAAAATACAAAAAATAAGGAAAAATAAAAGTATTTAATTTTGTTATAAACTTTCAGAAATTACAGCCAAAAAAGAGGAACGACCTCATTAAATAAATAATTTGAGTTATGTACCGTTGAAATATAAGTTGAACTTACAGTTTTGCCGTGCTAGGATGTTCAAATGGAAAAGCATTAAAATTTGAAAATACATTGTATTATTCGATAATGAACATATTTGATATTTAAATAATAATTAATGTATTGTCAAGATAAACGCTAGAGCGAGATAAAAAACGAGACATGCACTCCTTTTATAAAAGAGTTAGCATATATGATAATTCTTACATTTTTTTTTAGGTAATTTATGTTCAAGATATACAAGATGAAGATTATTTAATGGGATGTCGCGGAAGTCAAAAAGGGAAAGTACCTAAAGCGTTTTTAGAAATTCTGAATTAAGTAATTTTTAATTATTCATCTTTTTTGAGAAAGAAGAATTGTTCTATACTATTTAATTTTTGAATTTTTTTATATTTTATAATGCGTTGTACTGTTTTTAAAAATTCTCATTAAAATATTTTAATAGAAGATTCTATAATAAACTAAGTATATTAGATCTGCAGGAATAAATTAATAATTATTATGAATGATAGATTTTTTCTAAATAAGAAAATAAATATTAATAAAATGATATTAATCTAGGTATGTTTTTCAGCTTAAAAATTATATTTAATTTTGCAGTTTTGCAATAATACTGTAATGCATTTATTTTTTAAATTTTGTCAAACTGTGTCAATGAATTTTAGTGCCTGTTCTAAGGAGCATGTTTGGCAATAAAAAATTAAATTAATTTCCTATATGAAAATTAATAATGACTTATAGTTGTATATCAGAATAAAATATTTTCTGATTTTTAAACAAATTGTTTTGAAGTAAAATTACAATAATATAAATTTGTTTAGTAGGTACATATAAAATAGATTCGCTAATAAATAGTACATATTGAAATAAAAATGGAATGTGCAGGTAATCTGTAATTTTTAAATTGTATATAGGGCTTGAATAAAAAAAAAAAAAACGAGCGCGTTGAATGTACTTTTTTGTGTTTTGGAATTTTGAGATCTGATAAAATAAATGTTTTAAGCACAATTTCATAAATATTGCAAGGCAATGAAATATAATTCCTTGCACCAAAAAATTTATTACTGGCGCCTATAATTTTGTGTAGATATTTAGGTATTGATTTTATGGCGTGGGGCTGGGTCTTTATTATTTATACTCATTACAAACAGAAGTGGTGTTTGCTGGCGTTTCAGTTAGCCTTGAGTCCTAATTATTATTACATTCATATTTAAGAAAATCTACATAAACTCGTATTGAAAATGCTTCCTGTTTGTAAATTTTCATTCTTTTTTTACGTTTTATAGGGCACTTAGAAAGTCAATTTGTTTTCCAAATGACAATATTGTGCGTTTAATATTAATTTATAGGTGTCTAAAAATAGAACTCAACCATATTAAAAAGTGCACTTTGTGATAGTTAATTGTTAAATAATAATACAGTAAAGTAAAACTTATTATAACGGAAAGAATTATAAAGAACTATATAAAAAAAATATCTCA
This sequence comes from Xanthostigma xanthostigma, assembly GCA_963575645.1. Classification (NCBI taxonomy): domain Eukaryota; kingdom Metazoa; phylum Arthropoda; class Insecta; order Raphidioptera; family Raphidiidae; genus Xanthostigma; species Xanthostigma xanthostigma. The sequence goes on from OY754468.1 coordinate 18,566,284, forward strand.
AAAAGCACACAATGCTATTTTTAGTCAGGAGTCTAGACCCTAGACCAGGGGCGGGCAAATCTTTTGATCGGCGGCCCACATAGCTGATGAAAATTTGACCGTGGGCCAAAAATTTGCAGAAAAAAAGATCCTTTCCGCATGAGCAAAAAAAAAGGTCCTCACATTCTATTTCCGTATTCGGAGAGCAAAAAAAGAAAAGGTCCTCACATTCTAATTCCGCATTCGGGAGCAAAAAAAAAAGGTCCTCACATTCTATTTCCGCATTCGGAGAGCAAAAAAAAAAGGTCCCCACATTCTATTTCCGCTACTATTGTTCTAAAATTTTCTAAAATGCTTCGCGGACCGGATAAGATTGCGCTGCGGGCCTGATCCGGCCCGCGGGCCGCCATTTGCCCAGGCCTGCTCTAGACAATAACTTGTACCATTTTTCATATCATGTACTTGTTGAAATTCTAATGATGTTAACTCAAAAATCCAATATTTTCAAGAAAATTGTATCCAACTGTTTATACAGTATATTATATCAGTGCATTTGATTCCGATCAACATATTGACATTGTGTGTTGATATTCTCTATTTGAATAGGTAACATTAACGTCAAGTTAAATAAAAATATTTCTATTTTATTTACACAGGATTCAAATTAAAAATAATAATAATAATAAACCCCCTACACACGACACAATCTAATGAAGTTTTCCTTTCATTGTGATTTTATGCATTAAATGTGCCTGTAATATTATCGTCACAGTCATGTACAGTAGCTAAAACCAGCTGAAACGAAACTGTTTTGTATCGGTTTTGTGCGCATGTGTCGACTTTGTTAAAGGTCAGTTCTAGAACCATTCCAATCTTAGTTATGGAGGCTCCACAATCTTTAGTTGGAACGTGCTAGCTACTGCGCATGACAACTGTGACGATAATTACCGTTCGCAGAGAGGAACACTATTATCATTATCTGATAGAAAACAATGGAAACACAGTCACTTACATAAAACCGCAACGAGTGGATAACGTTGTAAGAGTGAAAAAGTTTGTTATTAAGATGTGTTACTGTATTTCCAATTTAAACATTCAGTATTATGAATAAATAATAATTAATGGTGTGATATTCATAGATAAATTGATTTTAATGTATGTACATTTTGTGTTGGTTATTGAAAATGATTTGTGTATGTTGCATACATAAATAGTAGCATATGAAACATTTTATTTCAAGTAGTAAATTTTCAAAGTTGACATATCTTGAAAACTTCAATATTCCCTGCTTTGAAAGTTCACTTTTACGCCAATACATATTCGCCATGGGAACTGATTCTAGCGCTCTCTGGTGGTAGAAAATAAAAGCTGTCTGTAATAAACCAATTCAACTGGCAAATTTTGCGAGGGAATAACCTTTTTTTTTTCAATTTTCTCCGAATAGTGCAATTATCTATAAATAATAGAAATATAAAATAAATTATTGTATATCTAGAAAAGTAAAAACTATTCTAGTATATTGAATCATAAAAATAATTACTGGTAGGAAAAAAATTAGAATTTAAAGTGTCGATTACAGATTCACATTCTTGAAGTAGCGTATTGCATCTTTAATGCTTTTAACCATTTCCTCGTCAGTTTCTCGTCACTGGGAAATTTGTGAAAGCTAGATGAATCGCACTGTTATATTTTACATTATGGCACCTCTTTTTCTTTAGTTCACTCACCACAATAAACAATGTCACAGGAAATTTAATATCTAGATTGATTTTATTGTCTCGCACCAGAAAGCGCTAAAATCAGTTCCCATGGCGAATAGCGTTCACAAAGTCGTCAATAAGTATCTGAAGCCTTAACTATACACTTGATATTATTGCACCGAGTGTAATAATGAAATATAATTCATTGATGCATACTTTCGTTTTTTTACTGTATATTAGTAAACGTTCAAAGTAGGGCTTACATAAAATATTGTATGCTATGAGTCAAAAAAGTTACTAATTTATCAGGTATATACAGAAGTCGCCTCTGGTTGTGCTCTGTCGCAGAACTACCTATCAGCATAGTATACTGTTTTTCTCACATCATTCATAAAGATTGTCAGAATTGTTATCAAAATAAATTAAGCTAGTGAAACACTTATTAGTAGTGTGTAGAAAAAGTTTTACTGAAACTTAAAAAAACCCTGCTGTTTCGCCAATTAATAATAAAAATAATATCCATTATCATTTGTATTATAATTACAATTGACATGCATTGCCAATGCAAAGTGTATACTAGAAATCAGTAACAAAATATGTCAACAAAATTATTATGTAGATTAGATACCATTTGTTTTGTCAGTTTGTCTCTCTAATTTTTGAAATCTGTAAATGAAATAACGATAATTAGAATATTTGCAAACACATTTAAATACCCTGCTTTATGGCATTTTTTAAATCTTAACACGAGAATATTTTTAGCCCTTCAAATTTTAAACAAACATCTGTGCCTATTAAGAACAATGAACATGGCGTTCAGTAAAATGTAACCTGAGTGACTCAATGTCAACCCAGAGATAAAGAAGCTATTCGATAATATTAGTTTTTTCTTTTTAATAATATGTATTACACAAATGTAAAAAAGGCATACATCCATTTTTATTTTTCAGAAGAAAATTAGCGAGATAAACATTACATGTCTTTCCATGTTGTAATTTAAAAAATATATAAACGTTGAAATTGGTTTAGAATATAATACATGACAATATTAAATAGTCACAGAGTTTATTTTATCCCGGAGTTGGCTGTAACAAATCATTTTTTTACATTTATGATACAGAGTTAGCCCAGTCAAAATCGAAATTGAACCTCGGAAAAATTTCGTTAGAGATAAACATTTACACTGGTCTCTAATAATTTAGAATGAAATTATAAAAAGTCCCCATCTATCCGATTTGTACTAAAAATTTTATTCGAGAAATGTTGAAAAAAAAAATCTCTTGCAAATATCGTGTGAATATTAAATTTATCACAAAAATAGTTATAAAATTTGTAGACCACAAAGTTTTTTCACTAAAAAAGTCGTTATTAACTTCCTGGTACATTGAGAAGTTATTGCAATTGCTCCGAAAATAAAAATTTTTAACAAATTTTTGTTTCAAGGTTACATACTACACTTTTTTTAACTATTTGTGAAAAGATGTCTGTGTCTGTACATATTTATGTACTTAGTTGAGGGTCATTTCTTTCAGAGACGAAATCTCGAGAATAAAAAATGATATCAATGTGTATAAGCATAAATATGATCTAAAAGAAATCTTTTGAAAGTCGGTCCAGCTGTTCTTTTTTTTAAGAGACAGTAAACAAGTACATTTTACACAATATTGTGAATAAAAAATCGTATCAACTTTGTTAGAGGGTGTCAATCGAAGCGTGTTAGTATCAGTTTAGCCTGAAAGAAATTTTATGAATAACGACCTAGCGGTTTTTGTTTGAACAGACCATAAAAATGAATTTTACGAGAATTATCATGGATAAAAAACGACAGATTTCGTTAGCGTGTTAATCGAAGTGTATTAACGTAAATATAACCCAATTTTTTTAATTTTGCGCTATTGAAAATTTTCAATAATTCAGGAAGTTATTTTTTGTCCGTTTTTTCAACAGATATCGACGTTTTTGAAGACACAAGAACCTATTCTGATTGTTTTTAGAATATGTGTAAACACTTGCGCGGGCAATAAAAACTCCTCGATTGATTGAAATCGTTCTTGCAACATTTGAAAGGGTTCAAGTGAACTTGGATTTTCCGAAAATCTGAACTCAATTGGTCTCGTAAATTTTTAAAAACCTCAAAAATACAAAATTTGGAAAAACTGTTTTTTCTTTTTTTAAATTACTTAATTACTGAAGCAACTCATTCCAAAATCTCGTCATATTTAAAACTAAGACGCGTCAAATGTTGCAAGACTAAATTTTACTTTCGCGCTATTATATAACTGAAAAGTTAACGGAAAAAAAGTTAAAAATATTTTGGATGACCAATACCAATAATAATCGGCTATATGTGTATCGGTATAGGGACCATATCAATTTTTAATAAGTTTAAAACGTAAACGCAGTTTTTGGATTTTTCAAATATTTATTAAAGAATGTATACAAAAAGATACAGTTTATTTCTTTTTGGATACACCAACAGTTCTTCCTCTTCTGCCGGTGGTTTTTGTGTGTTGACCGCGTACACGGAGACCCCAATAATGACGCATACCTCTATGCGCACGGATCTTCTTCATACGTTCTAAATCGTCACGAAGTTTGGAATCCAAATTAGATGATGTAAGCTACAAAGAAAGAAAATATTCACACATTACGATTTTCACATATTTCAATATGTAGTTAGTTACATTAAATGGGAGAAAAGATATTGAAGTATCAGTGGGTTTCATTAGTGGATTACACTAAATCAAATAATATTTGTCCGGCTCCATCCGAGCAGTAACTTGTTATTAATTAATGTTATGTACCAGTGTTGCCAGTCTACTACAATTGTACTAGATTAGTACTTTTTTGTCATTTTCTGTACGCTAGTACATTGAAGCAAAAATCTAGTACTTTTTAATTCCCAATGTTCACACACCCACCACAACAAACGAAAAAAAGGAAAATTACCAAAAAAAGACTTTTTTGTTGTGGAAATGAAAGATCTTTTTTTTTCGCTCTCCTACATTGTGCCCATATACGATAAAATTTGTGAAATTAGGTTGTTCAACCCTGATCTAGTACGCAAAACAAAAAAGTTCTGGCAACACTGTTATGCACTCGCTTCATTCAAATTCATATTTCATTTAATGAGCTAGTCACTCGCTATGCTCGAATACATAGAGGTTTGCCTCCGTTATCAAAACAAATAATGTAAACAAACTTTTACGTTTAATTTGACAGATCAGCGGGTGTGGTACAGTATGTAGTCAGTTAATATATCATTTCGGTAGCTGTACACGATTGTAAGTTTAAAATCCCATTGAAAAATACACCTTTGGCAATGTTTTTACCTTAGAAAAAGCTTCCGAAAAAATGTCAAAGATTGTATCACGTATTTTTATTGTCTTCAGAATGCATTTAACTTATTTTCAATCCAACTTAAAATCAATCTGAATTGCACCTGGGTAAAGGCAGACCACAGATGTAAATCTTCACCAAGGCACTTAAGTTAGTAAATGGTAAAAACCGCATTTAAACCCGTTTAGTAGTTCATTTTATATCCAATTTTTATAAGTGAAGCAAATTTGAAGTGCTTCGCCTTTGAGTTAACAGACTGTATAAGCAATTTTATAAATGTAGTATTGTTATATGGTCATTCTATGTTCATAAGCTGTAACTGTTCAATAGTATCCACAGTTCTGATGTTTTGTGGTCTGTTGAGCAGATTACTGTACGAAAACATAAAACCTCTATAAAAATACGTTATTATCGCACCGGCTACCAGCTAGATGAACATGGAAGTTCAAATCGCCGTTTATCAGTGCAAAAAACTTCAAGACAAATCGATTTCATAAGACTCACCTGGCTATATTTTCCGTCGACAATATCTTTTTGTCTATTTAAAAACCAATCAGGGATTTTGTATTGTCGTGGATTGCTCATGATCGTTACGACTTTTTCTACTTCCTCTTCTGAGCATTCTCCGGCGCGTTTATCTAAATCTACATCTGCTTTCTTTAATACAATATTGGCGTAGCGTCTACCTACACCTTTAATTGCTGTCATGGCAAACATTACTTTTCGTTTGCCATCGATATTCGTTCCCATAATACGGAGAATATGTTGAAACTTTTCTGGAATTACCAGCGACTGAAAAAAATATTTCACATTTTATTTACAGCTCATTACTTGGGGGTAGGTGTTTAGATTTTTTATTATTGACAATCATCTCGATTAATCTATAATTTTATCAAAGTAGTGTTAGCTTAATGCTGTTTTTTCAAAATCAACCAACAAAACATTGTGTAGTTTAATAATAAGGTTAAAAATAATTTCGTTTTAAAAATAAGACGTGTCATAATTATAAATTGTTCAAAGAACATTATTCTACTCGATTAATGCGAAAAAGTTTCTAGATGTTTATAAAAAAACGAGATTTATTCAAAACTTACCATTTTGGCAACGTGTTTCTATATCCTTCACGTTAACAAAACCAGACACAAAATGGCAGATTTACAAGAAATGTACCGCGAACTTCTTTACCGACGCTAGACAGGTCGTAGAAACCATAGAGTTTAACCTCACTAGTAGTACATAGAGATATGAACCAGAGAACATATACTATATGAACCAGAGAACGAACTGCTCCGAATTGTTTTTTTTTAATGTAATAGTAACTATATTTTTGATATATCGTACATCAAATCTATCAAATTTAATTAAATAGTATTATGCCCGGTTTACATTATTCCAGTCCAGCGATCCAGTCCAGTGCTGGATTGCAACTGGAATAATGTAAACCCTCACTGGAATGCACTGGATCCAGTAAGCATTCCAGTCCAGTAACTGGATTCGCGGTCTACTTTTGAATCCAGTGCGATCAATCCAGTGCAACTGGAATAATGTAGACGGCCAATCCAGTCACGGACATAGGAATATAGTCCATGAATCCAGTGCCATTCCGTTCCTTTTTTCTTAGTTCATTATCAACCTCATTAATAACTTCTTGTAGCAAGAGTGATTGCGCACGTTTGAAACAGTTTCGAAACTGATCTCTTTTTGAAATCATTGTCACTGTGGTGTTCACAATGAAAACGGCTTCTAAATGACTGGAATAATGTAGACAACGAATCCAGTCCAGCGATCCAGTCCAGCACTGGACTGGATCGCTGGACTGGAATAATGTAAACCGGGCATTAGTTTTCAATTATTTCTAAAGATTTTTTATATAAAAATGACTAATATTTTTGCCTCAATGATTTGTTCATTTTAATAAAATAATTTCAGGGGTTGATGTCTAGCGCAGAGAACATACCTTAGACTATAGACTATAGAGGAACATACACTAGCATAAACTACTTTTAACATCCTCTAAGGTTCTAACCTATTTTTTTTGACAGTTTGTGTCAAATACTTACCAAAATGTCACACTACGAGGTTTCAGAGAAAATAAATTTAGTATTTGATATTGGTTCAGCTTACACGAAATTCGGTTTTGCTGGCGAATTTTCACCGCGGTGTATAATTCCAAGTGTAGTGACAAAAGAATCAGATGGGACTGTACGGAAATTAATTGATTATAAAGATGAAAATGATCTTTATAGTATGTTGGTTGATTTTTTACATCATATTTATTTTAAACATGCGTTAACCAATCCAAAAGATCGTACAATGATTATAGTGGAATCATTACTTAATCCAACTTTATTCAGGGAAACCTTGGCGAAAGTAATGTTTAGTCATTTTGAAGTCGCACAAATTTTATGGCTACCATCACATTTGGTTAGCTTAAGCACCTTAGCAATAGAAACTGCTTTAGTAATGGATGTGGGATACAAAGAAGCTGTGCTTATTCCTGTATGTGAAGGTACAGCAGCACTTCAAGCGTGGCAGGCGTTGCCCACTGCAGCGGAAGCAATTCACGACGTTATTAGATCACAAGTTAAACTGGATTACAATATTGAATTGCCAGAGAAAACAGTTGAAGATATTAAAATCAGAGCATGTTTTGTTACAAAATTAGAGAGAGCACAACAGTACGAAAATAATACACCACCAGAATCGTGTCCAAGCGTTGAATATCTGCTTGAAGGTTCACGTAAAATTGTTGTTTCGGGAAGAATTCGAGAAACAGCATCTGAAGTGCTATTCGAAAGAGATAATGATTTTCAATCAATTTCTACAATGATTTTAGATGCACTATTAAAATGTCCAATAGATTTGAGAAAGACATTAGCCAATAATATTTTATTGATGGGAGGAACCGTAATGTCACTAGGATTCAAAGCTCGATTAAAACAGGAGTTGTATAAATTACTGAACTGTAAGCCTTATTCAAAGAAGTTACATATAAAAACTTTTAAATTTCACTCGGCTCCTGCAAAAGAAAATTATACAGCTTGGCTAGGAGGTGCAATTTATGGATGTACAGATATTCCTTCTACAAAATCACTTTCAAGAGATGCATATCTTATGAATAAAAGGGTGCCTGATTGGTCAAATCTGATTGATAATAAAAAGATAATAAAATAAATGTTGATTTTGTATACAGATGACAATTTTTGTTCAAGTGTGCATGCTTATTTGTATCAGGTCCAGATTAAAAATTGTAGACTTTTCAAAATTTCCAGCCTTCTGAACTTTGCATTTGTAAATCAGTATGGGCCAGATTACCATGGCGTACGTAAATATTTTTAAATTAGTTTTTGTTCGTATTTGAAATAATTTAGGTGTCCTTTTGTTCAGAATTATTTTTCTAGCCCATAAAAAATAAAGAATTGCATTAATTGTTAGATCGATCAATATAATTTTTCGCCGATACCGATATGTCCATTCCCGATTATCGGGCATAGAAATTATTTTAAACTTTTTGTACCTAAGTTTTCTTAAAAACTAAAGAAGCTTTAAATATAAAAATACATGTTTCTAATTTTAGTTGTATAATAAAAAATGCTTGCTTTTTATTTTCCATTTCTAAAAATCAATTCTTGTGCTTGCTATGTGACAAACTATTAAAAATATAGGTTTATTTTCGATTTTAATAACCTCAAAACATTGTTTACCTACTTTTATTAAGCATCAAGAGGGAACGCAGTATTATTAGACCGATATTGATAGATCTCTATTAATTATAATAGCAATACAAGCTGATAATTTCTATTGAAGTTTCCTGAATCAGTGTAAGCAACTTGCTTACTTAAATAATTTTCAAGTATTGGAAATACAATATTGCATACTATTCTCATCTGTATAAGTAGATTTTATGTGATTTAATTTGCTTATGTATGTAATTGAATTAAGTATAATATTTAATGTAACACTTTTTTATTTATAATTTAATATGAAATATTATAAACAGTATTTGTCTATTTTATTTTCAAGAGTAAAAAGTTGATAATTTGATAGGAACTTAATGGTATATATTGGGAAGAGAATGCAGATTAAAAATTCTCGGCAACTGAAGTCAATAGCGTCTAAAAGGTAAGTATCGTTATCCCTAATGCTTACTGTAGGGGTTCATTGTTGTATTATGGCTATAAAGTGAAATACAATTAATATGTATTACCAAATGTTACACCTTTACGATAATGTAAGAATTGATTTTATCAAATCGTTTAAAATAAGTTTTTAGGTTTGTGACAAAATACAGGTTTATTATTAATCTTTGTTTTTTAAACAATTTAAAAAGCTTGAATGTAAATACAATCTAATATAATACGTTATATTTAATTCATAAATCTTTAACCAAATTATGCAACTCTTGTATGTCAACATTTTCTGCTGTCAACTTTACCTCTTTACAATAAAAATTTACATCTAACTGTAACTGAATTCTAATTTTTTGATCATCATTTATCGTTCCAGCGTCAGTTTGCGATACTTTGGACTTTTTTAATCTTCTTAAAGAATCTTCGGTTTTTCTCACAGATGTTAAAATTTCATTAACGACGGCATAGTATTCTTTTGTAATTACAGAGTAAATATCTGTAATTATTTCATTTAATATTTCTTTGTGTAATTTTTTTCCAAACGATTCATAAAATGTTTTTGGTGGGAGTAAAACTAAATTAACATATTGACTATGTGCAGTTGGTACACTTCTGTTTGTTTTGCGATATAGTCTCGGAATATGTAATACTTGCTTTAATGCTATCGAACTTGAAACACTTATTATTTTACACACAACACTTTTAATTTTTGGTAATTGATCATTTAATTGTTTCAATTCTTCATTTACACTCTCAAGACACGTACTTCTAACCACTTCCGTAATCATTGAAAGGTCCATAGCTTCCAGTTTCGCAGACAATGTATTTATGTCTAAAATAACATAAACAAAAAAACTGACTCTTATTTCCAAGTGTTTCTGATCGTTTTCATGGTCTGAAGGTGGCTCAATAGAAGACAAATTTGCGTTGATCCAAGTACTGTATCGTGACAGTATTTCTAAAATAAGTCTCCAAAAGCAATGAGTAATTTGTGAAATGAAAACATCTCCACTTAAGCACCTCTGAATACTAATCCAAACTTGCTGAGTAGATTTTAATTTGAACTCGGAAATTTCTTCATTTATATAAGTTTCTATATCAGTATCGATTAAAGTTTCTTCAAGATTTGTGGCAATTTCATGAAAACGTATCTGATAATACACCGGCAGATTCCAACGTTGCATGTGTAAATCATACGACGGATGCTCAAATATGTTTGTCTCAGAAGTATTCGGGAATATAGAATTAAGCTCTGAAATGAATTTTGTTGTTTCTATAAAGCGATTTTGAAAGGTATTCGGATTCCCGGGTGCATAGATGTTGCTTAAATTAACATGAAGCTGTTCGTCCAATTCAATCCATATACTGTTTATTGGAAAATTAAAACCAACCAATTGTAAATTATTATTAGGATATGTTAAGGTTAATAGTTGTCCTAATTCTGATTGAACAAAAATTATAATTTTTGTATAAAGTTGTTTTAATTCACTGCTGTTATTGTCAAATTCGTCAATTATTTTTTGCAATTTTGGTGCAACAATTTTTTTTCTCACAAGATTCTCAGTATTCTTTTCATTGTTTAAAAAGATCTGCATACGTAAACATGAAATTATGTCGTCTTTATGTTTCGTATTTACAGCATTTAAAAATGTATCTTCCAAATTTTCAAATAATAATTTCGATACATGATTAAAATCTTGCTTTTCAGACAAAGTTAACAGTGTTTTATCACATTTCTGTAAATGAATTTCTTGTAAAATATACTGATCAACAGCTCTCAATAATATATCGCTACTCAAAGGATATGTTTCAGTGCTTGGTTTCAATATATTTTTTATTCTATCGCAACAAGCCACAGCTTGTAAGACGTTTAAAATATTTTCTTTTTCATCACTACATATCTTCTCACTTTGCATTAGTCGCTCAATATTTTCAATATTTGTTTGAAGTGAATGCAAAACCTGCCGGAGTTCTTCTTGTAACTGGCCTAAACATGTTACTAAGGCTTGGACTTTATTATCGAGACCATTTAAACTACTTGAAAGTGTTAGTATTGTATCAGATTCAGAATTTACGATGTCAATTATTTTTGTCTCCAATGTTTTTAGGTGACCATTCAATTCATCTCTTAATTCTTCCAATGAATGATTTGCGCTGTGTACTTGTAAAAATTCGTCCATCGAAAAATCATTTTGAAGAAATTCGTTATTCAATGATGCTAGATCTGTCATTGCACGCGTCTTATGCATTTTCTTGGACATATCTTTCGAAAGAAAATAAATAAAATAAAATTTCTCACATTATTTACACAATCATACCAAGATTAAATAATTTACACCGATTTGACAACTCAACAAATTGAACATACTTAGGTTATGTTAAATTGTAACATCAAAAGAGCAAACGAGATTGTTCAGCTTACAAGATTCTCCCTAGATGGTAATGGTGTTCAAGTTTCTGTTCTAAAGCTACGGTTGCATTTAAGTGTGAACCTGTGTGACAATAAATTCAGCTATCGATTTATTTACTCGAAATTCATATTCATGTTCAACTATTATCAACAAACTATTGCAAGTCTATTTTGTGTTTGCGACAAACGATTTCACATTAATAAGTGATTGTCTAGTTTTTATTAAACATTATTAGTTAATTAATATTGTTTGAAAATCAGTTTTATTCTTTAGTTAATGTAAATGAGGAAGATACAGTCACTGTCAATAAACAAGATTTAAATTAGTTGTTCGAAACTATTTGTTGCAAAAGATCTTTTTTTAATAACATGATTTATCAATTTATCAAGATCCAATGAGAACATTCTTGCAACATTTGGATCTTCACTAATTTATAATCTAAGCCGCAGGCGTAATAAACTAACCGATTCCTAAAAGGATTAAATTTTGAGGGAAGATACTATTTACTATTTATTATGACAAAGAGGAAGCACTAGGGTTGCCTAGTGAAATGTGGGTCGAATGTCCGGGAGAGCTCACTTCCGGTGCAAAATGTTACTTTATATTTAGGTACATGTCATAATTTAAAATTGGGAAGAACTCCTTTGCTCAACATGGTAACCATGGTTTTGAAGTATAAATTAAAATATTAAATACCTACTTTACTCAATGATAAAAGATAAAATTTGGCATGATCCTTTCAGAAAAAAGTTATATTTACGTCTGACTCTCAAACTACTATGGAATTTCTCAATAACCAATTCCGCACCAAACTTATGCAATTAATAAAAAAAATGAAAAATAAATACCACTTTAAGTAAAAACCATCAAAATGAGTTGGATAGTTTTTATTTCTATTATAAAATAAATTTTAGTGTAACCGTAGCTTTAGAATTATACTGCTGGCCTGTGACTTGGGATTTTGACAGAATATGTTTGGATGGGTGGTGACATAAAAAACTAAGCATGGCTGCTAATGCATTTCACAAATTTGTCTTATTTATTGGATTTTTAGCACTATTTCATTCGGCATATTCAGCTGCACAACGTAAGTTTAATAAGTTAACGTGCCTTAGTATAATACCTAATTAAATTTAGTGATGATCCCTACATATTATTTTTGAATAAATTAGTTGTTATAATATCCTGTTTGAGTATGTTTATTATTATAATACAGTGATAATTATATTGTTATTGCCAATTATACAGTCTCTATAGTGTCAATAATCGATTTATAAGTTAATAGTTGATAATGTTTCTGAACAGTCAAATGTTTGCATTAATTATTAAAATGTGTAGATTCATTCATTATGAAATATTGTGTTTTACAGATCGCACGTATCTACGTATTACAGAACAAGAATTCTATCAATTACCAGTTGATGTACGTAATAAAAAAATGAATAATTCATTCATGCAAATGGAATGGTAAGATTCACAAGAAATGGTGAATATATTCGAATTTAATTTTTCAGATAATAATTCAGGGTATCATAAGCCTGTTTGTCGTCATGTATGCGGTGATGTATATTGCTGGCGACTTTAAAGAAATTCGTGCAACTGTTGAATTAGAAAAAAAGTCATGGGAAACGTTTCGCAACATTCCTTCATTTTACACATTTAGTCATCGTGGAAAAGTATATTCACCAAATTATATGCCCGTCACTCATAAATCAATTTTGGAAGATTTAGAATAATGCTTTGTTATTTAGTCTCCTTTTCATTGTGTAAATAAAAGTCGTTTTTTTAAAAAATATATTGGTTTTATTTTTTTCCAGTTTACCTATAGAGTGTAGACGTAGAGGTAGACAGGTTAGTCTAGGGAATAAAGACAAAAAATAAGTCAAACTTCGGAAAAATTAGGGGAAAGTCAGGTTTTGGCATGAACCTTCGTTTCGTGGCTCTAAACAATATCCCAAAAGTCCCCACCAATAGGTACATGTTCCGCTAAAAATGTTACGCGAATCAAAGGTCACAAAAACGGTTTTTCGAGAAAATCTCGCGGTCACATAGAAACCAGTGGGAGTATATGCCCAAGTAATTCAAGAATTACAAGGCGCGAAATTTTACGTCATATACCCCGGTGTTTTGTTTGAAAATCGGTGTATATGTCGCCGGGATATTGTCAAATCCGTGATTTTGTAATTTCACTAGTGAAATTACAATATCACGATTGACAAAGATTCGTGATATAATTTCACTAAGTGAAATTATAATATCACGGGTTTGACAATATCCCGGCGACATATATATTTAACGACACTTGGAGCTTAATATAGTATAACTTAATTTACTCATTCTAAGAAAAAAATAACAGTTGAAAATAATGAAACACAGAAAGGAAAATATAATTTTAATAATTTCACGGTTCTCTATGTAATATGTTATTGTGTCATGCAAAAATTAAACAAAGAGCTACCTAACTAACATCTTCAGGAACAAAAGAACAACAGATTTTTTTTCAAAATATTTCTGAAATTATGAGTTTAGAAAAAAAATTTAAAACTTTCTTGTAAAACAGATAGAAAAATAAACCGTTATGAAAAGTACCCAATTATTATATAAAAACAACTTTATAGCATATATGCGCCGACTTTAGCTCAAAGAATTTTTTACAAAAATTTCTTTAAAATAGAATAATAAAACATTATAAAAAGTACACCATTATTATATAAAAAACAACGATGGCATGTATCTCTTTTGCGCATGCGCCGATTTTTCCCAAAAATTATACAAAACTCTTGTAAAAATAGATCGAAGAAAAAACCGTTATGAAAAGTATACCATTGTTATATACAAACAACTTTATAACATAAACCTCTTCTGCGCATGCGCCGACTTTCCCTCAAAAAACATTTTACAAAACTTTCTTGTAAAGTAGAATAATAAAACACTATAAAAAGTACACTATTATTATATAAAAAACAACTATGGCATGTATCTCTTTTGCGCATGCGCCGATTTTCCCCAAAAAATTTACAAAAATTTCTAGTAAAAATAGATAGAGTATAAAAACCGTTTTAAAAACTATATTATTATTATATAAAACAACATTATAAGAGATATATTCTTTTACGCATGCGCCGATGTTCCCCAAAAACAATAGGCCACTTCATATTTGCATATCAAACATCCTCCCAAAATTTGGTTTCAATCCGCTCATCCTTGGTGTCGGAATGATAAGAAATGTCAAAAGTGACGTTTGCAATTACTGTCAAAGTATTATGTTCTAATAATAATTAGTTATTCCAATAGTTAACTTAGAAGGCGTTGCATTTCACAAAATACTAATGTCAAAAAATTGAATTAAACATAAGAAATGCAGCCGTTTTCATGTTAAGACAAGACATACGTTATCTTCTAATTTCCATGTACGGCCAACAAAGACGACCGACCGCGTCGCGCCATGCATTAGACAACATTGCATTTATACAGCTATTTTTCTATATCAATTTGTATAAAAAAACTGTTTAGGCAAATTCTGTTATACGAAATCTATGTAAAATGTTCTCCTCTTTCGTTTAAGACTGGTTTCAAACCGATCTGATTTAAATTGAGCGAGAAATTAGCAAAACACTTTTTTTTTCTTAATTTTCTCCCCTCTGGGACCAAAATTCAAAAATCGGGCGACGTTAGGATTTAAGTTACCCGGAGACGAATCGAACAAAAAAAAGTTTCTTAAAATCGGTTAAGGCGTTTGGGCTGTACGCTGGATACAAAAAGCGTGACTCACAGATTCACAGACAAAGCGAGTACATACCTATAGGCGCTTTAGCTTACGCTATTCGCGCCTAAAAATAGTGGTTATCAAATTTGTGGTTTTGAAAATTGCCTACAAAAATATAGTATTACATTTTTCCGTAAGACTAAAATTACCAATTACGTACGACGCATGCTGCATGATACTCGTTCTTTCACCTCGCATCCATCAATCGCTTAGTAAACCATTCCAGTCCACGCATCCGCATGATTTATGTCGTATGATGCATTGTAATCATTCGTATCACCGCATGAAAATCGAAAACCGTTAGTCAAAAGTAATAATATATTTTTTGTAGGCAATTTTCTAAGCTTTAAATTTGATAATCACTATTTTTTCATAAGTGTCACGGTTAACGAGATTTTCGCGATAACCCGTTTTTTGTGACCCTTTATCCCGTGTAACATTTTTAGCGGCACATGTATCGGTGAGGACTTTTGGTATATTGTTTAGAAGGGTTCTGTTTTGTGCAAATCAAATCATAAAATTATCCTTTTAGTCGGGTGGTTAGTTGGCAGTTGCCTAATAGTAATACCGTTTGTGGTCTATGGTGCATTTCAATGTAGGCCCTGTGTGTTGCGCGGACAGCCTATCTACATAGGCATTTTTGAGAAATCGCTATTCCAAAGCCAAAAAATTGATGCTACGGTATAATATGGCTTACGAGAAAAGTAATGTAAAGTATTTTATGACAAAAAGAATACTTAATATTTTCTGTTAGATTTCAATCAAGCTTACCGTACCGAAGCGTAAAATAGGAGTTGAGCATGAGCGTCTGTAATGATGTAAGCTGCATTCTAATTTGGATAAAACAATATTCGACAGAAAATTATTTTATTGACAGACGGACAAGCTATCACGACGTGTGTATGTGTAATTATTGTCAATCATTGTCATTATTATACAGTAGAACCTCTGTAAGTCGAACTTCAAGGGAGAAGTAAAAAAATCGAGTTATAGAGTTTTCGACTTATGAAGGATTTCGAGTTAGGCGGATTTTCTAAGGAAATATTTGACTTGTAGAGGTTAAGATTCATTCTAACTAATTTTGAATTGCTATGTTCGAGATACAAAGTTCCAATTCATTTTTTCGAGTTATAGAGGGAAATATGAACCGAAATGGCCTGTACTTGTAGAGACTCAGTGATTATTTCGACCTATAGAGGGTTGATATTTTGAGTAATTTGGGGCTTGAAGAGAAGGGAATAAAACATTTTTTCGAGTTTTGGAGGTTTTCAACTTATAGAAGTTCTACCGTAGTAATGACGGGACTATTTGATCCGTAATCACGGGAATTTTCAATGTGTTGGCTAGCCTATCCATGCGTTCATCAACAGTGTAGAACATTTCGAAAAATTTGTCGCGACCACCCTACAGAAGTAATTTTTTCAACATAATACTTATTTGTTGACAGGAGTAATCCTGCGCATTTTCGAATTGATACATGTATCTTATATGATTTCTCCATGCAAATTTTGAAACCCCGTTACACCCTTTTAGGGTTTGAATTTTCAAAAATCTGTTCTTAGCGGATGCTTACGTCATAATAATCAGTGGCGGATTTGCAGTTTTAGCCGCCCTAGGCCCAGTGCTGGATTAGTCACGTAGTAAGAGTAGCAAATGTTACGGGCCCCGCGAATTTGGGTGCCCCGGGCTCCAACGACTGTCTGACCGTAATAAAAAATATTAATTTAGATAGGAGCGTAAAATATCTTGCATGCCTTAAACGCGAAGCGCTTAGACTATGTCTCACTTCCACTTGAAAATCTAAAACTGGATTTCGTCACGTTAAATCATAAAAATAAGTAGGTATTTTGCGAACTTTTTAACGTTAATGTTCTAAATTCTAATGTTTAATAATTTATAATCGATATATTTAGACTAGCATCTTTACCACATTTGTACCCTTCAAGCGGTCCGATTTTTATTTTTTATATATAGGTATACATTTATTTTGCGAGTTTACGTAGCCGAGATTGTACTTTTTTAATCGATTTTAATATAATGTCGATTATAAGTATTTCGAGAAAACAGGCGAACTATTTAAATTTTATTAACTCAGTCACGATCCAATCTACTGTGGTTGGTTGATTTATTATAAAATATAGATTCATTTTATGAGTGAATATAGCTGACCTGTTATCTCTAAATTAAAAATTTGCCCATATTAAATCCAGAAAAGTTTATTTGTTACAGTTTTATTTAATACCCTAAACTTGAGAACCTAAAGCAAACCAAGGGCCCCTTGACAGAATTTGCTACAGGCCCCGCGCTGGCTTAATTCGGCACTGCCTAGGCCCCAGACCATGTAGTATGTACCAGCCGCTCCTTTCTCAGCACCCATCATATAGACTACATATTGAATTTACTTTATTGCCGACGGTTATCGAAATCAATTCAGAAATTTAGCTAACTATAATAGATGCTCGTTTGTAATATTTTCCGAAGTTTCACGGATAATTGCACATCTACACTCTCGCGAACTCATTTTTGAACTTAGACGTTGCGCGCTAGCAACAAAGCTAACGTAAAATCATCTTAGAAGAGCATTATGTGATCTAAACTCAAATTTATAAAAAAAATTCTCGACAATAGCTCAACATTATTGGTTTTAATACATTGTTTGTTTTAAATGCATTTAAAAAAAAACCCAACTGTCCAAAATATTGATTTACATTAGATATTCCGATCACTTTTTTAGGAAGATTATTGTTATACGATGCGGTGCAGACTGCACCGTGTAATTCGCCCTGCCATACGCCATAATGTGTTTTGTCACGATTTGCCGCCCCTAATATCTGACCGCCCTTAGCCCGGGCCTTAGGGCAAATCCGCCACTGATAATAATTATCTGTGGGCCAAATTTCAGCCTAATCCATCCAACAATTTGAACAGGTCGTTGATTCTCTTTGCAAATTTTGAACCCCCGTTACAACCTCTTAGGGGTTGAATTTGAAAAAACCCGTCTTCGCGGATGCCTACGTCATAATAACTATCTGTGTGCCAAATTTCAGCTCAGTCCGTCTAGTGGTTTGAGCTGTGCGTTGACAGATCAGTCAGTCAATCAGTCAGTCAGTCAGTCAGTCAGTCAATTAGTCAGTCAGTCAGTTAGTATATATATATAACTACTGGGCTATTGAATATACCCAAAAAATGTCTAAAAAGTTTAAAATAAAACAAAAGTAAAAATTTTGAAAAAAACCACGACGAATATAAATGATGTAATAGAAAAATAATTAAATACAATTCTAAAATCCCCGACTTAAAGCGGCATATCCCCGCCGCCCCCTCCGACATGCGGTCACAAACTATACCAAAATGTCGGGGGAGCTCAACTCTACAGTTTTTGTAGGAAACATTTTTCGATTCGAGACACACCACATTGAAATTCCCCAATCCACTCCACTATGAACTCTGTATAGTTCATGAGTGCGCTGTGAATACTATTCTATTCTTCAAATAAATTTGGACTATTCTATTCTATTCTATTCTATTCTATTTTATGACATCTGTATGAGAATTTAATATTTAAAGAACACTCTTCTTACTAGAGAATCAAAATCAATATTATTGTAAGAGATACCCGAAGCTTGTTTTTGCGCCATATTTTTAATTTAACAACCCCGGCGTTACGACTGCATTTTGTATTTTTTAAATTTCATTCGGGGCATTGAGACCTACAAATTCTCAAAGTTTCAAAACTTCTGCACTATCGATTGGACTACTTCAGTCATAGTAGTCTTTGACTAAAATAAATAATTGACAACATAGTTTTGTGTTTTTGAACATTTTTTATTTTGTGAATTTCGAATTGTTTTTATTTTATGTGAATACCTATATTGTACAATATGGATTTACAAGAATTAATCCCACCACCTTTTGCTCCAGAGGACACTAATATTTTGCCAGTGTTATTCGCAAAGAATGCAATTAATGATGTTGAGGTAGGTGCTATTTAACATTTTATTACAAACTGACATTGCCTGTAAAATTTATGATGAAATTACGCATACGTATTGAAAACTATTGTAGATTCCGCCTTCAGTTTTTATGTCAGAAATGAAAATGTCAACAGAAGAAAGATTAGCTCATTTAAAAAAACAATCGCATCGTGGGAAGACATCAAACAATGATTCAAATTTAGGAACTATATTTAAAGCAACGCCGGAGTTTATTGTGTTTCAAAATTTTAAATTGGGAATGATTTACACAGTTCCGTTGACTTTGAGGAATACAAGCAAAGTATATTAAATTTAATAATAACAATTATAACATAATGTTGATAATATTATAATATTACTAGCCGTTACACGCGGCTTCTTACGCGATCGAGACGAGACACGGATATTTTCCCATTTTTTAGCATAGTTATTCCTTTCTCGACGTAGACACACACTAAGAATGGATTTTATATGCAAATGTAACCCAAAATATATTCGAATTTCGAATGCTTTCGATTCTAAACATCGATTCTTAACGAAGTATTCAAATACTAAAAAATCGAAATTCTGCCTCGGTATCTTGCCGACCGATTTCTGGGAGGATGCGAGTACGAGATATTACAGTAGAAACGAATGTAATGCTATAAGCAGAATTCGCGTCGATTTCGATTCTCCGATTTAGCCACCGTAACCTGTCGCGCGTCGGTAGGCCATACAAATAATATAAATACCGTAACGCCCATAGCCGAGCAAGGCCGTGGCGTAGTTTGTTGATTTTCGACAACTTACGGGCCCAATAGAAAAGTCATTAAAAAACAAATGATATTCCGAGTCGGGCCTACAACAGACCAAAGAAATATATATGTTACCGGCCAAACCCGATTTCAGGACAAACTAGTTCAGCCTAGGCCAAACTAGTTTGGCCTAAGCTCGATAGGACAAACTAGTTTAGCCTAGGCCAAACTAGTCTGGCCTAAGCTCGATAGGACAAACTAGTTTAGCCTAGGCCAAACTAGTCTGGCCTAAGCTCGATAGGACAAACTAGTTTAGCCTAGGCTGAACTAGTTTGCCCTATGATAAACTAGTATGGCCTACTCCGGACTAATGTTGCTGAATCGAATAGGTATAGAAAGACAAAGATAGGAAGTATTTTTGCAACAAAAGAAAGTTTTAAGGTTATACACCCTATAGAGCAATGTATAGAGTACACGCTGAAATTTTAATATGTAATTATGGATATCTCATACATTCAACTGCATTTTTGACGTGATAACGTCTTATAAATTGATGAATCACCAATATTATAAATTGATAAAACACCGGCTGCATGTACGAAAAAGTGTAACGTAACGTTCCTAACGTTCGTAACGCGTAACGCATAACGCATAACGCGTAACGTTCCGCCTGACCCTGTGCGTGCTTTTTGCTAATTTCTCGCTCAATTTAAATCAGATCGGTTTGAAACCAGTCTTAAACGAAAGAGGAGAACATTTTACATAGATTTCGTATAACAGAATTTGCCTAAACAGTTTTTTTATACAAATTTATATAGAAAAATATTTTATACAAATTTATATAGAAAAATAGCTGTATAAATGCATTGTTGTCTATTGCATGGCGCGCGCGCGACGCGGTCGGTCGTCTTTGTTTGCCGTACATGGAAATTAGAAAATAACGTATGTCTTGTCTTAACATGAAAACGGCTGCATTTCTAATGTTTATTTTTTGACATTAGTATTTTGTGATTTGCAAAGCCTTCTAAGTTAACTATTGGAATAACTAATTATTATTAGAACATAATACCATAGATAAACGTATTATACTTAGGAAGATTGGTAACCTAGTTAACCAAAATGAGACCACTTTTATATAGTAAACCTCTTACGTTTCATGCCCCTGGCCCACAAACTGAATGTTGTTTTGTGCTTCCACCTACATTATGGTTAAACTAAAAGTTCAGATATTCTTAAAGCTACCTCTATACTGATCCTAATTACTCGCTCAATGGTTTATAAATTGTTAAAAACCATCAATGTTTCTTTTTATTTTTGACGTATGTGATAATTTTAGTTTTCCGTGACGACAGTTCCGTTTGTTTCAAATCATAGAAACGCCGCGTAAACAACGGCACAAATAAATTTCTAAAATAAATGTAAAAAACCAAAATATATAATTCAAAATTTTTGAATTTTCAAATTTGATTTTGAATAGTCGTGGTAATAACGTTTTTTTAGTCTGTTTCACATTTTAATCAAAATCATGGATACGAATTCATTTTAATTAATAATTTAAGACAATTTATTATTCATCAAGGATCATTTCAACTTTACAAATAGGTACTGACATATTTTGTCAATAGAAATAAAATAAAATTTCTACTAACGTGTGCAGTGACGTATATAATGGCTAGTAATAAACATTTTGATATTTGAATCTTTGATTAACGTCTGATTAGTACTCTTCAATAAATAAATTATCGACCAATTTTTCAGACAATTATATTGACAAAAATATATAATTATAATTCAATAAATTTATTGAATTATAATTATATATTTTTGTAAATATAATTGTCTGAAAAATTGGTCGATAATTTATTATAATTTATTATTATTAGTGTATTTGCCATAAGGCACTTACACTATTGGCGTCGGTCGGATGGCGGGACCTAGGGGTCGGACCAAAATTTCTCGACGTTTCATAACTTTCTAAGAAGTTTGGCACCATTTTTGGAAATGTTTATATATATATATGTAATTTGGACCACATGTTGAAATCCATCACCGCACGAAGCCTATTTAAAATGGGCCCAATCGGGCCATGTTAAGGGTGGTATTTAGGGGTTGAAAAAAGTTTTCGGGCCCAAAAATACCGAAAAAATTTTCGGAACCGTTTCAAATTTGAAATTTAACCCTTTAGTAATTATTAAAATGTGCTGCTAAAATTTTAATAAAATCGGCCCGACAGGACCGGACTTACAAATTTTATGAAAACACAAGTTTCTGATATGGATTTTACATACTGAAGAGTGTATATAATTTGGTACAGATGTTGAATTGATATGTAGTATTGAAATTAAGTAAAAAAATGTTTTAAGGGTTGTATTAAGGGGTAATTTTTTTTATTTTGTCCAAAAACAAAGTTAAGTTCATATAATAGAGCCACACTGCTTATAAAAGCAAATACACTATATGTCGGCAGGGTTTCGCACTGCGACCCGGAGTTTTTATTTATTATAATTATAATTTATATAATAAAATTGTCAGAAAAACTGATCCCAATTACTCGCTCAATGGTTTATAAATTGTTAAAAACCATCAATTTATTATTTTTTTTTTGACGTATGTGATAAATGATAATTTACAGTTTTCCGTGACGACAGTTCCCAGTTTTTTTCAAACCATAGAAACGCCACGTAAACAACGGCACTTAATTTTCTAAATAAATGTAAAAAACCAAATATAATTCAAAATTTTTGAATTTTCAAATTTGATTTTGAGTCGTGGTAACGTTTTTTTTAGTCTGTTTCACAGTTTAATCAAAATCATGGATACGAATTCATTTTAATAATTTAAGGCAATTCATTATTCGTCAAAGATCTTTTCAATTTTAAGAATACTGACATATTAAAGGTAATCTGTAAAAACTTAATCCCGGTGAATTTCGTCTACAATTTTTACAGTTAACGTAACTGCACGAATTACTAATACAAGCCATTATTGAAAAATTCTCGGAAATGAAATAAGAAATAATTTTTTGACACAATTTACCTATAAACGTATCGACAGAATTTTTTCAAATCATACATAAGGCTGTTTATATTTTAAAACCATGAATACGAATTTAAAAAAAAAAATAGTCGAACATTCTCTTTATTATATTTCTTGACTATAGATACCAAAATAAATATCATCTCTGAAAAATCTTTAAAAAAAAATTCATCTGTCAGGCCGTTAAATAATTAATCATATATTTTTTCACCTACAGATTTTAACAAATTTATAACATGTAATACAGGGTGCATTTTTCGTCCACTTTGGTTATGTATTCTACTCTACAATTGTGAATGACATATTATTTTCTAGCATCGAAGATCATGTCAATTATTTTATTACGGGAGAAGTACAGTGTCCTTATAAGCATCTAATTAATTAAGATAATAAAAATAATTTAAAATGAAATACGTAATCTTATTTCTTGAATTTATATTTTTGTTCGGATTTTTTGACTCATCAGAACTTTGTTTAAAAATAAAATTTTAATTAAAGTTATTCATTTACTTATGTCAAAAGAAAAATATTTAAAAGCCCAATAATAATGTCACCGCGGGATATTGTACAATACAGTCGAATGACGTAAGAGGATCTTTGAAGAACAAATGTAATTATGATGCTAGTCACTAGAGGACCAAATTGCCAGAACAATTCACTACGGAAAACATATGTAGTTATGATGCTAGTCACCAGACGGCCGAACCATTATCAGCACAATTCACTACGAAAACTCTACATATTCTACACTCGCAGATTAAAAAAATTTAGCTTATGATGCTCGTCAATAGGTGGCCACCTAGCGGCGAGCATCATAAGTGGTCTCATTTTAGTTACCTACGTTACCTATCTTCCTATAATACGTTTATCTATGATAATACTTTGTAAGTTGCAAACGTCACTTTTGACATTTCTTATCATTCCGACACCAAGGATAAGCGGATTGAAACCAAATTTTGGGAGGTTTAGGTTATGTATTACGGAATACGTTATCACGTAAAACTATCGTCCGTAAACCGACTTTACAGACAACCAATTTTTTTTTTTAAAACATTGGCCGTCTAGTTTTCAAGTAATTAAATATTAAAAATGAGATTTTTAACATAATGATAAATGAGAAGACCGACCGGAAGTGTATATAAAAATAAGATTAAACCAAATTGGCTATAGAAAAATTAAAAAAAAATGTTTATTTGAAAGTTTGACTCTTTTAGATAACGTAAAAATTAAAAAAAACTAAACTTTCCCGTGCAGTTTTGGAGAAATATTAATTAAAAATTTTCGAAACAACTCATAAAATCTCTATTTTCTAGATTTGAATTATATCACCATGAAAACCAGACAATAAATAATATTATCGACCAATTTTTCAGAAAATTGGTCGATAATTTTATTTATTGAAGAGTTCTAATCAGACGTTAATCAAAGATTTGAAAACCAGATAATGTACAAACTAAAACTTGAAAATTGGATATTATCTCATTTACCGTATATTAGAAACTGAATTTTTAATATCCAATAACTCAAAAAGTATACGTCTAACGGTTCAAAGGTTTTTAAAAACAAAACCGTAAGATAAAATCTTTCATGCATATTGGGTTTAATTAAATATACTGCTAAAATCAAAACTTTATGGTATATGTTAAATTTGCCATGTCAATACATATATAGCTGTTTAATGATTGTTAAAAATAATATGAACAATTTTAGTGATCATACTGTGATTCGTAGTCATGATACTAGAAAAAAGTTAAATCTCTGCCTACCATTTCACATATATGCTAAGACTACATACATACCAAATTTTTATGGTATACCTACAATGTTTTAATAAATTACCACTCGAAACAAGAATTTTAGAATCAAGAAATTTTAAAAGAAAGGTAAAAAAATTTGTATTAGAAAATTGTTTCTCCAGCATAAAAGAATTCTTTGACTGTTAATATGTACATTAATTATTGTACGAAATGAATGACAATTAACTTTATTATTATATTATATAATATATTATTATTATAATAATAATCATGATTATTTTCGTAAACTAGTTTAGCCTAGGCTAAACTAGTTTGTCCTATCGAGCTTAGGCCAGACTAGTTTGGCCTAGGCTAAACTAGTTTGTCCTATCGAGCTTAGGCCAAACTAGTTTGGCCTAGGCTGAACTAGTTTGTCCTGAAATCGGGTTAGGCCGGTAACATATACAGGGTGTTCACGCGAGGAACAAAGGCAAGTTTATTTCGGAAAATATTTTCAACTATACAGGTTGTCCTATTTAAGCGGGGCAGGCCAAAGTTATGTTTTCTTTAATGCAGCACCCTGTTTTTATTTGATTTTTGAATTCTGCACCTAATTGTAAATAGAAACTGTAAGGGAAACGTTGCTCGAAAAATTAGCAGTTTTTGAGTTATTCAAGTTTTTTTGAAATTTTTGACATATGCAGACTACCTAAAATTCGAGATAGCCCAAACGAAAAACTTTATCAAACTGATATTTTGGAGATCAATAGGTAATGAAAGAGAAAATTAATTTTTGTATTCAAAAAGATAATTTACTATACAGGGTGTTCAAAATATTGTACTTCTTTTATCTAACTTAAATCGCGTATAACTTGTGAAAGTTAAATACAACGGGGTGGTTTTTATGCCCGAATTGCTTTCTTTAGGATATTTACTAACACTTTTATAAAGGGTTCCCTAGACCTAAATTTGGTATTTTCGTGTTTATTGCGACTTGAATGCGATATTGCGAAATTTCACCTTTTAAAAGAACTGTCGCAGTGTGCTGTGAAGTATTTTTACCTAAACAGTTGAAAATAGTCATTTTGTTTAATTGTGACAGATTTCGATTTGCAGTAGGTTCTTATTTTTTTATTTCAGTTTGTGTTTCCAGGGTAAAATTTAAACAAAAACGAATTCTCAAAATGCATTTTACTGTTAGTGAATACAGTGATATGATTTTAATTTTAGGAGAAGTAAAATGTGTTGTTGATCGGGCAGTACGTTTATATCTCGAAAGATATGCAGATCGTCGTCAGCCCGATAGATCTGTTTTCCAGAAAACGTTAGACAGATTTCGTGCTACTGGTAATGTCGTCTTGAAAAAAAGAAACAAAAGAGAAAATGATGAAAATGAAATTATGGTGTTGGCTGCAATTAATGCAGATCCAACTACGAGCCAGCGAATTATAAGTAGGGAAGTTGGGATTTCTCTGGGTAAGGTAAATAAAATTATTAACCAACATAAATTTCATCCTTACCACTTCAATTTGACGCAAGAACTTCGTGAAGAAGATTTTCAACGCCGAATAAATTTTTGCGATTGGTTTTATCACGAAAAAAATAATACACCTAATCTAGAAAATTTTATTTTATTTACGGATGAAGCAACATTCAAAAACAATGGGAATGTGAACCGACATAATATGCATTATTATGCTATAGAAAATCCGCACTGGATGCGGGAAGTTGCAAATCAAAAGATATGGTCAATAAATGTGTGGGGGGGTGTCATTAGTGATAAGGTGATTGGACCGTTTTTCTTTGAGGGGCATTTAAATGGAGACATGTACCTGGAATTTCTGCAGGAATCGTTAACACAGCTACTAGAGGAAGTACCGCTTAATATTAGAGCCATAATGTGGTTTCAACAAGATGGGGCACCACCACACTACTATCGACAAGTACGCAATTACTTACCGACAATATTTCAGCAACGTTGGATTGGAAGAGGTGCTCCGGTTGCTTGGCCCCCTAGGTCACCAGATCTGACCATTATGGACTTTTTTCTTTGGGGTTATGTGAAGCAGTTGGTATATGCAACAGCTCCTACAACACCTTATGACATGAAGCAAAGAATACGTATTGCGTTCGCAAGTATCACAGCTGAGATGCTTCAGAACGTCAGAAACAATTTATTAAAGAGAATACAGTTGTGTATTCAAAATGAAGGCCGACAATTCGAGCACTTGTTTTAAGTTTTGATTCTGTTATGTTGATTTCATAATTATTTTTTTAAATATTACTTTTGTAAAATAAATAAATTTGTTTAGTTGATATGAGTTTTAAAATGACTATTTTCAACTGTTTAGGTAAAAATACTTCACAGCACACTGCGACAGTTCTTTTAAAAGGTGAAATTTCGCAATATCGCATTCAAGTCGCAATAAACACGAAAATACCAAATTTAGGTCTAGGGAACCCTTTATAAAAGTGTTAGTAAATATCCTAAAGAAAGCAATTCGGGCATAAAAACCACCCCGTTGTATTTAACTTTCACAAGTTATAGTGCTAACACACGGTCGAACTTGGTCCGGTCCGACAACGGACATGGTACGGCGGATCTTGCAACAGACGACCGAATCTGTTCCCATCGAACCGGGCGGACACGCAGACTACTGTACAGACGAACAGATTTGGTACGGAGCGGACCAGATCCGCTGTCCGCTTCGAACCAAGTTCGACCGTCTGTTAGTACTATAATACGCGATTTAAGTTAGATAAAAGAAGTACAATATTTTGAACACCCTGTATAGTAAATTATTTTTTTGAATACAAAAATTAATTTTCTCTTTCATTACCTATTGATCTCCAAAATATCAGTTTGATAAAGTTTTTCGTTTGGGCTATCTCGAATTTTAGGTAAAGGTCTGCATATGTCAAAAATTTCAAAAAAACTTGAATAACTCAAAAACTGCTAATTTTTCGAGCAACGTTTCCCTTACAGTTTCTATTTACAATTAGGTGCAGAATTCAAAAATCAAATAAAAACAGGGTGCTGCATTAAAGAAAACATAACTTTGGCCTGCCCCGCTTAAATAGGACAACCTGTATAGTTGAAAATATTTTCCAGCTATAGAGCAGATCAAACCTAACAACTTTTGTCTGAAACATGTTTCTGTAAGCTTCTTCATTTCCGAAATAAACTTGCCTTTGTTCCTCGCGTGAACACCCTGTATAAACAAACAACAAACGGCGGTGTACGTGGAATTTGCACTTAGGCGAGTGATAAAATCGCATTACAAAACCATGGTGTTAGTCACCTTCGCTTTCGATTTCAGAGGAATTCGAAATATAAATACATAATTTGATTTTTTGTGTTCGAATAATCATTCGATTCTTGAAAGTATTCGAATACAAAGTATTTGATTCTGAAAATCATTCGATTCTCCCGTCACTACTCTTAAGGTGAAAATATTCGCTAAAAAATTGGTTGTCTGTAAAGTCGGTTTACGGACGATAGTTTTACGTGATAACGTATTCCGCTCGAATATCATATTTAATAATACATAACCTAAATTTTAGTAGCTGTTAAACTTGGGCCGATCGTGCTTCTCTATCGCTTATACTGCGCTCTCGCTTGCACGCACAGGGTCAGGCGGAACGTTACGGCGTTACACTTTTTCGTGCGTGCAGCTGGTGTTTCATCAATTTATAAGACGTTATCACGCCAAAATGTGTTTTTCCAGCTCTTATTATACAATATTTCTAGATTGGACAGAAAAATTGTTGCCAGTTACTTTGTAGACCGTAATACTAACAGACGGTCGAACTTGGTTCGAAGCGGACAGCGGATCTGGTCCGCTCCGTACCAAATCTGTTCGTCTGTACAGTAGTCTGCGTGTCCGCCCGGTTCGATGGGATGCACGTCGTACTTGGTCCGGTCCGGTACAATATCCGAGCGTGCAGTGTATAGCAGTACGGACTTGATACATATAAAAGTATAACGACGTCATTGTAATTCAAAACGTTGTGCACAATGCCGGATTTAGAGGTCTGGAGGCCTCGGGGCAACAAAGGAGTGGAGGCCCCCTGGCCCCAAATTATTTTCCAAATAAAATGGACAATTTTTTTCAGTCGATTTTTCCAATAAATAATTTATTGTGAAACCAAGTATAGATTCTTTTATTATTTAACAAACATATAAATATAATCAGAAACAAGAATTATCTGAAATTAAATTTTAGCATTAACGAACATAACTTTCCGAGCTGAAATCCAGTTTCCGAAGTAAGTCACATTCAATGCTCAGGAAATTTGATTTTTTTCCAAAGTCTCTATTGTGGGGGCCCCTCTTTTATGGTGGCCCCGGGGCTGTAGCCCCGGTTGCCCTCCCCTAAATACGGCCCTGGTTGTGCAACATGACAGAAATTTTGACAGAACGCGAAGTTCTTGGTGGAGTATTGGTATTATAAAAAGATTTCTCATGTTTGTGGGATCTATCAGATAAGTTATAATGTAACAGAGAAGCGCGTAACAACGCTCTAGAAATTCTTCGGGAGTGTTATTCAAAATATGATCTTCGCTATCAAGCGATTTTATTAACTTTATATGACTAAATTCATCGCGATCTTTCAAATAGAATTTTGCCCACTCCTTTCTTTTCTTCCTTGTTGTTTGTGGCGGTATTAACGTTGCCGCTAGAACAATCGCAATTTTCGCGCGTTTAATCATAGGCATGATTACGTATCTGTGTACACAAGGAGACTGACAGATTCGGTCGTCTGTTGCAACCAGCAAACTTGATCCGCCGTACCATGTCCGTTGTCGGAGCGGACCAAGTTCGACCGTGTGTTAGTACTATAATATTCGTCGTGTTCAAAAAATCTTAGCGAATTACATAATTTTATAAACTCTGGCATTTTTATATATAATAATTTTACAATTTTCCTACTTGTTTTCCTAATTTAAATTCTTAGAAATGTTATTGTGCGAGACACTGATCTTAACAAAATAAGTAGGTACATGTTGCTAAACAATTTTACTAAGGGAATACTTCAACGGTATGAATAAGACTTATTTAAGTCAAAATATAAAAAAAATATGTTGACCAGATTCTTTATATAGGTTCCGAAACCATTAAAAATGTATTGTGAAAAATCTAGATATTTTACGATCGTATATACATCCGGAACTGTGGTCACAAAAATAGCGCCTGGAATGTCTATGCATTTTACTGTCAAGTTTACACCAGTATCAAAAAAAGATTATCGTCATGAAATTAGATTTACCACCGATGGGGAATCGTTCAGCGTTCCGATTTATGGTAAGTATGTCTCTTGTTTGTAAATCAATAGACACAAAGGTATTTTTCAGGCGTTAAAAATTAACAAAATGTAAAGAATTTTTATAATGTTTATTCACGGCAGTGTAGTATGCTTATAGATTCCACAAAAAAGTCTAGTTGCCTTTTTGTGTAAAATTTTTCTCGTAACTATTTTCCTCAAAAAATTGATAGTTTCCGAGATATTTGCCATCTTCATTCCTCTAAAACGGTTCAAATTAAGAACATTTTTCACGACACAACAGAAAGGTTTCCACAAAAATTCAGCTGTCAGATTTTTTCGAAGTCAAAGTCTATTTTAACTGGACTAATATTTTAAATTTTTGACTGAAAAGAAATGCTATAAAAGAAAAGAAAAATGAAAAAGTCAGTACCTACCTACCGTAGACTCGTCGGCTGCTTAGCGTATTTCGCTAGTAGAACTAGTGCACATTAGAGCTGTAAAAGTAACGAGAAATTGTGTACCCGTATGTATTCGTTACTTAAAGAACCAGCACCTACCCGTTACTTTCGTATTTCAATATTTACATGAATTTATATTTTCACCTGTGAAAACATCGGACGTTTTACTTTATTTTATTTTTGGAAAATTCATACTGGTTTTTGAACTTAAACATTACAATATTAATATAATATTATATACTTATATATTATTCTTTGTGAATAGCAATTGGTGCCCGGCCATTACTGGATATTCCAGATGAAATTGCCATACCCCCTAGTGCTGTGAACGCCACAGAAGAACGTAACGTATTCGTACGAAATTACGGTGAAGTGCCAGCAGCGTTTAATCTGATTACTGAACCTCCATTTAGTGTAACGCCTTCCACTGTTATTTTGCCGCCTTCTGAAAGAATACTTTTAAAAATAAAATTCGAATCATCCAAAACTGGAAAATTTACAAGTAACTTAGTTTTATGCTATGAAACTGGTGAAAGACTTTATATGAAATTATACGGTTCAGCAGAAAATAAAGATGTTAGATTGGACAAACAAACTTTAAGAATCGAAGATACCTTTATGGGCCTTACAAGAGAAAAAAATATCAAAATTATAAACAATAGTGAACATATTGTTAAGTTTATGTGGAAACAGTACGAACATGATGAAATTGATAATATCGAAAGGAAAAAACTGAAAGATGCTTTCAATCACATACGTTATGTGCAGTCCAAACGATCAACTAAACTGGAAATGTCAAATATAACAGATCAGTCAACTCATGAAGTAACTCACCAAAGAATCTATGAAGACGAATTAAAAGAATTGGAAAACAAAGATAATTTTTTATTCCATCATCAAAATTTTCGCATTGAACCTTTGGTAAATTTTTAAAGTACATCAACGGCGATTGTAAACTAGCTACACGCAGAACTGACGACGAATTTAGGGTATGTATTTTAGGCAAGTTGAAATAATAAAAAAAAAGTATTTTATCAATGGGTAAATCTGGAATCGCGAGCCTGGTAGAGCGTTTGCTTCTGCGCAGCATATGACATTTGCAAAAAATCGAACCAAAAAAATATGTTTTAGGCAACTTGAAATTTTTTTAATCTTTTATTTTAGCATTTATATAATCCAGAAATGAAAATCCCAGATTATTTTGTCGGTTTTAAAGTATGGCCTTTAAAGTTGCCTTAAACAAATTTTTTTTTATTTTTTTTGCAAATGTCATATGTTGCGTACAAGCGAAATAACCGCAAACGCTCTGCCAAACTCGCGATTTCAGATTCATCCATTGATAAAATACTGTTTTTTTATTATTTCAACTTGCCTAAAATACATACCCTAAATTCGTCGTCAGCTCTTGGACTAAGTGCGGAGTAACGACTTCTTTATTACTGCATTGATATTTAAATATTACAGCGTTGACAAATAAGGTTTTATGTTTATTTCGATCAAACTTGGCTTTTTTATCTTTGTGTTATTTTTCAATATTAGTCTTGACAAATTAAACTTCAGTATGTATGTTATTCGTAATAAACAAAAACGACCATACCGAGTTTTTTAATAGAATGCTTTGCGACTAGTTAACCGTGCTTCCAAACCGTTTGTGTAACTTTAAAAATCAAAGTACTAATTGGAATTTATTTAAAGTATTGTAATATTTCAAGCAGCGTTCGCTGTGGGTTTTGCGTCGGCCGAACGAAAAAAAAAATGTCGAAGCGTTGAAAGGATATTAAACCCTCCTTCTTCACTTACAAATTCCCATTAGTTTCATGTCCGGGTTCTTGTTTCCTTTTATTTTTTTTTTGAGCTTGATGGTGAAAATTTTTTTTGATGTCTGTCATCGATCATCCGTATGACTTGTCCCGACCATTTTTATTGGCTTACCTTAACCCACTTCATTAAAGATTATATCTTAAGTGACATTATTCATATAGCTCCCAATATGGATCTAGTATCTTCTTTTTGAAGGTATCCATTATATTTTTATCAGCCTTGCTCATAGCCCAACATTCATTTCCATATGTTAAAATAGACCTTATAAGCGTTTTCTATATGACTATTTTAGTTTTGCGCGACAGGTAACGATACCTATAGTGTTTTCATATAGAAACACCTGTTTTATTATTCACAAGAGACCCAAGGTATATTTAAAACTGTCTACAAATGTAGTTACCAATTACAATATAACTCATTTAGATCTAGATCCTTTTAATTTTTTTAAGGGTCCCCGAAACGGCGTTTACGATTGTCAATGTTTACGTGATTGAAGGTTTCAAATTATGAAATTATGAGCAATTAAAGGTCCGATTCAAGATGTATTATTGGCGCACGCCTCAGTTAATTGCTGAATTATGTTGAGAAAATGCCATAATCAAAATTTGTATCATTTGCTGTCAATTCCGTAGTAATATAGACAATCATTTCAATTGCGTAAAGCAAACCGAACATTTTTCGCATCAATGAGTGTCAATCACGTAAACGTTTAGGTCGTTTGTCCACCGCCGCCGTCACCGGGACGTCACCGAGAACGAGATTACTTCGGGCCGAGAGTTTAGATGACGTGACGGCGATCGTGTGTCCACCGCGAGCTCATTTCTAGAGCTTTGTATATTGTATATTTTCAAAGTTGGGCTCCAAAAAGACGCAAACTTCGCGCCACGCATTTTTTCTCAAAATTTTATCTTTGGACACGTTCTTTGTTTTATCCCACAAACAGTCTTTACTCTCTACAAGTTCAATTATTGTATAAATATCGTATTTGAATTTGTTAGCCATTTTTTTACAAATTTTATGATAGACAAAACAAAAACCGGGCGAACGGCGCGGTGCGACGGTAGTGTGTGGACAAGAACAAACGTGTTTTGTATTGCCGGCACATCGGCCCGTCATAAAACCGTGCCGAGTTCTAGCGGTCACGCCGAACTACTCGAAACATCGGCGGCCGGGATGACGGCGCTCGGGTGACGGGCGTGCGGTGGACACATGGCCATAGTAAATGTATGTATCGCTAAATCGGCGCCGTCATCTCGTTCTCGGTGACGTCCCGGTGACGGCGGCGGTGAACAAACGGCCTTACACTCGCAACTGACCGTCTCGGCGGAGATAGTTTACAGCAGATGTCCTTTTGCATGTAGCCGAGATAACCAGATAATGATCATAGTCAATGTTTGAATCTTTGAACGATCGTAGATTCAACAGATTGAAGAGGTGTCCTTATGACTGAAGAGAGTACTGCCAATGATCACATTTCTCGAGCTAGCAAAATTAATTAGCCATTTTCCATTTTTATTGGATTTCACTAAGAATTATAAATATTTTTAGCTTTTAGGAAAAAGTATTAAACACGAAATGTTGCCATTAACCAATGTTCGAGTTATCCGCTTCTAGAGCTGGCCTCGTTTACAGTTAATAAGTCATAGATCGTGAATCCTTTAAAACTTTTTTAATATTTTTGTATATAGCATGGTAAAATTTGGCCAAACGGAATAATTGATATAATGGTAACATTTGCGCCTGATACTTCTGGTCCGTTATCCGTCGACGCTTATTGTGAGGTATCTGGACGCGATCAACGTTTGCCATTAAGAATATTGGGGCAGGGCCTAGGACCAGCAATGGAGTTAAATTTATCAACATTGGACGTTGGAAAAATATTTGTTTGTGCTAAACATTGTTACGAAATTGTTGTTCACAATAAAGGTGAAATAATATATCTACTTATTAAAAAAATCAGGAGTAAGCCCTGTATTTTCAATAGTAGGTACGTGTTTCTTACAATAAATACCTATAAATAGTAAATCGATTGATTTACAGAGGGATGTGCAACAAGTCACAACCCATTTCTAGAGATGCATGTATTCTGTGAGTAAAAATAAGTTGATAATAAAGAATGATAAAACGGTTGACTACACTGTCACGCAGCAATTACTTGATCTAGTAGACTTATGAAATTATTGTATCCATACAAATTCATGGCAGATTATTTCTTAATTCATTATTAGTCTTTCTATAATCATATTTTGTTTGTAATTCTAATTTTTTTGTTCTAATAATAATTTAAGGTTTTAATATAAGGTAAAAGGCTCGGTTATTGACACTGTCTCAGTTTCTGACACTTAAATGTCAAAATTTAAAGTATATCCGGAACAGTTTGAGCTACTGTTTGGTGTCTCAATAAAACTGATATTCCAATGAAATTTCTAAAATATAATTATGCAGCCAAAATTTGGAGAATGTGGGTTTGAAAGCCTAAATTTCGATTGTCCTGAGGTCAAAACCGCAAAAAGTTGTTTCTTACGTTTTTACCGTAGAATATTATTATATTGAGAAAAACTTGAACGGAATGTCTATTTTCAACAAAGTTGTTGACTTTTAATTGAAATTTGCGATTCTATGTTGATCATTTGATGAAAAGTGATGAAAATTGTTGTGAAGGCAGTGTACCCATTCATTTAAAGCTAGTTTTATTGGCAGTATGACAGGGGTGGTTATTTGAAGGGCTGTATGACTTAAAGAATATACATACTTGAACTTAAGAAAACTAAATTGCTTTATTCTGACTTGTAGAAAAAATCAGCGCAAGATTTACGCTAGGGGCAGTAGGGGCTAGTGCCCAGGACGGAATATTTCCAGGGACGGTAAAATTGGGAACGTTACAGAAAATTCTTCAAAAAGTGTGACCGTGTTGAAAACATTCATAAATACATTTTTTTTCAGTCATACGCGTTTGTTTCTGAAAATATCTCGCAATTGATGAGCAATAGTTTTGTTTGTCAATTTATGATTTTTAGTACGAAAGAGAATGTTTTTTTGTCTAATTATCCCATTTGTAATAAAAAGATTTTTGACTATAAATGAATCATTTTATTTATTTGAAAATTATATACCGAACCTTTACTCCATTTTATGTAGGATTTAGGTGATGGGCCCCAGGACGGCAGTTAGGGTAAATTCGGCCCTGTGTAGAATCATCTATAAATTTTAGAATCATTCTGCGTGTAATGGCATTTTATATCAGAGCATAATTTTAAGTTTGAATTGTAGGTGATATTCCGGGTGTGATATCGTTTGCGGAGTGCAAACCTATTTTTGGTGGTTGTATCACGTGTGAACCAAATGAACTCAGTATAGAACCAGGCAGACATAGTACATTTACACTAAGTTTTGTAAGTCCAAATAAGAGTGTTTTCTGTGAAGAAATTACATTCAATATAAAAGAATCAAACGAAAATGTCAAGTTTTTTATGAGGTACCGATTTTATTTTTTACAAGCTTTTATTTAGTTTCACCTGTCCCGATGTCTGTCTGTCTGTTTGAAATCAAATCTTGCAAGTTAAATTTGACCCAATTTCAGGCGGTCCGGCGTTCGTCGGGATGCAAATCGCACTTTGAATAAAGCACACTAAAAACTTAAAAATAAAGTTAATAGTAAAAAGAACATTTTTAAAAACAAGCTTTTATTTAAGGAAGTACGAGCACGATACAAATAAAGACTTGATTTTTTTTTTATGAAGTTTAAATACGTCTAAACCAATTCTGAAAATTTAAGGAGGGTTAACCGATTATTTAAACAAATAATTAACTTCAAAAATGAGCCTATTTGACATTGATCTTATGGTAACGCGAAGGATCCGCGACATGTATTAATAATTTTCACCCAAATTTGTCAAAGAAAACGAAAAAAAACTATCTAATTAAAAGTTAAGACATTTATAAATAAATTAAAAAAATAAAAAACCATAGTGCCCGACTAGATGGAAAGATATTTAACAAAAAGATCAGCTTTTCAGGAAAATTACTTTGCGTTTGGTCCGCGGCGGTATTGCCGGTTCGTTTCAGAGATAATAAACGCAAGCTAATTTTCCTGATAACCTGATCTTTTTTATTAAATATCTTTTAACCCATTCGAGTACCACGGTTTTTTATTTTTTTAATTAAATTTATTAATGACAACTTTTAATTGGACGTCTTTTTTTTGGTATCGTGCTCGTATTTTCATAAACATTAAATTAAATCAAACCCAACCATTCATTACATTATAAAATTTATATGATATAGAAACTTGTGGCGAGATTTTCCAGTGTAAAATTTTATGAAAGACATAAGTACATTTTCTTAGAATTATTATTTGAGTCAAGATCAAGTTACATATTATTGTATTCTTGTTTATTTACACAGGAAAATCTCGCAAGAAGCTTTTATAATTTGTATCATATAAATTGTGTTACGTAATGAACGATTGGGTTTGATTTAATTTAAAGTTGATTTTCTTCTTTTAAGTGCATTTAAATAAAAGCTTTTTTTTTTAAATTTACTATTAATATTATTAGACTAGTATATTAGTATATTATATAATTATATTGACAAATTTTGTCTTTTTTTTTACAGAGGAACAGTTTTGCGGCCCATTTTGACATTTTCTGAGAATGAACTATCGTTTGGCTCAGTTGCTTTAGGTATTTTTTTTTAATTAATATTATTACACACTGAGTCATTTCTAGATAGCGACAATTGCTCTTTAGCTGTAACATAGTTCTTACGATATGGATGCATTGTGTAAGAACTATGTTCGCTTAGAATGCAATTAGAGAAAACCAAATCGTAGCGGAAACCTGCGCATGAAAATTGAAGGGAACGTACAGATCCTGACGCACAGGCGTAGGTGCGAGGGGTTTAATTAAATCCAATTTTTTTAATAAAGGAAAAAATAACAGAAATAATCTTGATGCTCAAATAAGTACGCGAGTTTGGTAAATAAGAATATATACGATTTATATGATTGACACAGAAGTGAATTTAAAGAATATTAATTAAATTGAAACTTTCATAATCTCATAATTGCTATAAATATTTTAACTAAACTTTAATGATAATTGAGAATTCAGAATTTTTACTTATCGAAAAAAATAGACTATATTGACATTCTAAGCCTACCAAAAAGAAAATATACTGTGCAATAAAATTTAACCATTTATTCATTAGGCGTTCCAGTAACAAAAGAAGTTACGTTGCACAATAAGTCATTGGTGTTAGTTGAGTGTACATTTCGGATTTTAAATGATGGAACACTGACGCCTATATCGTTGATTGATTATGAAAAATATAATAAAAAGCCAGCTTTGCCGAATTGTCCACAGCAATTCAGTGTCCAACCGATAAAAAAATCAATTGGAGAAAATGAGAAAATCACTCTTTCAGTAATTCTTTATTTTATAATATTTTACATCGAATAATACGCCAGCACAATATAAAAACTGAATTTAAACTTTTGCCTTCGTAGTACAATTAGTACAAACATAATAGCTAGCTATTGATTTCTATTATTACCTTCACTGTGAATAGTTGATCACAGCTGAACCAATAATATTAACAGTTAAAAAAAATACTAGCATAAGTGCTCTAGGAAGATATTTAAATATTAAAAATAGCCTTAGATGCTGCGCGTGCTATATTAAAATAATTACAAAAAAATTTTTTTTTGAAAGTGAAACTCCACCCTTGATATTTTAGTATAAGAGCTAGCAACATCGCGAAAAAAAGAATTTTAAGACGTGATCTTTTGACATTTCTTTTCGTATTGAAGTTGGTGGGGATGCGGCACGTCTGGAGCGGTTCCTACAAATTAATATAGGTAATTTATGTCATTTGCTACTTTTTAAGATGACATCGCCCTGGTAACTGAATATTATTAAATTACAAAATTTCCTTTTTCTTAGCTACACAGCAAAATTCAAAAGGAAAAGTGATTTTGACGACATAACATAAGAGAGAGGCAGTTTATGTAACAATACTTTATTTCGCCCACCAGTGGTTGAGTTTGAGAGAACTTTTTTCCCTTGTCACATAAAAGTAGATAAAAAAACGAAAAAAATGGCGTCTGGTTTAGGTCGATACGACAATTAGAACCAAAATTATGGGAGATTAAAAAAAAATAGTTTTTCCCCTCTCCTGCCGGATCTAATTGACCCACCGCGTCCATCTTCCGGTAAAAAGAAGGGGTCTTTAGAACCTTTGCTATAAAAAGAAAATTAAGCTCCTAGCTGCAATGGTTTTTTAAAAAATGGCATTCAATTTTTCCAAATTTCGCGCACTAAAATGGCGATATCTTGCGAACGGGTTATCTGATCAGACCCGGTCTGGAATGAGCTTGCACGGACTCTTTTTCTCTACAGCTTTTATTGGAACATTTTTTTTTCTCCCGATAATAATAGCCGAGTTATGGGGTAAAATGGGTTTTTCGGAACTTTAAAGTGGCATATTCCCCGCCGCGCTCTCTGACGCGGTCACAAACATACCAAAATGTCGGGGGAGCTCAACTCTTCAGTTTTTGTAGGAGACATTTTTCAATTCGAGAAATTCCCAATCCACTCCACTACTTTGGCAAACACAACTCATAACATAATAACAAACATTCAGTTACTAGGACGACGTCATCTTAAAAAGTAGCAACTGACATAAATAATTATCTGTAATTTGTACCTGGACAAATGAGATGCGCATATGTAAACACAACCGGTCCCAGCAGCCAGACGTGCCGCATCCCAACCAAGCTTCAATAAAAAAGGAATATCAAAAGATCAGCCGTCTTAAAATTCTTTCTCGAAAGAATAGAAATTCGATTTGTTGAGTGTTGTCGAGCTGATGCTGACTTTAAAAAAAAATCGTGCAGGTGCAAGTTACTCGTCATTTGTGTGCTCTGTAGCCAAATTTTGGTTCTACAGTTGTAAAGAAATAAACAATTAAAATGTTTGTAACAATGGATCGTGCTGGAATTTTCCAATCCTGATATTTTTTTTCATTCTTTTTAGGCTTTCACACTGTTATAGTATTTAACATAGTTTTTTTGCGTGAATAACGTTTTTCTACGCATTTTGATCAAAATTTAGCTTCAAAAGCAACCTTTTTTTATGTTGAACAGTCATTTGTCATTAGATTACTTCTGCATATATAAAAATTGATCACAAACTGATGTCATTGTCTAATCAATTTTTTTACAATGTTTTCTAGAACTTAGCATTACTGAGCTAAAAAGTATTTGTTAACAGTTTTGTTATAAGTGGAAAAAGCAAACAAATAAACGAGTTAAAACTTTAGGAATATATTCTTATAATAATTATAAGTACCTATATGCCTCAGAAATTACATTTTACTGTAATATCATTATTATCAAATGTTTTTATTATATTCTACAACATACTTTGTACTGTATTAATTAATAATCACGTGTTTTTCGGCTTTTCAGGGAAATAACATTGAATTAATAATAAAATTTATTTTAGGATATTTCAGTATACAATAAAAAATTTAAAGTGTGAATTGATATTATGTCCAGATAGCTCTGGCGGTTGTCGGTCTTAATTAAAAAAAATGATTTTTTCATATTTGGTTTTCTTATTTAACCATATTCATTCCAAATTTACTATGAATAGTGCATGCAAAAGTTTAAATTCAATTTTCTTGAAATTGCTCAATCTTACAGACATCTGTAATATTCACCTTTTGAGTAATTGCAGAACTATCAACACAGTTAATGAAACAATAAATGTTTATAGGTCACACTGACCGCGAATAGACTTGGTTTTTCTTCATCATCCTTGTTGGTTGATATGTGGGACACGGAAGATTCCGAAAAAATCGCGTTACCATTACTTTGTTATGGTGCAGATCCTGAACTTCTAAGTGAACCTAGTCATATTAATGTAAGGTTTTGTTTTCTGGAACATCCCTATAAAAGAACCATCCTTTTTATCAATGAACGAGAAACCACACTCTATTTTGTTATCGTGCCTCAATCGGTAAGTGGTAATAGTAAGCATAAAAAATTAAAAACGTATCTCGTACGTGAATGCAGTTATTATGTTACGAACTGTGACATTATGTTA
Source organism: Xanthostigma xanthostigma (assembly GCA_963575645.1). Taxonomy (NCBI): domain Eukaryota; kingdom Metazoa; phylum Arthropoda; class Insecta; order Raphidioptera; family Raphidiidae; genus Xanthostigma; species Xanthostigma xanthostigma. The sequence continues at coordinate 18,606,743 of OY754468.1, forward strand.
AGCGATGTATTATTCACAGCACAATATTAGAAAGGTTACTTCATTTGTTTTAATTTTGTGACAATAATTTTATATTTAAAAGAAACTAATAATTTTAAAATATTAACATTAACCAGTATCCACATTAAAAATATAAAAAATAACAATTAACAAGTTGAGTGACACCATGTTCTCAATCCATCAACAACAATATACTGATAACATGTGACAGCATTTGAACACTGAAGATGATACAAAACGTATCGAAACGTTAGTATTAAATGCAAGTTTAAAAAAATCTCAGTATTGCTTCATTTTCGATCCTTATGCCACGGAATTCTTTCCAAATACTCATCATTAACTTCAATGGATCACAGTTACTCTATTCATTGAATAGAGTCAATCATCATTATGTTAAGCAATAGTCAGCGATTTTAACGCTTAGGTACACGAATCATAATAGTATTACGTTGTACTTCAAGAGGTAGCCACCATTTTTGGGTTGTTATTTGAGGTAGCGTGGAAATTTGTGTAACACTTCTTTTGTAATGTCTGAACACAAAATCGAAGACCTGACTGAAGGGTTGTAGGAACTAGCTAAGCTATGATTTTTTTACTTTGCTAAATTTTATAAGCAAATCTTGGTACAGACTAGTATTTTGAGTACTAGCACATCCCGTAAGATAAAAAAAAAACAATACAGCTAACATTTCTTAGAACTTTTTGGCTACAAAAACGTATCAGTTTAATAATTAATAATTAATAATTAATAATTAATAATTAATAATTAATATACATTGTAACAAAAGTGTTCTGATTTTTGGTGGAAAATATGTATTTACAATAGTGAAATGTTAACAATACATATAAACAAACAAACTAAAAGTACTTCTCTATAACGGTACAGAAACAAAATAATTCTAACTAATAATATAAAAGAATACAAAGTCACTATTTATATACATAAAACCACTATACGACTATATACACAAGATTATTTACCTATATTGATTCAGATTTATGTAATTTCAATCAATGGTCTATTAACCACACTGCACTTATATTTATTTCGTACACGCGTTTGACTGTGAACTCACTCACACACGATATTTGACTGTCCTGACTGACTGTCGCGCGCCGTATTTATAGCTTTGATCCCCGCCTGGTAGAATGTTCCAGAAACAAATCTAGCTGGGAACCTTCCTACACTTGCATTTCCCTCTTCAGACAATTCTATGAAGGTCGGGATTTGGCTACCTGCAGTCATTGTTGTTGTTTGCGAGAACACTCCACAGAAAGCATTATCGTCTCAGTTGGGGGGGAAGTGTGTAACAATATTTTATCGACTCTTATTTTTCAGCAAAATGACCGAAAGTATATAGAATATAAGACATCGATTACAGAAGGATATGTTTACGGGCAAGAGCATGTCGAAGTTATTTTAACAATTCTTACTCACGAGCTGGGCGTTTATTCTGTACCATTAAAGTAAGTCTATATCTTGAAATATACATACATACATAGTATGGAAGAGGATTATTCTCCTTAGTTCACATTTTTAAAATAGTTAGCGTTTTCCAGTCTTTAAAACTGAAAGTGTACTGTAAGATAATAGAGGATATGATAATGTCGTATTATAATATTTTTGCAAAAGTCATTTTTGAGTTTTTTCAATTTGTGAGTGTTTTTAAATAGGGACTATTATTTTTTATTATTGTATTAAAAAGTATATGTAGAAACAAAAAAAGTGAGCACCGGAAGAACTCTGTACGAAAATTTTTCACCGTAGATTTTTTTTTACTGAAAGAACTGTATATCTCACAAACTTCTTGATTTTTTTATATAAATAAAATTGCGCTTAATTAAGACAAAAAAGGCATGCTTCACAAAATTTCATCAAAATTGAAATATTTAAAAAAAAAAAAACAAAAAAAAATCGTCTTTTTGCACTTTTTGCGTTTTTTACAGAAATTTTCAGGTCACAGTAAAAAGTGATCTTCATAAAAGTTGTAGATTTTTTTATGATCTACGACTTTTCTGTAGAACATTTTTTGATAGAACGTTAATTTTCGCCGAAAAACGCAATAATACACTCAGTTACATAAAAAGTGGATCAGCTAAAAGTATATGTAAATTCGAATCGTTGTATTTTCAAAATTAATAAGTCGATTTTGAAAATTCTTTTTTTGTTTGATAGAGCAGAGTTTTAGAAACATTTTTATGTATGAATTTTGAATTTCAATTAATGCTTGATTACAGTGGAGACGGAAGAATAAGACAATGTTTTTTTAGTCAAGTTTGAAGAATCCTACGGAAAGTAACAGCAGCAGTAGATTTTTTCCTTAATTGCATCTTATTCCTTGGCCTTTTTTGTATCGGTTTGTTTTTCTTTTCAGTAATTATCTCGAATAACACCCAAGTAATAAAGAAAAATTCAAAAAACTGCATTTATTCTTTACTAGCAGCCCTGTACGTGCTTCGCTACGTATAAAGTGAAATAATAAAAAAATTTAATTGAAACATCTATCTATCTATCTATTTTATTAATTGCTAGCTATTTTAAAATATACATGTGCGTATATGTGTTTATGGAAATATATATGACTGCATACGTCAATAAAAAAAGCGTAAAGTATTCGGGGATAACTGGTCTTTAAAACACTTGCTCTATTTCGAGGGTTCACTCCGGCTGCGCCATCGTGCTCGAAAAAAAATAGCGTAAAGTATTCGTGGATAACTGGTCTTTAAAACACTTGCTCTATTTCGAGGGTTCACTCCGGCTGCGCCGTCGTGCTCGAAAAAGAATAGCGTAAAGTATTCGTGGATAACTGGTCTTTAAAACACTTGCTCTATTTCGAGGGTTCACTCCGGCTGCGCCGTCGTGCTCGAAAAAAATAGCGTAAAGTATTTATAATTAATTATAGTATAATTGCTGTATAATGTTTTAAACGATATTCAGTTTTTTTACATCCTCGATCTAGATATATGGTTGTTAAGTTTTCTTAAATAAGGATTCTTAAATTTTCTCTTTTTCCGCGCAATTTTTTAAATTTTTTCTGTCATAAGAACCTTCTCCTGACAATAACAAACACAACAAAAAAAATTGGTTGTCTGTAAAGTCGGTTTACGGACGATAGTTTTACGTGATAACGTATTCCGTAATACATAACCTAAATTTATATAATAATTATAATAATTCGAATCTATGATATTGCATCTTTCGCTTCAAATTTAGGTTAATTTTATTTATTTAAATTACTCACCATATAATATAATTGCTTTTTTTAACTTTCTTTCTTTCGTATTTATTTTAAGTCTCAAATATTAGCTGTCATAATATTTATAAAACAATTGTTTCACTGTTTATATAAAATTCCAAAACCTACTTACAATATTTAAGTATTTTCATACGTCAAAAAATTGATTTTTATAATGATAAAATTTGTAAGAAAACGATTTTTTCGAGAGATGAGACCTAGCTAAAACGATTTTTTGCCCCCCAAAATCCCTTTTCAGTAAATTTCATCCAAATCGTTAGGGCCGTTTTCGAGAAAAGCACGCACAGGGTCAGGCGGAACGTTACGAATGTTACGACCGTTAGGAACGTTACACTTTTTCGTACATGCAGCCGGTGTTTTATCAATTTATAAGATTGGTGATTCATCAATTTATAAGACGTTATCACGTCAAAAAAAAATTGAAATCGGTCCACCGTTCACGCGTGATGGCGTTACCAAGGGATATAGGGATTAATTTTTATATATATATATATATATAGATTAATCAAATCTTTGATTAACGTCTGATTAGAACTCTTCAATAAATAATTTTATTTATTATATAGATTAATGTCGTGGCCATAAGTAGGCTGGGAATGTATCGGTATTTAGGAACAAAACAAATGAATAATTTCTTTGACAATTTGAATTTATTAATGGTTATTATTGTTTATTGTTAAGTTTTTCATTTATGTGGATAAATTATTTGTTTTGCTCCTAAACACCGATCCATTCCCAGCCTACTTATGGCCACGACATTAATAAAGAATAAATGCAGTTTTTTGAATTTTTCTTTATTACTCGGGCGTTATTTGAGATAATTACTGAAAACAAAAACGAACCGATACAAAAAAGGCCAAGGAATAAGATGCAATTAAGGAAAAAATTCTACTGCTGCTGCTACTTTCCGTAGGAATCTTCAATCTTGACTAAAAAAACATTGTCTTATTCTTCCGTCTCCACTGTAATTAAGCCTTGATTGAAATTCAAAATTCATACATAAAAATGTTCCTAAAACTCTTCTCTATCAAAAAAAAAAAAGAATTTTTAAAATCGGCTTCTAATTTTGAAAATCAACGAATCGAAATTACATATACTTTTAGGTGATCCACTTTTTATGTAACTGAGTGTATATTTTGCACCTCCTTTCAGCCCTTCCGAATTAACCCTATACCACCTCTGGCCTAGCATTTTTATTTTTTACGTTCATTATAAGCCCCTTTACCTTTTCCAATGATAAAAGTTTTGTCTAGAATTAATAATGGTTTTGGATTCTAAATCAGTTAATTTGCCTACACTGAATACAAAAACACCCATAGCAAATTAAATGACCTAAGCTATGCTTTTATGTTTTTCCGTGTACTCATTGAGTTGAAATCATTATTAATTCATAAATATCGACTCAATTTTGCTCTTACAATATCTGATGATTGCGTCTTTTCACCATCGGACGAATGACTGTTAGTTGTTTTGGTGTAAGACACTTTAATCTGGAAAAAATTCTAAATTGATGGATTCAGCTCTGCATTTAGTTTGTCATCACAAAGGAAAGGTCGAGCTATTAAAGATGTCATATTTCTTAACATTATGTTGAAAAAAAGTTGCATTAATAAATTTGCTCGATTTTAGAGCAACAGGTTGGCTGATAATTACTTAAAACTCCTTTATATCAGAGCGGTACTTTCACTGATCAGAGCTACCAATCATGAAATATGACTAGGATAGTGTAAGGATAGGAATGAGTCTTCCATAATACTGTATAATTAAAGGTTTATATTTGACAAAAAAAAAATAATTGAAAACATAGGAAATTATTTCAGATTATGATTTTAAGTGTTCCAATAATTACTATTTTTTATGTATTCTTAGTAATGATAAACACGACTTCGATTATTTCGGCAGTAATCTTAACTCGATCGTAATTTATTTATTAAGTTTGGGTACCGGTAATTAACATATTAAGTTTCATCAAAATCGATACAGCCGTACTAGAGGAATGCTAGTACAAACAGATAGATAGACAAAAATTCTGAAAATAAGTTTCCCATTGCGTTCTCATACAAACTAACCTAAAAACCCGTAAGAAAAAGAAGTTACAAATAGGTCCTGTTAGAATCTTATTTTCGATCACTGATGTTTTCCATTTCACAAATAAACTTTACCTCGTTATATAACAAGGAACTTCATTTACAAACTATATTTCCAGCGTTCTTTTGTTTGGATTGCCTGAGCCTACCACAGTGTGTAAAATAACTTGTACAGGACAAGGACCCTTTGTAAGTGTGGAACCAGCAATTTTAAATTTTGGCGAAGTGAAGTTGATTGAAGTTTCTTCAGAAATATTAAAACTTATAAGTAATTCTCCTATACCAGCTGAAGTTTCTATTTCAATGGTAAGTTTTTATATTGTATAAAATTTACAGAGGAAGTAGTAGCTGAGTTTTCAGCCACAGACACATTTTTAAAGGCACAAAAATAGAATAATTCTGAGAGAAAAGAACTTTTCTATTTTACACCCAGCACGAATTTATTTGATAAAAGAGAGACTGTGCATTTTACACTACACACTACAGAATTAAACTGATATAATTGTAAAAAAAAAATATAATTATGACCATTCGCCGGGATCTTTAGGACCTAAAGACCTACACGCTACGATGCAACTGTTTTACCTCGCCGCAACCTTAATGTTCCACAGCCGGTTTTTATAGTTTACTAGCGGTCCGGCCCAGCTAAAAAAGAACGAATGGGAGGGGGGCGCATGAGTACGCACGTTCATTTTAGTTTACCGAGAAAAATATTGTGTCCAAATTTTATGATGATTGGATTTACCGTTCAAAAGATTTGTCGGATGGACTTATTTTGAGTTTTATATAGATATAAGGTGTTGAAAAAGTCCCGGTACCCCGGAATAACTCTTTTTCTTTGCCTCTAATAAAACAATGTTTGGAACCAAAGTTGTTTGATTTTGAAGGAAGGATCGTTTGCATTCTGCGACGCCTAATGTAAAAAATAGGCATAATGTTCATTTAAGTTATAAAACACCAACTTGATATTTGTGTTAGAAAATAGTCTGTTGACCTTCTAGGACAAATTCTTGACGAATGGAAATCTTTACATACATCTTGGTAGACTTAGTTCTTTCAGCCACAGTATCCAACGTGTTATTCGGGTGATTTTAGTCTTCTATAAACTTACTGATGCATTGATGTATAAAGTTGACAGGGTAATTATTAGCTTTTAAGATATTTTCAACTTTCTTAAAATTGTTATTATGATAGTCTTGGTGACTTAATTTTGTTACACTGTGTAACAAACTTCTTATAGTTAAGTACGCGGTGACAAAAGTGCCTTGCAACTCCCAAACGGATGATAAGCACGTTTTTGTATAGTTCGAGTGTCGTTCTCGAAATCCGTGTTGTCGAGTAGGGGTCTGGCGTCCGGCGTTGAGCGGCTATAGTATTTTTTCCGAATTTTGCCCAGCGGTTCCAAAAATCATTTCCCAAACGGATGAAAATTACTGGAGGGCATCTACGCAAACCCCCAATTACCGGAAAAATATTTTCATCCGATTTGATCCTTACCGTAGCCTGCAGTACAATTAAATGGACCCAGAATTCGAAATGAAAAAAATCATCAGCCGCATGCATGCAACCGGACTGATATGAATGGTTATTATTTATGTTATTAGAAAAAAAAGTTTTCATCCAAAATGCGCCTGGCTAAACTATGCCAAATAACAAAAAACCCCGCCAGCGCGCGTGATTTTGATCCCGGAGTTCTCCGTAAATTTTCTGATAATATGTGGCTATACATATATACTTTGGTATCAATCGGCCTATAAAATAACCAAAAATTCACGAGTAAAGCGAGTCAAACGCTAGTAAAGAGATACTAGTTAATTTGTGGATGAAGTATGCGCTTGGAGCGTTCACACGGTCCAAAAGTCGGAGTGTTCCCTTCATAATCGTCAAATCAGAGGAAAATAGTCTCATCAATGTTTAGGACAATAATACACAATTTGATTGTAATCGGCCTTTCCACATTAAAGATTGAACATTCAGATCCTGCAGTTTCCCGTGATAATGAATATATCGGATCATTATTATGGATGATCTGGACTTGACCGCAACAAATTTGGATGAAAATAATTTTTCGATGTTCTGTAGGTGTCAAAGAACCTGTGGGCAAATTTTCATCCATTTGGGAATTACTTTATCAAATTTGGCCCATTTAAGTTTTGGAAAATTGTTACAAAGCGATCGCGATACATAGAGCAAAAAAAATTTTTTTACATATTCTCAGACACGAACTATATCTCCCTGCCAAATTTCAAGTTCAAATGAGGAAATTTTTTCCCCCCCTTTTTTCCATTTTTTTTAGAGCTTCTGAAAGAGCTCTTTGCAAATATCAAATCGGATGAAAATATTTTTCCGGTAATTGGGGGTTTGCGTAGATGCCCTCCAGTAATTTTCATCCGTTTGGGAAATGATTTTTGGAACCGCTGGGCAAAATTCGGAAAAAATACTATAGCCGCTCAACGCCGGACGCCAGACCACTCGACAACACGGATTTCGAGAACGACACTCGAACTATACAAAAACGTGCTTATCATCCGTTTGGGAGTTGCAAGGCACTTTTGTCACCGCGTACTTAACTATTATAACACTATGCTGTACTGAATGGTTTGAGCGATAATTCAGAAGCCTGCCTGAATGGGATGGTTTCATATACCAATTCGTTTTTAATTCTCCTAAAGCTGAACGTGTTACTAATGTGTCTAAAAATGGGATTGATTTATCAACTTCCTACTCCATAGTGAATTGGATCTTCTCATTAAACTGATTAAACCTTTGTAGAAATTAATATCTTAGCTAAAGTAACTTGTGTCAAGACAAAAACAAATAACTTCAATGAGCAGGTCAAGAGTTATGTTAATTTTTTTTGACTACGTGTGCCAATTTTCTTTAACAATTTTTAAGACCAAAAATTGGCACACGTAGTCAAATAAAATTAACATAACTTTTGACTTGCTCATTGAACTTATTTGTTTTTGTCTTGACACAAGTTACTTTAGCTATGATCAGGGCACGATGTAGGGGGGGGGCAAACCGGGCAATTTCCCGGGGTGGCAAAATTGAGGGCGGCGCGGCGTCGGCGGCGAAAATTTGAAAGATGGTTAAACAAAATTATATTAAGTAAGAATTATTAAGTATTTCTACTTACGAACTGTTTTTCAATTTATTTTTGAATAAATATCTTAAAACGAAACTTATTTTGTTTCATTAATATCGGCAGGGAAAACTTGTCTTTTTAAAGGTTATAATTACACCATCTATGGAACAACGCATGGGTAAAATGCGGCAAATATTATTTTGCCCGGAGCGGCGAAATAGCTGGATCGGGCCCTGGCCATGATATTAATTTCTACAAAGGTTTAATCAGTTTAATGAGAAGATCCAATTCACTATGGAGTAGGAAGTTAAATCAATCCCATTTTTAGACACATTAGTAACACGTTCAGCTTTAAGAGAATTAAGAACGAATTGGTATATGAAACCATCTCATTCAGACAGGCTTCTGAATTATCGCTCAAACTATTCAGTACAGCATAAAATTAGTGTTATGAAAAGCTTGTTACACAGGGTAACAAAATTAAGTGACCAAGTCTACCATAATGACAATTCTAAGAAAGTTGAAAATATCTTAAAAGCTAATAATCTAACTTTTTGTTCACAATCCTGCGATTTTATTATTAATTATTAGTTATTATTGTTATTAAATAATGGTTACTCATATGTGGCCAAAGTAATCGTTGATCCTAACTAATTTGCACAATGTAGTTTTCCCTATGTTCGATTTTCTGTAATACTCCCTGTATAGATTATCAACTTATCCAATATGTTGTTTTAAACATTTCTGTCCCAATAATAATTTTTTGACGTGATAACGTCTTATAAATTGATGAATCACCAATCTTATAAATTGATAAAACACCGGCTGCATGTTCGAAAAAGTGTAACGTAACGTTCCTAACGTTCCTAACGCGTAACGTTCCGCCTGACCCTGTGCGTGCTTTTTGCTAATTTCTCGCTCAATTTAAATCAGATCGGTTTGAAACCAGTCTTAAACGAAAGAGGAGAACATTTTACATAGATTTCGTATAACAGAATTTGCCTAAACAGTTTTTTTATACAAATTTATATAGAAAAATATTTTATACAAATTTATATAGAGAAATAGCTGTATAAATGCAATGTTGTGTAATGCATGGCACGACGCGGTCGGTTGTCTTTGTTTGCCGTACATGGAAATTAGAAGCAAACGTATGTCTTGTCTTAACATGAAAACAGCTGCATTTCTAATGTTTAATTCAATTTTTTGACATTAGTATATTGTGAAATGCAAAGCCTTCTAAGTTAAGTATTGGAATAACTAATTATTATTAGAACATAATACTTTGTAAGTTGCAAACGTCACTTTTGACATTTCTTATCATTCCGACACCAAGGATAAGCGGATTGAAACCAAATTTTGGGAGGTTTAGGTTATGTATTACGGAATACGTTATCACGTAAAACTATCGTCCGTAAACCGACTTTATAGACAACCAATTTTTTTCGTCTAAATTTCAACCATTTTTGAGAAAAGTTAAGACGTTTACAAATATTACTTTTTGTTAGATAGATTCTTGGTAATATAGATAGTAAATTAATCATCAGAAAAATCTTTGGTATTATAATGTGTAACTTTTATCTATTTATTATTATTTTATTTTTTGATAGGGCAAACCTAATTCCTGGTGGACTATATCGAAAAAGAATGTTATACTTGAGCCGGAACAGGTAATAGCAATAATAGTATCAACATTGTTTGTTGATTGCGGCGACTACAGCGATACAGTTGAATTTCGTATCACCAACGGAAATCCTGTATCGGTACCTGTGCTAGCAAGAGGAGTTGGAACATCTGTTAAGCTTTCACCGGAAATATCGCCTCACTATGATTTTGGATACGTGTTTACACACAAACACAATCAACTAGAAGTAACTATGACTAATCATGGGAGAAAATTGCATAAGTTACAATGGACAAACTTTGAGACATACCGAGGACGAAAACCGAATGAGAAAAATGAGAATTCGTAAGAATTTCTGTTGTTTATCTAGTATATTTTCATTACAGAAAAAAAATATTTAAAAGTTTTTAATAATCCCAGTAATTTTGTTTGATCAGATCCTGTATCTTCCTTTCCGCCTGTTTTCAATGGCTTTTAGAACGTTCTTTACGCTTTAGTGATATCTATGTAATAATGCAATAATTAGTAGGTATTTTGGCGTATTACATTGTCGCCGAGTCTCATTTCAGATCAGTTAATAGGAGAGCTATCAAACATTTTTGGATAGGTATTTGAGGCACCATGAAAATTTGTATAATACTCCTTGTATACAAAATCGAAGACCTGACTGCCAAGTCTTGGATTTTTAACTTTGCAAAATTTTATTTGCCAATAAAATCCTTGTAACATTTTGAAATTTTAATACCTTTAAATTTAGTGTAATTAATAAATTAAAAAATAATCCAGATTATTTAATCGGATCTAAATATTTGTCAAATGGTTTCAATGTGAGGGAGCGCAGATATCGGCGGCCGGCTGTGTTGCGAGAGTCAATTGTACCGCAGCACGCTTCGACTGGGCCGGCCGCGGATATACGCTCTCTCTCTCTCACACTTCAACCTACCCATAGCGCTACTTACTCGCACTCACGTATAATACCATAGAGATATTATACTAGAGTACGTGAGTGAGCCGTGAAAGTGTCTGCGATTCAGAAAGAAAAAAGTTCCTTATCTCTGTGCTAATTAATGATACAAAACAATGCTGATTTGAGTAAACATATATCTGATTTTCTGGCCTTGCTGCATCGTTCTCTCTCTCTCAACTGAGGACACTTTCACTTATGGCAAGCATACAAACTAGCGAACTCTAGATAACTTATATCTCTATGTATAATACTCTCGATAGTCTGGCAGGTAAAACGTCCTACCAAAATAGCCTGTCCTTTCAAAAATATTTTTTCTCGGTATAAATATTGTCTGTCTAAATCTCAGCAAGCTCCAAATATATTTTTTCAATATATTTTAAGAAATAAAGTTTTGAAACCGCCTGGAAATCATTTACACCCGGTCAAAAAATCTGACATATTTTTTTTATCTTAAATACTAAATTTGAAGGTATTAAAATTTAAAAATGCCCCAAGGACATTTTTTGTAAATAAAATTCAAGGTTTTGCTGGGATCTGCTACCTTTCAACCTCGATTTTGTATTCAAACATTACAACAGAAGTGTTACACAAATTTTCACGTGGCTTAAATACCCACCCAAAAATATTTGATATAGCTCTTGGATTATTATATGAAATTAGCCGAAGAACAATTTACTGTTTAGCTTCTTGCTATAAAAATCAATGCTTTAAAAAAAATGAGAAAGTTATTGTTTCCACCCCGATTTTCGAAAATCGAAATTTCGTCAGATTTCGACGTTTTGAGGTCTTAGGAAGCTATTCTGATGGTTTCTGATGGTTTGCGGCATTTGATGTGACTTTGCTGAACTTAGATTTCCTGAGGAATGATTCGGCCCAATAGATTTTGAGAAATCTCAAAAATACGTTTAAAAAATGTTTAGAAATTTGTTTTTTGGAATAAGTATTTTCTGAGCTACTAAGCCGATTAATTCCAAAATCTAATCAGCTCTTCTCCTTAAAAAATGCGTCGATTTCCGCAAACCGCATCAAAATCAGTTCATTTGTTAAAGAACGATCGTGAACGGAAAAATATAAGAAAGTGTTTTTTTTAAAATTACTCGTAAAATTCTTATCAAATCAATTTTATTGTAGTAAATTACTTTCTTAAGTTAAAAAAACTGCGTCGATTGCCGCAAACCGCATCAAAATCGGTTGATTTGTTCACGAGATATCGTGAAAGGTATATTCGTTAAAATGTTGTTTTTTTTTTGAGCTCGAAGAACTAAAAAATAAACTTCTTGCTATATTTTATATATTTTTGAGCGTTTTGAACTCGAAAATAGCGGGATGTTTCAGGGATGACCTACAGGGTCAATCTTTTTTTCAAAATTTATATTTTAGTTTTCTTACTCATTTCAGTAGCCTGTTTAAGATAACGCCGAACGATTTGATATTGAAAGGTTTTGAACGCTGTAATATTACTGTCGAGTGTCACAGTCTCAACCCAGTTACTGTCACGGAAACATTCTATTTGCACGCAGTGATCGAAGGTTCTAACAAACCCGAAGTAATCGTCGTTTGCACATTTTCTGCCAGCTTTACTCATCCTGTTGTGGAGTTTTCTAAACAGGAACTGAAATTTAGAATTGATAAAGGATACAATCAATCGTTTTCAGTTACCGAAGGTCAGATTTAAAATTATACAATGCTAGTAAAAGACTTCTCTTTAGTACTTTTTTGAACGACATTACGCATAACTGTAGAACAACCAAATTTGAGAAAACTTAATGAGGAATATCACAAGATGCAGCTGTGAGATTATACGCCCGCCTGTTATGTATAATTAAGATATTTGTAGCTAAGATTATTGTATATTTTTAGTGTATTTGCCATAAGGCACTTACACTATTGGCGTCGGTCGGATGGCGGGACCTAGGGGTCGGACCAAAATTTCTCGACGTTTCATAACTTTCTAAGAAGTTTGGCACCATTTTTGGAAATGTTTATATATATATGTATATATATATATATTTATATATATATATATATATATATATATATATGTGCGGGCTATAACTTTCGAAGGAGTTAATTGATTTTAACGAAATTTGGACCACATGTTGAAATCCATCACCGCACGAAGCCTATTTAAAATGGGCCCAATCGGGCCATGTTAAGGGTGGTATTTAGGGGTTGAAAAAAGATTTCGGGCCCAAAAATACCGAAAAAAATTTCGGAACAGTTTCAAATTTGAAATTTAACCCTTTAGTAATTATTAAAATGTGCTGCTAAAATTTTAATAAAATCGGCCCGACAGGACCGGACTTACAAATTTTATGAAAACACAAGTTTCTGATATGGATTTTACATACTGAAGAGTGTATATAATTTGGTACAGATGTTGAATTGATATGTAGTATTGAAATTAAGTAAAAAAATGTTTTAAGGGTTGTATTAAGGGGTAATTTTTTTTATTTTGTCCAAAAACAAAGTTAAGTTCATATAATAGAGCCACACTGCTTATAAAAGCAAATACACTATATGTCGGCAGGGTTTCGCACTGCGACCCGGAGTTTTTATTTTTAACTTCAAAGAACCTTGGAGTGTGCGGGTCCAGTACGATAACTCGATGTGCCCAAATTTTAACTTTTTTTTTGTCATAGAAAACACTAAATGTTGAAGTTCTAAAAAAATTTGCGGATTATTCACATTTTTCCTCAAAAATACGTAAAAAAAGTTGAACTACTTTTCGTCTTTCACTGTCATTTTTTGAAGCTAACCAATCAGAAATCACATATACACGTCATAGCAACTGGTGTAGAATTACTGTATTAGTACCTACTATGTTACTTTGTATACACGACCCCGTAATATTATTGTTTTTTAAGGAACTCCCCCAAACGTCCTTGCCTTTTCACTGCGCTAAAAAACGCTATCGCGTCGACACGGCCCCGTAATTGTTTTTTTTAAAAACTTCTCCCAAACGCCTTCCCCTTTTCACTGCGCAAAAATACGCCATCGCATCGACATGACCCCATATTTGTTTTAAAAAAAAATCCCCCTAAATGCCTTCCCCTTTTCACTGCGAAAAAAAACGCCATCGCATCTACACGACCTCGTAATTGTTTTTTAAATAATTTCCCCTGAACGCCTTCCCCCTTAAATGACATTCTCTTTTCTCATCAGTATATGAGACTAGATGGCGATTGTTGTAGTGAAATGTATATTCAAATCATATTATATGTATTTTTTATAAATCAATTTATAAAAATAAATTTTCTGCACTTAAAACGGCTATCACTGTTATATCTATATCTATAAAAATCAATGCCACTTTTCGTTGTAATTTTATAACTCAAGAACGGGCTCACCTATCCAAACCAAATGTTTAGGCTTTGTTCGGACTATTTAGTAGATGGTTTATGTGAAGTTTGCACAAAATCGATCGAAAGGTTCTTCATTTATCACATTTTTTATAACAAATGAATTCAATAAATGGCTGATCATTTTGTTAATGGGGATTTTGCTGTCAAAATGAAACTTTTTTCGGATGGGGACTGTGCTGTCAAATTGAAACTTTTTCAGTGTTGACAGTACAAGCATGTTATGTCATTCATGCGGTCATTTCATTTTGGACGTGCTTCGATTAAAGCAAATTGTCAGCGATAATTATTGCTTTGTGTTTATATTTTTATACATATTGTTGAGTGCATTCATACAAACGGTGAGTCTTAAATTGTTCAAATGTATTATGTATATGTGTGCGTGTACTTTTCTCAGTTTTTTAGCGAGCCGTCGGTGTTTCATATAGTTTACAGGCTTTTTTTGAATTAAATTGTCAAACGCATTTACACAAACGGTAAGTTTTGAACTGTTGAAGTGAATTACATGTATGTATGTGCGTTTCTTTATTTGAAAAAACATATTGTGTGCATACGGGTGTTTTATTCTTTTGTAACAGATGGAAGCACGTCGATTTAAAAATAAATTATTTAATGACAATTTTATATATATTGACGTATGCAGTCATATATATTTCCATACACACATATACGCACATGTATATTTTAAAATAGCTAGCAATTAATAAAATATTTTTTTGTTTGAATAAATGAATTTGATGTTCCAATTAAATTTTTTTTATTATTTCACTTTATACGTAGCGAAGCACGTACCGGGCTGCTAGTAAAATAATAATTGTGAATTTGCAGTGGATATTTTGAACACCGAGTTATCGTACTCTAACACCCAAATATTAAGTTTCTAGCTTAAACGGTTTAGCATAGGCGTGACTTTGTCAAAAAAACCTACATTCCTTCGTGATACTCTTAGGGGTTGAATTTTGAAAAACTCTAACAATTAAATGTTACTTCAAGTACTCCTATCTTTTTGTAAAATCTCCATCCGAACTGGGTACAAAAAAAACTCGGGTCGCAGTGCGAAACCCTGCCGACAATATAGTGTATTTGCTTTTATAAGCAGTGTGGCTGTATTGTATGAACTTAACTTTGTTTTTGGACAAAATAAAAAAAATTACCCCTTAATACACCTCTTAAAACAACATTTTTTTACTTAATTTCAATACTATATACCAATTTAACATCTGTACCAAATTATATGCACCCTTCAGTATGTAAATCCATATTGATAAACTTGTGTTTTCATAAAATTTGTAAGTCCGGTTCTGTCGGGCCGATTTTATTAAAATTTTAGCAGCACGTTTAAATAATTACTAAAGGGTTAAATTTCAAATTTGAAACGATTCTGAGAATTTTTTCGGTATTTTTGGGCCCAAAAACATTTTTCAACCCCTAAATACCCCCCTTAAAATGGCCCGATCGGGCCCATTTTAAATAGGCTTCGTGCGGTGATGGTTTCCAACATGTGGTCCAAATTTCGTTATAATCAATTAACTCTTTCGAAAGTTATAGCCCGTACATATATATATATAAATATATATGTCGTAGCCAGATCGTGAAATTAGACATTTCGTGAACTGTCTAGACAGTTCATGAAATGCAGCCAGATCGTGTAATGGTCGATCAGTTACACGAAGTGGCTAAAATTTTTAGACAGTTCATGAAATGCAATTGGGCCTTAGACAGATCGTGTAATATTTCAGAATTACATGAAGTGTCTAAATTTTTTAGACAGTTCATGAACTGTCTAACAGCTGTTTTGCCGATCGTGCAATATTTGTGAAGGAAATAAATATCTGGAAACAAGTTAAATTTCGCGCCCAACAATACACAGTTTCATGCGCGTTCACCATAAAGAGTTGCGCATAGTGAGTTGCGCATATTGATGTGACATAATGCAATAGACACAACTCAGTATCAGCTGTTCGTTAATAATAATTTTTGTACTACTAAAAGATGTGCATGCAAAAAAGCGAACGTTTTATGTAACAGCCGGTGTCACTCAAGTTTACCGTGTGTGAATAAATGAAAAAAGGACGAATTATATTTTATGTTTTGTAAATGAAATAAAAATGAAATTTTAGTTTTAGCTGCTTCGACAATTATTTAATGTTTTTACAGTTGACTCCTTACAATGATTTAAAGTATCTAGATATTGCACGATCGGCAAAACAGCTGTTAGACAGTTCATGAACTGTCTAAAAAATTTAGACACTTCATGTAATTCTGAAATATTACACGATCTGTCTAAGGCCCAATTGCATTTCATGAACTGTCTAAAAATTTTAGCCACTTCGTGTAACTGATCGACCATTACACGATCTGGCTGCATTTCATGAACTGTCTAGACAGTTCACGAAATGTCTAATATATATATATATATATATATATACATATATATACATATATATATAAACATTTCCAAAAATGGTGCCAAACTTCTTAGAAAGTTATGAAACGTCGAGAAATTTTGGTCCGACCCCTAGGTCCCGCCATCCGACCGACGCCAATAGTGTAAGTGCCTTATGGCAAATACACTAATAAACAGGCAAAAGTGATCTTTATGTATCCTGTCACTTATTTTTGACCCCATCGACTATTTTTTGCAAATATTTTAAATATACACTTACGCACGCCCGACATGTCATATGACAGTAGAACTCTACCGAGAAGCAAGAGATAAAATGCTTACACATCAATAATAGTAAATTTAGTGTCGACATGAAGTGGCAATAGGTGTAGGTATAGTACCTATATTATAGACCAGGCCTGGGCAAATAGAAGCCCGCGGACCGGATTCGGCCCGCAGTAGAATTTTATCCGGCCCGCGAAGTATTTTATAAATGATTATTAAGAGCGAAAATAGTTTGCCAATGTAATTTGGCGCATAAAAAAAATTTTTGAGAAATTGTAAATAGCAAGGGCCACAAAAAAGACGAAAAAAGACCTCTTTGTTGTGGTGTTGCAGAAATGAAAGGACCTTTTTTTTTGCTCTCCAAATTTTTGGCCCACGGTCAAATTTTCATCAGCAATGTGGCCCGACGATCAAAAGATTTGCCGCCTCTGTTATAGACTATAATATGGTATATAGGGTATAGATACAGACATAGAACAGCCCGACAGTTCGTGGCATTATTAAAAGAATAGTCAAATCTTTGATTACCGTCTGATTAGAACTCTTCAATAAATAAAATTATCGACCAATTTTTCAAACAATATATTAACAAAATTAATTATATATTTTTTTTGTTAATATATTGTCTGAAAAATTGGTCGATAATTTTATTTATTAAAAGAATAGTAATAAATAATAATGGGAAACTTTGTAGATTTTGTTATGTTGAAAAATAAATCACCATTGCCGTTGGAAATAAAGTTGATCGTCGATCGGCCATTCTCTATTCGCGACAATTACACTTACAAAAGAGAAAAATGCATGACTCTGCATCCTGACGAATCACAACCGGTCGATGTGCTGTGCCAGTGCGCCGACGATAATCATCACAAATCGTTTGAATTGCGCGGAGAATTAAATTTACATTACTCTGAACATCATTTCAAGGTAATCAAATTATTGTAGCCGTAGAATTGAAACATCAACCAACTAAATATAGGAAATTTTTTTAATTTTAATATTTAAATACAGACTTATAATTTAAAAATTTCTCAATTTGTTGAGATATGGTAAAAGCATCGTTTAAGGAATTACATTTTTTATGAATTCGTAGACAGATTTTTTAAAATTTGATATAGAAGGTATTCGTAGCACGCGCAAAAAAAAACATGCGTTATGATGATTTCAACTTTGATTGCCTATATCTTTTCAATTTTTAAAGATATTAATGTGGGACGAAAATACTGCTTAGTGCGTTCTTTGCTTTATGAACATACGTAATTTCAATTTACAATTCGATTAACAACATCTTTATAAATTGCTAGTAGAAGTTTTGTTCCAAAAATATGTATTGAAGGAGATTTATTTGAGAAACAACTGAAAAATAAGCTTTACCAGAGTATCGCTTGTGGCCAACGTTTCTAAAATTATATTTTCATTCTCAGGGCCTATGGACATGTATAGTATTCATTACATTAATTAATTTTATTTTGATTTTTACGCATAATCTTTGAATATCTTCTATACGGTGGTACAAGTTCCATATTATGGTGGAGATGTGAATCACTCATGGTGTAAATGTCAGTACAATATTATGAAGTAAAAAACACAAAAAAGGAAAATTCTGAACAAGATTAGAATTTTATGAAAGTCGGCATGCGTAAAGAGAAAGACAAACCATCCCATTATTGGACGAAATGGGCACAGACAATTAATGAAGATGTTCCTAGGTTATGTTCAAAGGAAAATCGAGATGAAGACAAGGCTTATTTTCTTCCAGCATTTACAAAGCATCGGTTCCGCGATGTCTATTCGTTTCCTTTATGCTCATGTGCATTTCGTGATACATTTTGATTTGGACGCGTGCCACCATTGAGTGACCCGCATCTCCACCATGTGGAACTCGTACTAAAACCCTATAGAAGATAATGAAAGATTTCGCCTGAAAAACCAAGAGCCCTAAATTTAAAAATGAGGCACTAAGTCAGCTCTTAAATAGCCCTAAAATCTCATGAAATCGTTAACATGATTCTTTATTGTAGCGCTGCCAGATCGACCCATTCCTCCACCATATGTGACCCGTACTTCCACCGTATAGAAGTTATTCAAAGATTTTGCCTATAAAAACAAGAGCCCTAAATTTAAAAATGGGACACTAAACTAGCCCTTAAATAGCCTTTAAATCTCAAATCATTCTTTTAAAAAATCGACTCTGTGGCGATGCTAACTTTTTCTAAAGACAGCAGCGCCACAGGTTTTTCCTAAAAGGATAAGAGCCTATAAAATTAAAAATTGTGCACTAAATTAGCCCTTAATTCTCATGCCAAAAATTTTATCATATGACAATTTGGCGTTGCCAGCTTTATTGGGGTCGAGCTTGATACTCTTTACAATGGAAGTGATTTTGGAACTACAGTCCCCCCTCCAAAAAAAAAAAAATTGTCGTTCCACCGCTAATGCGCACTGTCTAGGCAAAATTTGGCGATAACATGCATGACAATGAATATCTACAGTTCACTGCCTATAATATTATGTACAGAACAAATTATTATCAAATTTTTTTAGGATACAATATTTATTTTTTTGGAAGTGTATTTTCCAAACATAAAGTTGGAACCAAGCTATTTGGATTTTGGTTGTGTTATGGTCGAAACTCCTGTGAGCAAGAATGTAACGATAACAAATATTAGTCCATTAAAAGTATACTACTGCTGGAAATGGTTGGATTCCTCTATAAAAATTCAATACATAGAGCCAATTCAGGTACAATAATTAAAAACAACAAATGTTACGTATTAATTAATTATTAATTCACAATTTCTAAAACTTTCAAATGTATTAATGCGAGTTTCGTTAACGAAAACCAATGTGAAGTCAACTTTTTTCTTAGCTGATTAATAAACACAGCCGGAGAGCTGACGGAGTTTAGGGCATGTATTTTATATTAGGCAAGTTGAAATAATAAAAAAAACAGTATTTTATCATTGGGTTGAATCTGGAATCGCGAGTATGGCAGAGTGTTTGCGGTTATTTCGCTTCTGCGCAACATATGACATTTCCAAAAAATAAACAAAAAAAAATATGGTAGGCAAGTTGAAATTTTTTTGATCTCTTATCTCTCTTAAAAATTATAAAATTATAATTCAATGATTCAAATGGTGTCGTTTCAATCCGGATTTGGATCTTTTTCAGTCCGAATTCGGACCGAAACGTCATCATTTGAATTGTTGAATTATAATTTTATAATTTTTGTTAATGTAAGTATAGTCTAAAAAAATTTGTCGATAATTTTATTTATTTGAAAAAATATTTTAAACATGTTTAGGAATCAATTTATGCACACAAAAAAAACGATTTTTCAACCTATTACATGGGGTGACACCCTTAAACAATTTTAGAGGTACAGAGTATCCTTTATGTAAGTTTCCACCCCCGTTTTCCCCCGTTTTCACCCTACAGTTTAATTACGTTGTAGATTCATAAATCATTAAACAAATTATTTTTACAATTTATTCAGATGTGTACACCAGCATCAAAAGCTGAACATATGACCTATTCTGATTCTGAAGAAAATCCGACATTAACTCCTGTTGAAAACTCAAAATATTGTACGGAAGATGCATATGAGTCAAGTAAATTGATCAAAACAGATGCATTGTTAACTGATGACATTCAGTTAACAGATCAGACTCATCAAAGTTCAGGTCATAATCCCAAACCGTCGAATCATATTCTCTCGAATTCAAATGAAGCATTAGCAGAATTAACAGATGAAGATCCGTGTTACTTTGATGAGGTGTTGATTTCACCAGTGAAACAAAACGAACAAAGAAAATTAGAAATTAAAAGTAGACTTTTCCCAATAGTTAATCCTTATTTCTCAAATAACTTTTTGGATCTAGAATTTTATGATGTTAATCTAAATACTCATGCAGTAAAACACCTTATATCAGACGTATTTGATTTGATACCTGAACATGGAGTTTTGGAGCCGTTTGAGAGACAGACATTTACTGTAGGTTTTACGTCAAAGACGCATATTTGTGCCCAGGGTGAACTGCAGTGTCATATAATAGAAGGTCCGGTGGAAAAACTAGGAATAAATGGAATGGCATCTTATGTTGGCTATCATTTGAATGAAAATTTTATCGATTTTGGACGACAGGTTTGTTTTTAAAAACATGTCGGTATTAATTTGCAATTGTACATAAAATCAGAAATTATTTTTTATATCTTTTCGGTTTACTCAAATGCGTAGGCTTTCACGGTAGGTGTTCCAAATTTTCTTGATTTTCGGGCTCGTAGACCTTGATCCAATGGTATTTCCAACTGACGTTTCGTCTACAATTGCAATAGACATTTTTAAAGGCGTAGTGTCTTCTTTGGCGGCTCACAGGAAAGAATGTGAGACACCAAAGGAGGTCACTTTCACCACTACCAGGTATTTTAAAAAGAGGTCAACAGTTTGAATTTATGAAGTTGATGCATTTTCGGGATTCAATCCACTTTTTTTTTAATTTTAAGATCGCTGACTGAAAACTTTTGGATATATAGGTACCTAAACCCAACGCGAACTGTTCTAGGATGAATAATACAGTCATTTGGTAGTTTTACCTGGAAAGTTTTCCGGGAGTTTTGAAAATTGGTAATTTTATAGATTTTGAGGTACTCTTTCCGAATTTAGACTTTTCCACCTCGTATTTTTGCCACTCGCGCCGCCATATTGGAAAAATGGCGCCTAAAAGCAGTTTTTTGACAATATCTCCTTTCCGACTCATTTTACGATAAAAACAGTTATATACAAAATAAAACTAGAGACAATTGCCTACAATTCATGTATCTGCCTTTTTTTCATAAAGTCAATAGTTTTGGCGTACGAGCGCCGCAAAGTGTACTCCAACGCGCGCTTTGGTCATTACACATTATTCATGCAACCTGTGGCATTTAATTTCAACTCATTATATTTGCGAGTTATAAAATTAATGTAAATCTAAACTATACTGCTTCTGTAGACATACTTTTTGGTCAAACAAGCCACGGAAGATGCAGATGCGCTAATAATCAATACTGCAATAAGCGTTTCATCACCATTTGAATTCGTAATTGTTGTCGGCGAAGATGTAGATCTTCTTAATCTTTTGACGGCTCTTTCTAGGCGCTCAAACATATATTTTCTCAAACCAGGGAAAGGAAAAATTTCTCAACAAATATAATCTACTAAAAGTATTATAGATAAAGCAGCCGCAGATCATATTTTATTCTTGCATGCCTTCAGTGGCTGCGATACATCAGCATTATTTCATCAAGGAAAAATAAAATTTATTAATGTGCTCCGAAAAAATCCAGATTTAAACAAGATTATTCAGGTATTTAAAAATCCAAAGGCGGGTCCAGAGATCATTGCTAAAGCTGGAGAACGCTTTCTTCTTGAATTATACAGCTACAGTAATTCGAAAAGTTAAAAAAAATATATCTTTAAACAACTATAGATATGCATGCTTCACAACATCAGCATATAAAAGCAAATTTAATATTGCGTCGCTACCACCAACAGAAGCAACAGCACGACAACATTCGTTCCGAACTTACCACCTGGTTCAGCAGTGGTATGGGAATGAACAAAATGCAGAGCAATGGGGGTGGAAAAAAAACAAGAATGGGCTAATTCCTGTCACCACACTCAAGCCCACAGCTCCAGAAAGCTTGTTAAAACTCATTCTTGCAAATGCAAAAAGGATGTCAGAAAGCTTGTGGATGCAGAAAGGCTGCTCTGTTATAAGCACGAATTGTAGCGGTACCTGTGGTAACTCGCAAGTTCCACCACCAGATAGCGATGATGAAGAAGAAACGGAGACTATAATTGAGCAAACATATGATCAAATCGAGAAGGAAGAGGATTGCGATGAAATTGATACTCCCATCGCGGATGATGTAGATGAAATATCGGTCTGTGACGTTTCGATTGGTACTACAGACGATGAATTTGCATCACCTGGTCCATCGAGAACAATAAAGCGAAGAAGAAATTTTAGTACATTAAATTGCATGTGGATTAGGCCTATTGGGGATACCACATTAAAAAAACGCGCCACTTACTCTACATCAAGGTGGTGTGGAAATTAGTTTTTTTGGCCAAAATGTGCGTTGGAGTACACTTTGCGGCGCTCGTACGCCAAAACTATTGACTTTATGAAAAAAAGGTAGATACATGAATTGGAGGGAAATGTCTCTAGTTTCATTTTGTATTTAACTGTTTTTATCGTAAAATGAGTCGGAAAGGAGATATTGTTAAAAAACTGCTTTTAGGCGCCATTTTTCCAACATGGCGGCGCGAGCGGCAAAAATACGAGGTGGCAAAGTAGAAATTCGGAAAGAGCACCTCAAAATCTATAACATTACCAATTTTCAAAACTTCCGGAAAACTTTCCAGGTAACCACTATATTTCTCACCAAATGACTGTAGGTACTAGAAGTATGTTTAAGAAATATTAAATTCCCACATCCGGTTTATAGATCTGTTGATAGGTTCCCGAACTGCCTTAAAAAAATTAGAAAAATTCAAAGTGGGTACTCTACAGAAGTAATTTATCAAAATACCTAATACCTTTTGACTAAACATGGAAACATTGACGCTAAGGACTCTAGTAAGAAAGGTGATCAAGAAGTAAATTCCCATACAGAGCTTATAGATTTATCCGTGAGCTATAGAACGAATAGAATTTTTCCAATTCGGGGAACCTCAAAATAAAAAAAATGAAACATTTTAAAAAGTGAATTTGTGCCTAAATAGTACCATTCTCCACTTGTGGAGTCGAAAATTGCAATAATGATTAGATGATTAATTATATAT
The DNA here is from genome assembly GCA_963575645.1 of Xanthostigma xanthostigma. Taxonomy (NCBI): domain Eukaryota; kingdom Metazoa; phylum Arthropoda; class Insecta; order Raphidioptera; family Raphidiidae; genus Xanthostigma; species Xanthostigma xanthostigma. The sequence goes on from OY754468.1 coordinate 18,630,628, forward strand.
TTTTAGCATAAAGTAGTGTTGATCCAATAGAATGTTACGATGAAGGAAGGTTTTGGTTTAGATATAATATTATGATCTAAATTATAAACATATATACATGTTCATAGACCCTGAAGATGAAAATAAATATTTCGAAACGTTGGCCACTAGCGAAACATTGGTAAAGCTTATTTATTTATGATCCTCAACCAAAAGCTTCCTTCATCGTATTAATTATATAACCAACATAACCCACAGACACCTAATTACAAAAGAACCACCACCAATATGTAGCTTATGCCAAACCCCTACGACTGTAAAACATATAATTCTTACCTGTAACAAATATCGAAACATCCGACACCAACTCGACATCTCCAGCAGAATTGAAGAAGCCCTCAACAACGAGTCAGAAAACCTAAAAAAATAGTGGAGTTTATAAAAATGACAGACTTAATTAAATATATTTAAATAACAATAACTACCAAAAAATTAATACTTACCTGAAAATTAATACATATAACTGATATTTACCATACCATACATATTATATTTATTGTATTACCTATATATGTTAATAGCCTAGTTATTGTACAATATGCTTATTGCATAATATGCCTTACGGCAGAAGAGCTAATGACCTCAGAAGTCGAAGCACGTATTTTTTTTTGTTTTCCTAAATAAAAAAAAGTTAATTATATAAGAAAAATTAAAATCCTCATGGAGCGTTGTAGGAAAAAAGTTGTGCTGCTGGTGAATTTGTGCAACTAATTTTAAACACTAATATTCGAAGAAAGGAAGACTTTTTGTTTAATTTTGATTTTCTGTTTATAGGTGTTTTGTGAAGTTATCGAGCATAATATTCAGCTGGCAAATATTGGCCATTTAGGTTTTAATTTCACAGCAAGCAGACCAGGAGAAGGACAATTACCACCTCCTGCATATCTTTTAGAAGCAGGATGGTTGTGCGTTGAACCACGTCAAGGACATATTCCGCCCCATTCGTCGGTTGAACTTTTGATTAGATATTTTCCGGGAATTTCGGGAAAATTTTCTGAGTCCTTTGAAATTGATGTAAGGATTTTTATTAACACTATTAATAGAACAGATAAAAAAATGAAACAAAAAAAAAATAAAAAAGACGGGTTGCAGTCCGGGAGTGCCGGCGGAAGTGAAAACCTAGATGTACTTAAACTAAATTTCGCTATAGTAGCAATATAAGTTACATGCAGTGCAAAAAATTATAAGCTATAAGCTTTGACAAAACATTAAGAGATTTATGCATCCAGGTTTCGTAAAACTACACATTTATAAAATTACATGCAGCCAGTCACTGGATGTAATTTTTTAAATTTGTAGTTTTACGAAACCTGAGTACATGGCGACATCTCTTAAGATTTTGTTAAAGCTTATAGCTTATAATTTTTTGCACTGCATGTAACTTATATTGCTACTGACATCTAGCGAATTTTAGTATATGTACTGCCGAAGCAAGTACGGTAGACCGTCTCAACAACTCGTCAGGGTCACGTGACTCTGACGCGTCAGATCTGACGCGAGTTTAACAGTTTTTACCCATTACAAAAAAACTGACGCATCAGATCTGACGCGAGTTTAACATTTTTTACCCATTACAAAAAAAGTGTACAACTTCAAAAATGGTTTATTTTAATCTCTCCTATACTATCGTGTGTCATAAAAATTATAATGAATTCTCAATATAATTGATAACATAATAAATTTTCATTTTGTTGACAGATCGATTATACAAACCCTATCAAAGTAACGGTTCACGGGTACGGCGTCTATCCTCAGGTATTCATAGATTTACCGCGTCCTAGTTTGAAATTAGTTGATTCGACAATATGTTATGCGGCTATTGCCAGTGTCACAATGAAATGGCTCAACGCGGTTCGAAACGTCAATGCCTCGCCTATTGAGGATGAAAGCGTTGGCAGAGATAATCTGAAATCACCATATGATTATGATATTCCTGAACGTGAACAAGAAAAACTGAGAGCCGCCGGTTGGGAAATTATTACTTCTAAAGTAAGTATTTGATGAGATTAATTTTAAGTCCTGGTGTTTAGAAAGCACGCTGATATTGCCGTTTCACTGATCCTGGAGCATCTATAATGATTTAGCATTATAGTCCTCATCGTCTTTGCAAAATCACAAAAAAATGACAAGTGTGTCGTGGTCACACTCAGTTAAAGCAGAGAAGAGATACTATATATAGAAGTTCAATTCTATGTTATGTTTGGCGATCACCCCAAATTGAATTTGAAGTTGAAACTTGGCGGAATGGTTGATTGGGTGGCCCGGAATACGAGAAAAAATTTTCGTTTTTCCAAGTGACCTCACTTTCTTTCGATGGTTTTTCAAACTTTGCACAGGCAAAAATTCGAAAATGTTTCGCTCGGTGGCAGAATTTCTTACCAGGCTCTCTATTAGTACCCAAAAAGTTTGAAAAAAATATCTGCCAATTTTGTCACTGCTAGATCATAATCTGGGTTCTACGACGTATTATCCGTGGATACTACATCCGCGACATTATATCCGCGACTTTAAATCCGCATGCAAATATATCCGCGACAATATATCTGCATGCTATTATATCCGCAAAAACTACCATACCCGTTTATCGTTCACCCCGGAATTATTTTTTTAAAAACTCCACATTTGCCCCTTCCCGTTTCACTACGCGACAATTCGCATACCCGTTTATCGTTCACCCCGGAATTTTCTTTTTAAAAACTCCACATTTGGCCCTTCCCGTTTCACTGCGAAAAATTCGTATACCCCTTTATCGTTCACCCCAGAATTACAATTCGCATACCCCTTTATCGTTCACCCCGGAATTGTTTTTTTAAAAACTCTACATTTGCCCCTTCCCGTTTCCCTGCGAGACAATTCGCATACCCCTTTATCGTTCACCCCGGAATTACAATTCGCATACCCGTTTATCGTTCACCCCGGTTTATTCGGATATATTTGCAGACAGATATACTATCGCGGATATACTGTCGCGGATATAATGTCCGCGGATCTTATGACGTGTTACCCATAAACTGCCAATTTAATGTATTTGTCATTGATGCTTTACCTGAATACCATGTTAAACTTTTCGCGGACAGGAAAAATATTTTCTGTCAATTTACCCCCTGCAGAGACTGTCAGTATAATAAATAATTTTTAAAAAAACAAGCGGATTTGTACAGACTACAAGAAAGAGAACGTTTCTGCCACCCAGTGCTGTATAAAATTTTATGGGATTTAATTTGGCTTAAGAATTTTTTCCCATGCGACGTATCGTTTTTGAGACCTAAGCTAAAACCCCAAAAGTGGTACCTTCCTGGTGCCCTCCTCCCTCCGGCTCACCTCCTAAACGTCAGAACTTTTGGTATGTTTACTCCCTAAGTACCTAAGCACAAGTTTGTGAAGGAATCGCTTAGGTCCCTACTAACGCAGTTTACAACTACTTTATTGACTGGACTAATATGCAAACTTTTTTTAACTCTGAAAATTCTTAATATTCAATAAACTTTCATTTTAAATCTAATATTCTTTTATAGCTAGTGCTTCCAACAGAAATGGATATAGAATTGTCAATAGAGCGTTTTTTAGCTTATCGTCATATTGAGAAACATCCAAACGTGTTATTGGATCATTCCAATACACGGAACTGTCGCCATATTCCATTGTTGTTTGCGCCAACTTATCTTATTGATTTTGGATACGTCGTTGTTGACACTATAGCGACTCAATCTGCTGGCATTTTGAATTATGGTCCAACGGCCATAATTGTACGTCTGATAATGGAAACTAAAAAGAGGTTAGCTCAAATTGACGAATTGGGTATCACTGTGCAATTTAATAAACGTGTTTATTTGGAGATTGGCAAGACTGCACCGATTAATGTAATATTTTATCCAAAATCTGAAATATATCCACAAAGAAAAACTAAGTTGGTGTATACATTTTATTTGGAGGTAATAAAATTCATTGTTTCAAATTCAAATTTAATTTTTTACTATTTCACACTAGTACAGGCAACTAGAAGAAATAATTTTTACCCTATTTATCAATATTATGCAAACTATTATTATTACTTACCTTTTTAATTCCATATTTATATTTTAGTACTTACCTATGTATATGAGTGGTTGTATTTCAACAACCTTTCGTGCATATAGCCAAAGTTGCTGAGCACGTAATTTAAGTAAAAAAAAAAAAAAGAAATAATTTTCTCAGACAATTGAGTGAGGACCAAAAGTATTGTTTAGACTATTAAAGGATACCGCACAAACCTTATGGGATTTTGTTCTCGGTTAAATTGATCGAAAATGTTTTATTTTATAGTTTAAGGATCACTAAGAAAAAGTATCCATGGGCGCATAGCCTAAAGTCCAATAGATTTTTAGCTACAGATATGTTTAACAAGATTATAGATACAGGAAAATTTATTGAATTCACAATATTAAAAAATCCTAAGCTCTAGAAATATGTTTTCGAGTGCGCTGCATCCGAATATGATATTATTATTTTATACGGGTGACATCTTCTAAAATTACCTAGTTTACGACTATTTTTCTATTTCAACTTTGCCTATAAGTTTTCAATTTCGAAATATCGATATGGGACAAAAAACAAGATTTAGATGGGTCTTTTTTAAATTTAAAATTCGTTAAATAAAGTTGAAATAAAACACAGTGTGCATTAGATATTGACAAGATTTTTGTTTCATTTGAAAATAAAGTGAACGACGTTATTTGTGGAAAATGATATCGTTAAAATGGCCACCACGAGTGCATCGTGTACCCTGAATACAACTGACCAAATTTTTCATGACTTTCTCACATAATTTGGAATGTGAATTTACTAATAATGCTAGTAATATTGTCCTGTAGGCGTGCAACTGTCAAATATCACATTTTTATACAAGTTCGAGGTCAATTTTAGCAGCTATAGGGTCCGATCATGTTACTACGCAAATTTCGTTAATTAAATTCATTTTACGTAGCGTGCAGAATGTTGCAATTTGATACTAAAAACTAAGTATTTAGATGCGTTTTAAAGTTTCCAAGATGATTTAACAAGCCTTACGGAATACAATTGTAAAAAAAAATTGGTTGTCTGTAAAGTCGGTCTACGGACGATAGTTTTACGTGATAACGTATTCCGCTCGAATATCATATTTAATAATACATAACCTAAATTTTAGTAAACTATATTTTTAGCGACTCTCTATCGCTTATACTGCGCTCTCGCTTGCACGCACAGGGTCAGGCGGAACGTTACACTTTTTTGTGCGTGCAGCTGGTATTTCATCAATTTATAAGACGTTATCACGTCAAAAATACGACCCAGCAATAGACGACCGTGTTTTGTTTTCAAACTTCGAACGCTTCTCTTGTAAAATCTGATAGATAATGATGATTTGATGTGATATATATTTTTTAAATTAATTTACACCATTGTGAACGTAGAATAGGTTTATGTAAAAATGAAACAATTTCGCACAATAATTCACAAAATAAATTTAAAAAATTATTTGAGGGTATAGAAGAAAATACCGAAAAAAATGCATAAGTGATCATGGTTTGACTGTACCTATATATATTTACATGAAACATTTTTTAGAATGATTACTCCAACAAGCGCTTTAAGAATTTTTATTATTAATTTTTTAATTTAGGTCGAACATGGTGCAAAAATACCAATTGAAATTAACGCAACCGTAACAGTTCCATTTATGAAAATGGTACCTGAGAAATTATTTTTCGATACAGTTAAATGTGGAGAATGCAAAGAATTATCGATTATTTTAGAAAATCTGTAAGTAATGAATATTGATTTTTAATACCGAAATATGATACAAGCATTATTTCTGATCTATTATATAGGGTGTGTCATAAATACCGGGGCGGTCAATTATTTCGAATACAGCACGTTGAATTAAAAAACAAAACAGCACGTGTCCAGTATTTTTAAAAGATCTTTTCAGCGACACTAAAATTGACTCCCTTCTGGAGACGCCCCCCCCCCCAAAGTCACCCCCCCCGGTGACTTTGGAGATTTAAATAGGTACCTCCAATTTGTATTCTAGGTTCAAAAATAAGACAATTTTGTCTGACACATTTTTTCAAATTCTGAATAGATGGCGCTGTAAATGACGGAGAAAAAACCAATCAGGAAACAATATCTTGTCAGGTAGACAGTGGTAGGCTACACGAACTAACGCCAAAAAACCAACATGACGTCATTCTGTTCAAACAACAGACAGTTTGATGTTTAAAAATAATTTTTTTTTTGTTTTTTAATTCAACGTGCAGTATTCGAAATAATTGACCGCCCCGGTATACATGATTAGCTAGATATAAAAAAATAAGTTAAACGTGAAGAAATAACATTATAGTTTTTGTTGTAGTGTTTCAGTTTGTTGAGTTGTTAGTAAATTTGTCAGATACCTAATAATCCGTCAGAATAGACTTTGCCTGATATTCGACAAAATATCTGGAAACCGCATTAAAATATTGCTAATTAAATTAAATAGTTGGCATAGTTGTTTACTGCCTTAGTATTTATGCACCAAAAATAATATTTTTTTTAATTAATTTTTTTAAGAAATCGCGGCAAGTTTATCAAAGCAAAAAGTGGACACTATATAATAATGTTTAAGAAAAAAAGCATTTAAAAACTAATATAGCTATATCTTTATAATCGTATTTACACTATATTTGGCCACATTTATTACATTGCCAATGACATTACAATAAATTGTAACAGCACGTGTACCACATTATACCCGTACTTACACCAAATATACCCGTTCTTACACCACATATACCCGCTCTTACACCGTATATATTCGAAAATTTTTTTGAGAATAGAAAATCATGTAGAGCGTCGTAGACTAATGCTGAGTTGTGGAGAGGATTGTCAAAAAATATGATTTGACAATGACCTTAGATTGTGATCATATAATTAATTTCCATACGGCGTAGGAGCAGTCTAATGTCGTATTCAAACTCCTTGTCATCTAGATTTTAGAACATTATATTGTAGGTACTCACGCAAAATGATTGTTCTGCATAGAAAAAATTGATTTTAAAGCTAAATTTTGAACAAAATGCGTAGAAAAACGTTGTTTTAAATTGGAAATTGTACAAAAAACGATGCTAAATACCTACATGTATATTGTTTCAATCGATCAATTATTTTTCGAGCAAGATTGATTTAAAACTCTACAATGCTTTTCATATTGTAACAAAACTGTTCTAGTTCGTGGTGGAAACTATTTATTTATAATAACAAACTTTTAACAAAACAGTTAACACACAAACGAAAAGTACTTCTCTAACGTAACGAAACATAACTAATAAATTCTGACTAATAAAATAAAAGAATATGTAATGAAGAATATAAAGTCACTATTTATGTACACAAAATATTTACAACATATAAACACACCAAAGTTTAATTCAGCACACTTATCTATTAACTATATACAAGAGTTTATTTATGTTAAACCAGATTTTATATAATCGAAATCAATGGTCTATTAAACCGCACTCCGCACTAGTATTTATTTCGCACACGTGTTTGATTATGAACTCACTCACACACGAAACCTGACTGACCCTGACTCACCGAGTTCGTCGTATTTATAGGGGTTGGTAGGCTTTCACGCCTTTTCTGGAATGTTCTGATCCCTTCTTATACCTATATTCATTGTTGTTACAAGTTTGGGACTTGGCTTTCTGCCGCCACAAAAACTCTATACTTGCGTTTTTTGTTGTTGTCTTCTAGAATATTCGATAGAAAGCAGTGGCGTTCAACAATATGGAGAAATATATATATCTGAGGCCATCATTAAATCAAATTTTTTGACAATCCTTTCTTTTTTCGAATAATTGGTTTTCGTAGCAGGAAAAATTATAAATATAATGATGTGTCTCGTTTTTTTTTTGCGAATGATTAGTTTAACATATTTTTAGTGTCCCGTAGAAATGAAACACACGGAATAACTTCGGTGTCAGTCCGTCTGTCCATTACTCGCAATTTTCTTTGAAACTACATAATATGTTCCGGCTTTCGTCCGGATGCAAATCAAAATAAAAAGTTGAAAATAAAAATAGGTAAAAAACTTTTAAGTTAAACGCTTTTATTGTACAATCGATAATGTACTAAAATCTACTAAATAAATATGAGTCACAATTGATTAAACTAAAATAAAATCGTGGGGGAATTTAGTAGAAAATATTTACGTATTTGTTTGAGATTAGTGTCTTCTTCGACCATAGTGTGACTATAAATACCCCATCCACGATTTTATTTTAGTTCAATTAAAACCCTCTATGGTGACTCATATTTATTTTCTAGTTTTTAGTACATTATCGATTGTAAAATAAAAGCGTTTTAATTTAAAAGTTTTTTTACCTATATTCATTTTTAGAAAAAAAATAAGCCTCAAAAGAATAAAAAAAGTATCAGGATTGAAAAATTCTAGCGCGATCAGTTGTCATGAATAATTTAATTGTTTAATTCTCTATAACTGCATAACCAAATTTTGGTTATAGAACACCCAAATGGGAGCCTGATAGCACTGAACACTAATTGTGCAAGTATAGCTTACACTTGACCGATTTTTTTAAACTTAAAATAACGTTCATATTCTTAACATTATAAACTATTTTTTTATAATAATTTTTAGAGAAGGCAACGTTCCGTGTAATTGGATTGCGAAATTAATATCTACAGTCTCAAAAAGTTCACAGAAAGAAGGACATTCTGAAAGTGCACGTTTCTCAATAATAACCGATACTTCGGGCACACTTAAACCAATGCAAAGGCATAATATGATTGTAAGATTTGAACCATTGAAACCAGGCGTTCACGAAAAGAAAATCGTTTTCACGATTGAACAAAATACCCGTGAAAAATTCGTAGTAACTATTAAAGGAAAAGCGGTCGAACCACGCATTGATGTCACATTTCCTTTCATTGAATTTCCACCAATCCTTCCATGGCCAGAGAAATGCTTAAGAAGATTCGTAATAAAAAATCCGTGTAATTTCCCAGTTGAATTTTACTTTCCAGAATTTGATAGGTATGTATAAAGACAATTAATAACTTTCTTAAGAGAAGAACAGAAAATAATTAAAAGGCCCGTCACCGCCTGTGATTGTTTTTGTAAATCAGGGTTGCCAGATGACGGATTTTTTTTCTCGTACCAGTGTTGCTAAATATCTCGTACTTTCAACAGTTTAATTAATCTCGTACAAGTATAAATCTAAAGTAGGTATATCGAATAAAATTTATAATTTATGCTATTTACTGTACTAATTAACTTTGAGTAGTCATATTCTTTGCGCTTTTAGCTGTCAATTCAAATGAAACATTTCATTGTTAAAATCTCGTACAAAATTGTACGAGAATTTTGTTATTCTTATATCTCGTACAAAAACTGTAAATCTCGTAATGGTACAAGATTTCTCGTACGTCTGGCAGCCCTGTTGTAAATGTACAACGTGATCGTCTACCAAGTTTTAACTGTCACGTAAGTCAAAATAATCTCGCACGAGATTATTTTATTTAGAGTAAATTGTAATCACTATATTTCACTTGTAAAGAACTTTTTTTGTAAATTTTACATACGTATTTTCAATAATGTTAAAAAAAACACCTAGATTTAATAAATCACAGAATTTTAACAAAAAAAAGCAATCAATGTGCCTGTACTGCTTATACATCAAGAACGCAGTTTCGGTCAATTTTTGGCCGAAACTGAAATTTCATCTGAAACAGGCCGAAAGCAAATATTCGGTCAGATATATATATATATACTATTATTTGATTCCATTTTTTTTTGTGTTGAAAAACTTTCAGTCAAATACATCGCGAAGAACGCGTATTAAATTTGCTGGCACAATATTATGACAAGGATGATTTTTGTTTACCGAAACGCTTGCCAGGCAAAGAGTTTCCTCAAATTTTAATGAACTTTTATGATGAACTGTGCCAAGAAGCTCGTGACCGAGAAGCCCAAAATGAATTGATTGCAATGCAGAATAATTCCCCTTCATCCGTGAGAACACAAAAAAGCAGAGGAAGCATATCGAAAATCACAAGGTTAGATGCTAACATTGATCTCCATTTTAGAGTGGTAATGAATCAAAATAAAAAAAATTATTCTTGTCTGCGCATAGTAAAGAATCCAGCCGCATATTTTATATAATAATATATATTTATTCTTTAAAAAAGCTACAATAGTAGGAAGGTTCGTCAAACCATATAAACGTATAATTTTACAAAATATCGTAAAGTACAAAATATTGATACAATATAATTAATAATCAAAGGGAAAAAAATTTAAATTATGCTCTAGATATTCCAAAGTTGTATAGAAGGCATTTTCAAGAAAGATGTGTTTTATAAGTTTTGTAAATCCGACTATCGATTTGACATTTTTTACGCTAGACGGTAGTTAATTAAGAAGTTTTAAGCACCTTTTCAAAAATAGTATGCCTGTGTGGAGGAATACATGTTGATGCTTTGTGTCTGGTCTCTCGGTTATGTATATGTTCATTTCTGATGAATTGATTTTCATATTTTTTTACAAATTTGAGGCATTGATAAATAAACATAGGTACCCGCGGGTCAAACGTTGCTGACGCCAGGTATAGATGCTTGCCGGACAAAAAATATGTTTCTTTAATAAAATTTTCGACAACTTTAAGGGTTGATTACTGGAGTTGGTAACGCATAATGTCATTTTCGTTATATTATAAGTATGCCATTTCTGTGCGGAAATCCGTTTCCAAATACAGTGTAACCTCTCATAACGGACACCTCTAATGAGCGGACAGCTCTATTAGGCGGACACTATGTGATAGTCCGGAATGAAGTACAAGAGAATTCCATAAGACATAATCTCTCTTGAGCGGACTCTCTCTTGGGCGGACGCGGACGCAATATTTAAGTACAAAACTTGTAAAATTCTCTCTGAAACGGACACAAAATTAAAAATGTTGCAACACGTTGCACTATAAAAAAATTATTTAGGCGAATTCATTACCATCGATAATAACTTATTAGTGGAAGATGATGATGACACCTCTTTTAACAAAATTGTAAAAAAAGGCGACAACCTGACGTTAGTTGAATCTGACGAATCCGATGAAGAAATAACCATAACTGATCAATCTAATGCTATAAGTTATCAGCAGGCCATTGGTATGTTGAAAACAATTACAGAATTTGCCAAAACTAAAGGAGATTCAACAGCAATGCAGATGTTATCTGACTTGGAATTACATTTTCAAGACAACGTGCTTAAAACTAATACGCATCAAACTACCATAATTGATTTTTTCAAGCCAACTAAGTTATACTTTTTATGTTTGATTTTTTGATTTCATACGTAGGTATGCATATTAATGTATATGAGAAAACAATAAAATTCTACCCTATTATGTAAATAAAAAATATGTATATACGTATTATGTAGTATGTATGTATCTACATACATAATAATAATATGTGTTTTTTTATTTTTTCCCATACGCGGACACCTCTCTTAGGCGGACATATTTTAATAGTCCCGAAGGTGTCCGCTTAAGAGAGATTTCACTGTAGTTTATTCTATATAATTTGAAAGAAAATATTATACAGCACTGTTTTTAAATTTTAAAAATCATAACCCTCCTTTTTACTTCGCTGTATTCAGGTAAAAATATAGTTAACTAACGATCCGTCCCGTTTTCATCCGGGTACAAAAGAACAAATTAGAGGTGGGGAGGTGCATACCGAGATGAATATTATGTCCAAATTGCATGATGGTCGGAGTTACCGTTCAAAAGTTTTGGTCGGACGGACAAATCTGGCCAATTATGGCGTTGTTATTCAAACTCTACTATAGCAGTTCTAAACCTGCTTACGCCATAAGTCTTTGTAATCCTTTATATTCTCATTGCTTGTTAATAACATGTCCTTATAGTTATCACTCCCCAAAAATATTAGTAGATCCAATAAAACACTTTAAACACTTTCTTTTCTATTATTTTATTGAACACACTCTGTATTCACCTTCTAACCACGTTCTGAGCCCCCTCACATCTCCTCGTTTTCCTCGCAACCCCCTTCTTAGTAGATCTCTAACTTCACAATTGTATATGAATGTGATTTTGGACAAAATAAAGATAGACAATATAAAAAAAATAACTGAAAGGGTCTTGAGGCAGGATGTGAACCTGAACCTCCTAAAATTTTGTCAACTCTAAAATACTCCACGCACCACTACGTCGTTTGCATAGAGTTCCACTTATGATTACATCGACAAAACCGTAAATTAATGCGTGCCTGATACGCACTTGGATTTTCTTAAAGTGAAATTCTAAAGTTACTGGGATTAATAGTAATGCGTCCTGATGAATGTTCAATTTTGAATGCATGTGTTCAGTAACAGTAGTAAACGGCAATTGCGGAATTAAGTAAGCTGTCCATTTTTATAATTTTTTTTAAATATACAAAATGTTGTACATTTTAAGACATGGAACGTCCGTAAGTGGTGACACACCACATATATGTTCCCTGAAAGAAGATGATCAGATTTTAGCAGGTAAAATACATTTCTATATCTAAAACATTCCATGTTGTAAAATGACACCAAAATAAGTGTTTTGTATATTATATTTCAATGTTAACTGAATAATAAAAAGAGCGAATGTTGTCTTAGTACAATGAGGAAAATGTTATTAGATATAAAATAAATAATAAAAACGATCAGCATTTTTGATTTTTTTGAGACTTCTTCCCAGTTTCTAAATCCTGACTGATATTTTTGTATTTAAATATTAAATTTAATTTTGCTCCACAACTATCGTTGCTACCAAGCGGGGCATAGTCCCGAGAGACGAAACTGTAATATGGTGGAGCCAAAGGTTTCAATACTGTTGTCACAGCCGAGAGGAGCGCAGCACCGTAAGACAAGACGGTAATAGGGTGGGACCGAAGGCTCCATTACTGTTGTCGCTGCCGCGTTTCATGCCAATCGCGTGCGAATTCGCTAGTAGTGGCTAGTGAGAAATAAAATGAACAATTTTTCAGAACATGTTTATGAAATAAGAAATAAACATTACATATCGAACGTAGAGCATGATCCAATAAAGAAAGCACTGCAGGAATCAAGTGATACGTGGAAACCCAGAGATCCAAATAATATGAGAGAAGGCGTAGTTATCATATTTCATGGAGCTCCTTTGACTGGTAGGTGGTAATAATATATTCGTTAAAATATTGATAAAAGAAGGTAAATAAAAGAATTGTATTGCAGCAAATCTGCTTCTCTGTATGCTGTTAAAATTTATTAATTTATTAATTACCTACAGAGCGTGTAACTCTTTTTTATTTGCGTTTTAAATGAGACCGAGGGCCTCCTTGAAAAATCGCACCGTCCAAACCCTTAAAATGTAAAAATTGTCGATTCGTTTTTCGAAATATTACGGCACTCGTAATAAATCTTTTATTTGTAACTTTTTAACACAGAAGGGAAGAGCACGGTTTCAGTTATTCGTAAAATTCGGAGAAAATGATTCCTTACTAAAAACCACTAAAAAGCATTGTTTTTGAGAAACTAACAAACTAACACGTATTATTTTTAAAGGGTAGTATTTAAACGAGTGACTGTAGTTACAATTTTGGGTGACAAAAATAATCAATTTGGGTTACTATATTACTAAGTGAGCGACTGACTACGCGTGACGAGAAAATAATAGTTGGGTGACTAAATTACTAAGTGAGCGACTGACTGCGCGTGACGAGAAATCAACAGAACAGCAACTATCAAACATCCATTTGAGTTACTTAAAATACAAAATGGGAAACTTCATAATATTTGAGCGACCTAATATTTGTTTGAGTGTCAACGTTAGTTATGCATTTTTTTCAAAAAGTAGTAGAAAATACTTAAAAAGTAAAAAAAAAATGTTTATTACGAGTAGTGTAATTGTAAAATTATAATTTGCGCTAGGCAACGTTTGAATCGCGCGCAGCGAGAAAAAGGCCCCGGCAAAGGTATCTTCCGGTCGAAAAACTGCAAGCGAAAAATTCACAAAATTCGGCAAAGGCGAATTTTCAGTAAGAATGATACGCTCCTTTCCTACGTCTGCAATTTCAAGTCGTTTGGCGATAACATTAATCTGCTGAAGACAAGACACCGGAACTGCCAATTTTTATTAACATCCAGACAGAACACAGGCCGGAAAATATATTATTTTGTGCTCCTCCTTATTCAAAGAATCGTGTAGTATTTTCCTCTTTTTAATAAGAATATTGACTAATTTTTAACAGGTTACACAATTCCATATAAAAATTACATCAGTTTATAAATATAACTAATTGAGTGAAAGGAGTAGCGCACATAAGACCAGCATCTGCAACCAATAACCAGCAACATCCGTCAGTCGGTCGTTTGCAATTTCTGTCTAGCCGTGCTCATGTCCCTTTCCCTGTGGGCACTCTGGGTACGTGCCCAAGGCCCCGCGATCGATAGGGACCTTCTAGTTCTTGCCAGATCATCAAACAATAACCGATATTTATTACTGAAAAACATATTTATTTCGAAAAAAACAAACGATAATGACTGACTACAATACCTACTTGGTTATTAGCTTTTGCATGCGCGAAGCTACTTTACGGTAGCCGGAAAATCAGGCTTTCCGATTGCAGCAAGTGTAGGTAAATTTAAATATATAAAAATACAATTTTACAGCAGAACTCCACCGGAAAACATCACCACCCAACAGTGTTTCATATAAATTAACTCAATAATATAACGTATATAGTCACGCAGCGCGTTTACAAATTAAAAAAAAAAAAAACAATTTAATGGTATGCTATCTATACTGTTTTAGAGAAAAATAATCAGTGAACTAGTTTTTCATAGAATACTTATTTTTTTTGTGTCTTTCATATTAAAATTGGGAACGTGATAAAACATGAATTAAGAAGTACAATTAAGAACTGTGCTTCTCGATAAGGCCTAGTTTATATGAGAGGCGTTCAACGCGCGTTAGCCCAACGTGCGTTTACAGTTTCTATACAATTGAATATAACTGTTTACATGATAACGCGCGTTGGTGGCGCGTTGAACGCGCGTTATAATGTAAACAGTTATATACAATTGTATAGAAGTTGTAAACGCGCGTTGGGCCAACGCGCGTTGAACGCTCTTCATGTGTGCTAGGCCTAAGAGTTACGGGAATAAGATTATATTATTGTGAATTTTCTCCTTTTTAATAATCTTTTTTTCAATTTCCGCTATCGCTTATAGTTTTTGTGTAATTGCCAAAAATCTGAGGGACTTTTTTCGTTTTTTGTTAATAAAAAATACAATTTTTGTCGGCGAAAAAAACAAAAAAAAAACGTCTTTTTGGTAATATTTTTTTGAATCGAATAAGCTATTACTCATATTTTGAATTGGGTCTTTTTTTCTCAAGAATCACAGTTCTTGACTAGGCTACTAGCCAGTTTACCGCTGATGTCCATAGAATGTAATATGTTTAAAAATATAGATTTTGAAGAAGTGATTAAAGATTTTGCCCATCTCAAATCTAGAAGGGTACCTCTTCAATCAACATAGATTTTTAAGCATTAACCTGTGAATGCTAGAAGATTTACTTTTGTGGATTATATTATATTATCTATTTAAATCTAGAACCTTGCTTATCTACTTTCTTTGTCTATTCTAACAAAATGGTGTTCTGTCAAGGTCATAAGGGCCCCAATATGCTAATGTTCGCAGGGCCTCCAATGGGTTAAAGACAGCCCTGGCCGTGCTGGACGGATCTAGTGTGCTATTAATGTGTGGTTGTCATTCATTTCAGTAAATCCAAAACCTTCTTTTTTCTGCTGATTTCTTCCTCTTCCTTCTCTTCACTAAACGTAATTTTTCCACCGAACTACACACGTCCATGTTGTACACTCATTAATTGAAAACTACAATATATCTGCCGTACATGGAACTTGCACTAAAACTTGCTGGTTCGTGCTGATCAGTGCTTGATAAGTGTGACGCTTCTTAAAATACGAAAAATCATTTTTAATTTATTTTTAATTATACTTGCGAAAGCGAGATAATTTGGTTCGCATTATAAATAATAATAAAAATTGTTATTTGCAGACTACTTGTACATTGCAAATAAAACAGCTAAAATATTGAATTTCAAGATAATAAGTATTGACGAGCTACTTATTAATGCAATAGTTACATCTCCTTTATTACCTGCTATAAGAATAAATGAAATAATTACTAGGGAATATCATAAGCACTTCAGCGCACATGATTCGAAAAGAGAAAAAGGTAAAGACAAAAAACCGACTGATGATGCAGAATCAGAGGAAGAGCTTCACGAGCATGAGAAACGTAAGAATTATTTTCAACAGGATTTGTTATAAATTTAAAAATAAATTTAAGTAGCGCTTTTTTTTTAACTGTTAGGTGATATAGAATCAGATCCAATTGAAGATATGAGGCATAAAATCTATACAATAATTGATCCACCTCCACCACCACCAAAAGAAACTGATGAGGCAGACGAAAATAAAAGTGCAAACAAAAAATCTAGTAAAGGTAAAGAATCGTCTAAATCTGCCCCGAAAACAGTGCACAAACCGAACTGGAAGGAAACATTTCTAGATATACCACACGTAAGAATGCACTAATACTCTATATATTGTGTATATTAAACGGTTTTATGTAGCTTGATCCCGTATATTTGTTTATTACTACTAATAACATTGTTTTAAATCTTGAGACAGCTTTTTCAACTGCTTTCCGTTATCCGATTGAGTTGAAATTTTGCATACGTGTATAGTTCGAATGATAATGTAATCTTATAATAACTAACTGACCGGTTCGGCTATCGTCTGGATGCAAAATGCACTTTTACTAAAGCACACTAAAAACTTAAAAATAAAATAGGTAAGAAATCTTTTTAACTTAAACGGTTTTATTGTACAATCGATGATGTACTAAAACTAGAAAATATTATGAGCTAAATATGATTTTCATTCTCAAACAAATTAAAGTTTTCTACGAAATGCGCCTCACGATATTATTTAAGTTTTATCAAAGCCACTTACGGTAACTACCTATTAATTATTTTCTAGTTTTTAGTACATAATCGATTGTACAATAAAACCGTTTAACAAGCTTTTTTACCTAATTTATTTTCAAATAATTCCCGGTACCTATTCATCGGAATTTATTAAAATAAACTCTCGTATAGCACGGTGGTAAGGGCTTAGAATATAGATACTTAAAGCTGACAAAAATAC
Source organism: Xanthostigma xanthostigma (assembly GCA_963575645.1). Taxonomy (NCBI): domain Eukaryota; kingdom Metazoa; phylum Arthropoda; class Insecta; order Raphidioptera; family Raphidiidae; genus Xanthostigma; species Xanthostigma xanthostigma. The sequence goes on from OY754468.1 coordinate 18,647,947, forward strand.
GCTGTTATTATTATTTTTCTCAATTAGAAAAGTGGCGAAATTTCGCATATTTCGAATGCCAATATTTGTTTGAAGTCACGTTTAGCCTTTTCGACTTATTTTATCGCAGCGTTGTCTATAAAAAGATATTAGACCAGTTTATTAATTATTTCATTTTGCCAAACTACAATTTTTTCTATTCAAACTTCTTTTAGGAATTTCTATTTGAAATTTTGAAACACAAGTTATGTTACTACAAAGGTACCGTTATAGAGAGCTTGTCGAGTATTTTTGTTCGAAAACCATCAATGCTCTTAGCGGAGTTATTAAAAACATGTGGAAATATTCGATATATACATTGTGTCATGTTCATGAATACATTTCCCGCACATCAAATACAAAATGAAATTAAGGAGCAAATGAATTTACTAAGAGAAAAAGAAGAACTAAAGAGAAAACTCAAAAATATAGAAGAAATGAATTATGAAAACTATACACATCTATCTCCTAATGAACTTCAGCTCTACAGAGAGCATGTTCTACTTCAACGCAAAAAACATATGATTGAAAGAAAAAACGCGCTAAGGTAACAACAATTAAAAAAAAAATATATTAGATATATCTGGTTACTTTAAAATATTTTTTTGTACTACCCCTTACAAAAAAGCTGCTTTGCATTCATGTACACAGCCATGTAAAGTGACTCATTACGCACTGGCGCGGTAAATAACACAAAACTAGTTGCGATAAACATATAAGTCCATAATAAATCATTATCTGTCTGTCAATTGTTATTTGTAGCTTTTTTTATAACAGCTACTTTAGAAGTGACGTTTGTTTAAAAAATAAACTGTCAAAAATTTTGTAAATTGAGTGAAAACCAACTATTTTATAGGAGGTACGTGCAAAAAACGTCATAATATCTACAACGCTCTAATTGTACTAAGACTTGTGGAACTGTTAAAACTCGCTAGCACTCTTTTTAAATAAAATATTACAACTCGTCGTAATATGAGCTATTGCGGCATTACTGTTGTATCAAGAGAAAAAAAAGAAAAGCTTTATTGCTATACAATAGTGTGTTGTTTTTAATGTGTAATGTATTTTAGGGAAAAAATTGAGCTAAAAATGAAAGAAAGATTAGAACGTAAAAAACACGCGAAACAACAAAAAGACCCGAAAAAGAAAAATAAACCTGACGTTAAAACTGGTTTGTTGTGTTTTTGTTTTATTTTTGAATATGTCGTCTTTATTATTATAATACCCTATTAATATTTTGTTAAAATATTATTACTAGAAGTTGCAGAAAAGCAAAAAGACAAATCAGATAAGTCCGGAAAAGCACAGGCTGCCGAACATAAGACATCTAATAAAACTGATAAATCTTCAAATAAATCATCAACAAAAAATGATAAAGGTAAAAATGAAAAATTGTTAATAGTTTATTCTAGTGCGGTATATGTATAAAAACAATTATTGACACATATTACTGAAATGATTGAAATATGATGCAAAATTCCTTTTTCATTCAGTATTTAGTAGATCTAATTTCAAAATATTGTACCTATCCTAAATTTTCGAGATCCAGGACAAATTTCATACAACAGTAGCTTTTATGATTAAAGACTATATATTACACGACCGTAAAATGTTAATTTAAAAATTCCAGCCAATTGGACGACGGGACCATTTCAACTACAAATTGTTGACATTTGATATAGTATAATAGGGAAATAAAATTTTTGATATTGGGTGAGGTGACGCGGGTAATGGCTAGTATTCAATATGACATTTGCTATTCGTCGCCATGGTTACCTACATAATATGTTCATGTCATGTAAAAATTATTCAAAGCATGCTTAATCAAATCTTTGATTAACGTATGATTAGAACTCTTCAATAAATAAAATTATCGACCAATTTTTCAGACAATATATTAACAAAAAATATAATTAATACATTAACGTTTCGATCCGGATTATATTTTTTGTTAATATATTGTCTGAAAAATTGGTCGATAATTTTATTTATCAAAGCATGCTTAACTAGTTTCTGACAGATCTACAAAACAAAACTATAAAGTTTAGGAAAAAATTTTTTAACGAAACTTTCTTAAAAAAATAAATCGAACAATAAGCCGTTATGAAAATTATACCATTATTATATAAATAAACAACGTTACAGCATAATATATTTCTTCTGTGCATGCACCGAACAGACCAACAGACAAACAAACGCACAGAGTTTTTCCAAAAATTTGTTTTTTGGATTCGAGGGACCTCACAACGAAAAATTATTGTAAAATTTTGAAAAGTAAATTTTGACATAAACTAATACCATTCCGCACTTGTGGGTTGGAATGGTAAAAAGGCCACTTCGCTAAATCGTCTTGAAAGCGCACGGCTAAAATGTAGATCGTCCTTCGATCGCTATATTTAAAATCCCTAGATTTGACAAAGTACATCAATCGCTCACCATTTTGAAGTATATGATTCAATTTAAATATATAAAAGTTTCTTAAATAAGGAAAAATAAGTTCACAAACAAATATCATTGACAGATAATCATTTTCATATTCAAAAATACATACATTATACAAATTTAAATCCTGTAAATGTTATTAAGTTGTGATTTTCTGAATTGCAACCTTCAGCAAATGTTACGGTAAAATAATTTTTTGCACGTGAATACAATGGACTGCGGCACTTGGTAAATCTAGTACCTTTAGCTATAGGCATTTCTATTCTTATGAAATTTTACATTCAACAACTAATGTTTTTGATGTGGAACATCTATTGGCACGTTCGGCACAAAACCATGCCGTGACGCTTTTTTATGCGTCCTCTACGCCACCCCTCTCGACTTGAGTGTGCATGCGCATATGCTGTGCACTCGTTGCTTCTCTGTGTGAGCTGTCACAACTTAGACAGAGAAGCTGCGACTGGGCGTGCGACTATAGTATGCATGACACGTTCACTGCTTGTATACACACTTTGTATTAGTTACAGGGTAAAATTTAGTTACAGGGCTATATTTAGTCACTGAAATTTCGTTAGTTGATGGGGTGAGATTTAGTTACAGGGTGAAATTGAGTTAATAATAATAATAATAAATTCCTTTAACTCCTAAGTGGAGCATAGGGCCTCTACGAAATTTTTAAATCTAGTCCTATCTTTAGCCATATGTTTGACTTGAAGCCAGGTAGTTCCTTGTTCCATAACTTCTTCACGAACAGTTCTTCTCCAGGATATTTTTGGTCTGCCTCTTTTTCGGTATCCCTGTGGGTTCCAATCCAAGGCTCTCTTTGCTATGTCGTCATCTGTCTTTCGTAGCGTGTGTCCTATCCAATTCCATTTTCTACGTTTTATAATTACACAGATTTGTTCAAGACATGCACGTTTCCAAAGTTCGTTGTTCGAGACGTGTTCATACCATTTCATTTCATTGAAATGGTATGAAATTGAGTTACAGGTCCAAATTTAGTTACTAGAATTTCGCTCAAATGTATGTTTCACATTTGCCAGGCGTCCCGCGACGGCTCCTAATTTTTATTAGATATCAATTCCTTGAAAAGTTTCAAAGCGAATAAATTTAAGCCACGCACAGTCTAAAATCTAGACAATAGTTTTCGTCCGATGTCAGTCGCTTAAGACATTTTTTTTTTATTTTTAAAGCTTCAAAGGTGAAGTTATCTGACGAAGAATTGGTAATGAAAGATAAATTTGATAAGTTTGAAGAAGAGTATATCGAGATTTTAAACATCGTCCAACGTTGGGATCGAATAAATTGCATCCTTAAAAATCCGGTATTATTGCATATTTATTATAAAGTCATGATTTTCTTATCAGTTAGTTCTTTACCAACCACTAACTCTTTTGGGGTGATCTCAGAGTTGAGATGTTGCTAATTTGAATCTTTTATTCTGGTAAAATTATTCTATAATTTATAATCGTCATCTGGTCAAATTGTATCTCAAATGAAAAAAAGCAACTAAGTTTTACACCTTTTGTCCAAATCTTTGATTAACGTCTGATTAGAACTCTTCAATAAATAAAATTATCGACCAATTTTTCAGACAATATATTAACAAAAAAATATATAATAATTAATACATTAACGTTTCGATCCGGATTTGTATCTTCTTCAGAACTAATCTGCTTTTCATAAAATTCCTTCAAAATTATTAATTAATATCAAAATATTGAAAAACTAAATCCGGATCGAAACGTTAATGTATTATTTATATATTTTTTTGTTAATATATTGTCTGAAAAATTGATCGATAATTTTATTTATTTTACATCTTTTGATTTTATAAGAGATTTTATAAGATTTTTGATTTTATCACCTGAAGTATTCAGTTTAGAAAACTTGAGGCAATCACAATAATTATCTTCAGACTGTAGTTTGTTTTACTACTGTGTTATGCATTTACTGTTGCCAAACGTGCTTCAAGATTTTATACACTTCGTGGATAAAATTTACACCCAACCTGGTTTTCCTGCTATACTCTTAGTGTTAAAGGAATAATTAGACTGGAAGTATGTTTTGTTTTCTGACGAAATGTGAGTAAGTTTGAAACCGTCAGATGGTTGTGAATGAATATGGTAAAGGGCTGGAGAAAAATTTTCTTCCTTCAATATCTCCACAACTCTGTGTGGATGTTGATGAACATGCCTTCCCAGAACACCAAAGTGTTCTCTTGCAGAGATATTGAAATATTTGGCGTTCGCGAAGGCATTTGCTACAATGTCCGCACAGAGTTGTAGAGATTTTGTTGCCAGAAAACTTTTCTCAAGGTTGTAATTTCGGAGCTGGAGATAGTATCAATTTTATTTTCGATTTATTATTAAAAATGACATTATTAAATGGTACCCTACTAGAGTTGATGACCCCTAAAAATATAGTCAATAAGTTAGTCTAATATATTTAATATATTTATTAAGAAATCAGAAAAGAATGGGAAGAAACCCGTCGTCTCAAAGAAAAAAAAGTTGTCAACAGGTAGCGTACAAATTGCATCGAAAACATCAGCTCTTGACAGTGAATTGTTTAACAGTTCAGTCAATGAACAGGATGGTAAAGAAGGAATACTGTTTTGGGTTGTTGTAAATACGGATCCTAAAAAACCAGTTTTGGAAATGGTTACGTGCGCAATTCAAGCTTCTGAAGAGTTAAGGGAAGCAATTCATTATTTACAGGACAGTTTAACGACAAAGATTGTGCCGGTTTCTAATTGGTATTCGGTTGGTCATAAACCTAAACAAAGAAATTTAGATTACGAAAAAGACAATGGTATTTTTAAATTAACACGTTTTGTAGATAAAGAAGCGAAAACCTGTGAAGAAAGTGATGTTAAGGTAAAGGATTTTGCACAGTTGATAAATTTGAAATTCGGATGGAGTTTATTAATGAGAATTTTATATGAGCTGGGTAATAGTCGGGGTCGTTGAAACGTCGTTGCTTACGCTAAATTTCTGATAAGAAATTCAGCTTTAAATCAAGATTATAGAATGTTATTAACTTTGTTTTCAACTAAAGGCAAATCTCCATCTGCTTTTAAAGTTGAAAATCGTATCAGAAACAAAGGGTAAATAATTGTGGAGCAGTGGTTGGGAAGTAAAAACAAGCCTAATTCGGAATTAAATACGAAAAAGCCGGAAATAGTTTTAATTCCTTTACTACAGGTATGCTAGTGATTTTTACATAACATAACAAATATCTCAAAAAATAAGTTCAAAAACTAAAACTCGACTACTGAAAAGTATGAAACAAGAAAATATTCTCATCTGAGGATAGCCGTGGTCGTATGCCACCTCATATATATGGTCATATGGCGCCCTCCAGATGTATACCCTAAAGCTCATAGCTTACTATTGTTAAAATGCATTGTTTTGTTAAGGTAGGTGGCATACGACCACGGCTATCCTCAGATGAGAATATTTTCTTGTTTCATACTTTTCAGTAGTCGGGTTTTAGCATAGAGATATCTTTACGGGTTTTAGTTTTTGAACTTAATTTTTCTTTAAAGTATTTTGGGGTTATCGCAACAGCTAACAATATACAGAATTATTAATTTTATATATGGGAAATTATTGAGACAGAATATTTTTGGAAAAAAACTTTCAGACAAAAGTTGTTGAGTTTGCAGGGGGGCATCGTTTGGAGACCAAGACCACCCCAACCCCTGCGCAAGTTTTATTGATGATCCTTCCCAAACCAAATCTTTTACCTCTCATAATTTTCTACGAAAGCTCATTGTTTAAGCATAAACATTTAATAGAGTTTCGGGAAACTGATTTTTGATATACATTTTAGGAGTTAAGGGAGGCATCGGGTAAAAAAATGCTTCAGACAGTTATTGATTATTTATTGAACACTTCTCTTACATGAATTCTTTGTGTCAAGTGCTTCCATTTTTAATCAAAAAGTATTACTGTGATATTTTTTTTCTGTAAGGTAGCCGTTTTGGATATGGTTTAGTTTTCTTTTGCAAGGAATTTAATGTACTTTAATTTTGTACACTAAGTGTTGATTGCCAGAACTCGAAGGTTTTGAAATATTTAGGAAAAATTGAGAAATACGACATTTATAATAATGGCAAGGCGCCTAATTAAGGCAATTTATGAAATAGAGTTGAGGGGTTAATGTTAAATGTAAATATAAAGTTTGGGCACTCATTTTACTCAGAATTTCAATCTCTACAACATTTGTATAGACAATTTTCTTATAGTGTTGATTCAATTCATTTATTAAATGAAAACACGTATTTTTTCAATATACAGTGCGTGATCAAATTATTAGAGCCATTGACTAAAATTAGCATATTTTGAGTTTATGGTGAAAGTATAAGACATTTAATGGTTATTTGTATATTTAGTTTTCATGAAATATTTTAGTAAACCTTAAAAATTTAAAAAATTTACTTTGATTACATTAATTTAAATATAAACTTATGTTAAGTAGGAATGCCTAATACTTGGCGTTATCACCATTTGCGGCTATGACAGCCTCGATTCTTCTTGGCATGCTTTTTATGCATTTTGAGCAGTTTGCTTTAATTTTTTCGCATCTATGCCAGATCTCTATCAAGCGCTTGATCAATTGGCGGTTGTCTATGACCATTACTTTTGCAATTTCCCTTTTCATCAGCCTCCATAGGTTCTCTATTGGGTTGAGGTCTGCCAGACCACTCAAGGACATTCACTCGTTGGTCCTGGAGAAATTTTTGAACTATAATTTTATGCATGACTCGGCACTTTGCTACAAAGCCAAAACTGACAAAATTCCTCCAGGACCAACGAGTGAATGTCCTTGAGTGGCCGGCAATTCGCTAGCGCGCAGCGACTAAGTCACCAGAACTGAAAAATAGTATGTTCATTTCAGTCATAAAATAAAGGGATAAAAGCAGTTTTTATCTTCCCCTTAATTAATTTTGAATTAGACTTGTCCTTACTCTCTCCCAACCATATATATTAGTCAAGAGACAAATTTTACTCTCAACATTTCCATCTCTTAATATAATTGACAATTTTTCGCTAACGGGTGCAAATACTAAACTGCCATCGTGTCTAATTTAAAATTTATTCTGTTGTAGGAAGACATTAAGGCTGAATCAAGAACAAGGCAAAGGTCAAAAACAAAAAGACCAAGTGATCATAAAAAGAAGCGGGAAACTAGTCGCTTGTCGTTACATTCCATAACAGAATCAAGTGTTTTAAATACTAATGGTAAATGTAGACATTTTGAAGGGTTTTGTGTTTGAAACTAAATTGAATTTTTATTGAAGCATCAATTAATTATTTTGAGCGAGTTTTAATTCTTTGAATGTAAAATTTTCTCATGTTGCATAATTTCCTCATATTGTAACGAACAGTCGACTTATAACTTATAAGCCATGTTTTGAAAACGACAAAATAAACGAAGAAATAAATGTGACCACATATAAATACTTACTTTTATAAATACCATAATGCATTTGAAAAAATATGCACAGCATTTTCATGTTATAATCATGAATATAATATTTTTCAGATCCTACGTTAAATTCACGAATTGTTTTGGATAAAAATGAGCGAGTGATATTCGAAATAGAATTTTTACCGACGAACCTTGGTAAATTCGAACACATATACGACATAGAAGTGGTTGGCTGGCATTTTCCAGTTCATGTTAAATGTACTGGCATTTGCGAAGTTCCACATATTGACACAGACCCAGCTATACTATTTGAACAAGTTAGCGAAACGAATACTGACAGCACACCACAGCAGGGGTGTGTGTATTATAAAAAAGAAAAGGTATTAGATTTTGGCTCCATTTTGGTTGGAAAGGAACCAAAAATGTCAAGGTACAATTTATTATTCATTTATCTATAACATGATTCGGGGAAAAATCGTAATATTTGGAAAATGAGGAAAAATACACGTCATAAGGTGTGCTTGTCGGTCAAGTCCTTGAACTCTTTGAGCAACTTGGACACGTCACTCAAGTTGACGGAACAATTGAGCGAAACTAAAATTATGTATTAATTAATTGCGATAACCGCAATTTATTGCTGTATAATTTTTTTTTGTATCACGTTCTTCCGTCAAAATGAGATAAAGTAGGGGAACATTTAAGGTAGTACGAGCACCAAGGCAATTTTTAATAAAAGGCTTGATTTTTTTTTATATGAAGTTGGACTAAGTCTAAACCAATTCTGAAAATTTTAGGGGGTTTGCTCTACTATTTAAATAAATAAATGACTTCAAAAGTAGGCATATTTAACATTGGCTTTATGGTAAAACGGTAGATATGATATGTTTTCATTGATTTCTCCAAAACTAGTCGGTGGAAATTTAAAAAAAACTATTTAAATTAAAGTCAAAACCTTAATAAATTATTGAAAACAAAAAAAAACCGAGGTTTGGTTCCGAACTTATACTTCTAGACACGTTTTCTTAAGCTCTTTTCAAAAGTTCTTTTTTTGATAAGCAATCAATAAGAATAAGTGCAAAAGTTCCTTAGTGCGTAGCTTAATCAATATGTAAGTGTTTAAAATTACAGTTTTTCTGCTACAATCTTTCTTTTCTCGTCTTTTTGTAAAATATTTATTTGACAATTAGCAAATTCTCAGAACTTTTCCCTGACATCTGTTGCCGTCCTAGGCAACCTCAGTTTATCATATTTAAACTAGAGACCATTAAATCGACATAAGATTGTGCACGCAGTTCTATTTCTCATCGTCGGAGCGCGCGCGCTCTGACCTGAAACAAATAAAAAACATAATTAATAACAAACAAATTATAAATATAAAACCTCAAAATGCATAAAAATCAACAAACTAATAAACCTCCTAATGTAATAAAACCAGATACCCCAACTCTTTTACCTTCTTCTTCCGAATCATTTTCAAACTTAAACAAATTATCTCAACTAAAAAACACACAGCAAATGTCCTACTCAGCCGCCGCATCCGAGAAACAAACCAAAGAAAATGCAATCGTTCTTCCAGCAATCGAAAACTTTGAATTGTGGGAATACGTTGAAGCAGTAGGAGACATAATGAAACCCGAAAACATTACTCACGCATTCAAAATCTCAGGTGAAAGAATCTGCATTTATTTTATTAAAAAAAGCCAAGTTACCTACTTCGTAAATAACTTCCCCACAATTAAAATTCAGAATAAAACTCTTTCAACGAGACGTCTTATATCCCCCGGCAAAAAACTGATAATATCAGGAGTTCATCCAATAATATCAAACAACCAGTTGGAATTTCTTCTAAAGGAGCACAACATCAGACCTCTTTCTAATATAACTGATATCAGAATCTTCACAACAAACCCCAAACTCCAGCACGTTAAGTCTTCACGGAAGATTGTTTTCGTTAACATGGAAGATAACATTCCTTCTTCTCTAGAAATTGAAGCTGATGGGGAGCTTCACAGGATTTTCCTTAACGCTGAAGAAGATAAATGCAAGTTTTGCGACTCAAAAACACATTCCTCTTCACGATGCAGCCAAAAAAATCGCCAAGATCTTCAGCCACGTGCAAACGTAGAAGAAGAAGATCTTTCCCAACAGTCCCAGCTTCCTCACTGCTCCACGATTACAACTGAGGCTATTGTACATAGTGAACCCGCTCAGAAAATTTTAAAACCAATTCAAACTTCAGTTACAGAGGATAGAGAAGCACACATCCTAGAAGAATCAATGAAAATGGAGATTGAAAAAGCCTCGTATAAACGACTACATTCTATTACAAATTCCGAAGACTCACAGGAAATACAAGAATTCCCCCTTCCTTCAAGTATACCAGAACAATCCGACATCAACAGTGATACTTTCATACCCCCATCTCAAAAAAAAAAAAAGTCGAGGAAAAAAACGAAGGAAACAAACAACTGAACAGGAAAGGAATGAAAAAAAAATTGAGTTGTTAACGGAGGAGATAAAACCTTTTATGGATCTTCATAAGGAAGACTTTATAGTCTCTTTTGAACAACTTATTGACATCTTATCACACTCAAAAAACTCCATTGAATTGATTGAAACTAGTAAAAAATATACAAACGACATCGACGACATTAAAGATATACTAAACAAAATTTACCCGGAAGTAACCAGCAAAACAGTGAAAGCCTCACTTACCCGAACCATCACCAAAATTTTGAAATCTAAAACCGAAGACTCTGACTCAGATGAAACCTTTACAAACACAGAAGACGTTTCAGAAGCCTCAGAACTAAAAACAGATTAAAGAAGGAACTAAAAAATAAAATAAAACAATAAAAAATCAAATTTTCGACAAACAAATATTAAAATACTTCATAAATGTTTATACTGCAATGGAACCTCAATGGGTTCTTCAACAATTATAACGAACTTCAGCTCCTGCTTTCTCAATACTCCCCCGAAATAGCTACTCTTCAAGAAACACACCTTCGGCCTACAGATACAGTAAACATAAAGGGTTATACCGATATTCGATTCGACAAAATGACAGGAAACAGAGCGAAAGGTGGTTCAATGATTTTAATCAAAAATTCAATTTTTTTTTCACAATTAAAACTTCAGGCAAATTTTCAAGCTGTTGGGGCTCGTGTCCATACTAGGAATCACGGAGAGTTCTCAATTTGCAGCATCTACATTCCTCCTGACCAAGAAATTACGGAATCCGACTTTCAAAATTTACTAAACCGGATCCCAGAACCACTCCTACTCGTAGGTGATTTCAACGCACACAGTCCTTTTTGGGGAAACAGATATTCAAACAGTAAAGGAAAAGTAATAGAAGAAATACTCACCGAAAACCATAACATCTGCTTATTGAACAGTGGCCTGCCAACGCATCTGAATGTCTCAAATGGGAATACGTCCATTATTGACCTTTCCTTTGCGTCTTCAAGCATCACTCCAAAAATTTACTGGAACACTCACCCAGATCTCAACAACAGTGATCACTTTCCAATTATAATTACCTTAGCTGACAAAGAACAACACGAGTCTAAAACGCACTTAAACTTCAAAAAAGCGGACTGGGATTCTTTTGAAGCTCTGCTCAACTTCGATGATAATATTCCAGATCCATTGGCTAGAATTGACCACTTCTACCAAATTATTAAAAGCGCAAGAGATGAAACGATTCCTGCAACACAAAACGCCTTTAAAAAAAGAGTTCCATGGTGGAACCATGAATTACATATTGCCATAAAAGCTAGGAAAAAAGCTCTCAGAAAATACCACAGCACCAAAACTACAGAAGCCAAAATAGAATTCAAAAAAGCACGAGCTAAAGCTAGATTTCTCACAAAAGAAGCCAAAAAAGAAAGCTGGCAAAATTTTGTCTCGACTATAAACACATCAACCCCCGACTCCGAAATTTGGAAAAATATAAATAAAATAAACAACAATAAATTCAAGCAAATATCAGCTCTACAAGTAGACGACAAAATATATACGGGAAACAAAGAAATGGCCGACTTGTTTCAATCCTTTTTTGAAAACATATCCAAAAACCAACCCCTTGATGCTAAAGCCAAACCAAAAGAGCCTCCTGTCAACATTTCTAATTTTAATTTTTCCAGTCAGAATGAAGAAAATTACAACGCGGACTTTTCTATGGTAGAATTGAAACATGCCATAGATAACATTAAAAAAAATACCCCAGGCCCCGATGACTTTCACCCCGAATTACTAAAAAAAATTCCCATAAATAAACTTGATTTCTTCTTAAAAACAATAAATATGCTTTGGAAAAATAACTTATTAGCCAGTAAATGGAAAGAATCAGTAATAATCCCGATTCCGAAACCAAGCAAAAATTCATTAAATCCAAATAACTATCGACCTATATCCCTAACCAGCGTTTTGTGCAAAACCTACGAAAGAATGGTCAATAATAGACTTATCTGGGAATTAGAACATAATAATCTACTAAACTGCAAACAATTCGGATTTAGAAAAATTAGATCTATTATGGATGTACACGCAGAACTTACTATAGAGATTCACAACGCATTTGTGAATAAACAGTATATGATAGCCGTATTCTTCGACATCCATAAAGCCTATGACCGGTTGTGTAAAAATAATATACTAACTCAACTATACAAATGGGGTTTCAGAGGAAATCTTCCTAAGTTCATTAACAACCTTCTAACGAGCCGCACCATTCAAACAAAGGTCAACAATGAAACTTCAAAAAAAGGTCTTTTTGAAAACGGTATTCCACAGGGGTCGGTTATTAGTCCAACTCTTTTTAATATTGCCGTCGACTCTATAAGAAACATTTTCAAACCTCCAATTCAGCACTGCATGTTTGCTGACGACCTAATAGTATATATTAGATGCAAAGACATAAACTTCGCTCAAAAGAAAATTCAGCAAACTTTAAACGATTTGCAAGTTTGGGCAGCAAATAATGGACTTCAATTTTCCACAGACAAAACAGAATGCATCAATTTTAACAGATTATCAAAACAAATTCACAATCCCTCCTTTATACTAAATAATGAACCCATTAAATTCACAAACGATAAAAAAGTATTAGGTATGGTATACGATAACAGACTTTCATGGAAAAGTCATATAAATCAACTAAAAACTAAATGCATGTCAAAGTTAAATATGATAAAAATGATAAGCAAACAGAACTGGGGAGCAGACAGAAGTTCAATAATAAAAATTTACAAAAGTAAAATCCTTTCGGTACTCGATTTTGGAAGCCAATTTTATCAAGACGCCTCAGCAACAGCATTAAAAAAACTGGATCCCATCCATCACTTAGGACTAAGACTCTCATCAGGCGCTTTTCGCTCTAGTCCCGCAATAAGTCTTTATGCTGAAGCCGGTGAACCCCCCTTGAGGATTCGAAGAAGACAAATAAGTGCAAACTTCTTCCTAAAAATGTTATCAAACAAGGATCATCCTTCAGGTAATAAAATCAGATATCCACAATTCAGACTAATGTACAGACACCGTAAACAACAAAAAATTCCTGCATTTCATAAATTCACCAAAACTTTTGAAAAATCTATAAACGTAATGGAAAATGAACAGCTGGAAACCCCCTACTGGTTACACGGACAACTTTACTTTATCGAAACCCTCCACACGCTTCCAAAAGAAACAACTCATCCAGCCTTTTATCGACAGCGGTTTAAAGAAACAATTAGCAACTATCCAGATCACACTATTTTTTACACAGACGGCTCGAAAATAGAAGACAAAACAGGCTGCGCTATCAGGTACAAGAAAACGTCAAAAAAATTTCGACTCCCGAGTGAATTTAGTGTTTATTCTGCAGAGTTGTACGCTATTTTTTCAGCCCTTGAAGAAATTAAAGTAATGAATCCAAAGAAATTCATAATCTGCACAGATTCCCGCAGCGCAGTCTCTGCCTTAAAAAACTCTCAACTCGAAAACCCTCTGATAGTTAAAATTTTAAACAGCATTGAGAACATTACCCGTAACGGCAAGGAAATTTTGCTTTTCTGGATCCCCGGACACTGTGGCATTTCTGGTAACGAACTGGTTGATGATGATGCCCGAGAGGCCGCTATGTCGGTATCTCCTTTCGCCACCGATAAAATGACTTTCAACGACCTGAAAAACTCCATCCAAAACAAAATTAAAAGAGAATGGGTAAATGAATGGACAAACATTACAGATAACAAACTAAAAAACATAAAACCAGATATAAAGAAATGGCATACATCCTTCCAACAACAAAGAAAACTAGAAACAGCACTCACAAGACTCCGAATCGGACACACGGCCTTGACTCATTCATTTATATTTGAAAAAAAATCCCCTCCGATATGCGAGACATGTAATCTCCCACTCACAGTAAGACATATCCTCGAAACCTGCTACAAATACCAAAAAGAAAGAATAGTGTATAACTTACCATCTAAAGTTGAAGATATTTTAAAAGATGACCTCGCCACTATCAATAATCTTTTCCTTTTTCTGACAAACACCGACCTGAAAAATAAAATCTAATAATAAATGACGCCAAAACTGAATTAAAATCAAGTGAACAAATAATAATTAACTAAAATAAAAATAATAATAATAATAATAATAAAGTAAATAAATAAAACATTACCTTCCTTCGTTATAAATCAATGTGAGCTAGTGTAAAAATAATAAAAAAGTCCCATAAAAAACATTCAAAACTCTAAAGTCTCGTCAGTTTTTAATTATTCGGGTTAACACCATCAACAACTTCTTCATCATTACCGTCGCAGTTTCCTAAACTCATCATAGACGTCACCATCAGTTTGTCTTCTTCACCATCTTCTGCTTCATCTTCATCACATTCTTCAACATCAGCATCTTTCAACATTCACAATTAGCAGTTATATCTTATAGAACAGTGTAACCTATTCTTTCTTTTTTAGTAACGCATATAGCCTCGCTGCTGCACGTTTATGTATAAAAAAAAAAAAAAAAAAAAAAAAAAAAACCGTTGTGCCCGACTAATTAAAAAGATATTTAATTAAAAAGATATTTAATTAAAAAGATTAAATATTTTTTTAATTAGTCGGGCACAACGGTTTTTTTTTGTTTTCAATAATTTATTAAGGTTTTGACTTTAATTTAAATAGTTTTTTTTTTTTAATTTCCATCGACTAGTTTTGGAGAAATCAATGAAAACATATCATCCATCTACCGAAATATTAAAAAAAATCAAGCTTTATATTTATAGTTGCCTTGGTGCCCGTACTACCTTAATTAAAAATACATTATTGAATTTTCGACTAATTAATAGATTTGCCAAGTAGGTACCATTCATTGTATCCATGTGCTCTAGAAAGAGAGATAACAATAAAATCTACCCAAGATGACTGACTGACAGAAAATTATTTGTTTTATAATATATTCCCAATAAGGTTTATATACCTTAATCCCAGACACGCCAGACCTACGTCATTTCAGTACTGCTAAGATTTTACCAGTAAATGCCAAAATTTAGTTAAAAACGTATGCCTATTCTCTAGCTTGAAAGCGGGGCCCTTTTAGAGATAACATGTTCTAAGGCTTAACTTAGACGTACCACTTTCCGCCCACAAAACAGTGATCCTAATGTGATTGAACTCGACCACTTTCCATCAACAGTTTTGTGGACACGCAGTTCATCTGCGACAGTTTTGTTTGTGAACGATATCATCAACGCACGACGAGTGTTGTTGACACCGACCACAATTTGTCGTCCGTCTGACCGCTATCACGACATTCCATACAATTTAAGTACTCTCAACACACGACCACTTTTTTGTGGTTCTAATGTGGGCGGAAAGTGGTACGTTTGAGTTAAGCCTAAAGGTACCTACATAAAGCACGTGCTTATCTACGTACGTAATGGTATTATGCAGAAATATGAGTGCGAGTGAAAGCATTAGATGATTTTTTTGTTTGACAGCTTCATGGAATTTAGGTTTTCTATTTGTTTATATGGGCTATGTGCACGGAGGCGGAGTTACAAATTTTTCGATGCGAGCGTTTGTGGTGAGCACTAGGGGAAACTTCGAACTCCAATTTTCCGTATGTCAGTGAGCAATGTTTATTTAAAGTGAAAGTAGTTATAATTTTATAAAGTTTTTAATTACAAAGAAAACATAGGAAAACTAAGCAATCTGGAAATGCTTGTTGTGTTCCGGGTTGTTGCGCTGATGGCGATTTAAGTAAAATAAAGACCATTGACGCCCTAATTTGACGTTCTGCTGTCAGTGTAAACAAATTAACATCAGTTTTCCTTATTACATTTTTTTTTTGACACATCATGGCCAACTAAAGTTTTTGACTTATCACCTTAGAAACATGTCGCGATTTCCATAAAAAGTGAGTTCAATAATTCTCTATTACCCACTAGCGGCGCTAATAGGCTTCGTGCACACAGCCTATACACACAGAGTAGGTAGTATATGAGTTTAAGAGAGAAAATCTCCATGGAAACAAATAAACAACCTACATTTCATGATGCTGTCAAACCAAAAAAAATTATTCTAATTGTCTCACTCGCACTCATATGCATACATAATACCATTGCGTACGTAGGTGAGCACGTGTTTTATGGTACCTTTAAAATCTGTTATCTCTAAAAAGGCCCCGCTTTCAAGCTAACAGATTGGCCTACGTTTTTAAGTAAATATTATATATTATTTACTGATAAATATTAGCAGTACTAAAATTGCGTAGGCCTGACGGGTCTGGGATCTTGGTCTATTACTTTAGGCTGCAATTCAAAAAATCACTAACATTACGATTGCATTTACACACATAGCGATACACACATCTGGACCACATGTTTTTTTTTTAATAATACCTTTAACAAAAAAAAAATCCAAAAAATGGGCGAAGGAGAATACTTACATATTTTTACAATTTAAAAAATGTTTCTAACTCTATGTAAACTTTTTTGTTTCCAGCAGCTTTTTGCCGCAGTTCTGTAATTTCATTTATTTTTAATTAGGTGTTTTTTTAACTTAATTTTATTTTGATGAAAAAATGCATAACAAAAAAAATACGGCAAAAAGGTAGTAGAAAATTCAATTTGATTTATTTTTAATTAAATAATTAAATGCTCCGCTAACTTGATTTTATTTTGGCATAGATTTTAATTTTTGCCAAGTTGTTCCGCAATTTGTAATTCGGAGTCAAGTATTAGAAACATTTCAAAATAAGGATATTAAAACCAGTTTCGGATAAAATAAACATCAAGCGAAAATTTTTCTATAAAATGATAATATCAAGTGTATTTTTTATAGATTGTTTGCTAAATCAACAAATTTGCAATTTGTAAACGTATCTGAAATGAGATGTATTCTTACATTAAAAATACAAAGTGAACAAGATGAGTTTGGATTTCTTCCAGATAATCTTGTACTTGAGGTAAAATATTTAAAACCATTTTTTTTTCATTATGAGCATAAACGATTAAAATTTTGAAATTTGTTTTCTTCCACCAGCAAAAGACAAAATCGTGGAATATCCGTATATTTGCACACGTGCGTTGTGGCTTGTTTTCATAGCATTTGTAGGATATTTTGATAACTATCCAAAACTAATTAGGTAAACGCTGTTTTATGAGATAAATTCAGTGATGAAAAGTTAAATGTAATAAACTGTTTGCCATTAAAGAAAATATTAGTGAAACAATTCGCGTTGATCGTGTCGAAGAAAAATAACTCAAGCTGTTCAGACAAATCGTGTTAAATACAAAAAAACACTTTAAAGTTATCGAAATATCCTTTTTCTTTGCTGTAGCTGCTGTTCGGTTTCTAGCCACATATTGTATAGTTGGATTTTTTATGCTTTTCATGTTACCATGCTATTTGAAAATTAATTTTTCATTTATCGAAAGAAAATGGATAAAAATATTGTTCCGAAATGATTAATCTAGTATTATGTTAGATTTTGTAATGGTACTATTTGAAATTTAAAAAAAATTTACATTTTTCAGACATTTGTAGGGTTTCTTTTGTCGTAAAGATATTAAATTGTGTCATTTTTGACAGATGAAATTTTTTAAATCATAACACTAATTTACAACATAAATTTAAAGAAAAGTCGATTTTCAAAAAAATCATCAATTACAACAAAACAATAACCAAAGTAATCAGATCTAATTCCTCACACTAAAAAAATCCAACTATATACGTATATATATACTGTGTGTCCCAGCATAGATGTAACAAGAGGTATAATGAACAAAAAAATCGAATTTTGTGATGGAATTTAGGAATCAAGTCCTGCTTGATGTAAAACTAAGGTATATAAAAAATGAGTTGATTCTGGCTTCCACAGGATGTTTTATAAGCAAAATTGTAAAATTTTATCTATAATCTATATTATTCAAAATATAAATAAATTTAATTAACAAAAGTTATTTAGAATGCAATTTTATAATAATTCTTGTCATGTAAGTTTTGGCATTATTAAGTTGTTATAATTTTTAAGCCTCGTTAATTTAGTGTACCTAGTCGTTTTCATTGTATCTTTGAAAACAACATAGTTTTTTTATTTTTCCGATATTTTTAAAATTTGGTATGATCTAGTACAGTATATTATATTTAGTGTCGTAATAGGTTATATTAGAGTCTGTCACCCAACCTGTGATACTACTACGAAGGGATATATATTATTATGGTATTGTTTGCTCGTGCCTTCTATAAAAAAACTACTTTTCACAATATTTTTAAAATTTTCGACAGTTTACTTTAGCAGAAACGTTACTTTTAATAGTAGGCTATAAAAAACAATTGACAGACAAACAGTGATTTACTATAGAATTGGTGTAGCTCGACCCTGGTTGTGTTAACCACAGTAAAATGATGAACTCAGTTTCTACTAATTTGAAAATTTGAATAACTTTTTCATGGTTGCAATATACATAATTTTGACAATATTCAAGCAAAAAACTGATGAGACATAGTTTTTTACTCCTTTTTAACGCTTTTTAACAAGTTCCAGGTTCCAGTCTTTGCACGAAGCTGCAATTTCGACAGATTGTGTACCATATTTATATTATAAATGTTCCCTCAAATTTGCACCCCTTTGCGATTTTCTGGAAATGTTCAGAGTCAAATCATCTTCATTTTATTTTATACGTCTGCAAATCAGCTTTTTGTTAAATGAAATTTTTTACATAAACCCCTATGGTTTATGTAAAAAAATTCATTTTACACAAGATTTCCTGGTGTAATATTTTCATATTTTGATGAACAAAGGTACTTTTCCTGGATAATTTTTATAAATAACCTGTACTAAGCAGGACTCGATACATAAATTTTATTCGAAATTCGAAAACTTTTCGTTAATTGCAACTCTTGTTACATTTATCCTGGGACAGAATAAATAAATGCAACATTATTACTTATTATTATGCATTTTTTATTTTGGAAGTCTGGAGAAACAAAAATACTTAAACTATTTGCTCATCCCAATACTTACGGAGCACGATACGACGAATTAGTAATAGCTGTAAAGAACAACCCACAAATACAAGTGATTAAATTATGTTGTAATGGTTCCAAGTTCGAATTTGAAATTGTAGAAAAAATAGTTGATTTTTCAAAAATACTGTTGTTTCGTAAAGATTGTCGATACGTCACATTTAAAAATAAATGTGCCGTTCCTCTAGTTTGGAAGTTAGATAGAAAAGATGAGGTTACAATGGAAATGTTTGAATTTTCAATTATGGAAGGTAAAATTGAGCCTTGGCAAGAAATGCAAATTGGTATTGGTTATAGGGCAGACCGAGTAGAAATGATCGAAAAGAAACGAGTAAACGTTCACGTGAGTAATAGTATATCTATTTTGACATTTATAATAATAATAATAATAATAATAATAATAATAATAATAATAATAATAATAATAATAATAATAATAATAATAATAATAATAATAATAATAATAATAATAATAATAATAATTTTTCCGACGATATTGAGTCCGTTGTCGAGAATGAATCGTGTAATAGGCTAAGAGTCAGTGGCCGGCAGACAAGTATTTCACCAAAGATCAAATTTTGCTCAATGACTCTCCTATACCTACCATACATGAGATATGGGGAGTTACTAATCCCAGCGAAGGTAGCTATGACGTCACTCAGGTAAGAAAAGTACGAAAATCAGACCAAGTTCGGAAGTATTTTAATAAAGCTGCCGTTTGGACATATTCAAGAATATAATTATTGCGACCAAAAAAAAACAATAGCAGACAATTTGGCTGGCTTTAGCCTTATGGCAATTGTTAAAACGGTCTGGTGAGGTACTTTTCATTTCTGAGTTGGTGATTTTTGGTGCCCCCTGAGTCTCTGCCCTAAGCGTTGCTTATTTTGGTTATAGGTTAATTCAGCACTGCACTTACTGTTGGTCAGTTTTTCTGAACAACGCCCGCTAGTTTATCTGCAGTAATGAACTTTTAAAACAATACTTTTTTTTTGTTTTATACTTTATAGATATATGAGGAACATTGTAGAGGAGACCCAATATTAATAGATTATTTTAGCGTTTCACTGGAGAGTTACGATGTGCAAGTGGACATGTACTTTGCCGAGCCAGATTTAACTCATGTTAATTTCGGCAATATCAAAGTTGGTCACCAATATCGACAGTGTATTGGTCTTTATAACAGAGGAAAGTACAGTGTGGAGTTTATGTGAGTACACCACAGTCATAGACGTGTATTAAAATTGACAGAGCGTAGTTCATTTGAACGAAAAAGCAAAAGTTGACGGGTTAAACACGTATATTCAACAATACAGAAAGAGTTGAAAAGTTATCGTGAACTTGACGCTATATATTTTATTTAAATATAATATACTAGTGGTCCCGCCCAGTTTCATCCGGGTACAAAAGAACGAATGGGGAAATGGACATGAGTACGCACATTCATCTTAGTTTACCGATATGAATGTTGTGTCCAAATTTCATGATAATCGGAGTTGCCGTTCAAAAGTTTTTGTCAGACGGACAAATTTTGAGTGATATTTTGCAACATTTCATTTCATTGATGATCCGCTCCTATTGATATTATATTAGCGTGATATTATATAGCCTATAGTCTTCCTCGATAAATGGACTATCCAATAAAAAAAATGTCAATTCGAACCAGTAGTTCCTGAGATTAGCGCGTTCAACCAAACAAACAAACTCTTTAGCTTTATAATATTAGTATAGATTTTTTTATATTATGTCTTATTATATATTTTATATTTTACGCTCATTGTTTAGTAGAAACTACGTTCCACTCAATTCTTTTTCAAAAGATTACAAGTAGTAGAAGAACTATACACGTCCCCACTTCTCACGATATATCAAATTCTAAACTTTTGTTTACTGTTTGAGATTGGTAGCTATTTAGAACAGAGACTTTATATTTTGATCGTATTTCATAACATGTCATAAGACCGCGAATTATATCAGGTTCGCTATATTATGATTGACCATTGTTGACAAATATAATAATATTGTCAATTTTCAGAATCTCGCGAACAAAACTACCACGATTAGATTCTAAAAGATGCTCATGGGGTGTTGTCACACAAGCTGGCAACTTGCCTCCAAAAGTGCTAGTACCGTGCAAATTAGCATGCATACCCAAGAAAAAACTTTTGGTTAAAGAGCAGCCCATTTTCAAAGTTCTTATTTGTGATTCTTCAAAAAAAGTTCGTATAGCTGAATTTCCTATCAAGGTATCGGCACAAGCTCTATATTCAAAGTAAGTAATTATAACAGTATATTATTAAAGTTCCAACAAGTTTTATTTGTCATACATGGTTTAATTCAAAAGTCCTCTTTCCATTTTCTATGTTTGCTAGTTTATGCTAGTGGTTACTTCATAATGATTATTTTATTATTTTATCATTGCATTTTACAATTCATTATTAACATCTTGTTAATAGTTTATTGACGATTTTATGAGATGTAAAGCCTGAAACATTCTAAGCCGTACATAGGTTTACAATAGTGTTTTGATTAAGACTTCATTATGTTACTAAATGCTTTTTTCCTAAATTACAGTTATAAGATATGTCCAAAAGTGATTAATTTTGGTTCAATTGCTGTCGGTAAAGAGAGTTATTTAGAGCTCAAAATCATCAATAAAGGATCGTTATCTTTTCAATATAAAATTGAGGAATACGTACCTCCTGTAAAAGAAGAACCAGCTGCGTCTGAATCTCAGGACATCGGCTTACTTAATAAAGGTGGAATTAAGTCAGATAAAAGTCTTAAAAATGGAAAAGGCAAAACTGCATCATTAACAACTAAAAAAGGATCTGTAAAAGAACCAAACTCAAAGAAAAGTAAAAGTACTAAGGGAAGCAACGAAAAAAGCAAACAAGGAGAAAAGTATGTCTATAAAGGCTATTGTTTACTTATATAATAGACTATGCTGCTACTTGATCTAAATTAATTATAGACTAAGGCCTAGCACACATGAAGAGCGTTCAACGCTTCTCATATAAACTAGGCCTTAGAGCCAGCGTGTTTTAAACCGCATCAAGAGATATACCAAATATTTAAGAATTCGAATCTATTACTACACCGAGGTGTTGTAAGAACTAAACGTTGCCTGTTATTAATCGATCATCTTTACCAGCAAAAAAAAACCGAATTGATTATGACTCAAAATAAACTGAAACAGTGATACTTTATGGTAGCGGTTCTCAAACTTTCGAATTTCGCCCACTCCATTTTTATCTTGAATAATTCTTCACCCCTTGTAAATTGGTAGAATACGCAGAAACTGATTTAGCTCGATTTGACAATATTTACGCTGCCAATGCGATACAGTTCAGTATCGTAACGTACACCTCTGTGGTCGTTGAAAATTATTATCGACATTCGAAAAATCTGTGAAATTAAAAAAAATTGTTATGAAATCTATAATTAATTATTTTTACAACCTTCATACGCGCTAAAAAGTGCAAATGAATTGCCATAAGGTACTGCCAAAACTGATTCACTACACTCTTTTGACAAATTATTTTTTTTTTAATCGGTCATAATATATTTTTTTTTTTAAGTACCGCAGATTTTATCAAAATATTACCATTATAATGAAACTCTTAAAACTTAGTAATTTGACATTTCTGAACAAATTCCTACATTTTTCTAGTTATTCTACTACTTAATTAATTAAGGGGGGAGTACAGTGTAGATGGATCAAAATGAAGGGTGTTTTTGAAAATTTAAATATACAACTGAGCATTTTTATTTTAGGAGTCATTATTAAGCTATTTCAGGTATAATTCCTTTTTTGAATACATCAATTTGCTCCACTGAGTAAACAAAAAAATGAAGAAAATTTTTACTCAGGGTACTTGCCGAAATCGTATGTGCCACAGTATGAGGGTCCCAAAATTTTTTTGTGACTTACAAAATTTTTAGAAAACTGAAAGTTGAAAAAAATTGAGTTTTTTTCACCTTCACAACGCCTTAAAAAAATTATTTCCGAGAATAAAATGCCCAATTTTAGTGGTTCACACGAGAACAAGGTTCTTTTGAGTACAGCGCTCGGAGTGCTCGCATTTTGTACGGGAAGGACCGGAGATTTTTTTAAGCCAATAAAAAGAAAATCGATTATTTTGTTATTCGACACTGTATTCCCCTCTTAAATAATTATTGACAAAAACAGATCTTAAAACAATTCTGGGACATTATTCGTGATGAAAAGTAGAGAAAATATTGCAACTAAATACTATTTAGATCTATGAGTTAATTAATAATTTGTAGATCTTAGAATAACAACAAATTTTCACGGATTAAAAGAACCTTTGAGTTTCGGTTTTGGTTAGGGATTTAAGTTTCAGTTTCGTTCCGATTTCAGCTTTGGAAAATTAATTAAGAATAAAAAATCTATAAATAATTAGTGTTGGGAAGAATCGTCTTTTTTGAGAATCGAGTACTCGGTACTCGAATACTTTTAAGAATCGAATACTTATCCGAGTACCGAGTACTCGAGTACTGTCTAAACTCTAAAATGACCTTCTCATTGCATGCAGTTGATAGTCTGTCAGCTGCTTATAATCGATGCTAACCGAATACCGTCGGCTCGCACATTAGCTTGTGCTGGAAACACCGAATACTGAATGATCCTAATATCAGCTATAAATAGGTATTATAATAAGGTTGTATTCGGTATTCGAGTATACGCCGTGTAGGCACAGAATCGCATACTGGAAAAGAATTCAATCCCTGCACAGTGCACTGCTGACTGCAGTGTGTATTCGAGTACAAGTGTGTATTTGCGCAGGACGTGCAAAAGCCAAAAACGCATCAATTGTAGGAAGAATTCGATTCCTGTACTGCTATGTGTACTCGGTCTACGGTATTCGAATACCAGTTACAAGTACTCGAGTACAGCGAGTACTTTGAAGAATCGAGTACTGAATCGATTCTTGTACTCGAGTACCCCATCACTATAAATGATTTATATTTTATATATATATATTTATATTTTTCTTATTGTTAATGGACAACGGAAAAAAAGAAAACTGACTATTGAATAACAATAAAAATGAATAATTTATTGAGAATAAAAATATAAATAAATCAAATTTCAAAAACAAAACGGCAAAAAAACAAAAATAAAAAGTTGCACGAAAATCGATTTTAACCAGTTTTCACGCTTCATTCAATTTTGGTTTTGGTTTCGATTACTGAAATGAAGCAATTTTCAACTTTTACTGTTTCAATCCGTGATAACATCAAAACTGAAATATTTGCATTCTTTTATATTTAGTACTTCATCCGCAATGCATTTAAAGGCTGGCATTTTCACATTGGAAAACGTAGCGAACACCGTTGAGCCAAACTCTACCGAAACGATTATCGTACAGTGTCAACCCGAAAGCGAAGGATTATATACAACAAATGTGCTGGCGTTTGTTTCTGAATGTCGACCTAGAGCAGTAAACGGCCATTTTATCAGCATTCGAGCAGCAGCGTGCCTACCAACTGTAGATTTCTTGAACTATGAAAATATATTTAGAGAGGCTTATATTGTTAACGATTTGCTGGACTTAAATTGCCCCAAAGAGGTACGCAAAGTCTTTTCTAATGTGTTTAGTTTGGTCATGCCAAATTATTATAATATTGATAAAAAAGTCTTTAATATTTACTTTCTTTACATCTTTAATGGGTGTAAGTTAATCCAGATTTTATAGCCACTAATACCTATATATACCTAATCATGATTTTTCCTGACCTATTCCCTTCTGCATTGTTAGAAATGCAGTGTAAACTTCATTTAACGTCACCTGATATAACGAAAAACTCCTTAAAACGTCGAAATTACTTAACTCTAGTTGGTTTACCTTGTTGCTCATACAATAATAATAATAAATAACAACACTCACTCTAAAAATCGACAACAAGACGTCATCATTAAGCAATAAACAGTACATGTTTGTTATTTTGTTGCTTTGTTGTCGGATCATGCGTACCGAAGATTTTAAGAAATTCGTTGTTTTGTTTGTTGGGATTATCTTTCATATGTTTAGCTCAGCTGTAATTTTGATAGTATGGAAGTTTGTAGGTCAGTTGTAAATTTTATGTATTATAAGTAAATACATATTTGGTAAAATTAATTAATGGATTATTTCTTCTTTCCGTTTAACACAACTCTCAATAACGCCACAAAGTGCACAGTCCCTTGAGTGTCGCTATATTGAGTTTACACTGTAGTTACATTTTTATGTCGGTAAGTATTAATAAATATGCGATGTTGAGCTTCGCGTCACTGAAATAAAATATTTTCATATTATGTTCATAATTAATTATTAGAAGCACATACCCTTTCATTGGAAAAATACGATTTGGCGAATATACGGTTCTAAAATTGAGTATATATGGTAAAAGAAAATTTAAATGTCAGTAGATTTTATCTCTTTTAATTTTCTTATAGATAGATAGATTTTATTTTGTTGTGACTTTACTGAAAATCGGTGAAAACCAAATACAAACATTTTTTTGTATTGAACGTTGTAGGTATTCGGGTGTATTATAATTGAATCTAAGCAGGATTTCTTAGCTCTATTTTTTTTCTGTATTTTTCTCAAAGCATAAATTAGTGTATTTTTTGTCTTACTCCGACTATTAAATCAAACTGTCAAAATTTTAAGTTTTCTGTCGCCCTATATGCTGAATAAAATTTAGTCAATCATTAAAAATAAACATTGAATTGCAAGTATAAGAGTATCGAAACTGGTCAATTTACAATGTAATTTTTTCTATCCTTAGTAGGATTGTAGCTTTTTTAGTTGAAACATCTTTTGGCGCGTTTGACAGTAAAATCATGCCGTGACGGAAACGGGATCACGCTCTCTTATGCCTTCTATACGCCACCGCTCTCGATTTCCTTGTGTGTGCGCGCGCATATACTGTACATTGGTTGCTTCTCTGTGAGACCTGTCACAGCTCGCACAGAGAAGCTGTCTACTGCGTGTGCGACTATAGTATACTTTATACGTTCACCGCTTGTGTATACACTTTTTATTAGTTACAGGGCGAAATTTAGTCACTAGAATTTCGCTGAAATGTATGTTTCACATCCGCCAGTCGTCCCAAGACGGCTCCTATTTTTTTTTGAGTGGCAAACAAGCTCTAAAATTGAAGGTTCTATCCCCTATATTATTAAACGAGCTAATCTTGTATTTACCTATCTATCTATATAGGTACCTATGTACCTACCTATGTTACTAAATATTTTCTCGAAAACGGCCCTAACGATTTGAAAGAAATTTACTGAAAAGGGATTTTGGGGGGCAAAAAATCGTTTTAGCTAGGTCTCATGTCTCAAAAAAATCGTTTTCTTACAAATTTTATCATTATAAAAATCAATTTTTTGACGAATGAAAATACTTAAATATTGTAAGTAGATTTTGGAATTTTATACAAACAATGAAACAATTGTTTTCAAAATATTATGACAGTTAATCTTTAATTACTATCCAAGTGAGACTTAAAATAAAATACGTATTTGAAAGAAAGTTAAAAACAATTATTATTATAGGTGAGTAATTTTAATAAATAAATGTTTAACCTAAATTTGAAGCGAAAGATGCAATATCATAGATTCGAATTATAATTATTATAAGTAGAAGATAGGAGAAATAGAACATAAATTATATTACCAAGAAGCTAAAGGATTAATAATATGAATATAATTAATGCTGCTTTATATGTTGATACTAATTGATAGTGTTTTATCCTTGATCCCCGCGCCGTCACAAGTCCTATAAAAGCTTACCACAGCATATCAGTATTTTATTTAACTTTCCGAGCAAAGCTCGGTCACCCAGGTACTGTAAAATTTAAAAGTAAACACCTTAGAAGGTCTCAACATTAAAGGGCTGCATTTTCTAAAGGGTTTTCTTTATAGACATTTGAGTTGAATCTGACTAATATTGTCCCATGAGTCGATAGTAAAATGCTGTATAAATGATCAATATTAAACGAAATTTCTATATTTTAGATATCTGGACATTGTGTGTTTGTCACAGATAAAAAACAATTGATATTTGATCGCGTGTGTGTAAATACTCAACACGAAATATGTTTATGGATTTATAATTCTGGTTTCATACCGGCGACTGTAAATGGATCAGTTCCTGATTCAAGTGTATTCAGTGTGGAACCAAAAGAACTTACTATACAACCATATACCGAGGCTGCATTTACTGTACGATATAATCCGATTACTACAAAGGTATAGTAATGATTTCGTGTTCCAAAAACACTAGAAGTTTCTGAATGTTATACATTCCAACACCATAAATGGGGAATGGTACTAATTTAGGTCAAAAGTCGTTTTTCAAAATTTTACAATATTTTTTTGTTTTGAAGTCCCTCAGAACCACAAAACATATTTTTGGAAAAAGTCTGTGCGTCTGTTAGTCTGTTTGCCTGTGAACACGATGCAGGTCAAACGGATTGAAATCAAATTTTGAGAGGATGTTTGATATGCAAGTATGAAGAGCCCTATTGTTTTTGGGGAAAATCTGCGTATGCGCAAAAGTTATATATTCTATGACTTTGTTTTTTATATAATCGTAACGGTTTATTATTCTATTTATTTTTTAAATTTAAATGCAATTTGTACTTCCCCAATTTTGAGCTCACTTAATTAATGGACGTCCTCTTAATCGTTTAACGTTTGGTGTAACCGATACCACCCCGTAACCTCTTTTGTACAAGTGCAGTTGGTCGAGAATTCTAGTTTCAGGGCGTCATTTTTCACGTGCATTTCAATTTAAACGGATGTTGTATTAAAATGAACAGAATCTTACTTTGTCACGTGAATTGGCCATCAACATATTACGCCGTCGTAGTTGCTAACTTCAACCCTTATATTTGACGAATTTTCGACCTCAACGTGATAGAACTTTCCATTTATTCTACTTAGTTTTAGCTAGATCGTCTAAACCAGGGGTGGGAAAATCTTTTGATCGTCGGGCCACGTTGCGGATGAAAATCTGACCGTGGGCCAAATAATTTCTTTTTCTAATTTTAAGTATAGTTTTTTTGAAACAACAATTTCAAGTTTTTAAACACTATTTAGGTACTATTTTTCTAAAATTTTTTTTATGCGTCAATTTATATTTGCAAACAGTAATATTCTTGATTTTAATAATCATTTATAAAACCCTTCGCGGACCGGAGAAAATTCTACTGCGGGCCAGATCCGGCCCGCGGGCTGTCATTTGCCCAGGCCTGGTTTAAACTGAACAATGAGAACTAGTACGAACGGATTGAGATCGCTTATGTTGTGTACCTAATTGAACGTCACGTCAGTAAAGAGCAAAAAAAACCGACTTGGCTATTTTTCTCTACTTTCTTTATTCTTTGTATATACGTAATATGAATTTGTGTATGATTATTATTTTCTTTCCAATAGAAAGATGTGTTGACACTACAAATGACGGTACAGAATTCATCTCCAGCTCAGATTTTTTCAGTCAGTCTGATTGGAGAAGGATATATGCCTCAAATATCGATTGTGTCTGCACAATTGAACGTTAAAAGTACGAAGCTAGATGATTACGTAATTAGTTATCAACCGACTCTGATTGGTGAAACTGCAAACAGGCCGTTGAGTTTTATAAACAGTTCAGCAATATCGTGCGAAGTGATTGTTGAAATATGTAATGATGAGTCTAAATCGTTCATGCTGTTAGCTTCACAAGAAACAATCTCTATGATAAAGGGATTTGATTACGAAGGTGTGCTTTCTTTTTTATTTATTTTTTTGTTGCCGACAATAAAAACAAAAATTTCATAATTTTTATCGCACAAAAACCGAGTTTTCCATCGAATGTAATTACTTTAGTTCAATTTTTCAAGAAATTTAGTTGAGTATTGTATCTTTGTGTCACGTTTAGCATATTTTGTGAATGTGTAGTATAATGTTTGTTATCTGCATACAGTGTGTCCCAAAAAGTTTTATACAAATAGAGAAAAAGTTTTTCTTAATTTCACAAAAAAAAAATTCTTGATAAAAATCTCTGCATGTTTTGTAGATTCATAATTAAAGCTGTTGGATCACTTTCCTAAAGTTTTACAGGGGTTTCGCGGTGAGAGACGAGGTAACCAAAACGAATACTTTGGGCGTACATTTTTTTGCGATGTCTCGCTCCAACATCGCCTCGTCTCATTTCGCGACGTATACAGCACTTATGATATAGAGTAAAGCACATTAGATAGGCAAGCGAAAACCGATCATATAATAATTTTTATTTTTAGTAAAATAAAACTTTTTGATTTCCCTCGTATAACTTTAGGCCGCAAAAAATTTTCTTTGGTGTTTTAGAGCTTTTGGATGAAACAGAACTTTTCCACAGAAAAAAATTTTGCTCCAATAATTAATAAAAAAAATTCCATTTGTAAAGAACATTCGTGGACACGCTGTATATCTACTAGCAGCCTGGCTCGGCTTAGCCCGGATTTGTAGATTGCCTATTAACAAACTTTCTTACAGAATATTTTAGCAGTTTTTATTGTTATTTAAACTAGCAGATCGATTTTCTTTCTATCTTAACTTTTTGGTATCACTACATAATATAAAACAAAGTCGCTGTTTGCCTCTGCCTGTTTCTCCGCTTACTTCCTTTAAACCACGCAACGGATTTTGAAACGGTTTGTGCGCACAATTTGTAAATATTTTGTACAAAATGGCTGAACTATGACGGTGTTTTTCAAAGAAACACTGTTTTCGTACGCTTACATGGCTAACGCTGGCCAAATCCTTAGAGATACATCAGAACAATGTACGAAAAAATTGTAGGTCTTAAAAAAGCCTACAGAAAAGTCCGCGATAGCATGGTGTCTATCTGCTAAGGTACACTCACAATAACTATTTTTATCTCTAAGAGTAAAAAACGATAGGTTATTTGTGAAGCTGTTTTCTCCAATTCATTAGCTGATTTTTTTGTGCTGTGTTCGTAATTGTCAGGACAAAGTTTGTATATGAAAATCTCAATTAAGAAAATCTGACGATCAGTTTGATAGTTCTGATATTATGTAGATGGAAGGCTAATATAATGTTTACAGAGAGAGAGATAGAGAGAGAAACAGGGAGAGCGAGAGAGAGAAACAGGAAGAGAGAGAGAGAAACAGGGAGAGAAAGAGACTATGCAATAATAAATCTTACGGTGCTGCACCCGGGACGGGCCGTTAGTTGAAAATAAAATTAAATTCTAGATGACAAACACCTTGATTAGGGCACAATTTTAATGTTGCTGTTTTCTTTTTTTTTTTTTTGTTTACAGAAATTAACATAAGGTCAGCTATGATTACATTTTTACCGGAACAAGTTGCGCATTTTACTGTTCAGTTTTGTCCTGTAAAAAGTGGACTATATTCAAGTGAAATAAAGCTGCATATTATTCACAATCCGTTTGAGCATCCAATAGTATGTTTAATTTAATTTAATTAATTTTATTTTTTTTGTCCGCGTGGAATCAGAGTGTACAATTGATAAATTGAATTCATAAATGTTTTTTGTTTTACCATCTTTCGCAAAAACATAAAGATTTTGTGGATTCAATACACGTGAGCAAGCCACATATAGCTGGCCATTCACAGTCACTCTACAAGGCTGATTTTAAATATTAGGACTAAAAATGGAAACATCACGTAAATTTCTGTAGTAAGAAGGGTGTTCCTTAAATATAAAATTCTTTTACAGATATTTATGGGATATTAAAATCTGTCAAAAATGTTTGAAAATCTAAAAGTGGCTACCCTACGGTAATAACTTTTTTAACGTGGAAAAGTAAAATTTCTGAAAAATTGACTTTTAAGTTTGGCCGCTTCCAGATTTCACTAATGTTTTAATTCAGTTAGATAGTCCATGGATAGCTCTAAAAACTGTAGACAGGAATTTTAAATTTCTTGAATACCCTCCACGTTAAATGTTTCCATTTTGAGTTGAAAAATGCTGGAAAAAATATTTCTGTAGGGTGACCGCGAACAAGTTTTACAAAATTTTCTACACTGTTTTTTCTTGGATAGGTCTATATAATGAATATAACCTTCTTACTAGAGAACTTCTCGTCAAGTGTTTTAATATTTTAATCAGTGATAATACCTAGTTTATTTCTAAACTTCCATTTGCTTAAACGGCTTGATATTTTTTTCAGATCACCTTAAATGCTGAAGCATACGAAGAAGATATCGTCGTTAAAAACTTACCAACCTTTTCATTGAAAAGCAATTTAAATACTGCGAAAAGCAAACCCATTCAGACACCACCTAATTATATATTAGATTTTGGTTTATCGTATATTAAAACGTTACAAACAATTATTTTTCAATTAGTTAACAATTCAGATGGAATATACAGATTTGAGTTTGCAGTATCACATATTCAGGAAATTAAATTTACACCATCTGTGGGACATTTAAGTCCATCTGCGCGGAAGGAAATTGTTGCTACATTTGTCTCGAACGTACCTAAAGTTTATAACAAGGTACGTAAAATTTAAATCATACTTTGAAAATCTATTACAAAAAAATATATAATTAAATAAATTTAAAACCACAAAAAATATAGGTACCCATAAAAATGCAACTTTTAAAGATAATTTATCTCGAGCCTGATCCTGCTACTTGGGATTCACGTCAAACTAATGCAAAATGGAACAATGAAAATCCAACAAAATTGCGTAGTACTTTAACAATTCCCTCGGGCCCACGAAGGTGAGTCTTCTTATAGGTACACGCAATAAAGAATCAACTTTATATAAGGTGTGTTTGATATCGTGCTCCTATGTATTTCAATATTGGAGTAGAAGTGTGAAATTTAAACATTAGCAAACTCAGCAGGAGGACTTAAGGCCCCTTTACACGATGCTGGATTTCCTGCTCGCTAGCTCGCTTGAAGTTCTGCAGGCAGCTTTGCACGCTACGCTGTTGGATTGTGACGTCACTGATTGGTCCGCTGCTCGCTATCTTTCTATATTTGGGTGATAGGTTCAGTGCTATTTTTCATGCAGCGCTGCCTGCTAGTTTGAGAATTTGACCAATTATATAGTCGTATTTTATCACGTGATGTCGTCTGACATTTGTTAAATATGGTGTTAGAAAAAAGTTTCCAGTGAACAGCGATGGGGCTAAAAGTTGTAAATCAAAATGAAAAAGGACTCAACAAGAAATAAGTTTTCGCTTTGATTTTTCTCTTCTCTTCGGAAACTTTTCAATCATTATTAAAGTCATAGAAGAAATTAGTTTATGACGAATTATTTCTTGCATAACCATTACATCCATATTTAAATTTTACATATACCTAACTGTCAACCTAGCAAAACAGCGAGCAAACAAGCAAGCGGCGTGTGAAGCGAAACCAGCAGCGCTCCCTACCAACCACCAAGCAGGATACCATTCATGGCAGTCTGCAAGATTTCAAGCAAGCAAGCGAGCTCGAAATCCAGCAACGTGTGAAGAGGACTTTAGTTTAGTGTAAATCACGTGATAGTTGTCTGAATTGCTAGAGCTAAATGAAGCTTTTGGGAAACTAAAGCCCGGAAGAATACGGACGGACTGTTTGAGCAGTTGACGAACGAACAATGTACACGAACTATTCAAGCAGTTAAGGCCGCTGATAACACTGCTTGGACTTCTGCTGGCCGGCAGGCTGGGTGCGAGGCTGGAAATCACGTCACTGCGGGCTCGCCTACTTGCTTACAAGATTGATTTTAAAATTAGAACAAGGGCTATTTTTCTTGCTAGGTTCTTTGCTTGCTCTGAGCAAAAACCAATCAGGAAACAGTATCTTGTGACGTGGGCGACACAAACCAACATGGCGTCATTCTGCTAAGAGTCAGACAACAGACACTTTTTGCTCTGTGTTTTCATTTGCACTGTCACTGCGCGCGCAGCAGATCCATTCACAATACAAGCTTAGAAAACTAGTAGTCAAATCTAGCGGCAAATTCAGCCTCGTCTGCAGCCGTCTTTACTGTCAACTGCTCGAACAGTCGCTGTCGATTTCTTCATAACTCCCGATAGTTGTCTTTCAGATAAAGATATCTAACAAATAAAATAATCGAAAGACACAAACTTATGACATTTTCTATACTTCTTTCACAATTTAACGTTTTGAATTTTGATTATGAAGTAGGTCCGATGACAAAAATATCAAATCATTGGTTGAACTCGATGAACCGGCTTACGAAGAAGTCACTGGAAGCGCCAAAGCTATCACAATGCTATTTTCCGTCACAGCTGATTTTACAAAATATAAATGTAATATAGAGAATATACACTTTCCTGATACCTTTATATTTGAGGTAAATGTGTCATTATTTTTCTCTCGGGGTGATTTTAAATTATAAAATAATTACAAAATAGCGCAAAGTCATATCTTTCTAAAAAAAGTTTTCATTCTTCTATAATCTTGTTATTTATCGTCATTATAGAAACGCGTAATAAACAGAAATAAAAAAAGACCAAAAGAGTTTTTTTGATATTTTATCGTTTATAACATGAAAATGAAGAAAATAAAATTGTCGACCAATTTTTCTCAGACCATACGATATATTGACAAAAATGATAAAAATACAAATCAATATAACATAAGATATGAAAATGAAGACTTCTTGGCGTAAATTTTCCACTTAACTTTAGTTGACCATATTGTTTCTCTTAGAAAGAAGAAGTAACATTCCCAGTTTCAAATATTGGTTTGGTACCTCTCGAGATTGATTGGTCGTTTGCAGTTGATGAACATTATTTGGACAAAGTTTCATCATCAGGCCTTGATCTAGTTACCGATGACGCGTGCTGTTGCAATCGCAATGCTTCGCAATGTGATGATAATAGATCACGACCAAATTCTGGCACTCACAGACCACGTTCGGGTTACACGAAAAATAGACCGACTCTTGTCAAATTAGCTGGAAATGGTATGAGATCATTATAGATCAAACTGAGAATTAGAATGGTTTATTTTCACAATTCTTTTCTCAACAGAAACAATTTTCAAAGAACAGTTACGAACTGAAATGATTGGAAATAATTCGGATCAAATTATTTGTGCAAAAAATGAGTATATGCCATTTAAAATAACGCCTACCAACGTCAAAATATCTCCAGCAGCCAGTCAAGAATTTACTGTTACTTTTGCACCTTTGGATGTCTATAAATATAAAATATATCTGGTCAGTGACATTTTAAATTTAAATGTAAAGCAATCACCTTTGGATATTCCACTCACTGCTACAGCATTGATGCCAGTTTGTCATTTCGATGTGAAAACTAGTGATTATTTGACCAGTGGAAAACGCGACCCTAATTTATTACCTTTGGAGGAAAAGAACTGGAAAGTAGTGGAAATAAAATGTCTTGGCGTAGAAACGACGTTTGTCAAGTATGTGAATTCAAAGTTTTCTGGTTCAAAAATTTAAATTAAAAATAGATGACACAAGGTACTTGAACTACAATGATAATAAAATATATTTATTTGCTAAATACGATGTTTCATCGCTTTATTGAGAATTCGTCAAAATATTATTTTATTATTATTGTAGATCAAGTACCTACGATTCTTTAAATAATTAAAAAATAATGTTCAGTCTTATATAGGTAACCAATATGGATTTCGACGTTGTGTCGGTTTTAGCCAAAGCCCAACTTTTGCCTAACCATTACATCAGATCAAAATGTTAAGATTATGATGGCCTATTGTTTGTTTTTTTATGGATTTTTATTATTATTAATGAACTGGACCTAAACTTTAAATAATATGTAAATCATTAATGAAACTATATTTATTTTACTAGACGTTTCAACATTAGAAATCCCACACCTGAGTTGGTAATTTATTCTTGGAGAAAAAAAAGAACACCCAATGAAAACACTGACATATTTACTTGTAACAAGATTAATGGTAAAATTCAGCCAGGTCGTACTGAAGAAACATCTTTTAGCATTTTACCTGTCTCAGTTGGAACTTTTGAACAAGCTTACACATTTTGCATAAGAAACTATGATCTTGTAACTGATTTTTTATTTGTTGCACACGTCTCCGAACCCAAAGTTTACTTTACGCTGCCTAACCTCAAGTTGAGACCAACTATTTTAAGTATTGATATAACAGATCAACTAGTTATTAAAAATAACGAAGATTGTCCACTTCAATACAAATTTACGAATGATTCAACGTATTCACAAGGCAGACAGCAAAAGTTAAATGTTGAACCTATGAATGGAATATTAGAAGCAAATTCTGAAACTATAATACGGTAAAATATATAAAAATAGCTAAGCACGTGTTGAGCACATACATTATAGGGTTAGAAGTCGAGTACTCCGCTGTATATTAATAGAAATATGACAGTTATATAAAAAATACTGCAAGAAAAGATCAGCTAAGCTCCTACAACTGATCAATATATCTTTTTTAAAATAATATTCGTTGAAAGTGTTTATGAATTGCTACTCTGGTAATTTTTCAGATTTTTTAATCACATGGTAGCAAAGCTAGAGAGAGGGGCATATTATTAATGATTAGGGGTTTATATCTCGAGAAATATTTATCTATTAGTTAAAAGGATGGTGACAGAAATGGTCAAGGAGCACTTGGTGGTAAAAACGCTCTCTTTCGTGTAGTCTGAGTTCCCCTCTACAAATCCGCTTAGTGGAATAGGGGTCTAGCGCGTTGCGATACGACGCTGGAGTACTTTAAAAAAAAACGGCAAAATTCAAAATTCCTCTATTAAATGGCAGAAAATGACTGAAAATTGCAGAAAAAATATTTTCCGCTAATTTACCTCTTGCAGAGACTGTCAGTATAATAAATAAATACAAAATAAATAATTTTTAAAAAATCTCGCTGAGTGAAATCGAGGTCAAATGGTTCGTTTTCTTGTAAAGAATCCCGAGGTACAGTTTTCTGCCAAAATCGACCTTGCAAAAACGCTTTATGTTCGCCGAATTGGCAGATTGTGATCTAGCAGTGACAAAATTGGCAGATAATATTTTTTACAAACTTTTTGGGTACTAATTGAAAGCCTGGTAAGAATTTCTGCCACCGCGCGAAGACTTGTCGAATTTTTGCTTGTGCAAATTTTAAAGAATCATCGAATGGAAGTGAGGTCACTTGGAGCCACAAACATTTTTTCTCGTATTCCGGGCCACCCAATCAACCGTTCCTAGTTTCAACTTCAAATTCAATTTTAAAAATTTTTTTTTTAATTTTTTGTTCGATATTTTGAAAGTTTATGCAGCGAGTAAATTGGCAGAAAATATTTTTTCTACAATTAGGAGGTCTCCCCAGATGCCTTTCAGTCATTTTCTGCCATTTAGTAAAGGAATTTTGATATTTTTTTTAAAATGCCCCAAAGAGAAGCAGTCGCATTTTTCAGTGTGCACTTTTGGTTTTGCCAACTGTTTTTTAACTTAATTTGTTGTCACGTTATTTTGAGGACATTTTTTTGAATATCTCAGGAGTCTCCCATAGTTGTGGTGGAAAGTAAAAAATACCTAACTGGTAGCGTATTTTAATTCATATTTAGTTTAATTAAATCATATGTGAGTGATCAACAGTAGATGTAAAAATTCGTTTGTATATACAGGCTGACCAGTAATTGCTTGTATTCCTCTCGGGACAAGAAACTATGACTAATTTGGAATGATTTAACCTCTGCGACTTGGGGGTCGGAAATGCATCTTTTTCGAGAAAATCTACTTCGGTTGTCTTTTTACAAAAATCCGAATTTTGGGAACTAAAAATTTAAAAAAATGTATATTCTCACTTTTTGGCCTGAATTTTTCCATTATCTGAAAGCTTACTTATTTGGCGAACCTTCCTAAAACTCAAAACCACGAAATTTACTGTTAGATTATATGTTATGTGTTAAAACTTACAATAAATAAAATAAAATAAAAATTCTTCACAAAAGTTTTGTTATCGTAAAAAAATGTATGGAACTTGTCGTAAAAAGCATTGTAATATTACATCTTAGTATCCTCAGATATCCAAAAAGATGCAATTTTTGAAAAAAAAAAAATGTTAGTGTTTTATTTTATTCTGAATATGTAGGAGTGGAGCAGTGTACAATAATAGTGGAGTGGATTGAGAAATAAAGCCTTGAATTCGGTATGGATCGAATCGAAAAATTGTAGACTCAAGTTCCCCCGACATTTTGGTATAATTTATGACCGATTGTCGGACATGACGCTTAAAGTTCTCGAAAATCTGTTTTTGCCTCATAACTCTGCTATTATTATTGGGAAAAAAAAGTTCCAATAAAAGCTGCAGAGAAAAAGAATTCGCGTAAGCACGTCCTAAATCGGGACGGATCGGACAATTCGTTCGCGAGATATCGCGTTATTAGTGCGCGAAATATCGAAAAATTAATGCTATTTTTAATTTAAAAAATATCCCCCTCCCCCTCTCCGACAATCGGTCACAAACTGTACCAAAATGTCGGGAGTACTTGACTTTACAGTTTTTGTAGGAAAATTTATTTGATTCGGGCCATATCAAATACAAGGATTTTTCTTAATCCACTCCACTATTATTGTACACTACTCCTACATATTCAAATTAAAATAAAAAAAATATTTTTTTGTCGAAAATTGACTCTTTTTGCATAGCTGAGGATACTGAGATGTAATTACAATGCTTTTTATGACAAGTTCCATACTTTTTTTTACGATAATGACACTTCTGTGAAGAATTTTTATTTTTTTTTACTTATTGTGATTTTTAACACACAACATAAAATCTAACAGTAATTTTTGTGGTTTTTAGCTTTAAAAAGGTTGGCCAATTAGTAAGCTATCAAATCATGGAATTTAGGCTAAAAAGTGAGAATATTTATATTTTTTTAATAACTAAAATTCGGATTGTTGTAGAAAGACAACCAAAGTAGGTTTCCTCGCAAAATGACGCATTTCCGATCCCCAAGTAATAGAAGTAGAAGTTAAATTATTCCAAATTAGCCATAGTTACTTCTCCCAAGAGGAACACGAGCAACTACCGGTCACCTCTTTATATAGCTTGATATTGTGAAAAGATTTATTGAACGAATGCGGTTATTACTTGATGAATAAAACATTGATTTTTATTCTAGAATTGAATTTAAACCCATAAAAGGAGGAGATGTTTCTTTCAATTTGCGTTGTTTTATTGAGAAATTAAAAAAACCTTTAAAAATAAACGTATCTGGTTATTGTTACAATATTGATTCATGTGTTTCCTATAACAAACTCGGAGAGGATAAAAATGTATTGCAGCTTGACGAACCCAACATTATTGAATATTTAAAGGTAATACACCTTATTATTTTTAGAGGTGGTACGAATACTGGATTTTACTTTTAGACTCGAGCCAACTCTAATAATTCTAAACAGTTCCAGTCATTTCCGCTCATCTACAGGTCTTGCATATTGAGCAGACAATGAGATCGTTCCTTTATTTACTATTGCGTCTAGTATTTGTTGTGCTTGGCTTGACGATTATTAGTGTATTTGCCATAAGACACTTACACTATTGGCGTCGGTCGGACCAAAATTTCTCGACGTTCATAGCCTCCTGAACATTTTGGCACAATTTTAGAAAATGTTTATATATAGGGTGTTCTAGACTACCCGTACCACCAAAATATCTATGAAAGTTCATGATAAAGTGGAAAAGAAAAAAATACGCGTCTAATGATTTTTAAAAAGCTTTTGAATGGCACTAAATTTGGCATCTCCATCACATTACCTGGGGGGAGGAGGGGTTTAAATGAAAAAAAGTTAAATGGGAACCCTTATATTTATCGATAAACTTTTATAAACATTAGGGTGGTACGGGTGGTCTGGAACACCCGATATATATGTATAATGTGTATTTGTATAATATATATGTGCGCACGATATTACTCGACAGTGTTAATAGATTTAAATAAAATTTGGTTCACATGTTAGAATTCATCACCGCACAAATCCTATTTATAATTGGCTGATCGGTACTTAGAAGTTGAAAAAAAATAACAAAAAAAAAATGAAATTTAACCCTTTAGTATATATTGAAATCGGCCCGACAGGATCTAACTTACAAATTTCAAGAAAACACATAGTTTGCGGATATGAAATAATGATTTTTTGACTGAAAGATGCATTTGATTTGGTGCAAATGCTGTATTGACAATAATATTGCAATTATGAATAAAATATGTTATTTGGCCAAAACCAAAATCTAGTTCACATAATAAAGCCACACTGTCTGTAATAGCAAATACATTATAGGGTTTGGCACTGCGACCCGAGATTTTTTTTACTCGAACGGTACTACCTGTCTTTTATACTTTAGAGTACTTGAAAATTCTTAATTATGTTATAAAACTTCATTTAATATATAAAAATGAATGTTCGTTCGTCCGTTCGTCTGTTCGGGACCTATGCGTTCCTATATTACGAAGATTTCGGACCAAAAAAATCAAAGTTTAAAAACATTGTGTTTGATAAAGACTCCACTATTGTTGTCACTATCGTGCGATGCTCTGTCCCGTGAGGTAAGGTTGTAATACGGTGGAGCCGAAGGCTCTACTACTGTTGCGCTGCCAATTTTCATCTCAATCGCGTGCGAAACCGCGGACAGCGGTCAGTTATATGCAAAATATGATTTCAATTTTTTTTACAGATGGTCCCGAAAAAGGAAGAAATTTTACAATTTAAAATACATAACTATGGGAAAACCAAATTTTTTTATGTTTGGACATATGACGACTATGAATTTTCCACTTTGTTAGATGTGCAATTTGATAACGGAAAAGGTCAAGTTTACCCTAATTCTGAGGTTGATTGTACTCTGACATTGAAGGCTTTAAAAAGGACGCAAATCGATAAATTCGTTATCAAGCTAGAGGTACGAAATTATCTAAATGCATTTCCAAAGTATGATTTATGGAGCTAATTTAGAAAAGTCATCGGTTGTTACAAGGTTTTTCCGGTGAAATAGTTGTTATATTATGTTCACAAAGTATTTTTACGAGTTTAGGTACTTCAAGTGTTCTTTTAGGAAACCTTTGAAAAAAAATACTTGCATAATATTTTTTCTTTATCGAGTTGACAAAGAATAGTACTTAGTAGAGTGTATTATAAAGATGGAATCAGGTAGCATATTACTGACAAGTAACGGTCGCCAGTGAATTTTAGCAATCACACGTGTCATATTACAAAGCATATTTTGTAGATATTGATCCAAAATATGTTTTGAGGTTAGCTTTGGTAAGTTGCACCAACAAAACGATTGTGATCAACGAATGGTAAAATGCTTAATAAATAATGATACTGTTGGTAACGATGTATTATGTACATGAATTGTACTTATGAAAATGAAGTTGCAAAAAATAGAAATATATAATGTATTACTGTATCCTAATGCAAATCATTGCAATAAACACAATGGCGTTTATTTCTCTATCAATACGGAGATACCTACACGTTAATTGAAAAATTATCGTTTGAAAATGAACTAAAATTTGTGATATTATGAAAAAACGTTAATATTTAAAAACACACTTGGGTGTCGTCAGTTTATTGAGAAATCTGGCACTGCATCGAATCAATTTATTTATGTATTTATTGAGTTTAACAAAAAAAAAAAAAAAGAAACGTGCAGGTCAGTGTTGAGGTTAGTGAGGACACATCCGTTACGTAAAATATCTACATGTCGTTCACGTTTATAATCAACGCCGCGGCCGCGGTCGCGGCCGACTCAGCAGTGGAAGAACGTCGCTACAGTCGGCAGTTCCAAAATGACGCATGACTTTGTTGCCATGAAAATTAGTGGCTATTTGAGGGCTACTACAGTCTTCCATTTTTAATTTTAGGTCTTCTATTAGGCGAAATCTGTGGAACTGCTAGCTTTAGAAAAAGTAAGCAAC
The DNA here is from genome assembly GCA_963575645.1 of Xanthostigma xanthostigma. Lineage (NCBI taxonomy): Eukaryota > Metazoa > Arthropoda > Insecta > Raphidioptera > Raphidiidae > Xanthostigma > Xanthostigma xanthostigma. The sequence continues at coordinate 18,689,303 of OY754468.1, forward strand.
TCTATTTGAGGGCTATAGGGATAATTTATTGCCCTATTTTTAAATTTAGTGCACTTGATGTTTTCGTTTAAATCTGTTATTATTTTGTATGCGGTGGAAGTGCGGGTTACATGTGGTGGAGGAGCGGGTCAAGCTGGCAGGGTTCAAAGCGGAATTTATGAATGCTTCTATATGGTGGTAGAACGGTTTCCATATGCTGTAGGTGTAGACCTCACATGGTGCAATCGTGAGTACAATATTATGGGGTCAAAATAAAAACGAAACAAAATACACAGAGCTGAGGAATGTATATGATTATTTGCGCGCACCCCGTTTCGTAGGGTATAGTTGTAGACCGGCAGCTCGTGACAGATTTTATCAACCAATCGTATCGCGTAAGCCCTTCAAGTTGATGATTATAAAGTAGGTTTAACTAAAAAATGGATCTAAGCGAGATCGTGTGGGCGGGACATGTAGCGTGCAATGTCATCTGAAATTGCAAAAAAAAATTGAATTTTTAATCAATCGTATCGCGTATGCCATTCATGCCTTGATGTAATTTATAAAAAAACAAATCCAGAGAAGCATCGGCATACGTTTAGGTCGGGGCCTTGTGGCTGAACTCAGTCCTCGAAGTTGCAAAAAAATAACAATAATTTTAACCAATCGTATTACGTATGCCGTGTCTACTAAATGTTTATATTGATTGTGAAAATCATTTTTGACCAGTCGGCATACGTTTCAACTGGGGCCAAATATTTTTTTTCAATGATGGCGTTTGTAAAAAAAACCTTGTTTTAAATCAATCGTATCGTTATTGAAAATTGTTGCAAAACACTGTTTTCATTGTAAAATAAAGAAATACAAGCTGGCATACAATAATTTTGGGGTCCGGTGGTTGGAGGAACCAGAGAAGTTGCAAATTTTGATATGAATTTTTTTCAATCGTATCGCGTATGCCCTTCTGGATTTTACTAGTAATCATACTTTTTTCATCAAATCCAAAAGGGCATACAATTTCCGTGGGGCAAAAACGCGTAATAGCCCAGTCAATGCACAGAAAAAACTGCCAAACCTGGAAATTCTACCAAACAGCACCGATTAGCACCAAAATTTGGCTGTAGGTTCTACTTACCCTCTATTTTAAAGTTTTCAATGAAAACCTATACTATTATCTTATAAAAACAACATTATAATATATATTTCTTATGCGCTTGCACCGACGTCTCTCAAAAACGATAGGCCTCTTCATATTTGTATATCAAACTTCCTCCCAAAATTTGGTTTCATTCCGCTCATCCATGATGTTGGAACGGTAAAAAATGTCAAAACTGACATTTTCATCTGTCAAAGTATGTTCTAATAATTAATTAGTTATTCAAATCGTTAACTCAGAAGGCGTTGCATTTCACAAAATACTAATGTCAAAAGACTGAAATGACATTCGTTTTTGAACAAATGCAGTATTTTTATTTTAAGACAGAACATACGCTGTTTTTAAATTCCCGTGGTACAGTATGCAACAAACGAAGACAGACGATTCGTGTATGCTATGTATTAGACAAAATTGAATTTATAGAGCTTGTTTTCTATATAAAGCTGTATAAAAAAAGTGTTTCGACGAATTCTATTATACAAAATCTATGTAAAATTTTCTCCTCTTTCGTTTAAAACGAACTGATTTAAATTGAGCGAATTATAAGCAAAAAACTTAGTTTGCTTCTCGTTTGGAAGTTTTGGAGGGTTTTTAATTATTTGTTGTTCTAGCGGCAATAGAAATACACACTCTGTGAAAATTTCAACTCTCTACCTATTACGGTTTTTGAGATACAACCCGCTGACAGACAGACGGACTGACAGCGGAGGCTTAGTAATAGGGTCCCGTTGAGCACCCTTCGGGTACGAAAACCTAAAAACAATGAATTTTTCGGGGAAAACTCATAGAAATTTTTTTGAAGTGTTTGAAAAAATATTTATTTTTTTATGGAAGCTCCTAGTATCAAAATTAAGCGAGTTATGATGGCGTTTGTAAAAAAAAACCTTGTCTTAAATCAATCGTATCATTATTGAAAATTGTTTCAAAACACTGTTTTCATTGTAAAACAAAGAAATACAAGCATAACGGCTAACGTGAATCCGTATGCCTTCATAAAATTTGGCCGAATAGCATAATTTTGCAGAAAAATTGCAAAGGGCATAAATTTGACTCTATTTAATAAATAGAGTAACTGTGATCCATTGAAGTTAATGATAAGTATTTCATGGCATACTTGATTCGATTGAAAAAAAATTCCAAACACATCTCCTTTTTAAAAAAATGTTGATTCTCGTTATTGTCCCGCACAATTTGTATGCCCTTTTAAATTTGATAAGAAATAATAATTACGAAGTTAAATCCAAAAGGGCATACACGATACGATTGGTTTATTATGGATACATTTTTTACAGTTTTAAAACGTATGCCTTTGGACAAGGTCTCGAAAATATGTATGCCGTTAAAATATATAACATATAAAAATCGGAATTAACCATGGGTTCAAAGGCATACACGATACGATTGATTTAAAACAAGGTTTTTTTTTACAAACGCCATCATTGAAAAAAAATATTTGGCCCCAGTTGAAACGTATGCCGACTGGTCAAAAATGATTTTCACAATCAATATAAACATTTAGTAGACACGGCATACGTAATACGATTGGTTAAAATTATTGTTTTTTTTTGCAACTTCGAGGACTGAGTTCAGCCACAAGGCCCCGACCTAAACGTATGCCGATGCTTCTCTGGATTTGTTTTTTTATAAATTACATCAAGGCATGAATGGCATACGCGATACGATTGATTAAAAATTCAATTTTTTTTTGCAATTTCAGATGACATTGCACGCTAGATGTCCCGCCCACACGATCTCGCTTAGATCCATTTTTTAGTTAAACCATTGGCTAACGTATTATAAAGACTATTAACCAGGTAACGACAAATGTTATATAGTAAACCTCTTACGTTTCATACCCCTGGCCCACAAACTGCATGTTGTTTTGTGCTTCCACCTACATTATGGTTAAACTAAAAGTTCAGATATTCTTAAAGCTACCTCTATACTGATCCTAATTACTCGCTCAATGGTTTATAAATTGTTAAAAGCCATCAATTTGTGTTTTTTTTTTTGACGGATGTGATAATTTACAGTTTTCCGTGACGACAGTTCCCAGTTTGTTTCAAACCATAGAAACGCCACGTAAACAACGGCACTTAAATTTCTAAATAAATGTAAATAACCAAATATAGGTAATTCAAAATTTTTGAATTTTCAAATTTGATTTTGAATAGTCGTGGTAACGTTTTTTTGGTCTGTTTCACAGTTTAATCAAAATCATGGATACGAATTCATTTTAATAATTTAAGACAATTCATTATTCGTCAAAGATCTTTTCAACTTTAAGGCCTAGTTTATATGAGAGGCGTTCAACGCGCGTTGGCCCAACGCGCGTTTACAATTTCTATACAATTGTATAGAACTGTTTATATGATAACGCGCGTTCAACGCGCCACCAACGCGCGTTATCATGTAAACAGTTATATACAATTGTATAGAAACTGTAAACGCGCGTTGAACGCCTCTCATATAAACTAGGCCTAAGAATACTGACATATTAAAGGTAATCTGTAAAAACTTAACCCCGTTGAATTTCGTCTACAATTTTTACAGTTAACGTAACTGCACGAATTACTAACACAAGCCATTATTGAAAAATTCTCGGAAATGAAATAAGAAATAATTTTTTGACACAATTTATAAACGTACCGACAGAATTTTTTCAAATCATACATAAGGCTGTTTATATTTTGAAACCATGAATACGAATTTAAAAAAAAATAGTCGAACATTCCCTTTATTATATTATAATTTTCTTGACTGTAGATACCAAAAAAAAATATCATCTCTGAAAAATCTTTAAAAAAAAAAATCAACTGTCAGGCCGTTAAATAATTAATCATATATTTTTTCACCTACGGATTTTAACAAATTTATAACATGTAATACAGGGTGCATTTTTCGTCCACTTTGGTTATGTATTCTACTCTACAATAATGTGAATGACATATTATTTTGTAGCATCGAAGATCATGTCAATTATTTTATTATGGGAGAAGTACAGTGTCGGTATAAGCATCTAATTAATTAAGATAATAAAAATAATTTAAAATGAAATACATAATCTTATTTCTTGAATTTATATTTTTGTTCGGTTTTTTTTGACTCAACATCAGAACTTTGTTTAAAAATAAAATTTTAATTAAAGTTATTCATTTACTTATGTCAAAAGAAAAATATTTAAAAGCCCAATAATAATGTCACCGCGGGATATTGTACAATACAGTCGAATGACGTAAGAGGATCTTTGAAGAACAATTAATGTAATTATGATGCTAGTCACTAGAGGACCAAATTGCCTGCACAATTCACTACGGAAAACATAATATGTAGTTATGATGCTAGTCACCAGACGGCCGAACCATTATCAGCACAATTCACTACGGAAACTCTACATATTCTACACTCGCAGATTAAAAAAATTTAGCTTATGATGCTCGTCAATAGGTGGCCACCTAGCGGCGAGCATCATAAGTGGTCTTATTTTGGTTAACTAGGATATTTATCTTCCTATAATACGTTTATCTATGGTTAAACCTACTTTATAATCATCAACTTGAAGGGCATACGCGATACGATTGGTTGATAAAATCTGTCACGAGCTGCCGGTCTATTGGACAAGTCTTTAGAAATGCAAAACACCGTTATAGCATATATCTCTTCTGCCCATGCGCTAATTTTCCCCAAAAACAATAGGGCTCTTCATATTTGCATACCAAACATCCTCCCAAAATTTGGTTTCAATTCGCTCCGTTTGACCTGTATCGTGCTCACAAATAAACAGACTAACATACGCACAGAGTTTTTCCAAAAATATGTTTTTTGGATTCGGGGGATCTCAAAACAAAAAGAAATTGTACAATTTTAAAAAATGATTTTTGCCTTAAACTAGTACCATTCCACACTTGTGGGTTGGAATGGTAATAACTATTTCAATATGCACAAATATAATATTTAAATTGAAATTATTTAAAATAATTTGGAGAAATCAAAAGCATTTTTGTTAACATTTATGTAAATGTTTATAATTTTGTTTCATATAATTATTATTATTATGACTTTCGTGACATAAGGATCGAAAATGAAGCAATACTGAGACTTTTTTAAACTTGCATTTAATACTAACGTTTCGATACGTTTTGTACTCTGAAGATGATACAAAACGTATCGAAACGTTAGTATTCAATGCAAGTTTAAAAAAGTCTCAGTATTGCTTCATTTTCGATCCTTATGCCACGGAATTCTTTCCAAATACTCATCATTAACTTCAATGGATCACAGTTATTCTATTTATTGAATAGAGTCAATCTTCATTATGACTTTCACTAAGGGCTAGCTATGAGTAACCAGTACCGTTTCCATCCTACCATATTAAAAATACAAATTTCAGTGTCATCAAAGCGCCTCATTTTAAATGTTAAAATCTAAAAATAAATATAATTTAAACACATTGATGTAAGTAGTATGTAGTAAAAGATATGAATAAAATATTTAGGCGAAAAAGCCAGAGCTCTAAATTAATATCAGAGACATTAAGTGAGCTTCTTAATTCTTACCGTTCGGTTAACCCTATTAACTTAAAACTGCAAGGCGTCATTTACTTTAGGTTACAGCTTGTATGTTAGAGAGATGTCGACCGATATGCCATTTGAGAGCCCTAAAATAGTTTTTAATTAGAACATAGATTTTGTTTGGTTTTTATTTTTAGGTTATAATATTGTGCAGCTGTTTCCACCATATGTGACCCGTACATCCACCATGTGGAACCCGTACTACCGCCGCGCCGTATGAAATTATATTCATTTTTTTTTTTTATAATTTTGAAAATCAATTTTTTGACGTTTCAAAATAGCAAAATATAGTGGCTAAGGTTTATGTTATAAAAAGAATAATAAAATAAATAAAATATAAATCATATATTACGAATCATGTTTTGAGCAATCTAACATGCTCAAGGCATTTTCGATTGTTGGGCTATTTCCCTTGTAGTGCAGTGTCGGGGAATAACGCTGTTTTTGCCTCGCGCACCGCGCCATCTTAATGAAAAATCCTGATATTTTCCGGTAATGCACACGTAGCAGTAAGCATTAGAAATCTACTCTGATTATCCGGAATTGCATTTCATTGTTTCATATCATATTTTTTTTATTTTTATTATCTAATTTGCAGTTATGCGACTTCTATTAACGAAAATGTTTTATTAATTTGTTTTCCAGATTCCATATGGTCCCGTCTATACCATATTTCTGAATATATCAGCTTCATATTTAGCTTGTGAATGGTCTTTTATAAAATATGATTTTGGAAAATGTTTTGTGCAACCAGAACCTATTTGGCTTTATAAAACTGTTCTACATTTCAGAAACAATGATACTATTCCATTGACGTATGTATTATTAATGCACACAGTGAACACAAAGCTTTGCACTACGGAATTAAAATTTTTGCTGAATATTTCTGACAAAAATATTCAGACACGTTAAGTTTGTTTTTCAAAAAGACATATTTTCTGATAAATTTCACTTTTAGATCGTACTTTGATTTTTAAAAAGACATTTTATGATAAATTTCGATTTTCGATCGTGTTTTGTTGTTGAGTTATGTCAAAATCATCAAAAATCATCAAATTATCATCTCTAGAGTGATTTGAAAGTTAACACTTTAATGACCATCGTATTAAAAAAATATATCTTTTACGGTTACTGACCGATACCACGCGAAAAAATCTCTTTTCGGTGTCACTTTAGAAACTCATGGTTAAAAAGTAATGTCTTTATCAGCCGCTGAAATGTATTATGTGTTTTTATCGGAGTTTAAATTGAAAACATATATTGTTATAAAGAAAAGTTTGTTTTAAAACATATTTTATTCAGTTCCGATATATTTAAAAATTTGAAAGTTACAAGCTATCTAAAAAAAATAAAAGTTTAAAGTTCAAGTTCAAGAAAAAAATCCTTTTAAAATATTATAGGAAATTTACCCTAAAAGACGCTTTTTGTCCGATCTAGATAGATTTAGAAGTTTTAAAGTTATAAAAATAAGACCCTGTACATCTATTTATACGAAACAATTTTTTGGTAAAAATTATTTTGTTCTCGAGATTTAAGAAAAAAAGTGTTTGAAAGATATTTTAAAGTTAGCTGAAGGAATTTAGGGTGGAGTTTTTGATAAAATAGTTAGGCGTCTACTATCGACAATTTTCCACAAAATTCTCTTTGTTATCTTTCCTACTTGTGTTTCTCCAAAATCACACTTTTGTGTTAAAGTCGTTTAGGATAACAAGATTGGACAGAAACCGTCTATTTATTTATTATAGTGACAAATTTTGGCATTAAAAATTAATCAACAAAGTAAAAAGAATTTAAAGATTTTTTTAAATTATAGTTTAAGGTTTTATTTATAGTTTAAGGTTTTAATTATAGTTTAAGGTTTTAATTATAGTTTAAGGTTTTAATAGCTAAAAAATAAATAAACTGTCTGTTGAAAATGTAAATATTTATTTCCAGTCTTCAATATGTAGACAAGCACACGTGGCTGTTTTTAAATATTGATTATAAGTCTGAATTAATTTTGCCTGGAGAAAGTGCAGATATAGAAATAAAATTTCAGCCGCGCGAAACAAAATTCCATTGTGAAACAGTAACATTTATGATCAATTCATATAAACAAGAAATATCAATATTTGGAGAGGGAGTAGAATTACTTTTGGATCTTGAGGATCCGAAACAAAAATATTTAGATTTTGGTCGGGTAAGAATCATTTTAATGTTTCAGTGTCTCATATCACCAACTTAATTAATTTGTATTAGAGTCTTTAAATTAATAGTTAGAAGACGGTGACAGAAATAGTCAAAGAGCATTTGGTGTAGTCTGAGTCCCCCTCTACAAATCCGCTTAGTGGAGTAGGAGTCTAGCGCGTTGCAATACGACGCTGGGGCATTTAAAAAAACGACAATATTCAAAATTCCTCTACTATATGGCAGAAAATGACTGAAAGGCATCTGAGGGAACCTCTTAATAATGCAGAAAACATATTTTCTGCCAATTTAATCTCTGCATAGACTGTCAGTATAATAAATAAATACAAAATAAATAAATTTCAAAAAAAAAGCTCTGTGAGTGAAACCGAGCTCAAACGGTTCGTCTTCTCGTAGAAAATCCCGGAGTACAGTAGTCTGCCAAAATGGATCTTGCAAAAACGCGTCATATTCGCCGAAAGTTTAACATGGTATTCAGGTAAAGCATTGTACATTAAATTGGCAGATTGTGACCTAGTAGATAATATTTTTTTACAAAGTTTTTGGCTACTAATAGAAAGCCCGGTAAGAATTTCTGCCACCAAGCGAAGACTTTTCGAATTTTTACCTGTGCGAATTTTAAAGAATCATCGAAGGGAAGTGGCGTCACTCGGAGCCATGAAAATTTTTTCTCGTATTCCGGACCACCCAATCAACCATTCCGTCAAATTTCAACTTCAAATTCAAATGACGTTTTTTCTCGATTTGTTGAAAAGATTTTGAAAGTCTCTGCAGGGAGTAAATTGGCAAAAAATATTTTTTCTACAATTAGGAGGTGTCCCCAAATGCCTTTCAGTCATTTTCTGGCATTTAGTAGAGGAATTTTGAATTTTTCTACTAAGCGGATTTATAAAGGGGGACTCAGACTACACGAAAGAGAGCGTTTCTGCCACCAACTGCTCATTGACCATTTGTCTGTCACCGTAACTTCAACTATAATTACAGGTAATAGTAGGTAAAACTGTTCAAAGGAAAATGACTTTAAAAAATGACAGTGTAATCCCTGCTGAATTAAAAATCGACATATTAGACAAATTGCCACTATTTATAAAGAAAAGTTCGGAGATTACACCATTAGCAGAAGCATTTGAGCCACCAAAAGTTGAAGTAAAATCAGAAAAAACTAAAGGCGTGGAAAAAGAAAATTCAAAAATAAGCAAGACTTCGAAAACAAAATCTACAAAAAATAGGTGGGAATTCGTATGTTACACAATATAATTACAATAAAGTTTATAATTCAACTTGTCTTTCCGTATTAATCGTATTATGCAACTAAAGTGCTATCTCGCTCCGCCTCCAGTTTCAGTTTTAGATAATAATATCAAAAGTGTTTTTAATTGGTTTTAGTGATATTAATATTGCACCAGAAAAAGAGGCAGAGGTAAAAGAAGTTACAATGCAAACAGAAGAAATGGATCAAAGTGTAAAAAACACTTCGAAATCACAGAAACCTCATTCCGCTGATCCCCTTGAAATGGAAAAGTTAAATTTATTAGAATCATTGAAAATTATTCCCAATGACAACATAACAATATCTAGCGGCGCTAAAAGAGAAATTATTGTAGAGTTTACTCCTAAAGCGCCTATAAAACCGTTTGTAAAAAATGTAAGTTGAAAAACGAGCAAATTAATTTGACGTTCCTAAAGTAGACCTACCGGTCCGAATTCAATTCGAAATTTTTTTTTCTGGAATCAGTTTGAAGATCGTACTGATTATGAAAATTCATGTTATTAGGCAGTAATCTGATCTGATATTGTTTATAACAATAAGAAGGCAAAAATTTTAATCAAAGAATTTTTAACTTCCCGCTATAAAAAAATCAATTTTTTTATCAAAAAAATCGTGATACATGCCGAATCCCTTTATATATTATATTTCTGTATTTTACTAGGTATATAGAACGGGAAATGCAAAATAAGAACTAGTTTATATAGTGGAGTGCCGTAAGCCATAAAAATCTCAAAACCTCGGAACCCGGTTAAACTGAATGGATTTTCGTAAAACCTTTTCGATTGCATTGTTAAAAGCATAAACAAAAAAGTTTACCCATCAAAATTTGCCGCTTTCGATTTCAACAATACAGGGTGGGGCGTTTATCGTGAGACGGTTGAACTCGATTATTTCGATAAAAGTTTCAGACAAAAGTTGTTTAGTTTGAAGGGGGGCATCGTTTAGAGACAAATACCACCCCCTACTCTCATCCTCTGCGCAGGGATGAGGGTGACTTTGACATTTTTAATAGGAAAACCTATTTTTTATCATAAATTAAGATTTTTCTAGAAAAACTATGCAACATTTGTCTGATACATTTTTTTTACCCGATGCCTCACTCAACCCTTAAAATGCATGTCAAAAATAAAAACTCCGGGTCGCAGTGCGAAACCCTGCCGACATATAGTGTATTTGCTTTTATAAGCAGTGTGGCTCTATTATATGAACTTAACTTTATTTTTGGACAAAATAAAAAAAATTACCCCTTAATACAACCCTTAAAACATGTTTTTACTTAATTTCAATACTACATATCAATTCAACATCTGTACCAAATTATATACACTCTTCAGTATGTAAAATCCATATCAGAAACTTGTGTTTTCATAAAATTTGTAAGTCCGGTCCTGTCGGGCCGATTTTATTAAAATTTTAGCAGCACATTTTAATAATTACTAAAGGGTTAAATTTCAAATTTGAAACTGTTCCGAAAATTTTTTCGGTATTTTTGGGCCCGAAAACTTTTTTCAACCCCTAAATACCACCCTTAACATGGCCCGATTGGGCCCATTTTAAATAGGCTTCGTGCGGTGATGGATTTCAACATGTGGTCCAAATTTCGTTAAAATCAATTAACTCCTTCGAAAGTTATAGCCCGCACATATATATATATATATAAATATATATATATATATATATATATATATATATATATATATACATATATATATAAACATTTCCAAAAATGGTGCCAAACTTCTTAGAAAGTTATGAAACGTCGAGAAATTTTGGTCCGACCCCTAGGTCCCGCCATCCGACCGACGCCAATAGTGTAAGTGCCTTATGGCAAATACACTAATAAATGGGTAAACATTTTAGTATTTAGTGTTATAAAAACTTTCCAAAAGGTTTTACAAAAATCCGTTCGGTTTACCCGGGTTAAGAGGTATAAACCTTACGGCACTCCACTAATATTAGATGTCGTACTGTTTGTTTTTTTTTTGTGTTTTTCTCTCAACCGATTTGGTTAAAATGTACTGCACTTATTTTTCATAATAATATCTACCTATAGTGTGACGTAGGATTTTTTTTGTTTGGGTACCATGTTCAAAAGTTATAAGGCTTTTAAACTCAAATTTCGACTTTACGAAGAAAAACCCATACAACGGTTTTTGAAAATCTGACATTTTTACATTAGGTAGGTACTTTTTTAGGTTGAAGTTAGGGGTAATTTTTCGGTTTTTTGTTAATATTACATTGGCAAATTAATTTTTTTATTCGACAAAATTACAGCTTATTTAGGACATATAAAGGTAAGTCTCCCGAAAATTTCATGCAAAAAAAAATCATTTTTGCAGGAGAAAAAAATTAAAAACGAAAAACCGGTTTTTTCGATATTTCTCTGAATCTTTAAGGTTATGTGAAAATATTATATTCATAAAAGTTGTAGATCCTTTTAATACCTACAACATTTCCATACATTTTTCGATTGGAGGTCAACTTTCTCCAAAAATAACGAACCACGTTTGACCCCTAAAATGCGGCCCCCGCAGCCTCTCGGCCCTTTACGCATTTGAATTTTTGGTCTCTGTTTTTCTGATGGCAGTTTCTTTCCTTCCTCATCATTCATTTTCTGTTATAAATTTTGTCCCCTTTTCACTTGAAAATTAACAAAATTACGCTAACGGGTCCAGCAGACCCATACACACCTATTACGTCACCTGTCATGCTACACTATCATTAAAAGGTAACGGCAACGTCGCAGATATCAAAATTTAAAAGTTACTAAATAAAATACGAAGGACTGGGTCCGTTAGACCCAGTAGCGAGTTCTTAAATGTCAATTCATGCACTTATGACGGCTATAGATCACACTAAATAGGAGCATTTTTTTTTAATTGGAGAAAATTTAGGATTTTTTAAGTATACGAGTTTTATTAATTGTAATTTGTTAACTGACTGTTCGTTTTTTTTTATTTGATTGGCTTGAAAAAAAACGCGAAAAGTGTGTAAAAACACGATAAAGTGAATAAACAGATCGTTCAACTAATGACTAAATTGTTCTTGAGTGTTGATTATATTTATTCTAGTAGTTTTTTTGCATTAATAGGTAGCAATGGAACTATACGGCGATGTGTTAAGCATCAGCAGTGTGAAAGGAAGCACAGTTTTTGTCAAGTTTCAATTAGATCGAAATATAATTCAATTTGGTAAAATAATTAAAAATTGTACGACCGAAGCGAACTTACTACTACAAAATAGTGGAGATGTGGGATCAAAGTGTGATATTTAAATGGAATGTACTAAAACTGTTGAATTTTGCGATTATAATCCTAAATATGTATGTATTTTTTAGGTACAAGTGGACTTTTCCAAAATCGCAACGTGATTTCTGTATCAACCCAAACGAGGGTTATTGTTCAGCTGGAACAAATGTGACACATATTGTTAGTTTTACTCCAACCGAAGTGAATGAAACATTAATTAGGACAGTCGTATGTATTAAGATTATTCTGTTAAATATTTAAATTTATACAGGAATTCATTTAAAAAAGTATCATCCGCGATGAAAATAAGTAAATAATTTAAGTTTCTAAAAATCACTGAGGCAAAACTCACCACCATATCTCTATCTACCCCAAATCCAAAACACCTATTGTCATACTTATTTTGACACAAAAATAAGAAGTAATTTGAGAACTATAAAGCCCGACATTCATATAGGTAATATACAGGGTGTATCATAGAAAATCGAACATAGGGAAAACTCCATTGTGCAAATTAGTTAGGATCAACGATTACTTTGGCCACGTATGAGAATGGGCACCATGGTAACGCTGACTAACCATTATTTAATAACAATAATAGCTAATAATGAATAATATTAGAAAAATCAGTTAAAATTTTTTATTAAGAAAATATTTTTTATTAATAATTAAACAAAACAAACAGTTAAAATAACAAATTAAAGCAAATCGAATATAAAAACTTTGTTTCACTTTGTATAACATTACTATCAAATGAACAACAATATGCATTTGTTACTGCATATGCCCACCATGGTAACCATGGTAACGACCTCTGAATAGAGGGCAAAGCAATCTCTGATCTTAACTAATTTGTATTGTGTACTTTTCCCGATGTACGGTTTCCTGTTATAAATATATATAAATATATAAAAACGAAATGTTGATGGGCTTTTGACCCACATTTTGGCCAACATTACCCTTTTTTATGGTACCTATCTACTTATTTTGTATTAATTTATCAGAATTTGTTACTTTAGCCACTATTCTCTATTCTCTCTTTCCATATAGGTTATAGTATAAACATTTTTATGATTTTAATTTGAAAAAAAATACCTTTATGTTTTAATGCAGTAATTTTATCATAAACATTATAAATAAATATTAGGTAACAACCTATTACACATACCGCTAAACTAGCGGTATGTTCTCTATTATCGCTTTGTGCGTCAGAGCTGACTTTCGTTCATACAAGAAGTTATATCTAAGTTAATTTCACACGAAATTCATACAAATTGTAGCTTTTTGAAAAGAGGAGATTCTGTTCTATAAGACAGAACTATTTTTAGATCGATTTGAGTTCATAATTGTTATTAAAAATGTAATTGAAAATCATGAACAGCAATTGACGGGTGGTCTGTACGTATGTAAGTATGTACGGATGTACGTATGTACGTACGTCCGAGCTCTACAGATCGCAATTTTGGCCTGATCGCCTTGGTTTATATTTTATTCGCTTAGTTTACTATCAGAGCAGAACCCTATTTAAATTCACTAAAATGTGTGCAGTACTTTAATTTTTTTAACAGTTTTAATTTTTTTATTTTTGACAGCTAAATAATAGTTAAAAAAAACAATATAATTCTTTTAGTAAATTACCGTAGAATAAAAGCTACACTTCTATACCACAATAACAGCGACACAGAGCCAGGTGTGCCATGGCGCAGTGCTAAGGCCTTTGGTTAGTAATGACAGGATCCCGGGTTTGATTCTGCCGACATCATTGATTTTTCTCTGTTCCATTTTATTCCACTTAATATATATATATATATATATTATATATATTTCTCATATATTAAATTTTTCCAATTTTTTTTTATTATTTTCTTTAATTTTTTCAATTGTTTTTTGTAATCTATTTTTTCAATTTTCATTATACACTGGAAAACTTGCGGGATGTGCACTTTTGGGTTTGCCAACTATTTTTGATTTACCTGAACTAAGCTTTGCTATAAAGTATTATTTTTCTTGAGACTTTGCTGCATTGGCCTCTTGGACTAGTACCTATATATTTTTGTCTCAAAAAATAATAATAAATACATATTATAAGTAGTATTAAAAAAGACTAAAATTTAATAAATAAAAACATTTCAGGCTGTGTGTGAACTCGAAAATCATGAAAATTTGTGGGTTACTTTAACAGGTTCCTGTGTGAATTTACCTCCCGCTACAGATAATTTAATATTTTCATGTCCTGTCCGGGAAAAAGTTTCTCAGAAAGTAACGCTTTATAATTCGTGAGTATCACAACACAATACGTATTAATATGTATCTTACAATTATGGAAAAATGTTTCATACAATTTTTGAAGATAAAAAAAATCACAAGTAAAATGTTATACAGGGTGTATCGCAGAAAATCTTACATAGGGAAAAGTACATGGTTTACATAATGAAATCTATTTGAGATGGGGGCACAATCTGGATGAAATTAAAGACAAAGTTTTTTATAACCGATTAAATCAAAATGGAGATTTATTTGAGCATTTGCTTTAATTTCTTATTTTAACTGTTTTATTTAAAATAATGAAAAATTTATTTTAACTGATTTTTCGAATTATTCATTATTCGCAATTATTGTTATTAAATAATGGTAAGTCACCGTTGCCATGGTACCCATTCTCACATGTGGCCAAAGTAATCGTTGATCCTAACTAATTTGCACAATGGAGTTTTTCCTATGTTCGGTTTTCTGTGATACACCCTGTATACAATTTTTCTATAATTTCAACTTTTTCAACTAAAAATGCAGTAAATAATGTAAAGTAAAAAATTGCCCGTTATTTCAGTTTGAGGTGCTGAATAAATTACAGAACAATTTTCAATTTGTAACATTTTTTGTGTGAAATTCAGTGCCTTTTAGAAATTATTTGACACTTTACGCAACTTTCGATTCTTTTGACATATAATCGTTTGAGTTACCATATAAATGTATGTAAACAACCTGACGATGTTTGCTTTCGTCTTTTTTTAGAAATGCTACCAGCCCATTTTCATAGAAAACTTCGTTATAAACCATAGATATATTATACTAGAGAACGCGAGTGGGCCGTGAAAATGTCTGCAATTCAGACAGAGAACAGTTCCGTATCTCTATGGTAACTAATGATACAAAACATTGCTGATTTGAGTAAACATATTATATAATGATAATTGATACGGAACGTTTGCAGCGTTCTCTCTCTGAACAGCAAACACTTTCAATTATGGCAAGCATACCCGCTAGCGTACTTTAGTTACTTATATCTCTATGTTATAAACAGACAATTAGTAATACCAATTTCCTCTTAGATGGTTGAAAATTCAATTTATGTTTTGATTCAGTTCAACTATTTGAAAACATTCTCCAAATGTTTTATTATTTACATGCTTACAATTTGCTGTAATTTATTGAATTTACAAAGATTTCTTTTCAATTTCAGAACATCATATCCATGGACATTCGAACCTTTAATCAATGCTGGAAAAGATTTCAGCTGCCCTGAAAAGATAACTATACCTGCATGTTCCAAAATAGATTGTCTTATTGAGTATTGTCCTCAAACTATGACTAGGAAGAAACCAAGCACGGTATAATAATTTTTTTTTTGGGCTCAAATTACTACAATTTGGTCTTTAGAATTTTTATCAACTAACTGATTTAGTTTGGGGTGATTTCAAAATTAATCTTATTTTTGAATGGAGAGAGAGAGAGAGATTGCGAATTATACACGCTCAACAGCTGAGGACATCAGCGTATTTTTTTTAATGGATATTATACAGTGTGTTCATCGAAAGTGGTAACAGTGAATAATTTGTATATCCTACAAGTTTTTGGTTTAACTCAAGACTTACTATCGGAAACTGCTGATGCATATTTTTTTTATATTTCAAACTCAACCGGAATTAATTAAATACACAGTAATAATTATTATTAACAGTTTGCACATGACGTGTGGGTGCGATGAAAAATAATGAATTATTACTGTGTATTTAATTAATAAATTGATAACATTTTTGTCGAATATTTTCTTCTGTAACCTTATGAAAATTTTATATGAATTTATACAGAAAAAATGGAGATTTCAAAATTGTAAAAAATATATGTTGCCATTTGAGTTTGAAATATGTACAAAAAAAAAATATAGTACTTCAGTAGTTTCCGATAGTAAGTCTCGAATTAAACAAAAAACTGTTTTCGAATCTAGTAGGATACACGAATTATTCACTGTTATCACTCTCCCTGGCGGGCGATAAAGTTACTTTACTGTCCGCTTGTCGGCATCGGTCTATAATGGACCATTTTACGAGATGTATAAACGCTTTAAAACCAGCTAATTTGTAGGGGACAGGACAAAATAGGAGGGTATGTTTCTAGTGCGTAATGACATATATTATGACGACAAATGTGACATTGTGTTAAAACGAACACCAGTGAGTTTTGACAGTTACATGAGCTATACTATCATCACGCACGATAAACATATAGTACCTAATTTTTGTACGTACCCCTATAAAATTGCTGATTTTAAACTAATTGTCAACATTTTTGACAATTCAATATTGAGCAAGATCATTTTTAATTTTTTTAATTGTAGACTGCGGTTAGATTACCATGGAATTAGTACGACTACGTTTATTATACTTTACGCAACTTTACAGCACTAGTGCTAAATGCGTCATTTCACGACTACTATACAGGCATGAAAAGCAGGGGGTAGAAGGATAAAAAATAATTATGCCGCAAATTGTATAGTATTTTTTATATAACTAATAACGTTAAAATAGCACATAAAAATTAAATACAAAAAAGTCTAAAAGACTTATTTGGAATTTGTAATAAGGTGGTATATATTTGTTTACAAGGGTTACGTGTTTTTCAAATTGCCGCAAGGACAAGGCGTTGTCTACTCACTGAATGGTACTGCTGATCATCCTTTACCTGCCGGTAAAATAAGCACCGAAATTGAAGCAAAAACTTTTCACCAACTTTCAATAAATGTGAAAAACTGGCTACCAATATCACAACAATTCAAAGTTGTCACTCAACCGTATCCTGCTGAGAATTTCTTCACCGTTTCCGGCAGCGAATATTTTGAAGTTATGGAAAATTCGGAAAAGAATTATTCCTGGGGTATTTATGTATACAAAGAAGGGAGACTCGATTTTAAGGTATGTACTAACAACTAGCTTTGGAATTTGTACGAAAAAATTAAAAAGTAAACTATCATAGAATTTATCAGAAACTCGAAATTATCACATTCGCATTTCATAAAAAACTGCTGCTTTCACAATTTTCTAAAAAAAATTTAGTACCTAATAAAAAATAGACAAGGTATTTAACACTACATACTATAGAAGTAAAACTGGTATAATTGCAAAAAAATTGACCTGTCTTACAGTAGTCGCCAAAGATGTGTAACATTATTTAAATCTTTGATTAACGTCTGATTACTTTATCAAATAACTTTCAAAAATGATTTCGTATAATGAACTATTATATAGTTATTTAATTTATATAAAAAATGTTTATTCCAGACTGTAAATATAAAAGCACGGTCGACAGCTGTATCTTCTTTTTCTATGTCTTTTTCTTTCTCTAAACGCTGAAATACATGCGCCAACTGTAGGCCGCACCAAAGGTCATATTATAGTAAATTGAATAGCGTGCGCTTCTCTCATTTCCTTAACGCATTTCCGCCTATACCAAGAACTAAAATGTTTCCAAAAATAATGGAAGGCAAGCGTTCTACTTCGCTGCCACCTTAGTAAATGTAACATATTTTAATCACATACGGACCAGTAGCGTAGCTAGGTAACCAAGGGCCCTGGGGCAAATTAAAAAATGGGGCCCCACTGCTATCTAAACTGGTTAGGTTTTATCAAGTAAAAATATTAAATATACAAATACTTTAAAAATGCTAAGCTACTTTATCATCGATGATAAAGCTCTTATTGATATATCAGCTCTTTTTTGTGCACTGCAGGGCAGGTAATAAAAATATTAAACAGTAACAACACAAATTACAATTAATACTTGGTGTAAATTTGGGCAATAAAACGAAATAGAAAAGATTCAAGGGTTTATTATATAAAGGAAGGACCTACCAACTGACTAAATAACAATTATATTTACAATCTTTTTCTAGCTTTAGTTTTTGGAAAAGTATATCAATGACTTCGATTAAATTCAGGCTTGATGCGGACATTAATATAAGTGATACTAAAATTTTTAGTACCACTCATATTGATGTCCGTCACGTCAATAAATCGTGTCAAATCTATACATTTAAAAAACTAAAATTATGGACAAAAAGAAGAAAACCAGTGGTGCATTTAAACGCAAACAACGCCAAGAAAGAGAAGATAGTAAACAAAAATTGCCCAAAATTGACAAGTTTTTTAGTCAGCCTTCTGCAAGTATTTCTGGATAAAATATTTCTATTGACAGTCACTCAAATAATGTAGTAAAATCAAATAAAATTGAACCACTATATTAACCAGTACTAAAAAGTTTATTGACATTATAGACCGGCAGCTCGTGACAGATTTTATCAACCAATCGTATCGCGTATGCCCTTCAAGTTGATGATTATAAAGTAGGTTTAACTAAAAAATGGATCTAAGCGAGATCGTGTGGGCGGGACATGCAGCGTGCAATGTCATCTGAAATTGCAAAAAAAAATTGAATTTTTAATCAATCGTATCGCGTATGCCATTCATGCCTTGATGTAATTTATAAAAAAACAAATCCAGAGAAGCAAAGGCATACGTTTAGGTCGGGGCCTTGTGGCTGAACTCAGTCCTCGAAGTTGCAAAAAAAAACAATAATTTTAACCAATCGTATTACGTATGCCGTGTCTACTAAATGTTTATATTGATTGTGAAAATCATTTTTGACCAGTCGGCATACGTTTCAACTGGGGCCAAATATTTTTTTTCAATGATGGCGTTTGTAAAAAAAAACCTTGTTTTAAATCAATCGTATCGTGTATGCCTTTGAACCCATGGTTAATTCCGATTTTTATATGTTATATATTTTAACGGCATACATATTTTCGAGACCTTGTCCAAAGGCATACGTTTTAAAACTGTAAAAAATGTATCCATAATAAACCAATCGTATCGTGTATGCCCTTTTGGATTTAACTTCGTAATTATTATTTCTTATCAAATTTAAAAGGGCATACAAATTGTGCGGGACAATAACGAGAATCAACATTTTTTTAAAAAGGAGATGTGTTTGGAATTTTTTTTTCAATCGAATCAAGTATGCCATGAAATACTTATCATTAACTTCAATGGATCACAGTTACTCTATTTATTAAATAGAGTCAAATTTATGCCCTTTGCAATTTTTCTGCAAAATTATGCTATTCGGCCAAATTTTATGAAGGCATACGGATTCACGTTAGCCGTTATGCGATTGGGACGATGACATGATCGGTTACCATTCCTCGTGCTACAAAGAGTTCCGATTGAAATAAAAATATTTATCATACGAAAGGTAAGTCAAATAATTATTGCTTCAATTCAATTCGCTCGTACACAAAAATATGCATGTGTGTGTGTGTGTGTATTAACTTAATGTAAATCGACAAAAATCGACAGAGACAAACCGTTCAAAGCTTATACACGAACTATATACATGAAGCATATACCGAAATTTCAAATAGGTACACATTTTAAGGTATGTTCAGATCTACCAGCACGTAACGTAGCAGACACGGCACAGACAATAGTTTTCACATCTATACAGCAACAGCACACCCGGCATGAACAGACGCCATCAGGAAAACTAGAAAGTGCCCGTGCATACCATGTTTCGCAATTTTTCGATAGAACTAGCCTTGATGGTAATTTTACTAGAATAGGAAGAATCGGGTTGTGTAGAAGTGCAATAAAGAAAAAGGTTTGCAGTGCGTCCCATGAGCTCAAACGAAAAAAAGAAGGAGAGTTCTACACATTATATAAGAAGCTCTTGGATGATGAGGACAGATTCTTTAAATATTTTAGGATGAGTAAATATGAGTTTGAGACCATTGTAACTAGAATTAAACCAATGATAACTAAGCAAGACAAAGTTCAAACCAAACTGTTCGTGTCGGCGATCGCATTCATACTAGCCGCGCGACTAGCACAGACACGCGCCGGCACAGACAAAACATTCTTGCGGAGAATGCTGGCCGACGCCGGCCCGTGTCTGCGCGGACACGCTCCGTTTGGGTGCGGTAGATGTGAATACATCTATCTATACTTAATATTATAAAGAGAGAGAGAGCAAATTTTGTGTTTTTGTTTATGTAGAGGGTAATCTTCGGAACCACTGCACCTATTTGGAAAATTCGTTCATCGTTTGAAAGGTACATTACTCCTGACCAATATGGGCTATATATTATGTATATTATGTGCAAATTAGCTAAAGTTATGATAATATTCGTCAACTAAGTCGGAAAAAGTCGTGCCTCTTGAGAGCTTCCACGGCGTCCGCTGCGGGAATAGTTAAAGTTACACGAAAATATGAGTTTTCCCCGAAAAATTCATTGTTTTTAGGTTTTCGTACCCGAAGGGTGCTCAACGGGACCCTATTACTAAGCCTCCGCTGTCAGTCCGTCTGTCTGTCAGCGGGTTGTATCTCAAAAACTGTAATAGGTAGAGAGTTGAAATTTTCACAGAGTGTGTATTTCTATTGCCGCTAGAACAACAAATAATTAAAAACCCTCCAAAACTCCCAAACGAGAAGCAAACTAAGTTTTTTGCTTATAATTCGCTCAATTTAAATCAGTTCGTTTTAAACGAAAGAGGAGAAAATTTTACATAGTTTGTATAATAGAATTCGTCGAAACACTTTTTTATACAGCTTTATATAGAAAACAAGCTCTATAAATTCAATTTTGTCTAATACATAGCATACACGAATCGTCTGTCTTCGTTTGTTGCATACTGTACCATGGGAATTTAAAAACAGCGTATGTTCTGTCTTAAAATAAAAATACTGCATTTGTTCAAAAACGAATGTCATTTCAAATAATAGTCAGTCTTTTGACATTAGTATTTTGTGAAATGCAACGCCTTCTGAGTTAACGATTTGAATAACTAATTAATTATTAGAAAATACTTTGACAGATGAAAATGTCAGTTTTGACATTTTTTACCGTTCCAACATCATGGATGAGCGGAATGAAACCAAATTTTGGGAGGATGTTTGATATACAAATATGAAGAGGCCTATTGTTTTTGAGAGACGTCGGTGCAAGCGCATAAGAAATATATATTATAATGTTGTTTTTATAAGATAATAGTATAGGTTTTCATTGACAACTTTAAAATAGAGAGTAAGTAGAACCTACAGCCAAATTTTGGTGCTAATCGGTGCTGTTTGGTAGAATTTCCAGGTTTGGCAGTTTTTTCTGTGCATTGACTGGGCTATTACGCGTTTTTGCCCCACGGAAATTGTATGCCCTTTTGAATTTGATGAAAAAAGTATGATTACTAGTAAAATCCAGAAGGGCATACGCGATACGATTGGTAAAAATTCATATCAAAATTTGCAACTTCTCTGGTTCCTCCAACCACCGGACCCCAAAATTATTGTATGCCAGCTTGTATTTCTTTATTTTACAATGAAAACAGTGTTTTGCAACAATTTTCAATAACGATACGATTGATTTAAAACAAGGTTTTTTTTTACAAACGCCATCATTGAAAAAAAATATTTGGCCCCAGTTGAAACGTATGCCGACTGGTCAAAAATGATTTTCACAATCAATATAAACATTTAGTAGACACGGCATACGCAATACGATTGGTTAAAATTATTGTTTTTTTTTGCAACTTCGAGGACTGAGTTCAGCCACAAGGCCCCGACCTAAACGTATGCCTTTGCTTCTCTGGATTTGTTTTTTTATAAATTACATCAAGGCATGAATGGCATACGCGATACGATTGATTAAAAATTCAATTTTTTTTTGCAATTTCAGATGACATTGCACGCTGCATGTCCCGCCTACACGATCTCGCTTAGATCCATTTTTTAGTTAAACCTACTTTATAATCATCAACTTGAAGGGCATACGCGATACGATTGGTTGATAAAATCTGTCACGAGCTGCCGGTCTATTAACAATAAAACGCATGTCGATGAATAATAAAACGCACATATCGCTATCCGTCAAATTGACAACACTGCCAACCCACAGAAAGAATTTAGGGGATTTCCCTGGGTATAACTTTCGAATTTCTCTCAACTGAGTTGCCATGATTAAAGTCGGGTTGCAACCTGTCAAATTTATTTTGAAAATGGGAGAAATTTTCAAAAGTTCAGTTCGATCGAGATTTTCTGGTAAGGATTCAAGGGCCCCCTGAGCTTGAGGGCCCCGGGGCACTGCCCCGCCTAGCCCCTGGGTAGCTACGCCACTGATACGGACGTACATCCAAAAATAGTCAGAATAGCTTCTTATGACTCCAAAATGCTAAATTCTGAAAAATTTCAATAGTGGGAAGTTAAAAGCAAGTGAAAATTTGTAAATGCGTTGACGACACTTGAATGATAACAGAATATTTTTCGCAAAATGTCTCCAATTCCAAATTCATGTAAAAAAATTTCAGGTCGCCTTTATAAATCCCGCAAATGAAGAATACTTATTTTATGAAATTGAATTGAAAGTACTGAAATGTCAACCGCTAGAAACAATTGTGTTAAAAACGCAACTGGGCTCGTCCTTACAACATAACATTGAAGTTTACAATCCTCACCGGGAACTTGCTGTTTTCACCGTAACTTGTAAAGTTAGCGGTATAAAGTGCATCAGTTCATTTTCTGTTCCGTCTGAAGAAAAGGTTAGTTCATTTTATTTAAATAATTTTATTATCATCCATCGGTTTCTGGAACATTCTCCGACATTCTCAAAGCGTCGGCATTCTTCTATGCGATTCCGACAACAATGTGCGTATTGTTATCAACGCGGTTCCGGAAATAATCATAGGTATTCACAAACATTTTGGAAAATCAAAGTAATAGTTGGAACGGTCTTTTTGATCCCGGATTTCGCGCTCTAAGTGTATTCTGAATGGCTGAAACTATATATGTCCTTTTCAACAGTTGAATTTATGTTATATATCGAATTTTTAATTGACAGTACCTACATATTTTTACGAAGCAGAGAACCAAGGCCGTAGGCAGGAGGGGTGTTTTGGGGGTTCAAATACTTCCCGAAATGCCTTAGCCAACCCACCGTTTTAAATATAATATACTTACTGAAATATTTTCGACTTTTTTTTCGATCTGTGATACGATAATTGGATTCCACGTTCTTTGGAATGGTTAATAAATTATTTGAATCATTAAACTCTTTTGTAGAAATCTAAGTCGGCTGCCTTTTAATTTTTGTATTTATAACATACATACGTGTGCTTATTTTAAAATAAAGTTATTACTTATTGTCTCTGGTCCAGAGCTCGACTCCCCCCAAAGTGAATTCATGGCTACGGCCTTGCAGAGAACGCCCTGACTAATGCTTTTTGTCACATATCGATATTTAAAAAAAAAATTAGGTTAATTATTATTTTTAAAATTATGATTTACGTTTTTTATTTTAGGTGATATTGGAGTTGGAGTATGCACCAGTACAGAGTGGTGAAAGCGAGGGAATTTTAGAAATAATATCACCTTGTCTTGGAACTTATCCCTATAAACTAGAAGTTGAAGCTTTTCCTCCCCCAACACAAAAAACCGTATACATCGAAACGTGTTTGGGACAATCAGTTACTACACAAATCAAAATAAAAAATCCTACAAAATCAAAAGTTGATTATAATTTGACAGTTGAGTATTCAACAGATAAGAATGGTTTTAATATACTAACATAATACCTAAATAATATGTAGGTATGTGTAAATAGTGATAATGAAATTTAAACTGAATATGTGTTTTTCTAGATAAATAATAAAGACGCTTTCAAACTGCAAAATAATATAAGTGTCCCTGTAAATGAAGAACGTAACTTTGATTTAATTTTTGAGCCAATCAATATGGAAACTGTAACAGCTACAATTACTGTTTTGAGCCAACAAACTGGAAGTTTTATGTAAGTACTTTTAACCCCTTAATAACTCAAAATCTATTTGACATAAACACACGAAATTTGGTATATTTATTAAAACCCCTTAGATTAACTAGAACCCCAAATTTCATAAATACGGCTCAAACGGTTATTGAGATATTAATGTCTAAAAATCGGATTTTTTATCACTAACTGACTGACATACGAGGGCGGGGTGAAAAGTTTCCGGCCTGACCAGGAAAAACGATGTTTTTAATTTTTTTTTTGCTTTATTTCTCAACATAATCTCCATTAAGACTGATACATTTCTCATAACGGTGTTCTAATTTAGTTATACCAGTTTTAAGCGTAGATTCGTCAAGCTCCTCAAAATACTGATTTACAGATTCGATCACTTCTTCATTGCTCCCAAATCTCTTACCGCCAAACCATTTTTTGAGGTTAGGAAACAGATAATAGTCGCTGGGGGCTAGGTCTGGAGAATAGGGAGGATGCGGCATCAATTCGATGATTTTAGCCATGGCAACAATCGACGAATGCACTGGTGCGTTATCGTGCGTTTTTGGTCGACTGTTAGCCAACGCGGCACCCATCTTGCACACAGCTTTTCCATGCCCAAATGGTTGTGTAAAATATTTCGCACAATATGTTCAGCTGACATCTTACAGGTCTCAGCTATCTCATCCACTTTCAACCTGCGGTCTTCCAACACTATTTTATGGATTTTTTTGATCATTTCTGGAGTTTGACCTCAACGGGCCGTCCTGAGCGTGGCTCGTCAGAGGTGCTCACACGACCCATTTTAAATTCAGAAACCCACTGCTTAATAGTTGAATATGATGGGGAGGTGGGTCCTAGTGTTGAATCCATCTCTACTTTTATTCGTATTAGTGAAAAACCCTTCAAAAAGAAGTATTTGATGACAGCACGATTTTCCGATTTTTCCATTTTCACGACAACAACAGAGGCTTCTCGCTAAGTGTGCTCTCAAACGTAAACTAGCATAGCGATCGGGCTGAAACTGTACATACAAGCTAGTTAGGGATGGTACTGTAGGACACCACTCCAAAAGTAGACCTAGTGGCGCCTTCTCTTGGTTAGGCCGGAAACTTTTCACCCCACCCTCTATACCTAGATCAAAAACCTAACCCACTTCCAGATGACCTAGAAAGTTGAAATTTGGCGTCCAGCTAGGTAAATTGTACCTATATGTATAATATAAAGAAAAAAATCAGAAAAACAGTGAATTCTTAAGATTTGAAATATTTTCCAAGCAAATTATTTTCATTAGCACGTAGCGCCTTTCGAAAAAGAAAACTATACAGGAATAAAGATTTTTAATATTACAAATCACTTTTGAATGATAAATAATAATAATTTCTTTACAAAAAGTAATGATATCCCATCAAACACATACATGTGAAAAAAGGGAGCCATATCAATATTAAGAATATTATATTCATACTGTGAAAAATGGATCCATACCTCAATACAAAAAGAATTGAGATCTAAAAGGGTGCCAAGTTTTCACGTGGCAAGTTTATATAAATCATAATATAAAAGATGAAAATTTGCCACCCTTTTAGATCTCAATTCTTTTTGTATTGAGATATGGCCCATTTTTCACAATATGAATATAATATTCTTAATATTGAACTTGGCTCCCTTTTTTCACATTTATGTTATTGGATGGGATCTATTATATGTGAATCCGAGTAAGACTCTACGGGTAGATTGAAGCGTTACAGAGAGCGTATATCGGCGGCCTTCTGAGTCTTGCCAGAGTCAATCATACCGCAGCACGCTTCAATTCAGACGACCGCCGATATACGTTCTCTCTCACACTTTAACCAATCCGTAGCATCTCGTTTGCACTCACGTATAATAGACACTTCAACCTATAGTTTTAAAACCTCCTGGCAAATATTTGGGCTCAACTAAATGATTTGGCCAAAGAGGAGAGATTTGGCGTATTTATTTTTTTAAATATACTATTCGAAGGTATTAAAATTTTGTTTTAACTGTACTAACCATAGAGATATTACACTAGAGTACGCGAGTGAGCCGTGAAAGTGTCTGCAATTCAAACAGAGAACAGTTCCTTATCTCTATGGTAACTAATGATACAAAACAATGCTGTTTTGAATAAACACAAATCTGGTTTTCTGGATCCGCTGCAGCGTTCTCTCTCTCAACTGAGGACACTTTCACTTATGGCAAGCATACGAACTAGCGAACTCTAGTTACTTATACCTCTATGGTACTAACTGTTATGAGCATAGTGATTTTACGGTCGCCAGAGAGAAAGAGAGAGAGAGAGAGAGAGAGAGAGAGAGAGAACTAATGTACTTATCGAATTAATTAGCATGTAATTCTCTATCGATATTGAAATTGATATGTTTAGTTTGAAAAAAAAAACGTCTGACAGATTTTCCAAAGAAGGATTTTTTGATTTAACAATGTGATATTTTGCAGATATCCTGTTTTGGCCAAATGTTTACCGCCAAGACCCCAAGGACCCTATAAAATAATGCCAGGGAAGAGTGTTTCCATACCCTTTAAAAACGTGTTTCTTGAAGATGAACATTTTGATTTTTTTATCGAACCGGACTGTTTCGTTTTAGCAACAAAATCTGAACTTATTAAATCTAAATCAACTCAAAGTATTCCGGTATCGTTTAATAAAATTGAAGTTTCAGAAACTACAGTTGCAAATAGTTTCTGTATTACTGGAAAACTAGTCGTGACACGTAGAAATGCTAATTTTTCTCATATAAAATGGGCATTTTATTTGCAAGGAGATTTGTAAACAAATTGTAAATTTTTAATAAAAAATGCGTTATGACCAATACGTAACTTGTCTTCTTATTTTTTTTTAATATGCACAGTTAGTGACGCAGGTGTGCAAAGTGTTTCACAGCAGCGCCCCCTTAAAGTAACCGTGGGTATTCAAAAGTCAGGTGTCTAGGTATTAAAAACTATAAAATATAAACCGTGCAAGCAAACGTCAAGTGGTAATACTGCTCTTTTACCATTCCAACCCACAAGTGGGGAATGGTACCTACTAGTTTAGGTCAAAAATCACTTTCCAAAAATTTTACAATATCTTTCCGTTTTGAGGTTCCCTGAATCCAAAAAACATATTTTTGGAAAATCTCTGTGCGTCTGTTAGTCTGTTTGTCTGTGAACACGATACAGGTCAAACGGATGAACGGATCGAAACCAAATTTTGGGAGGATGTTTGGTATGCAAATATGAAGAGCCCTATTGTTTTTGGGGAAAATCGGCGCATGCGCAGAAGAGATATTTGCTATAAAGGTGTTTTTTTATATAATAATGGTATACTTTTCATAACGGCTTATTATTTTATTTATTTTTTCAAGAAAGTTTCGTAAAAATTTTTTTTCTAAAGTTTATAGTTTCGGAAATATTTTGAAAATAAAAAAAAATAAGCCGCTCTTTTGTTTTATGGATCTGTCAGAAATAAACAAGTTCGGCATGTTTTGATTAATATGTACATGACGTGGAACATATTATGTAGGTAACCATGGCAACGATTAGCAAATATCATATTGAATACTAGCCATTACCCGCGTCACCTCACGCGATATCAGAAATTTTATTTTCTTTATTAAACCAAATGTCTACATTTTTGAAGTTGGAATGGTCCCGTCGCCCAATTGGCTGGAATTTTTTATATAAATTTAGTACGCTCAGCTGCTATGGCTATTTGCATAATATCTCTTTCAGGGGCAGTGGTACAAAAAGTGTACTCAGAAAAAAAATCATCTTTTGGGGCACTGGTCCACAAAGTGTACCGGTATTTCATAAATTTGTGGCTTAATGTGCATCGGTTTAATTTGTGTACCAGCGTGAAGTTGACTGCATAAACATGTCCTGGAAGTGATTTCAGCGTTTTTACATGGTGTTTCGACTTTCGAACTGTGCATGACTTTAGGTGCCGGGGTTCTGGTTCATAATTTGTACCACGCCATAACTTTTAAGTTTTTTCGAAAAAAAAAATTTTTTTTGTATTTTATATTTTCGTTTTGTGTTAAAAGAGCAGATCAATTAAAATTAAAAAAAAAATCGATTTTTTTTTCTTTGTCCCATTTGGACTTTTATTTATTATAGCGGTCCCGCCCGGTTTCACCCGGGTGCAAAAGAATGAATGGGGAAGGAAGGGACATGAGTACACACATTCATCTTAGTTTACCGAGATGGATGTTGTGTTCAAATTTCATGATGATCGGAGTTACCGTTCAAAAGTTTTTGTCGATAGAGCAGTATTTAAACTTTTTTTAACTAATAATTTTTTTTAAATGAATTAAATAAAATTAAAATAAATTTAAATGTAAGCCTTAGAAGAAAGCAATGTAAAAAATAAAAAAAAAATAAAAATATATTCACCCAACGTGGAGCTCGAACCCGCGACCCTGATATTGACAGTCGCACGCGCTACCGATTGATCTACCTGAGGTTGTGTTCTTTCATCACTAATATGAGTATATTTAGTTAGTGCATTTCACATGAATAGAAGCTTATTTTTGAGATACTTTTTGCAACATTTTTCATTAAAGCTCCGCTCCTAATGGTCGTAGCGTAATATTATATAGCCTATAGCCTTCCTCGGTAAATGGGCTATCCAACAAAAAAAAATTATTCAATTTGAACCAATAGTTCCTGAGATTAGCGCGTTCAAACAAACAAACTCTTCAGCTTTATATATTAGTATAGATAAGCGTTTGCCCCTGAAGAGATATTGCTCTTGCTACTCTTGTAAGGCGACGTAGTGGCGCGGCGGTCTCTTTGACTTCGGGACCTTTCGACATATAGTGACTATATTATGGTGTGTTTTTCGTTTCACAATACCAAATTTTTGGATTAAAAAAATGCGTTTTTTTTTCTTTTTTTTAAATGTATGGTAATACTTGAAAACATCTTATCCAGCTGCACTTCGGCGCGGCAATTCACGTATCCTGGCGCTTGTGTTACAAAGCTAAGATACAGTACGTTCATAAATTATTCACTCGATTATTAAAAATTTAATTTTTTGGAGTTTTTTATTCATTTTGGAAGAATGTTTATCAATTTTTTTGACGTAGATATATCGACTGGAATCGATATTGCAGCGTCTCGATGCTCTGCTAATCCGAAATGAAGAAAGAAATACGTTATAATCGAGAGATCTGAGGTTAAATTCGAAAGTAAGATTAACTCAAAATATTCGTATTTAAATCCTTGTTGAAGTTACAAGAAAAGTGGAAAATTTCGTTTTTGTTTCATCATCTTAACCTTATAAAAAAATCAGCCGACGGGACCACTCCAATGTTGACATTTGATAATAATGAAAATAAAATTTCCGATTTCGCGTGAGGTGACGCTGGTAATAGCTAGTATCCAATATGATATTTTCTGTTCGTTGCCATGGTTACCCAAGGGCGTAGATATGGGGGGGTACTGGGCGTAATTACTCTCCCCAGGATTCATCAGGACCGCAGGTACCCACCACAACAAACGAAAAAAGAGAAATTACCCCCTCAGGATCGCAGGCACTCAGTCACAACAAACGATAAAAAGACTTTTTTTGTTTGTTTTCTTTGCGTTGCCGACGATACACGATAAAATTTGTCAAGTATAAGTTGTTAAAAAAAAGGTCATTCGATTTTTTTCGAATCATTTTTTTTGCTCTCCAATTGGGCACACGGCAAAATTTTTTAAGTTAGGTTGTTAAAAAAAAATATTGATTTTTTTGCTTTACTCCCCCACAGAAAAAAAATATCTACGCCCTTGTGGTTACCTGCATAATTTGTTCCACGTTGTGTAAAAACCGGTCAAGTGTAGGTAAGTCGGACTCGCACAAGAAGGGTTCCGTACACTATCTACTTTTTAAATACTTTTGGAAAATAAACAAGAGAGGCGCTATAACAGTATGTAACCAGTGGGAGTATGCAAATAATTCAAGAATTTTAAGTCGTGAAATTTTACATAATACACCCCGGCGTTTTTATATTCAAAACACTTTTTTAACTAAAACTTGTGGAATAAAATAATATAAAGTTTTGAAAAATATACCATTATAAAAACAAAAAACAACGTTATGCTAAATATCTCTGTTGCGCATGCGCCTATTTCCCGCAAAAAAAAAAACAAAACTAGAATAATAAACCATTATGAAAAATAAAATTTTAAAATTTAAAAAAATATTGATTTTTTTGCTTTACCCACCCTGGAAAAAAATATCTAAGCCCTTGTAAGATTATATATATCGAACAGGTGCACATCACTTGTATATCAGTATATTGTTTTTTTTTATGTATGTTTTTGATCAGATCCTTTGTTTGGGTGATTTCCAGATATTTTAACACTTTTTTTACATTGGAATCCGAGTCATTTAATATTTCAGTGATTGTTAAAGGTAGGTCAAAATAGAAAGTGTAATAATTACTTACTTATATGATCAAAATCTAGACTCTAAAATCATTGTTAAATCAAATTTTTTATAGAGGCATCTAGGGATTTTTTATAACTCTAGATAAAATTAAGGATCAAATATCAATGATTCACACTAGCTTTTAATATATCTATGTGCCGCTTAGCGTCACTACTGTCTAGGTCGGTATTTTCCAACAGTGAACAAGTTTTTAATCAGAGACTCTTAAAATGCACATCGCTAGCTACTAATATTCAAATATAAGAACTAAAAAACTTCATTAATTTTAACGATTTAGGAATAAATATTAGTAATGGTCTATGTAAGCGTTGTTTAATCAACGACTATTTAAAAGAAGTCATTTGCAGTTACCTTTTGTTTAAACGTTTGTTTGTCAGTTTTAGAGCCACTGATCATCCTCACAGAGCATTTTAGCGGGAAAAATATTTGACAGTAGACCGTGAACATCATTAGGTGATAGTGGAAGGAAATTATATTGAGGGAAATATGGATATTACGCCAAGGGTAAGACGTAAACACGTAGCAATAAAACAAGAACAATCCGAATTTTCACACGATTTATGTTTATATAAAACTCCACCACAAGAGCAATTACTTGCTTTATCTGAATTCGAAACTTTGGCCACTGAGAGATTACAGGCATTAAGAATATTGGAACAGGCTACAATAAGAGGGTTAAAAAAATTCAGCGAAGAATGGCGAAGTCGAGTTAAAGCAGAGTGGAAAAAAGAAAACTTACACACGTATTTACGATTGATTAAACATAGTAGTAGCATTGATCCAAAGGCAATCATACAGGCTCGAAAAAATGATCAGCTATCACATTTTATACTTATTTTAGCATATTGTCGTACAGAAAATAATAGACAGTGGCTTATTCAACGTGAATTAGAATTATTTAAGTTTCGTTTTTTGGAGTTGCGGTCTGATGCTGTTAGATCATTCCTCGAGTTAAATAAATTGAACTACCAGCCAATCGATGAGGCTGAGAAGAATGAAGTAAGAAGCTGTTTACGCGATTCTACGGCAGGATTATATAGTGATGAAGCCGTTATGGCTGCAGATTTTTATAAAGTTACTTGCTGGGATGTAGTTGACTTAATAAGAGGAAGAAGGGTTTTTCTACAAAAGGGATTTGCGTTTGTGCCGAGTTCTGAATTTGTGTCAATTTTATTGTCCTTATTTAGAATGAATTTAAGTAAATCATTATCGGTAAGTATATTTTTTTATAAAACAAAATAAATGTCAAATCGCTTGAGTTCTCATACTATAAGTGATATCTCAGAGGCTTCGGCGTACATATTTTCAAAAAATATTAATTATATGTTCGAATATTGATTATTGAAAAAATTGGAATACCTATCTCATGTTATTTTTCAGATAGCAAATTTTACGGTACCACAAATTAATGATACTCGCATAAAACCACTTCTAGAAAATTTACACGGAGCATATCTTGGCAAAGACTACACAAATGTAACCAATGCGAATACAATATCCATCGATTCATTGGATAGCTTGTCGCGTACATCGTATCCCATATGTATGCGACACTTGCATGAATCACTTCAAAGAGATCATCATTTAAAACATTGGGGTCGACAGCAGTATGGACTTTTTATTAAAGGTGAGAACTTATCCACCTAAAAATACTTTTGTTGTGGTAAATATATCTTATTTTATGGATTTTTAAACTGAGTATACCTACATTTTTAAGGCTCCGTAGACAAATGGCAAAAACGGAATTTCGTCATGTACTTCCGTCACGGCCTTATAACTCCGTCATCTTGCCATCGATCCGGATGAGATTTTTACAGGCGGATGTGTTATGTCAAATATTTTTGTTCAGGTATTGGCGTTTCATTAGAAGCAGCTTTAGAATTTTGGAAGACTGCTTTTTGCCACAAAATGGATGGTGGGCAGTTTGAGAAGCAATATTCATATAGCATAAGACACAATTACGGTAAAGAAGGGAGCAAAATCAACTATACCCCATACAGCTGTATGAAGATTATAATGTCCAATGTTGGACCAGGAGATTGTCATGGCTGTCCTTTCAAGCACTTCGATCAGCAAACTCTTAAAACAACACTCCAAGGCTACGGCGTTTCTACGCAAGGTTTGTTGAAATTAATTTAAATATACAGTTTAATATCCATATTACGAACCACAAGCTTGCCAAATCATTTGAACAAACCTTGCTATTAATCCGTTTAAAACTAATTCTCTCATTTAAAACTAAGATCAGAAAACAAAATACCACGTCTTCACTCTTCAGATACTTAGCTAAGAAAACGAAGAAATGGTTAAAAAACCAAAACAAAAATATTATTGAAATACAGTTATGTACAACAATGAAAATTATTAATAATATAATTACATTCCTTAGTTCTTACCACAACTAAATTCTCTATTTTAGTGGATTAACATAATATATCAGAGGGCATTATAGCCATTATTAATTAGCGAATTATTATTTGTAATTGCGGCGTAGCAAGAGGGGGTGCCAGAAGAGCCTGACCCACCCTAGAATCCTCCTGGCCACCCTAGAATATTAATAGTTCACGTACAAATAACAAGATAAATCTACAATAATCTACATATTTTCTTTGTCATAAAATTTCTCCAGAAAGTCGTGTATAAATTTCGTTACTATGAACAGTTTTCAAATTTTGAAAATTTGCCCCCCTCCCCCCCGGATAAAATTGTTGCTACGCCTATGATTGTCGATTTAGATGTGTTCCACCGAGAAAAATGGAACCCTTCTCTATTGGACCCCCGCCTCTATCAATTTTACAGGAAGAAAAAACGAATATTCTTTTGTGCTGAAACTTATTTTTACAATCTATCATTTTTGTACAGGATCTATAGAAAAAGTCTGTTTATTTCATGTTTTCCCAAACAAAAATCGCATTTTCGTTCTTCAAGGGGCTTCCGTGGAACATAGTGAACACTCGTAGTTATGCTACTATATATAGCCTTCTAAAAAATTGGACGACAATGCCGTGTGATATAAATACATAGTAAATTTACTAATAATCCTGATTATTTATTAATAATTTTCACTGCTTTTTTTTATCTGTCGACAAGAGTTAATTGTTCAAATAAATAAAATTATCGACCAATTTTTTCAGACTGTATATTGACAAAAAATTATAAAATTATAATTCAAGAGATGACGTCATCTATTGAATTATAATTTTTTGTCAAAAAATTGGTCGATAATTTTATTTATTTGAAGAGTTCTATTCAGACGTTAATCTAAGATTTGAAGAGTTAATTGTTATGGGAGTTTAGATTTCTCTGTATATTATAGTTTATATTTAAAATTTTTAATACTTCGGTATAAAGAGGTTAGACTGTATTCTACAGATCGTTGGTTCTGAAACAGTACCCGGGTGTTTTTCTCATGTCCTT
Organism: Xanthostigma xanthostigma; assembly: GCA_963575645.1. NCBI lineage: Eukaryota > Metazoa > Arthropoda > Insecta > Raphidioptera > Raphidiidae > Xanthostigma > Xanthostigma xanthostigma. The sequence goes on from OY754468.1 coordinate 18,723,664, forward strand.
GGTAACAAGAATCGAATTCTAAGATTTACTTGTAACGTTATTTTTTCAATTTTAGGTTCTTTAGAAATAATGGATTATGTTAAAAACGGACATTTCCAAATAGCGTGCAGTAAATATTTTGAGTTGACTCATAAAACCACTCAACCCGTTTCTATAAATCATCCAAATCAATACTTTGAAGAAAGTCGGAAGGTTGTTGGTGCTAAAGTTGGTGTCAGTTATCGAGATATATACAAAACAGCCCCACGTCCTGTTAATGCGAACAACTCAAACGAACAAAGCAAGCCTACACCGTCAAAATCAAATAATCAGACACTTGATGATTGGGACGAAAGCTTGAATTTATGTGATTTACCTGATGAATAGTTTTCTTTTAATATTACAATAAAGTCTTGATTATCGGACATTAAGGAATCGAAGGTGATCGGATAAACGAAAAGGTTATCTAATACAAAGTGCAGAAGTCATCTCCAATAGTTTTCTTTTAATATCACAATAAAGTCTTGATTATCGGACATTAAGTGATTGGATAAACGAGAAGGTTGTCTAATAGAAAGTGCAGAAGTCATCTCTTCAGATTTTTTTAGAGGTATGTCCACAATTAGAGACTCAAACAGTGTCGTGGGTTGGATAATAGTGAATCGGAAAATGAAGAAGTTTCCATGCCTTCTAAATGTAACATTTTCTTAAGTCATATGTTAAGTTGGTAGATATAGTTGAAAAGAAAATTAAATGACAAAGAAATACATTTTTTAATTTTTACCGAACTGTTAATAGTTTTGATGTCATCTCTCTGCACGATCAATCCAATTACATACTTATCTTGACAGTACTCTTAGTATGTACATGCACTCGTCGGCGAAAGAGAGAAATGACATCACAAAAAATTTTGTCACAAATCGCAACTTTGCTTTTGCTTTAACTTTTTTTCGATATTAACAAAATAGAGGAAACTTCTTCTTTGCGCCTCTGCCATATTTGGGAAACGATTTGTGTTTTTTTTTTTTTATAATTGAGCGACCGTTTTCAGACAATAAACAAAGTTTTATTCTATTTTATGCGAATGCAGGGGTAAAGACAGGTTTTCTCAAAATAATTTTAATTTTGTTTTATTTAAACTGTAAATACGTCTTCTAAAAATAAAATTTAAAATATGATATTTTTTATCATTAACCATGGTTCTGTGTTAAATTATACAGAGAAATTAAAATTTCTGTAAAACATGTCCCATTTAATTTTTTATAGTGTATAAAATTAAAAAAGAAACAACATGAAAAAAATTAAAATATCATTTAAAATTGTTATTTAAATAATTTTTTTTAACATCGTCAATCATTGTTGCTACCAGTTTATTAATATCATATTGATGTTGCCACAACCAATCTTGCCTCGCCTCTGTATCATCAAAAACTTGTGGCCATGTCTCGGCTAAAACAAAAAAAGTTACACATTATTAAAAGCACCTTGTTTAATAATTTTGTTCTCATTGCACTTAAATTTTCATTGGGTTATTAGAATACTCATTATTTTGGGTAAAGCTTCACACATGTGTTACTCGACCCCAAATATGAATAACAATTACCAAATTAATTTTTTATTGAAACATACTTTTACAGCTCATAATTGTTTTGGAAAACTAGTTCCACAAAATAGTAAATATCTAATCACATAAATATAAATTACAAAACAGAATACAATACCAGTGTTGCGGTAAAAGTTACAGGGTCATTTAAAAATTCTAGGTTTGTAAGAACTACAATAACTGACCCTACAAACAATTTTCTCTTTTCATTTCTAGTACCTGGGCAATTCTTTATTAAGTGTACATTGCTACTTTATTTGGTTCAGACTATCTTCGAAGTCTCTTTTCTATTAACTTTGAATATGTAGTCATTAGTCAATACATTGTACAATGTACACTGATCCTTAATTATTATCCCCTCCATTTCTCCTTTCAGATTACTATTTCTTTCCTAAACCCATGTTCGTAACGTCTTGATTATATTAGCCCATTTTTGTTCCTTCTTTCTTTCCAAATATTCAGTGTTCACGCAAGTATGAATATAATATTCGTGCTTGTATAGCCACGAATATTTAAGAAGAAAAAATAAGTCTACTTCCAGTCATATAAACACTATACAGCTATGTATAATATTACAGGAGTTTCAGCAAAATTGCTATAGCCCACCAAAAAGAGTATTCGTTAAAACATGCGTGGAGCTGGCTTAACTGCCAACTTTTTATTTCATTAACTTTTTGAGCACTTCTCAGAAAATAATTGTCTGAACATTTAACAATACTAGTTATAGTCCATAGTAAGAAAATTCGAAATGTAAAATGTAACCAGCCATAAAAACAGACTGCCTACAACAGCAATAACGTATATTAGTGAACGAGACCTAGATTTAAGGATAAGTTTTATAAGCAGGTGCTTAGGTCCCTGTGTCGGTAGGGCTTCTGGATTTTTTTCAACTTCAACTGACCAGTGTGTAAACAAATTTTTCATTGTAAAAAAACATATATAAATTTTCAAATCTATTGAATTTAATCTATCGTATTGGGTTCGGTAAAGTTGAAACATTTTTGGTTTGCGACCTGTTTTTATGCTAGTACTTAGGATTCACAAAAGTGTAAGTTCGACCCTGTTGTGAAATGAGTCGAACGCAACTTTTTTCAGTATAAAGTAGTGTTGATTCAATAGAATATTAAGATGAAGGAAGGTTTTGGTTGAGGATCATAAAATAAGCTTTACCAGTGTTTCGCTAGTGGCCAACGTTTCGAAAAATTTATTTTCATCTTCAGGGCCTATGAACATGTATATATGTATATAATTTAGAACATACAATATGTTCTAAATTATATACATTATATACATGTTCATAGGCCCTGAAGATGAAAATAAATTTTTCGAAACGTTGGCCACTAGCGAAACACTGGTAAAGCTTATTTTATGATCCTCAACCAAAACCTTCCTTCATCGCAACTTTTTTCTTTGTATAAAAATATAAAAAAAAAAGATACCAACCGATTTCTTGCCTGCTGTCTGGATTGTAACTTATTTTCATATCTGGAACATGCACTTTCAAAGCGTCGACTAATTCTTCAGGTGAAAAACTCATAGCCGTCACGTTATAAACGCGTCGTCTCAATAATTCCTGTGGAGTCGTCATAAATTCCCAAAGCGCCCTCAAACAGTCGTCGATATACATCATCGGCAGGCGAGTGTTGGGTTTTAAATAGCATTCGTACTTACCTAAATTGTATGAAAAAAAGCAATTTTATTTCGTTTTAAGTTAAAAAAAATGAGCTTATTTATTTTTGAATTCAGTATTTACATTATAGTGGGGGAAAATTAATCTTCCACTTCGGAAAAATTCTCCCCTACATGATTCCTTGTGAAACGTGTTTGGGAAGATGCAAAATTTTTTATTAAACAATCTAGGCGCAAAAATGTTTTTAACTAATAACTTTTGAAATAATTTTTTTAGAAAAAAGTGTATTTCTCACATGAAATTCGAGCGAGCAAAAATTTGTAAACTAAGGTTACAAAGTGACACGTGTCGACCGCCTGTTCACATTGGAATAGGCTTGTGGGACATTTATCCGATCCATTGAAACGCTACAACAGCTTGCCCTTTGGGCTCGCATTTATAGTTAAATAGTAGGTGTTTAAATCCCGTCATTAAAGAAAAATAATATTTTGGTTTGATAATTACAAAGGACGCATATATCTAATCAGTTTCCAACTCTCTTAGTGTGTCATTATTGCAAGGCTATTGTCTTCGAAACTACACATACATGCAAAATTTCAACGCAGTTGGTTAACGGGCAGTGGGTGAAAATTTTTTAGCACCCGGATGAAGTCAGGCCAGTTAGTTACCATAATAGCGAATTGTCATTGGAACTACACTTGTGTGCAAAATTTGAACTCTAATCGGATAACGGGAAGTAGGTGCAAAGTCAGTCGATAGATTTGAAACAAAAAAACAAACAAGTAATATATGGAATGTGAAGTTGAGTAAAGCCATTTAAAAAAATGCATGTTCCATATAGCCAAACCACACTGTTAGAATTTTTGACAATATTTATCGTGCAACTATGCATAAGTATAAAGTTAATATTTTTAAATAGAAAAATGCTTAGCTCTTGCGGCTTAAAATTTAGATGTGGTATGCACACATATAAACATATTGTTCAATGATCACTATGTACAGATAGATAGATTGTAAATATATAGACCCCCAACAGCTGAGGTCATCAACATCTGTGTGTGTTAGAGAATCTGTCAGTCGGCATAATTAAACCGACTGGTATGAACTCGGGTTCCTGGGAGCGCTAATTCCCAAAAAATGTTGGAATGCAAACTACATTCTTATGTTTACCCCGAGGGCTCCAAAACAAAAGTAGCATAATGGTATATCGACTGCTATAAGCGACTCAGTTAATTAAATATGTTCTTCACATTTTTTTAAGGTATTGACTTATGAAAATTCTCTATTAACCTGTTTTTAAAACTTCGTGAAAAATAGCTACGGCGTAATCTGTTGTTCCACCACCTGGTGGATCGCTCGATATTACACCAGGAAATCGTAAGCATCGAAAATCTAAACCGAATCTATGATGGTAATATTCACCTGAAATGCAAAAATTATAAAAAAGATTAAATGCAGGGTGTTTTTAAATAGTCACATAAATAATACTGAAAATGGCTTTCTTTCGAATTTTTAGTGCAAAAAGAAGACCACTGTTTTTAAAAAGTTTTTATATTTAACATGTTTTTTCTTTCCCCGGGGAGAAAATCTAAAATCCCATTTTTTTAAGTTTTACCCAAGTTTTACTATGTACACAGTTTTAGCTTCCTAGGTTAACGAAGATCTTTTTTCGAAAAATTCCCCTGTTTTTGTCTCCAGGGAGAAAATTGAAAATCCGGCTCGTAGTCCGTAGATATAGATAGAAATTTAAAAATTCGGTTCGCACCCAGATGAAGTCGGGACGGTCAGCTAGTTCCTATAATTTTGTATTGTTATCAGAAATATACATGTGTTCAAAATTTCATCTCAATCGGATAACAGGAAGTTGGTTTAAAATCAATTGCAAAACTTGTACCGCACAGACAAGAAAGCGAATTAAAACGTGTTAAAAAAAGAGTCAATTATATTTAATAATTAAAAAAAATCAGGTAATTATAATTATTATTGAATTTGAATCTATAAGAAATTGAGGTTTTATTTTTCCATTTTTATTAAATTTTTATCGAAAAAAAAAAATTTGTCTCTCCCACAAATGCTGTCTCTCGTGGCTAATCAGAGGCATTGCTTTAATGAAAAAGGCTCATTTACAATTTCATTTCGCTGTTTTTTTTTCTTATTATCTCGTGTAAATCTTACTCATCGATGCTTTTACTAGTTGGATTTGTACCTGGTAACAGGGAGAGGCGCCACAGACACGCTACAAAATGACGACATTATTCGCCATGGGAACTGATTCTAGTGCTGTCTGGTGGCAGAAAATAAAAGCTGTATATGCTTTAATCACATTAATTTATATATTTCCTCCGACAGTTTATTGTAATGAGTGAACTAAAGAAAAAGAATTTATTCTTGTCTGAGATGTGTGCATGTATGGTTTCTAATGCATTTATATCATTGCTACAATTAAATTTAAAAAAAGATAGAAATTTTGGTTTTTGTTAGGTTAAAAAGGATTTCATAATGACAGTTAACAAATTTTCATCATTATGGAATATGGAAAAAAACTTTTATTTAATGGAAAAAATAAAAAATAAACTGATATTTACTTATAAACAGAAAAGAAAAGAACTATAATGTGATTCGCTTTAAACACCTGTTCTCCTTCTACTAGATGTTTTTTAGAATTACCCAAATACTTATAATAATATCAGTAATGTTTATTTCGAATTGATTAATTAAGTATCCCATTATTAAAAAAATTAATATGTGACGTTTATTTACTTAAAATTGATTAAAGCATATACAGCTTTTAATTTCTGCCACCAGGGAACACTAGAATCAGTTCCCATGGCGAATTACACAATCGGCTATTCAAGTTTAGGTATTGTTATAATCAATTTAGGTACTTACCTAAAAGTTCAGCATGTACTTTAGAGACTCCATATATGGTCCTCGGTCTTTGTATAGTGACGTTTGGCGTTGGATTTCGCGGTGAGTCAGGTCCAAAGGCACCGATCGTGCTTGGGACGAAAATTCGAAGCTTGTACTGTTTGGCGAGTTCAATCATATTGTGCATGCCTTCGATGTTAACGCGCACAGCCAGCGGCACGTTTTGTTCGCCGATGGCACTCAGCAGAGCCGAGAAATGAATCACCCAGTCCACGCGGTGATCCACGACGATCCTCTGCAGGCCCTTGAAGTCGAGAATGTCAGCGAAAATGTACGGACCGGCGTCAACAATTTGTTGCGTTGGTCTTATTATGTCCGACAGGATCACTTGGTCGTTGCCATATTTGCGCCGTAACAGTTTAGCGCATTCTGTTCCAAGTTGACCCAAGCCTCCTAAACAGCAATTATTGCGGAAAAGTTACGTAAACTACAGAATAAGACAGGGAACAGAAAATTTTATGAATACATCAAACCAAAATTGTATCAATTAGTACCTAATAATTAATTATTGTTTTTCGTTTATAATGAATTTTTCTTTCCCTCAATACATTTTTTATCAACACAATACCTAAATCTTTCTTTCAAAGAATATATTTTATGGACTTAATATTTACTAGGGTTAATAATAATTTATCAAATGAAATAATAAATATGCCATTTCAAAAGTACGTCTATTCTTGATTTCCTGCAAATATACAGGGGGACAGAAAAGAAAGCTGTTTGAAAAACGCTGTATAAATAGTATATTATTTAAAAACAATAGGGCTCTTGATATTTGTTTATCAAGCATTTTTTTCGAAATTTGGTTTCAATCCGCTCAGCCGTTTGACCCGTATCGTGTATACAGATTAACAGGCGCACAGACTTTTTCCAAAAAATGTTTTTAGGATACGTGGAACCTCAAAACGAAACAAACAATCTCTCACCGTAAACGCACATACCTTCTTCGTTCCGTCGTGGGTAAAAATATTGTAAAATTTTGAAAAGTGAATTTTTTGATCTTATATTTTTCAAACTATTTAGTAAACCGTTCTGAAATTTTCAATATTAAGAAATAAGTTGACAAATTTCTTGGTGATACGAGATACTCTTCATGGTTCGTGTACATTATTAAATCACCTGTATAATTAATTACTTAGTACAGGATATAATCTTTTGCATATTTTATATACTACTTATATGCCATCGTATAAAATACTTGTACAGGTTGATTAAATTATCTAAATTCTACAACGTAAATAATACTTGTTTATTCATTTTTTTTTATTCATATGTGACGTTTAATAAATAACCACGACTTTCAAGCCCTTTTCAAACTACACGCTACATTTTTAAAGATAACTACGGAACAATATGGCTCACATTTTTTTATACAATAGTTCTCGAGATTATTGCAGAACACTTTTAGGTGTAGTTTTACAATTTAGCGGAGATGGTAAAGGATGGATTTTTTTTGCTAGAGGATTACTCTCGATAATTTTCCGCAAAATCCTCTTTGTTATTTTGTCTGTCACCTAGTTTTCCTAATTCGCCAAGACTATATTATTATGGTATAGGGCATAGGCAGACGTTATTTAATTTTAATTAAATAAGAAATACAGTATTCGTCAAAATAAACAGTATCGAAATTTGGAATGCTGTGCAACTGTTTGCGCAATATGCATTGACCATATTTGACTCAATAGTTGTCATATTAACATTGCTGTGGTGTTAAAAAGTTCTTGACAACTGAGGAAAAAGTACGGAAATACGGAAATGAACGGGATAATGACCCAAGTGTTATGCTGTATCTCAACATGCGGCATGGGGTCATTGGTCCTTATTTTTTTGAGGACGAGGACACATCCAATTACTGTTAACCAAGACCGTCATACAGAGAGGACATTATTACACCTTTTAAACTTTTGTCGCGCACGGAAATTGCAAGTGCTCAAGCAATGGTTTCAAGAGAATGGCGCAACGAGCCATACTTTGCTTTAAGGCCGCTGCACACGAGGCTAGAAATGCTGCTAGGAGTTCTGCTAGCCGGTGGGCTGGGTACGAGGCTGAAAATGACGTCACTGCGGGCTGCCTTGCTAGCTCAGAAGTTAGGTTTTAAAATTAGAACAGGGGCTATTTTCCCTGCTAGATCTGCTGCTAGGTATGAGCAAGAACCAATCAGGAAGCAGTATCTTGTCACGTGGGCACTTGAACAAACGTCCACAAACCAACATGACGTCATTCTGCTCAGAGTCAGACACAACAGACACGTTTTGCTCTGTGTTTATGTTCGAACTGTCACTGCGCGCGCACTAGATCTATCCACAAATCAAGCTTGAAAAGTAGTCTCGTGTGTAGCGAGCATATAACAGCAATCAAGAAAACCAGCGCTAGAAAACTAGTAGGCAAATCTAGCAAGGAATTTAGCAGCGTTTCTAGCCTAGTGTGCAGCGGCCTTTACTTCATGAATATTTTGAAAACAGAACAATTTCTCGTGAAACAGATTTCGAGCATCCTTCTCATTCACCTGGTCTTACCTGACCTGATGAATACATTTAAAACATCCTGAAGTAGTCAGTCTTCAGAAGATCCGCCAGTCGCTAGAACTTATTTTCAGCAACTGCAGCAACCATTCTTTTTAAAATGTTCGATAATCTGAAAAATCGTTATGGTGCTTGTTTGCGCTGCGATGGTCCTCATTTTGAACACATGAATTATATAAATTTGAAAATAAATACAATTTTTTCTCGGTGCTGTTTATTTTAGCGATACTATATTAAAGCTAAGACTACACACATTGCAAGCATGGCCCAATATCATCCAAAAGTGAATATCATCCGTGCATACTATTGATCTTCAAAATATTCGAGGCTGGATGATATTGGAGGGCTAGTCGAAGAGAACGACAAGCACCGACCAGGCTACAACCCAAGCCAAAAGTGGATGCAATTTCTAGTATTATATACTTAGTTAATCAATTTTTTGCATGAATATGTTGGAAAATGCAATGTCCTCTCGGTAACTTAATGATTAGAACATAATATTTTGACAGATACTAACGTGACGTAGAAGATTCAATGCTACCATAGAAAGTCGCAAATTCTGGGAAGAAGGTAAGATAAACTTCCCCAGAAGATCCCTGGTATATTACACAGACGGATCTAAGATGGATAATAAGGTAGGAGCAGGAGTTTATGGTCCTAAAACAAGGATATCAGCTCCCATGGGCTCCATAGCCACTGTATTTCAGGCAGAAATATACGCCATACAACTTTGCGCTCTAAACTGCCTGAATAAAGGCTACAGAAACGCAAAAATATTTATCCTATCGGATAGCAGAGCAGCTATTATGGCTCTATGTTCACACAAAATTGAGTCAAGACTGGTCTGGGAATGCCTAGATACTGTTGATAAACTGGGGTATACAACAGAGTAACCCTATTGTGGGTCCCGGGGCACACAGGCATCGAAGGTAATGAAATAGCAGACTCCCTCGCTAAAGAAGGAGGAACTTAAACTTTTATAGGCCCTAAACCTTTCTGTGGCTATTCTAAGAGCCATGTCAAGTTAGAGGTTCGCTAATGGGAGGACGAAAAGAAGGCCTCTCGTTGGAAGTCCACTATAGGACTGAGACAATCAAAGAGATTTATCTCGCACAATACCAAAAGAACTAAAGAACTCCTTATGCTCAGCAAATCAGAACTGAGAATAATGACAGGACTCCTTACAGGCCACTGCCCTCTGAGATACCATCTCTCAAAAATGGGTAAAGCCCAAGACGACAAGACGATAACTGTCGCTTCTGTAAAGAAGCAAAAGAAACTGCTGAACACATTCTATGTGAATGTGAAGCAGTGTTCTCCAAAAGGCTGCTATATCTTAACAGGCCCTTTTCAAAGCCTGAGGACATATGGAGAGCAGCCCCCAGTAAGGTAATAAGGTTCACAAAAAGCATTCTACCGACTGGGAATAATACTATTAGGGGATGCACAAAAGATCTAGGTCGCAGTGTTTGTGAGATATACAAATGTGACAATGTCTTATTACCCCAAATAAATCTAAATCTAACGTGACGTAACGTCATTTTAGAAATTTTGAAAGATACCCGACATATTTAAAAATCTATTTTAAAAACAACCACCAAGTAATAACTGTAATTTTCAGGAGGTGACTAAAACCGATAGGTACATAGGAATCAAGTGATACTCAGAATCTACGATTTATAATGACTGCCGAGTATGAAAGTTATAATATACTGATTAAATTTGATCTGACTCGAATTTTTTGAGATATCTATGTATCAACTGATTTCTTGTAAATAGTTTTTTTCTTTAAATTTACTTATTATATTTCGTGTTTTTAAATAAGACTTCTTTTATTTAGATATTTAATAAAAGTAACAAAGTAAACCCGTAATACTTTGCATGTTACTAGTTATTTCCTTGTTTAAAGATGTTTTTCTTGTCACATTGCAATTACCTATCGAATTTTTCAATACAACTGTCAAACAATCAGTAATCTTTTGTTTTCAAAATATCAACAGAAAATTATTAAAAACGTTAGTTTTTATTTTCAAACAATTTACATTATTAATTGTAATTTTATCTGTTAAATTTTATATTATCAAAAAATTAACATTAGCAATATTGCAATTTTTTAAACCTAAACAAAGTACCTACGGAACCCTCAGTGCCCCAGTTCGGCTCGCACTTGACCAGTTTTTTTTAATATTAAACGAAAATGAAATGCAGCATACATTACCTGTAATTAAAATTTTTGGGTTTTCGGCTTCTCTTTTCGCAGCAAGATCACTGAGTTTGCGAAAAATAACATAATTGTTTTTTCGGCAGAAAAGTTTTCTTATAAACATTATAGTTATTTTTATTTATATTATTTATGCTAAGGGTTACTTTTTAATATTCAATTTATACTAAATTTGATTTATTTATCCCCTTAGTTGTTTTCCGGTCTCAAAATACTTTAAAAAGTTTTTTTTCCGTTTAGAAATTAATATTTTAACACATTTTAATAATTACTGTATATTGTAAATTAATAAATTTTCAAATAATTTTGACTTTTTGATTTAAATTCTGTGAAATAAAAGATTAGAACGATCGGCTATTTCGATCTACAATCCGGTAAAAATAACAATTCAATTTGAATCGATCTCTTTAAAACCAAATATGTAATTATTTCAAGCTAAAACTAACAACTAAATTAATAAATATTGCACATTGATATTTTCACATTTTTAATTTCGCAAATTGAACAACACACTTCATAAATAATGTTAACAATGGTCTAAGCCCAGTAAACTACACGTTTGAATTAGATATTGTTGTTTGCGCATATCTATAATCGTCAGTAGGCTTAAGAACCTGTTCGCCTTGGGTCGTTTTCAATCTTACGGACAATATTTACGATGAAGGCAGTTCAATCATGAACTTGTTTGTTGAAAAATGCAGTAAATTATTTACCTTACGGTTTTACTCCATCAGTTATAGTCGTTTAAGACCATAGTCAGTGACCGTTCGCCTCTGCAAGAAGTTGATCGAATGGTAGGATGCTCTTTGAAAAACATGCATTTGATGAATTGTATATTATTTTATATATAAAAAAAAAAACGTTCAAGTGTTAGTTGCATTGAAATTATTGAAGGGTTCCGTAAAGATTTAAAATAACAGTAGTAACCAAAAAAAAAAATATTTTAACAAAAAAATATTTAGTGCAGGGCATAGTGACGCTGTCGTTTGCAAAACAATTCCGATAAAAAAAATTTACATCTTATCAGAAAGGTTGTCCTGAGTGAAAAAAGTGTAAGATGCTGGTCGGTACCGTGGTCTGTTGTTCTATTAAAGTTAACGGGAAAAAACATATGTTTTTAATTAAATATTTTTTTTTTATAATCTATAGACTAGTCGAAAAGATACTTAGACTCAATAATTAATGTATCTTTACGTCTTTAATTGTTATAATTTTTTTAAAGTTCATGAAACTGAAAGCAATAAATAAGTACGTTTTAAAAGTAATTTTAATATAATATTTTATATTTTTTTATAAAATGGTTAAATTAATAATCGTTTACAATATTATCCACTTTGATTTCAAAGTTTCTAATAAATAAATAATAAGTAAGCTTGAAATATTTTCGATGCGCGAGCTCCGTCTCACCCTTCCTGACACTATACGGAAAAGTATGAGTGAAAAAATAATACTTCTTTTAATTACTTATTAATTTAGTTACTGATAAAAACTTTGTAATCAAAGTAGATAATACCGTAAAGTAAAATATAATAAAATTAATATTATGAAATGTACTTATTTGTTGCTGAAAACACCTGTTTCATGAATTTTAAAAAATATATATAAAAGCGTAAAGATACAGTAATGCATCTTTTCGACTCAAATAGCTGAAAGTGTATGCAAAAAATATGCGTGAGACTTTCGCGCGTTAGAAGTGAAACTTCTTAGGTTCTAGCATTTGTTGATGATTTTATTTTTTTTTTATTATGTAGAATTTGTTACCGTTGATAGAGAAAACGCTACGCATACACACAGTACACACTGCGCATGCGTATAGAGTGCGTATGTCGCTTTGACAGAGTAGAAATGATTCTCCCACTTTAGTCTTTCCTCTCAACTGCTGGTTTGAAGACGGAGAAGGAGAAGCGCTTCACTTTTAGTCTGGTCCAGGCTAATTCAGCCCCCTAGCGTGCCTAAAAAAAAATTCAAAAATTATTTCGTTAAAAAATATTTCTTCTTCCTTTGTTTTTTTATCTGATCGATGTACCGACCGCGGTAGGCGGTACGTTACACTTTTTTACTCAGGAAAACCTTTCTGCAAATTTTTTGTAGGAATAGTTTTATTCTATACTGAGCATAGGAATAAAGCCGCAATCAAACTATTAGGGTGCAAACATACACTTCTGTCTTTTTTTATGCCGTAAGCACTAGCGTATCCAGGCTGGCAAAACAAGCACGGGGGACCGTCTTAAGAATTTTCTAATTTGCCCCCTCCTGGGCCAAAAGCTCGGTACGCCCATGTTAGCGTCATAAAAAAAGACAAAGTTTTTGATACAGAGATACTTTATTCCAATTGAATGCAAGTACATCAACCAATCCTATCATCGGAGAAATCAGGGAATTACATCGAAGAAAGAGACGCAGATTTATTTTTGATACGCTTTGTTGCGTTCACTCACCGCACATTGAGTAGATAGTCAATGATTCATATAGTTAATTAATAGATATATGAGTTTTGCAAACGACTACCACTTTGCGCCACTATGCACTATGCACTAAGTACAGTAATTATTATTAAGTAAGTAGAAATTAAAATAGGTAGGTATAGGTACGCTTTCCAATATTTTTCTACTTGTAATGTGAAAATGGAATATAACCATTATTTATTTCATTAATTTACTTCCGAAGACCTTTGCAATAGAGTCTAATTATAAATATTAGAAACATGTTAGACCACCATGCGCGTCAAGTTGCATGGACCAACTTACATTTTTTTTAATTTTTCAACGCCAATCGTTTGTTCTACGTTTGTACCTAACGCCTGCAAAATTTCAGCGTTTGTATTGAAAAAAATAAAAAAGTTATTAGCAATAATAGGTGGCCAGCCAACTTGACGTCAAGTTGTATGGACCACGTCCTAATAACCACTTTTTTTCAATTTTTTCAACGCCAATCGTTTGTTCTACGTTTGTACCTGACGCCTACAAAATTTCAGCGTTTGTACCCAATAAATAAAAAAGTTATTAGCAAAAGTCACTAATAAATGTACACTACTAGCCAAAGGTAAAGCGATTAAGAATAATATTCAAATTTTACGGAACAAACGAAAAACACAATTTTAATAATAAAAATACTCAAAATATTGTTATTTGTCCGTACAATTTGATAATAAAACTTAGTCGCTTTACCTTTGGCCAGTAGTGTACATTTATTAGAGACTTTTGCTAATAACTTTTTTATTTTTGACGTGATAACGTCTTATAAATTGATGAATCACCAATATTATAAATTGATAAAACACCGGCTGCATGTACGAAAAAGTGTAACGCGTAACGCATAACGCGTAACGTTCCGCCTGACCCTGTGCGTGCTTTTTGCTAATTTCTCGCTCAATTTAAATCAGATCGGTTTGAAACCAGTCTTAAACGAAAGAGGAGAACATTTTACATAGATTTCGTATAACAGAATTTGCCTAAACAGTTTTTTTATACAAATTTATATAGAAAAATATTTTATACAAATTTATATAGAAAAATAGCTGTATAAATGCAATGTTGTCTAATGCATGGCGCGACGCGGTCGGCTGTCTTTGTTTGCCGTACATGGAAATTAGAAGCAAACGTATGTCTTGTCTTAACATGAAAACGGCTGCATTTCTAATGTTTAATTCAATTTTTTGACATTAGTATATTGTGAAATGCAACGCCTTCTAAGTTAAGTATTGGAATAACTAATTATTATTAGAACATAATACTTTGACAATTGCAAACGTCACTTTTGACATTTCTTATCATTCCGACACCAAGGATAAGCGGATTGAAACCAAATTTTGGGAGGTTTAGGTTATGTATTACGGAATACGTTATCACGTAAAACTATCGTCCGTAAACCGACTTTACAGACAACCAATTTTTTTTCGGTACAAACGCTGAAATTTTGTGGGCGTCAGGTACAAACGTAGAACAAACGATTGGCGTTGAAAAAGTTGAAAAAAGTGGTTATTAGGACGTGGTCCATACAACTTGACGTCAAGTTGGCTGGCCACCTATTATTGCTAATAACTTTTTTATTTTTTTCGGTACAAACGCTGAAATTTTGCAGGCGTCAGGTACAAACGTAGAACAAACGATTGGCGTTAAAAAATTGGTTGTCTGTAAAGTCGGTTTACGGACGATAGTTTTACGTGATAACGTATTCCGTAATACATAACCTAAACCTCCCAAAATTTGGTTTCAATCCGCTTATCCTTGGTGTCGGAATGATAAGAAATGTAAAAAGTGACGTTTGCAACTTACAAAGTATTATGTTCTAATAATAATTAGTTATTCCAATACTTAACTTAGAAGGCGTTGCATTTCACAATATACTAATGTCAAAAAATTGAATTAAACATTAGAAATGCAGCCGTTTTCATGTTAAGACAAGACATACGTTTGCTTCTAATTTCCATGTACGGCAAACAAAGACAACCGACCGCGTCGCGCCATGCATTAGACAACATTGCATTTATACAGCTATTTTTCTATATAAATTTGTATAAAATATTTTTCTATATAAATTTGTATAAAAAAACTGTTTAGGCAAATTCTGTTATACGAAATCTATGTAAAATGTTCTCCTCTTTCGTTTAAGACTGGTTTCAAACCGATCTGATTTAAATTGAGCGAGAAATTAGCAAAAAGCACGCACAGGGTCAGGCGGAACGTTACGCGTTATGCGTTACGCGTTACACTTTTTCGTACATGCAGCCGGTGTTTTATCAATTTATAATATTGGTGATTCATCAATTTATAAGACGTTATCACGTCAAAAGTTAAAAAAATGTAAGTTGGTCCATGCAACTTGACGCGCATTAGACCACCGCACTAGCTTTTTAAGGGTATAGTGATAGTTTATTTGATCTATTTTTGTTAAGTATCTACAGAATTTTCATTTTCATAGATTGTAGAATTAGAAGAATAAGAACATACCTATGTCGAAAAACGTCTAATAGAGCTAATTTGTTAGTTTCTTAACTTACCGTAGGAAAAGTACCTAAAATAATATATAAAAGAAATCATAGTAAGAAAATTATTTTGATCACGGTAAAATGTTGCATTTTCTACGCTTTTTATTTTATAATAATTGTTTGTTTCTGAATCAATGTTACACATTCTAAAAAATGTGATTTCTTTTTTAAATTGTTATATGTAATAACAATGACAATGTACCCAACAATGGTTTATTATTTCGCAATTGTTTAGGAACTGTCATGGATGATGGACGATGATGAGCTCTCGACAATTTTAAGTCACTCTCAAAAGATTGCATTTTGTATGTATTACTAATAAAAACCATATTTAAGTATGCTTTAAATATTCGAATTGTGACGCTACACTGAAATGGTGCATTTTGGTTCTTTTAATCGGCAAGTTCGTGCTGGGCACACATGATAGGGTTCCGTAGTGTTCGTATGACGTTAGTCGCATTCATTGGATAAGAAATATCATACCCTAACCTATAAATGCATTATTGCAATATATTGATACTGTTTTGTAAATTAATTATTTATTAATCAAAAAGAGTCGAGTGTCTATTACTTTTTATTTGCACTATTAAGATCACTTTGGGATTACCTCCAAATTATTTTCGTTGAAAGTATAAAATGCTACTCTCTTGATTTTTTTTAAATTCTTTAATCGCCTAATTGCAAAGTTAGAGGAGGGAAGACATATTATTAATGGCTCTAGGAGTTTAAATCTTAAGAAAAAAATTCCAGCCAATTGGGCGACGGGACCATTCCAACTTCAAAAATGTTGACATTTGATTATAATAAAGAAAATAAAATTTCTGATATCGCGTGAGGTAACGCGGGTAATGGCTAGTATTCAATATGATATTAACTATTTATTGCCATGATTACCTACATAATATGTTCCACGTCATGTAAAAATTAATCAAAGCATGCCGAACTAGTTTATTTCTGACAGTTCCATAAAACAAAAGAGCGGCTTAATTTTTTTTATTTTCAAAATATTTCCGAACCTATAAAGTTTAAAAAAAAATTTTTTTAACAAAACTTTTTTGAAAAAATAAATAAAATAATAAGCCGTTATGAAAAGTATACTTACCATTATTATATAAAAAACGCCGTTTTAGCATATATCTTTTCTGCGCATGCGCCGATTTTCCCCAAAAACAATAGGGCTCTTCATATTTGCATACCAAACATCCTCCCAAAATTTGGTTTCAATCCGCTCATCCGTTTGACCTGTATTGTGTTCACAGACAAACAGACTAACAGACGCACAGAGTTTTTCCAAAAATATGTTTTTTGGATTTAGGGGACCTCAAAACGGAAAGATATTGTAAAATTTTTGAAAAGTGATTTTTGACCTAAACTAGTACCATTCCCCACTTGTGGGTTGGAATGGTAAAAGTAACTAAAGAACGTTTATTGCAACTTCAAAGGTCCTATTTTGTCCCACCTACCCTATTAATTAAAGTACTCACATTCAAGAACAGGGATTATAAAAAATACACCCGAGCAAATTATTAAAACAGGTAATGGCAACCAGCTTCCCTGCTCCTAGGCTGGTGATTACAATCTAGGGGGTAAGTAGCATTACTCAATATTTTTAAAGTTACTTGAAGTTATGTATGTGGAAACGGTACAATTTAATATTCTGCTGATCCAATTTCATAGTCGAGTTCAGCCAGTAACAATTTTCAATTTTACGAAATTTGATTTGCAGTTACCTATTACATAATAGTGGTATTTATTTTGTCATCACGATTATTGAAAATAATATGAGTGTCTTTAGTTCCGTCTCTTATTTACAGTCATTTGAAGAAGTGATAACCATACTCCATAGGATCAAGTTATTGTACTCGACATAGCGACAAAGATTGAATAATAAATTCAAGGTTCTTTTTTTACAAATAGTAATTTCCGTATTATTTATCGACGAGAAAAACTTGAATAACTGACCAGTCACAAAACAGAATTCTGGGGGCTTGCCTTGGTTCGTCTGATAAACAATGTAAAGTAAATATAGGTATAGAATGACAGATTGTAATACAGTCTGCGGTTACTACTTTATAAAAATTAATAAAACTGTATTAGCTGAGAAATTGAAAGTAATACGTTTACTTATCTATATGCATTTTTAACTGACTTCAACAAAAAGGAGGAGGTTCTGTGTTCGTCTGTATATAAGAGTATATTTTTTTTATGTATGTTCACCGATTTCTCCGTCAATTATGGACCGATTTTCAAATTTTTTTTTTTTATTCGAAAGAGTGCACCTCAGAGGTGGTCCCATCGGAACCAAGTCATGATCTGATGGTGTAATCCGGAGAAATCGAGGGAAACTCTCAAATTTCAAAGAAACGCATAATGTTTTTTATGTATGTTCACCGATTTTTAGTGTTAGATTAACACTAAAAAGAGAAAAATAAAATATTTTAAACAAAAAAATTGAACCGACTTCAAAAAAGGCACTAAAAAGTAAAAAAAAATAATATTGCGTATTGAAATGTTTTGGAGTCGGTGTAGTTCTCGGAATAGATTTCATTTTGGCTGACACCGACTCCAAACCATTTCAATACGCAATTATTTTTTACTTTTTAGTGCCTTTTTTGAAGTCGGTTCAATTTTTTTGTTAAAAATATTTTATTGATATTAGTGTTTCAAAGACAAAATCTGGATGTGTGCCTGGTACTAAATACAACTTTTTTTTGTTAAATGAAAAACTAAAACGAATGGGCAGATTGGGTTAGAAAAGATGTTTTTTCAGAAGCAAGAAGTAGATTATAACATTTTAAGGCTGTTTTCTACTAAACGGACAGTTGAGTTAAAGTTGTGTGTATGTTTTCTAGAAGTTAAAAAACAAAAACAAAACTGAAACAAATCCAAAACTCTTGTTTCCCTACTAACAGACTCGACTTTCAAAACACGTCGAAACCTTTCGATGTGACCGTTTCTGAGCGGGACTCGAAAAACAAAACTCCAACTGTCGCAAAAAACGCTAGTCTTCAAAAAGTTTGAGGAAAAGTTGCAGTTTTGATTTATTCGACATGAGTTTGTGTTTTGTTTTTGTTCTGTCCGCTTAGTGGAAAACCGCCATTAGACGTCTCGGTCGGAAAACCATAAACTGACTAAAAAAATAAACATAATATATGCAAAAATGCCTATTTGTCATTAAATGTTCTATTCATGATTCAGCTTAATTTAGAGACAAATAGAGTTTCAATGTCAAGGCTAGTTTTAAGATGTAGCGTTATTTCGTTGCAAATATTTCATAAACGACTTATTAGACGAACAGGAATAAAATTGTAGAGCAGATCTTTTTTGGGGCACCTATTACCATATTTTTTAAACTACTTATATTCAAAGCAATGGCACGTCAATCCGGTGTCGGAGAGGCAACCGGATGGCGAGTGGTAATCTGGGCCTATGAGTGGTACAGAACCGCCTGGTAGCGGCCAAAGTGACCCCAAATGGACGGGGGCGGCGATATGGGGGTGGGGCAAAATCGAAAAATGTTTAAAGGAAATACCCTAAATATATAAAAAAAATTTTTTGCCATCCGAAACACGCGGGCCGTTTTTGCACTAGCGAATAAAAAAAAAATAAAAAAAAAACTGAAAAGGCAACCGCTTCAAAATTAGTGAGCATACTTAGTGACACCACCAAACGTTGGAAAAACATTGCCATCCGATCCTGATGGGCAGTTTCGGAGAAACAACCCCTCAAAGTCGCCGAAAAACCCTTTTTTTCGATTTTTTCAACAATAAGCAAAAAAACACACTAAAAATTGTTCAAATCAGATGGCATTCGAAATTTATACTGTCCTAAGTACAAATAATAGTGTGTATCAATGCCATCCGATTTCGATTAAATTTACCCCTATTTAGCCACCCCCCAAAACTCATGAAAATAACAATTTTATGCAGCGTATGGCATTATTTTTATTGTTATTGAGTTTTGGGGGTTGGCTAAATAGGGGTAAATTTAATCAAAATCGGATGGCATTGATACACACTATTATTTGTACTTAGGACAGTATAAATTTCGAATGCCATCCGATTTGAACAATTTTTAGTGTGTTTTTTTTACTTATTGTTGAAAAAATCGAAAAAAAGGGGTTTTCAGCGACTTTAAGGGGTTGTTTCTCCGAAACTGCCTATCAGGATCGGACTAGTGATGGGGTACTCGAGTACAAGAATCGATTCAGTACTCGATTCTTCAAAGTACTCGCTGTACTCGAGTACTTGTAACTTGTATTCGAATACTGGAGACCGAGTACAGGAATCGAATTCTTCCTACAGTTGATGCGTTTTTGTACCTGCGTGAATACACACTGGTATTCGAATACACACGAGTACACTGCAGTTAGCAGTGCACTGTGCTGGGATTGAATTCTTTTTACAGTCAATGCGATTCTGTACTAGCACGGCGTGTACTCGAATACCGAATACAATAAGTAATATAATAAGGAATAGATATTAGGCGTTTTGTCAACGCTACGTACTTACATAATGAAAAGGGGCACCTACTTACTTATTTTGATTTTAATAATTTTATTAGGGAAACTAAAAACATTACTTACAATTATTTATTAAAAAATACAAAAATAAATAAACTCTTTAAAAAAATAAAAATCAATAAACTCTTCTTTTGCCATATAAACAAAATAGCGTTCAGATTAAATAAAATAAAATAGATATAGTAAGTTTAACGACAATAAGTATTTGAAAATATTAACATAACGAAATTTTTCGGTTATAACAATTTAACTTGCATAAAAATTGCACGGCCAACCATCATTCAGTATTCAGTGTTTCCAGCACAAGCTAATATGCGAGCCGACGGTATTTGGTTAGCATGGTTAGCATCGATTCTAAGCAGCTGACAGACTATCAACTGCATGCAATGAGAAGAAGTACTCGGTACTCGGATAAGTATTCGATTCTTAAAAGTATTCGAGTACAGAGTACTCGATTCTCAAAAAAGACGATTCTCCCCAACACTAATCGGATGGCTATTTTTTTCCAACGTTTGGTGATGTCAATAAGTATGCTCACTAATTTTGAAGCGGTTGCCTTTTCAGTTTTTTTTTATTCGCTAGTGCAAAAACGGCCCGCGTGTTTCGGATGGAAAAAAATATGTATTATATGATTAGGGTATTTCCTTCAATGCAACCGCGTTTTTATCCGGTTGCCTTTTCAAACATTTTTCGAATTTGCCCCACCCCCATATCGCCGCCCCCGTCCATTTGGGGTCACTTTGGCCGCTACCACTCATAGGCCCAGATTACCACTCGCCATCCGGTTGCCTCTCCGACACCGGATTGACGTGCCATTGCTTTGAATATTACTAAAAATATATGTTTCTGTTTAATATTTCGAAGTTCAGACAGTGATTTTGAGATTTAGCAAGCCTGTTTACAAAATGTTTTGCAATTTTCTTCTTGTAAAACACAAAACTAAAAGGCAGAGTTTGAGAATAGGCGAGTGATGCCGGTATATGGCGTGTCCATGGCTCGTCTAGACCAGGGGTGGGCAAATCTTTTGATCGTCGGGCCACATTGGTGATGAAAATTTGACCGTGGGTCAAAAATTTGGAGAGCAAAAAAAAGGTCCTTTCATTTTCGCAACATAAATTTGAAGAGCAAAAAAAGGTCTTATTTAGTCGGTTGTGGCCCTTTCTATTTACTATTTTTCTAAATTTTTTTTTATGCGCCAAATTATATTGGCAAACTATTTTCGCTCTTAATAATGAAATACTTCGCGGGTCGGACAAAAGTCTACTGCGGGCCGGATCAGGTCCGCGGGCTGTCATTTGCCCAGGCCTGCTCTAGACGCTGATAATCTCAGATGTTGAGTGTCTATAATATATAATTCATTCAATCATTTCTCTATTACAAGCTCTCGTGCCCAGATTCTAATTGCAGGGCTGGTAAAAGTATCAATTAGATTTTCAGTTTATTTTAAAATAGGTAAAAATAGCTTTTAAGTTAACGGTTGTATTCAATAAATAAAATTATCGACCAATTTTTCAGACAATATATTAACAAAAAATATAAAATTAATACATTATTATTATTATTATTATTTCATTATTTTGATATTCATAAATAATTTTGAAAGATTCTATAAAAAGCAAATTAGATTTTAAATATTAATTATTTTTATATTTTTTAGATCAATTCTGAAGAAGGTCCAAATCCGGATTGAAACGTTAATGTATTAATTTTATATTTTTTGTTAATATATTGTCTGAAACATTGGTCGATAATTTTATTTATTGAAGAGTTCTAATCAGACGTTAATTTTTAACGGTTTTATTGTACAATTGATAATGTTCTAAAACTTAAAAGCTAGAAAATAGTTGTGGGTCAGAAATCTGGAGCTTTGACCAGACTAAAATAAAATAGTGTGGTGCATTTAGTAATATTAAAGTCGAAGAAAGCAGTCGAAAGCCAGATAATATGATTTCCGGTCTCCAATAGAAGGCAATTTTATGCTAGATTCGTCCCGGTATTTTATTTTAGGCTGATCAAAGCCTCAGATTGCTATCCCACAAATATTTTCTCGCAAAGGTGCACATTTCAGGTCCCTCTAGTTCAGATTTTAACCGTGCAAATGACGTTGGCGCTGCTACACTGTTTGTCTGATTACAAACAATGCTTAGTCCAATGTACGGAAAATTTTATTTAGGTGAATTACCGATTACTTATATATTTTCTTACTTTCAGTACACCATGATGAATTATTGTAGGCACAATAAGACTACTTAAAACATTAAAAATATTTATTTTTAAGTTTCTGGTTGCTTTATTCATTCAGTTCAATTGTTATAGTTATACATTTATCAAAAAATAAAAAGAATCAAATTTTGTTTGGCTAGTTACAAAGAGTCTCTTAAGGATCTCATTATTGCAAAGCTATTGTCATCGGAACTACACATATTGCGTGTGAAAAATTCGATTAACAAGAAATGGGTGGTTAAAAACTCGATTTGTACCCGGACGTAATCTATTTTTAAGGTTATCTAAAATTCACCATTATTATTTCAATCAATGATACCACTCTTACCACTTGATTTCATTTTTAAACATTATTTTGTCTTGTGTCAACCCGCTGGGTATGTAGACAAAAATATATTAGATTTATTTATTGTACGATGTTTTGTCTATGTATTTAGACTTTTTCAAATACAGCAAAATAAATAACAATAATTATAAAAGTCAACATTATATTATTAACCATAGCAATTAGCATTGCATATAATTTATTATAAGCTAGGTACATAAGACAAAAATCATGCAAACAAGAATATTGACGATATATTTTTTAGCAATAATGCATGTCGGCAAAAATTTGAATGTTAGCACTGTATAACATAATTATACTGATTAAAAAGTTTAAATATTTAGACGAACGTCGTACAATCTATACTAATATATAAAGCTGAAGAGTTTGTTTGTTTGGTTGAACGCGCTAATCTCAGGAACTACTGGTTCGAATTGAAATTTTTTTTTATTGGATGGCCTATTTATCGAGGGAGGCTATAATATCACGCTACGACCAATAGAAGCAGAGCATCAATGAAAAATGTTGCAAAATGTATCTCCAAATTAGTCCGTCATATGCTTCTATTCAGGTGAAATGCCCTAACTAAATATTTCAATATTAGCGTCGTACATTCACAAGCCCGGCTAGCTCAGTCGGTAGAGCATGCGACTTTTAGTCTCGGGGTCTCAGTTTCTTTTTTCAATTTTCCAGTCCTAAGAAGATAGAAATGTTTTTTACAAAAATAATACGTATCTATATAGCAGGTAAAATCGCGATAATATGAATATGCACTCTTATGAACGACTCAGTACTACAAAACAGAATATTTTTACCATTGACTGATGATCTCATAAAGTGCATAAAATTCACCGGATATTAATAATTATATAAAAATATACGGAAAGCCGGAAAGAACCATCTTCATTTGCTAGTAATTAACAGCGTGTTGTTTCAATGACATCATAGGCATAGTTACGCTGATTACATGTACCGATTAATTAAGGAATAGCCTTTCACTTAAATAATAATGAATTATTATTAGTATAACACATTTCTATACCCATTGTTCTCAATTTTGTCCAAAAAATAAGCAATGCCTTAATAAAATAATAAAACTTACATACCTCAAATATCTTTAACGCATCTTTTATTATATACCTTCTCTTTCACTATAACTGATATAAGTAACAATAGCAGGCATGTGGAAACTAATTTTCGAGAATGAAAATGTAAACAGACTGAAAATATGTGTGTGTACCCAAAAAGTCGAGTAATAGGAGATATACTGGATCATCAAGTTCAGTAAAAAATACTCGAAAAAATCGAGTCGTGTAAACAAAGGAATAACGTTTTCATTGGGCACTCGATCTTTAATAATAAGACTAGTAGATGAGCAGAAATGATTTAAACTGTTTTATGAGAGCAAGTTAAGCCGTTCTAAAAGTTTAGCGTCTTTAGTCGGAGCATAACAAGTTTGATTTAAATAGTGTCTTTGGAGTTTTTGTCTAGCACTTAATTACAATGAATTTCATCAAAACATACCACACCTCTATTATTCTTTTAGAGCGACTGACGTCATTTACGCCAAACATCATGGTCTAGTACTACAGCCCATATATTTGATGCATTATCTATCTCATTCTGGCAATGTAAGTCAGTGTAAACTGTACAGGGAAGATAGACGGAATGGTTACTTAGGAGTAAGAAATATTTGCAGAGAAAGGCGGTTGGCGCAAACAACGTAAAGAGATAATAAAATTTGAATTATTTTTTTGGTAACCTTTGTAACAATGAATGTGCACGATTAATGCAAACTCACTGAAATTAAGGCCGAAAATAATTTAACGCGTTATTTGTTCGATAATTATTTTAAGAACTGGATTAAGATTTTTGTTAATACTGTAGTTTTTTGTTGGGTCGTGCTGTGCACGAAAAAACTTTTAGCATTAAAAAATGTTAGATTTTTTTACTATGCGAATTGTTCTCTCCATCGACTCGACTTGAAAATCAATAAACGTCAACTTGACTCGACTGTACCTAACAATAAGAATTCACTAAGTTCTCAATAACTTTAACCACAGTTAAAGTGCACTATAACGATTTAATTAAATTTAGGAAAAGTAAAAAATAGGCTGCGTCACCATCGTGCACCTTATAAATAATGTATATTCTCGGAATTAAAAGTAGCAGTGAGTTTTTTATTGACACTACCTTCACTGAGATTTTGCCAGACCCCTCCTCCCCTATTTGGAGCTCACTTAATTAATGGCAGTTCACTAATTATCTCAATCTATTACGCCATATATCAGATTCCACCAATTTCATATATTATATCAAGAAATATTGACCATTGCAAAATACAAAAAAGACTTTTATTCATAAACTATGTCTATAATTATTTAAATTTTTAACAGCAAAAAAAAAATACAAATAAGCTGTATGTAGTGCATGTCAATGTAATATATTTTTTTAGACAAAAAAATGACAGCAATTTTTTAAGTTCTAAAATTCCGGTTTACTGTAATGATTCACGCGTTTTCAAGTAGCTTGAAATTAAGTCAAGTTAAGAAGTAACGTTCAAAAATCAAGTCAAGTCAAGTAGTCAATTTTTTAAAATGTTGATTTTCAATTCATGTCAAATAGTCAGTAAAAACGTCAATTGTCTCTAGTTCGGACGAACTATTTTATGCGATTCTCTAAGGTTCGTCATAGGCAAAGTCTGTTGTATTCAGAAACCAATAATAAATGTGTTGAAGGTTTCCTTTTATGACTTATGGTTTTAAAACAAACCTGTTTGCATCGGGGTTAAGTGCTGGGTACTCTAAACGTCAATAAAGGGTAAAACGTGTAAATATGCCCCAGCTGAGAGAACTCCCCACTGCGATAATTTTAACTTCTGGGCAATAGGTGATATATTATGTAGCTTTTCTGCTCCACTAATATCATTTATGATATAACGTTTGTACAAAATGTATTAGCTTAGTTGACTTCCATTATGTTGCATATTTTCTATTTGACATTTTGGACAATTTATGGTAAAATGATGCATGATGCATTGGAATCCACATTTTAACAAAAATTTCGGAAACATTGTTTTATAACCTGCAATGTGACCACGTGCAAGTTTTCACCAGCGACTCAATGGTCCCTCAGAGTACTGGAGCATTTTCACTTATGTTTGTAAAATTTAGTCTTTACTTAAACTGTAAAATGTCCAATCAGTTTGAGGCTATAGATTAGAGTTAATCATAGAAAAATTACAAGTACTTAGTGGAACGAGGATGATATAAAAACACTATACTTAACGTAACTTCAAACGAAATTAAATAAGAAAAATTAATACAAGTTGCGAATGCAGAATACCATTCAGGACACCGCGAAGGCATTCAAGACTTGGTAAATCAATAAAATTGAGTCATCTCGTCGACTTTATGAAACTTGCACAATGTACAACCTAAAAACATTTTTGTCACATTTGTGGAGCAAACAATTTGACTAATTAGAAAAGAAAGAAAAAATGTTGGAGCATTTTTCACAAGTGAATGGTTTTTTTTTAATTTCTCCATTCTTCATTTTTCTTATTACAAACATTTGGTATTTATATGTAAAAGGTGGGCTTATTTCAGCGTTTTATCGTATACACATATATAATCTTCTATAAATAATAAAAATTAGAACCGTAGATAAGGCTGCCCTATTAAAAGCTTGTCTCGTAGACTGTAGTGGCTGGTGGCACATGCAATGACCCAACTGATAAATGTTGCACGCTCCTTTGTGATACAATATGGTACGTGTATTGTTAATTGTTATCACATCTATTTAAATGTAATATAAAGAAATAAATGAAAATTATGTACAAAAAATAAAACCTAATTTTATTATATTTTTATCTAAAAATATAATTAATATGTTTACCTTAAGGCCTAGCACACATGAAGAGCGTTCAACGCGCGTTGGCCCAACGCGCGTTTACAATTTCTATACAATTGTATAGAACTGTTTATATGATAACGCGCGTTCAACGCGCCACCAACGCGCGTTATCATATAAACAGCTATATACAATTGTATAGAAACTGTAAACGCGCGTTGGACTAACGCTCGTTGAACGCCTCTCATATAAACTAGGCCTTATTATCAGAGTTATACTACTTATTATTCATGTTTATAATAGTTACGTAATATATATAACTTTGAAAATAATTAATCAGTTATTAAATATGTAATATTCAAATCTACGTAAAATCACTAAAAGTACATAGGCTACCTTGTTCATGAATGACGTCAGCTGGCAGACCTTTCATATTTTTATCAACCATTATACAATGTTTAATGTTAATTTTTATTGTAATGGAAACGGTTAAATTTGGGGCAAAAAATTTGCTCAAAATATTCTTTTAAAAATTTTTTGTAATTACAACGTTTTTTGAGAAAAATAGGAACGTTGACTAAAATTTATGATGGCAGCTATTTCGAAAAAAAATCAAGTCAGTTGCAGATCATGTTATTGATCTATAAATAGCCCTTTACTAGGATGACAATTTTTGTCGTAACACAATGCGAGACTGAAATCGTTTGTCTGAGAAAAGACTTCATTTTTTTAGTACCCATCACCCTGCACGAGAACGAATGACGTTTTCAACCAAAATTTTGGATACAAATGACCTTTTTAGCAGTCTCTAACTTTTAACAAACATCGGCTTTCTGGTATGGGTACGATTACACTTTTTTTTAAGGAGAATTATTTGGTTGAGGAACAATTGAAAAATAAGCTTTACCAGAGTATCGCTTGTGGCAAACGTTTCGAAAAATATATTGTTGACCACAAGCGATACTCTGGTAAAGCTTATTTTTCAATTGTTCCTCAAACAAATAAATCTCCTTCAATACATATTTTTGGAACAAAACTTCTACTAACAAACTTTTTTTTATTAACCCACATTTTAAATGCGAATGACCTTTTTGCAAAAAATGATCTTTTAAAACCCAAATTTTAAAAATAATATAATTTTTTTCCGAATGTGAATAACCTTTTTTTAAACTTTAACTAGTTACTTTTCAGGAGCAAAAAGTCAGTTTTTTGGGCATTGATATTATTTAATCTTTGATTAACGTCTGATTAGAACTCATCAATAAATAAAATTATCGACCAATTTTTCAGATAAATAAAATTTGTTGATAATTTTATTTATTGAATTGCTATTGTTATAGTTGAGTCGCTGCGTGCGTGGTGAATAACAGTCTTCTTGTAATTATTTTACTCACACGCGTAAAATATATTCAAATGTTGTAAAATTCGCGGGACATTTTTCGGGATGCGGGACATAGGGCTCCAATGCTTACACTTTAAACTAGAAGAGAACCCCCTTATTTATATTGTTTTTCCGATAAAGTATAGTGACGGTAATACGATAAACACGATTATGTTATTTTCATATGAAAAAATAAATCACAGGGATAATTTCTGCACTAATATTTTTTTAATTGTTATGATGAAACTAACTCAATTTTATAATTCACGTTTCTCAGACCTTAGATTGCATAGATAAAATATGTACAAGCTAGGTTCTTGTATCTGCACAAATTCAAGAACAAAAACATTTCGTTTTGATGAAGTCACAGTCTGAGCATTTAACATTTCCTGCAGTACGTTGCATTTGCGTCCAGACTGTGATTTCTATATTAATATGTGCAAAAACGTTTTTTTCACAATAAACTACATGAATGCAACTTAATATGTACAGGTGTTTACTAACTTGCTTGCGAAAAAATTAAAAAATGGCATTTTTTAAAATAATTTTATATGGAAACTGTAAAATCTTATAAAGGCGTACGAGAAAAAAATGAAATATGGAATACGAGACGGAAAACTTAATATTGTCCTGGATGCGTCATAAGTTTTTCTACAATTCCTACAATAGACATGCAATCAATATTAGGGTTCCGTAATCAACTGGTGAAAACGGAACTCTTATAATTTCGTTATGGTTCGTTCGTCTGTCTGTCTGTGCATCAGTAACTCATAGTTTTATAACTCCGCCAACATATGTGAATTGCCATACAGCTGTGCAAAAAAAATGTAGGGGCAGCTTCCCACACATAGAACTTAATTATGAAAATTTGTATATTTTACATGGGGCATCATTGGACAGGTCTTTAAAATTGCAATAAAAATTCGCAAGTTTCTTTTTTTCTTATACCCATATAATATAAGGTCCTAAATTCGTTAATAGTATTTTGAAGGGCAGCTGTGCATTGGCATCAAAAGTCATATCTTTCAATAAAAAAAATATTTTTTCAAACGTATCACTGAGGCTTTAGTGTCACCCTCTCTTGGACTATTAGATCTCATTTCTTATTTTCGGCAGTCACTTGTTCTTTGTATCGAAATCGAACTTGGCCTTTTTTTCACATTTATGTTTTTGGTGAGATACATTACACACAGTATACAGTCTAGGTACTATTACATTATTTGTACAACAACTTTATAATCATCTCTATACTCAGTTGCATACTTAAATAAAATTCAGTAGCGTAAAGGTAACCATGTAAAAATATTAAAACGTTAGTTACTTGGTGATATATATATTTTTTAATTACTGAGCGACATTTAGCTACTTGAATTTCGTTAGTTGACAGGGCGAAATTTAGTTACTAGAATTACGCTTAAATTCATGTCTCATATCTGCCAGACGTCACGCGGCGGCTCACATTTTTTTCACATTAAATCCCAAAGTGTGCGCCACTGCAATATGTAACATCGAAACAGAGGATAGGTGATTACCGGAGTGTGAACAATCACTCTTTGAAGTTAAAAGACTTGCCCTAGCTCTGGTTGTATTTACTGTACTTAGTACCTATACATATGTGTGTGTGCGATATGGTAGTGGTCATACACACATTTAAAGTATACAGGCTGTTAAAAAATTCAAAAACCTCGCAGGGTAATAAAAGATACTGAGATGAGTTGTAGAGCTGGGCACATGAGAAACGCAATAAGTATAGATAGCAGTAGGTGTACAACCACCTCGTTGAGCCACCTAAGTTAGGAATAGTTTTCGTAGAAAAACACACGAGATAGAGCAAGTAACTACTACGAATTGAGCTTTTTATCCGACTACGGCGAAGCAAAAAGGAGGGTTATGAGGGTATGTATTATGTATGTGGGTATCTGTTCCCTCATAACTTCTAAACCATTTATCATAATTTGACAAATGAGGTATCGTTGGAAGCGTTTTTATCAATAGTTATAGGCTATGTGACGTCACATTAAATTAAATATGACGCCCTCTAAAGAACAATAAAGTCATGAACTAAAAAACATGTTTTTTAAATGATGCCGTGTTGGGTATCAACTGAAAGGGCTTTATTAGCAAATTTCAAAAATATATATATTGTTAGCTATTGCTTGCGGCTTTGCTTGCATGCACTCGTTAATTGGGAATAATTAAGAAATTGTAACCCCAAAATAATTTTAACAAAAAGTAAGTTCAAAAACTAAGACCCGACCACTGAAAAATCACGCGCTGAAAAGTATGAAACAAGAAAATATAACCGTGGTCGGATGCCACCTCATATTATATGGTCAGTGGTTATATGGCGCCCTCTGGATGTATATAGCGTGATGCACTTTACCTACTTCTGTTAAAATATATTGTTTTGTTAGGGTAGGTGGGTTTTAGTTTTTGTACTTCCTTTTTATCCCTTTCCGATAGTACGCAACCACTTCTTTTTAGATCCAAATCCTTTGGAAATACACTCCTATGATTTGAACACTGGTGAACACAGCATATTGGCATTGTAAGTGATTGATTATTCTAAATAAACTTATTCTGTATACACTATAATAAATAACTGCTAGTCCCTACTTTCCAGAATTCGACGAGTGTGCTATGAGGTGGTTCATGCAGACTCGTGATTTGAGAATTTTTATCAGTTGTGTCATTATTAGAAGTAAAGAAAAGAGCTTGCCAAAAGTCTTAGGAAAGATTAATTCAAGGCCAGTGTAGTATGGCTTGACAATTTTAAAGAAATAAACATCAACTTCAAAAATTCGAAGTCTTGTTAATTTTAAGTTTTAAACCGATCCCTTCGACTTCGAATTAACGAATTCTTACTGTATATATTTTGCAACAATTATATCCATATGTAATAAGTAACTGAAATTACGGTTCGAATCAGAGATAGATGTGGGATTAACTATAACATCTGCAAATGCAAATGCGGATTTTATAATCTAATTATGCAGATGCGGATGTGGAATAATATTAAGAATAATACTATCTATTTCTGTGCAACTGCGCGCCAGCAAAAGAAGGATTATGTTTTTCGCGCTTATCTGTATGTATGTGGGTTTGTTTATCCCTTCGTAGCATCCGAACGGATGTGTGAATTTTAAGAAATGGGGTATCCTTAGATTTGCTTTAATCCTGAGAGTGACATAGGGTGCATGTGAAGTGTCAAAAATGCAATATAGCGGCTGCTAGCCGTCGAATAAATAATTAAAAGTTTCTGCTATTTTAATTTTTTTTCACCACTATTATTGAAAAAAAATCAAAAAGCAAAAACTCGAATGCAAAAAAATGAGTAACTGAAAGGTAGAAAATAAAATACAATTATTTAAAACAATCATGAAACCCCATCTACACTAAATAAAAAGCTACACAGAAATATAACAAATAACAATGAAAGAAGAAAACAACTCAGAAAAACTCCACGCGCAGCAGGTGGGAATCCATTCATAAACAGAAGAAAGAGAGAAATAGTTCCCCACCAGCTGCGTGCTGAGGTTTTCCGATTTGTTTTCTTCTTTTTAGTTATCAGTTTAATTTTTGTGCAGTCTGGTTTCTTGCTTTTTTTATAATAATTAATTTTTATTAACACTAAGGGTGACATCTAATTAGTAAATGTTAAATTTTCGTGACATTAAGTAAAAAAGATCGCTTTTTTTAAAATTGTACCTAAATTATATTTGATGACTAGCAGTCCTTTCAGAATAGATCGATTTCGCAAAGCTTATATTAATCGCTATTGTCCAAGTCGTCAACGAACTTGAGAAGGCGTCAAGCGCCGGGTCCGTCCCCGATAATAATCTTATCATGACTTGCAGCAACGCATCCGCCAAAGATCCGCAACGGCTGTTGTGATTGCGGATGCGAACGCAGATGACAAAAAATGTTATGAACGTTACGTATTTCCAAATGCGGATGCAGACGTCTGCAACATCTCTGCTTCAAATAATAATCCACCGTACATGAAGAAGAGTTAACGTGATTTTTTTTGACATTCTGTATATAAAATTCATCCATAATGCGAATGTATCCATGTATATAAAGTACAATATGAATGTGTGCGTATTCGTACATAATATGCATAGATTCCTTTAATACACTTACTGTATACCGCATTTCGACATTTGTACGGATTTCAATTTTGTGGAAACAAGTGTTGTATTCTAGACGTAGGTTTGTCTGCGTTCGTATTTTGTTATATACCTTACAACAATTGAATTACAAATGACAGTTGAATGTTGACAGTTGACATATGACGCGAAATTATATTGAGCTGGATTATTAATAATTGAGTATAAACTTTAAAAAAATTTCAAAAAAATCACTCTTTTAAAATTAGAGAAAAATTTTAATTTTAAACTTTTTTTATGGACGTTGTATATTGTTTAAAAGTTTGGTGGCTAAAATATTTACGGAAATTTTAAAGGAATGTTTAAATATTTGTGATTTACTAGTTCAAATTTGACATAATGCAGATTTTGAGAAGTTATTATTTTGTGTGTGCAGTTTTTTGTGTGTGCATTCCCTATAACTACATATTATCTAATTAAGAAAATCTTATTTGGATGCATTAATTACATGGTAAGTTGGTGGACGCATATTTTAAAATTTCTGTACCATGATACCTACTGTGTTCTAGAAGAGGGTTCCTGTTCTATTTGATCATTGAAGTTGCTTTCTATATACCTAGAACTTGTTGATGTATACGGGGTATTAGGTTTTTAACAAACATTTTAAAGTTTTTTTTATACTTATACCCCGTTTAAAGTTTCAACAAAAAAATACAGACTCGTTCATTCTAGTATTAATTGAAATTAAAACAATTAATCATGCGACCGATTTTTTGTGTTCAAAGAAAAGTGCTTAATTGGTCTCTTAGTGAAAAAATAATAATAAACTAAAGTAGTGCTATTATATAATAATATTGTTTTCTTCAAACAATATGAAGAATCATAAAAAAAACCACCAGGACGTTGAGTGGTCGGTTAGTGTATTTTAGAGGGTAAATCTAAATCGGTGAAATAGTTCTTTACGAAAACACTAGTTTATGGGTACTGAATTATGACTGGACGAGTTGTTTTCATTATTATAATACAGTAGAACCTCTTTAAGTCAAACCTCGATAAGTCTAAAACCTCCGAAACTCGAAAAAGATGTTTTGTTTCCTTCCCTCCAAGCCCCAAAACCTCCATTACTCGCAATCTCAACCCTCTAGGTATAGGTCGAAATAATCAGTGAGTTCACATGCCATATTTTCCCTCCATAAGTCAAAAAAATAAATTGAACTTCTGTATCTCGAACATAACAACTCAAAATTCAAACTTTGATTAACGCCTGATTAGAATTCTTCAATAAATAAAGTTATCGACCATATTTTCAGACAAATATATTAACAAAAAATGTATTAATTATTATTTTTTGTTAATATATTTGTCTGAAAAATTGGTCGATAATTTTATTTATTGAATAACAACTCACAATTAGTTAGAATGAATCTGAAGTCGAAAACTCTATAACTCGAATTTCTTGGCGTCTCCCTTTGTATACAAAGAATAATCTTAGAGTTAGGTACTTAGAACACGCTGTAAACCTAAAATTGATATTTTTCAAATTTTCTCGTTTTATGTTTCAGTTAAAATTGCACATTTTACAGAAATAGAAATAGGCCTAATTAATGCAATAAATTTCTTAAAAATAAGAAAATTCGAATAAATTCGATAAATTTAAGTATTTAACGTCTACAGAACTGTCAATTGAAATGACATTTGATTACCATATTGTGTGGAAATTGAAAATGCAAATAAAGAAGTTATTTCAGTGGCAATAGGTAGGGTTATTGAAATGAGACGGTCGTTATCAAAGTTATGAAAATCACTTTAATATTTTTTTGCGTAATTTATATTTTTGTAAATCTATATAGTTATGCCTGCTGAACACATTTTACGATACAAACAGGTCTCTTTAACGTTTCCATATGTATCGTGAGCAATTATGTAAGTCTTATTTGCGCAGTTTGAGTTAACGACATCGAACGAATAAAACGATGGTCAATAAACCTCCGTATTCGACACGCAACAATATTTTAAATAGTTTATAAACTACACAACGATGGCCGGTTTTTGTAATAGTTATCGCGGCATGCTGATTGCCGAGTAACGTTAAAAAGCCATAACCAGTAAAAATCTTTTGTGTCCTACCTAGGGTTGCCAGGCGCCCGGCTTTTTACGGTCGTGTCCCGTATTTTGTTAAAAGAGATCTATATACAGTATGGTTTTTTAAAAACCGAACACCCTTTTATTTCTTAAAGGAAGGGTTTTCGAAAAAAAAGTTTCGAACAAAAGTTACAGGAAATCAAGGGGGAAGAACAGTGATGTAGTTTTTTTTTCGTTTGTTGGAGGTGTCTCCAAAATATCAAGGTCACCTACACTTTCTTAAATACGACCCTGTATTTTTTATCTATGATTATTGTTCTTTGGGTCAAAGAGATCAACTCTTGTACCAAACATTTTTGGATTTGATGCCATCGTGAACCGCTGTTTGATTCTCAATTCATCCCGTTTCCTATTTTAGTGGATTGTGTGAGTCGGAAAAACCCCTGAAAAAGTTATTCCTACTCACACAATCCACTAAAATAGGAAACGGGATGAATTTTAGTGGATTGTGTGAGTCGAAAAAACCCCTGAAAAAGTTTTTAAGGGGTTTTTCCGACTCACACAATCCACTAAAATATAGGAAACGGGATGAATTGAGAATCAAACAGCGGTTCACGATGGCATCAAATCCAAAAATGTTTGGTACAAGAGTTGATCTCTTTGACTCAAAGAACAATAATCCTAGATAAGAAATACAGGGTCGTATTTAAGAAAGTGTAGGTGACCTTGATATTTTGGAGACACCTCCACCAAACGAGAAAAAAACTACATCACTATTCTTCCCTCTTGATTCCCTGTAACTTATGTCCGAAACTTTTTTTTCGAAAACCCTTCCTCTAAGAAATAAAAGGGTGTTCGGTTTTTAAAAAACCATACTGTATATGTTGGCTGTTTTTTTTTTTTAATTTATTTACTAATAGTCAACAGATTACTGAACATTTTTCACTTCATCAATATCATAGATACAAACAGTTTCGTTTTAGCTACTGCGCATGACTGTGGCGGCTCTGTTACCGTTCGCAGAGAGATGGTAACAGAGCTGTAACTTTATCGCCCGTCGAGCGCCAAAGTTAATTCATATTAATCTAAATATATAAGAAGAAACCGTGATTGACTGACTGACTGATTGACTGATCTGTCAACGCACAGCTCAAACCAATGGATGGATTGGGCTGAAATTTGGCACACAGATAGTTATTATGAAGTAGGAATACGATATGAAGGGATTTTTGAAAATTCAACCTCTAAAAGGGACAAAGGTGTAACAGGGGTTCAAAATTTTCTTGGAGAATCAACGCAAAACTCAAATCACTGGACGAATTGGGCTGAAATTTGGCACACAGATAGTTATTATGACACAGGCATCCGCAAAGAACAGATTTTTGAAAATTCAACCCTTAAGAGAGCGTAATGTGGGTTCAAAATTTGCATGGTGAAATCATATAAGATATAGATGTACCAATTCGAAAATGCGCAGGATTACTCCTGTTAACAAATAAATAAACACGTGTTTCATGCTTTTTCAAAAACAACCCCTTCAGAGAGTGAAAAGAGATAAATAGTCTAAAAATCAACATGAGTACCTATTATTTTCAAGGGTTGTCAGAGACTCAGAACGTTGATCACGTAAATGTCATCAATTTTGAAATTTATTAGGGGGTCTACGTCGAGAAAGGAGTAACTATGCCAAATAGTGGAAATGCATCCGTGTTTCGTCTCAATCGTGTGCGAAGTCGCGGGTAACGACTAGTAATAAATAAAGAAGAAATCGATAATTTTAATATTACATATTCTTTCAAATGCGGAGTTGTAGCTGCGATTTGTGAACAGTAAACAATACAGATAACCCGATACGCTATCCACAGATTATAGGCCATCTTAGAGAGTCTACTAATTATTATACCTAAACCTAATGTTCATAATAAATTGATTTTAAGATATGAAATACCAAAATTAAAAATGTTAGAATTGAACCGCTATTTTATATAACGTAAGACAAAAAGTACAAAAATACACTTCATTAGTCTCTTGACATACAGTCTATTAATTAATAATTATTATTGAGATATATTCTGAAAAAAATGTTAGGACGATGAACAATCATTGAAAGAAATGCTTTTTGAATAAATAAAATCACCGACCATATAAGAAATCTTCAGAATTTTTTGTAGTTGCCAATTTTAAGAAATGCATGCCGAAAGCTTTTAGTTTTGGAAATCTATATCTTGTAAGCTCAGACAAATTTTGTTTTATTATTTTCAGTATCCACATTTATAAAAACGTTGTTTTTAAAGGTACCATAAAAGTATACAATAAAACCGGACTGTAGAACATTAAGATAAGGTGGTGGCAAGGTAGAACAGTTGTCTCGTAACCTAAAAGCCGTAGAATCGAATCCGACGATCAGATGCCATTGTTATTTTTTTATATATAATATCAGTTTTACTTCTGTAGTGTGTAGTCGTTGCCAAATGGTAAAAAAACGGAATCCCTATAATTTTGTCATGTCCGTCCGTCTATCTGTCCGTATGTCACAGTCTTATAACACCGATTAGGATAAAATTTTACAGGCAGGTGTCATATTATGTGAGCTAATAAATTGTCTAATGAAATTACAAAAAAATATATAGTAGTAGCTTTCAATACACTGATAAAAAAATGTATTTTTACACGAAATACCTAACGTCGGACGGGTCTTTAAAATGCAATAAAAGCTCTTAAGCAACTTTTTTCTTAGGGGAACATTTCACGAGATATAAGCTCCTAAACTCCCCTCTAACTTTGCCACTATGTGATTAAAAAATCCGGAAAAAAAATTCGTTGTCTGAACAGTTGGTTTACGGACAATAGTTTTACGTGATAACGTATTTCGCTCGACTATCATATTTAATAATACATAACCTAAATTTTAGTAGCTGTCAAACTATATTTTACCGACTAATAATTTGATCAACCAAAGCAAAATACATATTTTTAAGCAATTATAAAAGACATTTAAAAGAATGTATATATGTTACCGGCCAAACCCGATTTCAGAACAAACTAGTTTGGCCTAGGCAAAACTAGTTCTACAAACCAGTTTGGCCTAGGCCAAACTAGTTTGTCCTAGTATGAATAGTAGGCCAAACTAGTTTGTCCTGAAATCGGGTTTGGCCGGTAACATATATATTATATTATATTTGTTAACAAACCGTATAATTTATCTGCTGTTATGAAGATTTGTTTTTGATACATGCCATTATCGTGCGTTCAGTTATACTTTGGCTTGGATGAATCGGTAATAATTATATGACACAAAAAATATCCGTGCAAAACGAACAAATAACGATGTATTATCTGAAAAATTGCTTTAAAAATTCGATAATTTATGACATTTTTATTAGATATCTTGATTTTAAGTTTTAATTTCCACGGTTTATAAAACAAAGGCCATCTGTCAGATGTAGCTTTCGCTGGAACAGCCGAAAAACATGTTGAACGCACACTACTCTCTGACGTCACGCGAGAAGAGTGAAATGCGTACAAGCCGACGCCGATCGTGCTTCTCTATCGCTTATAATGCGCTCTCGCTTGCACGCATAGGGTCAGGCGGAACGTTACGGGGTTACACTTTTTCGTGCGTGCAGCTGGTGTTTTCATCAATTTATAAGACGTTATCACGTCAAAATCAAGAAAGTAGCTTAAAAATCCTTTCCACAAAAATTATTATGAACAAGATATATTAACAAGTCATAGGAGTTCAGCAGATCTTTCTTTACAGTATTTTTTATGTGACTGTCATATTTCTATTATAAAACGGAGACAAGAACCACGACTATATCGACTACGAAAAACGTTCGATATCAGTAGTGTATATGTCAATATTTATTTTAATAGTGCAATAGGTCATATGAAATGAGACTCCAAATTGGTTTAAATTTTTATTTTGAAATATATTTTAGTTCCTGATCATATCGTAATGGTTATTTTATTAATCTAATCACTGAAAAAAATACGAATAATAAAATAGAAACGTAGAAAATACGCGCTATTTTCGAATTTTCAAAACGCAGCGTGACGTCAGAGTATATATCAATAACAGTTTCCATGGCGACTGGGTCGTCTCACAGTAAGATTACGTCAGTATTTAGAGAAAACAACAAATAAACTTCATTTAGAACATTGACAATTTGACATCAAAGTTGACATGCATCATATATCGTGACGTCACATAAGCCCGCCAACATGGCCGATTGTTTAAACTGTCTATTTTTGAATGTGAAATTTCATATTTTTTTTCTTGTGATAATATTACATTTTTAAATGATTATCAATTTTTTTCCGTATTATGATTGACTAAATAATCTATTAAAAATATAAAAAAAATACATGCATATGACCTATTAACAATAACTCATGGAAACTTGGCTTCTTTTTAATTAGTAATCTATAAGACAGTATTAACATATTGCAATGACGCATTTCTAGGTTAGGGGTATGATGTTTGCCAAGCAACGATTGCGACTCATAAATAGCACAGTACAGAACCCTATTATGTGTGTGCCCAATACGCGTTTGGCCGGTTTGTTTTATTATATTCTTAAAATTAAAATTCAGGTGGTTTTTTATCGTTCTTTCTATAACTAACTAATTTACCCACTCGGAATTCTGTGGTACCTAGTATATACAGATTTGTTCAATTTATGTGATAACGCCGTCATGACTGCCGTGAGCGATTAGTAATCCTAACGACTTAGATTTTCCCAATTAAAATAACGCTGGGAACTCTGAGTTGTGCTATAGTTTTCGTAAGAGGCCTATATTATATATATTATACACACCTGCTCGACCAACTACCCACTCGGGATGAACACCATCCGCCGGCCCTGCTTACTTCAAAACGCATCTTTTCAGTTGCGCATTGTAATTTTTTTTTATACAAACTACAATAATAATTAATTTGTAATTACTTATTATTTTTCAACACCAACTAAGTTGTTACAAAATCACCTTGAAACTACTGTAAAAACATTATTGGCGGTATTTTTTAAATGTATTAAACATTTATGTTAACCCTTTTCCAGTCCAATAAATTTAATGAACAAACATTAACTCTTATGCAAGCTCCTTTATACCTAAAATGTACATCATAATATATAAACGTAATATAAAATTTGATATAATTAAGAATGTGTAAGCATAAAATGAATGGTGCAGGTTTATAGAGGCAAAGGGAAAGTGACAAAAAATCAAAAAGTGTGAATCCGAAATTAGCATTAAAATAATAAATTACTGGTTACGTATACGTCTTTACATACCGCGTAAGTACATATAATACATAATTTATTTACCATGTACATACATAATATTCTACTTAATAAAACTCTAACACTGGCTGACTGTCAGACAACGCACAGCCTAAATCGGTCGATCTAGAAGCATGAAATTTTTCACATGACTTCCTTATACATATAACGTAGATAAGCACTAGGAAAGGATTTTTGAAAGTTCATCCCCGAAGGCTAAGTTTCCACGGCAACATAAGTTTTTTGCAGGATCCCGTTTAGTGGTGTGCGTGTTTCATATATTGCGTTCACAACAGTATCCGTTTTGCGGTATCCAGCAAAAAGCCGATCCAGTAAATTTTGCAATTTGGTTTCGTCACTAAAAACTGGATGATACTGTCCAGTAAAAAGCAGAATTCTGTTTAATGATATACATATATTTCAATGAAAGTATTCACACAGCGCCTTGTATTCGATTTTTTGCTGGATTTTTTCAATTCTTTCTTCACTCGTTCTAAAAGATTGTCAAATGCAGTGGCGGATTTACCAGCAGGCTGAGTAGGCTGAAGCCTAGGGCGGCAAATTTTAAGGGGCGGCAGATTTAGTTTATAAGTTTTTTATTTCGATTTACAAAATTAAACAAAAAATTATTATCCACACAAAATACGAATTTCGAAAATTGAAGAGAAATCAAAATATTTAACAAAAATCGAAATATAGTCCTATATACAGTGCTAAATACTAAATATTTCAACATCTCTACATGAACAATTGCTAAGCGCTTTGTAAAATATCCTTTAATGATCATGAATTTTTAGAATATCGCAATAGCGATTCGATAAAAAAATTAAAAACAAAAAACACGGTTTTTTCAATATTTCTTTAAATCTTTAAGGTTATGTGAAAAAGTTATATTCATAAAAGTTGTAGATCCTTTTAATACCTACAACATTGCCATACAACATTTTTCGATTGGGGGTCAACTTTCGCCGGAAATAACGAAAAACCGCGTTTGACCCCTAAAATGCACCCCCCACAGCCCTCCGGCCTTTTACGCATTTGAATTTTTGGTTTCTGTATTTCTGACGGCAGTTTCTTCCCTTCCTCATCATTCGTTTTCTGTTATTAATTTTGTCCTTGTCAAAAGCTAACTTCACTGGTCTGTTAACTGATAAACAAATTAAAAAAACATTGTTTCAGCAGGATTTTCGCAGACAACCTTAGCGATCTTTCTTAATTATGGTCTTAACTATCATCTCTAATTTTTTCGTTCGTCCACCTTATGACGACACATTTTCTGCAGCCGTCTCTTGGACTATTAATTCTCAATGATACTAACCATACGAGAAAAGTTGGAACACAAATCATAAAGTTGGAATTTCATTGACAAAAAATGTAATTGATATGATTGTGGACTAAGGTATCAAAATTCAGAGGCGGCAAAAATTGAATAGCCTACAGGCGGCAAATCTGTAAATCCGCCACTGGTCAAATGTGAATATGGTCATCCTGAAGTAATTGTAAAATTTAGACTTATCTGCAAGAGTGTTCACGTCCATCACGTCTAAATTTTGGTAAATATCTACATGTTCTCTCTCGCGAAAAACGGGATGCAAAATCTGTGTGTAGACATGCTTGGCGGGATTCAGTTAAAAGCTGTAGGTACCCGCAGAACTAGACGGCCGTGGCAACGTGGGGTAACCCTTTACAACCTGCAATTTTTTTTGTTTTTGATTATTTAGGGATCAAACAACCTAGAAATATTAATGAAGAAAATTGTGTATTCCTGCTTAACTGTGAAAATAACCCCCACGAAATAACCGTGCGAGGTCGGTTGCGTTCACAAAAATAAATCTGTTTTGCGGCAAAAAAAAATTGTCGATAGTCACGCCCATATAGAATCGGTTGTAAAGGGTTAAAGGAGCTAAATATTTAATCTATAAATTAAAAAAATGTCAAATCTTTGATTAACGTCTGATTAGAATTCTTCAATAAATAAAATTATCGACCAATTTTTCAGACAAATGTAGTGCCAAAAATAATAACTAATACATTGACGTTTCGGTCCGGATTTGGAACTTCTTCAGAACTGATCTAAAAAATATAAAAATAATTAATTTCTAATTCGTATTTGAAAAAATTCGCTTCCAGTTTTTAAATTATAATCTAAAAATTTTAAGCGAATTTTTTCAAAATAATTAATAATTAATTTCTAATTCGTATTTGAAAATCCGTCGGGGGCTGCCATTCGCTGCCCTGAATTAAGAATAGAAGAATATACATTTATTGCAATATTTTAGTTAATTTCAGGGCAGCCAATTAATGGCAGTCCCCGACGGAATTTCTTTGGTTACTTACCTCCGTTAAGTCAGGGGATTTCAGAATTTTATTTAATTTTTTTTCTAACATTTACATTCGTCGTGGGTTTTTTCAAAATTTTTAATTTTGTTTTAACAACATTTATTTATAAATTACTTACAACATTAATTTATACAAAGTAAACTTCAATCTTTAATGAAACGTAGATTGGACTTGTCTTTTATTAGGTATGTAGTAGTATTATCAAACAAATGATTTATTTGATAAACAGAGACCGGCTGTATTAATGAATCTGTTATTATAGTATCTATGATGTTATA
The DNA here is from genome assembly GCA_963575645.1 of Xanthostigma xanthostigma. Lineage (NCBI taxonomy): Eukaryota > Metazoa > Arthropoda > Insecta > Raphidioptera > Raphidiidae > Xanthostigma > Xanthostigma xanthostigma. Next base: position 18,765,931 of record OY754468.1, read on the forward strand.
TCTGCGCGTTAAATTAACTTTTTTTCGAAAATGCAAAGCATTCCGTGCCCTCTTTGCCATCTCTCTACGCCCCCTAGGGAGACGCACCCCACTAATAGGAAAATCCTGTGTTGTTATGTGCAACTATGTTAATATTTTTAAAATTAAAAGCAGCAAAGTTTTATTTTGATTATTTTTTAATATTTGCACGTATGCAAAGTAGCGTAAAATGTCTACATTAATCGAAAACCCTATGCGGATTTCGCAATGCATAACTGAATTTTCTTCACAGTAATTGTTATATTATGTTGGTAACGGCATGGCTGAACCACCGACAGCTACTATAGTGATTGTGTTCAGACTTTCTCTGATTATAAACCATAAAAACAATGAGTTGATTACTTGCACGTACATATTTAATATAATAACGTATTATTTGAGGGAAAACAACATCTCTAACTAGTAAAAAATAGGATAACAACGACTAGGACTGGACGATTATATTGTTTTGTCGTTTATATCCCATTTTACTTTTTCTCGCCAAAGACCTGCGCTAAAAATTACAATTTATTTTAATAATAATGATTATAAATAAAGTTTTTATAATTTTTTTCATAATTTCTGTAATTATATTATATGATCACTCATGTAGAGAAAATGCATTATGCATTGCAAATAAATTCCTAATTAGTATTAAATCTAATTTTGCTGTTCATATTTAAAAATTGCATAAGCTGCTTTTACAAGCGGCCGCTTATATAATAAAAATGTAGTGAATCGGCTCTTTGGCAAAACTTTATTTAGGTACTTAAGTATTTTATAGAAAGTGACATTTTAGTACGCTGTTGCTCAGGTGGTGTCAAAAAATTTAGATGGATAAACTAAGTAAATTATAGGCACCCATAACAGACAGAAAAATGTAAATTTACAATGACACCAAATAGTAACCACATTCGCGTTGGTATACAGTGCATTCACCGAATGTGGTAACAGTGAATAATTCGTGTATCTTACCAAGATACAAAGAAAAAGTTTAAATAGTTTTTCGTTCTACTCAAGATTTACTAGGTACCGGAAACTGCTGAGGTATATTTTTTTGTACTTCAAACTCAACCGGAAGTGTATCTATATGAATTTTTTTTCAAATGGCAACATATATATATTTGGTCAACGGAAAATACCCTATAGGTTTTCTGAGTGCGTCACTATCAAAACAATACATTAAAAAAAAGTTGTATTGTGTATAGTTAGAACCTTGCATTTATTACAGCCTACAGGATTATGAGATCGTAGACTTTAGTATTTGAAATTAATTTCAACTTGATGCCTTTAGTCATTCCTGAAAAACAGGGTCTTAACTAGCGATGTGCCGGATATCCGTATCCGTATCCGCGGATATCCGAGGGAGAAGAAAGATCCGTATCCGTATCCGTTAGTTTTTGGCGGATCTTTTACCTTATTAATTTTCAATTCATAGATGAAATTTTATATATATAGGTGATTAGATAATAATGAAAAACTGTTAAATTCCATTCAGATTATTTTTTATTTTTTTAAATCGTATTTGGCACCTTTATATTGCAAACATTTGTCGTAGTGAGTACCATACCAATAGTACATAACTCAAAGGTACTAAAAAATTATCTTTATAATGAGATATTGCACATCGATCTTTGGAAAGAGACAATCTGTTATGAGTTAACTCTTAAAGAGGTCAATAACTTTTTCTCTTTCAATATTTACCGCCGCGTACTCTAAGAAAGTTAAGATCCGTATCCGTATCTGCGGATCTTGAAACCGAATATCCGTATTCAGATCCGTATTCGCGGATATACATTTTTAACGATCCGGCACATCACTAGTCTTAACCATATACTTATAATTACTATACCAAGCATTGTCTATTTACTCAAAGGAAATAATTTTCCAGGCGATTAACTATTTACAACTAAAAAAATAACTTGACAGCGATTAAATATTTTGGCAATAATTATATTAGATGAGCTTGAAACGTTAAGTATTATAACAACTAAATAATGGCTGCAACTTTAAGGTAGCGAATATATTAAACAAGTCGATTGAAATCATAGGCGGGGTACTATAAATAATGACATGGCGACAGTGTGGTGATAAAGATTTGGGGTGAATTCTTTAAAAAACAATTACGGGGTCGTGTCGATGCGATGGTGTTTTTTCGCGCAGTGAAAACGGGAGGGTGTTTGGAGGGAGTTCTTTAAAAAACAATTACGATGTCGTGTCAATGCGATGGCGTTTTTATATATTACTGTTCTAAATGTTGTTTCTTTGTTTATTATTTGACTATAACTTTAAAGATAAGTTAGTATTTACTATTTAGGAATGCTCATTTTGTATTTTTTATCCGCCGTTAAGTTTCCGCTTAACAATAAATTCTGTTACCAAAACAAAAACTCGACGCCAGTTTAAATTAAAACAAAACTTACAACTGATTATTAAGCTGCTACTTTTTACTTAATACTATCCTCCTCAGCAGCTGCCAGCCTACTATTTTTGCTACCCACTTTAATTATTTTTTTTAATCCCTAATTCAAATTAATTTGTCGGCGCGTTAAATACTAACCTTTACTCAATGTGAAGTGAGCAAAGGAAACAAAGAGCGAAAAAAATATAATTTACGAAGTAACTTCCTGATTATTTCGACAATATATTAGCATAGGCCATAGAGTATATCTTTTTTTGTTAAAAGTTCTGTCTTCATCTATGACAGTAGCCAATCAGAAACAACAAACCGTTATCAAAAAAAGACAGAGACATGTTTGCACCCTAATCATGCTAACACGATTTTCGTACTTTCCGCAGTACATTGTCGTCATGAACAGACAGACAGATCCAGAATCCTATAAGGATTTAATTTTTTTTTCATTCTGAAAAACACGGCTTCAATCATTTTCATATAGCCCCTGCGACATAAAATATAACTTAAAAATTGTCTAAATAATAGTTATTGTAACAAAACTGTTCCCGTTCGTGGTGAAAAATATTTATTTACAATAGTAAAATTTTTACAGAACAAATAAACAAACTAACTAAAAAGCACTTCACTTTAACGTAACGAAAACAAAACGACAATTCTAACTCATAAAAGAATAGGTAATGAAGAATACAAAGTCACTATACAACTATATACACAAGATTATTTACAACAAAGGAACATATACAAAGTTTATTAGCTCACTTATTTATTAACTATATACAGTTCTATTTATTTCGTACACTATTATACTTACACAGTTCATTTATTTATTTATCTCAGCAGTTACCTTAGTTTTGTCATTGACTGTTAATTTATTTGTCACAACTATTTGTCGATGAAGCACAATATATCACTCTCTCTGTATCACTCTGTTCCTGTGTGACTGTGTCTCCACTAAGCTATCCCGTGGTGTATATAGGCGCTGGATAGTTATTTCCTTTGTTGCTTTCATTGTAGTCTGCAATTTGACAACAAAGCCCTTTTTTCCTACGCATATTGTTGGAACAACAATCAAGCTGATTGTTGTCCCCCACAACAATCGGTGTGTCTTTGTTAGTATGACGAGTCGATTGTCGTTAGACAACAATGTGTGTCTTTGTAAAATGACGAGTCGATTATTGTCTCGCGAACTTTGTCGTCTCAACGGGGAGTTTGTAACATTATTTTAAAGTTCTGATAATAATTATTATTATTATATTTTTTTCAAGTCGATATGAATCAATTCATGTACGACTGCATTAATACGGAATCATAGCATAATATTATCCAGTGACCAATTCGTTAAGTTCCACTTGATGAACTTTTTCAACCTTGACTGTAATTATTGTACCAAGTCCGCACCCATGTCAACATATCCATCGAGAGTCATCAGTCACTCAGTTTCACACACGCAGCAGACATGCGTGAAGTTGTTAACATTTTGTACGTAATATCCATTATTAGTGTGCTGTGGTCAACGTACGTATTTATTATCTACCTATTATTGACGCGCTGCCAATTCAATTCACACCATTTTATATATCATGCAAATGTCACACAATTATTAGTGCACAGGCGCTGTAAGTAGTTGAGTATGCAAAATGTGAGGACCGGCAACTATGTTCGAATTCTTATAACTGAGACCTTAAACAACAAAAAACCCCATTTTGCTGGCAGCTGCGGTGGCTACCTCTAGCCCCTTCCCCTCTTCTCGCCCTACGGTAAGCATAGCGTGTTAAGGGATTCCATGGGTTTGAAAATTTAAAAAATCCATTTGATTTTTTTATCAAATAGTATAATATATATATTATTCTAAACTTTTAAGTCAATCGTAACAAAAGTCTAGGAGAGAGAGCCTTTGGAAATTTTCCCCATTGAGGTAAGCCGGCCTGTAGTGACGCAGGTATATCGCGTTTTTCTCAAAACACTACTTTTCTCAAAAACTAAAACTAAGATCGATTAGTATTGAACGAAAAATTTTTATTTTTTTTTATTAAGTAAGTACAACTTATTTTACAAGGCTTTACGTATTGTCAATTGTAGCGACAATTAGACTTTTTTGCATACAACTCTGCCAAAAATTTTATTTTTTTTAATCCTGAGTTCAATCACAAGCTATACTTATCTATACTAACAGAAAAAAATTGTTTTTTTAATTTCATGGGTTTTAATGTCCACATGAAACATTTTGTTTACCGTGGCTTATTATGACCTTTACTTTCGAGCAAATGAGAAAAGTTTCGACATGGCGAGAAAAGCTGTAGTATTGGAGGTCATTAATCGTATGTGCCTAGCTGACTCACAGTTCAATGGTTCAAAACCAATTATTTAAAACTCGTGGTTTTGTTCTTCAGGGGAATTTTTCTTGTTTACTTCCTACTTCCCTAAATAAGAACAGTTTGTTGAACAAAAATAGAAAAACGCGACTTCCTGAAAACGCCTCTACCGATTTTGATCATATTAATAAACTCTACAACATGCCATCACTCATTTGTCTCGGAACAATCCTTTTCGGCTGATTTTGCAGCGTAAAAATAGAAAGTACCTACTTACGAAAACAACAAAAAAAAAATCGTATTGCTGACATAAAAATGTCCACCGTGTACATAAGTATCCAATGTCCATCGTGGGCATGAAAATGTTCATCGTGGACATAACTGTGTCCACTTTCGACCTTTTCGCCTTTTGTCCTTTTGACTTTTTGGCCTCTTTAAATTTCGACACGCTTCATCCAATGAGCACAGGCACAGTGCTGTATTTTATATCGTTTCGGAGATAGTCGTGTTTTTAGTTTTCAAATGGTTATAACTTCGAAACCAGAAGAGATACAGTTCTGCGCTTATGCTCATTCGATTCAGCGGATTGTACTCCCCGCGCGGCCACCCTAGGCCCGGGCCTAGTCGGAAAATCCACCTATGCATGCATAATAATATAATGTTGAATTCGTAGATAATAATTTATTATTCTTTTGGCAGTAATTAATACCGTATAAGTAATATGGCATAAAACAAAGTTCCACACCCTGCATGTAAATACGCTCATTAATTTACATTATTATTATATAACAGTGCAAACCGTTTAACTAAAATTATTTAAAAGACTATTAAGTTATGAACGGTGAATTGCATTTTTTTATAAATAATAGTATGTAACAAAAACTGTTTCATAAGCGGTTGTTTTGAGAGAGGCAACGCACATGTTTTATGATCATATTCCGTAGCGCTACAATTAATTCTGGACCTTGTGCCTTTTTTAAATATTAATATTGGAAATTAACAAACGCAATAGAATATGAGATCAAGCAATAATTGTGAACCTTATTATCGGCTTACTTTTTATTAGGGTAAAACCAAACTTTGGCCAGTTGTGTGAATATTTCATCGCATTTGTGTAATACAGAACGAAAATATACGTTAATTTGAACAAAACCTAAAATCTGAGAAACATTGAGCGATTCGTTGAAAATTTATTAAAATATGAGTAAACTTCAAAAGAAATATAACTGCAGCGCCGAAAAAATTAAAAAACAAGAAGAAAAAAAACTATTGAAAAATACCGTAATATGGTATCGTATTCAGAATGTTTGATGTCACACACTATTTGATTTTTGTTTATTACATTTTTAAAGCTATTCATATTTTGTTCACACAAATAATAATAATTTTCACAATATATAGGCATAAAAGAATAAAAAAAAAAATGGTTTTAGAGAAAAATATGTAGCTATAGATTCCGATCCCAAATAGTGGTAATTAATTGTTGATACGAGCAATGTAACCTTTCTGTTCCCCTATATTCTAAATCTAAAAAATGGCCCAGTGTTAATACAAACATTGAGATTAATAAGATTTTTAATAAAAATATAGTATAAAATACTGTAATCGGTCATTCTGACTGAAACACCGATTGACGTCACGCCTTCTTAATTAAATCAAAGAGAATATAAACACTTGAAGTAAATAATAATCACCGTGACGCTTAAATTTTTGTTGCGATCATTCACTTCTGCATCATTTAATTAGTTGATTTGTTGTTTAATTATTTTTTGTGTGATATTTTATAACACTTATGTCACAAGTTATTTTTGAGGTTAGTTAGCTTGCAACTAAAGAACAACGTACTGTTTTTACTACTAAGTACCTACTTTTAAGAAAATAGTTAATATAAATCATATCATTAAGTAAATTTACATACATTTATAAGAAATACACAGTTCTAAACCCATAAATACAAGATCTAATGTCAGCTGTCACTTAGGCGTGACGTCACAAGCGTAATACAAAGTTAAAAATGCTATAATTTGCGTCAAAATTTAATTTATTGGTGAAATAATGTTTTTTTTTCTGAAATAGTAGACGTGTACCAGTACCTACAATATAGAACTGGATTTCAAAATCTGTCATCATGTCTATTACTATAATATTGCCATATACTTTTATTCCATACTGAGCATAGGAATAAAATCGCAATCGAACTATTAGGGTGTCAACATATACTTCTGTCTTTTTTACGCCGTAAACACTGGCGTATCCAGGAGGGCAAAACAAGCACGGGGGACCCGACTTAAAAATTTTTTAATTTGCTCCCTCCTGGGCCAAAAGCTGGGTACGCCCATAGTCATAGAAAAAGACAAAGTTTTTGAAACAGAGGTACTTTATTCAGATTGAATGCAAGTACATCAACCAATCCTATCATCGGAGAATCAGGGAATTACATCGAAGAAAGAGACGCAGATATATTTTCGATACGCTCTGTTGCCTTCGCTCACCGCACATTGAGTAGATAGACAATGATTCATATAGTAAACTAGCGGCCCGGTTCGGCTTCGCTCGAATTTGTAGATTTCCACCGTTGCAAAGTTGGTCTCCACGAAAAGCGTTTTTATTTTAACGCGATAATATATATATATTCGAGCACTCCGGCTGCGCCGTCGTGCTCGATACCTTAACCTCAGCAACACGTGGTGGTTATGCTATTGAATTGTAGGTTATATGAAACGTTGCGCCATCTATTGAATATTCACTCAATCCAGTCAACAGGTATCGCCATCTGTTAGAATCCTTTGGAGCTGAGCACTCCGGCTGCGCCGTCGTGCTCGATACCTTAACCTCAGCAACACGTGGTGGTTATACTATTGAATTGTAGCTTATATGAAACGTTGCGCCATCTATTGAATATTCACTCAATCCAGTCAACAGATAATTATGACTGTCAAGGAATAGACAAATAATTTGCAATAAAATAATATTGCGACTATAAATTGAAATGTAAGCTATCCTATCTTTCAAGTTGGGTCGAATTGCACACGGTGTGCAAATCAAATTTAAAATCGGTTCAGTAGTGTAGGAGTTCATCGCGGACAAACATGTGACACGTAATTTTTATATATAAAGATTATCAAATATATGAATACTGCAGATCTCAAATTAGTATTATTCTTAAAATAATGCGAGTGGTGATTTTAGATTTGTACATCTTCCTCGTTGTAAATAATATTATGTTTATAATGCAAGGTTGTTTTAAAGAAATAGTCCATCATTTATTCGTGAATAAAGGTCTGTGATTATCTGCAGACGCATCGCAACGAGTGGCTGATAGTCAGCGCGTACCACAAAAAGAACCGTTCGGTTCTGCGATGCGTGCAAAAGGACCGTAACACTAATAACTGACTTAACAAGCGTCTCCGTTTCGTCATCGTTCGAGGTACTTAATATTTATATAATGTGTATCAAATGCCTTGTTTAAACCTATCAGCCACGCCAATGATTTTACACACAGGCGTTGTCTGCCTAAAATAATCGTTAAAGTTTTAGTAACTATTGATTATTAACTCTTAGTCTATGATAAGATCCAAAATCAAATTATCTGAAGCAGATATTATTATTTGGAAGACCACGTGCGCCGGTGAAATGTTACGGACTATGATGCATTTTTTGCCACTTATTTAAAATTGAGTAATATCTTATATATTTTACCATTCCAACACCACAATGGTACTAATTTAGTTCAAAATTCAATTTTAAAAATTTTACAATATTTTTTCGTTTGCCCCCGAATCCAAAAAAACATATTTTTGGAAAAAGTCTGTGCGTCTGTTTATGATACAGGTCAAACGGATGAACGGATTGAAACAAATTTTGGGACGATGTTTGATAATATGCAAATATGAAGAGCCCTATTATTTACGCTATTTTAAATACGGTGGCCCCGGCGTTTGCGATCACATTTTGTATTTTTTCTCATTTCATTCGGGGCATATAACTACAAATTCTCAAACTTTCAAAATTTCCTTACTTATTTGAATCAAAATCGATTTCGATTCAAAGAAGTGCGGAAATTTTGAAAATTTAAAAATAATGTAGAGAATTTGACTGTATCTGGATTAATTTTTCATAAACCAGACTGCAAGAAGTTTCGTTGAAGAAAACTAATGAATTATAATGTGCCAGCACTGATATTATTTTGCGACACTTTCTCAGTTTTATAGTCTCTCTGAATGCATCGTCACTCAACAAGACATGTTTTTATTATAAAATTTACAAGAATTACTGTTTTAATAATAAGGTTGTATTATTTAATTATCATGCAAGTTTTAAGGTTCACGAATTACTTGTACTTTTACCGTCAATATATTGTGAACTAAAATAATTCTCCAGAATATGTTTTCATTTAAAAGAAAACCTGACCAAGTGCGAGTAGGACTCGCGCACCGAGGGTTCCGTACAAACGTGCATGTATGTAAATAGTTCTTTCTTCACAGAAATCGAGTCTCAAAGTTTTTTCCCGATTTTCCGTTGGAAAACTTGTCCCCATATATCGACATAGGTCGCGGTCAGTCTACCAACTGATGGACTAACCGAACTGTACTGTATACCGTGGCTATAGCTGATAGCCTAGCGGTCGTACCGTGCTGTATGCGAGAGTTCATCGTAATTGTATTTTAATAAATAAATGTTCGAGTATACTGCTGTATAAACGCACCGTTAGCGGACGCTTGTTTTTTATTAGAAGTATTACTGTGTATGTGCGTAGAACGTTGTTGCGGTTTATTGTAGGTATGATAATAATAAAAATTGGTTATTCATTATTTGTTGTTATAGCCACAATAAAAATACACACTTTGTGAAAATTTCAACTCTCCACCTATTACGCTTCATGACATTCAGCCTGCTGAGAGATAGACGGACGAACGGGCAGCAGAGGCTTAGTGATATAGGGTTCCGTTGGGCACCGTATAGGTACGGAACCCTAAAAACGTCTTAGTGCAGTCAAATAAGCTAAAAAAAGGGGACAACCTCGGAATGAAACGGAATAAGCTGAATATTTGTATAAACTTTTATTTTGGCGTTCTAAATATTGTATCGAAAGGTCACGTGTGAGCGTCCTTAAATATTCAAGGTCAAAGGTCCCGAAAATTAGTTTTTGCCATTATCTCACTTCCTTCATATCATATCATATTTGTGTTTATTATAAAAGTTGTAGACTATAAAATTCTCTACAAATTTCGTCTTAAACAATTCTTTATACGTTTAACCGTTCTAAAATATTTTTTTAATTTCTTTCCAACTTAAAATACAATTATCCTTAATAAGTATATTATTAAAATATTTCACTTAATTACTTCATTATTTACCTATATGAAAAAGGTAAGTAATATTAGGTAAATGACTAGTTGATTTATAAGTAATATTTATAAATATAATGTATTAAATAGTTAATTAATTAATATTTAATACACAATTAAGTTAAAAAACCGTACTATGAACTTGTCTTTGTGATTGACCCTGCGCTATGGCATGTATGGCTGAACGCTCTATCTCAAAAACGGTTAAACGTATAAAAAATTGTTTAAGACAAAATTTGTAGAGAATTTTTTACTCTACAGCTTTAATAATAGGTAGGTATAAATACAATTTGAGGAAAGGAAGCGACATATTTGCTAAAAAGTGAATATCTAAGGACGCTCACACGTGACCTTATGAAACTTTTGAGACAACATTTATAATGCTAAAATAAAGATTTATACAAATTTTCAGCTTATTCCGTTTCATTCCGAGGTGAAACCCTAAAGTGACTGGACGATGTCTATTTTAAATGTTAATATTTATTACATTTATAATAGCGCTCTCGATTCATACAGAACGGGATTCAGCTGTTTCCTGTTGATCTAAGACAGTGATTTGTATCTCAAATTTTAGATATAAATATTGTAAATTATGACGTTCGACAACAGAGATCACAAACGAAGTCAAATTTTAAGTTTTACCTTCTTTTATAAGTCTAAACATTAAGTATAAGCCAGGCCTGGGCAAATGGCGGCCCGCGGGCCATCCCGGCCCGCAGCGCAATTTTATCCGGCCCGCGAAGCATTTTAGAAAAATAGTAGCGGAAATAGAATGCGGAGACCTTTTTTTTTGCTCTCCACATGCGGAAATAGAATTTGAGGACCTTTTTTTTTTTTGGTCTCCACATGCGGAAATAGAATATGAGAACCTTTTTTTTTTGCTCTCCGAATGCGGAAATGTGTGAGGATCTTTTTTTCTGCAAATTTTTGGCCCGCGGTGAAATTTTCGTCAGCCGTCCGGCCCGCGGTCAATTTTTCATCAGCTATGTGGCCCGCCGATCAAAAGATTTGCCCGCCCCTGGTATAAACTGATTCATGAGTAGAACATGTTTTATTTTATTGATAAAAATGTTTTTTTATTTATACTTATGTTCACGTTTATTGTTTGATTAACCGTTCGGAAACCAATTGCGAAACACAACGGTGAATCTTCTCTAGTTTTTTTCGAGAAAAGGGGGATGCAGGGGGATACATCTGCACTAATTAACCGACTTCAAAAAAGGAAAAGGTTCTCAATTCGACTGTATTTTTTTTTTGTGTGTGTCCGTCGATATCTTCGTCGGCTATGAATCGATTTCGTTGATTATTTTTTTATTAGATTCAGCAGTTTTTTAGAAAACTAACAAAAGTCAAAGAAATATTGCAAAAGGTTGCAGTTGTCGGCGTGAACGGTTGCTCTTCGGTTTTATTAGACACTAAAAAAATGTCTCAAAGTTGATACCATATTGTAACAAAATTGGTTCAGCAACTATTTAGAAAAAAATTATTTTTCACAAAAAAACTAAAACCGACATCCATACTTTGCTTTAAACTAAAAAGTTGAAAATAAAAAACTTTTTTTTTAATTGAACTTCTTCAAAAAGGGTCACTAAAAAGCGTAAAATAACAAAGTTTTAAAGTCGGCGCCTATTTAATTACTGTCACGTTTTATGTAGGTACCTACTTGGTGCCGACCTCAAAAGTTTGTTATTTTACGCTTTTAAGTGACCGTTTTTTGAAGGAGGTTCATTTTTCATTTAGATAGGTATATTATTATGGATTTTGGTAAAATTTTGTCAAAAATCCCAGAACACCTGAAAATTCAGGACGCCGACACGAACATTTTTAAGAGTTTTAATTGATAATAACCTTTGTAAGTCTTGTAATGGACTTTGTTTATAAGTTCTAAAGTTTGCGTTATACGTTTGTAATATTTCCCTCCTCACAAAGTTTAATTTTAAAAACGCAAAATAATGGAAAAAGTGATGAACTGAAGACAACAAGATTATTTATTAAAAATCGATATTTACCGTCTCTAAGAACTACCCCTCTAGGCAGCCTTCTTAGTTCATTAGGCAAAACTAAACCTTTCTCGACAACAATTAATAAGAAAAATCGCAGATTGTGGACAAAAAAATAGATTACTTGAAAAAGTCTAAATCTATAGACGAAACGTCGTACACTAAATAAATCTAATTTTTGGTCCATAGTCTTGCGATTTTTCTTATTAATTGTTATTATCTCGATGGATACGATATCTAATATATATTTTCTCGACAACTTGATTAAAAAAATGTTAAGTTAATTTAGAATCTGCGGACACGCTTTCAAAGTTGTAGCATTGAAAATTATTTTTTTACAAATTGCAAGAATAACAGAAATATCAATCAAATCTTTCACAATGCTCTATTTTAGTTTCATTTGCACGGATATTTTGTGTTCTGTTATACAAATATATAATTTCATGTTATAATAAAAAGGGAATGTTTAACTACTATACAAGTTCTTTCCAGTAGTGTGAAAATATCTAATGACCATGGAACTTGCCGTCTAGTGTAAAAAGTCATTGATTTAATTTCAGTTAGATCAAGCAAGCCACGCAATGAACAGGATGTTTGGTATTATCTCCTTCTACCTATTTGTAACAAAAGAATATTGGTTCATTGTTGTTGCGATATATTGTACATTGCACCTAGTATATTACACGTACACACACGTAAACAAAAATATGCTATGTGCGTTCTTACATTGTTATTTATACCAATACAAGAACGCAACAATCACTTTCCCTGCGCATAACTAACGGACGATCCTGCGCAACCGGAAGCTGAATGTCGTCCATTACTTATTCGTTTCATTAGTTTACACATTTAAAAATAGGAGGGAAATAATAGAGAACGATTATAAATTAGAGAAACAGTACGATAAACATTAATTCTACTTTGGAGTCACCTTTATATTAAGTATTTCAACTTTTTGAAAAAATACAGCATATTTTAAATTGTAAGATTTATTACGGGTATGTGGACAAATTTAACACATACCCGTAATAAATCTTATAATTGAATAATATTGGACGTTAATAATGAATAATTTTAAATTGTTTTTCTTTTTAAGAGAGTTGAAATTGGTAAAATTGGCAAAAGTTCTTATTGGTCCAGAAACTATGCAGTAATATATTACCGTGCAGTTTTGGCTCATTATTCGCACTCTACGCGTCAACATGAAGTAATTTATTATTTCTCCCTCTTTTATCAGCCCCCGATTACATATTACTCGTGCTAGTTGAATAAAGTATTATGTACGACTATTGATCGAACGAGATTATTCCACTCATGCTCATGAAATCTTCTCCTTCTCTCACTAGTCGCACAATATATTATTTATTTATCAATAGAAATACATGTATCTTTATGACACGTCAAATCCTACATAATATAAAAAATATTTAATGTTATCTAAAAATTTCTTAACACTATGAAATAAATTATCCAGTAAAAAACTTTTTATATTTTTCTTGAAAAGATTTATGTCATTAGCCTTAACTCCAGCAGATAGTCTATTATACATGAGTTGCTGCAAAATTCAATAGGCAAAACTTATACTTATGAATATCAACGCTTGCCATAGGGAGTTTAACCCTTATGTGAGTGTGCAAAAAAACAACTTCATCAGACTGACGAGGTACCCGGGTACCTTCATACAGTTTATACGTAATATACACAATCAAGTTCTGCTTTAAAATTACCTAAACTTACTTTGATTATTATTAAGTAAGCAACGCAAAAGTTATTCCCAGATTGCGTAGTTTCAAAACGGATACATTTTGTTTTCATTTAATTTAAAATAATTTTTTAATATTACACTACATTTTAATATCTGCTAAAGCTGAAAATGCATTTTGATGAAGATGTTCTATAGACGGAGCTCTAATTAATGTGATAGTGTCATCAGCATATCTAATAGATCTTGAAATTTTTACAGAAAAACCTCTATGGGGGTAGTTTTTTCATCCCCATTGCCTTTAGAGGGAAGACCTTACGTGCTCCAATATCCATATCTGTTACAATATAAAGAGGTACTCCTGTGCCGAATATGAAATAAAAAAGTATGGTTCCCATTTAAAATTCCAAAGTTGGGCTCTACGGGACACTTGTAGTGTCCTCGGGTCCTAAATCTAATTTGCCATTCGATAGACAGGAAAAGGTTATTAAAAAAACCGTTTTAACATTTTTAGTCCGGCTTATTTGATAAGAAATAATAAGTCGTTCCGGGATTTTTGAAACAGCGGGTATAATATTATGCTACAACTATAATAACGGTATGCTTTTCATAAAGGTTTATTATTATATTTATTTTGTGAAGAAAGTTTTGTTAAAAATTTTTTCTAAACTTTATACTTTTGGAAATATTTTGAAAATAAGACACATCAGCTGTTCTTTTGTTCTGTGGATCTGTCAGAAAGAAATTAGTTAAGCATGCTTTGTAGTCCGGGCTGTAAGGGGAATAACCTTGCACTTTGTGATTAGAAGATGCGCTTTTGCACGCTTGTTCCCTATACCTTTAGCTACAATTTGAGGGCTGGACACACCTGATTGGCCCACGTGGAGCCGAGTTATGAGGTGTTGCCTACCTGCAAGGCGCCGAACCAAGAAATCGAGATACGGATCGTTTTTTATTTGTTTAAATGGCACTAAAGTCTCCAAATAAGCTCCCAATTGGGAATTCCTTAATTCCAAGATGTTTTGATGCAATTTGGTGTATTTTCTAGGCAAATTCACTGGTTAGATGGAAAGAATTCTGCTGATGTAAACTCACCGAATTTGGTACGTGCAACAACGTATTTGGCCGAAAGCTCTGGAGACTACGAATGCTAAATATTATAAAGAATAGAAGGGATGCGGTGATAGTAACACGAAACAGAATTAAGAAACTCTAAAACATGTTTAATCATACCATAGAAACGATATATCGTAAGTTAACGCTCGCAATCACCACCGCACTGACACATTTTCGTACATGGTAAATTAGATCGACAGCACTTGCAGCGTTTTGCACATGGTTCTTTACAGTTACATTTAATCCAAATTACCAAGGAGTCTTGCATAATCCGCCTTTCAGTCCACACTGACTCTCAATATACGGCATTGTTTGAAGGAGAGCGCCTCCAGCCCCAAAGGGAAGCTCTTGATTAGCCTTCAAGCATTGCCCCCATACCTGCCCTCCTTGGAAACCGGCTCGGAGGCAGTGAAGGTGCAGAGCGTCTTGGGTTGGAGGAATCGCTTCAAGTACACGACTTTTCCGGGTGAACAGTACCCGCCTACATTCATTGACATTACTTACATCGCTAGTTCGATCATACAAAGCCACAACGAACTTTTCTATGAATGGTAGACTTTCTTCCACATTTCCTTTTCCTATCGCCAAGAACCCTTCTGTCGCATCAGGACAGGCATTCCACGCTTCAAAATCCGTCTTTTTGCACCGGAAGTGCTTCACTCATTTGGGGTCCTGAAATTCAAAAAAATAACAAAAACGCAAAATAAGTAACGTTTTATACGACTGTGTTCGTAAGATATACGTTTGCAATGACTCTACTGACCAAGCATTTTCGAAATGGTGTTAGCTGCTATGAATAGGTGGTGCTAACCCCTTCCAATAGACACCCACAATATTATTGCTCGAGGCCAGGGATGACTTCGTAGAGTGCAACCGCCAGAACAAGAACGTCACTGTCGCAAGTTCTTATCAGGCAATTTTTATGACCCTTCTTTGCAGCATCACTCACATGAATTAGCAGTCTTGTGTCAGCCTCCTCATGATTACTTGAACTGATGTAGGATATATCGGCGCTAGAAGAAGTGACGACGATAGATTCGTCATTAGAATAAAACTCGATGCCTTCGACGTGCAAATTTCCTAGAGCACGTGCAAGAAGACGGAAGAGCTGTTTTTTGTTATCTTCGTGTCTAAGAAAGCTAGCCCAAGATTTACGTGGAATTTTGGTTGCTGGTGAAACCACTAGCCTATCGCCTTGTCCTCTTTTCTCCCGGGTAGCCGCCTTTAAGCTATCTGGTTTGTACACGTCCCAAATTACATCAATCCTTTTAACGTTCCCGGAACATTGTGACTTGATGAAGGGAAGAAAAACAAGATCCAATCGGATGTGTCCAGCCCTTAAATTGTAGCTAAGGGACCAGCAACGTGTGTACGAAAGGGCATTTTCTAATCACAAAGTGCAAGGTTCAAGCAATATTTTCCCCTTAGCTCCCGGACTATTGGTTAATTTTTTCATGACGCAGAACATGTTATAAAGGTAACCATGCCAACGAATAATAATAATATTTAATACTAGCTATTACTCGCGTCACCGCATGCGATATCAGAAATGTTATTTTCTTTATTATACCATATCAAATGTCAAATGCCCCCGCTGCCCAATTGGCTAGAATTTTTAATCTTATCCACCCCACTGTATATTGTATACTCAGTTGTTTATCGTTATATGATAATTATGTCACCCAAGCATCCTAGTGTTATAACAACCCTAATAATTGTACATACATGCAGATTTATGTAGGCATTTTTTGTACAAGTAAATAATTATACATAATATTTCAAAACAATTTCATTGTTTAAATCTTGAGCACAGTTCAGTGTGTTGCGCGCTTGTTTGTTTTGTAACATATGTATTGTGTATTGTTGTCGAATCAATCATTTATTTATAGGTATCTATCGATAAATCTAATGTAATTCAACCAAAACAAAGAATGACTTGCATGATCATAAACAATGCCGACCATAATGAATGAATGTCTGATTAACATACATACACTATACAGGTCAAAAATACAGTACGTTCGCGATAATTACACAACTAGTAATTATGAAGTCATTATAGCCCTCATATGAGGAAAAACGGAGAAAATAATAACAAAATTGTTTATGAATTATATGAGCATATTCTTCATGATTGCACATTGTTGTAAAATAATCCTCAGATTCCTAGAAAACGTGAGGATTTTTAATTTTTTATACAGTATGTAAACACGTAAGGTGCACATAGGGAAATTAACATTGGGAAGAAATGACTGGATCAGAGTGAGCCTTGAAATCTTGTTTTTCAATTTGGCAGATAATATTCTTTTGCAAAATGAATGTGTATTCTACCTAAATAAGCTGTAATTTGCAGGAGAAAAAAAAATTAAAAACGAAAAACACGATTTTTTCAATATTTCTTTGAATCTTTAAGGTTATGTGAAAAAATTATATTCAAAAAATTTGTAGATGCTTTTAATACCTACAACATTTCCGTGCAACATTTTTCGATTGGAGGTCAACTTTCGCCGGAAATAACGAAAAACCGCGTTTGACCCCTAAAATGCACCCCCCACAGCCCTCCGGCCTTTTACGCATTTGAATTTTTGGTTTCTGTATTTCTGACGGCAGTTTCTTCCCTTCCCCATCATCCGTTTTCTGTTATTAATTTTGTCCTTGTCAAAAGCTAACTTCACTGGTCTATTAACTGATAAACAAATAAAAAAAACATTGTTTTGGCAGGATTTTCGCAGGCATCCTTAGCGATCTTTCTTAATTATGGTCTTAACTATCATCTCTAATTTTTTCGTTCGTCCACCTTATGACGACACATTTTCTGCAGCCGTCTCTTGGACTATAATTTGTAATGTTCTACAAACACAGTTTCCATGGCAACCTGTAGTGTAACCACAAGCCACTATTTCAAGCAAAATCTCTGGCGCAGGAAGTGCTTATGTGCGAAAAAACTGAAAATGGTGAATGTTCACCCCGTCTTCAATTTTCACCCTCTAATTTAACAGCACACCGCGGTTTTTTCTTAAATGACCCATTGACCCGTTCCTGCAATAAAAACCCGTGAACGTCTCTTAGTTCATATTGATAGTCTAGATAATAATAATAATTACAGTGTAGCACGGTTTGCTACAATTGATAAAGAAACACCTATTGTTGCATGGCTATCTACATTAGAATTTTTTGAAGTGAAAACTTCTTTAGCGGCGTTGTACACTTTTTTTGTAATGGGTAAAAAATGTTAAACTCGCGTCAGGACACGTGACCTGATCGAAAAATCGTAAGACGGATGAAGGCACGTGACCTGATCGAAAATTCGTAAGACGGATGGAGAGTAGAGGTAATATTCAAGTTTTCACTTCTGCCGGCACTCCCGGAGTGCTTGCTTTTTTTTATTTTTAAACAATGTCACTGTCGGGATACGAACCCCGAATCTTTCCACTTTCGCTGCGGACTGAGTTACATTACACGAAAATGACATAACTATCAGTCAATCATTCTAATATTTATAGCAATTTGTAATTGGTTTTTTCCACATCATGCGAGAGCCAATTATATGTTAACGCTAGATATGAACCTTCACAGTAGTGAGAGCTATGGGTGAATCAAAGGTCAAATTGTTTCCTTACATTAAATAATAATAATAGTAATAATAATGGTACTTTACTACTTTAGTACCCAAAACGGTAGGTATGGAATGCGACATAGTCCATATATATAAAGATGAAAACATGTCACATCATTAATAATAAATATGTTAAAATAAGATTGAGGTTAATTTAAAATTGAACATTTTAAAGCCTTTAAATTAATTGGGTAAGTGGTTGTGCATTTTTACCAAATGATTGCAAACATTTTTATTGTTGCCAGCAAGAGACATCACATAGTTATCTTTATTACGAGTGTTATGTTCATGAGCACTGCCATTAGACGAAAAAATATTTGGATATTTTTTCACGAAAAGGACTGATTCGTAAACATAAAGATCATAAATTGTTAAAATTTGCATGTTTTAAATAATGGTTTGCATGACTGACGAGGACTTACATTATTAGTAACTCTTACGAGCCATTTCTGCGTATGTGAAATAAATCTTTTTTGCGTTATGAAGAATCCCAGAAAACGATACCATATAATGTACCAGAAACCGTGCACATGACTTTTAATCTCAATCGTGATAGATAGATCGTAGATTATAGACACTCAACCAGTGTTGCCAGAACTTTTTTGTTTTGCGTACTAGATCAGGGTTGAAAAAAGTACAAAAAAGTTGAAAAAAGTACTAGAATTTTTTTTAAGATTTGCCAACCATAAATGACCTTTTTTTTAACAACCTGGCTTAAATAATTTTGTGTGCACAATTGGAGAGCAAAAAAAAAACGAATGACCTTTTACACATTGGAGAGCAAAAAAAAAACGAATGATTTTTTTTTAAACCTAATTTCACAAATTTTATCGTATAAAATTGGTAATTTCCCTTTTTTCGTTTGTTGTGGTGGGTGTGTGGACATTGTGTATTAAAAAGTACTAGATTTATTAAAAAGTACTAGATTTTTGCTTCAACGTACTAGCGTACAGAAAATCACAAAAAAGTACTAGATCTAGTACATTATTGTACTAGACTGGCAACACTGCACTCAACAGGTGAGGCCGTCAGATTGAAACAAACGTGTTTTAAATCAGCTGTACATGTACTTGTGCTAACAATTATTTACTGTTGTCCCGGTTACGCAATGTTTTACACCTGTAAACAAATAGGCGCCCGCATCTACTGAATCAGATGCATGTTTATTACATAAACAAATAGAGTACAGTTATGTTATGTAACATCCTTGTAACATCGCTGTTGATAGTTAAGAGCACAAAAACATTAATTTATGATTACGATATTTGACTACTATTGTATTAAGTGATTGATGGAGAAATATTACAATATATACAATCTAGATTAATAAAATGATACTCTATATGAATTTCAAAACCGATAATTTCAAATAATCATTTCGTTTTCCTGCGGTTTTATTATATTTCATGAGAAAAATGGAAAAACGTATTTCAGCGATTTTTTTTTCTTTTTTGGTCTGTTATATTCAAAGCAATGGCACGTCAATCCGGTGTCGGAGAGGCAACCGGATGGCGAGTGGTAATCTGGGCCTATGAGTGGTGCAGAACCCCCTGGTAGCGGCCAAAGTGACCCCAAATGGACGGGGGTGGCGATATGGGGGTGGGGCAAAATCGAAAAATGTTTGAAAAGGCAACCGGATAAAAATGCGGTTGCATTGAAGGAAATACCCTAATTATATAATAAATTTTTTTTGCCATCCGAAACACGCGGGCCGTTTTTGAACTAGCGAATAAAAAAAAAATAAAAAAAATACTGAAAAGGCAACCGCTTCAAAATTAGTGAGCATACTTATTGACACCACCAAACGTTGGAAAAAAATTGCCATCCGATCCTGATGGG
Source organism: Xanthostigma xanthostigma (assembly GCA_963575645.1). NCBI lineage: Eukaryota > Metazoa > Arthropoda > Insecta > Raphidioptera > Raphidiidae > Xanthostigma > Xanthostigma xanthostigma. The sequence goes on from OY754468.1 coordinate 18,786,298, forward strand.
CAGTTTCGGAGAAACAACCCCTCAAAGTCGCCGAAAAACCCTTTTTTTCGATTTTTTCAACAATAAGTAAAAAAAACACTAAAAATTGTTCAAATCGGATGGCATTCGAAATTTATACTGTCCTAAATACAAATAATAGTGTGTATCAATGCCATCCGATTTTAATTAAATTTACCCCTATTTGGCCAACCCCCAAAACTCAATAACAATAAAAATAATGCCATACGTTGCATAAAATTGTTATTTTCATGAGTTTTAGGGGGTGGCTAAATAGGGGTAAATTTAATCGAAATCGGATGGCATTGATACACACTATTATTTGTACTTAGGACAGTATAAATTTCGAATGCCATCCGATTTGAACAATTTTTAGTGTGTTTTTTTTACTTATTGTTGAAAAAATCGAAAAAAAGGGTTTTTCGGCGACTTTGAGGGGTTGTTTCTCCGAAACTGCCCATCAGGATCAGATAGCAACGTTTGGTGGTGTCAATAAGTATGCTCACTAATTTTGAAGCGGTTGCCTTTTCAGTTTTTTTTTTTATTTTTTTTTATTCGCTAGTGTAAAAACGGCCCGCGTGTTTCGGATGGCAAAAAAAAATTATTATATAATTAGGGTATTTCCTTCAATGCAACCGCATTTTTATCCGGTTGCCTTTTCAAACATTTTTCGATTTTGCCCCACCCCCATATCGCCGCCCCCGTCCATTTGGGGTCACTTTGGCCGCTACCAGGGGGTTCTGCACCACTCCTAGGCCCAGATTACCACTCGCCATCCGGTTGCCTCTCCGACACCGGATTGACGTGCCATTGCTTTGAATATTAATTTGTGCCAGCAGCATATTGTGGATTGCCAGGTGTCCAGGTTTCACATAGACAGCCTGGCCTTTGAGTGTCTTGTCCGGGTAAAAAAACAGATTTGAACTATAAAATGTTCGGTATTTTTTACAAGCTTTTATTTAGTTTCACTTGTCCCGGTGTCGTGTCTGTCTGTCTGAAATCTAATCTTGCAAGTTAAATTTGACCGACTTCCCGTTATCCGATTGAGCTGAAATTTTGCATACGTATGTAGTTCCGACGACAATATAATATTATAATAACTAACTGACCGTTCCGGTTTTCACCCGATTGTAAATCGCACTTTTAACTACTCCCCGTTGTCCGATGGACTTGAAATTTGGCATAATTGTGTAGTTCCGATAACAATACAATATTATAATAACTAACTGATCGTTCCGGCTTTCGCCCCGTTGCAAATTGCACTTTTAACTACCTCCCGTTATCCGCTGGAGTGGAAATTTCCAATGCGTATGTATAGTTCCGATAACAATACAATATAATAATAACTAATTGACCGGTCCGGTTTAGTCCGAATGCAAATCGCACTTTTCATAGAGCACACCAAAAAATTAAAAATAAATAAATGAAAAACATTTATTTTTAAAACGAGCTTTTATTAGTAAATGAACAAAAAAGTTAAATAGTATATTACATCACAAGGGCCGAAAGTTGAATTTTCGACCCTGCGCGTCATGATGCCCTTGGCTTCGCCTCGGGCTCATGACGCGCATGCCGAGATTTCAACTTTTAAGGCCCGTGTGGTGTATACGATTTTTCTTCATATCCGCTCGAAAGTACGTACTTTCGTCAGCAGGAGCGAAAGATTGACATTTACTCCTAGTGAGAACGGCGGGAGGAAAAAATTTCTCATGCGTATTTATACTCGTAACTAGCTTTACCCATCAAAATTTGCCGCTTTAGATTTCAACAATACAGGGCGGGGCTTTTATCTTAAGACGGTTGGACTCGATTATTTCGAAAAAAGTTTCAGACAAAAGTTGTTTATTTTGAAGGGGGACATCGTTTAGAGACAAATATTACCCCCTACCTCCTCTGCCCAGGGATGAGGGTGACTTTGACATTTTTAATAGGAGTACCTATTTTTTATCTTAAATTATTTTTCGAGAAAAAATATGCAACTTAGTCTGAAACATTATTTTACCCGATGCCTTCCTCAACCCTTAAAATGCATATCAAAAATCGGTTTCCTGAAACATTATTAAATCTTGATGAAAATGAATGAAAATGAGAAGAAATCCTTTCCAAAAAAAATTTTTGGAAAGGATTTCTTCTCATTTTAATCTGTATTTCCAAATTTATGTGCGTACTTGAATAATTATTATTAAATCTTTATGCCCTAAACAACGACCTTGCAAAGAAAATTACGAGAAGTAAATGTTGTTTGATTAAACAAAAAAATCACGCCCGAGAAGGGGTGGCATATCTACATTATGTCAAAAGCGGCAATAATAATTGGGTAAACATTTTAGTATTTAGTGTTAAAACCACATTCCAAAAGGTTTTACAAAAATCGGTTCAGTGTATCCGGGTTCCGAGCTATAAACCTTACGACACTCCACTATAATATTATAAAGAAAAACAATTTGTATTTTTGTTTATAATGAATAAACTCAAAAACTACTAGACCGATTTTAAAAATTCTTTCATTAATAGAATGCTACATTATCACTGAGTAACATAGGCTATATTTTTAATCGAGTGAAGTTGGGGATCCCTTCGAAAACTCCAATAATGTAACCCAAGGTGTAAAAAATATAATATAATATAAAACTCAAAATTTGTCCGTCCGTTCATCTTGGTAAACAAAGTTGAACGTCCGTACTCATGCCCCCCCCCCTCCAATCTGTTTTTTACCCGGATGAAACCGGAACGGACAGCTAGTATTGAATATTTTTGACAATTAATACAGTAGAAAAATTCCAACCGACTCTTTTACTTGCCTATAACTCTATCTTAATTTAAAAAATATATAATTGTACAAAATTGAGAAGGAACTTTTTTTTTACAGATATTGTTAGAACATAAGCAATGCCAGCATAACATTCAATAATGTAATCAAAATGACAAAGCGATCGTCATTATTAGAAGTGTGCCAAGGAAAGGTCTTCTTCGACAACGCCTACATGTTAACATCAGGCAGGGAAAGCAAACCATTATCCTGGGCTAGCAGAATACTGAGATTAATCACAATATGTACCCTTGTGAGTTATTTGAGGTGTGCACAAGGACAGGCGTCGTACAGCACGATTAGTTGTCCTAATCAAGAATTGATAGTACCTTGTAGATGTTTAAATCGCGGTGAAGAATTCCAAATATGGTGAGTGTTATAGAAAATTTTGTTAAGAAATTAACCATTTGGATATTACAAAAACTTTAAATTATTTCAGATAAATCATATATGTGTCACAATACTAATTTATTTCAGGTGTTCACACAGCGAACTTCCTCTAGTCTTGTCCGGTTTGAAAGCAATCGGTCAGTTATTAAAGCGTCCAATTGACGAACTTATACTTGAAAATAATAACCTTCCTTCACTTCCGGGCCGTTTCTTCGTTCAACTTCGTGTAATGCGTCTAATGTTGCGAAATAACAATTTGGAGCGAGTTTCTTCTGGATGGCTATCAGGTCTCGAAGATAGTCTCATGGAATTGTATATCGTTGAACCCGGATTACGTTCCCTTCCAGTCGATTCTTTGCAACATCTTGAAACATTGGAAGCAGTTACAATCAAATCTGGCTATATGAAACGTGTCCCAAATTTCTCTGGTCTTCCGCGGCTTAATTATATTCAAGTAGAATCGCTTTCCCTGATGGAGTTATCACCGAGAAGTTTAAAACAGTTGCCAAGTTTAGAAAAATTACACATAACCGGTAGCGACAGATTTGAACGATTAGAATCAGATGTAATAACAGATTTACCGCGCTTGAGTCTTATCAATATTTCGTACACTGGCTTGAATTGGATACATCCGAGAGCTTTAGCAATGTTGCCAAGTTTGATTGATTTGCAATTAATTGGAAACAGAATAACGGATGCAGGAATGGTGGGAAGAAGCTTACTAGATTTACCTGCATTAGCAAGTTTGAAGCTTGAACATAATTATATAGAAAAACTTCATGAAGCTTCATTTGTGGATTTACCAGCTTTGAAATCTTTATGTATCTCGCATAATAAAATTATTGAAATACATCATGGCGCATTCCATAGAATTCCAATGTTGAGAAGATTAGAACTTAACTACAACTTTATTGAAAGAGTGCACCCAGAGTCATTTTTGCAACATTCTGGAAGTGGTTTGGAAGAACTATGGTTAGTAAATAATAACATAAATCATATTAACGAACTAAGATCGATTTTGGACACACTTCCACGGTTAATTTTTCTGGATATGAGTCATAACTTTCTGGAAGAAATTCCATTTGGTGCTTTAAGGGGGCACGCAACTTTGGAACGCTTGCATTTAGATCATAATAAAATACAACTGGTTGAAAGAGAAGCGTTTATGGCTATGCCTGCGCTTAGAGAACTAAGACTAAGAAATAATTCACTTTCAAATTTACTTGAAGGGCCATTGTGGAATTTGCCGGCATTAAAAGGCTTGGATTTGTCTGAAAATTACTTCCGCAGAATTGAACCACGTTTATTCACAAATTTACCGTCGTTACGCAAAATTGATTTAAGTAAAAATGAAATACAAATGATTGACCCCGCTACATTTTTGGAAACACCACAATTGGAATTTATTAATATTTCACACAATGTTTTGTCTTCTCTCCATCCTGCCACATTCAGACACTTGATGAATTTGTATGAATTAGATGCCAGTAATAATCGGTTAATAGAGTTTGTTCCTGGACTTCCTAGAGGAATTGAATATTTGATAATGTCAAAGAATCAAATAACCAATGTTCCAATGTCACCCTCTCCAGACTTAGATCTTCCGTCACTGAGAATGCTTGACATTTCCAATAATGGAATAAACCGCCTTCCACCGGGATCGATGAGATCATTACCACAACTAAAACGATTGCATATCGCTAAAAATTCACTACAGCATTTAGAAGACGGTTGTTTTGAAGGATTATCAAGACTTGAAATTTTAGATTTACATGGAAATCGGCTATTAATTCTGCACCCAAAATGTTTCAGGAACAAACGTGAACTACTCGAATTAAATTTGAAAAATAACCGGTTAGAAATGTTTCGCTCTGAATTATTACAAGACACTCCAAGATTGAGAAAACTGGATTTGAGTAAAAACATTATTCCTGAATTGATGTCGGGTACTTTTGACAATACAAGAGAGCTTCGACATTTAGACGTCTCTTATAACGCTTTGTCAGAACTACCAAACGCTATTCGTGGACTACAAAACTTACAAGTATTGGATTTAACTAATAATCGTTTGAAAACACTACAACCTGAGACTTTGAGTAGTTTAAACTCATTATCTGAGTTAAGAATATCAAAAAATGACATAAAAGAATTGAGACAAGGTGCTTTTCATAAACTACAACATTTAAGAGAATTAGATTTACGCGAAAATGATTTGGAATACATGGAAATGAATGCTGTTTATGATTTACCCTCTTTAAAATCATTAAGACTTGGAAAAAATCGTCTTAAAGTATTGAATGATGGTGTTTTCAATGAACTGCCTTCACTCCAAATAGCAGAGCTGCAAGAAAATCAACTCATAAATATTGGTAATAATGCCTTCTTAAATGTGCCACATCTGCTATTTTTAAATCTTAGCCACAATCAACTTTCTGGATTAGAAGAAGCCGGCCTTCGAAATTTGAGATCACTGGAAGTTTTAGATGTCAGCTTTAATCGCGTTTCTAGAATTGATTCAAGTAGCTTATCCAAAATGGAATGGTTGGTTGAACTGAGGTTGGATAATAACAAGATCTGCACGATTCAAGGAACTCCTTTCAATGGAATGCCAAGATTGAGAGTGCTGAGTCTGAGAAATAACAGAATGACATCACTTCTTGAACAGGCAGTGAAAAGACTGAGGAGTAGCATATCCGTACTGGATGTTGAAGGTAAATTAAATGACAGTATTATACTTATTAAAACTTATAGTTTAGCTGTAACGATACAAAAATATTTGAAAACTTGACAGAAGTGCATACAATATGCTAAATTTTACATAATTATAAATAATGTTGTTTATTTTAACGCACGTCATCTATAAGAGAATTGTTCATTAACATAATTAACTCAGAAAAAAATAATTTTGATTATAGTTATCTTTTTAGAAACGTTGGCCACAAGCGATACTCTGGTGAAGCTTATTTTTCAATTGTTCCTCAACCAAATAAATCTCCTTCAATAAGATACATATCTACTAAACTGCATCAACAGCGAATTTTTGTTGGTCAATGTACTTTTATAGATTTTTCAAAAAAAAATTAATGAATGCGGTCATTTTGTACGGTTGATAATGATATACTAATTTATAAAATATGATCGAAATCGATTGAGCCGCTTTCGAGAAATTGCAATTTTCAATTTCAGTACATTAGTAAACTACCCTTTATGATTTTTCCGAAACAAGTAATTGTCGACATATTGTAGAGCCATGATTGGCGTATAGAATTATGAGATATAATCAAAATCGTTTTAGCCGTTTTCTTCAAAAAAATCTCTATTTTCAAGATTCATTAATCATCTTATTTAGGGGACTAAGGAGAAAATGAAAAAACTTCTCTGAAGAATCTCCTAAAACCCCTTTAAAATGTGGTTTCGATCTGTTGAGTGGTGTGCCCGTTAGGCCTCTGCACATACGGATGGACAAACATTAAAAAATCGTTTTTGCGACAATCGTCTAAATACGTCGAAATCAAGAAATCAGTTTTTTGAAATGAAACTTTTTAGGCGTGGTAGGGCAAATTGGCCTGGATCAAATGAACACTGAAACACTTCTCCTTCTCTGACTTCAACCGGCAGTTGAAAAGAAAGAGTAAGAGAATCATTTCTATACTCTCTGTCAAAGCATCATGCGCAGTCTACACTCATGCGTAGTGCGTACTGTGTGTATGCGTGACATTTTCTCTAGACACGGTAACGAATTCCACATAACCATTTCCTAATCCTGATAATATAATAAAATCGTCAGCAAATGCTTGAACCTAAGAAGTTTCACTTCTAACGCACGAAAGTCTCACGCAATATTTTTTTCGTGATATTAAAGTTTCTTAATTAGGTAAATTTTGTTTATAATAATTAATTATTGGTTCTGAAAAATAATCCAAATGTTACAATCTAATTTGTATTTAAAGATCGCGCATACTTGTCAAGCAATAAACCTATACGACCTGTACCCGCAGCACAAACCTGCAACCTGCACGATGTCGCACACTAGACCAGCATAAGCCAGCAAAAACCTGCACAAACCAGCAAATTTTAGTGCAGGTATCGTAATGTGCAGTGTAATCAAGCAGTTTTATTAATTGTGAAAGAAAACTCTAATAATTTATAGAGGTGATGATCCTGTTCAATTGTTAGAAGATTAAGAAGGAAGAATCCTGGTGGCATAGGATCGATGAAAAAAGCAAATACTGAAGATTTTTATTGCATTTTTATTATCTGACGTTTCGGCACACTTTATGCCATCTTCGGAGAATCAATGCTGTCCATTTTTTCAGTATAATTGTTATGTATAAAGTAAATTAAAATAAAAATTGTCATCAAAGGTATTAAATTACTATTTATCTTGAAAGAACGAATAAATTTTTTACTGAAAACTGTATAAATGTGTCTGTTACTTGTATAAAGTTATAACAGTATAACTTTATACAAGTAACAGACACATTTATACAGTTTTCAGTAAAAAATTTATTCGTTCTTTCAAGATAAATAGTAATTTAATACCTTTGATGACAATTTTTATTTTAATTTACTTTATACATAACAATAATACTGAAAAAATGGACAGCATTGATTCTCCGAAGATGGCATAAAGTGTGCCGAAACGTCAGATAATAAAAATGCAATAAAAATCTTCAGTATTTGCTTTTTTCATCGATCCTATGCCACCAGGATTCTTCCTTCTTAATCTTCTAAGTTTTATTAATGCAAATTAATTAATGAAAACGACACAACACTAGCACACTAGATCGGTTCATGTCTAATTTGCACTACTCCGTTAAATGACTTCGTGTTGTGCAGGTCGTGCAGGTTTGTGTTTGACAAGTAAGCCTGGTCTTTTATTGAAACCGAAAATTTATGTTCGCAGGTAATCCTATAGCATGCTCTTGTCAAATGATCTGGATGCGAGCATGGCTTCGAGAATCGTCAGAGCTCGGTCCTCGATGTTCAGACGGATCATTTTTACGGGATATGCGATTGACACGAAACGACTGTTCTGTTCAGAATGGTCGCACTGCCAACGAACTGAAACGTGAAGCTCTGGTGCCTGGGTGTGAAACTGAATTTTTGGATTCCAATCAGCATTCCGCATCACAATTATATACACCTTGGATGCAAATTAAGAATCCGAACACCAATGAATTGAACAGGAACACTGCTTTATTGGGCCTTAAAGACAACACCGTTAGTGTGGCGCCGTCGCCTGAAGAAAGCGAATACTTCTACGATGATTACGTGGATTATCCTTTCAATGAATCGTCTTTAGCAGTTGAATTCCAAAACTCAACTAATCAACCTGGATTAAATAATTCATCTGAAAAATTGTCTTCACATTATATAACAGGAGATACTCCAACTTTATATGCTGAACCACGAAAAAATAGCACCGTAAATAATTCAAACGAACAAAAGGGATCTAGTTCACATCTGACTCCAAGCACATCCGGATTCACCTTCTTTGGAATGCCTCTACCAGCGTTGAATTTAAATAGTTTCTGGGGAAGAAATGCTGATAAAAGAAATGGCGTTGTGCGTACTCGTGGCACTAGCGGAAGAGTACAAATGTTCCCGCTAAATAAACCAGAAGTTCAAAATGGTGGTTTTGTACCAATGTTGCCAGGATCTGGTGGTTTCAAGCCAATACCAAATCCTCAAATAAGTGACAAAAATGATCATAAACTCGACGGTACGTTTAATCCACAAAGTGAAAATAGAGGATATAATATCAGTTATGATCAAAGACGAATTCAATATAACCATTCGAGGTGGCAAAATCAGAGTCCTAGTGAATCTACGCCTATAATAAAATCATGGCCAACAGGCGATGTTATCAAAAGAGGGCCTGCTTTAAATGAAGACAAAATATTGTTAAGTGCTAATGATGATCCAGCATCATCAAGCAGTGAAGAAGTTCCTGATCACAGAACTAAATACTCTATTAGTAAAACTGAGAGTAAAGTTATACATCCGAGTACTACTACGATAAATCCCGGACGAATTGACCGTGTTGTTACGATTAAAGATGTTCGTGAGGAAGAAACAACGGATGTCTTGAAATCTCCTAGCTCGTCAACACCGATTTCAAGTTCAACATCATTTATTTTTGCTGAAACATCAACAATTTCCGATTCTAATATCGAAGTAGATCCAAATAATATTTCATTAGACGACTTCATTGATATTACTGGACCGGAAAAAGAGCGATTAGAAAATTTAAGTGATAGCGCAGAATATTCTTTTACTACACAAGAAAATGTTATTAATAACGGACAGCAAACATATTTGCCTGTCAGACAAGAAAACATTTACGAAAGACAACAGGCAGATTTTCCAGTAAGGCAAGAAAGTTTACGAAACATTTCTGAAAGTTCACTAATTGGATCAAAACCAACCAGCGATTTATGGAGCGCATTGACAACCAGTAAACAAAAAACTGAAAATGCTAAAAATGAAACGCCAAGTCCTCTATCCGCACTGTTGGTACCTGGTGGCCAACAACCACAATATAGACCTCCAGTTATTGGCCGACCAACGATAACCAAAATTGAATCTGTGAATTTAAATACCACCACCATTTTACCTACAAATACGGAAAAATCGTTGACAGAACAAGAAAACAGTTACAGAGAACCAAAGACACAATTTGAAAACGACGCAACTACGATTAGGGCACCAAGTTACGACAGCTCAATGAATTGGTACTTCATGAACTATAATCAGAGTAATTTGGAACCTTATATAGGACCGGGTGCTGATATGATTACCATCAACATAGCAATGACTCTTTGTGGCAACAAACTTGTGTTGATCATTGTTACAGTGTTTAATGCATTTTATGGTGCTAGACTGCATTTTATTTGAGATTACTATGACGCAGCACTATTCAAACAATAAAATTGATTGAAAATTATTATTATTATTATGTTGCAGTAATGATTAATAAATGTATTATAGTAAATATGCCCAGTTATGTAAATACTTATATATTTTTTAAATTGAAAACATTTTGACAACTTAGTGTCTGAAGATTGTAAAATAATTTAGATTTTAAGAAACTAATTCACGTTTTCAAAATTGGTAGTGTAACTTTTTTAGTTTTGTTCCTCTAAAAATCTAACAAAATATTTTATGAAAAACTTAATGCTTTTGATCATTGCTATACTTTGTTAAAGTACCAATTTGACAATTCTAGAATGTAGGATTTTTTACAATTTTACTTTTTCTAAATACATAATATTTAGGTATATATAGGAACATAATAATTTGTACCATAGGACACACAAGGAATTATCTAGTTGCATCAAGTGTTTAGGTTATGATATAGAAGTTATAATTTTTAGAATACGACTATTGTAATGTCTTCATGTATTTTTAAATTAACTGATCCGTAACGTATTAAAAAAGTAGAGATTAAATTAAAGGCCAGAGCTTGTCAGGTGCCAACAGTATTCGATGTTAACTAAAAGAATATCCATTTAACTTGAATTTTCAAAGGCTACTTTATAGTTAGAAAACGGTGACAGAAATGGTCATGGAGCACTTAGTGGCAGAAACGCTCTCTTTCGTGTAGTCTGAGCCCCCTCTGCAAGTCCGCTTAGTGGAGTAGGGATCTAGCGCGTTGCGATATGGCGCTGGGGCACTTAAAAAAACGGCAAAATTCAAAATTCCTCTACTGAATGGCAGAAAATGACTGAAAGGTTTCTAGGGGGACCTTCTAATTGCAGAAAAAATATTTTCTGCCAATTTACCCCTGCAGAGACTGTCAGTATAATAAATAAATACAAAATGAATAAATTAAAAAAAAGCTCGGTGAGTAAAACCAAATTCAAACGGTTCGTCTTCTTGTAGAGAATCCCGAGGTACAGTTTTCTGCCAAAATCGACCTTGCAAAAAAATGTCATCTTCTCGGAAAGTTTAACGTGGTATTCAGGTAAACATATTTTATGACAAGTACATTAAATTGGCAGATTGTTGTCTAGCAGTGACAAAATTGGCAGATAATAAATTGTTTTCAAATTTTTTGGGTACTAATAGAAAGCCTGGTAAAAATTGCTTCCACATAGTGTGGACTTTGCGAATTTTTGCCTGTGCAAATTTTGAAGAATCATCGAAAAGAAACGAAGTCACTTGGAGCCACGAAATTTTTTTCTCGTATTCCGAGCTACCCAATCAACCATTCCATGTTTCAAATTCAAATTCAATTTTTTTTTATTTTTTTGACGTTTTTTTTTTATTTTTTGAAAGAATTTTGAAAATTGAGTAAATTGGCAGAAATAGTATATTACACATCTAGGGAAGTAAAGTAAGAAATGTCTGAGATTGTATAATTGTTGGCCGAGGCGAAGCCGAGGTCAACAAAGATGTGATCTTAGGCTTTCTTATTTTACTTCCCGTGGTGTGTATACTATTTTTTTGCTCGACGTAGGCAGGAAGAGGCAACTTCGTTTAGCGCAGCGGGACGAAAGTTGACGCTTTCTGCTCGTCGAGCAAAAAATATTTTTTCTACAATTAGGAGGTCCCCCTATATGCCTTTCAGTCATTTTCTGCCACTTAGTAATAACAATTTTGAATTTTGTCGTTTTTTTTTTAACTCGCTAGACCCCTACTCCACTAAGCGGATTTATAGAGGGGGGGCACACATACACGAAAAAGAGCGTTACTGCCACTACGTGCTTCTTGACCATTTCTGTCACCGTCTTCTAACTATTAGTTCCAGTCGATATACGTAATCCTTAGAGAATATTTGAAGTATAATTTGTACTTGCAGTACTGTTGGTACCTACCGTTGGTTATTATGATAGAATATTTTACTATTCTATTAAAATTTCATTAATGGAAAATATATAAACTAATTAAGTTGACATGTCAGTTATACATAAAATTGTTTAGATTTTAGAGATCTGTTTTATACATAATTAGGTATATTCTGTAAGTTTTTATACAAAGTTTTAGTAATTTTATAATAATACCTAGATTTATTTTATTTCGGAATGTAATGATCGGTAAAACTGAAATATGGACGTATTGGTTGTGGAGGGATTTTTATATTCGCCTTCTCTTCTTTTTGTAAGCTTCCTACTTTGAAGAAAAAACAAATAAGAACGACTGTATTCAACTTTTTATATTTATAGGTTAAAGAAAGAAAAAAAACACCTAGAATAGCCTTTTTTAATAATACGTTAAAATATATTATAATACTTACGGTTCATTGTTTGAAAATCTAAATATGTGAGAACATTTTGATACTTTTTATAATTTTTATATGTATGTATACAATGTAATAATAAAGTCATATAAACTGAATATATATCAAAAATATGAGAAACTACTTTTTTTTGGATTTGCTCGTCATTAGAAATGATAGGCAATCGAGTTTAGAAGTTTATGAATAGGGTAAGCAAGGTGGCAAGATCAGATGTCGCCGCTTTTTCGAAAAATAATTTTGAAAATAGCGAAACATGAAACCTCTCCGAAATTATTTCCTCGTATATGTTAAATTGTCTACTAAAAAAATATTTGCTAGACGTACTTACTCTGTAATAGCCTAGGCCAGGGATGGCGAACCTTTCATCATCTACGTGCCATTTTTTTTTTTCAAAAATTTTTAAGGTAACCATGACATGCCAACAAGCAACCAAAAAAAAATAGTTGTCAAAAAAATGAATTAAATAGACGAAAAGAATAATTTTGATAATACAACATGCTTAACATCATGAAACTTGTTCGTATTTGTTATCTGGTGATAGTCGATTTTTTTCGACATTTTTAAATATTTCGATTTTGCTCCTCAATCAAAGCAGTGCCAACAATAATCTGTCGCGTGCCATAGGTTCATCATCCCTGGCCTAGACGAATTAGATGTAAAAGTTTAAAGTGAATTTTAGACGAAAAAAACGTATTAACAAAGAAAATTTTGTGGAAAACTAATATAGTAAAGCCCATCCTTCATCCCCTCTGCTGAATTTTTTATGCGGATGATACGACCCCCTAATTTAAATTTTTGCAAAAATCTAGAGAGCTATTTTAGAATAGAAAAGCCAAGTTTCAATATTAAAGCTGATAAAATTTCGATTGTGAGTACCTGCTACAATCTATACTGAGTAAAAAAAACTGTTTAGAAATCCATAGAAAATTGCATGCCCTAAAAGATCTCATTAAACGAATTTTACAGTAATTTTTTTTTTAAATATAGCAAGAAGTTTATTTTTTAGATCTTCGAGCTCAAAAAAAAAAACACTGTTACGAAATTTTCGTTCACGATATCTCATGAACAAATGAACCGATTTTGATGCGATTTGCGGCAGACGACGCAATTTTTTAACCTAAAAAAGTAATTTATTACAGAAAAATCGATCTCATAGAAATTTTACGAGCAATTTAAAATAAACACTTTTTTACAAATTTTTCGTTCACGATATCTCGTGAACAAATAAGCCGATTTTGATGCGGTTTGCGGCGATCGACGCAGTTTTTTTAACCTAAGAAAGTAAATCATTACAAAAAAATCGGTTTGATAAGAATTTTACGAGTAATTATAAAAAATTACTTTTTTCCTAATTTTTCGTTCACGTTATCTCATGAACAAATAAACCAATTTTGATCTGGTTTGCGGCGATCGACGCAGTTTTTTTAGCCTAAGAAAGTAATTTATTACAAAAAAATCGATCTGATAACAATTTTAAGTCATTTTAAAAAAACACTTTTTTACGATTTTTTCGTTCACGGTATCTCGTGAACAAATGAACCGATTTTGATGCGGTTTGCGGAAATCGACGCAGTTTGTTAAGGAGAAAAGCTGATTAGATTTTGGAATTAATCGGGTTAGTAGTTTAGAAAATATTTTACAAAAACAAATTTTTAAAAATTTTTGAAACTTGTTTTTTTAAGATTTCTCAAAATTTTTTGGGCAGAATCGTTTCACATTTTCAGGAAGTCTAAGTTCACCAAGATCACGTCAGATGCCGAAAACCGCGTTTCAGTCGGACACTCCGTTCAAAAGATATAAAAGGTTTACATACATACATACATACACACCAACACACCCCCACACACACACATACATCCCTACGGACATAATCGCCAAAATAGTTTCAATAGCTTCCTAGGACCTCAAAACGTCGAGATCTGGCGAAAACTCGATTTTCGAAAATCGGGGTGAAACCAATAACTTCCCGATTTTTGAATAAAAATTTTTTTTTTTTTTTTTTAAAGCGGGAAGTCACCCCTATAAAAATGTAAATAGGAGTTAAGGATATGATTTTTTATATGCTAGGGGACTACTCTCAGCAATTTACCGTAAAATTTCGTTTGTTACTTCTTTTATGCTCAATTCCTTTCGACGATCGAAATTTCTTATAGGTTTTTTTTTACTCTGTGTGGAAGGTACTCGCAGTGCGTGTCTAAAAAACTTAAAATTTTCACTAAATACCTTTGATGATTTCAACTTTAGTTCCTTATAGCTTCCATACTTTAAAAGATATGGATTTTTTACAAAAATTCAATTTAAAATTCGATATACGACAATATAGTCCAAGAACGATCTTCGTGATAATATACCTAAAATCTCAAACGGCTAAAAATTTGAGTGATCGTTCTTGAGGTTACAAGAAACTATTCTGACTACGAAAAAGTGTGCTACGATTTGCAGTTAGGGTAGAAACGACCCCTTTAAACTTTGTTTTCTAATTATCTCACAAACTATGAGATATATGAAAAAAGGTTTCGAAAAAAAAATTGTAGAGTTTTATATTTGCTACAAAAAAGTGCTCTACCCTCTTGTTCCTATCTGCAATAGTTTTCCCGTAAACCGCCTCTAAATGTGAAAAAATTGAAAATAATTATTTTCCCGGCAGATTCGGGTTTTTTGTGACATTTTATTTGAAAAATGGATATTACAGAAATTACAATCTACCCCCTTTGGACGATACTGGAGTCTAATTGTCGTGAATTATTGAAAAGAATTTGTAAATAAATTCAGCGATAAAAATACTGTTGCGCGTTCCCTGCTGGGACGACTATGCTTTCTGTGGAATAATCTCGCAACAACAGCAATGGAAAGCAGGTAGTCAAAAAAAAAAAAATAATGGGAAGTGCGAAGCCGTGGGTAACGGCTAGTGCTTTCAATTTAAAGTAACTGTCGACGTCTACACCTACGTCAGGTTGTCAAAAGGACTGGACAAGTGATGTTGGATTTAGACATTGTCATAAAATACAACTAAACAATAATTTAATCGACTTAGATAATTTATTTGTGCTTTAGCTTAACACTTAATATACCATTAATGACAAGTTTTGTGCGTCATTTCAAACATTCAGTTATAGGTATGTATTGTCAATTCAATTCTTATATGAAACGATATGATAAAATTACTGATTTCATAATACTTAAATATAATCGAATACAACTTATAGATGATCTGATTCTATATATTATGATCTAGGTCTTAAGTGCATGCAACCCCTCTCCCCCTTACATCAAAACTTTTGAATGAATTAAAGAGTTAATACACCAAGGTAAAAACTTAAAATATAAACTAACTTTTGAAAATTTTGTTTTTGGTACTATCAGCTGAAAAACTTTAGATAGTAAAGAAGCTCATTAAATTAATTTGAAATGTATTTTATTTCCCTATACACTTGTTTATAAAATTAAAAATTCATTTGTCAATCCTCAATAGTTATGAATAGATTCAAAACAGAATAAAATACGGATCTAAGAAAAAAAAATAAAAGAATCCGGCCACACGACTGTGTTACGAGTTGAATTATGAAATATCTTTCAAATAAGGTGCAATAAGATCCTCCTTGCTTTATAAAAATTTGAATTGATAGTGTCCCTGGCGTTAAAAACAAATTTATTTTCAAAAGATAATTGATGTGATAAAATTTCACCTCAAATTTAACCAAATTCGTTTGAAAGTTAAGATGGGGGGGCACATCAGATATATATTTACGACTGCAGCATGCTTTTTGATTGATATTTCAAAGTATATTCATACGTGCAACGAAGTCACTATTTATTGAAGATAAAGAATGAGTACTCCCATCTTTCAGTCATCCAGATTCTCTTTATAATTTTGGTTTGCTCGCATGGTTATGAATGGCAACTGTCAAGTCGCTTTTGAAAATTACTATTTACTGGGAAAATCTCAATTTTTTGTTTCATTTTACGCACTAGTGCGAAATTGATCATTTTACTTCCGCTATACTGGCAAGAAAAGGATTTTGGTCTTTTTAGCTACTTCTAAATCATGTATGCAGATATTTAAAGTAACCCATAAAATTAGTAGTGTACCTAATGAAAAACAAAAGTAGGTTATCTAATCAATTCAACATAATTTTCATAAGCTACCTGTACCTATGTAAAATGCAAAATCAATCATAAAATATACTTTTGCACATGTTCACCACATTTACGGGAACGATTCTCATTTGAGTTTGACTCGAAAATAGTAATATTCAAAACTTATTCTCTGCATTATTTATTCCAACTTCTACCTAGTAAATCTAAATTTTACTTTGTGAACACTCTTTAATACTGTATATTACGTACAATGTCACAAGTCTTCATTAATACAAATTCTATTAAAATATATCAATACAAAGGCAAAAGATAGTTTTTTTTTTTTGTTTTTTGATAATAAATAAATAATTAATTTTTTGTTTAAGAGTCATTTTAAATATTGTAGTTAGTTTTTGAAATACGGCACCTTTTTATTAGGTAGAAATTATTAATGTGCTCGCGATGAGAATATTCGTAATGTTCAAACTGATGGCGTGCGTTGTAATTGACTATTCCCCTTTAAAATAAAAGAGTACAGCTAATTACATCGCGCTACGTAATTTTAATAATAACAAAATTTGAAACAAAAGAAAGTGATAAAACAATATATTTAATATCTACAAAAATCATACTTTAGTTGTAATCTTTTCACAAATTGTTTACCAAATTTTATTACTATAACTCGACATAAGGTTGTTCAGAAAATAAATTAACAGATGTACATTTCAATTTATATATATTTAAAAAATCTCTTCTTATTATGAACTTTTTTTATCTTAATTTACAATCCAATTAAAAAAAATCTTAGTCTAAAATTATACTTAGATATTTCTTTTTATTTTACTTGAGTTCTTAAGAATGAGGCAGGTGTAAATGATTCTGATTTAAAATTAACTATGGTGAAGAAGTACATAAAGCTAGCCATTGACTACGCAATTCGCAATGTCACATCAATGTGCACATTGTGCGTCATTCTATTTAGACTCTAAGATGTCGTGACAAAAAATACACTAATTTTGTGAAGACTAATATTAGCAATTAGTATTTGGAGTGTAAATAAATATTGATAGGTAGGTACTAGAAAACACCACATCAGAAATAGGAATACTTGAGGATGGTACTTTTTGAATAATGTACATAAGTAATTAAGATCTGAAGTCCTAAACTATAGGTAAAAGTGGTTTAGTTTTATTTTATTAAAATAGTTAAAAAATTAAATAAACTGTTTTATAACTTTCTGTGAAGAATGGGATGAGTCATCATCCATATTTAGGTTTTCTTTTTTCACTAGAATAATGACACCAATAAAGCCGTCGATTTCCATTTTTAGGGTCTAATGGAACCCTATTTTAGTAGCAAAGAGAGAGAGAGAGAGAGGGGAGAGAGGAAAAGAGGGAGAGAGAGAAATGATTCCTAAGGTGTGAAAATGTGAAGATTACTAATTCCCAAAAAAAGAATTTGGGACTGAATCTAATACTTTCCTCTCATAATAGAAGTGGGAAGTAATAATCATATTATGGGAATGATACATTTTAATTTAGGTACACATTAAGGCGCACACATTGATGTGGTTTCCTTTGTTGTCAGCTAGCATAAGAAATCGTAAGCAAATTTATGAATCTAATTAGTCATTTTCAAACACCCGTTTTCAAAATGTAACATACAGACTGTTAGAAAACACGTATTTCCTATGAGATCATGAATCAAATACGACTATAACATAAATATTTAATATTTAGATGAGTTTTAGTTACAGTTAGTAATTATAATATATTGTTTATAGTAGCTACTGTTTGCTACAATTGTTAAGAAACACCCATTGTTACAATGCTATCAACTATCAACTATGTTGATAGCATTGTAACAATGGGTGTTTCTTAACAATTGTAGCAAACAGTAGCTACTATAAACAATAAATATTTAAGGCAATTTTTTGTTTTATGTTCTAGTACTATGGAGTCGTATTATACAGTATGTGGCGAAAGTGCACTTCCCATCTTCGTTAACTTTTGAACAGTATTGGGTCAGGGACGGATCTATATAGAGACTGATATGGCTTAAGCTCTGAACCTCCAAGTATCAAGGGCTCATAAAAAATAAATACTTATAATACATTTTTAATACTTTTGCATTAACAATAAGCACTTATCGTACAGTAAAAAATAGTTTACTTTAAAGATTATCAGTATCATTGATGAATTTTGGCAATTTTTTGGGTAATTTCGATATTTTTATTAGCGAATTGTGCCAGGTTTTGGGTAAATTTTTACAATTTTTCGGATGAATTTTCATAATTTTTTGGATAAATTATGACATTTTTTTGGATGAAATTTGACAGTTTTTTGGGTCAATTTATAGTTTATTTTTTTAGTAAGGCCATCAAGGTGGAACTCTGATTTTGATGTTACTAAAAATAAATTTAAACCCCATTTTAAATATTCTTGGTCTAATAAAAGATGGAGCCCCATCGGACTTCAATAAGCCCTAAGGATCCGAAAAACCTAGATCCGCCCCTGTATTGGGTACGTAAATATAGATGACATCAGCTGTCGAGCGTCTATAATCTAAATCTTTATTTCTTTACAAAGGTAAACAAATTTTTGAAAATACTAATTTTTAAGATAAAAGGGGTCTCTTAGAGCACCATAAATTTCACAGACTCTAATTTTAAGTAAAAATCAACACAAAAATACGTTCATGATTAAAATTCAAAATGTCGCAATTTTGAATTGTATTGCAAGAATTTATTATTCAAATCTTTAATTAACGTCTGATTTGAACTCTTTAATAAATACAATTATCGACCAATAATTAATAAAAATTAATTAATATTTAATTTCTAATTGGTTTTTGAAAAAATTTCGCTTTAAATTTTTAATTATCAAATATTTGATAATTAAAAACTTAAAGCGAATTTTTTTCAAAAACCAGTAGAAACGAATTATTAATTCTTTTTTATATTTATAGATCAGTTCTGAAGAAAATCCAAATACGGACCGAAACGTTAATGTATTAATATTGAAGAATTTATTATGTCAAAATTGCACATCTGTGTTCAAATGTATCGTCTCTGGAAATTTCGCTCACTTGCACATAGTACTTCAGTTATTGAAAAACACTAAATTTTGCAGTTCACCTACTTTTCTAGATACCATTGTTCAAAAGATAGACAAGGCGATATGTAATAATAAAAGTGTGGTAATTAGTAACTTTTGATA
Source organism: Xanthostigma xanthostigma (assembly GCA_963575645.1). NCBI lineage: Eukaryota > Metazoa > Arthropoda > Insecta > Raphidioptera > Raphidiidae > Xanthostigma > Xanthostigma xanthostigma. Next base: position 18,806,033 of record OY754468.1, read on the forward strand.
CACAATAATTGTACCTACTGTCGGCAATTATCATCAAGGCAAATAGTCCTCGTTATCAATCATTAGATTTGTTCCAAGCTGCAGAGAACGGTAACAGAATCGTCCGAGTCTTGTTACTGAGCAAGACTGTCTTGCCCACTAGCTCAAAAAACATGTTATGTTACCGTTCTCTGACTGCTTGGAACATACCTATTTAGATAGGTACAGGTATTTTTCCTTGTAATCCAAAACGAAATAATTCGAAACACCTGTTTTTTAAATGAAATAAAATATATTCATATACAAAATGATGTTTTATTTAGACGCAAAATAAATAATTATCTAACAGACTTTTATTAATTATTCGTATACTCTTTTATTAACAATAAAAATAATAAATGATACCTATATTTGCTTTTTGATAATTTCGATTAACTAATAAAAATAAACGTACAGTACAGATATGTATAACAAAAATAATTCAAGCAAATTAAGTATTAGGTACTAATATATAAATTCTCTATTATCTAAGCTAAGCTATGGATGGGTGTGAAAAAAAATTGGAAAAATCAAAACAGCAACCCTAAAGAAGCAATTTTATTAAAATAGCACTTTTAAACCAATAATGGAAATACTGACGCTAGCTGTGTCCTGACTATGCCGATTAGCAAAGGTGTTACGATCGGCAACGTTTTGCCTGATTAATGAAGCTGACAGTCACGTCTACACTAGTGCAACTTTGCCGATCGGTATAGTCAGGACACAGCTTTACACTCTAGTAACAGAGGTGTTAGAGAAATATTAAGTTTCCATACTGACGTTATAGACGTTATATATACGTGGGGTATACAACTGAATTAAAAAATTTGGAAAATCTGGTAGCGGTCATTTTAAAGACGTATTTTTTTCATGATGTAGTTTCTAACAAAAAATTGAAACATTTGACGCGAAGTTCTTTAGTAAATAAGGTGACCAATAATTATTAAATTTCCATGCAGGGATTATAGACCTACATCTGAGCTAACTAAATGTGTCTAGAAATTTGGAATATCTGTTCATAATTTTTTAAGACATCGAGCTACTTTAAAATTAGTATTTGCCAGCATTTAACTAAAACCCAAGTTTTAAACCAGCGATATATCCAGGGACGAGCTAATTTTAGTTTTTTTACAAAAGTGTCATTGATATTTAGAAAAAAAAGATGCGGCGTTAGCTATTTTATTATACTGGTGTTTAAAAAGTCCCGAATCGTCTGAATATCTCAGAGAGATTTTGAAAAATATTGCGAGTGAAAGTTGCTCAGCTCGTAATATATTTTTAGGTCACAGAAATTCCTCCCAAGGGGCTATTCCTGTGGGGGGCAGGGGATAACTCTGAAATTTTAAATGGGCAACTCAATTTTTTTTTATTAGGTCGAATTCTTCGAATAAGAAAGATATCTTTTGTCCCATTTTTTTTTTTGTGCAAACTATAGATCACTGAGTACGCAGGGTAAAATTTTCCGAGTTATCCTCACCCCCTTAAATAAAATTTGTTCATTTTGTAACAGGTCAAGGAATGGTAATCTTTTACTTGACGATAACAATCTTAACGATTAGTTTGTCGTTTTTAAAGTGGAATTTGCATTTCTATTCGAGTTGAATGAAACACCACTACGTTGTATGATTGAGTCCCTCTGCAAAATTTTATCCCGCGAACTCGGTGATTTGTAGCTCGAACAAAAAAAAGTTTGGGACAAAAGATGTCTTTTTTTGCCCGACGAACTCGACCCAATGAAAAAAAACTGCGGTTGCCATTTAAAATTTCGAAGTTACCCCCTGCCCTCCCACGGGGTCTCCCCCTTGGGAAGAATTTTTGTGACCGAAAAAAACATTACAACGGGTTGAGCAACTTTCATTCGCAACATTTTCCAAAAAAAACTTAATCTATTTGAGATATTCAAGCGTTTCCAGACTTTTTAAACATTCTGTATAATTTTTAAAGAATAGCTTCTGTTGCTACATTGTTAAAACACCCATTGTTACATGTCTATATTAGAAAAAATTATTTCTCAAACAATGTCACCATCGGGATACGAACCCCGAATCTTTCCACTATCGTGGCGGACTGAGTTACATTACTCCACAGTGACACAGTAAGGTCAATTCATCATTCTAATATATAGCCATTTGTAACTGTATATTTCACATCATGCGAGAGCTAATTTTTATCTTAGATAACGTCAGATATGAACCTTCACAGAAGTGAGAGCTGTGGGTGAATCAACGATGAAAGTTGTTTTCATTTATTAATCTGTATAATTTTTATGTTAGAATTTTCTTTATGTTGTATACGAGTAATTACAGTAATGTTTATTATAACTAGTTTATCAATATACTCTCCTGTTTGTAAATACATTATTTTTTGCCTATGATTCTCACCAATCTTATGGATTTTTCTTCAAATAGGGCAGAATATTAGCGAGTCCCCTGAATATATCCATCAATAATTTATCGTTGTGTAACTGCTCGTATCAGTTGTCAAGTTGAAATTTAAACAGATCTGTTCAAAAACCGATTAAAACGTTTTATTTTCTCAATTTCATTAAAATGAACCGTTCAAAAGATAAACGATTCCATCACTCAGGACTTATTTTAATCACCGCACTGAATGATTATTGTGTTATTGGTTCATGGTTGGGTATATTAATTAATATGTATTATTTATTTATATAATATTTTACACATACTCTATAAACAGTATTTAATTTTTGTTTATAACTAAAACTAATATTGTATTTAGCAACAACATTTAAGTAATTGTCATTAATTTATGTAATATCAAAGTTTAAAGTTTTATTTTTATTATTAAAATGTTATCACAGATGTCAAGACGACGTGCAGGCATCTTGTTGATAAAAAGTTTATCGTCACTTTGATTTTAGATATTTATTTCTTAAAAGTCAAACTTATATCAAAATGTATTTCAACTGTTATTGAGAAAATCTACAAATATTTTTACATTACAGTGTATTCTTTTAATAACCGGTAAGAGTGGGAAATGTGTTCATTATCTATCAATAATAAATACTCTTTGTCGGTACCTATTTAAATATTGTTTGCTATTTAGTCTTTCTTATAGAGATGCATCCTCGAATATAGGTTTTACTGTATTTATTTTAATCGTTTGAAATTCAAAGATAATAAAATTTGGTTCAATTCTATACACACTTACTAAATTAAATTTTAAAAAATTAACAATAAAGTCTCAAAAAATTTTACGTTAATCACAACCATAAAAATACTTCTAGTCAAAAATATTCACTTTTAGATGAATGATATAATTTGCTAACAATTTTAAATAACAAATTCAAGTGTTTTTCTTATTTTGTTAAAAAAATTGGAATCACGTTTCAGAATATATTTTTATTCTATATACACAGTGTAACACACAATAAATAAACATTGTTTGTATGATTTTTTCATGCAATCTCACCATTTTTACTCCCATCTCACCTCAAACGTTAAATTCTATTCTGGAAAGACCAGATGTCAACTCAACTAGTCAAAAAAGTCCGAACGTATCACAATAATTATCCACATATCTACTTTCCGCGACAGCAATGTTGGTAAACATAGTTTAGTCAATGAGTGCTCATAAGGGGCATCTAGATGGAAAAGTCGAAAGCAGAACATTTGACTTAGGAACTTTGTTTGGACTAGTTAGGAGATAAACATACTAAAAGTCCTTGCCCCTCTGAGGTACGCCCGAAGGGGGGGAGCACAAAGAAGGTCCCGTTTTTTGGTTTTTTGCTTTCATCTCGAAAACGGTACGTCGTACGAAATTTTGTTGTAATACATAATGAAAGCTGATAAAATTCTCTACAACTTTAGCTTTCACACTTTTTATCTATCTCCAATCTTTGCCTAGCTATGAGCTCCGAAAAATGGTCGATTTTCAAAAATGTGTTAAATTCTCTGTAGCACATTGTAACAATACGAATTTGTCAAAATCATTTCGTATCGCTCATCCAAACTATTAAAAACACCCACACACTATTAAAAAATAACATAAGCTTTAACCTATTGAAGGCCCTGGGCACATTAGGATTATGGGGCACCTATGACCTTAACAGAGCACTATTTTGTTAGAATAGACAAAGAAAATAGATAAACAAGGTTCTAGATTCTAAGTCGAGGAATGTGATATAAAATGCATATATTTAAAAGGATCACGTTCCCAATTTTAACATGAAGGACACAAAAAAAATAAGTATATGAAAAATAGTTCACTGATGATTTTTGTTTAAAACAGTTTAGGTACTTAGTATACCATTAAACTAGGGGGTCCCTATCGATCGCGGGGCCCTGGGCACGTGCCAGAGTGCCCAGTGGGAAAGAGGGCCCTGTGTGGAGGTACTCCCAGCTTATGTTATTTTTTAATAGTGTGTGGGTGTTTTTAATAGTGTGGATGAGCGATACGAAATGATTTTGACAAATTCGTATTGTTACAATGTGCTACAGAGAATTTAACACATTTTTGAAAATCGACCATTTTTCGGAGCTCATAGCTAGGCAAAGATTGGAGATAGATAAAAAGTGTGAAAACTAAAGTTGTAGAGAATTTTATCAGCTTTCATTATGTATTGCAACAAAATTTCGTACGACGTACCGTTTTCGAGATGAAAGCAAAATACCAAAAAACGGGACCTTCTTTGTGCTCCCCCCCTTCGGGCGTACCTCGGAGGGGTAAGGACTTTTAGTATGTTTATCTCCTAACTAGTCCAAACAAAGTTCCTAAGTCAAATGTTCTGCTTTCGACTTTTCCATCTAGAATTATTCGTTGCTTAAGCTAACATGCCATTAGGCACCTTTCTAATAGGTACCTACGCGAATTTAAATAAATTAGAAACTATAGGTACATCCACCTGGAAGTTGTGTGGTATTCATGACTTCCTTTAGATTTAAAATTCACGCTGGTTCGTAAAATTCGTTCGACGCGTCATTTTCGGTAATGGAAAATAATCAATAATGACTATTCGAGTTACAAACGCCTCATGCACATTCAATTTGCAAAAGAAATCGAATGTTTATATTGTCGTCGTTAAGTGAAATTTGTATCATAATATAATTACATATGTTCTTAAATCTATAGTTTCAGAGCTGGTTTATCCATCAGGCACTCTAGGAACATGCCTGGGCGTCGAAAGCGACCCCCACACAAAGAATAATAATACCGAAAAAAAAAAGAAATTTGTGGGCCTTTTATTTCTATAGTTTTTGTTGAATCGTTTATTCTCAGATAAATAAAATAATAATTTATGTAATGAAAGGCATTGTCACGAGGGTTGGCATAGTGTTAACACGAGCGATTTAGCGATTGTTAACAGTCACCCGAGTGATAATATCATTACAAATAAGATACATACTATATTTTTGCACCTACCTCCTATAAAATAGCTGATTTTCACATTATAATATATTATAATATATAATATATTTGTAATATTTTTGAGACTTCAGTTCGGTTATATTGAATAATTCTATGGATTGTTCATAATAGCAACGTCTACTATGCTTCTCTCTGTTACTCATACGAATTTAAATGGCAATTTACAGAGATATTGTATCAGTAAAATCGAAATACTTTTGTTTATTTTACGCACCGATACTAAAAGGGTATTTTACTACCGCTATACAGACTTTAAAAGCAGCAATTTTATAGAGTGTTGAGCAAAAAATATATTTAATAACTGGTTTATTAATTTATTTTTTGTTTCGTCTCTTTTTTCAACAAAATGTAACAAAAATGAATATTTTGAAAGTGTTTAAAGTGAAACTTTTATTCTATCGCCCCGAATTTTTCTGGCCGTCTGTTGCATGTCGCATTACAGGCGGCCGCGGAGTAGGGGTAAAGTGAAAGGCGTTCGGAGTAGGCGCTCAGTAGAGCAGCCAAGGCCAATATGGCGGCGCCCATGGTTAGCATCAGCTGACCGTGTAGTATGTATAACACATAGTCAGTCTGTCATGCGGGCAAGTGCTGTACAGTGTTTACATGTTTTTATTCGTGTATTCATGTGAATATTGTTGTTTATAATTAATCGCGATGGATAAGTGTCTACAATCCAACGCCTACAATCCAATAAAAGTTTCACTTGCGTCGTGGTTTCTTAAAACCACACAACGGTTTTTTTTATCAGTACTTATAAGCAAATGGAGGTTGGTATGAATCGTACAGTGTCACCAATATAATAACATATATGGGGGCATGTCCAGTAATCCTCTGTCCGCTATCGCGTTCTCAACGTTCATGAATGAAAAGCCCCTAAAGCCATAAAGAAAAATAATTGAGGTATGTTCCGAAATATAACCCAGTATACTGGCCAGTGCTAATGACGTATGTTGATTCGTTCCGAAATATACTGGCCAGCGCGTTGGCGTATTATTATTTACCTCGTCCACCAAAAGCAATTAATGTTTACTTTGTTGATCAGACATTATTGCAAATAACAAATAATAAAATAAAAAATTCCACAAACTCTGATGAACAGACATCTGGTTAAATATTTATGCTACGTCAAATCTGTCTCACCAGTACAATATGGTGGCATACCAGTACAATTATGGTGTCGGATTCATGACGTCATTAGCATTGGCATTGGGTTGTATTTCGGAACATACCGTTGATAAACTGTACGGGTTAAAGTTATTAGCAAAAAACCTAGATATTTAAATGATCAATAAAATTACAATCATTTAAAATCTTGGAATAGTTGAGACATCGGTTTTATACCAATGAAAATTTGATAAAATTTATTAAACCTATGCACTTCCTAGAGTTCTTAACAACTATAAAATTGGATCTGTTTGTTAAAGCAGTTCTTTTAAATAAAGAAAATCGCTTACGGGGCAATACATGCTCTCACTGAAGGATTTACTGGCAGCAAACATTTTGTTGAACACTTTATGGTTCATGAGCATGAACACACAGTAGACTCTAGATAGGAATATCTACAGAGCCGTGCGTTCGTCGTATACAATGACAGCTTCGTTGTCCACCAGCGAGTCGGTGTCCCTGTTGGTTCCGACGATGTGCAAAAACTGACTGCGAGACTTGCTCAACGCTATTATGGCGGCTTCGTCGTTACGCATTCGGTTTTTACGTTTCTTGCTGAAGTTGACCTGGACAATAGAGACCATAAACTCGGTTAGTGCCCCTTTCTCAAAACAAGATACTATTTATAGATAATGAACAAAAACAATACGTTTTATTTTTTGAATCCTAATTTTTTTTATCGTCTTACTCATTAGACTGAGTAAAATGTGTAAATCTGACGCTCACATTAAACTGAATTTTTAGTGGATCATTAATAGTTGACATACTAATAATGAGGCTGTTTCACTTAAACAAAATTCACGTTTCTGATATAACCCAGTCATTCTTATCATGATAAGCAGGGGTGCCGTGGGTGATCATTTAATGCATCGTTTACAAAAACTGACCTTGTGCAAGATTTCACTGTGCATAATTGCACACCTACAACGGTACTTCAAATTTTTATTCAAATAGAAACTAGAAAGTTGATTGAACTTCTTTAATAATCAAGCATTTAAAAGTTAAAAGTATTTTTTATTAGTAGTAGTTATATGTAGTTTCCGGACTCCATTATTTATTGTAAATGCAAAGGCAAGGATGATTGTTCTACACTTTATATGTCTGTGATCGAGGGCGTTCGGCACCATTTATTTATTTTCTTTGGGTGCTGTAGACCCCGAGCAGCCAGTGTAACGATTCAAAACATTTAGATTACATTGTACGCAGTTTAGAGGTAATAATTAGAATTGGGTATTTACTATACTTGTCCATTTGTTTTGTCACGGCGCGTGTCAATTTTGGTTTTGGCATGTTGAACGACGCAGTGAAATAAAGAAAAAAATATGTTTTTTGTCTAAAAAAAGGCAGTAGGTTTTAAAAGGTTGAAATAGAATGTATTAAAATAAGCTGTGAAAAAGTGTTGAAATATTTCCTTTAAACCACATCAGGGAGAATCTGGAGTACTTGGTGATCTACCGATCCAAATTTCTTTTTGCATGTGTCGTTTAATTGATTATTTTTCACTTTGTCAATCCCAATCACATTAAGATATCAGAAATTTTCTGTGTGTACATTCTAAGATATCTTGTTCACAACAATTTTATAATAAAACATTCAAAATAAATATTTTAAATTGTTTATTAATTTTATTAAAATTTCTTTTATATTATATTACGAGACGATTACGTGAGCTTATCCGAAAAAGTCCGAAGCTAATCGTCACATTTGGCGCCCGAAAAAAGACTGGACCTTGGAAATTATTCAGACTAACACAAGTGACATTTTGGACATTTTAAAAATAATATCAATAATTATTATTAAATCAATATCAATCAATTAACTATAAATCGATGTGTTTATATATTATAAAATTTAAGTTATTAAAATGACCACAAAAAGTGAAAAAAAAAGATCGTGCAAAACAAATTCAGGACAAATACCAGCAAGTACTAACTAAATGATTTGTTAAGAGATGAGGATAATAAATATTGTGTCGATTGCGATACAGGTCCTCGTTGGGCATCGTGGAACATAGGTGTGTTTTTATGTATAAGATGTGCAGGAATACATAGAAATCTCGGCGTTCATATTTTGAAAGTAAAATCAGTGAATCTGGATACATGGACATAATATATCTCAACAAATGTACAACAGTCGTGTTTGGACTGTTTACGAAGCAAATTTGCCCGACCATTTCCGGCGTTCTCAGAACGATTCTAGTTTAGAGTCATTTGTGCGCGCGAAATATGAACATAAATAGTATATCGCCAGAGAATGGGTGCCTCCGGCACTGCTAATAGTAAATTGGGATAAAGAAGACGACAAATCCAGTGTCGAAAACGCGAAAGTTCAAAGCGAAGAAGAAAGTTTCTTTAATCAACCGACTCCGACCGAAAAAGAAGAGACTAAATTAACTGAAGATAGCATATTGGCATTATACGGCAATACTTAGATGCAACAAACCACGTGTCAAGCAAATTACGCTCCGACAGGGGAAATTCCTGGCTTTCAAGTTCAGCAACAAGCATTTAAAGTTCCAGTTTATCCGACAAACTTGCAAGCTTCCTCGCAACCGCAGCAAGCTTTTCAAAACCAATCGACATTTATTTCGCCACCTCAGAATCAATTTGTGATGACTCAACAAACGATGCAAACTCAAAATTTCGCTCCTAATACGGGCGCAGCAGTGCTTAATCCCTTTTACGCTAATCAACAAGCCCTTCAACAACAGTAACTAAGTAGATAGTCAATTGTTTGTGTAAAGGTGCATTCTTATCGGGTGCATAAAGAACTTAAAACGGAATTATGGACAGTCATAGTTGACAATTAAATTTTACTATGATCGCGCTATGACTGTGCATAAATTGTGATATGATTTAGTTAAATTTTATTTTTGAAGATCTAAATGCACAGATCTTTATTTTATATTTTGCAGTAAATATAAACACACTTGTTTTTTTATATAGTTGAAAATTTGTCGAATATTTTATATTGTTTTCAGTTGAGAAGATTATTAACTAATTTTTATTAATTGATTTGAAATTTTTGTGTTTTTTTTTCTCATTTATTTAAGCGGCTCATCCTCCATGCATTTCTTTATTCTAAAATCGTTCGTATGAACCGCTGGGGGGGCCATGTAACGATTCAAAACATTTAGATTACATTGTACGCAGTTTAGAGGTAATAATTAGAATTGGGTATTTACTATACTTGTCCATTTGTTTTGTCACGGCGCGTGTCAATTTTGGTTTTGGCATGTTGAACGACGCAGTGAAATAAAGAAAAAAATATGTTTTTTGTCTAAAAAAAGGCAGTAGGTTTTAAAAGGTTGAAATAGAATGTATTAAAATAAGCTGTGAAAAAGTGTTGAAATATTTCCTTTAAACCACATCAGGGAGAATCTGGAGTACTTGGTGATCTACCGATCCAAATTTCTTTTTGCATGTGTCGTTTAATTGATTATTTTTCACTTTGTCAATCCCAATCACATTAAGATATCAGAAATTTTCTGTGTGTACATTCTAAGATATCTTGTTCACAACAATTTTATAATAAAACATTCAAAATAAATATTTTAAATTGTTTATTAATTTTATTAAAATTTATTTTATATTATATTACGAGACGATTACGTGAGCTTATCCGAAAAAGTCCAAGGCTAATCGTTTCACCAGTGATAAGAATTGAGCAGAAGAAAACCATAATTTTATGTGAGATTGCATGTTTATTTGAAACAGTAACTTTTGGTATCAGTTGCAAAACAATCTGATCGTGGCCGCACGGTACAGGTTCGCTTGCTGGGATCATTCAATTATTATTTATTATTACGTCACACATTGGGGGTAATTGCAATTTTGTCACACGTTTTATGGTCACGGTTGTGTAATGTGACGTCACGCAAACAATTGTCGACGTTTTTCAGTAATAAAGCAAGAGGCAAAGACAAATTATGCTGAATCTAGATAATGGTTTATAAGATGTCGATACGTGGCGATATCTATTTCAAAGTTTAAGGCACGTGTTAGAGAGAAATATAACGTATTATTAGAGGGGGGAGGGTTGATATTGATGGAAAAAACTGTTTTTTCGACATGGCGTAATAAGAGAACGGCTCTTGTAGTAAATATTAGCTTTCATATTAATTTATGGATTGCGATTTTTATAGTTGAATAATATATAACTAATTGTAATTAGTAAATTACCAAAATTCTAAGTGTTAGTCATCACTCATCCTTATAAAGGGTGGGCCAGAAAGGCGTGCGATTTTAAAAACACTCTTGCGTTTGAACCTTATGAGAGGGGACTGCGCGGGTGGTGGGGTTGAGAAGCTCGGTTCTCGGAAATTTAGTCGCGATGGATCACTTCACCGGAGCGCAACGTGCATTCTGCTAACATTATTACAAAAATGGCGATTCGTGCGTTATTGTTCGGTGTGAGTTTGGATTACATGACCTAAATCAGTGTCCGAAGGAAAGTATGATTCGATCGTGGGTCAGAAAGTTCGAAGCAACTGGTTCGGTTCTCAAACAGAAGCCTGCGGGACGCTCAGGTCAACAAGAACGGAAGACACAATTGAACAAGTTAGAGCTTCAGTTCAACGTAATCCTGGACTATCGACTCGCAAGCGATCAGCCGATAATATCGATATCATCGATCCATCGCGACTAAATTTCCGAGAACCGAGCTTCTCAACCCCACCACCCGCGCAGCCCCCTCTCATAAGGTTCAAACGCAAGAGTGTTTTTAAAATCGCACGCCTTTCTGGCCCACCCTATACTATGATTCGCTTAATGGAACAATGTAAAACATACCCGTCTCATGCATAAAAACTATGCCGTTTATATTTCATCGTGAAGTATAAGTGTATGACTTATTCCTTAGATTTTGAATTTATAGTATAAGTATGTATAGGTGTATAATATATTACATAATATACGTACTTTAGCGTACAGCTCATTAAGATCATCCTCAGTTGAAAGTGGTCTCGGTTTGGATCTAACCCAAGCTGGAAGTGAACGTGTTTTCAATGTTGATGACGCCGACGTCGGCTGTTCATCTTCTCTTGAACTTACTTCGTCTAAAACTACAAATAAAAACAACCATCGCTGTAGTACGTTTCATTATAAATTACAAAAATAAGATTACAAATCATGACATATTTTATAGTTAGGTAGATAAAGACAGAAATGGTCAAGGAACACTGGGTGGCAGAAAGCATATAGGAGACTTCCTACTTGCAGGAAAAATATTTTCTGCAAATTTACCTCCTTCAGAGACTTGCAAACAAAAAATTTAAAAATAAATTAAATTTGAAGTTAAAACTTGACGAATTTGTTGATTTGGTGGTTCGGAATACAAGAAAAAATGTTCGTGGCTCCAAGTGACCTCATTTCCTTTCGATGATTCTTCAAAATTTGCACAGGCAAAAATTCGCAAAGTCCTCGCGCGGTGGCAGAAACTCATACCAGGCTTTCTATTAGTGCTCAAAAAGTTTGTAAAAATATTATCTGCCAATTTTGTCACTGCTAGATCATAACCTGCTAATTTAATGTACTTACTACTTGTCATTAATGCTTTACCCGAATACCATGTTAAACTTTCTGCGAACATGACGCGTTTTTGCAAGGTCGATTTTGGCAGAAAACTGTATCTTGAGATTCTCTACAGGAAGCCCGAGCTTGTTTTTTTTCAATTGATTAATTTTGTATTTATTTATTATACTGCACGGGGTATATTAGCAGAAAATATTTTTTCTGCGACTAGGAGGTCTCCCAGATGCTGTTCAGTCATTTTCTGTCATTTCGTAGAGAACTTTTGAATTTTTCCGTTTTTTTTATGTGCCTACTCCACCTAGCGGATTTGTAGAGGGGGACTCACTACACGAAAGAGAGCGTTTCTGCCACCCAGTGTTTCTTGACCATTTCTGTCGCAATCCGCTACCTATTATGAACGCTAGCAATTCATTCCTCAAAAAAAATCAATGATTTTCTAAACCTATAATTAAATTTTCCAATAATTAATTAATTAGGACGTACAACTCTCAGAGTACGAAGCAAAGCAATACTCACTGCTGCTCGAAGCATATTGTACAGTAGGAGGAGAGATAAATTCAGATATTTGCGGCATCTGCGGAACTATCTGCTTGTTGGCTCCAACATCTTGATGCAGGAGATCGCAAGGACCGACAGGCTGACTGTGGGGTCGTGGTCTGCGTACACTGCCACCGCTAATACCACTAACCGACGGCCCCGGATCTTGCGGGGGCGGCGGACCGCCCCCTGGATGACTGCTTGAGCGTGGCACTTGCCCGAGAGCCTGACGGGAGGACGTTGCGGAAACAATATCGGGTGGATGATGTCCTATGGGCAAGAACAAAGTCAATTATTTAAAAATTTCAAGAATATCACTATATAGTATAAAACAAAGTCGCTGTTTCTCCACTTACTTCTTATAAACCACGCAACGCATTATGAAACGGTTTTCACTAATAGAGCGATAAACTGTATATAATTTAAAAATATTTTGTACAAAAAATATTTTGTCAAAAAAAAGCTGTTTTCGTACGCTAGCCAAATTTTTAGAGATACATCAAAACAATAGATGGGAAGGTCAATATAACAGAGAGACTATGTAAATCTTACAGTTTTGCACCCGGGTGAAACCGAAAGAGGTCGCTAGTTCACTATAATATGATCAGCTTGTGTTTATGGTCAATTTAAATGTTACATTTAACCTTGAATTTTGGATAGGACAAGGTTTTTTCATCGTGTAGGGGGGCTGGTGTAAGTTTAAATTTAATTTTTAAATTATTCTGAGATTTTTTTCTGTATTTTTGAGCTCAAAAATATATTTCAATTCCTAAAAACAACCTTTAGAATAGGCCGATTAGGCGCATTTTAAATAGGCTTTGTACGGAGATGGAATTTAACTTGTGAATTTTGTTGAAATCGATTTTTGTTGAAAGTTATCCTACTTACAGTTTTGTGACATTTTTCTATCTTCTTTAATACATAATTTTTAATTTACGACAAAAAGTTTATCTAGTCAAGTTGTAGAGAATTCGGTTATAGGTAAACAAAAACCGTCTAATCAATTTATTTGTAAAATGTAGGTACTGTTACGGAGATATTGTTAGAACTCCTTTTTTCAAAATGACGGCATTATAGAATGGCCGCCAATTCTGAAAATTTAATTTTAAATTTAAGCCCCCTCCCTTACACTATGAAAAAAAATCATTGTCCTATCCCAAATGCAAGGTTGGCATAAAAAAATGTAACATTTCAAAAGACTATTATGGACCCTAGTTAAGTTTAAGGTAAGGTAGAGAAGATAAGATGTTTCTTTAATCTTATTGTGAAATTAAACATTAATAATCCAGTTAGAAAAAACTCGGGTCTCAGTACGAAACCCTCCCGACAATATAGTGTATTTGCTATTATATACAATGTGGCTCTATTATATAAACTTTGTTTTTGGACAAAATTAAAAATGGTGCCAAAATTCTAAGGCTGTCATCGAGGCTAATAGTGTAAGTGACTTATGGCAAATACACTAATAAATCAACTAAATTAAAAAAATTGGTTGTCTGTAAAGTCGGTTTACGGACGATAGTTTTACGTGATAACGTATTCCGCTCGAAAATCATATTTAATAATACATAACCTAAATTTTAGTAGCTGTCAAACTATATTGTTACCGACTAATAATTTGATCAACCAAAGCAAAATACATATTTTTAAGCAATTATAAAAGACATTTAAAAGAATGTATATATATTATATATTTGTTAACAAACCGTATAATTTATCTGCTGTTATGAAATGCAGATCCATTATCGTGCGTTCAGTTATACTTTGGCTTGGATGAATCGGTAATAATTATATGACACAAAAAATATCCGTGCAAAAACGAACAAATAACGATGTATTATCTGAAAAATTGCTTTAAAAATTCGATAATTTATGACATTTTTATTAGATATCTTGATTTTAAGTCTTAATTTCCACGGTTTATAAAACAAAGGCCATCTGTCAGATGTAGCTTTCGCTGGAACAGCCGAAAAATGTTGAACGCACACTACTCTCTGACGTCACGCGAGAAGAGGGAGAAATGCGGCTTGGGCCGATCGTGCATCTCTATCGCTTATATCGCGCTCTCGCTTGCGGAACGTTACTTTTTTTCGTGTGTGCTGGCGGTGTTTCATCAATTTATAAGACGTTATCACGTCAAAAATAAATTTACGTTTGCGGTACTAACCATCGTATCCGGCCCTGACTGATGTTCTGACATCGGTTACAGAATTGATCGAACTACGTCTTGTGGTGCCATAAAGTGAAGCCTGACTGCCGGTGTGCCACTGTTGTCGTCTAGACGCTTGTCCGGTCGACGGAGAAGAAGCTATTCTAGAGCCGCACGGCCACTGCAACGCTCCAAAACCTCCTGAAGGCTGCTGGTCGCGTTGTTGATGTTGCTGTTGGTGATGATGATGATGATGATGATGGTGCAGCAGACGACTGTTGTAAGATGAGCCTTGCGGATCTACGTACTGCACAGCCGTGTGATGTACAGCGTGCTGCGGCTGCGGCTGATGATGCTGTTGTTGCTGCGGTCCGGGATATGTCGGATGTGTGGAGGCGCCAGCGCGCGGTATCTGCGTACACGCTGCTCGCTCGCCCTTACGAACACCTGCAGTTATAACTATTTTAAAAAACTTTCGTTTTATCTTTAAAAGGAAAATTTTATCTTCGAGTAGGAAGAATGTGACAAAAAAATTGGTTGTCTGTAAAGTCGGTTTACGGACGATAGTTTTACGTGATAACGTATTCCGTAATACATAACCTAAATTTATATAATAATTATAATAATTCGAATCTATGATATTGCATCTTTCGCTTCAAATTTAGGTAAATTTTATTAAGTAGAATAATAAAACACTATAAAAAGTATACTATTATTATATAAAAAACAACTATGGCATGTATCTCTTTTGCGCATGCGCCGATTTTCCCCAAAAAATTTACAAAAATTTCTAGTAAAAATAGATAGAGTAAAAACCGTTATTATTATATAAAACATCATTATAAGAGATATATTCTTTTACGCATGCGCCGATGTTCCCCAAAAACAATAGGCCACTTCATATTTGCATATCAAACATCCTCCCAAAATTTGGTTTCAATCCGCTTATCCTTGGTGTCGGAGTGATAAGAAATGTCAAAAGTGACGTTTGCAACTGTCAAAGTATTATGTTCTAATAATAATTAGTTATTCCAATACTTAACTTAGAAGGCGTTGCATTTCACAAAATACTAATGTCAAAAAATTGAATTAAACATTAGAAATGCAGCCGTTTTCATGTTAAGACAAGACATACGTTATTTTCTAATTTCCATGTACGGCAAACAAAGACGACCGACCGCGTCGCGCCATGCATTAGACAACATTGCATTTATACAGCTATTTTTCTATATAAATTTGTATAAAAAAACTGTTTAGGCAAATTCTGTTATACGACATCTATGTAAAATGTTCTCCTCTTTCGTTTAAGACTGGTTTCAAACCGATCTGATTTAAATTGAGCGAGAAATTAGCAAACACAGGGTCAGGCGGAACGTTACGCGTTACGAACGTTAGGAACGTTACGTTAGGAACGTTACGCGTTAGGAACGTTACACTTTTTCGTGCATGCAGCCGGTGTTTTATCAATTTATAAGATTGGTGATTCATCAATTTATAAGACGTTATCACGTCAAAAAAATCCAGCCAACCACACCCACGGAGTAGGCAACGCAACGTACGCTTGTTAGATACTTACAGTAGTTTTTAAATTAAGTAATTAATTTATATAAATTAATTATTTATATATTTATATAAAATTATTATTGTATTGTCACGGGTTAATAAGTGTTTAAAATTTCAAAATATTCAGAAGTCTGGAAGTGGGTGAAAATTAATTTGAAATTCCATCGAATGCATGCCCAGCTACATATTATATGCATACATACAGGTGAAGTTAATAAAAGCGTCTTAAAAATTATATCTACTATCTACCATCTCCCAATTATACTCTTTAGAGCAAAACAAACTGCGTTAAAATCGGATCGCTCGTTAATTACGATACTACACACACACACACACACACCCAGGTACACAGAAACAAGCAGCCGCGTCAAAAGTAAACACTCTGTTTTTGCGTCGGGGGTTAAAAATTTCCTCACTGACCGACTCATCAAGGCAAGGAAATAAATATGTACATAATCTATGGGAAATGCATGGTTGTAAATAAAATTTAATAACATCCATACGGTATCGGCTCCTCTCAAGATCGCCAGTAAAATTGTTAATGTTTATATATCGACGCTTTTAATGACGCATTTCAATGTATGTATACCTACATTATATTATATATTAACAGTATCACGTACATGGACATGTTTTATAGATTATGTATTTGATGTAATGTAAACGGTGGGAGCGTAGGGTATAAAATGGTAGAAGCTACGGGTATAATGACTGTTGAAACGATCTGGAACATGAACGAGAACAAATTAAAAAAACAGAATGTTGCAACTAAAACATAACAAGAAACAATTTACACATATCTTAAGTTCATTTAATTTAATCACTTTCATGAGTTTCACGATTTTCAGATTTTGTTAATTGTACAGTGTTAGCTAAAAATAAGTAAACGCTTTGTCTCTGAAAAAGTAAAAGTTGCCTGTATTGAAAAATGATAAATCACCATTATTCAAAGCAATGGCACGTCAATCCGGTGTCGGAGAGGCAACCGGATGGCGAGTGGTAATCTGGGCCTATGAGTGGTACAGAACCCCCTGGTAGCGGCCAAAGTGACCCCAAATGGACAGGGGCGTCAAGGGGGGTGTCAATAAGTATGCTCACTAATTTTGAAGCGGTTGCCTTATCAGTTTTTTTATTTTTTTTTTTTATTCGCTAGTGCAAAAACGGCCCGCGTGTTTCGGCTGGCAAAAAAATTTTATTATATAATAAGGGTATTTCCTTCAATGCAACCGCATTTTTATCCGGTTGCCTTTTCAAACATTTTTCGACTTTGCCCCACCCCCATATCGTCGCCCCTGTCCATTTGGGGTCACTTTGGCCGCTACCAGGGGGTTCTGCACCACTCATAGGTCCAGATTACCACTCGCCATCCGGTTACCTCTCCGACACCGGATTGACGTGCCATTGCTTTGAATACATATTTTGCGAATAAAATCAGCTATATAACAATTCGTCATTTAGGAGCAAAATTATTCAATGTTTACATAGCGGCAAGGTAAACTTTATATGATTTAAATATAAATAGGTGAAGAAAAGTGCTAAAAATCTTGTTATCGACATTTTGCATTCTTCAGTTTAAATTGTGAAAATTTAAAAGTTAAAAATCAGTGGGTAACTATAATTGGATAGTTAAGTGGTAGTGATATCGTTAAGCAATTTTTTTACACTTCCCGACGTCAATGGACTATCTACAATAACTAATTTGCTTATATATACAGCCCTATTGTTTTTTTTTGTGCGTTATTTTGGTTTTCAGTTTGAATTTTGATGTTGTTATTTTGTATACATGCAAATTTTAAACATCAATATAAAATGCGTAACGAGCTTAGCTTCCATCGTGATTTCGCAAAAAAACGCACTCTTAACAATATCTATTGTTACATCTACAATTGACTAAAATAATTTTGGAACTCTTGTATTGATACGAATTTTTATATTTAAGTTTAGTTACAAAATTCAGTCTATAGATCTATGGGTTCATATTTATTACACACTATATAATATATTTATATTTATGTAAATTACGCGTTCATCAGTCACAGAAAATATAAATAGGACATAAATATCACTGTATTATTTTATACGTATTACATATGTAGTTACGCAATTGAATCGATTATGTTTTTTATGTTTGTCTAATTTAACCCATTATTTACAATCAATTTTATTTGAAGCAAAACATAAATCGTATTCTTAAAAATGCATAATGTGTGAAAAAGAATTTATATTCCTAAAAAAAGGTAAATGTCAACTTCTAAAGGAGACGCCCTTTTTAAAGCTCCGGTTCCAAGATTTGTTTGTTTTTTATATTTTGTTATATTCTATGGTTCCCACGGGGAACATATAGCAATAGGTATAAAAGGTGTAGATAGGTATAAAAAGACGATTTTATAGGCAAAACTGTATCTTGTCTTTACGAAATGGCTTGTTGTAAGACATATTTACAATTTATATATTATTTACCATTGATTTGAAATACATAGTGTTATTTAGAAAAAAAAATGTCAGTGGTATTTATTAATATATTTTTTTGAGTTTTAAAAATACTTTGCTTTATTAAAATTATAATTTATGATCACACAAAAAAAAGAAAAAAGAAGTGTGGTTGCATATTCAAAATATTGTTTCCTAAATGCAAATCGCACTTTTAACTACTTCTCGTTGTCCGATTGAATTGAAATTTTGCAAACGTAGTTCCGATGACAACACAATATTATAATAACTAACTGACCGGATGCAAATCGCACATTTAAAAAAGCACATCAAAAACTTGAAAATAAAACTGGTACCAACGCGTTTTAAAAATAGTTTTATTGTAAAATCGATGATGTACTAAAAACTAGAAAAAAATTATGAATCACCATAGTGGTGCTAAAGTAAAAAAAAACTCGGGTCGCAGTGCGAAACCCTGCCGACAATATAGTGTATTTGCTTTTATAAGCAGTGCGTGGCTCTATTGTATGAACTTAACTGTGTTTTTGGACAAAATGGAAAAAATTACCCCTTAATACACCCCTTAAACAACATTTTTTTACTTAATTTCAATACCATATACCAATTTAACATCTGTACCAAATTATATACACCCTTCAGTATGTAAATCCATATCAATAAACTTGCGTTTTCATAAAATTTATAAGTCCGGTACTGTCGGGCCGATTTTATTAAAATTTTAGCAGCACATTTCAATAATTACTAAAGGGTTAAATTTCAAATTTGAAGTGATTCTGAGAATTTTTTCCGTATTTTTGGGCCCAAAAACATTTTTCAACCCCTAAATACCCCCCTTAAAATGGCCCGATCAGGCCCATTTTAAATAGGCTTCTTGCGATGATGGATTCCAACATGTGGACCAAATTTCGTTTAAATCGATTAAGTCTGTCGAGAGTTATCGTGGTCACACATATATATATAAATATATAAATATATATATATATACATATATATATAAACATTTCCAAAAATGGTGCCAAACTTCTTAGAAACTTATGAAACGTCGAGAAATTTTGGTCCGACCCCTAGGTCCCGCCATCCGACCGACGCCAATAGTGTAAGTGCCTTATGGCAAATACACTAATAATGGGACGCGTTTAGTAGAAAACTCTCATTCATTTAAGATTGGAAATCATATTTAGCTTTCGATTGTCTTCTTCGACTATAATGTAAGTGTAAAATATGTCCTTCCACGATTTTACTTTAGTTTAATCAAAGCACCCTACACTCTACAGTGACTCATAATAATATTAATACAGTTTTTAGTATATCATCGATTGTACAATAAAACCGTTTAACTTAAAAGTTTTTTATCTATTTTATTTAGATTAAGAACATTTCAAATGCTACCCCACATGGCCGAATACAAGGACATGATTTTTTGAGCGTCAAACTTTGGCCTTCAAAGTTACCGGAAATAACAAATAACGAATAGTTTATGCCGGGTAGTAACTAGTGTCAAACATCTTGATACCTTTATTTAGTCCAGAGAAATTCGGCTATGACAAACATACAAACGAACAAACGAGATATTTTATAAGGGTTTCTCTTCCCTCTGGAGGTACCGAAGCCTAATAATAAATTTGTTTTTACGGTGTTTTCTAAATCGTTACAAATGTCTCTTTCAGCACATTCGTAATAAAGGTAAACAAACTCAATGTTCGAAAATTATGTCACAAATATCCATTTTTAAATATGACAGGCAATCGTTACAAATTAATAATATACTCACGGGTATTTTTTCAACTTTTAATTTCCTGTTATTATTAGCTTTTAAAGAGTAGTAGATACACGAGAAAAACAGGTCGCTAACAGGTTAATGATTACCCGTGCTTCCTTTATCTCATTCCAGTTAAGTGGGTTTTCATGTAAATTATGTTAAAAAAGTGGGGAAGGAGAGAACGCAGTTTACCGCACGACTAAATTCAAACATAAATAAATTGACAACGGTATCACTTTATTGGCGAACTGTGTGCGTGCTTTATGCATATACAGTATAATGCAAAGTACGTTAGATTATTTATCAATACTAAACGAAAAAACTCCGGGTCGCAGTGCCAAATCCTGCCGACAATGTAGTGTATTTGCTAAAACAGGTAGTGTGGTTTTATTCCGTAAGCTTAGGTTTGTTTTTGGACAAAATAAAAAAATTACCTCTTAATACAACCCTTAAAATAATATTTTTTTTACTAATTTCAATATCAAAACATCTGCATCAAATTAAATACATCACTTCAGTATGTAAATCTATACCCACAAACTAGCGTTTTAATAAAATAAGTCCGGTCCTGTCTGGCCGATTTTATTAATATTTTAGCACCACATTTGAATAATTACTAAAATGTTTTTGAAGTCTAAAAGGATTCTGAGATTTTTTCCGATATTTTTGGGTCCAAAAACTTTTTTCAACCCCTAAATACCACCCTTAAAATGGCCCGATCAGGCTCATTTTAAATAGGCTTCTTTATTTTTAATGAAATTCGTGAAAGATTTTTTAATGAAATTCGTGAAAGATTTTTTAATATTAAAAAATCTTTCACGAATTTCATTAAAAATAAATAGAAAATAAATATTAATTACTTTATTTGAGATCAGTCTGAAGAAGATCCTAATCCGGATCGAAACGTTATTGTACTATTATATTTCTTTGTTAATATATTTGTCTGAAAAAATGGTCGATAATTTTATTTATTGAAGAGTTCTAATCAGACGTTAATCAAAGATTGCTTATTAACGCTTACTACTATTAAAATGTATTGTTTTGTAAAAGTAGGTGGCATACGACCACGGCTATCTTCAGATAATAAAATTTTCTTGTTTCATAATTTTTAAAGCAAGATTTTTCAGCAGTCGGGTTTTAGTTTTTGAACTTACGTTTTTAGTTAAAAAGTACACTATTTTTAAAAAATTATTAACGTAGGGTGTCTGTGAAATAATTTTTCAAAATATTCTATATTGGTTAGTCCCTGAGAATTTATTATATAATTAATACCGTTCTTACTAGAGAGTCTTACCAGGGGTAGTTACTCGTCCGAAAAGAGACGTTCCATTTACGATACGAGTAAGAATTCTAAGTGTCTTATTTCTTACAGAATTTGCGTGGAATGTTATAATTTTCGTTTACGCGTACCTGTGGTTAATTTAAAAATATTAATATACACATCGTCATCTGACGCACTCTCAGTGTAACGTTAGCTTTATTGTTGTGTACATTCTCGACTTGCCTCCTTGACTTTTCATTAAAAGACTCGTCAACTGCAAGTCAACTGTATTGTTGTTTGTATATCCGCAGAGTACATCTCCTTTGTTAACAATAACAAACAGAGTGTGATGTTTTTCCAAGCAAATGGCTACGACTACTACAGTGCCATTTTAATAATATCGGTTTTTTGTACCTTATTGATGTGTAAACATCTAAGCTCGCGCTTCCCCTCAAAAAATTGTATACGACGGTAATCTTAGAAAACTGATGTGACGAAAAACCGAACGGATATACGTAATGCGCAGCAAAATCAGTGCGCATGTTAACTGAACTGTACACCATGGTCCATGACTGTACACAAGTGGCCCCTACATGATCAATTATATTGTGCAATATTATATTGCACAGTTATTTTCGACACAAACGATTCAATATTTTTGTAGAATACGCATTGTTCTTTAAGTTTCTATCACTATATTTCAGTACTTTTCACTTTCCATAAAAATTGATTTTGACGATATAATGGCAAAAGTTCGGTAATATTCGCGGTCTTTATTGAACTTCGCTATGGTGACTCGTATTTAACTGTACTTAAACCAATTATTGTGCAATATTATGCCTACACGTACAAATTTTTCAATACTTGCGCAGTAGTTTATAGTAGTTTATACTGGCGTGACAAACTCTGTTATAAGAATTTATAACAAAATACCAACCAAAATCAGAAACTTGCCACTGAATCAGTTTAAAAAACAATTCAAAAAGATTCTAATAAATCAATGTAATTACAGCCTCAATGAGTATTTCGATATGAATTTTTGATTGATATATGTTTTTATTATATTTATATTTGTTGACGCTATTTATGCAGTGTATACCTGTCTAAATGAATAAAGAAGCTATGTATGTATGTATGTATACGTATCAGACGTACAATAATAGTGTGCAATATCAATAATTGCGCAATAATATTGATCGTGTAGGTCAATTTGACTTAGGTTCAGATATTTATCTGAAGATAGCGGCTCGGGCCGGCTTCACCCGGCTCCGATAGATATAATTCTGCAAAATGTATTTCGTTTGCGGCCCGGTGTCTGAACTAATAGCTTTAAGCAAATTCAATCAGATATCGCTACTTGGTACTAAAACAGTTTTTTTGGTTGCTTCTGAACTAATAGCTTTGGGCAAATTCTATCAGATGTCGTTACATGTTACTAAGACACGATATAGATATACTTTATATATAAGGATAGTCTCTCTCTCTCTCTCCCACTCACACTGTTTCTTGCAATAAAAAAAATTAAAAGCTATCCTATAGTGTAAGTTGGACGGACCAAGCATATTACAAAATGGTTTCGGAGATAACAGCGGACGAACATCGTGACACGAGATTTTTGTATAAAAATATCGTGTCACGATGTTCGTTCGCGCTAATTTCCAAAACCACTGAACCGATTTTAATGAAATTTTGTAAATGCGTCTTGCTTGGTCCAGCTTACACTATAGGATAACTTTTATTAAATATTTTATACAAAAATTACGGTGTATAGACAAAAAAAATTGTTTTAGTAACACGTAGCGACATCTAATAGAATTTGCTAAAAGCTATTAGTTCAGAATCAAATCTGGTAGAAATTGCTCAAAGCTATTTGCTCAGACATTTCTGCGCTGTAGTCGTTTTCAGTACATTTTGCAGAATTTTATGTTAACACAAAATGTATCTATCACACCTGAGTGAACCAGACGACCGCTAGTAAACAGATAAATATAAATACAGTAGAACCTCAATAAGTTAAAGTTCAAGGGAAACGTTGAAAAATTTAAGTTATCGAGTTTTTTACTTATCGAGAGTTAAAGTTTGAGAGGTTTTGGAAGTTCAATTTTTACTTAACGAGGTTTATTTATGGATTTGAGTTTGAGTAAGAGAGGATAAATTTAGTTCAACTGTTGCTAATAAGTTTTGTATCTATATTTATTTATTCAATTAGATCCAATTATTTATTAAATTTAAATTAAAAAGTCAGTAATTTTGTCTTCGAGGTTCAACTTATCGAAGGTTCTACTGTACAAACATTTATGATCTACGTCTTTACCTGCAGTTAAAGTATAAGTCAGTCATTATATTTTCATTATTCTATATAAATATAGCTTTGTTTCCATTGTCAGCGAAATTGACCAAAAATGTATGAGCATTATTATTATAAAAAAATAAAAAAAAAACACGGACCGCAATGCAGAATTCTGCCGACAATATAAATAAGCTGGTTTGCGGATACTGAAGAGTATATTTAATTCGGTGCAGATGTTGGATTGAAAATAATATTGTAATTAAGAAAGAGCTAGCTCTTTCTTAATTGTAATATTATTTTCAATTCTAAAGTAACTTACTACATTAAATATATCGTTTTCTAACTATTAGCTGTCAAAAATAATAAAAATAAAACTGTTTATAAAAATTAAACTACTAAAAACATTTCAGTGAATTTAAATAGGGTTCTGGTCTGATAATAATAATAATAATTCTTTATTGCTCCAAAGACAAAAAAAAATTGTATAGGAGAAGTCAAAATACATATTAGTTACAAGTTAAAAAATTCATTAATATTATAAAAACATTTAGCAGCTAAGAAGGCCTTAAGTCTTTTCTTAAACTGTCGACAATTATTTATATTTTTTATTTCTTCGGGGAGAAGATTAGTACCTAAACAAAGTGAATAAAATATAAACCAAGGCTATCCGGCCAAAAATGCGATCTGTAGAGCTCGGACGTACGTACATACGTACATAGGTACAGATCAACCGACAACTGCTGTTCATGATTTTCAATTACAATTTTAGAAGTAATTATGAACTTGAATCGATCTAAAATGGTTTTGATTTATAGAACAGAATCTCCACTTTTCAAAAAGCTACAATTTGAATGGATTTCATGTGAAATTAACTTAAATATATAATTTCTTGTATGAATAAAAGTCAAGTCTGACGCGAAAAGCTACAATAGAGCACATACCGCTAATTTAGCAGTATGTGCAATAAAACTGTTTATAAAAATTAAACTACTGAACACATTTCAGTCTATTTAAATAGGGTTCTGGTCTGATAGTAAACAAAGTGAAGAAAATATAAGCCAAGGCGATCCGACCAAAATTGCGATCTGTAGAGCGATGACGTATGTACGTACATCCGTACAGACCAACCGACGGCAGCCGTTCGTGATTTTTAATTACAATTTTTGAAGTAATTATAAACTCGAATCGATTTAAAAATGATTCTGTTTTATAGAACATAATCTTATTATATAAAAAAACAATGTTATAGCATATATTTCTCCTGCACTTGCACCGATTTTCCCCAAAAACAATAGGGCTCTTCATATATGCATATCAAACATCCCCCCAAAATTTGGTTTCAATCCGTTCATCCGTTTGAGCTGTATCGTGTTCACAGACTAACAAACGCACAGCTTTTCGAAAAATAGTTTTTTGGATTCGCGGGACCTCAAAACGAAAAAATATTGTTAAATTTTGACCCAAAACTAGTACCAACTCGACATCTGTTGAGTCAATTTTCCAATTTCTTATAAAGTGTTTGGGATAAAACTTCTGTATTTTTAGTCGGGGAGTCCGAATCCGCCATAAAAATAGGAGTCCCCATTTAACATTTGAAGGTTTCCCCCTCCCCTCAAGGCGGTGGGCAGGGAGTGGAGTATTTTTTGCACCAAAGTCTTTCCCCAATGGAATGATTTGACTTTGATCTGAGAGATGCTTACTTCTCGAGATATTTGGATGTGCCAGGTTAAAAAAAAACTAATTCCGTATTACTCATAACATCAGCTATCTGCCAGTGAAATTCCCGTCAAAATTGGTTCAGTCGTATCGGAGATTAGCCAGAACAACAGACAAAAACTTAAAAAAATATTTTTTTTTATAAGTACATACCTATATATACTTTCATAATAATAATAGGTATTATATGCATTTAGTAAAAATCTGTTATTTTGACATTACAAACAGACACTTCAATTTTATTTATCTGTATAGATTAAACTTTATTTTAATTGTGAAAATAGTTATTCTCAGGTACGTTATATTAATTTCTGTATCTGTCCTTTTTCCACGTATTTCAACAGCGCTCTAATAAACATTCGCGACTGAACTGTAATCGTTCAGATTGTGAAATGCGACGTACAAATGTGAACGTAGGTATGGAAACATGGATTTTGAAAGGAAATTACACATGTGCCCTAATTAAAATTGAACACTGATTGGAAACGTGTCTGCAATGTCAATTAGTATTTAATTGAGGTCGCGCTGACACTTGCGCCAAGCACTTTGCTGTAGGCTACCTTAATATAGAGATTATATCTAGCATTAGACCGAGTCCTACGTATTGTATGGAATTTCGGAACACATAATCATCAATCTTGATTCCACAAATTTACAAAAGCTAGTAATAGCACACTAATAATACAAATTAATAAGGTAGCCATACAATAAACGTGCTATTACTAATTTTTGATAATTATTATTTATATTTTAATTTGTTAAATTTGTTTTTGTTATATAATTAATAATAATTATATTATGTATTTATTTCTCCAATTTTCGGAGCCCTGAAGAAGGCAATCAAGAATAAATAATTATTTCAAATTCATTTGTATGAAAAAATATCGAATTGTTCATAATTTAAAGAAATTTTAATAAATGAAAAAAATGTATAAATCTTAATACCTACCTATTTTTAGATATTACAATACACTATTAGTCGTCCAGTGATCGAAATTCCACCATAATTATTTACATTTTTAAGTTTGAACGTTATTGCGGTTCTTTTGTCATTATATGGATATCTTCTGAATCGATTTTACCTGTGTTAATGCGTACACATCGTGATGAAACATTTATTGTGCTCTCCCCTCATTAAAATGAAGACAACGATGTATGTTTCATCACAATGTGTGCGAATTAACACACTAAAAACGCTACCACACTCTTAAAGAGCTTGTCTTTAGAGTAAATGAGTCAGTTAAAATAAATTATTCAGAATTAAATGAATTTATTTTTAATAATGAAACAATTTTTTGTTTGGAAAATATTTTTTTATTAATAATTAAACCAAACATACAGTTAGAATCAAAATTAAAGCAAATGTTCAAATGCATCACCATTTTCATTACGCAGTAACTTAATCGGTTATAAAAACTTTGTCTAACATTACAGGAGTCACATTGAAACATACTTCGGCGATTTTGTATTAAAGTTTATCCAGATTGTGCCACCATCCCGAATAGATTTCATTAATATAAAAATATTTTTAACAAAAAAATTGAACCGACTTCACACTAAAAAGTAAAAAATAATTGCGTATTGAAATGTTTTGGAGTCGGAATAGATTTCATTTTGGCTGACACCGACTCCAAAACATTTCAATACGCAATTATTTTTTACTTTTTAGTGTGAAGTCGGTTCAATTTTTTTGTTAAAAATATTTTATTTTTCTCTTTTTAGTGTTAATCTAACACTAAAAATCGGTGAACATACATAAAAAACATTATGCGTTTCTTTGAAATTTGAGAGTTTCCCTCCATTTCTCCGAATTCCACCATCAGATCCTGACTTGGTTCCGATGGGACCACCTCTGAGGTGCACTCTTTCGAATAAAATTTGAAAATCGGTCCATAATTGACGGAGAAATCGGTGAACATACATAAAAAAAATATATATATACAGACGAACATAGAACCTCCACCTTTTTGTTGAAGTGTAAACCGTGGTAAAGACCTCTGAATAGAGGACAAAGCAATCTCTGGTCTTAACTAATTTGTACTGTGTACTTTTCCCTATGTACGGTTTTCTGTG
Source organism: Xanthostigma xanthostigma (assembly GCA_963575645.1). Classification (NCBI taxonomy): domain Eukaryota; kingdom Metazoa; phylum Arthropoda; class Insecta; order Raphidioptera; family Raphidiidae; genus Xanthostigma; species Xanthostigma xanthostigma. The sequence continues at coordinate 18,833,936 of OY754468.1, forward strand.
GTACACCTGTATACAATATGTATAATATAGAATCTTCATTTCACACCTACGCTAGTCTGTTTACTAGCTTACGTCATCAAGCTATCAGACAAATTAATTTGTAATCGAATATGGATATTGCCAATAACCTGCAAACTACGTTGACGTTTTTTTTATGAAGAGTACTTAGTCTACTCATTCGTTTTCATTAATTTTGCGCTTTAAGCTCTTTCAGTGCTTTTATTCAGATTATCTGTTTCGATAAAAATCTATTTACAAATTTTCATTTTTTTTTACCCTCGAAATATAATGATAAATTAAAAATGAGAATAATAGATTTCTCGCCAACAAAACGTTTAAGATCAAAATTGTTTTTTCCACGATCTCCTATAAAATAGCTGCTTTTCATACCTCGACTGTAAAATGACTAATTCACACTAGTGCGTAAAGTAAAAAAATAAGGGTTGCAGTGCCAAACCTTGCCGACAATATAGTGTATTTGCTATTATACAGACAGTGTTGCTTTATTATGAGAAATATAAGCCCTTAATACACCCCTTAAAATAATCCTATTTGCGATACCGATTGCCAATCCAACACCTGCACCAAACAAAACAACCTTCAATGTAGGTACCCAACCGATTTCGATAAAATTTATTTCGGAGTTTATGGACGTTAATACGTTTCAATTGGCACCCTTAAGAAACTGAAATAATTTTTTATTCGCAAGATTGCGTGTAAAATTCACTTTTATGCAGTATTTTGGTTTAAACAAAATAATAAAAATTCCAGTCAATTGCCTGGCAGGGCCATCCGAACTTCGAAAATATTGATATATGACATATTTATAACAAAGAAAGTGAATTTTCTGAAAACGTGTTCAGTGACACGGGTAGCGGCTTGTATTAAATACTATGATATTTGCTATTCGTTTGCATGGTTAACCTACATAATATGTTATCATGTTATTTAGCGTCTTTTTTTTGTAAACATTGGGCGTTTTTCTTTAAAAAAAACGGGTTGAAAAAAAAAGTTCTAACAAAAATTGTTGGGTTTCGAGAGGGAAATCGTTTGGACACAATAACCACTCTCACTACCTCACCCTTTAGCAAGGGGAGGGGTTGTTTTTGTTTTTTAAATGGGAACCCCTATTTTTTATCATCGAATTTTTTTTTTGTATGCGAAAATGAACATTTTTTGACTATTTTTTTTTTAATTTAATAAAAAACTAAAGTTAAATTAAATAAATATCAGACAAAAGATGTTCATTTTTACATACAAAAAAATTCGATGATAAAAAATGGAGGTTCCCATTTTAAAAACAAAAGTCACCCCCTTCCCTTGCTAAGGGGCGATTATTGTGTCCAAACTATTTACCCCTCGAAGCCTAACAACCTTCGTTCGAACTTTTTTTTTATTCAACCCGTTGTTTCTTAAAGAAAAACGTCCAAAGTTTTCAAAAAAACACTCTTTGTAAAAATTAACCAAAGCATGCTTGTCAGCTGCCTAAGATTTCTTTTTGACAGATCTACTACAGAACAAAAGAACAGCTGTTTGTTTTTATATTTTCAAAATATTTCCGAAACTATAAAATTTAGAAAGAAAATGTTTTACAAAACTTTCTTGTAAAAATAAATAGAATAATAAACTATCATGAAAAGCTAAATATACTACTGTTATTATGTTAATGTGATTGTTTAAAAAAAATGTCATAATAAATTTGTCAAAAAATGACAAAAGTATATTATTATTGAATAAAAACGGTAGGCACATAATGCATAACCCTTTACAACCGAGGAAACTTTCTTTGTTTTTGATTATTTAGGAACCAAAGAACCTAGAAAAATTAATAAAAAAATGGTGTATCCTAGCTTAACTCTGAAAATAACACGCACGAAATAGCCGTGCGAAGCCGGTTGCGTTCACAAAAATTAATCTGTTTCGTGGTATAATGTATTGTGAGGAAATGAATGAAATAGACGTGTTCTGTCAATAATTAAACTACAATACAATAATTATGTAATTAAATAGTTCAATTAATAGAGTACACGTGGCAAAAAAAATGTCGATAGACGCCCGTATAGAAGCGGTTGTAGAGGGATAAATAAAAACCCTAAATTCTCTAAAACGAATTAAGAGGTCAATGAGTTTACAAATCGGAGTCTAGTGATGTATAAATTGTGTTTACTCACAGTAATGTTTCTCTCTACGCGGCATGATGCAGCAACGATAGAGTACAACAAGCAGTACGGTGAGCGTCACTAGGAAGCCTCCACAAAACACTCCAACTACCAAAGGAAGACGTTCACTGGTCACGCGCCACCACTCCGCTGCTGCGGCGCTGCTCCACCTTAATTAATCAACAATGTACTGGCATTAGTGTTCGACCGAAGCTTCGGCCAGCTTTGGTCAAAAAACCCATATTCGGTGAGACCTTCGGCTTCGGCCAAAATGGGCCAGGGTTCTGGCCGAAGCCGAAAGTTTCTAACTAGCGCCGAAATTGAACGAACTGTTAGACTTCCAGACAAGGGCGTCGCCAGCTTATGACTAAGGGGGGGGGGGGGGGGGCATGGGGCAATATTATGAAGGATAAAAAATATGAACGCCGAGAGCATGAAGCGTTACTTTGGAAGTCTTTGCCTCGATGACGATTGTAATAAGAACGGTTCTAATATCGATGTATAAAACTTCACAAGCCCTCGACAGCACAATAACTAAATCAAACTTTTGAACACAGTAATAATTATTTATTTTAAGAAAAATAATATTTAATTAAAACATAACCTGCGGGGATTTTTGCTAAACTTTCAACCACTTTATCATTAAAATTATTTAGGTTTTTATTTATTATAGCTCTGTGTACACTCATCATGGCCAGACCATTAAGGCGATCTTCTGCCATGGTGCTTCTTAGTCAATTGCTCGCACTTTGGTCGCTTTGCGGCTAGCTACATTTGATCTCTAGGGGGGGGGGGGCAACTGCCCCCCTGCCCCCCCTTGGCGACGCCCTTGCTTCCAGAAATAATTAAAATTACCTTTTAATATTATACTATTGTCAATGTAAACCTTCAATTTGAAAGTTTGAAAATCATTTATATTATTAATAATTGTAGCTTGTAGTTGTAGCCAATTTAAACTGAATTTCTTAGGGTTTTTAACTCTTCAGTCTTCGGCTTTGGCTGAAGATTGTGGCCATAGCCGATTAATCGACTTCGACTAGAAATTGACCTTCGGTCGTAGGTATACACTAACTGGCATTAATCTAAACTATTATTATATAAAGAGGTAAAATTTGTTTCTATGTTTGTTTGTTTGTAGGCGGTAATCTCTGGAACTACCGAACTGATTTTAAAAATGCTTTCACTATTAAAAAGCCACACTATCCTTGAGTTATACAGGCAACATTTTATTTCGATATTTTCGTCCAGTAGATTCGGAGAAAATAAGCTGAGACAGACAGACATGAGAGTGATCCTATAAGGTTTCCGTTTTTTAATCGGATTTACGGAACCCCAAAAAAAGTAAATAATAACTAATTTATTAGTTACCTGGCGTCCCTGTTGCCAGAGGTAGTGGTCACAGACGCGGCCGCATCGTCACTGCTACCTCCGCCGAGAGAGCCGCCTCCTGGTGCCATTCTCGCCGTCAACGTGACGGACCTACTGTACACGGCGCCTCCCGCGCCTCTTTTCGGAATAGCATTGTTGTTTCCGATAGATTGACGATAGTCGGCGTTTATGTTCGATTGATGCTGATGGTGGTGGTACAATTTCCAACCGGTGCGGTTATAGTCGACGCCCGTCGACGGAACCCACGGATCTGAAGACGGTGCTGCGGCAGCCGATGCGTACTGATGATGCTGCAAGTCGTATGGGGGAATACGAACTGTCCCATCATCCGCTGTAAATGGAATCATAACATTAGTAAATGGAGATCAATTAATTATTATAGATAAAAAAATTTTTTCGAGTTGCAACAAATGCCATTTCTCTTCAACTCAAAAAATAATATTCTTCCACGACGCCCTATAAAATAGCCGCTTTTCGTGCCTGTTAGCGGTAGTAAAATGACTCTTTTTCATACTAGTGCGTAAAATAAAACAAAAGTAACGCAACGTAAGTTGCCATTTAAATCCATATGACCGTACAGTTCAAATAGATACCAATAAAATAATAATAATAAATATAAAAAATACAAATGTTATGATGTAATAATCAGCTATTTTATAGGAGGTGCGTGCAAAAATGGTAAATATATTTTGATTGATCGTTAAATAATGTCGCAACTGATCATAAAATAATGCATTACAAACTAGATACATAAACTACTATTTTATTATAGTACTAGCTGTAACCCGCGACTTCGTTCGCGTGGAATTAATTTTTTTGCGCCGATTCCTAACTCTTTTTCTAAAATAAAAGTAGTCTAAGTTACTCTTTATAACATAAGCTATCTGCCACTGAAAGTCCCGTCAAAATTGGTCCAGTCGTTTCGGAGATTAGCCGGAACAAACAGACATTTTATTTATATGCATAGATAGGTACAAAAACATAAACAGAAAAAAGTGATGAATACTGAAAATTCGCTCTAGGAATTCATAAAATTGTTCAATTACAGACTAAGTTACGATTTTATGAGCTGAATTTTTTGAACCCTTGAATTTTTGATACTTCATAATATGGTATTCACCAGGACCATGTAGCTTTAAAAATAGCGTCGGGAGAACTGCAACTGCTTTTAGGTGGGGGAAGATTATTTGAGACGAACAGTGAAGAGGTTATTTGCAGGTAGAATTTACTCTGAAATGAAACTCTAAGTAATATTAGAGTTTACTGAGATTTGGCAAACTTTTCTCTATTCATATTTCATCATTTTCAAACTCATATCAACCTTAGTAAAGCGAAGTATAGATTTATAAGCCATGTACATTGTACATGTTTGATTAGATGCTGTCGTTTGCCTTCGAATCCAAGTTTTTTTTTATGTTTACCCATCGGGATTCATTGGTTTTTTTCAAAATGATATACGCATATCCTCGATGTTAAAAGTAGCGCCTACTAAAACATGCCCATAAGACGTCGCTATCAGGGTTTATTTAAGAAACAACTGGACAGTTCTCGATCTTTTTTTAATATATGGTTTATTGGCCTCTACATCTTCTGATACTTTCAGCCATGACAATACGTTCGGAAGAATTCCAATGTAAACTTGAGACAAAAGAAGAATAATAATTACAAAAATAAACAAATAAGATAAAATAAAAGATAATATAGGTCTCGATCTATAAATTATGTTAACAAATAGTGGTAGTTTTTATTAGTCGGTTTTATTTCACTTCATGTTCCGTGTAATAATAATAATAATAATAATAATAATAATAATAATAATAATAATAATAATAATAATAATAATAATTCTTTATTGCTCCAAAGACAAAAAAAAATATATAGGAGAAATCAAATACATAGGCACTAGTTAGGTACATACTAAAAATTAATTAAAATTATAAAAAAACTTTAGCAGCTAAGAAGGCCTTAATTCTTTTCTTAAACTGTCGGCAATTATTTACATTTTTTATTTCTTCGGGTAGAAGATTGTATATTTTAGTGCTGCAGTACAATGGACTTTTCTGATACAATGTTAAATTAGATCTGATGCTGGTCAATTTGTCCCTATTTCTTGTGTTGTACTGATGACCAAGCGAAACAAAATTATTATTATAATTGTTCCAAATATAGATGGCGGATTTATATAATATGTAACAGATGGAACTGTCAATAGCTGTTGATCAATGAAAATATTACGGCAAGTATCACGCGACTTAATATTAAAAATGATCCTTAAGGCCTTCTTCTGCAGAATAAAAATTCGTTCTGAATATGGAGAGTTGCCCCACGCCAGAATTCCATAATTAATATGCGAATAAATGGAAGCGAAATAATACATTAAAAATGTTTGTCTGTCGACAATGGACGAAAGTCTACGGAGAGCAAAGATAGCTTTTGATATTTTTGTGCAGCACTCGTGATATGGTCAGTCCAGTCAAGATTCGAATTAATAGTTACACCAAGAAATCGGAACGAGTCCGTGTTATCGATGAGGTGGTCGTTAATAACAACTGCTAGTTTAGTGGTAACTCTGGCTTGCTTCGTGCAGAACATCATTGATACCGTTTTGTTTAAGTTCAACTGCAACTTATTGAGTACGATCCAATCGAATATCGAATTTGCCATAATATTGGAGATAATTTCTAGATCAGTTGTGTTCGTATGCTAGGTAAGTAAAGAGGTGTCACCTGCATACATATGACTACTTTGACGCCGAAGAAATGGCGTCGGGCTTAGGTAGATATAAGTCAATTAGAACCAAAGCTGAGAGGGATTTAAAAAAAAATCGTATTCCCCTCTCCTGTCGGTTCTAATTGACCCACCGCGTTTAGCCTCCGATGCAAAGAAGGGGTTCTTAGTACCTTTGCAATAAAATGAAAATTAAGCTCTTAGCTGCAATGGTTTTTTAAATAATAGCATTTAATTTTTCAAAATTTCGCGCACTAAAATGGCGATATCTCGCGAACGGATTGTCTGATCCCACCCGGTCTGGAACGATTTTATTACAGCTTTTATTGGAAATTTACCCCCCCCCCCGATAATAATGACTGAGTTATGGGGCAAAATCGGGTTTTCCGGAACTTTAAAGCGGCATATCCCTCGCCGCCCGCTCAGAGAGTCGGTCACAACTATACCAAAATGCCGGAGGAGCGCGACTCTATACAGTTTTTGTAGAAAACATTTTTCGATTCGAGACATACCAGATTCAAGACTTTTTTTCCCGATCCACTGCACTATATAGAAAATTTTCAAACTGAATAGAAACTACATGTTCCTAAAGTCAAGATCGATTGCGTTTTCGTCTCATTAAAGTGTAAAGAGACCTTTACAGTGTGGCTGGTTTATTTTTACAACAAACTTCTTAGCATATCTCTTCCCGCAAATTTATGGTTTTCATTACCTTAATGCACAAGTGGATAAGCTAAGCATTACTCTATATTCATAGGCTTCATACCACAAGAGTAAATGAATTTAACCCATTTATCTCCAATTTCCACGACTTCCTAATCAACATACAGCGCATTATGCTGATTGCGAAAGTACGATAGACACACATTTTTATCCGACTTCAAAAAAAGGAGTCTTTTTTATATAAGTAACATTATTAGTCATACAATTTTTTTATTAACCCGATGATAAGTTGAAATGATATCGAGTCGATAAAGAGTTAATAACGAGATGATACTTTCGATCTTGCTTATTCTGAAACTCTAATTTGTAATAAATGTAATACGATTGTTTCGTTTTTCAAGTTCAAATACTGAATTTTTAAAGCTTGACATGATAGTTTAATGAAAACTTTGATTTTTTAGTCTTTATAGTAACACTTGTTTAGTTTTCAATAAGAAATTTTTATTGCTACGCCTGCAAAAAATCTAAAATCTAAATATCTAGTCTTTCTCTCCCGCCGCGTTCCGTTAGTGAGATCCATTTTTTTCCAAACCAATACGATTACCAACATAAGTACGTTTTTGATAGTATAGTTTATATAACTAGGGGGGTGGAATGTATCATATTACGCATGTGTGGTGACATTAAGTTTAAAACGAGATACCGCAAGTTTTCAAACTCACAAGAGTGATATCATTCCGTTCGAGATATATACTATATTAATAGCACGTATCCCCTATAAAATATTTCCTCACTTCATTTTCAATATTGTTGACAGTTGACTTCTGAACAAACTCCACTATAAAAAAATTTGAAAAGAAGTTTGATCCTGCAGGCCATCCCTGAAACTTCCCGCTATTTTCGAGTTCAAAACGCTGTCAAATATATAAAACATAGCTAGAACTTTATAAAATAAATTATTAATTATAACCCCAAAAGGTTTCTGATTTTCAATAATATGTATAAAAAACTAAGTTTTAAAAAAAATCATCAAAATCGAAGCTGTTCTTGCGAACTTCGAAGTATTGCATGTTTTATGTATTCATTGACGCAACTAATAGGGTGTCATTTAGATCCATTGAGAACGGAGCCCTAAAAATTATAATAATACTTTTGATTAATATCGGTTCCCCTATGAGCGCTGCAGAGCAACGAAAACCTTAAATACTTCATAATTTTAAAATAAATATTTATTGATAGTTACAGGCACCTGACATTTAACGCTAAAGTTTACAGTACATATGATACACGGCACATGGTTCATGGCAGTAGTGACTAGTGTTACAGTGTATACTGTAGTTTGTTGTCAACAGTACTTGAAAAAAGTTAATAATTAAAACCATAAACATGAATGTGATTCATCATTAATTATTTATTCCTTCCTCCTCTACACCTAGTCGGTGTTAGGAAGTACCGTGATTAATCCTGCAGAACGCCCAGTTAAAATGTTCACGCGGCCACTGCGTTTGATTATATAATTGTTTTAAATAATAATAATATCTTCGTCCATTTTATTTGGTACAAAAACTTTGTTATGGAAGATAACCAACTTAACTGGGTCGACCTAAAGATATGCTGCAAGTTATGTATATAGATACAACCATTTTGGCGTAAAGCCTGAACAAATAAGATGAAAAATGTATTTCTATAGATGGAGAGTGACAATACATAATATGGCGGTTTCGTTTGAACATACTTTATGCAGAATATATCTTAGTAATCTTCAATAGAGTCATTTGAATATTTGTAAAAAGTCCGCGGTGTTCTATTGTAAATATAGTTGAAAGAACATGTATATTACGTAAGTATAAAAGCAAGCAGCGAAAAGACGCGCCCGAATGTTGATTATTTTGTTTTATGAAACGAATCTCCTACACTCGTACTTTAAAATCGTACCTTCCACTCTCTGCGTTTCTCATTTTCCAGTTCTTTGCATTTCAAAAACACCAACAGACAAACAAAAACTAAATATAACAGACAAACATGTGTTGTTTTTACGTTTAAATGTTAGATACATGTTTATAATTCAAAATAATTATTTGAAGACTAGAATCATTGCATTCAAATAAATCTACACGATCTAGTGATGACAATATTTCACATAATAATGTGATTTAATCACTGATACTAGAAAATCACAGGTTGCTACTGCGATTCGTTGATACCAATATCTGCGATTGCTATTTCACAATATATTAAGACCAAGTTATGATATTGATATCAACAAGTAACCACACTGACAAGTTGAAATTTCATGAACTGATAGATATTAATTATAAAATATCAATTTAGTTTGGTCAATGAGTGCTCATAAGGGGAATGTAGATGGAAAAGTCGAAAGCAGAACGTTTGACTTAGAAACTTTGTTTGGACTAGTTAGGAGATAAACATACTAAAAGTCCTTACCCCTCCGAGGTACGCCCGAAGGGGGGGAGCACAAAGAAGGTTCCGTTTTTTTGTTTTCATCTCGAAAACGGTACGTCGTATGAAATTTTGTTGAAATACATAATAGAAGCTGATAAAATTCTCTACAACTTTAGTTTTCACACTTTTTATCTATCTCCAATCTTTGCCTAGCTATGAGCTCCGAAAAATGATCGATTTTCAAAAATGTGTTAAATTTTCCGTAGTACATTGCAACAATACGAATTTGCCAAAATCATTTCTTATTGCTCATCCACACTATTAAAAACACCCACACACTATTTAAAAATAACATAAGCTGGGAGTACCAAAGAGGCGGCGAGTGATTAAATAATTCATTGTAAATAATAATTGTTAAATGTATGGAGGTACTCCCAGCTTATGTTATTTTTAAATAGTGTGTGGGTGTTTTTAATAGTGTGGATGAGCAATACGAAATGATTTTGACAAATTCGTATTGTTACAATGTGCTACAGAGAATTTAACACATTTTTGAAAATCGACCATTTTTCGGAGCTCTTAGCTAGGTAAAGATTGGAGATAGATAAAAAGTGTGAAAGCTAAAGTTGTAGAGAATTTTATCAGCTTTCATTATGTATTACAACAAAATTTCGTACGACTTACCGTTTTCGAGATGAAAGCAAAAAACCAAAAAACGGGAACTTCTTTGTGCTCCCCCCCTTCGGGCGTACCTCGGGGGGGTAAGGACTTTTAGTATGTTTATCTCCGAACTTGTCCAAACAAAGTTCCCAAGTCAAATGTTCTGCTTTCGACTTTTCCATCTACAAATTATTCGTTGCTTAAGCTAATTCTTGAAATATCAATATGGGCTCAGTGTTGTTGATATCACGTTATAGCCGAGACGGCGAGGAGGTAAAAACATTAAAAAGTGCATTATTCGGGCACAGGCGAGATTATTGTTGGAATCGCTTCGTTTTAGGGTGTAGTTCAACTCCCTAAGTTGTTTGCTTACAAATTTTTGATGTGCTTGACTAATTGACAATTAGTGACGAAAATAGTGCTTTTTCTGTATTTCCTTTAATATCTACGTTCCTCTTGACTTTTAGTATAGCATATGCATTGAGAAAGTTGTTCCTTATGTAATTTCCTAAAAGTGAGCACTGACAGAGGTCGCTAAGTGCAATTTTTAACTTGCAAATAGCCCCGAAAGTTAAAAGAACACGTTTTTTTCACTATTTTTTTACTAAAAAATGACCGCACATAGATGGCTGAAAATTCTCAAAAATGATGTCTATGTTGACCCAAACATTCATGAATAATTTTAGCGTCATCGGTCAATTACTTCTCGAGTAATTAACTATCACCTTTTTTTTTGTTTCCTTAATTTCAAATTGCGCCATTTTTTTCACAAACGGGTTTCGCTGGTCGGACCAAGCCAGAAAAATCACAAATCCATTCAGCTTTAGTATCCCGTTGGAATTTTTGGAAAAAATTAATTCTAACCGATTTTATAACGATTGAATATTGGAAAAGTTATATGGTTTTATACGTTTGTCTAAAATTGGTATCGCTAAAGAAATCGTTATAAAATCGGTTAGAATTAATTTTTTCCAAAAATTTCAACGGGATACTAAAGTTGAATGGATTTGTGATTTTTCTGGCTTGGTCCGACCAGCGAAATCCGTTTGTGAAAAAAATGGCGCAGTTTGAAATTAAGTAAACAAAAAAAAGGTGATAACTCGAGAAGTAATTGACCGATGACGCTAAAATGATTCATGCATGTTTGGGTCAACATAGACATCATTTCTGAGAATTTTTAGCCATCCATGTGCGGTCATTTTTGAGTAAAAAAATTGTGAAAAAAACGTGTTCTTTTAACTTTCGGGGCTATTTGCAAGTTAACAATTGCACTTAGCGACCTCTATCAGTGCTCATTTTTTAGGAAATTTTATAAGGAACAACTTTCTCAATGCATATGCTATACAAAAAGTCAAAAGAAACCGATATATTAAATTTTCTAATTAATTAATAATATTTTTTTTGATTTTTCTAATTAACTAGGTTTTTCCTTATTTTATTCTGTACTTTATAAGTATTTGAATCGCATTGTGATTCAAAAGTAGCAGTTTGGCTCATCACTAATACGATCTTATAGCCCAAGAGGTAACACTAAAACCCTATGGATCTTCAAATAGGCCAGTTCTCGGATATTAGGGAAATTTAAACCGTGCTTAACAAAAAAATACAATGGATGGCTTGTTGGAGTGGACCGAACCGTGAAAAATGGGTAACTTCCGGTCACCTAAAGAAACGGTTATCCTATACATCTTCGAATAGAGTGTTGTTTACTTTATTTTGAAGTTTAAATTTTTAACGTGCTGAAACCAGTATGGTTGGCGTCTAAAGTTGATTCGCAAATTAAGTATTCTTACCTCATAGCCGAATAGGTTGGAATGACATTTAAATGAAAGGTTTCAACTTTTATAAAATCGTTTAGTGGTGGGTTGGCGTGGGCCCTTCATTGAAAAAAAGCAATTAAATTTTTTAATGATTTTTTTTACATAAATGGAAAGATCATAATATACAAGTTTTATAGCAAAACTACGTTTATTTTATTTTTTTACCTCATTTTTATAGAATTTAAAAATACTTTTGACGTGATAACGTCTTATAAATTGATGAATCACCAATCTTATAAATTGATAAAACACCGGCTGCATGCACGAAAAAGTGTAACGTTCCTAACGCTCGTAACGCGTAACGTTCCTAACGCGTAACGTTCCGCCTGACCCTAAGCGTGCTTTTTGCTAATTTCTCGCTCAATTTAAATCAGATCGGTTTGAAACCAGTCTTAAACGAAAGAGGAGAACATTTTACATAGATTTCGTATAACAGAATTTGCCTAAACAGTTTTTTTATACAAATTTATATAGAAAAATAGCTGTATAAATGCAATGTTGTCTAATGCATGGCGCGACGCGGTCGGTCGTCTTTGTTTGCCGTACATGGAAATTAGAAGAGAACGTATGTCTTGTCTTAACATGAAAACGGCTGCATTTCTAATGTTTAATTCAATTTTTTGACATTAGTATTTTGTGAAATGCAACGCCTTCTAAGTTAAGTATTGGAATAACTAATTATTATTCGAACATAATACTTTGACAGTTGCAAACGTCACTTTTGACATTTCTTATCATTCCGACACCAAGGATAAGCGGATTAAAACCAAATTTTGGGAGGATGTTTGATATGCAAATATGAAGTGGCCTATTGCTTTTGGGGAACATCGGCGCATGCGTAAAAGAATATAACTCTTATAATGATGTTTTATATAATAATAATATAGTTTTTAAAACGGTTTTTACTCTATCTATTTTTACTAGAAATTTTTGTAAATTTTTTGGGGAAAATCGGCGCATGCGCAAAAGAGATATATGCCATAGTTGTTTTTTATATAATAATAGTATACTTTTTATAGTGTTTTATTATTCTACTTAATAAAATTTACCTAAATTTGAAGCGAAAGATGCAATATCATAGATTCGAATTATTATAATTATTATATAAATTTAGGTTATGTATTACGGAATACGTTATCACGTAAAACTATCGTCCGTAAACCGACTTTACAGACAACCAATTTTTTAACTAAGTTTATTTTGTGTACTTACCTACATAACATGTAAATACACTAAATTGATTTCTACACGCCGTTAAAAAAAATAATCAACTTAAAAATAGTTCTGTATATGTAAGAAGAACGGTCACCTTATAAGTACAATGCTCTCTATATTATAACAAACATAAAATATCGACCTTTACAGTGTGCAAATAGTCTGGTACCCTGCACCCATGAATAAATAAAATCAAGTCACAAAATGTAGCAATTGTAAATTTTATATTTTGTAAGTGAAAAACGTAACATGTATTGTCCAAAATGGGTCACAATATTCTACATAAATTAGAATCTTTTGCCGTATTACCAGTGCCGGATTAATCTATAAGCAAAGTAAGCAATTGCTTAGGGCATCACGTCTCAGGGGGAACCAAGAAGCACAACTCAGAAATGAAAAGTACCTCACTAAACCGTGTCAACGTTTTTTTTTTTCTTTTTGTCATGTTCTCAAAAATTTGATCTACTGACATGTCTTTAGAAGCATAAAAATTAAAAATAAAATTGATTGTAATATTCAATTTTTTGTCCCTAAAAATCTATGCTTCGTAACTTTTTTCTATAAATTTGATTTTTTATTTTATAAGCTGAACATCTCAGAGATGGGGGCTCATAAGCAAGAAATGTTTACGGCATCAAGGAGTCTTAATCCGGCACTGCGTATTACCAGCGCTCGTGCTGTGAGCATACGCCAACTTATCTAGGAGATGTATGCCATATAAGCAATAAAATAATCTAAATTTAAAATTATTTTTCCAAAATTACAAAACACAGACACTACCTTTGCATTTACATCTTGTACCAGTTTAAATTAAATTGATTTTTTAGGGTTCCGTAGCGTAGGGTCTAACGGAACCCTATTACTTTGGCAACGTTGTCCGTCCGTCACTCCGAGACTTCTAAACTAAACATTTGAATATTCCTGAAGGGAGAATACAACTGATAAATTTACAGGCCAAACTTGGCAAGTTTTCAAGGCTCTCATGTTCACTTCTTTAATGAAAATTTTCCAAGTTTGGCCTGTAAATTTATCAGTGTTATAGTTGAAGTTTGTACAACCCTAAAATTAAATGATTGTAGAAATTTATGTTGCATAATATTAGTTATTAAGTAACTATATTAAAATATTAAACTCTTGTAAATAAAGAAGCATTTTTTAATGATATCAATTTGTCTAAATACACAGCAATCAGTTACCATAATATTTTTGTGTATACCAAAACACTGCCAAAAACTTGTAGGCAAGAAACTTGGCGTATTTTCAGCATTTCGGTTATTTTTTTACGATAACAAATCACAGTGTTGACGATAACTTGACCCCTTTCTCACATATGTTTTTAGTGGGATATATTTTAACCGCACTAGTATACCCCTTTCAAAGTCCCATAATTATCATTCAGCAACAATTTCTACAAAAGTGTCGATTGCTAAATCATATTATTTCAAATTCACCCCAAATAAACGATTGTTCTTTTTTGTAGAAAAGCAGTATCAGAGATCCGTATTATTTTACTGCAACTAGAAACGCGGAAAAGTTCTATACGTTACAAATTGAAATAAAACACGCAAATGTCTTTAAAACATCACCTTTTGACATAGTTTTCCATCTGAATAATAATTTTAATTAGTTTTCTGTAAGTAGGGCATTAAAAAAAGGCAAAACTAAGTTCTCATTCATTTTAAAGAGATACAAAACTATTCTAGAAAGGTTTTAATTCAAGTTTTTAATTTATGTCTCATATAACAATTGAATGTAAGTTGCCGTTTTTCATTCATTATAATTTAACGATTTCCACTTACAAACTTAGCATCCAATATATTTTCTTGGAAACTATCCAGTATTATGTTGGAATTAACAAAGCGAATACAGCTATATAGTCGACAATCGTTATGCAACATGCATAATAATAAGGATATTTTGAACCAAGCCTTTCTCCTTCATTACCAATAATATAGTAAATGGTACAATTTTCGAGTGCAAATTACAATAGGAACACAAAAATTAACAACAACTATTTTTTCTTTAATTAAATAACGTTAAACTGTTACAATACTTGTAAGATTATAGTGACATTTATATTAATTACACTGATTAGAGATTAAATTATAGGGATCAGCGTTTACGAAGTCAAAATAATTAATTTTCAAACTTTGGAGAGAAAATCCGTAAAAATTTTCGAGCATAGCATTCGGATGGTTAAAGCCTCAGTGTTCAGATCCTAAAATCCAATTTTACTGATAACGTTTGTTTGCGTCGCTGCAACTCATACAAACGAACCGAGTAATAGTGCAGGGAATAAAGACAAAAAATAAATTGAACTTCGGAAAAATTAGGGGAAATCGGAAATTTTGCATGAACCTTCCTTTTGTTGTTCTAAACAATATCCAAAAATTCCTTACCAAGATATATGCCGCTAAAAATGTTACGCGGGTCCAAGTTCACAAAAAAATCTCGTTAACGGTGACTTTTATAGAAAAAATAGTGGTTATAAAATTTGTAGCTTAGAAAATTGCATACAAAGCCATAGTATTACTTTTTTCTGTAAGACTAAAATTACCAATTACGTACGACATACGACGCATGCGGTTCTCCCACCTCGCATTCATTCAATCGCTTAGTGAACCAACCCAGTTCGCACATCCGTGTGATGTATGTCGTATGGAGCATTGTACTCGTATCAAACGCATCTAACGAATCGAAATGACATAAGAAACATATTAATTTGACTCTATTTAATAAATAGAGTAACTGTGATCCATTGAAGTTAATGATAGGTATTTGGAAAAAAAAACGTTTCGATACGTTTTGCATCACTGAAAGTACAAAACGTATCGAAACGTCAGCAATTTCAGTATTGCTTCATTTTCGATCCTTATGTCACGGAATTTTTTCGAAATACCGATAAGAGACATAAACGGTACAACTTTTTAAATCAAATTTTATCGAAATCCGTCTTACGAAAAAAAGTGATACTATGTTTTTTGTAGGCGATTTTCTAAGCTACAAATGTGGTACCACTATTTTTTTTTTTACAAAAGTTACCGTTAACGAGATTTATCGCAAAAACCCGTTTTTTGTGAACTCTCATTCCACGTAACATTTTTAGCGGCACATGTATCGTGTGGATTTTTTGTATATTGTTTAGAACCACTAAAAATCCAGCTTTCCTCTAATTTTCCACTGTGAAATGTCTCTATTCCCTGTATTATAAACATTGCAAATACATAATTGTGAATTTTTAGTGTACTCATGGGCGTAAATTTTTTCCGCATCTTTTATCATTTGTTGAGGAGAAGAAATGGTTTCAAAACCGCCCCAATAATCGTGATTTTTTTAAGAAACCTGAACACGTAGTTTCATGAAACGGTGCAGAAATCACTTAACCGCAACCAAGATCGCCTGACCCCAGTGCATCAGACTATTTATTTACAGTTTAATTTTCAAATTTAGAATTTATGTCAACAAGCGTGGCACAATTACCATTTTGAAAACACAGAGGAAGAACCAGAGTATTTGATGTGGATTCCTTGCAAGCAGCCGTGCATAAATAATTGTGTACATCCTCAAGAATGCCTTCAACGAGATCAGCGGGTATAACAAAAATATATACAGAAAGTGTGCAAGGCGCTAATATAAAAGTGCTAAACAAAAGATAAGCAAAATAAATTTAATTTATTACACAATAAAGGAAATAATTAAATAAATTATTTCTGAGTGATTATACAACAAATAAAATTTTTACATGGTAATAAACAAATACAATGCTAATACTATCACAATACGCAAGTTAAAAATTAATTTTTATATTTTTTCAATCAGTTCTGAAGAAGCTCCAAATCCGGACCGAAACGTTAATGTATTGATTTATAATTATATATTTTTGTTAATATAATTGTCTGAAAAATTGGTCGATAATTTTATTTATTGAAGAGTTCTAATCAAACGTTAATCAAAGATTTGAACATTTTTAATTTAATTCTCAATTGTAAAATTGTTTGCATAACCTTCAGCATACTCATATATTTGCATCTCTTTCACACTTACGTGAAAAGTACTTCCGTGAAAAAATATCGACGGATTTTCTCTATATTTACTTTCCTCCTGTCACTACTTCCCTCGTCATTTTTATTATTTTCGTTTGAAATCCCCGCTTTTAAAAAGATTCCACACATCTGTGTACAAAAAGGCTTCAATTAAAAATAAAAATGTGTTTTGATTTTTGTTTTACATCCGTGTTTCAATTTATAAATATTGGTGCACCCCTTATACAAAGAACATCCATATAATATAGTTACGTAGGTACTAAAGTTGACTTTATATTTACACATGCATATATGAATGAGCAAACAGAAAACTAATCTATAATTAATTTTGCGCACAAGTGAACGAGCCGGCCGGGTCACCGCTACGAAGGTATATATATATATATATATATATATATATATATATATATGATACGGTTTAGAACTATGCTGGTTATACTTTCATTTTTGCCCGAAATGGATCTTTTCTTATTTTTTCTACCAATTGTAATGACATTTGTGTATCTACTATACTCTCCTTAATCTTTTGTGATTTTTCCCATCAATCCTTACGTATGGAAGGAATATATAGATATTCTCATTCATCATCATTTCATCTTCATAAACATCCTCCGTAGTTAGTCAGCGTGAAACCTGACTTCTACAATGTAAGGCACGCCCCACCCCTTCATCATCACTCCATCTTCATGTAGACAGTAGGAACGTCTAAAAATGCATTATACAAAATGTTTTCGGTCCACTTATTTTATCAATGGGTGATAGTGCAGATTAAAAGAAGACGATCAATGTTATTTTTTTTACAAAATGAACTTTACTCTAACAAGTAATTAGCCAGGTTTAGTTTTTATCCCCTATATTATTAAACGAGCTAATCTTGTATCTAACTATGTACCTACCTACGTCCGTAAATATTTTCTCGAAAACGGCCCTAACGATTTGGATGAAATTTACTGAAAAGGGATTTTGGGGGGCAAAAAATCGTTTTAGCCAGGTCTCATCTCTCGAAAAAATCGTTTTCTTACAAATTTTATCATTATAAAAATCAATTTTTTAACGTATGAAAATACTTAAATATTGTAAGTAGGTTTTGGAATTTTTTACAAACAATGAAACAATTGTTTTCAAAATATTATGACAGTTAATCTTTAATTTACTATCCAAGTGAGACTTAAAATAAATACGTATTTGAAAGAAAGTTAAAAACAATTATTATTATAGGTGAGTAATTTTATACCTTATACCGTGTTGATACTAATTGATAGTGTTTTATCCTTGATCCCCGCGCCGACACAAGTCCGACAAAAGCTTACCACAGCATATCAGTATTTTATTTAACTTTCCGATTAAAGCTCGGTCACCCAGATACTATTAGACTGAATTGAAGTGAAGTTTGAATGATAGGGAACATAAGCTACGCAATATGAAGCAACAAATATAACATACACGGATATTAGGATGGGGGACATGGATTAGCCTCGAGCCATTCTCGGCAGGTATTTGACAAACATGATGGTCAGGAAGAAGAACGACCGGGACGGATTAAGTTGGACACAATATATAGGAGGTTACCACAATGAAGCAATCAATGTTAAAACACCTTAGAAATTTATATTTTAATTCAAGGTGTTTTAACACTAATCGAGTAGCTTATTTATATTATTCGAGTTTTCGTCAGAGCTCGACGTTTTGAGGTCCAAGGAAGCTATTCTGACTATTTTGGAGATGATGTCCGTAGGTGTTTATGTATGTGTGTATGTATAATTGTAAACCTCTTATTACTTTTGAACGGAGTGTCCGATTGAAACGCGGTTTGCGGCATCTGACGTGACTTTGCTGAACTTAGATTTCCTGAGAATTTGGAATGATTTGGCAAAATAGATTTTGAAAATCTCAAAAATACAAGTTTCAATTTTTTTTTCGAAATTTGTTTTTTTTTTCAATATTTTCTAAACTACTAAACCGATTAATTTCAAAATCTAATCAACTCTTCTCATTAAAAAACTGCGTCGATTGCCGCAATCCACATCAAAATCGGTTTATTTGTTCACGAGATATCGTGAACGAAATATTCTTAAAAAAGTGTTTTTTTAATTAGGTACTCCTAAAATTCTTATCAGATCGATTTCTTTGTAATAAATTACTTTCTTAGGTTAAAAAAACTGCCTTGATCGGCGCAAAGCGCATCAAAATCGAGATACCGTGAACAAAAAGTGCTTTTATTTGAGCTCATAAAGCTAAAAAATAAACTTCTTGCTATATTTTATATATTTTTGAGCGTTTTGAACTCGACAATAGCGGGAAGTTGCAGGGATAGCCTGCAGGGTCAAACTTCTTTTAAATTTTTTTTAAACACGATACCTATGCCAATATTTACTTAGTGGCAAAAGTAGTAAGAGAGACAATGTACTAGGTTAAAGACAAAACGACCTGTACTATCACCCTTTAAAAGTAAACCGAAAACAGTCTGCATATGCAGAGATTGCAAGATGTGGTGGAAGAACCGACTTTTCGTGTGAGTGACGACAATTTTTAAGTTTTGACGGAATATCAATTTTGTTGTGCTAAATATGGAACAACTACAAAATGGGTGAAAAAATGGCGCAATGTTACAGCAACTCAGTTGTGAAATCAACATCCGACACACCATGCAATCTGGAGACAATAACTTTCATGATAACATACCAACTAATTTAAAATAAATGCCTTCTTAGAGTTCCGTTCCATAAAGGCGGAAACAGAAGTCTTATTCGACTGTCTGTTCACTATCCGTCTGTCTGTTAAACCTGATTATCCACTAAACCGCTTCCTAAATCGACCTAAATAAAGTAGCCTATGGAATCCCGGTGATAAATCGGCATTCAAAATTTCAGTCAGATTCGTTGCCCTGTTGAGACATGATTAAGTAACAAACATACAAAAAGATTTTCACATGTATCACATTGGTTAGAATGTAAGGAACCGTTCATTTATTACGTAAGAGGTTTCAGAGGAGGCTAACATGTTATTTTTTCCCTCCTCCCTTTTATGTAAGATTTTATCTGGTTTTAGAAAAGGATCAATGTACTAAAACTCATAATTTGACGTAAATCAGTAATGTTTATTCTTTAAAAGATAATTTAGATTATGAAAATAAACATTAAAGGTTGTGAAAACTTAATGCGCAATGAAAATTTTTAAGATAAAAATATGTATAAATAAAATTGTACATTTAAAAAGAAAAAAATAGATCTTATAGTTGTTTCTCCCAACACTTTTCTCTCAAATATCCATCATTCTATGTTAGAAATCAGACAGTTCGACTTAAAAATATTACGTAAAATTTGCTTTGGCCTCCCTCCCTCGAAATAAGGGCATGTAAATAGTTTGAGAACCCCCCTCCCCCTCGGGGCCTTTACGTAATGAATAAACGGCCCCTAAATCTCTAAATCAACCTTTATTATACAGAATATAGAGCGGGAACAACTGAAACGATCGCAGCGTGAGCTGTGGATTAAATGAGCAATAAAATCATGCAAGGGTTATAGAGTATATTTTCATGTGGCGCTCCCTGCCATATCGTTTATTAAAGAGTTTCGCGTTTTATAACAATAATAACAAGGCAGTTCAATCTCGCTTTATTCCCCGCTAGCAGCGCTAGTATCTTCGTTGAAGAAAGCGTCGAAATTTTTCTAAATATTAATTATTGCCAATATGTGTTTCTTAGTGAAACAACATAAACACTTAACTAGCTATAAAAATTTCGATAATTAAAGGTTTCGTTTAATTATTATGAGAGGTATTTAAAAAATGCTCATAAGAGCATGAATATTAGCAGACAGTAGGCGGTGCTGCCGTCACGCATCCAACGAATTAGATACAGTTCGATTACTTATATCAGCCTTAAGTAGAATATCTTTATCGGAAAACTCCCACGCATTTAATTTTATTACTATTCCAAACATTTCTAAGGATTTTGTGTATTAACTAATCTTTACGTGTCATAATTTCCAATATCTTTGAGATACTTTGAACAAATTACACGGGAGTTTTGCCAAAGGAAAAATTCGATACTGCAACGATTCCTATTTCTGCTGAATTAGTCAAAGCAGTAAAGTTAACAACATGCAGTGGCATGAATGGATCGACCGATACTCTCAGTCTAGTGTCGCAAAATACATTATCTTAAAGCGTGTTCACACTTGAATTGAAAGACTTTTTCTCATAATATACAGATTGTATCAAATCAAAACAGTCCATAGAACATTCTGTGTGTAAGACAGAGACGATATTATATAAAGCACTAAAGCAGTAAGTAAGAATGAGATAAATGATCGCTAATAGTTACTGTGGTTATGCAATCTGATAGTATCGTCTTTGTTTTCTACAGTAAAAATCACAATTTTATCAAATGTCAGTATTCACTAGTGAAATTATTGATAAAATGGCTATTTATACTGTTTGGGAAAAAATCCAAATAATTAAATGGTTTTATGGTGGTAATTCAACCGCCAACATAATAAATATTTTGTAGTTGTTTTAATTGATAAATTGGTAAAAAGATTTACAGTGTACGTAATTATTTATTTACGTAACCACAGTAACTATATTAGCGATCATTTATCTCATTCTTACTTACTGCTTTAGATCTTTATATATCGTCTCTGTCTTACACACAGAATGTCCTATGGACCGTTTTGATTTGATACAATCTGTATACTTTGATCCTATAAGTACTGAGCATAGAAATAAAATCGCAATCGAACTATTAGAGTGCAAACATATACTTCTGTCTTTTTTACGCCGTAAGCACTGGCGTATCCAGGAGGGCAAAACAAGCACGATGGACCCGGCTTAAAAAAATTCTAATTTGCCCCCTCCTGGGCCAAAAGCTGGTTACGCACATGTTAACGTCATAGAAAAAGACAAAGTTTTTGAAATATAGATACTTTATTCAGATTGAATGCTTACGTCAACCAATCCTATCATCGGAGAAATCAGAGAATTACATCGCAGAAACAGACGCAGATATATTTTCGATACCCTTTGTTGCGTTCACTCACCGCTCATTAAGTAGATAGGCAATGATTCATATAGTGAATTAATAGATATATGCTTTTACTAGACCGGCAAATATTTCCTAGACATGGAAAACTCGTTACGGTGTGATCACAGTAACTGTTATTTCGGTAACACAAAAATCACTTTAGACTTTAGACTTGCGAAATTATTTTGACCGACAAAGTATTAAACCTCATCCAATTAGCTGTTAGAAACAAACTCGGGATGTAGTAACAATTTGATTTACAGTGAATAATAAATATTTAGGTTTCAGTTTAGTGCAGACACGCCCTTAGAGAATTTATGTATGCAATTCAGTATGATGCAACCGAAATGATGTCTTTTTGCATTTCTGCAGTCAATGTGCACGATCTAACCACACTCTGACTAACACAGTTTTTGTTGCACAGAATGTGAGCCATGCACATAAAATGCTTATTTCTTCTATTTGTAAAACGGTAAAATTTATCGCAAAATGTTTTTGACTGTCGAAAGCAGTATTTACGTATAATATACCGCATAACATTTGGATTCAGGAACGGCCTAAGATGCAACGAAGCAAACAAAAGCTTGGGACAGGTTTATTCATAGTAACAAAATAAACAGAAAACTAAAAGAGATAGTGTTTATGTATCTAGTGCCGTAATGGTGTTTATTAGTCACGAGCTATGACACTATGTTTAAAATGAGTGCTGGCGAGTTTTAACAGTCACACAAGTCGTAATACTATAAAGCACGAGTTATATAAACTACTGTCTCTTGAAGTTTTCTGTTTATTTTGTTACTATGAACCTTTTTAAACAACTTAATTTTTTATATGGCAAATTAATTTAAGGTTCTTTTGATTGTATAACCATATCATATTGAAATTTCAGCTATACTAAAATGGTTTGAGAATATTTTTTTTTAATTACCAAAATAGTATATAGCACGGAGTTAGCAACGACAAAACTGTCTGGAACTTTAAGTTAATATCGCTAAAAGGTTTTCATTCACTAAATTATTTTTCCACTTTTGTCTTCACAAAAACATAGTTTTCTGTTTTGTTACTCATCACGACGTAATTTGGCTTTGCACTTTGGCAAACACAACTAATAACATAATAACAAACATTCAGTTACTACGATGACTCCAT
Organism: Xanthostigma xanthostigma; assembly: GCA_963575645.1. Classification (NCBI taxonomy): domain Eukaryota; kingdom Metazoa; phylum Arthropoda; class Insecta; order Raphidioptera; family Raphidiidae; genus Xanthostigma; species Xanthostigma xanthostigma. Next base: position 18,857,187 of record OY754468.1, read on the forward strand.
CTTAAAAACTAGCAAATGACTTATAAATTGCCTATAATTATTTGTACCTGTACAAATGGGATGCGCACAGATAAACCGCTCCCAGCAGCCAGACTAGCCGCATCCCTATGAAGCTTCGATAACTAAAAAAACATCAAAAGGTCAGTCGACCTAAATTCTTTTTCAAAAACGTTGGTAGCTCTCGGACTAGACAATAATATTATTTACAAAAAATCCGGTCCTGTCTAGATCAATATTTTCTTCACAATGTACTAAATTAAATTAAATTTTTAGGCGCGAATAGCGTAAGCTAAAGCGCCTATATGTACTCGCTTTGTCTGTGAATCTGTGAATCTGTGAATCTGTATGTCACGCTTTTTTGTGGATTGTGTACAGCTCAAACGCCTTAACCGATTTTAAAAAACTTTTTTTTATTCGATTCGTCTCCGGGTAACTTAGATCCTAACGTCGCCCGATTTTTGAATTTTTGCTCCAGAGGGGAGCAATTTAGAAAAAACGAAGTTTTTCGCTTATAACTCGCTCAATTTAAATCAGATCGGTTCGAAACCTGTCTTAAACGAAAGAGGAGAAAATTTTACATAAATTTCGTACAACAGAATTTGCCCAATCAGTTTTTTTATACACATTTATATAGAAATAAATTCAATCTGATATAACCGATGGCAAACATCTTTCGGTTATCTCTCTCTGTTGCACGGTTTAACATGGCAATTTAAAAATTACGTATGTTCTGTATTTCAAATAAAATTGGTCGATAATATTATTTATTACAATAATGAAATTAAAAGATAGCATTTGTTCAAAAACGGATGCCGTTTCGAATATTTGTAAAATGCAACGCCTTCTGGGTTAACAATTTGAATAACTAATTATTAGAACATAATACTGTGACAGATGCAAACGTCACTTTTGACATTTCTTACTATTCCGACACCACGGACGAGCGGATTGAAACCAAATTTTGGGAGGATGTTTGATATGCAAATATGAAGTGGCCTATTGTTTTTTGGGAACATCGGCGCATGCGTAAAAGAATATACCTCTTATAATGTTGTTTTATATAATATAATTGGGGAATTATAAAACGGTCGAATAAAAAAAAAACTTGGTGATGAGATACTGTTTTAATAACTTGAATATTAAAATAACAGTTGTGTGACTAAATTAATAAGTGAGCGACTAAATTACTAAGTGAGCGACTGAATTACTAAGTGAGCGACAAGAATCTAAATCCAATATGGCGAACTTCTAAATATGGCGGACTAATTTTATTATGCTTTCCTACAATATGGGTATCAAATGAAAGGGCTTGCTGAGAATAACTCGAAAATTAAAGTGACGTCACTCTAAATCCAATATGGCGGACTTCTAAAAATGGCGTACTAATTTTATTATGCTTTCCTACAATATGGGTATCAAATGAAAGGGCTTGCTGAGAATAACTCGAAAAATAAAGTGACGTTACTCTAAATCCAATATGGCAGACTTCTAATGATGGCGGACTAAGTTTTTTATGCTTTCCTACAATATGGGTATCAAATGAAAGGGCTTGCTGTAAATAACTCGAAACATAAAGTGACGTCACTCTAAATCCAATCTGGCGGACTTCTAAAGATGGCGGACTAATTTTATTATGCTTTCCTACAATATTATGGGTATCAAATAAAAGGGCTTGCTGTAAATAACTCGAAAAATAAAGTGACGTCACTGAAATCCAATATGGCGGACTTCTAAAGATGGCGGACTAATATTATTATGCTTTCCTACAATATGGGTATCAAATGAAAGGGCTTGCTGAGAATAACTCGAAAAATAAAGTGACGTTACTCTAAATCCAATATGGCGGACTTCTAAAAATGGCGGACTAAGTTTTTTATGTTTTCCTACAATATGGGTATCAAATGAAAGGGCTTGCTGAGAATAACTCGAAAAATAAAGTGACGTCACTCTAAAACCAATATGGCGAAATTCTAAAGATGGCGGACTAAGTTTTTTATGCTTTCCTACAATATGGGTATCAAATGAAAGGGCTTGCTGTAAATAACTCGAAAAATAAAGTGAGGTCACTCTAAATCCAATATGGCGGACTTCTAAAGATGGCGGACGAAGTTTATTATGCTTTCCTACAATATGGGTATCAAATGAAAGGGCTTGCTGAGAATAACTCGAAAAATAAAGTGACGTTACTCTAAATCCAATATGGCGGACTTCTAAAAATGGCGAACTAAGTTTTTTATGCTTTCCTACAATATGGGTATCAAATGAAAGGGCTTGCTGTAAATAACTCGAAAAATAAAGTGAGGTCACTCTAAATCCAATATGGCTGACTTCTAAAGATGGCGGACCAAGTTTATTATGCTTTCCTACAATATGGGTATCAAATGAAAGGGCTTGCTGAGAATAACTCGAAAAATAAAGTGACGTCACTCTAAATCCAATATGGCGGACTTCTAAAAATGGCGGACTAACTTTTTTATGTTTTCCTACAATATGGGTATCAAATGAAAGGGCTTGCTGAGAATAACTCGAAAAATAAAGTGACGTCACTCTAAAACCAATATGGCGAAATTCTAAAGATGGCGGACTAAGTTTTTTATGCTTTCCTACAATATGGGTATCAAATGAAAGGGCTTGCTGTAAATAACTCGAAAAATAAAGTGAGGTCACTCTAAATCCAATATGGCGGACTTCTAAAGATGGCGGACGAAGTTTATTATGCTTTCCTACAATATGGGTATCAAATGAAAGGGCTTGCTGAGAATAACTCGAAAAATAAAGTGACGTTACTCTAAATCCAATATGGCGGACTTCTAAAAGTGGCGAACTAAGTTTTTTATGCTTTCCTACATAATGGGTATCAAATGAAAGGGCTTGCTGTAAATAACTCGAAAAATAAAGTGAGGTCACTCTAAATCCAATATGGCGGACTTCTAAAGATGGCGGACGAAGTTTATTATGCTTTCCTACAATATGGGTATCAAATGAAAGGGCTTGCTGAGAATAACTCGAAAAATAAAGTGACGTTACTCTAAATCCAATATGGCGGACTTCTAAAAATGGCGAACTAAGTTTTTTATGCTTTCCTACAATATGGGTATCAAATGAAAGGGCTTGCTGTAAATAACTCGAAAAATAAAGTGAGGTCACTCTAAATCCAATATGGCTGACTTCTAAAGATGGCGGACCAAGTTTATTATGCTTTCCTACAATATGGGTATCAAATGAAAGGGCTTGCTGAGAATAACTCGAAAAATAAAGTGACGTCACTCTTAATCCAATATGGCGGACTTCTAAAAATGGCGTACTAATTTTATTATGCTTTCCTACAATATGGGTATCAAATGAAAGGGCTTGCTGAGAATAACTCGAAAAATAAAGTGACGTAACTCTGAATCCAACATGGCGTACTTCTAAAGATGGCAGACTAAGTTTTTTATGCTTTCCTACAATATAGGTATCAAATGAAAGGGCTTGCTGAAAATAAGTCGAAAAATAAAGTGACGTACTCTAAATCCAATATGGCGGATTTCTAAAAATGGCGGTTAATTTTATTATGCTTTCCTACAATATGGGTATCAAATGAAAGGGCTTGCTGAGAATAACTCGAAAAATAAAGTGACGTTACTTTAAATCCAATATGGCGGACTTCTAAAAATGGCGGACTAATTTTATTCTGCTTTCCTACAATATGGGTATCAAATGAAAGGGCTTGCTGAGAATAACTCGAAAAATAAAGTGACATCACTCTAAATCCAATATGGCGGACTTCTAAAGATGGCGGACTAAGTTTATTATGCTTTCCTACAATATGGGTATCAAATGGGCTTGCTGAGAGTAACTCGAAAAATAAAGTGACGTCAGTCTAAATCTAATATGGCGGATTTCTAATGATGGTGGACTAAGTTTTTTATGCTTTCCTACAATATGGGTATCAAATGAAAGGGCTTGCTGAGAATAACTCGAAAAATAAAGTGACGTCACTCTAAATCCAATATGGCGGACTTCTAAAATGGCGGACTAATTTTATTTTGCTTTCCTACAATATGGGTATCAAATGAAAGGGCTTGCTGAAAATACCTCGAAAAATAAAGTGACATCACTCTAAATCCAATATGGCGGATTTCTAAAGATGGCGGACTAAGTTTATTATGCTTTCCTACAATATAAGTATCAAATGAAAGGGCTTGCTGAGAATAACTCGAAAAATAAAGTGACGTCACTCTAAAACCAATATGACGAAATTCTAAAGATGGCGGACTAAGTTTTTTATGCTTTCCTACAATATGGGTATCAAATGAAGGGGCTTGCTGTAAATAACTCGAAAAATAAAGTGAGGTCATTCTAAATCCAATATGGCGGACTTCTAAAGATGGCAGACTAATTTTATTATGCTTTCCTACAATATGGGTATCAAATGAAAGGGCTTGCTGAGAATAACTCGAAAAATAAAGTGACGTCACTCTAAATCCAATGTGGCGGACTTCTAAAATGGCGGACTAATTTTATTTTGCTTTCCTACAATATGGGTATCAAATGAAAGGGCTTTCTGAAAATACCTCGAAAAATAAAGTGACATCACTCTAAATCCAATATGGCGGATTTCTAAAGATGGCGGACTAAGTTTATTATGTTTTCCTACAATATAAGTATCAAATGAAAGGGCTTGCTGAGAATAACTCGAAAAATAAAGTGACGTCATCCTAAATCTAATATGGCGGACTTCTAATAATGGCGGCTTAAATTTTTTATGCTTTCCTACAATATGGGTATCAAATGAAAGGGCTTGCTAAGAATAACTCGAAAAATAAAGTGACGTTACTCTAAATTCAATATGGCGGACTAAGCTTTTTTTGATAAAGGGGTATGCGAATTGTCTCGCAGTGAAACGCGATGGGGCAGAGGTGGAGTTTTTAAAAAAATAATTTCGGGGTTAACGATAAACGGGTATGCGAATTGTAATTCCGGGGTGAACGATAAAGGGGTATGCGAATTGTCTCTCAGTGAAACGGGAAGCGGCAAATGTGGAGTTTAAAAAAAAAAAAAATCCGGGCTGAACGATAAATATACACCAATTTTCAAACAAAACACCAGGGTATATGATGTAAAATTTCGCGCCTTGTAATTCTTGAATTACTTGGGCATATACTCCCACTGGTTTATATTGCACAAGTACGAATTATTCTGTTTTTTGCGACCACTGAGTAATACGGTAAAATACGCTTTCCGACCAGCATTTTGTTTTTCTATATTGCAAAAATTGTATTCTCACACAGCTGTCTAACTGTTCTTCGGTTAAACACTGTATATAGCTAGTTAAAATAACGAAACATAATTCTGCATGATTTAGCTCAATGTTGTGAATTTAATTTTTAATAAGTACTTGAATTGGATGCGCCTGATATCTTAATTTCAACTAAAGTTTATTTTTAAGTGATCATTTTACAATTTATAATAATTACACAAAAAGTTATTCTATAAATAAAAGATTACAGTTTATATAATACACTAGGTTTATTTACTTTAAAATTTAGGAAGCGTCATAAAAAATACTCTCTCAGTGGACACTTCATTAAAGAGTGATATAATTAGTCCAGTGATTAGTGAATAAAGAAGTTGTAGAGTGCGTGAGCAGGCCCCTAAGCGATTTCTTCAGAAACTTGTTCAGGGTCCTTAGGGAGTAAACATACCAAAAGTTCTGACGTTTAGGAGGTGAGCCGGAGGGAGGGGAGCACCAAGAAGGTACCACTTTTGGGGTTTCAGCTTGGACTCAAAAACGGTACGTCGCATGGGAAAAAATTCTTATGTCAAATTCTGAAGAAATCGCTTAGGGGCCTGCTCACGCACTCTACACCCCCTTTTGAGCTATTCATTGATTGGACTAAATGTACAGTTGGAAAATTGCCATTTTATTATAATTAGTGGTCGCCCAGTGGTCGAAATTCTACCGTAATTCATTAAATTTTACCATTCCAGCCCACAAGTGGGGAATAGTACTAGTTTAGGTAAAAATCACTTTCAAAAATTGTATCTTTCCGTTTTGAGGTCCCCCGAATCCAAAAAACATATTTTTGGAAAAACTCTGTGCGTCTGTAAGTCTGTTTGTCTGTGAACACGATACAGGTCAAACGGATGAACCAAACATCCTCCCAAAATTTGATTTCAATCCGCTCATCCGTTTGACCTGTATCGTGTTCACAGACAAGCAGACTATTGATTTTGGGGAAAATCGGCGCATGCGCAGAAGAGATATATGCTAAAACCGTGTTTTTTATATAATAATGGTATACTTTTTATAACGGCTTATTATTCTATTTATTTTTTCAAGAAAGTTTTATTTAACATTTTTTTTCTAAACTTTATAGTTTCGGAAGTATTTTGAAAATAAACAAAAATCAGCCGCTCTTTTGTTTTATAGATCTGTCAGAAATAAACTAGTTAGGCATACTTTGATCAATTTTTACATGACGTGGAACATATTAAGTAGGTAACCACGGCAACAAATAGTTAATATCATATTGAATACTAGCCATTAGCCGCGTCACCTTGCACGCGATATCAGAAATTTTATTTTCTTTATTATAATCAAACGTTAACGTTTTTCAAGTTTGAATGGTCTCGTCGCCCAATTGGCTGGAATTTTTCGGTTTATAGTGTGCACTTCCCTCATTAAAACGAAGAAAACGATGTATGTTTCAACACAATGTATCTGAATTAACACACTCAAATCGGTACCACACTCTTTTTTCTTCTTCCCGTATTTATATGTAGATATATCATGTATGTAAAAGATATAGATTATTATAATTGTGAAAGAATGATTGACATTTGTGAAAATCTAATAGACATAGTCATATAGGCATTCTTTTCTGCAGAAGTATTTGTTTGGACTGACGGAACTTGTCGCTATTTGAGATTCAGAAAATTCTTTGTGGCAACAATAGTTAATATAATATTTTACTCTTAGATAAAGAAAGCAATATATTATTCGTAAAAATGTTTGACCTAAAAGTGTATAAACTTATAATAGCGTATAGCAATTTGTGGTGGAAGTAAAGGTATCTATTATATTTACAATGCTCAGCTAATAAAATCCGCATGTTATTTTTCAAAATAAAATATTATACTCTGCTGTGCGATAATAATAGCGATGTAGCAGAGTTCAACGGTTATAATAAATTGAAGCAAAATATAAAACTCAAACTGAAAAAGGCTAGTTACGATTTGAGAATAATAATGCATGTATTTCAAATGTAAGATTTATTGTTTCATATTTTTAGAAACTGTTGAAACTATCATAAAACATTAAATAGCGACAACAGTTGAATTAGCTGAGCCGAACTTTTATTAATATAAAAGTTATAATCATAAAAAATGAAAACATAACACCTTTACTTCCACCACAACGGTAGTATTCAAACTGGAAGAGATGTGAACTTGACTTCGTATTTGTACATTATACCACACTTTGTTCTCTCAAAGTTAGGCTATTTTTATTTGAATTAAATTTTTATAAAAATACACTAAGGCGTAAAAACTACGTTTTACTTTTTTTGTGAAAAGTTATTTTTATAATATTATTGACTTTAAATAAGGTAAGAGCAAAAAAAAGACAGTATCGTCTAAGTCATAACAATCAGGGACGGGCTTGCTTGTGATGTCGCATTAGGTCCGCTCTGATATGCCGCTATTCTAATAATGTCAAAGATTATAATAAAAGTCCCACCTACATAGTTGACGCAATACTCCCTTTTGAACGGAAAACTGCCCGTGGTGTACCCGTTGTGATATATCTGAAATACAATATGCGTTGTGCGCACATGGCTGACTATTTTTTACGTCTGGGAGGATGTTTGGTCATTCCAATTTGTCTGGCTGTTGAAATATAATTTTGTAATAGTTGTCTGAATAACATATATAAAAATCAAGCATTTAAAAATAAGTAAAGTTCATTCATTTTTCTGTCAGTTTTAAAGCGTCTGTCAGAAGATGTGGTCATCGGAAAGTGTCTGGCGATACTGGATACTAATTTATAGTGATATTTTACAAAACATATATAAATATCAGCCATTTAAATTTAAGTAAAGTTACCCTTATTTTTCGTCACCTGGTACCTGTACATTTGTCACAGACTCAATGATGGAGGTACGCCAAGCGTTCTAAGTACATAAAACACTACTCAAAACATAAGGTTTCATTTATTTAAAAATAGGTTGTGTCTGGCGGCTCTGGGATCTTCAAAACTTTTTGTTTGGTAGTTTGAATTTTAGGGATTGCATACGTTTATTTTACTATAGTAACGATTAATGAATATAGTTTCGAATTTTTAACAGTCGTGACAGTGATAGAGAAAACAATAAAATTCGTTTCCATAATCGACGGAAAACTCCATCCAAATTTTCGCCACCTTTCAAATTATAGCTGCTTTTGAAATTTTAATCGCCTCCCAAATTTTCCCACCCCTCACACTGTTACGCTCTAAGTCCAGGCCTCGAGTGACTTAGGCTAAATACTCCTCTGAAAACAATACGAAAACTAACAATGTACCTACTAATTGAATTTACGCACAAATAAAGAAAAATTCAAACGAGAATGAAAACAAACAAAACAGTAAAGATGAACATTAAAATATAATTAAAGCAGAAGTTGTGTAATTATTATTTCGTTACGTAGTAAACAATCGCACATAAATTACAATGCGCGATATTTAATGGCTATAAAACACCAATCATAGGCGCCGACGGTAAATAAAACGCTATCGCAACAATAAAAATAATGTCCGTTGTACACAAGCTGCAACATAATCTTTTAACTGTGACAACAATTGTAAATCTTTATCATATTTTCACGACATCTAGTCTCAGTAATATAGAATAGACTATTTTATTCGTTGGAAGGTAAGAGTCGGTGGGCTCTCAAAAAACTAAAAATGAAGCCTTTATCGTATTGAATTATTGTTCCCCCTGGTAAAAGAAGTTTGCGCCAATGTTCTCCACCTATAACTTGGCTTAGTGCAATTCGTGCTGTTAAAAGCCTCTTCAACTGATGAATGGGTAAAAAATCGAGACCAAATGCAAAGATCTCCCTTGTTTTGCATTCAATTTGACCATTGACCGAATCTTACACCTTTTTTTGGGGAGGTGAGGAAACCTTCATGGGCACCCGCTTACAGGTAGTGTCAAACTTCTACTGACTAAAACCTCAGCCCCTTTCTCTGAGCAGGCCACACCTGAAACCGCGCTAGCATTACTTCAGTGTGAGTGCATGTCCTTTATCCAGGCTCAGCTAAGTTCTGGATCTTGCACCTGGAGGAATTAGTAATTAACTTATTCATTTGTTGCACAGTGTTGTCTTAGTAGAGGTAAGGTAATGTCAAACTAACAAATTTCGTGCATGAGCTTACACATTCATAGCCATGTCTTAAAATGTCATAAATTGACAATTCGTTCTGAATTGTCTAAAAAAATTGAGTGGCAAACTATTTTGAAAAAACTGTGGAAACCTACATCACAATACGAAATAGTTTCATTTATAGTGATGACTGTGCGAAGAATTGGTTATATTATGTTAACATTGTATTATTAGAGTAGATATACTTTTTTTTAATATTCAGTGCTTTTACAGTCGACAGTCTCTTATTTTACACCCCTTCAAATATAAGAAAATAAGAGTTCCTTGACTAGAATGTACGCATCGGTATTATTATGAAAAAAGGGTAAATAACCAACTAATTAGCCGGTTATATAATCAGTTAAATATCTGCTACTTTTATTATTATTATTATAGGTACAAGGCTGCGCAGAAAGTTTTTGCGCATGATTTGTAAATTTCGGTCCATATTGCGATAGTTGTGTTAACCATCAGAACGTATTGCCAATATCTTCATAAATATAAATACACTAATTAATTCATTCTTTCGATTCTGCTGTTTAAAACTGCCTTACAGTTTGATTTTTTGTTGTTCTGCAAAACAGAAACAAGAAACCACCAGCCGCCAATGATATGTAACATTATTTATTAATACCAACTTTACCGAACTAATTTTCAGAAATTAATCCGTATAACGAACTATAATGCAGTTATTTAATTTATATTATAAATGTTTACTTCTTACAGAATTTATAAAAGTTCTTCTTTTTCTTTCTTCATTTTCTGTAATACGCTGCCGGACATACGCCAACTGTAGGTTACACCAAAGAATAATAGTAAATTGAATAGGGTGCCTTTCTTTCACTTCCTTAACACATTAAAATATTATACATAAAAAAAATTCATCACATCTACCTCTAAATTTCGTGTCGCCCGAATATGTTAGTGGTTGCAGAAAGCAGTGAACTTGAAATATAAATACACGAGTTGACTTGATTTTTGGCATATTACAACTACTTGACTTGATTTTCGGATTTTAATACTTGATTCGAACTTTACTTGATTCCAAGTCAAGTCGAGTAACTTGAATACCAAGGCAATCCGTGAATCCGTACACGTTTTGTTTGTTCATAAAGCGAGCCCCATTTTATATTCAAATAGTTTAAGCCTGTTGCTTATGAGGAGATAGAAATACTTAGAATCCTGCAATTTATGAGCTAGAGCCGCTATTATAGTCTGGTGCAACGCTACGATATCTTGATACCGACGATGAGATTCTATATTCCAATATCGTTTATGCATTACCCTTATCTCCATAATAATAACAACCGAGGCCAACGAAAAACAACAGGTGACGTCACAATTTAGTGGTAAGAACACTGTATGATTAGAATAGTGGATTAGAATTTTTACAAAGGCATGACATGAATTTTTATTATCTTTTGCTGATGAATGGCAATTTCTGTATAGAACAACTGTACGACATACGCTTATATAGGTGAAATTATTATTTCTGATAGAACAAGTAGAAGTGAACATTGATGATATGTTTAATTAGTTTACTTGCTAAATTAGTTTCGAGTCAACTGATAGTTATAAAACTGCTCTTTAAAAAAATAGTATCATTTATTCCTGACATAATAAAACAATTACGTTTTGTATAAGATATGCACTTGAATGAGTACCTATATTAATAGCAAAAAAAAGATCCACGAACTTGAAATATTTCGTACGAGTTAATAACTTCACAGTACATTGGGAAGTTCAGTTGTAGTCGCGTCAATTACTTCGAACTTCACAGCAACAATAATTTAGTTTTCTTATATTATTGAAAATCAGAAATATTTTGGGGCAAGAAACGAATTATTTATATTGTTTAAGAGGCTAGGGGCAGTCAGAGGCATGAAAAAATTTAAAAAAAAAATGTTCGACTAAATTTAATTTATTTTATAAATCTAAATAATATTTCAACTTGACTTCACTAAATTTTCAAAAAAAAAATAATTTTGGTCAAAGTTATAGCCATCTGTTGGACCCCTCTCACAAGTAGGTAATGCTTTGCGGTAACCATCATAACTTTGTGCTGGTTCATCCAAAATCGATAAAACAAAGAAAAGTCTTTAGTTTAATAGTAAATCTAGGACCTAGTCGAAGAATTTTTTTTTTTGAAAATTAATAAAATGGCGGCATCTAAAAGCTTACACCCGAATTTGCAAGGACAGATTATAATAAAAGCCGAAGTTTTCAACCAAAACAAAAATCCTTTGATCAAGTCCTTGTTTTTTATGCCTTCAATAAGCTGTAAAAATTTCATTTAAATCCATCAAGTGGTTCTGGAATTTCAGTGGTCACAGACTTCAAAAACATAGTTTCGAGAAAAACGCAAGTCACCTAAATCCCTGGGCCATATAATAATTATCTCGGAAACTATTCATTCAATTGAAATTTTCAGGGAGTATTTTCAAAACATCATACTAGAAGAAAATGCAAAAAAAAGAAATTACATGGCCCAGGGAATTAGATGACTTACGTTTTTCTCGAAACTATGTTTTTGAAATCTGTGACCACTGAAATTCAAGAACCACTTGATGGATTTAAATGAAATGTTTACAGCTTATTGAAGGCATAAAAAACAAAGACTTGATCAAAGGATTTTTGTTTTGGTTGAAAACTTCGGCTTTTATAATAATCTGTTCTTGCAAATTCGGGTGTAAGCTTTTAGATGCCGCCATTTTATTAATTTTCAAAAAAAAAATCTTCGACTAGGTCCTAGATTTACTATTAAACTAAAGACTTTTCTTTGTTTTATCGATTTTGGATGAACCAGCACAAAGTTATGATGGTCACCGCAAAGCATTACCTACTTGTGAGAGGGGTCCAACGGATGGCTATAATTTTGACCAAAATTATTATTTTTTTTTGAAAATTTAGTGAAGTCAAGTTGAAATATTATTAGATTTATAAAATAAATTATATTTAGTCGATTTTTTTTTTTTTATTTTTTCATGCCTCTGACTGCCCCTAGCCCCTTAAATAATATAAATAATACGTTCCCCGCCCCAAAATATTTCTAATTTTCAATAATATAAAAAAACTAAATTTAAAAATTGGTTGTCTGTAAAGTCGGTTTACGGACGATAGTTTTACGTGATAACGTATTCCGTAATACAGAACCTAAATTTATATAATAATTATAATAATTCGAATCTATGATATTGCATCTTTCGCTTCAAATTTAGGTAAATTTTATTAAGTAGAATAATAAAACACTATAAAAAGTACACTATTATTACCTATATAAAAAACAACTATGGCATGTATCTCTTTTGCGCATGCGCCGATTTTCCCCAAAAAATTTACAAAAATTTCTAGTAAAAATAGATAGAGTAAAAACCGTTTTAAAAACTATATTATTATTATATAAAACATCATTATAAGAGATATATTCTTTTACGCATGCGCCGATGTTCCCCAAAAACAATAGGCCACTTCATATTTGCATATCAAACATCCTCCCAAAATTTGGTTTTAAATCCGCTTATCCTTGGTGTCGGAATGATAAGAAATGTCAAAAGTGACGTTTGCAACTGTCAAAGTATTATGTTCTAATAATAATTAGTTATTCCAATACTTAACTTAGAAGGCGTTGCATTTCACAAAATACTAATGTCAAAAAATTGAATTAAACATTAGAAATGCAGCCGTTTTCATGTTAAGACAAGACATACGTTATTTTCTAATTTCCATGTACGGCAAACAAAGACGACCGACCGCGTCGCGCCATGCATTAGACAACATTGCATTTATACAGCTATTTTTCTATATAAATTTGTATAAAAAAACTGTTTAGGCAAATTCTGTTATACGAAATCTATGTAAAATGTTCTCCTCTTTCGTTTAAGACTGGTTTCAAACCGATCTGAATTAAATTGAGCGAGAAATTAGTAAAAAGCACGTACAGGGTCAGGCGGAACGTTACGCGTTACGCGTTACGAACGTTAGGAACGTTAGGAACGTTACGTTACACTTTTTCGTGCATGCAGTCGGTGTTTTATCAATTTATAAGATTGGTGATTCATCAATTTATAAGACGTTATCACGTCAAAAAAAATCATCAAAATCGTAGCTGTTTCTGCGGAGTTCGAAGTTTTGCCTGTTTTATGTATTCATTAACTCGACTATTGTAATTAGTCCAAAAATCGAAATCAACAATTTTAACAAATATTTGTTTCAAGGTCACTACACTAGTTTTACATTATTTTCGAACAGATGTGTGTGTGTGTGTACGTGCGTACGTGGTCATTCGTTTCTAAGACGAAATATCGAAAATAAAAAATTATATCGAGTACGTTACAGTGGCAACCGTCGCCTGTTAAGGTTAATATGATCTCAATAACAAATTTTCTAAACTGGTTCGCTCGTTCTTTTTTTTAATCAAATAGACTTCAAAAAAATACATTTTACATATCTCGCGAATAAAAACTAAGCCGACTTTGTTAGCGTGTTTAACTTCATTGAATAGAAATTTATATCCACTGTACTGGACATAAATTTCTATTCAATGAAGTTCAAATATTAGATAAAGAGTCAAATTGGAAAACAACACAATATCAGTGAAGTGTGTTTAATTAGAAAAAAACAATTCTATCAATTATAGAACAGACATTCAAAATTTAAGTAGTCAGTACAATTATGTTATGAAATTGAGGTAACATTCGAATTTTTATTACTTATTATATATTGTTTAAAAATATATAGTCAACATAAACTTGTCGTATGTATGTTGATTTTAAAAATTTTTATTTCTGTATGTAACTACTTGAAAAAGTCTAAATCCATAGACGAAACGTAGTACATTAAATAAATCTATAATTTTTGTCCATGCAATTTTTCTGAATATTTTGAACAAAATTCTAAATTTTTGTATATAATTGACTTTTAAAAACGTCTATATAAGTTTTAGGTACACTAAATATGTTTGATGTATCGCATATGTACTATGTATTTTTGGAAGTACATAAGTACTGTAACGATTCATTTTTCAAAAACACGTTCATTTATTGCTATTTTAACAGCAAAGCACGTTGTCAAGAATAATGGCCATTGAAATAATTAAAATCTGCGAAAGGAAACGTTTTTCATTTACATTTTTATGGGCTTGAGTTGCAGTGAAATTCTGGCCGACTATAGAACCGTTGTAGAAAACAGTCGTTGTAAAGCACCCCTTGAGTTCAAAGCGCATTCGAATTTAGGTCAACCTTTTATTAATAATATAAGTTGGGCCAATACTATGGCGAGAGACGAATCAATGACACAACGCTTTAGTAATAAAAAAGGTCAAGTTCTAAAAATAAATAGAAAATGAACTATCTGTCCTTACATATAGTTTCGGAATCTCAGTTTGTTTTCACAATTTAGATACCAAAACAACACATTCTATACATTTTCTAATATCTATTATTGAATATGAAATCCCATTTAACTCATATAATTTTGTAAAATACAATTTGGAGTTACTAAGCGTCGCGATTGGAACGAAAAAAAAGAGTTCAAAAACTAAAACCCGACTACTGAAAATTTTGAAACAAGAAAATATTCTCATCTGAGGATAGCCGTGGTCATAATATGCTACCTACCCTAACAAAACATTACATTTCAACAGTAATAAGCGATCTTTATCTCAAGGGCAAAGTGCATCACGCTATAGGTACATCTAGAGTGGCCTCATATATATTATGAGATGGTATACGACCACGGCTATCCTCAGATGAGAATATTTTCTTGTTTCATACTTTTCAGTAGTCAGGTTTTAGTTTTTGAACTTTTCTATTTAAATTTTTTTTTAACTTTTTTTTATTTGTTTTCAATTTGCTCCCCTCTGGGACCAAAAATCCAAAATAAATGTAACCTACAGTTAACCGGGCTATAATAACGAATCAGTTGACACCTTATTTATCAAAATCAGAAAATTTGAATTTGAATAGCTTTGGCACTACGGTGGAACATTCGTAAATACAAACATACGTACATAGACTGCTAAGCTCATAACCCTTCCTTTTGGCCGTAGTCGGGTAAAAAATTTAAGGTATGTGAACAACCATATTTACATAATATGTAGACCATATGTTAGAAGACGACAGGCTATTTTTTAGATATCTTCAAAAGCTATTTTTTTAGTTACGTCTGCTCACATATTAAAACGAGCATTTTATTTCCAGTAGGTAAAAATGAAAAAACAAATGCGCCGTGTGATTAATAAACTAAATAAACACCAAATTATTTTGATCTATGATGCTTTTACGGTACAGTATTTCTTCGAATGCACTGCACATACGGTACTCCAAGTTGTCAGAGTTTAAAAATAAATGTTTAAAACTTGTTACGATAAAAAAAATAATTTGAAATTCTAGTCTTGTCGGCATTTCACTGCTATGTTTTCAATGCTAGCAGAGATGTGTAGATATTGAAGTACTGTCTGTGTAGTGTGAATAAAGGGATTCCGCGCGTTTTCATTCCCCGACAAAATATCCTATCAGCAAAACAGCCCTTGACAAAATAACCCCCACCCTCATAAGCACAAATATGAACATGAAAATTTAAAAACATCATGTTATAAAGAACAAAATTTTACATTTATTTTAGTGGAAAAAAGGTTTACACAATAAAAAACCAATCAGAAATCACATATACACGTCATAGTAACTAGTGTAGAATTACTGTATTACCATCTTGACGACCCGGTAATTGTTTTTTGAAGAACTTCTCCCAAACGCCCTCCCCTTTTCACTGCGCACAAAAAACGCCATCGCATCAACACGAACCCGTAATTGTTTTTTAAAAAAATCGAACGCAATCAAGCACTGATTTACGTATTTACATTAACAATACGCATTTTGAAAAATCTCACGTGAGATTAGAGGAAGGGGGAGCTAAATCTCACGGTGTCTCACTAAGGAAGGAGGGGTGCTAAAAAATCGTCATATTTGCCTCACGTAATTTGTGAACGCCCCCTTACTTCTGTAGCGGCCATTTTGTTTGAAGTTTTCCATGGTTTTTCTCAATTATGTCAAATAAAAATCGAGATGGTTCCTTATTAAAGGGCGTATGAGGTATACAAACGCAGGCAAATGTTTCTCCACCATTTCATATTATTATATTATATTAACCCAAAACCACCATTAATGTAGGGATGTCAATTTTCAGAAAGTAATCGGTTAAACTGTTTTTTTTCAATCAGATTAGCTGTTTCGGTTAACCGAATATATAAAAACCAGTTGTTCCAATAACCGGCGATTACAAGAAAAGATCAAGGGGGGGTTTTCTTGTCGTATGAGATTTTATAAATATCTTACTCATAGAACTGAAAAATATCAGAATATGATCAGTATTAACTTTTTCATTCCCTTGCGTAAAACACTTGATCCATGTGGCATAACAAAAAGAATAAAACGATAAATCAACGAGCGATGAAAATATGAGATATTCAACATTACATGATTCACGCACGTTCAATAAATAATATCGATAATCTCAATATCGAATAGAGTAGATGATGAAGACATTGTGCAAATGGAAATCTCGTTACATTGTATGTATTGCGTGCGACAGCTAAGTGGACCTACAAATCATCAGCCCTCGCCCCTTCGCAATACGTACGTGTGTACACAAATACATGTATGATGTATGTGGACTATATTATAAGCATTAAGATCTCTCTGCTACTGTTTATTGTAACTCACTCGGGTCGAATTACCTATCAACAGTGGCGCGTCTAAAAATTTTAAATGAAGAGATGCAATATTTTCTGTTTCTGAGTGTTATCGTAACCGAAGCTTGATCGGCATCGTAGACGACGACAATATGCGTAGTGACAAAAAAAGTGTAACGCTTAATTTTAAACGCTCCGCTATTCTTAATCTAAATCATGTATGTCTGGATGATACACGGTCCAGATTATGATGAGTGCGCTCATCGTTTGATAGGCTCCGGACATGACCACGCAAAAATGCGATAGTCTGTTGAGACGCTCGCAATTCCGAGAGGTGACATCGCCCATGAGCCGTGGGGGTAAGCTCTATAAATATACTCTCCACGGTAAAGGCGGAAGACAGTCGTCGTAAAATCACTAGTGTAGACGGGGTGATACGGTATTAAGGGTTACCAGGTGATGTGGTTGGTGAAATTGTTTAGGGTAAGCTAGTTTTTATTTACTTATAAGATATTTTTTGTTCACTTTCAAAATTAATAATTTAATTTCGAAAATATATGTATTTTGTTTTTCTATTATTTCAATAAAATAATCTTAGTACTAGTAATAACATGTGTGACATTTTGGAAGTTTACCCCCTTACAACCATTCCTAACAGAGAAATCGAAGATCGAAAAAAGAACCCTTGCCGACCCATTGGCATAAATATGCTGACGGGGCGGTAACAACTTGTAAGTTCTGATTCATTGGTATTTATACCTGACGTTTCGTGAAAGCGGGCAAAATGCAGCCTATAAGAACACTTCATCCGATACCATATCACTTTTGATAACGTCTACCGCTGTTGTAGACGAAACATCAGTTACTAATTACCAATAAGGCTACAAGCCCAGAAGCCAAGAAGATTTAGTGCTTATATGTTGGTTAAAAAAAAACATAGTATAAGACTGTCTATAACGCGATGTCAAATTAGTAAGCAATTGTTGAATTTTCCAGATTATTAACGACGATGTTCTGCATCAAAAATATTTCTGAAGTTACATTTTTCTTGCCCATTTCAAAAATCGAAATATTCGATTATCTGCGTTTACGCCGTTTTACACATATCCTTTATGTTGAGTAAATGCAAGATACACAATATTTTGATCGTAGACGTAGCACGACAAACATGGCATTAACAGAAAATTACCTAAAAATAGGAAGGTACTGTGTGAAATCAGTCTACAATTTATGTATGAAGATACAATCGCCAAAAGTTTGAACATTTCGACGAAAATGAAACGAAGTGGCTCTAAGCATAACAATAGAACTTAGACTCATCAGTTAACAACAGCTGATTACACACAACAGATTTAAATGCGCAGCAAATTCGCCATATGTGTTCCCCAAGCTACGCCATTGCTTAACAATTTGTAAAGACTGTAGCACACATAATATATTATCATAGCGCTAGCTCGTTGGATCTAACATGGCGTCATTAGTTCTATAAATCTAATAGAAACTTCTTTTGGTCGCATATTAGTTCCTTCGACGAAAAACGCTAGACATTAAGTTCTAGTTTATACAAATTATCTTAAGAAATACAAATATTAAGAGCACTGTGATTGAAACAAAAATAAGTTACTTCTTACCACCACTGTTTTATTAGCGATATTATTTCGATAGCTATGCTCTCATCTTCAGCAAAAACTAAACTAAGTTACTAACCAAAAATCTTAACTTAAAATAACAATTACGGGTATAAAACAAAAATTAAACTATAGGTACTATAACTAATCAGACTTGCGGAAGATCAGGTAACAAACTGGAGATTAATAATTGTAACTTAACAAACTGTCAACAACGCAAAGGTACATGTTGATGATTGTTTCTTTATTTTTTACAGATTTCTCATCGACACGAACCTTTGCGTTGTTGACAGTTTGCTAAGTTACAATGGGTCTCCAGTTTGTTACCTGATCTTCCGCAAGTCTTTTAATTAGTTATAGTACCTATAGTTTGGTCAATGAGTGCTCATAAGGGGCATCTAGATGGAAAAGTCGAAAGCAGAACATTTGACTTAGGAACTTTGTTTGGACTAGTTAGGAGATAAACATACTACAACTTCTTACCCCTCCGAGGTACGCCCGAAGGGGGGGAGCACAAAGAAGGTCCCGTTTTTTGGTTTTTTGCTTTCATCTCGAAAACGGTACGTCGTACGAAATTTTGTTGTAATACATAATGAAAGCTGATAAAATTCTCTACAACTTTAGCTTTCACACTTTTTATCTATCTCCAATCTTTGCCTAGCTATGAGCTCCGAAAAATGGTCGATTTTCAAAAATGTGTTAAATTCTCTGTAGCACATTGTAACAATACGAATTTGTCAAAATCATTTCGTATCGCTCATCCACACTATTAAAAACACCCACACACTATTAAAAAATAACATAAGCTTTAACCTATTGAAGGCCCTGGGCACATTAGGATTATGGGGCCCCTATGACCTTAACAGAGCACTTTTTCGTTAGAATAGACAAAGAAAATAGATAAACAAGGTTCTAGATTCTAAGTCGAGGAATGTGATATAAAATGCATATATTTAAAAGGATCACGTTCCCAACTTTAACATGAAGGACACAGAAAAAATAAGTATATGAAAAATAGTTCACTGATGATTTTTGTTTAAAACAGTTTAGGTACTTAGTATACCATTAAACTAGGGGGTCCCTATCGATCGCGGGGCCCTGGGCACGTGCCAGAGTGCCCAGTGGGAAAGAGGGCCCTGCGTGGAGGTACTCCCAGCTTATGTTATTTTTTAATAGTGTGTGGGTGTTTTTAATAGTGTGGATGAGCGATACGAAATGATTTTGACAAATTCGTATTGTTACAATGTGCTACAGAGAATTTAACACATTTTTGAAAATCGACCATTTTTCGGAGTTCATAGCTAGGCAAAGATTGGAGATAGATAAAAAGTGTGAAAGCTAAAGTTGTAGAGAATTTTATCAGCTTTCATTATGTATTCCAACAAAATTTCGTACGACGTACCGTTTTCGAGATGAAAGCAAAATACCAAAAAACGGGACCTTCTTTGTGCTCCCCCCCTTCGGGCGTACCTCGGAGGGGTAAGGACTTTTAGTATGTTTATCTCCTAACTAGTCCAAACAAAGTTCCTAAGTCAAATGTTCTGCTTTCGACTTTTCCATCTAGAATTATTCGTTGCTTAAGCTACTAGTTTAATTTTTGTTTTATACCTTTAATTGTCATATTAAGTTAAGGTTTTTGTTTAGGAGCTTAGTTTAGTTTTTGCTGAAGATGAGAGCATAGCTCCCGAAATGTACATCCGCTAATAAAACTGTTGTGGTAAGAAGTAACTATTCTTTATTATTTATCTTTATCTTAAGAAAGGCCAATCCATGATTAATATTCTCACTTTATAAGGTCGTCTGCATACGAGGCAACACATGTTGATGTTAGCGATATCCATGAGAGTGAAATCGTATAAACCACGGTACTGACATGCAACGTTTCCATATTTGCGGACAATTATATTAGTAACACGTTACTCACATCGCGCTTCCTTGTAGGTTGCCCGGATTGCTAGGATCACCAAAGTTGAGCATATCACCGATAGATTGCTTTCATATTGCCTCGTTGGTGGGTCCTTACGCCTTTACATAGGAAGTGGTATAGAAGGGATATCGTATCGCTGTTGAATTGCTTTGTGTTGCCACGTATGCGGACGGCTTAAGAATGCTTTCATTAGAAATAAAGGGTCCCTTTAATTCTCTATAAACTTACAGTGGAATAAGTAGAGTAACAATAATACTGCTACACATTCGATAATTTATTTCCCCTTTCTTGTGAATATATTATGTGTACTAAATAAACCGAAACTCTGAGAGAGGCCCCCGTTGTAAGAATGATTGCTCGCTATGGACATTGGACAGTGATTTAGGTCCCACACCATCGTTACAAGTGTCGACTCTAACAATGCAGTAGAAATTTATATTCTTATAGTGTACAATTCTTCTTGTAATGGCCAGTTTGTTATCGGCGTAATTATTTGTGCATTCAAACCAGATGCGTATTTCTGAGGAGCGCGCAAACTGATCATCCTTATCGCTCGAGCGATAAGGATGATCAGTTCTCTTTGAACTGTTTTTGGTTTCAGTCAATAAATTAAAAAACAAACGAATTATTATAGATATAGCGCAGTTATTTCGTTATTCCACCGTTCATTTTGGATAGGCAGGGATTTTTTTCTGAGATTCGTAGATGCGGTGGTGGTGAGTTTAAAACTGAGTTTTCGAGACGCCATCTTGAAAAGAAGGATAGAATAGTTTTTTATGTGTCCCCACAACCGTGAATCTCACAATTTTTTAAATAATAAATTTCTCCACAACTTTTAATTAGCTAATTTTTAAATGAATGTTTTATACGAAAAAGTGACACTTTGCTAAAACGAGCGACTACGCGATTTCGCCCGAGTACCTTCTATGAAATAGCTGATTTTCACATCATAAGAAATATATTTGTAATATTTTTCAGAGTTCAATTCTGTCATACGAGTATAGCATCTATAATATATTATGTGGATTGTTTAGGATGGCAACGTCTACTACGCTCGTCTCTGTTGCTCATATAGACTTAACGTCACTACATAGGTAGTAAGATCTTTCGTACTGAGAGCTTTGTAATTTACCTCTGAAAATGAAAGAGTTAACAAAGTTTTTTTTGGCTATATCTCGTTCAAGATTTAATTGATATACTCTGACACGTCTAATGAATTAACTTCCAAATCTTCTAGCTTCTTATTTTAAATAGTGTTTCTTATTTTCATGTCCTGTCACAGAGAATTTAGAAAATATTTAAACTGGTTCACAGTTTAGCTTTTGAAATACTACACCAGAGTATAAGTAGACATTGTAAGAGGCATTATGACAACGACGACGGCCTATGAGACAAAGTTGAGTAATTCAGTTCTGTGCCAAAGATCTGACTCCAAAGGAGGATCCGTGAGAACTGACTTCGTTCTTTTTGACTCATCGGATTAGTGAAACATTTTAACACACAGAAGCATATTTTCTCTTTCTCCCTCTCTCTCTCTCTCTCTCTCTCTCTGTGTGTGTGGGTGGGTAGTCTAGATTCAGTACATACAAGTACGCCACAGATACGAGTTACTGTGCAATGTGCATTGTAATCTGCATCTGTTCTGGGCATTGAACTAAACCTAAAGAACTGGAAGGGACCCGATATGACATGAAAGTGAGGCAAAAAAAAATCTAGGCAACCCGCGAGTGTGTAGGGTATCTATCTCTTTCTAACGCATTGAATAGGCGGTGGAATTGAAGAGATTATGGGTTTTTTATCATTGTTTTACCATTTTATATTATTATATGTGAATATATAATTTAATTTTATTTAATCCATGGTTATTATTAAAAGCTGTGCAAATAAAATATCATGAAATATTTCAATATTAATCTTTAAAAGTAACAAAATATGCAGCTGTACTTAACGACATTTCGATATTTTTATTAAAATATGTATTATAATTTATATTATACTTTTCTGATTATCTATTATTTGAAACTATTTTGATTTATGGCATACTTGCTCATGTTTAAGACGAAATTATCGATTTTGGTAATAAAAGAAAATAAAACAATAAAAGTTTAAGACGTATATTTCAGATTTCTTCAGTATATTATTTATTTAACAATTTTTAAATAATATCAATTTAGTCATTCTTTGCCTAACTGTAGCTGTCTTACCATGTAAATCCAGGTTAATTAATTTCGAGTGATGATGCATTCTACATTTTATGAAAATGTTCAATATTTGCTTAATTATTTGAATTTCATGTAATACTTCCGAAAGGAATTCGTGGTTTACCGGGTGGCTTGGGACAAAATCCTGAATTTTTTTTGAAAAGTGATTAGCCGCCGTATTAATTAATGACCTTTTAACATTGGTGTTATTTTTTATTAAATTTTCATTTTGAATTAAATAACGGAACTGTTTCTCAGCAAATCTAACAATCTCGTATACAATTTCAGGAGCATATACCAAACCGCCGCGGCTCACAATATTCATAAATTTTTTGTAACTCTCTTGTGAAGCAGGATACTCGTGGTCAGTAAAAAATTTTTGTTTCTTGTAAAGTAAGATTTCTATGCAATGATCGCATCTAGATCTATTTACAAGACTTCGGACAATATAGCCAGAAATGTAGTATATGACATTATCTTGAAAATCTGTTAAAGTTTTTTTACCTAAATATTTAATATGATTATCTATCGACTCTTCGTTATTTTCATTATCAAACTGAATTTCTTGTGTTTGTCTTTTCTGTGATCTGAATTCAAATGCGGGGGTGCAATAATCCCCAAAGTCTCCACAGTTGGCTCTGATACTTGGGGTGACAGAATTTCGAAATAATAATTGTCGAAGAGCCCACTTAAGTTGCTGGGAGTTTGGGTTATTATTCCACCCCCCTCTTGATCGGATACATGAAAAATATAATTCAAGATGATCTTGGGAACACTTATAAGTTAAAAAATATTTTAATGGCTCTTCATCCATTTTAAAAAGATCCTTAGCTAAGTCTAAAGAACTCTGCATTGTTAAGATGAAACCTAATGCAAATGTTTTCCTGTTGTGGCTCAATAAATTTACTCCATCGATTTTTAAAGATCTGAAATACTTTTCAATATTTGTAAATATTTCTTCAAAATATTTAATACTGTTGGGCCTAATTGGGGCCTTAAAACCTTTTCCATAAGGATTTCGGCTATTTAAAATGTCAAACACTTTGTCAATGATTCGAATAAATTCGACAGTAGCAGCGCTGTTTTTAAACTTGTTTGTATTAGTTTTCTCTAAAAATTCAATTGCATCTGCAACCCCACTACTCAAGGATTGTGCAGCTAATTTAACGTTCATGATTTTGTTTTTAAAATTAACATGATGCGATGTTAATGAATTGGCTAGTGTAAGCTGTTCTTTCTGCTGGATATCATCCAGCTCTTTCAAAAAGTTCCAACTTATTTTGCCCAAATCTGAAGTGAAATTAAATTTTTGTTCAGCAAAAGCATTTCTAGCCAGTTTTAGCATATGACAAGCGTCAAGCATGCAGTGTACTTTAATTTCAGGTTCGTTGGGATGTGGGAAATTTGGAACTAACTGTTTCTCGGATATCTTACACCCTAAATTTTTATATGTGGCAATATTTGCCTGTGCCCCGTCTGATGTAATTGACCTAATAATAATGCCACTCTCATACAGACTTCTCAAACAACTATTTATTACTTGAGTCTGAATATTAGCATCTATTTTATTGACTAAAAAGTAAGCTACTGGACATTTAAAATTAGTTGTGTAGCTTACTATTTGAAAAAAAAGTGCCTCAGATGCTGGCTTTTCATAATCTACGTCAATTATACGACCGTAATTTACATTTCCAGTAAATCGTCCCTCTGAATCATCCCAAAGAACCTGTTTTCGTAAAGACATCGCATCAAAAATTAAAGCACAGTTTTTCATGCAACGGTTTTTCTTGACCTCTTCTTTCAAAAATTCTAAAACTTCTGTTAATATTCCTGGTTCACCGTTAACACTTTTTAACCACTTACGTATGGTTCTTCCATTTGGCAGAACAAAATATTGCTTCAAAAAGTTGTAAGCCTTTGGCGAATAAAAATAAAGCGTGTGCGTAAATTGTTTCATTAGTGCAGAGTAACGTCTTTGACTACTATCTTTCAATTGAGAGTCTGTTTTTTGCAGAAGCACTAGTTCTAAAGGAAGACCTATAAGATATAAATAGACATAATTTAAATAATGAATATAAAACACTTGGAAAATTCTACAGATAATCGTTAATTATAAAATTATTCGATCTTCCTTTCGGACACTTAGTCCTTCAGCAACAAATAATTATATTCTAAAAGTTAGTTTTTTGTCTTGGTTACAAAATTGTGAAATGATTTATAATTATTTTAGGCAAAATTATGGTTATTGTCTACACCTACCTACAATGGGTACCAAAAGCCGGTATAGACAACAATGAGACAATAACCATAATTTATTATTATTATTATTTAATGGTTGTATTGCTTTCAAGCAATACCAACAATAAATACCTAGGTAATAGTTTTAGTACCCACTGTACAGACGAAAACCATAAATTATTATTACCTATAATATGGGTAATACCAGCTTTAGTAGGTATCCATTGTATAGATTAGGGACAATAATCATATTTTTGATCTGAATAATTTTAAAGCATTGCACATTTATTGTAACAAAGACAAAAAAACTCAGTGCAAATCAAACATAATTTACTAGCCTTCGAAGTAATTTGTCAGCACATTATCTAAGTTTTCATTGCTAAAACCGCTTTTGGTAACTTCATTTATAACATCTTTCATGGACATTAATTTTAAATTTGTCCTCTTGACTTTCTGTTTCAAGGTTTTTACTTGTCTTTTCAAACGTAAAATATTCACTGTTGTTGTCTGGGTTCCTTGGTCCCTAAAATTTTTAGTAGATGTGGAAAGCAAATCCTTCAATTCTGTTGAAACCGTATCAATATCCATAGGTTCTCCTGCAACCGTATCATCTGCAATCTAATAAAATAATAATAATAATTTAGTCACAAAATAAGGTTTTTAATCATTATTATTGTAACTCACTTTTTGTCGCACTAATGCTCTGCGTTGGGTTGTTTTCATTGCTAGATATTTGGGAAAGGAAAAAAGAGTTGGCACAGCATCTAGTTTGAGAATTTTGGTTTTACGGCCTGGCCTATCTTGAAAATCTTTTGGCAAAAAGTGTACGCTACAAAGCCTGCTTGTTTTTGAAGGAAACCAATTCTCTCTTCTTATAGCTTTCACCCAAAGTTCCAGAATTTCTGGGCGTTTAAATGGAAAACTAGAAATAAAAAACGTGCCTAATGAAAGAGTTACTCATAAACAATTTAAATGTTCGACATTTTGTAATTTGAGGAGGAATGTGTATTTATGAAAAAATATTTGCAAACTTACGTATGAAAAGATAATGGTTTTCTTGCATCCTGTTCATTATTGCAACCGTAGGCGACACAATTTAGAACCATATTAATTGTTTTATTTATGAACGCACACACTGAATTGGCTGTTGGCAATTATTATAGTTTTTATCAAATATTTCACTTAAACAGAAATACAAACGGCACAAGCTAACGCAAATGAACCTAGGCAACAACTGATGTCGGATGACGCGAATTGACGATAATTTATTACAATTTCTACGTAGGGTTGATTTGTTAATTGCAGAAAATCAAATCGGTAACTAACATAATATTATTTAGACATGCAACTATCTCCCACAAAATGTATTTTTCTACAGGTAAAAAGAACTACAGGTAAAAATAAATAACAATGAGATCGGTGTTGCATTCACTTCAACGTGCAAGACAAAGAAAGGTACCCTACATGGTTGCTCTTTCTCACTCTTTGCGCCTGACACAGTACTCCTTCATAGCACATACGGACGGGGCCGTTCCAGGTCTTTAGGTATATTTCAATGGTTCTGGGTCAGGTACAGTTACACGGTACATGTGATGGCAGTACTGTACAATGTTCATCTTGAATTAAAATTATGTATACAATTATTATTTATTTTAATAATAGAAATTTGTATTTTTTTACCCCTTCTAATAATAATAATCGTTACAATTATTTCTATACGATAACATAAATTCATTTTTTTAAATTATTATTATTGTACCGACAAAGTAGACTGAATGTTTTAAAATTATGTTAAGTATAAAAAAAAAATATTTCAGCACAGTGCGCTACCTTTGAAATAAAATTTATGAGCACACACAATTTTAATTATTTTCGAATTTGATTTTTAACGTAAATTTTATTTTTAAGCAAGCCTGCCATTTTTATCAATAAACGAATAACCAAATCTTTTATTAACGTCGATTATTGAATTAATGAATAACAGCTGCAGTAACTTATCAGACCTTTTTGAATCGGTTCAGAGAGTCAGGTCGTATACGGAATCCAGATGCCAAGATGCAAATCACTATAAAGATTCATTTTTCCCATCTCAACGGTGAGACATTAGATGTGAATGTGAAGACTTACCGCTCATCATCAACAACCTAGAACATTTACTACGGAATATGAAACAGACTGTTCAAACTGTAGACGTTTATTTGCCTTTCTCTTGTTCCTCAGCCTATAATGCATAAACGCTTTAAGGGAATGGAGTCGGGCGAGTTTCTAGCACGTCAACCGAAGAGGGGGGCATTAGACTAGATTTATTATTTTTTTTAATTAGGGATCCAAATTTCTGACAAAGCTGCAAGTTGTTTTAGCTTATCAACATAATATAAATAATCATATGATCCAAGTACTTAATTTTTGCAAAAAACTGCTCTGAAGAAATTTTGACAGCTGATGCCAAAAAGAGCTCTCATAGACTAGTCAAATTACTAAAGCGAATTGGAAGATCTGTAATTAGAAAAAATATTTTTTGCACGATCCCCTATAAAATAGCTGCTTTTCATGAGTATACAGCGATAGTAAAATGATCTCTTTTCACTAAACATTTATTTTTTGTTTAGTGATTTTATGTAACACAAAGTAAATTTTAATTTCGTTCGTTTAAATTTGAATTTTATTAATAAATGTAAAAAACTTAACATAAGTTTTTTAGTACACTTCGCCTATCATTATAAATTCTGTAAAGTGAATAGCACTATACCGGCTGTCAAAAATACATTTGAAGTTAATGAATTTCCAAAAAATCAATATCAGTTAAGCCGTGGGTCTACCTAAAACCAAAAAACGTCTACGAGAAACAAAAATCGCGAACCTCTGACCTGTATCTATTTTTAGACAATTCCTATTCCATAGATAAAGGTTCTAAGAGTATCATATTATCAACGGTAGGGTAGCAAAGCTTAATAATACCCTCTGTGCACACACACGGCGTTTCATTACGGATCCATGGGCAGGGGAACCACTATATGCGAGGGCACGCATAATACTCTCGCACTTGTCGTAGGCTGTCTGAGTTCTCTCGCTAGCTACGGGAATCAAACAATAGATTGACGTTAATGCGACTGACGCAATGGTGGCGACACGGTCACTGACGACGCGTCACGCGACGCCTACCGTGTAGGCAAAGAACATTTTAGTTCATATTGATGTTTGTTCAAACAGATTATCTTCTACTCCGATAAAAATTCACAATATCGATGACATTTTTTTGCAACTATCGACGAAAATGCGAGTATATTTCATCTTTGCACTTATCGTACCGTAAGTATTAAGTTTAAACCACTATAACTCGAAAAAAACGATCAAACGCGTGTAGTGCACATATATTTATACGGTTTTTCGTATGAACTATTTATGGGTCGCAAACGTTGCTTGACAAATATCATACTCTAACGTAGAAATGCGTCATCACAATGTGTTGATACTGATTTGTAGATTATTCATCCATTCATCTCTATATTATTATTGATTGCACTATTAAAATCACTTTGGGCCTTCCATAAATCAAGAAGTCCTAATAAATATTGACATGTACACTAGTTACATCGGACGGTTTTTTCAAAGTTGATATAATGGTTCTTGTCGCCGCTATATAAATAAAAATATAACAGCCATATAAAAATACTGTAAGGAAGATCGCAGCTGAACTCCTACATGTTAATATATCTTATTCAAAATAATTTTCGTTCAAAGTGTTTAAAAAGTACTACTCTATTGATTTTTTTCAGATTCAGACTAATTTAGAAACTTACATCTTGGGAAATATTCACCTAAAAAATTTTATTGCATTTATCCTGTACGGAAAAAAATGTTCATTCCTCAGTTCTATGTATGGAAAGCTACTCTTAAATTATTTTTTTTCCAATTTCATTACACAATGGTATGACGATTCACATAAGACACCTGCCTGTAAAATTTAATCCGAGTCGATGAAAAGATGCCGGAGTTATAAGGTTGTGACATACAGACAGACAGACAGACAAACGGACATGACGAGATTGGATTTCGTTTTTTGCAATTTGGCTACGGAAATCTAAAAAGCAATTATGAGATTTTAACGTTTTAAGTTTTAGTTGGCCTGTCTTTTGTTCGCAAATTACGCGTGTTGGCTCGATTTTAGTCAGGCTGCTATGTATTTTAAAATGAAATTCAAATAATACATTTTTTGTAAGACCCGTAAGAGTGGTCCCAAAGGGTTGTTATACTCACATAACTAAATAGTTTTACGGTGGGTAAGAACTAGAAATAAATGTTATGAAAACTTTTTTTTTTATTTAAAAATATAAAACTCTCAGCAACTAAGGCTATTATGATAACTTTGACCTGCGTGATTTCATATAAAAAAATTAACTAAATTTAACAATGAAAAGCATACTGACTGAGACTAAAATTACAACCAAAAATCTGCCACTTAGCTCCGGTATATTAAAAAAAAAGACGGGTTGCACTCCGGGAGTGCCGGCAGAAGTGAAATTAAATTAACGTCTTACGAATTTTCGATCTGACGCGAGTTTAACATTTTTTACCCATTACAAAAAAAGTGAACAAAAGTTTTCGTCTTACGAATTTTCGATCAGGTCTTAAGCATTTTCGATCAGGTATAACGAATTTTCGATCTGACGCGAGTTTAACATTTTTTACCTATTACAAAAAAAGTGTACAAATGTTTTCGTCTTACGAATTTTTGATCAGGTCTTACGCATTTTCGATCAGGTCTTACGAATTTTCGATCTGACGCGAGTTTAACATTTTTTACCCATTACAAAAAAAGTGTACAAAAATTTTCGTCTTACGAATTTTCGACCAGGTCTTACGAATTTTCGATCTGACGCGAGTTTAACATTTTTTACCCATTACAAAAAAAGTGTACAACGCAAAGAAGTTTTCACTTCAAAAACATTTTCTTATGTATTTCGGAAATGCAACGTTCGGAAATGATTCTTACTTTGTACGACACAGACTGAACATATTGTATACAAAGTTCACACCCAAATTAGTAATAACTATTATCGGGAATGCTACACAAATCTTACAATATTATAAGCACTTATCGTAAGCTGAACTATAAATCTTATGCTAAAATTAATACTACGCTGAAGACGTGTTCACACCGATTAATTAGTATGATAAGACGAGCCAAATCAGGCTAACAATTTGAAATAGTCGGTACAGCAAGTTTAACTGTAATTTTTTTAAGAGTTTTTATTTAACTGGAAATGTTTTTATGTTTGTTTAGGTCAAATATTGCAAGCTGAATTAGAACCACTTCCTCTTATTCTACGGAATTTTTTTGCATATTGGTTCAGTTCCGATGACAATGCACTTTAGCGAAAACTAAAAAATTAATAATAAGAAACATTTTAAAAACGAGGTTTGATTTAAATTCTCTAAGAAAATAAAATACACTTCGCTGAGTGAATGCAAAAGTATCTTAAGTCCACAATGTGTTGTTTTGAGTTTTATCAACCTATAAATATGTTTTTGCACATATTTAAATGCAGAATAATTTCATGTGGTGCCAAAATATGCTATAATACAATCTTTTATACCATATTTTGGCGAAATATGAAAAATATGAAATTATTCTGCATTTAAATATGCCCAAAAACATATCTATAGGTAATAAAACTCAAAACAGCACATTTTGAACTTAAGATACTTCTGCATTCACCCAGTGACTTATGTTACTTGATCTTGACACCAGTAATTCTAAAAAAAATGTATGTAATTCACAAAACACACAGGTAAATCTCGCGACAGGCTTTTATATCACATAAATTGTATAAGGTAATAAATTGTTGGGTTTGATTTAATTTCAAGTGTATAATTTTCTTCTTTATAGAGCATTTAAATAAAAACTTATTTTTAAAAATGTTTTTTACTATTAATTTTATTCTGTATAACTTTATACACGACGGAATTTGACAAATTTGAGCTTGAACTAAAAATATTTTCAGTTACCAATGGTCATATATATTTTTATTAATTAGTAGGCTGGTTGATATTTAATGTCAATTTAATTAAACAAAATAGGTTAATGCTTGATTCAAAGTCATTGTTTTTCTATTTTTCCGCTTGATGTAAAAACGTGAGGCCAGTGTAGACACTCCCGACGGACGACATCGGATCACATAATCGCCCTACATCGGATCGGGAGAAATACGGATCCAATATACATGTAGCCTCAGTCAGCATATGTTCGGCCGGGCTGGTTTTTTGTCGATTTGCTTCAATAACATTTTCACTGCGAATTCGCTACATTAGCTATAGCGTAACAAAATATAAACGTAAACTTGGCCAGACAACGTATCTACAAAGGACCCCACACAAACCTTATGCGGGATTTAGTTCCCGGTTAAATTGATCGAAAATGCTATTATTTTATAGTTTAAAGGTCACTAGAAAAAAGTTTCCATGGGCGCATAGCCTAAAAACCAATAGATTTTTAGCTACATATATGTTTAGCGAGATTTTAGATATAGGGATATCCATTGACTTCACAAACATGTTCCATGTTCAACTTTTGTGCTTTTTTTTAGAAATAGAAAAATAGTCGAAAACTAGGTAGGTAATGTTGGAAGGTGTCACCTGTATAAAATAATAATGTCATAGGTATTCTCGATTCAGCGCACTCGAAAACATATTTTTAGAGTTTGGATTTTTAGGATGGGGAATTCAATTAATATCCCTATATCTAAAATCTCGGGAAACATATATGTAGCTAAAAATCTATTGGTTTTCAGAATATGCGTCCATGGACGCGTTTTCTTAGTGATCTTTAAACTATAAAATAAAACCATTTTCGGTCAATTTAACTGAGAACCAAATCTCACAAGGTTTGTGTGGAGTCCTTTAAAAATATGCATGTGAATCGGGTAAAGGGTCCTGACTTGAATAAATCTTAATTTGAACTTGGTTACCTAATATTATTATAAATAAATTTTTTCGGGATGAAATTTTATAAAGTTCTTAATTGGGCCCTATGAAGTAGGTACTAATTTGTAAAATTTCATCCAGAAAAAAGTATTTTAGATGATATTAAGTAACCGAATTCAAATTAAGAATTATTCACCTTAGATCTTTTTAGGGGCCATACAAAGGAGCCTTACGGTAGTGAAATTTATCCTCAAAACGAATATTTTGATATTTATTGTATTCTTAGGTCTTTTTTAGGGGCTCTACAAAGGACCCGAGGGTTAAAAAAATACTAAGACGTATTCGTATGTAAAATTTTCCGCAGAATCCAAATATGAAATAAAAAAGAATCGTTCCCATTTAAAATTTCAAAGTTGGGGCCCACGAGACCCTTTTAAGCTTCTCGGGCCCAAATCCTTTTTTTTCATTCGATAGACAGAAAAAAAATATAAAAAAAACCATTTTAACATTTTTGGTCCGGCTTACCCGATAAGAAATATTAAGCCGTTCCGGGACTTTTAAAACACTCTGTATAAAAAAAGCTTACGTTTTTTTGTTCCACGTTTTGTACTCTTAATTTTAATAAAATTAGTCTACTTGGGCTGCTACTGTAAGCGTTTGCCACTTTGATATGCACCTAACTTCACAATGTAGGTCAGAACTAAAATACGATACTTGATCGTTGATATGTATTACTCGCTTTTTCAAGTACTTATCGACTTGCGTGACTAATGGGCGTTCCACACGCACGTTTAATCGATTATTGTGTTAAACTCGTGTTACGTTCATAGATATGCTTATACAGGTTCTGTTATGTGCAAAATTTTAATATTTTTATCAATATAACAATACGATGACTTGAAACAACGTGTGCTTTATATTGTACTGCAGATTGCCGATTAATCACAAGAGGCATGTTGAGCAAAGTGGTCGCTAATATCAACCATCTTTAGTGTTTCGTACAAACGAAACACTTATGGACACTTCGGTGTCCGTCCGTCTGTCTGTCACAGGCGATTTTCTCAACTACTTGATGTAAAAATTTGAAATTTGGCAAATCGTCAAAAGGGTCGTTCAAAAACATCTGAAAAAGTTAAGAATTCGGAATGAATTGAACGAAAATTATCAACATTGAAAAATTCCAGCACGATTAATTGTTGTATCTATTAATTTCAAATATAGTGTCAATTAAATTGTTTATAACAAATAATTGTGCTGGAATTTTTCAATGTTGATAATTTTCGTTCAATTCACACCGAATTCTTAACTTCAGATGATGATTAACAAATACATTTCAAACTGGTATACAGTAATATCAACCGATGCATCCGGGCCATGCGTTAGCTCTGTAGTAGAGCTCTAGACGCTTAGTCGCAGGGTCCTGGCTTGGAATCCCATGTCAGGTGAAAGTTTATTTTTGTTTTTTTTTTTTAATTCTTGCATTAAAAGTCCTTATTGTAAAAAATTTAAAAGTTTAAAAAGAACAAAAAAATTACCAGAAATACAAAATTCTAGCGTGATCAATTATTACAAAAAATTTAACTGTTTATTTCTTTTTCTTTAAAACTACAAAGCTAAAAATTTGGCTATAGAACATTCAAGTAAAGCAAATTTTGTTTCGCACAGTAGAGCAAATTTAATTCATGAGATTGAAAATATAATGAAACGCTGAGGCAATTGCCAGCAAGTAACATAGCTATTCTCAGATAGATTCCGGGACACGAGGGTCATCTACACAATGAAATTACTGATAGCTTAACTAAAAAGGAATCAGAAATGCCATTTATAGGTCCACAGCCTTACTGTGGCACATCTAAACGGTACCTTAAAACGATACTTGCCATATAGAAAAAGAAAGAACGGTCACTGTACTGGAATACCCAAAGTCTTTGTCAAACGAAGATCTTTATTAAAGGTAACATTGATAAAGCGGGAAAACTTGTTTTTTTAAGGCTTGAAAGAATAGCAACAGCGTTGTCATAGGTTCAATTCCGGCGATCAAAGCCATTGTTTGTTTCTTTTTTACGTTTTCTTTTACAATAATAATAATTGTACATTTATTTTAAAATTTTTCCAATTTTACTATTTTATACGCTTAAAGTATAGTGTACCTAGGCAAAGAAAGGGTTTCTGTTATAAAATCGAAGTTCACGAGCAAAAGTAAGATATCGTCGTTGGATCTGTAATACCTCTTATGTGCAAAAAGTAAAATTTGCAGGAAAGACCAAAAAGTGGTTATTTCAGCAATGGATGATAAGAACTAGCAATTTCAGAGGTATGTTAGTAATTCATACTTATCTTCACTATACATGTTTAATTAAGACGAAGTATTTTGTTAAAAAATATTTAACGTTAATTTTGGATTTATTGGCACATGGGAGGAATTATTTGATACAACTTTTCATATAAGAGTTACTTCCTCTTGTTGGTTACTGTAAAATTAATTTGGAGGTATTACTAGTGTATAGAGCTCCGTTTCCTAAATCTTTTCATCCAAAAAACGTAAAATCTGCCAACTATGCACATAAGAGCATTACAGAACCAACGACGATATATAAGAATGGTCAAGAAAAGTAGAAAAAGGTATTTGCAGTATCCAGGGGCAAATTTACACGTAATCTACTAGAAATCAATGTGTAACAATGACAAATACTCGTTAAATTTAACGCTCAATACCCTATTTACTGTTCAGTATTTACTTCGGCTCGGTATTTGATAGTAAAACGGGAATAGCTTAATTAATCGTAAATAGCTTAAATCTGTCAATCGTTTGGACTATTCAATTAGTCTAGGGAAATCGATCCGTTCAAAGGGTTTCTCTTCTAGGATATTTCTAGTAGTCTAGTTCACATGTCCCTTTTTAGGGTTCCGTACCCGAAGGGTGCTCAAACGGGACCCTATTACTAAGCCTCCGCTGTCCGTCCGTCTGTCCGTCTGTCCGTCTGTCTGTCTGTCAGCGGGCTGTATCTCAAGAACCGTAATAGGTAGAGAGTTGAAATTTTCACAGAGTATGTATTTCTATTGCCGTTAGAACAACAAATAATTAAAAACCCCCCAAAACTCCCAAAAGAGGAGCAAACTAAGTTTTTTGCTTATAATTCACTCAATTTAAATCGGATCGATTCGAGACCTGTCTTAAACGAAAGAGGAGAAAATTTTACATAGATTTTGTATAACAGAATTCGTCGAAACACTTTTTTTATACAGTTTTATATAGAAATATATTGTATAAATTCAATTTTGTTTAATCCATAGCATACACGGGGATCGTCTGTCTTCGTTTGTTGCATAGTGTACTATGGGAATTTAAAAATTGCATATGTTCTGCCTTAAAAAAAAGATTGCATTTGTTCAAAAACGAATGTCATTTCAAATATTAGTCAGTCTTTTGACATTAGTATTTTGAGAAATGCAAGGCCTTCTGAGTTAACGATTTGAATAACTAATTTTAATTATTAGAACATATTGCTTTGACAGATGCAAACGTCATTTTTGACATTTTTTACCATTCCAACACCATGGATGAACGGAATGAAACCAAATTTTGGGAGGATGTTTGATATGCAAATATGAAGAGGCCTATTGTTTTTGAGAGACGTCGGCGCAAGCGCAAAAGAAATATATATATTATAATGTTGTTTTTATAAGATAATAGTATACTTTTCAAAAAGGCTTATTATTTTGTTTTACAGGAGTTTTGTAAAATAAATTTTTGAAAAAAATCGGCGCATGCGTAGAAGAAATATATACTATAAGGCTGTTTTTTATATAATAACGGCATACTTTTTATAACGGTTTATTAT
This sequence comes from Xanthostigma xanthostigma, assembly GCA_963575645.1. NCBI lineage: Eukaryota > Metazoa > Arthropoda > Insecta > Raphidioptera > Raphidiidae > Xanthostigma > Xanthostigma xanthostigma. Next base: position 18,893,021 of record OY754468.1, read on the forward strand.
TCTATCTATGTTTACAAAAGTTTTGTAAATTTTTTAGGAAAAATTGGCGCATGCGCAAAAGAAATATATGCAGTAACGTTGTTTTATATAATAATAGTAGGTATATATTTCATAATGGTTTAAAAGAAAGTTTTGTAAAAAGTTTTAGGGGGAAAGGCGGCGCATGCGCAGAGGAGTATGTGCTATAACATTGTTTTTATATAATAATGGTATATTTTTCATAATGGTTTAATATTCTCTAAAGTTTTGTATATTTTTTTGGGGAAATCGGCGCATGCGCAACAGAGATATTTGCCATAACGTTGTTATTTGATATAATGGTATATTTATCAAACTTTATATTATTTTATTCTACAAGAAATTTTTGTAAAAAAAGTGTTTATAATATAAAAACGCCGGGGTGTATTATGTTAAATTTTACGCCTTGAAATTCTTGAACTACTTGCATACTCCCACTGGTTACATATTGTTATAGCGCCTCTCTTGTTTCTTTTACAAAAGTATTTAAAAAGTACATAGTGTACGGAACCCTTCGTGTGCGAGTCCGACTCACACTTGACCGGTTTTTATGAATTCCAGTCCTCCTTCACCGAAAATTATGATCATGGTGTCATTCGATTCGGAATGACATCTAGAAACTTTTTCGAAAAAATTGAAGTAGCGGACGAAAAAATTGCACAAGTTATAAACATTTTAGTAAAACAAAAGAGGGGTTTGGTTTTTTGCAAATATCCCAAACACAATTGCAGATATCTGAAATCAAAAAAAGATTCTGAAGGAGCAAGAAATTTCCCACAAAAAAGTCCCTCTACCGCCAATATTTCTAATTTTAATTTAGAAGTGAAAATAAGGCTAAACATTTTTTTTTCTATTTTTTTTATAACTTGCAATATTTTCGTGTTTTTTGCTTGTCGTATAAAGAATAGAAAAAAATTTTTGCTGAAAATTTCCTGCTCTTTCAGAATCTTTTTTGTGATTTCAGATATCTGCATTTGTATTTAAGATATTCGCAAAAACCAAACCTCTACAATTTTTTCGTCCCTGCAATTTTTTCAAAAAGTTTCTAGATGTCATTCCGAATCGAATGACACCATGATCATAATTTTCGGTGAAGGAAGACTGGAAATTATCAAAAAGGGACATGTGAACTAGATCATAGTTTCTGAACCCTTTTACATACGCGGACCAACAAAAAATCCAAAAATGTTTTGCGGACCATCAACATTGAAATAAAATAATAAATATTTATTTAATTAGTTTTTTATTCAAAACATTTAATTTTGCAACACCGTATGCTGATATAACAATATTTGAGAATATTAAAACAACAGTAACAAAAAAATATATAGTTTAAAAATCTATAAAATACAACATCCCAAAAATATTCGCGGACGACCCAAAAACCTCCGCCATAACGTGGTAGAGAGATATCAGATAAACAGCTATTAATACAAACTGATGTTTTCAATATTTTTTTGTCATAACAATTGTAGTCCTAAAAGTTGGCCCTTTTTAATGAGTAACTAAAATAAATGTAAGCAGATATTTTAAATAAAATATATACGTGATCCCCATCATGTAATCAGACAAGAAATAATCCAACACTGCCCTTGAAAACATTCCAGAAGAGAAAACCCATTTACGACGATTTGAACAAACAAGTGGTGTGATGGTCCTAACAAACTAAATTTACCTCTGTTGTCGAGTGTCTATAATTTACAATAAAGCATTTTACAACTAAATTGAAAACTTATCAAGACAGACGACTGTGTGTCAGCCAAGCTCGGCAATTAATTTCGAGCTACTTTCGGTTCGGCTCGACTCCCCTATAACTTACGAGCTATTTGACCAGCACGCTTGTAATTTTGTTTATCGTTTAAAGTCCTGCCAATTACTAAAAATCTCATCTTACAAGGCGTGTATTTCAATCTTATGTTAAAACTTAATTTTGGATTTCATGAAAGAGTGCAATGTTTTTGAATATTTTTGCTGCAAATTAATGAGCAATAAAATTTTAAAACACTATTATAATATTCTGATTTCAACTGATTTGATTTTAAGAAAAATTGAACTCTAGGCAATTATTTCATATGCGTAGGTATAAAAAATGTTTTTAACAAAAAAATTGAACCGACTTCAAAATATGCACTAAAAAGTAAAAAATAATAATAATTGTTATTTTTGGAGTCGGTGCCACGTCGGACTTCGAAAGTAGCAATTTAAATCTTACATGTCTCTAGTTCTCGGAATAGATTTCATTTTGGCTGACACCGACTCCAAAAATAACAATAATTATTATTTTTTACTTTTTAATGCATATTTTGAAGTCGGTTCAATTTTTTTGTTAAAAACATTTTATTTTTCTCTCTTTAGTGTTAGATAAAGTATTGCAATGGGTAGGCCAAGTATGCGTGCCTTTGAAATTTGAGAGTTTCCCTCGATTTCTCCGGATTCCACCATCAGATCCTGACTTGGTTCCGATGGGACCACCTCGGAAGTGCACTCTTTCTAATAAAAAAAAAATTTTGAAAATGGTTCATAATTGACGGAGAAATCGGAGAACATACATAAAAAAAAGAAAAAAATATATGCAGTCGAACATAGAACCTCCTCCTTTTTTTAAGTCGGTTAAAAATGGCAGTGCCTACGAATTCATCGTGATCCCTAATGAAGGACAATTTCATGTTTGTGTATAACTGGAAACGTATTTATTATTCTATATACGCGTATGCAGTAATGGATATAAACTAATATAATTGACTTATGTATATGCTTTAGAATGGAGTGCAGGGAGTATTGCACAGTGAACTTCCGTTCTAACATACCGGATGTTCTCTACATGGAACTCACTACCGGAAGTTGTTTGAAGAGGGTGAAGATAACTACAGAATAAAAGCGATAGTAAAAACAGCAAGACGATTTCCCTATTCCCGTACAAAGATTCAGTAAATTGTGAAATCGTGTATGATGGCGATAATATAACAACAATGATAAAAATATCGTTCTAAACAAGTAATTGATTTGGATTGATGATTTAATATCTAAAATTTATTATAAAAAACTTGTAAAAAACTACAAATTAGTGAAATGGTTCCACGTCTAAATAGCTCTAAATGCTGGCGATCTAAATAAAAAAAAAAACGGTAAAAGTATCCTCTGGATATTTTTGCACAACCCAATCTAAAAATATAAGGTTGTCATGTTTGTATAGCAATAGTTAAAGTACTTTTTTCGCATTAGTGCGTAAAGTAAAACAAAAGAAATGCGATTTTATCAGTCCAATAGTTATATATCTGTCCGTTGCCATTTAAATTCATATGAGCCACACATAAGCAAAGTAGGCGCTGAATAATCTACATAATTAGTACCAATATAGTCGAACGTGAACTGTCTAAAATACTACAAATATACTTATTATGGTGTGTAAATCAGCTTTTTATAGAAGATAGGTGCAAAAAATACAGTAGATATGTATCTCGAATGCAATGCTTTTATCACTCGTGTGACTGAAAACTCCCTAATTGCTCGTTATTGCAATGTCACAACTCGTCATAAAATAATGCATTACAAACTAGATACATAAACTACAAATCTCTTTTTTTTTGTTTACCCGGAATTTTAGCATTCATATTTAACAAATTACACACACATAGCCAGTGTGCTATCCAATTTGTAACATATGATTTTAACATGAAACTGATATTTTGATAAAGTTTGCTTCCCCATTAAAGATTTTTGCTACTACAGTGGAAACTCTATATAGCGACACTCAAGGGACTGTGCACTTTGTGGCGTTTTTGAGAGTTGTCGTTAAACGGAGAGAAAAAATAATCCATTAATATTTTTTTACTATAATATAGGTATTTACTCATAATACATAAAATTTACAACTGACCAACAAACATTCATATTATCACAAATTACAACGCTTATTGCGTATAATCTGTTATCTTTGTTTGACGTTTTTCGCTACTCCAGTATTTTAATTGTATTTTCTTATATATTTTATTCATATCTTGAGATACTGTGGGATCAATTTGGTTATACAAACAGTGCTTTTCGAGTAATTAACATATGAAAGATAATCCAAACAAACAAAACAAGGAATTTCTTATAATCTTCGATACGCCGACAACAAAGCAACAAAATAACAAACCAGTACTGTTTATTGCTTAATGATGACCTATTGTTATCGTTATTTAGAGTGGGTGTGTCGTTATTTAGAGTGTATCATTGTATGAGCAACAAGGTAAACCAACTAGAGTTGAGTAATTTCAACATTTTAAGAGTATTCGTCCCTGCAAATACCCCCTGCACCCTTCATCTCAAATCTTTTCCCCTCGCCTAAAAACGGTTCACGCTCTCCCGACGCTATTTTTAAAGCTAGAGGGTTCTGGTAAACGCCAAATGAAAGACAAAGAATCAGACTACAGATCCTTTAGGCGAATTTTTTGAAAAATAGTTTCGCCTACGTGTGAAATATTACGTAACTTATTATTTTTTTTAAAAGGTTGTAAGTTTTTTCAGGAATTTTTTTTCAAAAAATTCGCCTGAAGGATCTGTAGTCTGATTCTTTGTCTTTCATTTGGCGTTTACCAGAACCCTCTAGCTTTAAAAATAGCGTCGGGAGAGCGCGAACCGTTTTTAGGCGAGGGGAAAATATTTGAGATGAAGGGTGCAGGGGGTATTTGCAGGGACGAATACTCTTAAGGAGTTTGTCGTTATATCGAGTTATTTTTCGTTAAATGGAGTTTACACTGTATTTCTAAACACACTCACAGAAATGTTTTCAATTTAACTTTAAAAACTCCCTGTAAAAAAATCACCTAATTAAAAAAATTAAAAAATGGTACTATTGATACAATTTAAATGACAGAAACTCATAAACTGACCATAGTCGTAGTTACTAATGTATAAATTAAAAAAACCTTATATTAATATTTTGCAACACAAATATAAATACTGTGATTTAATGCACTCTAACAATTAAATTTAATATTACTAGCTAAAGACGTGCAGGCAATATTAATTGATGAAGTTAATAGATGTACTTTCAACGTTGTGTTCTGTCTAATTGCATCTCATCTATCTAATACACCGTGCATAGCAGGCTGTCAGATGTCTTGATGTATTACTTCAATATCATATGTAAAGATATTCACTATCACTCGTGCAATGTAATATTACTGTAAAGCATCAACGCTGATTGCTGAATCATGTACATACAAATGAAAGACGCGTTATTCTTTCTTATAATTTGATTTTGTTGAACTCATAATCTTGTCTGTATGTGTGCCTGTTTGGTCGTTCCAGTCAAATTAGAAAAGTGAAAGGCTTCTTTAATGATGCAGTGGGAGTGTAAACCAGATATGTATCTACTATGTAGGCTGCAAGGATTCTAGGTTTCCTGAGAGAAGGGGTGATTCCTACTTAGAGCGTTGTAGATTATAGTAGATCCTCACTGAAGTCAGCTTTCTCGCATCCATTTCAAAAAAAAGCTCGATCTGAGATATATCAATGCTTATGAGAGTCTTCAATGTTATTAACAGCACTTTTTTTAGAGTCACAAGTGAGATAGTATCCTAAACTAATTTCACCCACTTAAATTATTTCACCTTTTTAATTTAGGTAATCTTTAAATATATACACATGAGTTCCTAAATCATGTCTCCTTAACAGGGAGGGGCTGATAGGGCTCTAGTTTGAGGAACTCAGCTTAAGAGGGGTCTACTAACACATACATCGAAACGAGGGTCCGCCAAAGATCCTGGCCTGGGGGCTCGCTACAGGATGTAGAGGGTCATTTCTTATATTCAACATGCAGTTTACTTTATATTTCAATTCTTATAAAGAATCAATAAAGGGATCTCACTAATTTCTATCAAATTATAAGATTAAATTAGACCCTTCAAAGATGTATTGTATCAATCGATTTTGAATTTTAATGACATGAAATCATAGTATATATAAATGACAAACGTAATGTTAGATAATCTTTATTTTATGTAGGTACATACTTATATAAATTTAAGATTTTTTAATAAAAATTATTATTTAAGTTTTCAATGTAAAGGGTCTTTCAACAAGGACGGGTCGATGTTGACAGTTTGTGGCGGCCATGCTGTTTTGGCGGCATCTGTCAAATCTATTTTTTCTTTTTCAGTCATTGATGCCAAATCAGCATCGCAAGTTACACGACTGAGCAGCATGTCCAAATGATAAAACTTTATTATGAAAATTCGTTAGTGCAAACGTTGCGCGCATTGCGTCAATTTTACGGCAGACGCGGTGGCCCTTCAAAGTCGACTCTCCAACGTTTGGTGGCTAAATTCGAGACGACCGGTTCAGTAAACAACCAACCAACACCCTTACGGCAAAGGATCGCCAGATCGGCCGAGAACATCAACGTTGTCCGTCAGAGTGTGCAGGAGACTCCGAGGCAGTCGATTTCTCGCCGTGCACAAGAACTCGGCCTTTCGCAGACTTCAATTTGGAGAATTTTGCGTCGGGACTTGGGCCTGCACCCGTACAACATCCAACTGACCCAGGAGCTCAAAGTTAATGATCACAGACAACGCCGTTTGTTCGCTGACTGGGCTTCGGAACGTTTGGAAGAGGACCCCGATTTTGGCCGAAAAATAATCTTTAGCGACGAAGCGCATTTTTGGATGAATGGTTTTGTTAATAAGCAAAATTGCCGTATATGGGACGACCACAACCCACATGAGGTTCACCAGGTGGCAATGCATCCACAGAAAGTTACTGTTTGGCGCCGATTTTCGTCAGATTCAGCCGGATCTATGCAGTAGAGTCATTGAAAATTGGACCTCTCGGATCCGTGCCACCGTTCGAAGCCGCGGCGGACATTTGAACGATGTCATATTCCATACATAATGGCATAAGTGGGCCTTTCAAACAAAAAAATTATTTCGTTAATATCTCACACACAGCTTGTTTTATTCAATTTCAACATCGACCCGTCCTTGTTGAAAGACCCTTTAGAATAACATCATGTTACAAAAACAGCGAATAGTTAAAAACATGAAAAATATGATCAATATTGAAAAGATATTTTGTCAGCGGAGATTAATGATAGCACAAAATAGGGCATGCACAAATGCTTATGTCGCTTGCATACAAAATTATAACACAATTAACGTTTAATGAGAGATCATTTACATAATATATTACGCGAGGAAAAGCAATGATCCTAAAATAGAGACCTCCTATACTACACTTTCAAGGTTTATGGGTGTAAAACCATTGGCAAGAATATCGTTACGTACATATATCTCTATATATAAAACAAAGTCCCTCCGCCCCGTCTGTCTATCTGAACGCGATAAACTCAAAAACGGATTTTCATACGACTTTCACTAATTGAAAGAGCGATAAACGAGGAAGATTTTTGTATAAGATAAGTTAATATTTTTATTGTCATAAGGTATAAAGTTAATGTACAACTTATTACAATATTTCATACGGCGTTCCTACGGAAGCCGGGTTGGCTCATTGGTCACTAGTGGAGTAGTGGCACCGCACACGGCCACTTCCAACATGTTAACGCGTGCACGCGTTAACATGTGTCCGTGTGCGGGATAAATGCAGATTTCTGCCTTATCCGTGAGCGGGATAAATGCAGATTTCTACCTTATCCTGGAACGGTAATCGAGCTATCTTTGTCTTTTAACTGTCAAATTCTGTGAGCAGCGTTACTTTTTGCATTGAGGTTAGGCGTAGCTGAAGTTTTGTTTATAGTGAAATAAAGTAATAAAGAATTTCAAAGTAAACATTAGAAATGCGTTTATTGTTCATCACAGGTAATTTTACGGTAACATTTTCATTTTTAATTTTAACGAAACCTACCACAATATTTTTTATGTATTTAATTTGTACAAAATGACGGTGTTTTATCCAAAAAAAAAAACTGTTTTCTTACCATGTAGATGGAATTTACTCAAAGCTATTAGTTGACATTTCTGCGCTGTAGTCTCGTTTTCTTAACGTCTGATTAGAACTCTTCAATAAATAAAATTATCGACCAATATTTCAGACAAGTTTATTATATTGTGCAGTCTGTTGACTCAAATTTGTGATATACAGACAAAGCCGTGAGCTTACACATTGCTAGATGACATATTGTACTCGTACGTAATCTTAGAATAATGTAGGTACGTACTACATCGTATTGGCTCAGTCATGAAACGCTCAAAAAGAGACTTTAGACGGAAATTTTCCGCTTATATCTCGTAAAAAGTGGTTTAATTTCAAATTAAAGTTGACAAACTTTTCTACAATGAAGCTCATTTTGAATTTATTCATATATCTTATAATTTTCGAAATATATGTTACTCAAAATCGTAAATTTTTGAAAAGTGTAATTTTTGAAAATTTCTTACATGAAACAAATCATTTATGATGACTATACAGGGTGAGTCAGACCACCCGTATCAGTCGTTTTTTTCGAAAACGGTTAGTCGTAGAGAGTTGTCTCAAAAATCTGTATTATAAAAGCCCTAATGAAGAATCGAATGGTGATATTTTTCCCCCCCGGAAAGGTCGGCTTCCCTGTTAGTTTGCTCCGGAATGTTCAGAACTCCGGAATGTTAAATGGCACGATAGGTCGAAAGTGGTATTGTTGAAAAGATCTTTAAAAAATAAGCAAGTTTTGTAGGACTTTTTTTTTTGTTACTGCCACCCCTGTTAAGTAATATTCGTTTGAAATTATGAAATTAACATATCAGAATAACAAAAAGTCGGCATTTAAAATCTAGTTACCTAATTAAACAATGTCACAATAAGTTTTCAATAATTACAATTGTTTTTTTTTTGTCGGAAAATACTTCCAGGTACTCATAACATATCTAGAAGAGCTCCGCAGTGTTTAGAAGTAAATTGAAGACAGTTTGAACATTTGTGACGTTGTTTAATTAGGTAACTAGATTTTAAATGCCAATTTTTAAAATTAAGTTTGTTTTTCTTACATGTTAATTTAATAATTTCAAACGAATATTACTTAACAGGGGTGGCAGTAACAAAAAAAAATGTCCTACAAAACTTGCTTATTTTTTAAAGATCTTTTCAACAATACCACTTCGACCTATCGTGCTATTTAACATTCCGGAGTTCTGAACATTTCGGAGCAAACTAACAGGGAAGCCGACCTTTCCGGGGGGAAAAAATATCACCATTCGATTCTTCATTAGGGCTTTTATAATACAGATTTTTGACACAACTCTCTACGACTAACCGTTTTCGAAAAAAACGACTGATACGGGTGGTCTGACTCATCCTGTATACCATTGACATTGACGAGATGGAATAGAAGACAGAAGAAGAAGACGAAGATGACGAGCCACAACTGGAGCTGACCTTACGATCTTGTGGCCCAAAGAGAGCCAAAATAACAGCTGCCATTGTCACATTATCACCTTCGACAGTTCAAATAAATTTAATGTTAATAAACGGTACCAGTATAATTATATAATCATCATTAGTGATTTTTTACTTGTAATAAAATGGCAAAATTAAAATTTTTCAAAAAAATACGACTCTGAACGGCGGATATCTCGAAAACTATTAGATATAATATCATATAATATATGAAAAACTTGAATAGGAATTTTGTTGTAAGAAAATTTTTGTTTTGATTTCAAATATAACCAGTTTTTGGCTGCGGGCCACCGTTTTCGAGATATAAGCAAAAAAAAACCGGTGCCTTTTTTATGCCTCCTGCGCTCTTCTCATATCGTAGGTTCGTATACTTTTAGAATTTTTGTCTTCTCGCTACTCTAAACATAGTTCTGAAGTAAAAAAAAAAATGGTGGGGTCAGACCTTTTGCGGTGGATTGGCAATTGAAGCCATTGGATGAAACCAACTTCTGTAGCGCCATATTTATATTTGATCGGTGATTTTTAACGTGATATTATGTCTATGAAAAATGTTTTCATCAATAAATTGTAGTTTGGATTTACCAGTAATAAATTCATAGGAAAATCCAGAAACGACAATTTCCATGTTAGTGTTTTGGTTTGGGTAACTTATCTATAACGTAGCATGCCTTTGCACAGCTAAACCACTCAAAGAGTAACATCCAAACGAACGCCAGTTTTGACTCAAATTGCCTTAGTCGAGATTCGAATTCAGTACCTCTCGAATACTAAGTCTTGTCCTCTGGATATCGCTACACTACTCACTCAGAGTTCATTTGCCCGTTCGCTGCTATTACATTTCGATATTGGCAAAGGAAAAAGCACAAGATTAAGCATTGACGCAAGCGTTTTCAAATATCTTTCATTCTGAACATCAATTAGAATTGAATAGTTGCTATGCACACATGTACAGTTGTGATACAATGCGACTGCCACCAGAACTCAACTGTGTGGCAAGCAGATCGATTGTGTCCTGATTATAATGCAGCGTGAGCCAACGTTGCTGTGGTTAACGATCCGCAAAGCTAATGTAGCTACGACTATTGTAAACTGCAGCCACATTGGTATTGTGTCCTATTGTTAGTTCAAGGGTCACCAAAATGTCACATGATTTTTTTTTATTTTAAGGGCACCAACTGTCACGATTATGTAGGCCTAATACCGATTAAAAATTTCAATTTAGTAGTTTTGATAATAGCAAGGCTATTCTTAAGCTCTAACAAACTGTACGATAGAATTTTTTTTTTTTATTATTTTAAATACAAAACGCGCAGCAACTAAGGCTATATGCGTGAACATGAGATCAAAAGGGTAAGTATGATAAATGTAAGTATGATATGAATATCAATAACACTAAGGTTTACACCAATTATGAGACGTGAGCCCGGACGCCCCCTGACCACAACGGTTGTTGTGGCCAAGGAGCGGCCAAACTCACGCCTCATACTTAGTAGGTATGATTGTTTCTTACAGATTGGTAAATATTATATTATAAATTCCTCTTAATAAAGCCTTCCTCTAAGTACATAATTTAATACTAAACTTCAAAAATCAGTTTCAAAGATCAAACTGTAGTTGGGGTCCAGTGGATCTGCAACACCTCTTGAAGTAACGACCTTGACAACAGTTCCACGTATATTTTATGTTGACAGCAAAAAAAAACTAATCGTTTTTACAGCCATTATCCAAAACATATTTAACATTATTCGGTTTGAAGTAAGTAACACAGACAATATTTTTGCTACCTATAACTTTTTTTTTTTTTATTTCAACGCAAAGAGACACAAAACGTACTAATAACTTAAAAGATTGCTTCGGCGTATTAACACAGTGTTTATAAACCAACAACTCAGTTTTTTAAAACACTGATTTTCTAAAAACACTACTTTTCTAATAATACTAACTTGAGAGATAATTCACATCTTTGATTAACGTCTGGTTAGAATTCTTCAATAAATAAAATTATCGGCCAATTTTTCAGACAAATATATTAACAAAAAATATAAAAATTAATACATTAACGTTTCAGTCCGGATTTGGATCTTCTTCAGAACTGATCTAAAAAATATAAAAATTAATTAATTTTTATATTTTTTAGGTATGTTATAATGTTTGTTTTATCTGATTTGTAATGCATTTATTTGTAACTTAGAAATCATAAAAATATTAATGTAATTAAATACTATACAGTTTCATAGGCCCTGAGGATAAAAATATAATTTTCGAAACGTTGGCCACAAGCGATACTTTGGTAAAGCTTATTTCTATTGTTCCTCAACCAAATAAATCTCTTTCAATACATATTTTGAAACAAAACTTCTACTAATCTTAAAAATTGATCTTCCAAAACCTCTTTTACTTCAACTATCGATAAGTAAAAACTCGATAAGTTAAATTTTCGTTTCTCTTGAACTTTAACTTATCGAGGTTCTACTGTATTACTATTAGGAATGCGATAACGTACAGTATACTTACAATTATAATAATATTAGAGTTTAAAAAACAAAAAAAAAATCCGCTTTATAGCAATGTGCATTAAAAGCTAAAAAATAGTTTTTTAAATATATTTTATTCAACATATTGATAGGAAGTGTCCCAACTTGATACAATTAAATTTATTTAAATAAGCTTATTCAAATAAATAATAATTTCCGTCACATACATACATATAGGTCAAGCTAATAAAAGCATGAAAAAATTACCTAAGCTGTCGAAAGTCTATAATCTACAATCTAATAATTATAATCTGTATTAAAATGGTGTATCGTCAAATCTGAGCTTCCGATACTGCACTAAGCAACCCAGCATCAAATTTACAATAGGTCATATGCATGAGACTCCAAATTGGTTTAAATTTTTATTTTGAAATATATTTTAGTTCCTGATCATATCGTAAAGGTTATTTTATTAATCTAATCACTGAAAAAAATACAAATAATAAAATAGAAACGTAGAAAATACGCGCTATTTTCGAATTTTCAAAACGCAGCGTGACGTCAGAGTATATATCAATAACAGTTTCCATGGCGACTGGGTCGTCTCACAGTAAGATTACGTCAGTATTTAGAGAAAACAACAAATAAACTTCATTTAGAACATTGACAATTTGCCATCAAAGTTGACATGCATCATATATCGTGACATCATATAAGCCCGCTAACATGGCCGATTGTTTAAACTGTCTATTTTTGAATGTGAAATTTCATATTTTTTTTCTTGTGATAATATTACATTTTTAAATGATTATCAATTTTTTTCCGTATTATGGTTGACTAAATAATCTATTAAAAATATAAAAAAAATACATGCATATGACCTATTATCATATATATTAATACGTTACGGTTAAAGATGTTTGCCTCCCTTTTTAGAAAAAACCACACAATTTCTCCACATAAATTATATATCATTTTACAGATAATTGCTTGATCTACTGACATCGACAACTAAAAAATTTATTATTGCTTTTGTTTTTGTAAATTAATTAATTAACAGCAACGCTGAACAACGTCTTCCATCTGACGACTATAATTTTGAAACAACGTCAACGCTTCGGTCTGTCATCTCACCTTCATATTGTAAATACTGAATACTGCCATCTGACGGGCAACGCTGAACAACGTCACAGCAATGCTGCTTGATGCCATCTGACGGCGTAGCTCAACGCTTTTGCTACTTGCGCCTCTATAATATGACAATTTTAGTAAAATATTTCTTTGATCTGTCATCTGAGCTTCATATTGTAATACAACAAAAAGAAGAACGTTAGGGTCCAGTACGATAACACTATGCACCCAAATGTTGAAATTATTTTTTTTAAGTCATAGAAAACGCTAAATTTTGACGTTCAAAAAAAAAACTTTGCGGATTATTCACAAATTTCCTCAAAAATACGTGAAAAAAATGGAACTACTTTTCGTCTTTCACTGTCATTTTTTTAATCTAACCAATCAAAAATCACAAATACACGTCATAGCAGCTGGTGTAGAATTATTGCATAACTGTCTCACTTTGTATGCAGCTTTCGATTGTGTTATGGAAGCAGGGTCGTATTTAGATTCGCATACCCGTTTATCGTTCACCCCGGAATTGTTTTTTTAAAAACTCAACATTTGACCCTTCCCGTTTCACTGCGAGACAATTCGCATACCCCTTTATCGTTCACCCCAGAATTACAATTCGCATACCCGTTTATCGTTCACCCCGGAATTGTTTTTTTAAAAACTCCGCATTTGCCCCTTCCCGTTTCACTGCGAGACAATTCGCATACCCCTTTATCGTTCACCCCAGAATTACAATTCGCATACCCGTTTATCGTTCACCCCGGAATTGTTTTTTTAAAAACTCCACATTTGCCCCTTCCCGTTTCACTGCGAGACAATTCGCATACCCCTTTATCAAAAAAGCGGTGGTTTTCAATCTTCATGAAAATGTGAGTTTTAAATTTAAAATTTGTTTTATAAATTAAAATTTCCAAATACGACTCTGCCCTGAACGTTCAATTTATTTTATTCCAACCAATTGATATTTCTATCTTTGTTTATCATAGATACAGGTATTAACTTTCTCTTTTCTTATCACTATATGAGACAAGATAGCGATCGCTATAGTAAATAATATACTCTCAACTTACTATACCATAATTATTTAATTTTTTTAAATTAATTTTTAAAAATTAATTTTCCGCACTTAAAACGGCCAATAACGCTGTTATATGTTATATAAAACAATAATTGTGAATTTCCAGTGGATATTTTGCATAGCAAGTTATCGTACTCTTACCAGAACGTTATAAGCAATGTGCAAAATTAGAAACAAATTGAATACCTGCAATCATATTTAAAAAATAATTGGTAAGAGTACGATAACTTGCTATGCAAAATATCCACTGGAAATTCACAATTATTGTTTTATATAACATATAACAGCGTTATTGGTCGTTTTAAGTGCGGAAAATTAATTTTTATAAATTAATGAAAAAAAATTAAATATGGTATAGTAAATTGATTTGGAGTATATTATTTACTATAGCGATCGCTATCTTGTCTCATATAGTGATAAGAAAAGAGAAAGTTATATATACCTGTATCTATGATAAACAAAGATAGAAATATCAATTGGTTGGAATGAAATTCAATTCAGGGCAGAGTCGTATTTGGAAATTTTAATTTATAAAACGAATTTTAAATTAAAAACTCACATTTTCATGGAGATTGAAAACTGTCGCTTTTTTTGATAAAGGAGTATGCGAATTGTTTCGCAGTGAAACGGGAAGGGGCAAATGTGGAATTTTTAAAAAAACAATTCCGGGGTGAACGATAAACGGGTATGCGAATTGTAATTCTGGGGTGAACGATAAAGGGGTATGCGAATTGTCTCGCAGTGAAACGGGAAGGGGCAAATGTGGAGTTTTTAAAAAAACAATTCCGGGGTGAACGATAAACGGGTATGCGAATTGTAATTCTGGGGTGAACGATAAAGGGGTATGCGAATTGTCTCGCAGTGAAACGGGAAGGGGCAAATGTTGAGTTTTAAAAAAAAACAATTCCGGGGTGAACGATAAACGTGTATGCGAATCTAAATACGACCCTGCTTCCATAACACACTCGAAAGCTGCATACAAAGTGAGATAGTTATATAATAATTCTACACCAGTTGCTATGACGTGTATTTGTGATTTTTGATTGGTTAGATTCAAAAAATGACAGTGAAAGACGAAAAGTAGTTCCATTTTTTTCACGAATTTTTGAGGAAATTTGTAAATAATCCGCAAAGTTTTTTTTTTTGAACGTCAAATTTTAGCGTTTTCTATGACTTAAAAAAAAAATTTCAAAATTTGGGTGCATAGTGTTATCGTACTGGACCCAAATAATTTTGTAAAGTGATAATTATTATACTTATTTAGTGCGAATAATTCGCACAGGTCACGGTAGTAAAGTATAATTCACACCACTAGATTATTTTATTTTCAGTAGTAATCAACGTGTACAATAGGAATGCCAAAAGCGTTTAGAATACGACAGTGTCATTGAATGGACTTATTATACCCGCGAAATAAACCACCCACATTACCCTATATATATCTGCTTTCAAACTGTCTTCTAAATTGGAATTATTTGAATAGAAACAATAGAATCTTTCTCTTTTGTAAGCCGTAGATTAAATTCGAATAACATTTCAATCTATATCGCTGACTAAAGATTTTAAAATAATAAATGGCATTTCTCTTTCAATAACATAAAAATTTTGATTATCTCTTACTTTTATTTACCGGGACAGTCTCTCTGACAAGCCCCCAAAAAAATAAATAAAATTGTCGGAATAGTTCTGTAAACGACTATCCTGTAGGTACTAAATGTTTTACTGCGCCAACAAACATTTTAAGATAGACACGAATTTATAGAATGCTACCTACACGTCAACTTGAATTATCAATTAGTTTCATAAAACTCACACGTGGTATTCTGACGAAAGGTAACTCTACCGGGAGATCCATGTAACCTTTCGATATAGGTATAAGTCAACAGTCTTTTTAAAAGCTTAAACTTCAATTTTTCAGTAGGTTCTGAAATACGCTACCCAAGGGCGTAGATTTTTTTTTCTTGGGGGGTAAAACAAAAAAATCAATGTTTTTTTAAGTTTATTTAATATCACACAAGAATACTTATGAAGGAAGGTGTCAAGCAAAATAATTCCCAAACTAATTTTACAATTTTTTTTTTCAAGAAGTATTTTTCAAAATTTAATTTTAGGTATTCGTAATATTTTCAGTTTTGTTTTTTATTATTATGGTCCTGGGAGGGGTAATTACCCCCTTTAGATATGGGGGGGTGCATATCTACGCCCTTGACGCTACCTACAATTCTTCTGCTACGCACACACGCACATTTTCATTAAATTCTGTGATCGTAGATTCAACTTTTTAACCGTTATAACGTAGTTTCTCGGCCGAAGTTACAACCAATAATTAATTATTTGCTTTGGGTCAACCACAGAATTGTTATATATATTTTCAATGATAATTTAAAAAAAAAACTCAGGTCGCAGTGCCAAACCCTGGCGACAATATGGCGTATTTGTTTATACAGGCAGTGTGGGTTTATTATATGAAGTTAAACTTTCTTTTTGGATAAAATAAAAAAAATAGTCTCTTAATACATCCCTTAAAATAACATTTTTTTTTTACTTAATTTCAATACCAATATCAATTTAACATCTGCACCAAATTAAATACACCTTTCAGTAAGTAAATTCATATCCGCAAACTAGTGTTTTCTTAAAAGTTGTAAGTCCGGTCCTGCCGGGCCGATTTTATTTATATTTTAGCAGCACATTTTAATTTTTACTGAAGGGTTAAATTTCAAATTTGAAACGATTCTAAGAATTGTTTCGGTATTTATTTTATTATTTTCATCATACTTTAATTTACCATCCTTTACTTTTATAGGTTTTATTGTAATTTCATAATTACTAAATACTGAAACAAAATTACTGGGGCGAAACTTAACAAAATGGCGTCTTTAAGATCCGAGGTGGGAAATAAGGGCATATTTAGCGCATTGATTTCGGCGTATCGTGATCTGCATCTGATATACTTTCGATAACTTTGCGAAACGCGCATTACATTATTTTCTTTCCGAAAAAAAATGTTTTTCTCTGTTTTTGAGGATGCTGAGCACGGTGGTGGTGTCGAAAATTGCCGCCGACTCTCACCAACGCCCCCGGCCAAATCTCACCCCCGAAACGAGTTTTTTTTATTGTCAAACTATTTTTGAAACAATAAATATATCTATTCTGCGCATGCGCCGATTTTTCCCGAAAACAATAGGGCTCTTAATATTTGCATATCAAAATCCTCCCAAAGTTTGGTTTCAAAAAGGAAAATTACCCCATTTCTCCGGCGATACGAAAAAGAAAATCTTCCGTTTCTGGGGTGAGATTTGGCCGGTGCAGGGGTTGAAGAGAGTCGGCGGAAATTTTTAACAGCACCACCGTGCTCAGCATCTTTGAAAACGGAGAAATAACCCAATACTGCTGGCGAAATAAAAAAAAAATAATTCACCCGTTTCGGGGGTGAGATGTGGCTGGTGGAGAGGTTGGTGATAATCCGCGGCAATTTTCAACACCACCACCGTGCTCAGCTTCCTTAAAAACAGGGATAAAAACATTTTTTTCGTAAAGAAAATAATGTAATGCACGTTTAGGCCCGTTCGTGGATGGTTTTTGGCAGTTTTGGGGGGCTGCGCAACCCCGAAGAGAAATTTTAATATCACCACCGTGCTCAGCATCCTCGAAAACGTGAGAGGGACGTAATCTCGTTTGGCTCAAATTA
This sequence comes from Xanthostigma xanthostigma, assembly GCA_963575645.1. NCBI lineage: Eukaryota > Metazoa > Arthropoda > Insecta > Raphidioptera > Raphidiidae > Xanthostigma > Xanthostigma xanthostigma. Next base: position 18,910,785 of record OY754468.1, read on the forward strand.
TTTACATTTTTCGAGGTTTTTTCCGACTCACACACGCCACTTGTATTTTTACGATTTAACATAAAAAAACATACTCGTAATACTACAAGCCAATATTATTTATATATATGCACGTACCTAACTATTTCTACAATAAAACTTCTTTAATAATTCACGCAAACTGCACACATGAATCAAAGCGTTGGGTCTTAACTCTTAAGTAAAAAAAATGAGTTGTAATTTCATGGAAGTGTTTTACATTTTACACGCGACGTTAAACATTACTTGCTATGATACTATCCTATGGTATACCAACATAGAATGTGAATGAATTTACGGGGAAAATATTACGTTTTTGTAAAGTTTAGAATGCAGATTAAAAACAATAATCTAACAGAAAAAGTGTTCGTTTTAGAGATTAACCATATTCAATTAATTTATTGAAGACGAATTGGAATCTTTGTTGTGAACACATCGAATACTAAAAAAGTTATAACACGCCAAAACATGAAATTTTTATTTCTCTGTTCTGTGCTTACTTTCTTAGTATTGAAAGACTATCTGTTTTGTTTAAAATATGGACCTATAGACCATGGCAGTGTATCTCGTCCTTCTGTAGAACATCTTCAAAAATAAACCTCTTTAATTTACATAAAGTTACAATTATAACTGAAGACTTCTGTGAAAAGGAAAACTATTTTTGTTAAGTAAAAACTATTGCTTTATTTTAACTAGACTGACAGTTCTGTGTCATACACCAGTATAGAGTTAAAGTGTTTAAGTTTTCTGTGTAGGTATAACATATATGTGCACATATATATACTGCGTGTTCATTTTAAAGTGATCAGGATGTTTAAAACGAAGGGATGCATTTACGAAAAAAATTCCAGCCAATTAGGCGACGGGACCATTCCAACTTCAAAAATGTTGACATTTGATTATAATAAGGAAAATAAAATTTCTGATATCGTGTGAGGTGACGCGGGTAATGGCTAGTATTCAATATAATATTTGCTATTCGTTGCCATGGTTACCTACATAATATTATGTTCCACGTCATGTAAAAATTAATCAAAGCATGCCGAACTAGTTTATTTCTGACAGATTCATAAAAAAACCGGCTGATTTTTTTATTTTCAAAATATTTCGGAAACTATAAAATTTAGAAAAAAAATTGTAACGAAACTTTCTTGAAAAAATAAATAGAATAATAAGCTGTTATGAAAAGTATACCATTATTATATAAAAAAACACCGTTATAGCATATATCTCTTCTGCACATGCGCCGATTTTCCCCAAAAACAATAGAGCTCTTCATATTTGCATACCAAACATCCTCCCAAAATTTTGTTTCAATCCGCTCATCCGTTTGACCTGTATCGTGTTCACAGACAAACAGACTAACAGACGCACAGAGTTTTTTCAAAAATATGTTTTTTGGATTCGGGGGACCTCAAAACGGAAAGATATTGATATTTTGAAAAGTGATTTTAAACCTAAACTATGTAGTACCATTCCCCACTTGTGGGTTGGAATGGTAAAATATTTAGAATACAAGTTGACGGGTTTCAAGGGGGAAATTTGATGGAGGTGCTATGTTTTTTCAAAGTCAACTTCGTATTTTCAAATGGAAACATCTATTTTTCTTCGTAGATTCGTACTGTCTGACTAAAAATACACTACCTACTTTTGTTCGAAACATTTTTACTGAAAATGTTACTTTTTTATTTATCCGGTGAGGAGAAATAAAAATTTTAGAACTTTGCGTTTTTTTTTAATTGCAAAAAAAGTTTTGAGAAAAAAGTTCTAAAATTTTTATTTTTCTTCGCCGGATAACTCAAAATAATGAGATTTTCAGAAAAAAATGTTTGGAACAAAAGTAGTGTACCTATTTTTAGTCAGACAATACGAATCTGCAAAGAAAAATAGAGGTGCCCGTTTGAAAATATGAAGTTGACCTTGAAAAAAGTGGCATCTTCACCAAATAGAAAAAAAAATATTTACACAATTGACTTTCCCCTTGATTCCCTGCAACTTTTATTAGAAACATTTTTTTCAAATGTGCCCCCTTCGTGTTAAACATCTTGGTCATTTTAAAACGAACACACCATAAGTAGTAGAGAGCCCCTCCAGACATGAAGTGAAGCCCGAAGTCATCACCGCAAAACGACTGAAGTTGCCGTTGCATTTATGTTACACAGGAGAGATGTACATTTCTTCTTTTGCTGCACACACAAAAACGTTTACACTCATTCAACAGCCAACTCTATTTTACCGAACAACTTCTGTTGTAAACTTTCTCTGGATATGTGAACTGGACACGGATGCTAAAAAATGAAGTGTCGAACTTCTTTAATTGTTAAAAACTGAGTGCCGAGGGTAGTAGTTGTAAGAGCAGTCTGAAGGGTTTCGAATTTGAGCTGAAGCCCATGAATTTTATCTGACCACGTCGAGGTTCTGTACTTTTTTGTCCGTCCCTTTAAGCCCGAGCAACCAGCAATCGAAGTGCGACAACCACACGGCATCAAATGTTCTTATTTACACAGTTTATAGTAGCGTGTGTGAATCGGTAAGACCTCCTCACTCCGTTTTCGAGGATACTGAACACGGTGGTGACATTAAAATTTCTTTTTGGGACTGCACAACCCCTCAAAACGACCAAAAACCACCCCCGATCGAGGTTAAACGCGCATTACGTCATTTTCTTTCCGAAAAAAGTGTTTTTTCCCTGTTTTTGAGGATGCTGAGCACGGTGGTGGTGTTGACTCTCACCAACCCCTCCACCGTGCTCAGCATCCTCGAAAATGGGGAGATAACCCAATTTTGCCGGCGATATGAAAAAAATTCACCCGTTTTGGGGTGAGATTTGGCCAATGAACGGGTTGGTGAGAGTCGCCACCACTGAGCTCAGCATGCTCGAAAACGGGGAGAACAGCCAATTTTGCCGGCGATATAAAAAAAAATCACCCGTTCCGAGGGTGAGATTTGGCCGATAGAGGGGTTAGTGAGAGTCAGCGGCAATTTTTAGCACCGCCACCGTGCTCAGCATTCTCAAAAACTGGGAAAAATTTTTTTTCAGAAAGGGAACAACGTAATGCGCGTTTAATCCCATTCGGGAATGGTTTTGGGCAGTTGCGTCACCCCAAAAATTTTATTATCACCACCGTGTTCAGCATCCTCGAAAAGAGGGGGAGGTAATCTCATTCCGGCTCAAAATATTTACATGTTCGTCCAACTCACACACGCCACTATTACGTATGAATGTAAGAATTATAGGTACAGTAGAACACCGATTATCCGAATTAATTGGGACCGGGGTCGATTCGGATAATCGAAAATTCGGATAATCGGACATAGACTGGTAATAAAGCAAAACGAACTGTCACACATAGAATAAACTTTATTAAGTTTAACAAACACAGTTCTACAATAACGCTCACATGAACATCTCGATCTGATACCATTGTAGCGTCTACACGGCAATTGTCACTCGCATTTTTGTATTCTTGCGTCCCCACAAAACTTTTTTTTATTGAAAAATTACTTGGTTTTAATTTTTTATATTACGCTTAGGACCGATTCGGATAATTGGCGATTCGGTTAATCGGCGTTCGGATAATCGGCGTTCTACTGTACATGAACATCTTTGCTTTTGCATATTATTTACTAACTGCTACCTGCGGCTCCGCACGCGATTCATATGTAACACAGCAGCGACAACAGCAGTGGAGCTTTCGAAATAATTTGAGTAAATATACACAAATATGCCGTTTCCGAGCTTGGCTAACACACTGCCGTGTGTCATGATGTAAATACAATATTAAGTAAAAATCTTTATTATTGAAAATAACCCTAATAAAGTCAACCATCACAATAGCAGAATAGAAAATTTACAAAACACATGAACAAAGTAGTCGTCGTAAATGAAGAGTTACAATAAACTTCTGCAAAAAACATTTTATTCACAAGTATTCTATACAAAAAAAAACGTCACCAGAAAACGTTAGGACAGTAAAAAACCGCGCATACTTGTCAGGTATGAATCAGCACGACCAGCACTGCTCAAACCTGCAACTTGCACTATGTTGCACACTAGACCAGCACAAGCCAGCAACGTTTAGTGCAGGTTTCGTGTGCGGCTGGCCTTTGGCAGTTTTCAAGTAGATTGACCAATACAAATTAATTAACGAAAACGACACATCACTACCATACAAGATCGGTCCAGCACGGTTAAACTGACGGTCGTTGCTGGTGATTGGCTAATGTGCCTTACTCCGCTATAAATGAGAACACGAACGGGCTTGCTGGTCGTGTTTGATCGGTGTGTGCGGTCTTCAAATAGTAGCGAACTATTTTAGCATTTCATCTATGTCCCATGAGTTGCATTTACAACAAAGCACTCTTTGTTTATCCCATGTTTTCATATAATGCGATTTTCGAGAATTGTTTATTTTTTTTGTGTTGTTTTAATAAATTTTATTTTTTAATAGCTACTGCCTACTGTTTTGGTTTTCTTATTAAAAATGCGGTTTTATCAAAACAAAACTTCATCACATACTCTCAAATGTTTCATAAAGGGGGTCACCCTATGTGATGGTCGGCTTTTTAGGAATTTTTTTTACGAACAATTAAAAGGTAGAACTTTGAATTTTTTATGATATATTTACTAATATTTTAGTAATCTATAAAAAAAATTCAGGCATAAATCTGCACAAAATCATGAGTCGTACTACTCCGAAGACATGATTACGAGTGATTGGCTTATCGGGGATAAAAATTAAACAGCATTTTAATCTGTAATAGGATGAACTAGGATTAATCGAAAATATTGAGAACTGAATAATTGACAGACTTTTGAAAAATAATTTGCAAATTTCATTATTTTTTTCGATAATTTTGCGTCGAAAAAAATAGAACCACTCGAAATTTCTAAAAGATCCTAGTTCATCCTACGACTTATACATGTGATCTACCATTAAAATTTCAAAGCGATCGGTCAAACCTTTCTTGGGATATCGTGGAGATAAGTTAGAAAAACACAGTTTTGAGAAAAACGCGTTTAAAGATTCAAGTACAATTTAAACTATGAAATCTTAACTCATTATTAATCTGCAAAACGCTCACCAAAATTAACTAGAATTGATATATAACACAAAAATGAAAAGAATGGATTTATCGGGTTTTGCTTGTTTGCTCCTCATTTGTTTTAGAAGGTCTCAAGTAACAAGCCGACACGTCACTATAGGCTTCGTGCCCAAGCGCTTAACTGAGCGCTCCGAGCACCTCCTCTACGAACAGCTGTAACTTTTCAACAACTTTGAATATTATAAAATCATTTTACCAGCATATTCTAAACATGTTTAGGAATCAATTTATGCAAAAAATAATAAATAGATTTTTTCAATCTATTACATGGGAAACATAAAAAAGGATAAATAATTGGAATGATCAGAAGAAACACTCAAATGTGATTCATTTCTTAAAAAAAATGTAGGTATAAAATACTTCTCATTATTTTCTGTTTATTTCAAGTATACTTATGTTTTTAATGATGCAATATTCGTATACTTTAAGATTTTCAGGTTTATTAGCAATATAGTATTCTTTAGATAAATTTTTATTTCAAATCTCCATTTTTTCGCATATAAAGAAATATTAAAATAAATAATATTATAGAAAACACTCAAGTTAAATAAGCACTTTATTGCGGAATTTATAAAGCAAATTTCTTCAAATATTTTTATGCTGTAGGTATCTTATAAAGGAAGAAGCTACAAAGCGATCATGAAAATTAAGTATTGCGATTTTATTTTTAATATACCTAATAACATTTAGCTACTACAGTTGTCCATTAAGATTGTGCTTATAAATTATGATCGCCTATACTAAAAGACTTTATAACAATAATAATTCTTAATATCTCTCATTTCGAAATTTTATTATTGAGTAAAGTATAATTGATTTAATAACGCTTTTCAGTATCTATTTCGTTGTAACAGTAAAACCAACGCTTAAATGCTTACAAATAATATGACGGTTTGATTTAATGACACATTAAAATATCCAACGAATCCACAAGTCTTTTTAAGAAGTAAAATTGTCTTAATTGTTCAGAAGAAATACTATAAGTATACCTACAGTTTAATCGGAATAAGTGCAGAAGTTTTGAAATTTTGAGATTTTGTAGAGCTCAATGCCCCGAAAGAAATGATATAAATGCAAAATGTGTTCACTGCCACCGGGGTTGCCATACTGGCAACATGGCGTAAAAAATAGTTTTTTGTAATATTTCGCTTCGGATGCCTTATATACAAAAAATGTTTGTATGAAAATAAAATAGAATTAAATTTTCTTCAAAATATGTTTTGTACATGCTGTTCTCTAAACTAGTTGCGGTGCGACAGCCGTGCGAAGTTCAGTGTAATTGATAATATTATATAATTACATTATTAATTACATAGAAATTGAGATTAGTATGCGTGGAAAAACGTGTTATAGTAGGGATCCTCTGGAGGATGTTCATGATTTTTTTTTCGTAGATTCATCAACTAGAATCGATATTGCAACGTCTCGATGACATAATGAAAAAAAGTAGATATAGTCTTGACCATGATTGCGGTTGTCCGATTTGTCCGAAATGAAGAAAAAATTGCGTTTTAATCGAAACATAAATCTGTGCCGAAGTTTATAAAAAGTGAAAATTTTCGCTTTTTCATCTTCTTTATCTTGTGAAAAAATAAATATTTGAGATATTGCGAAAATGCCAGTCCTGCCAAAACTGAAGGTTTTCAAAGGATGTATTTCAGCAAAATCGGTTAAGTACATTTTGAGATATCGGGTGCATCAGGTAAAAAAATGGTGATTCGAGAAAAACGCGTTTCAATGTTTGTATGTATAATACAAGTGAATTACTCAATTTTTCAGTCTACAATTCTTGCATTACACAATTAGACTTTCCTATTCCTCGCAGAAGACTTTAGGGAGTGATTGGTATTACAAAGGCATCAAGAACCCAACAACCATATTTAAAAGACGAAGCTCTGAAGCAGTCAAAGAGCGACTGGACCACTGTCGTCGAGCACCAGACTCCAAAGCTCCATAACGACCAAAAGATCTCGACTCTTAAAAAAACCTTTTACGCCGTGTTCTATATGTAACATTTTAGCTTCCATATGAAAAAGAAAAATTTCGATTTTTTTACTTGCCGCACTAGACGATCCCCTTAAACTGCAGAAGTGTAATTAGAGTACATTCATTACTTACGTAAGGGTCCCGAGGGGGGAGGTTCTCAAAATTTTTACATGTTCTTATCTCGGGGAGAGGGGGTCAAATCCAATCTTACGTAATATAATAATAAGTCGAAATGTGTGATTTCTAACATAGAATGATGGATATTTGAGAGAAAAGTGTTCGGAGAAACAACTATGATATCTATTTTTTTTTTATTTTCAAATGTACAATTCTATTTATACTTACATATTTTTATTTAAAAAAAATTATTGCGTATTAAGTTTTCAAAACCTTTACTGTTCATTTTCATAATCTAAATTAACTTTTAAAGAATACAAATTATTGACTTACGTCAAATTATGATTTTTAGTGCAATTTCTAAAACCAGATAAAATCTTACGTAATAAGGGGGAGGGGGAGTCCGAGAAATCTTATATGCACTTATATGGGGGTAGGGGAGGTCAAAAATGGCCAAAATTGTCCTAACGTAATTAATGAATGGCCCCTTACGAGTATTTGGAATGGCAAGATAAAGGATTCCGTGAGATCTTCTACAAATTCCAGAAAGTAGACTCGCAACGCCATGGGCTGTTAGATTTGTGACTTGTGACAGCAGTGTCCAACAGAACTCGTGCAAGATTTTTCGCCAAATCTATTTACTATCGTTAGATAGTTCTAAAATAACATTCGATAAATCCATATCATATACTTAAGAAAAAAATATTAATGAACCTTTCAAAATTAAAAGGACAATCAAAATCGAGCATAAAAAAAATCCTTCAGCAATATCAATAACAAAGTAATGCGAATAGTACACCAATCGACCGATAGTCTATTCGGCGTTAGTCTAAGCTTCATATGAATGCGGATAAAGACTAAAGTGAACTTTAGCATTTATATGTATTATGTTATGATTCAGAAACAATGAAAACGTTGGCAAAGTTTATGCTCAAAAGATACAACTTTGAATTAAAATAAATATATGTTTCCCGTTTCATAGTATTGATATTTCCCAGAATTTAAACTAAGGAACGCTGTAATTATACAGTTTATGTAGTTTCCATTTCAAACTTGGGTTTATTTAAATGCACACTTTCGTGAATTTTAGTTACATAAGAATGGCAAAACGTAATTAGATTATATACCTATACCTATTGGGTTACAAAAAGGGTTGTCAAAAAATGTTTCTCCATACTAAAAGCATGTAGAGTTTCAAATCGAAATAATTTATTGATTAAAATGATATTTTTCTTACATTTTGCATACATGTATCTAGCGTCGTTTTTTGTACAGTTCCCACGTCGAAACAACGTTTTTCTACGCATTTTGATAAAAATTTAGCTTGAAAAGCGATCTTTTCCATGTAGAACAATCATTTGTTTTTGTGTGAGTACAATCTAATGTTCCAGATGACAGGGAGTTCGAATCATAGAGATATAAGTAACTAGAGTTCGCTAGTTCGTATGCTTGCCATAAGTGAAAGTGTCCTCAGTTGAGAGAGAGAACGATGCAGCGGGTCCAGAAAACCAGATATATGTTTACTCAAATCAGCAATGTTTTGTATCATTTTTTTTAATTTATGAAAAAAAAGTGTGCTTCGACTACCAGGGTCATTAGCACTACTGCCATAAGGCATATTATACAATATATATATAATAACAGGTAAGTAAGTATTATATTAGTATTAGTTACCACAGAGATAAGGAACTTTTCTCTCTCTGAATTGCAGACACTTTCACGGCTCAACGCGTACAGTATAATATATCTATGGTTCAAATACGACATTAGACTGCGCCTGATGTATGGAAACTGTAATAATATGATCACAATTTAAGGTCATTGTCAAATCAAATTGTTTGATAATTCTTTCTGCAACCCAGCATAAGTATACTGTGCAGTGTAGGTATCTAGATACTTAAGTACCTTAATTTTTTATTTACCTATTTTTATTAATATAAGCATTAAATGAGAAATTAGTATTTAGTTTCATTATTAGGCCGATAAGCTGACATCCAGCATTTATATCGGCCGATACCGATAATAATCGGCCAAACGGCCGTTTTTGCCCGATAACCGATATGGTATCGGCATCGGTCGATCCCTAATTTTATTATTATTTAAATTTCAATGGGAACACTTTAATTGAAATCGGAAATCGATAAAACGAACGAACTGTGTTATAGTGATAATAAATGTATACTTTAGAAATAGTACAATACAAGCTTAATGTTATTATGATTAATAAATTATAAAGATATGATTGATTAAAATTTACCTTGCTGTCGATTGATGTCGACGTACGGATTGAAGAGAAATAATCCTTTCATTTTCATTGTTGTATAGTTTAATTAACAACTGACATGAGTTAGTCTCTAATTAATTAACACTGACACCAACCGACGATACACTGCGTATTCTCTGGGCGGACGATAAATTACCACTGAATGCATTTTTTTTTAATTGCAAAATTCGAACGAATTTCAATACACCACAATTTAACACTGAAAAGCATAGCATAAAAACCCTTTTATATTATTAAAAAAACGCTCATTTTTATGAAAATGTTTACTGAAGCTTAAAAATACAGCTTGAATTTGATGAATGGCCGTGTCACACACACATGGCATTCAATATGTCAATCAAGTTCTTTGTAACGCGGTTCAAAGTCATTCTGCACACTGGCTAAACTGTGTTAACGCGATTAATCGAATATTTCGGGCAGTCCATTAATTTTACTTTTTCAATTTTAATAACATTACATTTTCAAAAGTTGCTGAGAAAGTATTAGCGGTCACAAAGCAAAATTATTTTAGTAATAGGTATTTTATTCTGGTAGATTTTTTTCAACTACATTTTGCGTAACGGGGAAAATAGTAACCATAAAGTTATAAACATATTTTTATATGTATATAAAATTCCGGTGTCCGTATGTTTGCAATTCTTTTCCTCCTAAACAGCTAGACCGATTTTGATGATTTTTTTTGTACTTACTCACCTGAATGGTTTTTAGCTATAGTTGGACCCGGTAAGTGGCGCGGCTGTCGAGATCCAAGTTTTTTTTATAAATTTTTCGACCAATTTTTTTATATTTATTTTGGATTTCTCACATAAAAAATCATAATCCCAAATTGCCAGCCTCCCAGCACCCCTCAATGCTTTTTAATTCAATATTTTTTTCTAATTCACGACATAAATAATGAACGTTTCATTCACAACTCACTGTGTGCCTACCGGGTCCCCTATTATTGTGTAAAAAAGTCCGATGCAGCGTAATATGGCTATGTTTAATAAGTAATCTACAAATCTGGGCGAAACCGGACCAGGCCGCTGGTTTTTATTTATAAAATAACATTTGTCATTATTAATAACATATTCATGTTTCGTCAAAATCGGCATCATCATAAGATACAATTTAGATTACAAAAACAATAATTCTAAGCTATATTGAACCTGATAAAGTCAATATTTGCAAAACGCCGATATGTTCATAAATTTCGAATCTATTCAAGAAAGATTTTTATGATTTTTATGTTTTAAACAGTTTGCCTGTTAGGTATCCAGATTGACCGATATCAAGTGAAACATACAATTTTAACACACTGCATACAAAGTCTATTGTACCTTTGATAGATAAAATAAAATAATATTTTTATTGGCATAAGGTATAACAGTAAATGTACAACGTATTACAATATTTAATATGGCGCTCCTACCGCTATATTTTTATGTGAATATGTGATATTGTATCTAACTTATAAATAAGCAAATTGATGATACATAATATGACATACCTATTCGATTTGCCCACGGCTCAATATATTTGTAATTCACCAGTTCAATGCCTATTTAATATAGGTATTATGTAATCTCTACTCCAGTAAATACAATTTTGCCTTTTTGGTGATAGATATATGAAACTAAATTTAAAAAGAAATAATCAGTAGATTAATTATTCTTTTACCTGTAACGGGGCATTAATGTTTGTTTTATAAAGAATCCTTCAAAATGTCACGCAAATTAACACCTCATGTGAAAATCCATGATCAGTGTCTGTTGTTGAATAAATTATTACTTTTTTTATAATATAGTAAGTGCTCAGCAACACAGGCTATATGCACTGTATTTATAAAATAATTAAATACGGGATATCTACTAATATGGAGTACTTTATTATGTAACATAGGTAAGTACATATTATAAATTATTATTATTGTTAAAGTCCGTCAAATTAATGTCATTTTGTATATACAACAAATGTTTACAACTTTATGGTTGCTATTTTCCACATAATATGACCTAATTTATGAAAAAACGTTTTATTCTGAATTTCTAATAGGCGTGGCGATCATCTAATATTTAATTTTTCAATTCAAAAGAGACTGCACTGTCTTACTCAGATTTCAAAGTACTAACGTTCTTAATACACGATAAACACAAACAACTAGGTATATAAGTATTTGCACTATTTTCGCGAGTTTATTTGGATATAAAATCTACGGCGCTAAATAAATTTAATGAACTCTGACTCGTTGTTTGCGAAAATCAATTCTGAGAAAGAAGTACCTCCAAACGTGATTGATAGTGCTAGTTCTTTTTATTGCAGCGAAAAAGGGAGAATCGGCCCCTTATTAATTTTATTTTACTGAAAATCTGACAGGCGGTTTAGCTTTATGACTACAGACATAATTTATTCAAGCATTTTAAATACAAAGAAGATACTAGTAGCATTATGTGTCTCAGTCTGGCAAAAATATGTCATTTTGAATAATTTATTACTGAGAATAAAGTTTTGTTTCAGCGCTTTAAATTTTTCTTTAATCATTTAGTACCCAAACTCTTAAGGTAGTACGAGCACCAAGGCAATATTAAATAAAAGGCTTGATTTTTTTATATGAAGTTGGACTAAGTCTAAACCAATTCTGAAAATTTTAGGGGGTTTGCCCGACTATTTAAATAAATAAATGACTTCAAAAGTAGGCATATTTAACATTGGCTTTATGGTAAAACGGTAGATGGATGATATGTTTTCATTGATTTCTCCAAAACTAGTCGGTGGAAATTACAAAAAACTATTCAAATTAAAGTTAAAACCTTAATAAATTATTGAAAACAAAAAAAAAACCGTTGTGCCCGACTAATTAAAAAGATATTTAATTAAAAAGACTAAATATCCTTTCAATTAGTCGGGCACAACGGGTTTTTTTTGTTTTCAATATTTTATTAAGGTTTTAAATCTAATTTAAATAGTTTTTTTTTTAATTTCCACCGACTAGTTTTGGAGAAATCAAGAAAACATATCATCCATCTACCGAAATATAAAAAAAAATCAAGCCTTTTGTTTAAAGTTGCCTTGGTGCTCGTACTACCTTAACCGGTTGTCTTGTGAACAGCTTAGTTTTATTCCACGTAAACAAAACTTATCTGCAGGATGACTGGATCATTTTACAAGAAAATTGGAACTCATAGATCAGAAATTCAGAGAAATGCAGACTGAGACAAGATTATAAATAAATCAACAATGTCTATGCTTCGTTAATAGGCAAAGATTATTCAACACAAAATCTCGATTAGTATTTTAATAAAAAAAATATTTCAAAAATGCAGTACTAAAATACATCATGCAAACAAGCCAGACGAACCAGAAAACAAGTTTTATGACAAGAAAAAATATCGGCACATACGCTCGGTACAGTGAAATAGAGAAAAAATTCTAAGCAGAAAAGTTCATCAGAGGTTTTGTATTTATTTTTTTAATATGCAGCGCCATTACATCAAAAGATTCATTCGTCTTCAAGATATTCGTGAATAAGTCATCGTGAAAGAATTTGCGTGAAACAACTTTTCTTTGCGGTTTGATGACGTACTACATTCAGACTTTGAACTTATCTCAGGCAAGATTGTTCGACTCTGTCATTTTTTTTAACGAAGCATATATGTAAAATGATAGCACAAAACAGTTTTAATTTAAAAATTCCAGCCATTGGGTGACGGGACCATTCCAACTTCAAAAATATTGATATTTGGCATATAATAGAGAAAATAAAATATCTGTAAAGGCGTGTGCTGACGCAGGGAACGGCTAGTATTTAATATTATGATATTTTCCATTCATTTTCATGCTTATTTATATAATATTATGTTACCGCGTTATGTAAAAATTAATCATGCATGCTTGTCAACTACCTAACAGATCTACAGAACAAAAGAAGCGCTGATTTTTTCATTTTCAAAATATTTCCGAAACTATAAAGGTTAGACAAAAAATTTCTTGTAAAAATAGATATAAACTGTTATGAAAAGTATACCATTACTATATAGTTCTTCTGCGTATGCGCCGATTACCCCCAAAAACAACAGGGCTCTTCATTTTTGCATACCAAACATACTCCCAAAATTTGGTTTCAATCCATTTGTCCGTTTGACCTGTATAGTGTTCACAGACAAACAGACTAACAAACTTCCCGACTAACAGACTAATAGACGCACAGACTTTTCCAAAAAAATGTGTTTTCGGATTCGGGGAACCTCAAAGCGAGAAAATATTTCAGTATAATTTTGAAAAGTGAATTTTGGCCAAAACACCAATTGTGGTGTAGGAACAGTAAAAAATGTTAAATAAAGTGTTGATATATCAGTCAACAGATTTTCCTAAGCGTCACTAGACTATTCCTGTAAACAAACAGCACATGCGTTACACATTAAAGTACTGCATGAATCAATCAACGGCCTTTCATTAGAGCAGAACAACTGCGACAAGGTCTATTTACATTTCAACGAGGCCCAATAATAATCCAACTGAAAATAATTCATGCTTATCTTAACACCTTTTTATATATTTTGCTATTGATTTGTTAATGAAGCACATTAAATTAAAACTAAAAATTATACTGTACATTTACATAATTGCCTATTATTATTGCATCAAACTTTTATATCGGAGAGCCCTATGGAACAGGCTCCCGTGTCCTGCATATTACATATAAATTATTGTATTATATGAAATTATATACAGAGTGTTTTATTATACGCAATAATTCACCTCTACAGCAGGAATTTTAAATATTTGATTAGTCGTTTCTTTTGTATAGAATTTAATATTATGGTTTCGAAACATCACGAGCCAAACATGCACAAAATTCTATTAAGCAACATTAAATTTAATATCTGCACGAGCAGTGTTTTCAATACATTTTTAAAGCTCAAATATCTTTTATCGAAAGCCAAATTTTCGAAAAAATGTCTAAATTATTGCAAATATTTATCCAATTAGTAAATAACGCCACACAAAAAGTCTTAAGGTCTCACATGTACTCTTTATCCTCTTTTTTGCGAAAAGATGTTTCATCGCTGTTTTTTCACGTCTAGTTTCCAAACTGACAATATAGTTTAAGAGACGGCGTCTTTCGGGCTTAAGAGAAACGGTATATCATTTTTTTTCGTGTAGTATAGGTCCCCCTCTCCAACTTTGATATGTGAAGAAATACTCTGACGCGCTGCTGGGAGGCGCTGTACAGCTTTATATTGGAAATATTAAATAAATTCCAAAGTATTTTGCAACATGTCTGAAAATGAGTTTCCAGCATCTGGGTGACCCCAAAGTCAGTCGGAACCCATTTTCTGACAAGTCAACATTTGCACATACTTTTCCAAGCGTGTCAAAAAAAAAGCGAATTTCAAGTTCAAACTTGGTAGGATGGCACATTATATATTGAAGAATATGTGAAAAAAATTTTGTCGCTCCAGATCTGGTCAATATGTAGTTGCAATTTTTTAAAAATCTGCTGGGCCAAAATTTGCAAGACTACCGCGGAATGTCTAAAAATTGTGTAAAAACTTTCTTTGATACCCAAATATTTTGTTAAAAAAAAATTTCTGAAGATTCGGACGTATCCAGTGCAAGTTCTGACAGAGACACTTTTTTCTTTTTTTTTGATACGCTTGGAAAAGTATGTGCAAATGTTGACTTGTCAGAAAATGGGTTCCGACTGACTTTGGAGTCACCCAGATGATGGAAACTCATTTTCAGACATTTGCAAAATACTTTGGAATTTATTTAATATTTCCAATATAAAGCTGTACAGCGCCTCCCAGCAGCCGCGTCAGAGTATTTCTTCACGAAAAAAAAATGATATACCGTTTCTCTTAAGCCCGAAAGACGTCGTCTCTTAAACTAATAGAAGTGAATAAAAATAAAATATTTGTCATTAAATTTAAAATCAAAAATATCTAAAAACCTGGAAAGCCAGTACCTACGCCGAGATGAGAATTTACTAGCATTTTATTATGACGTAAGCATCCGCTAATTTTTGAAAATTCAACCACTAAAAGGGTGTAACGGGGATTCAAAATTTGCATGAAGAAATCATAAGATGTATCAATGCGAAAATGTGCAGGATTACTCCTATCAACAAAAAAATAAACACGTGTTCCATACTTTTTCAAACACAACCCCTTCAGAGGATGAAAAGAAGTAAATAGTCTAAAAATCAACATGGGTGTCATTTTCAAGGGTTGTCAGGACGTTGAACACGTGAATGTCATCAATTTTGAAATTTATTAGGGAGGTTTCTACGTCGAGAAAGGAGTAACTATCCCAAATAATGGAAATGCATCCGTGTTACGTCTCAATCGCGTGCGAAGCCACGGGTAACGGCTAGTAATTTATAATAATGTGTCACATCTAAGGCTACACCCACACTGGATCCAAATTTCTCTCGATTCGATGTCGACAAGCAAACAGGAAGAATACAGTGTAGATGTTTATATCGGAAACGAAATCGGGTTTCCCTTCTCAATATAGGCACCTATATTATAATCTTGGTGTTTACTTTTCTTCTGATGTCGACCAACATCCGATCGAGAGAAATACGAGTCTATAAGTTCAATTATTCAAGTATTGAAAATGAAAAATGTATATTTTTAAATACCGTCGCTACTTCGTGATGAATGGCATGCAAAAGTAAAGAATTATAAGAGGCAGAATCAAGAAATAAATTCTCCCGAAGAAGATAATGTCACCAAAAACAAAAATTAAGCGATTAAATAATTTCAATAAGACAATATTATTCGTCTGGTTAGTGGACGCTCGACCTTCGTCGTTGTCTAAAATAGACAAATTTACCAGACATCATTCACAGATATAGATAACGATGATTTTCCAAACGTACTATGCTATGAATCAATCAGTTATTTACTATTTTAAATAAAGCACTATGACAGCGTTTCCTAAATTCGGGTCCGCACGTCTTGTAATTGCTCGTATTCCATAGGACAAATTTGGAATGATTTAACCTTATCACTAATTCAGTCAGAAATGCCTCATTTTTTTATGATAATGAGACATTTTTATTTTAATTTTTTTATTTATTGTAAGTTTTCACAAAACATAAAATCTAACTGTAAATTTCGTAGTTTTTAGCTTGAGGAAGTATGGCCAATTAGTAAGCTATCAGATAGCATGGAAAAATTCAGAACAAAAAGTTTTTATTTTTTTTCTAATTTTTAATTCCCAAAATTCGGATTTTTGTGAAAAGAAAACCGAAGTAGATTTTTTCGAAAATGACGCATTTCCGACGCCCAAGTGATAGAGGTTAAATCATTCAAAATTAGTCATAGTTTCTTCTCCCGAGAGGAATACAAGCAATTATCGTTAACCTATAAACGCCTCCGGTAAACAATGATATTACATCCCGTAGAAGTGAAACTTACGCAAAATCTACACAAAATTGTTACAAATTGACATTTAGGTACAGTTCAAAAAATAAATTACTATTGTGTTATATTAATGTGAATCTGCGACGAGTTCGTTAATCTCAAAAGGGTCCGTAGGCGAAAAAGTTTGGAAAACGCTGCCTTATGATATTATGACAACATGCAGCAAGATAAATTAATCAACAGTTCAAAGTCACGATTAACGAACGTGTCAACTAATGAACACAGCATAACAACGTAATTAACGATATATAACACAACAATAATTGTTTGTTACAAGAATTAGATGTTCGTTATTAAAACACACATATCAATTATTTACGTAGGTATAATGAACTACAAAGGTACACTACATAAAGTACACAGCGAAATATTATTACAATGTAAACCAACAGAACAAAATCACCATTTTTTACACAAAACTAATACTTTTAAAAAATACCATTGAACAAACTCATTTATGGTAATAATTCGAGTAAGTACGTTATATTGAAACAATGATAAATCAAAAGAAAAACACGTTGCCTGCATTGATTGATTACTTAAATTTAGTTGATATCTCAATTAACCAATGCGGAAATACGACAGTATTTTTGTTTTTCAAAATAATAACAAGACAATATTGTTAGAATAAATTGATCAAACAACTGCTGTTAAAGAGATTACAGACTTGTAAAGTATTTGAGAAAAAGTATTTCAAAATACAATTACAAATACTTTTCTAGTATTTTGTCATTCAAATACTTTTAAAAAGTATTTTTTACAAGTATATGCATTTGTATTTAAATACTTTTAGAAAGTATTTTTTACAAGTCTGTCGATAACTGAGGTCATTAGCGTCTAAACAGCTGTTGTTACAGCTAACATTTCAACGAACAATGTTGACGCCGCGCGTATATATCTCGATAATAATGACACCACCAATACGTAATAACGAAATGAGAACACGTTTCGCGCGGCTCGTAACGACAATAGCGACGCGTTTATGCTGCGGACTGTCAACCGACTGACTGACTTGCGAAAACACGACGTCCGCGTACCACGTACATGTGGACTGTATGTATGTATGTGTGTGCACATGCGATGAAAACTCCCGACGGGCGTCGCGACGTGTTGCTCGTGTTGCCTGTCATCCACACATGCTCGCGTCGTGTACAGTATAGATCAGCTTAAAATGTTTTACCGTTCAGTGTATCGCTGAAACACGATTTCTAAGAGTTTTATCGATATAGGTAGATTCTCCAAGCAATGCTGCCAGATGTACGGATTTTTGGCCCGAAGTTCCTTATAGGACGTTATAGATATAAATGAAGGGGGCTAGGAAAAAAATTGTAAGAAAAAGTGTAAGAAAAAAGCGTAAGAAAAAAGTGTAAGAAAAAAAAATTGGTTGTCTGTAAAGTCGGTTTACGGACGATAGTTTTACGTGATAACATCATAAAGAAACATTGATTAGTCAATATTATTTAAAAATAATCACTTTATTTTTAGCTTGAAATGCTATTATAAATAAACATTCCAATTGTAAATATCTAAAATAGAGTATTACAAATATTTCGTGTCATTTTATTACATTATTTTAATAGTGAGGTTATAGCGTGAATTAATAAATATATTCAAACCGTTAATAAATGTATTTATTAATATTTAATAAATCCTTCTATCAGTGCACGAACAATTAGTTATAGTCACATTATGGCATATTATTCTTTATTTATTATTAGTCATATTATTCTAAAAATGCAAGAATTAATTACCTTTTTTGCCGCTGTTTTGAGAAAAACAGTTAATATAGGTGAACAAAATGAAATCCGACTAAAAATTATTAAGGAAATCAATTAAATCTTATTAAATTTTAGAAATAAACACAAAACACGTTGTCTCGTATTCAACACATGCTACAGATAATGACATCAGTCTAGGTGGGCGGAGCTTCGTACAAGCCGACGCTTGGGCCGATCGTGCCTCTCTATCGCTTATACTGCGCTCTCGCTTGCACGATCAGGGTCAGGTGGAACGTTACACTTTTTCGTGTGTGCAGCCGGTGTTTCATCAATTTATAAGACGTTATCACGTCAAAAACGTAAAGAAAAATCTACATAGGATCTATTGTATGTATGTCCGTAGACATAAAAAATTGAATTTTGGTACATATTTGTAAAAACTACTTAGTTTTTGGAAAACACCACTTACTTTAAAAGTGCAAATAATAACTCATGGATACTCCACTTCTTTTTAATTAATAATTTATAAAACTGCATCTACATATTGCAATGAAGAAGGGTCTGATATTTGTCAACTAGCGAATGCAACCAATAATTAGCTCACTAGTATGTCATATGAACTCTACGGAATGTAGCTGTGTGCCCAACGCGCGCTTGACCGGATTTCCTATTATGTTTAACGATGTTGGTTTAAGCATATTTACTAATGGCTGTCCAGATTTGCTATTATTAGATTTTATTTGATTAATATTACACGTTGTACTGAGTCAGAAGATAAAAGTGTGTTTACTATAATACACTGCGCATTGTCTAGTATCTAGTTTGAGAACGAAGACCCTGCATTGAACCTTTTTATTTGTATGATACGAGCCCAAATAGTGCAGTACATTTAAATTTCATCTTCGGAAAAAATCATAGCATTAAGTTTTTTTCATAAACAGGCTAATTTAGTCATTTTGAACAACACTTAAAAAGTTTCTATTAATATCGTGCCGGTATTACAAGATGTTAATGGTCAAAAGTAAAAAAAAAAGTAGTTGGTAAATATCTCACTTTCTATAAGTCGGAGATTAATTAGGTTATTACGTATGTTTGCTTCATGAAATGATCACAATATTATGATAATCATATTGTGATCATTTCATGAAGCAAACATAATTCTAATAAATTTTTCATGGAAATGAGTATATTTTTAGGAATTCTCAAATTTTCTTATGTTGTCATGGTATGCTCACAATATGAAGCAAATATGAGTCAACGGTATTCATCACAGAAATAAGCAAATTTGAAGTAATATTCAATCTTTCTAACACCATCATAGAATGTTTGTAATATGAAGCAAATATGAGTCGACGATATTCATCACAGAAATAAGTATATTTTGTAGGAATGTTGAACCTTTCAAATATTATCATGATCTACTGTTAATATGAAGACAATTTTTAGTTGAAGATTATTTGTATCCATTTGATTCAATATTTCTACAATATATACTCAACGAATTCTGTCATGATTTTCATTCACTATGAGCTCACACAGGCACTCATAATAGGTCCATGGTGAGTTCATTTCATGGATCAAAAATGATCTAAATTTGCAGTAAATTTGCTGTAAACCTGTCTATCTGGGTACAAAAGTTGTTTCTCTGCAAGAAAGGTTATAAACATTTTTTACGTGCGACAAGCCGTTTGGAAACTAAAGCAATATGAACTATCTGCACCACCACAGGGGTAGAATACAAGGCACGTTCTTTTCCTCTCTGGTTTCTCTCTTCCGTACTCCGTATAAAATAGTATATTACACCACGTGGGCAGAGAGTTTGAGATTCTTTGAGGTTATACGTAAAAACACTCATGACAGCTTCTCGCGACTATTGGCTGGCGGCAGTCTCATGATAACTATTTTTCTTTATAGCCAGTCGAAAGTACGTTCTTCCGGCATCAGTGCGGTAATCCCACCAATGCATAAACGTTAACTTTCTGCCTAAAAATTGATGCCGGAAGTACGTACTTTCGACCGAGGTGTGATGAAAAAAGTATTATTCGTCATCGTCTATATCAAACATAGCCTTTTCACAATGTACTTCTTGGAACTTTTGCGCCTCATTTCTAACTTCAACATCCTTTTACAGCATATTCAAAAGATCAATAGGATGAATTATCTCATCATTATCAATGTCATATCAGAACTGTCGGTGGAATCAACTAATCTTTTGAATATGATAGAAGAGTAGGATGAAGGTAGCCGAAAATGAATAATATTTTTTTTTATACGGAACGTGAATTACGTCTCTGTGGTGGTGCAGAAACGGACACAGCGATTACTTCATATTTCGTAGTGCATTAGTTTCCAAACGGCTCGTCGAACGTGAAAAATGTATATAACCTTTCATGTGCAGGATATTGATATCTACAAGTTTTGTAACAATGTAAATTGACCTCCGACTTATATTTACAAAATTAGTTTTTTTTTCTTTTGACATTTAATATCTTGTAACGTCGGCACGATGTTCAAAAAATGACTAAATTAAATTATTTAATAAAAAACAAAATTTTTTTTTCATATATCACGTTTTTGAAACGAACTAATAAGTATAAAATATTTTTCTAACTTGTAGGATTTGAAACGAAAAACGTGAGGTGTATTATTCGTTTTACCTCATAATTTTACCATTCCAACCCACAAGTGGGGAATGGTACTAGTTTAGGTCAAAAATCACTTTTCAAAAATTTTACAATATCTTTCCGTTTTGAGGTCCCCTGAATCCAAAAAACATATTTTTGGAAAATCTCTGTGCGTCTGTTTGTCTGTAAACACGATACAGGTCAAACGGATGAGCGGATCAAAACCAAATTTTGGGAGGATGTTTGGTATGCAAATATGAAGAGCCCTATTGTTTTTGGGGAAAATCGGCGCATGCGCAGAAGAGATATTTGCTATAACGGTGTTTTTTATATAATAATGGTATACTTTCATAACGGATTATTATTTGATTTATTTTTTCAAGAAAGTTTCGTTAAAAAAATTTTTTTCTTAACTTTATAGTTTCGGATATATTTTGAAAATAAAAAAAATAAGCCGCTATTTTGTTTTATGGATCTGTAAGAAATAAACAAGTTCGGCATGTTTTGATTAATATTTACATGACGTGGAACATAGGTAACCATGGCAACAATTAGCAAATATCATATTGAACACTAGCCATTACCCGCGTCACCTCATGCGATATAAGATATTGTATTTTCTTTATTTTAATCAAATGTCAACATTTTTGAAGTTGGAATGGTCCCGTCGCCCAATTAACTGGATTTTTTTTTCATTGATATAGACTATAGAGGCTACTCTTTACACTTCTTATATAACTATCGCATGCGTCCCGCGTTTTTCGTTTCAAATCTTACAAGTTAAAAAAATTATTTTGTACTTTTTTAAATAATTTAATTTAGTCATTGTTTGAACAACGCCTGAAAAGTTCCTATAGATATTAAATGTCTTAAAAGAAAAAAAAAACTGATTTTGTAAATATAAGTCGGAGGTCAATTTAGATTGTTACAAAAGTATACATTTTTAGACGCGAATAGCGTAAGCTAAAGCGCCTATATTATGTTCTCGCTTTCTCTGTGAATCTATGTGTCACGCTTTTTTGTATCACGCGTACAGCCCAAACGACTTAACCGATTTTAAAAAACTTTTGTTCACGTTGCGACGATAATTTTATCTATTAAATTTGTTGGCATGGTTACCTACATAAATATAAATATTATGTTCACGTCATGTAAAAATTAATCAAAGCATGCTTAGCAAATTTCTTTCTGACAGATCTACAAAACGAAGAACATCTGATCAAAGAAATTAATTTATAGTTTTTTGTTCGTTTTAAAAACGCGGTATATTAATTTTTTTAAATTTGTTTTATTATTTTCTCCTTTTTATTTAATAAAAAGGTGGTAAAAACAAAAATACATCGTAAAAATATAAAATTACTATATGGCCGATCGGGGGTCGAACCCACGACCATTGCGTTGTTATAACGATAAATAAGTAAGAATGAATTATATGTGTTTATTGAAATTTCTTTATTTCTTTCATTATTTTCTTCTTTATTTTAGTATAATAATAATAATAAATAATAATAATAATAAATAATAATAATAATAAATTTATAATTTATATTAATAATAAATTTATAACAATTTTCTTAACACAAGAGAGTGTAACACTGTAAAAAAAAACTTTATTTTAGTATTATCTCGTATTGTCATCTAATTCAGAGTTATTTTAAAAATTTCAAGTGACTATATCATCAGAAAATCAGTTTACACGAAAAGCAAGTTGATATAAGAACGTGGTAAAATAATTTACGCTTTGATTTTTTGTCACTTTTTCCGCCTAAAGTTACTGGACTAAAAGGCAATTTCAATTTGCATGCGACGTCTTGAAGAATCTCTCCCTGTAATTTACATTCGTTTTATAATTCACATATAATATGCCATGACCTCTGGATAGTGACGTGGTATAATATAAAATGAGGACTCCAAACAGGAAAACGCGCGTTTAAAAGGAACAGAGAAATGGTACTTGAAAAGGGTTGCAAAAGAAGACCGTATTTGTTAATGGCATTCCTAAAGAAATTAAAATTAGTTTTTAACCAAATATAAATGTAATCCTTTAATGCATCCCTTAAAATGACTGCGTATGTATTTTTTTAAATTTCAATATTCTGTAAGTATTCAATATTATGTACACTTTTCCGTAAATATATAAAGCACTATCCACATAGTCTGTATGATTTTGATAAAAATTTATTGACACATTTTATTAATTCATTTTCATTTTTTAAACAATTTCACTAAATTTTTCGGTGTTTTTGAAATTACAATTTGTTTTGAACCCCTAAATACAACTTTTAAATGGTCCGATGACGCCCATTTCAAAATATGTTTCGTGCGGCGATTGCAAAATGTATTACAGGCCATTACAGCATTACATAAATATTTTCAAAATAGTACCAAGTTGTTCAGAATTATGTGAATGTCAACATTTTAGGGTCCCATCACTGCAGTTCCACCATCCGATCATCGTCGTCAAAAATGACATATGTGCCATAATCTATAGCAGGCCTGGGCAAATGGCGGCCCGCGGGCCGGATCCGGCCCGCAGCGCAATTTTATCCGGCCCTCGAAGCATTTTAGAAAAACAGTAGTAGTTTTTTTTTTGCTCTCCAAATGCGGAAATAGAATGCGAGGATCTTTATTTCTGCAAATTTTTGGCCCGCGGTGAAATTTTCGTCAGCCATCCGGCCCGCGGTCAAATTTACATCAGCTATTTTCTACATTGCTTTCTTCTAAGGCTTACATTTAAATTTATTTTAATTTTATTTAACTAATTTTAAAAAAATTATTAGTTAAGAAAAGTTTAAATACTGCTTTTTATCGACAAAAACTTTTGAACGGTAACTCCGATCATCATGAAATTCGGATACAACATTCATCTCGGTAAACTAAGATGAATGTGTGTACTCATGTTCCTCCCTTCCCCATTCGCTCTTTTACACCCGGGTGAAACCGGACGGGACCGCTAGTATGTTATATACAGATTCCGATACTCAGGAATAACTCTGTTTCACTGTCTCGGATAAAAAAATGTTTCAGACAAAAATTGTTTGGTTTCGAAGGAAGGGTCGTTTGCATAAAAAACCACCCCTCACCTCTTCACTCCCTCGCGGGGGGTGGAGGTAACTAGAAAATTTTAAATGGCAACTCTTATTTTCAACACGCTTCTATTAGCTTGACCTGTATTTATGTATTGTAACGATTTACAATTGGTGGTTCCTAAATTAAAAATTTATATCGAGCCTATGATATAAAAATCAAACTGTGGGTTTGAACATTGTATCTTTGACGAGCGCCATACGACAATGCCAAACACGTTTTAAAAGGAATACGCGCTAGTGAATAAGTGCAAGTGAGAAGTCCGGTCGACTGTGATGCGCGCAAGAGAGTAAGTTGACGTCATATACTGTCGCGATCTGGTCAGCAGGGCGGATAGCTATCGGCTTGCGATACGACAGGAGAGGCTGATTAGCTGTTACAGAAGCCACGTCAAAGAAGTAGATGAGTAATTTTTGATTGTTGAAAATTGAGAAATAAGATTAGTGAATATTATTTTTGGAATCGACTGCTGTTTAGCAGTTCTATTTGTTTTGAGATTGTTTTTGGATGTTTTGGGACTGGTTGAACTTCGTTGGGAGTTTTGTATTTTGATAAATATTCTGTGATTTAACGATTTTGGTTGAAGTTTGCATCTGATTCAGTTAGACTGTCGAATTAGTTGGAGTTTGAATTGTTGTTTGTCGTTTTTATTGTTGGCTGGAAATGCAACGTTACCTACATTGGTATTTGCCTGTAGTCTACGAAATTAAATTCTGGATTTCGGTTTTTAATTTATACTAACCTTGCATTAATAAGAGGCGTTTTTATACGCTCTTCGTGAATTTTCCTATTATTATTTAAAAATAAAGAATTAATAACCGAAAATAAATAAAAAAAAAAAGGATCCAGATTTAGTTTTTGGTTGTGCAGAGCGTAAAGCGTTGTCAACAGGTTCACGATCTGATCAGTGGCGTATGTGTCACATTTGCGATCTTAATGTCAATCAACTTCAATTTTGATAAATTAAAATCAGAATAATTATTAATTTGGCGTTCCGAAAGATTTTCGGTGGTGCCAGTGGCGTGACAATTTCTTAAAAATTAGTTAACATATTAATTATCTCCAACGCAAACAACGGATAATAATTTAAACGACATTCAAATAAAGATTCCACGGTGCCGCCAGTGGCGTGCCTGCTAGTTTGGCGTGGATGATTCCGCGAATTTTAAATTGTTATTTGTGAGCGTATTAGAAAGAATTTTGTTGATTTGAAGTTTTGATAATTGTCAGTCTTGGTGTTGTGTTGAACTTAGGTTAATTTCTACTTCAGGTTGTGGAATATTATCAGGACGATTCTACTCGTGATTATTTTATGTTTGTCTGAACTTTAGGTTTTAGGTTGTTTTATAGAAGGGAGTTCTAAAATATTTTTTTCTCGCACTCAATCTTGGACCGGTTGTATTGCCTGATGCCTCATATGGTCTTTTGTCTTAATTGACGCCCTTTTCTTATATCATACGACACATAAGATATTTATCATTCTTGAAATCGACAATAGATTCCCGTGTGTTTTTTCAAATACCTATTTTTTTTCTTTGAAAATTATAAAAACTGTTTTGGTTGTGCTTATCCTTATTTGTCGAGTGGTAGGATTTTTATTTAAGCATTTGCATGTGTCAAGTTTTGATGTTTTTTTAGCGAAGAATATTTTTGAGCCCCTTTTGGACACTTTTGCCAAATATAAGTTAACGGAACCCACGACCTTTGCACCGCTGAACTTGATAGCCGGAAGTTCCGTCATACAAATTTGGAGGAAGCAACGTGGAGCCCTATTATTGTTGTTGGCGTTATTGCTCACTTGTTGTTATCGTTAGGCATCTTTGTTATTTGTTGGGTATTTTGTTATTGTTGGATATTTATTTAATTGTTGTTCTTGTTGCGGTTTTTATTTTATTTTTTTATTGTTATTTGAAATTTTGATTCGATTGCTCTGTTGTATAGGTATTTGTGAATATCGGTTCGAGTGCGTAGCTACTTTTTTTTGTAGAGCTGTATCTTTGTGAAAAATGCAAGGTCGTAACTAGATGAAAAGAAACATTTTGAGGCTTAAAGTTTCTTGTTTCGAGATCTTTTGGAAAACATTTTTATAAGCTACGGTTATCGCGCAATCATAAGAAATAGCAGGAAACAAAAATTTTCTACATGCTTTATTTTTTTTTCTGGACTGACGGCATGGGAATTTTTTTTTCAGTACGAATGCATTGGTCAGTTAGTTTGTCTATTCAGTTTTAATTTTTTTTTTATTAGCCTTTCTACGTTGATTTTTTGCTGAGATATCCGACTTTGAATGAAAAATATTCTTTTATTTTTGATCATCGATATCTCAGGAACCAATGCGGCACAGTAAATTGATGGGTAGTTTTAAAAACTTCAATAATTGTCCTAGACGACCCTTTCATGGCTTTTTGAAAAAAAAAATGTTCTTGGAACATTGTCTACGATGTTTGTATGTCAAAATTCGATACGGCTAGCGAATATTTTGCTCATGAAGCCAGCCACAAAAGCATTGATCCGGTTGACTGACCTGGAAGACTTTATTGTAATAAAAAACAACGAAACGCCGGCATCAGCCGTTTCACAAACTGTTTTAGACGAATTAGAAGAATTTGTACCGTTTAAAACACCAGTCAGAAATCGGGTCGCTCTTGACAATAATATTGTCAATTCTTCCAAGCCGGTTATAATGACGATTACGGGGATCGTCAAAGGTCACTAAGGTTCTAAAAAATAGTAGAGCACGGAACATTACGAAACAGGAAACTGATTTTAAGAAAGTCTCAGCGGATTATAAAATTTGTGAAGATTGTGGCCTTCCGTTCAGAACTCAACACAAGGAAATATTAATACATGACGTTCCATGAAAACAATGCCACTTAGAGTTTTAGAAATCCTGTCATCTGTTTCAACATCGAAAAGAACACATAAAGGATTGAGAGCGATATATTTATTAAATAAGGGGATCCACAAAAAAGTCAGTTTGTTGGTTTGTTTGTCGGTTTATTTGTTTGTCGGATTATTTGTTTGTCAGTTTATATATTTGTCGGTTTATTTGTTTGTCGGTTTTTTGTTTGTCGGTTTGTTTCTCCGTCGATTTGTTGGTCCGTTTGTTTGTGTGTGAACTGTGAATACGATTTTTACCTTACAAATTAGGCATTATCATTATAATGTATTACTAGCTGAACCCGCGGCTCACCCGCGGCTCCGCTCACGTTCATTTCGAACTGTTCGACTTATTTTTTACACACATTTAAGGAGTTTGGATCAAAAATTTCAAAGAGATGTTCCTCTCAGCGATATACGTACAATCTGCATCATATTTCAATTTTTGAACATTATTAAATCCGAGTTTTACTACGCGTCGAGTAACTAGTATTTTTTTTTTTATTGTACTGATAAGCTTTCCGGTTGACTTCGCCCGTAGATTAATTTTGTAATCTCAAAAGTCTGTTTAAAAAAGTTCATTGATTACACACTTTCACTTACATCGTTTGTTCATTTAAATCATTATTTTTATTGCTCGCTGTAATAAGTCATAGAAATTTCACATTATTTTGACAGTAAAAATGCGATGATTTTTTTCACATTACACGTATCGTACAAATGCTTCACAATATATATATGCCAATATGAAACGCATCTTTACTTTATGACCTACAACAGGGGTTGGAAAGACGGGTCATAAAATAAGTTTGTTACAAACGTGTAATTTAGGGAAAAATAATCGCTATATTTTGACGATTTGTTCGGTGCTATTTTTCATGCACAAACACAGCTACCAGCTATAGTTGCGTCATTTAAAGCGCCTCGCTACGGTGCTAGATTTTGGGCTAGCTCGCTTGCTAGATTCGTTGGCAGGCTGCTGTGCATGATTTGTTGCTTGGAGATCGGCTGCTGGTTTCGCCTCACGCGAAGCTTGTTCGTTCGCTATAGATGTTCTACTAGCTTTACAGTAAAGGGCTTTTAAGTATTATGTAAGCACCAAAAGGGGGTGGGGGGGTCTTTGCTTAGCTTATTTTTGATGACATGGGGAACGGGGGGGGGTCTAGATGGTGATGATGTCAGCAATATTTATTTATAACATTAAAGAAAATTGAACAGATTTAAAAATATACCTATATACCAATGTTTACGTAAGCATACAGGGAGAGAAGGGGAGTCAAAAATTACTAAAATTCTGCTTACGTAATACTTGAATGGCCCCTAAACTGTAACTCGCAGAGCATCGAGCAGGCGAACAAGTTTCGATGAGATCAAGCCAGCGCAGCTCTCATTATCGATCTTCAAGATACCTCTCCGTATGAACTGTTAGACCTTGACGTGGTAGGAGGGCTTGTGTGCATCCGTGATCCGATGAGCTATGTTCTTCATATTTGCATACCAAACATCCTCCCAAAATTTGGTTTCAATCCGCTCATCCGTTTGACCTGTATCGTGTTCACAGACTAACAGACGCACAGAATTTTTCCAAAAATATTTTTTTTGGATTCGGGGGACCTCAAAACGGAAAGATATTGTAAAATTTTGAAAAGTGATTTTTGACCTAAACTAGTACAATTCCCCATGTGGGTGGGTAAAATGTAATGTAAAAAATTGGTTGTCTGTAAAGTCGGTTTACGGACGATAGTTTTACGTGATAACGTCATAAAGAAACATTGATGAACTCTCTGACGTCACGCGAGAAGAGAGAGAAATGCGTACAAGCCGACGCTTGGGCCGATCGTGCCTCTCTATCGCTTATACCGCGCTTTCGCTTTCACCCTCAGGCTCAGGCGGAACGTGACACTTTTTCGTGCATGCAGCCGGTGTTTCATCAATTTAGGCTAGATGCACACATGCGTGAATTAACGTGCGGTGCCGCTGCGACACCGTTGCGTGCCCGCAGCAACTCGTGCACATGTCCGTTGTTTTAACGTGCGGCACCGCTGCGAGTCAGACGTTTCTGTGTTTTTGTTGGCGATGGAGGTGTATACAAAAAAACGTGCGATTTTCGCTTACATTATATACAAAAAATTTGTTTTTTTTAAAAAAAAAAGACGTTACTACATCGATGATAGGCTAACGAGAGGTGTTTTTGTAACTTTGTTTTCGGATCTGCGAAAAAATCCAGACAAGTTTTTCAACTATTTTCGTATGAATACAAATATCAATCCACGCTCCTCTTTTTTTGGTTCGATCGTGGTAGCTCTCTTCCGCTGTATTCCATATTTCAGGATGAAGTTTAACTTCACCTAGAAACTGCTCCATATCTATTTCATCGATATTGAATTGAATGATTTTGGTTGCCATTATTGTCAAGAAAATTATTTCGAAACGTGGGTGATTTTTTCACAACAATTTTAAACGCGTTTGCGGCAAAATGACGGTAGTGTGCACTGATCAATATGTCGCAATGTTATGATAGACGGCGCGTGCACGCGCGGTGCTCTTGCGGCGTGAGAGGACCCTGCGGTATTTCTTGCACGCAAGATGGACGTGCGGCGCCGCGGCGTTGCCACTGTTATGTGTGCACTTCCACATAAGTTTGTGGGTACTTCACGCCGCTTTCGCGGCGCCGCAGCGTTGCCGCGCGTTAAAAAACCGCATGTGTGCATCAGGCCTTATAAGACGTTATCACGTCAAAAACTTTTGATTGTTATGGAACTGGAAAAGTACATTTCACTTTGGATTTGTCTTCTTCAATTTCGTCATAAAATCTCTCACTCATTTTTCGAACCGTCACTAAACACAATCTACTAAAAAACAATTTCTTCAAGCAATTTAACGCGTTTCATGTGTGATTGTAAGTCAGATTACAAGTGACTGGCAGAAAATCTCCGTTAAGGATGCGGATGGGGAGGTGCCTTTCGCTCGCCAGCCACGCGTCACAATCTAAGTAATATATAAAAGGAAACCGTGACTGACTGGCTGATCTATCAACGCACAGCTCAAACCACTGGACGGATTAGGCTGAAATTTCGCACACATAGCGTTGCCAGGCGTCCGGATAAAGCCGGACATAGTTAGGCTTTTTGATTGCGTGTCCGGCCAAACCAAACGGTGTCCAGCTTTTGTTAGGCTTTTTACATTTCGCAAACGAGCGAGCGTCGAGCGTAGCCGAGCGCAGGCGAACGCGAATATGAATAATGATTTTTATTAACTTAAAGAAAAGAAGTTTTGTTTTGTTAAGATTGTTTTTTACTTTGTTTTGGGAAGTAACAGCAGGTACTTAAGACTTATTTGTGCAATTGCCTTTCATTAGAATTTAAGAAGAATTTAAAATGTTGATAAATGTTTACCTAGAATTTAATTTTGACTGATGACTTTGGCTGATTAAAGTACTTGAACTGATTTGGCATTCGTTGTTATTTATATTTCATTAGAATTTAACAAGATTCATGCTTATAATAAAAAAAGCTTGATTTTACATACAATTTTTTGTCGTACCTATTGATATTAAGACATAATCCTCAATAATGTAGGCTGTCCGGCCAAACTGGATGATCTGTCCGGCTATTTGGTTTGGCGACCTGGCAACCCTAGGCACACAGATAGTTATTATGACGTAGGCATCCTCAAAGAACGGGTTTTTGAAAATTAAACCGCTAACAGAGTAACAAGGGTTCAAAATTTGCATGGAGAATCAACGCACAGCTCAAACCACTGGAAGGATTGGGCTAAAATTTGGCACGCAGATAGTTATTATAACGTAGGCATCCGCTAAAAACAGACTTTTGAAAATTCAACCCCTAAAAAGGTGTAAAGGGAGTTCAGAATTTGCATGGCGAAATCATATAAGATCTAGATGTATCAATTTGAAAATGCGCAGGATTACTCCCGTCAACAAATAAATAAACACGTGTTTCGTGCTTTTTCAAAAACAAACCCTTCAGAGGGTGAAAAGACATAAATAGTCTAAAAATCAACATGGGTGTCATTTTCAAGGTTTATCGAGACGTTGGTCACGTAAATGTCATTTTTTAATTTTTTAGAGAGGTCTACGTCGACAAAGGAGTAATTTTTCGGCTTGTAATATAAAGGGTCCGCCAAATAACTTTTTTTTTTTAAAATGCTATAAAAAAAAACTACTGAATATTTTCTCAAATTTCTTTTTTTACAATCCTTCCGGTTAATAATGGAAAATAATTTCATTCAAATGGCTGCCTCGGCTGGCCATGCAGTAGCCTACACGATCGGTCCAATTTTTAAGCACATTTTCGATTGTGTGCAGCTATATTTCACCAATGGCTTCACGAATATTGTCCTTTAAAGCGTCAATTGTCTCTGGCTTGTCGGCGTAACACTTATCTTTGACGGCACCCCACAAATAATAGTCCAACGGTGTCAAATCGCAGCTCCGAGGTGGCCAAACGACATCAGCTCTGCAGCTGATAATGCGATCTTCAAAAACAGGGCGCAAAACATCGAGTGTAGCTTCGGCTGTGTGGCACGTAGCGCCGTCCTGTTGAAACCAAATGTTGCCAATATCCTCCTCTTCAATTTTTGTGAACAAAAATTCGTTCAACATGGCCCGTTAACGATCGCCATTGACTGTAACGGCCACTCCTTGCTTATTTTCGAATGAAATTATTTTCCATTATTAACCGGAAGGATTGTACTTTCAAATAAAAAAAGAAATTTGAGAAAATATTCAGTAGTTTTTTTTTATAGCATTTTCAAAAAAAAAAGTTATTTGGCGGACCCTTTATAAACGTGTATTGACGTCCCAAACTTTCGTAAATTGAACCGAGTAATTCAGCGGATTATTCAGTTCGGCAAACATAAAACCTACTCGATACTGGGTATAACTTGTATTCGGTGCAACTCTAAAAATAAACAAAGAAATGTAAAAGAGAAGTCTGTCTCTATACAAACATTCTTGAATGATCTGCACTTTCATAACAGCGCAGCGCGAACGTTCTGAACAATTTAGTGTGCACTCTCAACCACTGGATTATGCAGCTTTAACAATTAATAAAGAATGGATGAAAGCGTAATCATACTAATGAGCTACACCATATTATGCACTTTAAAAGCTAACGCACATTTAAACGAGATGCGACGCTATGAATGGAAACAAATGCATTAGACTAATTTTCTTCAGACGCAATTACGTAATTGAAAGAAATTAGTGTAGAATTTTATTATTTAAAATTGATTTTCAATGGAATTATAAGTAGCAGAATTCGGTGTCTGTCCATCTGCGTTTTTTTATGAAATTACATATTTGACTTAAACAATTTAACTTTGGCACAGAGATAGAGTGTGGTGGCCAAATCACAGGCGTGAAGTAAATTTTGATTCTTGGGATTAAATTCAGGAGGTGAAATGGGAAATGAAAAAAAATCATGTTACACGTAGAGTGTCAAATGAAAGCTTATTGAAGCACAAATTCAACAATATATTTGTTGTATTTTTTTTTTTTTGAAATTTTCAATATTTTTTGGAGAAAACCGTTTAAAGATAACTATCCTCTCCCCTTATCTCCTAAATGATTGTTTTGAAAAATCTGAAAAAATCACTATTATTGAGAATTTAAATGTAGTTTGAACGAAAATTGTTGATTGATTGAAAAATTCTGGCGCAATTAATTGTTATAAACAATTTAATTAACCTTAATTTCAAATTTATGTATAAATTCAAATTCGCAGCTCAAATACGCAGCTCAATGGTATATAGCTCTGGATATATTTTTGTTTTTGTATATATCTTTTTTTAAGTTTCAAAGCTTAATGAGAATAATAGAAGATTATGCGCAATCAATTTTTATTACCAAATTAATTTTTTTATTTTGTTTATTCAAAAAAAAGTTATTGAAAAATAAATGCAACAATATATATGAATATTGAACAGGATAACTTCGTAGTACTTGCGTAATATTCATATAGGGATAATAAATTGATCCACACAAGATAAAATTAAAAAATTTTAATAGCGACTAGTTTCGACCAAAAGGGTCATCATCAGGCTTATAATACAAGAAGCTGGAAGATAAAACATTTTATAGTTATAAAGTTCTTAATTATAAAAATACATAATATAAAGAATGGCGTAGGTACCTAGTCGCTATTAAATTTTTTTAATTTGATCTTGTGTGAATCAATTTATTATCCCTATATGAATAGTACATATGAAGTATTTTTTTTCTGTAGTTATAAAAACTTAAACAATTAAATATTATGAACATTTTAATTGTTTATTTTTTTATAACTATACAGAAATAAAATTTGGATATTGAACACACAAATGGCGGGCTGATGACATGAAACACTAATTATGCAAGTATAGCTTGCACTTGACCGATTTTTTTTTAATATGAAACAGACATAAATAATTACACATCGATTTGTTTCCTTTTTTTTAATTTTAACAACTATAATTTGATCCGTTGATTGAGCTATCAAATGGTAAGATAAGCATTACTTATTTTCAAATTTATATAATTTTATTATTATCTAGAATTATATACAAACGTGTTTATAACATCTTTTTCAGTTATTCTGTGCAAATGTGTTTCCAGAATGTCTGTTTCTCTATTCGTTTGCTCGGTGTCACTCGAAAATAGATTAACCAATTTTAATTAAACTTGATACATTACCAATTGATAACCTTTATAAACTTTGTAGGATTTCCGCCAGTCGCCACAACAGACATTAAATATGTACAATAAGGCAAATTTCGGGGATATCATTAAGTTTCTAATGAAAAACATTTTTTATAACAAAAATTCTCGTTACATATGAAATTTATTTAAGCCGTAGTTTAAATTTTAAAATAAACAGCTAATAGCGCAAGAGCTGACGACCGATTTAGGGTATGTATTTTAAGCAGATTGAAATAATGAAAAAACAGTAATTAAGCGTTTGCGGTTATTTCACGTCTGCGCAGCATATGACATCTGCAAAAAAATATCCCCAAAAAACATATTCTAGGCAACTTGAAATTTTTATAATCTTTTAGTTCAGCATTTATATAATCCAGAAGTGAAAATGCCAGAACATTTTGTCGGTTATAAAGTAGGAGTCGTAGGACCAGACCCACCGAATATGTTTAATTAATATACGCAATGAGCACGATACAGGTCAACGGATGAACGGATTGAAACCAAATTTTGGGAGGATGTTTGGTATACAGATATGAAGAGCCATATTGTTTTTGGGGAGCATCGGCGCATGCGTAAAAGAGATATACTATAACGTTGTTTTTTATATAATAATGACATACTTTTCATAACGTAAAACTGTTGTGGTAAGAAGTAACTATTCTATATTTTTGATTTTTGTTTCAACCACGGTATATTTTGTATTCAGAGTAAGAGTTCAAAAAATACAATACATCGTACCCTTTTAACTACCATCTGCTCTCTTTTTTTTGTTTTAAACAAAACCAATATAACAAGAATTTTCAGAACGATGTAATTTTCTTCATCCCCCGTATTCCCTAAACTCCTACAGAAATATGGTTCCACTTTTTATGGGAAATTTTATGTAGTTTAATTTTGTACATTAAGTGTTTTTCACTAAAACCCATAGCTTTTTAGATATTTAGTACTAATATTAGCGGAAAAATAAAATTTTCTGTCATTCTTTAAGCTCTTAAAAAATGACCGAAATGTTTTTTTTTCGTTAATATTATTAGTAATATCCAAAAAAAAAACCTTGGGTTTTCGCAAAACCTTCAGCAGGCTTTAGTATCTATTACTTGCAATCAGCTGGTAAATCTACAATTCTTTAATAATTTTTTTCAACGGCCTATAGTTTCCATCGACGTAAAATTTGGGTTAAATAAAATGTTGAAATTTATCGATGGGAACATTAGAGCGGTATTCGACATGACTCTAAACTTCACTTAGATATTTTGTTAACTGTATTCTGTAACTGAAACAACGCAACAGTGGAAACAATACCAGTTATTTAAACCAAATTTTATATCGGTGGAAACTAAATCAATAATAGTGCTTCTTTCGAAATGTTCTATACGACATAATATTACAGTTTCAGTTGCAAAATCGACTGTGTTTTGTACAAACATAAATATAATCGATATCCACATCTGCGTGATTTACGTCTTCAAAGAAAAGAAATGAAAACAATTCTCGGGAATTAAAATCAGTCACCAACTAAATACATAAGTATAGGATCACTTTCTTGCATGTATTCTAATAATGCATAATATTCCATATTCACGTGTACATATGTGTTTTGTCCTGGATATATACAGAATGACTAGAATAATCTCCTACAACTCTAAAGCGCGGGTCACACTAGGCTGCTTATGAGCCGCTGCTGATGAATGGCGGACAGTAGCACCAACAAGCAGCGGCGGGCAGCCCGGTCACACTACGGCTGCTACTCGCTAGTTTACCGCAAGTAGTGGCTGCCAATCCGATCACTACATCATCGAACATAAACCACGTGGTACGTGATGGTTTACTCGCCTATTATGCACTGCTTCGGTCAGACTGCGCTGCTCGCTGGTGGTAGCGGGTGCGAGTGAGTCACCTGACCTGCTAGTCGCCACTGCCTGGCTACCAAAAAAGAGCATGTTCAATTTCACCAGCCGCTGATAAATACTCGACGGCTGGCGGCGCCAGCGGCGAATTTTATGCTCACACCAAGCGAATTGATGGCTGACAATAGCGGCTTCCACAACTCGCGGCTGGCAACCAGCCTAGTGTGACCCGTGCTTTAGTGACGCCTACTTTTTAAAAAGAAAATAGTTCTTTTGAACATTTGGAATAAAAATGCTTCCTTTATAAATACATGCGTATAGATAAGATGTAATAATGTGACACGTATCAAATAACACCATTATCCTAACTCATTAATCACCAATCACACAGGCTGGTTAATCAGCCGATGCGCTGGTTTCTCATCAAGCAGCGGCTCTTGCAGGTTCTAACTACATTTGAATTTGTTCATTCGTCGCTGATATTACAGTGGTTGGTAGCAGTGGCAGATTTACCTATAGGCCGATTGGTCCCGGATCTAAGGGACCGCATCAGAAAATGGGGAATATGTGAAATTATTTTTCTAAAGTAGTGTATTTATACGATATTTTTGTATTTTTTATTCGAATATTTATTTGTTATCGCATCTAAAAAAAATGCCAGCCAGTTGGGCGACGGGACCATTCCAACTTCAAAATGTTGATATATTTGATATAGTATAATAAAGAAAATAAAATTTCTGATATTTTGTGAGGTAACGCGGGTAATGGCTAGTATTCAATATGATATTTGCTATTCGTTGCCATGGTTACCTACATAATAATATGTTCCACGTCATGTAAAAATTCATCAAAACATGCTTAACTAGTTTATTTCTGACAGATCTACAAAACACAAGAATAACTGATATTTTTTATTTTCAAAATATTTCCAAAACTATAAAGTTTAGAAAAAAAGTGTTGACAAAACTTTCTTGAAAAAATAAATAGAATAATAGGCCGTTATAAAAAAAGTATGCCATTATTATACGGTATGTAAACACGTAAGGTGCACATAGGAAAATTAACATTGAGAAAAAATGACTGGATCAGAGTGAGCCTTGAAATCTTGTTTTTCAATTTGACAGATAATATTCTTTTGCAAAATGAATGTGTATACTACCGAAGAAAATATTCGAATGATTACAACATAATCGGACTTTTTTTATTAATGGGATATTAAATTCCCAAAAATACTTAAATATGGTGCGAGATCAAATATCTCCGCCTATTCGTGTTGAACCTAACGACATTGGGTCACTGATTTACTAACGCGCATACGTCACACCAGTCAGACAATTTTTGAATGAAATGT
Source organism: Xanthostigma xanthostigma (assembly GCA_963575645.1). NCBI lineage: Eukaryota > Metazoa > Arthropoda > Insecta > Raphidioptera > Raphidiidae > Xanthostigma > Xanthostigma xanthostigma. Next base: position 18,947,915 of record OY754468.1, read on the forward strand.
TTCCAAACAGATGAAGTTGTTTTTTTGTTTTATTTTTGTACAAAAAAAAAATAAAATAATGATTTATAAGAGCTTTTCATTAGTAAAAAAGCCAAGTAAAATAAAAATAAATTAAAATAAAATAGAAATCCTCAAGATTACCACGATAATTCAATAGAAATAACAATTAATGCAGTCATGGCTAACTCTGATCCAAGTATTTTTTCCCAATGCTAATTTCCCTATGTGCACCTTACGCGTTTACATACTGTATAGAAAAAACAACGTTAGAGCAAACATCTCTTCTTCGCATGCGCCGATTTCTCCCCAAAACGATAGGACTCCTTCATATTTGCATTTGGTTTAAAACCGCTCATCCGTTTGACCTGTATCGTGCTCACAGGCAAACAAACTAACAGACACACAGAGTTGTTCCAAAAATATGTTTTTGGGATTCGGAGAACCTCAAAACGAAAAGATATTGTAACATTTTGCAAAATGATTTTTGGTCTAAGCTAGTATCATTCCCCATTTGTGGGTTGGATTGGTAAAAGACGGCATGATTTAAGATAGCATAATGATCATAATCCATCAAAAGTTTCAAATCCTTCCCTAGCTGGTAGTTGACAATGTTAACAAAGGTGTTTCAAGACGCCACGAGTTGTCCAACACGTACTAAACACATAGACCAGTCTGTGATATTAACCATGTGAAGCTTAATAGTAGTACTCCTGAGGGTTCACACTAGACTGGCGAAGCTGACTGGCAGAAAAACAGGAGTCAGGCAGGCTGGTGCGGCTACTAAACTCGAACTGTGCTACCTCTACCAGCTGTCTGCCGCAGTTAAAATCATTCGCTGTCTGGTAGAGATGAGCTTATGGATTACTTTCAGGTAACCGGTCCTTTGGTGACAGCTACTTCCAAGTAACAGTTATTTTTATCAGCAACCAGCGATCACCGGTAAAACTATGCACATGCAGTACAGACTACCAGCGATCACTAGTAAGGCTGCACGTGCTGATAGGTAAATTTTATCGGCATCAATATTAAACTATAAATACGCGATTTTCCCATAAGAACTCATGTAAATTTATTAAACTATTTAGTAAACCGTTCTAATATCTCGGTGTTTTGAGATACCTGTGATACATCCAAAGGAGCGCACAATAAAAGTCATTTGTAGATTTTATAACTGTTTAACTGAGTTGAAAGAAGTTATTTACTTTGTTATCCTTTCTTATTTTATGATTTCTTCGGTATATAATATTTCTTATGTGATAATTATGTTTTAGTCACCAGTAGCTAGTCAGAAGTCACTGCAGTAAATAGTGAAATCCAAATATTAGGGACTAAGTCACCGGTAATAAAATATCGCCCATCTTTACTGTCTGGTGGGTTTACGGTTTACTGAACGCTAGTAAACAGCTACTAACAGCAGCTAAACAGTTAGCACTCTCAGCAGCTGGTCAACCAGCCTAGTCTGGGAGCAGCATTATTTATGGTAAGTGGTGTTTGTGTAATGCAAAGCTTTTAGAACAAGTCTACTAAATAAATTACCGGACTTATAATTACTTGAAGCGCAGAGAAAAGATTTGAATTGTGACAGTAAATACAAAAACTCGGGTCGCAGTGCGAAACCCTGCCGACAATATAGTGTATTTGCTATTATAGGCAGTGTGACTCCCTTATATAAACTTACTTAATTTTTGAACAAAATACGAAATTTAACCCCTTAATAAACCCCTTAAAATAATATTTTTTTCTTAATTTTAATATTACTATCAATACAACAAATTAAATTCATCCTTCACTAAATAAATCCCTATCTACAAACTAACGTTTTTAAAAAATTTTTAAGTCCGGTCCTGTCGGGCCGATTTTAATAAAATTTTGGTAGCAGATTTTAATCATTACTAAAGGGTTAAATTTCAATTTTGAAACGATTCGGAGAAGTTTATCGGTATTTTTGGGCCCAAAAATATTTTTCAACCCCTAAAACCTACCCTTAAAGTGGCCCGATTGGGCCCATTTTAAATAGGCTTCGTGCGGTGATGGATTTCAATATGTGGTCCAAATTTCGTTAAAATTAATTAACTCCTTCGAAAGTTATTGCCCGTACACTTATATATATATATATATATATATATATATATATATATATATATATATATATATATATATATATATATATATATATACATATATAAACAGACTTTTCCAAAAATGGTGCCAAACTTCTTAGAAAGTTATGAAACGTCGAGAAATTTTGGTCCGACCCCTAGGTCCCGCCATCCGACCGACGCCAATAGTGTAAGTGCCTTATGGCAAATACACTAATAACAAATATATAGCTTTTCAAGCTACCGTAAACCTTCTTTGTAATTTTTATTCTGTTTACAACTTTTTTATATATTTCTAAGATGTATACAAAAAAGAAAATCAAAAATCTTCAAAAAAGAAGAAAAGCGTGCAAGAAAGATGTTATCTGACAAGTTTTTTTCTGTGCACTCTTGAATATACCTGCAAGTATAAATTCGCCACGCATAACAAATATTTCTATGTTATTTTGTAAACCGAATTGATACAACATAAAAGATATGTTTTCATGTTTTAAAATGAGAACACAGGGCTGCAAAATATTCAGAAAAATATCTGACCTTATTTTATAATATATACCGGATGACCACAAAAAAAATGTTTAATTACATATTGCAAAAGAAATGCTTACTCGCTACAAATAGATATTTCGCCAATAATTTACTACCTATCACTTTTCTTTGGTCAATATTGACAAAAAATAATTATTGTCAAATCCAAATAAGTTTCCTTTTGCCATATTCAAGTAGACATTGATAGTGGGGTAAAATTAGATTTTTACGTCGGAAAAATTCTCCCCGGCATGATTCCTTGTGAAACGTATTTGGGAAGGTGTGTAGAACAAAATATCAAAATGCCACCGCGAGATTTTTCCTGGACATTTTTTATTGAACAATCTAGGCGCAAACATGTGGTTTTGAATTAACAACTTTTGAAATATTTTTTTAGAAAAAGATCAATAGCGACATTGGAAAGAACGGAAAATTTCACGAAGGAAACATGTATAACATTTTTTTTCACATAAAATTTAAACGAGCAGAAATTTGTTAAACTAAGGTTACAAAGTAACACGTGTCGATCGCGTTCTTACATTGGAATAGGTGAGTGGGAACCGCGCGCTGTAGGGAAATGGCTGTAACTTTTGACTGGGACAAGCAAATGATATGAAACCAATTGCAGATGAAAAAGGATCATTTTCTGGAAGTATTACGCGTGTTACAGAAATTTTTTAAGTATTTTAACAATTTTCGGCTAATTTGACTCCACTATGATATAACTTAACCAAAAAATGTTTTGTACAAAATAGTTTTTGAGACATAGGAAAAAATGTTTGATAACTATACTCTGTTGTAGATTTTAATGGCAGTCTGTTAAGAATTTGGAACTCTATACGCATTTTTTTGGCTGCACTGTTATTAACAGTTAATGGCTATGTTATTAACAGCGACTGGAAATCTCGCGATTAGTTCTAACAGAGCTGTTAAGTGTGTTTTTATGAGTTTTGTTCAATCGATTCGTGAAAATTATAAGTGACAGTTCAAATTCCTTTAAATTTCTCTAAAAAAGGTTGTATAAGTTTATTTTATTCAATGGCTTAAAAACCCAAGCAAGAAAAAAAAACATGAAATAAAAATTTAAAAAAATATTTTAGAGTACAAACTTTTATTATAACAGGGCAATTTTGTAGTGAAATACGCCATTATGCATATAATATTATGAATAATGGTTAGTCTAATGTCAGAGATGTCAATTATAAATAATTATATTATTATATAGGTATATAATAATATAACCAGTGGTAGATACTACTTTATCCAAGGTAATCAAAAAGCAATACTTTTCTAGCTCAATTTATCGAGAGGTATACAGAACGCCAAAATTGAAAAAAAATGTTTTAACATTTTATTGAGAGTATTTTAACAGAGCAGATAGCAACAGTAAACTTAACAGTACCTATATTAAGATGTTTTTAGTAAATAATGCTATATTACAACTTCTAACAGAAATGCAAAAAAAACTACACCATAAACCGAACTATCATTATTTTACTTTGGCTATTTAAATTTATTTTAAAATAAATTAATAAAATTATTATCTTGTTTATTTCTTTTCGTGGTCAATTTATATCTTTTGCAAGAAAAAAGCGCACCTAGTCCTTTCTATAAGCATTATGAATTTGAAATATATTTGATACTTTCCAAAAAATAAAAAAAAGAGTTTGCATAAGAGTCTCTCACGTTAGAAGTGAAAATTCTTAGGTTCTAGCATTTGTTGATAATTTTATTTTTTTTCAGAATTTGGAAATAGTTATGTGGAATTTGTTGCCGTGGCCACGTGTATACACTATACTGGGCCATTTGCCCAGGCCTGCTATACAGTATACACAGTACGCATTACGCACGGGTGTAAAATGCGCAATACGCTTTGACAAAGAAAGTAGAACGATTCTCAAACTCTTTTGCCGGTTAGAGTCGGAGAAGGAGAAGCGTTTCACTTTTCATCTGATCCAAGTCAACTTGCCTTACCGCGCCTAAAGAAGTTTCATTTCAAAAACGATCCCAGACCCTGTATAAATAATTATACTATGAAAAAAGGTCATCACCGTCAACATAATATATAGAACAGATAAAGAAAGTCAGTCAAAGGAATTAAATGTCGGTAAGGCCACAGCAGCTGACATGCCGGGGACATGACAAGACACGTGAATTAATGTACTATGTTGACAGTTTGGTATAAACGTGATCCAAAGCAGTGAGGTTCCGTGTTGCGTGTGCCATTTGCATGGCCCCCACAATGGTGGGGCTGGTGCAACTCTGGTAACAGGGCCCGGGCTCAGAGGGGGCCCTGGTTTTTTTATTCAAGAAATATTTGCAGTGGATCATAGCTTTATTATCAACATAAATGAAAATACTTAAATATAAAAACAGTTTAGAGTAAAATAGATATTACTTTGTATACAACAGCACGCACGGGCCCCACCTACTCCCTCTACTCTCCCCTACTCTAACTCTGCGAAGATTCTTGTCCGAAGACAAAGAAAAATAGGCATATGTTGGGGGGGGGGGGCCGACACAGATCCTGGTTACAGGGCCCACAATCGAATGTGGGGGCCATGGCCATTTGATAAACAATTAATACAACTAAATTAGGTATCCACTAGTAAAAATAGGTAAACTTTAGCTTCCGTTGGTTGACGCTTCTCAGAGATCAAATTAAACGTTTATTTTATATTAGCGGTCCCGTCCGGTTTCACCCGGGTGTAAAAGAACGAATGGGGAAGGGAGGAACATGAGTGCACACATTCATCTTAGTTTACCGAGATGAATGTTGTGTCCAAATTTCATGATGATCGGAGTTACCGTTCAAAAGTTTTTGTCGATAGAAAGCAGTATTTAAACTTTTTTTAACTAATAATTTTTTTTTAACTAATTAAATAAAATTAAAATAAATTTAAATGTAGGCCTTACAAGAAAGCAATGTATAAAATAAAAAAAAATAAAAATATATTCGCCCAACGTGGGGCTCGAACCTACGACCCTGATATTGACAGTCGCATGCTCTACCGATTGAGCCACCTGAGGTTGTGTTCTCACAACGCTAATAAGAGTATAGCTAGTTAGTGCATTTCACATGAATAGAAGCTTATTTTTGAGATACATTTTGCAACATTTTTCATTAAAGCTCCGCTCCTAATGGTCGTAGCTTATAGCCTTCCTCGATAAATGGGCTATACAACAAACATTTTTTTTTTCAATTTGAACCAATAGTTCCTGAGATTAGCGCGTTCAAACAAACAAACAAACTCTTCAGCTTTATATATTAGTATAGATTATCTCGACTAAAACGTAGCTAGCGCTCTCGCACAAAGTATTATTTGAATCGATTGCTTTTCTCTGCACGTATCCGGTCTGTACTCTGTAAATGTTTTACAATTTGTCGCTGTTATATTCCGTATAATTATTGACACAATTCAGAGTCAGTCTGTATATACACGCGCGCTGTTCAGTTCGGCGACCGGATGGCGGCCGCAGGACGTCTGCAACAGCGTCTCTCCGTTACGTCGCCGTTAATACTGCGTTCACTCTGCCGTTATACTGCGCACAGTACGGCTGCAAACTGTGAAACAGGGATGTGCAGAAATGAGCACAGGGTTGGCATTGGACAGAACGATTTTATCTAAAAAACTGTTTTACGATATTTTCAAATTAAATTTTTTTTGTTGAAATTCATAATTTTAAATGATCATGTATACTATAATAATCTGCAGTCTTCACAATTTACCATCTCAACTTAAATTGAGGTATGTTATAATGTTTGGTTTATCTGATTTGTAATGCATTTATTTGTAATTTAGAAATCAAAATAATATTAATGTAATTGAATTACTATACATTCAGATAATTAGATTGAAAAGAGATCTTTTCTATGTAGTTCAACAATTTGTTTTTGTATGAGTACAATCTAATGTTCTACATAGACTCTCACAACGAAATTAGACAGTTCGTGCATGTATAGAAATTGTGAATATATGATTACAATCTGAGGTATCATCGTCAAATCAGATTTATTTGACATTTTCTGCAACCGAGCATAGAATAGAATAGTTATTTATTTGTAGAGCCAAGTATGGATACAGTCGTCAAAAAAATCAGAATATATCTGAGATATTATAAGGTACAGTTCCTATAAGATGTGCTTTTAACTTTTTTTAAACTGATTGTCTTTGAGACATTTTATTTCTTGCGATAAAGAATGAAACATTTTGAGTCATGTATAAGACACTGATTTCTCAAAGAAGGCTGTTTTATCTTTGAAAGTAATCTCTGTGTTGTGGGTATCATACTTATTTGACTCTTAAACGCCAAATGAGTCATAATTTTTACATAGAAAAGTTAAAACTTTATAGGAAATTAGGCATAAATACCATAATATGTTAAAAGATCATTGTTTTACCACGTTTATATTAACTTGCTTTTCGTGTATGTCGGCTGGAACTTTGTAGTTGATTTTAAACTAACGTCCTGATAAGATAGAGGCTTGAAATTTTTAACATAACTCATTTTAAAATTGGCCGACATGAGTTCCTATTTTTAAGATTAAAAATTAATGGTATTATTTTTTTTTTAATTAGAAAAACTCTATCTTGCATGACCCTATACCATACGTAATGGTAGGAATTGCATAAATTGGAAACTTTCTGTTATGCGCCCAGATCAATCCTAGGGTTTTAGTGTATTCGAATTTAACATTTATAACATATGCTCTAAATTCTAAAATATCTCTTTAGTCCATTCGGATTTAATACCTGAATGAGTTCATACATCGAAGAAAGTGAGGAAACGTCGAGGAAAGTGGTACAGCAAACAAATTTTAACCATTCTCAGAGAACTCATTTAATTCTGAATTTAAAAATGAACGGAAATTCGTACTATGTCACAAGTATTCAGTGTTTGACGAAAATGTGCACATAGTAAAGAACAAAGACATTTCCACGCAGGGAAAATTCAGCTCTGAAAACCTATTTTAAGGTTTAAATGCTACATTCATAATTAATCAGTGATTATATAAGAAAGGATCAGATATTATAGTTGGTCGTTACAAGTTGTACTACAAGAATAAACAAATAAGAATGTTTTGCTCTTCGTTTTAAAAATATAAAAAATCGTGCTGCAATGCCAAACCCTAAAATAGTGTATTTTCTCATAATGTGCCGTTATTTGTAAACTTTGAAAATTTTCGGCTCGATTTGGTCGATTTTATGGGCACTTCTCAATATTTACTAAAGGATTAACTTTCAATTTTCAAAATATTCTGCCAATTTTTTCGGTGTTTTTTGGGTCCAAAATCAGTTCGCGAAAAATATTGACATAACGATAACCGATATTTGACTAATCAATTTCTCAGCCCTATTACAGACTTCAGTGATGCTTTCTTGTTCTGTCTCTCCTCTCTGGATGAGTCATCTCCTGGAAGTCATGACGTCACGCACACATACAAACATAATATTCCGCGACGCCCACCACAGCCAACAAAGAACGTGTTGAGCAAAGTAAAGCAAAATACACTCTAAAAATAAACGAAAACTATTTAAAGTTGAAACACTTGAAAACACAATTACGTTGTTTGTTCCTTGTGCTTCATGATGACGAAAAGTCCACAAAAGCAATGGACAAGCAGACTGATAACAAGAATAGTATAGTAATGTTTTATCTCTAAACAGTGTTGTTGCTATATCTTACAGATCAAAAAAATCTTACAGATCAAAAAAACAAAAAAATAACCGAAATATGTTTGCTATCGGTTATATCAGATTGAATTTATTTCTATATAAATGTGTATAAAAAAACTTATTGGGCAAATTCTGTTGTACGAAATTTATGTAAAATTTTCTCCTCTTTCGTTTAAGACAGGTTTCGAACCGATCTGACTTAAATTGAGCGAGTTATAAGCGAAAAACTTCGTTTTTTCTAAATTGCTCCCCTCTGGAGCAAAAATTCAAAAATCGGGTGACGTTAGGATCTAAGTTACCCGGAGACAAATCGAACATAAAAAAATTTTTGTAAATCGGTTAAGCCGTTTGGGCTGTACGCTGGATACAAAATTCGGGATCACAGATTCACAGACAAAGCAAGTATACATATAGGCGCTTTAGCTTACGCTATTAGCGCCTAAAAATGGCTTATATATCAACGCACATAAAAGTGGAAAATACATTTCATTCTCTTCTTATAACGTTTAAAAGCGTAGGGGTCACTATGCCTATATTTCATTTTATTCATCGAGTGTCCCACGTCTCTAAAGGTCATAAAAAAGAATGACATTTATTTTCTACTATAGCTGAACCCGGCCACCCGTTGCAGTAACTCAGTTTTGTTTGCGTGTGTTGCTGTTACGTTCAACAGATGGCGCTCATATTGCGATAAAATATTTAGTATAACGAATCTTGCTTTCATATTCAACAGATGACTCTGTATTCAACAGATGACGCTCTCGTTGCGGTAAAATATTTAGGTTAGTTAGTGTTGTATAACGTTCAACAGATTGCGCTGTATGACGCTGTTTTTCAAAAATAGCATGTTTTCACCTGTCACAGGTGTGACATCTGTATGTATATGAAAACTCGCGCGTATTCGAATGAAACGTTGTGTCAAAATTTCAAATCAATCGGTAAAGAACTTTCGGAGATTTAAGATTTTGAACAAACGAACATCTACATTTTTATTTATATAGATTTTTAATGCATTAATAATAAGGTTATCTTTCAAATTATTTGGGAATTATAAGTTTTACTAGCTTTTTAGTCTTTAACTAATATCAACTCTTGCAGCACTAGAGTACAGTTTAGTTATCTGGTATGGGGGAGGTAGCTCTTTCATTAGATATCTGTGCGACTTGAGACACGCTTTCCCACCATCAATACCGTCCCCGCCACCACACGTTTTTTTTTATTTTCAAGTTTTTATTTGTTACACCTATAATAGTAGATTGTAATGGATCATATTACGACAAGTTGTGACATCATATTTTAAACGAGTGCCAGCGAGTTTCAATAGTCTCAAAAGCCACACGAAATATTCAGGCCTAAAAATTAAAAAAAATCACAACATTGTTTAAAAATTCAAATTTAAGCATTAGTAAAGATAAAATGTGCTGTCAAAGTTTAATTAAAATCGACCCGATAGGACCTGACTTAGAAACTTTATGAAAACGCTGGTTTGCGGATACAGACTTACATAACATAGTGTGAATTTTATTTGGTGCAGATATTGGATTGACAAAAATATTGCAATTAAGAAAAAAACTATTGTTTCAAGGAGTACATTAAGGGGTTATTTTTACTTTGTCTAAAAACCAATTTAAATTAACATAAAAAGCCACAATGTCTGTACCTATTTGCAAATAAACTATATTGCAACCTAACTTTTTTTTACATCAAAAACATTTAAAAAATTCAGCGAAATGTTATAAGAAAAAGTTGTCTAGAATTAAAAGTTATGCCCAAATACCAAAAACATGGTTTTCTAAGAAAAAAATTTTTTTTTTTTTTGAAAAACCAAAATTATAATTTTTTTGAAAATTTTTTTTTTATACTTAGTACCTTAAACACACTAATAAATTATTCAAAATCAAACCAATTTCGCTTAACTTTGTACAAATTCAGGCATATTTGTAAAATTAACTTAGATTTTTAATTTTTTATGGAATCACAAACTTTATGTTTGTTGCAACGATATTAAACACCCTGTATGCTGTTTGAGTTTCAACAATTCTAAGAGCACCTAAAATGATTATCGGACATGCACCAACTTTTGGAAATATTTGCATTTTGGTTGTGCATTTAATTAAAAATTTTCCCATATGGTGCACACTTAAATGACCACACTGTATATCCTATATGTAAGCGACAAGAAAGCTCTTCCTATTTGCATGTTAATCAAAATTTAGTTTCTATTCGCTTAGCAGTTTCAACTGTATCGTGTTCTCAGATAAAAAGACAAGCAAACTGTTTTCCAAAATATGATTTTTTGAACTCGGAGGACCTCAAAACAAATTTATTTAGAAAAATTTTGAAATGTGAAAGGTCTATACTTGTGCAGTTGGAATGTTAAAATGGCTGATCATTATTTTTATGCAATCCTTCCTTTGAAAGTTCACTTTTACGTCGATGCGTACCGCACACTAAGTGACCAATATATAGGCTTGCCAGATGGTATCCAAAAGGAGGACATGTCCTCCTTTTTCATGTTTTGTCCTCCCGTCCTCCCACACCTACTGTAAGTCCTCCTTTTTGCAGCATGTCATTGAAAATTTTGTGTCATGCGGCTTGCATGCTGAAGCGTGGTCAAAAGTCAAACGAGCGTGCGTGCCAGCCGGTGGATGCCGCTGCAACTACTCTACTCACTGCGCGGCGCGCATGCGTGCGCCACCGCCCCCTCCACTCCACAGAACCCGCCCGCACCCGTCTGTAATTTTGTAACTTGATTTCATTTCTTAAATCAAAATCAGATAATGATGAGACATATTATAATTTAAAGTTGCACGAGCAGTGGACAATCTACTTCAAAAGTGCCAAAAACATTGAATGTTTCTCAGAACTGCTCAAGATCTGCGAGTTTTATTTCTGTATAAGTGCACATAACGCAAACGTGGAAAGAGTTTTTTCACTGATTAATACTCAGTGGAGCAAAGAGAGGAACAGACTAAGTGTGCAGTCAGTTAAATCTGTAATTCTTACTCAATACAACTTCAAAAACATGACATGTGAAGATTTTCATAATTATTTGTTGAAAAACCAAGAACTTCTTGTAAAAATTGGCAGCTCAGCTAAATATAATTAAAATAAAGTAAAATAATACAAAAAAAAATCGTTTAATTGTGAAAGTCCTCCTTTTTTATAGAAAATCCTCCTTTTTAGACCCATCTGCCCTCCTTTATCAAATTATGATCTGGCAACCCTACCAATATATGAGCACTAAACTGTATACTTTATATTATCGCACAGGGTGTAGTAATGAAATATTATTCAACGATGTATACTTTCATTTCCCTGTGTTATAAGATAATACTTAAAAAAAAGACGGGTTGCACTCCGGGAGTGCCGGCAGAAGTGAAAACTTAAATATTAACGTCTTAATTTTTTGCATTTAGAAGCATTGTTTATTTATTGGCAACACTTGTAAATAAAATGGTTTGTATCATAGATTGCATTTTTATGTACGATATTTCAACGCTAGATGTCTAACGTTGTATAAAAAGTATCTGGCAATTACTATCACTTAGAGAGTCTCACCCAGTTCTTACTTTTCCTGACGCGAGTTTAACATTTTTTACCCATTACAAAAAAAGTGTACAACGCCGCTAAAGAAGTTTTCACTTCAAAAAATGTTAATATTATTAATATTGTTCTTACACTGGAATTGTTCCGATCATATTGACATGGCTGATTATGTCAGAGGATGTAGAGGGGCCAATAAACCATATATTAAAAAAACTCGGGTCGCAGTGCCAAACCCTGCCGACAATATAGTGTATTTGCTTACACTGGCAGTGTGGCTTTATTATGTGAACTTAACCCTTTTGGTTTTGGACAAAATAAAAAATTTTAACTTAATACATCCCTTAAAATAATATTTTTTTTCTTAATTTCAATATTACTATCAATTTACCAAATTAAATCCACCCTGCACTAAGTAAATCCATATCTACAAATTAATGTTTTCATAAAATTTTTAAGTCCGGTCCTGTCGGGCCGAATTTAATAAAATTTTGGTAGCATATTTTAATCATTACTAAAGGGTTAAATTTCAATTTTGATACGATTCGAAGAAATTTTTCGGTATTTTTGGGCCCAAAAATATTTTTCAACCCCTAAATCCCACCCTTAAAGTGGCCCGATTGGGCCCATTTTAAATAGGCTTCGTGCGGTGATGGATTTTAACATGTGGTCCAAATTTCATTAAAATCAACTAACTCCTTCGAAAGTTATTGCCCGTACCTATATATATATATATATATATATATATATATATATATATATATATATATATATATATATATATATATATATATATATATATTGTAAGAGGTTGAAATCCCTCGTAAAAGCGAGCCCCTACAGCTACCTATCAACCCCATAATTTTTCACCACGTTTAAATTAATTTAAACATCACTTTCGACATCCCTAATAATTTTACATTTTGTACAACCCTGTTTTCGATTTTGAAATCGTTTTTGAAATAACCTGTCTATTCGCGAGTGATATAATGCGGTTGGTAAATGATTTTTTGATTGAGAGATGAGAGAGGACTTGCGTTCCGACCGCCAAGGCGGCGTGGTCGAGGACCAGATATTAAGTTTCGAACTGAGAAGTTGTCTGGAAATAAGGATAAATCTGTGAAAACGGGATAAATTAGAAACCAAAGGTTAATGCGGATCATATCGTAAATTCCTTTAAGATACGTCGGTTATTATTTGTGGATTGTTAATAGAAGTTTTAAGTATTTTTTTATCGTTCGTTCTTTTGTGTATCGCAATGTCATTTGGAGGACAAGAAAAAGTTCTAGAAAGAATTTTTTGTGACTTAGTTTTCGAAGAGTTTGTCGTGAAAGTTTCTGATTTTATTTCTAATCACTGTTAAAGCGTTGAAATTCAGTAGTGTGCAATACGTTCATTTTTTTGCGGTACGGAACATACTTTAAAATTAACTGGGACACACGAACATCGCCGTCAGTTTTGACCTTTTGGAACATCTGAAGAACTTTTGCCATTCGTTCTACACCTTGTGCCACTTTCCAACTGTCTCCGGATTCTGCCAACCTGGATTCATGCCGTACAAGACAGCGGTGGAATCTATAAAAGGTTTTCATTTCACAATTCAAACATCGTTCAAAAAGAAAAGGTATTTGGAACTTTTTTATTCATCACGGCTTACATAAAGTGTAGTGTCATCCGGTTATTTGAGTTAATTCTATTAACGTTAACTAAATTTTTTGGGCTTCATAAATTCAGTTTTCTTTCGACAGTTATTTTTGTGAATTTAAATATTTCAATTTTAATGCCATTGTAATTTCAAATCAGAATTCCGATTAAACTTGTTTCACGTACAATTTCGATCGATTAGTTCAGTGACGTACTTTTTTTATTTTGTTACATTTGATACTCAACTTAATTCACTGTTGTTATAAAGAACATTGTTTTGTAATTAAATTAAATTTAAATAGCCAGTATATTTGAGTCTCACGATATTTTTTGATGTAAACAAGTAATAATCTGCTTAGTATATGAAAGTCCAAGTTTTTTAGAATTTAGTATTCACCACTCTCGTTTTTTGTTAGTATTTGCGTATTAAACTGTCAGTAAATTTTTTATTATCGTATTTTCGCCTTTCAGTAAAAGTTTTTTATTATCGTATTGTCGCGCTATTGTTTTGATTACGGTCGCTTATTAAAACTTGGCCTTTGTTATATGCTAAATCTAGTTTTAGGATTTTCCAATTATTGCGTATTTTATTGCTTCGTATTTATAGGTATTGGTTGTGATCACAACATTTATCGTTTTGTGCGCACTTCGATGGGTTAGGATTAACGCAGTGTTTACCGTTTGTTTTATCGAATTTTCTCGTAACGTTAGTAATTAAAGTATCGTATGTTTTAATGAATTTGCTCGTAACGTTACCGTCTAGTAATTGAAGTTTTTTATGCTTTTTACCGCGTTTTCTGTAACGTTACCGTTAGTTAAATATAGTCGCGCACGCCACTGGATTTAGTTTTCGGCTTTGAGCCTATCGCAGTGTCGCACTTGTAAATTTTATATTAAGAGTACCGATATAGTGTATTTATTGTGCAAATTTTTTTATGTAATATTATCTCAACTAATTTACATTTGTTCACGCATTCAAGCTTTAATTTTTGGATATCATCTTGTTAAAAATTTGTAAGGTCCTTCTGACCCCACACCAGGGATTGCTCTGGTCGATTTTTTTAATTACTGTCACACGAAGAACTTGTACGATCTGTTAAATTGTCGATGTCTGTGTCCATTCGGGAGCACAGTTTTGTTTCATTTTTTTCTATATTAAATGTACTGTTTTCATTAAGATTTTGTTTCTCTTACGTGACTGTCATACCCCTGATAATTTCTTTCACAGGTTGGCTGAATCTTTGAAACAGTTCTGGAAAGTGGATCTCTCTGCCAGGCGCCCAAAAGATTCCTACTTAGCAATTAACATATTTTTACTTTGCTAGATCCACTTTAAAAATTAATTTCAATATTATCAGGTGAGTTCCGCGTTAGATTTTTCGGGTGTCACATCTATGACCTACGACCCAGCGCCGCACCTAAGAGCTAGCCATCATAAATTGGCGCCCAACGTGGGGCCCGTTGTCTAGATTTTTCGCTTTTTCGTTTTCATGTTTTCTAGATTTTCCGTTTTCGTGAATTTTTTCGCTTTCCGGTTTTCAAGATTTTTTTTGTTGCTTGAGTTTTTTTTTAAGTTCATTTTCGTTATTACGGACACGTTTTTTCGTTGCCGACCTGCCGTTCCGCTTTTCAAAAGTTTTAGTGTTTAGCAGTATTTGGGGCCCGATTTTGTCTTTCCGATTTCGCATTTTTTCAAGTTTTCGATTTCCGTTTCTTCGATTGCCTGTTCTAGATTTTTTCTCGCTTTTCGATTTTTGATTTTTTTCGCTGCCGGTACTCAAGATATTTTTTTCGCTTTCCCGCTTTCGATATTTTTCGCGATTTTCTGATTTTCCGGTTCTCTTGCCTGTTTTTGTTATGGTTATGAATTGCCGGTTTTGTTTTTTTAGCATTGATATCTTATCTAGATTTTTTGTTTTCCTATCTCGTTTTCGCAAGAAAGTTTTATCTTTTTAATGATTATGTCGTTCGATTTTTTGAATGTAATTTTAAGATTTTTTTTAGATCACATATCGTTGATAGTAATGCAGGTCAGATTTCCGAATTTTTTGTCTCGTTTCGGTATCTATTTTCGTTTAGCAGAAAATGTTTGTAGATTTCAGATTTCAGTTCATTTAGTATTTTCCGGATTGAAAAGATTTTTTTGGTACCTCTCCCTGTATACAGTAACGATGTATCGTGTCGACATTTTTCGCTGTCGAAATATCGCTTCCTTTTCGATTTCGTAATTTCGTTAATTTTCAATTGGTGTTTATCGACAAAGTGTAACGATTGAAACTTCAGTTTTTTGTCAAAATGTCGGTTAGTGAGTTGATCTTTGGGATTAATAATTGGCGTCCAGTACATCGCTAGTGAATTTTTGAGTCCATTGTTGGGATATTATACTCAAACGTTTATTCATGTATAGTATGTGCAGGATTACATCAGGCTACCGCTTACCGATTGAAAGTTTAGGCTTTCGGTATGTTGTGACCATGTGATTGAATAGACCTGAAATTGCCGTCCAAAAAGATGTTGCAGAGTTACAACAGAGTATCGTTTACCGTTTGGAAGTTTGAGACTTCCGCCTTGCGCTGCAGATGTATTTGGGAAATGCATTGCAGTGATATCGTATCGTTTATTATTTTTTTGTTTTTGAAGTTTCAGTTGTGATATTTGCCGATTAATCAATTTGGACATTGTTGAGTTTTCGTTAATGTTAAAGTTTTTTCTTTTTTTCGATTTTCGCTACCGTGTTCCTATATCGATTTCGTTGCAAATTTCAGTTTTCGAATACGTAATACCGCCGTTTTAGTTAATGAATTACCGATTCCGTATTTTATTTTTCGTGTATTCCGCCTCTGCTTTACGAAATAGAGCCTTAAGATTCCGTTAGTGATTTTGCTGGTAAGACTGGCGAAATGAGCTTCGAAGTTGCTTATTGTTGCTCTCTCTATTTTCTGAGGATTTTTATGGTGACATAAGTGGTTGAGATCTTGTTAAGCCTGTTGAACTAGCGAAGTTCACTCTTTCCGATTAATATTTTTCCGCTTAAGTTTTAGAATTATGTCGTTTTTAATGTCGTTTTCTTATTTCCTTTTTAACGCATATCGAACAATACCGTATTTCGTTTCGAATATCTCTCCTGTCGCTTCCGTGGTATCAAGTAGTACCTGTTAACTTTTAGAGTTCTAGCCTTTTCGATTATTGATTTATCTACCTTTCCGCTTGATTACTTGAGTTACCTGGTATCGTCGTTTAACTTTACTTTAGCTATCTTGTCGTTATCTCGATTGAGTCCTGTTTTTTCGTCTAGTCGTACGCTTTTACGTTTGTTTACGAAAATTACTACGTAATTTTCTTGTGAGGAAGAGGGGGTGTGTAAGAGGTTGAAATCCCTCGTAAAAGCGAGCCCCTACAGCTACCTATCAACCCCATAATTTTTCACCACGTTTAAATTAATTTAAACATCACTTTCGACATCCCTAATAATTTTACATTTTGTACAACCCTGTTTTCGATTTTGAAATCGTTTTTGAAATAACCTGTCTATTCGCGAGTGATATAATGCGGTTGGTAAATGATTTTTTGATTGAGAGATGAGAGAGGACTTGCGTTCCGACCGCCAAGGCGGCGTGGTCGAGGACCAGATATTAAGTTTCGAACTGAGAAGTTGTCTGGAAATAAGGATAAATCTGTGAAAACGGGATAAATTAGAAACCAAAGGTTAATGCGGATAATATCGTAAATTCCTTTAAGATACGTCGGTTATTATTTGTGGATTGTTAATAGAAGTTTTAAGTATTTTTTTATCGTTCGTTCTTTTGTGTATCGCAATGTCATTTGGAGGACAAGAAAAAGTTCTAGAAAGAATTTTTTGTGACTTAGTTTTCGAAGAGTTTGTCGTGAAAGTTTCTGATTTTATTTCTAATCACTGTTAAAGCGTTGAAATTCAGTAGTGTGCAATACGTTCATTTTTTTGCGGTACGGAACATAGTTTAAAATTAACTGGGACACACGAACATCGCCGTCAGTTTTGACCTTTTGGAACATCTGAAGAACTTTTGCCATTCGTTCTACACCTTGTGCCACTTTCCAACTGTCTCCGGATTCTGCCAACCTGGATTCATGCCGTACAAGACAGCGGTGGAATCTATAAAAGGTTTTCATTTCACAATTCAAACATCGTTCAAAAAGAAAAGGTATTTGGAACTTTTTTATTCATCACGGCTTACATAAAGTGTAGTGTCATCCGGTTATTTGAGTTAATTCTATTAACGTTAACTAAATTTTTTGGGCTTCATAAATTCAGTTTTCTTTCGACAGTTATTTTTGTGAATTTAAATATTTCAATTTTAATGCCATTGTAATTTCAAATCAGAATTCCGATTAAACTTGTTTCACGTACAATTTCGATCGATTAGTTCAGTGACGTACTTTTTTTATTTTGTTACATTTGATACTCAACTTAATTCACTGTTGTTATAAAGAACATTGTTTTGTAATTAAATTAAATTTAAATAGCCAGTATATTTGAGTCTCACGATATTTTTTGATGTAAACAAGTAATAATCTGCTTAGTATATGAAAGTCCAAGTTTTTTAGAATTTAGTATTCACCACTCTCGTTTTTTGTTAGTATTTGCGTATTAAACTGTCAGTAAATTTTTTATTATCGTATTTTCGCCTTTCAGTAAAAGTTTTTTATTATCGTATTGTCGCGCTATTGTTTTGATTACGGTCGCTTATTAAAACTTGGCCTTTGTTATATGCTAAATCTAGTTTTAGGATTTTCCAATTATTGCGTATTTTATTGCTTCGTATTTATAGGTATTGGTTGTGATCACAACATTTATCGTTTTGTGCGCACTTCGATGGGTTAGGATTAACGCAGTGTTTACCGTTTGTTTTATCGAATTTTCTCGTAACGTTAGTAATTAAAGTATCGTATGTTTTAATGAATTTGCTCGTAACGTTACCGTCTAGTAATTGAAGTTTTTTATGCTTTTTACCGCGTTTTCTGTAACGTTACCGTTAGTTAAATATAGTCGCGCACGCCACTGGATTTAGTTTTCGGCTTTGAGCCTATCGCAGTGTCGCACTTGTAAATTTTATATTAAGAGTACCGATATAGTGTATTTATTGTGCAAATTTTTTTATGTAATATTATCTCAACTAATTTACATTTGTTCACGCATTCAAGCTTTAATTTTTGGATATCATCTTGTTAAAAATTTGTAAGGTCCTTCTGACCCCACACCAGGGATTGCTCTGGTCGATTTTTTTAATTACTGTCACACGAAGAACTTGTACGATCTGTTAAATTGTTGATGTCTGTGTCCATTCGGGAGCACAGTTTTGTTTCATTTTTTTCTATATTAAATGTACTGTTTTCATTAAGATTTTGTTTCTCTTACGTGACTGTCATACCCCTGATAATTTCTTTCACAGGTTGGCTGAATCTTTGAAACAGTTCTGGAAAGTGGATCTCTCTGCCAGGCGCCCAAAAGATTCCTACTTAGCAATTAACATATTTTTACTTTGCTAGATCCACTTTAAAAATTAATTTCAATATTATCAGGTGAGTTCCGCGTTAGATTTTTCGGGTGTCACATCTATGACCTACGACCCAGCGCCGCACCTAAGAGCTAGCCATCATAATATATATATATATATATATATATATATATATATATATATATATATATACATATATAAACATACTTTTCCAAAAATGGTGCCAAAGTGTTTAGGAGGCTATGAAACGTCGAGAAATTTTGGTCCGACCCCTAGGTCCCGCCATCCGACCGACGCCAATAGTGTAAGTGCCTTATGGCAAATACACTAAAAAGATAATACTTTATATTATCGTACAGGGTATAATAAAGAAATATTATTAAACGATGTATATTTCCAAAAAAAATTATTATTTAATAAAATTCTACTGATTTTCTATTAGATTCTACTGGATTTTTTGCTGTAGTAAATGGCTAAAAGTAAATTTTCAAAGCAGAGATTGCATAAAATATTGTATGCTACAAGTCGGGAAAGACGAATTTTGCTTGGGTATTTACAGAACTCGCGTTTCGCACCGGCGACAATCCACACTCGTTCTCCTGTGATACAGCGCAACCGGAGGCGAGTTCTATAACTACCCAATGCCATAATTCGTCACATTCCCGACTTGTAGCAATAATAGCTATTACACAAATATTTTTTTCTAAAAAATAATAGTTTTATAAAACTTTTATTCACAGACTAATAATAATAAATTCTTAAAACATTAAAATGAAATAATTTAGGTGTCATTTACTTATACCTATGTTTGTTTCTTTCAAAATGGAAGTAGCATTTAATAAGAATTGGAAAATCACAGGGAAGTGGACAGGTTAAAGATAAGATAACACCTTTCTTTATAAAGTATGACGTTTCGCTGTTATATTACAGCATCTTCAGATACTTTTTATATTGATGTTAAGTCAAATAAAGAAAGGTGTTATCTTATCTTTAACCTGTCCACTTCCCTGTGATTTTCCAATTCTTATTCAACAAATGGACATGACTACTACAAAGTAGCATTTAATTTTAAAAACAGAACACAAATGTATTCTCGTTTTTCAGTGCAAAAAATGTGAAAATTTATAGATGACATTGTGAAAGGTAAAAAAAAGCACATGACATGTCACAGTGCCATTTTGAATGTATAAAGGTCACACTCTGTTACGTAACACAGTGGTCAATGCCTTATGAGTGTGTGTTTTTTTTTTTATCGCACGCGATGTATACGAGTACAAATTGTACATTAATTTTAAGATTATCCGCGTTATTTTTCTACGGAGTGACAGCTGGAACAAATAAAACAGAATGTCAGCAGCGTTGACCACGGATAAGGTTACGTGACAAATAGCAATTGGGTCAGGAAAGTGTTTGCCGACATAATGTCCATACGTTTTCGGTGAAAACACACTGTTATATATCTGGCGTTAAGAAAACATGTGTAATGTTTCCGCAACTATATTTGCGACCAAAAAGGATAATATTATATATTATAAAACTAGTTGTGCACGCGGCTCACTATCGATCCGTTCATAACGGGATTTTGTTGTCGTTTGATGACCTTATATGTTGACTTATTCCTTAAATCTTAAGTCAGAATTTAAGCTAATGTTTAATAATAAAATTGATGCAGTAGTGTTCTCGAATTATATAAACACACAATATAAGAGAGATGGTGACAGAAATGCTCAAAGAACACTGGGTGGCAGAAACACTTTCTTTCATGTAGTCTGAGCCCCCCCTCTACAAATCCGCTAGAGGTCTAGCGCGTTGCGATACGCCGCTGAGGCACTTAAAAATGGCAAAATTCAAAAGTCCTGCACGAAATGACAGAAAATAACTAAATAGCATCTGTGGGACCTCCTATGTTAGTTGCAGGAAAAATTTTTTCTGCCAATTTACCCCCTGCAGACTGCCAATATAATAAATAAATACAAAACAAATAAACTAAAAAAAAAACAAGCTCGGTGAGTGAAACCAAGCTCAAACGGTTCGTCTTCTTGTAGAGAATCCCGAGATAGTTTTCTGCCAAAATCGACCTTGCAAAAACGCGTCATGTTCGCAGAAAGTTTAACATGGTATTCAGGTAAATCAAGGACATTAAATTAGCAAGTTGTGATCTATCAGTGACAAAATTGGCAGATAATATTTTTTACAAACATTTTGGATACTAATAAAATATTTTCTGCTCATTTATCCCCTGCAGAGAAAAATAATCGAAAAATAAAAAAAATTGAATTTGAAGTTGAAACTTGACGGAATGGTTGATTCGGTGACCCGGAATACGAGAAAAATTTTTCGCGGCTCCAAGTGATCTCACTTTCTTTCGATGTCTCTTCAAAATTTGCACAGGCAAAAATTTGACAAGTTCTCGTACGGTGACAGAAACTCTTACCAGGCTTTCTATTAGTACCCAAAAAGTTTGTAAAAAATATTATCTGCCAATTTTGTCCACCAAGCGGATTTACAGAGGGCGGCTCAAGTTAAACTACACGAAAGAGAGCGTTTCCGCCACCCAGTGTTCCTTCACCATTTTTGTCGTCATCTTTCTAACGAAGAGTACAGAAAGATAATGCAATATTTCAGTCTAGATATATAGAGTAGCTGCGGCGAAAGATGAAGCCACCGCGTCATAGTGACGTGAACGCATTGCGCTCGCCTTCTATAGCTTGCTATTGGCTGTTTCTGAAATCCATGTGCGTTTATTTTTATTGGATATGTCGAATTTATTCCACACGCCACTGTCTGCGGACAAGTAGGCGTTCACTACCATATTATTGATGACGTGCCTGGCTTCAACTCTCACCACGGGCACTATACCTACTACGAACTGTACCATTACGAATTTACGTTCTTATTTATTTGTATTGATTTAACTAACTTCTATATAATGCAAAAGCTTTCGCTTGAACTGGAATCGGTGCTTGTCAGTTTATCGATATTTCATTAATGACTTTATAATATGCTAATATTTACATGTCTCGTACGAAAACTAGCGGTAGATACAGTTCAGCTCACCAGGGCCAGCAAACCAGGAAAAAAACAGTTCAGCTACAAATGCGGTTGAGACGTAGGATCTATCATTTACTTCTTTGTCTGCTGAAGAATATTATATACTATTACATATTACTATAGATAGTGAAAACATTCTGGAAAATGCTGCAAAAAAAATCTGTTTACCTTCGGTATACATCTATTTCGTTTAGGAGTTCAGAGATCAGACATATTAAATAAAAAATCGCGTATTTTTAAATTACTTTGTTTGTTTGTCTGCTACAAATCTTTCACGTCGATACGTCGATTTTGACAATTTTTTTGCAAAATTGTCATTGGTACACTTTTATCAAATAAAGAAATTTGGAAGACGGTATTAAAATTAAAGGTTATTTAATATGTTCAAATAGTATTATCTCAATTTTACTTAAATTTCATTTTTAATAAGTAGTATAGTTTATATTTTAAAATCAGGGACGACGTATAGCTAAAAGGGCACTTCTCATGGGGGGGCAGATTTGAGAAGGCAGCACAATCGCCCACCGCGCTGATTTTAAATATCAGAAGCAATATGCTGGATGCAGCGAAAATTGAAATGCAAGAAGAGCGGCAAATCGTCTTTGCCCAGGCTGAAAATTTTACAAATATGTTCATACTTAGATTATTTACTCTGTACAAGAACAATAATGAAAAACCACAAGGTCGTTTTTCTCTAATTTATATATACGAAATCCCTTAAAAGAAAAACCTTAAAATATAAAATTATACAATTATAAACAAACCTGTTACATTTCAACGACAACAATTTTCCGTTTGTATTCGGAAACTGATAAGCGTCTACTTCCATTTTCAGCACA
The DNA here is from genome assembly GCA_963575645.1 of Xanthostigma xanthostigma. NCBI lineage: Eukaryota > Metazoa > Arthropoda > Insecta > Raphidioptera > Raphidiidae > Xanthostigma > Xanthostigma xanthostigma. The sequence goes on from OY754468.1 coordinate 18,970,795, forward strand.
CAACAGAACACTTCAAAACACACTTAATTTCACTGTCAAACATTACCCGCACATATTCACTTTGTCTACATTAACATTTTAATTGGCCGATGCTTCCCCACACGTTGATTTGAAAAAAAAAACAACATCACTCGTAATATAATAAATGTGACAGCATAATTATAAATTACAGTTATATGTTCAACATCTATACTATCAAACCGCAACCCCTTATCGATAATAAAATAAATGACTATCATCAACCTTCGTCGACGTCCAATTGCCAATTGCAGTCGTAACTCGTAGGTGTATGCGTTCACGTTTTGTTTTTCTTACGTCACGCAGGTAAATACTATAATATCTATTTCACTAACCGAACACCATGTTTAGAATAGAAAGAGACGAAAGTATGCTAAATGCGTGTGTATTATACATATATTATTATGTAGAACGTATACCTACACGTAACTCATATAACTTTGTAGACACACTTGCATAGTTTTGCGTTTTAGCAAAAAAAAACTGTTAAAATGCATATAGACAAGCTAAAATTACAAACCAAATATTAAGCACAATACTAACAAGTAATAGTAAACTTACACATTTAACTGGTATTTTGATCTCAAATCTGTACTATCTATAACCTACATACATACGTATATTTTTTGACATGAAAATGTCTATTAATTCGTCAAGTAGAGTGATAGCTGGTCAAACTGTCTTGTTACAAAATACCCTTAGATTTCAATCGCCAATAACTACGAGACTAATAATGTGTTAACAACGGTTGAGCCCACAACGGATAGAGCTTGTTTTTCGGAGCAATACTTGGTGAAGTGATTCAATAAAAATAGTCACCGGAATATAAGTGAAAATTGGTATTAAAAAGAAACATACAAAATAGTTATACATTTGATTCGCAAATATGATCGGAATTATAAAAAACGCAGTCAGCTAAAAGCACGCATCGAGAGGAACGCACTAAGCCTAAAAAGTGCAGTGCTGAGCGAAAGCAAGAGCTACGACAGCATCGAAAATGGAACGAAAACACCAAAACGTTTACGGATAATGTGCAGGCGATATATATGTCTCCGGGATATTGTCAAACCCGTGATATTATAATTTGACTTAGTGAAATTATAATATAACGAATCTTTGTCAATCGTGATATTGTAATTTCACTAGTGAAATTACAAAATCACGGATTTGACAATATCCCGGCGTCATATAGGGGAGGGAGGGGGAATGGCGCTCACTGGGTAATGGCGCTCACATCTGTAACTCTGTCAAAAAGAAACGTAGCGACACGTCACGTCACGTGAAGCGCGAGGGGAGGGGGCCTCTAATAGACAGCGTTGCAAACGGACAGTCAGCTCGCGTCATGTGACCGTGAACAGCGTTTTTTCGTTGGCGGCCGCACTGATCTAACTTTTAATTAGGTGTTTCTTGTCGGTAAGTCCAAAACTTTAATGCTTATTTAATTACTTATTTTACTTTTCTGCCAATAAACTATTCTATTTTGTGATATTGCAGACAATTTTCAACAATCGTGTATGATTTTTTTAAAATTTCAAATTAATTACAAAACGACCGGTTGGGGTTATACCGCTCATCTGAGCGCCATTACCCCTTAGTGACTTATTTTTTTATTGTTTTAGATAGATATGCCAAGAAATCGTCAAAGGACCACCGCTAAAGCGGCTTGGACCGAAGAAGCCCGTTTTCCACCCAACAGCAAGAAACTGAAATTGCTGAACAAGTTAAGTTGCTGGGCTCGCTATATTATGGACTCAATGTTGCAGATTTGCGTAAACTTGTTTATAAATTTGCTGAGCGCAACAATATCAAAAACAATTTTGATCAAAGCAGCAAAACAGCGAGATTGGATTGGGTACACTTCTTTATGAGACCCTGAGCGGCATTACCCAAAGTCAGGGGCAATGCCGCTCAAACATGTTTTCTTAATAATGTTTTCCTACTACTAGTAGGTGAAAGATATATGCTTTTGTTGTTAAATTGTTGATTACGCGATAATTAAAGACTTTGTTACTCTTGTTAATTTTGATTCATAATAAATAATTTAAAAAATACACCATGTTTTCCTTAAGTGAACGCCATTCCCCCGTCCTACCCTACATATGGAAACAATAATACTCGACGTTTTCACGAAAAATTTAAAGCGCAGATCCAAACTGCGTCTATCTTTAGTTTTTGGCTTTTAATGAATTTTTTTACGCACGCGTTACTGCGAAAAAATATAATCTCTACATAAATTCTAAATATAAGAACGGCTAAATAATCCTTAAGTAGGTGTGTGTAGTTGATTCTTTCAGTATTTCAAAAGACTTAAAAAAGTCCAAAAACTCGGAAAAAAATGGTGAAGTTGCTTAACAGGACTCTTCGTTTTTAAGGGTTTAAAAACAAAATTCCAAATATCGCTTACATTTAAGGTTGTCTACGTTTCATCCTTAAGCCGTTCTCCTGTCGCAACTACTACATTACTGGCCATATTCACCGAATGTAAGTAGTTATTTATTCGGTTCATTTGTTCTTCAGGTAGCTATTCCTCCGAATAAATAGCGATAATTCAATTCACCTAGCAAAATTAGGTTTACTATGCAGGTATAAATATATTCTGCCTTACTTCGAGGGTAGGTATACATATTTATTCACCTGACACAATAATGGCCGCCACATAGATCATAATACCTAACCTATAAACGTGGAATATAATATCTACAGTTACTCTTATGAATTTATTTATGTGTTATTTAGTAACCTTTTGTGATGTGTATGGTTGTAAAACATTAAAGTTAGTGGAAGTTTTGATGTGCAATTGGGTTAGGATAAAACATTATTTTAATGAAACTTTTTATTGACATTTAAACTAACGCCATCGGTCGGATTTTTGGGTGAACGTCAAAAAAAAGAGCAAGGGATATAGTACAGTGTATATTTACTCTTTAACTAACTTTTCTACCTGATATTTCGCTTGGTGAATTGAAAGTAAATTTTATTCTAACGGATAAATTTGTTTCAAGATTAGTAACTTCTATCTTTATTAATATTCGGTGAATATGGACATACGTCTCCTATAAGTTATCCATAGACATTGATCCCCACAAAAATTCATTCACTGGACCTAACAAGACTTAAATATGCAACTAGAAAAACGTAGTCTAATTTCTAAAAAAATACTCTCAATTTGAATATCGCCATGGTGGCATTAAATTCGTGTATTTCTGTTGGTGGTTGACATTAGAATTGTCAAAAAAGAGACTGTGTATTTTACATTTTCCACTACAGAAATTTCTCCCCCCTCCCTCCCGCCTGCGAAAAAATGTGCCCCTTCGAGAAACAAATCGAAAATCGTTGGTTTGATTTTATGAAACAAAGACAGTTTATAACATATAAAAAAAATATATGGCGGATACATACAAATATTACCGTAAACAGATCCGCGGTTTCTGGTACGATTTTTAAAGTCAAATCAATTGATTTAGCACTGACTTGTAACGTTAAAATATGCTTTCAAAGTAGATTTAGCCTATCGGAAGGCATGCTTTTCCACCAGTAATAATTTAAAGCAAGCTATGGATGATCTTAATAACTGTTTATAACATTTATTAACTCTCGTACTTTAGCGGTGCGGAATAAAATTTCATTTCAAGTTGGCAATAAAAATGTACTACTAAGTACAAAAAGGAAAAAAAATAATAGATCAGTGGAAACTGAATTTAAATAAGAAAGGTTTCACAGTAAGGTTTAAACATAAAATGGGACCGATCTAGAATGACCCAACAGTTAATTAAAGCCTGTGAGTGTAGTAAATGGTAATCCTAGTATAAAAAGTTGAATAATGGTTAAGGTATATTTACAGCAAAACAACTTCAGATAGAACAGAGCTCAAATTATGGAACAAGGTGTGCAAAAACTTACAAGCAAAAATTGGTTGCAAAACGAACATACTTATTTCGATTTTCAACCGATTAGTGTCACAAATGCAGCAGGTTGAAAAAGATTTGAAGAATATAAATTTAAATTTACAACTAATTTAAAGAAAGTCATAATGACAAGAAAGCTACAAAAATTTATTATAAAAGATCAAATTTGTGAATATCTTTTAGTAAGTAAAATTTTAGTTTTACCTTGCAAAAATTTAACACTAAGATTTGTTTTGCTCAAAGGATTGAGAGACATGAGGCAAAAAATATTGAAAACAAAATTTTACACATTTTTAGTTCTTGTCGCGATATCGTGTAGTCGATATTTCGAACAGTAGAAGGCGTCGAAGATACCAAAAATTTATTTTTTCCATTCTCTTCCTATAAAGGTTACGTTTTCAGACAACTGTAAATATCAAAGTTTGTAGAATTTGAAAAAAATATACCAAAATCCGTTTGTCACAAATAATCTCCGAGTTATAGTGCTTCGCAGTACGGTCGGCATGGGAAATCAATTAACGTCTGCCAGAACTAAAATAACCGCCGCGGGGAACATTCGGAGATGTTTTTCTTTTTTATAATAGAGAGAATTTTTTGAAAAAAAATAATTTTTAGATAATTTTATTGTACTATCTGTAAAGTCTACGACATTGGTCGATGACTTTAAAAAAGTTTCGCAACTAGTGTATGGAAAATTATTCAGCACGTTACCAAACCAGCAACAGCAAACTAAAACTCTGCCCGTACTCGTTGGAAACATGTTCATACTATCATACTGAATAAAAAAAAAACAGATTTGAATATATTATATAATCCACAGCATATCATACTGTAGGCTAGACGGCGAGGAGGTAAAAACATTAAAAAGTGTATCATTCGGGCACAGGCGAGATTATTGTTGGAATCGCTTCGTTTTAGGGTGTAGTTCAACCCCTAAGTTTGCTTACAAATTGTTGGTGTGCTTGGTTAGAATTATTTTTGTCCAAAAATTCCAACGGGATACTAAAGTTGAATGGATTTGTGATTTTTCTAGCTTGGTCCGACCAGCGAAACCCGTTTGTGAAAAAAATAGCGCAATTTGCAATTAAGGAAACAAAAAAAAGTGATCGTTAATTACTCGAGAAGTAATTGACCGATGACGCTAAAATTATTCATGCATGTTTGAGTCAACATAGACATCATTTTTGAAAATTTTCAGCCATCTATGTGCGGTCATTTTTTAGTAAAGAAATAGTGAAAAAAACGTGTTTTTTTAACTTTCGGGGCTATTTGCAAGTTAACAATTGCACTTACCGACCTCTGTCAGTGCTCATTTTTCAGTAAATTTCATAAGGATCACTAAAAGTCAAGAAGAACGGAGATATTAAAGGAAATAGAGAAAAAAGAACTATTTTCGTCACTAATTGTCAATCATAAAATCAAGCACACCAACAATTTGTAAGCAAACTTAGGGGATTGAACTACACCCTAAAACGAAGCGATTCCAACAATAATCTCGCCTGTGCCCGAAAAATACGCCCAAAACTTCTCGCCGTCTCGCCCTACTAACAAACAGACTATTTTAAATAGCGAGACAGGTGTTTCGTAGGAGTTTATCCTAGGTTTTATGTTGTTCACATCATCCTGTATAATGTGAACAACATAGGACCTAGGAGAAACTATAATACAATACACAACCTTCAAACAAATCAGCCTTAAACATTAAACTGAGACTCTAAAAGAGTCCTTTTGGTGTGCAGTATTCGTGTATAAGTTGCACGGCTATAAAAACTAAGTAGAAAGTAGAGTGCAAGTGGGATGAACTATAGTGTGCAATAAATAATTCAAATAAATAAATTCACAATAAAATATCTAGGAAATGACTGACGTAGATCTTACATTTGTTCATTCTTAAGCCGCCGATCTGCCATGAATGTACCCACATAAACCCCGGAAGGATCGCGTGCAGAGTGAGACGAAGTAAACGCGTGGCAACTACTCCAAGCACCACACACACAAACATAGACACATAATGTTGGGGTTGCACCGACGTTATCTCGCCCCTTGTTACACCCCGCGTCTGGATATTGCAAAGCGCATGCATGTATTCGTGAGTGGATGATGGCTAGACCCGAGAGCAGGGTAAGTAAAATAAAAAATTCATGTCCGAATACTACAAGTGATATTATCATCATTGAAACTATATTGCAGATTTACGAATAAGTCAGGATACTTTGAATAACCCATTTACCTACCTTCGCATCTTTGCGGGCTTACAAAGACGCCATTCTGTCACAATAAATGACAAAACTTTTCACAGTAAAGAATGGATACAGCACATTCATATTGTATGATATTATTTTATATGTTCCCACATTTGAGCTATTTTAAATCTACCATAAATAAAGCGCCAGGAACGGACTACCTGTAGGTTATTGCCCTAGGTCTCTATGCTATTTTCAGAATTATAGTACAATATTTGGCCGATTTCAGCGGAATAACTTTATAGACCAGGAATTTTAGATTTTTACCTTTTAGCTCTGAACCTTGAAAGCATGTATATAAAGTTGAATTTTTGTTTAGTGGCCCTACTGACCACAGCATGAGCTGCACATTAAAACTCTCAGAAATATTCTGGATTTCCAGGCCTTAGATTTGGACTTTTAGACAAAGTTTTGTCAAAATCCGAAAATCAAATAGTGCAGATGTTGTAAGTAGTGTAGGCAACATTATAATGTGTTATATTAACTCTCTCTAATGCAATATCGTCAAAATTACTTTTCTTAATTAATGTCAAAATACGTGTTGATATCACGTCAGGGTCACCAATTGTAAATCCTTAAAGAGTATTTATGTTTAAGTAAATAATACGCGTAATCGTGCGCAGCTAAGGAAAAGTGATTTTGACAATATTATATTAGATAGAGAGAGAGAGAATGCAACAATACTTGCTACAATACAACAGTCCTAAGTTAGATTTAAAAATGATAATGAAACATAATAAACTGGAACTTTAGTCAATAATTTCATTGATTTACGGGTATTTAGTATATTATCGCTACAGAAATTTTGTCTTTCTGCTCGTCTTAGGGGTTTATGGTAGAAATTTTTTTATGATTTGTACATGCGGCAGAAGCTAAAAACTAAGATCTAACAATCTAAAAAAAATGATTTTCCATTTCTGCAAATTCGGTTTCTCTGCGATTTCAAATAACAGTTAATTAAAAATTAAATAGAAAAGTTCTCCTTTATTATTTGTTCAGTTCTGCAACTAAATGCTGTTTGCAGAAGTGTATGTATCTGCATTAATTAGTATTTTGATGTGAAAACATTTTTTAAATCGGTATGTATACGAGTCGGTTCGTATTACTGACGTCCGTTTTTATGTCCATTTTGAAAAGTTAATAACTTTCACATTTGTTTTGTCACAAGCATTTTAATTACACGGGAGTATAGATAAAGTACAAAGCGTTTTCTAGTGTAAAGTTACTGCACACGAGGCTGGTTTTGCCGCTAGATTCCTTTCTAGATTTGGATGTTATATTTCAAGCGTGCTGTGGTGCTGGTTTTGGTGATGGCTTTTATATTGTGTTCACTTCACATGATGCGTATATTGAAGCTTGCGTTGGTGCACGCGCAGTGGTAGTTTGAATATTAACAAAAGTAGACGTTTATTGTCTCTGAACAGAATACACACCATGGCGCAATGTTTGTTTGTGTGAGCCCCCCTCTACAAATTCACTTGGCAGTGTAGGGGTCTTGCCAGTTGCGGTACGCCTCTGAGGCGCTTAAAAAAACGGCAAAATACAAAAGTCCACTACGAAATGGCAGAAAATGACTAAACAGCCAATTCACCCCCTGCAGAGACTGTCAGTATAATAAATAAATACAAAATAAATAAATTTAAAAAAAGAGCTCGATAAGTGAAACCGAAATCAAACGGTACGTCTTCTTGTAGAGAATCCCGAGGTGCAGTTTTCTGCCAAAATCGACCTTGCAAATACGCGTCATATTCGCGGAAAGTTTAAGATGGTATTCAGGTAAAGCATTAATGACAAGATATACCTATTAGATATATCGTGTCCATCGAGATAATAATTAATAAGAAAAATCGCAGGATTCTGGACAAAAAGTTAGGTTTATTAGTGTAGGTACACTAATAAATCTAACTTTTTCTGTGATTTTTTTAATTAATTGTTAATGATAAGTTCAAATAAATAAAATTATCGACCATTTTTTTCAGACTATATATTGATAAAAATATTCTGAAAAAAATTATCGATAATTTTATTTATTTGAAGATATATTCAGAAGTTAATCAAAGATTTGATTAATGATAAGTATCTATATTAAATGGGCAGATTGTGATCTAGCATTGGCAAAATAGGCAGATAATATTTTTTACAAACTTTTTAGGTACTAATAGAAAGCCTGGTAAGAGTTTCTGTCACCAAACGAGGACTTTGCGAATTTTTATCTCTGCAAATTTTGAAGAATCATCGAAAGGAAGTGAGATCACGTGGAGCCACGAAATTTTTTTCTCGTATTACGAGACATGAATCAACCATTATGTTTCAACTTTAAAATCATTTTTTTTTTACTTTTTTTTTTCGATTTTTTGAAAGGATTTTGAAAGTCTCTGCAGGGGGTAAATTAGCAGAAAATATTTTTTTCGTAACTAGGAGATTCTCCAAATGCTGTTCAGTCATTTTCTGTCATTTCGTAGAGGACTTTTGAATTTTGCCATTTTTTTAAGTGCCTCAGCGGCGTACCTCAACGCGCTAAACCTTTGTAGGGGGGAGGCTCAGACTACCCGAAAGAGAGCGTTTCTGTCACTCAGTGCTCCTTGACCATTTCTGTCGCCATTTCACTAACTATTAAGAGGGGTGAATTTTTAGAATTTCATAGCCAAATGGCAAAGGAATCCTTATAGTTTCATCTCTGTCCGTATGTCATAGCCTTATATCGTGTCATCTTTTCATCGACATCATGGTGAAATTTTACAGGCAAATGTTTTATGTAAACCGCCATGCAAATGTGTAATGAAACTACAAGAAACATAATAGAAGTGAGAGATAAAAATATTTATTTTCGCGCACTCAATAGTGTCGTTGAACAGATTTTTAAAAATGCAATAAAAGTTCTTAAGTGACTTTTCCTTAGGTGAGAATTTCACGAGATAAAGGCTCCTCAAGTCGTCAATAATGTATGTGTATCCCACTCTAACTTTTCAACAATGAGATTAAAAAAATTGAAAAAAATAAAGACAGTAGTACTTTATTTTCAACGAAAATAATTTTGAACAATATAATATGTTAACAAGTTTTGCACATACCGCTAAACTAGCGGTACGTGCTCTATTATCGCTTTGTGCGTCAGAGCTGACTTTCGTTCATACAAGAAGTTATATCTAAGTTATTTCACAAGAAATTCATTCAAATTGTAGCTTTGCAATATGAAAATACAGCTGCAAATACAGTTGCCGAACTCAGCTGTTCTGATTTTTTATATTATGCACAAGGTTTTTGGCAATTATACATATTGACTCAACATTTCAAAATTTTGATTTTTTTTTAGATAGATAAAAGATGTATTGAATTATATATAGTACATAGTAAATGCAGACATGGCATCATTTGTGAAGTGTTTACCATTTACTAGATTATAAAAGGTAATCTTGGACTGTAAATATGTAATTATTTGCCAACGGTAATGTAATTATAATTTCGAAAATTTGTTACAGACCCTTGAAAAAGACATAATTAAAGTCAAAACGTTGGAAAATAAATAAAATTATTACACGTTTACAGTCCAAGATTACCATTAATAATTTATTTGTAATATTAATTATCATTATTTGACCGTAAAAAACATTTAACATTTATTGATAACTGGCTATTTACCCGATTACGGCGAATCCAAAAAGAAGAGTTATGAGTTTAGCAGTCTATGTATGTAAATATGTTTGTATTTACGGATGTTCCACCGTAGCGCCTAAACTATTCACCCGATTTTGATAAATAAGGTGTCAATCGATTCGTTATTATGGCCTGGGATACATAGGCTATTTTCGAATTTTGGTCCCAGAGGGGACCAAATTGAAAACAAAAAATAAGTTAAAAAAAAAATTAAATTAAAATTAAGTTCAAAAACTAATACCCGAGTACTGAAAATTATGAAACCAAGAAATATTGTCATCTGAGGATAGCCGTGGTCATATGCCATCTCATATATAGAGGCCCCCTCTAAATGTATAGCGTGATTCACTTTGCTCTATGATCGCTACAACTTTTATGAATATAATTTTTTTACATAACCTCAAAGATTCAGAGAAATATCAAAAAAACCGTGTTTTTCGTTTTCAATTTTTTTCTCCTGCAAAAATGATTTTTTTTCATGAAATTTTCAGGAGACTTACCTGTCTATGTCCCAAATAAGCTGTAAATTTTTAAAATAAAAAAAATTATTTGCCAATGTAATATTAACAAAAAACCAAAAATTTACCCCTAACTTCTACCTAAAAAGACAAAGTAATGTAAAAATTTCAGATTTTCAAAAATCGTAGTATGGGGTTTTCTTCGTTAAAATGTCTACTTTCAGATGGTGTATGGATATCTATACACCATCTGAAAGTAGACATTTTAACAAAGAAAACCCCAAACTATGATTTTTGATAATTTTTTTTTAAGTAATGAAAAAATTTCCAATTAATTCAGTTAAAATGTATTCACGAGAAATCCATAAAGTGACAAGAGAACCTCAATAACGTTTAAACTTTAATTAATTACGGTCGAATTTTGGCCACTAGTTACCATTAACTGAATTGTATATTTTGCATTCTCTCAGCATAAGAGTATAATGTGCATAATTTGTCGCGTGCTCTATTTCTTCCTTTCTCAATCTATATATTTCGACCACGGCGCTTTTTCGTTTCATCGTCTTGTAAACTTACCCTCGCTATAGAAGTTTCACTTCAAGAATGACAATTTTCAGTCATAATGTGAATGGTATCTTTTTGCACAGCTGACTTCTCTGCATACGGTCCTGTTAGTGGCTCGGGTCGTATGTGCGCGCGCGCGTGTACGTGTGTGTGTGTGTGCATGTGTGATAGAATCCGTGTCACGTGTGCATGGTTGTAACCAGCCCACCTTGAGTTATAGATAAAGATGACCGATTCGATTAACCTATAAATCGATTCCTTTATTTCAATTTATGATGCCCAGAAACATATAGGTATAAGTCGTACTCTATTTCCCTATGCCACTATACATTTTATACATAAGAAAAATTATATTGAAAACAAAATATTTTTCGTGTCTAAAAATTAAAGTCGTACATGTCAAAAAAGCAATATGCATTACTTGTGTTAATTAAAGAAAATAAAATAACATATCAATCCAACTTGAAAGATTTGTCCCCATTTAAAAAAACGGGATTCGTAGATGGTGGAAGCAAAGGTGTTTACATTTTTTTGGCACATTCCTGCTGTGTTGCAGAAAGGATTGTTAAAAAATGATTTGACAGTGACCTTAGATTGTAATCATATAATCACAGTTTTCATACATCAGAACTAAGGTCGTATCCAAACTCCCTGTCATCTAAAACATTAGTTGTACTCACACAAAAGCAAATTATTGTTCCACATTAAAAAGACCGTTTTTAAAGCTAAATTTTTATCAAAATTCGTAGAAAAATGTTGTTTCGAAGTGGAAACTACAAGACACGATGCCAAATACATGTATACACATTACACAGTTTAAGAAAAATATCGTTTCAATCGATTATTTTTCGAGCAAGATCGATTTAAAACTCTACTATACTTTTCATAAGGAGAAATATGTATGTTCACGATCTAAGGAAGAGATGCTGAGAATAGTTGTTATAGCGAATAGTCTAATACCCATTAATCGCTATTCCCTATAACGAATAGTCAAACAAAAAAAGAACTACAAAAAATAATTTACTTGTTATCAAATAATATCACTCTTGTAATAGTCTTGCACTTACCAATCATTTATTTGTTACTGTAATCTAAAATTTTTCTAAGGTTATGAGAAAAGAAAACAATAAAGTTAACGAAATCAGTCTCATATTATACTGATTTTACATTTTTAAATGCTTTGAGTAACAACAATAATGGATTCCCCATTTTAAGTAAGCTTGTTAAACGATACTTAATCACACCAGCAAGCTCTGTTTATTCACAAAGATTAATTTTTGAGGCAGGTTTGATTTATGAAGAAAAGCGCAGCCGACTTGATCCCAATCGTGCAGAAAAACTAGTTTTTTTGCACCACAATGAGCCCCGTTTGGACTTTAAATATTAATTAAAAAGCCGAACTAATTAACTTCAACATGACATGGCTTTGAATATTAATGATAATTAATATTAAGTGTGTTTTGCTTTTTCAGAAAAATTAAAGTTTGATTATTTTTTAGTCTATAATTTATTTGTTCATTAAAAGTTTATTTAGACAACTATTCGCCGAGTATCGAATAATACTAGGTACTATTCAGTATTTGACGAATAACAAACGAAATGTCGAGTAATGCCGAATACCGAATATTATCGAGTATTCGCGGCATCTCTAATCTAAGGTCATTATCACATCAAATTTTTTGACAATCCTTTCCGCAACCCGGCATCCATGTTGGTCTGAAAATGAAAAGCTACCCACTGTCCAATTACGAAAAATGTTTGAGATTATTTCATACAGATTTGATGTTTTGATCGATAATGACAATTTGTCGATATAGGTACCTAAGAATGAACAAAAATTTTGTAGGCAGAATTTATTTTATTTATTAAAATTGCATTTCATTTAACAGAAGAAAATTCACAACAATTCAGCGTGGCTCGCTCTGACGCTCAAGCTGACCTACGATAATAAAAATGCTAGCTGAAAAGCCGACATTGCAACTAGGTATAATACCTAGTTGCAACGTCGGCTTTTCAACTAGCATTTTAATACAATTTCAAAATACTAGCACATTTGTTCTTTTTTTATCATATTGAATGAAAAATCAACAAATAATAAATTACAAAGTCACAACGTCGATAGTAACGTTTACTTTTTACAAAAAGTTGCAAACATAAGTAATACCTTCGCTTCCACCAACTATATGCTAACGACTCTTAAGTCTTAATAGTCTAATTAGATGTTCATTTTTGAGATCATTTATTTTATGAGCTTTCTATATAATATCTTATATGGATTTTATAGCATACTTTTGTTAAATATTGAGAACTTTTTTAGAGACTTGATTACTTATTGAGAAAGTTTTTCAAAAATCAAAAGAATTTTTAGAAATAATGCGTGAAATGATTTTTCAATAAAGTGATAATATTTACTACACCATATCTGCGCTTATGCAAAGTTTTGACGAAAAAACTATTATTAACTCGTTAAGTACAGTGATATCCGGTCGAACATTTCTATAGTGTTACAAAATATTCTTAGATTTCAATTACTAATAATTACGAGACTAAATGGGTTAACAACGGTTAAGCCCACAACAAGAGCGTAGATATTTTTTTCTGGGAGGGGGGGGGGGTTAAGCAAGAAAATAATAAAATAAATATTTTTTTTTCAAGTTTTATTAATATCACACCAGAATACTCACGAAGGAAGGTGTCAAGCAAAATGTTAATTCCCAAACCAATTTTACAAATTAGGGTATTCGTATTTAGGTATTCGTATCATTTTCAGTTTTATTTTTGACGTGATAACGTCTTATAAATTGATGAATCACGTCAATATAAAAAGATGAAACACCGGCTGCATGCACGAAAAAGTGTAACGTTCCTAACGTTCCGCCTGACCCTGTGCGTGATTATTAAATATGATATTCGAGCGTAAAACTATCGTCCGTAAACCGACTTTACAGACAACCATTTTTTTAATTATGATCTGGGGACAGTAATTACCCTGTTTACCGCCCCTCCATCTACGCTCTTGGCCTACAACGGGTAGAGTATGCCTTTACGAGTGTGTCGCGCAGGATTCGCTTTGCCTACGACGTCGTCGCACGAGTGTAGACGCACGCGCGTGATCGTCATGAATTAGCTTTGTGTAAAGTTTCAAGTTCATGTAGCGTGAAAACGCGTTTAGCTAAGACATTGGTTCGGGCATCATTTTAAAAATAGTTACCGGAATATAAATGGAAAGTATTAAATTAAAAATTACAAAATGGTTAAACATATCGTCTCATATGATTTGCAAATATGCTTGAAATTATAAAAAAGCAGTCAGCGGAAAGCTCGCATCGAGAGGTATGCATTATACCTAAAAAGTCGAATGTAGAGCCAAAGCGAGAGCTACGGTTGAAAAGGGAACGAAAATACCCAAACGTCTACGGATCATGTGTAGGCGATTCAGAAAATGGTATACTCGACGTTTTCACCAAAAATTTACGGCGCGGACCCAAATTGCGCCTTTCTTTAGTTTTTCGTCTTTTGTTCTCAATAAAATATTATTATACTAAATCTTTCTTCATTACAACCATGTATCAAAAAAAATATGAGCAACATTTATCTACTATCAACAACAACATTTTTTTTCTTTGAAATGACCAAACTAACAAGAGATTCATGCAATATTGTAGTAAAATTATTTAGGAAAATACACAATTTTTATAGTTCATGGAATTTTTAAGGTAATTTATTGCTCTCCAATCTTTATGTATGTGCGTTTTTTTAGATTGAAACAAATAATTCACAAATATTTATTAACATAAATTTAATTAGTTTCACCCCTGTCTGCACTTAACTATTATCTGTTTGCTTGATATTTAATTAGGATTTCATTAAAACTGTAGCTTCATTAAAATTTCGAGAACTATATTATAACAAAGGATGGGAAGTTAATTGGAGAAATGAATAATTAATTGTCTTGAGGTAATGCTTTTCTTCTAATTTACTTTATGTAAAATGCAATTTCCGTTCTTTTTATACTAAAATTAATTATGTATACCTAATATATTTATGATATGTACTTAACAAGCGTATTTAGTCATCAATTAAATTATCTAGAACCCGAAAAAAGTTTACCCAAAACTATGCAAGCATTTGTTAATATAATATTCTTTTAATTGACACGTCTAAATGAAATGTTATTAAACAACAATTCTGAAAATATTTATAGCCTTAAAAATACCAAAAACAAGAAATTATTGATAATATGAAAGTAAATTTGTTAAATAATTTCGGATAAATCTATTCAATATATTGGTACCTATAAACGACTTACAAAAGTATATAATGTCTATTATTTCTTGTATCAAACTAATATAACAGATCATAATCCAACTCAACTCACATTTTTAAAGTGTCTCTAATAATCTCAAAATAAAAACAAAAAGGCACGTACAACGCAGGTCTGAAATATATTATGTACCTAATCAGAATTACCTTAGGAATCGCAAGTTGGGTAGCATTAATCGCACCCCGTATAATAATTCCGTCGAAATACGAAATATAGGCCATATACTTACTGAACGACATGTATATGATTACTTAACGACATTGGGACTTAGAAAATTTAGAAATTAATAAAAAAATATCTTTCAAATAGCGAATTCTAAATAGTGACAACAATAATCTGCTAGATTTATGTTGCGATTCCCAGTAGAGACAAGCAAGCATCGCCAATAAAAAGAGACTTCCGGCAGTAATAACAACGTCGTAATCCACATGCAATAAAAACAATACGAAACAATAATCGATGTAAACGAATCGATTCAATCGAAACGAACTGATTCATTGGCAATATCGGTCACCCCAATATCGTACAACACATAAACACAGTATGTTTTACGCGATAAAGCGGTTATTTTGATGCAGTCACGCACGTCGTCAGGCAGGTACAATATCCACGCATCTACACACTTAAATAATATATCTTGTACACGCACACACGCAATACACGCGCGATATTAAACAACAAAAGTGAGGTTATGTACAAAATAACCGACGGCGGAAATAAATAGAATTCATTCGAGCCAGAGACGAGCGTCGGGGAAGCGGTTGTGTTGTGTGCTATCGAAGTCTCGACATACAACGCACATGCGCAGCGACCCTTAGTATAACCGCCACCCCCGTTCACACTCATAATACCTTATACATAATGTATACAGTATAAATGCACCACCCCCGCCATTAAATCTATTCAAAACTTGTAAGACCTCGTTTACAATTTTTACTGTCGACATTCAACTTAAAAAAAATTAACCATCTTCGTTATATTAACGATAACACAAGTATAAGAGTTTTCTATTGCAGCGATGTTCAAGGATTGTTATCAGCGTGTCTAACTGAACGTATACTGGTGTACCTAATCACTAAAAAAAGGAAGCACTTGTAGAGCTCACGTGTGAAAGGCTGTGTGATTTTTGTGTGTAGTCATGAACCGATTGATAAATATTTGCACTTAATTTTAACGCCAATCAGAGCCGGGCTGGGAGTTCGTCCGATGAACCGGTGGCGGCGTTAACGTTAATTAAATCCCTAAGAGATTACGGGGAGCGGTGTGTTGTTTTGATTTATACGTAATTTATTATAGCACGGGAGACCGTAACACTCAATCTCTATGGTTTTCCGAACAGGCCAGTTCGCGGATATTTGGGAAATTTAAACCCTGCTTAAGAGTATTCGTCCCTGCAAATACCCCCTGCACCCTTCATCTCAAATCTTTTCCCCTCGCCTAAAAATGGTTCGCGCTCTCCCGACGCTATTTTTAAAGCTAGGATGTTCGGGTAAACGCCAAATGAAAGACAAAGAATCAGACTACAAATCCTTCAGGCGAATTTTTTGAAAAACAGTTTCGACTACGTGTGAAATATTACGTAACTTATTATTTTTTTCAAAAGGTTGTAAGTTTTTTCAGGAATTTTTTTTCAAAAAATTCGCCTGAAGGATCTGTAGTCTGATTCTTTGTCTTTCATTTGGCGTTTACCAGAACCCTCTAGCTTTAAAAATAGCGTCGGGAAAGCGTGAACCGTTTTAAGGCGAGGGGAAAAGATTTGAGATAAAGGGTGCAGGGGGTATTTGCAGGGACGAATACTCTTAACAGAAAAATACAATGGTTGGCAGGCTGGAGTGGGCCGGACCGTGAAAAAGAGGTAACTTCCGGTCACTCAAAAAAAAAACGGTTATCCTATGTATCTTCGAATAGATTGCTGTTTACTGTATTTTGAAGTTTACGTTTTGTGCTCAAACTCGGTAGGTTGGCGGGTTCTGGTGGGCCAACGCCCCCGCCAACCGCGTCTAAAGTTGATTCGCGAAATAGGTATTCCTACCTCATACCGAATAGGTTGAAATAACATTTAAATGAAAGGTTTTAACTTTTAAAATCGTTTCATGTTGGGTTGGTGAGCCCTTCAATGAAAACAAAGCAATTGAAAAATTTAAATGTTACTGTCGGGACTTGAACCCGAAACAGCGGGTTCAAGTCCCGACAGTGACATTTAAATTTTTCTTATATATATAAGCCTTCTAAAAATATTATGACGATAATCGTTTAATGCTTTCACTAATTCAGTGAAAAAATATACTGTAACTGGAATTTAATCGTAGATAATTATTATTATAGCCATTGACATAGAAAATGGAAGATTCAGGTTCGAATCTCGACAATAATTGACATATAAGTATTCTATTTTTCTTTATAACGACGTCCATAAAGTGAATGAATTTATAAAATTCCATTACGAGAAAACTTCCAAACAAATAAACAAACACATTCTTTCTTTGATAACGTAGCGTCACAGGAAAGCATTTATTTAACCCTTAACTGTAGTCGTGGGTTCAGTGGACCCATGTTCAATTTTTGAACGCGTATAAAAACACGACTTGTGCCCCAGCGCCTCCCGCTCGTAGGTACCTTCCGTCAATAAGCCGAAACGCGCAGAGAGGGTGGACACGTTTCGCTCGCTACTATACTAAGGTGAATATTGGTGTGCGCGCGGGTTTGTGGCTCATTAGCTTATGATGTAAACATTTATTTGGAAGAAGTTATTTACTTTTTGTTTTAACTCTTTTAAAAAGTATTATTTTTGTGCATGAAACAAGTTGGATTTAGCTTTTTATTGTGATTTTCCATTTTATATGATTTTTTTTCGAAAGCGTGTTTTTAGGTTCAGTAAATAACGACAGATTAAAAGAAGAAGTATTATAGTTAAGAATAAAAGTTTCTATTCTGTTAATTTTGTTTAATACTACGATTGTTAATGTTTCAATGTAAAGTTTAATAAAAAAAAGTGTAAAACTGAAATTTAATTTTCCTTTCATTTTAAATAAAAAATAGGCGGGTCACGTGGATCCACGACTATAGAAGTGTGACTATTTTTCACCACTACGGTTAAGGGTTTAGATTTCCTCTGCTGTGCGCGCGGTATGATGTACTTATATAAATTGTGAGCTTTTGGAATGCTCATAAATATTCAGCATGATTCGTTGTAACTATCCAAAAAAAGCCAATAACAGTAAATTGAATACCTATTACGGCGAGATGGGGCATTATGCTAAAAACAAAGTCTGGCGAATTTTAACAGTTACGCAAGCCATAATACCATTGCGCGTGAGATATATGGTAGTTTTTGGCTTACACTCCATAAAATAGCTCTTTTCACTTCATTTTCAAAAAACTGACAGTTCACATTTGAGCAAACGTGACTTCAAATGTTAGGTTATAAAAATTGTTTTGTTTTACTTTACCGTCTCAGTTTGTAATGAGTTTTCTTTATAGGAGGTAGGCCAACAATATCTTTTCCAGAAGTATTGGGATGTTTATGTAAAAATATCTCGTAATAATTAAGCCACATTACATGTCTGTTACTATCAAACACGGAGGTCGTTATAAAAACTAATAAACATATCACAGTGAATAAACTTGACACGTGAACGTCGGTGTCCTCATCGCCTGTTGAATAAAAATTTTATTAACTGTCCGCGCGACACACAAACAGCGCGGTTTGCTTAATGATCGATTTAAATTCATGACGCGTTTTCAACCGACTGACACTGAATTTGTTGAATATTCATATTATAAAATAGCACGCGCCAGTATTGCCTCACAAAGACAATCGTAAACATGTTAAATCGTTAAAAGAACTATATACAGGTCCCAGAATACGCCGTTGGGAAGTTGAGGAACACGAGCTCATGAATTTCAAAGAGCGAAAGTAAACACGCCGCTGCGCTACAAGCAATGCGGTGTTACGATAGATATCTATACAGATCAATAAAATTGAAGTGTCTGTTTGTAATGTCAAAATAACAGCATTTTATTAAATGCGTATGAAAGTATATTATATAGGTACTTAGTACCTGGGTGACCGAGCTTTGCTCGGAAAATTAAATAAAATACTGATATGCTGTGGTAAGCTTTTATCGGACTTGTGTCGGCGCGGGGATCAAGGATAAAACACTATCAATTAGTATCAACACGGTATAAGGCAGCATTAATTATTAATCCTTTAACTTCTTGGTAATATAATTTATGTTCTATTTCTCCTATCTTCTACATATAATAATTATAATTCGAATCTATAATGTTGCATCTTTCGCTTCAAATTTAGGTTAAAAATTTACTCATTAAAATTACTCACCTCTAATAATAATTGTTTTTAACTTTCTTTCAAATACGTATTTATTTTAAGTCTCACTTAGATAGTAATTAAAGATTAACTGTCATATTATTTTGAAAACAATTGTTTCATTGTTTGTATAAAATTCCAAAACCTACTTACAATATTTAAGTATTAGTATGATAAAATTTGTAAGAAAACAATTTTTTCGAGAGATGAGACCTAGCTAAAACGATTTTTTGCCCCCCAAAATCCCTTTACAGTAAATTTCATCCAAATCGTTAGGGCCGTTTTCGAGAAAATATTTAAGGGCATAGGTAGGTACATAGGTAGATAGTAATCTATGGGTAGATACAAGATTAGCTCGTTTAATAATATAGGGGATACCAAAAAAACTATTTTTAAAGTTTTTGTCTGTCTGTTTGTTCCGACTAGTCTCCGAAACGATTGGACCGATTTTGACGGGACTTTCACTGGCAGATAGCTGATGTTATTTTATAGTCGCTGCTCCCCGAGGGCTCAGCACGTGATTGTGATGAAACACGGTAGCGACAATTGTATAGTCATAGTGGAACCTTCAGCTATATATATTATACTAGCGGTCCCGCCCGGTTTAACCCGGGTGCAAAAGAACGAATGGGGGGGCATGAGTACGCACATTTATCTTAGTTTACCGAAATGAACGTTGTGTCCAAATTTCATAATGATCGGAGTTACCGTTCAAAAGTTTTTGTCGGTCGGACAAGTTTTGAGTTACATTTTGCAACATTTTTCATTGATGCTCCGCTCCTATTTGTCGTAGCATTAAATTATATAGCCTATAACCGTCATCGATAAATGGGCTATTCAACAAAAAAAATTTAATTCTAAAATATTTTAAATTAAAAAAATTAAAAAATTTAATATTTATAAATTTAAATCGTTCAAAATGAGTAACACTATACCGGTTGTCAAAACTACATTTGAAATTAATGAATTTGCAAAAAATTAATATCAAATAAGCAGGGGGTCTACCCAAAACCGAAAAACATGGCAAGTGGTCTACGAGACAAAAAAGTTTGGGAACCTCTGATCTAGAAGATTAGATGGGAAAATTTTTGTTTTTTTTTTTAAACCATTATTTGATCCAAAATCTTTTTTTTTCAAATGCTATGTGTATTGCGATAGGAACGAGAGCATCTACTTTCAATTTTAAAAAAAGAAAGTATTTGACTTTAAAAAACTATTGGAACAATAAGCGTAATTAGCACAACTAAACATCACACTACACAAGTCACAAGCCAACAAAAATACTATAAAACGTATGAAGACTGTCAGTTTTCAATAATCATTGACTGTATCTGTATGTTCATCATTAGTCAAACTGTCAATCTAGCTGATTGTCCTTCATTGAGTCATAGTGTATGGCCGGCTAGAAAAAAATTATAATAAGTATCAGTCATCCCATACCATACATCCACTTCAAGAAAACTTCTTTTTTGTAGGTATTTACATATTTGAATACATATTTCCACTTATTGGAAGGATCTCCAGACTTTCTCAAATTTTGAGTTGGTAACACTACACACTATTTAAAATAATTATTTGTACTGTTACTGTATAAATATTACAACAAAAGTTCCACGGCGATCGCCGGCAGTTCAATTTCAGTAAACTTTGCCTTTCTGCACGAAGTTCATAGCGTCGTTGGTTCTGTAATAGCTCTTATGTGCATAGTTGGCAGATTTTACGTATTTTAGATGAAAAGATTCAGGAAATGGAGCTCTATACACTAGTAATACCTCCAAATTAATTTTACAGTAAAGAACAAGGGGAAGTAACTCTTAAGTGAAAAGTTGTATCAAATAATTCCCCCCATGTGCCAATAAATCCGAAATTAACGTTAAATATTTTTTAAGAAAATACTTCGTCTTAATTAAACATGTATAGTGAAGATAAGTATGAATTAGTAATATACCTTTGAAATTGCTAGTTCTTATCATCCATTGCTGAAATAACCACATTTTGGCCTTTCCTGCAAATTTTACTTTTTGCACAAAGAGGTATTACAGAACCAATGACGATAGATATATAGTATATACTAATAATAATTAACTATAATTGACTAGAGTATTCTATATACTTTTATCCAAGTGAGTAGGCTGGCTTTGGCCGGTGTTGTTCCAAATCTTCTTGCTTTCCGGACGTGTAGCTTGGTATTTTTCTACGTGACGTTTCGTCTACAACTGCTGTAGATGAAAAAAAATTGGTTGTCTGTAAAGTCGGTTTACGGACGATAGTTTTACGTGATAACGTATTCCGTAATACATAACCTAAATTTATATAATAATTATAATAATTCGAATCTATGATATTGCATCTTTCGCTTCAAATTTAGGTTAATTTTATTTATTTAAATTACTCAGCATATAATATAATTGTTTTTTTTAACTTTCTTTCTTTCGTATTTATTTTAAGTCTCAAAGATTAGCTGTCATAATATTTATAAAACAATTGTTTCACTGTTTATATAAAATTCCAAAACCTACTTACAATATTTAAGTATTTTCATACGTCAAAAAATTGATTTTTATAATGATAAAATTTGTAAGAAAACGATTTTTTCGAGAGATGAGACCTAGCTAAAACGATTTTTTGCCCCCCAAAATCCCTTTTCAGTAAATTTCATCCAAATCGTTAGGGCCGTTTTCGAGAAAAGCACGCACAGGGTCAGGCGGAACGTTACGAACGTTAGGAACGTTACGTTAGGAACGTTACGTTAGGAACGTTACGTTAGGAACGTTACGTTAGGAACGTTACACTTTTTCGTGCATGCAGCCGGTGTTTTATCAATTTATAAGATTGGTGATTCATCAATTTATAAGACGTTATCACGTCAAAAGGCGATGTGGAAAAGGAAAAAAAATAAAAATTAATTATTTAAAAAAAGAGGAAAACATGTCCGAAAATCTGTCTTGTTTTCCTCTTTTTAGTTATTAATTTCATTTTTTGCAGTCAGATTTCTTGTGTTTTTAAATAACTAATTTTTATTATATTTCTTACTCTTACTAGGACTTCATCATTGAGGCGCGTTTTGCATAATGTTCAAGTCTTGATTACTGGAGATAACACTCCTAAAAATTTACTCGTATAAGTTCCGTTGAATTAAAGATAACTTTTATCAAAATCGAACGAAAACACTCAGAGACCATCATAGAAGCAATCATATATCTACGTCATGTAATTCAGCTATTGTTTATAGCTGAAGGTAACGGTAAACGTGGAAAGAATCTCGTACTACCTACATGTAAGACAACGACAGCCAATTTATGGAAGAACATACTACAAAAATATTGCACATAAGTGTATTACTTACACTATACAGCGTACAAAACATAATATATTATAACATGTTTTTTTTAGAGTTGTATTATACGCACGATATTGAAAAATGCTTATTTTATATAGTCATATCTTTCTAACAACGACGCCTTGGAACCGAAGTCACACTTTCTTTGCCTTACTTTATACAATTTATTGCGTAAAAAAATGAGAAAAATTGCCCGCCATTTTATCAAACGCAATATTCTTTACATTTTTGTTCCTTGTGTTTTTTGTAAAATAAATATTTTTGACGTGATAACGTCTTATAAATTGATGAATCACCAATCTTATAAATTGATAAAACACCGGCTGCATGTTCGAAAAAGTGTAACGTAACGTTCCTAACGTTTCTAACGTTCCGCCTGACCCTGTGCGTGCTTTTTGCT
The DNA here is from genome assembly GCA_963575645.1 of Xanthostigma xanthostigma. Classification (NCBI taxonomy): domain Eukaryota; kingdom Metazoa; phylum Arthropoda; class Insecta; order Raphidioptera; family Raphidiidae; genus Xanthostigma; species Xanthostigma xanthostigma. The sequence continues at coordinate 18,994,031 of OY754468.1, forward strand.
AATTTCTCGCTCAATTTAAATCAGATCGGTTTGAAACCAGTCTTAAACGAAAGAGGAGAACATTTTACATAGATTTCGTATAACAGAATTTGCCTAAACAGTTTTTTTATACAAATTTATATAGAAAAATATTTTATACAAATTTATATAGAAAAATAGCTGTATAAATGCAATGTTGTGTAATGCATGGCGCGACGCGGTCGGTTGTCTTTGTTTGCCGTACATGGAAATTAGAAGCAAACGTATGTCTTGTCTTAACATGAAAACAACTGCATTTCTAATGTTTAATTCAATTTTTCGACATTAGTATATTGTGAAATGCAAAGCCTTCTAAGTTAAGTATTGGAATAACTAATTATTATTAGAACATAATACTTTGTAAGTTGCAAACGTCACTTTTGACATTTCTTATCATTCCGACACCAAGGATAAGCGGATTGAAACCAAATTTTGGGAGGTTTAGGTTATGTGTTTAGAGTGGGGTATCCCATGTCTGGGGTCTCCCTGTATAGGCACACTCCTAAGACGAGTTATTACCCGGTTAGAAGTGTGCGGGACAACTTAAATTAATAAGGAGTCTAACGATATTACTTTGAAATAATTGAAGTGTAGAGTTTCAACTATTTTATTTATTTACATATTTACATGTTACATTTTGATGATTGTTGAATAATTATATTTAAGTTTAGATGTTAAAGGTTCTTGAAGAACTCTATTGAAGTTACATGTTTGATGGTTTATTCACGACTCTTATTTTTTGTGTAAGCACAATAATTGTCGACTTGAACGGTAGGTGGAAACAAAATTGTTCTGATTTCTCATTTGTTATCACAATTTCCAAAACACTATTATTGGATATACAAAATTACAGGCGTGTACATTTCCAAAAGTAGAAAAAATCTTTCGAGTAGGTACTTAACTGTCAATATCTCACTATTTGCTGTAAATTGTTTACAGCTGATGTTTGTTACTTAAAATTTATTGCTCGCATCTGTGTAATAATTTTGAATAACCATTTTTTTGAAGAGCACTTGAAATACAATATACGGGCAAATTTATCGTTTTACAATGTTCCACTTTGATTTTTTAAAGATAATACGATTTTTAGTTTAGCCATTAGTTCTGCCTGTCCAATCCTTCAATAACATATGTGTTCAAAACTGAACATTATGTATTACGGAATACGTTATCACGTAAAACTATCGTCCGTAAACCGACTTTACAGACAACCAATTTTTTTTTTTAAATTAGTGTACGAATACGCATATTTTTGCTTCAGCTTTTTGAAGTAAAACTTCTTTAGGCACGCTTGACTTGGGGAGTAAGTTGGTAAATGCCTGACGAAAGCGTTTACGGAAGTACATGATCGGACGCGAGGCGAACGGTGCGAGATCGTTCGGCGAACGGTGCGTAATAGTTCTAGAACCGTTCTAAACTCGGTTGGAACAGAGCTAATATTGCCGTATAAAGTACTCACTTATGTGAAACGTATAATACGATACGTATTAGGTAGTGTCCGACCGAAATTTCGGTTTCGGCCTAGTTTCGGCCAAAAAACTGGTTTCGGCTTAGTTTCAGTTTCGGCGTCCATCCGGCCGAAACCGAAACTACATTCGGGAGGTTTCGCGCTGAAATGCGGTGCAGCTGCGAGCGACTAAGTGTTTTTTATGCCTCCGCGCTCCGCGTTTTTTTCTTTTTAGTTTGAGAGAAAACTCTTTTTATTTTGATACTTTCGATTGAAGTATTATTTGGATTAAAAATGTGTGTACCTATACCAAAACATATTTATTAGTTAAATACTTTTCACTAAAAAGTAATTTTGTCTTGTAGCTTTTATTTTATTTCATAATATTAAAAAAAAAGTATATTTATTTGTATTTTTGAAATAAGGGGGCTAATAATATGATATGATAAGTTAATGATTAGTTAAAATATCAGAGGCTGAATGATTAAATGATGAATTAAATGCACAAGTCTGAACTTTTTGAATTTTTTAAAGGGTACGAGTCTCCTCGTTTCTTAATATAAGCGACTTCACATATTACTATTAACAAGTGAGCACTGCTGTGTAGTGTTTGTGGCATAAGTCTGTGTACTCTTCGGTGTAGCCAGTTGGTGTGAATGATTAGATATAAATTATTATCAGATAGTTTATTTCATCCCTAGTCTATACGTTACTTAGACGCCATTTAAATGTAATAAATTGTTATATAATTTATATTTTTTTAGGTAATGAAAACATTGCAATGGATATCGCAGTACCCGGAACATCTAGGGACTTTGTACCGCCACCGTCCGATGAATCAGTTACTATGGACACATCATCGGCTAGTGATGTGCACGAACTACCAGGGGAGAACGTTGTGAGAGATTTTTCAGCGCCTGGAACATCTAGGAACTTTGTAACGCCACCTTCTGATAAAACAGTTCCTACTTTAGATGCAGCATCTCCCAGGACACCGAAGCATCGAAGAGGTATAAAACTAAGTTAATTTTTTCAAATTTATTAGGTCTGTTAATTGTTTATTATTTTCTTATTTATTATGAGTCTTTTTTCGTCTTCTTTAGTAACATTTAAATTAAGTTTTTATTCACATCTGTGTTTTTATTTATAGACATACAACGTCGGTTAAATTTCTTGAAATTAGGAAAAGTCTCTCGGCAGAAATTATTGAGCCCCGTTGCTCAACTGTACTACAGAATTGCCACTGGTATGCTACGGACTGCAAGACAGCTGGATGCAGAAAATGCTTCAAATTGCGAACGCATCGAAGAAGCTGTAAAGTCATGCGAATCCGGAGAATTTTTCAGAGAAAAAATAAATGAAACGACATTCCGGTTCATTCAGTCGCAACTAAAAAATCAACGATATCATAGCAAGGGAAGACGTTTCACGGTAGAAGATAAAATTGATGCCCTTTCACTTTTAAAACAAAGTCCCAAGTGCTATAAACTACTTCAAAAATTCTATGCATTACCATCAAGAAGAACGCTGATAAATGTTTTAAGGAGGATCCCTTTTGATACAGGAATCAATGATACAATTTTCGAAACGTTGAAGGAGTCTGCTACAAAAATGGAAAAATTAGACCGTTATTGCACATTATTATTTGTTGAAATTTTTTTAGAAGCAGGCATTCAGTACGACATAAATAAAAATAATTTCATTGGTTTTGAAGATGTTGGCTACAAGAAAAGGATTAAATTTGCTGACCATGGGATGGTGTTTATGGCACGAGGGATTCACAAAAAGTGGAAGCAGCCAGTGGCGTTCTATTTTACGGAAAGAGGGATGAAATCATCTGAACTAGCAGCGACGATTAAAAAAATTATTACAGCATTGCAGAATGCTGGTTTAAAAGTCGTTGCTACTGTGTGTGACCAGCGTTCTGTTAATTCGACTGCACTCAAATTATTAGAAGAGGAAACGGATCCGGGACCAAGAAGCTGCGTTAGAGCGTAGAGAAAACAGAATGTTTGGTTTTTCTGTCAATGGACAAGAGATCATTCCATTGTTCGATCCGCCTCACTTGCTCAAGGGTTTAAGGAATAACAAAAATTTATTTTTAATTTGATATAACTTTTGAATTATAACGAAAATAAAAAAAAGAAAAATAGTTTTGTTATAAAACTTATATACGATCTTTCCATTTATGACAAAAAAAATTTCATTCAAAAGCCCAATTCCATAACTGAGCGTGGATTGGATACAACCGAAGTAATATGTTTTTAATGTGTCAATATTTACGGATTTACGTAGATGGCGGACAATATAGCAGTATGAGGCCATCTTATCAGAAATAACATTAATCTGCTTATGCCAATTCAGTTTAGAATCAAGATATATACCTAAGAACTTTTCATCTGATGATTGTTTAATAGATTTGCCATTAAATTTCAGTAAAACATTTTGATCCAACTCTCTAGTGCTAAATTGATGAAAGGCCGACTTCGAATTGTTTAAAACAAGGCCATTCATATGGCAAAATTTTTGCATGTTGACCGCACAAACATTAAGTTTAAGGCCCCCATACACCTCGTTCTTTTTTGGCAGTTTTAACCGCACGGGTAAAACGGTCGGTGTGTGGCCAAAAACCGTCCTTCTTACCCGGCGTTCAAAAATATCTGCTGCTGCTTGATTTAAACCGTCCGTTTTGAACGTGTCGTTCAAGTCGGCCCGTGTGTGTGACGACGCAGTTAAAAAGGATGGGTTTTGTTCGACTCTGTAACGTTGTAGGATCCATCAAAGCAGATCAGATGATGCGACGACTTCAGAAAAACTGAACGAAACAACGCCTAGTGTGTGGATATGGTCGTTGTTCGTGTTTACCCGTACAGTTTTACCCGTGCGGTTAAAACTGCCAAAAAAGAACGAGGTGTATGGGGGCCTTTATGTGAAAGTTCAGGTATATTGTGTGCGAAGGTGGTCACAGAAGTATCATCAGCAAACAATGTTGTAAAATTATTAGCACCAAGATTGGAAACAACATCATTTATAAATAAGATGAAAGTAAAGGACCAGATTACTACCTTGGGGAACTCCAGTTGTAGTGGCTAGAGGTTCAGAATAAAATACACCGTTATCGTTTTTAAGCGCCACCTTTTGTGAACGATCTAACAAGTAAGAATTCAACCAGTTACGACAAACTCCACGGATACCATATGACTCTAACTTATTGATTAAAATCACATGATTAATAGTGTCAAAAGCTCGGCTCAAATCAAATAAAATACATGCACAGAGTTTTTTTATTGTCTAGGCATTCTATTACATAATTAACCACTGATATAAGGGCATCTTGAGTAGATAAACCCTTAGTAAAACCGAATTGCCTATTGGATAAAATATTGTGAGCATTGACAAAATGTAACAGTCTAGAATAAAAAGCTTTTTCATAAATTTTTGAAAAAGCTGACAGAAACGACACTGGTCTGTAATTATTAATGACAGAACGATCACCTTTCTTATGAATGGGCACTACAACAGACAGTTTGAGAAGAGAGGGAAATAAACCCTCTTCGAACGATTGATTTATTAAACGAGATAAAGGAAGTGCAATAAACTCTGCTACATTTAATAGTAAAGAACATGGAATACCATCAGAACCTGCTGATCTCTTACTTACTATGTCGCGAATGTATCCAATAATTTCTAAAGAATCAACAGGTGTTAGAAATAATGAAAACATATTTTTATTAGGAAAATTAATTTGATTATTTGATTGACCATTTGTCAATAAGTCAGAAACAGACGACACAAAATAGTTGTTAAATTTCTCCGCTGCGTTATTGGTAGCAAAAAATTTTCCATTACCATCGGAAAAAGACGATGGATAAGATTTGTTTTCTTTTATATTCACTTGTGTATTAATAAACGACCAGGCTGTTTTTGACTTATTTGATGAATTTTTAAATATACTTTCATAATAGTTTTTTTTAGTATTATCAACCAATTTGTGATGAACAGATTTCAGTTTGTTATATCTGGCAAGGATTTCATTATCGTTCGTAAATTTGTACAATTTGTGAAGATCTCTTAATAAATAACCTTGGTTTATAATTTTAGATGTAATCCAAGAATTAGATTTCATATAATTGGGTTTAGAACATTTAAAACACGGTACAGGTCAGTTCGACGCCAACGTTTCGACGCGTGGTCAGTTCGACGCGAGGTCGTTTCGACGCGGGGTCAGTTCGACGCCATACTTTTTTTCGTATTTTTTTTTATTTTTAGAATAACTTTGCATCATCATTCAAATAAATACGATATGCCTGATATAATATAATATATATTTTATATGTTATATATATGAAGCGTGATTCAAATAAATAAGTTATATGACTGATATACCTAATAGATATTATATATAATAAATGTTAATGTGAAACCCAAAAAGCTATAACAAAGAATTCAACAGGAATTACTTCGTTGATAAGAAAAACCTGTCGTTGTACTTTACTATTAAAATTTCCCGTTGAACTTTACGTGGAATGATTCACAACAATTTGTTGTCATGTCCAAACTGGCAGTAAAGTCTGCCCAAATGTGCGGTGGAAAAGTTGCATTTTCGTCAATATAAGTATCTATCCACAGAACAATAATGGGTATAGAATGCGCCTAATGCTAATTTGTAGGCAGTTCGTATGGCGCCGAACTGACCCCGCGTCGAAACGTACGGCGTCGAACTGACCACGCGTCGAAACGTTGGCGTCGAACCGTCGGCGTCGAAACGACCTGCTTCGTTTAAAACATTCCACAGGAAATGCTTTACCTACAATTGATTGAAAATTTTTTTAAAAAATTGAAAATCTATCACTCGCATTTTCATTCTGGGAACTGTAGATAGTTTCCCAGTTTTCCAGTGACATGAAATACTAAAAACACTGAATATACAAAGTGTTATTAAAGTTTTGTTTTAGAATATACACGTTATGTTTTTTAGTATCGTAACATTGAACACGTGTAAAGGAAACAATCTGCATAAAATGATCTGACAGGTCCGTATAAATAATTTCAGAGTCAGCAATATTAGATATATTTGAGAAAATATTATCAATAATAGGTTTACTTCCATTATGAATGCGAGTAAATTCATGAACACATTGGGTGAGACCATAACACAAGAACAAATTACGAATGTCATGTGCATCCTTAGAATAAATCGCAGTATCAAAATTCACGTTAAAATCACCACATATAAATAGAGGAGCACGCGATTTTTTAATAAAATAATTGTTTAAAAGCATATCCAGTTTTTCATTAAAAATGGAAATATTATTTTGTACCAGGTGTTCTATACACACAGCCAACAGTAAATAAACACATGTTATTTAATTTAATATCAACACAGGTAAATTCGAAACATTGATCAATACAGTCTACAGAAAGTGATTGGGCATTATAGCCAAGGTCATTCCGAATAAAAATTCCAACACCCCCTCCTTTTAATGTCGAGCGACAATAAGATGATGCTAAAATATAATTGTCTAATTTTACAAGGGAGATTTCTGTCAAACTACACCACATTTCTGTTAAGCAGATGACTTCTGGTAAATTAAGCGATAGAAGCAACGTGCCCAAATCATTAGCTTTGTTACGGAAACTTCTGACGTTGAGATGACACACACGGAAGTTTACCTTTTGTCTTGAAGTTTCGGAACACGCTGAAAAAATTTATTTATTCTAACACCTTTCGGCCATATTTCTACTGCTTTGATTTTATCGGCATCTTCTGCAAGAATAGTAACTTTAAATGAAGCATAAAGAGTGGGATGCTTAGCTTGTAATTTTTCACAGACGACGTTGGAAGCATGCTGTTTTAAGTAGGAAGTAAGTTCATCTACAGATGAATGTATGTAAACCTTTTATATCTTTTGAACGGAGTGTCCAACTGAAACGCGGTTTGCGCCATCTGACGTGATCTTGGTGAACTTAGACTTCCTGAAAATTTGAAATGATTCGGCCCAAAAAATTTTGAGAAATATTAAAAAAACAAGTTTCAAAAATTTTTAAAAATTTGTTTTTGTAAAATATTTTCTAAACTACTAAACCGATTAATTCCAAAATCTAATCAGCTCTTCTCCTTAACAAACTGCGTCGATTTCCGTAAACCGAATCAAAATCGGTTCATTTGTTCATGAGATATCGTAAACGAAAAATTTGTAAAAAAGTGTTTTTTTTTTAATTACTCGTAAAATTCCTATGAGATCGATTTTTCTGCAATAAATTACTTTTTTAGGTTAAAAAATTGCGCCGACTGCCGCAAATCGCATCAAAATTGGTTCATTTGTTCATGAGAAATCGTGAACGAAAATTTCGTAACAAAGTGTTTTTTTTTTTGAGCTCGAAGATCTAAAAAATAAACTTCTTGCTATATTTTATACATTATTGAGCGTTTTGAACTCGAAAATAGTGGGAAGTTACAGGGATGGCCTGCAGGGTCAAACTTCTTTTCAAATTTTTTCTTTTATACCTACGTATATTCCAGATACGAGTCCACAGACTCACTTGGATTTACTCACGGACCTCAGTTTGGAAAATGCTGCTCCAGTACCAATGTATTTTTATTTCATTTGTAAATAAATTTATTTTATGTTTCATATTTATAAATATGTCATTTATAAATATATTTTTTTTTCTATTAAAAACAAAAAACTAACATTATGTTTCTAGCAATTAATGTATCAATATTTACTATTTTTATATGCCATGCTTTTGTGCATACAACAATGGTAAAAACTGAATACATTAATATTAGAAATATACACAATATAAATATTCCTTACAATAATCCTATGCAAATATTCCGCTATAATCAAATTCAAATATCCCGCTATAATCATATTCAAATATCCCGCTAAAATCAAATTCAAATATCCCGCTATAATCATATTCAAATATCCCGCTGCGTCGACGTTACCGCTATCCGGGATGGGACGCTGAACTAAAACATTGTTTGAGAGCTATTCAGAGAGTTGCCACTCTATAAAACCTCTCTTCTCTATTGACTGCGAAATGCGAATGCTCAATGCGTGTAGAGCAGAGAACATAGTGTAGAGTGCGTAGGACGTTTTGACAGACAGAGGAAAAACAATTCTTCCACTTTTTCCCTTCAACTGCCGGTTGAAGACTGAAGTCAGAGAAGGGAAAGCGTTTTACTTTTCGTCTGATCCTGGCTAATTTGCCCTAGCGCGCCTAAATTAGTTTCACTTCAAAAATCATCATTTAGATTATTGATGAATGATGAATTCGTGTTACAATAAGTTTTCATTTGATATAATAAAAAAAAATTTTAATTATATCAATTTACTCCCTGAAATCAGAATCAAAATTTAACTTTTTACTCTTTTTCTCTGGATATTCTGGAATATTAGACGGATTCTCTTGAAATTCGCTAAGTTAAGGCCTCTGCACAGGAGGCTAGAAACACTGCTTGGAGTTCTGCTGGCCGGTAGGCTGGGTACGAAGCTGAAAACGACGTCCAGGGCCCGATCCAGCTATTTCGCTGCTCCCGGCAAAATAATATTTGCCGCCTTTTTTTTGTGTAGTGTTTTTTTTTTGTTTAACCATCTTTCAAATTTTCCGCCGCGCCGCCCCGGGCAATTGCTTGGTTTGCTCCCCCCCCCTAGATCGGGCCCTGACGACGTCACTGCGGGCTGGCCTACTAGCTCTCAAGTTAGGTTTTAAAATTAGAACAGGAGCAATTTTCTGCTAGGTATGAGCAAAAACTAATCAGGAAGCAGTATCTTGTCACGTGAGCGACTTGAACAAACCCCACAAACCAACATGGTGTCACTCTGCTCAGAGTATCAGACAACAGACATGTTTTGCTCAGGCTCTGTGTTTATATTTGAACTGTCACTGCGCGCACACCAGATTTATTCACAAAACTAGCTTGAAAAGACGTTCTTGTGAAGCGAGCACATAGCAATCAAGAAAACCAGCGTTAGAAAACCAGTAGGCAAATCTAGCAACAGAATGCTAATTTAATTTTTTGTTAAAGATAATATTGGTTAAATAGCCGTTTATTTTGTCGCGGGGTCCTTGGCTACTTACAGTAAAATCTAGTTTACTATAAGACCGTGTAGTATACACAAAAGCTGCGTTGGTCTAATTAACTTTTTATGACCATAGTAACATCCTTAGTAAATGGTTTAACTTTTCGAGTGTATCTGAAAATTTTGGTACCCAACTGATAGATTATAGAACAGGAGTAATGAGGAAAAAGGAAAGAAATTGAGTATACAAGTAAGAACCATGTCAAACAATACATATACAGTTGTTTTCAAGCTGTATAAAAAAATACACTAAATTTACAACATGAAAATAACAATGTTTATTAAATAAAATTTACTAACTGACTAGCTAACATAACGAATTAATTTAAACAATTGCAAAATACTGCATTTTTAATCCCTCGTCATTATATGACGTAACAAATTGTACTTTTTGTCCATCTGGCATTAAAAATTCAATTCCATCTGTTCCATTTAAAACCGTTTCATCGGACAAATTTTGCTAAAAAACAAAACATTATTAATTTTGATATTCACCAATACCATTTAAAAAATGCGTGAGACTCACTGACGTTAGAAGTGAAATTTCTTCAGTTCTGGCATTTGTTTAATATTTTATTATTATTATTACGTAAAGATTACAGGCACTCACGTTTTTTTTTTTAATTTTTAACTTACCTCCAAAGCACTAACGAGATTTTCTTTTTCATCTGAAATTGTAATAACGCCCAAACTTGTGTCATCTGTTACATCCGATTCTATGACTTCCGTGACGTCAGGCATTGAATTTACAACATCGGATATGCTCGTTTCTCGATTGGTTTGAATAGTTCCGTTTGTGACGTTCAATTCAATTGGTATTACTGTACCATCCGGTGTAGTCACCTGCAGATGTTCACCGTCATATGTAGTAACTCTAAGCTGTTGACCGTCCTGAGTTGTGAAGTTTATCGGATTTCCCTCTTCGTCAGTTACCTATCAATACAGATAATTAAAATAGAACAGTGGCGTAACTAGGAGTATGTGCGCCCTCCCGCAGATTTCTGAAAGCGCCCTGCTATTTTGCACCAGTTTCCATCTTTCATATTTTTGGTAAAAAATGTCACTTGTACGCGTTTTTTAATTGAAAAGTTTATTAAAATAATATATTTGCAACAATTAGTACATTATATACTCGAGCTTCGTGCGTTTTTTTACGAGTTTTGATTTTTTACAGAACAAGTGATAGACAATCGTCTATCACGAGTCTGAATGAATGAAAAATTGATTTTTATGCTCGCTGAAGTCGTGTCTAACCTCTTCGAAAGTCATTTCGTATGTCTTTGACTACGAAATGACTTTCGAAGAGGTCAAAAATGGCTTCAGCGAGCATGAAAATTAATATTGTTAGTCAACGTTCAAATTTAAGTATGGGACTTTAATTTTTATTTCGGCACATATTATTAAATTATGTTTCATTTATTATTGTAATTGTAAATGTTAACTTGTAACAATAACATTGTGCAAGAGTGATATTATTATTTTATTATTGCTTGATTTTCTCGAAACACACGGCAGTCTTTCTTTCGAAAATTTATCATTTTCATCAAGGGACTTGAAGGCGCCCCTGGCTGTGGCGCGCCTCCCCGCAACGCATGGTCTGCGGGGGCGTTATTTACGCCACTGAAATAGAAATGACTGTCCGTGATTTTCAAAATGTTTTTCTTATGGAAAAATGTACAATGCGTTCGTCAATAGTGAACAGTGAATAATTCTTGTATCCTACTAGATACGAAAAAAAGTGTAAATAGTTTTGTGTTCAACTCAAAAATTACCATTGGAAACTGTTGAGGTATACTTTTTTGTACTTCAAACTCAACTGAAAGTGTACATATGTATTTTTTTCTCAAATGACAACATATTTTACCTTTTTTATATATTCGAAATCTCCATTGTTTCTCTATAATTTTATATAAATTTTTCATAAGGTTGCATATGAAAATATTCGAGAAAAACGTTATTAATTTATTAATTAAACACGCAGTAATAATTATTTTTCAAAGCACATGTGTAAATATTAATAATAATTATTACTATTTGTTTAATTAATAAACCAATAACGTTTTTCTCGATTTTTTTGCATATAACCTTATGAAAATTTTATATGAATTTATAGAGAAGAAAAAACAAATAGATTTCAAAAATGTAAAAAAAGTATTTATGTTGTCATCTGAAAAAAAATAATACACGTACATTTCCGGTCGAGTTTGAAATATAAATAAATATACCTTAGCATTTTCCGATAGTAAATTTCGAGTTGAATAAAAAACTATTCAAACTTTTGACGTGATAACGTCTTATAAATTGATGAAACACCAGCTGCACGCACGAAAAAGTGTAACGCCGTAACGTTCCGCCTGACCCTGTGCGTGCAAGCGAGAGCGCAGTATAAGCGATAGAGAAGCACGATCGGTCCAAGTTTGACAGCTACTAAAATTTAGGTTATGTATTATTAAATATGATATTCGAGCAGAATACGTTATCACGTAAAACTATCGTCCGTAAACCGACTTTACAGACAACCAATTTTTTTTGTATCTAGTATGATACAAGAATGGTTCACTGTTACCACTATCGTTGAACACACTGTATCCATTGAAGACATATAATTTATAATATAATAATGCATAAATACACAAATGTTGCAATATTTTTAAGGGGGTATAATGCTTACCTGGAGTTGTGATTGTGGAGGCAGATCACTTTCACTTAGATTGATTTGCTTACCACTGCTTATAAAATCTACCGAATTGTCAGATTTTTGAGCCACAGCATCGACATCATTCGTTGCATTCTGCTCTTTGGAATCATAAAATAAAAATACTTGATTGGCAGCTAAAAGTAAACAATTGAATTAGTGGAGTGAGTTGTCAATTAAGATCAGTTCTATCAACTAGGATCGTCAATGTGCTCCTATGAAACACTTATGGGATCACTTTGGTGTCCGTCCGTCTGTTTGTCACAGGCGATTTTTTCTGAAACTATTTGACTTAAAAATTTTAAATTTAGCACAGCGACAGAGTGTGCTAGCCCAATCACAGACGTGAAGTATAAACAGTTGAATTATGATTCTGGGTATTTTTTGAGCATCAACAGGAAGTTCATACATATTAACCTACAATATTGTATTTTGTGAGATAACGTAATTTAAAATGCAATTTGGAAAAATTTTTAATGAGATGGATGAGCCTTGGATCCTTCAATACTCCATCGAAACTTTTTGCGCGCCCCTTAGAATTAACATACTGACTCAATAATGATCTTACAGTCGTCTATCTTGTCCAATTTGAAAATATCCATGCGTGACGTCGGATCAATAACTGAATTTTTAGTATTTGAAGCAACTAAAGATTTAGTGTTCCATGATGGCGCCATTGGCTTACCAGCGCCTGCCCTGGCTGCATGCACTTTCTTATGTTTATTGAGATTTGAGCAATCAGAAAATGCCTTGCTGCAAATATCGCAAACGTACGGTTTTTCACCTAAAAACAATAAATTTCCTTTCAATATTTCTGTTTTCAAACATATAAAATCGAGAATTAATTGCGTCTTTAATCTGCATCAAAACCAAGACTCAGGGGTATCAAACGTAAAAGGTTTACTATATTACATTTTTCGTTACCTGGTTAACAATCTTCCTCAATCAATCAATGGTAACTTTGAATTTCAAAAAATCCTCAATTACTTACAACAAAACAGTAACCAAATTAACCAAATCAGGTTCCTTACATTAAAAAAAAAAACGACTTCAAGTTTAAACTTTACCGGTATGCAATCTGATGTGCTTCTTAAGCGCCCATTGCTCGGTGAACGCTCTCTGACACACGTGACACTTGTAAGGTCTTTGGCCAAGATGTCGGCGCGTGTGGCACTTCCAAGTATCTTTGTGCAAGAAGCTTTTGCTACAGAATTCACATTGCCACGGCCGTTCTCCTGTATGACGTTTAACATGCAACTTGAACTGAGACGATGTTGTAAACTTTCGTCCGCAATAATCACAACAGAACGGTTTTACACCTGAAAAATAAATAAATTTTAAAAAAAGATCTGGTATGTCATGGTCTATACTAGAGATGTCACGAATACTCGACTACTATTCGGCCGAATGTTGAGTAGGTACTATTCAGCCAAATACCGAATATCAAATCATGAGAAAAACATACATATTACTCAAAAGTAGGCGATTTTATATTAAATGGTACTATTTTGTAAAGCTTTTGGTGAACAGTGATATTTTTTGACGTGATAACGTCTTATAAATTGATGAAACACCAATCTTATAAATTGATGAAACACCGGCTGCAGGCACGAAAAAGTGTCACGTTCCGAAATGTGTCACGTTCCGCCTGACTTAAATATGATATTCGAGCGGAATTTACAATTTTGGGTGACAAAAATAATCAATTTGGGTTACTTTATTACTAAGTGAGCGACTGACTGCGCGTGACGATAAATTAATAGTTGGGTGACTAAATTAATAAGTGAGCGACTAAATTACTAAGTGAGCGACTAGAATGCCTTCGGTAATTTTGAAGCAGATATCATCAACCGATTGAGATGAAAATTTGTATACACGTTTAGTTTGAATGACAATGCATGGTTAGCTGTGTGACGTCACTCTAAATCCAATATGGCGGACTTTTTAAAGATGGCGGACTAATTTTATTATGCTTGCCTACAATATGGGTATCAAATGAAAGGGCTTGCTGAGAATAACTCGAAAAATAAAGTGACGTCACTCTAAATCCAATATGGCGGACTTCTAAAGATGGCGGACTAATTTTATTATGCTTTCCTACAATATGGGTATCAAATGAAAGGGCTTGCTGAGAATAACTCGAAAAATAAAGTGATGTCACTCTAAATCCAATATGGCGGACTTCTAAAGATGGCGGACTAATTTTATTATGCTTTCCTACAATATGGGTATCAAATGAAAGGGCTTGCTGAGAATAACTCGAAAAATAAAGTGACGTTAGTTTAAATCCAATATGGCGGACTTCTAAAGATGGCGGACTAAGTTTTTGACGTGATAACGTCTTATAAATTGATGAAACACCAGCTGCACGCACGAAAAAGTGTAACGTTCCGTAACGTACCGCCTGACCCTGTGCGTGCAAGCGAGAGCGCAGTAATGTATTATTAAATATGATATTCGAGCGGAATACGTTATCACGTAAAACTATCGTCCATAAACCGACTTTACAGACAACCAATTTTTTTAATAAGGACTATTAGTAACACAATTTGATGTGACTATGAACAATAATGCGTGTCATGACACGATCTACTCGCAAATGAAACAAATACGCCCGCGGCGTTGCTACCACCCACACCATAATAAAACAGGTCGTAATCTGTTACCCGCGAAATGTACATATATTTTGCCGAGAGCGTGGCCGGTTATTCAGTATTCGGCAAAATTACTATTCATGGCATCACATGTCTATACATATATTATCTCTGAGCGACCCCACGCATACCCAAATTCAATAACAAAAAATTCCGCGTTATCCACAGCTTAAAATTTATAAATACTAATTAACCGATTAATAAAGAAATCCAACCTGTATGAATTCTCATATGCTCGTGTAAATTTCCATTTTGTGAAAATAACTTCTTGCAAACGGTACACTGATAAGGTTTGTGTCCCGAATGCCATCTGTAGTGAAGCGTCAACGACGTTTTGTGCGCAAACTGTTGTCCGCATCTTTCACAGAAATACTTTTTTACTCCGGTGTGCGTCAATTGGTGATTTATCAAGTTCGATTTGGCCTTGAACCGTGCACCGCAGTTACCGCACCGATACGGTCGGTCCGAAGAATGAACCAGCTGGTGTCGTTGAAGCAGCTGTTTGTGTTTGAAACTCTTGCCGCATTTATTACAAACAAACCTGCGTCCGTTGTTGTGTTCCGACTGTTTGTGATAAATAACGCTGCTCGGATGATTGAGAACTTTTCCGCATATATCGCAAGTGTATCCTTTCTCAGATTTCTGTTCGTGGGATACCATGTGTCCCTTGAGACTGGCAATGTAGGCGAACGACTTATCGCAAATATTGCAAACAAACGGCTTTTGACCTTCATGAATCGCCTTCATATGCACTTCGAGACTTTGTTTCGACATAAAAAATTTCTCGCACTGACTGCAGGGAATTTTGATAATGGCATTTTCTGAAGATGCTTCTGTTTGAGTCTTCTCTCCTTCCTAAGAACAACAATTATATAATTCACTGATGGTAACCGAGCCACCATGTGGAAAAACAACTTTAACACAAGAACGTGAATTCAAGATATTCATATTTAAAATTTCGTATGTTATTATTATGTTATATATTATTGTTTTTCTACAATAAAAGAACAGCGTTCACTTAAGAATTTATTTGCGACTCTACATTTAAGACTTGGCTAACAGCGAAAACTTTTGCGTTCATATAGTTGAAACGGCCTTTTAATAACAAATGTGAATTTTTAAGGAGGTTGATCCGTTACAGTCCCAATCAAAAGTAAGTCGAATTCTAAATGGGAACTTTTATAGTTTATAAGTCGATGATACCAATAAATTATTGTCATAAAGGCATAAATAAATCATTTTTTTAATATTAATTAATTATTTTAGTACTTTATACTTAATGGACTAACTTTTGTATTTTTTGTACAAAGTTAGGTTAAAAAAAATAAATTTATGTAAATATCTGTATTTTACATATTTTTTGCAGTAAATAATTGAAAAAAGAAATTAGAAGTAATAAAAAATAAAATTAAATCATTAAAAAGATAAAAATTCAATTAAAATTGTTAAATCTGTCAAGAATAAAAGTCCATAATCGAAAAGTGCTAAGGTTTAATAATTTTTTTTATTGATTAAAAGTCTCCTAATTAAATTGGAAAAAATATTAAAATATGCTTAAGACATCGATGCTTTACATAGATAGTTTTTGGAACTGCTGACATTATTTGGTTATTTGCAAAAAATTAAAATGAATAGTTTGTATGCTAGCTTGACATATTTTCCATAAGACTACATGTAAAAGTTTTTTTTAATTTTTAACTTTATAAATCTCCTAATGATTTTGGATTTTTTACAGAAAATTTTGTCATAAAAAAATCTATTAAAAAAACTTTATTTCAGATTATTTTCATTATCTTCGTAAAACGGCTCAACCTCCTTAATACCGTATTATAAATTCACATTTGTTATTAAAAGGCCGTTTCAACTATATGAACGGCAAAAGTTTTCGCTGTTATCTTTCCTAATGAAATAGAAATTGTATTGATTTAGGAATCACATTAATAAATGAAAACACTTTCATCGTTGATTCACCCACAGCTCTCACTTCTGTGAAGGTTCATATCTGACGTTATCTAAGATAAAAATTAGCTCTCGCGTGATGTGAAATATACAGTTACAAATGGCTATATATTAGAATGATGAATTGACCTTACTGTGTCACTGTGGAGTAATGTAACTCAGTCCGCCGCGATAGTGGAAAGATTCGGGGTTCGTATCCAGATGGTGACATTGTTTGAGAAATAAATTTTTCTAATATAGACATGTAACAATGGGTGTTTTAACAATGTAGCAACAGAAGCTATTCTTTAAAATTATTAAATAGTAGTACGCACTATACTGTATTAAAAATTCACATTTATTCTTAAATAATGTTTACCTCGTCACAAAGACCTTCAACTACGAGGTCGCCTGTGTGTCCAGCCTCGGTTTGATGACCGGCAAGTTCCTCTTTATTAGTGAACCTAGACTGACATTCAACACACTCGTATTTTACGCCTTTATGGAATGCTTTGTGAGCTTGAAATCTAGAAAACAGCGATGAAAAATAATTTTTTTACGTTTGTAAACTCACCATTTATTAAATATAATAAATATTCCAAAAAACTCCAACTTTCCTCCCTGCAATTTTTACGTCGAACTTCGTGTATGAGAACGCAAAAAAATAAAATACCTGCCGGCATGTTGGAAACCTCTTCCGCAAACCTCACAATTGAATTTACGTTTCTTGGGTCTGCCGCGTCCACGATGCCTGTTCACAATAACTAACTCTCCTAAATCATGTCCTTCTTCTGTTTCCAGATGACCAATTACTTCAGACGAATCATTCGGAGCAGTTACTGTACCACCGGCAGCTGCCGCATTCTCGCTTGTTTCTGATATTTCTATCGCTTCATCCGCCAATTCATTTTCATCGATTACTCCTTCTTCACGGAATATCCGCTCTAGTTCTTTGCCCTGGCATGAATAACGATTTATTGTATTCGGAGGTTTTGTCAATTTAAAGTCTTTAACTTACCTGTACGGCCTCTCTAAATCTAGTCGGAACTTTTCGTCTACGCCTTCTTCTTCCGTCAGCTTCTATAATTTCACACTCCTGTTTGTTTTCTAAAACTAATTCTTCTTTCTTAACATCCTCATGATTTTGGTCTTCCATTACGGATTCAGGAACAGAATGAGATTTCGGAGGTCGTCCTCGTTTGCGTCGAGGCTTCTCTCGACCTTCGGATCTGAGAGATAATTCATGTTCTGCCGCATATAAACCATTGGGTAATACTGTAAAAAAACATTACTAAATATCTTCTAGCAATATACGAAATTTTTCAATAAGTTTCACAAATAACAATTCTCAATTCTCATATCCATATAATTAAAAACAGATGTACGTACTCTGAACAAGTATTTCGCTACCTTCCTCCTTAATTTCCTTGTCAGTATTAACTTCGTTTTCAATTTTATGTAGTGGATTGGTATCATTTCTTGCAGCTTCGCGTTCAAATCTTCGTATTTCAGTTTGCTGAATACACCATAATTCTCGAAGACGAGCTTGGCCTGTGATTACTAATTCAAAAAACTGAATCGCTGCATCCAATTGAATGTTGCAACCCGGACAGATGGTACATGGGTATTTTCCATCATCGGATACCTACACTCAGAACATGAACATAGATATTAAAGAAGTGTCAAATGAAAATACATTTAAGGTTATCAAATGAACAAAATTGACATATTTTGTTGGAGTTTATATTTGAATCCCGTAGTACCCATAAACATTTAAGTCAAAATTTTGCTTGAAAATGTGAATTGAAAAGAAGTCAAATAACGTACCAAAAGTTCTAAAAATAATTTCTTACCTTTAATGGCAAGTATTTATTAATGAGGTTACATAAGGCGGGTTCATTTTCTTCGTTGGAATATAAATAAATTCCATCAGCATTTTCTTCGGCACATAATCTGCAAACAGTAGAATCATACAACAAAACTTCCATGATAGCGCTTTATGTATCATGTAACTAATGGATTTACCACCATGTCGCCAATTAACCGGAAACCGTCATTTTACTGCAAGGCGGCAATTTTGAACGTGCTTTGTCGATTATTGTGATCATAAATTAGTATGTTACAAATTTTCTTCAAACTCTAAGATACAGCGTATTTTAAAAATTTTCTTATTAAAACGTTATGAAACTAAAATTACAAGCTGTTTTCAGATGCTTGATATTTTAAATATCAGATGGTAGTTAATATATACTTTTCAAAACCTTTCCTTCTTTATAATATTTAGTTACACTTTGACTTATAAATTTCCCAAGAGATTTCAATGTAACTTTCACTTCTCAAATTAGTATTATTTGTCAAGATAATGCGAGTTTTAGACATCTTACCTACCTATTGTCCCGCAGCTGGCGGTGTTCATCGATAATGCCGATTTTCTGCAGTTTAATGCAGAAACTTCACATTAGACTTACCAATGATACACCGATCACGATCACAACAATTGGTCACAAAACCATGTAGAAAATATATTTAGAAAATAAAATCATGCAGGAAATTTCGTAAAAATTAAAATTGATATTATGGTTGACGGATAATCTGAATGTTGCATCAATAATTTTCGTTAGTTAGATCGCAACTAGGAATAATGTTTATTGTTAATAATAAAAACATGAACATTGTAATAAAATGTATTATCATAAAACAGTTAAATATAAATAGAAAATATATATATCAGAAAATACTGAATTTGATATAGGTACAAAATTCAAAAATAATAAAAATTCCATCACACTTTTTGGATCAATCATACAATTGCCAGCTCTACTTTGTATTGCCGTTTTTTTAATGTTGAATCCATCTATAGAATTTGTCCTAGCTATCAATGACGCCACAATATACATATCAATATCGTTTGATCTGTAAGTAGTATACTTAAAATATACTAATCTAATGTAAGGCACAAAATATAGTATAAGTGTGTTGAATAATTTTATAGTTTTGATTTTTGTGTTTTGGCAAGAACATTATGCATATCAAGCAATGAATCTTCCAGTGCCTGTCCGAATTTCACAGCGCTTGTTGATTTATCATCGTTGAAGGCAGATGTTCCAAAGTTAATATCATTTTCCCTTGGGTTATAACAACACCCATAACCATTCGATACCAACGGTGCATATACCATGAACCCATCGCATCGCGACGCTACCTGACTGGTTGATAAACGCATATGAGTACTTCTTTGGAACGATACGTCATTATATAAGTCTGGCAGTTCTATATTATTTTCAATAGCAATTAATTTCAAGCCCAAAAGATGTCGATCAACCCCATTTCCGTTCAAAGCATCGACTGTATATTTTTTGTGACTATTGATCGCTACATGAAGTAAGTTTGCTTTATCTCTGTCCGACTTAGTCTTATCAAGCATCGCTTTAGCAAATTCTATCGACTCATTGGAACACGATCTAATCGTTTCTGTACGACCATGAATGAATTTACGAAGACTAGCAGACTCATAGTGGGCTCCCGGAACTTTATGTATTCTACAAAATATTTCAAAATTAATATATTATCCAACTATTTACTTCTATAATTTTATTACCAAGGTAACAAAACATTAAATTACCTGTAGAATGCATATTGAATAGCCATCTGTACGAAACTGTCAGGACTCAAGCCTTGTTTCTTTACAAAGTTTTTTCCAAAAGTTTTAAATGTAAAACAATTTAGTTCCAAATTGTCCACTAATCTACAAAATTATTAGTTTTTGTGTATAAATAATGATATGAATATAACGATATTAATTTATCAGTACGAAGTTAAAAATTTGTTCTTACTTATCAACATTTTCAAAAGAACGCTTAAAAGCGTTTTCTAATTTTTCATCAACTGTAAATTCAAGGCATTCAAAAGATTGGATTTCACTGGCTGGCTTAATTTCATTTGTTTTCCCTTTATTGCTAAAAAAAATATAATCAGGTCTATTCTACTTAACGATAACCACGGTGATTATCAAATGCTTAGCAAGAAAGCACTCTGGGAATCGCGAATTTTGTAACCACTGTGGTTACGACATAACATTGATTAGAACACAAATAGAAAATGGTTTTAATTTTTTATACAGGGTGTCCCTAAAAGGTCTTTACAAAAGCCTACCACATATTCTTCAGGCCAAAACAACTCGATACAAACAAACTTCAGGAATCCTCACAAAACGCTGTCTTCCAGAATCACCAGTTCTAGGAGCAACCAACCAACCAACCTTTGCTGCAGTTGAGAGGCGTCTTCGGGAGACCGGTCATTTTGCTCCTAGAACTGGTGATTATGGAAGACAGCGTTTTGTGAGGATTCCTGAAGTCGAAGAAGATATTTTAGACCGTGTTGAAGAAAATCCAGAATTGAGTACTAGAGTTTAAATATGTATTTAATTATGCTCTAAATTACTACAATTAAAATTTTGTCGAAACTATGAGAGTAATCGAATTTTATCAAGAGTACCTTTTTTGTAGTAAATGAGTCGCGTGATCCCGATTTCATACTCAAACTGATTTTTTTCCATTGGCGTAGAAGTTTTAGATGTTTAATTATCGAAAAAATCAAGTTCTACGCCCATGGAATGATATTCATCATTATTATGATATGGGTTTTATTGCCCAATAAAGCTACGCCAACGTACCACATTTGAGTAAAATCTCATGAGCCGTTTCAAAGTTATAAAGCAAAAACGATTTGAAAATTGCAACTTAAGAGCCGTCTAGCGCCCAAACTAAGCAACTTTGTACTGAGGTAAGTTTGCTTGTATCGAGTTGTTTTGGCCTGAAGAATATGTGGTAGGCTTTTGTAAAGACCTTTCAGGGACACCCTGTATAATAATAATAAAAAAAAACTCGGGTCGCAGTGCGAAACCCTGTCGACAATATAGTGTATTTGCTATTATAGGCAGTGTGGCTCCCTTATATAAACTTAACTTTATTTTTGAACAAAATAAAAAATTTAACCCCTTAATACACCCCTTAAAATAATATTTTCTTCTTAATTTTAATATTACTGTCAATACAACAAATTAAATTCACCCTTCTCTAAATATACCCATATCTACAAACTAACGTTTTCATAAAATGTTTAAGTCCGGTCCTGTCGGGCCGATTTTAATAAAATTTTGGTAGCACATTTTGATCATTACTAAAGGGTTAAATGTCAATTTTGAAACGATTCGGAGAAATTTTTCGGTATTTTTGGGCCCAAAAATATTTTTCAACCCCTAAAACCGACCCTTAAAATGGCCCGATTGGGCCCATTTTAAATAGGCTTCGTGCGGTGATGGATTTCAACGTGTGGTCCAAATTTCATTAAAATTAATTAACTCCTTCGAAAGTTATTGCCCGCACACTTATATATATATATACATATATATATATAAACATTTCCAAAAATGGTGCCAAACTTCTTAGAAAGTTATGAAACGTCGAGAAATTTTGGTCCGACCCCTAGGTCCCGCCATCCGACCGACGCCAATAGTGTAAGTGCCTTATGGCAAATACACTAATAATGATAATATAGTATTCTGATTTATTATTTTTGAAGTAAGATAAAGAATCGCTGATCTTGAGTTTAATATGCTTATAAACAAAAATAAAATTAATAATCTAAACTCAGAGATATTACCGATCAGGGAAATTACCGATATAAAAGTGACAAAAAATAAAATTAAATAAAAACTTACATAAAATCAACTATATAATCGGTAAGAACAGCAATCGGTTGTCCTTCGCTAGGCGAATGTTCATAAGTCATTCCATTTATGCCATCTTCACTAATTATAAACTAACGAAAAAATAAAATTGACATAAGAACAATTGTACAAAATAAAATCCATTTTTTTTTCTATTCCTAATTAAAAATTTAAACTGCTGTTTTTAATATAACTAGTATGGTTTATAATTAGAAATAATACCTGCATGGTTTTGTCATACCATCGATTGGCAACATTGCCTTTACTACCTCCACCATGTATTAACTGAAATCCAGCTAATGTCTGCTTATTCATATTTGAACACGACAAAGATTTATCTAAACACACCAAAAATAGTGAATTCTGAATCGTTTCAACGATCAGCTTATTATTACCACCTAAAACAAATATATGATACTGTACCGTTTGACATAATATCAGATTTGCATGAATTTTGTAGTATTGATAATTATTTTGAAGTGAAACTTCTTTAGGCGCGGTACGGCGATTAGCCTGTATCAGAGGAAAAGTGAAATGCTTCCCCTTCTCCGACTCCAACTGGTAGTTGAATGGAAAGAGTGGGAGAATCGTTCTCTGTCAAAGCGTCTCTACACGCAAGCGCAGTGCGTACTGTATGTATACGTAGCATTTTCTCTAGCCATTACCTAATTGGGCTTTTGAATGATTTTTTTTTTTGTCATAAATGGAAAGATCGTATATAAGTTTTATAACAAAACTATTTTTCTTTTTTTTATTTTCGTTATAATTCAAAAGTTATATCAAATTAAAAATAAATTTTTGTGCCCAGTTCCGAGAACGCGCCGACATTTCCCGAACATAATGTGACGTCATAATGGTAATTTATATTATAATAATACATGTAGAAGCCATTGATAGTAGGTATACTGCGTATATACATTTTACCATTATGACGTCACAACTGTCAAAAACAATTTTAGTCCGTTTGCAGTCACGTGATTTTTTTTAATATTTTATCAATTTTAAATTGCTTATAATTAATTTAAAAAAAGTTTTTTGAAAGTTTTTCGCATCGATTATCAATATTATTTATAATAAAGTTTTAAAATACAATAAAAAAATCGATAATTATTTTTTTTTCAAAAGCCTAATTCTGAAATTTCATTTCATAGAAGTTTCATTTCTAACGCGTGGGAGTCTCACGCATACCTTTTTCTATCTTGGCAAGACTAGCACTGAATAATTGGCATTTTGTGAAAACATGAAAGCAAACAATGCTAACTCTAGACAGGGGCGGATTTCCCTATAGGCCGAGTAGGCCCGGGCATAGGGCGGCAAAACTTAGTGAGATTTTTTTTCTAGTACTTTTTAATATCCAATGGCACCCAGCTACAACAAACGAAAAAAGACTTTTTTGTTGTGGAAATGAAAGGATCTTTTTTTTTGCTCTTGCTCTCCTATTTTGTGCCGACACAGGATAAAATTTGTCAAGAAGTTATGTTGTTAAAAAAAAGGTCATTCTTTTTTTTTTGCACTTCAATTGTGCACACGACAAATTTTTTTAAGCTAGGCTGTTAAAAAAAAGGTCATTTGCAGGGAGTAGGGAGGGCGGCAATCTTCCGTAGGCCTAGGGCAGCCAAGGTATCAAATCCGCCCCTGACTCTAGACTGAATCGGTACTGTTTCAAACTGATCCAAAGCTGAGAATGAGCTTTCGTTTATTCCTGTTGTTTTTTTTTCTAAAATGTAGATTATTTCATATAATCTTGAATGGCCTTGCGTATTTTTGATTTTGAAAATTCAGATTTAAAAAGTTATATATTATTATACATTGTTACATAATTATCGGACATACATGATATCAGATGAGAATAGGTCTTCGCCCATGTATCTCGATTATCTGAAGTAAGTACACCCACAGGTTTTCCAGGTTCAGTTGAATTGTTTTGTATTTTCTTCAACTGATTGAGAATTTGTTCGACGCTCAAAATATCATTTTTTGTTCCATAAACTGGCACTTTAAAATACTAAAAAAACACGCTTACATCAAAGATATGTACATATTAGATTGTTTAAAAAATATGAATTTTCTCATAATTGTTATATTTTACCGTAAAGCAGAAAGATTTTCAAACTTTAATTTTAAAAAAAAGAACTATTAAATTTAGATAATGGTATTCACTAAGAATCTTATTTTTCCACCTGCATATTATCATAATTTGTATAAAATGACATGTTTTAAATTAAAACAAAAATGCTGTGCAGTCGTTTGTTGCTGCATAATATCTTACATTGTTATTAGACACAACAATTATATATTTTGATTCTGGATTAAATCGTAAACTATCTTTCTTTTCACCTGGAATTCGACATGTACCATATACTTTATTATATTGAGACATATCCAAAGGATCTTTTCCCATCTTTTCAGGAGGAATTTTTTTCCTAAAACAAATGTATACACGATAAATTGCTGCTTTATTCATATTACAGTGGAATCGGCGTGACTGGGCATTTATTTGGCACCTCAGAATTCATTATTATTATTACTGAACTATCTGTATCCGGTTACGCGTTTGAGTGGCTGTCTGGTTAGCGTGTGTTGCTGTTATCTTCAACATATCTAGCCGTAAAATATTTAGTATAACGTGTGTTGTTTTAACGTTCAACAGATGGCGATATATGGCGTTGTTTTTCACAAAAAGCATGTTTCCATTTGTCACAGGTGTGATATCTTAATAGGTATATAAAAACACACATGTATTCGAATGCAATATTGTGTCAAAATTTCAAAACAATTGGTAAAGAACTTTAAGAGATCTAAGATTTTAAACAAATGTTTACATTTTTATTTATATAGATTATAGAATACTGTCGCCAACTCTTGACTTGGGCTTTTTTAGGGCGTAGTTAAAACCGGGCAGCTTGTTATAAAAATCCACAAATATCGTTAGGCTATCTGCGCCGGCAACCCTGATTAAGTGACGTACGATTAGACGAGGACCCAACTACTATGATTCCACTGCAATAAGTATATGATAAAAATAATTTTATTTAGTTTAAAGAAATGGTGACTTACTCGTCAATTTTTATTTTAAAATCTACTGCAGCAACAATAAGTTTAGCCGCATATTCCAAACGCTCCTCTTCACATTTAAAATTTTGGTGAGGAAAAACTTGTCCGGGACTGGAAAATAAAACTACAGGATCTCTGTATTTTAAATAAGCAACGTCAAGCCACCAATCAGAGAGCCAATTATCGGTTTTCTTAGCTTTTTCAACCAACTTATTTTGTAAATCTTTACCGATTCCATTTTTTAATTTTTCAATAAGGCACTTAGTATTTTCAAATTCTTGTTCATTTAGAAAAACTTTAACAGATTTCAAATATTTTTCCAGTGTGTTTTCCAAAACAGGCACTGGGAAACGTGGTAAACTGTGGACTTGATGAACAGGCATTTTTTGAGAAATATGTTTACACAATAAGACACCAGTTCTTATTGTTGGTCTGTTCATTTGTACAATTAAACCGTTATTCTAAAATATAAATTAACCAATTAAAAAAAAAAACAGTTAAATAACTTCTATTAAACTTTAAAAACTAAAAACACAATCTGTTACCGAAATAATCTTTTAAGTAAGCGATTGAGGTTTTGACGTAATAAAGTGAAAGTTCAGTTTTGATTATAATCAGAGACATTATAATATATAGCTAGTAAGGTCCAAAGGTAAACAGTATTAATATGACAATGTAACCAAAATTATCGTAATAATGCATTCAATAAAACCTATCTATTTTAAAATTGTTAACTATATATTGTTAAAATAATAATGCTTAACTTACCGTTTTAAAAAGATTTTTTGCACAAAAAAGTCGTGCCATTGCTTGCCGATAATTAGGAAATACTTAGGTAAATGAAGAAAATAATTGGAATTGGTCAATTTTTAGACAAGCGTTTTGACTTTTGACGTTATTAATTACGGTACTAAGCTAAACAATAACATTGTAGTTAATAAGTTTAAATAATTTTTGACAGGCAGTAAAACGATTGTTTTGTATTTAGTTTTTATAAATTGTTTGTTTAAGCAACAGGTATCAAAGAGGTTTTGCTGTCATCTTTTGTTTTGATATCGATTTGTCTCCGTTTGATATCACAGATATTTTTAGGTTAAAATTTTCAAGTAGGTGAACATCATGGACATAGGAATAGTCCATGGTGAACATCAACCGTCAAAGATGTTAACGTAACGTAACGTAATCAAGGACAATAGGTGATACAATTTTCTTAGGCTGAAACTAACACCTACTCTGTGCGTGCGAGGATATTGCGAAGAAATGGCTGATTACCGATGGATGCATTTCATGGAATTTTGAATTCACATGATTTTTCTTTTATTTAGTTTCACTGCTGGCTAACAACCAGAAAACGCAACCACCATCAAATATAAATACTTTATCATAGAGTTTAAGAGCCACGTTTTTTATAATTGGGAACCTAAATTACAATGTCAGTGATTACAGAAGCTACCTCGTTCTACGAATTATGTCAGCTGGCGGATCGTTCGTATTTTTTCCAACCACGCAATACCTACCTATATCCCCTCACTATTATTCAATGAAACAGAACGAGGTAGTAGCCTCTATAATTATTTGTGGTCTTGCCAAAAATAAATACGTTTTTTCTTTTTAGTACATTTATTCAAAACTTTCATGAAAATAATATCATTTTACTTTAAAAAAATATGTATACCTACTTATATTATTGTTAATGTTATATTGTAACGTTACGGTCTAGTTTCTACGTATTCCGTTATAATCTAGGCTTAATAAAAGTGGATACTGGCGGGAAGCAATTTGTCAGTGTTAAAATTGAAATTGTCTCATTTTTTTATTGTACTTTTAAAATGGTTCAATTAGGGGACGTTTTTCCTAATTTTACTGCTCAAACCACAATAGGTGAAATAAGATTTCACGATTGGCTGAATAAGACGTAAGAATATTCCTAATATTAATTTGAACTAACCTTCAAATTCTCAAATGTTACAACAATATTCGTTTTGGACTTTATAATATTATTTGTGTTTTGTTTTTTAGCTGGGGCATATTATTTTCACATCCATCAGATTTCACTCCAGTATGCACAACAGAATTGGCTAGAGTTTTGAATTTAATACATGAATTCGAAAAGAGAAACACCAAAGTTATAGCATTGTCCTGTGATTCAGTTAATTCACATTTAAAGTGGATTGACGATATTAAACGTTATGCTAACTACAACGAAAAAGAATTTCCTTATCCAATAATTGCAGATGAAGGGAGAAATTTAGCTGTTCAGTTGAACATGATAGATCCCTTAGAAAAGGATAAAGACGGGTTGCCATTAACGGCTAGAGCGGTATTCATTGTTGATCCAGAAGCTAAATTAAGGCTGTCTATTTTGTATCCAGCTACGACTGGCAGAAACTTTGAGTAAGTACATTTTTAACCGACTTCAAAAAAGAGGTTATATGTTCGGCGCTTATATTTTTTATGTATGTTTAACCATAACTGTTCGAGGGGTTACCCTACTTTAACGCTATTTTGCTCAGAATGTTTCGGGAATGATACCACACATATTTTTATAAAAATCACCTTTTTTGAAGTGGGTTAAAAACAACTGACTTCAAAAAAGGTGATTTTTTTGTTTTTACAACCATAACTAACACTTGCAAAGAAATGAAGACACTTGAAAAAATTTAATACAAATTTTAAATAATACAATAGGAATAAAAGTTACATCTGATATAACAAAACCTCTTGAACGTTTTTATATCTATTTTTCACTGTTTTTTTTTTTTGTTTAAAAAAGCTATTTGTATAACTAATGGCCAATTTCTTCATAACTACAGATAATTGTCTTTCAGATAACTAGCAGATAAAATAATCAGAATCACAAAGTTATGACACTTCTAATACTTAATTCACAATTTTACATTCTAACGTTTTGAATTTCATATGACAGACTGTTGTTTTTAGTAACCCGATTTACCATATTTACAAAGCTTTTTTCACACTATAGAAAAGTAAGAGTTATTCATTTGTTAAAAGTCTACCACAGTCTACCATAAATAAATCAACTGTAGCATATTTTTATGAGTTCGCTATAATTAAAATATTATATACATTGAACATACCGCTAACCTAGCGGTATGTGCTTTGATTGGTTGTCTTTGCCTTTGTTCTTTTTATTATAAAATATATTTACGTATGACGTCAGAAAGCACAGCTTTATAAGGTAATAACTATTAATCAGAGATACTTATTAGATTTTATTAATTTTTTTTTGTAGTGAAATCTTAAGGGTACTCGATTCATTACAACTCACTGAAGCTAACAACGTTGCTACTCCAGCTGACTGGAAGGTATGTATAGTATTTTATTTGGAAGTCGCAAGTTTCTACAGAAAATTTTTATCAAACTAGTTATGTGTAATGATCTATTCAAACATTAGTATTTTTCGGATAATGTTCCTGTACTATTAAATTCGTTTCAATATAAAACTATTCAAATCGAAAAATTTTCCATAAAAAATATAGCAAAATTTAGGTAAACTATGTACTTATCACACGGTAGTTTCGTTGGCTCTGATTGGCTACTGTCATAGATAAAGACATAGAACTTTTGGGCTGCGTTTTGAAACCGCACACTCCGTGTGATCTCGTGATTTCGGTGGAAAAGAAGTGGTGATGTCGTGTGCCCTCGGGTTTAATGTGTTTCTGAACGACGTTTTTGAGGTTCGATGAGACGACACGAG
Organism: Xanthostigma xanthostigma; assembly: GCA_963575645.1. Taxonomy (NCBI): domain Eukaryota; kingdom Metazoa; phylum Arthropoda; class Insecta; order Raphidioptera; family Raphidiidae; genus Xanthostigma; species Xanthostigma xanthostigma. Next base: position 19,023,376 of record OY754468.1, read on the forward strand.
GAGGTTATATTTTTTGTGTTAAAATTATGATGCAAGTCGCCGAAGCGGCTGAAATAACGCGCCGAAAAAAGATCATTGTTGGTATTGCTATAGCGACTGGACAAAATCTACTCAGATCAAATATTGAGAATCTTACCTGCGTTCGGAAATACATTTATATGGAATACCCAAAATATCACCGACTTTCCGTACTATTTCGCTGGGTGGTTCGGTGGCACACCAATGTGTGCCGCTGCGTGTTTCCGAACGACTCGCATGAGGGCACACCAGGTACACACGAGGATTTCAGAACGGCTAGTGTGAGTTCGTGTGCACGCGAGTGGTGTTTCAGAACGCAGCCTTGGTAAAGAGACTCCATGTTGCTCCATGCTAATACAATTGTTGGGATCACCAGGAAATTAATTTAAAAAAAGAGACGGTGATGTATTTTTTGCGTTCTTTGTTGCCTTCGCTCATAGCACTAGACTACCTATGTTTGGTATATATTATATCACAGTAGAAACCACCGCGTCTGAACTGTGGTAATATTATGTGAAGTAAAATAATTAATTTAAATGTTGTATAGTATATTGCAAAGAGTGATGCCCAAGCGGGGATTTCGGTAGTTACTCGAGCGCGGCAGATTAACATAAAGGGGGATACCTTGTACCCTGTTGAGTACCTCCACCATATATAAGGTAAGGTGGGTTAATTACATGCTGAAAAGTGTACATTTCAAAAATCTGACGATTTGAGCGTAACGTAAGGGAGTGGAAGGGTCACAAACTTGCAAAAAAAAAACGTCACCTTGATATTTTCGAGCGAGATCGAATTTTTTTTTTATATCGAAGGAAATAATTCAAGAATAACGGAAAAAATATAATCTGACGATTTCCACAAGCCAAAGAAGCACAAATCGCCAATAAAGTTTAGTGCGTGCAGCTGCAGTGAAGCATGTATTCCCCAGTCCGCGCCTCTCATTCTCTGTCACGTTTTCTCTATCTCTTACTCTCTCGCACCGTCCTTACACCAGGGTCGCCAACTTGGAGGTTTCCCCCCTAAATTTGGGGGGATAAAATTTAGAATGGTATTTTCCGGGCCCTAATATTTTTGAGGGTAATTTTAGGGACACAAAAAAATTTAAAATTTTATAAAAGACATTAAATGAATTACAAAGTAAGGGAGCTTGAACATTTTTTTGTAACTATTTTTTTTTTACATTTTTGAAAATTCGTACACGCTCCCCCCACCACTAAAAAGGCATACATCATATAAACTTCTTCAAAGAGCTGGAGTGACATGGAATTTAGCCCTCTGGGCTGCCCTACAAACATTTTTTATTGTTAACTTATTTTCATTTTTTTTTTTCAATTTGTCAGATTAAGAAAATCCCTCCAAATAATCGTCAGATTATGGGTCAGCATGACATCAAGCTGAATCGCCTGTATAAATAATCTGACGCGCTCGAGTATTTCAAAATGGCGATTTTTTTACATTTTTAAGGAGCCGCCACGAGCTTGCGTCATGTCCAAATCGTCAGTCTTTTGAATGGAAGCTTTTTTCGGGTTCACTGAACATCCCCTTTGAATATCTGACGTGCTCGAATCATAGATATATATTTAATAGATTGCGGATACACTATCGCCTCCTGTACCTTTTAGAAGCCATTTTGTACGTGGAAAACGCCGTAAAAAGCGCGCGAGATTCAAAAATATTAATTATTTTATAATATGATTTTATTGAGAAAAACAACAAAACTCACAGTAAACAGTGATATTTCGCTCCAAAACCTATTTTTATACTGAAACGTTTCAAAAATTACAAAATTGAGCATAAATATAATGTAAAAGCTTAGAACATTTTACATTGTGAATTTGGCATCAAGGTTGACAAGCATTGATGCCAATCCGACAATGTAAAATGTTCTAAGCTTTTATATTATATTTATGCTCAGTTTTGTAATTTTTGAAACGTTTCAATATAAAAATAGGTTTTGGATCGAAATATCACTGTTGACTTCGAGTTTTGTTGTTCTCAATAAAATCATATTATAAAAATATAATATTTTTGAATCTCGCGCGCTTTTTACGGCGTTTTCCACGTACAAAATGGCTTCTAATTGGAACCATTCCGCACAATGCTCAAGGATAGGCATCCGCTATCTATTAATATATATCTATGGCTCGAATAAATTTTTTTTTTTCGTCTTCAACCCTTCCGTACAGCCATCCCCACCATGCAAACTGTCAGATTAACATACCTCCAACACAGAATATATCTTGTGCCTCCAATATCAGAGACACGCGGCGCATATACACTATGAATATCTGACGCGCTTGAGTATTTTCATGTGACTATTTTTTTTACATTTTTGAAAACCTGCATACATCATATAACCTTTTTTATTTCTACCATCTAATCTTCAAAATCCAATAGGTCCCTACGACGCTCGAGTAACTACCAATTTAGCATCGTGGCCTCGCTTACTATTAGACCAGTAATTATTATTCTCGACAGTAGTTTTTCTGATAATTGTGTTTAGCTCGCCGTTATTTGCTGTAAGATTGTTGAAAATCAACACTGATGAAAAATTGTTAATGTGTATGTTTTATTGGTCAACAAAACTCATATTTATTTATTTTTTTAGCAAGGAGGAGATGTTATGGTTTTACCAACAGTTCCAAAAGAAAATATCTGCAAAATGTTTCCAAAAGGAATAACCATTGTCGGTATGCCATCCGGAATTGAATATTTGAGAAAAACTCCACAGCCCTGAAAATGTTTTTTATGTAGTTTGGCCGATAAATTATTCTGATTCTTTAGAAGCTCAAAATATGTTTTCTATTTTTAAATTTAGCGCTTCTTTTTTCGAAAATTAGTTTTAAGACCTTCGTGTTAATAAAATTGTCATACTTATGTATTTTTTTAAATAAAATAGTTAAAAAAACAGCGTAAGTTTGTTTTAATTGTAATTTTATGTATTTATTAATTTAAACTTTGTGTTGAAATTTAAAACGTCATACTTGAACATGACAGACAGCCATATTAGATTTGCGTGAATCAAGTAAGTTGTATTCACGCAATCCAAGGAATGTTCTTTGGCTTTTAGTATAAAAAATATATAAAGAAAATACCAATAACGCCCATAAATTGGCTTAAATTTTTTATTTTATTGTGAATTGGAAGTAAGTTCAACTATTTTTTTGCTGTATCTCTGACAATAATATTATTATCATTTGTGTTTGTTTCTTTTGTATTTGTATAATTAAGTAAATTGGTATTAGAGTTTTGAGATATTTTTTTTTATAAGTAATTTTTTTTGCAAAATTACTTCCAAGGTGTGTATCAGTCATCTTAAACGTTTTACTGTGAATTCAATACTTCAGGAAATTCCGTGTGGCCCACCCATTTTAAACCAGCTGATTTGTATTTATTTATTTTTTGTTCCTAGTTTAAAGTTGACATACAAAAAAATAATCATGTCAGCAGGACCATACAATTATTCATACATTTTTAAATACATTATCATTGGTGACATGGGGGTAGGAAAGTCGTGTCTTTTACACCAGTTTACTGAAAAGAAGTGTAAGTATTTTTTTCATAGTATTTTCCCTATTTTTATAGAAAAGTAGACACCAGTTTTATAAGAGACTAGCAGCTCGGTCCGGCTTCGCACGAATTTGTAGTTTGCCACAGTTTTTTCGTAGATATACTTTGCAAAATTGGTCTCCACAAAAATCGCTTTTATTTTAACGCGTATGTCCATCATAAAGGTTCATTCTAAATATTGGTGAAACATTTTTTAATGAAAGGATGAATTATTTCGGAGAAGGCTATAAACATTTTTTGAAATCTGATGAGTAGTTTTGGAGATTACCACCAAACTTTACCTCTTTATAATATTGGTATAGATATTAAAATAAAATTACATATTTCAGTTATGGCCGATTGCCCCCATACGATCGGCGTTGAATTTGGTACCAGAATAATTGAAGTGTCTGGACAGAAAATTAAGTTACAGATATGGGATACCGCTGGACAAGAACGATTTAGAGCAGTGACTCGTTCGTATTATCGCGGAGCCGCGGGAGCATTGATGGTTTATGATGTAACCCGCCGATCTACATATAATCATTTGAGCAGTTGGCTTACAGACACAAGGAATTTGACTAATCCAAGTACAGTTATATTTTTGATCGGTAATAAATGTGATCTAGAAGGACAAAGAGATGTTACGTATGAAGAAGCAAAGAAATTTGCCGATGAAAATGGTCTCATGTTTGTAGAAGCTAGTGCTAAAACGTAAGATATTTTATATTCCTGCGTAAAATTTAAGTGTTTCAAAATTATGGGAACTTATTGGATATACAGTGTAAACTCTTTATAACGAAACTCAAGGGACCGAGCATTTTTTATAGTTATAGAGAGTTACCGTTATATGGAGTGAAGAAAGAAAAACAACCAAATTAACAATAATCTTCAATGTACTGTATAATCTCTTTATAACGAATTTTAAGGGACCGAACATTTTTTTCGTTATATGGAGGGAAGAAAGAAAAATAACCAATTTTCACAAAATTAATTTATTCCAAACACATATACAAACACATATACCTATAGTTTGGCGTCATCAAGTGCTTGTTGTATAGATAGTGATGGTTCAGAATGGTCCTCTTTATGTCTGTAAACATTTGCTGACGCCTAATTAATATGAACATATTTCTTCGTAATCAGGGCCCTCGTAAGGTCTCACGCCGCCCGCGTGCGGATTCATAATTGACGCCCTTATTGGGGATAAACTCACTAGACGATATGTCAAATTGAAAAACGTTAAAAATCCTAAATAACTAATACTGTAAGTGCAATTAATAGAAACTTTGTTTCCTTGTCTTTTTGCAAATACTTCTTCATAGAATCGGACATTTTGTTTTTTTTCTTCTTGGCTAATTTTCTTAAGTTGCTGAAATTGTGCACCCGAAGGTTTTTTTCTTTCATTACTTTCCTGAAATGCATCAATGCTTCACTTCACATCGTCATAACAAAACGATTTGGAAGGTAAAAATACTAATAAGATAATTAATTTTTTTAAAACAAATAAAAATGTGAAAAATGTAACAGTGAAAGATACTTTACAAATGATAGGCTAAAAGTGAAAACAAGTCAAATTTTTTATCAGGACAAAAGCGGAATGAAATATATTCAATTAAAATGAAACACACAGTGAATTTTGAAAATTCACTCCGTACAGAGTGAACTTTAAAAATTCTCTCTTCACGCTAAAAAAATCACTCCGCGAAGTAAACTGTTCTCTACAAAAACAGTTTACTCCGTGCGATTTTTCACGGTGTTCTTCTCCTGTCGTACTTATAAATGAGAGAAAAATTTAGTTTCACCGCTGAGCTGAGAAAATTCATTAAGTCAAAATAATCATTAGTTTATCAATTAGTAAAAAGTATTTGTTGATTGAAAAATACTTTACTTCACTCCCATCTTGCTGGAATCGACAGGAAAAAATCAAGATATAAACATACGCGGGAGTCTCCCGATAGGGGCGCCCTGTCTACGCGCTGATGTGAACTAACTATCGAATCGAAAACTGCGCGCGAAATATTTCGAATTCGAATTTCATTAAAAAAAAATTTGAAAAGTAGTTTGACCCTGCAGGCCATCCCTGTAACTTCCCGCTATTTTCGAGTTCAAAACGCTCAAAAATATATCAAATATAGCAAGAAGTTTATTTTTTAGCTCTTCGAGCTCAAAAAAAAACACTTTGTTACGAAATTTTCGTTCACGATATCTCATGAACAAATGAACCGATTTTGATGCGATTTGCGGCAGTCGACGCAATTTTTTTAACCTAAGAAAGTAAATTATTACAAAAAAATCGATTTGATAAGAATTTTACGAGTAATTTTAAAAAATTACTTTTTTCCTAATTTTTCGTTCACGTTATCTCATGAACAAATGAACCAATTTTGATATGGTTTGCGGCGATCGACGCAGTTTTTTTAGCTTAAGAAAGTAATTTATTACAAAAAAATCAATCTGATAACAATTTTAAGAGTCGTTTTAAAAAAACACTTTTTTGCGATTTTTTCGTTCACGGTTTCTCGTGAACAAATGAACCGATTTTGATGCGGTTTGCGGAAATCGACGCAGTTTGTTAAGGAGAAGAGCTGATTAGTTTTTGGAATTAATCGGTTTAGTAGTTTAGAAAATTTTTTACAAAAACAAATTTTTAAAAATTTTTGAAACTTGTTTTTTTAAGATTTTTCAAAATTTTTTGGGCCGAATCGTTTCAAATTTTCAGGAAGTCTAAGTTCACCAAGATCACGTCAGATGCCGCAAACCGCGTTTCAGTCGGACACTCCGTTCAAAAGATATAAAAGGTTTACATACATACATACACACACACACACACACACACACATACATACAGCCCTACGGACATCATCGCCAAAATAGTTTCAATAGCTTCCTAGGACCTCAAAACGTCGAGATCTGGCGAAAACTCGATTTTCGAAAATCGGGGTGAAACCAATAACTTCCCGATTTTTGAAAAAAAAAATTTTTTTTTTTTTTTAAAGCGGGAAGTTAATAAATAACTACTCGTAAGAGTTTATCACGCAGGCTTGAGTATGCAAATAAAATTGAAATAATATCAGTTATATATTTTTTCTATACAGCACAAAAACATATCACAACTAGGTCATTTGCCGCCCCTTGAATGTGCCGCCCGCGTGCATCGCACACATCGCACTATAGGGCGCGAGGGCCCTGTTCGTAATAGAGAATGGCTGTTGCGTTATAAAGAGGGTATTGATGTATAGGTTTTAAGGTAAACCAACCAAATCGTAAAAATTTTGACGTTATAGGGAGTTTTTCGTTATTACGAAGGACGTTATAAAGAGTTTACACTGTATGTCAGGAGATAAATAAAACTTAGTTGACAGTTCTAGCTAGAACTATTTTAAAAAAGAACTAGTTCTGAAATCAAATACCTCTCGTTAAGAGTTCATGGAAAATGAAAAGAGCTTGTGCAGAACGTCCCGGACCGTCATATTGAATCGAGTTATTAGAAAATATTGGTATTCATTAATAAAAAAGAAAAAAACTAAAGAAAGGCCTCGAGTATTTCCTGTATCGCCTACACATGATCCATAGAAGTTCGGGTTTTTTCGTTCCCTTTTCGACGCTGCTGTAGCTCTCGATTTCGTTCAGCACTGAACTTTTTAGGCTTAGTACATTCCTCTTATTTTCGTATTGGTTTCAGTAATAACATATGGCTAAAGATAGGACTAGATTTAAAAATTTCGTAGAGGCCCTATGCTCCACTTAGGAGTTAAAGGAATTTATTATTATTATTACATTCCTCTTGGTGCGAGCTTTCCGCTGAATGCGTTTTTATAATTCCGAGCATATTTGCGAATTGTATGCTCTATTTTATTTTCAATTTAATACCAATTTTCACGTATATTCTGGTGACTATTTTTATTGTCTCATTTTAGGTCCTAGTAGTACTCCGCGAACTCTTTAAAATGACACCCGAATCAAAGTTCTAGCTAAACGCGTTTTTACGATACATTAATTTAAAACTTTATAGAAAAAAGAAAGTTCGACCAGTTATAAGCGAGCGAATAGACGCTTTTGTGTCAAAAAAAAACGAATATCTGTTCATAAACTTCGAATATTTTGTTTTGCAGTGGTCACAATGTGGAAGAAGCATTTTTAGAAACAGCAAAGAAGATTTATCAAAGTATTCAAGACGGTCGATTGGATTTGAATGCTGCCGAATCTGGCGTCCAACATAAGCCGTCTCAACCCGGCCGTAACACTGTTCTGACTGAGCAGCAATCCAACAAGGATAATTGTGCCTGTTAATTGGAATGAAACAAAGGACAGTGATAGCAGCTGTTATATAATAATATAATTCTATCATCTTTTTATCAAATTATCTGCTCGTCGATTGTGCAGAATCTCATTCCTTTTTTTTCCAATTCACATTATTATTTAAATATTTTGACAGAATAATGTTTATTCAGTTAACATAAGTAAATAATTGCATAGGTCAGTGCATGCCAGAATTAGCATTGCAAAAGGGTTGTAAAAACAATTGCCAACACTTTGAAGTGTGTACAGACATTAATATAATTATTGAAAAACAAAAGTCATAGCTAGAACGGTATAATATAGGTATTTAGGCTTTTATAACAACATAAGATCTGCACTGAAAATTTCTATATGAAAAATCTGTCAACAATTTTTGACGTCTTAGCTGCTATGTTATAAAACAGCACTATAAATTATAAAGTTAAATGGAGTGACACATTTTATTGAGATAATTTAACGTTGCAGATGAAAAAAACTTAACTCGTTCGCTACCGTTCGTCACACATTTGTGTCACCCTAATTTTCATCAGACACTAGTTACACGTATGTATAGCGAGCTTACTATAGTCACTAATAAAGTTTTTCTGAGTGATGGTTTATTTTAACCAATTTCGCTTGACTCAAACGCTCTGAAGTTTGGTTCATTAACTACAGTTTAAACAACGACTTTTTTTTACCTTATGTAGATAGCGAACGAGTTAATAATTGTTGATCTTACTCGATAGGAGATTTTAATAGTATACACTAAATTATGGGACGTTATTGTTTCATTATGTGAAAATAGGATTTATGGATTATTTTTTTTAAATACTCATTCATCTATTTTGCACATTGATATTAATCTGAAATAGTCAAATATGAGGTCCGGTGTAATATCTTTTTATTATTTTTTCCTTTACGCGTGAGAAAATAGATTCTGTCGTAAAAAGTCGTACTTTAAAGTACTTAAATGGCACTTTTTTGTATTTTTTTTAAAATTATTATTGTATTTATTATAATATTTGTTTGTTACGTATATAAATAAATATTATATTTCAATGTAAGTCTGTCAATGTAGTAGTTTTGTACCATTCAAATAAGATAAAAATTATCGTCCATCTCTAAAAAAAAAAAAATATATATACATACAAAAAAAAATGTCATATCTTCAAGTTACTAGTGCATTATTTTGTTGATTTTTCCTGTCTGTCGGAATATTTAAGTAATTTATTTTTACTTTTGCCATTGGAATAGAATAATATACAGAAAAAGCATAATTTAAGGAAAATTTTAATATATTGTTATAATGCAAAAAAATAAAATTTCTTTTCCTATTTGTAAAATATCATGCATTATAATTATTTTTTATTCCTTTCAAAACATTTGTAATTTTAGAAATATTATTGTATTATTTTTTATTATTGTTTAATAAATTACTTGTTAAATTATTTTTACTTTAGATTTTCAATTTAGTAGAAAAAAATAGAAATACTTAAAAAACGATGCAAATTTTGAAGATATCCAAAAAATTTCTTATAATTTGTACCCTATGTTTGATCATTACATGATAAAGCAGTGACAAAGTGTAATGCCAGTAAGTTCATAATTCTATACATATTTAAAATTAAGTTTAACTACCCTAAAGATTATTTATTTATTTAATAAAATAGAATCGTAATTAATGGTAAGGGTAACAAAGAACTTTTGTTATGTAGCCATATTGTTAAAATAATCGAATCAATAAAAAATATTTTGCTATTTTATAACGAAATGATAGTCTACATTCATTGCGACAATTATTAGTCACGCTGATGACCGTAGTTGTTGAGCGTCTATAATCTACAATCTCTGCTACAATAGTCATGTAATGATCAAAAGTATTTTTAATTACCTTTATGATACTAAAACCTCAGAAATGACATTTGTATAATAGTAAATTTATTTTTATGTAAACAATTGAAAAATAAATATAAGGAAATTATTAGCTGGTAAACTGAAAGCAGTTCATTCATTCTTTTTTGTATCCATAATATTAATAATAATTTGTATTGAGCAGCTGACTTACAAACTTGGTCAGTTTAGCTGAACGAGAACTTAAAATTATTTCAAAAGTAATTGCAACATGCATCGAAATTTCGATTTTATTTGTAATTTATTCCTCATCAAGATTAACTGTAAAATAATTTAGTAAAATAGTTTTTAATAAATTCAATATTTATATAAAAAGATAGGGTAAATGAGTTCAACAGAAACACCTATTTTAGTCATGACCGTTATCTTTACATAAAGTCATATACTTATTTAATAATTTTCTATATGTCCATCTACTCAATGTGCGGTGAGTGAAAACAACAAAGCATATCGAAAACATATCTGCGTCTTTGATGTAATTCCTTGATTTCTCTGATGATAGGGTTGGTTGATATACTTCCATTCAATCTAAATAAAGTATCTCTGTTTCAAAAACTTTTTCTTTTTCTATGCCGTTATCATGGGCGTACCCATCTTTTGGCCTAGGAGGGGGCAAATTAGAAATTTCTTAAGCCGGGTCCCCCGTGCTTGTTTTACCATCCTGGAAACACAGAAGTATATGTTTGCACCTATATTTTTATATATTGTTGCGCATTGTTACCCCATAATGCTACGCCTATGGAATAAAATGCTCGAAGGTCAACGAACAAACAATGAAGGCAGGTAACGGACTTCCGACCGTTAGAGGCGCCCACGCAAGCAACAATGAATGCAGGTAGCTGGCACCAAGCCGTAGGAGACTCGGACGCGTGGTGAGGCAAGGAAATGGCATTTCGAACCGTCCAGAACACAGGCCAAAATCTATATAAGGGGCAGAGGTCAGTTGAGTTCAGTCAGTTACAGCGTGTTAACAGCGAGTAGACGTACAGCTAACTGTTTTACATAAATTGTGCGTGTTCTGGCATTACAACATAAATTCTGTTACAATATTGAGAAAATAAATATAACGCTAATTATAGCAGTTTTGTTACAATATGATTGCACCATATCATATTAATATTATAAATGCGAATGTAAGTTTGTTTGTTACGCTTTCACGCAAAAACTACTTAACCGATCATCATGAAACTTTGCACATACACTCTTGAAGGTATTAGAAGTAACATAGGATACTTTTTATTAAAAAAAAATAAAAAATTTTTACGAAAAATAAGAAAGGGATGAAAACATTTTTTGGGCCCAAAAATACCGAAAAATTTCTCCGAATCGTTTCAAAATTGAAATTTAACCCTTTAGTAATGATTAAAATGTGCTATTAAAATTTCATTAAAATCGGCCCGACAGGACCGGACTTACAAATTTTATGAAAACGAAATATTATAAATGCGAATGTAAGTTTGTTTGTTACGCTTTCACGCAAAAACTACTTAACCGATCATCATGAAACTTTGCACATACACTCTTGAAGGTATTAGAAGTAACATAGGATACTTTTTATTAAAAAAAATAAAAATTTTTTACGAAAAATAAGAAAATTGTTTGTCAAAATATGTGCAATACCTCAACCCCTGATATGCATGTCAAAAGTCGATTTCCATCTCAATCGCGGGCGTAGCCGCGGGTAGCGGCTAGTATTTTTATATATGTTTGCACCCTAATGGTTCGATTGCGATTTTATTCCTATGCTCAGTATATTATAGTAAAAGTATATGCATAAAGTACAAAACATTTGAAAACCACATAGGTAGTAATATTGTAATAACGAAATCAAACTGCGTGATTACATTGTCAATACAGAAATGAAAACTGATTGTTAACTTCCAAGTAAAGTATGTATATTGGGGAAGTTATTGCAATGGGTCCAAAAATAGAAATCAAAACTCTATGTACAGTATTATTTAAAAAAAAATTGTGTTTAACAATCAAAGTCATACTAACTGAGATGATGTCATTAATATCCCATCCAAGCAAGAATTCCTACTAATACAATCGGTTACTGGCCAACGACAAGAGTCAGGCCAACACAAAGTAAAAAAAAATTGTGTGCGTGCGTGCCTGGTCATTTTTTTCCTGCACGAAATTTCGCGAATAAATTGATAATGACTTCGTTAGGGCGCCAATAGAAGCGTTTAAACGTCAATATGATCATTTTTTCTTGTTAAAATTGGTTCAACCGTTTTTTGTAATAAAAAAATTGCAAAAAGTTGAGTTTCAGATTTCTTGATATTGTAACAAAACTGCTATAGTCTGTGGCGGAAAGTATTTATTTACGATATTAACTGTTTAACAAACAGTAAAAACACACAAACGAAAGCGTATAGCGTTAACAGAAATAAAACTAATAGTTCTAATTATACAATGTAAGACTAAGTAACAGAATATAAAGAATTATGTACAAAGAAATATTCACAACACACTAAAACACAACACAGAGTTTATCAGCGCACTTGTCTATTCACTAAGTTATTTATTTATTTACCACTCACTAGGGTTATATTTATTTTCTCAATATTGTAACAGAATTTATGCTGTAATGCCAGAACACGCACAATTTATGTAAAACAGTTATCTGTACGTCCACTCACTGTTAACACACTGTAACTGACTGAACTCAACTAAACCTCTGGCCCTTATATAGATTTTGGTCTACGTTCCAGAACGTTCGAATTGCGATTTCCTCGCCTCTCTACGCGTCCGGGGCTCTACGGCTTGGTGCCGGCTACCTGCATTCATTGTTGCTTGTTCTTACATGCGTGGGCGCCTCTAACGGTCGGATGTCTGTTACCTGCGTTCATTGTTTGTCCGTTGACCTTCGAGCGTTTAGTAGACTTTTCTAGAAATTCCATAGGCGTAACATTCTGGGATAAAAATGCGTAACAATATACATAGATTTTAGGTTATTTTGATTGAATAAACGTTAGTAGTTTTATTAAATGCCTTTTTACCTTACTATTTTTCAACGTATCATGGAAATCAAAATTTTTTTTGTAAAAAAGATACATTTATCCTTCTTTAGGTTGCTTCTTCTTTTCAAATGGCAACACTGCATGCTTTGATATTGGAACCTATGTCCATGATTGGAACCTCTACCCTCCATAATAGTGGCGGGTGTAAGTCGGAGGACTGGTAAATAATTTGAGCCGGAATAAAACTACCTTCCCCCCCCGTTTTTGAGGATTCTGAACACGATGGCGGTGTCAGAATTTCTCATTAGGGTAGACCAACCCCTCAAACCGGCTAAAAACCAGCCCCGAGAGGGGTTAAACGCGATTTACTAGGTTTCGCTGTAGAAAGAAGTACTTTACCCCCGTTTTCGAGGATACGATAGTGGTATTGGATATCGCGTCCGACCCCCACCAACCCCTCCACTGGCCAATACTCACCCCCGAAAGACGTGAAATTATTTTTTTGGAATAACAACGGTAAATATATGATCTCCCCCCGTTTTCGAGGTTGCTGATCACGGTGGTGGTGTTGGATTTCGCGTCCGACTCCTACCAACCCCTCCACCGGCCAATACTCACCCCCGGAAGGAGTGAATTTTTTTTTTATTATCACCGGGAAACACATTTGTCCCTGATTCAGAGGATATTGAGAATGGGAAAAATAATCGTACTTCTCTTCTTGGTTGTAATGGTCTTTCATTCCGGTCCAGCTGCAAAAAATATCATCAAGTACCACCAGTAGATCTATTGAATGATTGATACATACTTTTATTTTTATATATAAATAATTCAAAACATTTATTACGAAGAGAACATATATTTGCCGCTGATAATGGAAAAAAATTCACCCCTTTCAGGGGTGAGTATTGGCCGGAGGAGGGGTTGATAGGGGTCGGACGCGATATTCAGCTATGCCACCGTGCTCAGCATCCTCGAAAACGGGAGAACATGTATTTGCCGCTGATAATGGGGAAAAAATTCACCCCTCTCGGGGGTGAGTATTAACCGGGGAGGGGTTGGTGGGGGTTGGACGCGATATCCAACACCATCACCGTACTCAGCATCCTCGAAAAGGGGGGTAAAGTACTTCTTTCTGCAGGGAAACCTAGTAAATCACGTTGAACCCCTCTCGGGGGTGGTTTTTGACCGGTTTGAGGGGTTGGGCCACTTCAATGAGAAATTCTGACGCCGCCATCGTGTTCAGCATCCTCGAAAACGGGGGGGAAGGTAGTTTCATTCCGGTTCAAATTTTTTATCATTTTCGTGTTTTTTCCAAGGTACATGTACCTTGGTTTTTTCCGACGCCACTATAATCCATAATATATTGGAAGAGAAAATGATTGTTTGTTGTGTCTGGTTTACGCATAGATATATATATATATATATTTAATAATATATATATCTATGGGTTTACGTTTGCGGCTTGCTTCTGGTTATGGAGATACTTCTGGTTTTTGGCCATGTTTTTGACATTTATTTTTAAGGTTATGTTGTGTTAATACATATTTTTACGAATATGAAAATGACAACGGTATCAGGTTTTTGTGATTTTTGTATAGATGCAGCACATATTTCAAATGAAGTACAGAAAGAAATATGTAGAATATTAATAAAGTGTAAGTTTCTATATGTTAAAACCTTGAACTCGGCATTATTTTTTATCTTTCGATAATAATTTTTGCACTTTTAATAGATGGATATACCACAATAGCATTGAATACTAATTTTGATGATTCGGACTGCGAACCGAAAAAGAAAAAGAAAAAAATGGAACCAAAAGATTCACAAACAGACATCATTCCATTACCGCCTTCAGTAGAATGGGCTAAAGTAAGTATATGACCATGGTCTGTAATGAAATACTGTAATTTGTGTGGCATTTCGTTGTCAGCTTTTTGGTCCGGGGGCCAGCGACCTATTTAGGTCGTCCATTTCCGCGCGGCTGAAAAACTCGCAAAATGCTCAGACAGTAGTACCATATAGCATAGTGGCCGTCAGCTGCGCCAGTATCGGTGGAATAGCCTCCCACGCACGGTTAAAAAGATAATATTTTTTATATCCAAATCTTTGACAAACGTCTGTCAGGTACATAGGTATCCATGACTACTTATCAAAAAACTGTTCGTTATTAATTTTTCATTAAAATTCGATAATTCAAACTCCATTCTATTAGAAAGTAGATAATATTATACTAATTAATTTATATATTTTTTAGATTATTTCGAAACGTCATCTAGTGAAATATTGATTTATAATTTATTATTTTTTGTCAATATAGGTATAGTCTAAAAAAAATTGGTCGATAATTTAATTTATTTGAATAATATTTTTTATCATTACCTATCGATTGAAAACTTGTCAAAAGATAATGAACTTCATAAAAAAAAAACGTCAGCTGGCTGTACGATGGTGGATGTTACGTCAGCTGATCATATGAACTTGACGAAATTAATATGAATTCAGTCATTCCCTATCACATGAAACTTTGTCAAAAGGTAGTTTTTATAATATTTAAAATAAATAAAATCGTCAGCTGCTTGTATATTGGGGGAAAGATTGTCAGCTGATACAAAAAAGGGTGTGGTAGAAGAGAAAGTTGGGAACGTCGATATTTTGGCGGTAAAGCTGTAAAGCGTCGATAGCAATCGCTATGATACAGTTGAAAATCATTAGGTTGTTCAGGAAGTATTACATCTCTTGCTGCTAAATTATAATTTTTTCGAATAGTGAGTATATTACGGCACTTGCACAAATCTTCGTTGATTAATTTTAACGTTGAACTTTTCTTTTGACAAAATACACAAAAATTCCAGCCAATTGGGTGACGGGACCACTTCAAAAATGTTGACATTTTATTATATTAAAGAATTTCTGATATCGCGCGGGTAATGGATCGTATTCAATATGATATTTGCTATTCGTTGCCATGGTTAGCTACATAATATTATGTTCCACGTCATGTAAAAATTAATCTAAGCATGCCGAACTAGTTTATTTCTGACAGATTTATGAAACGAAAGAGCGTCTGATTTCTTTATTTTCAAAATATTTCCGAAGCTATAAAGCTACCTATTCCCCCGATAGTGCCGCAGCTGACGGCCACGATGCTACATAGTCCAACTGTCTAAAGCTTTTTACGAGTCTTTGAGGCATGCGGAAATTGGTAAGAAAAACCTGTTACTGGCCCCCGGACTATTTGTTTCTAGTAGTAACATTATTTAGAATATAAATTATACCGAATATGGTGACTCAAACGGTAGATGAACACTGAAAACTGGGAATTTATTAATTTCGGGTCTTTTAACATTGCAATAAAGATAACACTTATATTATATATATAATACTTACTCCTTGGTAATATATTTTATTCATTTTAGGAATTCAAAGATCAATTGAAAATATTACAGAGAATTACTATAAAATTTTCGGACACTCAGTTTTTCACAAAATTGGTAAGTCATAAGGTATTTCATGAGAAAAGGGAAATATTTCGGAAGATAAGTGCATGGAACTAGAGGCAATATTAATTGTGTAATATTTTTTTAATTCATTCCAGAATCAGTCCGAAAATTTAAAGAAATATCATTTATTAGCCGTACTACCTGCTAACGATAAGCTTTTTCAGGTTCGTTTGTCAATATTTATATTTTACATAAAATCGAATCAAATTATTAATTATACATAATGTTATTTTCAGTTTGCGTGCAGTTCAGTTGATTGTGATATTATTACTTTTGATCCAGTTAACAGAAATTCCTTCAAAACTTCCAGAAAAATTTACGAACAGGCCGTGTCCAGAGGGATTTTTTTTGAAATAATGTATGGTCCAGCAATAAAAGATTCAACTATGAGAAAATTTATTATAAATACCTCTCATATGTATCATGCTTATGGCAAGTCAAAGCATATATTTATTTCTAGTTGGGCATCTCACCCGTTACATGTGAGAGGACCATACGATGTTATCAATTTGTAAGTATTTGAAACGTTAATATTATGTGTAGGTAATCAAGCAGGTTGACTAACCAGGATCTAGACAACTGTAATAAATAATTATAATACAGTACACTGTGGGCGAGACATCCGTAAGGGGAGAAGCTGTGATTGACGCTATATACACTCTCGGCGTGATTTGCTTCACATCATACAGTTATCGTTGAGTCAATGAATGAGATACCTCATGCATCATTTACTTTTTCCTTGTTCTTATGATAACAGTTCACGGCATCCCATAAAATAGAATCGTATGATTGTCGGCAATATTAAAACACAATTTAAATGGCGGTTGAAACAAATGGCTGTTTAAATCCACATTATGTCGTGAGCGTAGACGAGAGTGTACTCTGCGCGCTCTTACTTGCCATGCGCTTCTTTTGACTCATCAAAAAATCGACTCGAAATGGAGCATTTGCGAAATATAGCGAGCCGGCACGAACAAGATCAAGCGTTGCAAGTATACTCTCGCGCTCGTTACTGACGGCATTACATTTTTTAGAAACATTACTTCACAGTAATCGTCTAATAGATAAGAACTCTGTAGAAATTCCTATCAGAATATTCTCTGTATTTCCACTGGAAATCTAATTTCATTGAAACCTGTAAAGCTAGGGAATATTTTATTTTAACCTGGCTTATTAAACAGTGTCACGTTAAAGTATTAACAAATGTATGATTTATTGGGCATATTATTAATTATTAAATATTTTAGGGGTCTCTTATTTGGTCTAAGTGAAGAAAAATCTAAATATTCAATCACGGAAACATGTAGAGATTTATTTATTCATGCAGGTTTGTATTTTTTTTTACATTTTGACGTGATAACGTCTTATAAATTGATGAATCACTAATCTTATAAATTGATAAAACACCGGCTGCATGCACGAAAAAGTGTAACGTTCCTAACGCGTAACGTTCGTAACGCGTAACGTTCCGCCTGACCCTGTGCGTGCTTTTCTCGAAAACGGCCCTAACGATTTGGATGAAATTTACTGAAAAGGGATTTTGGGGGGCAAAAAATCGTTTTAGCTAGGTCTCATCTCTCGAAAAAATCGTTTTCTTACAAATTTTATCATTATAAAAATCAATTTTTTGACGTATGAAAATACTTAAATATTGTAAGTAGGTTTTGGAATTTTATATTATAAACAGTGAAACAATTGTTTTATAAATATTATGACAGCTAATCTTTGAGACTTAAAATAAATACGAAAGAAAGTTAAAAAAAAACAATTATATTATATGGTGAGTAATTTAAATTAAAAAAATTAACCTAAATTTGAAGCGAAAGACGCAATATCATAGATTCGAATTATTATGATTATTATATAAATTTAGGTTATGTATTACGGAATACTTTATCACGTAAAACTATCGTCCGTAAACCGACTTTACAGACAACCAATTTTTTTTTTTAGTCAAACTATTTATTATGTAGAACATAGATTACATACAGAAAAAAACAGATACTGATATTAAATATATGTATTGTGTAACTATTAAATATGTGTTTTTTTTTTATTTAGAGGGAAGACGGCATGGGAAAGCTGTGATGTTTGTAGCTTCGGTAAAAAATGATCTTGATAAAATACACGTACAAAGAACCCATCCAATGGATACTGATTAGTATAAATTATGATTATATAAATTCTGTATTATATATTTTATTATTTTGTTATCCAAATAAAATATAATGTTACAACACAGTTTAAATTTTTTCAATAACGGGTATCACACTAGGCCAAACAAAATGATTGTTTTAGAGGTATCCAGTATCTACTTTTAGGTAATTGGAGTTGTGACGCTGTTTACTTCCTATACGGATTTTTAATTAAGCGTTTTTATTATTATTGCATAACCTGCACATGCTGGGAAATATGCATACCTCAAACAAGATAATATATTTGAAAAAAAGACATTTAACAATAATCGGTGTTTAAATGCCCTTACCCCATAGGGAGCCCATATATTCGTCTTATGAACGATTTTCTGTTTTAGTTTGAGGCGAGGCAGTATATAGAAAAAGGGTATACCAGAAAAAGAATTAAAGCATCTGATTTTAAGTTTTTTTTTATTTAATTTACGAAATGTACTTTGGTACAAGTATATTTTAACTGGTTAGTTTTAATTTTTATTCCTCAAATAGCTTGAAGTATCATTCTTATAAGGAACGATATGTTAAAAACTATAAAATTGTATTCGTTTTAGAGAATGTGTAATGAAATATTGAACTAAATTTTAACATCGAAAAAAGTACGTTGTAAAAAATAAGAACTAAAATCCATTTCTGAAAATTGTGTGAATAGGACTGATTAAAGTGATAACTGAAGTATCGACTTATCTCCCGACTCCAGATTCCTGAAACGTCAAAAATATATCCCTGCCTTAGGAGGGTTGAATTTACCGGAAAGCTGTTTCCCATTAAAAAAATGATATTAGTAGTTTTAAAGATCATCAAATACGCCTATACAAAATTTAAAAATCGCAAATAGAGTGGTATACAGTCATTCTGAAATTGTGGAATGGGTGGAAGCGAAATTATTCGTCGTTTATAAAATTTTTGTTACTTGACTTCCTGTTGGTAGCACTGTGATATATTTGCAGTGTACACCAATAAACAAAATGGAGTGGCGGAATGGTTACTCATAAAGGTAGATTTTATTTATTATTGAGAAAATAATTAGAAAAAAGTGATACAAATATTTCTAAAAGTGTTATACAATTGTTAAGTATTAGAACAAGTGTTATTTTGTATAGAAAAAGTGTTTTTACATATTTAAAATGTGTTGTAATAATTTCAATTAGGGGTGAAGTTACAAGCCATTACCCTAACTTGCAGAAAAATAAAAACGTGTTGCGTTTGTGGGATATTGACTTATATGTAAGTAAAATATAACTTATTTGATTTTATGACTTCTAAAATCATGTAGCACAATTGTAATAACAGTTTTTCGGAAAAAAACACTAGGTTTGTTACTATTAAAATCGGAAGTAGTACAATATTTATGTAGATAGTAGGTAAATGCGACATTTCTATTGGCTGGTTGTATATCCACATTTGTAATGCGGCCATATAAGATATCATTTGATTGGTTGTATTTGGATGTACGTAGATATAGAGAGGTATTGTTCTAACCAATTACACATTCGCTCTCATAGCTCGATTTGACTATTTAACCAGATCATGTAAAATGGAGTTGATTTTGGCTTTTCAATGAATTTGTGTATTAAAAACAATTGTGCATTACTCTGTACATTGAAGTGTGAGTATACTTTCATTTGTTTGAGATGTTTCGCTATTGTTTGGAGTATTGTTTTAATACTGTGATTGCATCATAATCATTTTAATTTTTATAAAGACGTTTGGTTGAGTTTAATGAGTGAAGACCAACAACGTCGAATCTCTCTGCGACAGTCTGGCAGACGACAAAAATTCAAATGGCGTTCTTTAGAGTTCATTAACTTCCAACCAAGAATTATTCAATGTGAAATTTACAAACGAATCTAGAAAATTTCTTATTAGCCTACCAGTACGACGGAAATTAGAAATTGTAAATGAATTGTTTTATACTGTGGTTATTTTACTTATTTATACAATAGAAATTACATCTTTAGCGACTCATTTCTGAATTAATTAAATCGTGTAAATAGTGAAAAAGGTATTAATGGTGTCATGCAGAAAAATATTTGTCATTTATTTCATATCTTTGTCTAAATTTTTACTTGTGAATCAATTTTTTTGCTTCCGTTTTAATTCTTGCGCTAATAAAAGGTACATTTTTAAAAAAAGAAATATTTTAATATAAAACTTAGAATGTTTTGTTCTCTCATATAACTATCTTTTGTTTAAATACCTATTGGATATAGGTACCAAATATTGTAAAGCAACAGCTATAATTATTTGTGTTATATAAGTAATTAATATTTAAAAAAATCATTTTTTCGCTGAAAGTGGTGTAGAAATGTGAAGAAAATAAAAAGGTATAAAAATTAAAGACCTAGATGTAACAAATTATATTCAGTAACAATGCTCACGACTTCACAGTGTTACAAATAATTTTTACAGGATATTTCCTAGTCCATCCAATCAACTTTTTCTGAATATAAGTATTTATACAATTATTTTGGCTTAATAAATGTGTTTTATTTTTGGTGTCAGAATATGTACAGCAAACAGCTTAATCTTATCAACAGTGCACTTATTTAGCGGATTTGGGCGATCGATTTGGATTTGGATGACTTTGAAGAGAAAGATTACAAGATGCGATTTGCTCTAGAGGGAAAAGTTGTGCGCTCTATGTGATTTTTATTCATAAGCGTATAGCTTTTCCCCTTAGATCGTGTCCTACATCAACCGATTTCTTGCTTACTGCTCGTCGACATATTTCCGGATTTGGTGAGATTTGCGATTGTGATTTGTGGAAGATATAGGTTTTCCTACAGAATCTTACATGAACTAAATTTCAATTATAATTTATAAGGGTCTTTTTATTGTATTTTTTTATTTCAATTCTTTTATAAGTTACGTAGCATATTGAATTTTTTTAACATAAAACGAAAACTATGAAACATCTGCCGTTTTTGCATTCTTTTATGACACCTATTTAGCTATTTAGACAGGTTCTTAAACTGTGGGTCGCAACCCTTCCAGGGGTCGCGAAATAGTTTCAGGGGTTTGCAGCAAGCGTTAATTTTAAATATAGAAAAACACAATAGAACTTTAACCATTATTGTTTGGGGTTGTTTATAATTTTATCTTATCGGGTTACAAATAAGAAAAAGTTTAAGAACCTGCGATTTACAGAACGTGCCCTGTTCATTCTATATAATGCTGGGTTGCAGAAAGGATTGTCAAAGAAATTGAATTGACAATGACCTTAAATTGCGTTAATATAATAATTAGTTTCCATATATCATGTTGTGAAACTCCCTGTCATCTAGAACATTAGATTGTACTGTAGGTACACAAAAACAAATGATTGATTTAGATAGAAAAAGATCGAATTTCATGCTAAATTTCGACCAAAATGCGTAGAAAACGTAATTTGAAGTGGACATTGTACAAAAAATGTGTACCTATTAGTGATGTAACGAATATTCGCATTCGCAATATTCGCTTATTTCTTGATATTCGCATTCGCATTCGCAAATATTTTGCGAATATTTGCGAATATGAATGTCAGAAAAAAATTCAGAATCTGAAAACAATATTATTTAAATAACACAAAAAAGTATTAATTTCTTTTCATTTTAATTACAAAACCTCTCTTAACATATTTGTCTCTAATCACTCAGCCTTCACTTTTATATTTGGTATTATATGTTACTACTTAATCACCTCTCATTATAAATTAAAAAACAAATGTACTCGTATAATCTATGTAATCTAATTAATCTTTGATTTAAAAAACTGAATGATCGCATTCGCATTCGCGAATATCAGCGGCAGATATTCGCATTCGCGAATGTTTAAAAATTGATATTCGTTACATCACTAGTACCTATATATAGTAGACACAGTTTACGAGAAATATCGTTTCAATCGTACAATTATTTTTTGAGCAGAAGTGATTTAAAGTTCTATAATGCTTTTCATATGGAGAAATATGTGTATATGATCACAAAGGCCATCAGATTTTTTGAAAATCTTTTCTGCAACCCAGCATGCATAAGGCCACTAACATCCCCAGTACTCGCGTTAGAACGTGGAATTAACTTGAAATAGAGGAAACAGTGGCGGTGCTACACTCTTTTTTTTCGGAAGCAATTCTCAAGCCCTGTGAAAAAATTAATTGAGAATAATTAAATTGAAAATATTAGTTGGTAGGCCCATGTAATTCTGACAGTTAAAAACTTAAATAATTGGCAAAGCAGTACACTCGTTCGCTTCTACAGTTTTCTTCACGGTGGTTATCTGTACTAATATATAAAGCTGAAGAGTTTGTTTGTTTGTTTATTTGTTTGAACGCGCTAATCTCAGGAACTACTAGTTCAAATTGAAAAATGTTTTTTGTTGGATAGCCCATTTATCGAGGAAGGCTATAGGCTATATAAAATCAGGGTACGACCATTAGGAGCGGAGCATTAATGAAAACTGTTGCAAAATGTATCTCAAAAATAAGCTTCTATTCAGGTGAAATGCACTAACTAAATATACTCATATAATATAAGCGTTGCCAGAATACAACGCCGGCTAGCTCAATCGGTAGAGCACACGGCTGTCAATATCAGGGTCGTGGGTTCGAGTCCTATGTTGGGCGAATATATTTTTATTTTTTTTTTATTTTCTACATTTTTCTTCCAAGGCTTACATAATATATTAGTTAAAAAAAGTATAAATACTGCTTTTTATCGACAAAAACTTTTGAACGGTAACTCCGATCATCATGAAATTTGGACACAACATTCATCTCGGTAAACTAAGATGAATGTGTGCACTCAAGTTCCTCTCTTCCCCATTCGTTCTTTTACACCCGGGTGAAACCGGGCGGGACCGCTAGTTTAATTATAAAATGGACCGGTTGGCTTGACAACTATCGTTGCTGGGTGTGCCGCTTTAGTAAGCCTGTTCTAACAAATAATAAGCATATCCCGCGACCTTTTGAATGCTGGAACAATAAAATTGTCCTTTACGTTTACCTAGTACAAACTACAACTGAAAAATATCTTACAATCGACAATAAGTAAATATTTCAGTATTATTTTCAAATAAATCATTAGTAAAATGAAAGTTAAAAATAACACGCATTTTTTAGTTCAGCTATTTTGCTATTTTTTTTTCACCTGATGGAATAAACAGACACCGACTGGTAAAATGATAACTGCACGCCAAAATTTTTTTGATATTTAGACATTATAGATGCAAAATATGCATGAAAAGGTGTATATTTCCAGAATCACTAATCCGATTGGCACTAAGACCAATAGGTTTGGAACCTTTTACAAATATTAAGAAACAAATTGGTGCATTTTTGCAGAAAAGCCGTATTTCCTAAACCACTGATCCAATTGACAGTCGAATTAGAGATAATAAAAAAATCGATTTAGGAAACTTTCTGTCGCCGTTGAACAAAATCTTTAAATTTAAAAAATATTTTTTTATTATTTAGTTCACATTGTTATAAAATAGTATTTTTTTGAGTTTTTTTAAACTCTAATTTTATTATTACTTTTTGAGGACAGTTAAAATGTACAATCTGAAACTAACTTCTTTTGACCCCATCACCGCATACTTCCATTTTATTACGTAGTTTAAATTTATGAACACTGCAGATTCCTTATTGCGAATAGTAAAACAAATCACAACAGAAACATTTGAAATGCACTCTCAAACACGATTTCAATCGAAGTTTCGTATTTAATTAATTACTTTGCCATTCATTCTACATTACCGCGTAAAATATTCAACCCCGCAAACGTTCCGAATTCGCATAAGAAGTTACACTTCAAACATCTACAGATACAGAAAAAAAAATAATAAAACAATCGATAAATACGGTTTCGTCTTTTCGCTACAAATATCTTTCAATGTTTATTGGAATTTAAGAAATGATCGCAATTTGTTGAGTTGTTAAACTTTTAAATATCAGTGTGTGAATTTATATATTAAAAGGTTCCCGTAGCTTATATCTGAATATTATAATAATATTGTGTTATTGTAATTCAATATTCACTGTTGACCAGCAATTAGTGATTGCATTTGCGATTTGCATGATAATATATTGTTCTTACCAAGTGGCAAGTGCGTTTATAAGATAACGTGGATTTTATAGATTGCATGCTTTATTACACCGTGGCTAGAAATACTGAGTTAAATCAGTGGCGGCTCGTGAATATTTTAAATGGGTGTTCTGCAGGGTCAACCAGAAGTATCTCCTAACACAGCCTAGGAATTGTTGTCAACAAATTACAATATGCATTATACATTGTAACACTAGTAATTTGTCACTACTGCCATAAGCCGTGTGTATGTACGACATCGGTACCACCGAGTCAAATCCTTCAACGATGTTGACTTAATGTGATAGATTCAGTGAAAACTTCTAAGATGTTACAGTGATGCTTATTTGTACTAATAAGTTGACGATAAATACAGCTCAAAGCCGATCTAAAAAACACGCTATAACTTGTGTGTCAGGAGATGCACAGTGTACACCGTTTAATGTGATGGAGTACAGAACATCGCCTGAACGCAAGAAAGTCTGCCACACAGATCACATTCGAGTCTTATGATCTGCCAGTGGCTGTTAACTATTACACTATTTCCTAAAATTAAATATTGGTTAAATATGGAAAAAATAATTATGAAGTACCTAAGATTGCGGTTGTTCTGCAACTCTGCAGTGCTCATAGAGCAGAGGCGGGCAAATCTTTTGATCGGCGGGCCACATAGCTGATGAAAATTTGAACGCGGGCCGGATGGCTGACGAAAATTACACCGCGGGTCAAAAATTTGCAGAAAAAAAGATTTCCGCTACTATTTTTCTAAAATTTTCTAAAATGCTTCGCGGGCCGGATACAATTGCGCTGCGGGTCGGAACCGGCCCGCGGGCCGCCATTTGCCCAGGCCTGTCATAGAGTAACCGCAACTGATACTAATAATAAAATTGTAAAGAGTTTGTCATATAACCCAAATCCAATTTCAGTCGAATTTGGTACCTACACCAGTACAGTAGTATCGTTTAGAGAAGATAGAAGCGTAGTTTCTGCGCACAAGCAAGCTTTGGATCGGACGGATTTTTGTTTTTGTATGAATATGGCGATTTAGTTGCTCGTCGCTAGTCGAGATGCACCATTAACACGATACCGTCAATGATTGTCCCTGAAATTATAAATCACGGCACTACTGATCGCTTTTCCTACTCATCTTACTGTGCAGTTTCATCACCTTGCTATCTTCTCTAAACGACACTACCTACTCTACATGCATATGGGCTCCTCAATTATAGGATAGGCTACTTTATCCGGCTTCAGTCGCGTTAAGACAGGGTTCTCACACAAAATAGAGTATTTTTCATACAAAGCAATACTAATAAAAAAATGTAAAGGGATGTTATGTCTATCTGTTCCGCCATAACTCTTGAACACCTACATAGTCTGATATCATTGTTTGGTACATGTATATTATAAATATGAGATGCAATTTAAGTAAATAAGAATTATAGATGCTAGACAACTTGAAGTGAAACTTGTTTAGCGACGTATCTGTTTGAAATTTTCTTGACGTTAAAGGAGAAATGATTCAACGGCGATGATATAAAGAAACTTTGATAACGTAAAATTAAAAGGAAAGTTATTCGACAAAGGGGCAATATAAGAGAAATCTGGGTAACGCAAAATGGATAACGCATTAACGAACTCTAAAGAAGTTTCACTTCCCCCGTGCGCTTATGTTATTTAAGCTAAGCTTCTGCAGTACCATTTTTAACGGAGGGCCTAGGTCCAAGGGTCTCAGCTCAGCGCAGTTTTTTCAACATTTTTTCAGTAAACTCGGCAAGGGATTTAATCTTGATTGACTCATCGTACTTTAATGGCATAATATTGATTTCCTTAAAGGGGACACCGCGATAATTGACCCAAGACTACCTAAACTTCAAAGACAGCACTGCACTCACGGTGGCTAAGGTACTCTGTTGTCAGATTACCTTCTAATATCGTGAATATTTTACTCCTCAATGAATCTGGAGTTTTACAGATTTATGCAAAATTTAAACATCACCGTATTATATAGATAAATGAAATTTAATATAATTGGTATGTTTGTTGCTTTCTTCTTTTTGAAAATATCCATCAAGATGATGGCCCAGTGCACGCGCAGTCTTAAAATAGACTTGTTCGTCTACTCGCCCAACATTTGGGTGAAACTCTAAGAAACAATCAAATACTCCCAATACAAGAATATTAATAAGGAAAATTATCGACCAATTTTTCAGAATTTGTCTGAAAAAATTGGTCGATAATTTTATTTATTGAAGAGTTCTAATCAGACGTTAATATCAAGTTCTAAAGTATTGTAAATAGTAGTGGTATAACAGATATTCGCATATTTTTTGACATTTGCATTCGCAAAATTCAGAAAAAAATCATTTTTTCTATAAAAATGTGAAAAAATAATATTAAATAAGACAAAAATATTAATCTCTTGCATTTTTATTAGAAAAGTTTTCGTCTTACTCCTTTTTTAAAAAAAGGCAAGCTTGCAACTATGCCTTTACTTTAAAATTAGGTATTAAAATAATCAACCTGGTACCCAGAACCACCACAAATGTGTGCGTGCTACTTGCGCGGCCTATCAACTGTCAAATTTTAACCTTGGAATGACGCCACATTCGCGAATGTCTAAAAATTGACATTTGTTACATCATTAGTAGATAACTTCTACATAAACCAAATATTGAATGTAATGCCGGCACTTCACATGGCTATTTGTATTTGTGTATTTGGCAAACAATTACCAAGTGTGGAGGGTCTATTTGACAAAGTGTTGGCCTTATTTGCCTATTTGACAAATAAGGCCAATACCAAATACGCGTTACCGTGCGCTTATCGGTTTTTCGAGGCACATCAAAAGAGTCAAATAGACAAATACGCAAATAAACCGTCCACACAATGGTCATATTCAGAAGCGCAATTACTATTGAAAATGAATTGGGACAATGAAATAGTGCTAAAATTCCTGGAATTTTGAACCTTGCGTTCTGCTGCCAAATGTTTGTGTGTTTGCTATTTGACTGCCATGTGTAGATGGTCGTATTTGCCTCTATTTGCCTGTTTGTCTTGAACGTCATATATTTTGCTAAATACAACAAACACCCAATAGCGAACACGAATAGCCATGTAAAGTGCCACCTTTACAAAAATTAAAAAAAGAAAGATATGTACAAAAGTGTTACAAAATGCATTTTAATTTCAGATCACATGTCGCGGTTTAAAACGGACTACAATGTGACATATAAGTCACTGTGTGGCATTTTAATTTCAACACCCGAAACTGACATTCGCTGGCAACGACAGTACAATATTGCGATGATGTCATGTGTTGCGACAGTAGCACTAGTAAAGGGGCACGTGTGTTGAACGATAAATTATGGACTCTTATGATTTATTTGGAGAAGATGTCGGTGGAGGAATGCTGGATGGCTTACCGGATCTCGGAACCGATAACTTCGATCCGACTGCAGCGGCTGGAACGGGTGCCTCTCCCCAAGCCCCGGGAGCCCCACCAGGACAACAGGTGACAGGTGCGAATGCCGCCAATGCACGCGGAGCGCCCGGAACTAACCCAGGTTAGTGATTTATAATTGTATACAAATAATAAAAAATGACTGCTTGTACCCTTTACGCGCGGTTGAAGTAAAACTTCTTTCACTCACTTTTTGAGAAATATTTATTCAAAAATTGGCTTGCGTCCGTAACTGTTTCACATTTCGTTCAAGATGGTTTCTACAGATGGGTTTTGATGCCGCCATCTGTCAGTCGATGCCTTTAAATAGCGGAAACTGCGGAAACACCTTCCGTTTGAATTTCCGTCTGAAGAAAGATCTGAGCTACTCTCAAGCCGCGCGTAAGAAGTTTTATTTCAAAAAAGTTCTGTCATGCTATTTTTCGTTAAAAATCATAAGTCGCTTTTCGGATTGATATTTTCTTTTAATTTGTACTTTAGGCTGATATGATTCGCAATTAAAATATATTACTACCGGTTGTGACTATTTGTGCTTCATATTTTTATCGATAACGTAATCGAGTCTTAATTTTTAGAAGTTGAACTTAAATACTGTTTTTTCAATATTCTAATTTATGCTCTTTCTGACAAAAAAATCAAGAAAATTATTTTTTTTAT
Organism: Xanthostigma xanthostigma; assembly: GCA_963575645.1. Taxonomy (NCBI): domain Eukaryota; kingdom Metazoa; phylum Arthropoda; class Insecta; order Raphidioptera; family Raphidiidae; genus Xanthostigma; species Xanthostigma xanthostigma. Next base: position 19,051,975 of record OY754468.1, read on the forward strand.
TTATTTCCTGTGTGACCAAAAAACTACATAAAAGAAAGATTGTTTTGTTATATTTTTTGGAATCATGTGTTTTCACTCTCAGCACTTATTTAAAGGGCAAAATTTTTGTATTTTTCAATAGTATTAAAACTAATTAAAAAGCTAGATTCATCATCTGTAATAATATGTTAATTTTTGATGGACGACAAATAATAATTATTGCTCTTGAAATAAGAGTTTTTTTCGTGCATATATTTTGATATTATAGCGAAGTTAAATTCATGGTACTACATAGTTGAAATTTTTTTGGATTCATGCTTATATTTTTTCTGATCTCAGAAAACTAATTTAAAAAAGTGATAATTTATATATAATTGATTGCTAGAAATATAGCAGATTGAAAAGATTATGACAATAAACCTATATGAGTACTGTAGCATTTGGTGGTGTAAAAATTAAAATAAAAGAATCTTCGTCAGTAAAATATATAAATTATTTTTCCATACAAATAGAAACTAAGTCCTTTTATCATGCCATCATTTTTTTTTTTTTAATTCACTTGTATAGGAGCAGGACCAAGTGCAGGCTATGTACCACAACAATCACCTTACGGGCAAATACCACAGCAACAAGAATCTCCATTACAAAAGCTGTCATCTTTTGGAGGTCCTGACTTTACAAATAATCACATGGACCAGCGTGCTGCAGCCACTCAAAACATGTTTCATGGAAATCATCAAGGCTATGATCAAACAGGAGCTAGGCCAATGGGTCCTCCTGCCGGTTCGTATCCGGGTCATGTAAGACAACAAATGAATCCGCAGCACGATATGAGAAGGCCGCCGCATCCTCAGTCGGGCCAATATCCGTATCATCCCGATTCCATGTATTCAATGCCCGATCAACAGCAACAACAACAACAGATGGGAGGCATGAACGAAGCTGCGGCTATGCAGGGCTGGAATCAGAATCATTCGGGTTTCTCGAATATGCAAAGATATGGTCAAATGCCGCAACAGACTCAGGCTACCGCTTATAGGCCACCTCCCCAGCAGATGGGTTACGGTCATCAAGATCCTAACGCAGCGGCAATGTCTGCACAACAGAAAATGGTACAGCAACAGTTCTCCGGAAGTCAACAGGGAATGATGAATACATTAATGCAGCAGCCACACCAAAACACAAGCGGTTATTCAATACCACAACAAAGACATTCGCATTATAGTCAAGGTTATACGAATACTAATATGCAGCAGGGCTACGGTGCTTACGGAACAATGCATCAAAGACTGCCTCATCATCATCAGTACCCGCAAAGCGGTCATCATCAGATGGACATGGCTGGCACGCAAGCTCAGCAGTACGGTCATGTTCAACAACACAATCAGGCCATGGCCGGTCAAATGGCCGCCGCTAGTCACGGCGTACAGACGGGCCATGGCGTGCAGCAAGCTCATCCGGCCGGCATGCATCCTGGCACGCATCCAACTAGTCAAGGGCACGTCCCTAATCAACAAACGGCAGGACCGCATCCGGGAGCGACGTTGGGTTTCAACCAGGCGCCGCAACAGCATCCACAATTGCAAAGACCGATGGACATGCAACCTACTTCGCAGTTTGCAGCTAAACATTCCGGTTCGCTGGGCGGTTCGAGTCCTCAGTACAGAGCTCCTTTCCCGCAGCTGTCGCCTCAAATGTCGCCGAGACCTCAGATGTCTCCGAGACCGCCGGCTTCGCAAATGTCCCCTCGTCCTGTGATGTCGCCGGCAAAGCCGAGCAATCTTTCCCCTCATCCGCAAAACATTCAGCAGCAGCAACCTATCCAAAGTCCTAGACCTGCCTCGAGCATGACACCTAAAACTAATACCAGTTCACCTGCGCCTACATATCCTCAGCAACAGAGCACATTGCAAGCTTTGGAGCAAATGGTCATGCCTACTGTTAGTAACAATGCATCTGATTATCCATCGCCGTTTACACAGCGATCGTTAGGCCCACCCGGGGGACATGCTCAAATGGCAATGGCTGCAAATCCAATGTCTCCTGTAATCGGACCGGGTCCTAGAAATTCAATGTCGCCGCAACAGTGGTCTCAAAGACAGCCAACTGTTAACAGTTTGAACGGTAGCATATCGATGATGGAACAGACCCAAGCACTAACAGCTCAAACGCAAAACATAACAAACATGCCACCTACGCAGCAGAGTTTGCAGGCATCTTGTACGCCGAACATGCCGACTAATCAAAACATGAATAGTATGGTTACTCAATCACAACAGAATGAAGATATGAAACTACAACAGTCATTACCGACAGAAATATCAAAACCTTTAGACAATAATGTATCGTCGTTAGCACCGACCAATAAACTTATGCCATCAGTATCTCATACTGAATTCAGTTGCAATTCAACAAGCTCGCCCGTTCATGTAAATGAGGATTTGTCATCTAATATTACAAGTAGCGCGGCCGATTCTACAGGAATGACGCAGTCACTCACGTCAGTCGTGTCTACTATGCCGCTGACACCTAACCCTACGCCGTCATCAACAACAGACGACAGTTTGCAAAACAACGAAAAGACAATTGAGCAGTCGGCTCCATCAGAGTTACTGACATCAGAAGAGGCTAGTAAAGATCTGCACAAACCTATTTTAAGTCAGTCTTCTCCAATGGCAGTAACGAATCAATCGCAAAATTGTTTTACTAATTACAATAAAATGGTACATAGTCCAGTGTTAGTATCGTCGCAACAAATTCAGAAACAGATAGACGTACCTGTTTTCAATCAAGATGGTTCCATACCCAATACGACGCAATCCACCGGATCTATAATGCCTTCTAATAATGCGCCGTCTCAAATATCTTCACCGCAAACTGTTGGCGGACAAAATACTCAAATGCAGTTGCCTACTTCTGGTATTATGACACAACCGCAAAGTCAACCTGTAAGTCAGCAGACAGGGATGGCTGCACAGCAGAACCAACAAAATGTTATGCAACAACAACAAATTGGTCAAATGAGCGGCCAGACTACGAATTTACCACAAAAAACGACAGGAATTACTCAGCAATCATCTCAACCAAGTTTGAATCAAAATCTTACCCAAAATACACAGGTATTAAATCAAACATCGGCACCTGGCCAATTGCCTTCTCAACACAGCATACCTCAAAGCAGTATTCCGAATCAAACACAAAATCAACAATTGTCTGGACCTCCGGGTATGCTCACGGGCATGAATATACCATCATCTATGCCGAACAATATGACACAACAAAATACTTTAATGAGCGGCGCTCCTCAAGGACCGCCGTTATATGAAAATAGACCTCCCGGAATGATGAATATTGGTCCCGGCGGTATGCCTCCCGGTATGCAAGGCCCGCCTCATGCGATTGGTCCTATGGGACTCCCGAACGTGCCGATGGGGCCGAGACCGACGGGAATAATGCCAGGCCCACCTGGAATGGGTCCAGGCGTTATGTTGCCTGGCCAAGACATGGTCTATCAGCCGCCTGTAAGTCATCATCAAGAAAGAGCTGCGCTTCAGCAGCAGCTACAAGAACTGTACTGTATGCCGCCGGCGCCAGAAAATCAGGAAAAGGTTACTCGTCTGCAAGAAAGACTGAATATATTAACGCAACACGAGGCGAATGACCAGTGTAATGGAGGTCCGCAGTGTGTGTTGCAAAGTCCTATGTTTACTTCGCCAATAATCGAAAGCCCACAGGTTTCTAGTACTACAGGTCGAGGACGTGGTAAAGGAACACCGAGAGCGAAAAAACCACGTGCTAAGAAAGGTGAAAAAGCAGCTGCATTGGCGGCCGCAGCCGCAGCTGCTGCCGCTCAAGCGGCAGCCAGTCAGATCCCTGCAGACCAAACTCCACCTACGCAAAGCAGTGACAGTACAAATAATGTATCTATCCAGCCACAAACCTTACCTGTATCGGAAGATTGTGTTACGCCCGGAACGGGTCTTAGTGTACCGAGCAGTGAAATAGGTGAAGTAACCGATATACCTTCTGATCAAATATCGACTGACATAGACCAAGCAGAAATAAAACCAAAGAAACCTAGAACACCTAGAAAACCAAGGGGTGAAAGAAAACCTCGTACACCTAAAACACCCCGCGAGCCTAAATCACCAAAAGAACCTAAACCTCCGAGACGCAAACGTGAGCCAAAAGATCCTAATAATCCAAAGCCAAGGCGGAGATATGTTCGCAAGAAGAAAATCGAAGAGGATGATAATACTATAATTACAATGGAAAAGACTGAAGATCCTTTGTCTTCAACCGAAGGTGACACTAAACCAAAAGTCGAAAGTTCTTCAGAGATTCCAAGTTGTAATGAAGCTGTTACAGCAGATTTAGAAACGACTACAGAAAAATCTTTTAAAGATGATGAAAATCAAGTACAGAATTCGGAAGTAACTGATACTAGTACGACTACGAAAAATGTAATTTCAGACGAATATACATTTGATAATAAAGATTCCGATGAAAAAGACATAGAGAAATTAATTCCTGCCGAGGTAACTCCAAAGAAACCAAGAAGAAGGCCAGCTAATAGATCGAGATCTGGCGTAGGTCGTAGCGGCAGAGGAAGATCGAGTACCGGTGCCCCTAGCAGAAGAAGGAGAAAAGGCGCATACCATCCTGAATCGGAAGGGGAAGGAGAAGATCTCATATCGACTCCGCCGCCTTCCCCGCCGCCCGATGGTGACGTTGATAGTTCTTCAAACAAAAGGCGGTCGGCTAGAAACACACAAAGAAAGAAATACATAGATGATGTTATGCTTAGATTTTCGGATGATGATTCGCCTTTACCTTCATCTTTAAAAAATGAAACCACTTCAAATAAAAATAATGATAGTAAAGCAAATGTGAAAACAGATGAAAATGGGACACCCATAACAAAACCAAATTTTGTCTACGTTAATACAACTGATGAAGATACAATGATTGTGCAGCACATCTTATCTTGTCGAATAGGTAAGAGAGAAGTAAAACCAACACCACCTGCGCCTCCTCCTCCGCCTCCTGTGGAACCTGCAGAGGCGGAAATTAAAAAATCCGAGGAGGAAGATAAAAAAGATGAAGAACAATCGGAAAAAGTTCCTGAAGAAGAAAAAACGGAGGAAACAACTGAAGATGATAAAGATGAAGAAATTAAAACACCTAATGAAGATAAAATTGATAATTCTGAAAAAATAGAAGAAACAAACATTGACAAAACGGATGAATGTAGTAATGAAACAAAAATGGATGAGGATGATGATGATAATGACAATGAAAAATCTAAAGAAACGGATGAAAAAGAAGAAAAGAGATCTCCTGTTATTGATGATGACGAAGAGACTAACATGGATATGGATCCTGAAGAGTTCCAAATGAAAATGAACAGTGGAAGTGTTGAAAACAAGGAAGGTGAGGTAAAAGGTTCAGGTGAGACAAAAACAGATACAGCAGCAAATGCAAACTCAAAACCTGAGATAACATCAACAAACGAAACACCTAATACAACAGACCAGCAACCGGCCGAACCAAGTGAACCTCCAATAATCGTTGATGTAGAAGAGTACTATGTTAAATATCGCAACTTTTCATATTTGCATTGTGAATGGCGAACCGAAGAAGAACTTTACAAGGGAGATAAACGTATTGCGTCAAAAATAAAAAGATTTAAACAAAAACAAGCTCAACAATTGAACATCTTTGAAAATTTAGATGATGAACCATTTAATCCCGAGTATGTAGAAGTGGATCGTGTTTTAGATGTAGCTGAACATACAGATCCTACATCACATGAAACTGTTAAGCATTATCTTGTGAAGTGGAGAGCGCTTCAATATGAAGACAGTACATGGGAGTTAGAAGAAGACATAGATCCGATAAGAATAGCTCAATTTGAACGTTGGCGTAAATTGCCACCGAGAGATCAGTGGAAGCCAAAGAAAAGACCATCGCCTGATCAGTGGATTAAATTAGAAAAATCTCCAATTTATAAAGGAGAAAATAGCTTACGACCATATCAGTTAGAGGGTTTGAATTGGTTACTATTTTCTTGGTACAACAGTAGAAATTGTATCTTAGCTGATGAAATGGGTCTCGGTAAAACGATTCAGAGTTTGACCTTTATCCATTCCGTGTACGAGTATGGCATCAGAGGACCATTTTTGGTAATTGCTCCACTGTCAACTATACCGAATTGGCAAAGAGAAATTGAAGGTTGGACCGATATGAATGTTATTGTTTATCACGGTTCATCTGCAAGCAGAAATATGATTCATGAATACGATATGTTCTACAAAACAGAAAGAGGAAATTTCATCAAAGAAATAACAAAATTCAATGTACTCATAACTACATTTGAAATAATTGTGACAGATTTTGCGGACTTAAAAGGTTTCAATTGGAGGGTGTGTGTAATTGATGAAGCTCATAGATTGAAGAATCGTAATTGTAAATTATTGGAAGGTCTAAGACAACTGAATTTAGAACATAGAGTGTTATTGTCAGGCACACCGCTACAAAATAATGTCAATGAACTGTTTTCGTTATTGAATTTCTTAGAACCATTGCAATTTTCTAATAGTGAAGCATTTTTACAAGAGTTTGGTTCTTTGAAAAGTGAAACCGAAGTGTTAAAGTTACAAGCTTTATTGAAACCGATGATGCTTAGACGATTAAAAGAAGATGTTGAAAAATCGTTGGCTCCAAAAGAAGAAACGGTGGTAGAAGTTGAATTAACAAATATACAGAAAAAATACTATCGAGGCATACTTGAACGAAACTTTTCGTTTTTATCCAAAGGTACAACTTCAGCAAATATACCTAACCTAATGAATACTATGATGGAACTTAGAAAATGTTGTATACATCCATATTTGTTAAATGGTGCCGAAGACCAAATTGTTTATGATTACAAACAATCTCACGGTGAAGATACGGACGCATATTATAAAGCGTTGATCAATTCTTCTGGTAAAATGGTTTTAATAGATAAACTTCTTCCAAAGTTGAAAGCAAACGGCCATCGCGTGTTAATTTTCAGTCAAATGGTGAAATGTTTAGATATACTTGAAGATTATTTAATGTATAGAAAATATCCATTTGAGAGAATTGATGGTCGTATTCGTGGAAATTTAAGACAAGCTGCCATCGACAGATATTCAAAGCCCGATTCAGATAGATTCATATTTTTGCTTTGTACAAAAGCAGGCGGCTTAGGTATCAATTTGACGGCCGCCGATACTGTGATTATTTACGATAGTGATTGGAATCCTCAAAATGATTTGCAAGCTCAAGCTAGATGTCATCGAATAGGTCAACAAAAAATGGTCAAAATTTATCGCTTGCTATGCAGAAACACGTATGAGAGAGAAATGTTTGACAAAGCTTCTTTAAAATTGGGCTTGGATAAAGCAGTGTTGCAAAGTATGAATACTTCACAGAGTGGTAAAGATCCAAATAATAAACAGTTATCAAAGAAAGAAATTGAGGATTTGCTAAAGAAAGGCGCCTATGGCGCTATTATGGACGAAGATAACGATGGAGATAAATTCTGCGAGGAAGACATAGATATGATTTTAGCCCGCAGGACACAAGTTATTACTATGGAATCAGAAAAAGGCTCGACGTTCTCGAAAGCAAGTTTCGCTTCTTCGGGTAACCGTTCTGATATCAATATAGACGATCCAGATTTCTGGAATAAATGGGCCAAAAAAGCCGAAATTGATACGACAGAAAAGGACGAGAGCGAAGATTTAGTTATGACCGAGCCGAGGCGCAGAACTCAAATTAAACGCTACGGACACGATGAAAGCGTAGTCGATATGTCGGAATTGGAATCTTCCTCGGAGAGTGACGGAGATGGTGAAGGGCTCGGACTATCTGGAAGAGGTCGCCGAAAGTTGAAAAAGAAGAAATCCAAATATTTGACGGATGAATACATCCCAAGAGAGAAAGATGTTGTCTATGGAAGCTGGGCTCGAAGCGAATGTTTCAAAATTGAAAGAGGACTTCTTACCTTTGGGTAAATACATTTCTTATTTATACAGTGAACGTTTGAAGTTTCAAGGCTTTGAACAATTTATTCTCATGGTCATCCATTTATTTACAGTTGGGGACGCTGGCAGGAAATCATAACGCATAGTCAACTTCACAAGGGTTGGAGAGATAGTGATGTTGAGGATTGTGCCAGAGTTATTGTAAGTAAATAATTATTTTACAGTGTTGTTCATTTATTTCATTGTGGATATATTTCGTTTCAGTTGTTATATTGTCTTCGTTTTTACCGCGGTGATGAGAAAATTCGTAGTTTTATTTGGGATTTAATTACACCTACTGAAGATGGCGGAGATGCTTCAAAGATAACGCGTAACCATAGCGGTTTAAGAGATCCCGTACCACGAGGTATTAGAAACAAAAATAAAAAGAACAAGATGAAAGAAACGGGCAAATTGCCTGATTCGAATCATTGGAGCCGAAGCGAGAAATATGACGGTGATATATTTCTTGAAAACAATTACAAAAAGCATTTGAGCCGGCACGCAAATAAGTATGTAATAACGCCTTAAATACTAATTATTGCAAATAATTAATTATAAAATTTTAATGTAAAATTTTTAAACGAGAAAAATTAAATGCTAATAATTTTTTATAGATTACTTCTTCGAGTCAGAATGCTGTACTACATCAAACATGAAATCATAGGAGACTTGGTACAACATATAGCAGACGGTGTACACGCCAGGTATGATTCGATAGTGTTATTCAGCAGTCCGTTTAATTTAAATTCTTTTTTCGGTTTCGATGACTTTTAAAAGCCATGCAAAATTAAATAAATATTTGGGTACTCGGCTGAGAAACACTGTCATAATACTGTTCTTTTTTTTAATTTTAACAATTTAATGGGAATTTTTACTAATTTTTTATAAATATTTTAACATTTAAATGTATTGTAGTAGAGAGATGTTTTGTGTACTACTGAAATTCCATTTATGGGTAGGCTCAGCGGATCTTAGCGCCATGTGAACAACTGCTTGAGCATTTTGTAACAGCTGACTAGGCGTTTTGTATTTGCACAACTTCTATTTAATTAAAAATTGCTATCGATGATAGATTATAGACGCTGTCAATTATTAGCAATTTAACAGATCTGTTATAATTTTTAAGTGTTAAAATAATGTCATTGTTGAAGCTACCCAATGTAACAACAGTACCTTTCTACAACTAATACATTTTCAGCCATCAAATTTACATCTTTTATTTACTAATGCATGATTAAATTTAAAATTCCTGTTTGTTTAATGTTATTTATTACTGAACTGCTTGAATATGCCAGAATATTTTTATTAAAATTAATATCATTCCATCACATTTTTAGAAAGCCTTTGCCTTTTTATAAGTAAATATGTTTACTATTGTTACTATTCATGTCAACATTTAAATTACAATACCCACAAATCATTTTAACACTCATTTATTAACTTCACCTGTATGTATCCTATATGTTTGTATCTATCTAAAAATGCAATATTTCAATTTAATTTTCACCCACTTGCAGAGTCTGAATAATTTGAAATTTTGCACGCGTGTCAAGAACCCATTACAATACAATAATTTATATTAAAAAACAAAGACAATTGAGTGTTGGTTTTTAGGGTTATGATTAAATTCCATTTTTTTTAATGATCCAGTAATTATGAAACGCTAGCTTTATTAAATCATTGCCAATGAATGATTAACACTGACAGTTGCAATGATAACATAAACAAGATTAAAATAAAAGATAAACAAAATTCACCTGATAAATCTTTTTAAATGTAAAGCTGTAATGTTTTGACACCTGATTCGATTTATTTAGTTTCAATTTTAGTCATAAGATAGCGTGACTTAAGAAGTTACTTGCCAATTTAGTGAATATGAAATAAAAATTGCGTTCTCTATGGATTTGTTGATTGAAATTTAAATGTTGGCATTAAGCATTTTATTATTATTTTTGATCGATTAATTGATTGTTTTTCTTGCTGCTATGCCGGGTTTCTTGCCTGTTTTATTTATTAACCTCACAAACACGCTGCACTATAAAACACTTTAAAATGCATTTGTATGAATGTTTATATATTTTACTTACACATTTTAATTGTAAATGTTTCATACATGTTTATGCTTCACAAATGATTTTGTGAAGCGAATATCAAATTCATAATTATTTTTTTGCATCAAATATTTTTTTTTTTATCACTCGTCATCAAGAATTTAATTTCATCATACAGTGTGAAATACTTAGGGTCTGCAATGAAGTTTTTTTTACCGTTGTCAATAATATCAGGTTTTCAAATAATTGAACAGGAGCCTTAGTCAATTGATTTTTTTTAATCACCATATTTATTAAACATCTGTCTGTTGTAGAGAATTTTGTATAAATCTGTCATATAATAATTGTATAGTAAGATCACCGACAACAATTCATTTCGAAGATTTTATTGATATCTATAAAATGTTCTAACTTTGCAAAGTTCATTATGTTGAGAAAACCAAAATATTCTATTAAATATAATTTGACGCGTTCATTTTGGCTTTTAATACTAAATAAGTTAAGATTTAAACAATCGTGAAAAAATTTGTATTCAATTTTTTTCTAAAAATGTATTTATATTTTTTTATGTTAGTAAAAATAACTCATTTGCAGACTTGTGCAAACGTTTATTTGATTTTTTTTTTATTAATTGTGAAGATGTATCTCGAATCATTTAAAATAACCTTCTAGGCAATGTCAGCTTTAGTTAATAATTATCTATTAATTAAGACAATTATCCCGTAAAAGATAAAACTTTATACAATAATTTAGTAGAGATTTGGCTGATGAAATGAAAAGCAAAAGGTAAGCAGAAACCTTCGTTCGGTATTATTATTAAATTGGAGAATTAAAGTACCTATACTAGCGGAATTCGCGTAAGAATGAGCTGTAGCTATCAGTAATGTAATCAATGTCAATTTTTAGACATTCCCGAATTTGAATACTTGCAGCCAATATTCGCGAAAACATAAGATATTTTTTTTAAAGAAGTAAGAAGAAAAGCTCATTTAACGAAAATGCTACGAAGTTAATATTTTGTCCTATTTAATATTGTTTTCACATTGTTATGTTTTTTCTGATATTAATATTCGCATTTTTTTTGTGAATGCGAGTGTCAAAAAATATGCGTGTAGGAAACAATTGTTTCTGAATGTACTGGACACAAGGTATTCTTTCCATTATGTAATCCCTCTTAGCACATCTTCGTATGTTAAAGGATTGTAATAATCATAAGGTCAAACGATTAATATAATTGGTTGTGATCCAATTAAAGCTGTACCATGGTGGAAATATTTTCACCATGGCACAATACATACTCCTTACTCCTAGCTTAACATTCTAGATTCATCGACAGTTGTATTTGTTGATTTCTAATTCATTTGTTCAACTCACAAATAATTTGAAAGCATTACTGCTCTAGTTGTTATTTTCTGTATTTTTGTAATCATTTGCTTTTTTGAGAACCGTTTAACTACAGCTAAATTATACTTAAGTGTTTACATTTGGGTAGAACTGAAAAATTTGCAGTGTATTTGATTGTTTAAGAAAGTTAGAAAACTAGCTTTTGAAGGTTGTTTCAGACAAATAGTGATACATTTTCATAATTGTCAAAATTTTTCATAAAATGCAAAAAATTACTAGTTTGTGTTATTTTGATAGACGTATGAGACATAATACGGGATGAATAATTTAAAACGAAACATGCACAATCACATATTCGAATAATATAGAATAGAACATAGATCTTCCTGCATCCATTCAGGCAGTGGAACATACGTAAATTATTGTGTTGTTAGCCAACAGACATAAGTTGACACTAACTGTCGCTGTTTGGCTAAGACTTTTTAGGAAATCAAATATATTATGGAGAAGTAACTCATTAAATACTTTAAAAAGCAACTGTTCTTTTGTTATGAAGATCTGTCAAAAAGAAATTAGGTAGTTGCCAAGCATACTTTTATTAATTTTTACGTGTGAAACCATATGTAACCGTGCAAACGAAAAGTAAATATTCAATAAATAAAATTATCGACCAATTTTTCAGACAATATATTAACAAAAAATATAAAATTAATACATTAACGTTTCAATCCGGATTGAAACGTTAATGTATTAATTTTATATTTTTTGTTAATATATTGTCTGAAAAATTGGTCGATAATTTTATTTATTGAAGAGTTCTATTCAGACGTTAATCAAAGATTTGAAAAGTAAATATAATTAGTCGTTACTCGCGAAAAAAATATTTATTCAAATTGAGTTCACGTCACCATAACAACCCGTTGGGTCCACGCACTGATATGCCCATGGTTTTCCGAGGAATTTATCATTTGAACTTAATTTTAAAATGCATAATAGCCTGACTCAAATCATATCAAAATCCATAGTCTCCGAACAAATGATGACTCACTTTTCCATACGATGAACCCAGGATGACTGATTCACGGCTCATTATTTTGAGAATAATGAGTATATGCATCATAGTGCCTGCTGAAAGGCATAGGTACTGTCTAATTATTCGTGCAATTTTCGTTTTAAATTATTCAGCCTGTATATCATTCTTTCATCATGAAAACGGCACGGCACTCAGTATAGCAAAATCTAAAACAAAAACTAATTGGCCTATATATTTATATTATGTAGTTTATATAATAATATTGGTCCTGTTCAGTGCACTTCCTTCGATCGCTCTGCATACGTGCTGTTTATATTTCTGATTCAATATCAATAAAAATAAAAAAAAATCGTTTCCTATCGATAATTACTCCATAAACAGTACATTGGTGCATTTGTTCATTGAAGAGGATCAATAATATAATATCCAACATAATGAGTAAGTTGGATTTGCAAAGAAAATTTCAAAACAAAATCTGGACTATGTTGGTTGTGGTGGTGATTGCAGTGCCTTGCCGATATACCCACCGCATTGCGATCTGCCCCCCACATTATGGTGGGACGTTGAGTGCGACAAATCACTACTAGTGGGCGTATGGAAGCATGGCTATGAGTGCTATGGCGAGATACGTAATGATCCCGCCCTATGTTTCCTGGCCTTGTGTGGGCCGGCGCCCCACACTACCGCTACTACTACTACTACCACTCCGCTTGTTGTCTCCGCTGGTAAAGCTAAACACACACCATCACCTGACACCGCACTGTAAGTAGCTCTCCAAATGTCCCTTGGATACCCCTCGACTGTGGAGCCTTCTTCAATCATTTAGTGTCGCGTTTTTTTATTTACACAGTCGACTGAAAATTTTATTTATTCCAAAGGTAATGCAGGGTGAATTATGTTGCGGTGAAATTATTAACTCGAAACTAAAAAAATCACTAACTTTTTTTTCATAATTTATATCCGTCAAGATTTACATCTAATGAGGAATACATACACTTTCCAAATTCTTTAGTATTGCCATACGATAATATTAAAGATTGATATTTAGAACTGTCTTTAAAAACTGAAAATTAGTGTAGTAATCCATCCAATAGACGAGATTTGACATACATTTTATTTTTGATCTCTTTTTTACACTGGATACAAGTACAGGCTAGTAGAATATTGCCACCAGAGCTTCTAGTGCTTGGCTTGCTTCAGATAGAACAGTTGGTGGAACATTTTACTATACTAGTAATTGCTCGTATGATATTGGTTATGATAAAAATAATGCTCTTAGATTATTATTAGCACTTTCCAGTTGAATGTTACATAAGCTACAGTCGAGACAAATTAGGACTACTCTTAATTAAACTGGCACTATTCACTCGTGCGAAGGATCACGCACTAATTACGCTAAAAACATACCTCAGTGAAAATTGAAAATTTCTATGGATATGATAGTCCAAGAACAATCTTCGTGAAATACCTACCTAAAATCTCAAACAGCAAAAAATTTGAATGATCGTTCTTGGGGTATTAGAAACTGTTCTGACTATGAAAAAGTGTGCTCCGATTTGCAGTTAAGGTAAAAACCACCCCTTTAAATTCAGATACAATTGGCACAAATTGAAACATATAAACGGAATATCCATTTGTTTTTTCGCTCTATGCGTTAAACCTCTTTTGGCGGGGGGGGGGGGGGGGGTGTTGCGCAATGGATAAACGAAAATGTAACACCGCCACCGTGTTCAGTATCCTCCAAAACGGGAGGTGGTAATCTCATAAAATCGCAAAATATTCAAGATAAGGAAGGTAAAAGTGGCCAAAGACAAATCACCCGATACGAAATTCAAGTAATACGCTGGGGTTTTTATAACCGGAACTTTATTCCAGACGCTAAAAATATTCCTCATATATACAGAAATTTTCAATTTTTACCGAAGTCACAATGTAATTTAGTGCGCATGATTTGTTTACGCACAGATTCACTCAGATGTGTACGAGACTGGAAGGTGTATTTTTCGTGCAACTTTGGAAAGTGAAATTTTTCATAAAAATTACAGAATATTTTTGGTTTTGTTTTTTTTTTTTTAACTCACGGTGTTCCATATATTTTTTTATATTTAATCAGCTTTATCATTTTTTCGAGGTTTCGTGTTATTAAAACTATAATTTTATCAGACATTTTACATTTACTCTGCTTTACCTTTAAACAAATTACTAATTTATATTGAGATAGAAAATTTAAATAATAATAAACAATAACATCTTTTTTCCTGGTGAAAATTTTTAGTTTTTTGAACTATAATTTTTTTGAGATGTTTTGGGAGTTTGATAAATTAAGTACCTATCTCGTTTGTAATGAAGTGACTTAAGTAATGTCAACACCAGCGATTTAGTGAGTGATAATATTACAAACAAGATAAATACTACATTTCTTGCATTTCTCTCCTATAATTTATAGCTTATTTTCACTTCATAATAAGTATATATTTATATGACAGTTCGGCTATATTGGAAATTTGGATTGTTTACGGAGACAAAGCCTATTTTGGATCTCTGTCGCTCATATGGATTTAAATGGCAACTGACAGAGTTATATAACTATTGCATTGGTAAAATCGTATTACTTTTGTTTTACTTAAGGCACTTAACTTAGTGCGAAAAGGGAACATTTGACTACTGCTATACAGAAATGAAAAGCAGCTATTTTATAGTGAGTCGTGCAAAGATATATCAATTATAATTTAAAAAAAACGTTGCTATTGTATATTATATATTTTTAAAAATTTTAACTTCAGGTTACGATGGGTTTGATAAAAATGTATTTTATATTTTAAATTTATTTTATGAAAAGGATATCAGGATTTTTTTGTGAATTTTGTCTTGAAAATATTGTCCGGCCCTCAAGCCTATCCATTTCACACAGATATCATTATTTATTTATCATTTATTGTTCGCATGCTTGTGGCTAATAAGCTGGCCGTAGTTGTTGAATTATCATTATTTCGTCGTTCGACATTAATATTGCCACAGAATGAGAAACGACATTTGGTATTTACAGAACTGCACACTATTTCGAGAAAGAATAGAAGTCAAGAACCTGGGTAGATCAGTCTTTAAAATCGCTAAATTGTTAAAATTTGAATTTAGGTACTTTGTGATTTAAATATATTCAAGATGTTTTTATCCATAATTTACAAACACTTGTTTCTTTGCCTATGTCATCTCAAGGGATTCGTAGGATATCTCTGGACATCCAGTCTGTCGGGATCAATCTTTTTCCATCAATAATACATAAATTTTTAATCAAACTAATCAGATATGAGAAATTTTTTTTACGAGAGATGGATACATCGGCAGTTTTTGTTTTGTTTTTATATCTTTGTATTTTTTTCTCGCAAAATCCACTTCTGATGTACCTAGTTACTCCTGACAATTTCTTTTCTTTTAAATTTTGGAACATAATAATTCCGAACATTTTTCAAGTGCCTGTACAAATGTGTTTTGAATTCTGTGTTCTCATAAAACACGCCATTAAGTTTATTAATAATTGTTTTTATTCATTGTATCGTTTGCAGTGATCAGTAAGTTTTATTTTTATATATGCGGTTTGTTAATTTTTACATTTTTGTTTTGCTTAACTTGGCAGCAATAACTTAAAATATTCCTTTATACAAGTATATTTATATTTCTGCACTAAAAACTTAGAAATTCGAAAATCACAGACAACTGTATTTTGTTTCTGTGTTTGAACGTTCATATTTTTTTTTTTTAACAACAGTACCGAAGAAGAAGCACAAGCTGCCGGTATGTCTAATGTGGAAGACATGGGATATGAGGAGGGTGAAAGTTCAAAGTCTACTTTGATTAAGGAAACGCTTTCGGAAACTGTCTCCGAAGGCGCTGAATCTTCACCGGGTCCCTCTTCGTTGTTAGAACCGCAGATAACGATGACAGTTGAAGACAAACCAATATCGGAAGATGGCGGTGGTGAAAAACATGCGTGGCCTTCTATGCAAGACATGAATACTAGGCTGAGAAGAGTAATTACGTCTTATCAGAGAAATTACAAGAAAGAAGAGCAAAAAATGCAACAAAAAGTGAAGGTAAGATTTAATTTTATTCTTGCGTAAGTTGAAATACTTGCTTCAAAATCAATGGAGAATAATACTTTCGTTTTTTTTTATAGAAAGTGTTGCAATAATCTGAAATTATTTTGGAAAAAAAAGATTGATTGGTTTACGTTATTTACTAAATATGCATTTATAATAAACAATTTTTAATTAAATAGTTCATAGTAGGAGTGCTATGAAACATTTTTGGGAAGGTATTTGAGGCACTGCAAATTAGTGTAACACTTCTTTTGAAATGTCTGAATACAAAATCGAAGACCTTGCTTTGCGAAATTTTATTTGCAAAAAAAGTCCTTGAGGCATTTTGAATTTTTAATACCTTCAAATTGACTACTTAATAAAATAAGCCAGATTATTTAGTTAGGTCAAAATGTTTGCCAGGCTAAGTAATCTGACTTATTTATTTTATTAAAAATTAAATTTGAGGGTATAAAAATTTCAAAATGCCTCAAGGATATTTTTTGCAAATAAGATTCCACGAAGTTAAATTCAAGGGTTTTTGATTTTGTGTTCAGACATTACAAAAGAAGTGTTACCCAAATTTTACGCTGCCTCAAATGCATACCCAAAAAGGTTTGATAGCTCTTGGACTATAAGGAAGCAAAATGATAGATGTATTCTAAAATGTCTTTTTATGCAAAATATATTAAATACTTAAGATAGTGTAAATCCAAAGTGCAGTGTTGTAGCAAGTATTTTTTTGTGAGAATTGTTTTATCTTTTTGCATTTTTTTTTTTGTCATAATTCATCTTCTCATTAGTTTAAAAGCTCGATATTATACGATTTGCAATATTTATTCAGAATGCTTTAGAAATTTGCAGTTAAAACTTCTGTTTTTAGTGCATGATTAGTTTTTATTTCGAAATTGTTGAAATATCTTGTCCAGTGTTCCAAGGAAAACTGTTAAATTTCATTGTTGTTGATGAGAATGTTTTCAAATAAATAATATTGTTGAGAATTTTTAATTAAAAATAATATGTTCCTTGCAAAGTTGGCAATACGTTATATTATTTTTTATAGTAGACACCATTTGTTCTGTACAATTTTCATGTCTACTTACATTATTTTTTAAAATCATTCTTTAAAATATTAAATTTTGTTCTTTAACAGTATTTTGAAGTTTAACTTTTTTTTTATAACTAAGTAAAAATTAATAATATTTATTGTGTTGCTTCGAAATTGAATATTAGAATACCTACTTCACATTTTTATGGTAGCTAAATATGTTTTTACTGTTTCTACAAGATGAATAATTTAAAACGAAGCGTGCAAGGTCATAGATTCAAAATAATTAAGTCATCGAGATATGGATGGAATTTTGTCAACTTATTTCTTAATATATCTGCAATAAGTACCCAAAATTTCAGAAAGGTTTGCTAAAAAAATTATAAGATTTATAATTATGACATTAACATGAGCTCTTACGGAA
The DNA here is from genome assembly GCA_963575645.1 of Xanthostigma xanthostigma. Lineage (NCBI taxonomy): Eukaryota > Metazoa > Arthropoda > Insecta > Raphidioptera > Raphidiidae > Xanthostigma > Xanthostigma xanthostigma. Next base: position 19,069,987 of record OY754468.1, read on the forward strand.
AAATCGTGCATTCATAGTTTAATATCTGTAAAACACATAGTAATATCACCAACAACATTTTGTGATTTTTAGGATACGTTAGTCACTTATCTAAGAAGCTCTGTTCAAGATTTTATCTATTGTCACCGCGGAAAATCTCGAGAAAATAATACTTATTGCTGAAAAGTATCAGAAGAGCAGGCTAATTTTTATTAAAATACGCGTTTACAGTTGATAACAGCGCACTCATGTAATATATAGTTTAATATATATTATGTATGTATGTTTTGCTGTCTAACAAACTGTACCGAAATAGAAGTTTTGAATCCGAGAGTTGACGTCAGCGAAGACCCGCGCCTTAGACCGCTCGGTCAACGATTGCTCTTACAGTAGTGGTATAACATACTAACAGTAATAAACACTTGCTGTAGTCCAAAGGAAGGTTACAAATAAACATACATACATACATACAAACTTACAAGTGAAGTTAATATAAAGCGTGTAAAATGTTTAAAACTCAACCTTATTTTCAATCATTTTTCCTCACTTTAGTAAAATGTCATTAGCTCTGTTCCCGCAACGATCTGATACCATTTGCAAATGGACAACGCATTCATAAGCGAATGCAGATTCGGATGGTTTGAGATCGTTGTGCAAACAGAGCTAATAACTATATTAAAAACAAATTAAACTATGTCTATTGCCCAACAACACAATAATTTACGTTCTGTTAACCTGTGTGAAAATGGACATGGAGAGATCTTTTTTGTACCTTTTCCAATCGTTCGAATCTGTAAACTTGCACGTTTTGTTTTAAATTATTCACCCAGTATATTGTTTAGTATGTGTACGTGCAATATTTTGTTATTAATTCAAGAATGAAGAGGTTTAAAAAACGTAAATATTTTTTTAGCTAACAATGCAGAATCTTTTTGTTTTCTTCATCTTATTTAAGCCGTACACAAGCTACTGAATTTAGTACGATAAATAAATCTTGTTGGCTGTGCTTTGACTTATTGTATTTTTTATTTGGGCTGTGGTTATTCTGGCTTTAACTGTAGCGCATTGTTGCGTTTTCTGTTGTTGTCTCATCTCCAGCCCCATCAAGCATCAATGATTCATGCGCCGTCCTCATCGTCCCCCGTGACGATAACTCCGGCCGTGTTAGGAGCCTCGGATGCAACGACGACAGATCTACGGGATGCTTTCAACGTACCGGGATGGGACTTGCAACAGTTGGCCATGTATTTTATGGTCAGTACACAAAACCTGAAACAGTGCCTTTGTATTGCCTTTTCTTTTTTTGAATGCATATTTTTTAAGAAACTAAACACCCGTTGAAATTTGACACAGTGTTGAGTTTTGAAAAAATAGGTAAAACGATGGTTCAATTGGCTGAGTGTTATGCTGGTTTTCAATGTAGTTTTTGTATTTGATGATTCAGATTTTTAGATCGCTTACGAGGTAAGTTTGTATTTCAAATCGAGCTCGGGCAAACTCATACTGGAATACATTCCGGCGGGATATGAGTTCCGGTGTTCCTGGACACTTGCTTTTGTACTCCTCTTTTAAAAATGAATATGTAGAAATATTAAATTATAAGAAAATTACCAAGTGCTTATATATTTTTAGTGTTTTTAGATACCTATTTATTGATCCGTTGTGACTATTATTTTAAAATAATTAAATTTATTTAATATGTTCATGAATTCTGCTTAACCTAAGCGTTAATACTGATGTCTTCTATGTACTACGTTTTTTCTGTGAAATGAAAGGAAAAAAATGATACTAAACGCGTCTGTTATAATAATGTATTCTCCGAATTAAAAAAATTGAAGTCAGATTTTTATCGACCCCCTCACTTTAATTGAAATATAATGAGGTTTTTCTCGCTCATTTTAAGCCCATGTAATTAATTAACGTCACCTTACAATGATTAGCATCCCAGACTATTTTATAAGTATTTTATTTTTAGACACGACAACAAAATAACTTGTCCTATAATGCTTTTAAACTTTCTTATTTAAATTATTTTTTCGCTTAATTTGCTTGAATTACTCATAAGCGATCTAAAATCATCGTACAGCTGGAAATTATAATTATTTAGGTGAGAATAGATTACCAATCTGTCAGTAGATTTGTAGGTATCTGCTTCGAAATAGTTCAATTTTATTAAGAAATTGCGAAAGATAACTCTAATAATTTAGAGAGATGATGATCCTGTTCAAATGTTGGAAGATTAAAAAAGGAAGAATCCTGGTGGCATAGGATAGATGAACAAAGCAAATACTGAAGGTTTTTATTGCATTTTATTGTGTGACGTTTCGGCAATCTTTATGCCATCTTCGGAGAATCTAGAAGATTCAATATATGAAAAGTTATAAATTATTGTTGTTACAAATCTTTGATTAACGTCTGATTAGAACTCTTCAATAAATAAAATTTTATTTATTGTATTGTTGTTACATTTGTTATTGATCTTAAAGTTGTTATTGTTAAAATTATTGTTGTTCGCAAAGAATTTAATACGAAAGGGGTGGTTGCCAATAATTTGATTATGTAAACACTTTAAGTTCTTTGTAATAAAACCGGGAACTAATAACAAATGTAACAACAATAATTTATAACTTTTCATATATTGAATCTTCTAGATTCTCCGAAGATGGCATAAAGATTGCCGAAACGTCGGACAATAAAATGCAATAAAAACCTTCAGTATTTGCTTTGTTCATCGATCCTATGCCACCAGGATTCTTCCTTTTTTATTAAGAAAGTAATTGTGTTCGATTTTAGCTGAAAAACTTACTAATCTAAATTTAGTTGAAATATTTTCTTATATTTTGATGAAATCACATACATTTGTGTTTTTTTGTTTTATATAATTAGTAATAATAACAATGATAAATGTGTTTAACGTTTGTTTCTCGACCTTATGCCGTAATGGACGTCATTCGCACAATTACTATTTTCAGTATACCCCACTTCTCGTTATTTTCTACATTTTTTTAAACTTCAACTTCATAACAATGGGCGAAATTTGAAAAAATTAGGATAAAATAGGTAGCTCTTTGGAGCATAGGACTTTGACAGGTAATCGGTCAAGGCCTTGAATAAAGGCTGCTGCACACGAGGTTGGTTGTGCCGCTGGAGTTTACGCTGACTGCAAGGATGGAAATGCCGCCACTGCGTGCGCAGTTACAAGCTGGAGAACCGTGGCTATTTTTTGTGCTTATGTCTCTGCTGGTTTTGAGCTAAAACTAATCAGAAATCAATATCTTGTCACGTGAGCGACATGGATAAAAGTCCACAAACATGGCGTTCACTTTTGTTAACAACAATTTCAAAACACGTATCGTGTAAAGCGAACACATAAAAACCATCACGAAATTCAGCGTCACAGCACGCTTGAAACCAAGCAGCCAAACCTAGCTGCAAAGCAAACCTCGTATACACCGACCTTAAGGAACTATTTTGATGTTTATCTGGAATATAGAACACATAGCTGTAAAAATCTCAAAATAGCACATTTTTGCCGATCAGACTTTCTTTCTTAGCACGGCAGTATAAGCCGTTAGCCTACACTGACATAAATGCTTGATTACTGTTAAAAGACTGACAAATTTGGGAATCACTGTTCTACCAGCTAATAGTTTGTTAGATAATTAAGTAGTCGTTATAGAAAATCATGCTTACCTGTAAAAATCATTTTTATCATGTCTTCTATTGTTTTTCTTTGTCAGTTTCGCAGTCGACATTTTATAAAAATAATTCATTGTATAATTTATAGAAAATGGAACGACGAGAAAAATTCGATCACGTCGTTCGGGATCGTGAAAAACACCGGCTGGAAGAAACACAAAAAAAATGGACCCATCGTGAGGAGGAATCTTTTCTGCGTACAATTTGGAATTTCGGAGTTTTGTACGATCCCCAAAAACAGGTGTACGATTGGACCAAATTTAAATTGCTGTCAAAATTAGAGAAAAAAACTGACGATTTATTAACGGAGTACTACAAAAGCTTCATGAATATGTGTAAGCGCCAGTCCGGTATTAAAGTCGATACGAATGAAATGAACGAAATACAAGTTGAGCCGGTAGATGAAGAAAAAGCTAAGAAAACTTTAGAACGAGTCGAGTTATTGAGTAAGATTCGTGAAGAAATTCTTTGTCATCCGCAGTTAGATGAACGATTGACCCTTTGTCAGACGTCGGCTGATGTCCCGGATTGGTGGATTCCGGGCAAACACGATTTAGACTTATTGATCGGCGTGGCCAAACACGGTTTGGGTCGCTCAGATTATCATATTCTAAACGACCCTGAATTATCGTTTTGTAAAGTACTGCGAAAGCGATGCTTGAGTGAACAGCCTGCCGTTGAAAAACAGGCCATCAAACTGGAAAGCCCTGACGATATTCTGAAATTTGATAAAAATGAGATTCTTGTAAAATTGGAAAAAGGGGAAGGTACATTAAAGATTGAAAAGGTTGTTAAAAGAGAACCTGAAATTGACGTAAAGACTGAAAGTGTTTCGGAAACAGAAGATACTGTCAATGTCACTTGTGTGAAGACTAGTTCTAAGAACGTAAAAATAAAAGAAGAAAAGACTGACACGGAAAGTGACGAGAAAGAAGTACCTCCGCAATCACCGACAAAGAAAGGCGAAGAGTGTAAGAAGAGCAGTCCGAAAGAAAATAAATCGAAGAAAGATACCGAGTTCAAAAGTAAAGAATTAGAAAAGTTGAATGTGGAATTAACACCTGAAGAAATGTCTGGTACGCGAACGACGAGGTCGAAAAGAAGACAGGCCGAATCAGAAGAAAAAGAGAAAGCCAAAAAAGCTGAAAAAGTAGATAAAACTGAGACAACAGAAAAAACCGAAGAAGAAACCAAAGCAGCCGATGCGGAATTTCAAAAACAGAATGACGATGCTAGTAAACAAGCGGCGGAATTGAAAGCTAAATTTCCGGATCTAGAAGTGATTCAGCCATTGTCTCGTTTATCACAAATCGATACTTTTGTATTGCGCGACCGTCAAAGTTCGAGCGGTGCGCTAGACTTTTCAGAAACGACTGTAGCACAAATGATAAACAATGCAATTAAATGGCCCAAAGAATATGCTCTGCAAGTCCGCTTAACGCACATAGTCCATACAGTAGAACACAACGAGTGGCCTGTACCGAAAACATTCACGGCGTTCGCGAACAATCCTTCGGAAAGCGAAACCGGCGGAACAAACGATACGCCGAACGTTACGCCTAAACGTGACGCTTCGACTCCGGTCTCAATATCGGAAAATTCTGAAGTGATAACGATAACTACCGATCATTCGTTAAGCGTTAAAATGAATTCGAGTAATAAACGTAAACGTCATATTGCGATCGACGTCGAAACTGAAAGAGCCAAGCTGCACGCGCTATTGAATAGTACAGCGAGCTTAAGTCAGTTGCCGACGCCTTTAATGAAACCTAGTCCTTCGTCGTGGCATGAAAACGAGGATTCTGAAGAATCTAGAAGATCAACGCCGGTTACTCAACAACAATCCTTACAACCTCCGCCGGCTCATCAACACGCAGCAAGAACGAGCATGTCTATGCCACCGTTCGATATGAAATATCCTTCGGCCTCGAAACTGACGACTGCGCCTAGTACTTCAAATAATCCCAACTCTGGCTCGTCGTCGATGGCACCTATCGATTTATCATCCGGGTGAGTTTGATGTTCTTTGTTTTTACATTGTAATCCGGTACTAGCTTAGTTTTTGTGCGCGTGACTTACGCGACCAATCAGCCTTCAAATTTTAACCTTGAACAAATGACGCCAGATTTAAAAACTGAATACACAAAAACGTGTAAATCGAAAATTAAAAATTTTCAAGTCAAAACCGTGTAAATCTAAAAGCTTGCAGAAAATGCATAATTTTGCTATTTAACAGTTGTGATTTTTTTCAATATTTTTAGGTGTACACAGAAATAAAAATAAAATGCATTGACAGGTTCTAAAACTGAAACTTTCACTCAAATACAATTTTCCGTAGATAAAACTTTAATTTTATGCGAAGAAATACAGACATAGTGTGCGTGTGCAGCAAGTCAGCACATACGCTCGGGATTCCCCGTGAGATGTGTACACAGCGCACGTGTTCAATCACAGTAGCATTTGGTAGAGTGCGATAAAAACAAAAAAAAACTTATTTAGAAAACCGTGTAAAAGCGAAAACGTGTAAAACAAGTACCGTGTAAATCGGGGGATGGGTGTATTCGCATTGGCGAATGTCTAAAAACTGACATTCGTTAATCACTATTTACTACTGAGCGGGTTTACTAAACTAGTCATTTTTTCCCTACAGGCTTCCAAAAATGAATACTCCCGATATTCCAAAAGTGACTATACAACAAACGAGTGGCGGAGGTAATGGTCAAAGTGAAGCACAAGACTTTTCAATGGGGTCAAAGAAGCCCAGCATGTCGAGTTCAGCTGTCGGAAACAGTTTTTCAGGAAAAGGCAAACTCGATGATATGTTAACCAAACTAATGAAGAAAAAGAATTGCGTAAGTGTTTTTGAAATTATTGTTTTCCCCAAATTTAGACAATCAAATTCATTATTTTTGTTTGTTAATAGCCCATCGAAGAGCCAGTTATCGGTAAAGAAAAGAAACGTCGAAAGCTCGACGAAATTGTTCTCGGTCTGTCGGCTGCTAAAGAACAATCGTTATTCCCGGAAACCTCCAAGAAACCACCGGTGACGCCCAGTGTAACTGTTACGCCGGCGTCTGTACCTGCAACGACATCTGCACCGGCGCAGAAACCATTCACAATCACCGTAACTTCGGTTCCATCGCCGGTTCCTTCGTCGTCGAGAAGCGGCTCGTTATCTTCATTGATACCGCCGATTCCTTCAACAAAAGACAGTTTTAGCAGTTTCTTAGCTCAAGCTGAACAGCAGAACTTGCTCCTTAAGAAACAGCAACAACTTTTACAGCAGGCTGCGCAAGCGCAGTTGCCTGGCTCGTCCGCATCACAGCGCAAGAGCTATGAAGCCATGATTGCAGACATTAATAAAGTTTCAGACTTTTCAGCGAAGATTAACTCGTATTCTCACGAAGCAAAAGTGAACAAGTGGTTGGCTGAACAAAATGCTGTAATGCCGGAGCAGCCCTTATCGGCCGATTTCTTGTCTGCACCGAGACGAAGAAGACCCAGAGTCGATCCTTCGCTTTTAGATTGGAAGAAATTAACCGGCGAAGAAAACGTTTCAGTTATAAATCGCGTTACTGGTAAAAAATTAACGGGCACGAAGGCACCGTCATTGAAAAGATTAGGACAATGGTTAGTTGAAAATCCAATGTTTGACGTCGATCCTAAATGGGCCGACCTCGTCAAAGAGAGAGGTAATCTGTCGCATGACTTACAACAAAAACGCTTACCAGGAAATGGCAAGAAAGGTCCTGGGAGGCCACCTTTACTCGCGAGTCCGCCTGGTTCCAGTCCTTCAGTTAGTTCTGCAAACTTAGTAACATCGATGGCGTCGAGTATGCCTTTCCCTTCTCTGCCGGGTGCGGCTGGACTGAGTGGTTTAAATAACAGTCTTTTATCAGGCCTGTCTCTTGGTCAATTTGATCCTAAAACAAATCCGTTACTTTTGCCTTTCGGTGGCATGTCAAATATGGGCGCTTTGAGCGGTATGGGAGGTCTGGGCAATCTCGGAAATATGAATCTGTTTGCAAATTTGGCTTCACTCGGAATTCCTGGCCTCGTAGGAATGGATAATGCTGCCGCAGCGGCCGTACTGGCGGGCACCGGAGCTGAGAACCCGGCTACTAGTTCAGCAAACACTAACGTAGGAAGTAGTAGTTCAAAATCAAAACCGCGTAAGTCGAATGATTCACATGGTTCCAGTTCATCTACGAAACCTCCTGTTTCATCTGCTAGCACGTTGCCAACAACTACGCCGTTCCCGTTCTTTTTCCCAAATCCAAGTCTACTGTACACTCCGTTAGGGCTTGGAGGTCTGAATCCATTCACAATGCAACCGGGAATGTCTTTTGACACGTTAGCTCAACAATGCGGTTTGCTGAACGGAATGGGTTTGAGTGCGGCACCGACTTCGACCTCTCAAACCGTTACTTCGAGATCATCGACGAAACCGAACAGTCCGCGTTCGAGTAGTACGACGGTGACATCGGCTACGGCTTCTTCGAGTAAAAATCATTCCCAAAGTCAGAGCGGCAGCAGTCAAAGGTCTGCTTGGGAACAACTAGACAGAGCACAACAGTTACAATTGCAACAGCTACTTTTGCCCCACGACCCTCACTTACTGGATAGTCTTAATAGAGCTAGCAGCATGGAGGCTGTTTTACGTGGCGATTCTAAACGCAGCTCAAACAAAGAAGATAAAAAGGACAGTGGCTCGGATATGCTGTCAAAATCTGAAAAAAGGAAAAATTCTGACGGATATCCCAGCAGTCTATTGTCTGCGGATTTCATGCTTTCTCCAGAGAAGTTAAGTTCAAAATTGGGTTCGAGCAAGCGCGATATAGAATTCCGAAATTCGTTAGATTTGAGTAAAACCGCTATGGCAGCTGAAGCGGCAGCTACAAAACGTACTCGAGATCAGGAACTAAAAGAAGCCTTAGAACATTTAAGTAAAACGCAAGCAGAATTGATCGCTAAACCGCCCGACGCAGAAGAGATACGATTGACGCCTTCGTCAGTATCTGTAAAGAGACAAAGAGAATCTGTTTCTGAAAATCTGTCTGAGAATTCGTCTGCAAACGTTTCCGCTTCAAAAGACGAAGCTTTGTCTACGCCTCCATCGAAACGGTTAAAAGAAACACGAATCAGCGAACCGCCCGAACGACCGTCGTCAGCAGCCGTTCCGTCTGAGCCTCAAAGACCACCTTCTATACCTGCGCAGTTAATACCGGCAGTTACTCCTCAGGTATCTGTATCCATGCCGATGATGGATGTGTCAGGCGGAGTGGACATAGAAGCCTTGCTCACCCCATCGACTGTAGTTAAAGGCGGCGCTCCTCTTCCTCCTCCGCCGCCACCGCCGACAACCGAAATAGACATGTCGACCGGCAGTGGGGGTCCTGCTCCGGTGCCACCTGTAACAACACTGGAAAGTCAATCGAGCGGCGAAGAAACGAAAACTGAAATGAAACAAGACGCGAGCGCTGCAAATAGCGGGTCGAGTAATGCAGAGTCGAACGAAAGCAGCGATACAGGTGCTCCAAAGAAAGGCGGCAGAAGAAGAGGGAGCAAAAGGAAATCGGGCGATGAGATTGAAGTGCCTGTAATTGAAAGAAAAAATTTAAGATCGAGCGCCGGTAGAGCGGCAGCGGCGGCTGCGGCCCGGGCCGCTGCGGAGCGAGCGGCTGCTGCCCGTCAACAGCAGCAAGAAGCTCAGGAAAAAGCAGCGCAATCTACCGAAAGTTCATCAGATAAAAATACATAGTTGAGAATGCAACGTAAGAAACGTACTGTCAAATTTGCATTAGACACTTAAAAACGATAAACAATTAATTCGGTAATAACGAACTCGTATTATGCATATTTTAGTGAAAAGTTAAGTGTTGGTTGCTGCTAAAATGCTTGTAAAGTGACTGCGTTAGGATCGTTTTCCTATGGACTACTAAAGTATTAAACGGAAGTTGAGGTTTGTCTTGCAAAATAATTCAATCGAGAAGGATATTAATACTCGAAAGATTAAAATAATGCAATTAATACATTTGTTGTACAATAATAAAAGTCTTCTGTCTTTTTTTATTATTGTTCTGTTTTTTGTAATATATAAATATTTTTTGTGATGAACCACGAATTTAATTGAATTTGGCTGCTGCACACAAGTTTTCATCTCTTATAACAATATAATCTATGCGTTGTTCTGTGATAAGTCTGTCTCCATTTGCCCCACAATTTTCAAAAATGCGATTTAAGTCTGACTGCATAATTATATAACATAATATTATGTAATAATGTTTTTTAAAAGGGAATGTGGTGTCGATGTAACTCAAATTTTGAATGAACATATTTTCCCATTATATTGACAATTGAACGTAAATTCTCATTTGTTTTTTTCTTTTTGATGAACCGATAAATTGTGTGTATAATTATATTAAGAAGTAGTGAAATTGACTGTACATTTTACAGCAAAAAAATAAACAATCGAATTGTCGTAAAGAGTAAACACATTTTTCTTCGGTATGTGGAAACGCTTATTATTTAATAAATAATTACTATTAAGTAAGTTAAAAAAAGTCTGTGCGTTAAAATTTAACATTGTCTCGCAGTTATAAATATTTTTTTATACCAACACAATTAATGATGGTATAACAATTTGTTTTTAGCAGAATACAAATTACTTGGATTGAAATGTAAATATTTAAAAAGTAACACAATACAGACGTATATACAAACATACATATTATAATAAACAATAGTTGGACTTTAACTAAGTTAAAATATGCAATCCCGTGCATAATACAAGAAAGTTGCTGTTAACTTCATTTGTAATCTGTGTTACTTATTTTGTGACTGATTTCACTATGATCTGCTATCTCCAACGTTCCAACTGACAGCCCTCCTTTTTAAAAGTGTGCTGATTTGTGTAAAACTTTGACTATTTAACTATGGACTAGCAAAGCTAACTTCAAACTTATTGTCAAGACATGTAGCGACACGATGTTCCAGTGGCGGCGGCCAAGCTAAGAACCAAAACTTAAGAATATATTGGCGTCGCTATGGGAACGCCATGTGAACAGCGGTTGGTAATTATATTTTTGATGTGAAACATCTACTGGCGCGTTTGGATGTGATTAGAAATGTGCAATTGCCGTGACGCTGTGATGCCGTCATGTTACGTTTAATTTGGTTACTAGAATTTTGTTAGATGACAGCGCGCAACACTTGCTGTGTGTAATTCAAGTTGCATGCGACATCTCACATAATTTTGAACATGGCTTTAGTATTTCGACATGTGTTTGTTTATGTAGTTTTGCTACCGTGCGTTATATATTGGTAAGTAAGTCATACTCATTTGAAATTGAAGAAATATAAAATTTAATTTTATTTAAACAAAATGTTCTAAAATAAATGTATACAAATAAATTTAGATGTTTCACATCTGTCAGGCGTCCCACAAGAGCTCACATTTTTTTTTTTATAATGCAAGAAAATATGTCCAACTTTTAAATGTCAAGTTATTGTCATTTTTGATAGATGCCATTTTTAAAATCGCTAAAGTTTAATTACAACCCATAAATTTCAAAGTAAATCTGATTTTCAAAAATACTCAAAACAATAACCAAAATAACCAGATCTAGTACCCCATATTAAAAAAATAAGCCTATTATGCAACATAATAATTCCCACTTCTTCGGAACATTGGATGACGCCCAATGTACCAAAAAGTTTGAAAGATATTGCCGACGATCGTTTTACATGGTTACTATAGGAAAAGGAAGTGCAACTAACTGTCCATTTATAAATAGTCAAAGGTGTAAAATTTAAAAAAACTAAATTGTGTTTTTATGTTTAATGTAATGCAATTTCTACATCGTGTTTTTGGCAAAGTTCCTTTACTAAAAGCTATTCAATACATTTTTGCTATTTTTTTTTACTTGCACCCTTAACAAGGAGGGATTTTAACTGGTCTAGATACTGAATCAAAGATGCAATATTATTAAATTGTTTAATTTTACAACAATACAGAGTTTATTATATTGCAGTATTGATGTTTAATAACTTAACATAACTATACATTCTCAATGTTAATTATAAATTGCTATCAGAAAAAGAGATATTGTGCTGTACTCTTATTGTAAGCTTATGGTACTAATATTTTCGCATAACAATAACTTCGTATTGATTTACGCGCTTTAATTTTGCAGCTATCGAACGAATGTGTTTCGAAGTTAATTTACGAATAATGTTGATACATGCGTATTTAGCCTATTTTCTATTTTCGTGAAAGTATACAATTTTTTTTTTTAATACGATCTCGAAACAATTTCCTTTGATTATCGATAGTACCAAAAATTTCTATAAATTTTAAGTATCTTCCAGTCTGAATGATCTCGTCAACGGTATAAATAAATAAATTATGTATAAATTGAGTCTTCATCAGTATCTATGCCATCGTTATTTTAAGGTACTGTTGGATGGTGTAATACAGAAAAATTCATAAGAGAATAGGTATTATAATAATTATTATTATAGTAAACCAAAAACTAGGAAATTTATAATATGGTGCTATATTTTAACTACATTTTGAATTAAATATAACTTTTGTTTGAAAGAAGATGGCAGATTAGTTTAAAATCAATACATTTTTTTAATCAATTTTAAAAAATCTTGGAAACAGCTGCTTTCAAGGAAGTTTAAATTGAATTTTTATTACGTAGAACGAAAATATACGTCAATTTGAGCAAAACTTTAAAATCTGAGCGACATGAATAGATAGATGCTGTAAATTACAGACGCTCGACAACAGGTAAGAGAAACATTGAACTATTTTACTAACAATAAATGTTTATATAAAACTTTATAAACTAACATTTATTGTTATCATCAAGTTACTGAATTTTCTTATTTTTGATTGAATTGTTGAAACGTGGTCATTTGTGACTTGCTATTTAAATGAATATTGCGTTAGTAATAAGTATAATAATTAATTAACATATAATGTGCTTTGGTGACTGTATTGGTTGCGCGTTTCACTCAGCGGAAATTGTGGAAATCTTTGTTTTACAGTGGCGAGTAAACTCAAGACTTGTAAGCGAATTGCTCGAGATATCGCAAACAACTTCACGTTAGGAAAGGAAACCAATCAGGAGCTCGGAAAGCTGGACGAAAACTGCAACTTCACTCTTGTGTTCTCCTTTAGATCACTAACGTCACATATTTAAATAGCAACTAACTTTAATAAATTGACGCGTTTCAATGTTCTTACAATTTTAGAGTTTGGTTCAAAATTGAAATAATGGTGTATTTTCGTTGTGCTTATAAAAAATAATTCATGGAAGTATCCTACTGTGTTTTAATTTGTAAAGCAACGTATGTTTTTAAATATTATATGAATGTTCTTTACTGTAAATTTGGTGTTCCAATTAAAAAGTGATACTCGTTTTCTTTTTAACAGTTGACTTTCTTGATCTAATATTTGATGCATGATTTTTAAAAAAACTCTTGATATATCGTAATTAGGCTTAAAGTCGTTATTAATGAAGTTGTTTAGTTTTCCTTTTTTTGCAAGTGACAAGTTGTACATATAATAGTGCATATAAATATTTTTTTTACTATTTAATTTTTTTGTGTTTACAGATCAATTTAGTCTTTGTCCATTTTTTTTTTATTATATTTATCTTATTAGTTGTCTTTTTTTAAATTTTTTTCACATTTACATGAAAAAAAATCGTGAAATAATCGCTGTTTTAAGGAAACGTTTTATTTATAATTTAAAAATATGTATATTTTGAAAATATTTTTTTTCGGTAATTTATTTAAGCAACTTTTGGTAAAAATTGTTACTACTTTTGCAAGTTTTTGTTTTTAATGTTATTTTATGTGATATTAACAATACTAATTTTAACTACTTACGTGTTTTGAACCCCTAAAATGGTTTTAATATTGTTTTTGTTTTCGGTACACAATAAATTTTTTTGTAATAATAATTATTACAAATTTTTAAATATAAACAAGCAGTCGTGAAATTGCCAACAAACAATGCGTGAGTCTATTACTTTTTTCTTTTTGAATATTTCCATCAAAATGACGGATGTGCACGTGCACAGTCTATTCTTTAGACTGCGCGTGCGCCTTCCGTAATTTTGATGACTTAAAACGAAGAAACAAATTAAGTCACAGTGACACCCAAATACCTCACAATAACTCGATTTAATAATGTCTCAAAGCTCCAACTTTCTGTTAAGATAAATTCGATTTGTTGATAAAACCAGTATCTTTTTTTCTCAAAAGCCTAAAACAACAAACCAGCGAGATCCTATAATGAATAGCGGTCCCGCCCAGTTTCACCCGGGTGCAAAAAAACGAATGGGGGGGAGGTACATGAGTACGCACATTCATCACCGAGATGAATGTTGTGTCCAAATTTCATGATGATCGGAGTTATCGTTCAAAAGTTTTTGTTGGACATTTTTCATTGATTCTCCTCTCCTATTGGTCGTAACGTGATATTATATAGCCTATAGCCTTCCTTAATAAATGGGCTATCCAACAAGAAAAAAAAATTGATATCGAACCAGTAGTTCCTGAGATTAGCGCGTTCAACCAAACAAACAAACAAACTCTTCAGCTTTATATATTAGTATATAGATTTATTACTTTTCACGTCTAAAACAATCGATTACCAGAAATAAGCTTAAAACATAAATACATATTTTTCACCAAGATAGAAAATGTTTTGGGCAACGTAAATTGTTTTATGAAGGGCGACGGCCTGCTACCCTCTTCACTGCTTACGGTCTGGGTTCAGTTTTCACGATTGGCTTGAAATAAAGATTATTTCAATAACGTTTTTAATAGTTGAAAAAAAAAAATTGATCAACACTTGAGTGGTTAAATATTACAAATAGTACTTTTATGGAATTTTAGTCTTATTTTGAATAGTTTCACGATTTTTTTTTTTTTTGAAGCATAATCATATGTAGAGTACCAATTGGCTACATCATTTAAATAAATGTTTTCTTTGTTCGTGTGAACTGTGTGAAAACAGTGCAAACGAACAAAAGCAACGCAGCCAACAATTTAGTTTCGATGTTTTAAATTTTGAGTTATTATAAAAATAACAGGAAAAAATCAATTACACAAATTTTCATCAATTTTTGTGTGTAAAATAGTGCTCTCTTTCTCAATTTTAAAGATCTTATTAGTTTTGTTTTTTTTTTTTATATAATTAACAACGGCTGAGATAAAAACCTGTAAAAATAATTGTACTGTAATTTTTTGATGTCAGTATATTAAATACAGTCCATGCTATGATAACATGTTGAAATAAATTATAATACAGTATTAATTTTTGTTGTATGTTTATTTCTTTTAAACTGATTGCAACTACTCTCTACCTAAAAAACAGCAAAATCATTCTTTACTGCGTAGCACTGATCGACAAAACAGCTATGACAATTTTTGATGCAAAACATCTGGCGCGTTTGAATGGGAGTAAAAACGTGCAAATGTGATCCACGCCGCTGTTAATGACACGTCGTTACACTTAATTTAGTTACTAGAATTTCTTTATGACGGCGCAAAAATATGTGTTAGCATTTGCTGTGTGTATGCGTTGGATTATAACGTGGCTTTTGTTGATGACAACATCTAACTTACCTTTATTAGTTACTAGAATAGTCATTTAAGTGGCGCTGCTTGTAACTTAAGTTAAAACCAATCGTATATTTTCGGTCGCTACGATTTTCTTTGTTTTAAAAAGTAACTGTGTGTACCAGTTAGTGACCCAAACTCACTTTTGAACCTTTATTTTCTTTATTTTGTTAGTGTGTGAATATTATATTTTATGGTAGAAAAATAGACTTGATTACCGAGTATTATTTCTTCCCTGACGAAAAAGTCTTGTCACGACGAAACAAATATCTTTTAATGGCTTGTATATTTTTAGTGCCCGACCGAAACTAATTTTTAACCGACTTCAACAAAAAGGAGGAGGTTCTGTGTTCGTCTGTATATATATTTTTGACGTGATAACGTCTTATAAATTGATGAATCACCAATCTTATAAATTGATAAAACACCGGCTGCATGTTCGAAAAAGTGTAACGTTCGTAACGCGTAACGTTCCGCCTGACCCTGTGCGTGCTTTTTGCTAATTTCTCGCTCAATTTAAATCAGATCGGTTTGAAACCAGTCTTAAACGAAAGAGGAGAACCTGAACATTTTACATAGATTTCGTATAACAGAATTTGCCTAAACAGTTTTTTTATACAAATTTATATAGAAAAATAGCTGTATAAATGCAACATGAAAACGGCTGAATTTCTAATGTTTAATTCAATTTTTTGACATTAGTATTTTGTGAAATGCAACGCCTTCTAAGTTAAGTATTGGAATAACTAATTATTATTAAAACATAATACTTTGACAGTTGCAAACGTCACTTTTGACATTTCTTATCATTCCGACACCAAGGATAAGCGGATTGAAACCAAATTTTGGGAGGTTTAGGTTATGTATTACGGAATACGTTATCACGTAAAACTATCGTCCGTAAACCGACTTTACAGACAACCAATTTTTTTTAATGTATGTTCACCGATTTCTCCGTCAATTATGGACCGATTTTCAAAATTTTTTTTTATTCGAAAGAGTGCGCCTCAGAGGTGGTCCCATCGGAACCAAGTCAGGATCTGATGGTGGAATCCGGAGAAATCGAGGGAAACTCTCAAATTTCAAAGAAACGCATAATGTTTTTTATGTATGTTCACCGATTTTTAGTGTTAGATTAACACTAAAAAGAGAAAAATAAAATATTTTTTAACAAAAAAATTGAACCGACTTCACACTAAAAAGTAAAAAATAATTGCGTATTGAAATGTTTTGGAGTCGGTGTAGTTCTCGGAATAGATTTCATTTTGGCTGACACCGACTCCAAAACATTTCAATACGCAATTATTTTTTACTTTTTAGTGTGAAGTCGGTTCAATTTTTTTGTTAAAAATATTTTATTACAACCTCGCTATGTGCAACATCCAAGTGGAGACATCTAGCGTTATTGATCGGCGAACCCACTGCCATTTCTATACATTATGTCAAATGGGACAACAAGTAAAACGTGAATTAAAATTAAAGTTAATGATAAAAGTGAAAAGTATGGATGCCATATTAAAAACGGGTTTTGAAAAAATAAATCACTTTAAATTTTCACCCTCAAACTGTGCCAAAGGGTAAAGCTATCGCTGTAGCTAATCATGTAATTGATGTTGCTTCAGCTAGATTTTGCTAGAGTGGAATAAAAATTCTAGACAGTGTTGTCCTGTGTACAGAAAATATTGCACCTATTGCTGGAAATGTCAAAGCAGTTTTCATCTTGAAAAGAAAAATAAATAGTTTAATTTTCAGATATTTGAATTTTTTGTGAAACTGTCAATTTATTCAGAAAATAATCATAAGTGTCAAATGATACATCAGAAAGATTTCTTAGCTGTTCATCATTTGTAACTGACCCTTGAAAAGTAATTGCATCATCAACAAATTCATTGTACACACAATCAGGTCCAACTGCTGTATCGACAAACTATTTTTTGGCGTACCTCGAGTTGCCAGGCCTTAAAATTGACTCGGCGCTGTATTAGGCCGGACATTTTGCCCTAAAAGCCGGACATACCTTTTTTAAAAGTCAAACACACCTTTTTAAAGCCGAACATCACATTTGAAATAAAAAAACTCAGGTTCGTAATAAAATTGTTTATCAATTATTATTTAGTAGTAAATCACAGATTTGTTATAAAATTAACAACATTCAGCAAACAGTCCTACGCACCTATTATCATTTGTATTTATACCTATGATATTGATTAAGTGAAAAATTTCCAGTCTTCTGTAATCTATTAATAGGTAAATTAAAAAAAACAAAACAAATATAACAAAATACTAAAAGTTTTTGTTAACCAAAACAAAAACGTATATCCATTCTTTTGGATAAAAACAAAAAGATCTTTATTAAAAAATTGCAATTTCAAACTCTTGAAAAATATCAAAAAGTCTATAATTAAAAGTACATAGACCTAACAAAAGCCGGACACGACCATAAAAAGCCAGACGCCTGCAACCCTAGGCGTACCACACTTCTGATTTCTAAACTGTTTTGTGGTATTTATTTCAATTAATCTCAGTTTGAGTTTGAACATCACAAGTATTAGAGCCTTTTTGAATAATGTTATTACAAAACAGTATTTTTTCAACACTAGGTACCTATTACAATAAGCAAAAATATCAGCTTGGCATTCTACATCATTTCTGCTTTTGGTACTCGAATCAACAATCATTAAATTGCCATGTACACTGTCAGTTATTTTCATACACTGAACTAATATCTTCCGTATTTGCAGCACTTTTTGAATTGAGACTTGAATCTTTATCATTTTTTGAACTTGAACCCACTAATGAAATATTTTGTAGCCTACGTTTAATAAAACGTTGATGTCTTGTCAAAACTTGATTCTCATTTAATTTTGGTTTCCTTTGAGGTGAAGAAAATTTGCTGGGTACGTAATTAGGACTCAGTTCTTCTTCTCCCTTTTTGTTCCAAATGAAATGTGCATTGCAAATTAGATCTTGTGATGTAGGATTCCAACTGGATGTACGTATATCCACTAAAAAATAAAAGAATATGTCTTATTTTATTAATTTAATAACAAAATTCAAGTTGTAATTTCATAAAAATTATTAAATTTCATTAGTCTTATATTTATTTTATATTAAATAATATATTTTCATAGTGTGTTCACATTAATTTTTTTGGAACATTATTGTCAATGTAAAATTAAGGTTATGATACTTACTTCTGCTTTCTCACGATGGAAATCCATTTTTATCTTTGAATTAACTTATGCTTATATTTTGAGAAACAATAAAAGCTAACATCACTACTTTTAATGTACTTATTATTAGTTATTCCAATTAATAATGCAGCATTAACGAACTGTCATTTTTTACCTATGGTTTATGTCAATGATAGTACACTAGCAGAAGGTTTGCTAACTTTCGCCGCTACGTGCGCATTGTCGTTCAACGCCTTCGTTCCAAGCAGCTGCACATAGCGCAAGTTTATATAGCGTAATGTAGGAAATCCACCTATTTATTACCGCTGTATCTACATTTTCTAACTGGCCTGTTTAGAACACCAAATCTAATGAAATAATATGATTACGCAACACGATATAAATTAGAATTTATTTTTAATGTGTACGCGATCGGTTATTGTAATAAATATGATTGTTTGATTTGAGAATTTTGTTAATAATTTTATCAAATTGTTGAAATTTCCTACAGTAATAAGCTATTGTTAACACACTCAAACTTAACTTCAGCTTTCAACGAACACAGTAGCGGTCAAGGGTGCCAATTTTTAAAAACTCCGTGGATTTGATGACTTCTACAAAAACAGGTATTTGGATATCTTTAATATATTTAAAGCTCTGTAACAGCGTCGGCCTGGTCTCAGGGAATACCAGGACTTTTCCCGGTATGCCGCCGGTCCGCCGTGGGCCGGTTCAGTTCGGTCCGGATTTTTTTCTTCTTAGTTACACGGCCTCGTAGAGCCGATAATTTTTTAGGTCCCTGCTCTGTAAAATTATAATACGACGTTTCGTCCATCATCGCCGACTTTATCAAACTAGAACCTATAGCTTGCGTGCCTCGAATTATCCTTGTAAGATATCCTGCCAGAATATTGATCGAGTTGCTCGAGATATCGCAAGCAACTTCACGATAGAAAAGGAAACCAATCAGAAGCTCGGAAAGCCGGGCAAAATGGCTGCCTACATGGCGAGAAACAGCAACTTCACTCTTGTGTTCTCCTTTTCTTTTTTAGATAGATACTCAATTTGTAGCATCAAAATTAGCGATGATCGAAGAAATGTCGTTTGGATTTTATAGGGCATTAAAGATATGTGGCGATTCTCTCAAAAATAAGGCATCATTTCAGAACGGATGGTACAAACTCTGTTTTTAAAATTATGAATTCTAATCGTATAAATCTATTTTCAATCGAAGGTCAGCTGTTTTCATTAGGTTTATATTTTCAAACAAGGGGAGTGTGGAAACAAAGCGCAGTTTAGAATTGTGCGATCCTCAATCATCATATTATGATTTGAATTACACAGTAGTGATGTAACGAATGTCAATTTTTTAACACATGCGAATATCTTTCGTCGATATTCGTGAATGTAAGTGCGAATATTCACTTTTCAAATCTGGCGTCATTTGTCCATTGTTAAAATTTGACAGCTGATTGACCGCGGAAGTCGCACGCATCTATTTGTAGTGGTTCTGGGTACTAGGTTGATTATTAATACTAGGTCTAAAGCTCTGTTACTAAGATATAATTGCAAGGTTACCTTAACGAAAAAAACTCAAGCTGTTTTTTAAAAAGAAGAAATTTTTCTTATAAAAATGCTAAGAAATTAATGTTTTTTGCCTTAATTAATATTATTTTCGCTTTTTTTAAATATGAATTTTGCGAATGCGGGTGTTTAAAAATATGCGAATATTCGTGAATTCGAATATTCGTTACATCACCGTTGCACACTATCGAACTTCAGGGATGTGTGATACCTAAAACATAAATGTGAAAAAATGGCCAAGTTCGATACAAAGAACAAGTGGGTTTGGTTTTTCAGCTTTGCCGAAAAAAAGATATGCGATCTAAAAAGGTGCCAAGTCACCACATGGCAAGTTTTTATGTTTTAAATTGTAAATAAATACCACGTGTCTCTAAACTTACCAACTGAAAACTTGGTATACCTTCTTAGATTTTGCTTTTTTCCGGCAAACCGCAAAGGGTCGGGATCAATCAATTTCAACATAGCTTGCCAGTCCCCGACTCATACATATATAAAAATAAACAGAATAAAGTATCACTATAAAGGCCACGACAATAAATGGGTTTTGTTTTTTACAATTTTGGTACGGGACCCTAAAAGAAAATTTCATTACGATATTCTGTTTAAAAAACCGACCAAGTGCGTGTCGTACACGTATCAACTTGGGGTTCCGTTTACTATTGAAAACAAAATTGTGGATAATATATCTAAAAATTGTTCACAATAATTTTCGAAATTTTTTTGAAGTACTACTATTTTGATTTTTTTCAGATTTTTTAATCACATGCTTGGAAAACTAGAGGGTGGAGGGTAAATTAATAATGACTTATGCCTCAAAAAATATTCCCTGAAAGAAAAAAGTCTTAAGAATTTTTACTGTACTTTTAAAGACCTGTCCAATTATACCCCACGCAATAGGATGCGCGTATGTAAAAAAAATTCATCTATCAGTAGGTTACTATGTTTGAAATGCGATCCAGGAATTTATTATTTTTTTGCAATTGTACACACCTGTAAAATTTCATCCATAGACTTTTATTCTATACTGACCATAGATATAAAATCGCAATCGAACTATTACGGTGCAAACATATACGTCTGTCTTTTTTTACGCCGTAAGCAGTGGCGTATCCAGACGGACAAAACAAGCACGGGGGACCCGGCTTAAGAAATTACTAGTTTGCCCCCTCCTGGGCCAAAAGCTGGGTACGCCATAGAAAAAGAAAAAGTTTTTGAAACAGAGATACTTTATTCAGTTTGAATGCAAGTACATCAACCAATCCTATCATCGGAGAAATCAGGGAATTACATCGAAGAAAGAGACGCAGATATATTTTCGATACGCTTTGTTGCGTTCACTCACCGCACATTGAGTAGATAGGCAATGATTCATATAGTTAATTAATAGAAATATGATTTCATCAGAATAGAAAGATGGATGATAAGGGCTGTGACATACGGTTAAGGTTGCCAGGCGCCCGGCTTTAGCCGGACATGTTCGGCTTTTTACGGTCGTGTCCGGCCAAATATTTAGGCCAAGCTATAGAGATTTAAAAAAGCGTTCTCGTGACATAAAGACTAGTAGCAAACCGATTGTGCGATGATATAAAAGATAATAAGCAGATGAGTAGGTATGTGTTTTTCACTCGAGTTTCCGGTCCATTTGTTAGTTATCAACAGTTTATTGCAAAAAAAACGCGATTTTTGTCTTTTTTTGGCTTGTAACTTTGAAACTAATGGAGCAATCGGAATGCCCCAATGAAATGGTTTGTATAGAATTGAAATATCTACAGAATGAGAGGTCGAATGTCTTAATCGGATAATTAGGTCCTGAAAAATTTAGGAAAAACCAGAAACCAGGTGTTTTTTCGAAAATTTATAGCTCCGTCATTTTTTGAGCTGGAGCGCTAAAATTTTGAGAGAAAGTAGGGATTATAATGTTCTTTATATGTCCCAAAGGTGGGTGCTGTCGGATTATTAGTTTTCGCGAAATCGCGATTGAAAGTTTGCAGTGCGCTTTTTTCTGGCAGGCCTGTATGCGTTACCGTAAGTCCGATAATAATTTCAAAAAAAGTTTTGAAAAATTGACATCGTGCACTACAAAACGTATATTTCAGTTTTTCGATTAGATGCCTGGAAGCATGCTAAAAACACTCGTAAAGTTCGTGAAAAACGGCCGAGCGCGCCCTCTCAGGCGAGTGGTGGGAGAATATAAATAACGTGCGCGCCGCGCGCGCTATTACTATATATACGCTTCTCCGCCGCTGCTCGTTCCACCACCACTCGACTGCGAGCACGTGCTCGACCGTTTTTCGCGAACTTTACGAGTGTTTTTAGCATGCTTCCAGGCATCTGATCGAAAAACTGAAATCTACGTTTTGTAGTGCACGATGTCAACTTTTCAAAACTTTTTTTGAAATTATTATCGGACTTTTGGTAACCCATACAGGCCTGCCGGAAAAAAGTGCACTGCAAACTTTCAATCGCGATTTCGCGAAAACTAATAATCCGACAGCACCCACCTTTGGCACATATAAAGAACATTATGATCCCTACTTTCTCTCAAAATTTTAGCGCTCCAGCTCAAGAAATGACGGAGCTATAAATTTTCGAAAAAACGCCTAATTTTCTGGTTTTTCCTACATTTTTCAGGACCTAATTATCCGATTAAGACATTCAACCTCTCATTCTGTAGATATTTCAATTCTCTACAAACCATTTCATTGGGGCATTCCGATTGCTCCATTAGTTTCAAAGTTACAAGCAAAAAAAGACAAAAATCGCGTTTTTTTTTGCAATAAAGTGTTGATAACTAACAAATGGACCGGAAACTCGAGTGAAAAACATATACCTATTCATCTGCTTATTATCTTTTATATCATCGCACAATCGGTTTGCTACTAGTCTTTATGTCATGCAAAAATTCTATACAGCTTCGCCTAATTTACAAGTGCGGCTTTTTGTCAATGAAATTTCAAGGAAAATGGCGTTTGTGATAAAGTAAATTCCTAATATTCATATCTACTTATGGAATTTTGTTATTTTTTAAAATGTTTAAAGATTTTTTAATTTCCCCAATTGAAATGCCAAAACCAAGTATTAGCATGTTGCTATTTTCGTTTTCCCTACCGGAAGAATGAGAAGATGGCTATTTGTGTTTGTTCTCTTATATTTTCTATTTAATAGAATTTCGATGCTAGTTGGTTGTTTTTAGTGATGATTTCCGGCTAATTTTCTAATAAAACAGTGATTGATTAGTACCTATAAAACAATTCAAAATACCTAGTCAAGTTTGTTTTTAATGAAAAAGGTAGTCCGGCTTTTAGCTAAAATGTCCGGGTAAATATAATGCCGAATACGGCTTTTCTATTTTTCGGTCTAGTAACCCTACATACGTGATACGGACAGACAAACGGACATGACGAAATTATTAAAGATTCCGTTTTTGCCCTTCGGAATCTTATAAACTGTCAGTTTCTTTGTCGCACCCTACCAACATCAGCCTGTTAAATGTACAGTGTACTAGAATACTACACAAAATTATGAACAATGTATTCCGTGTGTACATTGGATATTACACATAATGTGTCCTGCCGTTTATGGAGCGCACGTGTATGATTCATGCGATAAAACACTTTAAACTGTGTCAATTATTCAATAATCTGTCACTTCCTTACTTTACCAAAGACTGTCTTCGTAGGTACTTTGAAGAATGACGTATGTATGTTGCACACCACTATATAATTCATTGGCATTACCATACATACTTAGAGTAATATGTAGATATAGTCTGTCCTAGGCAGAAAGGACAAAATCGGAGGCTTCCTTTTTTTTAAGAGCGGCCAACAATTGCATGGTATTTTTACCCACTATGGAACGGAGAAGGTATATGTGCTTAGGGTGAGATATTGGTTATTACTTGTGGTTTATTATTATAGAGCAGTAAATTCTAAACAAAATGATAACTAAATCACTTAGTGCTGATTTCTAACCAGCCAGAAAAATTAATTTTTAAATTTTTTCGCCCGCTAAAACGAGTAATTAACGGAAAATACCGCTTTGTGGTTAGTAGATTATAGAGATTGCGTTGTTTCGTTGAATAGTAGTGGGGTATGACGTCATCCAGCGAACCTATCAATTTATTGCATAGCTTCACAATTGCAAAGTAAATACGCCGATATTTCAGGAGCCTCCAGACAGAAGCGGCATGACTTGTCCGTTACACCAATTTTGTAAAGGTTGTACCTCAATGGAAAGTGATCAGAAAATAGCCAGGAAATAATTTCGAGCTCAATTTTCCTTAAGCGTAAACGTTTTTCCGTCTTATCGTTATTAATCTTATTAAATCTCTTCGCTTGACGAAAACCTTGCGTAGTTTTCTAGTACAGAGAATGTTTTTTTTTTCATGTGAAAAAAAATAGTATTTTGAGGTGTAAGGTTCCGGTCCTATAATGGACATTTCTGAGCCTATTTTAACTAAACCATCGACGATGTCATTGTCTTGATGACCCTCGTGTCCCTAAACCTCTCAATTGCCTCAACGATTGGATTCAATCAGGGCCGGATTTAAAGGTGTGGAGGCCCTGGAGCAACGAAGGAGTGGATCAGGCCCCTAATTATTTTCCAAACAAGTTAAACCATTTTTTTTCTTTTAAGTGTTCCAATAATTTATTGCGAAACAAATCAAATTCTTTTCAAAAACATACGTATAGATATTTGAATATTTGAAACATTTTAAGTGAGATTATTTACTGGTTGTACCCGAATAGAATTCGTACTTTTCTTAAGGAAGTACTGTCATAACGTTAAATCCAACTTTCGGACTTGAGTTTTTGAAATTTTCTAAACGAACACTTCTTGTACCTATTCCCAAAATTTAAACAACATTGACCATTTCGATTTTACGTACTGACATTGAGAAGTTAAGTGTCTTAAACATCTTTTAAACATCACATAGAAGTTTCACTTGTACCCCGTGACTTTTCACGCACCCTCTTGTTTTATATAATTTTGCATATTATTCGTTATTTGTTAGATAATTTTATCTAGAAATTTCTATTGTGGAGGCCCCGGGGCTTCAGCCCCGGTTGCCCCCCCCCCCCTAAATCCGGCCCTGGATTCAATTCCTGATTACCTTAGTGGATATTCTGAAAGATTTGCGGGCCTTGAGAACTTCTTGACTGTCTGATAGTAAGTGTAAATGCTGTCTTTTAAAGCTCTGCGAATGCATACTTGGACTATTGGACACATTCTTCATGGTTAACACTTCTGCTTGAAAAACATTGAATGCCATGCCAAGTGCTTTCGAGTCTAAATGACAATCGATTTGAATGAAATGTTGCATGTAGAAAATATATAACTATAACTAGAAGTATTGTGAATAATTTTGTTTTTCCGCTATTGATTCTTCTGTGTCCACTATGGCTCGCAGAAAAGAAAGCGGTCTGTCAGAGACACATTAGCGCCTGAAGTGCATTGCAATTTACGTTACTCTTTTCCTTGATAATTTAGATGAAAAGCTATAAATAGGGCACAATAAATTGCTTGTCCCGAGAAAATGTTTTAATATGGTCATATGGCCTACCAACATAACGTCGTTGGTTCTGTAATAGCTCTTAATATGTGCATATAGTTAGCAGATTTTACGTTTTTTAGATGAAACGATTCAAGGAAACGGAGCTCTATACACTAGTAATACCTCCAAATTAATTTTACAGTAACCAACAAGGGGAAGTAACTCTTATGTAAAAAGTTATTCTTCCCATGTGCCAATAAATCCGAAATTACGTTAAATATTTTTTAAGAAAATACTTCGTCGTAATTAAACACGTATAGTGAAGATAAGTATGAATTGGTAATATACCTCTGCTAGTTCTTACCATCCATTGCTGAAATAACCACTTTTTGGCCTTTCCTGCAAATTTTACTTTTTGCACATAAGAGGTATTACAGAACCAACGACGATAAATTAATTGCCAATCGCTGGACTCAAACCTATTGTACGCAATACAATTTATCACAGAGCTTTAATTTCTACACCTTCTGGACAGACGCCTATGGCTACTACAGAACACTATAATATTAGTGTGTGAGGAAAGCGCAGCAGTTGCAAGCATTTAGTGAATGAACGTTTGGTCTGCATTCAGTTTCGCGATGTGGTGAAGTCGACCTCTCCGGCCACGTAACATTATAAAGGATGTTCTCATATACGTTATATACACGAAATCGTTAATATCCGGTCCCTCCTACAACCTACTGTACTTGTACCGTATTGTATGCAAGCATTCAAACGAATTATAGCTTCGGGTACACTGGCAAAGTAAGTATAGGTACAGCACAACTACAGTTTTGCACAACTGAAGGAAACTACAGAGGCACAGGGCCCGATCTAGGGGGGGGGGCAAACCGGTCAATTGCCCGGGGCTGCAAAATTGAGGGCGGCGTGGCGTCGGCGGCGAAAATTTGAAAGATGGATAAACAAAAAAAAATACACCATCTATGGAACAACGCATGGGTAAAATATTATTTTGCCCGGAGCGGCAAAATAGCTGGATCGGGCCGTGCAGAGGCAACTTAAATACTACTAATAAAAATAAATTGAATCCATTAACAACAGAGCTGGGGAATATTTTGTATCTAAAGGTCGCTGCTCGCGAGACTGGTTGTGCCCCTGGAACCACCGATGGGACTTGTTCTGGCTGCGCGGATAGAAATGACGTAACTGCAGGTTGCAAGCTGGATTGCAAAATTAGAACCGGGGCTATTTTTCGTGCTTCTTTCTCTGCTGGTTTTGAGCAACAACCATTCAGAAAACATAATTTTGTCACGTGGGCGACGTCATAAACAAACACGGCGTCCTAGTGTGTATTCTGTTCAGAGACAATAATCGTCCACTTTTGTCAGCATTCGAACGCGCACCAAAGCCATCTACAAATCCAGCCTCAAAACACAAAATCATCACGAAATCCAGCGCCACAGCACGCTTGGAACCTAGCAGCGAAAACAAGTTACGAATCTAGCGACAAAATCAGCCTCGTGTGCAGTGGCCCTTATACAGAGTGAACTTGTATTTTACAATAACTATTGTAGTTCTAAATATAATAACACCAATTTATGACGCTGACGTATCATGTAACGTTACTATGATAGGAAACGGAAAAATTTTGCCGACTGGTTTCATTGACAATGCCGGAAATTTATTCAGTGAATCAGTAATCTATACTTCTATACTAATATATAAAGCTGAAGAGTTTGTTTGTTTGTTTGAACGCGCTAATCTCAGGAAGTACTGGTTCAAATTGAAAAAAAAATTTTTTGTTGGATAGCCCATTTACCGAGGAAGGCTATAGGCTATATAATATTACGCTACGACCATTAGGAGCGGAGCTTTAATGAAAAATGTTGCAAAATGTGTCTCAAAAGTAAGCTTTTATTCATGTGAAATGCACTAACTAGATAATACTCATATTAGTGATGCAAGAACACAACATAAGGTAGATCAATCGGTAGAGAATGCGTCTGTCAATATCAGGGTCGTGGGTTCGAGCCCTACGTTGGGCAAATATATTTTTATTTTTTTTTTTTATTTTTTACATTGCTTTCTAGCCCAGTCATATTTTACTCTAAAAATCGCTAATCTCGCAAACTAACATGTAGTTCTGATTTTTTAATATGTTGTTAGGACCACTACCTGTAGCGTATATCCAAGTTTGCAGCTTCGAAAGACCTGTGCTAACTTTGCAGCACTCAAAAAACTGCGAAATTTTCGCACTTTTTTTGGTATTCTCAATATAGGTCTTAAACTATGCATTTTTTTATAAAATATTTTTTATACGTTTTTAAGTAGACTAAAATTGCTAAAATTTGAGACCAGATCCAGCTCTGTAGGTTCAATACTTACCAAGATACAGCTTTCCAAAAATTGACCAGTTTTTTCAAAAAAGTGAAATTTTAAGATTTGGTCAATTTTTGACCCCGATATCGGGGAAAATACTCATTTTAAGGGTAATATCATGGGAACATATATTGTAGCAAATGTAATTAGCTTTCATTTAAGCAGAGAACGACGTCTGTAGGCCATATAGTTTACTCACAAATTTTAAAAATCCAAAAAATGATAAAACTGCATTTTCGCCAATTTAAATTTAATACCTAGTAATCGTTACGTAAATCCATTCAGTGATTTTAATGTGGTTGAGTAACAAAATTGAGTAACATAGTAGCATAAACGAGTAACATAATAAAAAAAAATAACATAATTGATAACATCATAAAAAAATTATGCAGTTTTTGACAAAATACCGTCGTATTTCAGCCATTTTGTAAAAAATATTTACAAATTATATTCATGAACCTTCCTCGTTTATCGCTCTTTCTATTACCGAAAACAATTTCAAAATCCGGTGCGTGGTTTAGTAGAAGAGAGCGGAGAAAAAGACAGAGACTTTGTTTTTAACTATGCAGTCTTTGACAAAATACCGTCGCATTTCAGCCATTTTGAAAAAAATATTTACAAATGGTATACAGAAACCTTCCTCGTATATTGATCTTCCTATTAGAGAAAACCATTTCAAAATCCGGTGCGTGGTTTAGAAGAAGTGAGCGGTGAAAAAGACAAAGACAGTCTGACACTCTGATTTTAACTATAGAGTCTTTGCTAAAATTCCGTCGCAGTTCTGGTATTTTGTAAAAAATATTTATAAATTATATACATAAACTTTCCTCGTTTATTGCTCTTTCTACTACCAAGAACCATTTTTAGATCCGGCGCATGGTTTAGAAGAAGTGTGCGGAGAAAAAGGCAAAGACAGACAGAGACTGTTTTTAACTATGCAGTCTTTGACAAAGCAAAGTCGGTGTTTTTCTAAACTATGCGCCGGATCTTAAAATGGTTTTAGGTAATAGAAAGATCGATAAGCAAGGAACGTTTCTGTATATAATTTGTAAATAGTTTTTACAAAATGCCTGAACTACGACAGTGTTTTAGCTCAGACTGCATTGTTGAAAATAGATCCTCTGTCTGTCTTTGTCTTTTTCTCAGCTCACTTCTTCTAAGCCATGCACTGAATCTTGAAATGCTTTTCGGTAGTCGGAAGAGCGATAAACAAGGAAAGTTTCTGTATATAATTTGTAAATATTTTTTACAAAATGCCAGAACAGCGACGGTGTTTTAACAAAGACTACATAGTTCTAAACAGAGAGTCTGCCTATCTTTGTCTTTTTCTCCGCTCATTTCTTCTAAACCACGCACCGGATCTTGAAATGGTTTTCGCTAATAGAAAGAAAAATATACGAGGGAGGTTTCTGTATACAATTTGTAAATATTTTTTCAAAATGACTGAAATACGACGGTATTTTGTCAAAGACTGCATAGTTAAAAACAAAGTCTCTGTCTTTTTCTCCGCTCTCTTCTACTAAACCACGCACCGAATTTTGAAATTGTTTTCGGTAATAGAAAGAGCGATAAACGAGGAAGGTTCATGAATATAATTTGTAAATATTTTTTACAAAATGGCTGAAATACGACGGTATTTTGTCAAAAACTGCATAATTTTTTTATGATGTTATCAATTATGTTATTTTTTTATTATGTTACTCGTTTATGCTACTATGTTACTCAATTTTGTTACTCAACCACATTAAAATCACTGAATGGATTTACATAACGATTACTAGGTATTAAATTTAAATTTGCGAAAATGCAGTTTTCTCATTTTTAGATTTTTAAAATTTGTGAGTAAACTATATGGCCTACAGACGTCGTTCTCTGCTTAAATGAAAGCTAATTACATTTGCTACAATATATGTTCCTATGATATTTCCCTTAAAATGAGTATTTTCCCCGATATCGGGGTCAAAAATTGACCAAATCTTAAAATTTCACTTTTTTGAAAAAACTGGTCAATTTTTGGAAAGCTGTATCTCGGTAAGTATTGAACCTACAGAGCTGGTTCTTGTCTCAGATTGTAGCAATTTTAGTCTACTTAAAAACGTATAAAAAATATTTTATAAAAAAATGCATAGTTTAAGACCTATATTGAGAATACCAAAAAAAGTGCGAAAATTTCGCAGTTTTTTGAGTGCTGCAAAGTTAGCACAGGTCTTTCGAAGCTGCAAACTTGGATATACGCTACTGGTAGTGGTCCTAACAACATATTAAAAAATCAGAACTATATGTTAGTTTGCGAGTTTAATGTTAGATATGACCGGCCTATTCTTCTAAGGCTTACATTTAAATTTATTTTAATTTTATTTAATTCATTTAAAAAAAATTATTAGTTAAAAAAAGTTTAAATATCTACTGCTTTTTATCGACAAAAACTTTTGAACGATAACTCCGATCATCATGAAATTTGGACACAACATTCATCTCGATAAACTAAGATGAATGTGTGTACTCATGTCCCTTCCTTCCCCATTCGTTCTTTTGCACCCGGGTGAAACCGGGCGGGACCGCTAGTATATAAACGCCCTTGACTGACATATTTTCGTCTACTACGAGCTTTATAACTCGGATGGATCATTCATTATACGAATGTGCAGCACATAATACACATATTACATATTATCAAACAGGATTATGTAGAGTTATCAACAATATTAGCGGTATAATTTTTGAAACTTTTTCAATATAGGTACATACGCAAGTGAGATAAACATCCACTTTACTTTTTCCATTTTACTATTACATATTTTCAATTTACTGAATTTGAGGGTTCGTATAATGCATTAATAGAATGATATAGATTAATTAATTATTATAGACGCTACGTATACCTATATTAAAGAATCTGCCAGCTGCAGGCATATAAAAACCGACTGGTACGAGCTCGGGTTCCTGGAAGCGCTGATTTCCGGAGGAGAATGCGTTAATACAGTAAAATCACTCTTTAAGGGCAATTTGCATCAGAATATCACTTTGTGCGTACTAATAAGTGATTTTTTGCAGAAGTTGTGAATGAAAGAAAATTTCACAAGTCGTCATCTGAAAACACACTCTTTGAGGATACTTAAATCAGAAATTGAGCAATACCATATAATATGTATCTATTAATTAACTATATGAATCATTGTCTATCTACTCAATGTGCGATGCGTGAATGCAACAAAGCGTATCGAAAATATATCTGCGTCTCTTTCTTCGATGTAATTCCCTGGTTTCTCCGATGATAGGATTTGTTGATGTACTTGCGTGTTGCATACTTTGTCTTTTTCTATGACGTTAACATGGGCGTACCCAGCTTTGGGCCCAGGAGGGGACAAATTAGAAATTTCTTAAGCCGGGTCCCCCGTGCGTGTTTTGCCTCCTGGATACATGAGCAATACAGTCAAGACCTATCAAACATTTTTGGGTACATATTTGAGGCATCGTGAAAATTTGTGTAACACTTGTTTTGTTTAGAGCCGACTAAATAATTTGGCTTATTTTTTATTTTATTAAATACTAGCAATCCATCCCGGTTTCTCTTTATAATATTAGTATATAGATAAAACTCAGAATTTGTCCGTCCAACAAATACTTTTGAACGGTAACTTCGATCATCATGAAATTTGGACACAACATTAATATCGATAAACTAAGCTGATCGTGCGTACTCGTGTACCTCCCCCCTATTCGTTCTTTTGCATTCGGGTGAAACCGGGACGGACCGCTAGTAATATGTACAATATAAGTCTATTTTTTACACCTTGGGTTACATTATTGGAGTTTTCGTAGAGATCCCTAATTTAACTCGATTAACAATATAACCTATGTTACTCAGTCATAAATCATAATGTAGCATTCTATAACGAATATCAATTTTTAGACATTCGCGAATGCGAATATTTGTCGCCGATATTTTGCGAATATTCAGTTTTCAAATCTGACGCACTTTTTCCAAAGTTATAATATTTGACAACTGATTGGCCGCGTAAGTCGCAAACACACCTTTGTAGTGATTCTGGGTACTAGGTTGATTAATACCTAATGTTAAAGGAAAAGCTGATAAAACATAATTGCACAGTTACAGTTATAGAGCTACTAGCAAAATGGCCATGACCTCTACATTTCGTACATTGTTTACCTACTGCTGGACATTTATTTCATACCCACATTTATCACAGAAAATCTTGTTATATTTGTTACTAGCGGTCCCGCCCGGTTTCGCCCGGGTGCAAGAGAACGAATGGGGGGAGGGACATGAGTACGCACGTTCACCTTAGTTTAACGAGATGAATGTTGTGTCCAAATTTCATGATGATCGGTGTTACCGTTTAAAAGTTTTTATATTTTGCAACATTTTTCATTGATTCTCCGCTCCTATTGGTCGTAGCGTGATAATATATAGCTTATAGCCTTCCTCGATAAATGGACTATCCAACAAAAAAAAAAAATTTTCAATTCGAACCAGTAGCTCCTGAGATTAGCGCGTTCAACCAAACAAGCAAACAAACTCTTCAGCGTTATATATTAGTATAGATAACTAGATTAATTAATTTTATTTGTTTGCAATTGTTGCTTATATTCTTGTTGACCAAAATTCCTCGACGAATCTCACTACTTTATCAGTATTTTTTCTTTGAATGAATTGTTTATCCCATACTTTTAAACTGTCTCTTTTCTTTTGAATTTCATTTATTTCTTAACCTTGTATTTCACCCGTTTTTTACTCGTTATTTCCGCAATTCTTATCGCTTCTATGGCATCGTTCATTATCACATCAGCTTTTTTTTATAAATTTATCTTGTATTGTGAATCTCTATCATTTGTGTCTAGCACTATCTTGTCTCGTAACATATTATCAATATCATTAAACTCCCAATCTCCTGATAGTGTTACTCACATCTAGCAAAAATGAATCAAATCCTTCACCGTCTCTCTGTTTTCTCTTGTAAATAAAAAAAAATTTACATGTAATATATCCTTTTTTTGGATTGCAATAATCTTCATATGCCTTAATGACTTTATCCAAATCTTTATTTTCTGATTCCATTCCGTAAGATTAAGAGTATAATACATACAACTATAAATCTCCTTCTACAACTTCATTTAATAGAATTGCAATTTTCCTTTCTGAAGATCCATCTCTTAGCCCTTAGGCTATAGTATATATTTCAAAATGTTGTTTGAAATTACTCCAATTTTTAATGAAAATAATTTGAATTAAGTTTTGTTGATGAATCTAGAACGTGTATTAATGTAGCCTTGCCCACTCCCGTTGCTGATTAAACTATAGAGTGTCCCAGGGCTGTGATGTGCCCCCCGGACCCCACTTACCGCTGTCCCATTTAAATAAGTGGAACTGGAACTCATCTCTACGGCGGACATTGTCAACTGGACAAACTGGACACGGCAGGCCGGTAATAGAATAATTTTTGATGATCTTTTGTACACACATCACAGTCTGTCAGTTTTGCTTCATTTATCAAAGTCTCTGAGAGCAATTAGAAGACGTCCATTAATTACGAGAGGTGTTTTAAAAAAATGGACCTCCCTCGCCCTTGGTGAGATATGGTGGCCTCCCTCACGTGAGATTTACCTTATAATTTTTAAATAATTCAATGCATTTGATATGTTCATTTATTTTGCTTCATATCACTAAATACTTCATAAGCGTTAATACTGATCTTTTATGTACTACCTAGTGAGAGCTAAAGGTGAATCGAAGGTGTAATTTTCTCATCTATTAATCTGTACTTAGTCATAGACAAATTTCTATATTATTAGGACAGCTAATTCGGATTGTGATAAATTAACAGCCTAAATTTTTTAATAATATTGAATATTTCAAATCATTCCTATACGGTATACTTCGTAAGACTAAATCTATCTTAATTATTACTAGAGCTATCGGTATCGATGATTCAGCGATCATTGATTTTTCCACAAAAACTTCTGGGGAAGCGTTTGGAAAGCCTGTTCACTTTTCCATGATAAATATCAAATTGAAATACAGGCCTGTTGGCAACAGTGTAGGTATTGTAGGTATCAATTGTCGCAAATTTATCACTCATAATGTAATAGTGGCTCATCTCAATAATGTGTGCACTGAATCAGCTTCAGGCTAACTCATTAATTCAGTCTTCAAACGTCTCCTCAACCTGTCACTCGGTGCAATTGTTGCGGTAAAAAATTGAAACAATATAGTGTGCTCCTTGTCTTGTCTTGTCTTGTCTTCGGATCTGTCTTAATCTATAGGTACTTATGTAATATATATCATTCATTAATATTGGTTGGGTTAGTATCGTGATATAATCGGTCTCAAAAAAAACGCTTTTATTTTTGGTCCACTTATTATGGTCAGCGATCTTTGTGAATACTATTATCAAGTGTATTGCTTATCGTTTTCAATAAAAAATGAAGCAACATTCAAAAAAGATTTTTGCGAAAACTGTGAAATTTTGTAAAAATAATTTTGATTTTAAATCAAATTATAAATTCAGCCGCGGAATGAAATCTGAATATGTAGATTCTTACGTAACTTTTACAAATTTTGAAAGTTATGTGTTCCATTTATCTTATTGTTTTTAATATAGCGATTGTGTACGCAAATACGAATTTTATTTTGAAAAAGGTGCTTCTTGATATAATAAATTATATACTACGTCTTTTTTGTAATCGGGTAAATATAGTGAATTATTGCTCTTAGTTTTTTTTTCGAACATTTATTCGATCAAAAATGTTTAATGAATTTATTTTAAAGCAAACTATTTTGTATATTTATTATCCTTGAAATTT
This sequence comes from Xanthostigma xanthostigma, assembly GCA_963575645.1. NCBI lineage: Eukaryota > Metazoa > Arthropoda > Insecta > Raphidioptera > Raphidiidae > Xanthostigma > Xanthostigma xanthostigma. The sequence goes on from OY754468.1 coordinate 19,104,763, forward strand.
TTGTTTTCAAAACTATGATCAGTGACCAATGACATTTTTTAAAAAATTATTGTGTGTAATTTTTTTAAATTATTTATTCACTCCAAAATAGCGTCCTACCCACCCTAATTCAAGATATAAGAGGAACACTAGCCTGTTTAATATTATTTACGTAAGTTTTCAAAAATGATTGTGGGACTATTAAAATTATTTTTGCGAAAATCACAATTAATGTACAATTTGTGCAGATCGTTCTACATTGCGTTAAAATCGTTGTCTTCAAGCCAATTTTTGTTTTATTTAATGCCATTAAAATCGGGGGGGGGAGTTCCTAAAGTATAGTTGCAATATTGGTTCCGCAATATTCGGAAAATCATGCTAGTGTTCCCTGATAAACGAAGTTTTGAGATCTTGTTGGATCATCAGTTTACAAGTACGATACCATGCCAATTATTTGGTTTTGTCGAACGTCAATTAACTATATCTATCAATATTTGTGTTGGCTATTGATTTTGTAGAATTTTTGGGTTTGAAAATCGCGAGTGTTATTTAGAACAGAATGTAAAAAAATTGACGCATTGAAAATATTAAATCGTATTGATTTTGTCGTAGATCTGTTGTTAAAGGCCGACTAATGATTCGTGGTGAAAAGTGCTAACATACGAGAAAAGCAACAAAAACTGGTTCAAGTGCGGTTTAGTCTGACGTAATAGCAAACCGCTCAAAACAGTTCAAAAATGACCGGTAGTATAGTGGCAGTGAATGCGGTAAATCCGATTCATCCTTATGAAATACCTGACCATTACGCTTTCTATATAAAGCCGGAGGAAAAACCTGCCTGGGATTCATTCAAACAGTTCCTGTGGGATCCGAAGACTAAGAAATTCTTCGGAAGGACTGCACCCAGTTGGTGTAAGTATTTTTATTTATTCCTGTTGTTTTTTTTTTTTTTTGTTTTTGAAGTAAAATAAATTGGCCTGGATCAGAAGAAAAGTGAAACGCTTCCCCTTCTCCGACTTGAGTGAAAATCAGGGTCGGCGAATCCTTATTTGTATCTTGAAGATTCAACCGTCCACGGGTTTGCCACTGTTGATTTCAACAGTCTGGAATCTAGATCACGCTCTGGTGTAAAGAAATATATAAGTTTTATGGTAATAAATATTAGAAATTATGATTTTTTATGAAATATTCGTGAAAATTTACAAGTTTTTATGAATATTCATGAATGTTTTTAAAAGTTTTATTTGTGTTGGAACATTTTTCATAAAAATGTCATAAAGCTAGAACAATTTATCACTATTTGATCAGCTTGAAGCCCTGAAGATGAAAATAAATTATGGTATAGATTTAGCGTATACTGTTACTGTATAGTTTCTCAAAAAACTATAACAGTTTTATGAAAAATGTTCCAATACGAATAATAATATTAAAAAGTAGGGCGTCGTATTATAGTCTTAAAAATTTTAGGAGATAGAGAAAGTGGTAAGGGATTGTCTATTCTAGACGCTCGACAACTGAGGTCATTAGCGACTGTAAAAAATCATGACTTCAAAACAAGGAAAGAATTGTTCATGTAATTAGAGGAATACTTATTAAGTCAGGTTTTTGTATGTGCAATGATTCATTCATTAATTTTAATTTAAACCAATTAGGGTCCGGATTTTTTTTACATTCAAATAAAATCATTGAAAAGTTACATTTTGTTTCTTTCTTGGTGCGCTATTAAACGAAACCCTTAGATGATCACTATTAACAAACTTAAAAAAAATATGTGTCCAATTGATAACATTTTTTTTAATCGGTTAAAAACTACTATAAATACATGTAAATAAGTCATAAATTATTATCATAAAGTGTGTAACTTGCAAAAATGCTATAGTTTTGCAGCAAGACAAAGACAAAAACTAATGGCGCTATTATGTATGATCAATGTTAAAGTTAACAGCGCTGTTAAATTTCTGTCTCAACTCTTGCTTTAACATATTGTTAGAAAATGACAAAAAATTAACAGCACTGTAAATTCTTACACCGTACATATTATACAGAATGAATACCAAACAAAGATTTAGTGAATATTAATCGCAAATATGAACAAAATTTACATGGTACCATTTGCTGATCCAGCGGGGGCTGCATATCCTCCAGGTCATGTTTGGTTTAGAATCACATTTCTGGAACCCCTCCCTCCTTCCAGTAGTCTTTTATTACCCTTATTTATTTTGAAACATTGTTTACTTTTATATATTAATAAAATAATAAAAAAACATTCAACTTATTCTGATCATTATTCTCATTATGCCAAATAAAATACATGAAGAAAATTACGTAGCTTTATTCTTACCCCCTTCCTCCCCATACGTAGCTCAGCGTAGCTTTTGAATTGCCCCCCCCCCCTCTTCTTGACCGAACTGCGTAGTTTATGGACGCTCCCTAAAAAGAAGTTTTCATGCACTGTAAGTATATTTAAATATTTTTTCTGGAGGAGACCCCTCGAGTTTTCCGCTACATAGGGGCCATTCAAGTATTACTTAAGCACCAAAGAGGGGAGGGGTTTTTTGCTTAGCTTATTTTTGCTGACAAGGGGGGGGGGGGTAAAAATTACTAAAATTCTGCTTACATAATCCTTGAATGGCCCCATAACTTACCGATCTCCATCTTGGGACGTGGAAGACAGCCACCACCTTGAACATCGGCTGGATCCGCCCATGCATGGGACCTCATGGAGAGCATTTTCTTAAACACAAAAAGAATACCCAAAAATGTTAAAGTTAAAGTTCAAGTTAAATTAACATCGGTTCATTCATTTTCGGGTGATATTGGTAGAATTTTATAAGTATATCAATATTTATTAGAAAATCTATACGCATGTGATGACAGATTTAGCATCACTATTATCATTGCTCTATTTTGTGTGGACAATAATGGGTGAAAATATTAAACTGATGAGTACAGAGCGTGTCAGTTAACCAACAGTTTTCGACATAAAAATTTCCTATTTACGAATGACAATCAATATATGTCATAATGATCAATTTGGTTACAAATATTATATTATACTCGTATTACCTACATAAATAAAATATATATTATTATTCGTATTAGACTTTTTGGATTTTAAATTAGAAAAATGTATTATTTTATCCTTTTTAGAGGCATTTGAGTTTTTTTTTAATTCGTTCAATTTTTTTTTAAATCTTTTTTTTATCATACTTATTATTGTCCTCTTATTTTATTCTTTTTGGGTCGTCCGGACAAAGCCGAGTAATGCAATTAGCTTTAGGTTCTTAATAGGCTATTTGAATTTTACTCTCATTTTTAAATTGTCTTAAATTGTTCACTGAAATTTTTATTTCGCTTAAAATAGAGCTTTAATTTTTAAATATTTAAGTTGGCGTGAAAACACGAGCCGCCATGTTTATCTAGTGTGACGTCATTCTTGTAGTAAAGATGTGCGTTTACTACAAGTCCAATGTCATATTTCAAACTGTCATGGCGGCCGGCGGGTAGCGTTTCTTGACATGTCAATAAATTGCAATTTTTAAGTGGAACCATAAAATAACCTCGTATTTTTGTAAATACAAACCGATGAATGATGCTTTCGGATTTCGTATTCGATTAGCTATCGTATTCTGCAGGGATATGAATTCTCAATCTTTAGACAGGCGTACTTTCCCCGATTACAGTCGAATTGGTCTTTTAACTCAATTGAAAATAAAAATTCAATAGTCGCCGAATCAGCTATCCCCGTTGGTTGATAAATCGTGATTCTCTGAAGTTTGGGAAACCCTGGTGTAGATTGTATAAGTAAGTTAATGTCATAGTAATGACAGTAGTTTTTAATAGTATGACTCCGGATCGTCAGTGTTAAGTGTATACGTTTGTATAACATGAAATGAAACATCGCAAACGATGACATTTAAGGTTTAATTGATTCAGTTAAAAGATCGTTGAGTCAATCTTAAACCGCGTATAGGGTTAAATGTCGCATTCAGCTTCCACCAGTGCAGGGGTCGGCTCTTTCAATGTAAAGTTGCGGCTCTCCAGTTCCATATGCAAAACTTAACTATTTTATTATTCTAGCTAAAATACTTTAATATGTTTTGTGCTAAAAGCATTTGTGTTTTTTAACCGACTTCAACAAAAAGGAGGAGGTTCTATAATGTTCGTCTGTATATATATATTTTTTTTTATGTATGTTCACCGATTTCTCCGTCAATTATGGACCGATTTTCAATTTTTTTTTTTATTCGAAAAAGTGCACTTCCGAGGTGGTCCCATCGGAACCAAGTCAGGATCTGATGGTGGATCCCGGAGAAATCTAGGGAAACTCAAATTTCAAAGGCATGCATAATGTTTTTTTATGTATGTTCACCGATTTTTAGTGTTAGATTAACACTAAAAAGAGAAAAATAAAATATTTCTAACAAAAAAATTGAACCGACTTCAAAAAAGGCACTAAAAAGTAAAAAATAATTGCGTATTGAAATGTTTTGGAGTCGGTGTCAGCCAAAATGAAATCTATTCCGAGAACTACACCGACTCCAAAACATTTCAATACGCAATTATTTTTTACTTTTTAGTGCCTTTTTTGAAGTCGGTTCAATTTTTTTGTTAGAAATATTTTTATAAGAATAAATTTTATTTCGTATTTAAAGTCGTTTATTTTAAATCAAAAATCAAATATAGATAGATAGATAGAATAATACTGTATTTAAGAAAATATTTCCATTACAGGGAGTTGGCACAATTAATTATGTATGTATATATAAAAATAAAAAATTATTCATTTACAATAAAACTCCTTAATCTGATGGCATTAATTGTAATAAATCTATATAAATCATTTAATTTTAATTCGGTAATGTTTCCTAGCAAAAATAAGAAGTAATTATTCTCGTTACATTCATATTTCATTGTTTAAATATTTTTGTATGAATGTATGAGGCTAGAGTATAAAGGGCATTCAATTAGTACGCTTTATACTCTAGCCTCAGAAATAATTCATTTCGTATTTAAAGTCGTTTATTTTAAATCAAAAATCAAATATAATACCCATTCTAACATTGAAATGAAAATTTGTAATGGTTCTTTAAAAATTGAGCTATTTTAAAAATTGTAACTCTTCCGTCTCAAAAGGTTGCCGACCCCTGCACTAGTGTTAAACTGTAAACATGTAGGGGAGGATGGGGTAACACCGTTCAGCGGGTAGTCCCGATCAGGTTGATATTGAGTTTGTGGTATCTGTTGGAGATGTCAGAACAATGTTACGTTCTATCCGAACTACTATAGAATTAATAAACTACTGTGCAAAGTCACAAGTAAATCCCGCCATTATTTTAGCAGTAGATAATGTAAAAAATTCTATATGATGACACGTGCATGTTATTTAGGATCACCTATATCACACTGTAATAAATTATAGTTTTTGACAAATAGTGTTATGTCATTATTTTACCTGGCTATTTTTCACTGTATTTTGGGGAACACCGATCAAGAGTGCGAGGGAATCGACGATCGAGTGGTGAGGAATGGTTAGGTGTATGGAATGTGAAATCTGGAACCGTAGTCTGTGCAATGGCGTCGATTTTGCAATTAACTGCTTATGTAACACGTGCACAGGGTTAAACTGATTCAAATTTAAATTCGTTTGCTTTCTTTATTTCACCAATTTTATATTTTCATATATGAAAAAATAAAACTATAATAATGTTATTGTATTTAATTTGTAGGCTATTGTAAATGAGAAAATAGTGCAATTTATCATTTGATAGAACTATGGATACCTTTTAGTTTTAACCATGGATAATAAACTATTTTTTTACAATTAATTCTTGTAAACATTTTTAATTTTCTTGTAGGTAATTAGATTTTACTTTAGCAAGAAATTTCCTTGGGTGATCGGTGCTCCCCCATTCTCCCCTACTTTCGGTGTTACTATACCAGATGTTTACGCGAAAACTTGCCTCGTATTTCATCGTTTTGCCTTTTGCGCTAAAAACAAAAAAAATTGGGTGTCGATTAATCGTAGATAGAGACAACATAATATAGATGTCGAATCGTTGGTCGCCCCTAGCCCTTAGCGCTCACATTTTTGTTATTTTACGTGGCACCCTGTATATTTTTTCCAAATGATTCAGAAAAAGTAGTTCGTTTTGAGCATATTATTGAACATAATATAATAATAAAAGTTAATATACAAGATGTTCCGGTGAAAGTTTTCCATATAGAAATTGGAAACTTTTGGAGGGTTTAAAATTTCCAAAATCGTTTTGTATGCGACTGCAAAAGCGTAGTTTGTTTTTTTTATTATTTTTTATGTATCGACTCGATTTTTTTATAGTTAACCAATAAAGTATTTTCTACTATACCCAATTTTTCGAATTTTTCTAATGTTCGTACATCCTTAACTACTATGTAATGATTACGCTTCAGGTGAAATGTTAATACCTATTATTGTTTCTTAGTATTTTCTTGTTGGACGTGCATATTTCAAAACAAATAGTTTCATCAGTCACGGTGTATGAAATCCAAAATGGCAAAATAAATTGTATTGATTTTAAGTATATTATTTCATGTGACTTGTTATTTCTCTTTTGACGGTGTTTTATAAATTTTTTTTGCTAGTTATTTTTAGAAATATTGAAATTCCCGTGGGGTCATATGGTCCTTAAGAAATTAAAAAATGTTGTCAAAATTTTAGGTCTGTACCTCGATTCTAGGCTGTAATCCAAAGCCCCCGAATTTTCTCATTTAAATAACTTACAATTTTTGGCACTTCTTAAACTTGACTTTCTTACATAAATAATTAAGTAGGTACAGGATATATTTTAGAAAATTTTTAATGCTATAATTTTCGTAACTACAGATAGATAACCCTCAACCTCAGTTTCATCATCAACCTCACCCTCAACTTCAATTTCACCCTCTACCTCACCCTCAGGCCTCAACCTCAACTTCAACCTCATCATCCTCACCATCACTCTCAAACTCACCCTCAATCTCAGCTTCAAAGACCACCCTGATATATTAGATTATACAAAAAGTAATGAAATTTTACACATAGCAAATCTTTTGACATTTTGCCTACTTCTTATTTCAAGTTAGCCATCTTAATAGCTAGTGATGGAGGCTGAGTACATTATTCCAGTGTAGAAGCGATAAAAATTGAGGTCTAAATACTGACTGAGTGAATATAGGAACAGAAAATGTTAATTATAGTTTTTGAGAAAAAAAATAATAACCTATTTACTAACAAACTTAATTATGCGGTTGGCGAAATCACTGCACTAATTAGTATTATTATGGATAAAATTTAATTAAATGATAGATACATTTTTTCGTTGCTCAGTTGTACGAAAGCCTCGGCATGCGAGTTACGCTCGCACTTGACCGTTTTTTTCTAAACGAAACAGTTATTTTTATATAGCGAATGGAAAAATAAATATGATGTGTGCTCTTTTAATTGCAGTAGGTACCATTCGCTTGGGTCACGGGGTGTGTATTTGATACAGAATTAAGTTCAATTTCGTAATAGTATGGCCACAGTTAACCGGCGTCATAGCTGGGGAGACGTCGATCAACGTGCGTAATGCATAACGTCATTGACGTCCCGATGCGCTATGCCTAGTAATATCCTGTGCCGACAGTGCCAAATAGGTTTTAGGCTGGCCTCACAACCATGTGACGTCTCCAGTGGTCTGTGCGAACCGGTTGTTAAAATATTTTTGATGTCAAATATTTAATGGTTGGGAGTAAAACCGTGCAGTTGAGTTTTATGGCACGGCGTTTTATTGGACTGGGAGGACGTTAGTTTTGCGTGCGTTGGATTAAACATTGCTTTAGTTGATGGCTATATTTGAATAACAGGGTGAAATTTAGTTACTAGTTTAGCTACTAGTATTTTATTTGATGACAGCGCGTGACGCTTGCTTTGTGTATGCGTTGAATTATAATGTAACCGAAATTCGGTGGTTCATTCTCCACCAAATCCGAAGTTCGGTAAAATCTGCCGAAATTCGATGTTACCACAATAATTATGAACCGAATTTTGGAGCATCTCTAATAATTATGCAGACTTATAAAATGTGCATGAGTTAAGGCCCCCATACACCTCGTTCTTTTTTGGCAGTTTTCATCGTCACGATAAAACACGTCGGTCAAAACCGAAGTGTATGGGCAAAAACTGTCGATGAAACACGGCAGTTTTTATATCTGCCGAATCTTGATTTTAAACACGACGTGTTTGCTGGTTGTCGTTTCAAATCGTAATGTGTGGCGCTTTCCGATAAGAATCGACGTGTTTATTCAGTGGTGCGACGTACAGCAAATAAGTCATATTAATTAAATGATTGTAATTAGTTTGAGTATTGATTTATATTTTAATAATAACTCAAAATAAGTATGTTCGTCCATTCTCAGGTAATTGAACCAATCCCCAGGTTCAAGTTTCAGCTCGTTCAATTCATACAATTGTATCGAAAATTAAACCAATCTCCTGGTTCTAGTCGTAATTCATTTAGAAGATTTACGTATGAAAATTGCCTGCGTTTAAGTAACCATTCTTTAGTCCATTTTGAACGTTTTCTTTTTGAAAATTTTAATTTTATAGCCACTGCGGCTGCAACTGCTAACGTTGTCGTAGGATCCATCAAAGCAGATCGTATTAATGATGCCACGACTTCAGAAAAACTGAACGAAACAACGCCTCTGTGTGGATATGGCCGTTGTTCGTGTTTAATTAACCGTACAGTTTTACCCGTGCGGTTAAAACTGCCATAAAAGAACGAGGTGTATGGGGATGGCCGTTGTTCGTGTTTAACCGTACAGTTTTACCCGGCGGTTAAAACTGCCAAAAAAGAACGAGGTGTATGGGGGCCTTTAGGAAGGAACTGAAATTTTGATAGAATAGAATATTTTTTTAAATATTAACCTTGTAATGGGTGTTTTTTTTAGAGGTATACAAATTTAAAATGAAATAAAACACGTAAAAATAAGGTTGCTGGCCACGTTGTTGGCTTTTTTTAAAATATAATTTTATGCCATTAATGTTTAAATATGATTTCGGGCATATGGGCGCCACGGCTGGCTTGAATAAAGCGCAATCGGGAAGTCCAATTTTCGATCACTTTTTCGAGCATCTGGGGCCGTATATCGCCAATAGCGCGGCGAATGTTGACTTCCAAGTGATCCAACGTCTGTGGTTTATCGGCGTAGACTAGTACCTTCACGTATTCCCAAAGAAAGTAATCCATACGTGTGAGATCAAAATTTTGCGTTGAAAAAGAGGATCAAGCTGAATATTGTTTTCGGCCCATTCACCGAACGTATGGCGCGCATAATGGTCACGCGGCTTTAACTCTTGCACAAGCTGGATCTTGTAAGCTCGTAAGCCAAGATCTTTTCGCAAAATCTTCCACAACGTGGATAGGCACAGTCCCAATTGCTGTGCACGACGGCGTATCGACTCATTCGGGTCCTCCTCAACACTACGCACCACAGCAGCAATGGCATCTTCTGTGCGCACTGTATGGCGTCTTTGTGGATGCGTATTATCAACTAGAGTATGCGTAGTTCGAAAACGATCCATGGTTTTCCGAATAACTTGCTCGGATGGACGATTATGTCGACCGTAAAATGGACGTAGCGCACGGTATGTTTGGCAAACTCAACAATAATTTTCAAAATAAATTTGCACAATTTGCAAGCGTTGTACTGATGTAAGTCTATTCATGGTGAAATGGCAAAACATACTGACCACAAAACATCTGTCAACTGTCAAATTAACTGTCACTTGAAACTGTGCTGCCAATTTCAAAACCAAACCTCCAAAAAAAACACCCTTTATAATGTGTTTATTTTTTGATGTGCTCAATGCCATTTAAGTGTATAAAAAACTGACAATATATGGTATAATTATATTGTCCATTCGCAGACATGACCCCTTGACCTTTTTCGGAGCCTGTCAATCTGATTTTGTTAAAGCTTTAAAAGTACATACCTTGTAATTAAAAAATTAAATTATCAGTATAAAAAAATCAGTTTAAACAATTTTACTATATAGTTGCTATATGTAACTATACATACCTAAAGTAAAATAATGGAAATAATGCAAAAAAAGAGTCTTGCACAAGTAAGCTAGTAATTAATCTATATACTAATTATATTATAAAGAATTAAAGTTTGTAAGTTTAGAATTCAGTGATTCCCAAAGTGGTCTATATCGACCCCCAGGGGTCGACGACAGCTCGCAAGGGGTCCATGTCAGGGGGAAAAAAATTGGGGGTCCATGAAATGAAAATGGGGGTCAGCGATAGTGAATCTCCTAACAAAAAAAAAGAAACAAACTGGACATCGTTAACCGAAGAGATTTAAGATTAAATCTAACTTAAATTGATGCCAAATGTTGAAAATTTATTATTAAAGGATCAGGTTTATCCCTCACACTAAAAGAATTTATTTTTTGCTTAGTTATTTTATCTAACAGAAACCTTAATTTGGTTCGTTTTAATTTGAATCTAATTAATAAATGTATAAAACTAAACATTTCACACTACATTTCACAACCGTTATAAAAAATCGTTCAAAGTGAGTAGCACTATACCGGTTGTCAAAAATACATTTGGAATTAATGAATTTGCAAAAAATCAATAGCAGGGGGTCTACCCAAAACCGAAAAACATGGCAAATGGTCTACGAGACAAAAAAGTTTGGGAACCTTTGGTTTAGATGTAGGAGGTAATCTCCGAAAATACTCAACCAATTTCAAAATTTTTTTCACCAATATTTAGAATGGACATTCAGGACGGATACAGGCTATAAAATCAAAGCGTTTTTCGTGGGGACCAATTTTGCAACGTAAGTCGACGAAGAAACGGTGGCGATCTACAAAATTCGGGCGAAGCCGGACCGAGCCGCTAGTATAATATGCATATAAAGTCCTAATGCGAACAAAATCGACGTTAACGCGAAAAATCAATGGTTTAAATAAAATGTGTGCCCAGCTTTAGTTTCATTTATACATATACATCGCTTGTGTAGTCTGAAGTTATTCATTTTGTTTTCCCAACGTTAAACGCATTCACATTTTCTGTGCCAATTATAAAAAGACACACGATTTATTTTTGGAGCAGCTGAAAGGCCCACATCCGATGAGGAGACGCTTTGCGGTATATAAAAATTCCAAGCAAAAAAACGATATATCATAAGCTCATAATATAATCATCTAAGTCTGATTGGACATATACCTATATATAATTTTTGTTATGCAATCAATCGTGTGTAATTTGCGATTTTTGAAAATCTAATGTGAATAGACTGAGGTCGAAGTTCAAAATATTCAAAAATCCTGACCAAAATCTTTATGAATAAAAATGTAAGTGTTCGTTTGTTTAAAATCTTACATCTCCAAAGTTCTTCGCCGATGCGGTGCAGGTTCTGAAACTGCTTTGTAATTACTGCAAGCACGCGTGCCTGGCTACAAGCTGGATTTCAAAATTAGAACTTCAACTATTTGTGATGCTTGTTTCTGTACTGGCCTTTAGCAAGAATCAATCAGAAAACAGTATCTTGTCACGCGGACGACATGGGCTAACATGACGCCATAGTGTGTGTTCTGTTCAGAGACAATAAACATTTGCTTTTGTTAACATTCGAACTGTCACTGTGCACGCACCAAGGGCGTAGATATGGAGGGAAGAATAATAAAAAATAAAACTGAAAATATTACGAATACCTAACTAAAAAACAAAATTTAGACAAGATTGCAACAGCGTATTTTGTAACATAATTAGTTTGGGAATTAATATTTTGACAGTTGACACCTTCCTTCGTGAGTATTCTTGTTTGATATTAATAAAACTTGAAAAAAACATTTTTTTTGCTTTAACCCCCCCCCCACCCAGAGAAAAAATACCTACGCTCTTGGCACGCAGCATCTACAAACCTAGCTTCAAAACAAGTATCGTATTCGTGTGAAGCCAACACATCAAAACCAATCACAGGGCCACAGTACGCCTGGAATTTAGCAGCGAAATCAAGCAACGAATCTAGCGGGGCAAAATCAGCCTCGTATACAGCGCTCTTAAGTAAGAGCCATCCGAGGAACAGAGCACAGTAAATTGAAATGAAAAGTTATAAAAAATATTACGGCCCACTGAGTGCCATTGCCTGTTAGCATTAACCCGTCATCCTAATCAGACACGTTCTGTACAATAACAATATTGCATTAGGTTATTTACAAAAAGTAATATTTTTATAATTTCATAAATTCTACTTTCTTGAGAAATACAAAAGAAAAAACTTAGAAAGTAACGAATAACTAAACGATAATTGTTATTTTTGAGAAATTGCCAATTTAGAAATAGCTTTTATTAATACGTCTATTGACATAAACGAATTAAGAAATTTTTTCACAATCTGTATAAGTAAAATAATATGATATTGCAAAATGCAGACCACAAGTGTTCGATAATATATCACTCTATTTTTCTTGTATTATTTATTAGACCCCCTAGGCTCTATCAGTATAAATATTTTCAAATTTAATTTGGTGATAAAGGAGGAAAATAGTTTAAAGTGAATATTTTCACTAATTTGTCATAAACTATTAAATTGAAAAAAATGTATGTTATAAAGGACCCCGAAAAAAACCTTATGGGATTTGGTTCTCGGTTAAATTGATTGAAAATTGTTTTATTTTAAAGTTTAAAGGTCACTAAGAAAGTCCATGGGCGTGTAGCCTAAAAACCAATAGATTTTTAGCTACACGTATGTTTAGCGATATTTTATAGATATAGGGATAATGCATTGAATTCACAAACATGTTCCATGTTCAACGTTTGTGTTTTCTTTTAGAAATAGAAAAATAGTCCAAAACTAAGTAATGTTGGAAGGTGTCACCCCCTGTATAAAATAAAAAACTCGGGTCGCAGTGCGAAACCCTGCCGACAATATAGTGTATTTGCTATTATAGGCGGTGTGGCTCTATTGTATGAACTTAACTTTGTTTTCGAACAAAATAAAAAAAATTACACCTTAATACACCCCTTAGAACAGCATTTTTTTACTTAATTTGAATACTACACACCAATTTAACATCTGTACCAAATTATATACACTCTTCAGTATGTAAATTCATATCAGTAAACTTGCGTTTTCATAAAATTTGTAAGTCCGGTCCTGTCGGGCCGATTTTATTAAAATTTTAGCAGCACATTTCAATAATTACTAAAGGGTTAAATTTCAAATTTGAAACGATTCTGAGAATTTTTTCCGTATTTTTGGGCCCAAAAACATTTTTTAACCCCTAAATACCCCCCTTAAAATAGCCCGATCGAGCCCATTTTAAATAGGCTTCTTGCGATGATGGATTCCAACATGTGGACCAAATTTCGTTTAAATCGATTAAGTCTGTCGACAGTTATCGTGCTAACACATATATATATATATATAAATATATATATATATATATATATATACATATATATATAAACATTTCCAAAAATGGTGCCAAACTTCTTAGAAACTTATGAAACGTCGAGAAATTTTGGTCCGACCCCTAGGTCCCGCCATCCGACCGACGCCAATAGTGTAAGTGCCTTATGGCAAATACACTAATAATGTCTAATTCGGATTCAGTGCACTCGAAAACATGCCTCTTTCTATAGAGCTTAGGACTTTTTAAGATTGTGAATTCAATGGATATCCCTGTATATTTTAAATCTCGCTAAACATAGGTATCTGTAGCTAAAAATCTATTGGTTTTTAGGCTATGCGCCCATGGACACTTTTTCTTAGTGACCTTTAAACTATAAAATAAAACCATTTTCGATCAATTTAACCGAGAACCAAATCCCATAAGGTTTGTGCGGGGTCCTTTAGTCTCTAATTGGTGCACGTTATTATAAAATGCAATTATTAAAATATATAACAAATAAAATAATAAAAGATATGTTAATTTAGTAATAAAATTTTAGTACTGTTGTCCAGTAGACAAGCTTGGACTTTGGACATTTTAAAAATAAATAAAACAGAACGTTTTATGTTATTGGCACTAAATATCAGCTTTTAAACCCTTCTTAAAAAAATAAATAAGTAATAAAGCCGTTTTTAGATCTGGGCTTTGCAGACGTAATTCTTGGTGGGAGACTTCACAATACTCGTAATCCTTTTAATGTTTTATACTGATCTCTTCACAGACGACCTCCATGTTTCAGTGAATGAAGTATATATAGAGTTGCCTGTGACTCCCCTCTCGTATAGTTTTCCTACATGACGTCGCGTCGGTTACAGTCTCTATGCTCATTTGCAGCGGCATAGCCTATGTGTTGCTAGACACAATTCCACGGTAGAAACATTTCAGATAGACGTCACAATAATTTCTGCGAATTCTACGGACTTACAGGTTTCGTAATGTAGATTAATATTTTGAAAAAACTGAACTCGATACCTAATGGGGAGATCATTTCACACACAGTGGAGTATTCGATTGATTGATTTTAAATTATAGGCGCTCAAGATCTAAGGTCATCGGCATATTAAATGTGCATATCACGGTCTAACTAAAGTAGGGAACCTGTAGTTTAATACATAAATCCCACAATTTTGTAGTTTTCCAGAGTAAACAGAAGCGGATGTAAGTAACTGAAATTATCCACTAAAGCCTGGATATTGTCGCGTTTTTCTATCTTAATATGAGATACTTTTCTAATCACAAATGATAAAAACAGAAATAATTGCCTGCATGCTGATAATATTATAATAAATCAAAACTCAAAAATTCTCTGAATCGTTCAATTGTTCAGCCTGAAGACGATTAATTTTTTTATTCATCAAAAAATTAATTATTTATTTTGTCCAAAAATGTGCCGTCTTAGGCCTGGACCTCGCGAGCTTAGGCCAGAATTCTTTCCATAAGAGCAAATAAAATGATCTAGAAAATATGTAGGCACTTTTTTTTTAAGCCGGCACTAATGGCTTCAGAAGGATAGCCTCATGTACCAGCACTAATTCCTATCTCTCTAATTCCTATTGTAAGCTCATACGCTTACACATTAGCACTTGTACAGATTGACAATAATGTTCTATGTAATAGTTTTTATATTCCACTCTATTAGTCGCGTCAATGAATACATAAAACAGGCAAAACTTCGAACAGCTCCGATTTTGATGTTTTTTTTTTATTTAATTTTTTTATATTATTAAAAATCAGAAACATTTTGGGGCGGGGAACGAATTATTTATATTGTTTAAGGGGCTAGGGGCAGTCAGAAGCATGAAAAAATTTTTAAAAAATTTTTCGACAAAATTTAATTTTTTTATAAAGCTAATAATTATTGAACTTCACTTGAAAAAAAAATGTTTTTGGACCCCTCCCACAAGTAGATAATGCTTTGCGGTGACCATTATAACTTTGTGCTGGTTCATTCAAAATCGATAAAACAAAGAAAAGTCTTTAGTGTAATAGTAAATCTAGGACTTAGTCGCTTACACCTGAATTTACAAGGACAGATTGTTATAAAAGCCTAAGTTTACAACAGAAACGAAAATCCTTTGATAAAGTCCTTGTTTTTAATGCTTTAAATTCATCAAGTGGTTCTTTAATATCAGTGGCTAGACTTAGAAAACATAGTTTCGAGAAAAACGCAAGTCATCTAATTCCCTGGGCCATATAATAATTATCTCGGAAACTATAATTCATTCAATTCATTTGAAATTTTCAGGGAATATTTTCGAAACATCATACTACAAGAAAATGCAAAAAGAAAGTAGGTAATCGATTTTTTCAAAATCTTGAATACCCCTTACCTCTCAAACAAAATTTATGCTATTTATGTAAAAAAAAATGTTTTCATACAATATTCATTCACAATTTATAAATACATATTTTTTTACAAGTTTTGGATGAATATCGGAAGTAAAAATTTTTTACACAAATATCATAAATATAATTATTTAAAGGGTTAGAGATAGTCAGGATTTTGAAAAGTCTGTGACCAATGAAATTAAAGAACCACTTGATGGATTTATTGAAGGGATAAAAAACAAGGACTTGATCAACGGATTTTTGTATTGGTTGAAAACTTTGGCTTTTATAACAATCTGTCCTTGCAAGTTGCAAATTCGAGTGTGAGCTTTTAGATGCCGCCATTTTATTAATTTACAAAAAAAAATAAAAAAATTTTCGACTAAGTCCTAGATTTACTATTAAACTAAAGACTTTTCTTTGTTTTATCTATTTTGGATGAACCAGCACAAAGTTATGATGGTCACCGCAAAGCATTACCTACTTGTGAGAGGGGTCCAACAGATGGCTATAACTTTGACCAAAATTTTTTTTATTTTTTTTTTGAAAATTTAGTGAAGTAAAGTTGAAATATTAGCTTTATAAAATAAAATAAATTTTGTCGAAAAAAATTTTTTAAAAATTTTTTCATGCCTCTGACTGCCCCTAGCCCCTTAAACAATATAAATAATTCGTTACCCGCCCCAAAATGTTTCTGATTTTCAATAATATAAAAAAACTAAATTTAAAAAAAACAGTTGTGTGGTTTTAAGAAACCACGACGCAACTGAAACTTTTATTGGATTGTAGGCATTGGATTGTAGACACTTATCCATCACGATTAATTATAAACAACAATATTCACATGAATACACGAATAAAAACATGTAACACTGTACAGCACTTACCCGCATGACAGACTGACTATGTGTTATACATACTACACGGTCAGCTGATGCTAACCATGGGCGCCGCCATATTGGCCTTGGCTGCTCTACCGAGCGCCTACTCCGAGCGCCTTTCACTTTACCCCTACTCCGCGGCCGCCTGTAATGCGACATGCAACAGACGGCCAGAAAAATTCGGGGCGATAGAATAAAAGTTTCACTTTAAAAAATCATCAGAATCGGAGCTGTTTCTGCGAAGTTCGAAGTAAAACATTGACGCGACTATTATATAGGTACTGAAGTTTCTCAAGACTAGATTTTTTATCAAGAGACGAAATCAGAATTTAGCTTCTTTAATTTGAAAAGATTTATTATTGCATATTGGATAAAAGAAAGTAGATTGTTTGGTTTTTCTATTTTTTTAAGGTTCTTTAATTTTATTATCAAAGATAATAGAAATAAAATAAGAGATTTTTTTGGCAATTATGTCCGGATTTTTAACTCAAACATCCAGGTTTTTTGAGCTTCTTATCCTAGTTTATTGACTTTACAGATGGCAACCCTAACTATACCTGCAAAAACATAATATTTATACTGTAAAATGTGTTTTAAATTCTCATTGAGTCATTAGAATACTTTCCAAAGGTGAAATTAACCGTATTTGATCTTGATATTTTAAAAGACAATAGACAAGGATAGCGACTTTCTGAACTAACAAAATTAATACTGTTTAAATCATTAGCTGTCTCATTTTAGGAGTAGTCATTTTTACTTTCACTACACGCGAGTCCACTTGGCATCTATATTCAACATGTAGACTAGAGTCAAACCAAGTTATTTCGAAGGAGTATACTCAAGTTAAAGGCTATAATATATTCTTATATAACTATGAGGTTATACACATATCATGTAATTAGATGCGAATATAATGTAAATATAAAACAGAATAAATATTAAATATTATTTTGCAAAAATATCATAATTTTTATTCTGTATTTGTGCATGCCCCGCTCGGCCCGACCTATTGAAGACCATACAAATGGTTATAAAAATATTACGTACTATATCGAACGATAAAGGAATTACTCTTCAGAAAAGTTTTTTAGTTGACTGCTTTGAATATTTTAGTTTCTATACCTAAACATAAAAATAAATAGATTTAGGTTGTATACATTTTAAATTCAATAAATTAAATACAATACTTGTTTGTAGTTTGTCAAATTAAGTTAATGTATTATGCTTAGTACTTACTACTTACAATAATTTAAAGTACTAACTGAATTTAGCAAATTTCTTTTAAGTCAATGAGTAGACAGACAATATTAAATACAATAAAAAGATTATTTTATTTACGTCTTATCAGGAAAAAAAATACATTATAGTTATTAGTAAGGTGCGAAAATAGTAGGAGTGAGTTATTTTTATAGTACGGTTCGTGGAGCGGCAACACAATGAAACTTTAACTATGACGCTTGTTACGTAATACGTTGTGAAGTATGATTCACTCCTTAAATTTTGAAATTTATTATAGAATAGGCTATTGGAAAAGTAATTGAATGACTGCATCTGTCCTCGCGTATTATTACATAAAATGTATACTGTATACTGTACTCCTTTTTGTCAGAGAAACTAGAGTTTATATAAAAACAACACTGAATACTTAGTTATGCATATGTTTGTGTCAGTCGCTGTATTCGTTATCTGCATCTCTGTTTAACACAGTACCCACACTTGTCTACAGTACATACAGATATATATTATTCACCTGGCCAAGTTTTTAGTTATAATAATAAAACTGCCAACTGTTGGTTCTGTGGTGTAAGCCAGTCGGGTTCAACGCTGTGGAGCGCATTTGCTGTGGTCATTTTAGTCTACGACCGACTACACGACAGCGCGCGGTTGCGGTGTATAGTGGTTAAAATGAGCTCAATCAGCAAAAAGTTATAGCATTAAATTAAAAACTAGACATAACGAATATTAAGTTTTATTATTGTAACAAGTTATTGTAATTAGTAAATTACTTTTTAATAACAGAAACGGCGATAATACACGTTTAATATTTCCAGTGTTTTTGGGCGTAACTCTCTGTACCTGTTGTTTACGGTGCAGTTTTTAAAGTTTTGTGTGTATAGTTTGTCCTTGTCTTATTGCATATTTTAAAGGTAATATAGTGTGCAGACAATAAGTGAAATTGTATTTAACTTTTTCAAAGTGTATTAATTGTTTTTGCAAATCGGTTCAAGTGTAATTCTCTTTTTAAAGTTTTTGTTTGTTTTGTGTCGCTTCTTTCGCGTTACTTAAAATTTTGTAATAGACGTACTTACAACCTAAATATGGCTGTGACAGTAGCCTATGAAGTAAACGATGACCCTCAACCATTTGGAAATCGAAGACCCCCTGTAATACCATTTGGGGAACGCTGCTCCAAATTTTTGCACGACAGTCAAAAAGGCACTTTTCTGGGAAGAACGCCCACGAGTTGGGGTAAGAAATTAATTAGATTACTTTAATTTTACAACTTTATTTTGCTACTATCCAAAGCCTCCACGTTTAGGAAAATTAACTTTTTATTTGATGTCCAGGTGGATAAATTTAATTTTTGAAATTAAAAGACACGTTTTAACTATTTTTTGTCACTCGCGTTATTTAAATGTTAAGGTCATACCTATACGATGTACTTATTTTTTTTACAAAAATTGTATCGGAAAGTTAGCACGACTTTGCAACTTTTTATGTACCCAACTGCTTAATTTTTGGAATGGTTGTGTAGTTTTTTTTTAGTTGTACAATATAGTACCACGGGCGAAAAAAAATCTGAAAAATGCTGGTTGTTATTTTTTTACTAATTAGCAATTTAGTACTTACCTATATTAATATAAATAGGTGTTTCATTTTTTTTAAATCAATAAATTCGTGATGTTTAACACTGTATTTTAGTGTCAATCGTAAGTACGTTGAACCTCCGCAAAATATTAATACCAGAAAAATACAATTAAATGTACGTACATAATACCTATATACCTATTAGTTACATATACCTATACTATCACAAATATTATGAACATTAAAAATTTGGTACAAAATTTAATACATGACAGCTGTATCCGTGGCTCTACTCACGTGCATTTCAAATTTTCGCTGAACTATTTTTGATATGAAAATTTATAAAATTTTTCGTGAATGACAGTCTCCTGTTAGTTTTGTAATCTCAAAGCCTTATTATAAAACAGTTTTTTAATATCAGAATTTCACTCACTTCGTTCGTTCAATCGAGATAATATAATTTACTCACTACTCGTTCGCCTCGTAATAAATGGGTAACTATGGAAACGTAGAAAAAAGCATCTTTACGGTATTCAATAGCTGTTGCCTGCGACTTCATACGTGTTGAATTCAAAACCTACGGCCAAAAGAAGAACACACTTTATTTTCGTGTAAAAAATCCCGTTTTAGTGGATGCTTACGTCACAAAAAGAACCTACTGTTCAAATACTTTCAGAGATTTGGTCTGTACTTACGAAACCCTACACCCTTTTTTGACCACCTTAGGAGTTAACTTTCGAAAAATCGTTTCAGAGCGGGCGCTTACGTTACAAAAAGAACATATTTTCTAAATTTCAAATTTCTGGAGACAAAAATCACTCAAATTGATGTATTTTTGTGGATCAAAGAAAATTTTACAGGACACAGGCAACGAAACATCCGCACTTACAGCCATTTTTTAATTACGTTTTAAAGTTATGGGGCAATCAGAACCTGATCTTATATATTCCAGGACACGATTTTTCAACCTGATCACCATACTTTCATTTATTTATGATTTACTGACCATGGAAGTAAAAATCAATATTTTATCGATTTTCGTTACAAAATTTGTTAGACGCATATGGCATACTAAGCTGAAGCACCTTCGCCGGGTGGTGCACCCCGCATACTTCACTCGATGAATTATAGTTTAACCTTCTTAGAAAATGTTAAATAATATCGAGAAAACCTTTTCCAAAACGAAGAAGTTATAAACAAACATCAAATCACATAAATTTACTTTTATAGGTATGTACCTATGTATAGAATGTATTTTTTTAACACTTTGAAGCTTTTCAAGTTTGAAATTAGCATAAATTGCACCTGTCAGTATATTTCTAATAATTTGCTCAACTAACTGTCAGGGTGGTGTGTATTTTAAAATATTTTCCTGAGGGAGCTCAATATTATTTTTTAATCTTTGTACTTTCTACAGTAAAAGCAAAAGCATAATGCATGCTAATTATACTGGTCTGCAGAAAATCGACCCTGACACTATTCCTGCCGATTCTTATGTAAAATAATTAAATATGACCCACGTTTTACACCATCACCCATCGTTTTCGCGGAAGACCCTTCACGTATTTTTATCATTTTTTTGATAATTTGGAGGATTGTTACATTTTTTCTGAAGGACTAGAGGGATGAAAAGTTCTAAAACATGAACATTTGTAGAAAGGAGTTATAATTTGAGGAGAGAGGGGATTTTCCCTCTTAAATTGTAAAAAAACCATTAAAAATAATCGATTTTTTCGCAATTTTTTCACTTATTTTTTACATGGAACTGCCCCATTAAAACACCACTAAGTTCGCGAGGAAATTTTCAGGGAAGTGGAATGTGAGCATGTTGGCAACTGCTGGTTTATAAGTGTTATGTCTGCAAAAAGTCAACGGCCATCATGCTGTTATGATTGAAAAAAGTTAGTTTTGCAAATTTATTTTGCTTGTTTGATTCTTAAGAAAACAAATGAAAACGATATTATGTAAATAAATTAATTGTACGCTAACCAAGTATGTTCTCTTACTAACTAATGTTTGGGCCCGGTTTCGCCCGAGTACAAATCGGATTGATATCAAGTTTATGTCATCAATTAATTATTAAAATAGGTGGTATCAAATATAATATTCTATCCAATAATAATAATAATGTAGCAATACTTAAAAAGTAACCTAGAGTAACCATTGTTTTTATGATTGCAAAGGAATTTAAAAGAGTTTTTGAAACTGAAACAACACATGTTTACTTTTAGATACCATAGATATCATATAATTGCGGTTGATAACAAAAAACTGTAATAAATAAAAATATGTTTCTATGGTGTTGCATTACTGTTTGCGTAGTGACTAGTGGAGTATACCGAGTGTTCGAGACATGACTCTTCATGCGTATCTCGATTATTTGTAAAGATAGTCCCATCAAAGCCATTCGTAAATCAGATGGCGGTAATTTATCTTAATTTATGTTTAGGCTAGAGGGGCGTCGTCCAACTTTTTTTATTT
Organism: Xanthostigma xanthostigma; assembly: GCA_963575645.1. Classification (NCBI taxonomy): domain Eukaryota; kingdom Metazoa; phylum Arthropoda; class Insecta; order Raphidioptera; family Raphidiidae; genus Xanthostigma; species Xanthostigma xanthostigma. Next base: position 19,126,714 of record OY754468.1, read on the forward strand.
AAACAGGACCATCGATATTTTTTTACCTATTCTAAATTCAGCTTGTCGTTCTCTTTTCAATCATGTTATACATTATAAACATTTCGATACAAAAATAATTAATATTTACATACATTATAAATATGTATTATGTACCTACAATATAAAAACTAAATAATATGAACATTTTTATGTATGTAAATGAGTTTGGCATGGTAGGGTGAATTTGAGTCTTGGGATTGAAAATGTTACGCAAGTGATCGCAATGTACGTATAGCATATATAGTATATAAGTATAGAACATTAAACTAAGCTGGAGACGTGGTACAGCTCTTGCCTCGTAATTTAAAGTTCTGGATTCAATCCCGGTAATCGGTGCCATTATTATTACTTTTTTTTTGTTTTACAATTCTATCAGTTTTAATTCTGTAGTGTGTAGTGTAAAATGCAATCTCTTTTTTTTAAATAACATTGGTATTTAATTACACGATTGAAAAAAAAAATATAACAGAATTCAGAATGGTGCCTCTGCGGCCTCTACGAAAATATCGTCGATAATTTACTGCCGTATCGTGGAGAATTTCATTTCATTTTCGAATATATAGGGCACTGGTTTCAATGATGTTATCTTCAGAAATAATCGATATATAGACCTGGGGGAATAATGTTTGGGACATTCTGTATATTGTGTACTTTGTGTTGTGTATTTCTGTGACCAAAAGAAAAAAAGCGCTTATGTTGAAATGTTTGCTTTTTTTTTGTATTTTGTGTAACGTTGTCGACAAACCAGTCCCGTCTTTAAGGGCGGGTTTAGCGGGCCTAGGTCCATTAGGACCCCGCACTCGTCCAGGAGTCCCAACCTAGCGCAAATAACTCAAGTTTTGAACTTTTTTTAAATAAATAGAATGCAAAATTTTTATATATAGAAACCGTTAATAAATCTAAAAAAAAATATTTGTGTAAATCGATAATATCGGTATAAATCGAAGTTCTTAGAGGAGGCCCCGCTATAATTGGCTCAGAGCCACCCAAACTTCAAACTTAAACAGTATTTCAAAGCGAGCTTATTGACCTTTTAGTAGATGTGTGGGTCCATATACTTTTATTCTATACTGAGTAAGCACTGACGTATCCAGGAGGGCGAAACAAGCACGGGGGACCCGGCTTAAGAAATTTGTAATTTGCCCCCTCCTGGGCCAAAAGCTGGGTACGCCCATGTTAACGTCATAGAAAAAGACAAAGTTTTTGAAACAGAGATACTTTATTCAGATTGAATGCAAGTACATCAACCAATACTATCATCGGAGAAATCAGGGAATTACATCGAAGAAAGAAACGCAGATATATTTTCGATACGCTTTGTTGCTTTCACTCACCATGCACATTGAGTAGATAGACAAATGATTCATATTATAGTAAATTATTAAATATATGTGTGGGTCACTCGAAAGTAGATTTTTCTCGCAGTTATGTCTGTCGTTTGATTGCTTGCATATTGCTTCAATATTGGATCATTCCTAAATTTCATAACTGGCTTCGAGGTTTGGTTCTCAGCTTCATAATTCCTGAAATAGTTCCGCGATATTGAGGAAAGTTTAGAAAATCGAAATATATTTACGTACCTATTGATAAATAAAAGAAACTTGGTGCTAAAAATTTGCAAAGCAAAATCAACGTTGTCGACTAATAATAATTAGATACACATTCGAATTGAACTTAAAAAAACTCATGTTTGGTCGTCAATTTAGGCAAAAATGTGTTACTTTTTTAATTCCAGAATTCCGATATTATCTAATGTCTACAGTTTCGCAATCGACGTGTTTAATTTTTTTTTCTCAAAAATTCGGAAATTACGAAATCTCGAAATGCCGGTAGGGAAACTCTGTAGATTTCGTCCTATGTGCATCGCGAACACCGAGTCGAATCAAATTCATCCAACTTACATTTTAGAGTTTATTTTGATAAAAGATGTACGTTGATGAACGGGATTAAATCCCGTGTTAGTAAGGTTCTTCGATTCATGTAGTCAGAAATACTGCAATTTTCATGGTCAATCATTAATCGTCAGCTAACTTATTTTATCACAAATATGCCATAAGCGGTTTTGACTTGTTGCCAAGCATATTTTATTTTTTTAACAATGTAGGCGTGAACAAACTCACACTGTTACGTAGCTATAGTGATAGATCCCGCAACGTGCTATTTGTGGACAGTGCGAGAACATGAAATACTAGACGAACCTTTGGAAAATTTCTGATACAACGGTAAAAATTTAACATTTACTCAAGGGTGGATAATTATTATAAAAAATTAAAAGGTTCAGTAGATAGATTGTAGATTATAGACGCTCGGAAAGTCAGCGTCTAAAAGGTTCGATAGAGAATGCTGATCTTTACACGCAACATTTTTATAAAATAGGTTATGTGTTCTTTTTAGGAAATTAAACGGTATAGAAAACTGAAGCGTACACTATTTTTGAAAAGATCTTATGCCGGGACTTCATATGGCTATTTGTATTTGTTTATTTGGCATATTTGGCAAACAATTACTAAGTGTGGACAGTCTATTTGACAAAGTGTTGGCCTTATTTGCCTATTTGACAAATAAGGCCAATACCAAATACGCGTTACCGTGCGCTTGTCGGTTTTTCGAGGCACATCAAAGGAGTCAAATAAGCAAATACGCAAATAAACCGTCCACACAATGACCATATATTCAGAACCGCATGCGCCGTGAACCTGTACGGACGTGCAGTATTTTTGTGTCTGTGCTGTGAGCGAGAACTGGAACAATTACTATTGAAAATGAATTGGGACAATGAAAGTGCTAAAATTCCTGGAATTTTGAACCTTGCGTTCTGCTGCCAAATGTTTGTGTGTTTGCTATTTGACTGCCATGTGTGGATGGTCGTATTTGCCTCTATTTACATGTTTGTTTTGAACGTCATATATTTTGCCAAATACAACAAACACCCAATAGCGAACACAAATAGCCATGTGAAGTGCCACCTTTAGAAGAATATTCTATACTGGATCTTACATAAATCTTAACATCATTTAATAAGCCTAGTCGTAATTTCTTCGTGTTTACTTTCAAAAACTACATTAAATAATCAATTTTCGTATGTTGCGCCGTCTGGTTCTGGTCATAAGCATATTTTTCGTTGCGAGAATAAAGCGTATAAGAATGGCTCACAACAGTTGAAAATAGTAAGGCACAGAAGTTGGTTGGAACAATGACTTAAAGAGGCTGTTTATCAACCAACTGAAACAAAAAAACTATCTTACGGGATAAAATAATGTTTGAAATTCACCGGATTAGATATTGCTTTTTTGCTATTTCTCCCTATAAAGACTCAGTAAGGAAGGTAGTTTTCGATACCTGTAGAATAATACCACCCAGTTGACCATAAATATATGAGCAGAATATAAAATTTTATTTGAACAAGTGTCAAATAAATGTTTGCACAATAACATTCACAAAGGTCTTCGACATCTGTATTCGTCGAGATGTTTTTTGTTTGTGGTCTTCTGCGTTTTATTTACATCTCTGACCTTCCCGTCTTTGTTCTTAAATTATTAGGGAAAAATAGATGTAATATCAAAATTCTGAATTACTCTTACTGTGCAATTTTTATGTATAAATATAATAGCTACAAAAACGTTCTAGTAATTATTTATTGCTATTGTATTTTCCGTTGGCTTTGCCGCTGACCTATTTATAATATGCTCTGCGTGTTGAACATTTTTTCATCACACCGCACCAGAGAAGAGGCAGTGTGGCAAAAATATATCGTTAATGTCGGTTTACTTTCTGATCGAAGCTATATATAATATACAGCAGACGACTTTTAAAGTATAAATTGCTCTAAAGTCTAAATCATCCCTGACATCTTGAGTCACCGACAGAAGTTTTGCATTATTACTTTGTTAAACGAACCGATATCAGAAATAACTTTTTAGCGGCTTCGGTTGCATTAATGTTGGTCAAAGCAATGCTGGTACAGGCATATATACAGTCAGACAAACATTCTGGAAACACGTAATACAAAATAACCTAAAAACCTCCTAAAGAAAACCCACAAGAGAACTGGATTACTAGTTATTGGCGTAACTAGTAGTCTAAGTCATTCATCGTGCTGACAGGTCATGACTTAGCCTACAAGTTGCGCCCATAATTTTATTCAACAATTGCGCGTTATTCATGTTTTAATTATAATGAGATGTTGTAAATATCTATTTATTTCTTTATAAAAAAAACTGTCAATACTAACAGCACCAAACAGCACGATTCAATGTTTTGGTTTTAGGTTAGCCGGTTATGAATAAACTCCATGTCGAAAACATTCGGCCTCTCAATTTTAGTCTCAATGGGTAACAACGGAGTTGTTGTTACCTACTATTTCGTTACGACTCAGAAAATAGTTACGTTTATTTTCATTACTCCACAATGGCCGATCTAGTAGGAATCTTCATTGAGTTATGACAAGTAAGGCCTAGCACACATGAAGAGCGTTCAACGCGCGTTTGCCCAACGCGCGTTTACAATTTCTATACAATTGTATATAACGGTTTACATGATAACGCGCGTTCAACGCGCCACCAACGCGCGTTATCATGTAAACAGTTATATACAATTGTATAGAAACTGTAAACGCGCGTTAGGCTAACGCGCGTTGAACGCCTCTCATATAAACTAGGCCTAATTGTCACCAGTCGGTAAATGGCTATTTAGGGTTCGGTTTTTAGGCATGATAAAACATGAATAACGCGCATGAGTTGAATAAAAATATTAATGCAATCATTTATTAACATTGGTTGTCATAAAAATGACTTGGTCGTAGTATAAAGGGCGCTGCACACGAGGTTGGTTTTACTGCTCGAACTTGTGCTAGCTGGCACGCTGGCTGCAATGATGGAAGTGACGTCATTACGAACTCGCGTGCGTGATCACAAGATGTATTTCAAAATTAGAACCGAGACTATTTTTCGTGCTGGGTTGTCTGCTTGTTTTGAGCAAGAATCAACTAGGAAACAGTATATCTTGTCACGGGATCGACATAGGCAAACGCCCGCCAACAAACATGGCGTCATAGCGTGTGTTCTGTATACAGAGTAGTGATGTGTCCACATGACTCTTTATTGGGAGCTGGCTCCTTGCGCTCCGCTCACTAAAAAGAGTCGCTCAGAGCAAGTCGTTCAATGGAGCGATACTAGACAGAACGCACTACACAAAAGTGCAGACTGCAGAGGTGTTAACTGTCATCAACATGCTCAGGAGTCATGTAAGCATTGCATAATACATACACTCAGCTCTCAGCTCATTTTAATATGATTCTTATATTATTCGCATTTCGGATAAACTATAAAATGCAATAAAAAACAATAATAATGTTTATTGTTACAATAGTGTATCTTTGGCAACGACGTCAATGTGAATGGTTTAAGTCACTGTAAGCTTAGTACTATTGCACTTACAGTGTGTCATTCAACATTAAATGACTCAGCAAAAATAACTCCGTATGTGCAAAATTCACTAGTGCCTCTGTGGCCTGTGCTGTGTGCGCTATGTAAATGTGCGAATGCAACAGTACAGAACAGCTCAGCACAGAGCAGTGGCGCTCGGAGTGAGTCATTCACAAAAAAAGAGCGACTCGCTCCGCTCCGTGAAAGGAGTCGTTCATTATGATCGACTCGCTCAGGAGCGACACATGACTAATACAGAGACAATGAACGTTCATTTTTGTTAACATTCGAACTATCACTGCGCGCGCACCCCATCTACAAAGTCAGCTTCAATACACGCATCGTGTGAGGCAAACACATAAAAGCCATAACAAAACCCAGCGCCGCAGCACGTTTGAAATCTAGCAGCCAAATCTATCAAGTAATCTAGCGACGAAACCAGCCGCGTGTGCAGCGGCCTTAACACACAGCTCAAGAATGATGTGGTTACTGATTGTGATTTGTGATTACTAAGCATTAGGAAATTAACTGAGCTCTGTAAATATGGAAACAATAACCGAGAAATATCAACTTTATCATAGCGGTTTTTATTTGAATTCCGCGGTGTCGCTTCTCGGTATTTCTTCTGCTGTTGTGTCACTCGTGAGGGTTTTGAAACTAATGCTGTCTCTTTCCTTTATCGCTGGATGAATTTTTAATTTTCCAGTACGGAAAAGTTACTGTATTGGGGACGAAAATCTAAACCAAAATTTTTGTAACAAATTTTTATTTCCAGATCAGTAGACTATTTTTGAAAATATGTCTGCGTGTGTGCATGTATGTACGTATATACATGATTATTTCTTTCTTAAAAAAAATTCGAGAATAAAAAATGATATCGACTACGTTAGTGCGCCTAAATATGATCTGAAAGGATTTTTTTCCAAAACCGATTCAGCCGTACATTTATTTTTAACCAAAAAGACTCCAAAAAGTAGATTTTAAACAATATCTTGCTAACAAAAAATTATATCGACTTCGATGGAGTCTCAATCGAAGCGTGTTAACGACATTTCCATCCGAAAGAAATTCTATCAAAATCGACCCAGCCGTTTTTTTTTTATTTAAACAAAAAGACAGCAAAAAAGTGGATTTTACACGAAATCTTGCGAATAAAAAACGACTTCGCTATGGTTCCAATCGAATCTTACTAGCGTCAGTATGATCCAAAAGAAATTTTATCAAAATCGGTTCAGCCGTTTTTTTTTTGTTTAAATAAAACTGCAAAAAAGCGTATTTTAGAATTGTTTGAAAAATATTCCTCGGCTTTAACTTTGTAAATACTAAGGCTGGGCACGAAAACCGGTTAACCGGTCGATCGGTTAAAATTTGATTTGAAAACCGCGGTTATGAATATGTAAAAACCGGTCAACCGGTTAAAAACCGGTTAACCGATCGAGCGTATAAAAATCGGTTAACCGGTAGATCGGTTAAAAACCGATTAACCGATCAATCGGTTAAAAACCGGTTAACCGATCGACCGGTTAAAATTAGATGTGAAAACCGATTTTAGTGTTAAACAAAATTAATTTTTCATGCTTTATAACGACAGAAATTAAGAATTAAAATGTCGAAAATTACCTCAGAAATAGATTGCCAAAGCCATGGAACCGACGAAAGATTAAAATTAATAATTACTTTTCAGAGAATATAAGGATATGAGATTAAAATTAATAATTATTAATTATTCAAACAGCTAAAACGTCATCATTTTATTTAAGTTCGGCTATCGCTATCTGTTTTTTGAGTTAATTTCGACATTTTCATATCAAATTTCTGCCGTTACAAAGAACGAAACATTTGTAAGAATATTTTGTCCTTTGATTATTTTTGAAAAGCCGCTTTGTTTCGAAGATACAGGGCGAGAAAAATTACTAAGAACGGCTGTACTTTATCCACTAACAGCAGGCAAACAAATAAAAAAAAAAAAACAAAGCGACTTTTCAAAAATCATCAAAGAACAAAATGAAAATATTCAACTTAGTAAGTGATCTCATTGTCGTAGATTATGATTATATAAAATATAAGAACTAATTGAATATTTCTGTTAATAAAAAATTATTACCTGGTCTTTTGGTCAGACTCAGAACAATTCAAATATTCTTCAATTTTGTTTTTCTGTTTAGCGTTTTCTAAGTAATGTACTGATTGAATATGGTGCCACAGTGAACTTGTACTGCCTGAATATTTAAGCAGTTTGTCACAAATTTTACAAATCACTTCGTTTTTCGTTAATTCTTTCTTTTGAAAATACTTCCACACTTCCGACATTTTTAATTCCCGTCAACGCGTAAGACAACACTAGGAACAGTAGGAACTAGGAACTAAATAAAAACAATTTATAAGCGTGTATTCTTTGGGATACAAGACGGTGCCGGTGTTGTGAAACAAATCAATAACAATCGCGCGGCCGTACAGCTGTAAGCAGTTTAAAATTTAAATCAAACTTCAAAATTAAAAATTCCGAGGAGATCAGCGGTTTTATTAACAACATTAAATATGCTACTTGTCTAGTCATCAAATTTTAGGTACCTAGATAGATATGTTATCACAATTTGCAACAACAAAATATACCTAACAAATAACATCAACGGTCGATCTGTCGAACGGTTATATAGTTTAATAAAGTTTAAACTTTAATGGTCATATAACTGACTGAACGATCGGTCAGACGATCGGTTTTCGGTCATATAACCGACTGAACGACCAGTTAATCGACCGGTTTTCGGTCATATTATAACCGACTGAATGACCGGTTAATAGACCGGTTTTCGGTTTTCGGTCATCATTTTGATTGAATGCCGGTTTTTTCGAAACCGGTTATTATTTTTGATAACCGATAACCGACCAAAAAATCAAAAAGTCCCAGCACTAGTAAATACCTACATGTTTAATATTCAATTTTGATCATATAGAAAAGTTGGTTTTGTGGACAACAAAGATCGCACTTGTGGAGTCCCAATCATCGATTCACCCAACTGCTTGTTCAAATTTTGAGTTTTATTGATATCTATTTTTAACGAGCAGCTATAAAAGACTGGTTTAATAAATATATATATTTATATACTTTTTTGTTGTCATAATGTTTTTGTGAAAAATATTCTTGGTAATCCATCGGTATTAAAGTTACAATAAGTTTATAAAAAAAAATGGGTTGCATCATTTTTTGCTTGAGGGTGTTTACACGATAAAATCAATAGAAAGTCTGTAAAACTATTATCGCAAGATCTGAAAATATCCAAAAAGTATTTTCATGTTTTTTATTAACAACGAAGCGAAATAGGGGTCTTCCTTTTGAAATTGTAAGTGGAAAATTTTACGTAATCTAAATAGCATATCTCTAATGTACTTTTTGTGTCTTTTTATAATAGGACCTACCTATACATCAAAATAGCTTGTTATTATAACAAATGAAAATTCGAACACGAAAACACTTTATATTATTGAAGGAATATTTTTGTTTTGTTTATCAAATCTACATTATTATTTTTATTTGACTGTTAATAAGTATACTATGTGGTACCTGAAATAGTAGATTGTATAATATCTAATGTCTATTGGATTATAATACATTGCGGCGAGGTGTGACATTTGACAGCTGCATTTGATACAGTGAATTTTGAATTTCTACTAAATAAAATAGAAAAACTTGGTATCAGAGGAAATGCACACAGATGGATCGAATCCTATCTAAATAACAGAGGAATCATAATGAATATTAAAGGTACAAAAAGTAAAAAGTATAACATCAACGTTGGAGTGCCACAAGGAAGCAACCTAGGTCCTATACTTTTCTTGCTCTATGTCAATGATTTGCCGAGACATATCTCCAAAGGACAGCTAATAATGTATGCAGATGATACATCTGTGATCATTTCCTCTGAAACCAAGGAACACTTAAGTAAAAAATTAGACTTAGTTTTAAAAGAATATATTGACTGGTGTCAAAAAAACCAACTTATAGTCAACATACAGAAAACAAAATACATGCTATTTGAAAGAGGAAACAATAATAAATTTAAAATAAATGTACAAATTGAAAGTGTATCAAACGCAACATTTCTAGGTCTAAATATTAGTAGTAACCTAAAGTGGAATAGCCAAGTGGATGCAATATGTAAGAAATTAAACGTTGTCTATTATTACTTATTACAATTACGTAACACCTTTGACTGTCAAGTGCTGTTGAATGTATACTATGCTTTTGCTCACAGCTGCATAAAGTATGCTATAATTGTGTGGGGCCATTCACCAGAGTGTATCAGAATCTTTAAAACACAAAAAAGACTAATCCGAATTATTTTCCGACTAAAATTTAGACAGTCATGCAGGCAATATTTTAAAGAACACAAAATACTAACTGTTTACGCAATTTATGCCTATGAACTGGTAGTATACATCAAGCAAAATCTTCACAAAGTTAACTTCAACAATGATATTCACAATTATAATACACGGAACAACAATTACATTCACATTAATAAATATAACAGTACAAGATCTAGCAACAGTCCATTATGTAAAGGTGGACAATATTTCAATATGTTACCAGATAATTTAAAAAAAATACAAAATTTAAATACATTCAAAAAACAGGTCAGGGATTATTTTTCTCAGCTATGTCTCTATAATAAGTTTGAGTATAGTACCAGTTCATAGGCATACATTGCGGATTGGTTAATATAAATTTTAAAATTTTTATTGTAACTTTTAATTTATTTTTTTTTGTTCTTCATGTATATATGACGTATTTATAGCATTTTTTATATGCTCCACAAATAAAAAAATAAAAAATAAAAATATTTATCTATCTATCTATCTATCTATCTATCTATCTATCTATCTATGCTTAAAACGAGCTCAAGCGAGTTTTAACAGACACTGGCCCATTATACAGGCTCTGGCAAAAGTCAGCAACGGTCTGAAATTTCCTGAAGGGTAGGTGTTTTCTTGAAAAAAGTTTCAAACAAATGTAGCTCAACAAGGTAAAATCGTTTGCACACAAAACTCACCCCCACCCCGTCATTACCCCGCACCCTTTTAAATGGCAACCCACAATTTTTCTCACGGATTATGATTCTTCGAAGAGAAATATAAAACTTTTGTCCGAAAAAATTTTTAACCAAAGCTTCCGTGCATTCAAATGAAAGCTCTCGAAAATTTGTTATCACTAAAAATCTAAAAAAAAAATAGCTAACATTATTTTTGTGTGGAAAATAGGCAAAATAAACTTTGAAAGTAATTTCCCACAGAATCGACTCACCGAGTACATGCTAGACAAAAATAAGCCGACTTTTCACCTTAAAGGTTGAAAATGGCTGCCTAGGAGGTGACAAACGGCAACTTCACTCTTATGTTCCCCTTTTTCTCTTTTAGGTAGTATTTTTTGCACAAACCTATTAAATAACTGCTTTTCACCCATGTATTTCCTTTTGGAGTATTTAGGAGAAATTTTATAATCCTGCTATAATTAAGTGTACCTACCTACAAGTTTCCTGAACCCCTAAATAGTGACTTTAAGAAAATTCCTGTTTTGGATAGACGTTAATGACATCACTTGTCGAGCATCCATAATCTACGATCCGTATCTAGAAAGCTCGCCTTGTATGACTGGATTAGTTAAAATTTTGGAGGTACATTCTAATAAAGGATTAAATTTAGATTTTATGAAACATTTTAAATAATTTGTCTGGTGTTTTTGGGTTTCAATTTAATCCCAAAACATAAACCTTAAAATGGTATCAAGTAGTTAAAAATGATATAAAATCGTGAAATGGTTCAACTTCCAGTTTGCGTAATTCAGCTGTTGCCATTAGGTACACCAATATTCAAACTTGAAGAAATATGAAAGTTTGGTTAATGTTTTTTTACACGCTTTATATTAACTTCACTTGTAAGTTTGTATGTATGTATGTTTGTAACCTTCGTTTGGACTACAGCAAGTGGTTTATTACTGTAGTATAATATGCCAGCACTGTAACTACAGTGGTTAGCCGTGCGGTTTAAGGCACGTGTCTTCGCTGACGTCAACTCTCGGAATCACGGGTCGTGGGTTCTAATCCCGTTCACGCCGAAAATGTTTGACAATAAATCGAACTAAAAAGTGGAAAATAAATATAGTTTAAAAAAAACTAAAAAACACGCTTTATATCGAACTAAAAAGTAAAAAATATTTTTTTTTAAAATAAGCTTAAAACAATAATGAACAAAAAAAACTAGTATTATTGTGAAAAAAGCTTTTTTCACAATAATACTAGTATTTTTTATTCATTATTGTTTAAGCTTATTTAAAAAAAAATATTTTTTACTTTTTAGTTCGATATAAAGCGTGTTTTTTAGTTTTTTTTAAACTATATTTTTACTGTTGACGTGGGGTTAAGTTAATGTCAACTAACAGATCTGACCCAGTAAAATGAGTTTGAAAAATTTTATTACTTAATTTTAACCCTAATGTGATTAATGTGTATTTTTTAAATAGTATCACATTATGCCTTATTATTTATTAAAATGCAAACATACAAAAACTTTTTCATGTTTGATAACTATGACACGCCATTTTTAAATATACGACTATAAGTATACTGAACGTGTTAATTTACAAATGTAAAATTGGTTCGATATAATTTCAATTCTTCCATCTCGTTGTGTGGACTCTTTTTAGGAACGCGACAGTTGCAACGATGGCGCCCCTTAATACAGGGATGAATAAAGATTTTCATTGGGAAGGGGGTGGGGCAACATTTTGTATAAGAAATAATAGAAATAGGAGTGCAACGATGATCTATAGTCCAGGACTGCCCAACCTATTAGTAGGTGCGATCTACTTTTTTTTAAATAGTGTCATCGCGATCTACCAATATGCGGGAAAAAACAAAAGTCGCTTTTATAACGTTGCAAATATGGAAAGTTTAATAAATATTTAAGTGGGAATAAAAATTATACAATATCGAGTATAGTCATATAAAAAAATAAAGTAACAAAATTAGGAATATAGTGAAGTAATTTTAATGAGATCGCTGACACTGTCCAGATTTGGCAATATTTTCAAAGGCGGGAGTATACGATGAAAGAGCTAATCGATTTAGTTTGAAAATAGAATTTTTGGATGTTAGAATAGATAAAGTATAAAGATCTACTTAAAATTACGCCGCGATCGACCGGTAGATCGCGATCGACTGGTTGGGCACCCCTGATCTATACAATAATCTATACAATAATTTAGTTCTAATTCACTTTAATTTATATACTGGTGTTTCAAAACATGTGTCGGAAAATAAAGAATGTGACTCCTTGGCTAATTCAAAGGGAAAAAAAGTCCATAGGTCCTTAAACGCGCCGTTTTCGAGATACAGGGTGTCAAAAAAATGCAATTACAATATGATCCGCAGCATTCCAGGAATTTTTGAACGGATACGTCGAGCCACTAAGACGTAGGTTGGAAGCCTGCATTACCGTAGGAGGAGGTCACTTTCATCAATTGATGTGATTTTTCTTGTTCTTTATGTTCTTTGCTTAGTTTTGTAAAATAAAAGTCATTTTGCTACTTTTTTCTTGTTCATCATAGAATGCCGTTTTTCTTCATAACGGTTTACCTTAAAGCTTTTGACCAGAAATACTTTTTTGTGTAGAAAACATTGGCGCTTCTAATAGTGGAGCGCCCAGGGGTTTCGACCTCGGAAAATGGTTACAGTGAATGAATTTTTTTGGTTGAGGTGGCATTTTCTTTTTATACTGTAACTTGCAATGTTTACCAAAAATTTTTTTGTGCTTTCGATTTTTTCATTATTTAATAGAAAAACGATAAAAAAAATAATATTTCAGCATATAATTTACTTTCAAATAGCATTTTTTTTTATGTATACGTCGAATTTGACTCGAATAGGTATAGAAAATCATCTTTTGGAGATACCTGTGTTTATAAATGTGAGTTCAGAATTCCAATTTGCGCTGGTGTTGTGGCGAAGTGAAAACTTGCCACTATATTGTGACTTCTGCTTTATAATAATAATTGTATAATTCTTCTATCTACTTATGTAATCGTCCCCATAAATATCGCATTCCGTTGAAAATCTTTAGCAGTATTAATTTGATTTCTTAAAAAAAAAACCAACGATCGATTCAGTCAGTAAAATTATTAATTATTCTTGTGCACGAGCAAATTTGTTTAAATATAATTATTTTAAACAACAGTCGTTGATCACATTATAATATTAATAATTAAATATTGGACGTTTGCAAAGTTGATAGAAGAATTATACATTATTAATGAAAAACAATAATTAATTATAAAATTCGCATTTAAAATCTAACTGTAAATTACAATTGTCAAATAGTTTAATTTGCTAATAAACAATTAAATAGAAACTGTTGTATCTTAATAAAAAAAAAAATAATAAGGGCCCAGCACGAACAAACAGCGTTACATTGGTAGCATAGCACAGTTTCTACAGAAGTTATATAACAGTTCCAAGTTCAACATTCTGCGTTTCATTTCAAGATTTTACGTTTATAAGTTTGGATATTTTTTTAATTTTGTGAAACATGGAACGTACACCAGCGCCTACGGGTCCTGTTACAAGATTACAACGTCGTCGTCGCTCACGTTCGCTAGATCGTCAAATATTGAATGCACCACAAGTTGAATCACCGCGTTTATCCAATTTGCAAGAGAATCTTAATAATGTCGAAATGTCACAGCAATTAAGTCAAGACGCTTCAACTAGATCAAATCCTAGATTTGGAGGATCGTCACCAATTCCGGGAAATGAGGAATTACGCAATATCTCAATAAATCAAGATCGTAACAGACAAGCAATATTAGGTTTGGCAACATCACAACAAGAACTGAGAACAGCAATATCTTCTCTTCAATTATTACCTAACGCCAATGCTGAAGCTTCAATGCAGGCTAATACTGCTGAAGTAACACAAAGTCGCCAAACAGAATCTTTCTATCGCTGGGGTATTAAACCTGTTACCTGGCTCGAATCAATTACGGTATGCAACGGATTGGATTCTCAGCTACTACTAAAATTTATAGTACAGATTGATTCGCTAGTTGAAACTCGAGTATTACCGGAACGTCAACTGATGGAAATGTTAGTTATGAAGACTGATGGTTATCTCCGGCAACGATGGTATGACATTATCGATCATAATCGGCAGTGGAATTCAGTCAAGAATAATTTAATTAAAGCATTACTTTCCGACCTTGATTTGGAACATCTACGAACGCAGCTAATTTATCGATGGCAGAATCCATCTGAATCCTTCAGAGAATACGTGCAAGATATAGTCTCCAAGTCTCGAGCCTTAAATCTTAGTATGTCAGAAGCCAAACTAGCGTCTGTAATTTTTAACCACATTAATAACGATACCTTTAATTTACTTCGTATCGCTAAACCACCCAATACCGTTCAAGAGTTACGTGGGTTGGCCGATCAAATTTACTCCGCTCAATGTAGACATCAAGCGTATCTACAGTATACACAGGGTTTATCCGATGTGACTCAGCATTCTAATAGATCGCAGTCATCAAGTAGCTCTACCGCCGAATTAAATCGTCCAAGCTCATCAGCTCCGAGAAGATTTAATAATCAACGTTCTTGACGCCAGAAGAAATCGCTTACTTCCTTTTATCGTCAGCCGTCTCCCAAATCTCTTCTTCCTTTTCTTCAGTTATCAATCCATAGAACCAAACTCATCGCTCTCCTTGATACCGGAGCTAATGTTTCTCTAATTTCCAAAAATGTTCTGAAAAAATTGAATAAAAAATATTTTTCAATTGTTTCCTGTTTTCAAAAATGCTGTCTTGCAAACGGGACAACAGTCACAATTAAAGAGCAAGCTCGTCTAATTTTCAAGATTGGTCCATACACGTGGAAATTTAATTTTCTGGTTGCCAACAAGTTACAGTACGACATGATTCTAGGCATTGATGTACTAAGCCATACTAATCTACAAATCAATTTACGTAACCGTACCGCATCATTTTCTTTCGATCCGGCATTAGTTTTACCGTTACTGGAATTCAAGCCCGGTCTATCTTCGTCGAACAACATATCATTGGAAAATTGTACTCCGATGACAGTTGAAGAACGAATACGATTGATCAAACTCCTTGATGATTTCAATGACGTCATAACTCACCGCATCGGAAGAACATCGCAGTACATCTACCAAATTCGACTTACTGATGACGTGCCCGTTCGGAAGCCGCCATACTCATTAACTCCGCCAAAGTCTGAAGAAATGGATAAACATATTCAACAATTACTGGAAAATGGAGTCATAGAGCCATCGAAGTCACCTTACGGTTCTCCTGCCTTTCTAATACCAAAGAAAGATGGCAGCCGAAGGTTATGCGTTGACTATCGCTTACTGAATAAAAAGATAATCTATGACACATTTCCAAGTCCTTCAGTGGATAATGTTTTTCAATCACTTAAAGGATCAACTATCTTCACCATAATTGATTTAAATTCAGCGTTTTATCAAATACCGTTATCAGATGACTCCAAAGGCTTTACAACATTCGTGGTACCTAGCGGAGCTTACCAATTTAAATACACTCCTTTTGGATTGTGTGTGTCGCCGCAGGCATTAAACCGAATAATTTTTTCACTATTCGCCGATTTACGCTACAAATATGTTTATCCTTATTTCGATGACATCATCATCTATAGTAAAAATATGGAAGCACATCTGACGCATTTGAACGAAGTCTTTACTCGTCTTCGCACTTCCGGGTTCACGGTTAATCCTGAAAAAATTAAACTTTGTATGACTCGATTGCCGTATCTTGGCCATATCATCTCAAGCGATGGTTTCTCCGTTGATCCTGCGAAGACTCAAGTCATACAAGACTATCCACTTCCAAAAAACTTGCGGCAGTTGATGCGATTTCTTGGCATGGTGGGATTTTATGGCAGATTTATTCCGTCTTTCTCCGAATTGGCCGCGCCATTACACCACATGAAGAAGAAAGGCGTCAAATTTAATATGGGCACTGAACAAATCAACGCCTTTACCGAACTAAAAAGAAGACTAAGATCGCCACCAATCTTAATATATCCCGATTTTGATAATTCGTTTGTTTTACAGGTCGACGCTTCAGATGTAGCCCTTGGAGCCGTTTTGCTACAAATGCGTGATAATATTCTTCGTCCAGTTCAGTATGCAAGCCGCCGTTTGACAGATGCTGAATCACGGTATCCGATTTACGAACGTGAAGCACTAGCTGCCGTTTGGGCGATAGAAAAATTTTCCGATTACCTGGAGATTTTACCATTTGTCTTGCAGACCGACAACGCAGCCATCAATTATATTTTTAATCACCCAAAACAATTGGGCAAAGTTGGCCGTTGGGCTCTACGTCTAGCGCGATTTAAATTTACCGTTGAACATATTCGAGGTTCTGACAATGTCATCGCGGATGCACTCAGCCGCATGTATAGTTCAGAAGACCACGAAGATGTCATTCAAAACCAATATCAAGTTAACATGCTGGACTCGCTTCCCGAGGCATTCCAGTCTATTCAACAGCATCAAAGACGAGACCCAGAATTGAAATTAATCATTCAACGCCTTGATCGTGCTGAAGATATACCCAACTACGTCATGAAGAAAGGTACACTTCTACGAAAAGTTGGTAAAAGATTGGAAAAGCGAGTTGCAGTTCCAGAAGCTTTACGCCCCATGATTCTTCATTATTACCATGACTTACAAACTGCTGGCCATCAAGGTATCACACGTACGTACAGTTTAATAGCAAGAAACTTTTGGTGGCTAAATATGTATACTGCAGTGAAGACGTATGTGCGAGGATGTCCTATCTGTCAACAGTGTAAGGCAAGTAATACTCCGCCGGCAGGACTGATGATAAGCAACACCCCGACCCGAGTGTGGCAAAGAATATACGTTGATCATGTTGGACCCTTAGTGCGAACGTCACGTGGAAACGTATACGCCATCACTCTTACCGACGCTTACTCGAAGTGGCTTGAAATTTTACCTGTTCGTCGCGCAACCGCCGAAGTCACCGTCCAGAGGCTGATACGTTGCATATGGTCGAGATATGGTCCACCTGAGTATATTGTCACGGATAATGCTAAATGCTTCACGTCTTCAAAATTCAAGCGTATGTGTCTGTCGTGGGGGATACGTCACATACTGACGACGCCATATCGCGCTCAAGCAAACATGGTGGAACGGTATAATCGTAATTTGAAAGCGACATTGACTACTATTATAAAAAGTTTATCCGCTTCACACCGTCAATGGGATGATTATGTACCATATGTTAGCCTGAGTCACAATTCAAGCATGAGTGAGGTCACCGACACCACGCCAGCTCTCGTTTTTCTTGGTCGACATATACCTCAAGCTCTTGAAAATCGCTGGGGGCTTCACGATTTGACAGATCAACAGACACGAGCAACCGACGAAGAAGTTCAGGTCGCCTTGAACAAAGCTAAGACGAAGATGCAGAGGCTATATAATCGTGGTAGAGTAGCCAATCCATTTCAGGCCGGCCAAGAAGTTCTTCAGCGGCTTCACACCGTGAGCAATCCAGGTGAAAATCTGGCTGCCAAGTTCATTCCACGTTGGTCGTCTCCCAGGCGAATAGTTGAATTTACTTCTCCAGTCACTGTTGTCGTAGAAGACGTTGAAGATCCGGGTACGCGACACCGCGCACATATCGACCAATTGAGACCCTTCATCAGAAGAATCTCACACGGACCCGAGGTTCCAGATCCAGGAGGGGAGGATGTGGCGAAGTGAAAACTTGCCACTATATTGTGACTTCTGCTTTATAATAATAATTGTATAATTCTTCTATCTACTTATGTAATCGTCCCCATAAATATCGCATTCCGTTGAAAATCTTTAGCAGTATTAATTTGATTTCTTAAAAAAAAAACCAACGATCGATTCAGTCAGTAAAATTATTAATTATTCTTGTGCACGAGCAAATTTGTTTAAATATAATTATTTTAAACAACAGTCGTTGATCACATTATAATATTAATAATTAAATATTGGACGTTTGCAAAGTTGATAGAAGAATTATACATTATTAATGAAAAACAATAATTAATTATAAAATTCGCATTTAAAATCTAACTGTAAATTACAATTGTCAAATAGTTTAATTTGCTAATAAACAATTAAATAGAAACTGTTGTATCTTAATAAAAAAAAAAATAATAAGGGCCCAGCACGAACAAACAGCGTTACAGTGTCATAGAAATTAGGGGCAAAAAAACCTCACGCGACCCTAAAATCTCCGTCATATTAATGATAAGGTGTGTATAAAAGCTGAGTTTTGTATCTCAAACAGTTCCTGAGATATCATCAAAAAACAAAAAAATATCATTTTTTTGACACCTCGTATCTCAAAAACGGGAATTAGCCAAGGAATCACACCTTAATTTTCCGATATTGTTTTGAAACACCCTGTATAATTAAACTTCTCGACTCTAGAGATTGCAGTTAGTTGGAGATTTCAAGTGACACCAACATGTTGATATAATATGGTAGCTATGAAAATCATTAATCCATTACAGAAAATCGTTCCACATACGATGTAACATAACCTGGGCGCTCAAGATAGGTTCGTATTCATTTTACGTGGAACGGTTTTCTGTCATGCATTTTTCATATCAAAATTCAATCTCCATCTTACAACTAGAATAAAATATTTTTAACAAAAAAAAATTGAACCGACTTCAAAATATGCACTAAAAAGTAAAAAATTTATTTTTGGAGTCGGTGTCACATCGGAATTCAAAAGTAATAATTTAAACTTACATGTCTCTAGTTCTCGGAATAGATTTCATTTTGGCTGACACCGACTCCAAAAATAACAATAATTATTATTTTTTACTTTTTAGTGCATATTTTGAAGTCGGTTCAATTTTTTCTTGTTAAAAATATTTTATTTTTCTCTTTTTAGTGTTAGATAAAATATTGCAATGGGTAGGCCAAGTATGCGTGCCTTTGAAATTTGAGTTTCCCTCGATTTCTCCGGATTCCACCATCAGATCCTGACTTGGTTCCGATGGGACCACCTCTGAAATGCACTCTTTCGAATAAAAAAAAAATATTTGAAAATCGGTCCATAATTGCCGGAGAAATCGGTGAACATACATTAAAAAAAAACAAAAAAAATATACAGTCGAACATAGAACCTCCTCCTTTTTTGAAGTCGGTTAAAAACAGTAATGTAATTCTTAAGATTTTAAAAATTGAATTAAACATTAGAAATGCAGCCGTTTTCATGTTAAGACAAGACATACGTTATCTTCTAATTTCCATGTACGGCAAACAAAGACGACCGACCGCGTCGCGCCATGCATTAGACAACATTGCATTATTTATACAGCTATTTTTCTATATAAATTTGTATAAAAAAACTGTTTAGGCAAATTCTGTTATACGAAATCTATGTAAAATGTTCTCCTCTTTCGTTTAAGACTGGTTTCAAACCGATCTGATTTAAATTGAGCGAGAAATTAGCAAAAAGCACGCACAGGGTCAGGCGGAACGTTACGCGTTAGGAACGTTACGTTACACTTTTTCGTGCATGCAGTCGGTGTTTTATCAATTTATAAGATTGGTGATTCATCAATTTATAAGACGTTATCACGTCAAAAAAAATTTTGAAAATCGGTCCATAATTTCCGGAGAAATCGGTGAACATACATAAAAAAAAACAAAAAAAATATACAGTCGAACATAGAACCTCCTCCTTTTTTGAAAACAGTAATGTAATTCTTAAGATTTTATACTAAGGACCATTTTTGTAAGAATGATTTTTTGCTCAGAAAGGGTGATTTTGGCTCAATACGAATTCATACATAATTACAGAATTGTTTCTTGGTATGTTAGGATATTTGAAATAACTGTATTTGCTCGGAGTCTACCCATATTCCTAAACTTTTTTTGTATGATTTATAACTTAAAACAATCCCGAAAATAATGCTGTATAATAATACATAATTTTCTCAACCAAATCGGTTTAGTGATTATTTACTATAAGCGAACGACATTCATAGTCGCACTTATAGACAATTTTTGTTTCATAACTAAATTTACATACGTTTTATTGTAATGTAAATATATTTAGTGAATCACTTACACACATTGCAACAATGACATATTATGTCGTAAGACCTCTTGCGTAATATTTGTTTTCCATAGTATTTTAACTGAAGCTTCCACACTAATTATATATTAATGTTTATTACATCATGGGAAATTTGCTTACAGGATTTTTACACTCATCTTTTTTGATTATGATAATGGATCTTTAGTTGTTTGTTTTTGATCAATTTTGTTACAACTTTTATTTCATAGTTTTGGCTACATTTCTATCAGTACCAAGTAATCTGAACAATTCTTTTCTAGAACCTGATGGAGTATGAAGGGTACCTCCTCAGCAAGTTAATAAGATTTATCAAAAACCTCTTACCCGATTGAAATACCATTTTTCTAATTTAATTTTATAAAAGAATTTTATCTAAAACTGGCAAGAATCCTTTCTTTTTTGTGTGTTATTAAACGCTTTAAAATGTAATTTTCAACTGTATTTATTAAAAAAACTTTTGAGTTCAAACACATGCACAGGACTTCCTCTCTCAACTGGCACCCTTTTACATCTATTTTTAACATTTTTGCTCCCATGTACTTTTGTACCGCACAGTCAGCGAAAAAATTAGAGGGAATATTGGTCCACCTGCCGTAAGTTGAGATTTTTACCCGACTACGGCGAGGCCAAAAGGAATTGTTATGAGTTTAGCAATCTATGTATGTATGTTTGTATTTACGGATGTTCCACCGTAGCGCCTAAACTATTCACCCGATTTTGATAAAGTTGTCAATCGATTCGTTATTATGGCCCGGGTAACATAGGCTACATTTATTTTTGAATTTTGGTCCCAGAGGGGAGCACATTGAAAACAAATAAAAAATAAGTTACAAAAAATGATTTAAATAAAAAATTAGTTGAAAAACTAAAACCCGACTACTGAAAAGTATGAAACAAGAAAATATTCTCATCTGAGGATAGCCGTGGTCGTATGCCATCTCCTATATTGTATGAGGCCCCTCTAGATGTATAGCGTGATACACTTTGTCCTAGAGCTTATGATCGCTTGGTGTACAGTTAAAATGTAATGTTTTGTTAGGGTAGGTGGCATAAATGATCACGGCTATCCTAAGATGATAATGTTTTCTTGTTTCATACTTTTCAGTAGTCGAGTTATAAATTGCATTTTTGTACAGTTGGGTTTCCTGTTTTTATAAATAATTTTTTTTTTGATTGGATTAATTATACTTTAGCAAATGATTTTGGTTTTTTTTTTTTACTAATGGAAGTTGGTTGTCACCGGGACCACCGCAGCCTCTAGGGCTTATTGTGCCATCTCCCCAATCTTTTTATATCATCCGATCCAGTATCTTCGTTCCTTGTACTAGCTTGTACAGTCCGTGGACTGGGTGGTTGATATAGTCTTTTGGACTAATAGCAAATGCTTACAACTGAACCTAAAAACCGAATAGTAGCTTGTGTATAATATCTACTATCTAGTGACGTATTGGGTCTATTACTGGCGAGTAGTGACATTGTACTGAAATATGAGTGGTTGGGCGATTAACGACGAGTGTCGTTTATCATTCAGGTATAGATAAAAATATTTCTTTTGGTTTTTAGTTTCAGTAATAAACATTAATTTCTAAAGTAAAATCAACCTATAGTTTCAAGGAGATACTAATATTATTTAAGTAAATAAGACGTGAAAAAGATTTACCTAAGTATTGATAACAAGTGTAACTGGTAAATATTTGTTTATACCAATTGTTCACTGCAAATAAATGCTACTGCAAACGTTGTATCTACTAATAATCGCATTTAATTGATATAATATTTGATGACTGTTTTAAAATAGTTTCTATACATATAATTTATTTTTGTAGTGTTGCTACGAATAATAAGGAGACTTTTTTCTGCTATGTTGATAAAGATATTGAACTATTTCCATTTTCGTTACCGTTTGCACCATAAACTGTATTTATTGCAGTGGCGGTTCCTCTGTGAGCGCTGCAGAGCTGCAGAATTACAAAAATTTTAGCTACTTTATAATTTTAGAAAGAATTATATTTTCTGTACCTATTTAAGCAATATTTAATGTTGGGAAATAGTGTAATAGTTACACAATCAACGCTAAAGTTTAACAGCAACTGCCAGACCACAAAACTCGTGTGTTCTTTGTGCGGTAGACTTTCTTGCGTTCAGGCGCTGCTCCGCGCTCCGAAGCAGCACATGAAACGCCATCAGATACCCCCGGCGTACACCGTGCAACTCCTGACTCACAAGTTATAGCGGCTATAAGATGCATTTGTCAGCACATTAGTTTACAAATAGAAATAAGCATCACACACGGCTTATGCCAGTAGTGACTAGTGTTACAGTATTGTAGTTTGTTGTCACTAGTGTTAATAATTGAAACATCATAAACGTGGCTGTGAATCATAATTTAATTACCCCTCATTCCTAGCACGTGTTAGGAGGTACGCCCGGTTGACCCCGCAGAGCACCTATTTAAAATGTTCACGCGCTGCCACTGGTTTATTGACACTACTAGAATATCCACCACTATTGTTTATATTGTTGCAGTACATAATTTTATGTTAGTTTTTGTTAGAACCGACTTCTATTTTCATAAATAAATATTTTTTACGCCATTACGTAGTTTGTTACATAACAAATAAAAAAAAAAAAACAAATTAAAATATGATCTTTTTGTTATAAAAACATGCATATGTTTCATATTTATGAATTGTAAATTTTCCGTTCACTTTTCAATAACCAGATGATTAATATGTTTAAAGTGATAATTTTCGAAATATATTACGTAAATTCTATTGAAAAATGACTGATAGATTGCTTGAAATAAATAACTGGTATCATGTATTTGTGGTAGATTTGTATCGGCATATATCACGAAAACCTAGGACGTATTTTTAATAAGTCCATTATTATTTAAATGGCGTGATATTCAAATAATTAGTCCCTTTGTCAGTCGTGTTATTAGTAAGTAGCTTTTCTAATTTTTTAGACGAAACCTTGAAATATTCTGTATTGAAAAATTGGTTGTCTGTAAAGTCGGTTTACGGACGATAGTTTTACGTGATAACGTATTCCGTAATACATAACCTAAATTTATATAATAATTATAATAATTCGAATCTATGATATTGCATCTTTTGCTTCAAATTTAGGTTAATTTTATTTATTAAAATTACTCACCACCTATAATATAATTGTTTTTTTAACTTTCTTTCTTTCGTATTTATTTTAAGTCTCAAAGATTAGCTGTCATAATATTTTGAAAACAATTGTTTCATTGTTTATATAAAATTCCAAAACCTACTTACAATATTTAAGTATTTTCATACGTCAAAAAATTGATTTTTATAATGATAAAATTTGTATTTTTTCGAGAGATGAGACCTAGCTAAAACGATTTTTTGCCCCCCAAAATCCCTTTTCAGTAAATTTCATCCAAATCGTTAGGGCCGTTTTCGAGAAAAGCACGCACAGGGTCAGGCGGAACGTTACGCGTTACGCGTTAGGAACGTTAGGAACGTTACGTTACACTTTTTCGAACATGCAGCCGGTGTTTTATCAATTTATAAGATTGGTGATTGATCAATTTATAAGACGTTATCACGTCAAAATATGTCAGTTTTTAGACTAGGTGCGTATAAATAAATACAGTAATTGGTCGACAATGAACTTGGATGCGCTTCGCCCGTTTTTTTTTATCAGGTAGGCGATTTTCCAACAATCCACTAGATGACCAGACTATATTTATGAATCCATAAGTTGATTTATGAAGCTAGTGAAATGTCATAACGAAAAGACCGCTGTACACGAGACTGGTTTTGCTGCTATTGATTCCTTTCTAGATTTAGCTGCCCTAGTTTTAAAGCATGCTGTGGAGCTGGGTTTCGTGATGACTTTTATGTGGTCACTTCACGCGAAGCATGTTTTGAAGCTGGTTTTGTAGATAGGTTTAGTGCGCGCGCAGTGACAATTCGAATGTTAACAAAAGGGAATGTTTATTGTCTTCGTAAAGAGAACACACAATGTTTGTTTGTGGGCGTTTTGCCATGCCGCTCACGTGACAAGATACTGTTTCCTGATTGGTTCGTGCTCAAAACAAGCCCGAAAAATAGCTCCGGTTCTAGTTTTGTAATCCATCTTATGACCACGCATGTGAGTCTGCAGTGACGTCATTTCCATCTTCGCAGCCAGCGAGCCAGCCCGTCTAAAGCCAGTTGCATACGTGGCTGGATTTTCCGATAGATTCCTTGCTAGATTTGACTACTAGTCTTCTAGCCCTGGTTTTCTTGGTTGCTCTTATGTGCTCGCTTCATACGAGACGTTTTTTCAAGCTTGTATTGTAGGTGGATGTGGGCGCGCAGTGACAGTTCAAATATAAACACAGAGCTGCATAGAGTAAAACGTGTGTTATCTGAACAAAATGACGTCTGTGGGCATTTGTTCATGCCGCCCACGTGACAAGATACTGTTTTCTGCTTGGTTCTTGCTCAGAACAAGCAAAGGACCTAGGAAGAAAAATCGCCCCTGTTCTAATTTAAAACCTATCTTGAAAGCTAGCAGGCAAACCTGCAGTGACATCATTTCCAGCCTCGTACCCAGCCTCTGCCGGCCATCAGAAGTCCAAGCAGTGTTTACAGCCTCGTGGGCAGTGGCCTTAAGTCGCAGCAACGATTCCAGCATCAAAACCAGTCTCGTGTACAGCAACCTTCAAACAATGAAGATAATTAATATTATTCATTACTGTATACGCAGGAAATAAGATATCCGCATTTTTGAGATAAGGGCCGAAAAATTCGTGTATTTGAAGCAGCACCATGGACACAGTAACAATGGGTTGATGCCATTTAAGTTCGTTCGAGGTGGATGGTTTTGGTCTGGGAGCTTTTAGTTGATTTTTAAAGTTACAGAAACTACACATTAACTAATGGTTTTTAGAGCTGTAACAAACCGTATGTATTCGTTACTGAGTAACGGGTACATCGTCTGACTCGAAGTAACGAATCGTTACTTACAAATTCATTTCGTTACTCGCATTTGTTATACGAACGAAGTCATACCGTATCACGTATGCGACGCGCCTCGATGCGATGGTACATGCTTGATGCTGTTAGTACACGATTGTATGTCGTATGAAAAGTAACGAGTAACGTAACGATACGAAGTAACGGGTACTGGTTGTTTAAGTAACGGGTACACAATTTCTCGTTACTTTTACAGCTCTAATGGTTTTTGAAAAAAAACTTCTTTAGGTGCGACTTGAGAGTAACTCAGATCTGTTTTGGGACGGAAGCAACGTGTTTACACAGTTTCCGCTATTTAAAAGACTGACAGATGGCGGCATCAAAACGTATCTGTAGAAACCATCTTGAACGAAAGATGAAACATGGCTACGGGCGCAAACCAGTAAGCATTGCGACGTAATTTAATTTGCGAGTGATTTAAATTGATGAGTGAATATTTCCCGAAAAGCGAGAGTGGTAAAAACAAATTAAACAAGTTTTACTTCAACCGCGCGTATAGGTTACACGCACTCATGTTTTTTTAGGTTAAGGCAATTTTATGCTAAAAGCATAATATTGAAAGATCGTTGAAGTGCCGCGCAAGAAGTTTTACACTTCGAAATGGTACGGGCGGTACTAAAAATTCTATATCAGGTCACGTTTCATTTTTGCTGATTCGGTCGTGCCAACTTAAATAAAGTTTACAGTGTGAACTGGTGTTCACAGGTCCGTGATGCTATGTTAAATACGCAATAATTAAATTACACTAATGGGTTGTGTATGTGTGCGTGTGTGAAAGCCATAGCTTTCCGTATATCTGTAAGTAGTGCTAATGAATTTTGCTATCGATTGTCAGTGGAATTGGTTTGGCATCCAATACCAAGAGGGTTGAAAATAACGCATGAGGGGTGTGACTACATTATGAATAAAAGAAGTAAGAATGTGTGTGCAACGTAGATATGAGCGCCGAGCCGGCGCGCCGGCACGGCGCGCCGTCGATTCCCTCCCGCCGCCGCCGCCGTGAAAATGTAACGGCGCGCCGAGCGAAAAGGCATATGTTTAAACGATCAGAAAATGTTGAAAACATATTTTTAAAGACTACTTTATGTTTTTTTATGACTTAAAAGAAACATCTTTGTTTTCTCTAAGATTTATTTTTTTGTTAATTGTTATTAGAACTTTATGACAACGTTGATTTTTTTCTGCCAATCGAAGTGCCAAAAATATTTTAGCTCTAGGCTAGAAACCATTTCCTTATAAAAATAATTTGTGTTAAATAAATAATAATTCTGATTGTTAAACTACATGTTTTGTTTTATATGTATCCTGCTCATCATTAAAAAATGCTTCTGTCACGCCGCCGACTACGCCGCCGCCGCCGACCTCAAAAAGTCGGCGCGCCGCCGCCGCTCCTTTACCCATCGGCGCTCATATCTAGTGCAACGTCAGTAATTTATATAATGTATGAATGTGTCATGCACTGTGTATCCACTCCTTTATGTCGCGATTCTAAGTAAGGTGGAACAGTTTAAAATTCAGGACACACATTTTCCATAACATTCATTAATAAATATATACATGAGTTTTGTTGATATGGAAAGCATTCTTGCATTATTACTGACTGTACCCGGCAACCCGTTGTGTGGCTCAGTCATCAGGTATGGAAAAGAAAGAAAAGAGAAAGCACAAGTTTCTAATAAGTATATTTAATTTCACAATGCCTGTGGGAATACAACATTTTTTGTTGTTCCATTATTTGTGCAAGATATAAAGACTGTCTAGTTTGCCGACTCTAGAATACGCAACATATAGTTGTCCATGTGAGAAGCAATCCGTGTCTAGATCTAAACCGCACAATTGTGACATCAGCTGCCATTAAACACACTGTCTGGTATAATGTGTAGTGTGTATTCAGTGTTGCTGTTACGTTCAACAGATGGCGCTCTCATTGCTGAAAAATATTCAGCAAAACGTCTGTTGCTTTAACGTCCAACAGAACTTTCGGAGATTTAAGATTTTGAACAAACGAACGTTTACGCTTTTCTTTATATAGATATGGTTGTTATGGAAATAATTATTGCAGTACTAAATATCGTTCTACATAAAATGTATGCATTTTATGTGGAACGATTCTCAGATCGGTGTATGTTGCATTTTAGGTGGAACGATTTTTTGTAATGCACTAATGATTTCCATAACTATCAAAAAAACAAAACCCGCTTGTATGATGCGTCTTAGCTGAAATTCACTGTATAATTGCAAACTAAGGTTTTCCTGTTATTTTTTTATGGAGTTTAATCTTTTTCAGAAATTCTCCATGAAATTTACCGAGTCATTATCGATTATTTTAATTTTTTTTCGATTTCCGTCGCTACTGTTAAACCCCAAATTCGATTACAATAACAACTCTGCAAACAAGCAATATTAAAAATACAAGAAATTAAAAGATACTTTTCAACTTAAACGCAGTTGCGTTTACCATAATTTCTTCTTGTGTTTACCATAATTTCTTCTTGTGTTTTTTAGCATTATGCAATACCTGAAGACGAGGAAAAAGCCGACGTTCAGTTTCGGCTAAAAACTGGCCTTCGAATGGACTATAGTTTCAAGTATGTTTTTCGACAAACGAGGATTGAGTGTGTTTACCATTGGTGAAGTCAAGTGTCGACTATTCTTAGAAATCATGGCTTGACATTGCGATAAATAATAAAACACGATATTATGTGCTGCTCTAAATAAAATCGATACAATACCTTGTCAGATAGATAGATTGTGGATTACAGACGCTCAACAGCTGAGGCCATCAGCGTCTATAATCTATATGTGTATTAGAGAATTTGCCAGTCGGAATTCACAAACCGACTGGTGCAAGCTCAGGTTTACTTAATGCTAGGAAGCAAAATTAAGTCCGCTGCACACGACGCTGACTTTTCAGCTGGATTACTGCTGAGACTTGCAATCCCGGATCGGGGGGGGGGGGGGGCAAATCGGGGCTCCCGCCCCGGGTGAAAGTTTGAAATCTACCCTTTTTCCGATTTACTCAATTTGCTTGTTTTCTGACAGTTTCCTGTTCACGAAAAATGCCAACACTTTTGGGTTTTTTTAAGTAATTTATCTCAAACGCTGAAGAGAAGGGGTGCCATTATCAAGTTTCTGTGCTATCTGCAAATTCACGTGCGTGGTTAAGAGCCGGATTTCAAAATTATTAGAACCGGGACTTATAGCAATAACCAATCAGAAACCAGTATCTTGTCATGTGGGCGATATGGGCAAACGTCATAAACAAACCTGACGTCATAGCGTGTGTCTGTTCAGAGACAATAAACGTTCACTTTTCTCAATATTCGAACTGTCACTGCAGCAAAACTATCTCGAAATCAGCTTCAAAACACGCAAAACACACAAAAACCATCACGATTTCCAGCACCACAGCACGTTTGGAACGTTGCAGCGAAATCGAGTAAGTAACGAATCTAACGGCTCAATCACCCTCGTGCGCAGCGGCCTTTAGACGTGTTGTTCGTTCACCCTAGTTTGATATATTTTTTGAGGGTGATTAACCCTCTATATGCGCGTCGCCGCTACTTCGCGTGTTTGTTATCATCAAGTTCGATAGTATATAATACAAGATGAAAGTATGCAGGTACTGCAGTTAGCTGACCAGCCAATAAATTGACCAATCGCTAACATTTGAGTGTTAACAGGGACCGTCGAGAAATCATAAAAAAACAATGTTCATCAACATACAGTGGAATCTCGGTAACCCGAACCTCGTTAAGTCGTAAGCCTCAGTAAGTCGAAAACAATTGTCATTCCCTTCGGTTGAATCTCTAAATGCGCAGTATCTCGAATTATTTAGACTCTGTAACTCGAGCAAAATGTTATTTCCCTGTGAGGTCTTAATAGTACATATTGATACTTTATAAATCGAATTTCAAAAAGAAAACTCCGTAAATTGAAGTTAGTAAATTGTGCCTTTCGAAATTTTAGCAATTAAATCCTTTATATTTCGACATTTTTGTCATGTGGAAAACTCATTAACTCGAACTTTTTAGCATTTGCCTTGAAATTTGAGTTTATCGAAATTCCACTGTATTATCATATACAATTCTTCGTATGTAATGTAATGACTAATGATGTATGTATGTTTCGACGGATTTAACTTAAAAACTCCTAAAATGCAACAAAAGATATCTTGACATTTTGATTTTAACCCTCAGAAGATATTTAATTAGAACCAACTTTATAAGCCAAAATAGTTTATGAAAAACTAAATTCGTTATTAACGGACTACGGAATCGTATCATGTGCGATCACAACACGCGCTTGGCCAACTTTTAAAAGTGTAATTTCTGTTGTATAACTGAAAACAGGTATTTTAGTTTTTTTTTCAAATTAGGTCGTTATTAATTGGTTTGATACGAAAAAGTTGTAAAAGTTTAACTGCACGTATTCCGTGTATTGCTTTAAAAGTTTTTTTTTTTTTATAAATCAAATAATTATTGTAGGTACATAGGTGGTTTCGTAGTAATTATTCTAAAATCTAAGGGCGTTTATAATGTTATTAAAATAATTATTTTCGTGAATATTTTACGAAAACATGTTATTTCAATATTATGTAGACAAATAATTATTGACGGTGCGATATTTTTTTTTCTTTCTTTCTGGGAAACACTTTATATTTTATGTTTACTGAAAAATTTATTTGGTGTACATATAGGGTGTTAAAAATGATTCCGGAAATTAATTAGCATACAGTTATATCCCAGTTAAAGTAAAAAAATCGCCACAATTAGTGTTCCGTGTTATCAGACCGCCACTTGTGTGTTTAATAGCTAAATTTTGGTTCTGCAGTTATGAAGAAATGAACAATTAAATTATTTATAACAAATAATCACACTAGATTTTTCAATCTTGATAATTTTTTAGTTCTTTTTAGGTTTTCAAAATAGATATGTACCTCATATTATATATTGTTTAATTTGATTCAATAAGCTTTTATGAATAAATTAAAGAAATGAATTTGTTTATAATAACTGATTATTCATAATTTTTTTGTTGTTCTATTTAAGCTTCCAAACTTCAAAAAATATTTAATTGAATAAAGAATAAATTAAAAAAAATTTGAAAAGTAGTTTGACCCTGCAGGCCATCCCTGTAACTTCCCGCTATTTTCGAGTTTAAAACGTTCAAAAATATATCAAATATAGCAAAAAGTTTATTTTTTAGCTCTTCGAGCTCAAAAAAAAAACACTTTGTTACGAAATTTTCGTTCACGATATCTCATGAACAAATGAGCCGATTTTGATGCGGTTTGCTGCAATCGACGCAGTTTTTTTAACCTAAGAAAGTAAATTATTACAAAAAAATCGATTTGATAAGAATTTTACGAGTAATTTTAAAAAATTACTTTTTTCTTAATTTTTCGTTCACATTATCTCATGAACAAATGAACCAATTTTGATATGGTTTGCGGCGATCGACGCAGTTTTTTTAGCTTAAGAAAGTAATTTATTACAAAAAAATCAATCTGAGAACAATTTTAAGAGTCATTTTAAAAAAACACTTTTTTACGATTTTTTCGTTCACGATTTCTCGTGAACAAATGAACCGATTTTGATGCGGTTTGCGGAAATCGACGCAGTTTGTTAAGGAGAAGAGCTGATTAGTTTTTGGAATTAATCGGTTTAGTAGTTTTTAAAATTTTTTACAAAAACAAATTTTTAAAAATTTTTGAAACTTGTTTTTTTAAGATTTCTCAAAATTTTTTGGGCCGAATCGTTTCAAATTTTCAGGAAGTCTAAGTTCACCAAGATCACGTCAGATGCCGCAAACCGCGTTTCAGTCGGACATTCCGTTCAAAAGATATAAAAGGTTTACATACATACATACACACACACACACACACACACATACATACAGCCCTACGGACATCATCGCCAAAATAGTTTCAATAGCTTCCTAGGACCTCAAAACGTCGAGATCTGGCGAAAACTCGATTTTCGAAAATCGGGGTGAAACCAATAACTTCCCGATTTTTGAAAAAAAAAATTTTTTTTTTTAAAGCGGGAAGTTAAAAATGCACATTCATAGGATTTAAACACAGCAACCCGAGACTAACAGTTTAGAGCCGTACCACTGTGAGCTGTTAAAACTCGTTGGTCCCCCGTTTTAACGAAATTCCACTGCTCGTACCTAAAATTTTGCATTATTATCTTCTAGATTTGTAAACTACTATTATATCACATTTTTAGCGTTCTTGTATTTTATGTTATTTCGAGTCACCTGAATATAATACACCGTTCCTTTTACAGTCGTAAACAGCATGTAGTTACAAAAATAAATTAACTAACCTGTTTTCTGTTACATTTAGTAATTTAACACGGAAACAAAAAGAAAAAAAATTAAAATGCAAGTTTTTAAGTATTCAATGTTTATTTTTGGACGCGACGTTTGTAAAACAGATTTACTTAATTCTCTGTAGTCTACAGATGCAAAATTTGTTGTAACTATATCAAAAGAAATGTGCAGATATATTTATCGCATATTATCTTATTCTTGGTAGTCTGTACAGATGCAATAATTATTGTTTTACGATATCAAAAGAAATGTACAGGCTAGTGATGTGCCGGATCGTTAAAAATGCATATCCGCGGATACGGATCTGAATACGGATATTTGGTTTCAAGATCCGCAGATACGGATATTTGGTTTCAAGATCCGCGGGTACGGATACGGATCTTAACTTTCTTAGAGTACGCGGCGGTAAATATTGCACATCGACCTTTGGAAAGGTCTAGGTCTAGATCCATTTAGTTTTCTTGATATCATAGAAATAAAAAATATACATTTCAAAAGACTTTTACAGAAAAACCAAAAACATTTTCCAAAAAAAAAAAATCGTCACATCATGTCAAACATAGTCTTCAACAAGATGCGCATGGTAAAAAAAACAAATCAAATGTGCCGGCAAAGGTAAGGTGTTAAACAATTGGTATACCTCAGCCTTAAGAGTTAACTCTCATAACAGATTGTCTCTTTCCAGAGATCAATGTGCAATATCTCATTATAAAGATAGTTTTTTATTACATTTGAGTTATGTACTATTGGTATGGTACTCACTACGATAAATTTTTGCAATATAAAGGTGCCAAATACGATTTTAAGAAATAAAAAATAATCTGAATGGAATTTAACAGTTTTTCAATATTACATAATCACCTATATATACAGGGTGTTTGGCACATGAACCGACACAATTTTTTGGGGGGTTCTCGTGGTCATTGTGATTATTTTAACCCCAATGACTTTTGCCCTAAGTGTCATGGTTATCGAGATACGATTTTTTTTAGTTATTTTTGAAAATCGGCCTAAAAATTGCCTTCAAAAAATCGTAACCTGTTTGTTTTTGGTACTAGAGACACGAAAATGCATTTATTGAGTTCTCGAATGACTTCTTGTTCTAAATGAATCATAATTTTATGCAAATAGTATCAGGAAAAAGATCCTATGGACTTTTAAAGTACCTGTATTAATAAAAACCAGTAGAAAAAAATAATTTAAAAATCATTTAAAAAAAAATTAACGGGTATTTAGAAATTAGTTTTGTTTAGAAAAATACTCCACTTTATCCTCTTTTCAACGATATGCTACATGTCATATTTATCATTCAGAATGTAGCCAAATTAAACATTACCAGTTTGCAAGAGTCAACTCGTGCGCCAAAAAATATCAAGTCAGGTAGTCAGCCGTTATGGATCTAGGATGTAAATAACAAGTCTTGTTTCACTTTTCATTAAACGATATTGACTGTTAAACAGGTAGACAATGATTACAAAATTTGATCAAATTGTGCCCCTCCACATCGGATATAAGCACGACACCTATTTCTAATTTCAACAGTTGTTGTTCTCAAAAGCATTTCCCTTTTCATTATTTCAAATGCAGCATCTATTCTTTCTATTAAATTTTCTCTGCTGGGTACCTTCGTTGCGTATACTATATCTTTAGCACGTCCCCAGACATAAAAATCTATAGGTGTCAGGTCTGGAGATCGCGCGGGCCACGGGATTGGACCCATTCTTCCAATCCACGAATTGATGAAAGAATAATTTAAAAACTCGCGTACTGATCGTTGGTAATGTGCCGGACAACCGTCATTCTGAAACACTATCGGCACGTCTTCTTCGTGCACAGGCACTTCTGCCAATAACTCTGGGAGATTATTCTCTAAAAATTCCAAATATGCATCTCCGTTTAAGCGTTGGGGTAAATAAAACGGCCCAATAAGATTTTTGTTATTTACATCCTAGATCCATAACGGCTGACTACCTGACTTGATATTTTGTGGCGCACGAGTTGACTCTTGCAAACTGGTAATGTTTAATTTGGCTACATTCTGAATGATAAATATGACATGTGGCATATCGTTGAAAAGAGGATAAAGTGGAGTATTTTTCTAAACAAAACTAATTTCTAAATACCCGTTAATTTTTTTTAAAATGATTTTTAAATTATTTTTTTCCACTGGTTTTTATTAATACAGGCACTTTAAAAGTCTATAGGATCTTTTTCCTGATACTATTTGCATAAAATTATGATTCATTTGTAACGTTTTTTTTTTTATAGAATAAAATGTATTTTTTTTTAATCCGGACATTTTACGAGCACTCTGTACCGAACAAAAATTATGTAATGCCCTCAGCAAAATTATAATAAAATGACAATACAATGTCGAATTTTGGATATAAAAAGCGGGTCATTCTCATAACGTGGTTAGTCTGCTAGATACAACAGACACTGATGGGAGTTGACCAGGTGGAATTGTATCTAAAAAGACTATAGGACTATTATTGACGGGAGCTGACCGGGTAGTAGTCCTACGCACGTACTCCTAGACCTGGCCGTTATGATATGAATGTTTCTCTTTTTTTTCCCTTTATTAATTGTTGTTGAATTTATTTGTTAGATACAGAGTTGCTTTTTCTTTTCTTTTCATGTGTATTTTTTTTCCGTGTTCTTTTGTAAACTAAAATTACTTTTTTGATTTAATAAACTGTTTGTAACATCGTATTATTATTTTTTTTTATTATTATTATATCCCTTTAGCTACAAAGTGTCGCTACTGCGCATAATCAATGCCAGTAGGGAAACAAAATTAAAATAATAATAAATAAGCGCAAATAAGAAGCGCGACAAATGGTGCCGTGACCAGGATACTAATTGACCTTTGTAGCTAAATAACGGGTTATAAAATGGATATTAATCGTCTCACAAAGGACGAACTCTTATGGGAAGTCACGTCGAAAGGATGCGCAGTCTCTGAAGAAACTACGGTAGACGACTTACGGAAAAAGCTACGACAGATAATGAAATTAGAAAAAACAGGTAATGCACTGAACAGAACATTACCTGATGACCGACAAGAAAATGAAATCGAAGAAAGCAAGAGGAAACTAGCTGAACTGGAGGAACTCATGACCGAGAGGCCTAAGAATATGGCCAAGATTGAAACTAAGATATGGCATATACTAAACAGGCTTAATACCATTACAGCAGACGATTTTATGACAACTAGAGCAGAACTATTAGATAAAATCCTACTTCTGCGTGAACAGGGTGACGAAACTCCGGAACAAGAAGAACAAAATCTCCCCGGAGGCGAACCCCTTGAAGACACAATCACGAATTTCGCAAGAGAACTTCGGGGTGGAACAGGCGAACGGACAGCCACACCACGAAGAGAAACATTAGATCAGGAGGACCTAAGACCAACACTTAATTGGACAAGAAGAGAATATGCTCCACACAGTACGGTCACCGTTCATAAGTGGAATTTAACTTTCACAGGTGATGATCCACGGCAAAGCCTCGAATCATTTCTGGAGAAGGTAGAGGACAAAAGGCTAGACTACGGTATTTCTGAAGACGAACTCCTACACTCAGCGTCCGGACTGTTTGAAGGATCGGCGCTACAGATATATCGACTGTATCGAACCAAGGTTAATTCCTGGAAAGAGCTCTTAGTGGAGCTAAGAAGAGCTTTGAGACCCAGACTACGACCGTCTACTGACGATAGAGATCAGCCAACGAAAACAAGGCCCCGATGAACCTGTGGCCGTCTATATGGCCAAAATGTTAAATCTTTTTAAGCGACTGGAAAGACCTCCATCTCTAACCGACCAACAAATGACCATAGAAGCTAACCTATTACCTGAATATCAGGAAATAGTCAGTCTGTACGAGCCACGAACTGTAAGGGATTTAGAAGTTCTACTGTATCGACTAGAAAGAGGAAGATTACGTGCTAAACGTATAACCACTGCAACCAGCCCCACCTTGGAACCGGATTTGACAAACCTACCAGTGGAAAGAAAAACAGTCGTGCCAGTTTCTTCTGAAGCACAGATCAAACAGCATCAACCGACCCAAGGGAACAGCAGGTGCTGGAGTTGTGATCAAGTCGGCCATAACACCGAGAACTGTCCCGAGCGATCGAAAGTTAAATGTTGGTCTTGCAGACAACCGGGACACCTATTTTCCAATTGCCCACAACCAACTAGCAGGCAATTTTGCAACATTTGCGGACTACCAAATACCACTACACAAAATTGTCGTCGATGTCGTGCCAATGAGGGAAACGAGGGAGGAGGACGAAATTAGGTCGTTACCGCCCTCCAAACCGAACAGCTCCGACCTTTGATCAAGCTATCTCTGAAGCAGTTGAAAGTATTTTACTGCAAATTCCGAACGATACCAGACCTTACTTAAACATAAACGTACTTCAGGAAAATGTAGTTGGACTTTTGGATTCAGGTGCATCTTATACTTACGCAAGCAACCAAAGAAGAAAACGATTTGAAGAATTAGGTTTCGTGTTTAGACCTTTAGAAGACCGAAGAATAACTACTGTTAATGGGGGAACGAGCTCGATCTCTGGATATATACAAGTACCGATGACGCTACATAGTAAAACGCACTACGTGAAAGTTTACATAGTTCCTGATTTAAAACGTGACCTAATACTAGGAGTCGACTTTTGGAAAACGATGCAAGTAATCCCTGATCTATCCCGTGGAACATGGAGTTTTTCATCAGAAGAGCTCGGAGCGTTAAGTGAAGACAAAGCCATAATCTCAGAAGAGCATTTGACCAATGAACAAAAATGCCGACTACATGACCTCGTAGACCGTCAGTTTCGACGAATGGGAACTAAGCTAGGTTGCACAAATCTAGTAGAGCACAAAATCGAAACAAGAAGCCCGCCCATCAAACAGAGATACTATCCAGTGTCTCCAGTTGTTCAGGAAATGATGTACAAGGAATTGGACCACATGTTAGAGTTGGGAGTGGTAATACCAAGTCAATCACCTTGGTCTTCACCAGTGGTGCTAGTCCCAAAATCGGATGGAACGAGGCGTTTCTGCGTAGACTACAGGAAGCTAAATCAAGTCACCAAACGCGATAGCTACCCATTACCGTATATAACAACGATATTAGACCGACTACGTGACGCCAGATACTAACTTATCCTCGATCGACATAAAATCCGCCTATTGGCAGATTCCAATAGCAAAAGAGTCTCAACCGATGACAGCGTTCACCGTGCCTGGAAGGGGGCTATATCAGTTCACCCGCCTCCCATTTGGTTTACACAACTCTCCAGCTACGTGGCAAAGATTTATCGACAATGTACTAAAACACGATTTAGAACCTAACGTATTCTGCTATTTGGATGACATAGTCATAGTCACAAGAACGTTTGAAGAACATCTGGACGTGTTAGAGAAAATTCTACAACGAATCTACCAGGCCGGAATAACCATAAATCAAGAAAAAAGTCAGTTTTGTCGACCTCAACTACATTACCTTGGCTATGTGGTCGATCAACAAGGTTTAAGGGTTGATCCACGTAAAACGTCTGCCATACTGAACTACCCTAAACCTAAAAATGTCACAGAAATTAGACGTTTCATGGGCGTTGCGAGCTGGTACCGGCGATTTGTGCCTAACTTCGCGTCACGTATAGCACCAATGGCTCAGTTAACACAGAAAAATCGTCGATGGAAATGGACAGAAGAAACAGAAGCGTCATTCAACGACATCAAACAAGCTCTAGCCGAAGCTCCAGTTCTGGAATGCCCGGATTATAGCAAACCATTTATAGTCCAGACCGATGCCTCCGCCGTTGGAATAGGAGCGGTATTATCACAAGGGACAGAAGAGGACGAGAAAGTGATAGCATATGCAAGTCGTGCCTTATCGCCATCTGAAAAGAAGTATTCTACGACAGAGAGAGAAAGCTTAGCGGTAATATGGGCTGTTGATACTTCAGACCTTATTTAGAGGGAACCAAATTTACAGTCTACACCGACCACCGAAATCTGGAATGGATCAATAAACTAGATCATATTAAAGATCCTTTTGGACGCTTGTCCAGGTGGGCGTTGCGTTTACAATCATTTGACTATATCATAAAATATAGAAAAGGAAGAGAAAATACTGTACCCGATGCTTTATCTCGCGCCATGAACGAGCCGACTGATATTAATGAAATAGAGATAGACTCAGGCCGCACGAAGGATACGTGGTACCTAAACATGCAAGAAAAGGTCCGACGGCTTCCTGACGAATACGAGAACTGGAGAATAGTCGATGACAAATTATATAAGAGAATAATAAACCATTCACAACTGCCAGACCCGCTCTCTGAATGGAAATTGGCGGTACCAGTAGAAAATCGGGAAGAATTGCTGGAAGAATATCACGAACGACCCACCGCTGGACACCTGGGAATATTCAAGACATATAATCGAATCAAAAATCATTATTACTGGCCAAAAATGATCGCCGACATCGCCAGATATGTCCGGAGCTGCCAACTTTGCCAGAAAAACAAACCTGTCAATCAAGCGCCCCCTGGCTATATGGTTAAAAGTAGGATTGGGAAAAGACCATGGGAAGTTATCAGCGCGGACCTGATGGGTCCTTTCCCGCGATCTAAGAAAGGACACAAATATTTACTAGTCGTCATGGACACATTCACAAAATTTCCATTACTGGTGCCGTTACGAGCTGCGACGACTAAGTTAGTGGCGGAGAGGATACACGATCAGGTTTTTATGGTCTTTGGGATACCAAAATCGCTAATATCAGACAACGGGCCGGAATTTATGGGAAAAGCAATGAGAGAATTACTTCAGAAATACAAAATTCGGTCACTGCGTAACGCCCGACACCACTCCCAGGCTAATCCAACTGAACGTGCAAACCTAACAATAAATACAATGCTCAGAACGTACGTACACGACGCACATAACACCTGGGATACACATCTTCCCGAACTTGGCTTTGCTCTTCGTACAGCCAAAAGTGAAGTCACCGGTCATTCTCCAGCATATTTGAACTTCGGACGGGAGCCCACGATCGATAACGCAAAATATGACAAAGAAAATCTACCAGACACGGACACATCGATAGAAGAACATACGGAACACATGAAGATGCTAAAAGAACTATTCGAAGAAGTCAGAGAAAGATTAAGAAAAGCCCACCAGACTGGGGCACAGAGATATAACCTCCGCCGTAGACCGATACAATTTGAGGAGGGTGACCACGTCCTGAAAAGAAACTTTCGACCGTCGCAAGCAAACGAGAAAATAGCATCAAAATTACTTTCGAGATATGAAGGTCCATTTATCATCACGAGAAAGATATCGCCAGTATTGTACGACCTCAAAAATGACCGAGGCAAGGACATAGGAACGTGGCATATCAAGGACCTAAAGCCGTATTACATAAGATAATTACGTAACCTACAGTATAAAAGTCGATCGATCATGCCGAATTTATTCAGTTTACTACAATTTGTTGTACGAGCAGCATCACAAACCATCCTAGAAGAAGTACCTACTGTGGATTGATGACTACGCAATGGGTGATGAATTGGAAGACTGGTTCAACATGCCGGGACTAGCTGAATCAACCACCGACCAGTTCAATCTAGATGAAATAAGAGAAGAGTACCGAATGCCGAAATTAATCGAGCCAATCACTGACCCGGAGCAAAGGGAATCCAATAAAGGCAGAGCAGAATATCAGATGGCAGAACTAACTACCAACTTAGAACCGTTCGACCTGGAAAAGATAAGACAGGAATACCGGATTCCAAAATTAATTGAGCCAATTACTGACCCGGAGCAAAGGGAAGGCAAAGCGGAGTACCAGATGACAGATCTATTAACACGACCTCCAAACCCACCATCACAACTGGCGTGTCGAATACCCTTGGACCGAATCAGAGTGCCGATAATACCTAACAACAAACAAGAGACCATACCGTCTAGGCCCCTAAAATGGCAGCTTCCTGGACGAAGACATCGACTCCGAGTAAGGACCAGCAGTGGAGGAACCATACGCCTGGTGATGAGTATGGATGGGACCATTC
This sequence comes from Xanthostigma xanthostigma, assembly GCA_963575645.1. Taxonomy (NCBI): domain Eukaryota; kingdom Metazoa; phylum Arthropoda; class Insecta; order Raphidioptera; family Raphidiidae; genus Xanthostigma; species Xanthostigma xanthostigma. Next base: position 19,166,773 of record OY754468.1, read on the forward strand.
GTGAAGGAGGACTACGTGCTCTCTACGCCGCGAAACATGAACGATACGAATGATTTATGTATTTATTTATTTAATGATAGTTTTTTTTAGCGTTGATCGATTAATGTATATATATTTTTTTTATTATTGTATATGACCTGACAACATTTTTTTTTTTTTTTTTTTTGGATAAGCAGAGTGTAACGTTTTTTTTTTTTATAGAATAAAATGTATTTTTTTTTAATACTCACATTTTACGAGCACTCTGTACCGAACAAAAATTATGTAATGCCCTCAGCAAAATTATAATAAAATGACAATACAATGTCGAATTTTGGATATAAAAAGCGGGTCATTCTCATAACGTGGTTAGTCTGCTAGATACAACAGACACTGATGGGAGTTGACCAGGTGGAATTGTATCTAAAAAGACTATAGGACTATTATTGACGGGAGCTGACCGGGTAGTAGTCCTACGCACGTACTCCTAGACCTGGCCGTTATGATATGAATGTTTCTCTTTTTTTTCCCTTTATTAATTGTTGTTGAATTTATTTGTTAGATACAGAGTTGCTTTTTCTTTTCTTTTCATGTGTATTTTTTTTCCGTGTTCTTTTGTAAACTAAAATTACTTTTTTGATTTAATAAACTGTTTGTAACATCGTATTATTATTTTTTATTATTATTATTATATCCCTTTAGCTACAAAGTGTCGCTACTGCGCATAATCAATGCCAGTAGGGAAACAAAATTAAAATAATAATAAATAAGCGCAAATAAGAAGCGCGACACATTTAGAACAAGGAGTCATTCGAGAACTCAAAAAATGTATTTTCGTGTCTCTAGTACCAAAAACAAACAGGTTACGATTTTTTGAAGGCAATTTTTAGGCCAATTTTCGAAAATAACTAAAAAAAATCGTATCTCGATAACCATGACACTTAGGGCAAAAGTCATTGGGGTTAAAATGATCACAATGACCACGAGAACCCCCCAAAAAATTGTGTCGGTTCATGTGCAAAACACCATGTATATATAATTTCATCTATGAATTGAAAATTAATAAGTTAAAAGATCCGTAAAAGATCCGCCATAAAACTAACGGATACGGATACGGATCTTTCTTCTCCCTCGGATATCCGCGGATACGGATGATACGGATCTTTCTTCTCCCGCGGATATCCGCGGTTATGGATACTGATATCCGGCACATCACTAGTAAAGGCACACGGCCATTGTGCAGAATCATTATAACTCTTAGTACAATTTGTGTAGAAAATATTTTTTATTGGCCGTGTGTAGAGTGTGTAGAGTATAGAGAGTGGGGACAACTAAATCGATCGCAGCGTGAGCTGTGGACTAAATGAGCACTAAATCATGCACGGTAATAGAGTATGATTTCATGTGGCCGTCAGATGTCGTTTTAGTGGCGCAATAGAACGGGATTTTGGACTGCCTTGTTAATATTGTTTTAAAACGAGTTTATTATTATTAAAAAGCTTCGCGGTTTCTCATCTTATACATTATTTTAAATTTACTTAAAATTCAGAGAACCTTCGGTTCTCGTAAATAGGTCCTCTTCTTATTATCAAATTAAATGGCTTCACTTCGTTACAATCTTGCCCCGCGTGGCTGCCACAACAGTAGTACCAATAGAGCTGGATTGGACTCTCTTGTTAATATTGTTTTAAACCTCGAAGCTTTTTAATCATTTATTAAAAAGCGTCGCGGTTTAAAACAATATTAACAAGGCAGGCCAATCCCGTTCTATTGCCCGCTAGAGCTACTGTTGTCGCAGCCCCCCTCGAAGTAAGATTGTAATGAAGTGAAGCCATTAGCTTGATAAGAAGAAGAGGAGCTATTTATGACCCGAAGGTTCTCTGAGTTTAAAGCAAATTTAAAATAATGTATAATATGAAAAAATTAATCATATTAGCAAAATTAACTTGTCGCGCGAAAAAGGTATAAAACATTGTTTCATCTCAGTGGGGTGCGGAGCCGCAGTTACCGCATAGTATTTTGTATATAAATTTGCATGTGCACGGGGGGGGGGGGGGTTACCTTTGTCTTTTAAATGGGAACCCACATTTTATATGGTTGGATATTGTTTTTTGTGAAAAAGAAACATTTTTTGTCTGAACTTTTCATGAATTCGGCTCGTTGTTTTTTAATAAAACGCTCATTAAAAAAATCATATTTAGCGATTTGCAAAAAAACTACCAGTGAAATTTAAAAAAATTTCAGACAAAATATGTTCATTTTCACATAAAAGAAATTCGATGATAGAAAAACGTCCAGTTTTCAAAAAAACGTCTAGTTTAAAAAAAAACACCCGGTATAAAGATTTTGTTCCACAGCGATAAGAAGTCCCCATTATATCGAACTGGGCGTAACAAAATCTTTATATTTAAAAATTATTTTTTACTTTTTAGTCCACACTGCTATAAAACAGTGTTTTTTTTTTTTTACTTTTTTTAAACTATAATTTTATTAAATCACAATAAAGTCAAATTTAAGCCATTAGTAAAGCATAGCGATTTCCTGTAAATCTTTTCGTGGCTCAGAAATGTCGAAAAAATGCAATTTAAAAATAGAATAGCAATAAAAAATCAAACAGATGGTATACGAATGATTCAATGATTCTGAAAACAATACATATTCTGGTGTATTGCCGCAAAGTCTTTAGTTTACGTATATAGACAGACTACCGCCAATGTTTATTTTCATTGATTATACAGGCATACCCCCTTTCACACTTTCAATACAGAATACTCCCCATTAATACTAGCTGGTCCATCCAGTTTCGACCGGATACAAATCGCTTTTTTCGCTTTTTCTCTTTTGTCGAAGCGCTCATTGTTCATCCTCATTTTGTTTTATCATAATGATGTATTAGCACCATTACCCAAAGTGTGGGTCGCAACCTGGCACCGCGTCGTAAAAAAAATTTACCGGGCCAAGAAAAAAAATTGTAAAAATACAAAAAAAAAATTACTAATGTTTTAAATGAATATAATTGTTAATTTTTTAATCACATATATTTTTCTTATATATAATTATTTTGCAACTTTTGTGTATGAAATAAGCAAACAAGTAACTTGATCTCTATTAAAAATAGAACTTTGTTTTGTAAATACACATTTAAAGGAATAAATAAAATAAAAAAAAATGTTTTTTTTTCATAAGGTGAATCTCGAAAAATTTTTTTACCTCGTACCGGGTCGCGGTCAAAAAAGTTTGGGAAACGCTTATGTATAATAATCAATGCTACTCGGGCAGAAGTACTAATTTTTTTTATAAATAGTGAAAGAATTTTTCAAATCGATATTATGTGTAAAAACGTACAAACAATTTTTTCCAAAAATTAATGGCGTTCAACCTTATAACTGCAGGTGTGGACAAAACACTCGCTAGAGTTGATGTGTAAATATATGAGCTAAGGGATGTGGTGGTAGGTGCGTATTGTTTGCAAAATGCAAACGGTATCCTCTTCAAAACTACAACTTTCGTTCGAACTTTTTTTTTATTCAACCCGTTATTTTTTATAGAAAAACGTCCAAAGTTTTTTTAAAAATAATACCCAGTATTTAAAAATTATAAGTTGCTATTACCATTCCAACCTACAAGTGGGGAATGGTACTAGTTTACGTCAAAAATCTTTTTTGAAAAATTTTACAATATCTTTCCGTTTTGAGGTCCACCGAATCCAAAAAACATATTTTTGGAAAAACTCTGTGCGTCTGTTAGTCTGTTTGTCTGTGAACACGATACAGGTCAAACGGATGAGCGGATCGAAACCAAATTTTGGGAGGATGTTTGGTATGCAAATATGAAGAGCCCTATTGTTTTTGGGGAAAATCGGCGCATGCGCACAAAAGATATTTGCTATAACGGTGTTTTTTATATAATAATGGTATAGTTTTCATAACGGCTTATTATTTTATTTATTTTTTCAAGAAAGTTTTGTTGAAAAATTTTTTTTCTAAACTTTATAGTTTCGGAAATATTTTGAAAACAAAAAAAAAATCAGCCGCTCTTTTGTTTTATGGATCTGTCAGAAATAAACAAATCCGGCATGCTTTGATTAATGTTTACATGACGTGGAACATATTATGTAGGTAACCATGGCAACGAATAGCAAATATCATATTGAATACTAGCAATTACCCGCGTCACCTCACGCGATATCAGAAATTTTATTTTCTTTATTATAATATAATCAAATGTCAACATTTTTGAAGTTGGAATGGTCCCGTCGCCCAATTGGCTGGAATTTTTAGTTCACATTACTATAAGAGGGTTTTTTTAAAATTTTTTTAAAGTATATCGCATAGTTTATAAATTATAAGTTTAACATTGTGTCGTTTGCTGTTCATTTACTGAATTACAACATTGTTTATCTATTTTTTTTGTAAAATTATTTACTGATAACACATTGAGAAAGGTATACGTATAAGAATCAAGTATTCGATAAATACAATTTCTAGACAAGTAAATAATTACAATATTTAATTTGTGTCGCCAGCAAATCCATTTTTCTCTAGTGTTTAACTAAAGTAAAATTAATTCAAGTGAAAATAGATTAGATTGTTTCGCAACCATATTATTTGTTTTTTTTTAAATGGTCGATCGAGTAAATTATTTTTTTCTTTGAAAATGTAGCAAATAAGTATCTAATATTCGATGAGAGACGATATAGGAATAATTAAATAACCAAAAGGTAGTGGCAAACAGCCCATGCACATTTTATTTTGTTTGTTTAATTAAAAAAAAATATGTTTTGGTGCCAAATTGGTTTTATTGATTTTTTTTGGGTAAATAATTTGAAAGAAATTAAGTTTCATGAGCTTTGATTTCGTAAAACATCAATATTGCTTGAACGTCAATTGAAAGTAATTGAGCCACCATAAAAATTTAAAATTATGTTGCATCATTTTCTCAGCATAGCTCACGCAATAGAATACTGCGTAATTCAGAAAAGCTTATGGGTGCATATATACTCAGTCAATATTAGAGGCTATTTTCTGATTCGATAATAAGTGAGGGTAGTCATGCGACGGGATCCTAAGTCACATAATATATAACACCGAATCGTCTCGTCTATAGATAATGTGCATGTGTTCATTGATATTTTCTTATTTTAACGACTACTAGCTTACACCTGCGGTTTGCTCGCATAAATATAGATTTGTTACGGGAACTTTATCTTCATCCAAGCGTAGCCAGATAAAAAGAATCATATATACACACATAGCAGATAATATTAATATTTTTGTTGATTAAGCACCAAAAGGCAGAGCTCAGCTATAGCCTATAAATTATTTTACAATACCTGCACCCTTAAGAATTTAATATATATTTGCGAGGTAAGAATCATTCTAGCTTTCTACTGTTTGATCAGTTGACTGACGAAAGTTTACCAAGAGATACAAAACGCTCCTGCCACCTTGTGACATTTTTGACCTCCCACCCCCCTTGGTGAGATGCCGTGAAATTTTGCTCGACCCCCTCCTCTAATCTTACGTGAGGTTTTTGCAAAATACGTAAAGCTGCAGCGTTGTTTGAGCGCGCGTTATTTGGCTTTATAGAGCCGTGCAGTTACCAGACGTCACATAATTATAGTATAATACTCGCCACGAATCTAAAAAACTCGGAAGTTAGATGCGAATGAGAACTTGCGCTTGTACAGTCTGTTTAAAATCTACAAACTCGCAACTCAACAAAACTAAAATAACAATAACAACTTGACAATAGCGTACTCGACTGTACTTTAAAGCTGCAAGAAAGCGACATGTGACAAAGGCAACGAGCGATCACGGCCAATCACCGACGAGCGCACGATCCGTGCAGGTAGCTGAGAGGTAGTGGGAGTCTTAAAGACCCAAAATGTGCCTTTGCGACGCTGTTTGTGACAATCTTCCGAACCCTATGGATCCGTGGCGCGTATTATACATGAACATATTAGGTTCGTTCCAAGCAGCCAGCAAACGGTTTTGAAACCGTCACCCGCATGCGCAGTAGCTAAAACGTCTTCTAAAATCGCCACTAACAGCTTCGTTTTACTTACTGCGCATGCGGGTGACGGTTTCGAAACCGTTTGCTGGCTGCTTGGAACGAACTTAATTATTAACCGCGATAAATATTATTGCATAATATGTTTTAGCCATATTTTAGTGGAGAAACATTTTTTACTTAATTTTTTCTTGCAATTTTACACTGTTTCTTGCGGAAAAAAATTACATGATATTTGCCGAGAATGCCCCCCCCCCCTTCCCCACGTGAGATTAGGTGAGGTTCGGCTCGATCTCCTCCCCCCCTTAACGCCTCACGTAAGGAATTTTTCGTTAAATAGAAGTTTACTATATAGAGTTTACATTATATTTACTTTGGTATTTGTAATAATGTATTTACGAATAACATTGCTAATATAACAAGCGATAGTAAATTCTCATTTTGTTATCTCTTGTGGTACTTCTGAGTTATCGTTTGGATTATTCACCTATTACACAAACATGGACATGGCAATGATGCATCACAATGCAATGTGTGTCTGTTACATACCAAAACAGCTATACTCATATATTACTAGCTTTTGCTCGCGGATAAAGGAGAATATATGGGTGAAGCCGAACCGGACCACTAGAAATATGGTAGTTGAAAATGTGTATAGGTTATCATTTTAACATTTTTCAGAGTAGTAGTTGTTAGGAATTTGTTACGTTAATTAACGTTAATATAACTAATCTTACATCTGCGTATCTACTATAGATATAGTGAATGAGCAGAACGAGAAAAAAATAAAAATAAATTTGCAATTAAGTTTAAAAAAACTGTCCAAATATAAAGCGACTTGTCGTAAATCATGATATGTAGGGTGCTAGATGTTCAATTTTGAACTATTTTATATTGTATACACATTAGTTGTCCGACCGAAGTTTCGGCCACCTTCGGCCAAAGAACCCGCTAACAAGCGCCAAAATTGAACGAACTGTTACGAATGAGCGAGAGCTTAGATATATTATGCTCAAATATTGACAGAGGCTATTATGGACTATGGTTTCTATAGTATGTGCAACCACCGATAGGTTCGCATGGATCAATTACCGTGAATTCCATCCACTGGTAGTGGTCTACCCATATATGTATTAATTAACTATATGAATCATTGCCTATGTACACAATGTGCGGTGAGTGAACGCAACAAAGCGTATCGAAAATATATCTGCATCTCTTTCTTCGATGTAATTCCCTGATTTCTCCGATGATAGGAATGGTTGATGTACTTGCATTCAATCTGAATAAAGTATCTGTGTTTCAAAAACTTTGTATTTTTCTATGACGTTAACATGGGCGTACCCAGCTTTTGGCCCAGGAGGGGACAAATTAGAAATTTCTCAAGTCGGGTCCCTCGTGCTTGTTTTGTTCTCCTGGATACGCCAGTGCTTATGGCGTAAAAAAAGACAGAAGTATATGTTTGCACCCTAATAGTTCGTTTGCGGTTTTATTCCTATGCTCAGTATAGAATAAAAGTACCTATATGTGATATTGATCGAATAGCTCGAGATATCCATTGATCGAATTGCTCGAGATATCGCAAACAACTTCGCGATAGAAAAGGGAACCAATCAGAAGCGCGAAAAACCGGACGAAAATGGCTGCCTACATGGAAAGAAACGGCTGCTTCACTATTGTGTTTTCCTTTTTCTCTTTTAGATAGATGACAGGTCACAGACTGATAGATGATAATTTATATTCTGTAGAAGATTAGTCTACACTTTATTGTGCCTATACTGTCTGTAACCGCATACAGACTGTGATGGGCGGCGAAGGCAATGCTTTGACGCATTGAGACATTCACCTTTACCTCTAATAAAACAAGACTACAAAATCGATATGAGATTTTGAACCTAAATGAACTTCAATCAAACCACAATTAAAATTACAAAAGTCCTTGGCTACGAGGTTCAAATTTCATGAATCCAGAAACATCTAAGTATTGTTATAAAGATGTTGAACGATTTTTGTCTCAAAAATTGCTGTTATTTAGGCATGTTAGGTTTAGATGTACTTATTGTTTCAAACATTGAAGTCGTGAATCTTTCTGGGATCGCAGAAAAAAGTGACATTATTTATTTTTTGTAACACATAAGTAGCTTCTTTTATTTTTATCTGCATATGGAAAGTTTATGGAATATTATATAAACCGGCTCAAACATTTTGCAATTTAGTCTAGACGTGCGACCGTCCTGAAGATACATTAAATTAATATCAGTGGTTTGGGTTTCAAAAAGTTATTTTTAATCCCTGAAAAATGAATAGATTCTGAAGTTTCGAATTACGATAATAAAATTAAACCTAATTGAATCTAATTTGTCAACTTGTTTTAGGGGTGACCATTGACCTTTAAGTTCTGCGTTGATCTTCTTTAATATTATTTTGTATATACAGAGTGAACATATGCATTCAGCCCATTGTTGAAACAAAATTGACGTGCTAGGAAATTTGCTGTTCTTCGAAAAAAATTCTAAATTATTTTGGTTTTGTTTCCGTCATAAATAGTTACCGTAAAGAAACAAATTTAAGACAGTGTACCTAGAAGTGGTTTTCACAAAGATATTTAATATAAGGAGATATAACATCCCATTCATAAAACACGATTTGTTTATAATCATACATAGTTTCACAGTTTTAAATAAGTTGGAAAGAGATGGCTTTAAAAAGGCAACGTTGTAACGCAAGCGTCTTCAGCATTATCTTAACCAGGGGCGTATGGTTTTTTCGGGATTATTAAAAACAAGAATTTTTAACTTAAATTAAAAATATATTTTGTGTTAATGGAATATTCATAATATAACATTAGAACATACCTAACAATTGTAAAGCCAGGTTTTACAATATTTATTTAATAAAAGGAGCAAAATTTACTTGAATATTAGTTAGAAGTAATTAATACTGGAGAGGTTCTAGACGCAATAGAAACTGATTTTACGTTTTATTAAAATAATTTACTCTAGAAGATAAAATTTGGTATGTAATTTGGATCATAAAGATTATAACGTGATTTGTTTTATCGCATATAATCTGGTGGTCAAAGCATTTTAATTGCCAAACGTCACTGTGTAGTAAAGTGGCATTTTACTAAACGATTTTAAACGCAATAATGTGCCTTTACTAACAAATGAGAATAATAAACTGGCCAAGTGCGAGTAGAACTTGCGAGGAGAGGGTATGTACCATTCCGTTTTTTGTGAAAACTTTAATACTTAGGATTTTCGTTTTAGTTTTCCTGTAAACTATAAGAGGGGGCCCTATATTCGCTATTTTTTCCAAATTTTAGACTCAGTAGTTTTGGAGTGAAGGATTTCGGTACATATTAAATATTTATTCTTTCTTTTGTACCTGACCGCTAAGGTAGGGCAATTTCCGTATCTATATATTTTTTAGTTATTTTGAGTACGTAATAAAAGACAACATCGGATTTTTCTTATATTATTTATTACATATTATTACAAGAAATTCTTAGATAATAATCAGTCAATATAATAATTATTAATGGCATAATTAAAGATTACTGCAAATAAGTTGAGTTTATTTGTTTTACCTGTAAGATAAACGATCAGTAAAAACTGTGGTATTAAATTGGGGATCAGCATCTGGTCTTATTTGCCTTCGTCCAGTTAGTTGAGTAGTCATAATATCGCTCCGATCAAAATAATCTGAACAAATTTGAGCAAACTTTTTGACATGCTGGTTTCGTAAATCCAAAATATCAATCCATCTTTGTCTGCGCTCATGATTTACAGGAAAGCTACAACAATATAAATAAACATTAAAGTATACTAAAATGTGCTGTAAAAGGTAAACGAAATGTTTACCTTCGAAAAATCTAGGTTTAGTAAATAAGTCCAACAAAATTATCTATTCAGCTTAAAGATGGGAAATCTAGCTTAGAATTTAACAATCATTTTTTTAATCCTCCATCAAGATATTTTTTAAAGAAGTGCAGATGTAAAATTGTTTTTGCAATAATTTAATAAAAATAATTTTTAACTACGTCTACACCACTGCTTAACTTAAAAAAAACATAATCTTACTTACCGCCGAAATATCAATCCGGGATTAGAATAATCAATTTTTTTGCAAACTACGCACTGCCGAACCATTGTAAATTGTCAATACTAATAAAAAAAAATGAAAAATACTTGATTTTCGCAAAATGTCACACAAAGCACACTGCAACTTCCGTAATGACAATAAAAGGAATGCATTGAATGAAACGTGAATCATACGTTCATGCAGTGTTGTCACATGTATTTTCCAACAGATGCATTTAATATAAGTTATTATATACTCTTCGTCTTCAAGCTCGCCGAAGTTTGTCAACGTTGAATTCTGATAGAAACGGTGTATGATCAGGTTAAAATGTAAACAGTTGGATCTCCTTATATTAAACATCTCTGGGTTTTCAGATTAAATGTTTGACGCGTTACGACGCACGCGCTCATTGTAACACTATGTAGCATCAAAATTAAAAGGACGAAATTGCTCACACTGGAACATCAAAAAAAAACTTTTTAACAAAAAAATTAAACCGCCGAAAAACTGAAAAGCAAAAAATAATAAATCTTTTTATTTAACTAAGTTCTATCTAAGTAGTTGAACGTATGTGACAGTCTAGTATATCTAAGTAATTTTGAGTCGGCGTCAACAATCCTTCGCCGGAAATCTCTGAGCGTTCACGAAGTTAATATCAGCGACAGAGCAACCCTAACGGGCACACTGAGGGCACACGTCTTTGCGAGTGGTCGTGTGGAGAGCGCATGTTTAGAATGTTAATGTTTATCGCTGGAGATTTCACGTATCATTGTTAATTTGATTTGGTTATTTCTTTTAGTGATCTTTGTTCATTGATGGTTTGACGCCGACTCAAAATTACTTAGATATACTAGACTGTCACATACGTTCAACTACTTAGATAGAACTTAGTTAAATAAAAAGATTTATTATTTTTTGCTTTTCAGTTTTTCGGCGGTTTAATTTTTTTGTTAAAAAGTTTTTATTTAATAATTTTTTGTGGCTATATAATTTATAATTGTAATATACACAACTCAGCATAAAAATCTGTGAGTGAACAATAAATCACCCCTATTTTCCCACCCTTAGGGTAGAAATTTTTTTTCCAAATTTATATGAGACGAACCTCGAGGTATACCCTATCCAATAAAAAAATAATTATCAAAATTGGACCACTCTGTAAAAAGTTATGTGTGGTCATACATTACAATCAGTGAGTGAACAATCAATCATCCCCTGTTTTCCTACCCTTAGGGTTGGAATTTTTCTACCAAATTTATATGGGACCAACTTCGAGGTATACCCTACAAACAAAAAAAAAATTATCAAAATCGGACTGCTCTGTAAAAAGTTATGCGTGGTCATACATAAATAAAAAAAAAAAAATAAATAAAAAAAAAAATAAAAAAAAAAAAATATACGCGTCGAATTGAGAACCTCCTCCGTTTTTGTTTTTCGTCGGTTAATTAACACAATGAAGTTGTTTGCAGAAGAAACTACCAATTCTGTTGGTCGTATGTTCTCATGCGCATAGCGTCTGATAACTGCAGTGTTTATGCTAATTTCACTCCAGTCCTTTACTCGTTTTATTTCAATAAAGTACTTTCATGCAAATTAAAAATTAGTTTTTAACCGCGCCAAAGAAGTATAACTTTTAACGTGCGTGCATATAAGTACACGCACCTATTTTTTGGCTATAAATAATCCGATGGATTTTAAAAATATGATGTATATAATCACTACATGTTGTAAAACAAAGTCCCCCCGCCGCGTCTGTCTGTCTGAACGAAATAAACTCAAAAACTACCGAACGGATTTTCATACGGTTTTCACCAATAGACGTAGTGATTCAAGAGAAAGGTTTATGTGTATAATTTAATGTTTTGTGTAAATTGATCGAAATATGACGATGATTGTTGAAGATGTCGGAAAAAATCAAGCCGACTGGGAGCTTTCATCGAAAACGCTGTCTAGTCCCTTTGTGGTACAACAAAACGATGTATGGTGGAACTGTTCCTCTTTTACTACAGAAAAGTCCGCGATGGCATATGTCTATCTTTTAAGGATAGCTTACTATACCCATTTTTATGTTAAGCGCTTTTCATGCATATCTATTTTGCAACGTAAGTCAGCGAAAAAACGGTGGCAATCTACAAATTCGAGCAAAGCCGGTCCGGAAATATATAAAATTACATAGATTGATTTACAAATCTATTTATTTTATCTCATCAGCAAGTGTTCATATGTTTTTTTAACAAAAAACTGAGCAGCAACTAAGGCTATTTTCATTTATGTTTTATTTCTTATTTTTCTTTGAATATTCCGCAAGTGGGCTGTAGATAAATGTTGATTTTGTGCGTGAAGTATAATTGAATCGCGGATATAATTAATAAAATATTTTCTGACGTTCTGCCGTTTTAATTATTTTTGTTGTGCATATTTCAATTATAACACGTTAAAACAAATATTAAAGATAGTTGTTTATTCGAGTGCACTCAAAATTATCAGCAAGACACTCAACTGTACGTCTGTACCAATAATTCGCCCAAATGGCCCAAATGCTGGAACTATCGTCACTTATACTGTAAGTGCCACAACAATTACAATTAAAAATTCTAGTTTTTATGCTAGAATTTTTTAAACCAAAATTAATATAGGTTAAAATTCTGGACCACGTAAAATCTTGCTCGAAAACATCAGAGATCGTTAGGATGCTGGTGTTTATATTGCGGTACTGTGCTCCAACTAGTATCTACTCCGGTTTATGTTGTTGACCTCGGTTGTCGAGCGTCTTTAATCTCTTTCTCTCTCCCTCTCTGTGTGTGTACTTTATTACTAATATTCTGTACCACCGACTAATTAGACTTGAGTATTTTAGTTCACTAAAAGAGCGCTCAATTTAGTTTTTCATTCTTCCACGAACTAGCAGCGGGTTGACACTCAATGCCTTTAGATAGGACACTTATTCGACTATTATATTCTAAAGTATCACCATCTGAATTGAGTTGGATAAAAAAGTGACTAACTAAAAGTAACAAAAAGTGACTAAATATTAGTAAACGGTGGTAGCGCCTTTTTTCAGCTGAGTTTATTTTGATTTATTTTAGTGCACAATTGCTTTTCTATAACAAATTCTTTTATCACAATCACTATTTTTCAATGTTATGTTCAGCACGTAGTCTTGAATTATTTTTGAGGTTATCTAAAATTCAAATAATCAAAGATTTGGTTATCTAAAATTCACCACCATTATTATTTTAATCAATGATACCACTCTTTACCACTTGATTTCATTCTCAAACATGATTTTTATTGTTGTGGTATATGGCAATAGAATGGAGCCAAATAAGAAAGTGGAAGGGGTGACTTGTGTCAACCCGCTGCGAACTAGTTCGCTCTTATAGTTCGTTAGTTCACCGTTAAGGCGCTTCAGGTCCGAAAAAAGAAGAGAAAAAGAATAAAATAAAGAAACTTATATAAAAACTAAAAGAATATTCATAGTTAATTTTTTGAAGGATATTTAATTAATAAAAAAGTATCGTAAAAATTCTACAATATTAATTTTTTGTCGTCCGCCACCAACATTACGTGGTAGATAATTGAATTAATGAATTGATTTCTTGATTGGCTGCAAATTGGTGGTTCACTCATAAGAGCATTCTTGCGCGAACTATAGTTCCTTCGCGAACTACTCAACTCTAATTAGCAGGAATATGGAGAGAAAATTCGGACTCAGGTGGATTTTTCCCTCGAATTGAATAAATTTTTGGAAAAATAAAAAAAAATTAAATCTGAGCCCGTAAAAATTTCGAGTTGCGGGGAAATCACTCTGCCTTTTCTCTTACTCACTGGGTGCTTCTATCAGTTGAATTTGCAGTTTATTATTCAAATTTATTATGAATTGGTAATAGATTCTATCTTGGCACTTATTATAGTTTTTGCTAAAATATATTGATTGAAGAACAAAAGCATCAATCTTGTAGTATCGTTTTCGGAGAAAAAATCAGTAGTATTTACATTTTTCTGGAAAACTATACATTATCATAGTGTGTCCTCGATGTTATTTGTAAATACAATTACTACGTTTGACAAAATTGCAAAAATGACAAGCTATTTAAACAAGTCGCGTATTTGAAGATCATTCGGTATTGTTTCGCATAATACGTTTAATTGTTACCAGTTTATACTGGATTTATACACACTTCTAAAGAGCGAGTTCAATATGTCAGGTTCACACAAAAGAAAATTTAATTTGACAAAATATTTTTTTTTATTTAGAAAATAATATAAGAAAAAATAAACAAATAAATATACATAATCAAGGTTGAAATAAAAATAAAAATGTGTGCATCAACTACTGTGGTTATTATAGCGCACAGGGAAAGGATCAAAGGAAAAAGGAACAAAAGGGGAAAAAAAATTGGTTGTCTGTAAAGTCGGTTTACGGACGATAGTTTTACGTGATAACGTCATAAATGAAATGCACGCTCAGGCGGAACGTTACACTTTTTCGACATGCAGCGTTTCATCAATTTATAAGACGTTATCACGTCAAAAGAAAAAAAAATTAAAGAAATTAAATAAGTAGATAAATAAATAAATATATAAATATATATGTATATCAAGGTAGGGAGATGATTAAATATGATTGTAGTAAAGATGGTATGTTGGGGTAATGGTATATTTAGTATGGTAAGTATTATATTTTATTTAATAGGTTTGTCTGGTGTAGGCAATATAGTCATTTTTTATTATTTGTTTCAGTGCTGTCCAATATTTGTTTTAGGACAAAATATTATTTTTCGTGAGGAGTAGGGTATAGCTATAACAAACGAATCCTTTTTTGAACGTGCAGAAAAACTGTAGCGTGAAATAATTAACCAATAAAGTAAAAACCGATCAAGTGCGTGTAAATTGGGATTCCGTAGAAATTACAGAATTTTCAAGTTTTGGTTGTATTTCTCCAAAATTTAAATTTAACCAAAATGTGGAGATCCTTTACCTAAGTATTGCAGTTATACACGGAATGCTTTCATAGAGTACATTACAGAAAAATGTTGCTTGTGTTATCATTGAAGTTTATGAATGGTTACACCATCTTTACTTAAATATGTACAATGTACATGCATCATAACCATCAAACATTAATAAAAGAGTTTTTGCGGCTTTCTTAAAAAAAAAATTAAAGTAAATCTGTTAATAACTAGAACATACATGATGTTTACTCTCTAGTCAAGTTTGAATGTTAGACCCTATTTAAATAAATTATGCATTATTAATAATTATATTGTTATCTCTACGTAAATAAGTACACGTAGTCGTAATAATCCACCTTGTGTCTTGTAGACCATATTATTTAATTGTATGACGGTGACTAAATTATTTTTCACTCAGATATGGGGGATTTCTATTTACTCAAGCGTGAATTAGAAGGGTGAGGGTGGATTGCATTGTACAGTGTTTTTTTAACAATATTACCTATTTTTATTACAATTTTTTCACGTTTTGATCGTTATACATTGAGAGTGGATATTCGTTACCCTGCAATTAACAATAGTAAGGAAACCGCGTAATAATCATATATAAAAAAAGTTGTGGTACCGATTTGAGTGTGTTAAGTCGCACACATTGTGATGAAAAGTAGATAGATAGATAGATAGATAGATAGATAGAGAAGAAACTTTATTCTGTTAATACTGTCAGAACAGTGTAGAATGCGTCACTTACATATATAAAATTAAAGTTTATGATTAAAAAATTTCTCAACAGAATAAAAATTTGTCTCTAATAAAATAGATTTTAATTTTTGTTTAAATTTTGTAGCCGGTAGATTTTTGATTTCAGGGGGCAATATATTAAAAATTTTCAACATAGCATTAACAGGACCTTTGTTTACAGTAGTTAATGACGTGTTGTCTAGTCTAAAGTTTGTTCATGTTCTTGTGCTGTATGTGTGACTAGTAGTATTTCCAGAGAAAAGATTAAAATTAAATTTGACAAAACTTGCACATTCTAGTATATAAAGGTCATGAAATGTTAAGATCTTTAGTGTTTTAAAAAGGGGGCGGCAGTGTGTTCTCGGAGGAACTTTACATATTGCTCTGATGCAGCGCTTTTGTACAATAAAAAGTTGAGTAGTATTTACAGAGTTGCCCCAGAAGACAATCCCATATGAAAATATAGATTCAACAAAGGCAGTATAGGCAGTGACGAGAACTGATTCTGGAATAAATTTTCCCAGACATTTTAATAGATATACATATTTACTAGCTTTTATAATTGTGTTATCTATTTGATCTTTCCAATTTAAATGTTTATCAATGGTTAGACCCAAAAAATTTACTGAGTTCGAGAAAGATATTTCACCTACATTTGGTATAGTAAGACTATTTGGGCAGTTCCCATACTCTCCAAATTTAATAAATTTAGTTTTTTCCAAATTTAGTCGAAGACTATTTTCAGAAAACCAGTTTTCTAAAAGAACTATTGAATCCTCAAGTGAATTTTTCAAGTTTGCAAGTGACGGAGACTCATAAATGATTGCAGTATCATCTGCGTAAAGAATGATATTGTTTTGTACTTTATTTGGGAGATCATTTATGTAGGTAAGGAATAAGAGTGGTCCAAGGATCGAACCTTGAGGCACACCTCTAGAAATTGATGATTCACTTGAAGAAACCATTAACATAACATTGTTTTCAATTTTTGATTGGTTAACTATTTGTATGCGATCGGATAGATAAGACTTTATTAATTCTAATGCTTGACCTCGCACCCCATAATTATAAAGCTTAGAAAATAGAAGTTCAAAACGTACACAATCAAAAGCTTTTGATAGATCAAAAAGAGCAGTAACGCATAGCGATTTATTATTCCATGAATTAATTATAGATGAAATTGCTGTAAATATAGCATGACTTGTAGAATGCCCAGCTCTAAATCCGTGTTGGGAATTTGAGTATGTCGTTCTCTTCGTTTTAATGAGGGGAAGTGCACAATATATGTTTCATCACAATGTTTAAGAATTAACACAGGTAAAATCGATTCAAGAGAAACCCATATAATAATAAAAGAACCTCAGTAACGTTCACACTTAAAAATTTAATTAATTACGGTCGAATTTCGATCACTTGGCGGCCAAGTAGTCTATATAAATACAAATTTAAATATTCGTTTATTCAAAATCCGGAATGCCATAACGTGACAGGAGCGTTTTGTATAATTAAACATAATATACTAGCTGCAATTAGTTCGTTTGTTTTCATTGCGTTTTCCCTATGCGCCTGTTTTTGGAAGACTTTCTAGTTGGTTGGTCCAATAGCTGCGGTGTTGGATCAAAATAAATTTCAATTATAACAGTGGGCATTGAAAATCAGCCAATAAACAATTTTTTTATTTTCAAAATGCAAAAAATTTCTTAAGTTAATAGATAAAAAATAATGAAACGCCTGTATAAACATTACACGTAAAATTACGATAACTACATATGTCCCCTCTATCAAGTAATTAAATTAGATTAACCCACTGGCCCACACTTATAATGTAATATAAAGCTTACCACAGACGGTTCAAGTTATCTATTTGCTTGCACGTATATGAATATAGGAAATATTGGATGCATATGTATTTGTTTTAAACAGTATTTTTTTCAATTATGATTTTTTCCTGACAACAATAATATAACGCGACTATGATTTTAACTTACTCTGCAAGTATCCTTTGTACGAAGCTGATGAAGTTTTGGAAGCTTGGGGGTGCAAAATTTTAAAGATTTTCCGTTGTTGCAGTATGATTTTAATAATGTTTTTTTTTTTTTTGATGATCTATTTCGTTCTATAATATTACGTAGTTTGATCGATATACGAAATTATTTGACCCATAGTAAAAATTCATGCTTTAAAATAAAAGCTGTTACTTTAACCACTTCTAAGTTAGTGTTTGTGAACTATAGAGCTTTATAAATAGTAGAACCCAGTGGCGACGTGGGACCATTTTAATTGGATGTTCTGCAGAGTTACCCGGAGGTACCGCCTAACATGGACTAGGAATGAGGAGGGGGGGGGGATTGAATTATTAATCAGTAATAACATCCATGCTTATGATGTTTTACTGACTTTTTTCATTGTTGACAACAAGTTACAAACACTGTAACACTAGTCACTACTGACATAAACCGTGTGTCGTGTATCATGTATGCTTATGCACGACATACGCATCACCGTCTCAAATATGTTAACTGAATGAGATGGTTTCACTGAACACTTCTAGCATATGACAGTGATAGATGCCTATTTGTACTAATGTGCTGATGGTAAATTCCGCTCAAAGCCGATCTAACTTGTGGTTTAAGAGTGACACGGGTACACCGAGGCAACGGAGCGTAGAACACGAGTTTTGTGATCTGTCGCAGTGGCTGTTAAACTTTAGCGCTGATTGTATAACTATTATACTCTTTCCTAACATTAAATATTGGTTAGTTACGAAAAATATAATTCACTCCTAAATTACGATGTAAATAAGTTTTTTGGTTGTTCTGCAGCTATGCAGCCCTCAAGGAGGGACCGCCAGTGGTAGAACCAACGTTTTAACAATGACATCCCATCAACTTCTGTTATAATATTAAGACCCGTTTGATAAGATTTAAGTATTCAATGTAGCATATGGTGAACGAATATTAATTGACATATTTCTTTATATTTTCAGCTAAAATCGGTGCATTTTACTTAATATTCTACGGAGTGTTGGCAGCGCTAGTCGCTATCTGCATGTGGGTGTTCTTCCAGACCTTGGACCCACGCACACCCAAATGGCAATTACACAGATCGATCATTGGCACCAACCCCGGTTTGGGCTTTCGACCTATGCCTGACGTCGAGAATGTTGAGAGCACACTTATCTGGTACAAAGGAACGGACAGAGAGAACTATCTTCCTTGGGTAAAAACGCTCGAAGATTTTCTTGAAGGTAAAACTTTTTTCACCCCTGTGTTGTACTAGCATTACATTATTTTTCTTTCGAACTACAGTCGAACCTGGATAAGCGAGAGTTCAGGGACTGCGATCTCTTTTTCGCTTATGTAGGTTTCTCACTAACCTGAGTTTCTCATTTATAGAGGTCTATCTATGGGAAAGTTCTTATCGAGGGTTTATTTTACCCATTCTAAAAGGCATTTTTCAATGTCAGGATACTCAGAAAGTCGACAACTTCTAGTATTTTCGTGTCCCTCCGTGCACTGAGACTTAATACAATCTTTTGCTTTTATAATTTTATAAAAGGTGGATTCTGGTAAGCCAAACTCACTCTGTATTTCGTTTCGCGATTTTCCACATTCAAATGCATTCACAACTTTTAGTCTATCACTTAAACACAACCCTTTTATTTTTCGTTTTAACATTATAATTACGTACCGAACCTTTCGACTGTCGCTTATAGAGGTTAATGAGTGAAAAATGATCTCTCTTAGGATACGTGCACCACGGAGCTGTGATACTAGATGATAGCAGTGATGATAGCTGATAGCTTTACAGCGCTGATAGAATTTTATCGCATATTTATATGAAAGCGTGCACAACCAAGCAGAGAGTACATCGAGTATGCGAATTGTTATAATCGCTTGTGTTTTAAAGAATGGTATTTACCATTCGTCAGCGCGCTGCAAGCTGACTGCGCATTGGGCCCCGCGAGTTTTACAAGCCTTGGCTTTATTTTTTCCAAAATATAATCAAAGGTGACTGGCTCCATTCTCATATATTAAAAAAAAATTGGTTGTCTGTAAAGTCGGTTTACGGACGATAGTTTTACGTGATAACGTATTCCGTAATACATAACCTAAACCTCCCAAAATTTGGTTTCAATCCGCTTATCCTTGGTGTCGGAATGATAAGAAATGTCAAAAGTGACGTTTGCAACTGTCAAAGTATTATGTTCTAATAATAATTAGTTATTCCAATACTTAACTTAGAAGGCGTTGCATTTCACAAAATACTAATGTCAAAAAATTGAATTAAACATTAGAAATGCAGCCGTTTTCATGTTAAGACAAGACATATGTTATCTTCTAATTTCCATGTACGGCAAACAAAGACGACCGACCGCGTCGCACCATGCATTAGACAACATTGCATTTATACAGCTATTTTTCTATATAAATTTGTATAAAAAAACTGTTTAGGCAAATTCTGTTATACGAAATCTATGTAAAATGTTCTCCTCTTTCGTTTAAGACTGGTTTCAAACCGATCTGATTTAAATTGAGCGAGAAATTAGCAAAAAGCACGCACAGGGTCAGGCGGAACGTTACGCGTTAGGAACGTTAGGATTTTAGGAACGTTACACTTTTTCGTGCATGCAGCCGGTGTTTTATCAATTTATAAGATTGGTGATTCATCAATTTATAAGACGTTATCACGTCAAAAACGCTGTGGATAATTTCTTAATTCATTAAAGAGGTGATGGTATTCACCAAGCGTAGATCTGTTCTTATTTATAGGGTGAACGTGGTATTGTCTAGACAAAAATTTAGTTTGCCTATTTAAAATAAACCATTTTGTCGCTGCAGAAGCGCAATAATCATCGTCGCTACTACTCGACATCTTGAATTAATGGACTGGCTATTGAAATTATTCTACAATAGCAGCAAGTAAGCTATGCTTAGTTGTGCACACCCATCAGCGCTTGTATTCCACTCTCTAAGCTATCATCACTGCTATCATCTAGTATCACACCTCCGTGGTGCACGTACCCATAGAGGTTTCTGTTTCTCACTTATAGAGGTTTTAAAGCAGAGGTCCCCAAACTTTTTTTGTCTCGTAGACCATTTGCCACGTTTTTCGGTTTTGGGTAGACCCTCTGCTTATCTGATACTGATTTTTTGTAAATTCATTAATTTCAAATGTATTTTTGACAACCGGTATAGTGCTACTCATTTTGAACGATTTAAATTTATAACGGTAGTGAAATGTAGTGTGAAATGTTTAGTTTTATATATATATATATATATATATATATATATATATATATATATATATATATATATATATATATATATATATATATATATATATATATATATATATATATATACATATATTAATTAGATTCAAATTAAACGAATCAAATTAAAAATTACTTTCTGTTACATAAAATAACTAAGAAAAAAATAAATGCTTTTAGTGTGAGGGATGAACCTGACGCTTTAATAATAAATTTTCAACATTTGGCATTAATTTAGTTAGATTTAATCTTAAATCTCTTCGGTTAACTATGTTCAGTTTATTTCTTTTTTTGTTAGGAGATTCACTATCGTTGACACCAATTTTCATTTCATGGACCCCCAATTTTTTTCCCGCTGACATGGACCCCATGCAAGTTGTTGTCGACCCCTGGGGGTCGATATAGACCACTTTGGGAATCACTGTTTTAGAGGGTTACAAAGACGATTCCTGGCAATTATTCTTACTTAGAGAATTTTTTCGCTTACGTAGTTTTGACTCATCCAGATTTGACTGTAGGTATATAAAAATTGGTTTCCGGGCTTGTATTTTTTAGACAAAACGCAGTGTCAAAAATTCAAGTTGACAATGCCCTTAGATTTGACTATACATTTCGAATCAGACGCACTAAGCAAAGACTTCTTTTAAAGAAAAATTTATCAGATCCGAATGTTGAAAATACATTAAGGCCCGTACTTTGCGTCATGAAAATTTACTCCACTTTGATGATTGGACGATTTTTTTGTACGGAGACATTATATTTAATTTAATTAATTGTGCTTGTACAAGTGTTCATGAATGCTAAATGTGAATTTAAAATTTGAAGATAATTAATACATCCTTTTTTATGTAATGGGCACAAAATTTGCAATCTAATTCGACTTACAGTGTGCACAGTAAATATTACTGCCTATTTAAAAGCCCACTAAAAATTGTTGAACCTAAATAGAAAGAGCCTGTTTTCTTAAAACTTCTGCGGATTTCAGTGTTCGAATGTCCTTTGGAATTTGTAAAAATCTCATATTTAATCCGTATTTGGCATTATTTTAGAGAATTTTATTTTTGTGTCTCTTTATTTGTTTGCGTATTACTTCATCAATTTGTATGAAATTATTATTAATCGTTAGCTCAAAGTTTAAATTAAATTTTAAGCTACTAACCGTTATGTTAGATGGTCAGGAAGTAATAGAATTGGCAGAATCCCGTTATATGCAGAACGGGTTACGGGAGTGAACGAAGCCGCGGGTACAGCGATTTTGATAATAAATATCTAAAAATGAAGTAAACCAGTCATTGCTAATCGGAACACTTTGTGTATCCTGTATGATTTATTATAAATTAAGTCGTCCCGTATTACATAACTTATTAGTGTATTTGTCTATACATATATAGGTACAGTGTGGTCACTTAAGTGTGCAACATAATATGGGAAAATTTTTAATTAAATGCACAACCAAAATACAAATATTGCCAAAAGTTGGTGACGTCTGTGAAGTTAGCATCTCAAGTGCCAGCATCTCACAAATAAACCGCATATAAACTGGCATCCCGCATAGTTCTACAGTTCTTGATAAGTTTTAACAATAGTTCCGTCGATTTTACTATCGAAACCGCATTTTGAAAAAATGAGATGCTAACTTCACAAATCGGATTTTTCAAGTGTCAGCATCTCACAAATAAACTGCATATAAACTGGCACCCCGCATAGTTCTACAGTTCTTGACAAGTTTTAACAATAGTTCCGTCGATTTTACTATCGAAACCGCATTTTAAAAAAATGAGATGCTAACTTCGCAAATCGAATTTTAGCATCTCATCGGATTTCACAAATTTGAGGGTACTATAGGTGAAATTAAGAAAGTTGTACATCCCAAATCTATTCTAAACATAGTTCTACCGAGTTAAAATAATAAGGATCGCTGATAATCATAATAACCAAAATATCCATAGAGCAGTGAGATTCTGGGGTAAAATTGAGGAGCAAACATGCAAAACCCGACAAATCCAGTTTTACTAGTTTCGAGTAAATCGCTAAAATCTGTCACACAGAATCGTTTAGATAATTAATAAATTTTATTTTACGATATATAGGTCATAGATGAGTTTTTCAATACTAAATAAAATTATTGACCAATTTTTCAGACAATTATATTGACAAAAATATAAATGAGTTTACTGAATTTAAAAAAAATATTTATTATCTTAAAAAAACAAAAAACATTTGTTTCGATTTATTGGGTTTTGCATGAAACCAGAATTGTATCGGGGTTTTTTCGCAAATCAAATATATAAGTATTTTAGAAAGCGTTTATTAATATGATAACACCGAATAAAAAGAAGAAAAAGTACATTTTTCAAAATAAAAACTACTTATATAAAAGATTCTTATTTTTTTTAATTTTTAAAAAATCATAAACAATAAAATACAATAATAGTACCTGCGTAGTAAAAACAAAAACAAAACTTTAACAGCCGTTTTTATAGGATTTATCGGGTTTAGCTTTATTCTGAATACACAGATCGATAAAGCTCACCAAAAGTTATACCACAGCATCTCACGTTTGTATGCTTATTTTGTTTACAACAATGATACATAATTACTAAGTATGTTCAAAAGACCAGCACTCTTGCGGAACTTATGTAACAGACCCTTAGTTATCGTCCAAAACATTTATACAACTCAAAAACACCGGTTATACCACAGTATCTCACTCATATATGAACATTTGTTTTTAACAATGAACCATCAATTTTGGGATTTTTAAAGAACAGAACTATTTCAAAATTTGTGTAAGGGACTTCCAGTTATCATTTAAGGAAATTGTTACTGCGTAGAAACCTTAGTTATAATACACCATCTCACGTTTTTATGGATATTTTATTTATTTTAGTAAACGGTAATTTCTCTGGAAACTCAAAAGACCAGAATCTTCCATAATTATCCGTCGTAATCTCCATACGACTGACAATTATACCCCAGCATCTCACTTCTCTTATTATGATTATCAGCGATCCTAATTATTTTAACTCGGTAGAACTATGTACAGAATAGATTTGATGTACAACTTTCTTAATTTCACCTCTAGTACACTTAAATTTGTGAAATTCGATGAGATGCTAAAATTCGATTTGCGAAGCTAGCATCTCATTTTTTCAAAATGCGGTTTCGATAGTAAAATCGACGGAACTATTGTTAAAACTTGCCAAGAACTGTAGAACTATGCGGGGTGCCAGTTTATATGCAGTTTATTTGTGAGATGCTGACACTTGAAAAATCCGATTTGTGAAGTTAGCATCTCATTTTTTCAAAATGCGGTTTCGATAGTAAAATCGACGGAACTATTGTTAAAACTTATCAAGAACTGTAGAACTATGCGGGATGCCAGTTTATATGCGGTTTATTTGTGAGATGCTGGCACTTGAGATGCTAACTTCACAGACGTAAGTTGGTGCATGTCCGATAATCATTTTAGGTGCTCTTAGAATTGTTGAAACTCAAACAGCAAATAGGGTAACAAACATAAAGTTTGTGATTCCATAAAAAATTAAAAATCTAAGTTAATTTTACAAATATGCCTCAATTTGAACAAAGTTATGCGAAATTGATTTGATTTTGAATAATTTATTAGTGTGTTTAAGGTATAAAATAAAATTTTCAAAAAAATTATAATTTTGGATTTACAAAAAAAAAAAATTTTTCTTAGAAGGCCATGTTTTGGTATTTGGGCATAACTTTTAATTCTAAACAACTTTTTCTTATAACATTTCGCTGAATTTTTTGAAATAAGGGCACTTTACTCTTGTACAATTTTTATATTTTTTTACCCATCCTGTATGCTGTTTGAGTTCAACAATTCTAAGAGCACCTAAAATGATTATCGGACATGCACCAACTTTTGGCAATATTTGTATTTTGGTTGTGCATTTAGTTAAAAAATTGCACATAATATGTTGCACACTTAAGTGACCATACTGTATAGTATATTATGACATACAGACTATTGACGTTGGTCGAATGACAGCACTTTGGGGTGATATAAATTTTGGACGTTTCACATAGTTCTTGACAACTTGGTAGTATTTGTGTGTGTGTGTGCGCTCGATAACTCTCAAAAGACCTGAAAGATTTAAACGAAATTTGGTATAAACATAGCATCGAATAGGTATATGCTATTTAAAATTTGCGTCATCAAACTATTTTAGGATTGTTGTTAAAAAAAATCAGCAGATTTCTTTGAAAATGAAAATATATCCATTTATAGTAGTTAAGATCAAAATGTTCCCCTAAAATTTTATCGAAATCTGACGGACAAGGCCAGACTTACTAGTTTATACTTACTGAAGGCTGTATAATGTTTATAACGGCAGCGGCAAAAGTAATGGAACCTTCGGCTGCACCGTATTACCATTTTACATTTTGATTTTTTGTGCCAACTCACCAATACATTACATGTGAATTTTGAAATCATCTCCTATGACCCCCCCCCAACCTCGAAACACGCTGAAACACGTAATTCTTTATTTCTTACCAAATGCCTAAATATGAATTTGCATATCCCTAACTTAAGAAATGATGGGCTACCCATACAAACTTTCATCCCCTATTTCACACCCTTCAAGTTTTTTTTGAGACAAACGGTAGCCTATGTCCTTCCTCAGGATGCAGTCTATCTCCTTGCCATATTTTATCGAAATCTGTTCAGTAGTTTAGGCATAAGTAGGCAACACAGAGCTATACTTTCACATTTATAAATATGAATATTATGTTCAAATAAATAAAATTGTCGTCCAATTTTTCTCAGACCAATATATTGACAAAAAATAAAAAAATAACAAATCAATATAACACAAGATGACGTTCCGATCCGGATTTGGATCTTCTTCAGAAATATCTAAAAAATATAAAAATTAATTAGTATTAAGCTACAGTAGAATCCGAATAGTACGACTCCGTTTATAACGGCCAACCGCTTTTAACGACGTAAATGCAACTTCAAGTTTGATTTTCATAAAACATACTGCGAAAGTATATCCGTTTAGTACGACTCCGGTTAAAGCGACCAACCGCTTTGAGCGACGTAATTTATTAAAAATCGTCCGGTTAGAACGACGCGCGTCTCAAAACAGTTCATAATTTCAAGGACAAATACTTCGCATTATCTTGCTGCCCTCTCTACCTTCCTTCTCAGATGCACGTTATATTATTCCGGAGTAAATCACTTAGTATTTTGCTAGCTTTTGATCAATCACTGCGTTAACTTTGTGCCAACGGACTTTCAATTGAAGAAGAAAGTGTAATAATACAATGTTTAGAAGCTGGTGAATCAAATGTGACTTTTGCGAAGGAATTAAGTGTGTTTCATTCAACAATCAAGAAAAATAAACACAAAGTAGCCCGTGAAAATTTTAGGCCGTTTTGTGCGTCGTCCGGTTAGTACGACGTAATATCGCCGGTCCCTTGATCGTCGCTCTAACCGGATTCTACTGTATTTATTATCTAATAAATTGTACGAAAGATTGAAAGTTTGATGATTCATCTTGTGTTATATTGATCTGTTATTTTTTTATTTTTTGTCAATATATTGGTCTGAGAAAAATTGGTCGACAATTTTATTTATTTGAAGAGTTCTGTTCAGACGTTAATCAAAGATTTAAATATGAATATGGTTTAAACTTTTAAAGACATGTTTGAATTGATAAAATGCTTGCCGAATACATATTGAAATTCTGAGAAATGAGATTGTTAGGTATATATTTTATATAATAGAGTAATATTTACATCTAGGTAGGATTTGGCAGTGCGACTATTGTTTTTAATTATTGAAATTAGGTCAATGTCGTCCAGTGAACCTACATACCTATAATGTGCGTACGATACAAGTAGGTGTCCGCTAATAAATACATAATTACTTATTAAGATATTTGTAAACATTCATTACGTGTTCTATTTAAGGAGGTTGAGCCGTTTTACGAAGATAATGGAAAAAATCTGAAATAAAGTTTTTTTAATAGATTTTTTTATGACAAAATTTTCTGTAAAAAATCCAAAATCATTAGGAGATTTATAAAGTTAAAAATTAAAAAAAACTTTTACGTGTAGTCTTGTGGAAAATATGTCAACCTAGCATGCAAACGGTACATTTAAATTTTTTGCAAATAACCAAATAATGTCAGCAGTTCCGAAAACTAACTATGTAAAGCATCGATGTCTTACACATATTTTAATATTTTTTCCGATTTAATTAGGAGACTTTTAATCAATAAAAAAAATATTAAACCTTAGCACTTTTCGATTATGGACTTTTATTCTTGACAATTTTAACTGAATTTTCAACTTTTTAATGATTTAATTTTAATTTTTATTACTTCTAATTTCTTTTTTTATATATTTACTGCAAAAAATATGTAAAATACAGATATTTACATAAATTTATTTTTTCTAACCTAACTTTGTACAAAAAATTCAAAAGTTAGTCCATTAAGTAAAATACCGAAATAATTAATTAATATTAAAACAAAAATTTATTTATGCCTTTATGACTATAATTTATTAGTATCATCGACTTAAAACCTTTTGTAAAAATTTATTATGGAAAAGTTCCCATTTAGAATTTGGCTTACTTTTGATTGGGACTGTAACGCATCAACCTCCTTAAGATAATTTTTGCTACTCAAAACTTCTATCAAATTTTCACCTTCCGTCGATCTAATATAGAAACATATTCCTTTACAACCGGCGAAACTTTTTTTGTTTTGGATTATTTAGGGACCAAAGAACCTAGAAATATTAATAAAAAAAATTGTGTATCTCTACTTAACTATGAAAATAACCCGTACGAAATAACCGTGCGAAGCCGGTTGCGTTCACAAAAATGAATCTGTTTTGCGGCAAAACAAAATTGGCGATAGTCACGCCCGTATAGGATCGGTTGTAAAGGGTTATACTGGGATAATTCTGTACATGTTCAGCTCCAGGATACATATCTTCTGTCGGAGATGTTTCTCTAAATTAAAAAGTTGAAGTGAGTTTTTCATTGATCCCCCATCCCTTTAAATGAGATTTAGTGAGATTTTGTCGGGCCCGCCCCCCCATTTTGAGCAAATGGACGTCCCAATTAGACTTTTTTGTGGCGTCAAAATTTAGGAGAAAACGGTAATATGAGAATGTTAATTAGTTCGAATCGGCTCGCCACAGATTCGTGGCTGTGACACACGAAGCTGGTTTTGCCGCTGCAGGAATCGTTGCTCGGACTTGCGTGTGGAAATGAGGTCACTGCGGACTGATCACTTGATCACGAGATGGATTTCAAAATTTGAACTGGGGTTATTTTTCGCGCTTGTTTGTCTGCTTGTTTTGAACAAGAACCAATCAGGAAACAGTATCTTGTCACGTGGGCGACATAGCCAAACGTCCATAAAAACATGGCGTCATAGTGTGTGTTCTGTTCAGAGACAATAAACGTTCGAACAGCGAACTGTCACTGCGCGCTCACCAAACCCATCTAGTAAGTCAGCTCCAATAGAAGCCATCACGAAATTCAACGCCAAATCTAGCGGAAAAACCAGCATTGTGTGCAGCGACCTTTGTTCGTGTTTTCTTGAAATTTTACGATTGTTTTCAAGCTGAACTGTATCGATTCAGCGCGTTATTAAGTAATACGGATGCTATCGTTACTTTATTGGCGAACTGAAAATTTATTTTAAATTTTCGTTAATTCTTTTTGACGTGTAATTAATAAGACGTTAATTTATTTTTAAACCATAACTGTTATTTATCTATCAGTTAAGATATATATTTATAAAACGATATCGGCTGCTGAAAGTGGGACACGCTTAACATTCATCTCACAAGCCATTTATAACACAAATGTGCAGTAGGACCTCGATTGGCCGGATCGAGTTGGAAAATGAAAAATAAATAAGCCAGATTATTTAGTCAGGTCTAAATGTTTGTCAGACGGTTTCAAAACTGTAGGTTGAAGTGTGAGAAAGAGCGTATATCGGCGATCGGCTGAGTTGAAGCGTTCTGCGGTGCGATTTACTCTCGAAAGACTCCGCCGGCCGCCGATATACGCTCTTTCTCACACTTCAACTTATCAATAGCGTCTTACTCATTCTCACGTATAATATTCCCGGATCACCTGACAGGTACAAAGTCCTACCAAATTGAACTGTCCTCCACTACCCTTCAGCCAGGTCTTCGATTTTGTATCCAGACATTACAAAAAAGAAGTGTTACACATTTTCATGGTGCTTCAAATACCTACCCAAAAATATATACCTAGGTACCTAAGATTCGATTTGATTTGATATGGTAGCTATGGAAATCATCAATACATTACAGAAAATCGCTCCACAATGAAATGATTTTCTGTATTGCATTAATGATTCCTGTAGCTCCCATATCAACAAAACTCATGTACATAATGCTATTTAAATGCAATTCACTGCATAATACCATCAATTATAATTCAAGGCTTTATTGTTCTGAATATCCAAGCAATTTTACATGATATGTTTTTTTTTTTTTTGCAAAATGTTGTATTGATGAAGTATCAGCTAATCTAGATTATACTGTATTATTATGTAAAACTGCAGCTGTTTAGTACGTTACACACGTATTAAAATTGTATAAATATACTCCTATATTATTTTTGTTATATTACTAACCATCGCTACTTTGCGATTTGCGAATCGTGATCTGGATCAGCTATGTTTAGATTATATACTTGCGTTATATATTTGTGAAGGAAAAATTATACGATTTGATTCGATTTGTATTTCATCCAAATTTTAAATAACGGCTTACTTGCACTGACTAATAATGTTTGTTAAACTAGCATATAAATGTCTAATTATTCCTGACATTATGCAGTTACTGACTGAAGTACTATATTATAATTATTTTTTTACCGAGCGTAATGGTGAGAGCACTAGACTTGCATTCGGGAGGTACCGGGTTCGAATCCCGGCGGTGGAAGATGTGGCCGGGACTTTTTCCTGCTGCCTCCCACCGAGAATCGGTAATTCCTGTACCCAGGGCCGGATTTGCCCTAAGTGTCGCCCTGGGGCACCGTGAAAAATGCCGGCCCTTTACCTAAATCATATACATAAAATGGGGTAAAGGTTCGGTATGCAATTTTCAAATAAATAAAATGATTCGTTTATAGTCAAAAATCTTTTTTTTGCAAACGGGATAATTACACAAGAAAACATTCTTTTCAAATTGATAAACAAAACGTTTTTTGAATTTGAATTTTATTTCTTTCAAAAATAACCATACTTGTACATTTTTTAACAAAAAAGAAAATACATTTGAAAAATATAGGCTGTTTCTAAGGTGGCACCTGTGGTGAAGAAGCCATTGCCAATTTGTGGACAGTATTATACATAAAAAAAAAAATTAAATAAACCATTTTTGGACAGCAATCAAACAAGAAAAACGAAATACATATCATGTAAAACAAAGAAAATTACTTATCAATTGCGAGATATTTTCAGAGAAAAACGCGCGTGACTGAAAAAAAAATGTATATATGAATGTTTTCAACACGGTCACACTTTTTTTAAGAATTTTCTGTAACGCGACAATTATTTTCCCACGCTCCAAATTTTCCCGCCCCTGGAAATTTGCCGCCATGTGCAGTAGCCCCTACTGTAAATCCAGCGCTGCCTGTACCGGCCATTTTTCTGAGGTTTTCCATGGTTTCCCTCAATAATTCCAGATAAATATCGAGATGGTTCCTTATTCAAGGCCATATGGCCGATTACCCGTCAAACTCCTATGCTCAAAATATTCCTACCTTATCTTAATGTCTTAAATTCCTTCGCTCGCCCATTGCTATTAATTAAGTGGAAGTTTAAAAATGTAGAAAATAACGGGAAATGTGATAGATAGAAAATAGTAATGGTGCGAATGGCGTCTATAAGTCGAGAAATGGACGTTAAACGCATTATTATTATATTATAATAACTTTGATCAGTGACTTTTAGTTGTCAGCGATACCCATGGACTTGATTTCGTTAATTCGGTTTTGATAAAATTTTACATCACTTGGATAAAAATTTGGGTACCATTATACGAAACTGCCCAGTCCCTATCGAGTGATGCGGGTCAAGTTCTGGGGGGCGGATACAATCTAAAATTGCAGTTAGGGTATGAGTATAGTAAACTGTTTTGATAATATAGAAATGTAAGCTGTCATGGCGTGTGTATATGAATTGTCAAATTTGTTATTATTATTATTATTATTACAATAATACGAGTATCTGAATTTTGCGGATATATTATGTTGTCGTTTTCTCTATGAGCGTTGCAGAGTTGCAGAACAACCAAAATCTTAGTTACTTCATAATTTTGTAATGAATTTTATTTTCCATGTTTAATCACTATTAATTAATGTTAAGAAATAGTGTAATAGTTACACAATCAATGCCAATGTTTAATAGCCACTGCCAGACCAAAACCGTGTATGTTTTGTGTAATAGACTTTGTTAAGTTCAGACACTGTTCTGCGCTCCGAATCAGCACTTTAATTATCATCAGATACCCCACCGTGCAACTCCTGACCCTCAAGTTATAGCATGCTATTTAGATCAACTTTGTGCTGCATTTACCGTCATTTATCTGCTTCAGTCAACACATTTTACGTATGTCGTACATACAAAAGCATGATACACTATACACGGCTTGCGGCAGTAGTGACTAGTGTTACAGTGTATACTGTAGTTTGTTGTCAACAGTGATTGAAAAAGTTAATCATTAAACATGAACGTGATTCATAATTTAACCCCCCCCCCCTCCTTCCTTGCCCTTATTAGCAGGTACCTCCGGTTGACCTTGGATAACTCCCATTAAATAATGGTCACGCAGCGCCACTGTTCGAAATTAATAATTTTTTTATACTTAATAATTTTTTATAGTTTTCAATCAAGTTTACCGTCGTATTCCTCGACGAAATTATCAATATACAATGTAAATGTATATTTTTGAGATCTAAGCGTAAACTGAAAATCTATTTTATAATCGAGTTCAGAAATCTTATTATTTACTGAACAGGCCCGTAAGCAAACACACACATTATTACAAGATTTATAAACTGACTGGCCTGCAGAGGTTAGTTACAACGATATAACAGCTGAAAATAGACACGAGACACGAATATTTTGGCTGTATTCCATATTATCTTTTCTCAGATTGACGATTTGAGAGGAACTGCCTACATAACTGTCCTTAGATCATTACGGAATAAGTAGGTAGGTGCCTAAAGTCTACAGTCGCTGGCAAACGTTGCTGTTTTTAGTGCATTTGCCATAATATGACACACACGGTATTGGGGTTGGTCGGATGATGGAACCCTGGGGTCGGACCACCTGTTAACGTTCTTATTAACATGCGCTCACTTTTGTCGGTCCATTAAATAGTTTATTAATCGAATAATTGCATAATTAAATTTGTCTGTCAACATCAGGGCTTAACTAAAGTGTCTAAATTGTTCATGATAATCTAAGAAAAGACGTTGCATATCTTTATTACTAGTTGTACCCCGCCACGCGTTGGTTGGGCTCAGTCTGATTTGCGTGTGTTGCTTTAACGTCAAAAATATGGCGCTTCCATTGCCGTAAAATATTTAGTACGGTGTGTGTTGCTATAACGTCCAACAGGTGGCGCTGTATTCAACAAATGGCGCTCCCATTTGCGTAAAATATTTTGTATAGCGTGTGTTGCTTTAACTTCCAACAGATGGCGCTGTATGGCGCAGTTTTTCAAAAAAATCATGACATCTATATAATACTTATATATAAACAGCGCGCGTGTTCAAATGCAAGGTTGTATCAAAATTTCAAATCAATCGTTGAAGAACTTTCGGATATTTGCGATTTTGGTCCAACGAACATTTACATTTTTATGTATAAATTACGATGTCACTAGTTAGAAAATAGCGGCAAACAAAGTTAGAACTTGGCTGATTTTCTATTTTTATGACATACCAAATAAATCGTAACAATTTCTATTGAGAAATAAACTTACTAATTTCTATTTCCTGCAGACAGACAAAATATAATGAACAGCATTCTTTAAATCCGCACCTGTGTGTTGGACAGCCGGTTTTATGATTCAATAGTCTTCTTTTCAAATAATATTAAGATTTAACTGACGTTTATCCTTGAAACAAATTCATGCAATAATATAACAAATCAACGAAGATCTGAACAACTTCCAATTAAAGACAGACAAGTTTACAGGCAAAAATTATTAATACGTTATTATAGTCCAAGAGCTATCAAACATTTTTGAAAATGTGTGTAACACTTCTTTTGTAATGTCTGAACATAACATCGTAGACCTGGCTAGTGAGGCCTAACCAAGCCTTGAATTTTTAACTTTGCAAATTTTTATCTGCCAAATATACATATTTGGAATTGGCTACTTACTAGCTTTTATTTGATACCCATATTGTTATATGTATACATTTTTTTATTTGCAAATTTCCTAATAAAAAACGTTAATAGAGCACAAACAATTTGAATTATTACTGGAATATGTTTCTGAACAAAGTTTTATATTTTTTTTAGTGTACAAGAAACCGGGCTTAACACCAGGAAGAGGTCAAAACATATACAATTGTGATTACAAGAAACCACCAGGCAAAGGACAAGTTTGCGACGTTGATGTCAAATCTTGGGCGCCGTGTGTGCAGGAGAATAACTTTAATTATCACAAGCAGGCGCCTTGCATTTTTTTGAAGTTAAATAAAATTTATGGATGGATACCAGAGTATTATAATGATTCAAATAGCTTACCCGCAAAAATGCC
The DNA here is from genome assembly GCA_963575645.1 of Xanthostigma xanthostigma. NCBI lineage: Eukaryota > Metazoa > Arthropoda > Insecta > Raphidioptera > Raphidiidae > Xanthostigma > Xanthostigma xanthostigma. The sequence continues at coordinate 19,200,634 of OY754468.1, forward strand.
TCAGGAATTGAAAGATTACATTAGGAAAGAAGACGCCTATAAAGTAAGTATTTTTGTACAATTTTTAAATTATAATAAACCTATTTTCGGTATGTTTTTTTGTATAAAAACATTTAAGGTAGTACGAGCGCCAAGGCAACTAACAAAAGGCTTGATTTTTTTTATATTTCGGTAGATGGATGATATAGTCCGGGGGCCAGTAACAGGTTTTTCTTACCAATTTCCGCATGCCTCAAAGACTCGTAAAAAGCTTTAGACAGTTGGACTATGTAGCATCGTGGCCGTCAGCTGCGGCACTATCGGGGGAATAGGTAGCTTTATAGCTTCGGAAATATTTTGAAAATAAAGAAACCAGCCGCTCTTTTGTTTTATAAATCTGTCAGAAATAAACTAGTTCGGCATGCTTAGATTAATTTTTACATGACGTGGAACATAATATTATGTAGCTAACCATGGCAACGAATAGCAAATATCATATTGAATACGATCCATTACCCGCGCGATATCAGAAATTCTTTAGGCCTAGTTTATATGAGCGGCGTTCAACGCGCGTTTACAGTTTCTATACAATTGTATAGAACTGTTTATATGATAACGCGCGTTGGTGGCGCGTTGAACGCGCGTTATCATATAAACAGTTCTATACAATTGTATAGAAACTGTAAACGCGCGTTGGACCAACGCGCGTTGAACGCCTCTCATATAAACTAGGCCTTAATATAATAAAATGTCAACATTTTTGAAGTGGTCCCGTCACCCAATTGGCTGGAATTTTTGTGTATTTTGTCAAAAGAAAAGTTCAACGTTAAAATTAATCAACGAAGATTTGTGCAAGTGCCGTAATATACTCACTATTCGAAAAAATTATAATTTAGCAGCAAGAGATGTAATACTTCCTGAACAACCTAATGATTTTCAACTGTATCATAGCGATTGCTATCGACGCTTTACAGCTTTACCGCCAAAATATCGACGTTCCCAACTTTCTCTTCTACCACACCCTTTTTTGTATCAGCTGACAATCTTTCCCCCAATATACAAGCAGCTGACGATTTTATTTATTTTAAATATTATAAAAACTACCTTTTGACAAAGTTTCATGTGATAGGGAATGACTGAATTCATATTAATTTCGTCAAGTTCGTATGATCAGCTGACGTAACATCCACCATCGTACAGCCAGCTGACGTTTTTTTTTTTGTGAAAGATCATTAATAACTATCTTTTGACAAGTTTTCAATCGATAGGTAATGATAAAAAATATTATTTAAATAAATAAAATTATCAACCAATTTTTTTTCAGACTATACCTATATTGACAAAAAATAATAAATTATAAATCAATATTTCACTAGATGACGTTTCGAAATAATCTAAAAAATATATAAATTAATTAGTATAATATCTACTTTCTAATAGAATGGAGTTTGAATTATCGAATTTTAATGAAAAATTAATAACGAACAGTTTTTTGATAAGTAGTCATGGATACCTATGTACCTAACAGACGTTTGTCAAAGATTTGGATATAAAAAATATTATCTTTTTAACCGTGCGTGGGAGGCTATTCCACCGATACTGGCGCAGCTGACGGCCACTATGCTATATGGTACTACTGTCTGAGCATTTTGCGAGTTTTTCAGCCGCGCGGAAATGGACGACCTAAATAGGTCGCTGGCCCCCGGACCAATATGTTTTCATTGATTTCTCCAAAACTAGTCGGTGGAAATTAAAAAAAAAAACTATTTAAATTAAAGTTAAAACCTTAATAAATTGTTGAAAACAAAAAGAAACCCGTTGTGCCCGACTAATTAAAAAGATTTAGTCGGGCACAACGGGTTTCTTTTTGTTTTCAATAATTTATTAAGGTTTTAACTTTAATTTAAATAGTTTTTTTTTTTTTTTTAAAGATATTTAATCTTTTTAATTAAATATCTTTTTAATTAGTCGGGTACAACGGTTTTTTTTTGTTTTCAATAATTTATTAAGGTTTCAAATTTAATTTAAATAGTTTTATTTTTATTTCCACCGACTAGTTTTGGAGAAATCAATGAAAACATATAATCCATCTACCGTTTTACCATAAAGCCAGTGTTAAATATGCCTACTTTTGAAGTCATTTATTTATTTAAGTAGTCGGGCAAACCCCCTAAAATTTTCAGAATTGGTTTAGACTTAGTCCAACTTTATATAAAAAAAATCAAGCCTTTTATTTAAAATTGCTTGGTGCTCGTACTACCTTAATTGTGTAGTATTGTGGATGATTGTTGTAACAGCTTTTACCATTCCAATACCAAAAGTGGAGAATTTTACAGTATTTATTCATTTTGTGGTCCCTTGAATTAAAAAAAGACATATTTTTGGAAAAAGTTTGTTTATCAATTAGTCTGTCTGTTAAACACGATACAGGTCAAGCGGATGGGCGGATTGACACAACGTTTTGGGAGAACATTGAATATGCAAAGAGCCCTGTTATTGTTTGTGGAAAAAATCGGCGCTTGTTATTAAAAAAAAAGATTGAACATATTGTATTACTGTTATTTTTTTTAGAGAAATACGGTGTGGATCAGTTGTGAAGGTGAAAATCCAGCAGATATTGAAAATATTGGTCCAATTAAATATATACCAGGACACGGCTTCCCAGGATATTTTTATCCTTATGAAAATTCAGAAGGCTATTTAAGTCCTCTTATCGCTATCTATTTTGAAAGACCAAGAAGTAAGTAAACTGAAATTATTAAATTGAAACTAAACCAGACCCGATCAAACCATAATTCCTTATAATTCTTTTGGTATTTTATACGATTGTTGCTTTATTGTTTTTATGATTGTGCTTTGACTAAGCCCTTAGACTTTTTCCGGTAAATAAGGTATCTTTATCTTAATATGTTATATACAGGCTGTTTTAAAACATGTGTCGGAAAATAAAGGGTATGATTCCGTGGCTAATTCTAAGAAAAAAAATTCTTATTAACATGGGTTTGCAAAGGCACCGTTTTTGAGATAAGTACAGGTCGTCAAAAAAATATTTTTTTTATAACAATATCTCAGGGATCGTTTGAGATATAAAACTCAGCTTTTGTACACATCTTACCATTAATATTAACTACTTTTTAAGCGCTTATAAAAAAAATTTCATATGTCAGTATCGGGAATTTTAGGGGTGCGTGAAGTTTTTTTTGTCCCTAATTTCTATGACATTGGGGAAATTGGCGTTCTGGAACGACATTTTGAACCGCCAATGCTTTCTACACAATAAAGGTGCTCCTGGTTAAAATCTTTAACGTGAACCGTTTTAGAGAAAAAGACATTTTATGATGAAAAGTATGAAAAAAGTAGTAACATGATCACAAAACTTTATTTTAAAAAACTAAGCAAATAACATAAAAAACTCAATAATTGTTGAAAACGGCCTCCTCCTACGGTAATGCGGGATTCTAACTTACGTTTTAGTGACTTACGTCTTCCAATTTACGACGTAATCTTATTTCTTGACACCCTGTATCTCTAAAACGGTGCGTTTACGGACCATTGTTAATAGGAATTTTTTTTTTGAATTAGCCAAGGAATCACCTTTCATTTTCCGACAGATGTTTTGAAACAGCCTGTATATTAGAATAAAATACAAAACATTTTTTTGTTAGCTTGATGTCAAGTCGTATTAGTGACAAATGTCGTTTGCGGTATATAATAATTTATTTAAATTCTATATTTTTATTTCAGCTGGAATTATCATTAACATCGAGTGTAAAGCATGGGCTAAAAATATTATACATGACAGACATGAACGATTAGGATCGGTACATTTTGAATTGTTAATTGATTAACAAATGATCGCTCAATGTCTTCAGCAGCAAACCGTCATCGACATTCTAGTGACATTAATCAGTTTAGAACTTTTATTAATAATTCTACAGATTTTTTTTGCATCGTTGTTATTCATTTTATTATTTACAGATTTTTACTTTAATAGTTTACGTTTTTGTAAGCAAACTTTTATGACGCATCGTGTAATAAAATGTAAAATTATTTATACATACATTGTTTATATGATTGTATGATCTTTGATATTGAATATTTATTGTAACAGCAAAGAGTATTGTGTTGTGTGTTCACTATATAGATGTACATGAACTACTGTTGTGTAGGTTTCACTGTTAAAATCAGTTGTGTCGAAAATCTATGAGCTTGCTGAGTCAATCCGTTTTTCGCAAAATCCTTTGGCATTGGGTAGATCAATACCGTTGTAAGTGAAGACAGAAATTTGCATCTGAAATTCTCGCTGTTTACAGACGTTTAATCATCTTCGTTAAAATAATTATAATTGTGATTTCTTTGTTTTTAATGTCCAACTCACAAAAAAAAATATAGTTGTTAAGAACACAGTACAACTTGGATGATTGAATTTGGTAATCTTAGATTTTTAGACACAACGAACTTTGATGGTAATATAACTATACACAACATTAGTTTATCGAAAATAAGGATTACACTTCATTAAAATTATTGATTCGAATATTATTTGAAATTATTAGTAAACTAGAGTACACTAGATATGCTCAACATCAGCATAATTTATTAATTTTTTGCTTTCCCATATACGGAGTACATCGTACGAAAATTCAATATTGCATTTTTGGCGAAATTACACGTTTTCAAAACCCCGTTAGCCCGAAAAGGTGACATGTAAAAATATTGCTGTCTGTTCGTCCGCTATGTGCTCACACTTTCGATTCTATTCTTTGGATGCTCAGTGTATGAATAATTTACTGTGCCGTTAATTTTTTAACAAAGTCAGCTTTGACAAAAATTTAACAGTGCTGTTAATTGTAACACTGGCCATACAGAATAGCGCCATTAGAGTCCAAATAGCTGAATCGATTTTGCTCAAATTTTGCAAATCGCAAAAGTGTTTCTAGCTCAAAATGGTATACTCCCTAGTTTCTCCTAGAAAATGCAAGAAGGGAGATTGGGGGGCGCGGGTCAACTGTGTTGTGCCTACTCCTATATGGAAAAGTTAGCCCGAGTTGTGTCGGACCGTTTATTTTTAATATTTTAAGTACACGACCATAATTTTGAATATGATCACGAAGCCATAAAATTCACCATAGAAATAATCCTTTAAATATTAATAATTCGTGTTCTGATTTCATATTATTTTGTTATTTCATATATTCTAATATCATATTATATCAGAAAAATTATGTACAAATCATATTGTGAGTAATATAGGAAAAATATCCGTACGGAATACTTTTAATACATGTTTTATTTGAATATTATTTTTCAGCGTTGGCCCTAGTTCAGCGTGATAGTTTTCCCACTGACATTTTTCAGTATACTTACGAATTTTATACAGGGTCCGGCAGGGAGGTATGGTGTTTTTGAAAAGACTGTCATACACTTATTTTCGACTGTACTTATTTGAAAATTTATTATTTATTCGTTAAGCTCTCGAACGACCATAATCTCTTATGGGTGGAAATGAAGATCCAACTGTAACATTCTGTGAGACCGACGAGGGCTGGTTTCTTGTCTCAAAGATCCTGTTCTTTGAAAACTGTTCATTCATTTCATAATGGCATGTTTCGGTATGCGACTGTGACGACCAACATTGAAATGCAAGGGTGTAGGCTTTCAAGGCCGGTGTTGTTCCAGATATTTGGTTGCCGGGCTTGGAGGACCCTTCGCCCGCTACCACATCGGCTTTGATGATGTCTACCGCAGTTGTAGACGAAACGACAGGTAGAAATACCAATGAACCAAGGCTTATAAGCCCGGAAACACAGAAGATTTGGAACATTAAAATGATTCCGTAATTGACGTTGTGTGAGGAACTACAGAGTGACTAGTTTCAATGAAGATATAAACGAAAACATGGTGTGTGACAGACCATGGCTCCATTGCAACTGAAATAACTATCACTATATCCAACGAGTAGATATTGACCATTCTAAAAACATTTGGTCAACTACATCACGCATGGCAGTCTTTTCAAAAACACTATACCTTCCTGCCGGACCCTGTGTATCATTAGTAATAATAAAACTGTAAAAGGAGACGGCATGTAGTTCCGCCACAACACTCTTAAAGCCCTAGTCCTGTTTCACTGAAATGGTTTTTATATTCGGCTTCGCTCGCGTTAAGGGTTTCCATGAAAATAAAGTATCTTTTTATACAAAATCAACAGCTTTTGAAAGTTTTCAGATTTTTTTATGTCTTTTTTACCAACATCACTTGAGAAATGCCGAACCGATTTTAATGAAACTTTGTATAAGTAGTAAATTCGACTACTGGTACTTTTACGTTTAGACTTATCTTATCTGGCTACGATCAGGTTAATTAGGCTAAGGCTCCTCTCAAAATCAACCTTAAAATGATAGACATTTGGCAGCCATTGAATGAAGTGCATCAAGTCAGTGCCTTGGAGTGGGGAATAATTAAACGTTAATTGTATATTATTTAATATGTTCTCTGCAAGATGTCATCTCTACAAACAGGTAAGAAAGGATTCCGTTAAAATAGGCATAAACACGAGCGAAGTCAAAATTCAGTTCCATTGTTGTAAACATCACGAACTGATTGCTATTCGTTAATATGAATCTAGAAATTGAGGTTATTTATGGTTTTCATTAGTGGCGGATCTTGCGCAGAAACGACATTTGTATTTCTGCGCAATCGTGTTACGGTAACGTATAAATTTAAATTGATTTTCTTGATTGATGATTGGGGATCTATCTTCTACCTGCATAACTGTCAAAAAATGATTTCTGGTACGGATATTTTTTATCTAAAGTTTCAGAAATGACTTATTTTTTATAACAATGAGCACATTGTGTGAGCTCGTTGATTATAATAACAATAACATTTCGAATGTTTTTATTTTTAAGCAATGTTTTCTCCATTTATATTTACGTAGGAATCACAATCATTGATTAAGCATGTTTTCCATTTTTATTATTTTTTTTTCTTTTAATTATAGTGTTCATTTATTTTCAACTAACAAACCGTAAAATGTGCCTGAAATCTGCAGTTTATAATAATAGAGAAAAGTATAAAGGAAGTATATTTTTGACACAAAATAATTCATTAGATTTTAACAAAAAAATAATCGTAAAAATATAGATCTCATTGGAATAAAAACAAAATTGTTATTATACTGGAGATAATGTTTTGCCTTAACCATTTTTTTAAATTTTAAGTTTTCGGATTGCATACTAAATAACACCATTTAATTTATTATGGAAAATATTTTTTTTCAGTCTCATTTTTCATATTAAGAAAAATCAAAATGCCACAAGAAGGCCTTTTAACATATTTGCCTTACACCCAAAATAATTTCTCTCTATGATTTTAATTGATTTTTTTTAAAAATAAACAAAAATTTTAAATTATAAAATGTTCGAGTTGATGTTAATATGATATAAAACTGGAGCCTTTATGCAAAATAGAACTAAATTCCACATGTTCGAATATAAAACGAAATTAGTAGTTAATTTATGCGCCGTTTCTTTCTTCTCTAATAAGTGAATGATTTTAAGTATTTATTATTTTAGCAATATTTGTCATTAGTTTATGTTTCATTTGTCATTCATTGCACAGTAAATCATTTGTTATTAGTCATAAGAATCAATTTTTTAAAAATCGTTTAAAAATGTAACACCGCTTTTTTGTTATATAGGTAGTGTTTTAAAACACCTTTCGAAAACTGCCTCCTTAATATTAATTGTTATTTTCAGTGCATATTTTTTTTCACATGGAGCATTTTAATTAGAACGTTTGTTGAATCTTAGTATTATATTTAGAAAAATAAGACGAACAAATTGTAGTAGAATATTTTACTCCTAGATTGTAATTAAAAAATAGGCAAAATAATGTGCTTCAAAAATTTACGTTTGTTGATTTTATGTACAGTTTGTCCCAGACATGCCTGTATCAAAGGGCGTATGCAAAATTTTGTTCAAAGGAGGGAGTACGGGTTTTGAAAAACACGGATATCCAGTTATCATTCTATACTGTTTGTACGAACTGCAATTCGGGGAGTTTTTAGACGCCGAAGTTCATTAACGCGAAATATAAGAGGACTATTATTATTTAAAATTTTTGAATTTTATTCCGTTATTCCAAATCTCAAAGGGGGGCGGTTGCCCCCCTACTCTGTACGCGCATGCGACTGTCTCGATTATTTTTGAATATAACTCCGTCAAAACCAACATTTTCGTAAATGGAATGAAATTCTCTACAAGATTTTTGTATAAGCCAGACAGGTCTTTCGTTAACACCACCGTAGGTATTTTTTGTAGTTATTCTTATATACCAGTGCTGCATTATAAAATTTTCGAGATAAACACAATAAAGCTTTACAATCAATACAATACAATAATACACGTACCTATAAAAATACTTGATAATGAAATATAGACTTTTATTAGGTTAATTTCGTAATTTTTTTAATGGAACACTGGTATTTTATTACATGACTAAAAAGCTGGCAAAAGTTCTATCAGAACAGCTAAAAATATACCAACCGTCCTGAAGTTAAAAGCTGTCTATCTGGTTTATACAGAAATATTGTGGATGATTTATTGCCAACTGTAGAGTTTCATCCTATTTACGAGTAATAAGCTTTGGTGAAGTTATCTATAATCCCGAAACAAATCTGGGGAGTCGTGTTTGGGACATCTTGTATATTTTTTTTTGTGCATTCAAATTTCCGTCTCTTTGTCAATAAACTACAGGTGGCATATGTACAATTAGTTTTTAAATTGTACAATGTAAAAATATATATTTAGATATTATAATATTTATGTAAAAAAATTCTTAAAGTTATTACAAATACATCTTGCAGAAATTATATTTTCATATCTGTTGTTTAATAGTAATATCCACAGAACTGCTGTTCTGTGAGTAATATCCCAAAAATCAAACAGGAACGGTTATTTTTGGCATAAAATTAACCGGGAATAACCATCGTCTGATCGTTCAATTCAAATCGCTAGACGCAGTGGCGGCTCGTTAACATTTTAAGAATTGTTGACAACAAATTATAATATACATTATATTATTTTGCTATCGCCAAAGTGTTGACTTAATGAGATAGAACTATTCAGTGAACACTTCTAGCATATCTACGACAGTGATAGGTGCTTATTTATACTAACGTGCTGACGGTAAATGCAGCACAGAGCTGATCTAAATAACACGCTATAACTTGTGGGCTAGGAGTAACACTACACCTGGGGTATGTGATGATGGCGTTTCATGTGCTGCTTGGAGTGCAGGACAGCGCCTAAACGCATGAAAATCTGCATATTATCGATTTTGTAGAGTGTCTAACGGATTAGTACATACAAATTTTAATAAAATGGACAATAGATTTAAAATCTTTTAATATGCCACGATAAGGAGATCCACCAATTTTTACAACACAAGCAGAATTATTATCTTTCATCACAGCAATCTATAACCTTTTAAAACTGTTTAAAATTTACAAATTTTTTATCCAAGTGTTACAACGCAAGAATGTGTCATTATTTCTCTATAATTATTGAATATGAAAAGGAACCAAGATATTTTCTAATTTTATCTAAAAAAACACTAAGGCTTATATTATGAGAAAAACTTTATAAAAACACGCTTTTTGTGTCCACATGAATTACACTAACAGGAAAAAACACATTAAATGGAAAAGTGAGCTCAGCTTTAAGTTCTGTGAGCATTAAATACTGAAGCAACACTTAAATATTTTTATCTCCGAAACGGTAATAAATACAGACCTCCTGATGCGCTCGTTGAATTCAGCGTGTCGTTTTCTATCAGTATACCTACCTAATTTGAAATGTATCCGACACGTATTCCAGACTTTCCAGAAAAGCACTTCGAACAGGTCAATCTTCGAAGCGGTAAGTGATACAGAGCAACGGATAGGCTTGTTGAATTTAACCTGTCATTTTCTATAAGCCTATCGAATTTAAATCGGATCCGAGAGATTTTCCAAAAGTAAATGTATGATTGTTTGCACATCACAATATCACATGTAGACTCTAAACTACTGAACCGATTTTGATGAAACTTTTACAGCTTAAAAACATATTAGGCTTTCGATTTAATTAAAAGTACACATATTACACTGGATAATTTTATTTAGATACTTACTTAAATAACAAATTCTTATTTACGTTTCTGTTTTGCGGAAACGTTGTTGATTTCATCGTTTTGTGTACATTTAAGAGAGCTAGCCCGGATAATCTTTCCTGTGCCATTAAGGCCCGCAACCAAGATTTTACTCTGCGTAGGGTAGAAAACGGAAAAATAATAGATGTGTTCCGAATCCTATGCAATGTTCATTTTTTTTTTAAATTTCATTAAGATATATCAGCCTATCGACCTCAGCTAGAAGTGTATTTAAATATCGAATCATCATTTGCACGTATATGTATCTCCAAAAAGGAAAATTGTACGAGCGTGTGGATGGGTCAGCTGAATTCAGGGTGTCGTTTTCTGTAAGTATATCGAATTTCAAAAGGAACCGTTCCAGAATATCCAGAAAAATTGGGAAAGGCTCTATCTTCGAAACGCCATACAAAGAGCTTCTGTGCAAAATTTCATGCTTCTAGAGTTACCGGCTTAGACTGTGCAATGCGTGAATTTATACGTCAATTCAGTGTTAGAGTTTTAACTTTTACTAAGTAGATTTAAGCCCCTTTGGGGATGAATTTTTAAAAACCCTTTCTTACTACACACCTACGTTATATAAGGAACTCCTGTGCAAAATTTCATGCATCTAGACACACCGGTTTAAGCTGTGTGTTGTGTGTCAGCCTTTAGAGGAACTTTTTTATTAAGAAATAAAAGCAATTTTTATTAAGATATTTCCAAAAGCGTAAAAATCAGAAATTTGTTATCCGGATCCCAGAACGAACAAAACAACCGTTAAATGTATTGCATCATTGCATAACATAAGTCTTTATTGGACTGTTCATAGGCGTACACACGGGGGTTGCCAGGAATGTTGTTTTAATAATAAACTCGGCACTTGTATTTTTTTTTCATGCATTTAGTTAGAGGTGAAATTTCTTGGGCTGTAGTATTTGTAGACGATTTTAATATTTCAGGATTAGGAAATGGTTTTGTGGAATTTGTTAGCACACAGTACGTATTGAGAATGCGTGTAGAGTGTGATGAGTGTTGACATTTTGACAGAGAGAGTAGAAAAGAATCTCCCAATTTTTCCTGTCAACTGCCGCGGCCGGTTGGAGTTAAAGTTCATTTTCTATAAGATTCCTGAATTTGAAAAGTATCTGAAAATTATTCCGGACATTCCAGAAGGAAACTAAGAGTTCTTCGTGCATGTCTGTATGCACTAAGCTAGTTGGGGTCCTGTAGGGTGTAACAGATTCAGGAACACTAAACGACTAATTCGTGTTAATTATTGATTTGACAAAAAATCTAGAACTTGTTATTCACTCTCATCTTCTGTATATATAAAAGGAAACCGTGACTGATTGACTGATTGACTGACTGACTGGTCTATCAAGCACATCTCAAACCGCTGGACTGATTGGGTTGATATTTGGCACATAGATAGTAATTATGACGTAGGCACCCACTAAGAACGGATTTTTGAAAATTCAAACCATAAAAGGGTGTAACGGGGGTTTAAAATATGAATGGAGAATCAACATACAGCTCAAACCATTGTACGGATTGGGCTAAAATTTGGCACACAGATACTTATTATAACGTAGGCATCCGCTAAGAACGAATTTTTGAAAATTCAACCCCTAAAAGGGTGTAACGGAGGTTCAAAATTTGCATGGAGAAATCATATAAGATAGATGTATCAATTCGAAAATGCGCAGGATTACTCCTGTCAACAAATAAATAAACACGTGTTCCGAGATTTTTTAAAAACAACCCCGTCAGAGGGTGAAAAAAAGTAAATAGTCTAAAAATCAACATGGGTGTCATTTTCAAGGTTTGTCGGGGCGTTGATCACGTGAATGTCATCAATTTTGCAATTTATTACACTTGAACAGACTAGGTGAGCACTAGGAAAATATTTTTGAATATTCACCCCCTAACGGAGTTAAATATTTTATCTATAAATTAAAAAAAATGTCAAATGCCGCCAAATTTTACATGATTTTAAAAATTTCAGACCTCCAATAAATAGTCAACAAACAATACTGTAAGGCTCCACTACTGTTGTAGAAAACATTGATTCCATCTCAATCGCGTGCAGAGCCGCGGGTAGAGGCTATTTATATATATAAAAGAGTTTATCCTCCCTGATTCATCAACGCTCAGGTCAAACCACTTGAGCTATAAACTTGAAATTTGGACAGTAGTTTCCTTTTATGACGTAAGCACCCGTTAAGAAGGGGTTTTATGTTGTTGTTTAGTTTGAAGAGGACATTCTTTGGAGATAAATATCACTCCCACCCCCAACTCCTGCACAGGAATGAGGGTGACTTGGACATTTTTAGGAACACCTATTTTTATCACAAAAATTATAACTTTTCGGGAAAACATATGCAATATTTGCCTGAAAGATTTTTTTACTCGATGCCTCCCTCAACCCCTAATATGCATGTCAAAAGTCGATTTCCATCTCAATCGCGGGCGTAGCCGCGGGTAGCGGCTAGTACAGTAATAAGCAAGGTCAATTCTTAATGAGCAAAGGGTAAAAGTATCGGATGACCTTTCCAGAAAAAAGCTTGGAACTGGTGTATCTCCAATACGAGAACAAGGAATGCGTTTGATGAAATCAGCGTGTAAATTTCCAATAAGCACACCAAATTTGGAAAGTTTCTGAGATATTCCTTTTTTGTCAAAAAATTGGAAATATGAGTTTTTTTTCGGTACGAAAACAACAATTTAATTAAAAATTTTCTCAAAATCCTACTTTTCAATATTTTGTTATCCGGCTCCCAGAACCATTTAAGAGGTATTTTTTTGGTAGAAAAATAAAAACATTGTATTAATAGAGGTCGAACTTATAGTGTTATATAAATCGCTTCCACAGTCAGGGCCGAACTAACCCACTTTGGCACCTAGACATTTTTTCTCTTTTTCACAAGAAATAGAACACACAAAAAATATAATAATAATAATAATAATACATTTATTTAAATAAAACCTCAGGGAGGTGATTTAAACGTCATACATAGTTACATTAAATCATACATAATTACATTAAAATAGTTATAAAAATAGTTCGTCTGTATTATAAAACACCTTTTCAATGAGCAAGTCTTTAAGTTTTTTTTTTAATTTAATTAATGGCAGTACGCGGATATTAGTGGGTATATGGTTATATCTTATATACTTTGATAGCCATATTGTGGGCGCTTTTAACGATATAGGTTTAATTCGTGAAAAGTTTATACTTATTTTGCACACTGTCTGGTTTGGTGGTCATGCATACACGCCGCAGTCTGGAACATTTCGGGGTGTTGTTTAACTATTAATGCTGATTCATATATGTAGATGGATGGTAAAAAACAATAAATGAAGCAAACGTAAATACATAGTTTGAAAAACTAAAACAAGTCTTAAATTTTTGATAAAAAATGGTAATAACAACTACACTACTATACTATATGATTAAATAGTAAAAGTCATACTGTTAAATTATAAATAGTACATGAATTTGCCCTGAAATATTAGTAAAAGTATCAATACTGATAACTACAATTCGTAGTTCAGTTAACTATCAAAATTTACTATTTTTCTCAGTTGAGTCGTTTTTGAAATCTGAAAAATAGTTAAAAAAAATTGGTTGTCTGTAAAGTCGGTTTACGGACGATAGTTTTACGTGATAACGTATTCCGTAATACATAACCTAAACCTCCCAAAATTTGGTTTCAATCCGTTTATCCTTGGTGTCGGAATGATAAGAAATGTCAAAAGTGACGTTTGCAACTGTCAAAGTATTATGTTCTAATAATAATTAGTTATTCCAATACTTAACTTAGAAGGCGTTGCATTTCACAAAATACTAATGTCAAAAAATTGAATTAAACATTAGAAATGCAGTCGTTTTCATGTTAAGACAAGACATACGTTATATTCTAATTTCCATGTACGGCAAACAAAGACGACCGACCGCGTCGCGGCATGCATTAGACAACATTGCATTTATATTTTATACAGCTATTTTTCTATATAAATTTGTATAAAAAAACTGTTTAGGCAAATTCTGTTATACGAAATCTATGTAAAATGTTCTCCTCTTTCGTTTAAGACTGGTTTCAAACCGATCTGATTTAAATTGAGCGAGAAATTAGCAAAAAGCACGCACAGGGTCAGGCGGAACGTTACGCGTTAGGAACGTTCCGTTAGGAACGTTACGTTAGGAACGTTACGACCGTTAGGAACGTTACACTTTTTCGTACATGCAGCCGGTGTTTTATCAATTTATAAGATTGGTGATTCATCAATTTATAAGACGTTATCACGTCAAAAGTCAATTCAATATGTATTTTTTTCCGTGTATAAAAATAATTCTAAATTATCGGAAAAATTAGTTTTTAATAAGATGAAACATAAAAACATATTTTCTTTAGATTTTGGAATAACCATATAAAAAAATACATTTGTGTTTATTTGTTTATTACACAGTTGTCCAACAGTTTGACCGGGTCCTTCTCAAAACCGGGCCCTAGACATTTGTCTCATTTGTCTGTATGATAATCCGGCCCTGCCCACAGTATTGCAATATCTATTACATAATAGTTTTAAAATTCGTCTTTGACAAAATATAAATAACCCAGGTATCAGGAGAGCAGTTTTAAGATAAATCAATATTATCAATTCTACTGTTTTGTATACAACATAATTATTGTACGTAAACAAAACATTTTTGCAGAAAACAACCAAATTATTTAAAAGTTTAAAGGAAAGGGTTCTTTGTACTTCGCACCAATTGTATTGATGATGTCACGCCACGGAATATTCGTTGTTTTTGGTTTGTGAAAATTAACGATTTCTTACAAAATTAGAATGAAGTATGTTGAATGCTGATGGTAGATCTTTTTTTTTATTTTTTCAGCCTCATTGTTTCAATTTATAAATTTTTATCGGTTTGTGATTATTAATTTTGACCGTGGATTTTAATATAATAAACAATTTTTATTTAAACCTAATTGTTCATTGCAATGACAAAATTTTTTATTTATTACAAAAAAAAGTTGTAGACTGATTAAAATAATATGGTATCTTTATTTTAATTAGTATACCAACTTGAAGTAAACGACATTTGGGCAGGTACACCTTTCTCGTATTGACATTTAATAAAATATATATATTTTTTTTACAATAATTCAGCAACCTTCACAGATTTTAAAAGGTCACAAAATGGACGCATAAATTAGTGCATTTTTGTTCGACAGTCGGTTTGCTTCCTTTTATAAACTCTATTGAAAACTAATAAATATTTTTAACACTCAAACTTCAAAAGTCAGCCCTAAACTACGTATAATTAGTATTCAGGGCAGTCCCGCAGTCCGCATCTTCAATCGCAGGCAATTTCTGCTGTTTTTTTTTAATTATCCAAGATTTGTTCGAACGCGTGTTCTATGTCTCCAGAGAATCGCTAAGCGTCTTAAAAACAGCTATTTGAGAACATTCAATTTTACGTTAAAAAAGGTAAATTTAATTCTGAAAGCTGATTACTTCTCGAACATATTATATTTTGATCAACGAATATCTTCAATTGTCACAGCAATAAAAGGCGCGAAACCCATAAAATAATATGTAACGTTATTTCAAAACGCCGTATTTATTAAGTTATTTACCAAATTTTAAATTGAAAGCTTTGGAAAAAACCTTTACCAAAGTTTGCAATCATAGAGTTTTAGTGTAAAAAATCTGTCTAGGAATCCATAAGAAATAAATAACCTACAGGAGATATTTTGTCCCATCGCTGAAGATGTCAACATAGGAATAATCGTTATTTCATAAAGCATAAGGAATAACAAAAAAAAAAAAAAAACAACGTAAAAATTATGTTTATTTCGATGCAATAAATCTACCATATTTATGTATGAAAAAAAAAATTTTCAAATTTTTTATAAAACTAAATTTTCTCACAAGTTCATAATTAAAAAAACTAGGTACATTCAAACTATTTTAATCACGATGTAACTCTAAAAAAACAGGCATTTTTTAATAAAATCATTAGGTACATGTGAATCACTTATTAACTAACAAAAAGTCATAGTGACAATTACTAAATCTTTATTATTCAGACTGAACTCACTTATATTTTGCTCCATTAAGTGGTGGTAGAAGTTATAAACATTTTCGCTGTCAATAATAGTCTATTTTTCTGTCTAGATACCTATTTGTATAATGTTAACTCTATCGAAATTTTTATTTGAAGGTATTAATATATTTAATAACAAGTCACACAGATGCGTCTTGCGGCTTAGACCCGCAGGCCGTAGATAGTCCTTTGAATATGTCTAAGCTCAGATTTGTATAATAGTGGCTTTTTCTTTATACAACAACAGGATTACTTTAAAAACACATTTCACTTATAACAATGAAATATATTTATTTATTAATCAATTTTTGTCACGACCAAAACTACCGCGGTCGTTATTCGGAACGATACAATGGTCGTTGCGAGTGCCATGTGGACTCCATATGACAAGCAAACACTAGTTTTGAACGATCCAATGAAGTAATGCAGAAACTATATCGGTTCAATATTTGTAAAATCAAGTTTAGAATCAAATGACTGTCTGATAGTCTCTCGTATATGTAAGCGTCTATGTATAGTGATAACCATTATTTATTAGTTATTACCATTTTATTTTATTGCCATTGTTTTTTGACAATTTTCCCAGATCATTTTACACTATTGTTTTTAGTCTGACCTTCTGTCATGTGTTTTATTTGATCAATTCATTATTACCATGAACCCAGACAATTAGAGCTATTTGAAGTTAAATTTTAAAAAGATACAAACAAATTGTAGATAAAATCGTTGTCAGTTTTATTTATTTGACTATTATAAACACCTATCCCTCAGGTTACAATCTAAATAGTCCTCAAAATGAAACACGGACAAGCTGTGTAATAAATAAAGATATAGACCAAAAAGATGATATTCACAGAACAGTAAGTTCTGTGATGATAATTTTAGATACATTTCGAGGTATTCTTAAAAGCTGATAATCGTTGTAATTATTACTTTTTGTTATTATATTTGTCTGAAAAATTGGTCGATAATTTTATTTATTGAATAAACTGTATAAGCTTAATAAGTGTAAAAAGTAAAAAAGTTCCCCCTACAGGGAATACCTTCAGTATGTTTCTGTTAAATTAGTGGAATTTCACTTTATTAGATACCAGATAAACAATACATTCCAATAAAATTAATAAAAACTGAATCGATATCGAAAAAGAATAAAATATTTTCTCTCTTGTCGGCGCAATAGTTATTTCTCTTATAGCCGTTTATATACTCCGCCTGTCTTATCGGATGTGGATAGAGAAAGGTAATTGTAAAACAAAATTATTTTTGAATTCCCATTTTTAAGTTTACACTTTTCAGTGTCTCTGCATTTTATTTTAATGAAGTTCTGTCTGTGTGCATGTTGCTTTATAATCCCGATTTACCTTTGTTGAACAAGGACAGCAACATATAACAGTTAAGCATCAACTAATTATTGTAGTATGTACACACATTATTGTTGATTGTTTGACCATATAAACATTTACTTACTGTGTTTTTCTTCAACACTTGTGATTGGGTGTGGCCAAAGCTGTCTTCATAAAAAAAAAACTACTCAATTAAAATACACGAACCTATATAAACGTTTGCTAGTATCGTATTTAAGATTAGTATTACTGTTGGGCGAGTTCTGGATCGTATAGTTCCAGTAGCGCCTTTTTCAAGCAACAATGCGCGTGTTTATCTTATCTGCTGCTTTGTTCGGATGCGTCCTGGCACATCCAGGATTCCTCCACAACGGATTTGTGCAAACCAACGCGGTTCCTTATTATTTGCAAACGTACACGGCTCCGGCTGTTCTTTCGACAGCATCTCCGGCAAAAACGGCGCCGGCAGCCGCATCCCCGGGTCCAATTACTTTGTTTCACGCTCAGGATGATCAAGGACAATATACATACGGCTACAGTGGTGGACCATCTGCCAAAGCTGAGACCAAATCAGCAAACGGTGTGACACGAGGAAGTTACTCATACATCGATGCAAATGGAATTGTACAGAACGTCGAATATATTGCCGATGATGTGAACGGGTTCCGGGTTGCCGCCACCAATCTTCCGGTGGCACCTGAGTCACCGTACTTCATCTCCTCTGGATTTCCATCTGGAATATCATCCGAAGGGTCATCTGGTCCGTCGTCTGCTGGAGCACCAAGCGCACCAAACAGTGATACTGTCGAAGTGAATAATGACGGATTTTCAAATACTGAATCATTCGGAGTATCTTCAGGACAGTGGCTTGGTGATCCGATTCAAGTCGCTCCGATACCTGAACCAGTTAAAGATACGCCAGAAGTCGAAGAAGCCAAAGCTGCACATTTTAAAGCCATTGAAGAAGCTAAGAAATATTTAGCTGAAGTAAATGCTGCTGATGATGCAGCTGGTGTTAAAAATGACGGTTCTTCTACCGCTCCTTCATCTGCTCCTGCCACAGCACACTTAGGTGTTTCAGCCTACATCAGTCCGTCCTTCTACATCGCAGGAACACCGGGATATTATGGTACTCCCGGTTATACTACGGGACTCGTTGCACCGTCGGCTTCCTTCTCGTACGGATATTCGGCCTTAGCGCCGGCCACTTACCCTGCTAACTACGGTTTGTATTCGTACGCTCCGAGTTACTCAAGCTTAGTGTACGGACCGACCTATTCGAGCTATTCAGCGTACGGTGGTGCGTATCCTACGGCTCTTACTTTTGCTGGAGCTGGCACAGTTGTTCCAGTTGACGATCCTGCAGTTGCCAAAGCTAAGACCGACCATGCTCAAGCTCATCAAGAAGCCAAAGCCCGGTTAGCTGCTGCAGGCGGCGAAGTGTAAACTTTTAACGGTTGTAATACTTTGTTACAATATAATTCATTATGTGATCCTTTGGGGCAAAAATAGATACCTTAAAATTTGAATAATTTCAATCGTTTTTTTTTTTTAATTTTCAAATGTTTGTATTTTTTACGTAACATATTCATTAATTAAGTAAATATTTTGCACTTTACTTATATAAAAACGATCCAAAAAAGTTTTGTATTTTTTATAACATTATAGTTATTGAACAAGAATTTTTTTTAATACTAGTAACACCACCGTAAGGTTTCTTGTGATGCTTATATACATATGGTTTGTGTTCTGTTTTTTTTTTTTTATTTTTAAATACCACACTGCAATCTGTATGCATCACAAGGAATCAGATAAATTATTCGTAATTTTTTTTTTATAAATAAACGAATACAGTAAATACAATAAAATACTTATTATAATGAGAACATTTTATTTATTGTTTATGATAAAACTGCAAATAAACTTTACTTTTTGGTTTTCAATTATATTTTGTCGTAATAGTCTAGTAAAATCGTTTTTGATTACGCCATGTGATAAATAGCCTAACGAGTAGTGATGTCGTTTATATGAAGTTTTCATGACTTTTCTATTACAAGCCCCCAGTTCCCAGTTTCTAATCCGAGAACAGGTAAAAGTATCAATTGTATTTTATTTATTAACAAAAAATAATAAATAATCCTAGCTGTCGATGGACTTAAGAAATGTTCCAGATCGCTTTGGTGTTCAAAGAATAGGGCAAAAATCAAGTAATTTTATAAAATGACTAACAACGTAAAGGTCAACAAGTTTTATTGTACACTTTAAACGTGTATCGCTGTGTAAAATACCAATAATTCTGTAAAACTTAATTATAACATTTATAACAAGTTGACGTCATTGCATTGAATTATTGAACCATTCAGTTTCAAAACAGACTGATGGTAAATTAGCGAAATTAAATTGTTACCTACGTAGGAAATACCTCACTTTACAAATTGCATGTCGGTGTTATTATTCTAATGAACAGATGTCAAATCTCTCCAACAAAAGTGTCTAGGAACAATTATTTATTAATCCATTTAATTCCAATAATGGGTAAAGGTATGTGGTCAATAAGTTCTGGGGCATTGGTACACAGACTTATTGGGATCTCATCTGGGGCCACTCGGACAGATTATGAGCAGTTTCCAATAGTAAATTTCAAGTTAAACAAAAAACTATTCAAACTTTTTTTGTATATAGTATGATACAAGAATTATTCACTGTTATCTGTTACCAATACCTTTGAAGACACTGTATATTCTACACTTAAGGTGCAAAAGTATAAATCGTATTTTTGGATTTAAAAAAAGCTGTTACTTCGCTAATGGAAGTTGTGGTTTACTTGAAAATTGAGATTTAATTAAAATGCATATCGCAATTATACGTGTCAAACGCTCTTGTCGTTAAAAGTACCAACCTAATAGCTGGTGGCAACTATATATTGTAATTAATTTCAAGTGCATGCTTATAATCGTACATTATTGACACATATAGTGCGGTTTGGAAATAACTAAAAATGAGTCATCATTATAGTACCTACAGTTCACTAATGAAGCGGCCGAAGCAATGCTAGAAATATCTGCAGACTACAATGTAAAATATATATCCGTACCACTCATAAAAACTGTATCGCTTTTGTTATATTGAAAAGTATAATTGTGTTAGTCACTGTCAAATATTTTCTTACCTTAGTAGAGCTTTTGTTCACGTTGCGACCAAGTAAGCCAACTGATATTGTCAAGGCATTGGTCCGACTCTTTTTCTACGAATCAAGTACACGAAGTTCCGTATTGCATCCACAGGAAATAACTTCAAAACTGAAAATTCATATTTAGAGCTGTCTGTATACATTGCATTTTGAATATTCGTTTACGCTCTGAATAGTTGTGACCTTGATTTATAAATGACGAATAAGAATAATTAGTTTGGTGTCGTTTTTTTGTTATTCGATAAATTTGCATTAACATTTCAGAACAGTAATAAATAATAATTATAGATGCAGAGTCAAGGATATAACGTACGGAATGACTAATATTAGGGAACAAACAGTTTGTTCCATCAAATTAGATTACTATTTTTAATTGACAACTAGTCGTTACTCGCGGCTACGCACGCGACTGAGATGAAACTCTTGTTAACGACCGTTTTAGTCAACGGGTAACGGGCCGACGCGAAACGGTTACCTTTGTACACGATCCGCTAATATAACGTGAGCGCGTCCGTTGTTATCGATATCAGTTCTATACTCGAAGGGCGAAGAAGTGCAAGTTTGTTATGTCGAGTGCAAAGAAAAAGCTTATTCTAGCCTACCTACTATTTATGCAAAATAGCAGCTACGAAAAAAAGGAGGAAGCTATGGGTTCATCCTATTTTATTAGAAAGAGAGTCTTATGGAGTATTCCATACTCTCATGGAGGATTTAAAGAAAGACCATATCAATATCAATTTTAGACTCCATATTCACAATGAGCAGCACAAGGTAGGTAGGTATAGGTAAAAACGTGCGCGCACATCTGTCGTCGTCAACAGACTTCCATGAAATGACGTGGTCCACTGCATCAGACCGACCGCCGTCGCGTCGAGGGGCGACGTGCGGGTATCCGTTGAGTTTTGTTGCAACGGTTACATGTTGTTAACAAACACCCGCACTAATCTATTGAACACGGCGTGTCGGCCCGTCGCCCGTCATGAAAATCGGGCCGTTGTCCGTTGTCGGTAACAAGAGACCTTACAGTTTTGCCTCACGGGACAAGCCCCTTGAAAACACAACATTTTTACACATTTAATTTTTTTGGCCAAGAATCTTTGCAAGGGCGAGTGCAACTCACCAGAGTTTCGTCACAATCGAATGAATGGTATAGGAACGTATAGGTTCCGAACAGACGAAGGAGTATACATTTTTATATATTAGAATTAGATGATTATCGCAACGGCTTTTGAATACTTATAATAAGAATATGAAAAAACTGGTTTAATAATTTCAAAAAAATGTTAAAATATATTTTATATCGACCGCGGTGTATCACCACTCTGGACTTTGGTGTAAACAGTGGCAGGACGGGTGAAATGCCACGGGCCCCTTTAATATGGTTAGATAGATAGATAAAAAATATATTGTCAAATGATACATATGTACATGAAAGCATACATGAATGCTTGACTTAAACACCAACATGCCAATAATTATGGTTAGTGTCTATGCTATAGGCACCTAGAAATACCTCTTGTATGCTCCTGGAACTGGATAATAAGTTGACGATTTTTGTCAAATCATACAGGATTTTTCAAACGTGAAACGAAAATGCAATTGCCGCGTAAGACCCTTTGCAAAGCTATAATATTAGAGTTCAAAATTAATATTTCATGATTATTTAAAGACTCTTGCCTATTGGCTATTGTAACATACTATCTGAATTCTATATGTAGCCAATAAAACTAAAACAAAAATGTAAAAGGAACGGAACTTGTCCTTTTTTTCACTTTGTCTGCGAAACGCAGATTCCAAATCCACAAGTGAGAAATTCTACTAGTCTAGGACCTAGGTATTTTTTTAAATAAATAACATAATATATATTTAGGTGCTTTTTAAAACGTGGAAGCCTTGTAGCTAAATGCATTCGTTTACTTTATACATTAATGAGTTTAGACTTTAGAATAGTACTATCCTGTATGTTACATAATAATATATATAGATAAAGATTTAAATGCTATTGTCCTATTGTTTTTATTTTTTAACATTGATGCTTCAAGGATCATTGATTATATTATTAGCAGATGTTCTAGATGAACGTAATTCCATGTTAGAGCTGATATGATATTTAAGTACGGTAACAAAATAAAAGGTCATTTACAAACATGTTTACAGACAATATATGACTATCTAGTCAAGTATCAAGTATGATGGAATTAATAAATTCAGTTTATCTTTGGGTGTGGTAGCACCTTGGCGGTCATTAATAGGATGATGATCGTCAAGATCGTATTGTTGTCGTTGATTGTCGCGGCACTCGCGTTAATTTTACTGGCAATGCCAGTAGCAGTGGCGGCGTGTGAACATTTTAAATGGGTGCTTTGCAAGGGCCAATCGAAGGTACCTTCTAAAGCAGAGGCTCCCAACCTTTTTTGTCTCTTAGACGACTTGCCATGTTTTTCGATTTTGGGTAGACCCCCTGCTTATCTGATATTGATTTTTTGCAAATTCATTAATTTCAAATGTACTTTTGACAACCGGTATAGTGCTACTCACTTTGAACGATTTAAATTTATAACGATAGTGAAATGTAGTGTGAAATGTTTAGTTTAATACATTTATTAATTAGATTCAAATTAAACGAATCAAATTAAAATTTACTTTCTGTTACATAAAATAACTAAGCAAAAAATAAATGCTTTTAGTGTGAGGGATGAACCTGATGCTTTAATAATAAATTTTCAACATTTGGCATAAATTTAGTCAGATTTAATCTTAAATCTCTTCGGTTAACGATGTCCAGTTTGTTTCTTTTTTTGTTAGGAGATTCATTATCGTTGACCCCCATTTTCATTTCATGGACCGCCAATTTTTTTCCAGCTGACATGGACCCCTTGCAAGTTGTCGTCGACCCCTGGGGGTCGATATAGATCACTTTGGGAATCACTGTTCTAAAGCATGGGGGAAGGTTAATGAAAGTATGAATCACATCCATGTTTATGTTTTTTAATTAATAATTTTTTTCAAGCACTGTTGTCAAACTACAATATACGCTGGTCACAACTGCCATAATCCGTGTGTCGTGTATGATGTATGTGTACGTACCCACATACGTACCACCATCGAAGATGTGGGCTGAATTAGATGCATTCAGTGTTCTAGCGTATGACAGTGATAGATGCTTATTTGTACTAATGTGTTGAAGGTAAATGCAGCTCAAATCCGATCTAAATAGCATGCTATATAACTTGTTGATCAGGAGTTGCACGGTGTAAAGTGGGGGTATCTGATGATATCGTTTCCTGTGCTGTTTCGAAGCGCAGAACAGCGCCTGAACGCAAGAAAGTCTTTTTTATTTATAAATTTTTTTGTATGGTATCGTACCAAGGCCTGGTTGAAAATTGGTTTAGCCCATTAAAATACAAGTTTTTAACCCAATTTTGACCGTAAACCACTACTTTTCTCGTTGTAGGGGAGGGAGGGGGAATGGCGCTCACCTCTGTAACTCTGTCAAAAAGAAACGTAGTGACATGTCACGTCGCGTGAAGCGCGAGGGGAGGGAGCCTCTAATAGACAGCGATGCAAACGGACAGTCAGCTCGCGTCATGCGACCGTGAAGAGCGTTTCTTTGTTTGCGGCCGCGCTGATCTAATTTTTAATTAGGTGCTGAACAAGTTAAGTTGCTGGGCTCGCTATACTATGGACTCAGTGTTGCAGATTTGCGTAAACTTGTTTATAAATTTGCTGAGCGCAACAATACCAAAAACAATTATGATCAAAGCAGCAAAACAGCCGGATTGGATTGGGTACACTACTTTATAAGACCCTGAGCGGCATTACCCAAAGTCAGGGGCAATACCGCTCAAACATGTTTTTTTAATAATGTTTTCTTACTACTAGTAGGTGAAAGATATAAGCTTTTGTTGTTAAATTGTTGATTACTCGATAATTAAAGACTTTGTTACTCTTCTTAATTTTGATTTATAATAAATAATTTAAAAATACACCATGTTTTCCTTAAGTGAACGCCATTCCCCCGTCCTACCCTATATCGTCTCAA
This sequence comes from Xanthostigma xanthostigma, assembly GCA_963575645.1. Classification (NCBI taxonomy): domain Eukaryota; kingdom Metazoa; phylum Arthropoda; class Insecta; order Raphidioptera; family Raphidiidae; genus Xanthostigma; species Xanthostigma xanthostigma. Next base: position 19,225,479 of record OY754468.1, read on the forward strand.
TGCAGTAATGAAGATTTCTCAATAAATATATTTATCTTCCACTTTTACATTGTCTAACTTTCAAATGTCCGTCCAAAAAACCAAGTTCTTGATCCGGCAATACTATCAGAGGAATGAGAATGGAATGTGACGTACAGGAGTGAGGAGTTGAGACAGTGAAAAACAGTACCAGGTTTTTATTAAAAAAGTTTTTTCTGAATTTTTCTTAAACACACTTTCCCTGAACCTTGATTTAATGAACGCTTTTATCAGTGTAAGTACTCCACTGGGTTATACAGTTTGTAACTTACAAATTATTGATATTTGGTAGAGATGAAGGCGATGTTGTTGAGCAGGAGATAATATATAATGTAAGCTGGTGTCCTTCATCAGGGCAAACGCTGCTTATTCAATGACAATAACAATATCGTGCCAAGTAGAAACAAGAATCGAATATTCATGAATTATTTATTCGTTCACTTTATTATATAAAAATTAAAAAAAAGACATTCCATTGTATGAAATTTCAATTACATGGAAAGACATGGGTTCAGAATTTTTATTGAAAGATGTACACTTCCTTAAATGTAGAGGCACAGAAGAGGAATTCAGTAACACAGGTATAATTAATTTATTATTGATTTGTATGAATTACATGAGACCAAAATAAATTTTGAAAAAGTGAACGAGTCACGGTTGTTGAAACTTTACGTTGAAAATCAAAGGAACCGGTCCAAGCGACGCCTCTTTATTTATTTAGTCTTTGAATAAATTGCGAATAATAATAATATAAATACAATTTATTATGTAATATCTATGACATGCATTATTTTATTAACCGTATACAAATTCCACACCTAGTCTCATTGCTGATTTGCATTGGTAATACTTATTATATTTGAAACAACGACGGTTCATTTAATGATTTAATTAAAATATTTTTTTGACGACAGTGAGATTTTGTGCTGGAATATATTAAGATGGCTACACACGGTCCGGCAGGCCTGTCAGTTTGGATTGAACAGGCCGGTCGTCTGATACTGCATGATATCTAGAGACGCGGCGCGTGGCAAGCCAAGTCCAACAAAGACAAGTAAGCAGCAGCCGTGTGTTATATTACACGAACCACTTTTGACCCCTTAATAACTCAAAATCTATTTAACATAAATACATGAAATTTGGTTTATTTATTAAAACCCCTTAGAGTAACTAGAACCCCAAATTTCATAAATACAGATCAAACGGTTATTGAGATATTAACGTCTAAAAATCGGCATTTTTATCACTGATTGACTGACTTACTTACATATAGATCAAAAACATAACCCACTTAAGTTGAAAGTTGAAATTTGGCGTCCAGCTAGATAATTGGTGAAAAAAGGCGAAACCGTGAATTTTTAACACTTGAAATATTTTCCAAGCAATTGATTTTTCCCACCTAGCGCCTTTCAAAGAAAGATTAATTTTACAAATTGCTTTTGAATGATAAATAATAATAATTTCTCTACAAAAAGCAATGGTATCCCATCAAAAACATACATGTGAAAAAGGGATCCAAGTTCAATATTCAATACAAAAAGAATTGAGATCTAAAAAGGTGCGAAGTTTTCACAGATATAAACATGAAGTTTGGGTATAAATCATAATATTATAAAACACGAAAACTTGCCAAGTGAAAACTTGGCTCTTTTTAGATCTCGCAATACTTTTTGTATTGAATATTGAACTTGGCTCCCTTTTTCACATGTATGTTTTTGATGGGATATATTAAGGTCTGTCAGTTAAGGCCGTTCAGGCGGCCGGAGAAAAATCAAAAATATGTTCGTTCATCCGGCAAACCTGACGAAATCACAGGTGAATCTGAACGTATGTATGATACGGTCGCCTGCCAGATCATCGAGCTATCAGTGAGATGCGGGATTGCATTTCTCATCACTGTGGTTTTTCTTTCTACCAGTGATAGAAGCTGCAGATATCTATCTTCATCCATTCGTAAATAATCGTGTCAGTCTTTCGGAGCCAATTTTAAATCATTCAACAAATTCACATTCCATTTTTTTCAAACAATTCTTACACCATACTTTACGTTTCTTTCTGGGTTTCTGTTTACCTAACGCGACTACCAAATCAAAAAGTGCTAGTGGGTCATCATCAGTAGAGGCCCTCGCTGAGTAAAAATAATCTTTCAGATTCACCCGAACGTTTGGAAGATGGATGGCCATTCGGCGACCGACCTTCAGGCGTACTGTTCAATTCAAACTGACAGGCCTGTCGGATCGTGTGAATTAATTTATCGTATATTTGACAAGCGGTCCCGCCCGGTTTCACTCGGGTGCAAAAGAACGAATGTGGGGGAGGGACATGAGTACGTTCGTTCATTTTAGTTTACCGAGATGAATGTTGTGTTCAAATTTAATGATGATCGCAGTTACCGTTCAAAAGTTTTTGTCGGACGGACAAATTTTGAGTTACATTTTGCAACATTTCTCATTGATGCTCCACTCCTATTGCTCGTAGCGTGATATTATGTAGCCTATAGCCTACCTCGATAAATGGGCTATCCAACAGAAAAAAATTTATTCGAGCCAGTAGTTAATGAGATTAGCGCGTTCCACCAAACAAACAAACTCTTCCGCTTTATACTATTATATATTAATATAGATTAATACATTTGCCCAATATTATTGTAGAAAAATGGTTAAATAAACTTAAACGATTTTATTATACAGTCGATGACTTACTAAAATAAAATAATTGTGGATCAGCTATCTGGGACTTCAATAAAATTAAAATAAAATCATGAGGTGCATTTACTCTATTGTTATTTTTTATTATTTTTTTAAATAAATCTGGGTACATCTAATTGCAGTCAAGAATCATCCCTGATAATAAATTTGTTTTATAAATTATTTACAATACCATGAGCAAGAAATGAACACATTACAACAAAGACAGAAATATTTTATGTCTGATATTAGACAACTAAACTAACAGCTGCGTAATGAATTTTAAAGCTATAATCCTAACTACTTTTAAACACAATTTTAAAATATGATAAATTATAACAATCACTTGAACCCATCGGACCGTCACATTATTATCTAAATTGAATTGAAAAATTGATTTTTTTCAAAATATTTGCGCCAGATTAAACAAAATGTTTATCCTCCGCAGAGCTGATAATAATTATTGAATACTTGAGAATGGCGGTTAAAACTTAATGAAGAATTTTTTCGTGCAGTACTAATCTGTCGATATTTAAGTTCTGAGGAATGTTCCCTTTTAAGGCTTAATGAAAATTTATTTGAGGTTGTAGAAAGCATTGTCAGAAAATCAAGCTTGATAATAACAATTTTGTGACCGGACATAGACAAATTTTAAATCAATCCTTCTTGAAAAATAGTTGATCGACTGAAAATAGTATATTGTGCGACTAGTGAGAGAAGGAGAAGATTCCATGAGCGTGAAAATTTGCCGCACGAGCGTAGCGAGTGCAGTAAAACGCACGCGAGTGGAATATTCTCCTTCGATCAATGGTCGCACATAATACTTTATTCAACTAGCAGGAGTAATATGTAATCGGGGCCCTGACAAAAGAGGGAAAAATAATAAATCACTTCATTGATTGACGTACCCACCGTCAGTGTATGCACACAAGATTGCCATGACTTTCGCTGAATTGCGATGCTGTTTTCATATATACAATACCGCCTACCACGTTCCTATTGGTCCAGAAGCTGCGTGCAGTTTTTTTTCATTATTTCACGCTTGGGCTTGCTACTGACTTTCTATTGGTCCAGAAAATTCATTATCACACTGTACGGCTTATTATTAGCACTCTACGCGTCAACATGAAGTAATTTATTATTTCCCCCGAATTTAGCAGGGCCCCGAAATTACATATTACTCACGCGTGTTGAATAAATATTTTTTTTAAACTGTGCATGTACATTGTACATATTTAACATGGTTTTTTACACACTTTCCTCTTCAAAATAACACCATTCTACGCATTTTGACAAAAAATTTAGTTTAAATAACGATCTTTTTCTATATAATAATTAATATATCAGCCATTTTTTTGTGAAGACAAACTAATATTCTACATAACAAAGAGTTTGAACGAAGCTAGACCGTTCCTGCGTTAATATAAAATATTGTGATAATTATACCATCATAGTCTAAGAACATTGTCAAATCAGATTTTTTGACAATGCTTTCTGCAGCTCAGGATTGATTTTTTAATTAAAATTAAATTTTTGGCCGTAAAATAGTTTAACATTTTTTGCGGAATTTTGAATGACTGAAGACAAAAACAAAGATAACTGTTCGAAAAACAACGATAAAAGATAACCTTTACGCGTACATGTTAAGGAAGCACCAAAGATGTGATAAACCGAGCAAATTATTGATATAATATTGTGTTTATTGTATTTTAATTAGAGAAGCACGTGTTACTCGTCTAAAGATTTATGATAAATAATAATATTTTATAACGAATAATTTGCTTATATAAAGGCCGCTGCACATGAGGCTGGTTTCGCTGCTAAAATAACTGCTGGGACTTGTGCTGGCTGGCGCGCTGGCTGTAAAGAAGGAAATGGCGTCACTGCAGACTCGCTTGCGTGGTTACAAGATGGATTTCAAAATTAGAATCGGGGCTATTTTTCATGCTTGTTTTGAGCAAGAAGCAATCAGAAAACAGTATCTTGGCACGTGGGCGACATGGGCAAACGCCCACAATCAAACATGGCGTCATAGTGTGTGTTCTGTTCAAAGACAATAAACGTCCACTTTTGTTAACACTCGAACTTTCACGTCGCGCGCACCAAATCCATCTACAAAGCCAGCTTCAAAACACGTATGGTGTAAAGCGAACACATAAAAGCCGTGGTGTTCTTGAAACGTAGCAGCCAAATCTAGCAAAGAATCTAGCGACAAAACCAGCCTCGTGTGCAGTGACCTTAATATAGAGAACGATATTATTTACCTTACGTTGTAGTAAGTATGGTAGTCTGTCTTTGGATGTTATTTCATACGAGAAAATAGAGAACGAACGGAATATAAATCCAATTAAGCAAATCTTTGATTAAACAAAAAATATTAAAAAAAATATAATATTTTTTGTTAATACAGTGTGTCCCCGGATTGAGTTCACAATAGGTGAGATTGACCAAAAATTTTCGAATTGGAATTTCATATTTTGGGATTCCGCCCTGCTTGGTCTGAAACTTATTTTTAGTTTACTTTCGATTTTTTTAAATCAAGTAGGCCTTTACAGTTAAGCAAAACCTCTTTTCGTTTCAGGTAAAGTACCTTTTCCGTTTATAGTACGCAAAAGTGTCACTAAGAAAAGTTGTTCACAATAAAAATTATGGCGTTATGCAAATTTTCAGAATGATCGGCCTACTTTGATAATAGAGATAGAAAAATATTTATTATTAACGATTACATGATAAATCTTAAATGAGAAAACAGGATGATTAGAAGTGATCAAATTAACATTCAAATTTTTACAGTTTATCAAAAAAAATAAATTAAACTTCAAATTACTCCATTTGGCGTCCTCCACGCGTTTGTTTTTCAAACAAAACAAAACAAAAGAGGATTTTATCAAAGTAGGCCGATCATTCTGAAAATTTGCATAACGCCATAATTTTTCATTTTGAACAACTTTTCTTAGTGACAGTTTTGCGTACTATGGACGGAAAAGGTACTTTACCTGAAACGAAAAGAGGTTTTGCTCAACTGTTAAGGCCTAGTTTATATGAGAGGCGTTCAACGCGCGTTGGGCCAACGCGCGTTGAACGCTCTTCATGTGTGCTAGGCCTAAGGTCTCTACTTGATTTAAAAAATCGAAAGTAAACTAAAAATAAGTTTCAGACCAAGCAGGGCGGAATCCCAAAATATGAAATTCCAATTCGAAAATTTTTGGTCAATCTCACCTATTGTGAACTCAATCCGGGGACACACTGTATATTGTCTGAAAAATTGGTTGATAATTTTATTTATTGAAAAAATCCAATTAAGTATTATTTTAAAGTAATCGTTTGATATATCTAGGTAAATAATATATAAAGCGATTAACTATTAAACACTTAAATTTCCATTTTCATAAAAGACGAATATAGTCCTAGCGTTTAAAAAAATATTTTCGTCAATTTTCTTGCAGAATCGTAAGCACTGAAACCCAAACGTCTGCGGATCATGTGCAGATAATAATATAGGAAACAGTACATAATCGACGTTTTCACGAAAAATCTACAACGCGGAGCTAAACTGCGCCGTTCATTATTTTTGGTAAGTTAATTGTGAAGTTTAAGTTATTTCCACTGATCTTTTTTTCTTTTTTTTTATATGCAGCCTTGGTAAAGTGTTAAAATCCGTGTAAAGTTGCTAGTTACGCAAGTAATTTGGTAGACAATTTACACAGCCATTAAGTCTAAAAATGAACTAGTTAAACACGCGATATTAAATGTCTTCAATAGTACAGATTATTTAATTTTCTTTTTAACACATAGATAATTATTTGACAGTTTACTCTTTAATTAAGCGATCGGCACATGCTGTCAATCGACATGACGTTTTCACAGACCTTGAGTAAACATTTTTTTTACTGTGCTTTCACCTCTGGTTGTCATAATGTAACATTTGTAGAAAATGTAGAAAATAATGGAAAGTGTGGTGGAAAAAAATAGTAATGGTGCGAATGGCGTCTGTAATGACATAAAGTCGAGAAACGGACGTTAAACGCATTATTACTATTATTATTATTATTATTATTATTGTTTTTAGCATTTACATTGATTCAAAAATAGTACCTGGGTGACCGAGCCTTGCTCGGAAAGTTAAATAAAATACTGATATTCAAATACGTATTTATTTTAAGTCTCACTTGGATAGTAATTAAAGATTAACTGTCATAATATTTTGAAAACAATTGTTTCATTGTTTGTATAAAATTCCAAAACCTACTTACAATATTTAAGTATTTTCATACGTCAAAAAATTGATTTTTATAATACTAAAATTTGTAAGAAAACGATTTTTTCGAGAGATGAGACCTAGCTAAAACGATTTTTTGACCCCCAAAATCCCTTTTCAGTAAATTTCATCCAAATCGTTAGGTCCGTTTTCGAGAAAATATTTAGGGACATAGGTACATAGATAAGTACATAGGTAGATACAAGTTTAGCTCGTTTAATAAATAAAAAATAGGGATTACGGTGTATTGTAAATTTTTTTAGTCGCTGAGTATTTTATATTTACGATGAACATTGAAGTTGTTTTTTATTTATCTTAATCCAATCGTAGCCAGATAAGTATTTTAAGTTTGAAAAGGCTCTAGCTGATAGTGTACAAGTTGCATACAAATTAGTATATTTGCTCTCAAGTAATGTTGGTACACAGTACAGACATGTAGTGTCCGACCGAAGCTTCGGCTTTGACCAAAATAGGCCGAAGTTTTGGCCGAAGCCGAAGGTTTCTAATAAGCGCCGAAATTGAACGAACTGTTACGAATGAGCGAGAACGCGATGGACGTGGCGACTTCTAGAGACGATTAAAATTACCTTTTTATATTATCAATGTAAACCTTAAGTTTAAAAGTTTTAAAATCATTTATATTATTAATTGTAGCTTGTAGCAGTTGTAGACAATTTAAACTGAATTTCTTAGGGTTTTTAAGTCTTCAACTTCTGCTTCGGCCGAAGGTTGTGGCGATAGCCGATTATTCGGCTTCGGCCAAAATTTGACCTTCGGTTGGTCACTAACAGACAGATAAAAAAGACAGATATAAAAAATAACATGCGTGAGACTCTCACGAATGAAAAGTGAAACTTTGATTTTATTATTTCAGTATTACGAAATGGTTCAGCTCATGCTACCGTGGCTAGAGAAAGTGCTACGTATACACGCAGTGCGCATTGCGCGTGCGCATAAAGCGCTTATGACGCTTTGACAGAGTGAGTAAAAACGATACTCCCCCACTTTCCTTTCAACTGCCGGTTGAAGTCGAAGAAGGAGAAGTGTGTCACTTTTCGTCTGATCCAGGCCATTTTGCCCCACCGCGCCTAAAGAAGCTTGACTTCAAAAAAAGCAAAAAAATGACAATGCAGAATTCTTGTTACTTCGGTCTGGTTGCCTACCGGTCATTCTAAAATATATAGTGACGGACTGACAGTAACTCAAAAAACTTAGTTCCCGAGATTAAGTGATTTCAGAGATACGCAAAAATTTCAGGTAAGTTTAAACTTCCGTTTTTACTCCCTAGGACGCGGAAAATTTGTCGGAAACGTACCTTATCGATTTTAATAAATGATAATAAATATTCATGTCAAGTTTCGTGTTCTAAAAGTCTATTATTTCAACACATTTTTTACCTCTTCGATTTAAATGTCAGAAAATCCCTTCTTAGTAGATGCTTACGTCATAGAAGGATTATACTCCTCGAATTTCATGTTTCTAGACCATTATAATGATTTCTCCATATTTAATCGTATTAGTTTTTCATTAAAATGAACTATTTTCGCAGGTATTGTTTCAATATGATACAATTCAACGATAAATTAATTATGTCACAAAATGAAATTGAAGATGGGGATATTAAGTCGCAGACAGACCGTCGTGACGCAGCTGGATACTGACAAAGAATAATAGCTAATGTGGTGGTGTAGAAGAGTCTGACAAAATGATTACTCTCGAACATTTAGTATAGCTATAGCTAGATACGTTCGAAGTTTCTGAACGATGCTTTGGCGACAATACGTTCGAAAATATCATAAGTCTGCAAACAGACGAGAACAATTACTTGTTCAATTTTTTTTATAAATATATTTTCACGAAAGGATTTTAGGACATCACTAATTCATCTAATCATCTAGATTTATCGATCGAAACTACTTATGCAATGGTGGAAATTTTTAAGAACAAATTAGAAACTCATCAAAACCACAACAATCGATTGTACGCTGCAGATAACGAAGTCGAACACGCCGTGGATAAAAATATTAATTTTTTGTCGTCCGTCATTTTCCCATCTTCACTGTGTGGTAGATAATTGAACTAACAAACGGATTTCTTAATTGCCAGCGAACTGGTTCACTCAGTTCACTCCTAAGAGCGCTCTTCCGAACTAATTCGTTCGCGAACTACACAATTCTAGGTGACACTGTTGACGTATCTATATACTAATATATAAAGCAGAAGAGTTTGTTTGTTTGTTTGTTTGAACGCGCTAATCTCAGGAAATACTGGTTCGAATTGAATTTTTTTTTTTTTGTTGGATTATGATAGCCCATTTATCGAGGAAGGCTATAGGCTATATAATATCACGCTACGACTAATAGGAGCGGAAAATCAATGAAAAATGTTGCAGAATGTCAGTCAACATTTTTCACCATATACTTATATTCAGGTGAAGTGCCTTAACTGAATATCCCAATATTAGCGACGCACGTACCAGCTCGGTTAGCTCAGTCGGTAGAGTTCGCGACTCTTAATCTCAGGGTCGTGGGTTCGAGCCCCACTATGGACGAATATGTTTTTAATGTTTTTTTTTTTATTGTCTACATTGCTTTCTTCTAAGGCTTACCTACATTTCAATTTTTAAAAATTTTATTACGACTAATTAAAATTAAATAAATCTAATTAATAGCTCATTTGAAAACTGTTACAACTATAAGCACTTATATAAAAACTAGCGGCCCTGTACGTGCTTCGCTACGTATAAAGTGAAATAATAAAACAATTTAATTGGAACATCTATCTATCTATTTTATTTATTTTAAAATATACATGGACGTATATGTGTGTATGTCGAGCACTCCGGCTGCGCCGTCGTGCCCGGTGCAAAAGAACGAATGGGGAAGGAAGAAAAAAAATTTTGGGGTGGACTACCCCTAACATTTAGGGGGATGAAAAATAGATGTTGGCGAAGTGACACCTGTAGACATCTGGCGGGGATAACTAATTAAATGACGATTGATCAGTTTTCGACCGGAGAGGAAAAATGATTAAATTACTAAAATGACTATTAAAAAATAAGGGTTGATCGTAGAAGGGTGAAAATTGAGGATTGTATGTATTTTTGTATGTTGTATCATAAAAAAATAGAAATTAAAAATTTTGTCTAAAAAATAAAAAAAAAAATTTAGGGGTGGACTACCCCTAACATTTAGGGGGATGAAAAATAGATGTTGGTCGATTCTCATAGATACCGGATAAGCACAAAAAATTTCATCAAAATCGGTCAAGCCGTTTTGGAGGAGTATGGCGACGAAAACTGTGACACGAGAATTTTATATATTAGATTATTTTCCTACAGTGTTTCCAATTAAGTATTTATTATATTAAAAGAAATTTATTACTTAAAAAAAGTATAAATACTGCTTTTTAACGACAAAAACTTTTGAACGGTAACGCTGATCATTATGAAGTTTGGACACAACATTCATCTCGGTAAACTAAGATGAATGTGCGTACCTACTCATGTCCCTTCCTTCCCCATTCGTTCTTTTGCACCCGGGTGAAACCGGACGGGACCGCTAGTGTAGCATAATATGTCTCCGAGCACATTAATATTATTTAAAAGAGACCTCGAAATAAAAGGTCTCCCTGGTAGTGCCGTACCAAGGCCGGAGTCCACGCACAGGGTACAGACCCTGGAAGGGAGCAGAAATGGTAGAGCCGGGTAAGATTAGAACATTTTTCAAGAACACAGTCACGCAGAAGTTTTAGAAGCTCCCACCGGGAGCATAAAAGGCTAGTTACGCCACTGCTCCCTGGGTCCCAGTTATTGTTAGTCCGTCACTGCGAAAGGCTTCAACTTTTACCAAAATACAAACAAAATCGACGTTACCTAACATATCGTCGGTCTAATTTTAAAACCCCGTAAGTCAATTTTGGTTATTTTTTACGAGGTTTTACAGAAGTGTAGGTACCTACTAAAATCCTAAAGCAGTATAGCCTAAAATCATAATTTTCATAAAATTTTGACTTACGAGGTTTTAAAATTAGACCGACGATATCTGAGTTTTCTGTTCTATCTATACACTTAATTGAAAGTCATTGTGGCTACGGTGGCTACCAGTAAAAGGTTTAATGAAGTATAGATATTTAGAGAATTTTCAAGATGCGTAAATAAAAGTGATTAATTGTTTTCATTCAGTGTCGTAACTAAAGGGGGCCAAGAGAGTTTGATCATGAAAAAAAAAAAATAATTGAAAAATAAAAACAAAAAACAAACAATTTTCACTTCTATTTTCAGAGTGTTCCGTTATTTCGGGTCACCGCAATTTTTTCAGGTTGCAGTTTATGTATAAAAAATATTTTTAACAAAAAAATTGAACCGACTTCAAAAAAGGCACTAAAAAGTAAAAAATAATTGCATATTGAAATGTTTTGGAGTCGGTGTAGTTCTCGGAATAGATTTCATTTTGACTGACACCGACTCCAAAACATTTCAATACGCAATTATTTTTTACTTTTTAGTGCCTTTTTTGAAGTCGGTTCAATTTTTTTGTTAAAAATATTTTATTTTTCTCTTTTTAGTGTTAATCTAACACTAAAAATCGGTGAACATACATAAAAAACATTATGCATGCCTTTGAAATTTGAGAGTTTCCCTCGATTTCTTCGAGATCCACCATCAGATCCTGACTTGGTTCCGATGGGACCACCTCGGAAGTGCACTCTTTCGAATAAAAAGAAAAATTTGAAAATCGGTCCATAATTACATACATAAAAAAAAAAAAAATATACAGACGAACACAGAACCTCCTCCTTTTTGTTGAAGTCGGTTAAAAAATATGGAAGCAATTAGGGGCCATCCATAAATTACGTCATTCGATTTTCATGCTTTTCGGAGCCCCCCCTGTCCTTGTCACAGGTTGTGTACCCCCCAATCCTTGGTGTGACGTCACATATTTTACAATTTTAAATTTAAAAATTAAAAATTAAAAACAGCATTTCTTTAACTATTTATATATTTCTATTTGAAATTTTTTTTCATAAAATCAACAATTTTTCGGTAGAGTTGAAGCTTAGAGTTTTTTAGATTTATACATGTGACGTCACGAAGCTTATGACTCACCCCCCTTGTCACACTTTTTGGACCCCTCCCTACCCCCTTAACGTGTGACGTAATTTATGGATGGCCCCTTATAGGATATTTTGAGCTTGATGTTTAATTAGGTGAATTTTTAAAACAACAAAGAAATGCAAAACTAAATATTGTTCAATTTATTTTCTCCATAATTAAAAATGATAACACAACTACGTCAGCTAAGTGTTTGTAAATCTACGTCATAAAGTTGCATTAATTTTTACGCGTTCGCAATAACATTGAATTAGACGCGTTGTGACAAAATAATACAATTTATTTTACCTATTTACACGTTGCATATAGGTTTATGTGTTTAAATCGTTTATGACCATGTAAATATATCAAATTATATTCAAATCCCTGTTCACACAAATTTTGTGTGGTATTTACTATTTATTCAGTTTATACCGGTTTAAAAAGGCATTATAAGAAAATAGCAGGGACTAACTATACGGACAGTTCCCGCTGTACGAGTTCATTCTCCCAAAATTAATATACCTAGTTGCGATAAATTGATGAGTACTAAAGATTTAAGTTCCATTCTAATTGGATCAGATTAAATATTAATAGTTTTCTCATTTACTTAACAATATAAAACACATATTTTTCGTTTTGAATATTACTATGTTAGTTCGAACCTGGTCTGTTTTCAGATGAAAAAAAATAATTTTTACGTTGTCGGTGTTGCTATGCCAACATGTAATTTTATCGACATCAACGATTTTAAAAATAGTATTCTTTAGCTAAATGTCAAAATTTGAAAGAAGCTTTCGAGAACGTTGCAAGACTGTACATACTGACGAAAAATTATTAAGGTCGCTGCACACGAGACTGAATTTGCCCCGATTCCTTCTTAGATCTGACTAGTAGTTTTCTAGGGCTGGTTCTATGTGCTCGCTTCACACGAGACGTCTTCTCAAGCTTGTTTTATGGTGCGCGCGCTGTGGCAGTTCAAATAAACATAGAGCAAAACGTGTCTGTTGTCTGAACCGAATGACGCCATGGTTTGTGGGCGTTTGTTCATGTCGCCCACGTGACAAGATACTGCTTCCTGAATGGTTCTTGCTCAGAGCAAGCAGAGGAACTAGTAAGAAAAATAGCCCCTGTTCTAATTTAAAAATCCATATTGTGCTCGCGGTGACGTCATTTCATGCCTTGTAGCCAGCCTGCTGGCCAGCAGAAGTCCCAGCAGTGTTTCCAGTCTCGTGTGCAGCGGCATTTAGTCGCTACATTCGTTACTTGATTTCGCTTCTAGCTTCCAAACGTGCTGTGGCCTTGGATTTCGTGATGGTTTTTATGAGTTGACTTCACACGTTGTCTATTTTGAAGCAGGGTTTACAAATGGTTTCAGTGCGCGCGCAATGACTGTTCGAATGTTAAGAAAAATGCACTTATATTGTCTCTGAACAGAACACACACTATGACGTTTTCCCGTGACAAGTTACTGTTTTCTGATTGATTCTTACTCAAAACCAGCACAGAAAGAAACACGAAAAATAGTTCAGGTTCAAATTTTGAAATCCAGCTTGTAACCACGCAACGGAGTCCGCAGTGACGTCATTTGCACGGTAGCCAGCACAAGTCCCAGTTGTTATTTCAGCGGCAAAACCAGCCGAGTGTGCAGCGGCTTTTAACAATCAGAGAGAGTAGAGGATTACAGTTTGATAGTTTAGTAGCTTGTCTTAATGCTTTTTCAAGTAAATAAACTTGAATTCAATACCTGCAAACACATCTCTTTATTTTCGCCACAAGGCTGCCGTAAGCTGGTGGAGGTCATACATGTTCACCGGAGGAAATCTATTTACTTCTGCAGAACCTACCTCTCTCTTACACCAATCACATTTTCTTAATGATATCACAGTTTTTAATAAGTCTTACGTTGGGTTGGAGAAGGGATTGTCATAAAATTTGATTTGACAATGACATTAGATATGAAAAGCAATGCAGAGTTCTAAATCGCTCCTGCTCGAAAAATAATTGATCGATTGACACGATATTTTTCTTAAACTGTGAATACATGCAATTAGCATGGTTTTTTATACAGTTTCTACTTCAAAATAACGTTTTTCTACGCATTTTGATGAAAATTTAGCTTGAAATACGATCCTTTTCTATATAGAACAATACTTTGTTTTTGTGTGAGTACAATTTAATCTATACTAATATATAAAGCTGAAGAGTTTGTTTGTTTGTTTGTTTGAACGCGCTAATCTCAGGAACTACTGGTTCAAATTGAAAACAAATTTTTTGTTGGATAGCCCATTTATCGAGGAAGGCTATAGGCTATATAATATCACGCTACGACCATCAGGAGCTGAGCATTAATGAAAAATGTTGCAAAATGTATCTCAAAAATAAGCTTCTATATTCAGGTGAAATGCACTAACTAAATATACTCATATTAGCGTTGTGCGTATACAATGTCGGATGGCTCAATCGGTAGAGCATGCGACTGTCGACATCAGGGTCGTGGGTTTAAGCCCCACGTTGGGCGAAAATATTTTTATTTTTATTTTTTTTATTTTCTACATTGCTTTCTTCTAAGGCTTACATTTAAATTTATTTTAATTTTATTTAATTAATTAAAAAAAATTATTAGTTTAAAAAAGTATAAATACTGCTTTTTATCGACAAAAGCTTTTGAACGGTAACTCCGATCGTCATGAGATTTGGACACAACATTCATCTCGGTAAACTAAGATGAATGTGTGTACTCATGTTCCTCCCTTCCCCATTCGTTCTTTTACACCCGGGTGAAACCGGACGGGACCGCTAGTATTCTATATGACAGGGAGTTTGAATACGACATTAGTCTGCCCCTGATGTCTGGAAACTGTAATTATATGATCACAATCTAAGGTCATTGTCAAATCAAATTTTTGACAATCCTTTCTGCAACCCAGCATCAGTTTATTTTAAATATTACAGGACTAAACAGGACGCGAACAGAATGCAAGACACAACTACAAAGGTTCAAATACAGATCAAAATAATCATTTAAATACAGAACGAAAAATAGTCCCGGTTCTAATTTTGAAACCCAGCTTGTAACCACGCACGCGAGCCCGCAGTGACGTCATTTCTATCCTGACAGCCAGCGCATGTTCTAGTAACGATTCCAACGGCAAAACCAGCCTCGTGTGCAGCGGTCTTTATTTTCAGATCCATTTTGGATTTTCATATTTAAATATCAAAAGACGAGGAATGGAAGGCTGCCTTTAGTTTTCATATAATAACAATATTAATTAAGTAAATAAACTCATTACGACAATAAAATAGTAATTTAAAGACGAGTTTAATGCGTTTATTTTTATCCGAAGTTCATGTTATCTGGGGCACTGTCAATATCTGCGTTACAGTTGCTAGGAGACTGTGAAAAAACAGATAGTCTAAGATCCCGATTTGGCTCGATCTTCATCCATCGAGTTTTCTAGTGAAATTTGAATTTTGATAATATAATGTATTAAAAAAAGAAAAATTGATTTGGTTGACATTCAATTTCTTGGCACAGCTATTTTCAATAAAAATATAAAGTTGTTAATTTTATTTAATTTATTTAGTATTAAAATATATTACGATATTTATTATTCGTTGCCATGGTTACCTACATATAATATGTTCACGTGTTCGCAATAAAATTATCTGCATTTTCATATATTATGACACCTGGTTTTATGCCAGGAATCAAAATGTTGACCAAACTTGGCATTTTATATACATATGTATTTTACTTTCGATTGGTAATAAATTTATCTGAAAACTCGATAACTACATTTCACAAATAAATCTCACAATATTAATTTTTTATTATTGTAATCTGATGATGTACCTATTATGATACGAAAGCAGCTCATTAAAGGTTTTTCAAACTTTATAAACAAAAAATTTTTTTGGAATGTGGTCTTCCCAAGCATCTAATATTAATATGTATTTCCAAAACTCTTCACCGCATCTATCATATAAAAAAAATAGTGACGCCAAGAAATTGAATGTCAACCAAATCAATTTTTTTTAATTAACACATTAAATATATTATTAAAACTCAAATTTCATTAGAAAACTCGATGGATGAAGATCGAGTCAAATCGGGATCTTTTACTAAGAGTAAATAATCGAATTTTTAAAAGTTGCATCCAAATTATACGTACAATTTATGATAACGATGTAATTGCCCGTGGTTCAGTGACAATGTTAAACACACATTTCCCAAATTACAAATTAAAATTGTATCAGCTGTGCCTACCACCTCAATGACAATGCCTACATAGATTCAACAATTAAAAAATAGTTGGCAAAACCAAAAGTGCACATCCCGCAAGTTTTCCACTGTACATATTATAATGAAAAAAAATTGAGAAAATAGATTTAAAAAAAAAAACAATTAAAAAAATAGAAAAAAAAATAAAAATAAAAATGGAATAGAAAAAACAATATTACTTGGTGTCAGCGGGAATCGAACTCGGCACCTTGCTATTACTGGACTACGCGTTTAACCACTCGGCCATTCTGATATCCCAGCTTGTGTTGTTATTGTGGTATAGAAGTGGAGCAGTTATTCTACGTAATACACTACATTACAATAACAGTAATAGGTATTTTTTTGTTTTTTTAAGGTTTTTTATTTTAACTATTAGCTGTCAAAAATAATAAAATAAAACTGTTTATAAAAATTAAACTACTGAACACATTTATGTGAATTTAAATAGGGTTCTGGTCTGATACTAAACAAAGTGAATAAAATATAACCCAAGGCAATCCGACCAAAATTGCGATCTGTAGAGTCGTGACGTACATACGTACCTACATACGTACATCCGTACATACGTACATACGTACATACGTACAGACCAACCGACAACTGCTGTTTGTAACTTTCAATTACAATTTTAATAGTATTTATGAACTCGAATTGATTTAAAAATGATTCTGTTTTATATATCAGAATCTCCTCTTTTCAAAAAGCTTCAATTTGAATGGATTTCGTGTGAAATTAACTTAGATATAACTTCTTATATGAACGAAAGTTAGCTCTGACGCTCAAAGCGATAATAAAGCACATACCGCTAATTTAGCGGTATGTGCAATAGCAAAAAAAATGCGTGAGTTTCGCGCGCGTTGAAGTGGAACTTCTTAGGTACTGGCATTTGTTGACGACTTTATTATTTCAGGATTAGGAAATGGTTACGCACTGCGCATTCGTGTAGAGTGCACATGACACTTTGACAGAGAGAGTAGAAACGATTCTCCCATTTTTTCCTTTCAACTGTCCGTTTAAGTCAGAGAAGGGCAAGCGTTTCACTCTTTATCTGATCCAGGTCGATTTGTCCTACCGTGCCTAAAAAGTTTCACTTCAAAAATAGCAAAATAAAGTAGAAAAATGATCAATGTCGGCAAGTCAAAGTAATATGGTAAATTGTACACTTTTAAATTAAACATTCAAAAATAAAAAATAACAAACATTTACGATAGTTTTCAGAAACAATCGTTAGTTTGCAATAATTTAAAAACTTTGATAATTATTATCGATACCGCTATCGATAGTTTTTCATCTTATACACACTTTATGCTTGTTGAATGAATTCACTAATTAAAAATTTCATTCATAAAAATGTATTACATTTATGGAAAATTTGCAATATGATGAAAGTTAATGAGAAACTGGGTATATTTTTCTTAATACGACAGATCTTTTTGGTTCGGTACTGTCACCTGGAAGCTGTCTTGCACTAAATACTATCTTTGACCCAATCCACAATTTATAGTACATAATCTATAAGACTTTTTAGGTGACTTTTGAGCTCGTTACGAAATTTAACCTTTAACATAAAATGCTATTATTATGTGTACGTACAATGTACACTGTCTGTCCCTGCTGACGTATTATCTTTAGTTGATTTGTTGTCCACGTCTTCAACAACGCTTTATAAATTCTGTTAAAATAATCAGAATTTACGATAAAATTTTCTATTTATTTGTAGCTCTCCAATCTAATTTTAACATACATAACCTAAAATTCAGTTTTAATTCTTCTACTTCGAACAGTTTGTTTATTAAAAAAAATGTGTAGTGTTGTCTTGTAAATAATGGCGGTATTGATTTTGTTTTAGTTATTGAAATGTTTTATTTTATTTGCGTACGATAGTTTTTAATAGTTTGATAAGTTTTTTTACTTTTAAAGTGATTCATTTAATTATGAAAGATCAAGAATGCACGAGGTAAGATATTATTTTTAGTAAAATAGCTGTGGCTTGATGGAAAAATGTCTATGTCAGTTTTTTGCCTAAATGAATTCACACAAGGATTGAGTTTGAAAACTGAAAACAATTATTCGGTAAAGCATTGACATCCGTATTAATGGATGACATTTTGTTCGTTTGTATTTATATTTCAAGATTGACTTTTTGTCAAAGAATATAGAACACGTTGCTTTTGTCTCCAAATAACCCCACAACTACTGTATTAGAGATGCAGTTGAAATTTCGAACGGAAAGAATTTCGGTATATTCGGGGTTCCTCCACTGTAACAAAAAATAAAGTACGGCGCAACTCACACGCATATTGTAAAGTTGTAAAAAAATTCCAGCCAATTGGGCGACGGGACCATTCCAACTTCAAAAATGTTGACATTTGATTGTAATAAAGAAAATAAAATTTCTGATATCGTGTGAGGTGACGGGGGTAATTGCTATTCGTTGCCATGGTTACCTACATAATATGTTCCACGTCATATAAAAATTAATCAAAGAATGCCGAACTAGTTTATTTCTTACAGATTTATGAAACAAAAGAGTGGCTGATTTTTTTTATTTTCAAAATAATTCCGAAACTGTAAAGTTTAGAAAAAAAAATTTAACAAAACTTTCTTGAAAAAATATATAGAATAATAAGCCCTTAAGAAAAGTATAACATTATTATATAAAAAAACACAGTTATAGCATATATCTCTACTGCACATGCGCCGATTTTCCCCAAAAACAATGGGGCTCTTCATATTTGCATACCAAACATCCTCCCAAAATTTGGATGACCTGTATCGTGTTCACAGACTAACAGACGCACAGAGTTTTTTTTTTTAAATATGTTTTTTGGATTCGGGGCACCTCAAAACGGAAAGATATTGTAAAATTTTTGAAAAGTGATTTTTGACCTAAACTAGTACTTACCATTCCCACTTGTGGGTTGGAATGGTAAAAGTCAACAAACTACCAATTTCAGTTTAATTTAGTGTTCATATATACGATTTTTGTAAAAGTTGTTTAAAAATGCAGTTTTTTCACAAATTGTTTTACCCTATCATCATGACCTACTCAATTTTTGCAAAAACGTTTTTGTCAGGTAAATTTATAAAGGGTTTTCAGAGAATAGTCAAATTATCAAAAGAAGTAAGAAAATCTGTCATTGGAAAAAAACAAAACAAATCTGGCCGAGGACGTTATCGTCGTAAGGCCGACCCTAGATACAATTATAAATATTATTATAGGTTAGCAAAATTTTAAAGTGTATAAAAAGTACCAAAAATTCGGCATAGGCTATTTTGTGTTGAAGCCAGAAATATAGAAAAACCAACTATAACTTAAGTCCTACCTGTTACCTATATGTATTTTGGTATATTTTTATTAATTTTAGGCATTTGTGGTATTTTTTAATTTTAAAAAAGTTGTTCAAACGGTAAAGCTCACTATTTTATATCAATCGGCACAGTTGAGTCGGCTAAAAATTTTCCATAAAAAAGCTAGGCGTGGAACAGGTAGAATTTTATTTATAGTATAATTTATTATGTTGGTACCTAAAAAATTTATTAGAGAGTACAGTAATTATTTGGAGAGTTTTTTTGGGTAGCGTATTATTACTATTCAGTTGCCATACAGTAATGAAGAATAAATTAATTAGATTGAAAACAAATTAAATTGCAATTAAAATTCGATTTTTTTTAACTCTCAATTTTTATAGTGACTTTCTTTTTAAACTTGGCATTAATATATTTAATCAATCATGGGTGCCATCAGCATTCATTATCTTAGTATTTCAGATAATTTTATAGTTTGTTTTTTTTATATATAAATACTGATATATTCAAGGCCGTAGCCGCGAATTCACTTCGAGGGGGGGGGTCGAGCTCTGGACCAGAGACAATAAATAATAATTTTATTTATGCACAATTATAATATATGCTTATTGCAGTATAATTTAACATAAATAAAAAATTTAATTAAAAGGCAACCGACGCGGATTGTCAACAGAAATAAAGCGCGGGACAACGATCTCTGGACTGATCTCGACATCACGATGAACGCTCATCAAAACTAATCCAGTCAGTCGTGACTGTCCCATGCTGTTTCTCAAAAAGTTTTTAGCCCCCTCAATGAGGAAAAAGTACGCTCTAGTGTCGCCGTCGACACAGGTAGCGTCACGAGTATTGACAGTAGCTTTTTCAAGAAAAAATTATAAAAAACGCGTCTAACTCCTAAACCAAAAGAGATACAGAGTTAACCGTATCGGAAGGCTCATAGTGCCTCAAAAAGTCGCCGATTTGCGAAAACATCGAAAAACTTCAATTTTTTCAATTTTTTGAAAAAAATAAAAGTGTCACGGATATGCCTGAATTTACTTAACCTTAACTGACTCATGGAAAACATTACTGCGTTACAGTTGTCCAGCGCGTTTAGTGATGTAGTGGGCCATTCCGCAGCAACTATTTTTGACCACTTCGTTCGCCACACCGATAACTCCCCTTTTAAACCTGTTTGATTTGACATTTGCCAAACACTTTCATGAATCCATGTAACAATGAAAGATGAGTGAGAGAGATGGAGCATTTATGTCACTCATCCTTCGAAAAACGTGGAATCCACAGATCCCAAAAAAAGAGTCGAAAATATATTATTAGAAGTATGTATAAAACGGTGGATTAGCTAAAGCATTTCGGGGGGGGGGGGGTTGAACCCCCAAAACCCTGCCTTCCCTACGGCTTTGGATATCTTGAGTTTTCAGTTTACTGAATTAGATTATAATATACTTTGGTATTTTTCTTTTCCCTCTCCTGGATTTTCTGTTTTTTTCCTTTCTATCTTCAAGCAAAGACTCTGATAACCTCAGAAGTTGAGCGTCTATAATCTATCTAATTGTTAGTAATACCTCTGTTATCAAGTTTCTTGGTGTACACCTTGAGGATACCTTAACCTGGAACATCCAATGCTCTGAAATTATCAAAAAACTGAAAAGTTTGTGTTTTCTTTTTCGCAACCTAAAAACTATAGTTGGAACTGACACACTTTTAATGCTGTATTACAGTTATGTGTTCTCTAGGTTGAGATATGGAGTTATTTTCTGGGGTAATTCCTCTCAATCAAAAAATGTATTTATATGGCAGAAAAAATTATTGAGAATAATTTATAACATCGGGCCTAGAGATTCATGCCAACCTATATTTAAAAAATTTAAAATATTAACGCTTCCATGCATATATATCTTAGAAACGCTGTTATACATAAAGCATAATTTAGAAACAGTCGAATATAATAAGGACATGCACAATTATAATACCAGATTTGGTTCAGATATTAGACTTCCTAAATGTAACTTAGAAGTATATAAACAAGGACCGCAATATATGGGTCAGAAATTATTTAACAATTTACATATTTGCTTCAGAGATTTAAATTGGTCTAAATTTAAAAATTATATTTCTGCTTTATTAAAAGAAAAGTGTTTTTATCAGGTTGCATCGTTTTTTGATAGCCCTATATGTATTTGTATATCTGTTATATAGTTTGTGTATCCACTAATTAGAATAATTGTTGATTATGTTTTGTATTTATCTTTTACCATGTATTTGTTGACGCTATTACACAGACTTGTCTGTCGAAAATAAAGATGTATATCTATCTATCTATCTATCTACAATCTCTCTCTCTCTCTCTCCAAGCCAAGAGCGGTGCAATCTGAATCAACTATTAGACGCTTAAAACCACTGGTCAAAAGTCTATAATCTACAATAATTAACTAATTAATTAATTAATGAGAAAACAATCAGTTCGAATATTGTAAACAATGGGTACTTTTATCCAAATGTATAGTCTTCCACGGCCGATGTTGTTCCAAATCTTTTCGAGCTTGTAGGCCGTGGTCCATTGGTATTTCTTCTTGATATTTCGTCTACAACTACGGTAGACATTATCAAAGGCGATGTGTCCTTCTAGATGGCTCAGAGGGTAAGTGTGTCGACGACTGCCGTTCTCACTTCTTTTACAGTCATTACGCACTGTCGACTGGTCGCCGGCGACTCGGTCGCTGGCGACTGTGACTTACTACAGTTTAAATAGATGGTTACGCACTTGGTCGTCGGTCGCCCAGGTGACTCGGTGACTCGCCGCGTAGTGGCGACGCGCAAAGCGACTGCCGGTCGCCGGCGACCAATAGGAGCACGGCTTCAAATGGAACGATTCACACTGCGAGCAACTGTCGTAACGACCGGACGCACAAAAATGGCTCAGGCTTTCGATACCGAGAAATTTATATTGGAAATACAATCCCGAAAAGCTATTTGGGACTTACTGAGTGAAGAATATTCTAATCGGGATTTGAAGATAAAATAGTGGGAAGAAATAGTGGAGTTATTTGGAGGTGAAGGATTCTTGTAACAAAGGATGTACCTAATACACTCTTGGTTTTCTTTTATTTTTCTTTCTCTTCATTATTAGTAGCGCTACTATAGCAGCTTCTTCGACGTCCATTCTGCACGAATGTACTTGGAATACTGTCGCTCGGCTTGGTCTCCTGCGCTTAGTTGCCTATGTTTTGGTCGCCGAGCGACCGAGTCGCCGGCGACCAGTCGACAGTGCGTAACGGCTCTTATGCTCAGTATATTAGTGTCCTCTGCTCGGTCGTAGTTAACTATTCTGTGATCGATCGTTTCAGTGCTGGTGTCCAGGTTTTACCTGTGCACCGCCTAGAAGGACACTTGGCCCGCTGCATTGGTAATGTTTACCGCAGTAAAAATCAAGTAAAAATATTAATGAACCAAGGCCTCCAATCCCAGAAACTTAGAAGATCTCGAATGGGTAGTTTTTTTGATGCAAAAACTTAGTTATGAATCAGCTCGATAAAGCACGTGGTTCATATAGTATTTAGAAGACACCAACGGGTCATTTTTTAAACAGATATTAAAATTCAGATAATTCTATCGACGGTCGATAAGCAAAATGTAGAAACCATCATTTTCAAATTATATATGTATGATCATTGTTACAATTTACAGCACTGTACCTAAGTATAATTTCTGTCTCAGTCTTTACCTTATGTGAAGTCAAATTTGTTAGAAAGTGACAAAAAATTAATAAAACGCTAGTTTCCAGTATTGAGTGTACAGAATAGCACTGTAAATTATATATGGCTCGAAATCTTCTTTTTTAAAAGTTTATAAACTGTCAAAACAAAACGAATTTCCAATTTACATGTTTAATTTAATTAATAATTATTTTAAAATGTTCATTGTTCACATTATTTCTTTAGAGGTAAAACATTTTTTTTCTTCATACCTAGATCGAAAGTACATTACATTCGGCATCAATTGTAAGGCGCATTGGTGGGATTACACACACCGATGCGGGAAGTACGTACGTTCGAGCGGCAGTAATGAAAAATAAAATATCAACTGTTGTTTAGGTGTCGTTTCCAAAGCAGCCTTATTACAGTTTAGCTAATAGTTGCGAACAGCTGTCATTCGTGTTTTACGTATAACCTCGAAGCTGCTTGCTTGGAATTTATCTGTTTTTATGTAATAAGTAATTAATTAATTAATGTATTTAATAAGCGTACTTACGACCGAGGTCTGAAGAAAAATTGTATATACACTAAACTGGCCGAAAGTTTGATATTCTTGCACTGCGCGTCATGATGTCCTCGGCTTCGCTTCGGGTATCATGGCGCACAGTGCAAGAATATCAAACTTTTGGCCCTTGTGGTGTAATGTACTATTAATTTCTCAATAATGATTTGCAGTGACGTCGGAAATTCTGGAGATAATTAAAAAAAAATTGTTACATACCTCATTTCCATAATTAGTAGTTTAACAATCTTAAGTTCAGAAATGAAGATAAAATTCATATCTCTTTGAGAAATGACCCGTTAATGACTTCTAATAGTCCGGGGGCCAGCGACCTATTTAGGTCGTCCATTTCCTCGCGGCTGAAAGACTCGTAAAATGCTCAGACAGTAGTACCATATAGCATAGTGGCCGTCAGTTGCGCCAGTATCGGTGGAATAGCCTCCCACGCACGGTTAAAAAGATAATATTTTTTATATCCAAATCTTTGACAAACGTCTGTTAGGTACATAGGTATCCATGACTACTTATTAAAAAATTGTTTGTTATTAATTTTTCATTAGTCGTCTAGTGAAATATTGATTTATAATTTATTATTTTTTGTCAATATAGGTATAGTATAGTCTGAAAAAAATTGGTCGATAATTTTATTTATTTGAATAATATTTTTTATCATTACCTATCGATTGAAAACTTATCAAAAGATAGTATCTTTCATAGAACAAAAACGTCAGCTGGCTGTACGATGGTGGATGTTACGTCAGCTGATCATACGAACTTGACGAAATTAAAATGAATTCAGCCATTCCCTACCACATGAAACTTTGTCAAAAGGTAGTTTTCATAATATTTATTAAAATAAATAAAATCGTCAGCTGCTTGTATATTGAAGGAAAGATTGTCAGCTGATACAAAAAAGGGTGTGATACAAGAGACAGTTGGGAACGTCGATCGCGCTTTTAAATAGCCTGACTGACTGTTTTTCCCCAGCAAATTGCCAGATGATTTTTTTAATATTTACTTGACGATTTAAATAATGATCTGACTCATTTTCAAACGTAAAGAAATATCGCGCGAGGTGACGTGGGTAATCGTATTCAATATGATATTTGCTATTCGTTGCCATGGTTAGCTACATAATATTATGTTCCACGTCATGTAAAAATTAATCAAAGCATGCCGAACTAGTTTATTTCTGACAGATTTATAAAACAAAAGAGCGGCTGATTTCTCAATTTTCAAAATATTTCCGAAGCTATAAAGCTACCTATTCCTCTGATAGTGTCGCAGCTGACGGCCACGATGCTACATAGTACAACTGTCTAAAGCTTTTTACGAGTCATTGAGCCATAAGGAAATTGGTAAGAAAAACCTGTTGGTGGCTCCGGACTATAATATTTCAGTTGGCCGACACCGCGGTTACCTACTCACTGTCAATACCAAAAGTATTAAATATTTTTATAGATTACCATAGTTATTTTTCAAATGTGTAATATATTATGTTAACTTTATACAAAGTAATTCAAATCATATCTGAACAAAACGTTTGTTGAGTTATATTCAAAGCAATGGCACGTCAATCCGGTGTCGGAGAGGCAACCGGATGGCGAGTGGTAATCTGGGCCTATGAGTGGTACAGAACCCCCTGGTAGCGGCCAAAGTGACCCCAAATGGACGGGGGCGGCGATATGGGGGTGGGTCAAAATCGAAAAATGTTTGAAAAGGCAACCGGATAAAAATGCGGTTGCATTGAAGGAAATACCCTAATTATATAATAAATTTTTTTTGCCATCCGAAACACGCGGGCCGTTTTTGCACTAGCGAATAAAAAAAAATAAAAAAAAAACTGAAAAGGCAACCGCTTCAAAATTAGTGAGCATACTCATTGACACCACCAAACGTTGGAAAAAAAAAAATCCGATCCTGATGGGCAGTTTCGGAGAAACAACCCCTCAAAGTCGCCGAAAAACCCTTTTTTTCGATTTTTTCAACAATAAGTAAAAAAAAACACACTAAAAATTGTTCAAATCGGATGGCATTCGACATTTATACTGTCCTAAGTACAAATAATAGTGTGTATCAATGCCATCCGATTTCGATTAAATTTACCCCTATTTAGCCACCCCCAAAACTCATGAAAATAACAATTTTATGCAGCGTATGGCATTATTTTTCTTGTTATTGAGTTTTGGGGGTTGGCTAAATAGGGGTAAATTTAATCGAAATCGGATGGCATTGATACACACTATTATTTGTACTTAGGACAGTATAAATGTCGAATGCCATCCGATTTGAACAATTTTTAGTGTGTTTTTTTTTACTTATTGTTGAAAAAATCGAAAAAAAGGGTTTTTCGGC
Organism: Xanthostigma xanthostigma; assembly: GCA_963575645.1. Lineage (NCBI taxonomy): Eukaryota > Metazoa > Arthropoda > Insecta > Raphidioptera > Raphidiidae > Xanthostigma > Xanthostigma xanthostigma. Next base: position 19,251,743 of record OY754468.1, read on the forward strand.
GACTTTGAGGGGTTGTTTCTCCGAAACTGCCCATCAGGATCGGATTTTTTTTTTCCAACGTTTGGTGGTGTCAATGAGTATGCTCACTAATTTTGAAGCGGTTGCCTTTTCAGTTTTTTTTTTATTTTTTTTTATTCGCTAGTGCAAAAACGGCCCGCGTGTTTCGGATGGCAAAAAAAATTTATTATATAATTAGGGTATTTCCTTCAATGCAACCGCATTTTTATCCGGTTGCCTTTTCAAACATTTTTCGATTTTGCCCCACCCCCATATCGCCGCCCCCGTCCATTTGGGGTCACTTTGGCCGCTACCAGGGGGTTCTGTACCACTCATAGGCCCAGATTACCACTCGCCATCCGGTTGCCTCTCCGACACCGGATTGACGTGCCATTGCTTTGAATATTATAGTAGGTACTACCTGTGATGTGTGCATTTGGTCGATTTTGTTTGAAGAAATTAAAAACAGAGGTAAAACATCCATAATTTAATTTTCATTATTAATTTAAGATCATTATCTGCCAGAGCTAATCACAGCCTATAACCATTCCTATTTTCATATCAGTTTTAAGAACAAATTGAGAAATAATTTACACCAGTTATAAAAGTTGAAATTGGGAACAGGAAGTTTGTAATTATTAAAAATTGACAGAATTTCATAACAAATAGCCAATAACCATGACAAAACTCCTTTTACATTGTTACCTAAATAACCTAAATAAAATGAGGTGGATTCGATAAAGACTATGACAACTGAAAAACGATTTGTGTATTTTGAGTGTATTTGCCATAATATGGTCGAATGTCGGGGCCTAGGGGTCGGAAATTTTTTCACTGCTCGAGGTCTTAAACGACACCTACTCAACGTCTTATACATATATAATTACCGTGCGTGCTTTCTGGGTACGTTAATCGTATCGAGAGATGGGGGTGACTTGTTTTTGAATTAATTCCTCTTCTGCGCTTTTAGCCGAAGAAAGACCAGAGAGGAATTAAAAGGAATTAAAGAGTAGATGTAGAGAGAGAGAGAGAGAGAAGGAGAGAAAAAGAGAGGGAGAGAGAGAGTGTCTATACTAATGAAATATATCAAAAGCAAAATTTTGCCTTGGACCGGCTCTGAGAAGATTTTTGATACTATAACTATTAATGTTTGTGTATCTGTCAGAAAGACATGTTATTTACTGATGTAAACGGAAAATTTTCTCCTGCTCTGAACAACTCTAGTGTTAGTTGATATAATTAATGATAACACATGATTTTTGGTAACCTTGACGTCGTATGCACAATATGTATAGTAATTTACATATTATAATGATAGCATAATGTAAATGGGACAAAAAATAATTTTTATTTTTTTAAAAATTGTGAATGAACATCATTATTATTATTGTCTTGTAGAGTCCCACCTACGGAAAAATAATCAGTTTCGACCAAAAACAAATAAAAAAGTTTGCCGAAGCTGAAGGAGAAATCAATGAAAACAAAAAATTAAAAGTAAAAACAGAAGACATTGTCCTCTCGACGACTAATTTTGTTATTTTGTACGTTCAATGTTAGAATTTCCGTGAGCTGTAAAATTTGTATCTGTTTGTTAGTGTTGCTTTTGTTCGAAAGTGATAAAAATTCAAGTCCTATGAATTCTTACACTGACCATAATAATGCTTTTCTATTAGTAATATATCGATAAAATGCCCTTTCGAAGGTCCATACTCTCTACATCATTTCCAAACTGAACATTTCCTACTAAGTACTCTGTGAAGTCTTAACAACTTTTGCTAATTAATACAAAATTTTAGAGGAAGCCTCATAATCAGATGTCGTTTGGAGCCAGATCCGGCCCGCAGCACAATTTTGTCCGGCCTGCGAAGCATTTTATAAATTTTAGAAAAATAGTAAAGAAATAGCAAGGGCGCCAGAAGAGACGAAAATCTTTGTTTTTTTTGAGGACTTTTTTGCTCTCCAAATGCGGAAATAGAATGTGAGGACCTTTTTTTTTTGCTCTGCAAATTTTTGGCCCGCGGTCAAATTTTCATCAGCTATACGGCCCACGGTCGAATTTTCATCAGCTATGTGGCCCGCCGATCAAAAGATTTGCCCGCCCTTGCTGTAGGATAAGGCAGCGATCTATAATAAGTAAACATTGTGGTTTCTTGATGATATTACTCATATATTGAATTAAAAAGGAAACAGTGCAGTATTAAAAAATTAAATATCTAAAGGAAAAACTATTGCGAAGTCATTGCCAATTGATAATTTACTAAATTTACCGCTTACAAGAACATCTATAATGAAATAAGTATAACTTAAAATAATGACTAATTCCTGATGCAAACAAATTATTGGAGAAGTTCGTAAATTGCCAATATTAATATCAAAGAAGATTTACTGATATAACAAAGCTCGATTCACATCGAATCTTCATAAATTTCGTACTTCTAAAAACAGAAATAATTAACGCTAGGTAAATAGAGAAATCAATGCAATATTTTTCATTTATAAATCAGACATTTTATCCACTCGTGCGGATTTGTTAATAAGGGTTATTTGATGCTCCAGCACGTAAATCTTTTTTTAAATATGCTGTAAATTTCTTAATTCTTAAAATTTACACCTTTTATTTTGAAAATATTTATACGTCAACATAATGATGTCATATTTATATCAGAAATCAAACTCAGTCCATAAGCCTTAAGATATGTCCATTTTGATTTTTTTATAAACTATTTTTTAAAATTGTTATTTTTTCCAGGTAATCCGAGTAATATAATGTGTGAAAATCAAAGCTTTGTGAACGTGAGCAAGTATTGCAAAAGAAATACATTAAAAAATCCCCAATGTCACCTTCCTTGATTCAGCTCCAATAATATCGTCCATATCCTAATCTAAATTTATCCATAAGTCCTTTATTGGCGTGCTTAAATTTTAAACTTTGAGTAAAATAATGTCATCATATAATTCAGAATCAGGGCGTCTGCTCTATAATACTTACACCGCGTATGCATCAATCAACTCAGAAGATTTGGTAAGTTCTAGGAATTTAATAATCTAATTATGCTTATATTCGTATGAATTCAATTTATTTTAATCATTAGTCATTCTATTCCATTATGTAAACCAGTTTATTTAATGCTGAGTTTTCATCCAAAGTATGAGTTAGATTTTTTTGAAGTCAGTGAGTGTTTTCCAAGTTTTTTTGATGGTGTCACCATATTTTTTTCCCGACTACTTAAAAAATACAAGTTTTGTTTCTACTTTTTTGTTAGTAGTAGGTAGTTGTTTTTTTTATGTTGTTTTTTAAAAATTTTATTATGAAACTTGCATACGCGCTGTCGTTTAAAGTATCAAAAATAAATGATAATAATTCATTTGCTAAAAGTATTGATTGAATTTTCAAATCATCATTAAAAAATATAACAAAAGAAGTGTTTGTACTGAGCCATGGGCGTAGTTAATATAAAGTAGAATAATGACGGACTTGCCCTCGCTTTTGTAGGTTTGTTTAACTTTTTTTAAAACTAGTTTTACATTTAGTTCCCCCCATCCCAATTAGGTTCTTGTAAGTACTGAGTTCAGATAATCGTCGAAGTTAAGGCCATTGCACACGCGGCTGCTTTTGCCGCTGGAATCACTGCTGGGACTTATGTTGGCTGGCACGCTGGCTGCGAAGATGGAAACGACGTCACTGAGTAAAGTTCAGAACCGGGGCTGTTTTTTGTACTTGTTTTGAGCAAGAACCAATCAGGGAACAGTATAGGCGGCATTTAAATCAAGCATGGTGTCATTGTGTGTGTGTGTTCTGTTCAAAAACAATAAACCTTCACTTTTTAACCGATTTCAAAAAAAGGAGAAGATTCTCTATTCGATTGCATTTAAAAATTTTTTTTTGTTTGTCTGTCCGTCGATATCTTCGCCGACTGTGAACTGATTTCGAAGATTATTTTTTTATTCGATAGAGTATGTCTGAAAGCTTGCCCTATATAAATTTTAGCAATATCGGTTGAGAAACTTTTTAGAAAATTAACAAAAATCAAAGAAATATTGCAAAAGTTGTAGTTGTTGGCTTGAATGTTGCTCTTCGGTTTCATTGGACACTAAAGAAGAACACTAAAAACAATTAAAATAAAAAACTTTAATAAAATTGAACCCCCTTCAAAAAAGGGTCACTAAAAGCGTACAATGACAAAGTTTTGAGGTCGTCCCCAATTTAATTACTATCACTTTTTATGTACTTACGTATTGGTGCCGACCTCAAAACTTCGTTATTTTACGCTTTTTAGTGACCCTTTTTTGAAAATTACATTTTTTAACTAAAAAAAAAAAATTTTTTTTTTCAAAAATCGGGAAGTTATTGGTTTCACCCCGATTTTCGAAAATCGAGTTTTCGCCAGATCTCGACGTTTTGAGGTCCTAGGAACCTATTGAAACTATTTTGACGATGATATCCGTAGGGCTGTATGTGTGTGTGTGTGTGTGTGTATAGATGTATGTATGTAAACCTTTTATATCCTTTGAACGGAGTGTCCGACTGGAACGCGGTTTGCGGCATCTGACGTGATCTTGGTGAACTTAGACTTCCTGAAAATTTGAAACGATTCGGCCCAAAAAATTTTGAGAAATCTTAAAAAAACATTCAAAAATTTTTAAAAATTTGTTTTTGTAAAATATTTTCTAAACTACTAAACCGATTAATTCCAAAATCTAATCAGCTCTTCTCCTTAACAAACTGCGTCGAATTCCGCAAACCGCATCAAAATCGGCTCATTTGTTCACGAGATATCGTGAACGAAAAGTTTGTAAAAATGTGTTTTTTTTTAAATTGCTCGTAAAATTCATATGAGATCGATTTTTCTGTAATAAATTACTTTTTTAGGTTAAAAAATTGCGTCGACTGCCGCAAATCGCATCAAAATCGGTTCATTTGTTCATGAGATATCGTGAACGAAAATTTTGTAACAAAGTGTTTTTTTTTGAGCTCGAAGAGCTAAAAAATAAACTTCTTGCTATATTTTATATATTTTTGAGCGTTTTGAACTCGAAAATAGCGGGAAGTTACAGGGATGGCCTGCAGGGTTAAACTTCTTTTCAAATTTTTTTAAACAGTTTTTTATGTTAACATTCGAACTGTTACTACGCGCGTACTAAACCCATCTACAAAACAAGTATCGTGTGAAAAGTGAAAACCATCGCCAAATCCAGCGTCACAGCACGCCTGAAACCTATAGCAGCCAAAGCTTTAATGTAGCAAGGAATCTAACGGCAAAACAAGCCTCGTGTGCAGCGGCCTTTAGTGCATAATGCATAACGTAAATTTGTGTAGATCGTGCTTCACTCATAAGTTCAGTTTCAATAATTCCATGTCTGAAGAAAATGCGTGTGCCAGAGCTAATCAGTAATCAGCTGTTTGAGTGGCGGCGTGCAGCACTGGCAGTACAAACGCCGGCAACATTGTCGTTTTCTAGTTAGTTAGTCAGTGACTTTCGTGTCGGGTAGAATGCAACAATCGGCGTTGGCACGTGATCGTTGCGCTTAACCGCTACTTTGTTTTTTCTTTTTTTAAATCTGGACGAGTTGAAAAATTGACAGTTTTGTTGTATTAAAATAACACGAGATATGTTGTTTTTCTTATTGATATCTAATAGATCAATAAATATTTTTAATAACCGAATTTTAACTCGAATTATAAGATGTTTTGAATATTCTTAAATTAATAACAATTAAGAGGAAAGTTTCGTGTGCTAGTTTCTGTTAATAAAACGTGTAATATTATTGATAATAATTTATTTATTTGTTTATTTACTTGTTACCTATTGGTATATTGATAAGTGTAAATAGTATCGATCTTTTTTTTAAACATTGTTATCGATTTTTTTGGATTATTAATTTTCATACATATAAAGGTAATTGATACAGATTTTTTTGACGTGATAACGTCTTATAAATTGATGAATCACCAATCTTATAAATTGATAAAACACCGGCTGCATGTTCGAAAAAGTGTAACGTTCCTAACGCGTAACGTTCCTAACGCGTAACGTTCCGCCTGACCCTGTGCGTGCTTTTTGCTAATTTCTCGCTCAATTTAAATCAGATCGGTTTGAAACCAGTCTTAAACGAAAGAGGAGAACATTTTACATAGATTTCGTATAACAGAATTTGCCTAAACAGACTGTTTTTTTATACAAATTTATATAGAAAAATAGCTGTATAAATGCAACATGAAAACGGCTGAATTTCTAATGTTTAATTCAATTTTTTGACATTAGTATTCTGTGAAATGCAACGCCTCCTAAGTTAAGTATTGGAATAACTAATTATTATTAGAACATAATACTTTGAGAGTTGCAAACGTCACTTTTGACATTTCTTATCATTCCGACACCAAGGATAAGCGGATTGAAACCAAATTTTGGGAGGTTTAGGTTATGTATTACGGAATACGTTATCACGTAAAACTATCGTCCGTAAACCGACTTTACAGACAACCAATTTTTTCAAATTGATTTTACTAATTCGACTTACGTTAACGTTTAAGATATGGAAGATCTAAAAAAAAGTAATATATTTTGTTATGTAATTAACTTTTAAATACATATTATTTTATTAAAATGGAAAGTTTTGAGAGAAGAAACTGTTTTTTTAGTATTTTATTTATCAGTTATCTATCGCAAAAATGATTTGTTAATAAACAATTTATTTTGACATATTATACAAACTGCATTATTGTTGTTTTGTTTTCAAGAGATAATTTTACCCATTGTTGTCCAGTACTTAAAGCATTTCGCGTGCGCTATTTCTGCTAATTTTTTACGTTACTTTAAGTTGGTAAATATCGTTTTCGGGGGACCATAATGTAGGTACCTATATTGTATATTTACTAACAGTAACCTATGTCTGTAATATTTTCTGATCTTGCGATTTTTTAAAAATATTTGTATGCTATCTATCACAACGGGAAAACGTATTTCCAAAAAGTTTGTCTTACGCGTCACTCGAAAATGGATTCATTTGATTGAAACCTGATACACTATTCATAGGTATACACTTGTGTTACGTTAAGATTAGGGTTGCATCAAAACGAATATTTACGCAAAGAAATTGTACAATTTTGATGAGCGAGTAGAAATTTTAGAACGGTGCTGCTCCACCAAAATGAGCCTTTACAGCAAAAAAGGTATAGGTAAAGACTTAGTAATTTTGATGAGCGAGAAAGAAGCGATAAATCATTTTAAAAGTATTCTAGAACAGTGGCTCCCAAACTGGGCGATTCTCTGAGAAAAATTAAATGTGATATTATACTGCTCCTTCAGGTATAAAAACTGTTTTTATCTGATGACAATGTAAAGTTATTGTCAAATTGACAGTGCTTTCTGCAACCCTGCATAAGTATCACTGGAATTTGTCAAAGAATTCAAAACAAAATGATTTATCATTCTATGCCATTTCGTCTTTTAAAAGTATTTTAATATTTTTTTCATATTTTTTCTATAGTTACTTATTGTTTTCGAATTGTCTACCACATTGTAGTATACTATCGGTCCCGCCCGGTTTCGGCCGGGTGCAAAAGAACGAATGGGGGGAGGAATATGAGTACGCACATTTATCTTAGTTTACCGAAATAAATGTTGTGTTCAAATTTCATGATGATCGGAGTTACCGTGCAAAAGCTTTTGTCGGACGGATAAATTTTGAGTTACATTTTGCAACATTTTTCATTGATGCTCCGCTCCTATTACTCGTAGCGTGATATTATATAGCTTATAGCCGTCCTCGATAAATTGGCTATCCAACAAAAAAAAAATTTAATTCGAACTAGTAGTTCCTGAGATTAGCGCGTTCAACCAACCAAACAAACAAACAAACTCTTCATCTTTATATATTAGTATAGATTACAATCATGGAGCTGTTTTTCTCAGGAAGACGCAACAGAAATGTGACAGCCAAGATGCTATACATGGTTGGGAACCTCTGTGTTAACGTTTTCAATAGATGTTTTTGACGGCTTTGGAGGAACTCATTTATTTATGTAGTGTTTAAAAACGTTGAAAGGAAACAACCGGTTGTGTGCTCGTTTCGTAATAGTAAATAAAACAAATACTCTATAACAATATGTTCATTTCCCAATTGTGATAAAAAAGTACTTATATACGTGCTACTTAGAGCCTAATCAGATTAGATCAATCCGTGCGACGACATTAGGAATTTTCGAACTGAATATAATTAACCTGTTAGTTATACTAAATTCAGTGTTGGCACCACGAAGTCATAACCAAGAGAACCAGCTCGAGCGTAGCGGTGGACCGGACCGATATCTGTCGCATGAAGCAATATGCCGTCAGCTACTGGATAACGCACTCATGTACATGGCTTACATGTGTGTAGTGTCTGTGAAGTTAAACAACTTTGGTAACTATGGCGGAAATAGGTGGCAAGAACCGTTGTTTTCCCAGCGTCATCTCACGTGCGCCAGAAAACGGTCCGTCTCGATACACAGCAAGCATAGGAAGCTAGGTCTCCTAGTTACAGACTTAGTCGAAACTAATATAGAAAAAACGTCACCAAATTCAGCGCCACAGCACGTTTGAAACCTAGAAACGAAAACAAGCAACGATTATAGCGGCAAAACCAGCCTCACGTGCAGCGAACTTTATGGATGTCCGTCCGTCTGTCCGTGCCTACGTCTGTCGATTCAACGGATTGAAACAAAATTTTAAACTCAAGGTTTTCGGAGGTTTCCTCAGCTTTTCTTCCTACTCTGCGGTCGATGCGAAAAAGTCAGTTCGGTGGGTTCCCGAACCATATTACTAGTAGACCAGTTCGGCTTCGTCCGGGTTTGATTACTTGTAAAATATACATTTGATGTGGCGAGTTTTTTTTTTTTTGTAGAATATACACTACCCAATAAACCTTCCATACATTTGCATTGATATATCTCTGTCGGTGTATTGTTAACTGATTAAGTCATTTCTAAATATTATCAAGAACATTTGAACTCTGTGATATGATTTATATTTTATAGCATAGATAAAATTGATGCGATCCAAATAATTACACACTTACCTACTGTGTATGAAAAGCATTCTTCATTTTCATTCAGTGATTCTTAAACTGTGCGTCTCGACTTTCGAGACCCCATGAGACTCAAAACTTATGCCAAGGCTGCGTGGAATAAAGAAAAAATATTTTATTTTATAGGTATAGCGACATAGCCACTACCCGCAATTGGGATGAAATACAATAGCGACAACAGTAGCATTGCAGTACCACTTTAAAACGGAAGGGAATGAATTTTCAAAAATTGTTTCTTAGTGCTCACCTATCTCATATAAGGAACACCTGTGCAAAATTTCATGCTTCTAGACCCACCGGTTTAGGCTGTGCGGTGTCTGTCAGTCAGTTTTAGAGTTTTTATTAAAAGTAGATTGCACACATGTAATCGAACTCTAAAAAAATTGTGAAAATCCTAGTAGGTTATGTAATTGAAAATAATGGAGGTTATTTTTGTTAGGAGTTATGACAATAGGGAAGAACGGACGTTAGCGAGTTTTAACCAGAGATATTATACTAGAGTACGCGAGTTGGTCGTGAAAGTGTCTGCAATTCAGACAGAGAAAAGTTCCTTATCTCTATGGTAACTAATGATACAAAACAGTGCTGATTTGAGTAAACATATATAATGATACGGAACGTTTGCAGCGTTCTCTCTCTGAACTGCAGACACTTTCGGCACTTACGGCAAGCATACTCGCTAGCGTACTCTAGTTACTTATATCTCTATGGTTTTAACGGTTACACGGGTCATAATATCATTTAGTTCGAGATATGTAGGTACTACATTTTTTGCACGTGCCCCCTATAAAATAGCTGGTTATAGCTTAATTTTCAGTTTTCAACATTTTTGACAATTCGAATTTCACATCTATTTGGTTTTTAATCATATACTTACCTATATCCATCAGCGACCTAGTCTAAGATTAATTAATGGTATTGGTATTTTTATGTCTTAACCGTACTTCCCAATTTCATTATTGTTATCAATAATAATTACTTGACGTTTAACAGCGGAAGAAAGGGGTTTCCTCATTTTATTATTACACAGGAAAAAATATTTGTACGTTCAAATATACGGCGAAATAAATACCGGGTGCATTTTATTAACATTAATTAAAATATTTATGTGTAATGAGTAAATATTTTGTCTTATGTGAAAATATTAATCTTTACCCGTGATGCATTAATTTTTATTTCGATTGCCAGTGATGGCGAACCTTTTTGAGAAGTGGATCAAATTTTGTTAATTATTTTTTTTTTAGTACTAGCTCGTGGTCCACTAAGTCTGTGGCGTTACTTGTAAAGGTAGAGGGGGGAAGGTTAAATACTATCTTTTTTAGTTCGAAACTTTTTTTGGACAACGTACGACTTTTTACGACCATGCTGGATTCAGTGTGTTTTTTTTTCTATATAAGCATGATGATTTTGCCAACGTTCCGAAAGATTTGGGTTTTCGTCGAAAATCACATTTTTTAAAGGGGTATGCCTTGAAAAATTGTAAAATCTAATTCTTGAATTTACTTTTGAAATTGAGAATGCTTACAGAAAAAACGCTGAATTAAATGAGTGTAAGAAACATTCTGTATCTCTTTTAGTTTGGAAACTACGGCCATTTGGAGGTTTTATATGATTTTCTGAAAACTATAAACGCAAAAAACTTCTAAACTAAAAGACATACAGACGTTTGTTTGTGCCCATTGGATTCAGCGTGTTTTTTTTTCTATAAGCATGATGAGTTTGCCAAAGCTCCGAAAGATTTCGATTTTCCTCAAAAATCGCATTTTTTTAAAGGGGTATTCTTTGAAAAAATTGCAAAAATTAAATTCTTCAATATACTTTTGAAATTTAGAAAGCTTACAGAAAAACAGTAACAGTTCTTAGTAATGCAGTGTAAGCAGCAAGTCTTTAAGAGCGAAAGTGGTTCAGTGGGAGAATGCTCGTCTGCCACGTGGGCGCCCTATGATCGATTACCTACTGGCCGATGCAATTATCTTTTCTGTTTTTAAAATTGCAAATAACTTGATTTATTTATATTTTTTTTTATTATTTTTTTATACACTTATCGAAACATTCCCGTTAACCTAGAATCTTTTTTGCCCGCGAAAAAAGGTTGCATACCTAGTACAATTAAGAAAAAAATCCTAAAATCATAAATTTCTGAATTTATATACAGAATTATTATATGACAAATTTAATTTTTATGTAATAACGGTACGGAACACTCAGGGCGCGAGTTCTACTCGCACTTGTCCGTCTTTTTTAATATTATTGACTATTCTCTCTTTTATGATATAAAAAATGAGTTTATAGAAATAAACACGTGGGTCATTTAAAAAGCCTGCGTGGGTCAGTGTCTGACCCTCGGGTCATAGGTTCGCCATCACTGTACTATACTTTAGTTAAATCTATATAAGTATATAAAATTCAATGCCACTTTTTGTTGTAATTTTATAACTCAAGAACGGGCTCACCTATCCAAACCAAATTTTTAGGCTTTGTTCGGACTATTTAGTAGATGGTTTATGTGAAGTTTGCACAAAATCGGTCGAGCGGTTCTTCATTTATCACATTTTTTGTAACAAATGAATTCAATAAATGGCGGATCATTTTGTTAATGGGGATTTTGCTGTCAAATTGAAACTTTTTTCGGATGGGGACTGTGCTGTCAAATTTAAACTTTTTTCAGTGTTGGCGAAGGCTCCACAAAGGGAAGCGAAACTTTCCCAGAGAACCTACGGTTCTTATATGGAGACCCGAAGGCTCGACTAGTGTCGTTTACAACCGAGCGGGGCGCAGCCCCGCGAGGTAAGACTGTAACAAAGTATACAGTGTTGAAGTGAATTACATGTATGTATGTGTGTTTCTTTATTTGAAAAAACATATTGTGTGCATACGGGTGTTTTATTTTTTTGTAACAGATGGAAGCACGTCGATTTAAAAATAAATTATTTAATGACATTTTATATATATTGACGTATGCAGTCATATATATTTCCATTCACACATATACGCACATGTATATTTTAAAATAGCTAGCAATTAATAAAATAATTTTTTCTTTGAATAAATGAATTTGATGTTCCAATTAAATTTTTTTATTATTTCACTTTATACGTAGCGAAGCACGTACAGGGCCGCTAGTATAATATATAACTGTAGTTTATTATATTTCATCAAAATCGATTCAGTCGTTCTCGAGTAATGCTATTACAAAATAGACAAAAATTCTGGAAATACGTGTTCCCGTCCAACCTCGAAGAAACGTAAATACAGACATGATTTCCCTTTTTAATTTTTAAAGCGCGGTAGGGCAAATTGGCCTGGATCAGACGAAAAGTGAAACACTTCCCCTTCTTCAACTCAACCGGCAGTTGAATGGAAAGAGTGGGAGAATTGTTTCTACTCTCTCTGTCAAAGCGTCTTACGCACTCTACACGCATGCGTAGTTCGTACTGTGTGGTCCCAACCCTGAAATAATAAAATCTTCAACAAATGCGTAAGAGTTTCAGGCATACTTTTATTTATATTTTAGTGACAATAATGCTCCAGAGCCGTAGGCAATGAAATCACGACTTTGGTGCCTTTTATGGCAATTAATTATTTTTTATTGTTGTTTATAGTTCATGTCAGATAGCATAGATAGTCGTAATAATGCTGCATTGATATTTACAGGAATATAAAAAAATGGCGACACCGGGAAAACTTACAGAAAATGGAGTTTATGAATTTCCATATATGCGAAAAGTCGACAACACACCGAAATGGGAAAAATTCAAAAAAGGCATCTACAATACAGACACGCACGAGTTTATCGGAAGAACGGCGAAAAGTTGGGGTATGTTTCTATTTTCAACTTCAAATTTTGATTAGTAGATATTTTAATATTAGAGCGGATACAGAATTAATTAACTTGTTAGTTTGTATAATAAGGTAATAACTGATTTTTGCGCAAAAACTATAAAAATTGAATTCTTGCCTTTTTGAATTGAGAATATCAAACGACACTTATTTGCGATTATTATGCTTAAGGTATATATTGATATGAATAGGTCAATTTCATGGAAGTCGATTACTATTTATCATAAAAATACATTCAAACAATAGAGTATTTGGCACTATAAAAAATAAATTATGTGAATACTATGATTTACCGTATATAAGAAATCAGTTTGTATTCACAAAAACACGAGGTTGATTTATTGCTTCAATTTTAAAATTACAACTTTTAGTGACATGTCAAAAAACACTTCCGCCGCGCCGTAATGGTTTGAAATGTGACGTCATAATTGTAGTAAGCTTAGTACTCGTACATATACTTATATAAACACACGACACACACACGTGAGTGAACACTAAACAAACCTCGTGTAAATGATATCGAGCCTTGTTTGTATATTACAAGAATGACGTCAGAGTATGTAAACATGGCGGCTAGTGTTTTTACATAAATTTATATGTAAAAATTTTGAGTGCCATTTTATTCTATAGAACGATTACATTTAAGCGAAATAAAAATTCCTATGGGGTTAATATTACGACATGAAAATTTTAAGACAAGTTATAAATAAGAGTCAAATATAGCAACTCTGTGCGGGCGTCGAAGCAAATTGCTCCTCGGAACACCAAACGGTTCTTTCGAAGAGAGCTAATCAAGTAGCAAATAGTCTTCAGATCTTCCGAGCATTTGTTGATTTCAAAGCTTACCCTGGTTTCACCAGAAAACAAAATCTTCCAGTTCAATAATTCCCTACAGTACCGTGGCTAGATTCATTGGTGCCCATGGCAAGTTTTTGATTTCGCGCTCTCAAAGTTTAGTTCGTTGATATATTCAAATAAAACAATCATAATCGCATTTCTGATTGCGCCCTTCCGGCTTTGCACCCCTGGCGCGGGCCTCGATTGCCAGGCTCTAGTTACGGCGCTAATTTCTTCAATATTGTAAAATATGACTGGTGCGTCAATTTCGATTAGGAGTGTAAGTAAAATTTAAGGAGTGTGTTCGTACATTCCCGATTTCAAAGAAACCTTGTCGAAATTAATTGAGAAATGAGAGGAACTTCGTATTTACTCTCTACAACAGTTCAGTGGCATACTGCATTTTTGTACATAAATAATAATATTTAACTATGTTTGAATATGTTTTCTAACTATTAAATTGATTTAAATTTTAAGCATTTAGTTTACTTTTTTAGCTCATGTTAATTGAATTTTGACAATTTTGACTAAATGGGATTTCTTTCATTACAGACCAAAATGTTAAAATATTATTTATTTATGTTATTGTTATCAGTAAACGAATACATTTCTAAAGATAACCCGGTCCCGTAACCCGTTATAAATAACCAACGTCAGTTTTGCATTTTTTTACGGGGAAAAACAAACAATTGATAAAACAGAAAAAAATCGCTATTTTTTGAGAAACAAACAAAACTGACTTCTGTTAGAACAGATGTCGTTACGTGTTACTAAAAAAGATTTTTTGAAAAAATACCGTAATTTTGTACAAAATATTTAATAAAAACTATCCTATAGCGTAAGTTGCACCAAGCAAAATACTGCATTTACAAAATATCATTAAAATCTGTTCATTGGTTTCGGAGATTAGCGCGGCCAAATTGTGACACGTGAATTTTATAAATATATATAGATAGTGATATAGATAAAGCACTGCAATAACTTTTATTTCAAAGATAATTTTTCAAATATATATGTGCATAAGTGCGGATGCTAATTGCTACGCCAATGCCATTGCACATTGTGGTAGACCACTATCGTGCTCAGATCTTTTTAAAACTTCATTAAGTTCTATTTAAGTAGTGCTATCATACATTATCCGTTCCGTCTTTGCGAAGGCGGAGGTGTTGTTTTAATGCATACTGACTGATGACTCAAAAGGCCGCTGCACACAAGGCTGCTTTTGCCGCCAAATTCGTTCCCTGTTTTCGCTACTAAGTTCTAGGCGTGTTGTGGCGCTAGATTTCGTGATGGTTTTTATGTGTTAATTTCATATACGATGATCGTTTTGAAGCTGGATTTCTAGATGGGTTTGATGTGCGCCCAGTGACGGAATATTAACAAAAATGAACGTTTATTGTCTCCGAACAAAACACAGACAAGAAGGTGATGTTGGTTTTTGACGTTTGTCCATGTCGTGCGTGTGACAAGATTTCTGATTGGTTCTTGCTAAAGGCCAGTAGAGAAACAAGCACGAAAATAGTTTCGGTTCTTATTTTGAAATCCAGCGGACATTATTTCTATCCTCGCAGCCAGCACGCCAGCCAGTACAAGTGATTTCTGCGACGAAATGAGTCTCGTGTGCAGCGGTCTTAACACTAAACAATACATGCCCGCGTGGAATCGTCCGGTCCGATTCTCTTGGAAAATCTTAACGTCATCATACAACAATGAACTTGAGATCGAATTACAACAACGCTGTCAACGTATTCTCTTGCTTGCCTTGCAAATTAATTAACCGGCAAAATCAGCCTTCATGTATCAGTCGGCTTTTATCTCTTCGTGTTAACAAGTTAAAATATCTCCTCTCAAATTCCACTGTTAGGCAATGGTGAAAGAGTGATAATAAAATATGTACTAGGCAAGCAGTGTGCTTCTATCGCTCTAAAATCCCATTGTCAAGCAATGACGAAAGTCGAATGGCTTGAATTGTTCTTCGATTTCATGTTTATTTATGTTTCCAATTTGACCAGAACAACTAGAGATCATCTCAGGTACCCAGTGTCTATAACAACTATCGTTATTTAGCGATTCTTGGACCAGATTCGGCCATCGAATCAGACGGTAGAGAGAGCTACAGCACATTAATTTTTTCCTGCGTATTCGGGTAAAAAGATGATACAGCCTAACAAATTGTTTGTGACCCTCGAAATTTGTTATACCGTTAAAACTAAGTGCCGCTCCCTGCTTTACAAACAAACTTCCTAAATAATTTACGATAGATTTCGGTTGAGCGCCAGTTTTTTAATTAATTGTGAAAAAAAAAACAACGAACACACCTTATGGGATTTGGTTCTCGGTTAAATTGATCGAAAATGGTTTTATTTTTTTTTATAGTTTAAAGGCCACTAAGAATAGCCTAAATACCAATAGATTTTTAGCTACAGAAATGTTTAGCGAGATTTTAGATATAGGGATATCCATTGAATTCACAAACATGTTCAACTTTTGTTTTTTTTTAGAAATAGAAAAATAGTCGAAAACTAAGTAATGTTGGAAGGTGTTACTCTGAATAAAATAATGTCATATTCGGATTTAGCGCACTTGAAAACATATTTCTAGAGCTGAGGATTTTTTAATGATGTGAATTCAATGGATATCCCTATATGTAAAATCTAGCTAAACATATCTGTAGCTAAAATTCTATTGTTTTTTAGACTATGCGCCCATCTTTTTCTTAATAACCTTTAAACTATAAAATAAAACTATTTTCGATCAATTTAACCGAGAACCAATAAGGTTTGTGCGAGGTCCTTTGCTTCGCTAGTTTGCGACACATGTACAAACGTAATGAAGGGGGTCCTATTTTTTACTTTTTACACTAGATAATTGCGTTGATTTTGTTCAGTTGCAGTCAATCAAGAGACAGGCAACTACCGGAATTATATTTCTTTGAATTTGTTTCATGTGTCTCAGAATTTATGTGGTTTGTCTTTCTTTTCCTTTTTAATTGTGTACGTGGAACTTTTGCATAATTGGACCAGTGTTCCAAGTCTGATGACACGTTCTATTTAGCGGATTTCTACTCCATATGCATTTTTCGACCTTGATTAATGCAGAGAAAATTAATCTAGTATGTACATAATTTTTGTGCAAATTTTAGCAAATGTATTGTAATTTACATAGGTGTTCCAGCCTTGAGTGTTATCAAACAGACTCACGTAATTTTATCACAGTGTGCCTTATGATCATCTTATAATAAGAATAACAATAAAATGTGTACTTAATTCTACCGCGCTGCTTCTGGAAGGTGTAAAGTTTATTTGCATATTTTGAGAGTGTTATTTAATTTCCATGAAACAAATTTACTTACTTTAATAGCTCGTTTGTTTAATATATCGTTTGTTTCTCTTGCGTGTTTGAAAAAATAATCTAAATAATGACATTCCTCTTTTGGTCTCTTATACATGAAATTTTTAAGGCCATCGACTGTCGGGGGTTTCTGAGCAATTTATCTATTCATATTTTATTTCCTCCGAAATCACTTGTAATTAGAATGTGATTTCATGAAGATTTCAAGCGATTCCTCGTACAATTTCAAATGATTTAAGCTTTTGAATTTGATGCTACGACGCTGACGTACGTCATTAATTCAAGGGATTCCATTGCTAAAGATTTTACTTGATTTTATGAAAAGTAATTGTCAGATCCATGATTTCATGTATGATTTCGAATTATTTCATATGACAGGGCTGTTTCTATAAGAATTTTAGCAAGAGTGATCAGTTTTTCACTTAGTGACAATTTTTATCGTGATTTGATTTATACTGCTTTCAGTAAGTTCGTTCCAAGCAGCCAGCAAACAGTAACAAAACCGTATCCCGCATGTGCAGTAGGTAAAACGAAGCTGTTAGTGGTGATTTTAGAACACGTTTTAGCTACTGCGCATGCGGGTGACGGTTTCGAAACCGTTTGCTGGCTGCTTGGAACGAACCTATAATTTCTGCAATTGAGTAATAAATATAATTGAAACAATGTTTATACACAGAACCTTATTTATATAAAGTGCTATTCTAAAACATATTATTATAATTAATATTTTCATTTGAATTTATATATTTCGCACTACATTTAAAAGCTTTTTTGCGGCAACAAACTAGTACCCAGTAGTCATTCAGATAACTAATGAGTCAGTTGATATTTTCAGATCTATAATAATTTGAATAAATTTTCACGAACTGTTAACAACATAGTGTGAAACAATTGCCCACGTGCCAATTGCTGTTAAGCGCTAATTAAAACATAATTGAGCTTGACTCACTTAATATGCATATGCAGTTTTTCATTTTGAATGATTTTTGTTCTTTGAATAGCGAATCGGATCTGTTCAACTCTATATATTTGATTTATATTACGTTGTTAAAATTAACATTTAAGAACTTTATTTTATAACAATTACCCGATGAAGCAATTACTCTGTTGTATGAAACAATTCTGAAATAACGTTCTTCTTCAACTGTTTATTTGCGTCATGCCAAGAACTTGCCAGCTAAACAAGGAGGAATCTACTATTTAAATTCGTATTCATTTTTTTTTACTGGAATCAGTTCAGAAGACCGTACGGAATACGGATTATGAAAATGACATTTTTTAAGTCGATTTTTTAAAGTAAAACTTCTTTAGGTGGGATTTAAGGTAGTACGAGCTTCAAGGCAATTTTAAATAAAAGGCTTGATATTTTTTATATGAAGTTAAACTAAGTCTAAACCTGTTGTGCCCGACTAATTAAAAAGATATTTAATTTAAAAGATTCAATATCTTTTTAATTAGTCGGGCACAACGGGTTTTTTTGTTTTCAATAATTTATTAAGGTTTTAACTTTAATTTAAATAGTTTTTATTTAATTCCCACCGACTAGTTTTGGAGAAATCAATGAAAACATCATCCATCTACCGAAATATAAAAAAATCAAGGCTTTTATTTAAAGTTGTCTTGGTGCTCGTACTACCTTAAGAGTAATCAGATCTTTTTTCGCACGGAAGTAACGTGTTCACGCAGTTTCTGCTATTTAAATGCATCGACTGACAGATGGCGGCATCAAAACGCGTGAACAAAAGGTGAAACATAGCTACGGACGCAAACCAATAAGCATAGCAAACATAATTTTCGAGTGATTTAATTTGTGTGTGAATATTGACCAAAATGTGAGAGTGATAAAAACAAATTAAAAGATTAACTCATTTTTTGTAACAATACTTTTAAAGTCACGAAAATACTGGCAATCAAATGTTTGATAAAAAAAACTTCCCTGTCACATAAGCGCCATATCAAATTATTAGTATTTACAAAGGAATTTGTAAAAACTATCATAATTGCAATAATAATTACTATCATTACTAACTCAACAGTTTGCAACATTTAATTAGTTTATTTGTCTAGTGCATATACTTTTTTTGTTTAAAAGTAATGTGCGCGCGAAGAATTTAATTGATGTATAATTAAGACTTATCTTCTAATTCATATGTGCAATGTGCATACGTTATGATTAGTATTAGAATTAGCATTCAGTGTGTGGACAATGAACCAAGGTCAACTGACGAGACCAAAATAATCGCTGACAGAGATAATTTAATTAGGATAGAACCAGATAATGTAATTTGATTTATAAGTACAGATTTATTGCAGCAATATTATCAACGACCTTGACTTATCTAATTTTCTGCAAATCCCAACACTTGACGGTTTCTGTAGACCAGTAAAATGACTAACTGCACTAATTCGAACGTTAGAAGAACTTTTCATGGTTACAATATTGAATTTTGACAAGATACAAGCAAAAAACTGATGAAACATAGTTTTTTTTAACTATTTTGTAACGTTTTTTTTAACAAGTTCCAGTCATCGCACGAAGATGCAATTGTGACAGATTATGGATCATACTTTATATAAACGTTCCTTCAAATTTGAACCTTATTGCTTTTTGTGGAAATGTTTAGTGTCAAATCATCTTCATTTTACTGGTCTATTCTGATACTTTCTGAATTAAGAAATGGGGAGAAATGCTTTTTGTTTTTGGTACATAACACACCAAAAACTATGTCGCTCCCCTTTCTATCCCTGAAAGTGTTAGGTCTAAAATTTTGAAAAATCAAGAGTCTGGTCGGAATTTCAAGAAAATTATAGCGAATGAAGTACCCAACCCTAGACGCAAGAAGTACATACGTTGTGCTTGATCGTTTGTAGGGTTCCACTTCCGTACTAAAATAGAACAACACGGAACCCATGCTGTTGCTTGATACTAGTCGATTTTCTCAAGAACCACTTGAAATATCTAAATTTTAGTGATAGTCCATTCTGCTTCGCCAACAGACTACCAACTATCTAGGCTATCTGAGTCTACCACTTATTTGTTTTGTAGATAATCCCGTTGATGAAGTAAAGGTGTAGAGACCTTGAACTTAATTTTGAGGATCGCTCTAAAAAAATGTTTCGTCCTTATGACATTGAGACTTCGAGCGCGTGCTTCTTGCGTTTACTTTGTGAACTAAAAACTGCAAGCAGTTTAAGCTGTAGTAATAAATGTGTCATGACACCACACATTAAATAAAAAGAGTTATTTCAGACACTAAAAAAATAAGTGTGAACTCTATTCAACTAACAAGAAGACAGGAAATGATTATTCAACTGCTTGGTGGCCACCACAAATTTACTTAAGAAGGAAGACACTTTAATAGATTTCTGGATGCACATGCAGTCCATCAGAGTATGTACAGTATTCTCTCTTTAAGTAGTTGCTCGACAAGTAAACGCTTTTCATTTAATGTTTTCAACTCTCACAAGTCCACATTATCGTGCGTCTTAACATCAGCTGGTGTAGTAAGCAATTTGAATGGTTGGATTTGAAATTATAATAGAGCATACAGATGATACACCCTTCATGGTTTCATGTCAACGTTTACCTCACCTACGACAAAAATTATGCGTGCTTGTTGGTGTAATGGACCTGGCTCTGTCAATCCAAAAAGCATTCGTTCGCTTTACAGAACACCTTCGACTGTGTAGAACTACGAATCTTGGACTTTTCGAACTGTTTAAACTCGGTATTCTTTCCACAATCAAATATCTATTTAAACGTAATATTTTGACAACAGCACAACACATTCAAGACCGATTTAAGCAACAGATAAGTGTGTTGGAAAATATAATTCTAAATACGACTAACAATTTTGATTTGGCTCTTATAGTTCAACCTGAATTGTCTGGAGAGTTCTAGAAGCATTTTATGATTTTATAAAAAAAGTAACATTACTATAGTCCAGTAGCGTGAACATGGGCTAGTAGTGACGGGGTGGTTAATTAAATTACGAATCATATCCATGCTTATAACGTTTTAATTATTAACACTGCTGACAGCAAACTTCAATACTGTAACACTAGTAACTACTGCCATAAGCCGTGTGTCGTATCATGTTTGTGTATGATGCTTAATTTTACCGTAAATGCAGCTCATAGTCCATCTAAATTAGGTTAGGAGTAGCACGGTGTACACCGGGGGTATCTGATGATTGCGTTTCATATGTTCCGATTCGGAGTGCAGAAGAGCGCCTTAACACAAGAAAGTCTGCCACACAGAACACACACGAGTTTTCTAGTCTGCCAGTGGCTGTTAAACTTTAGCGTTGATTGTGAAACTGTTACACTATTTCCTAACATATAATTAATTCCTAAAATATAATTCTAAAATTATGAAGTACTTAAAATTTTGGTTGTTCTGCAGCTCTGCAGCGCTCACAGAGGAACCGCCACTGTAATATAGCCTGTCCATAAATGCAATGATGCATTTTTTGCATGAAAAAAAAGAATATTATTATATGTACAAGCGTGTGCATACAATTGTAGGTATATCTGTTGGCTTTGTTACCTGCGGATAATAATTTACAATGACCGGTTAAATGTTACTCAACAAGTTTATTTGAATATTCATCGGATTTAAACACATTACACCAAATCCAGCTGTAACTGGATAGCGTCAGTAACGATGAAATGGCCTGACACTTCTCATAACGATATATGTTATGGAAAATGGTTGACCACCATACAAATTCTGTGTGGCTACTTGCCAGATGACCGATATTCACCCGAACAGGCCGGTATATAAAGGCCGGTAAATAATTTTTATTATTTAAGAAACAAGAAACCAGACTGCAAAAAAATGAAAAAATAATTTGGCTTATTTATTTTTTATTTTAAATTTGAACGTATTAAAATTTCAAAACGCCTCAAGGTTATTTTTTGCAAATAAAATTCAAGACTTGACTAGGCCCTACTACCCTTCAGCCATGTCTTCGATTTGGTATTCAGATATTACAAAACAAGTTTTACACAAAATTTCAAGGTGCCTAAAATACCTACCCATAAATGTTTGATAGCAAAAAAAAAATGAAACAGCAAAAAAAAAATGAAATTAATAACTAAAAAGAGGAAAACAAGTCGGAAAATCTCAACATGCATTTGACTTTTTCTTTTGTTTTTGAATGAGTCCGCACTCGCTGCGACGAAAATAGCGTTCGTGATCAAAACTTGACAAATCCGAGATTTGTCAACTTTTGATCACAAACGCTATTTTCGTCGTTTAATTCGTATATGATATGTTGAGTTTAGATCAAAAATAGCCAGAAATTCCGATTTGTTTAGGGCTGAATACTGACGTACGATATATAACTCGATTTTTATTTAAAATGGATTTGTCAAGTTTTGCAAACAAGCTCCTCAATTATTAATTTAGTTTTATGTGCAGTTGGGTTTCTTGTTTTTTTTTTAAATACGTTATTAGTTCTTATTATCTTCCTTTCAGTTAGTCATTTGTACACATTCGAAAAATATGCAGAGATCCTACCTACAGGACTTTCAGGTTGTTTAATTCATAAACGGAGCTTATGGCTGTAAAATAGTCTAGGAAACATCATCTTGATTTTGAAAGACCCATTCAGTGTTCCTCAATATGCTACGCTATTTTTTTCCACCTCTACCGCCATTTTAGTTTTATAAAAATAAAACGTAGGCTATAATCATTACACGGTTTAGACTAATCGATGGACATCTCATTTATTTAAAATCCATCTAGTGGTTGGGATGCTTCGAGAGTATAAAGGATCCCACGTAATGAAGCCACACTGCCTGTATTAAGCAAATATAACAGTCTATACCAGGGGCGGGCACATCTTTTGATCGGCGGGCGACATAGCAGATGAAAATTTACCGCGGGCCGGATGGCCGTCGAAAATTTCACCGCGGGCCAAAAATTTGCAAAAAAAAGATCGTCAAATTCTAAATCCGCATTTGGAGAGCAAAAAAAAAAAGGTCCTCACATACTATTTCCGCATTTGAAGAGCAAAAAAAAAAGGTCCCCGCATTCTATTTTCGATACTATTTTTCTAAAATTTTCTAGAATGCTTCGCGGGCCGGATAAAATTGCGCTGCGGGCCGGATCCGCCCGCGGGCCGCCATTTGCCCAGGCCTGGTCTATACTATACGATACTATAGTTTTATATGGTGATGATTGAGGTTTACATTAAGGTGAAAAATACTGTAATCGTTTTTACCACACATAAGACAGGTGTATACAAAGCTTTGTGTATTCAAAACATTACTTTTGATTGAATTTACAATGAGAGTCGAATATAAACAAAGTTATGCATACGTATTATATAAATCAATAAACATATTTAATCCTAAGTGATAACACAACTAGCCATCCACTTGTTACATATATGTTTTTTTCACGTCTGGAAAGAAAGTTTACTATAATAATAATAATAATAGTAATTTACTTTATGTAATTAAAGTTATTGGGTGAAGGCAACTACTGTGGGCTCTTCACCTTGTAGCAGGCGTGTTCAACTTGTACATTATCAATCCTGAAATAACTTTAAGCATGGCTTTAAAATTACTGTGATTATTTTTGGTAATTTATGATTTCATTGTTATGTCTAACGGATTTTTGATGTTAAACATCTGCTGGCGCGTTTGTATTGGGAGTAAAAACGTGCAAACGCCGGGACGCTCGACGCTGTTCATGACACGTGTTGTGTTTAATTTAGTTACTAGAATTTCGTTAGATGACAGCGCGAACATGTATGTTAGCGTTTGCTGTGTGTATATGTTGGATTTTTTGTTGATGGCGACATCTAACTAAACATCGAACATAATATACCATTGATATTTCGACGTGTGTTTGTTTATGCAGTTTTGCGTGGGTAAATAATCATTGTGCGTTGTTATATATTTTTTCGTTTTCACTTCGTTCAAATAAAAACAATTCAATAAAAAAAATTATAGAGATTTTTCACATCTGCCAGGCGTCCCACGACGTCTTAGATTTAGACCCGACTAACTAATTTGGTATCTTTATTTTTTATTTGATTAAATATTAAAATCGAACGTATTAAAATTTCAAAAGGATATTTTTTGCAAATAAAATTTTGCAAAGCTAAAAATTTACGGATTGGCTAGGCCTCACTACCCTACAGCCAGGTTTTCGATTTTGTATTCAGACATTACAAAATAAGTTTTACACAAATTTTTTCGGCGCCTCGAATACCTACCCAAAAATGTTTGATAGCTCTCCTACTATTACGCTTATAGGTGACGTACCTAATACCTGCTTAATATAGATAACTTATAATAATGACTTAATTAAGATTTAAAAAACTAATATAATATGCCACGGACACGACGGTCATGGACGTCTGTCTTATGCGGCTCTATTGTTGCGAAACATTGTCGTAAATGTAGGTATAAGTTCACTTTTACAGTACAGTGGACCCCCGGTAATCCGGCCCCTGTCTAATCCGGCACCCCCTGTAATCCGACATGGTTTATTATTTATTATTGAATATTTTTTGACAATCTTCGCTAATGCATGATTGAACAAGTTGTATGCACCACCACTATTGTGCTCGACTCGTAGGGTATTGTTAATTTGAAGTTTGAAAAAGATAGCGGTGCGGTCTAGCGTGTGTTCATTGTTTACTGTTTATTCATTGTGTATTACGCGTTATTCGTACCTAGTAATGTCGTCACAAGCTCAGAAGCGGATGCACAAAACACTGACAATTAAAGAAAAATGTGATATTCTTAGGCAGTACCTACTCTATAATCCGACAAATTCGTTAGTCCGACACTGCCCTGCAAAATGTTTGTCGGATTACCGGGGGTCCACTGTATAGGTAATTCCTTGCTTAATGTCTTTAATTGGTTCCATGAAAATTGAACGGTTAGTTACGTGCTAAGATTTTTGTTACAAATATAAAAATATATAGCCTTAATTTGGCACAAAAATTAAAATTGCCAAGAGCCTGAGTAATGAATTATTGAATTATATTTCTTGAAACTTTTAATTTTCAATTTGCCAGGAACTGTTTAGCGTACTGTCTGTGATTTAAAAAAAAATAGTTTTTTTTTTAATGGAAGTCTTTTCTTTTCAGCTGGAATTCTTCTATTCTATGTGATATTCTTTTCTGGTCTGGCGGCGCTATTTGCAATATGCATGCATACATTAATGTCGACGCTGGATGAAAATCGTCCAACGTGGATTTTAGATGAAAGTCGTATTGGTGTAAATCCAGGACTTGGATTTAGACCGATGTCTCCTGTAGTCGAAGAAGGGTCACTTATCTGGTACATCGCTAAAAACCAAACCAGTGTAAGAAAATGGACAGATGAACTCGACTCATTTTTAGAAGGTATGTACATTATGTTTGTACTATTTAAATCTTTGATTAACATCTGAATAGAACTCTTCAAATAAATAAAATTATCGACCGACGACCAATTTTTTCAGACTAGGTATATATTAACAAAAATTATAACTCAAGAATTCAATAGATACCGTTTCGGTCCAGATTTCTGCAGAAATAATCTAAAAAATATAATATCTACTTATTTTCTAAATTCTAATAGAATTAAGTTTTTTAGATTATTTCTGAAGAAGATCCAAATCCGGACCCAAACGTCGTCTATTGATTTATTGAATTATAATTTTATAATATTTGTTAATATATAGTCTGAAAAAATTGGTCGATAATTTTATTTATTTGATTTGTACTATTTAATCAGCCTGTTTGCCGTACTATAACGGTTTTGTAAGCTTTCATCTTCAAAGCATTTAGGAGTGGATGCTCCTGTCACTATGTACGCTGACGACACATCGCTAGTTTTATCTGACAAATCCTCAATAGTCCTTGAAGATAAGTGCAATGACACTCTTGACAAACTTTCGTCATGGTTTAGTGCCAATTCGCTTTATTTGAATGACACGAAAACAAATTTTATACGTTTTCACAGCCGTCAGAACAGGTCTGATCTAAATATCTCTCTAAAGACTAATAATAAGGATATATCTAGAGTTCAATATAGTAAGTTTTTAGGTTTGCATATTGATGCAAACCTAAATTGGAAGTTTCATTGTGAAACTTTGACTGGTAGATTGAATTCTATATATTATCTGTTTAGGAATCTGAGAGATATCTTGGATCAGCAACAATTGATTTGCCTGTATTATGCGCAGGTACATTCGAGGCTGAACTACGGGGCTCTTTGACTTTAGCTTCCAATGTTTTTATTTCACAGAAGAGGATTGCTAGATGTATTGGCGGAGTGACACAGTCTAGCTCTTGTAGGGAACTTTTCAAAAAATTCAAAATATTTACTCTAACATCATCTTACATTTTTGAATTAGCTTTATATACTTTTACAAATAAAGATAAATATGAACTAGGTTCTGATATTCACAACATCAATACACGCCAAAAAAGCACTCTAAGAGTTCCTTATAGTCGCTTAAATTTGAGCAAAAGATCCCCAGCCCATCTAGAGGTAACTATTTTTAATAAACTGCCTGTACATATAAAATTAGCAACAGATGTAAAACATTTCAAAAATTCTCTGAAAATTTATTTGCTGGAAAACGCCTTTTATAATTTAAATGAATATTTACTGTAATGTTCATTCACCTGACATTTTTAACACTGTACTTTACAGTTTCTTAAAATAAAAGCTTATTATTATTATTATTAGTTTGAATGTAACATGATAATATCAACTATTCTCTGGACGATTATATTTATGAAACTGGTTTATTATATCTACTGCAGCTGTACCCGGCCACACGTTACCGTCTGTTTTGAGTGTGTTGCTGTTACGCCCAACGGATGGCACTCCCGTTGTCGTAAAATGTTTAGTATAGCGTGTGTTGCTTTGACGTTCAACATATTATGGCGCTTCCATTGCCGTAAAATATTTAGTATGACGTGTTTTGCTTTAACGTACAACAGGTGGCAGGTCACAGGTGTGCCATCTATAGTACCTATCCAAAAACACACGCGTATTTGTATGGCACGTTGTGTCAAAATTTTAAAGCAATCTGTGAAGAACGTTCGGAGATTTAAGAATTTGAGCAAAGGACATTCTTAAATCTTTGATTAACGTCTGATTAGAACTCTTCAAAACAATCTGCATAGCGAAAAATAATAAGAGATAGTCGTTATAGTGTAACTGTTCGCAAAATGGAACGACAAAGAAATGACTATGCATAAAAAAGTATGCCACTTATTATTCGACCGATTGGCGCCGATTGATTTATCATTCATGCGAAGATAGGGGGGATAAAAAATTTCAAAGGAGGTAAAAAGGGTTAAAATTTAAAAAAAATTCTACCGCTTCATTTTTAGGTTCTGTTAGAGCCAAATGACCGGGAAATACCAGCGACAAAATTTTTTTTTAACCCCCTTTGAAATTTTGTATCCCCCCCTATCTTAAAATGGGTCCAGATTCCGACTATATATCATAGAAAAAAAATGCTCTAAATTATTTAAATAGCTTATGTACCAAGCGGAAGAAGGTTTGGACGACATGGTTTTTTTACGCGTCAGCTCCTTAACTATAGTAGGTATTTTCATAAAGTTATAAGAATTTTCAATAAAGCAAATTAATTATACTGATTTAGCGCTTTGACAAGTTGATTGCTTTAAAATAATATATAGGTAATAGGTATATAAAAAAAGTAATTTTACTCTTGTATAAATATTATAGACAACACATTTGTTGTTTTTTCTACATTATCGTAGGTACATATATAAAAAAAGTAATTTTACTCTTGTATAAATACGATATTATAGACAACACATTGTTGTTTTTTCTACATTGTCGTCCCAGGTTATCATATAATATTGCAGCAATGTCGACTGACGGTTACAAAATTAACTCAACGATTTTAGATTTCAAACTGAGGGAACATACAATCCGGATCTAACCAGTTAACGTTAGTTAAAATGTTTACCTGACAACTACAAAATGTTAAGTGAGTGTGGAACAGCCTACAGATTAAAGGTTGGTTCACACTTAAGGCACTGAGTACGGACAGTAACAACATGTACATTTTATAATAATAATAATAATAATAATAATAATAATAATATAACCTTTATTTATAAAATTCCAAAGAATGTAAATTGCGTCATATAAAAAAAATTTTAAAATTTAAAAAATCTTCTATACGCTATAAAAATTTGACTCTAATAAAACATGTTTTAGCGCTTTTTTAAAATTAATGAGGCAGGTTGACCTTTTAATGTAATCCGGCACTTTATTGTATATCCGAATCATGGCATTGCGAACGCCGGCGTGAGCAACGCTGAGGTTTGATTTGTAGACTTTTAATTCGCTGTGATTTCTTGTTTCATGATGGTGTGTTTTCATATTGTCATTAAACATATGTATATTATTTTTAACGAAGCACGCGCAGTCTAAGATGTATTGGTCTTTAAACGTAAGTATTTTAAATTTTTTAAAAAGCGGCTTACAGTGCTCACGACGGCTCGCACCTGCCATAATTCGGATACATCTTTTTTACTATCACTTAGATTTTTGACCAAATATTCGGGACGGTAAATCATAAAGCAGTATATATTATATACTAGATAATATTATAAACAGGTAAAATTTGGATGTAGGAGGTAATCTCCGAAACTACTTCATCCGATTTCAAACATTTTTTCACCAATATTTATAATGAACCTGCAGGATGAACTTAGGCTATATTATTACGTTAAAATAAAAGCGCCTTTCGTGGAGACCAATTTTACAATGTAAGTCGATGAAAAACCGGCGGTCTACAAATTTGGCCGAAGCCTAACCGGGCCGTTAGTACTATATAATTTAAACCTAAATAGGCTAAAACTATTAACATTTTCCCAGCTCTTTGAGAGTTGATATATTTTTTTAAAACTTACTGGTAACTGTCGGGTTATCTGGGTCAAGTATCAATTCATATTTAAGAAACATATTATAATTTTTTAACTGAAATTAAACCATATTTTGTTGTCATTAATTACTTACTACGTCGCGCGCGTCGTGTAGCACGTGCGCAGTACGTAGCACTAGCAGGAGGTACAAAATAAGTTTCAAATTAATTATATGCAAATAAATAAATTAGTAAGATATTCGCAAATATTTTTTCCATGCTTTTATATTTTGTGCCATTATGTTCGTGTTAAAAATTTTATTAAAAATTAGTTTATTTACACCATTTATTTTTAATTCCCTACCCAGATTTTATTGTGTCAAAATGTAAAATTACTCAGGTGTTTAGACGATGTGGCAGTACACCTCGCCTTTGATAATGTTTACCACAGTTGTAGACGAAACGTCAGGTAAAAATACCAATGGACCACGGCCTACAAGCCTGGAAACAAAGAAGATTTGTAAAATTATTATTATGATTGATGGGTGAGGAGGAAGATGCTGAACAGATGTTTAAACCCGGCGCCAGCTTGCGACGCGACACGACAGTCCTGAATTAGTTGTATTTGTCTTGTCATATAGGAGTGGGATCATAAAAACGTCGCCGTATAATATTTTTTTTGAAGAACTCGATACCAAGTTTATAATTAAAAGTAAAAAGAAAAATAATAACTTATCTCTAACCTTAAAATAGAAAATGGAAAAGTTTTTAAGGGTGATCGATCCTTTTGTGCGACCACTACCTACCGGATTAGTACGATAAAGCAAGATGCGCACTAATCGCCTTACAACAATCGGTGCTTTTAGAGAGTGTAATAATAAACAACAGTTCACGCATTGAATCAAATCGGACAAGCGATCCGGTACAGAGCGTATTCGATGCAGTGTGCGAGCTTCTATTTTGTTATGCAGGGCTTAATCGGGTCGATTCAGACTGATAAATATTATAGATTATAAAAGCTCATTAGTTGAAGTCTTTAGCCGTTAGCCTATATTCAAGTTGGTTCAGTGCACGCCGTGCTTTAATCTCGAACAATAACAACGATGTCAACATTCATTTCACAATAGCTTTGTATTTTGTAGACAAAACTATGTATGTAGATACCTCACCAATTATTAATCAATGAAGTGTTAGAATATGGTAAACAGAAAACAAAGATTTTACGAACTGTGAAACGTATCGCGAAGTTAATTTGTTTTTTGTCTGTGGTCACGTGGCAAAACGATCGCCTAAAAAGTGGCTACACCGAGAGAAACGGCTATATATTTGACACGTGTCTCTAGTTACAATATATATAAAAATGAATAAAGGTTATTGGCATATTTATCATAAAAAGCATCCCTGTATGTCAAACTGTTTTGTAGATAAAAATAATCCATTAGATGTATTGACGCTTCTCAAAGTCTCATGTTTTTTACACTGTGAACACAAGCCAAACGATTAATATTATAGGTATTTAGAAATAAGAAAACTCGAATAAACTGGTTTTAAATAATTCGATAAAAATATAATCTGGTTTAAATGAGTTCAGGGGTATTTCCACTATTATGACTGTAAGTCATTGTCGATATTTCAAATAAAGCTCGTTTATATGGGACATTTTTCTGGATAAAATATTAAAAGTTTGTAATCTAGTTTTATACATTTACTGGACCAAATTTTTTTTCGAAAATATTTTTTGTAAGCTTTGTTCAATCGCAACAAAAAATTTCAATGATTTTTTTAAATTTGGAAATACACGAATTTGCCAATTTTCAACTCTTTGATAGTACCTACTGTAATGTCGCAGTATTGTCCTTTTATTGGCTCGCCAACACACACACCACAGGTCTTACTTCACCGGTCGTCAGACACTGACTACCGATTCCGCTCTGTGACGTATGCGCCCGAGACAAGGCTTACATAATACACTACATCCCTTTCTTGTTTTAATTTAGTTGAGCTAAATATTAATTAATAAATAAATAACATCGTAATATTTTCAATCAACATTTATTTGTACAAATACCATACATTCGTTTCATTGGTGAAGCTCTCCTTCGTCCGCTTTGTCTAGAACCTTCCATTCTCCTTCAACTTTCTTTAAATGCATCAGGTTCCTTCTTAGTGTATGTCCCGTTTCATCGTTTCGAATCTCGATGTCTCCGTCTTTGCTTTTTTCTACCGTATGAGGTGTTTCCTCAAAGTTCGGGCTCAGTTTATTTTCCTTGGTCATATTCTTGACGTATACTTTATCTCCCGGTACTAACTCGTCTTCTTTTGCTTTTCTCTTCCGATCTGCATATATTTTCCCTTTCCCTTTCATTTCTTGATCCCTGTCTCTAACATCTATATCCAGGAAATTTTGTTCAGCATCGCGAATCATGGGGATTTTGTCTCTAAATTCCCTTTTGAAAAATAGTTCCGATGGTGTTTTGCCGGTAACAGTGTGAGGTGTGCTATTGTACATAGTTAAATATTCCAACAAGCTTTCCTTCCAGTCTTTTTTTTTCCACCTGACTTATCTTAAGTCGTTTTAAGATGTCGCGGTTCTGACGTTCTACTTCGCCATTTTGTTGCGGCCAGTACGGGACGGTATTGAAAAGGGTGATGTTTCTTTCCGTGCAGAACGATTTAAACTCGCCGCTACAGAATTGTTTTCCATTGTCTGCTGTTATT
The DNA here is from genome assembly GCA_963575645.1 of Xanthostigma xanthostigma. Taxonomy (NCBI): domain Eukaryota; kingdom Metazoa; phylum Arthropoda; class Insecta; order Raphidioptera; family Raphidiidae; genus Xanthostigma; species Xanthostigma xanthostigma. The sequence continues at coordinate 19,283,421 of OY754468.1, forward strand.
GATGCTGGGTTTCCTATTCGGCTAAATATTTCGCTCAAAAGAGTAATAATATCTGAGCTTGTAATCTTACGGCAAATCTTAATTTCCTTATATCTACTAAAATAGTCAACCACTACGAATAGATAGTCGCCGCTTGGAAGTGGACCCATTAGATCAATGGCTATATCAACCCATGGTTCTTTTGGCAATTCCCTGCGTTTTAACGGAACAGGTGGATTTGGGGCCGAAACTAAGGTGCATCCTTTACAAGACTTTACTACTTTTTCAGCATCCTTGTCGTATTTTGGCCACCAAACTTTCGTTCTTAACCTTGCCTTCATTGCAACAATTCCTGGGTGACCTTCGTGAGCTGCACTTAATACTCGGTCTCGTAACTTTGTAGGGATAACGATTTTTGTGCCTCTCAGCAATATTCCTTCGTAAAAGCAAAGTTCGTCTTGGAAGATTTTATATAATTTAACTTCTTCGGCCCACCTATCGTTAAACACGCCTTCTTTAACTTGCTGTATTTCTCTATCCCCAAGGGAACATTCCATGATCTGTTTTAAAGATACTGCGACGGGCCGAGTGTATTCAACAATTTGTTGAATGAAAATGTCCCGAGTTGGTGGTAAATTTTTTGGGATTTTACACAATCTTGATAACGGATCCGCAATATTACTTTTCCCGGGCTGATAAACAACTTGATACTTGTATGATTGAAGGCGTAAAATCCATCTTTCGATTCTCGCGCATGGTTTTGATTTTGGTCCAAAAATTACCTCGAGAGGTTTATGGTCCGTTACCAGGTCAAATTCCTTGCCATAGAGAAATACGTGGAAATGTTCTACTGCCCATACTAGGGCAAGTGCCTCCTTTTCCGTCTGGCAGTATCGACGTTCGCAATCTGTCGGCGTCTTATGACCATATGCAATAATTCTTGGGCCCTTACTGTTTATCTGAATGAGGACACCTCCTAGTCCCACAGGACTAGCATCTGCAATGACCACAGTTCGGTCTTTTACGTTATAATATCCTAACGTTGGAATATTTGTCAGATCAGATTTAAGTGAATCGAATGCTTCCTGTTGATTTGATCCCCATATTCCCTCGATATGGGATCCTTCTGCTTTGCAACCTCGTAAGAGTTCCCTGAGTGGGTCTGTTCGCGTTGCCAAGTCGGGAATCCATTTACCAACAAAGTTCACCAGACCCAAAAAACTTTGTAGCTCTCCAATTGTGTTTGGGGGTCTAAACTGTTGTATAGTGGAAATATATTTTGGTAGTGGCTTCGCACCATGTTCTGAGAGTTCATGTCCTAGGAAATTTACTCTCTGCATTCTGAACGAGCACTTCTCTTCTTTCAAAACCACATCATTGTACTTTAGTACGGCCCTCACTTTATTTAATCGTTCATCGTGCTCTTTCAAATCCTTGCCATATATTAGTATGTCATCAATAAAGTTGATTACACCATCACATCCCAATAACATGCGTTCCAAGGTTTTTTGAAAAATTTCTGGGGCACATGAAATCCCAAACATCAATCTTTTGTATCTAAATAGTCCTCTGGTTGTAATGAATGTGGTAATATGTCTCGAATCTGGGTGGATCTCAATTTGATGAAATGCGTCTTTGATGTCGAGTTTGCTAAAATATTTAGCTTCATGAATCTTTGGTAATAATTTATCCATAACAGGCAAAGGGTGATTTTCACGCACAATTGCTTTATTTGCTCGACGCATATCGACGCAAAGACGCACTTCTCCATTGTCTTTCAGGATGGGGACTATCGGTGATACCCACCTTGAAGATCCTTTCACTTCTTCTATAATATCTCTTTGGATCAGTTCTTCTATTTTATTTTCTATTTTTTCTTCAAGTGGTATGGGGATTCGCCTGTAGGGTTGAGATACGGGTGGTATAGAATCATCTATCGGCAAATCAATTAAAACGTTCTTGAATTTAGGAAACGTGCCGGAGTCGACGTGATTTGCCTCCAGGTTCAACCCAATTTTCAGTATCCCTAACGCCATGGCCGTCGTCTTCCCCAATAAGTTTCTTGTGCCATTTAAAATGACGAAGAACGTAGTATTCTGACACTTGTCTCCGATTTGTAAGCGTGCTTGAAAAGAACCTTTTACTTTTAACGGAGTATTGCTTCCGCGATGCCATAAAATTCACGTCGGTGTTTGCAATTTGATTAGATACCTTCACTCCCTTATTTTTCATAAATTCCCAGGTCTCTGCCGTAATCAAATTCTTTTTACAACCCGAATCAACCAGTATCTTTGTTCCTACTCCTCCAATGGTGCAATCGAACTCTACCTCGTCGTCAATATGAAACACGTAGTGTGTGTCCTTTCCTTCTTCAATTTGCCTCTTAAAAGTTTGTCTCGATTTACAAAACTGGCGAAAGTGGCCTTTTGATCCACATTTAAAGCATTCTTTTCCCCAAGCAGGGCAGTTTTTTCCATTAGAAGCATGTCTTGAGTTGCCGCATCTACTGCAACTAAGTTTTTCCGATTTCCGTCCTTCAAATTTGTTTTCTTGTATTCTTTCCCTTCCGATTCTAATTTTTGATCTTGAATCAATTTTATTTACGCTTTCGTTCTTGCTAATAGAATCAAATTGTTCTAATTGAGTTTTTACTGCTTCCAGAGTAATGGCTTCAAGTATTATTTGGTCCAAGGTTATTTCATCTCCCATTTTTAGGATTTTCTTTCTAAGATCAATCGACAGACCTTTTTCCGTGATTTGATCTATAATGTTTTCCTCCTTGTCTTTAAATTTACATTTGTCCGCTTGGTTACGCAGTCTCACCAGAAATTTTTCGAATTTCTCATTTGGTTCCTGTTTCAATAGCCGGAATATGTGTCGCTCATATACCTTGCTTTGCTTTGGGGCGAAATACTCATCGAGTTTTGAAATAGCCGTTTTGAAAACGTCTACGTTTTCTTGCGGAGTTGCATTAGCTCCCGGAATGTTATAAAAAATTTCTTGTAGCTCTAGCCCTCCAAAATGCAAAAGGCTTGCTCTCTTTTTTTCAGCTTTATCGATGTTGGAAGCCTCTAGGTAGAGCAGTAGTGCTCTCTTCCAGCGCTCCCAGCGGACTCCCACTGATGTGGGGTCGCTTTCACAATCAAATTTGTCCAATGTTAGAGATGATGACGCCATACTTTAATTTTAGTGGGTCCTCCTGAAACAACCCAGTTTTATTATTCAGACTGACTATAGTTTCCATCTGCCAGGCAATTAAATGCTCAGATTTTTCTGCTTTGAATCTAAGTATTTATAATACATTTGTGCTAATAATCAATATAACAATTCAATGTTCAGATGTTTATCTGCGTTCAAATGATTTGTAACACATTTGTGTTATTCACCAGTAACAATTTAATGTTCAGATATTTATCTGCGTTCAAATGATTTATAACACATTTGTGTTATTCACCAGTAACAATTCAATGTTCAGATATTTATCTGCGTTCAAATGATTTATAATACATTTGTGTTATTCACCAGTAACAATTCAATGTTCAGATATTTATCTGCGTTCAAATGATTTACAACACATTTGTGTTATTCACCAGTAACAATTCAATGTTCAGATATTTATCTGCGTTCAAATGATTTATAACACATTTGTGTTATTCACCAGTAACAATTCAATGTTCAGATATTTATCTGCGTTCAAATGATTTATAATACATTTGTGTTATTCACCAGTAACAATTCAATGTTCAGATATTTATCTGCGTTCAAATGATTTACAACACATTTGTGTTATTCACCAGTAACAATTCAATGTTCAGATATTTATCTGTGTTCAAACAATTCCGTTACTACTAAAATACCGCAATGTAAACTTGTTACAGCCCTGTAATCAAACGCTCTTATTGTTTCCAGAACATGATCCGTAATCTAACAAAATTATGACGGGGTAGCAATTGAATTTGTATACGTATAAATGCTATGTTATGAAACAATATATAGATATGAGATTATTAATATTTGAATGATAAGATAAGATTTTATTATTATTAATCACAGTCGACACTGCAACTTGTATGTGACAAGTTAAAATAAAACACTTCAGATCTTAAATTAAAATTTAATTAATAGCGAGTTTAATTATTTCCCAAAATAATATCAATTTTAGCAAAACGTTATATAAATGTTTAATGATCAATTGATCTTCACAATATACCAACGTATCAAAATTATTAGATTTGTTCTCTGACGTAATTTTCTACTGTTATTATCCAAACAATGGTACCTACTTGGCACCAATCTTTTCTTTTTAATTAATTTAGCACATGTATGTACTTACTTTTAAGTTTTAATCCTCGTCGCCAGATGTAATGTCGCAGTATTGTCCTTTTATTGGCTCGCCAACACACACACCACAGGTCTTACTTCACCGGTCGTCAGGCACTGACTACCGATTCCGCTCTGTGACGTATGCGCCCGAGACAAGGCTTACATAATACACTACACCTACTATACCTATGTTTAAAAGTTGTAATTTTGATCGGCCTCTATACTTTTACATCTCCTTTCAGTTATGTTGAACAATCTGTACAAAATATGTTAAATAGATAAATCCAGAGAAATAAACATTTTAATCGGTCAATTATTATTAGAATAGGGTGAATTTAATCAACCATATTTCATAAAGGTAATATATTATTTACTCTAGATAAGAAGTTACATTTTATGAAAAGAACGTTTTATTTTTATCTAAAGGCCGCTGCACACGAGGCTGGTTTTGCCGCTGAAATCACTGCTGGGCGGCACGAGGCCCAACAGTGATTCTAGCCGCAAAACCAACCTCGTGTGCAGCGGCCTCTAATTCAGTTCGATTGAAAAAAAAAATTCTCCATAGTCCTGTTTATGGTGGTAAATCAGCCCTGCGCCTTTGACCCTTGTACAAGTTCTGGAATGACATCCTGTCTCATGATTGTATTTATCTATGATTTTAAGCTTGCTGTTACTTAAGTGTTAAATCAGTTTTTATGACAGTATCCAAAGTTACTTGACTGTTAAATGAAAAGAGTCTATTAAAATTTCATAGTTTTATACGATGCGTTTGCAAATTACCTTAGTAATGGACAGGGCCCGGGTGGCTCCCCACAAGCCCGAGACTGGATTATGGTAGATGAGATACTATCGGAAAATAATTAAATATATACAAATGATTAAATTATCAACGATATATTTTATTGTTGACTATTTCCAATAATGCTATTTTTAGTAAAAAATGCCAACTCAATAAGGATTTAATCTTCCCGCTATGAAAATTGAAAACTTCAGTTGGCGTTGCGTGTTCGAGTTGCGCTATCTTTACCTCCGTCGCGATCGCGTCGCGAATCGATATAATGCACCTCTTTCGCATTATTTGAAAATGTGTACCGATTCGATCGGGTTTTTAAGAACATCTAAAAATTAAATTTCATTTTTTTTAATATCTCTGATTTCTGAAATAATGGCAAATGTATTATGATATAATAATACACGTCTAAATAAGTTGATTCGATTAAAAGTTATCGCCGTTCAGAAATTTTCAAAACTAGTTTCAGGGAACAGTGATAGCCTGCTCAGGTTCAACCACAGAACAGTAAAGGTATACTGTTCTGTGGGTTCAACCATTTTCGAATTTTTCTATTTCATTTCTTTCTAATTGTATGAACGAACTATTTCATCTAGTTTACATTTAGGTTGTAAGAGGTGGGACCTAGCCTGTACGGATCTTACATACCGCGCAGGCTGTGGCCCGGCTGGCAAACTCCACCTCGACTATATGGCAGTCCGACGCTGGTAATGGAGTCGTTACAATGTCTATAAACATGTAGGCATTTCAATTTTTGCTGACGAACAAAAAAAAGAACACTCTCCAAATGTGCTGATATAAAAAGCATGGTATTTTAAGAAGGGATAATTATGGCAGGATATAATATGACCAATGAGATTATCAGTACCCGGCTATGCTTTGCTGTGGCTCAGTATGGTTGGCGTGTGTTGCTGTTATGTTCTACAGATTGCTGTGAAATATTTAGTATAGCGTCTGTTGCAACAGGTGACGCTATATGGCACTGTTTTAAAAAAAAGCATATTTTCACCTGTCACAGGTGCGACATGTATATAATATAAAAACACGCGTGTATTCGAATGCAACGCTGTGTCAAAATTTCAAAGCAATCGGTGAAGAACTTTCTAAGATTTACGATTTTGAATAAACAAACATTTACCATTTTTTTTGACGTGATAACGTCTTATAAATTGATGAATCACCAATCTTATAAATTGATAAAACACCGGCTGCATGTACGAAAAAGTGTAACGTTCCTAACGGTCGTAACGTTCCTAACGCGTAACGTTCCTAACGCGTAACGTTCCTAACGCGTAACGTTCCGCCTGACCCTGTGCGTGCTTTTTGCTAATTTCTCGCTCAATTTAAATCAGATCGGTTTGAAACCAGTCTTAAACGAAAGAGGAGAACATTTTACATAGATTTCGTATAACAGAATTTGCCTAAACAGTTTTTTTATACAAATTTAAAATAGCTGTATAAATGCAATGTTGTCTAATGCATGACGCGACGCGGTCGGTCGTCTTTGTTTGCCGTACATGGAAATTAGAAAATAACGTATGTCTTGTCTTAACATGAAAACGGCTGCATTTCTAATGTTTAATTCAATTTTTTGACATTAGTATTTTGTGAAATGCAACGCCTTCTAAGTTAACTATTGGAATAACTAATTATTATTAGAACATAATACTTTGACAGTTGCAAACGTCACTTTTGACATTTCTTATCATTCCGACACCAAGGATGAGCGGATTGAAACCAAATTTTGGGAGGATGTTTGATATGGAAATATGAAGTGGCCTATTGTTTTTGGGGAACATCGGCGCATGCGTAAAAGAATATATCTCTTATAATGTTGTTTTATATAATAATAATATAGTTTTTAAAACGGTTTTTACTCTATCTATTTTTACTAGAAATTTTTGTAAATTTTTTGGGGAAAATCGGCGCATGCGCAAAAGAGATACATGCCATAGTTGTTTTTTATATAATAATAGTATACTTTTTATAGTGTTTTATTATTCTACTTAATAAAATTTACCTAAATTTGAAGCGAAAGATGCAATATCATAGATTCGAATTATTATAATTATTATATAAATTTAGGTTATGTATTACGGAATACGTTATCACGTAAAACTATCGTCCGTAAACCGACTTTACAGACAACCAATTTTTTTTAATTGCAACTCGGTACCTGCCTATTGCCTGATCAGGGTCCAGGGATACTCCAAAATCATTAACATGTCAGGTTTTTAATTGCCTGTCGCCAGACCTGACTTAAGTTTCTGTATTTGTAATTTCTTTAAACACAATATTGTTAAATAATGTATGCTTAATATGTATATTTTTAACGTCTCACGGATTATTATTAGTAAATTTCTTTAGTTAGTTGTTTGTTGACAAGTTTGTAATGTATTAACGGCGCCAATTATGTAAATAAAGCGATTAAACTTGAAATTACTCAAATTGCTTGCTAGACAACGACCTGTGTTGACACTGGTACATCCTCTAATAGTCCAAGAGCTATAAAACATTTTTGGGTATTTGAGGCGCCGTACAAATTTGTGTAACACTTCTATTGTAATGTTCGAATACAAAATTGAAGACCTGGCTGAAGGGTAGTGGGGCCTGCATACATTGAGATTTAGTATTTAATAAAATAACAAGTAAATAAGCCAAATGATTTAAATTTCCTTTATTTTCAGCATATTTGGATAACAGTAAGTTACCACCGGGTACAGTCCAGCAAGTGTGCGATTTTGACCAACTACCAACTAAAGGTAAAGTCTGTGCTGTCGAAGTAAATAACTGGGGACCTTGTTCCAGCAAGGAGGGATACAGTTTCAATAGATCGTCGCCGTGTGTCTTCATAAAATTGAATAGGGTATGTATAAAGAATTTTTTTTTAATATATTCGTAAAATTAAAGAGAAAAACTAGCAACATAATGCTTCACTTACCTGTAGTTGATCAAATTTTATTCCTTAGCATATTTACTAGCTAATACGTCAAAATCACCCGCTATTTTGGACTAAAAAAATCAGACAATTTTGTAAATAAAAACATTTACGCAAATGACAGTACATAATATGCATTATTGATTATAAACGTTTATTAAAAGAAAAATCAATGGTTAAAAATCGTTTCTTAATAATTTTGTCTAGATATTCTTAAAAAAATACACCAGCTGTATCTACATTATAGTACATTATAGTTATGTACAATATATACAAACATTTCTATAAATTATTAGATTATGAGTTATTTTGCATGATTCATAAAGATCTGTATTGTTGAAACGCCAATATATTATAAGCTAAACCAATATTACTAATATTTCGTATTCGCGAGTCGTAAAAATCTAGATTATCAAAACCCAAATAACTGAAGAATCTAGCGCAGACAAAAGTATGTCAATAACCACATATTAAGATTGTGGCAACAACGTCAAATTGTATTAAAACTTCTGTTTCGGTACAATTTCTTAAACAGCATCACGTGCATTATTAGTGTACGTATGAGTGAGTGACTACTTACATAGAAGATGTCGTTACAGCGTCGCAGTTGAACCATAGTACTAGAGTACGCAAGCGAGTATGCTTGCCATAAGTGAAAGTGTATTGCAGTTCAGAGAGAGAACGCTGCAATTGTTCCGTATCATTCTCTCTCTCTCTCTCTCCCTCTCTCATGAGCGCTCGTTGACAGATCGTTAACTGAAGAGGGGAGTGCGGGGAAAACGATACCCTTATGTAACTAGCCATGTGCTATTTTAATTTATATCTTTAGTTACCATAGTGACAGGGCCGGCGTCACTCTTTTTTTTCGAGTGGGTAGTAAGAAAGAGGCTGGGGAGGCGGGGGGGCTTTCATGGATGATGTTTTGCAATTTTAAATTTCAAACATAGAAAATATTAGACTTTAGGGTTTTGTCCGATAATTCCGAGTGGGTATGTACCCACTGGGATGTTTTCCGAGTGGGTACTACTACCCATACTACCCACGTCAACCGCCGGCCCTGCATAGTGATACGGAATTGTAAGCAGCCTTCTCTCTCTTAATCGCAGACACTTTCAAGGCTCACTCGTATATTAACCCTTTCAATTTCATTGGTTTCTTATCAAAAATAGGCGGGAGTATGGTAAAAATGTTTATAAACTTTATACGCCTTGAGTGCGCTGTTGTCAAGTGTCAACACGCATTTTATAAAATATTTTATTTTCAGCAATAATTATTTTTTTTCTCGTGATTTTCAATGGTGACAATAGATGAAATTTTGAACAGAACTTGTTGGATATTTGACTAACGTATTCTTTATAAAAATTGAGTATTTTTCTCTGGGTGGTATTACTGTTTTACCGGTATTAAATTATGAATACGCGATTTTCCCATAAGAGCTCATTGAAAAAATAAGTTGACCTGTTGACCAAATTTCAGTTTTTAGCGGTGATTTGAAATACCTGTTACATATTATGATATTAGGTATATCTAGCAATTATTGTCAAATTATTGAGGTACTTAAGTAACAAACGACTAAAGTATGCAACCACTTTGACTTTTATTATTATTTTTTTTTTTTGTAAATTTTGAAACAGTTCTTCAGTGGCTTAGACTCAACAATATGTTACCTTATTTTATAGTAAAATTTTAAAATAAGCAACGGCAGGCAATACTAAAATACGAAATATACCTATATAGTATATTGTTTTAGGTGGATAAGCCGCACATGTGGTTGCCTACACTGAAAATACTAGAGAAATATTTTCGCCAGGGTTTTAATCTTATTCTTTTGTTTCTCAAAGCTTATAAGTTTTATGAAAATTTTAAATTATATTAGAAAGTTTGAAGAGCCATCTCGAAACCATATTTTACATTTTTTCCCGTGATTTTTAAAATGTGTCCAAAATAAATTGACCACTGTTAAATGTCACTTTCTACTCAAAGAAGCACCGATCGGTGGGCAGTTTCAATCAAAAATATGTTAAAAGATGCGTATATTAATTGAACTTCAATCACTGGTGTATTTGTTGAACTCAAGTAATCAATCTAGGAGTAAATATATTGATTAAAACTAAATGCAGTATAATGAATAGTGTTTTTATTTTCAGATTTATGGTTGGGAACCTGAATATTATAATGATACCTCAAATCTTCCTAGTGAAATGCCAGATGATTTAGTAGACCACATAAAAAAATTAAGTCCAATTCAAGTAAGTAATTTTTATATTTTTCGATATTGCGGCATAGTTTGAATTTTATTACAGTAAAATCTCGTTTATCCGGTCTTCGATCAACCGAGTCTGCACGTTATCCGAGGCAACGGATTTATCTGAGTACTTCGCATTTAATTGAACTGTATGCTCGGATAATACGGAAAAACTCGGATAAAACCGATTAAGGCGCTACCTCCATACTGTACGCGCCTAGTATTTTGCCTCTTTTTTGCTTATTTGTATAACAGTTTTATTATACACTTTTGTGATAAAATTTGATTCTACTATTTCAAATATGTACATAAAAATTTTTCGAATTTTTTATTTCTTCCGTGTTATCCGAGTTTTCGCTTTTTCGAGGTACCTCCTTCCTTGATTACTTTAGACAAACGAGGTTTTACTGTACACTTTTTCTGTATTACTATCATAATTCAACACTGTCCATGTTCGAAGCAAAACATTAGCCCGTATAGGTCGCTGCACACGAGGTTGGTTTTGCCGCTGGAACCATTGTTGGAACTTGCGCTTGCTACACAAGAATGGAATGACGTCACTGCGGGCTCGCGTGCGTGGTTACAAGTTGGATTTCAAAAGTAGAAACGGGGCTAATTTCGTGCTTATTTTTTGCGCAAGAACCAACCAGACAAACAGTATCTTGTCATGTGGGCGTAATGGGCAAACGCCCACAAACAAACATGACGTCATAGTGTGTGTTCTGTTTAGAGACAATAAACGTTCACTTTTGTTAACACTGCGCACGACCCAAACCCATCTACAAAGTCAGCTTCAAAACACGCATCGTGTGAAGCGAACACATAAAGTCATCACGAAATGCAGCGCCACGGCACGCTTGGAACCTACCAGCGAAATTAAGCAATGAAACCAGCTTCGTGTGCAGCGGCCATTAAAGTATAAGTTACAGAATAATCAGCTGCAATCGGATAAAGATAGGTTTCTTATTGAAGCCGGTATAATAACGCATGCGAAGCAGTGAGTCACAATGTTATACAAAAATTTATTTTGTAGAGAAACCAAATATGGATTAGTTGTAAAGGAGAAAATCCGTATGATGAAGAAACTCTGAATCCCGTGGAATACTATCCTGGTAGAGGATTTCCTAATTATTACTATCCTTACATAAATGCAAAAGGATACCTCAGTCCACTTGTTGCTGTAAGATTTTTAAGACCAACAGGTAAGTTATTTTCATGATATTATATTATTGGTTACGTTTGACAGTCGACGAAGCAACTTTTAATTTACCGAGATGGATAGTTTCGTTATGAATATAAAAAACAAAATTGTTAAGCGCCCTTCACACGATCACTATGGGCCTTGTGCAAGTAGGTGGAGCTTAGCTGTTTCCGAATGTCATGCTTGAGAGTCGCGGTGGCAAAATAAGAAAACTCGAGCGTACCTCGTTACGAAATACTAGTAACTAAATTTCGCCCTGTTCTCTAGAGTCTAGATGTCGCCTTCAACTAAAGCCATGTTTAATTCAACGCACATAAACGTAACGTCCTCCCATAAAAGTGTCGCGCACATTACACGTTTTTACTCCCAACCAAACACGCCATTAGATATTTCACATAAAAAATAATAAGTTTAAAAATAAATACCTACATAGTAACCATAGGTTACTATGTAGGTATTTATTTTTAAACTTATTATTTTTTATGTGAAATATCTAATGGCGTGTTTGGTTGGGAGTAAAAACGTGTAATGTGCGCGACACTTTTATGGGAGGACGTTACGTTTATGTGCGTTGGATTAAACATGGCTTTAGTTGAAGGCGACATCTAGACTCTAGAGAACAGGGCGAAATTTAGTTACTAGTATTTCGTTAGATGACAGCGCGTGACGCTTTGTGTATGCGTTGGATTGTAACTTGGCTTTTGTTAAAGGCAACAACTAGATGACAGGGCAAAACTTAGTTACAGAGCGAAATGTAGTTACGGGACGATATTTAGGTATTAAAATTTCGTTATAGTTGACAGGGCGAAATTTAGTTATTATAATTTCACTTAAATTTATGTTTCACATGTGCCACGATTCCCACGACAGCTTACATTTTTTTCTGTTATGAAAACATATATATTTTAGTTGAATCGTATGCCATAAAATGGTGGACGATTGTTGTACTTTCTCAAACTAGAAACTTTTATACACCCAGAATAATCCAAGGGCGTAGATATTGGGGGGAGGTAAATGGGGTAGTTACCTCCCGCCAGGACTATAATACCTAACTAAAAACAAAATTTAGACAAGATTGCAACAGCGTATTTTGTAACATAATTAGTTTGGGAATTAATTTTTTGCTTGACACCTTCCTTCGTGAGTATTCTTGTTTGATATTAATGAAACTTAGAAAAAAATATTGAGTTTTTTTATTTACCTCTCCTCCCAAGATAAAAAAATATCTACGCCCTTAAAATAATCGCGCCACTGACGATTCGCAATAGGCTTTTAACTAGTGTCCGACCGAAATTTCGGTTTCGGCCACTTTCGGCCAAAAAACTGGTTTCGGCTTAGTTTCGGTTTCGGCTGCCCATCCGACCGAAACTACGGCCGAAACCGAAACTACATTCGGGAGGTTTCGCGCTGAAATGCGGTGCAGCTGCGAGCGACGAAGTGTTTTTTATGCCTGCGTGCTCCGCGTTTTTTTTTTTTTTTTTAGTTTGAAAGAAAACTTTTTTTATATTGATACCTATTATTTGCATTAAAAAGATTTATTTAGTTGTATTTGGTAGGTAGGTAGTTATTAATTTTAATTTTATTGTAGTTCGTTAACAAGAGTACCATACAAAATGACCAAAGTTTAGAAGAAATAATTTTGTTTTTAAGATGAAAGAGTGTTTTCTTTTTTTTATTGTGTGTAGTACCTACTATTAGGTAAATACCCTTTATTAAAAAATAATTGTTTTGGAGCTTTTATTTAATTTCATAATATTTGAAAAAGTATATTTATTTGTGTTTTTGAAATAAGGGGGGTAATTTAATGATATGATAAGTTAATGATTAGTAAAAATATCATTGGCTGAATGATTAATATGTGATTAATTTAAAAATAAAAAAAAAAAATAAAGCCTGATTATGATAACGTTTATTTTATTTTTCCCACGAAAAAAAAAGTTTCGGTTTCGGCCGAAACTGAGACTGAGGCCGAAATTCGGTTCCGGTTTCGGTTTCGGCCGTAAAACTAGTTTCGGTCGGACACTACTTTTAACGTAAAACAATTATTTGTTACAAACGACCACATCAATTTATAGTTTGTGTCTGTTCATTGCTTTCATGACAGAATTAAGATGACAGTAGCGTAACAATAGGGTGGCAGGACGGGCAAAATGCCATTGGCCCCCGGTCCGAGAGTGCCGCGAACACAGGAGGATCGTAGCATTTTTTATTACAACATTTAGAAAAATTATTTATTAGTTTTGTATTCATTTAATTTAAGTTACCTACTAAAGTACATACACAAATTAAACAAAAAATGTATCAAGTTTGAACGCATTTGTAAGAAAAAGATATCACTCAGTTTTAGAAGAAAAAAAAAACTATTACGTTGGTTGAGCTTTTCTACATTGAGGAAGGGCCTCATCCGATGGATTTGCCACGGGCCTCAAACTAAATAATAGTAAAACTTTACCGGGCTTTTGGGAACGTGTATTTTGATGTGCATTCTTCAAATGTTAATAATTTTACTTACAATATACATAAAACAATAAACTGTTTTATATTGTTTGCAGTTGGTGTTCTGATCAACATTGAATGCCGAGCATGGGCGAAGAACATGCTGTACAGGGGAGGTCATAGAGAGAGAGAAGGATCCGTTCATTTTGAATTAATGATAGATTAAAGAAGGAATTTTTAAAAATTAATGCATGATTTAGGTTTTCGAATTAATGAACGACATGCGCAAACATAAAAACAGTAGTTCTTCATTTTTAAATGGATTCAGCAATAATAGATTGAAGGAATACTAGTGTGGTCCGTGTAGCGTAAACCGTGGGAAATTGTATTGCTGTTTTCTCCCTCATTATGGTATTCAAAAAACGGTACGCTGATTTTATGAAAACAGTAAAATCATTTTATAATGTCAATTCGACAAAATAATATATTTTCTATTACCTGCTACTAAAATATGCTAAGTAAGGTCGCTGCACACGAGGCTGATTTTGTCGCTGGAATCACTGCTAGGAGTCTAGGACTTGTGCTGGCTGCCGTGCTAGCTGAGAGGATGGAAATGACGTCACTGCAGGCTCCCATGCGTGTTTACAAGCTGGACTTCCAAAGTAGAACCGGGGCTATTTTCGTGCTTGTTTCTCTGCTTATTTTGAGCAAGTACCAATCAGAAAACAGTCTCTTGCCATGTGGGAGACATGGACAAACGTCAACAAACAAACATGGCGTCATAATGTGTTTTCTGTTCAGAGACAATAAACGTTCTCTTTTGTCGAACTGTCACTGCGCGCACATCACTATCTAAAAAGTTAGCTTCAAAATAAGCATCGTGTGAAGTGAACACATAAAAGTCATCACGGAATCCAGCGCAACGACACGCTTGAAACATAGCAAGGAATCTAACGGCAAAAATCAACCTCGTATGCAGTGACCTTAAGAAACGTGAACTATTAAAAAAAGGGTTTGGATTATCAATATAAAGTGGGGCTCGCTGTTTTTGGAGAACTGTTGTCACAAAGTGTGATGTTTGCTAAAGTCTGTCATTATATTGGTAAATGGTAAACTTTGCTGCAATAAACCCCTTTTTTGTAGAGCCTTTTCAAGCTGTATACACAGTCTATACTTTTATGTCATTGGTTTCGATTATTAATGTGAAGGGTCAAGATTGGATTGATACGTAATATTTGTCAACGCAAGTGCGATTTTGTATGATTTTCCAAAAACAAGTTTTTATTAACTTATTTGAATAATAAAAGTAAAAATGTAATGCTTTGGTTTATCGTCTTGGGACGTAAAATCAGTACGATTAGTATTGCACTGATAATAAACAAATTTTGAAAAAAAATATTGTTTAAATAACTGTCAGTTACTTAGATGAATTTGAAAATCTAAATCTCAACTTGAGTTTACACAGATTGTAAAATTAAATTAAAATGAGAAAGTCAAACAGACATTTTTCAAGATATAAAGAATTCGAAGACTTCCAATTTTAATTTATTTTATTTTATGATTTTGCGTAAACTGTGAATTTATTGTTTTATATTAAACAAAGGAATTGTATATTCTTTATAGTCAATTTTTATTGATTTGAAAAAAATGATAATATTATTGTTTGTCGCTCTTTTAAATGGTATGTTTTTTTGATTGTTTCTTAATTTTTATCGTTAAATATTGTTTGGCGCCTATGTACTTACATAAGTTTTTTAGATTATTACGGTATAAAAACTTTTGAATTTTACCAATGATAAGTTTTGTCTTTTAGAGCGATCGAATGATTTTTTTTATATCAGTCACAGTTACTGTATAGGGAATATTTTATAACAAATTGATGATCGAATCGTTATTATCAATAACGATATTTGTAATTTTAGAATTAAACGTTCGTAACAGTTAATATTTATTTTTTTTGACAGTACCTGTTCCCTTCCCAGTGATTTTTATTTTTAGAAAATATAAATAGACTAGACAAAGCCAAAATAGTTTTCGATTTATTATATTTAGGCCGATATATTAGATCAAATATATGGATCAATTTTATTCAATCAGGTCCTGTACTCAGTACCTGGTTAGCAACATAGATGCTAGTAATTTTTTAAATATGTGCATTAAAGTTATTTAGAAGTGACGGAAATAAATCTGGTAGATTCCGTTAAAGTAATTTAGAGAAGTCTTGTCGTAGCGAAAAAATTCAATTTTGAGTTTAGTTTTCAAATTCCGTGAATTCAAATAAATATATTTTGTTGATCATAAATCTTTGAACCGATTTTTCTCTAATACACAATTCTAATCAATAGGAGATGCCAGATGGCATAATCACTTGCAATATTTTTTAACGTAGTGAATTGAAAGTTAATGCAATTTTCTTATTTTGCTGTTTTTAATGTGGCAAAAGGAGCACAACATATTTCGGTGTGTTAATAACCTACTGGTGAAAAATTCATTTAGCCAAGCTGACTAGCAACCAAAAGGCTGTAACCTGAGACCAGCTCGAGTGTAGCGGTGGACTGATATTTGTCGCATGAGCCAATATGGCGTCAGCTACTGGGACAGCCTTCTTGTTAGCAACATAACTTAAGGCAGCTGCATACGAGGCTAGTTTTGACGTTAGATTTGTTGTTTGATTTCGCTGGTAGGTTTCAAGCGTGCTATGGCGCTGGGTTTCGTGATGGTTTTTATGTGTTGACTTCTCACCATGCGTGTTTTGAAGCTGGAATTGTTTTGGTGCGCGCGCAGTGACAGTTTGAATGATAACAAAAGTGGACGATTTATTGTCTCGGAACAGAACACGCACTATGGCGCCATGTTTGTTTATGACGTTGGTCCGAGTCGCCCACGTGACAATATACTGTTTTCTGATTGGTTCTTGCTAGAAGCTAGCACAGAAACAAGCTAATTTTGAAATACAACTTGTAACCACGCGTGCGAGTCCGCAGTGACGTCATTTCCATCTTCACAGCCAGCACAAGTCCCAGCAGTGATTCCAGCGGCATAACCAGTTTCGTTTGCAGCGGTCATGTAAAAGAATTGAACTAGTAGGTATCATAAAACTTTTTATAAAACTGTTTCACTTAAAAATTACACAAAGAGCACAGGATTTAAACACGTAACGTACATAAAATATATTACTCTAATAAACGTTCTTTTTTCATTTACGTTGCCATATCAATAATTATTTGAAAATATAATGTATTGAATTCGACAAGATTTTTAGCCCATGCTGTACATCTGATGGAAATTAAATATCCAGCTGAAATTTGAAAATGTATCATATTTACTTATGTTGACTGATGTTAGAGTATCAATTGAAAAATTAGCCTGAACCAACGGCTTCGCTGCTTTGAACATTAATTTTTCCCTCGCTTACTTAAATGTCGGCTTTGACTGCTATATACTTTACATATAAACAATAAACAGGTAATATAATTTATTAGAGATGAAACGGATAGCTGTTTTGCCGGATATTCGGCCGCCGAATATCCAGCCGAATATAGCCGATTGGCGCAAACCTTCCTAGGTGGCGTACGAACGATCTGGTTGGCTCGGGCCTTTCTTTCGAATTGATAGTAAACACGATCATTTGAGGTTAATTGAAAACACGTGCTGTTGTCGTTTGAGGTGATTTTATAAGTATTTTATTCATTCATCATAATTTACCCTTAAGCCCGCCATTCATTATCCTGCACGCAGTCCACCGCGCAGGCAGGAAGTCGCTCACACACTATACTGCAAGCAGTCCAAACCCGTCATTCACTATCCTGCATGCAGTCCGCCACGTAGGCAGAAAGTCACTCACACACTATCCTGCAAGCAGTCCGTCGTCAGTGTTTTTGCCTATTTTGCTAGTGACGTTTCTCTTTGAAAATGCCTAATCTACGCTGTCTTGTCAAAAAAAAGAAAATAGCTATTTTACTATGTTTGGTTCTATTACTAGAAAAAAATAAAAAAAGAATATGGGAAAAGAAACTGTTAAAGATTCGTCACAAGAAATGTATTTGTGCTTGTGACGCTACAATGTTAAAGGAAATTGATCCTGATGACTATAAAAATTACTTAAGGATGGATGAAGAGACTTTTCGATATTTATTACATAAAGTGGCACCAATAATAACAAGACAAAACACTATGATGCGCAACAGCATTTCTGCAGAGCAACGATTGGTGGCTACTTTGCGATTCTTGGCTACTGGAAGGTCATATGAATGTTTGAAATTTAGCACCAAAATTTCACCGCAATTGCTTGGCAAAATTATACCTGAGACATGTAAAACACCAAATTCTCTACTGCGCGCGAAAATGCAGGACGCCGTGCAGGGCGCCACGCAACTGACAGTCCGGCGCGGCGGACTGCAAGTAGTGGGAGGAGCTTGCAGGTCTCAAGCAGGACGCAACGATCATCCTGCGTCCATCTGCCGGACACCGCGCAGACTGCAAGCATATTCATTAACCTGCATCACTCGGCGGACGGCAAGGCGGACTGCCATGCAGGATAGTGAATGGCGGGCTTTAGTGTACGAGTATTAATTTTCTTTGTTGTGTATGCCTTTATATGTTATGTGGAATAAATAAAGTGCCTCTAAAGTTTAAACCTTGTATTTTTTTAAAATCCGGTATCCGGCCAGATTTTAAATTTAGGCCGGATACCCGATAGTTATCGGATATCTGTTTCATCTCTAGTAATAATTAATTGATTATACTTTCTGCTTTTTATTTATTTTACAATGTTTCGTCGACATTCACTGTGATTAACGTTTCAGGATTAGATCAAAGTGTTCTATCCTTTGATTTTTACAGAAAGTCTGTTCAGTGACACAGTCGTTTGTTGTTTTGCAGAAAAATACTTTTATTTGTCCTATTTTAACGCGAGCAGATCCGGGACTTTAGATCAAAATTAGATTTGCGCTTATGACGGTGGAACAAACTTACAGACACACAACTTCCAATTACAGTATTGACAAATCTTACGTTTTATAGTAGCCATTTGTATTGCTATTATAGGAGATAAAAAATATTTTTCGCCGAAATATGGATAAAAGTTTGCATTGAAGCCAGACAGCGGATACATTTTTAAATCACCCATGTATTCCTTATCAGCTGGAGTGTCACCTTCGCAACCAATCCAAACCATTTCTAGCTTTAAAAAATCAAACAAATATGTTTAGAAAACGTGTGCATTTTTCTCTGTTATGAATAAAATAGTGACAGTTATACTTCTTTCCGCTCCTGAATTTGTTCTTTAACAGAAACAGGCATTTTTGCAGGTAATTCATCGAGATGTCTGTAGCATTGTGGTTTCCAAAATGCCATCTAGAAACAAACATAATATTTATAGCATAGAAATCATTGTTACAGTTATAATTTTATATAAAAAAAAAATTTGAAAAGAAGTTTGACCCTGCAGGCCATCCCTGTAACTTCCCGCTATTTTCGAGTTCAAAACGCTCTAAAATATATCAAATATAGCAAGAAGTTTATTTTTTAGCTCTTCGAGCTCAAAAAAAATACACCTTGTTCCGAAATTTTCGTTCACGATATCTCATGAACAAATGAACCGATTTTGATGCGATTTGCGGCAGTCGACGCAATTTTTTAACCTAAAAAAGTAATTTATTACAGAAAAAAAACACTTTTTTACAAATTTTTCGTTCACGATATCTCGTGAACAAATGAGCAGATTTTGATGCGGTTTGTGGCAATCGACGCAGTTTTTTTAACCTAAGAAAGTAAATTATCACAAAAAAATCGATTTGATAAGAATTTTACGAGTAATTTTAAAAAATTACTTTTTTCATAATTTTTCGTTCACGTTATCTCATGAACAAATGAACCAATTTTGATCTGGTTTGCGGCGATCGACGCAGTTTTTTTAGCCTAAGAAAGTAATTTATTACAAAAAAATCGATCTGATAACAATTTTAAGAGTCATTTTAAAAAAACACTTTTTTATGATTTTTTTGTTCACGGTATATCGTGAATAAATTAACCGATTTTGATGCGGTTTGCGGAAGTCGACGCAATTTGTTAAGGAGAAGAGCTGATTAGATTTTGGAATTGATCGGTTCAGTAGTTTAGAAAATATTTTACAAAAACACATTTTTAAAAATTTTTGAAACTTGTTTTTTTAAGATTTCTCCAAATTTTTTGGGCCGAATCGTTTCAAATTTTCAGGAAGTCTAAGTTCACCAGGATCACGTCAGATGCCGCAAACCACGTTTCAGTCGGACACTCCGTTCAAAAGATATAAAAGGTTAACATACATACACACACACACACACACATACAGCCCTACGGACATCATCGTCAAAATAGTTTCAATAGCTTCCAAGGACCTCAAAACGTCGAGATCTGGCGAAAACTCGATTTTCGAAAATCGGGGTGAAACCAATAACTTCCCGATTTTAGAAAAAAATTTTTTTTTTTTTTTTAGCGGGAAGTTAAAAATTGCAATCCAACAGTGTCACTGAAGGGAGTGTTACTTCCACTATCGCAGCGGATGACTTAATCAGTTAGTCTACAATGACACATCAGACCAATCAGTCATTCTAATAATATAAAGCGTATTTGTAACTATTCCACATACTCCGAGAGCTATTTTTTTACAATATACCTATATAGTAAACAAATAGGAAAAGTCTCATCTTTGATTTACACTTATAAAGTAGCTCTCCCTCGAGTGAAGGTTCATATTCTTGCGATGCCTAATGTAAAAAATTAGCTCTCGAAGTATGTGGAATGTAGTTACAAATGGCAAATACACTTTATTATGACAATGGTGGATTGTTCTGATGTGTCATTGTAGACTGACTAATTTAAGTCAACCGCCGCGATAGTAGAAGTTTCTGGTTTAAGACCTGTCAGTGACACTGTTGGAAAGAAGATTTTTCTTATACTTATAGCATTGTAATAGTAAGAATGACTGTGTTTCATACAATTGCAAACACTGTGCTATACCTAGATATTATTCGGTACATTCCGTAATATAATATTTATAGTTGTTAGCATTTTTTGTAATCCTATAAAATAATTTGTCCCGAACATGATTACTACTTCGTTACTTGATTTTGATATTTCAGTGAGCTCAAGAATATATGGTTTGATTGGAACCATTGCTCAAGGAACAGAATCGGTACTTTTTTTGATAACACATTTGGTATACGTAACGACTATTCTTTAAATCAATAGTGGATTAAGAATTTAAAGGCTCCCAAATGCACCCTGTAAAAATTTACATTGTTTTTCAACAAACCGTTAATCACAGTAAACAATTTTTTTGAGACGCATGCGATATTTACACCCTACTCGAACGCTGGTTGCTAATAAATTTGAACAGTTTCATAGAATGACAGTAGAGCATTGTGGGCCCTCGCATAACCAGGGATTTGTACGCGCGAAGGCTCGGTTAATACGGGGAGTAGAAATTATATGTAAATAATGTAACCTCGGAAAATCGCAAACTCGGATAAAATTCGCTCGCCTCGTCGGAGTGCTACTGTATCAAATTACTTACCTTATTTAAATGAATATAGACGCAAGGCTGTCCTGTGCTGTAACCGTAATCTGCATCCTTACAGGGGCCTAATTCTTCTAAATCAAAGAAGCACGGTTTGCTACCAGGTTTTCTGTGAAAATTGGGTACACACTTTTGGTATTCTGCACTTTTAACTGCATCTGGCACTTGATACTCTAAAATTTAATATGAATATAAATACGTTCATCTTTTTCTACATAGTACTTACACTTACATAGTGTAATAGAATCAATATACTTTTTAGAACTCAAAAAACGATCAGAATTAACAGCCGTATAGTGGGTAACTGGCCGAATACTTTGATACTGCGCTCGGTTGTTTATCGATTTTTATATTCTAGAAATTAGTCCGCGGATCTAGAATATACTCACGGACCCCTAGCTCCTAGGCTCATGGGTCCACGTATCTCAATTTATGGCATTTTGATAATGATATTGTAGACCAAGTTGTATAAAACTTTTTTACATTATTTTTATCTTAATCCTAATTTTTCTTGTTGTTTTTGTGAAATATATTTCAGAAAAGACTATTGAAAAGGTAATATATTTTTTTTAAATATTTGATTTTCCAAGATAATTAAGTAATTTTTGTAATTTTTTTGAAATAATACTTGAAAATTATCATTTAAGTTGTTTATTTTTTATTTTCTCTTTTTGCATAAATAAATCTTCTGAAATAAATTATAATAAATAAAAATTTTCTTCGCTAATATAGATAAAGTTATTTTGCGTACCCGAGAGAAATTTCGAAATTTGTCGAGGATACGTTTTTCGATCGTGTTCACCTTTCTTAGAAGTATTTTTATACCATATTGTCATCGATTCTACACCTCTTTTTAAAGTTAAACCTAAAACATGTTAACAATTTACAACAGGGATCACAGACTTATTGGGACAATGGGCCACTCGAACACATTATGAGCTAAAAGCGGGCAAATAAAACAAATGAATAAACGTTTAAAAAGAATTTAATGGCATCATAATTTTTAATTCGAAGCATAGGAAATTAAGTTGCGTTAACAATTGTTGTGATATTTGTTCCAAATTAGGTACTTGCGGCCCCTCAAGTAATATTGCTTCCAAATTTTCGTTCTCGATTTTTAGTTTTATGTATTTTCATAATCGAAAACGATGCAGAGTAAATTATTCATTAAAGTTGCGTATTCAACTGTCAACGGCCCATTTTCGCATTTGCTTGTGCATCCCTGACTTACAAGTATACATCTATTTATTTAAGCAAAATGATTCAAGGTTTAAAAATGATGTTTTTTGTGTTTTATTCCCATTAATGACAAATACCAAATAACATTTTCGGGGAAGGGGATTTTCCTCCGGCTTCCGAGGTCCTAATTGGTTTCTTTTTCTATCGTGAAGTTGCTTGCGATATCTCGAGCAATTCGATCAATCATCAATGTATATCTTACAAGGATATCTCGAGGATCAATATTCTGGCAGTATACCTTATAAGTATATCTTGAGCGCGCGAAGCGCGCAAGCTTACTACCCCTTAAAAGTTCACAATCTAAAGCTGGCAATTGACTACGCGGTACTTGCCAGTACTCATGAGTGCCGGGTAGTGTATGAAGACGCGGTATGCCATTCGACATTACTGGGCAAGCTACCTACTTGTAGTTTGTACTTCCCTTTCATTGTCGGTAAATTACTGTCCCAAGTCATTGCGGCGAGTTTGCAATTATATCGCCTGGTTGCGTTGCGGAGTGCGTATGGTGTGACTTTAAATTGCACTGAAGTACTCGCTAAGAAGTCGTCACTTGGCAAGCAGCGCGTAGCGAATTTCCGGCTTAAATTCAACATACGAAGAGTATTCTACATTTACATACGTGGATTTTTAAAATATGTTGGCCTTTGTGGAGATACCCAAGGTTTTTCTGCTGACGATACAGTAGTAAATGAAGACCACACAGCCATAGTTATAGCAATTAGAATCATAAAGAAAACATTGTAAAAGAGAAAAATACGCCCTGAAAGATGTGAATATTAAATTATTGTGTTTTACTCAGAGTGAGATCATCTCAGTAAAGGTACAGTTTTTAATCCTGAAACGGGTCTCTATTTTAAGTAGTATGACCGGTTCAAAGCATTTTACTGATGAAATTTTATTTAAACTATTCTATAATTATGTGGATTGTGGATAGTCCGCAAGTCTCTGTATAACGCCTGAAGTCTCTTAGAAGCGATAGAAACGTGAACTTTGGGTTACTATTTTAGCAGAGAATTATTAGTAAAGCTAACGCACGTTGCGTTATTAATATGTTATGTATAACCCTTTTAAAAAACGCGACCCAATCACATCGTTCCAACTGCTAATGCTTTAAGTTCCACACTTAATCAAGTTAAAATGTTGGCCAATACCTACCGACGTTTCAATAATCCGCTCTAAAAGTCCATTATTCATAATTTATATATTAGAGATCAGTGTTTTTTTTAACTGTTAATGGAAAATAATTGTTACTTTAATTTAATAGCTTCCAAAAAATATGGTATTAAAAATAACAGCTTTTGTGCAATCAGCTCTAAAGAGAGTACCCGATACTGTTCTCTAATATCTTAATTTCTTAGAATATTGTATCGGTTACTAGCTAACTGTAATTTTTAATTAACTAATTCTTGAGTTGCCTTAAGCAGATCAAAATAAATTTAAGGCTTTGATTTACCCCACAATCCTAATGACAGTCCACAATAAGTATGTTTTTCTTTGTTTCGAAGAAATCGTTTTACTTTTTGGCATTTTGTTGGTCTCTCCTCTACTATTTCTACCGAATATTCTGATACGATAGAAAGACGTCCCATTCTCTTTTAATCTGACATTTTCAAACTATTTTTGACATCGTAATATTATTCACTGTCGCTAATTTTATCAAACAAAAGAATTCGTAAACTAAATTTGATCACGTTAACTAGACATTTTTGGGTAGGTACTTGAGGCACTGTGAAAATTTGTGTAACACTTCTTTTGTAATGTCGGAATACAAAATCGAAGACCTGGCTGAAGGGTAGTGGGGCCTATCCATGCCTTGAATTTTTAACTCTACGAAATTTTATTTGTTAATACAATAAAAAATAAATAAGTCAGATTATTTAGTCGACCTAAACGTTTTCCAGGCGGTTTCAAAACTGTAGGTTGAAGTGCGAGAGAGATAGCGTATATCGGCAGCCGGCAGACTCTTTAGAGACAATCGCACCGCAGCCCACTCCAACTCAGCCGGTCGCCGATATACGCTCTCTCTTACATTTTAACCTAGCCATAGCGTCTTACCACACTCACGTATAATACCTATTTCCGGATCACCTGTGGCAAGTAAATGACCTATGTTTCAAAAATATTTTTTTACTAGGTAGAAATATCATTCTGTTTTAATCTCAGCATGCCTCAAATATATTTTTTCGATATTTATGATTTACGATATTTTTAAAACAGCCTGGCAAACATTTAGACCCGACTAAATTATTTCTCTGTGTGACTGTTCAACTACAAACTACTAAGCTGATTTTGATCAACAGTCACTATAGTGTTTGTTATACTTAAGGCATATCCTATATTATATTAAGCTATATTATCGTAAGGACCGTGAAATATCTGATATTTAAAAGTATTGATTGGCACAAGGCCGTAACGAGGACAATTGCAGGAATGGTTCGTATACATGCACACGTATACAAGTATAATAATAATTTTTGGAGGGGCTTAGACCCCCTTAGTCACCCCTGGTTATGGCCCTGAATAGTTACCAGAACAGATACTAATTAGTGATGTGCCGGATCGTTAAAAATGTATATCCGCGGATACGGATCTGAATACGGATATTTGGTTTCAAGATCCGCGGATACGGATACGGATCTTAACTTTCTTAGTGTACGCAACGGTAAATATTGCACATCGACCTTTGGAAAGGGACCATCTGTTATGGGAAAAAGTTATTGACCTCTTTAAGAGTTAACTCTCATAACAGATTGTCTCTTTCCAAAGATCGATGTGCAATATCTCATTAATATAAAGATAGGTTTTTAGTACCTTTGAGTTATGTAGTACTATTGGTATGGTACTCACTACGATAAATGTTTGCAATATAAAGGTGCCAAATACGATTTTAAAAAATAAAAAATAATCTGAATGGAATTTAACAGTTTTTCATTATTACCTAATCACCTATATATATAAAATTTCATCTATGAATTGAAAATTAATAAGGTAAAAGATTCGTAATAGATCCGCCAAAAACTAACGGATACGGATACGGAACTTTCTTCTCCCTCGGATATCCGCGGATACGGATATCCGGCACATCACTAATACTAATATACAGATTACATATTATATTAATCAAGTCTAAATTGTATGTTCTATGGACTATGACCCTTTGTGCATGTCAATATCCCAAATATTTTGCCTTTTTAGTCAATTCTAAATTCGAATTGATCTTAGCTACTCCAAGTAAGTTTTCGTAAAGGCAAGTATTGACTAAAGTCACGTGCCTAATGGCATGAGCGCCGGTACAGGTTTTGTTATGACGCACGTCAAGTTTATAACGCATGTGTTAAAGTAGGGATACAATTTATATGCTATACTTAGAATCATTTAGTGAAACAGATAGTTAGTCTTTAACATTGTAAATATAGTTTAACTACAAAAAATATAAACATTACGTGATTAGTCAACAGCTTAATACAGTAAGGAAAAAAACGTGATCTAGTTTTCAGTGATTTATTTATATATTAGCAAAAGGGTTAAATCAGTTGAAACTGTTACAGAACATGGTATCGAGTATAATCAATAGTTATAATTTCACTGTAGGTATGGCTGAAGTGGGAGTTGTAAGTTCTATGACATTAACGCAAGTTCTATGATTCTTTAAAAGTCGACTCTTCCGTTTATTATATTTAAATATTCATTTATTTAAAGAAAATATCATCGATAAAAGTAATTAAACAATTCATTACGTAATGTGTATATTATTAATAACATTACAAGTGAGGTCATATGTTTAGTGTATTTTAAATGCCTGATAATAATTATTAAAAGTAAGAACTGAATCTGTAGTTTGAAACGATTCGTTTGTGTCAATATAATTTGACAACAAATTGGCAAAAACACGAAGGACAGAACTAGAAGTCAGTGAAACACTGAAGTGTTTGATAATACAGTCAACAGTAAGTTCTTGTGGAATATATTTGTGATATTTGACTTGTGTTTACTTTTAAAAGATAACTTTGTTATCTGTTCGAAAATATTTTTTTATTTGCATGTTGTTTTCAAAGGATAACAGCAAATTTTTAATTTGTGGTTCCGAGTGAAAAGTTCTGTGTTTATTGTAAAATTTTGTTCTTTCGTAAACATCGATCTGTCGTTTTGGTTTTCTTTTTTTGATTTTTTCTATTATACTTATTTGAGTCTTGTGCAATAGTTTTTTTTATTGTTCAGTTATTAATATTGTTTGTGTTGTTCTTTTCGAACAACAACTTATTTATTGCTCATTTTTTACAGTTAGGTAAAAATTATTAGTTATTTTTTATTGTGATTGTGTGGTGTTACATAATTATCACAATACTGACTTTAATGCTTATCAAACGCAGTTAATGACGTATTTACGTAATTTTTTGAACTTGAATAGTGCTAATTTACTCCTCTTCAATGTTTTTTCTCAATCAAGTATTTGTTATTTAAGTGTTTGCAACAACTATTGTTAAATTCTAAAAGTAAGTTTTCTTTTCTTTTTTATTGTCGTAGAATTTACCTGTATACCTATTTTGTTACAAAGTAAAATTTAAAATCTAAGTTGTCATATTTTGACGTAACTGTTTGAGGTTATGTTGTAATTTCTTTTTATGGTTGACGAATCAGTGGCTCTCAAAAATAAGTATACAAAATAATACACAAATCTTCGTAATCGTGTGTTTAAACTTTAAACAATAACAGTGTATGATTTTGTAGGTTATCAACTTGTTTGGATAGGAGGGAAATTTAAAAATATTTTTAAATTACTATAACTGAACTTGCAGTAAGCACTTTTCATACAACAATTCGTAGGTATTATTAGAACGCTCATATAATGTTTTCAAATGTATCAAAGGAGATTTAATGTCGAGAGTGGTTTCCTAACTAACGTACTAAAAATTTCACCTTTCATACCCTCTGATAATTTTTTGGAAAAGGAAAACTACCCTCAAAGCATTTTGCAAAAATCCCGAGAACTGTATCATAACATATGTATAAGAAACAAAGCTTTAAATCTTTATAAATTTGGATTTTAAACATTTTCGTTAGGGTACCTAGTTAGAAAGGCATAGACTAAGCGGCGACGAGGTTTCTGTACCGTTACAACCTTTGACTATTTAGTAGAAATGGACAGCTCCTTTTCCTATAGTAGCAATGTAAAACGATCATCTGCAACACCTTTCAACTTTTTTGGTACATTGGGCGTCACCCAACGTTAAATTTAAATAAGCTGGAGTTATAAAGTTTTATAGTCCGTTTTTTCTGTGAGATACCAAATCTGTTTTTTTTTTTGTTATTGTTTTATTGTAATTGAGTATTTTTTTGAAAATCAGATTTACTTTGAAATTTATGTGGGTTGTAAGTTAAACTTTAGTGATTATAAAAATTGAATCTATCAAAAATGACAATAATTTAGCGTTAACCGCGGTTTACCTACATGACGTTCCCGTAGCAAGTGTTGTTCTTAGCTGTGTGCAACTGGAACATCGTGTTTCTAGAGGTTGTGAGAGCAAGTATGAAGTTAGCGTTGTTGGTCCATTTCTATATTAAATAGTCAAAGGTTTAATAACAATTATTACTGTGTTTTGGGCTTAAACTCTTTTTATTTCTCAATCGGGTATTGCTAATATTTCTCCAAGTCAACGACTCGGTTAAATTGGCGAGTTGACTGAGTGATAATTGCCCTTTTCATCAGTTGCACAAATTCCCTAAAACTTCAAAAAAAAAAATTGGTTGTGTGTAAAGTCGGTTTACGGACGATAGTTTTACGTGATAACGTATTCCGTAATACATAACCTAAACCTCCCAAAATTTGGGTTCAATCCGCTTATCCTTGGTGTCGGAATGATAAGAAATGTCAAAAGTGACGTTTGCAACTGTCAAAGTATTATGTTCTAATAATAATTAGTTATTCCAATACTTAACTTAGAAGGCGTTGCATTTCACAAAATACTAATGTCAAAAAATTGAATTAAACATTAGAAATGCAGCCGTTTTCATGTTAAGACAAGACATACGTTATATTCTAATTTCCATGTACGGCAAACAAAGACGACCGACCGCGTCGCGCCATGCATTAGACAACATTGCATTTATATTTTATACAGCTATTTTTCTATATAAATTTGTATAAAAAAAATGTTTAGGCAAATTCTGTTATACGAAATCTATGTAAAATGTTCTCCTCTTTCGTTTAAGACTGGTTTCAAACCGATCTGATTTAAATTGAGCGAGAAATTAGCAAAAAGCACGCACAAGGTCAGGCGGAACGTTACGCGTTACGCGTTACGAACGTTACGACCGTTACACTTTTTCGTGCATGCAGCCGGTGTTTTATCAATTTATAAGATTGGTGATTCATCAATTTATAAGACGTTATCACGTCAAAATAAACACGTGGAAACTGAATTAGAGACAAGAGTTGCAATTTTTCTGAGAGAAAAGAACAGATGAGGATTGCTGTATTTAATTAAAGTATTACTGTATTTTATATAGAACTAGCGGATCGGCCCGGTTTCACCCGGGTGCAAAACTGTTCTGGAAATATATTGACCTTCCCAACTATACACAGCAGAACTATCAAAGTGCATTGTTTTGATGTTTCTCTAAAGATTTGACGAGTGTTAGCCATGTAAGCGTATAAAACATTTTTTGACAAAACGCTGTCATAGTTCAGCCATTTTGTACAAAATATTTACCAATTAATTACAAAAACCTTCTTCGTTTATTGCTCTTTCTATTAGTGAAAACCGTATGAAAATCCGTTCGGTAATTGTTGAGCTTATCGCGTTCAGAGAGACGCAGCGGAGGGACTTTAGAGTCCTATATTCTTTAATCAATGTTATTATGTAGTATAGTTGTACGACCGTTTTCATCCCGCTAGAATTTTCAAAATAGTGCTTTTTAAAATTTTCCAATTAACTTTTTTAAGTAACGTCTTCAGCATAAAGTAGTGTTGATCCAATAGAATGTCACGATGAAGGATGGTTTTGGTTGAGGATCATAAATAAATAAGCTTTACCAATGTTTCGCTAGTGGCCAACGTTTCGAAAAATTTATTTTCATCTTCAGGGCCTATGAACATGTATATATGTTTATAATTTAGATCATAATATTATATCTAACACTTACAATAAGTTTTTTCATTAGAGCTACTATATAAATCTATTACATACCTCAAGCTGGTCGAAAGATGGTAAATTGTTAAAACAACATACATGATCATATTCTTATAGGTTAAAAAAATTAATATGAACATCTTATTATAAAAAACTATTAAAATTATTAAATTTTTAAAAACATGTCACGCAGTAAAAATTTTATTGAAATATTTGTCTTGACAATATATAGCCAAAAAGCAGTTTTTGTGGACTGATATTTGATACTGATCAATTTTTTATTAAAACATTGTCTCCAGATGGCCGGTGCTGATTGCTTGTTATGTATTGTCAAATTTTGTTAATTATCGTGCCATAGGTATATATGATTTAACCCTTCTATGTCTGATATTTTGTTTATGCTGTTAGTATTTTTTTTGATGTAAATCATTTCTAAAAATAATCTTTTTGATAGATTGGATTCTTTGTGTAGAATAGATGGTTCGTTAAAGTTGAAATTATGGTCATTGGTGATAGAGTGGTGTACTAGGGCTGAAGTATTATTTATGTCATTGTCTGTTCGTATAAATTTTTTTACATTATTTTTATGTTGATATATGCGATTTTTCGAAACGTTGGCCACTAGCGAAACATTGGTAAGCTTATTTATTTATGATCATCAACCAAAACCATCCTTCATCGTTTTTTAAGTAACCTTATCGTAACCTAAAACATATTAAAAACCACCGGATAACCTGTTTGAATGGCGGCATAAATTAGTTACTACCTAATACTTAGTACTGAAGGCCTGTTAATCTGGTAATTAAAGGTAATCGTTTCTTGGAAGTTTTCAGAAGTTTGGTATATTATAAAAATTGTGTCATTGTGCAATAACGCTATCATATAACAAGTGATAGTATTGAATCATTTATGGTGGATGTAGGTTATGTGCAGCAATATTAAACAAAAATTTAAATAAAATTTTATGGCTATATTGAGTTTTAGAACGTACATTAGTTTTTGGAATTTTCAGAGTTTCTTAGTTTAGAAGATTTTTACTTGTGTCGATTATTTTTTAAATGCTAATTGTTATAATATTACATTATTAGAAATTAGAAACATTTCAGCCCGCGCACTCAAAATTTTCATTTTACAAATAGTTTTCTTTCGAATTTTTTTATACTCTCGAGTCACATTTTTACCTTTTAACAAATAATTATTCAATATTATATTTTGTATGGTTATTATTTATTTGAGACGTGATGGCCTAACGATTCTGAAATTTTCAGCCTTCCATCAAGTTTAATATTTTCATTTCTAGAGCATTTTTCTCTCGGCTTTTTCACGCCTCAGATTTACGTTCATCGCAAAGATCGGTTCTTGTGTTGAAAATATTTAGTGAATAATGATAAATTTTTGCATAATTGTTTGAAAAAAAAAATGTATCTGAGGAATGTTCTTATAGAGAACTGATGCTATTTTTCTAAATTGAAATTGGCTCACTTGTGAGGCGTATTTTCCTTATAGTTAAGAGCCAGTGGTCGGCTACCAGTATGTATTTGACCAGACCTGAATTTTTACACAGTGAGTCTCCTATACCTACCATACATGGAGTGGGGACTCACTAAGTCCAGAGTGGCCGCCGCGGCCCGTACTCAGGTGCGACAGGTACAAAATTTGACTAATTTTCAATGCCAATATTTTTGAAGTTGAAATTGTCCCGTCGCCCAATTGGTTGGAATTTTTTATTTGTTCCAAAACAAAATTAAAAAGTGTCAAGTGAAAATAAAAATATTGTTTATAGGTAGGTATAGGCATAAATATTTTTTTATATTCTCTTGACATTTTTTATTTTTGTTTTGGAACAAATAAAAAATTCCAACCAATTGGGCGACGGGACAACTTCAACTTCAAAAATATTGACATTTAATATAGTAAAATAAAGAAAATAACATTTCTGATATCGCGTGAGGTGACGCGGGTAATGGCTAGTATTCAATATGATATTTGCTATTCGTCGCCTTGGTCACCTACATAATAAGTTCCACCGCATGTAAAAATTAATCAAAGCATGCTTAACTGGTTTATTTCTGACAGATCTACAAGAAAAAAGAGCAGCTTATTTTTTTTAATTTTCTAAATATTTCCGGAACTATAAAGTTTATAAAAAAATTTTATTTACGAAATTTGCTTCAAATAATAAATAGAATAATAATCCGTGATGAAAAATATACCTTTCAAAATTTCATATTTTTTAGTACTTAAAAAATTGTCTGCCACGATGTTTGTCGCGCGATAATGGTCTGCCATTGTTATTTTTCAATAACAATAATAATATATTATTAAATTTCCAAATGGCAGACGTGGTCAAATACTTTGAAAATTAGTCAAATTTTGTACCTGTCGCACCTAAGTACGGGCCGCGGCGGCCACTCCGGACTTAGTGAGTCCCCACTTCATGTATGGTAGGTATAGGAGACTCACTGTGTAAAAATTCAGGTCTGGTCAAATACATACTGGTAGCCGATCACTGGCTCTTAGACTATTATTTATCGTTTGTAACTAAGCGTCTTTTCTCTCCAGAAATTTTTGTGTGGCAGTATGAATTAGTAGCCGGGTAGTATAATACTTCAAATGTATTATACAGTATCACGCGAATCTTTTTAGCCGAATTGCCAACACGCCCATTCTATAGGTCCTCATATTTGCTAAATCATAATCAATACCTAGCATTTCTTGATTTTGTTTGGTTGTAGAGTAGTTATTGACCGCACACATTACACGCATTGTTATTCAATGCAGGACCGTAGTGCAATAATGCATAATGGACACGTAATAGATTCATCCCAATTATCTGATTAAAAACACTTTATTTGTTAAAAGACCTCTATTAAGCCCCATAAATACTTTCAATGACATTTTTCTCTATGCCATTATTGAAGTCCCACTGGCTATAATCACTAGATATGTAAGTTCAACCTATTATTGCTCGAAACTCAAAGCCACTCGGATTTATTTTTGAAGTTTAATTTCTTTTAGCACGGTGGATTAAATCGATTCATCATGAGTGTAACGCAGTGTACGTACCTATACCGTGCACCTATACATAAAAAACCCTCATCTCGGGAATCAAAACCTATAGGGTACTTCACGTTGACTTAAAATCGTGAAATTTGGCAAGAAGCAATGTCTTATAGCACAAAATCCGAAAACCATTTTGTAGTTGCATCACAAAAAAATAATGTTTTTAAATCGCAACAACATGCTACGCACGTACGCAGTAACAGTTCTAATACAAAACAAGCGTCCGCTACCGGTGCGTTTATACAGCACAATATCAGAACTCTCGCATACAACACGGTATGACGACCAGGCTATCATATATAGTCCTGAGGTACAATACATTTCAATAGTTCATCTGAACTCATTGCAATTTATTACACGCTTAGTTAGCAAACTGACCGCGACGTTTGTCGATGCATGGTGACACTTGGCCGGTTTTTTTTTTTTGAAGTGACTTTAAATTACTGAACCGATTGTAACAAAAAATATTTGGAATCGTTCCGTAAGCATTCTGAACAAAATGGCGTCGAAATTGTTAAACAAATGTAAATCGATAACAGGCGGACTGTCTAAAAAACGGTTTGCGTTTTTAATAGTAGTTATATTAATGTGAAAAGATCAAAAGAGTGAGACAACTAGGCGCGATGTAATCAGTTTTGATACTGAATTTTTGTAAATAGGATACAATGCTATATTATTGTCTATTAATAAATGCAACATATATTATGTTGTTTCTTAGTAAATAATTTAGAAGATAAAGATTATAGTAAGTAATTTTATAATATACATATTATTATATGTACATATTTTATTGTGTTTTATGAGATTACCAGAATTGGTTTAGAGCGGTTTATTTTCAACATGTGACTTTTATGTCAGACCGATTGTTATTTAAGGTACTTTGCACTCGGACAAGTCGATCTCTTGTTGACTGCGCCGTCATAGGGGCTCTCTAAAGTTTTCTTATTTCATTCTACTTTTGTGGTAATGTGACTTATCAGCGCTTCTTAAAATTTTTTCCGCGTTGCATTCATGTGTTAGTAATAAATTCTAAAGATTTACTTTTGATAAATGCTTACAACGGTTGTAAATTTCAAAAATGTGTTAACCATTTTTGCGTTAAGTATACCTATTTCATTTCTACATGTAATAAATATGTGGAAAATGTGTTTTCAAAGACATATGGATATGAACAATTTTAACTTTAATAAGAATAAAAAAGCGTATCGTTTTTACGTACTGTCTCATGAGTTATTGGAAAAACGATGTAAAATTACCCTGCGCAGTCAGTGACCGAAGTACGATCGCATGCCTCCCCCAGCCGCCTCCGTTCCGTCAAGTCATAACGGAGAAATTGTAGAAGGACAGGCTTTGTGGGCTATGCTTGGGTTAACTAGTGTAGCGTGAATATAACCTACCTCCTACCTACTTACATTTATATAATCGATCGAGAAGTGTCACATTCTTTATTTTTTTAGAGGAAATCTTGAAATGTGTTTATTTTGAATAAAAAGAAACAACTGTTATATATATTACTATATAGGATATTCCTAAAGAGTTCCGGTTATGCTGGCTTGGTGAAAAAAAATTGAAAAATACGTTCATAGTAGAAAATAAGCCAAAAAAACGCCCAAACCGGGGACTTAAAAAAAAATTTTGAGTGACACAAATTGTTTATTACCCCTTGCTTTAAATGTGGTATAGTGCCAGCGGTAAGAGTTGAAGTCAGGAACGTCATCAAAATATGGTAGTGAATGCCTACTTGTCCGCAGATAGTGGCGTGTGGAATAAATTCGACATAGGTATCCATTTATAACGGTAGATATAGTGGTAGAAACATCCAATAGCGGGCGCAATGCGTTCACGTCACTATGACGCGATGGCTTCATCTTTCGTCGCATCTATTCTAGAAAGTCTTCGCAGCAAGACTGTTAGGTTTGGGATTTGGGAATGAGATAGTGTCAGTTTCTTATGTTTTCTCCGTTTTTCGCAAATATCTCGGAAACCATCGATCGTGGAGCTTACATTATTCTGTACAAAATTAAAGTACGTTAAATTTCCCATAAAACGATGCAATGCATTTTTTTTCGCTGCGCTCAATAGTTTCAGAAACATGGAGGGGTGAAATATAGGTAAATTATTTCTTTCACCATTTTTGCCGGTCTTATAATATTTTGGATATAAACCCTTCACGCGAAATATCCTAGTATTAAGAGTGTTCAAGAAATATTAAATTACCATATGGGGGTTATTGATGGGCTATTTAAGTGCCTTAAAAAATAGGAAACTTCTAGGCGGATATAGTACAGAAGCTTTTCTTTAGACAGTAGTTTCTGACAAAAAATGGAAACACATATGATGCGAAGTTCTCAGGTTCTCTAATATAATAAGGGTGTTCAATAAATATTAAATTCTCATAGAGGGATTAAAGATCTATCCATAAGTTAACTGTGTCAAAAAATTTGGAAAATTTATTCGCGGCCACCTTTCAGACGCGATTTTTTCAAGATAATATTTTTCGGTTAAAAATGGAAACATTTGACGCGAAGTTCTCTAGTAAGAAGTGTGCTTTTTAAATATAAAATCCTGGCTTACAGATATTATAGACATATTTGTGAATTGTGAACTGTCAAACTTAGTAAAAAGTTTTGGAAAATCTCAAAAGAGTTACCCTACCATAGCAATTTTTTCGAAGTCGTAGTTTTAAAGTAAAAACGTAACATCTCTGAAAAATTGCTTTGTAAGATTTTTGCTCGAAGATCGAAATGTATGTGCAATAAAAAATTGTTGTGATTTAGAAGTGACGAAATTGCTATTTTTTATAACTTCCGTACATACGCTGGATTTAGGTGAAGTGCTTGCTTGTGTCATTACTCATTATCGTCGCGTCTTATGAAAAGTTCGGCAGTTCAACTGTAAGTTTTGTAAAGATAATTTGTGTTGAAACTATTCGCGTGTCAAAGGTTGCCGACCCCTTAACGACTTACAGTTTACTTCTGTCTACCTGTTTAAATGAATTCTGGATTTTTCCATTATTCATAGGTTTTATTTATGACTGTAATAGACCTACGTGCACAATGGAGTGCGTAGATAGGAGAGTGTGGCCAACACACTGTCGATCGCTGTTTTTACGGCATTTTTACTTTCGGCATCTACCTAAAATTTGTGTTCGTTGCCATGTATATAGTCTAGATATGAGCGCCGCGCCGGCGCGCCGTCGCCGCCGACGATTCCCTCCCGCCGCCGCCGCCGTGAAAATGTAACGGCGCGCAGAGCGAAAAGGCATATGTTTAAACGATCAGAAAATGTTGAAAACATATTTTTAAAGACTACTTTATATTTTTTTATGACTTAAAAGAAACATCTTTGTTTTCTCTAAGATTTATTTTCTTGTTAATTGTTATTAGAACATTATGACAACGTTGATTTTTTTTTGCCAATCGAAGTGCCAAAAATATTTTAGCTCTAGGCTAGAAACCATTTCCTTATAAAAATAATTTGTATTAAATAAATAATAATTCTGATTGTTAAACTACATGTTTTGTTTTATTGTATCCTGCCCATCATTAAAAAATGCTCCTAAGGTCACGCCGCCGACTACGCCGCCGCCGCCGACCTCAAAAAGTCGGCGCGCCGCCGCCGCTCCTTTACCCATCGGCGCTCATATCTAATATAGTCCAGTCTCCAGCGGTTTTCACCCACTAATTCCAAGAAACAGTACCGATTTTAATGAAACTTTAGCACTAAGTAGGGAGTAGCTCAAGGAACAAAAGTTATATAGTGCCAATGTGTGCTTTCACCCTAGGGGTGAATGTCACCCCGTCTCGGAGGTGGACCCCAGGAATCGATAAATTATTGAATTTTAAGCAAAAAATGTCTTATAAAGTTATTTATTTGGATCGATATTTATCGCCTTATTTGCGATTGAAAACCTCGATTTTTCATTGGAATATGGACATTTTCAAGCAGTATTTCAAGAATAACTCAAAAACTATGCGCATTATCCAAATACTGAAAATAACAAAAATAAAGTTTTTTTCTATTATTGTACGTACAATAGAAACAAAGTTATGACTTTCAACATGAAAGTTTGTTCGCTAACAAAAATATACATAATTCCTTTCAACGTAATTTACAGGAAGACAACAGCTAGTAAAAAAAAATTGAATAGCTTTTTTATACAGATTGAAAAACCCTTGAAAATGAACTTTGCTAAATGTTATCATTTAAATTTGATCCAGTTACGGCAAAAATGAGATGGTCATACAGGTTTTTTAAAGCAAAGATTGATAATAAAACCGATGGCTTAATTGCAAAAAACTAATTTAAACGTAATCCACTTACAATCTACTTCATTTATGGGTACTAACAACATGTATCGGGAGTTTTCACCGATTTAGATGCTTAGTTTTAGAAAAAAATCGATTTAACATCGAACTTTTCTTTCCGAACACTGAAAAAAATATCTTTCTGCTGCAGATTTA
Organism: Xanthostigma xanthostigma; assembly: GCA_963575645.1. NCBI lineage: Eukaryota > Metazoa > Arthropoda > Insecta > Raphidioptera > Raphidiidae > Xanthostigma > Xanthostigma xanthostigma. The sequence continues at coordinate 19,320,786 of OY754468.1, forward strand.
TACGCTCAAACAAAGAGACATACGCAAAATACCGCTGGAGACTGGACTATTAGTATAAGTACGTTTTAGTAACTACACTTTTATGATCAGCATAATCGATCATAATAAATTACCGTCTTGTGTTTTTCATTTAAAATGGCGGCTTCCGGTTAATTGACTTCACTGTCTCTACACCCTCTCTAGTGCAGGGTTGCATATCGTGACCATATAGAAATATAAGCAACTACAGTACGCTAGTGCGTATGCTTGCCATAAGTGAAAGTGTTCTCAGTTAAGAGAGAGAACGCTGTAGAAAACCAGAAATTTGTTTACTCAAATCAGCATTGTTTTGCATCATTAGTAACTATAGGAACTGTTCTCTTTCTTAATTGCAGACACTTTCACTGCTCTCTCGCGTACTCTATTGTAATATCTCTATGGTAGTGACACAACACGGTCACTTTTCGTACAAATCGATAAATATTTTTTGGTTGACTTGCCGGGCGAAAACAAAAAAAAAAAAAAAAATAAAATCAGGGCACATTAATACAGACATTGTGGTTTTATTATTATAGTAACTTAAATTGGTTTTTAGACGAAATAGAAAATACGCCCTTAAAATAATCTAAATATTCGCATTAGCGAATGTCTAAAAATTGACATTCGACTGAATAATAATCACACAGTACCTACATGCGTAACATAAAAAATACCTACAGACAGCAACATTTTTCTAACTTGTGTTATTCTTTATTAAACAAGGATGTATATTGTATCCTCATTTTTCTTTGAGATGAGACAGTAATTTTGTCGCAAGAAAATTGCGTTACTAACTTAAATAAGAATTGAAATGGGAAATTTATGTACAGACAGAAATGTCTTCCTTTACATTTTACAGATGCTTCGGAAAAATATACTGCAAAAATCTTGCGTTAATGAAGTATCTAATTGTAATTTAAAAATAATTCGCCTCTAGCATCTTTTTCTTTAATCGTTTTTTCAGTTCTTGCTTATATTACGCCTGCCCTACCTACAAAAAAACGTTAAAAAAGTGAAAAGAAAATTTTTATATTCTACAAAAATACTTTGTTGGACAATATTTTTTCATTATTTGTATTACCTGGTATTAGTTAATTTTTGAAATGTGAAATTTGGTAGATATTTAGTAATTCACATTCCCAATTAAAATCGGTTGTGTGGTTTCTGAGATAAGCGTCTCAAAAAATTGTCAGATATATAAGTAACTGCAACTACGCGGAACTCTTTTATATATAAATGGGGTTGGTACTTGACCGATTTTTTTAATAGGAATGAATGTTTTAATGAAAACGCGATTTCATGGAATGCTTATCAGTTTTCGATTATTTTGTCATTTCACTTCTGTTTTTGTGTGAATAACTTAATGCTTACAAAGTTGTGAACTTAATGTTTGATTAGATTCGTTCCCCACCAGATTTTATTACACTGTTTTAACTTTGGCGACACCTAATTACCCTTTAATTAGTATAATAGTAATAATACGTGTTGTTAAGATTTAAGATAATAATTATGTGGGCACTTATTATTTACAAGAAATATTTGTACAGTTTATTGCGGTTAAATATTGTAGTTTCATTTACAGAAGACAAAATTTGAAATAGGTAGAGGAAGTACACCAAAGTCAAACCTCCAATTTGTTTTTACTCTTTCCGCGGGCTATTGCGGATGGTTGTCTCAACGCGTGCTTTAAAAAAAATGTTTTCTAGCAGTTAGATCATGCTTACATATTTTTTATTTGTTCCTCTATATACCTATATTATTATATAATATACTTACCTATATAGCCGAAAGCTCCGCTACTTTTGTCGCTACCATGTTTCATCACAATCGCGTGCAGAGCCGCGGGGAGCAGCTAGTTGGTAATAAAAATTAAGAGGACAAATCAAAACTGAATGTACATACTATGTACTTTAAAATTAAGAAATTAATAAATATTTCAACTTATATAATTATTATTAAAATCATTTTTCAAATAATTTTTTTTTCGATAACCTTATCTCACCTAATTTGTTTTTTTTCCTATTATCTGTGTAGAACTGATAGGTACGGGAAGATAAGTGAAAATTTATTATAGGTATATAAAATAAAAATTAACGATTTTTTCTATTGTTCACAGGTAAACAATGTTCCCAGATTTAACGTAAATTTTCCGTCGATCACCGATCCGAGGATGTCAGTCCCAAACATGAAGCTGACTCTCCCGTAGGACGGATTCGTATCCTAATTTAACTGACGGCGTGGCCTTGAACTCGTGTAAAGGCCATCGGTTTTTATCAAATACTATAATTACTGCAGAGTGAAACAAACAAACGACGACTGCATTGTTGCTGTTATCCCTTAAAAGGGTTTGCTGTTTAATTTGCATAAATGGCGTTGAAAGTGATATCGCTGTAGTTGCAGAAAACAGATTTACAACAATATATTGATCAACAATTGGCTTTCGACATAAAAATTATTGAGTTCGGTCGATATAAAACTTATCTACCATAAAAATAAGTTATTCATTTCTCGGTGATAAAGTCGGGTGGTGCGCGTTCGTTTATTCTACGTGACGCGGGAAATTTAATACGTAAATTCCATATTTAAAATTTTTGTGTAATCGTTAGTGTAAGTGTATAAGTTGTATAAATTATTAAATATTAAAATTAATTGTTGTTAATTCTCCGAGAAACATAATTAATCTTCGTTAATAAAACATCACTAATTTGATTTTCGTTTAAACAATATTTATTCTGTGATATATAATATATAAAAAATAGATTTGTAAATAATTTAATTTAAAGTGTTTTTGTTCTGCACACCAATTGTCTTTCTTCTGCTCGTGATTAATTAATTTAAAAATAAAGACATTATATTAAATAATTAGTAAATTATTGATGTTTTCTAATTTGTTGTTATATAAAAAGCAAACAGCTCTAATATTGCTTTAAAAATCCCAACGGTTAATTTATAATAATATATTTACTCCAATTTATTTATATTTGATATAAATAAAATAAATATAAATACTAGTCGTTCTAAAATTAGAACTTTAAATCGCGCTTATGTAAATAAATTTAATTCTTTTTGCAAATATAATATAAAATATCAAAACAATTTATAGACAACGTTTTCGTAACTTTATTATACTCAGTAATAAATACGTAAAGCGACTAAAATATATAACTTTATTATTTGTTGTAAATTAAATTAAGTAAACGAACAAACACATTTCGACCATTCGATCCAAACAATAATACGATCAAAATGCTATCATCCGTAGAAGAAGAAAGCAACTCGTACGAACCGTTTCCTGGTCACGTCGATCCAACGGGCATAGTGATAACACCCGAAACACCGCCGTCGAGTAAAAAGACCCCGCTGAAAACGTTCAGTGAGATACAGACGCTGGTGCAACAGAATCGGAAACGCGATGTGAAATTATTGATACGCGAGAATAATTGGCCGGTGAACAGTCACATTCGCCAACAGATGTGGCCGGTGCTGTGCGGCCAACATTATCAGTCGAAGAACATGCTCGACGGCTTCTATTGGGACATGGTCAATCAGGTGTTCGGCACGACCGATCTGCCAGACAAGCCGATCATGTTGCCGCCGTTCGTCGAGTCGACCCACTGCATCACCTATCACCTCACCAGGAAGGGTCGGAGTATTGCGGACAGGGTCGTTTCCGTTTTGGGTTACGCCTGTCCGGACATCACCTACAGTCCGAGTCTCTATCCGATATGTGCAATATTACTACATTATATGTCCGGTGAGTACCTACTTTTCATATTTTTAACACACTATTGACGTCCGAACTCAGAATATGTTAGGAATTCGAACTTTAAAGCTGTGTCCTGACTAGAGATGTGCCGGATCGTTAAAAATGTATATCCGCGGATACGGATCATTAGTGTCCAGATCCGCAAATACGGATACAGATCTCAATTTTTTTTACTCACTACAAATGTTTAAATATTTAATTTTTGCAATATAAATGTGCCAAATATCAATATGTGATTTTCAGAAACAAAAAATAATTTAAATGGAATTTAATAGTATTTCATTGCTGTTTTTTATTTCGAATTTCACGTGCATAATTAAATTTAATAACGTAAAAGATCCGTCAAAAAGTAACGGATACAGATACGGATATCGGCAGTTCACTAGTCCTGACTATGCCTATCGGCAAAGCTGTTACGATCGGCAACGAATTTGCCTGATAACGAAGCCGACAGTCATGTCCACACTAGTGCAGCTTTGACAGCTTAAAATCGGTCGTACACGGACTGCTTCAAGCCATATATCTATATTAATTAACTATATGAATCATTGCCTATATACTCAATTAGGTAGTGAACGCAACAAAGCGTATCGAAAATATATCTGCGTCTCTTTCTTCGATGCAATTCCCTGATTTCTCCGATGATAGGATTGGTTCATTTGGTCATAGGTTCGCCATCACTGCTATAGGCTATATAATATCCCGCTACGACCAATAGAAGCGGAGCATCAAATGAAAGAGTTTGCAAAATATAACTCAAAATTTGTTCGTTATGAAATTTGGACACAGTCACCCCTAGACACAACATTCATCTCGGTAAACGAAGATGACGTGCGTACTCATGTCCCTCCCCCCATTCGTTCTTTTGCACCCGGCTGAAACCGGGCGGGACCGCTAGTAAAATATATAAATAGAACACTTTTTAATGACAAACTTTTATTAAAATTACTAGTAGATTGGTATGACGAAACTGACACAAACAAATAAAATTATTTTATCATTGTTGACCTGATCAAAAAGCTTGTCGCAAAATATGTTTATAAATTATTCATAATAGTTTAAACTTCTTGCGAAAAGCTTTTAGGTCTGGTCAACAATGATAAAATCATTTTGTTTGTTTGATTGTTTATTTTAATAAAAGTTTGTTTTTAGAAAGAATTTGCACGTATATATAATTATATATTTTTAAAGTAATCTGGTTTGTGACAGTCGTGCTCAACAGGTTTGATTAAAATCTACACATCGTAAATCGTAGTATGTACAGGTTGCTTACCGCCATCCGTTTAACTATTTATCTATATGTCGACCAGCACCTGTATATTATTGCAAGTATGCAACAAAATACATTTATTCGTTTCACAACGCCGTTAAAGCGATTTGTTAGTCCATAAATAAATTGTACTTTTTATCGAATGCCTGAAGTTATTCACACATTACTAATAAATAGTAATGATGCCAATTAAGTAATGTAATATTGTGCACGTTATTGAAATACACACTACGCAATACTGTAAATTACTCTGAAACTTCTCAGGCAATTCTGTTCTGGAAAAAGGTACGATTTTACAGTGCGCGCCGAAAGTGTTTTCCTTGTTATATGACAGTACGTAAAACATAAATACAGTTATGAATCACATCTGTGTTTATGATGTTTTAATTATTAACTTTTTTCAAACATGGCGTACAACAAACTACAATATACACTGTAACACTAGTCACTACTGCCATAAGCCGTGTGTCATGTAATACGTACCGCCGAGTTAAAGCCGTCAAAGGTGTAGACTGTAGACTGAATAAAATAGATTCAGCAAACACTTCTAGCATGTAACAGTGATAGACGCTTATTTGTATTAAGGTGCTGACGGTAAATTCAGCTCAAAGCTGATCAAGATACACGCTATAACTTGTGATCAGGAACTGCACGATGTACGCGGGGGCTATGTGATGATGATAAAATTTGATTTTTCAATCAGTCATTCTCATTTTAAGCTTATTCAAAAAATAAAATTATGTCGAGTTGGGGGTCATCCTATCGCTGTTGAACAAAATCTTTGTATTTAAAAATTACTTTGTATTTTTTAGTGTACGTTGCTATAAAAGCGTGCTTGTTTAGTTTTTTTTTTTAACTACAAGTTTGTTATGTGTTTTGTGACATACCGTATTTAGGAAATGCAAATATATTTTCGCTATAATATTATTTATCTCTATTTGCATAATTTATATAACTATTTTCAAATGTAATATGAAAACTGGTTTTCAACATGTGCAACAATCTTATTATTGTCACTTATATTGTGTGTATCAGTGCTTAGCTATATACCTACACCTATAGTACCTATCTGTATGATCATGCTTATCTATAGGTATTTTACATAATATTCAACATTTATTGCAATCCTTTGATGTAACTTGTGTGTTGTCTCACAAATACAAGCGGACTGGTCGTGCAAGCTTTTTACGAGATATTATATAGAGTTATCCAAGTGTGAAGGCTTTCATGGCCGGTGTTCCAGATCTTGGTTTTTGGGGTTGTAGAGCGTGGTCCATTGGTATTTTTACCTGACGTTTCGTCTATAATTGCGGCAGATATTATCAAAGGCGGTGTGGCAGCGGACGAAGTGTCCGTCCTGGCGACTCACAAGTCACAAGGAAGTGTGTCGACGACTGGTGTTCGCTCTTCTATACTCAGCGTGTTAGTGTTCTCTACTTGGTCGTAGTTCGTTCTTATGCGGTTGGTCGTAGTCTCCGTCCTGGTGTCCAGGCTTTATTTAGGTTAAGGCCAAGTCATCTTTTCGGTTGGAATTTCAACCGAAAAGATGAAGCCCTAAACCTAAGTAAAACCTGGACACCAGTAAGGAGATATACAAAACCATTGAGCGGAACAACCAGCTATACGGGAGAAGGAACTACGACCGAGCCTGAGCATGAAAGAAGAGAGAACACCAGTCGTCGACACACTTACCTGTTAGACTCTTAGAAGAACACTTCGCCCGCTGCCACAGCGCCTTTGATAATGTCTACCGTAGTTGTAGACGAAACGTCAGATAGAATATTAATACCTATGTACCACGGTCTACAAACCCGGAAACAAAGAAGTATATTATATAGAGAGTTAGTTCCCTAAAGGCGATCGGCATCCGTTATATTGCAACTTTTAAAATCAAAATAGTGATGAGTGGCACGTTCCATAAGCGACCTTAAAAATCGACTAGACTACATGAAAATGGCGTTTATCATAACATATTACGAAATATATATCGGAATGTTTATAACAGTTAATTAAATTTTTTCATTCTATGTAAATGAATTGGTTTTTTCAATGGTAATATTTACCGATTACCTGATTTTAACTTGAATGCTCAACAAATAAAAACATTTCCCATCACCTTATAAATAGTACAAGGACAAGTAAAATCCACATAATCTGTGAATCAATGGATTTCTAGGATAAGAACTACGAAACTACATAAAATAGTGTTTTGTGAATAACACAGATACTTGGAACGTGATTTTATGTTAGTCAACGTTTAAATATATGGTCAACGTAAATTTTGGAATAATTTCCCATCGGCAGTGTCATGTTTGTGCTCCTGATGATAGAATAATATTCCAAAACGTACGTACATTAAATTCTAGACTTTTTCCATGTATCTCTGTTATTCATTCATTTAATCATAGAAACGAAGATTTCAGTTCATACTATATAAATTAACCAAAAAGTAGAAAATACATTTCTTTCTTTTCTGTAACGTTAGAAACGCGGGGCACTATACCTATATTTGGTGTAATTAATTTTAATTGTTGCAGAAAAGAAAGAAAATTATTTTTTAGTCTTTGTTGCGTGTTATTTTTTTTTTTTAAATATATAGATTTTTTTTATTCAATATATTTCTATGTACCTACAACCCAGACCCCAAGCGAGCGGTAACTGCGTCTGTGCGGTGGCCCGCCACTGTTACCAACTATATACTGTCAATACTGTATTCATATCTTGATTTTGTCAGTAAACATGTTTGCCAACACTCGGAGGATGATTTTTTAATTATTTTTAGATTTTGAATGTTTTTTTACTATCTAACGCGTATTACCATTCCAACACCACAAGTGGGGAATGGTAGTAATTTTGGTCAAAATTCACTTTTAAAAATTTTACTATATTTTTTCGTTTTGAGATCCCCCGAATTAAAAAAAAATATTTTTGAAAAAAAAAATCTGTGCTTCTGTTTGTTTCTTAGTCTGTGAACTCGATACAGGTCAAACGGATGAACGGCTTGAAACCAAATTTTGGGAGGATGTTTGATATGCAAATATGGAAAGCCCCATTGTTTTTGGGGAAAATCGGCGCATGCGCAATATAGATCTATGCTCTAACGTTGTTTTTTTTTTTATATAATAATGGTATACTTTTAATGGAATGGTCTACCCAATTGACTGGAATTTTTTTTTATTATTCTTGCTCACAATTTTTATATCATCTATTAAATTATTGTGTCACTAACTCAAATTTGGTAGCAAATTTTTTCTCAGCTATTTCAGAAACCATTGTAGATTCATCCTGATACATTAGGTATTACTTATAGATGTTTATGTTAAAATGAGGCCAAAAAATACAGGTACTGTTTAAAATAAAAAATGTGTATGTGTCTGGGTCGGTTGGGGGCGGTGCCACGATTCATGAAAACACAAAACTATGAAATGCGTTGGAAAATTTTCGCTTGTACACCCTGTAATCTGTTGTAAACACGGGACCCTCCGTGTATAACCGTCGAGTTAAATACTTGACCGATTTTTTATTCAATGACATTGATAATCAATAATTTGGCATTATGAAAAATCTAGAATATTTCTTATATATTGCGTAAATATTAGTATTTCAAAGACGATATCATTATTATCCCAGTGACATTTTGTTATTACAATTTAACTGCATTCACTCGATACAGGTGTTTTCTGCACAAAATTTAGCGTGTTAATTAGTTTCATAACTCTGTTTGATCTTTTAATGAAAGTTGATTTTTGTTCAACGATGTCTTACGTATTTTGTTAGCTTCGCAAATATTTGAATTTTGAAATAGTTTCGTTTCGTGTTTAATAACAAAATAGCTCACCGTTACAAAATATCCGTGCATTTTATCGTGAAAACGTTGCGAAATTAAAAGATACGGTATTTGTTAAAACTATGTGAGCACTTAAAGGGGCAATCGAACCCGCAGCTAGCGAAACACTCAGCACTTTAAGAAAACATGAAAGTAAATGCAGATCCGCGCATTGCATCGATTTGATTTTTAGTTGATTTTACCAACTGCGTCAGAAGAAGGATTATTTATTAACTAGTTCACTTGTTGATGGGAAACATCTAATGGCGCGTTGAGTTGGGATTAAAACCGTGCAATTGGGAGGACACTTTAATGGGATCGACGTTGGTGGATTGAACACGGCTTTGGTTGAAGACGACATCTAGATAACAGCGCGAGTTAGTATTTCGTTAGATGACAGCGCGTGACGCTTGCTTTGTGTATGCGTTGAATTATAACTTGGCTTTCGTTAAAGGCGACAACTAGATAACAGGGCAAAAAGTTACAAGAATTTTGTTAGTTGACAGGGTGAAATTTAGTTACTAGAATTTCTCTTAAAAATTTTCACATCTGCCAAGGGTCTCACGACCGCTCACATTTGAGGATAGTACAACCAGAATCTAACTTCATTTCGGACATGATTTTTTGACTCTGTCACTGTATCAATTTAAGGAAGCTCACTGGCAACAGCTGTAGACAAAAGTATAGCGTAATAGAAGTACCAACATTTTTGTAAGAGACTGTACCTAATACATCTAAGCTTTAATATACAGATACACTCCTATACAATTACTGTTGCAAGTACAATAAAATTATTTTTGTTTTAAAAATCTATATCTTTAAACAAATCGGTAAAAAAATTATAATTTTTGAATTTACAATGCATTGGTTTTTAAGATACATATATCCGTTTTCGAGATATTCTGGAATGTACTCGTTTTCTTTATATAGATAGATAGATAGATAATTTATTGTGTAGCCCAGAAAAAGATACAATAAGTCATGCAGAATACATAAATAAATACTTTAAAAATATAGTACAAAAATAGTTTAAAATACTGTACCGAGAACACTTTAAAATATTAATCTACAATAAAATTTAATTTAAAAATACAATAAAAATATATAGTGCAAAAACACTTTAAAATACAAATCTAGACTAAAATTTGATTTAAAAACACAGCACAAAGATACTTTAAAAATACAGGACAAAAACACTTTAAAAATACAAAAGCATTAATATACGTGGCATATCTGCAGCATGTTAATTATGCACATTTTGATTGTTAATATCGTGTTTTACAGTCGGAGCGAATAATTTCATTTTGTTAAATTAAATTCTTATACTTCAACTTCAAATTACGGAGCATGGAAATAAAAGATGATTGCAACTCTTTTAAAAAATTTAAACATACTTTAATAATAACCAGCTCGTTTGCCTTCGCGTCGGGTGAAAAGTAAATCATAGAGTAATATAATTTTTGATTTAGTGTCAAATCGGCGACATTACCCATCATCAGTATTATAATATTGGAAGTACACTGAACTTAGTACAAAAATCTAGTCTGTACTAAGATAAAAATAGTCGTGAGAGATACAAAGAAATTGGCATATGTTCCGTCATAAATAACATAGTTTGTTCTATTTTATTCTTTTGAATAATTAACCGTGGTCGTGTATCCAGACGTGAAGTAATAATGCTGATTTTTTACGTCACAATACCAGCCCATTTCTGGTCAAACGAGGTCGTTTTAAATAACAATGTGTACCTATTGCCATAGTTATTCGCACATTCTATGTTTGTAATTTTTGTAAGAAGATAATATATTATCTAAAAAAATATTTATACAGTGTGATAATACTGTTTGTTATTGCTATAAAGAAGAGCAAATCGAATCAACATTGTTCTTTTCTTTGGCTCGAAATCCAACCAATACACTGAATCGAGTCGGATTTGATTTCGTATTTTTTTTTTACTTCTTATACTCGCCAAATTGTATTGAACTAGATATAGTAAATTATAGATGCTTGAGAACAGAGGTCGTACATTCGTATTGTCAGATCATAGAATTTTTTTCTTTCTTCTGCAATCACGATTCCGTACCGAACGGTAATGATATATTGTGCCGACGATCAGATATCAAGGAATTTCCGTGTATTTTACCATTTCATCTCCACTTATTTAGGTCATAAATAACTTTTCACAGTTTTATATTTGCCCAATATGAGGTCACCGGAATGCAAAAAACTGTTCTTCTGTTTGTCTATCAGTACCAGCGTTGCCAGTTTTTTTTTTGCCAAGTCGGGATTTTGGAACTCTTTGAGTGAAAACAGCGGGATTCTTTCGTCGAAAGCGGGACATAGTAAAAAAACATATATAATCAGAAGTTTTCAAATATTTCTTTTTATTTGAATTAAAATTACGTTTACGTGACAATAGATAGCAAAAATAGCCATAGAAAATGTATTTTAATAAAAATATAATATTTTAAATCAGATTTACCATATCGTTAAAGTTGAGTCTTATTCGTCTTCAGAATAAGTTATCCCCGAAAAGCGGGAATGAGCCTGTCCCTCGCGGGATATTTAATTTTGATTTAAAAATCGGGACATCCCGCCAAAATTGGGACGTCTGGCAACGCTGGTCAGTGCAATACTGCTCTAATGACCGAACTGATTGAAACCCAAATTTTTGTAGATTGTTTGATACATAAGTAGGAAACACCCTATTGTTTTAAAGGGAAATTGACACATGCACAGAAGAAAATATGTATTATAACTTTTTAGGTTCTGTATAGGCTGTGTGCACGAAGCTTACTAGCGCGGCTAGTGGGTTAATAGAAAATTATTGAACTCACTTTTTATGGAATACCCGACATGTTTCTAAGGTGATAAGTCAAAAACTTCAGTTGGCCATGATGTGTCAAAAAAATTGAAATAAGGAAAACTAATGTTAATTTGTTAATGTTTACATTGACGGTGGAACGTCAAATTAGGTTGCGAACAGTCTTTATTTGTACTGAAATCGCCATCAGCGCAACTGCCCGGTACACAACAAGCATTTTCAGACCGCTTAGTTTTCCCATGTTTTCTTTATTATTAAAAACTTCATAAAATTATAACTATTTTCACTTTTAATAAACATTGCTCACTGACATACGGAAAATTTGAGTTTGAAGTTTCCCCTAGTGCTCACCACAAACGCTCGCATCGAAAAATTTGTAACTCCGCCTCCGTGCACATAGCCCATAGCCAACTAGGGATTCTTACAGTTTTGGTTTATCTGTTTGTAATTTTGTATGTCACAACCCTCCTTTTCTCTCATTTATATACCTATTTTAAGATGAAATTTAGATAGATATGGAGTTTATAGACGCTAAACAGCCGAGGTAATCAGCGTCTATTAGATCAAATATACGCACGTAGATTGATGACCCAAAACAGAAGTGATGAGATTTTTGGAGAAATAATTTTTTGGACTATACCATCCATAAAGAGAAAAATGTACTCAACATTTTTTTTTACTGACTCCATTGAGTTGGGTGTCTTCAGATAGGTTTCAATGCAACAAAAAATGTTTTAGAACTTTTTGATTAAGCATACTTCCAATGAAAATTATAATAACGCTGTAGCAGAAAATTCGATCTGAGTTATTTCCCTTTAAATAACCGGATTTTTACTGTACCAATTTGTGTGTAATTGAATTGAACATTTAGCAATTTTGTTTTTATATAAGAGCTCAAAATAAGTTTGGCAAACTATTTTGTTGACAATGCTTAATTTCAAGAAAACATTTTGAAGTCTAACTTTCTTCTGCGAATTTGAGCCCTTTAATGTTTACGTTAAATGTATAACGCTAACGTGACAAAAAAAAATTTATACAGTAATTGGAGGGTATAAATTTATGCATTTTTAAATCGATTGTTATGTCTATGAATAAGTGAAGTGAGAAAATGCCACGATAGTTACTAGCTGCTAACCGTGGCTGCTCACGCGATTAAGATGAAACACAACTTAACCCTAGGTATATTAATTACAGTCTTGCCTCACCGACTGTGCTCCACTCGGCAGCGACAACAGTGATGCAGCCTGGACGTCTGAGTAATTTGAAAATTTGCACACGTATTAAGGAACCCATGACATTTTTTTGTGTTTTTAATACGTGTTCAAAATTTCGTCTGACGGTGGATGAAAATTAGAGATGCCGCGAATACTCGCTATCATTCGGTATTCGGCATTACTCGACATTTTTTTGTTATTCGTCGAATACCGAATAATAGCTAGTATTATTCGACATTCAGCGAATAGTTGTCTAAAATAAACTTTTAATGAACAAAAAAACTATAAACTTAAAAATAATCAAACTTTAATTTTTCTTAAAACACACTTAGTATTTATTATCATTAATATAAAAAGTTAGCCAAAAATCAGTCATGTCATGTTGAAGTAAATTAGTTAGGCTTTTTAATTTAAACAGACGTTAATCAAAGATTTGAATTTTTAATTTATATTTAAAGTCCAAAAGGGGCAGATTGTGGTGCAAAAAAAAGGTTTCCAGTATTTAAAAATGTAAAATCAGTATAATATGAGACTGATTTCTTTAACTTCATTGTTTCCTTTTCTCATATAACCTTAGAAAAATTTTAGATTACAGAGACAAATAAATGATTGGTAAGATCAAAACTATTACAAGCCTGATATTATTATTTGATAAAAAAATTGGTTGTCTGTAAAGTCGGTTTACGGACGATAGTTTTACGTGATAACGTATTCCGCTCGAATATCATATTTAATAATACCTAACCTAAATTTTAGTAGCTGTCAAACTTGGGCCGATCGTGCTTCTCTATCGCTTATACTGCGCTCTCGCTTGCACGCACAGGGTCAGGCGGAACGTGACACATTTCGGAACGTTACCACTTTTTCGTGCATGCAGCCGGTGTTTCATCAATTTATAAGACGTTATCACGTCAAAAATAAATTATTTTTCTACTCCTTTTTTATATCGAAGAATAATGGCGAATTATTCGACTATTCGTCATAGGGAATGGCGATTAATCGGTATTCGACTATTCGCTATAACAACTATTCGCGGCATCTCGAGTGAAAATTAATTTGAAAGATTCTATTCGATAGATACATCCATAGTTACATACAGATGAAGCTACTAAAAGCGTGTTAATAAACAATTACAATTATTTCTCATATATTTTGTAAGATATTATTCGAAGTATTCTCATTTTGGCGAATTTTGAGAGTTAGTCCTGCAGTTGGAAATGATTTTTAGGTGAATTAACTACAAACTGATGGGGTTAATTGGGACGAACACACCTTTTTCATATCTCCACTGTTTAGAATCTGTTGACGAGAATGAATTATTTTTGGAGGTTGCGGTCAAACTGTTGCCAAACTATGTCACATGATTTTCTTCAATTACACACACGTATTTGTATACCGAGAAATTATTGAATGGATCAAAAATAGTTTTGACTCGTTTATTATTGTTGTCAAGATCTTTAATGCGGGTTGATTTGAAGCAACGATTGCAACACTATAATCGTCTGAATTAGCGTTGTTTTATAATTTAAAATTGATCAGTTTTTAGTTGTTTAAATCGTACAGTAATGTGGATATTTGTATTTTGAGACATTAGTAGATTATTTTGCAAATGAAAATTCATCAAATGATTCAAGAGTAAATTTATGCGTGGGATTTTCGTATTTTAAATAGCATATGTCAACTAAATATCATGCTTTAATAATATTATTAGATTTGTAAGTTATATTTAACGAAAATCATTCGCTGTGCAAACTTTGCTTTAATGACTAATTTATTATCGGCATTTTAGTGGGAACATTTAATGAATTATTAAAAAGCAGGTTTTGGTAAGCACTTCCTATTCATAATTTGAATGTAAAGCATACATTTTAGTTTTTCATATTTAGTATTTTGATTTTTTGAAAATAAGTATGCACAAACAAGAGAGCGAGTTAAATAAAACGTGATAAAATAGGTGCAGTTTTGAACAATTTTTGCCTTCTGGCAATTTTTTCCCTACTTACTTGTACTATCTCCTATTATTCTGCAAATTTTCAGCTCTGCACCGAGTCACCCATTTTCTCCGTAGCCAGCTCTCTGTCTATTTCGTAAAGCTTAACTTGTTGATATGGTAGCTATGGAAAGCATTAATGCTTTACAGAAAATCGTTCCACATGAAATAAATATTGAACCTCCCTTGGGTGCCCGATTAGTGCTGCATTTTATGTGGAACGATTTTCTGTAATACATTAATGATTTCCATAGCTACAATATCAATAAAGCTCATGCATATGTTGGTCACGTTCTGCTCGTATTTTATCCCCTGTAAATTACTTAGATTCATTTGCATGTTTTCGGTTACGAACTGTGTTAGGAGTACACCTGTTTCTTAATCTTAAATTAATTAAAGCTGCCATTTTTTAGACAGTACTCGTTAAGTCACTTGTTCATAAACTGTATGGTAACGCAACTGACTTCAGCTTTCGAGCGTCTATAATCTTTCTTTCTTTCTTAAACTGTGGCTTGTGATCCCTCCGGGGGTCGCGAAAAAGATTCTGTAGGTTAGTAGTGAACATTGACAAACGTGAGAAAATTAAATATTCAATAGAAAATTACAATTCGCCGTTAATAAATCTTCAGTTGTCAATATTTATCTGATTAAAGAGGTGGCAAAAAAAAGTAATAACTTGTGACAGTTTCGCTTAATTACTCATTGATTTTACTATCTCCACTCTATGCGATCGCAGCCAAAAACGAGTCAACCCCACTTTGTAAATCGTCTTCAGAAAGTCATAATTTTGAGCCATATTACGTTGTATGCAATCGACAATTCGCATATTTGTACCTCCGTCATGACTTCATGACTTCTTATCTGTGGAGCCACCTTTATCTGTGAACCCGACTTTACATGTGAATTAAACTGTAAATAAATTATATTGATTGACGCGTATTTGTCCGCTTACAACCTACTCTTAAATGCAATTAAAAAATCAAGTTGGCTATCGTTGATTGAAATAAATCCTGAGCTTAGACCCACGTATTTTAACATGGTGCATAATGCATATTAGTGACTTACGCATAGCCGAATTCATAATTTAGATACTCCTTAGACTCTTTGTTGCTTGTGATATACTTTGAATTCATGAGAACAGTTTCCTGTATAACCAAAAACGGTACCAAAACAAATGACGCGCGCAACACATGAATGTCGAATGATTAATGCGCACGAGTTGGCTCATCTTCTCGATACAATGTTCATGCGGTAAAAGTTCGAATTAGTGTATAAATCTGATAATTATTAAACATTTAATTAATATACAGCAGTAGCGGCGTGTGAACATTTTAAATATGTGTCAACCGGAGGTATCTTCTAACACGGGCTAAGCTTGAGGGAAAGGGGGTTAATTAAATTATGGATCACGTCCATGTTTATGATGTTTTAATTATTAACTTTTTGATACACTGTAACACTGGTCACTACTGCCATAGGCTGTATGTCGTGTATCACATGATGTGTATGGACGGCATACGTGCCGCCGAGTCAAAGTCGTCAACGGTGTTGACTGATTGAGATAGATTCAGTGAACACTTCTACCATCTGACAGTGATAGATACTATTTTGTGCTAATTTGCTGACGGTAAATGCAGCTCAAAGCGAATCTAAATAACACGCTATAACTTGTGGGTCAGGAGTTGCACGATGTGTACACCGGGTATATCTGATGATGATTTCATGTGTTGGTGTGCTGCTTTAGAGCGCAGAACATCGCCTGAACGCAAGAAAGTCTGCCACACACCTTAGCGTTGACTGTGTAACTATTACACTATTTCTTAACATTAAATATTGGTGAAATATGAAAAATATAATTTTGGTTGTTCTGCAGCTCCACAGCGCTCATAGAGAAACCGCCATTGATGTACATCGTAGATTTCAGAAAAGTGAGAAACTACTAGGGAAAGTAAACGCTGACTTCACGTTTTCTCTCTCTCTCTCTCCCTGTCGCGCCGGGTTTCGAGCCCCAAGGCCAAGCCCCATCAGTCCTACCCTTGTGAGGGCCATCATCTCCTTCCTCTTTCACCTACGACGGCTTATTGGAGTTGTCACAGTGTTACGTTGCATCAAGTAACATGATTCGAGTTACTTATGCGTGCACGTAATACGCTCTGTTATTAGCATTGTTGTTTCGCGAATAACCGGCCTTTATTTGTGTGCATTTGCTAAATTACATTGTTTAATTTATTTACTATTTGCAGAAAATAACACACGTGATGCTAATATAGAGAGTTTTATGAATGAAACTAGCTCGGTTGTGCAAATATTTTTTTTATTTGTACGGCGGAAATTAATTGAAAACCTAGGTCTCCGCATAGTCCAGTCAAAATAAATATTTCAATTTACTATAACTCGCATAGAGCTGAAAATTGGTACAGGTCTTAAGTACACTATTACAAATAAAATATCAAAAGTCCCCACCGATCCTATATCTGCTTCAAAATTTATTCAAGGTTAAAGGTCAAAAGTATCGTTTTTTTTGCACTTTTTTCGTTAACGCTAAATGTTATCTAAAAATGGATCAGACAAAAGTTGTAGATCATGCAATTGTCTACAAAAACTGTTCTTATATTTTTTTTTCTACGAATCAATATTCCTGAGCTATGGGACCAAATTGTCTATGTACGTACTGAACGTATTTATCAAAAATAACGATAAATATTAATATCCATATTTTCGATGTATGAAATCACCATTTCAAAAGAATGGTGATTCGTAGGAAAAAAAGTGTAATAACAATTCTTGTAGACAATTGCATGATCTACAACTTTTGTCTGACCTATTTTTAGAGAACATTTACCGTTTACGAGAAAAGTGCAAAAACCCGATACTTTTAACCTTTGACCTTGAATAATTTTTTTAGCGTATATAGAATCATAGTGGGGACTTTTGATATTTAATTTAAATATTGTATACCTAAGACCTGTACCAATTTTCAGCTCTATGCAAATTATTGTAAACTTATCACTATTTTTAACCGACTTCAAAAAAGGAGGAGGTTCTATGTTCGACTGTATATTTTTTTTTAATGTATGTTCATTGATTTTTTCGTCAATTATGGACCGATTTTCAAAATTCTTTTTTTATTCGAAAGAGTGCACTTCCGAGGTGGTCCCATCGGAACCAAGTCAGGATCTGATGGTGGATCCCGGAGAAATCGAGGGAAACTCTCAAATTTCAAAGGCACGCATTATGTTTTTTTATGTATGTTCACCGATTTCTCCGTCAATTGTGGATCGATTTTCAAAATTATATATATCTAACACTAAAAAGAGAAAAATAAAATATTTTTAACAAAAAAATTGAACCGACTTCAAAATATGCACTAAAAAGTAATAAAATAATTGCGTATTGAAATTCAATCAAATTATTACGATAATATCATGTACTTACAATTATTAGTGTATTTGCCATAAGGCACTTACACTATTGGCGTCGGTCGGATGGCGGGACCTAGGGGTCGGACCAAAATTTCTCGACGTTTCATAACTTTCTAAGAAGTTTGGCACCATTTTTGGAAATGTTTATATATATATGTATATATATATATATATATTTATATATTTATATATATATATATATATATATATATATATATATATATATATATGTGTGACCACGATAACTCTCGACAGACTTAATCGATTTAAACGAAATTTGGTCCACATGTTGGAATCCATCATCGCAAGAAGCCTATTTAAAATGGGCCCGATCGGGCCATTTTAAGGGGGGTATTTAGGGGTTGAAAAATGTTTTTGGGCCCAAAAATACGGAAAAAACTCTCAGAATCACTTCAAATTTGAAATTTAACCCTTTAGTAATTATTGAAATGTGCTGCTAAAATTTAAATAAAATCGGCCCGACAGGACCGGACTTACAAGTTTTATGAAAACGCAAGTTTACTGATATGGATTTACATACTGAAGGGTGTATATAATTTGGTACAGATGTTGAATTGGTATGTAGTATTGAAATTAAGTAAAAAAATGTTGTTTTAAGGGGTGTATTAGAGGGTAATTTTTTTTATTTTGTCCAAAAACAAAGTTAAGTTCATACAATAGAGCCACACTGCTTATAAAAGCAAATACACTATATTGTCGGCAGGGTTTCGCACTGCGACCCGAGTTTTTTTTTGTTATTTTTGGAGTCGGTGTCAGCCAAAATGAAATCTATTCCGAGAACTAGAGACATGTAAGATTTAAATTGCTACTTTCGAATTCCGATGTGACACCGACTCCAAAAATAACAATAATTGTAAGTACATGATATTATCGTAATAATTTGATTGAATTTCAATACGCAATTATTTTATTACTTTTTAATGCATATTTTGAAGTCGGTTCAATTTTTTTGTTAAAAATATTTTATTTTGTCTATTTTGATCGGACTACCAGTAGATAACCACCGGTATTACCTAACAGGATGTCAGTACATTGCGGTAAATGTACTTCAAAAGTACTTTTATCTTTGAAAGTCATATCAGAAGCCCGGCATGTGTGGGTCTTGTACTAGAGTGGAATCAGACCATTCGAAATAACAGTTCAATAATTCTTCATTTAAAACAATACATGATTTTTCATAAATCTGTGGTTTTCTAAAACAATCAGAAAACATTTACAGGATTTACGAATGCAAGGTCGAGACGAAACCATTGCCAGTTCTATTTCAATTCAAGTAAAAAACATCCTACTTTTCCTAAGTGTGGGACGCTTTAAAACTGTCAGAAATCTTTACTTAGTAATTAATGTTTCGAATAATTTTCACATTTCCGAGGGCATAGATATTTTTTTTCCTGGAGAGAGGGATAAAGCAAAAAAATCAATATTTTTTAAAGTTTATTAAAAATCAAATAAGAATACTCACGAAGGTGTCACGCAAAATATTAATTCTCAAACTATTTATGTTACAAAATACGCTGTTGTAATCTCGTCTAAATTTTGTTTTTTAGTTAGGTATTCGTAATATTTTCAGTTTTATTTTTTATTTTTATGGTTCTGAGGGGGGTAATTACTTTTACCCCCCATATCTACGCCCTTGCACATTGCGATGTTGTAGATCGGAAGTTGGAAATTTTTGTTTGCACTTTTCGCAAGGCGACATTTTTGGTAGGGTCATGAAAATGAACGTTGTCTGTAGGCGTTGGTATTTCAACAAATTTTATTGAGTTTTGTTTTAATGTATAATGTTATTGTTAAGAGTCCGACCCAAGGTCAGCTTTTTGGCTTACGCCGAAAATATTGTATAATGGATATGCTGATGCAGCTAAAAAGCGTGGGAAAGTACTTATATTTTATAAGCTGAACGCAATTGCGTTGAAGTTAAGAAGAATTTTTTCTTTTCTTGTTTTTAGGGTTCCGTACATTCAATGAAAAAACAGAACCCTTATAGGATCACTCTCGTGTGTCTGTCTGTCGGTCCGTCTATCACAGCTTGTTTTCTCCGAATTAACTGGACGAAAAAAGTTGAAATTTGGTGCATATATAGTTAGATGACCCAATCACGGACGTATAGCGTAAATAAACAAATTCCAATTTTGGCGCTTAATATAGGTGAAAACTAGAAAAAAAAATTTCAAGGGCGCGTATCAAATGACAGGGCTATATAAATATAATTTTTTTATAATTTTGACATGCATAGTTAAAAAGATATTAAGTGAAATATTTAGTATACTTAGCGAGTGTTGCTTTAATGTCCAATAGACGTCGCTGCATTCATTAAATGGCGCTCCCGTTGCGGTAAAACATTCAGTATAGCGAGTGTCGTTTTAACGTCCAACGCATTGCGCTGTGTTCAACATGTGGCGCTCCCGTTTCGGTAAAATATTTACTATAGTAAGTGTTGCTTTAACGTCCAACAGATAGCGCTGTTTTTTTTTTTTTAAGAAAGCATGTTTTCACATGTCACAGGTGTGACATCTTTGTAATAGGTGTAAATAAAAAAACGCGCGTATTCGAATGCAACGTTGTGTTATAATTTAAAAGCAATCGGTGAACAATTCTCGGAGAGTTACGATTTTGAATAAACGAACATTTACACTTTGCTTGAATGATTGTTAAAAAAAATTGCGCTTTATAATTGCTCTACGGACGTAGATACAGCGTCTGTTAAGGTTATTGTTCTCTGTATGTGAAGTTATAAAAACACAGGAAATAATATAAAAACATTTGCTGATTGCTTTTTTTTTGTATCACCCAGTTCTTTCGTTTAACGTGACAAACCTGTGCATTTATTTATATCGATACAATGCAGTCGAGTTGTTGATTTGTTTGCGCGGTCCTTGAATTTATTTGTTTTGTATTAATACGATTGAAAATCAAAAGATTGTAAATATTTTTAAAACGTATTAAAACTATTGCGAATAAAATGCTCTGTACTTTGCAAGCAGAGCTGCCATACCGGAATTACGAGGTTGTGCAATTGAATTTCAGGAAAAATGTTTATCTATAATATCCATTCTAGAACTTAAATTAATATCGGAAATTCGGAATTAATGATATAGATTTAGACTTTTTCTTAAAGTCTAAATCTATAGACGAAACGTACACTAAATAAATCTAATTTTTAACTTCCCGCTTTAAAAAAAAAAATTTTTTTTTTTCAAAAATCGGGAAGTTATTGGTTTCACCCCGATTTTCGAAAATCGAGTTTTCGCCAGATCTCGACGTTTTGAGGTCCTAGGAAGCTATTGAAACTATTTTGGCGATGATGTCCGTAGGGCTGTATGCGCGTGTGTGTGTGTGTATGTATGTATGTAAACCTTTTATATCTTTTGAACGGAGTGTCCGACTGAAACGCGGTTTGCGGCATCTGGCGTGATCTTGGTGAACTTAGACTTCCTGAAAATTTGAAACGATTCGGCCCAAAAAATTTTGAGAAATCTTAACAAAACAAGTTTCAAAAATTTTTTTAAATTTGTTTTTGTAAAATATTTTCTAAACTACTAAACCGATTAATTCCAAAATCTAATCAGCTCTTCTCCTTAACAAACTGCGTCGATTTCCGCAAACCGCATCAAAATCGGTTCATTTGTTCACGAGATATCGTAAACGAAAAAATCGTAAAAAAGTGTTTTTTTAAAATGACTTAAAATTGTTCTCAGATCGATTTTTTTGTAATAAATTACTTTCTTAGGCTAAAAAAACTGCGTCGACCGCCGCAAACCAGATCAAAATTGGTTCATTTGTTCATGAGATAACGTGAACGAAAAATTAGGAAAAAAGTAATTTTTTATAATTACTCGTAAAATTCTTATCAAATCGATTTTTTTGTAATAATTTACTTTCTTAGATTAAAAAAACTGCGTCGATCGCCGCAAACCGCATCAAAATCGGCTCATTTGTTCATGAGATATCGTAATCGAAATTTTCGTAACAAAGTGTTTTTCTTTTTTGAGCTCGAAGAGCTAAAAAATAAACTTCTTGCTATATTTGATATATTTTTGAGCGTTTTGAACTCGAAAATAGCGGGAAGTTACAGAGATGGCCTGCAGGGTCAAACTTCTTTTCAAATTTTTTTGTTCACAATCCTGCGATTTTTGTTATTATTATAATAAAAACGTTCAAAGAATTTAAATTAAAAGAAATTTCTAAACTAAACCAAAAGAAGGTATTGTTTCTGTTCTTGGCTTGTGGTCATTATAGTATATTGTGCGACTAGTGAGAGAAGGAGAAGATTCCATGAGCGTGAAATTTGCCGCACGAGCTTAGCGAGTGCGGTAACACGCGAGTGGATTATTCTCCTTCGATCAATGGTCGCACATAATATTTTATTCAACTAGCACGAGTAATATGTAATCGGGGCCCTGATAAAAGAGGGAAAAATAATAAATCACTTCATTGATTGACGTACCCACCGCCCTCGATGCACACAAGATGGCCCTGACTTTCGCTGAATTGCGATGCTGTTTTCATATATACAAATCGCTACCGCGTTCCTATTGGTCCAGAAACTATGCAGTTATTATTCATTATCGTACAGTTTCGGCTCGCTACCGCGTTCCTATTGGTCCAGAAACTGCACTGATGCATTATCATACAGTTTCGGCTCATTATTAGCACTCTACGCGTCAACATGAAGTAATTTATTATTTCTCCCGAATTTAGCAGGCCCCGAAATTATATATTACTCACGCGTGTTGAATAAACTTATTAATTCATATAAGGTTATATGAAGTGTGAATTCGTTTTATCATGAGAAATGCTGATGTCTAAAATAAAGTTTTAGAAACAATTATGATGTATCCTTAGTTGTGTTGATAACATCGCGTTACATCAAACAGGATCTCGTAGCGATGAACGCGATGTGGGGTATAAATTGAGTTGACTTGTAAAGGGTGATGTGATGAATGAGTTGACAACAATCTGACGCAGCATCAGCTAATTTCATCACATAATGGAATGTGCCGGTGATCACGGATATTATTTTAGGGCTGGGATTATTTATCAAAATAAAACATTACTTACTCAACTTTAACTTTCTTCTACTCCGTTTGTTAGCATGATAACATTTGTCTACGGCTTCGGTTACGTGAAAGATTTTCCCCGCAGATTGATTTGTGTTTCTGTTGGCTTTGACTGTTGCCCTGTCTTAACATAACAAAACAAGTCCGATTTCTTTTCCAATTTAGACATCTACGTTATAATCTTGGTGTTTTCGTCCGATGTCGGCTGACATCGGATCGGGAGAAATACAGATCCAATGTGGGATATTCAATACTCATCTTGTCAGAATGTGACAAAAATCAATTCAGCTTTAGACAATAAGTCTGAGCATTTGCTGCTGATTCAGCACATTATCCTAGGTCTGGGGTGGCGAACTTATGGCACGCGACAGATTATTGTTGGCACGGCATTGATTGAGGTGCGAAATCGAAATAATTGAAAATATGCAAGATGTCGAAAACAATTGACTATCGCCAAATAACAAAAACGAAAAAGTTTCATGGCGCTAAATGTATTATCAAAATTATCATTTTTATCTATGTTTGATTAATTTTTTTGATATTTCTGAAAAAATTGGCACGTAGGTGTAGAAAGGTTCGTCACCCCTGTCCTATATTGTTTATTAGTCTGTAAGGACTACTGAACCGATTCTAAACATTCTTTCAGTAATAAAAAGCATCACTATTCTTGAGTTATGTAGGCTATATTTTATTTTGATAAAAAATAAAAATTTCTAATAAAAGTGGCAAAATTTTAGTACATGGTGGAAGTACAGTAATTTTATGGTGGAAGTACCGATATATAAAACGGTGGAGCCGAAGACTCCACAACTGTTGTCGCTGCCGTGTTTCGTCTCAATCGCGTTCGGAGCCGTGGATAGCGGCTAGTTAGAAACATAATTAATCGTCGTAGAGACACCTTCGTCGCAAGACAACGCGACGCGGACGCAACAAAATTGTCGCCGCAATGGGTGATTATTTCTAATGTAAAGAGACGTGCAAAAGAGACAAAAAAAATGGTTGTCTGTAAAGTCGGTTTACGGACGATGGTTTTACGTGATAACGTATTCCGGTCGAATATCATATTTAGGGTCAGGCGGAACGTTACACTTTTTCGTGCGTGCAGCTGGTGTTTCATCAATTTATAAGACGTTATTACGTCAAAACGCTTCCTTTGTAATTTCCTAACATTGATGATTCTGAATATGAAGAGCACAATATATTACACATTCTGCAGATTTACATAACCCTACTTCTGCGTGTTTTTGTTGTAAAACGTGACAATTATAAGATAGCTTCGTTTTGTTTCATTCATAAATACGTTTTAGAAAATTTTATTATTATTTTATGTTTTCATGTGGTTTGCATTCGATTTCCAAGAATGCAAGTTCGCTGTTTCTAGTATAATTATTTTTAATGCAGTTTGCTTGCATATAAAATTACGTCCGTTTATTCTATTTATTCTGCAGTTCGCTTTGTAGTTTCAATTACTTCTATTATTTTTGTATATAAACATCATAGCTTGTAAAATTCCACATAAACTGTAAAATATGTGGGAATGTCTTTCACTGCGTTTATTTAAAGCTTTCAGCATTATTTTTTTTTAAAGTTATATCATAATAGCAGATTCTATACATGTGCTGGGTTGGAAAAAGGATTTTCAAAAAAAATTGATTTGACAATGACCTTAGATTGTGAACATATACCTACAATTTACATACATCAGAAGCAGTCTTATGTCGTATTTAAAGTTTTAAACTCCCTGTCTTCTAGTCACAAAAAACAAATAATTGTTTTGTATAGAAAAAGATCGCTTTTCAAGCTGAAATTTGATCAAAATGCGTAGAAAAACTTTGTCGGAAACTGTACAAAAAACTATATGTTTAAGAAAAATATCGTTTCAATCGATCAATTATTTTTCGAGCAAGATCGATTTAAAACTCCTTTTCATATGGAGAAAAATTTATGTTCACAATCTATAGTTATTGTCAAATCAGATCTTCTGACAATGTTTACTGCAACTGAACGCTAGTGTCCGCTAGTGTCACGAGTTGTTTTTTTTTGCACGTTCCTTCTATATAAAATAGCTAGATATCACTTCTTTTAGAGTTCACTAGCTTCTTTAGTATTTTTTTTATGCAGGCAACAATAATTTTAGTAAAACGATATCTATACGAGTAAAACGTAAAGACGAATGCGTTATGTGAATTAAATTAGTACAGTTTTTTTTAAATTCTAAATGCAAAACACATACTGATCTACCTACACGATTTCAAAATCTCAAATAACTTCCGACACATGGATCGTTAATTTTATTTATAATTCCTGTTAATTAGAATATTTTTGAAAACAAGTTCAAGTGTAAAATGTCATTTGCACATACTTTGTGTCATATTACAGCGGTCTTTCTATGACTAATTACATGATGCAATTACTATATAAAACCGCGGCATGCCAAAATTTCAAGTTATGTGGTATATTTAGGGCAAGAGTTTTAAACGTGGGTCAGATGTAAGATGACCTTCTAGGGAGCCTCACCAATATTTTTAGAGTCGTATGTGAAAGATGAAATATTAATTATTATTATCATAAGTACTAAATTTCAAGATGGGCCGAGGTCGAAGGTTTCTATAACAAACGCCGAAATTGAACGAATTATTACGAATGAACGCGATGGACGTGGAGACTTCTAAAGATGATTAAAATTTAAAATTACCTTTTTATATTATATAGTCAATGTAAGCCTTCAATTTAAAATTTTTAAAATCATTTATATTATTAATTGTACTTTGTACCGGTTGTAGCCAATTTAAACTGAATTGCTTAGGGTTTTTAAGTCTTCGGCTTCGGACGAAAGTTGTGGCGATAGCCGATTCATCAGCTTCGGCTTCGGCCAGAAATCGACCTTCGGTCGGACACTAATTGTTTCTCATCCGCATCTGGAAAAAACGAACTATACTAACTATATTTGTTTAGTAAAGGTACGCGATAAACAGCACGGTAAAAATTATGACTATGCTTACAATGTTGTGATCTAATAGTGTAGTAATGTTTTTTGTGCGATTTCTGTGCGTTTGTCTATCGCTATGATGAGTCAGTGAAATTTCCTTTTACTAAAAGAGTATCTTGTCATCGGTCAGCTGATGTAAACGCTCATTGATTAACGCAACATTGTGCTATAGGACCCTTGTGACTAGATTTGCGCAGAACAGTTCCTTTGTAGTCCAAGAGCTATCGAACATTTTTGGGTAGGTATATTTGATGTGAAAATTTGTGTAACACTTCTTTTGTAATGTTTGAACTCAAGAATTGACTTGGCTGAAGGGTAGTGGGGCTTAGTCAAGCTGTGAATTTGCAAAAAAAAGTCCTTGACGCATTTTGATATTTTAATACCTTCAAATTTAGTATATGATAAAATAAAAAATAAATTAGCCAGATCATTTAGTCGGCTATAAATGTCTGCCAGGTGGTTACAAAACTGTCTATTACACATGAGTGCGAGTAAGACGTTACGGGTAGGTTGAAGTTGAGTTATTTAAATCTCACAGGTTTGTCTTTATCTATACTAATATATAAAGCTGAAGTGTTTGTTTGTTTGTTTGTTTGAACGCGCTAATCTCAGGAACTACTGCTTCAAATTGAAAAAAAATTTGTTGGATAGCTCATTTATCGAGGAAGGCTATAGGCTATATAAAATCAGGCTACGACCATTAGGAGCGGAGCATTAATGAAAAATGTTCCAAATGTATCTAAAAAATAAGCTTCTATTCAAGTGAAATGCACTAAGTATACTCATATTAGGGATGTAAGAATACAACGCCGGCTAGCGCAATCGGTAGAGCACAAGACTGTCAATACCAGGGTCGTGGGTTCGAGCCCTACGTTGGACGAATGCATTTTTATTTTTTTTTATTTTCTACATTGCTTTCTTCTAAGGCTTACATTAAAATTTATTTTAATTTTATTTAATTAATTAAAAAAAAAATGTTAGTTAAAAAAAGTATAAACTGCTTTTTATCGACAAAAAATTTTGAACGGTAACTCCGATCATCATGAAATTTGGACACAACATTCATCTCGGTAAACTAATATGAATGTGTGTACTCATGTTCCTCCCTTTCCCATTCGTTCTTTTACACCCGGGTGAAACCGGACGGGACCGCTAGTGTACTTATAATTTTTACTTTAGTACAAATTCCCTGTTGGGCGTCTGCTTGTAGACCTGCCAGGTGTAAAATAAATTTATATATTTCATATTTTGTAGCATTTATTTTCAATCCTGTTATTTGAAGAAAAAACGACCTTGTGAAACGAAAATTCGTCAAACCCGATTTCAATGTTGTTTCATTTCTTAATGTCAGTATTGCGTCATTTCATAGACTAGGTACATTCACAAGTTCCCATAACCCCAAGCGTTAAAAATATTTCGAGTGCGATACCTGCTTCTACCTGTCGACTTGTCAGTAATAATTCGAAGTAACAGCAGCGCATTTTTGGAAAGTGAATCATTTCACATCTTAATTACGGTTTTATGTATTGTGTAGCACATCTCTCGAGAACATTCTAAAACACGCGTAAAACAGGAAACGCACTGATCGGATGTTGGGTCGGTTTGAGATAAGCGGGTTTTTCAAATATTAGAGCTGTAAAAGTAACGAGAAATTGTGTACCCGTATGTATTCGTTACTTAAAGAACCAGTACCCGTTACTTTCGTATCGTTACGTTACTCGAAACTTTTCATACGACATACAATCCTGTACTAACAGCATCAAGCATGTACCATCGCATCGAGGCGCGTCGCATACGTGATACGGTATGACTTCGTTCGTATAACGTATAACCGCATCAAACGAGTCGAACTGACATGGATACGACAGATGCGAGTAACGAAATGAATTTGTAAGTAACGATTCGTTACTTCGAGTCAGACGATGTACCCGTTACTCAGTAACGAATACATACGGTTTGTTACAGCTCTATAATAAATATATATTGTAAATGATAGACGCTCGATAATAATAAATACAGTCACGCGTCGCTTTGCACAGAACTGACCCGAAATCATGCATAGGCCTTCGTTTATCCTGTTTTCTAAAAATATCGGTTGTTGTGTGTGGTGCCGAGCTCTCTATTCAATACGCATTTTGCGAGGAAAACAGCTTGGGCCCGAGACACAATATTTTCGATTTGATGTAATCCTGAACAGCTGTTTGGTTCTCAATGCATCCCATGTTTCCTGTTTCTGCCTGGCACAGGCTGAGCTCTGTCGCATTTTGTTTGTTTGTGCGGGCATGTACGTGCGTGTGTGTGTATGAGAGAGAGAGAGAGAGAGAGAGCATGTGCGTGCGTGTGTTCAGCATCCTCGAGAACTATCAGACAATAGTCGGATTTTTTCCTGACTCATATAATCCACTAAAATAGGAAACAAGGGCTGAATTGAGAACCAAACAGCGGTTTGGGATTGCAACAAGTGAAAAAAAATTGATACTAAAATTATTTTCAGTGACCCAAAGAACAATAATCCGAGATAAAAGATATGGTTTCCTATTTAAAAAAAGTAGAGATGACCTTGATATCTCTAAGGCGCCTCCACCAAATGAGAAAAAAAAAACTACATCGATGTCTTCCCCCTTGGTTCCCTGCAACTTTTGTACGAAATTGCTTTTCGAAAACCTTTCCTCTGCGAAATAAAAGTGTGTTTTAAAAAGCCTTTCTGTATAGCAGTGATTCCCACAGTGGTCTAATAGAACCTCAGGGGTCGACGACAACTTGCAAGGGGTCCATGTCAACGGAAAAATTTCGGGGTTCATGAAATGGAAATGGGGGTCAACAATAGTGGATCTCCTAACAAAAAAAAAAAACGAAAAAACAAATGGACATCTTAAGATTTGAGATTAAACCTAACTAAATTGATGCCAAATGTTGAAAATTTATTAATAAAGCATCAGGTTCATCCCTCACACTAAAAACATTTATTGTTTGCTTAGTTATTTTATGTAACAGAAAGTAGGTACCTAACTTTTAATTTGGTTCGTTTTGAATTGAATATAATTAATAAATGTATAAAACTTAACATAATTATGTTTTTAGGGTTCCGTACCCGAAGGGTGCTCAAACGGGACCCTATTACTAAGCCTCCGCTGTCCGTCTGTCTGTCCGTCTGTCTGTCCGTCTGTCTGTCAGCGGGCTGTATCTCAAGAACCGTAATTGGTAGAGAGTTGAAATTTTCACAGAGTGTGTATTTCTATTGCCGCTAGAACAACAAATAATTAAAAACCCCCCAAAACTCCCAAAAGAGGAGCAAACTAAGTTTTTTGCTTATAATTCGCTCAATTTAAATCAGATCGTTTCGAGACCTGTCTTAAACGAAAGAGGAGAAAATTTTACATAGATTTTGTATAACAGAATTCGTCGAAACACTTTTTTTGTACAGCTTTATATAGAAATATAATGTATAAATTCAATTTTGTCTAATCCATAGCATACACGGAGATCGTCTGTCTTCGTTTGTTGCATAGTGTACTATGGGAATTTAAATATTGCGTATGTTTTGTCTTAAAAAAAAAGATTGCATTTGTTCAAAAACGAATGTCATTTCAAATATTAGTCAGTCTTTTGACATTAGTATTTTTATGCAACGCCTTCTGAGTTAACGATTTGAATAACTAATTTTAATTATTAGAACATATTGCTTTGACAGATGCAAACGTCATTTTTTACATTTTTTACCATTCCAACACCATGGATGAGCGGAATGAAACCAAATTTTGGGAGGATGTTTGATATGCAAATATGAAGAGGCCTATTGTTTTTCAGAGACGTCGGCGCAAGCGCAAAAGAAATATATATTATAATGTTGTTTTTATAAGATAATAGTATACTTTTCATAAAGGCGTATTATTTTGTTTTACAGGAGTTTTGTAAAATAAATTTTTGAAAAAAATCGGCGCATGCGTAGAAGAAATATATACTATAAGGCTGTTTTTTATATAATAACGGTATACTTTTCATTACGGTTTATTATTCTATCTATGTTTACAAAAGTTTTGTAATTTTTTTGGGAAAAATTGGCGCATGCGCAAAAGAAATATATGCAATAACGTTGTTTTATATAATAATAGTATATATTTCATAATGGTTTATTATTCTATTTTAAAAGAAAGTTTTGTAAAAAGTTTTAGGGGGAAAGGCGGCGCATGCGCAGAAGAGATATGTGCTATAACATTGTTTTTATATAATAATGGTATACGTTTCATAATGGTTTAATATTCTAAAGTTTTGTATTTTTTTTTTTGGGGAAATCGGCGCATGCGCAACAGAGATATTTGCCATAACGTTGTTATTTGATATAATGGTATATTTATCAAAACCTTATATTATTTTATTCTACAAGAAATTTTTGTAAAAAAAGTGTTTATAATATAAAAACGCCGGGGTGATATATGTAAAATTTGACGCCTTGAAATTCTTGAACTACTTGCATACTCCCACTGGTTACATATTGTTATAGCGCCTCTTTTGTTTCTTTTACAAAAGTATTTAAAAAAAGTACATAGTGTACGGAACCCTTCGTGTGCGAGTCCGACTCGCACTTGACCGGTTTTATTTTAAGTTTTTCACACTACATTTCATTACCGTTATAAATTTAAATCTTCCAAAGTGCACTATACCGGCTGTCAAAAATACATTTGAGGCTAGTGAATTTGCAAAAAAACAATATCAGATAAGCAGGGGGTCTACCCGAAACCGAATAACATGGCAAGTGGTCTATGAGACAAGAAAGTTTGGGGACCTCTGCTGTATAGTATTACGTATTTAGAGTTAACGGATTTCCATGAACGAGAAAAATGAATATTGCAAGAATGGCATGGATTGTGTAAAATTATATAGGTACTGCCTTCACGGTCAAGATTTCATGCAGTTTCATCATCCTTCAATGAATAAGAGAAATGGCATTCGAATAAGGAAACAGTTATTCACAGAAAATAAATTATACGTGTGTGCACGGCTTATACGCACAATACTATGTATTTATTTACAATTTCGTTGAAAAAATGACAACTATGTGCTCTTTTCTTAGACAGGTGTATTCAAAGTACGTTCCAAGGTTGCCTGTAGGTAATATTTGGATATTGTTTTTCCTGTATTTAAAACGTATTGGCAGATTAATCTTTTTTATTGTTTTTTTAAACATAAAATTGACGTAGGTACACGGTTTTATCTTTTGACCATTGATGTGTTGATGTAGCTCATTTATACTGTATGTCAGGCGTTCTTTTTACAATAAATCAAAATCGATTCAAAATAACGTTGGAATTTGATTTTGGCTTTGAGACGTTTAGCCGGATTTTTTTTTATTATTTGCTTTTTAAAACCGGACACTTGCTACATTTTATCTGATTGATGTGAAACATCTAATGGCGCGTTTGGTTGGGAGTAAAACCGTGCAATTGGCGCGGCTTTTTTATGGGAGGGCGTTACGTTTGTGTGCGTTGGATTAAACCTGGCTTAGTTGTGGGCGACATCTAGATCGCAGGCCGAAATATAGTTACTAGTATTTTGTTAGATGGCAACACGTGACGCTTGCTTTGTGTATGCGTTGGATTATAACTTGACTTTTGTTAAAGGCGACAAGTAGCTGACGGCAGAATTTAGTTACAGGATGAAATTTAGTTGTGAGGTGATATTTAGTTACTAGAATTTCGTTAGATTACAGGGCGAAATTTAGTTACTTAATACTAGAATTTCTCTTAAATTTATGTTTCACGTCTGCCAGGTGTTCCACGACGGCTCACATTTTTTTTAATGAATAACGAAAAAAAAAAAATAAAACAAAAATGAAAATGATGAATTCAAAATTGAAACTTGGTATTTTTTCTTGAAATAGATTTTTTTAACTAGTTTTTACGAATCATGTGGTTTTTGTTTGGATTTTTTTTCGGTTGCAATTTCCCTTGTTGATTTTTACGTCTGTATCTTCTCTGAGTCAAATCGGTGTTTACATCCCCCACCTTTCCTTAAATTAGGTACAATAGATACCTAAATATAATGTTTAGAATTAGAAGCCTCTTTGCATCTTCTTTGAGAAGCAAACCTCACCGGTTCCTTGGCGATTTTGTATGTAAATTCATATATTAAGAAACATTGTGAAAAACAGAACTTTTTGTTCCGGAAATAAAAAAATCACATTTACATTTGTTTATACTCTTTGATAATCCACGTTGTCGGTTGACATTTAGAAAAATTACACGCAATAAAAGCGTAGGCGTTGTTACGCCTCTCATTTCAATCGACGCGGTGAACCATAATTTATCTAATGCCATAGCAAAGGTGTAAAGAAAATAGTGGGCATAGAAATATGTAAATATTCACAGATTAATGCGATGAAATCAGCTATATGACAAAACAAGCCGTGGGGTTTATATTAGGACATTACAAGTACGGCCCTTGAGATCTAGACGACCAGCTTCCCAGTATGATGAATATTGGATATCTAATATATAAAAAAATGAATGTTCGTCTGTCGTCTGTCTGTTCGACACCTATAATAATAACAATAATTTATTGCGATGCCACTATTGTGGATACAAACGTCAATACATAAAAAAATTAAAAAAGATCTTTCAGATCATAAGGCACCGTATTACAGAGATATTGCTTTAATTTGTTATTAAACTGTTTAGTTTTTTTTAAATTTTTGATTGCATCAGGCAATTTATATAGTACATTTTGTAACCTAAGTATAAGGGACTTTTTTCAAAAAAGGTTGTATTATGTTTTAACACAATGTTTGTTATTGCGGGTGTTATAATTTTTTTTTGATATTCTGAAAAAAACATTTTTGAGTGCCTAACTGTGAGCAGCTCAAGAGCAAAAATCCCGTAAAAAGTTTGTAGTTTGATTTCTTTGAATAAATTTCGACATGAATCTCTGAATTTTATATTGAATATTAACCTGAAAATCTTCTTTGTAATACAAAAACTCGATGTCTATCTACCGACATACCCCACAATAGGATGACATATTTGATAGTATTTACTACAAAGTTCAAATGCGTGATAAAAAGTTAGTGAAGTTTCTCTGTTAAACACCAATTTTATTTGATTAACTAAATAATAATAATAATAATTTAATTTTTTACAGATGTTATTAATTTGTGGAATCCACTTTAATGTATCATCTATGTGCAATCCTAAAAATTTTACCGAATCTTTTAATTGTATGACTATGTCAGCATTTTGATTCGAATAGAAAACAAACCACCAACAGTCACGGGACCTCTGATCCTGAACTGCACACAGCTAGTTTTTTCTATACCATTCATCCGATTATTACGATTAAACTTTGGTAAGTTGTTGTGCGTGCGCCCACGAAGGTTTCTGGCCAAAAAATGCGTTGTGTTTTAAAGTGGTACTGCATACTGCAATACGGTGAAGCCAACGACTCTATTTGCCACTGCCGAGCGAGGCGCAACCCCGTTAGGCAAGACTGTATTACGGTGGAGCCGAAGGCGCTACTAGATATTGTTTTCGCTGCCGTGTTTTATCTCAGTTGCGTGCTAAGCCGCGGGTAGCGGCTAGTTATGAATAAATGATAATAATTAAAAGTAGGTAATTTATGTATCAAAACGTAAAATCAGTTTTTATGCACGAGTTGTGACATTATGTTGAAACAAGCGGCCAACGAGTTGTCACAAACCAAGGCTATTCTGACATACTTTGGAAGGTTTTTGCATCATAAATTTTTTTCTGTTATAAAATCTTAGTTTATTTTTTGTTGTATCTTGCCGAATGGCTCTTCAACTATCTATCCCCAGAAAAAAGTAGATTACCAGCCGCAACCAAAATAATAAAAAAAAAACAATCAATTTAGTGTGGGGGCTTATTTAAGATACCTGTATCTTTTGAGATATGTCTATAAGAAACACTTTCATGGTACTTCTTAACATCGTATGTAACGAATATAAATCAATATTAGTAATTTATAAAATTATAGCACTGCAAGTGTAACCGATAAAAAGTATAATATTATTTTATTGCTCTGATTGTAAATCAAATCTCAAACATGTGTCTGCAGGTGCCACGCCCCTCATCTCGCGAGGCGGATTTGACGAAGTTCCCTCGAGTAAATGGAAATAATAAATTCGTGCAACACAACGACTTGCTTGCGTCCGCGTATATAATATTATTACGAACGAGGGCATGTCAACAGATATTTAAAAAATGCATGGGATTTATTTACTCGGAACATCTTGTTGGAAGTTACTACTTTCGGATAAACGGAAAACAAAGCAAGATAATAATTTTTTTGCCAACTCTTTTATGATCACCCTTTTGACCTTAGCTGTTGAGTATTTATATCTACAGTAAAACTAATGCGTTTTCAACCTGACGGTACTAATTGACTCATGTATTTTCAACTTCGTCTTCATCCTCACTTCGTGGCAGTCATAGACCAATCAGAAAAAAACTTTATTAATTTGAGGTTAAACGTAAAACTTATGTGCAGCGTAGGTGGAAACACTTAACGTGAGATGTACTGAGTACTGAGAACTTGAAAATACTTAAGTAAAATCATGATGTTGAAAATACATAAGCCCGTCTGTATCTAACAATTTTCTTCAGGACCTAAAATAATAGCAAATAGATAGTCCTTTTAACACTCTTTGTTTATATAATTTTTTAATATTATTAATGCGATGTTTGGTTTATGTTAATTGTTCTTTTTAATTAAAATAATTGATTAAAGTGTGGTCACTAAAATAAAATTGGCAGATATTTTTTTTATTGTAATAATAAATGCTTTGGCAAAAGCTAGCGGATATTTTACTGTGTAGCCAACATACATTGTATTAATTATATTTATTTACTGCTAATGACATAAAAGTCACAAAAAATAATTATGCGGAAATCATTTTCTATTTATATAATAATAATAATGATGTCGTTATTGATTAAAAAGGATTTGATTAATAGACAAAATTCTACGTAAACGCTTCGAACTTAACTTTGACACGTAAATATACATAGGGGATCTACACATAACTTTGCAATAAAAATTTAAAATAAAATCATAATTAACAATCTATATAATATATAAATCAATGCCACTTTTCGTTGTAATTTTATAACTCAAGAGCGGGCTCACCTATCCAAACCAAAATTTGAGGCTTTGTTCGGACTATTTAGTAGATGGTTTATGTGAAGTTTGCACAAAATCGGTCGAACGGTTCTTCATTTATCACATTTTTTGTAACAAATATCTATAAAAATCAATGCCAAGATATATAAAAAATGTAATAAATGAAGAACCGCTCGACCGATTTTGTGCAAACTTCACATAAACCATCTACTAAATAGTCCGAAAGAAGCCTCAAATTTTGGTTTAGATAGGTGAGCCCGTTCTTGAGTTATAAAATTACAACGAAAGTGGCATTTTTTAAAAATCAATTTTTTGACGTATGAAAATACTTAAATATTGTAAGTAGGTTTTGGAATTTTATACAAACAATGAAACAATTGTTTTCAAAATATTATGACAGTTAATCTTTAATTACTATCCAAGTGAGACTTAAAACAAATACGTATTTGAAAGAAAGTTAAAAACAATTATTATTATAGGTGAGAAATTTTAATAAATACATTTTTAACCCAAATTTGAAGCGAAAGATGCAATATCATAGATCAAGATGACGGCGAATCAGTTTTACAAGTACCGGCAAGTGTTTTAAAGACCAGTTATCCATGAATACTTTACGCTATTTTTTTTCGAACACGACGGCGCAGCCGGAGTGAACCCTCAAAATAGAGCAAGTGTTTTAAAGACCGGTTATCCACGAATACTTTACGCTATTTTTTTTCGAGCACGACGGCGCAGCCGGAGTAAACCCTCGAAATAGAGCAAGTGTTTTAAAGACCAGTTATCCACGAATACTTTACGCTATTTTTTTTCGAGCACGACGGCGCAGCCGGAGTGAGCCCTCGAAATAGAGCAAGTGTTTTAAAGACCAGTTATTCACGAATACTTTACGCTATTTTTTTTCGAGCACGGCGGCGTAGCCGGAGTGAACCCTCAAAATAAAGCGTTTTAAAGACCAGTTATCCACGAATAATTTACGCTATTTTTTTTCGAGCACGACGGCGCAGCCGGAGTTAACCCTCGAAACAGAGCAAGTGTTTTAAAGACCAGTTATCCACGAATAATTTACGCTATTTTTTTCGAGCACGACGGCGCAGCCGGAGTGAACCCTCGAAATAGAGCAAGTGTTTTAAAGATCAGTTATCTACGAATACTTTACGCTATTTTTTTTCGAGCACGACGGCGCAGCCGGAGTGAACCCTCGAAATAGAGCGTTTTAAAGACCAGTTATCCACGAATACTTTACGCTATTTTTTTCGAGCACGACGGCGCAGCCGGAGTAAACCCTCGAAATAGAGCAAGTGTTTTAAAGACCAGTTATCCACGAATACTTTACGTTATTTTTTATTGACGTATGCAGTCATATATATCTCCATACACACATATACGCACATGTATATTTTAAAATAGCTAGCAATTAATAAAATAGATAGATAGATGTTCCAATTAAATTTTTTTATTATTTCACTTTATACGTAGCGAAGCACGTACAGGGCCGCTAGTATTATATAAAAATAATATTCATTAATAATAAAGCCTATACAGGGATGAAGGCATGACGTAAAATCTATATCTATATATTGAAATGTTTGTTTGTTTGGTTGAACGCGCTAATCTCAGGAACTACTGGTTCGAATTGAAATATTTTTTTGTTGGATAGTCCATTTATCGAGGAAGGCTATAGGCTATATAATATCACGCTATGACCAATAGGAGCGGAGCATCAATGAAAAATGTTGCAAAATATAACTCAAAATTTGTCCGACCGACAAAAACTTTAGAACGGTAACTCCGATCATCATGAAATTTGGACACAACATTTATCTCGGTAAACTTAGATGAACGTGCGTATGCTCATGTCCCTCCCCCCATTCGTTCTTTTGCACCCGGATGAAACCGGGCGGGATCGCTATCTAATATCAATATTGGCATTTAAACTGGTAATGCATAATATCTATAGTGCAGATTAACTTTTAGTATTAAAGAGTTGAAATTTAAACAATTTAGCTCAGAAGGCAAGATATAATAATGATGAGCCAAGTACGTTATTAAAATTAAACAGATAGAAAATTATTTTAGCACAATTTTTTTAGAAAACCTTTTTCTCAAAATCTAAATGTATAGGTATATTTTTATCATCTGGATTCTAGAATAATTCATTTATATTTTTTTTACATAATATGTTTTTACGTGACTTGGAGGATATGGATGATTTTCATAGAATAACAAAACGAGATCTATTAAAATACAAAATCAGACTGATTCCACTAGTTCTCTACAATCGTCAGGTTTTTGAACGGTACCTACTACTTGGTGCGTTTGTAATTTGTATCTGCAATCGAATCATCGGCGCAGATGGTCACGACTCACATTATTAACTCTCTCTAGGTGTTGTTGAGTGCGACGAATTTGTTGTAACACTTTTTAGGATTTGAAGGTCTTTCTGTGTCTAGTTTTCCATTAATGTCCTGTGGCGGCGAGTGCTTAAGCTAGATCGGTTATACAGTCCACGGCGCCGAAATTCGTTTTGATGGAATTCTATTTTGCATTGATTGCTTTATTCTAATTAGTACCTATTATTTTAATCGGTTCACTGAATGTAGGTGTTTATATCTCTCATGAATGTAAAATAAACGATTACACCGCTCTAATTAATTGATTTATGACATTCGAGAGTTTTTGTAATTTTAAGGACGAATTCCGAAGTGTGCTTGAGAACTGGAGTTACAATATTTTCAAGTTTTGAACGTGTCGAACCAGATCACACAACTTTAGAATTTTATTCAAAAAAATTAAATTATATCCAGTTGGGAGACTTCCTGTTGAACAAAATCTTTATATTTAAAAATTATTTTTTACTTTTTAGTCCACAGTGCTAAAAAAAGCGAGTTTATTTAGTTTTTTAGACTATAATTTTAATTAAATCATTAAAATCGCCTGCGGGTAAGCAACGCAACGTAAAGTCGACACGGTTCGTTAGCCTGCTTACAGTAATTTTTCGCGATAATTAATGTCATTGTTATATATATTTATACATATTTATATACTTATATAAATTATTGTATTGTAATGGGTTCTTAATACGTGTGCGAAATTTCAAATTATTCAGAGGTCTAAAAAATTAATTTGAAAGATTCAATTAAATAGACACACATACACATACAGGTGCTAAAAAGAAATTTTTATAAACATTTCTTAATTTCTTTACAACATTTCTGGGTAGACACAATCTAATAGTCTAAACGTGCTGGTAATATCTTTTTTCACATTATAGATTTTCGTTGTCTAAAATGAATATTTATGAGTAAAATAAAAACGGTGAATTCACCACCCGCATGTAAATTTTCTGGAAGCATTAACGTAAATTTAGCGCGTATTGTTCTGTTTTATTTTGAGTACGGGTAATTTATATTCATGAAAAAAATCGATAAAAGGTTATCTGCAAATAGAACTATGTACATTACCTATAAATGTATTCGATTACTTAGCGTGTGGGCGGTATTCCTCTGAAAACAGAGTGATACTGCGTATTTATTTGTTGGGATGTTAAATGATGAAATTTTAAATGTTTTACAAAATAATCAAATCAAGATAGTATAAAGCTACTGATTATATTTATATACAGGGTGTCCTACGACATGACTGCCATAGCCTGGGACTGTGCTGCTGGGGTGATTTCAAGTCAAAAATGTCTAATGAACATATACCCGGAACGCTATCCTAACTGAGCTAGAAGCATTTGAAATTTTAAATAAGTAAGCCCACTAATGCAGGTATAAGGTTCAGCTGTTGGTTTTGTTATTATTAAAAAGACCGGGTGGCTGTGGATCACCATTAGTATTTATTCGTTCTGATCCTGAGATTCTTCGCAGAGCTACCACTTCAATTCTAAGAAGAGCTAGACTATGTATACAGCGACTGGGTGGAAATTTTGAGCAATTAATTCAATAAAGCGATTTCTTTTTAAATGGTTTTTAAATTAGTAGGGAATTCCTACTACTACTTATCTAAAATTTCAAATGCTTCTAGCTCAGTTAGGATAGCGTTCCGGGTATGTTCATAATTCATTAGACATTTATGACTTGAAATCACCCCAGCAATACAGACCCAGGCTATGGCAGTCATGTCGTGGGACACCCTGTATATAACATTTTGGTGTCCGTAATTCCTCGCCTCCTAAGCGCGGCTTGACCGATTTTGAAGACAATTTTTTTGTATTTATGTGCTCACCTGGATGGTTCTTAGCTATAGGTAGGTGGCACTATTGTTGAGACCCAGAAAAATGTCTTGTTATTTTCCAACCAAATTTTTTTGATCCGGTAAGTCCGGGACGGGTTGCTAGTAATAATTAAAATTCGATGTTTTGTGTCGAATTTTAAATGGCACAGCTTCACGTACGTGCGCCATAATTAGAGGGAACTCGTGGATTTCTATAGCCATGGACTTGTTTAAGGCTTACTGTCATAATCGGTTTCTACCAACATACTTCAAAAAGACATCTTCAGCAGAAAATGTTTCGAACAATAGGTACTTCGATATCTGCGTCAACTGCGACTTCTACAAAAACTATCAGATTCGATGGAAACTAAGCCCAAATATGCAGATTTGGAAGTCAATTTAACTAAAGAGCTCTCGACGAACAATTTGAAAAAAACGTGACTCGGAAACTGAACACCCAAAAAGAAGTTCACACATTACATTCTACATTATTGCAATATACACAAATATGTTAAAACTTCATTTCCAAAATCTAAAATTTATCAATTAATCGTATTTGTTCACTACTTGCGTAATATTTTTTCTGTAATATATTTAAAATTTCAAAATAAACAAGCTAAGGCGAACTGAAATATCCGTATTTCTCTCAATCCGATGTCAGAAGAAAAGCGAACACCAAGATTATAATTTTGGTG
Source organism: Xanthostigma xanthostigma (assembly GCA_963575645.1). Classification (NCBI taxonomy): domain Eukaryota; kingdom Metazoa; phylum Arthropoda; class Insecta; order Raphidioptera; family Raphidiidae; genus Xanthostigma; species Xanthostigma xanthostigma. Next base: position 19,361,228 of record OY754468.1, read on the forward strand.
CCTACATTGGAAAGGAAATCGGACCTCCCTTTCTAATATAAGCACTTATCTTCTAAATATATAAAAGGAAACCGTGACTGACTGATCTATCAACGCACAGCTTAAACCATTGGAGGGATTGGGCTGAAATTTGGCACACAAATAGTTATTGTGACGTAGGCATCTGCTTAGAACGGAATTTTGAAAATTCAACCCCTAAAAGGGTGTAACGGGAGTTCAAAATTTGAATGCGGAGAATCAACGCACAGCTGAAACCACAGGACGGATTGGGCTGAAATTTGGCACACTGATAGTTATTATGAAGTAGGCATCCGCTAAGAACAGATTTTTGGAAATTTAACCCCTAAAAGAGTGTAACGAGGGTTCAAAATTTGCATATAGAAATCATATAAGATAGATGTATCATTCCTAAAATGCGCAGGATTACTCCTGTCAACAAATAAATAAACAAGTGTTTCATGCTTTTTCAAAAATACCCCTTCAGAGGGTGAAAAGAGGTAAATAGTCTAAAAATCAACGTAGTGTCATTTTCAAGGTTTGTCAGGATGTTGATCACGTGAACGTCATCAATTTTGACATTTATTAGGGGGGGGTCTACGTCGAGAAAGGAGGAACTATGCCAAATAATGGGAAAGCGTCCATGTTTCGTCTCAATCGCGTGCGAAGCCACGGGTAACGGCTAGTACATTATAATTCAGTCGGCCGAGATCGGATCGGGGCAAATATGATTCCAGTGTAGGTGTAGCCTTAAAATATTTGCGATGTTTAATTAGTGTTACACAGACGCAGTAGTTCAGCAATGCTGTCTATAAGCGTGATTATTTTAGGACATGACTTAAAAGTGCGAATTTACGCATACAGATGTTGATTAATAGCAATATATATATATTATAATATATAGTCTACACACTATATGAATTTGTGCTAGTGTTATAAATACGTACGTGTCGAAAAAGCAGCGACAACAAAATAATTAAGTCTTGTTAATACACCAGGCCCATAAAACATAATAATGCACCAATTTAGCGGTGACCGCGCTCTGCAGCCTGTATATTAATGATATCAGATCTGTCGTCTTATATACATGTACAATAGCTACAGTCGGTCCTCGACTTACAAACTTCCGAAGATAGTCCAGTCTCCAGCGGTTTTCACCCACGAATTCTAAGAAACAGCATCGATTTTAATGAAAATTTAGCGGTAAGTAGGGGGTAGGTCAAGGAACAAAAGTTATATGGTGATTTTTTCCGGATAAGGGTAGTTTTCACCCTCTAAAAACAAAAAGCACACATTGGGACTATATAACTTTTGAAGAGTAGGGCGTAATGAGCTTATCTGCCAAGTTTCATCAAAATTGGTGCTGTTTCTCAGAATTTGTGGCTTGATACTGATTTTTACCGCTGCATTGGAAGGATAAGATACGAATCAAATGCTACTTTTTGCATGTGTCTACCAACACATTGTCAAATGGGACGTCGGGGTGCATTTGGAAACCCCAAGAGTGCATTAAGAACCTGCCTATCGTTTTTAGGGTTCCGTATATCCTATGAAAAAACCCTTATAGGACCACTCCCGTGTCTGTTCGTAATGTAGACATGGAAAAAGTCGTTACTGTGTGATCACAGTGACTGTTATTTCAGTTACACAAAAATCACAGTGACAAAATATCGTGACTTTGTCACGTCGGTCCTGAGCGAGCAAACACTGGGACGTTACGTCGGCTAGGTACTCGGTTGGAGCGACCGTCGTGATTGGAACAATACGCGTTACTTTTGAACGAGATTCCCTCTTGTCAGATCACAGTGACCATTTTAAACGACTGGTCACAGTGATTTTTTCATCGTTAAGTTATTTATTCCCAAACTCTATTCGTCCGTCACAACTTATTTTCTCCGAATCTGTTGGACGAAATAAGTTGAAATTTAGTACGTATATACAGGGTGTCCCATTAAGCATAGAACAACCGCAGATTCTCCAATTCAAAATAAAACGATTAAGCGAAATATGCTTAGATAAAATGTTACTCGCTCTACCAGTGGCGTACGGCAGGAGTAAGTAATGCTTCTACCCCTTCTAAATGTTACGCCGCTGTCTAAATTTTAATTTTGACTATAATTTTAATTTTTTTTATATTTTCTAAGTCAATAATGTACACTTGTTAGTTTGTTGTAAAGTCATTGGTTTTCGAGATATTCGCAGTTAAAGATAGATAGACATGTACTTTTTATTTGTATTATTATTAATAATATTCATTTTTACAATTTTGTCTTAAAAAAACTGCGAATATCTCGAAAACCAATGACTTTACAACAAACTAACAAGTGTACATTATTGACTTAGAAAATATCAAAAAAATTATAATTATAGTCAAAATTAAAATTTAGACAGCGGCGTAACATTTAGAAGGGGTACAAGCATTACTTACTCCTGCCGTACGCCACTGGTAGAGCGTACTGAACTAATTTTTTTATTGTTAGGTGCATTTTATGATATTTAACAAGTGTACCGATTTGAGTAAAATTATACGGTGTATTAAAAAAATTATGGACATTAATAATTTTTCAGTTTTCAACTTCAACACCCCGTATTTCGGAAACGAGTAACATTTTATCTAAGCATATTTCGCTTAATCGTTTTATTTTGAAAATCTGCGATTGTTCTATGTCCTATTCTTAATGGGACATCCTGTGTATAGTTAAAATACTCGATCACGGATGTATAGCGTAAATTAGAAAATAATGCGCATCATGTAACGTACTAAATGAAAGGTCTCGTTATGAAAAATACAAATACCCATATTTTTATAATTTTAAAATTCATAGTTTCAAAGATATTAAAGAAAATATAGGAAAATCGAGCGTCTCCCCTCTTTTCACCGAAACTACTGAACCTAATTTTGTTTTTTATCTGCGAGTGGTGGTATTACGCGTTGATAAATATTTGTGGAATTGTGAATATTATAGAAGTAATGCCGGTCTTTCCTGTTTTTCTTGCTGTTTTGTTACTGTTGGCATTTGATAACGACGGATGACGGATTGTGATCCTCCCACTAATCATACGTTAGTGTGGTGTGATGTAAGGGGGCCAGGATATAATCATCAGTTGTTATTCGCCACTGTTGTTGACATTGTATTAATAATTGCACTGACACATTGGTATCAATTCTGCTAGATTCGGAGGCATCACATAATATGCCGAATAGTGATGTAACGAATCTTTACATTCGCAAAATTCATACGAATATTTTGCGAATATGAAATCAGAAAAAAAATATTTTTTTTAATGTAAATGTAAATCATATATTTAATAATTTTCTATATGAATCATTGTCTATCTACTCAATGTGCGGTAAGCGAAGGCAACAAAGCGTATCGAAAATATATCTGCGTCTCTTTCTTCGATGCAATTCCCTGATTTCTCCGATGATAGGATTGGTTGATGTACTTGCATTCAATCTGAATAAAGTATCTCTGTTTAAAAAACTGCCTTTTTCTATGACGTTAACATGGGCGTACCCAGCTTTTGGCCCAGGAGGAATCAAATTAGAAATTTCTTAAGGCGGGTCCCCCGTGCTTGTTTTGCTCTCCTGGATACGCTAGTGCTTACGGCGTAAAAAAGACAGAAATATATGTTTGCACCCTAATGGTTCGATTGCGATTTTATTCCTATGCTCGGTATAGAATAAAAGTATGATATAAAGGTCGCTGCACACGATGCTGGTTTTGTTGTGAGGATAGAAATGACGTCTCTGCGGGATCGCGTGCGTGGTTACAAACTATTTTTCGTGCTTTTTCACGGCTTGTTTTGAGAAAGAACCAATCAGGAACCAGTATCTTGTCACGCGGGTGGCATGGACAAACGCCCACAGACAAACATGGCGCCATCGTGTGTTCTGTTCAGAAGCAATAAACGTTCACATATTATGTTAACATTCGAACTGTCACTGAGCGTGTACCAAACCTAAAGCAAGCAACGTGTGAAGCGAACACATAAAAGCTATCACGATCTCCAGCCCCACAGCACGCTTGAAACGTGTAGACAAATATAGCAAGGAGTCTAGCGGCAAAACCAGCCTCTTGTGCAGCGGCCGTTACAGTTGACTAGAATGTGTTTTGTTGTTCCCCTATAGCTCATTATGTTTTATTAATACATTAATATATGCTTCCAAATAAATCTACTTATGTCAGAAGTGTACTTACATAATATGACATCAATTCCCACCAGCTGTCGCTGTACTTATTACCTATGTTTTTTGCACAGCGTGATAACATCACATTTCAGTCCTATTTGGCTACGATTATGAAAATCTTGAAGTCATTCGTGGAAAATGACTGTTAGTTTAGACATGCTACATTTCCTCACCCATTTGTACAATGTTTCAAAGCCTGATCGAAAGTGAAAGTCAGTCTTTTAGGCCGAATTTCGGCTTTTGTGTCACCTTCGGTCAAACGAAAAACACTACGAATAAATGGATAAAAATGATAAAATCTTTAAACCCCCATAAAAATGTTGAAGCATTTGCACCAAAAATCCCGCGGGTTTTTCATTTCCTGCCAAGGTCAAGAAATGTCCAAAGTTTCACCCCAATCGTATGTGTTCCTTAATCGGAACTGTATCAAAAAAATTTAACATATTTTTAGTTTCAAGGTCACTACACAATTTTTGCACTAACTTTGAAAAGATGTCTCTCTGTGTGTATGTACGTACGTACGTGGGCATTTCTTTCTCCAACGAAATCTCAAGAATAAAAAAGACCATATCGATTACGTTAGGATACCAAACGACGCGTGTTAACGTAAATATGATATGATTTTTTAAAAATCGGTTTCACCTTTTTTTTTGTTTAAACAAAAAGAAAAGGTTGTTTGGAAATTTTTGAAAAATAAATTTTTGGATTTAATATGTTAAATACCCATACCTACATATTGAATATTCAATATTGATCATACTGGGAAGTTGACTCTAATGCTGGGTTGTAGAAAAGATTGAACAAAAAATCTGATTTGACAATGACCTTAGATTGTGACTATAAATATTTCTCCATAAGAAAAGCATTGTAGAATTTTAAATCGATCCTGCTCGAAAAATTTTTGCTCGATTAAAACGATATTTTTCTTAAACCGTGCATACATGTATTTAGTATTGTTTTTTGTACAGTTTCCATTTCAAAACAACATTTTTCTACGAATTTGGATCAAAATTTAGCTTGAAAAGTGATCTTTTTCTATGTAGAACAATCATTTGTTTTTGTGTGAGTACAATCTAATGTGCTAGATGACAGGGAGTTTGAATACGACATTAGACGGCTTCTGATGTATGGAAACTATGATTATAAGATTACAATCTAAGGACATTGTCAAATAAATTTTTTTGACAATCCTTTCTGCAACCCAGCATAAGGGTCGCACTTGTAAAGTCTCAATAAACGACCCACCTCTCACGACTTGTTTTATAACACTTGTGTGCGATTTAAAAATTCAACATTCGGCTTCGACCAAAGCTTCACCCTGATATATGACCGAAACCGAATATTTTGTTCAAGTTCAATTTTTGGTCAAAACTGTGCGAAGTTTTAGTTGCACATAAGTTTCAAATTTGTAATTACAGTACAATTAATTTGCCTATTTGTCAGTACTTATAATTATGACGGTATATCACGACTTATGTGTGTAAAAAATTAAATTTTGTTTCATTCAGTGTCAAGGTTGTTTGTTAATTTACATTTTTATATGAATTAATTGGCGGTCATTTCTTTTATGACATCATTGTTCACGGCGGCATGATTATTTTTAGTTATTTTTTTTTTAATTCCAACAAAAAACCTTTTTGTAGGTGTAGGTATAAAATGATAAAAACAACTCCAAAACAAATAGTTGTTTACTTAGTGGTATATTTGCTTTTTATTTCTTTTTAATGTATAGTTATCTATCGTAAATTACTTTTAATATGATATTTGTGTACCTAAGGTAATTTGTTTGTACGATTGATTTTTTATTTTTTTACCGTGTTTAAAGGTCTCTGCTCATGGGACTGGTTTTGCCGCTAGATTTGGCTGCTATATAGGTTTCAAGCGTTCTGTGGCGTTGAGTTTCATGATGGCTTCGCAAGATTCGTGTTTTGAGACCGGATTTGTAGATAGTTTTGGTGCGCACGCAGTGACAGTTCGAATGTTAACAAAAGTGGACGTTTATTGTCTCTAAACAGAACGCACACTGTTACGCCATGATTGTTTGTGGACGTTTGTTCATGTTGTTCACGTGATAAGATACTGTTTCCTGATTGGTTCTTGCTCAAAACGAGACAAACAAGCACGAAAAATATCCTAGGCTTCAATTTTGAAATCCATCAGGCTGCACGCGAGCCCGCAGTGACGTCAATTCCATCTTCGCAGCCAGCGCGCCAGGCAGCACAAGTCTCAGCAGTGATTCCCGCGGGAAAACCAGCCTCGTGCGCAGCGGCCTTTACTTGATTACTAACTCGGAATTATATTTTTAACTGCCGTTTTATTGTGTGTTAATTTTTTGTTGAAGTGGCGCGAAATTGTAACTTTCATGGGATTCAGTATGATTTATGATAACAATTTTTCGGACTGTAGTTAAATATTTCTATTTTACCAGCTTTTATTCAACTACATGTTTGTGAGTAGGGTTAGCATCCGTTCGGATTTGTCCGGATTTTTGGACTTCCGTCCGGATTTTGTCCGGCTTTTTAATTCGTACGGATTGTTTACGCAATTAAAAAAATAAAAAATGTTTTTTCTTTTGAGTACTTTAAAATAATATGCACATGTCAAATCAGTCTTCAATCTTACATAGAAGTACTTCAACTAGAGTCTCATCTCAACTAAAAACAATCAACTTTGGGCTTAAAAATAAAATATTAATCTTCCGACAGTCAACTTCACTATTCAAATATTAAATATTATTTTTGTGTTTTTATCAATTACTTAGTTCAAACCACGGTTCAAACATATAATTTCTTTTGGGGAGAAAATAGTTTTCTATAAGACAGTGATTTTTTACTTCAACGCTAGGAACGACCGGATCAGACCAACTGTTTGAAACGTCTAAAACGTGCATTTACGAGGAATTAATTATTTCATTTTGTAACTGAAATGTTCGACTTTTTGCCCTTATATTTGAAATTCTAAAAATGGTAACCCTATTTTTGAGTCAGTCAGTTTGGATCGATTTTGAATCAAGTTATCTATTATTTTTGAAATTTTGCATACATGCGTATCAATGGCAATACAATAATCTGATAACCTTAACCTTGATGCTCCTCTCCCTCCGGCTCACCTCCTAAACGTGAGGACTTTTGGTATGTTTACTCCCTAAGGACCCTGAACAAGTTTCTGAAGAAATCGCTTAGGGGCCTGCTCACGCACTCGGCAACTTCTTTATTCACTGGACTATCAGGATAGTCAGCTCGTTATGCAACTTTTTAACAGCCTATCGGTAGACGTATCGTGTTTGGGCTCACTTTGGTCGGCAGGTGGTTCTGATGCTATGTGATTATTATAGATGTCCTAGCTACGGCACTGATAAGTTTCACCAAGTATCTGCTGTGTGCCGCGATTAGGGTTGCCATGCCCTAAAATACAAAAGCCGAACTCGGCGCTGTATTAGACTGAACCTTTTGTCGTTAAAGCCGAACATATCTTTTTTAAAAGCCAAACATACCTTTTTAAAACCGTACATACCTTTTTAAAGCTGGACATCACATTTATAATAAAAAAAACTGTTAGGTTCGTATTAAAGTTGATTATTAATTATTATTTAATAGCGAATCACAGCTTCGTTACAAAATTAACAACATTTAATGATTTAACGAAACGTCCTATCTACCTATCATCATTTGTATTTGTACCTATAATATATGATATTGATGAAGTGAAAAATGTTCAGTCGTCTGTAGACTATTAGTAGATAAATTAAAACAAAAACAACAAACAAACAGATATAGCTCTCTTTTAACAAAATACAAAAAACTAAAAGTTTTCGTTAACCAAATCAAAAATATATTCATTATTTTGGATAAAAACATAGATCTTTATTAAAATATAACAATTTCAATTTCCTGAAAAATATCAAAAAGTATACATTTTAAAGTACCCAGACAAAAAGCCTAACAAAAGCTGGACAGGTCGGACACGACCATAAAAGCCGGTCACCTGGCAATCGTAGCCGCAATGTTTCACGTTAATCGTGTTATCTTAAGAGATTCTCGAGATATTTGCTATTTGAGGCGGATTGTTTTTGTTGGAACACACGGTATATTTATGTACTGAATGATAATTTCGCCGTCTTGGTCATTCAGGTTTGTTATAAATATGGCAAAATAATTATCAATAAGTAAGTTTAATAACATACTACAATATACGTAAACACTATGGTCACGTGTTGGCACGAGGTGTGGCGATGGCCTTCTGTTTATATCTTATATTGGTTTGCGTTGCCCAGAGTTCATTCTTTGAGACACACGACTAACCAGTTACTTCCAGAACTTGATTGATCATTGATGAAGATACATTATATTGTATATGCATACCAACAAAATAGTTGTTTAATGGAATTATGTTTTGTGTCTGTCTCCTCACTGTGGCGCGTTAAGTTCTTTTTGAGGCCGATTCACACATTGGTTACGTGTTCGGGATATTTAAGTCGGGTTCACGAAAACTCAAACAGTATTAGATAACAGTAGTCAGTACCTATGTATTTTGTTTGCTAACAAAAAAAAGAAACATTGTTAAGAAACCCGTCCGCACAAAAATGAAATTGATAACTAAAAAGAGGAAAACAAGTAGGAATATCTCAACATGAAGCAGGTGGAGACCTATTTGTTCCAATATTCATACCTTTGATTAACGTCTGATTAGAACTCTTCAATAAATTATTATTTATTGAACCTATTTGTCCCTTTCTTTTGTTTTTGAATGGTTCCTCACCCGCTGCTGGTTGAGATTATCCGACTTGTTTTCCTCTTTTTAGTTATTAATTTCATTTTTGTACAGTCGGGTTCCTTGTTTTTTTCTTAATTAAGAAAAGAGAATTGACCACTTAAAAACTGATAGTCCGTAACTACGCTATGATATGAATATGCAGTAACTACAAATAGACTTTTTGTGGCCTCTGTTTAAAAGGGATTACAATTCAAGTGTCAACTCACAGAAAGCTTTTGAAAGATTTCAATTATCCCCAGTCAGCAAACGCTTATAGAGGTACTCTAGAACGGAAATGTTGTTTTTACTTCAGGATTGTGTTTGGAGTAGCAAAGAGGTAAACATAATAGTCTCCGGGCGTATGACGTGAGCGTATTGTAGGTGGGCACAAAGAAGGTACCTTTTTTGATTTTTCGCATTATAGTCCAATCAACGAAGACCAAACATTGCCAAATAGGGGAAATAATTCGTGTAAAAGCGATTTTTGGCATAGTTGTAGGGGATGGTGTCTGAAGCAACATACTCAAAGTACTGATGGATGGGAGTGGAGCTAAGGAGTGGGGGGGGGCTTTAAGGTCCCCTTTTAAAGTTTTTCTTATATATCTCCTAAACGGTGGCTCATAGCAAAAAAAGTTCTTTTACTTAAACAATGTACATAATATTCTCTACAAAAAAGGTCCTGTACACTTTTTCGCTGGGATCAATATTTAACGAGATATCAAAGAAGAAAAGTTAATTATGATCAATTCTCGCGTTTTTACCTATTGGTTCAAACTGCTGGCGCACACGGCACGTTTCTGTAGCGTCGAGGTATCGAGTACTTTTTAATACATTTATAAAAAACCTGAATGAAGTGTTGTTTGTGTTGCTAAGTTTCGCAAAAAATATTAGCAGGAACGTGTCTCACAAAATATTCTAATAGATATTTAGAAACTGTTAGACATAACGTACGTAAATAACAATTCAGTACAACAATCAAACTCGTCGAGTTTGATTGTTGTACTGAATTGTTATTTAACAATCAAACTCGCCGAGTTTGATTGTTGTACTGAATTGTTATTTAAATTACACGAGTTAACACAAAAACACAATGAAAATCACTAAAAAGTGTCTTAATAAATTATGCGGCAAATATTTTGTTTAGAATATCGACTAATCATTTTTCTTTTTCTTAAGCTAATAATTTATTAGAAATTGAGAGAAGGAAAGTATCGATTTCAAAACTAGCTGGTATCGAAACAAAAGTATTAATACGCTGCAGTATCGATACTTTTTGTAAAATCGTTCAGAGGTTATAAAACAAGTGCATCGCGTCGCGAGTTGTGATTTTTGTTTATACGTGACACTGTCACTACAACATGTCAGAGAACTGTTTAATTTGTGATGATTTAGTCGAAACGGACTTGTGTATGGTCGGAAGTAAAGGGATTATTGGGATAGTAAAGGCAAGTGCGTTAAGAAAAGATGGTAAAGATACATGTTTAAGGAACAAGACGAGTGGTGTTATTCACAATGCTTGCAGAAGAGAGTACATTAAAAGTGACTCAATAAAAAGGTTTTTGAGAGAACAAGCCCTTTCAGAGCAACCATCCACGTCACGTGGTGTCTCTTTGCGTTCAGGACATAATGCATTTGATTTTAAAACAAAGTGTTTTTTTTGCACAGAAGAGTATGACGAGGAGGCGGAGAGAAAAAAACCTGCTTCTAGGCGTCGAACCATTATCAAAGTTCGTACGACTACGTTTCACAATTCCGTGCTTCTTCGTGGACAGGAAAGAAATGATGAGTGGGGTAACGACGTAGTAAGACGTATCTGCACTGTTGGGGATCTACACGCAGTAGATGCAATATATCATGTGGATTGTTACAAAAAATTCACCCTTGCCAGTCTACCTTCAAAAAGAAAAGCTGGACGACCGATTGATGACGGGATTACAGAAGCAATGAACGAAATCTACGATTACATTGAAAAAAAGGATAACTGCCAATTTTCTATGGACGATTTGTTAGGACAGATTACGGGAGAACCACCAACTGTGAAAACCATCAAAGCCAGAATGAAAGAAAAATATGGGGACCAAATAGTTTTCAATACAACTCGCACCAAACAAACAGTCGTCTGCTTTCGTGCAACTGGTGAAAAAATTTTGAACGACGCATGGTACACGTCAAGATGTACTGATGAACAGGAAGAAAATGAGAGAATTGTACGAAAAGCCGCTGAGATTATCTTGAAAGATATTGAATCCATGGCTTATGACAACGCTGTCTATCCTCCCTTAACTAGCTTCTGCAGGGAGGCTGATGAATTGATACCTAAATCTCTCACAGTTTTCACAGATTGTCTTGCAAAGAAGAAAAGGTCACGAGAGGTTGTGAAGAAAAAAATGACAACTATAGCTCATACACTTATTGCTGCTGTTCGCCCTCGATGTTTCATATCACCTATTTTGTCCAGCATCGCTCTGCTCATATACCGAAAATATGGATCCAAAAACTTGGTGGACCTTCTGTCGAAGTTGGGAGTGAGTGCCTCTTATTACGAGGCTCAGCAACTGGAGCTCTCCACCATCCACCATACGGAAGAGCCTATTCCAATTGAAACGTTTATTCAGTTCGCCTTTGACAATGCTGATTTCAATGTATCCACTCTCGATGGCCGGAATACTTTTCACAGCATGGGAGGTATCAAATGTGTTACACCCGCTAACACTCTCTATGCATCCAAAAATGTCAAAAGGTTGAATTCTGCTCCTGCCCAAGAAGAAGTGGGCAAGCTGGGAGTTCTGGAGGTGCAAACATTTGAGGGTAGGGGAACCAACGCATTGCAACAAATTACTATAGAAGACTTGAGCTTGCTGAAGCCCATCCCCTCTGACATATTCACACCCACCATTCAAGATCTCTTGTGGATGAGTGGCAAGTGGCTCCAGGAAATGGAACACACTTTGGAGGTGCTTACCATTCCAGAATGGAAAGGTTTTATGCAATTGACGAGTACATTGATTAACAAAGAAACAACTTCGGTAACTTTTCTTCCATTTATCAATTCGCCACCAAATGAATACAGCACTATACGCACAGCATTACAGTATGCTTTAGAAAAGAGTCAGGAGGTAGGAGCCACCATTTGTATTGTAACATTTGACCAGCCTTTATATTTAAAGGCCAGGGAAATCACGTCTGGGACTATTATGGTGAGACTTGGTGGGTTTCACCTTCTAATGTCCTTTTTGGGTTGCATTGGTCACATAATGGCTGGATCTGGACTGAAAGATATACTATGCCAAATTTTTGCTGCTCATTCAGTTGACAAAATGTTAACAGGACATGCCTACAGCCGAGCCGTTCGAGGACATTTGCTCGTTCAGCTTGTTTTAGCTCATATTATTCTGGATGGAGCCAATGTCTCAGAAGAAGAGAAGAGGGACATCTCGACTATGTTGACCTACATAGAAGAATTTACTTCAGACAAAGTTAAAGAGAATGCTTCCTTGATGTCTACTTTGAAAAAATTTCAGTACCATCTGGAAACCCTTACAGAGAATGGGCCTACCGCTGCTTTGTGGGTGCAGTATTTTAATATGGTTACCCTCATGAAGAAATACATTGATTCTGAGCGTTGCGGTGATTGGGACGGCCACTTGGCGTGTGTACAACAGATGATCCCATTCTTCCATGCCAGTGGGCACTTCCAATACGCGAAATGTGCCCATCTTTACGCGCAAGACATGATGCAACTGAAAAACAGCCATCCTCAAACGTACAAGGAATTTGCAGAAAAAGGCTTCTTTACCATTAATCGTACAGGCACACCTTGGGCAGGAGTTTGGTCAGATATGGTCATAGAGCAAACTCTCATGCGCTCCATGAAAAGTTCAGGTGGCCTGACGCGGGGGAGAGGAATTACTGATTCTGTATTGGCCAAATGGATTTGCGGATCGCCGGGATGCACTGCCATCTGCACTTCATTGGAGGAGTACGCCAATGTAGTTTTTGCTAGTGGAGAACAGCACGTTGATTTCCGACTATCACGGCAACAGAGAGATTCACAAGATCGAGCTAAGATTCGAGAATGGTTCAGTGAACATCCCCCATTTCCAATGTTCAATTCTCTAATGTCCCTGTCAACGGGTATCCTGGGAAATTCCAAAATAAATTGCCACCAAGCTCTAGATATTGGCACCAAAACGATGCAAAGTTTCACTGGGCGCAAATTCAGTGACATGAAGCAGTCTAAGAAGAATGTGGTTTTGTCACTAGCCAGTATGAGCAGTAGCATTAAAATCAATGGTGAGACAGTTACTGTTAACCCTTTGACAATTTTCCAAAGAACTGTCATAGCAAAAAAGAACGAAGAAGATGTTGAAGACCTTTTGACTTATGAACTAACCCCATTCCCGATGGCTCTGTTCCAAGAGGGTTTAATGCGAAAAGGGAAGAAGTCATCCCTCTACGATGTTTTGCCAGTAGAAAACAACGCAGCTCTCGATCTCAACCAAACTACCAATGTGATAGATGGCGGTTTCCTACTACACCGTATGAAATGGAACCCGCCCTCCAACGTTTCTACGATTTGCCATCAGTACATTACCTATGTCCAGAAACATTACGGTCCAAATTGTATGGTGGTTTTTGATGGTTACAGTGATGTCAACAGCACTAAACGAGCAGAGCAGAAGCGACGAGGTCTGACTAAAACGTCGGTTGATATTAACTGTAACGAAAATACAATCATCACTGTTCAACAGGAGCATTTCCTCGCCAACGAAAAAAATAAAACGAGGCTGATTCAGTTCCTCACCGAGAAAATGACAGCAGCAGGGATTGAAACAACTGTTGCAACAGGAGATGCTGATGGTACTATTGTCAGATGCGGGCTGGATAAGGCTGCCATTCATCCAACTGTTGTAATAGTTGGGGAAGATGTCGACTTGATAGTCCTCCTCATGGGATTGGCTCCACCAAATATCAACGTGTTCTTTATGAAACCAGGGCGTGGAAAGGTGGAAACCAAATTGTTTTCAGTGCGACAACTTCAACAGCTTCCATTTGCCAAAACAATTCTCCTTCTCCACAGCTTCTCCGGATGCGACACCACCTCTGCAATCCATGGAAAGAGCAAAGTGGGAATTGCTAAGCTGTTCACGGATAAACCAGACCTGACCCAAAAAGTCTCAGACATTTTTAATGAGCCTTCAACATCACCTGAGAGTATTGAACAGGCCGGCGAGAAACTGTTTCTGGCAATTTACAAAGCGCCTAGCCAGGAACAAAATCTAAATAAATTACGATACTCAGCTTTTTTGAGAGCATCAATGAATCCTAAATCAGATCTGGCCACTCTTCCTCCTACCAGAGGAGCTTCGAAGCAGCACTCGTTGAGAGTGTATTTACAGATACAACAATGGCTCAGCAAGCCCCTACCACCTACTCAATGGGGCTGGGCCAGAGGAGACGATGGCATCCTAAAGCCGGTGACAACAAACGATTCTGTGGCACCTGACTCCATCCTCAACAGCATATTTTGCCGATGCACGACTGGGTGTGGGGTGCGATGCGGCTGCCGGAAAGCAGGAATTGCCTGCTCCAGTGTTTGCGGTGTATGCTCCGGCTCATGCACTAACGGAGCCCCAATCGAAAACACCGTCGACGATGATGATGAAGTTATGTTAGATTTAGAAAATAATTAGAATTTTTTTAATACATGTCACACCAACATAAAGAAATGTATCTTTATTTTATTATTGTCCATCTTCTTTCCTTCACGTCTCATTAAATATTGATCCCAGCGAAAAAGTGTACAGGACCTTTTTTGTAGAGAATATTATGTACATTGTTTAAGTAAAAGAACTTTTTTTGCTATGAGCCACCGTTTAGGAGATATATAAGAAAAACTTTAAAAGGGGACCTTAAAGCCCCCCCCCACTCCTTAGCTCCACTCCCATCCATCAGTACTTTGAGTATGTTGCTTCAGACACCGTCCCCTACAACTATGCCAAAAATCGCTTTTACACGAATTATTTCCCCTATTTTTGCTTCTTTGAGTGAGCCGGGCGTATGACGTGAGCGTATTGTAGGTGGGCACAAAGAAGGTACCTTTTTTGATTTTTCGCATTAAAACGACGACCCGTAGCCACAAAGTGGTCATATTTAAAAATATAGCTGACAACGTTTTCTACAAGAGAGTTCCTATTCAATTAATTATTATTTTCATATATCTAATAGTTTTCGATGCATCCAGAGTACAATTGAACAACTCATTTATGTCATACAGACCAAGCATTTATTAATATTAAGATTTAACCGTCGAATGGTGGATATAATTTTATTTAGGCTCTCTTTAGGCTCGTCGTCGTCAGCATCTTTTATCTCATCCTACCATTCCGACTTGTGTAATTTGCGAAAATTACATTTCTCAAAAAAATTGGACTTCGATTGACGTAAATCTCGATAACTATTGTCTATTACATATCGTCGTTGGTTCTGTAATACCTCTTATGTGCAAAAAGTAAAATTTGCAGGAAAGGACAAAAAGTGGTTATTCAGCAATGGATGGTAAGAACTAGCTATTTCAAAGGTATATTACTAATTGATACTTATCTTCACTATACATGTTTAATTAAGACGAAGTATTTTCTTAAAAAATATTTAACGTTAATTTCGGATTTATTGGCACATGGGAGGAATTACTTCCCCTTGTTGGTTACTGTAAAATTAATTTGGAGGTATTACTAGTGTATAGAGCTCCGTTTCCTGAATCTTTTCATCTAAAAAACGTAAAATCTGCCAGCTATGCACATAAGAGCTATTACGGAACCAACGACGATATATGAAAAAATTGATTTAACGCTTTCTTGTAGGAAATTGTGTCAGTTTTGATTTTTAACTTTTTGTCTATGGGTCACTATTTTCCTAGATATAAACGGGAAAAAACTGGACCTTCTTTCACTGCACGTCGTAGGTTCGGAAAGTGTGCTTGCCTCCAAACATTTCCGCCTGGACCTCCTTCATCTTTATATTGTGCTCGCATATTTTTTTAAATTTTAAGACGCAAATGAACAGTGAGTACCGTATAGTCAATTGTTTTGTCTGAATGTCTGTTTAGCTATTGGTGAATACGTGGAAGATATAGTGTGGCAATGTGATTGGAACAATTATTCTGCGATAATTGGATGTAATTAAAGTGATAATCTACTTTAATAAAATGTCAACTTGTGTTGATGAGAATAGATTTTATTTAAAAATATAATATTGATCTTGGTATGCATTTAAATTTTATAATGTCAATCGCTAGAATATAGTAAAAAGAGTCAAACTTGTTGAAATTTCATTTGAAAATAAACTTATATTTGTTTATGAAAGTATATTCGTTGTTTATATAAATATTGCGGTATGTATATGAAAAAAACATGATTGGATTTGTTAACATGTGCCTCAAAGATGTAGAATATATTTGCGAAAAAATATATATAACAGGATGTGTGCTAAATTTGAAATTATTATTTTATGAAATCTATTTTTAGAAAAAAATCGATAGGAAAACTCTTTTTAATTGACAAAACAATGTTTGGAACTATCATTTCTCAATCATATTTAAAGAAACTTGTAAATAAATAAAATTGATATAAACATTGTCTCGTATAAGTGCTTACTGTTTTAGGGATTGAATTAAAAAAACCTTTCTTAATGGGTGTCTATATTATAAAAAAAATGTAAATACCAAATTTCTTATTTCAAAGACATAAATATATAAAATTGTGTAAGAAATCACGTTCGCCTCTTTACACCACCATGGGGATAGAATAGACCACACGGGGGCCTGGCAATTTGTTATTTCTTCAATTAAAGCCGTGTTCAATCCAACGCACACAAACGTAACGTCTTCCCATAAATATGCCGCGCCAACTGCAAGATTTTATTCCTAACCAAAAGTTTCATATAAAAAATTCTCGACTAATTTTTCAGACTTTTATTGATATTTAATTGACGTTTCAGTCCGGTTTTGGATCAATTTCAGATTAATACTAACATAAATTTTGCAATTACATCTTTACTTATATAATTTTTTATAATTTCTTACTTTACTTTCCTAGGTGTGTAATACCTAGGGAAATAAAGTAAGAAATGTCTGAGATCACATATAATTGTTGGCTGAAGCGAAGCCGAGGTCAACAAATATGTGATCTTAGGCTTTCTTACTTTACTTCCGCGTGGTGTGTATACTATTTTTTTGCTCGACGTAGGCAGGAAGAGGCAACTTCGTTTAGCGCAGCGGGACGAAAGTGGACGCTTTCTGCCCGTCGAGCAAAAAATATATTTTTTACTAATATCAAAGAAGAGAGACTGTATAGAAGTTCAATGATGTGTTATATTTGGCGATCACTCGAAAGCGCAATTGTCAGATGGCGATGCGGTGCACTCAGGCTTCGGAACCGCAACGCCAGGTGACGATAATTAATAATTTCAGCTTCACACCATAATCATTGTATTTTTCATATTTTTTTATTAATTTAATCAAAAAATTAGACAGAATTGATGAATTTCTTATATTTATTTTCTATACGCTGTTTAGATAAACGCTCAAATTTACTTCTGAACATGAGAGAAGGAAATATACGTCCCGCTTCTCTGTACACCGACACTAAACCTCGATCGTTCTGTCATCCAACAGAAACAAGAGAATGCTAAAATTTCCGGCCACACTGTTCCTTTAGAAATAAACTTCTATACAGTATTTCTTCTCTGCTTATATTTAGAATATATTTTTATATCCTTGCAGTATTATTGTGAAGATGATCGAAATTCGTACTGAAACGTCAATTAAACATTAATAAAACCAAGTCTGAAAACATAAGGTGACCAACTATTTTTTGTTCAAAAAGAGTACACTTTGCAAGTATTTCATAGGTGAAAAAAAGGAGAAAAAACGTGCATACTACGCATGTGTCAAGACTGTCAAGCATGCCGTACATACTGCACATCAAATATTATCAGTCTGGGGATTACGTACACAAATATTGGAGAGATAGATATATCCATCTCTTTTCACAAATGTAATTTTGACGTTGTTAGAAAAAGAGGTCTGTAGTATCTATCTATCTCTCCAGGTACATAATACGGCCTCTCAATTGTGCCGGAAACGGCAGCCATAATATGTGCGCGCGAAATTCAAATCACTGTCAAACTCGTGCCTGGTGTTTGCACTGTCCTCTGACGTGCCGGAAACGGCAAGCAATATGCGCGCGTGAAATTAAAATCACTGTCAAAATAATTTTAAATATTTAATTAATAAAATTGAAATAAAATAATCTAAAAAAATGTTTTAGAAATACAAATGACTATAAAATTATACAAATGAGTACTTTCAGAGTACAGGTTTGAAAAGAATACCTACGGTTTGCGAAAAAAGAGTACAAAACTCAGTAAATGAGTATAGTAGGTCACCTTAGAAAACATAGTAGAGAATTTTTATTTATTTAAATAAATCCACTCACTTAAGATCGTCTTGCGCTGTACACAGCTGATGATCATTGATCAATTGATGATAAATCGATCGACGATCTGATAAAACAGTTGTAGAGTATAGACAAACAGGTCGCGGTAAACAATTGGCAGCGTGTCGCAAAATGTGTAAACAAGAATGGAGGCGGGAGGACCTGTGTGGTCAGCACCGTGTGAACGCGCATAGATATGTGTAATGATTAAAAATAACGTCAGAAATAATGTGCCGAAGTCGCTATAATGAGATTATGCTTATCGTGTCCTATAACAAACGTCACTTCTACGATTGTACGGTGCAAAGATTTTTTCGCGAACCTCTTTTAACCGGTGAGCTTCCTCTTTTTTTTGGGAAGCTGTTATTCAAAGTTTGCATTTTTGCCGTGAAACATCTAATTGCGCGTTTGGCTGGGAGTGAAATCGTGCAATTGGCGCGACACTTTTATGGGAGTACGTTACGTTTGTGTGCGTTGGATTAAACATGCTTTTAGTTCAAGGCGACATCTAGATAACGGGGCGAAATTTAGTTAGTAGTATTTCGTTAGAGGTCAGCGCGTAACACTTGCTGTGTGTATGCGTTGGATTATAACTTGGCTTTTGTTAAAGACCACAACTAGATGACGGTGAAATTTTGTTACAGGGCAATAGTAACTAAAATTTTGTTAGTTGGCAGGGCGAAATTTAGTAGATTACAGGGCAAAGTTCAGTTACAGGATGACATTTTTTTACAAAGTTAATAAAAAAACTCGGGTCGCAGTGCCAAACCCTGCCGATAATATAGTGTATTTGCTAATACAGGCAGAGTGGCTTTGTTATATGAACTTACTTTTTGGACAAAATAAAAAATTTAACCCCTTAATATATCCCTTATAATTATTAATAAAAATCGCAGGATTGTGGACAAAAAGTTATTTATTTAGTGTAAAATAAATAACTTTTTGTCCACAATCCTGCGATTTTTATTAATAATTATAAGGGATATATTAAGGGGTTAAATTTTTTATTTTGTCCAAAAAGATATTTATTTAGTGTACACTAAATAAATAACTTTTTGTCCACAATCCTGTGATTTTTATTAATAATTATCTCGATGGACACGATATCTAATATATATCCCTTATAATAATATTTTTTACTTAATTTCAATATTAATATCAATCCAGCATCTGCATCAAATTAAATACACCTTTCAGTAATCTGCAAACTAGTGTTTTCATAAAATTTGTAAATCCGGTCCTGTCGGGCCGATTTTATTAAACTTTTGGTAGCACATTTTAATCATTACTAAAGGGTTAAATTTCAATTTTGAAACGATTCGAAGAAAATTTTAGGTATTTTTGGACCCAAAAACTTTTTTCAACCTCTAAAAACCACCCTTAAAATGGTCCGATTGGGCTCATTTTTAATAGGCTTCGTGAGGTGATGGATTTCAACATGTGTACCAATTAAAATTAATTAACTCCTTCGAAAATTATTGCTCGTACCTATATATAAATTATAAATAGACATTGCCAAAAATGATGCCAAACTTCTTAGGAGGCTATGAAACGTAGAGAAATTTTGGTCCGACCCCTAGGTCCCGCCATCCGACCGACTCCAATAGTGTAAATACAATGGTAAATACACTAATAATAGCGAACTTCTAATGCGGGCTAAAGTTGGCGTAATTTGTTTCTAGTTTGCAGTCGAATAGAGATCAGTGAGGCAATCACTTCTAAATCTCCTCCTAAAAGCGGTTAATTGATTCAAGAATAAAAATACATATTTTTAGTGGCTTTACGAGAAATATTTTCATTCATTTCGACTATAATTTTCCCTGTGTAACGAAGTGACGTACGCCGAGGAAAATATTTGAAAATATATTAGCAATAAAAAACACAATTGAAATAAAATATAAGTCCAAATAATGTACCTACTGCATTTTTATTGATGCTTATTGCTTATGTTTAATAATTAATTATAACACGATAATAATTTATTCAATTTTTTTTGCACTTTCGCTAGGTGTAATGGTACGGCATTGCAGGATGTTGTAGAGCAACTCTCGATGAACAAAAGCACGTTTGAAAAATTGGTCTACGCTGGCCCAAAACTTTTTCAGGGACCCTTTTCGGAAGGGCCTTTTTTCGGTTTTTTCAAAGTTTCTCAAAAAGTATAACATCGATCTTGCTGAAATTTTGTATGCATATTGAAGCTTATAAAACACATATTCTATTAAAGTTTCAAGTCTTCATATTTAATAGAACGGAAGTTATGGAATTTCGAAAAAATGGCCCAAAAAAGCGGTTTTTTGCAATTTACTAAAAAACTACTGGACCGATCGGAGCTCACAAAAACTCATTCGATTCGTCTTTTTATTGCGCATTTTTTATTTCCCTACACTTAATTTGTCAAATGCATAGTTTTCCCGTAAATCGCCAAAAAGTGATATGGACGATTTTTGCCATTTTTTTAACCATCGTGCGGTGCTCCGATTGGCGTTTAAACTTAATATGTTACTTATATTCGTATTATCTAACAAAAAAAAATTTAAAATCGACGTTCGCAATTGCATGTGACGGATTTGCTAATTCTGCGCGGCTATATGTATTGGCATCGGCCAGTGTGCGAAATGTAAACATTGTGTGAACCCCAATTTGACGTGAACATAGTCACACATATTATTTTGTGGTACTAATATTGGCAGCATTGTCGTAAATGAACATTTTGTGACCCCCTCTGTGACGTAAACATAGTCACACATACTTGTGGTAACCTTGGCAACAGTTTTAGATATTTGGCATCTGGCAGTGTTTGCTGGGTGCAAAATGTAAACATTGTATGATCCCCAATTTTGACGTAAAATAGTCATGTAGTACTTTTATAATTATTCTAGTATTTTGGAATCTATCAGTATTCAGTGTATCGTTGAACGCGAAATCTAGACATTGTGTGACCTCCAGCGCGATGTTAACATAGTCACATATGTAGGATTTATAATGTGCTTTGTGGTCTTTTGTTTGGTGTTTACACGAACCCTTTAAAAATGGCGTCGGGAGAGCTGTAACCATTTTTAGTTGAGAGGAAAGGATTTTGATATGAATAATGCAGAGGGTATTTGTAGGCATAGCATATACTCATATAGTACTCTTAAAAAACCGGTCAAGTGTGAGTCGGACTCGCACACGAAGGGTTCCGTACACTATGTAGTTTTTAAATACTTTTGTAAATGAAACAAGAGAGGCGCTATAACAATATGTAACCAGTGGGAGTATGCAAGTAGTTCAAGAATTTCAAGGCGTAAAATTTTACATAATACACCCCGGCGTTTTTATATTATAAACACTTTTTTTACAAAAATTTCTTGTAGAATAAAATAATATAAAGTTTGATAAATATACCATTATATCAAATAACAACGTTATGGCAAATATCTCTGTTGCGCATGCGCCGATTTCCCCAAAAAAATATACAAAACTTTAGAGAATATTAAACCATTATGAAAAATATACCATTATTATATAAAAACAATGTTATAGCACATACTCCTCTGCGCATGCGCCGCCTTTCCCCCTAAAACTTTTTACAAAACTTTCTTTTAAACCATTATGAAATATATACCTACTATTATTATATAAAACAACGTTATTGCATATATTTCTTTTGCGCATGCGCCAATTTTTCACAAAAAAATTTACAAAACTTTTGTAAACATAGATAGAATAATAAACCGTTATAAAAAGTATGCCGTTATTATATAAAAAACAGCCTTATAGTATATATTTCTTCTACGCATGCGCCGATTTTTTTCAAAAATGTATTTTACAAAACTCCTGTAAAACAAAATAATAAGCCTTTATGAAAAGTATACTATTATCTTATAAAAACAATATTATAATATATATATTTCTTTTGCGCTTGCGCCGACGTCTCTCAAAAACAATAGGCCTCTTCATATTTGCATATCAAACATCCTCCCAAAATTTGGTTTCATTCCGTTCATCCATGGTGTTGGAATGGTAAAAAATGTCAAAAATGACGTTTGCATCTGTCAAAGCAATATGTTCTAATAATTAAAATTAGTTATTCAGATCGTTAACTCAGAAGGCGTTGCATTTCTCAAAATTCTAATGTCAAAAGACTGACTAATATTTGAAATGACATTCGTTTTTGAACAAATGCAATCTTTTTTTTTAAGGCAGAACATACGCAATTTTTAAATTCCCATAGTACACTATGCAACAAACGAAGACAGACGATCCCCGTGTATGCTATGGATTAAACAAAATTGAATTTATACAATATATTTCTATATAAAACTGTATAAAAAAAGTGTTTCGACGAATTCTGTTATACAAAATCTATGTAAAATTTTCTCCTCTTTCGTTTAAGACAGGTCTCGAATCGATCCGATTTAAATTGAGTGAATTATAAGCAAAAAACTTAGTTTGCTCCTCTTTTGGGAGTTTTGGGGGGTTTTTAATTATTTGTTGTACTAGCGGCAATAGAAATACATACTCTGTGAAAATTTCAACTCTCTACCTATTACGGTTCTTGAGATACAGCCCGCTGACAGACAGACAGACGGACGGACAGCGGAGGCTTAGTAATAGGGTCCCGTTTGAGCACCCTTCGGGTACGGAACCCTAAAAAGGATTAGATTTGCGCTGTTTGAATTACATTTTACAATGTAAACATTTTATTGTTTATGTGAGAATATTTTTTTAATCGTATACACGTGATTTTATGTTTGATATAATGTGTGCAAAACAGAAATTTGTTCGTTTGTTTGTTTGTCTCCATTCTGGACCTATAACATTCATCTGATTATCATTAAACTTTGGTCCGCCAAAAAAAATCAAAGGTTATAAACATTGAATTTTAAAGTTGTCCAGCAGTACGGTATAGAACTCAAAGGCTTCACTACTGCAGTTAGGGATGAAATTGAAACGATACCACTGAAGTATCGATACTTTTACTCGGCACAGTACCGGTCGTAAAATATCGATACTTACTCGGTATCGATTGAAAAGTATCGATACATACTCGTATCAATTGATTTTGTTTGTAGAATTTAGGAAAAATAAGAACAGCAGCGAGTATTGATATTGTTTATTGACATTAATATCGATTGTCATATCTTCAGACATAACATAAGCCACAAAAAAGAGGGCTATCATTCTTAGGCTAGCACTACAAAACAAACTTTTTCCATAGCTATTTTATAGCCTATGAAAAAAAATGTTTTTGTATTGCTCCCCAAAAAAATATTTTTTTAGATGCTTGTGTGATAAACGATTTCTGGATGCGGTGACTGTTGCGCTAGCTTTGGAAAAAAAACCTTTAGCAGGGTACAGAAGTACCGACAATATTAAAAAAAATCGCGCTTGCTTATATAACGCTGGAAACAGGGGTTTTAAATCCTTCCATTCTTCTAATGGATGCGCAGACAGGTTTTAGCCATATATATTGATCAACATAGGTAGATGGCTCTCCTAGCCGCATTGTTCATTTACATGCTAAAGTAAAATTGTGACGTGACATTGGCATACCGGTACGAGTATACTTTCGACCGATACCTACTTGATACTTGCTTTCAAAGTATCGATACAAAAAGTACTTGGTATCGGAAGAAAGTACTTGTATTTATTCGTATCGTTTCATCCCTAACTACAGTCGCTGCCAAGCGAGGCGCAGCCCCGTGAGGCAAGATTATAGGTGAAACCGAAGATTTCGCTACTATTGTCGTTGCCTTGTTTCATCTTAATCGTGTACGGAGCTGCGGGTAGCTGCTAGTAATAAAATAAGATCAAAAAGTTGGCAGTATCAACGAGATGAAAAAACGTTTATCTCGGCGAAAACCCTATAAACAACTGTTATTTCATTCCATCACTATTGTAATACACTAACACAAGTGATTGACTTTAGTACTCGTATACAACTTTTATCCGGTTCGTCGCCGTTTCGAACCGTGAGGTGCTACGCGACGCTCTGTATATATGCTTGTTAACCCGTACTGGGACATTATTATTATTATACGTACGTGTAATAAAATTAGAATTTATATTATTATTTCAAGGTTTCGGAGCGCTTGCACAGCGCTTACAACATTCAGTTATGTATTTTAGGTGTGTTTTGTGTGATCTACTTGTGTGTGATGTTCAGTACTGGTATTTTATCAAAAGTCGCGGCGCGGATATCGTGGCTAGGCTGATGGTTTCAGCGCTCGAAAAGTTAAGCGGAGTGAGAAAACATTTTATCTAAATGTTATAAACTCTCTTTTGACCCCATATCGAGTATAGAACGGAGGAGACTATTGAATCGCTAGTCGCCAGGGGCTCTGCAGCACGCAAAGACAGCACAAAATCGAACACAGTTTTCTAGAAATGACTTAATACAAAAATGAAGGAAAAAGTTAAAAAACCGGCCAAACGCGTATTAAGGCACACGTATGATAGGGTTTCGTAGTGTTTCTATGAGGTATATATGGGTTATTAACGCTGTTTGACAAGTAGCATACCCTAGCCTATAAGTACGTCATCGCAATATTTTGATACTGTTTTCTAGATTATTACCTAGTTGAAAAGAAGTTGAGTTGCGTTTTTAAAATCACTTTAGGGTCTTAGATAAACCAAGTAGACCTAATAAATATTGACATGTACACTACTGACATCGGATGGCATTTTTTTGTACGTTGATATAGCCGTGGTTCCTGTCTTCGCCATATAATAGAAAAATGACAGTTATATAAAAATACTGTGAAGACACCTGTCTGTAAAATTTCAACTGAATCGATCAAAAGATGGCGGAGTTGTAAACCTAAGACATACGAACAATCGGATGATGGACGGTTGGATATGACGAAATTATAAAGATTCCGATTTTATCATATATTTAATAATTTCTATATTGCTAGTGGCCGTATAAGTGGAAGCGTGGCCCATGAAGTGAGGCAGCAAATGACTGTTTTATATCTCTTTCTTTTTACTTGACCCGCGGTGCGCAAGTGTTGCGTTTGTAGTGGGGCAATTAGTAAGTGGAATAAAGCAAGCCACCTAATTCTATGTGCAAACTGACGCGCATTCATCCACGGACATGCGCATTAGACTCAGAGTATAATAAGTGAGACAGACGTATATATGTCTGCACCGTAGTGTTTAAATCTTCCTCCCGATCTTTGCTGGAAATATAGAGGAAATATATGGTTTTTATGATAACATTAAAATGGAATAAAGAAAACTAATAATATCGAGGATAAAACGAACACAACAATAATGCAGACAGAAAAATCTATGTCTATAGCATTCCATGTTTAGTGATTATTTGAAAACAATAAGATATTTAAATAAATTCAAAGTACCTATATACATAATATATTATCATTATGCATGTAGATGCTAGCACGTGGTGTGTCAATCATTCTTATCTGTTTGTTCGTATCTGTGGCCACATGGCAAAATCATGTATGTGATAGAAAATTTGTTTGGCTTCAGATAGATTCGTAGACTGTTTTTGTAAACACACTTCTTATTCTTATAACTGATGAATCTAATTCCGGAGCTGCAAAACAACCAAAATCGTAGGTACATCATTATTTTAGGAGGAATTATATTTGCCATATTAATTTAACCAATATTTAATGTTAGGAAATCGTGTAGTAGTTACACAATCAACGCTAAATTTTAACAACCACAAAACACGTGTGTGTGTGGCAGACTTTCTTGTGTACAAGCGCTCCGAAGCAGCACATGATCAGATACTCCCGGGATACACCGTGCAACTCCTTGACCAGCTTTGAGCTGCATTTACCGTCAGCACGTTAGTACAAATAAGAATCTATCACTGGCATATGCTAGAAGTGTTCACTGAATCTATTTCATTCAGTCAACCCCTCCGAAGGCTTTGATTCATGACTCATGAGTATAACACATCTGCAATTCAGACAGAGAACAGTTCCTTATCTCTATGGTAACTAATGATACAAAACAATGCTGATTTGAGTAAACCAATATCTGGTATCCTGGACTTTCTGCAACGTTCTATCTCTCAACTGAAGACACTTTCACTTATGGCAAGCATACGAACTAGCGTACTCTAGTATCTTATATCTCTATCGTATAACACACATGGCAGTAGTGACCGGTGATTTTACTCCATGTTCCGATTTAAGCGGTATTGTTTTGTGACCTCGGATATTACTTGATGATGTACCTTGACAATTATTACGAATTATCAAATCGAATAGATCGTATCGAATTTGATTTGAAGAACTGTTTTATGTAAAAAAAATTTAAGTCTGGAGTGTGCTCATTTATCGTCACTGATTTTATCAAAATTCAAAAATAGGTTTTTGTTATTATGATACATAATTAAAATGATATGATCCGTGATTTTTATCGTTTTTTCACGAAACATTTATTTAGAAATTATCAAGGCAATCGGTAAATCGCCAAGTTCGTTACACAGCCGATCTATACTCTAAAAGCCTTATTTAACGTTATTCAACGACAATTTGGCTTTTCATTTTTATACCGAGAGATGTTTTAATAACTAGCGTAAGCAATTTAATTATTATGAAGGCGAGTTTTGATAATTAAAGTGTTCTTCGACGAGTGTTTCTTTTAATAATTTTTTTTGATACAACTACTATATATAGGGATGCTTTATTTTTAGGTTTTCGTACCTAAAAAGGAAAAAAAGGAACCCTTATAGGATCACTTTGATGTCCGTCTGTCCTGTCTGTCTGTCAAGACTCTTGAAAATCAAAACCTATAGGTAGAAATTTGGCCAGAAGCAATGTCTTATAGCACAAGTAAAGGGAAAAATCCGAAAACCGTAAATTTGTAGTTAGTTTACAAAAAAATAATGTTTTTAAACCGTAATAACATGCTACGCATGTACACTATAACAGTTCTAATACAAAACAAGCGTCCGCTACCGGTGCGTTTATACAGCACAATATGAGAACAACACGGTGCGACAACTAGGCTATCAGAAGATACAATACAGTTCAGTAGTTCATTTGAACTCATTGCAATTACACGCTTAGTTCGCAAACTGACCGCAACGTTTTTCGATGTATGGGGACAACAGTTTTCCAACGGCTAAGCGGGAAAAATCTTCGAGACTCGATTCCCGTGATGGACGAACTATTTACATACCTACAAGTTTGTACGGAACCCTCGGTGGGCGAGTTCGACTTGCACTTGGCCGTTTTTTTTATTAACGATACAACTTTATAAGATTAACAAAGTAAATTAATAATGTAAATAAAAAAAGATAACTGGACGTTTGCCTTGTATTCAGTATTGCATTCTGAACTATGCATTTCCTGCATTGATTGTTTAACATGGGACTATCGTGTACAAAAATGGTTGACATAATACAATATGGATTTTTTTCGTTTTATTATTCGAGCTAATAACAAGCTTATGCGTAAGCTTGTTATTAGCTCGAAAGAAAAAAGAGAATAATTGCATCGATTTATTTCTGTTCTGTTTTTTGAACATGATTAAAAATCGTTTTTCCACAACTCAGTATAAAATAGCTGCTTTTCATGCCTGTATAGCGGTAGAAAAATGACTAGTGCGTAAAGCAAAACAAAAGAAATGCGGTTTTACCAATTTAGTCAGTTGTCATTTAAAACCACATAAGTAACAACTAACAGAGACACCAAAGTAGGTGTATAGTCTTCGCAAACAATCCAAATAGATTCTGATATGGCCGAGTTTTCAACTCGAACTGTCAGATATATCTAAATACTAGCGGCCCTGTACGTGCTTCGCTACGTATAAAGTGAAATAATAAAACAATTTAATTGGAACATCTATCTATCTATCTATATATCTATTTTATTAATTGCTAGCTATTTTAAAATATACATGGGCGTATATGTGTGTATGTCGAGCACTCCGGCTGCGCCGTCGTGCTCGAAAAAAAATAGCGTAAAGTATTCGTGGATAACTGGTCTTTAAAATACTTGCTCTATTTCGAGCACTCCGGCTGCGCCGTCGTGCCGAGCAGAACCGTGACTGACTGACTGATCTTTCAAACCATTGGCAGAAATTTGGCACACAGATAGTTATTATGACGTAGACATCCGCTATAAACGATTTTTGAAAATTCAACCCCTAAAAATGTGTATCAGGGGTTCAAAATTTGCATGGAAAAATCGTATAAGATAGAAGGTTTGTCTCAATTCGAAAATGCACAGGATTACTCCTGTCAACAAATAAATAAACACGTGTTTTGCTTTTTTAAAAACAATCACTTCAGAGGGTGAAAAGAGGTAAAAAGTCGAGAAATCAACATGAGTGTCATTTTCAAGATGAACTATGCCAAATCATGGAAATGCATCCGTGTTTCGTCTCAATCGCATGCGAAGCCGCGGGTATCGGCTAGTCTATTATACAGTGAAAACCAGCTATTTTATAGGAGGTATGTGCAAAAAATATATAGTATCTGGAATATAACATTAGTGTGACTCGTGTGACTGTTTAAACTCTCTGGTCGCTCGTTTTAACATAATGTCGCAGTGTCAAAAACTGAATTTACGTACTAGATAGAAAAACTACTAATTATTAAACTTGAGCAAACGTATTACGTACTGTATCTGAATTATAAAAAAAACTGTAAACAAGGACTTTTGGCTGTACGTCAAAAATTTGAACGTCAATGTATCGTGATAAGCTTTACGGGTTTATAATATTATTGTCTTTTTTTAAACTGGCTACAAGGGATATGGAAACATTTTTTTTTCAATTTGATTGTTTAACGTCCGCACGCATTCATTCAGCAGACTCCTCGGTCCGTGGAAAAAATCTGCTTATCATCTATTTCTTGATTTTGTTTCATTTTGACAGACTTCAAAAAAGGGAGGAGGTTATATGTTCGATTGTCTTTTTTTTGTATATATGTCCGTCGATATCTGCACCGACTGCGAACCGATCTCGATGTTTCTTTTTTTATTCGATAGAGTACCTATGTCTCAAAGTTGGTACCATATAAATTTTGGCAAAATTGGGTCTTCAACTTTTTAAAAAATTAACAAACACCAATAAGAAATTTGAGCAACTTTTTAGAAAAAACATTTTTTTCCAGTAAAATGAAAATCGACTTCAATACCTACTTTGCCTTAAACTAAAAGTTAAAAATAAAAAAAAAAAATTAAAGTGAATTGAACCTCCTTTAAAAAAGAGTCACTATAAAGCATAAAATAACAGTTTTGAGGTCTGCGCCTATACTATCACGTTTAAGGTAGTACCTACTTAGGTATGTATATTAAATCGGTGCCGACTTCAAAACTTTGTTATTTTATGCTTTTTAGTGTAGGAGGTTCAATTAAAAAAAAGTTTTTTATTTTTGACATTTTTGTTTTGTTATTTTCATTGTTGCTATTTGCTTGAGCGATTGATTTGCCTAAAATGTATAGAAACAGTGTCATATTTGAAACAAAACATTAAATAATTTTGATCAAAGTTACTTATTATTTCTATACAAACACCGGGTGGGTTGCTAGTGATTTATAAATAAAATTTAAAGTCAGTCTATAGCCCGGTCATATTTTACACTAAAAATCGCTAATCTCGCAAACTAACATGTAGTTCTGATTTTTTAATATGTTGTTAGGACCACTACCAGTAGCGTATATCCAAGTTTGCAGCTTCGAAAGACCTGTGCTAACTTTGCAGCACTCAAAAAACTGCGAAATTTTCGCACTTTTTTTGGTATTCTCAATATAGGTCTTAAACTATGCATTTTTTTATAAAATATTTTTTATACGTTTTTAAGTAGACTAAAATTGCTACAATCTGAGACAAGAACCAGCTCTGTAGGTTCAATACTTACCGAGATACAGCTTTCCAAAAATTGACCAGTATTTTCAACAAAGTGAAATTTTAAGATTTGGTCAATTTTTGACCCCGATATCGGGGAAAATACTCATTTTAAGGGAAATATCATAGGAACATATATTGTAGCAAATGTAATTAGCTTTAAGTTAAGCAGAGAACGACGTCTGTAGGCCATATAGTTTACTCACAAATTTTAAAAATCCAAAAAATGAGAAAACTGCATTTTTGCAAATTTAAATTTAATACCTAGTAATCGTTATGTAAATCCATTCAGTGATTTTAATGTGGTTGAGTAACCAAATTGAGTAACATAGTAGCATAAACGAGTAACATAATAAAAAAATTAACATAATTGATAACATCATACAAAAATTATGCAGTTTTTGACAAAATACCGTCGTATTTCAGCCATTTTGTAAAAAATATTTATAAATTATATTCATAAACCTTCCTCGTTTATCGCTCTTTCTATTACCGAAAACAATTTCAAAATCCGGTGCGTGGTTTAGTAGAAGAGAGCGGAGAAAAAGACAGAGACTTTGTTTTTAACTGTGCAGTCTTTGACAAAATACCGTCGTATTTCAGCCATTTTGAAAAAATATTTACAAATTGTATACAGAAACCTTCCTCGTATATTGATCTTTCTATTAGCGAAAACCATTTCAAAATCCGGTGCGTGGTTTAGAAGAAATGACCGGTGAAAAAGACAACGACAGTCTGAGACTCTGATTTTAACTATGTGGGCATTGCTAAAATTCCGTCGTAGTTCAGTTATTTTGTAAAAAATATTTATAAATTATATACAGAAACCTTCCTCGTTTATTGCTCTTTCTACTATCGAAAACCATTTTTAGGCCCGGCGCATGGTTTAGAAGAAGTGAGCGGAGAAAAAGACAAAGACAGACAGAAGCTCTATATTTAACTATGCAGTCTTTGACAAAACACCGTCAGTGTTCTTCTAAAGTATGCGCCGGATCTTAAAATGGTTTTCGGTAATAGAAAGAGCGATAAGCATGGAAGGTTTCTGTATATAATTTGTAAATAGTTTTTACAAAATACCTGAACTACGACAGTGTTTTAGCTCAGACTGCATAGTTAAATATAGAGCTTCTGTCTGTCTTTGTCTTTTTCTCAGCTCACTTCTTCTAAGCCATGTGCCGGATCTAAAAATGGTTTTCGGTAGTAGAAAGAGCAATAAACGAGGAAGGTTTCTGTATATAATTTATAAATATTTTTTACAAAATACCTGAACTACGTCGGAATTTTAGCAAAGACTACATAGTTAAAATCAGAGTCTCAGACTGTCTTTGTCTTTTTCACCGGTCATTTCTTCTAAACCACGCACCGGATTTTGAAACGGTTTTCGCTAATAGAAAGATCAATATACGAGGAAGGTTTCTGTATACAATTTGTAAATATTTTTTCAAAATGGCTGAAATACGACGGTATTTTGTCAAAGACTGCACAGTTAAAAACAAAGTCTCTGTCTTTTTCTCCGCTCTCTTCTACTAAACCACGCACCGGATTTTGAAATTGTTTTCGGTAATAGAAAGAGCGATAAACGAGGAAGGTTTATGAATATAATTTATAAATATTTTTTACAAAATGGCTGAAATACGACGGTATTTTGTCAAAAACTGCATAATTTTTGTATGATGTTATCAATTATGTTAATTTTTTTATTATGTTACTCGTTTATGCTACTATGTTACTCAATTTGGTTACTCAACCACATTAAAATCACTGAATGGATTTACATAACGATTACTAGGTATTAAATTTAAATTTGCGAAAATGCAGTTTTCTCATTTTTTGGATTTTTAAAATTTGTGAGTAAACTATACGGCCTACAGACGTCGTTCTCTGCTTAAATTAAAGCTAATTACATTTGCTACAATATATGTTCCTATGATATTTCCCTTAAAATGAGTATTTTCCCCGATATCGGGATCAAAAAATGACCAAACCTTAAAATTTCACTTTGTTGAAAAAACTGGTCAATTTTTGGAAAGCTGTATCTCGGTAAGTATTGAACCTACAGAGCTGGTTCTTGTCTCAGATTGTAGCAATTTTAGTCTACTTAAAAACGTATAAAAAATATTTTATAAAAAAAATGCATAGTTTAAGACCTATATTGAGAATACCAAAAAAAGTGCGAAAATTTCGCAGTTTTTTAAGTGCTGCAAAGTTAGCACAGGTCTTTCGAAGCTGCAAACTTGGATATACGCTACTAGTAGTGGTCCTAACAATATATTAAAAAATCAGAACTACATGTTAGTTTGCGAGTTTAATGTTAGATATGACTGGCCTACTAGTCGTCAGTACAGACAGACAAAAAATCTATTATGCACAACACTAGAAAAACCCGCACGAATACGAAATTATAAAAAATACTGATAATACATAATGTTTTGTATCATATAGGTATAACATATTTAAGCAGATACACACAGACGAAAAATTCCAAACAAACAAGTAGTACTACGTAAGAATTTAAAAATTAAGTGCTATTATTTAACATTAAGACGTTTTGTTGTTTTGATTACAGTATCTTATACGATGACAATTTGCCAAAATCAAATACAATACATGATATAGATATGAGCAAATAGAATAATATATCGGACAATTCGTTCGAGACAAAAAATGTGTTTTGCTTTAAAAATACAGTAATGTCAATTTATTCGGTACAAAAAAATAAAAACACGATAATTTATTATTACACTTAAAATATTTAACTTTACCTCGGATCGATAGGTAATTTAATAATCTTTATTAGGAACCAAGACTCAAATGGCAAAAAAATAAATTAATCGATGTATATTATGGTTGTTTTTTTAAAACTATACGAACTTCAAGCGTCTCATTGTAAGTTTCTACAAGAGACGACAATACTGTTTGTATTTTTTATAAAATAGAGTGCATGAAATCGGCTGATTTTGTGTCGTTGTGCGGTGTAAAAGAATCATATTTTCTACAAAAACAAAATGAAACACTGTCATCTGCTGGAGAACTGACAGCCTTTAAAGTTTAAGGCTAACCTTTGGTTTAAAATAATTAGACGCTAAGCAACAAGCGATTTTTTAATTTTGTGTCAATATTTGATTTATATGCATACATTATCTACCTGTCGATATGTTTTTGGTTCACATGAATACACTAAACAAACCACTTGTTTAGAATTAGGTATCAGAAACACTTACATGTTGTACTGATAACGATATGTTATTTACTATATATTCTCACTTCACATGACTGGAATATTTTTATGTACATATTCTCATCAATATAATCAATACAAAATATGCTAACTGAAAAAAACAAAGACTAATATTGGGTTGCAGAAAGCATTGTCAGAAAATTAGATTTGACAATGACCTTAGATTGAAACCACAAATATTTCTCC
This sequence comes from Xanthostigma xanthostigma, assembly GCA_963575645.1. NCBI lineage: Eukaryota > Metazoa > Arthropoda > Insecta > Raphidioptera > Raphidiidae > Xanthostigma > Xanthostigma xanthostigma. The sequence goes on from OY754468.1 coordinate 19,394,907, forward strand.
ATAAGGAAAGCGTTGTAGGATTTTAAATCGAGCCTAGGCTCGAAAAATATAGTTGATCAATCGGAACAACATTTTTCTTCAACTGTTTAATGTTTATACAATATACACTTCCAAATCTTTTATTAACGTCTGATTAGAACTTTTCAATAAATAAAATTATCGACCAATTTTTCAGATAAATATATTAACAAAAAATATATAAAAATACATTAACGATTCGATCCGGGTTTGGACTTTCTTCAGAACTAATCTAAAAAATATAAAAATTAATTAATATTTAGTTTTTAATAAAATTCGTTTAAAGTTTTTTTAATATTGAAATCCGGACCGAAACGTTAACGTATTGAATTTAAATATTTTTTATTAATTAAATATATTTGTTTGAAAAATTGGTCGATACTTTTATTTATTGAATAATATACCTACATGTATTTGATATTGGTACAGTGTAAACTCTATATAACGAAATTGAAGGGACCGGGTATTTTATTGCGTTATAAAGAGTTTTAATTCGTTATGCGGACAGTAAAAGAAAACAATATAATTTTACGAATAAGTGCTTTTAATTGTGACTAAAACAAGTGAAAAATATTTATATAGCAAAATTATAGTCTGTTAACTTTGTTTTTCGTTTTTTACTATGTCAGTTATTTAATTGTATTTTTCATTGTATTTTATTCATATCTTGGGATATGGTGGAATCATCTTCGTTAAATAAAAAGAATTTTTCTAATAGTTACAACAAACAAATGATCACATCTCTAAGAATCCCATTGTTGGGGTCTTAATAATGACGTATTGTTTCGCTATTGAGAGTGTTTCAATATATGGGTAAACCAAACAAACCTTAGCAGAAGTTTTTCGTTAAATAGAAGTTCGCTATATAGAGTTTACACTGTATTTTTTTACACAATTTTCACTTCTGCGCTTCAAAAGCAGTCTTTTTTCTTTGTTGATCGATTATTATTTGTTTTTGTGTGAGCGGTAAAGCACAGTCTAATGACAGACAGACGCCAAACGGTGACTATTTTGTATGACGTTGAGATAATGTAATAAATTGTCAAAACCAGTATTAATGCCCGGTTTACATTATTCCAGTCCAGCGATCCAGTCCAGTGCTGGACTGGATCGCTAGACTGGATTCGTTGTCTACATTATTCCAGTCATTTAGAAGCCGTTTTCATTGTGAACACCACAGTGACAATGATTTCAAAAAGAGATCAGTTTCGAAAATGTTTCAAACGTGCTCAATCACTCTTGCTACAAGAAGTTATTAATGAGGTTGATAATGAACTAAGAAAAAAGGAACGGAATGGCACTGGATTGGCCGTCTACATTATTCCAGTTGCACTGGATTGATCGCACTGGATTCAAAAGTAGACCGCGAATCCAGTTACTGGACTGGAATGCTTACTGGATCCAGTGCATTCCAGTGAGGGTTTACATTATTCCAGTTGCAATCCAGCACTGGACTGGATCGCTGGACTGGAATAGTGTAAACCGGGCATTATAAGAGAGAATCTGTAGGAAACGCTTACGTGAAGAACGGCACCAAAAATTAGTTTATAATAATTATATTAAATAGTAACTTATTATAATATGACGATTTGTCGATAAACAGGGATGCCAAGCTTGCGATATCAACTGAAATTGCTTTACATAGTAAAATTATCGTATGAGTTATTGTACTTTAATTTTCACAAACGAGTTCTTAATTAATAAGTTAATAATAGAAATATGACGTCAAATGAAAACTAAACACATGTAGGAAATGATTTTTTTTAATGCACGCATCAACATCAAAGGTCGTTAGCGTCCGGGCATACAAAGAAAAATGCCATGCGACCTTGATAAATGAAGAAACGGTAATACATGCTTGCTGCTATTTTCCGTAACTGTCGCGAAGATCTCTATATTCAGAGTGGTCATGTAGCGAATGTCAATTTTTAGACATTCGTCGATATTCGCGAAGGCGAATAATCAGATTTCAAATCTGGCTTCAATTGTCCAAGGTTAAAATTTGTCAGTTGATTGGCCAAGCAAGTCGCACGCACACATTTCTAGTGGTTCTGGGTACCTGGTTGATTATATTTTAGTCAAGTTTTAATACCTAATGTTGAAGTAAAGACTGATAAAATAGCGAAAAAAAAGTTATTTTTTAAAAAAGGAACAAGAAATAATCTTTTCTATTAAAAATGCTATAAGAAATTAATATTTTTGGTCTTATTTAATTATGTTTTCACATTTAAAAAAAATGAATTTAATATTTTCTTTTTCTGACAATAATTCGCATGAATTTTGCGAACGCGGAATGCGAATGTCAAAAAATAGGCGAATATTCGTTCCATCATCGAATCCAGCGTTCACTATTTTATAATCGAGTCAAAGATTGTATAAAATCAAAATTATCGTATATTTGATAGCCTTGCTGCGTAATGTGACGCGATGGGGAGGGGTAGACGGGCAAAGTGCGGATTATTATATAAGACGTTATTTTTTTAAATACGGATTGTAATTTCAATGAATCCTTAAAATATTGTAGAAAGTGTATTTTCTTGTAATTTTAGTGCAATGTCGAGTTGGTAGGTAAATCAAATTATTGATACGGCGCATTTATGTTCGTATAAAATATAATATCAGCGACCGAAAGGCCAAATCGCTTATGTCAAATTTTTAGTGACTGTCTATGTCTCGAATCTCGATATACTTTTACACTCTGTTGGGTAAAAAATATTTCAACTCCACATACATTTTAGAGGACATTGTTTGATTTTGGTCCAAATGTTGCCCAGAATACCATCGAAAGGTCTTTTCCTAATGCACCAAAACTATTAATTTATTTATCTTGAGGGAATAGATAGCTTCATCAATTTGGCTAGACGGCGAGGAGTTTTGGGTGTATTTTTCGGGCACACGCGAGATTATTGTTGGAATCGCTTCGTTTTAGGGTGTAGTTCAACCCCCTAAGTTTGCTTGCAAATTGTTGGTGTGCTTGATTTTATAATTAACAATTAGTGACGAAAATAGTGCTTTTTTCTCTATTTCCTTTAATATCTCCGTTCCTCTTGACTTTTAGTATAGCATATGCATTGAGAAAGTTGTTCCTTATGAACTTTCCTAAAAAATGAGCACTGACAGAGGTCGCTAAGTGCAATTGTTAACTTGCAAATAGCCCCGAAAGTTAAAAAAACACGTTTTTTTCACTAAAAAATGACCGCACATAGATGGCTGAAAATTCTCAAAAATGATGTCTATGTTGACCAAAACATGCATGAATAATTTTAGCGTCATCGGTCAATTACTTCTCGAGTAATTATAACGGTCACTTTTTTTTGTTTCCTTAATTGCAAATTGCGCCATTTTTTTCACAAACGGGTTTCGCTGGTCGGACCAAGCCAGAAAAATCACAAATCCATTCAACTTTAGTATCCCGTTGGAATTTTTGGAAAAAATTAGTTCTAACCAATTTTATAACGTTTGAATATTGGAAAAGTTATATGGTTTTATACGTTTGTCTAAAATTGATATCGCTAAAGAAATCGTTTAAAATCGGTTAGAACTATTTTTTTCCAAAAAAAAAAAACGAAGCGATTCCAACAATAATCTTGCCTGTGCCCGAATAATACACTTTTTAATGTTTTTATCTCCTCGCCGTCTAGCCTAAATATTGATGTTAATATTTGGAAGTAAAATTATGAAATTGATTATGGACTATAATATGAGCTAAGCTGTTTCCGAATGTCACGCTCGCGGAGGAAAAATATGAAAACTTGTGAATAGTTCGTTGTTATGGTTTGTCGCGTTTATATTTGTTGTATTGTTTACGCGATTCATATCAATATTTAAAAAAAAAACGTTGAGTTATTAATAATTCCACAATATTATAAACGAATTAGTTTATGGACTGGAGGTTTAATCGTTTGATTAATTTAAATTAATTTTCATTGTTATCCATAACGTAGTCAATGTTCGTTGATCTTTCTTTAAAATATTCTGTATGCAAAACTACGTTGAAACCGACTATAGGTTTAGTCAGTTTGACCGCAAGGAATCCCGGAACTTTTCCCGGTAGATCACCGGTCCTTCGTGGAGTCCGGTCTGGATTTTTTTCTTCTTAGTTACACGGTCTCGTAGAGCTGCATTTGACAATTTTCCCGGTAATTTTTTAAGTCCCAGACCGACCCTCTCGTTGAATGAAGAGATATTCAACGGTTCAGTATTTCCCGGATGGCGTTTGCACTATTCGGTCGTGAGTGACCAAATAATAATTTTACTGACTCACAAACTTGTGTTACAAAATGAAGATATAATTAAATCGACTGGACGATTAAATATTCATTATCCAATCTTATTTTACATAAGCAGTTTAGTCTTTTGACCACCGTTGTTACGTTTGTCGGTATGTACTAATGTGTAAATTGCTCTCATAACGTGTTCAGTTTATTTTTAGGCAATCAAAAGCCTTGTTGATGTAAATTTTATATTTGCGAACGTATATAAAACCTACAATATCGTTTATAATTTTACATTGCTGGGGACTTGAAGAACAACTGCTTATATTCTTTTGGCAAATTGTTATTTTTTAAAGTAAAACTTCTTTGGCGCGACTTGAGAGTAGAGCTGTAACAAACCGTATGTATTCGTCACTGAGTAACGGGTACATCGTCTGACTCGAAGTAACGAATCGTTACTTACAAATTCATTTCGTTACTCGCATGTTTCGTATCCATGTCAGATCGATTCGTTTGATACGGTTATACGAACACATTCATAAAGTACGAAGTCATGACTCATGTCGTATCACATATGCGACGCGCTTTGGTGCGAAGCTACATGCCTATTGCTTGATGCTACACTATTGTATGTCGTATGAAAAGTACCGAGTAACGTAACGATACGAAAGTAACGGGTACTGGTTCTTTAAGTAACGAATACATACGGGTACACAATTTGTCGTTACTTTTACAGCTCTGCTTGAGAGTAACTCAGATCCTTTTTTCGGACGTAAATAACATTCAGTAAAGTCTATATGGTCTATGTTTCCGCCACCGTAGTAATAACGATATCTCACAGATGGCGACATCAAAACGCACCTGTAAAAACCATCTTGAACTAAAGGCGAAACATAGCTAAGAACACAAACCAATTCTGTGATCGGCCGCAGCGCATTCATTTTATTTAAAAATAAAAAAAAAACTGAAAATGTTTTTAACCTGTAATTGTTTTTATGACACTGATGAATTCTTTAAATTTGTTTTTTAAATCTATTTTAACTTGTATAGTAACTTTATATGACGTCACTTTTCATAATTGTTTGTATTAGTGCAAAATAAATCTATCTATCTATCTATCTATTATATTTTTAGGATTATATACTAAAATGTCATTATCTACCCGTCATAGGCCTCAATTTTCCTGCAATAATTTTTCTAAAAAAAAATTATTGCCTCCTTTGCAGGTAATGCAGTGAAAAAGCATGTGACTGATACTAAAAATATTTATTTTTTGATAGGTTACCTCTAAAGTATTAAGTCTAAGTTTTGAATAAAATGAGACATATAAAGAAGCTAATAAAAGTTACAGAAAAACTAGATCGAAAATAAGATTTTTTTATTAGTTTATGAGTTATCGCACAAAATACTCACTATGTTGGTGGCAGTAAAGTGTTCTTCTGCGGATCAAAATTGTTTCATTTATTTTATTTGTATACTTTCCTTTTGGAAATGATGTAGGGAGTCCTCGGCGCATGAAGTACGTTCCGGTTTTTCACGTAAATGGAAGAAGACTGAACAGCTAGCTCTTCGACGCTCTTTTCCAATCCGTAAAGAGTCTGAACAAAATGGCATCGATTTTTTTTAATCGATTAATCTCTCGAAACGTTATGGCTGAACAAACATTAAAATTTGTATAAGTATATTATATAACCTCTTTAAGTTAAAAATATTTTTTTTTGCTTTCATTATTTTTATACTTCTTAGTTAAAAAAAGAACAATAATACATCGTTAAAAAATTAAAATATTATATGTCTCATGGGCGATCAAACCCGCGACCTTCGCGATATTAGCACGACGCTCTAACCAACTGAGCCATACACCAGTGATTGCTATCTGCCTTACAACGGTAAACAATTAAGAATGAATTATGTATCTGTCCACCCGGTCAAACACACAAGAATGCGAGTTAAATAAAACATTGTAATATAATATAATGCCAAAATTCGACATAAGCAGTTTTGGCTTGTGGTCACCGGTTTTCACGTATCATCTGGAGTTTCGCTGTACTGTGATGTAACAGCTAGAAATATCAAATAATAATTCGCATACAGTGTCTGAAGCGTGTATATTTTGTTACGATTGCTGCGGATCACTCGTCGCCAGTGGTCAAGGATATAGGCCCAGGCAAAAAATCGTTGTATGTCCAAGCTAATTAAAGGTCTCATTCACGAAACGAACTATCTCGCGATGTGATAGTGATTTAATGGTGTACACCGTGTACGATGTTCCTAACTTAGTATAAGTACAGATTGACTATAGTTTATTCATTAATTAAAATCGAAAACAACGATTTTTTTTGTAAACGACTCCAACTATTTTGTTTACATTTATAAATCGATGTCATTAACGTCCTTACACTATTCCATCATTAGGGTGTGAATCTTGATACCTTGCAATATTTTAGTTCCGATGTTTTCGAGGTGAGAATAACAATCCAAATCTCGGAATCTAGATTAGAATCTTCTATGAAAGTGTTTTTAATAAAATTGACCGGATTTTAACTGACAGCTATTGAACAAAATATTATTAGCAATTAATTGGAATAGAACACACAACAATTGTTATTTTTTGAAAATGGAAACAAAGTTTAACGTGATGCGAACAATATTCAAATGCGATGGACAGATTACTGTATCTATTTACAAATCCCGATTCCGATGAAGTTTCGGTATGACAAAAGCGATCATTCAGTTGTCTCGGAAACACTCAGGAAGGATAATCGCTGATGAACCAAAAAGCCGCCGACGATGCTCGAAAGACTTTATAGTCCAAGCGGCGGACGTAAAAAATGGTTCCATTTTTATAGAAGACTTTAATCACTTACCTAGTTAACCCTAGGACAATCTGACCCGACAGCGGAGAAATACCACTTCCGGTGTTCATTTTGACTTAGTTACTAGTCTCATAGAGTTAGAGCTTTTAATTTTTATGGATTTGTTGGTCGGTAAGAGCTTTTTCGGAATATATATAGTTATGGAAACAAATTGGAGACGGTAATGATTGTAAACATTTTAATGAGATGGCAGATTTGGAGATTTGTAATTCATTGTACGCGGATAATATTTTTGAAAAAAAAATGATGGTTTTGTTTAAGTCGCCAGGGGCGTTGCGATGTACATTTTGGAAACCCTAACAATACAGAAAACTCCCTACGGAAAATGCTGTCCGAATTTGGACTGTGTGGATTTGTTTATATCACCATTTAAAAGAAGTAATCATTTTAAATTACCTTTTAAGTATACAATATTTTTATGTCACTTGGTCGAAGTGATTAACGTGATAGTTTTGTTAATTTTCTTAAATTGTTGTATAATTAATACTGTTCTTTAATTACTATATTTTGCAGTGGTGTGTTGCTGTCTGCAATTATCTGTAATGTTGGTACGTGGGTATTAATTATTATCATTATTAGTAAACTAGAAAAAGGTCAACCGCACTCATTTTTCAATTTCATTTTAATTTTTAACAGTTCTTGTTAATTTGAATGAATATAAATTATCGTATTATATTTCACTTTGCTTTAAGTAAGTGCTACTAACGCAAATAAGAAACTAATAAATAAAAATGTAAATGCCACAAATCTCTGAAATGAAATTTTGACACAACGTTGCATTCGAATACGCGTTTGTTTTTAGATGTCACACAAGTGGCAAACATGCTTAAAAAACAGTCGGACGTTAAAGCAATGCACGCTATACTATTTTACGGCAACGTCAGCGCCATCTGTCGAGCGTAACAGCAACACACGCAAGCTAGACTGAGCCACGGCAACGCGTATAAAATTTATGCTGGATCACAGAAAGCATTGTTTGATTTGGTTTACCCTTAGATTGTGAGCATATAATTACAGTTTTTGAAGTGAAACTTTTTTAGGCGCGGTATGGCAAATCGATTTTTGTTACAATAAAGATTTCTTTTTTTCAATAGATTTTTTTATGCATAATGTTTATCTTTATTAGCTAATTATTTGTGATTATAAAACAGAACTTTGAAATGTAAAAAACACGAAATCATGAAGCACTGCTCTCGAAACATTGTTACGAAAATTATACTGATTTTTTTGTCTTAATTGAGGCATTTGTTTATCATATATTTGTTTTTGCTAGTTAATTGTGATTGATTAATAACATATTGTTTTATTTTCAGAGGAAGACTGTTACAACTGTATGGCGAATTTAGTGGCTGCCAAAGAGAAGATGTTCATCACGCAAACGAAGCTGTTACACGAGGTCACGTGGAAGACTGTGATGCAAATTACTAAAAAACACGTGGTAAGTCGCAAATTCGCAACGGCCATCGCTTATACACGCACGAGCACTATTATTAATTTCGAGTCTTTATTTTTATATTTCCACCTATGTTTAAAATCCTGTCAAATACGCGAACAATGCGTGATTGAAAGTTTCGCACGACAAATGACACTTTTTTTATACTGAGTGTTTCTAAAAACGACTGACAACATTTTCAATCGAAACAACAATAGTTCAGTTACGGTCTTTGATATTTATTCTTTTTATATTGTGATAACCGTTCTACTGTAACTTGAAAAGGTATAATCCTCAGACAAAAAAAATGAATGAGATATACCTTTGCCCACATTTTTTGCTGCCCGCAACTAATCACAGTCTAAACGGCACCGGTCAAAACAAATCTATATATCAGTGTTGCTAAACTGCAAATGAATATTGAATAATATGTAATTGATATAGCATAGACTAATAGCAATGACACGTTCAAGTCTGTTGTAATTGATTTTATCAGTGATATAGATAAAATAAAATAAAATTTCAGATGAACAGAGCCAGTTTGCGCCCGACTTTTTATTACTTTCCTTTTTTTCCGAACAGACATTTGTTAACGGTGCGCGATTTGTCAATCTGTAGCAGCCAAATTACCGTAGAGTCCACGTGAATATTATTTTATTTTAATATTTTGTCGAAAGTGACATTTTGCTGTGAATAAATAAATGTTTTGTTTATTTTTTTTTCTAATATTGTTCACGATTTTTAAGAATATTTAATGATTGTTAAGTAGTGCTATGTATGTAAGAAATCACGAAATAGTTATCCCAACCTGTCAATTTATCGGTAAGTAAATTCGACATTTAGAGTGTTTTTGAGCTCTAATTTCTTTTTGATCATTGTCCAACTGTACCATTCGATGACCGACAAATCAAATTAGAAAACCTTCTGGAATTCTCTGGCCGTAACATTATTTAAAATTGATTATACAACCTATGAGTTTGTATGGGAGTTCCGTTAAGTAACTGATATACCTACATAACCTAGTTGTTTGGATTAACAACTTGTAAACAAGATGTTCTAATTCCCATTAGTCTCATTACTCATTACCGCCAATTAACATCAAAGTGTTAGTACAAATTGTACAAAATCTTACAAAGAAAACGCCTACTTCTATAATGTATGTGTGTTTTTTCTAACTTGGCGCGATTAAAGCTCAGGATTAATAGGAAAATTGACCTAGAATGCAATGGCTGTTATAATAAGAGTAAATGACAATATTTTACCACGTTTTATTTAACTCGCATTCTTGTATGTCTGTCCGCGTGGACAGATACATATTATAATTCAGTTTTATTTGGTTACGTAAGGCACATAGCAATCACTGGTGTATGGCTCAGTTGGTTAGAGCGTCGTGCTAATAACACGAAGGTCGCTGGTTCGATCCCCATGTGACATATAATGTTTTTATTGTTTTACGATGTATTTTTGATTTTTTTTACTAAAAAGTATAAATAAATAATAAAAGAAATATTTTTTTTAAATATAGATATCACGTTTTTAAAGCGAACTAAAAAATATAAAATAAATTCTTTGCAGAGAAATTTTTAACTTGTAGGATTTGAAACGAAAAATGTAGGGCACATGCAACAGTTATATAAGAAGTATAGAGAGTAGCTATCAATGAAAAAATCTATTTATAAGATAAAACGAAAAATGCGCCCCACGTTTTTAGTTTCAAATCTTACAAGTTAAGGAAGTACCCTCGGTACGCAGTAAGTCAAAGAATTTCAGTCTTCTACTTGAGTAACGTAGTATATAATTTGGCAACCCGCACGCCTTGCCATAGTTACAAGTGCTTATTTACGCAGCATAAGTCAGCACGCGGTGTCAAATTCGCATTAATTTATGAAAATGCTTTTCTTTATTCCTGTCATTTCGGAAATAATAATATACTATCATTTTTTTGGAATACTATGCTTTTAGCATTTACTCAATTTACGTATGTTTTTACGATATCAAAACTGCTGCAGTTTCGTAACTTACCTTTGAATGACGCGCCACAAACTATAATATTGCGGTGTTGTCATGTTTATGAATTGCTAAAAAGCTCGGCTTTGTTTTAGTTATTTCTATTAACATAAGCAAGCTTTATACGTTTTGGAAAAAGAAAAATGTTCATAGAATATTCGTTTATATTTCCTAAAAGTTTTATCAAAATCTGTTTGTTAATTCCAACGTAATAAATGATGGAGTGCGTCAAAATCACAGATTTCCATAAGACTCCATGTTAAGTGCAGCGAAATAAAATTATCAATATCTTTTTTCAAAGTCAACCAAAAATCACAAAAATTTAACTGAGTCATTTTTGAAAAGGTTTTGGCATATTTGCAAATTTTCGTAATTTTCTGTTTGTTAATTCATTTATCGAGGGTACTTCCTTAAAAATCTGTCTGTAAAGTTATGATGTCTTAATTATTAACTTTTTTCAAACACTGTTGACAATAAACTACACTATACACTGTAACACTACTCACTACTGTCATAAGCCGTGTATCATGTAAGTGCATTGTGCATGAACGACATACGTACCGCTGAGTCAAAGACATCGCTTTCAACTAAAAATAACAACGTCTTCCCATAAAAGTGTCGCGCCAATTGCGCGCTTTTACTCTCAACCAAACAAGCCATTAGATGTTTCACACCAACAAAGTGAAGAAAACCGAATATATCAGAGGTCGCTGACAATTTTGCCTCGAACTGACCCTGCTTTAAGGCTTAGGTTCTAATGCATTCCTTGCAGGAGTTCGTATAGCAGTTTACCAAGGTCGATTTTCGATCGACACGCGCTACACGATGGTAGAAGGCAGTGCTGCAAAAATTGAGTGGTGCGTTAATTTTGATCAGGAGCTTATAAAGATTTTGAAAGCCCGTTTTCAGTCTCGTACGAATATTACGCGGTACCCGTGCTATTGTTTGGGAAACGCTGCTTTAATGCGATCCCTGAATTCTAAAAAGTAAGTGCGCTACTGATAAAAAGATGTGTTATCTTTTAGCACATTATTGTGCGATTAACTACCTATAGTTAGTCGACGCCTATGATTTGGATTACGGAACAATGTGAGCAGGGTACACACATATAAATTAACACAAATTCTTATGATTTTTGTAACCTTGAAAAAACGTTTTAAATCAACTGTAAACAAGGTTGAGATAATTATTTTAAAATTAGTTCGACTGTAGGATTTCTCTGATTAGCATCTCACGAACTATTTATGTACTTAAAGTAGATAATATTGTATTGTGTGATATTTATGTTCATTAATACCAATGATACGCGTATAAAAAGTGTCAAATTAATGAAAACGCTAATTTTGCGGATACTGAGTTGTGTATATAATTTGGTGCAGATTATAAAATGCTTGCCGAATATTGAAGTTAAGAAAAAGCTAAAGGATGTATAAAAGACCACGCACACGTGTCGGGCATAGGTCTGCACGACCACCACAGCACAAACCTGCAACCTGCACGATTTGGCACCCTAGACCAGCATAAATCTGCAAATGATGCAGGTTTCGTTATGTGCATAGTGCCGTAGCTGGACTCGTTGATAAGATTCTGATTTTGCGTCCTCAAAATTTTGTTGGTTAGTATCATGAAGTCTGTAACCAGTAGAACCAGTTCGAGCGTAGCGGTGAACCGATATCTACCGCATGAATCAATATGGCGTCAGCTACTGGGTAACGCATACACGTTCATGGCTTAGTGTGTAGTATCTGTGAAGTTAAACAATTTTGGTAACTATCGCGAAAGAACCGAAGTTTTCCCCTACCTGAAAAAACGGACCGTCTCCAAACACGGCAAGCATAGGAAGCTAGGTATCCTGGTTACAGACTTCATGAATAGAATATTATTTATTTAAGGGGAGCTTACATAGATTACGTCAAAAATAACATTAGTTTGTGTATAACATATTAAAATTAATATTGAAAAATTCTCTGATGGAATATAAGCATAGTTTATATAAATAAAAAAAATCATAATCGTACTGCTGATTGCGTCCTCCTGGGCGCTCCTGGCGCCAGCCCTAGCTACCGCGCTAAATGTGCGGTAGACATTTTGTCATAGCAAATTAATTAATGAAAATGACTAATGTTCGACCGAAATTTTGGTTTCAGTTTCGGTTCCGGCCTAGTTTCAGCAAAAAAACTGGTTTCGGCCGAAACCGAAACTACATTCGAGAGGTTTCGCAATTCGCACTGAAATGCGGTGCAGCTGGGAGCGACGAAGTGACTTTCATGCCTCCGCGCTCCGCGTTTTTTTTTTTTTAGTTTGAGAGAAAACTCTTTTTATTTTGATACTTTCGATTGAAGTATTATTTGCATTAAAAATATTTATTTAGTTGTTGTATTTGGTAGGTAGGTACTTATTAATTCTAATTTTATTGTAGTTCGTTAACAAGAGTACCTACTATAAAAAATGACCAAAGTTTAGAAGAAATAATTTGGTTTTTAAGATGAAAGATTGTTTTCTTTTTTTGTTGTGTGTACCTACCTAAACATATTTATCAGGCAAATACTTTTTACTGAAAAGTAATTTTGTTTTGTAGCTTTTATTTTATTTCATAATATTAAAAAAAAAGTATATTTATTTGTGCTTTTTGAAATAAGATGGGTAATAGTCTAATAATATGATATGATAAGTTAATGATTAGTTAAAATATCAGAGGCTGAATGATTAATATGTAATTAATTTAAAAATAGAAATAAAATAAAGGCTGATATGATAATTTTTCCCACGAAACATGATATTCGGTTTCGGGCGAAACTGAGACTGAAGCCGAAATTCAGTTTCGATTTTGGTTTCGGCCGTAAAAACTAGTTTCGGTCGGACACTAAAATGACACAATACTGGCACATAGATCGGTTCAGCACGGTTAGACAGATATTGTAGGCGACCGACTGACGGTCTTTGCTGGCTGCTGGGGTTGCACACGATCTGACTTTTTTTTTTTGCTCCATGCTCTGTGCTAGTCGTGCAGACTTTTTTTTTTGCTTCATGCTCTGCTGGTCGTGCAGGTTCATGCCTTTAAAGGCGTTAAATTTATTATTTACCCAGAAACAAGTTTAGGTTCACACAATTTAAGCTTCATTGAATAAAAATCACACTACAGAAGTAAAACCGGTATAATTGTAAAAAAAAAATTAAAAAATAATAGCACCGACCGCTGGGATTGAACCTACAGCTTTTAGGTTATGAGGTAACCGTTCGACTTCGCCGTCACCGTAGTTAAGGTTCTACAGCCGTTTTTATAGTATACTAGCGGCTGGTTTCACTCTGCAGGTGCAAAACTGTTCTGGAAATATTTTTGATGTATCTCTAAAGCTTTGGCAAGCGAACTAAACAGTTTTTTTTTTTGACAAAACACCGTCATAGTTCATTCATTTAGTACAAATTATATACAGAAACCTTCCAAGTTTATATCGCTCTTTCTATTAGTGAAAACCGTATGAAAGTCCATTCGGTGGTTTTTAAGTTTATCGCGTTCTGCAGACAGACACGACGAAGGGATTTTGTTTTAAATATTATATAGATGGTACACGTTCGGTACATTTTCAATCTCATGAATTAATTTTACCCTACCGTGCCAAAAGAAGTTTTACTTCACAAATGTAATTTGGTTGAGTAGGAACAGCTGACGAACTGTCGAAAGAAAACGGCTTGTGTTTTGAATGTAGGTATAGAATATAGATTACGTTTTTAGTGTATTTGCCATCGAGAAATTTTGGTCCGACTACACTATTGGCGTCAGTCGGATGGTGGGACATCCGACTGACGCCAATAGTGTAGTCACTGTAGTCGGACCAAAATTTCTCGATGTTTCGTAGCCTTTCCCAAACTTTGGTACTATTTTTGGAAATGTTTATTAGTTTAGCACGATAACTCTCGAAAGACTTGACGCTGATGACCTCAGCTGTTGAGCGTCTATAATTCACAATCTCTCTCTCTCTCTCTCTCTCTCTCTAGACTTAATTGATCAAAACCAAATTTGGTCTACCACCGCACGAGGCCTATTTAAAAATTGGGCCACTTTAAGGGTGGGTTTTAGGGGTTGAAAAAATTTTTTGGACCCAAAAATACCGAAAAAATTCTAAGAATCGTTTCAAATTTGAAATTTAACACTTTAATAGTTATTAAAATGTGCTGCTAAAATTTTAAAAAAATCGGCCCGACAGGATCGGATTTGCAAATTTTATTAAAACACATTTATACATACTGAAGGGTGTATATAATTTGGTACAGATGTTGAATTGATAGGTAGTATTAAAATTAAGTAAAAAAAAAATTGTTTTAAGGGGTGTATTAAGGGGTAATTTTTTTTATTTTGTCCAAAAACAAAGTTAAGTTCATACAATAGAGCAACACGATTCCGCGACTTTTCATCCCCCGACAAAATATCCCCGACAAAATATCCCCCGACAAAATATCCCCCGACAAAATATCTCCGCGACAAAATATCCCCCGATAAAATATCTCCCCGACAAAATATCTCCCCGACAAAATATCCCCCTACAAAATATCTCGACGTTTGATTTTAGTTTGATTTTAGTTTTTATTTTTTTTTCACTTTGAGACTGATTTTCTAAAAAATATTTATTTAATTGACTGTCAATTAAATATACATTTTTTAGAAAACGCAGTTCTATTCAAACAATTAACTATCTAATTCGCATACCCCGTTATCGTTCACCCCGGAATTGTTTTTTTTAAACGCTTTATATTAGCTTGGGTTGTAACTAACTATGTATGTATGTAACTAACTATGTATGTATGTCCGTAACGGAATCTTTGAGCATAATTTTCACCAATTTCCCGAAGTCTGATTAATTTGAAACTTTGCATACGTATCAAGGACCGATGACAATGCAATAATTTGATAACAGTTTCCCATTATCCTTATTAGGACCCCCAGGATTAATAAATTCTTTTATAGATCCTCTGTAGTAAACGCTTTATTTTCACCAATTTCCCGAAGTCTGATTAATTTGAAACTTTGCATACGTATCAAGGACCGATGACAATGCAATAATTTGATAACAGTTTCCCATTATCCTTATTATTAAACGCTTTATATTAGTTTGGGTTGTAACTATGTATGTATGTCCGTAACGGAATCTTTGAGCATAATTTTCACCAATTTCCCGAAGTCTGATTAATTTGAAACTTTGCATACGTATCAAGGACCGATGACAATGCAATAATTTGATAACAGTTTCCCATTATCCTTATTAGGACCCCCAGGATTAATAAATTCTTTTATAGATCCTCAAACTAAAAAGTGAAAAATAAAATATAGTTTAAAAAAAACTAAAAAACACGCTTTATATCGGACTAAAAAGTAAAAAATAATTGTTTTAAAATAAGCTTAAAAAGCGTTGGGCGCTCGATGTACGAAAATGTGGAACAAAGCGCCCCACGCTTTTTAAGCTTATTTTAAAACAATTATTTTTTACTTTTTAGTCCGATATAAAGCGTGTTTTTTAGTTTTTTTTAAACTATATTTTATTTAAACTCAACATTTGCCCCTTTCCGTTTCACTGCGAGACAATTCGCATACCCCTTTATCGTTCACCCCGGAATTGTTTTTTTTTTTTAAACTCAACATTTGCCCCTTCCCGTTTCACTGCGAGACAATTCGCATACCCCTTTATCGTTCACCCCGGAATTACAATTCGCATACCCGTTTATCGTTCACCCCGGAATTGTTTTTTTAAAAACTCCACATTTGCCCCTTCTCGTTTCACTGCGAGACAATTCGCATACCCCTTTATCGTTCACCCCGGAATTACAATTCGCATACCCGTTTATCGTTCACCCCGGAATTGTTTTTTTAAAAACTCCATATTTGCCCCTTCCCGTTTCACTGCGAGACAATTCGCATACCCCTTTATCAAAAAAAGCGATGGTTTTCAATCTTCATGAAAATGTGAGTTTTAAGTTGGTCTCAAAGTGAAAAAAAAATAAAAAGTAAAAACAAAACTCATTCCGGTACCGGGAATCGAACCCGGGCCTCTTGGGTAAGAGATATTTTGTCAGGGGATATTTTGTCTATATAGGATATTTTGTCGGGGGATATTTTGTCGGGGATATTTTGTCGGGGGTTGAAAATGCGCATTACCGAGCAACACTGCCTATAAAAGCAAATACACTATATTGTCGGCAGGGTTTGGCACTGCGACCCGAGCTTTTAATTTTTATTAGTATCGTATAGATTACGAAATGTGACTGTATGAGTGTATGTAACGACAAAATATAATGTTATGAAATAAAAGTGAAAGACAGCAGAGTAAATCCATTACTGAATCAACTTCTTCGAAGTCATCGACCTTGCAACATCCGTTAACAGGATGTTGAAAGACCTTGAAGGTAATTCGACGTTGCAGACATTTTTCGACCAATGTACTTTGACTTTTTTTGCCCTTATCAGTCTGTAACAATAAACGTTCACTTTTGCTAACATTCGAACTGTCACTGTGCGCTAGAGCTGTAAAAGTAACGAGAAATTGTGTACCCGTATGTATTCGTTACTTAAAGAACCAGTACCCGTTACTTTCGTATCGTTACGTTACTCGTTACTTTTCATACGACATACAATCGTGTACTAACAGCATCAAGCATGTACCATCGCATTGAGGCGCGTCGTATACGTGATACGGTATGACTTCGTTCGTATAACGTATAACCGCATCAAACGAGTTGAACTGACATGGATACGACAGCTGCGAGTAACGAAATTAATTTGTAAGTAACGATTCGTTACTTCGAGTCAGACGATGTACCCGTTACTCAGTAACGAATACATACGGTTTGTTACAGCTCTACTGTGCGCGCACTAAACCCATCTTCAAGGCCAGCTTTAACACACGCATCGTGTGAAGCGAACGCATGAAAGCCATCACGAAATCCAGCGCCACAGCACGCTTGAAACTTAGCAGCCAAATCTAACGGCAAAACCGGCCTCGTGGGCGGCCACTTTTACGCAACCAGTGTAGAGCTCTCTAAACAAACGATGATTTTTTTTGTGTGTTTCAGAAATCGGCGGCGGTACAGCTGGCGAGACACTGTCCGAGTTCACGGGTCGAGCGGATCTATATGGACTGGATGTGGTGGATTTTGCACGGGTTACCATTCGGGCACCTCGTCAGAGTTATGGACTGTTTCTTCCATGAAGGAATTAAGGTAGGTACACTTGTTTTCCAGAAACGTTATTGTTTTTCAGGACAAAATATAAAAATAGTTGGCAAAACCAAAAGAGCAGATCCCGCAAGTTTTCCAAAAAAATTGAAAAAATATTTTTTTAAGTTTGAAAAAATAAAAAAAAAGTTAAGAGCTATACATAATATAATATATAAATATCAAGTGGAATAAAATAGAATAGAAAAATAAATTTAAAAAAATCAACTATTTATGAAGGAATCGAACCCAGCACCTTGCCTTTGCGGATCTAATGACATAACCATTACGCCACGAAGCTTGCTAGATATGCCGGTGCTACTACGGTATAGAAGTGTAGCACTTTTTATGGTAAATTACACAGTACCTATTTACTATTTACACGGTAATATTATTATACTTTTTTTTTTCAAACTATTAGCTGTCAAAAATAATTAAATAAAAACTGTTCATAAAAATTAAACTACTGAACGCATTTCATTGAATTTAAATAGGGTGCTACTCTAATAGTAAGCAAAGTGAATAAAATATAAACCAAGGCGATCCGACCAAAATTGCGATCTGTAGAGCTGTGACGTACGTACGGACATACATACGTACAGACCAACCGACAACTGATATTCAAGATTTTCAATTACAAGTTTAGGAATTACCGTTTCTCGGCGAGAGGCAGTAGGAAAAAGTCCCAGCCACATCTGCCCCCTGTCGGAACTCGAACCCGGTACCTCCCGAATCTACTACTCTCATCACTACGCCACCCCGCTCGGTGATTTCACCGAAAATTGATTAACGTAAATTCATTTATTATTGAAAAAGAAGTTCTTACGTATTTTGGGTAAATTTCCGATTGGGGGACACGTCCGATTGGGATCAAAACTTTGGGCATTTGTTGACGTTGGTGGGACATGAAAAACTCCCAAGGGATTTTTGACGCAAATACTTCATAATATTTTTATGGGGGTTTAAAGATTTCACCATTTTTAGTCATTTGTTCGTAGTGATTTTGTTTGAAAGGGAAGGGGGTCCAGAGGCGCGAACTTGATCCTGTATTTTGTATTAATGTTAACAAAATCATTAAATTTTTTGATTATTAATAAGAACCAGCCACCTTATACTTGCAAGGTAGGCGCACTAATCTGCTCGGCCACTTAACGCGCTTCGTTTAAATATATATTATTCTGAGTATTATACTCAATAATAAATAGTCACACGGCAGCCGATTTGTTCGCTTGCTTTATCTAGTTAACTGCCCGTCAAAGAATAATGACTCATTCTATTTATTAGTCAATATAATGTTTATATTTTTTGATCTGTTATTGTAATTAATATTGTTTATATTCATAGTCTCATTTGTTCTAGTTAAAGCGGGATTAAATAGTTGATAACTTACTATTATTATATATTTTATCCATGTTGTAAACAAATATTTTTATTTCTATTAGAATCAACATGAATCTGACATTCATTACATTTTCATTAAGCTACAAAATTTTTCACAAGACGTAACGACATTTTTTAAGCAAATTTAATTTTGATCTTGAAAAACGATAACTAGAATCAAATTGTTAGGTAGGGCATCAGAAATTTTAAGTATGGCGCAAAAAACAAATAAGAATAATACAAAAGACGAGTGAAACGCTGGGAGAAGATTTGTTTTTAAATTCGGAGACATATTATCACTTATTATGTAGAACTTTTGTTAAGAAGACATTGAAATATAAAAAATGTAAACAAAGAAGATAATAACACTATACTTAATTTTATCGTATTGTATTTTTAACTCGAGTCTCCCCCCAGGCTACGCCCTTGCTTATACATCTACTATTCATTATTCCAAATATGGTTTTTGTGCCAAAATGTCAACAAAGCCAACAAAAAAAGTTCTTGTAAATATGGACTACTGTATTCAGAAAACCAGGAATATTTAAATTCCGTTTTTTTAACTCCCTTTCTTAGTTTAAATCTGTATTATCGTCCACTTTCCATTGAGATAATCAAATTACGTACGGTGTCGTTGATCGGATTTATTATTGATATTTCATAGGTGTAATTACTTAAGCAAGCAATCAGCTAATTAGTTGAGCACTGCATGGATGAATATGTTCAATATGTGAAGGTACACTTCATAGCCGCTATTGGGTTCGCTAGCTGAATGACAAAAAATTATCATCTTGTTAAACAAACAAATGAGATAGGATTGCGGCGGCTACTTTTGATTTTTACCGAATTTTCATCAGAGCGTACACTGAAGATTTCGTTTCTTTTTTTTCAGGTTATGTACCGAGTGGCGATGGCAATACTAGTCTTATTTCAAAAATATTCGTCGCCTCAAAATTCCGAGTGGATGCAAGAGATAATGAAGAGTGGTGTAGATGCAGCGCTGAACAAGTTTTGTCGTCAGATACCAGTGTCGCCGTCAAAAGTGTTGCGGACTGCATTTGGGATTAGGGGGCTGAGTTCGTCGTACATTTCACGCGTGTTTGTTCGCACAGAAATGATTCTGAAGAGTCGAAACGTTCTCAGTGGTTCCAGGCAGCTAGTGAAGTCGAGATCGAGTGATAATTTGCCAAACAGTCAATCGCAAATCAATATTCAATTGATGTCACATACGCTTACAATAAGAGAGGTATGACGACTATTTCTGTTTTGTTTTGCAAAGTAAGAGCGTAAATTATATACGAGGCGTTTCGTGTCGCTCGTCCATCCCAGACCCAGATTTTGACAGTTGCTAAGTATATTTAACTGTACACAGGTGTCCATCGTTTCAATTCATCCTCGTGAAAAATTATTTTTGCTTGTTTTTTAGAGTTCCGTACCCGAAAGATGCCTAACGGAACCCTATTACTAAGCCTCCGCTGTTCGTCCGTCTGTCTGTCAGCGGGCTGTATCTCATGAACCGTAATAGGTAGAGAGTTGAAATTTTCACAGAGTGTGTATTTCTATTGCCGCTATAACAACAAGTAATGAAAAACCAATTTTCTTAATACACAATACATTCTATACTATACATACACAAACGCAACAAGCACGCACACAGTAACTGTTCTAATACAAAACAAGCACCTGATAACGGTGCGTTTATACAGCAGTATACTCGAACATTTATTAAAATACAATACAACTACGAGAATTCTCGCATACAGCGCGGTACGACCGCTAAGCTAGCAAGATATAGCCACGGTATACAGTATAGTTCAGATAGTCCATCTGAACTCATTGCAATTATACACTTAGTTGGTAAACTGACCGCGACGACCTATGTCGATGTATGGGGACAACAGTACTCCAACGGCAAAGCGGGAAAAATGTTCGAGACTCGATTCCCGTGATTGACGAACTATTCACGTTTGTACGGATCCCTCGGTGCGCGAGTCTGACTCGCACTATAAAATAAAGTTCACAATATTTAACACAATTCGACCCGACCCACTACATGTCGAAGCAATGCTCCCAACGTTTTGTAGTAACTTGAAAAGTTTTGTAAATTATCTCCTGTAATGCTGTCGATTGCAGTTTATAATTCTATCTTTAAGATTAGCCGCTCTTAACCTTTTTCCCTGTCGACCAAAAGTATAAATATGTTTGAAACTTGTTACTATTCTATAAGTACTAACTCCACAAGTAGGGTTTGCTATTTATTGAAACATTCCCTGACAAAAACTATTCACTTCGCCTAGAAAATAAGTGTTCTGTTTTGCCTGGAACATTAAAACGAGAATTATTTAAGTTTTCATCAAAATGGACCGAAACTTTAGGGACATCTATATAGTATCTACTTTCTGCATTTCTGGGATGGACAAGTGCAGATATCATAATAATGAACAGTACACTTTATATTTTTATGTTTCTAAAATCGGCATAATATGTGATTTTAAATTAAAATTATTAAAATTTCACTATTTTAAAAAAATAATACACAATGATCAAAAAGTTGGTAGCCGAATGGAGGGTCAACGAATTCTCGTAAACAAAACACGTTCTTTTTATATAATAATTATTATTCCTTATATCTTACCCTTTGATTTACAATTTTGCGGGTTTTGAAATACATATTTCCTGTTAGTTTAGAGACACTATCGTTAAATATGAGAATTCAACTTTTCACTCATTTGGAAGCGGATTTCTGCGGACACAAATTTTATTTTTGAATGCGTTTTTGGAAAAACTCGACATCCGGATTAACTAGCTTAGAGTAGGCCAAACGCAAAACTTCTACTGTCCCTAGAAACTATAAAATTTTCTTTGCTGAACGGCGAATAATAAGTTCATTTATCAACCAAGAAGTTTTAGTTTGCTAGAAAATTTATGAAGAGAACTATAATGAACAGGATTAGGCTGTTAGTTTCGAATACTGGCCTGAAGAAAGCAGTCCCGGATCTAGGGGGGCAAACCGAGGTAACCGCCCAGGGTGGCACTTTCAGGGGGCGCTAAAATCATAATATAATATGGTTGAAAAATGCCAACCATTGTATATCTGTGAGAGAGAGGGTGCCATTATCAAATTTCTGCCTCGGCTCGAAAAAATCGTAGATACGGGGCTGACAGAAAGTGTTGTCAAAAAAATTGCTTTGACGATAACATTAGCTTGTGATCATACCTATAATTACAGTTTTATACATACAGACGCAGTTTAATGACGTTGTTAAACTGCCTCTCATGTAAAACTTTGGATTGTACTCACAGAAATACAAATGGCTGATGTACATAGAAAAAGATTGTTTTTGAAGTTAAATTTCGATCAAAATGCGTAGAAATTTGTTGTTTCAAGCGGAATTAAAAATTCGAAGTTAAGGAGGTTGATGCGTTACAGTCCCAATCAAAAGTAAGCCGAATTCTAAATGGGAACTTTTCCATAATAAATTTTTACAAAAGGTTATAAGTCGATGATACCAATAAATTATTGTCATAAAGGCATAAATAAATTTTTTTTTTTTAATATTAATTAAATATTTCAGTATTTTACTTAATGAACTAACTTTTAAATTTTTTGTACAAAGTTAGGCTAGAAAAAATAAATTTATGTAAATATCTGTATTTTACATATTTTTTGCAGTAAATAATTAAAAAAAGGAATTAGAACTAATAAGAATTAAAATTAAATAATTAAAAAGTTGAAAATTCAGTTGAAATTGTCAAAAAATTGTCAAGAATAAAAGTCCATAATCGAAAAGTGCTAAGGTTTAATAATTTTTTTTATGGATTCAAAGTCTCCTAATTAAATTGGAAAAAATATTAAAATATGCGTAAGACATCGATGCTATACATAGTTAGTTTTTAGAACTGCTGACATTATTTGGTTATTTGCAAAAAATTAAAATGTACCGTTTGCATGCTAGGTTGACATATTTTCCATAAGACTACATGTAAAAGTTTTTTTTTAATTTTTAACTTTATAAATCTCCTAATGATTTTGGATATTTTACAGAAAATTTTGTCATAAAAAATCTATTAAAAAAACTTTATTTCAGATTTTTTTCATTATCTTCGTAAAACGGCTCAACCTCCTTAAAATATCATTTTATTTGATCAACTATTTTTCGAGCAGAATCGATTTAAAAAAAATCTTAAAGGCTTTTCTGATGGAGAAATGTGTATAGTCACAATCTAAGGTCTTTATCAAATCAGAACATCTGACAATGCTTTCTGCAACCCAGCATCTTTACTATGGTGCTCAACTTATTTTTCTTCAAAAGGTCATTCCAGAAAAGTATTCTATAGGTGTAGTTTCTTACGTAATGAAACATTTCATTGGAAATATTAAAATAATTTGTTTTGTGTTATCATTTTGTTCTCGACAATTATTTATTTTGTATAGGTGAACTGCGTTATTCACGACAGTGCGGAAAAGGTACGTTTAGGGTAAGAGGTTGTTTGTTTGTGCATTTGTCTGTTGCAATTTTTTTCCAAAGCGACTGAACTAGTTTTGATGCGGTTTTTTTGCTAACACTTAGACAGGTTTTATAGTTCCAGACCATCAGGGGACGCAGGCCGCAGCGGTAGACATTTCGTATTAGAGAAATGCTCGACTTCGGGTGAAATAGGTACCGGAAGGAGAGCCTATGCGTATGGAAGGTAGAGGTTAAAGAGAACCATCTCTGTGTACGAAAAAGTGTCCATCAAAAAGCGTTAAATTAGGGTAAATTATAAAGCAAGCGTCTGGAGGGCAAAAATTATTAGAGTAGGATAGAAACGTAAACGAGGAAAGAAGAATTTCCGCTTTTTTATGGCGCACTTTTCAAAAGTAAAACAAAAAATAAAAAACAATATGATATAAAATTAATTTTTGATTTAAATGTCAATTTTAAACGTGCTATTATGCATTTAGTAGTAAATAAACGATTATACTGATATGAATAAACTTTAAAATGACTAAAAAATATTAGTAAAAGCTGACAAAAATGAAATCACTGTTGATACTATCTCACAGCAGGTTTTTAGGTTGTTTAGATTTTATATCTTGCAGTGTTATTAACGACTCTAATCAGTAAAAATACCAAATTTTCCCACTCAGCGCACTTCAGTTCATTACTGCTATGGAGGGTAAACAACTGCTAAATTCATTTTGTACTCGGATTCAGCGCTAGCGCCATTCCATTTTTCCATTTTTGAACTGTTATTTACACTTTTTCAACTTATCTCCAATATAAGATAGTCCTCTTTACCTCTACCCTCCATGTCTATGCGTTTAAGGTGACAGGTGTTTGTCTGTTAACTCATATCCATAAAACGATTGCACCGATTTTTATGCGGTTTTCTGTAACGTTTAATAATACTTTAGAGCGGGTTCTTGAATGTGACAATTTTAGTGCAGTTTTCGGGATATAATACGTAAAACCGATCCGATGTCGGTGAAATTTTGTATTGGCCTACTTTAATGGCCATATTCCTGACGTCATGATCTTTTAAAGGAGTTTTTCCATTAACAAATAAGAAGCAATTGTTACATTATGAGCTCTGACGTTTCAGATCATTGTGTAGATATTTTTTGATTTCCGAAATATCAAAACAAATATCTGATTTTTTACATTATAAAGTACACCGTTCAGTTTATAGAACACAGCGGAATCGTCTTTTCTACCTTACACAAGAAATGTTCATCTACCAAAATATATTATAGTTTAAGTTAAAAAGAAAAACAAAAACACGCACACTTTAACATAATATGTATTTTTATCGATTTTGTGCATTTCTATTTAATTTATTTTATTTTAAATTAAAAGAAACAATGGTAAATGGTCATTTTATTAAGAACGTTTTTCTCTTAAAACATTTTTGTATATAGGTATCTTTCTTTTGTATATTCTAGATATTATATTTTTATTGGTGTTTGGTAGACAAAATAATTTTGGTGAAGGGGCTTAAAGAGAGCTTCTGTAAAACAGTCGTATTCCGTCTTCTTTTTTTTTTTGAGTGTATAACTTTTTATGAATATATTTTGTAAATAACATTAGTTTTTTTTTTGTAATTGCGTAGTTATTATTTGTTTTGTAGAATTTTTCCGAATTAAGTTACTGTTACTTTCTGTTGTTTCTTTAAAGTAAAAATCGCAAACTAATCAAAAACTTATTTAATTTTTTTTTGTAGTAGTACGAAACTTCAATAATTTTCCTGTTAAAAATGGTAGATTTATGTAGTTTTTCGAGTGAATCCGTGTTCTTTAAATACTTCAGTTATTGCATTGACAAAAAAAAATAACCACCTTTTGTATATAAAATTATCTTCTCTATGACTTTTCCCAATAATTAAACTAACATTTTATTTATTTAATAATGTAGTATACTTCAGTTTAGAAAGTTTTTCGGTTTTTTGAATTTCAGAGAATGTCTGAAGAAACGGTCAAACAAATGGTATTGTATTTTGTTTTATTTTTCTTTTATTTAGTGTTTTGTCAATGGTGCCTGAATACTAACAAAACTAACAGTTTTAATATTTGTTTTTATTTTATTTTTATAATTAAACTTTATTTTTATGTACATATATTTTCAGTTTCAATTACTTTTTTTCTTTTTCTCCTGCTTTGATTTTATGCTTTGGTTTGTTTTTGCTTTTATACTTTTTTCTTTTTATGTGTTTGTTTTATGTATAGTATAATTTTTGTAAGGATACTTGTGTATCATCCTCAAATGAGTATTTTTTAAATATTACCCGATTCCAAAAATATTGATATCTGAAATTATTACAATTTTTGATGAACTAATTTTTTACCCCACAACAAACTGATGGCTTACTTTTGTTATTCATCGAGTTTTCATTTGTTTTATTATTCAATGTTTTTTTCGTATTCGATTTTACAACATTTGGTTAATGTTTTATTAAGATTGGATTTCATGAATCTCATTCCATAAATTCCCAAGCAATGGCAGTGTTCTTGTTGTCTTATTTTTCAATTTAAATGTTGACATTTACCTACTTCACATCGACGAGACATAGAAATTAAAAGTCGGTAAAGAATATTTTTCTATACAGTAACCCTTAAATAAATAGTTCTGTTCCAACCTCTCTGCGAACAGTAACAGAATCGTCACAGCCATGCGCAGTAACTAAACCGAAACTGTATCGGTTTTGTTACGCTTTTTAGCTACTGCGCATAATTGTGACGGTTCTGTTATCGTTCGCAGAGAGGTTGTAACAGAGCTATTTTCAACATTATTGTTGTATCATTTTTGAAAAAAAAAACTGTACTGTACAAGCTTGTTAAAATTATTACAATAATTTTGAAAATATGTGTGTTGGTGTGAACTGTACACATTCTCACGAATATTATAAAACAGTAGTGCAAAATATCTACGTAAAAAAATGAGAAATCGTTTATATTGTCATCTTTTGGAGGAACTTACGGATTCAGACCTTCAGTGTGTAGTCATGATGATGTACAAAATATGTTTAAACATTATTTTGATTTCTTTATTTTTAAAATATTTTATGTCTACGTTTTCATTGATTGACATATTGTACGATAAATTGCATTGCCATATTTTGGTCCCAATGCTGCTCAAAGTAAACCTGAGTGGAAAAATCTGTTACTCGTCAATAATATACTTCATTGCACCCTCGATATATAAACAACTATAATAGTGTTACTTATTAAATGCAGTATTGATATTTCAGATCCCGTAGGATAAATAATTTCGATACAATAGAAAAAGTTGTTATTTATGACAAGATTCCCACTCAAATTTGCTCTGAACAAAATTTGAGTCAAATCCCTTAATTAAATGAACAATGTCCTTTATGTCCAAGTGTGTAGGCCGAAGTTGTTCTAAATCTTCTTGGTTGTATGCCGTGTTCCATTGGTATTTCTGCCTGACGTTTCGTCTACAACTGCGGTAGACATTATTAAAGGCAGCGAGCGAAGTGTTCCTTTTGGCGGTTTACAGGTAAGTGTGACGACAACCGGTGTTCTCCCGTCTTTTATGCTCAACGTATTAAGTGTTCTCTGCTCGCTCGTAGTACGTTCTTCTGTGGTTGGTCGTTCCTCTTAGTGGTTTTGTATGTCTCAGTGCTGGTGTCTAGATTTCGCTTAAATTTAGACCTCCATCTTTTCGGTTGAAATTCTGCGATTGAGATACACAAACAAGTGCACAATTTCAACCAAAAAG
Source organism: Xanthostigma xanthostigma (assembly GCA_963575645.1). Classification (NCBI taxonomy): domain Eukaryota; kingdom Metazoa; phylum Arthropoda; class Insecta; order Raphidioptera; family Raphidiidae; genus Xanthostigma; species Xanthostigma xanthostigma. The sequence continues at coordinate 19,422,256 of OY754468.1, forward strand.
GTGAACGTCTAAATCTAAGCAAAGCCTGGACGTCAGCACTGAGACATACAAAATCACTGCCTGGTACGACCAATCGCAGAAGAATGAACTACGACCGAGCAGAGAACACGCTGAGCATAAAAGAAGGAAGAACGCTGATAGTCGTCACACTTACGAATGAACCGTCAAGACGGACGCTTCGAAACATCAGATAGAAATATCGATGGACCACGGCCCACAAGCTCGGGAACCAAGAAGATTTAGAATGTCCTTTATGTAATGATATTTAAGTAAGTCATTAGAATATGTGTACATAAAATATATATATATATAAACATAAAATAACATTTGTCGATGGTTATGTTTGTTTCTATGCTGCTATTTACTGGGAACTCATAACAGGGTGCACATTCTCCAGATGCACGCGTTTGTTCGATGGGAGTTTATCCCATTCAGAATATCAATTCGCAGATTCTTGATAATCAGGATGTGAGTACCTTGTATTGAAATCATCGTTCCTATACACATGCGCTCCTTAGCGGGGCTGCCAACGGCGGTGCTATAAAACATTCACATACATTGCCAATATTTCTCCAAATTCGGGGAATTTTAATAAGCCATTCCCAACTATTCGGTTTTGTCTCAAGCATACGAAACGTAAACCTTCCCTTGTCACACAACTCGGCTAGAGTTTTGGGAAATCGCAGACAAATAACGTTTAGTTAGACGGTTAGTGCTTCCATTAAATAAAATATAATGAGATGGATTCGTTCAAAGTCAAACTTAAAAACAACTTTTTCTGTACATAAACCAAGGCTGCTTATGGCAGTTTTATAAAATATCCATAAATTATATATTTATTTGAAGATCGCCACATTTTCTCCGTATCAAGGCTCTTCACACAAATTCCCCGAAGTTTGGGGAATTTTCATAGATTGGCAACGCTGCTCCTCAGTTCAATGGTGGATCCTTCTAATTCGGAAGGGATTAAATAGATAAATAGGACTCGATAACCAATCATAAAAATGCTGTACTATCCATTAAAAAGCAAAACTCGAAAGTACTGCACGAAAACCTCAATTTTTGTATCGATTTGATTTATAAAAGACAGTTTTTTAATATAACAATTTAAATTGCAAAAGTAAGTTATGTAATTAAAACAAAACATTAGAAGATACATAGAGTCTACGCTATCGGAAACAAAATAGCAATATTTTTTTTTTGCTTTTTGGAAATCATTTTTAGTAATTGCTGAGTTTCGAAGTACTTGATAATTAGATTGTTTTTCGATGGTCAATTCATACGAATATTATATATTTGTATTATCGAGATTTATTCAAATTAGTTGGGATTATATTTATTTCAAGGTGTCTAGCTTTTATATGGATCACGCAATCATCATTCACAATGGCTACATTAAATTCTGTTGTGAACCTGAACTCAACCGCCAAACATAATAGGGTACATGCATGGAATTTGTATTAGGCCAGATGGAAATATACGTTGATTTGAGCCAAACTCAAAATCTAAACGATTTAAATATAACTCACTCGATTTCGCTTACTTCAAAACGCTTGATGGACGATGCAAACGTTTCGAAACTAATTATTGCGCTTCAACTAAATCGTTCACTTTTCCTTAGGTGTTAGAGTTTCGTTTAAATTGAAGTATATTTTTGTATATTTTCCGAACCACAGCGTTACAAATCTCTTGTTAAAATTGAAAAAGAATTTTTGTTCGTAGCTGTATTATGTTTCGGCGGTTACTTACATAAGTACTTATAAGTCTAAATCATTCTCTATTTTGCTTCGATCTCATGTTCTGTGCTTCCATTATTTTGATTGGCAGTGGTAAAAATTTTGAATGATCAATAAGTAAATCATTCATTTGTTTACTCCATTGCCATACCAAATATGACTTAAGGCCGCTGCACAAGAGGCTGGTTTTGCCGCTAAATTCTCTACTTGATTTCACTGATGAGTTCCAAGGTCCTGTGCCGCTGGATTTTATGACGTTTGATTTTAAATGATGCTTAGTTTGAAGCTCGATTTGTATTTTGTTCGAATGTCAACAAAAATGGACGATAACGCGATTACAGCAGAAGTTGATCATCGAAGACGAACAGCAATTATTGCGTTTTTATTAATCTGTTAACTAAATATTTAATAATTTATAAACTATAAACTATCTCAAATGACGAAAAATACACGCTATATGACGCCATGTTTGTTAATGATTGGTGCTTGATCAGTCAATAGAGAATCAAAAACTAAAAATAATTCCAGTTTTAATTCTGAAATCCAGCTTGTAACCACGCACGCGAGCCCGCAGTGACGTTATTTACATCCTCGCAGCTAGCACGGCAGCCACCACACGCTCCAGCAGAGATTCCGGCGACAAAGTCACCCTCGTGTGCAGCGACCTTTCCATAGTTAACAAAATTATTGTTGTAATGCAATATGCCTGCAAGCCCGAAATTCCGTTATTGATTTAACTATCCCTTTCTCCAAATGCATTGATATCCAATGCATTTTTAAACTAATTCAGCGGGGGCGCCATGCGGTGGTGTCGGAATTTCGATTGTTGAGTGAATAATATATTTCCAAATACAGTAGAATGTTGCATAAGCTACCCCTGCGTAGACTGCTTCACAGTTCACTAAAGTTAAATTTTTCACATTCAATTCTCCCTTACTTCTACCACACGATTGGGCGGCAACTTTAAAGGCGCGAACGAAGTGGTAACGAAAACAGCTGAAGGGAAGTACAAGTTTTGAAAGGGACATCGGTCCTCGACCTATAACTTATACGAGATTCTACTGTACACAATATATTTTACTGGAATGAAAATTTATATCAAATGCATATAAAGTTTTGTCTCATTGCTTTGTTTTTATAAACAAACAATAGGAAAAGAATGTTTATTTTTACGAATACAAGAATTATCGCATGAATATCGAATGTATTTTATTATATATTTTTAATCACATGGTTTTATCTCAAAACATGCTGAATATCTAAGCAAAATAAATACATTTTTTCAGAACAAAATTATTCAGTTATAAAGACTTATATCATTATTCCAGACAATGTATTAAATGGCAGATTGTTTTGGGATATTATATCGTTTTCACTATAAAAACTATATTCATAATGGTGACCACGAAGTCTGTAACCAGGAGACACAGTTCGAGCGTAGCGGTGGACCGATAACCAATATAGCGACAGCTACTGGGTAACGCACACACGTTACATGACTTATATTATATTATGTGTGTAGTGTTTGTGGAGTTAAACAACTTTGGTAACTATGGCGAAAACATGTGGAAGGAACTGACGTTTTTCCAGGTAGTGATAACAGCGACATCTCACGTGCGCCAGAAAACGTTCCGTATCAAAACACAGCAAGCATAGGATGCTAAGTCTCCTGGTTACAGATTTCGTGGTGGTGACATAAATTAATCTTTTTTCAAAATTAACATAAAAATAGTGACTATGGCTTCACTATGAGTATGTAATTTCGAGAACAGTGTTCTTGGATGAAGTGGAATTAGCATTTTATATGTACTGCAAAAATGCAAGTAAATGAGACTTAAACACTTCCGCGGCAAGCTGAGCAATTCTCAATTTTTTACTGTGTGTCATCCATTTCATGCTTGTCTTAAGTCGTGCTTTAATGGGTGGTACTTTACGGTATTATTGTGACATTGCCAGATTTGCAACGTGTTATTGTCGAAACGTTGCAACTGGTTTTAGCCAAGGATTCCTTTTAAATTCAGAATTATGTTAACTTATTTCTTTTAATGCCATACACGCATTTTGTGTGATTATCTCTGGATGGGGGATCTATAGACTCCACTAAGAGATCTCGCGGACGTACAAAGGGTTCCCGGAGACACACTGACGTAATATATTTGGGTTTTTGAAGTGAAACTTCTTTAGGCGCGGTAGATGAAAAGTGAGACTCTTCTCCTTCTCTGACTTCAACTGGCAGCAGAGAGTGGGAGAATCGTTTCTACTCTTTATGTGTCAAAGCGTCATATGCACTCTACACGCATGCGCAGTGCGTACTGTGGGTATACATAAGGTTTATTACAAACAGCCACAGAACCGTCATAGTCTTGCTACTGCGCAAAATCGATACAAACAGTTTCGTTTTAGCTACTGCGCAAACGGTGACGGTTCTGTTACCGCTGCTTGGAACAAACCTGTAACATTTTCTCCAGCTACGGTAGCAAAATCGTCAACAATAATGCTAGAACCAGTGGCGTAACTATAGGGTGGCAGAACGGGCAAAATTCCGCGGGCCCCTGGCTTGAGGGAGCCCCCGGCTCGAGAGACCATTAGAACCTAACATTTATTACAAAATCTGATAAAAAATATTAATTTTGTATATACTCAATTTAAGTTAGGAAGAAAAAACACGAGTTATATAAATTTCTACTTTACTTTGCGATTTATAAAGATGAAACTACAACGTGACAAGGGCGTAGATATTTTTTTTCCCTGCAAAAACATTCAATATTTTTCAATAGTTTTATTAATATCACACAAGAATACTCACGAAGGAGGGTGTCAAGTAAAATATTAATTCCCAAACCAATTTTACAAATTTTTTTTCAAGAAGTATAGCTAAATTTTTTTTTTAGCCAGGTATTCGTATTATTTTCAGTTTTATCTTGGAGTGGGGGGGTAATCACACCCTTTACCCCCCCCCCCCCCTATCTACGCCCTTGCAACGTGACGCTTTTTTTATTTTAAGGGAGAGCCCCATCTAATGATTTTGTTACGGGCCTCAGGTGGTATAGTTACGCCACTGGCCAGAATCTAAAAAGTTTCACTTCTAAGGCTCGAGTGTCTCATGCATACTTTTTTCTAATGCCAAATCATCCTATTGCACTGTGCGCTATTTTCATAAAAAAAACGAATCAATTGGTAATCTTTGTAATCTTTCTGTCTATTCAGTTACTCACACTGTGGTCATGGTTACCTGTAAGAATAACAATGTACCAGCCAGTATTGCTGTACACGACAGAAGAACACGGCTGTTCGCTCACCACGTTTTATGTGCGGGTCGAACAACACGAACCAACATTATTGATGATAAAAACGTGTAATAACGAGGTAAGAACTTCAAAGAAAACAAACCGGACAAGCGCGAGTCGAACTCGCGCGGAGAGGTTTCCGTACCATTCCGTTTTGGGTGAGAACTTTAAGCCTTGAAAAAATTGCAAAAATTGAATTCTTTAATATACTTTTGAAATTTAGAAAGCTTACGGAAAACAGTAACAGCTCTTAGTAATGCAGTGTAAGCAGCAAGTCATTAAGAGCGACGGTGGTTTAGTGGTAGAATGCTCGTCTGCCACGCAGGCGCCCTATTTCCTGTTAACGTAGAATCTTGTTGGCGCGAAAGAATTAGGTTGCATATCACAAGTAAAGAAAAAATCCGAAAATCATACATTTCTGATTTTATACATAGAATTATTACATGACAAATTTAATTTTTATGAAATAGCTGTACGGAACACTCAGGGCACGAATCCTAATCGCACTTGTCCGTCTTTTTTTTAGTATTATTGACTGTTCTCTCTTGTACCTATGATATAAAAAATAAGTTTATAGAAATAAACTCGTGGGTCACTTAAAAAACCTGTATGGGTCAGTGTCTGACCCGCGGGTCATAGGTTCGCCATCACTGACCTATAGGGTACTTCCCGTTGACCTACAATCATGAAATTTGGCAAGAAGCAATGTTTTATAGCACGAGTAAAGGGCATTTTAAAGTTACAAAAATAGAAAACGAAGCGAGTGTTTAACGTAATTAAGTTAAAATCTTAACTCAAATGATGAACGAACGAAGATGATGCCATTCCTGGATTAAAAAACTTTTAAAAGTTAGTCTTGAGATAACAACATTGTATTTATGTGGGCAAAACCGGACCAGGCCGCTAGTATAAACATAAAGGAAAGTTCAGTTAATGCTAATCCGTAGTAATTCTGGTTCTTTTACCTATATCCAAATAAATACTACTGCAGTATTTTCTCTGCAGGTATTTGGGGCATATTGTTCATCAAGATGGTGCGAAAGAAATATGAAAGACGACCATGGCAAAAGACAAGCGTATTTTGGTACAGGAGAAACATTTTTATTTTCATTGTATCCGGAGAGAGCAAAATATCCTTGGGTTGGTATGGAGAGCGATAAACATCTAACGCATGGTGCAGAACTGTTCATGGCTGCCGATTCCAAAATGATCACCATAGGAGGAGGGTAAGTGATTTCTAGTTTCTAAAGACTTATCCGTAGCCACAGAGAAATTAAAGACTTCTTTATAAGTAAACTGTATTTTATAAAAAATTAAATAATAAAGAATTTAAGAAACTTACTTTTCTCTTAGCTGGACAAAATATTTTGAACCATGAGTGTCGACTCAAGACTAGTGATGTGCCGGATATCCGTATCTGTATCCGTATCCGCGGATATCCGAGGGAGAAGAAAGATCCGTATCCGTTAGTTTTTGGCGGATCTTTTACCTTATTAATTTTCAATTCATAGATGAAATTTTATATATATAGGTGATTAGGGTAATAATGAAAACCTGTTAAATTCCATTCAGATTATTTTTTATTTTTTAAAATCGTATTTGGCACCTTTGTATTGCAAACATTTATCGTAGTGAGTATCATACCAATAGTACATAACTCAAAGGTACTAAAAAACTATCTTTATAATGAGATATTGCACATCGATCTTTGGAAAGAGACAATCTGTTATGAGAGTTAACTCTTAAAGAGGTCAATAACTTTTTCCCATAACAGATAGTCTCTTTCCAAAGGTCGATGTGCAATACTCATAAGAAAGTAAAGATCCGTATCCGCGGATCTTGAAAGCAAATATCCGTATTCAGGTCCGTATCCGCGGATATACATTTTGAACGATCCGGCACATCACTACTCAAGACATATCTTACTGTACCTATTGTCAGTTTGGGTAAACCAGTTAATTGTAGATCAAGTTTCATTGAATCTCGTTTACCCATCTAAAGGCCGCTGTACACAAGGGTGATTTTGCCGTAGGAACTTGTGCTGGCTTTCGCGCTGGCTGCGAGGATGGAAATGACGTTACTGTGAGCTCGCGTGCGTGGTTACAAGATGAATCAGAAAACAGTATCTTGTCACGCCCACAAGCAAACATGGCGTTCTAGTGTGTGTTTTGTTTAGAGACAATAAACGTTCACTTTTTTAACATTCAAAACACGCATCGTGTGAAGTGAAATCCAGCGCCTCAGCACGCTTGAGACATAGCAGCCAAGTCTAGCAAGGAATCTAGCGGCGAAACCAGCCCCGTGTGCAGCGACCTTAAATATCATACAAAATGCCCAAATCTAATGATTATAATTGTCGAGCGTCTATGATTTACAATCTATTGCATTAAGATTCTGAAAAACTAGAAAGAAAAAGAAAACATTACTAATATCTGTATTTATATTGAAATTATTGGCAGTGACTATATGTGAAGTTATTTAATAACTCACTAATTATTTACGAAATGTTTTCCAGGGAAGGGCAAGCTATATGGATGGATGAAAATATTCGTTTCGGCAAAACAGATCGGTGTATAACATTCAATAACCCGCCTCTATGTCCCAGTGGAGATTTTGAGATTAGAGTTTTAGAAGTTTATGGCTTTGCGGGAGCTTAGAATTTGTCGTCAGCTCAGTCGCAGGCTTCACAATTCGTGGTAACACCTCTTTATATGCTTTTTGAGCAAATGTATTAATTAACAGAGTTAATAAAATGACAATACTCCAAAATGACATTTCATACTGCTTTATCTTTTTTTTTTTCAATTTATGAAGGATTTTTGATTTTTCGGTATTGACTTTTTCAAATGATTTTTTAGTGGAATAAATTAGGAAGCATTAACCAGTGTCTTAAAAATCTGAAGTTGACTGTCAGTTAGTACCGTATTACATAATGAAAAATACCTATTTGATTCTGAAAAATTTTAATAACTTTAATCTTCGAGCCATACGATGAACAAACTGTTATAAAATATTTTGCTTTTGTGATTTTATTAAAAGTCAGTATTTTTAGAATAATAAAAAAGTGTTTTGTTATCTTTTAATCTATTTGTTAAAGTTTCTTTGGAATAAATAATTATTGTAATATAAAGAAAATCGAAAATCCTTTTTATAGGTTGGTTTACACTTGATTGTGCTATGAAATTAGTAAATAAATGTTAGTTTACATAAGGGTTGAGTGAACTGGAAAAGTGCCAATCATAAAATATAAATTAATCAAATTTGAAATTATTAATTACGACTCCGATTTTATTGCTAAGCAATGGATGGCCATTGGCCAGTTTTCAGAAGACATACATTTAAATATTGTAAGTCATGTTTTTATGTTTAAGAATGTGAACTTTTGTATAATATGATTTATTAGTATTTTTTAAATTTTTGAATCATATCTTTCACTTAATTTTCAAGTGAAAAGTAACGTTACAATAATTTATGATTGGCAAACAAGGTTTAAATGTGTCCGAAACTGAATTGGTGAATTGGAGAATGTGCAACTCAAGTTCAACATCTAAATTATAGTCAGACACTGACACATCACTAAAATGAGTAATTTATTAGTTTTGTGGTTGTAAAACTTGAAATATAATATCAGACATGATCATTTGGCTGTTATTAATATTTTGATACGATTGGTAAGCAATGTTTATTTATTAATTTCAAATTGTTAATATTTAGTACAAAGTGTGTTCTTTTTAATGTTCGTGTCATTTTAAGTTGTTTTTTTTCTAATATAATATAAATAGAAATATTTATATTTTCATGTCAACGAACTATTTTTTTTATATGTATTTATTTATATTTTCCTTCATAGTTATATTTTATAAATCAGTTTCTTAAAGAACTGTTCTAGCAAATCTAGTCGATTTTTTGTCGTAGTAGCTACCTAAACTTTCTTTTTATATAATTTAGAGTCTCCTCGTTTCCTAGTAATTATTATAATGCAAAAAATTAGAATTATATTTTAAATGCATACATTCACATCATATTATCAATTTTTCCATTGTATAATATGGTTTAAGTTACTTGAACCAAATTGATTGTTAATATTTTTTATAATAAACTTTTTATTTTGTGACATAAAAATGCATCATCAGTTAGAATAATTTTATCTGCCTTCAACGGGTCCGTAAAATGTTGAACAAAACAAAAAAAAGGTTCATATAAATATGTTTATATTTTTTGTTGATTGTTGAATTATATTTGAGAATTTCATATTATAATGATTATTGTACTGCCATTATTCTAAAAATATTATACAGGTGGTGCATTTTTAACGATGACAAAATGTCCCAGTTAATGATTCCAAAAAAAAAAAGAAACACGTGAAAATAGTGAAATTACGTAACATCGAAACAAATTTTAACTGTTTTTTTTTTGTTCATTTTTCATAATTGCTTATAATTTTTCTATTAAAAGTATTTCAAGAAAACACACCATACGGGACTCTAGTCGTAATTTTGAAATCTTAAAAAAGTTTTTGTTTTGTTGAATGCGTGTCAAAGACGGTTGTTATAAATAATTTCATGTATTCCGCTCATTTGTATTGCAAAATGAATAACGAAAAGTTCATCGATTTTGCTGTCAACTGCAAAATTCGCAAAGCCCTATGGACGGTTTGTATGTGATAAGGTATGTGAGGTCCTTTTAAATAAACTTCAAAAACGAAGAATGAATACACCCCATTAATACATTTTTCCTGTATTCAAGTTAGCAAGAACGTATAGTTTATGTTTAAGGATGTACGAGGTATACAAAAGTATGCCCATAAGTACATGTTATGTGAGGAACTGAGGAACAACGTCAAATTGCACGAAACATTCTGTTTCGGTACAATTTGTTACATAGAAGTGTATTCCATGGAAGATATTGTGACAGCGGCGCAGTAGTTGAACAATAATTAAATATTTCAATTTCATTGGTTAATTGTGAAAAGTAAACGGTAGTTATGGTAAAAATGTTTATAAACTCTACTCCATGAGTGCGCTGTTGTCAAGTGTGAATATGCATTTTATAAATTACTCTGTTAGTATTTTTCAGCAATAATTATTATTTTTTTCGTGATTTTCAACGGTGACAATAGATAAAATTTCGAACTTTTAAATATGTGACGAACATATTCTAATATCTAATTTTTTTTTAGACGAGTTAGAAAATCATTCTGAAATTTTGGGTACTTATTGCAGATATATTAAGAAATAAGTTGACAACATTTTATTCATTTCTCGGTGATTTGAGATACTCCTCATGCATCCTTAAAGAGGATATTGTAACACCATAAAATGTAGCTTCTGAATATATGAAAACATTTTTTTTATCAACATAAGACACTTGATTGACGTGAGAATTGGACATCCCGTTTGGTGTGTTAATAGCCTAATGGTATCACCAGTACTTTTATGTTTCTTTTTCTAAACAGCTAATTTCTTACTATAGTACGCGCCACGAATCTAAAAGGCTCGAAAGTTAGATGCAAATGCAGGCTTGCGCTTGTACAATCTGTTGAAAAACTACAAACTTGCAACTCAACAAAACTAACATAGCAACAGAAATATCAATAACAACTTGACAATAGCGTACTCAACTGTACTTTAAAGCAGGAAAGCGATAAGTGACAAAGGCAACGAGCGATCACGGCCAATAACCGACGAGCGCACGTGGTGGAAGTATCAACGGCTCTAAAATGCGCCTTTGCGACGCTGGTTGTGACTAACTTCAGAACCTTTTAGATCCGTGGCGCTCACTATACGTAATCTTTTTTACAGTCTCAGGTTTCACCTAACCTCTGTTAGATTTGTACAGCGCTGTTAATTATTACAAGTTTTTAATCAACTTCACATGTTTGTCAGTCAGTCAATTTAGGTCAAATCTTGCAATGAAAATTTCGACAAGTTCCATTTAAATTTTGCGTGTACCATATGTCTGGTGACAAGCAAGTACATCTAATATCGTTCTAAATACAATATTGCGGACGCCCCAAAATAGCGAATTATCTTTCTTCACAACTCTCCTGACATGGATATCAAATGAAAGAGTAGAATACGATAAGCTATGTATCCAATATGGCGGACGCTTCAAGATGGCAGATTATCTGTTTCTTCACAACTCTCTTGACATGGATATCAAATGAAAAGACTTGACGAAGCTATTTGGCGTCATTCTAAACGCAATATGTCTGACGCCTGAAATACCTTTATCTTCCATTGTAAGAAGGAATGCATATCTTTAGACATATCTAAAAATTTGAATATAAAATATTTTGATAGTTTTAGAGAAAGTAAAAAATTTTGCTTGCACGATAGAGAGATGGAAAGACTCGCGGGCCGTTTGTTCTCGAACTTTGTCTAATCGCGACTTTATCTGACGAACATTTTAACTCATTGTTTTTTGTAGGTGGCATAGTGCTAAATACTTTCTTTAATTCGCCGGTTCTGTGTATGTAGTTCGGTAGTCCGCCGCATACGCCTCATGTCTACGGTGCCGTCTGTCTTGCTGTAAAATTCTTTATCTTTATATTATACGCTGTAATCCGTAACTAGCCTAGTTTTCGCAGGGGCATTATTACGGAGATTGTACTGTAAGTTGTCTCTATATTTTTCAAGGAGCTTAAAATGTAAGTGTTGTTTGCAGCGTCTGTTGTATTTAACATCAGTGCTTCTCAAGCTTTTTTGCTTGTGGCCCCTTAAGAGTTTCATATACCCCGTGACCTTCCAATCATTCTCTCTTCGTTGGGAACAAAAGACAGTTATATTTTATTATATAATTTTATTTATGTATTAAGCCTATGAACAAAAATATTTTAGCAATTAATTATTATTGTCACTTTTAGTGTGAGCCTTGTGGCTCGACGAAGACATGCTTTTTGTTTTGAATGTCTAGTTGTGTTAGCGACAAATTATCAAACATAAAATTACTGGTATACTGATTAATTTTCAATGATGAAAAAATCACACAAAATCGTAACATATTTGTGTGCCAAACGGTTTAAATAAAGAAAGCAGTTTTACTAAATGTGTGTTAAATTTATTGTAATAAATGTAAAGCTTAGCTAGAAATTTGTATACAAGTCGAGGGAAGTAGCAGTTTTTATATAAATAGAAGCAGGTAGAATAGGGAATTTTGTATCTAAAAACATTTGTATCATTATAAATGTATTATTTAAGGACTATGTTTTCGTAGAAAAAGAAATTTTTTGCACGGTTAAAAAGTTCTGTATAAAAAAAATACAATTGAAAAACCAAAATTAAACCATTAGATGCCTGTAAGCAACTATGTATGTTATAGAAAACTTTTATTTTGATGACATTTTTGCGACGTTGCCTATTTTTAATAAAATATGTTTAAAATGATAAGTAATTAAAATGTTCCTCAGTTTTGTTTTGTTATTATTATATTAAAATTAAAGCTGCTGCTTCTTCTAATAAATGTTTTTATCCACGAATTGAATCTTTCCTTGGTGTAGAAATAAATGCCAGTTACAGAACGGCTGAATTCTGAAATTATTGAAAATGTAGTTAAGCTTGAATCTGCTGATATTTAAAATAACTGTAGCGCACAATAAGACCGGCATCTGTAACCAGCAACGATCGTCAGTCGGTTGCCTGCAATAATTATCTAGCGGTGTTGAACAGATCTAATGTGTTACTGATATGTCTAGAAAACTACAAAATGTCTGCCACACAGGGAACCTGTCCCAAAGGTAGAATGCGAAATCATGGAGATTACTGAGTTCGTGCTGTGCTGGTCTGTGCGGAATATGTGTGAGCGGTCTTTTTAATGTACGCATGGAAGGGGCTTGTAAAAAAAAACGTTTCTATTATTTTTTGAATTCGGTTCAATATACCTACTATATATTGAACCGAGTTTAACAAACTTCTCTGAAAGTTCAACTTTCAGAGAAGTTTTCGTAGAAAACTTATTTATTATTTGTCATCCACAATTTTTGTAAGACAGAGAAATGAACTATACTACCGATCTAAGTCTTGCCTTAAAAGCGTATCTCCATATTTTGTAATTTATTGACTGAGTTTTTCTCACAGTTTGGAGATACAGCCTTTTAGGTTAGAACGGCAGGTGTATTAGGATTTTTGAGTTTATGTTCACTTTGAATGCCTTCTGTAATATTAAATTATGTAAAACCATGTATTCAGTCAATATTGAAAACGAATTAAAAAAAAAAGCAAAACACGCCGAGGAAAGAACTGAAAATATTTAAGCATATCTATTATTTAAAAAAAAATGCTTATTACACTTTGTTTTTCAATTTCTAGTTTTTTTATGTTTATAACAATTGATGTTGCAGTTTTTGGATATTTGCAACGTTTATATTTTTCTTAATATTCAAATTTTTATTTGCATATGGAAATTTAATGATACAAAGAAATTCGCATTTTAATTCAATTTTTTTTAATCAAAAAAATATTGTAACTAAATTAATTAAAAGAGTAAATTTCAATTAAAAATTATTTTTGTAAAGCTTATACACCAAAAATAGTTTTTTATTAGTTTTTTTTTTTTTTATCTGCCGAGCCCGTTAAGGCATACACCCCTGGGATTTGTAGAAACTGCCTTACGGCTATTTCAGGGATGCACAGACTTATTGGGACCAGAGGACACTCGGGTAGATTATGAGTTAAAGGCGCTACAAATAAAAACAAACCCAATAAAATAGTTCCGAGCATGGACTCACACATCTCATATTCGACTGTCAACAGTTCATTTTCGCGGTTGCTGACGGGCCGCGATCTGTGCATTCCTGGCGCTAATTCCTTCACGAGTTTGTTTATATCGGCGTTTGTTAAAAACGTATCCAACAATACGACATGCAGTTAAATGTTAAATTGTATTTTAACTAGGAATTGAAAAACCAAAAGCCGACAGTGATAATGACTAAAATATTATGTAAAATATATAGATGTTGCTAGTTGTGTAGTTATACTCTTAAATAAAGAACACGCTATACATTTTTTAAATGTAAAAAATATATCAAACGCACCCCAGTTGTTATGTAAGTTTGCTCCACTGGCTTCTTTGTACCTGTTGTTTCGAGTGGTTATTATTATCATTTAATTATATTTAGTTTAAGCTATGTTTATTATCAGTTATGTTTAATATACGTTATATTGTAGCTGTGACAATTGTAATATATTATTATATGATATGTATGTGTTCTGACATAATATAAAGCATACTATGTGATCGATACTGAAAATTACATTTTATTTCTTTGCACTAATTTGAGGTTAGCTTTCATTGCTTTCATTCTATGTTTGCTGTAGAGATGGAAAAAATTTGACAAAAGTACTCAGTGCTATAGATTGTCCACGACAGTGGCAGGCGGTAGCCTCAAAGGGTGGGAATGTGCAAAATACATATATTAAACTTCAATTTTTTTATATAAATATATATGATAGAGGGACAAAGAAATTTTGTTTTTAAAGACGATCTATTCTGCGTTGCTCACAAACAGGAATTGAAATGGGTAGTCCATGATGGCCGAAAATCTACAATGCAGTTGTGAACAAGCTCCTAAAATTTAAGCAACAGGTAATTGGTACGTTATTTAAATAATAAGAACCGACCAGCGCCAAAATAACGTTCTTTTAACGTAATAACGTCGTATAAATTGATGAAACACCGGCTGCATCCACGAAAAAGTGTAACGTTCCGAAAAGTGTAACGTTCTGAAAAGTGTAGCGTTCCGAAAAGTGTAACGTTCCACCTGACCCTGTGCGTGCAAGCGGGAGCGCAGTATAAGCGATAGAGAGTCGGTAAAAATATAGTTTGACAGCTACTAAAATTTAGGTTATGTATTATTATAAATATGATATTTGAGCGGAATACGTTATCACGTAAAACTATCGTCCTGGGGGGGGGGGGGGGGCGTCCTGTCCTGTGTTCGAAATCAAATTTTGTTTTTCAATAAATACTCTTGAAAATTACATTTTAAAGCATTTTAGTAGCACACACAAGAAAGGATTTTCACCATTTTTAGATGCATTTTTTTTATAAAACGAATTTAAAAAAATGGTGAACAGGCCCTTTGTGCGCAGAATACAAAAACGGCTGCGCAACTTTCGAAAAATTTGTGCGCAGCTTAGAGGGAACTTTGTTTTTAACCGACTTCAAAAAACAAAAGAGGCTGGTCAATTCGTCATGTATATGCCTATATGTATTTGTTTGTTCAGCCATAACCAGAGATATTTAAATATCTCTGGCCATAACTTTACGAGTGATTAACCGATTTAAAAAATGTCTACATCACTTTCTTCAAAATGCTTAACAATTGGTATCATATAGGTAATTGTTTTAAAAGCCGGTTTTACTCTCAACCAAACACGTCATTAGATGTTTCATATCAAAAATATTATATTGATATGTGTAAATGATGTAATAAGTTAACAGTGGCGACTGTGCGCAATGTGACTGAATAGTTCCGAAACCTTGCTCAAATATAAACTTAGTAGAAGAGGAAGCGAGTCGGCAAGTAAACAGAAAAATGTTTTTGTCAAACACTTCAGGGATGGAATATGGGTCATTGAAATGTTTCTTTTGAATTGGGCGTTCCCTTCCATATTTTAAAATTGCTCTATCTATAATCGAAAAGTCCTTTTATTTAAAATTCTACTGTAGTGCCTTTAAAATCTAATAAAGTTCTATTTATACCAAAGTGTTTAAAAATATTATGTAATATTTATTCAGTAGTATGTTTGAAATGTATTTTTAAATGAAACGTTATTTATTTACACTTTATTAAGGTACAGCTATAAGTGATTTGTTACGCTTAAAAATACAACTCATGCACTCATTATGAATACTTCAATTTGTGCATGCTTTATAGGTAAGTATTTTTCAATCTACTTAATAAAACTCTTAGACTGACTGACTGACAGACAACGCACAACCTAAACCGGTGGATCTAGTGGCATAAAATTTTGCACATGAGTTCCTTGCATAACGTAGGTGCGTACTACTAAATGGTTTTTGAAAATTCATTCCCTGGAGGCGGTTTCTGACCAAGAAAAAAATTCAAAGTATTGGTGGTACTGAAATGCGGTGGAGCCGAAGGTTTCATTACTGTTGTCACTGTCGGATTTCATCTCAATTGCTACCGGATTTCTCTCCGTAAACCTGAACTTACTAAAATTATTCTGTAAATTAATCACAAAAAATAAAATCTACAATGTTAATATTTTTTCAAAATTCATCTTTTTCAAGGACCCTTATAAACTGTGCCGTAGTAATTTTATTATTTTAATACTGAGACGCTGTGTTTATTAAATAAGTGTAAACAGTTATTTATTCAGTTTGAAAACAGAGGCAGTAAAGACCCTGGGAGCAAAATGAACCGTGCAAGGAACATATTTTTAATGGAAAATTTCTATACATGTAAGTATCTTATATTCGTTAATAACGCTGAACTATTTACACAAATATATTTTTCCAATAAAAAAAAGAACTTTTGAAAAATAAATATAATTTTAGGTACACGCGCATTTATATCCATGCAAATAAATAAAATCGTGACAGTAATTGTAAGTTTTTGACGAAATTTCGACTACCGTTATAGAACCTAAATCAAATTTGTTATTTTCAGATTGTTTGTCGATCTGTCTGTAAGTTTGTTCTGGGTTAATTCACTAGGGAACCAATTTTGATATCGGACTCTTACTCTAGTGTTTATACATCGTCGGATAAGATAGGGTAATAATTAGTTGCCAAACACTAAACAGTATTATAGTATATGTAAAAGTTAGGTGTGCATACAGGGTAGGTGCAAGGATTTTAAACAAATCCTGTGGATGCTCATTTGATAAAGTGCGAGCTTTCGGTGGCAACGGTACTTCAAACCTTCACTGAGATCTGAAAGTTATCTGAACTTTGTTGCATTGACCTGCTGTAATAACCCGAAATATATTATCAAGTCTTCAGACTTTACAATTCACATGACATGAGTGATCAATTATTTTCTGTGGTTGCTGAAGATCCAAAGTACCAACGAACTCAGTACCAGCCCCGGATTTACGAATTTTTCGAACCGGGGCAGAAACTTAATAATGGCGTCCCCTCTCTCCAGCGTTTGAGATAAATTAATTAAAAAAACTTACAAATATATAATAGTTGGCATTTTTTTAAAAATAAGTTTGCACTCTTTATTATCTATTACCAAATGATATTATGATTTTGGCTCTCCCTGAAACTGCCACCCGGAGCGGGTGTCCCCCTCCTAGATTCGGGGCTACTCAGCACCTCTTGTGCAGGGTGTTTAAAAATGGCATGGCACAATTGTACGGATGTGTTATTAATTGTGGTACTGTGCAGTTTCTGAAGCAGTTTGTACAATAATACCTCAATATATACGTGATAACCGATTATTTTCAAGTAATCTGATACCAGACAGTAAACCGAAAGTGACAGTTATTGGAATATCTCGAAATTATTATTTTCAGTCTCGAGTACAAACAGTGGCGGATCCAGGATTACGGCAAGGGGGGGGTCTTGAAAAATTTTTACTCCTTTTGCGGAGAATTCATGAAAAACATGAAAAGCTTTTTTTTATCGCGCAGTAAGATTTTAATTTGGGATTTTTGATTCTCTGGAGGGGGGGGGGTTGAACCCGAAAAACCCCCCCGTGGATCCGCCACTGAGTACAAAACCCAACAGTCAACAGAACAATTTCTGGTTTTGTATATTTCTTTTCTTAAATCTTAACCGTTTCTTACTTTCTTATTGTGGAGACGAGGCTACAATCTACACTTTTAAGTTTTATTAAACATTCTAGCGGAATTTTGATGGGAGACGGAATATTTTCTTAAAGGACTGTCCTCCTAACTGAACACATAAAAATAAATCACGTTAAATCGATTTATTTAATATTTTCATAATTTTTTTGACTTACTTCGTATATTTTTCGTTATGGAGATTGTAATTTTTTAAAGAAAATAAATAAGTAAATAGAAAGTAAATCCGCTCGAATGCAATAAAAAAATATCAAAAAAAAAACAAAAAGTTATTGTCAGAAGTGGGATTCGAACCCACGCCCTCAGAGAGGACCAGAATATCTCGAAACCTGCATAGCAGGCAAGTTGCCTTGAGTCTGGCGCCTTAGACCGCTCGGCCATCCTGACTATAGCTGTTAAAGCGTAAATAACTGATCGCATTGTAAACATTTAAAGTTTTTTAATTACAGAAAAACAATAATTTAATTTCAAATCTATTTTTTTTTCAAAACATATTTTGTTTTGGAAAATAATGCACACCAACAACAAACTTTATTGGAATGTTGAATTAATGTAAATTACTTTCATAACACGTGGTGATATACAGAACCATAATTCATTTTAAACAGGCGTGTATTGCACTGGGGCGGCACAATCAGATGGGCGGCAAATCAACTTATATCCTTTGTTAATGATAAAAAAATAATTACTGTCTTGAAATACCTATTCGTTGTTTTCATTTTTATATATAAAATATGAGTGAGACTCGCATACGCTAGAAGTGAAACTTCTTATGTTCTAATATTTGTTAACGATTTTATTATTTGAGGATTAGGAACTGGTTATGTGAAATTTGTTACCGTGGCTAGAGAAAATGCAACGTGTATACACTGCGCATGCCGCTTTGACAGAGAGAATAGAAACTATATTCCCATTCTTTCCTCTCAACAGTTGAAGTCGGAGAAGGGGAAGCGTTTCACATTTCGTCTGATCCAGGCCAATTTACCCCCTTAGCGCGCCTAACAAAGTATCATTTTAATTAAAATATGTCTAGAAAAATGAAATGGGATATACGTAGGTATATAGGGCGGCAAAAAAATGAACACGGGCGGCGGGTAGGGTCTGGTCTGGTTTGAAAAAAATCATAACGGTATTAAGTTGCAAAAACAGTAAACACTATTATAATGTTACTATTGCGAAACTAAAATATTGGTGATAAAAAAACACTTGTACAAATAAAGGATCAAGAGACAAGATCGACTATTGAAATTGTTGAAATTTACAAGACTTGCAATTCGTAACTCATTAGTTAGTTTTATTGCGGATTGTAACAGTCGATAGTTAATTTACCCTAAACTAATACCTACTCTTTGTTTTTGCCAGGCAGTACCAGTGTTTTTTATAATTATAACAGTTAACCCTATTTATCTTTTCCACCCTAATATAAACCGAAGACTAAAATCCATCGTTTGTTTCACTTTTTCATTGTTTATATTGCTTTTATTAATTCTACAAATTCTGTGTGTATCGTTTATTTCACTGATTCTTAAGCAGTACTTGCTTAGTTGAATTCCATTGTTTCTAATTCTTTCCAAAGAAATGGTTTTTAATTGAAAATTATTTTAATATTTGTAACAAAATGGGTTCAAATAAAAATTCACCAAAAAAAAGTTGTGTTTGCTTATGGAATGCGGATACTGGAGAATTTTTAGGTCGAACTTGCCAAGGTTGGGGTAAGTAATTAAATTATATGGTGATTTTTTAATATTGAAATATGACCAATTCTTGTTTATTTTTTCAATTTATATAATTCGTAATCTATTTAAATCGTGTGTTTGATAAATATTATGTCATTATTAAAATTCTAATTATAAAATCTTTATTACTTTAAATCACGTCCCGAGTAGGTACCAATCAAAAAATATTTTGACAACTAATATATTTTGAATTTTAAACTTCATATTGATGTTCATTTGTTTCATGTTTTCAGCTAAAATAATAGGTTTTTATTTGATATTTTATATCGCCTTGGCGGTGTTCATTGCATGTCTGTGGTCTGCATTTTACACAAGATATATAGATAAATTTAAGCCAAGATGGCTGCTGGAGGAATCTTGTATTGGAACAAGCCCAGGTAATGTACTTGATTATGTATTTTTTAAATATATGTGAAAATATACTATTTCCGTCGATCAAATGGCACGACTTAGTCGTTACGACAGGAGCGAATGGGACCGCCGGGATACCGAAAAAATTCCCAGTTGACTGCTCATCAATTTTTAGGGGTCGCCAGAAGTCGGAAATATTTGGTGGACCGCCGAGCTAATTTTGATTTTTTACAAATAAGTATATCATTGATATTTAAGAAGAAAAAGGATTAAAAAAAACCAAAAAAAACATTCTTTTATAGCAATGTGGACTATAAAGGAAAAATTAATTTTTATATCTAAAGAATTTGTTTAACAGCGATAGGAAGTCCCTCTATATCGAGTTGGGGGACTTACTATCGCAAAAATAATTTCCCGATTTAGATATATATTTGACACTAGATATTCAGCAGCCAGCAAATGGTAATGCGCAGTAGCTAAAACGAAACTGTATCGGTTTTAGAACACGTTTTAGCTACCGCGTATGACAGTGGACTGTTACGCTACCGTTTGCTGGCTGCTTGGAACATATCTATTAATTCAGAAAATTGAAATTCGGACAATCAGCTTTCTGCCCATATATTTTGTGTAGGTACTATGTACAAGTATATTAGCTGTTGACCTCAGCTGTCAAGTGTCCACCATCTACAATCTTCTTCATTGTAGACACTTTAGTGATGTAACGAATTCGCATTCGCAAAATTCATGCTAATATTTTGCGAATAGTATATCAGCATTCAGCCAAAGATCGTTTTTTTTAATGTGAAAATAATATTAAATGAGACGAAAAATATTGAATTCTAAACATTTTTCAGAGACAAGTTTTTTCTTACTTGTTTTTTTTTTTTAGTTTACAATTATATCTTTTATCAGCCTTTACATTAACATTAGGTAATAAAGGTTTTGTTTTTTTATTAATAATCTATCTAGTACCCAGAACCGCGACTTGCGCGACCAATTAGCTGCCAAATTTGAACCTTGACAAATAACGTCAGATTTGAAAACTGAAAATTCGCATTCGTATTTTCGAATGTCTAAAAATTAACATTCATTACATCACTAGTAAGTACATACCATATTTCGATGATATATTTTTACCCGACTGCGGGGAAGCCAAAAGGAAGGGTTATGAGTTTAGTAATCTCTGTATGTATGTTTGTATTTGCGGCTGTTCCACCGTAGCGCCTAAACTATTTATCCCATATTGATAAATAAGATGTCAATCGATTCGTTATTATGGCCCGGGTAACATAGGCTAGTACATTTATTTTTGAATTTTGCTCCCGGAGTGAAGCAAATTGAAAACAAATAAAAAAATATTTAAAATAAAAAATAAGTTGAAAAACTAAAACCCGACTACTAAAAAGTATGAAACAAGAAAATATTCTCATCTGAGGATGGCCGTGTTCGTATGCCATCTCATATATATGAGGCCCCTCTAGATGTATAGCGTGATGCACTTTACCCTAGAGCTTATGATCACTTACTACAGTTAAAATGTAATGTTTTTGTAGGGTAGGTGGCATATGACCAGGGGTATCCTCAGATGAGAATATTTTCTTCATTCATACTTTTCAGTAGTCGGGTTTTAGCAAGGCCATATCCAGAAATTCATTTCGGGGGAAGTCGAGCTCTGGACCAGAGACAATAAGTAATAACTTTTTTTGAAAATAGGCATACATATATTATAATTTTACATAAATACAAACTTAATAAAAAGTCAGCCGACGTAGATTTCGACGAAAGATTGATTTAATTTATTAAGTAACAATGCATTACATTTCGATTTTACTCGTTCCAAAAAACCGAAAAACGTGAAATCCAATTATCGTATCACAAATCCGAAAAAAGAGTCGAACATGTTTTAGTGACCGTGTATAAAATGGTGGGTTGGCTAAGGCATTTCAGGAGTGGTTTGAACCTCCACCCCCCCTGCCTAGGGCCTTGGGTTTTAGTTTTTGAACTTATTTTTTATTACATGCCATTTTTTTTAGGTATGGGATTTCGACCAATGTATTCCGAGGAGGACATGGACAGTACACAAATAAAATATGTGGCCAGCAACGATGAACAAATTCAGCCTTGGATAAATGAACTAGATTTATTTCTTAAACGTACGTTGTAATCTGTAAACACAAAATTAACAGTTAAAGTAATTTCTAAAATATTTAGTGTTTCGTTTTGCATGGAACACTACAAAAAAAGAATAGATCTTTAAAAATTAAATAGTAAAGTTACCCAGAAAACTTAGCGTTCTAGATGAATTATTTTAAATTAAATTATTTTTCATTATTTTTTAAACACTGTGATTTCAAATATTTTTTGAACAAAAGTTAAAAATTATTTTAACGAAGATACGTATAGCTGGTGCATTTTTTTTAATCAAATCTTTTTTGTCAATTTTTACCCGTTTTTTCAATTATTAAATTAAAAATGTCACCATTTATATATAAATTACTTACCTTTAAAATCACCTATCCACAACAATCAGCACAGAGCAGATCAGAAAACCCTGTTTGTGAAGTTACTCAAATGTTATTAAACAAAGAAGCGCACATTAGACCAGGGGTCAGGCGCGGACCGAAGGGGGGGGGGTCACAGGGGACATGACCCCCTCAAAATCTAAGGTCAAATTGAAAAATCTCAAAAATTTGCCAAATAATAAAAGGAAATTTTTAGCTATCCCCTAACAGCGATATTTTTATAGTTTCCATATTTTGTTTTATAGGTAATGTAGGTATAAGATAAAATTGTGTCTTGTGCAATAATGTTTATTTTATTCCAGATACCTATTTTTTAGTGTTGGGCGATTACGAATGATATAATCGAAATATTTCGATTATGGCCGAATAATCGATCATTCGATTATGGCAACCGAGATATCATTCGTTTGAATCGATTATGAAATATGAAATGAATATATCTCGACACAGTACTATTGCTATGTCCACTGTCGATATTAATGTGATATTGTTACGGTAAATGTAAACTCTTGGGAAATGTACACTTTTACCGTAAAATGTGCCGGAAAATGTGTACATTAAATATATCATTCGTTTCTGCATCTACATGCACTGGGATGGGAAGTCTTTGCTGGCAGTGTTTTATTTAATAAACTACCAAATGGCTTAACTGAAATTCTGTGTGGTAAAGAATTTAAGTTCAAAAGTTAAATTTCAAAAAAATTGTTTTTCTGACATTAAGGATTTTTTAAATTTCAATTTTAATGTTTAACTCATTATGTAAATTGACGATGTATCCATATAGGGCACAACAAATATATTTCGTTTATTATTCGATCATACCAGTGATTCCATTATTAATATTGAGTTAATAGACCGGCAGCTCGTGACAGATTTTATCAACCAATCGTATCGCGTATGCCCTTCAAGTTGATGATTATAAAGTAGGTTTAACTAAAAAATGGATCTAAGCGAGATCGTGTGGGCGGGACATGTAGCGTGCAATGTCATCTGAAATTGCAAAAAAAAATTGAATTTTTAATCAATCGTATCGCGTATGCCATTCATGCCTTGATGTAATTTATAAAAAAACAAATCCAGAGAAGCATCGGCATACGTTTAGGTCGGGGCCTTGTGGCTGAACTCAGTCCTCGAAGTTGCAAAAAAAAACAATAATTTTAACCAATCGTATTACGTATGCCGTGTCTACTAAATGTTTATATTGATTGTGAAAATAATTTTTGACCAGTCGGCATACGTTTTTACTGGGGCCAAATATTTTTTTTCAATGATGGCGTTTGTAAAAAAAAACCTTGTTTTAAATCAATCGTATCGTTATTGAAAATTGTTGCAAAACACTGTTTTCATTGTAAAACAAAGAAATACAAGCTGGCATACAATAATTTTGGGGTCCGGTGGTTGGAGGAACCAGAGAAGTTGCAAATTTTCATATGAATTTTTTTCAATCGTATCGCGTATGCCCTTCTGGATTTTAC
The DNA here is from genome assembly GCA_963575645.1 of Xanthostigma xanthostigma. Taxonomy (NCBI): domain Eukaryota; kingdom Metazoa; phylum Arthropoda; class Insecta; order Raphidioptera; family Raphidiidae; genus Xanthostigma; species Xanthostigma xanthostigma. The sequence goes on from OY754468.1 coordinate 19,446,139, forward strand.
TAGTAATCATACTTTTTTCATCAAATTCAAAAGGGCATACAATTTCCGTGGGGCAAAAACGCGTAATAGCCCAGTCAATGCACAGAAAAAACTGCCAAACCTGGAAATTCTACCAAACAGCACCGATTAGCACCAAAATTTGGCTGTAGGTTCTACTTACCCTCTATTTTAAAGTTGTCAATGAAAACCTATACTATTATCTTATAAAAACAACATTATAATATATATTTCTTATGCGCTTGCACCGACGTCTCTCAAAAACAATAGGCCTCTTCATATTTGTATATCAAACATCCTCCCAAAATTTGGTTTCATTCCGCTCATCCATGATGTTGGAACGGTAAAAAATGTCAAAACTGACATTTTCATCTGTCAAAGTATGTTCTAATAATTAATTAGTTATTCAAATCGTTAACTCAGAAGGCGTTGCATTTCACAAAATACTAATGTCAAAAGACTGACTAATATTTGAAATGACATTCGTTTTTTAACAAATGCAGTATTTTTATTTTAAGACAGAACATACGCTGTTTTTAAATTCCCATGGTACAGTATGCAACAAACGAAGACAGACGATTCGTGTATGCTATGTATTAGACAAAATTGAATTTATAGAGCTTGTTTTCTATATAAAGCTGTATAAAAAAAGTGTTTCGACGAATTCTATTATACAAAATCTATGTAAAATTTTCTCCTCTTTCGTTTAAAACGAACTGATTTAAATTGAGCGAATTATAAGCAAAAAACTTAGTTTGCTTCTCGTTTGGGAGTTTTGGAGGGTTTTTAATTATTTGTTGTTCTAGCGGCAATAGAAATACACACTCTGTGAAAATTTCAACTCTCTACCTATTACGGTTTTTGAGATACAACCCGCTGACAGACAGACGGACTGACAGCGGAGGCTTAGTAATAGGGTCCCGTTGAGCACCCTTCGGGTACGAAAACCTAAAAACAATGAATTTTTCGGGGAAAACTCATAGAAATTTTTTTGAAGTGTTTGAAAAAATATTTATTTTTTTATGGAAGCTCCTAGTATCAAAATTAAGCGAGTTATGTCATCGTCCCAATCGCATAACGGCTAACGTGAATCCGTATGCCTTCATAAAATTTGGCCGAATAGCATAATTTTGCAGAAAAATTGCAAAGGGCATAAATTTGACTCTATTTAATAAATAGAGTAACTGTGATCCATTGAAGTTAATGATAAGTATTTCGTGGCATACTTGATTCGATTGAAAAAAAAAATTCCAAACACATCTCCTTTTTAAAAAAATGTTGATTCTCGTTATTGTCCCGCACAATTTGTATGCCCTTTTAAATTTGATAAGAAATAATAATTAGGAAGTTAAATCCAAAAGGGCATACACGATACGATTGGTTTATTATGGATACATTTTTTACAGTTTTAAAACGTATGCCTTTGGACAAGGTCTCGAAAATATGTATGCCGTTAAAATATATAACATATAAAAATCGGAATTAACCATGGCTTCAAAGGCATACACGATACGATTGATTTAAAACAAGGTTTTTTTTTACAAACGCCATCATTGAAAAAAAATATTTGGCCCCAGTAAAAACGTATGCCGACTGGTCAAAAATTATTTTCACAATCAATATAAACATTTAGTAGACACGGCATACGTAATACGATTGGTTAAAATTATTGTTTTTTTTTGCAACTTCGAGGACTGAGTTCAGCCACAAGGCCCCGACCTAAACGTATGCCGATGCTTCTCTGGATTTGTTTTTTTATAAATTACATCGAGGCATGAATGGCATACGCGATACGATTGATTAAAAATTCAATTTTTTTTTGCAATTTCAGATGACATTGCACGCTACATGTCCCGCCCACACGATCTCGCTTAGATCCATTTTTTAGTTAAACCTACTTTATAATCATCAACTTGAAGGGCATACGCGATACGATTGGTTGATAAAATCTGTCACGAGCTGCCGGTCTATAAGTAATATTAACAAATCGAAATTGCAAAGTTAGAACATAATTCATAATCGATATTTTGAATGATCATTCGCTTATACTGTAAAAGTAAATAAAACGAAATTAATAATTGCCAAGTTTGCGCATCATTCATAATCGATAATTCGAATGATCATTCGATTATAAAAAACGATTATTTCGATTATTGAAATATATCGATTATGCCCAACACTACTATTTTTTATTAGTGTAGTGGGTGACCCCCTCCAAAATTTCAGACTGCGACCGCGCCTGCCAGGGGTGTCAGACTGATTAATCTAATGGGCCATTTATACGATTTAGGGTGTGTTAGCGGGCCAGACTAAATTAAAAACTGAAACACATACTAAATTAAAATCTTTATTTATTTAGTTTAAACCAATTTTCATATAAAGGTAATAAAGAGAGTCAATTATCTTGAACTTGAGGATCCAGACATCAGATGTATCTTTGTTGATAAGCTCATTGATGTTAGTTGTCTAAAATCCTCACTGGATAGATTCTGGCCGCGGGTCGTATTGCGATGACTTGAGGGCCTGATGCGACCCGCGGGCTGTATCTTGACGTCACTGCATTAGACCAGGACCAGCAACCCAATAACGAACGTCAGCCGGTCGCCTGTAACTTCCGTCCAGCCGTGCTGGACCGATCTAGTGTGCTAGTTATGAGTCGTTTTCATCATTAATTAATTTTCAATAATAGGGTGAACACAAAACCTTGTGTTCCCTGGCTTCTTCATCTTCCTCCTCTTCATACAATACCGTCAAAATAGAAAATTCTTCTACCTAAGTGTGCGCAATCTTATAGACGTACATTTTTTAAGGGTAGTATTTAAACGAGTGACTGTAAATTACAATTTTGGGTGACAAAAATAACCAATTTGGGTTACTGTATTACTAAGTGAGCGACTGACTGCGCGTGACGAGAAAATAATAGTTGGGTGACTAAATTACTAAGTGAGCAGCTGACAGCGCGTGACGAGAAATCAACAGAACAGCAACTTACAAACATCTATCTGAGTTACTTAAAATACAAAATGGGAAACTTCATAATATTTGAGCGACCTAATATTTGTTTGAGTGTCAACGTTATGTCCTGCATTTTTTCAAACTTTGGCAAATGATTTATTTATTCTGAGCGGCATTTTGTTAATAGTTAATTGTTTGAATAGAACTGCGTTTTCTAAAAAATATGTATTTAATTGACTGTCAATTAAATATACATTTTTTAGAAAACGCAGTTCTATTCAAACAATTAACTATTTAATTCGCATACCCCGTTATCGTTCACCCTGGAATTGTTTTTTTTCAAAACTCCACATTTGTCCCTTCCCGTTTCACTGCGAGACAATTCGCATACCCCTTTATCGTTCACTCTGGAATTACAATTCGCATACCAGTTTATCGTTCACCCCGGAATTATTTTTTTAAAAACTCCACTTTTGCCCCATCGCGTTTCACTGCGAGACAATTCGCATACCCCTTTATCAAAAAAAGCAGTGGTTTTCAATCTTCATGAAAATGCGAGTTTTAAGTTGTAGTCTCAAAGTAAAGAAAAAAATAAGAAGTAAAAACAAAAGAAGATATCTGCTTCAAAATTACCGAAGGCATTCTAGTCGCTCACTTAGTAATTTAGTCGCTCACTTAGTAATTTTGCCACCCAACTATTATTTTAATATCTCAAGTTATTAAAACAGTATCTCATCATCAGCCACCAAATTTTTTTTTATTCGACCATGTTATAATTCCCCATTTTTTAATCAGACATTACTTTGGATCCCTTGCATAATTTTACAGCTTACCAAGATCCAACTGCAGTGGGAGACAGCGAATACAAAATGAAATGTGACTACGATAAGCCCCCTTTGAAGGGCAAAACTTGTGTGGTGGAAGTAGAGAGATTGGATCCGTGCAACAAAGTTAATGGTTACAATTACGGCGATTCTCAGCCTTGTGTCTTCTTAAAACTTAACAAGGTACACACTAAATATTTAGAGAATAAGCTGGTGGAGTTTTTTTTTACTATTCAACTACACTTGCGAGTCTGTCAAATCTATTACTTTGAAATTTTGAATACTTATTGATCATGCCCTGATGCTGAAATAAGAGAGAAATATATGCTTTAATCGTGCTATCCGCAGTACATTTAATTAATACGTTTATGTTTGATAGGATGTTAATTGTTCAACACTAGGCAGTGGGCTAGTACTGCACGGAATATGCTGATTCCTAAGGAAATTATGTTTTTTTTTAATAAGTTACTTACTAACTTTCAGATCTATGGATGGAAACCAGTATTTTATAATGACAGTAATAACTTGCCGAAGAAAATGCCGAAGTTTTTGAAAAGTCATATATCCAATTTGTCAAAGTCTGAAAATAAAGAAGATAAACTAAAGGTATACTAATAAATAAAATTATAGACTAATTTTGTCTGAAAAATTAGACGGTAATTTTATTTATTGAAGAGTAATCAGACGTTAATCAAAGATTTGATTAAATATTTGTCAAAGACTAAAGTGAAGACCATTTCTATAAAAAACAGTAATTTTCAAACCTAGCGTTACCGGGGGTGAAATTCAGGCTTTAATGACGCCATTTTAGTAAGTTCCGGCGCATATCAATTGCGATAAATTATTTGGAACTTTTTGAATTTTTTTGGGCCCAAAAATACCGAAAAAATTCTCAGAATCGTTTCAAATCGGAAATTTAACCCTTTAGTATAGATCAAAATGTACTGCTACAATTTAAACAAAATCAGCCCGACAGGACCGGAATTTTAATAAACACTAGTTTGCGGATATGAAATACCTATGCGTTTTCTGATTTCTTACTGAAAGGAGTAATTAATTTAGGGCAGATGTTGGATTGACAATAATATTGCAATTATGAAAAAAATGTATTATTTTAAGGAGTGTCTTAAAAATAAAATTTATTGAAGATTTCTAATCAGACGTTAATCAAAGGTTTTTTTATTTTGGCCAAAAACAGTTCACTTAATAAAGTCACACTGTCTGTAATAGCAAATAGGTACACTCTATTGTCGGCAAGGTTTAGCACTGAGATCAGAGTTTTTATTATTATTATTATTATTATTATTATTATTATTATTATTATTATTATTATTGTGTTTACAGTTGAATACTGTGTGGGTGTCGTGTGAAGGAGAAAGTGCAGCGGACAAAGACAATATCGGTCCAATAGATTATATGCCTGTGCCAGGTTTCCCGGGATATTTCTATCCTTACATGAATGATGACAGCTATTTAAGTCCATTGGTCGCTATTATGTTTAAAAAAGTTACTCGTAAGTAAATGTTTTATTATTGTACTCTAGGATTAATGAAAACCCAAAATGCGTAGAATGTATTGATGGGTGTCGGAAAAATACATTTTAAAATGTTTTTCATTATACACTAGCTGTACCCGACCACGTGTTGCTGTCGCTCAGTATAATGGAAAAGAAAGAACAGAGAAAGCCCACGTTTCTAATATGTTTAATTTAATTTCACAATGCTTGTGGGTATACAGTATTTTTGTTGTTCCATGTCTGTGCATGTCTAGAACACACAACATATAATTGCCCACGTGAGAAGCAATCCGTGTCTAGTTCCAAAAAATGCAATCGGAAACATTGAAAATACTAAGTGACACCAGCTGTCACGAAGCACGCTGTCCGGAATGAGCAATATTTAGTATAGCGTGAGTTGCTTTAACATCCAATAGATGGCGCTCTTTAAAAAAAAAAAACAAGTCTACATGTCACAGACGTGTGACGTCTATGTAATGGATATATAAAAACACGCGAGTATTCACATGCTACGTTGTATCAAAATTTCAAAGCAATCGGAGATTTAAGATTTTGAAAAAACGAACATTTACATTTTTAAATAAAAAAAACTATCGGCCAATTTTTTTCACACTATATATGTCACCGGGATATTGTCAAACACGTGATATTATAATTTCACTTAGTGAAATTACAATATCACGACTCTTTGTCAATCGTGATATTGTAATTTCACTAGTGAAATTACAATATCACGGATTTGACAATATCCCGGTGACATATATATTATACAAATCTTTGATTAACGTCTGATTAGAACTCTTCAATAAATAAAATTATCGACCAATTTTTCAGACAATATATTATTATATACATTGTATATTATATACAGGGTGAGTCAGACCACCCGTACCGTTCGTTTCTTTCGAAAACGGTTAGTCGTAGAGAGTTGTGCCAAAAATCTGTAATGAAGAATCGAATGGTGATATTTTTTTTCCCTGGAAAGGTCGGCTTCCTTATTAGTTTGCTCCAGAATATTCAGAACTCCGGAATATTAAATGGCACGATAGGTTGAAAGTGGTATTGTTGAAAAGATCTTTAAAAAGTAAGCAAGTTTTGTAGGACATTTTTTTTGTTACTGCCACCCCTGTTAAGTAATATTCGTGTGAAATTATTAAATTTACATGTCATAATGACGAACTTAATTTTAAAAGTCGGCATTTAAAATCTAGTTACCTAATTAAACAATGCCATAAATGTTTTCCATTTACTTCTAATAAGCACTGATGAGCTCTTTTATGCCGGCACTTCACATGGCTATTTGTAATTTTGTGTATTTGGCATATTTGGCAAACAATTACCAAGTGTGGAGGGTCTATTTGACAAAGTGTTTTGCCTATTTGACAAATAAGGCCAATACCAAATACGCGTCACCGTGCGGTTGTCGGTTTTTCGAGGCACATCAAAGGAGTCAAATAGGCAAATACGGCAAATAAACCATCCACACAATGGCCATATTCAGAAGCGCACGCGCCGTGAACCTGTACGGACGTGCAGTATTTTTGTTTCTGTGCTGTGAGCGAGAACTGGAACAATTACTATTGAAAATGAATTGGGACAATGAAACAGTGCTAAAATTCCTGGAATTTTGAGCTTTGCGTTCTGCTGCCAAATGTTTGTGTGTTTGCTATTTGACGGCCATGTGTAGATGGTCGTATTTGCCTCTATTTGCATGTTTGTCTTGAATGTCAAATAGTTTGCCAAATACAACAAACAACCAATAGCGAACACGAATAGCCATGTGAAGTGCCGCCTTTAGATATGCTATGGGTACTAAGTATTTTCCGACAAAAAAAAAACCATTTTCAATTAATGAAAAAAATATTGTGACATTTATTATTGTTTAATTAGGGAACTAGATTTTAAATTCCAACTTTTAAAATTAAGTTCGTTATTATAACATGTTAATTTAATAATTTCAAATGAATATTACCTAACAGGGGTGGCAGTAATAAAAAAAATGTGCTACAAAACTTGATTATATTTTAAAGATCTTTTCAACAATAACACTTTCGACCTATCGTGCCATTTAATATTCCGGAATTCTGAACCTTCTGGAGCAAACTAATAGGGAAGCCGACCTTTCCGGGAAAAAAAAATATCACCATTCGATTCTTTTCGAAAAAAACGAACGGTACGGGTGGTCTGACTCATTCTGTATAGTCTGAAAAAATTTGGTCGATAATTTCATTTATTTGAAGAGTTCTATTCAGACGTTAATCAAAGATTAGATATTACATTTTTATTGATATAGATAGTTGATAGAATATTAAAAATTACAGGTGGTGTATTAATTAATATCGAATGTAAGGCCTGGGCACAAAATATATTTCATGATCGCAAGGAAAGACTAGGATTGGCGCATTTTGAACTCCAAGTTGACTAAAGAAAACTTTTCGCATATCTATAATTAATTTAAAAACATATTTATTGTAGTTAAGAATACTAAATGTTATAGACTATAGTCCAAGATCTCAGAACATAAAAGTCTACGGGATAATACTACAAAAATTTTATTGAATAGGTACATCAAATCGATAGCAGAGTAATTTAATTTTAAAAATTATTTTTGGTTGTCAGTATCTCGAATACAGTTCAACGCTACTTGATGACATCTATGCAGCTTATGAATATCTATAAATTATTTATAATTGTGATTGTCTGCCTTACAAATTTTGTTTGCATACCTGGCAGACCTCTCCCCGAATGGATTCATTTTCACTATAGTGTCTACCTGACTTGCAAAAAAAAAACTTGCATGACAGACAATTAGTCTGAATTAGTCTGCCACTGATTGTATGTTTTCCATTATAATATCCTTTATATCAATACTAAAATTTTAGTAATGTTGTCCAGCAGACTTTTGTACGGTGGAAGTTTGGACTGTTGGTATTAAATTGCCATTATACATATTTTTAATAGTGTACTATATTTGATTATTCTCTAAAGTTTTGAAATAAATAAAATAATTTTAAATTGACTGTAGTTGCGTCATTTTAAAGGCTAATTTAGGACAAAAATAATGAAAAAATAGCGGAGTTACTTCAAAGTCAAAATTTAACATTTTAGTAAATATTAAAATGTGCCTCGAAAACTCAGCTTAAAAATTTATGAAAAAACTAGTTTGTGGATAGTAAATTATAAACAAGTTGTTGGGTGCATATAGATATTAAAGAAAAAAAATGCCTGCGGGAAATTTCAAAAGAGAAATTTAATAATTTTAATTATGGGTGATTTTTTAATTTTATTGGAAAATAAATTCTAAATGAGTCGAATAGACAATTTTGTCGATTAATATTTGCACTGTGACCAAAGTTTTTGTATCAGAGATACAGGTCAAAGGAATTAATAGAACGCTTACTTTTTTGCTCTTGTCAAATATAGTCCAGTAAATAAGCCGGAAAATCTGGAAAAGTGGTGGAACAGCTCCGATTTCAAAAATTCTTTTTTTCCTTGATTCCTTAGACCCTCAGGAACATTCATCACCACTAATCTCCGCCTCACTCCGAAAATTGGAAAAAATAGGGTGGTTTTAACCCTCTCAAAAGCACCCGCCAGTGAAACAGTGGAAAAAAATTTTGAAAAATAAAAGTTTTGTCTTAAAAATCGGCTCTCGGGGGTTTCCGACGTCGCTGATTACGAATTCGAGGTCTGTAATGAAGTAAGGGTAGTTCCAACCCTTCAAAATCACCCTTATAAAGTATAATTATGTAATTGAAGCTCATTATATGTATACTGTAATTTTTTTAAAAATAAATAACTGAAAAACAATTATAAAAGTCATTATTTTTCATTGCAATGTTTTTTTTATTACTGTCACGACTGGGGGTGGTTTTGAGGGATTGGAACTACCCTTACTTGATTACAGACCTCGAATTCGTAATCAGCGACCTCTAAAACCCCCGAGAGATGATTTTTAAGGTAAAATATTATTTTTTACTGTTTTTTTTCATTACAGTGACGACTGGGGGTGGTTTTGAGGGGTTGGAACTACCCTCACTTGATTACAGACCTCGGATTCGTAATCAGCGACCTTGGAAACCCCCGAGAGCCGATTTTTAAGACAAAATTTTTATTTTTCAAATTTTTTTCCACTGTTTCACTGGCGGGTGCTTTTGAGAGGGTTAAACCCACCCTACTTTTTCCAATTTTCGGAGTGAGGCGGAGGTTAGTGGTGATGAATGTTCCTGAGGGTCTAAGGAATCAAGGAAAAAAAGAATTTTTGAAATCGGAGCTGTTCCACCACTTTTCCAGATTGTATAGTATTTCCCGGCTTATTTTCTGGAGTAATAGCTATAGTGATCCTACCGAGTCTTACGTAATAATTATAATTTATGCTCCATTGCGTAATTTAATGATGTATTTTGGTCTTAAAAATTTGTATAAAATTTAGTTTCGTACTGAATGCAGAATAGTACATGTCTATGAATGCAGCGCTTTTGAAATTTCTACCAATTATAAAACGTTTCTTTAATCAATTTATTCTTCTTTTATTGTGTTTGCGACAAGTGCATAATAGTTAATTTCTGTGAGTTGTGGTTGTAATAAAATAAATTATTTATAATTTTATATACAGTGTTAGTTAATTAACATTAACATTCCTAGTTTTTTTAAATTAATATATTAGTGCAAAAGAAGCTAGTGTTTTGGTTTCATCGTGTAAAAGGTAAGATAGTTGGCAAGACCAAAAGTGCACATCCCGCTAGTTTTCCATTGTATGATAAAAAAATAACAATTAAAAAATATTTTTTATAAATTTAAAAAGATTTAAAAATTTAAAGAAATAAATAATTAAAAATTGAAAAAATATTTTTTTTAAGTTTGCAAAAATAAAAAAAATTAAGAACTATACATAATATAATATATAATTAATATCAAGTGGAATAAAATAAAACAAAATAAAAAGAAAAAAAAAGAAAAAATACTCAATGATTTCGTAAGGAATCGAACCCAGGACCTTGCCCTTGGGGATCCAACGGCATAACCATTACGCCACGGCGGCCTAATACGTGTAGTGGTGTTATCACGGTATAGAAGTGTAGCACTTGTTTTATGGATTACACTATATTTACACAACAAATATTATATTGTTTTTTTAAAATATTAGCTGTCAAAAATAATAAAATAAAACTGTTTATAAAAATTAAACTACTGAACACATTTTAGTGAATTTAAATAGGGTTCTGGTCTGATAGTAAACAAAGTGAATAAAATATAACCCAAGGCAATCCGACCAAAATTGCGATCTGTATAGTCGTGACGTACATACGTACGTACATGCGTACAGACCAACCGACAACTGCTGTTTGAGATTTTCAATTACAATTTTAATAGTATTTATGAACTCGAATTGATTTAAAAATGGTTCTGTTTTATAGATTAGAATCTCCTCTTTTCAAAAAGCTTCAATTTGAATGGATTTCGTGTGAAATTAACTTAGATATAACTTCTTATATGAACGAAAGTCAGCTCTGACGCACAAAGCGATAATAAAGCACATACCGCTAGTTTAGCGGTATGTGCAATAGAAAATTAATTTAGCGACTTATTTTGAAAATGGTTATAAGTAAGTGTGCAGTGGTGGATTTACCAATAGACCGGAGTAAGGCCAAGGTCTAGGATGACAGATTTTAGGAGGTCGCAGTTTTGAGAAATAGTACCGGAAATATAAACAAGATATAAATTAAAATTTTTATAAGAATAGTCAGAAAGAAAGATTCCAATTACAAATTTTTTTAGAAACTAAACATTCTTTGATTATCAGTAACTGATTTTTGGTAATCTATAATGATCAGGACATTTGTAACTTTTACAAAACGCGACCTATAAAATATTTTGGCAATGTCATTGCTTACTTTGTATCACATTATTTTGTTACTTTAGAGGCGGCAGGAATTTAACGGCCGACTCCTAATAAATATCCGCCACTGCTACAGGGTTAGAAAAATCCTTAATAATATTTCAATATTCGGAAAGATGCAAGACATTTCTTTGGCGTCTAGTTATATTTGATTTCTATCGAAACCACTCTCACGAGAAATATAAGATGTCTGAATTGTCTGGTGTGGTTTTCTTTTAGAAGTTCAATTCAAAACTGTATATGTTACGGTCTATACCCGAATTCGGTCAATGTCCGACATGAATTCGCAAAACTAGTTTTGACCAACGAATATTCCCAAACCCGAAATCTTACATTTAAACGGGTATTGAGTGTTATAAAATGAGCAAAACTAGTCCGTTCAGAAATGGACAGAACTAGTTTGGTCTAATTGAAAATGCGCAAAACTAGTTTTGCTTATTTTATAACAGTCAATACCCGTTTAAATGTAAGATTTCGGGTTTGGGAAATATTTGTTGGTCAAAACTAGTTTTGCGCATTTATTTCGGTCATTGACCGAATTCAGGTATAAACCGTAAAGGTGGCACTTCACAATTCACATGGCTATTCGTGTTCGCTATTGGTTGTTTGTTGTATTTGGCAAACTATTTGACATTCAAGACAAACATGCAAATAGAGGCAAATACGACCATCTACACTTGGCCGTCAAATAGCAAACACACAAACATTTGGCAGCAGAACGCAAAGCTCAAAATTCCAGGAATTTTAGCACTGTTTCATTGTCCCAATTCATTTTCAATAGTAATTGTTCCAGTTCTCGCTCACAGCACAGAAACAAAAATACTGCACGTCCGTACAGGTTCACGGCGCGTGCGCTTCTGAATATGGCCATTGTGTGGATGGTTTATTTGCCGTATTTGCCTATTTGACTCCTTTGATGTGCCTCGAAAAACCGACAACCGCACGGTGACGCGTATTTGGTATTGGCCTTATTTGTCAAATAGGCAAATAAGGCCAACACTTTGTCAAATAGACCCTCCACACTTGGTAATTGTTTGCCAAATACACAAATACAAATAGCCATGTGAAGTGCCGGCATAACATATACAAACTTCAACTTTTTTAACGCTTTCTTTCTTTCCTTTGTCGACAATTTCCAATCAAAAATGATTTTTGTAAAAAAAAATGTTGCTCTGTATACCATAGAGCAGCATTAATTCAACCAACCGGTAACGTCCTGCTAGCACTCACGTATAATATTAGACAGTTTTGTAACCACCTGGCAAACATTTAAACCCGACTAAATGATCTGGCTTATTTATTTTATTAAATACTGAATTTAAAGGTTTTAAAATTTCAAAATGCCTCAAAGATTTTTTTGCAAATAAAATTTCGCAAAGTTAAAAATTCACGGCTTGACTAAATATCACTACCCTTCAGCCAGGTATTCGATTTTGTGCTCAGATATTATAAAAGAAGTGTTACACAAATTTTCATGTTGCTTCAAATACCTACCCAAAAATGTTTCTTAGCTCTCCGACTATAAATTGCCTAATGATATCAAAATGCTGAAACTGGAAACTTTTAAAAAATCACTGAGGAGCCATCTAACCAAAAACTGTTTTTACACTGTAGATCAGGCGCGGTCACAGCCTGAAATTTTGGGGGGGGTCACTCACTACACTAATAAAAAATAGGTATCTGGAATAAAATAAACATTATTGCACTAGACACAATTTTATTTGATACATTACCTAATACCTATAAAACAAATGGAAGTCGTCTTTTTGTATTGTATAGCTAAAAATTTCCTTTTATTATTTGACAAATTTTTGAGATTTTTCAATTTGACCTTAGATTTTGGGGGGGTCATGTCCCCTGTGACCCCCCCCCCTCTTCGGACCGCGCCTGCTGTAGATGAATTTTTTAATTATGAATTTTAATGTGTAAATTTGACGTCACTATCTTATTGTGTAAATATATCTATCTATCTATCTATTAACGTCAATGACGCCACAACTTCGAAATACCCTTGACTATTGGCGTAGCAAGAGGGGGGCCAGGTGCGGGCCTGGTCCACCCTATAGAATATTAATTGTTCACGTACAAATAACAAGATAAATCTACATATTTTCTTTGTCGTGAAATTTCTCCAGAAAGTCGTGTTGATCGATTTCGCTTCTATGAACAGTTTTCAAGTTACGTATAAGTGGCAGCTGGAAATGGTAGATAGAGTTGAAAATTTGGCCCCCCTAGGATAAAAACGTTGATACGCCTATGCCCTAGGCATAAACAAACTGCATTAATGTTGAGAAGGACAGTTTTCTATTTCAGTATATGTTAGATCATTAAGATTAATTTCAAAACAAGTATCATCTTAAAATCAGACACCGCGGTATACTGTAATAATTAGCTTTTAATTAGCTGTTACATCATTATTGCTAACTGTAACACCCTTGGTGCAATATATACCTATGTACTATTTATTGCACATACAAGATGTTACTACTACGTTAATGACGTCTGAACTAGTTACGCTATTACAAATTATGGAATATTTTTACAATTAACATTAAGTGCATAATGGTAGTCACTTTGTTTAATTTTAATTTTATTTTTATTTCTAACCTATTGACATTTTATTCGATATCAGCTACCAGTGTAGTGATGCAATTAGATGATATTCTCTTCAATGTAGAGTTAATTTCGAATAATTTAGACACATTTAGACTAAAAAATGAAGGGGAAACAAATTGGAATGTGGTTATAATTTTATTGTTTTTTGGGAGTTAGCGATCCCAAAAACCCGAGCTCGTACCAGTCGGTTTGTGTATGCCGACTGGTAATAATCATGATGACCTCAGTTGTTGAGCGTCTGTAATGTACAATCTATCTATTTTATTTGTAAACTTTTAGTTATAACAAATCTTTGTGTATCAATACACATCGAAAGTGATCTTTAGAAACGTTTTTTTTTATAATAGAAAATTCGCAGGACACGATATCTACATATAAAGGTTTTATTTACCATTACGTTCCGTTTATTTATTTGTTTCAAATCTTGTGACCAATTTTTCATCCAGTTTCCGTTATTCGATTGATTTGAAATTTAGCACACATATTATGTAGTGCCGATGACAATACAATATTATGGCAACTAACTAACTATAGATCGGCATCGTCCGGGTGCGAATCGTATTTTTAAATTTTCATAGACTTTCTGATAACCGATTGAGTTGAAATTTGGCACATGCATTAAGTTCTGATGAAGATGCAATATTATGGTAACTATCTGACCGGCCCGGCGTTCGTCCGGATGTAAGTCTAAATCTTCAAAATAAAATTAGTAAAATAATGCCATTCTAAGTTAACGGCATTTTCTTTACTAAAAGAAGATAATTTTGAATTATTATCGATTTGGGATTTTGATCAGACTAAAATAATATCGTTGGGCGCATTTAGTAATATTATGGTCGAAGTAGACAGTCGAAAGCTAGATATGGTTTTTTAATCTCTAACAAATGAACGTTTTCTACGAAATGCGCTGTACGATTTTATTTTAGTTTGATCAAAGCTCCAGATTGGTGACTCATGTAATTTTCTAGCTTTAAGTACATGATCAATTGTACACAATATATACCCATTATGGTATAGAATAGTGTGACCAAGACAATAGATTTTTCCTTAATTAAAAATAATGCAATTGATAATTTTTCAAAGAAAGGCATATGGACGCTAGCGATAACGGTAAAAAATTCATAGCGACACAAATTGTTTAGCGTGCCGTCAATGTGTTTGTATCGTTGAATAACGACAGATGCCAGTGATGGGAGATTTCAGCGCGCGAATAACAAAAGTGTGTCGATCGGACGTGCCGTCTGGTGCGCGGATTCAGAGGCTGTTTATCCCGATGCAGGCAGAACGAGCGCGATCTGGAGTTCGCGCTTGACATCGGATCGGCAGGCGGTCAGTCGGTCAGAGACAGTTCTTGCAGCGCTGTCTCATGCCAGTTAGAATCGGAGGTCAGAATCCTTGTATATAACAGCGGAGTAAGAACATATATAGGATATAGTGCAATCCAAAGAGAGAGAGCGCGATCGGTAGAGCGGGACAGCGCTATAACGACGTCTGGATCGAAGTCGGGAAGGACGCCGTGACGTCGCGACGCGCAAGTGCACGCAGCCGACGTCGATCGCACCCCGGGCTATAGGCACGCAAGCGCGCGCGACACTATTCGCTCCCCTTACCCTGTGTGGATAACAGAAGTCACCCTCCGCCCCCCTCTTTGCCCTGTCGCCGCCGCTGTAGAACGTCGCCGTGCCGTTGTGGAGTTGTCCCTTCTTTGCCGCGGCGGATAGGTTTTTGAAGGAGTGAACCTGCTCCCGTTCTAACGGTTTAGCCCCTGGTTTCTATTGCACTTCAATATCACTGTTGATTTTTGAGTGTACATTTATTAAATTTATTTGACGGATATTTTTTCGTTTTTTGATAACCGTAACTCGTTGTAATGGCTGATAAAAAAGAACAGTATTATTCGCCGCCGCCGAAAGTTGGAAAATGGGAAGGTTTCAAAACGTTCATTTGGAATTCGGAGACTTCTCAGTTTCTTGGACGAACCGGAGGCAGTTGGGGTAAGTTTTAAATTAAAGTTTCTCTCAAATTAATTTCTCTCTGAATTTTCTTCCAGTTTTTTATTTGAATAATCCTCGTTTAATTTCTACTTTTGACGTATCCTGTTTGCATTTTTTTTGTCATAAAAGTGCTTTTTTAAATATAAATTGACCTATATAGAATTATACTACCATGTTTTATTAAAAATGAGTAAAAATTCATTTTTTTTTCTAAAAATTGGGCTCTTATGACTACGTTTAAGTGTTGGAATGTATTTGTACAGATTAATTTAAAATTGTGTAACCGAATTTGAAAATTCAACGAAATTTTCTTAAATTATGTAAATTGACCTACATATTAAATACAGTATGAATATCTATAGGTAAATTATCACTTGAAAGGAATTGAAGGGTTTTAGATATTTTTAGTTTTGCAGTAGTGGCAACCGTGTTCTTACTAGATATATAAAACAGATCAAATAATTGATCTTTTCTGATACATATATAGATGTATATATATATATGCAATTTGTTCCGTGGTATCCATCATTAAAACAAATTACAATAAAACTTCTGGATATTAAGTTTAAAATATTTTGAAAATAGTAAATGAACAAAAATGATAATTAATAAATATTTGTTTTTTTAATGATAATCGAATATTTTGCTCTATAAATAAAGTATTTATTTTTAATTTTTCTCTTTTCTGACAAAAACTACTTTTACATTTACAAGTTATTAATTATTCTCAAAATAACGTTTTTGGAAAATATAAATTAATGTTTTTATATTTTATATTTTTTTACAAGTTTGGAATTTTTTTGTTCGCAGTGGTCAACTTACATTTTGATTTGGGAAACTACATTTTCATATTTATGTTGAGATATTAATAACAAAAAAAAAATGATATAAGTCTGTACATATCTTTCCATAACCTTGCACTATGCTAATATATAAACCAATTAGTATAATTTTTCTGAAAGTAACTCGAACTTTCCAGAAAAACAATTCCCGAAAAATAATTTTTTGACGAATATCTGTAAAGCATATTTAGAATGAAGATTTTTTGTTTGCGAGATCAACTTTCAAAATAGTTAATGTGGTTAAAATTAACATGGCGTCGGCCATAGCATGTATCTACCACTGTGTATTCGGTTATACACCGATGTTTTACGAAAACATCCGAACAAATTCGGCGCCGACGCCCCGACTTGATAAGCTCTAGCGTCGTTCGGACGTCTGTATAGAATCTAATGGGTCGATTCTGCCATTTCCATGCAGAGATATACCAATGCATCATTTACTCTTTAATAAAGGCGAGCACACATTTTTGCCAAATACGTCGAGCTTTATCTTTATAACACCATTTTTTTTTAAATTTCTTTCATTCTAAAGAAACCAAAAATAGACCTGAAAACTTAAAAAAATAAATTACTTTGAAACTCAACTTTTCGAAAATAAGTTGAGATTTCGGTATGCAAAATATTTTTTGAAAATTTCTGCAATTTACCTATCTATAAATTGGTGAAGCAATAATACTTTTATTTGTAACTTTTAATTTGTATTCATCTTAGTATCCGTGTTTATATTTTACTTGACTTATCCTATACATTTATAATGTACAAAACAGGAATAAGTATTACTAGAGTGACCTGTGCGAATTATTCGCACTAAATAAGTATAATAATTATCACTTTACAAAATTATTTTTTAAATATGATTGCAGGTATTAAATTCGTTTCTAATTTTGCACACTGCTTATAACGTTCTTCTTTTTGTTGTATTACAATATGAAGCTCAGATGACAGATCGAAGAAATATTTTACTAAAATTGTCATATAGAGGCGCAAGTAGCAAAAGCGTTGAGCTAATCCGTCAGATGGCATCACGCAGCATTGCTGTGACGTTGTTCAGCGCTGCTCGCTGTTTCAAAATTATAGCCGTCATATGGCAGACGTTGTCGATGTCAGTAGAGCAAGCAATTATCTGTAAAATGATATATAATTTATGTGGAGAAATTGTGAAGTTTTTTTAAAAAGGGAGGCAAACAACTTAAACCTTAGTGTATTAATATATATGATTATTATTATTAGGTATTTCTTTAATTAATAGATGAATGTCATAAGTTAAAAGAAATGAAGTTCCCGAGAAATTCCTGGAATAAACTTTTCGCATATTAGGAGAATGAACACTATTATGCATGGATCCGTGATAACATAATTGAATACAGTAGATTTTGTATAGATACGAAATTTAATTAAATTGGGTCACATCCTTTCAGGAATGCTTCACACAATTTAACTTGTACAGTAACTTCTTATTAATTTTAGGGGTGTGCGAGAAATCAATATCTTTTCGAGTTATATAAATACTCGATTTTTGAGTAAAGTTAAATTATGTACCTACCTTAAAATGTTGTTCAACATTTTTCAATAGGCTCGATTTCAAAAGAAAGATTGCATGGTAGAGATACTTGATATTCCAGAAGAAAAATAAAATATTTGATAACATAAATTCATTTAATTAGAAACTCGATTATAAAGACTCTCGTTCTATTCCATGAACTGGTAAAAATATCTATTGAATTAAAAAAATAGTTCATTGAAAATATGAATTCGTACTAGACCCCTATTAAACAGACTGAAACTAAATTCTGATATATACAATTACAACACTTGTGCTCAAAGTAGTATCCATTTGGAACGTTGCAGAGAATTGCTCGGTCTAATAATAGTTCAATTTATAAGGGTATAGTTACCTTTACACTCCCTGATTTCATCAAGGACGGTTCCAATAGTACAATTCTCAAAAACCGTTTATATGAACAAATGGTTACCCATATGACGTCGCTTTTTAGTTATTTAGTTTTAATATTGTTATCACTTATTATATTTTGAATATTATTGTATTGTTTTTTGACTTTCGCTTACTTTGTGGCTACGCGAACAAATATCTATCTATCTATCTATAACCCTAGCTGCTGGTGGCTTTAAAAAAGAAACATGTAAATAAGTCTGTAATACACCGAAAAGAATTTTTAGTATACTTTTATTCTGTTTTATTCAAATAATAGTAATCAATCATAGATATTTTTATGAAGTAGGAGTGTGTTATTAACATATCAAGTTGCAAGGCTGAATTCTGACGCGATTGAATCGAAAATCGATTTCTTGTAATATAATTTAATGTATGAATACATGCATTTATATAGATGACATTGAATTTGTAATATTTTTAACTTTGATGTGCGATAGACTTGATATTAAATTGATTTATTATTTAAATGCAGATAACACATATGGTTCTGTTTATAAAATAATTCTTAATATTTTATATACATATTAAATTCTTTTATTGCTATGTAATAGTTTCATTGCAGCTTGGCTCACAACAATATGTTTCAAGTCAAAAGTAAATAAATAGTTTATTGTCTTTGGTAGAGTATCGGGTTGACTTCTTCTCTGTATTTTTGGCTTCCCCAATGAGAATAAAAGTGTTTCTTTGGTTATAAATTGTTCTTTTAAATAAAATAATTTTATTTAAAAGAACAATTTATAACCAAAGAAACAAAATCATTATATTTAAAAAAAAAATTCTTTTTTAAATATAATGATTTTGTTCACAAATGATATAGGATATCCCCCACTCGATATAATTTACTTTTTTGAATTTTTTGAGGAAAGCTTATTCAAAAAATTAAATAATATAGTTGGAGGACAGACTATCGCTGTTGAACAAAATCATTAGATTTAAAAAATATTTTTTACTTTTTAGTTTTATGTTTAAAAATTTACTTTTTTTTATTTATTGAAGAGTTCTAATCAGACGTTAATCAAAGATTTAAAAATTTACATTCGTTACATCACTAGTACGTACAGTTTGACCCACGAAATTATATTATTTCTATTTAATTAATTGATTATGAATTCTTGATTAAAATATAGATTACAAACACGCTATTTTAACAATATACCATTACCGAATACTAAAATGTACCTATTAGTTTAGGAGTTCAATTAAATATCTTAGGTATATCCCAAATGGTCCCATGAGATGAATTGTATAGCTCAGTGCTTCTCAAATATTATGAATCATAAATTAGATAAGATAATAATTTGAAAGGCTCCTCTGATTATGCAAACACCAGGATTAGTCAAAATCAAACACGGTGATGATAGTAATCTAGAAATATAACTGGAGAAAGCTGTGACAAATTTAGCACACTAATTACGTCGATTTTGAGACATCATTTTTAATTTCAACAAGCCGTGGGGTGGGTCCTTTATTGGAACTCTACAAGTGCAGTTCTTGATGTTCACACGACTAATTCTTCCCAGTATGATCAATATTGACTATTAAATATGTAGGTATTTAACAAAATATACCCGAGAAATATTTTCAAAAATACAAAAATACACTTCTTTTGCAGTCTTTCTGTCTAGCCGTTTTTTTATTAATATAAGCTTCCATTGGCACCTTTACAAAGTCGATGTCATTTTTTATTCTCGAGGTTTCGTCTTAGAAAGAAATTATAACGTACGTATACTCACATATTTTCAAAAATAGTGTAAAAGTGGTGTAGTGATCTTGAAAGTTAAAATTTTTTATTTCGATCTTCAGACCCATTACTGGGAAGTTAAAAATGTTTATTTAATTGCATATAACCAATGCATCCTCCACTTTCGTGTCCCTCAAATATTCCTCTTTTATGCAGAACGCCACATTTTACTGAATCGATTTAAAATACAGTTTAAAGTTATTGAAATATCTTTAAAGAATAGCTTCTGTTGCTACATTGTTACATGTCTATCTTAGAAAAATTTATTTCTCAAACAATGTTACCATCGGGATACGAACCCCGAATCTTTCCACTATTATTAAATAGTAGTACGCACTATACCGTATTAAAAATTCACATTTGTTATTGAAATATATTTACGTGAGGCTTAAATCATTATTTTACGCTGAAAAAAGCATAACGCACAAGATCACAGTTGTTAGAGTTAAAAGTTGAAGACTTCCTATTGACGGATAGAGAAAACGAGAATAATAATTTGTTTTTTGCCTTGTAATTCCCGGAAAACGACAGTACCTACCTAATATATTTATTTTGCGTACAAAACACATGTGTGCCAATTATAGAACAAAAAACAATTTTTAGTAATATGGAAGCAGTGTCATTATGATATTATCCAACAAAAACACATATGCAATTTTATAAACTATTAAGTCATCTTTGCAATAAGCGGATTTTGATGTAAATACTTTTATGTAAACTGTTGATGTATTCTACATTTTATAATTCAAAAGATTTAATGGCTTGACGGGAAAAAAAATGCGGAAACACAAATTTGTATAACAAAGAATTGCATATTTTCATGTTATTTATGCCTTTTATGAGCGTTTTAAAATTTTATTCAGCGCGGTTTTTTTATTGAAACGGGCTTTTAAAAAACATTTTTGAATGAAAATAAACTTTAAACGACTAAATTTTTCATAGTTTTTTTATTTGGCATCTATTTAACATTTAAATATCTACACTAAAAGTGAATGTACTACGTAAAGTATTCACTATCGGCAAATTGGTGGTTTAATAAATTAGTCCGATCCTGAATTTGGAGTATCTACCTTGGAATCTTTATTAATTTTCCCGGTATTTTCGGATCCAAAATATTGGCCACTCAAGTCAAGTGGAGGCCCCAAGCGGTAAAAATTTTGGAACCGTCAAACTCAAGTTAGAAATAGAGTTTGCAAAAAAATTCTTAAACTTTTTTACATTTAATTCTGAACACGCTTCATCCGCTTGCCGTTAAACCCGCCATTGATCTAAAAAAATGTTTTCAATCGTCCGACCTTTTGGTCCGCCATCTTACCGACCACGACGCCTATACAAGCGTGTGCCAAATTTATAATTGTATAAACAAATACATTGATTAAGAAAGAGTTTCTTAAAAATATCTTAAACTTTTCATTACCAGGCGGTAACTTTAACACTTTTTTTTTGTTTCCTTTTTTCAACGTAATAAAGTAGCCGTCACGCAGAAATTAATTTCGATAAAGACAGACTTGGACCATAATTGATATTTGAAAAATGTAAGAGCTGCTGTCAAAGGAGATTATAATGTATTATCACAGATATCGCTTTTATATCTGGGTATAAAAATGCGCGAGAGCTGAAAATACAAAACATCACTTTTTATTTGACACTGCTGTCCATCAACTTTTTTGATCACGAAAGGTACACTATATACAGAGGCTTTCAAAATTTTTATATAAATAAAAATGTAAATGTTCGTTTGTTCAAAAACTTAAATCTCTGAAAGTTCTTCACCGATTACTTTGAAATTTTGACATGACGTTGTATTCGAATACGCGTGTTTTTTTAATGCCTATTACACAGATGTCACACCTGTGACAGTTGAAAACATAATATGTTTTTTTTGAAAAACAACGTCATCTATTGGATGTTAAAACAACACACGTTATACTAAATATTTTAAGACAAGGGGAACGCCATCTGTTGAACGTTAAAGCAACACACGCTATACTAAATGGTTTACGGCAATTGGGTCGTCATTTGTGAATGAAACAGCAACACACGCAAACCAGGCTGAGCCATAGTAGCACGTAGTGTTTAATAGCTAGTATTTAACAGAAAAAATCATTGATGGTCAATTATTTCTTTGTGTAACTTTGAGCAAAACTTAAATCTGAGAAACATTTAAACGATTCGTTGAGGCGCAATAATTTTCGAAAGTTGCTGTGGTAAGTTATAAGCTATAATAAACTGACGCTGCGTATATCATCTGAAATAACAGGTATAGCAACTTTATAAAATTGTTGATGCGTTTCAACAAATCGTTTACTGTTTTTCAGCTTGTAGAGTTTTGATGGACGTATATTTCCGCAAGTAGTCAATTAAAAAAGAAAGTTATATTTAGATAGAATAGGCCTGTTTTGGGAAAATTGCGAATACCTACCTATCTTGTTTAAAATCCCTGGAAATGTATAACTACCTACTACTATTTTTAGTATCAATGTTTGTTAGTTCGATGTATATAATGTTATAATAATTAATTTATCATTTAATATGTAACACCAGGAGCAAATTATAGAAACAGTTAAAAAAATGATAACATTTGAACTCTTTAGATAGGTATACATAATATTTAAATCATTAATCATAAATGTATTTTAAAAGTTTTTAATAATTGTTTTGAAATAGGGAATTGTTACATAAAATATTTCATTAAAGTTTCTATTTTCGCAAATAATTTATTATATTTTCTTTTATGCATTCAATAATTGAACTTATATAATATATAGATAGTGTAATCATTTTTAGAATTTTAAAGACAGGACGTTTTTTCATCAAGAGCTAATGTAAGGTAAACTTCGATGAGTCGATGTTTTATATATTACTTTGCTAATGACTTAGTTATCGAGCGTCTATAATCTACTATCTATCTACTGTCTTCTTGGGGTTCGTTACAAAAGAGAAAATAACTGCAATCTCATACTGGTAGGAACTATAGATGTGCTTAAAACTTAATCATAATAGTAGGACACGTTTTCTACTCTTTGGTCGATTTTTAGGGGGTCGCTTCTCTCACCGGTATTTTTTAAATATCAAATTTTTGGATCCAAGGAATTTGAAAACGTATAAATTCACCAACAATTCAAAATTGACTTTTTTCACGTTCACAAGACTTCCCATATAATATTCAGTATTAGTGATGTAACGAATATGAGGCATTCGCGAATGCGAATTTGAATATCTGTCGCCGATATTCGTGAATGCAAACATTCAGTTTTGATATCAGGCGTCATTTGTCCAAGGTTAAAATTTGACAGTTGATTGGCTACACACACACACACACACACATTTGTGGTTCTAGATACTAGGTTGATCATTAATACTACATCTACATTAAGTAATAAAGCTTTAGATGTAGTATTAATGATCAACTTAGACATTAGGTCCTAATGTCAAAGTAAGGGCTGATAGAAAATATAATTTCAAGGTTACCTTACTGAAAAAAACCTAAGTTATCTTTTAAAAAAGAGGTAGGGACAAAATTTCCTCCTAAAAACGCTAAGAAGTTAATATTTTTTTGTCTTGTTTAATATTATTTTCACATATAAAAGGCTTTTTTTCTGATATTAATATTTATTAATATTTGCGAATGCGAATGTCAAAAAAATATGCGAATTTTCGCGAATGAAAATGCGAATATTCGTTACATCAATACTCTGTATAATATTGGAGAGTAAAAATTTAAGAACTGCTGTCAAACGAGATTATCGGTGATATCGCTTCTATACTTGTACTAAAATCTAGAAAATAACGGCAATAAAACGAAGGAAAATGAAGTTTTCCAATAAATATAAAGCGATTTTATTTTGTAATAACAAGTTAATTATAATTTGAATGCAGCGTGGGTAAGTATTTGTAAGTACTTAGCTACACCTACGTAGTTCGCCTCGGCCGTACTCAATCTGGCGTTATTTATAAACCACTTTGGTACAAGAACTGCTCAGTGCTCTCATCGGTTATTATCCTTCTTTTGCACTGAACGATGAGTTTGCCATTCAAATGACTCTCATTCAACATTTGTGTAATACGCTTATGTTTCAAAAACAGGTTATTAAACAATGGGAACGTAGTAAGGGTTCAACGAAAACGATTTGTTCTCGGAAAAAGGGCGTAGATAGGGGGGGTAAAGGGGGTAACTACCCCCCCTCTCCCAGGACCGTAATAATAAAAAATAAAACTGAATATATTATCAATACCTAACTAAAAAACAAAATTGTGACATGATTGCAACAGCGTATTTTGTAACATAATTAGTTTTTGAAATAATATTTGGCTTGACACCTTCCTTCGGGAGTATTCTTGTGCGATATTAATAAAATTAAAATAAAAGGATTCTTTTTTGCTTTTTAGAAAAAAAATATCTACGCCCTTGTCTCAGGGACGTCGGCATCAATATGATGGTCCGACTTTGACCAAGGGCATAGATATTTTTTTCCCCTTGTAAAGCAAAAAAATTCAATATTTTTATTAAGTTTTATTAATATCACACAAGAATACTCACGAAGGAAGGTTTTAAGCAAAATATGAATTCCCAAACCAGTTTTACAACTTTTTTTTAAGAAGTATTTCTAAATTTTATTTTTTAGCCAGGTATTCGTTTTATTTTCAGTTCTATTTTTGTATTATTAAGATCCTGGGGAGGGGGGTAATTACCCTCTTTACCTCCCCTTATCTACGCCTTTGACTTTACTAGACTTTAAATTGAATGCTTTGTTCTTGTATAAGTGGTGACCCGCAAAAGTATAAACGAGTGGTTTTTTTGAACCAAACGTTTTTTCTGCGTGCTGGAAAAATAATAAAGAAAAAAAATAAATATAAATCAGACAACTGAGCCCTGTTTATGTCAAAATATGTAAATATTTTTCATAAAAAATTATTTTTATGTAAATTATTACCTTTTTAGGGTTCCGTACCTCAAAAGAAAAAAAGAATTCCTTACAGGATCAATTCGTTGCCCTGTCCGTCTGTCTGTCAAGATCCTTTTTCTCAGGAACGCGTGAAGGTATCAAGTTAAAAAAAAACTTTTTAACAAAAAAATTAAACCGCCGAAAAACTGGAAAGCAAAAAATAATAAATCTTTTTATTTAACTAAGTTCTATCTAAGTAGTTGAACGTATGTGACAGTCTAGTATATCTAAGTAATTTTGAGTCGGCGTCAACAATCCTTCGCCGGAAATCTCTGAGCGTTCACGAAGTTAATATCAGCGACAGAGCAGCCCTAACGGGCACACTGAGGGCACACGTCTTTGCGAGTGGTCGTGTGGAGAGCGCATGTTTAGAATGTTAATGTTTATCGCTGGAGATTTCACGTATCATTGTTAATTTGATTTGGTTATTTCTTTTAGTGATCTTTGTTCATTGATGGTTTGACGCCGACTCAAAATTACTTAGATATACTAGACTGTCACATACGTTCAACTACTTAGATAGAACTTAGTTAAATAAAAAGATTTATTATTTTTTGCTTTTCAGTTTTTCGGCGGTTTAATTTTTTTGTTAAAAAGTTTTTATTTAATAATTTTTTGTGGCTATATAATTTATAATTGTAATATACACAACTCAGCATGAAAATCTGTGAGTGAACAATAAATCACCCCTATTTTCCCACCCTTAGGGTAGGAATTTTTTTTCCAAATTTATATGAGACGAACCTCGAGGTATACCCTATCCAATAAAAAAATAATTATCAAAATTGGACCACTCTGTAAAAAGTTATGTGTGGTCATACATTACAATCAGTGAGTGAACAATCAATCATCCCCTGTTTTCCTACCCTTAGGGTTGGAATTTTTCTACCAAATTTATATGGGACCAACTTCGGGGTATACCCTTTCAAACAAAAAAATAATTTTCAAAATCGGACTACTCTGTAAAAAGTTATGCGTGGTCATACATAAATAAAAAAAAAAAAAAATAAAAAAAAAAAAATATACGCGTCGAATTGAGAACCTCCTCCGTTTTTGTTTTTCGTCGGTTAATTAATATCAAATAATCAAATCTGCAATCACTTAGTTGTGAAAAAATCAAAATATACGGCCGTTTATGCCGCATATTTTGACACTCGCAAGGGAATCAAAACCTACAGGGTACCTACTTCCCATTGACCTAGAATCATGGAATTTGGCAAGAAGCAATGTCTTATAGCACAAGTAACCTAGGTATACCTAGGTATATCACAAAAAAAATATTTTTTTTGCGATTATAAACTTATTTGCAGTCGGTAACCTGACCGCGACCTATGTCCATGTATGGTATACACTAAGCAGGAAAAATCTTCAAGACTTTATTTCCGTGATGGTGTAACGACCCGAACAGGGTTAAATAAAATCTTTATCAGGAAAGTGTACAATTCGCAATAGTAATAATTTATAAAGCAAAGTAATGCTTAGTAATATAAAAAAGAAACGGATGCATAAGTAAGAGGACCGGCTAAGGCAGTAGGGTGATAGCATTCATTTGAGAAACATCACTCCTGCTCAGAAAAAGAATAGAAGTGCACAATATTTTATGTTAAATTGATTTTACATTTACATTAAAAGTTTTTTATGTGCTACTCTTTCGTTAATACGTTAATAAATATTATATTACGTTTTTGTTGAATTTTATATTGATTTTTTTTATTTTTGTACCCGTCAACACATTATTAAAGTCTTGGTGGTGTTGCAATGGACGAACTGTTTCATACCTACAAACTTGTACGGAATCCTCGGTGCGCGAGTCCGGCTCATATTTGACCGTTTTTTTTTTTTTTTTTTTGTTTACCAAGATGACAACAATAATATTGTATTATATTTAAATGATAATTTCTTTTGGTACACTGCATATATTTTTTCTTCCATCTTTTTCTCATGAATTATACCAATCTTCTGACATATACTAATGGAAGGAGAGCAGCTGAAATTATTCATATTTATAACAAAAGATATGTTTCGTGGTACATTTCTTTTGAATGAAATATCGCAACCCCTACTATTGAGACAATACGTATACTCGCTTTATTCATATACGTGTCTTCTCTTCCGTGAACGTCAATTTAGTCATACAGTTGCGGTGTCTCAGTCTGATTTGCGTGTGTTGCTGTTACGTTGACCAGATGGCGCCCCCGTTGCCGTAAAATATTCAATATAGTGTCCAACAGATGACGCTGAATTTAACAGATTTAGCTCTCATTGCCTTAAAATATTTAGTATAGCGTATGTTGCTTTAACGTCCAACAGATGGCACTGCTTTTTAAAGAAAGCGTTTTTTCACAGGTGTTACATCTATATGCGCGTATTCGAATGCAACGTTGTGTCAAAATTTCAAATCAATCGGTGAAGAACTTTTGGGGATTTAAGATCATTACATTTTTATTTGTATAGATGTTTGAGTTTTTAAGCTCCATAATCATGTTGCCCAATTTTCCTGAAAAGATATCAGTTCGGATGTTTATTGATTTTGTAAGAAAAATACTTTTATTTGTGTGGGAGCCCTACCTTAACACGAATGAAGCCGAATATAAAATACCCTACCGTTTGAGCTATGAGGAGCCTTGAATTGAAATCGGATTAGAGGTTTAAGTGTCATGGCGGAACAGACCGACACACACACACACACACACACACACACACACACAACCATCGATCGACTTAGGTACACTACAAGACGTGACCTAACGTATATCGTAGTTATTTTTCGAGTTCAAGTGAGCGAGGAGGATACAGGACACAGGTACGGTTATGGCCTATCTCTATCATTTTCTTCGGAAGTTTACAGTACACATTTGAGAGAGATTGACCATACATTCCTTTTATCTTTCGGAGGGACACTTTGTACATCGTGCAAAACCTTACTTTCCAGGTTTTTTTATTAGTATTGATAGTTAAACTATTGTTTTTGTAATGTTATGTTATTGATGTTTTCACTGTTAGGTGTATTGACAATAGGCACCGACGTATTCTTCATTATTATGTAAGTTATATGCACATTATTGATATGTGTTACACATATTGATCCCAATTAACATATGTCGAGGAAAGTTGCCTTCAAATGATTGTGTTGGCTATGAATTTTAATAATATTATTGCTTTCTACATTCTTCCAATTCATAACTGATGCGATAATAGTTAGGAATGTATCAAGAAGACTAGAGATAAGGGGACTGAACTTGTCTGAAATTGAGTAGAACATTATGGCGTCGATTTTAGTTACGCTATACACAAATGGTTTGCGCACAACGAATTTCGTCCCAACTCAATCACTTGAATTCCTTCTTTTCTCTAGTTTTATTAATTTGAAAATAAAGAAAAATCAGTTGTTTTTTTATCCTGAGGATCTGTCTGTCTGTCTGATTTTTTTATTTTCAAAATATTTTTGAAACTATTAAGTTTAGAAGACTTTAGAAGATTTTTTACAAAACTTTCTTGTAAAAATAAGTGTGATTATAAACGGATATGAAAAATATACTATTATAATAGAAAAAAAAAACAAAGTTGTAAAGCTTATCTCTTGTGCGCATGCGCCGTTTTCCCAAAAAATTAAAGAGCTCTTCATATTTGCATATCAAACATCCTTCCAAAATTTGGATTTGATCAGCTTGCCCGTTTGTGCACACAGTTTAACAGACGAAACAGAAAATGGCGGCCTAACCTATTGTATACAAATCGAACGGCTGCGAATTTTGGGAGGATATTTGATATACAAATATGAAAAGCTTTATTGTTTTTGGGGAAAATCGGCGCATGCGCAAAAGAGATGTAAGCTATACCTAACGTTGTTTTTTATATGATACATACTGGTATACTTTTGATTATTCCATTTATTTTTACGAGTATAATTTTTTTCTTAACTTTATATTTTAGGAAATATTTTGAAAATAAAAAATCAGCAGTTCTTTGGTTCTATAGATTTGTCAAAAAGAAATTAGTTAAGTAGCTGACAAGCATTTTACATGTGATATATTATCTAACCATGTAAATATATCATAATATTTAATACTAGCCGTTAGCCGCGTCACCACACCCGTTACTAGATATTTTTTTTCTTTATTATAGTATATCTATGTCAAAAATTAATATTTTTTAAGTAAGAATGGTTATGTCACCAAATTGCCTGAAATTTTGTGCAGAAGACTTAAGCATGACCAATGGTCATGGAGGGTACATATGGAATTAAAAACCAGAAACGTGACATGCGCACTTCATATTGCGGGACAAATATATTGTTGATTGACGAAACTGCATCATGTTTGTGCATTATTTGAACTGTGGTTTTCAGGTTGAGCCGACTTTGTAGAAGTCATATTTACAATTGTGATATTTTTAGACAATTACTTACGTATATTGAAATGGAGTTTTACGTATATTGTTTATTGAAGGTAACATTGATTGAGTTTTTTTCCCAATACGTATAGGAATGTATAGACGTGGCTACAGAGCTATCAATTTCCCAGGAGAAAGGACACCGAAATTGATTACTTTCCCACTTAAAGCAACAAGGGTTGATTCTATGTGACCTTCCACTTAATCTTCGAGCTAAAATTAGAACAATATACAGACAGCTTAGTATATATTCACACAGGTGTAACATAAATAGTTTTAAGTGCGAATTTGCAATTGGTTTATGTTTTGTTGTTTATTAATTTTACGTTTATGTTTTAACATGACGTATTCTAAATGTGAATATTAATGCTAATTTATTAAATTGTATCGGAATAGTTTTCGTTTTTTATCTGACTGTGCGACTAGGGTTGCCAGACCCAAAAATAGAAAAGCCGGACTACCTTTTGTTAATAAAAAAAAACTTGACTAGGTAATTGTTTTATACTAATCAATCACAGTTTTTATTACAAAATTAACCGGACATTATAACTAAAAACAACCAATTAACATCGAAAGCCTATAAATACAATACAAGAAACACAAATATAGCCATCTTCTCATTATTCTGGTAGGAAAAACGAAAATATCTTCATTAAAATTATAGCTACATGCTACAATTTGACTTTGGCAATTCAATTAGGAAAATTGAAAAATCTTGAAACGTTTAAAAAAATAACAGAATTTTATAAGTAGGTATGAATATTGAAAATTTAAACAACCTTAGCACAAACGTCATTTTCCTTGAAATGTCATTGACAAAAAGCCGGACTTGTAAATATTTGGCCGGACACGACAGTAAAAATCCAAACATGTGCGGCTAAAACCGGACGTCTGGCAACTCTATGCGCGACAGCAAAGACCGGGTTATGTTTTTCTCACGTATCTAGGTATGTATAACTGCATGTTGGATTATTTATACCCCCGAAACATCCCAACGGCTGGACGGATTTTAATCAATGCGGTGTCTATCGATTTGTGTAAACTGTGCGATGGTTATAGGCTAGGTTTTGTTTTTATAAAGCCAAAATGACGGCCATAAAATACAAAATGGCGGTAAAGACGAAAAAAAAATATATTGCATACCATACCTATCTGATATGGGTCGGTCTTTTGAAATCAAGATAGTTTCCTAGAATATTTTACAGCCATAAGCTCCGTTGAATCAACATTTAATAGCGTACAAAGTTTAATTAAAATCGGTGTAAAATTAATGTTTGGAGTGAAAATAAATTCATTGTTTATTTAAAACACACAGAGTAAAAGAGTTAATTGTGTAATGACTAAATATTGACGTTTGTCATCAGACGTATAATTGAATTCAATTGAAGATTTACCAATAAAATAAGCTATATTCTGTTTAGATATTTTTGTGATATTTAAACCCATACATCAATATATTAAATATAAAAATAGGTAAAAAAAACTTTTAAGTTAAACGGTTTTATTGCACAATCGATAATATATTAAAAAATAGAAAATAATTATGAACCACCATAACCTAAAATAAAATCGTGCGGGGCATTTATATAGTTACATACAGTATAGTCGAAGTTTTTTTATCAAAACTCAAAAATAAGAGAGAAACAGCCTTTCGAAGTTTAAATAAATTTTCTTTAATTTTGAGGTCGGTCCTGGGGTTATATTATGTCACTATGGAAATAAGTTGTTATTATCAAGTATGTGTATTGTTCTGTTTTTGAACAATTTCTGTGAATACTTGATAATAATAACATATTTCCATAGTGACATAATATAACCCCAGGACCGACCTCAAAATTAAAGAAAATTTAATAAAATTTATTTAAACTTCGAAAGGCTGTTTCTCTCTTATTTTTGAGTTTTGATAAAAAAAACTATTTGAAATATTTGCTCGTCTATTTGATTTTTACACGCTGTAAAAAAAAAGCATCAACTTAAAACTCACCCTGTATACGGAATATGAACCCATTTTAAAATAAGAGGGGGATTGAAAAAAAATGTCGGCCTAACCGCTTGGTTTAATTTACTTTACCCGGAAAAATAGTTGCAGAAGAAAATCATGTGCCATTTTTTCGTGCGTGAATAAAACAAAGAAAATACAATAAAAAGTAAACCGTAACCGGATCTAACAAAATGGAAAATTTTCTTTTCGATGTGTACATTGACGGAAAAATAGTGGCAGAAATTTTGGTCGAGCCATTTTTTCGCAATATGACGTCAAAAATCGAAAATTGGATAAAAAATGTCAAAAAAGGTTCAAATTTTAAAACAATTCATCCGCTTCGTTTTTGGATTCTGTTAGCGCCAAATGACCGGGAAATACCAGCGGCAGAAATTTTTGACCATTTGCATGCTCCCCAAGCCACTCCTAAGAAGGTGGGTTTATAAATAGGTACTCTGAATGTATTGAGGTGGCCAATTCAAAAATTCTCCCTCTTAGGGGTGGCAAATAAAGTGGAATCTGGAAATATTCCTGTATATAACCATAACCAGTACCTAAATTGTATTTAAGGTATTTGAGGGATAAAGTAAAGAAGCTCTTTAAATAGAATTCCACAAGGAACCATCTATGAACTCGAATAACAGGCATTACGACAGCTAATTGATTGTGGAAATAAACTGGTTGTCTAAAGAACTCCAAAACAGCACGAACAGTTGCGTGCAAACTAGTTAAAAATATAATTTTTACGCTTAAAAAATATTCAGCATACATTAGGTAATATTGGAAACATACATTTACACTTTCCCTACTGTAAAATAGCTTTTAACGTCTTTTAATGTATTGTTTAGTGGACGGTAGGCTTTATGATATCTATACTAATATTATAAAGAGGTAAAGTTTGTAAGTTTGGATGTAGGAGGTAATCTCCGAAACTACTCATCCAAATTCAAAATTCTTTTCACCTCAAGGTAAACATAGGCTATATATTATATTATCGCGTTAAAATAAAAGCTTTTTTCGTGGAGACCAATTTTGTAAAGTAAGTCGACGGAAAAAACGGTGGCAATCTACAAATTCGGGCGAACCTGGAACGGGCCACTAGTACTTTAATAAAACAGAATATAGCTGCTTAAACGGTACTTGATAAACATTAACAATTTATAGTAATATAAGTTCAATTTGATTGATATTTTGGGAACACTTTAATTTATTATCATGTCTTCAAACACTGTGCATCTAAATCATGCTAAGTAGCTTTTATTTTTGCTTTGAAATCTTAACATTAACTGTTTTTAAACTATTTTTTCGAAGAGTTGGCACACGGATCCAGTAATACTAATACAACTTAATAAATAAAATTATCGAATAATCTTTATCTGAAAAATTGGTCGATAATTTTATTTATTAGGGAGTAATCAGACGTTAATCAAAGATTTGACTAATACAACTTGTTACTGTTGAACCTTGAATATTTGCATTTATTGTTTGACATTTTAAGAAAACAGACCCTCATCCAATTTGAAAAGGGAGATTATTAGAAAATCATAAATATTTTTATGATTCATGGAGAAAACTTGTTTACTCATCAAATGCTGTTTATTTTCTAGCGCTAATTAATCGTTGATTAATTTCTTGTCATGTTATATTTTTTCAGGGTAGAAAATGCTTACGCTTCTGTCTGTCTTTAATACATAATAACGAAAGACATTTTCTTACATAGCACCGTATCTGAAAACACTAGCCGCCACCTTTTGGTTTAAAATCGATGTTTTAAAAGAAAGCATTTCCATTTTTTTTTTGGTATTTTGCTTTTCAGTCAATGAAAAAATAAACACTTGACTATATATTTGGTAACTGAAAAATCGGGGCTTATGTATTAACAAATTGTAATTTGTCAATATTTGCGAAAATACATTTTTAGTGAATGAATACATTTTTTCGTTAAAAATGACTTTGTTTACTTTAATCACGGTATCATACAGTACATCAACTTGCAATGGATGTTTGTATATTTAGTGATGAGCGATATTTCCCATACCTGTGATTCAATCACTGATACTATAGAAAATCACAGGTTGCTATTGCTACAAATATCTGTGATTGCTACTTTACAATATTAACATCAAATTATGACTTTATAATATTGATGTCAACAAATAACAACTCTAACAAATTGATATTTTACAAACTGAAATTTATCAAATATCAATATGACTTAGTATTGTGGATATATACCATGTTAATACTTAATTGTTAATGTATTTGCCATGATCTTAATTCTTTCTAGTGCATTAATATTATAATATACACACAGGGTAGATTTTTAAAACATGATCACTTTTTCAAGTGGTCGACAATTTTATTTACTTGAAGAGTTCTATTCAGACGTTAATCAAAGATTTGGATATGATCACTTTTTATTTCGTAGAGGAAAGGTTATATAAAAAAAACTCCAGCCAATTGGGCGACGGGACCATTCCAACTTCAAAAGTGTTGAAATTTGATTATAATAAAGAAAATAAAATTTCTGATATCGTATGAGGTGACGCGGGTAATTGCTAGTTTTCAATATGATATTTGCTATTCGTTGCCATGGTTACCTACATAATATGTTGCACGTCATGTAAATATTAATCAAAGCATGCCGAACTTGTTTATTTCTGACAGATTCATAAAACAAAAGAGCTGCTGATTTTTTTTTATTTTCGAAATATTTCCGAAACTATAAAGTTTGGAAAAAAATATTTTAACACAACTTTCTTGAAAAAATAAATAAAATAATAAGCAGTTATGAAAAGTATACCATTATTACTTATATAAAAAACACCGTTATGGCAAATATATCTTCTGTGCATGCGCCGATTTTCTCCAAAAACAATAGGGCTCTTCATATTTGCATATACCAAACATCCTCCCAAAATTTGGTTTCGATCCGCTCATCCGTTTTACCTGTATAGTAACAGACTAACAGACGCACAGAGTTTTTCCAAAAATATGTTTTTTAGATTTGGGGGACCTCAAAACGGCAAGATATTGTAAAATTTTTGAAAAGTGATTTTTGACCTAAACTAGTACCATTCCCCACTTGTGGGTTGGAATGGTAAAAGTTAGGAACAAAAGTTGTAAGGAATCAAGGGGGAAGAACATTGGTGTAGTTTTTTATCATTTGGTAAGGGCGCCTTCGAGATATCAATGCCACCTCCACTTTTTTAAATAGGAACCCATAGTTTTTATCTTGGGTTATAGTTCTTTGGGTCAAAGAAAATAACTTCTGTAACAAACATTTTTCGATTACTATCCTGAACCGCTGTTTGGTTCTCAATTCATTTCCGTTTCTCGTCGCATTTTGTCCGAAACTTTTTTTTGTCGGAACGGCTTTGTCTACGAAATAAAAGAGTGATCAACTTTTAAAAAGCTACCCTGTATAAAAATAAGTAAAAAAGCACTGAAAAGCATGGCATCAACAAAATTGCATGTATTTCCTTTTGGATCAAAATCAAGTGCAGGACCCTGTGTATTGTTGCATAACACTATGTTTACAAAAGATGCTCCGTGCGTTCATTAAAAAGAGATTACTAATTGATGTCGTTAATTAACCGATACTTGCGACGGTCGGGCATCACAATAAACCAATTAGTACCTATCCATAGTATATATGCATTCAATGCCTCGGCTCCGAGCACCAAATTGGCTATTTGTATATTATTTTCTGACATTAATGAGCAATACAGTAATTGAAGCTAGTACGCGTGCATATCGTATTATAAGGGGCCCTTTTTTATATCACGCAATTACACCCTCTATGTGATCACAGCAAAAATGTATATACAACAGGTTACCGCCAGGATTTAAACTGAAAACTACGAATTTTGCGTTGGTTGACTTATTAGGGGACGTCCATTAAATACGTTAGGTGTTTTATTCTAAAATTTGAACTGTTCCCTCCCCTTGGTGAGATTTGGTAAGATGTGGTAAGGTCTTTCTCTCCCGTTTGGTGTGATTTATCCTATATTTAAAAAAAAAATTATTTCATATATTTATGTATTTCTCTTCGTACCACTAAATATACTGGCGTACATTTTTTTCTATGAAATAAAAGAAAATGTTATCTGCTATAATCTAAATATATAAAACAAAACCATGACTGACTGACTGATCTAGCAAAGCACTGGACGGATTGGGCTGTTTGGCACACAGATAGTTATTATGACGTACGCATCCGCTAAGACCGGATTTTTGAAAATTCAACCTCTAAAATGGTGTAACGGGGGTTCAAAATTTGCATGGAGAAATAATATAAGATAGATGTATCAATTCGAAAATGCGCAGGATTACTCCTGTCAACAAATAAATAAATATATGTTTCATGCTTTTTCAAGGTGTGTCAGGACGTTGATCCCGTAAATGTCATCAATTTTGAAATTTATTAGGGGGTCTAAGTCGAGAAACAAGTAATGGGAATGCATCCGTGTTTCGTCTGAATCGAAGCCGCGGGTAACGGCTAGTATTGTGTATTGCCGTAGATTATATTGCAAAAAATATTCTGCCTCTATATGCATATTCGTATAGTAATATTGTGTTACAGTAAATGTTCCAATTATAATCACAACACTAATGAACGCTTGTTTGGTAACGACGCATTTATTTTAAATTAAAATTTGGTTGACGTGAAATGGTCACAGCGGACTGGATAACCAACTAAAACACACGAAATACGAAACCTAATTCGCGCATAAATACTGCGCATTTGACCGCCATGTTTTTAGTAGGCATTGAAGTTTAAAAACTCCGAATTTTTGATGTGAAACATCTATTGGCGCGTCTTTGCAGTAAAAAGTCACGGCAAACGGCATGGTGCTCTCTCCCTCTCCGCCATCGCTCTCGACTCCCTTGGCTGTACGCGAGCGTATACTTGTATACCATACACCAGGTGTGACCAAACTTTTATCCCTTAGGGGCTACTTATTCTGTAAAATATAGTGTGTGGGTGACTATGAATATGGGCAAACAATTTTAGGAATTTTCAAATTTATCATAGATATTTTAATAAATAATTAACAAGAATTTTTAGTTAAAAAAATATTATGGCAAATAAAGAAAACAAAATAATTATATTTTTTTTTATTTTATGAAGCACAATAATATTTATTAAATTAAAAAATTACAATGTAAAGAAATGCAGTGCATAGTATACACTATGTGAGCTGTGTGCTTTTCTATACGGCTACTGCAGTATACTTATTTTTAATCTGACATGGCAATATTTAGTTACAGGGTGAAATTTAGTTACAGGGCGAAATTTAGTTACTAGAATTTCGTTTAAATGCATGTTTCACAATTGCCAGGTGTTCCATGATGGCTATTGTTTTTTTTAAAAAGCTCGGTCTTTGGTGTCTAAAATAAAACGCTATGTCTTAGAAATTCACTTACAAATATCTAAGTGGCGAGAATGGAGTTAATGCGTTGGTGTTTCTATGTGCTTTGAAACTGTTTTAACCTATTTAAAATCTAATTTAAAATTCTTAATAGATACGGGCGCGATGTAGAGATGTGGAGCGCCATAGACTTATAATCGTGTTCTAACTTCTAGTCTCTAGCTGATTAACTCACGTAGGGGTGCTTCACAAATTCCAATGAGACAAAATTTATGAAAATACTGGCTCGTGGATATAGATAATTACTTACTAAGTATTTATATAATTTGGGATAATATTGAAACTGAGGTTAATTTGAAAGTCTCATAATAATATATTGTAACGAAACTGACAAAACTGTTCTTTGTCGGTGGTAAAAATATTTATTTACAAAAATAAATGTTTACAAAACAAATTAAAAAGTACTTCTCTACAATAATGAAATAAAATAAATAACGGAAAAACAACAAATGAATTCTAAGCACTAATAACAACTGTATATACAAGGAATATTTTTATCACAGGACACATCAAAATTTATATAGCAAACTTATCTATTATTTATTTACACAGTTCTCAATTTATTTAGCGTCTTTTTATTTATATCGTTCGCGCACTGTTCACTTTTTAACTGAAACTAAAATCCTGCCAGCTGCTACTCCGCTTATATAAAACATTCTCGAATCGTCGACATTCTTCTACGTTGTTCCGACAACAATGTGCGCAATGTTGTCTACGCGGTTCCGACAGCAATGTGCGCATTGCTGAGCTTCCGACAACAATGTGCGTATTGTTGTCGCCTCCAGCGACGTCCCGTTACAATTAGTGATGTGCCGGATATCCGTATCCGTATCCGCGGATATCCGAGGGAGAAGAAAGATCCGTATCCGTATCCGTTAGTTTTCGGCGGATCTTTTACCTTATTAATTTTCAATTCATAGATGAAATTTTATATATATATAGGTGATAAGGTAATAATGAAAATCTGTTAATTTCCATTCAGATTATTTTTTATTTTTTTAAATCGTATTTGGCACCTTTATATTGCAAACATTTATCGTAGTGAGTACCATACTAATAGTACATAACTCAAAGGTACTAAATCAACTATATTTATAATTATATTTATATGAGATATTGCACATCGATCTTTGGAAAGAGACAATCTGTTATGAGAGTTAACTCTTAAAGAGGTCAATAACTTTTTCCCATAACAGATAGTCTCTTTCCAAAGGTCGATGTGCAATATTCACCGCCGCGTACTCTAAGAAAGTTAAAATCCGTATCCGCGGATCTTGAAACCAAAAATCCGTATTCAGATCCGTATCCGCGGATATACATTTTTAACGATCCGGCATATCACTAGTTACAATATGTAGTTGTCAGAACGCATGTATTAAATAGACTATTTTGTCAATAGGGTTCTGTACTGCATATGGCTATTTGAACTGAATCTTACCTGAAAATTAATACTTACCTGATATTATATATATTGTATATGTCTTATGGCAGTAGTGCTAATGACCCTGGTAGTCGAAGCACACTTCTTTTTTCATAAATTAAAAAAAAAATAAAGATATTCGTGGTGACTAAATTACTCTACAAGCACTAATAATGTTGCATAATGGGGTTTGTTATTATTTATGTAGCAGCAGTGTTCGAAATATTGCACAAGTATAGTAATATTATGTTTATATTAAGTGTGTGTGAGGACATTTTAGTTAATGAAACATATTGCTTAGCGGTATGTTAATTAGTTATTTACACAAGTTTATTATTAGTTTAGAGAAACTGGAACACGCGTATTAGATAATTCTTGTCAGATATTGTTATAATATTCTGTAGCAAATACATAGAGATACAATAGTTCGTCCTCTGTTTGCAGATAGGTATGTCGTTTGCTGAATAATCCAGTATACAGAATTGATTCAGGCCTCGGTTACCAAACTGTGAGTGGTTGTTAGGAACTCGTTTCGAGTCCTATCTACGTTAACTTAATTTGACTTTCATATATATTATCTACTGCTATACCAGGACTGTTTTAGCCTGCGGGTCCTAGACATATCTTTATTTGGCCTTCTAGATATTTCGTATAGCAGTGCTATTCTGTATTCTGTCCTAGCAGGATGGTTTTAATTTTAAGTAGTCTACGGCTTCGCACGCAGTTGGGATAAAACAATGTTAACTTTTTCCACTGATGTAATTTTTAAATCTTATGTATTATTTTAAACTTATTTAAACTTGGAGAACCTTGCTTATGGCTTCATTAGCCCCGCAGGCCGCAAGGGAACGACGACAATAGTGAATCCTTTAGCTTCACCGTATAATAAGTTTTTACAGTCAAACGCAGGTTATCACCCAGATTGACACGTAGTAGATACTATATGTCTTTCTTTTAAAGCTTTTTTGTATTTAATTTTAAATTGACTTTTTACATTGCACACTCTTTTGTGCTTTTATTTTGATTCTTACGTCACTTGAATAATTCGTCTTCAAGCATTATCTTACAAGCAGAATATGACAATTCTTCTTGCTTACGCTGGTTGGTCAGATGGAACGAGGCAACGTCTGTTATCTACTAATCTTGTAAAGTAGTCCCGTGTAGAGAAGATAGTAGAGTAATTTCTGCGCACATCCGAGGTTTGGGTCGGATGTTTTCTAACAAGGGTTGGTCGGACCATAATGATAGGGCCAACTTGGTCCTATATCATTATGGTCATTTGGTTGTGCGCCGCTAGTCGAGACGCACTATTGACATTGAATATGTCGCCTATGATTGCCCCTGAAATTACAAATCATGCCTCTACTGATTGTTTTTTAACTTTCACTCTTCTTACTACGCAAATTATCTACTTTGCCTACTATTTTTTCTGAATTATACTGCTTTAGAAAATATTTTTTCAACGATCAAACAATATAAAAGTGCGAACAAAACTCGCTCCCTGAGGGTTTCGTACCGTTATTTCATAAAAATTAAATTTGTTATCTAATGATTCTATATATAAAATCAGAAAATGATTTTCGCATTTTTTTCTTGTACTATGCAACCTTCTTTCGTGCCAAACAAGATTCTAGGTTAACTGGAAACATTACATCGACCAGGAATCGAAAATAGGGTGCCCGCGTGGTAGACGAGGATTCTACCACTAATCCACCGTCGCTCGTAAAGGCTTGTTGCTTACACTGCACTACTAAGAGCTGTTACTGTGTGCGTGCGTAGCACGTTGTTGAGGTTTAAAAACATGTTTTTTTTGTGAAGTAACTTCAGCGGTTTTCGAATTTTTCTCTTTACTTAGCTATAAGATATTGCTTCATGCCAAATTTCATGATTCTAGGACAACGGAAAGTACCCTATACGTTTTATTTCCAAAAGTCTTGATAGACAGATGGACAACAAAGTGATCTTATAAAGGTTCCTTTTTTCCTTTTGAGGTACGGAACCCTAAAAACAGAGAAAATCACAAAAAATTCGACACAAGCGGTCATCGACAGAAATATTATTCTCCATCTCGAATTTTATCATTTCCTCTATCGATCTTAATTTTAAAGAAAGTCTACATTTACTTTGAAGTTCGGAGAAGAATGAAGAATGGACTTGATGCTATATTGTGTAGTTACATGACTTGTAACGAGATACTATAAAGGAAGAATAAAAAAGTTATCGCTATAAAGTAATAATCATCAAAAAACACGCGCCTATGTTGTTTGAACTAGGTAGGGGGAGTGTTGCCTGTCAGCGCGTCCCACAATCAAACCCCGTACACTATATTAAGTTCCAAATGAAAACCTAACCTCGCAGATTCTCTGAATATTTTCTCCTACAAAAGTCTTCATAAAAGTGATATTAAAGAATACTACGTGATTATTTTGTCAATTACACTCCTTGCCCATTTTATCACCACTTTAATTTTCACAGGACGTATTATTTTCTCGATTTTTGTGATGTGAATAAATGAAGCCTTAAAAGCTTACATCTTCATTATAGAATAATATTAAGTTAATTATCGTTCGAAATTTTATAACCAAGTAGAAAAGGAATCTTTATAACATCTATATTTTATTTAAATGCCATGCGATTTTAATGAAACTTGCAAACTTTTGTAATAAAAATTCATATAAGTGACCTGCGTTTGATTTCGCCTCGGTCCTTTCATATTTTTGCTTTGCAGAACGAGACCACTTTTGAATTTTTTGGATACCTCAAAAGGAGAACAAAACGGAAGTCTCATGGTATCATTTGTTTGTCCGCATAGAGATATTACAATAGAGTACGCGAGAGAACAGTGAAAGTGTCTGCAATTAAGAGAGAGAACAGTTCCTTATCTCTATGGTAACTAATTATGCAAGACAGTGCTGATTCGAGTAAACTGCAGCGTTCTCTCTCTTAACTGAGGGCACTTTCACTTATGGCAAGCATACAGATTAGTGTACTCTAGTTACTTGTATCCCATATGTTTGTCCCGTTTGTCCGTACGTTTGTCACAGTCGAATTTCTTAGAACTAAATCAAGGTATCAAGTTAAAAGGCGCAGTTCTAAAGCCTGGTTAATCTGCATATAGTCAGAATCAAAAATATTTTCTCGCAATTTTAAATCGAGCGCCACAACACGCTTGAAACCTAGCAACGAATCTAGCGGAGCAAAATCAGCCTCGTGTGCAGTGACGTTTAATCAGGTTTTTAAATAATATTGCTATCATTATAGCTGTTATTAGAAAGTTTACAACTTTACGCCAACGCGTATTTGATAATGTTTACACAATATAATATGACATTTGCTTTGAATTCACTGATATTTGTTTTCCATTCGACAGTTAAATAGAGTTGACAGGTGATACTTTTCAGCAGATTTCAGTACACCTGTTTTCATAAAAGGTTCTCACTGTGAATATAATTGTTATGTCACACTTCTGTTTTTCCAATAATCAATACTTTTGTGTTTTATCACATACCTACATAATATGTATATACAATATGTATACATTCTTCTTTTCCTTTGTAAAAATCATCGAAATATTATTTATGTGAAAATAATATAGCTACGTTACACAATAAAAAAATCGCGCTCACTTATCCAGCACGGACCAGCACTGACCAGGAAAGCCTGTTTGTCAAGGTATTCGCGCACATGCAACATCTGCTGTCAATCCGTCGCCTGCAATTTCTATTTAGCCGTGCTGGACTGATATAGAGTACTAGTGATGCGCCGTTTTCGTTAATAGGGTGAACCCAATCCTTCTTTTTTGGCTTCTTCGTCTTCCTTTTTTTACATAATATCGTTAAAATAAAAAAAATATAGCTGTCGTGGAACGCCTGGTAGATGTGAAACATAAAAACTGAAAACCGGTTCAGTCGCATTTTGCAGGGCAGCTTTAATGTGACCTTTCCGTAGCCCTTCGTAGCATTGTCTCCTTTTTACCCGTCGCGGAAAGTCCCTGCTACACCTTCATCAATAGAGCTGAATAAATTATGTTTTTTTTTATTATTTATTCATCTCTCGATATTATGGTACCTGACTTCCTGCATGTAGTGCTGGGGCCGGAAGGAAATATAATATGGTATAAAAATACCAACTTTGTATTAAAAATGACGAGGGTAGCTATATTCGTGTTATTAATTTTTTTCAAATACTTTTTAAACCTTTCACCTCAAATATTCATATTATAATATCGACTTTAAATAATGATAATATTTTTTATTTATTTAATGCGTCTATTACAAATCGTCCAAAAGCTGATTTTCACTTAAATTTCAGTAAACATTCGACATTTGACTTTTAACCAAACTGCACTTTTAATAGTAGGCCGCGTGCATGATTTACTATGGAAATGGTAGCACGACTACGTTTCTTTTACTTCTCGGAACTTTACAGCACTAGTGCTGAAGGAGTCATTTTAGTACCGCTATACACGCATGAAAAGCATTTATTTTATGGAGGTATGTGCAAAAGATATTTTATTTGTAACAAATATTTTATCATAAACATATTCAGTATATAATATGAAACAATTTTTAATTTCGTTACGAAATATTTATTCTTGTAGGTATAGCTATAGATATAATATTATATATTTCAATTTGTGCAGATGTTTAAAATGAAAATTTAATTTCTTTTGATATTTATATTGGTTTGTTGGAAACGTTTGAAGATGGAAAGTACCTATAGATGTATTGCTTCCACAGCGCGGGCGGCGTAAAGGTAATATGTAAATTTTTACTTTATTAGCCACAGAACGAGTGGGCAATTTTAAGCTAGAACTTGTTAAGAATGAATTACACGATCGTAAAGAGAAAAAACAAATATAAAGGCTTGAGCTTTTATGTAGAGTTACAGTTCGAAGTCTGTTGACTGTACATATATCAAAATGTGGACAAATGTATTAGGTAATATCGTTAGTAATATATAAAAATACCAGCCGTTACC
Source organism: Xanthostigma xanthostigma (assembly GCA_963575645.1). Lineage (NCBI taxonomy): Eukaryota > Metazoa > Arthropoda > Insecta > Raphidioptera > Raphidiidae > Xanthostigma > Xanthostigma xanthostigma. The sequence continues at coordinate 19,489,631 of OY754468.1, forward strand.
CGCGGCATCGCATGCGATTGAGACGAAAGACGGATACATTTCCATTATTTACTCCTTTCTCGACGTAGACCCTCCTAATAAATTTTAAATTGATGACATTCACGTGATCAACGTCCTGACAAACCTTGAAAATGACACCCATGTTGATTTTTAGACTACTTACCTATTTTCACCCTCTGAGGGTGTTGTTTTTGAAAAAAGCATAAAACACCTGTTTATTTATTTGTTATTTTCGAATTGATACATCTATCTCATATGATTTCTCCATGCAAATTTTGAACCCTCGTTACACCTTTTTAGAGGTGAAATTTTCAAAAATCTGTTCTTACCGGATGCTTACGTCATAATAACTATCTGTGTGCCAAATTTTAGCCCAATCCGTCCAGTGGTTTGAGCTGTGCGGTGATAGATCTGTCAGCCAGTCAGTCAGTCACGGTTTCCTTAGTTATCTTGATAGTCGAAGTTTATACAGTGTGTTCACCGAAAGTGGTAACAGTGAATAATTCGTGTATCCTACTCAGGGGCGGATGGACCCACAGGGATTTTGAGAGTTTTCCCGGTAGACCATGGACCGCCGTGGCCGATATATTTTTTGTTTACTAGAATGATTTTATTTGTATTATTTTATAGATATAAATCTAAGGTAAAGCTAATAATGCGCTTTTTGTCTTTGTTGTAACAGCTCTGTGGCGATGAATAGAGAGTGTCGAACGCCTACTTTGTACAGGGCGTCAAAAACTAACGCTGACTCGTGTGAAAAAAAGTATTCATGACGGGATCGCGGAATCTTACTTTCCCGGGCACAGTTATGCGGTGGACATGGTTGGAACCACGGTGAACACGACATAGACACTGTTACGTCCAGGGTGGATAAAGTTATGTTCACGGTGAACGCAGTTATGTTCCCGAGACAGAATAGCTCAGCCCATCTGCCCCTGATACTACTAGAAACGAAAGTTTAAATCGTTTTTTTTTACTCAAGATTTAGGTACTACCGGAAACTGGATATTTTTTTGTACTTCAAGCTCAACCGGAAGTGTAGCTATGCATTTTTTTTCAAATGGCAACAAATCCTTTTAATATTTTTTCGAAATCTTGGTGTTTTTCTAAGATTATAATAATAAATATAAATTATGTAAATCATATATAATATAAATATAAATTCATAAATATATTTATGTCCAAAAATAGGAAAAGGATAAGTCAATACAATACAAATATGATTAGGCAAATACAGACATACCTATACTTAAAAAACCATTAATTGAATAGAAAGTTTTCTCCTGCAATAAAAATAATTTAAGTTTCATCTTGGTAAGCACTAAGGTTACATAAGAAAATATTCAAGAAAATATATTAATTAAATACAGACTCCACACATGTGTAAATTATTAAATATAATTATCACTGTGTATATATAATAAACCTTTTTTCGAGGGTATTAGCCCAGGATTATTAGATTAAATTTAGCCAAAGATGTGAAATGCGTTATAACCAGCTGAATTTTTGTACATTTATTCTGTATAGGGTACTGAATCATTATTTAAAACTCCCCATCCCTCCCCAGCTTGCATCCTAAGATATACAGGATGTTAGGGGGAATTTCGATTTTAGGTGGGATTCGAATCAAAATTAAAATTTGAACATTTTATATGACTCGGTCAGCTTATTGTCAATCAGTAACTAAGCTGCATATGCATGGTCGATTAGTAAAAGAGCGTAAAATATAAAATAAATGAATATTTATTACTTATTATAAAAAGATCACATATTCAATCTAAGGTTGGGTAACTCAGATCTGAACCGGTTCAAAGAGCCGGCTCCGACAGAAGATCCGTGAGAGCCGGCTCACTTTTTTATGAGCCGAAAGATCAACGGATCCACATAACTCAGTGAAACACTTAACACACAGAAGCACTGTCAGCTCAAATGACTCATGCATCATAATATGTCTGGCTATGGTACACACTATACGCACAGGCGGTACAGCTTATTACAATATTTTACTTAAGTCACAACTATTTAAGGTATTGTACTGCATATTGTAATATGCTTTCTGTACCATAGCAAGTAGCAACCTGTAAAACCCCGTCTTATAATATGTGAGTCAGTCACTGGCATAATATTAGGTGATATGATTGACTTGACTCAACTAACTCAGTAGCTCAGTTGACTCGAATAACATATTCAGAACTCGGCTCTTTTTGAACCGGTTCAGGGAGCCGGCTCACATACGGGATCCAGATGGAAAGATGTAGATCACTAAAAAGACCCGTTTATCTCATCTCTAATTCAATCATCAATCATCATTTTCGCATGATTGACCAAGGCAATGGTGGCACATCGCCGAGCACATTAAGCCTGCTTTCCGACACTCACACCAGCGTTCGCACCCCTTCTTACAACCGCAGCTGATGAGATGTAGCAACTGATCAGGCGAAGGGGGCTGCTCTGTTGTTAGTGGAACTAAAGTTTGACCACGCTTTGTCCAACCCCATTCACAAGGTGGAACATCGTTTCCCATACAGCGCTGCACTTGTAAATAGACTCGATACGAGTGCTGCCGAGTTGCAGCTTTAGTAGGTGGCAGAGATGAGAGCTGAAAATTATCCTTTAAAGTTTGCTTGGCAACTGTCTGTTTGTACAAATAGTACCTCAGCTCATCCAAATCAAGTTTAAGATTAGATTTATTGTAGAGATGCAAAACAAATGCTTCCCCAGCTTGAGCTCGAAGTGCTCGTGAATATGCATGACCAGTAATCATATGAGCAACAGCATTTTTTGCATAAGTCGTAGCCTAAAGTTCTTCTATTCCACTACTCGACATAATATAGCCGACTGCGCCCAAGAATGACATGATCGTATGGAATCCACCTAGCAAAACAACTGTATCCTTTAAATCATCGTTGGATGAGCTTGCTACTATATCCGTGGCTTTGGCATATAATTGCTAATCGAAAGTAACGAAACCAGTATGTTATTTAATTTTGTCACACTCAGATCGAGTATATTTCAATGCTGAATATATGCATGACATATTGCTGGGATCCAAGTTGATGAAAGGAAGAAATGTTACATCACTGATCTCATATTTACTCTCAGACTGCAGACTGGAGACGGATAAAGCCAATATCCGGAAATTCACAGGTAGTTCAAAAATAAAGCTTGCATGGAAATCTTTTCATTTTTTAGTAAATCTACGTCTCGTACCTTGCCACTATCAAGCGAAAGATTACACAATAAACATTTATTCATTGTTGCTTAAGATATCGCAACACAAGCAAAACGAAAGATCCAGATCACAGGATTCACAGGTTATCACGGCGCTGTCGGTATATGCACATAACCGATCGCGGGGAGGGGTGGGGCCGTTGTATACGGTCACGCGTCATACCTAAAACCACAGAACAGTAATAGGTACTGTTCTGTGCCTAAAACAATGCCATCGGACGACTAAATGTGCACTCTGACCGCCACACACAGCGCGCGTAGGTTAGGGGGTGAGAAGGGGGCGGAGGGCTGTATCTCGAGACGCAAGCGGGGGAGGCGCGGGGAGTCTAGGAATATTATTCGAGATGTTATTCTAAATACGTATGCAAGTTTTTAGCTGGTTATGAAGGATTTCATATCTAAAATCTAAAAATCCTGAGCTATATCGTGTAGGGTGTCAAATGAAAGCTTGTAGTAATTTTTATTAATCGACTTCAAAAAAAGGAGGTTCTCTATTCGAATGTATTTTTTTTTTGTATGTCTGTATATTCGCCGGTTTTGAACCGATTTCGATGATTCTTTTTTTATTCCCATATAAATTTTAGCATAATCGGTTCAGCAACTTTTTAGAAAATGAACAAAAATTTAAGAAATATTGCAAAAGTTCGGCGTGAACGTTGCTCTTCGGTTTCATTAGACACTAAAAAATTGAACCTCCTTCAAAAAAGGGTCACTAAAAAGTGTAAAAGGTTGGCGTCTATTTAATTACTATCACGTTTTATGTACTTAGGTATATTAACTTGGTGCCGGCCTCAAAACTTTGTTATTTTACGCTTTTTAGTGACCCTTTTTTGAAGGAAGTTCAATTTAAAAAAAAGTTTCTTTTCGCAGCAAATTTTGTAAACTATGCATTTCGGTCTCACTCAGGGCCGGATTTCCCATAAGGCAATGTAGGCTCGCGCCTAGGGCGGCAAATTTTTTAGGAGCGGCAAAAATCAGAGTTGAAAAAAATATGTGTTTGAAAAAATATAGTCAAGTCAAAATTTTTTTTTGCTATCACGTAATTCCATTAACTAAATTTTTTCAAGCAAATACGGATTTTTTTCCAATTTTTAATTTGAATTTCCCGCTGAGAATTAGCTTAATATCAACCTCCATGCAACTGACATGAAAAAAAAAAACTCAGTGACACCTCAATTAGAGGGGCGGCACAATTTACTCTGCCTAGGGGCGGCCAAATTGTAAATCCGGCCCTGGTCTCACTAAAGCTCTTTATTAGTGCACTCAATTCTTCATCTGTTTTCTTGTTTGTAGGTATTCATATATAATTAATTACGCAAACAGTTCTTACTTTTAATTAAAAAAAGCTTTATCCAGTTTGTTCGTTATGCTGTCGTTTTAAGTGAAGTGAGACACGCGACGTCAGTTAATTGTTGTAGAGCAACGGTTACACATTGTTATTTTCAAGTGCTATATTTCAGTCATGAATAATAATTGGAAGGTTATAAAACATGTATTTACATATAACAATATAAACTGTTGAGAAATGAGAATAAAAACAAAATTGTTATACCTACATGAATTGGAATGTAAATAAAATAAAACACAACAAATATGTTGTTGAATTCGTACTTCCATTTGCTTTCATTTGACATCCTACAGGATAGGCTTGATACATTTTTTCTATTCATTTCCCATTTGAGCCTCTGAAATTAATCCCCAGAATCATGTCTGTGACTGGGTCACCACACTCTCTGTGCCAAACTTCAAATTTTTACGTCAAGTCGCCTGTGACAGATGGATGAACGGATACCGAAGTGTTTCCATAGGTGTGTCCTTTGCACGGAACAGTAAAAAGAACATATTGTTGCTATCTTATGCTTGCGAACTTCGAATTAGGCGTACTTTAATGTTAATATTGACTAGAACCTAAATTTAACATAAACGAGTAAAAAAGCTTTATAGCTTATTGACTTATACTGATAACTCCACATTTGCTACGATTCTTTCACTTATTACAAATAAAAGATTTCAAAAACAACGGGAAAATGTGGGAACAGCATTAATACGGGAGACCCGTTCTGAGCCAGAACTTATCTTTAACAAAATAGACATCATTATGTATTTGAAAACAAAATATGACATTTTTAAATCTAGATTTAAGACTGACACTCCTATACCAGAAACCAAGTACAAGTTTAAATTTTTTATGGAAGCTAAATTAGGCGTGCTAAATTGGCGAAAAGTGAAACGCTTCCCCTTCTTCGACTTCAGCCGGCAGTTGCGAGGAAAGAGTACGAAAATCGTTTCTACTCTCTCTATCAAAGCGTCATGCGCACTCTACACGAATGCGCAATGCGTACTGTGTTTACACGTAGCATTTTCTATAAGCACGGTAACAAATTCCACATAACCATTTCTTAATCCAAAAATAAAAAAAAATCTTCAACGCTAGAACCTAATAAGTATCACTTCTAACGTGCGAGTCGCGAGAGCCTCGCATACTGTGATTTTTATGTAGTAACTACTGTAAGGCAGCGTATCAAAACGAAGCTCTGAAACAAACCCCACCAGAAGCAGTGTGATTTTTCTTCGTCGCGCTCCAGTGTGTGTTGACCTTAATGGTAGCAGTGATGACGCAAGCATTTTATTGGTACTCCACCGGCCGCAGCTTCACTTTGGTGTACCAGATTGATGGTTTCAATTTATTAGTTCGATTACTCGGTTGCTTTCGTTGCTTCGATGCCATCTGATCGACGTCTAGACATGACTTGGTGGAATTACGATACAAATAATGTTTGATAAATCTAATACAGGGCACTACCATTAGATGATTATAAAACTTTACTCCAAAACAGTAGCTGGACTTCTGTCTATAGTGTTGCTTTCTGCACGTTTTCAGAATATATTTGGTACGACTTTGAAAGCAGATTTAAGAATGTTTTTTTTTTTGCACGAGCCCCTATTCTATAAATGTTATTAACTTGTTTTCGTTGTTGCTATTAACATGGTTTAATTGTGTTATTGTAGTTCGTGTCCATTTTATAAGGCTAAGGCCTGTTAGCAGTCATATAAATAAATAAATAAATAAAATAGTTGCTTTTCAGTCCTGTAGGTTTATGTATAGTGGTAAAATGACCCATTTCGCACGAGCGCGCAAAGTAAAACAAGAGAAATGCAATTTGGCCAATCCAATAGTAATTCCTCCGTCAGTTGTCATTTAAATCCATATGAACAACAGAGACGGCATAGTAGACTTTAGAGTAAATCACTGTTTGTCAGCTATTTGCTTAAACCTGTTATTACAAGTGACGTTTGCTTAAAAGGAACAGTCAAAAAATTTTGAAAGTTAATCGAAAACCAGCTATTTTATATACACGTATCAAAAATACCATTTTGTTGACATGGGTAGCTACGGGAATAATTAATGCATTTTATTTTTATTTATCAAGTATATTCTTTTTCAGTGTATATTGCATTTTTTTTCAGTAATGCATTAATGATTTGCATAGTTACAAAATAAACAAATTCCTTTTTCTGTTCGCCCGTCACAGGTGATGCTGTCTTAACCTTCATGGCTAAGTTAAGTAATACGTCATCCGCTGGTATCGATGATTTTCCTAATTTCCTGTTAAAAAAAGTCAAATGTCTTGCTGAACCACTCGTGCATTTAATAAATCTTTCATTTTCAGAAGGAACTTTTCCGAATGCTCTTAAAACTGCTAAATTCATTCCCTTACCGAAAACATCTAATACCAGTCGATGTTCCGATTTTCGGCCCATCTCAATATTGCCAGTCATTTCAAAAATCTTTGAATATGCATTCTTGAACAATCTATTAAAATTTATTAATCAAAATAAAATTATCAGCAGTTCACAAAATGGCTTTTGCGGTGGAAAATCGACTGAAACTGCTCTTTATGATTTTATTCAGTTTGTTATAGAAAAACTGGATAACGGTTTTCTTGTTTGCGCAACTTATGCGGATTTCAGCAAGGCATTTGACACTATTAATCATACTCACTTGCTATGTAAGTTGGAGCAATACGGTATTCGAGGTCTTCCTCTTCGTTGGTTGGAGTCGTATCTGTTACACAGGCGACAGTTAGTGGTAGTAAACGGAACTCGATCTGAGTTACACCAAATTACCACCGGCGTACCACTGGGCTCAATTTTAGGCCCTGTGTTATTTATTCTGTTTATTAATGATTTACCAGTTCAGTTCAGTGAAGATGAAGGGGTTGTGATTTATGCCGACGATACAAGCATCGTGTCAACTGGCCTAACAATGTCAAAGTTATGCGACAATGTTAAGGAATCTCTTCATATTTTAACTGAGTATTGCAGTCATAATGACTTGAAATTAAACGCACAAAAAACTAAAGTAATGCAACTAACTCTTTGCGCAACCGGTAATACAATGCCTCAAATTGTTCTGCATGACCAGGTGCTTGAAACCGTTTCTAACTTTAATTTATTAGGATTTCAAATAAATGAAAACTGCTCTTGGACTACCTACATAAACCAGATTTGCTCAAAACTATCTAAAAACGCTTTTTTGATAAGAACTCTTTGCATGATCTCTAAAGATCCTAATGTCATTAAAACTGCTTATTACTCTTTCATTTTTCCCTTTTTAAAATACGCAATCCTCTGCTGGGGTCAGACTGGATTATGTCAAAAAGTTTTCGTTAAACAAAAAATGGTGCTAAGATACATGTTTCGTCTAAATAATACCGATTCTTGTGTTCCCTATTTACATAGTATAATGACACTGCCCTGTATTTGTCTATATTACGCAGCTGTATATATAAAAACTCGTGATCACTCTTTACCCATGGTAGGGGACACACATCAGTATACTACTATAGGCATGGTACAGCTATCAAAGTTCCTAAATGTAATACTGTGAGCTTTGAAAATCCTATGAATTTTTCCATAGCTGTTTTTAACAATCTGCCATCTCATATAAAAAGTATTCCAACAAATTCTAAATTCAAAATAGCGCTTAAAAAGTTTTTTTTTTCAAAGTCTTTTTATAAAATTAGCGAATTTTTCTAAAACCGATTATTTTGTATGACAATCCAAGCATCTTGTAGATCTTTTGAAAATAAAATATTATTATTATTATTATTCAAATCTTTGATTAACGTCTGAATAGAACTCTTCAAATAAATGTAATATTGGTCTGAGAAAAATTTTATTTATTATTATTATTATTATTATTATATTATACTGGGTAGTGAATATACACACGGAAAACGAGAGTTCACATATAATATTGCAATATTTACTTATGTATAATAATATGTGTGGTAACTCTTTCTGTCACCGACGGTGTTATGACAGCACGGCACGCTGGGGATTTAATGACGTCACTCCGGTTACTATCTATCCACCCTACACCGAACGTACCTTACGTACATTATAATTTACATTATCACAATTCCCTCTGTGGCTAGTCCGGGGATGCCTATACTTTAGTCACTGAAAATTGGAGATGGCAAAGGCCTTTCATTCATTCATTTATAACCGGTGTCATATCTTGTTGGTTTGTTTCATTCAATTTAGTGCATTAGTGTAATTTACGGAAAACATATTTTCTCGTTAATGAATAAAATTGATGATCAAAGTGTACCCTTTTAATCTAATATATAATAATGAATGTACGCTCGTTCGTCTGCTCGGGACCTATGTGTTCCTATATACCATTCATCCCAATTCCCATTACGATGAAATTTTGGTGAGTTATTAAGCTCGCGCTCACAAAGGTTCTTGACACAAAAAAGTGTAAAAATATTATATTTTAGAGTATCATTGCTATACGGTAGAGCCGAAGGGTCCATTAGTGTTGTCCTAATATTATGATGTGGTGGATCCAAAGACTCCAATACTGTTGGTTTGCTGAATGTGAAGTAAGACTGCAATACGGCGGAGCCGAAGACTCCGCTACTGTTGTCGCTGTCGAGCGGGGCGCACCCTCGTGAGGCATAAGATTGTAATACGGTGGTACTGAGGGCTCCACTAGTGTTGCCGCTACTGCTGCCGTGTTTCGTCTCAATCGCGTACGAAACTGCGGGTAACGGCTAAGTATTATATAAACTTTTTTGAAGTTTTAATGCTTACATTTATTAAGAATAATATGTTATTTTCCTAGGTTTATTGTCAGTTCTATTTACATATATTTTTTGTTATTAAAACTTAGATAATGAATATGCTAGACTAGATGAATTTTATTGCTGGAATCAGTTGTCTCCAGAACTGATTCGGAACACTAGCGTCAATTCCACTTGGTCCAAGTGTTTTTTTCATGTCGTTTCACAAAAAAAATATTTTTGTCAGCTTTTCTTTGTCAATCTTGACTTTAATTCGCAAATTCGATCGAACAAATGCCAATGGGTGACTATTAATTTCAGCCCCGGATCTAGGATTTTTTCGAACCGGGGCAGAAACTTGATAATGGCGCCCCCTCTCTCCAGCGTTTGAGATAAATTAGTTAAAACACCCCACAAATATATTATAATGGTTGGCATTTTTTGTGAACGGGAAACCGTCCGAAAACAAACAGATTGAATAAATCGGAAAAAGAACAGATTGGGCGTGGTTTTCAACCATATTCTATCATGATTTTGGCGCCCCCTGAAACCGTCGCCTGGGGCGGGTGCCCCGATTTGCTCCCCCTTAGATCCGGGGCTGATTAATTTGAGACAGGTTATCAAAAGATACCTACTAATCAATCAACGCTGATTTAATGAGGCATCTAAGTCTGCATATTTAAGTATGACATCGTGTCTCGATGACCTGTATTTAAACTAACAGTATCTGGTAAATGAAGTGACGACAAATTAAGTTTTCACATTTTTAATGATCTAATTATTTTGTGTAGATAGTCACGCATACAATATAGGTACCTACAATATACATTCTGTATGGAGCTTTAAATAAAGTTATCAACAAGTTTGAATGTCCATTAATTTTAAAATAATAATAAAAATATTCTTTATTTGGTTGGCACTGACGAATGTACATAAATAGTGTCAGAAGAAACAATAAAATTTTATAAAAAAAAAATATAAAAATTCGCTCTTTTTGTAGAGAGATTTTAATTTTATTTATGTAGATTACGAAGTCTTTAATCAGGAGACCTAGCTGTGTTTTGAGATGGACCGTTTTCTGGCGCACGCGAAGTGGCGCTGTTATTACTACCTGGGAAAACTTCAGTTCTTTCCACCTGTTTTTGCCATAGTTAACAAAGTTGTTTAACTTTACAGACACTACACATATGTAAACCATGAACGTGTGTGCGCTATCCGCAGTAGCTGACGCCATATTAGTTCATGCGACAAATATCGGTCCACCTCTACGCTCGAGCTGGTTCTCCTGGTTATTGGCATATAGTCCACAAAATGACTGGAAGTGACTCCACTGTTCCATGATCTGGAAGAATATAATAATAATAATAAAAACATAAACTCGATGTAGCGAAATTGAAGGGACCGGGTATTTTATTGCGTTATAAAAAGTTTTCGTTAAACGCAGAGTAAAAGAAAACAATAATATTTTACGAATAAGTGGTTTTAATTTAGACTAAATTAAGTGAAAAAAAACATACCTAACAAAATTATAATCTGTTTGTCGTTTTTTACTATGCCAGTATTTTAATTGATCTTTCGTTGAATTTAATTCATATCTTGGGATATACCTAGTGATTTCATCCTCGTTAATTAAAAATATTTTTTTAAATAATTTTGCGGCATGGGAGCTTGTTCACTGCAATAAATGAACCCCATTGTTGAGTCTAAATAATGAAGTATTGTTTCGCTATTGAGAGTGGTATTACACTATATAAAGTGTTTCAATATATGGGTAACAATGTAAACACTGTATATAAAATTTGTCGGTGGGATTTCCGTCTATATGTTATGACTGTGCAAATATTGAAATATGGAATTTCATATGTAAGTAAATTCCTACAATATGCTATATCGATTGCGTAACCTCAGGTTCATCGTTCAATGAACTTTACATAAGCTTTGCTTTTAAAGAAAAGTTATAAGTATATAAACTGTTCGCGCGAGATTAAACATATAATACCTATTATTATCAATTTTACAAAATATCTTTTGAATACGTTAAAGTTCCTATTAATATTGTTAAGACACACCCATTGTCACAATGTTATATAAAAATAATTTCGCCGTTACTAACATTGAGTAATGTCAAGTTTTTCTTCGCGTCAGGTGAATTTACTGTTATAAATATTATGCTTTAAATCCCAAACCCGTCTATAAAACCAGCTTCATAACAGGTATTGTGTGAAGATGACACGTAAAAACAATCACGAAATCCAGCGTTTGGAACGTAGCAACGAAAACAAGCAACGAATCTATCGGCAAAACCAGCAAAGCTTGAAACAATATGATGACGTTTTATGCTCTTCTTTTATATAACTCTATCGGTGCCGTATCTTCATCTCTATAAATAATTATTATTCCTTGATGACAAACAATGGTTATTTATTTAAGTAAACGGCTTTTAATTACATATCTCTGAGCGAATTGTATGAATACCTTCTATAAAGATAATCCGCATATATATAGCGTAGTGCTAATAGACTCCAGGAAAATTCTCTCGTTTATTTGCAAATTTTGTTAGACAGGTATGCCACTACAATATCAAGTGATAGCAGATTTATAGTGTAAGAATTTGCATATTGTGTTTGTGTTGGCAGTTGGTAGTACCATCCACGGGAACTGACTGAATAAACCATGACATGGAAACGTTACAATCATATTACATAATATATTATAAGTATTTGTGAGCGCTGGGTAAAATTGTATATGCCCATTTTTGTTTTATTATACATCTACACAGATTTTATACCAAAAATCAAATCAACATATGAACAATTAAATAACTTATCAAATAAATAAAATTGTCGACCAATTTTTCTCAGACCAATATATTGACAAAAAATAAAAAATAACAAATCAATATAACACAAGATGACGTTTCGATCCGGATTTGGATCTTCTTCAGAAAAATCTGAGAAAAATTGGTCGACAATTTTATTTATTTGAAGAGTTCTATTCAGACGTTAATCAAAGATTTGAATTAAATAACTTAGTTACCTAGTAATAATTTTGTTGTAATCAAGAAGTCTGTATACGTAACCAGAAGACCTACCTTCCTATGCTTGCTGTGTTTCGAGACGGACCGTTTTCTGGCGCACGCGAGATGGCGCTGTTAGCACTACCTGGGAAAACTTCGGTTCTTTCCTACTGTTATCGGCATAGTTACCAAAGTTGTTAACTTCAGAGACACCACACAGATGTAAGCCATGAACGTGTGTGCATTACCCAGTAGCAGACGCCATATTGGTTCATGCGACAGATATCGGTCCACCGCTACGCTCGAGCTGGGTATCCTTCTTACAGACTTCGTGGTTGGAATACAGACTTTTTCGTTTATATAATACAAATATTAGTTTTTCACGACTCCCTCTAAAACAACTGCCTGTATTGTGGTACTGAAATGACCAAATTCGCATTAGTACGTAAAGTAAAACAAAAGTAATGCGAAATGTAGTTGTATTACTTTTCCATAGTACAAGTATACAAAAATCAAACGCGGTCTATAATTAAAAGAGAACTTACTCATAACAGAACTGTCAATTTTTTTTAACTCGTTTGAAAATTTAGTGTTCACGTAGATTTATTTATTTTATTTATTTATTTATTTCTTCAAACAAAATATAGGTACAAATTTATATAATATAATGTAGTTTACATAAAGAGGATTTCCTTCCCAACTTGGGAGACCAGTGATAGGGCAGGAGTCCAAAAATTTGATATATTAATTATTTTTTTCAAAAAGAAAAATTAACGTATAAATACCATCGACCGCAAAAATTATCCTGAAGAAGAGACAATTGTAATATTTTTCTTCTTCCTTATAATGCCGTTGCCCCTGAAGTAATATCCTTCATACAAGGTGGTTTGAGATTTAAAGTTTTTGAGCAGGATATTGTGCAGCTTGTAGTAAGCATCTCAAAAAACAATATTTTAGATAATCAGATCACTTTTTACACGCACTGTATTATAGCGTTCTTCACTTCCACAGGGCTTAGAACTGATATTAATCAGCTAAAGTGAAAAGTTAGAAACTTCTCCAATTTTACAAATTTTCCAACTTAAATTTATTTATGCACTTGAGAAATGAAAGCATAACCAATTACAGTGAAATATTTACGGCGAATAAGTCGGAGACCGAGCGAGTAGCAAACAACTACGGCCCAACGGAAGCGAGCCAAACGGCGGCATTACGACCCAAGCTGTTGCCGTATATGAAATAAAGATAGACGCATTACATAAACCGGGATGAATAAAAGAGACGGGTGCAAACAATTTACGGCGGCGCTCGGCGCTCTACTTACTGATCTAGTCACAATGGATAACGGGTAGACGTCTCGTTTTTGTAAAACGCTTGATCTTTCTTACGAGCAACAGAGCGTGGACAAAACGTCTGAACAGAGTCCTCTTTGTTCAGACTGAAATTTCAGTGCAGTTTATTTACACTGTTATAAATATGTTTAACAACCTAAGAACACTGAAAATGTTGAAGGGGACAGATTGGTGGTCAGCATGCTGGCCTTAGAATCAGATTGTAATTCGAATCGTAATTGCGCGCATGGATGTTTTGTGATGCATTTTTCATTTGATGTAGTTTGTTAATTAGACGCTAAAAACCTTTGTTGTTGAGCAACTTTCAATGGGAGCTCGGTCTTTTAACGTTTACGTGAAATATTTAACGCTAACGGTGTAATCAAGGCAACTAAGAACAAACAATATATTATTGTTCAATAAATAAAATTATCGACCAATTTTTCAGACAAATATATTAACAAAAAATATAAAAATTAACACATTGACGTTTCGGTCCGGATTTGGACTTTCTTCAGAAATATGTAATCTAAAAAATATAAAAAAGAATTAGTATCTATACTTATTTTACCATAGAATTAAGACTGAATTTTTTAAAATTATATTTATTGCAGAGTTCTAATCAGACGTCAATCAAAGATTTGAATATATTATTGTGTAATTTAAGTCTACTTAGATTTAGCCTATGTTTCATTTCTGTAGTGTGTAATGTAAGCAGCATATCGCTGTTCGCTGGACGTCGCGGCTTCATTCAAGCGTTGAGGTATATAGAACTTATTTTAATAAGTGAAAAAACAATGTGATCCGTCGGGGGAAGCCTGGTAAATGTGAAACGTAAATTTAAGCAAAATTGGTAACTAAATTTTCCCTTACAACTGAACTTCGCCCTGTCATCTAACGAAATTCTAGTATCTAAATTAAACGTATATCAACAAAACGTCTTGTTTGCCACTCCAACACACACACGGCAAGCAGTAACACACAGTTGTCCAACGCATACACACAGCAATCTGCTATCCACTATGTTCAGATCAGTGACCGTATTCACTAACATATCATATATAGGCCATGTACCTACGGATTAAGTTGGAAGTAGGTCAACTCAAAGTCTGCGTCGACTTTAATGTAGGTCGGACATTTTGAAAAAACCATGACGTCGTCGTTTTATGTGGCATTTTAACGATTAATGCTTTACCTGCGATAATTCAATTAACTTGATCCATATTACCTACGTACATTTATTCGATCCAGGTCGCAGTAAAAAAAAATTCTGTAAACTTTATTGTTTCGGAAATATTTTGAAAATAAAAAAAATCACTTGTTTCTTTTTGATAGATCTTCAGAAAAAAAGAACAGTTGATTTATAATTTTATTTTCAAAGTTCCTTCGAAACTATAAAGTTTTGAAGAAACATTTCTTTACAAAATTTTCTTGGAAAAATAAATGGAATTATAAATAGATATGAAAAATATAGGTACATAACAATATACCAGAAAAACTAATTTTTGCATATCTCTTCGGCGCATGCGTCGTTCTTTCCCATAAACAATAGGGGTCGAGCGGATCGTAACCAAATTTTGGAAGAATGTATTATATGCAAATATGAAGCGGTATATCGTTTGTGAGGAAAATCAGCGCATGCGCAGAAGTGATATGTGCTATAACGTCGCTTTTTATTTAATAACGGTATACTTTAGAATTTTTTTTTTATTAACTTTACAGTTTCGGAAATATTTTATATCTACTTAAATTAACATTTTATTACTTTCCTCCTTTTAATGTTTTTTTTTTTTTTTTTGAGGCTGGCAATTTTTTTTAATAGTTTTTATTAATTTTAAATTTACTATATTATACATGGACGTTTTTATACACTTTTACTATTCCAACCCACAAGTGGGGAATGGTACTAGTTTAGGTCAAAAATCACTTTTCAAAAATTTTACAATATATTTCCGTTTTGAGGTCCCCCGAATCCAAAAAACATATTTTTGGAAAAACTCTGTGCGTCTGTTAGTCTGTGAACACGATACAGGTCAAACGGATGAGCGGTTTGAAACCAAATTTTGGGAGGTTGTTTAGTATACAAATATGAAGAGCCCTGCTGTTTTTGGGGAAAATCGGCTCATGCGCAGAAGAGATATATGCTATAACGGTGGTTTTTATATAATAATAGTATACTTTTAATAACGGATTATTATTCTATTTATTTTTTCAAGAAAGTTTTGTTAAAAAAATTTTTTTCTAAATTTTATAGTTTCGGAAATATTTTGAAAATAAAAAACAATCAGCCGCTCTTTTGTTTTATGGATCTGTTAGAAATAAATTAGTTCGGCATGTTTTGATTAATTTTAACATGACGTGGAACATATTATGTAGGTACCATGGCAACGAATAGTTAATATCATATTGAATACTAGCCATTACCCGCGTCACCTCACGCGATTTCAGAACTTTTATTTTCCTTATTATAATCAAATGTCAACATTTTTGAAGTTGGAATGGTCCCGTTGCCCAATTGGCTGGAATTTTTGAAATCAGTTAGTCGATGCCTTTAAATAGCGGAAACTGCGTAAATACGTTACTTCCGTCCGAAAAAAAATCTGAATTACTCTGAAGTCGCGCCTAAAGAAGTTTTACTTCAAAAAGCATTATGTGAAACCACATTCAAGGTGACGAACTCTTAATTCTGTACGCATAATACATTTGTAGGGCGAAAGGGGGTCGTGTACAAACAAGGAGAGAACAGACAGAATGCCGACATCGTCTTATCCTTGTACTCTAAATACGTTGAACAAAGACGTCCTTATACACTGAATAGATCAATACTTTCCTCGTGGTGGTGCTTATAGAATATATAGACCTATAATGTACCTACTATAAGTTCTGCTTCCACTTTGAACGCAACCTGACGGCTTAAATAACTATAAAATCCATAAATAACAAATAAATATAAAAAATGAGGGAGTCTTACAGTAGCCGGCAATGATGTGTAACATTATTAATATGGTAAATTTTTACGGAATACAAGGCTTAACATTTTAAAAACAATTTTTATTCACTAAAATATTCTTTAATGGCCAAGGTTTCGGCAATATTTTTTGTATTCTTCAGGATTTGCAAACTGTACTTCATTTAATAAAAATTTTAAAACACAGATAAAACTATAAAAACCCTTTTTCTAAAAAAATATAAAATTGTTCCTTCCTTATTAAAAATGGATTTGTGTAACAGGACTATTATTTTTAGTCGAACAATTGTTTGAAAATTGATTGAGAAGTTGTATATTTCCGATTTCAATAAACAAGAGAGCTTGTTGCATTAAACGACGACCTTGTAAAATTTTATACGAGCGAGGTTTGTGTGTTTGTTAGTCCTTTGAGACATTGCGCCAAATAGATATGAGATTTTTGTGGAGAAATTCTCAGGACAGGTTGACGTCCTCATGGGTATTGTAGGTACATTGTAGGAACTAGATATTATATAATATGAGATACCGAAGCTACCTTGTGTCTAGTAGCTACGATTTACGATTGTACCATTTTTTCCAACGTTTTGCGAATAGGTACCTTCTTTATTGTTTTCATGGACAATCAAGCATGCTTGATAATCAGTGTTTGCACAGCAATGAATAGCAGGTGTCATTTTCTATACAAACAATCTTGTGCAAGCTTCATTTTGTATTCATAATCCCAGAAAATCAATATGACTTAAGTTGCTTTCATAACATAGCAATTGGTCTTACGCTCGAAACAGACGAAGAAACAAAAAAGAATAAATTGGATAAGGGATTACTTTACAAAATCACTCTAGTTTTCATTTTGAAATACACAATTATTTATAATTCAATCAAATCCCGTTTTGCTAGGTCTCTGCAATGTTTCCAAGTACAAGCTTGCGATAGCATTATGATAAATGATGATACATAATAGATTATTATCATAATGATTGTCAAGAATGCTTGATTGTCTATGGACTACTTTATCTTTGCGTTTACCACTTCAAAATTTATTAAAAATATAAAGTATGCCACTTGTAGTAAAGATCGATGTATCGGTTTAGAACAGCCATTCTCAAGCTTTTCAAGAGTTGGATATTTGAATATATAGGGAATAAAATACAAAGCCCTAAAATTATATATAATTAGCGGCCCGTCCCAGTTGCACCTGAGTGCAAAACTGTGAGATTTATTAATCTTGTGCTAATTGTTAGTAGAAGTTTTGTTCTAAAAATTTGTATTGAAGGAGATTTATTTGGTTGAGGAACAATTGAAAAATAAGCTTTACCAGAGTATCGCTTGTGGCCAACGTTTCGTAAATGTATTTGAGACCCTGATGATGAAAATATATTTTTCGAAACGTTGTTTTCAATTGTTCTTCAACCAAATAAATCTCTTTCAATTTATTTAATCTCTCTCTCCCTGTTTCTCTCGCTCTCTGAAAATATTATATTGACCTTTCCATCTATTGTTTTGATGTATCTCTAAAGATTTGGCTGGCGTTAGCCCATGTATTCGTACGAAAACACCATCATAATTCAGCCATGTTGTACAAAATATTTACAAATTATATATACAAACCTTCCTCGTTTATCGCTCTTTCTATTAGTGAAAACCGTTCCAAAATTCGTTGCGTAGTTTAAAGAAAGCGGAGAAACAGACAGAGGCAAACAGCGACTTTGTTTTATACTATGTAGTGATATAGCACGTATAATATAGTTCCAGTTTTTGCATAGAAAAACATCTTACATAATACATACTTACACAATTTAATTTAAAAATGGTAATACTAACTTTGAATTAGATGTCTTATTAAGAATTAAATGAAAAATATATTAATTTACTATTTTGCATTATTATCGTATGTATCTTTTTTAATACGAAAGGTGATTATTGTGTAATTTTGAACCTTGATATCTTGTTCCCTATACTCCGCAGTGCTGAAGGGTTATGACAATACTGAGAAACCAAACGGTTTTCAAATATTGATTGTTTGTTCAAAATCTTAAATCTCCAAAAGTTCTTCACCGATTGCTTTGAAATTTTGCCAAAACGTTGCATTCGAATACGCTCGTGTTTTCATACACCCATTACATAAATGTCACAACTGTGACAGGTGAAAACATGCTTTTTTCGATAAACAGAGCGATCTGTTAAACGTTAAAGCAACACGCGTTATACTAAATATCTTACGGCCCCATCTGTTGAACGTAACAGCAACACACGCAAACTAGACTGAGCCATTGGCCGGGTACAGCTAGCAAAAGAATATTAAATTTTAGTTAATTTTATATTGACTGGTTGAGAATGGCTGGTTTATAATATTAGAAGTTTGCAGTTTTAAGAACTTTAAAAGATTATGTTTTTACTGTTGAACCATACATGATGACAAATATAACAAAATACATGTTGTGTTCTGTGTCCGTTAAATAATATAAGGTTCGTTCCAAGCAGCCAGCAAACGGGTTCGAAACCGTCACCCGCATGCGTAATAGCTAAAACGTGTTCTAAAATCGTTTTACCTACTGCGCATGCGGGTGACGGTTTCGTTACCGTTTGCTGGCTGCTTATGGAACGAACTTATAATTTGTGGCGATTCCCCTTAATAGTGTAAAACGCAATTTAACTACATCAGCAGCTGCACATCCGTTTCATTTAAACTTTAGATTTTGCTGATAGGCATTATCATTTCTCACACTATCTCATGTATTGAATTTTAAAGGGTAATCTAAGAGTTAGGAATACTTAGTGCAGTTAATTATTTATTCTGTAAGAATCAAGTTTACACAAATTATTGCATTGAGTTGGGATACAACTCAATGCAATAATTTGTGTATACTTGATTCTTACAGAACCTTGAAAAAGATCGAATATCGATCAAAACGTTGGTGGAATAAATAATTAACTGCACTAAGTAGTCCTAGATTACCCTTTAAAATTCAATTATAACAAAATATATTTTTTCGCGTTTTTTAATATGTAAAAAATAAATATATAGAAACATGTGTGCCGCAAATACGTGATGTCTGATGTAGTATACTCTCAATACAATTTGTATAACAGGAATTCACTTTTTTGGACTATTTCTTGTTTCGTTTTCTTTCTTTTATTTATATACGTCGGATGGAAATTATGTATGTGTTCATTTTGAAGAGAAATGTGCTTTTCATACAGGGGGAAGTATTACATTTAAATCTACGGTATTTGGTATATTTTTTTTAGAGTTACGATCATTGAACATTTTGCATATAGTGATCGAAGTAATGCGTTTGAAGTCAGAGGCGACCTAAGGATACATTGCGCTTTTTTAATTTTTACAAGTGTTTAACTTGCGATGTTACCTATGTGACAATGTTAATTTTATGATGTGTAACATCTTCTCGAGGCCGCTGCACACGAGGCTGGATTTGCCGCTAGATTTGCCTACTAGTTTTCTAGTGCTGGTTTTCTTAATTGCTTTCATGTTCTCGCTTCACACGAGCCGTCTTTTCAAGCTTGTTTCGTGAATGCGCGCGTATAGTGACAGTTCAAATATAAACACTGAGCGAAACGTGTCTGTTGTCTGACTCTGATCAGAACGACTCCATGTTGGTTTGTGGGCGTTTGTTCATGTCGCCCACGTGACAAGATACTGTTTCCTGATTGGTTCTTGCTCCAAGCAAGCAGAGGACCTAGCAAGAAAAATAGCCCCCGATCTAATTTTAAAATCTATCTTTAGATGTCACCTATTTAGATGTCACCTTCAACTAAAGTCATGTTTAATCCAACGCTCACAAACGTAACGTCCTTCCATAAAACGTCGTCCTATAAACGTATCGCGCCGACGGCACGGTTTTATTCCCAAACAAACGCGCCATTAGATATTTCACATCAACAATGTGAAGAAAGCCGATTAAATCAGAGTTTGCTGACAATATTATGCCTCGAGCTGACCCTGCTTGAAGGCCTTGGTTCTAATACATTCCTTACAGGAGTTCGTAGCGGTTTCCCAGGGTCGATCTACGACCGACACGCGCTACGCGATGGTAGAACAGAGGGCAATGCTGCAAGAGACCTCCACACTCGCAATATTTATGTTCCACGGTTCACACATGAATAGAATATTCGATTTACAATATTGAATTCACATGATACGAGTGATTTGAAATTGTTTTGTTTAAATGTTATTTCTAAAGCAGCAAAATGAAAATATTCTGTGATTTCAGCAGATAATAATACTTGAATAAAAGCTTTTCTTTGATTTTCAAAAATCATTGACCTGTTTTGTATGGTTAAAGACTGACTTGTAGAATTTTGTCGAGCTCATTGGTAAAACCTGTCTATATTTAAGCTATCTCTTTTCATTAATCATTCACATTGCATAGTAAAGTCATCTCACAAATTCTACCTAATATTTTTAACATATTTTGCAATCTTTCGGGACTATTTTAAATGAAAGATAAAATAAAATTTCGAAGATATTGTAGAATATAGACGCTCTATAACAAAGTACCTTGTTAAAGAGATGCGTTCGCAACATCTTAAGAATCAAAAAACAACGTGAGTCATGTAATCCATATTTTAAGCACCTGGGAACATTAACCCAGCCTTGTATATATATTTTAGAATCAGCTTGTTTCGTTAAACAAAACTTTAGTTATTTTGAACAGAAGAGGACGACACATGAATATTGCACTAGGGCAGGGTCGGTAACTCGCGGCTCACGAGCCGCATGCAGCTCTTTCGATGTAAAGTTGCGGCATACGCAAAAATTAATTATTTTATTATTAAAACCCATAAAAATCTTGTAATCAATCCATGATTGAGTCCATGTCTATCTCAGCTTCCACTCGAAAATTTTTAGTGGCTTTGTATAAACTGGGAAATTTTGTAAATTGTAACTTTTGGCTCTTTCGTCTCTAGAGCTTGCCGACCCCTGCAATTGGACACGGACGTATCTTCATACTCCAAATGTAAAACAGTCCATAGTCAAGAGAAACATGTACATACATCCAATTAATTAAATTGTTTAATGTAGTTCCATCAGAAATAAGATATTTAAATAACAAACTCTTGACTTTCTAATGTACATTTTTTGAATTTTTATGTCATATTTTACAACGATATTTCTAGACTGTTTAAATTTTTAATGACATGTTTTATGTCTGTCAAGTATCACAAAATAAACACTTTTATTATTATTATTAAGAGTTACTATTTTTATTATTTTTGTCTGATCGATACACCCTATCCAAAAAAATTTTAATTTATATCAAGTATCAACATTTAGTTTATTTTTATATGATATTAATAGGTTTTTTTAGGGATGCATCGATACGCCTTTTCGCCGATACTTACCGATACCGATACTCTTATAAAAATATCGGCGATACCGATACGCTTATTGTGAATTCAAAAATGAAGGTATAATAAATAAATCACAAGTCAGATTTTTTTTATTAATATAAAAAGTAGAGACATAGGTTAATATTAGATAATTAAAAATTTTAGTAACCAAAATTAACATTGATAAGATTTTTGTTTAAAAAACAAAGTAATCTTAAGTTTTGCGGAAAAAGGCGATTTCGCAAGTCTGTTTGAATAAGACCTGCCTTGGAAAATAGTCTCTCAGATGCGACAGAACTCATTTGGAAACTAAAGTACTTCTGCGCAATTTTTTTCAAGTTTGGGTATAAGACGTCATTGCACCAGAAAACGAATGGATCTCATCTCTCGATATATTGGGAGACCTTAGGTATCTCTCGACTTCTTCTTTGAGAGAATTACACATTTTTAAATTAAAAAGTATCGTTGAATCGGTCATATAAATATCGTCGATACCGATATATCGGCTAACCCGAAGTATCGCCGATATATCGGTATCGGTATCGGATGCATCGCTAGTTACTTTTAAGTAAATAAAAATAATGAATAGGTATATAAAGAATACAAATAACAAAATATATTTGTTGTAGCTTCATGAAATTCTTGGTTTCCTTTTTTTTTCTTTCATCTGTTTATAAACAATTTTTTGTCGCTGAGTTAAACCATTATGTCATCAGACAGAGTGAAACCTGTAAAGGTTAATTTTGATAAGTACAAATTTCCCCTCCTCCCCGCAAGAAAGACAACGCCCTTTACAGACCGTTCGTTGTTCCGTACTATTTAGTTGTTGAATACGCTGAATAGCGGTCGTGTTGGCACGCTGTGCTTTCAAAGCTTGTGTGCATACTTTATAAAGGATGACGATGGGAACCCGACTACAATTCAGTACCCGGCTAAAAGCTTAGAATCTGTTAATTGATAAATTGTCTGTTAGGTACACGATAAATTAAATAGCGCGAAATTTAATCTTTTATTAGGAGAATACCTTAAGTAGGTATGCATTAATTCCTTATTTCTTGTCCAACTCACAAAAGGTTCAAAGAATATAATAGGTTCGTCCCACATTTTTTTAAGGTTAGATTCTACGCTACAAATAGATAATAAAACAATTTTTTGTGACATTTTCGAAAATTTTTCTACATGAAAAACACTCTCTAAAGGATGTGTTTTTTAATGCAAAATATAATCCATTACGGTGATATGTCATCGCTGGGCAGCTTCCGCTGATTGGCTTCCTGTAGTTGAATCACGCTCACTGGTTCTTTAGACTTGAATCATGCAGTAGTCATATAGATAATTATTATATACATCTCTTTCTATAGACATACCTCTCTTTAAATATGAGCAAAAATGATGTGCTGGCTATAGTAATTCCAGCTTTGACGTCACCATTTGGCACCTAAATTAAACCGAGTAATTAATACATATAATGATAAAATATTTGATTTACATTATTTGTTTAAATATGGTCGGGACGCCTATCAAAATTTTATGAGTTTATTATTATAAAACAAAGTCCCTCCGCCGCGTGATAAACTCAAAAACAATACCGAACGGATTTTCATACGGTTTCCACTAATAGAAAGAGCGATAAACGAGGAAGGGTTCTGTATATAATTTGTAAATATTTTGTACAAACTGGCTGAACTATGGCGTGTTTTGTCAAAAAAAAAAAAAAAAACTGTTTTCGTACGCTTACGGCTAACGCTGGCAAAATCTTTAGAGATACATCAAAACAATGCACTCTTTGATAGATTTGCTGTGTAGATATGGGAAGGTCAATATAATATTTCCAGAACAGTTTTGCACCCGGGTGAAACCTTCACGGAAAAAACAACCTTGGATCCTGCAGCTAATGACAAAAAGCTGGCAAGTTCTTGTGTGCTGCAGTCAAAAAAATTAGTCACCACGCATAGAATGTTTTCTGGACAGCTAAGTCAACTTATCTACTTCAGCTGATGGAAATTTACTGGTTAGAATTAACAGCCACAGATAAACATATCATTCAGAGTCTTGAAATAGTAAGCTAACACAGCCATTCCGTACGCTCTAGGGCTAGTTGATCAAAAATAGTGTGCCACAGCTAATTTTTTTGGGTGGAGCACTTAGTATAGTTGTCTGTACGAGATTTACGTATAGCTGCCTTGCACTAAAATGATGCATGTGGCATAGTGTTTTTTTTTTGCTACAGCAGCCAATGAGCAAGCGAAAGGCAGCGAATGAAATAAGCATTTAGCATTTTTTTTTTTAAATTCGGTATAGTTCGGTCCGCTCGGTTAATATCGCACGATGACTTTGCACAGTTCTTTGCGTCTTTATGCTTTCATAATGTCATTTATTTAATGATCTGTGTCCTGTGAATGCAGAGTTCACTGTTCGAATGCAGGATTTATATTGTGGTATATTAGTAAGAAATATGGATGTCGAAGAAATTTTACGTATTTGGGGATTTGAAAATTTAATAGAGACGTTTAAAGGTAAGAAAACTATTTTATTTTTAAAATCAATTATTTATATAGTGTCCCGTGTGTACCTATATAGTTATAGCATTGCATCATATTATGTTTAATTTTCAATGTGTATAATAATTAAAAAGTTTAATTTTTAATACAAATTTTGCATTAATTTTTTTAATTATCTCTGTCAAAGTCTTCCAAAATATATGACAGTAAAAACTAAAATTTAGAACATACTATTTTTCTTTCAAATACATTTTATTTTCCTCTTTGTTAAATAATGGTTTATACTTTATATCAATAAATAATCAATAATTTAATTTTTACAAGAAAATATATTTTTATTTGACAATATGAAAATCGATGCAAACTCTTTACGTTTTAAAAATATCTGTTCTTCGTCTCTGACGCACTCATTTACAATTAATACCTAATTCATTATTTCTAATTTAAATACTTTTGTTTCAGGATATTAGCATATTACATGAAACTTCAGAAGCCAGAAAAACTCGGGCAAACGTTTGTGATAACTAATAAGTATTACTTTATAAGAATATATGTCTGTTTCTTTACTATAATATGTACTAATGAAATAAAACTATTTAATATTATATCACACTTGTTTATATTTGCTGCATTAACTCATAAACCCATTTGCTACAGATAAAAAAAAATTCTCACAGATTAGAAATACAGCTATTACAGCATTGATATGTAACTGTAGAAGCTAATTGGCACCTGTATCACAAATTATTTAAATAGCTACCACAGATATTATAAACTAACTACGGTACTTAATTAAATACCTCCTCCAGTCAGTCGCTGCGTAGCATGATAAAGAATAACTAAAGCTAATTCAGTCAAATTAATCATCTGCCAGTGCAGTAATATTTTGAGAGCCAGCTGCAGTTACTTTCTAAAGTAGCCAATTCAATTGGGTACTAGAGTCAAAAACGTTAGTAGAGCCAACCAATTCGTATTGTGTGGGAACTCATACACTTTGGTAGGTAGCTAATTCATATTATGTACTAGAGTCAAATGCTTTAGCAGTGACAACAGTTTTTCGCTAGGCGAAACAACTTGGCTGCTGTACTTAAAAATCTTTGCTGTGCCGAAATCCATTAGTAATATGGTCTGGCGTAGCCTAAATTTGGGCTGTGGGAACGAATCTTTTTTTTCCGTGTTATCTTTATAATAAACAAATAATGTAAATCAAATATTTCGTCCTTTTAATAAGGAATAACGGTGTACCTTTCAAAATTATCAAATTTTGATAGACGAGACAGGTACATTGATAATTTATGCATATAATTAATTATCGTCTTTCAGTAATCATGGAAGCAATTTATAGTTAGTAAGCGTTATTATTTGGGTTTCCAATTTGAACAATTGACGGGTTTCGTCAACGCTATATTTTGCTGTGTCTGCTTGCTGTACGCATCGTTATCGAACTCAGAAACACACGGCAAATGTTGGAATCGTAATTGAAATTTTATCGGTGGACGCTGTGTGTCGTCGCTTGCTCGCCGTCATCTATCGCACACAGTTCAGGGACAAACCGTAGAATGGCCTAGATTCTGAAATTTACGTCTATCACGATATAATGTTATTCTGCTGTTCTTTAAGCTTAAGACGTTGATTTCACAATAAAAATGGAAATTGTAAGAATTCATTATATCAAGACAATAAATCATTATCCATTCCATAATCAATCACTTGATTTAAACTTTCCTAATAGAAGTCTTATAACACATAAAATATTCCAGCCAATTGAGCGACGGACCATTCCCACTTCAAAATGTTGACATTTGAGACAGTATACTAAAGAATATAAAATTTCTGATATCGCGTGAGGTGACGCGGGTAATGGTTAATATTCAATATTATATTTGATATTCGTTGCCATGGTTACCTACATAATATGTTCCACGTCATGTAAAAATTAATCAAAGCATGCTTAAGTAGTTTATTTCTTTAGAAAAAAAAAATGTAACGAAACTTTCTTGAAATAATAAATAGAATAATAAGCCGTTATGAAAAGTATAGCATTATTAGATATATAAAAAAACACCGTTATAACAATATATCTCTTCTGCGCATGCGCCGATTTTCTCCAAAACTGTTCATATTTACATACCAAACATCCTCCCAAAATTTGGTTTCAATCCGCTCATCCGTTTGACCTGTATATCGTGTTCCCAGACTAACAGACGCTCAGAGTTTTTCCGAAAATATATTTTTTAAATTCAGGGGATCTCAAAACGAAAATTTTTGTAAAGTGATTTTTGACCTAAACTAGTACCATTCCCCATTTTGTGGGTTGGGAATGGTAACAGTTACATATTGACATCTAGGTCCGCTTCCGAAAAGCTAGCGAGTTATGGCTTGTTGAAGTAATTTTTTTAAGAAATCAGACTTTTTTGACAAAAATAAAATTGAAAGGATTATTAATAAGATAAATAAGCTATATGTAATGTTGATAGTGACCATCCATAGCTTCAATACACCTTTGAGCACGATTAAATATATGGTCTGTTCCATTCTCCGGTATTTTAGGATTCAACCGCATTTCATCTGAAGCATTAAGAATTCTTCGAATCGAACCTACGTAGACATAATATTTTTTGCTTAAAATGACCTAAGAAACACACTTCTGAAGTTTGCTAGATTCCTGCTGCGACACCCTGAATACAAGCTTATATTTTTGGATTTTTGCAATTCGGTATTTTAGAAACTCATTATTTAGGTGGCGCGAAAAATGTTTTTAGGGTTTGATTTAACCTAAAATAATCTGGTCATAAGTGAAGACCTTCAGATGTAAGATTCCTTCGTATAACGTTTATATCAACGCAAGTAACAGCATTTAAGATGGGTTGTGTAGCTGTAGGCAGAGGGCTACAAATAGGTTGGACGTCCTGCTTCTGGAAAGATTCTGGGACATTATTACTCCCTGGTGTGCTGTTCATCTTGTTAACAGTGGTTCTAACGAGCTCCCCGCTTGCTGGTAATAACTAATCACTGTCACTATTAAACTGCTCTTTTTTGTTATTATACCTAATTCTTCCTTCCCTTACGAAATACAATCAGTTTTTTGTAATTATATATCCGCCACACGAAGTTGACCATAAACTGAGAAGAACGCGTTTCCAGAATTTTTGTCTGTTTGCCTAGCATGATTTGGAAATGGTTGGACCAATTTTGATGAAGCTTTGTACTTGAAATTACTTAAAGAATTGTCTGGATACGGTTTTAACCAAACCATTAATACGAATGAATGTACGAATAGAAACGATATTTATATAAGCAAGCATATTTAAAATATATGACCAACTCCAAAAAAGAAGCAAGAATAGCTCTCAGCAGGATAAAATTCGTTTTTCAATTACGTTCCTTGCCTACAGTATAGTCTTTCAGCCAAACCAGTTCAGTATAATCACGGTTTTGCAAACTTGCTTCACACTTTTGCTGATTACTCAAGTCACAACGTAAAAATATATGGCCTCTATTACCCGAGAAGAAGTAGGCTTTTAAAATCGGGGCAGCAGCTAGTGAGAAAATTGCGGTCGCGCGTGCACCTGCTTACAAGCAAACATAACAACAATTTGATGACTTTTTTTAGAAGTCGATTAATAAACCTACATTTTGTTAGCCTCTCTTTTTGAGTCGGTTCAAAAAAATGAGTTTTATTTCTTCTAGATAAAAAAAATGTTCAATTTATTTCTAAATAAAAACAAATCTTTTTAATGATTGAAACTAATCAATACATCACATGATACTTACTTATACAGCTGTGCAACAGATTAGCTGTGATATAGTGTTGTATAGACAGGTCTCTTAATTAAATCTAACGACTTGTTTGCAGAGCGGAAGATGGTTGAGTTGGTATCAATTTCATTTTGTTTTTATTATCTTCTTCATACTTTAAACTATAGTAAATGTAATCGCTGTATGCATAATTAATTAGGGCTGATACGCGGCACATTGCTTGTATTTTTTAAACCACCCAAACGGCGTTGCAAATTTATATAAACAGAAAAATCCCTCTTAATCTCAAATGAATAGTATAAAACAAAGTCTGTTTGTTCGCTTGGTTCTTTTAAACAACGCAATGGATTCTGATACGGTTTTCACCATCAGTTAGAAAATTTCTTCCGGAAGGTTTATGTGTATAACACATTCATAATATATTTAAAGGTAGTGGAAAAACTCGATGTTTTATATAATCAAGCCGTAAAAGACGCGTTTAGGGCGCTTACACGGCTTACGCAGAATAAACCATAAGAGATACATCAAATTAATGTTTTAATATAAAGAATTGCAGGTCTTATAAAAGCCTACAAAAAAGTCTCCGATGCATATGTCTATCTTTTAAGGATGACCCATAGTAACCATTTTTATCTTTCGAAAATTTTATATGTGCCAAGCTATTTTGACAAACAGGGTATTATTCTTATTCAATTAAATATGTTAGTTACCTTAGGCAATTAATTTAGATCAAAATTAACATTTACATCATCTCATTTAAATGAATATCTAGAAGATTTAAAAATTACTGGCAACAAAATAATTATGGTTTAATTTATAAGGCTTACGTGCTCAAGTGCTTTAAGCAGCATGCGTCTGTTTTACAAAGTGCTTTAACCAAACTGCTTTAAACATTATAAGTGCTTAAACCGTAATTGCAAGCACTAAGCTCTCAGGACTGCCCAGCTCTAATTTAATACATATTGCACATACCGCTAAACTAGCGGTATGTGCTTTATTATCGCTTTGTGCGTCAGAGCTGACTTTCGTTCATATAAGAAGTTATATTTAAGTTAATTTCACACGAAATCCATTCAAATTGAAGCTTTTTGAAAAGAGGAGATTCTAATCTATAAAATAGAACCATTTTTAAATCAATTTGAGTTCATAAATACTATTAAAATTGTAATTGAAAATCACAAACAGCAGTTGTCGGTTGGTCTGTACGTATGTACGTACGTACGTCACGACTCTACAGATCGCAATTTTGGTCGGATTGCCTTGGGTTATATTTTATTCACTTTGTTTACTATCAGACCAGAACCCTATTTAAATTCACTAAAATGTGTTCAGTAGTTTAATTTTTATAAACAGTTTTATTTTTTATTATTTTTGACAGCTAATATAGTTTAAAAACAATATAATAATCGCTGTGAAAATATAGTGTAATCCATAAAACAAGTGCTACACTTGTATACCGTGATAACACCACTAGACGTACTAGGCAGCCGTGGCGTAATGGTTATGCCGTTGGATTCCCAAGGGCAAGGTCCTGGGTTCGATTCCTTACGGTATCATTGACTTTTTTCTTTTTTTTTCTTTTTATTGCACATACCGCTAAACTAGCGGTATGTGCTTTATTATCGCTTTGTGCGTCAGAGCTGACTTTCGTTCATATAAGAAGTTATATTTAAGTTAATTTCACACGAAATCCATTCAAATTGAAGCTTTTTGAAAAGAGGAGATTCTAATCTATAAAATAGAACCATTTTTAAATCAATTTGAGTTCATAAATACTATTAAAATTGTAATTGAAAATCACAAACAGCAGTTGTCGGTTGGTCTGTACGTATGTACGTACGTACGTCACGACTCTACAGATCGCAATTTTGGTCGGATTGCCTTGGGTTATATTTTATTCACTTTGTTTACTATCAGACCAGAACCCTATTTAAATTCACTAAAATGTGTTCAGTAGTTTAATTTTTATAAACAGTTTTATTTTTTATTATTTTTGACAGCTAATATAGTTTAAAAACAATATAATAATCGCTGTGAAAATATAGTGTAATCCATAAAACAAGTGCTACACTTGTATACCGTGATAACACCACTAGACGTATTAGGCAGCCGTGGCGTAATGGTTATGCCGTTGGATTCCCAAGGGCAAGGTCCTGGGTTCGATTCCTTACGGTATCATTGACTTTTTTCTTTTTTTTTTTCTTTTTATTTTGTTTTATTTTATTCCACTTGATATTAATTATATATTATATTATGTATAGTTCTTAATTTTTTTTATTTTTGCAAACTTAAAAAAAAAAATATTTTTTCAATTTTTAATTATTTATTTCTTTAAATTTTTAAATCTTTTTAAATTTATTAAAAATATTTTTTAATTGTTATTTTTTTATCATACAGTGGAAAACTTGCGGGATGTGCACTTTTGGTTTTGCCAACTATTTTGTTTTATTTTATTCCACTTGATATTAATTATATATTATATTATGTATAGTTCTTAATTTTTTTTATTTTTGCAAACTTAAAAAAAAATATTTTTTCAATTTTTAATTATTTATTTCTTTAAATTTTCAAAATCTTTTTAAATTTATTAAAAATATTTTTTAATTGTTATTTTTTTATCATACAGTGGAAAACTTGCGGGATGTGCACTTTTGGTTTTGCCAACTATTTTTAAATATGGTCAGAATCTATGTGTAAACGAACACAAATCATAAGTACTTGCAAAAATTGCTTAATAAAAAAGATACGATGTATATTGTATGTCGGAAAATGTAGCAAAAACTCTGCATCGGATCGGTTTCGTATGACGTCAGTTATTTTCCTTCTACTGACGTCACAGTTTTTCTATCTCTCGCAAACATGGCCCCGTCTTTGTCCATCTAGGTGCAGCACGTTTTATCGATTTGTCTATCGCGTACAAATTCCTACACCCGTATAGAGAGCTTTAATAAAATGCAATGGAAGCGTTCGTCATTTTTCAACAATCGACATATTATATTTTCCACTTTTTTAAATTGGACGTCATTTGTTGGAAAATAAATATTTTCATCGATAAAATTCAGACATTATTGGATCATAATTTACTTTCCAGGAAACATTTTTATCAAGACATCTAATATATAAAAAAGAATGTCTGTTCTTCTGTTCCTATACCATTCATTCGATTACGATTAAACTTTGGCGATTAATACGGTGGAGCCTATGGCACCACTACTGTTGTTGGCTGCAGCCGTGTTCCATCTTAATTGCGTGCGACGTCTGGGGTAGTGGGTAGTAGACTATAAAGTATAATTATACAGTATTCGCCTAAATAAATAGTATCGAAATTTAAAGGGCTGAGAAATTGTTTGCACAATATGCATTTTTCATATTTGAAAATTGTTCTCACAATTGAAGAAAAAGTGGGATCACCGGCCTTTATTTTGTTGAGAACGAGAACAAACAGCATGTTAACCAAAATCGTTACAGAGAGAACATTACACTTTTTGTGAGAAACTTAAGAAACTTTTGCTGTGCACTGGATGGCGCAACGAGCCATACAGCTAGACGCACCTTAGCCTTAAAGCTACTGCATACGAGGCTGGTTTAACCGCTGAAATCGTTGCTGGTACTTGCGCTGGCGGGCGCGCTAGCTGCTAAGATGATAATGACGTCATTGCAGGCTCGCGAGCGTGGTCATAAAATGGATTTCAAAATTAGAACCGGGGTTATTTTTTGTGATTGTTTCCCTGCTTGTATTGCGCAAGAACAGATCAGAAAACAGTATCTTATCACGTGGGCGATATGAGCAACGCCTATAAACAAGCATAGTGTGTGTTCTATTCAGAGACAATAAACGTTCACCTTTGTTACCATTCGAACTGTCAGTGCGCGCGCACCAAACCAGTCTACAAAGCCAGCTTTAAAATACGTATCGCGTGACGCGAACAGATAAAAGCCATCGCGAGACCCAGCGCCACAGCATGCTTGAAATCTAGCAGTCAAATCTAGTTGCAAAATCAGCTCGTGTGCAACGATCTTTAGGTACATCATTAACATTTTGAAAGAAGAATAATTTCTCCAACATTCTCAAATATTGCCTGCTTTTGTAATGTCAATCAACTATATAATTTATTGGCACGTCAGTCAATGATTATATTATTTCTATTGATTTTAAGACAAAAATATTATTATGTTTTTCTTTTTTCACTTAAGAAGTGACATAAAAGATAATGTAGAAAGTTTGATATGAAGTCTTTGCCGAGTTAGGCGGGTAGGTCAGATGTCTATAATCAATAATAGCAATGTTGTAGTAAACATCGCTATCAAACTTTGTCTCCAAACTCCGAGAAAAGCTGAAAAAAAAAAACTTTTTATGTCTATATCTTCTATTCAGATTTTTTTTGCAATCCTAGCTCTATGTAAGGTGTTATATTAAATTTACTGAAAATAATGTAAAAGTTTTTTGCTGAATGTGGGTGCATGTAAGTATAAAAACTTTTAGATGAATAAATCTCTGTGAAAAGTTGTAAATTAAAATGTGCTTCCATGATTTGGTTCCTATAACTTTTATGACTACCGTAACATTATCGAGACAAAATTTGAGGTTTTCATGGTAATTAAGCGATAAAAGTATTTTTAGCGTTGAAAATGGGACCAAAAACTAATCAACAGGCCTTGATGATGAAAATAAAATTTTCGAGACGTTAGCCACAAGCAATACTCTGGTAAAGCTAATTATTTCCTCAATTGTTCCTCAACCAAAAGAAACTTCCTGAAACTAATCAGTAAAGTCATGGTTAAAAGTAACTTTAATTTATCAATCAACAAGAATTGCATTGCTATTATTAAAACTGTAAAAAACCGGGTAGATCCTGATAAAAATCAATATATAATTTTTACGGGAGGGAAAAAAGAGTGTGATACCGATGTGAGTGTATTAATTCGCACACGTTGTGATGACACATATGTCGTTCTCTTCTTTTTGGTGAGGGGAAATGCACAGTATATGTTTCATTACGATGTGTACGAATTAACTCAGGTAAATTCGATTCAGGAGAAATCCATATAACAACAAAAGAACCTCAATAACGGTCAAACTTCAAATTTAATGAATTACGATCGAGTATCGACCATTGGACGACCACTAGTATGACCAGAGTTTGACTAAAGATTTAAACATTTCGACAGTCTAAAACAAAGTTTTGCTAACTAAAACCTGTAATATTTCTCTGTTTTGAATTTGCACGTCGAGCCCAATAAAAATCGTACATAAATTAATCATATTTAAATTTTGTTTTGACTTAAGTAAAAAGACCAATGTTGAGCTGTTTAAACTGTTCTTTTGACACCGCCATAATGGTCAAATCCCAATATCAAACACACTCGTTCTTCGCTCGAATCCTTTAAACTCGCTCTTCGCATACTTTAAATTTTGATTTTTACGAACATAAAAATATTTTGTTTTTTCTACACTGAGATGAAAATAAGATTAATCGAAAATACACGAAAATCTAAAGAGATAAGTACATTTTGAAATTATGAAAACTGTCGGTACATTTATTTTAATTAAATTAAAATATTTGCCGTATAATTAATTCAAAAAAGGTAAGTATAAAAGCTCCAGGCATATCCATGCATTTTAAACTCTGTTGACCTTTGACATATATATCTAGAATAATAATCGGTGCTAAATATAGATTTTAGATTTTTATCTCGTATTTTTATACATTTATATGAAGTCTTGTATGCACAAATGTTGGTAGTTCGGTGAAGTACTCTTAGTACAGAATTTCTCAAATTGGGTTTCGCATCAGTTAATTTTGGTTTTCGGACAAATAATCCATTCATAATGACAAGTCGAGATTTAATCAATAAAAAATACATTTTGGCTACGTTTTATTAAGTTCTTATTTCCAATTTAGGTATTTAAAAAATTGATAAAGATACGATCGTAAGAGCACTTTCTAAAAGTGGCGCCCCATGTCAGTACTCATACCTGATCTGGTCAGTATTTTGTATCCAAGTCATTATAGTAACGAAGAATATTTAATTTGAATCTTTGATTAACGTCTGAATATAACTCTTCAAATAAATAAAATTGTCGACCAATTTTTTCAGACTATACTTATATTGACAAAAATGATATTATAAATCAATATTACAAAAGAAGATCCAAATCCGGATCGAAACGTCATCTTTTGTAATATTGATTTATAATTTTATTTTTGTCAATATATTATAGTCTGAAAAAAATTGATCGACAATTTTATTTATTTGAAGACTTAATTTGGTTGAGGAACAAATGAAAAATAAGGTTTACCAAAGCATCGCTTGTAGCCAACATTTCGAAAATTATATTTTCAACCCCAGGGATAGCATTGAGGCCCTGAGGATGAAAATATAATTTTTGAAAAGTTGACCACAAGCAATACTCTGGTAAACCTTATTTTTCAATTGTTTCTCAACCAAATAAAATCTCTGTCAATACATATTTTCGGAACAAAACTACTACTAACAACTATTTGTGACATATTTTAGGTTTCGAACATTTTTAGCCTACTGTAAGAATTCCATATATGAGATGACTTAGTTCTACTAGGAAAATTATTTCTTATTTCGGTTTTGTTTGAAACCTGTTATGTTTAAATATTATTGCAAATTGCATTATTTTTTATAATTATATTTTGTAGAAGAATAAATTTTATTCTATTCTATGAAAAGTTTGAGAAATCCTGCAATCTACTCTACACATTTAAACGATACATTTTTCCAGAACATAAAATTACCTCAGTACCAGTAGAACAATAGTGTTGTTGATGCATTCTAGCAGAAATAGTTTAAAAGTAGAACACATCTGAAAATCCATGTGAACTGAAACTGCTGGCTCCAACGTTTTCTAGATTGCAATTCTATTATTTTGTAAGTGCAAGTGGACGTATATCTAGCATGATACTCGGAATCGATAAAAAAATTAAAGTTTAAAAAAACTAAAAAACACACGTAGCAGTGTGGACTAAAAAAGAAATAAATAATTTGTAAATCTAAAAATTTTGTTCAACAGCGATAGGAAGTCTCATTATATTACTCTAATTTTCATGATAACCCTAAAAAGCAACACAAATGTCTATGTTCATACAAGTGACCGGTAATTGTTTGTATTCCTCTCGGGAGAAGAAATTATGACTAATTTGGAATGATTTAACCTCTATCACTTGGGGATCGAGAAAAACCATTTCGGTTTGCTTTTTACAGATCCGAATTTTGGGAGTTAAAAATTAATAATACCTATATACCTATATATTCTCACTATTTGGTCTGCATTTTTCCTTGATCTGATAGCTTACTAATTGGCCAACCTTCCTAAATCTATAAGAACCACAAAATTTACTGTTAGATTTTATGTTGTGTGTTAAAACTTACAATAAATAAAATAAAAATTCTTCACAGATGTGTCATTATCATAAAAGAAATTACGCTTTTCTGACCCCCAAGTAATAGATGTTAAATCATTCCAAATTAGTCATAGTTTCTTCTTCCGAGAGGAATGCGAGCAATTACCGGTCACCCCATATAAATTATTTATACTATATTTATAAATATTTATATAAATTATTGTATTGTCATGGGTTTTTAATACGTGTGCAAAATTTCAAATTATTCAGACGTCTGGAAGTGGGTGAAAATTAAATTGAAAGACTCCAATAAAACATACATAGACGCATACATACAAGTGAAGTTAATAAAAGAGTGTTAAAATAGTAGTTTTTTGTGTCTATCTCTATAAGTGTATTATATGTCAAAATGTGGACAAAAGTTAATATAACAAATACTCTAAAATTAGTAGAAGTTTTGTTCCAAAATATGTATTGAAGGAAATTTATTTGGTTGAGAAACAATTAATTATTTTTCTATTGTTCTTCAACCAAATACATCTCCGTCAATATATTCTAAACTTCGACCCTCTATCGTAAATAAGTTGTACACTCCTGATCGGGTACTACGATGGCTTTTTTATATTAAAAAATACTATATTCATAAATAATCGTTTTATTTGGCAAACGTAAAAGCTTTTCTGATGTATTGCTGCATAAAATGTTTAAAGTAAAAAGAAATGTCGATGTTTTGTTTATGTTATGCATACTTGACACAAATATGGAAATACTTTTTGACATTGTCTGTCAATATTTTATTATTTTCGCTACATGAAACTAGGGAATTGAGGAAGCATCAATATTTGAATTTCAAAAGTATCGAATTAAAAGCGTCGATATCGGTATCGTGTCGAAAGAAAAGTACAAGACACGAAAAAAATTACTGAATTTTACATACATCAGTACCTATACTCTTTCCACGACTCTATAAAAGGGCTGCTTTTTAGGCCTGTGTACTGTGGTAGTAAAATGATCTATTTCACACTGATGCGTAAAATAAAATAAAAGAAATTCGAAACGCAGTCGTACTACCATTGCCATAGTAAATGTATGAAAATCCATCGCAGCCAGCATGGAAGAGAACTTACTCAAAATTGAACTATCAATATTTTGAAAATTACGTGAAAATCAGTTATTTTACAAGGGGTATGTGAAAAAAAATGCTAGATGTATTTCGTACGTGGTGATACTATGGCTCATGTGTCTGTTAAAACTCGTTGTATCTCGTTTTTAACGTAATGGCACATTTGCCATAATACTCGTATATGTCATCTGGCACTAGAAATATAATCTACTCATACAGTGACATATTGTGTTCCGTGGCACCCTAGGGTACTGCGGAAAAATTCAGTCGTTTCACGAAATAAAATGATAAGGAGTTAATTAGATAATGAACTATTTTTAAAAAAAATTGAAATAAATAAATGTTTTAGGCGAATTAAAAAACATAGAATGCTGGTCGATAATGATCCTTTTACTAACATTAAATATCCCGCTCTCCACTTCATCTACTAATTTTTTTATGGGGGTGAAACCACCCCAACAGTTTTTAATTCAAAAATCTAGAGTACTATTTATTTAAGGATAAAGAAGTTGTAGATGAAACGTCGAGTCAGCAGAAATACCGATAGACCACGACCTACAAGCTTGGGTAACCAAAAGGTTTGGAACAACACCTCGATATTTATCTGGAATTATTGATGGAAACGCCCGAACAAGTTAATCGGTACAGGAATTATCGTTTCTCAGCTAGCGGCAGTACGAAAAAGTCTCAGCCACACCTGTCCCCGCCGGGATTCGAACCCAGTACTTTCTGAATATGAGTCTAGACTCTAGTGCTCTCATCATTAAACGAATGACTCGAATTCCCTTAAATAAAGAATATTTAAAGTAAATGAAACAAACGATTTTTTTGTCATTGAGTTGACATTTGAGAGTTT
The DNA here is from genome assembly GCA_963575645.1 of Xanthostigma xanthostigma. Classification (NCBI taxonomy): domain Eukaryota; kingdom Metazoa; phylum Arthropoda; class Insecta; order Raphidioptera; family Raphidiidae; genus Xanthostigma; species Xanthostigma xanthostigma. The sequence continues at coordinate 19,527,215 of OY754468.1, forward strand.
GTTTGCAGTTTCGATTACGTTCATCAACGACCATTGATCGTAGAGATTACACCGTATTTACAGACACGTAACTTTTCATTGTAGACATTGGCGGTCGAGTGTTGAGTAGCAAATGTTGCTTTTTAGCTATTTGTCACGTTATATACCTATATCGTATAGCAATAGCTCATTCGTACTAACTGATTCATTGAACAACACTATGCAATATTGTAGGGGAATATGAAGAAATGGCGTTGTGTTCATAACATTAATAGTGTCATAAAAAATAGTTCCATAAAAATGTAATTCATAATTACTTTTGATACCACTAATTTATTTTTATTTAACTTGACTCCGTATCTATATTTCCTTGTTTCTGTGTTTCTTTGTTTCAAATCTTGGGACAGCTTTTTCAACTACTTCCTGTTACCCAATTGAGTTTAAATTTTGCAAAGGTACGTAGTTCCGATGACAATACAATATTATAATGACTAACTGACCGTTCCGGCTTTCGTCCGGTTGCAACCGCACTTTTAAAAGCATACTAAAAACTTAAAAATGTCCGAGTGAGTTGAAATTTTGCACACGTATGTAGTTCCGATGACAATATAATACTATAATAACTAACTGATCGTTCCGGCTTTCATCTGAATGCAAATCAAACTAAAAACTAGAAAATAAAAATGAGTCACTATAGGAGGCTTCGATTAAAATAAAATAAAATCGTGGGCGCATTTAGTTGAAAACTTTCATTTGTTTGAGATTGGGAATCATATTTGGCTTTTGACTGTCTTCTTCGACCATAATGTAACGATTCATATTTATTTTCTAGTTTTTGGTACATTATCGATTGTACAATAAAAGCGTTTAACTTAAAAGTTTTTTTACCTATTTTTTTAGCTGCAATAACACATATATTGCTGTATTAATATATCAGTAGGATGCTGGTACGTGCTCGCAGGTGTAAACAAATAACTGTTACATTTATAAAAAAAATAAAACATTTTTTTATTTTACTTTCATACAGCGTTGAAAAACGGGAGATAGGGTTATTTCAATTAAATGAAAAAAAATTAACATTAAAAATATCATCAAATAAATAAAATTGTCGACCAATTTTTCTCAGACCATATATTGACAAAAAATAATAAAAATACAAATTAATATAACACAAGATGACGTTTTATTATTTTTTGTCAATATATGGTCTGATAAAAATTGGTCGACAATTTTAGTTATTTATTTGAAGAGTTCTATTCAGGCGTTAATCAAAGATTTGAATTAAAAATATCAGTTGAAGAAAAAAGTTTAAAACATTCCTTGTTGAAAATCGGTCAAAACATATTAAAAATTTGAATTTCATTGTTAAACAATGTCAGACCAGATTACTACCTCGGTCCTAGGTAATATGTATTTTATAAGTTAATAGGTACTGTTTTCTGAACTGATTCCAGCAAAAAAAAAACCGAATTTAATTCCAAACGGCAGCACCGATACCAGCTGGTCTAATTGGTAAATCTATCAAATTGTTGTTTTTTTTTTAATGTTAATTGCTGCGTGTTAATCTTTTTTTTTTAATATTCTATGTGTTAATTATTGTGTATACCAATATTATTTCAATTAATTAATAATTAGGTACCTAAATTTTTGCTTGCAAATTTTGGGCATAAAATCGAAATTATATGTGTGCGGGTGTGTGTGTATACCATGTGTAGGTAGTAGGTACCTATAGTTGTCAGTGGGTCAGTGGTTCGGTGGCCATGCGTGATGGCGCCAACATATCGACCGAGCGAACTGTATTCTCGCAGCCACTGCGACGCCAGTAGTAACCGCCACCGCACTCTCTCATTCTAGCCGCCGCCGCTTTCTGAACCACCTGACGATGGAGAGTTGGCACAGCAAGTACACATAAAAATTGAGGATTGTTAAAAATAACATTCTGAAAAAAATATTTTAGGAAATATGACATTAGAAGGAGAGAGTTAATGTGACAAATAGTTTCTTACAATACGATACCTCAATTCACTCATTCGGTTCTGGTAAATTAGAACAGAACATCTCTCAGTACCGGTTCTTCTATGAGCACTGCTTAGTTCCAGAATAACCAAAATCTAATGCACTTTATAATTTTAGAATGAATTATATTTCCTATAATTAACCAATACTTATTTAACATTTGGAAATTTTGTAATAGTTATACAATCAACATTAAAGTTTAACAGCAAATGGCAAACCAGAAAACTCGTATCCTGCTTGGCAGATTTTCTCGCGTTCAGGCTCTGTTCTGCACTCTGAAGCAGCACATGAAACGTCATCATCAGATACCCCATGCATACACCATGCAACTCCTGACACAAGTTATAGCGTGTTGTTTAGATTGGCTCTGTGCTGCCAGCACATTAGTACAAATAAGCATCTATCACTGTTATATGCTAGAAGTTTTCACTGAATCTATTTCATTTAGCCAACACCTATCAAGGCTTTGGCTCGACGATTTGTATGTCGACATACACACGGCTTATGGCAGTAGTGACTAGTGTCACAAGTATAATATATTGTAGTTTGTTATCAACAGTGAGGAGGTACCTTCGGTTGACTCTACAGAATACCAATTTAAAATGAACCGCCACTGACATATTTCCTTCGTGGATTATTTAAATGTTTCATAAAGAAGAAAAATACTCGTAAGATCGTATATTGCCTTCTTTTCTGGAAACTTGTGAACTAAGACCAGTGAGAGCTCACCAAAAAAATAAACAAATGTAAGATTTCAATAAAATACATCAAACAATTCTTATTCGAAGGAACTTATGGATTGTGTCACTTCGTATGGGTCGGCTTGAAGAAAAAGTATGACCTTCAAAATGTACGGAGGAACACATCTCACCTATTGACAAACTCTGTTCTAAGGAAATCCGTTTGTGCCGTAACGTAATATCATGTAACATGTTTGCATGTCAGACACATCAGTACCTAGCTTGCCTTTACATGTTGTGTCCTCTTTTAGTGCCGGAAGACAGAAACATATAGACAAGTGCAAAATATCTTCTAAGCGACACCAGATAGGCATGCACCTTAATATTACAGGCGATGTTCAAAAGAGAAAAGATAGCTATAAAACTTCCATTTAAAGTCAGCATAGTACCTATGTCCCATGTATAACCGTCTGATACGATGGTCAGATCGTCCGGTTTAAATGAAATATGTTTTTTATTCAGATGACCCTATTCATCAATTCAAAATTTACTTGATTTTTACTCGACTAAGGCGAAATCAAAAGGAACTGTTAAGATTTTAGCTGTTATGGTTTTGACAAATTTCTGAAAACATCAGGAAATATCCAAGTGTGTAGGCTTTCACGGACGGTTTTGTTCCAAATCTTATTGGTTTCCGGGCTTGTAGGCCGTAGTCCATTGGTATTTCTACCGGATATTTCGTGTACAACTGCGGTAGACATTTTCAAAGGCGATGTGACAGCGGGCGAGCAAAGAACACTAGCACACTGAGCATAAAAGAAGGGAGAACAGCAGTCGTCGACACACTTACCCGTGAACCTTATAGAAAGACAATTCTCCTGTTGTCACATCGCCTTTGATCAGGCCTGGACAAATGGCGGCCCGCAGTACAATTTTTTCCGGCTCGCGAAGCATTTTATAAATTTTAGGAAAATAGTAAATTGTAAGAAGGGCTACAACAGACGAAAAAAAATCATTTGTTGTGGAAATGAAAAGACCTTTTTTTTTGCTTTCCAAATTATTTTTGTTACGGAAGGACCTTGGCCCACGATACAATTTTCATCAGCAATGTGGCCCGACGATCAAAAGATTTGCCCGCCCCTGCCTTTGATAATGTATACCGCAGTTGTAGACGAAACGCCAGATAAAAATAAATGGACCACGGCCTATAAGCTCGAAAACCAATAAGACATTAGATAATATTTTACAGCCCCGGATCTAGGGGGGGGGGCAAACCAAGGCAGCCGCCCCGGGCGACAGTTTCAGGGGGCGCCAAAATCATAAAATATGGTTGAGAACCACACCCAATCTGTCCTTTTCCCGATTTACTCAATCTGCTTGTTTTCTGTTCACGAAAAATGCCAACCATTATATATTTGTGAGTTTTTTTTAAGTAATTTATCTCAAATGCTAGAGAGAGGGGTTGCCATTATCAAGTTTCTGCCTCGGTTCGAAAAAATCGTAGATCCGGGACTGATATTTTATTCTAATGAATCCAGACTGCATAGCTAGTAGGTATTATAATAATTTAATTTACTAAAACCTTTTCACTACCGAATTGTGTCTGGCAAAATGAGCATACATTCCTTTAAACTAGCAACCTGCCGGATCAAATTGTACAATATTAATTATAACAAGATTAGATTGAGAAACCTCACTGCAAAATCATATATATTCAATAGTAATATCGGTTTTGTGTTAATAATTGATTGCAAACTTTAATAACTGATTTTCTAAAGTTCAACAAAACCTCTGTATCAGAGTGACAGACATCGTCCGTTGACATTTCACGACTGAAAGTCAAAATTAAATATTTAAAATCAAACAAGACGCCTTCACTTAGGATGTAACAAACATTTAAAGAAGAACTTAGTTCTTAAAACGAAACTATACCCACACAATATACCAACATCAATTTAAAAGCTTATCGTAAATATATTTTTTAGCATTTATTTGTCGCCCTGTTTATTTTTAGATTGGGTATATATCTAACACCTTCGTATTAAAAATGTATAGACTAACAAATAAACGTTAGTTTTGCGCCCACAATAGAAACATTATGCTGCTCTTATGGCATTTACTGAACCAAATTAAGTATTCAACATGAGACCTTGTTAAACATCATTCCTTCTATGTAAAGCATGGACTCTTAAATATTATCTTCAGTTGAACTTGTGTTTGATTTATTTATTCATAAATTGAAATTCCACTTGATACTTTTAACAGTCCCCGTATTGACCCTTAGGGACTGGGGGTTTGAAATAGAGAAGCCATGTAAGGACGTCTTTTCCGGCCCCCAGAACTGAGCTGCAACTTATAGCAGAAATTCAGCAATTACGATCCAAACCTAATGAAAATACATAAAATATTATGATAACCTTGTCACATTAGTTAGCGTTTATAGTTCAAAAATGCAGTCAATGGAGAACAAGCTTTTAAAAGCTTTATAAACCTCAGAACAGAACAAAGCTATAGAAGTATCACGAGTGCAGAGTATGGCATTTTTTTTCCGAACAGCTTGTATATAATATCGCGTGTCTGTACATTTGCGGGTGCTATATTTATCACTTTTTATTAAAGTTTATAAATATTCATTTACATTTTTTGTCTACGTTTATAAGAATTTAATACGACAAATAAAATAAATTATGCTAATGGATATTATTAAAAAATTTAATGAATCAAACATGAGGTAACTTGGTCAAAAATAAGTTTACAATTAATTGACAAACTGATGGACTTTTGACAAACAAACAAAATAATTTTTAGTTGATTTTATTGATCTGAAAATGTAACGTGAGTGTTACAAAAGCCGTTTATCATCGGTAATAAAGGTTTTTTTACGATTGCAATTTTGGATATATTTTATTTTATTCATTCAATTCATAAACTATGATTTTCCAGGCGAACGCTCTTAATTAATTGAAACAATGAATTATTGGTAGGCTCTGATAACTCTAACACTTGCTGGGTTTTAAAAAAGTCCATCAATGTTATACATATATAGAAATATAATCTCTTTGTGGGATTCCATTTTTTTTTGTGATTTTTTAGTGTTTTTATTTAACAATAATAATAATACATTTATTTCAATTTCAAATTCAGTATCACAAACAATAAACTTATGAAATTAATCCACCCAACTTGGCATAGTCGATTTCAAAATAGTTTCCATGATGTCACATCGCGACAGCCATATTTTTTCTACATATTTTAAGATGTCGAGCATCTATAATTTACAATTTTTTATTCTCTACTACATCTTTATATTTATGAACAAAAAAAAATCATTTTGATTTTGTATGAAAAAGGCTGTACCTACATATACATTTTGTGGCAGTGACACCGGTATGTAAAAATTAATGACTAGACATCAATTGCTTTTATGTGAAACGTACTTTTTCTACATACCATTAAATCCATCATTCCCTTAGAAGTTAAATTTTATTCACCAATTGTAACAAATTGGTTGTTATATGATTGGTTCTGCATTATTAATCAGAATAGGACGTTTTGTCGATTGTTCAATTGAACAGGTTTTCTTTTCATAAAGTTAACAAGCTTCATTTTTGAACAGCAGATATATCTCCTACTTTGTATTACATCTTGGACTAGCTGTACCCGGCCACGCGTTGCAGTGGCTCAGTCTGGTAAAATATTTACTATTGCGTGTGTTGCTTTAACGTCCAACAGATGGCGCTTTAAAACATGTTTTCACATGTCAAAAACGTGTGACATCTATATAATAGGTTTAAAAAACACGCGAGTGTTCGAAGGCAACGTTTTGTCTAATAAATTTCAAATAGCAATCGGTAATGTCGGAGATTTAAGATTTTGAAAAAACGAACATTTATAAATTAAAATTAAGACTTGAAATAACAAATTTTATATTGGTATATTGCTATCTCTAAAACATGACATTTAATTGTTTTATAGTTTTTAACATCGTATCGGCTTTATGCATTTGGCTGAAAGCGTACCTTCAGTAATAAAGAAACGGTAATAGCTAACACTAAAATGGCTGCATTCATTTTTATTGGAACAATTAAATATATTTTAATTGATAATAATTTATTTTATAAAGATTCTATGTACGCTATTTTAATAATTTATAAATAATATTTAATTAAAATGAAGACTTTTAAAGACTATTGAAATTAACTATTGAACAACTGCAGTAGAATCCGCCCTAATTGAGTTTGCTTTATCCGAGTTCGCCATTTACCGAGGTTATATATATCTAAAATTTATATAGTCACTGTTAAACGAACCTTCTTACGTAAAAACCCAGGTTATCCGAGCAATGTGACTAACATAAATATTTTAATGAGTAAATGTTGATTTTGTCATTGAGATATTTTTTTTTAAATGTAAAAAGTCCCTTTTATTCGAATTTTTTTATTATTCGGCTCACCATAGCTCGTATAATCGAGGTCCTACTGTACATTGTATAATTTTTCTAAAACCAGGCTCAAAATTAATTGATGGTTGGATATTAAGAGTAACTGTTAAAAAATAAAGTTACGACAGCCTTAAAAAAATAATATAGATACTTAATTTTCCCGTCACCTACGCCATATTATCAGCACGTTCTTACACCACATCTTTTATGTGCATATTTACGCATATGGAAAAACACCCATTTCTCAAAATTGTCGTGTTTAATCAATCTCAAAAAACAGATGGACTATATTAAATGCGCATTTTTTATTCGTAGATAATTTTGAAGTGAAACTTCTTTACGTACATCGATACAGTATATTAATTATCGGTAAAATACGAAACTTATAGAGATATAGTTATTTTAGTTTTCAACTTTTCAGAAGTTTTCAGACTATCTTTCTGTTGTAAACTTATAAGATAGATCCAAGCAATCACAAATATTAATTATGTTTTCTGTTTGTTTCAGCTAAAATCTTATTATTCTACGTTTTATTCTATGCGGCGTTGTCAGGATTCTTCGCTGCAATGTTAGCTGTATTTTATCAGACTTTAGATGATCATAGTCCAAAATGGAAATTAGATTCTTCACTGATTGGATCTAATCCAGGTAAGATTTGAATATTTCATTTTTTAAGTTTGTAAAAAAACTCGGGTCGCAGTGCCAGACCCTGTGAGGATATATTGATTAATTATTTCACTGTTATGTAATATTTTTAACATGTTTTCTGAGACCGTATAGGTATCTGTACTTTATATACAATATACATCATAAATATTACTATATACATAAATAAATTATTATATACATAAATAAAGAATTATCAATATTTTTTTTAATATAATATGGTTTATTGGCCTCTACATCTTCTGACATAATCAGCCATGTCAAGACGATATCAATATTATCATTATAGTGTATTTGCTAATATAGGCAGTATGGCTTTATTATGTGAACTGAAATTTGTTTTTGGACATAATAAAAAATTTAACTCCTTTAAAAATCCCGTACAATAATAATTTTTCTGTTAATTTCAATCTATACTAGATTGTTAAGTTTTAAATTTGAAATGATTCTGAGAATTTTTTCGGTATTTTTGGCCCCAAAAATTTTTGTCAATCCTTAAATACCACCCTTAAAATATCCCGATTGGGCCCATTGTAAATAGGCTTCGTGCTGTGATGGATGCCAACATGTAGACCAAATTTCGTTTAAATTGATGAAGTCTGTGAACACATAAATATTTTTATAGGTGGCACCACTTTTGATAAAATATCTCCAATTTATTTTAAATGAAAGCCTATCTTTTTATTGACTATTTGGATAGGAGAAAAAAAATGCTATTTGGACACCGTTAATATAATAAATTTAAATATCTTATTGGATGTATTCGTAAATACATTATTTTGTCGGCAGAAGTTCGCAATGCGAGCCAAGTTTTTAATTTTTGAATTTGAAAGATTCTTTTGAAACATTGTTCTACTTTTCCAAATGTGTAATAAATTTTGATATTTTTTTCAGGCCTAGGATTTCGGCCTATGCCGCCAGAAAGTAACGTAGAAAGTACATTAATTTGGTACAAAGCTTCCGATTCTAATAATTACAAACTGTGGACGGATGAAATTAACAAATTTATTTCAGGTAAGTCAATGAGCCACCAAAAATAACTACTATAAAACAATCGATGGAAAATTTACTTCAAAATATTTATTAGTATATTTTTAGGATAACGTATCACAATAGTGAAAAACGGTGTATTTGCCTGTCTATTTGTTTATCTATTTGTCTTTATGTCGCAATTGATTTTCTCAGGATCCACATAAGCTATCGATTCGAAATTTGACGTAGTTATAAAGCTTGTGTGACTGTACCGAAAATAAGAGTCAGAATCACAAAAAAGTGAACTAATTATACAAATTTCATAAGGGTATTTGTTTTCTATGTAACTATGACCTGGTAACCGGGACCCGCAACCGGTAGGGCACAATCAGTAATGCAATAATGGTTGTTTTATTTGAATATATCAATCAACAAAATTTGAAGGCGTGAAATTTGAATCTTGCCATGGACGCATTGTTTATTTTTATTCTAGGTCTCGTAGCTTTTGTCATGTATATATTAGTGATAATGTAATAAATCGGACACATGTACTCTAAAGCGAAACTTTATTAAATATTTTTTTGTTGTTTTTTAAACTCACAGATGCATAGCTTTACGTAATATAATTTATGCAAAATGACCATTTCAATAAATGAACAGCCTTTCAAGACCGAAGCCAAGAAAAAGCTTTGGCAAGGTTTTGTGAATCCAATATTTCTTACCACTCCATTTTCTGAGTTCCGTCACTAATTTTTTTAAAATATAATAGTATAATAATAATAATGCGTTTAATAGTGCTAACACACGGTCGAACTTGGTTCGGTCTGACAACGGACATGGTACGGCGGATCTTGCAACAGACGACCGAATCTGTTCCCATCGAACCGGGCGGACACGCAGACTACTGTACAGACGAACAGATTTGGTACGGAGCGGACCAGATCCGCTGTCCGCTTCGAACCAAGTTCGACCGTCTGTTAGTACTATAACGTCCGTGTCTCGACTTTATGTCATAACATTTGCATTTTGCACCATTACTATTTTTTTTTCTACCGCACTTCCCGTTATTTTTTACAATTTTTAAACTTCAACTTAATTAATAGCAATGGGCGAATGAAGGAATTTTTAGAAAATTAGGATAAGGTAGGCAAATTTTGAGTATAGGAGTTTAACAGGTAATCGGCCGTGGCCTTGAATAAGGAACCATCTCGATATTTATCTGCAATTGTTGGGGAAACCATGGAAAACCTCAACAAGGTGCCGGTACAGGAATTACCGTTTTTCGGCGAGAGGCAGTGGGAAAAACTCCCAGCCACATCTGCCCCCGCCGGGTTTCGAAACCGGTACCTACCGAATGCGAGTCTAGTGCTCTCACCGCTACGCCACCCCGCTCGGTAAAAAAATATTGTACCTATAGATAAACGGCATGTTTACTCTAAGGAACCTTTAAATTTTGGGAGTAATTTGAACCCTGGTATCTCCCCCTGACAACGTCCTTGCAAACATTTGAAATAAGATCTCAAGCAGAATAAAAAAAAAAAACTGTGACTTAATTCAATCTTTAATATTGTTTTCCCTTACACAATGCCTTGTTAAAAAACAATATTGATTTCGTGTAAAATTTTGTTACTTAATTTAAAAGTTATTCAGTTTGAAAGTAATTAATCACTCTATAATTTGTCGTGACAAAGTTTTAAACTTGACATTTTATTACGTCCGTTACGAACTTCTTATATTTTTAATTACTTACTTCACTTGAGTATTTTCCCAATTTACACACAATTGTAAAGCTGCAGTCACAATAGAGAATTTGTTGAATTTTTAAAAGTATATAATTGTTATAGACAATAGGCATGATGACAGTATAAAAAAAATCAAAGGTAAATGATTTTAGAGAAAAATACATGTTGAAAGGATTCTAAAAATGACCCAGTGTTAATATAGACATTGAGATTAATATGTTTTTTAATAAAATAAAAATATATAATACTGCAATCGGCCGTATTGACTGAAACACCGAATGCCGTCACGCGGTCTAATCATTCACTTCTGCATTATTTAATTAGTTGATTTGTTGTTTATTTTTTTGTGATACTTTATAACACTTATGTCATTGGGTATTTTTGTTGAGGTTAGTTAACTTGCAACTAAAGAAACCCCGAACCGTACTATTTTTAAGAAAATACTTAATACTAATCATATCATTAAGTAAATTTACATACCTTTCTAAGAAATATCTCTGAACCACAGATCTACACCCATAAATACAACATCTAATGTCTGCTGTCACTAAGGCGTGACGTCACAAGCGTTTTCGAGATTATTTCAAAATAGAAAGATAGAAATGCAATAATTTGCGTTAAAATTTAATTTATTGCTGAAATAATATTTTTTTAGGAAGTAGTAGATGTGTACATACATTATAGGACTGAATTTCAAAATCTGTCAGTATGCCTATTTAACTGTTTATTTCTTTATAACTGCAGAGCCGAAATTTGGCTATAGAATACATATGTACGGGGCTGAAGGCACGGAACACTAATTGTTTTTATAATTTTGGTTTTCTCTCATATCTTGAGTGATTTTTTTAGTTCACATGAGGAGTTATTTTCAGAGATGGTATTGAAGTAACTTTATTGGAGGAAGGATACAACTGGAAAAGTTTATACAGCATTGTTCTAGAAGCCAGAATAATATCCAAATTTGTATTATAATATTTTTTGTTGAAATTGCTTCCAGTTTATACAAAGGAGGACATGAAACAGGAAGGCGAACATAAAATGAGGTGCAGCTACGACAATGTACCCAAAGAAGACGACACGAAGACGTGTATCGTAGATGTGGAAAGTTGGTACCCCTGCACTCCATTAAATGATTATAATTACAAGAGTTCAGCACCGTGCATATTTTTAAAATTAAACAAGGTACATTTTTACAATATACATGGTTAATAACGCAAACACGTGGATACGTTCCACAATTAATTAGACAAACAAAATTAGCACCTAACGCACGACAGGGAAACTTGACGATGCTCTAAATATTTGTATTATTTTTATAGAAGTGTATTCTAATTAAATTAAATTGAACTCGAATTCAGTACCACAGTGGCGGCGCGTGAACATTTTAAATGGGTGTTCTGTAGGTGCAAACGAAATTACCTCCTATCACGGACTAGGAATGAGGGGGGGACTAATTAAATTATTAATGCTTCTGATGTTTTAATTATTAACTCTTTACAAACACTGTTGACAACAAAGTACAATATACACTGTAACACTAATCACCACTACCATAAGCCGTGTGACGTGTATCATGACATAAGTCAAAGCCGTCAAAGGTGTTGACTGACTGAAATAGATTCAATGAACACTTCTAGCATATGGCAGCGACAGATGCTTATTTGTCGAAATGTGCTGACGATAAATGCAGCTCAAAGCTGATCTCAATAACACGCTGTAACTTGTGGGCCAAGAGATGCACGGCGTACATCGGGAGTATCTGATGATGTTTTATGTGCTGCTTCGGGGCGCAGAATAGCGTCTAAACGCACACGCGTTTTGTAGTTTGCCAGTGGCTGTTAAACTTTGGAGCCGATTGCGTTACTATTACACTATCATTAAATTGGTTAAATTATGAACTACCTACATTTTTGGTTGTTCTGCAGCTCTGCAGGAACCGCCACTGATGCACCAACGTTACAAACTGTATTATTATGTTGTGTTGTTTGTAAGTGTTATAAAAGTTTGTTGACACGTTAATTTATGATACCAGTTATTACAGGTTTGCCCCCAAAGTTATGTAGTATTTGTAATATAACATGATTCCAGGATAATTGAACTATCCGGTGTAATTACAGTGCGAGCTGGTTGTGTGTGACGTGTTTATTACAACTGTTTATTTACTTTATGAAATTTTATTCACGCTTCCGCGATCATTTCAACGTGATAATAATATATAAAATTTTAATGGGACTGTAATTTCGTTTTCTTGCGGATTTTTTCGTGTGATGCTAATGTTGGGTTTCTCATATGATTTAACACTAAATCAACTTTTAAAGTAAATTTAGCGTACCAGAAGCGTTCGTCAGCAGAACGCATTTTTAGAATTTTTATAAGCTTTTATTTTAACTTGTTTTGTCTGTCTGTCTGCTACGAATTTTGCAAGTCCATTTAGAAGAATTTCCGGTTATCCGATTGGGTTGAATTTTTCCGTACACCTGTAACTCTGATGACGACACACTTTTATAATTCAGTAATAAATTAATCTTAAGAAATGATATCCAAGGGAGAAGAAAGATCCGTACCCGTATCCGTATTCGCGAATCTTGAAACCAAATATCCGTATCCGTATCTGTTAGTTTTATGGCGGATCTTTTACCTTATTAATTTTCAATTTATAGATGAAATTTTATATACAGGGTGTCCCATTAAGAATGGGACATAGAACAACCGCAGATTCTCCAATTCAAAATAAAACGATTAAGCGAAATATGCTTAGATAAAATGTTGTTCGTTTCCGAAATACAGGGTGTTGAAGTTGAAAACTGAAAAATTATTAATGTCCATAATTTTGTTAATACACCGTATAATTTTACTCAAATCGGCACACTTGTTAAATATCATAAAATGCACCTAACAATAAAAAAAATAGTTCAGTACGCTCTACCAGTGGCGTACGGCAGGAGTAAGTAATGCTTGTGCCCCTTCTAAATGTTACGCCGCTGTCTAAATTTTAATTTTGACTATAATTTTAATTTTTTTGATATTTTCTAAGTCAATAATGTACACTTGTTAGTTTGTTGTAAAGTCATTGGTTTTCGAGATATTCGCAGTTAAAGATAGATAGACATGTACTTTTTATGTGTATTATTATTAATAATATTCATTTTTACAATTTTGTCTTAAAACCAAACAAAATAGAAACTAATGTAATGAAATTTTTAAAAAATTTTTAAAAATTTCATTACAATAGTTTCTACTTTGTTTGTTTTAAGACAAAATTGTAAAAATGAATATTATTAATAATAATACACATAAAAAGTACATGTCTATATCTATCTTTAACTGCGAATATCTCGAAAACCAATGACTTTACAACAAACTAACAAGTGTACATTATTGACTTAGAAAATATCAAAAAAATTAAAATTATAGTCAAAATTAAAATTTAGACAGCGGCGTAACATTTAGAAGGGGCACAAGCATTACTTACTCCTGCCGTACGCCACTGGTAGAGCGTACTGAACTATTTTTTTTATTGTTATGTGCATTTTATGATATTTAACAAGTGTGCCGATTTGAGTAAAATTATACGGTGTATTAACAAAATTATGGACATTAATAATTTTTCAGTTTTCAACTTCAACACCCTGTATTTCGGAAACGAGCAACATTTTATCTAAGCATATTTCGCTTAATCGTTTTATTTTGAATTGGAGAATCTGCGGTTGTTCTATGTCCCATTCTTAATGGGACACCCTGTATATAGGTGATTAGGTAATAATGAAAAACTGTTAAATTCCATTCAGATTATTTTTTATTTCTTAAAATCGTATTTGGCACCTTTATATTGCAAAAATTTATCGTAGTGAGTACCATACTAATAGTACATAACTCAAAGGTACTAATAAAAAACTATCTTTATAATGAGATATTGCACATCGATCTCTGGAATCTGTTATGAGAGTTAACTCTTAAAGAAGTCAATAACTTTTTCCCATAACAGTCTCTTTCCAAAGGTCGATGTGCAATATTTACCGCCGCGTACTCTAAGAAAGTTAAGATCTGTATCCGTATCCGCGGATCTTGAAACCAAATATCCGTATTCAGATCCGTATCCACGGATATGCATTTTTAACGATCCGGCAAATCACTAATAGCAATATAGAAGTGTAGTGGCAAGCCTGCTTATATCTCGGTCTGTAGAACATAAGACTCATAACCGCTGGGTCTTGGGTTCGAACCCCACCTTGACCGAACGTAGTTTTGTTTAGTTTTTTTTTTATTTTTTATTATATTGAATTTTTTTTTAGTAAAAAAATTAGAAAAACTAAAATGTGCAAAGTAAAATATTGGTATATTTCAATAAAAGCTTATCTAGGTTTTCTACTAATATTTGTTGGTTGGTTCCGATATTATTTGAAAATAGCTTGACTTTTCTTAGGAAACTTGCAGAACATTAATTGATAGATATAGTAACAAATTAAAATGATTATATAACAAATATATTTATCGATATTATGTCTGTATTTGTTTCATTTAGTCGAAAATTTTGTTTTTTAATAACTGAATAGTATAGATTAATAAATTGATGCTTGACCATTCATTTTTGGCTGACCAGTTTTATGTTACTTGACAGAATTATTATATTATTATATTATTATGTAATTTTATCGATAATAAACACTAACACTGCAAAAAGAAATCAGAACATATTGATTTTTCAGTAAGTTCGATCACCGTTCTCTTTATTCTAATTTCAATGAAAATTCTATATAAAATTGTTTATGTTATTATTTATTTCTTCAGATCTTTAACTGGAGGCCAACTTACTTCAATGACTCTGAACATCTGCCAAATAAAATGCCAGAAGACTTGAAAAACCACATCAAAAACGAGAGAACCCGCAATCCAAAAGCCGTAAGTTAAATATTTTATAAATTACAAACTTGAATTTTTAATAATTTAGTAGATAACATGTTTTTGTGTTCGAGATATTTATCTAAATTAATAAAAAAATGTGAACTAGGTATATTATTAATTTGCTTAAATTGCTAACTGCTTTCAGTCAAATCTGACAAATTTCGGGAAATGAAGATGTGAAACTGAACTGAATATTCTTAGACCAAAAGTCTATTATTTTTTTATTGATTTTTGACTTTATTTTTACTTTGTGCAAGTCGTTGTTAAACAAAAAAATTAAAAAAAAAAATGGACGTATGCAACAGGACCAAGGAATAGTGGTACCTACCTAATGCTCAAATTCATGAAGCTTACTTATATTTTCCATTATTGAGTTTGGATACCTGAAACTTCTACGAATTGCATTTAAGACATCGGGAGTATTGTTTATGACCTAATTACGGTGTTTTCATGTTTATTCTCACTATCTTGCGACGTGGTGTTGCCTTCTCTTTTTTATTCATTACAAGTTGAAGTGAGCAAAGAAACAATGGTTTACGTATCAAGATTGTAATGCATTATTTTATGTATGAGTTGTGACATTGTTAAAACGCGTAATTAGCGAGCTTTAACGGTCACACAAGTCATATAAGCATTACAATCGAGATACATACTATATTTTTTGCACGTAATTTCTATAAAATAGCTGATTTTCACGCCATAATAAGTACATTTGTGATATTTTTGACAGTTCAGTTTGGTCATATTTAAATTATATGTAGTCTTTTGGCAATCTACTATGCTCTCTCTTTTGCTCATATGGATTTAAGTAGAAACTGACAGAGATATTACTATTACATTGGTAAAATCGAATTATTTTTGTTACTGGTGCGAAAAAGAGTCATTTTACAACCGCTATGGAAAAAGCAGCTATTTCATAGGGGATCGTTCAAAAAAATATTATGTCGCAAGTAAATAATGAAAAATTGTTCATCTTCAGTATTTTTCGATTTAAAAATATACTTTGTTTCAGTTTCATGTCTTGAATATCCTTTATTATCCAAGAAATTGTTTGTACTTCATACGGACAAGTTAAATGTTACTGACTTTGATAAGCGTATAAAATTTTATTTCTTTTATTTATAAATTCATATTTAAAAAATACATCGAATGTTCACAGCTCAACACCGTATGGGTGAGTTGCGAAGGTGAAAATCCTGCCGATCAAGAAAATATTGGACCAATCCAATATAAGCCAATGCGTGGTTTTCCAGGATACTTCTTCCCGTTTAAAAACCTTGAGGGTTACCTTAGTCCGCTTGTAGCTGTATATTTCGAAAGGCCTACGCGTAAGTCAATTATTGCATATTTTCTCGTTTCCTTTCCTTAGTAATTTCTGTATCTAATTTAAATTCTAAACTTATTTTACGTCTGTCATATTTCAAGTGTATTTTTCTTTATACGAACGGAGAGGCATATTTGCAAAAATTATTACGTTTAGAAAATACTTGCGGATTATATATACAGGCTGATTTTTAAGTTGATTCTTCACAGCGTGTAGAAATCAAATAGGCGAACAAATATTTTAAGTAACTTTTTTATAAAAAGTCAAAAAACCGATCAAAGTTTAATTAAATTTCTTAAATTTGATTTAATTCATTCAAAAGTCCGGTTAACACACGCGAAGAAATGATAGCACGAATCGAAAATGCATCCCAAATAATTCGCGGAAGGCCTCTAGGGCTACTGCAAGTATGTACAGAAACATGGGTATGACGCACGAATCTTTGTGTCCAACAAAACAGAGACAACTTCGAACAATTTCTGTGAATACTTGTTAATGACATAACATATTTCCATAGTGACATATCATAACGCCAGGACCGACCTCAAAATTTGATAAAATGTAATAAAACTTTGAGGGCCCGTTTCTCTTTCATTTTTGAGTTTTGGTAAAAAAGTTACTTGGAATATTTGTTCGTCTATTTGATTTCTACACGCTGTTAAAATAAAGACTCAACTTAAAAATCACATTGTATATCGAAATTAAATATAATAAAAGGAAAGTATAAAAATAACTCACGGACTAACTTCTAGAAAATGAAATATTTTATATAAAACACCCACAATTTGTTCGAGTGTACTTCTGGTTTTGTTTAGGCAGTTTATTGTTTTGTTTATCTTTTGGTGGAGTAAAATGGAGGTCTCTATTCTCCATGGTATAACCAATCAAACTAACATCTATACGACAAATGCGAGTAACGAAATAAACACAGGAAAATCTCGGGACAAGCTTTTATATCATATAAATTGTATAATGGGTTGGGTTTGATTTGATTTAAAGTTTATTTTCTTCTTTTTAGAGCATTTAAACAAACGTTTGTTTTTAAAAAGGTTTTTTTACTATTAATTTCATCTTTAAGTTTTTAGTGTGCTTTACTAAAAGTGCGATTTGCATCCGGACAAAAGCCGGACCAGTCAGTTAGTTATTATAATATTGTATTGTCATCGGAACTACATACGTGTACAAAATTTCAACCCAATCGGATAACGGGAAGTAGTTAAAAGTGCTATTTTCATCCGGACAAAAGCCGGACCAGTCAGTTAGTTATTATAATATTGTATTGTCATCGGAACTACATACGTGTACAAAATTTCAACCCAATCGGATAACGGGAAGTAGTTAAAAGTGCTATTTTCATCCGGACAAAAGCCGGACCAGTCAGTTAGTTATTATAATATTGTATTGTCATCGGAACTACATACGTGTACAAAATTTCAACCCAATCGGATAACGGGAAGTAGTTAAAAGTGCTATTTTCATCCGGACAAAAGCCGGACCGGTCAGTTAGTTATTATAATATTATATTGTCATCGGAACTACATACGTATGCAAAATTTCAACTCAATCGGAAACCGGGAAGTGGGTCAAATTTAACTTGCAAAATTTGATTTCAGGCAGAGACATCGGGACAGGTGAAATTAAATAAAAGTTTATACAAAAAAGTTTATAATATAAGTTAGATAAAATTGTATTGTATATTTGTGTCCTTTATTTGACGAATTATAGTAGTGGTTTAATTGACGCAACCTTTAAAACCTGCAAATTTACCCACAATCCAAAACTGTAATCATATATGATTACAGTCTAAGGTCATTGTCAAATCAGATATTTTTGACACTGTCTGCAACTCAGCATAAATGTATAACATTAATAATTTACATCAAGTAATGACCGAATCTATTATATACCAGCTGTTGTACCCGGCGACGCGTTGTTGTGGCTCAGTCTAGTTTGCGTACGTTGTTGCTCAACATATGCCACTCCCATTGCCGTAAAAAATTTAGTATAGCGTGTGTTGTTTTAACATCCAACGTATGTCGCCCCCATTTCCGTAAAATATTTAATAAAGCGTGTGTTGCTTCAACGTACAATGGATGGCGCTGTATGGAATTGTTTTTCACCTTTCTCAGGTGTGACATCTATTTCATAGGCATATAAAGTACGCGCGTATTCGAATGCAACGTCGTGTCAAAATTTTAAAGCAATCGATGAAGGACTTTCGGAGATTTGTGATTTTGAACAAACGAACATTTACGTTTTTATTTACATATACAGCGTGTCCCCGAATTGAGTTCACAATAGGTGAGATTGACCAAAAATTTTCGAATTGGAATTTCAAATTTTGGGTTTTCGCCCTGCTTGGTCTGAAACTTATTTTTAGTTTACTTTCAATTTTTTTAAATCAAGTAGGCCTTTACAGTTGAGCGAACCCTCTTTTCGTTTCAGGTAAGTAAAGTACCTTTTCCGTTCATAGTACGCAAACGTGTCACTAAGAAAAGTTGTTCACAATGAAAAATTATGGCGTTGTGCAAATTTTCAGAATGATCGGCCTACTTTGATAAAATCCGCTTTTGTTTTGTTTGAAAAACAATCGCGTGGAGGAAGCCAAATAGAGAATTGGAGTTTAATTTACTTTTCTGATAAACTGTAAAAATTTGA
Source organism: Xanthostigma xanthostigma (assembly GCA_963575645.1). NCBI lineage: Eukaryota > Metazoa > Arthropoda > Insecta > Raphidioptera > Raphidiidae > Xanthostigma > Xanthostigma xanthostigma. The sequence goes on from OY754468.1 coordinate 19,546,595, forward strand.
ATTTTAATTTGAACATTTTTAATCATCCTGTTTGTTCATCTAAAATTTATCATGTAATCGTTAATAATAAATATTTTTCTCCTATTTTCTACTTCTATTATCAAAGTAGGCCGATTATTCTGAAAATTTGCATAACGCCAGAATTTTTCATTGTGAACAACTTTTCTTAGTGACACTTTTGCGTACTACAAACAGAAAAGGTACTTTACCTGAAACGAAAAGAGGTTTTGGTGAACTGTAAAGGCCTACTTGATTTAAAAAAATCGAAAGTAAATTAAAAATAAGTTTCAGACCAAGCAGGGCGGAATCCCAAAATATGAAATTCCAATTCGAAAATTTTTGGTCAATCTCACCTATTGTGAACTCAATCCAACACTGTATATTTAATTTCTTCTGTTTATTTGTACTGCTTCGAGGATCCGTTGATTTTGATAATATACCTTAAGCCGCCCCTGAGCATAATACATCGTATATTACATGGAGGGACGAATATAATGCCTACGTCGGATCGATTTCGTCTAATATATTCATGATGTTTGGTTCGCATCATTCTCTGCTACAATAAAATATTCAAAACTCAGAAAAATACACTAGTTTGATTATCATTTGCTATGTATTTCACTTTTTCCAAGTGATATGAAATATTCATTACGTGTATGTTTAACATGTTTTTAGAAACGATACAAAATTAATTATACAGTGTGTCCTCAAATCGGGTTGCCAATAGGAAAAACTTTTAAATTATACGTTTTACAAAAATAACCATTCTTCATAAAAACTTCTGCTTGTCGATCTTTTCGACCAGGCTCGATTTAAAACTCTACAGTGCTTTTCATATGGAGAAATATGTATGTTCACAATCTAAGGTCATTGTCAAATCAAAATTTGGACAATCCTTTCTGCAACCCAACAAAAGTATTGATAAACACACAAGTTCTTTTATCAAATACTACACTGCTAGTATACCCGTATGTCCACCGTATACACCCGTACTCCCACCACATGCGTCGAACTTCCGATCACACGTATAGTATAAACAAATTATAAATGATGAAACATAATTGTAATCACCATGACATGAAAATAGTAACAAATTCTAATCAGGGTTGTAGTCATGCCAGGGTACAAAAGGGAGTCGCTATGGAATTTTTATAAGTGAAGCGGTTTTACCCGGCTACTATTGTAAAAAATCCTTAGTTTTAATTTTTATAAATCAATAGTCCAATTGCATAATGATATATATTACGACGAGGTGTGACATTATGTTATAAACGAGTTCCAGAGAGTTTTAACAGCCAGCGGTCGTTGATTGTGTTGATTATTTTCTAGCATTCAACATTGGTTAAATAAAGAAAATACAATTCATTCTAAAAGTATGAAGTACCTAAGATTTTGGTTGTTCTGCAGCTCTATACCGCTCATAGAAGAACCGATACTGCGTGTGTCTAACTCAATAATCGCTGGCTATTAATACAATGTCCAACTCGTTACAAAATAGTGAATTACAAACCAGATAAATAAACTACTATGTTACCAAATATGTCAGTACTGTGTGACGAAAAAAAATACTAATAATGGATTAATTAATACTAGTGGTCACCTAGTGACCGTAATTCATTAATTTTTTTGGTTTGAACGTTATTGAGGTTCTTTTGTCATTATATGTATTTCTTTTGAATCAATTTTAATACCTCTGTCAATTCGCATCGTGATGAAACATATATTATGCACTTCCTCTCGCTGATAAAATGTTTTGTAAAAATACACGTTGGGTCATTGGTTATTTTGACGCCACTGCCGTAAATGAAATAACACATTTTGTAGATAACATTACATTTAACATGTAATTTCACATTTCTATGAGTAGGTACTTCTAAATCGGAACGTATTTCTTTCGAATATCATATTTAATAATACATAACCTAAATTTTAGTAGCTGTCAAACTATATTTTTACCGACTAATAATTTGATCAACCAAAGCAAAATACATATTTTTAAGCAATTATAAAAGACATTTAAAAGAATGTATATATATTATATATTTGTTAACAAACCGTATCATTTATCTGCTGTTATGAAATGCAGATATCTCCCAAGATTTGTTTTTGATACAAAATGTAGCTGCGTTTGTGTACAAACTATCAATTGATCAATACATTTCCATTCGTTGTGAATAATATCATATTTTATCCATAATGACGGCGATCAGTTATTTTTAACAAAATAAAATGACATTTATTAATTATTATTAGCGCCATATTGCCATTATCGCTATTGGATGAGAGTGCGTTCAGTTAATCTTTGGCTTGGATGAATCGGTAATAATTATATGACACAAAAAATGTCCGTGCAAAAACGAACAAATAACGATGTATTATCTGAAAAATTGCTTTAAAAATTCGATAATTTATGACATTTTTATTAGATATCTTGATTTTAAGTCTTAATTTCCACGGTTTATAAAACAAAGGCCATCTGTCAGATGTAGCTTTCGCTGGAACAGCCGAAAAAAATGTTGAACGCACACTTTGTCAGAACAAACGTCAAATAGTTTGATGAACTCTCTGACGTCACGCGAGAAGAGAGAGAAATGCGTACAAGCCGACGCTTGGGCCGATCGTGCCTCTCTATCGCTTATATAGCGCTCTCGCTTGCACTCTCAGGCTCAGGCGGAACGTTACACTTTTTCGTGTGTGCAGCCGGTGTTTCATCAATTTATAAGACGTTATCACGTCAAAATAATACACCGTAAAAAGTATCAATTCAGCATATAAAGTAAGAATACTTTAAAAAATGGAATAATACTACAGGACAATAAATTCTACATGTTCTATTATGTACTTACATGGTTTTCACACTTTTTGTGTTAAAAATCCATGGCGAACGTGTAAAAGACTATGTAAAACCCCTATTTTTATCAGTGCTCATTAAGACGAAGAGGACGATGTCCTATGTTTCGTCATGGTGTGTGCGAATTAAAACAGTCAAATCGGTGACACAGCTCTTTTCCTTCCCGTATTTGTATATGATTTTTGTGTGGGTGACGATTAAGAAATAAATAAATGTGACTGTGTCCTTTTTAGGTGGCGTGTTAATCAACATCGAGTGTAAAGCATGGGCGCACAACATACAGCACGACCGCGCGGAGAGGCGCGGCTCTGTCCACTTCGAACTTCAGGTGGACTAAACCGACCTTTATCATCCATACTATAGTAAAAGCCAACGGGGCGCCAGAACACGCCCACCCGCCGTATTCGCACACGGTTCCCGGGCTCACTACATCAACTGCCACCAAGTCACAATATACTTAAAAACAATATTAACGACGAAAATATATTATAAAATAATAATATATTGTATGAACGTTCTGTTGTTTTGTTTGGGTGTGCTGTTTTTGCTTAAGACACTTACAAAAAATAATAATATTTACAAAAATACTAATTATATTCATTGTTGTGTGTGAGTGTTATAACCTTGCGCGCGCAGTGGGATAGTTTTTACATGGTGTAATTTATGATTTGTAAGTTGGCAATATTGAATTTATTAACTTAACCTCATCAATTATTGACTTGGCTTACATTTAAGTTCGCACATGTTTTTATTTGTCAGTTTTGAGAAATAAATTAAAGAAAAGAAAACTGCCAAAATATGTACGTGTATAAATAATTTTCTATTAACATTATTATTATTATTATTGTTACCATCTATGTTAATATATTAAAAACCATACTCCTTTTTATTAATATTATTTTGTAAATAAATATATACATTATACACTGTGATAAAACTACCCCACAAGGCTTTTAATGACCCCAGAAAGTACGCTTGTTAATAAATTTGCATTAAGATTGATTATCCTGAAATTTAGTACTAGGTATATTCTAATTGCAAGATTTATAAATTAATTAAAAAAATGTATGTTTAGTTCCATCCAAAAAAGATAAATAAACAAAATGACTAAGCCACTACTGATTGAAATAAGTGAAACGAGCGAATTCCATCGCGCTCTGGCAAATAATTATGTAAAAAATACACATGAACTTGTCACTTTTTTAATAAGCGAAATATATTAAAATACATAACTATGTATGTACCAAATTTCAGGGTAATCACTTTATAAAATATTTTGTATTATTGTTGCAATGTAATGATTAATTTTGTTAGAAAACAATGGTGTCTTGAGTAAAAAAAATAATAATAGTAACAACAATCAGTCCACAGAATGTTTTTTTTTTCGAAAATGAATAACGTAGTGTACGACCAGCTATTATAGATGTATAGTAGGTATATTTAAAAAGTTATGAGTGACAAATGGCGTTGGAGAATAAAAAATAGTTATTAAATTTTAAAAATTGAGAAAAAAATAGTTTGAAAATTAGATTAACAGTTTCAATTCGTTAAATTCTGCCGCGTTCTAGTGTTGAGTATGAATTTAGATTTTAGTCAATTGCATTCTGGTTAAATAAAAGTGGAAATAATTGATTTGCGAAATTTAAAAGAAAAATCGATTATGCTTCTAAAACGTCGTTTTATTTTAACCAGCGTGGAGTTGGTAATGTCCGCTTAAAAGCTGAAGAATTATATTTGTCGGACATAGTTTAAAAAAAAAAAGCTACTGCTCAATATTTGAGATTATGTTTTATGTTGCGGCGGGCTATTTTTAAAATAAGAAAACTCGTTTTATTAAACGTAGAAATTGATATTATAAATCTTGCATTTAACAAATATTATTCACAAAATAAAAATAAATAGGTACATACATGGTTAAAATTATAATATCTATAAAAATTAGAAATACGTTTTTAACAATAAAAACACCACGTCGCACAGTATAAAAGCTGTTATTATTGAACTAATCAAGTAAAAACATGTGCAACGTTTTATCTACTAAAATAATTTTTTTTGCGCGTATGTATTTGCACTTGTTTGTTATAAGATCATTGATTTTATGATAACCATGTATTATTAAATAACGATCACTGTTACGCTCTTGTTTATCTTCTTGTTATTGTAAAATCAATGACTACATACACTCATTTCTGTTGTGATAGAAAGAATGTCTTAAATATCTTATTAATATATTTAAAATATTATGCATATTAGAAAAAAAATAATAAAAACATTTTATTTTATAAGTTTTAGAATGATGTACATAGAAAATTGTTTAGTTGTTTTTGCGATAAAAAGTTATTATATATGATATTATAATGTAATAATACATTTGCAAAAAATAATTGATGTGTACAATTTTTGTTTTTGTTTTGTATGTAAGTAGAATATTCCATTTTTGTGGGTTAGATTTATGGACTTCAATTTTTTGTCTTCGAACATTATTTTATGCTTATTTTAATAAGATATTGATTACTAAGTATTTGTTTTTAAAACATTTGATATAAAAAATAACTGAGAAAAATTAAAGTTTTTAAAATATCACCATGCGTGTGTATGTTGGAAAAATAAAAGACACGCTGATGCGATATTCCTCGCAAAAATTTCAATTAAATAGTTGTACTGATTTTCTGTCAAATGCCATGAAATGTTAAATGCTGTAAATATCACTTGGCAAAATATTGATACAATCTGTTTGTAAATTTTTGCAAGGTCAAGAAATTTGGAATGCAATTTGTATCTCGAAGGACGATAATCGGCAATTATGAGAACGGGAGAGAATTTAAATGATAATAATTAGAAATATATATTTACTAAAAAAATTTATGAGACAAGAATGTAATTTAACCTGGTTTCGCATAAAACAACAAGCTACATATATTTAAAAAAAAGACATAAACATTAGGCTGGTTTGGGGTACATAATAGTCTGGCAAGTAAAGTGACAAAATGATGTAACTTTGATGTGATTAGGTATAAGATATTGTAAGTAGATATTGTGGAAGTGGGATATTGTCCTAGTTTTAATGTGTTCAAAAAAATGATTGATGTAATATCATTGTTTTATTAACAAATATATTAATTTTTACCTAATAAGTATTTGAAAAGACAAACAATTTGTCTTTGCATAGAAATATTTATCCAAACAGAGCTCGTCTTGCTGCTCACTTTGTATATTGAATACCTACTGATAAACACGGAAAGGTAAGTAAGAGTCTGTGACTTACCAAAAGAAAACACATAAAAAGTGTTATTTTTATATACCACGAGCGAAGGGCGCTGCAACGCGCAAAATATCGAGATGAAGCGAATAAGCGACAAAGCGAAGCGATAACAGCAACACCTAAATGACGCTATGACGAAACAAAAATCAGTCGATTGCCTCGTAAAAATATATCTGTATTAATTCAAATTGTCATTCTCTTTTGGTCATTTTCTGTAAACAACATAATCTTTTGTTTTTCTTTTAACAAAATGGCCTGTATTCTGACAAGCACTTAGTCAGGGCTAATTAGCGTATAGACTTTGCGGTAGGTGAAAATTTCACGAAGTGGTCCATTCTACATTTCGGTGAGATGTACGGCGAAGGGGAGCAGCAAGATGATCCATTTGAATGGTTCAAAAAAAATATACATAGTAAAAAATACTATTTTGTAAATTAAGTTGTGAAACTAAACAGATATTTAAAACATGTTTGTTGGTCAAGTCCTAAAGCTCTTCGGACACATTCGGACTGAGCTCTTAGAATCAAAATCATAATTGTAATGGTTTTATTACGAATTTCCAGTGTGCGCTCTGCGGTGTTGTTAAAACATTACATACTACTTGAACCAGGTCCAGACAGTCTGAAAAGTCGGTGAATTTGACCGACGAACCACGCAGTTCTAACATTTCAAATCTGCCAGAATTGCATCCAATGTGTTTCAACCCTGTTTAATGTAGTAGCACATTATTATGTTGTGAGTTATAAGGGACGTAACACAATAATATGTGTGTAGTTTTATAATTCCGTTTACGATAATAATTATTGATTATTAACTGATCAGTCAGCAAGTTCAAAATCTAATCCAAACATATAGTATTATTAATATCTAATAGTATATTATTGACACGCAGTATTGATTTCTTTTTATTAGTTTTAATCGATTATTTGCATTATTGTTATTATTGTGTAATGTATTTTTATTATGTTTAAAACACTGTTGAAATAACTGAAGAACGATAGTTTGATAAAAAAAAAGGAAACGTGAGAATAATTCAAAAAAGATAAATAAATTGTTATAAAAATAGTTTTTAGGTAAAAAAAAAATAAACAGCTATGTAAGTGTTAATTGTATCTCAATAGTTTAGTAATATTACATACTTATATTAGGGAAAAAAATAAACTATTCAACAGACAAAATATTGTAAAAACGTACTTAAAAATAATACAAAAAAGTCACAAATAAAAAAAAAATGCTATTTAGAGAAGTTATATTAACTATTAAATTACTGTAATTAACATTCGAATAAAATCTTAAAATAATAAACTGCATAGAGGAGCATATCAGGCGCTACGACGTAGGCGCCTTTAATTTGCTAAAGAGCGTCCACACTGAAAAAGCACTTTATTAAGGCCAACACACTCACCACTCTGTAAAGTCCGCTTTAATTTGTAGCGGTTTGAACTAATCACAAAACTACACCAGCCCCTTACTCCCTCCCAGTTTCCTGCCCGAAAAATAATGACTTGGTGAAATCAGTTAAGCTGTTAAAGAAAACTTTGAAAAACCTATCTAAAAACTATTTTACTATTGTTAAAGGTGTAGCCATATTATATGATATTATGTAATTTAGTTTTAAGGGAATATATATAATTACATTCCAATTTTACCTGTAAAAAGACATAAAAATCATTTTTTTATGATCGCATGATTTTTATAATATCTTATTTTGTTGTCAGGTTCAGATTTTTATCACATTACAAAATTATTTCCATTATTCAGCTTCGTTGAACAAATTCCCATCGAACAAAAACAAAATTCAACCAACGAAAAACAAATGAAAAACAATGCATACTTACATTAAATAACTAAGCGTCGAGTTTTTGGATAGGGATTTTGTCAATAAATTAACTGTATTTCATCGTCGCGTCGTTAAAATGTTAAAATTATGTCAAGATTCCAATTTTGTGAATAAGTTTCCAATTTCTTATAAAATATTATTTATAATGTACAACACATTTACCGTTAAGTTTAGACTAAGTTTTCAGCACATATTTTGTCATTATAATACATTAAAAATCCATGATATACCGTATGTTAACCCGAGTTTGAACATCAACAACAATTCGCATGCAATAAATTGTAATAGTAATCGGTGTGCGTTTTTTTCTTCGTGCAAAAATGGTAAAAAAGCAAGTTTCAGTCTAGTATTATTATTTCAAGTTAAATGTTACCACTATCAGTTTGCAGAAAGAAAAATACATTCATCTGCATATGATCTAAAACCAAATATTTGTCAATACAAACAGTAAAACTAATTACTATTGTTATTTCAAATTTTTTAGGTTTCTGGGCTTGTAAGCCGAGGTCCGTTGGTATTTCTATCTAACGTTTCGTCTACAACTGCGAGAGGCATTATCAAAGGCGATGTCGCAGCGGTCGAAATATCCTGTCTATCGCAGTTGTAGACGAAACGTCAAGTAGAAATATTAACGGGCCACGGTTTACAAGCCCAGAAAACTAGAAGATTTGGAATAACACCCGGCGTGACAACCTATACACTTGGATAATATTGTTATTTATTCATGGAACAGTGTTAATCTTTTTATATGATATTATTATAATAATTATAGCTACAATGTGGCAAGTCTATTATTATGTATAGTTTTTATGGATTAAAATACTGGATTGATAATTGTGTATGAATACCTACATTTTTGCATTCACATTGGAAAAAAATGCGGAATTATTACGATAACGTTTGTTGAAAATTTACGATTACTGTATTTTTATATTCTCAGAAAATGGAAGATTTTTTCTATTCGATGCCTTTAGTTATTCAGTATTTTTCAGTTACATTCCCAAAGCTAAAACTTATAAACGAATATTTTTATATACTTACCTATCATTGTTACAATCAAATAAGACTCTCATTGAAAATTAAGAAAGACGATTTTATCCATTCATAAAATAATTTTTTGACTTGGAGAAAAGCTCATAGCAGGAAGTTAAATTATTCATTTGTAATACGCTAACGACCTTAGTTGTCGAGAGTCTATAATCTACATTCCCTTAGTTATTTTTTTGTTTAACATACGGTATTAAGATCTTTTCGAATCAACATACGTCACTCTTATATAAATACACAAATTGTATAATTACGACATTACGTATTAAAAAAAGAGAATAATGACGAATATGTGTGCAACAAAATTTGTTAAGTAATAATGTTTGCACGCATCTCTGTCAAAAAATAATCAATTAAATTATAATTAATTAAAAAAACGACATCTCTTGTTTCATGAATTTCATTATTATGCTTAAATGTAACATTTTTAAAAAGAAATAAATAAAAATTCCATAGTGGTTCAAAGTTTCACTTGTTTTTCATATAGAATATACATTTTCTTCCTACATCCAAAAATATAGTTCGTGCCATTTCCAGGAAGTTCTAAGTGTTTGTATTACAGCAAAATTTCCTTTAGGGGCAGATACTTATTTTGGACGAATGGTTAGGGAGGACCCGATCGAATCCAACTGTTTTTGCATACACCTCTTTTGAACGCACACTTTAAAATTTCATTTTTATGTTTATCGTGCTTCATTTCCTCTCGCCCTCGAAAATAAAATTTTGAATATATACAAATAAATTCTTAAAATTTGTAAATTTTGGAGTAGAGAACCATATAGACGTAGAAATATAAAAATTAATTCATAATTAGTTTATAATAAAATTCGCTGTAAGTAGATTAGCCCTTTAAAGATGAATTTTCAAAAATCATTTCTTAGTGCTCACTTACGCCATATAGGGGACTTCTATACAAAATTGCATACTTCTAGACCCACCGGTTTAGACTGTGCGTTGTACGGTCAGTCAATGTTAGAGTTTTAACCAAGTAGATTAACCCCTTTAGGGTTTGAATTTTCGAAAATCATTTTCAGTGCACATCCACGTTTTATAAGGAACTCATGTACCAAATTTCATTGCGCTAAACCTGCCGGATTAGGAAGTGCGTTGTCTGTCAGCCTTTAAGGTACCCATTCACGCACAGTCGGCCGGCAGTCTCAGGACTGTACGATCTAACAGCTAGTTTATATATAAAATTAATTATTACTTAGCTGGGAGCCTGATACTTTTGTGTTTATTATTGACTGACAAATTTTTATAGATTGCGTAATGTCGAATAGTGCGTATACTGCAGTTCTAAATCAAGAGGTCATGTCAGTTTATTAGCCGCGTATACACTTGCAAGCCAAACCTATCGCGAACCGGTAGCTAACATAATTATACCGTAAGTATAGACCTGTCATTAAAACGATCTTAGATAAAATCTTTCAATTAATTATTGCCTGCTCAAAGAAAAATCCGCGAGGCTCAGAAACTGAAAATAAAAAAGTTTTGGAGACACTGCATTGTCATTAAAGACTGCAATATGTGGTGTGAGTAAAAAAACTATTATGCAACTATGTTTTCTCTTGTTCTATTCACTATAGAAATACCTCTTAACTGGTTCTGGGTGCCGGATAGCAAATTTCTGATTTTGACGTTTTTGGCAAATAAGTCAATAATTTGCTTTTTTCAGTTTGTATTTCTTAATAAAATAGTCTCTCTAAACTCTAAAGGCTAATAATTAAACAACGCACGGCCTAAACCGGTGGATCTAGAAGCATGCAATTTTGCACAGAAGTTCTCTATATGACGTAAGTGAGCATTAAGAAAGGATTTTTGAAAATTCATCCACTAAGGGGCTTAAATCTACTTAATTAAAAGTTAAAACTTTAACACTGGACTGACGTACTGCGCAACCTAAACTGGTGGGTCTTGATGCATGAAATTTTGCACAGGAGTTAACTTAGGTGAGCACCAAGAAGAGATTCTTGAAAATTCATTCCCTAAGGGGTTAATCTACTTAGTTAAAACTCTAACACTGGACTCATGTACAACGGACAGCCTAAACCGGTGAATCTAGAAGCATTACATTTTTCACAGAAGGTGTGCACTAAGAAAGGACTTCTTCAAATGAATGTTATTTATTTGAAGAGTTCTATTCAGACGTTAATCAAAGATTTGACTAAGAAAGGACTTTTGAAAATTCATTTCCTTTAGGGTGTTAATCTAATTAGTTTAAACTAACCTGACGTACAATGCACAGTCTAAGATCTTAATCTTGATTAAACCTTTAAAACTGATTGACAGAGGGACAATTCACACAACCTAAATCGTTTTTTGTATAAGCCTAGCGAATTTAAAACGCATCCGATAGATTATTCAAAATTGTCCAAAAACTCACTAAGGCTATATTTATTTCTTATTGCCACTGTCTTATGCCACTGTCCAAGGTTGTAGCCAGGAATTCACTTGTTGGGGGAAAGAGATGGGGGGGATTATATGTTGAGCTCTGAACTAGAGGTAATAAGTAACAACTTTATTTTAAAATAAGCATATTATATTATTAAAAGGCAATCGACATGTTACGTGGATGATCATCAGGAACAAAACGTGTGATAACGATCTTTGGATTAGTACTCTAGAAGTCTAGAAGATTAGTATTCTAAATTCAATGAGCGCACCAGGATAGGGTTGTCAGGTGTCCGACTTTTAACGGTCGTGTCAGGTCAAATATTTACGTGTCAGGCCTGTCTGGCTCTTAGACTTAGTTTGTGTGTAATTTTAATTTGACTTTTTGATATTTAACAAAAGTTTGAAATTGTTAATTTTTAATAAAGATCTTTTTGTTTTTATCCAAAAGAATGTGTTAACGAAAACTTTTAGTTTTTTGTATTCCAGCCAATAGGGATTCGGACAGCAGCAATAATTTCATGAATATTTATTTATTATTAATAGTGATATTTAAATATATTTTTCTTTACACGCAACTAATTATAATAAATTAAATAAAGTTAATTTAAGTGCTTTAAATTATACCCTTTATCACGTGACTGCGAACACCAATCAGAGCGCAAGGCGTCATAGATCGCTGCTATTGTCAGAGAAATATCTTTCTCGTTTTTAAACCCTCTTGTTAATAAATAATTGAATTTGCTATAATAAATACTGGATTCACCAAAGGAGACAGTTCTAGCTTTCCAAGGATAGATTCGTTGAAGGTGGCAAATTCTTTGCCAGAAACAAAGATTATTATTGTTATCCAATTTTTTCTTCAAAATGGACATTTGTTAGTATTAAATTATTTTTTCGTGTTTATTAAGGATTTATCTACAAGATAAAAACGGTTCCGAAAATTATTAGTCAACATCCCTATTGGGTGACAAAACTATACGCTAGGAAAGTATCTTTTGGCAGGCGACTTTTGCGCCCTCTCGTGGCTTTTTTTTAAAATCTGGTTGTCAGAGATATTTAATATTTCTGGGTTCAGTCAAAACCTTAGTGTCATATGTTATACGTGCATTTTAATAAGCATTAATTGTCGAATAAAATGCGGAAAAAGCTATCAATTCGGAAGTGCTGTGTTGTTGATTGTATGGATACACTAACTAAACATCCATAATTACAATTCCACCGTTTTCCTGGGTTTTCTTATGAATTAGAGAGGGGAAAAATGGACTGCAGCAGAACGTCGTCACTCGTCAATGGTAATTAAATTTTATTTTACGTCTATAATCATTATTAAATACATGAAAAATATCATAATTGTTATTTGGTTAACAAAAATAAGTTTTAAAAAATTTAGGAATTGAAAATGTATATCATTTATGTAGTTTTTTACTGACATTTTGCGTAAATATTTTTTTATAACTAAGAATAACGCTGGTTTCCTTGTGTTCGTAAGTTTTAGGTGAACCACTTTTGAAAAAATCAAACACGAGATGGTGCGAAGGTCGCGTGTCAAAGATACTTTCCTAGCGTATTAGGTAATCTAACTTTAAAAATATTCCGATTTGACATATAATAAATAGAAATATTCAGAAAAAATACGACCGGGTGTGAATTGAATTGGATTAGATATGTTTAAATAAAACGTCTTTTAAATGTAGTATAGGACACATGTGTATTATTTTTATTGCGCTAAGAAATTATACAAAATTATATCAACAGAAATTCGTAAGGCTATGTGTTTAGTTTATAGTAGCTCTGTTCCAAGCTCTCTGAGAATTGTAACGGAATCGTCACCGTCTTGCGCAGTAGCTAAAACGAAACTGTTTGTATCGGTTTTTGAACTACTGCGCAAAACTGTGAGCTACTGCACAAGACTGTGACGGTTCTGTTACCGTTCTCAGAGCTTGAAACAGAGCTAATGAAAACTTGAATTCATATTGTGTTCAAACAATAGGTCTTTCTAAGTGTGTGGTGTATGTGTGGCAAAACTTTCACAAACCCTTACTTCAAATACTGAAGTGGATTTGCGAAACAAGATTTGTGAAAAATCTCGCCGCACTTTTTGTAAGATAATGTCTTAATATATCATTAAAAAATATTTTTATCTATGTTTTTTCCATTTCGACATTAATTTTTTGTTTAACTTTTTCTTCATCAATTTGAACCTAGAAAAACAATAAAAAACAATGTATTTTTATTAAAAAATGTCATTATTTATAAAAACTACTGTTGGAAGATTAAAAGATGAATCCTGGTGGCATAGGATCGATGAACTAAGCAAATACTGAAGGTTTTTTTATTGCATTTTATTTTCTGACGTTTCGGCACAAAGTTTGCCGAAACGTCAGACAATAAAATGCAATAAAAAAACCTTCAGTATTTGCTTAGTTCATCGATCCTATGCCACCAGGATTCATCCTTTAATCTTCCAACATTTAAACAGGATCATCATCACTCTAAATTATTAGTTATTTTTCACAATAAAAACTACTACTATTACTACTATTATTAAATTGATGCCGACCCCAATTTTTCGCATTTTAGTGTTTTTAAGAAGGTTTAGTTTTTGAAGTTTTTTTTTTATTTTTGACTTTATAGTAGCTTTGCAAAACGTTATTAACCGAAGTCTTGCTGATATTTAATTACTAAACTAGACAAAGAAAACCGACTGAACTGGTTTAAGTAAAAATTAGATGGGACCAATCCATGAACATTCTGAATTCAACAGCATCGATAATTTTCAAATCGGTTAACCCTTCAAGAAATTATGACAACAAACATAAAAAAATATAAAATGTTGAAATGATATCCAAAATCATTACTGCGCATAATATGACAGAAGGCACAGAAAGTAATTTGAATACAGGAGGATGACTTTTTAAAACCCGAACACCCTTTCATTTCGTAAAGCAACAAACTGCGACAGCTCAGCCTATGCGAGGCAGAAACAAGCAATATGGGATGAATTGAGAACTTAAAAGCGGTTCAGGATTGCATCAAATCGAAAAATGTTTTATACAAAAGTTATTTTCTTTGACCCAAAGAACAATAATCCGTGAAAAAAAAATTCTATTAAAAAAAATAGAGGTCACCTTTTATATCTCGCAGGCGCCTCCGCCAAATGAAAACTAAATCTATGTTCTTCCCCCTTAATTCCCTGCAACTTTTGTCGCAAAATCCTTCATCTACGAAACAAAAGCGTGTTCGGGTTTTAAAAAGTCATTTGTATATTCGAAATTATATTTGAAATGAATGTAATCTAGACTCTAGACTCTAGAGAATGTACCCGATAAATCAGTGGCGTAGGCACGCGCACTTAAAAGAAGTTTATTGTATTTAAATTTTACTTACGGTGTTAATTAGCTGAAGAAATTTCGGATTGCTTTCAGTTTTCTCTAAAGACTGAAGATACTGTTTTCTCAAATAAAGAACAGTATCAATGTGGCTTTTGTGTTTTAGTGCTAAATCCAACGCCCTGAAAAATTATACAATAAATAATATAGGTGGTCCAAGTGTTAGTTTTATCTTGTAGTTCAGGAAGCACCTTAAAATAATATGTAAGAAATATCATTGTATCGGTCTAGACAAAAACATTACATGTAAATTAATTACAAAATGTTCAAGGTTAAAAAACGTGGCACATATCGCCAGTAATTAGAACTACCATCTAACAGCTTTTACCATGTTAAAAGCACAATATAATGTCCCTGACTGAGGTAAAAGATAGCATACAATATATTAACAGAAACCATAACAATTATTTAAGTTTGTCTCGAATAGACAACAACAGAATTATTTCACTTTTAATTAACCAGTCAACTTCTGCTTCATTGTCGTTCCCTGGGTATAATGTATAAATTTATTACATGGCTCAATATATTACAGTCGACAGTATCGTATTTATAAAATTTGCGCCTTGAGCAAAGACCATTTGTCATTCCTTGTCCAGTACCATTTATTTTTTTGCGTTCTACGCAATGCTTATGTATCAGTGGCGGCTCGTGAGAATTTTAAATGGGTATTCTGCACGGTCAACTGGAGGTACCTCCTAACACGGACTAGGAATGGGGGTAATTAAATTATGAATCACATTCATATTTATGATGTCTTAATTATTCACTTTTTTCAAACACCGTTGACAACAAACTACAATATACACTACTGCCATAAGCCGTGTGTCGTGTATCATGTATGTACGACATACGTACCGCTGAGTCAAAGTCATCAAAGGTGTTGACTGAATGAGATAGATTCAGTGAAAACTTCTGGCATATGAAAGTGATAGATGCTTATTTGTACTAATATATGCGGACGGTAAACGCAGCTCAAAGTCGATCTATACAGTATGTAAACGCGTAAGGTGCACATAGGGAAATTAGGATTGGAAAAAATACTTGGATCAGAGTTAGCCATGACTGCATTAATTGTTATTTCTATTGAATTATCGTGGTAATCTTGAGGATTTCTATTTTATTTTGATTTAATTTTATTTTACTTGGCTTTTTTAATAATAAAAAGCTCTTATAAATCATTATTTTAATTTTTTTGTACAAAAATAAAACAAAAAAACAACTCCATCTGTTTGGAAACATTTCATTCAAAAATTGTCTGACTGGTATGACGTATGCGCGTTGGTAAATCAGTGACCCGATGTCTTTAGGTTCAACACGAATAGGCGGAAATATTTGATCTCGCACCATATTTAAGTATTTTTGGGAATTTAATGTCCCATTAATAAAAAAAGTCCGATTATGTTGTAATCATTTGAATATTTTCTTCGGTAGTATACACATTCATTTTGCAAAAGAATATTATCTGTCAAATTGAAAAACAAGATTTCAAGGCTCACTCTGATCCAGTCATTTTTTCCCAATGTTAATTTCCCTATATGCACCTTGCGTGCTTACATACTGTATAACACGCTATAACTTGTAAGACGGGAATTGTACGATTTACACGGGGGGTATTTGATGATGACGTTTCATGTGCTGCTTTGGAACGCAGAACAATGCCTGAACGCAAGTCTGCAGAATACACACGGGTTTTGTGGTCTGCCAATGGGTGTTACACTTTAGCGTTGATTGTGTAACTCAGAGGTCCCCAAACTTGTTTGTCTCGTAGACCACTTGCCACGTTTTTCGGTTTTGGGTAGACCCCCTGCTTATCTGATATTGATTTTTTGCAAATTCATTAATTTCAAATGTATTTTTGACAACCAGTATAGTGCTACTCACTTTGAACGATTTAAATTTATAACGGTAGTGAAATGTAGTGTGAAATGTTTAGTTTTATACATTTATTAATTAGATTCAAATTAAACGAATCAAATTAAAATTTACTTTCTGTTACATAAAATAACTAAGCAAAAAATAAATGCTTTAGTGTGAGGAATGAACCTGATGCTTTAATAATAAATTTTCAACATTTGGCATCAATTTAGTTAGATTTAATCTTAAATCTCTTCGGTTAACGATGTCCAGTTTGTTTCTTTTTTTTGTTAAGAGATTCACTATCGTTGACCCCCATTTACATTTCATGGACCCCCAATTTTCTTTCTCGCTGACATGGACCCCTTGCAAATTGTCGTCGATCCCTGGGCATCGATATAGACCACTTTGGGAATCACTGGTGTAACTATTACACTATTTCCTAACATAAAAGATAAGTGAAATACGGAAAATATAATTCATTATAAAATTATTAGGTACCTAAGCTTTTGGTTGTTCTGCATACCTCTGCGCCGCTCATAGAAAAACCGCCACTGTAACCCGTATTGTGCCGTAAATACGTCCTTGACTGTGCAAAAGATAATTTTTGGATTTACTGTAGCATTTATTTACCTATTCCATAAGTGCATATGTATATTTGAAGCAATGGCGTGGTAAAGTAAGCCGCTCTGTAATAATAACGATTCTGCTTCTTTAGTATTTCCACTCATCAACGCAGCACCCGCCATTTGTTGAGCTCGAGACGAAAATTCCTTAAGAACATATTTCATATAAATAGAGTTACATTGTTTTCCGAGTATTTTATCAGGAATCATCTTTACCTTTAAATGTTGAATGTAAATAACTTTGTCAGATTGATTAATTGCTGAATAAGCCTCTTCTGCTGAATCAAGTACTTTTGCTTGCGTTGCTAACGCGGCTAAACATGCCCAAACCGTTCGATCCTAAAATTCAAAACACTTTTTGCTGAAAATGTCAACTCAAGGAATAATTAATTGAAGGTTGATAATTTGATTGAAGACGCTTTTGAATTGATAAACAAAAATACTGTCTTCTTTCAAAGATTCAGAATTCATACTGAATACGAAATAAAAGACGAAGATTTCACACCTGAACACTTCTACATAATTTCAAAGCTTGATCCCACTTATTTTCCATGACATATCTATGAAGATTTAAAACGAACGGCGAAATTAACACATTAATCAATGAGCCATCTGCCTTTCTTATTGAAACAACTGTATTCTGGAAAGCGTGAACCAAGGGACTGCGACCAAGATCAGCTTCATCGTTTTCTAATGATGTTAAACGTAATAAAGTTGGATCGTGACATGCTGCCGCAGGACAATACCATACTATTAAATGCGAGTCTTGAATAACGGCTATCATGTTAGCGTCTGAATGCCAGCATACCGAATGGACTTGAGAACCTAAAAAATCGTCATATCACTGGATGTAGACACCTTTATTCAACCTGCCAACTATTAGTACGAATAAAACTATAAATTAAATGTAATGACTGCGCCAAAATGATTAAAAGGAAGGAAACGAGTCGGAAAACCTTCTCATCACCTTATCCATATAATATACCTTATCCATATATTATACAGTAATTAGCGGTCCCGCCCGGTTTCACGCGGGTGTAAAAGAACGAATGGGGAAGGGAGGAACACGAGTACACACATTCATCTTAGTTTACCGAGATGAATGTTGTGTCCAAATTTCATGATGATCGGAGTTACCGTTCAAAAGTTTTTGTCGATAAAAAGCAGTATTTATACTTTTTTTAACTAATAATTTTTTTTTATTAATTAAATAAAATTAAAATAAATTTAAATGTAAGTCTTAGAAGAAAGCAATGTAGAAAATAAAAAAAAAAATAAAAATATATTCGCCCAACGTAGGGCTCGAACTCACGACCCTGTTATTGACAGTCGTGTGCTCTACCGATTGAGCTAGCCGGCGTTGTATTCTGGCAACGCTAATATGAGTATATTTAGTTAGTGCATTTCACCTGAATAGAAGCTTATTTTTGAGATACATTTTGCAACATTTTTCATTAATGCTCCGCTCCTAATGGTCGTATAGCCTGATTTTATATAGCCTATATAGCCTTCCTCGATAAATGGGCTATCCAACAAAAAAAATTTTTTTCAATTTGAACCAGTAGTTCCTGAGATTAGCGCGTTCAAACAAACAAACAAACTCTTCAGCTTTATATATTAGTATAGATTATTATGATATTAATGCCGCTGCACACGAGGCTGATTTTCTTGCTGCCACTTGTGCTGACTGCGAGGATGGGTATGATGTTACTGTGGGCTCACGTGCGTGGTTACAGGATTTAAATAGAACCGAGGCCATTTCTCATGCTTGTTTGGAGCCAGAACCAATCAGAAAACAGTATCTTGTCAAGTGAACGACATGGACAAACGTACAGAAACAAACATGGCGTCACTTTTGTTAACATTCGAACTGTCATTGCACGTGCACCAAACCCATCTACAAAGCCAGCTTCAAAACACGCATCGTGTGAAAAAATCACATAAAAGCCATCACGAAACTAGAACCACAGCACGCTTGAAATCTAGCGGCAAAACCAGTCCGTGTACACTGTTCAGCGACCTTTAGTCAAGACGCAACAGATGAGGCTCTAGTTTGTCACTTTCTTTGATTATTTTTTGAACGGGTTCCCGTCAGTTACGTGTTGAAAGTCAATTTTAACTGCTGTAACAGATTTCATTGAATGTGCAAAATACACTTTTGTTTACCTAATTTGTTAAAAGGTTTCGGTCCAAAATTGCGCACGGCAACTAAATAGATATCTCTGTTAGCATCAATTACAGCCAAATGTCGCTCATTGGGTGGACCGCACTGGTTTACCGAAACTGCTACGATATTTAAGTTGTGTTGAATTTGTGATCCTGAGTCACTACTTGTTCGATTCGTGGTCAACTCAAATAAATGTATTACTAAAAACAAGAAAACAAGAATATTTGTTAAAAACATATTACAGTAGAACGCCGATTATCCGAACGCCGATTAACCGAATCGCCAATTATCCGAATCGGTCCTAAGCGTAATATAAAAAATTAAAACCAAGTAATTTTTCAATAAAAACAAGTTTTGTGGGGACGCAAGAATACAAAAATGCGAGTGACAATTGCCGTGTAGACGCTACAATGGTATCACCACACGTCGAAGTTGGAACTCGCTGGAGTCCAGATATATGTCAACTGTTATGGTTGAAAGCTAGAGGCAAGACACTGCATGCCCGATTATTCGAATTTTCGATTATCCGAATCGACTCCGGTCCCAATTAATTCGGATAATCGGCGTTCTACTGTACTATGATATTTAATTCGATCGTGTTTTTGTGAACTTACATTTTTGATCGTTCTGATCGCGAGAAACAAATATATCCGGACCTAATGACATGCAGTTTCGATTTAGCCCTTCTGGATTTATTCCAGACCAACGAGGTGAAGTCAACAATCTCCCTTGATAATTATATATACCAATACTCGATCGTTCAACTATAGCAAAATGCCTTAAAATTATAAAAAACATGATTAATCAATTGCATCCAGACTGCAATAGTCAGACGAAACAAGTATTAACTAGGGTTGCCAATTTTCGACCTCTTTGTGTCGTGTCCTGACGAAAGGGCCAGCGTTACGTAATTTGTCTCGATTTTTCATCATCTACTAATTTTGAATTTAGATATAATTTCATATGTCCAACAACTGTTATTTCTGTTTAGGTGGTTATTTATTTAACGTTATTTTTTAGAATTGGGTGTTAGAATTCTAGAAAATATATTTTTCGGTTTTGTTAATTTAGTTGATTCGTTTTTCTGGGTTATTTTATTCTGTTATATTATGGAAAAATACAAGTACAGTAGAATGTTTGGATTATTGGATTGTATAGAAAAATTCATAATATGTAAATAAAAAAAGTAGGGAAGGGTGAGAGAGGCTTGAGCGGAGGGTGTCGGATTATTGGACGTACCGGACTACTGAAGTGCCGGATTAGTGAGATTCTACTGTATTTGCAAATGAGTTTTTAGAAGAAAAAATGAATATATTTTTTTTTAGTAGTCACGAATCTTCATTGGTAGCCCCGATGTTTTTTTCATAGAATCACGAAAAGACTAATTTTAAAATTGGCGACCCTAGTGTTTTGGTGTATATATTCCGGTTAATACATGAAAGTAGTTTTTTCGCGAATTAACCGGCTAATACCCGAATTAACCAACGTCAAGGATTGGTTAATTCGGGTAATTAGCCGATTAATTCGCAAATTAACTACTTTCTTGTATTAACCGTAACATATAGACAGTAAGTCCTAGTATTATTCTCAAACAATGTCCTTACATTATACTGTATGGTTTTTTAAAAACCGAACACCTGATTTATTCCCTTAGGTTGCATTCAAAGGAATTTTACCCTCCCGTAATAATCTTCATAGTTTCAGGGGGGAAATCGATTGCCGTATTTTTTTATGACCTAGTGCATTCCGGGGCAGTGCAATGCACTTGCACTAATTTTTTTTAAACGGGGTCCCCCATTTAAAAAAATGAGGGACCCCCTTACAGCAGGGACGAAAGTTTGACATTTACTCCCTCTATAACGGCGAGAGGAAAAAATTTCTCATGCGTATTTATACTCGTAACTAGGGACTATTTATTCTGTCAACGTATTGTTCATTTTTACTAACAGGTTATTGAATTGACTTTAAAAATACTTTAATATTATATTAACTGACGACAAAACAACACTATACTTTAATATTATATTAACTGACGACAAAACAACATTAATAAATATTTAACATTAATAAATATTTTTAAGGTTAGAGGTAGCAACAGTACTGACAGCTCGGTAAACAAGTTGTCATAGCGACAGAACAAATAGTCCCTAGTTACGAGTGTAAATACGCATGAGAAAGTTTCCTCCCGCCGTTATAGTAATGACAACGGTAAACAATTTGTTATAGCGACAGAATAAATAGTCCCTAGTTACGATAGTTACGAGTATAAATACGCTTGAGAAATTTTTTCCTCCCGGAAGTAAATGTCAATCTCTCGTCCCTGCTGACGAAAGTACGTACTTCCGAGCGGATATGAAGAAAAATCGTATACACCACACGAGCCAAAAGTTGAAATCTCGGCCCTGCGCGTCATGATGCCCGAGGCGAAGCCTCAGATATCATGACGCGCAGGGCCGAAAATTCAATTTTCGGCCCTTGTGATGTAATATACTATTTCTTAAAAGTGAAAATAATATTAAACGAGACAATAAATATTAATTTCTTAACATTTTATCAGCTTTTACTTTAACATCATGTAGTAAAACTTTCTCATTTAGTATGCATAATCAACCTAATACCCAGAACCACTACAAATGTGTGCGCGCGATTTGCGCGGCCAATCAGCTATCTTATTGTAACCTTGAACAAATAACACCGGATTTGAAAACAGAATATTCGCACTCGTATTCGTGAATATCATTCACAGATATTTTGGCATTCGCGAATGTCTAAATAACTAGGCCTATTTCTAGATACCTTTCTGCTAAGATCAGCATGCATACAGCTCCTTCTTTTAAGTCAAATATAATCGGAGTGTTCCAATTACTTGTATTATAGACATGACACTGATTCGGCGTAGCTACCACGAGATGATCATACGCTAACGCAACCTGAATTATCCGATCAGGAATATCGAGTTGCTCCTCTGTCTCACTGATTACATCATTCACAATTATCTTTTTACGACCCGTTACAGTTGCCGAATATTGTTTCCAGTCTAATTGCCTTAAACACAAAAATAATGTCTAAAGAATTTATTGCCAGCATAGGTACAAATATAAAAAAAAAAAACGATCGAGTGCGTGTCGAACAGGCAACAACGCATGAATATAAAGTGTGATCATACGATCACAATCCAAAGGCTGCACACACGAGGCTGGTTTTGTCGCTAGATTCGTTGCTTGATTTCCTTGCTAGGTGCCAAGCGTGCTGTGGTGCTGAATTTCGTGATGATTTTTATGTGTTGGCTTTACACGAAGCGTGTTTTGAAGTTGGATTTGCATTTTGTTCGAATGTCAACAAAAATGGTCGATAACCCGATTATAGCAGGATAGTTAATCGTTGAAAACTAATACCAATATTGCGTTGTTATTAATTTTTAACTCTATATTTATTAACTTATACATAAACTTATTTATAAACTGTCACAAATGACAAAGATGTAAGCTAACACGTCATGTTTGTTAACGACGTTTGCCCGCATGTGTTCACATGACAAGATACTATTTTCTGATTGGTTCTTTTATCAGAGCCAGCAAAGAATCAAGAACGAAAAATAGTCGAGGTTCTAATTCTGACATCGCACCTTTGTTCTTGCAATCCAGACCGCAGTGACGTCAGTTCTATCTTCGCAACTAGCACGGCAGTCAGCACAAATCCCAGCGGCAAAACCAGCCTCGTGTGCAGCGGTTTTAAGGTCATCACATTTTTTTAACAATGCGTTCTATAATTCAGTATATTAATAAATAAAATTGCGTTTCACATACCTGCCTATAATGTGTGCAAACAATATATGACCATTTGCACAAGCAGCTGCCACTTGGGTACCGTCACTTGACCAGGCCATATGATAGATACTGCCAGTTTGTAATTTATCGAGGGAATGCGACCACTAAAATGACAAACATACATGTAAGGCCCATCGAGTGTTCCCCGTGCCCCTTACATAGAGCAAGCAAATTAAGAATAGTTTTTTGAGAGCTAAGCTACATTTAATTAAAGATGGTTCGGGTTATCCTATTTTGCGACTGGATGTGCTCTTGGTTACGTTGCATTATATTATGACGGTTCATTTGAATTTCCTTAATCTGCGCGCATTCCAAAATGGCGGCACTCTAAATTTTATTAACGAATGCCATTTTGAGTTGAGTTGACAGAATACTCGAAAAATCTAAAGTTGTGATCAGAATATAAAAATCTCCCAACAGAACCGTCAAATAACACCATGGGCTATTTAAAATGCTTGACAAAGATGGTGCTTCAACATCATCTTTAGGAACTCGCTGACCATTTGTATCAACTTAATATTTGAGTGTGTTTGTTGGCAAGAGCTCTTTGAACAATCAGAACTAGACTATGATTTGCCAACAAACGTTTTAAAACTGTCAAAATGTAACAAGTAAATTGTGTTGTCTTTGTTCATAACAACATCAGTCTTTTCAGGGGCGGATGGGCTCAACTATTCCAGCTCGGGAACATAATTGTGTCCACCGTGGAGATAACTGTATCCACCGCGGACATAAGAAAGCAAGATTCCGATCCCGTCATGAATACTATTTTTTTCATACAGAGGGTCGCGCTAGTTTTTGCCGCCCTGTACAAAGTGAGCGTTCGACACTCTCTATTCGCCGCCACAAAAATTATAGTTTATCATGGTTAGAACTATTACGGCAATGATAAAAACGCATTATTCATTTTAACTTAGAATTATATCTATCAAAAAATAAAAATAAAGTAATTCTAATAAACAAAAAACACAAACTAATATAGGCAATCAGCCTACCGGCCTTGGCGGGCCCCGGCCTACTGGGAAAACTCCTAAAATCTCTATGGGCCCATCTGCCTCCGAGTCTTTTTAATAATTACAATCACAAATATACCACCCATAAAAAGATCTTCCCGCGATTGTTGTTAAAAAATACGGGGGATGTCAATAGTATAGTTTTCAAACATACCCCAGAAAAATCACATAAACGCAGTGTGTTATATGATCCGACAGTAAATAAGTCTCCGGCAGGCGACCATGCCAGTGCTGTGATAGGGTAATCATGCAACGAACTGACATAAAGGGCGCGCCCTGTGGGATCCCATACTCTGTATCGACAATCTTCTCCACCAGACACAATT
The DNA here is from genome assembly GCA_963575645.1 of Xanthostigma xanthostigma. Classification (NCBI taxonomy): domain Eukaryota; kingdom Metazoa; phylum Arthropoda; class Insecta; order Raphidioptera; family Raphidiidae; genus Xanthostigma; species Xanthostigma xanthostigma. The sequence goes on from OY754468.1 coordinate 19,571,191, forward strand.
AAACCATTAGTCGGACACCAGGCTACATTTAATACTAGTCCTTCATGAGCCTTCCACTGAAAAATTGAAAACATTTGAAATACGTAACCGGACTTGAGAATAGTGTGGCGCGATGTCATTGTTTATTACAAGTTTCCAGGTTCTAGTCTGAGAAAAAAGAGACTGTGTACTTTACACTACGCACTACAGAAGTAAAACTGGAAGTGTAAAGAAAATAATAATAATGGCCGAAATCAAAGACCATTAGGTTACGAGGAAAGGAGTATACCACGTCGCCAGATATACTTGAGGTTCTAGATTCAGTTTTTATAGTATATATGCTATACGTAGATATATTGCAATCACTTTTCAGTCTCAATTGACCACACCAAATATGAAATAATTGCAATTAAAAATATTATACTTTATTAATAAGAAAAAAATCGCAGGTTTGTGGACAATATTAGATAAAGAGTCAAATTGAAAAAAACGTAATATCAGTGAAATGTGTTTTATAAGAAAAAACAATTCTATTAATTATAGAACGGACACTCAAAATTTAAGTAGTCAGTACAACTATATTATGAAATTGAACTAACTTTCGAATTTTTAATTTTTTAATTTTTATTTTAATTTTTATTGTTTAAAAATCTCTATATCTAATATATAAAATTCTCGTGTCACAGTTTTCGTTGCCAAACTCCTCCGAAACGGCTTGACGGATTTTGATGAAATTTTTTGTGCTTATCCGGTATCTATGAGAATCGGCCAACATCTATTTTTCATCCCCCTAAATGTTAGGGGTAGTCCACCCTTAAATTTTTTTTCTTCCTTTGATTATAATTATTATTAAAGACACGATTTTTTTTTTAAATTCGTATCCATGGTTTTAAAATATAAACAGCCTTATGTATGATTTGAAAAAATTCTGTCAAAAATTAAAAAAACATTGATTTATAATAAACCATTGTGCGAGTCATTAGGATCAGTTTTTCTGACAATTATATTGACAAAAATATATAATTATAATTCAATAAATTTATTGAATTATAATTATATATTGTCAATATGATTGTTAGAAAAATTGGTCGATAATTTATTTATTGAAGAGTACTAATCAGACGTTAATCAAAGATTCAAATATCCCCATTCGTTCTTTTGCACCGGGCACGACGGCGCAGCCGGAGTGCTCGACATACACACATATACGTCCATGTATATTTTAAAATAAATAAAATAGATAGATAGATGTTCCAATTATATAGATATATATATATTATACTGTTAGGCGGTACGAAGTTCGCCGGGTCCGCTAGTTATATATAAAATTCTCGTGTCACAGTTTTCGTTGCCATACTCCTCCGAAACGGCTTGACCGATTTTGATGAAATTTTTTGTGCTTATCCGGTATCTATGAGAATCGGCCAACATCTATTTTTCATCCCCCTAAATGTTAGGGGTAGTCCACCCCTAAATTTTTTTTCTTCCTTCCGTCGTGCATTTATAAATACAACTATTGTCCACAAACCTGCGAATTTTTTCTTATTAATTATTATCGATGGACACGATATCTAATATATATTATACTTTATTTTTTTGCATTGAAGGAATATTACCATCTTTATGAAAAACTGATATCTACTAGAATTATATATTTAGAATTACTCTAAAAAAATTGGAAATTATTTACCACATAGTTTTGATGAACAATTAGAAATAATAACATATTTACATGATTATTTTCAGTTATAATTATTAACTATCAGTATGCATTGAACTACTTAAGCGGCAAAATTAAACAGATATATATATTATACTCAGCATGCTATCAGTTAGCTATAAATTTTTATTATGAATAATTTGATCAGAATTGCTGTATCTCTGAATTTTTATTGTATATAAATTAACAACAAATTGGCTTACTACGTTTTTCGTGACAAAACTGAAAAATTGTCTTGTTCTGCTTTTTATCACGACTAAATTTTTTACTGTCATCACCGCAGATACATGTCGTGATTTTCAAAAATGGTAAGAAAACACAACACATAAAATTGCTGGGGAATCAGCGACGTGTCAGATTGTAATTTATAAAAATGTTTGGTAGTTTTAGTATGTGTAGTGTGTACATCTCCACTGGTAGAGTTCTTACTCTGTTATTTGCAAAGCTTTTAATAACTATTGTAGCAAGATTATAAAAAGATTTGGTAATTATACACTTTCACGGTCACCTGATTTTTTGGCTCTAGAAAATCGAAAAATCATCCGATTTCGATGAATTTTTTTTTAAAATCTTCGTTTTTATGGCGGATTTATGGAAAAAAATACGAAAATTGAAAAAATCAATATTTCTCACAGTTTCATGACTTTAAATGCAAAAAAAAATTGACTTTCTACATATAATTCTTTATAACTGTTTCTGACGTCAATTCCGGGGTGAACGATAAACGGGTATGCGAATTGTAATTCCGGGGTGAACGATAAACGGGTATGCGAATTGTAATTCCGGAGTGAACGATAAAGGGGTATGCGAATTGTCTCGCAGTGAAACGGGAAGGGTCAAATGTGGAGTTTTTAAAAAAACAATTCCGGGGTGAACGATAAACGGGTATGTGAATTGTAATTTCGGGGTGAACGATAAAGGGGTATGCGAATTGTAAATCCGGGGTGAACGATAAAGGGGTATGCGAATTGTCTCGCTGTGAAACGGGAAGGGGCAAATGTGGAGTTTTTAAAAAAACAATTCCGGGGTGAACGATAAACGGGTACTTATGTGAATTGTAATTCCGGGGTGAACTAATTTTTTTCATAAATCCGCCGTAAAATGGATCTTTTTGAGACCGAGATCATTGAAATCCATCTATTTTTCGATTTTCTAGAGTCAAAAAAACCAGGTGACCGTGAAAGTGTATAATTACCAAAGATTTATTATAAAATGAACAGAAAGCATGCAAATTAAAATAAGAAATTTAATTACTGAAGCTTACCCGATTAGGTTTAGTGTTAGGAGCTAACGATCTAATGCTTAACATTCGACCAAACACATGCAATATGGCTTGACTATCGGGAGCCCATGCCGCACTATAGACTGGAGTTTCGCAAGTCGCCAAAGTTGAACGTAGCATACCACTACGAGACCAAACTTTCACCTGACCATCTTCACCCGCTTTTCCACAGTTATGACAGACGTTAGTAGGTACATTATAAATACTATAGGGTTATTTCTACAGGTATTATTTTTTTTCTATTTTTATTTATAAATTGAAATAATGCATTTAATTAATTAATTATTGATGTTCACTGGATTGTATTAGAACTGATTGGTAAATAAGGTATCGGTTATTGTAAAAATTGACTACTCAAGTCCTTTTTTCATCAGTGATATGTTACTACAATACCACCGTGACACTACGTTATTTCAGGGTCTCGGCACGGCCGTAGGCAGGGGGAGGGTTTGTGGGTTCACCCCCCCCGCCCCGAAATGCCTTAGCCAACCCACCATTTTATACACGCTCACTAAAATATGTTCGACTGTTTTTTCGGATCTGTGATACGATAATTGGATTCCACGTTTTTCGGAACGAGTAAAATCTAAATGTAATGCATTGTTAATAAATTAAATGAATCATTAAACTCTTTCGTCAAAATCTACATTGGCTGCCTTTTAATTAAATTTGTATTTATGTAAAATTATAATATGTGTATGCTTATTTTCAAATAAAGTTATTACTTATTGTCTCTGGTCCAGAGCTCGACTCCCCCAGAAGTGAATTTCTGGCTACGGCCTTGGGTCTCGGTACATCGATTGAGCATAAATAATAATCATTTGATTTTAATGACCAAATAATGTCAAACGGTTGATCCATTTTTACTACTTTCGCTGTAAGGAGTAGCATTCCGACAAGACACATGTAGAGATTGCTTTGAGCATCATAATAGGGCAGAAAAAATACTGAGGGTAAATTAAGTGTTTCATGATAAAAAGATGAGGATAATATAGCCTTTAATGTTGGTTTCACTTTGCAAAATTTTTTAATCCGATATACCGATAAGAAATGACATTACCAAAGCCAACGCGCAATGTAAATTTTTATATCTCTCAGGGGCATCGAGAAAAAATATCTCTAAAGGGTAAATATAGAAAAATTTGTCGGCTTCTTTGGGACATAGGTACAACACATAAAATAAATTGATTAGTCATTATGAATCTGGTTTGTAACAGATAATCTTACCGGTCATGAAACCCGTACCATCGAAACTCCATTTTCCAATTAGAACAGCACCTTTATGTGCATCAACGGAGCGCTCTATTCTTCCGGTACGATTTAATAGATGAAATTTTCCATCCGCGCCAGTAATCAACATCATATCGATATGTTTACTGGAAGTTCCGCTTACACCTGCACGTGATGGCCAGTGCATATCTAATGGGAAAACGTCTACCGGCAGATCTGCAATGCGGCTCGATTCCTTATTCATTACACTCCATTTAAGTAATTTGTGATCGTCACTGCAAAAGTGAAATTTTTTCCTTTATAAAACTATTTTTTTTGTGTATTTTAGTTTTAAATTACCTGCATGAATATAATTCCTCTGAATTATTCCAACCCACACACGTAACAGCCTCTTGTTGTTGAGTGCATTTTATTAAAGCAGTTTTCAATCTCATGTTTTAAATATCTTTTTATTTTGAAAATTATCAAAAAGAATTATTCAATGGAATGTAAACAAAAGTGAAGTTAGCAAACAAACAAACAAACGTCAAACGATCAGTTCAGCAACCCACCACTGATCTCAAATTAATGGATAGAGAATGACGGTTGTTGACAAAAAACTGGTTATTGGTAACCGTGTGGGGACTAATGTATTGCCACATATATTTTTATTTATTTATTCAAAAAAACTTTAAACGTACACAAGAAAATTTTATAACAATTATTGTTGTTTTTCGTAACTAGCCAAATTTTAAAACTTAAAATCCAGCTTGCGGTTCCCCACACCACCCCCCTCCTAGTGAAGGAGAAGTGGCAGAGATCTCGTGGATTTGGTTTTTAGAGAGATCGATGTTGACTTTCTTCTTCTTCTTAGCCGGATACGTCCGTAGAGATGAAGAAAACGTCGTCTGATAAGGTTGAAAACTTGATGAATGAGATAGATCTCGTTTTTGAGGTATAGTAGGTTGACTCGCAGTCTCTGACTGCTGAGTAGTACTTGGAATTTTATCAGAGTTTAACTGTTGAGACTGATTAGTTTGTTGTAAGGCACTTGGTTGATCTGGAGGTTTAACTGGATCACTGAAGACATCGTCAGTTGCTAGATGTGCTGGTTTGAGACGTTCAACGTTGACAACTGTTTCTTTGCCGTTTAAATTTATGACAAAAGTGCGGTCATCCTCCAATCTTCTAACAACTTCATGAGGACCTGAGTAGGGTTGTTCCAAAGGTCGTTTGACACCATCTACTCTGAGAAAAACATGTGAGCACGTGTACAAATCTTTGTAACAGAAGGTTTTCTGTTTACAATGATGAGCAGCAGGAACTGGCTTGACATTTCTCATGTGAACTCGGAAGCCTTCTAAGAAAAATTTAGGATCTTCAGGTGGATCTTCGTGAGTGAAGAATTCTCCTGGGATTCTAAGCGTTGAACCATATAAAAATTCGGCTGGAGAGGCCTTTAATTCTTCTTTATAGCATGTTCGTAGGCCTAAGAGGACTGTAGGCAGTACTTTAATCCAATGAGGATTCTGATGACACATTATGGCTGCTTTCAGTGTACGGTGCCATCGTTCTATCAAACCATTTGCAGATGGATGATAAGCAGTGGTACGAATGCGTTTGCCACCAACTAGGTTTAGTAACGAAGTGTATAAAGCGCTTTCAAATTGAGAACCTTGATCTGTGGTCACTATTTTGGGACATCCAAATCGAGCGATCCAGTGAGAAAAGAATGCATTTGCTACTGTGTCAGCTGTAATGTCTCTAACAGGTATGGCTTCAGGCCATCTGGTGAATCTGTCCACCATGGTGAGACAATACTTGAGTCCGTCAACTTCTGGAAGTGGTCCAACTAGGTCGATATGAACATGGTCGAATCGTTGGTCTGGATTTGTGAAAGTACCTGGTTGTGTGTGTACATGACGACCAATCTTTGATTTCTGACATGGAACACAATTGCGTGCCCAATACGTGATGTCTTTATTCATCGATGGCCAGACATACCTCTGTGATATTACCACATTGGTATTTCGGCTACTGGGATGAGACAGGTTGTGAAATGTATCGTAGACTTGACGACGAAACTGCTCAGGAACGTACGGTCTAATATCGTTTGTAGATACGTCACAGTATATGACCTGATGATCCTTACCATATGTAAGTTTCTGAAGCTTGAGAGATGACTTATCGTCAGCTAGAAGTTCTTGAAGTTCTTGATCGTTAGCTTGAGCTTGAGCCAACTGGTTAAAATCTATTGTTGTAGGAAATCGTAGAGCATCTATACGTGACAACGCGTCTGCTACACTGTTAGATGATCCATTGATATACTGAATATTTGTTGAGAACTGGCTGATAAAGCTTAACTGTCTAAGCTGAACTGGTGTTGTTGATTTGTCATTTTTGCGTCGAAAAGCGTGTACTAACGGCTTGTGATCTGTTCTGATGACAAAATCTCGTGCTTCCAGCCAAGGTCGAAAGTATTTAATAGCTTCATAGATAGCTGTCAGTTCTCTATCATATGTACTGTACTTCTGTTGAGCTGGTGATAACTTACGTGAGAAAAATCCTAAAGGTTGCCAAAAATCATTAACTGATTGTTCAAGAACTGCACCAACTGCTGAACTAGAGGCGTCTGTAGTTAATCGTAGATCTGCTGAATGAACTGGATGAGCCAACAGAGTGGCTTGAGCAAGCTGATGTCTCATTTGATCAAACGCACTTGATGTTATCAAGGTCCACGGAACTGGACGTTTATCATTCTTCTTAGAATCTTTGAGCATGTCGTTCAGTGGTGCTTGAGTTGCAGCTGCATTCTTGATATGTCGTCTATAAAAATTAATTGCGCCTATGAAGCGACGTAATTCTGCAATAGTTTCTGGCTTTTTAAAGTTGACCAGTGCATTAACTCTATCAGGAAGAGGTACTACACCATCAGGAGTAATACGATAACCAAGAAAATCAATTTGATCTGATCCAAAGACACATTTATCAGCGTTGATACACAGTCCATACTCGCTGAGTCGCTTGAGGACGGAACGAAGGTGTTCTTCATGTTCTTCTTGTGTTGTAGAAGCGATGAGGAGATCGTCAATGTATGCATAAACGAATTCTAAGCCTGATAAAACTTCGTTGATAAATCTTTGAAAGGTTTGTGCAGCGTTTCGAAGACCAAAAGGCATACGGAGAAATTCAAAGAGACCGAACGGTGTGAGCACTGCGGTTTTAGGCACATCTTCTTCCGCAACAGGAATATGATGAAAAGCCTTTTTTAGGTCGATCTTTGAAAAAATTTTCTTGCCTGCTAAGATTGATGAATAATCTTGAATGAGAGCGATAGGATATCGATCTGGAATTGTCTGGCTATTGAGTTGTCGATAATCTCCACAAGGTCTCCAGTCTCCATCTTTCTTTGCTGCCATGTGCAGGGCACTAGACCAAGGACTACTGCAAGGTCTGACATTACCTAGATTAATCATAAGTTGAAACTCTGCCTTAGCTTGTTTTAAACGCTCTGGACGAAGTGGTCGAACTCTACAAAAACATGGCGAACCAGTTGTTGAAATATAATGTTTCACTGCATGTTTCTTTGAAGCGTTGTTGGAAGGATTGCCTAAAAGTTCTTGAAATTCTTGAAGAATAGATGAGTAACGTGAATTACTGCTTAATGACGTAATTGTATTAACAGGTGCAGGTGCAAACGTACCTATTGATTCAACGCCGGTGCTAGTGTCCATGATTTTACTGTGACTTAAGTCGACTGCTATATTGTATTTATACATCAAGTCGGCTCCAATGATTGGATATGGTAAATCAGCAATGGTGAATATCCAATTAATCGTTCTGCGAAGTCCAAGGTTGAGTGTAAGAGCTTTTTCTCCAAATACTTGAATAACTCCCTGATTAGCTGTGTATAAAAATTGACCTGTGGGCTGCTTATTGTCATTGTGAGCTGGTGGAGTGACAGAAACTTGTGCTCCTGTGTCCATGAGAAATTGAACTCGAGAAATTGTATCTAAGACAAATAGTCGGCGAGGACTATTTACACCATCAGCAGTCGCCGAATCTATTGATGGTTGGTTTCGTTTCCCTGGTTGCTCTCATATGAACATGGCCTCACACACTTCTTGGCCTTATCGCCAAACGATCTGTGATAAAAACAGAATTTTTCACTAGAATTAGGAGATTTAGAACGGCTTCTAGACGAGTTCAAGTTTGAACTACGCGATCTACCGCGATTACCTCCGTTATTGCTCATTAAATCTAGCCTCAAAGATAGCTTGTGCACCTCCTCAGAGAGTGTTTGCAATTGTTTAGCAATTTCACTCAGAGGTTCAGTTCTAGATACTGCTGCAATTGTGCTAACTTCAGTTGACTTGGGCTTGAGAATCTCAGTCATTTTATCAGCTAGGAGAGCTAGGTCCTTGTTATTTAGAGATTCAGCTGCTGTCAAGGTGATTTGAATGTCTTTAGGTAGTCTATCTAACCACAATGTCCTGATGAATGAAGCATCTAAAGCGTTGTCAGCAAGACGACACATCTCGGCGTAGAGCTCTGAAGGTTTTTTACCAGTAAGAGTTAATCCTGAGACCAATTTTCTGAAGCTACTCTCTTGAGACATAGCATATCGAGCAATAAGTGCATCTTTGATGGTCTTATATTTATCTTGCTCAGGTGGTCTGCTAATTATGTGCTCAATGGCAGTTAGGTGCTCTTGGTCTAACCTGCCAATGACTGCTTCGTATTTGCTTTGATCATCTACAACTTGCTTGCTGTTGAAGGTTGTTTCAATTGATGTGAACCACAGTTTGACATTTTCAGGCCAGAAACTTGGTAATTCTTTGCGTTCAATTCTTGCTACGCGATAAGCATATGGATTAGGTGGTAGATAAAATGGCAACTGACCAGGTGGTAATGCTGGTGGAAACCTCATTCTCACATCCCCTGATGTGGCTTGATTTACTGCAGGGTTAAACATACCGTACTGATAAGGTGTATGACCTTGTGGCACATAAAAATATCCTGGTTGTGATACTAATGGTGGTGCACAATCTTGATGGGTTGTCGTAGATGTCGAAGGAATACCTTGTGATGATGCTGCTGTTGTAGTCGCAGTGTCAACAAGCAAAAGTGAGTCTAGATTATCTTGATGTGATTGATCAGCTTCAGCAGTACCTGGTGCAGGTGGTTGAGGTGAATGTTGTAGATTAGGCATGATATTTTATCAGTTTTGAACGGTAAACAAGTATTTCTTGAAAACTTAATTGTTTACGTGTACGTGAAAAAAATCACAATGACCGCTCTGAACAAAAAGTGTCTTGCATACAAAGTTTATCACGTCGGGGTCACCAATTATGTGGGGACTAATGTATTGCCACATATATTTTTATTTATTTATTCAAAAAAACTTTAAACGTACACAAGAAAATTTTATAACAATTATTGTTGTTTTTCGTAACTAGCCAAATTTTAAAACTTAAAATCCAGCTTGCGGTTCCCCACAACCGCGATATGGACTACTCTATCTGGCGGCGAAACTTACTAACTAACATGTAAGCAAGAAGTATTATTATTAATCGTGATTTTTTTATAATAATAAAAAAAAACGTTGACAAATTAATAAATTACTTATTATGGAACCTGCGAAGTTTTCACCTCGTGCAAACAAATAAAAAGTTTGTATATGATAGACATGGTACTATTATAGACCAGTCATATGTTACATTCGAAATTGCAATAATTGCGGTAAACAATGCCGATGATTAGTTATTTTACCAAGTAAGAAGGTATTATACTTAGTCTTAGTATTGAAGACTTAATTTATTAATTGAATAGTTTTTATTATTAAATAACATTAAGAATTTTGATAGAAAAAAAATAAAGTTGAAAATACATTATGACAGATGACTATTTTTAGGTTGGGGACTTACCTGTTGCAGTAAAGTAATGTTTCAATAATTAATGTTTGCAACGTTCATCAACACTGCATTGATAATATATCGCTATTTACCACTTTTATTTCTTGTGGATTACTCTTTAAATCAAAAGTTTGTGAACAGAAAGCATTAAATTCAAGGAAATTTCTTTTTCGGTGATTTGTATCTTAGTCCAGTGCATTTAGGAATTGACCCAAAAATTTCAGATACATTTTTTCTTTTGTTGCTCATACGAAAGGGTCTTCGATGGAGACCTTAACCCTGAATTTGCGCATTCTCCAAATTGCCCCGTCCACCGCCATCTTATATTTTATTTTTTTTCTTCAATTGCTCATATCTCGCGTTCTAATAATCCCACAGCAATCGTTCTGGGGTCGTTGGACTCGTTATGATTTACTCTTTAATTGAATGTCTATCAAGTAAAACTCTCCAATGTACTGGAAAAAAGTTATTAGCGTCCAAAGTTTAAGTTCTTTGCCAAAAGTTCTTGCGCCCGGTTTTTCCGTGCGCATCTCTTTCCAGTGCATCTGACACCCCCACCGACAGTTTACTATTTAAAATAGACTCAATTTCCAGTATTTAAAAAAAAAATTCATCCCGATCGGTTAATCCCTCGCCCACCAATCCACGCTCGAAGTTACATATTATGCTGACACTTTATATAGTAACCATAGTAACTATAGGAAATGATACTCCATCGTCGCCGTGTTTTTAAAGCTCCACCCATTTGACGAACCCCAATTCATTAGGTAAATTTATTGACGGATTTAATTTAGCATGCGAGACCCAGCCCGAAAATAATATTCTAACACCTAACAAAGGAGTGTACACATAATCAACAGGAGCTTTAAATCTTAATGAAATTGTAAACGATAAAATTTGCTAGTTGTATAATATTAGGTACATTATCACAATTAAAACGATCTCGGTAATAAATAAATAAAATAATAACATTTATAGACTACGCTTTTCACTTTGTACATAATAAATATTATTTTGCACTACACTATGACAGGTATATCATATTGATCGATTTTGGATAAAATTATTTAGTTATACAGTAAAATATATTTTAATTTGTACATCATTGTGTCGCCCCTTTCATTCTTTTTTTTATTAAAATTATTGTCAAATAAACATCATAAGTAAACCACTGCAGAATAGCTATGTAGATACCTCTCAGATAGCTAGACTAATGTTATCAGATGTCAGTTTTATTTTATGGAATTATTGTTAAACTAGTGGGGCCTTTTAATAATTCATAACAAAAATGATTCAAACTTACATTATGGTACAAAACGTTATTCGCAGCTTCTGTAAGCAAGTAAATACGGTCACGTTATAAATATACAATTAAAATCCGACACGAAAATTTATGAATAAATAGTGGATAATCGACTGGAACTAATTAAATTTTTTGTTCGTTAGTTTTTTCACTGTGTCCTTTATGATGTTTCTTCATACTACTTGAATCATAAAATCCTTTGCCGCACGCCGGACACATGTAGGGCGTTTCTCCCGTGTGAGTCCTCATATGCACAGTCATGTTGCCTTTCAGAGCAAAGCCCTTACCGCAATAGCTACAAACGTAAGGTTTCTCCCCCGAATGTGTCCTCATATGATATTTCAAATGCGTTCTCTGCGTAAATGTCTTATCGCACAACGTGCAGTGATGAGGTTTCTCTCCAGTATGAATCAGTTTATGTTTCTTTAACGAAACTGAATGCGTGAACGATTTATTGCAGACAGTGCACTGATACGGCTTTATACCCGAATGTATTACCATGTGTGCCTTTAATGAACCGACCTGCGTGTAACAATTACCGCACACAGAACAGCGGAATGGTTTTTCACCCGTATGGACTTTCGAGTGGATTAGTAAATTTGAACGGCTAACGAATCCTTTGCCGCATTCGCTGCAGAGAAATTTTTTATCGGTGTGTATTCTTAAATGTATTTTTAATGCTAGCTGGGATAAATAACGCCTTTCGCAAATATGGCAGACGTGTTTTCTTTCTTCGGGCGTAGCAACGGTCCTTTTTTTCCTTTGTGTCAGTGGTCGGTCCTCTAATTTTGGTTCGTTGTGTTTTTGAATATGCAGTCTTAACTGTCTCGACTTAGTAAATGACTTACCGCACAGATCGCAGTGGAAAGGAGTTTCTCCTGTATGAACGCGTAAGTGTTCGGTTAATGTTACGGCTTGTATAAAAGCTTTATCGCACAGATGACACTTGTGTGGTCGTTCACCGGTATGCTGCATCATGTGTCGCTGGAGATTGAATCTAGTACTAAACATCTGTCCACATATATCACATGTGAACGGTTTTTCTTGAGTGTGACTACGCATATGTGTTTCTAATTTCCAAATATTAGAAAATGGCTTCGAACATACATTACACGTTTGATTTCCCGGATGACGCGGATGTTTTTCCTTCATGTGTTCCCTTAATTCGTTCTTTTTTGAGAAGATTTCATCGCATTTTCTGCAATTTATTTCGTTTGATTCTCTTTTACGTCCTGAACGTAATGCACGCTTCCTCAAAAATTTCTTTTGAATTCGTTTTTGTTTTCGTTTGCTTTTTCTCTTTTCGGTATCCGATCTTAAATCGTTATCATCGTTGTCATCTGCATTTTCTTGATCTGATGACTCATTTGTAACTTCTGCCTTTACTAAGTATTTTGTGTCGGTATCTGAATCGTAATCATTCTCATTTTTTATTTCTATGTTATCTAATACTTCTTGTTTACAGTTATTGTAGTGTAAAATAGCATCAGTTTTCTCACATTGTTGTCGGAATGTATAAGCTTGTTTAATTTGATCACAGCATTTAACACATATTTGTGCTGGTAAGCCATCATTCTGTGCAATCTACAAAAAAAAAATTATTTAACTCTGTTTTGAGTTTAATTCTGTTTAGTATTGTTACCTGTACGGAGGCACACGCCATTAACATTTCTACAAGACGCGTTGAATTACTTTTGGTTTCAGAAAATAATGATTTTAAATTAGATGCTTGAGTTAAGCATGCTCTGCATATCCGATCATAATTTAAATGAGAAATATCTTCTATTGATTCAGGCATTTTAATATTCTGTCGGCTTTTCTACTGTCACTATTATTTTATATACCATCGTTTTTATAAAACGGGATGCTATATTATGTTTGGAATATTTATTTAAAAAACACACATTCATGACTAATGTTTAAATGTGGTTTTAATTTCTATGCTATTTTCTTTGTTAGTTATGTTACTATAAACAACTCATCAGCTTTTAAACTTCAAAATCGAAACTTATGTGAAAACGTCAAAAACGATATAATATTAACCAAGGAGGTTGAAAATTTGCAACATTTCTGTTTAAAAAGTCATTTTCGGCAAACAATACAAATCGGAGTGTTATTTTGAAGTTCGCTGCAGTATCCATATCTTCAATTACAAATATAAACTTTCAGTTTTGACTTGTAAAATGTAATAATTTACAAATTAGCATTTAATAATTGTTGTATTTATGTAATTCTACATAAATTTCACATTAAAATGGCGTCCGAGCTGAGTTTCGTTTATACAAGAAATTATATCTATGTCTTTTCGCATGAAATCCATTGAAATTGTAGTTTCTTGAAAAGTGGATATAGGCCAAGCTGTAGAGCATTTTTGCATGACATAAAGACTAGTAGCAAACCGATTGTGCGATGATATAAAAGATAATAAGCAGATGAATAGGTACTATATGTTTTTCACTCGAGTTTCCGGTCCATTAGTTAGTTATCAATAGTTTATTGCAAAAAAAAACGCGATTTTTGTCTTTTTTTGCTTGTAACTTTGAAACTAATGGAGCAATCGGAATGCCCCAATGAAATGGTTTGTAGAGAATTGAAATATCTATAGAATGAGAGGTTGAATGTCTTAATCGGATAATTGGGTCCTGAAAAATTTAGGAAAAACCATAAAATTAGGCGTTTTTTCGAAAATTTATAACTCCGTCATTTTTTAAGCGGGAGCGCTAAAATTTTGAGAGAAAGTAGGGATTATAATGTTCTTTATATGTGCCAAAAGTGGGTGCTGTCGGATTATTAGTTTTCGCGAAATCGCGATTGAAAGTTTGCAGTGCACTTTTTTCCGGCAGGCCTGTATGCGTTACCGTAAGTCCGATAATAATTTCAAAAAAAGTTTTGAAAAGTTGACATCGTGCACTACAAAACATAGATTTCAGTTTTTCGATCAGATGCCTGGAAGCATGCTAAAAACACTCGTAAAGTTCGCGAAAAACGGCCGAGCGCGTGTTCGCAGTCGAGTGGTGGTGGAAGGAGCAGCGGCGGAGAAGCGTATATATAGTAATAGCGCGCGCGGCGCGCACGTTATTTATATTCCCCCACCACTTGACTGAGAGGGCGCGCTCGGCCGTTTTTCACGAACTTTACGAGTGTTTTTAGCATGCTTCCAGGCATCTGATCGAAAAACTGAAATCTACGTTTTGTAGTGCACGATGTCAATTTTTCAAAACTTTTTTTGAAATTATTATCGGACTTACGGTAACGCATACAGGCCTGCCAGAAAAAAGCGCACTGCAAATTGTCAATCGCGATTTCGCGAAAACTAATAATCCGACAGCACCCACCTTTGGCACATATAAAGAACATTATAATCCCTACTTTCTCTCAAAATTTTAGCGCTCCAGCTTAAAAAATGACGGAGCTATACATTTTTTCGTACATAGATAAATATACAAAGACTACAAAAAAATTTGAAAAGTAGTTTGACCCTGCAGGCCATCCCTGTAACTTCCCGCTATTTTCGAGTTCAAAACGCTCAAAAATATATCAAATATAGCAAGAAGTTTATTTTTTAGCTCTTCGAGCTCAAAAAAAAACACTTTGTTACGAAATTTTCGTTCACGATATCTCATGAACAAATGAACCGATTTTGATGCGATTTGCGGCAGTCGACGCAATTTTTTAACCTTAAAAAGTAATTTAATACAGAAAAATCGATCTCATAGGAATTTTACGAGCAATTTAAAAAAAAACACTTAAAAAATTTTTCGTTCACGATATCTCGTGAACAAATGAGCCGATTTTGATGCGGTTTGCTGCAATCGACGCAGTTTTTTTAACCTAAGAAAGTAAATTATTACAAAAAAATCGATTTGATAAGATTTTTACGAGTAATTTTAAAAAATTACTTTTTTCCTAATTTTTCGTTCACGTTATCTCATGAACAAATGAACCAATTTTGATATGGTTTGCGGCGATCGACGCAGTTTTTTTAGCTTAAGAAAGTAATTTATTACAAAAAAAACAATCTGATAACAATTTTAAGAGTCATTTTAAAAAAACACTTTTTTACGATTTTTTCGTTCACGGTTTCTCGTGAACAAATGAACCGATTTTGATGCGGTTTGCGGAAATCGACGCATTTTGTTAAGGAGAAGAGCTGATTAGTTTTTGGGATTAATCGGTTTAGTAGTTTAGAAAATTTTTTACAAAAACAAATTTTTAAAAATTTTTGAAACTTGTTTTTTTAAGATTCCTCAAAATTTTTTGGGCCGAATCGTTTCAAATTTTCAGGAAGTCTAAGTTCACCAAGATCACGTCAGATGCCGCAAACCGCGTTTCAGTCGGACACTCCGTTCAAAAGATATAAAAGGTTTACATACATACATACACACACACACACACACACACACATCCATACATACAGCCCTACGGACATCATCGCCAAAATAGTTTCAATAGCTTCCTAGGACCTCAAAACGTCGAGATCTGGCGAAAACTCGATTTTCGAAAATCGGGGTGAAACCAATAACTTCCCGATTTTTGAAAAAAAAAAAAATTTTTTTTTTTTAAAGCGGGAAGTTAAAAAATTGGTTGTCTGTAAAGTCGGTTTACGGACGATAGTTTTACGTGATAACGTATTCCGTAATACATAACCTAAACCTCCCAAAATTTGGTTTCAATCCGCTTATCCTTGGTGTCGGAATGATAAGAAATGTCAAAAGTGACGTTTGCAACTTACAAAGTATTATGTTCTAATAATAATTAGTTATTCCAATACTTAACTTAGAAGGCTTTGCATTTCACAATATACTAATGTCAAAAAATTTAATTAAACATTAGAAATGCAGCTGTTTTCATGTTAAGACAAGACATACGTTTGCTTCTAATTTCCATGTACGGCAAACAAAGACAACCGACCGCGTCGCGCCATGCATTACACAACATTGCATTTATACAACTATTTTTCTATATAAATTTGTATAAAATATTTTTCTATATAAATTTGTATAAAAAAACTGTTTAGGCAAATTCTGTTATACGAAATCTATGTAAAATGTTCTCCTCTTTCGTTTAAGACTGGTTTCAAACCGATCTGATTTAAATTGAGCGAGAAATTAGCAAAAAGCACGCACAGGGTCAGGCGGAACGTTACGTTACACTTTTTCGAACATGCAGCCGGTGTTTTATCAATTTATAAGATTGGTGATTCATCAATTTATAAGACGTTATCACGTCAAAAAAACGACCGAAAATGTAATAACTACCCCAAAATTTAAATTAGTAAGAGCATGGGTATTGTAAGTCACGTGGTCTTGCCCGAGACAAGCAGTACACAAGTGGACGCAGACTGCTGCCGATATACGCTCTTTCTCACACTGCAACTTACCTATAAGCACTGCTCACTCGCACTCATGTAATTTTCTCGATCATCTGGCAGGTTGAATATCCCACCGGAATGATCTCTCTTTTTTAGAATATTTATTTTTAATTATAAGGAATATGCAGTAAAAATTTCAGCGTGCCTCAAATACATGTTTTCAAATTTTTAAAAAATTATTTTGCAAGCACCTGGCAAAGTTTTAGGCCCGACTAAGCTTATTTATTTTTTTACTCTTTAAAAATTAAATTTGAAGTTATAGGTATACATTTCAAAGTGCCTCAAGAACATTTTTTGCAAAAAAAATCTCTTCTTTTAAAGTATAAGGCCACTTCTCAGCCATGGGTGCGGTTCTGTAGGATTTTGGGTATTATAGAAGAAGTATTGAACAAGTTTTCAGCGTGCCTCAAATACCTACTCAAAAATGTCTACCAGCTCTCCACCTATAACTACATAACTTTGTAAACGAAAGGATATAGGTTTATCTTATCTAAAAAAAAAAAAACATTTCATATTTTCGTATTTTTCATAGATATTTAAGAACAGTGCTTAACGAAATCGAATGTTGAAAAAGTTGCGAATCTTTCACAATTTACGAGTGCAAACTCGGATATTTGTTACTTGCCTATGTGAGAACATGTTCATTATTATGTTGTATTTTATGACAAAATTGGGTACTGTCCCGTTTTTCAATGATTATTGAAATAAATTAACGAGAAAAACAAGTATACTCCGTATTTTTTGGCTTTAAAAATATCCATAAATAAGAAAGTGATAGTTAATTAAAAATTCACCGCTGATCAAACAAGGCGTGACGTAATTTGTCTGCACTCTACGTATAAGTAACAAGAAGGTATCTATCAAAACTTTTGTAACTTAAGCTACTAGTCGATAAAAGAGGTTAGTAGGTACCTGGAAAGCGGAGACAATTAGCAACATAATATGGCAACAAACATGTCCTCATTCTTCCTTCGGTGGATATAAATTATAAATAAATTATAATAATAAGTTTAGTTGATTTTTAACATTTGTTTTTAGAAAATGCTGAAAGAAACCAATAAGATTTGACTATTTGAGATGCAGTAATTGCAGCGGTTATCTGATACCGCCTATTAGTCAGTGCATTCAAGGACACGTCTTATGCGATACGTGTTTTGATGATAAATCGATCTGCTTGAAATGCGGCGATTGCTTGTTACCCGTCTTAAACAGAATAATTGGAAACATTGCTAAGGACCTATATTTTCCATGTCCGTTTGAAGAAAACGGTTGCGATGCAAAATTTAAATGGCATGAAATCAAAGAACATGCGATGCTGTGTGATTTTAAAAATTACGTGTCCAATTGATTCTGCTGGAATATGTGTTGGGAAGGTCCAGCCAACAAAATGAAAATTCATACTTTCGACAAACATAAGGAGTCATCATTAGTTGCCATTGATGGCAAGATCAATGCCAGTTTGGAAATTTTAAATTCGTCTCGTAAAGTAATTTTAGTTTCGGCGCATGATAGCGAGTTTTTATTACACGTGTTTGGACCAATTTCAACTAATTTCTTCAACATGGCAGTACAGATTGTAGGAACCAGAGAGGATGCTAAAGAATATAATTGTAATTTGGAAATAAAAATAGCTGATCCTGACGGTTTCGAAAATGCTATTATATTTAGAAGTTTAATTCGGTCGATTCAAACTGATTTTTTTGATTTGACAAAAAATGTGCGAATATTAGATATGAATATAAAATCTAGTTCTATTGCTTCTTGTACAATAAATATAGTACCAGTAACTGGTGATCTTAACACAGATGAAAGTGTCAGAGAGTTCATATGTAGCAGATGTAAGAAAAACATGAAACCTCCATTTTATGTCGCCAATGCTAACCACAAAACACACACAATATTATTGTGTTTTGTGATGCTAACTTTTCTTGTTGTTCACACTGTAGGTATAGGCTCTATTAATGCGTGTGGTTTTGGTGTACGTTCAATGCCTTATTACCAAAATAAACCACTAGAGTTGATATATGAAAATACATTTATACCTTGTACTTTCGCTGCTTTGGGATGTAAAAAAGCATTCAAAGGGGGTAACATAACCGAACATAACTGTAAATATTGTTGTTGCCACCTTTGTACCTGGGAGGGGAAAATTATTGATTTGTTAGATCATGTAAAAGAACAGCACAACGATTTGTTATGGAAGCATGGCTTTTTGAATGTACTGATTACGGAACTATTGCCAATGGGAAATAATTCATCTGAAAAAGTATTTATAACTAATAGTTCAGGAAAACCTTTTCTTTTGACTTATACTTCAAATGGATCCGATATTATGCGATTTGTTGTAATTCAGTCGTTTCAGAAACAATTTCGTTATCGATATACTATGACTATTAGCAATAAAAATCAATGTCTACAAAGCACTGAAGTTTGCACTGACGTGGGAGAAGATATTAAAACCATTATTGCTGATGGCAGAGCTATCAGTATTTCCGTAAATAAGTTACAATATATGACTAAAAATGATGCTTGGTTCTGCAAAATTATTATCGAAACAGTTATTTAGAGCACATTTCAGTAATTGCTATAACCATTTACAGAGAGGCCCAGAAAAACGTAGTGTAATTAATTATACTGTACTAGTGATGTGACGAACATTCGCTTTCGTGAATATTCGCATTTTTTTAACAATCGCATCGCAAAATTCATGTTAATATTAATATAGGAAAAGAATTATACCTAAGTAGACTCAAACCTGTTTTTGTGCGGTCTTTTTTTGTGCGATTTTTTTATGCGGTATATGGAAATTTCTGACAAATTAGAACATAATTGATCGAGACATATACAAGCGGCTAGTGAAACAACAGTCGCCACAAAAACTTATCACCGACTATATGGTAACTGGAAAAAAGTCAATTTTAAACGAGTGCGAGGTAGTATTTTCAAGTTACGAAACTGATTTTGAACCGGTTCACCACAAGAAAATTTGTGTATTGTTAGACTACGAAGGATAATGGTTATATACATTTTGAAAAGTTTTGTATGTGTAAAATAAGTACATAATATGTAAATAAAATATTTGAAAATTCGTAAGGTTTTGAGTTGTTTTCTACGTGAGACTTTTTTTATGAGGTCCCCATTCACCGCATAAAAAAACTCTTTTTAAATGTGTTCCGAAAAATATTTTTTGTAGCTTCCCCTGAAATTTCGTGCGATTTTTGAAGTGAATACTTCTTTAAAAACGGGGGTGAATTCGTTTTTCTATATGTAACAGAATTTGTCACGAAATTGTACTATTATAGTAACCCTATATAAACAATGACTATTAGTAAGCATTGGTAGCTCAGTGATAAGATGCTGGCATACCAGGCGGTTTTCGACTAATTTATCAGAATAATACTTGAGCTAAAAAACATTATTTGCAGTAAACCTGCGAAAATTTTGTTCTCTGTTTGTGTTTTCTTATTTATTATTTGTAGTAAACCTGTGTCACAATTAAAAATGTGTTATGAGAACGCCTAACAGAAGTGAAACTTCTATAGTTGCAAATCATACGATTGCGTTTGGACAAGTGGAAAAAATGAGTTACGAGATAGTTCCACGTTCAGATATTTTGTCTGTATAAGTTAATCTGAACGTGAAACTGTCTCGTAACACATTTTTTCCACTTGTCCAAATGCAAGTGTATGATTTGCAACTAGAAGTTTCACTTCTGTAATGCGTTCTCATAACACTTAAGCATTTTCTTTTATGCGGTCCCTATCCACCGCACAAAAACAGGTTTGAGTGTATATATATATTTTTTTTAAATATGAAAATAATATTAAATAAGACAAAAAATATTAATCTCTTAGCATTTTTGTTAGAAAAGTTTCTTTCTTACTCCTATTTAATAATTATTGTCGCGTTTTATGTACCTACTTATATTGAATTGGTGCCGACTTCAACACTTCCATTCCATTTTTCTATTTTATTTCTAGTTTCTTTTTAGAATGCGAATATCTGTCGCCGATATTTGCGAATATGGCATCATTTTAAAGACTGATAAAAGATATAATTCCAAGGTTACCTTAGCGAAAAAAATTCGCATTAATTTTGCGAATTCGAATTTCAAACAATATGCAAATATTCGTTACATCACTAAAATGTAGTAATTGATTCTCATTAGTATTGGCGAATACTAGCTGTCTGAGGAGAAGCGGGAAAGTTAACCTAAGTATAACTACACGACTTTGTACACCACTGTATACGGGTTAATTTTATCTAAAAGTAACATTAGACTCAGATAAGAGCAAAATTATTCAGGACCCACAAGTTTTAACGAGAATGCTCAATGCAGATAATTTATTATAATTTTGTGTGACTAAATGTCTATTGCCAGTTGTTAAAACCAAACAGTAACAGTGCTATTGAAAGATAACAGATACCATTTCGGATCACCTGCCGCATAAATAAATTGTACCAACGAAAATTACATTTTGCAAGATAATTTCAAAATTCTGGGAAGAAAGGCAAGAGTACTCGTTTTCGGTTCGTATTTTTCATAGATATTAAGAACACTGTTTAACGAAACCGAATGTTTGAAAAGTTGCGAATCTTTCGCATATTGCGAGTGAAAACTCGGATATTCGGTACAACCCTTATATTTAACTATAGAAAACAGATTTACTTAAAGGCGCTGGTATATATAGTCGCGAAGTTGCCTATGTGAGAACATGTACATTATTATGTTGTATTTTATGACAAAATTGGGTACTGTCCCGTTTTTCAATGAATATTGAAATAAATTGACGAGAAAAACAAGTAGGCACTCCGTATTTTTTCGTCTTTAAAAATATCGATAAATAAGAAAGTTATAGTTAATTAAAAATTGACCGCCGATCGAACAAGGCGTGACGTTTTTTGTCTGCAGTCTACGTATAAGTAACAAAATGACACATATCAAAAGTAAAGTAACTAGCTACTGAATATTTAAAAACTTATTACGATTTTGGCGGGTTCTGAATCCCTCAAATATCAGCACAGTTCTAACATGCTTTAATAAGTTATTTGTATTTAAATATGTAATATTGGGATTTTTTAATTAGAATTTCATTTTTTGCATCAGTAAAAAAATAATAAAAACTCCCATACCTAATTATTATGCATGTTGCAATTACTACGGGGCTATGGAGTATTATGCATAATTATATATCCGTAAGCTTTAGACCTCAGAAGAGAAAAAAGACGTTTCAAAGTCGGTTTCGCTGATAAAGATAGGTATACCTAGGTTGACAAACAGATCATCTACGGACATCGCTGTCGCACCCAATAATCATTATTTAGGTTCACGTGGTATATTATTAAGATAATTAAAGAATGAATAATTATTGACTAGTGTTTAACAATTCAGAAAGTAAAGGCCCATATTTACCGAAGGCTTATGTATTTTTGTTTAAGTTTAATGTTTCTGACAATGTGCCTCAATGTATCAGTAATTATTTCTTTATGTTTCCATTCAGAAACTAATATTTGCGTGCTTCCGTTTTAAAGAATCTACTGAAACAATGTGTAAATTGTGTAAACAAACTTCGTTGGAACTCTGGTTACCGTGGTGGAGACGGTCAGTCTGACGGTTGTGGTTGAATTTTTATATTTCTTAGTGCAGCAAAGCGGTCTTTATCACATCTTTACTGAACAAGTTGATTCAGTAGTGACAGTCAGTTCTCGTAACAATGTGAAACATAAAAACTAAACCCGTAGAATCACAACTGACATTTTTCTGAAGTTGAGTTTCTAATTGAGCGGAGACAATTAGCAACATAATATGGCAACAAAAATGTCCTCATTCTTCCTTCGGTGGATATAATTAATAAATTATTATAATAATAAGTTTTGTTGATTTTTAACAATTTGTTTTTAGAAAATGCTGAAAGAAACCAATAAGATTACTGACTATTTGAGATGCAGTAATTGCAGCGGTTATCTGATACCGCCTATTAGTCAGTGCATTCAAGGACACGTCTTATGCGATACGTGTTTTGATGATAAATCGATCTGCTTGAAATGCGGCGATTGCTTGTTACCCGTCTTAAACAGAATAATTGGAAACATTGCTAAGGACCTATATTTTCCATGTCCGTTTGAAGAAAACGGTTGCGATACAAAATTTAAATGGAATGAAATCAAAGAACATGCGATGCTGTGTGATTTTAAAAATTACAAGTGTCCAATTGATTCTGCTGGAATATGTTGTTGGGAAGGTCCAGCCAACAAAATGAAAATTCATACTTTCGACAAACATAAGGAGTCATCATTAGTTGCCATTGATGGCACGATCAATGACAGTTTGGATATTTTAGGTTCGTCTCGTAAAGTAATTTTAATTTCGGCGCATGATACTGTGTTTTTGTTACACGTGTTTGGACCAATTTCAACGAATTTATTTAACATGGCAGTACAGATTATAGGAACCAGAGAGGATGCTAAAGAATATAATTGTAATTTGGAAATACAACTAGCTGATTCTGACGATTTCGAAGATGTTATTATTTTTAGAAGTTCAATTCGGCCGATTCAAACTGATGTTTTTGATTTGAAAAAAATTGCGCGAAAATTAGATATTAATATAAAACATAGTTCTATTACGTCTTGTAAGATAAATATAGTGCCAGTAATTGGTGAACATAAATCAGATGAAAGTGTCTTAAGAGAGTTCATATGTGGCAAATGTAAGAAAAACATGAAACCTCCATTTTATATCGTCAATGCTAACTTTTCTTGCTGTTCACACTGTGAACGCTCTTACTATTACTATGAAACTCATTACAAAAATGAACCACTAAAGTTGAAATATGAAAATACATTTATACCATGTACTTTCGCTGCTTTGGGATGTAAAAAAGCATTCAAAGGGGGTAACATAACCGAACATAACTGTAAATATTGTTGTTGCCACCTTTGTACCTGGGAGGGGAAAATTATTGATTTGTTAGATCATGTAAAAGAACAGCACAACGATTTGTTATGGAAGCATGGCTTTTTGAATGTACTGATTACGGAACTATTGCCAATGGGAAATAATTCATCTCAAAAAGTATTTATAACTAATAGTTCAGGAAAAATTTTTCTTTTGACTTATACTTCAAGTGGATCCGATATGCGATATGTTGTAATTCAGTCGTTTCAGAAACAATTTCGTTATCAATATACTATGACTATTGGCAATGAAAATCAATGTCTACAGAGCACTGAAGTTTGTACTGACGTGGGAGAAGATATTAGAACTATTATTGCTGATGGCAGAGCTATCAGTATTCCCGTAAAGAAATTACAATATATGACTAATAATGATGCTTGGTTCTGCAAAATTATTATCGAATCAACTATTTAGAGCACATTTCGGTAATTTCTATAACCGCTTAGAGAGGGTCCCAGAAAAACGTAGTATAATTAATGATACTGTACTAGTGATGTAACGAATATTTGCATTTACGAATATTCGCATATTTTTGACATTCGCATTTGTATAGGTATACGCAAAATTCATGCTAATATTAGTATCAAAAAAATAATACCTATATATTTTTTTAAATGTGAAAATAATATCAAAAAATAAGACAAAAAATATTAACCTCAGCATTTTTATTAGAAAAGTTTTTTCTTACGCCTTTAAAAAACTAGGTTTACGGTAACCTTGCAATTCTATCTTTGGTCAGCCTTTACTTTAACATTAGATAATACAGCGTCAGATCTAATAGTCAAACTAGTACCCAGCACCACTACAAATGTGTGCATGTGACTTGCGCGGTCAACTGGCTGTCCAATTTTAACCTTGGAAAAATGACGTCAATTTGAAAACTGAATAATTGCATTCAGATTCTCGAATATCGGCGACACATATCCGTATTTTAAAAATTAACGTTTGTTACATCACTAGCCCAAATTAATTAAAAGTAGAAAAAAAATTTAAAATTTAAAACGCGTTATTGGAACCTGTCATAGTGACGTATATCAGGAGACAGAAAATTTTACTCGAAAAATAATGTAATTGTATTGTTTGGCTGGATGCACCTATCAGTGGAGTATCTATTTATGAAAGAATGGCGCATCTATAGGATGGCCATTAGCCACTAAATTAATGAAAAAAAATGAAATAAAAATATATTTAATTAATTTTTTGAATTATTTTGTCATGAATAAAAAAAATATAATATGGTAGGTACATACGTTTTGTAATAATTATTGTCACTAACAGAAGAACTGACCAATTAAATATAAAAAAAACGTTATATGTATTTTAATATTAAAGCTATCAAAAATTATAATAAATAAATATCAAAATGAATACCGCATTTCTTCAGAATATTTTATATCTTTTATACGCTCATAAATTTCGGCTTCTGCAGCTGGGAAGAACGATAGCAAATAACTCCAATCGTTGTATTCTAAAGTCAAAGTAACCACAACAGTAGCCGCTCTAAATGTGAAGTCATGGGGCTTAAAGGGAAACAAACCTTGTATCTGCGAAAATTATAGTTTTTTTTAATATTGTACTTATACAATAAAAACTAATTATTTTAAAAGAACAAGAAACCCGACTGCACAAAAATGAAATTAATAACTAAAAAATATTTTTAACAAAAAAATTGAACCGACTTCACACTAAAAAGTAAAAAATAAGTATTGAAATGTTTTGGAGTCGGTGTCAGCCAAAATGAAATCTATTCCGAGAACTACACCGACTCCAAAACATTTCAATACGCAATTATTTTTTACTTTTTAGTGTGAAGTCGGTTCAATTATTTTGTTAAAAATACTTTATTTTTCTCTTTTTAGTGTTAATCTAACACTAAAAATCGGTGAACATACATAAAAAACATTATGCGTTTCTTTGAAATTTGAGAGTTTCCCTCGATTTCTCCGGATTCCACCATCAGATCCTGACTTGTTTCCGATGGGACCACCTCTGAGGTGCACTCTTTCGAATAAAAAAAAATTTGAAAATCGGTCCATAATTGACGGAGAAATCGGTGAACATACATAAAAAAAAAAATATACAGACGAACACAGAACCTCCTCCTTTTTGTCGAAGTCGGTTAAAAAGAGGAGAACAAGTCAGAAAATCTGATGGAGGCCTATATTTGTTTTTCTTTTGTTTTTAAATGGGTCCCCACCCGCTGAATGTAGACATTTCCCGACTTGTTTTCCTCTTTTCAATTATTAATTTCATTTTTGCACAGTCGAGTAATTCTTGTTTTTTTTAAGAATTCATTTTTATTTTCTTCCTTTTAACTATTCATTTTTACGCATTCGAGTTTTTTTACTTTTTTATAGTCTGTGTCAAAATGGTAGCATAAAAGTTTTGTAATATTGACTATTTACTAGCTTTTATTTGATACCCGCGTTGTTATAATAACATTTTTTTTTAATTCTCTTTTTTGATACACTGACGTCATATTGAAATATTGTACCCTATGTTACTTCAACAATTAACAGGAAGCTAAAGGCCCCCATATGTTTAAACCCATCAAGGCGTTTAGGTTGCAGAGCGTGCCAAAGAAATAAACATACATACGCACATACATACATGCATACAGAAATACATACATACCCACAGCCATAGATAGGTACACTCGCAGAACATTACCCTCCTTTTGGAGCAGTCGGATAAAAACGAACTCTTTCCCTTTTAGACCAGTGCAGTTAGCTTTTGACAAGGACAAAATTAATAACAGAAAACGAATGATGAGGAAGGGAAGAAACTGCCGTCAGAAATACAAAAACCAAAAATTCAAATGCGTAAAAAGCCGGAGGGATCTGGGGGCGCGTTTTAGGGGTCAAACGCGGTTTTTCGTTATTTCCGGCGAAAGCTGACCTCCAATCAAAAAATATTGTATGGCAATGTTGTAGGTATTAAAAGGATCTACAACTTTTATGAATATAATTTTTTCACATAACCTTAAATATTCAGAGAAATATCGAAAAAACCGAATATTTAAGGTTATGTAAAAAAAATTATATTCATAAAAGTTGTAGATCCTTTTAATACCTACAACATTGCCATGCAATATTTTTCGATTGGAGGTCAACTTTCGCCGGAATTCCGGAAATAACGAAAAACCGCGTTTGACCCATAAAACGCACCCCCCACATCCCTCCGGCCTTTTACGCATTTGAATTTTTGGTTTTTGTATTTCTGACGGCAGTTTCTTCCCTTCCTCATCATTCGTTTTCTGTTATTAATTTTGTCCCCTTTTCACTTGATTTTAGGCTAACTGTACTGGTCTATTTGCAACATATTTTGTGACAGACAGAGATTAATTATTTAAAAATCACTAAATGCACTTACCAATCCAAAACAATCCATTCTTTTCAGCGTGTCGTGTATAGTTTCTTCGCCCATTTCATTTTCGCTAATGATTTGTACTTCCCCGCTGTGAATGAAAAATGCGCTGCCGTTGACATCTCCAACGTGTGCTATCTTATCACCGGGAAAAAATATCTCTCGTTTGAATTTACCAACTAGTTGGCGCAAGAAATCGTCGTGGCATGCGACGAACACAAAATTCTAAAATGGAAATATTAATTTCTCACACACAAATCCAGTGGCGATTTATAAATCGGTTAGGTAGGCTATTCGCTGTGTGCATTGTGCAGCTGCTTGGAAGGGAGACGCTGAACGACCGTGCGCGCTTAGCGGCGAAAGCTGTCATTTTTACAACACATGTACTGATATAAAATCACAGGTAAAAAAATGACAATTCGTAAATGCTGCATTATTAATTGTAATAATACATAAAAAATAGTGATGTTAGCTAATAATATTATTGAAGTATTTGATCACAATTTTTATAAACTTCAACTTTTCTTTTTTCACATTTGGTTTGAAACTTTGATGTTGTACATAAGTTTTATTTTTAGTTCACTTTTTACTAGTTGTCCCATTTTACATAATGTATAAAAGTGGCAGCTGGTTCGCCAGTCAATGGCGCTAGATGTCGTGATTTTATGTTGCACATTTTTTTAATTTTAGTTAACTTTTTACTAGTTTCACAATTTTACAAAATGTATAAAATTAGCAGTGGGGTCGCCAGTCAATGGCGCTAGATGTTGCGATTTTGATGTTGAACATAGCGTATAGCCTACGGCGCTTCCGTGACCACTAACAACAAAGTATCTAACATCGCCGAATTTCTTTGTCTACTCGGTTCTCGGTGCACGACGACGGCAGCTCGGTCGGACGCTCTCTCCCACATCACACCGATATAATAATGTCTTTCCTTGTTGAAATTAAGGTTTTGTTGCATAATTTTCGTATTCCTTATTATATTTTCAATTTTTAGTTGTGAATAAAATATAGTATACATACACTTAGAAAAAAATTAGGTAATTTCAAGCAAATATATTTAATTGATTCCAAATTTAATTACTTGAACATCGAAATTGAATCGAAAAAAAAATTAAAATAAACCGTATTTCATTGTTTAAATTTTTTTTTTCGAGTCAATTTCGATGTGTAAATAATTAAATTTTGTATCGATTAAATATGTATGTTTGAAATTACCAAATTTTTTCAAGTGTAGGCGACGATTTGTAAATCTACCTTTGCTCAAATCTATATTTTATCCGTCACCTAAAAACGGTGACAACTCTCCTGATGTTCTTTTTATTAAAGCTAAAGCGTTCAGGTAAACGTTAAATGAAGAACTAAAAGCCGTTAGATTCTTTGCAAGATTTGACTAATACTTTTCTAGCGCTGGCTTTCTTGATTGCTGTTATGTGCTCGCTTCACACGGGACATCATTTCAAGCTTGTTTTGTAGGTAGGTTCGGTGCGCGCGCAGTGACAGTTATAGAAAGGTAATAAATTACGTTTATTGTCTCTGAACAGAACACACACTATGGCACAGGGTTTATTTGTGGACGTTTGTTCATGTCGCCCACGTGATAAGATACTGTTTCCTGATTGGTTCTTGCTCAGAGCAAGCATGGGACCAAGCTAGAAAAATAGTCCCTGTTCTAATTTTAAAACCCATCTTGTGAGCTAGCAGGCGAGCCCGCAGTGACGTCATTTCTAGCCTCGTAGCCTGCCTGCCGGCCAACAGAAGTCCCAGCAGTGTTTCGAGCCTCGTGTGCAGCGGCCTTAAGAATCACACTATAGACTATACAGGCGAAAAATTTAAAATTATTTTTCTGAAATACGAGTACCTAACTTACAACTTTTTTCAAAATTACAAATTAAGTAATCTTTCACATGCGCCACATTTTTTTTTTTCAAAAAATTCACCTGAAAAAAATGTATTCTGATTCTTGGAGCTTCGTTTGGCATTTACCCGAGCACTTCAATTTCAAAAATAGCGTCGGGAGATATGCAACCATTATTAGGCGAGGCGAAAGGATTTGAGATGAAGTATGCAGTAGACATTCTTAGCCCGTGTTAAATACCAGAATACCAATTTAAAATGTTCATGCGCCGCTACTGTTAATAGAGGTACGTGGACACCTAACCTACCTCATATAAATGTTTACTGTAAGCAGCATTCTTTATTTCTTCACGAAGATGACGCGGCGCCTCACGAAGTAGCACTGGCATTTGCTTACCTTGTTCCCGGTTCCAGAAGTTTGTAAGGTAGTTAATTACACGGTTTTGTAAAGGTAGCGAAACACGTGCGTTTTTCATAAAATTCTACAACGTTAGATTTTAACTAATTAATTATTTTTCTATGGGCAAAAATCTGACATTTAGTTTTCTTTTTTAAGCGCAGACAAAACGCATAAAATGGTCGCATATGCATTTTTAATATTCCTGGGACTTTAGTTGAGTATCACTAAAGGACTACATTTAACAATTCTTTTAATAAATTTTTTGACGTGATAACGTCTTATAAATTGATGAATCACCAATATTATAAATTGATAAAACACCGGCTGCATGTACGAAAAAGTGTAACGCGTAACGCATAACGCATAACGCGTAACGTTCCGCCTGACCCTGTGCGTGCTTTTTGCTAATTTCTCACTCAATTTAAATCAGATCGGTTTGAAACCAGTCTTAAACGAAAGAGGAGAACATTTTACATAGATTTCGTATAACAGAATTTGCCTAAACAGTTTTTTTATACAAATTTATATAGAAAAATATTTTATACAAATTTATATAGAAAAATAGCTGTATAAATGCAATGTTGTCTAATGCATGGCGCGACGCGGTCGGTTGTCTTTGTTTACCGTACATGGAAATTAGAAGCAAACGTATGTCTTGTCTTAACATGAAAACGGCTGCATTTCTAATGTTTAATTCAATTTTTTGACATTAGTATATTGTGAAATGCAACGCCTTCTAAGTTAAGTATTGGAATAACTAATTATTATTAGAACATAATACTTTGTAAGTTGCAAACGTCACTTTTGACATTTCTTATCATTCCGACACCAAGGATAAGCGGATTGAAACCAAATTTTGGGAGGTTTAGGTTATGTATTACGGAATACGTTATCACGTAAAACTATCGTCCGTAAACCGACTTTACAGACAACCAATTTTTATAACAATGTCCCTTCCACGCAAATAGGCTTAGCAGAAAAAAAATCTATAGGTAAAGTTTACCGACTTCTGCCGTTTTTCTCTAAAACGGTTCACGATAAAACTTTTGATCAGTAGTACCTTTTTTTGTAGAGAACATTGGCGGTTCAAATTGTGCTTTCAGAAAGCCAATGTCCCCTGTGTCATAGAAATTAGAGACAAAAAAAAAAACTTACACAACCGTAAAATCTCCGTCACTGGCATATGAAAAATTAGTAAGCTCTTAAAAAGTAGGTAATATTAATGATAAAATATGTACAAAAGCTGAGTTTTGCATTTGAAACGGTTCCTGATTTGTCGTCAAAATAAAAAAAAAAAAAACTCTGTATCTCGAAAACGGTCCGCTTGCGGACCCATGTTAATTTATTTCTGACACATGTTTTGAAACACCCTGTATACATAGCGGTGTAGCTACACACTCAGCTATTCCCGGGTCCCTCTTTCTCACTAAGTACTCTGGGTATATGCCCAGGGCCCCGCGATCGATAGGGGTCCCCTAGTTCCTGCCAGAACACCAAATGATAACCGATATTTATTACCGAAAATCAAACGATAATGACTCATTACAATGCCTTCTTGCTTTTAGCTTTTGCATGCGCGAAGCTACTCTACTCTCGCCCGAAAGTCAGGCTTTCCGATTTCAGCATGCGTAGGTAAATTTGAATATACAAAAACACAATTTAAGGACAATTTGCTTCAAGACAGATTAACCAGTTTGTCGTTGATGTCCATAGATGCTCAAAAACATAGATTTTGAAGAAATGATTAAAGATTTTATCTTGCATCTCAAATCTAGAAGGGTACCTCAACAATCAACATAGATTTTTAAGCATTAACCTGTGAGTGCTAAAAAAGTTACTTTTGTGGATTATAATATTATTATCTAGTAATTTAATGTGACTGTAAAGAAATACAAATAAATCTAGAACCTTGCTTATCTAGTTTCTTTGTCTATTCTAACAAAATAGTGCTCTGTCAAGGTCATAGGGGCCCCATTATCCTAATGTGCCCAGGGCCTCCAATAGGTTAAAGACGGCCATGGCTATTCCTAGGATAATCTCATATCTCAAAGCCAATAATAATTGAATTTACCTGTAGTATTGTGATGTTATATCCATATGTGTCTAAAGTGAAAGAGTAGTCCTGAACAACGGTCGTGATTTCGCCTATGAATGTAGCCGTTAGATATTTGGAGAGCATTGTTATGCAAACGCAGACCATCATCTCGGTAGTTGTTCTGGGCCGAATGTGCAAGAGCCCCGTCGTTGTAAATACATTGATGACGAAATACAAGGAACATATGTAGCCATTGTTGCAAATTTGAGTTTCGACTAAACAAATTAGAAACAACAATTTTGTATTTTTTTGTAATTAAATTCAACAAATATGCGTCAGTTAATACCATATTAGAGATAATGGGATAATTTAAGATTTATAATTTGTTTTTGTTTTGTAAAGATATTTGTGGGAATAAATTTATTATTATTATTATTATTATTATAACCAGATTTGGTCATTGGGTCCTGAAACTCATCGAAAAAAAATGAAACCGAAAATCGCACCGTAACCACTCATTTGGATGAAAAATAGCTAAATAGCATCTGGAACGCAAGTTAATCAGTTCGGGCAGTGACGGACAGGATCTCAGACCCGCCAGACCTATGTTACTTCAGTACTACTAAGATTTTATCAGTAAATTTACCACAGGTGGCACATGACAAATTAATGTTGGCACGGCATTGATTGAGGTGCAAAATCGTGATAATTAAAAATATGCTAGATGTCGAAAAAAAATGACTATCACCAAATAACAAATACGAAAAAGTTTCATGGCGCTATTATTGAAATTTTTCTTTTCATCTATGTTTGATTCATTTTTTTGACAACTAAATTTCTTGTCGGCACGTCATGGCTACATTAAACATTTTTTGAAAAAAAATTTGCATGTAGATGGAGAAAGGTTTGCCATCCCTGCACTAGTGTAGTGAAGTTGAAACATAAATATTTGTTAAAATTTTCGATTTTCGGACCTATTACAACAAGTCCCCAATGTACTGGGCAGTTAATAAGTTTAACTATTTTACTAGGTAAAGAACGCGGTACATTGGCTGTACACTGAAAATAGAAATTTTTAATAGATTGAAATCAGATAGTGTATAGGTAAACACAGAAGTATTTCACTAATCAGGTCATAATAAAAACTGACACGAATATGTCCATCTCTCCGGTTGACATACATTTCTTGGACAGCCTAACATCCACCACACACATGTGAAACTGTTAAGAATTAGTGTTAAGTTAATAACAATTCGGAACAATTTTAAAAAGATCAAGTTTACATTAATCTTTTCAAATTTCATATGAAAAAACCGCAGTACGTAAACCTGAAACAAAAAGATTTTTTTATTAAATTCGCATAATGTAAAAAAAATGTGAGCCACCGTGGGACGCCTGAGAGATGTGAAACATAAATTTAAGCGAATTCTAGTAACTAAATACCGCCTTGTAACTAAATTTTGTCCCTGTCATCTAGTTGTCGCCTTTAACAAAAGTCAAGTTATAATCCAATGCAAAGCAAGCGACACACGGTCTCGTCTAACGAAATACTAGGAACTAAATTTCGTCTTTTATCTAGATGTCGCTCTCAACTAGTCATGTTTACTCCAACGCACACACGCAGCAAACGTACTAAAAACGTAACGTTTTTCTATGAAACGTTGTCCCATAAAAGTATCGCGCCAAGTGCTCGGTTTTACTCCCAACCAAATGTACCATCACAGATCACATAGACAGATCCAACGTACTGTTTCGCGGACTCCTGTTCAGCCGTAAAATTGTTCTTCTCAGATTTCTTCCAGTGAATAGTGGCATATTGAAGGTTTATTATTGGGATTTCGATTTAACAAATATGATCAGATTAAAAATTAGATATGTTTAAACTAACGGACATCCATAACTCACTTTTTTGGAATTTTAGAACTTTAGATAAGGTTTCAACTAGGTTGGAAATTGGAACATTGTTGAATCAAGAAACGTTGTATACACTCTACACTCTCTATCAAAATCGAATTAGTTTCTTACCAATCGTAATAGTCTGTTCAATCTTAACCATGTCATTACGTAAAGTCTATCATTTTTATTAACGAAAATAGCAACACATTCCAAAGGAATAGTTGAGACAATGTCCAGTGTGAATTCTGATAACGTATGAATATACCTAAAATAAATTGACAGGCAAATTAATTATTTTTTTTATTTATTAATTGTGATCCTCATTGATAATAGAAAATCTGAATTTATTAAGAATTGACTCTTGATATAAACAGGAACTATGGGTACAATGGGGATTTTAATATGGCGTTGAATATGTCTTCAAAAATTTTTGTAGCACCATAAAAATTGCTTGAAGAATATGTTCAAAAATCGGATATATCTTTCTACTATTGACGGAACTTTAAGAATGAAATCTTTGAAGACTAAAAGCAAATTTCCATTCTTCACTGTGAATTAATCATTGAAAAAAGTCATTTATTTAAAAGTGATCATGCAAACTACATGATGAACGTTTACTTTGATCGTTCATCATAGACCAGTCATTAAAAGTCATTAAACATGCTGATTGTTGATCTTTTTTTTATCAACTGCGAAAGGCAATTATAGTTGTCATCGACTTCTACTTTGGTTACTGTTATAGTTATCTTAATTTATTGTTGATTTATACTCAATAGTCCAATAGATGTCCCTAATGAATTCATTACGGATGAGTCATAAAATCTGCTCATCCACAGTGAAGCGTGCAAATTCGATAGCTTTATGCAATTTTTACCTATATTGTATAAGATCTCTTGCAGTGACCGTTTCGCCAATATCGTTTATAAACGGTGCAAAGAATCCAATGTAAAAGCTTGTGATGGCTATAATAACATCAACTAAATATGTAACAGCTAAAAATGGGCCAGTATTAATTTGAAACGCCAAATCTATTGGTAACAATATCAAGGTAACGTAACTCAAAATCATTGTAAGATATTGTGCCTTTCGTCTTGATTTAACATTGGGTTGTAGAAATGTAAAGAATCTGCAAATTAGCTTATAAAAAAATAGGATTCAGGATGGTTATATCCGTAGCTGGATTCAGAAGTGGTTTTGTTAATAACAAAAAATGTTTCGCCCAACACTGTGGCTTCGTCAGATAAACATCTTAGTAAGAAGTGATTAGCCCTGGTAATAGTCCAAAAGCTGTCAAACATTTTTGGGTAGGTATTTGAGGCAGCGCGAAAATTTGTGTAGCACTTTTTTGTAGGTAATGTCTGAATCACGAAGTCTGTAACCAGGAGACCTAGCTTCCTATGCTTGCTGTGTTTCGAGACGGACCGTTTTCTGGTGTACACTACATGGCGTTGTTATCACTATCTGGGAAAACTTCGCTTCTTTCCACCTGTTTGTGCCATAGTTACCAAAGTTGTTTAAATTCACAGACACTATACACATGTAATTCTTGGAGTGTGTAGTTGAAGCCATATTGGTTCATGCGACAGATATCGGTCCACCGCTATGCTCGAGCTGGGTCTCCTGGCTACAGACTTCGTGGTCTGAATACAAAATCGAAGACTTCGCTGAAGGATAGTGGGACCTAGCCAAGCCTTGAATTATTTTTTTGCGATTTCTTATTTGCAAAAAATATCCTTCAGGCATTTTGAAATTTTTATACCTTCAAATTTAGTATTTAATAAAATTAAAAAATATATGGCTCAGGATATTAGGTCGGGTCTTAATGTTTGCCAGGCGGTTTCAAAACTATAGTTTGAACTAGAAGAGGTTTAACGACAGAACTCTATAATCGGGTAAATTCGATTATTGCACACCAGATGAAAAAAATGCCTGATTATCGCAACCCCACTATGTGTTTACTAAATAAAATCTGGCCGCTTTTTGAACTCTAGCTTCCAGACACTGTGTGATGGGTGAGTCGAGCCTCAACGGCGGCCACTAAGTAACTATACGCAATGTAAAAATAATATATAATTACGATAGTATTCTATAATAGATGTTCATCACACTCTTTGTTTGTTTTATGGTTCTACTATAAGCATCATTGACGAGCACAGCTGTCTGATTTTCTTTCCTTTTTGCTTTTGAGACGTATGACTGAAAGTTTAATGTTTTTCATTAAACATCTTATAAAAAACGAATTATGATTATAAGTACCAATTAAAAACTTTTTTATTATTCTTAAATATCCCCGAGACGGTCAGTTGCGATTGTCAATGTTTTCGTGATTGATAATTAATCATTGATGCGAAAAATTATCGTTTACTCTAGGTAATTGAAGCGGTTGTCAATATTACTACGAGCTTGACATAGCAAATAATAAAAATTTTTATTGATGGCAATTTCTCAACACAGTTCAGCAATCGACTGAGGCGTGCCCGAATAATAGGTATACCTTCAATTCGAGCCTCAATTGTCCATCACTTGAAACCTCCAATCACGTAAAGATTGACAATCGCAAATGATCGATTCGAGGACCCTTCAGATATAAATATTATAGTGATTCCAATGCATTCTTAAAATAACGAATTTGATTATATTTAGTAAAAGTAAAAAATACGCTGCGACGCCACCACCTTTAACCTTGTCATAATCAAGGGTGAAGATAGGGGGAGGGGTTAACGGGAGTAATTACCCTCCCAGGATCATAATAATAACAAAATAAAACTGAAAATAATACGAATACCTGGCTAAAAAAAAATTAGAAATATTTCTTGAAAAAATTTATAAAATTGGTTTTGGAATTAATATTTTGCATCTTCCTTCGTGAGTATTCTTGTGTGATATTAATAAAACATAAAAAATTTGATTCTTTTGCTTTACCCCCCCACTCCATTTAAATGACATTTGGTGATATTTTGCCGGCCGAGTCCCTCCTATTTTAAGCTCACTTATAGATCTTTATGTGAATGCCATAGAAAAAAAGACTCACTAAATTTTTAAGTAACAGATATTTCTCGAGACGGATCCTCAAAGAAGGAAATTCCTCCAGTAGTGCGTATAGTTCTTCAGTACGGATTACCAATAAGTCCAGGTGTGTTTTTGCGCACACGGTTATCATACTTCGAGTTCTATCGCAGTTGTCTAGGTGACCGAACATGCTGTTTAAAAAAATAGTAGTTTATGGGTGACCGGTAATTGCTCGTATTTCTCTCGGGAGAAGAAACTATGACTTTTGAAGAAATTACTACAATCATACGAATATAACTGAGAGAGAACTTTCGTATGATTGTAGTAATTTCTTCAAAATTTTACATAAAACACAAAAAGGTCTAATTCTGAATGAATTAGAAAAATTTGAAATAATTAAAAACAATATTTCTTTAAATACAGAAAATAATTTAAATTTAATTTTTAGTAATAGTACTAACAGACGGTCGAACTTGGTTCGAAGCGGACAGCGGATCTGGTCCGCTCCGTACCAAATCTGTTCGTCTGTACAGTAGTCTGCGTGTCCGCCCGGTTCGATGGGAACAGATTCGGTCGTCTGTTGCAAGATCCGCCGTACCATGTCCGTTGTCGGACCGGACCAAGTTCGACCATGTGTTAGCACTATAACATTGAAAATAACAACTTATATAAACAAATTATACAGTTCTACAATTTATGTCACTAATTTATACTTGACTTTACCTTACCCTTCAAAAATAGCTAGTATTTGTCATTTTTCATAATTTTTTTAAAAATGTCTAAAGGCCCCCATACACCTCGTTCTTTTATGGCAGTTTTAACTGCACGGGTAAAACTGTACGGGTAAAACGGTCGGTGTGTGGCCAAAAACCGTCCTTCTTACCGGCGTTCAAAAATATCTGCTACTGCTTGATTTAAACCGTCCGTTTTGAACGTGTCGTTCAAGTCGGCCCGTGTGTGTGACGACACAGTTAAAAAGGACGGGTTTTGTTCGACTCACATCCATCAAAGCAGATCATATGATGCAACGGTTTCAGAAAAACTGAACGAAACAACGCCTAGTGTATGGATATGGTCGTTGTTCGTGTTTACCCGTACAGTTTTACCCGTGCGGTTAAAACTGCCATAAAAGAACGAGGTGTATGGGGGCCTTTACAGTTACATTATACATTCATTGTGAGACATAATTTTATCTGATGATGACTTAGGTCGAAAGCGCTTATAATAAAAGTTTTTACAATTTTGGAATGGTTTTTCTTTATATTTAAAAGTTTGCCTTTTACAATTAATTTGAAATGGCTTAACCTTTATCACTTGGAAATGCGTCATTTTCGATAAAATTCACTTCGGTTTTCTTTTTACAAAAATACGAATTTTGATAGTTAAAGATAAAAAAAAAATATTCTCACTTTTTGGCCTGAATTTTTCCATGATCTGAGAGCTTACTGATTGTCCAACCTTCCTAAAGCTAAAAACTACGAAATTTACTGTTAGATTTTGTATTGTGCGTTAAAACTTAGAATAAGATAAAAAAATAAAATACAAATTTTTCATAGAAGTGTCATTACTCATTAACATAAAAAATGACGAATTTCCAACCCCTAAGTGATAAGGTTAAATCATTCCAAATTAGTCATATTTTCTTCTCCCGAGAGGAATACGGGAAATTACCGGTCACCTATATATCTCGGACGTAAATACAGTTATATTTTGATGAGTAATAATATAGCTCAGCCTTCTTAAATAATGTGTAACATTTTTACTTTTAATTGCTCACGTTTCGTTAACACTGAATTATTTCTTCAATAGAGCCCTGAAGAAGTTCAGGGCTCTATTGAAGAAATAATTACATTATTATTAATTATAGAACAAAAACAAATATAATTAATTAAAATAAAAATTTATAGAACCTAAAAGAAGTTAATATTGTTAACGCAACGTTGGAAATAAAAAGTAAAAATCAAATCTTTGATTAACGTCTGAATAGAACTCTTCAAGTAAATAAAATTGTCGACCAATTTTTCTCAGACCATACGATATATTGACAAAAATGATAAAAAAATACAAATCAATATAACATAAAATGACGTTTCGATCCGGATTTGGATCTTCTTCAGAAAAATTTTTCTGAAGAAGATCCAAATCCGGATCGAAACGTCATTTTATGTTATATTGATTTGTATTTTTTTATCATTTTTGTCAATATATCGTATGGTCTGAGAAAAATTGGTCGACAATTTTATTTACTTAAAAAGTAAAAATATTGCACATTTGGTCGACTTTCCGATTATTTAAGAATTTGTTTAAATTGATATTACGGAAGATGAGTGGTAACTGATAGGTCTAGTTTGAAAATTTGTTTGTCTATCAGTTTCATTTATGTGCAGTCGGGTTTCGTGTTTTTTAAATGATTAATTTTTTAACAAATAATAAAAACACTTGAAAATTCTACAAAAAATATTTTCTCTCTCGACGACCGTTTCGGACAATAAGTTCTTCTTCAGGAGTACAGCCTTAATATAGGTACAAACAATGACCAAGTACTAAGATTGAAGAAAGTAAAAAAAGTTCTGTTATAAAATTACCATCCTCGAGACAAAATGCAAAAGAGTGAACCATCCGGCCCTATTGCGTTTGCTTCACCTTTATGTATAATGTAGGTGTGTTCAACAATGTCGTTGTATGCAACGATTTTCGCATTTGGAAGTTGGTATTCCTCATCGAGGAATAATCCAAGACGCCGAAAAAATGTATGCGGTGCATCCGTAAAAATTGGTACCTGAAAAGTTGTCAAACTTTATATGTACGAAATAAAAACGCCACAAAATAAGATATAAGTGTTTACCTTTATATTTTCGTTTCAATGATCTATATTAAATTTTTAAAATTTCTATCATAATATATGGAAAATAATAAATAGTATTTTGGAAGCACTACTGGACGCTTATAATCAACTTTTACTCTTTGTTATCTGCTGTTATATTAAAAATGGTTTTCTAAAAGGACATTTTCTGATCAAGAGCGGCCAAAGGTTAATTCAAGCTGCAGGCAGAAACCAATTCGGCGCCCCCCCTCTCCATCTTATGGAATATTGAATATCTATATTATAACACATTCGTCGAATGAGTCTTTCGAGATCCGATTTTTAATTACCGATTATTAGATATCGTACAAACAACGAATGGCGCCAATTTAAAACGCGCGATAATTTTTTCTGCTTCAAATGTAATGTATGTTTTTTTAAGTTAAAGATTTTTTTGGTAAGAGTTCGATAACTTGCTATGCAAAATATCCACTGGAAATTCACAATTATTGTTTTATATAACATATAACAGCGTTATTGGTCGTTTTAAGTGCGGAAAATTAATTTTTATAAATTAATTTAAAAAAATTAAATATGGTATAGTAAGTTGATTTAGAGTATATTATTTACTATAGTGATCGCTATCTTGTCTCATATAGTGAAAAGAAAAGAGAAAGTTATATATACTTGTATCTATGATAAACAAAGATAGAAATATCAATTGGTTGGATGAAATACAATTGAACGTTCAGGGCAGAGTCGTATTTGGAAAATTTAATTTATAAAACGAATTTTAAATAAAAACCAACCAACTTAAAACTCACATTTTCATGAAGATTGAAAACCACTGCTTTTTTGATAAAGGGGTATGCGAATTGTCTCGCAGTGAAACGGGAAGGGGCAAATGTGGAGTTTTTAAAAAAACAATTCCGGGTGAACGATAAACGGGTATGCAAATTGTAATTCTGGGGTGAACGATAAAGGGGTATGCGAATTGTCTCGCAGTGAAACGGGAAGGGGCAAATGATGAGTTTAAAAAAAAAAAAATGGTTGTCTGTAAAGTCGGTTTACGGACGATAGTTTAACGTGATAACGTATTCCGTAATACATAACCTAAATTCTACATATAATAATTATAATAATTCGAATCTATGATATTGCATCTTTCGCTTCAAATTTAGGTTAATTTTATGTATTAAAATACTCACCACCTATAATAATAATTGTTTTTTTTTTAACTTTCTTTCTTTCGTATTTATTTTAAGTCTCAAAGATTAATTGTCATAATATTTTGAAAACAATTGTTTCACTGTTTATATAAAATTCCAAAACCTACTTACAATATTTAAGTATTTTCATACGTCAAAAAATTGATTTTTATAATGATAAAATTTGTATGAAAACGATTTTTTCGAGAGATGAGACCTAGCTAAAACGATTTTTTGCCCCCCAAAATCCCTTTTCAGTAAATTTCATCCAAATCGTTAGGGCCGTTTTCGAGAAAAGCACGCACAGGGTCAGGCGGAACGTTAGGAACGTTACACTTTTTCGTGCATGCAGCCGGTGTTTCATCAATTTATAAGATTGGTGATTCATCAATTTATAAGACGTTATCACGTCAAAAACAATTCCGGGGTGAACGATAACGGGGTATGCAAATTAGATAGTTAATTTGTTTATAAATATCTAAATACGACCCTGCTTCCATAACACAATCGAAAGCTGCATACAAAGTGAGATAGTTATACAATAATTCTACACCAGTTGCTATGACCTGTATTTGTGATTTTTGATTGGTTAGATTCAAAAAATGACAGTGAAAGACGAAAAGTAGTTCCATTTTTTTCACGTATTTTTGAGGAAATTTGGAAATTTTTTTTTGAACGTCAAAATTTAGCGTCTTCTATGACTTAAAAAAAAATTTCAAAATTTGGGTGCATAGTGTTATCGAACTGGACCCGATTTTTTTTTATTAATTTTTCAATTTTGTAAGCTTACTTTTATGCAGCCACTTGGCGCCCTCCAGTGAATGCAAAGCAGGTGACCGCCTGTTTCACCTTCATGTAAGTCCGCCCCTGTTTCTGATCTTACAGCTAGTAGCAGTACG
This sequence comes from Xanthostigma xanthostigma, assembly GCA_963575645.1. Classification (NCBI taxonomy): domain Eukaryota; kingdom Metazoa; phylum Arthropoda; class Insecta; order Raphidioptera; family Raphidiidae; genus Xanthostigma; species Xanthostigma xanthostigma. The sequence continues at coordinate 19,612,404 of OY754468.1, forward strand.
TTATATAACACAAGAATTTATTTTGAATATAATAAGCTGCCAAATATAATGCGTCAAATTTAGAAATTACAGCTTGTACCAAAAAGCGACCATATAGAGTATTCTATAATAATGCGATTAAAAAATAGGAATTTTAAATATTATCGATATTGTTTTTATCGATATGCTAATTTTTCGATTGAAAATAACGGACTTGTGAATCTAGCAATGCCGTTATGCATATGAAGTTTCAATGACTCCTCTATTACAAGTCCTCAATACCAGTGACGAATTTACAGATTGGCCGCCCGTAGGCTATTCAATTTTTGCCGCCTTTAAATTTTGATACCTTAGTCCACAATCATATCAATTACATTTTCTACCAATAAAATTCCAACTTTATGATTTGTGCTCCATCATCCTCGTTACAGCAACTTTTCTCGTATGGTTAGTATCATCGAGAACTAAGGTACCGTGTCAGATCCTTGATTATTTTAGTCAGTATTTTTTACGCATAAAGAAATAATTTTCTGAGATTGAATTTGACAATTCGCTGCAGCAATCATGATTAGACTATCGATATTATATCAAGATTGAATTGTGTAAGCAGATCTCATAATAATTAGGTACACGGAGAAAAAATTATAGTAATTATCGGTGAATAACATAAATGTAAAAATAACTAAATTTCGATTATAACATCGAATCGCTATTTCGATATTCTAAAAATTCATGATCATTACATTTTACAAAGCGTTTAGCAATTGTTCATTGCAGAGATGTTGAAATATTTAGTATTTAGCACTGTATATAGGACTATATTTCGATTTTTCTTAAATATTTTAATTTCTCTCCAATTTTCGAAATTCGTATTTTGTGCCTATAAGATTTTTTTTTTAATTTTGTAAATCGAAATAAAAAATGTATGAACTAAATCTGCCACTCCTTAGAATTTGCCGCCCGAGGCTTCAGCCTACTCAGCCTACTAGTAAATCCGCCACTGCCCAATACGGGAACTGGTAAGTGTCATATCATAATTATTCAATTTGTTATTATAAAACATAATAAATTGAAAATATGAATTGGCACTAGGCTGAAATAATTCTAGTTGGCGCCTTAAAAAAGAAAATAAAAAAGTTCACCTCCTTAAATGTGCTTTCGTACAGATACAGAACCGAGTCCTCTCTTAAGGCCAGATGACATTTTTTTAATATTTCATTAGCTTTCATGCCGCCCGTGCGAGACCAGACATACTCAAAATGTTCAAGTATTGAACTGAAAGGTACAATAATTTAATTAGGTAATGATATATCATAATTAAAAGTAAGACCACTTTTTAAAGATATATGAAGAATATTTCAAAACACTGAGAAATTAATGAAATTTTGTCAAGTTATTTCTTAATATATTTGAAATAAATATTCAAAATTTCAGAACGGCTTTCTAAATGGTTCGAAAAAGTATGTAATTATTACGAGCTCTTACGGGAAAATCGCGCATTCATAGTTCAATACCTGTAAACCACGTAATAATATCACCGAGAAAAATTCGTAATTTTTAGAAAATGTTCTTCACATATCTAAGAAACTGTTCAAAATTTTACGTATTGTCACCGTTGAAAATTATAATAAAAAAATAATTATTGCTGAAAAGTATCAAATAAACACATTATTTAATAAGATGCACGCTCACACTTGACAAGAGAACACTCATGATGTATAGAGTTTTTATACATTTTTAGCATAACTACCGTTTACTTTAACAACTAACCAAAGAAATTGAAAGATTTAATTACTGTTCAAATGAGGCGCTATAGTGACTCACTCATAGTTATACTAACTAATATGTTATTATGTATTGTTATCTAACAACCTATACCCAAATAGAAGTTTTGGTACACTTTGACGTTGCTGCTTCTATCTTATACTATGTGGTAATGAACATACTTTTATCTATGACTGTATTAACAGTTAATTATAATGATATATTTACTTTTGCAGTTCCTTATCGATGTGTTCGTGTTTCATGTATTTGATCAAGAATTTAATTTTTTCTTGAAAATTCGTCAAATAGTTATTGACATCTGCTGTCCCTTCAGCAATTATGACGGTTAAGTATGTATACAGTAAATAACCTGTAAAAAGACACCATTAGGGTAATTCGTAATTTCCATTTCATATCACAACTAGCAGCCTAGTTCCGCGATATGGTAGCTATGAAACTCACTAATGCATTACAGAAAATAGTGCCACTTTAAACGCAATATAAATCGGGCGACCAAGGGAGATTCGCACGCAAACTATGATGATCACATTCTGGAGTCTGATATAAGAGAAGTTACAAAGTTCAATGATGTAGCCAAGAAAAAATGGAGTCCAATATTTTTTTTACAGTGTCGTATTTCAGTTTTGAGAAAGATTCTGTTATGAAAATTATAAAAATAATATGAAATTCGGGGGTACCTTCATTTATTCTATAACGTGCGTAGCCACTAAGAAAAGTTTTTTTTTATCCCTGAGAGGGTCAAAAAGAGTGAACGAATTTTTCACAGATGTAATCATTTTGTTCATACTATTTGTCCTTGAAACATGATATTTAAGGCCCCCATACACCTCGTTCTTTTTTGGCAGTTTTCATCGTCACGATAAAACACGTCGGTCAAAACCGAAGTGTATGGGCAAAAACTGTCGATGAAACACGGCAGTTTTTTTATCTGCCGAATCTTGATTTTAAACACGACGTGTTTGCTGGTTGTCGTTTTAAATCGTAATGTGTGGCGCTTTCCGATAGAATCGACGTGTTTATTCAGTGGTGCGACGTACAGCAAATAAGTCATATTAATTAAATGATTGTAATTAGTTTGAGTATTGATTTATATTTTAACCGTTTTAGTGCTAAGCAATTTTGACAAAAATAAATGAAAATTGCTATAAACATATTGATTAATTTAGAGGAAAAAATAATGGTGTCAAATAAAACACTCTAATTTAGACAAATATCAATCAATTTTATTAATTATTTTTGCATTATATTGTTTATTAATGTTTATTAAACATAAAATAATATCAATATTATTGTATTTTATTTCTTTTAGAAAATAAAAAATCTAAAAAAAATAGCTCTCAACACACTGAAACTGATACTCGCAGCGCTTTTGCGCTGCGCCGCAATTTTCGATACAAACGATCGCAGCGCTTTTGCGCCGCATAGCATTCTAACGGTTAATAATAACTCAAAATAAGTATGTTCGTCCATTCTCAGGTAATTGAACCAATCCCCAGGTTCAAGTTTCAGCTCGTTCAATTCATACAATTGTATCGAAAATTAAAGCAATCTCCTGGTTCTAGTCGTAATTCATTTAGAAGATTTACGTGTGAAAATTGCCTGCGTTTAAGTAACCATTCTTTAGTCCATTTTGAACGTTTTCTTTTTGAAAATTTTAATTTTATAGCCACTGCGGCTGCAACTGCTAACGTTGTCGTAGGATCCATCAAAGCAGATCGTATTAATGATGCCACGACTTCAGAAAAACTGAACGAAACTACGCCTCTGTGTGGATATGGCCGTTGTCGTGTTTAAATTAACCGTACAGTTTTACCCGTGCGGTTAAAACTGCCATAAAAGAACGAGGTGTATGGGGATGGCCGTTGTTCGTGTTTAACCGTACAGTTTTACCCGGCGGTTAAAACTGCCAAAAAAGAACGAGGTGTATGGGGGCCTTTAGAAAATACATTTCGTGTTTTAGCGGACACATTTAAAATACTTTTTTAAATAAATTGACAGAGTAGACAAGTTTAGAAATAAAATATTTGTTTTTAAAATTTAATTACAAAAAAGAGAGTTGCTAATGTACCGAAGTAGATGCTAATATGAAAGAGTCAAACTTTCGAATAATCAGTTTTTTTTAAACTTTGTCTTTAGACAATTTGATTTATTTTTTTTATGTAGGTAGAATACCGGTGAGTCTTCTCATTTATCAATGTGTTAAAAATCATATTTTTAATAATTAATTCCTTGAAAACTAAACGTCCAAAATTTGGTTGAATGTATGTATTCATAATTAACATAATATTAAAATTTCAGCTTATTATCGATACATTGCTCTATCGGGTTTATAACCTTAGTGGAGTGGCGAAGTCTAAACTCTAAATGAAACATCCTGTAGAGACAATATTGCAAATTTTACCTAATGTAATGGCTACTATCAGTATCCACATTTCGGTTTGTGTTTGTGGATGTATGTCGCCAAAACCAACACAAATAGTTGCCATAGCTATCCAGTAAAGTCCAGTTAAGTAAAGTGTCCAAGGATCAATGGATTCAAAATCTACAACATTTTCGAAATTACTCAAAGATAATTTTCATAATCAATTTGAATCACATGTCGTACTTGCATGACCCATATAGATCCGGTATCTATGGATCCATGATCCCAGTTTAGGAGTTATCGTTATTCTTTCATTTACTCTCAAAAAGTCACACGAAAATAGAAGCAATATCGATGTCCATACATTAGTGAATATTATGATCGTCAATAAGCATATAAATATACTAAAAACAAAAGTATTTGTGTTAAGATTGCTCAGCTTTTACTACGTATACACACAGCAAATGCACTGCGCATGCGTGTAGAGTGCGTATGACGCTTCAACAGAGAGAGAGAGCAGAAACGATTCTCCCACTCTTTCCTTTCAACTGCCGGTTGAAGTCGAAGAAGGGAAAGCGTTCCACTTTCCGTTGTTATCCAGGACTATTTACCCCCCTAGCGCGCCTTAAAAAAATTAGGTGAGTCCTGAAAGGAAAGCATAAAAATAACTGAGCCAGGGCAAAAAAAATAATGATCAATGCCACTGTTTTTGGAGTCACTCTTTAAACTCAAGATGGTTGGAACCGACCCAGCGGAATGTAATAGGCCCCACTCACGATCAAACTTCATGCCACAGTTCAGTGTTCAGTGAAGTTGGGCCGATTAATCGAAAGACTGACTGGTACCACACACAGTTCATGCAAACTGTTCATTTTTTTAAATTTTTTGTGTTCAGTAACTGTTGGCATACACTCGTCGAGTATAGATATATAAAATATATATTATATACATACTATAATATTATACTATAGATAATTAATAAGAACTAAATGAGTTATTTAAATGGCGAGGATTGGCTGTTCATAGCTATGGGATTGTATTTAAAATAGGGAAATAAGAAAAAAAAGAAGAATATGGGTGAAAAATTTGTTAGAAATGCGTGATTCAAGAAGTCATATTTATTTGATTAATGAATTACATCTTGAACCGCTTGATTGGAATAATTATTTACGAATGGATGAATTAACTTACAATTATTAGTTACCCCATTTATTAAGAACCAGGACACAAATATGCGAAAATCTATTTCTGTACAAGAAAGACTTGCAACAACATTGAGATTTTTGGTTTCTGGTTGTACAAAACACAGAACTCCAAAAACTGAACTGAAAAAAACCCACACACCCAGCAGTTTACTTCAACACTGAACTCGTTCAAAAATCAAGATGCATTTGATGAGTTCATGCTTGACTTCAGTGTTGGTTTCAGTGTTTATTTGTCCCACACATTATCATGCTTCACTGAACTATAAGTTTGAACACTGAACTGTGGCATGAAGTTTGATCGTGAGTGGGGCCTATTAGCCTGATTCAAAAGATGAATTGGTACGTCATCGTAAACTTACATGAGCCATCCAGTGCCCTTGAAAATGTTCTCTCTTTGGTACTCGAGGGCGGAACGTAAACGATACATTTGAATGACTCTGTTGAGTGCGAACAGTTCGAGTACGGCTGGTAACTTGATTTCCGGACCAGTCAATGCCGGTGACACGCTTTGAATTATTTTCTTGAACGGACAACACGCCACTATGTCAGTTATCATGGCATGGGTCATGTATCTCTTCGCGGTTAATAGTGGATGACTAATAAGCACACCTTTTGAATTGTAATACCCGGCGTGCAAACGAACATATCTGTAAGTTATGTAAGTAATAATAGTTTAGTAGGAGAGCTATCAAACATTTTTGGGTGGGCATTTTAAACAAACGGTAATTTTTAATACTTACACAAGTGTGGAGTGCTAGGAAAAAAATAGTATTACTAATAAATGGATAACATTTTTCTCGAATATTTTCTTATGCAATCTTATAAACATTTTATATGAATTTATAGAGACAAAAATGGCGATTGCGAAAATGTAAACAAAATATTTTGGCATTTGAAAAAAAATGTATGTACACTTCCGGTTGACTTTGAAGTTCAAAAAAATATACCTTAAAGTTTCCGATAGTAAATTCCGAGTTGAATAAAAAAATTATCCAAATTTTTTTTGATACAAGAATTGTTTGTTGTTACCACTATTGCTGAACACACTGTATATTTATATTTTATTTAAGCAAGACAAGTTTTTATTTTTTTAATAAATTATTAGCGATCAATTAAAAAAAAATCCAACTTACATATCAATGTACGCTGATACATCCAAAAATAGCTCAACATATATAATTGAGGGAAATATCGTGCTAATAAAATAGTGAGCTGGAAATACAACTCCAGAAAGAAATGCGCACACAGAGCGATATATTTCCCACCAAAGCATAAAATTTCCACTTGGAATCGTCGTCCGGGTTAATAAGAAATATCTGTAAAATGCACCTTTTTATAAAGAAAGTCACTTTTACACACATTGCAAATAATCAAGTGGTGACATTAAGGTATTTGCTTTGCTAAAAAATTTGCTAAAAGTTTTGGGGCGTACGCATAGTAAACAGTGGAAGAATCAATAGTAAAATAATCCAAAACTTTAATCTAAGACTGTGACGTATAGCTAAGAGCCAGTAGCCGTGTGACAACACATATTTTAATAAACCTGAATATTATAAGCCTATATTTATGATGGCAAACATATAAGTAACTAGAATACGCTAATGCGTATGCTTGCCATAAGTGAAAGTGTCCTCAGTTAAGGAGGTTAGCGCATGAAAAAATTTAAACATTTTTTAATAAAATTTTTTCTATATACCTACCTATTCATAATAATTTGTGTAAACTAAATTAAAAATTTGAAAATTATTGACCACTTAATTTTCGAAATATTAATGATTGAAAACTGGGAAATTAACACGGTAGAGATAGAGAATCAGTACACGATGTCTTTAAACCTATTTTCGGTAATGTTTAAATAAAGATTTTTTTATAAAAATGACTGTAATAGATATAAAAACTTTTTTTTAATATAAAAAAAAAATTATTCACCATTTAAATAATTTGTATTTAACATTTTTTGAACCACATAACTGTGTAAGCTGGACGCTACCAAAATTTATATAAATAAAATAATTAAATTTAATAATAAATTAAGAAGAAAATTATTCTTAATAAAGTTTTCGTAATATAATTTTTATAGCTCTAACATACAGTGTGTGCATTCCTAAATTCGCTACAGTAGCTGTAAATTCGCTACAGTAGCTGTAGCGAATTTAGGAATGCACCCACTTATGTAAACAGTCAGCCTTGAAATCTTATTTTTCAATTTGACAGATAATATTCTTTTGCAAAATGAATGTGTATACTACCGAAGAAAATATTCAAATGATTACAACATAATCGGACTTTTTTTATTAATGGGACATTAAATTCCCAAAAACACTTAAATATGGTGCGAGATCAAATATCTCCGCCTATTCGTGTTGAACCTAAAGACATTTGGGTCACTGATTTACCAACGCGCATACGTCATACCAGTCAGACAATTTTTGAATGAAATGTTTCCAAACAGATGGAGTTGTTTTTTTGTTTTATTTTTGTACAAAAAAATTAAAATAATGATTTATAAGAGCTTTTTATTATTAAAAAAGCCAAGTAAAGTAAAAATAAATCTAAATTAAATAGAAATCCTCAAGATTACCACGATAATTCAATAGAAATAACAATTAATGCAGTCATGGCTAACTCTGATCCAAGTATTTTTTCCCAATGCTAATTTCCCTATGTGCACCTTACGCGTTTACATATTGTATAATATTTATTCGTGTTTTTTGCAAAATTACAGACAAGAAGGAAAAAATTTCTATTTTATTTTGTTATTTCAAGGTTGGCAATTTAGTCAAATTGTCAACTGTAAGTTTCATTTATTAACTTAAAAAAAAAATAATTGACTAGTGAATTAATAATAACCATGAAATAGTACTATCTTAATACCTATATGATCAATTAAAAATAATCCTATTATATTTTTCTTTTCCTTTTTAAATAAATTTAGAATAGATGTTCAACTAGTAGAAAGTACCACTCAAACCTTCTTAAGCGAGAGAACGCTGTAGAAAGCCAGAAATCAGCATTGTTTTGCATCATTAGTTACCATAGAGATAAGGAACTGTTCTCTCTCTTAATTGCAGACACTTTCACTGCTCTCTCGCGTACTCTATTGAAATATCTCTATGGTTGTATCATCCCGGCAGACACCATAAAAGGTCTGCTGTATGAGCGCGATGATATTATTATGCAAACATATGAGTGCGAGGTGAGAGCATTCGATGACTTTTTTTGACAGCCTCGTGAAATTTAGGTGGTTTATTTGTTTCCATAATTTTGTGAACGCATCTGCAGAAACTATCTTGAACGAGACGTGAAACGTAGCTACGGACGCAAATCAATAAGGATAGTCAACGTAATTTCATCGACGAGTGATTTAATTTGTGAGTGAAAATTTCCCAGAAAGTGAAAGTATGATAAAATCAAATTAAAAGAAGTTTTACTTCAACCACGCGTAAAGGTTACATAATATAGTACTCATTTATTTTGGTGAGATTTATTTAAATATTTTAGAAACCTTGATAAACTGAACAATCCATTTTCAAACGGTGCCATATAATCACTTCCAGGTAAGTGTCTTTCTCTTGATGAATAAACGTACCATGAACTTTTCTTTGGTTCTCGTTTTTCATACATCATGACTTGAGACATGTGCTCGAATTTTCGCGGCATTATCTTTTAACGAAATGAAAATAGAACATGTAAAATCTAACAATACAGAATTATTTTTAAGCTGTTTCTTCTTTTTTAGCAGCGTGTAATAGACGAACAAAAAGCCGTTCAAATTTTTTAAATTTCAATAAATTAAGCTTATAGTTTCGTAAATAAATATTGAAAATAAAAAAACAGTTGTTTTTTTGTTCTGAAGAACTGTCAAAAAGAAATTACTTATAAGTATTGCTTTGGCAAAGTGATACCATATCTTATGTATAACTATCGCTCAAACGAGTATCACATTTCATAATATTAATTACTAGCCGTTACCCGCGTCACTGCACACGTTAACTGAAATTTTATTACCTTTTTATAATAGGTATTATAGTTAGGTACGCGGTGACAAAAGTGCCTTGCAACTCCCAAACGGATGATAAGCACGTTTTTGTATAGTTCGAGTGTCGTTCTCGAAATCCGTGTTGTCGAGTAGGGGTCTGGCGTCCGACGTTGAGCGGCTATAGTATTTTTTCCGAATTTTGCCCAGCAGTTCCAAAAATCATTTCCCAAACGGATGAAAATTACTGGAGGGCATCTACGCAAACCCCCAATTACCGGAAAAATATTTTCATCCGATTTGATCCTTGCCGTAGCCTGCAGTACAATTAAATGGACCCAGACTCCGAAATGAAAAAAATCATCAGCCGCATGCATGCAACCGGACTGATATAAATGGTTATTATTTATGTTATTAGAAAAAAAAGTTTTCATCCAAAATGCGCCTGGCTAAACTATGCCAAATAACAAAAAACCCCGCCAGCGCGCGTGATTTTGATCCCGGAGTTCTCCGTAAATTTTCTGATAATATGTGGCTATACATATATACTTTGGTATCAATCGGCCTATATAATAACCAAATTTAATTCACGAGCAAAGCGAGTCAAACGCTAGTAAAGAGATACTAGCTAATTTGTGGATGAAGTATGCGCTTGGAGCGTTCACACGGTCCAAAAGTCGGAGTGTTCCCTTCATAATCGTCAAATCAGAGGAAAATAGTCTCATCAATGTTTAGGACAATAATACACAATTTGATTGTAATCGGCCTTTCCACATTAAAGATTGAACATTCAGATCCTGCAGTTTCCCGTGATAATGAATATATCGGAGCATTATTATGGATGATCTGGACTTGACCGCAACTTTGGATGAAAATAATTTTTCGATGTTCTGTAGGTGTCAAAGAACCTGTGGGCAAATTTTCATCCATTTGGGAATTACTTTATCAAATTTGGCCCATTTAAATTTTGGAAAATTGTTACAAAGCGATCGCGATACATAGAGCAAAACAAATTTTTTTACATATTCTCAGACACGAACTATATCTCCCTGCCAAATTTCAAGTTCAAATGAGGAAATTTCCCCCCCCCCTTTTTTCCATTTTTTTTAGAGCTTTTGGAAGAGCTCTTTGCAAATATCAAATCGGATGAAAATATTTTTCCGGTAATTGGGGGTTTGCGTAGATGCCCTCCAGTAATTTTCATCCGTTTGGGAGATGATTTTTGGAACCGCTGGGCAAAATTCGGAAAAAATACTATAGCCGCTCAACGCCGGACGCCAGACCCCTACTCGACAACACGGATTTCGAGAACGACACTCGAACTATACAAAAACGTGCTTATCATCCGTTTGGGAGTTGCAAGGCACTTTTGTCACCGCGTACCTAACTATTAGTCAGAGTGCCCGTCGGCAAAAAATTTATTGATACATACTCTCTCCAAACTTTGTATATGGCTTCATTAGGCCTAGTCTGACACCTATTTCCTCTATGACTTTTCATGATTTTGGGGCGTTTTCCCTATAAAGTTTCCTAAACATGTCGTTTTGACGACATGTAAAAATTTATACATACTGTTTGGTTTTTTAATTGGATAGCTTAAAAACTTCAACCAAAACGCTAAAATAATGTTCTCTGACAAATAACATGAGCCATTTAAAATGTCTGACACCTCGAATATGTCGAAAAAACGACTATAAGAAAATTTATGAATAACCAGCTGATTTTCTCAGTATCTTATATTTGAACACTGCAAAATCAAATTTTCATATTGTCTGACGGGGATAGTTTTCCTATTTTCCAGTCTGACGCGTCAAAGTTGTCGATTTCATGACTCTAAAAAAATTTATGAATAACCAGCTGATTTTCTCAGTATCTTATATTTGAACACTGCAAAATCAAATTTTCATATTGTCTGACGGGGATAGTTTTCCTATTTTCCAGTCTGACGCGTCAAAGTTGTCGATTTCATGACTCTAAAAAAAATATCAATAATCAGCTGATTTTCTCAGTATCTTATATTTGAACACTGCAAAATCAGCTGGTTATTCATAAATTTTTTTATAGTCATGAAATCGACAACTTTGACGCGTCAGACTGGAAAATAGGAAAACTATCCCCGTCAGACAATATGAAAATTAGATTTTGCAGTGTTCAAATATAAGATACTGAGAAAATCAGCTGGTTATTCATAAATTTTCTTACAGTCGTTTTTTCGACATATTCGAGGTGTCAGACATTTTAAATGGCTCATGTTATTTGTCAGAGAACATTATTTTAGCGTTTTGGTTGAAGTTTTTAAGCTATCCAATTAAAAAACCAAACAGTATGTATAAATTTTTACATGTCGTCAAAACGACATGTTTAGGAAACTTTATAGGGAAAACGCCCCAAAATCAAGAAAAGTTATAGAGGAAATAGGTGTCAGACTAGGCCTAATGAAGCCATATACAAAGTTTGGAGAGAGTATGTATCAATAAAATTTTTGCCGACGGGCACTCTGACTATATGTACCAAGTAGCCAGCAAACAGACACAAAACTGTCACCGTCATGCGCTAGGTAGCCAAAACGTGTTCCAAGACCGATACAGTGTCGTTTTAGCTACTGCGCATGCGAGTGATAGTTTCGTGTCCGTTTTCTGGCTGCTTGGAATAATAATAAAAGAATTTGAAACTGTCTTAACATACAAACACTTTTCTTTCTTCTTCCACTGCTTTAAGAATAGTTTTTTCCGACAGTGGATATTCCATAAGTATATTACGGATACTGACATATGACAGCCTCATCAATCTAGCATGGGTTAATGTCCTAATGTCATGAACAACGGGTCGCACTGAAATTAAAACAACAATTTAATTTAAAATAGCATTAAACGAACAGTGCGAGATCCCATATTAGAAATATATAGCCTCATCTATTATTTGATGATGACAAAGATTATATGTCAGATAATGCCTATACATCGCCTAATCGCGTACCGATGCTGTTAAATTAAATAAATTCCAATTAACTTTTTGGGTCAACTTCCCCGATTTGTTAATCATAAAAATCGAACCTAAGATGAGAGAATATGACACAAATAAAATGTTAACAAAACAAATAAACCCAAAGTACACAGAACATAACTATTTTCAAGATATGTTTGTGGGGATGATCTATATTTATGTATAGAATCAATGTTAAATTCCAATTCCTTGTGTCATATTGTCTCATTTTAAGTTCGATTTTTATAATTAACAAATCGGGGAAGTTGATCCAAAAAAGTCAATAAGAATTTATTTAATTTAACATCATCGGTACGTGATTTAGCTAGGTAAACTATGTGCGATTTATCAATGTGTCGCCGGGATATTGTCAAATCCGTGATATTCTAATTTCACAAGTGAAATTACAATATCACGATTGACAAAGAGTCGTGATATTATAATTTCACTAAGTGAAATTATAATATCACGGGTTTGACAATATCCCGGAGACATATATATTATTTAACATATAATCTTTGACATCATCAAATAACAGATGAGGGTATATATTTCTAATACCGGATCTTAGACTATAATCAATGTTTTCGCTTACCTAAGAGCATTTCATAAACACAAAAATTAGAAGACGGCCCGCAGATTTTTTTCAGTATATCAATTTCAGGTAAGACGGTCTGCAAAAACGAAGTGAGTTAATTTGTATTTAATTCCATTGCACATACCGCTACACTGCCAGCGGTTGTACTCGATATCGCTTTGCGCGTCAGAGCTGAGTTTCGTTTCAACAAAAAGTTATATCTAAGTTAATTTCGCACGAAATCTATTCAAATTGTATCTTTCTGAAAAGGGGAGAGTCTGTTTTACAAAACGGAACAATTCTTAGGATGATTAGAAGTCGAAGTCTTTTAACTAAAAGTGCGAATAGTAGTTGTAGGTACGTCCGAGCTATACGGGTACAAAACTTGACGAATTGCCTTTTTTATTCGCTTTGTATTTTCTTATGCAACCTTACAGATAATTTTATAGGAATTTATAGAAAAACAATAGAGATTTCGAAAATGTAAAAAATAATATCTATATTATGTTTGCATTTGAAAAAAAATGCATACACACTTCTAGTTGAATTTGAAGTATAAAAAAATATACCTCAGCGCAGTTTCTGAGAGTAAATTTTGAGTTGAATAAAAAACGATTCAAATTTTTGAATCTAGTAGAATACAAGAATTATCACTGTTATCACTATCGTTGAACACACTGAAAAAAAAAAATGTTTTTTTCGATTTTTTTTGTCCTGCCACACTAGACGATTCCCTTAAACACCAAGGAGTAGGGCGGGACGTTAGCTTACTTCACAATATCCTTGAATAAGTATGTAGCATTCGTGACAGACTTCCCCAGCATAGGCGACCATTTCATTTGGTGGCAGAATGTATGTCTGTGCTGCCGATGCGATCTTGTTTAGACATGCTTCGGGCATAATCTAGGTAACAAAACACATACGATACCCACGTTAAAAAATCTAATCATAATCAGATTAAAAGCAGTATATACTAGGGTACGCACCAGTAAATAGTGTACAAAGTTTAATCAAAATCGGTCCAGTGAGTTCGAGTGTTGTTTGTAGGTACAAATAAACAGACACATTTTGTGATACCCGGTTTCCTGTCTGGATGCCATACAAGTGAGAGTGGTAGTTTTCTCTGGTTTTGATCAATAGCGGTAAAAAACGATAAGAAATTGTCTCAAAGCGGTAGCTCGGAGAGTACTACAGTTGAAGACGGTAGAATTTCCGTAAAAACCAAAGACGTATGAGTATACAGTATGGTCACTTAAGTGTGCAACATATGGGAAAATTTTTAATTAAATGCACAACCAAAATACAAATATTGCCAAAATTTGGTGCATGTCCGATAATCATTTTAGGTGCTGTTAGAATTGTTGAAACTCAAACAGCATACAGGATGGGTCAAAAAAAATAAAAATTGTACAAGAGTAAAGTGCCCTTATTTAAAAAAAATCAGCGAAATGTTATAAGAAAAAGTTGTTTAGAATTAAAAGTTATGGCCAAATACCAAAACATGGCCTTCTAAAAAAAAAAAATTTTTTGAAAAACCAAAATTATAATTTTGTTGAAAATTTTTTTTTATACTTACCTTAACTAATAAATTATTCAAAATCAAATCAATTTCGCATAACTTTGTTCAAATTCAGGCATATTTGTAAAATTAACTTAGATTTTGAATTTTTTATGAAATCTGTTTGAGTTTCAACAATTCTAAGAGCACCTAAAATGATTATCGGACATGCACCAATTTTTGGCAATATTTGTATTTTGGTTGTACATTTAATTAAAAATTAAAAATTTTCCCATATGTTGCACACTTAAGTGACCATACTGTATATATGAGCCTAGCATTTCCTATATTAGTTAATACAATGTAGTAATGACAACATCCAATTAGATATGAGCGCCGCGCCGGCGCGCCGTCGCCACCGACGATTCCCTCCCGCCGCCGCCGCCGTGAAAATGTAACGGCGCGCCGAGCGAAAAGGCATATGTTTAAACGATCAGAAAATGTTGAAAACATATTTTTAAAGACTACTTTATATTTTTTTATGACTTAAAAGAAACATCTTTGTTTTCTCTAAGATTTATTTTCTTGTTAATTGTTATTAGAACTTTATGACAACGTTGATTTTTTCTGCCAATCGAAGTGCCAAAAATATTTTAGCTCTAGGCTAGAAACCATTTCCTTATAAAAATAATTTGTGTTAAATAAATAATAATTCTGATTGTTAAACTACATGTTTTGTTTTATTGTATCCTGCCCATCATTAAAAAATGCTCCTAAGGTCACGCCGCCGACTACGCCGCCGCCGCCGACCTCAAAAAGTTGGCGCGCCGCCGCCGCTCCTTTACCCATCGGCGCTCATATCTACATCCAATAGAAGCACTCGCCTTTTTCTAAATACCGATAACATATAGGTGTGCAGTTTTGAAAGACGATGTGGCGATTTGTGATTGAATGTTGAATGGACAGCGATTAAGTGTTGTACGTGGTCATCGCGTAGACAAAGATGATTTCTTTATTTGGTAATTTTATATTTATATTGCATTATGTGTTACTCTATTACTGCTGACAATATGTAAAATATAGGATGTATGTCAGCGTCAAATGAATCGGATGTGTAACCAGAGATGTGGTTAAATTGCATTTTATATTGTTAAGGGGAATCGCCACAACGATAATTAGGTAATGAGGTTTGTAAATAATATTGTAGATAAAATTATATTTTTGATTTGCTTAATCAAATTTAACTGATAAAAACTTTGACAAAAACATATTCTATGCCTAAAGTACAATGTCGTATGAATAAATGAAAGGTCTGGATAATTATTTTATGATTTCTTACATAGGTACCTAATACCTATATACATAGCATCGCTTAACCATGTTTAAATATTCTTAAAAGTCGTGAAAAATTCTAAATTCACCAAAAGCAGTCTTATTCATTCATATCAAAGTCGCAAAAAATGTCACTTTCGAAAAATATTAATTTAAAATAATACTCATATGGTCTCCATGGTAATTTGGCTGCTACACATAGACAAATTTGTGGCTTTACCGAATGTCGGCTCGGAGAAAACGAACGTAATAAAGCGTCGGGTGCAAACTGGCTCCGCTCTATGTTTTAAAGATCAGTTGCAGTCCGACGACATTGATGTAGGATTTGTTTTCACCGGTGTCGTTTAGAATGTGATTAGTTGTGGACAGCAAAAAATGTGCGCAAAGATATATCCCTTTCATTTATTTATCTGAGGTAAAAACGGTAGGTCTGGTTACCTTGAAAATAGGAATTTGCTTGATTGCATCAATACAACGATGAATTTTCTGAGCGTCTCTGAGATGTTCAGGTGCGTCGAAATATAAATCATTGTCGTTCATAACCATATATCCATTGCAGTTGTACCATTGCAATATTAAATACTGGTTCACTCGACTTTCTATAGAAGTCAACATTTTTTGTGCTTTGAGAAATTTACGTAGTTCAAGAACAAGATTAAGATAGGATTCTCTAAAAGAGAAAATATATTTCAATGTATTTTTTGGAAGCACTTTTCATATACAGGGTGTGTCACAGAAAACCGTACATAGGGAAAACTCCATTTTGCAAATTAGTTAGGATCAACGATTACTTTAGCCACATCTGAGAATGGGTACCGTGGTCACGTTGACACCATTATTTAATAACAATAATAGCTAATAATGAATAATTAAAAAAATCAGTTAAAATAATTCGTTAATTAATATTAAATTAATTTATTTTTATTAATGAAACAATATTATATTGGGAAAATATTTTTTATTCAACACGCGTGAGCAATATATATTTTCAGGGCCCTGTTAAATTCGGGAGAAATAATAAATTACTTCATGTTGACGCGTAGAGTGCTAATAATGAGCCTAAACTGTACGATAATGTATTACTGCATAGTTTCTGGACCAATAGGAACGCGGTAGCGAGCCGAAACTGTACGGTAATGAATTATTACAGCTTTGCAATTCAGCGAAAGTCAGGGCCATCTTGTGTGCATCGAGGGCGGTGGGTACGTCAATCAATGAAGTGATTTATTATTTTTCCCTCTTTTATCAGGGCCCCGATTACATATTACTCGTGCTAGGTGAATAAAGTATTATGTGCGACCATTGATCGAAAAATAATATTCCACTCGCGTGTTACCGCACTCGCTACGCTCGTGCGGCAAATTTCACGCTCATGGAATTTTCTCCTTCTCTCACTAGTCGCACAATATACTCTTACTTAATAATTAAACGAAACAAACAGTTACAATAAAAAAATAAAGCAAATGTTCAAATAAACCTCCATTTTTAATTAAGCAGTACTTAATCGGTTATAAAAACTTTTTCACACTTTGTCTAACATTACTAAACTGTCAAATGAACAACAATATGCATTTGTTACTGTAGGTATGCAATTATGCATACACCATTCTAACCTCTGAATAGAGGGTGAAGCAATCTATGATCTTAACTAATTTGTATTGTGTACTTTTCTCTATGTACGGTTTCCTGTGATACACCCTGTATAATATGTATACGGTATAGTTTTTGATTATCTGCGGTATTAATTATGTCCGTTGATCATTAAATGGATATTCTGCAGAGTCAACCGGAGGGAACGCCAATTTCCAAAAAAACTTTGGAATGCAAACCACATTTCAACGTTTCCCCTGACGGGCTCTATCCAATTTATTGTGCACGTAGCATAGATATATAAGTAACTAGAGTTCGCTAGTTCGTATGCTTGCCATAAGTGAAAGTGTCCCCAGTTGAGAGAGAGAACGATGCAGCGGGTCCAGAAAACCAGATATATGTTTACTCAAATCAGCATTGTTTTGTATAATTAGTAACCACAGAGATAAGAAACTTTTCTCTTTCTGAATTGCAGTCACTTTCACGACTCACTCGCGTACTCTAGTATAATATCTCTATGGCACGTAGTGAATAATTTAGTAATTGGAGTAAAGAGAAAAAAAATCACCTTGGCTGATTTATTAATTGTAAAACTGCTGAATAATCAGATATGATAAAACTTGAGAACATTAAAGCAATTGTAAAAAACAATATTAAAAATATCATCTCTAGTATGGTGTGTCCGTAAAAATCTCCCAAGTTGGTCGTCACAATAAGCATAAGTCCAAAAGCAAACGAAAGAGAAAATATATTGTTGGTTCTTTGCCACGTAGATCCCTTATCAACGTCGTCAATTTTTCTCATCAACACATACCAACTATCTTCTTTGCAAACCCTAGAATAATTCATTATAATTCATTTTTCAAAAAAATCGGGAAGTTATTGTTTTCACTCCGATTTTCGAAAATCGAGTTTTTTCAGGTCTCGGCGTTTTGAGGTCTTAGGAAGCTATTCTGACTATTTTGACTATTTGTCCGTAGGACTGTTGTGTGTGTGTTTATGTAAATTGTAAACCTCTTATTACTTTTGAACGGAGTGCCCGATTGAAACGCGGTTTGCGGCATCTGACGTGACTTTGCTGAACTTAGATTTCCTGAAAATTTGGAACGATTCGGCTCAATAGATTTTGAGAAATTTCAAAAAAACAAGTTTCAACGCTTTTTAGAAATTTGTTTTTTAGAATAACTGTACTAAAGTGATTAATTCCAAAATCTAATCAGCTATTCTCCACAGAAAACTGCGTCGATTGTCGCAAATCGCATCACAATCGGTTTATATCGTAAACGAAAAATTCCTAAGAAAATGTTTTTTTTAAGTTCGAAGAGCTGAAAAATAAACTTCTTGCTATATATTTTATATATTTTTGAGCGTTTTGGACTCGAAAATAGCGGGAAATTTCAGGGATGATCTGCAGGGTCAAACTTCTTTTAAAATTTTTTTGGTCATTTATTTAGGGACAGATGCAGAATTCTCGAAAGAAAATCGGCTATGTTTTAAATATACTATAGATCATATTTTACCCTTTAAAACAGGCCAACATGAAGGCCATGGTTCCAATCCAATAAGAAAATAACATCAAATAAACTACGTATTTACAACATCGAACTAGCGCCATATTGATTTTAAAACTATTTTCCAATTTATTAAAGTAAAGAAAAATCTGCAAAAAATTTTAGTCAATAAAAAAAACTGAAAATAATGCACGACAAAAGTTAAATTAAACAATGGCATAGATGGGTTTTGGAGATGACAAGGGGAAGGGTTCAATTGGCCCGCGGATATTAAAACAAATTTGAATATGATTCTTTTACTTTTATTAGCATTTTTACTTTTACTCTTAATAAAAAGCTTTTTCCGATAGTTTTTATATTTTTTTGTTAACAATTCCTAGTAATAATAAATAATTGGTTACTTCCAGATGATTTCATTATTGTTAACACTGTGTCAGACACTGATTTATAATAAAAAAATAAAATATAGTTTAAAAAAAACTAAAAAACACGCTTTATATCGGACTAAAAAGTAAAAAATAATTGTTTTAAAATAAGCTTAAAAAGCGTGGGGCGCTTTGTTCCACATTTTCGTACATCGAGCGCCCAACGCTTTTTAAGCTTATTTTAAAACAATTATTTTTTACTTTTTAGTCCGATATAAAGCGTGTTTTTTAGTTTTTTTTAAACTATATTTTATTTTTCACTTTTTAGTTTGAGGATCTATAAAAGAATTTATTAATCCTGGGGGTCCTAATAAGGATAATGGGAAACTGTTATCAAATTATTGCATTGTCATCGGTCCTTGATACGTATGCAAAGTTTCAAATTAATCAGACTTCGGGAAATTGGTGAAAATTATGCTCAAAGATTCCGTTACGGACATACATACATAGTTACAACCCAAACTAATATAAAGCGTTTAATAATAAGGATAATGGGAAACTGTTATCAAATTATTGCATTGTCATCGGTCCTTGATACGTATGCAAAGTTTCAAATTAATCAGACTTCGGGAAATTGGTGAAAATAAAGCGTTTACTACAGAGGATCTATAAAAGAATTTATTAATCCTGGGGGTCCTAATAAGGATAATGGGAAACTGTTATCAAATTATTGCATTGTCATCGGTCCTTGATACGTATGCAAAGTTTCAAATTAATCAGACTTCGGGAAATTGGTGAAAATTATGCTCAAAGATTCCGTTACGGACATACATACATAGTTAGTTACATACATACATAGTTAGTTACAACCCAAACTAATATAAAGCGTTTAATAAAAAATCGTTTTTAAGTGATTTTAGCAAAGTTGAAATATTAATATGCTATTTTTTAGCTATCAGACAAACCATATCTAATTTATCAGGTCTCTGTGTCAGATGTGTCACTACTCCCAATGGGATTGCTGAAATCCTGCCTGCATTGGCGGTAACACTAAAGTCTCAGTGATATCTTAGAAGAAGAAAAAATTTATAGAAAGATATAACTTTTTTGATGCCAATACAAGAAAGATTAGCGAACATATCGTCCCCGTTTCCCCTTGCCAGCCGTCCTTGAAAATATTATTAACGATTTTAGGAACTTATACCTTGGGAAATATTCATTTACGAAAAAAAGTCACTTAAGAACTTTTTTTGAAGTTTTAAAGACTTATCCAATGATACTTTACACCTTACGGAATAAAATGAAAATTTTCATTCCTCAGTTCTATTAGTTAAATAGACGGTGACAGAAATGGTCAAGGAGCACTTGGTGGCAGAAATGCTCTCTTTCGTGTAATCTGAATCACTTAAAAAACGGCAAAATTCAAAATTCCTCTACTTAAGGGCAGAAAATGACTGAAAGAAAAAATATTTTCTGCTAATTTACTCCTTGCAGAGACTTTCAAAATCCTTTCAAAAAATCGTAAAAGAAACATCAAAAAAATAAAAAAAAATTGAATTTTAAGTTGAAACTTAGCGGAATGGTTGATTGGATGGCCGGAAATATGAGAAAAATTGTCGGGGCTTTAAGTGACCTCATTTCCTTTCGGATTTTTCAAAATTTGCACAGGCAAAAATTTGAAAAGTCTTCGCTCGGTGGCAGAAATTCTTACCAGGCTCTCTATTAGTACCCAAAAAGTTTGAAAAAAATAATATCTGCTGATTTTGTCACTGCTAGATCTATCTGCCAATTTAATGTAGTATTTGTCATTATTGCATTACCTGAATACCATGTTAAACTTTCTGCGAACATGCGTTTTTGCAAGGTCGATTTTGACAGAAAACTGTACCTCGGGATTCTCTACAAGAAGACGAACCGTTTAAGCTCGGTTTCACTCACCGAGCCTTTTTTAATTATTTTTTGTATTTATTTATTACACTAACAGTAAATTGGCAGAAAATATTTTTTTTGCAATTAGGAGGTCCCCTCAGAAGCCTTTCAGTCAAGTTCTGCCATTTAGTGGAGGGATTTTGAATTTTGCCGGTTTTTTTTTTAAGTGCCCCAGCGTCGTATCGCAGCGCGCTAGACTCCTACTCCACTAAGCGGATTTGTAGAGGGGGACTCAGACTACACGAAAGAGAGCATTACTGCCACCAAGTGCTCCTTGACCATTTCTGTCACCGTCCTTTAACTATATGTATGGAAAGCTACCGCTAAATTATTTTTTTTTGTAATTTCATTAAATAGTTGTATGGCGGTCATAGGATACCTGCGCCTGTATTTCATCTGAATCGATGGAAAGATGACAAAGTTATAGGGCTGTAATATACGAACAGACTGTCATGGGTTAGAAGGATAAAACAAAATGAAAGGATTTCACTGTTTTTTTCACAATTTTGTTTTTGGTTGGCAACCAATTTTTAAAACGCAAAATCGACTAAAAAGGAAAAATCTCAAATTTTTATTTTGTTTTATCCTCCTAGCCTACCAAAGATTTTCACGAAACCGTTATCATTTCATCATGTCCGTCCGTCTGTTCGTATAATTTCAAATAATCCTTTCCAATTATTCTGCTATTTAAACATTAACATAGTATCGAATTATATGGTTTTATGCATTTTCTCTATTGCGTAGATAAAAAAAAAAAAACAATTACTTTATGGCATTTTAAAATACGATTTGAAAATAATAAGATTACAGCTTGTTCGTGTGTCGTAATTTTTAAGTATTTATTAAAGGTTGCTAGAGGAAACACTGCCAAAATATCCATAATTAGACTCGGTTGTTTTAAGCGCATCGAAGCAATCACTTTTATTGAAGTCGTATCTGAAAAAAATAAATATAAATAATTTATTGGTTTTATTGCCACGTTATTGTTTGTGACATGAATCATTATACCGGGTTTTTTTTTTAAAACTAGACGTTTTTTTATCATCGATTTTTAGGCGCGATTAGCATAAGCTTTAGCGCCTTATTTTATGTGAAAATGAACATCTTTTGACTGAATTTTTTAATAATTTAGCTTGTTGATTTTTTTAACTTTCCGCTATAAGAAAAAAAATTTCAAAAAAATCCGGAAATTTTTGTTTTCACCCGATTTTTGAAATTGAGTTTTCATCAGATCTCGACGTTTTGCGCGAAGTTTCAGGGATGGCCTGCAAGGTCAAACTTCTTTTCAAATTTTTTAATGAGCGTTTTGGTAAAAACTGCGAGCCAGATTGAAGAAAATTTCAGACAAAAAATGCTTTTTTCCACAAAAAAACAATATCCGACCATAAAAAATGGGGGTTTCCATTTAAAAGACGAAAGGTCACTCCCTCCCCCTGCTAATAGGTGAGGTGATGGGAGTGGGTATTTTGTCAAAACGATTTCCCTTTCGAAACCCAACAACTTTCGTTCGAAGTTTTTTTTATTGAATCCGTTATTTTTTAAAGAAAAACGTCTAATGGTTTTAAAAAAACACCGTTATACCAAGGTATTTGAGCTAAAACATTCTTAGTGCAAAAAGTTTTGAATGAAATAATTGATATTTATTAAAAAGGGATCAATTTTGCACGCAAATATATTATGCATTCACATTTTAATAGCGAAGTCGTCATATAAACCTGTTTATAAAAATTAAAAGTTACACAGCCATTATTAGGGAAAATTTTATTATATATTACAGGGCACTGCACCGTCAGGACTGAAACCTTAAAACATCCAATTTTATGTTGAATGATTTTTCAATTAGTCTACCGTTACCGATAGATTCCATTAGACTTTTTACATACATAATCTGTATAGCTGTCAATAACATCAAATTGCACATACCGCTAAACGGTATGTGCTTTATTATCGCTTTGTGCATCAGAGCTGACTTTCGTTCATATAAGAAGTTATATCTAAGTTAATTTCACACGAAATCCATTCAAATTGTAACTTTTTGTAAAGAGGAGATTCTGATCTATAAAACAGAAATGGTTCTGTTTTATAGACCAAAATTGCGATCTGTAGAGTCGTGACGTACATACGTACAGACCAACCGACAACTGCTGTTTGTGATTTTCAATTACAATTGTAATAGTATTAAATACTATTACAATTGTAATTAAAAATCACAAACAAACAATTACAATTGTAATAGTATTAAATACTATTACAATTGTAATTGAAAATCACAAACAGCAGTTGTCGGTTGGTCTGTACGTATGTACGTCACGACTCTACAGATCGCAATTTTGGTCGGATTGCCTTGGGTTATATTTTATTCACTTTGTTTACTATCAGACCAGAACCTTATTTAAATTCACTAAAATGTGTTCAGTAGTTTAATTTTTATAAACAGTTTTATTTTATTATTTTTGACAGCTAATAGTTAAAAAAAAACAAAATAAATATTACATATTGTAACTGTAGTGTATTACGTAGAATAACTGCTACACTTCTATACCACAATAACAACGATATAGTACGACATCGGTATGGCCGAGCCGTTAAAGCGTAGGTCCAGTAATGGCAAGGTCCCGGGTTCGATTCCCGCCGACAAGTAATAGTTTATTTTTCTTTTCTTTTTGTTTTTTTTTTAATTTTTATTTTTTTTCTATTTTTTTAATTGTTGTTTTTTAATCTTTTTTCTCAATTTTTTCATTACAACATGTACAGTGGTATGTGCACTTTTGGTTTTGCTAACTATTCGTTACTTGTAAGAAGAGGCGATTCAGAACACTGCGTGATATACTGATTTGCAAAGCCAGTGAATATTGGCGTTTTCAGCTGTGGCATTATCTAGGTCTAGAAGGTACGTTTTTTCGGTTTTATTTACAACAAAAAAAAAAAAAACAAACCTTTCTCAACTGCCGTAAATATTTGAATTACGATATCCAAAATGAAAATGATATCAACGCCCATTAAGAAAAATTTCAGGGACACGGGATAAGTTAATAAAAAAACAGCGTGATAAGGGTACACCACACAAAATATCAATACAGTGACGACAACAATTGTGTCCCAAATTTTAACGGCCACACTATGCGGTCGTAAGATCCACGGCCATACTGTTCGGACGCACATGTCATCGGATAGTTGTTGGGATATCTGCAAGTTAACATCTCACATTAATAATGGATGATAGAAAAGACTAATGTACAAGCACTCGCCCATAGAGAATAGAGAGCAAAGAGACTGATCTTCGCAAGACCCGAAAATCGATGACAGTACAGGATTCGTAAAAGCTTTAAGACCGCTGCACACGAGGCTGGTTTTGCCCTTAGATCACTGCTGGGACTTGTGCTGGATGGCGCGCTGGCTACGAGAATGGTAATGACGTCAGCGCGGGCTCGTGTTCATGGTTACAAGATGGATTTCAAAATTAAAACCGGGCTATTTTTCTTGCTTGTTTCTGTGCTGCCTTTTAATCAGAAAACAGAAGCTTGTCGCGTGGACGATATGAGCAAACGTCATTAACAAACATGGCGTCATAATGTGTGTTCGGTTCAGAAACAATAAACGTTCACTATTTGATAACATTCGAGCTGTCACTGCGCGCGCACTAAATCCATCTACAAAGCAAACTTTAATACACGCATGGCTTGAAGCAAATCACGAAATACAGCCCCACAGCGCGCCTAAAATATGTAAGGAAGAAATCTAAAACCAGCCTCATGTAAGGTTACCAGATGGTCTGAATGAGAAAACGGGACATTTTACAGCCACCCCTCCCCCCCAATTGATAATTGAAGAATGAAAAAATATTTTTGAAATTTCTGAAATCTAAAAAAATTTGTTGTAAAAAAAATATTTTTTTTATTCCTATCTATCAGTTCCCAATTTTTACACTTCTATCTCAGTACCGAGCAACTGTCAGGAACGAAAAATCCTCCGACCCTAAAAATAACTTTAAAAAACCCTTCTTCAGACAAAAATTGATGAAACATCTGAAGTGTGCTGTGTGTATCAATCCACAATCGATATCTATCAAAATCGTGTAATTTAATATGAGACGAACACGATTTTGAATAATTTGAGGATAGAAATATAGTGAAAAAAGAGACTTAATTATAGTGGTCAGTATGTTTATTTGTTCATAACACATCAATCATGAATATATACATGTGTAAAATATACTTCGAGACACAAATTTCAGTACAAACCGGGACATTTGCATAGATTTTGAAAAAATTCCGGGAAACCGGGACAGGAGGGCGAAAACGGGACATGTCCCGGAAAACCGGGACGTCTGGTAACCCTACCTCATGTCAGACGGCTTTTATCCGCGGCGCTGTAGCTATGAGGTTCCGAGTCTTCTATAAACGGAATTAACGCCGACGTACCCAGTGATGTGCCCACATGACTCTTTATTGGGAGCTGGCTCCGTGCGCTCCGCTCACTAAAAAAAGTAGCTCAGAGGAAATCGTTCAAAAGAGCGACACTAGACAGTACGCACTACACAAGAGTGCTGACTGCAGAAGTGTGTACTGTCATCATACATGTTCAAGAGTCACGTAGCTCTGCACAGCACAATACACTACAGTCAGCTCTGAGCTCATTTTCAAATGACTATTATTATATTATTCGTATTTCGAATAAACTATTACCTAAGTATAATAAAAGCTTAACAATAATAATGTTTATTGTTACAATATTATATCTTTGTCAACGACGTCAATGTGAATGGTTTAATTACAAGTGTCATTCAACATTAAACGACTCGGCAAAGATAACTCCGTACGTGCAAAGTTCACTAATGTGTCTGTGCCCTGTACTGTGTGCGCTCTGCAAATGTGCGAATGCAACAGTACAGAATAGCTCAGCACAGAGCAATGGCGCTCGGAGTGAGTCATTCACAAAAAAAGAATGACTCGCTCCGCTCCGAGAAAGGAGTCGTTCATTATGAACGACTTGCTCAGGAGCGACACATCGCCAGACATACCAGTGTTTACAGTCACTCCTTATGCTGTCACGAATTTGATCTTTTATTAATTCAGTTAGGGTCTTAGAGCTTCAGCGCCTCTACCGCCGGACTAAGAAGTCTTTTTTTCCCTTGATTTTTGGACAACGACGAATACATGGATATTAGTCTCCATTCTTCGTTGATACCTTGATCAAGAAGAATAAGACCGTGTAAAAATGAATGCCATTACCTTACTTGGAACATATAAATCTGAACATATTAATCGACCGACTTCTGAACTCGATGCATTGTCATAATTTACTGATATGGAATGTCCTCCGCTCTCTTCTTTCTTTCGAATTTTTTCTTTTACAATTTTTAGCACATGTTTCGATCTGAAAATACTATTGAATTAGGTACCCCGCGTTACAATTTCAAACTTATAATTGCTAGGTTATTCATGGAACTTTACGAAAAAGGAAAGAAATATTTTTAAATGTTATCTTGAGTAAGGTTATTGCCTGTCCTGAATTTTTCTTTGTGTTCCGCTGTAAGCGCGAAGAGTTCCGTTAGAAACGAAAATTTACAAAATGTAAAAACGAAAGTATGGTTAAAGATCACGCGGAAGAAGAGAAACAAGCGATGTTGACCTGGAGATGGATTAAACGAAAAATTAATTATTTAGGATTAAAGAATCAGTTTTTTATAGATCGATCTGAAACACCGGATCGATTCAAGAACTTCTCGAATCGGACCGATTCACGTGATAATAAACAAATAAACGATAATACACAATAGAAATAGAAATATATAATAATAAGTACAACTCATTAACGTTGTCTACCTCAGGCAGGTCTGGACACATGAGGATAATGGAGCCTCTATGACCTTGACAGAGCACTATTTTGTTAGAATTTAGAATAGACAAAGCAAGTAGATAAGCAAGGTTTAAGATTTATTTTTATTTTTTTACAGTCACATATGATTATAATATTATAATCCAGGCCTGGGCAAATGGCGGCCCGCGGGCCGAATCCGGCCTGCAGCACAATTTTGTCCGGCCCGCGAATCATTTTGTAAATTTTAGAAAAATAGTAAAGAATGTTCAAATGCGGAAATAGAATGTGAGGAGATTTTTTTTCTCTCCAAATGCGGAAATAGAATGTACTCTGCAAATTTTTGGCCCGCGGTCAAATTTTCATCAGCTATACGGCCAGCGGTCGAATTTTCATGTTATGTAGCCCGGCGATCAAAAGATTTGCCCGCCCCTGTTATAATCTAATCCACAAAAGTAACTCTTTTAGCATTCACAGGTTAATGCTTAAAAATCTATGGTGATTGAAGAAGTACCCTTCTAGATTTGAGATGCATTACAAAATCGTTAATCCCTTCTTAAAAATCTATGTTTTTGAGCATATCACATTCTATGCACATCAGCGACAAACTGGTTAATCTCTCTTGAGGCATCGTACTTAAATTATACTTTTATATATTTAAATTTACCTAAACATGCTGAAATTGGAAAAACTGATTTTTGGGCGAGGGTAGAGTAGCTTCGCGAATGCAAAAGCTAATAAGTCAGTTATTATCGTTTGATTTTTTCGAAATAAATGTGTTTTTTGGTAATAAATACCGGTTATTGTTTGGTGATCTGGCAGAAACTAGGGGGCCTCTATCGATCGCGGGGTTCTGGGCACGTGCGCAGAGGGAAAGAGGGGCATCTTTGTGGCAAGCACTAAAAGCAATTTATATGCTTTTTTTTTCTTATTCTACCGCTTTATTTAGAAGTCGCTACCGTTCTATAGTACGATATATTAATTACTTACTTATGTAGTAATTGGTTTTCCAAAATATTTTGCTTAGCTAGATCTATTCTGTTCTGAAAATAGCACAGAATATGTTAATAGAATATTTCTTTAGTTAATACGTATAATGCTTTTCGACATGTAATTAAAAATCTTTTTCGGTAATTACCTGCACTTTTGTTTGCAAGTAAGCGTTTTGTTTACATTCGCTATATTTAACGGCGACTCTCCAAAAGTCACACTTGTGAAGTATTTGAATTTCGCAAATACCGCTAGCTCGAACTTGAACTGGTGAATTGCTGCTCACAATTAAAGATGATTCGCCGAGTATAGAACCTGCTGATATTGTGAACACTGGACTCTCGTCATCCATTGCTGATAGAATCTAAAAAAAGTCTATTCTGAACACGGATGCACTTGCGTGCAAAATTTCACATCACTAGCGTAATTCTAAGTGAGCGAAAATTAAAATGATGCCGAAGTAATTACTAAAGGTTGCTGCACACGAGACTGGTTTTGCCGCTAGAATCACGACTGAGATTTGTGCTACTAGCCGTGAGGATGGAAGTAACGTCAACTTTATTACTAAAAATACTGCATTGTAATTAAATATTTAAAAAAAGAACAAGTATTGTAAAATATTAATTTAAAAACTCAAAAAGAATTTAAATAATAAAACTTTTTCAACAACAATAGGGAAACCCTTTAATTCGATATAGGGGGAACCCTGTCGTAGTTAAACAAAAGTATTTTATTAAAAAGATATTTTTTACTTTTTAGTCTACGTCGCTATAAAAGTGTTTTTTTTTGAGTTTTTTTAAACTCTTATTTTAATGATAACCCAAAAAACCAACAATGACTATATTTATTAATATTATATTTATTAATTTTTATATCAAATATTGTATTGTCATGGGTTCTTAATACGTGTGCAAAATTTCAAATTATTCAGACATCTTGAAGTGGGTGAAAATTAAATTGAAAGATTCCATTAGATACAAACATAGATACACACATATAAGTGAAGCTAATAAAAGGGTATTGAAGATAGTTAACAATGTAAGGAAAACTAACCTGTACATTTCCTTTAACAATATATATCATTTTGGTTATTTTTTCGCCTTTCTGAAATAATATATCGTCCTGAGGACAGAGATCTGTATGCATATTGCAAGCAACAGCTCTCAAAAGCGCAGAATCCAAATCGTAAAAGAGATGTGACTGAAACAATTTTATTGAAATTGTATTCCAGGGACAATTTATAATTCATACACATTGCCAGCGAGTTTCAAAAGTTGTACTATTACGCACGAGATATATACGGTAGTTTTTGCAGTTATCGTCTATAAAAAAGCTGTTTTACACTTCAGTTTTGAAAAATTGTCACTTCTAAAGCAGGTTATAAAAGAATAACTGTCATAGAAATACTTATTTATTATGGAATGTTTATACCGAGAAGTGTTTTGTTTGGTTTTACCGCACTCGTGCGTAATGGGTCACTTTACATACCTGTATTCAAGCAGGGAGTAGTGAATATTTTTTTAAAATAAAGTCGACTGATATACTTGACAAATATGTTGTCACTTGTCGATACAATTTCATGTTTATATGAGAAGTTTGTGTAATAAATAAACAATATACATTGCCTGCCGTTATTTCCATTAATTCGACACTAGTATATATTTTGCGTTGGCGGATTGGCGACAGAGTAGTGTATATGTTACGGTTAATACAAGAAAGTAGTTTATTCGCGAATTAACCGGCTAATACCCGAATTAACCAACGTCAAGGATTGGTTAATTCGGGTAATTAGCCGATTAATTCGCGAATTAACTACTTTCTTGTATTAACCGTAACATATACAATTGATCTATAATTAATTATTACATAAAACTTATTTAAGATATCTCATATTTCGCTCTCGAGATCATTGTGTAGTCGTCCATATACGGTAGATGACACAGCAATTCAGATAATAAATTAAGTAGCACTGACAACCTTGTGCCGCCTCTCATCACATTGTGTCATAACATTATGAATTGTGTCATAACGTTTCTCATGCGCTGACAGTTCAGATGCGATTGTTTCAACATTTTGCACCAAAAATAAATCTTGTGTGACGATTAATACTCCTGTTTTAATATTTATCAGACAATGTTTTTTTACATATATGTTTTAGACTAGCTCTTAACAAACTCTACATAGTGATTTCGAGAGCGAAAGATATATAATGTATCGTTCAGTTTACCTTTAATAAAGCGTTCCAATAAATGTCCAAGTTCACTTCATGGTATAAAGTAAAGGGTAATTTTTGAAATAATTCTGAATCTTTGATGCCACCTTTTTCATGCCATGTCATTAAATAATACTGTACAAGTTGTTGTCGCGTCTTTCTTGGTACTTTACAATCTTTTTTCTGAAAATTGATAAAATATGTAAGTAATAATTTATATCTACTACATATTTTTACAATTGTTTATAATTCAAGAATTGTTGAAAATTTTTAAAGTGCAATCAAAGTGCCGTATCGTCGAAAAAAATGAATTTCAAAGATGTTACTAATTTAAAAAAAGCATTTAATCTTTTTCAAAAGTTTAAAATAAAATGTAGTTTCCGTTTATATGACGAGATATTCGACAAATACAACAAAAATGAAACATTTCTAGAATAATTTTTGAAACGACCCCGCACAAACCTTATGGGATTTGGTTCTCGGTTAAATTGATCGAAAATAGTTTTATTTTATAGTTTAAAAGTCATTAATAAAAAGTGTTAACTATAAAATACCTAAAACCATTTTCGATCAATTTAACCGAGAACCAAATCCCATAAGGTTTGTGCGGGGTCCTTTTTGGTCGTACGTGTTTGACTTACCAAGTCTTGGTATATAAGTCGAAGTCGTTGGTCATATTCAGCATATCTGCGATATTTCTTTATTTGCATGGATGTCCATGAGCCCACAAAAAATCCAATAAATAGTGCAAAACTTAAAACCATCATTAAAATTGCTATCGATTTCTCATTGTCATTTACAGCTATTATGTCTCCAAGTCTAAAATGAATCATTCGAAAATAAAACGAAGCACCAATAAATTTATGCTAAGGCTTCTACGTGACCTACTTTCGTAATTGCATTTTTTGACGTGATAACGTCTTATAAATTGATGAAACACCGGCTGCACGCACGAAAAAGAGTAACGTTCCGCAAGCGAGAGCGCGATATAAGCGATAGTCTCTCTCTTCTCGCGTGACGTCAAAGAGTAGTGTGCGTTCAACATTTTTTCCGGCTGTTCCAGCGAAAAATACATCTGACAGATGGCCAGATAAATTAACGGTTTGTTAACAAATATATAATATATATACATTCTTTTAAATGTCTTTTATAATTGCTTAAAAATATGTATTTTGCTTTGGTTGATCAAATTATTAGTCGGTAAAAATATAGTTTGACAGCTACTAAAATTTAGGTTTATTAAATATGATATTCGAGCGGAATACGTTATCACGTAAAACTATCGTCCGTAAACCGACTTACAGACAACCAATTTTTTTTTATCTTCTATAAGAAATTATTCCATAAAAAACTATGTGAATCCAATATCAGTGAGAAATAATCTGAAAATGCCTAAAATTCGAGGTTTCTAGAAATTTCAAAAATCAGACAGAATCATTAACAAAATTCTCAAATCAAAAAATTATATTGCCTAGTGATCGTCCAGTGGTCAAAATTTGACCATAATGCATTCCGTATTTACTCAGCTATTTTTTTACAGTGTTGAACGTAATAGACCGGACTCTCAGTGGAGTTCCGTTTGCAAAAATTGCGGACCTCAATCTGACTTCTGATATATATTGTATAGATCCCAGACATCCTACAAACAAATGTTGCCAACCAGTTTTGTGGTCCCCCTCCCCGGCAATTAAAAATGGCATACTACAAATTAAAAAAAAAAATCATCAAGCCATGCCGTGTGGGGTATCAAATGAAAGGGCTTATTGAGTAGATCACGAATATATAGCACACTATAAAATTTCGTACATTTTCTCTAAGAATTTATTGAAAATTTACTAAAATGCTCCATTTTCGAGTTAACTTTAAACCACTATAGATTGAAAACTAATGAATATATTTTTATAATTATTATTTTTAATAACTAACAATAGTCCATTGTTTACGAACCAATAGTTCGTACAGTGAAAAAATTGCACGGGGGAGCAATCAAAGATGGCGAGTTTCGATATTTCAATATATTTCTTAAAATTTCGGACTCTCAGTGGAGTTCCGTTTGCGAACATTGCGGACCTCAATCTGACTTCTGATATATATTGTATAGATCCCAGACAGCCTATAAACAGATGTTGCCAACAAGTTTTGTAGTCCCCTCCCCCCTCCCCTCCATCACAAATATTAGGTACTGATAAATTACAAAGATTTTTGGTTTTAATATGGAATTTCATTAGAAAATTAGTACTTATGTGTCTATATTATGTGCCATAAATAAAAAACATATAATTCTTGTCAAATTTAAGGCAAAGCCTATGTTTTGGCACAACAATTTGTGTCGAAGACAATAATAATAATAATAATACATTTATTCCCAAGAAAGATATTACACAATGTATTTATACAATTAAATTGTGGAATTAACCTATCCAACTTGGCAGAGCCAGTGCTAGGATAGGTTAATACTGATAGTACTACTAATAATAATTGTGTAGGGTGTTGTCTTTCGTGTGTTGGTGTGTGTGGCTGGGTTTATTGGTGCATGTGTTTAGTGTTATACGGTGTGCATGTATTTGTGGGGGGGAATGTTTGTGAATTTGTGTGTGATTGTCTGTATGGTAACTATTTCGATGAATGTAGTTATAGATATGTATAAATAAGAAGAAAACAAAAACAAAGAAAGAATGAAAGAATAGTGACGATTGAGATAATGAAGAAGCATATAATAAGTGAGTAGTGAGAATCAAGGAGCGTCAAGCGAGAAGCAACGAGAGCCTATCATATTCTTAGATTAGAATATGGTAGGCTCTCCTTGCTTCATCGGTTACTAGCCATTTGGTCAAACACCTATTGAACCTTTTTATGTTATGCTTCACAGACCTAATTTCGCTGGGAATGTGGTTGTATATTTTTGGGGCTAGGTAGATCATATGTCTCTGGCCAAAGGTCTTCGACATTTTCGGTAGTTGTTCATAGTTTTGAATCTGAGATCTAGTATCATGAGGATGGGATAATGGATTTTGTAAAGATGGAGTTCGATGATATAGGTTTAATATGGATTTTATGTATAGCTGTGAGATGTCTAGAACTCTAAATTCTTTGAACAATTGTGCTGTCGAAAACCTAGGGTTTTTCCTGGTTATGACTCTTAGGATCAGTTTTTGAGCGTTTTTTATCGGTACTAGGGTACTTCCATAAGCACCACCCCATGCTGAAATACCGTATGTGAGTAAGGATTGGCAAAGAGCATAATACACATTTTTAATTAATGTCGCTGTCAATATGTGTCGTAACGGTATAAATATATAAGTTAGTTTGCGTATTTTTTTCGTCAGATCATGTATATGCGTGTCCCATTTTAATCTATTGTCTATTGTTAGTCCTAAGTACTTGATATTGTCGGCTCTGGTCAGTGTAGTGCAGTCACAGTTAGTTTTTTTTTGTTTGCATTGATGTAATTGAAGTGTTAAGTCAGTCGGCTGTCCGGTGATTGTCGGGCTGAAAGTTAAGTATTTTGTTTTGGTTGTATTTAATGTCAGTAGATTGTCATCTAAGTATTTAGCCACCTTTGCCAATCCACTCTCAGCTTTGTTGTATGTCTCATTCCAAGTCACACCTGTGAAATATAGTGCAGTATCATCTGCAAAGGACGTTATGGAACCATCAATGTTAAGATTGCATAAATCATTCACATAAATCAGAAACATGATGGGTCCGAGTACTGTACCCTGCGGGATTCCATACTTAATGATTTGTGAGTTACTCATTGTTTTATTCACAGATGTGACCTGTCTTCTCCCCGAGAGATAGCTCTTAAACCAATCCAGAGTCACACCTCGAATACCTATGTTATTCAGTTTTTGTATTAATATTTTGTGTGATACCGTATCGAAGGCCTTTGCCAGATCTAGGAAAATTGCCAAAGATTTCAAGTTTTTGTCAACGTCTCTTACTATGTCAGTTGTTAGTCTTACGATAGCGTCGTTAGTCCCTTGTCCATGTCTGAATCCAAATTGATTACATGATAATATATTATGTTTGTCTAAGTATTGTGTAAGTCTTTTTTTAATGGCTTTTTCTAAAATTTTAGACGTAGTGTTTAAAAGAGAGATTGGTCTGTAGTTCGTCACGTCGGTCTTGTCTCCAGATTTAAATATGGGACATATTATGGATTCCTTAAAATGTTCAGGTACTACGCCAGTTTCAAAACTTAAATTTATTATGTGAGCTAATGGTTGGGCAATATAATTTTTGGTTTTTTTAAAAAGGTCAGGTTGCAACGTGTCTGGTCCAGGTGCACTATTCGTCTTTAAGTCGTTAATAATTTCGACAATTTCCCTATTGGTGACAGGAGTAAGGAATAGAGAATGAGGTAAATTACGGGAAGGTATTGTCATATCAGCTAAGTCTTCTTCGGTCGTCTGTAGTTTTTCTATTAGTTGTGTTGCTAGTCTATTTCCTACGGTGGAGAAATGGTCGTTAAATACGTTAGCAGCAGCCATTGGGTCTGTGTCTGTATTTATAATGGAGTTGTCTGTATGTACGATATGTGTATTTTGTGTTTTATTTTTATTTGTATTTGTTATTTCTTTTATAGTTTGCCATATTTTTTGTGTATTGTGAGCTTGTTGTTCTATGCGTGTTTTATAAAATGTATTTTTGGCTGTTTTTATTATACTGTTGCAAATATTTCTATATCGTAGATAATATGTTTTTAATTGTATATTTAAGGGGAATTTTTTAACCTTCTGGTGCAGTTTATTTCTTTTGTGTATAGACTTTAGTATATTAACAGATATCCATGGTTTTAGTGAATGATGTTTGTGTTTTAATGTGTGGGTTTCTGTGGTGTTTTTAATGTGTGTTTGAAATGTGTGTATGAATTTTTCGGCTGCTACATTAACGTCATTTGTCGTCATTGTTTCAGTCCAAGGTTCCCGGTTTAAAAACTCTAAGAGATTTTCGTAGTTCGTTACGGATTTGATAGCTTTTGGTTGTGGCACATTATGTCTTAGGTTGTAGTTAATGGTTAGTATCGTAGAATAGTGGTCAGTAATTGTCGATTCAAATATTACAGCATTTATTGCGAGTCGCGTTTTGATCATAAAGTGATCAATGCAGCTTTCGGTTTCATTAAAAATTCGAGTCGGTTTGGTAATTGGTGGTCGAATATTGTATTCTGTAAATAGATCTAAATACATGTCTGCTTGTGGATGTCTATTAGACGCTGATAATATGTTGATATTGAAGTCGCCAGTTATTATTATTGTCTCGTATTTATGTATTTTGTCTAAATTTAGTCGTAGATCGTCAAGGAATGGTAGGATATTGCGTTCGGATGGAGAACGATAGATGGACAATACAACCAAATTCCCATTGATAATTACCTGTAATGCATTTGATCCAACTATTGATATTTCAGTAACTGTTGTTGATAGTGAGGCTTTGATGTAGATCACTACTCCATCGTTTTGATGTTGGTGTTGACTAGTTTTAAAACTATTGTATCCCGTTATTTGCTTCGGTATATAAATATTGTTCAACCAGCATTCTGTAAGAACTATTAAATCAAAAGCATGGTTAAAAGATGATAATAGCAAAATCAGCTCGTCAAAGTTTTTATTTATGCTGCGTATGTTTAGGTTTATGATTTTTAAATTTTCAAATTCTGTACATATTATATTATTTACGATACTAACATCGTCCGTTATCACATTTTCGATTGATTCTATTGTATCTATTTCATCGAAAAAAGAAACCATCCAATATTTTCAGTGTGTGTTTATTTGTATTTGAAAGAATATTTAAGAAAATAAAAAAAAAAAATTGTATGTGAACTAAAACAAACAAAAAGTATTTAAAAAAAAACAGAAAAACGTTTTTCGTCTTGGCATGGTTAGTACCCAAAATCAATTTGCATTTGCAATACCCATGTGGTTCTACACAAAGGAAGAAAAAAGAAAAGAAAAAGTACATTTTTTTTTTAAAACACAAGATTAGTTAGTGAATTTATTTATATTCAATTTTAGATTCTGTTTGGATGATACAAACAAACGTTATTTTATTTATGCAGCAACTTTTCACATGTTAACTAGCAAGTTACTATTTGTTTACCTACGCCAACTATATTCAAACAGAAACTCCAAAACAGTGGTACATTTTAGTTTTAAATCTATAAATTTTTAAGAACATTTTCTGAACTAACAATTATGATTTTAGTCTGTTCTGTTTGACGCAAAAAGATTTTACCATTCCTGGTCCAAGCGTATTTGTAGTTGGCTGTTTTTTTGAAGTCTCTTGCCTTCGCAAATAATATTCGATTTATTCTGGTTAATGACTCATTTATATAGATGGGTCTTGGTTGATCACACAGGTTAGCTAATTCCGCATCTAAATTGTTTGTCGCTAGTCTACCTACATCCCTTTTCTTAGCTAGGAATTCTTCTTTATCAATTCTTCTTATGAACTTGACGATTATGCCACGCGGTTCTTGCGGACGGTTTGGATTGATGCTAAGTCGGTGGGCGATGTCGATCTTTGATGGGTGAAATTCGAAATCAATTGCTCGGGAAACAGAATTTAAAGTGTCCATAATGTTTTCATTGCGAACTTCTGGTACTCCACGCATTTCAAGGCAGTTAATACGCGCATACTATTCTTGTGAATTTATAATCACTTGTAGCTCTTCGTTTTCTTTTTTTAGTTGCTTATTTATTGAATCAAAGTTATCTATTCTATTTAGACATGTGTTGATTTTCTTTTCCTGTTCAACTATCACATTATTGAATTCATTAATTTTTTCATGACATAAATTCAAAGATTCAGCCATGTTTTTTTGATTGGTATTGATTTCCCTCAGTTGTTTAAGTATTTCCTGAAGCACCGAATCATTGCTACTAACTGAATCGCGCCTTTTTGATTCTTTTTCGTTCGTCGTGCATTCCTTACATTTCCAGCCACAATTGTTAGCGGATATGAATTCTATATCAGAAGCACTCATGTTGACACATTTTGCATGGAAACTTTTGTTACATTTAACACACTCAATTTTAGGAAATTGCCGAGTACCTACAGTTTTTGTGTTACATATATTGCATGTATCGGACATTTTTAGTGTCACTGTGTATATGAATCGTATACGTTAATTTTATAGTAGATTATTGATTTTACAATTACAAATTACAAATTAACTTTTAAGTCTAACCACCCTTCTTTTATTGCTTCAAGATCTTATTTTCCTAATGTATCGTATGAAGATCTCAATTATTTGTTGAATGATATGTTAAAAAGAAATATCTAATTTCAATTTTTGATGATATAGCAAAAATATGGAGATCCTTTCACAAACACGTCTGTACACTAGCACTGTTGTCTATAATATCATCTGCTGTTGTTTGTTGCTTAGAAATTAAGTAACTGCAAACTTTTTCGAGATCTGTAAATTGCTCACTAGTTAAAAGCCCATTACCCATAGCAGAAACTGCATCCTGAACAAAATACAGATTCGCGGCGTTCAACATTTGTGTTTTTGTACCTATGCGACTTGTGGTGTCGCAGCCAGTTAAAGAGTGCAACCCTGGTAAAATATCACATATATTTTCGCCAAGACTTCGTGCAGCTAAATGGCACCCAAGAAAACGGTTTTTATTTCGTGATCCCTCAAACCACAAAGCGCAGCAACCTAAATTTTTAAGTTTATTCCAGAAATAAAGGCCTAATACAAAGATATCGGTGTCAGGGCTTAGAATAATTATCTCTGCACTGTCGTTGTGTTTGACAGAATGAAAAATATGGCAGAACATTCTTGAATCTAATTTTGACAATATTACAAAAGAGAGAGAGAGAGCGTTAATGTAACAAAGCTTGCTACAATGGTTTTAACGAGCTGGCAAAGTCGCATGACACAGAACCGCGCGCGCGCGCGGCAACATGGCTTTTTACGATGTCGATAGCATCAGGTAGATGAATCACAAAACATTTCGCGGTCCGCTATTTTTGCAAACGAACATCCCCTTGTAGCCTGCTCTATAAACAATGAATGTTATTTATTTAATTTAATAAATTTGTAACACACATTATACATAAATTGTATCTTTCTGCACTCCTCAATTTTTAACTATGCCAGATCTCACACTCCTCCGTGCTTAAAGAGAGGTAGGTACAAAGTTTCCCTCCACGTATTTATATTTATATAGATTATAACCGATCACGTACGCCGTACACGTTTTTTTTTTTTTTTTTTAAAAGGTATATCCAATTGTATATATCCACATATATAGAGCATATGCACATATACAAGAGAATATCACTTGGGGGGGTGGCACTACCTCTTGGTATCTGGCCAGTATCATTAAATATCAAAGCTGGGTCTAAACGACAAACACAAAATATCCATGAGCAGAGGTGGGATTCGAACCCACGACAGTATGATCCAAAGGCCAGCACGCTGACCATTACACCACGCTGTCCTCGCCGTACACGTTTAAGTAAGTACTAATCGCTTTTTACAAAAATATCTACGAATTTATTCGTGTTGCGTAAGCACATTACTTCATTAGATTTGATGTTCTAAACAGGTCAAAATGTAGATACAGCGGTACGAAACAGATGGATTTCTCACAGAATCTACTAATTCTAATGCTCGGTTGCAGAAAGCATTGTTAGAAAATTTGATTTAACAATGATTTTGGGGCTTAGATTGTGATCACATAATAATTACAGTTTCCATACATCGGAAGCAGTCTAATGTTGGATTCAAACTCCTTGTTATCAATTAGATGGTATACACTCACACAAAAACAAATAGTTGTTCTACATAGAAAAAAACCGCTTTTTAAGCTAAATTTTGATCCAAATGTGTAGAAAAATGTTGTTTAGAAATCAAGCAGGATCGATTTAAAATTCTACTATGCTTTCCATATGGAGAAACACGTAAGTTCACAGTTTAAGGTCATTATCAAATCAGATTTTTTGACCATCCCTAGTCTGCTTAATGAATTCTTATAATTTTTTGTGAATTTCAGTACATTTTTTATAGGATTATTACGGATTATCTCCTGAATATTTTCAGTAACGGGAGACTTAGGCCTAGTTTATATGAGAGGCGTTCAACGCGCGTTGGCCCAACGCGCGTTTACAGCTTCTATACAATTGTATAGGACTGTTTATATGATAACGCGCGTTGGTGGCGCGTTGAACGCGCGTTATCATATAAACAGTCCTATACAATTGTATAGAAGCTGTAAACGCGCGTTGGGCCAACGCGCGTTGAACGCCTCTCATATAAACTAGGCCTTAGGCCAGGTTTATATGAGGCGTTCAATGCGCGTTAGCCTAACGCGCGTTTACAATTTCTATACAATTGTATATAAATGTTTATATGATAACGCGCGTTGGTGGCGCGTTGAACGCGCGTTATCATATAAACAGTTATATACAATTGTAAAGAAATTGTAAACGCGCGAAAGGCTAACGCGCGTTGAACGCTCTTCATGTGCGCTAGCCCTTATTTACTAGTTATTAATTTCAACTCGAATAATTAGTGGCGTAACTATTCCGTTTGATGCCCGTGGCAAATTTTAGGTACTAATGGCCATATTCACCGAACGTAAGTAGTTTTTTATTCGGTTCATTTGTTTCATTCCTTCGAATAAATAGCGATAATTCAATTCACCGAGCATAATTATGTTTACTCCAAGTATAAAATAATCTATTCTGTCCAAATTTTCGGGTATAAATATTCATTCGCCTGAGAAAATAATAATGGCGCCACATAGATCATAAAACTTAACCTATGAATGTGGAGTATTATATCTGCAGTTGCTCTTGTGAATTTATTTATGTGTTGTTTAATAATCTTTTATGAAGTGTATAGTTGTAAAACATTAGTTAGTGGAAGTTTTGTGTGCAATTGGTTAGGAGAAAACATTCTTATTTTAATGAAAATTTTTTTGACGTTTACACTAACGCCATCGGTCGAATTTTTGGGGGAACGTCACAATAGTCAACAAAAATATCAAGGAGTATAGTTTAGTGTGTATTTATTATCAACTAACTATTTACCTGATAATTTGGTTGGTAATTTTATTGTAAAAAATAAATTTGTTCCAAGGTTAGTAATTTCTATCTAGTGTTCAATGAATATGGCCAAAAATGTTGTAAATAGTAAATGTTAGGATCCCCCTGTGATCACGGCTCTTTCAGGCCCGTGGCCCCGTGGCATTTTGCCCGCCCTACCATCCTATTGTTACGCCACTGCGAATAATTAAAACGTACTTACCCTTCAAACATGACGGTTGACGTGACAAAGTATATACACAGTACGTACCAATCAACTGGATCTTTAATTTGACTCATATCCTTCATTTCAATATAATCTCCCCAATTTTCTGATTTCTGTAAATATATCGCACACCCCTTAGTATGTATATTATTTTAATATTTCATAATTATTATATTTCTAGGGTGGGGTTAAAACATCGAAATAAAACTGTAACTGAACTTTTATCTATACTAATATTATAATATAACAAGGTAAAGTTTGTAGGAGGTAATCCCAAAACTACTCATCCGATTTCAAAAAAAAATTTCACCAATATTTAGAATGGACCTTCAGGATGGACATAGGCTATATATTATGGATTCGTGGAGTCTAATTTTGCAACGTAAGTCGACGAAAAAACGGTGGTGATCTACAAAATTCGGGCGAGGCCGGACCGAGCCGCTATTATTAATATGTAGAATTGTGAGATTATATTTTTAGGATCGAAGAAGACTCACTCCGTGAACGGATGCATTTCAAATAGTATCTATATTATAAATATAAATTAATGCAAGTCAATCTTCCTTTGAACGAAATGAAGACTTTTCAAAATAATCCCAAAGACTTAATTGGTACGTCTATAAAAATTATAGAATACATTTTTCATGCTTACTGAACTTTTGAGGCCGTACCAAATGCAGCCCATTGTGTGTATCATAATGAAACCTAACACCAGTGCAGTTTTATAAAAGTAATATTTATTTCCAACACCTTTAGCTGATTCGACTGTGGGTGATAAAAGACATGTTTTTTAGTATAGATATAGAATGGAAGGTACACACTGTATACCGTATAAGAAAGTTTTTTTTTTTTTTGCAATATGAAACATACATCATTAGCGGATTTAATCAAAATAAATTCAAATTGGTAAAAATAAAAAAAATTAAAGCGTACCATTTGCATCATTACTATTTTCCATCTATAAAACTTTTCCGTTATTTTCTACTTTTTTAAACTTCCACTTAAAAGCAATGGGCGAATGAAGGAATTTTTTGGACATTAGGATAAGATAAGCAAATTTTGAACATATAGAAGTTTGACCATGGCCATGGCCTTGAATAAGGAACCATCTCGATATTCATCTGGAATTATTGGGGGAAACCATGGAAAAACTCAACAATATGGCCGGTACAGGAATTAACGTTTCTCGGCGAGGCGCAGCAGGAAAAAGTTCCAGCCACATCTGCCCCCGGCGGGATTCGAACCCGGTACCTCCCGAATGCGAATCTAGTGCTCTCACCACTACGCTACACCGCTCGGTAAAAAAAATTAGATAATAGATACCAATTGGAAGGTTGTCTGATATAGAAATATGAATAGTTTATTGTTTTTGGAGAAAATTGGCGCATGCCCAGAAGAGATATATGCTATACTTACAGCATTGTTTTTTTTTTATTATAATGGTAAATTTTTCATAACGGTTTATTATTCTATTTATTTTTGGTAGAAAGTTTTGTTTTGTTTTCCTAATTTTATAGTTTCTGAAATAGTCTTAAAATTAAAGTCAGCCGTTCTTTTTGCTCTGTAGATCTATCAAAAATAAATTAGTTAAATAGCTGACTAGCATGTCAGCTACCTAGGTTGTTTCTTTTATTTATAAATTATTATTAAATACTTTGTACTTACTAAAATAGTGCACAACTCGGTACAATCTTAGAGTTCTCACAACTAAACAAGAAATGTAGTATGCATGCTGATGAGTGAATTGCCAATTTAATGTCATAAGAGATATAACGAGCAGTATTGTATCGAATATTACCGCCCCTAGAAAAGATAAGTGGTGGACATAGAATAATTATTATTGTGTGGTCTAATTGCCTAAGAGCTATCAAACATTTTTGGATAGGTATTGGATGCACTATAAAAACTTAACTAGCACTTCTTTTGTAATGTCTAAATACCAAATCGAAGACCTGGCTGAAGGGTAGTGGAATCTAACCAACCCTTGAATTTTTAATTTTTTGAAATTTTATTTGTAAAAAATATTCGTAATTCTTAAGGCATATTGAATTTTTATACCTTCAAATTCAGTATTTAATAAAATAAAATACTAATAAGCCAGATTATTTGGTCTGGTCGAAATGTTTGCCAGGCGGTTTCAAAAATACCATCAATACCGAAAATTATAGAATAGCTGATCGTATTACGAAAACATAATGTTTTTTTGACAAAATACTAGTCATTTAATTACTTTTTTATTTTAATAAAGATTATTTATAATTATTTTTATTCAACTCATGCGCGTTATTCATGTTTTATCATGCCTAAAATCCGAACCCTAAATAGCCATTTACCTACTGGTGACAATTACTTGTCATAACTCAATGAAGATTCCTACTAGCTCGGCCATTGTGGAGTAATGAAAATAAACGTAACTATTTTCTGAGTCGTAATGAAATAGTAGGTAACAACAACAGTCTCTGTTGTTACCCATTGAGGCTAAAATTGAGAGGCCGAATGTTTTCGACATGGAGTTTATTCATAACCGGCTAACCTCAAACCAAAACATTGAATCGTGCTGTTTGGTGCTGTTAGTATTGACAGTTTTTTTTATAAAGAAATAAATAGATATTTACAACATCTCATTAATAACAATAAATAAAACATGAATAACGCGCAATTGTTGAATAAAATTATGGGCGTAACTTGTAGGCTAAGTCATGACCTGTCAGCGCCATGAATGACTTAGACTACTAGTTACGCCAATAACTATTACTTCATATATGTTTGTCATCATAAATTATGATTTTACATATTTTTTAAATAACTGAAAGAATTAAAAAAAATGTAACAGTTGTTATGACTAGAAAGTTCCGCGAAAACTTCCTTAAGTCAGCGTTTTGCTCTTATTAGCATATTCGTAAATGCTGACGTAATGATTTAGTTCCTCATATTACCGTATATTTGAACAAATTAATACGGTTATTGTTTATACTTACATATAAATCGTACTTTAACATCCCTTGTCGACGCAACTCTAGGTAGGCAAATATGCAGAAGAGCGGAAATAATATCTAACATAAATAATAGATTACAGATGACTTGAAATACAAAAAAAATTGTTACAGTTCTATATGTATGAAATGCAACCTGAAAAATAATATATCTGTGTAAATAAAAATCTATTGCCGCACGTATGAAAGATCATCACTTTAAAATGGCACGACCGATTTGCTTGATTTTTTTTTTGTTGTGTTCGTAATTGTCAGGACAAAGTTTGTATGAAAGAAAATTTTTGTAAAATCCACCAGAAAAGTCGAAAACTTGGATGTTATTCTTATATGAAAATCTCAATAAAAATGTGACGATCAGTTTGATAGTTCTGCTGTATAGATGAGAAGATCAATATACCTAATATTTTCAGAAAGAGAGAGATAAAGAAATAGGGAGAGAGAGAGAGAGACTAGGTATATTAATAAATCTTACAGTTTTGCACCCGGGTGAACCGGAACGTGCCGCTAGTATAATATAGAATAGAGGAAATAGTAGTACCTAGACTTTTGATGGTCGCATAATCATCAATTTTTTAATTTCTTACAAATCCAATAATAATTTAATAAAGATCAAGAGATCATAATACAATAGAGTTACTATAATATTATTAGTGAACGTCCATTCATTACGTAAAGTATTTTTTTTAATTTTACTAGACACTCTCCCCTCCCCCTTGGTGATATTTAGTAAGATATAGTAGGACCTCGCGTTTCCCTCACGTGAGATATTATATCCTATTAGTTATTACTTTAAATAATTAAATTTACTAGTGGTCGACCAGTGATCGAAATTCGACCGTACTTCATTAAATTAAACTTTGAACGTTATTGAGATTCTTTTGTCATTATATGAATTTCTTCTTAATCGATTTTACCTTTCATTAGTACACATCGTGATGAAACATAAATTGTGCACGTCCCCTCATTAAAACGAAAATAACGATGTATGTTTCATCATAATGTGTGCGAATTAACACAGTCAAGTCGAACTACACTCTTTTTGTCCTTCCCGTATTTATACAGCAGAACCTCTGTAAGTCGAGCTTCAAGGGAGACGCCAAAAAATCGAGTTATAGAGTTTTCGACATATGAAAGATTTCGACTTAGGTGGATTTTGTATAGAGGTTAAGATTCATTCTAACTAACGTTGAGTTGCTATGTTCGAGATACAGAGGTCCAATTTATTTTCTCGAGTTATGGATGGAAATGTACTGAGGTGGCTTGTAGGGACTCACTGCAGTTATTTCGACGTAGAGGGTTGAGATTTCGAGTAATGGATGTTTTGGGGCTTGAAGGGGAGGGAACAAAACATTTTTTCGAGTTTTGGAGGTTATCGACTTATTGAGGTTCGACTTATGTATATAGATTTGGTTGATAGTGTATTTTGCTTCATACCTACCACTAAATACCAAATGTTATTACTGATATCTTCTATATGTACTACATTTTTTCTTGAAATAAGAGCAGAAATATAAATACTATTTATTTTGGTCGACAATTTTATTTATTTGAATAAATACTATTTGTTTTCTGTTACAATAATGTATATTCT
Source organism: Xanthostigma xanthostigma (assembly GCA_963575645.1). NCBI lineage: Eukaryota > Metazoa > Arthropoda > Insecta > Raphidioptera > Raphidiidae > Xanthostigma > Xanthostigma xanthostigma. The sequence goes on from OY754468.1 coordinate 19,657,371, forward strand.
CTGAATTAAAAAGTTAACGTGGGATTTTCATTGACCCCCCCATCCTTTAAATGATATTTGGTGACGTTTTGCCGGACACCCCATTTTGAGCTTACAATTGTTCACAGACGATGGAATAGGTTTAATTCAAGATTACATACCTCATAAAGGTCGTAACAAAAGTCCATAGCAAGCAAAATAGCGAGTACAAATGACCATGTCTGGGAGTGGTGAAGAAAAACTAGAAAAGTTACGATGTCATTTCTCAAAAACAAAGGAGTATACGATGCCTGAAATGTAAAAAAAAAAAACTAAAATTTACTTTCGGTTTTTAACAGTATTTTTGTCGCTCGACTATTGTAATGTTCACACAGCGCCGGATTTAAATTTTTGGTGCCCTAGATTAGTGAACGGTATTATAGGCCGTAGGTTGTAGCCCACATCGTCCACGCCGTATGTCGCTTCTGTGCTGAATTATTCCAATTTTGAGTCAACAGCTGGGATAATAAAAGTAATAATTATTATGTACCTCGCTTTGTGATCTTGATTCCGAACTTGATGAGAAATTATCTTGGTGCCAAACATTTCGGGACTGTATTGTTGCAGATATTGATCTTTCTATCGGTATACTCATAGTGAAATGATTAAAATAATATTAGTTTGAATTTACTGAGTAAAAACAATTTAGATATTATTTTTTGTTTGACAAACTTTACTAAAAACAAACGAACATTTTAAATAAATCAAATGTAACTTTGTTCTTAAGGTTGTTCGATCAATAGAGCCAATTGCTAAATAATAAGCCGAAAAACTGCACGTTAGATGTCTTTCAAAAAATTAGTCAGAGTGCCCGTCGGCAAAAATTTTACTGACAAATACTCTCCCCAAACTTTGTATATGGCTTCATGTCGACATATTCGAGGTGTCAGACATTTTAAATGGTTCATGTGTTATTTGTCACAGAACATTATTTTAGCGTTTTGGTTGAAATTTTTAAGCTATCCAATTAAAAAAACAAACAGTATCTATAATAGTCCAAGAGACGGCTGCAGAAAATGTGTCGTCATAAGGTGGACGAATGAAAAAATTAGAGATGATAGTTAAGATCATAATTAAGAAAGATCGCTAAGGTTGCCTGCGAAAATCCTGCCGAAACAATGTTTTTTTAATTTGTTTATCAGTTAATAGACCAGTGAAGTAACCTTTTGACAAGTACAAAATTAATAACAGAAAACGAATGATGAGGAAGGGAAGAAACTGCCGTCAGAAATACAGAAACCAAAAATTCAAATGCGTAAAAGGCCGGAGGGCTGTGGGGGGTGCATTTTAGGGGTCAAACGCGGTTTTTCGTTTTTTCCGGCGAAAGTTGACCTCCAATCGAAAAATGTTGTATGGCAATGTTGTAGGTATTAAAAGGATCTACCTACAACGTTTATGAATATAACTTTTTCACATAACCTTAAAGATTCAAAGAAATATTGAAAAAACCGTGTTTTTCCTTTTTAAATTTTTTTTCATGTAATTTTCAAGAGACTTACCTTTCTATGTCCTAAATAAGCTGTAATTTGCAGGAGAAAAAAATTAAAAACGAAAAACACGGTTTTTTCAATATTTCTTTGAATCTTTAAGGTTATGTAAAAAGTTATATTCATAAAAGTTGTAGATCCTTTTAATACCTACAACATTGCCATACAACATTTTTCGATTGGAGGTCAACTTTCGCCGGAAATAACGAAAAACCGCGTTTGACCCCTATTTTTCATACAATTTAGCTCAACCGCAGCGGATAATTAAATTAAATCTATATTAACAATATACTTTTTAACCGACTTCAACAAAAAGGAGGAGGTTCTATGTTCGTCTGTATATTTTTTTTTTTTTATGTATGTTCACCGATTTCTCCGTCAATTATAGACCGATTTTCAAATTTTTTTGAAGTGAAAACTTCTTTAGCGGCGTTGTACACTTTTTTTGTAATGGGTAAAAAATGTTAAACTCGCGTCAGGGACACGCGACCGTAAACTCGCGTCAGGGTCACGTGTCCTGATCGAAAATGCGTAAGACGAAAACTTTTATTTATACAACGTTAGACATCTAGCGTTGAAATATCGTACATAAAAATGCAATCTATGATACAAGCCATTTTGATCGAAAATTCGTAAGACGTTAATATTCAAGTTTTCACTTCCGCCGGCACTCCCGGTGTGCAAAGGGTTTTTTTTTTTTATTCGAAAGAGTGCACCTCAGAGGTGCTCTCATCGGAACCAAGTCAGGATCTGATTGTGGAATCCGGAGAAATCGATGGAAACTCTCAAATTTCAAAGGCACGCATGATGTTTTTTATGTCTGTTCACCGATTTTTAGTGTTAGATTAACACTAAAAAGAGAAAAATAAAATATTTTTAACAAAAAAATTGAACCGACTTCACACTAAAAAGTAAAAAATAATTGCGTATTGAAATGTTTTGGAGTCGGTGTAGTTCTCGGAATAGATTTCATTTTGGCTGACACCGACTCCAAAACATTTCAATACGCAATTATTTTTTACTTTTTAGTATGAAGTCTGTTCAATTTTTTTGTTAAAAATATTTTATTTTTCTATTCTATAGTGAACATAGGAATAAAATCGCAATCGAACCATTAAGCACGGGTGTACCCAGAAGGGAAAAACAAACACGGGGGACACGGCTTAAGAAATTTCTAATTTGCCCCCTCCTGGGCCAAAAGCTGGGTATGCTTATGTTAACGTCATAGAAAAAGTCAAAGTTTTTGAAACATATTGAATGCAAGTACATCAACCAATCCTATCATCGGAGAAATCAGGGAATTTCATCGAAGAAAGAGACGCAGATATATTGTCGATACGCTTTGTTGCCTTATTAACCAACATAATATGTAAATTGTGCAAAAATTACAAAAATGTATTCTGACGTGTAGTTTTAAAGATATTTCAATATAAATAAGTGAAAATTCGTTAAAATATATTGTGTTAGCCATACTTAAAAATAAAGGACATCCTAGTCGTGAAACCTTGGCAACGCCATGGTTAGTCTCTATATTCTAGATGATTTTTTTCGCATTATCGCTGATATTATTTTTTCATTTTACAATACTTTTTCTAGCAAACCGTCCGTTGTATCGAAATTGAGGAATTTTTTCACTCATCATTTACATTTATATACATATATCAGATTCAAATAAAATAAATAAAACAATTAATTTTAAACCTTTCTGTTCTATATGTAAAATATCAAATTATATTTTACATATAAAACAGAAAGGTTTAAAATTAAATCTATTGGAAGCTTTGGAAATTAACAAATGCAAAAATTCATCCAATCTATTAAATGATCAAAAAGACATCTCCACATCACCTTTACTAAACCTAAAGTTTAATTTTTAATGATTATAGTGTTCTTCCTTTGTTCTTTTTAAACGCTTTATATTAGTTTGGGTTGTAACTAACTATGTATGTATGTATGCATGTAACGGAATCTTTGAGCATAATTTTCACCAATTTCCCGAAGTCTGATTAATTTGAAACTTTGCATACGTATCAAGGACCGATGACAATGCAATAATTTGATAACAGTTTCCCATTATCCTTATTAGGACCCCCAGGATTAATAAATTCTTTTATAGATCCTCAAACTAAAAAGTGAAAAATAAATATAGTTTAAAAAAAACTAAAAAACACGCTTTATATCGAACTAAAAAGTAAAAAATAATTTTTTTAAAATAAGCTTAAAAAGCGTTGGGCGCTCGATGTACGAAAATGTGGAACAAAGCGCCCCACGCTTTTTAAGCTTATTTTAAAAAAATTATTTTTTACTTTTTAGTTCGATATAAAGCGTGTTTTTTAGTTTTTTTTAAACTATATTTATTTCTATGAGTTGGGATTTACCACCCCACCACCCCCCCCTAGTTGTATAAAATCTACCTAATTTAGACCTATATTATTTTTGTAAACTGTAATACTGTATATCTGATGAAGCTGCTGTGACAGCGAAACATATTATGTTAAATTTTTATAATTAAAGTGAAAATCTTTTTTAACTTAATTGTTTTATTTATTTTATTTTATAATGGATTTTCATCAAGTAAAAGCAGAAACTATTAGATTTATATCAGATTCAACTGATTTCAACTAAAGACGCGCAATAACTAATATAGATGTCAAAACTAATTGTTTTATTATTGTTAATTAATAAATAATTCGATAATTTTGAATATAAGTGGTCTTATAGTAACAAAAAAAAAATTGATTTTATTATGACTCATAACGTACTGATCGAACAACCCTAATATTTACTTGATAAAACAAAATTAATAAATATGAAAAATAAGCTAAAAGGAATACTAATATACAGTGTGTTTTTAATTAATTGCGGTATACAGGTCAAAAGAGAATGATTATATCTAACCCCATGAATCGATATAAGCAAAAAAACTGCTTGATCAGCATCTGATTAGTCGCTTGAAACTCAATTCAGCAGAACAAACCAATCAGCTCCCAGCTAGACAGAGCATAACTATACCTAGGTATATTCCAACCAGCCAGCATACGGACACGAAACCGCCACCGTCATGCGCAGGTAGCTAAAACTTGTTCCAAAACCGATACAAACAGTTTCGTATTAGCTACTGCGGATGCGGGTGAAGCGCTTTCGTGTCCGTTTGCTGGCTGCTTGGAACATGCCTTATCTCGATGGTGAGAAAGACTATAATGTTAAAACACCATGGTAAAAGTTGTATTACAATTTAGATGCATTTGTAATCTGATTCAATTAGAAAATTTTCACTTGACGAACATACTAAAAATATCTAATAGTGCCACGTTATGATAGTTTGCTACAATTGTTAAGAAATACCCATTGTTACAACGCTACTAGAAAAATTTATTTTCAAACACTGTCACCGTCGGGCACACGAATCCGAATCTTTTCACTTTCGCGGCGTAATGAATTATCATTACTCAATCCAAACAGTCAATCTTTCACATATATATTTAAAGCGTATTTTCATATCATGCGAGAGCTAATTTTTATTGGGGAATTATAAAACGGTCGAATAAAAAAAAAATTGGTGACTGATGATGAGATACTGTTTTAATAACTTGAGATATTAATATAATAGTTGGGTGACTAAATTACTAAGTGAGCGACTAAATTACTAAGTGAGTGACTAGAATGCCTTCGGTAATTTTGAAGCAGATATCTTCTTTTGTTTTTACTTACTTTTTATTATTTTTTTTTTTCACTTTGAGACTACAACTTAAAACTCATATTTTCATGAAGATTGAAAACCACCGCCTTTTTTGATAAAGGGGTATGTGAATTGTCTCGCAGTGAAACGCGATGGGGCAAAGGTGGAGTTTTTTTAAAAAAAATTCCGGGGTGAACGATAAAGGGGTATGCGAATTGTCTCGCAGTGAAACGGGAAGGGGCAAATGTGGAGTTTTAAAAAAAACAATTCTGGGGTGAACGATAACGGGATATGCGAATTAAATAGTTAATTGTTTGAATAGATCTGCGTTTTCTAAAAAATGCATATTTAATTGACAGTCAATTAAATATATATTTTTTAGAAAACGCAGTTCTATTCACACAATTAACTATTAACAAAATGCCGCTCAAAATAAATAAATCATTTGCCAAATTTTGAAAAAAATGCAGGACGTAACGTTGACACTTAAACAAATATTAGGTCGCTCAAATATTATGAAGTTTCCCATTTTGTATTTTAAGTAACTCAAATGGATGTTTGTAAGTTGCTGTTCTGTTGATTTCTCGTTACGCGCAGTCAGTCGCTCACTTATTAATACAGTAACCCAAATTGATTATTTTTGTCACCCAAAATTGTAATTTACAGTCACTCGTTTAAATACTACCCATTTTTATTTTTGGTAAAGCCAGTCACAATTATCCTGAAAATTGAAAAATGAAATGATTTCCATTCATTAATTATTTCAAAATATTCATTTTTTTGTACGTGGGATCGTAAACGAGACTACTCAACATCTGATCTGCTATTATTCCTAATTCGCAAGCCACCAAATAGTTGTTCATTCGATGCGGGGCATTTATCCTTTAAATGAGAAAAAATGGCACCTATTGAAACACTTTTAGAGATGCTTCTTTTAACATAGAGAAAAAAACAGCATTTTTATAACTAAGAATTATTTTTATTGTCATTTTTAAGCCTTAGTACATATTTATAATACATATACAAAACTTATATGAACTATAGTTTGACCATTCCAACTACACAGGTGGGTATGTTATTAATTTATATGAAAATTCTCTTTTCATAATTAAAAAAAATCGATTTAAAGTCCCCTGTGTTCAAAAAACATATTTTTGGAAAAAGTCAGTTTTTCTGTTTGCTTGTGAAAATAAATTAGGTAGGTGGCAAGCATACTTTGGTTAATTTTTACATGATGACGTGACAACAAATTATTATGTAGGTAACCATGCAAGCGAGTGGGAAATATCATAATATTTAATACTAGCCGTTACTCGCGTCACCGCAACCGTTATCAGAAATTTTATTTTCTTTGCTTGTAATATGTCAAAAGTGTTTTTGGTAAAATTTAACTTCATGGGCTCCAACGATATTGGCGAATTTAGAAATGGACGAAACTGTCTATTGCTATAGGACAGTTTAAGAAGTCGATCCCTTGAAACAAACTTTTTTTCAAACGCTCGATATTAATAGCACAGAATACCGTACTGATAAGTCATTTTTAACACCGTGTAGCCATCTTGTCAGTTACTTGGCCAATATCTATGTATTTTCCCAACATTTCAGATTCCAATTATGGTGTCGTTTTATTTGCGCAGTGAAAAGGGGAAGGCGTTTAGAGGAATTTCTTTAAAAACAATTGCGGGATCGTTTTTTTTGCGCAGTTAAAAGGGGAGGGCGTTTGAGGGGAGTTTTTTAAAAAACAATGACAGAGTCGTGTAGTTTAATAAAACATTATTAGTGTGATCACACTGTTCAGTGAAATTTCGTACGGTGTCTAAATATTAATTATTCCTTCAATTTCTGGCGTTTGTACAGTTTCTTTTCTTGAGAAAAGTGTGTTACAAACGTAAATGACTTCTTCAACTGTCCTATAGCAATGAACAGTTTCGTTCGTTTCAAAATTCGCCAAAATCGTTGGAGCCTATTAAGTGAAAATTTACCGTGTTTTTGAAATTGGAATGTTCCTGTCGTCTAATTGGCTGGAATTTTTTCTGACACATTATCTTAACTAAAAACATTAATAATTTACTCCACCAGAAGATCGAAACGAATGGCGCCGCGACCCTCCACGTAATCGTGCACTAGGTTAGGAGCCCAGGCTGCACACTCCACATTGATTACAATATGACCTAAAACAAAGTCAATAAATACAAAAACTTGAAACTATAAAGATTTGTGGTGAGATGAAATTAAGTGTTGATAAATTATTCATGATGTTATTTTGATATTCACTCGTCGAGGATAGCCATGTGAGCCCCTGACGATTAAGTTGCAGTCAGACTAGATTGTGTTTTCAGATCACGTCGGGGTCACCAGATCTAGATTTCGTACTGCACCGAACTTGCACACTGCTGAGGTGGTCAGATTGCTTTTTGTATTGTTAAGGGTAATCGCCATGTTATGTTCGTGTGCATATTTTTGTAACAAAAAATATGAGAAGGGAGCTTTTTTAGGAAAAAAAACGCTCGTACAGTATTTGAACTAAAACTCATGAAAAGAAAGGATTTGTTGGGTCAGATAAAAATAGAGAAAGAAATTATCGTTTGTTGTATAAATTGATCAATAAGTTGCAACGTATACAATAATTTATTGTGTTGACAAACTATTTCAATTTACTTTAATTATTTATTTAAACTTGACTAGTGGAATCCATACTCTCTGTTACAGATTATCTAAAGCGGCATACACAAGCTGCGATGCAAGCATCGACTCTATGCTTCATGAAACTTAAGAGTATTCGTCCCTGCAAATACCCCCTGCACCCTTCATCTCAAATATTTTCCCCTCGCCTAAAAACGGTTCGCGCTCTCCCGACGCTATTTTTAAAGCAAGAGGGTTCTGGTAAACGCCAAATGAAAGACAAAGAATCAGACTACAGATCCTTCAGGCGAATTTTTTGAAAAAAAATTCCTGAAAAAACTTACAACCTTTTAAAAAAAATAATAAGTTACGTAATATTTCACACGTAGGTGAAACTGTTTTTCAAAAAATTCGCCTGAAGGATCTGTAGTCTGATTCTTTGGCGTTTACCAGAACCCTCTAGCTTTAAAAATAGCGTCGGGAGAGCGCGAACCGTTTTTAGGCGAGGGGAAAAGATTTGAGATGAAGGGTGCAGGGGGTATTTGCAGGGACGAATACTCTTAATGCATCAGTTGCATAAACGCCTACTTAAAAAATATAGTTTAAAAAAAACTAAAAAACACGCTTTATATCGGACTAAAAAGTAAAAAATAATTGTTTTAAAATAAGCTTAAAAAGCGTTGGGCGCTCGATGTACGAAAATGTGGAACAAAGCGCCCAACGCTTTTTAAGCTTATTTTAAAACAATTATTTTTTACTTTTTAGTCCGATATAAAGCGTGTTTTTTAGTTTTTTTTAAACTATATTTTATTTTTCACTTTTTAGTTTGAGGATCTATAAAAGAATTTATTAATCCTGGGGGTCCTAATAAGGATAATGGGAAACTGTTATCAAATTATTGCATTGTCATCGGTCCTTGATACGTATGCAAAGTTTCAAATTAATCAGACTTCGGGAAATTGGTGAAAATAAAGCGTTTACTACAGAGGATCTATAAAAGAATTTATTAATCCTGGGGGTCCTAATAAGGATAATGGGAAACTGTTATCAAATTATTGCATTGTCATCGGTCCTTGATACGTATGCAAAGTTTCAAATTAATCAGACTTCGGGAAAAGAATTTATTAATCCTGGGGGTCCTAATAAGGATAATGGGAAACTGTTATCAAATTATTGCATTGTCATCGGTCCTTGATACGTATGCAAAGTTTCAAATTAATCAGACTTCGGGAAATTGGTGAAAATAAAGCGTTTACTACAGAGGATCTATAAAAGAATTTATTAATCCTGGGGGTCCTAATAAGGATAATGGGAAACTGTTATCAAATTATTGCATTGTCATCGGTCCTTGATACGTATGCAAAGTTTCAAATTAATCAGACTTCGGGAAATTGGTGAAAATTATGCTCAAAGATTCCGTTACGGACAGTTAGTTACATACATACATACACACATATTTACAACCCAAACTAATATAAAGCGTTTAAAAAGGGAGTCATCTATGTAGTAGGTATAGACAGAGCTGGTCCGTCAAAGGCAAACTAGGCAACGGCCTAGGCCCTTGGGTGCTAAGTTTTCTCGGGCCGACGTTCGATATATAAACTACTTTGCATTGTACTTACGCGTTGGGCGTTCAAAGAATACGGCGACAAGCGGACTGAGGTAAGCGTACTGATTTGTATATGGAAAAAAGTAGCCTGGAAATCCTCGAGTTGGGTAAAAAGCTATCGGTCCAATGTTTTCTTGATCGACAGCTGTTACACCTCTACAGCTGAACCAAATAACGTTTAGCTGTAATGAATTAAAAAAAAAATTGTAGAGAAGTTTGACCCTGCAGGCCATCCCCGAAAATTCTCGCTATTTTCGAGTTCAAAACGCACAAAATTATGTAAAATATAGCGAGAAGTTAATTTTTTAGCTCTTCGAGCTCAAAAAAAAGACACTTTCTTACGAATTTTTCGTTCACGATATCTCGTGAACAAATGAATCGATTTTGATGCGGTTTGCGGAAATCGACGCAGTTTGTTAAGGAGAAGAGCTGATTAGATTTTGGAATTAATCGGTTTGTACCTAGTTTAGAAAATATAGCAAAAAAAATTTCCAAAAATTTTTGAAACTTGTATTTTTGAGATTTCTCAAAATTTATTGGGCCGAATCATTCCAAATTTTCAGGAAATCTAAGTTCAGCAAACTCACGTCAGATGCCGCAAACCACGTTTCAATCGGATACTCCGTTCAAAAGATATAAGAGGTTTACATACACACACACACACATACAGCCCTACGGACATCATCGCCAAAATAGTCAGAATAGCTTCCTAGGACCTCAAAACGTTGAGATCTGGCGAAAACTTGATTTTAGAAAATCGGGGTGCAAACAACAACTCGATTTTTTTGAAAAAAAATTTTTGATTTTTTTTTATAGCGGGAAGTTAAAAATATCTACAACAGTTCCATTACGGAGTACCTAATGCAAGGAAAGTTTTCATCTAACCTGCATGATGTCACACACTAGATCTGCATAAGCCAGTACAAGCCTGCACAACCAGCAAATTTTCGTGCAGGTTTCGTCATGTGCAGTTTTCAAGTAGTTTATCAATTCAATTATTGTATTAATGAAAATGATACATCATTAGCACACCACAGATAGGTTCAGCACGGCTAGACAGAAATTACAGGTGATCGACGACGGTCGCTGTTCGCTACTGCAGATGCTGGTCTAATGTGATCTGCTTCGTTGTATAACGCGGGAACCTTCGCGAATTGGCTTTTTTTGCTCCGTGCTTTGCAGGTCGTGCAGGCTTATGCTTGACAAGTGTGCGCGGTCTTTTATATATTAGTGAAATACTATTAAAATTATATACCTCTTCAGGCCTCCTTTGTTCAGAACGACGTATGAGGTATTTCAAATCTTCTGGGACATTTGTGGGCAGCGATCTTGAATTATTATAATATTGTGGTTTCCATCCAAAAATCTAAAAATATATTATGCCGGCACTTCACATGGCTATTTGTATTTGTGTATTTGGCATATTTGGCAAACAATTACCAAGTGTAGAGGGTCTATTTGACAAAGTGTTGGCCTTATTTGCCTATTTGACAAATAAGGCCAATACCAAATACGCGTTACCGTGCGCTTGTCGGTTTTTCGAGGCACATCAAAGGAGTCAAATAGGCAAATACGGCAAATAAACCGTCCGGCTATATTCAGAAGCGCACGCGCCGTGAACCTGTACGGACATGCAGTATTTTTGTGTCTGTGCTGTGAGCGAGAACTGGGACAATTACTATTGAAAATGAATTGGGACAATGAAACACTGCTAAAATTCCTGGAATTTTGAACCTGCGTCCTGCTGCCAAATGTTTGTGTGTTTGCTATTTGACTGCCATATGTGGATGGTCGTATTTGCCTCTATTTGCATGTTTGTCTTGAACGTCATATATTTTGCCAAATACAACAAACACCCAATAGCGAACACAAATAGCCATTTGAAGTGCCACCTTTAAAAAAAACGTACAGCTAATCGGGTGGCGAAACCATTCCAATTCCAAATATACTGATATTTTACGTAATAATAATAAATATTTATATAACAGTTTATTCCATTGTGTTAGTTCCTTATCTGTTGTAATTGTCAGCTAGTTCACTTCTTTTTGAGGAATAAAACTCAAAGTAGTATGATTTTTTTTATCTCCTTTTTATTATGTAGCATGAAAATATAAGTACCTCAATTTAAATATAACTCTATATACAGTTTGCGAAACATTGAATAGTTCGTTGTTTAATAATTAATTGTAATGGGACAGACTTCTTCGGAACAGACAAGTTTAAAAATATTAACAATTATGGCAGACAGTGTATTAAACAATTTTTAATTGAAAAATGTGTTTATAAAATGAATGACTTTTTAAACTAATTGTATTATATATTCTATTGTATTGCCGTATTCTAAGAATCTAAGCTATTTCCAGTTTTACAGAATAAAAATATCTATCTATCTATAGCAGTATTGTGCACTTCGTAATAAAAGCATGAAATTTGGCACAAAGATATCTCTTCATATTGTTAAAAGAAGGAGCACGTGAGATCTAGTCTCTGGTGGAAATAAGTGTGGTAAAACTACCCCTATAGATGTTTTTATATACAGGTGACCGGTAATTACTCGTATTCCTTTAGGGAGAAGAAACTATGACTAATTGGGAATGATTTCAGCCTCTATCACTTGTGGGTCAGAAATGCGTTCGAGAAAATCTACTTCGGTTTTCTTTAATAAAAAAAATAAAATAAAATTCTCCACAGATAAGTGTCATCATAAAAAATTACGCATTTCCGACGCCCAAGTGATAAGGCTAAATCATTCCAAATTAGTCAGTTTATTGTCCCGAGAGGTATACGAGCAATTAGCGGTCACCCTATATATACACATGGCTAAAGCAGGTATATTTGCGAAAATATTCTGAAGTGTGATTTTAGACCAAAATTAGTACCATACACCATTATTTTGAATGATAGATAGATACATAGATTTATTTCGAGAATAGCATAAAAGCTGTGAAATATTATATCAATATACATATCATTACATATACTCGTATAATAATTAATTAAAATATAGATAAAATTAGAACTCGTCAATACAATAAAGACATTTTTCTATTAAATATTTTTTCAATTGTAATTTAAAAGGTGATAGAAGCAGGTCTTTAATTTCACTCGGAACTTTATTAAAAATGTCCACTAAATTAAAATTTCATTATTTCGATACATAGAGGATTTTGGCAGTGGAGTACGCAGGTTGCCAGCTCGTCTGGTGTTCTTATGTATCGAAATATTTGTATTAAAATAATTTGAATGTGATTTCACAAACACAGAAACTTCATAAACATACATCGAATAAAAATTAAAAATTTTATAGTTTTTAAAATAAGGTTTGCATGAGGTTCGTGTAAGTACTGAGCTTAAACAATGCTCTGATAGTCTTTTTTACCATTCCAATCCACAAGTGGGGAATGGTTACTAGTTTAGGTCGAAAATCACTTTTCAGAAATTTTACAATATCTTTCCGTTTTGAGGTCCTCCGAATCCAAAAAACATACTTTTGGAAAATCTCTGTGCGTCTGTTAGTCTGTTAGTCTTTTTGTCTGTGACCACGATACAGGTCAAACACGGATGAGCGGATTGAAACCAAATTTTGGGAGGATGTTTGGTATGCAAATATGAAGAGCCCTATTGTTTTTGGGGAAAATCGGCGCATGCGCAGAAGAGATATATGCTAAAACGGTGTTTTTTATATAATAATGGTATACTTTTCATAACGGCTTATTATTCAATTTATTTTTTCAAAAAAGTTTTGTCAAAAATTTTTTTTTCTAAACTTTATAGTTTCGGAAATATTTTGAAAATAATAAAAAATCATCCGCTCTTTTGTTTTATGGATCTGTCAGAAATAAACTAGTTCGGCATGCTTTGATTAATTTTTACTTGACGTGGAACATATTATGTAGGTAACCACGGCAACGAATATAGAATATTGAATACTAGCCATTACCCGCGTCATCTCACGCGGTATCAGATATTTTATTTTATTTATTATAATCAAATGTCAACATTTTTGAAGTTGGAATGGCCCCGTCGCCCAATTGGCTGGAATTTTTGTAGTATGAATAGACCACTGCACTCACTTGCGGCTCTCCATAAAATAATGCCGTAATTGATCGAAGAAAACACAAAACTGAACAGTAAAGCGCGTGTATAGAATTTATTGCTGTATCAAAATACTCGGTTGAAGAATTACCTTGTTTAATTTGAAAAATACGCATGGTTGTCCTCTACTATAACCGTACTGATAATCAGAATTGCAAGGGCCAAATCCTCTGAGGTCTACTGCACATGTTTGGTCATCGTTGCTTGGTGAATGATTGAAATTGCAATTTATTTTATGCTCATTATATTCTTTAAGCCTATAAACTAGACAAAAAAACAGAAAATATAAAACTTACTTTACCAAAATTTAGTATAAATCATTATATCTATTTATTATCTCTAAAACGCGTCACAAATAACAGAAAACGAAACAATTTATAAAACGAGAGGAAGCAGGAAAATCCTGCTTCCCAGATTTGTTTCTATACCATCAATTACAAAGTGTTCAGATTGCGTCAGTCAGGGCCGTATCGACAATGGGGCAAGCGGGGCCCCGAGGCTCCCAACGAAAAGGGGCCTCTTTTCGTTCCATACTTTTTAAGAGTTTGATGGTGACCACACTCGTTTTTTTACTTTTTGGAGCCCTTCCTCTAGACTTAAGTATGTAAAAAAACTCATTGAAAAAAATAGTATTTTTGTTGTTTTATCTATCCATTCGAATATGTTTAATAGTTCCATCACGAATATAAATAAACAACGACAAAAGCAATGTAAGACATGAATGACAATCTCATGTCATAATTTTGAACATAATAATAAGTAATGGCCTTTTTTAACCACTTTTCAAATTCTACGTAGAGGGCCCCAACGTTACTTCTTGTTACGGCCCTGGCATCATTTACGGTTCCTCATGAGTGCTGCAGAGTTGCAGAACAACAACAACTTCATAAGTTTAGAATGAATTATAGTTTCCATATTTAACCAATATTTAATGTTAGGAAATAGTGTAATAGTTACACAATAAACGCTAAAGTTTAATTAATAGCCACTGACAGACCACAAAACTCGTGTGTGTTCTGTGTGGTAAACTTTCTTGCACTCAGGCGCTATATTATGCGCTCCGAAGCAGCAAATAAAACATCATCATCAGATACCTTTTGTGTACTCTTGACCCACAAGTTTAGCGTGTTCTTTAGATCAGCTTTGAGCTGTACTTACCGTCAGCACAAATGAGTTAATAATTAAAACATCATAAACATGGATGTGATTCATATTTTAATTACCCCCTACCCCGTGTTAGAAGTTATCTTCGGTTGACTCTTTCAGAACACCCATTTGCTATAAAAGGTATACTTCAGGAATTTTGTTTTGTGTGCCGCATATTATTGACTTACTTGAAAGAAAATCGTCGATTTGATTTGTCCACAATTTGTAGCTTTGATTGTTACTTGGATCGTAATTGATAAAAGAACTCGTTTTGGGTATCATTGTTAAACCTAAAAATAAATCGTTAATTACCTACTAGACCTTTTTACTACTCATTAGCGGTTCATCCCAGTTTCACCGGGGTGCGATAGATGTATTTTGTGTTATCGGGAAAATTCTGCAAAATGTATTGAAAACAACTACAGCGCAGAAATGTTTGAACTAATAGCTTTGAGCAAATTCTACCAGATTTGTTTCTGAACTAGTAGCTTTGAGCAAATTTTACCAGATGTCGCTACATGGTACTAAACAGTTTTCTTGTTTGCTTCTGAACTAATAGCTTTTAGCTAATTCTATCAGATGTCACTACGTGTTACTAAAACAGTTTTTTTGATAAAACACCGTAATTTTGCACAACATAATATTTAATAAAAACTATCCTATAGTGTAAGTTGGATAAGCAAGACACATTTACAAAATTTCATTAAAATCGGTTCAGTGGTTTCAGAGATTAGCGCGGACGAATATCGTGACACGAGATTTTTGTATACAGAATGTTCAAAAAGTCCCGCAACGCCGGAATACCTCAGAGATTAGGTTTTTTTGAAAAATGTTGCGAATGAAAGTTGCTCAACTCGCTGTAATGTATTTTTCGGTCACAAAAATTCCTCCCAAGGGGGTGCCCCCGTGGGGGGCAGGTGGTAACTTTGACATTTGAAATGGCAACCTCTTTTTTTTATTGGGTCGAGTTCTTTGAGCAAAAAAAGACATTTTTTGTCCGAAAATTTTTTTGTTCAAGCTACAGATCACAAGTCTCTCAGATTGTAATCTAAGAACTGGATAGAAGTATCAATTACCTGGATTAGATCCTATTAAAGACTCCTCTAGTATCCATTTTGGTTTTTTCTCGTCTATCGTTCTAAAAAATATAGCCATCATAAGACTGAAAAAAGCTAGCAGCGCTGTGTAGAAGCAAAAATAGAAACAAAAACGTTTAGCTGAAATGAAAAATATAGAATTAATATAATTAATTAATTACAGATCTAATTTATTTTAAAACATGGCCATACGTCCCGCTTTGAGAGGGTTCCCAAAATACGTAAAAATGTCCCGCTTTGATAAAACAAAAACATAGCAGCAAGCCAGTCTTGTCGCCCGCACGTGCATAGACAATGTTAAGGCCGCTGCACATGAGGCTAGAAATGCTGCTAGAAATGCTGCTAGGAGTTCTGCTAGCCGGTAGGCTGGGTACGAAGCTGGAAATAACGTCACTGCGGGCTGCCTTGCTAGCTCAGAAGATAGGTTTTAAAATTAGAACAGGGGCTATTTTTCCTGCTAGATTTGTTGCTAGATGTGAGAAAGAACCAATCAGGAAGCAGTATCTTCACGAGGGCACTTGAACACTCACATGGCGTCATTCTGCCAGACAACAGACACGTTTTGCTCTGTGTTTATATTCGAACTGTCACTGCGCGCGCACCAGATCTATCCACAAAACACGCTTTAAAAATAGTCTCGTGTGAAGCGAGTACTTAACAGCAATCAAGAAAACCAGCGCTAGAAAACTAGTAGGCAAACCTAACAAGGAATCTAGCAGCGTTTCTAGTCTCGTGTGCAGTGGCCTTTACTTGGTACATATTAAGCGGTACCTAAATAAAGCAGTAGATTAAGAGTATTCGTCCCTGCAAAATACCCCCTGCACCCTTCATCTCAAATCTTTTCCCCTTGCCTAAAAACGGTTCGCGCTCTCCCGACGCTATTTTTAAAGCTAGAGGGTTCTGGTAAACGCCAAATGAAAGACAAAGAATCAGACTACAGATCCTTCAGGCGAATTTTTTGAAAAAAAAATTCCTGAAAAAACTTACAACCTTCTGAAAAAAATAATAAGTTACGTAATATTTCACACGTAGGCGAAACTGTTTTTCAAAAAATTCGCCTGAAGGATCTGTAGTCTGATTTTTTGTCTTTCATTTGGCGTTTACCAGAACCCTCTAGCTTTAAAAATAGCGTCGGGAGAGCGCGAACCGTTTTTAGGCGAGGGGAAAAGATTTGAGATGAAGGGTGCAGGGGGTATTTTGCAGGGACGAATACTCTTAAGAAAAAAACGGCGGTTTCAAAAAGTTTACAAAAACTATATAAATTACTTTTAACGCTTGCTCAAAATTCGTTGCTTATAATCAGTTTTGACGGGTTCTGAAATAAACACCTGGGTCATTTAAAAAGCCATGCGTGGGTTAGTGTCTGACCCGTGGGTCATAGGTTCGCCATCACTGCTCTAGCTTGTAACGTTTGACTCTGGGAGCTTGACATATTATTGAGATGAGACCATGCTTATTTCGCTTTTCTAATTTTGGTACAGAGCACAAAATTGAAGAAAATGACGGCAACTAGGTAAAGGGAAGACATAAACAACGCGAGTGGCGTTTGTTATATCCCAAGTCGTTTACAATATCTTAGCTGCATCATGATTCATCATAATGTTTTGAAATGCCAATAAACAGATAGCCCAGTGGCATAGTATAAAACAACAATATGATAATACAATAGTAACAAATAATGTTAGCAAATAGCCCAGCGGTACACAACACAAAACAAAATAATTATTCTTGTAAAGGCCGCTGCACACGAGGCTGTTTTTTTGCTAGAATCACTATTTTCTCTGTCACTGCTGGGACTTGTGCTGGCTACCGTGCTGGCTACGAGAATGGAAATGACATCACTGCTCTCGCGAGTGGTTACGAGCTGAATTTCAAAGTTAGAATCGGCGCTATTTTTCGTGCTTATTTCTGTGCCGTCTTTTAGCAGGAACCAATCAGAAAATAGTATCCTGTCACGTGGGCCCATAAACGTCATAAACAAACATTGCGCTCCAGTGTGTGTATTGTTCAGAGACAATAAACTTTTGTTAATATTCGAAGTATCACTGCGCGCGCACCAAAACCACCTGCAAACCACAGCACGCTTGAAATCTAGCAGCCAAATCTAGCAAGGAATCTAGCGGCAAAACCAGCCTCGTGTGCAGTGGCCTTTACACAATAATTGTAGCATTTAAACGGTGTATGTATATTTTATACTTTATAATACATACGCGATTCACATTGTTTTAATTTAGCAGTTAGTGCGCATGCTGGTAGTTAGGATGCTTCGTATGACAAGTTATACTGAAAATATATTGTTCTAACTGTTAATATTAATCTACTGTATTCAAAAAGTGTCGCTTACCTTCTCTTTTGAACATTTTGTCTTTACTAATATTGCTCGAACTTTTTCAAAATGCGTAAAAGGATTATTTTTTCAAACTTATAACAAGATTTTGTACTATAATATCACTAAATACAAATGCGAATTATTTTAATTTAGATGCGTATTGTGTGTATAACTTACTGACATTGGAAAAATAAATTTATCTTTTACATACAAGCGATACGAAATGTAGTTACCACATCCTGTGTTCAGTGTAGAGCCGGCCTTGGGCTACCATTTACTAATATCTACTTTCTTTTTTTTAAATTTTTCAAATGTTTTACATTATACTGGTTAATTACAATTTGTTTTTTTTTCGATTATCTATCACCATTATTTTCTTAATCTCTAAATAGTAAAAAACAACGTGGCTATCCGCGTCTGTTTGTTCGCTTACTTCTTCTAAGCTACGCGATGGATTTTTATGTAGTTTGATGTGGATCGTGTAGAGATTTGCTTCCGGAAAGTTTATGTGTATAATAGATTCATATTAAACAACTTTCATCGTTGATTCACCCACAGCTCTCACTTCTGTGAAGGTTCATATCTGACGTTATCTATCTCGCATGATGTGAAATATACAGTTACAATTGGCTATATATTAGAATGATGAATTGACCTTACTGTGTCACTGTGGAGTAATGTAACTCAGTCCGCCGCGATAGTGGAAAGATTCGGGGTTCGTATCCCGATGGTGACATTGTTTGAGAAATAAATTTTTCTAATATAGCCATGTAACAATGGGTGTTTCAACAATGTAGCAACAGAAGCTATTCTTTAAAGTTATTAAATAGTAGTACGCACTATACCGTATTAAAATTCACATTAAATTTAAAGATAGTAGAGAAATCTTGAAATCTTGTAATCAAATTGTAAAAGACGCGCTTACATGGCTTACGCTGATAAGAGATATGCACTAAAGAATTAAAAAGGCCAACAAAAAAGTCCGCAATAGCATATTATGTCTATCTTCTAGGGATGAATCACAGTAACCATTTTTATCTTTCAAAAATTTGATCAAAAATATTGTGTTATTTGCGAAGTTCATTTAACCAACATGGTATTCATTAATCTTTATCCAGTTAAGGTAGTACGAGCACCAAGGCAACTTTAAATAAAAGGCTTGATTCTTTTTTATATTTCGGTAGATGGATGATATGTTTTCATTGATTTCTCAAAAACTAGTCGGTGGAAATTATAAAAGAACTATTTAAATTAAAGTTAAAACCTTAATAAATTATTGAAAACAAAAAAAAAACCGTTGTGCCCAACTAATTAAAAAGATATTTAATTATAAAGATTAAATATCTTTTTAATTAGTTGGGCATAACAGGTTTTTTTTGGTTTTCAATAATTTATTAAGGTTTTAACTTTAATTTAAATAGTTTTTTTTTAATATCCACCGACTAGTTTTGGAGAAATCAATGAAAACATATCATCCATCTACCGTTTTACCATAAAGCCAATGTTAAATATGCCTACTTTTGAAGTCATTTATATTTAAATAATCGGGCAATCCCCCCTAAAATTTTCAGAATTGGTTTAGACTTCCAACGTCCAACTTCATATAAAAAAAATCAAGCCTTTTATTTAAAATTGCCTTGGTGCTCGTACTACCTTAAACATGTTTAATCCACAAAACCGGGCGAAGCCGGACCGGACCACTATAAAATTATCCTGGTAGAAGAATGAAGAATCCTCAATGGATAAAGGAATGCTATTAAGGAAAATAATATCACCTCAAATTTTGAGTTTCACTCCTTTTTTGTTTCGACATTTTTTCATGCCAGAAATGTTGTCTTATGACGTCCCTGGCTTAGTACATAATTATTGATATAACTGTGTATTATTAATTATACAATAAAAAAACTTATGCTAACCATGTGTGTACCATTGAAAATATAAATTAAGTACAGCGGGTAGAAGCATATATTTGTCTTTTTTTGGTAACAGTTTGTTGGCTCTGATTGACTACTGTTATAGATAAATAACTTTTGATAAAGACAGGCATAACTCCATGCTAACATTTTGTCAGAACAACCCATATACTTTTATTCTATATCGAACATAGGAATAAAATCACAATCGAACCATTAGGGTGCAAAGATATTCTGTCTTTTTTAAGTCGTAAAACTCGTTAGTTCTGATTGGCTTAACGTCATAGAAAAAGACAAAGTTTTTTAACAGAAATTTTATTGACTACTTTGTTTTGACGTCATGGATGACATCATAATATATTTAATACCATGGATAACATAAAGATATGTGTCATGACTCATGGCTGCCGTTGTTTACAATGGTTTGTGCTATGGAGGGCAGATGGTCCTCTACCGTCCATAGTTGCTTCAGTTGATGTGCATTCAGAGGCCGACTAGACCCGGACCTAGGGCGGCCGCGCGGGGAGCACGATGTCGGCGGCTAATTAAATAATAATATAAACATAACACTTTTGGACTATGAAGTTAATATTTTCTGGTGCCAGCTGAATTGAACGCAAAATTGTTTGTGTAAGTAGGTACTATACTTTTTACGCGGCAAAATCAGTAGAAAAGGGCGGCTACTACTAAATGGCCTAGAGCGGCCGAGACTGCTAGTTCGCGTCTCTGCATTGATAGTACAGTTAAAGGAATGCGAGAAAAAAACACCAATATATACAAAACAAATTCACTAAACAGGTTCTACATGACATTAACAATGCACAGGTGTCAAAGGCTTTGTTTATATTTGATCTGAATGAAATAGAGATATCTTTTATTTCAACGTTTTGTTCAGATTGAATACTGCAAATACATCAACCTATCCTATCATCGGAGAAATCAGGAAATTACATCGGTATATTATTACATCGAAGAAAGAGATACAGATATATTGTCGATACGCTTTGTTGCTTTCACTCACCGCACATTGAGTAGATAGACAATGGTTCGTATAGTTAATTAATTATTAGATTATGGAACAACCAATGAATAACTTCAAAAAAGAGACATATATAGCTTGCACTGTTTGATGCTTACACTCATAACTGCATATTGAGTAAATAGACAAAGTTTGGTATAGTTATTCTTCCATATAATTTGATTATGTGCCGCTTTCACTCTCGATCTCGCCCCTGCTCTTGCGCTGTAACGCTGCTGGTTCGTGCTAGGCCCTTAACTTTTTTTAAAATTTAAGTACAAAAGTTTCTATTTGAAATCGTTTATTAGAAAATTGATTAATTCTGACAATTATATTTGATTAAATAAAATTATCGATCAATTTTTTCAGACTATATATTGACAAAAATTATAAAAAATTTAATTACAGTGTAACCTCTTTATAACGAATCTCAAGGGACCAAGCATTTTCTTCGTTATAAAGAGTTTTCGTTATATGGAGGGAAGAAAGAAAAATAACCAAATTTCACCTAATTAATTTATTCCAAACACATATAATCTGTTAACTTTGCCTGACGTTTTTTGCTATGCCAATATTTGTTTAGTATTTTATTAAGTATTTTATGCATGTCTTAAGATGTGGTGGAATCATCTTCATTAAAAAATAGGAATTTTTTGATAAGTTTGGCGGCATCGAGTACTTGTTGAATAGTTAGTGATGATTCAGAATCGTCCTCTTTACGTCTGTAAATATTTGCTGACGCCTAAATATGAGCATATTTCTTCGTAATAGAGAATGGCTGTTGCGCTATAAAGAGGGTATTAATGTATGGGTTTTAAGGTAAACCAACCAAACTGTAAAGATTTCTACGTTATAGGGAGTTTTTCGTTATAACGAAGGACGTTATAAAGAGGTTACACTGTATATGTAATGTTATATTTTTTTGTATTTTATATTTAATTTTTTTATTATTTTTTATGTATAATTCTTGCAGTCAACTAAATGTAATCGTCCAATATTAAAGTTATTAATATTTTACTGTGATCAACGAAGACTGTTTAATAATTAATTAATTAATTTAGGTATATATTAACTAATTAGCTGGTACACAGGAATATTAACAATAAAATTAAATAAAAATAAGGAATCTAAAGTAATACTGACTAAAAGAGTACAACGGGATGCAATATTTCTAAGGCGATTACATAATTTGCTGGAAGAATTATGGACAAATATTATAAAGCAGATGTCACAAAATAGTGACAATTTCCACTTAACCACAGCACTGCCTGATATTATAATTTCGAATCAAAGTCAATGCATAATATCCTGCATCTATTTCAAGTTTATCAAACTATAGTATAGTTTAAATTTAATTGCATAACGTACTAGTGTCAATATTCATTTTCTTATTGAACAGACGAAACAATTAATCTGTTAACAAAATTTGTAAAATATTAGCCATGGAACCCACGGTGTTTATATTTTAAATCATAAAAAAATATTTGAAGTTTAGTTAAATATTTTATTTTTGATATTATCTACAATTTATACATATTTTACAAAATTTAAAAAAGTGCTTAAACCTATTTATAATTTGTATGGTTGGTAATTTGAAGGATTTTCATTGTCTCCGTGACCTGAAACAGAAAATCATTTTTTTTTTGATACATCACTTAAAATGAAAAAAAGTTCTCTGCCAATAAATAATACAGAGTGACCTTGCTCGTATTCCTCTCTGAAGAAGAAACTATGACTAATTTGAAATGATTTAACCTCTGTCACTTGGGGGTCGAAGAAAATCTACTTTGTTTATGTAATACGTTGTGTGAAAACTTACAACAAATAAAAAATAAAATAAAAAATTATTCACAGAAATGTCATTATCATAAAAAAAATTTGACGCATTACCGACTCCCAAGTGATATAGAGGTTAAATCATCCAAATTAGTCATAGTTTCTTTTCCCGAGAGGTATACGAGCAATTACCGGTCACCTGTATACGTTTCGGTATTATTGTTTTTCTCCAAAACGGCTGAACTAATTTTGGTGTGGTTTGTTGTTAACATTTTATCGCTTTTTATTAAGATTTTTAAGAGATACATTAACTAGTTACCCGTAAAAAAATTCACAAAAGACTGTTAGTTTGTAGGTAGGCACCTATACTAGCGTAATTATATAATATGTTTGTATATTTATAAAGCAGACTTATAAAACTTTTTCAACAAAAACAGTTTGTCTAATTTATTTAAAGTTTTCAAAACAACTTTCATAGCCAAACATAAAAGCGCTGTCAAACTTTTGATAGACACGTTCTGAATACATCGTTATTATTGTGTATATGTTATGTCAAAATCAGTATATCAAAGGATACGCTAATATCTTTATGAATATTGTGCTATTCTTAAAATAGAATTAAATCATTTACTATGTGAATGAATGAAAACAGATCAATTTAGCAATATTGCGATTAGAACGCAGAGGTGGCGCATGGCCAATTTTAATGAGTGTTCTGCAGAGTCAACCAGATATACCTTCTAAAACGAACTAGCTATGGGAGGGAGGGTAAATAAATTATGAATCACATCTATGATTATGTTGCTTTAATTATTAACTTTTTGCAAACATTGTCGACAACAAACTACAATATACACTGTAACACTAGTCACTACTGTTATAAGCCGTGTATCATGTATGTGTGTATGTACGACATACGTATCGCTGAGTCAAAGCCGTCAACGGTGTTGACTGAGTGAGATAGCTTCAGAGAACACTTCTAGTATATTATGGTAGTGATACATGTTTATTTGTGTACTAATGCGCTTACACAAAATTTATCTAAATAACTTGGGGATCAGGAGTTGCACGGTGTACATCGGAGGCATCTGATGGTCTTCGGAGCGCAGAACAGCGCCTAAACGCAAGAAAGTCTGCCATACAGAACACACACGAGTTTTGTTGTCTGCCAGTGACTGTTAAACTAAAGCGTTGACTTTATAACTATTACATTATTTCCTCACAGTAAATATTGGTTAGATATTATTATGGAAAATAAAATTAATTCAAGAATTATGAAGTATCTAAAATTTTGGTTGTTCTGCAGTGCTCATAGAGGAACCATCACTGTTAGAAAGTCTAAAATTAAGGTTGCATAGATTTATGAAATAGAAGTAGTATTTTTAATTTTATATGTACACAGCATCCCACGAAGTAAACATGTAAATAACGCTGTCAAATATTTTTAAACGCGTCAGTGG
This sequence comes from Xanthostigma xanthostigma, assembly GCA_963575645.1. Taxonomy (NCBI): domain Eukaryota; kingdom Metazoa; phylum Arthropoda; class Insecta; order Raphidioptera; family Raphidiidae; genus Xanthostigma; species Xanthostigma xanthostigma. The sequence goes on from OY754468.1 coordinate 19,681,620, forward strand.
ACTACTTTAATATACAGCGCGTATCACCTCACCGGTGTTCTAGGGAGTCAAAATATTAATATACAACTTGGCATACTGTTAAAGATCAATAAAAAACCTTGTTTATTTTATTTAAATGAAATTTCTGTAGCGAGAGAGATTGTAGATTATAGACGCTTAACAGCTGAGATCATCATCGTCTATGTGTGTATTAGGAAATCTGCCACCCATCATACACAAATCGATTGACACGAGCTTCGGTTCCTGAAAACGCTAATTCTCAAAAAACATTGGAATGCAAACTACATTGTTTCCCCTGAGGGGAAAACTTCTTGAGTTATGACTCATGGAAGGTTGGAGTGATTCCGATTGGAGATAGAAAAATCGTGACGTAAGGAGAAAGGAAACCTCGGTAATGCTATAAAGGAATTGGTTTGCTCTCTAATATCTGGCAGAAAAAAAATCAGTATTTCTATAAACACTTTTTACTACACTTGCTTTACATGCATTTACACATGCATGTATTGTGACCCATTACACTACTAGTGCAGTAAAGTAAAATAAAACTGGTAGCTTTATAGCGATTCCATAATAAACTACTTTTGTCGTAAGTTTATTTATTTTTTTATAACCTACTATTAGAAGTGACGTTTGTTCTAAAGTGAACTATCAATTATTATAGGTACTTATTCTGAAAATGAAGTAAAAACGAATTATTTAATAGGAGGTTAACATTAAAACTCGCTGGAGCCCGTTTTAATCACAATGTCACAGCTCGTCGTAATATAACTTATTATATATTAGATATCGTGCCCATTATGACATTCTTTTATTTTGATCGAAATTTTTCGAAATTCGTTTCTTACCTAGACAAGACCCCGAAATTTAATTTTGATCAAAACTCAGAATTCGAAAAAGAAAAAAATGATAATTTGGTCCTGATAATGCTAGTCTGTACATTAGATTCTTAAAATATTTAAATCAAATCCACATATTATTACATAACTGAAATAATTAATAAATCAAAATAGTTGGCAAAACCAAAAGTGCACATCCCGCAAGTTTTCCACTGTATGATAAAAAAATAACAATTAAAAAATATTTTTAATAAATTTAAAAAGATTTAAAAATTTAAAGAAATAAATTGAAAAAATTTTTTTTTTAAGTTTGCAAAAATAAAAAAAATTAAGAACTATACATAATATAATATATAATTAATATCAAGTGGAATAAAATAAAACAAAATAAAAAGAAAAAAAAGAAAAAAAATATCAATGGTTTCGTAAGGAATCGAACCCAGGACCTTGCCCTTGGGGATCCAACGGCATAACCATTGCGCCACGGCGGCCTAATACAGAAGTGGTGTTATCACGGTATACAAGTGTAGCACTTGTTTTATGGATTACACTATATTTACAAATTGTTTTTAAACTTTTAGCTGTCAAAAATAATAAAAAATAAAACTGTTTATAAAAATTAAACTACTGAACACATTTTAGTGAATTTAAATAGGGTTCTGGTCTGATAGTAAACAAAGTGAATAAAATATAACCCAAGGCAATCCGACCAAAATTGCGATCTGTAGAGTCGTGACGTACATACGTACGTACATACGTACAGACCAACCGACAACTGCTGTTTGTGATTTTCAATTACAATTTTAATAGTATTTATGAACTCAAATTGATTTAAAAATGGTTCTATTGTATAGATTAGAATCTCCTCTTTTCAAAAAGCTTCAATTTGAATGGATTTCGTGTGAAATTAACTTAGATATAACTTCTTATATGAACGAAAGTCAGCTCTGACGCACAAAGCGATAATAAAGCACATACCGCTAGTTTAGCGGTATGTGCAATATTACATCGAAAATAAAGAAATAAAATTGTGTGTTTTTTTTGTGAAACTTTGGAGGTAATCACAATAATTTAATGCCCATCTAATATCCTTGTCACCAAAAAATATTGTTTAGTCTGGTAACTCAACCAAAAATAGAAGGATTATATTTTAATTTTCATCTATTATTACCTTTGAGTTATTTTGAACTACGAAACAAGACTTATGATTCACCTGTATATTTATTATACTTTTTTATTTTTTTGAAAATATCACATCATAACCCTGTTCATTCATATTTATTAGTTTCAGCTTGTTATCGCTAGTCAATAAATTATTAACAAATAACTATTCAACTTTTTGGACAGTGACCTAAAAATTAACATTTGGAGCAAAGACAGGTTTATATTATAAATCTATATTTACCAGGTAGCAGTGGCTATATATTTTTTCGCAAAATAAAATCCTATTTTTGTTCCTGGGGAGAAAATCGAAAATCCGGATCCGTTAGGTTCTGCCCCGTGCCCTATACTAGAAGTTTGTAGTTTCAGTTCTCTAACTCAAAAGAGGGCTTCAAATACACATTAGGAATTCAGTATAAAGTAGTGTTGATCCGATAGAATGTTACGATGAAGGAAGGTTTTGATTGAGAATCATAAGCTTTACCAATGTTGCACTAGCGTAACATTGGTAAAGTTTATTTATGATCTTCAACCAAAACCTTCCTTCATCGTAACACATTAGAAAGTTATATCTAGATAAGGTCAGTGTTTTTTAAAGGTCAATTTCTTATCGTAATATTACAATCATGCAGTCTGATTTTATAATGAAATATTAATTTTTTACACAAAAAATGTGCAAAATAAGCTCCCTTTTCTGAATACGTCGAAAATGGTACTTAGAATTACAAAGTTGTGTTTACTGAGCGGAGAGTGAGAGCGATGTCAAGTGTGCCCCCGTAACGATTATCCAATTCCTCAAAGTTTTGAATTTCTAACACAAAAAGCAGAACAATTTAATGCGCGGAAAGTTCGATAACAGAAGAATTTCAAAGGCAGGAACAGTCCAGATTTGTTTGCGTAGGTTAGGTGCTTTTAGTTAGGTTAGGAACTTGGCAACTACCCTATGCCTTTGGTTCCTAGCTTCGCCACGAATTGCTTTCCGACTAAAAAGAGCTATAGGCTTTAAGAGGCAATTTGAAATAGTTCATGTTGAGTTGCGTAAGTTAGGTTAGGTTAAATTAGGCACATTTTTGTTTTGCCCTGGGCAACAGTCAATGTAAATCCGGCATTGGTCCTTGCTAACAACGATTGGGCTAACACAGATTTAAAATAAAGTTCTGTATCTATGTGTAAAAACATTTTTTATTTATAAAAAACAATACAAAAACAGCCAATAAAAATAGATTATTCATGTTAATTTTAAAACAAAACTTTTTCACATGTTTTGTTTTTCAAAAAAAAAAAAAAAAAAATAGTACTTATTCGAATACTGAAAGATATGAGAAATATAGCGACTGAAAAACATTAAAAATATGTTAACGTTAATACATAACATTTGTGTTTTCAAAACATAAATTTAGAGATGCGATAGTAAACAGGACGCATTAGTCAATCCAACGGGCGTTACGACCAGAGAAACTGGAACCATACCTTAGCTTCATATAATATATGAACACGTGTTAGAAATATCGCGATTTTAGGGTAAAGGAACCACTTCTCGACCACCCACCTGTCGTCTGATCATATTGTGTAATTAGGTACATGAGCTAAAAATGGGAGGAGGTGTCCGGCGAAATCTCACCAAATCTCATTTAAAGGGAGGGAAGTGGTCAACGAAAATCTCACGTCAATTTTCTAATTCAGAGAATATACCTACATTATTTTAACAGACTAGCGGCCCGATTCGGCTTCGCCTGAATTCATAGATTTATACCGATTTTTCGTTTACTTACGTCGCAAAATTGATCTCCACAGAAAGCGCTTTTATTTTAACTGGCTAATATATATCCTATATGTCCATCCCGAAAGTTACTTCTAAATTGAAGGAGATTTATTTGGATTAGGAACAATTGAAAAATAAGCTTTACCAGAGTATCGCTTGTGGCAAACGTTTCGAAAAATATATTTCTATTATCAGGGCCTCAAATACATAAGATAGCACAATATTTATTTTCTTATTGGACAGAACAATTTTATTAAAAAATTGTTTTTGATATTTTTAAATTAAAAACTGTTGAAATTCATAATAAATGATCATATTGTATATTATAATAATTTGCCCAATTTACCATCTCAACTTACATTGCGGCTCTGATGATGAAAATATATTTTTCGAAACGTTGGCCACAAGCGGTACTCTGATAAAGCTTATTTTTCAATTATTGTTCCTTAACCAAATAAATCTCCTTCAATGCATATTTTTAGAACAAAACTTCTACTAACAATTAGTTCTAAAAATTAGTGAAAGCATTTTTGGGATCCGATAAATATGGTAGTTTCGGAGATTACCTCCTACATCCTAACTTTATTTGTTTATAGTATTAGTATAGATAACTTTTAAAAATTATAAGAAAAATCTCACCTGAGGGGGAGAGGGTGTACCTTTACATCTTACCAAATCTCACCAGCAGGGATTCAAATTTAGAAAAAAACACCTCGCGCAATTAATGTACGCCGCCCATCGTATGTGAATATCTGTTTGTATGTAAGTTTGTTACTCAATCACGCATCAATTACAATGAATTTTTGTACGTGTGATGACTCAGTTAGCCCATACGCTACTTTTTACCCTGTCGATTCACTAGTTTCCGAAACATAGTACGAAACTTTATAAAAAATCACTTAAAAACTTTTATTTGCGTTTATAAAGACCTGTTCAACGATACCCCACGTAATGGAGTGCGTGAAAATCCAAATCAATGGAAATATGGCGGAGTTAAAAGGCTGCGGCATACGCAGGCGCGGTCCGAAGGGGGGGGGGGGGTCACAGGGGACATGACCCCTCTCAAAATCTAAGGTCAAATTGAAAAATCTCAAAAATTTGCCAAATAATAAAAGGAAATTTTTAGCTACAATACAAAAAGACGACTTCCATTTGTTTTATAGGTATTAGATAATGTATAAAATAAAATTGTGTCTTGTGCAATAATGTTTATTTTATTCCAGATACCTATTTTTTATTAGTGTAGTGAGTGACCCCCCCCCCAAATTTCAGGCTGCGACCGCGCCTGGTCATACGGGCAGACGTCAGACAGACATGGAGGAACTTGCTATTTGGCTAAGGTACTTTAACCCTTTGAGAGCCAAGAAGTATAATCGCGCTCCTCAGTACGATGTCTTTTGTTCCCGCACGAACTACTACGATTGATTCTTCTATATTGTTTTGGAATTGGAATTAGATATGTTTTAAGTCCACATCGAAAAAGTCACATTTAGCTAATTCTCTAAAAATTATGTTGGTACTCAAAGAATTAATAATCTACTTTCCCAAGTATAAATACGAAAGTGATCGACTAAAGATAAGTGGTCGAAAACCGGCACCTGTACCCCATAGCGGGATCGGAATGAGATCAGAACGACACGGTCCGTATGTTTCATGTTCCGCAGATTACATCATTTTAACTCTTTTACTACAGTTTTTCTTTGCATACTGCACCGTATGTGTGCTTGCGTGCTAATTAACTAGTTAATTAACATCGCTTAAATTTCGTCATCTGTCGATTAATAGTTATTCTTTGCCTGCGGCTCTGCTTTTGTCAATGTCGCGGTTTTGACAAACATATTGTCCTCAAACAGATTATAACCGTATAAAAAATACTTTATACAGAGGCTGATTTTTAAGTTGAATCTTCTTTTTTAACAGCATGTAGAAATCAAATAGGCGAACAAATATTTTAAGTAACTTTTTTATCAAAACTCAAAAATAAGAGAGAAACAGCTTTTCAAAGTTTAATGAAATATTTTAAATTTTATTTAATTAATTTAAAAGCCCGGTTAACACACGCGAAGAAATGATAGCACAAATCGGAAATGTATCCCAAATAATTCGTGGAAGGCCTTTATCGCTACTAAAAGCATGTACATGCATGGCTACGACGCACGCATCTTTGTGTCCAACAAAACGGAGACAACTTCGAACAAATTCTGTCAATACTTGATAATGACATAACATATTTACATAGTGACATAACATAACGCCAGGACCGACCTCAAAATTTGGTAAAATTTAATTAAACTTTGAAAGCCCGTTTCTCTTTTATTTTTGAGTTTTAATAAAAAAGTTACTTGAAATATTTGTTCGTCTATTTGATTTCTACACGCTGTTAAAAAAAAAATTAATCAACCTGTATATAAGTTTGTGTGAATGAGTCCACAAGATTATATCCATCTCCCAGTCCACGGACTGTACAAGCTAGTACAAGGAGCAAGGATACTGAATCGGGTGATATGAGAGGTCGGGAAACAGCATAATAAGCCCTAGAGGCAACGGTGTTCCCGGTGGCAACCGATTCCCATTTAATAAAAAAAGTTTGGGTACCAATATTGACAGCGTACCAAATTTTCTCACAATCGCTTCAGTCGTTCTTGAACGATAAAAACAACTAGATAAATATATCGACGATAATTAAAAAATAATATATTTCAAAAAAATAATAAACCTGACAGCCTGAAAAGTGGACTTAAATAAAAACAGTAAATTTGATATGAATTAGTTTTTGTTATTTTTTCTTTTTATTTTAGTCCATTTTTCACGCAGTTGGGCTTTTGGCGACATACTGTCATCTAAAGGTGCACATTTTCTGTTTAAATTATTCAGTTAACATTTTAAATGTAATGACTGAGCTATAGATGAAGATGGAGCACAAGTACTCAACATAAAATATTAATATTTATTTTATAACGCATAAGTGTCTGACATGATTTATAAGCGACGGGTGAGAATTCCAGGTCATTTCAAAATTAACTACACTCTTCGGTATACACCCACAATACAGAAGTACACAAATTTATGATATCGACATTTTCCAGTTACGAGAGTTTCAATAATTTTTTCTGAAGAAATGGCAAGTGAAAATTCTTTACGCTCGGTAGGACAAGTTTGATTCTTGAGTTTGAAAGTCAAACGGAAAAATGTTACGTGACGTTGAAAAAAGCGTCTATAGGGATCTCCGTAGATTCACGAACGTTAAATCTATACTTGGGATATCATACTCTATAAAAACGGACTGTACAACAATAGGCTACGATAGCTAAGAGGTATAACTACTGCCTCGTATGCAGAAGGTCGTAGACTAGATTCCGATCGTTTGCACCATTATTTTTCTTTATTTTATCTTATCAACTATTACATATTTGACCGATATATTTTGTCAGGTTTTTTAATATTCTCTTTTTTCATATAATCAAACCAATGTTTTTAGAGTTGTTTCTCGGAGAAGAATAGTTTTTAGCAAGGGGGGTGCAGCTGCGAGACGGCGTTTTTTGCGACGTTTAAGTCTATATTCGACGCGACTAGATGTTTCACTTCTGTAGTGAGTAGTGTAAAATGCTGAGTCTTTTTTAAATTATATTTTCTATGGAAGCAAATATTTTGAAAATTAGTGATTGAGTTCTTTTAATGAAAAGTGTACATATTTTTCAAAAAAGTCCCCGATTCGACAACCGATTGTTTTTAAAAATAGTTATTCATATAAAAATTGAATATACAGCTGTTTGTAAATACAAAATATTGAGAGTCCGTACCTAAATTAATAGTATGCTTGCTTTAATGAAATCTGGATATATGCCAAAAATATTTTTGCTACGTCTTTCATGTCTATAATTGCAGTTTTAAACACGGCATTTAAAATACTTAAATAAAAAAACATTCTAAAAATAAAAATGCAAGTTATAAACACTACAAACTGAGGTGTTTATGTTATACAGAATGTGTTGAATTAAAAAATATTTTTTTAATAACAAAAAAAAAGTTATTTACAAGAAACAATGTATTTTTTTTCATATCATAAAACATTATTGTATTACTTCATTGATTTTTTTGTTATTCATCCAATTTTACAGTCAGAACAAAAAAAAAATAATAATACTAAAAAAATACATACTCGCACCTTTACTCCCACCATTATTGCATATAAATCTATTCTGTGACACACCTTTACTTCCACCATATTTGGATACAATTTAATCACTAACATAATAATATTATGTACACCTATTAGGTACCTATATATTTTTTGTTGCTATTTATCGTATGTCGCTTGTTGTCTACTTATATAAAAATATTGAACGTCTGTAACCTTCTGTTATTTAGATATAAAACTAATCAGAATATGCCTCGTAACACCATCAGATTAGCGTTTCGCAAAATTTCTCGAGAATTCTCGAGAAAGTCTTTAGTCGAGACGGGAAAAAACGCAACGCCTCGAGAACTCGAGAAATCAATTCAGTGCGCTAGGTCACTAAAAAAACAACTACGAGTCTATAGAGTATTATTTGGCGGGTTACTGGTTTAGTTTTAGTTGGCATACTATGCTCAAATTGAAAAAATAGTATTGAAAGATAATTATGATTTGCTTAATCGAAAGGCTGTGATGTTATTTTCATAATAGTTTATAAATATAAAAGGCATTTTTAGTTTAAGTTGGCAGCAAAATGTTTGTTTTGTTAAACAAGTTTTTATAGTTATCTCTAGGTAAATATATGCACTAGTAATTTTGTTGATTTAATTTTACTAATTATTTTTTATTTAATTAAAGACTATTGTTCATTTGGGAACTAGGGACCCAATAATTATAAAAAAGTTAAGTACTACCCTACTCTTTACTTTTTGTATAGACCAGCCGAGTATAGTTTGTTTTATTTATTGTTTGTTGTTGATTTGATAGTTTTAAAATAACATCGTGTTTTATTAAAAATTTCTCGAGATACTCGAAAAAATCCTGGTCGAGAATTTTCGTGCCTCGAGAGATATAAAAAGTCGAGAAAACAGAAACCCTAGTTGGATATTCTCGTATGAACACTGAAACAATGTCAAAGTCGACAAATTCAAAAAACAAAAAAAGTTAACAGTAAAATTAACGTTATATTAAAGGTACTATTTTTTGAAAATGTAAAATAATACAACGCCCCCTTGTGAATTTTAGCGTTCTCCTTTTAGGGCGCACTCTGCAATTCACGTACCTCTGTCACCGAAAAGAGATTTCATCACATTCTAGATACACAGACTACCTAATATCAATTAGATTACTGTTTACTTACCCATGTTATTAACATTATAAAAGGCCAACATAAAGAACCCAGAGAGATAGTAATAAGACGATGAGGATAAGGTAAGTTGCAAGCAAGTTGCCTGTTTCTGACAATGTAGTTGACGGCATGTTGCTGATTGATATTCTGTAATAAGAAACGTGCATTTCACTCAAATAGATCAATTGCCAACGTTCAAAGATCGCACACACTTGTCAAGCATCGACCGCACGACCAGCATAGTACGGAGCAAAAAATCTTGTTCGTGAAGGTACAACGGAGTAGCTCACATCAGACCAGCACCTTCAACCAGCAACCAGCAACTCGGTTGCCTGCAATTTCTGTCTACCCGCGTGCTGGACCGATAGTGCGTTATTGATATGTTGTTTTCATTACATATTTTGCATTAATTAAACTACTTGAAAGCTGCAAAATGTCTACCGCACAAACTGAACTAAAACTTAATACAAATATTAAGGGCACTGTGGTTGTTACAAAAATAAAGAATAGTTACTTCTTAACACAGCAGTTTCATTAGGGGATGTACATTTTGGGAGCTATGCTCTCATCTTCAGTTTAGTGTTTGCTGAAGATGAGAGCATAGCTCCCGAAATGTAGGTACATCCGCTAATTAAACTGCTGGAGGTAAGAAGAACTATTCTTTATTTTTTTTTTATTTTTGAACTAAAACTTGCTGATTTGGTTTAATGGGCGTCATTGTGCAGGTTGCAGGTTTATGGTTGACAAGTGTGCGCGGTCTTTTAGAGATAAAATGCGAGACGAATATCATTAAAGAATTATACACATGCTACTTTTTGTATTGAAAACACTCGATTAACAACACCATATGTTCTCGATTTTAGTGATTGGTGCTGTTTAGCATTCGAAGTGTGTTCGACAATCGCGAGTTCGTGATACATCAGTTGCATATTTTAGCGAATAGTGTGTGACCTAAGCTGTTGGTATGCAAATATTATATTAAAATCTTTGATTAACGTCTGATTAGAACTCTTCAATAAATAAAATTATCTACCAATTTTTCAGACAATATATTAACAAAAAAAATATAATATAATTACATTAACGTTTCGATCCGGATTTGGATCTTCTTCAGAACTGATTTGAAAAATATAAAAATTAATTAATTAGAAATTAAATATTAATTATTTTTTATATTTTTTTGATCAGTTCTGAAGAAGGTCCAATTCCGGATCGAAATGTGAATGTATTAATTACCTATATATTTTTTTGTTAATATATTGTCTGAAAAATTGGTCGATAATTTTATTTATTAAAAAATATCATATTATATTGTATAATAGGTATACTTTTTTTGATAAACACAGAAAGTTAGAGCCGTGAAATGTATTTCGAAAACATCATAACTCTTCTAAAAATATTCGGGCTTTGTTATTTACATTTTTTTTTTGTTTTAAAAATACGTTGAAGTATATAACTATTTAACTATACGCACATTAGTGAAATGCTTATCAAGAACGATTTTTTTTAACTTATGTTTTCGAAAATTTAGTAAACTAATGTAATTCCTTTTAACACAATTATTTTAATCTGTGTTAGCTACATTCCTTTATTTTTAAGAGCGAGAAAATTCTAAAAAACCGAAATGGAAAAAAATAGTCAAAATAATTTAAAATATCAAATGAGTCTGCAATTTATATGAAAGTGACATAAACACAATAATTAAAATATTTAAATTTAAAAGAAAATAAAAATCCCGGCCTAAATCCTTTAAAAAAATTGTCGTGTGACTTTATGGATTTGACCTGTTCTTTGCGTCAAACACGAAGGTACAAACTGACTGGTACAAAATCATTACATATCGAGTTTTTTTTTATATTAGACAAGTTGTGCAAACACTTTCTACGATATTTCATTTAAAAAGATAAATAATAAAAAAAAAACAAAAGAAAAAAACAAGCATTAATATCTTAGAATTTACCTTAGTAAATAATTAGTTTTCTTTTTAAGAATAATACCCTATTGCCTTTAATCAACACTTGTAAGCCACAAATGCACTCGATGACTATTTTCAAATGAGCCAAGTTTTGGTATTTATTAACCGCCCACAAATATTTTCACCCGACTGGGGGAGTGGTGGGGTCACTGAAGTTCGTGGAGGAATAAGAAAAAAAACGCGATCTCATTCATTTCAGGCAAACATTTGCGGTCACAAGGCAAAGTGGCGTATGCAAGAATTTTGGTTAAATACGGTTTGATGGTGATTAAATAATTCTCCATTGCATGGACTACAATATTGTCGTCTCAAACTAAAAAATGTCTTATTTCAAAAATTTCCAATTTTGAGAGGTTCGCGATTTCGTACGCTAGTGAAACACGAAGTTTACACTACACACTATACGAAGTAAAATTTTTAGTCACTACAAACACAAACGCAACTTAAGAAACATAACCTTAACAAATATCTATATACCACTCACTGACTTGGGTAAGTCACTACTGATTCACTGACTCATCGCGAGATCTCCAAAACTATACCAGTTATTTTGCATAGTTACTCCTTTCTCGACGTAGACACCCATTAAGAACGGATTTTACGCAAATCCTATCCAAAAATGACTTTTCACCTACCGTAACGTATATATTATGGGTGTGAGATGTTACGTGGGTGGGTTACCTAGATGGGAAGGTCATTATAATATTTCCAGAGAAAGAGAGAGAGACAGAGAGGAGGAGCGGAAGGGAGAGGGAGAGGAATGGAGAGAAAAAGACTATGTATTTTTATAAATCTTAGTTTTGCACCCGGGTGATGCCGGGACGGACCGTTAGTACTAAATATGCCTAAAACGTAACAAACACAGACGTGGTAGCGACCTAGTGCCAACAGTGCATGTGGTGGTGCAGTGCAAGTCTTTTCATTTCACATTCACTCTATCGCGGAAGTATAAAGAAATTGAACACAACAAAAATTGTTTAGGCTAGCAAGTATCTAGCAAGTATAGTACGCGCCTCGGATCTAAAAGGTTCGGAAGTTAGTCACAAACAGCGTCGCAAAGGCACATTTTAGAGCCGTTGATACTCCCACCACCTCCCAGCTACCTGCACGGAACGTGCGCTCGTCGGTGATTGGCCGTGATCGCTCGTTGCCTTTGTCACTTGTCGCTTTCCTGCTTTAAAGTTCAGTCGAGTACGCTATTGTCAAGTTGTTATTGCTATGTTAGTTTTGTTGAGTTGCGAGTTTGTAGTTTTTCAACAGACTACAAGCGCAAGCCTGCATTCGCATCTAACTTCCGAGCCTTTTAGATTCGTGGAGCGTACTATACGCTATAAATTAGAGCATAATAACAATCTGACATACGCAACGTTCTTTTGTGGATACAGATACAACATAAAAATTCACGGAGATCGCAATCTACAAAATCAAGTGTGGGTGACGCTCTTGGATATTCTGAGAATTTCTTTTTAAGGATTTATTTCCTACTAGCGGTCCCGTCCGGTTTCACCCAGGTGTAAAAGAACGAATGGGGAAGGGAGGAACATGAGTACACACATTCATCTTAGTTTACCGAGATGAATGTTGTGTCCAAATTTTATGATGATCGGAGTTACCGTTCAAAAGTTTTTGTCGATAAAAAGCAGTATTTATATTTTTTTAACTAATAATTTTTTTTATTAATTAAATAAAATTAAAATAAATTTAAATGTAAGCCTTAGAAAAAAAAATAAAAATATATTCGCCCAAAGTGGGGCTCGAACCCACGACCCTGATATTGACAGTCGCATGCTCTACCGATTGAGCCATCTGGGGTTGTGTACCCACAACGCTAATATGAATATATCTAGTTAATGCATTTCACATGAATAGAAGCTTATTTTTGAGATACATTTTGCAACATTTTTCATTAATGCTCCGCTCCTAATGGTCGTAGCGTGATATTATATAGCCTGTAGCCTTCCTCGATAAATGGGCTATCCAACAAAATTTTTTTTTTCAATTTGAACCAGTAGTTCCTGAGATTAGCGCGTTCAAACAAACAAACTCTTCAGTTTTATATATTAGTAGGTATAGATGTAGCCTGAGCTGAATTTACAAGTATTTAATGTTAATCTGTTGTCGAATTAGTTTAAGCTCCCATGACACAAAAAGTTACCCCAAAGAACACCTCAAAATTATAAAGTGAAAATGGCTGAAAAACATGTCAGAAACATGTTACGCCCGCCAGACAAGTAAAAATTTGTTAATTGTTATTTTTTATGAATTTTTGAAATTTAAAAAAAAAACATGATTTTACTTTCCAAAACACCTGCTTGAAATTTATACAATTTGTAGTAAATAATGTACCATTTTTGAAAAAATTGGTCTGGCTGACAATTTTTGTTAATAAGCTAGCCAGACTTCATTTGTTATAAACTATTTTTTTTATGAAAATACATTTCATAACACCTCCTTGAATTTTTTTTTAAATAAAGTTTAAGATCTCTTCTATCTAATACAACTGGTCTGGCTGACAATTTTTGTTAATTAATGTGCCAGACTTTATTTTGAATGCACAGCAACAATGCATCAAGACCAATCACAGGCATTTAGGAACACCTCGTAAAAAAAAAAAACAACTGAAGTTTAAGATGTCCTCTATGAATAAAAATATGCCTGTCATTAAAAAAATGTTTTTTACCATGTCAGATTCAATTTTTAAGCGCCGTGACAGCGTTTTTTTATAAACAAATCAGCTTTTCCAAGGGCCGTGTCAAAACACCCTCTTAATTTTTTTATGAAAGAAGGTTTGACATCTATTTTCCGCATAAAAATTGGTCTGTCAGCGAAAAAATGTTTTTTACTATGACAGACTTTATTTTTTAAGTGCTGCGACCACATTTTTTAATGAAAAAATATGGTATAATCATTGCTAACTAGAAAAAAAAAATTTTTTTTACTCTAAATAAATACGGTAGATCCCTTTTATATACTTTAATACATTTTTTATCAAAATATTGTTTTTTACTATGACAGACTTAATTTTAAAGCGCCGCGACTGTTTTTTTTTTTTTTTTAAATAAGCTTTTACAACGGGCGCGTCAAAACACCCCCTTAATTTTTTTCTGAAAGAAGGTTTGACATCTATTTTCCGCATAAAAATTGGTCTGTCAGCGAAAAAATGTTTTTTACTATGACAGACTTCATTTTTTAAGTGCTGCGACCACATTTTTTAATGAAAAAATATGGTATAATCGTTGCTAACTAGAAAAATTTTTTTTTTTTATTCTAAATTAATACGCTAGATCCCTTTTATATACTTTAATAGATTTTTTATCAAAATATTGTTTTTTACTGTCAGACTTAATTTTAAAGCGCCGCGACTATTTTTTTTTTGCGCTTTACGGGGCTGTGCTCCGCTCAGCAGTGACAATAGTAGCTCCACCATATTCTGAGTTTATATTGCAGTTTTTCTTTCCACAAAAATATTATTGGGACTATCATGAACATATACAAAAAAATTTTGAATTTTTCCATTTTTCGGCTGTTCCTTTGGATTTTTTTTTAATAAACCACCCCTGTATTCAGGCGAACAAAACAAAAAAAAAGTATTAAAATCGGTCGAGTCATTTTCGAATTTTTGCCAGTCTAACGCTTATAATATACAGATGTAGTGATAGTGATTTTTGACAAAACACCGTCATATTGCAGCGATTTTTAGTACGAACAACGCATTTTTTCGATCTTTCTAAATGCAATATCTCAAAAACGGTCCATTTTATAGGAAAATCATAAGAGACCTTTTTTCTTTAGAATTGTCCAAAAAACCTAAAAAAAATAGTTCCGACGCCAAAAACAAAAAAAAATTATTTTCCGAAAATTTTTTGCAAATTTTGAATTTTTTTTTGCAAATTTTGAATTTTTTTTGAAAATTTTGTTTTTTTTTCAATTTTTTATTTGGAATATTTAGAATATGCATTTCTAGACAAATAATGTTATAAACATTTTAGTAAAATTTAATGATTCTTGCTTCTGCAAAGTGATTTTAATTGCTTGTTTGCCGGCGCAAGATGACTTACTAACTTTCCGAATTTTTTCCAGGTAAACTATAGCTCTGACGAAAAAAGTACAAGATATCTTTTTTATAGAAAAAAACGTCCATTACAATACAGTATTTGTTATTTATCTCTATCTTTATCCCAGCTCAAAATATTCAAGAATTTTGAAAATAAAAATTTTTTTCAAAATTTTTTTTGACTTTGGGAAATCGATAGACGAATGAACTTTTTTTTATTTCAATCAGTACACTTTAAACTACTTATAAAAAAAAATTGAGTCTGTTTGCGAATTTCTGGAGCTTTTGGTCTAAAATTGCCTCCACCGACTGGACTAAAAAGCATATTAGAGGTATTAATTAACAAAAATTGTCAGCCAGACCAGTTGTATTAGATAGAAGAGATCTTAAACTTTATTTTAAAAAAAAATTCAAGGAGGTGTTATGAAATGTATTTTCATAAAAAAAATAATTTATAACAAATGAAGTCTGGCACATTAATTAACAAAAATTGTCAGCCAGACCAGTTGTATTAGATAGAAGAGATCTTAAACTTTATTTAAAAAAAAATTCAAGGAGGTGTTATGAAATGTATTTTCATAAAAAAAATAGTTTATAACAAATGAAGTCTGGCTAGCTTATTAACAAAAATTGTCAGCCAGACCAATTTTTTCAAAAATGGTACATTATTTACTACAAATTGTATAAATTTCAAGCAGGTGTTTTGGAAAGTAAAATCATGTTTTTTTTTTAAATTTCAAAAATTCATAAAAAATAACAATTAACAAATTTTTACTTGTCTGGCGGGCGTAACATGTTTCTGACATGTTTTTCAGCCATTTTCACTTTATAATTTTGAGGTGTTCTTTGGGGTAACTTTTTGTGTCATGGGAGCTTAAACTAAATCTAAAGGCCGCTCACGCGAGGCTGGATTTGCCATTAGAGATTCCTTGCTAGATTTGACTACCTACTAGTTTTCTAGCGCAGGTTTTCTTAATATTGCTTTCATGTGCCCGCTTCACACGAGACGTCTGTTCAGTAAAGTTCAAATATAAACACAGAGCAAAACGTGTCTGTTGTCTGACTCTGAGCATACTGACGCCATGTTGGTTTGTGGGCGTTTGTTCATATCGCCTACGTGAAAAGATACTGTTTCCTGATTGGTTCTTGTTCAGAGCAAGCAAAGGACCTAGCAAGAAAAATAGCCCCTGTTCTAATTTTAAAATCTATCTTGTGAGCCGAAGTAACGTCATTTCCAACCCAGCCTGCCGGCTAGCAGAAGTTCAAACAGTGTTTCCAGCCTCAGCGACCTTATTCATGGTAAATTTTAGCTGGGGGGTGGGTAAATGTTTCTTTTGCTCCACTTTGGCTAAGCCCATTGCACGTGACGTTGAAGAGTTTCTCCATACCTACCTGATTTACATTAAAGAGATTTATAATGAAAAACGTAGGTAATCAGTTTCATCTCTTAAAATCTTAAAAGATAAAAGCTGCAGATGAAGTTCTGTTTCACATTACTGCTTGATTTTCGTGTTGTATTGTATAATGTGCTTATTATAAAAGACGTAAGTTAAAAATAAATGTGTAATTATTACATTGCTAATATTATAAATCCAGCGGCAGTAAAAAAACACCAAGCACGTGTTGGGCACACAGATGATGTGGTTCCAGTGTTCGTATGGCATATTTAAGAGTGACAATCGTTGCTTATCAAAATACCATACCCTAACCTAGAAATGCGTCATTGAAATATATTGCAAGGCCGTAGGCAAGGTGGGGGTTGGGCGTTCAACCCCACCCCCCGAAATGTTTTAGCAAATCCACCGTTTTATACATAATTCTAAAATAAGTATTTTCGACTCTTTTTTCGGATCTGTGGATTCCACGTTTTTCGGCATCCATCTGAAATGTAACATTGAAGGATGAGTGACAGAAATGTTCCATCTCTCTCACTCATCTTTCATTGTTACATTTCATATCATAAGCCGCTTTGGCGTTGATCGCCAGTCAGTACAAGGTTAAATAAGTTTTTTCGTAACTAACAATTTCATTTACAATTTACAAATAATACGGATTCATGAAAGTGTTTGGTAAACTTGTCAAACAAAAAAAGTTTAGAAGAGGAGTTATCGGTGTGGCGAGCGAAGTGGTCAAAAATAGTTGCTGCGGAATGACCCACTACATCACTAGACGCGCTGGACAACTGTAACGCAGTAATGTTTTCCATGATCACTTTTTCTATAAGGTCAAGTAAATTCAGACATATCCGTGACACTTATTTTTTCAAAAAATTGAAAAAATAAGTTTTTCGATGTTTTCGCAAATCCGCGACTTTTTCAGGCACTATGAGCCTTCCGATACGGTTAATATTAAGCATACTTATGGAAAAAATCACGCTGAATCCAATGAGACTAGCCGCAACTCTGTATCTTTTTTGGTTTAAGAGTTAGACGCGTCTTTATAAATTTTTCTTGAAAAAGCTACTGCCAATACTTGTGACGCTACCTGTATCGACGGCGACACCAGAGCGTACTTTTTCCTCGTTGAGGGGGCTAAAAACTTTTTGAGAAACAGCATGGGACAATCACGACTGACTGGATTAGTTTTGATGAGCGTTCATTGTGATGTCGAGATCAGTCCAGAGATCGTTGTCCCGCTCTTTATTTCTGGTGACAATCCGCGTCGGTTGCCTTTTAATTAAATTGTTTATTTATGTTAAATTATACTGCAATAAGCATATATTATAAGTTTACATAAATAAAATTGTTACTTATTGTCTCTGGTCCAGAGCTCGACCCCCCCACCCCCGAAGTGGCCTTGATATATTGATCCTGTTTTGTAGATTATTAATTAAAAAGAAGTCGAGTATCATCAGTCAGTTAGTTGCACTATTAAAATCACTTTGGAACCTTCCATAAACCAAGTAGTTCTAATAAATATTGGCACGTACCTACATTCGTGACATCGGCCGGTTTTTTTGAAGGTGATATAATCGTGGTTCTTGTCTCCATTGTCATATAAAAAAATATCGCAAGGAAAGATTAGCTGAACAGCTACAACTTCTCAGCCTATCTTTATCAAAATAATTTTCGTAGAAAGTATTTATAAAGTGCTGCTCTCTTGATATTTTCAGATTTTATAATTACATGTTCGCCAAATTAGAGGGGGTTGGACACATTATTAACGACTTTAGCTTTATATCTCGTGAAATATTCATCTATACAAAAAAAAAATCACTAGAACTTTTATTGCATTTTCTTGTTTAACGATATCCCATGCAAAAATTCCGCTTTTTGATAATATTTACTACGGAACTTAAAAAACTAAGGTGGGTCCTGAACTCGAAACTCTTGACTCAAAATTTCTTAAAGAAAGTGGGATAATAAGAACTACGTGTATATTGTGTGATGAAAAAAATGTTGGAAAATAATCAACAGTCCGAGACTCTGCAAAATATGTAAACAAAATTCTGTTTATCCAGTTCATCGACATTATAGTTTTTATACTAATGTAAGTACACAAAATGCAATTTAAAAATAAACAGAAAAATAAAAACAGTAATTTCATTGCAATAATAAAATGGTCGGTGAGCGAAAAAAATAAAAACAAAAATTCCTATATTGTACTTGTCTTTTCTTCACAATGCGAATAATACCAATTTGTTTTTTTGCATAAAATAAAAATAGAAGTACTTAAATCCAACGTAAAACATTTTGATGGGATATGGGATCATTAGGAATATAAATAGAATGTTTTTATTATTGTATTCATAGAGCATCGTATTGTTGTGCGGGTTGCTGAGAGTTATTAAAAATCAATAACGCGTATCAACGCAAGGAGTCAAAATTGTTATAAAAAAAATTAGTCAAGGTCAATCGTAGCGACACTTTTAATTTTTAAATCATCATCCCACCAAAAAAATTCTGTAAAAAACCTGCCAAGTCTCGATGGAGCTGCTTGTTTATCTCTAAAAAGTAATGAAATCTAGACAAAGTCGTGCCAAGTTTAAGGTTCCTTACTGCGATTTCTTTATTATTATAGTTAATGTTGTGTGACTTGGCCGTTGAAGGGTACACAAGGGTACAAAACCAGGTGCTCCATGACACCATTGCACCAATCTGTCGCCAGAACCGGCCAAGTCACACAACATTAACTATAATAATAAAGAAATCGCAGTAAGGAACCTTAGACTTGGCACGACTTTGTCTAGATTTCATTACTTTTTAAAGATAAACAAGCAGCTCCATCGAGACTTGGATAGTTTTTTACAGAATGTTTTTGATGGGATTTCACTTCTTTTTGTAAAAACGTGGGCATATTGATTTATTTTATTAGATTTTCTTATTTGACATAGTTTTTTTCTTTTTAGGAGTAGTTTTTTTATTATTACAAATCTTTCTTTTCCTTATATTATGTGTGTAAACCTTGAAAGTGTGCAATTCAGACAGAGAATAGTTCCTTAAGGCCTGTTTACACTTTGATTAGTGCGAGTGCAAGTGATAAGTGATTAGTGAGAGTGATTAGTAGTGCGAGTAGTGTCCAATACTGTTTAGCTGTTGCGCTTAGTAAAATCAGTTAATTGTCGGGCATCGAACAGACAACAACTATCGACGAACAATCGCGCTTGCAATTGCAGGAAATAATTAAAGAAATATTAAACGCGGTGGTATCTGAAATCGAAGAACATATGAAATTAGAACTTGCCACACCAAAAAGGGGCTCCTTTATTTTTGTATTTAGGGTCTTTACAATTGTAAAGACATTCATTTTTTAGATATTCTTCCACAAATTTACAGGTTGTATCTTCAGTCCACTTTGCCATTATTAAAACCGAAATACTGCATGCATATTATACACTAGCGTCCCTTCAAGCACTAAACACTTGCTAAACAAAAAGTGTGTCCAAACGTGTTTAGTGGCAGGCACGCTGCGAGTGAGGGGTGAAGGAAGGCACGAGGGGCAAGGCTACTCGCAAAAAAATAGAATAGGTACGCTTCTAATCACTCTACTTCGCTAAACACTAATCACTCGCACTAATCAATTGCGGTCCAAACGTGTTTAGTACTAATCACTAAACACCTGCACTAATCACTCGCACTAAACACTAATCAAAGTGTAAACAGGCCTTAATCTCTATGGTAACTAATGATACAAAACAATGCTGATTTGAGTAAACAAATATCTGGTTTTCTGGAATTTCTGCCGCACTCTCTTTCTCAACTGAGGACATTTTCATAATCTTCGGTTATTCTAGTTTTTATAGTTTTCCCTTTATATGGCCATTAAACCCTAACTCTGTACCAAATTTCAGCTCTCTGAGTTTATGGGAAGTACTAGTTCTATTTTTATGATCATGAGTGAGTGAGTGTCATAAATGCGAAACTTTGCTTTCGCTTAACTTCGGAACTAAATGACCTACAGACTTGAAATTTTGGATTTTAAGTATGTGATTATAGCTTACTGGATGACGAAAATTTCTGCGTCCTGGTCTTATCCAGAGGTTCTCAAATAGGGGCCTGAAAATGCGGCGAAATGGTTCCAGTAAAGGATGGTACGGCAGTGTTTGCTTCGCGCTCGACTTGGCGGGGGCACTACCGTGCCCCCAGATTAAGTTCTCACCAAGGGCGTAGATATAGGGGGTAATTATCGCCCCAGGACCATAATAATAAAAAATAAAACTGAAAATATTACGAATAGGTATAACCTAAGTAAAAATAAAATTTAGAAACACTTCTTGAAAATGAAAACTGTAAAATTAGTTAAGCAATTAACTCCGTGAGTATTCTTGTTTGATATTAATAAAACAAAACAAAACATTTTTTTCTTTTCCCAGAAAAAAAAATCATTTACGGCCATGGTTTTCACAAGTACTTAGTGAATGAGACGTTTATTGTCGGTTGTCGCCACCAGAAGGTCCCTGATAAACCATCTTTAATACCTAAGCACAAAGGACGAAATTTCAAGGTTTCACATCACTGATTGACATAATCTTTCGTGTGCAATTTAGCTTTACAAATTGCCCATATAAAAAATGTCGAATTTTGGTTTCCAGACTTGTAGGCCGTGTTCCATTGGTAATTCTATCTAACTTTTAGTTTTCGGGCATTTGTGACGTGGGTTTTGCAGCTCTAACGCGATTGGCATAACAGTTCAAAAAAAATCGCGGGTAATTTAACTTGACGTACGCAATTTATTCGTCGCCCATCCAGATCAAAATGGCTTAAATTTAACTTAACCCAGATAGGTGTCAACTTCGCAAAAAACTTAAATGATAATGTTACGATTATGTTGTGTTGATTGCTGAATGAATTTTATTCGTTTTTAAAATGCTAAAAATAATAACAATTTATATAAAAAAACACATTTTATTAGTAACTCTATACATACAAGTCCAAGAATACAAAAGAAACATTTTAAGAAAAAAGTTCTGTTCAATTGATGCTTTAAAATATGGGAGAATAATTGATTCAAAATATTTCTATACATTTCTATTTAAGTACAACTTATCTAATATAGATGAGCTATCAACTTTACGTATGAACTTTATTTTTCTCTCGGTATTTTGCTTTTTCTCAAACTGCATACTCAAAACGTAGTAACTACTGACGCTATGTGAATGCTACAGTCAGATTGTGCATACACCCTACATTCTACAACTATGTTAGACAAGTTGTATTAAAATTTTGTTTCGTTATAAGAGACACAAAACTTATTTGTTACCCTCACGTTTCATTTATGAACAAAAATTGTGTAATCTAACATTAATGTATGAATATAAAATCGTAACGTCTATTGTAATTCAATAGTAAAAAAATAATATATTGTAATATACTCAGGCAAATATATCTTTAGGATCAAATTAGGTAAGAATGACATTTATATTGAAACTAGCTTCGGTGCTATCATTTGTGAATTACACAACTAAATTTACAGTAAGTTTTAATGAACGAACTGATATTTTTTTTTACGTTAAGATTACAAGATATCAAAGTAATCGCACCTGAACTATAAAGAGAATAAGTAATTTATAATGAATATTCCGTTACAAAATAAGCAAAACGAAAAAAAAAATAAAAAATTATAAACAGTATAAGATGTTTATTTTTTGTATTTCTACTCATTTTCTGGCGCCGGTGTGTGCCATGTTAATCTTTCTTCATAAAATTTGATGACGATTTGAGGGCATTTAAGATTAGCAACTTTAGCCGGAACTAAATCGGCTTCGTCAGTTCCCTTCCATTTCATCAGAAACATGAGTTCACCGGAACTATCAGATGCACCGATTATCACTTCCGGATCAAGGCCTCGATCGAAGCCCTGTTTCTTTTCATCACCGCTTTTTTTCTTTATCTTATCTGGTTTGTCATCATCAGTTTTCTTTTCACTACGTTTTTCGTCTTTTTTTTTGTCTGTCTTTTCTTCTTTCTTCTTAGAGCTCGGGCCTCCCAATGATGGTTTTTGTCTCTTTGCAGTGGGCTCGTCTTTCTTTTCTGCATCGGAAGCCTCCTTACGTTTACGGTTATCTTCAAATTCCTTTATTAAATCGTGACAATTCAAATTTTCTTCCGGTTCCCATGTGCTTTCCTCAATCGGATAGCCTTTCCACTTGAGATAATACTGAACCTATAAAATATATGGGAATCGATATTACTTGATCGATACTCGTTACCATTTGGCAAGAACCAATTTACCAAAATCAGAAAAAAATTGTGGATATCTTACGTAAATTATAATAATATTAAACCTGGAACAGGGTAGAAATGAAGACTTTTATACGAAAGATACTATTACACGACTCTAAATAAAGACTGTTTGAAATTAATAACATACATTGGATTCATTGTACATTTAAATGCTGTTAATTAATAGAGATCAAGCAATTTAGATTAATTGGCCGATAGCAATTACCATTCGATACTAATAATTGAACAGTCAATAAAAAAGTATATCGATCTATTGTGTACTGGTCTCTTAAGATCCAGAATCTTGAATAAATTTGTTCAAAAAAGTAAAACTATATTAAATCGTCTAAAAAATAGTGTTTCAATTGATTTTTATATTATTGGTCAAAAAGTTTATAGTACCGAGAATAGTGGCGCAGTGAAAAGGACTGTCTCATTAAAAATAAATATATTTTTTTCCCTTTTGTTTAAACAATAACGGGCCAAGGTAGCAACTGGCGCCTTACTCACGACCCAAAAAAAAAAAAAAAATTATCGTAATAGGCACTTTTGCGAACGACTGCGCCACTATTAATACTATTAAAAAAGAGCTGATATGTCAAATATTTTTCAACTTCAATAATTTGATATCGTCGTTAGAATGCTGTCATTTCTTGTTGACTGTTAGTGTTATTGAAAATTAAAACATACACCTAACAAAATATACAGAATAGAGATTACTGTTACATAAGTGATAAAAAAAAAGTCAGTAAGTCTATTTGCAGCTCGTAGCGTATTTCTTTAGATACTACTTGCCCGAATTGTCTGAATCTACACTCAATTGAAATTCAACTTTTAATTGACTGTTTTTAATTATAATAAAATTAAATCGGTTATTGATAATTTTATTAGTTCTTACAAGAAATTGAGTTGAAAATTTTTTGGCGGGTAAATTCTGAAGATGTCTTTTGTCTATTTTGTACAAGAAATGGTCAACATAAATAGGTATATAGTGATTACAAAACAAGAAGCTAAAATTTAAAAAAATTGCATTTGCCACATAAAATTTCCTAAGCATAAAACAAATTGCGAAATTACAAACAGTAGTCATAAAAATAACATAAAAATTATGTCATGTATATTTGATACAAAATGTCTTCCGAGTTAATAGATACGAGAAAACAAGTGAAAATTGTACAGACCTTGCCTTTAACAAGGCGCCGATCTAAAATCTTTTCAACGGAGTACTCCTCCTCTTCGGATTCGCTGGCAGATCCAGCATCGCTTTTATCACTTTTAGCCATATTTATTCACTTATATTGCTTTTACACAGCGTCCTGTAACATAAAAGGCGGGTAAAGTTACTTGCAAAAATGATTATTTTATATTTCCACAAACATCACAGAACTGATAACTGAACTTTGCCAACTAAATGCTAATTACATATCTAAAATAAAATACAATTTTCAAATAATTATGTTATTTCAATGAATAATAAAAATAACATACCGGTACAAACGCAATGCGTAATGGCTGTCTACGAGTCGTATTGAGTTTATCGATGGCTTTAGGCTTGTAACTATATTCACAGCACAGCATGCTTATAGCCAACATCAGAAATGAATCTTGACAGCGTGAATTCAAGGAGGTACACAATAGTCAATTTGTACTACTGATTTCTATTAACAAGTGGATTGTGGATGTCCTTTAAATTAATTTTTAAAATGAGGCTATTTCTTAAACTTCCGTTCCGTCGTGGGTAAAAAATTCGTTGATTTTATCTATGACCAGATGGCCAGATCAGTCAAAATTTCTTAGGTAAATATCCTTCTGTAAAGTTTACAAATTAACTTTCTGATGGACGTTTAAATTTAAATAAATTGATCAGTGGTTTTTACGGGCTGTGTAGATTTTAAAAAAATTATATACTACTAGCTGCTCCTTGCGGCTCCGCACGCGTTTGTGATGAAACACGATAGGACAACAGTAGTGGCTATATACTTTTTTTGCGTTTAGTAAAAATCTGTTATTTTGAAATTACAAACAGACACTCCAATTTTATTTATCTGTATAGATTTATGTAAATTTAATATTCTTAATGGTTGTCAATTATTTCTAGAAAACTGACAAATGATTTTGATTGAAGTTTCGTCGCTAAGATTTTTCAATTTTTGTTTATAATAGGTCCTTGTTGAAAAACTGTTGTTTTATGCGACAACTATGACGTTTCTTATTGTTTCTGATTTTTTTTATTTTTATGTAAAATTAAATTTTTTTATCACGGTGGTGGCTATTAGAATGAAAAATAGTAATAAAACGATTGTTATTTTTCTTTTTTTTATGTTATAGCTCATAAGTTTTTTTTGTACTAATTACTGTGTAATTTCTTTGGTTCGGTAAATGATAAAAAAATTAGTGTCCGACCAAAATTAGTTTTACGGCCGAAACCGAAACCGAATTTCGGTCTCAGTCTCAGTTTTGCCGAAACCGAAACTTCATTTTTCGTGGGAAAAATAAAATAAACATTATCATAATCAGGCTTTATTATTTTTCAATTAATCATTCAGCCTCTGAAATTTTAACTAATCATTAACTTATCATATCATATTATTACCCCCCTTATTTCAAAAACACAAATAAATATACTTTTTTTTAATATTATTAAATAAAATAAAAGCTACAAAACAAA
The DNA here is from genome assembly GCA_963575645.1 of Xanthostigma xanthostigma. Taxonomy (NCBI): domain Eukaryota; kingdom Metazoa; phylum Arthropoda; class Insecta; order Raphidioptera; family Raphidiidae; genus Xanthostigma; species Xanthostigma xanthostigma. The sequence goes on from OY754468.1 coordinate 19,707,040, forward strand.
ATTACTTTTTAGTAAAAAGTATTTACCTAATAAATATGTTTAGGTATAGGTACACACAACAAAAAAAAAAAAACACTCTTTCATCTTAAGAACAAAACTATTTCTTCTAAACTTTGGTCATTTTGTATGGTACTCTTGTTAACGAACTACAATAAAATTAAAATTAATAAGTACCTACCTACCAAATACAACAACTAAATAAATATTTTTATTGCAAATAATAGGTATCAAAATAAAAAAAGTTTTCTTTCAAACTAAAAAAAAAAAAACGCGGAGCGCGCAGGCATAAAAGACACTTCGTCGCTCGCAGCTGCACCGCATTTCAGCGCGAAACCTCCCGAATGTAGTTTCGGTTTCGGCCGGATGGGTAGCCGAAACCGAAACTAAGCCGAAACCAGTTTTTTTGGCCGAAAGTGGCCGAAACCGAAATTTCGGTCGGACACTAAAAAAAATATAAAACTAAAGAAGGCACACTTGGGGCCCGCGTCGTATATGTTTCGTGAAAACGTTGAGTATTACTGTTTTCTGTACGCCGGCACATTACCCATAGACGTTTGGGATTTCTCGTTCTCTTTTCGATGCTGCCGGACCTCTCGCTTTCGCTCGGCGCTGGACTTTTCAGGCTTAGTGCATTCCTCTCTATGTGAGCAAAAGAGCAATAGACTACATACATTCGATCCATGATGTGAGCTTTCCGCTGACAGGCGATTCAGATGAAACGATATGTTTGACTACTTTGTAAATTTTAATTTAAAATCAATTTACACTTATATTCTGGCGACTATGTTTCTTGTCTCATTTTAGCCCCTATGCCCCGCGAGCTCTTTAAAATGACACCCGAATTAACGTCCTAGCGTTTCTATGATAGGTACGTTAATTTTAAACTTTATACAAAGCTAACTCGGGACTATCACGCCATACACTCGTGCGATGATGTTACAGGCAAAACAAATCGTGCGCAACGAACTCGTAAAGACATGCTCTACCCGTTGTGGACTCAACCATTGTTAACGCATTATTAGCGATTGAAATCTAAGGGTATTTGATGACACCAGAAAATTCGACCGGCTGTATTTAACGAGCGGATAGACGTTTTCACGTCAAAATTTTTTTTTTGTTTTCAATGTAACATGCTCTAGATTCAATAACGGCTTATACACGCAAAAAATCCAAATAAAAAATTGTGGGATGTGCGAACAAACTTTTCAAAATTTTCCACGCTGCTGGTTAGCTCATAGGTAGGCTAAAATAGTGCATAAGATTTTTAAAAATTTATCGTGGCCATCATGCAGAAGAAATTTTTTCAAGATAGGTAGTACATTTTGACTAGAAATGGAAACGCATATAATGCGAAGTTCTAATTCAGACCTAAACGATTTCCATTTTTCCCCAAATTAATTTCGAATAAGGGATTGTTTTTACTACCCTATCATACGCCTAAATCCTAATAGTGATTCACGAACATCTGTTTCGTGATGCATGAATTAAGAGTTTCATTACCTTTCAAGTGTCAGGTATGTTTTCAGGAATATAAAAACAACTTTAAACGTAATTATGTTAAAACATTGAATAACCACATACAGGCAGAAAATGAACGCCGGTCATCCCAACAATATATTTTTGAACAATAAAATTTGATGTAACCATGACCATTTTAATATTTTATGTAAACAAACAATTTTTTTACGTAAAAGTTATTCGATTTCATCTCGGTGAATATTATTGACAGACAATATGGAGAAAATTTTGATTACCATTTTTTTGATACTCTGCGTGATTCGTAAGTTTGATACCGACACATTTTTATTGAATTCAGTAATTTTCTTCATTACTATTAAAAACTTAACGTTTACTTTTCCAAAACATATTGTCTGTAGTTGTAGGAGAAACACATTACGCAATTCAAGTAGAGTTATATAATATTTACTAGCGGCCGTTTTGAGCAAGAACCAATCAGGAAGCGGTATCTTGTCACGTGGCCGGCATGGACAAACGCTCACAATCAAACATGGCGTCATAGTGTGTGTTCTGTTCAGAGACAATAAACGTTAACTTTTGTTAACATTCGAACTATCACTGAGCACGCGTCAAACCCATTTACAAAGCAAGCTTTAATACACGCATTGTGTGAAGCGAACACATAAAAGTCATCTCGAAACGCAGCGCCACAGCACGCTTGAAACCTAGCAAACAAATCTAGCAAGAAATCCAGTTGCAAAACCAACCTCGTGTGCAGTGGGCCAAATATTAATAACGACTGATATTAAGCGTTGTTTTTAGAAACTGTAAAACCGGCTTATAAGTGTAAACCGTCTCCTAGAAGAATTATTGGAGGTACTCTAACTGATATCAGAAATCATCCTTACCAGGTATGTCACGTTTGTTTTGATTTTCCAACGTTTTGGAACTGAAAAATTAATTATTTAATCGTTAAAATCAATGTTTTTATTTTCAATATTTTGATCAGTTTTCTTTTTCTAATAGGTTTACTTGCTAATACAGAAATTACGGAGTCGTATTTTTTGCGGTGGTTCGATATTAAATGACAGATTTATTTTAACGGCAGGCCATTGTGTTTATGACGACGATCGAAATAGATTAGTGAGACCTTCTGACGTAAGCATAGTGGTTGGCGATAGCATCGGCGTTTATCACGAGGAAGATCAGCAATCGCGACATGTGCTCAAAGCAATAAAAATACGAATACCTGATGGATATCCCGACGAATTTCAAGCCAAGGATGGTGACATTGCTATAGTTAAAGTAAATATGTTTGTCAATTAATCTCTGCAGTCAACTGGCGAGGTAGCCAATAACGGCCGCTGCACACGAGGTTGGATTTGCCGCTAGATTTCTTGCTAGATTTTACTACTAGTTTTCTAGGACAGGTTCTCTTTATTGCTTATATGTATGTGCCCGCAATGACGTCATTTCAAGCCTTGTAGCCTGCCTGCCGGCCAGCAGAAATTCCGACAGTGTTTCTAGAAGTGTTTCCAGTCTTGTGTGTAGCGACCTTAAGATTTTTAGATTTTGGGGTCATCAACGAAGATGGCGGACTTGTTTAAAACTCAAAAGAGATGTCTCAGAGCTGTTGAAAATGTTAGTACAAGACAATCCTGCAAACCAATATTTATAGGAAACATCGGCTGTTAACATTATTTATGATCTGTACTAGTGATGTGCCGGATATCCGTATCCGCGGATATCCGAGGGAGAAGAAAGATCCGATGGCGGATGTTTTACGGATCTTTTACCTTATTAATTTTCAATTCATAGATGAAATTATATATATAGGTGATTAGGTAATAATGAAAAACTGTTAAATTCCATTCAGATTATTTTTTATTTTTTTTAAATCGTATATTGCAAACATTTATCGTAGTGAGTACCATACCAATAGTACATAACTCAAAGGTACTAAAAAACTATCTTTATAATGAGATATCGCACATCGATCTTTGGAAAGAGACAATCTGTTATAAGAGTTATTTCTTAAAGAGGTCAATAACTTTTTCCCATAACAGATAGTCTCTTTCCAAAGGTCGATGTGCAATATTAACCGCCGCATACTCTAAGAAAGTAAAGATCCGTATCCGTATCCGCGGATCTTGAAACCAAAAATCCGTATTCAGATCCGTATCCGCGGATATACATTTTAAACGATCCGGCACATCACTAATCTGTACATATTAGAATGCGCAGTTTTTATTAAAACCAATAACTCGCTTTTCGAACGAAACTTAAAAGCTCATGAGCATAACACGCGCGATAAAGAAAATTATATTAACATGTATCATGTTTTAGCCCTGGGGTACTAAATTTTTTTGAGAGTCAATTTTGAGCGTCAATTTTTTGAGAGTCAATTTTGAGCGTCATTTGAGAGTCAATTTTGAGCGTCATTTGAGAGTCAATTTTGAGCGTCAATTTTTTGAGAGTCAATTTTGAGCGTCAATTTTTTCCGCGCAGAAAAAAAAAAACAAGTTTATAGAATTTCGAATCAATATCGAGGAGAAAACATGACACATGGTTGAAATTTTTGGTTCTACAACAGAAATCATTTTTAACATGTATCATGTTTTAGCCCTGGGGTACTAAATTCTAAACCAAGCTCATGTTAACGTCGGCGTAACAAATAAAATTTTAAAGGTTTATAACAAATTACCCCCTAGAGTCTGGACTGAAAGAACTACCAATAAAAAAGTTCAAGCAAGAGCTTAAAATTTACTTAAAAATAATAAGTTTTTATTCTATTAACGAATATTTTAGTCAGCCATATTGATATTATTTTTTATTGTTTTCTCTTGTAAATTGTTAATGTTGACCCATTCTACATTGTACTCAGTATGATGGAATAAAGATATATTATTATTATTATTACATAGTCGCTCGAAATAGCTATACTGCAGGTATTTCTAACTTTGTACACTTCTGACTTCAGTGAAGAATTTGGCCATGGTTGCCATTTGACTCGAATTGGTGTTTTCTAATTTAAGATGTATGTACAACTGGAAAATTTAAAATTATCATTTGTGGTCTGTACAATATTCTACAGGTGTGTAGGAGACAGAAATATATTTAACGCAGCTACACTTCTCGGTTGACTGTCGCTGCACAGAAAAGAGTTCATTAACATTTCAATAGTTTAAAGATTTATTAAAAATATTAGGAGGGGAGTATAATTACGCGATCAAGTTTACCTATTATAGTCGACTGCTCAGGGCGAAGACATATATACATTGGGGAGGGAGTTCAGCCTCCTCTCACCGATCGGTGCAGATATATTTGGGAGCCTGAACCAGTGGCGGTTCCTCTATGAGCGCTGCCGAGCTGCAGAACAACCAAAATCATGCACAGTTTTAGAATGAATTACATTTACCATATTTAACTAATATTTAATGTTAGAAAATAGTGTAAAAGTTACACAATTAACGCTAAAGTTTAACAGCCACTGACAAACCGCTTTGTGTGCATTCTACGTGGCAGACTTTCTTGAGTTCAGGCGCTATTCTGCGGTCCGAAGAAGCACATGAAACGTGATCATCTGAAATCCCCGGTGTAAATCGTGCAACTCCTGATCCACAACGTGTTATTTAGATCGGCTTTGAACTGCATTTACTATCAGCACATTAGCAGCGAAATGAAGCAGAGAATATAGCGGTAGAACCACTGAACCAGTCTCGTGTGCAGCGATCTTAAGATAAAAATTAGATCTCGCATGATGTCACACATAATATGCTTTAAATTTAAGAAAGATTGACTGTTTGCTATTGAGTAATGATAACTCATTTCGCCGCGAAAGTGGAAAGATTCGAGCTCGTGTTCTGTCGGTGACAGTATTTGAAAATACATTCTACTAATACCTATATAGCATCGTAACAATGGGTGTTTCTTAACAATTGTAGCAAACTATAGCTACCCTACACCTACTGTTAGTAACACTAATATTTTATTATATTGTTGAAATGAGAATAAAAAAAATTGGTTGTCTGTAAAGTCGGTTTACGGACGATAGTTTTACGTGATAACGTATTCCGTAATACATAACCTAAATTTATATAATAATTATAATAATTCGAATCTATGATATTGCATCTTTCGCTTCAAATTTAGGTTAATTTTATTTATTAAAATTACTTACCACCTATAATATAATTGTTTTTTTTAACATTCTTTCTTTCGTATTTATTTTAAGTCTCAAAGATTAGCTGTCATAATATTTTGAAAACAATTGTTTCACTGTTTATATAAAATTCCAAAACCTACTTACAATATTTAAGTATTTTCATACGTCAAAAAATTGATTTTTATAATGATAAAATTTGTATGAAAACGATTTTTTCGAGAGATGAGACCTAGCTAAAACGATTTTTTGCCCCCCAAAATCCCTTTTCAGTAAATTTCATCCAAATCGTTGGGGCCGTTTTCGAGAATAGCACGCACAGGGTCAGGCGGAACGTTAGGAACGTTACGAACGCTAGGAACGTTACACTTTTTCGTGCATGCAGCCGGTGTTTTATCAATTTATAAGATTGGTGATTTATCAATTTATAAGACGTTATCACGTCATATAGCTAAAAAATACCCATGGTTTCATTTTTGAAAAAAAAAAAACAACTGTTGCCTACAGAGATATTGTAAAAATTTTAGCATCGTCTCGTAGAGCTTTTCATTCTACAGTGAATTTTGTGAGTTTTTTTTTATATGGTAGCTATGGAAATCATTAATGCATTACAGAAGATCGATCCACGTAAATTGCATAATATGAACCTCCCTTGGGCGCCCAATTTATGTTGCATTTTATGTGGATAAAAACTCTAGGATATCTGCAACACTCTATATTTTGTTGTAAAATGTTGTGAGAAATATTTAATTGTTTTTTACTTTTGCAGACAAAGGAACGAATAAATCTGCATCCGGAAACTACCTGGCCTATTGAGTTAAACAGAAATACAATATTAAAACCTGAACAGAAGTGTGTTCTCACTGGTTGGGGAAAGACAGACGTAAATAACTTTTTTTTATCAACCTAAAAATACCGCCTAAAAACAAACTGTTCATTGTATGTATTGTGATCAGTGGCTTAGCTTAGGTGGCCAAGAGCTTCGGGGCAAAAAATAAACTGGACCCTCCAGTGACCAGGATAAATAGACCTAGTCTGGACTGCGCGAATCAAGTTCCGGTAGAAAGAGACAGAAGTAATTGAATGACATGCTATTTTTTCTCACACGAAGTGTGCCATGTAAATTTTTAGTGGCGTACACCATTTAAGTCTAATCAAAATTAATACTTGAGACTATTTTGTTGTTCGATGAGTTATTTAAAAAAAATTTGGTTACATATGTCAGTTTTTTCGCGTTTTAGTTTTCAAAATCAGAAAGAAGAGAGATTGACGTCAACCAATTCATTCCTTCTCTTATAATCAAATTTGGATGCACTGCAGTAGTTTACAGTAGCTCTCCGTAGGTAGGTACCATTTCGTTTAGGCTCTCTAACTAATATTAAAACATAATTAATGTAGCCTTTTTTCAAAGTTGGAAGCTTATGCAACCATAAGTACAAGTAATAACTATAGGTAGTAAATAAAAACAAAGTAGCTAGGCCACTAATTGTGGTCATCTACTAGTTTTATTCTTGTAGATTATTTATAGTGCCTACTTTATCGATACTCGATTTTTCGAACACTCACCCAAGTACTTTATCGATATTCGATTTCTCGAACACTCACTCACTCCTACTAATAGTATTAATAGACGATCGAACTTGGTACGGACCGGACAGCGGATATGGTCCGCTCCGTACCAAATCTGCTCGTCTAGACAGTAGTTTGCGTGTCCGCGCGGTTCGATGGTTTGCACATCGTACTTGGTCCGGTTCGTACTTATATCCGTGCGTATGTAATATGTATACAAGTACGATTGAACTTGATACATATAACCGTATAACGACGTCATTGTAATTCAAAACGTTGTGCAATACATGACAGAAATTTTGACAGAACGCGAAGTTCTTGGTGAAATATTGGTATTATATAAAGATTTCCCATGTTTGTGGGATCTATCAGATAACTTATATTGTAACAGAGAAACACGTAACAACGCTCTAGAAATTCTTCAGGAGTGTTATTCAAAATATGATCTTCGCTATCAAGCGATTTTATTAACTTCATATGACTAAATTCATCGCGATCTTTCAAATTGAATTTTGCCCACTCCTTTCTTTTCTTCCTTGTTGTTTGTGGCGGCATTAACGTTGCCACTAGACAAACGCAATTTTCGCGCGCTTAATCGGAGGCATGGTGTTCGCGACCTGTGTACAAGGAGACTGACAGATTCGGTCGTCTAGCTGTTGCAACCAGCGAACTTGATCCGCCGTACCATGTCCGTTCCCGGCCCGTACCAAGTTCGATCGTCTATTAATACTATAAGAAGTAATTAATTAATGGTTAAGTGCACCGATCTTCAAGGCCATTGCCAGGGAGATATCACCGGAGTTCAACTTCCCCTCAAAAATTTTTATAGAGGTCTGTGTAAACACACCGTTTACGTAACTACTAGATTTTTAAAAACTACCGCACGATACCCGAAAAACAGCGTACAAAGAAAGATAGGACTCACCGTTTTCCCAATTGTTTTTTCTGTTTACAGCCTTGCTTATCCTAGGTCAAAAGCAGATGTTATCAAAACTATGTTCCATTTTTACAGATGGAAAATGGCTCAACTATTTTACAATGTGTAACCCTTACGTTATTCGATTCGGACATATGTGAGCAGTTTCACATGGAAGAACTAGGCAACCTTCCAAAGGGAGTTTTATGTGCAGGCATATGGGAAGGTGGTAAAGATGGTTGTCAGGTATGTAAAGGCCGCTGCACGCAAGGCACGTTTTGCCTTTGGAATTACTGCTTGGATTTGTGCTGGCTGCGAGGATGCAAAATACGTCATTGTTGACTCGAGCGCGTGTTACAAGCTGGATTTAAAAAATTATAACCGGAGCCATTTTTCGTGCTTGTTTCTGTGCTGGCTCTTAGATAGAACGAATCAGACAACATAATCTTGTCGCGTGGACGACATGAGCAAACGTCATAATCAAACATGGCGTCGTATTGTGTGTTTTGTTCAGAGACAAGTAAACGTACATCTTTGTTAACATTCGAGCTGCCATTGCGCGCGAATCAAAACCATCTGCAAAGCTAGCTTAAAAACACGCACCGTGTGAAGCCAACATATAAAAAAAAAAATAAAATAGAACCTAGCAACGATATCAAGCACCGCATCTAGCGGCAAAACCAGCCTCGTGTACGGCGACCTTGTATTTAATTTTTATAATAGAGCCAGGTATATACGTGTCACTTTACTCCTAAAAAGACTGCTTGAGATACTTTTAGGTATTACATCATAACTATCTTAATTTTTTTTTAAACAAGCTTTCATTAGTTGTTAACAATAAAGAACTAAAAAGTTAAAAGTAATTTTATTCCGATTAAAAATAAGTCTTTTTTTACGTACTTATCACAGTGTCAATTAATTACAAATAAACGCGTGTTACACCTTCTTTTTTTCTTTCTTGCTATTAAAATGTAACACGCTTTTATTTGAAAATTCAGACCGTGATAAGTACGTAAAAAAAGACTTATTTTTAATCGGAATAAAATTACTTTTAACTTTTTAGTTCTTTATTGTTAACAACAAATAAAAGTTTGTTTAAAAATAAAAAAAATCGTTATTTATTTTTTAGTTTTTATTGTGCTTTATTAAAAGTGCAATTTGTAACCGGGCGAAAGCCGGACCGATCAATTAGTTATTATAATATTGTATTGTCATCGGAACTACATATGTATGCAAAATTTTAACTTCATTGGATAACGGAAAGTAGTTAAAAGTGCGACTTGCAACCGGGAGAAAGTCGGAACGGTCAGTTGGTTATTATAATATTGTATTATCATCGGAATTACATATTTATGCAAAATTTCAGCTCAATCGGAAACCTGGAACTGGGTCAAATTTAACTTGCAAGATTTGATTTCAGACAAACAGACACCGGGATAGGTGAAACTAAATAAAAGCTTATAAAAAAACACTGCCAGCTTTTTCAATGTATGGGAGCCTCCTAAACATAAATCCAATACAAAAATAAATGTGGAAACACGTTGATCTGTGGATCAACCCTAATACTTCCCGCTATGCGTTATTTAATTTAATTTTTTCATAGGGTGATTCAGGCGGACCGTTGGTTTGTGGTACTATCCAAGTTGGTGTTGCATCTTGGGGGGAAGGCTGTGGTTTACCGCATAAACCGGGAGTTTACACTGACGTTAAACATTATTATGACTGGATTCAAGCGTATTCAAGTTCTGCGAAAATATTCCTCAATGAAAGCATTCTTCTTTTTTTTATATTCATGATTTCTCTATTTTGAACAATGTATTTTTTTTTATACACGATTTGTAATTTTTTTATGTTTTACAAAATTTTTGTATAACATTAAACTTTTGTATTTTTGGAACGAAGTTCCTTATGGGACATTATAGATATGAATTATTCAAAGCAATGGCACGTCAATCCGGTGTCGGAGAGGCAACCGGATGGCGAGTGGTAATCTAGGCCTATGAGTGGTACAGAACCCCCTGGTAGCGGTCAAACAGACCCCAAATGGACGGAGGCGGCGATATGGGGGTGGGGCAAAATTGAAAAACGTTTGAAAAGGCAACCGGATAAAAATGCGGTTGCATTGAAGGAAACACCCTAATTATATAATAATTTTTTTTTGCCAGCCGAAACACGCGGGCCGTTTTTGCACTAGCGAATAAAAAAAAGTTTTGGGGGGTGGCTAAATAGGGGTAAATTTAATCGAAATCGGATGGCATTGATACACACTATTATTTGTACTTAGGACAGTATAAATTTCGAATGCCATCCGATTTAAACAATTTTTAGTGTGTTTTTTTTACTTATTGTTGAAGAAATCTAAAAAAAGGGTTTTTCGGCGACTTTGAGGGGTTGTTTCTCCGAAACTGCCCATCAGGATCGGATGGCAATTTTTTTCCAACGTTTGTCGGTGTCAATAAGTATGCTCACTAATATTGAAGCGGTTGGCTTTTCAGTTTTTTTTTTATTCGCTAGTGCAAAAACGGCCCGCGTGTTTCGGCTGGCAAAAAAAATGTATTATATAATTAGGGTATTTCCTTCAATGCAACCGCATTTTTATCCGGTTGTCTTTTCAAACATTTTTCGATTTTGCCCCACCCTCATATCGCCGCCCCCGTCCATTTAGGGTCCGTTTGACCGCTACCAGGGGGTTCTGCACCACTCATAGGCCCAAATTACCACTCGCCATCCGGCTGCCTCTCCGACACCGGATTGGCGTGCCATTGCTTTGAATAAATGGAGAAGGCTGGAAAAAAAACGTAAGAAAAAAAGAAAAATCGTCCAAATTTCGGAGATTATCCCCAAATTTTTATAAACATTGCACTAGCATTTATAAAGCCGTTACTGAATATGGGGAAAAATATCTGGCATAACATCACTGCAAATAAACTTTAAAAAATTGGTTGTCTGTAAAGTCGGTTTACGGACGATAGTTTTACGTGATAACGTATTCCGCTCGAATATCATATTTAATAATACATAACCTAAATTTTAGTAGCTGTCAAACTATATTTTTACAGACTAATAATTTGATCAACCAAAGCAAAATACATATTTTTAAGCAATTATAAAAGACATTTCAAAGAATGTATATATATTATATATTTGTTAACAAACCGTATAATTTATCTGGCCATCTGTCAGATGTAGCTTTCGCTGGAACAGCCGAAAAAAATGTTGAACGCACACTACTCTCTGACGTCACGCGAGAAGAGGGGGAAATGCGGCTTAGGCCGATCGTGCATCTCTATCGCTTATATCGCGCTTTCGCTTGAGGAACGTTTCTTTTTCGTGTGTGCTGGCGGTGTTTCATCAATTTTAAGACGTTATCACGTCAAAAGCGTAAAGAAAATCTAATCTAATTACCTATTGTAGGTCTGCTCGTAAACATAGACGTTGAAATTTGACACACTTATAATATAGGGCCCGGGACAGATTCTAACGGAATCGGATTTTTAGTGTATTTGCCATAAGGCACTTACACTATTGGCGTCGGTCGGATGGCGGGACCTAGGGGTCGGACCAAAATTTCTCGACGTTTCATAACTTTCTAAGAAGTTTGGCACCATTTTTGGAAAAGTATGTTTATATATGTATATATATGTTTATATATATATATATATATATATATATATATATGTGTGCGGGCTATAACTTTCGAAGGAGTTAATTGATTTTAACGAAATTTGGACTACATGTTGAAATCCATCACCGCACGAAGCCTATTTAAAATGGGCCCAATCGGGCCACTTTAAGGGTGGGTTTTAGGGGTTGAAAAATATTTTTGGGCCCAAAAATACCTAAAAATTTCTCCGAATCGTTTCAAAATTGAAATTTAACCCTTTAGTAATGATTAAAATGTGCTACCAAAATTTTATTAAAATCGGCCCGACAGGACCGGACTTAAAAATTTTATGAAAACGTTAGTTTGTAGACATGGATTTATTTAGTGAAGGGTGAATTTAATTTGTTATATTGATAACAATATTAAAATTAAGCAAAAATATTATTTTAAGGGGTGTATTAAGGGGTTAATTTTTTTATTTTGTTCAAAAATAAAGTTAAGTTTATATAAGGGAGCCACACTGCCTATAATAGCAAATACACTATATTGTCGGCAGGGTTTTGCACTGCGACCTGAGTTTTTGTTATTTAATTTTGGTCCCAGATGGAAGCAAATTGAAAACAAAAACGTTATTCGCTTATAATTCGCTCAATTTAAATCAGATCGGTTCGAAACCTGTCTTAAACGAAAGAGAAGAACATTTTACATAGAATTCGTATAACAGAATTCGCGCAAGTAGTTTTTTTATACATAAAAATGCAGAAATAATAAACACTGTAAATAAATTCGATTTTGCCTAATACATGGCGCTCGTGGATCGGCTATCCTTTTCTTTCATACGGTGTGTTATGGACATTTAAAGATTGCGATATCTAAACAATGTCAATGATTCAGTAGTAGAATACTCATCTCTCATGCGGGTGGCCGGGTTCGATTCCCGGCAGATGCACATAACAAATGTTATTTTTATTTTTTTTTTTTTGTTGCAAATCACACGATTAATTTTTGTTTAATAATCATAATTTAGTATAAATAAAATTTTCGAATAATTTATATACAAATTAGTAAAAAATATATATATAATAGATACATAGATACATAATAATTAGCGAAATTAACTTCGTTCCAACCAGGTGTCCCACGACACCTCTCGTCTTTTTTGATGGCTGGAAATATTCTGTAAGTGTTGCAAGTTATTTTTAGCGATTAATTAAGATTAAATTTGTATTATTGTAATCGATGTGAAGAACAACAACGGATCTGAGAATAGCCGAGCATGTAACAATGCCGTTGTTTACACGGTCACGATGTTTCTATGGTTTATCTATTACAAACCCCCAGCACCCAGGCAAAGGTGTAGATTAAATAGTTTCACAATTTCAAACTTCAATGTTTCTAATTTACACCTTTCTTTACTTTATTTTACGAAAAAGGAAAAACATTATTACATATATCTTTCTGTTTAATTTCTATTAAAATTAAAAAAAAAAATAATTTTACAGGGGGCGCTGAGTAATATCTTTTCTGGAAAGGGGGTGGTAGGCCAAATAAGTTTGATAATCACTGGGCTAGAGTCATCAAGCACAGAACCGAAGAACATCACGTACAAAGTGCATCTAAACTGCGTATTATGTGGTATCATGTTAGAAATAACGAAATTAAAGTTGTTTATTCAACTCATGCGCGCTATTCATGTTTTATCATGCCTAAAAACCGAACCCTAAATAGCCATTTACCGATTGGTGACAATTACTTGTCATAACTCAATGAAGATTCCTACTAGCTCGGCCATCGTGGAGTAATGAAAATAAACGTAACTATTTTCTGAGTTGTAACGAAATAGAAGGTAACAACAACTCTCTTTTGTTATCCATTGATGCTTAAATTGAGATGCCAAATGTTTTCGACATGGAGTTTATTCATAACCGGCTAACCTCAAACCAAAACATTAAATCGTGCTGTTAGTATTGACAATTTTTTTATAAAAAAATAAATAGATATTTGTATATGTCACCGGGATATTGTCAAATCTGTGATATTGTAATTTCACTAGTGAAATTACAATATCACGATTGAAAAAGAGTCGTGATATTGTAATTTCACTAAGTGAAATTATAATATCACGGGTTTGACAATATCCCGGTGACATATACATACCTTATATGAACGTATAACCGTGTTTAAAACGTGAATAACGCGCATTTGTTGAATAAAATTATGGGCGCAACTTGTAGGCTAAGTCATGACCTGTCAGTTGCGATGTTTTCAGCACGAGTCGTAGGTGCGCAGGCACGAGCGAAGCGAGTGCATACTGCGCACCTACGACTCGTCACGAATGACACCTGACACGCCATGAATGACTTAGACTACTAGTTACGCCAATAACTATTATATATTTTTAAAATGAATATATTATGCATGTCATTATTATCTGAATAATGAATACCTATACAGTATATTATGTAAACATAGGGAAATTAGCATTGGGAAAAAATACTTGGATCAGAGTTAGCCATGACTGCATTAATTGTTATTTCTATTGAATTATCGTGGCAATCTTGAGGATTTCTATTTTATTTTGATATTTTGATTTATTTTTTATTTACTTGGCTTTTTTAATAATAAAAAGCTCTTATAAATCATTATTTTAATTTTTTTGTACAAAAAAAAAAGAAAAAAAAAAGAAAAAAACAACTCCATCTGTTTGGAAACATTTCATTCAAAAATTGTCTGACTGGTATGCGCGTTGGTAAATCAGTGACCCAATGTCTTTAGGCTGAGCACGAATAGGCGGAGATATTTGATCTCGCACCATATTTAAGTATTTTTGGGAATTTAATGTCCCATTAAAAAAAGTGCGATTATGTTGTAATAATTTGAATATTTTCTTCGGTACTATACACATTCATTTTCCAAAAGAATATTTATCTGACAAATTGAAAAACAAAATTTCAAGGCTCACGCTGATCCAGTCATTTTTTCCACATGTTAGACCCTATGTGCACCTTACCTGTTTACATACTGTATAAGATATATTCATAGAGATATGTTGCTATAAATATTGAAAACACGTTTTGTTAATTGTTAAATTATTTATTTATTTTTTGATATTGGATTTTGACTCTAACGGTACTAAGAGATCTAGATGTACTTTGTAGTCATCATGTGCACAAACGTAGCATTTATGTTCAAACCGGTCTATTCTACCTGTGAACTCGACCCAATAAAAAAAATTGGGGTTGCCATTTAAAATTTCAGAGTTACTCCCTGCCCCACACGGGGGCACCTCCTTGGAAGGAATTTTTGTGACCGAAAAATACATTACAACGAGCTGAGCAACTTTCATTCGCAACATTTTTCAAAAAAACTTAATCTCTTCGAGATATTCAGACATTCCCGCACTTTTGAAACACTCTGTATTTTAAAAAAATATTACCCTCAATATTATCTTACCAACTTTTATTCGCAGATTTCCGTTACGATTTGGTTTCCTCTATTTCTTTTTGATAACTTTTCTGCTTTCGCAATAATATTCTCCTGATATTCAAAACTTGTTGCAGTTATTCCACCACTAACTATTCTCCATAATCAAAATCCAAAATAGGTGAACAATAAAAATCAACAGGAAACCCCTGTTTGAAATAATTTAGCTCATGACGTCACTGGAATCATGTTCGCCTCTATATTGACAACGTCATGTTTGAGGCGGGAAAAAATAACTTCAATTTTTAGTCTTCAAATTAGTATTGTCGAAAAATAAAAGTAGTTTTGAAATTATGTGAAAACAGCAAATTGAAAACTATGGAAAGTTTGCTAAAAAGTGAGCACCAGTTATCCCAATAATATATTATCTATTTTTAACAATGAACTTTGTTGTAACCATGACCTTTTTAATTGTTTGTCTAAATATAACAATTTTTTTTCATGTAAAAATTATTACTTTTATCTCGGTAATTATTATGATAGACGCAAATATGGAGAAATTTTTTATTACTTTTCTTTTGATATTATGCATAACTCGTAAGTTTGATAATAATTTATTACTCGTTTTCCTCGTTGAATAATTGAATGATATTTTAAACGTAAACTGTTTTTAGAATCAATAACGGCTTATAAATGTAAACCGTCCAAATCAAGAATTGTAGGAGGCTCGGATACTAACATTAGTCGCCATCCTTACCAGGTAGGTCGTGCTTGATTTGTTTTACAGTTTTTTCACCCGACTACGGTGAAATCAAAATAGGAGAGCTATTAAACATTTTTGGGTGCCGTTTTGGGGCATCGTAAATGTCTGAACACAAAATCGAAAACCAGGCTGAAGTGTAGTAGAGCCTAACCAAACCGTGAATTTTTAATTTTGCGAAATTTTATTGGCATAAAAAATCTTTGAGAAATTTCGAAATTTTAATTTCTTTAGTATTTAATAAAATAAAAAATAAATAGGCCAGATTGGTTTAATCGGTCCCGGTTTTAATTTTGAAAACCAACTACGCACGCGAGTCTGTAATGACGTCATTTTCATCCACGTAGCCAGTGTCAATTACGTAAATATTAACAATCACAATCTCGGATAAGTTGGTCAAATAGGATTTTCTGACAATGCGTCAGGCTATTTAATTTTTTTTACAACATGCTTTTTCTTTAGGTTTTCTTGGGAATCACAATGTCTTTCGGTCCTATTTCGTGCGGTGGTTCGATACTTAATGAGAGATATATTCTAACGGCAGCTCACTGTGTTTTCGACATATATGACAATGAACTGATCAAACCTTCCGCGGTATTAATAGTGGTTGGCGACACAGTCGGCAAAGGTGGAAAATCTCCATCGCGACAAGAGTTCGCAGCAACAAGTATAGTTGTGCCAAATGGATATCCTTCTGGATTTAAAGCAAATGGTGGTGACATTTGTATAATAAAAGTAAATGCGTCCGTTAATGGATTTATGTAAAAATAGCGGCTGCTTCATCAAAAGACACGTTAAAAAACAAGTTTAAATTTGATTGACTAAAAAACTGAAGCCTTATCAGATAAGCGTTTAGATTTTTAGTCAAACAAAATTAATATTTTTTTTTTATTTTTTCTTATTTGTTTTTCCTACCATAGTTACAGTCTATTTATTGTATTTTGGAAATCGCAAAGTCCGACAATAGTTTCTGTTATGAGTGACTTTTTATGCAGTATTCTGTTGTTATTCAAATCTTTGATTAACGTTTGATTAGAACTCTTCAATAAATAAAATTTTAAATTATCGACCAATTTTTCAGACAATATATTAACAAAATATAATTAATACATTAACGTTTCGATCCGGATTTAGACCTTCTTCAAAACTGATCTAAGAAATATAAAAAAATAATTAATATTTAATTTATAATTCGCTTTTAATAAAATTCTTTTAAAACTATTAAATAAAATCAAAATATTGTTTTTTCAATATTTTGATTTTTTTTAATAATTTTGAAAGAATTTTTTATTTTTTATAGATCAGTTTTGAAGAAGATCCAAATCCGGATCGAAACGTTAATGTATTAATTATATTTTGTTAATATATTGTCTGAAAAATTGGTCGATAATTTTATTTATTCTGTTGTTATTATAGACCAATATCCCAGACCCGCCTGACTTGCGTAATTTTAGTATTGCTAATATTTCATCAGTAAATGTACAATATTCAGTTAAAAACGCGGTATGACATTTTGCTAACTTGAAAGCGGGGCCCTTTTAAAGATAACAGGCCCGTTTTGAAACTGAAGTTGAAAAAAAAAATAAACTTAGGGTCTTTCTGTAGTATTTTTGGAATTGCCTTTTATTTTAATTCTTTTGTTTTCTGAAACTGAACAATAAATAACGAAGCTATTTCTTGAGGCGTTTTTTAGGAAACACTGTGTATTCGTAGTGAGTAGTTGGTTGTATATAGGTAGCGATTTAACTATATTCTGTTCATTGTATAATATTTGAATTAAAAAAAAAAACTTTTAGACACATGATCGAATAAAAATGGACCCGAAAAGTGCTTGGCCTATTAACTTAAACAATCATATTAAACTCAAGAATGATATGGAGTGTGTTGTGACTGGTTGGGGAGCGACATCCGTAAATATTTTTTTTTATCAATATATAAAAATCAATCGTAGTTTTTAGGGAGCTGACGTTCATCTTAGTTTACCGAGGTGAATGTTGTGTCCAAATTTCATGATGATCGGAGTTACCGCTTAAAAGTTTTTGTCGGACGGACAAATTTTGAGTTATATTTCGCAATAATTTTCATTGATGCTTGCTCATATTGGTCGTAGCCTGATATTATATAGTCTATAGCCTTCCTCGATAAATGGACTATCCAAGAAAATAAAATTCAATTCGAACCAGTAGTTCCTGAGATTGGCGCGTTCAACCAAACAAACTCTTCAGCTTTATGTATTAGTACCTACAGATAAGAAAAAATGCTCTAAATTACATAAATAGGTTTTTTTGTGCGTCAGATCTCTAACTATAGTTTTTAGTGAATTTGGTAAGAATTGTCCACTTAAGGACGTAGTCCTATGTTCAGGCTCGTTTTCAACCTTTATTTCAGAATTTTTTTTAATCACAAAATAATGTAGGTACAATCATTTCAATTTTGTGACATGCTTTTACTGACATCGTAAGCTAAGAAACAAAAATTTTTTTTTGATTAATTTTACGCCATTTTATAATTGTTTTTTTAACCTAAAGTAGACAACTTTAAATGGAGGACGTCTGTGAAGTTAGCATCTCAAGTGCCAGCATCTCACAAATAAACCGCATATAAACTGGCACCCCGCATAGTTCTACAGTTCTTGATAAGTTTTAACAATAGTTCCGTCGATTTTACTATCGAAACCGCATTTTGAAAAAATGAGATGCTAACTTCACAAATCGGATTTTTCAAGTGTCAGCATCTCACAAATAAACTGCATATAAACTGGCACCCCGCATAGTTCTACAGTTCTTGACAAGTTTTAACAATAGTTCCGTCGATTTTACTATCGAAACCGCATTTTGAAAAAATGAGATGCTAACTTCGCAAATCGAATTTTAGCATCTCATCGGATTTCACAAATTTGAGGGTACTAGAGGTGAAATTAAGAAAGTTGTACATCCTAAATCTATTCTACACATAGTTCTACCGAGTTAAAATAATAAGGATCGCTGATATTCATAATAACCAAAATATCCATAGAGCAGTGAGATTCTGGGGTAAAATTGAGAAGCAAACTTGCAAAACCTGACAAATCCAGTTTTACTAGTTTCGAGTAAATCGCGCTAAAATCTGTCACACAGAATCGTTTAGATAATTAATAAATTTTATTTTACGATATATTGGTCATAGATTTTTTTTTCAATAATAAATAAAATTATTGACCAATTTTTCAGACAATTATATTGACAAAGATATAAATGAGTTTACTGAATTTAAAAAGAAATATTTATTATCTTAAAAAAACAAAAAACATTTGTTTCGATTTATTGGGTTTTGCATGAAACTAGAATTGTATCGGGGTTTTTTCGGAAATCAATTAATATATAAGTATTTTAGAAAGCGTTTATTAATATGATAACACCGAAGAAAAAGTACATTTTTCAGAATAAAAACTACTTATATAAAAGATTCTTATTTTTTTTTAAGTTTTAAAAAATCATAAACAATAAAATACAATAATAGTACCTGCGTAGTAAAAACAAAACTTTAACAGCCGTTTTTATAGGATTTATCGGGTTTAGCTTTATTCTGAATACACAGATCGATAAAGCTCACCAAAAGTTATACCACAGCATCTCACGTTTGTATGCTTATTTTGTTTACAACAATGATACATAATTACTAAGTATGTTCAAAAGACCAGCACTCTTGCAGAACTTATGTAACAGACCCTTAGTTATCGTCCAAAACATTTATACAACTCAAAAACACCGGTTATACCACAGTATCTCACTCATATATGAACATTTGTTTTTAACAATGAACCATCAATTTTGGTATTTTTAAAGAACAGAACTATTTCAAAATTTGTGTAAGGGACTTCCAGTTATCATTTAAGGAAATTGTTACTGCGTAGAAACCTTAGTTATAACACACCATCTCATGTTTTTATGGATATTTTATTTATTTCAGTAAACGGTAATTTCTCTGGATACTCAAAAGACCAGAATCTTCCATAATTAACCGTCGTAATCTCCATACGACTGACAATTATACTCCAGCATCTCACTTCTCTTATTATGATTATCAGCGATCCTAATTATTTTAACCCGGTAGAACTATGTACAGAATAGATTTAGGATGTACAACTTTCTTAATTTCACCTCTAGTACACTCATATTTGTGAAATTCGATGAGATGCTAAAATTCGATTTGCGAAGTTAGCATCTCATATTTTCAAAATGCGATTTTGATAGTAAAATCGACGGAACTATTGTTAAAACTTGTCAAGAACTGTAGAACTATGCGGGGTGCCAGTTTATATGCAGTTTATTTGTGAGATGCTGACACTTGAAAAATCCAATTTGTGAAGTTAGCATCTCATTTTTTCAAAATGCGGTTTTGATAGTAAAATCGACGGAACTATTGTTAAAACTTGTCAAGAACTGTAGAACTATGCGGGATGCCAGTTTATATGCGGTTTATTTGTGAGATGCTGACACTTGAGATGCTAACTTCACACACGTAAATGGAGGTAGGTGGGTAGCGCGGGTGATAACGTCACTTGGAGTCATCTGAATTATAACAATTAAATTGGTTATTGTTTCGTAGTGAGGTGTATGAGTGGTAATTAATAATATAATTTTAATGTTGATAATAAGATTTATTCTTTCTGTGTTAAACGTCGAACTTATTCTGTTCTAAAACTGTACAATATTTTACAATTAACAAAAACTAAATTACATCATTTATTAATAACGATTACATAAGGAATCTAATAAAAGTTATATACAAGTTGTAACAAAATACATTACATTTCTCCCTTAAATAAAATAACTAAACTGAAAATTAGAATTTTTAAACAAAATATTACTTCAAAATATTATTTGAAAAAGACACAAAAAATTAAGTATAATTAAGTCGATCTGGCTGTTTAAGTTGACTCCTTCTTCTAAGATCAACTTTATTCACTGTGTCCGCCTGGACATTTAATTGCACATCATCATTATCATTATTATTGCAAGATGAACTGGGAATGAATGAAGATGTCAAATTAACACCACTTATGTTAGCATTATTATTCATTTTACTATTTATTTTAAGTATCTGATTTATATGACGCTTCCAAATCAGTTCACCTTCCAATAGTTTGACAATATAAGTACGTTTTCCTAAAATTTTTGTTACTTCTGCCTTAGCCCACTTAGGTGTCATAGCTCTGTAATCTTTAACTAATACAATTTCATTTAGATTTATAGTTTCGGATCGTGTTCCTTGATAATTTTTAATTTGTGTAACTTGCTTGTTAATGACAGAATTTTTAACGGACGGTACAAGTAAATCTAATCGACATCTAAGTGGTCTACCGAACATAAGTTTTGCTGGAGATTCTCCTGTGGTACAGTGAGCTGTATTTCTATAATTTAATAGAAATCTGTTCAGAGCTGTACTTAAATCAAAATTATTATTTTCTAATTTAATGGTTTTTAAATAATTTTTTATAATTCTCACTCCCGTCTCAGCCAAGCCATTTGTGGCAGGATGAAAGGGAGCACCAGTCAGATGCCTGATGCCATTTTTATTTAAAAAATTTTGAAATTCACCAGATGTAAATGTTCTGGCGTTATCAGTCACCAATTCTTTTGGGAGTCCAAATCTCGCGAATACTTCTCGAAATTTACAAATTGTCGTAGTACTATCCAAACTAGGTACTTTAAAGCATTCCAACCATTTGGTTGACGCATCGACAATAACTAAAAAGTTTGAATTAAAAATAGGACCCAAAAAATCAGCATGCAAGCGTGTCCAGGGTTCCTGAGGCCATGGCCAGGACATTAGCTGTGCAGTGGGTGGTTCATTCCGTTGACATAGACATGCTGTACAATTTTGTATTGTTAATTCAATATCTTTGTCAAGGGATGGCCACCAGACATAACTGCGAGCGAGTGCCTTGGTTTTTACCATGCCCATGTGGGTTGCGTGTAATTCTCTTAAAATGTTAGAGCGTAATTTTTGTGGTACAACTACTCGGTGTCCCCATAGTAAACAATTTAATTCTACTGATAGTTCATGTTTCCGAATAGCGTACGGTTTTAATTCATCGTTAAATTTAATATTTGGCCAACCTTTAAGCACATACTGTAAAACTTTATTTAATATAGTATCTTTATTTGTTTCCAATTTAATTTTATTCACATTTATGGGTAAATCATTATTATTTTCAATAAAATTTAAATACGAAATATCATTTTCATTTGTTTGTTTTTCAATTGTTATATTAGTTGGTAATAATCTTGATAACCAGTCAGCTTGATTTAATTTAGTGTTAATATATTTAATTTCAAAATTGAAAGATGATAAAAAAGATGCCCATCTTTGCAATCTGTTAGCTGAAATGATTGGTATACCCTTTTTAGGGCCAAATATAGTTACCAAGGGTTTATGATCAGAAATTAAAATAAATTTTTTTCCGAATAAATACTGATAGAATTTAGTTGTGCCAAAAATGATAGCTAACGCTTCTTTCTGAATTTGTGGGTATTCACTTTCTGCTTTAGAAAGAACTCTTGAAGCGTATGCTATAGGCCTTAGTTCATTATTAATTTTATGAGAGATGAACGCACCAATACCATAATTTGATGCGTCAACCGTCAAGGTAACTTCTAAATTCGGATCAAAGTGTACCAGTACAGGTGAAGTTGTCAGAATTTTTTTTATATTTTCAAAAGATATTTGACATTTACTATTCCAGTTCCAACTATTTTCTTTTCTTAATAAGGCATACAAAGGTTGTAACACAGTAGCTGAGTTAGGAATAAATTTATGGTAAAAATTAACCATTCCCAAAAATGACTTAAGCTCCGTTAAATTATTAGGTGCTCTTGCCTTTTCCACTGCCTCAACTCTGTCGTTACATGTATGTAAACCTTCAGAATTTATTACGTGACCTAAGTATTTTACAGAATTACAGAAAAATTCACACTTCTCCTTTTTAACTTTAAGACCGCATTTTTGTAAAATATCAAAAACATTATATAATCGTTCAATATGAAGTGTATCATTGGGTGCGGTTATGATTATATCATCTAAAAAGCTTCCAATTCCCGGCATTCCAACAAATAATTGCTCAATAATTCTTTGAAAGAATGCTGGCGCACTTTTTATTCCAAAAGGTAATCGCGTATAACGATATAAACCTTTATGTGTTGATATAGTTACCAACAAACTTGATTTATCTGACAACAAAACCTGTTGATAAGCATCAGAAAGGTCTATTTTTGTAAATTTAATACCGCCTTGTAATTGATTAAATAAATATTCGATCCTGGGTAACGGGTAATGAACATCTTCTAAAGCCGGGTTCAGAGTACATTTAAAGTCGCCGCATATTCTTATGTCACCATTAGGTTTCATTATCGGCACAATCGGCGTTGCCCATTCAGCAGTTTCTACCTGTATTAAAATTCCCCGACTCACCAAGCGTTGTAACTCTTTTTCAACCTTGGGTTTCAATGCAAATGCTAGAGGTCTAGCTTTAAAAAATTTAGGTTTAGCATCCTGTTTCAAATTCAATGTAAATTTTTCTTTGGTATATGTACCGAGTTCGTCATCGAATACTGAACTGTATTTACTAATGAAATTATTTATATCAAAATTAGTGGAATTGTTAATTCCGGAGATATTTAAATTTAATTGACAAAAAGCCGTTCGTCCAAGCAATGGCGGACCTCCTTTAGGGACAACCAAGGTTTCGATACAATACGGACGACCTTTGAATTTTACGTTTAAATAAATTTTACCGGCAGGCTTAAATAATTGACCCGCATAATCTTTTAATATTATACCGGTACTTTGCAGTTTAATTTTATTTGCAAATTTATTATAAAAATCTATTGAAACCGCTGAATGTTCAGAACCGGTATCTAATTCAAAATGATATTTTTTATTTTCAATTTCTAAAGTTACGGTAAATGCGCTTTTAGGATTAATGCTTACTGTGTGATGAAACATGGGTTCCACAGTACTATAATTATGACCGGAAACATTTTGTTCATTACGATTAAAATTTTTATTTTTATGTCGGCACACAGTAGCAATATGCCCTTTTTTATTACAAATATTGCAAGTACAATTTTTATACCTACATTTCTTTGTGGAATGATTTTGCCTCCCACAAATCTTGCATTTCGGCGTCTCCTGAATTTTCTTGATGTGATGAGACTCTGCAGTTCCGCTATCTTTTTCCTTCGTGGAAGCCTCTTTCGCCTTGGCAAGTTCTATTAATTTTTGTGCGGTCACTGAAGTTGCGTCTTCCTCCATCAATCTGTCCATTATCGCGTTTGGTCCCATTCCAATCACGAATATATCCCGAATGACCGTTTCCAGTTCCCCTTTGAAACCGCAAACTCCCGCTAAATTTCTGACACGTGCTGCCCAGTCAGCTACTGATTCTTCAGCATTTTTGCGTGCCGTGTATAAATCTTTTCGTGCCGCAAAATAAGAACGCACTGGCTTAAATTGATTCTCTAATATTTCAAGTAATTCTTTAAAAGCTTTCTTTTCCGGTTCGACAGGAACGCATAATGTATTTAATAATTTGTAAGTTGGTTCACTGAGCGAATTTAATAGATAGCCTCGTTTATAGTCTTCATTTTTTATGTCATTTACAATGAAATATTGCTGCAGACGTCTACGATAAATTTCAAAATCTGCTGTCAAATGATTAAATTCGGATAAAATTCCCGAACTAGAGTTAACCGGCTGTGCACTCGCAGCTGTATCTGCCGCTGGATGTGGCATTTTTATTTTTAATTTTAATAGTTTATAATTTTAATTATTTATATTAAGTTTATCTCGTCGCCATTTGAGGTGTATGAGTGGTAATTAATAATATAATTTTAATGTTGATAATAAGATTTATTCTATCTGTGTTAAACGTCGAACTTATTCTGTTCTAAAACTGTACAATATTTTACAATTAACAAAAACTAAATTACATCATTTATTAATAACGATTACATAAGGAATCTAATAAAAGTTATATACAAGTTGTAACAAAATACATTATGGTGCCTCTACACTAGTGGCCAGCACCGCCACTCAAATAAGTGCCCATCATCGCCGCGATGATTGCCTAGCCCTCCACACAATCGTGCCGGTCCGATTTTGTGTACGGGCGCACAATGCTGGCCACGCATTCCTTTGATGTACCGACAATCAACCGATTACTGCCGATTACAGGCGATTATGTCCACGCACCGACGAATATGCCCTCTACACAATCGTGAGTGCCTGTAAGTGGCGGTGATGGCCACTAGTGTAGAGGAGCCTTTACACGTAGGCTTGTGGCTCTATATAACACAAGCTGGGTTTGAAAAAAAACATCGAGAAAATCGTGATTTTGTCGTTGAAAATCGATTTAAAAAAATAGAAATAATTTTTATAATTATTTATAACTCTACTACCGAACGGAGCTATATTGTTGTGTAGAATACCCTGTGCAAAATTGAAAGCAATCGGTTGTATACAATTGTTTCAATCACCCGCGTCGCTTACAAAACGTAGTTTTGAGAAAAACGCGTTTAAAGTTTTGATTTCAGATTTCTTACAAAAAAATAAAAATGAATATTTACACTAATCAGCTATGCCTGGTGTATAGTAAACCTTCCTTTTCTTCAAAAGCGTTGTTTTCTGTTAACTTTTTTGCTCTACTCTGCGAGAGTATAAGGGTAACGTGATAACAATAACATTTAAGAGGTAAGAGCAGGTAAGAGTCTTACCGTAAGACCGTTGCTGCTCTCGACTATATGCTATATAGCTTTGTAAATATTTAATATTTCGGTCTAAAATTTTTACAGTAAGTATTTTATCAATATATTATACTTATTAAAAATGTAAAAAAAATAAATTCGATTTTCCGAAACCCGAACACCAGACTACGTCCTTAAACAACGCGCTGTTAAACGTTTCAATCAAATAAGAATATCCTCAGTATTACCTTCAGGATCTTGAGGATGTTTATTTACGGGTTTGATGCTCGTAAATAATTTCGACGATTGGCCACTGTTTCTACTCTAGCGGTACACGATTTAGGTACTAAAAAAGTAGATATAATTTATGATTAATATAGTAAAGTGCTGATTTGAGTTAAGAAACAAATGCGACAAAACCCATTTTCATTTTTTATAGGAGGGCGGAACCGAGGCGACCAATTTACAATGTGTAACTCTCAAGCTAATACCATGGGGTACATGTAAAAAATTTATATATGGTATTCATAAGGCCACTGCAGATGGAACTTTATGTGCTGGACATATGGAAGGTGGTAAAGACAGTTGTCAGGTATACGTTATTTTATAAGCAACTTTACGTATCTTATATAACACAAATAAAATTTTAAACAAGAATTTAGAATAAAGCCGCTGCACACGAGACTGGTTTTGCCACTGAATTGGCTGCTGGGACTTGTGCGACAGCCGCGTTGACTGCAAGTATGGAAATGACGCCACTATGGGCTCTGTTGCTTGGTCACAGGCTGGAATTTAGAATTAGAACCAGATATATTTTCGTGCTTCATTCTCTGCTGAATTTGAACAAGAACCAATTAAATAACAGGTGCCACGTGAACGAGATGTGCAAACGTTGTAAACAAAATGGCGTCTAGCATATACTATATATATAATTTGTGACAGTTTATCTGTTACTAATATTGTAAAGAGAGAGTGCCAATTTTTGTTTGTGTGTATGCGGAAGTTAATCTCTGGACTCACAACTACTGCACTTATTTGAAAAATTATTTCAAAATTTGAGAGATAAGATTACGCCAGATCAAAGATATTCGTCAACTAAGTCGGAAAAATTCGAGCTTCCACGGCATGCGCTGCATCAATAGTTAAAATTCGGAACGTTTATACCATCTTAATGATTGACCAATAGTGTCAAGTCACTTGTTCAATTTTTACACTGTCGGTATTGGGACAAACGTATCAAATACCGAATTAAAGTTGTGTCGTGATAATTTTATGTAGCCTTAAAATGTTTTCTGTGCAATTGAAAACAACATCTCAGCACGAACCATGTTATAAAACGACAAAAAATTATGCAAGATTTGCTTACCTATATCCTTCCATTACAGCGGCTATTTCCAACATAGAGAGAGGGAGAGAAATTGAAGATTATCTACGTTCGACAGTTTAAGTACTAACAGACGATCGAACTTGGTACGAAGCGGACAGCGGATATGGTCCGTTCCGTACCAAATCTGCTCGTCTGGACAGTAGTCTGCGTGTCCGCCCGGTTCGATGAGATGCACATCGTACTTTTTTTTTTTTATATAGGTTTTTTTGGCTTTTGTTTTTAGAAAACATTTAGCCACGACAATTATTTATTTATTATTTAACCATTCCTTTCTTATACCTAATTAATTATACGGGGACACAATAGAGGGATGGACCATGGAGAATAGTATAAGGTTTAATGGAGCGCACGAGCCAAGCGAGCAGGATGATACACACAAGACGGCTTTGAACCATGGATCCATGGCTTTTGGAGTCACACGAACGGTAAGTGTTAGTAATGATTAATGTTTATTTATTTTTACCCTAGTTAAATTTGTAATTTTATGTTATTAAGAAAGTGATGTATTGCTTTAAATATTTTTATGTTAATAGCGCCTATTAAATTGGGATACCACACTGGAAGAGGAATTTTGCACTGGATTAAATGTTGAAAAAGAATAACACGTTCATTGTTATACATGGGACATTCCAATATGATATGTACAGCATCGGCTATAATAGTATTATCACATGAGCAAAAAGGTGAGTCGATTATTTTTAATCTGTATAAGTAATTTGGAAACAGGGCGTGATTAAATCGTAGTCTACATATCGTTGTTATAAGTTGTCTGTCCGCTTCTATTTTGGAGAACCACGGTGTCTTAGTGACTTCCGATTGTATCGCTCTGTAAAAATTTCCTTTTGTGTGCACTCCTTTGACCCATTGTTCTTCCCAAGACCTATTATATTTATTTTCAATTATATTTTTTACATCATCGTATGCATATTCTATGTTTTTAACTGTTCCTGAATTTATAGCCTTTTTTGCATAATCATCCACTATGATGTTCCCTGTTATACTTGCGTGTCCTTTTATCCAGATTAACGAAATATTTTTTTTATTTTTTAATTCATATAATAACTTCAGAATTTCGATAATTATATAATTTTTGTTTTTTTCAGGACTTTTTAGTGCTTGTAGAACACTCATTGAATCAGTGCATATGATTATATTTTTGTCTGTGTTTAAATTCTGACAGTAGGTGAGAGCTTCTTTAATGGCGTTTGCCTCTGCACTAAATATTGACATTGATGCCGGCAGACTGAATAAGGTAGAAACGTTTTGAGAAGAATCAAACCAGGCGCACCCGACATTTTCGTTCATCTTAGACGCGTCAGTGTATATGAAATGCGCCTCTGGGAATAATTCTAAGAGTTCACTGTTTGTACTTATATAATTTTCATTGTAAATTTGATAATTTTGTATTAATATATTGTATGGCACAGTATATATGATAGGATAAGTATTTTTATATATTTTTTTTTGTTCTGAACTTATGTCTATTTGATTATTGACCAAAATAGGTGTGGTTCTACAGATCCAATGTCTGTGGGTCAGGACTAAGCATGTTAAATGATTAATTAAACTTGGTATTTTACTATTTTTGTCTGACTTTTTATTTAGCAAAAATCTAGATCCTAATTTATGCCTCCTTTTTTCAAGTGATTGTTCGGCACATTCTATTAACAATGCGTTTGTGGGTGTCGATCTTAGAGCTCCTATACATTGTCTGAGGGCTTTGTATTGAATTCGATCTAGACATACGAGGTTGGAGTATGCGGCGGAGCCGAATAGGAAAGAACCAAAGTCAATTTTTGACCTTATAATGGCTTTGTAAACGTTGAGACAGATTTTAGGGTCTGCTCCCCATCTTGAATGCGCAATTACTTTTATGATATTGATACCTATTTCGCAACCTTGAACGACTGAATTAATATGTTTTTTCCAGTTGAGCTTATTGTCTAGCCACAGACCTAAAAACTTGTGATCATTTACTATTTGTATGTTCATATTTATATTTATGCGTAAATTTTCGGGTTTTTTAAATTTTCTTTTATTTGTAAATATTACACACTTACTTTTATTGCAAGATAACGACATTCCAGTTTCCCCAAGCCATTGGGAAAATGTATATACTGCATCCGCTAAGCTTAGTAAGCCTTCTGACATATTTTCATTACAGGTGTATAAGCATACATCGTCTGCATATTGTAGAATTTTTAAATTAGGTGCAAATATGCCCTCAAAGTTTTTGGTGAATATCACATATAAGAGAGGACTTAAGATCCCTCCCTGAGGTAACCCAACATGGGTTCTTCTTGTCTGAACAATTTTTTGGCCTAGACGGAAATGTAAATCCCTTTCACTTATTATATTATAAATGAAATTATTTAAATGCTTGGGAAGTCCAATTAATTCCATATTTTTATGTAATAAGTTAGGTATCACCGTATCGTATGCGCCCTGTATGTCTAAAAATGCAACTGATGTAAATTGTTTTTCGGTCATTGCGATCTGTATATCTGTAACAAGATTCGTAAGATTGTCCATGACACTGTAGCCTCTTCTGAATCCGTATTGAGATTTGGGAAACATGTTGTTTATTTCCATCCAGTGGTACAATCTATTGACGATCATTCTTTCTATAGTTTTTAAAACGCATGAACATAATGAAATAGGTCGATAGGAATTTGCTTGACATTTAGCTTTTCCAGGTTTTAACACCGGTATCACACAAATATCTTTCCAGGATGGAGGAATTCTACCAGACAGGTATATATCATTATAAATAACCAAGAGTTTTTGTTTCGCATTTAGAGGTAAATTATAAAGCATAGAATATGTGAGAAAGTCAAGACCAGGGGCAGAATTATTTTTATTTTTTAGAGCACGTTCTAATTCGTTATAAGAGAAGGGTTGTATTAATTCGTGATTTTTTTCACTATTCATAGAAAATTCCAGTGGTTGGTGAACATAATTCGGTGCTAATTTATTAGCGAATTCATCTATCCAATTGTTGTCATGTATAACGGGGGGCTCTTGTGAAGTTTTCTTGACGAAAAATTTCATTCTTTTAATGTTTTCCCAGATTTCTGAGGCAGGCGTACTTCTGTTTAAAGTTTCGCAGTATATACGGAATTTTTCTCGCTTTTTCTTCTTAAATATATGTTTTATTTTAGCGTCAGCATTTTTGTATGTGTTATAATTAACGAAATCGGGGTGTTGTTTATATCTATGGAATGCTTTTTTCCTGTCCTTTAATAACTCATCGCATTCTGCATCTCTCCAAAATAAATCTTTATAATTTTTTATCTTTATTTCTTTAAACTTTGGAATGCTTTTATTGGCTGCGGAATTAATGATGTTTATTAAATCCTCATAACCTACTACATTGCCATATAAATTGTTTATTTCGTTTTCAATCAGCTTTGAATATTCTACCCAGTTAGCTTTTTTTGTGTTCCACATGTATGGCGATTTAAAGCTATTCATTTTAGGAATGTTATTTTCCACAAAATTAAGAATTATAGGACAGTGATCAGATCCATAAGTGTCTTTAAGACATGACCACGTGATTTTATTGGCTAGATGCGCGTCAATAATAGAAACGTCTACTGAAGACTTCCTACGATTGGGACGTTGAAATAAAGTTTCAGATCCGTCGTTTAATATAATTAAATTGTTATTGTCTATTGCTTTGATGAGATTTTCGCCTTCTCTATCGCTGTATTCACACCCCCATGTATAATAGTGGGCGTTAAAATCACCAAGAATTAGAACAGGTAACGTTAATTTATTGAATATGTTATTCCACAAGTGGGTTGGACTATTGTGTTTTGGGGAACAATAAACAGAAACTACGATGAACGGATTTTTACACTCAATTTGAGTGGCACAAATTTGAATAAAGTCATTACAAAATTGATCTAGATTGATTTTCATGCATCTTAAACTTTTATGTATGAGGATTGCTGCACCTCCTCTTCCATCCTGTCTGTTTGCCTGAATTATATTAAAACCATTTAAATAAAAATTCGAATTGCCTTGTAGCCAGGATTCTGATATAGCTGCTATTTTGATTTTATAATCCCTTACTAGTATCTCAAGGTTGATCTTATTAGCTACTAACGACCTACAATTCCACTGCAGAATATTTATATTCTCCATCGTTGTTGAAATGTTCACTGATTATATCACTAATTAAATATCTGAGTGCTCTTACTTTAGGTGAACTTGGTAATTGTTCTATTAGGTTTGTGACTGAATCCATCATTTTTTTAAAGATTAATTCTGGGTCGTTTTCGTTATCGTTTGGTCTGTATGGGTTAAATTTTATCGGCACGAATTTTTGTTTGCACATATCAGGTGTCTCCGAAGTGATTTTCGGGGGACCTCTGTGGTGACGAACAACACTATTCTGGCTGTTCTCACCGGAGTAACGTGAGTCCGTATGTTGGTTATTCCTATTTACCCGATGATCTTTATTAATTATGGATTGTTTTTTTGTTGCCCCGTGGGAATTGTTAGACATTTCAGACATATTATGTTCATAATTAATTAAAGACGTGTCTTCACACAGATTTGAGAAAATGTTATTTGCTAAGTGTCTCCTTGACTCAACATGTGTCCTATCAAGGAGTTGATATTGTGAATTACTATTCATCGTTGCTGGGCTATCCTTATACAAACTGGGAAAGGCTTTATAACTATTTATATCTATTGTACCTGTTGCAGATGCGTACGTGTTTTTAACTTTTTGAGTAGCCTCATAATACGAAATATTCAAATCTGCCATTTTTTGTTTAATTATTTGTTGTTTACTGTACTCAGGGCAATTTTTGTCAGTGGCTACATGCTGACCTTGACAAAAAATGCATCTCGGTACATCTAAATTACATTCTGAAATTGGGTGCTGCTCACCGCACTTTTTACATCTACTATGACTTCGACATTGCTTCTGCATGTGTCCAAATCGTAAACAGTTAAAGCACTGAACTACTTTGGGAGTGAATTGACTTACTTCGCAAATTGTATTATCAAGTTTTATATATTGGGGAAGTTTTTGACCGACAAATGTTATAAACACCGTTTGAGTCTTAATTATTCTGTCATCAACTTTTCTTGTTACGCGACTAACTTTATGAACTTTAAACGGGGATTGAATGTTTTGTATCAAATACTCTTCATCGAGAACTGAGTCCACTCCTCTCACTACACCGGACTTGTATAAAAGATGGTTGGGAATGTAACATTCAAGTTTCAGATCATTAGATAGCTGACTTTCGATTACATAGTTAGCAGCCTGACTATTTTCAAATTCTATTTTGATCCTATTTCGACCTACCGACTTTATATTTTTTATTGAGTCTTGGGCTTTACTAAGGTGGTTATTAATGTACCGGCCTATAAACATTGGGTGCGTTTTCCCCACATTTTTATCCAAACTTTCTATGAATATATAAAAGGGACCCTGATCATTTTCATTAAATTTAGCTTTATTTATCGGATTTCTAATTGATTTGGTAGTACTATTATTATCGTTAGAATTTACTCTGTCTTTCTCATTATTATCTATTATTATCATTTCGTTATTAGTTATATTTTTAGAGGTTGATGGCAGCGATTCAACTGCACCGTTTTTAGATTGAGTACAAGTAGACGATTGCGAGTTCAAATCTGAACAATCCATGTCATCTTCGTCCGTCTCATTACTTCTTACAACCTGCCTATCTGTTTTTGATACGATGTTATCAATAATATTTTCTTTGAGCTTCAATTCTTTTTCTTTATTAATTAACACTTTTCGTTTGTTTTTAGACTTTTTCATATTCACTTCAAGGGATTTAACTAACACCTTACCTTGAATTCTTCTGTTACGTAAATTTATTCCCTCAGGAAGTTCATCCTGAGAGAGTTTTGTTACCTTCGCTGAGTATGATTTTAATCCGAGCTCCCCATCTGAAGAGGGAGTTGCATTCACTCCTCCGGAGTTGGCTGGCATTCACTTCACTAACTGCCACTTATTGAAATTTTTATTTTTCAACAAATTTTATACACAAAATTAAATTAACGTTTTTAAATAAACAAAACAAGAAAAATAAATGTTTAATTCACATATGATTAATTTTTGATCATACAAAAAACGAGAAAAAAAAAAAAAAAGTGAAAAAAAAAAAAAAAAAAACACTGTTTTTATTGACACTATTTATTCCGCTGAAACAATTTATCGCACGTCCGTTCTCTATCACAATTAGATTGAGACTGACATCGTACTTGGTCCGGTCCGGTACAATATCCGTGCGTGTGTATAGCAGTATGACGGACTTGATACATATAACCGTATAACGACGTCATTGTAATTCAAAAATAGTGCACAAGTACCGGATTTAGAGGTCTGGAGGCCTCGGGGCAACAAAGGAGTGGAGGCCCCCTGGCCCCAAACTATTTTCCAAATAAAATGGACAATTTTTTTCAGTCGATTTTTTCAATAAATAATTCATTGTGAAACCAAGTATAGATTCTTTTATTATTTAACAAACATATAAATATAATCAGAAACAAGAATTATCTAAAAATTAAATTTTAGCATTAACGAACAGAACTTTCTGAGCTGAAATCCAGTTCCCGAAGTAAATCACTTTCAATGCTCAGGAAATTTGAATGTTTTTTCCAAAGTCTCTATTATGGGGATCTCTCTTTTGTGGTGGCCCCGGGGCTGTATTCCCTGTTGCCCTCCCCTAAATACGGCCCTGGTTGTGCAACATGACAGAAATTTTGACAGAACGCGAAGTTCTTGGTGGAGTATTGGTATTATAAAAAGATTTTTCATGTTTGTGGGATCTATCAGATAAGTTATATTGTAACAAAGAAGCGCGTAACAACGCTCTAGAAATTCTTCGGGAGTGTTATTCAAAATATGATCTTCGCTATCAAGCGATTTTATTAACTTCATATGACTAAATTCATCGCGATCTTTCAAATAGAATTTTGCCCACTCCTTTCTTTTCTTCCTTGTTGTTTGTGGCGGCATTAACGTTGCCGCTAGAACAATCGCAATTTTCGCGCGCTTAATCGGAGGCATGATTACGTACCTGTGTACACAAGGAGACTGACAGATTCGGTCGTCTGTTGCAACCAGCGAGCTTGATCCGCCGTACCATGTCCGTTGTCGGACCGGACCAAGTTCGATCGTCTGTTAGTACAATTATGTTAGCGTCGAAAACTCAAAACGACACTTCTGCACACACCAATCACGAGTCACATAACAAAATTTAATTAGTTATTTATAGACGCTCAACAACTATGATCATTAGTATCTAAATTAAAGTTAATCATACACAGTTAAACACTATTAATGCATTTTACAAGGTTTAACAAAACAAAATTGCATATTCAAGGGCCAGACGCGAGGCCGAAAATTGATATCTGTTCACTTTTGCACGTACAAGATACGCGCATACGAAGAGCCTAGTAGATGCACATGGTTTCTTTATTTTTTTATTATTTCTTTATTTAATTATACTGCACAGGTGCACGAAAGTCTACTATCAGGTTTAAGAACAAACACTTTACTGACATAACCAGCCTGCATTAATTATTTATTTTGACCTAATTGAATGTCAAATTACTTTTCTTATGTACCTAACAATGCCAATAGGGTATACTAATATGCACAACTTTTGAAAATATTTAAAAACAATTATTTTCATATTAAAAATTATCAAACACATGAAATCATATATTAAAACATTCCTATTGAATTAAAAAATAAATATTCTTTTTGGGCAAGATATTTTGATTATTTAAAAACGCCATTTTTGCGCGGGTGATCTGTGACGTCATATAGCATGTCAACAATTTTGTTACAAAGAGTTAACAACTCTGTGGCAACCATAATATGTTTACGTGTTTTTTGACGTCACACTATGGTCGAATCAATAGCATTGCGTTTCGATATTTTATATTTCGCGCGTATTTATTGCATTTTTGTTTAATTAATATTTATTATTTAGCAAAAATTTAAAAAGAAAACACTATTTAGAGTTTAATCAATTGCAATAAAGATTACAAAAAATAACATTTATACTATAAATAAAACTCGGGTCGCAGTGCGAAACCCTGCCGACAATATAGTGTATTTGCTTTTATAAGCAGTGTGGCTCTATTGTATGAACTTAACTTTGTTTTTGGACAAAATAAAAAAAATTACCCTCTAATACACCCCTTAAAACAACATTTTTTTTACTTAATTTCAATACTACATACCAATTCAACATCTGTACCAAATTACATACACCCTTCAGTATGTAAATCCATATCAGTAAACTTGCATTTTCATAAAATTTGTAAGTCCGGTCATGTCGGGCCGATTTTATTTAAATTTTAGCAGCACATTTCAATAATTACTAAAGGGTTAAATTTCAAATTTGAAGTGATTCTGAGAATTTTTTCCGTATTTTTGGGCCCAAAAACATTTTTCAACCCCTAAATACCCCCCTTAAAACGGCCCGATCGGGCCCATTTTAAATAGGCTTCTTGCGATGATGGATTCCAACATGTGGACCAAATTTCGTTTAAATCGATTAAGTCTGTCGAGAGTTATCGTGGTCACACATATATATATATATAAATATATATATAAATATATATATATATATATACATATATATATAAACATTTCCAAAAATGGTGCCAAACTTCTTAGAAACTTATGAAACGTCGAGAAATTTTGGTCCGACCCCTAGGTCCCGCCATCCGACCGACGCCAATAGTGTAAGTGCCTTATGGCAAATACACTAATAAGTTACGTATGTATATACCCCTATTATTATTACCCGTAGAACTGTATTCTTTCTCTCTTTATTTATATGATGTTTAAAATATTTTTGTGTAGATAATAAACTGAAGGATATTTCTTTTTCTTCTAAACATATTATAAAGAGGTAAATTTTGGATGTAGGAGGCAAACTCCGAAACTACTTATCCGATTTCACAAAATGTTTCACCAATATTTAGAATGAACCTTCAGAATAGTCATAGGCTATATATTGTCGCGTTAAAATAAAAGCGCTTTTCGTGGAAACCAATTCTGCAACGTAAGTCAACGAAAAAACGGTGGCAATGTACAAATTCGGATGAAGCCGGACCGGGCCGCTAGTGGTTAATTAAATGAATAAAAAAGCGTTAATAAATTGCTATTCGTCTGCGAAGAATAAATTCTGCTGTAATTGGGTTGTCGTCCAGTTTTTGGCATTGCATTCGCAACAAAACCAGCTACAAATTCAGCCTCAGAACGCTCATTGTGTGAAGCCAACACACATAGAAACCATCATAATATCCAGCGCAACAGCACGCCTGTAATCGAGCAGCGACAACAAGCAGCCAATTCAGCAGCAAAATCAGCGTCGTGTGCAGCGGACTTTAGGTAATCGTGAAAACTACATATCATGAGCGACACAATATTATAGGTATCAAAGCTGAACACTGAAACATTTTTTTCTTTTTCTACTCGATGAGAGATATTCACAAAATACATTCTACATGACTAATTTCAAACATTTTAAACGTAAAAACAATCGAAGTCGTCGTGGGAGGCCTGGCAGAAGGGAAACAGAAATTTAAGTTTTCCAAATCCAACTTTAAGTTACAAAGCCTATGGACACTCTACGGACACTTCCTAAAGCCTTATGGACACTGCAACTTTAAGTTACTAGCAGCAGCACACCTATTCTAGTAACTAATAAATCTCAGTTAGATAGCCTCGTCAACAAAAGCCATGTTGCAATCCAGGGAGAAGAAAGATCCGTATCCGTATCCGTTAGTTTTTGGCGGATCTTTTACCTTATTAATTTTCAATTCATAGATGAAATTTTATATATAGGTATAGGTGATTAGGTAATAATGAAAAACTGTTAAATTCCATTCAGATTATTTTTTATTTTTTAAAATCGTATTTGGCACCTTTATATTGCAAACATTTATCGTAGTGAGTACCATACCAATAGTACATAACTCAAAGGTACTAAAAACTATCTTTATAATGAGATATTGCACATCAATCTTTGGAAAGAGACAATCTGTTATGAGAGTTAACTCTTAAAGAGGTCAATAACTTTTTCCCATAACAGATAGTCTGTTTGCAAAGGTCGATATGCAATATTTACCGCCGCGTACTCTAAGAAAGTTAAGATCCGTATCCGCGGAGCTTGAAACCAAATATCCGTATCAGATCCGTATTCGCGGATATACATTTTTAACGATCCGGCACATCACTAATAACTATATAGTAACTGAAAAAAACGTCGTCCCATAAAAGTGTCGACCCAATTTCACGGTTTTACTCTAAACCAAACGCGTTATTACATATGTTCCATCAAAAAAGTATTTCGCAGTCTTACAAAATAAAACAGCAAGGTGCTATTCTACACCGTAATATTATCAATAATTATCAAGCTTAAGAAAATAAGCTAATTTAATTTTTCATTACGATATGTTTATAGGGAGATTCAGGCGGACCTTTGGTTTGTGGTGATACGCAAGTTGGCCTTATATCCTGGGGGAAGGGTTGTGGAGTAGCTGGTCGACCGGGAGTCTACACTGACGTTAGGTATTATCATGGCTGGATTCAAGAACATTCCAATTCCTCTAAAATAACCTTTAACGAAAGCATTTGTTTTCTTTTGATTCTCATATTTTCACTATTTTAAATAACGTATTTTTTTAATGCCTGTGTTATATTTTTCTGTTTCTACTTTTAACTTCATATGTATCTAACTTAAATTTTGTTTGTGTATTTTCGGAAATATTTTGTAAATTAAGCAATTTTTATAATCCATTTTTTATTAAGTAATTTTAAATCATTTATGAGTTTATAGTTGATTTATAAATTAAAAAAAAAATTGCTATTTTTATTTTGAAAAATCTTTTTTATTTTTATTATCAAAAAAATGAACCTTAATGAAATGGAGTCAAAAACAAGTCGTGCGTGGACCATTTATACGAATCCTACAAGTGTGTCCCTCGAGGACCACACGACCAACCTCCCAGTGTGATCCATATGTAAATAAATTATATAACTTATATATAAAATAAAACCTGCCCTGTTCTTTTATATACACAAAGTTAAAAAATTCATAAAAAAATGTTATTTTTCCTTAAAAAAATATTTGCAGAGTATTTCAATCTAATGGTTGTAGATATAGTTGTCCTTGAATTTATCCGGTTAATCTCATAGGTATAGGTATAGCTGGACAAGTTTTAAAATACTTTTTAAACGAACACATCTGGTCACTTAATATATTAATTATATCATTCCTAGAAAAATCTCTAGCCTATATTTGAAAATGTCGGAACTCAACTGAACATGGAAATTATTTTAGTTATCAAGCGTCTAAAATTTAAAATAGTTGGCAAAACCAAAAGTGCACATCCCGCAAGTTTTCCACTGTATGATAAAAAAATAACAATTAAAAAATATTTTTAATAAATTTAAAAAGATTTAAAAATTTAAAGAAATAAATAATTAAAAATTGAAAAAATATTTTTTTTAACTTTGCAAAAATAAAAAAAAATAAGAACTATACATAATATAATATATAATTAATATCAAGTGGAATAAAATAAAACAAAATAAAAAGAAAAAAAAAGAAAAAAATCAATGATTTCGTATGGAATCGAACCCAGGACCTTGCCCTTGGGGATCCAACGGCATAACCATTACGCCACGGCGGCCTAATACGTGTAGTGGTGTTATTACGGTATAGAAGTGTAGCACTTGTTTTATGGATTACACTATATTTACACAGCAATTATTATATTGTTTTTTTAAACTATTAGCTGTCAAAAATAATAAAATAAAACTGTTTATAAAAATTAAACTACTAAACACATTTTAGTGAATTTAAATAGGGTTCTGGTCTGATAGTAAACAAAGTGAATAAAATATAACCCAAGGCAATCCGACCAAAATTGCGATCTGTAGAGTCGTGACGTACGTACGTACGTACATACGTACAGACCAACCGACAACTGCTGTTTGTGATTTTCAATTACAATTTTAATAGTATTTATGAACTCGAATTGATTTAAAAATGGTTCTATTTTATAGATTAGAATCTCCTCTTTTCAAAAAGCTTCAATTTGAATGGATTTCGTGTGAAATTAACTTAGATATAACTTCTTATATGCACATACCGCTAGTTTAGCGGTATGTGCAATAGAATATACGTACTATTGTGATCTAGACGGCAGTGTTTTTGTAGAGCAATATTGTTTCTTGTTTGTCATTATGGAAAAAAAGTTGAAAATTGAAATGTATACGGAAAAATAGCATGAAAACTGGTACTTTTTTAATAATTTCATGTTTGGAGACATTTCTGGTAGAAGCAAATATTATTAAATCGAGAATATTTGATGGAGTATTGGCAAAAGAAAAACAATTCCCGTTTCAAGTTCAATTAATAATTAGAACATTAAGAGGTTCGTACAGATGTAGTGGTTCGATAATCAAAGCTAACTGTATTGTATCTGCCGGACATTGTTTCATTTTCGCGGATGATCCAATCGTTGACATTTTGGTTTTTGCTGGATATGTCGAAGCAAAATATGTAAATGATCGTACAGAAA
Source organism: Xanthostigma xanthostigma (assembly GCA_963575645.1). Taxonomy (NCBI): domain Eukaryota; kingdom Metazoa; phylum Arthropoda; class Insecta; order Raphidioptera; family Raphidiidae; genus Xanthostigma; species Xanthostigma xanthostigma. The sequence continues at coordinate 19,746,650 of OY754468.1, forward strand.
TAGTCGTCAAAAAATACATAACGCACGAGAACACGTTCAATACTGACGATAATTTTGCACATGACATTGCTATATTAATACTAAAAAAGAAATTGACTTTTAATGAAGGCATTCAACCTATTGGATTATCTGAGATGTCTCCTGAAGTAGGCACCAACTGTTCAATATCTGGATGGGGCAAAACGGAGGCAAGCGAATCGTCCGAAAAACTGTTATATACATTTATTCCGATTTTTGATTGGGCACGATGTTATGCACTGTTTAAAGAACTTAATCTTGTAAAAAAATACTTTGTAGTACGTAAAGACGAAATCTGTGCGGGAGATATCAACAGCCCAAAAGATTGTGGGCAAGGAGATTCAGGCGGACCGCTCGTGTGCAATAATAAATTATCTGGGCTTGTTTCTTGGGGATTTTCTACACCAGGATTGCCGGGAGTTTATACAGATATTTCGAAATATGTGAACTGGATTGAGGAAACTTACGAACATGGCTCAGGTGGCCTGACTTTGCATAATTCGACGAGTTTAGTTTCCGTTTTTCAATATTTAATTTTATTGAATACACTGTTTACATTGGGCTGCGTGTTTTAATAATAATTCTCTTTACATAAAGTGTTCTTCTTTATTAAAGTCGTTATTTTTTGTCTTCGCTTAGTTCGTCTAAAGGCCCCCACACACCTCGTTCTTTTTTGGCAGTTTTAACCACACGGGTAAAACTGTACGGGTAAAACGGTCGATGTGTGGCCAAAAACCGTCCTTCTTACCGGCGTTCAAAAATATCTGCTGCTGCTTGATTTTTAACCGTCCGTTTTAAACGTGTCGTTCAAGTCGGCCCGTGTGTGTGACGACGCAGTTAAAAAGGACGGGTTTTGTTCGACTCTGTAACGTTGTAGGATCCATCAAAGCAGATCAGATGATGCCACGACTTCAGAAAAACTGAACGAAACAACGCCTAGTGTGTGGATATGATCGTTGCTCGTGTTTACCCGTACAGTTTTACCCGTGCGGTTAAAACTGCCTAAAAAGAACGAGGTGTATGGGGGCCTTAACTCTACACAATGGATTTTAATGAGGTTTTCACAATCATTTAGAGAATTTCTTCCGGAAGGTTAACATGTATAATAGATTCATATAAAATTTAAATATAGTAGAGAAATCCCGATGTTTGTAATCAAGTATTAAAAAGACGCTTTTAGAACTAACACTAACTAAACCATATAGGTACATCAAATTAAATTAAATACCACACAGTTATAGGACTTTAAAAGGTCTGCAGAAAAGTCTGCGATAGCATAATATGTCTATATTCTAAGGATGACCCACAGCAATCGTTTTTATCTTTCAAAAGCTTAACCAAAAACAATACATTATTTGCGAAGCTATTTTGACACATCAAGACACTCAAGAAGTGAATTCCAGTCGCACTTTTAATTTAATATTTAAAAGAAATAAAAATATTACAGCTAGGCAGCGTCGGTGTGACCTCAGGGAATACCGGGACTTTTCCCGGTGGGCCGCCGAATCGAATCTTTTTCTTCTTAGTTACATGATCACGTTGAGGCGTGATGAGTTCATTTACTTTATTATTGTTTTAGAACTTTCCCGGTAACTTTTTAGGTTCCAGACCGGCCCTGCAACTAAGTAGGTAGATTTAGATAGATAGATATATAGATAGATTATTTTATTGTAGAGTATATAGAAAAAATTGGTTGTCTGTAAAGTCGGTTTACGGACGATAGTTTTACGTGATAACGTATTCCGTAATACATAACCTAAACCTCCCAAAATTTGGTTTCAATCCGCTTATCCTTGGTGTCGGAATGATAAGAAATGTCAAAAGTGACGTTTGCAACTTACAAAGTATTATGTTCTAATAATAATTAGTTATTCCAATACTTAACTTAGAAGGCTTTGCATTTCACAATATACTAATGTCAAAAAATTGAATTAAACATTAGAAATGCAGCTGTTTTCATGTTAAGACAAGACATACGTTTGCTTCTAATTTCCATGTACGGCAAACAAAGACAACCGACCGCGTCGCGCCATGCATTACACAACATTGCATTTATACAGCTATTTTTCTATATAAATTTGTATAAAATATTTTTCTATATAAATTTGTATAAAAAAACTGTTTAGGCAAATTCTGTTATACGAAATCTATGTAAAATGTTCTCCTCTTTCGTTTAAGACTGGTTTCAAACCGATCTGATTTAAATTGAGCGAGAAATTAGCAAAAAGCACGCACAGGGTCAGGCGGAACGTTAGGAACGTTAGGAACGTTACGTTACACTTTTTCGAACATGCAGCCGGTGTTTTATCAATTTATAATATTGGTGATTCATCAATTTATAAGACGTTATCACGTCAAAAAAACAGCATATAAAATATGTGTTTTTTTATACGAATTCATTTTAGTATCTTCTGCTGAAATAGTTATAAATAATTCGTATAATTAGTGAAGGCACAAAAGAAAAAAAATGTAAATAAGCAAATTTCAGAATAAAAAATTGTTTATTTAAGAATAATTGTAATGTACACTAAAGCCCCCAAATATGTATAATACCTATAATATAAAATAAATACTAATTATAAGGTAATCATAAACAATTAATATAAATAAAAATAATTAAAACTAATATAGCACAGTAAATAACAAAATCTTTGAACAGATTTTCAGTTGGTAATTGAATAATATTTTAAAAATAATTTTAAAATTTGAGAAACCATAGTTTTGCAATAAAACTACCTATTAGGAATTTATATCAAAATTTTAAATAAATAAATGAAAATTATGTTCTTTAATAATTCAATTTTCTCCTCTATAGTCCAGGGAATAAAGACAGAAAATTAGTCAAACTTCGGAAAAATTAGGGGAAATCTAGATTTAGGTATGAACCTTACTTTCGTGGTTCTAAACAATATACCAAATGTCTCCACCAATACATTTGCCGCAAAAAATGTTACGCGGGTCAAAGGTCACAAAATATTTTTTCGCGACAATCTCGCAATGATTTTTATAGAAAAAATAGTGGTTATCAAATTTGTAGCTTACAAAAACATAATATTACTTTTTTCTGTAAGACTATTTAAGACATCATGATACTTTTTCTCTCACATCGCATTCATTCAATCGCTTAGTAACCCCTTTCAGTTCACGCATCCGCATGATGTACGTCGTATGATGCATTGTATTTGTTCGTATAACCGCATCAAACGAATCGAACTGATATAAGAATCATAAACGTTACAACTTTTTAAATCAAATTTATCGAAAACCGTTAGTCTTACGAAAAAAAGTAGGCAATTTTCTATGCTACATATTTGATGACCACTATTTTTCCATAAAAGTCACCGTAAGGCCTAGCACACATGAAGAGCGTTCAACGCGCGTTGGCCCAACGCGCGTTTACAATTTCTATACAATTGTATAGAACTGTTTATATGATAACGCGCGTTCAACGCGCCACCAACGCGCGTTATCATATAAACAGTTCTATACAATTGTATAGAAATTGTAAACGCGCGTTGGGCCAACGCGCGTTGAACGCCTCTCATATAAACTAGGCCTTAACGAGATTTTCGCGAAAAACCGTTTTTTCTGACCTTTCATTCCGCGTAACATTTTTAGCTTCACATGTATCGGTGGGGACTTTTGGGGTATACGCTAGGAAAGTATCTTTTGACAAGCGACATTTGCGCCCTCTCGTGTTTTTTTTTTTTTTAAATTCTGGTTCAGCCATAACCTTAGTGTCATATGTAATAAGTGCATTTTAATAAGGATTAATAATTGTTGAATAAAATGGGTAAAAAGCTATCAAATTGGAAGTGCTGTGTTGTTGATGGTAAAGATACACCAACTAAAAATCCAGAATTACAATTCCACCGTTTTTCTGAATTTTCGTATGAATTAGAGAGGAAAAAATTGGACTGCAGCAGTATGTCGTCAAGGGTAATTAAATTGTATTTTACGTCTGTAATCATTATTAAATACATGAAAAATATCATAATTGTTACTTTGTTAGCAAAAATAAGATTTAAAAAATATTGAAACAAAAAATCTATATTATTTACCTATGTAGTTTTTTTACTGACATTGTGGGTAAATATTTTTTTATGGTTAAGAATAAAGCTGGTTTCCATGTGTTTGTAAATTTAGAGTGAGCTAGATTTTAAAAAATAAAACACGAGATGCCGCAAAGATCGCATGTCAAAGATACTTTCCAAGCGTATATTGTTTAGAACCACGAAAGGAAGGTTCATGCAAAAATTCAGCTTTCCCCTAATTTTTCTACTATGAAATGTCTCTGTTCCCTGTATTACTAAAGCTATAATATAAATGCATATAACAGAAATTCGCGTAACTATATCGCGTTACGACTTGGCCGAATGAATTATCGAGCTATCGGTGCTATATGAAAACGCGTCATCAAATCGGCCGATTTTGTGTCGTACGACAATATGAAGGCTCTGTTACAAATTACACTATTGAAACTATGATCAGTATAACAGAAAAATTTACAGTGAAAAAATACCGTGAAATAAAACAATATAGAATACCCTCTTTCAAGACTATATAGGTACTTAAAAGTATTCCAGTCTTCCAGAGCTTGTATTTACGGTTCTCAAACAAACTTTAAAAAGTTTGAAATTTTCTGGAAAGTAAATCTTTTTTTCCGACGTCTACAATGTCGGCACAATAAATTAAAACAATGTGAATTTTATGTCGGTATAAATGGTGTTAATTAATGAGAGGTTTATATGAAGTCCGCCATGTACCGCAATCAAAAACAACCGGAAGAACAATGAAGAGATGGTAGGCTTTGCAATACGTGGACACCAGATTTTACGTACGCACTGGAAGGTCAAGTGCAAAATGGAGTGAAACAACTAGTTGAACTAGAAATTTGAAGTATAAAGAGACGTCGTTAGATGTTATGACACCATTATCTTAGATAAGATTTAAGAACGACAGTTCGACAGCTTCAATTGCTTTCCAAACGGTAAAATTTAGTCTTGACACAATTTGAAACGGTTTTTTACAGTTCCCGCATGTCTTTTAAAATCCAAATATTACTTTGTCCAATATTACTTTAACATTGCATTTTTGGACAGTCCAGTATTTCTCGGGAATTTAAATGAAGACAAATCTGGCAATTCTTTTATATTGTTTCGAAATGGGAAAGCCTACAATCATCAGCGTGTAAGGAAGGTTTCTACGTTTTGTACCATGTAAACTTTTTTAAAATATAATTTAAAAAAGTATTGTTTTTATGTTACCCGACCTGTGTAATTTATTTTTTCATTTATATAGGTTATTATCAAAAGAATTCTTGATTAAAGGCATAAAAAAGAACTAAGTTTTAGTAATAAGTATGAATAATATTTAATGTAGTGTGGTGTATTTTCCTCTAATAATTAAAAAAATGGCACATGTCTAAAAGTTTGAGAACACTTAGCTCGGCTGTAAATAACCTTTTTTTATGAATTTCTTTACGTTTAAAATATACAATATTCATTGACTAGTTTGGTAATCAATAGTTGCATACTTATTATAACACAACATGCAGTAACAAATATTTTAACTTCTTCGTCTTTAATTGAGTTCACCTACATATTATAGTCTAAGATCCCGATTTGGTTCGATCTTCACCCATCGAGCTTTCTAATGAAATTTTATTCGTTGCCATGGTTACCTCCATATAACATGTTCCACGTGTTTGCAATAAAATTATCTACATTTTCATATATATCACTAAATAGAAAAACCAAAAATATTAATTCGAAGGTGCTTGTCTATCTGGTTTTATGCCAAGAATCAAAATGTCGACCAAACTTTGGCATTTTATATACATATTTTACTTTCGATTGCTAATAAATTTATCTGAAAACTTGATAATTACATTTCAGAAATAAAATTAACAACTGTAATTTTTTATTAGAAACAGCTGTGCCAAGAAATTGAATGGCAACCAAGTCAATTTTTCTTTATTAATACAATATATTATCAAAATTCTAATTTCATTAGAAAACTCGATGGGTGAAGATCGAGCCGATTCGGGATCTTGTACTAATACAACTTGTGGGTCACAGTGCTTTGCAGAATAATAAACAATTTAATGCCAATTTTGAGCCACGGCATTACATATAAATACACAGAATGCATATAGATAATACAGATGTGTGAAACATTCAGAGACTAGGTAACTAAACCGTCGCTTTGGTGGCAAACACATACATACCTACTGTATGAGTTGAGGTTTCAGGTAAAACTTAAAAAACAACACCATTTTAAATGCATTGACGATCTAATGATAGAAAAACAGTAAAATGTAAAACTCGATTTTTAAAATTATGTATGTATGTATGAATCGTTTTTTGAAACCGTTTTTTTATCAATTTGCACTTATGTTTATTTTTGCTTTATCTATTAACTACATTACAAAAAAAAAAAATGAAAAGAAGTTTGACCCTGCAGGCCATCCCTGAAACTTCCCGCTATTTTCGAGTTAAAAACGCTCAAAAAATATAAAATATAGCAAGAAGTTTATTTTTTAGCTCTTCGAGCTCAAAAAAAACCTCTTTTTTACGAATTTTTCGTTCACGATATCTTTTGAACAAATGAACCGATTTTGATGCGGTTTGCGATAATCGACGCAGTTTTTTAGGGAGAAGAGCTAGACTTATCTTTTGAACAAATGAACCGATTTTGATGCGGTTTGCGATAATCGACGCAGTTTTTTAGGGAGAAGAGCTAGACTTAGGAATTAATCGGTTTAGTAATTTAGAAAATATTTCAAAAAAACAAATTACTAAAATTTTTTTAAACTTGTCTTTTATGAGATTTCTTAAAATCTATTGGGCCGAATCATTCCAAATTTTTAGGAAATCTAAGTTCATCAATCGTTCAGCACGTCAGATACCGCAAATCGCGTTTCAATCGGACACTCCGTTCAATAGTAATAACAGGTTCACATACACACACACACACACAACAGTCCTACGGTCATCATCGCCAAACTAGTCAGAATAGCTTCTAAGGACCTCAAAATGTCGAGATCAGACGAAAACTCGATTTTCGAAAATCGGGGTGAAACTTTTTTTTTAAATTATTGATTTTTTAAAGCGGGAAGTTAAACTCAGGTATGTATAGAGGTGTTTGGTAAATTAATTTGATGAAGATAACTAAAAATTGTACGTTTAAAGGTTTACCAAAAGCAATTGTCAAAATGAGACATCTATCTAAGAGTCGGGACTACTATAGTGTTTACACTCTTACCGAACAGATAAGACGTGTGTCTTACACTTTGTATTGCAAACGCAAGAGTGTCAAAAGTGTAAATACCTTTTACACTGGAACACAACACCAAACACATCGAGTGTGTCATGCAATCAAGTTTATGGATACGTTTCTTATTTCTTCCTCATGGTATTTGATTTCTATATCTACGTTATACATTCTGTGTGGACTTGCGTTCTGCAATTTTTCTATAAATTGTACTGCACACCACGTTTAGGATCTAATAAAAGTAAAACTACACACTTTCCCATCTTCATTTCATAGTCGATAAATTGCATCTTTGTTATAATATCAGATAATGTAATCTTTCGTCTTTTCCAAGCGATTTCCAAACCTTTCTCGGATTTGATCTTCAATTCACGGCTTAACTTTACCATCAAAATAGTCTTTTCTAAAACCTTTATTTAAAGATCCGCCAATGTATGTCCGGATTCTTACCGGTGCCAAAGATGCGAAGAAATACTAAAACAATAAAAAGAAAAGTTAATAGCTTTGCATGGGAAAAATATTTTTTTTAAATATCAGAGCAGAAATTGATCGGTACCTATATAAAGATTGTAATTGACAATGCGACACTTACCTGGAACCCATGAGGCCAATACCCTGTCGTATGATCAACTTTCCCCAAAGTATTAACTGCGTGCCGAGCGTAGGTGGCTGCGTCCGGAACAAATAAACTATTCTCCTGAAGCCTCCACGAGAATGCGTTCATTTTTGTATTAACAAACAATGGCGCCAAATTTTGTACAAATATGCCTTTGGGTGTGTACTCGTAGCTTATTGCTTGGGTGAAGCTTTTAATAAAGGCCTGTCGACAAAATAACAAATTAATGTTCAGTTCAAATACGGCCAACATCTCTTTAATACAGAAAAACTAAGTATTTAATAAAATTTATTTGCGTTAAAGTTGCACGATAAAATACAAAAAAAAAATAAAAATTAGTATCCGACGTAAGGTCGATTTCTGGCCGAAGCCGAAAACTTAAAAACCTTAAGAAATTCAATTTAAATTGGCTACAACTGCCACAAGATACAATTAATAATATAAATGATTTTCAAACTTTTAAATTTTAGGTTTATATTAACTATATAACATAAAAAGGTAATTTTAATTGTCTCTAGAAGTCGCCACGTCAATCGCGCTCTCGCTCATTCGTAACAGTTCGTTCAATTTCGGCGCTTGTTAGAAACCTTCGTTTCGGCCAAAACTTCGGCCCATTTTGGCCGAAACCAAAGGTCTCGCCGAAGGTGGGTTTTTTGGCCGAAGGTGGCCGACGCATAGTCGAACACTATTAATAATAAAAAACTATTTTATAACCTTATGTCAGTTGCAGTATATATTTAGGCAACATACGTATTTTGTTTGTAAACTAAAGATCAGTGGCGGTTCCCCTATGAGCGCTGCAGAACAACCAAAATCTTAGGTAGGTGACTTCATAAGTTTAGAATGATTTGTATTTTTCATACTTAACGAATATTTATAATGTTATGAAATTGTGTAATAGTTACACATTCAACACTAAAGTTTTACAGCCACTGCCAGACCACAAAACTCGTGTGTTCTTTGTGCGGTAGACTTTCTTGAGTCCAGGCGCTCTTCTGCGCTTCGAATCAGCAAATGAAACGTCATAATCAATTAATTCTTTCGGTGTACACCGTGCAACTCCTGACCAACAAGTTACAGTTGTTTTTAGACAGATTTTGAGCTCCGTTTACCGTCAGCACATTAGTACAAATAAGCACGTGACACCTTCATAGGCTAGAATTGTGTTCAATGAATCGATCTTTATGGCAGTAGTGACTAGTGTTACAGTGTATATTGTAGTTTGTTGTTCGAAAAAATTAACTATTAAAACATAGATGTGATTCATTCCTAGCCTGTGGAGGTACCTTTGTTTGACCCATTTAAAAAGTTCCCGCGTTGCCACTTGTAGAGAGAAAAGTTCAATATAGTACAAATAAATGCACATAGTAGAAGTATTCAGAGAAGTTAAACTACTTATACGTCAATGACCTGTGCAACATGGAAACTGATGGACTGATATTATCATACGCCGATGACACTGTGCTGTATTTCTCTGGCCAGACTTGGGACGAGACAATAGCGGGAGCGGAGAAGCAAATGACAAAAATATATAGATGGCTTAACAATAACCTACTGACTTTAAACGCAACGAAGACAAAATACATAACTTTCAGTGCCAACATAACAGGACAACCGACGGACCCACAACTACGACTCCATAAATGTGACAACCCCCTTGCCTGTAATTGTACACCACTGACAAGTGTTAACAATATCAAATATCTTGGCGTTACAATAGACTACAGACTGAAGTGGGATGTACACATACAGATTCTGACAAATAGACTACGAAAGCTCATCTATATATTCTCGACATTGAGACGTTACATGACTGAAACCAACTTAAAGACAGTATACTTCGCTCTTTGCCAGTCACTACTGACCTACGGTATAATCGCGTGGGGAGGTACTTTCAAAACCATTGTAGCCCCTGTCCAAACCATTCAAAACATTCTCATCCGAATTATCCTTAAAAAACCATATATGTACCCATCCTCAAAACTGTATCATGACTTTCAGGTGTTAAATATATATCAACTTTACCTTAAAACTATTCTTATTCATTATCATCACAGATCCTCTCTACGTATTCCTATTCAACATTCCTACGAAACCAGATCCAAACTGCACCAAGCTATCCAAATCCCCAAGAAGGCAAAAACGTTCGGCCAAAATCACTTTAGCTATCTGGCTCCTAAAATGTATAACCGCTTGCCTCTGGATGTTAAACAAATTTCAAGCATCAATACCTTCAAAAAACAAGTTACGCATTGGCTAATCCAAAATCAATCGAATACACATCACAATACCACATAATCGAGCAACTTGCACTCTATACCTATGTATTGCACACACACACACATACACACACCATCACACACACACGCACACGCACATACCCATCCACACATTCATACACACACTCTCTTTCACACATACACCAACACACACAGTATACAATATACACATAAATAAGTATCCCCAACTGCAAAGTAGTAACAGGGTAAAAAAAAAGAAAAAAAAAAATTCTGGTCTGCACAGCTACAATATGAGTCCTGCCCTAGCACTGGCATCGCCAAGTTGGGCAGGAAACACTTAACCATATAAAGCTACTGTAAACAATTTGTATTTGTATTTGTATTTGTATTAATTGTATTTAATTAATTAATAATAATAATAATAATAATAATAATAACAATAATATAAAATATCCCTAAAAAGGTACATTAAAAAAAATAAGTAAGAAAACAAGTGTGCAGTTATTATTCATTCGACCATAAAAATTTATTACACACTGTAATTAATGTTTATTAGATTGCTATTAAAAATAATAAAATTTTTAATTATTCGTGACTTTAAGTTATATAATAGTAGTACAATCAAAAGTTTCTAATGTGTTTAAAAAATACAAGTTCAAGGGCATGCATTTCCAATTAAATTGTATACTTTACAGTGGCACTGTAATGTAATTACAGGTGTTTATATGATAATAATTAAACAGAAACATTGCTATACGGCTTTCTCTGCAAAGATTATATACAAAATATAGTTGGCAAAACCAAAAGTGCACATCCCGCAAGTTTTCCACTGTATGATAAAAAAATAACAATAAAAAAATATTTTTAATAAATTTAAAAAGTATTTAAATATTTAAAGAAATAAATAATTAAAAATTGAAAAAATATTTTTTTAAGTTTGCAAAAATAAAAAAAATTAAGAACTATACATAATATAATATATAATTAATATCAAGTGGAATAAAATAAAACAAAATAAAAAGAAAAAAAAAGAAAAACATCAATTATTTCGTAAGGAATCGAACCCAGGACCTTGGCCTTGGGGATCCAACGGCATAACCATTACGCCACGAAGCCTACTACGTGTAGTGGTGTTATCACGGTATAGAAGTGTAGCACTTGTTTTATGGATTACACTATATTTACACAGCAATTATTATCTTGTTTTTTTAAACTATTAGCTGTCAAAAATAATAAAATAAAACTGTTTATAAAAATTAAACTACTGAACACATTTTAGTGAATTTAAATACGGTTCTGGTCTGATAGTAAACAAAGTGAATAAAATATAACCCAAGGCAATCCGACCAAAATTGCGATCTGTAGAGTCGTGACGTACATACGTACGTACATACGTACAGACCAACCGACAACTGCTGTTTGTGATTTTCAATTACAATTTTAATAGTGTTTATGAACTCGAATTGATTTAAAAATGGTTCTATTTTATAGATTCGAATCTCCTCTTTTCAAAAAGCTTCAATTTGAATGGATTTCGTGTGAAATTAACTTAGATATAACTTCTTATATGAACGAAAGTCAGCTCTGACGCACAAAGCGATAATAAAGCACATACCGTTAGTTTAGCGGTATGTGCAATATAAAGCTTTATTAAACTGTAAGAGGCTGTAGTTTCGTTTGCACAACTGAATAAATTTTAGCAGTGACGGCGCATGAACATTTTAATTCTGCAGGATCAACCAGAAGTATCTCCAAACATAGGCCAAGGATGGGGGGTGGGGGTGTTAATTAAATTATGAATCACATCCATGTTTAGGATATTTTAATTATTAACTTTTTTAAAATATTGTTGACAACAAACTACAATATACACTGTAACACTAGTCACTATTCCCATAAGCAGTGGTTTCCAAACTTGATGTTACTACGCCTCCCTTAAAAATATTTAATCATTTGACGCCCCCCCTGAAGATTTCATAAAATAAAAATTCAAACATTTTTACTCTTATAAAATTTATTCATACAAAGTAATGGAAAACGATATTTTATTATTGTTTTTAATGAGATGGATGTGCTTATAATAATATTAACACAATTTTTATCAAATCTTGGTGTTAGTGACGATATAGCTCTTTTTCTACAACAAAACGAGCTCGATATTTGGATTTCATTGCAGCCAAGGCAGAAAATCATTTTGTACATAGAAAACTTTAGCAGTAATTTGGAAAATTGTTCACTGTGACTAATTTTCGCGGCTCCCTTTAGACTACTCCGCGCCTCCCAGTTTGGAAAACGCTGGTGTAGTGTGTATCATGTAAGTATGTGAATGTACGACGTACGTACCGCCGAGTCAAAATCGTCAAAGGTGTTGACTGAATGAGATCGATTCAGTGAACACTTCTAGCATATGACAGAGATAGATGCTTCTTTGTACTAATGGTCTGACGATAAATGCAGCACCTAAGATTTTAATTGTTCTGAACTTTTGGATACTTATTACCGATATATTAAGAAATAAGTTGACAAATATCGATTTATTTCTCGGTGATTTGAGATATATCCCTCATAAATCCTTAAATTAAAAACTTGATCAAATATGATAAAATAATTATGATTTACCTTCGTCGCAGCGTAAACTGTCATAAGTGGCAACGGTTGGAGTTCGGATCCCGATGACACATTAACGATGGCGCCTCTTCCTTGGTCTTTCATTAAAGGTAGTATCATGCGCGTCATCATCGTTGTAGCTCCAACATTTACGTTAATGAGATCCCACAGGGTCTGTTCAGGAACCTCGCTCAGATACATAGGGTAAGCGTACTGTGTGCCTACATTATTGACTGAAATAACAACTGTGTTTAGCAATTTTTTTTTAATATATCGTCACGCTCAGCCAGAATGACTGTATGCCTAAATAGGTGTTAAATAATTATTATGTGTCTTATTCGTAAATATTTTGACGAATGTATGTGATTCGTATTAAAACGAGCACAGCGAGTTTTGAACGTCGCTCGAGTCATATCGTTTATAAACAAGATACATACTACATTTTTAGCCCATACCTCCTATAAAATAGCACTTAATTTTCAACATTTTTAACAGCTCAATTTTGAGCAAGATCACTTCTAATATTGTAGGTTGCGTTAAATTTTCATACGGTTAGAGTCCAGCGCTGGGCAACCTATGACTTCTGGAGAGCGATCAGCACTAATCTCTATTGTTCCAAGGGTCTCTGTTGTTCGTTACGCGCAGGCTTTATGACCCCAAGTGAGACAAGTATAGTTAACAGGTATAACAAAAATATTCTCTCTCACTCACTCTTACACTCGCTTATGAGAAATACCTGTAAAGCTCCTAAGAGTTCGAAGATATGAGGTTGCCCATTACGCAACTTTACATCACTAGTGTTGTTTCACGACCGTTATACAGGCACGAAAAACAGCTATTTCAGAGGTGTGTGTGTAAAAATAAGATTTCGAATGGTTGGGTATGGCAGCACAGTCAGGTATGTGTAGACAGCATTTTTGTTTAATAATATTGCGTGAGTTGAAATAATTGATTACATTATTTCTCGAACTGTATTATGACTGTTTCTTTAAATTTATGATTTAAAAATGTGACACATCTTGAAAATTATTAACTTCACAGTATAAAACAATTAAAAAGAGACGAAATAATTGTATTACCTAGAATGCCGACAGTAATGTCTTTCAGTTCATTGGATATGTGATTATAAATTTCAGCACCTTTGCTAAAATCTGCTGAAATAATTTTAGTTTTTACGCCATGTTTAGCTTCTGAAATTAAAATAATTGTTTCATTATAAAGTTAGGTTTTGGATTAGGTATTTCATTTATTTAATAATAATACCATCATTTCCGATTGAAAATTAAACACCAATTTTTTCAAGTAAAATGTAATAAAAAATAAACCAAGAAGTTCTATAAAAAAAAATAGTAATAAATCCTCAGAATATTTCATTGCACATACCGCTACACAGATAGCGGTATGTGCTCTATTATCGCTTTGCTTCATACAATAGACGTCATTCACAATCATACAGAGCGTGAATAAAATAATTCTATTATTCATAAAGATTACAGAATATAAAGGGCATGAACTTGATCACAGCCATTTTTTTTTAAGTTCACCAACAGCTAAGGTTATTTTAGCCTAGTCAGGAACCACCCGGTAGAATTTTCTCTTCTTTAAGAATCTGTTTTTCAATTTCCGCTATTGCTTATAGTTTTTGTGTAGGTAATTGCCAAAAACCTGTCTTTTGTCTTTTCGTTTTTTGTTATTAACAAATGCAATTTTTGTCGGCGAAAAAATAAAGAAAACGTCTTTTTCGAAATATTTTTCCGAATCGAATAAGCTATTGCTCATATTCTTTGTCTCAAGAATTCTCAGTTCTTGACTAGGCTGTTTGGGCTCAGCACCAATTTATATTTTCAATTTATTATAATGAAATCTCAGCTCTCGGGTTATAACTTGAAGAAACTGGAGGCTTGTAAAGAGAAGTCATGGCAATATCATATAAATAATAAATACAGGCATCACCACGCATTTAGCTATTTTCAAGCATACGGGCATTATTGTGAAATTAAAGATAATTAAAAATTAAAGATAATTTTAAATTAAAATTGAAAATAAGTGAAAATGTGTAAATAATCAAGTTGGCATTAGGTATACGAGTACATAATATTATACTAACCAATTTCATTAGCGGTAACAATGAGTTTCTCCATGTTACGGGCGATTAAACAAATGTTTACGTTGCGACTTGCAAGTTCAAAAGCGTATGCTCGTCCAATGCCATCCGTCGATCCAGTGATTACTGAAACAAAAAAAATATATAAATAAAAATGTAAAGCTCGTTTGTTCCGAATCTTAAATCTCCAAATGTTCTTCACCGATTGCTTTGAAATTTTACCACATCGTTGCATTCGAATACGTGAATGTTTATATCTACTAGCGGCCCGGCACGATTTCACTCAGGTGCAAAACTGTTCTTTTTGTATATATAGATATTAGATAGGTATATTTTGTGTTATCGGAAAATTCGGCAAAATGTATTTCATTAAAGACGTGTCTATGAAAGCGACTGCAGTTTATGTCTGAACTAATAGCTTTGAGCAAATTGTACCTGATATCGCTACATGGTGCGAAAACAGTTTTTTTGACAAAACAGCGTCATTTTGTACAAAATGTTTACAAATTATATACAAAAACCTTCCTCGTTTATCGCTCTTTTTATTAGTGTAAATCCTATGAAAATCCGTTCGGTAGTTTATGAGTTTATCGCTTTCATACAGACGCGGGGAGGGACTTTGTTTTATATATATTGTAACGTTTTACAACCTTAAGCCCTTTTGTTATTGGTAATTTGGCATAGAAAATAATATTTGAATATTATATCGTAATTTAAACTGTAAAGAAACGTTATAATGAGTGCGAGCGAGAAAGGCGGGCAGACCATAAGTTAATAAAGAACAACACTATGTCTGTTTCGCAGAGAGACGTGTGTACGTTGCGACGAGTTCGGTTGGCGGTCTCGTGTGTGTTTAAACTGGTCTGGAGATCATTAGCTGGCGCGCGGTCGCCGCGCAAACATCTTGTCGTTGAGACAGATGTTGTGTGAATTTTATATTGCATTCTGATCACTTATTTTCGGCGAATCTTCGTAGGCGTTTTGTGGCTAGGTTTGAGTGGTTGTAAGGTTTTAGTTTCGTTGGCGAGTTAGGGCATCCCTCCGTGAACCCTTTTGTAACACAGAAAATTTGGTTCCGCGCAGAGCGGTCCCAAATTTTAGGTTCTTTTCCATCTCTGATTGTTGTCACCATTATTGCTAATAGAATCAACCGTGAACTAACAGGCCTATTGGCACTCTGGATATTAGTGTTGATTTTCTGTCGCTTAGGATCAGAGTTTGGTGTAGTTGTGGATCAGGATTCATTCCTGGAATTTCTGGAATTTAGCTTTGTTCAGAAATATTGAATTTGTCGTTAACTACGTCGCCACGTATCTGTCACGCCGAATGCAATTATTTTACGTCGAAGCCAGCTAATCAATTAAATGTTTGTTGATGTTTTATGATTGATGCGAGCCCTAATTGTGTTAGGATTTGAGGGCCTAAGGTTGGTGCGACACTCCGTCTCACCGTGTTGATAATTGCGGCGATTAGCGTCCCATATAATTGGCCTAGTTTTGTTGTAGGAACTGTTAAGTTCTAATTTGTTCGTAATTGTTGAAGTTCAACTTATAATTAATTTGAGTTCGACCCTGTAGGTTATTTACGAGCTTCGATTATAATAGATAAAAGTTTTGTACTGAATTGGTTCAGTGCTGTTGCTTCGTATTTAATTAACCGCTATTTGTGGACGTTTAATTTGCAATTAAATTACATTTAGTTGTTAATTTAATTATTTGATTAATTGTTTTTGGGCTCGCCCATTTGGGCTGAATTTGTTGACGTTTGTTTTTTTATTGTTTTGTTGTTATTGGTGCCGATCCATTCTCCGGTGAGTGGATCGTTGGTTGTGTTGTTGTTATTGTTACAGGTTGTGGTTAGAATTTTGGGGCTTAGATTTAGTCTGTGTTGCCTGCGTGATACAACGCTCTAGGAGTGGACTCCCTAGACATTTCCTTAGTGTGGCCCTTGTGTCCTGGCGCCCTTTCAACTCAGTCGGTGGGGCCCACACTATTTATTTTTACCAGCGTCGTGCGACAACACAGTGTTGTTATTTATTTATTTATTTATTTGTGTCGTGTATATTCCGTGTTAATTTTTAAGTTAAACATTCGCAATTTTAATTTTGTGTAAGTGGTCGGTGGTTGGATACTTACAGCCCTTCTGGCTTTTCCCTTCAAGGGTTATTCTCTTCCCTTACTGGCTTCGCCCACGCCCCTCGCGCCGCCTGAACTAAGCTAGCCGCGGCTCCCCTCAAGTTGGGGTTACAATATATATAGATTATATAGATGTCATGCATGTAACAGGTGAAAACATGCGTCACACAGAGCCATCTGTTGAACGTTAAAGCAACACACGCTATACTAAATATTTTACGACAACGGGAGCGCAATCTGTTGAACGTAACAGCAACACACGCAATCCAGACTGACCCCCAGCTAGTATCTATATAAACATATAATTTAATATATTTCTTGCAACGCTCCTCCTACAAAATAGCTGATTTTCATGTCTGTAGAGCGGTCGTGAAAATATGACACATGTAACACTAGTGCTGTAAAGTTGCGTAATGTAACATAATCGTAGTCGTACCACCATTTCAATAGTAAATCATATATAGTTTAACCACACGAGAACTGAACGCAGCCTACAAGTAGAAGTGATCTTGCTCAAACATTTTGAAAATTGGGTGAAAATCAGCTATTTTATAGGGGTATATATGTATGTCAAAACGATTTGATTGTTTGATGAAATATTGTTAAGAGTTAAGTTTATTAGTTACTTAACGTGATTCTGGAGAGTTCAAGTTCAAGGCTCAATTGTGATACTTAAATATTTTCCATTTTTCCTATTCTAACTAGAATATTTTTACATAATGTACACTTTATGTAAAAATATTCTAGTTAGAATTTTAAAAACAACAGCCTGGGTAAGTAATTTTATGATCTATATTATTACCTATATATTTAATTTTGCAATCGTTATTTGTAGTATATTTTTCATTTCTATTTTAAATGCAAGGAATGTGAAACCTAAATAGCGTTTTATAATAATAGAAATAGAACAATTTAATAATTGTTAAAAAATGTATTGTACGAGTTACTAAACAAGTTTGATTAAGCATGTATTTAAGCAGTTGCCTTTGAAAATTAATATAAATAAATAAAATTTATTGAAATTAGTTCATGGTTACAGTCGTAAGGTAATCAGGTTTTATTTCAGAATAATTAATAAAGTAGGTATATAATGGATCTGAGAATAATTTAGTTTAGTCATAATAGATTGTTGATTTACATTCAAAATATTGAATATTGAACAGTAATCGGTATTTGAACTAAAAATATGTATTTATTTAACACTCATATAATTTTCGTTTTACTTTTTTAAGTTTCAATTAGTCCAAATACCTAATTCAGTTCAATATTAGGTCATAATGACAAATAATTACATCAAAGTACTAGTTCACAAAAGTCACAAAAAAAAAAATATGTGGAAACCGGTTGTCCTGTGGACTAATCCTAAAATTTCTCGCTATGTATGTGTTAAATATGTTTCAATAAATTGATACTATTGTGTTTATAATACCTACATATTATAATACATTAAAGAATGTTATAAAAAATAGTTAAGAATATCTGAAATACAAGAAAAAAATTATTGAATTTTTTATGTATAATTAAGTTTTAATAAGCTTTCTTGATAACCGTATATAAATAAGCAAGCTATCGGTTATAGGGCAAAAACGTGAAAAAAATGTATTTTTCATTTTTATTCTTTGAATAACTTTGACTCCAAAATATAATCAGATCTAAGTTTCAATAAATCCTTTCGAATGCCGCAAACCCGTTCTCAATCGGTTGATTCGCCTCAAAAGATATCGTACAACAAAATTGTGTTTACACACACACATATACGGCCGTCCATTTAAAAGTAGTCAAAATAGCTTCCTAGGAATCAATTTAATTGCTAAATCAAATTGCATCAATCAAAATGAAGAAAAACTTCAATAAGCTGTGTTACCTTTTAACTGGAAGTTATCGAAACTGATCCGTCTGAATCGGCTTTTATAGATAAAAACCTACATGTGCGATTTTTGGGATAAAAGTTAATAAAGGGAAATAATTTCATTTTTAGTAAATTTAATTTTGTTTAAATCCAATGTTTACATCAATTTATTCTAATTAAGTGATGATGAATTTAATTATTGTTTTAAAACTGCATTGTTATAGGCACTCTACACAGACTGTAATTTTCATCATAAAAAACGATAATTAACATAATAACTATGAATAGTTTTTTTAAGTAATTATTATATTTATTAGTAATAATTATAACTATCATTATCAACATTTTTTTTGTAAAGATTAAAATAATAAAATTCTTATTGTATTCTTTATGCTTGATATTGAAATTATCTTTGAAAATTGTTAATTATCATTTTGTAATTACGCTGTTTCTAGTTACGTTATATTATTTACATTTTAGAAGACCTTCATCACATAAATGACGAAACAAAAATACAATTGAAGAAACAAAAAATCATAATTTGTGTGTGGTAGGCCCGTATCCGGGGGGGTTTGATATGTAACCGTTCTACTCTAAACGCTATAGAGATTTTATTATAATAACGAACAAGACGACTTTCTTTGACAATTCGAATAAAAACCAGTGGGAGTATATGCCCAAGTAATTCAAGAATTACAAGGCGCGAAATTTTACGTCATATACCCCGGTGTTTTGTTTGAAAATCGGTGTATATATAATTATATTTAACGACACTTGGAGAATAATATAGTATAACTTAATTTACTTATTCTAAGAAAATAATAACAGTTGAAAATAATGAAACACAGAAAGGAAAATATAATTTTAATAATTTCATGGTTCTCTATGTAATATGTTATTGTGTCATGCAAAAATTAAACCTAACTAACATCTTCAGAACAAAAGAACAACAGATTTTTTTTCAAAATATTTCTGAAATTATGAGTTTAGAAAAAAAATTTCATAACTTTCTTGTAAAAACAGATAGAAAAATAAACCGTTATGAAAAGTACCCAATTATTGTATAAAAACAACTTTATAACATATATGTGCCGACTTTAGCTCAAAGAATTTTTTACAAAACTTTCTTTAAAATAAAATAATAAAACATTATAAAAAGTACACCATTATTATATAAAAAACAACGATGGCAGGTAACTCTTTTGCGCATGCGCTGATTTTTCCCATAAATTATTCAAAACTCTTGTAAAAATAGATCGAATAATAAACAGTTATGAAAAGTACCTATACCATTGTTATATACAAACAACTTTATAACTTATACCTCTTCTGCGCATGTGCCGACTTTCCCTCAAAAAACATTTTACAAAACTTTCTTGTAAAGTAGAATAATAAAACATTATAAAAAGTACACCATTATTATATAAAAAAATTGGATGTCTGTAAAGTCGGTTTACGGACGATAGTTTTACGTGATAACGTATTCCGCTCGAATATCATATTTAATAATACATTACTGCGCTTTCGCTTGCGCGCACAGGGTCAGGCGGAGAGTTACACTTTTTCGTGCGTGCAGCTGGTGTTTCATCAATTTATAAGACGTTATCACGTCAAAAACTTAGTCCACCATCTTTAGAAGTCCGCCATATTGGATTTAGAGCGACGTCACTTTATTTTTCGAGTTATTCTCAGCAAGCTCTTTCATTTGATACCCATATTGTAGGAATGCATAATAAAATTAGTCCGCCATCTTTAGAAGTCCGCCATATTGGATTTAGAGTGACGTCACTTCATTTTTCGAGTTATTCTCAGCAAGCCCTTTCATTTGATACCCATATTGTAGGAAAGCATAATAACATTAGTCCGCCATCTTTAGAAGTCCGCCATATTGGATTTAGAGTAACGTCCTTTATTTTTCGAGTTATTCTCAGCAAGCCCTTTCATTTGATACCCATATTGTAGGAAAGCATAACAAAATAAGTCCGCCATCCTTAGAAGTCCGCCATATTGGATTTAAAGTGACGTCACTTCATTTTTCGAGTTATTCTCAGCAAGCCCTTTCAATTGATACCCATATTGTAGGAAAGCATAATAACATTAGTCCGCCATCTTTAGAAGTCCGCCATATTGGATTTAGAGTGACGTCACTTTATTTTTCGAGTTATTCTCAGCAAGCTCTTTCATTTGATACCCATATTGTAGGAATGCATAATAAAATTAGTCCGCCATCTTTAGAAGTCCGCCATATTGGATTTAGAGTGACGTCACTTCATTTTTCGAGTTATTCTCAGCAAGCCCTTTCATTTGATACCCATATTGTTGGAAAGCATAATAAAATTAGTCCGCCATCTTTAGAAGTCCGCCATATTGGATTTAGAGTGACGTCACTTTATTTTTCGAGTTATTCTCAGCAAGCCCTTTCATTTGATACCCATATTGTAGGAAAGCATAATAAAATTAGTCCGCTATCTTTAGAAGTCCGCCATATTGGATTTAGAGTGACGTCACCGATTTTCCCCAAAAAAATTACAAAAATTTCTAGTAAAAATAGTTAGAGTAAATACCGTCTTAAAAACTATATTATTATTATATAAAACAACATTATAAGAGATATATTCTTTTACGCATGCGCCGATGTTCCCCAAAAACAATAGGCCACTTCATATTTGCATATCAAACATCCTCCCAAAATTTGGTTTCAATCCGCTCATCCTTGGTGTCGGAATGATAAGAAATGTCAAAAGTGACGTTTGCATCTGTCAAAGTATTAAGTTCTAATAATTAGTTATTCAAATTGTTAACTTAGAAGGCGTTGCATTTCAGAAATATTCGAAACGGCATCCGTTTTTGAACAAATGCTATCTTTTAATTTCATTATTGTCATAAATAAAATTATCGACCAATTTTATTTTAAGACTGAACATACGCAATAATTATATTACCATGTTATACCGTGCAACAGAGAGAGATAACCGAAAGATGTTTGCTATCGGTTATATCAGATTGAATTTATTTCTATATAAATGTGTATAAAAAAACTGATTGGGCGAATTCTGTTGTACGAAATTTATGTAAAATTTTCTCCTCTTTCGTTTAAGACAGGTTTCGAACCGATCTGATTTAAATTGAGCGAGTTATAAGCGAAAAACTTCGTTTTTTCTAAATTGCTCCCCTCTGGAGCAAAAATTCAAAAATCGGGCGACGTTAGGATCTAAGTTACCCGGAGACAAATCGAACAAAAAAAAAATCGGTTAAGTCGTTTGGGCTGTACGCTGGATACAAAAAGCGTGACTCACAGATTCACAGATTCACAGACAAAGCGAGTACATATAGGCGCTTTAGCTTACGCTATTCGCGCCTAATAAATGGCAAAATCCAAAAAATACATCCCGCAAGTTTTCCACCGTATAAGTAATAACAATTTTCGGCCCACACTAACAATGTTTTTTCTTATAGAGTATAATAATCAAACTTTAATTTGGTTATAGTTTGAAGCTGTTACTCGATAGGTACAGCAACGTGCCAAGACATTAGCACAAGATTTAACAAGGCAGAAAATTTTTCCTTTCTTAATTTTATAAAAGCTACATTTTAAGAGTAATTTGAAGCTGTTACTCGATGGGTACAGTTTCTATTCAAAAAGTATTCAGGAGAGAGGACATGGCAAATTTCTGCACAAGTTCTACCCAGGCAGAAAAAGATTTTATGGGTAATCTATGTAAGTACTAATAGTACTAACAGACGGTCGAACTTGGTTCGAAGCGGACAGCGGATCTGGTCCGCTCCGTACCAAATCTGTTCGTCTGTACAGTAGTCTGCGTGTCCGCCCGGTTCGATGAGATGCACATCGTACTTGGTCCGGTCCGGTACAATATCCGAGCGTGTGTATAGCAGTACGACGGACTTGATACATATAACCGTATAACGACGTCATTGTAATTCAAAACGTTGTGCACAATGCCGGATTTAGAGATCTGGAGGCCTCGGGGCAACAAAGGAGTGGAGGCCCCCTGGCCCCAAATTATTTTCCAAATAAAATGGACAATTTTTTTCAGTCGATTTTTCCAATAAATAATTTATTGTGAAACCAAGTATAGATTCTTTTATTATTTAACAAACATATAAATATAATCAGAAATAGGAATTATCTAAAAATTAAATTTTAGCATTAACAAACAGAACTTTCCGAGCTGAAATCCAGTTCCCGAAGTAAATCACTTTCAATGCTCAGGAAATTTGAATTTTTTTTCCAAAGTCTCTATTGTATCCCCGGTTGCCCTCCCCTAAATACGGCCCTGGTTGTGCAGCATGACAGAAATGTTGACAGAACGCGAAGTTCTTGGTGGAGTATTGGTATTATAAAAAGATTTCTCATGTTTGTGGGATCTATCAGATAAGTTATATTGTAACAGAGAAGCGCGTAACAACGCTCTAGAAATTCTTCGGGAGTGTTATTTATTCGGATTCTACGGGAAAAATTACATTAATTGATGTAATTTTTCCCGTAGAATCCGAATCTGCAATAAAAAATAGGGGTTCCTATTTAAAATTTTAAAGTTGCCCCTCCCCCCACCAACTGGGTGGGGGGTGGGGAGTCATGTGTGGTATCAAAAAATAGTTTTGCGAAAAATATTTGACACGTATTTTTTTTTTATATATGATGCGTAGTATGCGAGATATTCAACCGTTCCGGGACTTTTGCCTCACCCGGTATACGTACTAGTGATGTGCCGGATCGGTAAAAATGTATATATATTTTGTAAAATTATATATGTTTTGACAAACCTTCGTACTATTGTATCTTTTTTAAGGTTAAATATGTACTATATTATTATATTATTATTAACCAATAACGAGTAGTCATACAAAGCCGCTTTCAGGGGGTTGGTGTTCTCATTATGCATTGAAGTTTCTATATACATTCCGTACAGAATTACTCGCTGACTTTACTGTTATCAAAGATGTGAAAAATTTCTAGGTTATAAAAATCATAACATTTGCTTATTCTTTCTTGTATTCACATATTAACTTTTTATTGAATGTGACTTCACTGAAAGTTTAATAATAAATTATTATTTTATGTAATTACCTAAGTGCACGGAGTTTTTGTACGAAAGATTACGAATTAATATTTACAATTTATATTATGTTTTAAATAATAAATTGAAAATTCAGTTCAAGCTTTTATAGCAGCTCTCGGGTTAGATTTGGCAACTGGGAGCTTGTAATTGAAATGACATGATACAAACAACAGCACCGGTACAATTTTCAAGCCCACTGAACTTATAGAATTAGTTTTTAATCGACCCTGAGTATTATTTATAGCTGTGCATTAAACTTTGCGCTATTCGGAAGGAAGCGTTTTGTACATATCATGCTATCTATTATATCTGTTTTACATATTGTGTAAAATATGCATGTAAAGGTGTAGACAGGGATATTACTTCAGGGTCAAAAAAATAATTTTAAATATTTTGCATTTCGTTTTATTTACTTTGTACTTGACCTTACTGACAAGGTTGCCTGTTTAATTTTGTATGCA
Organism: Xanthostigma xanthostigma; assembly: GCA_963575645.1. Classification (NCBI taxonomy): domain Eukaryota; kingdom Metazoa; phylum Arthropoda; class Insecta; order Raphidioptera; family Raphidiidae; genus Xanthostigma; species Xanthostigma xanthostigma. Next base: position 19,771,036 of record OY754468.1, read on the forward strand.
AATACAACAATATACGTTAAATATTCATTGATTGTCAATATTTATTATTTAACATATTTTGTAATGTACAGATAATAAGAAAAAATGTGACTTATTATGCCCAAACGCATATAAATCAATACGCATAAATAATACCGTGATTTAATCTGTAACTTCAGGCTTTTTATTCGAATTGCTACAAGAAATAAGTACTTAGGGTCAGATTTTTCGGGGTCCTGCAGGGCAAGACCTTACCACTGCCCCCCTACAGTAAATTTTTTGAATTAAATAAAGCTATACTTATTTTCCCAAAATAATAGTTATACACAGTAGTACAACCGGAAACCAAATTTTGAAAGGAGCTAAAAAATTTTTAGCTAAGTATGTTTCCACTTATTTATACGAAAATTTTTTTCTTGTTCTCTTTTTAGCTACTATGTTGCTAGGACACCAGAAGGGAGGGGGAAGTTTGACTCCTATTTTAGGACAGGGTCCCAAAAAGTTGTTGAAAAATGTACCATTTTTTTAATATAATACGATTTTTCTTTCTTTCTGGGGGCCCCTTCCGTCTGGGCCCTGAGCGCGTGTCCTTGTTGGCCCTGCCTATAATAACGGCCCCGTTTCTGGTGCAGTTTAAAACACACTAGTAAAGAGTGAATATTGGAAAAACAATAATATGTTAAGTTTAATATGTACGAGCTTTCTTGTTTTCAGTCCAACACACGCTAACGTAATAAAAATTAAATTAAATAAAAAAAAGGCGAGAGGTGTCGTGGGATACCTGGTTGGAACGAAGTTATTTTCGCTAATTATTATGTATCATACAATTTTTTTTACTAATTTGTATATAAATTATTCAAAAATTTTATTTATACTAAAATATGATTATCAAACAAAAATTAATTGTGTGATCTGCAACACCTAAAAGTAATTACAATTAAATTTGTTGCGCATCTGCCGGGAATCGAACCTGGGTCATCCGTATGGCAGATGAGTAGTCTACCACAGAACCATTGACATTGCTTAGACATCGCGATTTATATAGGTTTAATAAAAAATCGTGAATTTAGAAGGCGTTGCATTTCACAAAATATTAATGTCAAAATATTGACTAATATTTGAAATGGCATCCGTTTTTGAACAAATGCAATATTTTTATATGCAATCTTTAAAATATGTCCATAACACACTGTAAAATATTTTTAACAAAAAAATTGAACCGACTTCAAAATATGCACTAAAAAGTAAAAAATAGTAATAATTATTGTTATTTTTGGAGTCGGTGTCACATCGGAATTCGAAAGTAGCAATTTAAATCTTACATGTCTCTAGTTCTCGGAATAGATTTCATTTTGGCTGACAACGACTCCAAAAATAACAATAATTATTATTTTTTACTTTTTAGTGCATATTTTGAAGTCGGTTCAATTTTTTTGTTAAAAATATTTTATTTTTCTCTTTTTAGTGTTAGATAAAGTATTGCAATGGGTAGACCAAGTACGCGTGCCTTTGAAATTTGAGAGTTTCCCTCGATTTCTCCGGATTTCACCATCAAATCCGATGGGACCACCTCGGAAGTGCACTCTTTCGAATAAAAAGAGAATTTTGAAAATCTGTCCATAATTGACGGAGAAATCGGTGAACATACATAAAAAAAAATATACAGTCGAACATAGAACCTCCACCTTTTTTGAAGTCGGTTAATAAAAGAAAAGCATAGTCGATACACTTGCGCGATGTATTAGGCAAAATCGAATTTACATACAGTGTTTATATCTGCTTCTTTATGTATAAAAAAGCTATTTGCTCGAATTATGTTATACGAAATCTATGTAAAATGTTCTCCTCTTTCGTTTAAGACAGGTTTCGAACCGATCTGATTTAAATTTAGTGAATTATAAGCGAAAACATTTTTTGTTATCAATTTGCTCCCCTCTGGGACCAAAATTCAAAAATCCGACTCCGTTAGGATCTGTCTCATGCCCTATATTATAAACGTGCTAAATTTCAACTTTCTATGTCTACGGAATACGGATAGACATAAAAATAGGTAATTAGATTAGATTTTCGTTACATATTTTCTTTACGGCCTTTTCTTTACGTTTTTTTTCTAGCCCTCTCCATTCATATCTATAACGTCTCATAAGGAACTTCGTTCCAAAAATGATTAAAAAACTCTGTGACATTTAAATTTTAGAGTAATGAGAAATGAAGTCACTGACATTTTCATTAACAAATAAAATAATATTACTATTTTATTGAATGAAATTTGAATGCGGTTGTTTCATAATTCAACAATTTATTTGTCGCACCGGATAATAATGTGGGTTATTGGTCCTCAAAAATTTAAATATTTACAGCTCTGTAAGAGCGGAAATCCTATAATTAAATAGGAGTGTAATATTAAAACGTTGAGAACTGCTATCATTATAGGATGTTTCGGAACGATCAATGTAAAATGTAAAGGAAGTAAAGGAGATATAAATATTAGTTTTGTAATATATAAATGTCAGTTTTTAGACATTCGAGAATTCAAATGTGAATATCTGTAGCCGATATTCAACTGAAAGAAAATTATTACTATTGGATTCGTAAAATCGCATTTCTTTTGATATACCTACTACCGCTATACAGGCTTGAAAAGTAGCAATTTTATAGAGCGTTGTGTGATAAGAAAATAACGAAAGCAAACTCATCATGCCATTTATATGAAAAATATACCTAAAAAATAGATTTACATTTCTATAAACTTATATTACCATTCCAACACCGAATGGTATTTACTAATTTAGGCCAAAATTCTCTTTTCAAAATTTTTCAATATTTTTTCGTTTTGAGGTTCCCCGAATCTAAAAAAAAAACATATTTTCAGAAAATGTCTGTGCGTCGATTAGTCTGTGAACACTATACAGGTCAAACGGATAAACGAATCGTAACCAAATTTTGGGATTCAAATATGAAGAACCCTATTGTTTTTGGTGAAAATCGGCGCATGTGCAGAAGAGATATATGCTATAACGAGTTTTTTTTTATATAATAAATAGTATGCTTTCCATAACGGTTTATTATTCTATCTATTTTTTCAAGAAAGTTTTGTTAATAAAATGTTTTTTAAGGTAGTACAAGCACCAAGGCAATATTAAATAAAAGGCTTGATTCTTTTTTTAGGTATATGAAGTTGGACTAAGTCTAAACGAATTCTGAAAATTTCAGGGGGGGTTGCCCGATTATTTAAATAAATTAATGACTTCAAAAGTAGGCATATTTAACATTGGCTTTATGGTAAAACGGTAGATGGATGATATGTTTTCATTGATTTCTCCAAAACTAGGCTGTTGAAATTAAAAAAAAAACTATTTAAATTAAAGTTAAAACCTTAATAAATTATTTAAAACAAAAAAAAACCGTTCTGCCCGACTAATTAAGAAGATATTTAATTAGAAAGATTAAATATCTTTTTAATTAATCGGTAACAACGGTTTTTTTTTTGTTTTCAATAATTTATTAAGGTTTTAACTTTACTTTAAATAGTTTTTTTTTAATTTCCACCGACTAGTTTTAGAGAAATCAATGAAAACATATCACCCATCTACCGAAATATCAAGTCTTTTATTTAAAGTTGCCTAGGTGCTCGTACTACCTTAAATAGTTTCGAAAATATTTTGAAAATAAAAAGAATCAACTGTTCTTTTGTTCTGTAGATCTGTCAGAAAGAAATTAGTTAATCATGCTTTGATTAATTTTTACAACGAATATTAATTATCATATTGAATACTAGTCATTACCCGTGTCACTTCACGCGTTATCAGAAATTTTGTTTGCTTTATTACCTATACTATACCAAATATCAATATTTTTGAAGTTGGATTGGTCCTGTCGCCTAATTGACTGGAATTTTTTTCGTGTGATAATAATTAATTCAAGATCATCTCAACGTTTATTGTGTAATTAAGTATGAGATTACCAAAAGATAAACTTGTCCTCAATGGCAATGTTGCAATTTGTATAGCTAATAACAATTTGTAAAAAAAAAAATAAAACAATAATTACAGAAGATGGCGGAAACGCTGTAAGACTTTTCCATATTTACTAATTAAAAATTATTTTAAGAAAGGAAATTGCCTACATGCTGTTTCATTTCTTAACAGAGGCTATCTGCAAGACATTAATCTATTTCGTCAGTGTTTTACAAGTACATTAGATTAGAAATTATTTGTGTGTGCAATATTTTTAGAACAGAGGAAGGTCATACCGTTGACCGTATCTACTGACTAAGATATCATTAATTAAATCTAAGTAAAATGCAGTAACATTACTGCAAAAAATAGATACAAATTATTGCGATATATTGCAAAAATAATTGCGTTTCCGTTAAAGGAGATCTGTAGCAATTTTACACTACACATTAAACTTGCGGTTTGCCTGCGACTTCGTCCGCCTGGTATAGATGATATATTGTACCCAGGTAAACTCTTTTATATAAAATCCACCTTCGCCCTGATCAGATAGTTTGTTCAAAAGATCGTTAAATATGTATTTCTTTATTTTCTAAAAATAGTCTCACGTTTTTAGCTTAAGCAGTTTGATACAGCGTATCCTTTATGAAGGTTTCCAAACGTAAGTCATTTTTGGGTTAAAATAAAGCCTAGATCATTCCTGGTGTTATGCAAATCCTATCCAAAACGTATTTTTCATCTACCATCACAATATATACTCTCTCTCTTTTTCTGGAATTATTATAGTAAGGTAGTACTTACGGGATATAAGGCTAAAAATTTTCAGTACAATTTTTTTTACAAAAACATTCTTTAATGGCCAACGTTTCTAATAGAAAAAAAATGTTTATTAGAGTGACGTTCAATAGTTAATATTATGAAAAGAATTAGTAACATTGTAACATTTACATCTTATTTTTTAATTATGTATTATTTTCTATTTAAAACAATTAACGAAAATACTATCCTAAAACGTATTTTAGCTCCGAAGTAGACAAAAATAATTGTCGAAACGTCAGCATAATAAATGCAATTTCTACCATACTATTGCTTTTTTCTGATTCTATGCTACGAAGAATCTCTTCATCCAAACATTATAATTAACCAAGGATCATTTTCATCTCTTCGTTAAGATAAGTTTTCTTCATAAGGGTAGTGTTAATTTTAAAATTGACAATATAAAAAATAATATCCTTAGAAGGAAAAGTTTGAAAGCTACTGCTATATTGTAGGTAAGCAGTATTTACAGACAGTGGGTCATGGTTAAAAGATGACAAAATCTATATACATATTTACTTACTATGTCTCGCGTAAATATATATTATTATGTAGTTAAATTTTATTATTTCTTTGGTTCTACCAAAGCTGAAAAAATCAATTATAATATGTTAAATGTTTTTCGTCAAGAGCATAATCACACTTAAGTATTAAATTGGTTGTTTGCAAATTTTGTTATGCAATTGGCATTTGGATTTATTTGACGTTTTTATTTAGAAATAGTAAACTATCCAAAGATTCTCTAAATTATAGACGCAGGGATAGCCAAAGAGGTTTTTAAAAAAATCATTTTTGAAACAAGTATCGATACAATTTTAAATACTTTGGGTATCTAGCTTGACTTATCGTTGATGTCTCTTTCTGCACTATATGTGTTTTTAGTTAAATTTATTATAGGTATGTGAACTATCGTTAGAAATATGGGTTTACAAGTTACTAAAACTAAATTACTTTATACTAAAAACATGATACTATTAAATTTCTTAATGGCTAAGTTCATTCAACTTAATTGATTTAAATAGAATATTTATTTATCATACGTTTTGCGGAACGTTGTCGAATATAAATGTATTAATAATGTGTATAATACTTTCATAATAGCATTAAATTTAGAAGAATTTATTATATTATTATATTATGTGAACGTGAGTGATGTCAAATTAAGAATAGTCGATTTTTGAGTCAAGGAACCCTGTATATACGCGTATCATGACGTAACTGACAGACAAAATATGATCAATGCTGACTTGATATCATATAACAATAAGTAAAAATGAGCACAGTACCTAACGCCGCTCTTCCGTGGCGAAATCAAAAAACAAAAATTGCTATTTGAGTAAATAAGATTTTGCACTATAATGAAAATATGTAATAAGTAATAAAAGAATTAAAAAAATATCTAATATAACAAAAACGAACTAAAAAGTACAAAATAATTTCTTCAAGCCTTATGAGTAGGATTTAAAACGAAAAAAGTGGGGTACATTATTCGTTTCATCTCATTCATTGATAGCTACTCTCTACACTTCTTATATATAACTGTTGCATGCGTCCCACGATTTTCGATTTAAATCCTACTCATAGGGCTTAAAGAAATTATTTTATACTTTCTAGTTCGTTTTAAAAACGTGGAATATTAATTTTTTTTTTAATTTCTTTTATTATTTTTATACTTTTTAGTTCGTTTTAAAAACTGGTAGGTATATATTAAAGAAACATTTTTATTTTTTTAATCATTTTTATACTTTTTTGTTCGTTTTAAAAACGTCGTATATTAAATTTTTTTATTTCTTTTATTTTTTCCACATTTTCTTGTATTGTCATCTAATTCTGAGTTAATTTAAAAATTTAAAGTTTTTATTTCATCAGGATGTCACTTCAAAATCATTTACAAAATTCCACCCGGACAGACATACAAGAAAGCGAGTTAATGGAAACATGGTGAAATGAGCAGCGCTATCTCTCGGTGTAAAATGTATTTGCCTTCCTATATTTTTAGCAGATCGTCTGTCTGATGAACTCGGCGATCTACCAATCGTCTTGATATACTTTTTTAAGGTTATAGCTGTCATCGTTTTCAAATATGAACTTTTCTACTTGTCTACTTTTTTCTACTCGTGATGAAAACAAATTAGTTTTAGAAATTGTGTAAACTTGCATCCTTTAAAAGACAAACGCAAAGACTGTTATTTCAACATACATTTTAAACACATATTATATGAGAATTGAGCACTGAGCAGGCACACATTATAACGCAACTGCCATTTGAGATCTACTTTTTCAATGTGATGTTGAAATATTCCACATAATATATTAATAACTTTAAGCTATTAGCTGTATTAAGATCTCCTAAGACAACACGGTATTAATAACATAAAATGTAAATTAAAATTATCGAAAACAGGTTTTACTTTTACTTTCTGTAGTTTTTTTTTTCATGTTCACAGTTATATAAACACTAAGGAAACAAAACAATTGCACACCTCCGTATAAATTTTTTAATTTTTTGAAAATTGAGAGTAGGTATTAAAACGAATATATTACTGTTATGAATATTATGGAGTATTGCATTAGGGATGGAAATGCGGAACGAATGTCGGTTTGGCCTGAAAGTCCAGAGTCCACTCAGTTTGGCATAAAAAAGATTCTATGTCCAAGCTTTCAATTTGGTGGCTAATTTTTGAACGGTTGATAATTATGCAATTTTTTATAACAATTTTGACCATAGGATATGTCACAAGGTAATACCGGGTAGGAAAAGAAATAAGAATTTTTACAATATAGGTATTTTTAAAGAAAGGTAATAAAAGAGAAATATATATGGATTTACGAAGAATGCAACATTCCGCAATATTCAATGAGTTTTTTTATATCCGGTCGATAAAAATAATTAAGTAATAGTTTAATAGTTGGACATTTTATGCTGTAATCGCGAGAATTTGTAATGTAGATAGAAGAAAAAAAATAGAAATTAAAACCAGTTGTTTTAATTATAAGCGCATGTAATTTCTGCTAACTTTGAGGCGTGAAATGTAACTTTACACATTACATGCACTTATACAGTTTATATTCTATGTTCTAAAAATGTTTTTAAATTTTGAATTTTGCATCCACTAATATCACTGTATTAATATTTAATGACGTTCCGCATTTTTACAGCCATCATCACAGAGTTCATACCCAACCAAGAATATTGTTGCTGAACTCAATTTTCCTATTGATTTCTATGATCAATAAATTATTGTTATTATTATTATCGTTATTATTATTATTTTTATTATTATTATTATTATTATTCAAGAAGGAAAAAATTCCGTAAAGAATTCTGCATCCACAAGCACCCTAAACTTCAGGTTCGTCACCGTTAGTATTATTATTATTATTATAAAAGTCATAAGCTCGCCGAATTCTTTTGCGAGAAATGTTACTTTAAAATCGTCCATAATAATAGCTTGAACTGTTTTGTATATGTTACGCTCAAAGATCGAAAACGCTCAGTGAGCGGAAAAATAGCTCACAACGCGTTGTGGTCACAGTAAAACATCCACATGGCGAAATTCGTGTTATGGCTCTAATGAAAACGCGCACGACGCGTTGTGGCAATCACAGAAAGACCATTAATAGCGAAATTCGTGTCGTGGCTGACATGCTATTCGATCTCAGCGCGTTGTGGCAATGAAGAAAAGCCATGACGCGTATGGAATATTATTTGATTACGACGCACACTACTTTCCGATATGGACCCTACTAGGGCTGGAAACGTTTTGGTAGATGTCCTTAGGAAATATTTTTTATTTTATAAAATCACTGCATAACGTGCTTGTCATTATTACTTTATATTTAAAAAAATCAACGTTTTAAGTAATAAATTACTAAACACAAAAATTAATCATTTGTAAATTACTTATAATTCACTTAAAATACATATGGATTTTAATTTTTTTATGACAATTTAAAATTCTTTCAAGTAATAAAAATATTTAACACAAGTTACAACCTGTCCGTCGTGATATGGTTAAAACAATGAATGCTCAGAACGCGTCATGGCTTTTCTTCATTGCCACAACGCGTTGAGATCGAATAGCATGTCAGCCACGACACGAATTTCGCTATTTGGTCTTTCTGTGATTGCCACAACGCGTCGTGCGCGTTTTCATTAGAGCCATAACACGAATTTCGCCATGTGGATGTTTTACTGTGACCACAACGCGTTGTGAGCTATTTTTCCGCTCACTGAGCGTTTTCGATCTTTGAGCGTAACATATATATAAATGCCACAGCATACGAGACTGGTTTTGATGCTGGAATCGTTGTTGGAACTTACACTGGCGTTTTCGAATAATGCCAGGAAAAACTAACAGACGGGAAACATTCTGGGAAGTCTCCCGTATCACTGAATATATCCAAAAGACTCGCAAGAAAACGAAATTTCTTTACAGAGATCCCGTTATAATTTTATTCTATGCTAGAAGTAGTAAGTACAGAGGCTGCTGTGCTTCTGGAACGATGCGTTATGGTTATGTAATTAAACTGCCCTAGTTCAAGTACAACAAGTGTGGAACCGTAACAAAACTGCACGCTAGCTGCACAAACGTAGGTACATATAGTGTATGATCGGTAAAATTTAGACACAAAAGTGAAAATTGCAACTGTTGCCCAATTTCATAATGTTCCTAAGAATCATGATAATTGAAGGCTAACTTTCGATGATAACATAATGCTATAAAACGAACCTTCAGAGATAGATAGATAGATTTATTGGTTTCAGTTTTACAATAAATGTTATAACGACGACACGTAAAAAAATACAATCTGCTAGGGAGCATTGTTCACCGCTAAAAATTCTTGATACTTATAGAAACTTTCATTGTTTTTTGAGCATTTTAAGACTCTTTTTTTAGTGGTCAAAGATATTTTATTAAAAAATTGTTAACTTATGTAATTAGGACCAAAAGTAAAAATCAATAATTTTGCCAGGAATTGAACCCAGGACCTTGCCCTTACTGATCTAATGGCTTCACCACTACGCCACGAAGCTTGCTGGATGTGCTGGAGTTATTATGGTAGGTATATAAGTGTAGCACTTATTTTAAGGTTATTTACACAGTAATTATTATATTTTATTATTTTTATTAGCTGTCAAAAATAATAAAATAAAAACTGAAGTTTATAAAAATTAAACTATTGACCGCATTTAATTGAATTTAAATAGGATTCTACTCTGATAGTAAACAAAGTGAATAAAATATAAACCAAGGCGATCCGACCAAAATTGAAATCTGACTAACCGACAACTGCTGTTCGAGATTTTTAATTTCAATTTTAACTTATGTAAATGTTTATTAACAAATATTAAAGTTATAAATATACTGAGCTGGTAAACTTAAAATATTTAAATGGATAAACAATTGATTGCAACTGTAGAGGGACTTTGCGCTGCAAATAATTCTCATTGTCTTTTTTGTCAAACTGACATTGTTGTCTGTCTGACGATATTAATTAAAATCTAGAACACCTAGAAGTTGAGGGTATTTTTTTAATCCGATCAAAGTGAAAGATTATATTATGAAAGGGCTTTTTTTACAGATTCCAAAACGGTATTTATTAACATCTCAATACGTTGGAAAGAAAATAGAAATAAGAAATGTTAACATATTTTCGTTTCAAGGTCACTAGGTACACCATTTTTGCACCGTTTTGTTAAAAAGATGCGTATACGTGCGTGCACGTACGTGGTCATTTCTTTCTAGCACGAAATCTCAAGAATAAAAAATGATTTCGTCTACGTTAAGATGTCAATCGACGCGTATTAACGGTAATACGATCTGAATTTTCTTAAATCGGTCAAGCCAGTTTTTTGTTTAAATAAAAATACTGCCAAAATAGTGAATTCTTCTTGCGAATAAGAAATGATATCGGTTTCGTTGAGATACCAGTTAAAGCGTATTAACGCCAGTATGATCATACATTAATTGTTTTATCAAAATATGTTTAGTCGTTTTTTTTAACAAAAAATTGCATAAGCGTTTTTTAGGATTTTTTGAAAAAGTCTAATTTTATAACTAGCGACCCCGCCCGGTTTTACCCTAATGCAAAACTGCTCTGGAAATATTTTATTGATCTTCCCATCTACACTGCAGAACTATCAAAGTATATTGTTTTGATGTATATCTCTAAATATTTGGCCAAAGTTAGCCAAGTAACCGTACGAAAACAGTTTCTTTTTTGACAAAACACCATCATAGTTCCATTTTGCACAAAATATTAACAAACTGTATTTAGAAACCTTCCTCGTTTATAGCTCTTTCTATTAGTGAAAACCGTATGAAAATCCGTCCGGTAGTTTTTGAGTTTACCGCGGTCAGACAGACAGACGCGGGGGAGGGACTTTGTTTTATATAATATATAATTACCTATAATATAATTATAATTTAATTTTAGCTTTAAAAAAATTGTGAAATTTATTTGAACCGTAAATTGTCCTATGTTGAAGACGCGTTATGTACTAATCGAGGCGAGCGAAGACACAGGTACGGCTAGTGATTTGAATAGATAAATAGTGTTTTTGATAAATTAATTAATAACACAGCGACGTTCTAAGATATGTACCTCTTGTCGATCGAGTTTGTTTCACACGGTATATGTAATAATTTTGCGCGTGCCCCCATATTTCATCGATGCAATAACTAGCAATACTTGCAAAACGTGTTGTGGTTTTCAACTCTTTCTTTTGCATCTTGTGAGAATTCCTGATGCACGTTTTCTATTATTGTAAAAAAAGCATGTATCTATAAAGTAACAGTCAGCAAGATAAAGTTTTCGTTAAAGGTTAATATAATCAGCAAGTTTTAAGGGGATCATTCTTCATTCTCTATTGCAATAGATACTAGATAGCAGCAATTAGACGTTAACTGTCGAGCGTCTATAATATACAGCAGGGGCGGGCAAATCTTGATCGCCGGGCCACATAGCTGATGAAAATTTGGTGGCGGGCCACATAGCTGATGAAAATTTGACCGCGGGCCAAAAATTTCCTCACATTCTATTTCCGCATTTGGAAGAAAAAAAAAGCTCCTTAGGTCCTATTTTCGTCTGTTCTGGCCCTTGCTATTTCTTTACTATTTTTCTAAAATTTATAAAATGCTTCGCGGACCGGAACCGGCCCGCGGGCTGCCATTAACCCAGGTCTGATCTACAGTAAGGAGTAATAATATTAATAATAAGTTCTCCATATTGTTTTCACGTCCAATAATATCAATCTTTTTTTAAATTTTTTTACGGGAATGTGGATAATTAAACAACTATTGTGTTTAAAAGTAGCAATTTACACAATAGTTTAAATTGTTTAATTGTCCACATTCCCGTAAAAAATAAAAAACAAAAAGATTAATAATAAGTTCAACGTCCGTTTCTCGACTGTATGTCATGACAGACTCCATTTGCACCATTATTATTTTCCATCTATCACACTTCCCGTTATTTTATACATTTTTAAAATTCCACTTAATTAATAGCAATGGGCGAATGAAGGAATTTTAGAACATTAGGATAAGGTAGGCAAATTTTGAGCATAGGAGTTTGACAGGTAATTGGCCATGGCCTTGAATGAGGAACCATCTCGATATTTATCAGGAATTATTAAGAGAAACCGTGGAAAACATCAACAAGATGACCGGTAAAGGAATTACCGTTTCTTGGCGAGAGGCGGCAGGAAAAAGTCCCAGTCCCGGGATTCGAACCCGGTACCTCCCGAATGCGAGTCTAGTGCTCTCACCATTACGCCACCCCGCTCGGCACAGTAAGGAAACAATAAATTTGTTCTTTTGAGTGCCGCTAGAAGAGTGCGATATAGGAAGAAGATAAATATAGAAATTCCGGAAGAGAGAAAAAATACCATCAAAAAAAAGTCACGTGTCGTGGCACACACGACGTAAGTGAAGCTTCCTATGTATGAATAACTAGCAGCCTGGTCCGGAATCGCCCGAATTTGTAGATTGTCACCGTTTTTTCATTTACGTTGCAAAACTGGCCTCCACGAAAAGCGCTTTTATTTTAACGCAATAATATATAGCCTATGTCTATCCTGAAGGTTCTTTCTAAATATTGCTGAAATCGGATGAGTAGTTTTGGAGATTACCTCCTACATCCAAACGTACTAACTTTACCTCTTTATATTAGTATAGATATAAACTTATTTTTGCAATTCATATTATTCAAGTTTTATTTTTCACTGCACGTGATATTTAAAATTTATTTTTGAGTTTGTATTGAGTTTCTGTGGTTTCGTCGTCACTCATTTGTGCCAGTGTTTTTCGTTTCATTCATTTTTCTCCCAAAATTCAATGTGCTAGTCTGGGCTGCGGGAGCAATAGAAAGACGTAGCGATATTGACTTCTCAGTTTTTAATTCGAGAACTGGTAAAAGCAGCAATTGGATTTACAATTTATTATTAAAAAATAATAAATAGTAATACGAATTGTTACAAGGCCTAAATAATTATGAATGTCGATGCCCATAGAAAAAATTATACTGATTTTGTAAATAATGTACGGTTCGACACTAAATAATCTAATTATTAGGTTATGAATTAAAAAAAAAACAACACACGTGATGAACAAACCGCTTGTGCAGAGTACGTATTATTATTAAATTATCGTTATTTACGATCAAATACCTAATAATTTACTTTCCCATAGGTAAAGGAGACTTATTTTTTGGTAAAAGTTACGTCAGAAATGTAAAAGGTAAAAATATGAAAAAACTATTTTTATATAGGTTATATAATTTATACTTAGATTTAGGTAATTGGTTCAAAAGTCAATTATTGCTTTTCTTTTGATACGGTTTTGACATTTGTCATTGAATATGTTTTGTAAATACCTAATAAGTATTTTTAATGTTGTTCTTGGTTTTCATATATTAATTTTAATTTACTTTTCAGCTATAGGTAAATCCATACTAATAAAAGTAACTTTGTCTATCTGTCTGTTACTTTTTCACGTCTAAATCATGACTAAACAGATTTCGATAGGCAAGTAGATAGAATTGCATCCTGAGGAAGAATATAGGCTAACTTTTGTCTAAAAAAATAAACCTGAAGGGGGTGAAATAGGGGATTAATTTTAAACCCATCATTTCTCAAGTTAGGAATATGCAAATGCATATTTAAGCTTTTTATAACAATTGTTTCAGCGTTTTTGCGAAATCATTCCTCAAGGGATAAAACAGAGGATGATTTCAAAATTCACAGTCGCTGTTGAAAGGAGCACTCAGCACAGTCCTGTAAAGCAAGACTGTAATACGGTGGAGCCAAAGGTTCTAACACTGTTGGCGATCTCAAGTGGAGCGTAGTCTCATAAGGCAAGACTGTAATACGGTAGAGCCGGCGACAACAGTAATGGAGCCACTACTGTTGTCGCTTGCCGCTGCCGTATTTCATCTCAATCGCGTGCACAGATGCGGGTAGCTGCTAGTAATACATAATTTTAAACCCGATATATTTTGCAATATTATGGTATGCCAGAATTGATTCTTCCTTAAAACAATTCATGATGATTGTGTCGGTACTAAGAAATATTAGAACGTTTGAATCATTAGCTCATTTTTACTTCAAATAAAATGTTTCAACCCTACAATGCTCACCGTTTAGTCGTAGTCATCCCAAAAAAGGGACAATAAAATTGGGATTTTTTAATAACACACGTAACAATTTTTCTTTAGTTCCTGTAATACTTAAGTCCCAAACGCGTCTTAGATGTCCGTACTGTGCAAAAACCTATTGAAATTAAGTAATTAATCTTTTTATTGTGATTTAAATTTTAGATACAGGCAGAGATGTTGATGCAACCGGTCATAAATATATTAGCGAATATTAGTTCACGAGAGAAATTTTGTTGATTGTTAAACAGTTGTTTACTGAACCGGTTTTAACAAGACAACTTTTCTTACTTATTGAGTAAAGATTAGCAAATAAAAATTCACCGGAGACTTGTTACATTTCAGAATTAAGACCGAACTTACAGTCTTATAATCTTATTCAATAAGTTTTCTTAATATGACACTAGTACATTCAATTAAAATTTCTTCACAGACTGTTCCTATCTAGCAGTAAGCTAATGTACGATGTATATTTTTGTTATTTAAGTCTTATTTTATTATTTCACATGAATGACCAAGTTGTCAAAAATGCACTTTTAATAAAAAAAAATTCTTCTACTGGCAGTTTTCAAAATTTGTAATATTCGTTTAAAGAAAACTGTCTGTTCTTTTTTTTTAAAACCACTAGCAGCCAGACTTCCCACCAATCATCACGCGAACAGCACACGCCTGGCTAGTATGCACAAGTATCTGTTCTCTTGTTCTGCTGTGTTGAGTTTCAAGCAAACAAACAAATGGTGTCAGACGCTGTTTATGCATTTTTATTGCTATATCCGTTCATGCGATGGAGTATAGCACCCACTCATGTTTTCAGTTTGCTAATTTTTAAGTTTGTTAAATTTTAAAATTTATTATCCAATTAATACATTCACCAGTTCTCGAATTTAAACCTGGGAAATGGGGGCTTGTAATAGAGGAGCCATAAACACTCCACTTAGGCCTAGTTTATATGAGAGGCGTTCAACGCGCGTTAGCCTAACGCGCGTTTACAGTTTCTATACAATTGTATATAACTGTTTACATGATAACGCGCGTTGGTGGCGCGTTGAACGCGCGTTATCATGTAAACAGTTCTATACAATTGTATAGAAGTTGTAAACGCGCGTTGGGCTAACGCGCGTTGAACGCTCTTCATGTGTGCTAGGCCTTAAACAACGGCCATGCCAATCTCAAGTCCCCGGTCCCTAAGTTCTATTTCCACAGTACAATAAAAAACAACGCGTTGGTACCGTCGAGAAATTACCTACATGTGTTCCTTCAGACGACGGATTTTAATCAATTGATTATTTAACAGATTTCCGTTAATTGTCAAAACTTGAAAACTCTGTATTCATTTAAAATAATGATAATATGTAACCATTGTAATAGTAATTATAGTTGCGTATTCATAAAACGTTTTACAGTTAAAGTGCACATTTATAAAATGATATAATAGTTAAAGAACTTGAAAATGCACACCGAAAAAAAAACACTGATTATTAGAGCGAAGTGTAGTTACATAAAGGCATGAAGTTTAACAAAAATAAACTAAATAAAATTGTATATAATCTAACCTTCTAAACTTATAGTTTATATTTTGCACACATAACAGCGTAAATGATTTTATATGTTGCAGTAATACTGTAATTTTCATAAATAAATGTTCGTTTTCAAAATCATTAATCTTCTAAAGTTCTTCACCGATTGTTTTGACATTTTGATACAGCATTGTACTCGAATACGCGCGCGTTTTCATATACCTATTATATAGATGTCACACCTTGTGACAGGTGAAAATATTATTTTTTTGAAATACAGGGCCATCTCTGTTGGACGTTAAAGCAACACACACTGTACTTCATAAAACTGACAAGTAGTGATTTGCTATGGAGTTGGTATAAAGCGATAAGTTTTGTTTTACTTTACCGCACTAGTGCGTATTGGATTAGTTTACATGTGTGTATACATGTAAAGCAGCTTTCTACCACGTTTATATTAACTCGCTTTTTGTGTATGTCGGACGAAACTTTCTGATGAGATAGAGACTTGAAATTTTTAACAAAACTCAGAGTTATATGACAATACGAGAAAATACTAAAATAAAGAAGAAATTAATAAAAGAATTAAAGAAATTTTAATAAATACATATAATTCATTCCTACTTAATTACCGTTGTACGACGCCTTGCAATTATCGGTCGTAACTCAGTTGGTTAAAGCGAGTGTCGTGCTAACAAGTAACAACGCGAAGGTCGTGGGTTTGACCAACCATAGGCCATATAATATTTTTTTTTACGATGTATTTTTGTTTTTATCACGTTAACATTAACTAAAGAGAAGAAAATAATAAAATCAATTAAAAAAATTTAATATACAACGTTTTTAAAACAAACTAAAAAGTATAAAATGTTTTTTTTTAATTTGTAGGATTTAAAATGATAAATGTGGGGCACATACGACAGTTATATTGTAACGGGTCCAATTAGACATGTCACATTTTTAAAATTATCATAAATCATAATTTTATTAGCCTCAGTACACCCCTGTTTGAATATCAATTGCATAACATTTTATCATTAATTGTACAATTACCTGCAAAGATATTTTTAAAATATTTAAAAATTCAAAATTCAAAGAGCATTCTAATTTTAACATTAAAAGGTAAAACATTTTGATTTTAGCATTTAAAGAGTCTAGTTGGCTCGGGAGTTTAAATCTACTTCTGTTAAATTTCATTAGATAAAAATATCCGTCGCCGACACGCGCTTAAATATCAGTTTTTAAAAATAAGTTAGTGTCAACCGGGTGGACTGAGGCTAACTAATCAATTAATTATTAGATTAAATATATGGACATAATTTCAATCAATTGTAAAATAAAGAAATCATAATATATTACTGCTAGAATATATTTTAATATAGTACGTAAATACATGACTTCAATTTAAAGTAACTTCTATAAAATTATTTAACCTGCACCTTCCTTCTACTGTAAAAGGGTCGGGTTATAATATAAGAAGTATAGATAGTTGTTATCACTGAAAAAATCTATTTATGAGAAAAAACGAATAATGCGCCCCACGTTTTTCATTTCAAAACCTACAACTTACAAACATTATTTTATACTTTTAGTTCGTTTTAAAAGCAGAGAATATTAAAATTTTTATTTATTTATTTTATTTTATCGATGGCTTTGTAAAAAAGTGCAATTTAGATTTTTTTGTCTTTAAAAGACTTCGTGAACATTTGCAATTAAATATTTTATTGAACCATTTGAGTGATAAAATGTATGATGTTACTTATAACATGTATGCACAAAAATTGCCATTCATGTCTGATGCATTTATACATTTTAATGAGGCGAAACTTTCACTTGTTAGACCGCGGGTGCAGAGATTGATGAGCGTCCGCTGCACCAAGTCGGCAAAAAATGAAAATAAAACATTTAGGTATATCCTAAACAATAATCATAAACTCATAAAGCTAAATTAATCAATACAGATAATGTGAAAACAAATTCGTCCAACAGGGAAGGGATTTATCTCGAAAACTACTGCAGCAAACTGCATAAAATTTACACAAGTTATAGGTAGCAACCATGGGACCAACCTAGTCTTTGAATCATTGTGAATTCTCAAACGATTTCAAAGAGATTCGAATTGCAACCAGGCATGTAGGAATTGCATTCCATAAAGTGGGTTGGTCTACAGATCAAGAAACTCGAACATTTAATTGGCAACTGGGGGAAGCCGGACGGACGCATCTCTAGCTTAGAATAAGAAACTCAACAAAACGATGGAACAACGATATTTTTTTAAGTGAAATTTCTTTACAAACGGAAGATTGAACGTGTAATGAAACGATAAACCCTCACTCCTCTTCGTAGTCGAGCCAGAGTGGAATGCTAGGAAGCCATCATTGGTTGTACGTCTATATAAGTACGGTTTAACTTATTATTGGTTTTCCAGATTAACACGCAATATAATCGTGATTTCAGTATTTTAAACGCTTTAGCTATTATATACTTATATAGAGAGGGTATATACTGTGTGTTTTTTAAAAACTTTGAACGTTTTTCTTTAAAAATAACGGGTTGAATGAAAAAAATTACGAACGAATGTTGTTGGGTTTCGAGGAGGATACCGTTTGGACACAATACTTACCCCCACCCTCACCCCTTAGTAGGGGGAGGGGGATGACCTTTGTTTTTTAAATGGGAAGCCCAATTTTTATGGTCGGATATTGTTTTTTGTAAAAAAAAAAAACAATTTTTGTCTGAAATTTTCTTCAACTCGTAGTTTGTTTCCAAAACGCTCATTAAAAAATCATTATTAGCGATTTACAAAAAAAAAATTACAAGCTAAATATAAAAAAAAAAATTATACAAAAGATGTTCATTTTCATATAAAAAAATTCGATGATGAAAAAACGTCTAAAGTTTTTAAAAAAACATCGATAAAAAACGTCCAAAGTTTTTAAAAACACACCCGGTAGATACAAAAAAGTAAAAGTTGATTCTACAATCTAGACTGAATTGCTGTATAATCCGCATTAAGTAACTATAATAATTTATGTGTAATATAAACATATGCGAATTTCATTTGGACAAAGTTTATACGTTATACAGATTGCAGTTTAAGTACCTAATACTACAAGGCAATTACTATAGACCCTCAATTATCTGAGATAATGATCTGCCTGAAATACACAGATGATTGAAAGCCATAGACGATGCAAAATACAAAAAGTATGCGTGAGATTCGCGCGCGTTTGAAGTGAAACTTCTTAGATTTTAGCATTTGTTGACGATTATTTTTTCGGTGTTAGAAAATGGTTATATCTATGGAATTCGTTACCGTGACTAAAATGCTATACATAAACACTGTGCACGCGTGTAGAGTACGTATAACGCTTTGACAGAGAGAGTAGAAACTATTCTCTCACTCTTTCCTCTCAACTGCCTGTTGAAGTCGGAGAAGGGGAAGCGTTTTACTTTTCGTCTGATTCAGGCTAATTTACTGCCTCTAACGCGGATAATAATGTTTCACTTAAAAAAACGTATATGTTAGTATCTGCAGAACTCAAAAGATGAAAAATACAAATATGAATTATGAAAACATAAAATATATTTTACTAAGATACACTTTATACCGACAGATAATTAAAAGTTAAGTATGTAAGATAATATACATACTTATTTGAGAATCTAAGGTACTTTTAAAAGTATCTACATGTTACTAAAAGTATCTTTAGATTCCAAATATTTTCAACAAGTATCTTCATTCTTGGATATAGATATAATATTGCCAAGACGGTGCTTTAGTACAAGTTTACGTTGATTGTAGTCTGTAGATCTTAAATAGTCGTAGCCAAATTACTGAACTAATTATACTGGAAGTAGTCCCTCGTAGGACATAGTTGGGAAAAAAATGCTTCGATGAAACTAATATACTTATATGGGCTGAAAAATATTCGCCAGATATGTAAATGTATTCAAGTTGATGAAATATATTCGATCTCTTTAAAATTTGAATTCCAAAGCTAAAAAAATGTAAAAGTGAAAAAAACTTTTCTAACATCGATATAAAAAGAAAATGTTATGATAGTATTGCAAACCGAAGATCCAGTTACTGACTTCTTAGGCCAATGTCCTACATTAACCTAAATTGACAGTATTGAGACCCAAAGGGCCACACTTTTGGCAGGTCAAGCCAAATCAAAAGAAAAATAACTGCAAATTCAAACATAATTTTTGAAAGAACAAAGTTGCGTATTTTTAGCTCGCATGTCAAATCGGTTCTTCTGCATGGATCTGAAATCTGGAAAGTGACGAAGTCCTTAATAACTAAACTGCAAATCTTCATAAACAAGTGTCTCAGAACAATCCTTAAGGTGAAATGGTACGAACACGTCTCGACAGCGAACTTTGGAAACGGGCATGTCTTGAGGAAATCTGGATAACTACAAAAACCGTAGGAAATGGAATTGAATAGGACACACGCTACGAAAGACAGACGACGACATAGCGAAGAGAGCCTTGGATTGGAACCCATAGGGATTTCGTAAAAGAGGTAGATCGAAAATATCTTGGAGAAGAATTACTGTTCGTGAAGAAGTTATGGTACAAGGAACTACCTGGGTACAAGTCAAAAATATAGCAAAAGATAAGATCAGATTCAAAATGTTCGTAGAGGCTCTATGCTCTACTTGAGAGTTAGAGGAATTTATTATTATAAATGAAAACTAAGGCAAGAGGAATATTGCTGCAGGCCTGTATCAAAACATTTTTTAAAACAATATAAAGATATATGCAAAAAGTTTTGCACGGATACACTAGTTTTGGTTATCCAGAATATGAAAATGCGATTAAAAAACAATAAAATACTTAAAAATCTTAATTAAATTGTGTTGGAAATTTTTAGTATGATAATTTGAAACGGAAAGTTAATTAGTTAACTTGTCTATAAACAATAATTGACCACATTGACTTATGCACAATCACTATATAAAATAATGTTACGGTATTACTTCATAACATCTCGGTCAATGAACGCTGGCGTGTTCTTGAACTACCACAATATGTAGTCAGATTATGAGTGGTTATGTTTAGCACACAAATTGCCGTTATGTAACGAAAGTATACTACTAACCTACAAATATAATAATAGAGGTATCTCTGTAGGTGCGCAAGCACAATAACTGTTACGTTCTTTTGTCATTGCCCTTTATATTATAGTGTTTTGTTGTTCTGTTTATTAATGGTGAACATTTGTTTATATGAACAGGCGTGACAAAGAACGTTTACTAAAATGTCAAAACAATCGAGGTCAACAAGAATATGTACAAGAAAATAGTTCGGATTTTGCAATAAGTAACCTCTGACCGTTTTGGAAATGAATGTTAAAAAAATTAAAAACAATTTACCAATAAAAAATTATATTCTGCTGTTGAGGAATATTGCAATATTAATTTTAATCTGTATCGTGATACGTCTTGGTACGTTTATGATTATTATTAAACTGTTCGATACTGTTTATAGCAGTCGCATGAATACAGACGGTTTATTTATTGTTATTATCATATTTACAAAAATTGGTATGGAGAACCATGACTTTCATTTCGATTTGTAAAATAGTAAATTTCGCTGGAATTTTATACGACTTTGCTAGTAGTGATTTGACAAAGTACCGCAATAGGGTATATGCACCATTTTTGATAAAAAAAAATTCTATATTTAAAGTTATGAAACACAGGAAATCAGTCATCAAAACATTCTTATTGAATTAAAAAATAAAAAGTCTTTTTGGGCATGCTATTTTGATTATTCAAACGCACCATTTTTGCGCGGGATTTCTGTGACGTCATATTCCGTGTCGACCATTTTTTAAATCTGTGTTGAAAAAGAGGCAATTATTGAATGGCAACCATAATGTTTACGTGGTTTTTGACGTCACACTACGGTCTAATCAATACCATTGAGTTTCGGTATTTTATATTTCGCGCGTATTTACTGCATTTTTCTTTAATTAATATTTATTATCCAGCAAAAAATTAAAAAGAAAAAACTATTTAGAGTTTAATCAATTGCAATAAAGATTACAAAAAACAATATTTAAACTGAATATACCTAAGTTACACGCATACAGGTACCCTATTGTCCACCTTAAGAAAAGAATAATGAGAAGTTCAATAATAAATATCGATGGCAGATAATCATTTTCATATTCAAAAATACATAAATTATATAAATAATTCAAATGTTAAAGTTGTGATTCTTTTAATTGCGACCTGAAGTATCTAAATGTTATTGGGAACATATAAAAACTTAAAATACCTATGCCAGTTGGACAGACGCGTAGAACAGATTCTTGAGATTATCTTAGTAGGTAATCTTAACTAAAAAAAATGATTCATTCATTAAATTGTTTTTTGGTTACATAATTATTTAAGTATATATGTTATATGAAATATGCATGATTCTTATTCCAAACTGTAAAAATTATAAAAAAAGTGTTTGTATTGCCTAATCACTCTGAGAAGGACGTCAAGTAAAATACGCCCTCAAGAAATCACTTTCCTAATAGGTGCGTGTACATATTCTGTTGAAATCTCGTGAAAATTGCTTAATAGTATTATTTGTACCTCTCTATTAGGCATTTACGTATATGAATTATGATTTATCATTCTGTCTGCGTATTTACACAAAAGATGAGTACCTCCGTTATAGTTATTTGAAATGATGAACCAACAAAACGCAATAAAATCTTCTTTGTTCACAGCTTCACATTCATATCTGTGGCCAAAAATGTAAACCGTTTATGCCAAATTTTTTGTTATCATTGATTATAATATGGAGTTTTCAGGTTCTATACCGAAAACTGTAGTCCGATCAAAATAGACAAAAAAAATAGTGGTAAGTTTACAATAATTCGCATAGACCTGAAAATTGGTGCAGGTCTTAGGTACTCTCTTACAAATGAAATATCAAAGTCCTCACCGATCCTGCATCTGTTAGAAAATTTATTCAAGGTCAAAGGTTAAAAGTATCGGTTTTTGCCCTTTTCTCGTAAACGGTAAATGTTATCTAAAAATAGGTTAGACAAAAGTTGTAGATCATGCAATTGTCTACAAGAATTTATTGTACTTATACTTTTTTTTCCTACGAATCACCATTTTTTTGAAATGGTGATTTCATACCTCGAGAATACTAATACGCATAGGTATTAATATTTAACGTTATTTTTGATAAATACGTTCATTACGTACATAGATATTTTGGTCCAATATCCCAGGAATAAAGATTCGTAGGAAAAAAATATAAAAACATATTTTTTAGACAATTGTATGATCTACAACTTTTGTCTGACCTATTTTTAGATAACATTTACCATTTACGAGAAAAATGTAAAAAACCGATACATTTGACCTTTGTAATAGTGTACTTAAGACCTGTACCAATTTTCAGCTCTATGCGAATTAGTAAATTGAAATGTTTATTTCAATCAGCTGGTTTTTGTGATCATATGCGTGATGCAAGTGCAAGGCGGCTGTCTTTATAAATTGTTTTATGACGTAAATTCTCTACCTTTAAATTATTATTACAAAGCATGAAGCTGCAAGTGGGGTTATAAAAAAAGTATCCTCTTCAATAAAAGCCACTAAAAAGTGATTAACCCTTTGAGAAGTTATGACTTATGGCTTAACATACATTAAAATATCTCTATATTGTATCGAATACACTGTCAAATTGATATTCTCCTTTTTTAAGTCGGTTCATAAAAATGATTCACTGTTATATAAATCTAAAATTTTCTTAGAAAAAACTTTATAAGTCAATCTATTCCATATTATTAAATAACAGTAGTTAGCTAACAATCATTTCAGTTACATTTTTATGTTTATAATATTTTATCAAAAATTCAACATAAGCGATTTTATCTTACGACCACAGATATAAATCTAAAATGTCAATTAGTAATTAAGCAATGCTTTATGATTATCTAAATAGAAATTAAGATACGTGTCCTCCACATTTATCTGCTAGGTTTGTTCTCGGTTACATGCGCGTTTAAATACCCACTTATTGCACAGTATTAAAGTTACTAAAACAAATACCTACCTATGTTCAAATTAACTTGTCATGCTCATAGTTCATTGAAAAGTGCAATTTAAATATTTTATTAACTGAATCTTAAACGATTTACAAAACTATTTTTTTATAATGTTTACAGGAAATGATATATTCTGATGTTATTCATATAATAACAAAAATAATTAATCAACATCAAAAAAGACAAAAGTACACACCTCGCTTAGTTTGACAGTATAATATGATAAAAAAACCGGCCAAGTGCAAGTCGGACTTGCGCATCGAGGATTCCGAACAAACTTGAAAATATGATTCTTCCCTCAAGGGAATCGAGTCTCGAATATTTTTCTCCGCTTTTCCGTTGGAAAATTGTTCTTATACATCGACATAGATCACGGTCAGTTTACTAACTAAGCGTATAATTGCAATGGCTGCAGATGGACTACCCGAACTGTACTGTATACCGTGGCTATATCTGATAGCCTAGCGGTCGTATCGTGCTGTATGCGAGAGTTATCATAATTTTATTTTCATAAATGTTCGAGGGAACTGCACTTTGAAGGACAGATGGAAGACCAATCCTAAGATTGAATCTGTGTCCTATTGCCTCGGCAATAAATAAAATTATTATTATTATTACTTCTGACAGGTAAAAACATGCTTTTTTTTTGAAAAACGGCGCCATACAGTGTCATCTGTTTTCATTAGCTACAGTTTTCGACAATCAAATAATATGGTTGATGTTGCGGAATCCAAGGCGCACGAGTCTAACCACTCATTGCTCCGGATTTTTGAAGTGAAACTTCGTTAATGACGTATCTGTTTGAAATTTTTTCTAATGTTAAAAGGGAAACCTTGGAAACGTAAAATTAAAAGGAAAACGATACAACGATGAAGTAACTCAAAATGGATAACGCATCAATGAAACAAGTTCATAACTCTAAAGAAGTTTCACTTTCCCCGTGAGTTTATGTGGGTGAGACTCACGTTTTTCTTTTTATATTCGTAACAAATATTCAATTAATGAACATCGATAACCTTTAATTGAGTTATGCAAACATGTTAAAGCATATGAATGGATCATTTACAGACGAACAAGATTTGTTTTTGTCATAACTGAGAACATTAAAAAATATGATAATTAAATATTTATAAAATGTTAATAAATATTATGCAATGTGAAAGTTTCAGACAGTACTTATTTTCTGACAGTAACCAGGTATGCCGTATACACAACAATATACTACATCAGCGTTACTTAAACCGGGGTTCTTAAGTACATCCAAGGGGCTAACGTTTTCATCTTTGATGTAAAGACCGCTGCACACGAAACTAGAATTGGGGAATAAATAACTTCACACAAATCACAATGAAAAAATCAGTGTGACCAGCCGTCTAAAATGATCACTGTGATCGGACAAGCGGTAACTACGTTCCAAAGAAACGTATGTTGTTCTATGTCACCGCAATCACGACGGTCGCTCCAACCGAGTAGTCTACCAGCGCCGATGTAACGTCCGACTGAGTGTGATTGCTCGGTCGGGATCGACGTGAAAAAGTCACGGTGATTTTCACTGTGATTTTTGTGTAACTGCAGTAACTGTGATCACATAGTAACGACTTTTCCCATGTCTACACGAGACTGGTTTTGCGGCTGGAATCACTGCTAGGACTTGTGCTGGGTGCGAAGATGGAAATTACGTCAGTGTGGACTTCCGGGTGTGGCTGTTGGATTTAAAAATTAGAACCAGGACTATTTTTCGTGCTTGCTTCTCTGCTGGCCCCGATCAAGAACAAATCAGTAAATAGTACTTATCTTATCACGTGGGCGACATGGGCAAACGTCCACAAACAAACATGGCGTCATGGGTGTGTGTTCTGTTTAGATACAATAAATGTTTACTTTTGTTAACATTCGAACTGGCACTGCGCGCGCACTAAACCTATCTACAAACCCGGTTTCAAAACACGTTTGAAACCCAGCAGCCAAATCTGGCAAGGTATCTGGTGGCCTCGAGTGCAGCGGCTTAAGTCGTCAGAACTATACAGTTCGACCGGCTACGGTGACGGTGGTCACAATCTAAGGTCATTGTCAAATCAGATTTTCTGACGGTGCTTTCTACAGAATAATATATGATTTTTCGATATGCCATGGCTATATCGTTGCAGTTTTTCGTCAGATGAATAAAGAAATATATATAAATAGATTTGTATTAATGCGGTCTGCAACAATTTTGCTAAGCTCTGAGGGGTCCGTATGCGAAAAAGTTTAGGAAACGCTGTACCTACTACTTTATTATTGTAGGTGCTCAGTGAGTGCGCGGTTCGCATTGGAGATGTTGCAAACAAAACAACATTGTGCTCAGTGACCCACGTTTAAAGAAGCTTACATATCTGTGGCCGCTACGCAAAATCACTCATGTCGATTTTTAGCGATAATGTTGCTCGTGCCTTCTATATTCTATTCTTTGTCTCATCTAAAAACGCAGTACAATCCTTTTCATGCTTTTATTTAACTTGCCATATTTGTCAGTCTGTCTGCCAGTGTGTCAGTGGGTCAAATATTTCAATCAAAATTTCGACTAGATATAAAAAAGCTAGAGCTGTGAAATTTTGCACACGTGTATAATGCATATATTCACAATAGTGGGAGCCCCAAGATGGCGGATTACCTTTTTCTCTACAACCCTCTTGACATGGGTATCAAATGAAAGAGTTTGACGAGTGGAATACGATAAGTTATGTGATGTAATTGCAAACTCAATATGGCGGACGCCACATACCCGATCGATTTGAAATTTAGTTCAAATATGTATTTTCGATGACAATACATGACCCAATCGTTTTTAGAATTAAATAATCAATTCATCTTAATAAATTAATGTATTGTTAGCAAAAATTTTGAAAAACTAAAAAGAAAGCACAATCAAATAAAAAGTTTTTAAAGACAAGTTTTTATTTAAAGCACTACAAAGGAAAAATAATTTTGAATAATTCAGGTTCATCCATACTAATATTATAAACGCAAAATTAATTCTATCTGTCTGTCTGTTACGCTTTCACGGCCAAACGCACTGGGCTGATTGTGATGAAATTTAACATAGAGATAGTTTGAAGCCTGGGGAAGGATATAGGATACTTTTTTTAAATTCAACCTCTATGGGGATGAAGTTGGGTTTGTAATATTGTATGAAGTTAAGTTACGCTTTCACGACCAGATCACTGGGCCGATTGTGATGAAATTTAATATGCAGATAGTTTAAGCTCTGGGGAAGAACATAAACCACTTTTGTTTCAAAACTTTACTTCTGGAGGGGTTAAAGTTCTTCTCATAAATTATAGTAAAAAGTGGGCGATCCGATACTTTTATTGAGAAATCTTGATGCGCTTAAATTGTGTAATGGTACACGTTTCTCATCTGGTATCTAAATATTGTTAGGGCTATTATAATTAATGGCAAATCTAAAGGAAACAGTGTTTTAATACCACGAATACTAATTATACAAACGAATTTACCTTTTCAATTTAATAGATTACAATTTCCATTCAAAACTGCTTTTGAAGTAATTATAAACAAAGCCCAGGGGTAAACACTTCATTTAGAAAAAAACATGTTTTTCGCAGGGCCAGCTGTATATGGCTTGCTCACGTGTATCGAATCCACAAAATCTTTATATCTTTGTAAAAGATGGTAAAACAAAAAATATTGAATTCGTGAATTTTTTATCAATGATATCAGTTGTACACACTGATTCCACGCGGACGAAGTCGCAGGTAATAGCTAGTAAATATTATATTAGTATAGACTATAGATGATGCATAAGCAGTAAGCATAATCGGTTACCACATTTATTTAAACAATCTAGCGTAATATATCCAGATGTGGATATAATCATACAATGCTCATATATAATTATAATTATGTCGATTATGAAATCAAAGGAAAAAGATGATTGTCAGTGCAGCTGAATGACAACACTCGCAACGGATATTCAGTTAGCCAACAAATAACAAACCTATTTCAGCTAGATTTCATAAATGCTGGAACTCTTTCACCGTAACAAATAGCGGTAAACTAAGCATAAAATGTAAAAATTGTTTCTAATTACTTATTCTTAAAAGTACAATTATTTCAAAGTTTACATAAATGTAGAAATAAAAAATACTGCACAGAATAGATATTCTCACAAAGTATAGAAAGATTTTTAAATCTTTGATTAACGTTTAATTAGAACTCTTCAATAAATAAAATTATCGACCAATTTTTCAGACAAATATATTAACAAAAATATTTTCAATATTTCGATATTTAAAAACTTGAAGCGAATTTTAATAAAAAACCAATTAGAAACTAAATATTATTATCTAATTAATTTTTATATTTTTTAGATCAGTTCTGAAGAAGATCCAAATTCGGACCGAAACGTTAATGTATTGAATTTTGTGAATATATTTGTCTGAAAAATTGGTCGATAATTTTATTTATTGAATAGAAAGATTTTATTAAAATGATTTTCAGCTTTTGTAATTATTGAAGCTTCTGAGGGTATACTATGTTCTTTGACGTTTATGATTTTTCGCGCTTTGATCTTAAATTATTGGATTAATAACAAGGCATGCATTTCGTAATCAATTTTTGTTTTAGTTGGGATCTTGTATCTTACACAGTCATCGAAGTCTCCATATTTGTAAACATTATACCTGCACCGAAATTTTGTTTAGTGTATTTTTATTTTGGAAAAGAGCTAAACAATCCGATATTCAGTTCCTATTATACCTTGGTTATAACAAGCATCAAGGGACGCTATATGCGAATTTCGTGGTACACACTAAATTAACATTTTACTCTGTATACCTATATTGAATACTAACATATTTCTTGTACCGAGCGGGGTGGCTTTTGGGAGGTACTGGATTCGAATTCCGGCGAAAGCAGATGTGGTTGGGACTTTTTCCTGCTGCCTCTCGCCGAGAAAAGGTAATTCCTGTACCAGCCATCTTGTTGCGGATTTCCTCAATAATTCCAGATAAATATCGAGATGGTTCCTTATTCAAGGCCATGGCCGATTACCTGTCAAAATTTGCCTTACTTATCCTAATATCATAAAATTCCCTCATTCGCTCATTGCTATTAATTAAGTGGAAGTTTAAAAAATGTAGAAATTGACTGGAAGTGCAGTGATAGTTGGAAAATAGTAATGGTGCGAATGGCGTCTGTTATGATGTCGAGAAACGGACATTAAACGCATTATTATTATATTATTATTTTAAATTTCTTGTATATGGGTGGTGTTGTGTGTGTGTGTGTGTGTGTGTTTGAACGCCATAACCTTAAAAAACTGCACCAATAGAGTATTTGACACTAAAAAACTATGTGTCAAAATAATGTGATTAGGAAAATTTATCAAATAAGAAAAAAGAAATTATCGGTTTGTATTCACAAAAACCTGAGGCTGATTTGTTATTTCAATTTTAAATTTTCGACATATTATATATAAAAAGTCTGCCATGATTGTTTGAACTGTGACGTCGAACTTGTAGTAAACACACGTCATGTACTTGTATAACACACGATATACACGTGAGGAAACAGTAAACGAGCCTCGTGTAAACGATACTGAGCCATTGTATACTACAAGAATGACGTCACAGTAGGTAGACATGGTGGCTCATGTTTTCGCGCCAACTTATATATTTAAAATTTTGAGTGCTATTTTATCCTATAAAACAATTATTACATTTAAACAAAATAAACATTTCTGTGGACGAATACTATGATATGAATATTTTAAGACAATAAACAAATAATTTTGAATTTTAATACAACTTTTTCTGATTTGAGGAGTGTTATAGGATACATCGGGACTCGAGAGAGCTGAGCAAAAAAACAAACTATCATATACTATCGTGAGGTTCTGACAATTATCACGGGCAGTAGAGCTACATCTGCAAGGCAGCTGGAAAAAATAAAATAAAGTTTTCTGCGGGCAACGGCTACTAGTTGTCATGGTAGAAAGGGCAAGACTAAAAAGTTCCTTATACAATCGATGTTTAGCTGTATACGAGGGCGTTATAAACGAAGTGGACAGTATTTAATTATGATTTAATTGAGTTCAAAACAATTTCTGCAAAATGTTGATTCAGTGCAGGCGATAATTTTACGATGATATAAAATACATCCGTCAGTTTTCTCTTTTATGACAACGCGCATTAAGGCAATTATATAGTAATTTATATGTTAGCAGAAATCTGTGAAGAATATAACAATGGTATCATTCTTAATAAATTCTTAATAAATAACTTGTCACGTAGAAACAGCTGATTAAATAATTATTAGAGAAAATTTGTAACGCAAGATAATTAACGAAGTACACATCTATTTTTAGCCAAATGTGTTTTTGTTGTTATCCATACTATTGCACGTACTAACAGAAATTTTATTTTATTCATAATATACGATAACGCTGGCGTTTATCCGACTATTGTAAAGTAGCGGATTCTTTGAGTTGAAAAGCTGTATATACGTATATCAAATTTCACTGAAATTAGATCAGGGGTTTAAGACAGACACTCACGTAAAAATTCATTAAAAATGATGAACTATGACTTGGTATCATGTAAAACCTCCAAAACTCGAAAAAATGTTTTGTTCTCTTCCCTTCAAGCCCCAAAACCTCCATTACTCGAAATGTCAACCCTCTACAGGTCGAAATAATTAATCATTGAGTCTCTACAAGCCATTTCGGTACATATTTCCACTCCATAACTCGAAAAAATAAATTGGACCTCTGTATATCTCGAACATAGCAATGTTTGATTTTACAATCTTTATAAAAAATTAGAATGAATCTTAATCTCTACAAGTCGAATATGTCCTTACAAAAGCCGCCTAAGTCGAAATCTTTCATAAGTCGAAAACTCTATAACCCGCATTTTGTGGCGTCTCCCTTGAAGTTCGACTTAAAGAGGTTCTATATACGTATATAAAATGTTCGGTCTTACCTGCCCAGGATCCAAATCTTGTAGTAAGTGATTGTTGTTCATGCGGCTGAAATAACGGCAACATGTAAGCTCTGATTAACTGAAGAACAGCCCAGAGGGTGTCGGCCAATACGTACAGCAGGAGCAGTTGCCCAATCACGTTTAATAATAACCAGATGAACATTGTGTTTTGGTAACTGATCACAGTCCTGGAAAAAAATGATGCATTATTTGATTGTTAGGTATATCTATATATGTTTAAATAATGGCTGCTTTTTGCAGGCGTTGGTCTAATGTGCGCTGCTCCGTTAAATAACATGGGTACCTTCACGAACAGACTTTTTGCTCCGTGCAGTGCTGGTCGTGTAGGTTCATGCTTGACAACTACGAGCGGTGTTTTTTACGGGTATCAGGCATTCTTGGCGATATTTTATTGTATTAATTTCATATTCAATGGAAAACCGTTCGAAATTATTCAAAGTCGTCATCAACAACAAATAATAATTAATTCTTTAAAGCAATATAGTATTTTTTAATAATTTACGTCAATCAAATTCATATTAACTTTAAAATCAATTTTATATTAATAACCCTTAAAATAAAAAATAATGCATAAATTAAAAAATTATGTCTCACTTTTTTCTTCCATAATACAAAAAATACATACGCGCAAAAAACATCACCGAACACAATAATTGAGTGAATATTATGTCTTCATAAGCGGCAGATCGTGTAAATTTTTTTACCATTCCAACCCACAAGTGGGGAATGGTACTAGTTTAGGTCAAAAGTTATTTTTCAAAAATTGTACAATACCTTTCCGTTTTGAGGTCCCCCGAATCCAAAACATATTTTTGGAAAAACTCTGTGCGTCTGTTAGTCTGTTTGTCTGTGAACACGATACAGGTCAAACGGATAAGCGAATTGAAACCAAATTTTGGGAGGATGTTTGGTATGCAAATATGAAGAGCCCTATTGTTTTTGGGGAAAATCGGCGCATGCGTAGAGGAGATATATACTAAAACGATGTTTTTATATAATAATGGTATACTTTTCATAACGGCTTATTATTCTATTTTTTTTTTCAAGAAAGTTTTGTCAAAAAAAATTTTTTCTAAACTTTATAGTTTCGGAAATATTTTGAAAATAATAAAAAATCATCCGCTCTTTTGTTTTATCAATCTGTCAGAAATAAACTAGTTATAGGCATGCTTTGATTAATTTTTACAAGACGTGGAACATAATATTATCTAGGTAACCATGGCAACGAATAGTTAATATCATATTGAATACTAGCCATTACCCGCGTTACCTCACGCGATATCAGAAATTTTATTAGTGTATTTGCCATAAGGCACTTACACTATTGGCGTCGGTCGGATGGCGGGACCTAGGGGTCGGACCAAAATTTCTCGACGTTTCATAACTTTCTAAGAAGTTTGGCACCATTTTTGGAAATGTTTATATATATATGTATATATATATATATATATATATATATATATATATATATATATATATATATATATATATATATATATATATATATATATTTATATATATATATATATAAGTGTGCGGGCAATAACTTTCGAAGGAGTTAATTAATTGTAATGAAATTTGGACCACATGTTGAAATCCATCACCGCACGAAGCCTATTTAAAATGGGCCCAATCGGGCCATTTTAAGGGTCGGTTTTAGGGGTTGAAAAATATTTTTGGGCCCAAAAATACCGAAAAATTTCTCCGAATCGTTTCAAAATTGACATTTAACCCTTTAGTAATGATCAAAATGTGCTACCAAAATTTTATTAAAATCGGCCCGACAGGACCGGAATTAAAAATTTTATGAAAACGTTAGTTTGTAGATATGGATTTACTTAGTGAAGGATGAATTTAATTTGGTCAATTGATAGTAATATTGAAATTAAGAAAAAATATTATTTTAAGGGATGTATTAAGGGGTTAAAATTCTTATTTTGTTCAAAAACAAAAGAGTTAAGTTCACATAATAAAGCCACACTGCCTGTGTAAGCAAATACACTATATTGTCGGCAGGGTTTCGCACTGCGACCCGAGTTTTTTTCTTAATTATAATCAAATGTCAACATTTTTGAATTTGGAATGGTCCCGTCGCCAATTGGCTGGAATTTTTAATAATATGTCGATATGAGTTTGGCATTTCATGGAAATCCTCAATAGATTGTGTATTAATACAAATTAGAGTTTAAGAAACTAGCAGAACATATGTAAACTATAAAATTGTGCCAAAAATTATTTTGAAATTCGCACTAGGAAAAGCATTAAGATGGGTTAAAAATACCATGATATATAGGTAGTTCATCAGACATAGATAAAAGTGCATTGTATATTAAAATCATTACGAGAAAAAAAGTAATCCGGTAGCTTTCGCAGTTGCCCTTCCGGTTTTATTCGTGGTCAATGTTTTTTTTTTGTTTCATTGATAAGCGGTCAATTAATAATTAAAGGAAATATGCGAACTTCATGGTACAGAAAATAATAAGTTTAACGATAGGGCGTCGGTCTTCATGTAGAATATAAGTCGCTTTGTAATTAATCATGTTGTATAGTACCTACTTCCACAAATTAACGCTGCCAAATTTGACAGTTAACCTTTAACAATTAACCTTGATGTATTTGATTGGCCTTCACATAATGTAGCTAATACAAACACATCAGCTGTCGTCTTTATGTCTATTGGATAATATCGAAGAACACACTTCAGTCTAATGACCTCATCGTTGAGTTTAGATATTGTAGATTATAGACGCGCTACAACTAAATATTGAGAGGGTTTTTCAGTTTGAATAGCACACTTTTCAAGTAGATGCTAAACATGTTCAGTAATTGTCTTATGCAACAAAATTAAAATGTTTACCTCACTCGTTGTTCAAAATTAGATGTGACTTAGATTTTATGCATGAGACGGATATGCGTTGCATTGCTTAATTTGTTTACCGCTCCATTACGTTACGCGAACCGTACTATAATGATTAGTCACTCCTTGAATTTTAAATGTGCAAAGGAAATTTTAAAAACTTTAAAAACATATCTATCGCGTTAAAAATCAAAATGGAACGGGAAACCTTGAAGATATAGTTAATTATTTGAGAATGTAAGATTTTTAAGTAGGTACTACAAATACTAATTATTTTTCCTAACTAAATACTAGATAATCTTCGACAGGTTTCTTATTAAAGTGTACATCTTTTCTAGTATAGGCATTAACAACACCTACTTAATTAGACCCTAAAGAGAAATGTATTTTATTTAAAAACATTAACATGATTGTAGAAAAACCCCTGACGCAAAAAACAAACGTTAAAAGTAAAAAATAACCAATTTCTACTATATATTTGGCCCGGTGCACCAACTATTTTTTCGTTTATAGGTGAATTATTTAATCATAATTGCTTCGGGGATTGCTGAGACCCTAGTATTTTCGTTATTTTACTATAGCCCCCGACGCCTTTATGAATTATTTAGTTGCTGCGTTCAATCAGATTTAAAAGAAATTAATAATTTAATAGTTTTTAAAGATTTGCCTTTTAAATTTCTTATTTAATTTTCATTTTAACTAATTAATCAAAAGCTGAATATTTGAGTTCAAACTCGAAGTTTCTAGCTGTAATATAATGGCTTAGTTTTTACATAATCTGCGACGAGTGACCCAATTGTGATCTAATCTACGAGAAGATCATATGAGAGCTGAATATTTTTGATAGGTCTGAACCGATTTTCATCTCGCAAAAATCAGCTTTCAAAAAAAAAATTGGTTGTCTGTAAAGTCGGTTTACGGACGATAGTTTTACGTGATAACGTATTCCGCTCGAATATCATATTTAATAATCACGCACAGGGTCAGGCGGAACGTTAGGAACGTTACAGTTTTTCGTGCATGCAGCCGGTGTTTCATCTTTTTATATTGACGTGATTCATCAATTTATAAGACGTTATCACGTCAAAAAAAACTGTATTGAAATAAGTTCATCCTGCATCAGGGGTTAAAAAATGACGCTGTGTCATAGGGGATTCTGGTCGTTGGTAAATACATTACTTTGGGTAAAAATTGTGTAAAATATTCATCGTCGACGCCGCAAATGATCTAAGCTTAATACATTAATAATTAGTTATATTGAGAAAATATTTTAAATATATTTTCATATTACAATCTTGTTCTTTCATTGAACTGATAAAGTTATATCAACATATTATGTAGAATGTAAATCAAAAATATTGGCAATTAATAATTATACGATATATATAAATAATGTTGTTTTGAAACAAAATTTCACATTTAACAAACTAATGCTTTTTTAGGGTTCCGTACCCGAAGGGTGCTCAAACGGGACCCTATTACTAAGCCTCCGCTGTCCGTCTGTCTGTCTGTCTGTCAGCGGGCTGTATCTCAAGAACCGTAATAGGTAGAGAGTTGAAATTTTCACAGAGTGTGTATTTCTATTGCCGCTAGAGCAACAAATAATTAAAAACCCCCCAAAACTCCCAAAAGAGGAGCAAACTAAGTTTTTTGCTTATAATTCGCTCAATTTAAATCAGATCGTTTCGAGACCTGTCTTAAACGAAGGAGGAGAAAATTTTACATAGATTTTGTATAACAGAATTCGTCGAAACACTTTTTTTGTACAGCTTTATATAGAAATATAATGTATAAATTCTATTTTGTCTAATCCATAGCATACACGGAGATCGTCTGTCTTCGTTTGTTGCATAGTGTACTATGGGAATTTAAATATTGCGTATGTTTTGTCTTAAAAAAAAAGATTGCATTTGTTCAAAAACGAATGTCATTTCAAATATTAGTCAGTCTTTTGACATTAGTATTTTTATGCAACGCCTTCTGAGTTAACGATTTGAATAACTAATTTTAATTATTAGAACATATTGCTTTGACAGAATATGCAAACGTCATTTTTTACATTTTTTACCATTCCAACACCATGGATGAGCGGAATGAAACCAAATTTTGGGAGGATGTTTGATATGCAAATATGAAGAGGCCTATTGTTTTTCAGAGACGTCGGCGCAAGCGCAAAAGAATTATATATTATAATGTTGTTTTTATAAGATAATAGTATACTTTTCATAAAGGCGTATTATTTTGTTTTACAGGAGTTTTGTAAAATAAATTTTTGAAAAAAATCGGCGCATGCGTAGAAGAAATATATACTATAAGGCTGTTTTTTATATAATAACGGTATACTTTTCATTACGGTTTATTATTCTATCTATGTTTACAAAAGTTTTGTAATTTTTTTGGGAAAAATTGGCGCATGCGCAAAAGAAATATATGCAATAACGTTGTTTTATATAATAATAGTATATATTTCATAATGGTTTATTATTCTATTTTAAAAGAAAGTTTTGTAAAAAGTTTTAGGGGGAAAGGCGGCGCATGCGCAGAAGAGATATGTGCTATAACATTGTTTTTATATAAAATGGTATACGTTTCATAATGGTTTAATATTCTAAAGTTTTGTATTTTTTTTTTTTTGGGGAAATCGGCGCATGCGCAACAGAGATATTTGCCATAACGTTGTTATTTGATATAATGGTATATTTATCAAAACCTTATATTATTTTATTCTACAAGAAATTTTTGTAAAAAAAGTGTTTATAATATAAAAACGCCGGGGTGAATTATGTAAAATTTCACGCCTTGAAATTCTTGAACTACTTGCATACTCCCACTGGTTACATATTGTTATAGCGCCTCTCTTGTTTCTTTTACAAAAGTATTTAAAAAGTACATAGTGTACGGAACCCTTCGTGTGCGAGTCCGACTCGCACTTGACCGGTTTTATTTTATTTATAACTAATATTGATAAAAATGAATAAATTGCTGATAAGCATCGTTTTTTAATGTTATATTTGTTTTTCATTTATCTGATTCGAAGCAGTGATTAATTGAGTTTAATTTAAATAGTAATTGTTGTAGACATGAAACTATTCTTTCTGGTTTTTGCGTGACACGCTGATAACAACCTTGTTATGATACGCATTTCAAAATACAGCAAACCCATGTAAAAACAGAGGAGATATTGTACACTACAAATGCTCGACAAGTGAGGTTATTATTTAAAGATTACTTCGAAATCTGATCTAATCATGAGATAAGTATAAATAAATAATGAATGAATTTTTTTGGTCACGGAATATGACAATACTTTTTTATTTTATGTATATCTACTAATGTTTCACACGAATTGATAATTTTATTGTTAGAAGATTAAGAAGGAAGAATCCTGGTGGCATAGGATCGATGAAAAAAGCAAATACTGAAGATTTTTATTGCATTTTTATTATCTGACGTTTCGGCACACTTTATGCCATCTTCGGAGAATCAATGCTGTCCATTTTTTCAGTATTATTGTTATGTATAAAGTGTGCCGAAACGTCAGATAATAAAAATGCAATAAAAATCTTCAGTATTTGCTTTTTTCATCGATCCTATGCCACCAGGATTCTTCCTTCTTAATCTTCTAACAATTGAACAAGATCATCATCTCTATAAATTATTAGAGTTTTCTTTCACAATGATAATTTTATTGTTGAACCGTTCGTTTAGTTATATCATTTAATTAGTTTGTTATCAATCGAACATTGCCTAGCATACCTTTTTTCGAAGCGATTCAGGTTATTTTTGAATTATCATACTGTCAAAAGCTATTAAAACAATATTAAATTTTATTTTAAAGTTAAAGAGCTATATTTACTGAATTCAATATAAAAAAAAATAAATAAACAAACCACTGTAGTTCAAATAATCATATAGGATCTGGCAGACCCTGTGGTATATGCGAGAGAAAAAAGTATGTGTTTTCTGGAGTTAAGTAAAGTTCGTAAGTTTGGATGTAGGAGGTAATCTCCGAAACTACTGATCCAATTTCAAAATTTTTGTTCACTAATATAAAATGAACCTTCAGGATGGACGCAGGCATATATTAAGGCGTAAAAATAAAAGAGCTTTTCGTGGAAACCGATTTTACAACCGGGATCCGGAGTCGAAAGTGAAAGCACGAACATTTTGAAAGGAACATAATACCTATATTAAAAAATGTGCACTTTTTTTAGAATATAATAATAATATGACATTTTTAAATTAAAAAAAAAAAAAACAATAGCAGAAATTAGGTATTCTCGCTGTCGACTCCTGCACACTTTTACAAAACGAATTTCACTTTAGACTCCAAAACTCAAGCTTCACGAGTTCACAAGTTTAGTATAATTTATCTTCTTATTATTTCGCATGTATGACCCAGTTGTCAAAAATACACTTTTTTATAATAAAAAAAATCACATTTTTTTAAGTATAAAGACGCACCTGAAAGAATAAAGTTCTGTGGTATTATTGTGATGAATCCTTAGATTTATTGAGATGATCTCAACGCGTCTCGTATCATTCATATAAACCGCAAAATAATTCACACTGAGATCACTATAAAGTTATCTCACTGCACTGACATAAAAAACAAGTAAAAAACTCAGTTAACACCCGGTGCCAATGAGTGACTGATAACAGAGCGCCTAGTCACTGAGCATTATATCCGACTGCGGCACACGTGAAATTCTATAGTCAGTCACACCAAGTCGAGAACTTGAGACGTTACTCGTTAGCTCTGTTACTGCGCTCGTAGACCTGACCCCGTGTTCGATCCCCGCTATGCCACCAACAAAATTATATTACAATAATAAACGCAAGACCCACTCAAACATTACTTTCTCTTTCAAAATTACCATGGTATAATTATTATCTAGATACACTTGACAACACGATTATTTCTTGCTGTAATACGATGCGTAATCTTTGTTTGTTTTCCAGTTTAAATCCAGGGCTGGGATATATTCATCTCTCACCGAGTAGTGGTAAGAGCACTAGACTGGAATTCGGAAGGTACCAGGTTCGAATCTCGACGGGGGCAGATGTGGCTGGGATTTTTTCCTACTCGCCGAGAAACGGTAATTCCTGTACCGGCCACCTTGCTGAGGTTTTCCATGGTCTCCTCAATAGTTCCAGATAAATATCTAGATGGTTCCTTATTCAAGGCCATGGTTGATTACCTGTCAAACTCCTATGCTCAAAAATTGCCTACCTTATCCTAATGTCCTACAATTCCTTCATTCGCCCATTCCTATTAATTAAGTGGAAGTTGAAAAAATGTAGAAAATAACGGGAAGTGTAATAGATGGAAAATAGTAGACTGTGATTAATAAATATCTTCTCTTATCTTTAATTAAACCATTTACCTAAATATTATCCACAAAAAAAGACTTTTTATATTAGAAAATGTTACACATTCCTGATTTAATCTATTGATTATTTAAGATGCGTAACATAGAAGTTAACCTTAAAAACAATAAAATACTAATTATAGTTTGTTTTCTTAACATTATCTGTTACAAAAATTGTTGTAGATAATTTTTCCTTACAAGTATTGTTGTATAACATAAAAGTTACATTGTGCTAACACAATATTTTTATGTAACGTCAGTTTAAATAAAAATCTTGTTCATAACGTGTTCGTTACATTTTTAAAAACATTTTCAACAAGTGACGCCGGAACGAATCGAACAAAAAAAAAAGTTTTCTTAAAATCGGTTAAGGTGTTTGGGCTGTACACTGGATACAAAAAAGCGTGACTTACAGATTCACAGATAAAGCGTTAAGCGAGTGTATCTAGGCGCTTCCAGCTATTGCTTGGGTTGCGCCTACAAAATATAAATAATTTTTTTAAATAAACTTTCAGTGTTCCTTTAAATTTTGAGAGAGTTGTCCAAAAATGAATTGTGTTGTAATTTGCAAACAGCACTTTATCTCCGTTAATAGTGTAGGAAATTTCTAAAAATCAAGTATAAAATGATTAACAAAATTCTCAAATCGAACTATTATATTTATTTCATTAACCGATCGCGCACAAATTTTTATAAATTATGATATCCTTTTACAAAAATATCTACGAACTTATGTCGTATTGCGTAATAATAATTCATTAGATTTTGGTGTTATAAACAGGTCAGTTTCGAAAAAGGTGGATTTCCCACAATAGTATTATCTCAGTCTAGGTATTCCAGTTTCTTCTTAAACTTTATATTTATTTAAAAAAAAAACGTTTTTAAACTTTCACTATACGGGACAATATATAGAAATGGTCCGATCAAAATTATTTTTAAGGCCATGAACATCTAGGGTTATTTCGATCTAAAACCAATCTCTATTTTCAATTTATTATTTTTTAAAAATTCAAATGATAGCATATGAGTTCTTGAATTAGAACCTGGGAACTGGGGGTTTGTAATAAAGGAGCAGTGGAAACATCATATAAACAACTACATCGCTGCACACTCATCTATTCTCAAACACATTATTTTGTTCCGAAATAAAATTCTGTTTGACGAAATTGTTAAATGTTTACTACAGTGAAATTATATAACTTATTACTCATTTATACTAGACGCTATGATAAAGAAGATAAAGAAAATTGTTTTAAAATGACAAATATTAAACTATTTATACACAATTACTTTTTAATTATATCTATAATGCATAGCTGTAGTGAAGACAATGCTGTTTTCTGATTCATATTTTCAAAATGTCGATTTCTTTAACTGTCAATCAAGTTTTAAATACTACATCACTAACAAAGAGCTCATAATAAATCAGTCTGATCAAATTTAAATAATATAAATTTTCCTCAGAGAATAATAGGAAATAATAATAATATAATAATCGTCTGGAACATTCAATTATGTATGCGAATAATTAAAATATCTTGTTTTACTTCATTATCGTTTATTTGAATTGAATAGTATTATCTTGCAACTTTTTTCTTTGGTGTTTAGATAGAATGAACATTATTATAGAAACTCGTGTTAATTATCGTTGCGTATGTTAGTATGTTAGGAACATAATCAGAAAACAGAAACGACACATATTGTTTTACTGAATTAATAACTATATTACTTCTTTATACATAATGGATACATAATTTTAACAAGGATTTCCTATCTAGCCAAGTAGTGCTAGGGCAGAACACTAAAATAAATGCATGGACATTAAGAGATAACCAGTATGTCAGAATACATCAATACAGTATATAATTATGTGTTTTGAAGTTTGTGAAAATAGGTTTGGATGTGTGCTAGAGACTTCTATATATTGAGTATTAACCATATACTTAATACCTTCTATACTGCTAGCAAAGATCGAGAGAAACACTAGGTGCAAACATTTATACGTCTGTCTCACTTATTATACTCTGAGTGTCATGCGCATGTCCGTGATGG
This sequence comes from Xanthostigma xanthostigma, assembly GCA_963575645.1. Taxonomy (NCBI): domain Eukaryota; kingdom Metazoa; phylum Arthropoda; class Insecta; order Raphidioptera; family Raphidiidae; genus Xanthostigma; species Xanthostigma xanthostigma. The sequence continues at coordinate 19,812,314 of OY754468.1, forward strand.
ATGCGCGTCAGTTTTCACATGGAACTAAGCTGTAAAAGGGAGGTGGCTCGCTCTATTGCACTTACTAATTGCCCGACTATTGGCTATGTGCGAAGTAGGTGGTGGGGACAGTCAATATGATCGTAGTGCCCATGGTGACAAAAATGTGAAACAATTATGGATAGCTGTGTCAAATTTTCTTTGACATTTGATTAAATATTATAATATTTATTTTTGAAATGGGTCACAGATGTTGTTGTGTAGTAAATTGTAAAAATAATGAAAAAAATAGTACGTGTAAATTTTACACTTTTCCAAAAATGAGCTGGAAATTAGAGCAAAGAAAGAAATGGATTGCTGCTGTAAAAAGGAGAAAGTAAGTAATTTTATTCATTATATTTTCGGAATAGTTTAATTATGATGTAATATCTATTTTTATATTATTTTAGTGTTGATGCATCCCCGTGGACCCCAAAACCTCTGGATTCAATATGTAGTGCACACTTTATTGGAGGCAAAAAATCATTTGAGCAAGCGAGTCCAAGCTACATTCCGACAATATTCCCGTCAATATATCGTACAAAAAAGGTTGATGAATTACAGATTTCACTTTCAGCAAGATATACATAAACGTGCCGTGATACGAAGGAAGCTGAATGTTTCAGTTACCATACCAAATCAAAGTGCATCATTCATTGAAGATATAAGTGAAGTGAATACAGCTCTACCTTCTATGGTCGATCGAGGATGTCAAGTAATTATATTCCCCGAGGTCGAGTTAAAGGAAACTACATTTACTTGCAACAGATACATTTATAATAATTACTGCCATGCTGAAATTCAAGTGGAAATAGCAACAACTTCAAGAATTGTTCCGGCTAGTACTTACAGAAAAACGGATAAAGGCTGTAATACTGATCACAAAACATTATGTAGTCTACCATATTCTTGATAAAATTCCTCATAATTTATTTAATTGTATTGATGACATTGTACACGTATGCTGTGTTTTAGGTAATTTACAGCCTCCAATTTTTTTCTAATAATAAACAGCATTTATAAATAATATACACAATTTTATTTTCAAAACAGTTCTTTATTTCATTAAAGTAATACATGTAAAGTGAACGTTTTTCTATAAACCATAATGAATAAAATAAAACAATAAAAAAAGTAGCGTGTCTTGATTGAGACAAGCTACTTTTTTTATTGTTTTATTTTGTTATAATTTATAGAAAAATGTACATTTTACATTTGTTATTGTCTAAATGGAATATTACTAACAGTGTAACGTTGTATTAAACTTATAGTTAAAAAAGAAACAAAAATTTATATATTATATTTGAGCAAATTTAATAAAACTATTTAAGGAACTTCATTTTTGCGAAACCCATTAATAATATTATGTGTTACTGTCGATAAATAATACTAAAAAATATTAATAATTATTTGCAATATCACATCAATAACCGTTAAAATATATTTTACGATTATTCAAGTTTAAGATAGATACCTATGTATGTGGTTTTTTTTAAATTTCTTTAAGTTATTAGTGATGCCACGAATCACGAATAGTGATTTTGCCGAATTCTAAATATTCGGCCACCTTCTCGGCAGAAGCGCCGAGCGGCCGAATGTTCGACAAAATATGTGTACATTTCGCGGGTGACAGGCTACGAGTGAGAGCGCACATCAAATTTATTCGCGCGCACAAAATATTTTTTTTCGTACAGAAAATAAGATTGCACCTGCATATAAAATCCTAAACGGAAGACTTTGTTGAAGATGAGATAACAATGAATTCCAATTATTGTAACTGTAGAACAATCAGTTTTCTTTGTTAACGTATCTCCAACAAAATTGGTGGCTTTGACGACTGTATTCACTATTCTGCAAACCGAGCGCGGTATCATTGAATATATGTGTTTCAGTGATATAATTTTGTAAAAATAAGTGTTTTTAAAAATATTTTTTCAATTTAAGGTTAAAAATGAGTTCGAAAAATTAAAAAGAACAGTTAATGAATTTAAAACTGAGTGGCTTAATGAACTCGTGGAAACTGATACTTCGAAAAGTCATTACAAAGATGTCTCGTATGGTGTTAATGTTACGGCAGTTTGTCTTATCTTGGCTCGTATTAAGTAGCTTTGGCCATTAGCTCTCAATTCTTCAACATTTCTCACATGCTGCGCTAAAACTAATTTATTCCCTTTTGCCACAGTTTGAGGTTGAAAATTAATATTGTGCCTTATGGTCTCAAATGCAGTTTTTATTATTATATTCATGATTTACATATTATTATATACACATTGCGTAATCGATAAATAATTTATGTATCTAATAAACTGTCAAAAATAATTCACGTATCCTTTGTTACAGACGACTCTGATTTACTTTGAGGCTGGAAAGTAATTTCATGACTTACAGTTTTGAAGCCAGTTCTAGTTTTTATTACGTTCATATATTGCTAAAAATTGAAAAAAAAAATCATTTTTTAATAATAATTATTCACATAACGGTTATTTAATTGATATTTTGTATCTTAGTTTTTCTAAACAAAAGTCAAAATCTTAAATCTATTATACTTACTTTTGTTACATTCCAGCGTTTATCCAACATTTACAAACATATATTGTGTTCTAAATTACATGAATATTATCACTCAATACTTTCAATATGTAATTTTAATATTTTTTTGTGTACTTATAGTATTGCGCATAAATGTCAAAAATGACAGTCCATAATAATTATTTCAGTTGGTTGGCGCTGGCATCGCGCACATAGCCAATAGACGCTACACTTGCGCACAACCGGTCAAGTAAAAAGAAAGAGATAGAAAACAGTCATTTGCTGTCTCACTTCATGGGCCACGCTTCCACTTACGACCTCTAGCAATATAGAAGTTATTAAACATAATATGTATTAACTATACTAAAAATATTGAAAATAGTAGACGCTCAACGCATAATAGATAACTATATTATTAAAAATATTTAAAAATATTTTTGAGAAGGGATTTTTCTGTCACATAATTTGTAAAATTTAAAATTATCTTAAAAAATAATTGTTATAAAGAACAACGGATAAGATAATATGTTACAACATTCTGGCGCAGTGACGAACCTTGTGAATTTCGACCATGACGCATATTGACTTAACATGTTAATTCAGTAGCGAATTGGTGCGTATTAATCTATTAGTGAACTATCAAAAGAACGGAAACAGAAGTTAGTTTTGATATTCTATTGTTGACTTGACTATTTTATCGATACGTTAATCGTATAATTGATTTATTTCTACAACGATCGAACCAATTTTGTTGACACTTAATGCATTTTCAATAATTATTCAATTAATTCAATAATTAGAATACCCACATTTATATATGTAGGGTGCCTCCTTTTCCTCTGGTTTCTTAGGTAAAAAAGGAGTTCTCTTCAAAATACCTGTAATAAATAATATAGCACGAATATTTTTGGGTGCAAACGTTAAATGGCCAGAACTCGCAACAGAAGTTATACAAAGTTAAACAAAAAAAAAAAGAACAACATAAATGTAAACAATAACGTGAAAAGATAATGTGATCACGTTGAAATAGCGACATTTTAGCAAAAATATAATTACTTGGTTTTGCAAAGGAAGCAAAAAATTTAATGGACGATTGTTTAGTTATTTTTTTATTTTGTGACTTTTTATGGGTTATTAGTATGAAACAGTGTTGAGCATTTTTTCCCACGTGTTTTAATAATAAACTCTTTTGAAAAAATGAAGTCATGTTTAAAACAACAGAATAATACATACCGCAAAACATTAGTTCTAGTCTTTGAAATATTCACATAATTTACAATTCACCTAACTCAGTTAATTTTTTGAAGTGAAACTTCTTTATGGACGGTAGAGTGAATTGGAGTCATGTGACTGGACGTGTTTTCGTCACAGACTCAGCTGCTTGAATCCTGTCCACTCTACCGTGTACAAAACGCTGCATCGCCGTCTCTCAATGTGTGTCTACGAACGACGCGACTAGAAGTTTCACTTCTGTAGTGTGTAGTGCAAATTTCACGAAATCTTTTTTTAATTTGATTTATTAACTAGTTGCTGGAGGAAAAAACACAGCATAAGACGTTTACCATATTATGTTGCTTAATTTAAGCTTTGGTGCAAGAAACTGTAATAATAAGTTGACCCAAATATAATAGCGCCGAGTCCACCACCAGTCGCCTACTTCTAGTTCATTATTAATTATTTAATTAATTATCTGCGAATTTTTGTTGCATTTGAAAACACGAAAGGAGCGGCATCTAAGTCTGTCTGGCTGTCTGAACGCGATAAACTCGAAAACTACCGAATTGATTTTCATACGGTTTTCATTAATAGAAAGAGCGATAAACGAGGAAGGTTTATGTATATAATTTGTATAAAATGGCCAAATCTTTGAGATACATCAAAACAATATACTTTGATAGTTCTGCTGTGTAGATGGGAAGGTCAATTTAATATTTCCAGAACAGTTTTAGCGGGACGGGCCGCTAGTATATTATTATAAGTGAAATAATTTTTGAATTTTCTTTAGTTTTTATAGGGGAATTATAAAACGGTCGAATAAAAAAAAACTTGGTGACTGATGATGAGAAACTGTTTTAATAACTTGAGCGGTATGAAATAGAGTAAACGAAAAAATAACTAAACTAGCAACAAATATTGGTTAATAATAAAATCCAGAACGGGCTTACAAACATTGGGTTGTGAATAATCCATTTGAGATATTAAAATAATAGTTGGGTGACTAAATTACTAAGTGAGCGACTAGAATGCCTTCGGTAATTTTGAAGCACATATTATCTTCTCTTGTTTTTACTTTTTATTTTTTTGTTTCACTTTAAGACTACAACTTAAAACTCACATTTTCATGAAGATTGAAAACCACCGCTTTTTTTTGATAAAGGGGTATGCGAATTGTCTCGCAGTGAAACGCGATGGGGCAAAGGTGGAGTTTTAAAAAAAATAATTCCAGGTGAACGATAAACGGGTATGCGAGTTATAATTCCGGGGTGAACGATAAAGGGGTATGCGAATTGTCTCGCAGTGAAACGAGAAGAGGCAAATGTGGAGTTTTTAAAAAAACAATTCCGGGGTGAACGATAACGGGGTATGCGAATTAAATAGTTAATTGTTTGAATAGAACTGCGTTTTCAAAAAAATGTATATTTAATTGACAGTCAATTAAATATATATTTTTTAGAAAACGCAGTTCTATTCAAACAATTAACTGTTAACAAAATGTCGCTCAGAATAAATAAATCATTTGCTAATTTTGAAAAAAATGCAGGACGTAACGGTGGCACTCAAACAAATATTAGGTCGCTCAAATATTATGAAGCTTCCCATTTTGTATTTTAAGTAACTCAAATGGATGTTTGTAAGTCGCTGTTCTGTTGATTTTTCGTCACGCGCAGTCACTCACTTAGTAATACAGTAACCCAAATTGATTATTTTTGTCACCCAAAATTGTAATTTACAGTCACTCGTTTAAATACTACCCGTTTTTATATACAAAAATTAATTCAATATTATTATTTAAATCTCTATTACAAATTATCTAACATTCAATAATTATTTATCTATCTTATTTTTGCGACCTTGATAAGGTCAGAGCATTAAGAATCAGTTCTTTCTCATTATTTTTTATCAACAATTACTTGTTTGTTTAATTTAAATATCAGAAACACACTAAATTCCGATGTATAATTCAAGATCCTTTTAAACATGGCGTTTTGAGACTTCTCGTGCCCATGTCGCTCACGTGACAATATACTGTTTTCTGATTGGTTCTTGCTCAAAACAAGCAAATAATCTAGGATAAAGAATAATCCCGGTTCTAATTTTGAAATCCACCTTGTGACCACGCACGCAGTGACGTCATTTCCATCTTCGCAGCCAGCGAATAAAACCAGCCTCGTGTGTAGCGGCCTTAACGTTCTATCATACCACTAAGGCTTTAGTTTTCAGCATATATACTTATACACAGTTTTAAGTCTTCAAATTCTTTTATACATAATTTTCAAACACTACATTAATTTTTGCCTGTTAAATGGTAATAATTTAAAGAGAGTCGATGTGCATTGATGACGCCTTACGGATGGGTAAGGGTAAAAATAGAGTCTGGTGTAGTGATGTGGAACAGAGGTGGAACGCCTTTCTTTGATAATGTTCAGTACGAGGATTCCCATAAATATTGTTGTTAGTGGTGGATCGGATTCATAGAGACCGCTGGCTGTGAAACCGATAAGTGAATTCTAGATAAAAATATAGCTCTTAAGAAAATTGACGATTAACTTATTTTCACTGACTGAACAGTATGACATTCAAACTCGAAATTCTAGTATTCCGATTTAATTTTAAATTACTAATTTAACAAGTTTTTTTTTTTGATTAATATAAGGTACACCAGTTTTTGTACTTGGTGTAGCCTTGATAATAAACTTGATGTTTGCAAATGTACATATTTTTACCCAAATCTATTTAATAATCTGGATCATCTATACTCAATAGGCGATAGGTGATACCATTCTATACTTACAAGATTGTTAAATGTCCGGTATTACCATATCTTGTCTAAGTGGAAAACAAAAGGAGACCTAAATTTGCACAATGGTAACCATACGTAAACATTCTCGCAAAATCGCACTACTGTTAAGGAGGTTGAGCCGTTTTACGAAGATAATGAAAAAAATCTGAAATAAAGTTTTTTTAATAGATTTTTTTATGAGAAAATTTTCTGTAAAAAATCCAAAATCATTAGGAGATTTATAAAGTTAAAAATTTAAAAAAAACTTTTACATGTAGGTAGTCTTATGGAAAATATGTCAAGGTAGCATGCAAACTGTCCATTTTAATTTTTTGCAAATAACCAAATAATGTCAACAGTTCCAAAAACTATCTATGTAAAGCATCGATGTCTTACGCATATTTTAATATTTTTTCCAATTTAATTAGGACACTTTTAATCAATAAAAAAAATTATTAAACCTTAGCACTTTTCGATTATGAACTTTTATTCTTGACAGATTTAACAATTTTAACTGAATTTTCAATTTTTAATGATTTAGTTTTAATTTTTATTACTTCTAATTTCTTTTTTCAATTATTTACTGCAAAAAATATGTAAAATACAGATATTTACATAAATGTATTTTTTTTAACCTAACTTTGTACAAAAAATACAAAAGTTAGTCCGTTAAGTATAAAGTACTGAAATAATTAATTAATATTAAAAAAAAATATTTATTTATGCCTTTATGACAATAATTTATTGGTATCATCGACTTATAAACTATAAAAGTTCCCATTTAGAATTCGACTTACTTTTGATTGGGACTGTAACGGATCAACCTCCTTAAAGCGTTAGAAGTTCGTGTTTCACGACTAAGTCGTTTGTGGTACGATTCAACGAATGTCAATTCTTAGGCATGCGAATGCGAATATTCAGTTTTCAAATCTGGCGTCATTTGTCCAAGGTTTTAAGTTGACAGATGATTGGCCGCGCAAGTCACCCACACACATTTATAGTGGTTCTGGGTACCAGGTTGACTATTAATAGTAAGTGTAAGTGTGCTAAAAAATTAATATATCTTTCTTAGTAATATTATTTGCTTATTTTTTTAAAAAATATGATTTTACGACAAGTGGGGAATGGTACTAATTTAGGTCAAAATCCACTTTTTAAAATATTTTCTCATTTTGAGGTCCCCCGAATCCAAAAAACATTTTTGGAAAAACTCTGTGCGTAGCAGTTTGTCTGTGCGCACGATACAGATCAAACGTATAAGCCGATTGAAACTAAACTTTGGGAGGATGTTTGATATGCAAATATGGAGAGCCCTATTGCTTTTGGGGAAATCGACGCATGCGCAGAGGAGACATATGCTATAACTTTGTTTATTATATAATAATGGTATAATTTTCATAACGGTTTATTATTCTATTTATTTTTACAAGAAAGTTTTATAAAACATGTTTTTTCTAAACTTTATAGTTTTTCACATATATTGAGATTAAAAAAATCAGCTGCTCTTTTGTTCTGTACATCTGTCAGAAAGAAATTAGCTAAGCACGCTTTGATCTATTTTTACATGACGGGATTGTAACAAAACTGTTCTAATTCGTGGTGGAAAATATGTATTTACAATAGTGAAACGTTAATAAAACAAATAAACATACAAACGAAAAGTACTTTATTATAACGTAACAGAAACAAAACAACAATTCTAACTAATAAAATAAAAGAATAAGTATAATGAAGAATACAAAGTCTGTTTTTATGTAGGTACACAAAATATTTACAAGACAGGAACACATCAGATTTTTTTTACCATACTTATATTTACACAGTTCATTTATCTATTTATCTCAGCAGTTACCTCAGAACTGTTCGCGGTACTGTCAATTTATGTTCTCAACTATTTGTCTACTATATTGTTAACTCGACGAAGCACAATGTATGAATGTCTTTCTACTGAGCTATCTCCGTGGTATGCAATATATCCGCTGGATAGTTCTTTCCTTTTCTTGCGTTCATTGTTGTCTGGAATTTGGCAACAAAGCCTTTTTACCTACGCATATTGTTATTGTTTGAAATATCAATCCGATTGTTGTTCCACAACAATCCGTGTGTCATTGTTAGAATGACAAGTCGATTGTTGTCCACGAAATTCTTTGTCGTGCCAACGTGGAGCGTGTAACAATATTATACAGATAACCATGCGAACGAATAGCAAGCAAATATCAAATTTAATACTAGCCGTTACCCGCGACACCGCACATCTTAACAGAAATTCAATTTCTATATTATGCTATGTCAAATATTAATATTTTTGAAGCTGGAATTGCGCCGTTACTTAATTGGCTGGCATTTTTTTCTGATATTAATATCCGCAAAATATTCACAGGAATTACTAGATTGTGACCACAAATATTTCTCCATAAGAAAAGCATAGTAGAATTCCGTTTGTTCCTACGGTAGGGAATCCTAAAAAAGATAAAATTGAACGAGTGATTAGTTATACAGACTACAGTTTGTTATTGTGCTTACATTGATACTTGGCACCGGCGCTAATTGACTGTAAGGCACAAAAAAGTTTTCGTGCGGAAACAGATATGTTTAACGATGTAACGTACTACTTGCATAAGTTTATCTAAATACAAGGTGAAACAGAAAACAAATACTGCCATACATGACATTCTTGAAGTCAGTGGCGGCGCGTGAACATTTTAAATGGATGTCTTGCAGGGTCCACCGGAGGTACCTACCTCCTAATACGGGCTAGGAATAGGGGAGGGATGTTTATAGTGCTTAGTTTTTTCAAACACTGCTGACAACAAACTACAAAATACCCTGTAACACTAGTAGTAGTATAATAGGCCGGTACCCGACCCGCTGACCTTGAGATGACCTCTAGATTATCCGCGCCATCTATGATCAAAAAACGGAAGCAACACTGCTAGCGACATTATCGATGCGATGTAAGCTTATGTGATCGACCACAAGGTGGACTTTTCTGTTGCATTATAAACAATGAAATATGAGTTTATCATTACTAAAACAGGTCAGGCCTTAAAAAATCTCATCATGAGAACTTAATGTGAAAGGTAGAATCGTGTTCTTTTATTAAATTATTAGTCTAACATTTTTTTCAATCGGGGGTTTTTAATCAACGGGCCCAATTTAGATTTTAAAATTTTTTGGCGTGCCGCACATAGAGTGACACTTATTAATAATTTACAAAACTTTATTTATAATAAACTTTAAAAAAGTAAAGATTTCATTTACAAATTTTAATGCAAAATAAAAAAACTTATATTTTATCCTCAGTACGGACTTACAGCTCTGCTCATTGACCACCACTCTGGCGTCACTGCGACGTTTCAGTGACGATCAATGGCGCCCTCTTTCCGTGAATCGATGAGATGATAGTTTTAATCAATCAGGGGGGGCTTTATGCAAACAAAAATGGCGGGTGGGTGTTAATTATACTCCAATCAGGCAGTTACCCAAATTAGATGTTTTGAAACAGACGTTATTCTCCAATTAGACAACCGTCCCTTTCCAGCCAGTGAACCAATCGGCTTCTGCTATATTCAATCAAAATGCTCGGCGTAAAATTTTATCGAATGCCCCACCTTGTAATAACAGATACTAGTGATAGAAGAATATCGGACACAAACATTCAATAATATTACCCAAGTAAAGTCCGGCTCTGTCTTTTTAGCGTTTTGTAATAACAGTTCAAAGTCCAGATTATGCATTCTGCTGAGGTCGTAATTAAATTATATTCGTCGGTATCATATTCTCTTACAAGTGTATTTGATTTTATTCTCATCATAATGACGTCACGCATTCCTGAAGCGATTTTTTTCCTTAGCGAATGTGTTTTTCTTATCACCGGATATTCTCAGATTACAATATAATGATAAAAGTGCAATCTGCAAACTGCAATCTGCAATGTGTCACATATATAATATAGTCATATATGCTGACACGTATAAATAATTTAATTAAATAATTTATCAAGAATGTTAATGAGGTTAATTAAGTATACTCCGCGCCATCTATGATCAAAAAACGGAAGCGACTGCTCGCGTCATTATCAGCGTGATGTAAGCTTATGCATTCGGCCGACAGGTGGACTTTTCTGTTGCATTGTGCACATAGAATTGTAATTCGACACTTATATTACTAAAACAGATAACATTTTTTTTTAATCTAGATCAGGGGTGTGCAACCTTTTTAATCAACGGGCCCAATTTTGATTTTAAAATTTTTTGGCGTGCCGCACATAGAGTGACACTTATTAATAATTTACAAAATTATTTATAATAAACTTTAAAAAAGTAAAGATTTCATTTACAAATTTTAATGCAAAATACCGTGAACCAATGAGTTGATAGTTATAGCGTTAATCGACTATATTTTGTTGTCGACGGTTTTTACATATGACCATCTGAAAAGAGCGGGAGAGAGAGAGAGAGAGAGAGAGAGAATGGAGGGAACACATGCTTGATAAATCGAATCAATTTATATTTAGTAAAATCATTTAGTTGTTGATTCAAAGTCGTTTATTACATGAATGTATTTTCATCTCTAATTCATTGTCATCAGAGTCAGTCCGTTTTCTTATCACCGGATATTCTCAGATTACAATATAATGATAAAAGTGCAATCTGCAATGTGTCACATATATAATATAGTCATATATGCTGACACGTATAAATAATTTAATTAAATAATTTATCAAGAATGTTAATGAGGTTAATTAAGCACACTCCGCGCCATCTATGATCAAAAAACGGAAGCGACTGCTCGCGTCATTATCAGCGTGATGTAAGCTTATGCATTCGGTCGACAGGTGGACTTTTTCTGTTGCACTAGACTGTTCACGCCATCTCTGATCAAAAAACGAGGATATATGAAACACATACTTACCACATACTTCTTTAGTAATAATATCTGAAATATAAAAGATTTCTTTCCCCAAGGTAGTTTTTTTTAAATAAAAAGACATATAAAATACGTTTTTATTATTTATTGTAAAAAATCAATACAGAGTTAATAATAATATTGCTTAAATCTAATTTACTGTATCCATGCTGAACGTTTCATTATCTACACGATCATAATTGTCATCATCGTCATCATTACCAAAATCACAATCGGCGGAATCGTCTGAATCTTCGAGTAAATTTTCCGATGTGTCAAAAATAATTTTAATTTTTAAATCACCAACCGTTAATATTTCTTTTTGCGGCTGCAAATCCGTACAATCGATATAGTTTGAAAGTAATATTTCGTTTGTGTATTTATTTCTTATAATTATTGTAATACCGGCTTCGTGCATTTCCATGTTGTTTTGATTATTATGCACTAAGCTTAGAATGTTCTCGACGGATGATGACGATGAATTGACAGTTCTTAGCACCGGACTGAGAATATGAGAGACTGCTTCTATTCGTCTTTTAAACCGTTCACGATCCCTTGCAATCTGCTCCCACATCCCCACCCTTGCTTTTCGATATGCAAAACTCCAACAAACCATATATTTAATCTCTACCTTTTCGTTAAAACGTACAACTTTTTTTTTATTATTATTTTTATCCATTACAGCTATTAAAGTCAGATATAATTTTTTCACTACAAACTATGGAGATTTCATAAAAGAGTCTTTCGTAATTAAAAGTGTGTAAAATATCTTTAAGTATAAAAAAATCATTGGAACTTAAGCGTAGACAATTCAACAACTTACACTTATCTAAATACATTTTATAATAAATATTTATGCTGTTTGTGTTGTATACGTACAAGCACAATAAACTGTTTACAAGGTCTTTCATTTCCAACAAATTATTCCACTCACTTTTTGATAAAATCAACGAACAAACAGAATTCGATCGTTGCAATTTTAAATGTTTTATCTTCTTTAAATAAACTTCTTTTATTTCCACGTTTCCGCCAATCACTGAATAAAATCGCCGATAATCGTCGTCGTTGAAGTACTTGTTTATATGATCACACAACAACATCAGAGCACACCAATCGATCTGTTCGATAAAAATGCCGCTCGATTTCACATCTCTCAGTTCGAGCGTTGCTTGAAAACCTTGAGAAGAAGGCAGCCAACCGACGTTAACGTATTTACTTCGTTTGACATCGATGAAAAAAATATTTTGCATCAAAAGTTTCGTTTCAGAATTCGATACCTCCAAGGCAGGCAGAAACGAAGGTGTAGTAGTAGTAGCTGTTGATGAATCAGCAGCAGGAAAGATTTCAGTGTCAAAGTCGCGCACCAGTGGAAACTCTACAATGTCTACACCTCTCTCCTCGTTCTCCTCCACCGTTATCACGTTGTTGTAATCGAAATTCACATCATATGACAACGCAGCCATCGTTGTCTCAGGAGAAGAGTTGTATAACTGGAATATATTCGGAGTAATGCTCATCCTAACGCGTTCAACAAAGTCTCACGAATACTGGCTTTGCTTTTTTGTGTTCAGTTACAATATTACTAAATCCCCTCCACTCGAATGCCCGAGTGATTCGTCTTGACACGACAGTCCGTTTCGTTAAGTTTCGCTGCATCTCTTACCTTAAATAAATAAGATAATAAGGATGAAAACTGAAATTTAATTATTAAATGTAGCCAATGATAAAAATTCTTTATTTGCAACTCAATAAATATAGCGTACATTACAACGGATGTGTAAACGCTAGCTCAGCATTTTAAAAAGAGTCATATCCTATTACAAGTATATGTTTTTATTCTCATCATAATGACATCACGCATACCTGATGCAATTTTTTCCTTAGCGGATGTGAAATTGCCAGCTCAGCATTTTTAAATGGTGTCATATTTCTCTTTCGTATAATTTCAAGTATATATCGTTTCGCTTGTAGAAGTACTACTTCCCCCCCACCCTGCGTTAAGCGTGATATTACTGTATTTCATAACACATAGCATACCATGATTCTTCTATCAGTTTGATTTAAGCAGTCTTTCGTATTGCAAGTGAAAAAAGTGCAGTCTTTCGTGTTGCAAGTGAAAAAAGTGTAGTCTTCAAGGGAAACAACAATTTGTCCGGCAAACGACATTAACCGAAATTTATCATAATTAACGGTAAGTAAGAAAATATTTTGAATCTGTTTAAAAAAAAGATTTGTAATACTTTTCTTTTTTGCTTCAGAACGTAAAAATTGCAGAGCATCGCACCCAGCTATCTTAAGATTGAGAAAACAACCGCTATATACATATTATTATAAGAAGTATGTAAAACTAAAACGAACTATATCATTATTGTTTTTTGCATCATAATTATTAATTTTCTTTTTGGTTACAGATGAACGTGAAACGTTTCAATGAAATTGGAAACTATGAGGGGAAAATCTATAATGATAATAAGTTTAGGAGAATAAGGGATTTAACGATAAATCACAGATATAATATAGAAAAAGTGCAAACAATGAAAACTCGATACGGTGATAAAATTGTAGTCATTTTAAAATACGAGAGCGGTATTTTTTTCTTGCCTGCAAGATTTCAACGTTTAAGTGAATCGGACAGAAACGAATTGCTGTCCATGAAAAATTTTTCTCTTATATACAAGGGAGAGAAAAAAGCTGACGGTCATTCCAACAACACGACCTCCATTATTAATTTTATAGAAAACGATGAAGTGAATCACACTGTAGAAGAAAAAGTCGGTTTACAGACGTTAGTTTCACATGATAATGCATTCCGCTCGAATATCATAACCTAAATTTTAGTAGCAACGTTGCAGCCGGTGTTTCATCAATTTATAATACGTTATCGCGTTTTAAAAAAAAATAACGACGCTTTTACTTCTAAGTAAATAAGTTATTTTCACATGTTTTATTTAGTATGAATATTATGCAGTGCAAGTGTTTTTTAGTTTATGAATATTATAATCATTCATTTAATGTTAATTTTTGTACTAAATGCACAGAATCATTTGAAGAATGTAAATTCATTAAAAATACTTTAGTAAATTATTGTTTCCTTTGTGAACAGACGCAACATCCTGGATCTTGCATTTTGCTTCTTTATCAGAAAAAAAAAATATGCATTATTTAAAAAAAAAAAATTGCACTGTTTTAAATGTAAAATAAGTTTAATGTGTTGTTATTCTAAATGTGACTTTTGTTTAATGAATGTAACTAGTTTAAGGAAAATAGCTTATAGAAAATTACTATCTTACAACATGCAGATTCCAAATTACATGGAAGATTTTACTATTTGTTCAATAAATGAAAAAAAAAATTGCTGAATATGATAAAATCAATCGTAAATAAGAATATTTAGCGTAAATTAGCTAGTCTTTCAAAAATATTGTAAATAACTTATTATTTTTTTTCATCTTTTCTGTAAATATTTTATTCATTTATGCAAGAATTAGTTTTATATATTATAAAATGTGGATGATGTTGACAATTATTTGATTATTGAATAAATAGGATTATTTCATATGATTTTTTTAATTATTAACCTCCATGAAGCCTAGTTTCCTTCATCGCAAATTTATTCCTACAACATGAATCAAAACTCTTTTTGTAGTTTTTGTGAAAAATACACAAACCACACACACACACACACACACACACACAAACAAACACAAACACACCATACACACCACACGCACAGACACAAATTTACACACATTGACACAAATATACACACATACACACAAACATAGGCACAAATATACACACATTGACACAAATTTACACAAACAAACACAAACACACCACACACACAGACACAAATTTACACACATTGACACAAATATACACACATACACACAAACATAGGCACAAATATACACACATTGACACAAATTTACACAAATTTACACAAACATACACACACACACACACACACACACAAGCACACAAAAATCGCTGACACAAACACACACACCACAAAGGTGATAACCACAAAGGTGAATAACGGAAGAGACCTTGTAAAAATAAATAAAATAATATGCCGTTATGAAAAGTATACCATCATTATATAAAAAAACACCGTTATAGCAAATATCTCTTCTGCGCATGCGTTGATTTTTCCCAAAAAAAACAATAACGCTCTTCATATTTGCATATCAAACATCCTCTCAAAATTTGGTTTCGATCCGCTCATCCGTTTGATCTGTATCATGTTATTAATTTATACATATTATACTATCAAGTTAATCAAACCAGAATGAAATTTAAAGCGTATAAAGAATTGTTCGTCCTGTTTTTGCCATCCATTAGGTTCTAATAACTTAACAGAGTTAAATTGATGTTATTTTTAAAAAAAATATTACAAAAAAGTCTAATGCTCTGGAAAATGTATATCAAAAACACACTTCGGTGTGAATTTTTGTTGAGATCCGAGAAAAATTTGTAATTTCTAAAATATGACAGTCATATACCTAAGAAGCTCTGTATAGAGTAGAGATGCCACAAATCTTCGACTTATTCGGCTACTTTTTTAATAATAGGTATTCGGCCAAATACCGAGTATCAAATATAGATAAGATTCACCGTTTTCATGATCACCAACCACCAAGCAGGAAAATGAGTTTTCCTGATTTTCCGAGCCAACATTATACTCAAACAAAGCATGAAATCGTGCTGAAGACGTTGTTGACGTTTGTTGAACGTAGTTTTTGTTTGTTTACGAATAAGACTGTTGATTGTAGCGCCCCAGCACTGTTGGGAAAATGAAAACTGATTTTCATGATTTTCCGGGTCAACATGGTACTCAAATGAAGCGGGAAATCGTGTTGAAGACGTTGATGAGCTCCGTTGGACGCTGTTCCTCTTCGTTTAGGAATTAGACTTTTGGTTTCCCAGGCGGGGGTGCACCTTGCACCGCTGCAGACCTACCGAGCGACCTTGGGTTCGAGGGTACTGAGTACTCTCACTGTGACGGTTTGATAAACTTCGGAAAGTGGTGGGGGGTAAAAATAGCTGATTTTGAACTAGTTTTCAAGTAATTTAGAAACCCCTACAAATGCAATTCTGTTTGTGTGCGGGATTGGAAAATAAAGAGGTTAAAAAAATACATGTACTATATCTTAAAGCATTTTTTTATTTAATCATGAAAGATATTTATATTGTTATAAGTTCGTCTTAAAAAATAACAGGTTTATTCATTATTATTGAGATTATACGTCCGTGCTTGTTTCTTTATTATCATTTCTTCGAGAATAAACGGAGAAGTATTCATTATAATGATCTATCAATTTTTCCACAAATAAAATTTCTCTATCGATTCTAACGCACTGACAGGTGTCTTGGCAGCATCTTGCTCTTTCGTCAGCCCACACGCAGTTCACCTCATGCAGACCGTGTTTAGATGTGATCAGTTTTATCGAACCGGCTGCGTTGTATTTGGCCTTGAAATTCGTGAAATATTTCAAAGTTCTCGGACAGTTGATGCGGTTACCGTTTTCACCAGACAACAACGAGTTCAGTTTCTCTCTAACAACGTCTACGCGTTCCATACTTTTGTTTTTTTTAAGAAATATTCTTCAAATGACCTTGTGCTGTTGTTATTGTGCTGATATTCTTGTTGTTCGACGCACACTTGATCGTAAACTGAGCTGACTAATCATTCGATGTACAATTTATTCACGTTTCCATCAAGACGCTTATGTTCTGTCTCAAGTAACGCATGTTCCAAGTCAGCAGACTGAACAGATGCGAAGTCGATCGATTCAGATGCTCTTGGATTTCATTCAATGTATTATTGACTTTTCCCATTGCATCGATTACATATTCAACATTTTCCACTTGAAATTTATGAAACATACGACTGTAGGTACTGTTTATTTTCAAAATCGAACCGCATTTATTATCTAAATCCGATACCCAAAAATCTAAAATTATGAGGTCTGCAATTACGTATGCGCTCACCAAACCACACACTGCAAACGTGAAGAATGTTCTCCACTCGGCGACACCCATTGTAACACTGAATATCAATTTCACACTTCTCTAATATTAATATCTGAAATATAAATTTTCCTCAAGGTATTTTTTTAATAAAAAACAGTATTACGTTTAAATATATTTATTGTAAAAAAAAATCAATACTATAAAAAAATTGCTGTAATCTAATTTCATATGCTTATACAATACATTTCAAAATCACCGGTGTCATCATAATTTCCTTCATCTTCAAACCCTTCCTCGTTTTCGCAATCCTCATAGTCCTCGTCTGAATCATCCAGTCTATCTTCAGTTGACTCGAAAATAATTTTAATTTTAAAATCTTCTACTATGATTGTTTCTTTTTGTGAATTTAAATCTGAACAATCAATACCGGCGTCAGAAATCTCCATGTTGTTATTATTCTTAAAAAAAGCAGCAGCGACAGTTCTGTTCTGCTCGACTGTCAACGGTGAATTGAGAATTTCAAAACCGGAATGAGAATATGTGAGACTTTTTCAATTCTTCTTTTAATTCGATCGCGTTCTCTAGTAATCTGTTCCCATATTCCCACCCGCGCTTTACGATATATAAAATTCCAACAAATCATATAGTTAATAGTAGTAGTACCGAAACTACTCAACCGATTTCAAAAATTTTCTCACCAATATTTAGGATGGTCATAGGCTATATATTATAGCATTAATTTTATAATTTAATCGATGGAAAAATGATGGAAATTTACAAATTCATGCGAAGCCGGACCGGGCTACTATATTTAATAAAAGGTTGAATCAATTCTGTAGTTTTTTCACATTTTTTAATAAAATAAGCACTTTTTAATGAGATTCTTACTTTTTAAGTATAAAATCATTTCAATTAAATTAAACAAATAAGAAAAAAATATAATTTAAAAAACAATTAAATAATTAAAATTCCTGATAACCAAAAAGTACATCCAGCCCTGCTATTTTTCATCGAAAGTATCATAATAAATTATAAACGCTCAAAAACCAAGGTTTCTTTTATAATTATTTCCCATTTACATTATTTGACCCTCTCCTTTGACACGCCAAGCTTCACTTCGCACACACTTGCTATTTTCAAAAACATATGAGTATTGAAAATGTGATTTGCAAATATCCTCAAAAAATTGATCACCCCCTGTTTTAGACGAAATTTATGTTTTGTAATTATACATCCGCCAGGGGGAGAATGTTGTTTGGAAATGTTTTTTCGGAATTAGCACTTCCAGGAATTTGTGCTCATACCAATCGGTTTGTATATGTTATGGCTGTCAGATTCTCTATTACACATATTATAGACGCTGATGACTTCAGCTGTAGAGAGTCTATAATCATTAATCATTGTGATTATACAACGAAAATGAGAGTGTGTTGTTTTATAAATTAAAAATAAGCTACTAGTCTTATTTCCGTCATACTATACTATAACATTAGATAAATGTGCACTGCCTAACAACCTATATTGTGCAAAATATGGCAAACTAGTTTTTTTTTTGTAATAAAACTAGTACAAGGGCTTATAATATCGAATATTTTTTATGTTTACTAATACGATTTAACAATGTGTTCAGGAAATAAATACGCAAACGATAATTAATGTGGATTTATTAAATTGAAAACAATCGACTTCGCCAGGGCCCTCGTAAGGTCTCACGCCACCCGCGTGCGGATTCATAATTGACACCCCTTATTGGGGATAAACTCACTAGACGATATGTCAAATTGAAAAACGTTAAAAATCCTAAATAACTAATACTGTAAGTACAATTAATAGAAACTTTGTTTCCTTGTCTTTTTGCAAATACTTCTTCATAGAATCAGACATTTTGTTTTTTTCTTCTTGGCTAATTTTCTTAAGTTGCTGAAATTGTGCACCCGAAGGTTTTTTTCTTTCACTACTTTCCTGAAATGCAACAATGCTTCACTTCACATCGCCATTACAAAACGATTTGGAAGGTAAAAATACTAATAAGAAATTAATTTTTAAAACAAATAAAAATGTGAAAAATGTAACAGTGAAAGATACTTTACAAATGATAGGCTAGAAGTAAAAACGAGTCAAATTTTTAATCAGGACAAAAGCGGGATGAAATATAATCAATTAAAATGAAACACATTAAACAGTGAATTTTGAAAATTCACTCCGTACAGATACGTATAGATATATATTTATTTAATAGATTGCGGATACACTAGCGCCTTCTGTACCTTTTAGAAGCCATTTTGTACGTGGAAAACGCCGTAAAAAGCGCGCGAGATTCAAAAATATTAATTATTTTATAATATGATTTTATTGATAAAAACGGCAAAACTCACAGTAAACAG
The DNA here is from genome assembly GCA_963575645.1 of Xanthostigma xanthostigma. NCBI lineage: Eukaryota > Metazoa > Arthropoda > Insecta > Raphidioptera > Raphidiidae > Xanthostigma > Xanthostigma xanthostigma. The sequence goes on from OY754468.1 coordinate 19,832,129, forward strand.
TGATGATTACTATTATAATTAAAGTGTGCATTAAACACGCGTATATTCTAATTAAAATTATGTTACACATCTGCCAGGCGTCCCGCGACGACTAACATTTTTTTTTTATTAGCTGCTCTTTCAGCCTAGAGAGGAAATTTGTTATAATCCTTTAATTGTTAACAGGCCATGTTTCCTAAATATTAGACAAAAACGGAGATTTGTGTCCATAAAGCCATAGAAGGATAGCTGGGGAATAATTTTATCGATTGCATGAATTATATAAATTTATTACTCAAACCATAAAGAAATTTAAAAAATTATCCTTTCCTAATGCACCTCTGTTTCGCTAAACGTTTCCTATTTCAAAGATTAAATGCAATCAGCATACGTAACATGAAACAATATGTAACGAGCAAAGAAAGTTAAAGAAGGGTGAAAGTTTCGCATTGAAAACAAAATAATATTTTATATTGATTTTTTTCTGGTTTCTAAGCAAGGTGTGATTATCTATCTCATTATGACCCATAAAACATTAACTGTCGATAATAACGGGTAAATATAAATAATACAATGAGTATAGAATATCATTCTTTGATGCTTTCATATCACAGCGATTAAATATAAATAATACATTGAGTATAGAACATCAAGGGGAAATTAAACATGATATTTTATATAACATCGTTATAAAATTGCAATGGTTTATATTTTCGCGGTTTTTCCGTTATAACCGCATATTAGACACTCTACTGCACTGTTTCATCTTATTTTCTTATAGTGTCTGTATGCTTTTGAATGTGCAAATTATGCAGAATTTTAATCTTATCTTAAATTACATCACCATCTGTAAAGTTAAAGTCGATACACATGAGACTGGTTTTCCTTGCATACTAGTTTTCTAGCGCTGGTTTTTCTTGATTACTGTTAAGTGCTCACTTCACACGAGACTCTTTTTCAAGCGTGTTTTATGGCTTAAAGGACAATCCTAGAACCGTTCCACTCTCGGTTGTATCACGTTTTAGCTACCGCGCATGACTATGATGATATTACCTTTCGCAGAGAGGTTGGAACAGAGCTTAATTCAATCACCATTAGATAGTGTGTTTGAAAATGAGGTCTAATGAATAGTATTTATTTATTTACCAGGATAAGTCTGTCGGCGGAATTTGGTTCTGCGACCCGAGTTTTATTTTGGGTTTTTGTAATCGATATCCTTAATTTCCTTTCTAATTCCATTCAAAGCAAAGCAGAGAATATACTTTTAGATCAATAACCCAATTGTTTATTTATCCTTTCCTTAATAACAATAATTGAGTAGGAATAGATAGATAGTTATTTTATTTGTGGAGCATAAAAAAATGCTATAAATACAACATAATATATATATGCTCAAAACATAGAGTAAAAAAAATGAAATTTATAATAACCAATCCGCAGTGTATGCTTATGAACTGGTACTATACTCAAACTTATTATAAAGACATAACTGAGAAAAATAATCCTTTATCTGTTTTTTGAAAGTATTTTCTGATAACATATTGAAATATGGACCCCCTTTACATAATGAACTGTTGCTATACTTTGTACTATTATATTTATTAATATGAATGTAATTGATGATCCGTGTATTATAATTATTGTGAATATCAATATTGAAATTAACTTTGTGTAGATTTTGCTTGATGTTTACTACCAGTTCATAGGCATAAATTGTGTAAAAAGTTAGTATTTTGTCCTTTTTAAAATATTGCTTGCATGATTGACTAAATTTTTATCAAAAATAATTCGAATAAGTCATTTTTGAAATTTAAAAATTCTGATGCATTCAAGTGAATGGTTCCATACAATCATAGCATATTTAATAAACAAAATCAAACGTTCGCCCATAAAGTAAGGATATTTTTATTATGGGTACTTAACAGTCAATAAAGCTTGACCATTGCATAATTATAATTATATTATAATTGATGCTTTGATAACTTTAAAACTCATCATGATAACTTTGCGCTGTATTGACCATTTTTTGAAGCCATGATTAATCCGGATGCGCAAGAACTTCAGGTAACGTTATAACACCGTCTCGATTAGAATCAGCTAAAAACATAACTTATTTTAATTTAGAGGGATGGATGATAGTATGCAACCATAATATTTCAGAGTTTTCATCAGTATAACAATAAGTCAAATTAGATCAAAAGGTAACTAAAACATTCTCGAAGAGGTTGAGAATTCGCTATATGCGGACGAAACATTGCAACCGTTGTAAGGCATATTTCAATATCAACCAGTGACAAATTTGAATTGTATTTCTATTTAAAACAAAATTGACTTTAGAAACAATAAAAAAGTTAACAGCTGCTGCCAGAAAATTATTTTTAAATAAACAGAAAAAAATGCTTTTAATCGTCTTTTTTACAACTTTGCACAAAATATAAATTTTTCTTCCGCCTTTCCATGCTTCCCACACATATATTAAAATCAAGAAGGTTGTAACCAGGAGACCAAGTTTCCTATGCTTGCTGTGTTTTGAAACGGTTCGTTTTCTGGCGCACGCGAAATGGCGCTGTTATCACTTCGGTTCTTTCCCCTTGTTTTCGCCGTAGTTACCAAAGTTGTTTAACTTCACAGACACTACACACATGTAAGCCATGAACGTCTGTGCGTTATCCAGTAGCCGATGACATATTGGTTCATGCGACTGAAAACGGTCCACCGCTACACTCGAGCTGGATCTCCTGATTAAAGCCTTCTTGATTAAAATCTATAAATGCTTTCAGTTCTACAAAAATCACTGTCTATTTGAATATCAACTATCAAATCTTTAAATTGATCATTATTAGCACTATCTTATTTAGCTTCATTTTGAGCTAATGTCGGTTCAAAACAGCGTTGCCAGTTTTTTTTGCCAAGTCGGGATTTTGGAACTCTTTGAGCGAAAACAGCGGGATTATTTCATCGAAAGCGGGTCATAGTAAAAAAATTCCAACCAATTGGGTGACGGGATCATTCCATCTTCAAAAATGTTTACAATTGATTATAATAAAGAAAATACAATATCTTATTTCGCGTGAGGTGACGCGGGTAATGGTTAGTATTCAATATGATATTGCTAATCGTTGCCATGATTACCTACGTAAAATGTTCCCCGTCATGTAAATATTAATCAAAACATGCCGATCTTGTTTATTTCTAACAGATTCATAAAAACGGCTTTTTTTATTTTCAAAATATTCCCGAATCTATAAATTTTAGAAAAAAAATTTTTTAACGAAACTTTCTTGAAAAAATAAATAATATAATAAGCCGTTATGAAAAGTATACCATCATTATATAAAAAAGACCGTTATAGCAAATATCTCTTCTGCGCATGCGCCGATTTTTCCCAAAAACAATAGGGCTCTTCATAGTTGCATACTATTCATCCTCCCAAAATTTGGTTTCGTTCCGTTCATCCGTTTAACCTGTATCGTGTTCACAGACAAACAGACTAATGCAGACGCATAGAGATTTTCCAAAAATATGTTTTTTTGGATTCAGGGGACCTCATAACGGTAAGATATTGTAAAATTTTTGAAAAGTGATTTTTGACCTAAAATAGTACCATTCCCCACTTGTGAGTTGGAATGGTAAAAACGTATATAATCAGAAGTTTATCAAATACCGATTTATCTTTTTATTTGAATTAAAATTACATTTACGTGACAATAGATAGCAAAAAAATAGCCATAGAAAATGTATTTTAATAAAAATATAATATTTTAAATCAGAGTTATCCCTTTCGTAAAATAGTTGAGTCTTATTCGTCTTCAGAACAAAAAAAAACAGAAATCAAAAAAGTTTTATTCATTAGAAAAAATATAACGTTTCAAACAATATTGCAGCTTACAATAAGAGAATAATTAATTATTTATAAGAATTACTTATTCATAATATTTCTGTGAAGATTTAACTTTTTTATAGTTTTCTCCGAGTTATCCCCGAAAAGCGGGACTGAGCCTGTCCCGCGCGGGACATTTAATTTTGATTAAAAAATCGGGACGTTTGGCAACGCTGGTTCAAAACGACTTTTCACATTTTTAACTTTTAATTTAAAACTTTCGATTTTATCTTTTAAATTATATTTTGAATTATGATTTGATTTTAACGAAACTGCTAATGTTCAAATTAAACAGAAAAAACAAGTATAAAAAAGAATATATACAATAGTTGATCATCGATAGCACCGAAGTGTGTTTTTGATATGCATTTTCCAGAGCAATAGACTTTTTGTAATATATTTTTGAAGTGAATTCTTCTTTAGTGCCGTTGAACACTTTTTGTAATGGGTAAAAAATCTTAAACTCGCCGTCAGGTCACGTATCCTGATCGATCACATGTCCTGATCGGTCACGTGTCCTGATCGAAAATGTGTAAGACGGAAACTTTTATTTATACAATGTTAGTCATCTAGCGTTGAAATATCGTACATAAAAAATGCAATCTATGATACAAACCATTTTGATTGAAAATTCGTAAGACGGTTAATTTTCAAGTTTTCACTTCCGCTGGCACTCCCGGAGTGCAAACCTTTTTTGAAAATATCATTAATTTAACTCTTCTAAGTTAATAGATCCTAATGGGTGGCGAAATCATAACGTATAATTCTTTATTCGCTTTTTTCATACTGGTTTGATTAACTTGATAGAAATGAATAAATTAATAACACGATACAAATTGTTATAATGTTAATACATTTTTTTATAAATGATTTATGCATTTTACACACAATTAAATCTTAAAATAACAATATTCTTCTATTATACATATGTAATTTTAGATCATTAGCATTTGTTAAACGCACAATGATTCCATTGTAACCATTGTTCATGAAAACAGCTAATCGAAGAAAATATGTCCTTATTATTTTCATGAAATAATTTTTAATTTTCAAAAATACCTAAAACCATAGATAAAGAGGATAAGAAAAATTGCTTAAAACATTCTTGTCGCATCATTACGCAACAGTGGACCGGTCTAGTCCGGTCCGGATTTTTTTTCTTCTTAATTACGCATAGAGACGAATGATAATTTTCCCAGTATTTTTTGGACATTATTCTGTTTACTAGTGTCATGACTGAAGCAGAAGACTTAAAAACCCTAAGAAATTCAGTTTAATCAACTGCAACAATTTATTAATATAAATAATTTTAAAACTTTAAAATTGAAGGTTTACATTGATAATCAAAATTTAGAGATGTAACGATCAAACCGATCACGGTTTCGGGGATTTTCGTAACGATTCGTTTACAGCTGATTCGCGTGAAAGACGCAAACACCGCCTGCGAGCATGTCGGAACCTGTTTGTTTCAAACTGATTAGTTGTGTTATGAAATACAGTAATACCGCGCTTAACGCGGGGTGGGGGGGGATACGTTAGTACTTCTATAAGCGAAACGAAGTTATCTTAACATGTCAATAAGGAAAAGATTAAATCTATTAATAATTATGTTTTTTTTTAATAAAACCAATCATTATTTCTTACAAAAATATAAACGATTATACTTAAAAAAAACAAAAAAATTTCAGAGAAATGCTTTTTCTGTTTGCTTTCTTTTCTTGTTATCACCCATGATAAACTAAAGAACATAATTTATCACTGTATTATTCGTTATAGTTTTATATAAAATACAAACTCTAATCCGAACAGTATTAAGCGAGGTCTTACTATACTTGAAATTATACGAAAGAGAAATATGACACTTTTTAAAATGCTGAGCTGGTGTCTTCGTATCTTCGTATGTAGATATAACGGCTGTCATGAAAAAGTATTTTTTTCGTCTTCTTAATTATAATAAACCGTTAACTATTTTATTTCAGACTTGTTGTGTTGAATCTTTGCTTCAAACTGGAAGTCTGACGTTTTTTATAATTAATAATTAACCTGTGAAATAAGTGTGTAAACAATATAATAGTATAATATTATATTACACCTTGTATAATAGTATAATATTATATTACACCTTGTATAACGATCACATCCGCTTCAGGTATGCGTGACGTCATTATGATGTGAATAAAATCAAAATACACTTGTAAGAGAATATGATACCAACGAATACAATTTAATTACGACCTCAGCAGAATGCATAATCTGGACTTTGAACTGTTATTACAAAACGCTAAAAAGACAGAGCCGGACTTTACTTGGGTAATATTATTGAATGTTTGTATCCGATATTCTTCTATCACTTGCACCTGTTATTATAAGGTGGGGCATTCGATAAAATTTTACGCCGAGCATTTTGATTGATTAAAGCCTCCCTGATTGGTTCACAAAAGGGACGGTTGTCTAATTGGAGAATAACGTCTGTTTCAAAACATCTAATTTGGGTAACTGCCTGATTGGAGTATAATTAACACCCACCCGCCATTTTTGTTTGCATAAAGATCTATTTTGCATTAAAATTTGTAAATGAAATCTTTACTTTTTTAAAGTTTATTATTAATAATTTTGTAAATTATTAATAAGTGTCACTCTATGTGCGGCACGCCAAAAAATTTTAAAATCTAAATTGGGCCCGTTGATTAAAAAGGTTGCACACCCCTGATCTAGATTAAAAAAAATGTTATCTGTTTTAGTAATATAAGTGTCGAATTACATTGTTTATAATGCAACAGAAAAGGCCATCTGTCGACCGAACACATAAGCTTACATCGCGCTGATAATGACGCAAGCAGTCGCTTCCGTTTTTTGATCAGAGATGGCTCGGAGTATACTTAATTAACCTCATTAACATTCTTGATAAATTATTTAATTAAATTATTTATACGTGTCAGCATATATGACTATATTATATATGTGACACATTGCAGATTGCAGATTGCAGATTGCACTTTTATCATTATATTGTAATCTGAGAATATCCGGTGATAAGAAAAACACATTCGCTAAGGAAAAAAATCGCTTCAGGAATGCGTGACGTCATTATGATGAGAATAAAATCAAATACACTTGTAAGAGAATATGATACCGACGAATATAATTTAATTACGACCTCAGCAGAATGCATAATCTGGACTTTGAACTGTTATTACAAAACGCTAAAAAGACAGAGCCGGACTTTACTTGGGTAATATTATTGAATGTTTGTGTCCGATATTCTTCTATCACTAGTATCTGTTATTACAAGGTGGGGCATTCGATAAAATTTTACGCCGAGCATTTTGATTGAATATAGCAGAAACCGATTGGTTCACTGGCTGGAAAGGGACGGTTGTCTAATTTGGGTAACTGCCTGATTGGAGTATAATTAACACCCACCCGCCATTTTTGTTTGCATAAAGCCCCCCCTGATTGATTAAAACTATCATCTCATCGATTCACGGAAAGAGGGCGCCATTGATCGTCACTGAAACGTCGCAGTGACGCCAGAGTGGTGGTCAATGAGCAGAGCTGTAAGTCCGTACTGAGGATAAAATATAAGTTTTTTTATTTTGCATTAAAATTTGTAAATGAAATCTTTACTTTTTTAAAGTTTATTATAAATAAAGTTTTGTAAATTATTAATAAGTGTCACTCTATGTGCGGCACGCCAAAAAATTTTAAAATCTAAATTGGGCCCGTTGATTAAAAACCCCCGATTGAAAAAAATGTTAGACTAATAATTTAATAAAAGAACACGATTCTACCTTTCACATTAAGTTCTCATGATGAGATTTTTTAAGGCCTGACCTGTTTTAGTAATGATAAACTCATATTTCATTGTTTATAATGCAACAGAAAAGTCCACCTTGTGGTCGATCACATAAGCTTACATCGCATCGATAATGTCGCTAGCAGTGTTGCTTCCGTTTTTTGATCATAGATGGCGCGGATAATCTAGAGGTCATCTCAAGGTCAGCGGGTCGGGTACCGGCCTATTATACTACTACTAGTCACTACTGCCATAAGCCGTGTGTCGTACGTACACTTTACAGCCTCTGTAAGCCAAAGTTTGTTGTCTAATTTTCGAAAATATATTGCTGATAGATCTGTAAAAGTAACGAGAAATTGTGTACCCGTATGTATTCGTTACTTAAAGAACCAGTACCCGTTACTTTCGTATCGTTACGTACTTGTTACTTTTCATACGACATACAATCGTGTACTAACAGTATCAAGCATGTACCATCGCATCGAGGCGCGTCGCATACGTGATACGATATGACTTCGTTCGTATATAACTTATAACCGCATCAAACGAGTCGAACTGACATGGATACGACAAATGTGAGTAACGAAATGAATTTGTAAGTAACGATTCGTTACTTCAAGTCAGACCAATGTACCCTTTACTGAGTAACGAATACATACAGTTTGTTACAGCTCTAATTGCTGATAATTAGTACTTAACATTGAATGTTTTGTTTCTAATTTTTACTTATTCAGGCAGGGAGCGTGAGTGTCTCGAATTGTTGGCTGAAATAACTTGACTACAAGACAAAATATGGTGCAGTTTGTAGCGAACATTTTCTTGACTGATGATTTTTAATAGACAAATACAAGAAAGATTAGCATTGATATAATATATTCATTCATAAAATAGAAACTTAATCTGGAAATTAATCTCAATTGTCTTCCTCACACATCCATGTTTATGATGTTTTAATTATTCACATTTTTCTAGCTCTGTTGACAACAAACTACACTATACACTGTAACACTAATCATTAGCGCCATAAGCCGTGTGTCGTGTATCATGTATGTACGACATACGTACCACCGCGGCTGAGCCAAATCTGTGAAAGGTGTTGAACACTTTAAACACTTCTAGCACATGTACCTAATAGTGATAGGTGCTTATTTGCACTAATGTGCTGACGGTACATGCAGCTCAAAGCCGATCTAAATAATACAGAATAACTTGCGGGTCAGGAGTTACACGTGTAAACCGGGGGTATCTCTTAATGACGTTTAATGTGCTGCTTCGGAGTGCAGAACAGCGACTGAACGCAAGAAAGTCTGTCACACAGAACCCAACTTAGTTCTGTGGCTGTTAAACTTTATCGTTAATCTTGCAACTATTACACTAAATATTGGTTGAATATGGAAATAGTATATGACATCACAAGGGCCGAAAGTTTAATTTTCGCCTTGGGCTCATGACGCGCAGAGCCGAGATTTCAACTTTTAAGGCCCGTGTGGTGTATACGATTTTTCTTCATATCCGCTCGAAAGTACGTACTTTCGTCAGCAGGGACGAAAGATTGATATTTACTCCTAGGAGGAAAAAATTTCTCATGCGTATTTATACTCGTAACTATAAGGGTTACCGCTGCCATTTAATATAATAAATAACAGGGAGTAAATGTCAAACTTTCGACCGAAATATGAAGAAAATATAATTAATTTTAAAATTATGAAGTACATACCTAAGATTTTGGTTATTATGCAGCTCTGCAGCGCACATAGAAGAACCGTCATGTACGTGATAGTTTCCAACGATGTTCAATTGTCAACGAAAGGTGTGTCGAAAAAGTCTAGTGTTGGTTCTACATTTTCCTATCTTAAGATAGCTACTCTATGGATCGACGTATCTTTCGAGGGCGGTATCTGTGCCGAGTAAAGTAGGTTAACGCCATAGTCTGCGTGTGTGTTAAGAAGCGTGTGTTTGTGCATTATATATTTGTGTGTGTGCTACATCAGTAGTGGCAAACCTTTATCGTAAATTATTATCTAACAAATAATTGTCTCATTGATGATTTCACTTGTACATATTTACATAAATGCATTACGGTCCAAGCATAATCAAGCATGTTTGCTAATCAATTGCACAAACATGTTTAACGCTTTATTTCGTTTTGGATGAACAACATGGTAGGTTTATAGTGGGACCGTCCCACATTTTCTGTCAGATTCCATATTATATCGTAGCCTAAGCAGACAGTTGATTGAAAGATAATTGCAAGTTTCCATTCAACTTCACAGTCAGTTTGGGAATCTTGCAATTAAAATTTCGACTAGTTCTATTTAAGTTAGAGCTTTGAAATTTTACACACGTGTATATGTGACATTGCAATATACTACATCTAATACTGTTCTAAATACAATATGGCGGACGCTCCAAGATGGCGGATTTTTCTGTTTCTTTACAATGCTCTTGATATGGATATCAAATGAACAGGTTTGAAAAGTAGAATACGAGAAGTTATGTGACGTCATTCTAAACCCAATATGGCGAACGCCCTAAGATGGTGGATTTTATATTTCTTTGTAGTTCTCTTTACATACACGGATATCATAAATATGAAAAGGGTTTGACGAGTAAAATACGATAAACTCTGTGGCATCATTCTAAACCCAATATGGTGGACGCCTCAAGATGACGGATTATCTTTTTAATTCATTATCAGAAATACATAGAACAAACGTAACAAAAAATTAAAAAATAAAATATTAGAAAAAGAAACTTTTTAAAGATAAGCTTTTATTGCAGTGTATCTAAAAAGGAAAAAATAATTTTAAATAATTTAGGTTCAGTTGCAATAAAAGCTTGTCTTCAAAAACATGTTTTTTTTAACATTTTATTTTTTAAAAGACAGTGAGGAAGCGAAACACGTGTTGTTTTGGCATTTCCATATAGCTACCCGCAGTTTGTATTCAGAACCAACAAACCACAAACTTTTTAAAGATTAAATAATTTTAGTTTGGAGGAGTCATTAGCCCTGTGACCGTACCTCTTTGGTTAATGGTTATACTGCTAGTAACAATGGATATCATATTCATGTATTTAAAGCCGAATGTCACTAAGCACCATGTGTGTAATATTAGCCACAACTAATGTACCTACGTAATATAGTGTGTTCAAATTTCCGTGCATATACAAATATATATATTTACTGAATCAAAATATGCTGCTAATACAGCCATGTAGGTAATATGTATGTTTTTTTAGAACTTTAAAGCAACCTAAATTGGCTTATATAATAATTTTGTCCACGCCCCCGTATAAAATAGAATGACCCGTTTAACGCTAGTGCTGTAAATCTAACAGAAATATCCATAAATACCTGCCAGTTACCATTTAAAAGTAAGTGACGATTCACAGTGGACATGTTGATGAAGAGGTCTTGAATGTTAGGGGATCCCTGGGCCCGGGCCTGGTCGGCCATGAGCGCAGAATAGAGCCTGAACGCAAGAAAATCTGCCACACAGAACACACACGAGTTTTGTGGTCTGCTAGTGGCTTTAGCGGTGATTATGTATTAAATATTGGTTAAACGGTAATTCCTGTACCGGCCCTCTTGTTGAAGTTTTCCATGGTTTCCCTCAAAAATTACAGATAATTATCGAGATGGCTTCTTATTCATGGCCATGGGTCAAACTCCTATGCTCAAAATTTGCCTACGTTATCCTAATTTTCTAAAAATTCCTTCATTCGCCCATTGCTGTTAAATAAGTTGAAGTTTAAAAATTGTAGAAAATAACGGGAAGTGTTGTAGAAAAAAATATTAATGGTGCGAATGGCGTCTGTTATGACATAAAGTCGAGAAACGGACGTTAAACGCATTATTATTAGATATTATTATATTGGTTAAATCTAAAAAATTCTAATATTATGAAGTAGGTACTTAATATTTTGGTTGTTCTGCAGCTCTGCAGCGCTCATAGAGAGACCGCCACTGTATAAAAGGTGGGTTCAAAAAAATTCAGTTTGTATCTCGAACGTAATGCTATTATCACTCAGGTGACTGTTAGAAAGTCACTGACGCTTCTTTTATAATAATTAAATAAGTAAATGATATATATACAATATAACATCATTTACTTATAGTGTCAGTCAGTATAATATGTTATACCTATAATATGCTATTTATACTATAGTGTAGTTGACCATACCCACATAATCCTCAATAACCACGGTGTAACTTCCAATAGAGAATGGGGGTGTATCAATGGTCATTGATTATCGGCAAAAGAGCTTGCTGCAATTTAATAGCGTCGTCTATCTAACCTAAATTACCAATTTCAAAACCACACAACGGCTGAGGCTTTTAATACGAGGTGCTCAATTAGCTAATTAGACTATAATAATACAGGACGTCACTACATCTATACAATTGTTTAAAATTCTTCGTATGTTTGAACGGATTTAACATAAAAACTATTTCACGGTTTTTGATGAAACTTTTTTTGAAATATTTTTAATTACTATGCCTGTATGAAAATTACTAAATAAATAAATAAATAAGTAAATGCTATAATAGTCAGAGTGCCCGTCGACAAAAATTTGAACCAAAAATTTATAGATACTGTTTGTTTTTTTAATTGGATAGCTAAAAAAAAAACTTTAACCAAAACGCTAAAATAATGTTCTCTGATAAATAACATGAACCTTTTAAAATGTCTGACACCTCGAATATGTAGTTGAAGTTTTTAAGCTATCCAATTAAAAAAACAAACAGTATCTATACATTTTTACATGTCGTCGAAACGACATGCTTCGGAAAGCTTAGAGGGAAAACGCCCCAAAATCAAAAAAGTCATAGAGGAAATAGATGTCAGACTAGGCCTAATGAAGTCGCATATACAAAGTTTGTGGAGAGTATTTGTCAGTAAAATTTTTGCCGACGAGCACTCTGACTAAAACTATTTAAATTATTTTTTGAGTTAATACATTAATTACATTTATATAGGCTTCCTATTGCTTGAGCCGTGTCCGTTCACCCATTGATGATCTATACAGTCCGTATAAAAATCGTGGTAACAGGTAACGTTATTTTTGACAATAAATAACAGTACTACATTACTTTGAATCCAATGTAAGTCAAACGAAAATATGTGCCTACTATATGACATAACTTGAATTGAATGTTATTCAAAAAGAAGAAAATTTACATGTAGGTATATGTCGATTGAAATCAAACACACTGTATACAGTTGTTTGTAGTAATTTTGTTTTGAAAATATGTATTGAAGAAGATTTAATTTGGTTAAGGAACAATTAAAAAAGAAGCTTTACCAGAGTATCGATAGTGGCCGACGTTTCGAAAATTATAGCTTTGAGGATGAAAATATAATTTTCGAAACGTTGGTCACAAGCGATATCCTGGTAAAGCTTCCGTCTAGAAAACTCAGTTTTAAGAGTATTCGTCCCTGCAAACACCCCCTGCACCCTTCATCTCAAATCTTTTCCCCTAGCCTAAAACGGTTCGCGCTCTCCCGACGCTATTTTTAAAGCTAGAGGGTTCTGGTAAACGCCAAATGAAAGACAAAGAATCAGACTACAGGTCATTCAGGCGATTTTTTTGAAAAACAGTTTCGCCTACGTGTGAAATATTACGTAACTTATTAATTTTTTCAAAAGGTTGTAAGTTTGTTCAGGAATTTTTTTTCAAAAAATTCGTCTGAAGGATCTGTAGTCTGATTCTTTGTCTTTCATTTGGCGTTTACCAGAACCCTTTAGCTTTAAAAATAGCGTCGGGAGAGTGCGAACCGTTTTTAGGCGAGGGGAAAAGATTTGAGATGAAGGGTGCAGGGAGTGTTTGTAGGGACGAATACTCTTAAACTCACCAATAAGTCGTTGCTTACCCAAAATGCACGGATGGCCTTGTTTTACCCGTCTGCGCGACAGCAAAGGCAGGGTTTTTTCACGCGTATGTGGGATTCTTTATACCCTCTAAGCATTTCAACGACTGGATGGATTTTATTGTTTTGACGTATTCTAAGCAGTTTACTGCAGTATTACAGGATAAAAATTTCTATCTAATGATGTGTTCACCGATTCGTATAAACTATAAAGCGTGCTATGGTTATAGGTTAGGTTTTGTTTTTTTGAAACCAAAATGGCGTCCGTAAAATACAAAATGGCGTTAGAGATGGATTGTATGATATTGAGTGGCATATCACTGAATAGGTCTCTCAAAATTAAAACGATGTTTCCTAAACTAGGTATTTGACGACTATAAGCTCAGTTTAAGAATTACACTACCTGAAATTTGTGTAGGTACCTATATTTTTTATCTACTCGAATAAGTATAAATGACTATTAAAAGGAAGAAAATAAAAATTAATTATTTAAAAAATCAAAAAACCCGACAGTCTCTCTCCCTCTTCGACTGTTCAAAACTGAAATCAATAACTAAAAATAGGAAAACAAATCGGAAAATCTCAGCATGCGGAGGGATGGGACCTATTCAAAAACAAAAGAAAAAAAAAACAAATAGGTGTCCACCTGCTGCATGTTGAGACTTGTTTTCCTCTTTTTTGTTATTGATTTCACTTTTTTGCAGTCGGATTACTTGTTTAAAAAAAATATTTTGCGTCTTTGACTGCACTAAAGTGTCTAAGTAGAAAGTTTATGAGCTATGCATTCAATTGCATAGATGCATTTTAAACGATATAGGTGTCTCCTTTTATTATTATCAATTAGTAAATAACCATTCTTCCGAAGAATGCCTTTAAAACTTTTTAATTTGTTCAAGTATCAATTCAAAGTATATGCACATGAGTTTATTTATCGCAAATTAGATCTAATGTTAGTATATTTGCATACGATTTAGAAATAATAGCTGTATATAGGTTTTGTTTTCTACAATTTCACAAAGATATAAAAAATCTGCAAAAAACTGATTTTGCAAAATATAATTGCAAGAAAATATTTCAGTATTCGAAATTTTAATTTATAAAAACTATTATCAAGACGAAGACGAATGCGGTTTAGATGACGAAGACTAACTCGTTTTATGAAGACGAAAACGAACGTGTTTAAAATGTAAAAATGAACGCGTTTTAAATGACGAAGACGACCTGAATCTACTTATATAAATAAAAATGTAATATTCGTTTGTTCAAAATCACGAATCTCCGAAAGCTTTTCTCCGCTTGTTTTGAAATTTTGACAAATTAAAATTTTGGAATTAAAACAACAATCCTATTTTTTTTTTAATATAGATTTTATTGGCTTTTGTTTTTAGTAACATTTAGCCACGACAAATATTTATTTATTAAACAAGCCCTATAGTAAATACTTTATCTCAACCAACAGCAGACGCAAACCAGACTATATTATAAAACAAAGTCCCTCCGCCGCGTCTGTTTGTCTGTCTGTCTGAACGCGATAAACTCAAAAACTACCGAACAGATTTTCATACGGTTTTCACTAATAGAAAGAGAGCGATAAACGAGGAAGGTTTCTGTATATAATTTGTAAATATTTTGTACAAAATGGCTGAACTATGATGGTGTTTTGTCAAAAACAAAATTGTTTTCGTACGCTTACATGGATTAACACCAAAACAATGGTACTTTGATAGTTCTGCTATGTATGTAGGAAGGTTAATATTTTCACCTGGGTGCTAGTAAAGTTCATAATTCATAAACTGTATCTTATGTGTATAGTTTATCGAATAGTCATCAGTGAGAGACTTGGTGACGGTGTAGGTAAAATGCATAAACGCCATATGGTAATTAATAATCATTAAAATAATAAATCTTTGAAATAATAAATCTTTAAGTATTCACTTATAATCATCATTATTAGTGTTTTTAGATAATTATAAAAAAATTAATGGTTTTTATTAATATAAACTTAATTAAAATTCCACAATATGCAAATTGTGTAAATTATTATAATACATTTAAAGTGTAAATGATGAATTTACAATATTACAGGATAATAGTGCAGAAAGTAAAATGTGTCCCTTATACCTACCATTAATACCATTAGGATATAAATGCACAATTTTTGAAAATATTTAAAAACAATTATTTTCATATTAAAAGTTATCAAACACATGAAATCATTCATTAAAACATTCTTATTGAATTAAAAAATAAATATTTGGGCAAGATATTTTGATTATTCAAACGTGCCATTTGGCGCGGGATTTCTGTGACGTCATAGTCTATGTCAACAATGTTACTACTATATGTTATGTTATTCAATAAATAAAATTTATCGACAAATTTTTCAGACAATTATATTGACAAAATATTGCCGCCAAGCAGAGATCTCAGCAGTATTTCTAGCCTCTTGTGCAGCGGCCTTTATACAATATACATGCTTGTCTAATAAATGGCAGCATCAATAGAGTAAATAGCATTATTGATTCTAGATAAACATCGATAGTTAATACAGTGGTGGCGTAGCGTGAGTTGATACCCAAGGCGGTTTTCTATTGGACATCCCCAAAATAAAACAACAAATACTAAATGCGCTTACAGAACTTTATTTCGCTAAAATATTCTATCACATTATCAAAATTTTCTTTCCTGTCTTTTTCAATAGATAAAATGCGCTCGGCTTATTATGGACTTTAAGTAAGATTTTATCAACTTTAATTTTGAAAAGCTTCTTTCACATGAAGCCACCGAAACACAAATATTTAAAAAAAATCTTAGACGCAGTGCTAGACTCGAATCAGACTCAGAATAGCTCCATTTTAAGATGAATCTGAGAAGCTCCAATGTAGTCTATTAAAGCGCTTCTTGGAGAAGAAATGCTGGCGAGTTCCAAGTGGCGCTTCAGTTGTATCTAGGGTTGCCAGATTGAAAAATCAAAATTTCTGGACAATATTCTAAAATATCTGGACAAAAGGATTTTAGGCTAGACAAAATAAAAATCTGCATTAATCAACCGAAACACGACATATAATTAAGTAATATGTACTTACTTAGGTATGATTGTTATAAGAAAAACAAAAATATGAACTATTGAGCTGAACAGCTGAAATTGGTACAAAAACAGAGGTAGCTTAATCTAACAGTCAATGGTACCTATTAAGTCACTTTTTTGCCACATATATTTAGTATTTCCCTTAGCCGCCTTTATCATTTTAGAATATTTCTCTGTATTTAGAAAAAAATTAAAATTAGAACAGTTTTCGTCAAAGTTTAATCGAATTATTAGCTCTGATTTGGTGAAATCAAAGCATTCGGTCAACCTGCGTTCGAGTCGTAATATGTACCGTGAAGCGAGCTGTTCATTTGAGACGCGGCGGTGCATGCTTTTTATTTTTAGCTGGACATTTTGCCTAAAACCGGGACACTAGACAACGTGTAAAATTGCTGGACAATCCAGCCAAGTCCCGCCAATCTGGTAACCCTAGTTGTATCACATATACCTACTTTGATCGCGTTACCTGAACGCATTCTTCAAGGAAATTATGTTCGAAAGTAAATGAAATCAAAGTTGCGATACATATTAAGATATAATATTAGTATGCATAGATAGATACTAGAGCAGGTATCTATTTATTTATTGGTATGTGTTTGCAGAGTGATTCTACTGTAAGTATTCTCTGGCCTGCGAGTGAGTTGTCTTGGTCACTCCGATATGCTTGACCCCCCCCTTTACGCCGCCACTGGGTTTATACAAAATGCACGTCGGTTTAGCAAATGCGTTAGCTACGATATTTTGGTTGTGATTAGTTTTAAATGAAATTTTATACCGCTTTATTTTTTTAAATTATTATTCCCTATCGATCATACACGGTTTTCTTTTAATTCTATGCATTTATGTATTGCTAATAAGATTAGAAAACTTCCAATGGACACAATAATTAATTAACTTCACATGATCGAGAGAGAAGAGGGAGACAGAGAGAGAAAGAGAGAGAGAGATTTTAGATTATAGACGCAAAACAGCTGAGGTCTATTGTATATTTATATATCTGTAGTTCAGAAAGGGACAATATATTCGATATTAAAATTACAAAAAAAAAATGCAGTACTATTGTACGTCTTTTCAGAACAAAAAAAAATTTAAGACCCGTGTTGTTATTAAAATATTACATTTTTTGTATTTTTTTTTATATTGACAATTTTATATGTACCTACCTACGTGCTTGTATAAAGCAAAAAATATAAATATTCTTTTTTATTATAAATAAAATAAATAAACTATTATTAATAAGAATCGCAGGATTGTGGACAAAAAGTTCTTTATTCTGTGTACGACGTTTCGTCTATAAATTTAGACTTTTTCAAGTACAATTAATGTGAAAATTTAAAACAATAATTAAATTTTCACATTAATTGTACTTGAAAAAGTCTAAATTTATAGACGAAACGTCGTACACAGAATAAAGAACTTTTTGTCCACAATCCTGCGATTCTTATTAATAATTGTCTCGATGGACACGATTTCTAACATATATATAAACTATTATATCTGCAATTAAATAGTATAAAATTTGTAAAAATGAGGTACCTGTGTGCAATGCGATAAGTGAGATTGAATGAGGTTGTTAGGTTTTGTCCCGCCACCCGTTGAATGCATCAGGAACGGTGATCCAGACGCTACATTTAAAGCGATTTGTATGCATATGGAGGCGGCAGATAGCGCCTGAATATTGACCGGTCTCCTGAGGATGCACATTGCTACTTGCATTACACTATCCATACGTGCACCGTTTCACATTATATTTTGTATTTATACAAACATACATACAGTTACAGGTTCCGTAACATAGCTTCAGCCACGAGTTTGCGCAGAAGAGAACATGAAATTAGACTTGAGTAGTTTCGGTTAGTATCACCAGGTTCAATATGCCAAATTTTGGGGCAGAATGTTAAAAAAATCGAGATTTTGATTTCTAAATCGGGACAATTAAAAATACAAGGTTTTCATTGTAACGGCTTAATTTTTTAACACGTTTTTATTGAATTCATCTGTATGTATCTATCTATCTAATGGAATCTTTCAACTTAATTTTCATCCACATCCAGGCGTCTGAATAATTAGAAATTTGGCTCAAATATTAAGAATCCATGACAGTATAATAATTTATATAATATATTGGTTAACCTAAAAAAATACT
Source organism: Xanthostigma xanthostigma (assembly GCA_963575645.1). Classification (NCBI taxonomy): domain Eukaryota; kingdom Metazoa; phylum Arthropoda; class Insecta; order Raphidioptera; family Raphidiidae; genus Xanthostigma; species Xanthostigma xanthostigma. Next base: position 19,850,891 of record OY754468.1, read on the forward strand.
GTAAGCAGGATAACGAGCCGCGCCGAGCTGTACGTTGCGTTGCCTATCCGTAGGCGTGGTTTCAGTGAGATAATCCAAATTATAGTTAAAAATAATTAAAATTTAGTAATGTGCGCTAAAAAGTAAAGAATAATTTTATTGAAATGGTCTCTTCTGCGGCTATTTCGATGCGCATACGTTTTTCAAGTATCAAGCTACATTACGGAACCTGTATACGTATATATTTGGTGACCAAAATACATGAGCGCTTATGTTGATTTTTCTGACATTTTTAAGGTTCTGTGTCGACGTATCCTTATTTGTTCTCATTATTCTCTCTGCTAGTTTTCCAGTCTTATTGGACCTTCATTTACATCGAAAATTGCTACAATATTGTATCCTCTGGCCGCATTTAAAACTGTCAAAACTCTCTGACCCAGAAACACGGCATATATTTAGGCAGTTTGTTTGAATAGTCTGAATATATCAATCGTCATTGATTTGATTTTGCCTAACATAAACGGTTTTGTCTTTTAGTCACACATATGTGTGTTTAAAGACAGTATAGTGCATCCATTTTATATTAGTTTGCAATTTGAAATGAAGATTTAAATGATTGATATTATAAACAAAGAGGATACCTATACATTGATACTTGCTGAATTGAATCTAATCTTGAATTCTTGAAAATTATTGTTTTATTCAATATTTTTGTAGCGTTCCCAAATTGTCTTTTGTAAATACCGTATTTTTCGGACTATAAAGACTCATCTCAAATTGATAAGATTCGATTTAAAAAAAATATATTTTAATGTTTCGAATCATAATTTTTATTTATTGTTAACATAAATTTAGATGATAAATTGAAAAAAATATATTAATGTTACCTTCGAACCATTAGACGCACCCAAAATTTGAGTCAATTTTTCTATGTAAGAAGGTGCGTCTTATAGTTTGAAAAATACGGTAGATAGACAAACATTTGCTTGAATTCTACATGATCGTTTTATTTTAATAATAGGAGCAATAAACATGTAATTATTTGGTTTAATGACAAAAAAAATACTTTTCATAAAACAGAAAAAAAGTAGAAGATAGATAGATACTAATAAAACTTGAAGAATATCTGAAATTGAGATGCAATTGTTTAGATTGCGTTCCCAAGTTACAAGTTCCCAATTTCCAAGTTATAATCAAAGACGTGCAAGTTTTTAATAAATCGAGTACCTGAATTGGAACTATGCCCAATTATGCTGTCACTTGGCGACTTACAAAATAAATAATTCATAGATAAGATAGCTGAATGCCCCCCTCCCCTTTTTCAAGTTCTGGTCTAACAACTTGTTATTAATTGGTGTTTTAAAAAACAATGAGAACTGTCTAAAGATTTAATTTTCAAGGAAGCGTCTTCGAATTCCGTCGAAAAGGACAGCTGTTAGTTTGCTTACCGGATTCAGTCGGTCATAAAGTTTGATAGTGATGAAATTATTCAAATAAAATGCTAACAGAAAAACTATGAGATTCTAAAAATTCAATGAACAAACATGTTCAAAGTCTCTTTGGCTGATTAGTAATAAAGTACTTGAACTGATTTGGCATTCGATGTTATTTATATTTCATTAGAATTTAACAAGAAAGAAAGAAAGATTGTAAATTATAGACGCTCAACAGCTGAGGTCATCAGAGTCAATTTAACAAGATTCATGGTAATAATCAAAAAAGTTTGATATTACATACAATGTTTTGTCGTACCTATTAATACTGAGACAAAATCCTCAATAATGTAGGCTGTCCGGCTTTTTTACCCAAATGTCCGGCCAAACTGGCTGGTCTGTCCGGCTATTTGGTTTGGCGACCTGGCAACCCTAGCTACGCACGTACACAGTAACAATTCTATTACAAAACAAGCGTCCGCTACCGGTGCGTTTATACAGTACAATATGAGAACTCTCGCATACAACACGGTACAACTAGGCTATCAGATATAGCCACGAGTTACAATACAGTTCAGTAGTTCATCTGAACCAACTGCAATTTCACGCTTAGTTGGCAAACTGACCGCGACTTTCGTCGATGTATGGGGACAACAGTTTTCAAACGGCTAAGCGGGAAAAATCTTCGAGACTCGATTCCCTTGATGAACAAACTATTTACGTACCTACAAGTTTGTACGGAACCCTCGGTGCGCGAGTCCGACTCGCACTTGGACGGTTTTTTCATAGCGCGCCAAAAGATGTATAACTTCAAAGAACAGAAACTACTCGACCTTCTGCAGGGCATGGGTTCGTTTTCTTCGACGTCGACACTTTCCACCGACCGCCATCGGGAATACGCCGAACTAGGATGTTCCACTGTACACGTGCCGGTGATCCCAGTCAGATAGTCGCGCGTGCATGTGTCTCCTATCTGGATGTGAAAACGGGAACAACAACGCGATGCTGCAAGGGGAAAGGGGCTGAGGGTCTGATTGTGAGAGAAGAGAGGCTTGGAGCCGGGCCAGGCGGCGGTGCAACGGCAGTGTGGCGGTGCCAGCCGTAAAGGCCGCCCGCCACCGGCGGCGTACTGCCGCACGGCGCGGCATAATATAGAAAAGACGTCGTCATATACAAGAAACAAACACCAGAACTGTTTAGTGTTATTACACTATACACTTGTACCGTATTTATACTAATACAATACCGCAACGTCGGGAAGGCGTCTCGTCAGAATCATATACAAGTACAACAACAATATACGCCAGCCGATATTTTACCGAATACTGCGTTTTTATTGTTATTGTGGTTCTCGTTAACGGTATCGGAAAAGGTCAGTAATTGATTTTTTATTAATTGTTGGATTTTGAATTGTTAAATTTCGTGATACTTTATGGGCAAAATAGATTATATATAAAAGATCTGAAGTTTATCTGCTTTTGTTTCAAACTAATATATGCTATTTTAAAAACTCTAAGAAAACCTAAACGGAATACAAAATTTCTTAATACGTGCCTGTCATTTAGCGTCATTTATACCACAACAATGGTCAACTTTAATTTTGGAAATGAACACCGTGGTGTAAATTTGTTATACACATTTTGCCCTGAAGTTTCCAAATATTTTCCAGTTTTTATTTCTACATAATATCATCTATATTTTTTTAATTTTAAGTAAAATTAGAAAAAATAAATTTGAAAAATATTTTCACTAATAGATAGATAGATAGATATTTTTTAATTGTTAGTTAAAATCGAATAACAATACGTCATATAATCAGTATTAATTATTAATAATAAATAATAAGGTCAGCATAACATAACTAAGGTATTCATTTATAGTGTAAAAACATTTGTTCATTAAAAAGTCACGAGATTGCACTTAAAGTTTTTAAAATTGTCAATATTTTTAATGGATGAAAGCAGTTTATTAAAAAGTTTGGTACTCGAACTTATCGGACCCTTGTTATATATTGATAACCGATTTTTTTATAGACATAATTATCGTGCTTTTATGTGATTTAAGTAAATATAAGTCTAAATAAAGAGAAGGAAGATTTTAACTCTGTGTAATATGTTAATGTTTATTCCCTACGTTTAGTCTACAATTTGTGAATTCTTTAGGGCTCTAAATGTTAGTTATTGCACATTATGCTTTATAATAATATTAACCAGTAATTTTACCATTCCAACCCACAAGTGGGGAATGGTACTAGTTTAGGTCAAAAATCACATTTCAAAAATTTTACAATATCAATGTTACTCTGTTTGTCTGTTAGTCTGTGAACACGATACAGGTCAAACGGATGAGCGGATTGAAACCAAATTTTGGAAGGATGTTTGGGATACAAATATGAAGAGCCCTATTGTTTTTGGGGAAAATCGACGCATGCGCAGAAGAGATATATGCTATAACGGTGTTTTTCATATAATAATGGTATACTTTTCATAGGTAATGGATTATTATTCTATTTATTTTTTCAAGAAAGTTTCGTTAAAATTTTTTTTCTGAACTTTATAGTTTCGGAAATATTTTGAAAATAAAAAAAAATCAGTCGCTCTTTTGTTTTATGGATCTGTCAGAAATAAACTAGTTCGGCATGCTTTGATTAATTTTTACATGACGTGGAACATATTATATGTAGGTAACTATGGCAACGAATAGCAAATGTCATATTGAATACCAGCCATTACCCGCGTCACCTCACGCGATATCAGATATTTTATTTTCTTTATTATAATGAAATGTCAACATTTTTGAAGTTGCAATGGTCCCGTCGCTCAATTGGCTGGAATTTTTTCTATTCGTCCTTATTATTACGATTTTGATATATTACTACTTGAAATTTGAACCATGAATAAGGTCTAACACGGAAAAGTAACTGGTTGACAATGATAAAAACTAATGTGCAATAACTAACATTTAGAGCCCTGAAGAAGCACAAATTGTAGACGAAACGTTAGCAATAAAAATTAACGTGTGACAGGCTTACGCTTTTAGTTTATTATATTCAGAATATATTTAACTTTTCATTACTTGTTATGGTTCTATTTATAACAAACTTTTATTTTATACTAGCTGTAACTCGCGACTTCGTCCAGGTGGAATTAATGTCTGTTCAGTTCGCAGATTTCACGAAAAGAGTTCTCTATTTATTTTTTATACCCTAAGTTACTCTTTATAACATCAGCTATCTGCCAGTGAAAGTTCCGTCAAAATCGGTCTAGTCGTTTCGGAGATTAGCCGGAACAAACTGATAGACAGACAGACAAAAACTTTAAAAATTGTTTTTTTTTTTGTTATAAGTACCGTATATTTTTTCATATTCATTTAGTGAAAAGCTGTTATTTTGACATTACAGACACTTCAATTTTATTTATATTATGTAGGTATAGATTCAATTTTACCATTCCAACCCACAAGTGGGGAATGGTAGGTACTAGTTTAGGTCAAAAATCACATTTCAAAAATTTTACAATATTTTTCCATTTTGAGGTCCCCCGAATCCAAAAAACATATTTTTGAAAGAACTCTGTGTTTCTGTTTGTCTGTTAGTCTGTGAACACGATACAGGTGAAACGGATACGCGGATTGAAACCAAATTTTGGGAGGATGTTTGGTATGCAAATATGAAGAGCCCTATTGTTTTTGGGGAAAATCGGCGCATGAACACAAGAGATATATGCTATAACGGTGTTTTTTGTATAATAATGTATACTTTTCATAACGATTTATTATTCTATTTATTTTTCCAAGAGAGTTTCGTTAAAAAAATTGTTTTCTCAACTTTATAGTTTCGGAAATATTTTGAAAATAAAAAAAATCAGCCGGTCTTTTGGATCTGTCAGAAATAAACTAGTTAGGCATGTTTTGATTAATTTTTGACGTGGAACATATTATTATGTAGGTAACCATGGCAACGAATAGCAAATATTGTATTAAATGTCTTCAGCATAAAGTGGTGTTGATCCAATATTGAATACTACGTCACCTCACACGATATCAGAAATTTTATTTTCTTTTTTATAATCAATTGTCAACATTTTTGAAGTTGGAATGGTCCCGTCGCCCATTGGCTGGAATTTTTTTGTTACTATTGTTAATATCACGATAGAAAACCGTGTAACACCTTTATTTATAAATCATTTAGTCTAAAAAAATTATTTAAAAAAATTACACCAACAAACACTTACAAGAATGGCAGATTTTCATAATTCCGTCGATCCTTATTGTATAATTCCTTCAGGCGTGCGCTTTAATACATTTACATTATTTCTCATGATTTTCAAATTTCATTACCGTTTTCTTTAAAAAAATAAAAAAAGGTTAGAAAAGTCGACACATTTACAGCGTTAGACAACTAATGTATGCATAGAACGAATAAACCTGAAATTAGGACAATATTTTTTCCACACCACGTTTATTGTATTTATCTACACGTTTCAGGTAAAATTAAAAAAACAAACGTTTATATTCTAATCTAAGACAAATGTTATAGTACGTGATCCGATATTAGAAATATATACCCTCATCTGTTATCTGAAGACGACAAAGATTATATTAACCTAGAAAATCGCGTACCGTTGCTGTTAAATTAAATAAAATCTGATTAACTTTTTTGGATGAACTTCCCCGATTTGTTAATCATAAAAATCGAGCCTAAGATAAGAGAATATGACGCAAATAAAATGTTAACAAAACAAATAAACTCAAAGTACACAACTATTTACAAGGTATGTTTATGTGGATGATCTATATTTATGTATACTCACATCCAGTTATCAAACTCACAATTAATTTTAACGTTTTCAAATGTTTAAATAAAACTTTTTTATAAGTAGGTAGGTACTTTATATATGTTACATATTTTTGTATTGCCCTTCTCTGGAAAAAGTCCTGGCTATGACCTTGCTAACAGCTGTATTAGGTACTGAAATTCTTGCAAGTTTTTGAGCATAAATATGAAAGTACTTCAATAAAATTTATCTGAATTTAAAGTGTTATTATTAGGATTTAATATTATAAGTCTAAGCAAACGTTGATATTAAATATTTTTATTAATATCGTTTCCGTCTTCTAAATTCATCGTGAGAAATTAGAATTAGCTTATAGCCTTAGACTATATTTAAAAGTTTTCCACGCGTGACGTGCAGCTGTTTAAATATTACGCAACTGCGGTTAAAGTAGAACATTTTCGCATTAAAATGTACAGACATCTAGTATAAAATATAATGTGCAGCTTACGGCAAAAATTCAAATTTTATGGATACAGGGCGGGCCTGTGCCCAGAACCTCGCACTCGTCCAGGGGCCCTTTTAAAATTAAGTTCGTTATTATGACATGTTAATTTAATAATTTCAAATGAATATTACTTAACAGGGGTGGCGGTAATAAAAAAAATGTCCTACAAAACTTGCTTATATTTTAAAGATCTTTTCAACAATACCACTTTCGACCTATCGTGCCATTTAATATTCCGGAGTTCTGAACATTCTGGAGCAAACTAATAGGGAAGCCGACCTTTCCCGGGAAAAAAATATCACCATTAGATTCTTCATTAGGGCTTTTATAATACAGATTTTTGACACAACTCTCTACGACTAATCGTTTTCGAAAAAAACGAACGGTACGGGTGGTCTGACTCACCATTATAACAAAAATACAAAGTTCTAGCGCAGTGATGACGAACCTTTTTGAGAAGTGGTCCAATTTTGTTAATTATTTTTTTTAGTACTAGCTTGTGGGCCGCACTAAGTCAATGGTGAATACTACTTTTTTTAGTTCAAAACTTTTTTTGGACGACACGCGACGGTTTGCTGAATTCAGCATGTTTTTTCTATAAACATGATGATTTTGCCAAAGTTCCGAAAGATTTCGGTTTTCGTCAAAAATCGCATTTTTTTAAAGGTGTAAGCCTTGAAAAAATAGCAAAAATCGATTTATTTAATATACTTTTAAAATTGAGGAAGCTTACAGAAAAAAAATAACTGTACGGAACACTCAGGACGCGAGTTCTACTCGCACTTGTCCGTCTGTTTTTAGTATTATTGACTGTTCTCTCCTTTATGATATAAAAAATGAGTTTATTGAAATAAACACGTGGGTCATTTAACAAGCCTGCGGATCATAGATTCGTCATCAGTCATCACTGTACTAGCGCATATTATCTCTTTTGCACATGCGTCGATCTTCCCAAAAACAATAGGCTTTTAATATTTACTTGTCAAATATCTTACCAAAATTTGGTTGTGAACCGCTCAGCCGTTTGATATGATATAGTGCTCATAAACTAACAGACTAAACAGAAAATGGTGGTCCAAATATCTATGGGCACGACAGGTCAAACCACTGCTCTTAATGTAACTAGGAATTAGTGTCCGACCGAAACTAGTTTTTCGGCCGAAACCGAATATCGGCCTTAGTCTCAGTTTCGGCCGAAACCGAAACTTCATGTTTTCGTGGGAAAAATTTAGTAAACATTATCATAATCAGGCTTTATTATTTTTTTAGTTTTAAATTAATCACATATTAATCATTCAGCCTCTGATATTTTAACTAATCATTAACTTATCATATCATATTAATACCCCCCCCCCTATTTCAAAAATACAAATAAATATTCTTTTTTTTAATATTATGAAATAAAATAAAAGCTACAAGACAAAATTACTTTTTAGTAAAAAGTATTTAACTAATAAATATGTTTTGGTATAGGTACACACAACAAAAAAAAGAAAACACTCTTTTATCTTAAGAAAAAATTATTTCTTCTAAACTTTGGTCATTTTGGTACTCTTGTTAACGAACTACAATAAAATTAAAACTAATAAGTACCTACCTACCAAATACAACAACTAAATAAATATTTTTAATGCAAATAACACTTCAATCGAAAGTATCAAAATGAAAAGAGTTTTCTCTCTAACTAAAAAGAAAAAAACTCGGAGCGCGGAGGCATAAAAAACACTTCGTCGCTCGCAGCTGCACCGCATTTCAACGCGAAACTTCCCGAATGTAGTTTCGGTTTCGGTCGTAGTTTCAGCCGGATGGGCGCCGAAACTGAAACTAAGCCGAAACCAGTTTTTTGGCCGAAACTAGGCTGAAACCGAAATTTCGGTCGGACACTACTAGGAATATACATATTGTTTTTTAGGGAAAATCGGCGCATGCTCAGAAGAGATGTGAGTTATAACCTTGTGTTTTGCTGTTATACCTAAAGGTATATATTTTTCAAAAAAGTTTTGTAAAAAAAATATGTTCTTAACTTATCAGTTTCGAAAATATTTTGAAATTAGAAAAAAATCAATTGTTCTTTTGTTCTAAAAATCTGTTAAAAATAGATTATTTACGTAGCTGACAGCATGCGATGGCTAATTTTTACATGCGATGCCATATTATGTAATCATGCAAACGAATAGCAAATACCTATATGTATCATCATATTTACTACTAACTGGCAACTGTGTCACCGTACGCGTTTACAGACATTTTTTCTAATTTAGTAGTATCTATCTCGCTCGGTTACCTGCAGCAAAACTTATATGTACTACTAAATTATTAAAATGTTTCGATTATGGCAATCATTCGATTATTGAAATCATTCGATTACTTATGCCTCGATTATCGAAATATCTCGATTATTCCCATCACTACTTATTTGCTCGATATGATTGTAAAGCAACAGTAATGCTTAGGTTGTCAAAATAGGTAACAATTGCCAACGTTACGCGAAAAAACGTTCGCCTCGGTTCGTTGCGTTGGCATTGGTCCCTATACAAGACGCACACAAGCAGGATTGGCTAGTGGCATGTAAACAGACACACACACTATAGCAACAACAACGGCGTACTACGGCTGACTGTTCTGTCGTGGCTGGTAGCACGGTGTCTGTAGTGTATAGTGTGGCCATGTACATACGTATACATTTGTGCAGTAGACGCGTGCGGGACCAGCGCTCTATGCAGTTCCGCCACCCCAGTTGGCAACGTTCGATCGGGGCCTGCCTCAATGTGCATTCCGTTTGTTAGATTGTTGCCAACGTTTTCTGGAAAGTCTACATTGCATGGTGATATTGAAGACGCGAGTGTAGCAGAGTCTTAAGGTTTTCACTCCTTTGAACAGCATTATAATTTGTTTAAAACCTAACTTGTTCAGACAGTTCAGACTTAATTCATTCGCTATTGTCTCCCGTACGTTCTGTAAAGGTTAATGTTTTGAGATTAGCCAGCGTTTAGGGCGTAAATATAAATTGTACAGTAGCTCACGGGTGTCAGACTGATTTTTCTAAACGGCCATTTATAAGATTTAGGGTGTGTTAGCGGGCCAGACTCTAATTTAAAAACTAAAATACATACTAAATTAAAATCTTTATTTATTTAGTTTAAATCAGTTTTCATATAAAAGTAATAAAAAGGGTAAATTATCTTGAGCTTGAGGATCCAGACACCTGAGGTCTCTTGTTTTTGGTAAGTTCATTGATGTCAGGTATCATATTTGAGGTAGTTATTTTCAGAATAGATTGGAATACTCACTGGATAGATTTTGGTCGCGAACCGCATTGAGATGGCTTAAGGGCCGGATGCGCTCCGCGGGCTGTATATAGAGATAGCTTGACAGACGGACAACAAAGTGATCCTATAAGGATTTATTTTTTCCTTTTGAATTACGAAACCCAAAAAACGAGTGTCAATGAACCATAATAACGTTAAAATATAGTATACGATTTTATTCGTTAAAATTGACGGATTGCAGATTATAGATGCTCAACAGCTGATGTCATTTATGTGTGTACATTAAAGAATCTAGCAGCCAGCATATCGAAGAATCTCGTTAGAGATTATTTTCTGTGCTAAATGCCGACGAATCTCTAACGTATTCTTATACATTGATTTTGCCTGTTTCCCATATAACTCCGTGTATATGAGACCAGTTTCCAAGTTTTATAGTTCTGTGACCACGTGACTTTCGTCTCACCAAATTTTCGTTATAATATACAAACCGATTTGTAGGCCAGTCATAACGTACACAAAAAATCGCCTAAATTGCAATAATTGCGGTAAACTTGCTTTTTTGATATGTTGTTTGGATCCACTTAGATAGTGTTTTTCCAAATTTGCAGCCTTCTGAAATGTGAGCGCGCTCAGTTATTGCTGAAAAACCGCAATTTTTTCGGACTTTTTTTAGTTTTGTGCAAAAAAACCCACATAGGAAGGCTCTGACGAGGAAGGTCATTATTACTTTTTTTAAAGTAGACAAAATTCCCGACAGTTCGAACCCAAATTTAATGTTCTAGGTCTAATAACACTCAAGATACAGGGTTCCCAATATTCGTAATTTTTTTCCAAAAAGTTGAAAAAGGGAAAGTGGCCAATTTTCGACCAAAATATCAGGTATAATTAGGTATCTATGGGAAAATTCATGAGAAATGAAGTTGTAGCAAATTTAATTAACTTAATTATTAGACTATAGGTTTGTCCGTAGACGTGATAGTGCGTTCGATGACGACCATAAACCAAACAAACCTAAAATTGAGTGTTAAGGGGAAGTTACAATAATATTACTAGAAGTTTTCTCTATGTGTTTATTATTAAGTTACATGCTAATTTAAATTTACTACAAGTTAAAGAAAAAAGAAAATAAACAAAAATTATTATAAAAACTAATATTTAATTATATAATTTTACATATAACTAGGCTCACCAACACTCTTGGGCTTAGGTTAACCTACGCGTCTTCTTTGAGGGCCCAGGAGTATCAAAATCAACTTCGACGAGTGGGGAGATGTCGATGGGGAGGTTAATGCCCATTTGAAAAGCAGGAGAGACATCAAACTCTTTTTCAATTTCATCATTGGGGTAGTCTCCATCTTCTTCTACATCCTCTATTGGACACACCCCTTACAATATTTACAGAGTGTAGAGCACTTCATTCCAGCCTTCCTGCAAGAGCAAGACCCAGCACAACCTTTCTCGCACATGCAGGATAGGCTTTTCAGAAGTAGTTGAGGGGCTGGAAGCATGGATGTCGTGGTTGGCATCAAACCCGAGTCTGTTTGATACCATCCCTAATCAGTAGGGTTCTTGTGCACCTTGATTTTGATACTCCTGGGCCCTCAAAGAAGACGCCCAACAGTCTTGGTGAGCCTAGTTATATGTAAAATTATATAATGCCGGTCACACACGTAACTGCATACTTGTCAAGTATACATGCGCTTGAAGTTTGATCAAGTTTACATGATGGCCAGGACACACACGGCACAAGTTTGCTTGAAGCGGCGTCAGTTCTACATCATTCTCCAACCAGAAGTGACGTGCAAAAGTAAAGTTATCGACTATGGCATCCACATATGATGAGGCTTTAGCAATAATTGGTTTGGTGTTGGCTACCGAAATGGTTCAGAAACGTAGAATAAACTGTACTGTTTGGAATATCTTGATCAGAAAGGAAATGTAAGGAGTTAAAATACCATAATTTTGGTTTATAAACTTCGTCAGTGCCTGATCCAGACCGAAGTCAATCATCAACTTTCTTTTTTTCTTTCCTGTAATTTGTTCTGATACTATTAATTTGTTTACAACTTGTTCGCGGTCTGTACTTGGATCGAATTCTTTTATTTTTTCTATTAATTTATTGTACGCGACATTTCTCTTATCTCTGTCATGATAGTGTTTATTTTTTATGTGCCATAAACAAGATTCGCTTCAGTATATATCAATAAATTCTTCAAACACTTCGCGAAATGTTCTACGAATATCAGTAGACATTTTGCACGAAACACATGTAAAGTATACAGAAAAGGAGTAAGTCACAACAGACTATCAGCTATGAACGCCTGATTGTCACGTCACAATATCTGGCCGCTTGACAAGTCTTCAAGTATGCAGATTGAAAATTCGTTCGGCAGTCAAGTCAAAATATTTGAGTAAAATTATCATACACACGGTCATGCAAACTTGATCAAACGTCAAGCGCATGTATACTTGACAAGTATGCAGTTACGTGTGTGACCGGCATAAGGTTTTTTAAATATTAGTTTTTATAAGTTATGAAGTTAGTAGGAATGTAGACAAAATGATGAAATCATTATACCAATCATTAATTCAGCGACGTTTCGGTCATATATTTGACCTTCATCAGGCATCTACAAATTATTACAAAATCAGCACATGTGTTAAACTGACATAACAATGTAAAAATGTTTACAGAAACAGCATATTTTACCTTAAAATACAGTATATAATAAACATCATATGTATAGCACTATCAATCTTATTGTATTATTATGTGCTGATTTTGTAATAATTTGTAGATGCCTGATGAAGGTCAAATATATGACCGAAACGTCGCTGAATTAATGATTGGTATAATGATTTCATCATTTTGTCCACATTCCTACTAACTTCATAACTTATTGTATTAAATATGGACACAACAACTTCGAATTAGTTTATATAATAATTTTTGTTTATTTTCTTTTTTCTTTAACTTGTAGTAAATTTAAATTAGCATGTAACTTAATAATAAACACATAGAGAAAACTTCTAGTAATATTATTGTAACTTCCCCTTAACACTCAATTTTAGGTTTGTTTGGTTTATGGTCGTCATCGAACGAACTATCACGTCTACGGACAAACCTATAGTCTAATAATTAAGTTAATTAAATTTGCTAAAACTTCATTTCTCATGAATTTTCCCATAGATACCTAATTATACCTGATATTTTGGTCGAAAATTGGCCACTTTCCCTTTTTCAACTTTTTGGAAAAAAATTACGAATATTGGGAACCCTGTATCTTGAGTGCTATTAGACCTAGAACATTAAATTCAGGTTCGAACTGTCGGGAATTTTGTCTACTTTAAAAAAAGTAATAGTGACCTTCCTCGTCAGAGCCTTCCTATGTGGGTTTTTTTGCACAAAACTAAAAAAAGTCCGAAAAAATTGCGGTTTTTCAGCAATAACTGAGCGCGCTCACATTTCAGAAGGCTGCAAATTTGGAAAAACACTATCTAGGTGGATCCAAACAACATATCAAAAAAGCAAGTTTACCGCAATTATTGCAATTTCGAATGTAACATATGACTGGTCTATTGTACGAAATCGGGTTTCTGGCAGTGCTAATTTCATAGAACATCGAAATGCTAACTACATTACAATGTTTCCCCTGAGGGGAATTTGTTAAAAATGTTCTAGTTACGTATTTTAACTTCCAATAGATTGTGTGCGTATATGTACATATGTATACGTAGTCATTTATTTTTAGTGCGAAATATCGAAAATAAAAAATAATATCGTCAAGCTGAAAGAATTTTTTTTTCAAAATAGGTTCAGTTATTTTTGTTTAAACAAAAAGACTGCATAAAAGTAGATTGTATACATAATCTCGCAGAAAAAAAATGATATCGACTTCGTTACGGTGCCAATCGAAGAGAATTAACATCTATATGATCCAAAAGAAATTTAATCAAAATTGGTGCAGCCGTTTTATTTTGTTTGAACAAAAGTACTGTAAAAAGTGGATTTGAGACGAAAGCTCGCGAACAAAAAATGTTATTGATTTTGTTAGGGTGCCAATCAAAGTGTATTAACGTCAATGTGTTCAGATTTTTTTTTGTTAAAATCGGTCCAGCCGTCTATTTGTTTAAAGTGTATCTTACATTTTATTAAAAGATTTTATCGGGTCTAATTTGTTAAATACATATATTTAATAATTAATAGTAATCATACTGGCAAGTTGAAAAGTGTTGTGCCTCAAGGGTCGCATTGGAAAATTTTATAAGATACGACCCACCTCACAATTTGTATATTCGGTATTGTGCAGCTTCGTTTAAAAAATTTGATAAATCATTGATTATTATAATCATTTGTTTGTATAATTTACTGAGGGTTTTCTGTGAATTTAAATGAGAAAGTGTTTTCTATAATTTTTTGTTGAACAGCTCTATACATATTTAAACACACACAGCAGCACAACAAATTACGAAACAAACGAGATGTCAAACTTGAAAGGTAATCGTTACTTCAATCGATTTCATGCGTAAATGCCGTAATCCAAAACTGCCTAAAGCAATGCTAATATAATTTAGATAGTATTTTTTTTAATGCGTAATCAGCAATTTGTTACTTGCATGTGAGTGGGGTCAGTGATGACGTGTGAACTTTTTACATTGGTGTTCTGCAGGGTCAAAAAAAAACACGGGCTAGGAATGAGGGAAGGAGGGGGTAATTAAATTACGAATCACATCCATGTTTATGATATTTTAATTATTAACTTCTTTTCAAACACTGTTGGCCACAAACTACACAGTAACACTATAGTCACCACTATACCATAAGGCCTAGTTTATATGAGAGGCGTTGAACGCCTCTCATATAAACTAGGCCTTAGTCGTGTTAAACACCGAGTTAAAGCCGTCAACTGAGTTGACTGAATGAGATAGATTCAGTGAAAACTTCTAACATATGACAGTGATAGATGCTTATTTGTACTAATGCGCTGATGGTAAATGCAGCTCAAACTATAATTTGTGTGTCAGGAGTTGCACACTGTACATCGGAGGTATTTGCTTGAAATAATTTATTCTAAGATTATGGAGTACCTAAGATTTTGATTGTTCTGCAGCTCTCCATCGCTCATATAGAGGAACCCGCCACTGGTGTGTGTCAATCAAATATTATTTAATTATTATAAATGATGAGTATTTGGAAAGAATTCCGTGGCATAAGGATCGAAAATGAAGCAATACTGAGATTTTTTTAAACTTGCATTTAATACTAACGTTTCGATACGTTTTGTATCATCTTCAGAGTGTACAAAACGTATCGAAACGTTAGTATTAAATGCAAGTTTAAAAAAATCTCAGTATTGCTTCATTTTCGATCCTTATGCCACGGAATTCTTTCCAAATACTCATCATTAACTTCAGTGGATCACAGTTACTCTATTTATTGAATAGAGTCAATCTTCATTATTAAAAATGTGTCTTAATCAAATTAATGTGGTTGAAGGGGCTATTAAGAAGTGAGAGATTATGAACAATACCAGTGGTAAAAGTATGATAGTGAACAACTGGGTGTTTTGGTAAATATTTTGTATAATTCAATTACACATTTCAATAAATAAAATAATCGAACAATTTTTTAAATATATTAACAAAAAATACAAAAATTCAATATATTAACGTTTCGGACCTTCTTCAGAACTGATCTAAAAAATATAAAAATTAATTAATAATAAGTTTCTAATTAGTTTTTAATAAAATTCGCTTAAAGTGTTTTTTTTAATATCGAAATATTGAAAAAATAATAATGTATTGAATTTATATATTTTTTGTTAATATATTTGTTTGAAAAATTGGTAGATTATTTTATTTATTGAAGAGTTCTACGTTAATCAAAGATTTCAATTACACATTGCTGTATCTACACTATAGACTATAGAGTACAGAACATTAAATATTTTATTTTTCTTTAAGACACTTTCGCTCGCAAAAACATACCACAATACCTGAAGCTAACAAAAATTCTCACTGTATTCCTTACATAATTCCTACCCTAAAAAATCAAACTCGGAAAGATGATATTTTGTAGAAATAACTACTGTATAGGAAACATTACCTTGTAGTTTCATATTGACATAATATATTAATACCGCTTTTGTGACATATGATGCAACGCTTTACTTTAAATACCATTGCACATTGAATAAGTGATGCAACTTTGCTTGGTTCATATAATTAATTCGATTCCTCTCTGAAAGCCGCTGCACACAAGGCTAGTTTTAACGCCAGACTAGCTGCCGTGCTGACTGCAAGGATGGAAGTAACGTCACTGCAAGCTCGCGTGTGTGGTTACAAGCTAAATTTCAAAATTAGTTATTTTTCGTGCTTGTTTCTGTGCTGATTCAGAAAACAGATCTTGTCACGTGAGCGACATGGGCGAACGCTCACAACAAACAGGCCGTCATAGTATGTTCTGTTCAGAGACAATAAACGTTCACTTTTGTTAACATTCAAACCGTCACTGCGCGCGCACCAAACCCATCTATATAAAGGCAGCCTCAAAACACGCATCGTGTGAAGCGAACACGTGAAAGTCACCACGAAGTCCATAGCGCCACAGCACGCTTGAAACGTAGCAGCCAAATTTAACAAGGAATCTAGCGGCAAAATTAGCTACTTGTGCAGCGATCTTAAGATTATTCGTCCCTGCAAATACCCCCTGCACCCTTCCTCTCAAATCTTTTCCCCTCGCCTAAAAACGGTTCGCGCTCTCCCGACGCTATTTTTAAAGCCAGAGGGTTATGGTAAACGCCAAATGAAAGACAAAGAATCAGACTACAGATCCTTCAGGCGAATTTTTTGAAAAAAAATCCTGAAAAATCTCACAACCTTTTGAAAAAATAATAAGTTACGTAATATTTCACAGGTAGGCGAAACTGTTTTTCAAAAAATTCGCCTGAAGGATCTGTAGTCTGATTCTTTGTCTTTCATTTGGCGTTCACCAGAACCCTCTAGCTTTAAAAATAGCGTCGGGAGAGCGCGAACCGTTTTTAGGCGAGGGGAAAAGATTTGAGAGGAAGGGTGCAGGGGGTATTTGCAGGGACGAATACTCTTAATGTGAATAAATTCTGGTCGTTAGTTCATTTTACCGCGGGTCTACTGTACTTAATGCGTTTGTCTTCCGCACATATTCAGCTAGCCAGACTACCTGTATGTATTAATGAATGAAAGTTTTGGAACGGTACCTATTGTGTAGCGTAAAATATGTAGTATGAAGTCGTAGAATAACGTATCCAGAGAGCCGTTGCCAATACGTTTTGGACGATGATGATGGTGCAGCAGCGAAGAGAAAGCATGTGTTTGGCATCTTGACACACACACGCACTCCGTCACCATCGCCAAGAGTCCTTGGCGAAGGCCACCGACTGTTGGTGCGGTGGCCTTTGGCAGGTCTGTCGGTATAATAAAACATTGCATACCAGCCTCCACCAGGCTACCTTCAGTTCCTTCCTCTACCTAGACACTTACACAATTATTGCTCCCCTACTTCAGGGTAACGATCGAGCCAACGATCAACATGTGCTTTTTAAAGTTATGCATCGATTTTATATATTAATCGAATGTGCCAAGAATGAAGCCACGTGCTCACCGCTTATAAAATTTTATTCAACAAAAAATAGTGTATCAATTGAATTGTTTGTTTATCTTGAAGCATGCGTCCCAATCATGATTCTGTCAACTCGATCAGTTTAAACTTTAGCGTGTACCTTTCTATAGCAGTGAACCACTGATATTTACATACTATTATGTTTATAACATAACTTTAAGTTATTCGAAGTAGATACTTAACTATAACTTACTAATGCAGTGGATCCTGTTCAAGAATAATGATCTTGCCATAATAAGAGTCTAGTGAAATGGCACTCTCAAATTATAATTTTTTGCAAAAATGTTAGATGCTTGATCCGATAGAAGATAAGAAACTAGTAAACATTAAATGTTTTGAAAATCTATACTTATGATGGAAACATGCTAGAAAATTGGTAACCAACATTACGAACTTTAATGTTTGGTTGAATAGCAGACTTTTCTCATATTAGAACCTGGAAGCTGAGGACTTGTAATAGTGGAGCGATGGCAATTAAGGTATTTACAAATAACGACAACGCTACAGGATCAGTTATTCTCTAAATCTACAGTTTGCGATGCCGTAAGGTTCGTCACTGATGTTAGGTTGTAAGACAAGGAGTATGTTAATCAACGTAAAGAAATTTGTCTGTACGGCATATATATTTTATGAAAGAGATGCACCTACAAAGATTACTTCACACACACATACGGACATTTATAAATTTATTTGAAAAATTCCAGCCAATTGGGCGACGGGGCCATTTCTACTTCAAAAATATTGACATTTGATATAATACAGAAATTAAATTTTTGTTAAGGAGTGCGGTGACGCGGGTAACGGTTAGTATTAAGTATAATGGTATTTGCTGTTCATTTTCATGGTTATTTATATAAAATGTTGTCACGTCATGTAAAAATTAATCAAAGCATGCTTAGCTAATTATTTCTGACAGATCTATAGAAAAAAAGAACAGCTGATTTTTTTTTATTTTCAAAATATTCCGAAACTGTAAGGTTTAGAAAAAAAATTTCTATAAAATTTTCTTGATATATATATATGTCTTTTGCGCATGCGCAGATTTTCACAAAAAACAATGGGGCTTTTCATATTTGCATATCAAATATCCTCAGAAAATTTGAATTCAATCCGCTCATCTGTTGACCATTATCATGAATACAGACTAACAGACGCACAAAAGTTTTCCAAAAATGTGTTTTTTGGTTTTAGGAGACCTTATACGAAAAAACGTTATAAATTTTGAAAAGTGAATTTTGCCCTAAATTAGTACCATTCCCCATTTATTGTATTGGAACCCTTTCAAACGAAATCCTACTGACCGAATACATAGATTCTTTAGAATGTCGAGCTTTGCTCCTCAAATTTACGGGAAAATATATGTTATGTCTCGGCTATTGCGAGTTAGTAACTGTGCCAAGCAGCTTGATAACTTTATTTAGTTTCGTTTCTTCCTTTTGATGTACGAAACCCAAATAAATGATAAGAGAAATACATCCTCAACATTTTGACATGTAGAATATAAATGAAAGCATATTAATAACACGAAAATAACTGTTTACTAATGTATTAATAACGAAACTTGTCAGTTTTATAACAGCAAAGTGTTTGAACGAAACGTCGCTGAGATAAGAAATTAACGATGTTTTCGTGGAAATAATTTACGCAAACGGAGCTCCATGTAGATATGTGAGACCATGTGTAATGTTGTGTGTATGCGTGTAATGTTTTGCGTTCGCCTCCAATAATAGATCAGCTAAATCTATTCTGGTGACCACGGGCCGGCGGCACGTGGTGACTATATTATAAGAACACAGAACCGGTTTTAATTAATTCCGCTCGAAATAGTTATAGGTAATAACAACGAAAATAATTAATTTTATTATCATGTTTAACAATTATTGCTGTTTAATGATTAAATACTAAATATTGTAACAAAACTGTTCTTTCGGCCATATTCACCGAACGTAAGAAGTTATTTATTCGGTTCAATTGTTCTTCAGGTAACTATTCCTCCGAATAAATAGCGATAATTTAATTCACTAAGCGCAATTATGTTTACTGCAGGTATAAATCTGTTCTGTCCAAAATTGCGGGTATAAATATTTATTCGCCTGATAAAATAATAACGGCTGCCACATAGATCACAATACCTAACCTATAAACGTGAAGTATTATATCTACACTTAGCTCTCGTGAATTTATTTGTTTTTTATTAAACTTTTGTGAGGTGTTTAGTTGTAAAACATTAAAGTTTGTGGAAGTTTTGTGTGCAATTGGGTTAAGATAAAACATTATTATTTTGTTTTTTTTTTACGTTTACACCAACGCTATTGGTAGGATTTTTGAGTGGACGTCAAGATATTTAACAAAAAGAGCAAGGCGTATAGTTCAGTATATATTTATTCTACAAGTAACTATTCTAACTGATACATTGATTGGTGAATGAAAAGTAAATTTTATTCGAAGGAATAAATTTGTTCCAAGGTTAGTAACTTCAATCTTTAATAGTGTTCGGTGAATATGGGCATTAGAGGTTGGCTAAAATATTTATTTACAAAAATAAACGTTAAATAAACTAAAAGTACTTCTCGAATAATAATAAAAAATGAAATAATAAATAACGAAAAACAAACGAATTCTATAACAATAATAATAACACTAAACTACTATGTATCTACACAGAATAAATATATCTCACAGATGTCTATTTATCAATATATTTATGTCACTATATATAATATATTTATGTCGCGCACTGTTCATTGTCACTCACACTGACTCGTAACTGACTGCTCTTCTTCGACGTTAGCGCTTTTTATATATGTTCTTCAGTCGCGTTCTCGAACATTCCACGACGTTCTAGAAGCTCCGGCATACTTCTATGGTTCCGATGACAATGAGTAGCTATAACAATACGCGTAACGATGCGCGCATTGTTGTCTATGCAGTTCCGACAGCAATGCAAGCATTTCCGACAACAATGCACTGCCGCCGCCTCCAGTGGCGTCTCGTTACAATTTAAATATTGTTCAGCAACCGTAACTACACGAAATAGCATACAAATATGGAAGAAAATCTAATAGTATATATATCGCATTAAATGATGAAACAATAGTGTGAAACATCTGATGACGCGTTTGATTGGGAGTTAAACCGTGCAAATAGTGCGACATTTTTATCATGACACGACGTTACGTTTGTGTGCGTTGGATTAAAAATCGCTTTAGTTGAAGGTGACATCTAGATAACAGGGCAAAATTTAGTTGCTAGTTTAGCTACCAGTATTTCGTTAGATGACAGCGCGTGACGCTTTAGTTAGGAGCTGACGCGCAAAAAGACCATGTCGTTCTAGCTTCTGTCGCATACGCTATTTGAGTAATTTAGAGCATTTTTTCTTATATGATGTATATAGGCAGAATCTGGACACATTTTAAGATAACGGGGGGAGGGAAATCAAAAAGAAAAATGTCGGCCTAACCGCTTGGTTTTGACGTTATAATTTACTTTCAGTACTCCACATTCCCGGAAAAATAGTGGCAGAAAAAATTCTTGGTAATTTTTCGTGCGTGAATAAAAAAAAAGTGAACCCTTACCGGATCTAACAAAATGGAAAATTTTCTTTTCGATGTGTACATCGACGGAAAAATAATGGCAGAAATTTTTAAATTGACGTCAAAATGTCGAAAATTGGATAAAAAATGTCAAGGATGGTAAATAATGGTTAGAATTTAAAAAAAATTCTGCCGCTTCGTTTAGGTTCTTTTAAAGCCAAGTGACCGGGAAATACCAACGACAGACATTTTTTCTCAATTGCACCCTCCCCAAGCCACCGCTAAGAGGATGGTTTTATGAATTGACTGCACCTCAGTGCATTTGACCAATTCATAAACCTTTCGTCTTAATGATGGTTATAGATCCGAACTGACTGACTGGCTGACAAACATGTGAAGTTGAATAAAAGCTTGTACTCTTTTGCCTTGTGGCCATAGATACAGTTATAACGTTGAAATTTTCAAATCAAAGTCTATTAAGCCGCAAAGACATCTCTGTCGACAGCTTGAGATGCAAATTATTTTAACAACAGTCTAACGACGACGATGTTGTGTTTTTGTTGAAAGCGACGGCCGCGATGACCGCAAGCGTCTCCTCAAAAATAGATTTCTAGCTGAGTCACATGACTTAGTTACTTAAATTCTCGTATTTACGACAATATTGTATATGTTCTATATAATATTGCTAGAGCTCTAATAAATTTAGCTAAAGAATATAAATAAATACTTAATCTCAACGTACTAATTATTGTTTATGAAACCTATTTTTGTCACAAATGTGCATATCAATTATTTCGTACAACGTTGTATAACAGGAATTTCCGAACTTAAATAAATCGGAATACAAAGCTCAGAATTTACAATTTTTACCTGCTAAAGATCTTATAAGCGATTTTTTGACATTATTAATGTATTCATGTCTTCTTCAAGATCGTAACAGTACTTAGCTATAATGGTCTAAGATCCGACATTACAAAAACATACCCTCATCTGTTAATTGTATAAAATAGTATTGTAAAGGTTGATTACAATATAAAGAATTTAAAAATGTTATGTCTGCCAGGACAGTAATTAATTAATTAACAATCATTTTTTACATTTTTTTTCCATTGCGATAAATTTTGTTTATTTTTTATATTGTAATCTGCCTTTAAAACACTATTTTATTCAATTAACAGATGCAGAGGGTATATTTTTGTAATGCCGGATCTTAGACTATAATAATATGTCGTCGTTGGTTCTGTAATAGCTCTTATGTGCGTAATTGGCAGTTTTTACGTTTTTTAAATGAAAAGATTCAGGAAACGGAACTTTATGCACTAGTAATACCTCCAAATTAATTTTACAGTAACCAACAAGGGGAAGTAACTCTTATGTGAAAAGTTGTATAAAATAGGTAATTCCTCCCATGTGCCGCAATAAATCCGAAATTAACGTTAAATATTTTTTTAAGAAAATACTTCGTCTTAATTAAACACGTATAGTGAAGATAAGTATTAAGTATGAATTAGTAATATACCTCTGAAATTGCTAGTTCTTACCATCCATTGCTGAAATAACCAAAATTTGCACATAAGAGGTTTGCAGAACCAACGACGATGTTTTGAAATATAATTACCGAACTTAAATCGAGCCTTTTCCAGAACAAAAAATTATATAATTTGTTTTCTAACTCACAGTTTACTGTACCGTATCTTTTAACAAATAATAAAGGAATGACAAAAAAACGTTTAATTGAAGCTATAAACATTTAATTCTGTTTTGTGTTAGTGTTTATTGATTGTGTAAAACCTTTATTAACAGCAAAATAAAAAAAACAATTTACAATTAGCTTGGTTTCAGATTTATTACTATACAATTTTCTGTGAAATATTTTTTTCAAAAAAAAAAAAAAAACGTTTTTAACTAGGTATTTAATTTTTTGCAAGGGTTATTTAGCAATACATATAAAGGAAATAATCCGTGGGAATCCGTTGTAGAATGTTATGATTTTTTTTACAAATCTATAGCTGTTCATGTAAGATCTTTCATTATATTATGGTAAATTTTTGACATCAGAAACCTTTCTATATTAGAATACAGATATTATCATAAAGTAGCGTAAATTATAATAATTTTTAGCTGCAGTTGGTAACTTACATTTTGAAAAAAAATGTAGCAGAGACACTTTGAACAAAAATAACATACAAGTTATATTTTAGTAGTCTCATTTAAACGTTAGAATCCATCCCAAGCTCTTTAAATCGGCTGTTCAGATTGTCATCAGCGCGACATCTTATTATTTCTAGTTTAATTTTGATTTTGTTGTTTTTACCCGCTTTATATTAGTTTCACTTGTAAGTTTGTATGTATGTTTGTAAACTCGTTTGGACTACAGCACGTGGTTTATATAGTGGTATAATATGCCAGCACTGTAAGTACACTGGCTAGCCGTGCGGGTCTTCGCTGACGTCATCTCTCGGAATCACGGGTCGTGGGTTCTAATCCCGTCCACGCCGAAAAAAAATTGTTTATTTTTCGGCAAAATTTTGACAATGAATCGAACTAAAAAGTGGAAAATAAATATAGTTTAAAAAAAAAACTAAAAAACACGCTTTATATCGAACTAAAAAGTAAAAAATATTTATTTAAAAATAAGCTTAAAACAATAATGAATAAAAACTAAAAACTAAAAAGTAAAAAATAATTTTTTTTAAATAAGCTTAAAACAATAATGAATAAAAAATACAAGTATTATTGTGAAAAAAGCGTGGGGCGCTTTGTTCCACATTCGTACATCGAGCGCCCCACGCTTTTTTCACAATAATACTTGTATTTTTTATTCATTATTGTTTTAGGCTTATTTAAAAAAAATTATTTTTTACTTTTTAGTTCGATATAAAGCGTGTTTTTTAATTTTTTTTAAACTATATTTATTTAGTATATGTATAGGTATTGTATACATGAATACATTAATCGGTTTTAGCATATAGAACATCAGTTGCATATTGGACACTTTAGATATTATGTTTGTCAGCCAGTTCTTAAGTCTTTAAACAAAGCTGTAATAAACGATTGCTAACCCTGGAATACACGACTAAAAGACCGCGCACTTAGTACCAGCACAGCAAGAGTCTGCAACCTGCACGATTTCACACACTATATCAGCCTAAACCAGCACGGATCTGTGTCGTAATTGCTCGGGATGGATTTAGGAAAAATAAAGGTGCTGGGCTCAATAATGCGAACAATTGTAACGACACTAATTTATTTCAAACAATATCGCTTTAATTTAAATATATACAAGTTTATTCTTTTTTTTTTCTTATAATATTATTTTAATTATTATTTTTTATAAAATTATTCTTTTGATATCGACGCTGAGATCTTACCAATTTTTAAAATTTTATCCATCGTACAACACAACCAACAGCATTATATACCTAGTTAAAAAAAATGAACACTTAAATAACTAGTTGACAGGGCCGAACTTTAAATTTTCAATAAAAAGAAAGATAAAAATAATTTTTAAAAAATAAGGAATCATTGGTAACGCTACAGATCAATAACTTTTAGTGCAGATATTTTGTGTTGATGTCATTTTTTTGTATTACAAATAATTATTGGTAATTGCAAATGTATGTGATATGCTAAAGTAAATGTTACTAATACTGATTTAACTGAATATAAATAAATAATAGCTAATAAAGGTGTTTATCTTGATTTGAATCTGCTCTATCCAAGGTTCAACAGGCAGGGTCCAAGGTACACAGGGTTTGTTGTACCTAGGACAGTTTTTCCTTTTTTTTTCAAGTGGTTATTGGTCCCAGGTTTTTGTTAATTTACACAGTTTTATGAATGAATTATGTAGTCAATTAAATTATCTTTACATACGTCCTCTTTGGACAGGTGTAGCTAGCACCATTATTTTATAAAAAATCCAAATTCAAAAAACTGGCCTAGGTAAAACAGGTTCCCCTACTAGTTTAGGTCAAAAATCACTTTTCAAAAATTTTACAATATCTTTCCGTTTTGAGGTCCCCCGAATCCAAAAAACATATTTTTGAAAAATCTCTGTGCGTCTGTTAGTCTGTGAACACGATACATGTCAAACGGATGAACGGATTGAAACCAAATTTTGGGAGGATGTTTGGTATGCAAATATGAAGAGCCCTATTGTTTTTTGGGGAAAATCGGCGCATGCGCAGAAGAGATATATGCTAAAAAGGTGTTTTTTATATAATAATGGTATACTTTTCATAACGGATTATTATTCTATTTATTTTTTCAAGAAAGTTTTGTTAAAAATTTTTTTTCCTAAACTTTATAGTTTCAGAAATATTTTGAAAATAAAAAAAATCAATCGCTCTTTTGTTTTATGGATCTGTCAGAAATAAACAGTTCGGCATGCTTTGATTAATGTTTACATGACGTGGAACATATTATGTAGTTAACTATGGTAACGAATAGCAAATATATTGAATACTAGCGATTACCCGCGTCACCTCACACGATATCAAAAATTTTATTTTCTTTATTATAATTAAATGACGTGATAACGTCTTATAAATTGATGAAAGACCGGCTGCATGCACGAAAAAGTGTAACGTTCCGAAATGTGTCACGTTCCGCCTGACCCTGTGCGTGCAAGCGAGAGCGTAGTATAAGCGACAGAGAAGCACGATCGGCCCAAGTTTGACAGCTACTAAAATTTAGGTTATGTATTATTAAATATGATATTCGAGCGGAATACGTTATCACGTAAACAATCGTCCGTAAACCGACTTTACAGACAACCAATTTTTTTTTTTTATTTTGATGATATTGAGTGAAGAGAAGTAAAAGGATAAAACCAGAAAAACAGGTTTTGGATTCACCCTATTAGTGAAAATTAATTAATGAAAATGACACATCACTAGCACACTAGATCGGTTCAGTATGTAGACGACCTAGTGACAGGCGTTGCTGGTTGCTGATTGCTAATGTGCTCCACTCCGTTAAATAACATCTGTTCTGCAGATATACCTTCACGAACAAGTTTTTATGATCCGTACTGTGCTTGTCGTGCTGGTCCGAGCTAATATTGTTGCGAGTTATTTAATACGATCACTTTGAAGCTGTGTTTGCTAAGATAGGTAGGGGCGAATTAGGTTTTACATTTCGAATGATTCAGTCGATATATTTCATTAAAGGTACATCATGATCGAAGTAAACTGTAAACTGCAGAAGCACAGAAACAAGAGACGTGCGAGAAATTATAAAATGTTGCCATTTTACAAACACCTGACCCTTTTTAAACTGGTTCTCTTTTTGACTTGAGCTTGAAAATATGAGTTTTTTCTCAGTTTTTCCAATAAAATTAAAATAAACGCTAAAACAGTTTTAAAGGCTTTTGGAAAAATAAACATACAACTGTAACAAAACTGTTCTTGTTCGTGGTGGAAAATATTTACTTACAATAGTAAAACGTTAACAAAACAAATAAACAAAAAAATGATAAGTACTTCTTTATAACACAACAAACAAAACAACAATTCTACCTGATAAAATAAAACAATAAGCAATGAAGAATACATAGTCAGTATTTGTGTACACTAAATATTTACAACACATGAACACACCAAAATGTATTTAGCACACTTATTTATTAACTATATACAAGAGGTTATTTATGTTAGACTATTTATTTCGCACACTGTTTTTCGATTGTTAACTCGATGAAACACACTGTATGACTGTCTGACTACTGATCTATTGCCGTGGTATTTATATGCGCTAGATAGTTCTTTCTTTTCTTGCATTTTTTATTGTCTGGAATTTGGCAACAAAGCCCTTTTTACCTACGCATATTGTTAAAACAACAAGCCGATTGTTGCCCCACAACAGTCTGTGTATCATTGTTAGACCAACAAGCCGATTGTTGTTACACAGCAATCTGTGTGTCATTGTTAGAATAACGAGCCGATTGTTGTCTCACGAAATCCTTTGTCGTCGCAACGGGGAGCCAGTAACAATACATTAAATGTCCTGAGTGGAAATTGGTACCAACACTAAACGTATTATGTAAATAACTAAATATAAAAATTACAATAAACTTCTATCTTATCTTATCTAACTCCGTTAGGCGCGGTAAAGTAAATTGGCTTGGAACAGACGAAAAGTGAAACGTCCCCTTCTCCGACTTCAACCGGCAGTTGAAAGGAAAGAGTAAGTAAATCGTTTCTACTCTCTCTGTTAAAGCGTAATACGCACTCTACACGAATGCGCAAGGCGTATTGTATGTAGATGTTACGCTCAAAGATCGAAAACGCTCAGTGAGCGAAAAAATAGCTCACAACGCGTTGTGGTCACAGTAAAACATCCACATCGTGAAATTCGTGTTATGGCTCTAATAAAAACGCGCACGACGCGTTGTGGCAATCACAGAAAGACCAAATAGCGAAATTCGTGTTATGGCTCTAATGAAAACGCGCACGCGTTGTGGCAATGAAGAAAAGCCATGACGCGTATGGAATATTATTTGATTACGACGCACACTACTTTCCGATATGGATCCTACTAAGCCTAGACTGGAAACGTTTTGGTAGATGTCCTTAGGAAATATTTTTTATTTTATAAAATCAGTGCATAACGTGTTTGTCATTATTAAATATGTTATATAATTATATAAATTAAAATAAAACGATATTTATTATTTGTTATTTATTGAGATTACTTTATACATATAATAATTAGGGATTTTAATTTTCATACAGGACATTATTTATACTGGATATTTTTCATACAGGACATTATTTATGCTGTATATTTTTCATGCTGGAGATTTTATTACAGGATATTATGGTACTGGATATCTTGGTAGTGGTACTGGATATTGATACCGGTAACCTTTTCTCTGTGTATACCCTTAAAATCATAGTTCTGATTCTGTCCGTCGTGATATGGTTAAAACAATGAATGCTCAGAACGCGTCATGGCTTTTTTTCATTGCCACAACGCTGAGATCGAATAGCATGTCAGCCACGACACGAATTTCGCTATTTGATCTTTCTGTGGTTGCCACAACGCGTCGTGCGCGTTTTTATTAGAGTCATAACACGAATTTCGCGATGTGGATGTTTTACTGTGACCACAACGCGTTGTGAGCTATTTTTTCGCTCACTGAGCGTTTTCGATCTTTGAGCGTAACATATACGTAACATTTTCTTTGGCCACGGTAACAAATTCCACATAACCATTTCCTAATCCTGAAATAATAAAATCGTTAACAAATGCTAGAACCTAAGATGTTTCACTTCTAACGCGCGATAGTCTTTTTCACCCGGTTAAGAAAATCTAATCCGTCCGTGTGAATACCGGACCTCTTTGTACACAATAGCTATTAATTATGCCACAAGTGGGGAAAGTAATGAATTATGGCATGGAGTATTTAGAGAAATTTAGAGAACTCGCTTTTGGTTGTGCTGTATCACAACCAGAGGCGAGTTCTAAATACCCCATGCCATATCGTCATTTTCTCGACGTCTAGCATATAGTGTATGTGTCGCCGGGATATTGTCAAACCCGTGATATTATAATTTCACTTAGTGAAATTATAATATCACGAATCATTGTCAATCGTGATATTGTAATTTCACTAGTGAAATTACAAAATCACGGATTTGACAATATCCCGGCGACATATGCAATCCTTGCTTTGAAAGTTTATTTTTAGCCATTCATTAAAAATTCAGTACAGAATAATTAGATTTTTTAATAAATACCTAGCTGTTATCCACGACTTCGTCTGCGTGGAATGTTTGTTCAGTTCGCAGAGTTTACCAAAAAAGACTTCCCTATTTTTTTCACATAAACAGACAGAAGTGATAAAAATTGAAAATTCGCTCTAGGAATCTTTAAAACTGTTCAGTTACAGATTGAGTTACGATTTTATTTATTTGCATTATAGTTGAGGTCACGTCTGTATAATTCATTAAAAAAACTACTCTCGCAGTATGTGGATTTAGTAATCCGTTGCTACATATACAGGCGCAACACGTCGTTGAACAATATTTCATTACTACTCCCTGTGCGATAATATAAATTATATACAGATGTTGGTCACTTAGTGCACGCTACGCATCGACGTGAAAGTGCCTATACTTTCAAAGCAAGGATTGCATAAATTTTCTTTATAAATAAAACGGCCCTGGTCAAGTATTGAAATTCAATTCGTGCCAATCCGTATTCATGAATAGACTCGTTGAACGTAAACATTTTTGTTGTATGATTCCAGATGCGAACGGACTCCAGCATCGCAAACAATAATTGGTATAGGAAGTTTGGCATCAATCTGCATAATATTACGTATACGTCTGGCAGATGGTGGCGATGACGATCAGCTGATTCCTTTCACATTTTACATGCCAATGTTTGAACGCGACGGCGTCATCAGCAGGCAGGGGAATGTGATGTGATCCTGGCACGGTCAACTTGGCAAGAGTGTAACTGGGCCGCCGCGGCCGGTGCATTATCATAGGTACACCGACTGACACAACAATATGCCAAGTCGGACGCAAGACGCGGACACCTGTTTGACCTGCTAGTGTCCGTGTCTTCAGTTCACCAAGTTTCGTCTACATCTTCGTATATTCATAATAATATATTTTAGTTGTAAACGAATCTTGTACGCTCAATTATACTCCATTGTATTATTCTGAAGTTGAATTATGGCGATGCATATAGAAAACCTCGCGATTGCTTCAGCATAATTCTTTCAACGAGACGTGCAACTTAAAACTGTTACATTTTTAAATTTATAAAAGCGCTTGTGAAAATTGAAAATGCTTGGAATAGTTTCGAGAAAATGCTCGTTATATTCCAATTTTCTAGTCATATTGACACTGTATTTTATAATACAGAGAAATGATTTGTTGACCGTAAACTTGAAAATGATCTCAAGTTTATGACCAACATTTGTGTGACATAATTTAACTGGACGGCCATGGACAGTCAATTAATTTGTTTGTAATTTTTTCTTGAAATCGATTTAGAGGCCTCTACTAATAATTAAATTGAAGTGCATGGCCTTCCACTTTATATTGGCAATAATATCTAAGCGAATGATACCTACCATTCTAATGTAACGCGTTTTATTGGTTTATTGAACTTTTTTAAGAATAAACGACAGGATCCAGCGCTTCATTTATTGTTTTTGATGCTACTATTAAAAAATATCAGCGCATTCATAAGTCAATCGTGTATCAATGTCATGATATGTGATTCAGACAAAAAATATATATTTAAAAAAAATGATTCTCGAAGGCCTTCCAAATGCGGTTTCGAAATAATTAATTTACATATTTATAAGAATAAGGCAACCTGTACGTAAATATTAAGTTAACAATAATAATTATATGACTTAGAGAAAGTATAATTCGTAGTTATTAATTATATGCATAACTAAACATATTACATTAAGAGTTTTTTTTTTGTTTTGTTATTATTAGATATAACTGAAATATAATTATCTGTAAATATTTTGCGTGATTTATTTTACAATTTTTGTATGTTTAAGTTCAAAAAATACAAAAAAAATATTGCGTACCTTTTATATACTAACATATTATAATTACATTAAGAAGTTCACACAAATATTAATTAGTTATATTTACATATTGTTAATAATATCGGGATCTGTATAAAAATGCTCAGCGATATAGACGTACAGTGAGTAACTGAAAATAGATATTTAAAAAATTGCCGTAAGTTGAAACTCTAAGTCAATTAAATTGTTTGCTTAAAAAGAATAAAATAAAGAAGATTTACCGTCCTCAATCGTCATGGAAGCTACCAGATTGAGCAAGCAGTTTAGAAATTGAAAAGAAAAACGTATAAATAAATATCAGGAAATTAAGTTTATTTCCATGCGAAGTTTTTTATTGTATTTATTTGATATTCTAACAAATTAGCTGGCGAAACATTTTATAGTTTTGCTTTTAGCGTTGTTCGCAATTGTGGGAGATTATTCGAAAGGAATTTATAATGATTCTTTACAATATGTTAACTCAAAAAAAGATTTAAATACCTACATATTTTGTATGGTTAATTATATTATGTTTGAAATAATTTAGTATCCACAATGAAGTCATGTGATTTACATATAAATTTATATGAATAACAAATTGGACCAGAAATTAATAAAAAACTTGATTTTAAACACTAAGTTTAAATTGTTTTTAACGCTGATCTATGAACGAGCTAAAATGATTTTCAAAATAGCATGAGTATGAAAAATAAATAACCTTTCAAAAATAGTAGTGCAGAGTACTATTTTTCATTCGAGAAATGCTTAGAGTGAGAAATTTTCGGCAAAAATTCTACATACATACGTAATGAAATGTACTAAATATCTTTATAATAAAATATATCTATGACATATTTCATGGGTTTTCGGATAGTTTAATCCGTCTTCTTCCCAGGGATCATATTTTGAACAAATTTAGGTAGTTCATAGCAATAATATAATATTAATATATTACACAGTTCACATATAGGTATACCTATATTATAATTAAGAAAATGTTTATCTGCTTAGATATCAAATATTTCGCAAATATATACAGAAAAAGATGCACGGTGACGAAAAATAATAATTATATTATCCAAAATTTCTCTTTTTTGGTTTTTTGTGGAGGAAGTTTTCGAACGACTTATTCAATTTTTTCAGATTATTTTAAATTAATGTTATTACAAAAACGATGTTATTACATTGATTTCTTTTTTAACTTTGTCAAGCTGAAATTATTGATGTCAAAAACAATGTGCCAAATATTAGAACCTACGTGATAATTATTAAAGATGCTATATTTACATAAACATTTTTTTGCATAAAATATTTGACTTAAAAATTATAGTTTTCGAACTAATCTTATAAAACTAGTTTTTCATAGATAAAATTAGCTAATTTTAAGAAACAGAAAATTGAATTGGCAGCTTATTTTTATTTTAATAGATAGATACAGTTAAAATCTTCTCATAAATACAAAAACTAAAAAAAAAAATGTGATTCAACTTGACAAAGCGCCTATTACAATAGTGATATTGTTAAAGAAATAATAATTAAAAAAACCGTAGTGTTCCCGCCTAATTAGTGAGACTTTAAAAAGTAGAAAGAAGTTATTTTTAGATTCCCTTTATATATAAGGGTTAGTTTGCTAATAATAATAATAACACTCTAAAGTGACGGACGATGGACATCACCAAGGATTTCTCTCTGCATGGAAACTTAAATGTGGGTGCTATCATACCATGTTACTTGTTCCAGCAGTGATCAAATCAGTGACATACACTGATACAGTCAGTGTGATTGAAAAGTCCGATACAAAAGCTTAATAGAGTAAGAAACCAGTCTGACATCTTCGAACATCGTTTATGATTCATAAAACAAAAATTCAGTCCGTCACAAACTAATTAATAAAAAAAATAGTATTGTAGATTATTTATATAATTAAAATAGTGGCCTTTGAAAATATATAAGATTATATTATTATTACATACCTAAATATCTGGCATGGCTCAAATAATATCAATATTTATTATTATTATACAGTACATTTAAATTATAATAAAAACATAAAACACTATTTACTTACAATTATTATATTATTATACCTATACCAATTGTTTGATGGGCATTTTAACGCCCTTTATACATTAGTTATAATAATAATTAATTATTATTATGTATTATACCCAATTATCATTGAACTTAATAAAACTGTTGTGCATAATATTTGGTATTTTTATTAGCGGTGTCGGAACATTTATCTGGCTTCTCAGTTTTGTAGTAGGATTATTGATACAAAAAGCACCACCAATTAACCAACTGGAATATTTCATATAACCGCCACTTACAAAATTAAATAAGGCCTAGCACACATGAAGAGCGTTCAACGCGCGTTGGCCCAACGCGCGTTTACAATTTCTATACAATTGTAGGTATATAACTGTTTATATGATAACGCGCGTTCAACGCGCCGCCGACGCGCGTTATCATATAAACAGTTATATACAATTGTATAGAAATTGTAAACGCGCGTTGGGCCAACGCGCGTTGAACGCTCTTCATGTGTGCTAGGCCTAAGAAAAACCGAGAACTCAAATTTCAAACATTTTGTGGCTTAACATTCGTTTGTTTTGCAGACCAAGTCGCAACTCTATTTCAATATTATTGTAGCACACTTTACCAGCACGACCAGTACCTACAGCGCGAGCCTGCAATTTGCACGAACTAGCAACTTTTAGTGGTTCAGGAAGTGAGCTGCAACGTCGATGTGTGTAGTTTTTTATTTTGACGAATTTGTGTGAAGAGGAGCTAGGAAAAAAGTAGCTTTTGGGTTCACCCTATTAATGAAAATCAATTAATGAAAACGACACATCAGTAGTACGGTTAGACAAAAATTGCAGACGACCGACAGACGGCCGTTGCCCATAACTGCTGGTTGCAGGTGCTGGTTCCAATGTGCGCTATTCCGTTAAATAGCTTGGGTACATTCACGAACAAGCTTTTCTGGTCCATGCTCTGCTGTGTGTGGTCTTTATTAACTTTTGAAGAAACAATAAGTTAGTTATGTCCAGTACTACACAGAAATTTGATTTTATTTGGGTTATCCGATTCACTATTTATACACAAAATTATTCTTAGTGAAAAAATGCTTGGGGGCTTGCAATGAAAACAGCAACATTTGAACTTAAGCACAGCTTGTTTATATTACTTGATTGAACGTTGGTTCCGTGGTTCTTTTGTTTACTGTATTTTAGTTGTAGTCACGAAGTCTGTAGCCAGGAGACCCAGCTCGAGCGTAGCGGTGGACCGATATTTGTCGCATGAACCAATATGGTGTCAGCTACTGGGTAACGCACACACGTTCATGGCTTACATGTGTTTAGTGTCTGTGAAGTTAAACAATTATGGCGAAAACAGGTGGAAAGAACCAAAGTTTCCCCGGGCAGTGATAACAGCGCCATCTCGCATGCGCCAGAAAACGGTCCGTCTCGAAACACAGTAAGTATACCTATAGGAAGCTAGGTCTCCTGGTTACAGACTTCGTTGTTGTAGCATTGTCGTCGGTTACGTGACTGGATCTATGGCTTTCAGAAAAGAGTAAATTGGACAAACGTTCTGTACGTATAAACTCGAGCAGCCGAACGCTGTTTATAGTGAAATATCACGTTCATTACTACCTTTTATAAGAATGCAAAATCTAAAGGTCGTTGCACACGAAGCTGGGTTTGCCGCTAGATTCCTTGCCAGATTTGGCTGCGAGGTTTCAAGCGGGCTGTGGCGTTGAATTTCGTGACAGCTTTTATGTGTTCGCTTCATACAATGCGCGTTTTGAACCTGGCTTTAAACACACTCTATGACGTCATGTTTATTCGTGGCCTAAAAGCGTAAAGAAGTTTTATTTCAAAAATGGAATTTTTAAAACCGAGTTTAACAAGTTAATGAAATTATTATTTTTATTGACTAAGAGCGCTCATGGAATCGACTCAGTTTGATCTGGATTAATCGGCACTCATAGGATATACAGGTGATCGGTAATTGCTCGTATTCCTCTCGGGAGAAGAAACTATAACTGATTTGGAATGATTAACGTCTATCACTTGGTGGTCGAAAATACGTAATTTTTTGAATAATGACAATTCTGTCAAAATTTTTATTTTATTTTTTTAATTTATTGTAAGTTTTAACACACAATATAAAATCAAACACTAAATTTCGTGGTTTTTAGCTTAAAGAAGGTTGGCCAATTAGTAAACTCATCAGATCATGGAAAAATTCAGGCCAAAAATTGAGAATTTTTTTCTAATTTGTAACTCACAAAATTCGGATTTATGTAAAAATTAAACCGAAGTCGATTTTCTCGAAAATGACGCATTTCCGACCCCCAAGTGACAGTCGAGGTTAAATAATTCTAAATTAGTCATAGTTTCTTCTCCTAAGAAGAATACGAGCAATTACCGGTCCTTCTGCATATGAATTTTCGAAGAGCGGCACACTAAATCATTTCAGGACAAATAATTAATTCGATCAGATAAATTGTTTCTGAAAGGTAACAATTTCTCCGTACCGTTAAGGAGGTTGATCAGTTACAGTCCCAATCAAAAGTAAGTCGAATTCTAAATGGGAACTTTTATAGTTAATAAGTCGATGATACCAATAAATTATTGTCATAAAGGCATAAATATTTTTTTTTTAATATTAATTAATTATTTCAGTACTTTATACTTAATGGACTAACTTTTGTATTTTTTGTACAAAGTTAGGTTAAAAAAAATAATGTAAATATCTGTATTTTACATATTTTTTGCAGTAAAGAATTGAAAAAAGAAATTAGAAGTAATAAAAATTAAAATTAAATCATTAAAAAGTTGAAAATTCAGTTAAAATTGTTAAATCTGTCAAGAATAAAAGTCCATAATCGAAAAGTGCTAAGGTTTAATAATTTTTTTATTGATTAAAAGTCTCCTAATTAAATTGGAAAAAATATTTAAATATGCGTAAGACATCGATGCTTTACATAGATAGTTTTTGGAACTGCTGACATTATTTGGTTATTTGCAAAAAATTAAAATGAACAGTTTGCATGCTAGCTTGACATATTTTCCATAAGACTACATGTAAAAGTTTTTTTTAATTTTTAACTTTATAAATCTACAGATTTTGGATTTTTTACAGAAAATTTTGTCATAAAAAAATCTATTAAAAAAACTTTATTTCAGATTTTTTTCATTTTCTTCGTAAAACGGCTCAACCTCCTTAAGTGCGAGTCCTGTGGATTTTCCTGTTTTCAACAATCACTCTCTCCGGTAAGCTGTCAAGCATCTAAACCTAATTTCTAACGGAATCATCTTGAATAAATAACAAAAATTTAAATTAGTTCCTCCGTATTTTTATGCCCTGTTGTATTGAAAAGGTGACACCCCACTTTATGCCCACATTAAATTCAACTATCTACAATAATTTCTACGACACTGATTCCAATGAACGTATATATGATTTTTGCCACACCTTTCAATCAAAACATTGTACAATAATTTGCTATGAAATAATAAAAGTGTTTATTAGTAGTGCAATAATCAAAACGTTTTATAATATTCACAATAAAATTTTTATGATGTGTTTAAAGCTCATACGTCATTTTTGAGGCGATTAAACGTAAACAAAATAATAAATGATTGGTGATTTCATTAAAAGCGTTTGGAGGACAAAAAACGTGATAAAATTTAGCAAAATCGTGTATTAACGGTATTCTTTACTTGGTTTGTTCTTGTAAGGATTTCTAAACACTTGCATGTCTAATTAGTGTATTTGCCATAAGGCACTTACACTATTGGCGTCGGTCGGATGGCGGGACCTAGGGGTCGGACCAAAATTTGTCGACGTTTCATAGCCTCCTGAATATTTTGTGTGTACGGGCAATAACTATCGAAAGCGTTAATTGATTTTAACGAAATTTGGTATTTATGTTGGAATCCATCACCACACGAAGCCTATTTAAAATGGGCCCAATCGAAAAACCTTTTTCAACCCTTAAAAACCACCATTAAGGTTTTTAAGGGTTGAAAAAGGTTTTTAGGCCCAAAAATACTGAAAAAATTCTCGGAATCGTTTCATAATTGAAATTTAACAGTTTAGTAATGATTAAAATGTGCTAACAAAATTTTAATAAAACCTGCCCGACAGAACCGAACTTACAAATTTTATGAAAACACTAGTTTGCAGATAGGGATTCACTTACTGAAGAATGTATTTAATTTGGTGCTGATGCTGGATTGATATTAATATTGAAATTAAGTAAAAAAATATTATTTTAAGGGATGTATTAAGGGGTTATAATTTTTATTTTGTCTAAAAAAAAGTTTACATGATTAAACCACACTGCCTGTATAAGCAAATACACTATATTGTCGGCAGGGTTTGGCACTGCGACCCGAGTTTTTTTGAAATTAGGTTTATTATATTTCCGTAGTTCGTTAGAACGTATAACTATGTATAATGAATAATTGTTGCTGGTGCTATGAGTTTTATGTTGTTCTAGCAAATTATCTGACAATTACATATATAACTTTCATGTCAATATTTCATTGCACACTCTCAAGTTATTCAAGTCTGATAAATTCAAGTACTGCAGTAGTCAGAAAATCAGAGTAATGTATCAAAATGAGAAAAGTTGTAATAGCGCTCAGCTAGTAAACAAGTTAGATTTCTTGTCTCATACAAACAACTTTATGTTATATTTCCGAAGAAAGCGTAATCTGCAGTAACTAAACTGCAAACAACAGAGTTTCGGTATTGTGTTAAATTTTAGTTTGTAATTAACGCTTTTCGTTTCAAATTCTACTCACAAGGCTTAAAGAAATTATTTTATACTTTTTAGTTCGTTTTAAAAACGTGATACCTATATTAAATGTTTTTATTTCTTTTATTATTTCCACATTTTTTGTATTGTCATCAAATTCTGAGTTAATTTAAAAATTTCAAGTTTCTATCTCATCAGAAATTTAGTTTAAAATCAATTACAAAATTCCATCCGGACCGATATACAAGAAAGCGAGTTAATAAGAACGTGGTAAAATAGCCCCGGTTCTAATTTAGAAATCTAGCTTGTAACCACGCACGCGAGCCCGCAATGACATCATTTTCATCCTCGCAGCTAGTACAGCAGTCAGCACAAGTCCCGTCAGTTATTCCAACGGCAAAAGCAGCGTCGTTTACATTGATCTTTATATATAGATATTTATGGACGCTTCAACATTAAAGATTATTAGCGTCCGGAACTATACATTATCAGATGAAATATATAAATCGGTAACCAAAATTTAATTTTCTTTTTAAAGCATCAACGACGTGATTGAATTTGCGAACAATAGTATGTATATTACACCACAAGGGTCGAAAGTTTGATGTCTTGCATTGCGCGACATGATTCCCGAGGCGAAGCCGGGGGCATCATGACGCGCAATGCAAGGTATCAAACTTTAGGTCAGTGTGGTGTATACTATTTTTCTTCAAACTCGTACCTCGGTCATAAGTACGCTTATTAAATACATTGATTAATTAATTACTTATTAATCACATAAAAACACTGATAAATTCCAAGCAAGCAGCTTTGAGGTTATACGTAAAAACACAAATGACAGCTGTTCGCGACTATTAGCTAAAATGTAATAGGGTTGCTATGAAAACGACATCTAAACAACAGTTGATAGGTTATTTTTCTTTACTGCCGCTCGAACGTAAGTACTTCCCTCATCAGTGCGTTATGTTAGACTTTCTGCCTTACAATTATTGATGCCGAAAGTATGTACTTTCGATGGAGGTATGAAGAAAAATCAATGTTCACGCGAACGAAGCCGTGAAGAAATGCTGGCGCCCAGATAAAATCAGTTTGGGGTCCCTGGAGCAGGCATGCTAGGTATAGTATAATAACCGGAGTCTGTAAGACGGGACCTTTAGACGCAATATACCGCATTAACCCTGCCCTCCTCACATCTCATTCACTGCCATATAATATGTTATCCATGTATGTGTGTGTACTGTGTATGTATGTATGTGTGTTTGCTGCCGCCGCCGCCGCCGTCCGTCGACCGCCGCCACTACATAGTACATGGCCCTCAACAAACTACGGCCTGCCGAAATCATTGCACTTGCCGACTATGCACTTTTTCTATTATATATATTATGTCGCAGTTGTCAGGAAACGTCTGTACTTTTTATGAAATTACTATCTGGTGTTAGCAGGCCATAATATATTCTAAAATTTTCAGAAACGTCAACAGTACTAGTGGAAATATTTGATTTCTAAAACTATACTTACCGTATTTTTCAGACTATCAGACGCACACCGGACGAAAAGACGCGCCTCAAAATAAGATGATTTTTAAAAAAATATATATTTTAATGTTACTTTCGGATCATAATTTTTATTATTTTATTGTTAACATTACTCGTACTAGCAATATTTCATTTTCACTCTCGGTACTATCATTCGTGTCGTTAATGTCACGTTCGTATTACTTTCGTTCGAACTATTGTTGTCACTCCTTTCAAAAACTGCGTCGTCTTCAGTACCATCTATAACAGTACCTTCGAACCATAAGACGCAGCCAAAATTTGAGTCCATTTTTAAATACATTTGAGGAACTACTGTTCATTATTTCCGGTCTCAAAAAAATATATAAAATTACTATTTGCGGTGATTTCAACTTAAACTTTTTAAATACCACTGAAAAAAAATATAAACAATTTGCTGCTTTAATAGCTTCATTTAATCTAGCGTGTACTGTTTTAAAGCCGACCAGAAAAACAGCTATTTCTGAAACTCTGATTGACAATATAATTACCAATATTAGATACCATAGTATTGAAAATACTGATACTCCGTTGTCGGACCATTGCGCAATCACAATACGTTTTAAATTGGATACGCCTAATATGATTCAAAATAGTACCTATAAATATGTCAGATCGTTTACAGATGATCAACTACTTATTTTTGAGTGCTTACTATCTCATGAGACTTGGGAAACAGTGTACTCGAGTACGGATATAGACGCTTGTTATGGTAATTTCATTGACGCTTTAACTTATTACTTTGAGGTAGCCTTTCCTAAAAAACGCATAGACCTAAATAAAACCAAAAATAACAAAACAACAAAACAGTGGGTAACTCCTGATATAAAAAATCTATCTGAAACGAAACATAACCTCTATTTGTTATTAAGAGAACTTAAAAAATTAGACATAGATACACAAAATTTAACCAGACAATATAAAAACGTCTGTAAAGATTTAACTACGCAAATAAACTCAGCCAAGCGTAACCATTACAGCGAATTAATAAAAAATGCCGAAAATAAATCTGCAATGGCTTGGAAAATCATAAACAACCTTACAAATGGTGTTAATAAATCAAACTCTACTTCAAATACAACTTGTATCGATTCAGGTGGTAAGGAAATCTGTGACGCACATCAAATAGCCAATAACTTTAACGACTACTTTACAAACATTACTAAAACCTTAAAACTGAAGGATCCAAATTGGAATACAACCTTCCATTTGTCAAATAATGGATCAAGTCTATTTCTCTACCCATGTGATGATAGTGAGGTAATAAATGTAATTTATTCTTTAAAAAATAAAAAATCGGTTGGCTGGGACGAGATTCCTACTTTCATTTTGAAAATGTTCGCGCAAAGATTTATAAGTCCCTTATGTTACATTATTAACTTATGTTTTGTACAGGGCACCTATCCAAATTTGCTCAAACTTGCCATTATTAAACCACTGTACAAAAAAGGTGATGAAAAAGTCATTGATAATTATCGGTCAATCTCACTTTTGTGTACAATTTCAAAGATTTTTGAACGCGTTTTACAATCAAGAATAATAAATTACATAAGTAAATGGAATATTATTGATGACAGTCAACATGGCTTCAGAGCTGGCTACTCGACTGAATTGGCGATTTTCAAAGTTATTTCTGCCATCAACACAAATTGGAATGTAAAAAAACCATGTATTCTTGCGTTATTTGACTTATCAAAGGCGTTCGACTGTGTGCATGTGGATTTACTTTGCAGTAAATTGTATGGATATGGCATAAGAGGTGTTTCCTTAGATCTTATCAGATCTTACTTGACAGGAAGAACACAAAAAGTGCAATGGAACACGAACGAAAACGGTGAAATCAAATCTGTGTTATCAGATGCGCTTCAGATTACTAGAGGAGTTCCTCAGGGCTCCATTCTTGGTCCTCTTCTCTTCATTTTATATCTAAATGACATTGCCAAGACTGTAGATGACAAGATTGTACTCTTTGCTGATGATACAGCCGTTGTCTTTGAGAATACGAATAAAAATGCTTTAATAACGTCAATGCAATTCTCTATAAACAGCATCTCGTCCTGGTTTCAAGAAAACAGCCTAAAATTAAACCTGTTGAAAACCCAATACATAAAGTTTGGGGAATATAGTTTCTCTGACCAAAATTTATTACTACCAGATCTTGGAGCAATTGATTTGTTGGATGTTGTGAAATTTTTGGGGATTTATATTGACAAACATTTATCATGGAAACAACATATAGAGCATCTATGTCAGACTATAAATAAATATGCTTACCTTCTACGTTCACTAAACAAAATTGTTCCTCGTGACATTTTGATAAATATGTACTATTCGTATGTGCAGTCTAAACTACGATATGGCATTGTCATTTGGGGCAATTCCGTGTCTATGGATACCCTATTTAAAGCCCAGAAAAGATGTATTCGTGCAATTTGTGATAAAGGTCCTCGAGTGCACTGTCGTCCGCTGTTTCATGATTTAGATATACTCACCGTCTATGACTTATATATATTGGATTGTGCTTTATTCGCTGTTAAATATCCGCAACTTTTCGTTGATAATCAAATTAAGCATGCTTATGATACGAGAAGAAAAGAAAATCTTGTAGTATCATTAACACATTTATCCAGTGTGCTCAAGAGCCCACTAAATTCCATTATAAAAATATTTAACAAGTTACCATTTGATATAAAGACTCTTCCGTTAAAAATATTTAAAAAAAAGCTTGTGGCATTTCTAAATTTTCACAATTTTTATAATATTAATGAATACCTACTAAATAACGTCATGTTCTAAATTATAATATGTACACTATTTTTTTTCATTTTAAATGTGTTTTTTGTGTGATTTTAAATTTGACATGTTCTATGTTGTACTGCAGCTCACAGAATAAATATGCTATTCTATTCTATTCTATTCTATTCTATCTAAAAAGGTGCGTCTTATAGTCTTTTATTTTAACGCGATAATATATAGCCTACATCTATCTTGGAGGTTCATTCAATAGTGGTGAAAGAATTTTTGAAATAGGTGCAATGGTTCCGGAGATTACTCTCTACATACACACAAACTCACAAAACTCTCTGTCTTAATAATATTAATATAGATATACTAAATTAAATGACTTGGAGATTTCCATAAAGAAAAAAATTCTCATTAAAAGAAGAAGTTCCCATAATATAATGCTCGTTCGATAATAGTGTTTTTAAGTGGCTTATCTATACCATCCGAATCTTATAGTTGTTTCTCTGATCCTGTAGAGACTGACCTAATGATCTTCCGTTGTCCTATCCTGGCAATCCCTTGAGTCATCAAATCACGTGTTACTAAGTTAACTTTTTTTGTTTCAAACAATTTATTACTTACTACAATCTGGAATACAAAATGCATTCTTAAAGAAAAATTTTACGCATCGAATACATAGCCTATTACTTTGTAGTACCTCTTATAAAAAAAACGCTCTAGACACCGGGTCAGGAAGGACGCCGAAATTCGATAGCAAAACGAAAATTCGACTCGCTATCCAACTATATTAATTATCGTTACTTTTCGTTTTTAGTTTTTGAGAAATTAGAATTGATTCGAAAGGTGTCGACTTAAAGCGCCAAACGGGAATCTGCTCTTATACTTTGAAAATAGTCCAGGGCCGTCGCTGATGTAAAGTGACCCGTTACTAACTAGTAAGTAAGAGCAACAGCAAAAAAAAGTGCACAGACGGCGTTCGCATAGCTGCTTTAGTTACCATACTAAAAAAACGCTGT
This sequence comes from Xanthostigma xanthostigma, assembly GCA_963575645.1. NCBI lineage: Eukaryota > Metazoa > Arthropoda > Insecta > Raphidioptera > Raphidiidae > Xanthostigma > Xanthostigma xanthostigma. Next base: position 19,893,678 of record OY754468.1, read on the forward strand.
CTGTGCACTTTTTTTTGCTGTTGCTCTTGTAGCTTTTATAAGCACAGAATTTCGAGGTTGGATTTCAATTCCTTGTCTGCCTCGAAATTCATTTTTTTTTTCGACGTCTTAGGCACAGAATTTCGAACTTGATTTAAAATTCTTCTGCCTCGAAATTCTTTTTTTTTTAAGTTATAATCTTGAGATCCAGTCGCCTCAAGTTTTTGAATTTAGCACAGAACGAAGTTTTTAGTTCTTCGAAGTTTTTTTTCACGTCTTTTTCCAAAGTGTGAGACATTATTTTTATTTTTCCTCGAAAATAAACATAATACATATGTGCATACAGATAATTAATGTTAAATATGTAAATAAAAAAAAAGATTGTTTGAAAATCCAATTTCTTATTCACGATAAAAATATATATTGTTGAAACTGCGAACTAATAGGTTTTTTTTTATCGATGTAACTTACACTTACTTAAAATAAAAAAAATTAAAAATTAAAAAAAAATATATGAGAAATATATTATATATAATATATAAATATCAAGTGGAAATAAAATGGCGTAGAAAAAATATTTTCCAATGATGTTGGCGGGAATCGAATCCTAGACCCTGCCATTACTGGCCTTACGTCTTAACCGCTCGGCCACCGAGCGGCAACAGTACATTGCTATTATTGCTGCATAGAAGCACATATGGGTGATACGAAAATTTGGTAATACAAAAATCACGTGGTCACAAAACTATAAAACTTGGAAACTGGCCTTTTATACACGGCGTTATATGGGAGAAAGGCAAAATCAATGTATAAGAATCTGTTAGAGATTCGTCGGCATTTAGCACAGAAAAGAATCTCTAACGAGATTCTTCGAATATGCAGTTACAGACTATGGTACATATACAGGTGATTTATAAGTTGACGCGAAAAAGTCAGCAAATTAAATAGACTATAGTCACTATCCTAAAATATTGAAGAAACCGGCAAGTTCATTTCCGAGAAAAATAAATCAAAAAGTTTTATTAGAAACATTGTATCCACCACTGCAGAATTCAATTAAAAACTAACTAAATACACTGATTACGTAACTGCCATAAAATTTTGACAAAATGCAAAATTTTATAATAAGTTAATACCGGTTGCTCTGCCGCGATGGTTATAAAACGGTATGGCACATTTTACGAATATTGAAAAGAGAGACGGTTTTGTTATAGGGTAACCTGAAGTACGCAGACAGTATGCTAACCGTTTTCCCGGGCGCCGTATTTCTGAAGCACGCACTTTTAATAAAACTGTGCAACATTTGTGAATTTGTTAATCCCATTGTTTAATAAAGTTTTGTGATGTGTATTTCATTGTGTTCTTTTAATTTTGGGGTCGTTTTGAAAGATTACAATTAAAGGTGAAAATAGTTGGCAAAACCAAAAGTGCACATCCCGCAAGTTTTCCACTGTATGATTAAAAAATAACAATTAAAAAATATTTTTAATAAATTTAACAAGATTTAAAAATTTAAAGAAATAAATAATTAAAAATTGAAAAAATATTTTTTTTTAAGTTTGCAAAAATAAAAAAAATTAAGAACTATACATAATATAATATATAATTAATATCAAGTGGAATAAAATAAAACAAAATAAAAAGAAAAAAAAAAGAAAAAAATCAATGATATCGTAAGGATTCGAACCCAGGACATTGCCCTTGGGGATCCAACGGCATAACCATTGCGCCACGGCTGCCTAATACGTGTAGTGGTGTTATCACGGTATACAAGTGTAGCACTTGTTTTATGGATTACACTATATTTGCACAGCAATTATTATATTGTTTTTAAACTATTAGCTGTCAAAAATAATAAAAAATAAAACTGTTTATAAAAATTAAACTACTGAACACATTTTAGTGAATTTAAATAGGGTTCTGGTCTGATAGTAAACAAAGTGAATAAAATATAACCCAAGGCAATCCGACCAAAATTGCGATCTGTAGAGTCGTGACGTACGTACATACGTACGTACATACGTACGTACATACGTACGTACGTACATACGTACAGACCAACCGACAACTGCTGTTTGTGATTTTCAATTACAATTTTAATAGTATTTATGAACTCAAATTGATTTAAAAATGGTTCTATTTTATAGATTAGAATCTCCTCTTTTCAAAAAGCTTCAATTTGAATGGATTTCGTGTGAAATTAACTTAGATATAACTTCTTATATGAACGAAAGTCAGCTCTGACGCACAAAGCGATAATAAAGCACATACCGCTAGTTTAGCGGTATGTGCAATACATTTGATTAGATACTACAAAGTTGTTCAGAATTTATAAATGTTTACATCTCGATTTTTCGTTAATGAAGCGAGTACTTCAATAATAATTTATGTGAGTATATATTATTTTCTTTTTAATTCATTAGTTAGTCAGTAATTTTACGTAAAAAGAAACACCCAGCGTCGGTCTGGCCTCAGGCACTTTTTCCGGTGGGCCGCTGGTCTTCCGTGGGCCGGTTCAGTCTGGTTCGGATTTTTTTATTCTTAATTACACGGTCTCGTAGAGACGTTTGACAATTTTCCCGGTAGTTTTTTAGGTCCCAGACCGACTCTGGAAACACCAATAAATCCGCGTTGAATATAATTTTTGCCACTGCTTCTATCATTATTTTCTTGCGTTTAGAAAATATAAAACCTTAATTAAAATTAAAAATGTTTTTATTTTTCTTATGCAGTCACGTCGATTACTTGGAACAGAAATAACACCATTACATAATTTTGAATTTAATGATTTCAATAAAAAACACGTCATAATTTCTGTTTCTAATACAAATTTCATAAGCGTCGGATAAGGGTGATTCTGGGATATTTAATCACAAAAAATTAATTTTTGGAATTATTCTCTTAGACTTCATTATACCCACGTTTTTTTCTCAATCACCTTTAGATACAGGGACAGTTTTTTGATCGTGAAAAAATTCAATTTTTTGTATTTCTGAAGAACTTCTATGGTTCCAAATCATTTATATTCAAAAACGTTTAAAAAAAATTGGTTGTCTGTAAAGTCGGTTTACGGACGATAGTTTTACGTGATAACGTATTCCGTAATACATAACCTAAATTTATATAATAATTATAATAATTCGAATCTATGATATTGCATCTTTCGCTTCAAATTTAGGTAAATTTTTTAAGTAGAATAATAAAACACTATAAAAAGTACACTATTATTATATAAAAAACAACTATGGCATGTATCTCTTTTGCGCATGCGCCGATTTTCCCCAAAAAATTTACAAAAATTTCTAGTAAAAATAGATAGAGTAAAAACCGTCTTAAAAACTATATTATTATTATATAAAACATCATTATAAGAGATATATTCTTTTACGCATGCGCCGATGTTCCCCAAAAACAATAGGCCACTTCATATTTGCATATCAAACATCCTCCCAAAATTTGGTTTCAATCCGCTTATCCTTTGTGTCGGAATGATAAGAAATGTCAAAAGTGACGTTTGCAACTGTCAAAGTATTATGTTCTAATAATAAGTAGTTATTCCAATACTTAACTTAGAAGGCGTTGCATTTCACAAAATACTAATGTCAAAAAATTGAATTAAACATTAGAAATGCAGCCGTTTTCATGTTAAGACAAGACATACGTTATTTTCTAATTTCCATGTACGGCAAACAAAGACGACCGACCGCGTCGCGCCATGCATTAGACAACATTGCATTTATACAAATATTTTTCTATATAAATTTGTATAAAAAAACTGTTTAGGCAAATTCTGTTATACGAAATCTATGTAAAATGTTCTCCTCTTTCGTTTAAGACTGGTTTCAAACAGATCTGATTTAAATTGAGCGAGAAATTAGCAAAAAGCACGCACAGGGTCAGGCGGAACGTTACGCGTTACTCGTTAGGAACGTTACGACCGTTAGGAACGTTACACTTTTTCGTGCATGCAGCCGGTGTTTTATCAATTTATAAGATTGGTGATTCATCAATTTATAAGACGTTATCACGTCAAAAATGCCTGTCTGCCGTCTAGCTGTCTAAACTTTAAGGAATTGTATTTTTAACGCAATACTTTTGAAATTTTTATTTACTTTCTATAAATATTTCGTAGTGCATTTACTAGCTTCATATAGCATTCTTCACCGCAATTCATAAAACAAATCCTGTGAAATGTAATTGTGGCATTTGTTAAATAGTTACCGATGCCCGCCCCCCCCCCCCGCCAACAATTTATCGATGCCCATGGCAAGATTCTGATATCGCGCCGTCAAATTTTTGTTGGTTGATATATTCAAATAAAACAATCATAATCGCCATCCTGTTTGCGCTTTCCCGGGTTTGCACCCCTTGCGAGGACCCTGGTTGCCAGGACCTTGGTACGGCGCTGCCCGTCAACATATTTTCCCATAGAGATATTAGACTAGAGTACGTGAGTGTGCCGTGAAAGTGTCTGCAATTTAGATTTTAGACAGAGAACAGTTCCTTATCTCTATGGTAACTAACAATATAAAACAATGCTGATTTGAGTAAATAAATATTTGGGTTTCTGGAATTTCTGCATCGTTCTCTCTCTCTGAACTGAGGACACTTTTACTTATGGCAAGCATACGAACTAGCGTACTCTACTCTCTAGTTACTTATATCTCTACGTATTTTCCACATAACGGTCTTTTTACCTTATTCCATACCGGTGCATTCTTTGTAGCCACAATATGTCAATGACAATTTTTTTAGGCACCCTCTTTTGCCTTTTGTAAAGCTGAAATCTTCAAAAAATGTCAAAACTGGGACTGAACATCTTTTATTTATTTACAATTCAGACGGCTTTGCCAGACTGCGTCTAAAATCTTTTATATCGAATCATTTAGGAAAATATTCTAAGCTAATGAGCTGATCTCCAGGAGGCCTTCCATGGTGTTAGTCTGTTTTTGACTCACCACTGCTTTAGTTGGTGTATTACATGGACATTATTCCTATGGCCATGGTGTATTACATAACGCCAGGGCCCTCTGTTACAAGAGTTTTAACAATAGCAATGATTCACACCAAATAATTTCATCGTACTGTTCTAACGTTTCGTGTAGTACCTCTATTACCCACGCGTAACAATATGGCGCACATCTCGACTAGTTTCGTTTACCGTGCTCTGATTCATTTCGTTCTTTCGTCGTCAATCGACTCATTTCAAATTCAATTCAATGCGAGCAGTAGAGCATGGATGTCGCCTCCAGTATTAAAATTTTCTGAATGTTATCAATTATATTATTATTTGAACTTTATCTAGATTTTCAAATATTTGTTAAAATTACTTTTTTCACAAAATTTGATCATTTCAATAGAAAAACTGCTTTTCTGTGGGATTAAAACCAAAAATTTATTATGCAATCTGAAAACATAATTTATTAGTTTTCCGGTACGGTCCGCACATGTAGATTTTGGTTTTGAGAACGACATAATAATGTATAACAGCTTAGAAATCGCGTGGTGACTCCTGATTCCTCATTTCTGTCATATTTTCGCTTACTGCTGATCAGGGGCGGATGGGCTCAACTATTCCGGCCCGGAAACATAACTGTGTCCACCCTGGCCAGAACCGTGTTCACCGTGGACATAATTGTGTCCTGCACCGTCGACATAACTGTATCCACCGTGGAACAACTCTATCCATCGTGGAACAACTGTATCTACCGTGGACATATGAAAGTACGATTCCGGTTCCGTCACGAATACCATTTTTTTCATACAGAGACCCAGCGCTAGTTTTTGCCGCCCTGTACAAAATGAGCGTTCGACACTCTCTATTCGCCGCCACAAAAATTATAGTTTATGGTTGTAAGAGCTATTACAACAAAGACAAAAAAAGCATTGTTAATTTCACCTTAGATTCTATGAAAAAAAAAAACGAGTGTGCTTTAGACCACACGAGAAGTAAAAATTCTTCCTACCATAGGTAATTTGTTATTATTCACCCAAAAATTCACAAAATATGAACTTTAAAATGATTTTACAATTTTATTCACTTTAAACGTAGAATATTTAATGTATTGAACAAAATATTAATTTATAAAATTGTTCAAGAACGAAATGAACAGTCTAATGTAAGAAGAAAGAAATATAAACATGAAGATAATGAAAAACAAAGTAATACATTGCAATTACTTAGCTCTCGTTGGATTTGAAGCGTAATATTATGAAATATTATTTAAAGTAGGTTTACAAATCTTTTTTCTGTCACCCGATAGCGCCACTGACAAGGACGTAGATAGGAGGGGGGGGTAAAGGGGGTAGGAATACTTCTGGAAAAAAATTGTATTATTAGTTTGGGAATTAATATTTTGCTTGACACCTTACTTCATGAGTATTCTTGTGTGATATTAATAAAACTTAAAAAAATAGTAATTTTTTTTGCGTTACCCCCCCCCCCCAGGAAAAAAACTATCTACGCCCTTGGCCACTGATAAGTAAAGTATGTGTCGTTCTATTGTTAGTACTGCTTATATTTTCGGTCACCTGATGGCGCAACTAGTCAGTGAAGTTTTTGTTATCCTCTTTCTATCTTCACTAACTTATATATCCCTCTCAACTTCCGTTCGCCTCGCCCGATCACACTTACGTAAATCTCTCGGCAGGCATTCACCAGCTTACTGCCCAAGTCAATCGTGCGTAAAGAAGTTTTACTTCAATAAAATCATTCTACTTAACAAAAAAAAAAATATAAACTAATTTAGGCAATCGGCCTACCGCACTCGGCGGGCCCCGATCTACCGGGAAAACTCCCAAAATCCCTATGGGGCCAATCCGCCCCTGCTGCTGATCCTCCTTTTAGCCGTAACAAAATTTGTTACGGCTAAAAGGAGGATCAGCAGCAGGGGCAGAACAGCGTCTTTTACATTTAATGTAAAAGACGCTGTTCTAAATCAGAGTTTTCCAAACTGGCGTTCGTAAGTATATCCGAGGTGCGACTCATCTTTGGTGTAAATGGTCAAGCTCTACAGTTCGAATATATTGGACATCCGCTATTTGTTTGTAGATGAGAATCAGTATGATGTGAAAACATTATTAATTATAAATCTGTTAAACTACAGCATGACTCCAACTGTCCAAACTTCGCCGAATCTCCAAATTACGAGCGAGGAAGCATGGTACACAATTACTTATATGTAATTACAAAAAAAAATTCATTACAACAATATAGTACGGTTGCCTCTCAGTTTCTATTTCTGTCACCATGAACGAGACCTGTATTTTAATCCAACATTTTCTCTTCATACGCATTAAATAATCTATAATTAATAGATTAGATGTGTAATTTCAATAATCGACAGCCCTATCGGTGAAACAGGGTTGGTTATGATAGAAACAAAAGGGTTGCGGAGTTTGAATGACACGGGTCACATGAGACTGCTGGGACAATGTTGGGAAAAGGGGCTGCTGTTGCGAACTACCATCTTTAGTAGGTATTTCCCACTAACTTGTGCTGTTATGCGGTAAGCACTATCTTAGGATTTACATTACAAACGGAGAAACTACACAGAAATACATTATTCGTTCGAAAAAAAAATGTATTTGAAATAATCAGGAGCAACAAATCTCTTTAATATATCTTTAAAAATAATTTAATGGCATCATAATTTTCAATTCGAAGCTTGGCATTGCGTCGCGCAAACAATTGTTTTGATATAAATAAAATTGTCGACCAATTTTTCTCAGACCATATATTGACAAAAAATAATAAAAATACAAATCAATATAACACAAGATGACGTTTCGATCCGGATTTGGATCTTCTTTAGAAATATCTAAAAAATATATTTTTATATTTTTTAGATATTTCTGAAAAATATATTTTTATATTTTTTAGATATTTCTGAAGAAGATCCAGATCCGGATCGAAACGTCATCTTGTGTTATATTGATTTGTATATTTATTATTTTTTGTCAATATATGGTCTGAGAAAAATTGGTCGACAATTTTATTTATTTGAAGAGTTCTATTCAGACGTTAATCAAAAACTTGAATACAGGGATATGATATTTGGTTTCCAAATTACCTACTTGTCGCCACACGTAAAATTGCTTCCAAATTTTCGTTTACTGGGCGGTTTCGATTTTTCGTTTTGTTGATTTTCATAATCGAAAACGTTTGCTCACAAATAAAGGTAGATCCAAACAAGCTTACGCATTTCAATTCATTTTGAAACAATACTTTATACGCGTTTTTATCAATGCAACTGTAGAAGTCAAATAAGTTACCGTCATTAAATTTTTTGTGTATACAACTGTTAGTAGCCCATTTTCGTGGTTGCTGGCGGGCCGCACATACATCTACAGCGGGCCACGGCAGGCCCCTCTTTCCCACTGGGCTCATGCCCAGGGCCCCGCGATCGATAGAGGCCCCCTAGTTCCTGCCAGATCACCAAACGATAACCGATATTTAAAACCAAAAAACATATTTAATTCGAAAAAATCAAACGATAATGACTGACTACAATGCCTACTTGCCTATCAATTTTTGCATGCGTGAAACTACTCCACTCTCGCCCAAAAATCAGGCTTTCCGATTTCAGTATGTTTAGGTAAATTTACATATGTAAAAATACAATTTACTGGTATACTAAGTACCTATACTGTTTTAAAGAAAAATCATCAGTGAACTAGTTTTTCATATACTTAATTTTTTTTGTGTCTTCATATTGAAATTGGGAACGTGATAAAAAATGAATTAAAAAGTACAATGCTTCAAAAGAGATTAACCAGTTTGTCGCTGATGTCCACAGAATGTGGTATGCTCAAGAACATAGATTTTGAGGAAGTGATTAACGATTTTGCCCACCTCAAATCTAGATAAGGGTAACTCTTCAATCAACATAGATTTTTAAGCACTAATCTGTGAATGCTGAAAGAGTTACTTTTGTGGATTATATTATCTATTCATTTAATGTGACTGTAAAGAAATAAAAATAAATCTAGAACCTTGCTTATAATAATAATAATAATAATGTAGCTTTATTCTGGAATACTGTAAATAGGTACAGTGTAGAATGCGTCATATTAAAGTTACAATGGATATTTATAAAAATCTATCTTAAAATAGTCATTTAAATTGTACAAAGTTTCTTCAATTAAAATGTTTTTAACATGTTTTTTTAGTTTAAGTGGATCTAAATTGAATATTTTATATACTTTCTTTGTCTTTTCTAACAAAATAGTGTTCTGTCAAGGTCATAGGGGCTCTATTATCCTAATGTGTTTAGGGCCTCCAATAGGTTAAAGTAGACCCCGGGTCACGGTCTGTGCATCTCTGTATTTAAAAGCACTTGAAAAACAGCATACAAAAACGCGTTGATCAATATGCAAGCAGCCGAAATTTATAAACGAAATCGAAAAATCCCACAAAACGATAAATGTCTCGGGCTGTTCTCCTTTTGTAAAATCAATATACGTAGGTAGAAGGCTTCTGTAGTATTGCAATATTCATAATAAACATGCACAGAATCGCATAAGGAGTATCTAAGGATAATACGTACAAGCAATGGATAGATCGCGTAGCGAACAAGGATAATTCCCAGTAATGTTCCAATTTAGTTCACACAAACAGGCATGGTGGTCCTCGGCGGACAGATGTAGGATGTCTTGTATAGTCGAACAACTAAGTCTGTACAATAAGCGAAGGAGGTGCGAAAGGGGAGAAAAGCAGAGGAGCAAACTGGGCTGTTCTGTTCTGAATCAAATATATTTTAACGCTGTTCTGAACATACTTCAAGTAATGTTTATAATAACTATTGTATTCAAGACGACTTCTCTTGTTCAATAGTCGTTTCTATCTATATTCTACATCAGCGTTTCTTAACATTTTTCGCCAACGGATCCGTGAGAGAAAAGCAAAATTGTCGCGAATCCCTCATAAAAACGAGTCATTATTAATTTGATTTTTGAAGTGAAACTTCGCAGTAAAGTGAACTAGATTAATCTGTCGAAAAACTACTGTATTTATGACATAATAATTATAATACATGTACCTACTTATGTAGTGTAAATAATACAGGACGGCGTTTATACAGTTCGGTCGTCAAAAATTATTTTTGAGCTTATTTGAAATTAGAATGAATTGATTTTGGTGTAATTTTGATCAAAATTCAATTAAAATAAAATCATTCAAAATGCCTTGATCTATTAAAACGCTTTTGGAAAAAAATTGAAAATGTTCAGACCAGTCATAGGAAACACAATACCCATTCAATCTCAAGTACCGACTATTGCTTTTGACAAGTTCTCTGGAACAAAACAGCAAGTTCTGTAGAACTGTCTGCTTGCCATCAAGGACTCATATTGAATGCACGGTGTATTACAGCACTGCATCTAGCTTTTGTTTCAGACATCACTTTAGATAATAATCATTATTAAAGCAATATTATAGTTTACAGGTATTCCACAGGAAGCTGACGTTCGCTTTGTTAATCTACAGTATAAATTAATAAAGGAATGCTCATTGGTATTTATTTATCAATTGTATCCATCAGTGGCGGTTTCTTTATGAACGTTGCAGAGCTGCAGTACAATCAAAATCTCAGATACTTCGTAATTTTAGACTTGATTATATTTAGCATATTTAATCAATAATTAATTAATGTTAGAAAATATGGTAATACAGTGTAAACTCTTTATAACGAAACTCAAGGAACCGAGCATTTTTTATCGTTATAGAGAGTTACCGTTATATGGAGTGAAGAAAGAAAAACAACCAAATTAACAATAATCTTCAATGTACTGTATAATCTCTTTATAACGAATTTTAAGGGACCGAACATTTTTTTCGTTATAAAGAATTTTCGTTATATGGAGGGAAGAAAGAAAAATAACCTATTTATCAATGTGGTGGAATAATCTTCATTAAATAATAGGAATTTTTTGATAAGTTTGGCGTCATCAAGTGCTTGTTGAATAGATGGTGATGGTTCAGAATGGTCCTCTTTATGTCTGTAAACATTTGCTGACGCCTAAATATGAACATATTTCTTCGTAATAGAGAATGGCTGTTGCGTTATAAAGAGGGTATTAATGTATAGGTTTTAAGGTAAACCAACCAAATCGTAAAAATTTCGACGTTATAGGGAGTTTTTCGTTATAACGAAGGACGTTATAAAGAGTTTACACTGTAGTTATACAATCAACGATAAAGTTTAACAGTCACTAGCAGACTAAAAAAATTGTGTGCACATAAAACGCCATCATCAGATATCTCCGGTATATATCGTGCAACTCTTGACCCACAAGTTATGGCGTGTAATTTAGATCGGTCTTGAGCTGCATTTACTGTCAGCACATAAGTACAAATCGGCATCTATCACTGTCATATTATACAAGAAGTGTTCACTAAATTTATCTCACTCAGTGAGGGCTTTGGCTCGGCGTTACGCATGTCGTACATACAGATATATGATACACGACACACGGCTTATGGCAGTAGTGACTAGTGTTACAGTGTATATTGTAGGTAAGTTAATAATTGAAACATCGTAAACCCCTTGCTTATTACTTGCACGTGTTAGGTGTTCCCTCCGGTTGACCCTGCATAATACCCGTTTAAAAATTTCACGCGCCGCCACTGGTATCAGTAATAATAATGAAATTAGAGTTTATCGTCTATTTCTCAATTTTTTTAAGACGAATGGAAAGGAATCATTTCTATTTCCAAAGAATTTATATTTAAAATGGTTACTAAGCATTCTTAATGCTTAATGAGCTTGTTGAATGCTTAAGTAATTTGTAATGCTTACATGCTTAATAAGTAGCAAATCGCTATGCAAGTGCTCTAAGCATCAAGCACCGAGCATCTGTTTTACAAAGTGCTTTAAACATTATAAGTGCTTAAAGCATTACTTCAAGCACTAAGCTATCAGCAGTGCCTAACACTGGATACGTTAAGTATAATCCGAAATCAACAAATGGTATAACACACGACAAAAACGTGGACGGAGTCGTTTTAATAAATTTTGATGGATACAAAAGTTAATTCGTTCTGTTTAAAACAGAAATCGTGTATTATGCATGTACACTGTACAATGTACATACTATAGCTTCTGTTATTTAGTGATGTAGCGAATGTCAATTTTTACTTTTTAGACATGAGAATATTCAGGTTTCAAACCTGGCGTCATTTGTTCAAGGTTAAAATTTGACTACTGATTGGCCGAGCAAGTCGCACGCACATATTTGTAGTGGTTCTGGGTACTGGGTTGATTATTTAAAGGATATAATTGTGAGGTTACCTTAGCGAGAAAACTTAAGTTATTTTAAATTTTTAAATTTTAAAGCAAGAAAAATACTAAGAAATTCATATTTTTTGTGTTAAGATAGTTTACTCGTGAAACGGCTTTTCTTAGGAATTTAATAAAATTGAAGTATATGGATAATAAAAATGCCTTATATTAAATTAAAAAAAATAAATTTTTTCACCGTCTGCCAAACGAGATATTAACAATCAAAATGTGCATAATTACATGCGGAGTATGCCACGTACAAAAGAAACGAGTACCTACATTCCAGAATATCTCGAAAACGGTTCTTACTATATTTCTTTAAAAACTAATATGCATTCTAAATACTCGTATAAAAACATAATTTTTTATCGATTTGTTGAAAAAATACAGATTTTTGAAATAAAAAATATTTTATTGTACTTGCAATTGTAATTGTAGGTATAGGAGTGTATTTGTATATTAAAGCTTAGATGTGTTGGGTACAGTCTCTTACAAAAATGCACGGGGAATATCTAACTGTAGGTACCTACTTACTGTTACGCTATACTTTTATCTACGACTTCGCGTGTGAACTACCTTAATTAATATTATTTCCGCATTTAAAAACAAAATATGATTTTTTTCTAATATTTATTAATATTTACATGTATTTTGCGAATGCGAATACTAATAATCTATTCTAATATATAAAGCTGAAGAGTTTGTTTGTTTGTTTGGTTGAACGCGCTAATCTCAGGAATTACTAGTTCGAATTGAAAAAAAAATTTTTTTGTTGGATAGCCCATTTATCGAGGAAGGCTATATACTATAGACCAGCCATACTCAAAGTGTGCTCCGCGGAACCCTAGAGTTCCGCGAAACCCCTGTGGGGCCTCCGCAAGAATTTAGAAAAATATTAAAAACACCTCTCTCTCTGTTTGAGGCGATGTTCACGAGGCGCAGCCAAACTTAGTCGCCACCAGAGTACAAATTATTATTGTACTATACCGCCGCCGATAGGTATCTACTTGTGTAAGCGCAGTCCCTTTGATAAAAGCCACCCCTGAGATTAGGCGCTATAGTTATGAACAAAACATAAAGTCGAGAATTGCTTGCACTGTCAATTTGTATTTCTATTTTTATTTCGGATTATAATACTATTAATAATAAGTAACTGTTACATTGTCCTCGTATTATGCTTATTAATAAAGAATGCATATAAAGACATTTTTGTTTTATTGAGGGTTCCGTCAAGTATTTCGCTTTCCAAAAGGGTTCCGTCACCAAAAAAGTTTGAGAACCGCTGCTATAGACTATAGAGTATAGACCAATAGGAGCGGAGCATCAATAAAAAATGTTGCAAAATGTAATTCAAAATTTGTCCGTCCGACAAAAACTTTTATAATATCACGCTACGACCAATAGGAGTGGAGCATCAATGAAAAATGTTGCAAAGTGTAACTCAAAATTTGTCCGTCCGACAAAAACTTTTGAACGGTAACTCCGATCATCATGACATTTGGACACAACATTCATCTCGGGAAACTAAGATGAATGTGGGTACTCATGTCCCTCCCCCCATTCGTTCTTTTGCACCCGGGTGAAACCGGACGGGACCGCTAGTAAAGCAATATGCGAATATTAATGCGAATGTAAAAATTCATTACGTCACTAGTAGGTATCTATAAAAGAGGGTATGTATCATTTTACTTTGCAGGTTTGTGAAGTCAATGATATATAAAGCCTAGCTATAATATGTATTTGCATTTGAAATGGTCTTTGTTTTGAAAAGAGCGTCGATGCAAAAAAGTCGTGCGAGTTGAGCAGCGCAAACGTTGGTGGAAACAAAAACACAAACCAATTATTTCTTTGTTTACAAATGGTGGATTAAACTACCCGTGAATTGTCCTAGCTAATGTTTGCCACCGCTCCGTGCTACAAGCTGCTATAGGTATGGACACTCTCTCTCTCTCTCTCTCTCTCTCTCTGTACGGTTGTGGATTATGTTAACACCGATTTGAGGTACATTTTTATCGAGAAGGAGATTTAATTTGGTTGAGGAACAATTGAAAAATAAGATGTACCAGAGTATCGTTTGTGGCCAAAGTTTCGAAAAGTATATGTTTCATCCTCAGGGCCTCAATTCAAGTTGAGACATTTTTCTGATTGTTTTGAAGTAGCTTGACACAAACGGTAGACTCAAATCTCCCAATTAATTTTGACCACCATTATATATCCAGCTTTTCAGATTCATCATTATTTATTAATAACGGTCAAATGTTTTTTACGCAAAAGACACTTTTTATCAAATAAAAATATTCTTATTGAAGTTAAACCAGAAATTTGGGAGAATATAAATATTCAAAAAAATATACGTTCGGGTTATAAAAAAAGTGCCGGATTATTGAATACGACCTTTGTGCATCTTTGTATTAGTTTAAAACCAATTTGAATGGATTTAATTATTAATATTATCTATATAAATAAAAACCTAAATGTTCGTTTGTTCTAAATCGCGAATCTCCGACAGTTCATAACCGATTTCTTTGAAATTTTGACACACCGTTGCATTCTAAAACGCGCGTATTTTTATGTACCTATTATATAGATGTCACACCTGTGACAGGTCAACACATATTTTTTTGAAAAACAGCAACGAGAGAGCCATCTGTTGGACGTTAAAGCAAGACTGCCATAGTAAAATTTTACCGCAACGAGAGTTAAATACAGCGTCATTTGCTGTACGTAACAGCAACACACGCAAATCAGACTGCGCCACTGCAGGTACAGGGTACAGCTAGTACAGTGACAAATTGATAACTTTATAATTTTATACCTGTTAATAAATTAGTTGGATAGCATGCAATCTGGTTTCTACTGTATAAGCTACACTATGTACATAATATACCATGGTTTGCTCTTTTTTTCTCACCACTTGTTCGCATGGACAGGGTATTGAAATTTTCGAGACTCATTAAAAATTCCATTTCAGTAAACAACGTTGCAATTAAAACAAGAATCCTTTTCAGGACGAAATAAAAAATGGATTATTCAGACTGAAACTGTTGTAAATTATTTGTATAATGAAGTAGGCATTAAATTTGATACAACTGTTAAAGAAATATTTATTTTTCATTTTCCAATTCTTCTATATTTTTTCAGTGCAGATTAGTGTTGGAATGAAATAATTGTCATACGTATTTAGTGAAAATAACTAATTTCAAGGAAGCCTGTTAACACCGCAGTTTAAATAAAAAATAACTATCGGAGTTTTCCTAAATTTCAATACACCAAAATTTTATAATATTTTTTTGGCCTTAAATTTTTTGTATATTGTATAGGTATAGATACTATGTATAAAATATTTTAATACGTACTGGGTGCTTTTTTAAAAACTTTGGACGTTTTTCTATCATCGAATTTTTTTTATGTGAAAATGAACATTTTTTTCTTGTTTTTTTTATTTAGCTTGTAGTTTTTTGCAAATCGCCAATTATGATTTTTTAATGAGCGTTTTGGTAAAAATTTACGCGCCGAATTGAAGAAAACTTCGGACAAAAATGTTTTTTTTCATAAAAAAAACAAAACCCGACTTTAAAAAAATGGGGGTTCTTATTTAAGAAACTCAACAACTTTCGTTCGAGTTTAAAAAAAACACCCAATATGATGAGCAGATGGCGCTCACGTTGCGGTAAAATATTTAGTCTATCGGGTGTTACTTTAACGTCCAACAGATGAAGCTGAGATGACGCAGTTTTACAAAAAGAGCATAAATAAATCAGTACTCAAGAAAAAACGCTATGGTAAACGACACGTTGCTTTAACGTCGAACAGATAGCACTGTTTTCCAAAAAAACATGTTTCACCTGTCACAGGTGTGATTTCTATATAATCTATACTAATATATAAAGCTGAAGAGCTTGTTTGTTTGTTTGTTTGGTTGAATGCGCTTATCTCAGAAACTACTGGTTCGAATTAAAAAAAAAAAATTTTTTGTTGGATAGCCCATTTATCGAGGAAGCCTATAGGCTATATATTATCACGCTACGGCCAATTGGAGCGGAGCATCAATGAAAAATGTTGCAAGATGTATCTCAAAATTTGTCCATCCGACAAATATTATCAGGTGAAATGCCCTAACTAAATATAGCAGTATTAGCGCATCGCATTCACAAGCCCGGGTAGCTCAGTCGGTAGAGCGTGAGACTCCTAATGCCAGGGTCGTGGGATCAAGCTTCACGTCGGCGAATATATTTTGATTTTTTTTTATTTACTAAATTTTTCTACAGTGTTCTCAATTATATATTTATTATATTTTATTAATTACAGTAATTATTGTTTTGAAAGAAATTTATTACTTAAAAAAAGTATAAATACTGCTTTTCAATGACAAAAACTTTTGAACGGTAACTCCGATCATTATGAAATTTGAACACAACATTCATTTCGGTGAACTAAGGTGAATGTGCGTACTCATATCCCTCCCTTCCCCATTCGTTCTTTTGCACCCGGGTGGGACCGCTAGTACGTAATATATAGAAACACGCGCGTATTGGAATGCAACATTGTGCCAAAATTTAAAGCAATCGGTGAAGAACTTCGGAGATTTGCGATTTTGAACAAACGAACATTTACATTTTTTATGTTTAATATAAATACTTGTGAAGTCATTTTTTTACAAGTTGTAATTACTTATTGAAATGAAATTAATGTAGTTACAGGTCCATTTTTAAACGATTGTTATTATTTTGATTGTTGAGTTGAGAATTTCAAAAGCAAATTAGAAAGGTAAATCATAGTTGAATCATCTCTGATCGATATAACAAACGAAAATCTGTCGAAATTAATCCGCAAAATAAAACAGCCACTGTATAAAAACGCCGTATCTGCGTAATTTACACTCGACAAAACTTTGATCGTGGTAATTTTCTCATCCCGTTAGTTTGATCAAGTTAGTAGAGCTTAACGTTTTATGTAACCCATAAGACAATCCAATCTTTCCGTGTACTGAAAAAGCTTCTTTCCGTATCATATATGGCCACATATTCGTGTGTACACGTGCGGACAAAAATTTTATCAAAGTGAAAGCTCTAGAGCTTTGCGTGACTCTTATAAGGTCGATTGTCCCCAAAAACAATAGGGGTCTTAATATTTGCATATCAAACATCCTATCGAAATTTGGTGTCAATCTGTTCATCCGTTTGATCTGTATCGTATATACAGACAAACAGACGCACAGACTTTTTCCAAAAATATATTTTTTGGATTAGGGGGACCTTAAAACAAAGAAATATTGTAAAATTGTGAAAAGTGAATTTTGACCTAAATTAGTACCATTCACCACTTAAGGTGTTGCAATGGTAATAGTCAATCAATTAATTTCGTATTAACCAAATGAATATGGTGGGAGTTATGAGATATGGTGGAAGCGAAGTTTAATTAGACAATAAAGTAATATACTTAGCGTTTTTTTTAAACTAAATAATCAATATTAATTGTAAAAATTTAAGTAATGGTCGCTGCACACGAGACTAGTTTTGCAAGGACTTGTGCTGGCTGCTTTTTCAAGTACAATATGGAAACTCAAAAAATATGAATTTTCATATTATTGTACTTGAAAAAGTCTAAATCTATAGACGAAACGTCGTACACTAATAAATCTAACTTTTTGTCTACAATCCTGCGATTTCTATTCAGACGTTAATCAAAGATTTGAAAATAAAGTTAAAATAGGATATTCTTGACTGAACACAGCTGCGTAATTTAGTGTAATGGTAATATTTTTAATATATTGCAAGTGCTATTTTTTTGTGGATAGTATAATTTTTATACCAATAGGTCCAATTTTGCGAAAGCGGTAATATAGTTTAACCGAGTATATGTACATATTTTGTGAGCAAATGACAAAGTGGCTTATGACGATTTTTTATTATCTAAAGATAAGAATTTTTTAGTTTCATTTTGTGTAAAAAACATTTTACAAGTTATAGCGGTTTTTAAAAACTTGCTTTTCAAAACAATCTTTCCCCAGTGAATGCGTGCAGGATCACTTAGAAGTTTTTTTTGCTGCAATGAAAAGAAATTGCACTGCCGATCATAATACAGTAGAACCTCTTTAAGTCGAACTTAGATAAGTTGAAAACCTCCAATACACGGAAAAAAGTTTTGTTCCCTTACCTTCAAGCCCCAAAACCTTCATTATTCGAAATCTCAACCCTCTATATGTCGAAATAATCAGTGAGTCTCTACAAGTCATTTCTGTACATATTTTCTCTCTATAACTCGGAAAAATAAATGGAATCTCTGTGTCTCGAACATAGCAATGTTTGATTTTACAACCTTTAAAAATCTTCAAATTGATTCACAACGTCGTTATAATGCTCATTTTGTATTGTATACTATTCCTTTGAAAATCTAAATTGCATAATCATAAAATATTGAGTTCTTGAATATATCAAACTGAAATTAATCACATCTAAATAGTAATCATTTCATCTGAAATAAGCTTATTAAAAAATAAATAATAAAATAATAATAAAATTTAATTTTTAATCGAAATTCCACGCTTCCCCTTAAACAGAATTCAAGCTGTCGCTGTACGATTCAGTCTTAATACTGTTGCCAAATCGTGTGATCGGACAAAAAATTTTCGAGTAGCTGAGTAATCGTCAAATCGCATTGCAGTTGCATGTTCGTTACAAAAATTAGCGCGTATGTCCGGACCCCAATAGTTCAAAGATTCGACATAAGCTACTTAGTCTTGCGACCGGCGTATTGGAAAGTAGTATAGTAGTTGTCTCACCGTCATAAAGTACAAGATTTTCGTAGAAGAATCGGCGACGAGGCGCGAGTATGTATGCCGAGAGGGTGCCGAGTTACGCCACCGCGACGGTCGACCCGTTTGCGTGTCTTCGGCTTCCCCTGCACATAGAATTGAACCGACGACAAGTAAAACGGTTATACAGCTTGAACAAGTACAGTCATCAACTCAATCGACGTCCGACCGCCTAATCCGAACATCTTTTTACTTCCCACGGATCTCGCGTCGTTTTTCTCCCCTCATATTTTATCGCACGTATAATTTGACTACTTTACTTTATATATGCTACGTATATAGTAGACGTTCCACATACATACTAGATATCTACATGTTCCATTTTTGCATGTGCATTTTTGCATGCACATTTTTGTATATGCAATTTTTTGATTTTTTATAAGCAAACGTAAGCATATGTGTGCCGAGAATGTAATGGTCTCTGATGTTTGTAGAGAATTTTCGGGTAGGCATTTCACAATAGGTTCGTTCCAAGCAGCCAGCGAACGGTTTCAAAATCGTTACCGGCATGCGCAGTACGTAAAACGTGTTCTAAAATCGCCACTAACAGCTTCGTTTTACCTACTGCGCATGTGGGTGACGGTTTCAAAACCGTTCGCTGGCTGCTTGGAACGAACTTAATAATTCTTAACTAACATAAAATTTTATATGTTTTAAGAAATTATTTTTATATGATAGCTACATACAAAAATATAATGTATAATATGTAAATATTATTATATTTAGCAGGTTAATCACACGATGGCTAATGCAGGATGATAGCGCACAGATCGCTATATGTAACATAATTTGCTGATTTGTTGACCCCAAAACAGGAAAAAGAGAGAAAAAAAAATAAGGAAAAAAAATAATAATAATTAAATTATATTCTCTAAGTTATAACATTAACATATTTGTTTTCTTTTTTTGTTATTTTTTGTATTATAATGTCCGATCAAGTGTTGAGCTCCCACCCTAGCACTGGCTTGCCAAGTTGGGTGGGAAAATTCTTAATGTTTTGTTATCGGATAAAAATGTAAACACATTTAAAGAAATAAATAAATAAATAAAATTGGTAAGTACTGTCAAACCTGAGTGAGAACAGGGTAAGCGAGATAACTCTCTAAGTGAGAATAATTGCCAGGTAACGTCATTGTATCATCTAAAACCTCACAGGTAATTTCCCTACTATACTAAGATCAAAACAATGCATGAACCATAAGTCTTGAATATCTGGATCAGTTCATCTTCAAAATTGCTACCAATTTTTACAATTAATGTAAAAATAATCACAACACATTTATAAATTCGTTTGATCGTGCTAATGATTAGACGTGTTTTTACGTTGGTGCAATTTTTTACTTTGTGTGTATTAAAATTTCTAATTTTTCGACATTATGAAGCCTCCTGGAGGCTCAAAGAATAAAAATGAGACTAATCTCGACATTGAGGGGTTCTCTGATACCCTAAATCAGGCAATTAGTGCTTTCATAAGTTCTAGTGATTTTAAGGAAATTTTTACAAAAATTGTTACAGACTGTGTTTCTAAATTCTTAGCTGAACCATTACAAATAATTAAAGATTTACAATCTGAAGTATCTAATTTAAAAAAATCAGTTTTAACTCAGAGTGAAAATAATTCTCATAAAACCTTTTCAAAAGTTTTAAGCGAAGGTCCAACATTGAGATCGCAAACAAAAGCAAAAATGTCGTCATCAGGTACGTCAGGTTTGGACTCTAATAGTAATACCAATCGTATTTCCATAAATCAGAAACAACTCACGGTAGGTAGGAACAATAAAATTAATACTGATTTTAAAGGTAGTGATAGAACTGCATGGCTCTATTTAGGTAAAGTGCATGAGTCAGTAACTAGTGAAATTGTTTTACGACATCTTAATCAAGATGGCTCTAATTATACATGTCGTCAGCTGGAAACCAAAGGATACACGAATTCATTTCTTATTGGTGCTCCCATGGAATTTAAAGATAAGTTAATGGACCCCGATTTTTGGCCTGAGAATGTAATCATTAAAAGGTTTTGGTTTCCAAAAAATAAACAGGTTAATTTTTTAGACAATCCTTCTGTCTGAAAAAGAAAGATTCAAAAAAATCTCAGCGTGGTTTATTAAAGATTGGACATTTAAACGTAAGGTCGTTGAAATCAAACTTTGATGAATTTCTTGTTTATTTCAGTATGCATAATTTTGATTTATTAACATTAAGTGAAACGTGGTTAACTACAGAAAGTGATTTACAGTCTCTCAGTATCCCAGGCTACACACTTATAAATTGTGATCGCGTTAGAAAGCGCGGTGGTGGTGTGGCTGTTTATATTAAAGACTGTATTTCGTATTCTGTTGTGCCAATTCAAAATAATAGTGGTGAAGCGCTCGAACAGTTATGGATAAACATTAAAGTGAACAATCAAAAATTTGCCATTGGTACCTTGTATAGACCTCCGAATTTCGCATATATCGATTCTCTTAATATTTTTGAGGACACGCTCTTAGAAATACTACCTACATGTGATAAACTTATATGCCTAGGTGATTTAAATATTGATCTGAATGCTACCACACCTGCATCTAAATATCTCACTAATATTTTATTGTCGTTGGACCTAACACAAATTATTTCAGATATTACTCGTTATAATAAAAATAGTGATGGTGGGTCACTACTCGACTTAATTATAACAAATGACATTTCAACTGTAGTCCATCCCTGTTGTGTTGATATGCCGGAGGCCGTAACAGATCATCGGCTTGTTCTCTGCAGTATTGTGCATAATCAAACAAAATTTGTTAAAAAAAGCATTCTGTACAGAGATTTTAGATATTTTATTGATGATGATTTTATCAATGATTTGAGAAATGTAGATTGGCTCTCAGCATTAGATTTTGCAAACATAGATGATAAGATTACTCAATTTAATTGTCTAATTCATGAAGTTCTTGATAAGCATGCACCTTACAAATATAAGACATATAATGTTAAACCTAAATCTAAACCTTGGATAACTCACGTTATAAAAATTATGATGAGGAAACGTGATGCTGCTAGAGAAAAATATTTAAAAGTTAGAACTAAAGCCGCGAAAGATTTTTATCTTGAACTAAAAAATTATACGAAAAAGGCCATCGATAGAGAGAAAAAAGCATTCCTTAATTTTACAGTTAATAATAATAAACAATCGAAATCATTGTGGAATAATCTGAAATGTTTAAATATCACAAAATCTAATAGTAATAGTACTGACATTCCTGCAGATTTACGTAAAGCTGATGAAATAAATAAATATTTTTTGACAGCTTCCACTAATAACAATGACATAGATCGTGAGACACTTAATTATTTTTTGAATAACAAACATCCAAATTGCAAAGAATCATTTGTAATCAATACAATTTCTCAAGAGGAAATTTTGAAAACGATAGCAAAAATATCTACAAATGCAGTTGGATGTGATGGAATTTCGATTAAAATCTTGAAAATGTGTCTTCCATTCTGTTTAGATGTTGTTACTAACTTAATCAACTCATCAATAATCGAATCTACTTTTCCTAATCTTTGGAAAAAAGCTATTGTCAAACCAATAGCTAAAAACAATAATCCTAAAGATTTTAAAGACTTAAGACCGATAAGCATATTATGTAGTATCTCTAAAATCATTGAAAAAATTATCCATAAACAATTATTTGAATATTTAATTACATACAGTTTATTACCTCAATGTCAGTCTGGATTTCGGAGCAACCACAGTACTGTAACTGCTCTTACACTTTTAAGTGACGATATAAGAAAAGCAATGGACGATTCTCTGTGTACCGCCTTGATATTACTTGACTATAGCAAAGCGTTTGACACTCTTGACCATGAGCTACTTCTAGCTAAGTTACATTTTCTGGGTCTTTCCTTTCCAGCCATTAAGTGGTTTGATTCATATTTGTCAGGTAGATCTCAATTAGTCTTTCTTGACAATGATAACGTCTCAACTCAACAACAAATAATTAAAGGTGTACCCCAGGGCTCAATAATTGGTCCACTGCTTTTCATTGTATATATATTTGATTTTTATAAATGTTTGAAATATCTTAAGTTACACCAATATGCTGATGACACGCAAGTCTATTATTCCTTCCAGTTATCTGAGAAGCAGAATGCTACAGAACTTATTAACAGTGACCTCCGATCAATACATCGCTACTCAAAAAATCATGGTTTAATTTTAAATTATAACAAATCATCTATTACTTACATCGGAAGTAACTTTCTTATTCGATCAATGGACAATCGCTTTCTAAACATAAATATAAATGGCGAGGTAATTCCCGTTGTAAAAACAGCTAAAAATCTTGGTGTAACTTTTGACCAGAATATGAAATTTACAGAGCATATTTCTATCAAATTTAGATCTGCTTATTTCAAACTTAAAAAGTTGTTTTCATTTAAAAATTATCTGTCAGTGCAAATGAAACTTAGATTGGTCAATGTTTTAGTATTACCAATAATTGAATACGGTGACGTTGTTTATGGTAGCTCGTTAGACTTCCAAACCCGTCACAAAGCTCAAAAACTTCAAAATGCGTGTTTAAGATTTGTTTTTGATATTCCCTATAGAGAACATATAACACCTTTTCTCACGCGGCATTGTATTTTAAACATGGCATACCGTAGACTTCTTCATTTTTATTTATTTCTATTCCGTTTGCAAAAAAATAACGAACCCTTATACCTAACCAGTAGGCTAATAAAGCGTTTAAATCCTTATCAGATTAGGTCTATCACTTTTGAAATACCATCACATTCTACCTCAAACTTTAAAAAATCATTTTCATATTTAGCCCCTAAATTATTAAACGACCTTCATGACATAGTTCCCTGCTATGAATATAATAGTAATGTGTCAACTAAAATCCAAAAATATCTTTTAGACAAACAACTAACTCATCGACCAATCTAGGAATCTTTCAATTTTTATATTTTTATGGACTTTTAATTTTTATAGTATTTTAACGCCTACATTTTATATTAATTTTTGTTTATCGAAATTTGTACGAAGGACAGATGGAAGACCAATCCTAGGATTGAATCTGTGACCTATTGCTTCGGCAATAAATAAAATTATTATTATTATTATTATTATTATTATAAATCATATTGGTAATTATAACATCAATGAATTACATTATAAAAAATATTCCCATAAAAGAGCTAAACATATTCTTCTTAAAAACTAATAAATAATAAAACCCAAAGACCTAGTTGTTTTCCCAATTTTTTTCTGGAAAAATACAAAATAGTCAAACTACTTTTCTCTATTCACACAAATATAAAAAATAACTCAGCTGATTGTGGTGATTTTATTACCGGGTACGCTATTAAAAAACCATTATTTTTAAGTTTTGTACAAAGCTTTTATATGTAATAAGACAATAAAGTATTTTTATCTTATCTTTATCTATAAGTGAGAAACAGAAACCTCTATAAGAGAAAGACGTTTTTCACTGATGGACCTTTATGACTGAGACTACTACTTGCCTGTACCTGTGTAAGCGACACTCCACAAGTTTTCTTTGAATACTCGACGGTTGTTGATAAAACAATATTTGATAAAAATGAGATAGAAAATGTAAAAACAGAAAATATTAGTGTAGGATTTCTTGCTTTCTTTTTTTAGCATCTATATCGAACTATTATGTATGTCGAGTTATCTAATGTCGAATAATACACACATGTTTATCACTACATATTTGCTTTATTTCTAAAGATCTCTATAAGTGAGAAAGGACACTCCTGTACCTTTATAATTTACAAACTCGGGTTAGTGAAAAACCTTTATAAACTAAAAAGAGATCGCGGTCCCTTGAATTCTTGCATATTCAGGTTCGACTGTATGTATGACAGGCTGAGAGATAAAGTGGCTTATTTTCAAGTCGCAAAAATGACACGCGTTCTGGGCAAAAACGATTTTCACAAATTTATAAACATATATATGCTTATTTTAAACAAAGATATTTTCGATATACGTGTATATTGAAAATATCTATGTTTAAAAATATGTAAAAATACTTAAGTCGTTTTTGCCCGGAACATTTTTCCAGTTCGAGGGAAGGACATTATGATTGTACTAGTCATTTTTTTCATAGAATGCGTTCTTTAATATTTATGTTCTTCCCTTGAAATGCTTGCAAAAGATTGACCAGATAAGTACCCACTTTATAAGTAGTACTCATCTCATACTTCAGCCCTGTGCAACTACTCATACGTTATGCTGATTATTATTGGGCTTCAGCAACCCTAAAAGAATGTTATTAGTTTAGTTATGTTGTTTGTTCGAAGGGTCAAACTGCACTTGTAGAAAGACTCTTACGATGGAATTAAATGAACTTCATTTCATGGACATTGTCATTAAAAAAAGTATGCGTGAAACTCTACAGTCTAGACCCTAAATAAAAATGGTAACAATGAATAATTCGTGTATCCCCCTAGATACAAAAAAAGTTTAAATAGTGTTTTGTTCAGCTCGAGATTCACTATCGGAATTTTTTTGTACTTCAAACTCAAATATATTTTTTACCTTTTCGAAATTTCAATTTTTTTCTATAAATTCATATAATATTTTCATAAGGTACTTAACCGATACAGAAAACACTATTTTCACCCTGGAGTTACTAAGTGTTCAGAGTTTGAAGGATGATTTTAGGTCGTACATTTCGTCTCGGGGTTACATAAGAAAATATTCGAGAAAAACGTTATCAATTTATTGATTAAATACACAGTAATAATTTTTGTTCATAGCACTCCACGCATATGTAAATTGTTAATAATAATTATTACTGTGTATTTAATTAATAGATTAATAAATTAATAATTATAACAAGAGAAAACATGAGAAATTAAATTATATTATCAACTTGGTGTACGTATACCAGTATATAAATATAAAACGAATAAAGTGTAAGTAAAAAAACTGGTCTCTGGTTCGTTTGTTTTGTGAAAAAAATTCTTTGGGTTATTTTCCAGCCCATCGAGTAGTGTTCGGTTACAACGCAACTGAAGCTGAACAGAGCTCCACAAATATAGTTGATGTAAATCGCAATCGAATTTCCTCGTTTGATCCTTTGCGACTGTTTTCTTTATCTAAATTTGTTTTTTCCTTTCCTAGTCTTTCTTTAATGTTTATACCTACCCATATATGTGACGGTAAACATATACATTTTGTTGATTTATTCAATAACCAGTTCGTTATCTAAATCTGTTTGTAAGATTCAGTACAACCGTTACTCAAAAGGAAAAATCACTCAAGAAGCTATACTTGCCTGATTAGTGTTCCGTGCCTTCAGCCCACCACTTGTGTGTTTTATAATCAAATTTTCGTTCTGCAATTATGAAGAAATAAACAATTAAACTGTTTATAACAATTAATCGCGCTATAATTTTTCAATTTACATACCTAATTCTCAATGTTCATAATTTTTTCATATTTTTCTGAGCAACAGTTTAGGCAATACGGGTAGATGATAGCGATTTTTAAGTATTTTTCACAAAAATTATAAAAAAATTAAAAAATAAAAATACAATAATTATATTGTTGAATTCGTGCTTCCATAAGCTTTCATTTGATACCCTTGAAAAAAGTTTTTTTTTCATATTCAATTACACCCCCTGAAATTAACCCCCAAAATCAAAATTCAACTTTTTATACTTCACGTCTGTGATTAGGTCACTACACTCTAATTCTGTGCCAAATTTCAGTCAAACAGTTCCAGAGGAGATCGCCTGTGAAATTTTGTTAAAAATGAAAATAACCGACAATTTGTCTACAGCAGGGGTGTCAGACAGATTTTTCTAAAGGGCCAATTACCTATAAGATTTAGGGTATGTTAGCGGACAAGAAAAAAAAAACATACAAAATTGAAATCTTTATTTATTCAGTTTAAATCATTTTTCATATAAAGGTAAAAAATATTTTTAACGAACAAATTGAACCGACTTCAAAATATGCACTAAAAAGTAAAAAATAATTGCGTATTGAAATGTTTTGGAGTCGGTGTCACATCGGAATTCGAAAGTAGCAATTTAAATCTTACATGTCTCTAGTTCTCGGAATAGATTTCATTTTGGCTGACACCGACTCCAAAACATTTCAATACGCAATTATTTTTTAATTTTTAGTGCATATTTTGAGGTCGGTTCAATTTTTTTGTTAAAAATATTCTATTTTTATCTTTTTAATGTTAGATATTTACTCAATAAATTATGCAGTTATTTTATGAAGTATTGCAATGGGTTAAATTTGAGAGTTTCCCTCGATTTCTCCAGATTCCACCATCAGATCCTGACTTGGTTCCGATGGGACCACCTCGGAAGTGCACTCTTTCGAATAAAAAAAATATTTTGAAAATCGGTTGACGGAGAAATCGGTGAACATACATAAGAAAAAAATATATACAGTCGAACATACAACCTCCTCCTTTTTTGAAGTCGGTTAATAAAGAGGGTAAATTATCTTGAGCTTGAGGATCCAGACACCAGGACACCTGAGGTCTCTTGTTTTTGATAAGCTCATTGATGTCAGGTGTCATATTTGAGGTGGTTATTTCCAGAATAGATTCTGTTCGCGGGCCGTATTGAGATGGCTTGAGGACCGGATGCGTCCCGCGGGCCGTATCTTTGGCCCCACTGGTCTACAGTACGTTAACTGTCAGATTGACAGACAAACGGACTAAGTTCTCAGACTATAGCATATATGTACACTGCACATACTTGGATAAATAGCTACGTCGATCGTGAAACTACGGCCTTCTGCCAGAATGGCGTCTTTTATCATATGTGTGACACTGACTGATTTTCAGCGCCGTACTTAAAGTCTGGCAGCCGGGGCCCGCGTCAGGGACGCAAACCCGGGAGGACGCAAATCAGCAATGCGATTATGATTGTCTCATTTGAATATATCAACCAACATAATTTTGACGGTGCGAAATTAGAATCTTGCTGTAGGCGCCGATGAATGCACCTACGGCACTGCTGATTTTTAAAGGTCTGTCTACACTACAGATTTTTGGTTATCGTGGGTTCAATTGCGCAGAAATATTAAAGTTGTTTGTTTTCTTATCTTGTAATTGGGTTCGCAATTTTGTACCAAATAAACGAGGGTCTATTTATCTTTCTGAGTAGCTCACTGAAGTAATTTACAATTTTTAAAATAAAAAAAATTTTAATTGCAAATTTTTTAGTTTATTTTTACGGACTCTATTATCCGGAGCAGGGCCAATTCATGTCTTTACTTTATTATTATTTTTTATACCCGCGGCTCCGTACGCGATTGAGATGAAACAAGACACCGTATATATTGCACTGCGGATTTTTTTGGATCGGAAATCCCTCTTAGGGGATGTATTTTAGTGCTCACCTACGTTATATAAGGAAGTCCTGTGCAAGATTTAATACTTCTAAAACCACCGGTTTAGGTTGTGCGTTGTCAGTCCAGTTAAAAAATCCTTTCTTGGTGTTCACCTACGTTATATATATGGAACTCCTGTGCAAAATTGCATGTGCCTATACCTCCGCCGGTTTAGACTGTGCGTTGTACGTCAGTCCAGTGTTAGAATTTTAGCTAAGTAGATTAACCTCCTTAGAGGACCCACTAGTTTAGGCTGTGCGTTGTTTACTAGTCAGCCAGTCAGTTTGTGAGTTTTATTAAGTAGATGAAAATCAAGTTAGGCTTCAAAAAAACCGTTGTTTGTATGGCGTTTCTGCGTATGTTACTGTTACAGTCAAGTAACATAATTTGCCATTATATTCGTGCGTTACACTTAGATCATCATAAAACAGCAGCGGTACTATTCTAAAGCTTGACTCATATTTGTTGCACCCTCTAAGTCAAGGGTACGTGTATCGGGTACTTAGAACAGTAGTAAGAATCTAGGGCGGCCTCAGTAGGATTGCACACACACCACTTGTGCATTGTGTGCACACTGTCTGCTGTATCATTGCAACACCATTTTATAGTACCTGAACTAATGACCTCGGTCATCGAGCGTCTATATATTTAACTCATCGTATAAAATATTAGCAGAAATACAATTGCTAATATTAACACCAAAATAATTTTTTTTGCACACAAAATGCCTGTATAGCAATAGTAAAATGATCCATTTCGGTCTTGTGCGTAAAGTAAAATTTAACGTAGTCGTATATAGCCCAAGATCCCAGAGCCGCAAGAAATAACCTATTTTTGAATAAATGAAACCTTACGTTTTGAGTAATGTTTTATGTACTTAGAACGCTTGGCGTACCTCCATCATTGTGTCTGTGACAAATGTACAGGTATAGGTACCAGGTGAGAAAGGTGAGTAAAAATAAGAGTCACTTAATTTAAATTTAAATGGCTGATATTTATATATGTTTTGTAAAATATCACTATAAATTAGTACCGCCAGTCACTTTCCGCTGACCACAACTTCTGACAGACGCTTTAAAGCTCAGAGAAAAATTGATGAACTTCACTTATTTTTAAATGCTTGATTTTTATATATGTTATTCAGACAACTATTACAAAATTATATTTCAACAGCCAGACAAATTTTAATGACTAAACAGCCCCCAGACGTAAAAATAGTCAGCTGTTAGTATATGAGCGCGAGAGCTTTATGTATGCGTTTTAGAGCAAAATACTAA
Source organism: Xanthostigma xanthostigma (assembly GCA_963575645.1). Taxonomy (NCBI): domain Eukaryota; kingdom Metazoa; phylum Arthropoda; class Insecta; order Raphidioptera; family Raphidiidae; genus Xanthostigma; species Xanthostigma xanthostigma. Next base: position 19,923,417 of record OY754468.1, read on the forward strand.
CCGTCTTCGATACAATAACTTCTGATCTTCATTCAAAGAAGATGAATCATATAATATAAGCGGAAAGTGACTGGCGATACTGGATACTAATTTATAGTGATATTGTACAAAACATATAGTTATAAAGATCAGCCATTTAAATTTAAATTAAATGACTCTTATTTTTACTCACCTTTCTCACCGGGTACCTGTACATTTGTCACAGACTCAATGATGGAGGTTCGCCATGTGTTCTAACTTCTAAGTACATAAAACACTACTCGAAACGTAAGGTTTCATTTATTTAAAAATAGGTTGTGTCTAACAGCTCTGGGATCTTACTCTAATAGTACGAGTGGAATTCTATGGTAAATCACTGTTTGTTTGTCAGTTGTTTTTTATAACCTAGATACTCACAGGTGAATTGTCAAAAATTTGGAAAACGAAGTGAAAACCAGCTATTTTATAAGAAATAAGTACGTACAGAAAATTGTAGAGGTAACTTGTGCGTTATGGTATTACGATTTGTAAGATTGCCAAAATTTGCTGGCGTTCGTTTTAATCATAATGTCACAGCTCGTTTTAATTTAATCCCTTACGACACTGGGTATACAATCTACTATTTCAATATTTTTTTGTTATATCTTTTCTATCGTTTATTGATATCCGAAGATACTTTTAGATATTAGGAACGAAGTAACTGTTGTGCCGACACTTGGCCATGTCTGTGTGCAAAATGTTTTATAGCGCTTCTCTGCAGAAATAACTGTTAATCTAGCTCTCTAATCAATTATTCTATAATAATTTATTTTTGATAGAGAGCTCGAACTGTCGGCAATTAGTATAATACCTATGATATTTAGTGAGTCACTAGTCAGTCGTTATTCTTTATTGATTAATTGTCAATTTTTTTGAAAATGAAGTGAAAACCAGCTATTTTAAAGGAGGTGAAATCTACTATCTAACACGCTGAAAGAAGGAAGAACAGCAGTGAGCCGCCTAGAAGAACACTTCTCCCGCTGCCATATCGCCGCAGTTGCAGACGAAACGTCAGGTAGAAATACCAACGGACCACGGCTTACTAGTCCTAAAACCATGAACTGATTTCAATATTTCAAAGATGACGCATGGATGGAATCTCAGTTTTCCACTGGCTTGCAATACCGGTGTTTATTAGTACAATGATAATGCTAACAGCTCAAGCAATATAGAAGAGAATGGTGCAGCAAAATGCGGCATGAGATACATGCATTGACTGCACTTTCTCCACGGTTCGCACTTCAATGTTGCTTTATTAGAGCACGGACACGTCCTTCGCCTTCTGTAATGAGATGATTCACACTTCGTCCTTTATATAAAACGTGTGTTACACCCTCTAAGCAGAGACGTATCAACAAAAACTGTCAGAAATAAAAAACAGCTCTTAAAAAGAAATTATTTTTCCGTTTGCTATTTTTGCGAATATAAGGTCTGAGCAGATAGTATTCGCTGGATACGTGACGACAGCACCGCCTCATATGCTTTTATAACTCTGTATCAAATGAGCACATTTTAAATAACTGTAATAATTATTACAGTTATTTGAAAGATGCTTATTTGACATTTCGATAATATTAAAGGTTTCGTTTATTTATTATGATAATTAAACGAAACCTTTAATTATCAAATTTTTTATACCCACTAAAGAAGATATAGTGTTTATGTTGTTGAACTGAAGAAAACATATTGAATATAATTATTATTTGAAAAAATGTTAAAAAAAAGAATATTATTCGACGTTTACTTATCTGACGGCCACATGAAATCATACACTATAACCGTTGATAAATCTATTGTTCATTTAGTCTACAGCTCGTGTTGCGATCGATTCAATAGGCATGATAACGGATTTTAAAATCCAGTACTATAATGTAGGTACACGTCTACTATTTCCGAAAAAAATCCAGCCAATTGGGCGACGGGACCATTCCAACTTCAAAAATGTAGACATTTGATTATAATAAAGAAAATAAAATTCCCGATATCGTGTGAGGTGACGCGGGTAATTGCTAGTATTCAATATATTTGCTATTCGTTGCCATGGTTACCTACATAATAAGTTCCACGTCATGTAAACATTAATCAAAGCATGCCGAACTGTTTATTTCTGACAGGTCCATAAAACAAAAGAGCGACTGTTTTTTTTTTTTATTTTCAAAATACTTCTGAAACTATAAAGTTTAGAAAACAACATTTTTAACGAAACTTTCTTGAAAAAATAAATAGAATAATAAGCCGTTATAAAAAGTATAACATAATTATATAAAAATCACCTTTTTAGCATGTATCTCTTCCGCGCATGCGCCGATTTTCCCCAAAGACAATAAGGCTCTTCATATTTGCATACCAAACATCCTCCCAAAATTTGGTTTCAATCCGTTTGACCTGTATCGTGTTCACAGACAAACAGACAAACAAACAGACTAACAGACGCACAGAGTTTTTTCAAAAATATGTTTTCTGGATTCGGGGCACCTCAAAACGGAAAGATATTGTAAAATTTTTGAAAAGTGATTTTTGACCTAAACTAGTACCATTCCCCACTTGTGGGTTGGAATGGTAAAAAAGCATTAATTCAGCAATGAATTCAATTTTAACGCAAATTATTGCATTTTTATCTTTCTACTTTGAAGTTATCGCGAAAAAGCTTGTGACGTCACGCCTTAGTGACAGCTGACATTAGATGTTGTATTTATTGGTGTAGAGTTGTGGTTTAGAGATATTTCTTAGAAAGGTATGTAAATTTACTTTATGATATTATTTATATTAAGTATTAATAGATACTTAGATAAAAATAGTACAGTTTTCTTTAGTTGCAAGTTAACTAACCTCAAAAATAATCTACGACATAAGTGTTATAAAATATCACAAAAAAACGAATAAACAACGAATCAACTAATTAAATGTTGCAGAAGTGAATGATCGCAACAAAAATTGAAGCGACACGATGATTATTTACTTCAAGTGATTATATTCTCTTTGATTTATGAAGGCGTGACGTCATTCGGTGTTTCAATTGACATGGCCGATTGCAGTACCTATTTCATACTTTTATTTTATTAAAAATATTATTAATCTCAATGTTTATATTAACACTGGGTTATTTTTTAGAATCCTTTCAACATATATTTTTCTCTAAAATCATTTATTCTTTGATTATTTTATACTATCATCATGCCTATTGCCCCATTCTATAATACTCTGCACCCAACCAATTTATAGACGTAGTCCTGCTTCAAAAGTAAGAATAATTAAACTGTAACGGTCCTGATATATAAAGAAGAGACATTGAGACAACCCTAGTAATCTAGACGTGACAAAAGCTAGTTTCGCGTTAAATTCTACCTCACGATAAAAAACAATGAACGAGATTGTTAATTTTCAACCTCGCATTTTTCTACTATATTTACTTCAGTCTAGACAAGACTAGATCAATAGAAGTTTTTCTGTAATATATTTGTCGCTAGGGACTCATTTAAAATTAAAAATTTAATTACTTCAATTTAAACATTGTTTCAATCATGTATATTTAACTATTATTGTGTAGACATTTGAATAGTTAATTGAAGAGAACATGTTTGAATAGAAAATTTCTACGAGGATATACGCTAGGAGAGTATTTTTCGACAGGCGACATTTGCGCCCTCTCGTGTTTTTTTTTTTTTTTTAAATTCTGGTTCAGCTAAAACCTTAGTGTCATATATTATACGTGCATTTTAATAAGGATTAATTGTTGAATAAAATGGGTAAAAAGCTATCAAATCGGAAGTGCTCTGTTGTTGATTGTAAAGATACACTAACTAAACATCCAGAATTACAATTCCATCGTTTTCTTGGATTTTCTGGATTAGAGAGGAAAAAAATAGACTGCAGCAGTACTTCGTCAAGGGTATCTAAATTTTATTTTACGTCTGTAAAAATTATTAAATACATGAAAAATATCATAATATTGTTATTTTGTTAACAAAAATAAGATTTAAAAAATGTTGAAATAAAAAATGTATATAATTTATGTAGTTTTTTTACTGAAATTTTGCGTAAATATTTTTTTATAATTAAGAATAACGCTGGTTTTGATGGGTTTGTAAGTTTTGACTGAACCAGATTTTAAAAAATCAAACACGAGATGGTGCAAAGATCGCATATCGCTATGTGCAACATCAAAGCGGAGACATCTAGCGTTATTTATCGGCGAGCCCACTGCTACTAAAATACATTATGTCAAATGGGACAACAAGTAAAACGTGAATTAAAATTAAAGTTAATGATAAAAGTGAAAAGTATGGATGCTATATTAAAAACGGGTTTTGAAAAAATAAATCATTCTTTAAATTTTCACCCTCAAACTGTGCCAAAGGGTAAAGCTATCGCTGTGTAATTGATGTTGTTTCAGCTAGATTTTCTAAAGTGGAATAAAAATTCTAGACAGTGTTGTCCTGTGTACGGAAAATATTGCACCTATTCCTGTAAATGTCAAAGCAGTTTTCATCTTGAAAAGAAAAATAAATAGTCTAATTTTTAGATATTTGAATTTTTTGTGAAACTGTCAATTTGTTCAGAAAATAATTATAAGTCTCAAATGATACACCAGAAAGATTTCTTAGCTGTTTATCATTTGTAACTGTTCCTTGAAAAGTAATTGAATCATCAACAAATTCATTGTACATCACAATCAGGTTCAACTGCTGTATCGACATTCGACAAACTATTTTTGAGGCGTACCTCGAGTTGCCAGGCCTTAAAATTCAAAAGCCGGATTCGGCGCTGTATTAGGCCGGACATTTTGCCCTAAAAGCCGGACATACATTTTTTAAAAGTCAAACACACCTTTTTAAAGCCGAACATCACATTTAAAATAAAAAAAACTCAGTTAGGTTCGTAATAAAGTTGTTTATTAATTATTTAATGTGAATCACAGATTTGTTATAAAATTAACAACATTAACAGTTCTACGCACCTATTATTATCATTTGTATTTATACCTATGATATTGATGAAGTGAAAAATGGTCAGTCTTCTGTAATCTATTAATAGGTAAATTAAAGAAAAACAAAACAAATATAACAAAATACTAAAAGTTTTTGTTAACCAAATCAAAAACGTATATCCATTCTTTTGGATAAAAACAAAAAGATCTTTATTAAAAAATAGCAATTTCAAACTCTTGAAAAATATCAAAAAGTCTATAATTAAAAGTACATAGGCCAAAAGCCTAACAAAAGCCGGACACGACCATAAAAAGCCAGACGCCTGCAACCCTGGGCGTACCACACTTCTGATTTCTAAACTGTTTTGTGGTATTTATTTCAATTAATCTCAGTTTGAGTTTGAGCATCACAAGTATTAGAGCCTTTTTGAATAATGTTATTACAAAACAGTATTTTTTTAACACTAGGTATTACAATAAGCAAAAATATCAGCTTGGCATTCTACATCATTTCTGCTTTTGGTACTCGAATCAACAATCATTAAATTGCCATGTACACTGTCAGTTATTTTCATACACTGAACATTTATCTTCCGTATTTGCAGCACTTTTTGAATTGAGACTTGAATCTTTATTATTTTTTGAACTTGAACCCACTAATGAAATATTTTGTAGCCTACGTTTAATGAAACGTTGATGTCTTGTCAAAACTTGATTCTCATTTAATTTTGGTTTCCTTTGAGGTGAAGAAAATTTGCTGGATACGTAATTAGGACCCAGTTCTTCTTCTCCCTTTTTGTTCCCAATGAAATGTGCACTGCAAATTAGATCTCTTGTGATGTAGGATTCCAAATGGATGTACGTATATCCACTAAAAAATAAAAGATACGTCTTATTTTATTAATTTAATAACAAAATTCAAGTATTTTCATAAAAATTATTAAATTTCATTATTCTTATATTTATTTTATATGAAATATATATTTTCATAGTGTGTTCACATGAATTTTTTTGGAACATTATTGTCAATGTAAAATTAAGGTTATGATACTTACTTCTGCTTTTTCACGATGGATATCCATTTTTATCTTTGAATTAACTTTTGCTTATATTTTGAGAAACAATAAAAGCTAACATCACTATTTTTTAATGTATTATTAGTTATTACAATTTAATAATGCAGCATTTACGAACTGTCATTTTTCACCTTAGGTCAATGGTACACGAGCAGAAGGTTTGCTATCTTTCGCCGCTACGTGCGCATTGTCGTTCAACGCCTTCGTTCCAAGCAGCTGCACATAGCGAATAGAGATATGTCTGTTTATATGTGGAATTTCCGTGGATTTTCTACTACAAGGCCCCAATAGTCAAGATCCCAATTTGGCTCGATCTTCACCCATCGAGGTTTCTAATGAAATTTGAATTAATGTATTAATAAAGAAAAATTTATTCGGTTGCCATTCAATTTCTTGGCAGAGCTATTTTTCTATTAAGACATTAAAGTTTTATATTAGGTTGTCCGATAAGTTCTTGCCGTTTTTTTAAATTAAAAAATTAGCGATCGAAATGAAATTTTTTGGTATAATGTTTTGTGTTATTCGAAAGAGAATTTTTCGTTCTATAAGAAAGTCTATTAAGTTTTTTTGTTTGGATTCATTTTTGTTAATTTTTAGAGCATTTAAATGGAGTGTCAAGTCGACAAAAACGAGCATTTTCGACACCACGTTCTTGCCGTTTTTTTAAATTAAAAAATTAGCGATCGAAATGAAATTTTTTGGTATAATGTTTTGTGTTATTCGAAGGAGAATTTTTCGCTCTACAAGAAAGTCTATTTAGTTTTTGACGTGATAACGTCTTATAAATTGATGAATCACCAATATTATGATGAATCACCAATATTATAAATTGATAAAACACCGGCTGCATGTACGAAAAAGTGTAACGTAACGTTCCTAACGTTCCTAACGTTCCTAACGTTCGTAACGCGTAACGCATAACGCATAACGCGTAGCGTTCCGCCTGACCCTGTGCGTGCTTTTTGCTAATTTCTCGCTCAATTTAAATCAGATCGGTTTGAAACCAGTCTTAAACGAAAGAGGAGAACATTTTACATAGATTTCGTATAACAGAATTTGCCTAAACAGTTTTTTTATACAAATTTATATAGAAAAATATTTTATACAAATTTATATAGAAAAATAGCTGTATAAATGCATTGTTGTCTATTGCATGGCGCGCGCGCGACGCGGTCGGTCGTCTTTGTTTGCCGTACATGGAAATTAGAAAATAACGTATGTCTTGTCTTAACATGAAAACGGCTGCATTTCTAATGTTTATTTTTTGACATTAGTATTTTGTGATTTGCAAAGCCTTCTAAGTTAACTATTGGAATAACTAATTATTATTAGAACATAATACTTTGTAAGTTGCAAACGTCACTTTTGACATTTCTTATCATTCCGACACCAAGGATAAGCGGATTGAAACCAAATTTTGGGAGGTTTAGGTTATGTATTACGGAATACGTTATCACGTAAAACTATCGTCCGTAAACCGACTTTACAGACAACCAATTTTTTTGTTTGGATTCATTTTTGTTAATTTAATACGAGCATTTTCGACACCACCTTCTTTTTGCGTATAACCGAGGTGCCAAAGCCAGGGAAGCTGCTAGAGAGATTTGTGCCGTATAACGTTGGGAGCAAGTCATAACAAACAACGGAGAATACTTTATTGATTAAATTGTTGTTTTTTTATGTTTAAAAATAAAGTTATAAAAAATTTAAAAAAAAATTTGAAAAGAAGTTTGACCCTGCAGGCCATCCCTGTAACTTCCCGCTATTTTCGAGTTCAAAACGCTCAAAAATATATAAAATATAGCAAGAAGTTTATTTTTTAGCTCTTCGAGCTCAAAAAAAAAACACTTTGCTACGAAATTTTCGTTCACTATATCTCATGAACAAATGAGCCGATTTTGATGCGGTTTGCGTCGATCAACGCCGTTTTTTTAACCTAAGAAAGTAAATTATTACAAAAAAATCGATTTGATAAGAATTTTACGAGTAATTATAAAAAATTACTTTTTTCCTAATTTTTCGTTCACGTTATCTCATGAACAAATGAACCAATTTTGATCTGGTTTGCGGCGATCGACGCAGTTATTTTAACCTAAGAAAGTAAATTATTACAAAAAAATCGATTTGATAAGAATTTTACGAGTAATTATAAAAAATTACTTTTCTCCTAATTTTTCGTTCACGTTATCTCATGAACAAATGAACCAATTTTGATCTGGTTTGCGGCGATCGACGCAGTTTTTTTAGCCTAAGAAAGTAATTTATTACAAAAAAATCGATCTGATAACAATTTTAAGAATCATTTTAAAAAAACACTTTTTTACGATTTTTTCGTTCACGGTATCTCGTGAACAAATGAACCGATTTTGATGCGGTTTGCGGAAATCGACGCAGTTTGTTAAGGAGAAGAGCTGATTAGATTTTGGAATTATTCGGTTTAGTAGTTTAGAAAATATTTTACAAAAACAAATTTTAAAAAATTTTTGAAACTTGTTTTTTTAAGATTTCTCAAAATTTTTTGGGCCGAATCGTTTCAAATTTTCAGGAAGTCTAAGTTCACCAAGATCACGTCAGATGCCGCAAACCGCGTTTCAGTCGGACACTCCGTTCAAAAGATATAAAAGGTTTACATACATACATACACACACACACACACACACACACACCCACACACACACACACACATACATACAGCCCTACGGACATCATCGCCAAAATAGTTTTAATAGCTTCCTAGGACCTCAAAACGTCGAGATCTGGCGAAAACTCGATTTTCGAAAATCGGGGTGAAACCAATAACTTCCCGATTTTTGAAAAAAAAAAATTTTTTTTTTTTTAAAGCGGGAAGTTAAAAACGGCAAGAACTTATCGGACAACCTGATATTTGTTATTCGTTGCCATGGTTACCTTCACGTGTTCGCAATAAAAATCTACATTTTCAATAAATAAAATTTTCGACCAATTTTTCAGACAATTATATTAACAAAAGTTATAATTGTCTGAAAAATTGGTCGATAATTTCATTTATTAAAGATTTTTAATCAGACGTTAATCAAAGATTTGATTATCTACATTTTCATATATGACAATATATAAAACCCTAGAACTGCAAAATACTAATTCGAAGGTGCCAGTCTACCTATTTTGTGCTAGGAATCAAAATGTCGACCAAATTTTGGTATTTTATATACATATTTTACTTTCGATTGGTAATAAATTTATCTGAAAATTCCATAAGTAACTACTTTCAGAAATAAAATTAACAACTTTTTATTAAAAATAGCTGTACCAAGAAATTGAATGGCAACCAAATCAACTTTTCTTTATTAATACATTATATTATCAAAATTCAAATTTCATTGGAAAACTCGATGGGTGAAGATCGAGTCAAATCCGGATAAGTCGATAAATGTATAATTGCATTTATAATTAATTATAAAAAAATATAGATTGAAAATAGAAATTGGTGTTAATCGGTTATGAGAATTTATGCAGCATTGGTAATATTGTTTAAATTTAACATTTTCTTATTAAATTAATACATTGTTTTTGAAAAATAAATCAAACTTGCATAATAAGTTTCTAAATATTGTCTAAATTCAATTTACATTTTTGAGTTTCATAAATTTCGAAGCTAAACAAATATTATACTTTTAAAATTTATCTGAAAAACAATAAAAAAAGATTTACAACAGTATTGGGTGATCAAGTTTTATGTGCACACATATTTTCGTAACCAAACAAACCAACCCTAACTGTAATTATTCTATATCCTTTGAAATTGGCATCTGGTTTCGATACACCAATTTTTTTTAGCTTTTTTTTAATTCCTGAACGTTTGTTTGGTATCCAAATTTAAAGTATTGAGATTTTACTTGAAGGGGGAGCCCAATTCAAAATATTCAATATGGGCGCCCTATGCGAAGCGTTTGCATTGACAGTATACGAGGTTTCGATGTTTTATATAAAATGTATATTTTCAAGGAAGATAATGGTCGTTTGGGTGATACTAATCCTTCAAAACGTAATTATTTTAAAGGAAAAAAATCTCGAGTACTGGTCATATAGTAAAATGTGGCAGAATCATTGTTACCAGTTGTTAAATTTGTTATAAACGTCAAATTTGAAAGAAAATTGGTTGTCTGTAAAGTCGGTTTACGGACGATAGTTTTACGTGATAACGTATTCCGCTCGAATATCATATTTAATAATACATAACCTAAATTTTAGTAGCTGTCAAACTATATTTTTACCGACTAATAATTTGATCAACCAAAGCAAAATACATATTTTTAAGCAATTATAAAAGTCATTTAAAAGAATGTATATATATTATATATTTGTTAACAAACCGTACAATTTATCTGCTGTTATGAAATGCAGACATCTCCCAAAATTTGTTTTTGATACAAAATTTAGCTGCGTTTGTGTACAAACTATCAATTGATCAATAGATTTCCATTCGTTGTGAATAATATCATATTTTATCCATAATGACGGCGATCAGTTATTTTTAACAAAATAAAATGACATTTATTAATTATTATTAGCGCCATATTGCCATTATCGTGCGTTCAGTTATACTTTGGCTTGGATGAATCGGTAATAATTCTATGACACAAAAAATATCCGTGCAAAAACGAACAAATAACGATGTATTATCTGAAAAATTGCTTTAAAAATTCGATAATTTATGACATTTTTATTAGATATCTTGATTTTAAGTCTTAATTTCCACGGTTTATAAAACAAAGGCCATCTGTCAGATGTAGCTTTCGCTGGAACAGCCGAAAAAAATGTTGAACGCACACTACTCTCTGACGTCACGCGAGAAGAAATGCGTACAAGCCAACGCCGATCGTGCTTCTCTATCGAATATACTGCGCTCTCGCTTGCACGCACAGGGTCAGGCGGAACGCGACACTTTTGGAACGTTACACTTTTTCGTGCGTGCAGCTGGTGTTTCATCAATTTATAAGACGTTATCACGTCAAAAACCGCACAAAGTCAAAGATGTATAATTAGCTGACGTTGCTGTCACTTTTCAATTTAATAATTTGATATCAACATTTACACTTGATCTACTAACACAATTAGGTACTGCACAACATATATCACGCTTCTTCTTCGATTTTTAAATGACGTGTAATTTCTATATTTGTAAACAATAAGTATTTACAAAAATACGTTGGAAAAAACATCTATTTAAGTCGTAGCTTCAATATTAACAAGTTGTAGCAATGGACAGCTCGTCTAAAAATAATGAGATTTTCTGAATTTACATGTTTTTAAATTTTATAACTCCCTTTTAGCAATTTTTAATTTCAAATGAATGCTATGAACGAAAAACTGTGTTGTGGGAATTTAGACACGAAAAACATTTGACAATAACCGCAGATGGAGTGTCTGTGGTCAAGAGCTTCTAGTTTTAATTTAAAATAATTTCTCCATAGAGGGTTCATTCACATGCCACACAAAGTTTCAATTAAATTAACATACAAGAGACGTATTTTATGCTTAAATAATTTTTGGCAGTTTTAATTCCTCGCATACTAAAAAGAAACTCGTATTACAATATGTATAGAATGAAAATTTAGTCGTTTAATATAACAGGGCTGTTTTGTCAAAAAGCTAACTAAAATACAGCCGGTCACGTTTATCTGTATTGTTGTAAAGCGACGGAAATGGTGTTAGCCTTTTTGTGAAACTACGGATCATTAGTCCGAGAGCTATCAACAATTTTTGGCAAATTTGTGTAAAACTTCTTTTGCAATATCTGAACACAAACTCGAAAACCTGTTTAAAGGGTACTGAAGCCAAGCCAAGCTGTGAATTTTTAACTTTGCAAAATTTTGGAATTTTAATACCTTCAAATTTAGTATTTAATAAAATAGTAATTAAGCCAGATCATTTACTCGGGTCTAAATGTCTGTAAGACGTTTATAAAACTGTCTATTATATGTTAGTGCAAAAACTTTTTAACAAAAAAATTAAACCGCCGAAAAACTGGAAAGCAAACAATAATAAATCTTTTTATTTAACTAAGTTTTATCTAAGTAGTTGAAAATATGTAAAAGTCTAGTATATCTAAGTAATTTTGAGTCGGCGTCAACAATCCTTCGCCGGAAATCTCCGAGCGTTCACGAAGTCAGCGTATGTATGTCACGTATCATTGTTAATTTGATTTGGTTATTTCTTTTAGTGACTTTGTTCATTGATTGTTTGACGCCGACTCAAAATTACTTAGATATACTAGACTTTTACATATTTTCAACTACTTATAGATAGAACTTAGTTAAATAAAAAGATTTATTATTTTTTGCTTTTCAGTTTTTCGGCGGTTTAATTTTTTTGTTAAAAACGTTTTATTTTATAATTTTTCGTGGCTATATAATTTATAATTGTAATACACAACTCAGCATGAAAATCTGTGAGTGAACAATAAATCACCCCTATTTTCCCATCCTTAGAGTAGGAATTTTTTTTTCAAATTTATATGAGACCAACTTCGAGGTATATCCTATCCAATAAAAAAAGAATTATCAAAATCATACTACTCTGCAAAGAGTTATGCGTGGTCATACAATACAATCTGTGAGTGAACAATCAATAATTCCGTTTTCCTACCCTTAGGGTTGAATTTTTTTTTCCAAATTTATATGGGACCAACTTCGGGGTATATCCTTTCCAATAAAAAAGAATTATCAAAATTGGACTACTCTGTAAAAAGTTATGTGTGGTCATACATTACAATGTGAGTGAACAATCAATCATCCCCTGTTTTCCTACCCTTAGGGTTGGAATTTTTTTACTAAATTTATATGGGACCAGCCTCGGGGTATACCCTTTCAAATAAAAAAAATATTTATCAAAATCGGACTACTCTGTAAAAAGTTATGCGTGGTCATACATAAATTTAAAAAAAATATATATACGCGTCGACTTGAGAACCTCCTCCGTTTTTGTTTTTCGTCGGTTAAAAAGACACTACGGATAGGTTGAAGTGTGAGAGAGAGCGTACATGGGCTGAGTTGAAGTGTATTGCCCTCTATCTCTTCCTTCAACCTACCCGTAACGTCTCATCTTCGCACTCGTATAATAGACAATAATGTAATCGCCTGGCACTCATGTAGATCCAACTAAATGATCTGGTTTATTTACATTTTACTTTATTAAATACTAAATTTGAAGGTATAAAAATTTTATAATGCCTCAAATCTTAGAAATAAAATTTCGCAATGTTAAAAATTCACGGTGTGGCTAGGCCCTACTATCCTTCAGCCAGGTCTTCGATTTTGTGGTCAGACATTACAATAGAACTCAAAAATGTTTGATAGCTCTTCTACTACCTATGTATACTAGGACGACAAAAACGTTAGGTGTACAAAAAACAATCATAATTTTTTTTCTTCTTCTGAATCGATTTAAAATTTCTTTAGAGTTTCAGAATTTGTGGACAAATTATTATTAGTCAGAGCAAAACTGTTCGGCTTAGATGATTTTAAAATTCTGCCATAAACATCCTTTGAACAACAGGTTTCTTTTAATTTGAGAAGAAAGAATATATTGTTACAACTGTGATATCAATTTCCATAGGATGCAGGGTATATTATGTATATTAACCACCAATCTTATATAATATACATTTTAAGTTTCGTCATGTCGGTTCGTAAAAGTTTTGTTACACATAACTTATTGAGATTAAAATCGCTTTTTTCTCTCCTAGCTTTTCACTCTTTTTTATGGCGTCAGTTCCACAAATTGCTTCCCTTCTATTACAGTTGATGGAGCCCGTAGTTCCTTTTTTTGATTCAAACTTTATATGTTACAAAACGTTGCTTGGATAAAATCGTTTACTGTTATTGACAACGTAAAAAGCTTTAGAATTTGTTATATCAACACTATTTATACTTCCAAATTTGTTGATGTATGTAATTTTTTTTTGATTACTTAGTTCAAATAATTTCTTTCAACTAAAATAGTATATTACACATCTAGGGAAGTAAAGTAAGAAATGTCTGAGATCACATATAATTGTTGGCCGAGGCGAAGCCGAGGTCAACAAAGATGTGATCTTAGGCTTTCTTACTTTACTTCCCGTGGTGTGTATACTATTTTTTTGCTCGACGTAGGCAGGAAGAGGCAACTTCGTTTAGCGCAGCGGGACGAAAGTTGACGCTTTCTGCCCGTCGAGCAAAAAATATTATATTCTATCTTTCAATACTTTGATTAAAATATAATATTTTGCCAATTATCAAATATCAATATTTAAAGCCAATGTTTTATATGATACATATTTTATTTGAATTTCAGGTTTTTTATGTGCATAGTCAAATAAAGAATAATTTCAATTATTTTAATGGATATAGTTTTCATATAGTAGGTACATATTTAGATGATACTGTTTTTAAATATTTAACTAAAATACATACGTCACATCAAATATGTGAAATATAGATAATAATAATACCACCTATATAATATATAATAATATAGTAATGCCAACATATTAAAAATATTTAAAATGCTGAGTTTCTGATACGAGTTTCAACTTTTTATATTTAAGTTGTCACTTGTTTTCAACTAAATAGAGATGTTCAATTAGTTGAAAATATAATTTTTCAAATACGCCATACATTTGGAAATTTCAGATGAAAAAAAGAAGAAATCCTTTCCAAAAACATTTTTAATTTATATATTAGGCGCTTTCGGACATACTAGTCCAACTTCAGAATAGTTCTTTAAAAAATTGGTTGTCTGTAAAGTCGGTTTACGGAAGATAGTTTTACGTGATAACGTATTCCGCTCGAATATCATATTTAATAATACATTACTGCGCTCTCGCTTGCACGCACAGGGTCAGGCGGAACGTTACGGAACGTTACACTTTTTCGTGCGTGCTGTAGTATATTGTGTTATGTAACTGACATTGTATTATCATTATTGTTTATGTAATACTGTGTAATAAGATTATTTTAAAATTTAATAAAGACACTCGATCTCTGTAATTCATTGAATGTACATCTACTACATGGCGCTGCGGAATTGTTCGTAATTAAGAAAAAAAAATGTCACAAATAATAAATGTCCCACAGTTGGATCCAAATGGAGATCCTTATGAAAAGTGGATCAAATTCAAGAAGAAATTTGATATTTATTTGGCTGCGATAGAATATGACTCAAAATCAGAAAACGTGAAAGGCGCATTGTTGTTGTCAGCTATAGGTGATCAAGCACTGGAAATTTACGAGACATTTTCATTCGGAGAAAGCGAAAACAAAACCGATTATAAAATTCTAATTGAAAAATTTGATAATCACTTCCTCCCGAAGAAGAACGAAACTTACGAAAGGTACAAATTTTTTACGTGCTCACAAGAACCAGAAGAAAGCATTGATCAATACGTCACCAAACTGAAGCATAAAGCAAAAGATTGTGGATTCGGGACAATTCAAGAGAGCCTCATCAGAGATCGTTTGGTATGCGGCATATCAGACGCTGCTATTAAAGAAAGACTTCTGCGAACACAGGACCTGACACTGGATAGAGCCATCAACGTCTGCAGAGCAGCAGAACAATCTCGTGTTCAGTTGGCACATATCAGCGGTCAAGGGACGTCAAACCAAGACGAAAATCAGGTAAACCGTATCAGAAAGAAAATGGAAGAGACTAGCTCTGGTGAAAATTTATGTAATAGATGCGGTTATACTCATAAGCGTAACAAATGTCCAGCATTTAAAAAGCAGTGTTTAAAATGTAATAAATTAGGACATTTTGCAAAATGTTGCAAAACAGCCAATGTTCATTCAGTCGAAAATGAAGTAAATGACGAAAATGTAGATTCTGTATTTATAGGCAGTATAGGTACCAATAGTACGAATAATAATTCAAATGATTGGAATGCTAAAATATTAATTAATAATGTACAATTAGATTTTAAACTTGATACAGGCTCTCAAGCCAATTTAATTTCAAAAAATGATCTAAAGTTGCTTAATTATGACAGTATAAAAATAAAGCCTAACGAGACTAAATTGGTCACATATACGAATGATTTAATACCTACACTAGGTAAATGTGTTTTAAATTGCAAATATTTGAATTGCAGTTATGATTTGGATTTTTATGTAGTAAATTCAAAAAATGTTAAGCCCATTTTAGGTTTAAATGCCTGTGAAAAATTTGAATTTGTTAAAAGAATTAATGTCATTGATAAAGATTATTGGTTGCATAATTATCCGGATCTTTTTGAAGGTATAGGGTGTTTGCCTGACGAATATAAAATTATATTAAAAGAAAATGCTAGTCCAATTGTCCACCCACCGCGAAAAGTTCCAATAGCTTTGCAACCTCAATTGAAGAGTGAATTAGATCGATTAGAGAAAAATCAAATTATTGAGAAAGTTCAAGGTCCAACCGACTACGTTAATTCTTTAGTAATTGTCAGAAAATCTAATAATCAATTAAGGCTATGTATTGATCCGCGAGATCTGAATAAAGTAATAAAACGCGAGCATTTTCAGATTCCCACAATAGATGAAATTACAAGTAAATTAGCTAACGCGAAATTTTTTTCGACTCTTGATGTAAGTAGTGCCTTTTGGCAAATAAAATTAAATAAACAAAGCTCAGATCTTTGTACTTTTAATTCTCCATACGGGAGATACAAATTTTTAAGGTTGCCTTATGGAATTAGTTCCGCTCCCGAAGTTTTTCATAAACGAATTAGAGAATATTTTGAAGGTCTTGATGGAATTGAAACTTATATAGATGATATAATTGTTTACGGCTCGACATTTGAAGAGCATAATAACAGATTAAAGAAATTATTTGAAAGATCCAAGAAAATAAATTTAAAATTTAATAAAGACAAGTGCCACTTTGGTATTACAAAACTGAAATACCTAGGGCATTATATAACTGAAAAAGGTCTCTTACCGGACGATGATAAAGTAGATGCTATTGTTAAAATGCCTATACCAACAGATAAAAAGTCACTATCTCGTTTTCTTGGAATGGTAAATTTTGTTGGAAAATTCATTCCTAATCTTTCTGAAAAGACGGCGCAGTTACGTTCGTTGTTAAAACAAGATGTTTTATGGCAATGGAATGACTGTTATCAAAAAAGTTTTGATGAATTAAAAGATAATATTGCTAAGAAAACTATTTTAAAATTCTACGACGTTAATAAACCCGTTACTGTTACAGCAAGTCAAAATGGCGTCGGGGCTTGTCTCCTTCAGAACGAGTCCCCGGTAGCTTATGCTTCTAAAGCATTTACTGACACCCAAAAGAATTGGAGCCAGATCGAAAAAGAATTGTACGCGATTGTTTTTGGTTGCTACAAATTTTATCAGTATGTATTTGCTAAAGACATAACAGTTGAATCTGATCATAAGCCTTTAATAGCTATCTTTAAAAAAGCATTAGTTGATACTCCACCTCGTTTACAGCGAATGCTAATTAAATTGCAACCATTTAAAATAAACTTAATCCATAATCCTGGGAAAGACATGATTATTGCCGATACGTTATCTAGAGCCCCTATACATAATTATAATGATGACTTTTTAAGCGAAAACGAGATAGAGGCACAAATTTGTTTAGTTTCTAAAATTTTACCCGTAACTGATACAAGATTAAAATAAATTTCTAACGAATCGCTTTTAGATGATGAAATAAAAGTATTGATTAATCACATTCACCACGGCTGGCCTGAAAATAAAACAAAAATACCAAAAATAATATTACCCTATTGGAACATACAAAACGAACTTTCTGAAAAAGACGGTATAGTTTAAAGATTACAACGGTTAGTAATTCCGAAAAAAATTAGATCTGAAACATTAAATAACCTTCATTATAATCACATGGGTATTGAAAAGACTAAAACTAAGGCTAGAGAGCTAGTTTATTGGCCCAATATGAACAATGAAATAGAAACATTAATTAAAAATGGTGTTTCATCAATTTATAAGACGTTATCACGTCAAAAACTTAGTCCGCCATCTTTTAAAGTCCGCCATATTGGTTTTAGACTGACGTCACTTTATTTTTCGAGTTATTCTCAGCAAGTCCTTTCATTTGATACTCATATTGTAGGAAAGCATAATAAAATTAGTCCGCCATCTTTAGAAGTCCGCCATATTGGATTTAGAGTGACGTCACTATATTTTTCGAGTTATTTTCAGCAAGCCCTTTCATTTGATACCCATATTGTAGGAAAGCATAAAAGACTTAGGCCGCCTTCTTTAGAAGTCCGCCATTTTGGATTTAGAGTGACGTCACTTTATTTTTCGAGTTATTCTCAGCAAGCCCTTTCATTTGATACCCATATTGTAGGAAAGCATAATAAAATTAGTCCGCCATCTTTATAAGTCCGCCATATTGGATTTAGAGTGACGTCACCTTATTTTTCGAGTTATTTTCAGCAAGCCCTTTCATTTGATACCCATATTGTAGGAAAGCATAATAAAATTAGTCCGCCATCTTTAGAAGTCCGCCATATTGGTTTTAGACTGACGTCACTTTATTTTTCGAGTTATTCTCAGCAAGTCCTTTCATTTGATACCCATTTTGTAGGAAAGCATAATAAAATTAGTCCGCCATCTTTAGAAGTCCGCAATATTGGATTTAGAGTGACGTCACTTTATTTTTCGAGTCATTCTCAGCAAGCCCTTTCATTTGATACCCATATTGTAGGAAAGCATAATAAAATTAGTCTGCCATCTTCAGAAGTCCGCCATATTGGATTTAGAGTGACGTCACACAGCTAACCATGCATTGTCATTCAAACTAAACGTGTATACAAATTTTCATCTCAATCGGTTGATGATATCTGCTTCAAAATTACCGAAGGCATTTCCGCCATCTTTAGAAGTCCGCCATATTGGATTTAGAGTGACGTCACACAGCTAACTATGCATTGTCATTCAAACTAAACGTGTATACAAATTTTCATCTCAATCGATTGATGATATCTGCTTCAAAATTACCGAAGGCATTCTAGTCGCTCACTTAGTAACGTTAGGAACGTTAGGAACGCTAGGAACGTTAGGAACGTTAGGAACGTTAGGCGTTACGCGTTACACTTTTTCGTGCATGCAGCCGGTGTTTCATCTTTTTTTTTTTTTTTATTTATATAGGTGGGTCATTCATCTTTTTATTTTGACGTGATTCATCAATTTATAAGACGTTATCACGTCAAAAATCATTAAAATTATCATAATAAATTAAAAGTAAAAGTTATCACTAAAAAGAACATTACAGACTGGCTGCCCATAACAAACTGATTGATAAAAATATATTCCAAATATAACCTCTGTTGTCCTTGAAGAATTGAAATTTTTAAAATTTGTAATGATTAATGCTATTCAGATAAAATTTATTATTACCTAAATCATCCATAATTATATTAAGATTTTTTTATAGCTCTGATTTGATGACGTCTAATACTATATGAAAACTATATTGAAAACAAATGACATTTTAAAATCGAGATCTACGACAGAAACTCGTACCGGAAACCCAGCAATAAAGGCCGCGCACACTTGTCAAGCATAAACCTGCTCGACATGTACAGAACAACCCTGCAACATGCGCGATGTCGCTCACTAGACCAGCATAAAGCAGCACAAACCTGCATAAACCAGCTAATTTTAAAGCAGTTTTCGTAATGTGCGGTGGACATTTTGCAATTTTCAAATAGTTTCATCAATGCAAACTATTTAATGAAAACGACACATCACTGGAACAGTCGATCGATCCAGCACGGCTAAACAAGCAATCGACTGCCGGTCGTTGCTGGTTCTAATGCGCGTTACTCCATTAAATAACCTGGGTAATACCTGCCTTCACGAACAGGCTTTTTTGCTCCGTGCTGTGCAGGTCGAGCAGGTTTATGCTTGACAAGTGAGTGCGGGCTTTTAAAGTAATAAAATGATTTGACTATTTTCAACGAAGCAAAACGATCCGATTCTTTTGAATCACCGTTGTTTCCCCTATTTCATGTGTACAGACTATATGATTGTAAACGTTGTACATGTATAATATGTATAATGCATATATATAGAGAGAACGTTTTTTATGATTTATTAAGACATTACACTTTCCCGATATAATGTTCCTTATCTTTCAAATAAATTCTGTATCTTGGCTGTGGGTTGAGACGCAAGGCCTTGTACGTGGTCGCTATATCTTTGCACACATGAGTTACGTTCAATCAGGATAATGATATTGCATGCACTCCTTACTAAATAATATCATCAATATCATCCCATATATCAAGTCGATAGGTGCAATCCATAAAGAAGATTGTTTGAACCGTAAACCAAAGCTATAACAATTCAGTTTTCCAATTGTGTGTGTAATGATAATATTGACATACCCAAGACCCATGCATCCAGAACCACCAACGCAATACACAGTAAGAGGTATGAATAGGGTCGCTATAATAATATAAAAAAAAACGGCCAAGTGCGAGTCAGACTCGCGGACCGAGGGTTTCGTGCAAACTTGTAGATATCTAAATAGTTCGAGTCTCGAAGATTTTTCCCGCTTTGCCGTTGGAAAACTTGTCCTCATACATCGAGACAGGTCGCGGTCAGTTTATAATTGCAACGAGTTCTGATGGACTACCCGAACTTTACTCTATACCGTGGCTATATCTGATAGCCTAGCTGTCGTACAGAGCTGTATGCGAGAGTTATCATAATTGTATTATAATAAATGTTCGAGTCTACTGCTGTATAAATGATCCGAACTGTACTATATACCGTGGCCATATCTGATAGCCTAGATGTTGTACCGTGCTGTAAGCGAGAGTTATCATAATTGTATTTTAATAAATGTTCGAGTCTGAGTACTGCTGTATAAACGTATACCGTTAGCGGACGCTTGGTTTGTATTAGAACTAGTGATGTGCCGGATATCCGTATCCGTATCCGCGGATATTCGAGGGAGAAGAAAGATCCGTATCCGTATCCGTTACCGTTATTTTTTGGCGGATCTTTTACGGATATTTTACCTTATTAATTTTCAATTCATAGATGAAATTTTATATATATAGGTGATTAGGTAATAATGAAAAACTGTAAAATTCCATCCAGATTATTTTTTATTTCTTAAAACCGTATTTGGCACCTTTATATTGCAAAAATTTATCGCAGTGAGTACCATACCAATAGTACATAACTCAAAGGTACTAAAAAACTATCTTTATAATGAGATATTGCACATCGATCTTTGGAAAGAAACAATCTGTTATGAGAGTTAACTCTTAAAGAGGTCAATAAATTTTTCCCATAACAGATAGTCTCTTTCCAAAGATCGATGTTCAATATTTACCGCCGCGTACTCTAAGAAAGTTAAGATCCGTATTTGTATCCGTATCCGCGGATCTTGAAACCAAACATCCGTATTCAGATCCGTATCCGCGGATATACTTTTTTAACGATCCGGCACATCACTAATTAGAACTCTATGTGTACGTGCGTAGCTCGTTGTCGCGGTTAGTGTATACCTATAGTATAGTGTAGACTATAGATTATAGAATATTTTAAAAATTGGATTTTTCATTATTTCTTGTTATATAGAGTATAAATGTGATGGTAGGTGAAAAATAAATTTTGGATACCAGGAGTGATCTAAGCTTCATTTTATCCCAAAAATAATTTTTACGGGGGTGAAGGGAGGTGAGTGGAAACCTTTATAAAGAATACGCTGTATTCTTAGAATATAAAGAATTATACTTTATTAAATTATCAGATTTTCTTTATCGAATATACAGGCACTGCATATATTTTCGAACCACGAAAAAGTTGTAAAAAAATAAATATAATTTTCATGCCATAGTATATCATTTACTAATAGTATTCTTTGTGAGTGTTATGTGCCTTTTTATAGTACACAGAAATTTCTGCTAAAAAAGGTTACTTAACAGATGGAACTCATAAATAGGATTTATTAGTGCCATTTTTATCCATCGGAAATTGTTAAACAAACAACCAAATGAAAGCGAAACCATTTATTGGTATTAAAATGAATAATACAGAATACGTTTATTGTACACAATGCGTTGGCGAATGATTTTCCTGTATAAGTGTAGTGAAAACTATACTCTGTTCATATGAGGCTTGACTTATTTCGCCTTTTTAAAAGAGATTATAATTTCGCTTGATGTAAACTAGTTTAATTCAACGAGAGAGATGTATTCGAAAAAATATAGGAGGATATTTTAATCAAATTTAGAAAAATTTAAAAATCTATAAGTTTTTAACATTTTTATGATTTTTGGAGAATTCAGTAGCAATTCCTAAACTTTCAACGCTCCCCAAGATTGAACTATTAAAGATAGATGGAACGAAAATAATGTGTAATAATTGCATGCTCTACAACTTTTTTCTGAAACTTTTTCATTTTTAAATTACTGTAGGAGTATTTTCTGCTTTCAAACTCGAAAGTTTTGAAAAAACTACTAAATTTTTCAATAAATAAAGTTATCGACCAATTTTTTAGACAGTACCTATTGTCTGAAAAATTGGTCGATAATTCTATTTATTGAAGAGAATCACACCTTAATCAAAGATTTGAAACTAGTAAATGTTAGAAAACGGTTTTCCAACTACTTATATGTTTTTATTTCATTTTGAAAGTGATTAATTTTAGAAGGTCTTTAAAAAACATAATCCAAAATATATTTCATGAGAAAATCTATGCATATATTTGTAAGTACGAATAGGACAATTAGTATATAAATACATAGTTGAATTCTCTTTTTTATGTAAAATTTCTCTTTTTATCCGACTGCGGCGAAGCCAAAAGGAAGGGTTATGAGTTTAGCAGTCTATGTATGTTTGTATTTACGTATGTTCCACCGTAGCGCCTAAACTATTCATTTGATTTTCATAAATAAGGTGTCAATCGATTCGCTATTATAGCCCGTGAACATAGGCTACATTTTTTTAAAATTTTGGTCCCAGAGGGGTGCATATAGAAAACAAATAAAAAATACGTTCAAAAAAATAATTTAAATAAGTAAATAAGGTGTCAAACGGTTCGTTATTATGGCCCCGGTAACATAGGCTACATTTATTCTGGAATTTTGGTCCCAGAGGGGAGCAAATTGAAATCAAATAAAAAATAAGATAAAAAAAAATATTTAAATAAAAAATAAAACTAAACCCGACTATTGAAAAGTATGAAACAAGAAAATATTCACATCTGATAGCCGTGGTCGTATGCCATCTCATATATATGAGACCCCTCTAGATCTATAGCGTGATGCACTTTGTCCTAGAGCTTATAATCGTTTACTACCGTTAAAATGTAATGTTTTGTTAGGGTATGTGGCATATGACCACGGCTATCCTTAGATGAGAATATTTTCTTGTTTCATACTTTTCAGTAGTCGGGTTTTAGTTTTTGAACTTATTTTTTTGTAAGCATATTTACTTCTTTCATTGTATTTATGTAATCTGTTATTGGGTTTGTACCTGTTGATTACAATAATTACAATATTAATAATAAAATACAGTATTTTCAAACGGTGTACGTGCAAAGTTTAAATTTATAATCTGACAAAATTGTGTAGTGAAACATATTTAAACTGTGTGGAGGGCATAATATTATAAAAAACTCGGGTCGCAGTGCGAAACCCTGCCGACAATATAGTGTATTTGCTTTTATAGGCAGTGTGGCTTTATTATATGAATTTAACTTTGTTTTTGGACAAAATAAAGAAAATTACCCCTTAATACACCCCTTAAAACAACATTTTTTTACTTAATTTCAATACTATATATCAATTCAACATCTGTACCAAATTATATACACCCTTCAGCATGTAAATCCATATCGGTAAACTTGCGTTTTCATAAAATTTGTAAGTCCGGTCCTGTCGGGCCGATTTTTTTAAAATTTTAGCAGTACATTTTAATAATTACTAAAGGGTTAAATTTTAAATTTGAAACTATTCTGATAATTTTTTCGGTATTTTTGGGCCCGAAAACTTTTTTCAACCCCTAAATACCACCCTTAACATGGCCTGATTGGGCCCATTTTAAATAGGCTTCGTGCGGTGATGGATTCCAACGTGTGGACCAAATTTCGTTTAAATCGATTAAGTCTGTCGAGAGTTATCGTGCTAACACATATATATATATATATATATATATATATATATATATATATATATATATATATATATATATACATATATAAACATACTTTTCCAAAAATGGTGCCAAACTTCTTAGAAAGTTATGAAACGTCGAGAAATTTTGGTCCGACCCCTAGGTCCCGCCATCCGACCGACGCCAATAGTGTAAGTGCCTTGTGGCAAATACACTAATAAAAGGAATGGGCCCGCTGTTGGATTTATTTTTATAATATCGTTATCCATGTCCTGTGAGCGAACCAATGGTGCTGAACATATTCCTTTTTAAACCTCCAACCGTTAAATAAGAGCGATTCGCCACGGCTCAGTTCGACGTATATAATAATAATCCGTAGAGCGGTGTAGCTTTACCGCCCGTTCGCTCTAAACTAGGCTTGTTGTCTCTGCGCTACAGCCTATGCCCCATACTGATACTGTGACACAGTGGGCACTGACAGCCTATAGTATCCTGTATACTACATTATTCTGTGTGTCATGAACGATGTACAGTAGAGCCTAGATTGACCGTCACCTTCTAATTTGATCTTGCGAAAATACATTCAAGGCAAACAGGTCGCTGCACACGAAGCTAGGAACACTGCCTGGACTTCTGATAGGCGTTAGGCTGGGTACGAGACTGTACAAAGTTAGAAACGCCGGCAGTAGCTATTTCGAGCGACTATGTAGTCTTAAGGCCGCTGCACACGAAGCTGGAAACACTGCTTGGACTTCTGCTGGCCAGTAGGCTGAGTACGAGGCTGAAAATGCGGGCTCGTTTGCTGGCTTACATGATGGATTTTAAAATTAGAACAAGGGCTGTTTTTCTTGCTAGGTACTCTGCTTGTTCTGAGCAAGAACCAACTAGGAAACAGTATCTTGTCACGTGGACGACATGAACTAACGCCCACAAACCAACATGGCGTCATTCTGCTTAGACAACACACTTTTTGCTCTGTGTTTATATTTGAACTATCACTGTGCGCGCATCAGATCTTGTCCTCAAAACAAGCTTTAAAAAACGTCTGTGTGAAAACTAGTAGTCAAATCTAGTAAGGAATCTAGCGGCAAATCCAGCCTCGTGTGCAGCGGCCTTAATATAGATAGATGAAGATAAAGTAGGTAAAGGTCGGTGCACACGAAGTTGGTTTTGCAGCTAGATTTGGCTGCTAAGTTTCAAGCGTGCTGTGACTTTCGTGATAACTTTTATGTGTCGGCTTCAAAAGCTGCGGCTTTGTAGGTGGGTTTGATGCGTGCGCGATGATAATATTTCGAAAGTTAACAAAAGTGAACGTTTGTTGTCTCTGAACAGAACACACACCATGACGCCATGATTGTTTGTGGGCGTTCGTCCATGTTGCCAACGTGACAAGTAACTGTTTTCTAATTAGTTCTTATTCGTAGTCAGCAGAGAAGCAAGCACGAAAAATAGCTCCCGTTTCTACTTTTGAAATCCAGCTTCTAACCACGCACGGGAGTCCGCACTGGTGTCATTTTCATTAACCGACTTCAACAAAAAGGAGGAGGTTCTGTGTTCGTCTGTATATTTTTTTTTTTTATGTATGTTCACCGATTTCTCCGTCAATTATGGACCGATTTTCAAATTTTTTTTTTATTCGAAAGAGTGCACTTCCGAGGTGGTCCCATCGGAACCAAGTCAGGATCTGATGGTGGATCCCGGAGAAATCAAGGGAAACTCTCAAATTTCAAAGGCATGCATAATGTTTTTTTATGTATTTTCACCGATTTTTAGTGAAAAAGAGAAAAATAAAATATTTTTAACAAATAATTGAATCGACTTCAAAAAAGGCACTAAAAAGTAAAAAATAATTGCGTATTAAAATGTTTTGGAGTCGGTGTCAGCCAAAATGAAATCTATTCCGAGAACTACACCGACTCCAAAACATTTCAATACGCAATTATTTTTTACTTTTTAGTGCCTTTTTTGAAGTCAGTTCAATTTTTTTGTTAAAAATATTTTATTCTCTCAGCCAACGCGGCAGTTAACACAAGTACTAACAATGATTCCAGAGGCAAAACCAACCTCGTGTAAAATTAGAAAATGTAACCGAAATTTTCTTTATCATTTGTATACTTTGTGTTTTGTGTATCCTCCAACCAACAAGGAAATTATAATAAATATTTTGTATCTATGATATTATAAAAGTAACTATTTGCTCCAGTTAGATTATTGACTCCAGAAAAAAAACTTGAATATCTAAATAAAACAACAATAATAAAAACTATGAAAAATTTGAAAATAAAATACATCTTGGCACCTGTAACATACAGTGAGTGTTTATATCAATTCTGTCGTAAAATTAAAAATAAAACATGATATTATTTATCTATTTCTCATATCCATACCGTAACTGATCTCAGTCTGATAATCGAAGTTCTACTGTATATTCAACCCCTGGTAGCAGAACTGACAGCCTTTGTAAGTAAGCTACCGTGTAAAATGCTTTATAGTTAGGGTTTCGACTTCAATCTAATAATGTAATATATGAATTATTGCTAATGAATTTACAGTTTTTAGTTTAAATAATATCTTTTGGATATAACGGTCGACAATTTAGATGGTTCTGGCTAAAGTTTTCTGTTCTAAGTAATTTAAGGCAGTAGCTAGAATCAAATTTTATGTAGGTCATCAGAAATTTAAAGTAGGATTCAAATTTTCAAAATTACAAAAAACGCGATATTACTGCTTGTTTGGCCAGTTTCAAAGTTTAACACTTTTATCCCCAGTTATAGCTTCGAAATAAAAGGTTTTTGGAGTAAGACTTCTTTAGGCGCGACTTGATGGCAACTCAAATCTTTTTTTCGGACGAAAGTAACGTTCAGGAAAGTCTATAGTCTGTTTACGCGGTTTCCGCTACCGTAGTAATAAACATATCTCACAGATGGTAGCACCAAACGAATCTGTGGAAACCACCTTGAATGAAATATGAAACAGAGCTACGGACGTAACTAATTTTGTGATCGGCCGAAGCGCTAGCAAAGGTCAACGAAACACATAATTATTTATTTTAAATAATAATGTATAATGGGAATGCACGGACACATATAATTCTTTTCTTTTTATTGCTTACGTTTCGTCAGAATTGCTGACTTTATCAAGTAAGTAATGAAGATTACATAATTATTATTTACAAGACAATTCAAATAAAAAAAATTATAAAAAATATACACTACCAAAAACAATTTTTAATATTAGTAAATAAAGTTTAACATAAAATTATATTTATTTTCAACTTTAGAAAAATCTTCTTAATTATTTATGTCAAATTTAAAAAATTCCCATTATTCATAATTATTTATAATAAATATATTAGGGACGTTAAAATAGAAAATAATAATAATAATCATCATATATATTAATACGCTAAGGTTAAAGATATTTGCCTCTCTTTTTAGAAAAAACCTCACAATTTCTTCACATAAATTATATATCATTTTACAGATAATTGCTTGCTCTACTGACAACGACAACTAAAAAATTTATTATTGCTTTTGTTTTTGTAAATTAATTAAAATACAGCAACGCTGACGGTTTTAATTTTGAAACAACGTCAACACTTCCATCTGTCACCTGACCTTCTTATTGTAATACAACAGACGCAATACTGCAAACTGCCATCTGACGGCTTTAATTTTGAAACAGCGAACAACGCTGAACAACGTCACAGCAATGCTGCATGATGCCATCTGACGGCTTAGCTCAACGCTATTGCTACTTGCGCCTCTATATGACAATTGTAGTAAAATATTTCTTCGATCTGTCATCTGAGCTTCATATTGTAATACAACAAAAAGAAGAACGTTATAAGCAGTGCGCAAAATTAGAAACGAATTGAATACCTGCAATCACATTTAAAAAATAATTTTGTAAAGTGATAATTCTTATACTTATTTAGTGAGAATAATTCGCACAGCTCACACTAGTTATTTATGTTTTGTAAAAAAAAATTTTATATACCTATAAATATAATGAGTAAAATATTATTAATAAGTAAATAAAATATTTTACTTCAATAGAGCAAAATGGTTACGCGTACTCATTTTTTATAAAACTTAGTATGTGGTTATAAATTTTCTTCTACGTGCATTTTCGTTCCAAGAAGTAAAACTTGAAAAAGTCATGTTTTTAGAACCATTCCGCAAATATAAAGCCCTTTAAAGTACGTCATTGTAAATAAATGTATAAATTTTCTTGAGTTTGATACGTAAAAGCTAAACGGATTCAATCACAAATCACACGGCGGTTTGTTGAAAATGCACTCACTCAAATAAATATTTAATATCAACATCGAGTATTGTGCACTCCATGTAGTGCACTGTTTGATGCGGGGTGTTGTCAATTTTGCAATGTACATGTGACGCGCGTGTGGGGACGCTGGTACCATAAAAGTGGAGTCACACATTTCGTGTCAGAAAGACCATCGAGCGTTTATAATTCACAATTTCGTTCAGCCGACAAGTCCTCTCAATTTTCGAATTAAAATTGCTTCTAAGAAACGTAAAAAATATGTGTTCTGAACCGATTTAAGGAAAAATAAAGGTAACGAATGAAACATTCTCAAACGTAATTTGTACGAAAAAAGCTAGATAATTTTACAAAAAGTATTGAAAAAAATACACATCGTGTAAAGCGATGGCACCCAAATTAGGCAAGGAATCTAGTCAATGGCGTAACAATAGGGTGGCGCAGAAGGGGCAAAATGTCACGGGCCCCTGGCCTGAGGAGGCCCCTGGCTCGAGAGCCCGTTAGGACAGGAGAAACCTAACATTTATTACAAAATTTGGTAAAAAAACATTAATTTTGTATTTAATCAACTTAAGTTAGGTATTAACTCAAAAACATACACGAATTATACAAATATCTATTTTACTTCGTGATTTATAAAGATGAAACTATATAAATGATTGGTTAAATAATGAATAAATATTTGTCGTGGCTAACTGTTGCTGAAAACAAAAGCCAATAAAATCTATAATAAAAAAAAGTTGAAACTACAGCGTGAAGCTTTTTTCTATTAAGGGAGGGCGCGATACGATAAATTTGTCACGGGGTGGTACAGTTACGCCACTGAATCTAGTGATAGTTCGAATGTTAACAATAAAGCGAACGTTTATTGTCTCTAAAAACAACAAGCACTATGACGCCATGTTTGATTGTGAGCGTCTGCCCATGTGACAAGACACTGTTTTTAGAAGAGTTCTTGCTCAAACAAGCGGAGAAAAAGCACAAAAAATAGTCCCGCTTCTAATTCTGAAATCCAGCTTGTGACCACGCACGCGAGCCCGCAGTGACATTTCCATCCACGCAGCCAGTGAAAATCCAAGCAACGATTCCAGTGGCAAAATCAGCCTCGTGTGCAGCGACCTTTAGGCGTTATCACTGAGGGCCAGGGGTTGCTATTAAGGGTGCGGGTTGTGCACACACGTAGTCGTTGAGGCTTTTCTAATTTTAGCGAAGTTGAATAAATGCATTTCCGTCACGTGTCGCACGCTAGATCGCTATTAGTTTTGATTATAAATTCTACACCAAGAACCGGCGACGACCGATCCTGTCTGATTATTTGGAACAGTGCATACACTAAACTAAACATTACATTCTGTTGCTTTGATGTTAATGTTTAGACTCAGTAGCGTACCAAAATTAGATAAATTAGTCTTCAAGGTCGCTTCACATGAGGCTGATTTTGCTGCTGGGACTTGCGCTGGCTACGAGGATGGAAATGACGTCACTTCGGGCTCGCGTGCGTGGTACAAGATGGTTTTCAAAATTAGAACCGGGGCTGTTTTTGTGCTTGTTTGAGCAAGAACCAATCAGAAAACAGTATCTTGTTACGGGGGCGACATGGCTAAACGCCCACAAACAAACACAGGGCGTCATAGTGTATGTTCTGTTCAGAGACAATAAATGTTCATTTTTGTTAACATTCGAGCTGTCACTAGATTTCTTGCTAGATTTGGCTGCTAGGTTTCAAGCGTGCTATAGCGCTGGATTTCGTGATGGTTTTTATTTGTTTGCTTCACACGATGCGCGTTTTGAAGCTGGCTTTGTAGATGGGTTTAGTGCGCATGCAGTGACTGTTAGAATGTTAACAAAAGTGAACGTTTTTTTTTTGAACAGAACACACACTATGACGCCATGTTTGTTTGTGGGTCACATGACAAGATATTGTTTTCTGATTGGTTCTTGTTTAAAACTTGCAGAGAAACAAGCACGAAAAATAGCCCCGGTTTTAATTTTGAAATTCAATTTTTGAACATGCTCACGAGCCCGTAGTGACGTCATTTCCATCCTTGCAGCCAGCACAAGTCCCAGCAACGATTCCAGCGGCAAAACCAATCTCGTGTGCAGCGGATTTTATACACTTCTAAATGTAATCTTTCATTTCTCCAATACTTTTCTTATGGATATGTGTTGTCTCAATCTAAGGTCATTATGTTAAATCAGATTTTTTGACAATTTTAAGACCGCTGCACACGAGGCTAGAAACACTGCTTGGACTTCTGCTGGCTGGTAAGCTGGGTACGAAGCTGGAAATGACGTCACCGCGGGCCTGCCTGCTAGCTCACAAGATAGGTTTTAAAATTAGAACAGGGGCTATTTTTCTTGCTAAGTTCGCTGTTAGGTATGAGCAAGCAGTATTTTGTCACGTGGGCGACTTGAACAAACGCCCTCAAACAAACACTATGCCATAGTGTGTGTTCTGTTCAGAGACAATAAGCATGCACTCTTGTTACCGTTCTAATACTATCACTGCGCGCGCACCGAAGCTACCTTCAGAGCAAGCTTGTAAAGGCGTCTCGTGTGAAGCGAGTGGCAAATCCAGCCTCGTGTGCGACGGATTTTACCATGTAATCCAGCATAGGTGGCACCTTGTACACGCAGGCCATTTTTGGGTGACGATGACGCGTTAACAGATGAACATTCATCAATTATTTTTTCTTTAATTTTTGATCTTCGAACGCTCATGTTTTTTTCTTGTCACATGAATTCGTGTCGGGAACTTTATAGACCTACATACTATCAAATCAGAAATCGAAAACCGAATTGTAAAATTTTGGTATATGACTACTGTGCGCTACTGACCGTGACATTACGTCTAACAATATATAAATATGCACATTTCGTTGCTTCAATGTACACTAAAAGAAATTTATTATTTGTGTGCATTCAATTGTCATGTGTGTTAGGTGAATCAGGGGGAACAACCTTCAATTATTAAAAGTAACCAGAGAACATTTATAAATTATAAATGCTTTTTCGATATAGAATCGATTTCTATTCTGTATGTTTTATTGTTTGAAAGGGAATGTGGTGAATTACATTTATTGTTTAACTTTGTTAATGTATATTGATAGGTAAAATAACAAACGTAGGTATATGTCATTTTGTTATTTTTTCGGCCAGATAATCTTTTAAACCATTTAAGTTTTAAATAATATAGACAGGGGAAGTTGGAGCATGATGGAATCATAGGTACGATGAGTATTAATCAGGAAAACTCATAAGACGATAGGTTCGTTCCAAGCAGCCAGCAAACGGTTCCGAAACCGTCACCCTCGTGCGCAGTAGGTAAAACGTGTTCTAAAATCTCCACTGAAAACTTCGTTTTACCTAGTGCGCATGCGGGTGGCGGTTTCGGAACCGTTTGCTGGCTGCTTGGAACGAACTTGATAGAATCATATACAGAAAACTTTTGAAAGAGAGTGCGTGTCCTTTTCGACTTTAGTTACTGACAGTAACAAATCAACTTTCGTAATCATTCATTTATTGACATTTTTTTATACTACAAGTGAATATAAATATACAGACATTTCAGTTGAGTAAAATATTGTATTCAATAGAAAAAGGAAGAGTAAAAACAGTTGTTAGGACGATTAAAAAGGCACTAAACTGACAGACGATCAGTTGTGTACTTATATAAGTTTCATGCTCCTTCGAGGTACTCGAAATTGGCCTTCTAAGACTTCACCGTTTTCCCCCTGATTCGATGCCGGTCGACATCGGAAGAAAAGCAAACACCAAGATTATAATGTACGTATTCTACATTGGAAAAGGAAGTCAGATTTCTTTTCAAATGTTGGCACCCACACTAGAATCTTGATGTTTGTTTTCCGACATCGGATCGGGAGAAATACGAATCCAATGTAGTTGTAGTCTTATTCGACGACTTTGTTGGATCCCTCTATTTTCCCATCAAAGTCATCAATCCAATGTTTAATTATTTATAAAATAATTTTGGTGACTTCGCGTGGTGGACGCTCAGCTATTGGGTACATTGGTAGCTCTTGCACGAAGTCTATAAAAGATCGAAGCAGCTTAGGTTTGGAGTAAATTTCTAATAGTATAATCTTCAAATAGGAATCATGATTCAAACGGAAAAAATATTTTAGTATGACGCGTCGCGTTTCACCGTTGATAATTAATTTATTATTGTTTTTATTAGTGCTTGTCAAAGGATTGATGAAAGTCGTGCCTGCATTTTGCAGCCCTAGACAACCCATTATGTTCGTATCTTTGGGGGTCATCCTGTCACCGGGATCACTGCAGCCTCTCTTATATCATCGGATCGAGTATCCTCGTTCCTTGTACTAGCCTGATCAACTCAAAACGTTGTATACGTCTGAACACGACGGTGTGTTCAGCAAGTGACGCGATGATAGGAATTGTGCCAATTCTTGATTAACACAGATGGGCACTGCCCAACATGATCGTTAGAGGCGTAACCTACATAACCATCCCGGCCTTTGGACTGTTCATAGTCGTGTAAACAGAATCAGTTTATTTAAAATAAGTCACTGACAGTGCCAATGTGTTGTGTTTACCAATGTTCAAAGTTCAAATCATACACGTTTTGTAATTTCAAAAGACCCGGAGTTGAAATGGAAGTGATTGTATGCTATCAGAATGAAAAATTGCAATTTCCCGTAACCAATAATAACATTATGTTTCTCATGAGCTCTATTGTGTGTACATTCCCAGTGAAGTAATTACACTAGTTTCTTACTCCTTACACAATAAAGTCTTTACAAATACCTTCCTGATGACAGTGTGGAGCAGAGTAACGAAGCAGTAACTGATATTAACTATGATAAACGTAACAAAGTAGTGACTAATTGACGTGAGGTGATGTCGCAGACGCACGTAGTATATACATTCATACATCCTGACAGACAAACACACGCACATATTTGTAAGACAATATACCTGCAAGCTCTTTGTAACGATGCCATTAATATGGCTATCCAAATGTTTGAGATCACTTTTAAGGTGGGCTATACCAGTTTATCCTGGAGTGTACATATTCATACTAAGACAAACTAGTTCAGCCTGGTTTGTCCTATCGAGCTTAGGCCAGACCAGTTTGGCCTAGGCCAGTGATGGCGAACCTATGACCCACGCAGTCTTTTTAAATGACCCACGTGTTTAATTCTAGTAAACTCATTTTTTATATCATAAAAGAGAGAACAGTCAATAAGGCCTAGTTTATATGAGAGGCGTTCAACGCGCGTTGGCCCAACGCGCGTTTACAGCTTCTATACAATTGTATAGGACTGTTTATATGATAACGCGCGTTGGTGGCGCGTTGAACGCGCGTTATCATATAAACAGTCCTATACAATTGTATAGAAGCTGTAAACGCGCGTTGGGCCAACGCGCGTTGAACGCCTCTCATATAAACTAGGCCTAACACTAAAAAAACACGACCAAGTGTGAGTAAAACTCGCGCCCTCAGTGTTCCGTCTGTTAATTCATAAAAATGAAATTTGTCATGTAATAAATCTATATATAAAATCAGAAATTTATGATTTTCGGATTTTTTCCTTACTTGTGCTATGCAACCAATTCTCTCGCGTCAAACAAGATTTCCAGGCGTCCCGCGATGGCTCAAACTTTTTTTATTCAACACGCGTGAGTAATATGTAATTTCGGGGCCCTGATAAATTCAGGAGAAATAATAGATTATTTCATGTTGACGCGTAGAGTGCCAATAATGAGCCGTACAGTGTGATAATGAATTTTCTGGACCAATAGAAACGCAGTAGCAAGCCCGAGCGTGCAATAATGAAAAAAAAAACTGCACGCAGCTTCTGGACCAATAGGAACGTGGTAGGCGGTATTGTATATATGAAAACAGCATCGCAATTCAGCGAAAGTCATGGCTATCTTGTGTGCATCGAGGGCGCTGGGTACGTCAATCAATGAAGTGATTTATTATTTTTCCCTCTTTTATCAGGGCCCCGATTACATATTACTCGTGCTAGTTGAATAAAATATTATGTGCGACCATTGATCGAAGGAGAATATTCCACTCGCGTGCGTTTTACCGCACTCGCTACGCTCGTGCGGCAAATTTCACGCTCATGAAATCTTCTCCTTCTCTCACTAGTCGCACAATATACTATTATTTAAGTACCTATAAGACGCAAAGTGTTTTTTAGATATCGCGCGACCTATTCTTTGGAACTTGGAAAGTGTTCTGCATTCCAGCAGGATCAGCCTATGTGTAGAGGTGCAGAGGCGCCGAGCTGGATATATTGTATGGATCCATTTACTTACACTTACCCCTGTTGTATAATGTTAATTACCTCACCGCAGCGACATTTACTTTGTCAGGGTAATTAACATAAAAGCGAAATACGAACACTGCCATTTCTAAGAAACGATGCGACTATAACGTGTGTGTGTATTATTAGGTCCTCGCGTAGGTATAAAATTTTCAAATCAATTAGGCAAAGCCAGAAATCATTAAGGCCCAATACCTGTTTGAAAAAATTTTTCGTAATTTTTTTTATTGGCTTGAATGACGTAAAACATCTCAAATATGGTTGCCAATAACGTTTACTAATGAAAACTTAGTTTAACAACTTTTCAGAGCTGACTTTTTGAAACAACTCTGAATGCTTTAAAATGATAAATTCTGCCACTTTCGGTCATACAGAAAACATGATTTTTGCTGTGTCTCTAGTTGGTTTAGAGACCATATTATGTCAGTCTTGTCGATGATAGCATAGATAGCCGTTTTCAAAACTTGAAACGCGTTTTTCTGAAAACTGTGTTTAAAAAATTGGCCGGTAGTAGAACTTAAACATTTTTCAAGTGACAAATGAAATTTTAGCTGCAGCTTCTTAGATAGATAGTGTAGTGAAGTACACACAATTTTTATGATTGTTTATGCTTTTTACGCTTTTTATAAACAAACTAAGGTCGATTTTTTCATAAAAAATGTGATTTTTTTCAAGAAAATGCCGCATCTGTAAAAATAAATATTTTTTAATAATCGTGTGTACTTCACTAACATAACTCATGTAGATAATGAAGAAAATTTGAGTTTTGCCCTAGGTGCAAATGTGCGACACTTCTACTGTCGGTCGTGGAGGACATAAAAAAAAATTTTCCGCTCTATGCACTCTGTGCCGTCAAAATAATAATCAATAATTACATATGTTACGTGATGAATCGAAAAATCCGATCTTAGATATAATCCGGTAAAAGTCCTTAAAGTCCGGTCAAGATCGAAATTATCCGGTCGGATGTAGATGGTATAACTTAAATAGCAAACGAGAGAAACCGACGTCAAATAAATCAATTGGAAAAAAATGGGTAAAAATTTGTCAGAATTTTTAAGCTATGTACAAAATTAAGGTACTCAACTGCCTAACAAAGGTTAATTGAACACGCGGTTCCGAGCTTTTAACTTTAATAGCAGGCTTTCAAAGTGTTATGGAGTACAGAATGTTATACAAAGAGACTCATTCAGTAAAACAAACACAATCAATTCTAGATATCTAGATGACATAATTTACATATTATAATGACGCATATATAATCAGCTTCGAATATTACAGAGGCTATACAAAATATATACAGGTGTGACAGTTCACTCAGAATATAATTCCGATTTTATATTTATAATCTACTAGCGGTCCCGCCTGGTTTCACCCGGGTGCAAAAGAACAAATGGGGGCACGTGTATTTTAGTTTACCGAGATGAATATTGTGTCCAAATTTCATGATGATCGGAGTTACCGTTCAAAAGTTTTTGTCGGACGGACAAATTTTGAGTTATATTTTGCAACATTTTTCATTGATGCTCCGCTCCTATTGGTCGTAGCGTGATATTATAAATGGACTATCCAACAAAAAAAAATGTTTTTCAATTCAAACCAGTAGTTCCTGAGATTAGCGCGTTCAACCAAACAAACAACAAACAAATTCTTCAGCTTTATATATTAGTATATATACTAGATAGAAATAAAAAATGTAAATGCTCGTTTGTTCAAAATCTTAAATCTCTGAAAGTTTTTCACCGATTGCTTTGAAATTTGGACACAACGTTGCATTCGAATACGCGCCTGTTTTTATATAAACGCCACACTTGTGACATGTGAACATGCTTTTTTTGAAAAACAGTGTCTACAACGCCATCTGTTGGACGTTAATGCAACACACACTATACTAAATCTTCTACGGCAATGAGAGCGCCATCTGTTAGACGTTAAAACAACACACGCTACACTAAATATTTTCCGGCAATGGGTGCGCCATCTGTTGAACGCAAACCTGACTGAGCCACGTCAGCGTGTGGCCGGGTACAGCAATATTACATGAAATTCTTCGTATGTGTGTATGTCCCGCCGAAATAGCGTAAACCAGTAAATTTAGAACAAAGAAAATATGATGCTAATAAAATTTTGTTTTAGCCATACATTTAATCAAAAATAAAAGTGAACCAGAATCAGTGTCTGCAGAACTATCCGGAGTAACGAATCGACACAAACACCGTTTGTACAAATGGTCTCGTGTTGATTCGAGGGAATTGTTTTTGATAGGGTAAAACGATTGGATGATGGACATTTTTTGCTTTGACAATAGTCCATATCTGCTATATAACACCGTTCGTTAGTCTCCATTTAACAATTTAGAGGAATTTCAATTAAGCGGGCTTTTATTTTAGGGTATTTCACGAGTCCCCTGTAAAGAAAATAAAACAAAATGGTTATTTAGTGAACAAAAGTGTTTCTGTTATTTGTGCAGAAATTGTTATTATTGCATTAAATATACACTAACAGAAAAGGGTTGGCTAATACAGACTGTTTTTAAAACTGACTTGTTCATTAACTGCTTCAAATGCCGCAGGCGCAATCTATAAAGTGTTTCTAATAAACATAACTTGCATTCATTAAAGTTTGATTTCAAGTCAAATTCTGAAGATATAATAATAATAATAATAATCTTTATTCGCTCTAAAAAACATGTCATAAGCCGGTGAGGTTGTCAGTTTAACATAGTAAAAAATAAAAATGAAAATAAAAAAAATTGGTTGTCTGTAAAGTCGGTTTACGGGCGATAGTTTTACGTGATAACGTATTCCGCTCGAATATCATATTTAATAATACATTACTGCGCTCTCGCTTGCACGCACAGGGTCAGGCGGAACGTTACGGAACGTTACACTTTTTCGTGCGTGCATCTGGTGTTTCATCAATTTATAAGACGTTATCACGTCAAAAACTTATTCCGCCATCTTTAGAAGTCCGCCATATTGGATTTAAACTAACATCACTTTATTTTTCGAGTTATTCTCAGCAAGCCCTTTCATTTGATACCCATATTGTAGGAAAGCATAATAAAATTAGTTCGCCATCTTTAGAAGTCCGCCATATTGGATTTAGAGTGACGTCATTTTATTTTTCGAGTTATTCTCAGCAAGCCCTTTCATTTGATACTCATATTGTAGGAAAGCATAATAAAATTAGTCCGCCATCTTTAGAAGTCCGCCATATTGGATTTAGAGTGACGTCACTTTATTTTTCGAGTTATTTTCAGCAAGCCCTTTCATTTGATACCCATATTGTAGGAAAGCATAAAAAACTTAGTCCGCCATCTTTAGAAGTCCGCCATATTGGTTTTAGACTGACGTCACACAGCTAACCATGCATTGTCATTCAAACTAAACGTGTATACAAATTTTCATCTCTCATCGGTTGATGATATCTGCTTCAAAATTACCGAAGGCATTCTAGTCGCCCACTTACTAATTCAGTCGCTCACTTAATAATTTAGTCACCCAACTATTAATTTATCGTCACGCGCAGTCAGTCGCTCACTTAGTAATACAGTAACCCAAATTGATTATTTTTGTCACCCAAAATTGTAAATTCCGCTCGAATATCATATTTAAGTCAGGCGGAACGTGACACATTTCGGAACGTGACACTTTTTCGTGCATGCAGCCGGTGTTTCATCAATTTATAAGATTGGTGTTTCATCAAATTGTTTATAAGACGTTATCACGTTAAAATGAAAAAAAATAAAATAAAATATTAAATACGAAGCATTAAAATTAAAATACCTATAATCTATATACTCTCAAAATCACAACACTGGTAACTTACGAAGAGAGATACTCATTAGTCAAGTAAAATGCGTTAGAAATTAATATTTTTTTAACAGAAAGCTTTATTTGACTTTTAGAATTATTTTTTATGTCCTCCGGGAGTTTATTGTAAAACTTGACACAACTGCAGTATACACTATACACTATTACTAAAAAGTGTAAGCCGATGTTTTGGTATTTTTAAGTTATGGATTATCTCTAGTTTCACGATGTCAAACATCACGTAGTTTAACAAATAAATGTTCGTTATTTAAAACAAAAATGCATTCGTAGATGAAATGACATGGCAATGTTTTGTCTGCATATTTGCATAATATGTTTTACTAGCGGCCCGGTCCAGCTTCAATCCGTTTTTTCGTTGACTTACGTTGAAAAATTGATATCTAATTAGGTACAGTAAACTATCCTCAAAATACAGACGTATGCCATAACATTGTTTTGTTATAATATCTCAAAGGGATTAGGCACCGTTTTCGATGAAAACTTCCAGTCGGCTTGATTTTTTCCGACATCTTCAACAATCATCGTCATATTTCAACCAATTTACACAAAACATTAATGAATTATATAGACGTTAATGACCTTAGTATTTGATCGTCAATAATTAATTAATCTACTATAAATAGCTTTAGACAAAAAACGGTGATTTTCCATTTATTTTGTAAGTATAGATCTAACAGTGACTATGCGTCATCTCCTGGGAAAATCCTTACCTTTATATGCACATTACATTTTAGTTTACCAACTTATTAACCACACATTACTGATTGTGTCAGTATAATTTGTGAATATTGTGTTTGGATCGTTATATATATTATATTTTTTTTTTGTTTCAACTGTTTAGGGCTGTAAGTATTTAAATAGACAGATAATATTTAGTTGTTTTATAAATTTGAGCAGCATAAAATATGTTGCTACTATTATTTACAAAAAATATTAAATAATAATAATAAATAATTGCAATTAATAATTTGCTTTTTAAATTAAGTATTATAGATAATTAATTAGAATGGTTAATTATATCTACTTTTGCATATTGTCATTGCATTTTAAATTATACAGAATTATTTTTAAGTTAATTCTTCTTTTTTAACAGCGTGTAGAAATCAAATAGGTGAACAAATATTTTAAGTAACTTTTTTATTAAAACAAAAATAAGAAAGAAACAGTCGTTCAAAGTTTAATTAAATTTTTTTAATTTTATTTAATTAATTCAAAAGCCCGGTTAACACACACGAAGAAATGATAGCACGAATCGGAAATGCATCCCAAATAGGGAAGGCCCTTTTCACAACTACACGCATGTATAGAAGCATGGCTACGGCGCACGCATCTTTGTGTCCTACAAAACGGGGAAACTTCGAACAATTTCTGTGAATACTTGATAATGATATAACATATTTACATAGTGACACGACATAACGCCAGGATCGACCTCAAAATTTAATGAAACTTTGAAAGTCCGTTTCTTTTTCGTTTTTGACTTTTGATAAAAAAGTTACTTGAAATATTTGGTCATCTATTTGATTTCTACACGTTAAAAAAACAAACGACTTAAAAATCATTCTGTATTATAAAATAAATAAAAAATTTTAAGGATAATTAATAATACATGCTAAAATTTACATTTTCACATTTATAAAAGAAAATTCGTGTTTGGATCTGAACATGTTTGTTTGTGGGCGTTTGCCCATGCCGCCCACTTGTGAAGATTACTGTTTCCTGATTGGTTCTTGCTCAATACAAGCAGTCAAACAAGCACGAAAAATAGCTCCGGTTCAAACTTTAAAATCCATCTTGAGACCACGTACGCGAGCCCGCAGTGACGTCGTTTTCATCTTCGCGGCCAGCGCGCCAGTCAGCGTAGGTCCCAACGGCCACTAAATAAAGTGTTTGTTATATGTATGAGTCAGAAGTTATTGATATACGACTCATAAACTCTGCTATAAACCGATGACAAAAATAACTTTTTAATAGAAAAACTGGATCACTATACCTAATCGTAAATAA
Organism: Xanthostigma xanthostigma; assembly: GCA_963575645.1. Taxonomy (NCBI): domain Eukaryota; kingdom Metazoa; phylum Arthropoda; class Insecta; order Raphidioptera; family Raphidiidae; genus Xanthostigma; species Xanthostigma xanthostigma. The sequence continues at coordinate 19,964,019 of OY754468.1, forward strand.
TGTCGAAAATTGTCTGCTTGCGTCAATAAGTTATTAAACAATTTAAAAAACAGGTTTTGGCAAACTGTGCAGCACATATGATATGGCCAGTTCCAGCTTTAAATTAAAGTTTGATTTGTAAATATACTCGGGTAATATTATCTCTATTGTCTATTATCTATATTCTATAATATAAAAAAACTGATGTAAAAATTGATTAATCGTGTCACGTTATGGAATAATTAATGACGTGAAAAAAGTACAATATCGGGTATTTATGATAAGCTCGCAAATTTTGAAATAAAATTAAACGGACACTAAATTGAGTTCGAAAAAATTGAGATATTCATGGCGCAATTTCAATAGAAGGTATGATGGTGGATAAAATAAAACAGAAATAATATAATTTTATGGGAGTTCAAGAAAACAAGAGCAGAGAATATATTATACAAGCAGAGCTGGGCAAAGCACTGAACTTAAGTGATTGCAGCATTAAGAATCTCGCACTTCCAAAAATGCCCGATTTATTCAAGTGACAAGCACTTTTATACGAAAAATGCTTAAAAGCATCGAGTAGTTATAAAAGTGCTTAAAAACATTATAAGCATTTTAAAGGAACTTTTGAAATCTTATCTTCCAAATAAGTAAAAAGTCTTATGTTTCAACCAAGAAGGTTTCCATCAGGAGATCAAGGTCGAGCGTAGCGGTGGACCGATATCTGTCGCATGAACCAAAATGGTATCGCACACACGTTCATGGCTTACATGTGTGTAGTGTCTGCGAAGATAAACAATTTTGGTAACTATGGCGAAAACAGATGGAAAGAACCGAAGTTTTCCCAGGTAGTGATAAGAGCGCCATCTCGCGTGCGCCAGCAAACGGTTCGTCTTGAAACACGGCAAGCATAGGAAGCTAGGTCTCCTGGTTACAGCCTTCTTGCTTTCAACATATTATATTAATTTTGGATATGAACCATATTTTTAAATGACGGGAAAGTTTCTGCTTAAACAAGAAAATCTCTATCATCAAACGAAATATGAATTATAAAAAATAAACGGTATAATGTTTTAGCCACGAAGTCTTTAACCAGGAGACCTAGCGTTCTATGCTTGCTGTGTTTCGAGATGGACCGTTTTCTGGCGCACGCAAGATGGCGCTGTTATCACTATCTGGGAAAACTTCGGTTCTTTTTACCTGTGTTCTCCATAGTTACCAACTTCACAGACGCTACACACATGTAAGCCATGAGCGTGTGTGCGTTACCCAGTAGCCATATTGGTTCATGCGACAGATGTCGGTCCACCGCTACGCTCGAGCTGGTTCTCCTGGTTATGACTTTGTGGTTTTAGCATTGGAAGTTCTTGCTATTTTAATAACTAAAAAATCTCAGTTAGATGTCTCCGTCAACGAAAGCCATGTTACAATCCAACACATACACACAGCGGACGTTCCGCGCTGTCATCTAACGAAATACTATAGTGACTAAAAAAACTAGTAACTAAATGTCGTCACAAACGTAATAAGTGTCGCGTCAATTGTACGGTTTTACTCCTAATCGAACGCGCCATTAGATATTTCACATAAAAAAATAAACTGTCCTTCTGCCTTGCAATGGTGAAACCGAGTATAGTCAAAAGGAAAGGAAACTGACGTACCTATATCCGTATACAACAAACACTATGGTGCACAATCAGTTGATTACAACAATACAACAACAAAGTCTTTAATAATGTTAATAATAAAGCGTCTATAAACTCTCATACAGAAAATGTTAACGTTTTAATTTGAAATGTTAATAATAATTTTGATTCATTTTTGAAAACGTGCGTTTAGAATTGTGGGATTAATTTATTTGTAAGTGAAACACAGGTTATGAACGATTTTAATTAGTGCTATTCTATATGGTCAATGTTAAAATTTACAGTGCTTTGTCACTTTCTAACAGACTTCACATTACATAAGCGAAAGTGAGACAGACATTTTACAATGCTGTAAGTTCGAATTACAGAATAGCAGTTATTAGCAAATACCCTACCATGTTTAAATAATTTTACATGTGTTTGTAAGCGTCGAAGGACGGTGTTAAAGGTCGCTCTTCAGGTATAGCGTGTCTGCGAGGAAGATTACTTAATAGCGTTATTCTGTATGATCAATGTTAAAAATTTTGTCTCACTTTAACTTATGTAATGTTAAAATTGTTAGAAAGTGACAAAAATTTTAACAGTAGTAAATTCTTACATCGATAACAGAGTAGAGCTATTAAGTATTAGAAATATTTAAAAAACCGCTGACATTACTCATTAGAAACATTGTAAGTGAAGTTCTGTTTATTTTAAACCTGTTTTAAATATCTATATTAACATAATTAAAATCCTTTAAATTAATTTTATCTGATAAAAAATAAATTTAATATAATCGGAGGTAATTTTAATTGTCGTGTGGAGGACTGCTTCAACTACGCTTAGATATACCTATTGTTTAAACTACAGACATGCATTATCGTAAAAAACTTGATTCATCAACGAATAATAATGAATTTTTATGTCGCTAAATAGCAACTTTCCAATTTGCGGTTTGTAGTAAACTGGGTACAAGTGTGATTGATTTAATATTTTCAAAAATATTGGTTATAGATGATTTTCGGTATGTTAATTGGCTGAGAACAGGGTATATTTTACTCAACATATAGACTTCATTGCTAGAATTGAAAATAGCCCTCCATAAGTCAGAAGTATATTTAAAATTATTAGTGTTGACCACCTAAACGATAATTTAAGTAGGCACAGTTAAAAAAAAATCGCACAGATCGAGTCTGGATGTGATGAACATAAACTGTGGTTTGATAAAAAACTGCAATAATGCAAAGTACTCAGTTAAAACTAAATAAAAACAATTATAATGATGATGTTATTAATCAGTATCATATATGTAGTGAAAGTCATAAAAAAAAATAAAGAAAGAAGAAAGGGGAGACTTCATTGTAGAAAATTCGTCAAATGTGCTCTCAATATCAATACATTTTTTAAGATCTGTATTTTACAAAATTTAGTCAAGTTTGAATAAGTACAATTTGTCGAAAATATTTGACTTCGCTCAGTTACTGTAGCGAAACTATTTAGTTTGTATTTTATCTCATAAAAACTGTTTTCTCGCGCTACTTGTCAACATGGCAGCCCGGCGGTTGCAGTCACATTTTGCATTTTTCCTCATTTCATTCAGGGCGTTCGAACTCCAAATTTCCAAAGTTTCAAAATATCCGCAATTATTCCGATTAAACCGTTGGTTTTATATTACTTTTCCTGAATTATAATATCTTTGTTGTACATGTAGCATTCGATAACAAGTTTTAAAATATAATAATTATTTTATTTATTTTGCAGAAAATGTGTTTTCTTTGGTGGATGTCGGATTAGAATCTGAGAGGATCAGTGTGCGGTAAGTCGGTACTTTACCTACTACACTACTTTAAGATATCTAAAATGAAAATATAATATCATAATGACGGACCAGTTTTTGTAAGCTATAATTTTAGATGTATGAATTGATCGTTTTCCCATTTTGCCATTATTTACATAGACACTCAATGTTATCAAAATCTCTTCAAAATATTGATTTCAAAAAACATCTTTTTAATTCAGTTTTTATTGACTATTTGGGCTCCTAGATAGGAACCTAATCTACCTTAGAGCTCACTCACGAGGAAAATCAGCAAACAGCCTCAATTAGGAAGATGGAAAATATTTGTACTACCCAGAGACCTACAACGAAATCCACAAAAGCTGCTCATGAAACATCTTCTACCGATCTTTCTGCTAACAAAGTTTCCGTTAAAGTTCAGAAGGATGCCGTTTCAACGCCAGATAATTCTAGTACAATGAAGATCAGTTCAAAAATTCCGCGCCCATTTCAAACTGCATCGGTGACCTCTAATATATCAAAGCCTATCAGTACGCCAAAAACTACGAGAGTAAAAATTTACGGAGGTACAATATCGCTTGCCCAAAAATCAGGTCGAGATGTTTGCGAAGTACCATCACCGATTTCCAGGAAAGCACGTTGTATACCTCAGTTGTCAGCAGCTCCAAAACAGCAAGGTAGCTCTTATTGAAAAAAATGGATTGATTAAACAACAAAATATTAACAATATTGTCTTACCAACCAATGCCTGTTCACTATCTAGTACTTCTTTAACAAAACTATTTCTCAACCTACTGATTTTCTATTTTTTTATTCTCCCTATATTGATATTAGACCTATTTTAACTGGACCAATTAATTTAACGGCTATTGACTCTTTTTCAGTTAATACAAATACCACCAGTACAGTACCGTCTAACTGGAGAACAATGAAATTGAAGGCAAGTAATTTTTATATTAAATCTTGCTTATAAAAAGAGCGCGAATTCGCAATTACATATATGTCACAGGTATATTGTCAAACCCGTGATATTATAATTTCACTTAGAGAAATTATGATATCATGACTCTTTGTCAATCGTGCAATCATAAATTCATTAGTCAAATTACAATATCACCGGTTTGACAATATCCCGGTGACATATTATATAAGTTTAATTAGCTGTCAATTTTATAATTACTTAATGCAATTATTATTAATTGATGATGCATTTTTTGTTTCGAAAATACCATTGAATATTTACCAGATTTTTTTATTTTTACAACTATACATCTAAGCAGTAAAAGTAACAATTTGGCCACTTCAGTAGTGCACAATAGCCGGAGAGCTGATGACGCAATTTAGGGTATGTATTTTAGGCAGGTTGAAATAATGAAAAAACAGTAATTTATCAATGGGTGAATCTGAAATGGTGAGTCTGCCTGAGCATTTGCGGTTATTTCGCGCCTGCGCAGCATATGACATCTGCAAAAAAATATCCCCAAAAAACATGTTTTAGGCAACTTGAAACTTTTATAATCTTTGAGATCAGCATTTATATAATCCAGAAATGAAAATTCCAGAACATTTTGTCGGTTATAAAGTAGGGGCAGAACCCCCCGAAGATATTTTATTAATATACGCAATGAGCACGATACAGGTCAAACGGATGAACGGATTGAAACCAAATTTTGGGAGGATGTTTGGTATGCAGATATGAAAAGTTCTATTATTTTTGGGGAAAATCGGCGCATGCGCAAAAGAGATATTTGCTATAACGGTGTTTTTTATATAATAATGGTTGTTTCTTATTTAATAATGATATACTTTTCATAACAGTTTATTATTCTATTTATTTTTTCAAGAAAGTTTTGTGAACTGTTTTTATTCTGGCATATTTTCAAAACAAAACAGCAGTTGGTTCTTGTCTTATTTTCAAAATATTTCCGAAATTATTAAGTTTAGAATTTTTTTTTTCACAAAACTTTCTTGAAAAAATAAATAGAATAATAAACTGTTATGAAAAGAATATCATTATTATATAAAAAACAACGTTATAGCATATATCTCTTTTGCACATGCGCCGATTTTCCCCAAAAACAATAGAGCTTTTCATATCTGCATACCAAACATCCTTCCAAAATTTGGTTTCAATCCGTTCATCCGTTTGACCTGTATCGTGCTCATTGCGTATATTAATAAAATATCTTCGGGGGGTTCTGCCCCTACTTTATTACCGACAAAATGTTCTGGCATTTTCATTTCTGGATTATATAAATGCTGAACTCAAAGATTATAAAAGTTTCAAGTTGCCTAAAACATGTTTTTTGGGGAGGTTCCATGATAGTTGATCCTCCGACAATAAATCCCCGACAAAATATACCCGACAAAATATCCCTGGACAAAATATCCCCGGACAAAATATCCCCGGACATATCGCCCCAGTGACAAAACATCCCCGACAATTGATACCAAATAAACATTAATTTACAAATAAAATCAAATATTATGAAGCTTCCCATTTTGTATTTTAAGTAACTCAAATGGATGTTTGTAAGTTGCTGTTCTGTTGATTTCTCATCACGCGCAGTCAGTCGCTCACTTAGTAATACAGTAACCCAAATTGATTATTTTTGTCACCCAAAATTGTAATTTACAGTCACTCGTTTAAATACTACCCACCCCGTCATCGTTGACCCCGGAATTGTTTTTTTAAAAACTCCACATTTGCCCCTTCCCGTTTCACTTCGAGACAATTCGCATACCCGTTTATCGTTCTCCTCGGAATTGTTTTTTTAAAAACTCCACATTTGCCCCTTCCCGTTTCAGTGCGAGACAATTCGCATACCCCTTTATCGTTCTCCCCGGAATTGTTTTTTTAAAAACTCCACAATTGCCCCTTCCCGTTTCACTGCGAGACAATTCGCATACCCGTTTATCGTTCTCCACGGAATTGTTTTTTTAAAAACTCCACATTTGCCCCTTCCCGTTTCACTGCGAGACAATTCGCATACCCGTTTATCGTTCTCCTCGAAAGTGTTTTTTTAAAACTCCACATTTGCCCCTTCCCGTTTCACTGCGAGACAATTCGCATACCCATTTATCGTTCTTCCCGGAATTGTTTTTTTTAAAAACTCCACATTTGCCCCTTCCCGTTTCACTGCGAGACAATTCGCATACCCGTTTATCGTTCTCCTCGGAATTGTTTTTTTAAAAAATCCACATTTGCCCCTTCCCGTTTCACTGCGAGACAATTCGCATACCCCCTTATCGTTCTCCCCGGAATTGTTTTTTTTAAAACTCCACATTTGCCCCTTCCCGTTTCACTGCGAGACAATTCGCATACCCGTTTATCGTTCTCCTCGGAATTGTTTTTTTAAAAACTCCACATTTGCCCCTTCGCGTTTCACTGCGAGACAATTCGCATACCCGTTTATCGTTCTCCTCGGAAGTGTTTTTTTAAAACTCCACATTTCCCCCTTCCCGTTTCACTGCGAGACAATTCGCATACCCCTTTATCGTTCTCCTCGGAATTGTTTTTTTAAAAAATCCACATTTGCCCCTTCCCGTTTCACTGCGAGACAATTCGCATACCCGTTTATCGTTCTCCTCGGAATTGTTTTTTTAAAAAATCCACATTCGCCCCTTCCCGTTTCACTGCGAGACAATTCGCATACCCGTTTATCGTTCTCCTCGAAAGTGTTTTTTTAAAACTCCACATTTGCCCCTTCCCGTTTCACTGCGAGACAATTCGCATACCCCTTTATCGTTCTCCCCGGAATTGTTTTTTTAAAAAGTCCACATTTGCCCCTTGCCGTTTCTCTGCGAGACAATTCGCATACCCGTTGTTCGTTCATCTCGAAAGTGTTTTTTTAAAACTCCACATTTGCCCCTTCCCGTTTCACTGCGAGACAATTCGCATACCCCTTTATCGTTCTCCCCGGAATTGTTTTTTTAAAAACTCCACATTTGCCCCTTCCCGTTTCACTGCGAGACAATTCGCATACCCGTTTATCGTTCCCCTCGGAATTGTTTTTTTAAAAAATCCACATTTGCCCCTTCCCGTTTCACTGCGAGACAGTTCGCATACCTCCTTATCGTTCTCCCCGGAATTGTTTTTTTAAAATCTCCACATTTGCCCCTTCCCGTTTCACTGCGAGACAATTCGCATACCCGTTTATCGTTCTCCTCGGAATTGTTTTTTTAAAAACTCCACATTTGCCCCTTCGCGTTTCACTGCGAGACAATTCGCATACTCGTTTATCGTTCTCCTCGGAAGTGTTTTTTAAAACTCCACATTTCCCCCTTCCCGTTTCACTGCGAGACAATTCGCATACCCCTTTATCGTTCTCCTTGGAATTGTTTTTTTAAAAAATCCACATTTGCCCCTTCCCGTTTCACTGCGAGACAATTCTCATACCCGTTTATCGTTTTCCTCGGAATTGTTTTTTTAAAAAATCCACATTTGCCCATTCCGGTTCACTGCGAGACAATTCGCATACCCCTTTATCGTTCTCCCCGGAATTGTTTTTTTAAAAACTCCACATTTGTCCCTTCCCGTTTCACTGCGAGACAATTCGCATACCCGTTTATCGTTCTCCTCGGAATTGTTTGTTTAAAAACTCCACATTTGCCCCTTCCCGTTTCACTGCGAGACAATTCGCATACCCCTTTATCGTTCTCCCCGGAATTGTTTTTTTAAAAACTCCACATTTGCCCCTTCCCGTTTCACTGGGAGACAATTCGCATACCCGTTTATCGTTCACCCCGGAATTACAATTCGCATACCCGTTTATCGTTCACCCCAGAATTGTTTTTTCAAAAACTCCACATTTGCCCCTTCCCGTTTCACTGCGAGACAATTCGCATACCCCTTTATCGTTCACCCCGGAATTGTTTTTTTTTTTTAACTCAACATTTGCCCCTTCACGTTTCACTGCGAGACAATTCGCATACCCCTTTATCGTTCACCCCGGAATTACAATTCGCATACCCGTTTATCGTTCACCCCGGAATTGTTTTTTCAAAAACTCCACATTTGCCCCTTCCCGTTTCACTGCGAGACAATTCGCATACCCCTTTATCATTCACCCCGGAATTGTTTTTTTTTTTTAAACTCAACATTTGCCCCTTCCCGTTTCACTGTGAGACAATTCGCATGCCGCTTTATCGTTCACCCCGGAATTACAATTCGCATACCCGTTTATCGTTCACCCCAGAATTGTTTTTTTAAAAACTCCACATTTGCCCCTTCCCGTTTCACTGCGAGACAATTCGCATTCCCCTTTATCGTTCACCCCAGAATTGTTTTTTTTTTAAACTCAACATTTGCCCCTTCCCGTTTCACTGCGAGACAATTCGCATACCCCTTTATCGTTCACCCCGGAATTACAATTCGCATACCCGTTTATCGTTCAGCCCGGAATTGTTTTTTCAAAAACTCCACATTTGCCCCTTTCCGTTTCACTGCGAGACAATTCGCATACCCCTTTATCGTTCACCCCGGAATTGTTTTTTTTTTAAACTCAACATTTGCCCCTTCCCGTTTCACTGTGAGACAATTCGCATACCCCTTTATCGTTCGCCCCGGAATTACAATTCGCATACCCGTTTATCGTTCACCCCAGAATTGTTTTTTTAAAAACTCCACATTTGCCCCTTCCCGTTTCACTGCGAGACAATTCGCATACCCCTTTATCGTTCACCCCGGAATTGTTTTTTTTTTAAACTCAACATTTGCCCCTTCCCGTTTCACTGCGAGAAATTCGCATACCCCTTTATTGTTCACCCCGGAATTACAATTCGCATACCCGTTTATCGTTCACCCCGGAATTGTTTTTTTAAAAACTCCACATTTGCCCCTTCCCGTTTCACTGCGAGACAATTCGCATACCCCTTTATCAAAAAAAGCGATGGTTTTCAATCTTCATGAAAATGTGAGTTTTAAGTTGGTCTCAAAGTGAAAAAAAAATAAAAAGTAAAAACAAAACTCATTCCGGTACCGGGAATAGTTTAGGAAAAGATTTCAATAATTAAAAAATAATTTGAATAATTAAGTAAACGATTTAATTTGATGAGCGCGTTTTTCATGAAAATTTTATGTTTTTATTTCTCTTATTCAATTCAGACGTTCTTTTGTCGGGGGATATTTTGTCTATAGGATATTTTGTCGGGAGATATTTTGTCGGGGGATATTTTGTCGGGGAGATATTTTGTCGGGGGCTATTTTGTCGGGGATATTTTGTCGGGGGTTGAAAACGCGCAGTACCAAATACATCAGATTGCTACAGGTATAACCGAACTGTACCAGAAATTGATCATAAGTCACTTAATATATTTTTCAAAAGAATAGTATAATTGAGGTTAAATGAAAAAGGGAAAAATTACTTTAAAGTAAGACGAATTGGTACATCTGAACAGATTTCATCAGAATTAAATTAATAAAATAAATATAACAATAACTGACTTAATGTCTTTTGCTTGTAAACAGACAATATTGCATAATAAATTGTAATTAAATTACTATTATCTTTGGGCAGACACGAACGTTCTCGAGTGATGGAGCTACCGCAATTCGGCTATCTTCAGTGACTTTAGATCACCCAAACAACTTGTTGAAGACAGAAAGAACGATCTCTAGTTTACCAACCAAACGCCAGTTTGTAGCTAGTGGTTCTAAAGCTGCACCGGGGACATCAAAACTATATTCTAACAAGTATAGGGCAAAGAGAATGAGTTGGACTGATCTGTCTAATAAGGCAATGTCTTTAGTCCAATCAAATAATACAAGCATTAGTCACAGCGTAGACATGAAGACAACGACAAAGATTCCCAGTAAAACGAAAGATCAGCCGCTTATTAGCAGCAAGGGCGTTTTATCGACATCTGCATCACGTAATGATGCGATGTACGAACTATTGCTTACGGCAAGTGATTTGAGGAAAATCAACAAATTGATTCGACTAAAAGGTGAGCTTCGATTTCGCAAGTTCTGAGGCAAATTAAAACGACTTTATATTAAATTGGCTCCGACCGCAAAATTTTATCATCTTACGTTTTTTACTGCACTTTTTACAGGAGATTCATTTTTTTTCACGTTTTAGTGACTGCGATGCGTAGTGTACACGTTATTAACTGCTTTTTTCCTTAATATTATGTAATAGTATTAAGGATGTGTATAAGGTCAAATTGTGTAGTACATCTAATTAAATTTTCAAAATCATAAATATATAAAAATTTTCATTTGCGAAGGCTTTGTGTTAATTTTAATCATTTTTTATGGTAGATTTTCTAAAAATTTTCCTATAATTAAATATTATGAACAAATATTTAACATTTAATTTGACTACTGTGACTTTAGTCAAAAACAATCAGGCAACATGGCTGTCCACGTGGTCTTCTGACACTCGGAAACATAACGTGGAGATAGAATTTCTGACCTCAAAAATTTGAAGCTATGGATACTATAAAAATAATAATAAATAAAAATGTCAAATCAAAATTCAAAGATAGTTTTTTTATTATGAATTATTATCAAGCAATCAAAGTGGTGATTAAGAAATCAATTATCATTACGCAAAGTAATAAACTGATACATAAAGTCAGTAATTAAAGTTTACTTTTGGCAGATTTTTGTTAAAGCAAAGTTTTTTCAAATTAATTGCAGATAATCTGTACGAACATTTTAGTTTTCCAAACAAAAATAAATATCTCAAATCTTTTACATACTTTTGTTACATTACAGCGTTTATCCGACATATAAACGCATTTTGTGTTCTAAATGCACATAAATCTCAAAAATGACAGGTCCAGAATAATTGACAGTTGGTTCACGTGATATGACATTTCATAAATGCGATTTTTATTATCGACATGCAGGAACGCGACGTTGCCTCATTGTCTCATTACATCCGCCATTAATTAAGATTAAGATTTGGAGAATTGATTTCATCACTTTCAAAATAAAATATTTCCGTGAAATTGCCGGTAACCCCACATTTTTTTGGGCTTGAAAAATCGCAAATTGTACAAAGAAACTGATAATAAGTTTTTGAATCATAAATCATTGAAATAAAATGATAAATGTTTTAATCTTCTCAAAATTTTTAACACTTCCGGTAGAAATAACATTGAGTAAATGGTGATTTTAAAATGAATTTTTTCATAAAAAACGTCGGTAAGGTATCTATTTTTTGGTTTTAATCGATGCAGGAGGTCTAATTCTATAACATATTTTAAATTTAGGCAAAAATCTTCGAATTCAAAAATGTTATATACATCCTTAAATCAGAAAAAAAACTGCTAAACCGATTTAAGTAAAATTTATGTGAGATCACCCTGAATGTATGCCCTATTAAATAGAAAAAGGATGATCAAAGTCAGTTTACAAATGCCGACAATATAAGATAATATATATTTGAATCTTTTCTTGAAGTCAGTGAAAAACGACTGAACCGATTTAAAAAAATATTTAGGACGAGTTCGTAAACATTCTCAATAAGACGATGTCAAAATTTTTAGTCAGCCCTTTCAGAATGGTTATGGCCGAACAAACATTAAAAAAATATACATGTAGAATTGATAACCCCCTTTTTGATGTTGATTAAAAAGCACAATATTCAATTAATTGTTCCATCCAGTTTTATTTATAAATAGCCGCATCATTCTTGCATGATACCCACTGGTATTATATAAATCAATATTATTTTGCCATAAATGCGCCCTGTTGGACTTCTATGTTTGTATTCGTTTGACATTTTAATTGCCTCGTGGTATCAAAAATAAAAATGGAACTTCATGTTAATTATTTAAGTATGTTATGTTGCAGAAAAACTAAAGGTGAATGAAGATTTCATCGCAGAAAAAAAAATTGAATCTGATAATGACTATAGCACTGATAAAATGCCTGTCGCAAGAAATAGTTTCATCGCACGGAAAACGTCAGTAGAAGTTACAGAAAAAGATTCCAATACAGTAAAAAAATCTGTTACAGGAAAAGGCTCTGGCGCAGGTATTGACTATGAGGAAGAAATAGCTGGTTTAATAGCCTTGAGAATGTGCTGCGATTTAAATGTAACCGACTTCCAAATATGTATGAATCATCCTCAAGTTCCAGGTCTTGATGATGTTGTTTTTACATATAAAGTATCCGAATTAGAATCTGTAACGGTATACATTCAGCTCAAGCATAAGGACTCCAACGGAAAGAAGATTCCTAAGACTGCGTTTGAAAGAGAAAAGGACGATTATAGTTTATTTAAATACTTTGATGCTTATAAAACTATTAAAAGTAGAACGACTATCTGGAAGGAAATCGACCGAAATTGTGAAAGTTTTGTAATATTTACAAATGCCAGAATTGATCCTAAGGAATGTCAAGAACTCAAATTGTATGCTTCTAATACCACCGTGAGACTTCAAGAAAACACCAATGAACCGTTACATTATCAAAAAATATTATTTTCGGGGAATAAAAAGTTTCCAGGCAAAATATATACATTCATTATAACAAATGATGATAGCAGTGAAGAAGAACGAAACTTCTTCAAGAATTTGTTTTTGTTTGTTAACCAAAGCAATGTGAGTCAATTAAGATCTACAGTTACTAGAAATTGCATGAAAGATTTATTAGGGGATTCGTGTGATAGAACCAAAGTAGATGATACAGTTACAAAATATAGAGAGTATATTAAGCGTAGGAAGAACTCAACAGTGAATAAATCCTTTACTAAAGAAGAAATATTGTGTAAGGTAACGTGGCTGTACACTAAATCATTGCATATTGCTCCAAAACCCGTAGTTAATGTCAGTAAAAATAATATTATTGCTTGGAATGAGATCACACTTGGAAAAAGGCTCGTTGTGGTTAGTGAGTACAATGAAAAGTACGTTGACTTTCTTCAGCATTGCCTCGAGGAAGACCGTGCTCGAAAATACTTACGGTTGAATTTAAAACATCTAAAGTTAAAGCTAATCAAAGAGTATCTAGCTACAGCCTGGAAGAACGAATCTATTAGTCACTATCAAACGCTTTTTCTGGAAACTGATCAGATTATTGAAACAGATGAAGAAAAATTGTTAATGGAAGCTATTAATGTGTTAGCTGATAAATCTAATTACACTTTAATAATTGCCTGTAAATTTATCGAAAAAGTATTAGAAATTGACAGCGTAACTAATAATATTCCAGTATTGATTTGTCTAAAAGATTTGAAAAATGAAAATGTACTAATGAAGAAATCATTGACGTATTATGGCGTTTCGAAGACACTGGAAGAAATTAGTAAATTTTCGATAGTTAATACATGTTTTCGTACACACCATATGCTGGAACTACTATTATCTGATTTTAAAATTGGATGCGCTTACAACAAATACATAAGCTTTTACGTGGAGAGAAAACTGACAATTACTGCTGTTAAACCATCCGTTTTAAATTGTAACAATTTAGAAAGAAACGTAATATGCTTATCTGGTAATTTTGAAAAACTTAAGTTGAACAGAGACTCATATATTGAGTCTTCTAAGATAACAGATAGCGCATCGTTGAGCCAGAATCGAATAATTAAATTGGATTCTGAAACTTCGACATTGAAGGAATTTCAACGTTTGCGAAAAACACTGCATGGATACGATCTATCATGTATTCATATTGAAAACGAAAAAGACACGATAGTTCTGAGATTAATAAACTCATCGAAAGATTCGAATGAATTTTTTCAAAAGAATCAATTTCTGTACAAAGAAAACATAACTTTAGATATTAATTTTGACATTAATATCATTATAGGCGAGCCCGGTATGGGTAAAAGTGTCCTATGCGATAATTTGCACCAAGATAAACATTTATTATTGCGAATAACACACGAGCAGTTAGAAAACATGCATACATTGGATGATATATTAAAAAATAATATGAAAAACGATACAGATTTATCGAAAGAAATATTTAAGTATCACTGTGTGCAGAGAAATATATTATTGATTATAGATGCATTTGATGAGCTCACAGAAAAGGCAAGAGAAAATGCACTGCAGATGATTGAAGATGCTGTATCAAACAATTATAAAATATTGATAACTACCAGACCTGCTACTTCTACAATTTTGGAACAAAGAACTGGCGTCAATTCTCAAAAACTGAAGCCGTTTGGCAAAGAAGAACAAGAAACATTTTTTACGAAATATTGGACAGCGGCTCTAAGTCTCTCTGAAAAGCGCGTTGATAAAGTAGTTAAATTTTTCTTTACTTTACTAGAGCGCGTTCAAGTATCAATAAATGACAGGGAAAATTCGATCACCGGAATACCTTTGCAATGTAGAATGCTTGCAGAAATTTACCAGGACCATTGTATGGAATATGTGGATAGTTCAACGAATGTACAGGAATCGACTAAATTAGACATTCTTGATTTATACGAGAAATATATAAATAAGAAAATAAATATATTCTGTTCAGAAAAAATGAAATTAAAAGGAACAGCAATGGAAGTATTCAAAGACAGAGTAATTGAACCAGATACGGAAAAATATCAGGTATATGCACTTTTGACAATATTTATCGACGTGAATGAAGTAATTTGTAAATACAACATAAATACAGGAAAAGAAGATTATGACAAACTATACTCTGCTGGTATATTCACATCGCTAGAACAAAGAACTATAATGGATACAACTGTCTTGTTCCCAGTGTTTGTTCATCGGACATACGCGGAATATTTCGCAGCGCTTTATTTATCTCAGCACTGGAAGGATGAAAACGAACTTATCATGTTTATGTTATACAGCAGAAAATATGATACTGTCAGATACTTCTTTGACCTATTAATGGCTAGAGGCTGTCCGTTGATCACAGCCACCATTCGGAATGACGTTGAGCAAATAACAGTAACATCAAACATAAATGAAATAGATAACGGAGGTCGCACTGCATTGCATTTGGCCGCCATGTGGGGGGTCCGTGTCTCTGACTTCAACGATGATGGAAAATACACAGGCTATGATAACACTCCAGTTTGCAAACGACTTATAGAGCACAATATTGATAATATTATCAGCAAACAGGACGATATCAATAAATGGACTGCTATTAAGTACGCTGATAACTTACGGTCACTGCACATTATGAATGAACTTATCAGCAGAGTGTTTATTAGCGATGAAGTATCAACACTGTTGAATGACTTCCTACACAATCAGTTTTACCTTCAAAAATACGGTAAAGATTCAGGCTTCACATTATTACACCAAATTTCAATTCAAGGTTTTAATGAATTGCTGCTGTATATTTTTAAGCATTATTTAGAAATAAATTGTGAAAATCGCAGTTATCGTGGTAAAACTTCATTACATCTTGCAGCTACAGAAGGGCATCGGGAAGTTGTCAATACATTAATGATAGCTGGAGCTAATGTAAACACAATTGATGAGTCTGGTTATACAGCAATGCATTATGCAGCACAGAGTGGTCACAGTGCTGTGGTAAAATTATTATTAAATGATAAGTATGCCAAAGAAAATATAGATAAGAAGGCATTTAACAGTAATACGCCACTACACTTGGCAGTTGAAAAAGGCGATACAGACACTGTTAGTACGTTAGTAATGGCTGATGCGAATTTAGATATTATTGGCGAAATAGATTTAACAGCACTGCAACTTGCAGTATTTTTGGGGAAAACAGATATAGTGAAATTTCTATTAAAATTCAAACCTGATATCGAGAATGTGGACACAGAGGGACAAACATTATTACAGCAGGCATTCGATAGCGGAAATATAGACACTGTTGACTGGTTGATCAGGGCAGGTGCCAATGTGCATATTGTTGACCGACGTGGTTGGACAGCATTGCATCTTGCATCCAGAAAGGGATACACTGATATTGTAAAACTGTTACTACGTGAACAGTTTGTGCAGAACATCAACTGCATAGACAATTGCAAACAGACACCATTGCACATAGCAGCTAAGCGAGGACATCTAGACATCGTCAATATACTAAAAATGGCTGGTGCAAATGTCGATGCCATTGATCAGACCGGCTATACGGCGCTGACCTTGGCATCTATGGAAGGACATGCAAACATTGTTATTTCACTTTTACCAGCTGGTGCTAATATAGATACTACTGACAAATACGGTTATACCATACTGCATCGGGCAGTCCAGAAAGGAAATAAAACTGCTGTCAGAAAATTGTTAAAATTAGGTGCCAATGTTAACATTAGTGATAAGAATGACTATACTGCATTTCATTTTGCAGCTGAACTAAGTGATCCTGCTATAATGAAAATGTTATTATGTCAAAGAAAATTCGAATATGACATGGAGTCCGGAAGGTTACCATTATTGCACGTGGCTGCTTTGAATGGAAATACAGATGTCGTCAATGCACTAATAATAGCCGGTGCCGATCAAAATGCTGACGATAGACACGGTTACAAGGCACTACATTGGGCAGCAATGAGAGGTCATACTGACGTGGTGCGAACGTTGACAAGTAATAAACAATTCAAGTGCAATGTAGATAGTGTGGACAGAAATGGATGTCCAGCATTGTTCTGGGCAGTTATTAGAGGATATGAAGATATTGTTGACATTTTGTTAACAGCTGGTGCGCAAACTAATGATTTGGATAATTCTCGTTGGACAGCTCTTCACTATGGTGCATGGTATGGTCACACTTCTGTGGTACACTTATTATTAGCACAGGAAAGCCTTAAACAAAATATTGACTGTGTACGACTTGGAAAAACAGCATTGCATTTAGCAGCTGAAGGAGGGCATACAAATATTGTGAATACACTAATCAAAGCCAATGCCAAAGTGGATATTGTTGATAAATGTGGTAAGACAGCATTACATATTGCTGCACAAAGGAATCGGATTGCTGTATTGGAACTGTTATTGAGTGATGCACAAACTAAATTGGATATAAACTGTTTGGATAATACGGGACGTACAGCATTGTATTATGCAGTTGTTGGACGATGTGTTCCTCATAAAAAAAATGAAGAGTGTATGAATGAAGAGTTGCTTCGCGATGCTGTAGAAGTACTTATTCAGAACGGTGCTGATGTGAATATTAAGGATAGATATGACCGAACTCCTCTGTCAGCTGCTTTTATCACAGGTCATCATAAAATCTCCGATTTATTAATTAAATGTGAGAGCGTGTGACCCTCCGAGATCGTTAGGATCATTCGTGTTCATATTACAAGCCCTGAGTTCCCAGATTCTAAACTAAGAATAAGAGGTAATAGTTGTCACTAGATTTTCAAATGAAAAAAAAGGGAAATGTGCCTACATTGTCCCACCAAGTTGTTGGCCTTATGAAAAGCGTCCATTAACTAGACACAGTTTCAAAGCGATTATAACATTTTACATTCTCATAATAATATATGATCAAGCAAAAATTCGATTTTGATGTTTCAAAGTTGTCTGGACATAAAAAGTGGCTTTTAAAAATGCCTGTATGTGTATGATAGCACCTAGAGTTCAAAACTGGATCGATTTTGCTCAAACTTTGCATGCGTATTCATAGCGTGTCCGAGGTGAAATCTCAAAATTGAGAAAATATTTTCCTAGAAAACAGCTCTAACGATTTTGATTACATTTTTCACATACTTTTTTTAGTATAAGTATTAGATGACAATATGCTAATTGAAAATGCGGAAATGAAAACGATACATGTATATTATATACTGTTATTCTATGTATCTATGTTATGTAATAAATGTCTAAAAAGAAACACAAAATGTATAATGAGTAATGCACTAAACAATAATTTGCCTTTTATCCTATACTAGCCTAGTATGGCTTCGTCCGGATTTGTAGATTGCCTATGAAAGATAACATGTTTAACTGGATAAGGATTAAACTGTCCGTCAAAATACTTTCGCAAGTCTCGCCAAGTAAGTAAACCATAATTAAACCGTAATTATTTTGTCGTGAACAATAATCTGTGAAATTTTCTAAGATATTCATTTAAATAATGTGGTGTAAAGGTCAATTTTGATTTAAATTAAATGCCGAAGGTAATTAGCATATATAATTGGATGAGGATTAATATCATGCCAATCAAAATAGTTTCGCAAATAACTCATTATTTTTGATAAAATTTTTCAAAGAAAAAAATGGTTACTGTGGGTCATCCTTAGAAGATAGATATATGCTATCGCAAATTTTTCTGTAGATCTTTTTAAGATCAACAATTTTGTATTACATTCATATAATATATATCTCATGGTTTAGTCAGCGTAAGCCATGTAAGCGCCCTCAAAGTGCCTTTTTATGACTTGATTACAAAACTTCGACATTTCTCTACTATCTTTAAATTTAATATGAATGTATTATACACACGAACCATCCGGAAGAAATTCTTTAATGATGGTGAAAACCGCATCAAAATCCATTTTGTAGTTTAGGAGAACAATGCGAACAAACATACGCGAACGGCGACTTTGTTTTATACTATTTCGTATTGTGTTTACATTTTACGTACTACGTCAGACCGTTATTAATCACGTATATAATATTACTTCTGTTACATCAGCTTTACATTTTTGATCTTATTTTATAAAGCTTATGTAACAATTTCTCCTTGACATAGAAAGTTGTAATTTTGTTAAATCTTTACTTTTGATTTTGAATTCAATCTTGTTTTGAATGTTGAATTAAATACATATAAAACAAACCTGATTTAGTTATTAAAACAAAAACTCTTTATATATCTACCTAAATAAAAGTGGCGACGAGGATAAACAACAATAAAAAAAAAAAATGACAGCTCGAAAATACGATTTTCAAAAATTTGAATTAGAAGATGACTTTGAAATGTATATTAAGCGATTTGAAAATTATTTGAATTTAGAAGGTATAGGTGCAGTACAACAAGAAGATATTTTAACCAGAAAAAGACTCATTTTACATTTCATGGGTCTAGACGCCTATAAAATTCTTTATAAATTAGTAAAACCAAAACAACCGGAAGAAGTCACATACGAAGAAATCGTAAAGCTGCTAAAAGAATATTTTAATCCTGCACGGGACGAAGTGTACGAGCAATATAAATTTACCGAAAGGAAACAAAAGGAGGGCGAAGCTATTGCAGAATATTGCGCTGAAATACAGCTTATGGCTGAAAGTTGCGGGTTCGGGAGTATAAAAGACTCTATGTTACGAAATAGATTAATAACGGGAGTTAGAGACGCAAGGCTACGAGAAAAAATGCTGAACATAAAACCTAAAACATTTGAAGAAGCCGCATCAATAGCTAAGACGTCGGAGATCACCAAGGAAGAGCTTAAATTACTGGACGGGGACATGGAAAGGGAGATTAATAGAATCCATTATGCCCAAAAAGTTAATAGACAGGGCCAAAATAGGAGTCAATACGAACAAGAACGGCAAACTGCTGAACCTAGACCAACAGTGAGGAAAGAAGAGAGGCAGGGAAACCAACGAAATTATGAGAGGCAGGGAAACCAACGAAATTATGAGAGGCAGGGAAACCAACGGAGTTACCTAACTCGTCAGGATTCCAATTCGTATAGAAGCCAGCTCTGCTTTATATGCTCTAAACCAGGACATTTTGCTAAGAATTGCTGGTTCAACAGGGCAGACAGAAACAGCAACAGACAGATGAACAATGTCACCGAGGAAGAGTCTGAAGATGGGGCGGTAAGACCTCTCTATGAATACTTTTGACTAGAAGGCCAATCTTTAAAATTCGAAGTCGATAGTGGCTCCAGTTTTACAATTTTGCACTTCGACGATTACAAAAAATATTTTAAGCATAAGAATTTACAATTTGTTAAAAATAAAAATTTGATTGTTTTAACGGGGGAACTTTTAGAAATCAAGGGGAAAATCAATACAGAAGTACAACTTAAAGATAAAAAAGTTAAATATAATTTGGATCTAATTGTAATAAATTCGGGAAAATATTTTGTACCACTGTTAGGCCGAAACTGGCTGAATATTTTGTTTCCGGGTTGGCAAAACATTTTTAAATCCTATTCTAGCTTTAATTATATAAATTGTATCGAAAATAGTTTCATTGAAAAACTTAAATTAGATTTTAAAGACATTTTTTCCAAATCACTTGAGGAGCCGATGCAGGGATATGTGGCAGAAATTTATGTTAATGAGAATGCTAGACCAATTTTCTTTAAGAGCTATGAAGTACCTTTTAGACTTAGAGAATCGGTAATTGCGGAAATAAATAGATTAGTTAACCAAGGGATATTAAAACCAGTCAAATATTCTGATTGGGCTTCTCCGGTAGTAATAGTCCCAAAACAGGACGGTACGATTAGGCTATGTATGGATTGCAAAGTATCTATAAATAAAGTGTTAAAGACGGAACATTACCCTTTACCAAACATAAACGATATCTTTGCTAATTTAAAGGGTTGTAATGTTTTTTGCAAATTAGATTTAACTGGGGCGTACCAGCAATTAAATGTAGCTGAACAATGTCTGCAATATTTGACGATAAATACCATAATGGGCCTATTTCAGTTCACAAGATTGCCGTTTGGGGTATCTAGTGCCGCGTCGATATTTCAATTCGTAATGGACCAAATATTAAAAGGTTTCGAGAAAGTGTTCGTATTTCTGGACGATATTTTAATTGGGGGTAGCAACCTAGAGGATTTAAAAGAACGATTAATTAAGGTTTTGAATAAGTTAAAAGAACATAAAATTAAAGTAAATTTAGATAAATGTTTATTTTTTGTTGAAAGAGTGGAATATTTAGGACACATAGTGTCAGAAAAAGGAATAGAACCGTGTAAAGAAAAACTAAGGGCAATCGTAGAAGCGCCAAGACCCACAAACGTTACACAACTTAAGAGCTATTTGGGGATGGTAAATTATTATTCAAAATTTGTGCCTAAATTATCGGTAGAGTTAAGGTTGCTATATGATCTATTAAAGAAAAACGAAAGATTCAGGTGGTCAAATGAACATGAAAATGTTTTTAAAAAATCTAAAGAGTTACTAATACATAACCGGATTTTGTCCCATTATGATCCTAACAAGCCTTTAGTGATTAATTGTGATGCTAGTTCATATGGAGTAGGGGCTTCCTTGTGTGTGGTAGAAGACGGAATAGAAAAACCGGTATTTTTCATTTCTAGCAAACTATCTAAAGCGGAACAAAATTATCCTAACTTACATAGGGAAGCTTTAGCAATAGTCGTTGCGGTACTTAAATTCCACAAATATATTTATGGACACAAAATTACTATTTACACAGACAATAGACCATTAGCGAGTATTTTTAATCAGAAAAAGGGTATTCCTTCTTTAATAGCAGCTAGATTGCAAAAGTATGCGTACATTTTATCAATTTATGATTATGATATTAAATATAAAAAGGGGTTATTAATGAATGAAGCCGATTATTTAAGTAGAAATCCTTTGAGTGTAGGAACAGGTATTCCCGAATTAAGTCATTTTAAGGTAAATCAGATAGAAGAGGAGTTAACAGTAAAGTTCGAGGAAATTGGGGAAGAAACTAGAAAAGATAGATTTTTAGGTAGGCTATACAATTTTATAAAAAACGGTTGGATCGTGTCAAATATTGATAAAGAATTTGAATTTTATTACGATAATAATGCTAATTTGACTATAGAAAGTGATTGCATAATTTACAATGGTAAAGTTGTTATACCAGAGTCACTGAAAAGTAAAATTTTGAACATTTTGCATTCTAGTCATGTGGGCGTCATAAAAATGAAACAGATGGCTAGAAAATATGTTTTTTGGACCGGGATAGATAAAGATATTCAAGAATTTTATGAAACTTGTGAAATTTGCGCCAGTATGGGTAATGCCAAAAAGAAATCTTTTGGTAGGTGGCCTGAAACTAAACGGCCATTCGAGAGAATTCATATCGATTTTTTCTTTTTCAGAGATAAAACATTTTTAATTTTAGTAGATTCTTTTTCAAAGTGGTTAGAGGTCGTATTAATGAATAAGACGGACGCAGTCAGCACTTGGCGAGTTTTAAAGTCTATTTTCCATATTTTCGGGTATCCAGAAGTATTAGTTTCAGATAACGGACCGCCTTTTAACGCTAAATTATTTAAAGATATATGCTTGTCTAAAAATATTAAGATATTAAATTCCCCACCGTATCACCCTGAATCAAACGGTTTAGCCGAACGGGCCGTACAGACGGTAAAAGCTCAATTAAAAAAAATAGTTTTAGACGAAAGGTCTAGTAAAGTAAAGATTGAAAGTTTAGTTGGGAAATTTTTATTTGATTACCGAAATACATATCACGAAACAATTAAAACTACTCCGAGTAGCATAATGTTCTCCTATGAGCCCCGAAAAGTTATAGATCTCGTTTTACCAATTAAAATAAATAAAGAAAAAAATTGCAACCTTACTTTAAAAAGAGAGGGAGAGATTAGAGTTGATAGCAAAAACGATATAGTTGGGAAGAAAGAAAAATTTGAAAAAGGTGATTTAATTTTCTATTTATCAAGTTTCCGAGATAATATAAAATGGTTAAGGGGAAAAGTAATCACGGCAAACAGTAACTTTACATACGTCGTTGAAATGGAAACAAGTGGACAAAGAAAATTAGCGCATAGTAACCAATTAAAATTAAGAAAAATTAGAAATAATTCGGTTATTTCACATCAGAACAGAGAGTTTAACAGACAGGAAAATTTAGATAGTAAAGAAACAAAACGAGAAAGCATAGATATAAAATTAGAAACAGATAGCACTTACGAAGACTACGAAAACAAAGAAACGAAACAAAGAAAAGGGAATTGGGATAATTTAGGTAATAGAAATAAAGATTTTAGACGTAGAAGTAAAAGTTTTGGAAACGAGTATTCAAGTAATGAGGAAAAACCGGTTAGTAGACCGAGAAAGAAACCTGTAAGGTTTAGATACGACGAAAGATTTAATCCTGTAAGAGATAGCGATTAAGAATAATGTTTATACTAAGAATAACTTTTTGTTTTTTAAATGCAATTGTATTTTTTTTTGTTGTATTTGTTTTAGGGGGGAAATGTTACATCAGCTTTACATTTTTGATCTTATTTTATAAAGCTTATGTAACAATTTCTCCTTGACATAGAAAGTTGTAATTTTGTTAAATCTTTACTTTTGATTTTGAATTCAATCTTGTTTTGAATGTTGAATTAAATACATATAAAACAAACCTGATTTAGTTATTAAAACAAAAACTCTTTATATATCTACCTAAATAAAAACTTCAACCGCGCGTAAAGTTTACACGCACCAATTTTTGAAATGAAAACTTCTTTTGGCGATTTTTGGATGAGTAAATTCTTATGACTTCGCGTTACCGACATGCTAATGTTAACAGTATATCTGTAGAGTGCTACGTTTATGTATATAAGTATATAAATAGACTACGTTAACCACTGTTGTGTCATAGTTTTAAGTTTTCACTTCCGTCGGGAGTTCTCAATGACTGCCTTTTTTCTTATTTATAAAAGGACAATAGCATTTATTATGATTATCGAAATAATAAAAATATTGAAAATCAAAGCGAATATTTTATCATTTCACGCATCATTGTTATATTTTTGCATTATGAATTATAAAAATATTTATCACAATTTATTTAATAATATCCCTTTGTTTATTGCAAATCCCCCGCAGGGCATTGAATGCATGATCATTACGCGGTGGTAACTAATTCAGCTGCTGTTGCTCTTATTGTCACACCATTAGACACACCACCATCGAACTATGTATTGTGTCTTATGATATAAACCTTAGCAACATCGTATGAACTATGATATACTCGATTGTGTAGTCGATGGGTATTTTTTTCTGTCCAGTAATTTTTGTAATATGACATTTTTCTTCTGGAATGTTTTCTAGAGTGATAATCATGATCGCCATAGCGGAGTGACCAGCCGAGCCGTGACTAGTGGACCGAGCACGAAGGGGAACTATCGGTTGCTTGATCGAAAGACCTGTATCTCGTCTATATTTTACCATTCTAAACCACAAGTGGGGAATGGTACTAGTCTAGGTCAAAAATATCTTTCCGTTTTGAGGTCCCCCGAATCCAAAAAATATATTTTTGAAAAAACTCTGTGCTTCTGTTTGTCTGTGAACACGGTACAGGCCAAACGGATGAGCGGATTGAAACCAAATTTTGGGAGGATATTTGGTATGAAGAGCCCTATTGCTTTTGAGGAAAATCGGCGTTTGCTCAGAAAAGATATATGTAATAACGGTATTTTTTATATAATAATGGTATACCTTTCATGACAGCTTATTATTCTACTTATTTTTTCAAGAAAGTTTCGTTAAAAATGTTTTTCTAAACTTTATAGTTATATAGCTATTACCCGCGTCACCTTACGCGATATCAGAAATTTTATTTTCTTTATTATAACCAAATGTCAACATTTTTGAAGTTGGAATGGTTCTGTTGCCCAATTGGCTGGAATTTTTTTCTAAAAGATCGTCACAATTTATTTCATCCAACTCTCGTAATTTTCTGCCATCAATTTCATAAGAATTAAAAGCTAATTCTAAAATTAATACAAAATCGACTTCACAAAATTTTATCAAATCTGAATACGTGAATATAAATTCTCTGCAGTGATGGTTCCTTATTAAAATATGACTTTTTAAGTTAAGGTACTCAAGTACAGACAAACAAATAAGCAGATCCAAAAACGGAACGATTGAGTTAACCCTTAAATGCACGACTTTTTATTTATATTTAAAAAAAATATGTATGTATGTCTCAGGGTATGGGGATTACTGGAGTAATAATTTAAAAAATACTTCGAAGTTTCAGTCGGTTTAATTCTTCATTTTGTCTCTGTAGGATGCAGTCTACACTATAGTATTTTTTTAAGGCAAAGGCGCATGATATTCAGCTATTAGAATATTATGTAGGCTGCATCCTACAATATGAATTTAAGGGTTAATACATGGCGCAGCAGCGCTTACTTTGCTTGTTTGTAGAGTAGGTACTTGTGATTGATTAGATTAGTGATGGTATGTGCAATATGAGTCAGACTGTACATGAAATGCTACAGTTAGCGGTATTGTGCACGAGGCATGACCACCACTGCTAATGCTGTGCGTGAAATGGTCATATAATCGAAACTGACGGAATTGACAGACCCTAACTACATACATAATGGCGGTCAATGAAGGAATTAACACCCATTCAAACACACTGGCTAATCGGTAAACGAAGCAAAAGGCAGAGAAAAGTTAAGACTGTAAAAATCTAAAATGTTTATCCGTAATAAAACAGAGTCGTTATTTTTGTGTATCTGTGGCTTCGCTTAATTCTTCTAAACTACACAATAGACTTTGTTGCGGTTTTCACCATCATTTAAAGAATATCTTCCAGAAGGTTTATATGTATAAAATTTGTGGAGCAATCTCGATATTTGTAATCAGGTTGTAAAAAAACTCTTTTAGGACGTTTAAATGTTTGTCTTTTAAGGATAACCTACAGTAACTATTTATATCTTTCAAAAATTTGATTGAAAATAATAAGTTTTTTGTTTATTATTTATAAGACCTGAAGAATTTTACAATAAGTTTTTTGCGAAGTTATTTTGACCGAAGTTGTATTAACCTTTATTCAAATAAATATGTTAGTGGCAACAAAATAATTATGTGGTTCACTTATTTGGTGAGACTTGCGAAGCTACATGTGTAGTATTATTCCTTATATTCTATTAAACGAAAAATTCAGTCTCCACGACAAAGGCTCTTGCTTTAACGCAATAATATATAGCCTATGTCTATCCTGGAGATTCATTCTAAATATTAGTGATAAAAATTACCTCCTATATCCAAACTTTTCCTTTTTATAATATTATTATTAATATAGATAAGTTCACTCAAAAATTACTATAAACAGAAAATCCGTACAAAAATAAATTAAGTAAAATTTCTCAAAATTTTTCGTCAACAATTACAAGCAAATTAAAACTAATTAAATGTCATTTTTTAATTTTCCATCGTAAAGATATAATGTAACAACAATGGGTTTTCTATTCGTGGTTAGAAATAGGTTTAAAAGTACGCGCATGTCCAAGATATAGTGATGTAATTATCGAACAATACACTGTAAACTGGCCTCCATAAATGTAATTGTAATGTATGTATGAATGCGAGAACAGTTTCATGGGGGTGGCAAATAAACATGCTTTTGTGTTATTCGAGGGAACTTTCAGTGACCATCGACTCGCCATAATTCTGTTAGAATTGCCTTTAATTGAATACATGACATATGACCACAAGGCAAAGACAATTATGTCGAATTTTTCGTACCTTCATAGATAGATCTATAATTCCAGAAATAACCTCACTAGAAAACATCCCACCGAAAAACAGCTACCGGAAAAAAACACAGCTAGAAAAAAATGCCAACGAGATCAAATTCAATATACAATACCTGTGTATATTAATTTAAGGTAGTTTGGGAGCCGCAATCCCAAGTCAAATAAATGACTTTTTTTCCTCAAGTAATTAGCCAAATCATGCTAATAATTAATAGAAATTCACATAAAAATTTTTTTGATTTAATTTAATGCGAATTATAATTAAATAATTATAGTAATGTAATTAATAAAATAATAATTGATTAGTACTCAGCTGTCACTAGCCACTCTCACTACAACAACAGACATAAACAACAGAGATAGAGGCCACATGTCAGTATTAAAAAATTAATAAAATCAAAAGTACGTAGTAAATTTTTCTGAAATTTTTGCAGTGTGTATTTCAGACATCGTTCTATCCATTAAAAAGTTTTTTTTGTTGGGTCAAGTTTGTCAATTTTTTTACAAATCCTCAATTTCCGGAGTTATTGAACAAGGACACTCATAACAGCTTGTGTATTTTTGCATAACTTTAATTAATTACATCTCTTAAACGGTGTGGTAAAAAATCTGATTCTTTTTCTGTTGGTGTCTTTAATTATAATCTTTTGAATAAATATAAAAAAATGTAGGGTCAAGTTTGTCATTTGGCTACCAAACTACCTTAACTTAGGATTACTTTTTGTATCGAAATTTCGTGATCAGACAATTATTCAGTTACTCGATTTTTGCATTCCAACACCGTAAGTGGGGGGAATGGTACTAATTTAGCTTAATATTCACTTTTCAAAATTTTACAATATTTTTTGGTTTTGAGGTCATCCGAATCCAAAAACATATTTTTGGAAAAACTCTGTGCGTCTGTTTGTTTGTGAGCACGATACATGTCAAACGGATGAGCGGATTGAAACCAAATTTTAGGAGAATGTTTGATATACAAATATAAGGGCTCTATTGTTTTTGGGAGAAACTGGCGCATGCGCAAAGGATATATGTGCTATAATGTTGTTTTTTACATAAGAATGTTAATTTTCATAACGGTTTATTATTCGATTTATTTTTACAAGAAAGTGTCGTAAAATTAAAACTTTTCTAAACTTTATAATTTCGGAAATATTTTAAAAATAAAAAAAATCTGCTGTCTTTTGTTCTGTACATTTGTCAGAAATAAATTAGCCAAGTATGCCTTGATTAATTTTTTTATGACGTGATAACATATTAACCAATCAGACGAATACAGGCCGTTACTCACGTAACCACACGCCGAGCTTTAACAGAATTTTACTTTCTATATCAAAATAATAGCGGTCCCGCCTGGTTTCACCCGGGTGTGAAGAACGAATGGGGGGGACGCACACTCATATTAGTTTACCGAGATGAATGTTGTGCTCAAATTTCATGATGATCGGAGTTACCGTTTAAAAGTTTTTGTCGGACGGACAAATTTTGAGTTACATTTTCTAACATTTTTCATTGATGCTCTGCTCTTATTGGTCGTAGCGTGATATTATAGAGCCTAAAGCCTTTCTCGATAAATGGGCTAACCAACAAAAAAAAATTTCAATTCGAACTAGTAGTTCCTGAGATTAGCGCGTTCAAACAAACAAACAAACAAACTCTTCAGCTTTATATATTAATATACATTATTTCAAATTCCACTATTTTTTTTAAGTTGAAATGGTCCCGTCGCCCAATTGATTGGAATTTTTTTTGTAATGCATCAGTTGTGCGTCAAATAATAACAGGTGTTTTGGCCCTTAAATATATGAAACTTATTATTTGGTGACTGAATTTTTAGTGGATTTTCCCTGTGTTCTCGTTTAAACAATAATAAAACTTATTGGGATTATTTTTCCCTCAGGTGTGATTTTTTCCGGTGGGATTTCTTGGATGAATTTTTATTCCAGTTGATTTTTTTTAATTTCCAATAAAACGCTTTATTTCGCAGACATCAAAGTAAAATTAAACTGTATTACAAGTCTGTTTATAGTTTCGTTTTTACCATAAAAAGAGACGGCACTACTGGTCAATATTCCTATTAATATTGCACACATCGTTAAAAATATTGCGAATGGAGAGCCTCTAAATCAAAAGAAATTGTCTTTTATTGGAATCAGCGTCTTTTTATGTCACTAAATAATTCGAGAACTCCGTTTTTTTTTGCATTTTTTAAGGTTTCAGATTAACGCGTTAGCTTGAATTTTACTTTACTTAGGTGAAAATGTCGTTATAAATTGTATAAAAAGTATATAAATAAATTAGAGGAAATTATCTCAAATATAGTAGGTACCTATGTAAGTAGTTGGATTGTTCGTAGAACAAAATGTACGGCTGACGCTCACGGCGCGGAGAGTCGATCTACTCATTGAAAATGGGGCAGTTCAAGTGGCAATACGCGTGGGACTGTGCACACATTCATTCAAGGAGTTGTTATGAGTCGTATACAAATACGGTCAAACTTTATATTCTAATTTCTCTTTCATCACAGTTCAGATTGCCAATTGGGCGACGGCACCTTTCCATCTTCAAAAATATTGACATTTGACATACCTATTATAATATAGAAATTAAATTTTTATTAACGCGTGCGGTGACGCGGGTAACGACTGGTGTTAAATATTATGACACTTTCTATTCGTTAACGTACGCGGATTATATCAGCTTGGAGTATATCTCTCTTTATCAAAAGTTCTGTGTCTTTATCTATGATTGCTACTAGAACCAACGAACTTTTACCACGAAAAAAATAAATACAGGCATATTCCAAGATTATATTTAATACCTTCTATTTTGCTAGCAAAGATCGGGAGAAAGACTTAAACACTACGGTTCAGATAGATATACATGTCTCACTTATTATACTCTGAGGCTCATGCGCATGTCCGTGAATGGACGCGCGTCAGTTTGAACATGGAACTAAGCTAAGCTGTGGAAGGGAAGTGGCTTGCTCTATTCCACTTGCTAATTGCCCCACTACAGACACGACACTTGCGCACAACGGGTCAAGTAAAAAGAAAGAGATAGAAACAGCCATTTGGTGTGTCACTTCATGGGCCACGCTACCACTTACGACCACTAGCAATATAGAAGTTATTAAATATATAGTTCCAAGTACCAGAGAACGGACACAGAACCATCACCATCTTGCGCAGTAGCTAAAACGAAATTGTATCGGTTTTTGAGCTACTGCGCAAGACGGTGACGGTTCTGTGTCCGTTCTCTGGCTGCTTGGAAGCTTATAATTAATAACCTCTATATTGCTAGTGGTCGTAAGTGGAAGCAGAAATGGTTTATTATTAGATCTATTTTTATAAGAGTTTAGTATAATTTTTTGGGAAAATCGGCGCATGCGCAAAAGAGATACATGCCTTAGTTGTTTTTTATATAATAATGGTGCACCCCTTATAATGTTTTATTATTCTACTTTACAAGAAAGTTTTGTAAAATATGTTTTTTGAGGGAAAGACGATGTAAATAAAGTTGTTTCTATATAATGGTATACTTTTCATAACGGTTTATTATTCGATCTATTTTTACAAGAGTTTTATAAAATGTTTTGGGAAAAATCGGCGCATGCGCAAAAGAGATTCATGCCATCGTTGTTTTTTATATAATAATGGTCTACTTTTTATAATGTTTTATTATTCTATTTTAGAGAAAGTTTTGTAAAAAATTCTTTGAGCGAAAGTCGGCGAATATATGCTATAAAGTTGTTTTTATATAATAATTGGGTACTTTTCATAACGGTTTATTATTCTATCTGTTTTTACAAGAAAGTAGTGATTTTTTTTCTAAACTCATAATTTCAGAAATATTTTGAAAATAAAAAAGTCTGTTGTTCTTTTGTTCTGAAGATGTTAGTTAGGTAGTTGACAAACATTCTTAGTTTAATTTTTGCATGACGTAATAACATATTACATAGAGAACCATGAAATTATTAAAATGATTTTTTCCTTTCTGTGTTTCAATATTTTCAACTGTTATTTTTTTTAAGTAAATTA
This sequence comes from Xanthostigma xanthostigma, assembly GCA_963575645.1. Lineage (NCBI taxonomy): Eukaryota > Metazoa > Arthropoda > Insecta > Raphidioptera > Raphidiidae > Xanthostigma > Xanthostigma xanthostigma. The sequence goes on from OY754468.1 coordinate 19,994,767, forward strand.
AGTTATATTATAAAGTTCTAAGTGTCGTTAAATATATAAACCGATTTTCTAACATAACGCCGAGGTATATTATAACTTATAAATACAATCAATCTACAGAACGAATGACATTAGTGTTATCAGTAAACAAAAAATATGTTGTAAAATAAAATAATCCAAGAAACATAGCGTTTTTTTTTCGGCAAATCAATGGAAGTTAACCTAAAAAATTCGCAGAAGTCCGAAAAACGCATTTTTCGCGTAAAAAAAGTAGATCTCTAATGCAAAAAAGTTAAATGACAAAGTTGTAGATCTTAAAAAAACCTATCGATTGACGCGCGTTCAGTCCAATTCGGATGCGTAGGTGCTGAGAAAACTTGGAAAAACCAGTCGTTTTTAAATTTGTGAATTACTTTTTTTCTTTTGTGATTTCAAATTTTATATTTGGTGAAATTATGTGTTATAGGATCACAAATCTTCAATTTTTTTAGCAAAAAATTTAGCATATTTTTCGAAATATCGCATGTTTTCGAAAAAAAATACCTTTCGTAAAAACATCCCTGTTGGTCAGGAAATTATGCTAGGGCAACTTTTCAAAGCTCAATCTCTTCTTCTACACTTATTTTATCATACAATTTTTGCAGCAAATAAAATATATCAATTTTTGATGCCCAAAACAGGCTCCGAAAAAAGTGTTTCTTTTCGGGTTACGTTTTTCGAGATTTTTTACCGGATTTTCGTAAAAACACGTATGAAACCAACAGCAATGCATTGTACTGATTTTTCTACGAATTAAGAAAAAAATTTATCCTGAATAACAGGAATGTTTTTACGAAAGGTGTTTTTTTTCAAAAACATGCGATATTTCGAAAAATTTGAAAAATTTTTTGCTAAAAAAAAACTGAAGATTTGTGAACCTATAACACATAATTTCACCAAATATAAACTTTGGAATCACAAAAGAAAAAAAGTTATTCACAAATTTAGAAACGACTATTTTCGATGGTTTTCTCAGCACCTACGCATCCGAATTGGACTGAACGCGCGTCAATCGATAGGTTTTTTTAAGATCTACAACTTTGTCATTTAACTTTTTTGCATTAGAAATCTACTTTTTTTTTAACGCGAAAAAAGCGTTTTTCGGACTTAGGCGAATTTTGTAGGTTAACTGAACCATTGATTTGCTGAAAAAAAAACGCTATGTTTCTTGGATTATTTTATTTTACAACAACGTATTTTTTGTTTATTGATAACACTGACGTCAAATTTAACATTGAGCCTTCGCAGGTTGATTGCACTATATGTAAAATGTCGCGCCTTGTTCAACTTGGCTTGACACGCTGTCGCGTGTCTAGACTCTAGATAATTCAAAAACATACCTTATCCGCCATTTTGATTTAATAACCACAATTTATCCAGTGGTGTACACATTATATCTATGGAACGGTGGCACAAAGCGTCTTGTCTTGTTAGCACGTCAAATTAGGGTCGAGTTCAACTTGAATATAAGGGTTGTGCTTCACACACAATTTAGGTGATATTATATGTATGTTTGGTATATTTAGTATTGTGTAGACAACTCACTGGAATTTACACTGAATATTGTACGTTAGGTTTACCAAAAGTGTAATTTGTTCTAGTTCTCATATGATTCGTAAATAGGCTCGGAATTATAGAAAACGTAAGTCAGCGAAAACACGAGAGGAATGCACTAAGCTTAAAAAGTCTAGTGTCGAGAGAAAGCGAGACCTACGACAGCGTCATGTACAGGAACCAGTATTACTTCTTCACGAAAAATTTAGGGCGCGGACCCGAACTGCGCCTTTCATTTTATCGTTTTCAGTTTCTTTAATTTCTAACTTTTTTCTTTATTTTTATTTTGAAATACTCGTTACTAATTTTGTATACATAATACAAATACGTTTAGTACTAATTTTATCCCAGCTGTATATATTTTTTTTTAATTTGTGGAAACTTACATAGTTAGTTTTAACCGTAATTACAAGTTTGATTCAATCCAGGTGATATATATTTTTATGTATACTTATCTATTTTAGTAGTGAATAATAACATACAGTAGAACTATTAAATGTACATACATTAATTTTCAATCAGTGCGCTAGCAGCCTTTTTTAATGAATGCTTTATTATATTTTGCAATATGACATTTCCCACAATATGTACGTATATATTCACACAAATATCAATAGAAAATTAATATTTTATGTAATACTGTTAACATAAAATACATAACATATACATAGACATATTAGTATCGTGAAAATGGGTCAGGTAAATAAAATAATGGAGTGATCGGTAAAATAACCAACCTAAATATTAATTAACATAAAATTTGTTGTAATCTGATGTGCAAATATTTGAAAATACGACAGGTAAAGAAAATTGCGAAGTAATCAGTTTAATAAACAATCAAAATAATAACTAATATAGGATGTATTATAATTAATATATGTAATTTATCAAAAGCAAACAAGAAAATAATTAATAAATAACATCCCTACCTAGAATACAGGGATAAAAAAATCGTAAAAAATCCAAAGCTAGAATTCTTTGTTCAACTCCCTCTTCTACCGCAACATCATTTAATCCGGAACTGGTTTCAATATTTGGTTCTCAGTTCCGGGATTCCGGAACTACTGCTCATAACGATAACAATCTACAAAAATACTGGATGTCTTTTTAGTGTTCCGAGCAAAACGGACCACTTGTGGTATCTCTTCGGTGTCTGTCTGTCTGCCACTGGCGATTTTCTTTCAAACTGTTTGACGTTAAAAAATGGAATTTGACTGAGTGCGGTCGCCTTAAAGCAGACGTGAAGTATAAAAAGTCGAATTTTAATTGATATTTCTGTTTATAAATATCCTGTCCTAGTACTAGTTCTCCAAGTTGGGCAGGAAATCCTTTTCATTACAATAACGCTAAATGTACTAATTATATTAAATTTTGGGGAATAAATGAGTTATTATAGGCCGGTCATATCTAACATTAAACTCGCAAACTAACATGTAGTTCTGATTTTTTAATATGTTGTTAGGACCACTACCAGTAGAGTATATCCAAGTTTGCAGCTTCGAAAGACCTGTGCTAACTTTGCAGCACTCAAAAAACTGCGAAATTTTCGCACTTTTTTTGTGATTCTCAATATAGGTCTTAAACTATGCATTTTTTTATAAAATATTTTTTATACGTTTTTAAGTAGACTAAAATCGCTACAATTTGAGACCAGAACCAGCTCTGTAGGTTCAATACTTACCAAGATACAGCTTTCCAAAAATTGACCAGTTTTTTCAAAAAAGTGAAATTTTAAGATTGGGTCAATTTTTGACCCCGATATCGGGGAAAATACTCATTTTAAGGGTAATATCATAGGAACATATATTGTAGCAAATGTAATTAGCTTTAATTTAAGCAGAAAACGACGTCTGTAAGCCATATAGTTTACTCACAAATTTTAAAAATACAAAAAATGAGAAAACAGCATTTTCGCAAATTTAAATTTAATACCTAGTAATCGTTATGTAAATCCATTCAGTGATTTTAATGTGGTTGAGTAACAAAATTGAGTAACATAGTAGCATAAACGAGTAACATAATAAAAAAAAATAACATAATTGATAACATCATAAAAAAATTATGCAGTTTTTGACAAAATACCGTCGTATTTCAGCCATTTTGTAAAAAATATTTACAAATTATATTCATGAACCTTCCTCGTTTATCGCTCTTTCCATTACCGAAAACAATTTCAAAATCCGGTGAGTGGTTTAGTAGAAGAGAGCGGAGAAAAAGACAGAGACTTTGTTTTTAACTATGCAGTCTTTGACAAAATACCGTCGCATTTCAGCCTTTTTGAAAAAAATATTTACAAATGGTATACAGAAACCTTCCTCGTATATTTTTCTTTCTATTAGCGAAAACCATTTCAAGATCCGGAGCATGGTTTAGAAGAAATGAGCGGAGAAAAAGACAAAGATAGGCAGAGACTCTGTTTTTAACTATGCAGTCTTTGACAAAACACCGTCGGTGTTCTTCTAAACTATGCGCCGGATCTTAAAATGGTTTTCGGTAATAGAAAGAGCGATAAGCAAGGAAGGTTTCTGTATATAATTTGTAAATAGTTTTTACAAAATGCCTGAACTACGACAGTGTTTTAGCTCAGACTGCATAGTTAAAAATAGAGCCTCTGTCTGTCTTTGTCTTTTTCTCAGGTCACTTCTTCTAAGCCATGCACTGAATCTTGAAATGCTTTTCGGTAGTCGGAAGAGCGATAAACAAGGAAAGTTTCTGTATATAATTTGTAAATATTTTTTACAAAATGCCAGAACAGCGACGGTGTTTTAGCAAAGACTACATAGTTCTATACAGAGTCTCTGTCTATCTTTGTCTTTTTCTCCGCTCATTTCTTCTAAACCACGCACCGGATCTTGAAATGGTTTTCGCTAATAGAAAGAAAAATATACAAGGAAGGTTTCTATATATAATTTGTAAATATTTTTTCAAAATGGCTGAAATACGACGGTATTTTGTCAAAGACTGCATAGTTAAAAGCAAAGTCTCTGTCTTTTTCTCCGCTCTCTTCTACTAAACCACGCACCTGATTTTGAAATTGTTTTTGGTAATAGAAAGAGCGATAAATGAGGAAGGTTTATGAATATAATTTGTAAATATTTTTTACAAAATGGCTGAAATACGACGGTATTTCGTCAAAAACTGCATAATTTTTTTATGATGTTATCAATTATGTTATTTTTTTTTATTATGTTATTCGTTTATGCTACTATGTTACTCAATTTTGTTACTCAACCACATTAAAATCACTGAATGGATTTACGTAACGATTACTAGGTATTAAATTTAACTTTGCGAAAATGCAGTTTTCTCATTTTATGGATTTTTAAAATTTGTGATTAAACTATATGGCCTACAGACGTCGTTCCCTGCTTAAATTAAAGCTAATTACATTTGCTACAATATATGTTCCTATGATATTACCCTTAAAAAGACTATTTTTCCCGATATCGGGGTCAAAAATTGACCAAATCTTAAAATTTCACTTTTTGGAAAAAACTGGTCAATTTTTGGAAAGCTGTATCTTGGTAAGTATTGAACCTACAGAGCTGGTTCTGGTCTCAAATTGTAGCAATTTTAGTCTACTTAAAAACGTATAAAAAATATTTTATAAAAAAATGCATAGTTTAAGACCTATATTGAGAATACCAAAAAAAGTGCGAAAATTTCGCAGTTTTTTGAGTGCTGCAAAGTTAGCACAGGTCTTTCGAAGCTGCAAACTTGGATATACGCTACTGGTAGTGGTCCTAACCACATATTAAAAAATCAGAACTACATGTTAGTTTGCGAGATTAGCGATTTTTAGTGTAAAATATGACTGGGCTATTATTATAATTATTAATTGTAAAATTATTTGTAAATATTTTTTTTGTGAAAATACGGAATCTACTTACAAATTTTCTTTTATAGCTTTATAGTCTGATAGAAATTAAACTTATTATTATTTAAAAATTAGTTGTCTGTAAAGTCGGTTTACGGACGATAGTTTTACGTGATAACGTATTCCGTAATACATAACCTAAATTTATATAATAATTATAATAATTCGAATCTATGATATTGCATCTTTCGCTTCAAATTTAGGTAAATTTTATTAAGTAGAATAATAAAACACTATAAAAAGTACACTATTATTATATAAAAAACAACTATGGCATGTATCTCTTTTGCGCATGCGCCGATTTTCCCCAAAAAATTTACAAAAATTTCTAGTAAAAATAGATAGAGTAAAAACCGTTTTAAAAACTATATTATTATTATATAAAACATCATTATAAGAGATATATTCTTTTACGCATGCGCCGATGTTCCCCAAAAACAATAGGCCACTTCATATTTGCATATCAAACATCCTCCCAAAATTTGGTTTCAATCCGCTTATCCTTGGTGTCGGAATGATAAGAAATGTCAAAAGTGACGTTTGCAACTGTCAAAGTATTATGTTCTAATAATAATTAGTTATTCCAATAGTTAACTTAGAAGGCGTTGCATTTCACAAAATACTAATGTCAAAAAATTGAATTAAACATTAGAAATGCAGCCGTTTTCATGTTAAGACAAGACATACGTTATCTTCTAATTTCCATGTACGGCAAACAAAGACGACCGACCGCGTCGCGTCATGCATTAGACAACATTGCATTTATACAGCTATTTTTCTATATAAATTTGTATAAAAAAACTGTTAAGGCAAATTCTGTTATACGAAATCTATGTAAAATGTTCTCCTCTTTCGTTTAAGACTGGTTTCAAACCGATCTGATTTAAATTGAGCGAGAAATTAGCAAAAAGCACGCACAGGGTCAGGCGGAACGTTACGCGTTACGAACGTTAGGAACGTTAGGAACTTTACGTTACACTTTTTCGTGCATGCAGTCGGTGTTTTATCAATTTATAAGATTGGTGATTCATCAATTTATAAGATGTTATCACGTCAAAAAACGTGCTTAATAATGTGCTGGCTACTTAAAAAAATAGTTTCTAAAACTTTCAAGTTTTGGGTGAAACGTAAAAAACAAGCCGAAAAACACGCCTAAAAATATAAATTATCTACCTAACAGTTTGGTATTAAAATCCTAAGTAGTTAGGTAGGTATATAGCGAAAAGTAAATTCGTCTTATTTCAACATTTTAAATTAAGCACACTGAAGCACATTCATTAATTTACTCCAATTCATGCAAAACAGGTGCTATTTACACCAATTGTATAAAAATGCATCCGGTTCAATATTTTTATGTCGACATTTCTATTGTATAAAAAAGTTAGCTGAAGAAAATAAAGATTAAATTCAATCTCTTTTTCCATTTTCGTTGTTGTTTAAAAGTGTTCCCTCAAGTGTGTCGAAACAGATGACGGTAGGTGGTTTGGTCGGGAACTGGGAACCTGAAACATAAGCTCGAAAGTCAGCCGACTGAATCCCGATTGTTCACCCGAACTAGTCTCTGCGTTACTTGCATATATGTCTACGCGCGCGATTGTATGTGTGCGCTTCTTCCTGAACCATTCTTCCCGTGGGATGATGCCAGCTGCGTCGCTAGCTCTCCATGTACAATGTAGAGGGCAAGGAGTATTATCTCAATGCTTTCACATTGTAGTAATACCCGATTCTGGAAGAGAGCATACTATGTAAGTATAAATCAGTAGCGTATCATACCTTAGAAGTCCACAAATTTGAATGATAAAGTATAAAGCTATGGATTGACTAGCCGAGGAGTTTGAAAAAGGGATATTTTACCATTTCAAGTGCACAAGCAGGGAATGGTACCAAGTTAGGTCAAAAACGTTATCAATTTATTAATAAATACACAGTAATAACTAATAATTATTTTTCATACCAGTCCACACTTATGTAAATTATTAATAATAATAATAATTATTACTGTGTATTTAATTAAAAAATTGATAACGTTTTTCTCAAATATTTTCTTATGTAACCTAATGAAAATTTTATATGAAATTATAGAAAAAATAGAGATTTCTAAAATGTAAAAAAAAATATATGTGCAAGACCGGTCAAGAGTCCAACCACTTTCCTGAGTTTTGGTCTACTGAGTTTGTTCAAGCCTATTTTAATTTTTTTCCCATGTGAGTTTCCCGGATTCAGGGTCGAGTCAGAGATTTGCTGATTGCCGTTTATATACTACTAGCGGTCCCGTCCGGTTTCACTCGGGTGCAAAATAACGAATGGGGGGAGGGGCATGAGTACGCAAGTTTATCTTCGTTTACCGAGACGAATTATGTTGTGTCCAAATTTCATGATGATCGGAGTTACCGTTCATAAGTTTTTGTCGGACGGACAAATTTTATGTTATAAGCGGTTCCGCCCGGTTGCATCCGGGTGCTAAAGAACGAAAATATATAATTGAAAACACTGCAGGAAAATTATTTTTATATAGGTACCTACCTATAGTTGTACCAGTTTCCAAATGAGCTATTAATTAGATTTATTTAATTTTAATTAGTCGTAATAAAATTTAAAAAAATTGAAATGTAAGCCTTAGAAGAACGCAATGTAGGAAATAAAAAAAAAAATAAAATTGTATTCTCTGACGTGAGGCTTGAACCCACGACCCTGGCATTAAGAGTCTCATGCTCCTCTACCGACTGAGCTATCCGGGCTTGTGATTGTCAAGCGCTAATATTACAATATTTAGTTAGGGCATTTCACCTAAAAATATTTGTCGGACGAACAAATTTTAAGATACATATTATATAGCCTATAGCCTTCCTCGATAAATGGGCTATCCAACAAAAAAAAATTCAATTCGAACTAGTAGTTTCTGAGATTAGCGCGTTCAACCAAACAAACAAACTCTTCAGCTTTATATATTAGTATAGATTTAAAAGTTTGTTTGCTAGATGTCATCGGTACAAATGAGACAAGTTTTCTGTCAAAACCGATATCAACGAGAGTCAATTAATAAGTTCTAGTATTTACCAAGAAAATTCGGTTTCGACGACGCTGGCAGTTTTTCCCTACGAACTATAAAAGTGAAACATGTTCCTGTGGGCCCTCACAGCTCAACCGTACTCCACCCACACTAACAACAGTCGGTTATCCCCGTGCACAAGCTCTTTAACTCCTTTTCGTTCAAGGATTTCGAGTCCTGTTAGTTCCCTTTAAGCCTATGGGATATCCCTATAATATGTCGTGGGACAAATAGGCTAGATTTCATTCTTCTACAATACCTACACATAGCAATGATCGTTTTATTTTTTACTTTATGTCACAAGGGTTTCCTATTTCGTTAATATAGCTAATAATATAAGTAAAATAGATACGTTTAAGCACATTAATTACAACACTAAACCTTCAAAATTGCTAGATGGGTTTTATGACAGGTTGGCTTATATATTTATTATAGCTGTACCCGGCCAAGCATTGCTGTGACTCAGTCTGGTTTGCGTGATGCTGTTACATTCAACGAATGGCGTCTTCATTGCCGTAAAATATTTAATATAGCGGGCGTTGCTTTAACGTCCAACAAATGGCGCTCCGGTAGCCGTAAGATATTTGGTATAGCGTATGTTGCTTTAAAATCCAACAGATGGCGCTGTTTTGTACCAGTTAAAGCCCGCGAACGCACTTATCTAGCACGACCATTACTGCACGGACCAGAAAAGTCTGTTTGTGAAATAAGCATATTATTTAACGGCGTAGCGCACATTAGGGCGGTATCTGTAACCTGCAGCAACGACCGTCAGTCGGTCGCCTACAAATTATGCCTAGCCGTGCTGGATCTGTCTAGTGCGCTTAGTGATGTGTCGTACTTGAAACCGTAATAAAAGCTGCTGTTCGTGCTGGATAAGTATGCGCGGTCTTTAAAACATTAGATTTATTGTTCAAAATTTTCGAACCAAATAAATATAACAAGTAACATATTTTAAACAGTTGATAATTGCGATTTATGTAAATTTTACTAGTCATTTCTGTTCGATAATTTGTTTAATAGGATTATCCCAAGAGACGGGCAGAACTTAAATTTTTAAGAATATTGTCCTTTAAATATTAAATTAATTTTATCAGTAATATATCGTAGGTATAAATATGTTACTATATCTATGATCACAGGTAATTGAGATACTTTTGACTTCTTTTTATCTACCTGTTATCAAATAAGGGTCTATAAAAGACTCTGGAAGACTGTGGTTAGTCACAGTTCTTAGTTAGAAACTCACATTGAAAGACGCAAAATAGTTTTCAAGATGCCGAAGTTACAACGGAATTCTAAGAACATCTCACTATCAATGAAAAGTGCTTTTCCTTTCGAAGAAACAGAAGGACCAATCGAGAACAAGCAACTCATTATTCAAGAAGTCGAAGAACAAAACGACCAACAAAAGCTAACGGACACTAAGGTTTGTGAAACGTTTTTGGACAACATAATGGCAACTCTAAAACGCAATTCGAGGAGCGATTCACCTTCGAAGAAAGCATTGTTGCCATCCGAAGAAGCAGGAGAAACTATTCAAGCCAAAGACATCAATTATCTTCCTACCAGTCAAACAGATGTTCAAATGAGTGAACAATTCATAGATACCATTATGGCAGATCTAAGACACGCGGATAATAATATAAAAACGACAGTTCCTGATGTCAGCAAGGATAATATCGAAACGGGGAAGAATACGGACGTCACGACATTGATTCTATCAGAAGCAACAACTATTTCTACAAGAAAAGGTATTTTATCTCATCGGCTACAAAAAGGTCCCAAGAAGACTGTCACATGGAGAACAAACGACAAATTAGCGAACGTTCAGTTTTTCAAATCATCCGACTGCGCTGATGTCATTAAAAAGCGCACAGACTTTTACATAAAATTTAGATCGCCTCCCAAATATCCAATTCGCAGGGTTAAAGCTCTTTCCGTGAGTGATGTGGTTCAAAAAGGTACGACTTTTAAAACAGCTGCATCACAAGATTTTACAGAGCTGTCAAAACATTCGTGTGCGGATGGTGATTTGTGGTTTGACATGGATTTGAACGAAGCAGCGAAAGACGGTTCGACGTCATTTTCCGAGAGTGAAGAATTGGAAATGTGGATGGAAGAAATGAAGAATTTTCAGCACTAATGTACAAAATGGACGACGCAGAAGCAAAAATGTGATATTTGTAAATTGAAGTTAAAATTATTCAAAGAATATATTATCTATTAATTATTAATGTTACATTTTTAGGCGCGAATAGCGTAAGCTAAAGCGCCTATATGTACTCGCTTTGTCTGTGAATCTGTGAATCTGTATGTCACGCTTTTTTGTGGATTGTGTACAGCTCAAACGCCTTAACCGATTTTAAAAAACTTTTTTTTGTTCGATTCGTCTCCGGGTAACTTAGATCCTAACGTCGCCCGATTTTTGAATTTTTGCTCCAGAGGGGAGCAATTTAGAAAAAACGAAGTTTTTCGCTTATAACTCGCTCAATTTAAATCAGATCGGTTCGAAACATGTCTTAAACGAAAGAGGAGAAAATTTTACATAAATTTCGTACAACAGAATTTGCCCAATCAGTTTTTTTATACACATTTATATAGAAATAAATTCAATCTGATATAACCAATGGCAAACATCTTTCGGTTATCTCTCTCTGTTGCACGGTTTAACATGGCAATTTAAAAATTACGTATGTTCTGTCTTCAAATAAAATTGGTCGATAATATTATTTATTACAATAATGAAATTAAAAGATAGCATTTGTTCAAAAACGGATGCCGTTTCGAATATTTCTGAAATGCAACGCCTTCTGGGTTAACAATTTGAATAACTAATTATTAGAACATAATACTTTGCAGATGCAAACGTCACTTTTGACATTTCTTACCATTCCGACACCACGGATGAGCGGATTGAAACCAAATTTTGGGAGGATGTTTGATATGCAAATATGAAGTGGCCTATTGTTTTTTGGGAACATCGGCGCATGCGTAAAAGAATATATCTCTTATAATGTTGTTTTATATAATAATAATAGTGGAATTATAAAACGGTCGAATAAAAAAAAAAACTTGGTGACTGATGATGAGATACTGTTTTATTAACTTGAATATATTAAAATAATAGTTGTGTGACTAAATTAATAAGTGAGCGACTAAATTACTAATTGAACAACTGAATTACTAAGTGAGCGGTAAGAATGCCTTCGGTAATTTTAAAGCAGATATCTTCAACCGATTGAGATGAAAATTTGTATACACGTTAAGTTTGGATGACAATGCATGGTTAGCTGTGTGACGTCACTCTAAATCCAATATGGCGAACTTCTAAATATAGCGGATTTTATTATGCTTTCCTACAATATGGGTATCAAATGAAAGGGCTTGCTGAGAATAACTCGAAAAATAAAGTGACGTCACTCTAAATCCAATATGGCGGACTTCTAAAAATGGCGGACTAATTTTATTTACTTTCCTACAATATGGGTAGCAAATGAAAGAGCTTGCTGTAAATAACTCGAAAATTAAAGTGACGTCACTCTAAATCCAATATGGCGGACTTCTAAAGATGGCGGACTAAGTTTTTTATGCTTTCCTACAATATGGGTATCAAATGAAAGGGCTTGCTGAAAATAACTCGAAAAATAAAGTGACATCACTCTAAATCCAATATGGCGGACTTCTAAAGATGGCGGACTAAGTTTATTATGCTTTCCTACAATATGGGTATCAAATGAAAGGGCTTGCTGTAAATAACTCGAAAAATAAAGTGACGTCACTCTAAATCCAATATGGCGGACTTTTAAAGATGGCGGACTAAGTTTATTATGCTTTCCTACAATATGGGTATCAAATGAAAGGGCTTGTTGAGAATAACTCGAAAAATAAAGTGACGTCACTCTAAATCCAATATGGCGGACTTCTAAAAATGGCGGACTAATTTTATTTACTTTCCTACAATATGGGTATCAAATGAAAGAGCTTGCTGTAAATAACTCGAAAAATAAAGTGACGTCACTCTAAATCCAATATGGCGGACTTCTAAAGATGGCGGACTAAGTTTTTTATGCTTTCCTACAATATGGGTATCAAATGAAAGGGCTTGCTGAAAATAACTCGAAAAATAAAGTGACGTCACTCTAAATCCAATATGGCGGACTTCTAAAGATGGCGGACTAAGTTTATTATGCTTTCCTACAATATGGGTATCAAATGAAAGGGCTTACTGTAAATAACTCGAAAAATAAAGTGACGTCACTCTAAATCCAATATGGCGGACTTCTAAAGATAGCGGACTAATTTTATTATGCTTTCCTACAATATGGGTATCAAATGAAAGGGCTTGCTGAGAATAACTCGAAAAATGAAGTGACGTTACTCTAAATCCAATATGGCGGACTTCTAAAAATGGCGGACTAATTTTATTATGCTTTCCTACAATATGGGTATCAAATGAAAGGGCTTGCTGTAAATAACTCGAAAAATAAAGTGACGTCACTCTAAATCCAATATGGCGGACTTCTAAAGATAGCGGACTAATTTTATTATGCTTTCCTACAATATGGGTATCAAATGAAAGGGCTTGCTGAGAATAACTCGAAAAATGAAGTGACGTTACTCTAAATCCAATATGGCGGACTTCTAAAAATGGCGGACTAATTTTATTATGCTTTCCTACAATATGGGTATCAAATGAAAGGGCTTGCTGTAAATAACTCGAAAAATAAAGTGACGTCACTCTAAATCCAATATGGCGGACTTCTAAAAATGGCGGACTAATATTATTATGCTTTGCTACAATATGGGTATCAAATGAATGGGCTTGCTTAAAATAACTCGAAAAATAAAGTGAAGTCACTCAAAATCCAATATGGCGGACTTCTAAAAATGGCTGACTAATTTTATTATGCTTTCCTACAATATGGGTATCAAATGAAAGAGCCTGCTGTAAATAATTCGAAAAATAAAGTGACGTCACTCCAAATCCAATATGGCGGACTTCTAAAGATGGCGGACTAATATTATTATGCTTTCCTACAATATGAAACAAGAAGGGGCTAATGTGGAGTTTTTAAAAAAACAATTCCGGGCTGAACGTTAAATATACACTGATTTTCAAACAAATCACCGGGGTAAAATTTCGCGCCTTGTAATTCTTGAATTACTTGGGCATATACTCCCACTGGTTTTAAATTTTACTTGCTTATTGAATTATTTCTTTTATGTATATTTTATTACCTATCCCTACTTTATATATACTTGACAGACGTGTTTTTAATAGTTTGAATTATAAATTAGTTATTGATTGGTTGATTAAAATATAAAAGTTATCGACCACAAGTAAATTGCTGGAAAACTGAGTTTTTGCCTTATTAAAAATGACCTCATTTGCAATTTATTAAACTGTAATAATTGTTGCTGGAAAACGGATGAATAAATAATTCAAATACAAGAAAGAAATTGGGTGTTGATCATTGAGTCATTATTATAATTTTTGGATTTTAATATAAACACTGAGCGTATGTAATTAAACTTATAGATGAAAAACTTCCTCGTAAAAATCGTCTTAAGCTCAACTCTCTTAAAATTATCTGGACAAAACACTATGGTTTAATTGCAAAGATTAAACTTGGATGTTTGTTTGTAGTGTAATTGGGACCAATAAAACATCATAAAATGTGTTATAAAAACCCTAATGATTCAAAACTATATACCTGGTGACTGTTAAAGATGGTTGATAAACCGAAAGATTAAATAAAAAAACGTGTGTTTATTACTAATAGATTATTAGCGGTGATATTTTAACGAATTAAAGTCTATCAAAAATGATAAGATTCATAAATGATCCTTCAGATTTAATAAGTCTTATTTTAAAACTTTGTAAATGCTTCAATATATTTTCGTGATAAAAAATGAAACTAATACATGCACAAAAAGAGGTCTAAATCTATTGCTTTGTGTAAAGTTTCTAACACATGTAATTTTAATTAGCTTTTCACAAATAGATTATTACAAGCATGAAACGTGTACCGCGAATTTTATAAACACAGTTCTACAAGCGCTTGCAGTGTTATCGATCTTTTCAGCAGCGTACCACATTTTAAATCAAGAAAAAATGACAACAATTTTCAATAAAATAACTGTGCAATCACTCCGTACATGGTATAACTGGCATATATGATTTATATAACAAACGACGTCAAAATATTAGTATTTTGATATTTTATTTGATGGACTTAATTTTGTTTATCAAATCAAGTTTATCAATAGCAGTACATAAAAGAGAACGTGAGAAGTCTATTATACCTACGTGGAATAAATTTTATTTAAATTTTGACATTTTTATTTGTTTATCAATTCATTTCTTGGTGTGATTTGTATCTATTCTTTCTCAACAAGTGAAGGCTTTGGTTGAAGATCTTGTTATGCAGAAAAGAAATGAAAAAACCGTCAATGAATATAAATTTGTAACCGCTTATCAAAAAGTATGTTATTTGGATGCTCAGATTGGCAACATTTTTCAAATATTGTACTCATATTTCGGAATTTATTTTTTATTTTCTATTCTATTAAAATGTATAGTACAAATTCGTTACTTATACGCTAGTTACAAAACCACGGATCAGCTTGAACGTATTGACGAATGTATTTGGTTCTTATGGCATGTTTTTGTTATGAAAATGTCCGTCACATTCTGCGTTAAATTCAGAGAGCAGGTAAATATTTACGTTTGTCATTATTACTTCTTTTATGAGTCCACGAGCTACAGGGAAAAAATATTTAAGTAATGATATTTAATATAAAGGCCCGTTTCGGATTCGCCCGAATTTGCAGATTGCTACTGTTTTTTCGTCAACTTACGTTGCAAAATTGGTCTTCACGAAAAGCGCTTTTATTTTAACGCGATAATATATAACCCATGTTCATCCGAAAGGTCCATTCTAAATACTGGCGAAAAAAAATTTGAAATCGGATGAGTAGTTTCGGTGATTACCTCCTACATCCAAACCTATAAACTTTACCTCTTTTTATTAACCGACTTCAAAAAAGGAGGAGGTTCTATGTTCGACTGTATACTTTTTTTTGTTTTTTTTTATGTATGCTCACCGATTTCTCCGTCAATTATTAAGGACCGATTTTCAAATTGTTTTCTTTATTCGAAAGAGTGCACTTCCGAGGTGGTCCCATCGGAACCCAGTCAGGATCTGATGATGGAATCCGGAGAAATCGAGGGAAACTCTCAAATTTCAAAGGCACGCATACTTGACCTACCCATTGCAATACTTTATCTAACACTAAAAAGAGAAAAATAAAATATTTTTAACAAAAAAATTGAACCGACTTCAAAATGTGCACTAAAAAGTAAAAAATAATAATTATTGTTATTTTTGGAGTCGGTGTCAGTCAAAATGAAATCTATTCCGAGAGCTAAAGACATGTAAGATTTACATTGCTACTTTCGAATTTCGATGTGACACCGACTCCAAATATAACAATAATTATTATTTTTTACTTTTTAGTGCATATTTTGAAGTCGGTTCAATTTTTTTGTAAAAAATATTATTGATATTTAGTACCTATAGATAGGTATAACACTTAAAAATGAACATGTTACGAAACAATAATCATACTGCTTGCTTTGTCCTAAAAAGGACAAAATCAGAATAGTTTATTTACTTGTGCGACAATCCCTCACAGAGTTTAATATATTATTTTTTGAAACAGTAAAAGACTGCACACACTTAAGCATGAATCAGCACAAACCTGTAACCTGCTTGATATCGTTACTCCGTTAATTAACATGTGTACATTCACGAACAGACTTTTTTGCTCCGTGTTGTGCTGGTCGTATTGGTCCATGCTTGATAAGTGTGCGTGCTCTTTAAAATTCAATTTATCGTAATTTTTAATTTAATTTTATTGTGTTTCAGCTATTACGAATTGGCTGTCTTCTCTATGATGAAGAAATAAGCCTTGCGTTTATGAACAAAGTACTAAGTTTTAATATATTTTTTCCTCAATTTTTAATCAGTAATTTCCGTAGTTATCGACCTAGAGTCTGTAGCGCAAGTTTTTCTCTCGCTGAACTTTGATATCTTAGCTGCAAGTAACCAGAGCTTTGAACTCTGCGCAAAAATAACGGATTTTGATACCAATTATTATTTCCATGTTTGAAACGGTCAATCGCTTATACTCCAGTAAATAAGCCGGGAAATACTATACAATCTGGAAAAGTGGTGGAACAGCTCCGATTTCAAAAATTCTTTTTTTCCTTGATTCCTTAGACCCTCAGGAACATTCATCACCACTAACCTCCGCCTCACTCCGAAAATTGGAAAAAGTAGGGTGGTTTTAACTCTCTCAAAAGCACCCGCCAGTGAAACAGTGGAAACAAATTTTGGAAAATAAAAATTTTATTTTAAAAATCATCTCTTGGGGGTTTTCGAGGTCGCTGATTACGAATCCGAGGTCTGTAATCAAGTGAGGGTAGTTCTAACCCCTCAAAACCAGCCCCAGTCGTGACAGTAATGAAAAAAAAAATTGTAATTAAAAATAATGACTTTTATAATTGTTTTATCAGTTATTTATTTTGAAAAAAATTACAGTATACATATAACGAGCTTCAATTACATAATTATACTTTATAAGAGTGCTTTTGAAGGGTTGAAACTACCCTTACTTGACTACAGATCTCGAATTCGTAATCAGCGACCTCGAAAACCCCCGAGAGACAATTTTTAAGACAAAATATAATTTTTTACTGTTTTTTTAATTACAGTGACGACTGGGGGTGGTTTTGAGGGGTTGGAACTACCCTCACTTGATTACAGACCTTGTATTCGTAATCAGCAGCCTCGAAAACTCCCGAGAGACGATTTTTAAGGCAAAATTTTTATTTTTCAAAATTTTTTTCCACTGTTTCACTGGCGAGTGCTTTTGAGAAGGTTAAAACTACCCTACTTTTTCCAATTTTCGGAGTGAGGCGGAGGTTAGGAGTGATGCATGTTCCTGAGGGTCTAAGGAATCAAGGAAAAAAAGAATTTTTGAAATCGGAGCTGTTCCACCACTTTTCCAGATTTTTCGGCTTATTTACTGGACTATTAGCAGTTGACAACATCGGAGAAAACGCTTAAATATTATATTGCTCTGTACCTATACGGAGTTAAAATTTGATAAGAATTCTTAGAAAATAGATTTAAAAAAACGTCTAAACATTTTAGTCTAGGTTTAAGTAATTATCTGACCATAAACCTTGTAAAAAATAAAAATATATTTTTTTGTAGAAAAACAATCTTGGAACCAAAATATTTTGTCAACAAGTGAATTTTATGTATTGAGGTGGATTATTCCATAGTGACAATGGTAAGACATATTCTTTAATATAAATAGGAAAGAGTAGCATTTGTAGATAAGTTACGAAAAAACTTACACTCCAAACAGTAGTAGAGCTTGCAGAGATATGATTGTTTAAATAGCTTTTTCATAGATCATTCAATCGTTCGATACAAACTTTTCACTGTAAATAAAATGTTTCATCTTGTGGAAGCTGTATTTGGAATTTTTTCTTGTTTTGTCTTTAATTACACTATATTTAGGTAATTACAGTTGTCGTGACCAACATATAGTTATAATGAACTTATTTATTATTTTAGATGCTTTCATTTGCATTCACCAATGCGGTCATACTTATCCAGTTCTCGCAATAGGAAAGATCATTAATCGAAGTGGAAGAATTTTGAAACTAATTGTGAATCAATTAAAAACACAATTTTATAATCAGTAACCGCCCAATAAAAACTATTTTTACAAAATTTAAGTGTTCCAAAGATTACGCCAAAAATGTGGAGGGAACATTTAGTACGGAATGCTGGATCGACAAGCTCTTCTTTGGTCTCATTATTTTCAAAGTGCATTGCCAAATTAGAAATTGTAACAGGTTAAAAAAATCAGTATAGGTATTTGTATTCCAATACCTGTGACAATTTTTGGAAAAATACCTGGAGGCGGACTCACCCTTATCATTTTAACAAGGCTTAAGTGAAGTTAGTGTTAAAATGAAAAGATTATCCCCGGCAGCCACGTAAATTTTAAATTGGTATAATTTACGATAAATTCATATTTATCAAAAAATTGAACTAAAGCAACTAAAATGTAATTTAATAATATAAAAACAGAATGCTAACAATGCACAAAAATGCTAAACGGCTTTTTCAGGCGCTCTTTCTGGGATACCTAATTGTGTACTCATGTTTTTTCAAGGGGATATTATTTTAAAATACTTGCATTATTTTTTCCTTTGCAGTTATTTTTGTAAGTATATAGTGGACATGCAAGTGTGCTTAATATAAAAATAATAATGCATTGTCGTTTTTTTAAAACAAACACGTAGAAAATATTATTAATAAAGAAATGACCACTAATTATTTTCTACAACCAACTTATTATGTAGTAAATCAAATCGAAATTTAAGCGGTAAGTATAAAGGGTTTATCAATTTTTTTTCAAATTTAAATTTTTTCTATTTGTTTTCGTTTCCATCTTTATTTAACAAATAAAAATCGTTCATTAATCACTTTAATTTCTTAGAATATTTCCCTCTAAGTATTTAATCTGTAATCCATAAGTGAATATTACAGGTATACATATTTTTATATCTATATGATTACAGGTAATTAAAATACTTTTCACCTCTTATAATCTACGTGTTATAAAATAAGGGTCTATTAAAAACTCTAGGAGACTGTGGATAGTCACAGTTCTTAGTTGAAAACTCACATTGAAAGACGCAAAATAGTTTTCAAGATGCCGAAGTTACAACGAAATTCGAAGAACATTTCATCATCGATGAAAAGGGTTTTTCCTTTCGAAGAAACAGACGGATCAACCGAGAAGAAGCAACGCATTATTCAAGAAGTCGAAGAACAAAACGACCAACAAAAGCTAACGGACACTAAAGTTAGTGAAACGTTTTTGGATAACATAATGGCAAGTCTAAAACGCATTTCGAGGCTCGATTCACCGTCGAAGAAAGGTTCTTTGCCATCCGAAGAAGCAGAAGATACTATTCAAGCCGAAGAAATTGGATGTCTTCCGACCAAGCAAACGAATTTTCAAATACGTGAACAATTCTTGGATACCATTATGGCAGATCTAAGACACGCGGATAATAGTATCAAAACGACAGTTCCTGATGTCAGCAAGGATAATATCGAAACGGGAAAGAACACAGACGAAACGACATTGTTTGTATCAGAAGCAGCAACTATTTCTGTTGATAACAACAATGCATCGCATGGAGAATCTACAAAAAAAGGTATTTTATCTCATCGGCTACGAAAAGGTCCCAAGAAGACTGTCACGTGGAGAACAAACGACAAATTAGCGAACGATCAGTTTTTCAAATCATCCGACTGCGCTGATGTCATTAAAAAACGCACTGACTTTTATATAAAATTTAGATCGCCTCCCAAATGTCCAATTCGCAGGGTTAAAGCTCTATCCGTGAGTGATGTGATTCAAAAAGGTACGACTTTTAAAAAAGCTGCATCACGAGATTTTACAGAGCTGTCAAATGAACATTCGTGTGCGGATGGTGATTTGTGGTTTGATATGAATTTGAACGAAGCAGCGAAAAACGGTTCGACGTCAATTTCCGAGAGTGAAGAATTGGTAATGTGGATGGAAGAAATGAAAAATTTTCAGCATTAATGTACAAAATGGACGACGCAGAAGCAAAAATGTAAAATTATAAGTTAAAATTATTGTAAGAAAATGTTATTTATTAATTATTATTGTTCTAATTTATTTGTATATATTTTATTAAATTTTAGAGATTTATTGAATTATTTCTTTTATTCATATTTTACTACATATCCCTGATTTGTATAGGTATACTTAACAGACGTGTTTTTCATAGTCTGAATAATAAAGTAGTTATTGATCGCTTGATTTTGCTTTATTAAAAAAAGGTACCTTATATGCTATTTATTAAACTGTGATAGTTGTTACTGGAAAACGGGTGAATAAATAGTTCATATAAAAGAAGAAGTTTTGATTTTAGTTTCTGATCGAATAATGTCTATAAAAATTAATACAAAAACTGAGCGTTTGTAATTAAACCTATAGATGAAAAACTTCCTCGTAAAAGTCGTTTTAAGCTCATCTTTAGAAAAAACTCTCTAAATATTATCTACGACAAAATACTTTGGTTAATTATAAACATTAATTTTGGGTTTTAGTTTCTAGTTGAATTTAGTCTATAAAAATGATAAATTTTGTTATAAAAACCTTAATGATTTGAAATTATATGCCTGGTGACTAAAGATGGTTGATAAACGGAAATATTAAATAGAAAAACGTGTGCTTATTACTAAGCGATTATGATTAGTGGTGAAATTTTAACGAATTAAAGTTTAACAAAAATGATAAGATTCAATAAGTCTTATTTTAAAATTTTGTAAATGCTGCAATATTTTCGTGATAAAAAATGGAAATAATAGATTCACAAAAACAGGTCTAAATCTATTGATTTGTGTAAAGTTTCTAATACATGTAATTTTAATAAGCTTTTCACAAATAGATTGTTACAAGCATGAAACATGTACGGTGAATTTTATAAACACAGTTCTGCAAGCGCTTACAGCAACGTACCACATTTTAAATCAAGAAAAAATGATAAAGATTCTAGATAAAATAACTGAATGCAATCACTCATTGTGTGATATAACTGGCATATATATTTCATATAACAAACGACAACAAAATATTAATATTTTGATATTTTATTTGATGGACGTAATTTTGTTTATCAAATCAAGTTTATTAATTATTGAAACGTTTTTGGATACCATAATGGCAAGTCTAAAACGCAATTCGAGGAGCGAGTCACCATCGACCAAACAAAGGGATTTTCAAATACGTAAACAATTCTTGGATACCATTATGGCTGGTCTAAGATACGCGGATGATAGTATCAAAACGACAGTTCCTGATGTCAGCAAGGATGATATCGCAATGGGGAAAAATACAGATGAAATGACTTTGTTTGGATCAGAAGAAGCTACGATTTCTGTTGATAGCAACAATGCATCGCATGGAGAATCTACAAAAAAAGGTATTTTATCTCATTGGCTACGAAAATGTCCCCAAAAGACTGTCACATAGACAACAAATGATAAATTAGCGAACGTCCAGTTTTTCAAATCGACAGACTACGCTAATGTCATTAAAAAGCACAGTGATTTTTATATAAAATTTAGATCACCTCCCAAATGTCCGGTTCGCAGGGTTAAAGCTCTATCCGTGAGTGATGTGGTTCAAAAAGCGATAACTTTTAAAAAAGCAGCAACACAAGATTTTACAAAGCTGTCAAATTCATGTGCGGATGGTGATTTATGGTTTGACATGAATTTGAACGAAGTAGCGAAGGACGGTACGACATTTTCCGAAAGTGAAGAGTTGGAAATGTGGCTGGAAGAAATGAAAAATTTTCAGCTCTAATGTACGGATTATACGACGCGGAAGTAGAAATGCAATGTACAAAATGGCCAACGCAGAAGCAAAAATGTGATATTTGTAAATTGAAATTATTGTAATAATGTGTTATTTATTAATTATTATTGTTACATTTGCACATATTTTATTACATTTTATATATTTCTTGAATTATTATAAGTTAAAATTATTGTAATAATATAATATTTATTAATAATTATTGTTATATTTTATTTTTTTATTTATTTATTGTATTTATATCTTTTTTTACATATAGGTACCTACTTTGTGTATACTTGTTTACCATAGTTTATATGATACGAAGTGTAAAGGAATAATAAATTAATTATTGATTGGTTGATTGACATACAAAAGTATTCGACCACAGGTAAATTGCCGGAATACTGTTTTACCCTATTAAAAATGAGACTTCATATGCGTGTGGTTCATAATTAAATAAATATTAGTGGAAGTGATATAACTCTTTATTAAACATGTAATATTTGTTGCTGGAAAACGGGTGAATAAATAATCCAAATAGGTACAGCTTAAAAAAAACTATTCATATACAAGAAATAGATTGGGTATTGATCATTGAGTGATTATTATAATTTTGGATTTTAGTTTCTGATCGAAACTTGTCTATAAAAATTGATAAAAAAACTGATAGTTTTTAATTAAACCTATAGATGAGAAATTTCCTATAGTAAAAATCGTATAAAACTTTTTTAAAATATTTTGGGTTAATGACAAAGATTAATTTTGGATTTTAGTTTGTAGTTGAATTGGGACCTATTAAAAATATTATTTGTTTTAAAAACCTTAATGATTTAAAATTATATAGGGCAATGCGAATCTTGCTAGTGAATATTCAAGACGGTTGATAAATCGAAAGTTTAAATAATATTATTTAAAAATAAATACGATATTAAACGTTTATTAGTTAGAGATTATGATTAGTGGTCATATTTGAACGGTTTAAATTTTATAAAAAATGATTAGATTCATAAATGATCCTTTAGACTCAATAAGTCTTATTTTAAAATTTTGTAAATGCTTCAATATTTTCGTGATAAGAAATGAAAATAATATATTCACAAAAACAGGTCCAAGTCTGTTGGTTTGTGTAAAGTTTCTAATACATGTAATTTTAATAAGCTTTTCACAAATAGATTGTTACAAGCATGAAACGTGTACCGCGAATTTTATAAACACAGTTTTACAAGCGCTTGCAGTGTTATCAATCTTTTCAGCTGCGTACCACATTTTAAATCAAGAAAAAATGATAACAATTCTAGATAAAATAACTAAATGCAATCACTCATTGCATGTTATAACTGGCATATATGTTTCATATAACAAACGGCAACAAAATATTAATATTTTGATATTTTATTTGATGGAAGTAATTTTGTTTGTCAAATCAAGTTTATTAATCGCAGTACACAAAGGAGAAAGGGTGATGTCAATGATCTATTTTACGTGGATTAAAAATTTTTTAAATTTTGACATTTTTGTCTTATTATCAATTCATTTATTTATGGGGTTTGTATCAATTCTTTCTCAACAAGTGAAGGCTCTGAATGAATATCTTGTTCGGCAGAAGAGAAATGAAAAAACCGTCAATGAATATAAATTTGTAGCCGCTTATCAAAAAGTATGCTATTTGCATGCCCAGATTGGCGACATTTTTCAAATATTAAACTCATATTTTGGATTTTATTTTTTAATTCTCTATTCCATTAATGTGTTGTATAGCACAAATTCGTTGTACGTTAGTTACAAAACCACGGATCAGCTTGAACGTATTGATGAAATGATTTGGTTTTTAAAGCATATTATTGTTACGAAAATGTCCGTCACATCCTGCGTTAAACTCAAAGAGCAGGTAAATATTTATATTTTTCATTATTACTTCTTTTTTAAGTTCTCTAAAAATCTGATGATATTTGTTGGAGATACGAAGTAGCCACTGCTATTATAAACAGTATAAGTAATGTAACTATGGTAGTAGTCTAGAAGTGACCACAACAAAGTGAAAACGCGAAATTCTGCTCATAGATCTGTATCATTATAAAGTGACATATATTCATATAATAAATATCTGATACGTACCTTAGAGTTATTCATTGCGTTATTTAACTTGCTAACAGGTTATGGGCCCAGAATAGATTCAGGTAACGTCGAGAAAAAATCGTGAAAAAATCACGAGAAAAATTGGGCACCTTTGATCGCGTAGTGTGTGTGGTATAAACGGGAAAACCGTTTTGTGTGAGACTCAGTCAGCGAAAATTGTATTTGCGAGATAAAATTTAAAAAACTCGTGTCGCAGTGCCAAACCCTGCCGACAATATAGTGTATTTGCTTTTATAGGCAGTGTGGCTCAACTGTTTGAACTTAACTTTGTTTTTGGACAAAATAAAAAAATTACCCCTTAATACACCCCTTAAAAAAACAGTTTTTTACTTAATTTCAATATCAATTCAGCATCTGTAACAAATTATATACACCCTTCAGTATGTAAATCTACATTAGTAAACTTGTGTTTTCATCAAATTTGTAAGTCCGGTCCTGTCGAGCCGATTTTTTTAAAATTTTAGTAGCACATTTTAATAATTACTAAAGAGTTAAATTTCAAATTTGAAACGATTCTGAGAATTTTTTTGGTATTTTTGGGCCCAAAAAAAATTTTCAACCCCTAAAACCCACCCTTAAAGTGGCCCGATCGGACCCATTTTAAATAGGCTTCGTGCGGTGATGGATTTCAACATGTGGTCCAAATTTCGTTAAAATCAATTAACTCCTTCGAAAGTTATAGCCCGCACACATATATAAATATATATATATATATATATATATATACATATATAAACATACTTTTCAAAAAATGGTGCCAAAGTGTTTAGGGGGCTATGAAACGTCGAGAAATTTTGGTCCGACCCCTAGGTCCCGCCATCAGACCGACGCCAATAGTGTAAGTGCCTTATGGCAAATACACTAAAAAGGAATAATGTCAGCATTTATGAGAATCGAACCACTAAATGCGGAAAATTATGATACATGGAAAATTCAAATGGAGGCCATATTAGTGAAAAAAGACGTGTGGGCCTATGTGAATGGTACGGTAAAAAAGCCATTGACCGGAGATCTGGAAATCAGAGAATGGTCAAACAAAGATGCTAAAGCAAAAGCGGATATTGTGTTGTCAATATCTACTTCAGAGCTTAATGTGATTCGTGGATTGACAACTTCAAGAGAAATTTGGCTAAAAATAGAGTCAACATTTCAATCAAAGGGACCGGCGCGAAAAGCGACACTATTGAAAAAAATAATTTTGTCACGGTTAAAAGAAGGTGAAGATGTTCGGACACATTTAACGGAATTTTTCGAAACGGTTGCCAAATTGAAAGAAATTGGAATATTGATTAATGATGAGGTATTAGCTATTTTATTGTTATACAGTTTGCCAGAATCATTTGAAAATTTTCGTTGCGCCATTGAAACACGTGACGAGTTACTAGAGCCTGAAATATTACGTGTGAAAATTTTAGAAGAATTCCAATCATGTAGAATGAGCAGCAACAGCGAAGAGCAAAATGTTATGCATGCAAAGAGGACACATTTTCGTCAAAATAAAAGAATTCCACAAGAAAATTGTGAAGATTCGGGAAATAGAACCGGAAGTCAGACGAATGCGGGACAAAGAAAATGTTTTCGTTGTGGAAAAGTAGGTCATATTGCCAAAAAGTGTATGGCAAGATATCCGGTGAATACACAAGCAAGCGCACGACAAGTGGAAGAAAATGACAATGAATCAGTGCAGAGTTTGGACAACAAGTGCAGAAACACAGCGATGTTAAACACAGCTGAAGAAGTGATGTTTAATTGTGAAAATTTTAATGCTCAGAACTGGTGTTTGGACAGCGGATGTACTGCACATATATGTACATTGAAAAGACAAGATTTGAAAAAATAGAAAATGTTAACAAAACATTGAATTTAGCGAATAATGATTCAACGACTATAAGCGGTGTTGGAAATGTACGAATGTTCAAGGAAATAAAGAATCCTGTAAAATATAAAGAAAACAACATAGTGATGTCAGTGAGTCATACGAAGAGTGAAATTGACGAGTGGCATTACAAGTTTGGACATTTAAATGAGAGAGATATAAAAGACATGGCGAAAAGCGGTGTTGTACACGGTTTAAAGCTGAAAAGTGATCAGTCAATGATAAAATGCGGAGTTTGTATTCGTGAAAAGCAGACTAGAATTCCATTTCCGAAGTGTGAAAACAATCGTACAAAAGACTTGTTAGAAATAGTGCATTCAGACGTATGTGGCCCGATGAGAACTGCATCTCATTCTGGTGCCAAATATTTCGTAACTTTTATTGATGACAAGTCACGTTGGTGTGAGATAGTTTTTATAAAAAACAAAAGTGACGTTTTGAATGCTTTTACAAAGTATAAAGCTGCTGCTGAAACACTAACGGGAAGAAAAATAAAAGCACTACAATCGGACAATGGAAGGGAGTATTGCAATAAGGAGTTTGATAACTTTTTAGAACAAAACGGTATCGCGAGACGGTTATCGACACCGTATACTTCTCAGCAAAACGGTGTGGCAAAGAGGAAAAATAGAACATTGGTCGAAATGGCTAGATGTATGATGCGACAAGCAAATGTTCCTCCGGTGTTTTGGGCAGAGGCAGTAAATACAGCGTGTTACGTGAGAAATCGGTGCGCAACTAAGCCATTAGAAGGGCAAACACCGTACATGTTATGGAAGGGGAAAATTCCCACAGTTATATATTTTAAAATTTTTGGTTCAAAATGTTTCGTTTTGGACAAAAATCCTCAAAAATCTAAATTTGATTCAAAATCAGAAGACGGTATTTTTATAGGCTATTCAAACGAATCGAAAGCATATCGAATATATTTACCGAAATCACAAAAAGTAATAGTGAGTCGTGATGTTAAATTTTTAAATGAATCAGCTTTTGATGAGGAATACCAGGAGTTTGAGGAAGAGACAGAAAAAATATCGAGATTTGACGAGGTTGAGCCAAATGAAAGTAGACAAAATACGTCTTTACCAGTATTTCAACCGCCGAAACGTGGAAGGGGACGACCAATGTTATTGCGTTCCGGATCGGTTGGAAGACCGAAGAAATTGTATCATCCGGCTAGTGACAATAATAATGAAGACGACAGAGAGAACAGTGAAGTTATATATTATAATTTACCTGAAGAGAATACAGATTATAATGACACATTCCTGAAATGTTATTTAACAATAACTCATAATCCAGTAACGTGGCAAGAGGCAAAGCAAAGCGATAATGTTGAAGACTGGAGAGTAGCTTAGCAGATACGAAACAACACTGGTGTGCATCATTCAAGAACAAAGAACATCGACTTGCGCCACCATTTTATTCGGGATAATTGTGCGTCAGGTGAAATTGATCTACAATGTATGTCTACCGACGACATGCCAGCAGATATTTTGACCAAGGGATTGTCTGGACATAAACATATTCATTGTTAGAGTAGATTAGGAATTATTGAGCTGAATTAAGAGAGTAGTTCGAGGTATCTACTTCGAGGGGAGGTGTTGGAGATACGAAGTAGCCACTGCTATTATAAACAGTATAAGTAATGTAACTATGGTAGTAGTCTAGAAGTGACCACAACAAAGTGAAAACGCGAAATTCTGCTCATAGATCTGTATTATTATAAAGTGACATATATTCATATAATAAATATCTGATACGTACCTTAGAGTTATTCATTGCGTTATTTAACTTGCTAACAATATTTAATATAAAACAACCGAAAAACGAACATGAAATGGAACAATAATCACTGCTATCTTCATCCTAAAAAGAACAAAATCAGTCATCAGGCGACATAATAATTTGACTGTCAACACAAATTAATTAATGAAAGCGATACATTTTAGTACACTAGATCGGTCCAGCACGGCTAGATAGAAATTGCAGGCGAGTATACCTTCAAGAAGTGGCTTTTCTGCTCCGTGCTGCACTGGTCGTGTTGGTCCATGCTTGAAAAATGTTCACGGTCAAGAAAATGTATTATATTAAATTTAGTGTAATTTTTAATTTCATTTTATTGTTTCAGCTATTACGAACTGGTCGTCTTCTCTATGATGAAGATATAAGTCTTGCGTTTATGAACGAAGTAATAAGTTTAAATATATTTTTGACACAATTTTTAAACATTAATTCCGTAGTTATTGTATTAGAGTTTCCTCTTGTTGAATGTACTTTGGTATCTCTGCTCCAAGCGATCATAGCTTTTAACTCTGCACAAACAGAACTAATTTTGATAGAACTTATTATTGTCACGTTTGAAACGGTTAATCTTTTGACAGTTGACAACATCGAGGAAAACGCTTAAATATTATATTACATTGTTCTGTACCTGTATAGAGTTAAAATTTTATAAGAATTCTTAGAAAATTGATTTGCCTTAAAAACCCCTTTAAAAATTCTAGTCTAGTTAAAGTAAAGTAATTATTCGACTAGGCACTTTGAAATAAAATAAAAATATATTTTTTGTAGAAAAACACACTTGGAACCAAAATATTTTGTCAGCAAGTAAATTTTATGTGTTGCGGAATATTAATGCTGGACTATACCATAATAACAATGGTAAAAAATGCTTTTTATATAAATGAAAAAATGTAGAATTTTTAGATAAAGTACGAAAAAACTTACAGTTCAAATTTTAGTAGCCGAGATCGTAGTGATATCGTTGTACAGAGTGACATATGGGAAACGGACGTTTTACAAATGAATGTATAATCAGTTGTTTTTGATGAAAAAATAATTTGTTTTAAAAAACGACAGATCAATACCTACCATTTGATTTAATATAGGTAGTTAGGTATGAAAAATTATATCATTCAGGTGGCGGCCATTCTCTTGAATGCACACTTCAAGTCTGTGCCGAAAGTTATCCATAACTTTCGCTAACAGCTCTCGTTCAACCAAATGCACCTCTTCTGTAATGGCATCTTTTAACTCCATTAATGTTTCCTGTTAATCTGAAACCATTAATCCATCGCAGGATCGTATTACGGCTTGGAATTGCGCCATTCCGACCGATATTAAAATGGCGACGAAAGATCCGCTGTGCTGCAATAACAGACTCACCATTTCGAACGAACGTATCGTACGCGAACACTCGCTGCTGTATCGTCTATTGCTACATTTTATCTAAAACGGTAGGTCACTTCGAAGCGAACGTTCTAAACCGCAACAATTATCCACCACTGACAGCTGTGTACTAGCCATTCTAAAAACGTCCGTTTCCCATATGTCACCCTGTATAAATGGTGTTTGCATGCTGGATATACAAGCTTTTCACTGTAAATAAAATGTTTCTACTCGTGGGAACTGGATTTGGAAATTTTTCTTGCTTTGTCTTTTATTACAATAATTAGTCTAGGTGGTAGGGAGATTTTCCTTATGTTAATGTGGAAACATACTCTATCTCGCTGAATTTTTGCACACGCTTTTAGGCTCCTCTCAATGTTCCAAATGCTCAAAAGTCAAAAGTCTGCTACCTAAAAGGTGCAAAATTTGTTTTCTAATTTTCTCGGCTTGTATTATAGCTATACGACAAAAATAACTGCAACGGTTACCGATTTATATCAGACACTACGAACGATGTTTTCAGATATTTTCAGAATAACAACATTTAATTTTTCTGCGTAGGGAGAGAGAGATAAAGAGAGTTAATGTAACAATATTTGCTACAATACTTTTGAATTCGTAGAACTGTAGAATCGTTACAGTTACGACGAAAGTCATGAGGGACAAACTTGTAGTACTGGGACCGCCCTCTACATTGGTATAATTATTTTTGTTGTAGCTATAATACAAGCCGAGAAAATTAGAAAACAAATTTTGCACCTTTCAGGCCTCCCCGTAGCGCAACAATTGTATACTTGTGCATTTGGGACACTGAGAGGGGCCTAAAAGCGTATGCAAAAATTCAGCGAGGTATAGTATGTTTCCAGTTCAAACTCCCTACCGCCTGGACTAAATGTATTTAATTGTCTGCTTATTATTGTCGTAACCAAAATTTATAATCTCAAAGGTTTGTACTAGTACCTAACAAGTTTGTTTATATTTTTAGATGGTTTCGTTTGCATTCACCAATGCAGTCATTCTTATCCAGTTCTTACAAATGCAAGATTCCCATAAATAGGAAAGCTCATTTATCAAAGTGCAAGAAATTTGATATTAATTGCAAATCAATTGAAATAACACAATTTTATAATCACAGTCACTGCCTAATAAGAAGTTTTAATTTTATACAATTTAAGAGTGTATGTATCTACTACGAAAATCTGAATCGACAAGCTCTTTTTTGGTCTCATTATTTTCAAGTTAAGAATTGTAATAGTTTAAAAAAGCAGTGTAGGTAGGTAGCTAATTGTATTTTATTATCTACGTGAAAATTTTTGAAGAAATTGTTTCCTATTTACGTTGTAGTTGGACGCAGCATTGTCGTTATAAGGCTAAGGTGAAGTTCTTGTTAATAGAGAAGATTACACCTGACAACATCGTAAATGAAGACAACAAAGCTTTTTTTAAATGAGAAAATATTAACATGCTATAATTTACCTACAGCAAACGTATATTTTTCAAAAAAATTGAACTAAAGCAACTAAAATGTAATCTAATAATATAGTAACAGAATGTTAACAATGTGTAAAACCATTAAATGGTTTTTCTATTATGGATTTCAAAAGTAATGTGTGCTCAGATTTTTAGGCGCTCTTTCTAGGACACCTCGTGTACGCATATGTTTTCTGAAGGGGAAATTATTTAAAAACAATTTCGTTATTTCTGTAAACATATAGTGGACATGCGAGCGTGATTAATATAAAAATAATAATGCGTTATCGTTATTTAAGATAAACAAGAAGAAAATATTACTAAATAAAGCAATGAGTTATTATTTATTTTCCCATGTGAGTTTCCCGGATTCAGGGTCGAGTCAGAGATTTGCTGATTGCCGTTTATATACTATTAGCGGTCCCGTCCGGTTTCACCCAGGTGCAAAAGAACGAATGGGGGGAAGGGACATGAGTACGCACGTTTATCTTCGTTTACCGAGACGAATTATGTTGTGTCCAAATTTAATGATGATCGGAGTTATCGTTCAAAAGTTTTTGTCGGACGGACAAATTTTATGTTATAAGCGGTCCCGCCCGGTTTCACCCGGGTGCAAAAGAACGAAAATATATAATTGAAAGTACTGTAGGAAAATTATTTTTATATAGGTAGGTACCTACCTATAGTTGTAGGGGAATTGTGACATACTTTTTGTTATAAGTCAAATATTTGAAATAAATGAAGTCATGTTTGTTTTGAATCTTGCGTATATTCACCAACGTTTCATTAACAATGAAGTTGTTTAAGTTTTAGCACAATAAACATAACATAAAATTAAAAATCAAACATAAATCCCACTTAGGTCGACGTGTGTAAGATGACATAGTATGTGATCTTAGACTTTTATGGTAAGATGACATATGTCATCTTAGACTTGTATGGTATCTCATCTTATACTATTAATTTTCCAAGCATAATTCGCAGGTAAACTGTTCCTTTTTTGCAGGTATGTCTGCGCATATTGTATGACACCAATTGGAGCATAGTTGACACTTCACCCAATATTCTTTTGGCCTAGATTTGCTAAATAGTCCATTGCAGTAAATGCAAGCTGGGTCATCTTCCTCCTCATTCTCCTTGGATCTTCGACTTCCTCGAGGTTCTCGTCATCAGCCAAAATAACATTGATTTTCGTAGCGGGAAGTTAAAATAATTTAATAGGTACCCGATTTTTATAAGGGTAAGACGTAGGGGTAAGATGACATAATATGTCATCTTAAGCCCACGGTTCGTATGTCATCTTACCCAATGGTGAATGCAAATGTATTTCAACTGTCGTGACAAAAACTTTGAAGTTAGAATATGCTTGTATCGATAATTGTGCCATATAATAAACCTAGATTACATTAAAAATTAGTTCAGCTAGAAAATACTTACATTAAGTACATATATTTGACCACCAAATAAAAACGTGATCAATATTTTTTTCACTTCAAAATCACAAAAACATTCGCTATATTGAAATACACGTCCGTTGTCCACCATACTGAACTTCAATACTAGCGACACCTACAGGCCGTCTCTAAAACATCACGTGTACACATTTAGCGCGAATCTTTAAATGGATATTGCTGGTGTGTCATCTTATCTGACTATGTCATCTTGAGCACAACTCCCCTACCAGTTTTCAAATGAGCTATTAATTAGATTAATAGCACAAGTTAACAATTGGTGTTGTAAGAATGCTCTATCTTTAAATTCAAATAAAACCAAATTTATGATTATTCAACCCACTCAGTGCAAAAATAAGCCTTATATACAGCTGTCTGTAGATAATTGTCCCATAGAAAAGGTAGAAAAATTTAATTTTTTAGGTATTGTTTTTAATTCTAATTTAAAATGGGATGACCATATAAGCAAATTAGCTAATGAATTGTCTAAGTTTATTTATGTAATAAGAAAAGCTAGGTATCTATATAACGACTCAACTCTTTTAAGAACCATATATTACGGTTTCGTTTTTTCACGTTTAAAGTATGGAATACTAGCTTGGGGCAATAGCCCACATTCCACTAACATTTTTATAATTCAAAAGAAACTGATTCGAGTCATGTTTGGACTAAAGTGGTTTGATTCGTGCAGAGGTCTATTTAGGAACAATAATATTTTAACCGTACCGTGTATTTTTTTATATTACAGCTTGGTATATGCCCGTCTGCATATTCATTCCTATACAAGTGCTAACAATATACACAATTACGATACCCGCAACTGTCATCTTTTAGTAACACCAAAAGGGCACATAAACGTTTTTTTAAATAGTCCTCATAACTTTGCTATCCGAGCTTATAATAAATTGCCGTCGGAATATAAAAACCTAGCTTCTCTTGCGACCTTCAAAAATAAAATAAAAGAATTTTTAATTAAGAACGAATTTTACACTATAACAGAATTTTTAAACTTATAGCTTTAAGCTTCTTTTTTTGACATGTCAAATAAATGTATTTCATTTCTATTGACAAAATATATTCTATTCTATTCTATTCTATTCTATTTCTTTAATTTTCATTAGTCGTAATAAAATTTTAAAAAATTGAAATGTAAGCCTTAGAAAAAAGCAATGTAGGAAATAAAAAAAAAAAATTAAATTCGCTGACGTGGGGCACTAAGAGTCTCATGCTCTACCGACTGAGCTATCCGGGCTTGTGATTGTGAGGCGTTAATATTACAATATTTAGTTAGGGCATTTCACTGATAATATTTGTCGGATGGACAAATTTTGAGATACATCTTGCAACATTTTTCATTGATGCTCGGATCCAATTGGTCGTAGCGTGATATTATTATAGCCCATAGCCTTCCTCGATAAATGGGCTATCAAGCAAAAAAACATTTTTCAATTCGAACCAGTAGTTTCTGAGATTAGCGCGTTCAACCAAACAAAAACTCTTTAGCTTTATATATTAGTATAGAGTATAGATTTGAAAGTTTGTTTGCTAGATGTAATCGGTACAAATGAGACAAGTTTTCTGTCAAAACCGATATCAACGAGAGTCAATTAATAAATTCTAGTATTTACCAAGAAAACTCGGTTTCGACGACGCTGGAAGTTTTTCCCTACGAACTATAAAAGTGAAATGAATAAAATTGTCGGCCAATTTTTCTCAGACCATATATATTGACAAAAAATAATAAAAATACAAATCAATATAACACAGGATGACGTTTCGATCCGGATTTGAATCTTCTTCAGAAATACCTAAAAAATATAAAAATTAATTAGTATTAAGTTATTTATTAACTAATTGTACGCAAAGATTTGTATAAAAGTGAAACATGTTCCTGTGGGCCCTCACAGCTCAACCGTACTCCACCCACACTAACAACAGTCGGTTATCCCCGTGCAAAAGCTCTTTAACTCCTTTTCGTTCAAGGATTTCGAGTCCTGTTAGTTCCCTTTCAGCCTATGGGATATACTTATAATATGTCGTGGGACAAATAGGCTAGATTTCATTCTTCTACAATACCTACACATAGCAATGATCGTTTTATTTTTTACTTTATGTCACAAGGGTTTCCTATTTCGTTAATATAGCTAATAATATAAGTAAAATAGAAACGTTTAAGCACATTAATTACAATCCTAAACCTTCAAAATTCCTAGATGGGTTTTGTGACAGGTTGGCTTATATTTATTAATTATAGCTGTATCCGGCCACGCATTGCTGTGACTCAGTCAGGTTTGCGTGTTGCTGTTACGTTCAACGAATGGCGTCCCCATTGCCGTAAAATATTTAGTATAGCGTGTGTTGCTTTTACGTTCGATAGATGGAGCTTCGGTAGCCATAAGATATTTGGTATAGCGTATGTTGCTTTAAAGTCCAACAGGTGGCGTTGTTTTGTACCAGTTAAAGACCGCGAACGCACTTATCAAGCACGACCATTACTGCACAGACCAGAAAAGTCTGTTTGTGAAGGTAAGCATGTTATTTAACGGGGTAGCGCACATTAGAACGGTATCTGTAACCAGCGACGACCGTCAGTCGGTCGCCTACAAATTATGCCTAGCCGTGCTGGAACTGTCTAGTGCGCTAGTGATGTGTCGTACGTGAAACCGTAATAAAAGCTGCCGTTCGTGCTTTTTAATTATAAATGATTATTGTTCAAAATTTTCGAACCAAATTAATGTAACAAGTAATATATTTTAAACAGTTGATAATTGCGATATGTAAAATTTACTAGTTATTTCTGTTCGAAAATTTGTTTAATAGGATTATCCCAAGCGACGGGCAGAACTTAAATTTTTTAGAATATTGTCCTTTAAGTATTTTATCTGTAATGCATAAGTGAATATCACAGATATAAATATTTTATTATATCTATGATCACGGGTAATAAAGATACTTTTGAGCTCTTATAATCTACCTGTTATCAAATAAGGGT
The DNA here is from genome assembly GCA_963575645.1 of Xanthostigma xanthostigma. Lineage (NCBI taxonomy): Eukaryota > Metazoa > Arthropoda > Insecta > Raphidioptera > Raphidiidae > Xanthostigma > Xanthostigma xanthostigma. Next base: position 20,029,858 of record OY754468.1, read on the forward strand.
AGGTATATAAAAGACTCCATGACTGTGGATAGTCACAGTTCTTAGTTAGAAAGTCTATGATCACAGGTGATTGAGATACTCTTGACTTCTTTTTATCTACCTGTTATCAAATAAGGGTCTATAAAAGACTCTGAGAGACTGTGGATAGTCACAGTTCTTAGTTAGAAACTCACACTGAAAGACGCAAAATATTTTTTCAAGATGCCGAAGTTACAACGCATTTCGAAGAACATCTCACCATCGATGAAAAGGGCTTTTCCTTTCGAAGAAACAGAAGGACCAACCAAGAAGAAGCAACGCATTATTAAAAAAATCGAAGAACAAAACGACCAACAAAACCTAACTGACACTAAGGTTAGTGAATCGTTCTTGGATACCATAATGACAAGTCTAAAACGCAATTCGAGGAGCGATTCACCGTCGAAGAAATATTCTTTGCCATCCGAAGAAGCAGAAGATACTATTCAAGCCGAAGAAATTAGATTTCTTCCGACCAAGCAAACGGATTTTCAAATACGTGAACAATTCTTGGATACCATTATAGCAGGTCTAAGATACGCGGATGATAGTATCGAAACAACAGTTCCTGATGTCAGCAAGGATGATATCGCAACGGGGAAGAATACAGACGAAACGACTTTATTTGGATCAGAAGAAGCAACGATTTCTGTTGATAACAACAATGCATCTACAAAAAAAGATATTTTATGCCATTAATATTAATAATAATATTTATTTTACCACATTGACAAAAGAGTATATGGCATGTCCATAAAAAAATTAGAGTTACATATTAAAAAATTCATTAATGCTATAAAATTCTCTGCTTACTAAATCATTCTTTAACTTACTTTTCATGGTTTGCAATGGCGAAGATTTGATTTCAACTGACAGACGATTGTAAAGTTTGATACAGTTATAGAGCACACCTTTTTCAATGGTAGTCAAGGAATGATCTGGCAAGCGAAAATCATTGTTTCCCCTGGTGTTATACTTATGTAATAATTGATGGTTACTGAAAAGGCTAAAATGTACTTTTACGAAAACAATACATTCATAGATGTATTCAGAAGGCAGTGTCATGAGTCCAAGAGCCTTAAAGATTCCTCTGCATGATTGTCTGGCGCTTAATTTGGCCATAATACGTATGCATTTCTTTTGTCCTTTGAAGATTAACTCTGTATTAACAGCACCCCAAAAAATAACCCATACTTCATTCTAGAGTAAAAGTTACCGAAGTACATTGTTTTTATGGTATTGTAATTGCAGAATGTACTCATCCTGCGTATTGCGTATAGACAACTTCCAAGTTGTTTTGCTAATACATTAATATGCTTGCACCACTTGATATGCTGATCCACAAAAATCCCCAGAAATTTTGCATCAGTCGAAAAATTAGCTTTAATATTATTAAGATATAAACAATCAGGTGTTTTTTTGTTACTTTGCTTAGTTTTAAATAGTAGAAGATTAGTTTTGTTTGTATTAAGAACTAATTTATTACTGGCAAACCAGTTATTTATTTTAGCAAACATTTCTACTGTTTTGTCAGACACTTCGGCTACATTTGAGCCAGTAACTAGGAGAGTTGTGTCATCAGCATAACAAATGATGCATGCATCAGCAACACAACTTGGAAGGTCGTTTATATAGAAATTAAAGAGTAAAGGACCCAAAACACTGCCTTGAGGTACACCGATATTTAATATTCTGAAGTCAGATTTGGAATGACCATCATTTTCAGTATTTATTTTTACATATTGAGAGCGGTTTTTAAGATAGGATTTCAGCCAATTCCAAGCTTCTCCTCTTATACCATAGCTGTGCAATTTATCCATTAAAATTAAATGGTCGACGCAGTCGAAGGCTTTCGACAAGTCAAGAAAGACCCCCAGAGTATTTTTTTGGCCATCTAGTGCTTGTAAAATCTTCTCTAGAAATTCAAAAATTGCAGTATTGGTGGACTGGTACTTTTTAAAGCCATGCTGGTTCTTAGATAGAATATTCATTTTATTTGCAAAACAGGTAATTCTGTTATGCATTACATATTGATAAATTTTTGAAAAATAGGAGAGTAGACTAATAGGTCTGTAATTCGACAATAATGTAGAGTCTCCACTTTTAAAAACAGGGGTAACCACCGCTAATTTCAGTGCATTAGGGAAGATTCCTTGCTCCAGTGATGCATTTATGGCATTAACTAGAGGATTTAAAATATAGACGTAAACCGATTTTATTAATGTGCTCGTTATCTCGTCGTAGCCTGACGATTTTTTATTTTTAGTTTTTTTAATAATACTTGCAATCTCCTCCTCAAGGCAAGGGGAAATAAATATTGATTTTTCATTGCACGGTATACTTCGAAATGGGACAGCCTGAGTAGAGCTTGTCAAGTTTTTAGCAACATTAACAAAAAAATTGTTAAAAATGTTGGCAGCTTCCCGTGCCGACTTTGCAGTTTTGTCACCATTCATAATTCCCGCCAAGCTGTTATTTTTTATTTTACTCTTGTTTCCGTTAATTATTTTCCACATTGTTTTAGCTTTATTATCACTGTTTGATATTTCGTTTTCAAAGAAAGTTGTTTTGGCTGAATGTAGTTTATTGACGTATTCGCATTTTAATTTATTATAGTAGTTTTTGAACACTGGAAATTTCAAGGAGAGATCTAACCATCCTTGCAGGTTATGTCTGAGTATTTTTATTTCAGGTGTAATCCATTTACATTTATGTGTCGTTGGTACTGCTTGCTTGACTTTGATTATGGGGAAACAGTTGATAAAATGTTTCATGAAAAATATTAAATTTCTCATCAGCGTTTACGGTTTCGTACACCGCAGACCAATTTTCATCCTACGAAAAGGTCCCCAAAAGACTGTCACATGGAGAACAAATGATAAATTAGCGAACGTCCAGTTTTTCAAATCGACAGACTGCGCTGATGTCATTAAAAAGCGCACTGACTTTTATATAAAATTTAGATCACCTCCCAAATGTCCGATTCGCAGGGTTAAAGCTCTTTCCGTGAGTGATGTGGTTCAAAAAGCTATGACTTTTAAAAAAGCAGCAGCACAAGATTTTACAAAGCTGTCAAATTCACGTGCGGATGGTGATTTGTGGTTTGACATGAATTTGAACGAAGTAGCGAAGGACGGTACGACATTTTCCGAAAGTGAAGAATTGGAAATGTGGGTGGAAGAAATGAAAAATTTTCAGCACTAATGTACGGATTATACGACGCGGAAGTAGAAATGCAGTGTACAAAATGGACAACGCAGAAGCAAAAATGTGATATTTGTAAATTGAAATTATTGTAAGTTATTTATTAATTATTATTGTAATACCTATTTGTACATATTTTATTACATTTTATATATTCATTGAATTATTATAAGTTAAAATTATTGTAAGAATATATTATTTATTAATTATTATTGTTATATTTTATTTAATTTTACATATTTATTAAATTATTTCTTTTATAATTTTATATTTTATTACATATCCCTACTTTGTATATACTTGACAGACGTGTTTTTCATAGGCTGAATAATATATTAGTTATTGATTGGTTGATTGAAAATATATAAAAGTATTCAACCACAAGTAAATTGCCGGAAAACTGAGTTTTTGCCTTATTCAAAATGACCTCATATGCTATTTATTAAACTGTAATAGTTGTTGCTGGAAAACGGGTGAATAAATGATTCAAATACAAGAAAGAAATTGGGTGTTGATCATTGAGTCATTATTATAATTTTTGATTTTAATACAAAAACTGAGCGTTTGTAATTAAACTTATAGATGAAAAACTTCCTCGTAAAAATCGTCTTAAGCTCAACTCTACAAAAACTCTCTTAAAATTAAAAACACTTTGGGTTAATTACAAAGATTAAACTTGGATTTTTGTTTGTAGTTTAATTGGGACCAATAAAACATCATAAAATGTGTTATAAAAACCTTAATGATTCGAAATTATATACCTGGTGACTATTGAAAATGGTTAATAAACCGAAAGATTAAATAAAAAAACGTGTGTTATTACTAAAAGATTATGATTAGCGGTGATATTTTAACGAATTAAAGTCTATCAAAAATGATAAGATTCATAAATGATCCTTTAGATTCAATAAGTCTTATTTTAAAATTTTGTAAATGCTTCAATATTTTCGTGATAAGAAATGAAAATAATACATTCACAAAAACAGGTCTAAATCTATTGATTTGCGTTAAGTTTCTAATACATGTAATTTTAATAAGCTTTTCACAAATAGACTGTTACAAGCATGAAACGTGTACCGCGAATTTTATAAACACAGTTTTACAAGTGCTTGCAGTGTTATCAATCTTTTCAGCACCGTACCACATTTTAAATCAAGAAAAAATGTCAACAATTCTCGATAAAATAACACAATGCAATCACTCAATACATGGTATAACTGGCATATATGTTTTATATAACAAACGACAACAAAATATTAATATTTTGATATTTTATTTGATGGATTTAATTTTGCGTATCAAATCAAGTTTATTAAGAGCAGTATATAAAAGAGAACGTTTGATGTCAATGATCTATTATACGTGGATTAATAAATTTTGAAATTTCTGTTTGTTTATCAATTCATTTATTTGTGGGTTTTGTAACGATTCTTTCTCAACAAGTGAAGGCTCTGAATGAATATCTTGTTCGGCAGAAAAGAAATGAAAAAACCGTCAATGAATATAAATTTGTAACAGCTTATCAAAAAGTATGTTATTTGCACGCCGAGATTGGCCACATTTTTCAAATATTAAACTCTTATTTCGGAATTTATTTTTTAATTCTATATTCTATTCAAATGTTGTGTAGTACAAATTCGTTATACGCTAGTTACAAAACCACGGATCAGCTTGAACGTATTGACGAATGTATTTGGTTCTTATGGCATGTTTTTGTTATGAAAATGTCCGTCACATCTTGCGTTAAATTGAGAGAGCAGGTAAATATTTACTTTCTTCATTATTACTTCTTCTTTAAGTCCACTAGCTATCGAAAAAAAAAATAGCCAATAATATTTAATATAAAGGCCCAGTTCGGTTTCGCCCGAATTTGTAGATTGCCACCGTTTTTTATCTACGTTGCAAAACTGGCCTCCACGAAAAGCGCTTCTATTTTAACGCGATAAAACCTATGTTCATCCAAAAGGTCCGTTCTAAATATGGGTGAAAACATGTTTGAATTTGGATGAGTAGTTTCGGAGATTATCTCCTACATCCAAACTTATACACTTTACTTGTTTATAATATTTATAGTCCGGTCAAAATAGACAAAAAAATAGTGGTAGTGGTGAATAAATTTTGTAGCAGATGAAGGATTGGTGGGGACTTTTGATATTTTATTTGTAATACCAATTTTCAGCTTTATGCGAAGCATAGTAAATTGAAATGTTCATTTTGACTGAACTATTTATAATAAAACACTCAAAAACGACCATGAAACGAAACAATAATCACTGCTTTTTTCGTCCTAAAAAGGACAAAATCAGAATAGTTTATATACTTGTGCGACAATTCGTTATAGACCTCTATATATTAGTAAAAGACTGCGCACACTTATCAAGCATGAATCAACACAAACCTGTAACCTGCGTGATGTCGCGCACTAGACCCGCACGGACCAACACAAACCAGCAACTTTTAGTGCAGATTAACGAATGGCACATCACTAGATCGGTCCAAAAGGGCTAGAGACAAATTGCAGGCGACTGACCGACTGTTGCTGCTGCTTACAGGCGTTCGCCTAATATGTACTACTCCGTTAATTAACATGACGTGTACATTCACGAACAGGCTTTTCTGCTCCGTGCTGTGCTGGTCGTATTGGCCCATGCTTGATAAGTATGCGTGCTCTTTAAGTCAAACATACATATCAAATTTTTAGCGTAATTTTTAATTTGATTTAATTGTGTTTCAGCTATTAAGAACTGGTCGTCTTCTCTATAATGAAGAAATAAGCCTTGCGTTTATGAACGAAGTACTAAGTTTTAATATATATTTGCCACAATCTTTAAAATATTAATTTCCGTAGTTATCGTGCTAGAGTCTGAAGCGCAAGTTTTTCTTTCGCTATATGTACTTTGATATCTTAGCTGCAAGCGATCAGAGCTTTGAACTCTGCGCAAAAACAACTGATTTTGATAACAATTATTATTTCCAAGTTTAAAACGGCCAATCGCTTGGCAGTTGACAACATCGAAGAAAAACGCCTAAATATTATATTGCTCTGTACCTATACGGAGTTATAATTTTATGAGAACTCTTAGCAAATTGATTAAAAATAATCCTCTAAAAATTCTCGCCTAGGTTTAAGTAATTATCCGACCATGCATCGTGCAAAAAAAAAATAAAAAAATTTTTTTTTTTTATAGCAAAACAATCTTGGAACCAAAATATTTTGTCAACAAGTGAGTTTTATGTGTTGCGGAATATTTACCATGGATTATTCTATAGTGACAGTGGTAAGACATATTTTTTATATAAATGGAAAAGAGTAGCATTTGTAGATAAACTACGAAAAAACATTCAATCCAAATTCCAGTAGTCGGGCTTGCAGCGATATCGTTGTTTAAATGGCGTTTTCATGGATCATTCAATCGTTCCATACAAACTTTTCATACTGAAAATAAAATGGTTCATCTTGTGGAAAGTGTATTTAGAAATTTTTCTTGCTTTGTCTTTTATGACAATTATATTTAATTATCATTGTCGTAACCAACAGCTATAAACTCAAAAGTTTATAGTAGATATAACGAGTTTATTTATTATTTTAGATGCTTTCATTTGCATTCACCAATGCGGCCATACTTATCCAATTCTCGCAATGGGGAAGACCATTCATCGAAGGGGAAGAATTTTTATACTAATTGAGCATCAACTAAAAAACACAATTGTATAATCGCAGTCACCGCCCATAAAAAACTATTTTTACCAAACTTAATTGTTCCAAAAATTACGGTAAAAATTTGGAGGGAATATTTACTACGGAATGCTGGTTCGACAAGCTTAAAAATACTTGCGTTATTTTTTCCTTTACCGTTATTTTTGTAAACATGTAATGGACATCCAAGTGTGCTTAATATAAAAATAATAATTCGTTGTCGTTATTTTAAGATTAACAAGAAGAGAATATTATTAATAAAGAAATGAGTAATTTTTTTTTACAACCAACTTATTATTTAGTGAATCAAATCGAAATTTAAGCGGTAAGTCTGAAGGGTGGATCAATTTTTTTGACGTGATAACGTCTTATAAATTGATGAATCACCAATATTATAAATTGATAAAACACCGGCTGCATGTTCGAAAAAGTGTAACGTAACATTCCTAATGTTCCGCCTGACCCTGTGCGTGCTTTTTGCTAATTTCTCGCTCAATTTAAATCAGATCGGTTTGAAACCAGTCTTAAACGAAAGAGGAGAACATTTTACATAGATTTCGTATAACAGAATTTGCCTAAACAGTTTTTTTATACAAATTTATATAGAAAAATATTTTATACAAATTTATATAGAAAAATAGCTGTATAAATGCAATGTTGTGTAATGCATGGCGCGACGCGGTCGGTTGTCTTTGTTTGCCGTACATGGAAATTAGAAGCAAACGTATGTCTTGTCTTAACATGAAAACAGCTGCATTTCTAATGTTTAATTCAATTTTTTGACATTAGTATATTGTGAAATGCAAAGCCTGCTAAGTTAAGTATTGGAATAACTAATTATTATTAGAACATATAATACTTTGTAAATTGCAAACGTCACTTTTGACATTTCTTATCATTCCGACACCAAGGATAAGCGGATTGAAACCAAATTTTGGGAGGTTTAGGTTATGTATTACGGAATACGTTATCACGTAAAACTATCGTCCGTAAACCGACTTTACAGACAACCATTTTTTTTTTTATTTTAATTTTACCTATTTGTTCTCATTTCCATCTTTATGCAACAAATGAAAACACCAAACGAATGTCTGCTTCGATTAAATAGAATAGAAATACGTAGATCTATTTCATGAAGCAGTTACTCGTTTCGTGCTTTCTTATAAAATGGAAAGATTTGGGTTCGTGTCTCGTCGGTGGCAGTGTTTGAAAATAAATATTTCTTATATAGCGTTGCAACAATGGGTGCTTCTTAAGAATTGTAGCAAACTATAGCGGTCATTAAAACATGAGTGATTATTGTTCCAAATCTTAGAACCAAATTACTATAACAAAAAATTATTATCTACGTGATATCAAGTAAGGGTATATAGAACACTAAATGACTGTGGATAGTCACAGTTCTTAGTTAGAAAGTCGCATTGAACGACACAAATTAGTTTTCAAGATGCCGAAGTTACAAAGAAATTCTAAGAACATCTCATCATCGATGAAAAGGGCTTTTCCTTTCGAAGAAACAGACGGACCAACCGAGAAGAAGCAACGCATTATTCAAGAAGTCGATGGACAAAACGACCAACCAAAGCTAATGGTTAGTGAAACGTTTTTGGATACCATAATGGCAAGTCTAAAACGCAATTCGAGGAGTGATTCACCATCGAAGAAAGGTTCTTTGCCATCCGAAGAAGCAGAAGATACTATTCAAGCTGAAGAAATTAGATATCTTCCGACCAAGCAAACGGATTTTCCAATACGTGAACAATTCTTGGGTATCATTATGACAGGTCTAAGATACGCGGATGATAGTATCAAAACGACAGTTCCTGATGTCAGCAAGAATGATATCGCAACGGGGAAGAATATAGACGAAACGACTTTGTTTGAATCAGAAGAAGCAACGATTTCTATTGATAACAACAATGCATTTCATGTAAAATCTACAAAAAAAGGTATTTTATCTCATTGGCTACGAAAAGGTCCCCAAAAGACTGTCACATGGACAACAAATGATAAATTAGCGAACGTCCAGTTTCTCACATCGACAGACTGCGCTAATGTCATTAAAAAGCACAGTGATTTTTATAAAAAATTTAGATCACCTCCCAAATGCCCGATTCGCAGGGTTAAAGCTCTATCCGTGAGTGATGTGGTTCAAAAAGCTTTGACTTTTAAAAAAGCAGCAACACAAAATTTTACAAAGCTGTCAAATTCATGTGCGGATGGTGATTTATGGTTTGACATGAATTTGCACGAAAGTGAAGAATTGGAAATGTGGATGGAAGAAATGAAAGATTTTCAGCATTAATGTACGGATTATACGACGCGGAAATAGAAATGCAATGTACAAAATGGACGACGCAGAAGAAAAAATGTGATATGTGTAAATTGTAAGTTATTTATTAATTATTATTGTTATATTTGTACCTACATATTTTATTACATTTTATATATTCTGTAATATATTGAGCTGGAGACGGTCCTGTAATTGCATTACGTTAAATAACTTCATGATTGCATAATCGAGTTTCGTTGTAAAATACCGTTTTTAGGAACGGATAGATTCATTCTTTTTTTTGGCTTTGAAACTAAAAAACTATTGTAAAGCAGCCCCTAGACGATCAATATATTGCACAATATATTGCACAATAATCGATATTGTACAATAATATTGAACGTCTGTAGATCATATTGAAAGATTGCGCAATATATTGAGTCAATCAAAAAGAGTTTGATTTTTATTGTGCAATCTAGTAAATATTGCATCGTCTGCGGGCAATATTGTGCAATACTGGTTCAGTTGTGTGTTAACAGTGATAAAGGTAACATCTATAATGGCTACAAAGGGAAAAGATCTCGCATTATAGTATCTCTTTTTTGAATTTCAAGCGTAACCATTCTCAAGAGTTCATCAAATAATGTACTATCTAGTCGCAAAAAGTTTTGAAAATCACTTGGTTCACTAATTCTCAGTTCACTTAACAGATTTTCATGAGTGTACTTATTTCTTTCTTTAAACCATTCCTTCATCCACCTACGCTTCCTTTTCTCTCTTTTTTTTTGCAGCTATAACTAATGCAATGGCCACACAACTTGCTGTCTTCTTATTATTCCACATGTTGACTGCACAAGTATCAGCCGTGAACTAATTTATTGTGCAATAATATTGCATCGTGTGGGTTGGCCAACTTATTCTATTGCACAAAATATTGTACAATATATTGACGTAAATATTGATCGTCTAGGGGCACCTTAAGTCCTCTGTACAATTATATATTCAATTAAATATTACTTTCATTTATATTGAGTTTAATTTGTAAATATACCACAATTGGCGACGAGGATATTTTTGAATCCATCAAGTAATTAAAGAAATTATTGTGCAGTATTTAGAAATAAGTAATGGCTTATTTTTCATTCAATGTTCGTGCATTCGATCATAACGAAAATGATTGGAATGCGTTCAAAGTGCATTTCGACCAAGTTTGCATCGCAAACGAAATTATTCAAGCAGAAAAAAAGCGGGCAATGCTTCTTTCCGTATTATCCGAAGATTCGTTCGTGCTGTTGCAAGATTTATGCTCTCCAGAATCACCGGAGTCCCAATCGTTCGATAAACTAGTCGAAATCATGGACACACATTTCAAGCCGGTACATTCTGTGTTTGCATTAAGGCTTGCTTTTTATTCAGCTTCGAAAGAATCGCATGAATCCATAAATCAATGGGCAGTAAGAGTTCGCAAATTGGCGAAAAATTGTGATTTCGGAGGCAGTTTGGATTCAACGTTAAGGGATAAGTTTATAATGGGGCTGGAAGTTAGTCCAATAAAAGATAAATTATTCCTAGAAACAAACGCGCTAACTTTTGCAAAGGCAGTGGAGATTGCTAATTCAGTTGATAGCATCAAGAAGCAATATGACGGAGAAAACTCTATACACGTGAAACAAGAAATACACCGTGTTGCGGCATCATCAAGAGGAAGTTCCCAATCAAGATCTGTCGATAAGAAGCGATGCAGCGTTTGCGGCTATACAAATCATTCTGAGGAAAATTGCCGATTTAAAGAGTTTACCTGCAACTATTGTCATCAAAAAGGGCATCTTAAAAAAACCGTGTCAACGGGTACTAATAGTATAAATAATGTAAATATAGCGTTATCTCAATTTCTTTTAGAATACAGAAATTGTGTGCATAGCACAACCGGATCGTCTCCAGCGATGTTAATGCTAAACCGTTCGTTACGAACAAGACTCGATTTAATAAAACCAAATACTGATATCGCAGACCCAAGCATCGATAAAATTAAAAAACATGTTTTACTTAAGCAGCAAAAGCAGGAACAATATTACGGGGGAACTAACAGAAAACCTCTTAATATTGGAGAGTGCGTGTACGTCAAAGATTTCAGGGTACCGGGTAAAGTATCGTGGACCAAAGGTGTAATTTTCAAAAAACTCGGTAAATTAATTTACTTGATTAAAATTGACAACTCGGCGTTTGTATGGAAGCGGCACATAAATCAAATAAAAACATATAATACACAAACATCATATTTACCCGCTACCCTGTACTCAGATCTCGATATTAAATCTGAGCAAACGCACGACGTGGAAAGTAAGTCAGAAACTGAACCTCGTTACAATTTACGTAGTCGGGTTAAAAATTAAAAAAATATATAAAATAAATGATAATAAAAATAAATATTAAAAAAAAAGGGAAAATAATGTAATATATTGAGCTGGAGACGGTCCTGTAATTGCATTACGTTAAATAACTTCATGATTGCATAATCGAGTTTCGTTGTAAAATACCGTTTTTAGGAACGGATAGATTCATTCTTTTTTTTGGCTTTGAAACTAAAAAACTATTGTAAGTCCTCTGTACAATTATATATTCAATTAAATATTACTTTCATTTATATTGAGTTTAATTTGTAAATATACCACATATTCCTTGAATTATTATAAGTTAAAATTATTGTAATAATATAATATAAATTAATGGTTATTGATTTTTAATATATTATTTTATATATTTATTGAATTTATATATTTTTTACATATACCTACTTTGTTTACCATAGTTTATATGATACGAAGTTTAAAGGAATATTAAATTAATTATTATTGATTGGTTGATTGAAATATAAACGTGTTCGACCACAGGTAAACTGCCGGAATACTGTGTTTTACCCTATTAAAATTGAGACTTCATATGCGTGTGGTTCATAATTAAATAAATATTAGTGGAAGTGATATAACTCTTTATTAAACTGTAATATTTGTTGCTGGAAAACGGGTGAATAAATAATCCAAATAGGTACAGCTTAAAAAAAAACTATTCATATAAAAGAAATAAATTGGGTGTTGATCATTGAGTGATTATTATAATTTTGGATTTTAGTTTCTGATCGAAACTTGTCTATAAAAATTAATACAAAACTGATAGTTTTTAATTAAACCTTTAGATGAATAATTTCCTATAGTAAAAATTGTATAAAACTTTCTTAAAATATTTTGGGTTAATGACAAAGATAATTATTTGGATTTTAGTTTTTAGTTGAATTGGGACCAATAAAAATATTATTTGTAATAAAAACCTTAATGATTTAAAATTATATATGGCAATGCGAATCTTGCTAGTGAATATTCAAGACGATTGATAAATCGGAAGTTTAAATAATATTTGTCAAAAATAAATACGATAGAAAACGTTTGTCTATTAGTAAGAGATTATGACTAGTGGTCATATTTGAATGAATTAAAGTCTATAAAAAATGATAAGATTCATAAATGATCCTTTAGATTCAATAAGTCTTATTTTAAAATTTTGTAAATGCTTCAATATTTTCGTGATAAGAAATGAAAATAATATATTCACAAAAACAGGTCTAAATCTATTGATCTGTGTAAAGTTTCTAATGCATGTAATTTTAATAAGCTTTTCACAGATAGATTGTCACAAGCATGAAACGTGTACCGCGAATTTTATAAACACAGTTTTACAAGCGCTTGCAGTATTATCAATTTTTTCAGCAGCATACCACATTTTAAATCAAGAAAAAATGATAACAATTCTAGATAAAATAACTAAATGCAATCACTCATTGCATGTTATAACTGGCATATATGTTTCGTATAACAAACGGCAACAAAATATTAATATTTTGATATTTTATTTGATGGACGTAATTTTGTTTATCAAATCAAGTTTATTAATCGCAGTACACAAAGGAGAAAGGGTGATGTCAATGATCTATTTTTTGTGGATTAAAAATTTCTTAAATTTTGATATTGTTGTTTGCTTATCAATTCACTTATTTGTGGGGTTTGTATCAATTCTTTCTCAACAAGTGAAGGCTCTGAATGAATATCTTGTTCGGCAGAAGAGAAATGAAAAAACCGTCAATGAATATAAATTTGTAGCCGCTTATCAAAAAGTATGCCATTTGCATGCCCAGATTGGCGACATTTTTCAAATAATAAACTCATATTGTGGATTTTATTTTTTAATTCTCTATTCCATTAATGTGTTGTATAGCACAAATTCATTGTACGTTAGTTAAAAAACCACGGATCAGCTTGAACGTATTGATGAAATTATTTGGTTTTTAAAGCATATTTTTGTTACGAAAATGTCCGTCACATCCTGCGTTAAACTCAAAGAGCAGGTAAATATTTATGTTTTTCATTATTACATCTTTTTAAGTTCACTAAAAATCTAATGATATTAATATAAAACAACCTAAAAAGCGAACATGAAATGAAACAATAATCAATGCTATATCTTTGTCCTAAATAGAACAAAATCAGTCACCAGGCGACATAATAATTTGACTTTCAACACAAATTAATTAATGAAAGCGATACATGTACACTAGATTGGTCCAGCACGGCTAGACAGAAATTGCAGACGAGCTATACCTTCAAGAACTGGCCATTCTGCTCCGTGCTGCAGTGGTCGTGTTGGTCCATGCTTGAAAAATGTTCACTGTCAAACAAATATATTATATTAAATTTAATGTAATTTTTATTTTCATTTTATTGTTTCAGCTATTACGAACTGGTCGTCTTCTCTATGATGAAGATTTTAGTCTTGCGTTTATAAACGATGTAATAAGTTTAAATATATTTTTGCCACAATTTTTAAACATTAATTCCGTAGCTATTGTATTGGAGTTTGTAGTGCAAGGTTTCCTCTCGTTGAATGTACTTTGATATCTCTGCTCCAAGCGATCATAGCTGTTAACTCTGCACAAACAGAACTAATTTTGATAGCACTTATTATTGTCAAGTGTTAAACGGTTAATCGCTTGACAGTTGACAACATCGTGGAAAACGCTTAAATATTATATTATATTATTATATTGTTCTATACCTGTATAGAGTTAAAATTTTATAAAAATTCTAAGAAAATTGATTTGCACAACTACCTTAAAAATTCCTTTAAAAATTCTAGTCTAGTTTAAAGTTATTATTCGACTAGGCACTTTGCAAAAAAATAAAAATATATTTTTTGTAGAAAAACAAACTTGGAACCAAAATATTTTGTCAGCAAGTGAATTTTATGTGTTGCGGAATATTAATGCTGGACTATACCATAATAACAATGGTAAAAAATGTTTTTTATATAAATGAAAAAATGTAACATTTTTGGATAAAGTACGAAAAAAATTACAATTCAAATTTTAGTAGCCGAGATCGTAGCGATATCGTTGTTTAAATGGTGTTTGCATGCTGGTTATTCAATCGTTCGATACAAGCTTTTCACTGTAAATAAAATGTTTCAACTCGTGGGAACTGGATTTGGAAATTTTTCTTGCTTTGTCTTTTATTACAATTAGTCCAGGCGGTAGGGAGACTTTCCCTATGTTAATGTGGAAACATACTCTATCTCGCTGAATTTTTGCACTCCTCTCAATGTTCCAAATGCACAAAAGTCTACTACCTAAAAGGTGCCTAAATGTATTTAATTGTCTGCTTATTATTGTCGTAACCAAAATGTTTAATCTCAAAGGTTTATACTAGTACCTAACAAGTTTATTTATAATTTTAGATGGTTTCGTTTGCATTCACCAATGCAGTGATTCTTATCCAGTTCTTACAAATGCAAGATTCCCATAAATAGGAAAGCTCATTTATCAAAGTGAAAGAAATTTGATATTAATTGCCAATCAATTGAAATAACACAATTTTATAATCACAGTCACTGCCCAATAAGAAGTTTAAATTTTACAAAATTTTAGCTAATTGTATTTTAATATCTACGTGTCAATTTTTGGAAAAAAATGTTTTCTATTTACGTTGTAGTTGGACGCAGCATTGTCGTTATAAGGCTTAGGTGAAGTTCTTGTTAATAGAGAAGATTACACCCGGCAACATCGTAAATAAAGACAACAAAGCTTTTTTTAAATGAGAAAATATTAACTTGCTATAATTTACCTACAACAAAATTGAACTAAAGCAACTAAAATGTAATCTAAAAATATAATAACAGAATGCTCACAATATGTATAAAACCGCTAAATGGTTTTTCTATTATGGATTTCAAAAGGAATGTGTGCTCAGATTTTTAGGCGCTCTTTCTGGGACACCTCGTGTACGCATATGTTTTTTCAAGGGGATATTATTATTTTTGTAAACATATAGTGGACATGAGAGCGTGATTAATATAAAAATAATAGTACGTTATCGTTATTTTAACAAGAAGAAATATTACTAAATAAAGCAATGAGTTATTATTTTCTACAACTAACTTATTTTTTACGGAATCTAATCGAAATTCAAGTTGTTATGAAGGATGTACCAATATTTTTTTTAAATTTCAATTTTGTCTATTTGTTCTCGTTTCTGTCTTTATGCAACAAATGAAAACCCAAAACGAATGTTTGCTTCGATTATATAGAGCAGAAATAGTTCAATTTCATCGAAGCAGATAGTTGATTCGTGTTTTTTTTATAACTTACCAAAAAGTTTGTATTTTGAATATTATTACCGGTAAAATATTTAAGTGATGGAAATAATTCTTTTAAATACATTTTTTGGCAAATTAATTTTCATTATAGACCGGCAGCTCGTGACAGATTTTATCAACCAATCGTATCGCGTATGCCCTTCAAGTTGATGATTATAAAGTAGGTTTAACTAAAAAATGGATCTAAGCGAGATCGTGTGGGCGGGACATGTAGCGTGCAATGTCATCTGAAATTGCAAAAAAAAATTGAATTTTTAATCAATCGTATCGCGTATGCCATTCATGCCTTGATGTAATTTATAAAAAAACAAATCCAGAGAAGCATCGGCATACGTTTAGGTCGGGGCCTTGTGGCTGAACTCAGTCCTCGAAGTTGCAAAAAAAAACAATAATTTTAACCAATCGTATTACGTATGCCGTGTCTACTAAATGTTTATATTGATTGTGAAAATAATTTTTGACCAGTCGGCATACGTTTTTACTGGGGCCAAATATTTTTTTTCAATGATGGCGTTTGTAAAAAAAAACCTTGTTTTAAATCAATCGTATCGTTATTGAAAATTGTTGCAAAACACTGTTTTCATTGTAAAATAAAGAAATACAAGCTGGCATACAATAATTTTGGGGTCCGGTGGTTAGAGGAACCAGAGAAATTGCAAATTTTGATATGAATTTTTTTCAATCGTATCGCGTATGCCCTTCTGGATTTTACTAGTAATCATACTTTTTTCATCAAATTCAAAAGGGCATACAATTTCCGTGGGGCAAAAACGCGTAATAGCCCAGTCAATGCACAGAAAAAACTGCCAAACCTGGAAATTCTACCAAACAGCACCGATTAGCACCAAAATTTGGCTGTAGGTTCTACTTACCCTCTATTTTAAAGTTGTCAATGAAAACCTATACTATTATCTTACAAAAACAACATTATAATATATATTTCTTATGCGCTTGCACCGACGTCTCTCAAAAACAATAGGCCTCTTCATATTTGTATATCAAACATCCTCCCAAAATTTGGTTTCATTCCGCTCATCCATGATGTTGGAACGGTAAAAAATGTCAAAACTGACATTTTCATCTGTCAAAGTATGTTCTAATAATTAATTAGTTATTCAAATCGTTAACTCAGAAGGCGTTGCATTTCACAAAATACTAATGTCAAAAGACTGACTAATATTTGAAATGACATTCGTTTTTGAACAAATGCAGTATTTTTATTTTAAGACAATACATACGCTGTTTTTAAATTCCCATGGTACAGTATGCAACAAACGAAGACAGACGATTCGTGTATGCTATGTATTAGACAAAATTGAATTTATAGAGCTTGTTTTGTATATAAAGCTGTATAAAAAAGTGTTTCGACGAATTCTATTATACAAAATCTATGTAAAATTTTCTCCTCTTTCGTTTAAAACGAACTGATTTAAATTGAGCGAATTATAAGCAAAAAACTTAGTTTGCTTCTCGTTTGGGAGTTTTGGAGGGTTTTTAATTATTTGTTGTTCTAGCGGCAATAGAAATACACACTCTGTGAAAATTTCAACTCTCTACCTATTACGGTTTTTGAGATACAACCCGCTGACAGACAGACGGACTGACAGCGGAGGCTTAGTAATAGGGTCCCGTTGAGCACCCTTCGGGTACGAAAACCTAAAAACAATGAATTTTTCGGGGAAAACTCATAAAAATTTTTTTGAAGTGTTTGAAAAAATATTTATTTTTTTATGGAAGCTCCTAGTATCAAAATTAAGCGAGTTATGTCATCGTCCCAATCGCATAACGGCTAACGTGAATCCGTATGCCTTCATAAAATTTGGCCGAATAGCATAATTTTGCAAAAAAATTGCAAAGGGCATAAATTTGACTCTATTTAATAAATAGAGTAACTATGATCCATTGAAGTTAATGATAAGTATTTCGTGGCATACTTGATTCGATTTAAAAAAAATTCCAGACACATCTCCTTTTTAAAAAAATGTTGATTCTCGTTATTGTCCCGCACAATTTGTATGCCCTTTTAAATTTGATAAGAAATAATAATTACGAAGTTAAATCCAAAAGGGCATACACGATACGATTGGTTTATTATGGATACATTTTTTACAGTTTTAAAACGTATGACTTTGGACAAGGTCTCGAAAATATGTATGCCGTTAAAATATATAACATATAAAAATCGGAATTAACCATGGCTTCAAAGGCATACACGATACGATTGATTTAAAACAAGGTTTTTTTTTACAAACGCCATCATTGAAAAAAAATATTTGGCCCCAGTAAAAACGTATGCCGACTGGTCAAAAATTATTTTCACAATCAATATAAACATTTAGTAGACACGGCATACGTAATACGATTGGTTAAAATTATTGTTTTTTTTTGCAACTTCGAGGACTGAGTTCAGCCACAAGGCCCCGACCTAAACGTATGCCGATGCTTCTCTGGATTTGTTTTTTTATAAATTACATCAAGGCATGAATGGCATACGCGATACGATTGATTAAAAATTCAATTTTTTTTTGCAATTTCAGATGACAGTGCACGCTACATGTCCCGCCCACACGATCTCGCTTAGATCCATTTTTTAGTTAAACCTACTTTATAATCATCAACTTGAAGGGCATACGCGATACGATTGGTTGATAAAATCTGTCACGAGCTGCCGGTCTATTAGTATATACCTATATTTTGTTTTACACGACAGTGACAACAAAATCATAAACCTTTCGGATTGAAAAAGAGTAAACCATTTATATTTTATTGATAGGAAATAATTTCATCTTTGATTCACTCATAACTCTCACTTAGTTTTTAATATTAATTAGAATATGGTCATGGCTAATTACGCAAATAGGCATAGAATCCAAAAAACAATATATTAAAAAAAACTCACCGTTGTAAAGGTTCACGACTAGCGCTACCTAAGATAAAAATCAACTCTCGCATGATGTAAAAAAACAGTTACAAATATGCTTTAAACATGAGAAAGATTGATGTTTGGATAGATCACTCATTCTGCCGCGAAAGTGGAAAGTTTCGGATTCGTGTTTTGACGGTGACAGTGTTCGAAAATAAATATTTTTAATATAGGGTTGTAACAATTGGTGATTCTTAACAATTGTAGCCAATTATAGCTATATCTTACTTTTATTATTTATGTAACATTAACAACAATCAATAAACGAGTAAATTAAAATTACCATGCTATTTCTTTGAATTTAGTTTTTTATTTCGACTTGTTATTCTCATTCGGGAAATGTATCCGTTATTAGTGTTAAACTTTACGTTATAAATTGGCAAAGCTTAAAAAACATCTGTATTCCTATAGTTTTCAAATATTACCTCAGTTAAAATATAAACAGTATTTTTAAATTCGTATTTGATTTAGCAGCTTTTTAGTAAATAATTCAACGTGTTTTTTTTCTTAAAGCTTTGTTCAGAATATTATTATTTTTTTCTCAATAAAAGACAATATTTATTGTGAAGTTTAGAATGTCTTTTGTTCTCTAGTTGGCCAGTCACGTTCTTGACCTTTTTACTTGACCGGCCTGATATATGGCTTCTCGATTCGGTGCTACGCTTTAACTGCTCTAATCTCTAGGGGCGTTTAGAAAAACCAAGTGATACATATGTGCGAGAAAAAGATAGATAGAAGAATGGCTTACAATACCTCTACACGTTCCTAACTACCTTATACATCTATATAGGTATAACTTGTAAGAAAATACATTGGCCCACTTTATATCACACACGAAAACATCAAAAAATCTCGAACAAATAAACCGATTGAAAAAGAAAGTGAAAAGTCAATATAGATTGTAAATAAATGTTATATTTGTGTAACTAGACCGGAAAACGATGCACGTCGAGTACATTTTTTTAAGGCCACCAACAGATGATTTTTTGGGCCTAGCACCAATTCATATATTCAATTTATTATTTTTAACAGGCTTTTATTAGCGTCACTGTACGTATGCATGTTTGTATGTGCCTATGGTATGGAATCTTTCAAATTAATTTTCACCCATTTCAAGACGTCTGAATAAAATTAACATTTTGCTTACGTAATGAAAACCCATGACATTACAATAATTTATATAAATATATATGAACATATTACTAATTACTATAAATTAATTACTTAACTTGAAAAAATACTGTAAGTATGCTAATGAGCCGTACAGCTCTGCACTTTGCGTTGCCCACTTTGTAGGCGAGGTTTTTTGTTAGATAATTGAAATTATAGATTAAAAAACTGAAAAATAAAAGATAGTTTTTGAATATAATGCTTTTTAGTAATAAATTTAAAATTCAATTATCATTTCACCAGCTCTCAGCTGGAACCTGGGAACTGAAGTATGTTGAGTACAGAAAAAATTATTTAATTCGAGATGCACACCCTATTTAAAAAAGTATGATTTTTTAAAATTTTCCAAATTTTTGCATACAGTGTTCATGGTGTCAGTGTATTCGAAAATAAATTGTTGTGGTCATGCATGATAGATTTATGAATCTATTTCTGGATAAATAGCTCGTCATTTCTAAATTAATTGTATTCTTCCATAGTATCGTCTATGAAATACTAAATCTATGGTATTTTAATTTATATCTGTCTATTACGAATATTTGATTGAAATAACAAGGTAAAATAGAGCAATTTTTTTCCAATATGAATTTAATGCTATACGCGTAAAAATAAATGTCAAAAATTTATCGAATGCAAAAAATTCAATTATACGCGGTCTGTCAAATATGTCGCTGCAGAATTGTACACGTGTTATTTAAACCGAAAGCATTCCTACTCGTGTTGATCCCAAAACCTGAACCAAATAAGGGTGGATCAAAAACTTGGATCTAGCCACAACAAAACAATTACCATGTGCTTGGTCAATAAGAACAGACTTAACCCTATTTAATTTTCGCTCATTCTAAAATGTTTCTTGGAAACAAGGTCATATTTAGATAATATTTAAAATTTTCGTTACTTACATTTATTTAATTTTTCAATGTGCACCAACACCACTTTGCGATCGTTTTTTTGAGGGATGATCTCATATAAATTTTCCTTAAATCAGTCTAGCAGCTTCGCAATTAAATATTAAGGAAGAAGACGGTTAACAACGTGCAAACTACGTATTGCAGACACCAAAAAATAAAAAATAAATTAACCTATAAAAAATTGGACCTCTTTCAGACAAGGTTATTAAAAAGCGTATATTAATTAAATTTTGAGGTCGGCGATGATGAAGTACATAAGTACATAAAAATTAGTAGTAATTAAATTGGCGTCGACTTCAAAACTTTATTAATTTACGCTTTTTAGTGACCTTTTTTGTAGGGAGCTCATTAAATAAGTTAATCTACTACATTTACCGAAAGAGAACTTCTAGCTAGATTAGACGAGATATTTTCATGAAAATTTTAATAAGTTCTATAAAAAAATTTAATTTTTCTAGCTGAGAAATCTTAAAAAAACACAATATGATACTGACACATCGGTCAACTTATTTTGGTCCACCCGTTATGTAACCAAAGGGTATTTGTGTTTAATTTTGAAATAAAAACTTGACATTCCTTTTTCCATGATATAGGAAATAATTCACTTTTAAATTGTATTGACCAGCAGTTCAGCATGAGCTTTACTTCGTAAGGCTGCTGCACTCGAAGCTGGTTATACCGCTGGTATCGTTGCCGGGACTTGCACTGGCTGTGAATACGGAAATGACGTCACTGCTACTCGCGTACGTGGTCACAAGGTGGATTTCAAAATTAGAACCGAGGATATGTTTTGTACTTCTTTGTCTGCTTATCACGTGGACGATATGGGCCCACAAACAAACATGGCGTCATAGTGTGTGTACAACAAACATTCACTTTTGTTAACATTCGAACTGTCATTGCGCGAGCACCAAATCCACCTACAAAGTCAATTTCCTTACACGCATCGTGTGAAGCGAACACATAAAAGTCTTCATGAAATCAGGGCCACAGCACGCTTCAAACTTAACAAACTAGCGACAAAAGTAGCCTCGTGTGTAGCAACTTTAAAGGCCGCTGCACACGAGGCTGGATTCCTTGCTAGATTTGACTACTAGTTTTCTAGCACTTGTGTTCTTAATTGCTTTTATGTGATTGATTCACACAAGACGTCTTTTCAAGTTTGTTTTTTTGATTAGATCAGGTGCGCGCGCAGTGACAATTTAAATATAAACACAAAGCAAACCGTGTCTGTTGTCAGACTCTGAGCAGAATGACGCTAAGTTGGTTTGCGGGTGTTTGTTCATGCCACCCACGTGACAAGATACTGTTTCCTTATTGGTTCTTGCTCAGAGCAAGCAGAGGACCTAGTAAGAAAAATAGCCCCTGTTCTAATTTTAAAATATATCTTGTGAGCTAGCAGGCGAGCTTGCAGTGACGTCATTTCCAGCCTCGTACCTAGCCTACCGGCCAGCAGAAGTCCAAGCAGTGTTTCAAGCCTTGTGTGCAACGGCCGTAAGATGCGAATATTGTTCTTCTTCAATGAACAAAATGTTGTCTATATTTTTTTCGATACAAAATCGTTATACATGTGTAAAACGAAATGAATAAAACGACATAATTCCTGTTTTATCAGACAATAGAATTATTCGTATTGTTGACTAGAATGAGCCAGGTACCATATACACAGTATCGTGTCTCCCATCGAAACGGCCGGTCTTTTGTAAGTTCTGCAAATTACGGTTTCGCGTGTTGCAGATTTCACGAGAAATCAGATAACGTTTATTAGAGTTTTCATTCTTTATAAATAATAATTATATTACATGTTATTTGTATCACTATTAATAATGTAAACAGCTTTGATAAATCAAATTACCTATAAAATGTCTAGTTTTGACATGTTATACATTTTTGACATTCATTTTCTGGTAGCATAGCTACCTTCTGTCCACCAGTGGCGGCTCGTGAACATTTTATATGGGTGCTTTGCAGGGTCAACCGGAGGTACCTTCTAACAAAGGCTAAAAATTAAGAAGGGAGGGGGAATTGAATTATGAATCATATCCATGTTTATGATGTTAATAATTAATACAACTTTTCAAACACTATTGACAACAAACTACAATATACGTTGTGACATTAGTCACTACTTCCATAAGCCGTGTGTCATGTATCATGCATGTGTATGTACGTAACGCCGAGTCAAAGGTATTGACTGAATGAGACAGATTCAGTGAACACTTCTAGCATATGACGGTGATAGATACTTAATTGTACTAAGGTGCTGACGATAAATGCAGCACAAAGCCGATTTAAAT
Source organism: Xanthostigma xanthostigma (assembly GCA_963575645.1). Classification (NCBI taxonomy): domain Eukaryota; kingdom Metazoa; phylum Arthropoda; class Insecta; order Raphidioptera; family Raphidiidae; genus Xanthostigma; species Xanthostigma xanthostigma. The sequence goes on from OY754468.1 coordinate 20,053,049, forward strand.
AGCACCGTATAACTTGTGGATCAGGAGTTGCACGATGTACACCGGGGGTATCTGATGATGCTTTGGAGAGCAGAACAGCGTTTAAACGTAAGAAACACAGAACACACGAGTTTCGTAGTCTGCCAGTGACTTTTAAAATTTAATATTCGTTATATAAATTATATCACTATACTCTGAATTTAGAAACATAGTATCAAATAGGTACTACTTTTCCAAATTCTAGTCCTAAAGGGAGCAACAAAGTACAAACAGTCAGTTAAACTGTCAGCTATAACTGTACAGTTAAAACTGTTCAGTTAAATCGTATGTACGTAGGGTCTAAATACGTTGAGATAAATCTGTCAGTTCCTTACCTACAGTTTTCGATAATATGGCCTCGACTACGGACGACGTTCTAGCGGTGGTCGGATTAATATTTTCCATAAAAACAACACATAAAAAGCGACGCAGCATATGGTGTAAAGAGTGCGGTTAAACAAAATTCACATGTTTATTTGTTAAATGAATTAAGATTTACTCGCAAAGATTGGCATAATTACCTAAGAATGGATGAGGATACCTATCTAAATCTTGTTTTTTTAGTTACACCATTTAAGATAACTGTCATGCGAAATGCTATCCCTCCTCATGAGAGGCTTTTTTTACTGTTTCTAAATTCGTCTGGGGTTCTTTATTCTTTTTCCCTTAATTTATCAATTAATTTTGAGTATGCAGCATCTATTTTCACACAATCGTGGTATAGACTTTATTTTCAAGAGACAATATTCGTTTCGATCAATTTCTGTAAATTTCTCAAACCACTCTCGTTGACCCCTCGACTGTGTTGAAATTGTTTTGGTCCGCGTGAAGCATGACAGTAAAATATAATAATAATTAATGATTGTAATTTATCACTGCGTTCGGTGCACTTCTCAAGACGAACTGACTCAATCCGGCACACACGTTTAGATTTAACTGAACAGTTCGCAGTTTTATCAAATGAGTTTTTGTATTTCATCAATTCAACTGTTCAGTTAAAAAAACTGATAATTAAGGCGGCTTTACACAGGTGTAGTAGCTAAAGCAAGTAACTTGAGCAAGTAACTAAATTTTAGTGAATTACCGTTTAGTTAGTGTCTACACACATTATCAATATTTTTAGTAGCTAAATTAATATTGTCATTGTTATTTTAAATTTTTTCAAAGGTCACTAAACAAGTCAACCACACTGTACTAAACTGGAATTGTCCAGACGGGTTTAGTGCACGTTTTAGTTGCTACGATGCGTGGTGGGGGACCAACTTGCTTTAGTGAATAGGATGAGAAGTCAGCTACTTGACTAAAACTTTTACTAAAACGCCAGTACTTTACTTTACACAATGCAAGTAGCTAAATTTAGTTACTTACTTTAGTTACTTGCTTTAGCTACTATACCTGTGTAAAGCGGCCTTTACACCATACACACGTTGCGATTTAACTGAACAGTTTTAACTGTACAGTTATAACTGACAGTTTAACTGACCGTGTGTAGCTGCCTTAACACGGTGCTGAATTTCGTTTGTCATTATTTAATTACCAATAAGTTGACAACCTTTTCGCAGCATTAAAAAATGAATTACTTTAAAATTATCAAATTTTACGATCTATTTCTAACCTTGTTTAATTATGCAACATTAAAAAAAAACTACGTTACCGTTTTTAGATGTGTTTAGTACAGTGCGACATTTTGTTCGGGATTGTTGTGTGTAAGTAATCAATAATATTATACGAAATAGTGTGTCGCGGATCGAGACATTCGGATTAGTGTGAATATGGATATTTTATTTATTCAAATTAATTGACGTTGAACGATGGACTACTATCATTTTCATGTTCAATGATAGCCGTGCCAGCATTCATTCATTTCGTGTGACATTGCTGTGCGTATGGAGGTATGTTTATTTTTCATGTATAATTACATATACTAGGTGATGGAAAAAATGAGGCAATTGCATGGCTTATTGATGAGGCTATATAAAAATGACTTGCAGTAAGCATTGCCACCAACACAACGACGTTTTTTTTTTAATTATATCAGTTAAGTATTTATAGAGACGCAAATTTTTAATCCCGATGCTTGTTATTAAAGATAGGATACGTATATATACGCATTTAAAGTATGGTCTATACCAGGGGCGGGCAAATCTTTTGATCGGCGGGCCACATAGCTGATGAAAATTTGACCGCGGGCCGTATGGCTGATGAAAATTTGACCGCGGGCCAAAAATTTGCAGAGCAAAAAAAAAGGTCCTCACATTCTATTTCCGCATTTTACTATTTTTCTAAAATTTTCTAAAATGCTTCGCGGGCCGGATAAAATTGCGCTGCGGGCCGGTTCCGGCCCGCGGGCCGCCATTTGCCCAGGCCTGGTCTATACTCTATAGAAGTTATGGCGAACTTTTTTGAGAAGTGGGATAAATTTTATTAATTATTTTATTAAGTACCTACCTACTATAGCCCGTGGGCCACGAATTCTTTAATATAATTTTGAAATTGAGAATGCTTACAGAAAAAAATACTCTGAATTCAATGAGCGTAAACAAACGTCTGTATCTCTTTTAGTTTGGAAACTACGGCCATTCGGAGATTTTATATGATTTTCTGAAAACTATAAACGAAAATAACTTCTAAACCAAAAGACATGCAGATGTTTGTTTGTGCTCATTGGATTCAGCGTGTTTTTTTTTCTATAAGCATGATGATTTTACCAAAGTTCCGAAAGATTTAGATTTTCGTCAAAAATCGCATTTTTTTAAAGGGGTATGCCTTAAAAAATTGCAAAAATTGAATCCTTTAATATACCTTTGAAATTTAGAAAGCTTACAGAAAAACAGTAACAGCTTTTAGTCTAGATGTCGCCTTCAACCAAGGCCATGTTTAATCCATAGGGAACAAACGTCTTCTCATAAAACGTCGTCCCATAAAAGTGCAGCCCCAATTATACGGTTTTACTCCCAATCAAACGCGCCATTAGATGCTTCACATAAAAAAGTCTTGACTATTACAGTCTTTGTAGCCCAAGATCCTAGAGTCGCCAGACACAACCTATTTTTAAATAAATGAAACCTTACGTTTTGAGTAGTGTTTTATGTACTTAAAACGCTTGGCGTACCTCCATCACTGAGTCTGTGACAAATGTACAGGTACCAGGTGAGAAAGGTGAGTAAAAATAAGATTCACGTGAAATTTATATATGTTTTGTAAAATATCACTATAAATTAGTATCCAGTATCGCCAGTCACTTTCCGCTGACCACAACTTCTGACAGACGCTTTAAAGCTCAGAAAAAATTAATGAACTTCACTTATTTTTAAATGCTTGATTTTTATATATTCAGACAACTATTACAAAATTATATTTCAACAGCCAGACAAATTGTAATGACTAAATATCCCCCCAGACGTAAAAAATAGTCAGCTGTTAGTATGAGCGCGAGAGCTTTATGTATGTTTTAGGGCGAAATACTAACCGTCTTCGATTTTACGTCTGGGGGGATGTTTGGTCATTACAATTTGTCTGGCTGTTGAAATATAATTTTGTAATAGTTGTCTGAATATATAAAAATCAAGCATTTAAAAATAAGTGAAGTTCATTAATTTTTCTCTGAGCTTTAAAGCGTCCGTCAGAAGTTGTGGTCAGCGGAAAGTGACTGGCGATACTGGATACTAATTTATAGTGATATTTTACAAAACATATATAAATATCAGCCATTTAAATTTAAATTAAGAGACTTTTATTTTTACTCACCTTTCTCAAGTGGTACCTGTACATTTTGTCACAGACTCAGTGATGGAGGTACGCCAAGCGTTCTAAGTACATAAAACACTACCCAAAACGTAAGGTTTCATTTATTTAAAAATAGGTTGTGTCTGGCGGCTCTGGGATCTTACTCTATTGGTAATTTTACTCATTACAACTTCATTCACTGTGTGTTCGACATCCAATATAATTATTATACCTTATTGTATGGCATGCAGATTACAATTCAAAAAAACATGTCCAACTGTATTTGTCCAATTTTATTTAGATGGATTGGTGCCAATAATCACTATTGTTATCGCGGTCTGTTGCGTCACATAACAATTATTGATGGTATTCATTATTCAATCATACACTACATACTTGTTAAGCATATAATCAATAATGGAAAATGAATTAAAAAATCGAGCCACTAATAAGATTACAAATACAAAATTATATTTGTCATAATTTTTAGCACAGTTCGCAGTAACAAATTTTTTGACGTGAAAACTTCTATTCGCTCGTTAAGTAGGTACAGTGTCAGCCGGTCGAACTTTCTATGTTACCAAATACCCTTAGATTTCAATCGCTCATAACTACGAGACTAATAATGCGGTAACAACGATTGAACCAACGAGTAGAGAACGTCTGTACGGAATTGTCGTGTAGGATTTGTTTTGCCTGTGACGTCGCCGCACGAGTGTAAGCGCATGCGCGTGATGATTACAAATTAGCTTTGCGTAAAGTTTTGAAATCAACTATTTTATAGGAAGTTGTACAAGAAATATTTTTTTTATTCTGAGTTAAACCTTGACTCGAAATTCATAGCTTTTGAATATTTTCATTACTGGTTATTTTAATTTACCGTGTTGATTGGATGAATAGTAAAATAGTAATGCGTTTAACGTTCGTTTCTCGACTTTATGACGTCATAACAGACGCCATTCGCACCATTTTTCCATCTATCATACTTTCCGTTATATTCTACATTTTTAAACTTCCACTTAATTAATAGCAATGGACGAATGAAGTAATTTTAGGACATTAGAATAAGGTAGGCAAATTTTGAGCGTAGGAATTTGACAGGTAATCGGCCATGGCATTGAATAAGGAACCATCTCGATATTTATCTGGAATTATTGACGGAAACTATGGAAAACAACAAGATGGCCGGTACAGGAATTACCGTTTCTCGACGAGAGGCAGCGATAAAAGTCCCAGCCACATCTGCCTCTGCCGTGATCCAAAGCCGGTACTTCCGAGTCTAGTGCTTTCACCGCTACGCTACACCGCTCGGTGATGAATAGTATAGAATATGTAGTTATTTACTGACATAAAAAATACGGATGTAATCAATTCTATTTCGCAAACTCATACAGCTTATGCCAAAAATCTATTCTCTTTCTTTCTGGTAATAAAAGTCCAGTTGTAATATTGACATCCAAGTGAATATAGTTAGTTTGGTTTTCACTAAACGGTATCCAAGTGGCGTTAATTGTCCCAACATTTGGATTTCCTGTTTTTGCAAACGTTGTCCAAATACTAGTCATCCTGTCAATGGCTGTGTCTTCGGGACTACCTGGTGTCACTTTGGGATTTCCTTCATAATGAAATAAGTAACCCAATTCGTCAGCATGCGATGCACCTAAGGAATAAATAGCGCATGCTATAATACTGCTATAATAACAATATAGGTAATACTGAAACCGACCTTTTATCCATTTCAAATTAGACACAGTTTTTAAATAATTTAACTCTAAATCATATGAAAATCTATAAAGATATGTTGGAGAGATGGCTTTAGCCGAAAATAGTGCAGCATAATGATAGACTTGATAGATAAATGTTCTGTCCGATTGGAGCTAAAAAAGAAGGTAGGTATTAATTAATATTGAATAGCACTAAATTAACCAAACATTGGTTCTAAATATATTATGTAGTAAATGAGAATTTTACTTTTCACAAGGCTATTTAGGAAGAAAAACGCTTTTAGAGAAAAAATTGAGCCTCCTTCAAAAAGGTGTCACTAAAAAGCGTAAAATAACAAAGTGGGAGTTGGCACAATTTAATATACTTAAGTACCTACATAAATTGTGATAGTAATTAAATAGGCACCTACCTCAAAACTTTATTATTTTATGCTTTCCAATGACCTCTTTTTGAAGGAGGTTCAATTAAAAAAAAATTTTTTTTTTACTTTTTAGTTCAAGTTTATATATAAAATAAAATAAAAAATTTTTAAAATAAAAAATAATAAATTTCTTTATTCATTATGCCAATTATAGCGTAAACAGCGTCATAACAATTGATAAAAAACACGTTAAAAACCATTAAAAACAAATCATCAAATAAATATTAAAAACATAGACAGAACAGTTTAAAAACAATTTGCATTGAGCATAAAGATAGTACACACATTGAAATAGTAAACACATTAAAATAGTACACACATTAAAATAGTACACACATTAAAATAGTAAAAACATTAAAATAGCATAAAAAGTAAAACATAACAATATTAAAATTTAACTGTAATATTAAAAAATTCATCTATATTGTAAATAACATTTTCAATTAAAATATTTTTTATTTTTCTTTTAATTTTTGTTTGAGGTAATTTTATTATTTCGGGTGGAATTTTATTACATATTTCAACAATTTTGTTGTAAGGACACTCTTTTATAATTTGAAGAGTACTATTTTTGTACTCGAGTGTGTCCTTACCTCTGGTGTTGTACTCATGTACCACACTTCTTTTATGGAAAAAATCCTCGTTTTTTTTAAAAAATAACACACAATTTAAAATATAAATACTGGACAAAGTTAAAATTTTCAATTTTTTGAATAAGGGTCTGCATGAATGCCTAGGGTGAACACCTGCAATAGCTCTTATGATTTTCTTTTGTATTATGAATACCTCTTTAGCATGAACAGAATTTCCCCAGAATATTATTCCGTACATCAGATGACTTTCCACATATGCATGATAAGCTGTCAATAAGGCATCGGTATCTGTCACATGTTTTAAATTACAGATTATATAATATGTTTTTGCCAATTTAGCATGTACGTGAGTAACGTGATTTTTGTAGTTCATATTGAAATCTAAGTGAATTCCTAGAAATTTAACTGATTCATTAATACCAATTGTATTGTTGTTATTTAGAACTACAATTTTATCACAACTTCCGTAGCTGCCAACACGGAAGACTTGAGTTTTTTCTATATTCAACACTAATTCGTTATTTTTAAACCAATTTAAGGTTAATTCCATAATATTGTTTATTTTTGTATTCATCTCGTTAAAATTATTCATTTTGACCATAACACATGTATCGTCAGTAAAGGCTTGAAGTCGGTTTGTGTTTTTTTGTGAAAAATATTTTTTTTCTAAAAAGTTGTTGAACCGATTTTGTTAAATTTATATAGGACCAGCTTTGAGACAGTTTTTGGTGTCAAATAAAACCAAAGAGAAACGTTCACGCCGACAACTACAACTTTTGCAATATTTCTTTGATTTTTGTGAATTTTCTTAAAATTTTCTGAATCGATTTTGCTAAAATTTATATGGGACCAGCTTTGAGAAATACTCTATCGAATGAAAAAAGAATCATCAAAATCGGTTCACAGCCGGCGAAGATATCGACGAACACATACAAAAAAATAAAAATACAATCGACTTGAGAAACTCTTCCTTTTTTTGAAATTAAATTAGTTCTTCCTTTACTCACATTAATATAATCATACATTAATATCAATATCTCTGGGAATCAGTCGCTGGAAATCGGCATTGGAATCTGGAATCGTATCTCTAAATGAGATAAACAAAATTCCTTCATTATTATTGTATCCCATTATAAGTGGAACGTCATTGAAACTGCCTTCTTTTAAAATATCGATTGGTTCTTTAGTCAAAAATGCCTGTTCGTCGGTGCTTCTTTCTACTACCAGGGAAAATGGAATTTGCTCAGATAAGTTCTGGAAAAAAGTTAGTATCTATGTACATTTTAAGAATTCATAAGAAAATGAAAACGCCTATCAAAATATGAAGCTTAATAATAATTAAAAAAAATATTTTTTTTGTTTTATGCTTCATTCTTTTTTTTGTTAAAATATTTTTACGTTTCTCATAAAACTTTTTTTTAATTTACCGTAGCCACAGCTAGCTGTGCAGCTGCATCCCAAATTCTCTTCAAAGATTCCGTTTCTAGAATATTCAAAGCTTCCGCATCTGTGGTCACATTAAAACCAAGTTCCGAGACAAGAGCCTTAGCGGTAAACTTGTCGCTTTTCTTTCCCCAGTAACTTAGTCCACTTCCACTTTGAGCGATTGCTTTGTGAAATAATCCCTTTGTTGCCGACGATAAAACCAGCATAGTTACTGATAAGGATCCAGCACTTTCACCAAATACTGTCACGTCGTTGGGATTTCCACCAAAGTTATTAATATTCTTTTGCACCCATTTTAACGCCATTACCATATCTTTCATAGCAGCATTACCAGGAACATTTAATTTTGGATCATCCAGCATTAAAAATCCTGAAATACGAGTGATTTTTTCAACCAATATCTAATAATAATAATAATAATACGTCTTTATTAATGCCACTAGCACCAATAGGCGAGGTTCAGCCATCGGCTGCTTTACAACCTAACCTTTAATCAGTAGCGGTTACTCTATGCTCTCCAAAGCAGCATATGAAACATCGTGTTATTTAAATCGGCTTTGAGCTGCATTTACCGTCAGTACCCTAGTACAAATAAACATCTATCACCGTAATATGCTAGAAGCGTTCACTGAATCTATCTCATTCAGTCAATACCTTTAACAGCTTTGATCCGGCGGTACGTATGTCGTACATACACGATACACGGCTTATGGCAGTAGTGACTAGTGTTACAGTGTATATTGTAATCAACAATGTTTGAAAAAACTTAAAAATTAAGACATCATAGACATGATGTGATTCATAATTTAATTAACGCCCCCTCCTCCCTCAGTCTGAACCCATGTTAAGAGGTACGTCCTGCAGAACACCCATTTAAAATTTCACGCGCCGCCACTGTTTTTTTTTGTATATTCCAGCACAATGCCACTCAGTTAATTAATGTAATATTTTATTATTTTACTCGCAGAAGCTAATTTTAAATATTCGAGTGAAACAGTCATCAGTTTCACAAGAATATGTTTAAGTTGATTACCTATAACATTTAATCTATAGTTGAACGTAACCAGAACGACATCTTCGGCAAGTAAATACTCTGGTCCGAAGTTGTCATCGTTTCCAGACCCTCCCATAAATGCACCGCCATGGACCCAAACCATAACGGTTTTGTTTGGATTTGCACTGCCGTTTGTTGGTAGCTATGAACAAAGGCAAACAAATAAATCAAGATTTTTTAAAAGTAAAACATCTGAGTATACAGGGTGACCGGTAGTTGCTCGTATTCCTCTCGGGAGAAGAATCTATGACTAATTTGGAATTATTTAAACTCTATCACTTGGGGGTCGGAAATGCGTCATTTTCCAGAAAATCTACTTCGGTTACCTTTTTACAAAAATCCAAATTTTGGGAGTTAAAAATTAAAAAAAAAAATAATATTCTCACTTTTTAACCTGAATTTTTCAGTGATCTTATAGCTTACTAATTGGCCAACCTCCCAAAAGCTAAAGACCACATTTACTGTTAGATTTTATATTGTACGTTAAAACTTAAAAGATAAAAAAAATCACAGAAGTGTCATTATCATAAAAAATTACGCATTTTCAACCCCCAAGTGATAAGGTTAGATCATTCCAAATTGGTCATAGTTTCTTCTCCTGAGAGGAATATGAGCAATTACCGGTAGCCCTATATGAAGTTGTGCATTCGAATCATGGCAGGTGTAGCTCCTCGTACGCATTGTCGGCCATTATTTAAAAAATTTAACATTCTAACAGTCACAGATATGTATATCTTAAAATGTGCGATGTTTATAAAAATAAATCCGGATCTGTTTAAAACCAAATTACATACACATAACACTAGAAATAAACACGTTTTAAAAACCGAACAAAATAATCTAGAAGTGACACGTCAAGGAGTACACAATGCCATGATTCGAGTGCACAACAATCTACCAGTAAAGATAAGAGAAATAAAAGATGAAAGAATTTTCAAAAAAAAGTTAAAAATTTTTTGCTTGCAAATAATTATTACAGCTTAAAAGAATATTTTTAAAACTAACATACTAGACGCAGTTTTTGTATTGGTACTTATTGTAGTAATAATACACTTAATAAAGGCTTTTTATTATTATTATTATTATTATTATTATTATTATTATTATTATACCTATATGTGGAGATTCTTTTCCCTACTTTAAGTTAGTATTGTACGTTTCTACGGAATTCGTTTTTTTTTTTTAATTTATGATTTTGTATAAGAATCAATGCGCGGTAGCCAGCGCATGACCCAGTAACGATTCCAGCGGCAAAACCAGCCTCGTGTACAGCGGCTTTTACTCTAGTCCAGTGTTTTTCAACTTCTGGGTCGCGACCCCCTGGGGGGTCGCGAAGCTTTTGTAGGGGGGTCGCCAGAGGTCGAGAGAATTTTAGTAATACCTGTGTACGTAAATTGCGTTAGTTAGTTATCAATTGGCGACGTATTCGATGTATGTATGTAGTTGTAAAATAATGTGTTTTACGTACTATATTATATCCGAATCCTAATTATGGATCGACGTATAAAAACGTCGTATGGAATGAATATTTGTAACACTGTAAAATACACATACATACGTAATATAAAATATTTTTAACAAAAAAATTGAACCGACTTCACACTAAAAAGTAAAAAATAATTGCGTATTGAAATGTTTTGGAGTCGGTGTCAGCCAAAATGAAATCTATTCCGAGAACTACACCGACTCCAAAACATTTCAATACGCAATTATTTTTTACTTTTTAGTGTGAAGTCGGTTCAATTTTTTTGTTAAAAATATTTTATTTTTCTCTTTGTAGTGTTAATCTAACACTAAAAATCGGTGAACATACATAAAAAACATTATGCGTTTCTTTGAAATTTGAGAGTTTCCCTCGATTTCTCCGGATTCCACCATCAGATCCTGACTTGGTTCCGATGGGACCACCTCTGAGGTGCACTCTTTCGAATAAAAAAAATAATTTGAAAATCGGTCCATAATTGACGGAGAAATCAGTGAACATACATAAAAAAAAATATATATACAGACGAACACAGAACCTCCTCCTTTTTGTTGAAGTCGGTTAAAAAAAGCGAAGGGTCGGGGGGTCGCGAAATATTTTTTCATACCAGGGGGGTCGCATTATGAAAAAGGTTGAAAAACACTGCTCTAGTCTGTACTGATTGATATACTAAGTATGTATTTGAAATTTTAATTAATTTAGGAAATGCGTGTTGTTCTTTCAACGTTGCTAAGATTAATTTATTACCTTCGGCGTATACACGTTCAAATATAAACAGTCGTCAGATCCAAAATAATTGTTACCAGGAATATCACTTTGGAAACAAATATTTCCAAAATTTCGAGCATCTCTTGTACCATTCCATGGCTTGACTGGTCTAGGTGCCTTAAAAATGTTTTTAATATTGTAATTATGTGATGGGTTCTTTTTCAGTATAGTTCGTAATTACTATAATACATTACTGTGTGAGTGTAGCTACTGTTTGCAACAATTGTTAACAACACCCATTGTTTGAAAAATTAATTTTTTCTAATGTTGATAGCGTTATAACAAAGGATGTTCTTAACAATTGTAGCAAACAGCTAGCTACACTGTAATTGTAATTATATAATGTAAGAATATATAAGAATATAATGTAAGAATATACAGGTGACCGGTAATTGCTCGTATTCCTCTCGGGAGAAGAAACTGACTAATTTGAAATGATTTAACCTTATCACTTGGGGGTCGGAAATGCGTCATTTTTATGATAATGACACTTCTGGGAAACATTTCTATTTATTTTGTTTTTTTTTTAATTTAACACACAACATAAAATCTAGCAGTAAATTTCGTGGTTTTTAGCTTTAAGAAGGTTGGCCAATTAGTAAGCTATCAGATCATGGAAAAATTCAGGCCAAAAAGTAAGAATATATATTTTTTTTTAATTTTTAACTCCAAAATTCGAATTTTTGTAAAAAGAAAACCGAAGTAGATTTTCTCGAAAATGACGCATTTCCGACCCCCAAGTTATAGATGTTAAATCATTCCAAATTAGTCATAGTTTCTTCTTCCGATAGGAATACGAGCAATTACCGGTCACCTGTATAAATATATGTAGTAGCATATAATATAATATTATATTGTTGACAGGGTTTGACATAGGGATCAATATTTTATGATGTGAAGGTTGGGGAGTAAAACCACGCAATTGGCGCGACACTTTTATGGGAGGACATTAAGTGTGTGTGCGTTGGATTAAACATGGCTTCAGTTGAAGGCGACATTTAAATAACAGAGCGAAATTTAGTTACTAGTTTAGTTATCAGTATTTCGTTAGATGACAGCGCGTGACGCTTGCTTTTTGTTTGCGTTGACTTTTGTTAAAGAATAAAGGCAACTTGATGAAGTCAAAATTTAGTTACAGGGTGAAATTTTGTTACAGGACGATATTTAGTTACTAGATTTTTTTTTTAATTTATGTTTCACATCTGCCAGGCGTCCCGCGACGGCTTACATTTTTTCGTTTAAACCAGTGATTCCCAAAGTGGTCTATATCGACCCCCAGGGGTCGACGACAACTTGCAAGGGGTCTATGTCAGCGGGAAAAAAAATTGGGGGTCCATGAAATATAAATGGGGGTCAACGATAGTAATCTCCTTACAAAAAAAGAAACAAACTGGACATCGTTAACCGAAGAGATTTAAGATTAAATCTAACTAAATTGATGCCAAATGTTGAAAATTTATTATTAAAGCATCAGGTTCATCCCTCACACTAAAAGCATTTATTTTTTGCTTAGTTATTTTATGTAACATAAAGTAAATTTTAATTTGATTCGTTTAATTGGAATCTTATTAATAAATGTATAAAACTAAATATTTCACACTATCTACATTTCACTACCGTTATAAATTTAAATCGTTCAAAGTGAGTAGCACTATACCAGTTGTCAAAAATACATTTGAAATTAATGAATATGCAAAAAATCAATATCAGATAAGCAGGGGGTTTACCCAAAACCGAAAAACATGGCAAGTGGTCTACAAGACAAAATAGTTTGGGGACCTCTGGTTTAAACTTAAACTAAACATTAAAATAATCAAAATACCTTGTATCTTAGCCCCCCAACTGGAGGTTCTGCGTATGGAATTCCCTTAAATCTGTAAAATGTATTATTTCGTCTGTCTACAGCTGTGTCTCCCAATAACTTTCCATCACTGATCTTTATTTCTATGTCTGCACAATTAACAATAGCAGAAAATGTTAACAATACTAATGAGAGAGTATACATCTTTATTTCGTGAACACAATAGATTTTTCTAATTTTGTATCAAACACGAGTATTTATACAAATCTACTTTATTTTATCTTTGAATCTAGAACTTATAAAAACAAAAATAGTTATATATGCACTTAAACTTTTGATATAAGATAATAAAAAAACATATGTGACGAATTTTTTACAATATTTTTCCCAAAATTATCATGAAATTGCTTTTTGATAAAATTGAAATATTTGGATTTTTAAATGAAACGCATTCCTAAAATATAACGATCGTGTTTAGATTAATCATGATAAAAGTGGAATAACTAGATTTTTAGATGAAAAAAAGTTTAAAAATGCAGTGGTCGTGTTTAGAATAAAATTTTAAAAACAATGTTTTCCTATAAAATTTTCGTCGCATGTTTTTTATATTATCTAATGTTGAAAGTCTAAGTGTTTTTAATTATAAAATGTAATTTCCAGATTTTTAGATAAAATACTTTAATTTCGTATAAATAATCGTGATTGACATTAAATTAAAAAACAAAATTAGTTGTGTTTATGAAAATAAAGATGTATTCTTTGTTGCTAATACTGTCGATATTTTCTTTTGCTGCAGCAATAGAAATAAAGATCAGCGATGGAAAGTTAATGGGAGACACAGCTTTAGACAAACGAAACAATACATTTTATAGATTTAAGGGAATTCCTTACGCAGAACCTCCCGTCGGAGCGTTAAGATACAAGGTAATTTTTTTTTCTAATTTTAATTTAATTTCTAAAATATACTAGAATCAATGATTATATTTTTAATTTTTAACATTGCAATAAAATTTCAAGGCACCTAGACCAGTCAAGCCATGGAATGATACAAGAGATGCTCGAAATTTTGGTAATATTTGTTTTCAAAATGATATGTCCGGTAAATATTTGGGATCTGATGACTGCTTATATTTGAACGTATATACACCGGAGGTAATGTTATTAAAAGTTCACCACAAAATCAAATAGTGTATTTTTAGATATTCATATTTCTATTTCAACTTATCCATTATCTGAACAGTAATATTTTACAAATAATAACTTCTACAAAATAAATAGATCGTATTCTTCAGAAGTTCAAAAAAATAAAAATAAACCATTAATAATATAGACCGTTATGTGTTTATGCATAGTTGTTTAGTTTTCTTTTGGTACAGGTATTCAGGTGAGAAAGATGGGTCATTATTCTGTTTTATATTTTTTTTCTTTTCAATTTCCTTACATAGTTGTGAGTTAGCTCTCTGCAGTTTATTTGATATTCTTTTGTTGACAGTTACCAACAAATGGCAGTGCAAATCCAAATAAAACTGTTATGGTTTGGGTCCATGGAGGCGCATTGGTAGAAGGATCAGGCAATGATGAAGTCTTTGGACCACAATATTTAATTGCCAAAGATATTGTCTTGGTTACATTCAACTATAGACTAAATGCTTTAGGTATTCTCATATACTAATCATATTATGCTTTTGGTATTATTTTCGAAAATTTACAATTTCGTTTTTCATTAAAAGAATAGCTAGATATTTTGCTGATAATAAGTTATTCAAATTACCAAGTATATATATATATATGTATATAATTCTTTAAAATATTTACACCCTGAATGCATCTTCTCTTGAAATGATTCTAGATATAGAATTAATAATAATTAGTCAGCTTATATATGATTGCAGGATTTTTAATGATAGATGATCCAAAACTTAATGTCCCTGGCAATGCTGCAATGAAAGATATGGTTATGGCGTTAAAATGGGTGCAAAAGAATATTAAACATTTTGGTGGTAATCCAAAAGACGTTACAATATTTGGTGAAAGTGCAGGATCCCTATCAGTAACTATGCTTGTTTTGTCGTCGGCAACGAAAGGATTGTTTCACAGAGCAATTGGTCAAAGTGGAAGCGGGCTAAGTTTCTGGGGCAAGAAAAGCGACAAATTTACCGTAAAAGCCCTTGTTTCTGAAATTGGGTTTAATGTAACGACAGATGCAGAAGCTTTAACAATTCTAGAAAAGGAGCCTTTGATAAATATTTGGGAAGCGACTGATCGACTTGCTGTGGCTACGGTAATTAAAAGAAGAATAAACTCGCGTCGCGGTCATAGAAATAAATAACTAGAGTACGCTAGTTCGTATGCTTGCCATAAGTGAAAGTGTCCTCAGTTGAGAGAGAGTACGCTGCAGAAAACCAGATATTTGTTTACTCAAATTAGCATTGTTTTGTATCATTAGTTACCATAAAGATAAGAAACTGTTCTCTTTCTGAATTGCAGACACTGTCACGGCTCACTCGCGTAGGTACTCTAATATCTCTATGATCGCAGTGGCAAACCCTGCCGATAAAATGGTGTATGTGCCATATGGTAAATATTTTAAGCGAGAATATACGACAAAGAGTTTTAAGTTTATATTAGGTGTGTTTGGTATATTAGTGTAGTGCAGATAACTCAGTGAAATTTTCACTAAAAAATGTACGTGAAGTGTGTGATTCATGTTAACACTTTTATATAACAAACGCAATAATGTCAAAAGTGTCAACACTTTATACACTGGAGCACGATACCAAACACACGTATTGTTAGACGAAATCTTATAATATTAATTAAATGACGAGTTTTGGCCCGTGACACAAACTTTCCATAAAAAGTTATACTGGCAGTAGGTACCCTCTTTTTGTTTTTCAGAATACAGCCGGGCAGATTCCATTCTCTCTAGTAGTGGAAAGAACCACCGATGAACAAGCATTTCTGACTAAAGAGCCTATTGATATTTTAAATGAAGGCAGTTTTAATGACGTTCCACTAATTCTTGGGTACAATAACCAAGAAGGAATTTTGGGTATCGTAGATGGTAATACAATTCCAGTTTCAAATGCTGACTTCCAGCGACAGATTCCAAGAGACATCGATGTTCCTTTTGGCTCAGTTAAAAGTGTTGCTATAGCAGAAGCTTTAGATTTGTTTTATGTAGGCGCTGACACAGAAGACGAAGACATAATGTATGATTATATTAACGTGAGTAAGGAAAGATTTCATTGTCATTTTGGTATTTTCGTGACTAAGTTTGATGTCACTTTCATTCTGCAAAACCCATATATCTATTAATTAAATATATGAATCATTGTCTATCTACTCAATGTGCGGTGAGTGAACGCAACAAAGCGTATCGAAAATATATCTGCGTGTCTTTCTTCGATGTAATTCCCTGATTTCTCCGATGATAGGATTGGTTGATGTACATGCATTCAATCTGAATAAAGTATATCTGTTTCAAAAACTTTGGCTTTTTCTATGACCTTAACATGGGCGTACCCAGTTTTTGGCCCAGTAGGGGGTAAATTTAAAATTTCTTAAGTCGGGTCCCCCGTGCTTGTTTTGCCCTCCTGGATAGCCAGTGCTTACGGCGTAAAAAAAGACAGAAGTATATGTTTGCACCCTAATAGTTCGATTGCGATTTTATTCCTATACTTACTCAGTATAGAATAAAAGTATATGGCAAAACCTAATAATTAGGAGAGCGATATTGTTCAAAAATTGTTGTTCCAAGAAGTAGCTATTTAGTAACTACTAAATTATTCTGGATTAATATTAATATAAATTTTCGTTTACAGTTGCAGTTTTTTCCTAAATTGCATTATGAAAAGTAAAATTCTCATTTACCTACTACGTAATATATTTTAGAACCAATGTTTGGTTAATTTGGTTCTATTTAATATTAAATACAACTACTTTAATTTTCAGCTCATCTCGGACAGAACATTTATTTATCAAATTTATCATTTTGTTGCACTTTTTTCGGCTAAAGCTATCTCTCCTGCGTATCTTTATAGATTTTCATATGATTTAGAAATAAATTTTTTAAAAACAAAGGCTAATTTGAAGTGGATAAAAGGTCAGTTCAGGTATTATATTATCGTTATAGCGGATATAAATAATAAAATATTCAAATTTACTGATTATTCATAGGTGCCTCGCACGCTGACGATTTGGGCTATTTATTTTATTATCAAGGAAATCCCAAAGTGACACCAGGTAGTCCCGAAGACACAGCCATTAACAGGATGACTAGTATTTGGACAACGTTTGCAAAAACCGGAAATCCAAATGTTGGGACAATTAATGCTACTTGGATACCGTTTAGTGAAAACCAAACCAACTATATTCACTTGGATGTCAATATTAGAACTGATACTTTGTTACCAGAAAGAAAGAGAATAGATTTCTGGCATAAGTTGTATGAATTTGCGAAATAAAATCACAAATATAATTTTTCTAGATTATTTTACCTGAATTTACCAATCTTTAATGAGATTAATTTTAATGACGAATAATTCAAATAAAAAAATACGACGTAATTGACATGAATAATAAACGATGAAGGATGGTTTTGGTTGAGGATCATAAATAAATAAGCTTTACCAATGTTTCGCTAGTGGCCAACGTTTCGAAAAATTTATTTTCATCTTCAGTATCAAATATCAGTCCACAAAAAGTGCTTTTTGGCTATATACTGTCAAGACAAATATTTTAATAAAATTTTCACTGCGTAACATTTTTTTAAAAATTTAATAATTTTAATAGTTTTTATAATAAGATGTTCATATTTATTTTTTTTAACCTATAAAAATATGATCATGTATGTTGTTTCAACAATTTACCACCTTTCGACCAGCTTGAGGCCCTGAAGATGAAAATAAATTTTTCGAAACGTTGGCCACTAGCGAAACATTGGTAAAGCTTATTTATTTATTATCCTCAACCAAAACCATCCTTCATCGTAACATTCTATTGGAACAACACTACTTTATGCTGAAGACATGAATAATAAACTACGGACACTTTTCATGTGCAAATATTTTTCCATAATCTGCTATAGAAGCTGTTGACCTTAACTGTTGAGCGTCTATAATCTTCAATCAAATTGAAATGTTTAGCTTCTTACAATATATAAACATTTACCTGGTATTTTTTATTTGGATAATAAAACATGACAATCAGTTCTGAAAAAGTTATCTTCTGCTATTCAATGCATTATCACAGAAAATCTTAAGTATTACTATAAGTAGACAATATCTTGTTATTGTCTATTAATACATTTTTTTGGATATTGTGATACTAAATTCAAAGATAATTTATTTCTACTTGACCCTGAGTTTCGAATTAACATTCTTGCAGAGATAATAAAATAAAACGTGTAGAGCTATCACGCTTATCATTTTGCAATTAACAGTAATAATAGATTCTCACGTGTCCAAGGTCAAGTTTATGCTGGTTTTTCTTGGATTATGATAGGTATGTAGCTATACCAATGACCAATCCATGACCAAGCTGAGCTAACGTAAACAATATTCCACGACCGTATGGCACTGAACACTCAACTTATTTTAGAATACAAAAAATAGGTAAAAAACTTAAGTTAAACGCTTTTATTGTAAGATCGATAATGTACTAAAAACTAGAAAATAAATGTGAGTCACCATAGGGGGCTTTGATTAAACTAAAATAAACTCGTAGGGGGCGTTTATAGTTACATTATGGTCGAAAAAGACTGTCGAAAGCTAAATATGAATTTCAATCTCTAACAAATGAAAGTGTTCTGCTAAATATCCCCCACGATTTTATTTTAGTTTAATCAAAGCCCCCTGTGGTGACTCATATTTATTTTCTAGTTTTTAGTGCATTATCGATTGTACAATAAAAGCGTTTTCAAGTTTTCAGTTTGATTTGTATCCGGACGAAAGCCAGAACGCTCAGTTTGTTATAATAATATTGTATTGTCATCGGAACTACATACCTATGCAAAATTTCTACTCAATCGGATAATGAAAAATAGTTGAAAAAGCTGTTCCAAGATTTGAAATAAAGAAATATACGGAGTCAAGTTAAATAAAAGCGTTTAAAGACATACACACACAGTATGGTTTTTCGTTTTTTTTTATTTTCTAGAAGTTCCGTTGTTCTGCACTCTGCTGGACTGAACTGATTCGAATCATGTACGAAATATTAAGTTGTAATTGGCGACTCGTCGCAAACTCTCATGTGGACGAAGATAAAATATCAACGTCAGCAAGAAAAGTAAAATTTTTAAATTTTACAAATTTATTCAAATACAAAATACAATAAATTCTGTTCCTATTTGAATATTTTTGCGTCTCAATTGGTACGTTTCCACAAAAAATTGGTGCTTACATCAATGAAATCATATAACAGATCGATTTATTCTGTGTCTTTACCCATGTAAAACATATTTAATAACTCCGCTAGGGCTACACTTTTGTTAGATCCAAATTTAACGCCTGTATTTTTTGGAATAAGTTTTTGAAAATCTACTGATAGTATACACTCCTTGTCATTATACCCCATCATGTAAGGAATATCATAAAAACTTCCTTCATTTAAAATTGAATATCACTCGGATATTTTTCTAAAAATGGTTCTTCATTGTCGATTTTCTTTTCAGCTATTGGGTCAAATATTATATGTAAGCTACGACTCCCTAAAAATGTATAAAACTGGTTTGGTGAGTTTGCAGACAAAAGTATGTCCATCATCACAAATTATAAGATGGTATAGCAACAACGCACAAAAAGTATTTTATATAATTATTAAGTTATTGAAAATGTGTTTGCACTTCCAGATTTATCATTATTGATCTATTAATATAAACTAGTAACAATATAATAAATAAAGACTGATTTTTAATTTACCAAGTTCCAAGCCAATCGTTCTGTTGCCTTCCAAATGTTTATTAATTATTAAGACATAAATCTATCACAATAAATGGTCAAAGAAAACTATTATAAATACGAGTATACCTGTAAATAATACAGAAAGCTCTGAGATTTTCGACAGTTTTTTTATTTTTAATAATGCCCCGGAAATGGATATAATTACAGTAAATTTTTCAGTATTTTTTTACGTAAATATCTCTTTCCAGTTCTTCAATATTGTCTGGGTATTTTTTCGTTTTACTGCTTGCGGAACCACTATAACAGGACATAAATATCAATTTAGTAAATGTTGCTTTTTATTATCAGCGAAATGTGTCCTTCAAAAATTTATAGTCACCACGCATAGTGGTGTTTATGGTGATGCTAGTAACGTCTTTGTGACGATGTCCTCTTAAATAGTAAATTATAGCACCAACAACTTTCTAGAAGTTCGACAGTGTAATATGACAGCTTTTTAAGCGCACTTGCAGTTGTGGCGGAACGAAGTTTTGAGAAATATGAAAGAAGTTTAGGCACGAATTCTGTTTTGCGTGGCACCGTATAGTTTTTTAGTGTATTTGCCATAAGGCACTTACACTATTGGCGTCGGTCGGATGGCAAGACCTAGGGGTCGGGCCAAAATTTCTTGACGTTTCATAATCCCTGAGAAGTTTGGCACCATTTTTTAAAAAGTCTGTTTATAAATATATTACGTATTTTGTATACTTAATAAGTATGCGGGCAATAACTTTCGAAAGAGTTAATTGATTTTAATGAATTTTGGTCCACATATTAGAATCCATCACCGATCGAAGCCTATTAAAAATGGGCCCAATCGGGCCACTTTAAGGGTAGGTTTTAGGGGTTGAAAAATATTTTTGAGCCCAAATATACCGAAATTATAAATTTGACCGACCGAGGGAAGCAATTGGACACCCGGGCGAAGCTAGACGGGTCATCTAATTCTAGTAAATAGTTAAATAATGATGTGTTATGAGGTATGAGAATACCATAATTGACAAACGTTAACAATCAAGCAGTGTGACAACGCCAACAGATGATATAATAATACATTATATAACATCTTTACGACTGGGTCAGGATATTAAAACGTATTCAGTCGTCCTGTACATATTGCGTTGTGTCTCGTAAAAATAATGTTGCACGTTATGAAGAGAGTGCCAGAAATTAGCATAAATGTTTTAACACACCGACAGTTGTTAACAGCTTAAAGAATGATATTTTTTTAAAGATTGAAAGTATAAATTTGACAGGGTTTAGTCTAGTCGTAGAGATTGTTGCTTGGTTGCAGAAAGCATTATCAGAAAATCTTATTTGACCTTGACCTTAGATTGTGACCATATGAAAAGCGTTGTAGAAATTTAAATCAATCCTGCTGAAATAATAACTGATCGATTGAAACGATATTTTTTTTAACTGTGTATAGGTATATATGTATTTAAAATAGTTTTTTGTACAATTTTCGCTTCACAACAATCTTTTTATAAACAAATTGATAGTTTGGCCTAAAGGCGATATTTTCTATAAATAATAAAATAATTCCATTTTTTTGTGAAAGTTCAGTCTAATGTTCTACATAACATAGAGTTTCACAACGACATTTGCATCTATAATAACTGTTATATTATCTAATCGCATTCTAAGATCAAATTTTTTGACAATGCTTCAGCAAACCAGCGTGTATTTTAACCGACATCAAAAAAGGATGAGATTCTCCATTAAACCTGATTATTTTTGTATGTCTTGTGTGTGAACTGACTTTAGTAAATCTTGTTCTATTTAATAGGCCACTTGTGATAGGCCAGTTGTGATCCGATTTTAATTATTCTTTTTCTATTTAATACAGCACACCTTTATGGTAATCCCAAATAAGTTTTCATTAAAGCGGTTTAGTAGTTTTTATAATGATTTATTGATGTATTTTATAAGAAAGTTTTTTGGAGGAAAATCGGCGGATGCACAGAGGGGATAACTGCTATAAAATTGTTTTTATATGATAATGATATACTTTTATGCATTGCAAATTTACAAAAAATTAAAAAAAAATTGAACTTCCTTCAAAAAAGAGAGGAAAATAATTACCTATATTTTGTTGTCGGTGCCAATATAAAAGTTGTAAGTTTTGGTAATTAAATTGACGCCGACCTCAAAATTTTACTATTTTCCAATTTTTAGTGACTTTTTTAAAAGGTTGATTTTTTTGTAAGTTTTTGTACTGGTCATTTTCGTAAAGGCTAACTGGACGTCAAGGGTAAGTCGATGTGGCAAAGCTCAGTGCATTTAAGAGTCTTCAAGGACATAATAATGTACGTTTTACACCCGGTTATATAAGGTTGGACGGGATACGCACTTTATTAGACGCGTCCTACGCTACGACAGTAGACGCGCAACAACATAGCCATGTCAACTTCACCGCGATTCTGTTTAAACTCATCTCAACGAGCGAGTTAAATGTGTTGTGTTTTATGGTGCTCTGGTTAAATATTCACACATGACTTTGTTAACTGCTAAAAGCGTTTCCTTAATTACAACTAATAAAACGATATAGGCAAATAACACCTAGTTAATAGACATTATTTTAAGTGAAAGTTGAATTTCCCAGGGATAAAAACGCGTTTTGATAATTGCACATAAGTACCGCTGAACTGCGGTATGTGCTCTATTTACTAACTTCTTTATACGTGGTTCGCCAAAAAATGTTACCTACCAATTTTACAGTAAAAAAACTTGGGTCCTGACTAAATAAGTTTCATGAGGTGACACTAAAAGTATGCGTTCGACTCTCGCTCATTAGAAGTGAAACTTTTACATTCTAGCATTTGTTGACGATTTTATAAGTTCAGAATTAGGAAATGGTTATGTGGAATTTATTACCGTGGCTAGAGAAAATGGTACGCAGTATACACACAGTAGGTTATGCTCTGTTCATACGTGTAGAGTGCGCATTTCCTCTCAACTGCTGGTTGAAGTTGGAGAAGGGGAAGCGTTTCTCTTATTGTCTGATCCAGGTCAATTTACCCACCTAGCGAAACGATTCTCCTACTCTTTTCTCTCAACTGCTGGTTGAAGTTGGAGAAGGGGAAGCGTTTCCCTTATTGTCCGATCCAAGTCATTTTACCCCCCTAGCGAAAGGATTTTTCTACTCTTTTCTCTCAATTTCCGGTTGAAAACGGAGAATAGGAAGAGTTTCACTTGTCTGATCCAAGTCAGTTTACTACTCTAGCGAAACGATTCTCCCACTATTTCGTCTCAACTGTCGGTTAAAGTCGGAGAAAGGGAAGCGTTTCACTTATTGTCTGATCCAGGGTAATTTACACCCCTAGCGAAACGATTGTCCCACTCTTTTCCCTCAATTGCCGGTTGAAGTCGGAGAAGGGGAACCGTTTCATTTTTCGTTTCACTTAAATAATTTCTTTAATACAAAATTTAAAAAAAATGAAGAAGTAAAATTTTTAGTCGTGTCGACACACATCCATACGTATTCAATACAAACAGAAACAAAACGTGATTTCTCGTGGAGTTATTGTACGAAATATCCGAATTTCTGAATTACGAATTTGTTGTAACTATAAACAGCGTGGCACGTGATTACCATTATTTCGATAATAAAATTTTCCGCAACTTTTCGATAATTTATCTCTGCATAAAATTTTTTTAAATATATCAGTACGAACAATATAGCGAAAGTTTTAATGTATTGCGGAAAAAAACAGTGTCGCAGTAATTTTCTGGAGCACAATTAAAATATAAATAAGGATAGGGAACACGATACCTTTATTACAACAATAACTAGTGAATTTATTACAAGTATCTGGTTTACTACAGCCCTGAAAGCTTTTAACTCTAATTACACCACTAACAGACCGAGCGACCGTAGAGAAAATGCTAATAATAGAGGATATTAGGTAATAGATTCGAACATGACGTGTCAGGTGGAGAAACTATATTTGAAAACTAATCCGAACTCATTACCCATACATTGCAATATTTAAATGTTTCAAATGGTAAATGAATTATTTTGTAACAAAACTGACAAATGCTAATCGGTGG
Source organism: Xanthostigma xanthostigma (assembly GCA_963575645.1). NCBI lineage: Eukaryota > Metazoa > Arthropoda > Insecta > Raphidioptera > Raphidiidae > Xanthostigma > Xanthostigma xanthostigma. Next base: position 20,077,078 of record OY754468.1, read on the forward strand.
TAAAAATATTTATTTGCAAAAATAAAAGTTAATAAAACAAACTGAAAGTGCATCTTTACAATAATGAAACAATGAACTGAAATAAATAACGGAAAAACAAAAAATTCTAAGCAACAATAACACAAAACTACTATGCACACAAAATATTTATATCAACGTTTTCTATTTATCTTGTAACGGTTATATATGTCGCCTTATTTATGACACTGACTGACTGACTGCTTTCCACTCTAGCGCTGCTTATATATCTCTTCAGTCGCATTCTGGAACATTCTCCGATATTCTCGAAGTGTCGACATTCTTCTATGCGATTTCGACAACAATGTGCGTATTGTTGTCTACGCAACTCCGACAACAATGAGCTCTCGCCGTCTCCAGTGGCTTTTCGTTACAATATTATTGTATATCAATTTTAATTAAATTAAAAAAAAAACTTTTTCTTACAATCTGTCCTTTTTTTAAAAGAAATCTTTCTTATCAAATCGTAGAGATGACTTTTAAGTAGTATATTATTCCAGTTAAAAGGTCATCTTACAAATATTTTTCTATTGGCGAACATAATATAAATAACCGTAACGTTAAAATAAAATTCCAACACTCCACTAAACACATGCTACGAAAACGCACTTCTTTATTTCTTCTTACGTTATATAAAATAGACAAATTAATATATATCACGTTCGCTAAGAAATTGGAAAACGTGTACATATTCTCTCACTCTCCCTTGGTTCATCTCTGTGCTTACATATCCAGCTGTTTCTATATTGTTCTTATTATTCAGTATTTAAGTTTGAAAAACTAATACACTAGACGTGTGCAAAATATTAATTAGTTTTTCATTCTTTTTCAAATATAAACACAGCGCAGAACCTAGTAGGCAAAACTTTAACGGTTCTCTGCAATAGCGCCGCATGCAAACCTTGCACAGGGCTCCGCGTACAAACCCTACACCGGGCCCGACCAATTTTGGTGCTGACTTTGACTTTGCTTTTAATACGGCTCATTTGCAACAATAATTTTATTTCATTTCTATTTTATATTAACCAACTGACTTTTTGACAGTGAACGATTTATACTGTTTTATATTTTACTACATACATGTTATAGGCATAAAATGTAATATTTTTTATATTCTAGTTCTAAAGATTTTATGCGTCGTTTGGTTTTATTACATTTTTACACGTTAACAATATTGCCTATTATACGCAGTTGAAAAGAGTACTGTCTTATGGGTTATACAGTATCTTGTAAATATGTGGAAAATTAATTTTTAGGATTCCGTACCTCAAAAGGAAAAAAGCGGAACCCCCGAGGGATTACCCGTTTGCCGTATGTCGCTCACTTTCGAACTTCTCTGGACAAAACAAAGTTTTCAACCTGAAACGCAGCTATAAAGTTTTCTTAGCCTGCAGATACATTCAATTAGTCAAAACAAATATTTTTTGGTTCGCAAAGTTAACACGAAAAATCTCTGTATTTAATCATATCTGAAGAATTTGAAAGAAAATTGAAAATAAAATAGGTAAAAAGCTTTTAAAGTTAAACGGTTTAATTGTACAATCGATGCTGTAGGTACTAAACTAGAAAATAATTATGTCACTATAGGGGGCTTTGCTTAAACTAAAATATAATCGTGAAACGCATTTATAATTTTAGATTATGGTCGATGAAGACAGTCGAAAGTAAAAATTATGTTCCAATCTCAAACAAATGAAAGTTATCTATGAAATGCGCCCCGCGATTTTATTTTAGTTTAATCAAAGCCTCCTATTTTCTAGTTTTTAGTACACCATCGACTGTATAATAAAACCTTTTAACTTAAAAATCTTTTTTAGTGGGCTTTGTGCGATTTACATCCATACAAATGACCGACCAGTCAGTTAGTTATTATAACATTTGTATAGTCTTCGGAACTACATATGTATGCAAAATTCCAACTCAATCGGATAACGGGAAGTAGTTGAAAACAGCTGTCGCAAGATTTGAAAAAAAGATAGTAACAAACTAATATTTGGGGTCAAGCTAAAAAAAACGTTTAATAACAAATTAAAAATTTAAATTTGTGCTAGGCTCAAATAATCCACTGTCGACGTTCCTAAAAAAACGAGTGTGCTTTAGACCACACGACTGAAGTAAAACTTCTTCCTGCCATAATTTGATATTATTCACACGAAAATTCACAAAATATGAACTTTAAAATGAATTTACAATTTTATTCATGTTTTGAACAAAATATTAATTTATAAAATTGTTCAAGAACGAAATGAACAGTCTAATGTAAGAAGAGTTAGAGAGAAATATAAACATAAACATAATGAAAACAAAAGTAATACATTGCAATTACTTAGCTCGTTGGATTTTAAGCGTAAATCTTTATGAAATATTATTTAGCTCTGCAAGTTAAGTAGGTTTCCAAAACTTTATCCTGTCACCCGATAGCGCCACTGGCAAGTAAAGTATGTGTCATTCTATTGTTAGTACTGCTTATATTTTCGACCACCTGTCATCCAAATCACCGTTCGCGTCAACTTCCGTTCGCCTCGCCCGATCACACTTTTCGTAAACGCTCTCGTCACGCATTCACCAGCTTACTCCCCAAGTCAAGCGTGCCTAAAGAAGTTTTACTTCAAAAATAATTTAAGAATCTTTGACATGAACGTTAAAATTGGTTTGTTTAAATTAAGATATGTCGTTTCGCAGTCATGGTCATTCCGGCGTTATGTGATTGTAAATCGAATCTTCTTGGTTTCCGGGCTTATAGGCCGTAGTCCATTGATATATTTCTACCTGTCGTGTCGTCTATATCTGCAGTAGACATTACCAAAGGCGATGTGACAGCGAGCGAAGTTTTCTTACCTGTGAGCCGCACATCGTCTTTTAATAATATCTATCGCGGTTGTGAACGCAACGTCAGGTAGAAATACCAATGGATCACGGCCTACAAGCCCGGAAACCGAGAAGATTTGAAACTACAGCGGCGGTGAAAGTCTACACGCTTGGATAAAGTGAATCGAATTTTTAATTAAAAAAATTGCATACAGTCAATTTATTCATAAAGAACCCTGTGTGCTAGTCATAATGGAATGTGCAGTATAGCGTTTGCTATTCGAGTGCACTACGGTGCAGTTTAGTGGCAGAGCCAGTGCATGGAAGTATCTGTGCAAGGTCAGGAATGCAATAAACCAGTGTTCATTGCAGCTGCATTGGTATGCACTCGATGTGTGCATTGTATTGTACCCTGTCTGTTCGATAATATTAGCCACTTCCACTGATTTGCATATCGCTTTATTTTGTAATATATGATCTGTTGTAAAGTTTATATTAATATGGACGAAAGTAAAATAGGAAGTAAAGAATTCCCCGTTTTTGTTGTAATACATTTTAATTAGTATATTACACACCGAGGGAAGAAAAGTACAGAGTTCAAGGCTCTGTGCCGGTGTTTCCCAACGTTGGGCTCACGCCCCATAGGGGGGCAATTCGAAAATGGATCGACACGAGTTTAACCCTTTCGCTCCGGGCCATTTAAATGCAATGCTAGATTTCGGTGCCAAACTTAACGAAAAAAGCAAATTCTTAAATAGTTGTGGTAAATAATTATTAGGTATAATTTCGCTTGACGAGACCAAAATATCAACTGGGTGTATGGCGTCGTCAAGTAAACTTCCCTGCGGAAGATGGCAGGCTCCGCGCAGTGCCGGATTAAGACTCCTTGATGCCCTAAGCATTTCTTGCTTATGGGCCCCATCTCTAATATGTTCAGTTTATAAAAAAAATTCAAATTGATAGAAAAAAGTAAAAAAGCATAGATTTTTAGGAAAAATAGTATATTACATCACAAGGGCCGAAAGTTGAATTCGCCTCGGGCTCATGACGCGCAGGGCCGAGATTTCAATTTTTAAGGGCTGTGTGGTGTATACGATTTTTCTTCATATCCGCTCAAAAGTACGTAATTTCGTCAGCAGGGACGAAAGATTGACATTTACTCCCAGTGAGAACGGCGAGAGGAAAACATTTCTCATGCGTATTTATACTCGTAACTAGTGTTACCGCTGTCATTTAATATAATAAATAACAGGGAGTAAATGTCAAACTTTCGTCCCTGCTATAAGAGACGAAAGTACGTATCTACTTTCGATCGAGGTATGAAGAAAAAATTAATTTTACAATCAATGCTCTTATAGAAAATTTGGCTGTCTATAAAATCGGACCTTAGGCATTTTTATACAATTAATAGATAAAAATGTTTCTAAACTTTAAAATTAGAAAAATTGAACCCTTAAGAAAAATAATGTTTCTTTCATTTTCATTTTCAAAAATCAATTATTATTTATTTTTAAATTTTATACTTCTAAAGACATAAATAAAAAAAATAAAGAATAGTTACTTCTTACCACCTTCAGCTGAAGATGCGAATATAGCTCCCGAAATTTACATGACATACTTAATATTTGTATTCTAAAGACATACCAGTATAGATCAAATTTTTGAGAACATAACAAAAAGGAAAAAAATTGTTGACACGGTTTAGTGACGTACTTTTCATTTCTGAGTGGTGCTTCTTGGTGCCCCCTGAGACGTGATGCCCTAAGCAATTGCTTATTTTGCTCATAGGTTAATCCGGCACTGGCTCCGCGGGGAACCCCGGACGTTTTAAAAGTCTCGCTAAACAACGCAGATCTCACTAAATTAAAATAATAAATTAATATAGAAAAATCTTTATTAAAATTATTTGGACACTTCAATAAATAAAATTATCGACCAATTTTTCAGACGTTAATCAAAGATTTGAAAATTATTTGGAATTATTTCAGTTTGTCATTATATGTTTCGAAAATTTACTTACTGTGTTTCGTTAACAATTTTCTAGTGATTTCTTCCTAAAACCTATCATTTAAGTTTCTTAAGTGAACAATTCAATTTTTTAATATTAAAAATTATGCATGTTACATAGGGGGGGGCATAAGAATTTTAGAAAGGTTAAGGGGTTACACTACCCAGGCGCGTCAAAAAAATAAGCTTTTTTTGTGAATTTTTTTACGAGTTCTAGGTGGCAGATCAAAAAAAAAATTAGGGCTTTGTTACGCATATATTAAAGTTCTCAAAAATACTTGTTATTTACATTTATAACAAAATGGCGTCATGGTAATATAAAAAACAGACAACAATTTTTTTTAGGTGAAAAAGGCATTGTAGCAGTCCTGGTGTATACCATCAGGAACAAAAAAGATTTTTTTTTATTTTTTTACAATCGTTTTTCCATGGAAGTATCGAGGATTATAAATTTTGTTTGAAAATTCACAAACTTGTATAAGCTAGAAATTTTTTTTTTCATTTTTTAGCAAAAACTCGAGCTTAAATTGTCAACTGCAAACTTTTTCAATCATAAAAATCGTGTGTACTTCCACGGAAAATCTATCTAAGAAGTTGTCATTTCAAGTCAATCGGACAAAAATTGAGCGAGATACGGTGTACACCAATTTGAAAAACATAGTTTCGAGAAAAACGCGTTTAAAGTTTGAAAACGTATTTCTTACATGAAATTTTCAAAATTTTTGAGAACTTTAATATATGCGTAAAAAAGCCCTAAATTTTTTTTTTTGATCCGCCACCTAGAACTCGTAAAAAAATTTACAAAAAAAGCTTATTTTTTTGACGCGCCTGGGTAATGTAACCCCTTAAGGTGGGGCATGGCACAAAAAAGCTTAGGAAACTTGTGATTTCAGTGAATAGTGTGCGGCCTTATACTACTAGAAGCCAAATCAGACGATCTTCGAACTTTTTAATCGCGATATCGTGCGACAAAAAGTAGCGTTTAGGCGCTGGCCACTTATTATGTGGCAAAACAAAACACTAAAATATTACGTGGGTGTAACGCAAAAATAAAATGTAATGGAAACATAGCGTAAATTGTATGAAATACCACGTACAGGCAATTATATGGAGCTTGGAACAATACAGAGGGCTTTACTTCTAAAGCTTTGTCAGGCAGTGCGAACAAAAGCAGTGTTGTGCCAAACAATCTTCGATCAATTTAACTGCGCTTTGGAGCGATCAATAAATTATGTATTATTAAGTAGAAAATAATATATAGGTTTGTTCCTGTAGATAGTCACGGATTTGTTTCTCTACAGTTTCTGACATTTTCATTATGCATTACCATTCTGATTTTTAGTAAACGGTTTACAAGTCAGTTAAGATAACTAACTATTAAAATAAAATTAAGAATTTGGGTGAGGCGACTTTTGGAATAATACGAACGGAAATCTGATTGAGGGTTTAGGAGTGACCAAATCATGAGCTCACAGAATTAAAAGTAAGCATTCTTCATGATGACAAATTTAGATTTTTATGGAAATCATACTATGGCACAACTTTTATGATAGAAACTGTGGAAGGCCGGCTTTAGGGGAGGGCTACAGGAGCTGAAATTCCATGGTCTCCAAACGAGACAGGTCTCTATAAATTTTTATATTTATTTTCTTTAATCAAAATAAAGGAAGAAAGATAAAATCTCAGAGTATCTTTTGCCCTAACGAAAATATTTTATTTCTTATAATTTATGTAAGTAACCTAACGTATTTGATAATGAAATATTTAAAAATTATTACGACTGATATTTGATATTGGCTAAAATATAAATAAGGGCCTCCATACTTCGTTGTCCCTGGGGCTCCTCACTTTGTTGCCCCAGGGGCTCCACCCCTTTAAATTTGACCCTGAAACTAAGCGTTTTTTTCGAATTTCAGAATCTCAAAATTACCAAAGGACCGCGCACAAACCTTATAGGATTTGGTTCTCGGTTAAATTGATCGAAAATGGTTTTATTTTTAGTTTAAAGGTCACCAAAAAAGTGGTCTACGGGCGCATAGCCTAAGAACCAATAGATTTTTAGCTACAAATATGTTTAGCGAGATTTTAGATGGATATAGCCATTGAATTCACAAAATGTTCCATGTTCAACTGTTGTGCCTTTTTTTAGGAATAGAAAAAAATAGTCGAAGACTAGGCAATGTTGGAAGGTGTCACCCTGTATAAAATAACAATGTTATATTCGGATTCAGCGAAAACATATTTCTAGATTTCTAGATATTTTAAGATTGTGGATTCAATAGATATCTCTATATCTAAAATCTCGCTAAATATATCTTTAGATAAAAATCTATTAGTTATTAGGCTATGCGCCCATGGACACTTTTTCTTAGTGACCTAAAACCATTTTCGATAAATTTAACCGAGAACAAAATCCCATAAGGTTTGTGCGGGGTCCTTTCAAGATTGATGGTGCTACTCTGAAATAATTAACATTGCTGTTGAGTTTTTGTCACTGTCTAACAAATTTAACATTACGCAAGTTAAAGTAAGACCAACATTTAACATTGCTGTTAATTTTAGCAATACAGCATAGTGTCTTTGAAGTTCTATGTACGTCACTGTTAAAATAAATAAGTGTATAAATGGTACTAACAACGACTCGAAGGCCCGGACCCGTTATAGCATTGTACATTGTTAGATAGGTATACCTAAAATCCTCAGTTTATCGTTTTAGTCTCACAATCACTACAATAATTGAAACACGCAATCCAACGCTGAATTTCTCGTTTCATTTTATACGTGTACAGACACATGTATTATAACAATCGATTCTATAACCGTTTCTATTCGAATTTTATATTGACGTATTTACTGCCCGTTTACTTGCAGAAATACCGTGTTCATGACGTGAACAAATACATTTTAGATCGAACTAACAAGGCAAGAATAAAATATAAAGTGGAAGGGTCGCCAATTCAACCGATTTTTACCACTCCAATCAATACGTGAGGAATGGTACTAGTTTAGGTCAAAATTAACTTTTAAAAATTTCACAATATTTTATCGTTTTGAGGTCCCCCGAATCCAAAAAACATATTTTTGGAAAAACTCTGTATGTCTGTTTATTTATGAATATAATACAGGTCAAATGGATGAGTGAATTGAAACCAAATTGTGGGAAGGCGTTTGATACTCAAATATGCAGAGTCCTATTGTTTTTGGGGTAAATCGGCGCATGCGCAAAAAAGATATATGCTATAACGTTGTTTTTTTATATAATAATAGTATACTTATCATAACGGTTCATTATTATATTTAATTTTTCAAGAAAGTTCTGTTAAGACATTTTTTTATAATTTTGGAAATATTTTTAAAAAAATCAGCTGTTCTTTTGTTTGTAGATCTGTCAGAAGTAAATTAGCTAAGCATACATTGAATAATTTTTACACGACGTGAAACATATATTATATAGGTAGCCGCATGCCAAAGAATAGCAAATATCATATTTAAAACTAGATATTATCCGCGTCTCGATATCAGAAATTTGATTCTCTGTATTATACTATATCAGATGTCAATATTTTTTGAGTTGGAATGGTCCCGTAGCTAAATTTCCTGATTTTTTTTAACAATACTTTTGGCACGACTGGTTCAATTTGAGTCTTGAGATTAAAAATGTAACGTAAGTTGTTAAAATGTTTTTATTTATATAGATTACTGATCATTGTCGTCTCGTATTTTACTCGTATTTTAGGTATACTTACTATAATTTTACAAAATTTTATTGTAAGGACCATATAAATTTTATTTAATTATTTTTACAAAAAAAAAAATAAAATTAGTTTTTTGGAATTATAGATTACATCAATATTTTTACGGAATTACAGAGCTTAGACAATTTAGGTAAAAGAACGATTTGATAATTTTTTGGAACCTGAAGAAGGTACAATTAGTGTTAATTAAACGTTGGCCATTAAATAATTTAGCGCCTTAAATAAGCTTATCGTTTGTCTCCACAATAGAGCAGACAGCAAATAATTGTATGACACCCACCCATCTGTATTGATGCAAGGCCTGCTTCAGATAACAGCTAGTGTTCAAATATAATCCGATTATACCGCAGAAATGCTTACGGTTTCAATCAATTCAGTCCTACCAACTGCAATAATGTAAGCTTTGACAGATGAAATGTTGCTGATTGATACTATAGTAATAAGTTCATATTCAGAATTGATAAAAAATCGTGAACAATTATCTCAAAAGTTTTATAAGGTGATTATGATCAACAGACCTATTTGCATAAATATATTTCCACGACTTAGGCCACGTATGCCAAGAAAGCATGTTTTTTATATTTCTTTTACTGTCACTGCGTTACCTAGAGTAACAAAAGATGTATTTAAGTGACATACAAGGTTTGATCAGTGAAATTTAGACTGAAAGACGTGTATGTTAGGTATATATATAATCCAACAAACGCAATAGTGCCAGAAGTGACGACCGTTTTTAAACTGGACCATACACCAAACACACCTAATATATTATGGTTCAAATCTATATTAAAAATTCCAGCCAATTGGGCGACGGGACCATTCCAGTTTCCAAAATGTTGACATTTGATTATAATAAAAAAAAAATTCTGATATCGCGTGAGGTGACGTGGGTAATGGCTAGTATTCAATATGATATTATAACTATTCATTGCCATGGTTACCTACATAGTATGTTCCACGTCATGTAAAAATTAATCAGAGCATGCCTAACTACTTTATTTCTGACAGATCCATAAAACAAAAGAGCGGATGATTTTTTTTTTATTTTCAAAATATTTCCGAAACTATAAAGTTTAGAAAAAATTTTTTTTAACAAAACTTTCTTGAAAAAATAAATAGAATAATAAGCCGTTATGAAAAGTATACCATTATTATATAAAAAATACCGTTTTAGCATATATCTCTTCTGCGCATACGCCGATTTTCCCCAAAAACAATAAGGCTCTTCATATTTGCATACCAAACATCCTCTCAAAATTTGGTTTCAATCCGCTCATCTGTTTGACCTGTATCGTGTTCACAAACAAACAGACTAACATACTAACAGACGCACAGAGTTTTTCCAAAAATACGTTTTTTGGATTCAGGGGACCTCAAAACGGAAAGATATTGTAAAATTTTTGAAAAGTGATTTTTGACCTAAACTAGTACCATTTCCCACTTGTGGGTTGGAATGGTAAAAAATGCATGCACATAAATGCACAGGATTTTAAGTAATAACCCTTTACATAACCAATTCTATACGGGCGTCACTATCGTCAAAATTTATTTGTCGCGAAATAGAATAATTTTTGTGATCGCAGCCGACTTCGCACGGTTATTTCATGCGGGCTATTTTCCCAATTAAGCTGACTTTCATCCATTGTCGACAGACAAATATTTTTAATATATTACTTTGCTTTCACTTATTCGCACATTAATTACGAAATACTTGCGTGAGGCAATTCTACTTATTCAAAACGAATTTTTATTTTACTGAAGAAGGCCTTAAAGATCATTTTTAATATTAAGTCCCGTGACACTTGCCGTAATAATTTCATTGACCAAAAATTGGTAAATCCGCCATCTATGTTTGGAACAATTATAACAGTTTTGATTCGTTTATTTGAACCCATAACGGCCTCATTTCTTCATAGTACTCTCAGTTCGGGACCCCGGTTTCGTTTGGGTTTCGTTTTCGAGGACGTATGGGCTGCAGCGATTTCTCCAGTTTTGATTCGCTTGGTCATTAATACAACGCAAGAAATAGGGACAATTTGACCTGCATCAGACATAATTTAGTTATAGCAGCACTAAAATACACAATCTTCTACTCGAAGAAATAAAAAATGTTAATAATTGTCAACAGTTTAAAAAACGACTTCTTAGATGTTAAATGTTTTTATAAAATTAATGAATTTTCTAACATGTAACCTTGTCTATGTAATTGACTTCTCCTGTACAATTTCTTGTCTTTGGAGCAATAAAGAATTATTATTATTTTATTAACAGAACTGATCGAATGCCGCTGTCATATTTTGAAGATTAGTAAAACACTTTTTGAACAACCCGTTTCAGAATTCGAATATCACATGCATTATTTCCGTATTGACCACACAGCTTCACGGCTTCTGCACAGCTTTTATTGGCCACAATGATTGCAACAACCAAAGCTATTACATTATAGCGACGATGTATTATCTGTCACATATCAAATATCGGAATACCGCAAAACAATTATATTATACAGCCTTTGAATTGCCGGACACAACACTTTTTATTATCGTTACATAACAATTAGTTTTTATAGCTGTCATTTTTCTGTTTAGTTAACACAATTTAGGTTCTTTTGAAGAATAATTTCCGGTTCGAACTCGATGTAATATACTGAATGTTTCTGTAAAAAAGTAGTGTTGTGAAGGTTGGTTGGAGTGATATAGTCCGGACCATCGTTGCTTAAAACAGGAGTGAGTTTGCAGTTTTTGATAAAATTTGCTGTTTGGAGCCTATAAGTAAAGTTTTGAGATTTTTAGCTACGGCCAGGAATTACGTTGCCTCGAATGGTAGGATCTGGTTGATAATGATATTCACGCAACAGAAATAGATAAAAAATATTTTGAAAGGAAAATATTTATGCATTTATACAAAACTAGCGGCCTGTCGTGATTTCACCCGGGTGCGATAGATATAATTCTGCAAAATGTATTTCGTTTGTGGCCGGGCGCTAATGCAAGATTCCGATTTCGCGCCCTCAAAATTTTGTTGGGTAATATAATATTTACAACCCGTTTTGACCCCATTAGGGGTTGAATTTAAAGAAACGCTGAAACAAGGGTTTGTTTATATTCAATGAAGAGTGCGTATGTTGAATTCAATGTCTCTCATTTTAACGATTTTTGAAATGTGGCCATTTTATCAGAAACCTTTTCACCCCCTTAGAATTCGAATTTCAAAAAATTCCTTCTTAGCGGGTGCTTACGCCATAAAAGGAACCTACTGTCCAAATTTCAAGTTTATAGCTCAAGCGGTTTGACCTGAACGTTGATGAATCAGTCAAGACAAACGATTTTATATTATAGAAGATGACGAGTCAATTAAGCAAGATCGATTTCAAGTTCTACGACACACAACTTATGCTGGGTTGCAGAAAGGGTTGTCAAAAAATCTGATTTGGCGATGATCTTAAATTGTGAACATGCATATTTCTCCATATGAAAAGCATAGTAGAGTTTTAAATTAATCTTGCTCGAAATATAATTAATTGATCGATTGAAACGATATTTTTCTTAAAGAATGTATTTATGTATTTAGCATCGTTTTCTGTAGAGTTTCCACTTTGAAACAACGTTTTTCCACGCATTTTCATCAAAATTTATCTTGAAAAGCGCTCTTTTTCTATGTAGAACAATCACTTTTACTACAATCTAATACTCTAGAGTCTAGATGACAGGGAGTTTGAATACATTAGACAGCATCTCATGTATGAAAACTGTAATAATAGGATCACAATCTAAAATCATCGTCAAATCAAATTTTTTGACAATCCTTTCTGCAACTCAGCTAGAGTTTCCGACAGTGTGTTGTGCAATTCGAAAAAATAAGTGTTGCATTTACAATTGTTAGCTTTGTGCTATTAAAATATAATCTCAGGTGTTGAGCGTCTATAATCTACATTCTCTCTCTCTCTGTCTTGCACTGCTTAAGTGCATTTGTGTGTCGGATTGGCAAATGAACTGATTTAAATAGTGAATAAGGACGCATTAGTCATAGAACAGTTGATAGAATTATGTATTTGTAAATTAGAGATATTAGTTATTCATGCGCCAGTGAGTGTGGCCGGTGCTGGTCATCTACATAAATGTACTTGTTACATGTTAACTCGATGCATTATGCATTGAAACACCTAATTTTCCAACTTGGTATCAATGTGTGTGTGTATGTGCGGCAGGTATCGTCTATATCTGTTGGCATGAGACAAAATCGCTTATTATGAATTTTTAATAGTTTCTAGGGTTTCGTACCAAAATAGTAAAAATGAAACATGTCTTATATACTAAGACAGAGACTGTATAGAAGTTTATTTCTAATGGAACAGTGTGGCCGGAAATTTTAGTTTTCTTGTTTCTGCATAGATGGCAGAACGGTCGAGGTTTAGTGTCACTGTACAGAGGTGGGGGACGTATATTTCCTTCTCTCATCTTCAGAAGTAAATTTGAGCATTTATCTAAACACCATAGAAAATAAATATAAGAAATTCATCAATTTCAGTCGATTTTTTTTAATTAATAAGAATTAATGAAAAATGCAATGATTAAGGTGTGAAGCTGAAATTATTAATTATCGCCACCTAGCGTTGCGGTTCTAAAGCTTGAGTGCGCCGTATCGTCATCTTGACAATTGGGGTGGGAACTACGCTTTGGGATGATCGCCAAATACTCGTATAACACAGGATTGAACTTCTATACAGTCTCTCTTCTCAATAGTAAATATAGTGAGATTTCGTTGTCTGGCCTTCTTCGATGACAGGCTTGAAATTCCTAAACTGTGAGTCGTAGAAACTTGAAATCTAGCACGGATATTATATAGAGTGAGGTCCTTTGTCGCTAATACAAAATTAAAAAAAAAAAAACATTTATACTAAGCAGCATATCATATGAAGAGGCTCAAGGCAAAAACAATATTAATAAGTGAGTCAATGTATTTTTACACTACATACTTTAGAAGTAAAACTGGTACAGTGAACAGTTGTAAAAAAATAATAATAGCACCGACCGCCGGAATCGAACCTATGACCTTTAGGTTACTAAGCAAATGTTCTATCTCGCCGTCAACTTTTAGCAGCCGGTTTTTATATACGTACATTTCGACACGTTCGTTACATTTTCAATCTCGAGAATCAATCATTTTACCCTACCGCGCCAAAAGTGTTACTTCAAAAAAAATTTTAACGAAATTTTTGAAGGTTGACTTATCAAAATGTACCAAAAAAATCAGACATCTAGGAGGCTGGTAAATATTACAGGAAAATAGCGACGGTCAAATTTTCTTGTTTTTGAGATTCAGCGCAAAATAAAATTATTATGGTAGTGATGTGTCGTTCATGAATGATTAATTAAATTATTCCCTCTAGAATACTGTAAACCAGGGGTGTCAGACTGATTTTTCTAAAGAGCCACATAAGATTTGGGGTGTGTTAGCGGGCCAGACTCTAAATTAAAAACTAAAACACATACTAAATTAAAATTTTTATTTATTTAGTTCAAATCAATTTTCTTATAAAGGTAACAAAAAGAGTAAACTATCTTGAGCTTGAGGATCCAGCAATTTTAAAAATACACAGTGGCATCGAATGCCGTCTAAAATTTTCACTGGATAGATTCTGGTCGCGGGCCGTATTGAGATGGCTTTAGGGCCAATAGAGGCCAACTTGGAGCTCTCTTCGGATCAAGCTCTCTTGCCTCATGGATGTTTTGTGATGTCATTTAATTTAGCTTGATCGATGTAACTAAGGCGCTAATGATCTTGTCGAGCATCTATAATTTCCAATATATATTAATAAATGTGACATAGCTAGTTTTGCCTTATGACCGCAGATATAGTGCATATAGGTTCAGTTCCTAACTACAAATATACATTGTTAGGTGCACAGAGAACACCGGGGAATACCCGACACACATAGGTGCAGTGGTGGAAACATCTACAATTTATCACTCTGTCACACGTCACAAAGCTACGGGGAGCCGGAGCTATACAGCTCGTGCAGAGGTAGGTACATGCTAATTCACTCTTGCCTGCATAATATGTAAATTTAGTGTAGTTGGTGCCTTTCTCTGTATGGGTATAGTTCACCTGGATTTATATGTTGCAAAATGCATTGTGGGTACGTGGTGTATCCGAAATGTACCGGGACTTTTTTTGCATCGAGTGAACCATAACAATCGAATTAAAGCAGCGTGTCGTTTACCAATAGCATTCATTTCATGAGTATAGTTTATTGTATGCTTTTTTTGTAATCACCGCCATACAGCGCCATCCGTTGGACGTTAAAGCAACACTCGTTGTACTAAATATTTTACCGCGACAAGACGCCATCTATTGAACGTTAAAGCAACACTCGTTAATGTTATACTAAATATTTTATCACAACGGAATGCCGTCTCTTGGACGTTAAAGCAACACTCATTATACTAAATATTTTATCGCAACGAGAGCGCCGTCGGTTGAACGTTGAAGCAACACTCGTTATACTAAATATTTTATCGCAACGAGAGCGCCATCTGTTGAACTTTAAAGAAACACTCGCTATACTAAATATTTTATCGCAACGGGACGCTATCTATTGGAGATTAAAGCAACACTCGTTAAATATTTTTTCGCAACGGGGCGTTATTTCATAAAAAACAAATCTAAAGGCAGTCTAAACCAAGCAAGATGAACCAAAAAGTACCCAAAAAATCCTATTCTGCCGAGCCAAAAAAAAATCAATTCTTTTCCACTATTCAATATTCATCTCATCTCCGCTCGCATTGCCAGCCGATAGCTGTCTGACCTTCAGACCAGATCGCGACCGTATCTTACATCAACGTACTCTCTTGAGCGCATCCCAGTCGACTAGCCTTCTCGCTCGCACTCATTCACTAGAGTTAATTTCGTTTTCAAACTTGATTTGAATTGTCGTATGGTGCTCGTCAATGCGACAGTGCACAATGTCAGAATTAGATTTTTTATAGCATAGGCTCGATATAAAAGTTTAATTAAGGAGCCACCAATTGTGAACCGTTACAGTACATGGAAAGAGATGTTATCTATAATGCTGTTGTCATGATACAAGTCTAAAGAACCATTAGGCGTGATTCGACTACAGACAACCAATCAGCTGAAGCTGCCTAGCGTGATTATTTTATTTTCAAAATTACATTGAAAAATACATACTTTTGGGAATTTTTTCTTATAGAAAAAGATTCCGAAAAATTCTCAAAAAAATTATTTTATTATCTGTTTGCAACGTAGATTTCAACCCTTAGAATATTTGAACGATTCTTTTTAAAATGTTTCGTTGCCTACTTTGGTCTACACCGAGTTGTTAGATGAAATCCGATTCATATTTTTATTGCATGTTCGTTTATTCGCTTTGAACTTAAAATGGTAAAAATGTATACCAACTGTTAAAAAAAGTGATTTTTTTGATCAGCCGATACAATCAATAAGCAATTGCTGTGTAAATGACTAAGTAATACAGATGGTGTTACCGATCCACTTTAGATTGAGCGGTTCACAATCTCGTACTGACCTTATAAGTTTATAAAGTAGTGTGTAGCTTTGAAAATAACACCACATATAAAGTGCACACTGAATTAATTGCATTTGCATACGTTCCTTAATTAAAAACGATTTCATTAAGAACGAATAAAACCATAGGGTCTTCGAACTAATTTACTTGTCACATTGAGCGTGTAGCGATGTCGTTTTTGACGTGAAAACGTCTATTCGCTTGTTAAGTACGGTGACAGCCGATTGCTCTTTTTTGTGTCACCAAATATACCCTTAGATGTCAATTGCTAATAACTACGGGACTAACAACTGCCTTAACAATGGTTGAGTCCACAACGGGTAGATCTTGTCTTTACGAGTTCGTCACGCCCGATTTGTTTTGCCTGTGACGTCATCGCACGAGTGTAGACGCATGCGCGTGATAGTCACGAATTAGCTTTGTGTAAAACTTAAAATTAATGTGAACTCGTTTAGATAAGACGTTGATTCTGGTATCATTTTAAAGAGCTCACGGAGCACTACTAGGAGCTAAAGTGAAACAATAAAAATAGTCGCCGGAATATAAGTGAAAATTGATATTAAATTGAAAATTACACAATAGTTAAACATATCGTCGCATATGATTCGCAAATATGTTCGGAATTATAAAAAAACGCAGTCAGCGGAAAGCTCGCATCGAGAAGAATGCGCGTAGCCTAAAAAGTCGTGTGCCGAATGAAAGCGAGAGCTACGGAAGCGTCGAAAAGGGAACAAAAAAAACCCAAACAGCAGTATACTCGAACACTTATAAAAATGCAAGTATGAGAACTCTCGCATACAGCACGGTACGACCGCTAGACTATCAGATATAGACACAGTATATGGTAGAGTTCGGGTAATTCATCTGAACTTATTGCAATTATAAGCACTTAGTTGGTAAACTGATCGTGACTTATGTCGATGTATATGGGGACAAGAGTTTTCGAACAGCAAAGCGGGAAAAATCTTCGAGGCTCGATTCCCGTGTTGGATGAACTAATATACAAGTTTGTACGGAACCCTCGGTGCGCGAGTTCGACTCGCATTTGGCCGGTTTTTTTATCATAGAGAAAGATTAAAATTATTGTCGCTCGAATAATGTTTTTGGAATTATTCATACTTTTTTAAAGCTGAAATCAGAGAATATTTAGATAAACAATAACAGATTGGCATTAATTCTAGCTGTGATGTACTGATATATGAAACTTGTTTGTTTTCATCACAAATGAAACAGCATTCATAAATTTTTATGGACTATGAAAAATCGTTCATTGGAGACAAATGAAATGTAGTGTAGTTACAGTGAAATGCAATGGCGATTTTTATTGTATTGTTTCGTATATCGAGTGATTCATAAATAATTAGAATCACCCGTTTTTATGCTACGATTTTCTAACGAATTTTCTTATGAAAAATTTCGTCGTAAAACGTTACTAGCTTCTGAGTTTATAGTATTCAAAAATTCTACTTCTTCCCAATCATCATATTACACAATGTATTTCATTTAAGAATACACGAGTGCGTGCAACCTTTACGCGCGGTTGATGTAAAACTTTTTAATTTGTTTTTACCACTCTCACTTTTTGGGAAATATTCACTCAGAAATTAAATCATTTGTAAATTTACGTCGACTCTGCTTGTTGGTTCTAGCTATGTTTCCTACAGATGCGTTTTGATGCCGCCATCTGTCAGTCGATGCCTTCAAATTGCGGAAACTGCGATTTCTGTCGTCCAAAAAAAGATCCGAGTTATGGCTAGTTTACACAGTGCGAGCTAGCGTACGAGTCAGCCTGCCGAGTAGCTGCACTGCAGTAACTCGTACTGTTTGGACGTCACTTACGAGTAACTCGCACGTGCGAGTTAGACAGTAGCTTGCATCCGAGTTACTTCAACATTTTTTGTTTTCACTCGCATGCTCGCCCGCCAGCAACTCGTACATGACAGCAGCTCGGCCGTCGCTCGCATCGTTTGGACGCGTTCGGCAGTAGTTCGCCAGTGAGAGCGGGATAGTCTACCGAGCGGAACCCGGTTTTGTGCTGCGTTTTTTTTATAACACGTTCACTCGACATCGTGGCAACTCGCAAGACTGGACAGCAGCTACTCGTATCGTGTAGACAGCAAAGGCGAGCCGAGCTACTGGCGTACGAGTAGACAAGCCGAGTAGCTGTCTACTGTCTGGTCAGCAGCTTGCACTGTGTAAACTAGCCATTACTCTCAGGGCTGTAAGTAGGTATATATCATTGACTTCACAAACCTGTAAAGTAAAATGATACATACCCTATTTTATAGATAGCTACTAATGACGTAACGAATTTTTACATTCGCATTAATATTCGCATATTGCTTTACTAGCGGTCCCGTCCTGTTTCACACGAATGGGGGGAAGGACATGAGTACTCGCGTTCATCTTAGTTTACCGAGATGAATGTTGTGTCCAAATTTCATGATGATCGGAGTTACCGCTCAAAAGTTTTTGTCGGACGGGCAAATATATTTTACAACATTTTTCATTGATGCTCCGCTCATATTGGTTGTAGCGTGATATTATATAACCTATAGAGAAATCCTCGATAAATAGGCTATCCAACAAAAAAAACTTCAATTTTAACCAGTAGTTCATGAAATTAGCGCGTTCAACGAAACAAACAAAAAACTCTTCGGCTTTATATATTAGTATAGATAAGATAAATAGATTTTTTTTCAGTGGGTTTTTTTACATACAATTTAGAGATAATTTGCGGAAGGGCTCTAAAAAGTAAAAAATGAGTGTGGACACTTTCGAACCTCTAAAAAGTAAACCCTTCGTCGGGGGCCCCAGGGCATCGCCCCGCTTGTCCCATTGTCGGTACGGCCCTGGTTAGTCATGTCGCGCCTAAAGATGTTTTACATCAAAAACTATTGTTGGGCTCTATTTCGCTGTACGTTAATGTATTTTTCAGTGACCACAATTTAGTATGAAATAGTTGTGAACATCTGATTAATTGATTTGCTTTACAATACATATGCATTAATTGCAACAATGTCGTAAAAATCGCTTTTCGCTTGCTTTATTGTGTTGAGTTTAAATTCATTTATCATCTGTCCAAATTAAAGTGCAAATTTCAATCCAGTTTTGCGCCATTTGATATATTTCTGTGTCTGTGTTTGTACCGTTGTCGTGTAAATCCGTAGCGTCCATCGTGTATCAGATTGTGCAATCAACTGAATTAAAAATTTAATTTATATCCGAACCAGATTTGCAATTTAGATAATGCTATAACATATGATATCGGCTTGCTTTATATTTAGAATTGTTTGTTGTTACGATTTGTATAGTTCTAAATAAAAAGTCTTAATGAACTACTTAAATTGTTAAAGCTTATTTAATTATTAGCTTTTACCCGCTGCGACGATTACATCAAAATGGTTTTTGCTCGCAAAGGATATTGTGTTAGCCAGTGTACTTATGTGTGATTATATCCAAATGTTAAAGCCGCTGCATATGAAGCTGGATTTTCCGCTTTAATCACTGCTGAAAAAATAGAAATGCGTCATTGCGGACTCGCATGTGTGGTCACAAGATGGATTTCAAAATTAGAACCGCTTTGTAGATTGGTATCTTGACGTGGTAAAGGCGCTGAAGGTTTATTATTATTATTATTATACCGTGTGTCCATTTTAAAGTGAGCATCACATATTTCTAGAAGGAAGGGTTTTCGGAAAAAATGACCTTGGATGAAGGGTTCAAGAACATTCAAGGTCAACATCATTTTTTCAAATAGTATCTTACATCTTTCTCTTCGGCAATCGATTTTTACAAAAAACACACAACTTTTGTCTGACACATTTTTTTTGATCGAGTCAATTTTTTTAATTAGGTATGTGAAATTTTTCGCCG
The DNA here is from genome assembly GCA_963575645.1 of Xanthostigma xanthostigma. Classification (NCBI taxonomy): domain Eukaryota; kingdom Metazoa; phylum Arthropoda; class Insecta; order Raphidioptera; family Raphidiidae; genus Xanthostigma; species Xanthostigma xanthostigma. Next base: position 20,097,091 of record OY754468.1, read on the forward strand.
AATAGCCGGTTCAATGGAAAATCATACAATCACAATGCATTTTATTCTTAGTCTGAAAGTAAAAAGTTTTCTTTTGGTTAGCAATCTGGATATGCTGTGATTGACTGAAATGTATCTGTAGTTTAGGCAATCACCAAAGCTTAGTATCGTGTGAAAATCGTTGCGTGAAGAGTGAAACTTTTTTGTTGTAACGATGGTCGTGTTTTCAATGAAAAAAATGACTTATTTTTGTGTGATTTATGTCTTATCATAAGATATTAGTTGGACCACAAATCAACTGAAAATTTATGAATCGCCAAATGGGCTATTTTTCGAGTTACCTTACTCACCTACTGTTCTATTACTAGCAAAGTTACGATTTTATTTATTTGTATTTATAGTGGGAAATTTTTTTTTAATTGTTTTTTCCTCCTCTTGACTGTAAAGGTCATTTTATTTTCCTTAATATCCTTTATTTTTAAAGGATTTTTTTTCATTTGTAAAACAGAAGTGTCTGAAAATATTTATTTAACTGCAGAATAAACATTTTTTTATGTTAATTGAAGGGGCAATATATTTATTTATTGGAAACATTAACTTAATAATATAAGTGATTTTTGAATACTTAGTTACAAAATAATATGTTTTAAACATCCGCAGACTTACAGTTCGTTATCGTTATATATTTGCAATGCTTTTTATTGTAATTCTTTTTAATTAAAATTGTCAAGTGGCTAAGAAATATGGAAATATCAGTTAACAAATATAAGACAAAATAAAATGTAAAATATGCAACATTGAAATACTTCAACTAAAAACAAAATTAAAAGGGGATGCCACCCTTCATTATGGAATGAATAAATCGTTTTAATAACCGGTATCTAGCAGCATTATTATCACCCATAACACACGCATTTCGAATAATTTAGCAAGCTATTTAGTTGTCAAAATAACATTATCTTGATTTTTTCGTTCCCGTAACGCATATATATGTGACCAAAAGACAAAATCGCTTAAAGTAATTGCTTTCAAAAAATAATATGTTATATTTTATAAAAATAGTTTTATGTTAGTTCAATTAGAGCAGTGTTTTTCAACCTGTGGGTCGCGACCCCCTGGGGGGTCGCGAAGCTTCTATAGAGGGGTCGCCAGAGGTCGAGAGAATTTTATTAATACCTATGTGCGTAAATTGCGTTAGTTAGTTATCAATTGGCGACGTATTCGATGTAGGTATGTAATTGTAAAATAATGTGTTTTACTACTTATATCCGAATCCTAATTGTGGAGACGTATAAAAACGTATGGAATGAATATTTGTAACACTGTAACATACACATACATACATGATAAAAAAAGTGGAGGGTCGGGGGGTCGCGAAATATTTTTTCATACCAGGGGGGTCGCATCATGAAAAAGGTTGAAAAACACTGAATTAGAGAATGATCGATCTCCTGGAATACCAGATATCTGTTGTTGAAAATAGCATTTTAACGTGTATATATACAGAATGATTTTTAAGTTTATTCTTTTTTTTTTTAAACAGCGTGTAGAAATCAGACGAGCAAATATTTCAAGTACCTAACTTTTTATCAAAACTCAAAAATGAAAAAGAAACGGACTTTCAAAGTTTTATTAAATTTTGGGGTTGGTTCTGGCGTTATGTTATGTCAGTATGGAAATATGTTATGTTATTATCAAGTATTCACAGAAATTGTTCGAAGTTGTCCCCGTTTTGTTGGACACAAAGATGCGTGCGTTGTAGCCATGCTTCTGTACATGCTTGTAGACTGTAGAGGCGATAAGGGCCTTCCAAGAATTATTTGGGATCCATTTACGATTTGTGCTATCATTTCTTTGCGTGAGTAAACCGGGCTTTTGAATTTATTAAATAAAATTTAAAAAATTTAATTAAACTTTGAACGGCTGGTTATCTCTTATTTTTGAGTTTTGAGAAAAAAGTTACTTAAAATATTTGTTCGTCTATTTGATTTCTACACGTTGTTAAAACTTAAAAGAAGAATCAATTTAAACATCATTCTGTATATTCGGCGCTCAAAAATAGCACATTATTATTACGTTTTAAAATTATATAAAACGAATTTCTTCAATGTATTTTTTGCAGTATTTTACATAATGTTGGCTGCATAGAGTTAAAATTTGAAAATGGAGAAAGAAAAAAATGAAAGCCGCAATTCGGGTACGTGCCGTAAAAAACGTCGAGTATTACTGTCGATGTTTGGGTTTTTTCGTTCTCTTTTCGACGATTATTCGCTCGACATTAAACTTTTTAGGCTTCCTCTCGATGCGAGCTTTCCGCCGATCGTTTTTTTTTTTAATAATCCCAAACATATTTACGAATCGTATAAGATGGCGTGTTTAATTATTTTGTAATTTTCAATTTAATATCAATTTTCACTTATATTGCGGCTATGGAGGGTAGAGGTTAAGGAGAACCATATCTGTGTACGAAAAAGTGTCCGTCAAAAAGCGTTAAATAAGGGGGCCGCCACTGTCGCAAAAGGATAAATTTTAAAGCAAGCGTATGGAGGGCAAAAATTATTAGAGTAGGATAGAAAAGTAAACGAGGAAAGAAGAATGTCCGCTTATGACGCACTTTTCGAAAGTAAAACAAAAATGAAAAAAAAAACAATATGATATAAAATTAATTTTTGATTTAAATGTCATTATTAAAAGTGCTATTATGCATTTAGTACTAAATAAACGATCATACTGATATGAATAAACTATAAAATGACTAAAAAATATTGGTAAAAGATAACAAAAATTAAATCTCACAGCAGGTTTTTAGGTTATATTTATTAAATTATTTTGGACTACGTAAACAGCCTAGATTTTATATACTGCAGTGTTATTAACGAATCTAATCATTAATAATACTAAATTTTCCAACTCAGCGCACTTCAATTAACTGCTATGGAGGGTAAATAACTGCTAAATTTATTTTATACTCGGATGCAGCGCTAGCGCCATTCCGGACGATTTTTGAACTGTTATTTACAGCATTTAGATGGACACTTTTTCAACTTATCTTCCATATAAGATAGTCCTCCTTACTTCTATCCTTCATAATTACGGCGACGATTTTTAAGCCCTGGTAGTGCTCCACGAGCTCATTAACAATATTTAAAAAAATTAAACATAAGTACTTTTATCTTGTAGACATAGATTTGCACAACTTCGAGTTGCTGACGCTAACAACCCTTCTGCTTAGTAAATTCCAGATATTGTTCCCGGTATCCCTCTGCATTGTGCATATATACCATACATGTAACCCTCGCCAGTCGCGCACGGTGCTGGATGATGGTGGTGGTGGTTTACTTCCCTTAACCGGGCGCACAAACTAATTAATATGATTTATAATGGTGGCTGTCAAACGGACCGGCTCCTGCGGGCAATATACAGGACATGGATGCACATCCTGTACGTTTCGATCACGATGCTTGTCAAACTTTCAGCTATTACCAACTAAATAATATTTCCTATAATGACTGTCGAATTCACAATGGTAATAGATACGATACTCTTGAAGTGAAACTTCTTTAGGCGCGGTAGGGCAAATTGGCTTCCCGTTCTCCGCCTTCAACGAACAGTTCAAGTCAAAGAGTGTGGAGAATCGTGTATACTCTCCCTGTCAATGCATCATACGCACTCTACACGCGTGCGCAGTGCGTACTGTGTGTATACGTAGCATTTTCTCTAACCACGGTAACCAATTCCACATAACCATTTCCTAATCTATATAAATAAATAAAATTGAAGTGTATGTTTGTAATATTTTACATATAGATAGTATAATGTAGTGAAATTCTGCCTGTATATATTATATAGTAACGGATTACAAAACCCACATACTTCGAGAGTTGTTTTTTTAATGTACTATACAGACGTTAGCTCAATTAATACAAATAAATAAAATCGTAATTTAGTCTGTTATTCAACAGTTTTAAAGATTCCTAGAGCGAATTTTAAGTTTTGATCATTTTTTTCTGTTTATGTTTTTGTACCTATCTAGTTATACTTTATAACAGACGCTAAAGCCTAAGAAGTTCTAACGCGCGAGAGTATTATACACATTTTTTACCATTCCAACCCGCAAGTGGGGAATGGTACTAGTTTAGGTCAAAAATCACTTTTCAAAAATTTTACAGTATCTTTCCGTTTTGAGGTCCCCTGAATCCAAAAAACATATTTTTGGAAAAACTCTGTGCGTCTGTTAGTCTGTTTGTCTGTGAACACGGTACAGGTCAAACGGATTAGTGGATTGAAGCCAAATTTTGGGATGGTATGCAAATATGAAGAGCCCTATTGTTTTTGGGGAAAATCGGCGCATGCGCAGAAGAGATATATGCTAAAACGGTTTTTTTTTATATAATAATGGTATACTTTTCATAACGGCTTATTATTCTATTTATTTTTTCAAGAAAATTTTATTAAAATTTTTTTTCTTAACTTTGTAGTTTCGGAAATATTTCGAAAATTAAAAAAATTAAACCGCTCTTTTGTTTTATGGATCTGTCAGAAATAAACTAGTTAGGCATGCTTTGATTAATTTTTACATGACGTGGAACATATGTAGGTAACCATGGCAACGAATAGTTAATATCATATTGAATACTAGCCGCGTCACCTCACGCGATTTCAGAACTTTTATTTTCCTTATTATAATCAAATGTCAACATTTTTGAAGTTGGAATGGTCCCGTCGCCCAATTGGCTGGAATTTTTATTCTATAATACTGGAAATAGTTGTTTATTAAAATTTTTTATTTTTTATTATTGCGTTACTGTCGCAAATGGCCTACAATAAATGTATTCTAGTAACCAGTTAAAAAACGTATTGTCAATATTTGTCTTTTGCTATCCACTCATACGTGATTAATTGAACCAATGTTTGGAAGCTTCTGATCTTTATCCTAGAGCTGACATGCCAGTCTTGTCGCAATTCTCGGAACGTTCTGTTACTCTGTATACCAAAACGGACAGCCCTCACTCTTTGTTATTTCATCTGTCAGTAGCGTGAAGAATACAAATATTTCGTTGAATTAGTTCAGTTTCACGTCAAGTATGTTGGCAACAAGTCGAGCTTGTTGACAGCAATATTCTATATACGAAACATTCACACAATAAACTTATTCTCCTTCATTCCAGATTTTTTGTAAATAAGATATATTTCAAAGTCAACTTGTTTCTTTTTATATATTACTAGCCGTTACCCGCAGCTTAGCGTGCGATTAAAACAAAAAACGGCAGCGATAATAGTATCTTGCGCTTGCCTCAGGGGCCGACAGGGACAACAGTAGTGGAGTCTTCGACTGTACCACTTGAAAACAATATTTTTACACATTTAATTTTTTTTTATTTGTGGCCAGGGACCTTTGAGGGTGCAAGCACAACAACTCAACAAGGTTTAATCGTAATCGAATGAATGACATAGGAACGCATAGGTCCCGAACAGACGAACGAACGAACATTCATTTTTATATTAGATTATTTTGTGAAATGTAATATCAACATTTCACTTTGTTTTAAAAAATACCTCAAATGTTGCGTGATTATCGGTGTAGATACCGTGTGTTTAACTTGTAACACTTTTACATTTATATAATACCTATCTCCGAAAGTTTGTTTAAGAAAATAATCAGAATTGTGATTTCTACTATTTTTGATATTTTCACGACAGATTTCAATTGTAATAAGAAAGGAAAAAGCAGATCAAATTAAAAAAAATTATTGATTTTTTAACAGGAAAAGAATTTAAGTAAGCCATAATGAAAATAAAATAGTTGTACGATTTCACTTCGATATTATTTGTCATAACTTTCTTAATCCCTTTTCCAACAAGAATAAAAATGTAAACAGTATTTTGCTTGAAATCAAAATTCTAAACATTTTTTTCTCTAAAACCATAAAGAAAGGATATAGAGCAGGGGCGGGCAAATCTTTTGATCGCCGGGCCACATTGCTGATGAAAATTTGACCGTGGGCCAAAAATTTGGAGAGCAAAAAAAAGGTCCTTTCAATGCCCTAACAAAAAATTGGAGAGAAAAAAAGGTCCTTTCATTTCCGCAACAAAAATTTAAAAAAAAGGTCCTTTCAGGTCTTTTTTCGTTTGTTGTGGCCCTTGCTATTTACTATTTTTCTAAATTTTTTTTATGCGCCAAATTGTATTGGCAATCTATTTTCGCTCTTAATAATCATTTATAAAATGCTTCGCGGGCCGGACAAAAGTCTACTGCGGGCCGGATCCGGCCCGCGGGCCGCCATTTGCCCAAACCTGATATAGAGCTATATTTTTTAATATGTAAAACCTTGTTTTACCTATAACATGTTCTTCGTTATTAAAATGAAAAACTAAGTGCCAAGAGCTTATTAAATTTTCTAAATTTTAAGGTAGTCATTTGTTTATTTATTTATGTTATTATTTTATAAAAAAATTAAACCGCACCTGAAAAACTTTGCTCTCCAAAAATAAAATTGTACCCGTCTCTCTCACCACAATGCGGTGGAAGCTACGGGTTACTTTCAAGTGACGAAACTGAATTCTTGCAAACAACTGACATACAAGTACAGCGCGTACCTAGAGTAAGTCCCTAGGGTTTTGTACTTTGTTCTAACCCGTTAGCCTTGTAACTGTCAAAGTATGTACTCTAACAATATAGTAACTCTTACAGTCGGGCAGTGATTTATAATCTGTTCACAGAAACAACAAGGAAATTGTTTTAAATGTAGACGTAATGAATATTTGAATTACTTTTCTAGTTTTAACTTCGTAGTAACGTTGTAGGAATACACTCGTATTGGTTTAACAAATTTATTGTATTTAAATGGATATGTTGTTTTAAGAGTAATATGTGATCATTTCTAGCTTTGTGCGAAGCGTTTACATGCAAACTACCACGATTTCCAGCACCACAGTACGCTTGAAATCAACCAGCCAAATATAGCAAGGAATCTAGCGGCAAAATCAGCCCCGTGTGCAGCAACCTTAAATTAAAAAAAGATATAATATGTATTTTCATAATGGTTAAGTATTTCTTATTCGAACTGATCCCTAAAATGACCTTCCGTAGTTTATGTAGGGTGCGGACATGTGCATCCCACTTATATAGTATCGTATTAAGCATATTGTCAGCCACTATTTATCACTGGACTTTTGTCAGTCTATAAATTAACGTCTCGGTGGATTAAGTATACAATGAAAACTGACAAAGAGTTTGGCATGAGTCAGTCAATGAAATAATGGTAGAAGCTTACAGGATTAAAATAAAATTACGAAAGAGGAATACAGGGAGAGAAGAAAGTTGCACTTCTGTTTTATGAATCGTCGATACGTAATTCGAATCTAAATTGAAAGGATTACAATAGATTAATAATGAAGTGTACAATTCTAATTTTTATGTTTCAATCAAACGCGACTCAGATTTAATGAATGTATTTTTGTATGCATTCTTGGTTTCAGCGAAACATTTTAATTATTGTTGAAATAAAACTTCTTTAGACGCGTTTAGTGAATTTCACGAATGGCGTTATGAACAAATATGACGTTTTTGCACCGCCTACTAGGTCCGTATCATAATGTTATAAAAAAGCTTTATATATTTTAGGGTGATTCAGGAGGAAATGTCAATATTTTAGGTACGTATTCGAGGAGCCAAAATAAACATAAAAGTTCCTGTAAACATGGGTCCTATTCTCCACCGTTACTGAGATACAGGGGTAAACAAAACATTCAAATTAAAATTTTTATTAAATTATTTATAACAGGTAGGCTAGGTTTTATAGTATTCAAAAATGCCACCGTTTACTTCTAAATATGTCAGTTCTCTGATGAATACTTCGGGTCACTCTATTAATGAATGCGGGTCTCTTTCTTACAATTGCTGTTGCATTTATTATTCGATCGAGTAATTTGCATTTTTAGTATTTACTTTGCTTGAATGTAGCAATGATTTAAACCACCAATTATTTTGTTTACCCCAGTAGCTCTGTTTATAGAAACTTTTATGTTTATTTTGGGTCCCCAAATGCGCACCTAAAATATTGACATTTCCTCTTGAATAATTCTGTATACCTAATAAGCAACGGATTGCAGTCCACATACTGCGAGAGTTGATTTTTAATTGAATTATACAAAATAGTTGCATAAATACAAATAAATTAAATCATAACTCAGTTTGTAATTATATACAGTTTTATAGATGCCTACATCGGAAAAAAGACAACAAAATAGTTGTACTAATTACAATAATAATAAATATACACAGACACGCCACTTCGGAACAGCTGATACGTAGAATTCACTTACACAGTAGTACCAACTGTATAATCATGAAATTTCAAACCGAGACGTTGCCACTCGCCTTCCTCTGAAAACGACTGCATCATACCATGCTTTTCCACAGCTCAAATTGTTCGTAACATTGAAAGTGACATGTGTAGTGGATACGTACTTAAGTAGGCTATAATTACGTATATCATTTGAAATGTAGAACTGCAAGATATGTTAAATTAAAACGATTAGTAATAATCGTTCTAGTTAATAACGCGACGTTTGCATTTTGAATGATATAAATATATGTACCTATAATATTTGGAAGGAAAAAGGACGTGAGGTGGTGGACACGAGTGAATGTGCCAGCGTGAGCTAGTACATGTTGAAGTTGGTGTTGTAAATAAAGATAATTTAAAAAACTCGAAGTTATTACTAACACAAAAGAACCTAATCAACCACCAACACTACATGGCGACCCTGCCAGCTCAAGCCAACAAATACTGTGCTTTACTATGGGAGTTTACCTTTTCCCCGCTTCCTCCCGCTCTTGAAATGGAACTCTCATAAGTATTTTTTAACAGTTATTTGCAAAGAACAGTAGATAACAGTTACCAAAAAATACCACTTTTACCCATTACTGCCAACTCCACTTCATCTATTCAACTGACTACAAGTACATATAGATACTTGAAACTTGCTCGAAGCATGCTATAATGACTTTGAATACACGCCTCAATCAATGCGAAATGAAATGTGTTTTGTTTCCGATTGAAGGGGAAGGGTTGTGAATGAGCACTGATCTTATTCTTGACTAAGACCTGCCTTCCTGCTGTCCTCATCCTCCATCTCCCTCTCGCATCAGATATATCGAGAGGCTCCCTTATTCGTCAAGTGAGAGTTGCTCTTTATTTGCGTTTTCAGTTCAGTACTATACGTAGATGTATCTACCTAAGTCGTATGTACGTAGACAAGCTACCCTTTCATTATTCTTCCAACAAAACGTTTATTGGATTTTACATAAAATGACTGTTGCTTTGACGCTTCAAGAGTCTAAAGGCAAGTTTGCACATCTTGTACAAAGTAAAATACTGCATTTCCTGTTAGAACAACAGTGTTAGGCGTATCTGAAAATAAACAAAACTCAAATGAATTTACCCTTTTTAAGGCATGTTTACATAAGCAAAATACGATTGAATATAGAATACCTGATATCGTGGACACCTCACGCGCCTAGCTAAGGATTTATTACATCTGACGGTCGACTTACCACTTGGCCCGCACCGTGGAGCGAGAGTTAAAATGGTTACACATACTATAGCTATAATAATAATAATAATTCTTTATTTTAAATTCCAAGGAACATAATAGCGTCAGTGTAGAGATAAAATTACTATGAGAAAAAATCATGTAAATTATAAAAACAATTTTGAATTAAATAATGCCTCAAGGACACTATAAAGTTCCTAGAGGATACAATATTTTTGACGTGATAACATCTTATAAATTGATGAAACACCAGCTGCACGCACGAAAAAGTGTAACGTTCCGCCTGACCCTGTGCGTGCAAGCGAGAGCGCAGTAGGCTTCGGCCCAAGTTTGACAACTACTAAAATTTAGGTTATGTATTACTGAATACGTTATCACGTAAAACTATCGTCCGTAAACCGACTTTACAGACAACCAATTTTTTTAATGAGCATGGTAATCTGTAGTTGTAGATTTTAGTACCCATACAGACAGGGCCACGTTGGTAAGTCACTAATAAAGCCTTGGGCAAAAGTAAATTATGTTTCTTACGCGTTAAGTAACCATGGTCAGCAGACTCAAAATTGTAAAGATGACTTCTAACGTAGGTAGCCATGGTGAATATATATAGTGACGGCAGAGTTAAAATATTATGAGCTATGAAACTCTCTTTACATGAGTGATTAAAACACTGAAAAGTTGAGATTTATTTTTAATTTTACTAAACGATGAGCCGTCGTAGGACGCCTGGCAGTTGTGAAATATCTAAAGCTTGCCAAATGCAGCGCCACTTAAATGACCATTCTAGTAACTAATAAATAGAAGCTAGATGTCCCCGTTTCGTTGGACACAAAGATGCGAGTGTCGTATTGGGATGCATTTCAGATTCGTGCTATCATTTCTCATATATTTGATTTCTACACGCTGTTAAAAAAGAAGAATCAACTTAAAAATAATACTGTAGAAAAAGTTAAAAAAAAAAAATAAGATTGAATTTAGTACACGTGAAATACATAATAATACAGGTTCTTTAATCGTCACGCAGTTTAACTCCTCAAGTGGATAAATCCCACTTAAATACCATTTATAAAAGTTCAAATCACCGATATTTATCGGTTACTGTAGATTAATTGATAAATCAACCAACGCGAAATTGGTAGATTCAGGTTTGAGTCCTGACGGTAACCTTTTGGCATTTAAAAAATTTTTCCAAAAATATTTAAGTGGTATTATTCACTTGAGGAATTAAACTGCGTGACGATTAAAGGACCCGTATTATAATGTTTTAAATAAACAATTTTGTCGGTAATATATATCATGATACTAAATTCCGAATGTGTAAACATAACTTTAGATAGTAAATAAATTTAATAAAAAGCGTTTCAGACGGGGAGTACTTGATTTTAAATGAATGGTGTCTTGCTCATTTGTCACACTTTGACATTTCCTCGTACTTTAAAAGATTACGACTGTAAAAAGCATTTCAAATTAGATATTGTTGTTTCTCAATAAATTAATGACACACTTTAGTAATTATTTATTAAGAAATGAAATACTTATGTACTGATATTTACTTGACATAATGTTTAATTAAAAAAAACTCTTTATTTGTTTGATTTTATTTTAAAGGTTTTGAATGTTATTTTTTTATTACATGCGAAATGTCTGTTCAATAAGCCTTTATATCTGTAAATAGTTAAAACCAACTTTCTTCTCTAATTTTAAATATAAATCCGAATGTTCATATCAAAATATAAAAACAAATATGTAGAGTAAAAAAAGTCAACTGCGCGTTTAATTGAAATATTTTAAGACCGTGCATAATTCTCCAGCATGGACTAGCACGACTAGCATCCTTATAATGAACTGATTAAGCTCATTCTAAATAAGTTCGCGTGGTGATAGATTTGGACATACAAACCAAATCTGAAGGTTCATTCTAAATATTGGTGAAATTAAAAAAAAAAAAAACGGATGAGAAGTTTCGGAAATTACTTCCTGCATCCAAACTTTATCTCTCTATAATATTAGTATATAGATATATTAATTATTTTTATTTTCACTCAGTTACGACTCAAACCATATTGGGATCGGACACAAACCAATGAGGAGTAAATGGCAGGTTTATTGAAACAGATAGTGCATGAGCCTCTTGTGGAAACTTATGAACTGAGACCCTTGACGTTTAGTCTTAATTTGATTTTTCAAATTTATATGAGCTTGCAAAACGCAAGTACATACCTATAACTAGCATATATAGGGTAGTTAGAGTTTAAAGGGTTATGTGTGCTCGTAAAAAATTTAATAAGGAAAAGAACAACTTACAGACACTGAGTATAGCTTACTTTAAAAGGCAGGATATAAAATATAAAATAAACAATACGGTAAAATTGAAGTTTGTATAAAAACTTTATGAGGTATATGACGTTAAAATCAAATAGTTAAAGTAAATATATAAATTATTTTTAAAACGAACTCACATAACTCTTGTGTATTCTATGGAAGATAATTACAGGTTCTGCAACTTCTGCAAAACATAGTCTAGTTTTATTATTGGTGGATACTAAAAAGAACGGATTTCGTTATATGACAAACTATTTTTGAAATCGATCAACGGTTCTTACGCGATGTAATATTTTGGAAATAAAACTTCTTTAGGCGCGACTTGAGAGTAACTCAGACCTTCTTCGGATGGAAGTAGCGTGTTTCCGTTATCGACTGGCTTGAACGAAAGGTGAAAAAATTGGTTACTCGAAGAGTTCTATTCAGACGTTAATCTAAGATTTGAAACATTTTATGATCGGTTTCCGCTATTTAAAGACGTCAAAGCAACACACGCTGCACGAAATATTTTACGGCAATGGGAGCGCCATCTGTTGAACATAATAGCAACACACGCAAACCAAACAGCCACATCAACGCATGACTCGGTACAGCTATTACATAATATAATTACGTAGAATCTTCGTCAAGAACTTATAGTTACCAATTCATTTATTTGTATTGAGATCAAGAAATCAGAAACCCTCAGTTTTAACTGTAGAATAATTTATTTGATTTGTATTGAAATCAAGTGCGATGAATGCAACAATAAAATATTCAAATGGATTTAAATATTACGGCAGTTTATTCCCGCATTCTCTATTATTTTATCGAGGCTAATGGCCGTCGTTGTCGGTCCGTTGTTAATTTACAATCATTCATCCATCCATTGTATTATTTTAAGTGATTTATATCATTTGTGGGATTTTAATGAATAATTGAGTGGGGTTCAAGGGTTAACTGACCATCACACAGCTTATTGTATTTTATACAAGCTGTGAATTAACTTGAGCTGTTTGTTTAATTGCTTACTGAAAATCCTTACAACAAGATTTAAGTTCTGGTGTTGAATGACCTAGCTTTTTTTTGAGACGTCAATGTTAGTTTTCCCCATTGATTCGTTCACATAATATTAATGTTGTTATAGATCTGACACTATGTCAGCATTTTACGGTCCCATCACTAGATTTTGCTGATCTGCTGGTATATATTATTTATCTAGGTAAGAAACTCAATATAAATAAAATTATTTAATCTCCTTCAAAAAAGGGTTACTAAAAAGCGTCAAATAAGTTTTGAGGTGGCATCAATTTAATGTACCTACATAAAACGTGATAGTAATTAAATTGGTGCCGACCTCAAAACTTAGTTATTTTACGCTTTTTAGTGACCCATTTGGACCTACTGTGAGACATGCTTTATTGAGTAAATAAGTCGATTCACAGCCGGCGAAGATATCGACATAAAATAATATATATAAATAAAAAAAATACAATTGAATAGAGAACCTTCTCCTTTTTTGAAGTTAGTTAAAAATTTAAATAATCGTTTGTTCAAAATCTTAAAACTCTAAAAATTTTGACACAATGTTACATTAGAGTACACTCGTGTTTTTATAGATGTCACATCTGTTACTGGCGAATTAATGCGAAGTTATATTTCCTATAATTTGTAATTCAGACATTGTTGTGCGACAAACAGTACCTATAGGTATGGGCGCCCCCGGCGCAACGTCAGTATTGGCGACTATGTTTAAAGTAAGGGGCCAGACTGCGCCAGGACAGATTGGGATAGACCAGGGCAGCGAATTGTGATTACGTAAAACATTGAACAATGCATGTCGCTAACACACGAGCACGGTTTGTCTATTGTCCATAGATACATTATTTCACATTATAATATATCACATGTAAAACAATACAACCCCACATGCGAAAGCAATTCTCATTTGTTTCATTGTGTAACAAATACACATATTATTACATTGCATACAACACACGCAAATGCAATAACGTACAGGTATACAATAATATACAAGGCTCACTAAAAACATTAGTGGCATAATGACAAAAAAATAATTGAAAGGGATAATAATAATAATAATAATAATAATAATAATATTAATAATAATAATATAACCTTTATTTATAAAATTCCAAAAAATGTAAATTGCGTCATATAAAAAAATTTAAAAATTAAAAAATCTTCTACGTTATAAAAATTTAAATCTAATAAAACATGTTTTAGCGCTTTTTTAAAATTAATGAGGCAGGTTGACTTTTTAATGTAATCCGTGTATATCCGAATCATGGCATTGCGAACGCCGGCGTGAGCAACGCTAAGGTTCGTTTTGCAGACTTTCAATTCGCTGCGATTCCTTGTTTGATGCCATTGCGCACTTTTTTTGCTGCCCGCAACTAATCACATTCTAAACGAACTCGGTGAAAACAAATCTATATCAATGTTGCCAAACTGCAAATGACCATTGAATGCCGTAATTAATAAAGCATAGATTAATAGAAGTAGCACATTCAAATCAGCTGTTGATGATATAGATAAAATTAAATTTTGAAATGAGCAGAGGCAGTTTGCACCTGGCACTTCCTAACTTTCCTTTTCTTCTGAGCCAACATTTATGCTTTTTCAATCTGAATCAACCAAATTACCATGGAGACTACATGAGTAATAATTTTTAGAAAATCACATTTTTTTACGATTTTGCTGTGAATGAATAAGACTGTTTTTGGTGAATTTAGAATTGTTCACGGTTTTTAGGATTATTTAAAGATGGTTAATTAGTGCTACGTATGTACAAAATCACGAAATAATTATTTCAGCCTGTCATTACACCCGTAAGTAAAGTAAGACATTTTACCTTAAGGCCTAGTTTAACGCGCGTTGGGCTGACGCGCGTTTAACGCTCTTCATGTGAGCTAGTCCTAGGTGTAGAATATGGTTTTGACAAAGTTTTTATCAGTTAAATTTGATTAAACAAAACCTAATACCTAAAATATATTTTTGTCAACAATAGAAGATTTATAAATCTCATTAATTGTTATTTTTATATCCTTCAAAACTGCACTCTTATATGTTATGGGTATTTAGAAAAAGACGAGCGCTGCTCTCTCATAATATTATCATCACTGCATTGTATTTATAGGTATGGGTAGGTCCATTGACTATTATGTCTTTGGACACAACAGTAGTGTGACGTAAGCTTTATACCTTGGAACCTAATGCCTGCGAATGCATATTTTTAAAACCTTCGAAATTCGGAAGTCTCCACTTGACAAAAATACTAATAATAATTGTCACATCATGATATTAAGGATAACTTAAAAAGTGCTGAAAAATGAATCCGTTTTCTTTAAATTCAATGGAGATATTTATTTTCTGTGCGTAGGATTGCTAACAAACTGATCGACGTTGGTTTACCATTATGACGCACCCCGGCACAATGTGTCATATTAGAAGTTATAGCTACTAATAAATAATAATTTAGTAAGTAATTAATGTAAGGTATATTCAGATATGTAAAATTTCATAAATAACATAACATTAATTTTTAAACGTATTCAACTGTTAATTCTTGGTTGCCTTCACGACATGCTATATTATTAGTTCAACTTCGCGACTTGCTATATTATTAATTACTATCAAATATGACACTTGTGCTGCATGATGTCATCCGCACTGAGAACGGCATAGCGCGGAGAATCGTCAAATTTAAACTTTGAATAGCTTTGTTATTTTTAAAAATGTCACAAAAATTATTTCGCCATTAATTTTTAGGACTGTGATTAACGAATTCGAACTTGCCGTACTTCACATTGTCGTCTGCGCATGTATAAATGCGACGCGAACTTCTATATCGTTGTTTCCCATCACGGCTACTAAAGTACGCGCGGCGAAAGATGAAGCCACCGCGTCTAGTAAAAGCATAGGTGCCTGGCTTCATCTCTCACCGCGGGCACTATACCTTTTTCAATCAAGTTTTCTGCTGCTTTTTCAAGTTTTCTGTATTTGTGAAACAGTCTATATGTACAATATTACTAAAAATGAAATTACCTAGTCATTAATAATGTTGTCTGAGTACTGGAATTTTTTTCTTGTTTTTGTTTTGTCACTGCCACGGAGCAATATACAGAACGCGAACGTATGTCTATTGTTTTCTTAAGTATATTTAGTTATATAGCTAGTCAAGTTATTAACGAGTAGGTACTATATATTCAATATTATTCCAGTTTAAAAAATGCTTATTTTACGTCTACAAACTTTCTTTCTAATATCGTTATATTATACAAATGAAATCTGTCGACGATTTAGAGACAAAATTTATTGACTTTGCTAATAATGACTGATTACTTAAGGTGTTACATCTACACGAACGCATTCAAAATAAAATAAAAAAATATTTCACTCTCCCTTATTTCGGAGCCATAGTATTTACAATTAAATAAAATTGTACATCCAGAGCTTTGTGCACACTATGGTGTTAATAACCTCTCTTTTTAATCATATTGTATCATTATAGTATATGCTTTAAATTTTTCAACAATTCAAAGCAAAACAATGAAATTAATAATGAAAAACACCGATAATCTCAGGTATTATATGACACGTGCAATGTGTAAATAAATTTCAATGTAAATAGTTTAATGTTCGTTATTATAAACGATATATCTATCTGTCTGAGCCTTTTTTGATAGGTTTCCCCTAAGCTTATTTACCTTCCTCACATTACCGGTTCATATTTATGTACAGTCAATGGGGATGTACATTGTACAGCTTAACTGGAGAGTGGACCGTATAGTCATTTCTTATTATTAAAAAAACACTAAAAAAAACTTAAAAAAATATAATATATATCATTCTAAAGGAGCTACCAAAAAACATAAACTAACAAAGTTTTGAGGTTGGCACAGATTTAAAATTATACCTACTTAGGTAGTGGTAACTAAATAGGCGCCGACCTCAAAAGTTTGTTATTTTACGCTTTTTAGAGATCCCTTTTAAAAGAGTTAAATCTTTTTAAAGTTTTTAATTTTTTACTTTTCGAAATATGTACTTTGCACGTTAATAATCGCTCCCCTAATAGTTTAATACTAAACTAAGAATAGGGTTATTGACAAAATTTCAAAAAGTATTTAAAATTAAAGAATAAAGGTATATGTACCCGTAAAAAATATTTTTTCTCATAAATATAACAGATTTGACTCATTATTAGTTGTTTTTTTATTTTGACTTTAAATTCTGCGCCAAAACGTCAATTGACCTTGACAGCCATGTTTACTGATTGCCTACATCACAGTAGGCAATCAGTAAACACTAAGCAAGCGGGTACAACGTGACATATAGCATTATAACCAACAAAGTGTTGCATTTAATATGATTGACAGAGTACAATGAATACACCAGAGAACATACACTGAACAGAGATAACGAATACACATGGCAGTCAGTGGCACACAGCTACCGGCCATGTTGACTGATTAATGACGTCACGCGCTGTGATTGGTGTTTGAAATCACGTGACACGTAGGTTAAAAATCTTGATTTTATTTATTTATTTTAATATATTTAACGCACTTATTTAATAAAAATAATAATTCTAAACGATATTTTAGACCATAAACTTTCATTATAACACAGTTTTATATTTAATTTTAATCACTATTATTTTAAACCCTATTATGGCAGAAGCCATGAAGTCTGTAACCAGGAGACCCAGCTCGAGCGTAGCGGTAGACCAATATCTGTCGCATGAACCAATATGGCGTCAGCTACCGGATATGATTAATGAAAAAAATATTATGTCTAGTGTTGTAACCTCTGACATTATCTGCACTTTTAAAAAGGTATGATTTGAAGAGAGAAATTATTACTTATAAATGAGACAATATTTCTTTGTACAGGACAACATTTTCCCGAAATAACTTAATATATTTTTGGAATGACAATAACGTAACCGTACAATGTATACATTATTCAGTATGCAGCAACACAGGATGTCAAATGGTTGAGAGTCTGAGGAGGTGTGTTTGTCATCTATGTGACACTTAATATCCTTGATGGATCTGACTGACAAAAGTACATTAAATATAAAGTTACAAATAAATATTCATATAGGTATAATACACTAACTCCCTGTTGTGAGTGAGTTTTCATATTTTAGCATCGAAAACTCTGGAAATTCCTATTCAACCTTCCTAAGTTTATAAAGAAACCAAATAAAAAGGATTATATTCTCAAGATTTAGTCAGGTTTTGTACGTATGCGTGACAAAACACTTTTATAAATTCAATTTACAAAATGTAAAAATATTTCTCATTGAGTTTACAAAGTAAAAAACCTTTAGGTCAGAGCAGGGACAGATTCAGGGGGAGCTGACAAGGCTGCAACCCTCCTAGATCATATTTGATTTAAAATAATATTTAAAGGGGCTTTTGTGGCACTTCAAATGGCCTATAAAGAAATTTCTCGGAGATTTCTTGGTTTCTCCGCTGCACAGGATATACTCCATAACCTCCCGACCACGCCGGCGTGAAAGACAGTCCGCCTCCCCTTGTAAATCAAGTGATCCACCCATAAATCAGGGTTAAGGAATATTTTTACCATGAAACGTCACTTTTTATTTCTGAGATTAGTAAATTGGCTGCATTTTGCCATCTTACCCGAAGTAATCGTCCCTGTGGAATATTTATCCTTAATTTAAAGATGTAAAAAAACTAATAAAAGTACCTACTAATAGTCAAACATTTGATACAAAAGAGCTTGAGGAGTATCTTGTAGATACTAAAGTATTTGCCACCGAATGTATTTCTTTATCTAAATCAATATTTTTAAAGATGTAACTTTGTATTTTTTTTCATATAAAGTATCTTAAATCTTATGAGGAATAGACTGTTTGGTATTTTATATTTTTTAAAATATCGCTTATGAAAAATATACATATACATAGGAAATAAAATATATGCAAGATTACCCAAAATGGTAAAAAATATAAATAATGAATTTCAATTTAAAAGAAATCTAAAGCATTACTTTTTACAATCTGTGCCTTATGAACTAAATGATTGTGATAATTATTGTGTATTTTGTATATATGACGTTTTGTATAAATATAATAGCTTCGTAAATAAATGTATATCTATCTATAGCTCTAAGTACGAGTTAATGTAAGATTTTCATCAAAGTCGACATTAAGGCTGTCGAAGCCGCGAGTAAAGGCTAGATCCATAGGTATTATTAATGGTGCGTTGTTCTATATTATGTTCTGGATGAATTCGGCTTTGTGCGACAATTCTCTAGAATATATATCACTCTTGCGAAACGAGAAGTAACTGTAATTTTGTATAATATTCGGTAACATCTGACAGACAGCTAAATATTATGCAATTTACGGCACGCAAACATAGATACACGCATATCGTTAATTGCTTTTTAAAATACAACGAGGAAACTTCAACTGGCTTCTTTTTTGTGTTTAAATTTTTGTTTTTCCTTTTATTATTTGACCAAAATATAAGAATACTCTTTTCAGTTCAGTTTTTATTGGTCGTTTAAAAAAAAGAGGGAATACATAATATGACAAAAAATAAAATTATGTCACCTTTACTCCCACCATTATATGTACAGTAATTGTATTTATATACGGTGGTGGAAGCTAAGGTGTTTTCATTAAAAATATAAAAATATAAGATGAAAATAGCTTGTATTTAATTTTACTAGGTACGACTACTATATTAATACAAATTTTCAAATATATCCGTTCAGCAGTTATACATATAATTTTTCATATATTAGTAGAGATATTTTTTTATAATTGAATACAATTTTAGGGTTCAAATACACCAAAAAAAATGTTGCGAATTTATCAGAAAATCGAAATTTATTTTCAGCGGTGATTAAACTATGCCCCTAAAATATTATAAAAAGAACATGATCGGACTTGCAAATTTTCAGAAACCACTAGTATGCGAATAATGAATATTAGATACATACTGCATATTAAGATGAACACTACTTTAACTGAATACTGCATATTATTTAGTACAGATAGACGTGTACATAAAAAAAAATAGAAATAAAACAAAGCAAATTTCTTAGATATTATGTTCACTATATTATGTTCGAACATTATTGTCGCACTTTTGTACCTTATCGAGATTTGCTTAATGTCAAGAAATTTCAATGTAGGAGGGAATTTGCCAGTCTGGTTTTTTTGTACAAATTATTTCATGGATCCATTGACAATAGTAATTTGTTAGTTCAATATTGTCGTACCAGTCATAAATACAAGAATAAAGAACACGATATTCACAACAAAAATAAAATCATCAACATTTGCCTATAATAACACACATGTAGCATAAATGTGCAATTTGTTAAACAGATTTGGAAAGATATCCAAATATTGTTATTACGTTCAATCATTACATATGCAGTCTTTAACGTTCATTAAGGAAGTAATGTATCTTTTCTTTCTTTACTGTTTTAATTTTACCATTCCAACCCACAAGTGGGGAATGGTACATACTAGTTTAGGTCAAAAATCACTTTTGAAAAATTTAATAATATCTTTCCGTTTTGAGGTCCCCCAAATCCAAAAAACATATATTTTTGGAAAAACTCTGTGCGTCTGTTAGTCTGTTTGTCTGTGAACACGATACAGGTCAAACGGATAAGCGGATTGAAACCAAATTTTGGGAGGATGTTTGGTATGCAAATATGAAGAGCACTGTTGTTTTTGGGGAGAATCGGCGCATGCGCAGAAGAGACACATGCTATAACGGTGTTTTTTATATAATAATGGTATAGGGCTTATTATTCTATTTATTTTTTCAAGAAAGTTTCGTAAAAAATTTTTCTTCTAAACTTTATAGTTTCGGAAATATTTTTAAAATAAAAAAAAATCAGCCGGTTTTTAGGCGCGAATAGCGTAAGCTAAAGCGCCTATATGTACTCGCTTTGTCTGTGAATCTGTGAATCTGTGTGTCACGTTTTTTTGTGTCACGCGTACAGCCCAAACGCCTTAACCGATTTTAAAAAACTTTTTTTTGTTCGATTCGTCTCCGCGTAACTTAGCTCGTAACGTCGGCCGATTTTTGAATTTTGACCCCAGAGGGGAGCAATAAGGAAAAAACGAAGTTTTTCGCTTATAACTCGCTCAATTTAAATCAGATCGGTTCGAAACATGTCTTAAACGAAAGAGGAGAAAATTTTACATAAGATTCGTACAACAGAAAATGCCCAAACAGTTTTTTTATACACATTTATATAGAAATAAATTCAATTTGATATAACCGATAGCAAACATCTTTCGGGTATCTCTCTCTGTTGCACGGTTTAACATAGCAATTAAAAAATTGCGTATGTTCTGTCTTAAAATAAAATTGGTCGATAATATTATTTATTACAATAATGAAATAAAAAGGTAGCATTTGTTCAAAAACGGATGCCGTTTCAATATTTGTGAAATGCAACGCCTTCTGAGTTAACAATTTGAATAACTAATTATTACAACATAATACTTTGACAGATGCAAACGTTATTTTTGACATTTCTTACCATTCCGACACCACGGATGAGCGGATTGAAACCAAATTTTGGGAGGATGTTTGATATGCAAATACGAAATGGCCTATTGTTTTTGGGGAACATCGGCGCATGCGTAAAAGAATATATCTCTAATAATGTTGTTTTATATAATAATAATAGGGGAATTATAAAACGGTTGAATAAAAAAAAACTTGGTGACTGATGATGAGATAATAACTTGAGATATTAAAATAATAGTTGGGTATACGTATCAAATGAAAGGGCTTGCTGAAAATAACTCGAAAAATAAAGTGACGTCACTCTAAATCCAATATAGCGGACTTCTAAAAATGGCGGACTAATTTTATTATGCTTTCCTACAATATGGGTATCAAATGAAAGTGCTTGCTGAGAATAACTCGAAAAATAAAGTGACGTCACTCTAAAACCAATATGGCGGACTTAAAAGATGACGGACTAAGTTTATTATGCTTTCCTACAATATGGGGGTATCAAATGAAAGGGCTTGCTGAAAATAACTCGAAAAAAAAGTGACGTCACTCTAAATCCAATATGGCGGACTTCTAAAGATGGCTGACTAATTTTATTATGCTTTCCTATAATATGGGTATCAAATGAAAGGGCTTGCTGAGAATAACTCGAAAAATAAAGTGACGTCACTCTAAAACCAATATGGCGGACTTCTAAAGATGGCGGACTAAGTTTTTTATGATTTCCTACAATATGGGTATGAAATGAAAGGGCTTGCTGTAAATAGCTCGAAAAATAAAGTGACGTTACTCTAAATCCAATATGGCAGACTTCTAAAGATGGCGGACTAATTTTATTATGCTTTCCTACAATATGGGTATCAAATGAAAGGGCTTGCTGAGAATAACTCGAAAAAAAAAGTGACGTCGCTCTAAATTCAATATGGCGGACTTCTAAAGAGGGCGGACTAACCTTTTTTTGATAAAGGGGTATGCGAATTGTCTCGCAGTGAAACGCGATGGGGCAGAGGTGGAGTTTTTAAAAAAGTAATTCCGGGTGAACGTTAATAGGGTATGCGAATTGTAATTCCGGGGTGAACGATAAAGGGATATGCGAATTGTCTCGCAGTGAAACGGGAAGGGGCAAATGTGGAGTTTTTAAAAAAAACAATTCCGGGCTGAACGATAAATATACACCGATTTTCAAACAAAACACCGGGGTATATGATGTAAAATTTCGGGCCTTGTAATTCTTGAATTACTTGGGCATATACTCCCACTGGTTGTTTTATGGATTTGTCAGAAATAAACTAGTTCGGCATGCTTTGATTAATTTTTACATGACGTGGAACATATTATGTAGGTAACCAGGGCAACGAATACCAAATATAATATTGAATACTAGCCATTACCCACGTCACCTCACACGATATCAGAAATTTTATTTTCTTTATTATAATCAAATGCCAACATTTTTGAAGTTGGAATGTGTAACGTTCTGTTCTTTTGGGGCACTCGACCGTGTGTTTGGAGTGACCCGAACGACGTACACTTCCTTGACAAATTTGCCGGCACTTTAAAGATTTTCTGTTTAATGGTTATTTCAATGGTGGCCAACAAAATTGTAAGGGTCAAAATCTTTTATATTTATTTTCTTTCATCAAAACAACATATTTCAAAACAACAAATAAATAATTAGTTTTATTCAAATTAAATAAGTGATGATTTATACATACAAAATATTTACATTAAACTTTTAAGTTAATTTCATTTAATTATTTTTTATTTCAATTACGAAATTAATATTTTTAATTTCACATATAAAAAAAAGTTTAAGTTGCTTTTATTTACAAAAAAAAGTATTTTTACGTTTCTTTATTTAAATACATCAAATCAAATGTTCCTTTTATTTTCTTATAACCAGCATAATATAATAATAACTTCTTTATTTTCTATATAATCATAATTATTCAAGCCTAGTCTCAATTTAAATTTACAGTTAATTTTTCATTGGAATAATTTCAATCATTTCTCTTAAATTTCATAATTCATATATTTTAATACTTTAAATTCTTTTGTAAGGTAAATTTTAATATTCTTGTCATGTGTTTTTTCAATTTTCAAATACTTAATTTCGCGTTTTTTCAATATTAATTAATTCTTTAATTATTCAAATAAATACACTTTTTATAATTTCATCATTTTATAATTTCATAATTTTTCATCAATTTCATACCTTTAATTTTTACCATAGTGCCGTCAATATCGGTCACTTTATTTTATCATAATGCCATCAATATCGGTCACTTTATTTTTATCACAATAATTTTTTAATCAATTATATCTTAACAACGCTCTACTCAATATCATCAACATCTAATTTTCATGCTTTCAAGAATATTAAAATATTAGCTTATTTCTCAAATTCTTTACATATTAATATTTTGTGAATCATAGTTAATTTCTTTTTGTACATTTCAACTTATATTTTTACAATGATTGTTAGAAAAATTAGACTATTTATGGATCTGTTTCTAGGCTGTATAATTTCATTAGAACTCAAAAAAAAAAAATGACTTTCTTTATTTCCATTATTAAACTTTAAAAAGATTTAACTGTAGGGAAAATAACCACGCTACAGAAATCTGGCGAGGATAGTTATCTTAGCATTCTTTTATAAAGTATCCTCTTTTAAACATCAAGTTTGCACAATGCAAAACCCAGTCGTACATACTTGATGGACAATATGATTTTAAAATAAGAAAAAATTAACTATCATACTTAAATAACTCATTTCATTTCCATTTTCCGTTAAGTAGAATTTTTCTATTAGTAATCAATATAATTTTAAGTTAAAATAAATATATTACCTCATGATGCGACTTCGAACTATTGGTGATTTATTACAAAAATACAAATTTTATTAACTTATCATTTTATAGCAAAATGCTTAGAAATCTTTTTACTAGAATTGAATTTAATGTCTATTTGTACTAAAAGTTAAAAACAGAATTAATTTAAGGCCTCTTTGTAATGAAAGTTAAAAACAGAATGAATTTAAGTCCTGTTTGTAATGAAAGTTAAAAACAGAATGAATTTATTAATATTTTACAAAATGAATATTTAGTCAAAATGAGATATCCTTCAAATGATATTAACCAATCAAATTACCTATAATTGACCTGTTCATAACTTGCTTTCGCTCGGTCATTTATTAAAATATTTTGGATATACAGAATAATACTTAATATCATAATTTTGATTTTATGTTGGAATTTTTACAAGGTGGTACAAATGATAATAAATAATATTGTTTTAAATCGATACCTGTAACGTTGTAACGTTACAAATGGTCCCGTCGCCCAATTGGCTGGCATTTTTTTGTAATAGTGTATGTATGCGCACTTCCATTGGTATGTTACTTACTCTGTAACTGGGCTATTAGCCCGTAGGGTAAAATCAATAAATTGTTTTTTGGTTTTCTCGAAATCAAACAAGTTTGTTTTCAAATAAACTGCAGTTCGTATATAAATAAATACTTTTTTGTCGGCGGTGTTTGGGATTTTCTTTAATGAATAACTAATCTTTTCGCAAGTATAGGTATTATATATATTTTTACGATTTAATTTAATCATTTTATTTACTTACTCACTTAATGAAACGTTAATTAATATAATGTGTCAGAACTAAAGTCAGATATTTATTTTAAGACTTACTTAATTTAAATCAAATCGTTTAGAATGTAATTTCCTTTAATTTAAATGGCTTTACTATATACCTACGTATACAAGCTGTTTCATGTACCTATAAACTTTGAGAATTTGTCTTATAATTTATTTATTTGGTTTTGTAACTACATAAAGCTATGTCACGATCAAGTATAGCTAATCCTACCAAAAACATAGATGTGACGTTATTGCAAACTCAATATGGCGGGAGTCCTAAGATGGCGGATCACCTTTTAAGAGTTTGATGATTGGAATACGATATGCTCTTTGTAAACATTGTAAACCTAATACAGTGGACGCCACATCTCCGATTGCTTTAAAATTTTTACACATATCTATTCTCGATGACGATACATGATCAAATCGTTTTTAGAATTAAGTAATCAATAAATTTTAATTAATTAATGTTTTAATAGTAACACTGAAAGATTAATAGGAACAAAATAAAGTATTAGTAAAAAAAACTTTTATTGAATTGTACTGAAAAGTCAAAAATAATATTTATAAAAGCGTGGGTTGTGACTAATAAACGATCATAGAGGCTACATCCTGCACTTTCATAATTATGAGCCTAAATCTTTACCATTTTTTTAGTACATTCCAATAAAGTCTCGTTTCTATAAAGTTTTTTTTTTAATTAATATTTGTTATATGTGTTGCACACGAGGTTGGATTTGTCGCTAGACTGCTTGCTAGATTTGGCTGCTAGGTTTCAAGCGTGCCGTGGTGCTGGGTTTCCTGATGACTTTTATGTGTTCGCTTCTCACGCACCGTGTATTGAAGTTGGCTTTGTAGATGGGTTTGGTGCGCGCGCAGGACAGTTCAAACGTTTTTGAGTTTATCGCGTTCAGACAGACGCGTTGGAGGGATTTTGTTTTATATATGTAGATTTTATCTTATATTTAGTAAAGTAAAGGCCTCTACACACGAGGCTAGTTTTGCCACTAGATTCCTTGCTAATTTTCAAGCGCTACTTTTTGTGATGGCTTTTATGTGTTGGCTCCACACGATGCATGTACTGAAGTTTGTTTGTAGATAGGTTTGGTGCGCTCGCAGTGATAAAATGTTAACAAAAGTGGACGTTTCACTTGAACAGAACATAACTATGGCACAGTGTTTGTTGGTGGGCGTTTGTTCATGTCGCCCACGTGACAAGGTACTGTCTCCTGATGGGTTCTTGCTCAGAGCAAGCAGAGGACCAAGCAAGAAAATTGCCCCTGTTGTCATTTTAAAATCCATTTTGTGAGGTAGCAGGCGAGCCCGCAGTGAAGTCATTTCCAGCCTCGTCGCCAGCCTGCCGGCCAGCAGAGGTCCCAGCAGTGTTTCTAGCAGCGGCCTTAATGCCAGCGGCAAAACTAGCCTCGTGTGCAGCGACCTTAAAACATTCGGTAGACCGAATATAGACAATAAAATGACATTCACAATACAACAGTCAACAAGAACAGTTTTTGTTGTACGTTATTCTACATTTGCAGCTACGTTGAGTTACGGGTGGTACATAAACTCATCATTTAAACGAACTTCTTGTTATCTAAGTATAAATACGTATTCTCATCTAGAACATAACGTACAGTTCACACAGTGATATTCGAAATGTATAACAAACCGTGTCATTTTTAAAATGATGCATTTCGAGTTGATCTTTTTGTTCTACTTACGCGGCTATCGAATCAGACGACTCAGGTTATCGAGTCATATGATTTATCGCAACTAGAAGTTTAAAGTTAAATACCTGGTCCATTTTTATTTTCGGTTGTGGAGTTCACAAAACTAATACACTAACAACTTTTTACCATTCCAACACCACAAGTGAGGAATGGTACTAATTTTGGGCAAAATTCACTTTTCATAATTTTATATATTTTTTTTTATTTTGAGGTTCCTTGAATCCTAAAATAGAATTTTTAGAAAAAGTGCGTGCGTCTGTTAGTTTGTTTGTCTGTGAACATGATACAGATCCAACGGATCAGCGGATTGAAACTAATTTTTGGGAGGATGTTTGATAGGCAAATATGAAGAGCCCTATGGTTTTGGGGAAAAATTGGCGCATGCGCAGAAGAGATACGTGCTATAATGTTGTTTTTTATATAATAATGGTGTAATTTTCATAACGGTTTATTATTCTATCCATCTTTAAAGAAAGTTTTGTAGAAAAATGTTTTGTATAAACTTTATAGTTTCGGAAATATTTTGAAAATAAAAAAATCGGTAGCTCTTTTGTTCTGTTTGACATAGGCGTGACAACGATTTTATCTTGGTGGGGGGGAGGCAATTTTTAACTCTACCTACCATAACCAGCTGATACTTGGACATAATTTGAAAACTGTTCAATGTTCATAGAAGCGAAATCGATCAACACGACTTTCTGGAGAAATTTCACGACAAAAAAACGTAGATTATTGTAAATGTTATTTGTACGTGAACAATTAATATTGTACGGTAAAAACGAAAAAAAGACGTTAGTTTAAATCCAATATGGCGGACTTCTAAAGATAGCGGACTAAGTTTTTGACGTGATAACGTCTTATAAATTGATGAAACACTAGCTGCACGCACGAAAAAGTGTAACGTTCCGTAACGTTTCGTAACGTTCCGCCTGACCCTGTGCGTGCAAGCGAGAGCGCAGTAATGTATTATTATATGATATTCGGGCGGAATACGTTATAACGTAAAACTATATTTTTTGGGGAAAATCGGCGCATGCACAGAAGAGATATAATATGCCATAACGGCGTTTTTTATATAATCATGATATACTTTTCATAACTGATTATTATTCTATTTATTTTTTCAAGAAAGTTTCGTAAAAACATTTTTTCTAAACTTTATAGTTTCGGAAATACTTTGAAAATAATAAAAAAATCAGCCGCTCTTTTGTTTTATTGATGTCAGAAATAAACTAGTTAGGCATGCTTTGATTAATTTCTACATGACGTGGAACATATTATGTAGGTAACCATGACAACGAATAGTTAATATCATATTGAATACTAGCCATTGCCCGCGTTCCCTCACGCGATATCAGAAATTTTATTTTCTTTATTATAATCAAATGTCAACATTTTGGAATGGTCCCGTCGCCCAATTGGCTGGATTTTTTTTTATTTTATGCGTTTGTTGTATTATAGAAGACAGTGAATTTTTTTAAGTAACATAGGTATACCTACTTATTTATAAATTATGTTCGAGTCACAACTTTACATGTGGATATTTAATGGAACAGTTTGAGGTTAACTGCTCTGACAGCAAGCTTCTGTGAAAGCACAGAGTTAATATAATTTATCTTATATTCTGTGGTAGAACTCAAACTAATGAGACTCGGTACATTATATTATTTGCTGCAGAAGGGAAAATTATTTTGTTTTGTTTTCGTGCAAAAAATTATTTGCCTACAGATTTTGTAATGAACTGTTTTTATTAAGTCTTGGCAGTATTTTAATAATAACATTATAAACCGCTAACCTTATACGCTACATAAAACTTGATGTTTAATTTCCTATGTTATTTTGCAGGAAACAAAACAAAGCGTTGTCACATTTATATTGTTCACCATGTCATACGTTATGTTAAAAATAAATTATATTTTATCTAGATACAAGAAGCGCCACATAAATGACTATTCTACTAATAAATATAGGTTAGATGTCTCCATCAACAAAAGCCATATTATAACCCAACGCATAAACACAGCAAACGCTAACACACATTTTCGCGCTGTCTATCGAAATTCTAGTAACTAAATATAACACGTATCATGAACAGCGTCGGGCGTCACGGCATTTGCACGTTTTTACTCCCATCGAAACGCGCCAGTAGATGTTTCTCATAAAAAACCGCATTTTATGGAATCAAAGGAGTGAAAATGTTTTTCAAACAAACACAAAGAACAATGATAAAACGGCTTAAAACGGCTTCAAACAATTATAGCTAGGATATCAAAACGTGAAGATTTATTAAAACCCAGGGGAAAAAATCCGGACGGCATACTAACAGAATACAATTTGTCGGTTGTTAAATAAATAGATTTCAGATATTTATTTCTTTCCGTTTTAATGAAAAAGCAGTATAACTACTAAAAAATTGGCTGTGTTTCCGAAAACACTTAAAAGTTTTTTTTTAGATGAACAGAAAAATAAAATTGCAAATATCATAAATATCAATGATACTGAAACGTGCAAACGTTGCTCTTTTCAGAATAGGTAGGCGTTGGCTACAGAGCTACGTTCGTAGTATGTAAAATCTGTGAATTGTAAGTTTTTATATTTACACATACTATATGCACATCCGTATGCAGTTATTATGATGTAGCTCTGTTGTATGTGCATTTGTGTTGTAGCCATTCTAACTTGTGAGTTATGCAACAATGCAACAAGATTATATGTGCTACGGTCACGACCGCAAAAGCGGATCTAAATTTTTAGAGGCCTAGAGCTTATTGAAGTCCGACGGGGCCTCATTTTTGGTTAGATTAATGAGTTCTAAATTGGGGTTTAAGATTTATTATTAATGACATGAAAATCAAATAGCCCAAGAAGCTCACGCACCACTTTTTACGAAGTTTTTGATGCACGTAGAAATTTTGAGCAATGGTACAGATAGGATAGATGAACAAGAAAAAATATGTTTGCCTGACTTACCGTGATATTATAGGTACTGCGCATACAAGTAATGCGTCCAAAAATTTATGTCAAAAAAAGTGTCTGATTGAAAGAAATCATCAAAACATGCTTTGAATAATTGGCACAAATTATGTAGGTAACCATGTAGTCAATGAATAGCAAATATCGTGTTTAATACTAGCCATTACCCGCACACCGCACGCGATTTAATACTTGGTAACCTAATAAAAGAAATAATACTATAAATTCGTTAAAAAAAATTTCAAAATTCGCCCAAAAAATTGTCAAAATTCAACCAAAATATTGTAAAAATTCATAAAAAATTTGTAAAAATTCACCCAAAAAATTGACAACACTCACCCATGATAATAATCATTAATTTTAACTAATTTTTCTTATACCATAAGAGCTCAACGTTAACGCAAAAGTATTAAAAATATATGATGATAATATAATTTTTGAGGGCTCTTGACACTTGGGGGCGCTGGGCTTAAGCCTCACTAGTCCTTATGAAGATCCGCCCCTGGTCACGAATCGACTTGAGTTTTCCGGACATGAGTAAAGCATCAAGAATCATGTACTTTGTCGGATATGTATCCGATCGTTTCTTAAAACGCATCTTAATATATTTCTACTCCTACATATATTCTGATTTCATCACGAGATCCACTGCTATTAGCCAAATCAAACGACGGACACAATAAAAATATTCGTGCGTTCCCAAATGAGAGTGCATAATCGTGTAGAGATGGAATATTTCGAATGAAAATTGTCGAACTCTTCGATTATTAAAATTTTTTAAGATGTCTCGAGAGATTATTCAAAATAATTCGAATGACTTTTATACCTATGAATTACGACTTATAATACAATTACCAGTAGTGACTCGCAACCGACCTTGCGATTACATTCGCTCGCGATTTGCTACCAACAGCAGGTGTTTTATTGAATGAATTTATTGCTGTAATGTTTTTTCTGTTACTAAAAAGATTATATAATAAAATAGGTAAAAAGCAATTAACGTGGAAGGATAGGAAAATTCAGATGAAATTAATATCTGACCCAGTTCATAATATTCAATTTTTGATTGTGTTGAGCGGTGTTGTTTCACGACTATTTTTACGACCATCATTTTTACAGCGTAGGTACAAATGATTTATGGAGTTATAATATAGGAATTAAAAAATGATAAAATCGTTTTTAATTGTGATAATAAACTTCATATCAAAATTTTTATTCAAATTTGATGGTTTTAATTTACTTTTAAAGGTGAAAATACTATATTTTCAATTATAGTTGATAAATTATACGGACACCGTTCCAAATTTGAAATCAACACTTCTAGGTATATTTTTTCTGAATAAATCAGTGAAGTTTTAACCACTTACAGGATTAAGACAGCGCTGTAGCTAAAGGATGTTCATTTCACCGGTAAATAAATTTACAACATTTTACCTTTGGTGTTTTTATTAGTTTTTGTTTTAACAGATCTAAAATATATTTTTATACTTCAAATCTGTACACCTATATGGTATCGGTATTTACAAAAAGACGAGCGCTAATTCACTTTCATGTTGGATGTTGTCATCACTACATTGTATTAACTATTATAGGGAATGGTAGGTCTATTTATATACTACTAGCGGTTTCTCTCGAGTGCAAAAGTGTTCTGGAAATATTATATTGACCTTCCCATCTACACAGCAGAAGTATCAAAGTACATTGTTTTGTATCTCTAAAGATTTGGCCAACGTTAACAATGTAAGCGTACGAAAAAAGTTTTTTTTTTGGCAAACACTGCCATAGTTCAGAAATTTTGTACAAAGTATATACAGAAACCTTCCTCGTTTATCGCTCTTTCTATTATAGTGAAAACCGCATAAAATTACGTTCGTTAGTTTTTGAGTTTATCGCGTTCAAACACACAGACGCGGCGGGGGGACTTTGTTTTATATACAAATCTTTGTTTAACGTCTGAATACTCTTCAATAAATAAAACTATCGACCAATTTTTCAGATAATATATTGACAAACTATAAAATTATAATTCAATAAATTAACGTTTCGGTCCGGATTTGGGTTTTCTTCAGATTTGAGCTAAAAATATAAATAAATATATAAAAAATTATTAGTTTCTAACAGAATTCAATTTCAGATTTATTTTATAAGTTTTACAATTCTGAAGAATGCCTAAATCCGGACTGAAACGTTAATTTATTGAATTATAATTTTATATTTTGTCGATATATTTATATATACATATATAGATTAAGTCTTTGGTTAAAACTCTGTAGTGTATATTGTTATTATTAATTTTTGATTTTGAATATATGTAACTAAAATCGCGTTTATTGTTAATAAATCGAAGACATTCACTTTGATGTATAAATCGTAGTACCTATAACACCTACTTGAAGGAAAAGAGCTATGCATCGCGCGCGTCGCGTCAGTGTTTCTGCTTCGCTCGCAAACAAGTCATCCGCCCGACACGATACGGCGGCGGGCGACAAAACAGCTCCAGTTCCAAACAAAACGAGCGCTTTTCTTGTCAACGGCGCACATAACAGTTGAGAATAATGGCGCAGTTACCAAGTCGAGAGAACGCCTAGCCGGGCTATAAATATTAGTGGTTTGTTATGGTGTAAAATGGTTATGATTTGGTGTTTACCGTTTCCACTTAACACATTTCTACTACCTTATAATGGTTGCTACTAGAGCTGGGAATAATCGTTGATTTTAATAATCGAAACGTTGCTATTCAAATTTTAACATAATCGAATTATTCATTCGAAATGATTGCTTCCCATGATGTATGATAATAATACGAGATGCGAATGAATGAATGTTTTAACCCTCGAATGAATTTGCTCTCGATTTCGATTATAAGTCTTGAGAGAGTTAATTACATGCTATGCTTTATAGTATAGACGCAGATAATCGTATTCAATACTGTGTAACGCGTTAGTATCTGGAGTGGTTAAGTACTATTCAATGTCAACACAATTCATTCCATCTGTCTATGCATTCCAATGTACTACATTGATGCATTAGGTATGGTGATTATAACCATTTAATTTAGTGCTATATTTCGATTATGAGCTTTGAAAGAGTCACCTGCATGCATTGTTTCATAGAACAGAGGCAGATAAAAGACTAAGTCATCATATTCAATATTGTGAAATGCAATCTCAGAGAGACAATTAAATGCAGTGATTTGAAGAGAAAAAAAGAACGTTATATATATTTTTTACTGGAGAATAAGTCGTAACTTGTAGGTATCAAAATCGTTCGAATCATTTTGAATACGTCGATACATAATCGAATAGTTCGACAATTTCTCTCGAAATATCCCATCTTTAATTACTACTGTGTTAGACATACATAACACAGTTGATTTGTCTATATATGCACTATTACTCCATGTAATATGAATCCGTTGTACACAATTACGATGTATGTTTTGATTAATTAGTTGTAATTTCTCATGGCTTCAATAATTTTCTTGTTTCCATGATATTTATGCAGTAGGTACATGACGTGTCTATTTATGTAGGAACTGGTGAACAGAACGATCATTAAGTACAACCTGAAAGTTATGTTGATATAATTGATTGTTTACACTAATAGAACAAACAATTTACAAATAAAATTTCTGTAACATCTGTAGGTTTGTTCCTACACAATATTGGTCCCTAAAAGATTTCTGACTTAATAAATATTGGGAACTAGTTGCTTGTTTGTTAGAACACCTGACGCGGTGAAACTAGTGCCGAACCCTATGTGCATAATCTGTTTGACATTATTTCGGAAATACAGATGGAGTTATGGACACATGAAATATGTATAGTATAAATGACAGCAGATATATTATATGGCCATCTCTGTTTAAAAAAATCAGCCAATTGGGCGACGAGACAATTCCAACTTAAAAAATATTTCAGAAAATATAAAGATTTGGAAAAAAATTCTACAAAAGTTTCTGAACAATAACGTTATAGCATATATCACTTCTGCGCCTGCGCCGATTTTCCCCAAAAACAACTTCATATTAGCATATCAAGCATCCTTCAAAAATTTGGTTTCAATCCGCTCATTCGTTTGACCTGTATGGTATTCACAAACAGAATGACAGTCTAATAGACAAGCCGATGCCCAAACTTTAAAAAAAAATATGTTTTTTGGATTCAAGGGATCCCAAAATGAAAAATATTGTATAAAAATTTGAAAATTGAATTTTGCCTTAATTAGTACTATTATGACACTTGTGATGTTGAAATGCTAAAATATATTAATTAATCAAACTTATTTCCCGTAGCATGACCATGCACCAAGTAGTGGTCATTAAATTTGTCAATAATTAGTTGCTTGAATAATGCTTTGCATCCTATCGATCAGAAGAGATGAGTCTAATGACCTTCCTTTGTTGCAAAGCCGTCGTTATACAGTTTTATAATTTACAAGGGAATTTTACGCAAAATACTTCCATTAACAATATGTCCGATAAAATGATCTATGATGAATTCGAACTGTCACTTTTGTTTTTAAACAATAATTGATAAATTATTTTCACAAAGAAAGACAAACGAAATGACACGTGATTTTTTTAAGAGATTAATTTTTCAAGTGACAAAATAATATACTAAATATTTGTATACATTTTGTATACAAAAATAAAAACAAACAACGGACGTGGCAATGATATTGGAAAAAGCGAGACTGAAATCGGCACATTTAATGGTTTAGACATTTTTTATATGCGCGACTTACTTTTTTAGACGATTATATGCAAACAGGAACATACACAGAGAATCTGTCTCTTTTTACCCGACTGCGCCAGAAGGAGGGTAATGTTTTTCACTGAAGTGAAGCAATATGAACGACGATATTTATCATTCGTTAGAAGTACGACACATTCAACATATAGGTAGGCTGTGATTGATTTCCCTACATTTACAGAGGGACATAGAGTGCTACTGGACACATTGTAACACATACGCAAATAGGCACGTAATTTCTCAGCAACGCAATTGAGATCTCGGATAATAAGATACAATAAAAAAATAAATTGTAAATTATAGATGCAGCTGAGATCATTTGCGTCGATCCTCAAACCGACTGGTATGAGCTCGGATTCCTGGGAACGCTATAAATCCCAGAAAACGTTGGAATGCAAACTAAGTACATTCGAATGTTTTGCTTGAGAGACACAAAGTTATGATACCTTCAACACTTCTTTCACAATTTAAAACACTTAATTATTCACAATAAAATCGCAGACAAATGTCACTTTTAAAAAAATTCATGTGCTGTCCATGGTAATTTGGCTGCTACAGCATTATCAAATGTCGGCTCTAAGTAAAAAGAAAGGGCTAAAGTACGATAACTCGATGTGCATTGAAAATACACAATTATTATTTTAAATAACATATAACAGTATTATTAGCCGCTTCAAGTGCGGAAAATTGTATTTTAAAAATTATTTTTTTTGCGCAGTGAAAAGGGGAAGGCGTTTGGGGGAAGTTCTTTATAAACAATTACAGGGTCGTGCATAAAAAACAATTACAAGGTCGTGTCGATGCGATGGCGTTTTTTTGCGCAGTGAAAGACGAAAAGATTTTACGTATTTTTGGAACGTCAAACTTTAGCGTTTTCTACGGCTTAAAAAAGTCAAAATTTGGGCACATCGGTTATTGTACTGGACCCAAAAAAAGTCGGATGCAAACTGGCTCTGCTCATTTCAAGTTTCATTCTATTTTATCTCGTATTGATAGCATCAATTACATCTGACCTAATTGTGTCATTTCTATTAATCTATGTTTGATCAATTACATCATTCAATGATCAGTTGTACAACAATGATATAGATTTGCTTTCACCAAGTTCGTTTAGAATGTGATTATTTGCGGACAGCAAGAAATATGCATAAATGTATATACCTATCTATTAATTATTTATCCAAGGATTCAATTTACTGAATTTTTAAATTTGTTTTTTTTTACATTTGAATATTTAATGGTGTTTCGACTTTTGTCATTAAGCTGGTTTAGCATTTCTTATGGTTTTCGAGATCCCAATGGTGATGACTTGGAAACTGTACGGTTCCGCACACACATACAGTCTTCGTGTAACATACGAAACGTAAATATAATGGATTATATGTCAGAAACGACAACTCTGAAATGACCGAAATTATCAATGGACATCACTCCATATAATAACGCTTACGGGAATATTTTTTACGTATTACTTATAGGTGTTCCGAAAGACTTAAAGGTCGTTGAACACAAGGCTGGTTTTTCCGCTGGAATCTCTGCTGGGACTTGTTTTGGCTGACGTGCTGGTTGCGAAGATGGAAATTATGTCACTGCGGGCTCGCGTGCGTGGTCGCAAGATTTAGAGCCGTGAGTCGGAACTATTTTTCGTGCTTGTTTGTCTACCTGTTTGAACAAGAAGTTAAGAACCAATAAAAAACATGACGTATCTTAAGTCATGTGGGCGTCGTGGGCAAACGCCCACACGCAAACATGGAGCCATAGTGTACGTGTTCTGCTGAGAGATAAAAAAACGTTCACTTTTGTTAACATTCGAACTGTCACTGCGAGCGCACCCCATCTACAAAGTTACCTTCAATACATGCATCGTGTGATGCGAACACATAAAAGCTATCACAAAACTCAGCGCCACAGCATGTTTGAAACCTAACAGCTAAATCTAGCGGCTAAATCAGCCTCGTGTGCAGCGGCCTTTAGCCATACTTTAATAGTAGATTATGTTTCTAATACTTGATGCTATATGCTATCACCGCATATGAGAGACATTTATTTTTTTTTGCACCCCTCTCATATAAAATAGTTGATTTATCAATAAGTAATTTAAAAAAAAGCCAGTTCAATTTTGAACAAGTTCACTTCAAATTGTTGGTTGCGCAGGGGTTTCATATTTTTAGTATAGAAATGGTAGTGCAACTACGTTACGTGTATCTTTTATTTTACGCACAAGTGCAAAATATGTCAGTTTACAACCCCTTAATAAGGGCATGAAAAGTCTTAACAAATTTTGTACTAATTAATTTTTTTTAGGTGATTCAATTGAATTAGCTTACCGGTGTCGCTGCTCTTATCGGCTGTGAACAGGATTGGCAGATTTCTGGAAAAAAAGTTTTTATTTTCGTAAGGTAAGCCGCCAAAAATTGATTATTATAAATTCAGTTCTGTAAGGAGGATGATGTAATAAACTTTTTGTCTATTTGAAGTCCATTTGGATTGTTTCTGAAAGTTACTCCTTCCCTGCTGTCTATGTTTAATTGATTAGATCGCATTTATTTGTTTTACTTTACGTACTAGTGCGAAATAAATCATTTTACTACCGCTATGCAGGCATGGAAAGCAGTTATTTTAAAAAGAGTGTACAAAAATATATAATATGACACTAGATAGTTATAAATACATTTTAAGTGATTTTTAGGAAGCTTTTTTTTGGAGGTCAAAATAGCAAGGTATCATAAATATATGCCGTGAAAAAGATTCGGGGTCCCCCTCATTAGCTCGCCGATATATAATACAGCCCCATTTATATTGTGATCGTTTTGAAAAAAATATTTTTAGGTAAGGGTTTTTTTTTACTCATTCTGAGAATAATATATTCTAATACAAAATAGGCTTTTCATTTAGATATTATTAAAATAAGTACCTACACATAGTAGGTACATTTACATATTAAAAAAATGTACATATTGTATTGTAATATTTTGTATAGTGAGTGTACAATGTAGGTACAGTTCACATTAACAATGTTTTCATCCATGACAGCAAACAATGTTGTCAATTTTTTATTCGTCGCTTCAAACGTCAGATAAATATTTTTAGGCACCTATACAAACAAACACTCAATCCATGCTCGGATGGGTAATAGGTAAATAATATATTGAATTCCATTTATTTTCCGCCGTCGAATGTTTTAAGTCGAATTAGGGATGATCAATTAAAAAAATGTCAGTTGAAATGAAAAATAAGCTTATTATCAAATTCAGCTGAAAGAAAAATAACAGAGTACTCGCATCCGGTATTTGTAAAATAAAACTGTACATATAATGAGGGTATTTCAGACAATGTGGTTGTTATTTTCATTTTAATAGGACATTTTAAACGCTTAAAATAATAATGAATGAAAAATGTATTTCTCTTTTTTGAACATTAATATATGGTGCCTTGGTCTAAGCTTCTACCGAACCTATTTCCGGATCTTTTTAAAAATTAAAATAGAAATATATTCAGAAAGGTATTAAATTTTTTATAAGAGCTTTTTCATATAGGATCGGTCTAATGACTAAAAATTTAAAAATAAAATAAGCAATTAATATGCAAACATGCGCTCATCTAATATATAAAATTCTCGTGTCACAGTTTTCGTTGCCATACTCCTCCGAAACGGCTTGACCGATTTTGATGAAATTTTTTGTGCTTATCCGGTATCTATGAGAATCGGCCAACATCTATTTTTCATCCCCCTAAATGTTAGGGGTAGTCCACCCCTAATTTTTTTTTTTTATTTTTTAGACAAAATTTTTAATTTCTATTTTTTTATGATACAACATACAAAAATACATACAATCCTCAATTTTCACCCTTCTACGATCAACCCTTATTTTTAAATAGCCATTTTAGTAATTTAATCATTTTTCCTCTCCGGTCGAAAACTGATCAATCGTCATTTAATTAGTTATCCCCGCCAGATGTCTACAGGTGTCACTTCGCCAACATCTATTATTCATCCCCCTAAATGTTAGGGGTAGTCCACCCCTAAATTTTTTTTCTTCCTTCCCCATTCGTTCTTTTGCACCGGGCACGACGGCGCAGCCGGAGTGCTCGACATACACACATATACGTCCATGTATATTTTAAAATAAATAAAATAGATAGATAGATGTTCCAATTAAATTGTTTTATTATTTCACTTTATACGTAGCGAAGCACGTACAGGGCCGCTAGTATAATTATAATATTGTGGTGGTTATTGCCACAATATTATAAAAGTATTAGTTATAAACTCTATGACAGTTTACAATAAATTTATTTATTGTATAATATAATAATCAGAGTCTGATTATTATATTATACAATAAATAAATAAATCTTTGTTTAACGTCTGCTATTATAATTACTAACTGAGCGGTCCGATTTTTGTCTAGATGCAAAACGCACATTGAATAAACCACACTAAAAACTTAAATATCAAATAGATAAAATATTGTAAAATCGATGATGTACTAAAAACTAGAAAACAATTATTATGAGTCACTATAGGGGCTTTGATTAAACTAAAATAAAATCGTGAGATGCATTTAGTAGAAAACTTTCATTTGTTTGAAAACATATTTAGCTTTCGACTATCTTCTTCGACCATAATGTAACTGTAAATGCCCCCCACGATTTTATTTTAGTTTAATGAAAACCTTCTATGGTGACTAATAACTATTTTCTAGTTTTTAGTGCATCATCGATTGTACAATAAAACCGTTTCACTTAAGAAAATAAATAAAGTAAACAATGTCCAAACATCAGATATTCTGTTTTCAGTATAGCCAGTAATATTCTAATTATTGCATATCTTACTGATGGTTTAATGGCAAGTGTTGAATCAGCGTTAAAGATTTAATAAATAAATAGAATTACCACCCATCTAGCTGACATATCCGTATCGTTTTATTATTTTTATTTTACTTAACAAATCTTGACAAACGAGGTCGCGACATATTAATTAGCATCTGCGTTCTTATTTCTTAACCCAACAACCGTATGTATTTTATCACTTCACTTCAACACTTGAAAATATTTTTTCGATCGTTTAGTGTTATGGAAGCAATTTAAGACTGGCAGAAAAAAATTAAAGTGACGACAAAAGGCTGTTTTTGGGGGAGGTCTTTTAACTACACAGTCGTTTCGTTTCAAGCCGAAAGCACCTCATGTGTTTAGCAGAGTATTACATTTTCTCACTTAAGGGCATACTTAACTACAATCGGAAAAAAATAAAGATTAAAAATATAGAGAGTTACGTGTTGAAACTTAGAAAATTAATAATAATAATAATAATAACAATAACGCGTTTAACGTCCGTTCTCGACTTATTGTCATAACAGATGCCATTCGCACCATTACTATTTTCCATCTACCACACTTCCCGTTATTTTCCACATTTTTTAAACTTCAACTTAATTAATAATCAAGATTTTTAGGAACTTAGGATAAGGTAGGCAAATTTTGAGAATAGGAGTTTGACAGGTAATCAGCCATGGCCTTGAATCTCTCGATATTTATCAGGATATATTGAGCTAGTGGAAAACCTCAACAAGGTGGCCGATACAGGAATGTCCGTTTCTCGGCGGGAGGCAGCAGGAAAAAGTCCCAGAAACATCTGCCGCCGCCGGAATTCGAACCCGGTACCTCCTGAATGCGAGTCTAGTGCTCTCACCACTACGTCACACCGCTCGGTGAAGCTTAACAAATTACGAAGAATACATATTATATTCTTTAACAATATTAATATAGGACTATCCACGCTTATCGGATAATCGAACTTTTCCAGAAGACCGTTACAGCGCTTTGTCTGCAAATATGTATGCGGACAACTAAACAGCCGAAACAGACATTCGGAAAAAACACGTTTTATGCACACCGAGTATCTCAAATAAGAAAAATATAAAATTGTGAAATGTGAATTTTGTCCAGAATTGTTGCCCCGTTTGTAGAGTAGAAATTGAAAAAAAAAACCGTCCGATATGTATTATAACATGCATGAATAATATTAACTATACTGAATTACTAAAAAAAATTCTAAAACTAATTAATATCAACCTCTATAACTAAACTTTGCCATGTCATCTACTAAATTTTGCCCTGTCAACTAACGAAATTCAAGTAACTAAATATCGCC
The DNA here is from genome assembly GCA_963575645.1 of Xanthostigma xanthostigma. Taxonomy (NCBI): domain Eukaryota; kingdom Metazoa; phylum Arthropoda; class Insecta; order Raphidioptera; family Raphidiidae; genus Xanthostigma; species Xanthostigma xanthostigma. Next base: position 20,137,735 of record OY754468.1, read on the forward strand.
CTGTAACTGAAATAGTATCTAAATTTCGCTCTGTTATCTAGATATTGTCTTCAACTAAACTTTAGTTCAAGGCTTTAGTTACTAAAGCCATGTTTGATCCAACGTACACAAACGTAACGTCCTCCCATAAAACGTCGTCTCATAAAAGTGTCGCGCCAATTGCACAGTTTTATTCCCAACAAACGCGCCATTAGATGTTTCAGATCACTAATCATAATTTACCTAACGCATTGTTTTCGTGGATAGGACTTCATTGTTTAAATTTGAACGTCGAGAGTCCCCTTAATAAGGCACTAAACATTACAACAGTTCCAAGCCTTAACTAGGCACTAAAAGCAAACGCATATAATTAGGGAGGCCGTTCCGTACTGAATTTCAACACACGGCAGCGAGAAAAAAAACGGCTCCCGGTTATTGCTGCGGACATGGATGGCTGCAAGTGGCGATATAGTTGCCCTGAGAGAAAAGGTAACACATTTCACTCACGCGGTAGTTATGTTCATTGCCGGTGGCTGGATGACGTAGACCTAGGGGAGTTTGTGTGCAGGCAGCCAGGGTTGGAGTCGGATCAAAACAGATGAACACAGTATCGCAGCGTCGGTTCCTCTATGTCAGTGTTTCCCAAAGTGGTCCCTACAGACACCAAGGGGTCCCTGGGATCATTCAGGGGGTTCTTGGAAAATTAAAATCGATTTTGGGGTCTCTGAACAACGTCAAGGGTTTCGCGCAAGGTTTAATATAAAATAAAAAAATGTGATACATTTTTATTAATATGCAGGAAGTTAAAATAAATAACAATGAATAGGTAAATTATTAGCGATTTTTACGTCTCAATTAAAATGAAAATATAGACAGGTGTATAAAATTTCTGGTTATATAAGCAGATCCCAATTTTATATCCAGCATTATGGGTTATTGTACAGAAGCTTTTGATTGCTTTTCCGTCGTCCTATATAGTAAAACGTAGATTCAGTGCCGTTATGAGCCTCGTCACAAAAAAAGAAACCGACTAGAAATTACTACTCGTGGCGATTTACGGTTGCTATACTCACGAACATTAAGCCGGACATAAATACACTCATATAATTCCATCAGATTCATCCAAGTCATTAATTTGTTTTGTATTTTAAAACAAAAGTTATAATTTCAATAAATACTTCTTCAACAAAATATTTTATTTTTATTTTATTTTTAATTTTTTTATTACTGTACATTTACCCAGGGTCCGTGGGCAAGTTTTAGCTATGAAAAAAGGTCCGCGGGCCAAAAGAGTTTGGGAACCACTGCTCTATGTACACCGCAGAGCTGCAGAACAACCGAAATCTTAAGACACTTCATAATTTTAGAATAAATTATATTTTTCATATTTAACCAATATTTATTGTTAGGAAATAGTGTAACATTAAAAGTTTAACAGTCACTATCAGACCACAAAACATGTGTGTTCGGGGCCATTCAAGTATTACGTAAGCAGAATTTTAGTAATTTTTTTACCCCTCTTCCTCCTTGTCAGCAAAAGCAAGCAGAGCTCTTATCCCCTCCTATGCTTGCGTAAACATTGGTCCCTTTTTAGTGACCCTTTTTTGAAGGAGGTGATATTTTTTTAAGATTTCTTTTAGGGAATCCCTGAACATATTTTCCGTTTTCGAACATAGACAAGTAGGGTTGCCATAATATCTTAATCCATTTTTAGCAGAAAGATTAAATAAATAAATATTGCTGACGTAATCACCATCTACCCCCTTCGTCCCCCATGCCATTAAAAATAAGCTAAGGAAAGGCCCCCTCCCTCTTTGGTGCTTACGTAATACTTGAATGGCCCCTTCTGTGTGGCACACTTTCTTACGTCAAGGTGCTGAAAATGGAATTTGTTGGGACAAATTCTGGAAAAACAGTTAGTATCTACTTAAGTACATTTTAGCAGTTCATCTATATTTTGTCCGTCTGACAAAAACTTTGGAACGTTAAGTCCGATCATCATGAAATTAGGACACAACATTCATCTCGGTAAACTAAGATGAACGTGCGTACTCATGTAACCCACCCCCACCACATTTGCTATTTTTCACTTGGGTAAAACCGGGACGGACCGCTAGTATTTCAATATTCCTCAAACTGGGAAGTTGGCCTTGCGAACCTTAGGGTCGTTTCTTTCTCAATTATTTTTATCTTTAACAACGTTGTCCTATTGCAGCCCTGTAAAAAGTATAGAGCTCATGTAGGTATACACGCATAGCTTCTACACGTGTCTAGAGAATGACATGTGAAATATGTTGACAATGGTGACATGAGGCAGTTATCCTGCCTGCACACACGCACACGCGTACTGGGGCATCCCCGCCACACATCCACACTGTATTTACGATATATACAGGGTATCACCACCGATCATAGTACTTTAACATTAAAAAATCATTCTTTCGTAATTTCCTGCTTCCGTAATTATCTTAGGCAAAAAACCCGTGATTAAAAATTTTAGGGCATTAAATTCTGCTTCTAAATCAATAAACAGAAATAAGCGTGCCTGTTTTTCAACGGCAGAAATTACATATGAAAATGTCGAAAATTACCTCAGAAATAGATAGATATAGCTGTGTTTACTTTATGCTTTCGTTCAGTACATATAAAACGGGATCATTTTGTTTTTGTTTTAATGGTTATCAATATCTATTTCCGAGATAAGGACCTCGCACAAATCTTATAGGAGTTGGTTCTCGGTTAAATTAATCGAAAATGATCTTATTTCATAGTTTAAAGGTCACTAAGAAAAAGTGTCCATGGGCGCATAACCTAAAAATTAATAGATTTTTAACTGCAGAGAAGTTTAGCGAGATTTTGTATATAGGAATATCCATTGAATTCACAATCTTAAAAAATCCTAAGTTCTAGAAATATGTTTTCGAGTGCGCTGAATCCGAATATGACATCATTATTTTATACAGGATGACACCTTCCAACATTATCTATTTTTCGACTATTTTTCTATTTCTAAAAAAAAGCAGAAAAGTTCAACATGGAACATGTTTGTGAATTCAATGGATATCATTATCCGTATATCTAAAATCTTGCTTAACATACCTATAGCTAAAAATCTATTAGTTTTTAGGCTATGAGTCCATGGGCACGTTTTCTTAGTGACCTTTAAACTATAAGTTAAAACCATTTTCGATCAATTTAACCGAGAACCAAATCCCATAAGATTTGTGCGGGATTCTTTCGGCAGGTTCATATCTAATTTCTGTCGTTACAAAGAGAGATGGGAAGGAAGGAAAGAAAGAGAGAGAGAGAGAGAGAGATGTGAGAAAGACGATGGCGTAGGGGGAAGAGTGAGGGAGGAAGGGGTGGAGGATTCTTGCTGAAATCCTACATTCGGCACTCGCGGTTGCCACCCTGTATATGCGATGGCGTACCTCAAGGTTCAGGGCTGAGCCCCCTACGTGCACACATACATTTGCAAAGCACAGGATACAATATTGTTGCAGCTGTATTCCTTAGAGCTAAGCTTTGAGGCTCATATTATTGATTACTTGAATCTATAGATCTAGCAAACCCACGTCGCTGTGGAGACGCTAGTTTTCTAAAGATACGGAATAATTAACACAGTAATTATATGTTTTCGCATGGTCCTTGCTCTTTTTGCGAGTTTGTTTTCAGTTTGGTGCGCTAATTTTTTTTGCGAAATGTAAAAAATCTAACAAAAGCCGGACACCGTTTATTTTGGCCGGACACGCAATCAAAAAGCCTAACTATGTCCGACTTTATCCGGACCTCTGGCAACACTAGCTGTGCCACCACTTGAATTTTTAGTAAACGTGCTTAAAATCAAAACACTAAATGTCCTAGACGTATGGTTTATCGAACAACTTCATCCTGTTAATTTTCATGTTACAATCGGCAACTTCATTCTGTGCGCGCTCATTGCAAAAATTAACTCCCGTCACGTTTTCATAACGCGCCAAAAGAAGTATAACTTCAAAAAATCAATTTAGCAATTGTAATGTTCTTGACTTAAAAGAATAACGTTTTTTAACTAAAATATTTAATTCTTTATTCCATGAATCGGAAGTTACAATTTACACAAATTATAATAAATTTGTATACCAAAATCATTAGTTACATAATGCAATATTATATTACTTAATATTTAATAGTTATCAAAACTAAATACATTACAGCAATAAAAAAGAACTTCCAAAAATTCATCATAAGTGATTTTGTTTTTAGAATACAAATGTAGTACACACACACACACACTCACCAAGGTTTGTTGAAAGTTTCAACACTACGCTGGACCCCCCTACAACAAACTCTCTACATGGACAGGCACACTTACATGACATATTATGTGGGGTGTCGTTGGGGTGCAATCACTAACTCACGGGGATGTTACAGTTGCATACATACACCTACGGCGTGTGAATGTGTTATTGTTGCACGCGTATGCAACTTTGCGCCTCTAGTTGAGATTTTATAGTTTGCCCGGAGGCGAACGCAGATGCGATGCGCTCTCATCTCTCCCCTCCCCAGGAAAGTGAAATTCAAAGTAAACATTGTATTGTTCTAGTCTGATAGTAAGTCGCAAAGTAAAAATCAAAATACGATTAGTATATAAAATTTAAATTTCAAGGATACGTCTGTAATGTTTAAATCCGTATGTCTTGAGGCTATATTTGCATTAAGAGCTGCTTTTGTTTGAGTTGTGGTAATAGTTTTTTTGTTTTTGTATTTCAGAAAAGATTTCTCCCTTACTAGTGGCTTGGTCCATCCTCGCCCGAATTTGTAGATTACCACCATTTTTTCGTCGACTTACGTTGGAAAATTGGTCTCCACGAAAAGCGCTTTTATTTTAACGCGATTATATATAGCTTATGTCTCACTAAATATTGGTGAAAAAAATTTAAAAAAGGGATGGGTAGTTTCGGAGATTCCCTCCGCATATACACAAACTCACACAATTTACACTCCTCTCTTTATAATATTAGTATAGATGAGCCTATTTTGAATCATTCAATAAACCACCAGATATTTCATTGCTCTAAAATTAAAAATCTGCGAGCTTACAGATTTCAGGATGTATCAGACACGATTTCCCAAATTGGATGGAATTTTCTGCAAAATGACGGTAAATCACCCACCTTATAAATAGATCAGAGAGGCAACAGTCAACGTTTGTTTGTAAAGCAGTCAAATGTCATTATGAAACCCCCTATTATCTAGAACACAAAAACAAATTATTGTTCTACATAGAAGAAGATCGCTAAATTTTGCTCAAAATGCGTAGAAAAACTTTGTTTTGAAATAGAAATTATACAAAAACGATTCTAAATGCGTGTATACAGAGTTTAAGAAAAATATCGTTTCAATAATTTTTCGCGCAGGATTGATTTAAAGTTCTACAATGCTTTTCTTTGAAGAAATATGTATATATGGTCACAATCTAAGGTCATTGGCAAATGAGATTTTCTGACAATGCTTTCTGCAACTGAGCATTAAAGTTATCACAGTGATTTATTAAAGGAAATTATTTAACACCTTGAATTGAAATTAATAACGTTCAACATGCAAAATATTAATTCATTCAAATTTCAAAGTAAATTGGCAGCGTCACGGGATTGTCAGAATATATCCGTTACTCATTATAATGTTGTATATTGTTAGTATAGAGGGTATGTTTAGCGGTGAGTAAAATGTAACCCATCAATGTCTGTATACATAGTGTCAATGATATGGGTTGGGAAACAACGCGATTGATGCAGTTTGCATTATGTATGCAAATTGCTCGGGCCAACAGTTTTTGTATAATTTATTAATTCATTTCACTTCAACAAAGTGTCAGTTTGATTTTTTAACTGGAATAATTTTGTATACCAAACACCAATTTTATAAATATACAGGCTGATTTTTAAGTTGGTTCTTCTTTTTTAACAGCGTGTAGAAATTCAATAGACGAGCAAATATTTTAAGCAACTTTTTTTATCAAAACTCAAAGTAAGAGAGAGACAGCCGTTTAAAGTTAAATTATTGTTTTTTTAATTTTGTTTGATTAATTTAAACGCCCAGTTAACAAACGCAAAGAAATGATAGCACGAATTGGAAATGCATCCCAAATAATTCGCGGAAGGCCCTTATCGCTACTACAAGCACGTACAGTACGGCTACGACGCATCTTTGTGTCCAACAAAACGGGGATAACTTCGAACAATTTCTGTGAACATATTACCATAGTGACATAACATAACGCCAGGGCCGACTTCAAAATTTGATCAAATTTAATAAAACTTTAAAAGCCCGTTTCTCTTTCATTTTTGAGTTTTGATAAAAAAGTAACTTGGAATATTTGTTCGTCTATTTGATTTCTACACGCTGTTTAAAAAAACATTCACTTTATAAATCACCATGTATACACGGATTGTATATTGAATAATCTGCTTTTAATACATAAAACAAAATAAATTAAGCCGACGCCAGGAGTCAGCTGAAACAAGAAAAGTAGATCAACTTTACTACTCTAATGCTGGGTTGCAGAAAATAATGTCAAAAAAATTAACTTGACAATTAATGACAATGATCTTAGATTGGGATCATAATTTATAGTTTTCATACATTCACGAGCAGTCTAATATGTTGCGAAACTTCCTGTCATGTAGAATATTAGATTGAACTCATACAAAAACAAACGACGCATCTATATAAAAAAGTTCGCTTTTCAAGCTAAATTTTGATTAAAATGTGTGGAATAAAGTTGTTTCAATGTGAAAATTGTGCAAAAAACTATGCGATATACATGTTAACACTGCTAAAAAATATCGTTTCTGTCGATCGATTTAAATTTCTACAATGCTTTTTTTATGTTGACATATTATGTATGGTCGCAATCTAACTACATTGTCAAATAAGACTTTCTGACAATGCTCCAACCCAACATAAATCTTTTTGGTTTCCAGGTTGTAAACCGCAAAGGAAGACACTTCCTCCACTGCCACACCTATACAGCTAGATCGATTTTTTACTCCCTGGAACCTATTTTCAGTAAATTTTATCCAAATCGTTAGAGCTGTTTTCGAGAACAAAATTCCAGCCAATTGGACGACGGGACCATTCCAATTCCAAAAATATTGACGTTTGATATAGTATAATAAAGAGAATAAAACTTCTGATGCTGCGTGAGGTGATGCGGTTAAGGGCTAGTATTCAATATGATACTTGCCATTCGTTGCCATGGTTATCTACATAATGTGTTCCACGTCATGTAAAAATTAATCAAAGCATGCTTAATTAGTTTACTTCTGACAGATTTACAAATAATAGAACAGTTGATTTTTTTTTATTAAAAAATATTTCCAAAACTATAAAGTTTAGAAAAAAAATGTTTAACAAAACTTTCTTGAAAAAATAAATAGAATAATAGGGCGTTATGAAATGTATACCATTATTACATAAAAAACACCATTATAGCATATATCTCTTCTGCGCATGCGCCGATTTTCCCCAAAAACAATAGGGCTCTTCATATTTGCATACCAAACATCCTCCTAAAATTTGGTTTCAATCTGTTTGACTTGTATCGTGTTCACAGACAAACGCACAGAGTTTTTCCAAAAGTAGGTTTTTTGAATTAGGGGACATCTAAACGAAAAAATATTGTAAAATTTTGAAAAGTGATTTTTGACCTAAACTAGTACCATTCTCCACTTGTGGGTTGAAATGGCAAAAGCTCGTTAAATAATATAGTAGGATTATAATATATTAACGCCACCTTTCGATAAAAAATGAAAAACCGAACTACCTTTGAATTACATACTTTAAATAAGGCTTTTAGTAGATCGTTTGTCTCTTGGCGATCTATCGAATGTCTTGATTAGTCTCACAAACTCGGCTTGATTTTTCAAGCTTCTCCAATTTTTCCGTTAAAAACTTCACCGGTTTCATTATAATTATTTCAATGCAAAATCTACATCAATTATTTAATATACATAAATATGAAAATACAAGAAGCAAGACGGTAAATTTACAGTTTCAAACAGTATAAAACCTAAATCACTAAAAAAAGTAAAGTTCCCGTATGAAATAAAAGAAATGTAAATTATTGATCTTGTTTAATGTAGGTGAAAATATTAAGTTTCTCGAACTAAATTCAAACCATTTAAAGTTTTCGTGGCATTATGACATCGTATCGAGAGAAAACCACTAGCTATGTAAGTCACGTGTAAAAATGTTCACATACGAAGTTTTCTTCATACATAATATCTTTATGTGACGTAACACTCGAAAGAAGAAAATCGTAATAAATATATCAAGTATCACCGGCAATTCAGAATTATTACCATTAGGTGTGCGCTGTAATACGGGAAACTGAAAAGTTTAAAGTTTTAGGGCAGCAAACCGACGTTATATTACGTAGTGAAACTGAGAGGAATTTTCCGTAAGTTGTAGGGTAAACGCAGACGAACGGAAAGAACGCTGTTTGGACATAAATGTGTGACTTACAGCTCTCACAGGAAATTCCTGTACTGCCAAAACTTATATAAGTACGTATAGAAAATTTCTCCTGCTCCAACTTCTCTACAAACTGAATTTAATTCTCTTTGACCATAATTCATACAACTTCATGTTCATTTGAAATTTTGTTATATGAAATAAGAGATATCATTTCATTTCATTTCAACCCATTTATTACCAGAATTGCAATTTAACTGTCAAACTTATGTAACAATAACTTTGTGAAATTATAGGAAAATTTTACACTATAGCTATATAGTTTAAAAGCTATATTAAACTAGCGAACACTCATTCATAAGAGATTTAACTCGTATCACAAACAGCGGTTAAGTATAAAAAAGCTGGAATATAAATAAAAAAAAAACTATATTTTAGACTCTAATCTGTAGTGGCGGATTAAGCATTCTGTAAGCACCGCCTCATTTTAAGTCCTTCGTTAATATTTTCGATTTTACCATTCCAACCAAGTGGGGAATGGTACTAGTTTAGGTCAAAAATCACTTTTCAAAATTTTACAATATCTTTTCTTTTTGAGGTCCCCCGAATCAAAAATCATATTTTTGGAAAAACCCTGTGCGTCTGTTTGTCTGTGAGCACGATACAGGTCAAACAGATGAACGGATTGAAACCAAATTTTGGGAGGATGTTTTGTATGTAAATATGAAGAGCCCTATTGTTTTTGGGAAAAATCGGCGCATGCGAAGAAGATATATATGCTACAATGGTGTTTTTTATATAATAAGGGTATACTTTTCATAAAGGATAATTATTACATTCATTTTTTCAAGAAAGTTTCGTTAAACAATTTTTTTTCTAAACTTTGTAGTTTCGGAAATATTTTTAAAATAAAAAAAAACCAGCTGTTCTTTTGTTTGTAGATCTGTCAGAAATAAACTAGTTAAGCATGCTTTGATTAATTTTTACATGACGTAGAACATATTATGTAGGTAACCATGGCAACGAATAGCAAACATCGTATTGAATACTAGCCATTACCCGCGGCACCTCACGCGAAGTAGCGTACATTAGACAAGCACCTGCAACCAGCAGTCAGCAACGACCGTCAGTCGGTCGCCTGCAATTTCTGTCTAGTCTTGTTGGACCTATCTAGTGTGCTAGTGATGTGTCGTTTTCATTAATTAGTTTGCATTGATAAAATTACTTGAAAACTACAAAATTTCTAGCTATATTTGCTGTTTTGTGTGCTGGTCTAGTGTACGACATGGTTCCATGATAATTGATCCTCCGACAATAAATCCCCGACAAAATATACCCGACAAAATATTCCCGGACAAAATACCCCCGGACAAAATATCCCCGGACATATTGCCCCCGTGACAAAACATCCCCGACAATTGATACCAAATAAACATTAATTTACAAATAAAATCAAATATTATGAAGCTTCCCATTTTGTATTTTAAGTAACTCAAATGGATGTTTGTAAGTTGCTGTTCTGTTGATTTCTCGTCACGCGCAGTCAGTCGCTCACTTAGTAATACAGTAACCCAAATTGATTATTTTTGTCACCCAAAATTGTAATTTACAGTCACTCGTTTAAATACTATCCACCCCGTCATCGTTGACCCCGGAATTGTTTTTTTAAAAACTCCAAATTTGCCCCTTCCCGTTTCACTTCGAGACAATTTGTATACCCGTTTATCGTTCTCCCCGGAATTGTTTTTTTAAAAACTGCACATTTGACCCTTCCCGTTTCACTTCCAGACAATTCGCATACCCGTTTATCGTTCTCCCCGGAATTGTTTTTTTAAAAACTCCACATTTGCCCCTTCCCGTTTCACTGCGAGACAATTCGCATACCCGTTTATCGTTCTCCCCGGAATTGTTTTTTTAAAAACTCCACATTTGCCCCTTCCCGTTTCACTGCGAGACAATTCGCATACCTGTTTATCGTTCTCCCCGGAATTGTTTTTTTAAAAACTCCACATTTGCCCCTTCCCGTTTCACTGCGAGACAATTCGCATACCCGTTTATCGTTCCCCCGGAATTGTTTTTTTTAAAACTGCACATTTGCCCCTTCCCGTTTCACTTCGAGACAATTCGCATACCCGTTTATCGTTCTCCTTGGAATTGTTTTTTTAAAAACTCCATATTTGCCCCTTCCCGTTTCACTTCGAGACAATTCGCATACCCGTTTATCGTTCTCCCCGGATATGTTTTTTTAAAAACTCCACATTTGCCCCTTCCCGTTTCACTGTGAGACAATTCGCATACCCGTTTATCGTTCTCCCCGGAATTGTTTTTTTAAAAACTCCACATTTGCCCCTTCCCGTTTCACTTCGAGACAATTCGCATACCCGTTTATCGTTCTCCCCGGAATTGTTTTTTTAAAAACTCCACATTTGCCCCTTCCCGTTTCACTGCGAGACAATTCGCATACCCGTTTATCGTTCTCCTCGGAATTGTTTTTTTAAAAACTCCACATTTGCCACTTCCCGTTGCACTGCGAGACAATTCGCATACACGTTTATCGTTCTCCTCGAAATTGTTTTTTTAAAAACTCCACATTTGCCCCTTCCCGTATCACTGCGAGACAATTCGCATACCCGTTTATCGTTCTCCCCGGAATTGTTTTTTTAAAAACTCCACATTTGCCTCTTCCCGTTTCACTGCGAGACAATTCGCATACGAGGATAAATTGTCGGGGATCTTTTGTCACGTGGGTATTTTGTCCGGGGATATTTTTTTTGGGAATATTTTGTCCAGGTATATTTTGTCGGGGATATTTTGTCGGGGATTTTTTGTCGGAGGATCAAGAAGCCTGATACGGTACGACATCGAGCAGGTCGTGCAGATTTATGCTTGTTTTTTGATTTTTCACCAATATTACACATTTATTGATCATTAATTTATTAATCATAAACAAAACGTTAAAAACAAACGATTTTATTTTTTTAAGGCCTCTGCAATACTGAGGCCGCATACGTCCCGGTAAACATTTTTTTCCTTGACTGGAGGTCGGTACCGTGGGGGGACACAAAGAGCGCGAGGGAGTGGGTTTTAGTGGGTATGGAGCAATGCTTCGAGTCCCACACTACCCAGAGAACACCTGGGTGTCCGTAACTGGATTTCCCCCTCCGTACAAAAAAAAACATTTTTTTCCGCCACCAATAGCTTCAGGGTTTGACCCATGTGTCAATTTCTTATTACCTTAAAAAAATCAACAATATGTAGTCGGTAATCATACACCTACATTACCTACATTAGGTATACCTACATTTTTTCCCATTTTTAAAATCATAATTTGATGAACAAATAGTACAATATTTTTTTAATTAAGAATCAGCTTCAATTGTTAAACAAAAATTTTTAATTAAAAATATGATATTAATAAATTATAAAGTTCATTCGTAATGTAATTTGTTTCGTTTGCAAGAAATACTCTAGCTGTACATTTTTTTTTATTCACTAAAACTGGTTGCAAATGCTCTGCAGATTATACATTACTAGGTATATAAGATACACCACGAGTAGACATCTTTTTCATTTAAATTTTTGATCCCAGTGACGTATCCATAATTTCATTTTGGAGGGAATATTGAAAACTTGTGAAAAAAAATTATAAAAAAATCTGCATAATTATGGTTGATATTATTTTTTATTTTATTACCATTCATTTTATACATTCCCTAAAGAATAAAATCTTAACATCGAAATTTAAGACAAGCCCCTTGAAACTACACCGAACCCCCCTCCCCCACTTTAATAATAGTGTAAATAATATGACCTCTAAAACTCTCGACTGGGCGCCGGGTCCTCTGGTTCTCTAGTTACATCCCAGCTCACCACTCCTCTATGACCCCATGATTAAAATAAATTCTGAATCTGAAAACTGTATACATGTCTACTTATAATTGTTATACTACAACATTGAGAAAGATCATAATTTATAGCGTTCGGTTTACATAAAAAAATTTCATTCTCTGCTTTTTATGTACAAGAAAATGAAACGCGGGTGTGTGTTAAGGTCAATTCTCAATATTAAAAATAGAACTGTGTAACATTTTTCTTTTATAATTTACTAAATGGCGCCTTACCCAGTGGCGTAACTATACCACCTGAGGCCTGTGGCAAATTCATCGGATGGGGCCCTCCCTTAATATAAAAAAGTTTCACGTTGTAGGTAGTTTCGTCTTTATAAATCACGAAGTAAAGTAGATATTTGTATAATTCGTGTATTTTCTTGATTTAATACAAAATACAAAATTAAAATTGTTTATCAAATGTTGCAATAAATGTTAGGATCCTTCTGTCCTATGACCTCTATGTTCGGGGGTTCCGCGACTTTTCACCCCCCGACAAAATATCCCCGACAAAATATCCCCCGACAAAATATCTCCGTGACAAAATATCCCCCGACAAAATATCTCCCCGACAAAATATCTCCCCGACAAAATATCCCCCTACAAAATATCTCTAGACAAAAAAACCACAACTATTGAAAGCCTCCCGTCTCTTATCTAATTCGCATACCCCGTTATCGTTCACCCCGGAATTGTTTTTTTTTTAAACTCAACATTTGCCCCTTCCCGTTTCACTGCGAGACAATTCGCATACCCCTTTATCGTTCACCCCGGAATTACAATTCGCATACCCGTTTATCGTTCACCCCGGAATTGTGTTTTTAAAAACTCCACATTTGCCCCTTCCCGTTTCACTGCGAGACAATTCGCATACCCCTTTATCGTTCACCCCGGAATTGTTTTTTTTTTTTAACTCAACATTTGCCCCTTCCCGTTTCACTGCGAGAAATTCGCATACCCCTTTATCGTTCACCCCGGAATTACAATTCGCATACCCGTTTATCGTTCACCCCGGAATTGTTTTTTTTAAAAACTCCACATTTGCCCCTTCCCGTTTCACTGCGAGACAATTCGCATACCACTTTATCAAAAAAAGCGATGGTTTTCAATCTTCATGAAAATGTGAGTTTTAAGTTGGTCTCAAAGTGAAAAAAAAATAAAAAGTAAAAACAAAACTCATTCCGGTACCGGGAATAGTTTAGGAAAAGATTTCAATAATTAAAAAATAATTTGAATAATTAAGTAAACGATTTAATTTGATGAACGTGTTTTTCATGAAAATTTTATGTTTTTATTTCTCTTATTCAATTCAGACGTTCTTTTGTCGGGGGATATTTTGTCGCGGAGATATTTTGTCAGGGGATATTTTGTCTATAGGATATTTTGTCGGGAGATATTTTGTCGGGGGATATTTTGTCGGGGAGATATTTTGTCGCGGGCTATTTTGTCGGGGATATTTTGTCGGGGGTTGAAAACGCGCAGTACCATGTTCGGGGACCCCCTCAGGCCAGGGGCCCGTGGCATTTTGCCCATTCTGTCACGTATACTGTCTCCAGTTTAGAAACTACAAGGCAAACATTTAGATCCGACTAAATAATCGCGCTTATTTATTTTTAATTTTATTAAATACTACGTTTGAAGGTATTGAAATTTTAAAATACATCAAGGTTATTTTTTGCAAATAATATTTCACAAAAATTCAAGGTTTAGCTAGGACCCTACAACTCTTCAGCCAGGTCTTCGATTTTGTGTTCAGACATTGCAAAAGAAGTGTTACACAAATTTTCACTTACCCAAAAATGCTTGATAGATCTTGGACTATTAGTGATACTGTACTGAACAAATAACGTGGATTATGAAGAGTGGAAAGAAAATGTAAAGGTGACTGACAGATTGCCTTCATGGTGACAGATACCAACTATTCCAAATATTCTCAAGTCTTACAAAGTAAAAGTTAACAAATGTGTTACTTCATTAGTAAATATGGTCCAAAATATTTTGTATATGAAAACAAGGATGATTTGCCTATGAGTTTTACTAGAAACGACGTACTTCTTTAAGGATGTATGAGGTATACAAAAATATGTCCATAATTGCATATTATAAAACGTTAGGAACAACGTCAAATTGTACGAAAAATATTATTTCGGTACAATTTGTTAGACACGAATACAAATGTACGTATGAGTGATCAACTAGTACGAAAGATATCGTGACAGCGTCGCAGTCGAACAGTAATTAAACCTTTAAATTTCGTTGGTTTGCTGTCAAAAGTAAGTAATAGTTAATGTTATGGTATACCTAAATGTTTATAAGCTCTATTACTCCATGAGTGCGCTGTTGTCAAGTTTGTCAAGTGTAAATACATATTTATAAAACACTTTGATACTTTTCAGCAATAATTATTTTTTGTGACGAACATATTATATTGTAAAATTTTTTTTGATCATATTATACTATGTGTTTTACCTGTATTAAACTATTAATGCACGAACTCATGTTAATTTCATAATTTTAATTTTTTTAAACGAGTTAGTAAACCATTCTGAAATAAGTTGACAAAATTTCATTCATTTCTCGTTATCCCCTATATTATTAAACGAGCTAATCTTGTATCTACCTATGCGCCTACCTATGTCCCTAAATATTTTCTCGAAAACGGCCCTAACGATTTGGATGAAATTTACTGAAAAGGGATTTTGGGGGGCAAAAAATCGTTTAGCTAGGTCTCATCTCTCGGAAAAATCGTTTTCTTACAAATTTTATCATTATAAAAATCAATTTTTTGACGTATGAAAATACTTAAATATTGTAAGTAGGTTTTGGAATTTTATACAAACAATGAAATCAGTATTTTATTTAACTTTCCGAGCAAAGCTCGGTCACCCAGGTACTACATCCTTAATCCTGCTTATTTTTTTAAGTTACCATGTAAATGCAAAATTTGTTTGGATGACTATAACAGCTGATTATATTAAAATATTACGGATTCATGAGAAAGACGCGAATCCGGATGT
Organism: Xanthostigma xanthostigma; assembly: GCA_963575645.1. Taxonomy (NCBI): domain Eukaryota; kingdom Metazoa; phylum Arthropoda; class Insecta; order Raphidioptera; family Raphidiidae; genus Xanthostigma; species Xanthostigma xanthostigma. The sequence goes on from OY754468.1 coordinate 20,153,075, forward strand.
TTCTTGAGTAACCTTAAGAGCTTTGAGACTTGCGTTACATATCTTGGTTAGACGGATATATGTATGTAGAAGTTTTAATTTGTATTCTCTGTATAAAAGTACAATGATAAAGAGGAATGAAAACAAAACAGCCATCTCAATTTTACCAGAGAGCTTTTAATATGAACAGCCATACTACAAATAACAAGGCAAAAGCTTTATGTATGCTTCTCGATCTTTTTGTAATCGTTCTCTTTTCAAAGAAAAAACTATACAGTCCGGAGATCGAAGCTTTTTTTATTGTCTCATATTTTTCAGAGAAAGACGTAAATAGACGTTTGTTAAAGAAATCATTTAATTAGCTCTTCTATGTCTCGATTTTGTTAAACAATGCAAAGATCGAACAACTATACACTAGAGCAGGGCATGCACAGACCGCAGCTTCCAGGCACCGCGAAAATGGCCTGTTGATAGTTGAATACCCAACAAATTTAATGAAGGTAGTTTACTTAACTTCTACCCCTGCATTCATAAAAACCCATTTAAAGTATTGCGAACATTTCTTATAGGTTCTGGCATTTTTGTTGACGATTTTATTGTTTCAGGATTAGGAAATGGTTATGTAGAATTTGTTACCGTGACTATAGAGAAAAAGCAACGCTCTGAGCATGCGTGTAGAGTGCGTATGACGCTTTAACAGAGAGAGCATAAAAGTTTCTCCCACTCTTTCGTCTCAACTGTCGGTTGAAGTCGAAGATGGGGAAGCGTTTCATTTTTCGTCCGATTCAGGTCAATTTGCCTTTTTTCGTGAGGGGGGAATTCTTTTTACGAACACTTATGGCGTAGTGTGGAACTCTACCCAATAAAACCCCCCTCTATCACCCCCGTATCGGCACTCCGGAATTGCATACAATCAAGTTGACGACTAATCATTGATTCGCCCAAAGAGAAAAAACTCTATTTTGTGGCTACTGATCACCTCTTCAGGGTTTAGGCCGATTTGCCCTACCGCGCCTAAAGAATCACTTCAAAAAAAATTGGGACATTATAGTCATCGTTTTCCAAAAGTCAATATATACACATGCAGTGAGTCAACCGATACATTTTTAGGCGCGATTAGCGTAAGCTAAAGCGCCTTATATGTACTCGCTTTGTCTGTGAATCTGTGAGTCACGCTTTTTGTATCCAGCGTACAGCCCAAACGCCTTAACCGATTTTAAAAAACTTTTTTTTGTTCGATTCGTCTCCGGGTAACTTAAATCCTAACGTCGCCCGATTTTTGAATTTTGACCCCAGAGGGGAGCAATAAAGAAATATCGAAGTTTTTTGCTTATAACTCACTCAATTTAAATCAGATCGGTTCGAAACCTGTCTTAAACGAAAGAGGAGAAAATTTTACATAAATTTCGTACAACAGAATTTGCCAAAACAGGTTTTTTATACAAATTTATTTAGAAATAAATTCAATTTGATATAATCGATGGCAAACATCTTTCGGTTATCTCTCTCTGTTGCACGGTTTAATATGGTAATATAAAGATTACGTTTGTTCTGTCTTAAAATAAAACGATTGCATTTGTTCAAAAACGGATGGCATTTCAAATATTTGTGAAATGCAACGCCTTCTGAGTTAACAATTTGAATAACTAATTATTAGAACATAATACTTTGACAGATGCAAACGTCATTTTTGACATTTCTTACCATTCCGACACCACGGATGAGCGGATTGAAACCAAATTTTGGGAGGATGTTTGATATGCAAATATGAAATGGCCTATTGTTTTTTGGGAACATCGGCGCATGCGTAAAAGAGTATATCTTTTATAATGTTGTTTTATATAATAATAATATAGTTTTTAAAAAGACTTATTATTTTATCTATTTTTACATGAAAGTTTTGTAAATTTTTTGGGGAAAATCGGCGCATGCGCAAAAGAGATATGGGCTATGACGTTGTTTCTTATATAATAATGCTTTACATTTCATAACGGTTGATTATTCTATCTGTCTTACAAGAAAGTTTTGTAATTTATTTTTGGGGAAAATCGGCGCATGCGCAAGAGATATTATGTGCTATAACGTTTTTTTATATAACAATGGTATACTTTTCATAGCGGCTTATTATTCTATCTGTTTTACAAGACATTTTTGTACTTTATTTCGGGAAAAATCGGCGCATGCGCATCAGAGATATATGTTATTACAAGAAAAATAAAATAATAATAAAAAGAAAGTTTTTATTGAAATGTACCAAAATGGAAATATAATTATTTCAATAATTTTTGGTAATAATTATAAAAAAGTTGGTTGTGACTAATTATTAATAAATTATTAAAATGATTTTTTCCTTTCTGTGTTTCAATATTTTCAACTGTAATTTTTTTCGTAGATTAAGTTAATTAAATTATATTATTAAGCTCAAAGTGTCGTTAAAAATATACTATAATTTTCAAACATAACGCCGGGGTATATTTTATAGAATTTCGCGCCTTGTAATTCTTGAATTACTTGTGTCTTCAGACAATATTTTTTTATATTCAATGAGAAGCTTTCTCCTTTCTTTCAATATAATTATTATTTTCAAATATAGCCAACCGCAAATGGAAGCCACAAGGCTAGTTATTAATTAAACGAAATGATGTCGTTAAGTTATAATAATGACGGGATTTGTTTTGAACACACGAGTAAGCGTTTCAATCACAACGGACTGTGAACATGGCGCTCAGCGCTGTGACCGACGACGAATGTGTGCACGGTTTATTTTTATTATCAAAAGAAAACTTTATTGCTTGTTTCCATTAGTGATTTTTCTTCTTTTTCTACGAGTTACAGAAAAAAGATGTAAAAAACGTTAGTCGGACACAAAAAAACACATATATGTTGTATGTGTCTAAATTGTACAGGATGCTCGAAAAACGGTTAACCTTTAACTGGCTAATGGGATGTCGCGTAAGTTTGACGGTAATTATGCTTGTTGATGATAATCTGTGCAGACGATTGATCAATATAAAAAAAAACGTTTAATGTTTCATTAATAAAAAATATTGATAGTATAAACTTGAAAAAAAGAATATTTATTTTTTAATTCAATAAGAATGTTTTAAGGAATGATTTCATGTGTTTGATAACATTTAATATGAAAATAATTGATTTTCAAAAATTGTGCAAAATTATGATTAAAAAATTTCAATTGTTATTATTAATACATTGCCTATATTGACCACAAGTTTTGTATTCATAAATTTTATATTCTTATGAACTATTGGCAATGTTCATTCTTTACATGCGACGTATTACGTGTTCGGATTCCTTTTGTCTAGTCTTCTTGTTATTAACTATCGAATTGTTGTGCGCTCTTCGTCCTGTTTGAATATTCAGTCAATATTTTTGTGTACATCCAGTATAATCGAGTGTATACTATACAAGCACAGTTGGTGAATCCTAACAAATAGAGGTCTAAATCCTACAGAAGACACGTCCCATATGGGTCGCGAGCATATACGCAGGCCGGGGCCACTCTGCGAACTGTCACACATGCACAGACAAATATGTGAAAAAGACATTCACTAATATACTGACAGAACAAAGACAGAGAATATTGTGTCTCGGCTTCTCGAGAAATGTTCTCGCCTTAAGTGAACACTTCTATTTATAGATTATATTGATCAACGTCGAAATATTGATGAAGTGTCGATTCATTGATTGACAGAGCCCCAATGATATGTTTCAAATTTCGACTACGGACAGGCGGCTGAGCGACCGTCCGGGACGTCATGTCCGGAGAGGGGGCGGAAGGCTATAGATTTTTCAACTAAAACATCTTCAGATCTATTTTCGGACGGAAGTAACGTGTTTACGCGGTTTCCGCTAATTAAAGGCATCGACGGTGCAAAACGCATATGTAGAAACCATCTTGAACGAAAAGTGAAACAAAGCTACGGGCGCAAACCAATTTTGTGATCAGCCGAAACACTGGCGGAGGTCAACCAAATACATAGTTATATTTCTAACAACAATGATTTATTAAAATTAATATTTATTATACCTATGTAAATATATATTAATGTTTTAAATCGTCGTAAAAAAATCATTAGCAAAGCCAAAAATGTACAACCCACACATATTTTTTATTCTATCTGAACACAGAGAGTATAGTCATATCGAGGGTTAATGTGCAAAAGGTCTAAAGTGACAGTTTCTAAAAAAACAGTTATCCATTAAATTTAAATATTTTACTTAAAAACGTACAATCGTACCCCACGGCGAAATTATTTATATATCAAGACAGATTTGTAAAATATATTATTTTATAGGCAAGTAAAAATAATATTGAAATTTGAAAAAGTGGCTATTTTATTTAATTCGTACAAATAACAAAGATTTTAAGTGTAGCGTAGTAAAATTGTGCGTTAAATGTTATATTTTCAGCCATTAACTACATCTGTTAATTTTCACCGAAATAATTAATTTCCACTTTCCGCTTAACTTCGTTACAGATTTGTGTTAATAGCGGTCGTTTAAAATGTGATTGTACAACCAATTCACGTGTTTAGTGCTGAATTGCTCAACGGCATAACATTTATACTCGCGAGACTTAAATCCATATCAGCGGCACTCAAACTTTATGATTTAAACATAAAATAACACGTTTATTCATGTACAGTGAACGTTCATATATATGCAAACACTCATATTTGTGCGGTTATAAAACTACAACCTGGTAAATTTTATTTCCAAGTTGTTTAAGATTATTAATACCGTACTAGTCGTAATTGAGTTCATATTTTATCGTAACAAAAAAATGCTATATGACTCTCTAAATTAATTTTTTCTTACTCAAATTTTATATCCCATCAAACATATTTTTTTATATTTACGAAATTTATAATTAGACATTAGGCTTAATTGTACTTACCGCAGTATATTTCGTTTAATGTATATGACAGAGACAGATATAGTTCAAACATGGCTAACTGCATGTATGCTCGGCAATTTTTAAGTAATACACATGAAAGTTTTTAAAGTAAAACTTCTTTAGGTACGTTTGACTTGGGGAGTAAGCTGGTGAATGCGTGACGAGAGCGTTTACAAAAAGTGTGATCTGGCGAGGCGAACGGAAGTTGACGTGAACGGTGATTTGGATGACAAATATTTCACAGGCTAGTAGTGCCATCAGGTGGCCGAAACAAATACTTCACTCACTAGTGGTGCCATCAGATGGCCGAAAATATAAGCAGTACTAACAATAGAATGACACTACTTTACTTGCCAGTGGCGCTATCGGGTGACAGAAAAAAGTTTTGTAAACGTACTTAAGAGCCCGTTTGCCGATCACAGAGGGGAAGCTGTATTTTGCGGCGTGTGGTGAGGAAACATTTTGAAACATTCCATTCATAATAGTACACCTAATTATTGTGGTCTATGAGAATTGAATGCTCTCTCTCTATCTTTCACACATGTGAGAAGGATTGACAAAGAGAACCGAATTATTATATGCCTCGTTATAGTGATATACATACTATTACATGTGTTAGTATACTAACACAGACACGTATAGACTGCAGATATCAAATAGGGATGTGCTATATTCATTTTATATCCAGAATTACAAAACTTTACAACATATAATTTATCTGCAAAGAAATAGTTTACAAAAAATAGAATTATGTTAAATGTCACAAAAATATGGAAAAAAATGTATTGTATATTCATAATAATAACTATAATACAGTAGGTACTGTTTGTTACAATTAGGGTTGCCACCTTTTTTTCGAAAAAAAAAAGTATTTTTTTAAAGTTGCAAAAATATAGGACTTTCATTATTTGTTTTATATATTATTTATTTAATTACTTAATTTATGACTGAGTTTCTTTACTCCACAGACCACAGTGACACAACTATTAGCCAACTTATGAGCTATGGAATCTAATACAGTTGCATAAATAAAAATTTGAAAAGAAGTTTGACCCTGCAGGCCATCCCTGTAACTTCCCGCTATTTTCGAGTTCAAAACGCTCAAAAATATATAAAATACAGCAAGAAGTTTATTTTTAGCTCTTCGAGCCCAAAAAAAAAAACACTTTGTTACGAAATTTTCGTTCACGATATCTCATGAACAAATGAACCGATTTTGATGCAATTTGCGGTAGTCGACGCAATTTTTTAACCTAAAAAAATAATTTATTACAGAAAAATCGATCTCATAGGAATTTTACGAGCAATTTAAAAAAAAACACTTTTTTACGATTTTTTCGTTCACGGTATCTCGTGAACAAATGAACCGATTTTGTTCGGTTTGCGGAAATCGACGCAGTTTGTTAAGGAGAAGAGCTGATTAGATTTTGGAATTAATCGGTTTAGTAGTTTAGAAAATATTTTACAAAAGCAAATTTTAAAAAATTTTTGAAACTTGTTTTTTTAAGATTTCTCAAAATTTTTTGGGCCGAATCGTTTCAAATTTTCAGGAAGTCTAAGTTCACTAAGTTCACGTCAGATGCCGCAAAATGCGTTTCAGTCGGACACTCCATTCAAAAGATATAAAAGGTTTACATACATACAAACACACACACACACACACACACACATACAGCCCTACGGACATCACCGCCAAAATAGTTTCAATAGCTTCCTAGGACCTCAAAACGTCAATATCTGGCGAAAACTCGATTTTCGAAAATCGGGGTGAAACCAATAACTTCCCGATTTTTGAAAAAAAAAAAATTTTTTTTTTTTAAGCGGGAAGTTAATAATAAATCAGTTAATTTACTAGAAATCAATTAAAAAAATTTTATTTTTTTGGTTTTTTAATTCTGAATTTTTATTATGTACATAATTTTATTACAATTCATTCTTATTTTATTATGTCCCCTCATGCGCCTAGGCACAGGTTTTTTGACATTAGCGCGTTATAACTTTAAAAATATTAATTTTAGGAAAAAAGTTTGAATTAAAAGCTGTAGAAAATTTGTAGATTTAAAACTTAAGTCATTAGCATTTTATTGTTTAAACAATTATTAGAAGAGATATGGATCCAAAAGTCAATAAACAAATCGTAATAGTTGAATAAGTCGTAAACGGTAAGTGATACAAAAGAAAAGTATTAAATCTATTAACAATTGTACTACTTACCCTTTATTACTATATTACCCACTATAACTTACTGTCTATACTTACCCTCTAGCATCGTAAATTTATACTTACCTAAATATCTTATAATATTTTGTATTCCATAACATATACTTTGTAACCTATTTTTATAATATTATGTGCTAATGACCTGAGTAGTCGAAGCGCATTTTTTTTTTCTCTAAATAAAAAAAAAAAAGTATTAAACAAAAAAGATAGTAAATTTATTTATCTACAATAAAGGTTATTACCTTTTTTCGCCTCAAGTGCACGGTTAGGAAGATATAGGCTGAAACGGTTTTTGTCAAAATGGCGGCACTTCCGCCCTCCTAATTTGTAAGGATTTTGTGCATTTAGGGTCAGTACGTGATACTGAACCTATTTAAGAAAACAAACAAAAGTTGTAGGATAATGTAGAAAAAAATTCTCTATTACCTGTACTAGTGCCATAGTAATTAAAACAGTTTTATTATTTACATCATTTTAATTCAAAATTCTTATTTTGTCATTAATTCTGAATTTTTATTATGTAGGTACTATGACGAAAAGTCCAGGCTAGCTAAGCTCAGCGGCGCAAAGGTCGTGGGTTCAGTTTTTTTTTTTTTTTTTTTTTGGCAAACGTGCTTAAAAGGGCTTAAAAAATGTTAACTAATCAAAAAAAAAAAAACACTCAAAATTGACACAGGCAAATGCCTGACAATAAAATCCTACCACCTACCACTCGACAAATAAAGACAAACACAATCGAAACCGTTTTTTAGTATTTTCAAAATATTTTATATAAAAAACAAGGAATCTATTTTCAATCTCAAGAATATTTAATATCGTATGTGTCGTACCGACTGATGTCAGAAAAGGGCGCCAGGACAAAAAGACCATACGAGGCAACACAAACGGTCCAAGATTGTGTGCGAGAAAAAGATTCTAGAAATCCTTTCCAACCAATTAAACATAAAACCAAATTTCAGACAAAACACAAAATTGAATCATCTAAGAAAATACCCCATAACTTAATCCAACTACAAGACTGACAATTCAATTTCTAGAACACACAGGTAACACATTAAAATCAGCGGTGTCAACCACGCCAAAAGACAGGCCCGCCACTGGCAGCACCGTGAGGTCTTTTTAATAATTATTACGATTTTTTTTTTTTTTTTTTTTTTTTTAAAAGAGCCAATTAGTCAAAAAACAACAAACAGCAAATCCAAACTCCAGCAAAATCCGACAACCTAAAAAAATCCTATCTCAAATCCAAAACAGACAAATCGTCAATCCAAAAACGACCTATCCAAAATTCGACACTCCAAAACAAGCGCCAAAATATTAAAAATCCAACCAAAAACGTTCCATTCCAACACAATCATCCACAAAACATCATTTTCTCATCTCAAAAAAATCGCGTATGTGGCCGCTGTCACGGCTCGCCGTCCTCTCCCAGCTATATCACCAACCGATTCTGTCCGCCCTCCAGACCAGATCGCGACAGAATCTAACAACGACGAGCTCACTTGCACGCATCACAGTCGACTGGCCTTCTCAGTCACACTCATTTCATTCCGCGTATTACCTTTTCAAACCTGATCCGCTCTGTCGTCTGGCGCTCGTCCATCATACACTGTAACGGTATTAAAAGCAAGATTTTGATTTTTTTTTATAATATAGGCTCGATCTATTATTTTTTTCGGGGGCCTCCAATTGTTAACCGTTACACTCCCCCTCTCCCTGGAAAAAAAATGTGAGCAAGCGAACATTTTTTCAACACGTGTCCAAACTAAAGAACAACAGCTCAGTCTGACTCGTCATCATGTGATTCAATAGTACGAAAAGGTTTCAAATCCTTGGTGTGCCACCGTCCCAAACTAACACCAGAATCATCGGCGAGCTCCACAATCAAATCTGACACTACCTCCCGAACAACAGCTTCGGTATATCTTGGAGCAAGTTTGGCCGCCACGTGCTTAGCATTACTCGACATGATATGATGTCGTTTCCACACACGATCACCAACATTATAAACCTCAGCGGGACGCTTTCCCTTATTATAGGAGCGGACGTTCTTATGGTACGCCTCCGTGAGATGGCGTTGAACCGTTCGGTAGATTTCCGGAAGTTCTTCCAGCTCCTGAACATGCAAGTTCCGTACTGCATCCATGTCTACTTCATCGCACTCATCTAAGCGACCGAAATAGCTCCCGCTGGCTGGAACAAACCGACCAAAATTGAGAAATGCTGGCGAGAATCCGGTTGATTCGCTGACTGCTGTTCGGAGAGCAAAACCTATCTTTTGGATCTCCTGATCCCACGTCCGATGGTCAGCCTCCTGAAGATATGACCGGATGGCAGCGCCAATGGTTCGATTGTATCGCTCAACAAAGTTCACCTGGGCGTGATATCGAGCATTCGGCCACAGCTTAACACTATACTGGCGGACAAGATCTTTTATTCGCTGATTAATGAACTCAGTCCCATTGTCACACATTAAGATTTGTGGAACGCCGAAGAGTAAAAAGACTTCCTCCTCGAGAAATTTGGCAATCGCCGAACCGTTGGCATGCCGGAGGGGCTTTAGCAGGGTGAACTTCGTAAACCAATCCGTTACCACCAATAAGTAGGACGCACCACTCTTAGATTTTGGAAGGGGGCCTATAATGTCGGTGGCAATGAGTTGCCACGGTCGAGAGACCTGTTTTGGTCTGCCCATAAAACCCGGCCGAGCCGTGGTAGTCATCTTCTGAGCGGCGCAAACTTTGCACTTCTGCACGTACCGTTTAATATCCCGACGCATGCGAGGCCAATAGTACAATTCTCGAACCCGATTGACAGTCTTAAAAAATCCCAAGTGGGCCGCCGTGGGCTCATCATGACATGCTCGCAACACGTCCCTCCGTTGACGAGAAGGCACGATCAACTTCCAGTTCACATTATTTTTAACACCAAAATCCGACGATACAAACTTATACAACCGACCGTCAATCACATTATATCCCGGGAAATCATCTGGGCTAGCTGTCACAATGCGTCTCAAATTCGAGTACCATCGGTCTCGATCACAAATTTCGGGATCCAAATTCACTAAACATACTTCAAGCGGCGACCTCGACAAAGCGTCCGGTACCACATTCAACGCACCCTTTCGATGCACAATGTCGAATTCAAATTGTTGCAGCCTAACAGACCAACGAGCAAGACGTCCGACAGGATCTTTAAGGCTATGGAGCCATAACAGCGAGTGGTGATCCGTTATAACACGAAATCGAACGCCTTCTATGTAAGGACGAAACTGCTCCACTGCAAATAGTACTGCTAGGCACTCCTTTTCAGTAACCGTATAGTTTCTTTCGGCTGCCGACAAGGTTCGGCTGGCATACGAAATTGGTGTCTCTACACCATCCTCATTCTCTTGGGTCAAGACACAACCCAATCCAACATTAGAGGCATCACACTGGATGGTAAAACGCCGCTGAAAATTTGGGCTCGCAAGAATAGGTGCTGATACAAGAGCCTGTTTAATTTTTAGGAACATGTCTTCCGCTTCTGGGGTCCAAACAATACCTTGACCTTTCCGACGTCCCTTTATCAGAGCAGTGATGGGTGCTGTTAAGGTTGAAAAATCCAAAATAAAACGCCTGTACCAAGAGCACATACCAATAAAGCGTTTAACCTCTGTACAGTTCCGAGGACGGGGATATTCAACCATCGCAGCAATCTTGTCTGGATTGGTGCGCAACCCACATCGATCAACCACGAAACCCAAGTATTTGAGAGACGGAAAGCAAAAACGACACTTCTCCGGATTGATAGTCAACTTAGCTTCTGATAATCGACGGTATACTTCCAACAGAACCTCGATGTGTTTCTCAAATGTCGGGGCAACAACGATAATATCGTCTAAATAGACGAATGCATAAGGATCCAACTCAGGTCCCAGAACCTGATCCATAAGTCTCTGCTGAGTCTGAGGAGCGTTGTTAAGGCCAAACGGCATAACTAAAAATTCAAAGAGACCCTTACCCGGAACACTAAAATCGGTTTTCTCGCGTGACGTGGTTTCGAGAGGAATTTGCCAAAAGGCGCTTTTCAAATCGATGCTTGACAAATATTTAGCACCGGCTAGTTTGTTTAAAATGTGGTCCACGCGAGGAAGAGGGTAAGCATCTTTTTTCGTGACGGCATTCAGCTTGCGCCCATCAAAACAAAACCGATAGTCGCCCTGCGACTTTTTCACTAAGAGGACGGGGGATGACCACGGACTCGACGATCTCTGAATAACACCAAGTTTCAACATCTCATCCACCTCGCTATAAAGATGTTTCAGTAGGTAAGGGGACAAAGGGTATTGTCGTTGCTTGATTGGCAAGGCATCTCCCGTATCGATGTGATGTACGATCTTGTCAGTACGTCCCAATTTAGTGCCATTTACCCACGAAAGTTTTCCAAACTGTTTGAGGACACCGTCCAAGTGCCTACGCTGAGCATCGTCTAGTTCTGTTCCACTTTTAATACCCTCAAAAGCCCCATCAGACCCCCTCAGCATTCCAGCTGTTTTGTCTATCACACAAATATTTTTATTACCGACCAAATATCGATTTACCCGAAAATCAATCACCAAACCAAATTCCCGACAAAAATCACTACCCAAGATAAGACAATGACCCAAAGAAGGTACCACTAGCACCTTAATTAACCGAAGCAATTTACCAATAACAATAGGCAACAAAACATAACCCGAAATGCGCTGCGGAGTTCCATCAGCCGTTTGGATAGATTGATCAGACGAACTGTGCACCTTAAGATAGAGTGACTTGATAATGTTTAGGCCACCATGACCTAGCACCGAATCACTCGCGCCCGAATCCAAAAGAGCAACGTAGTCGCGGTCGAAGATACTGACCGAAATATAAGGGCGATTGTCAAAAGGCTTAGAAACCAACAAAGGGTTAAGATTAGCAGGAAATACGGGCTTAGCGCAAAAATTAGAAACCGTCTTCAACCACGATTTCCACGATGGTGAGTCACGATCCAGCGTGTAGGCCTGTTTTAAAGAAGGAAAGCGATGGCCTATGCGCTTCCTCCTTCGTCGTTTCCCTGACATATTGGACAAGATTGCCGAACACAACCTGGCTTTCCACAACTAAAACAAAATCGAGATCGAGGTTTTTTACATTCAGAGCGTAAGTGTCCAACCTCTTGACAATTCCAACATCTCAGCGCAGACACGTCCGGTAGCTGCTTTGTAATAGCCGGATTTAATGACGCCACCTTTTTTGTGCAATGACCTGACTTATCTTCAATAATTATATTTGGTTCCAAGTCTCTTAAGAAATCTCTTACTTCAGATACAGTTTTAAGCTGATTACGAACTAAATGCACACGGTAAGCAGGCAAGATGTTTCTAATAACTATCTTTACCTTCTCTTCTTCACAAGGAGGAACCCGAAGCCGCGATATTAAATTCGAAATACTAGAGATAAAATTTACAACCTTCTCTTGAGGCTTCTGTTTCCGAGCATAGATTTCAAGTAGAAGATCATGCTCATAATCCGGTGGCAAAAAATCCAACTTCAAAGCGTCAACCAATGAGTCCCAATCGCAAAAATTATCCTTCACGGACCGATACCACAGAAGAGCATCACCAGTGAACAGTTCAACTGCAGCATGAAACAAGTCGTCCTTCGAAGCATGACGACCAGCTCTCAATTCCTCTACTCGTTCTAAAAAATCGAATAAGGGCTGTTGACCGTCAAACGACACCCGCCATTTAAAAATCGGAATTATTTTTTGTTGTCGGTACGGCGTACTATAGTGCATTGCTGGAGTTCCAGCCTCGGTCATGTCAGCCACAGGATCCATCATGGAACGGTTGTTACCGGTTAAAGTAGCAACAGGTCGCTCAGGCTCGACCGCAAACCGACTGCCCTCAGCTGATGAAGCATCCGCCATTTTTGTCACCAGATCGTCTTCCAAGGAGATAGCTGAGATCAGTCTATCGTTTTTAAAGGCCACAACATCCGGATCAGCATTATTTATTCGTAGTAGACGACCTTTAATATGGTTTAGCCGACTTCTTATTTCTAAGAATGTGGCATCTGCAGCTTCCGACAAGGAATCTATTAGTGTACTAATCGATGTGATACAAACATCTATTTCCGCACTGTCAACATCTCGGTCAAATGTGTTACAAGTATAAGATACTCCTGGACGATTTAGATCGGCAGCCAACAATCTCCGCAGGCACTTCCGTCTCTTTAGGTCATCACTGCCACCAGAAAATCCTCGAATCAATAATTCATAATTGATTTCATTAATAGTAAGACAATCCACGTCTATATCGTACGACAAATCCATAGTAATATTATACCACTCGCTTATTAGCTAATCAAATACAAAAGTAATCAAAGCACAAAACACACCAAAAACCAAGGATAAAATACAACCAAACCAAGGAGGGCCAATAATCAAGCTCCGTTTGGAAAGTGAAGAAAAAAAATTTTTTTTCAACTAAAACAACAACCAACTTAGAGTTTCCCAAAATCAACAAAACCCTAAAACTCAACACCATGAAAATATTCCAAAAAAACAACAATAAATAAATAAATAAATAAATATTCAACAATAACAACAATACCCAACAAATAACAAGAATAATCAACAATAACAAAAATTCAACAAAAGGTTTCGCAATATTTTCAAAAAATTGCAAGAATGGTTTATTGCACTCTCCAAAAACTTCAAAATGAGGGCCCCACGTTGGGCGCCAAATTGTATGACGAAAAGTCCAGGCTAGCTAAGCTCAGCGGCGCAAAGGTCGTGGGTTCAGTTTTTTTTTTTTTTTTTTTTTTTGGCAAACGTGCTTAAAAGGGCTTAAAAAATGTTAACTAATCAAAAAAAAAAAAACACTCAAAATTGACACAGGCAAATGCCTGACAACAAAATCCTACCACCTACCACTCGACAAATAAAGACAAACACAATCGAAACCGTTTTTTAGTATTTTCAAAATATTTTATATAAAAAACAAGGAATCTATTTTCAATCTCAAGAATATTTAATATCGTATGTGTCGTACCGACTGATGTCAGAAAAGGGCGCCAGGACAAAAAGACCATACGAGGCAACACAAACGGTCCAAGATTGTGTGCGAGAAAAAGATTCTAGAAATCCTTTCCAACCAATTAAACATAAAACCAAATTTCAGACAAAACACAAAATTGAATCATCTAAGAAAATACCCCATAACTTAATCCAACTACAAGACTGACAATTCAATTTCTAGAACACACAGGTAACACATTAAAATCAGCGGTGTCAACCACGCCAAAAGACAGGCCCGCCACTGGCAGCACCGTGAGGTCTTTTTAATAATTATTACGATTTTTTTTTTTTTTTTTTTTTTTTTTTAAAGAGCCAATTAGTCAAAAAACAACAAACAGCAAATCCAAACTCCAGCAAAATCCGACAACCTAAAAAAATCCTATCTCAAATCCAAAACAGACAAATCGTCAATCCAAAAACGACCTATCCAAAATTCGACACTCCAAAACAAGCGCCAAAATATTAAAAATCCAACCAAAAACGTTCCATTCCAACACAATCATCCACAAAACATCATTTTCTCATCTCAAAAAAATCGCGTATATCCATTACATGTGGCCGCTGTCACGGCTCGCCGTCCTCTCCCAGCTATATCACCAACCGATTCTGTCCGCCCTCCAGACCAGATCGCGACAGAATCTAACAACGACGAGCTCACTTGCACGCATCACAGTCGACTGGCCTTCTCAGTCACACTCATTTCATTCCGCGTATTACCTTTTCAAACCTGATCCGCTCTGTCGTCTGGCGCTCGTCCATCATACACTGTAACGGTATTAAAAGCAAGATTTTGATTTTTTTTTATAATATAGGCTCGATCTATTATTTTTTTCGGGGGCCTCCAATTGTTAACCGTTACAGTACATAATTTTATTTGAATTCATATTTATTTTATTATCTCTTCATAATTAAAATTCTCAATATATTCTATGTGTATAGATGTAAAATTAATCTCTTCCATTTTAATTATGCTGTGACAAAATTTTTTTTCTGTTTTGACTTTTCAGATAATTTTTCTTTTACTATTAAATACATTAACTTCCTATTGGAAGTTAAATATCAATATAAATCAATAAAATAAGTATTGTAGATAAAATATTTACCTATTATATTTGGCAATGTTACATTTTTTCTTACATACTGCTGACAAAGGTAATCTTGTTTATTTTCCAAGGCGATAATCCATGTTGAAACGCTGGACTTCTGTTGGTACAAAGCTGGAAATGAAGTCACTGTGGGCTCGCCTGCTAGCTCACAAAATTACAATAAGAACAGGGGCTATTGTTCTTTCAAGGTCATCTGCTGGCTCTGAGCAAGAACCAATCTGGAAACGGTATCTTGTAACGTGGGTGACATGAACAAAGGCCCACAAACAAACATTATGACATAGTGTGTGTTTGTAAAGATGTCTCGTGTGATGGCAAGGTGACCTCTTAAATGACAAGGAATGATTTTAATACCAACTGTGTAAAATGGTGTGTGTGTCGTAGCTGCCCTGGGAATGGTGTTGTCACAACAAGCACGTTTCGAACAAAATGGTTGATGTTTAAAATACATTTCCTCTTATAATTGTAATTTTGTAAGAATTGAACAGTTTTTTATCCTTTTTTATTAAATAATATTGTTCATAACATAAGTAGACAATTTTGAAACTCCCGCTTTGATGCGCTTTGGTGAGCTGGCGCCATTTCAGCGATGCCAATGACTGAAAAAAGTTCGTCAAAAGTACATTTTCATTAATTTTCATGCTATCATGTTGGCATTAAAATTATTCCTTCAGACAAATAAGAGAAGCTCGAATAGCATTGAGTTTCATACCCCTGGTCAGTCCTGCATTAAAGTTCCGTGTCCCGTATTATAGGAAATGTCCCGCATTATTACGTGAATTTTACGAGACCCGTGTGGCTATATGAAAAAGACTTTTTTTTGGCTCTTCAAATTCTACCCAAAACAAAGTTTTTTAGTTTAGTCGTTTGGTTTTGGTGTTCCTATTAATAAAACTTAAAAATATTGATTTATTTAGCTTTATACCCCGCCCCCCAGAAAAAAAAATATCTACGCCCTTGTGTGAAGCGAGCACATAATAGCAATTAAGAAAACTAGTACTGAAATCTAGCGGCAAATCCAGCCTCGTATGCAGCGAACTTTAAATTAAAATCGTTGCAACGAATATATCAAACCACTATATAGTATACAACCCAGCCCTAAATTTTAACGGCACATGCCAGCACAGATGATAATTTCAAAAACACCCGTTCTTTCCGTAGTTACAGCACCAGTCAATTCAACATATTACGATATTTTTTCATTGCAGAGCTACGGCTTCCCGTATAAACTGGGTCGTAATTTTGGAAAACAGGCTACGGCATATTTTTTTCTAGTTATATTAAGGATCAATCTATGTCCGTATTGTAACAAATTTTTCATTTTTTACTTTGTTAATTAATGGCGAATGCTTTTAAAAGACACTTTTTACGGTTTTTAAAATTTTTATAAAAATTTTTCTGCTAAAAAAATTAAAAAAATGGTACAATAGGGACATAGATTGATCCTTAATCTCCATAAAAATCATTTTTCATAATTTTATCTCACGTTTTACGATCAGATTTATACGGGACCGCAGACCACTGTATTGCATTGAGAAAACCAGGGGAAACGGGCTCTTAACTTGCAGAGCTCAATAATATTTCATAAAGATTTAAGCTTAAAATCAAACGAGAGCTAAGTAATTGCAATGTATTACTTTTGCTTTCATTATCTTTATGTTTATATTTCTTTCTTCTTACATTAGACTGTTTATTTCGTTCTTGAACAATTTTATAAATTAATATTTTGTTCAATACATTAAATATTCTTCGTTTAAAGTGAATAAAATTGTAAATTCATTTTAAAGTTCATATTTTGTGAATTTTCGGGTGAATAATAACAAATTATGGCAGGAAGAAGTTTTACTTCAGTCGTGTGGTCTAAATCACACTCGTTTTTTTTTTAATTTTTACAGTTTATAAAAAGTCAAACTTTCGAATAATCAGTGTATCAACATTTTGTCTGGTGTCAATTTATTCATTTAATCGATACAGACTAATTTTTAAGCTGATTTTTCTTTTTAAACAGCATGTAGAAATAAAATAGACGAGCAAATATTTTAAGACGTAACTTGATAACAGAGAAGCAGCTGTTCAAAGTTTAATTTTTTAAAATTTTGTTTAATTAATTTAAAAGCCGCGTTAACACACGCAAATAAATGGTAGCAGGAATCGGAAATGCATCCCAAATAATTCGCGGAAGGTCCTTATCGCTACTACAAGTATGTACAGAAACATGGCTACGACACACGCATCTTTGTGTCCAACAAAACGGGGACAACTTTGAACAATTTCTGTGATTATTTGATAATGACATAACATATTTCCATAGTGACATAACATAACGCCAGGACCGACATCAAAATTTGAAAAAATTTAATAAAAAATTGAAAGTCAAGTTCTCTTTCATTTTTGAGCTTTGATAAAAAAGTTACTTGAAATATTTGTTCGTCTATTTGATTTAAACACGCTGTCAAAAAAAAAATGTCAACTTAAAAATCACCATGTATAAATAAAAATGTGAATGTTCGTTTGTTCAAGGTCCTAAATCTTAGAAAGTTTTTCATTTTTAAAATGTTCAGGACCTCATTTGTCGAACGTCTCTGAAATACGATCAATCAACACAAACGAGTATACTGATTGCAATTTATTGTTTGCACATTTCGGCCATAATTGATTTAATTTATTTGGAATCGCAGACGAAATAATGGATGTGTAATCATTGAAGTGGAACCTGCGTATTTGGCGATACGCATCTAGGAAACAGAGCGTTTAATGGAACGCACGTTTGTATTTTTCTTCGCCTTGTTAATCGAAATGTGAAACTGTTTATTCGATTGACCTAGCATTGCAAATCAATGTTAGCATTCCATAGTAACAAACGCACAGCTCAGATATGGGCAAAATTCCAATTTTTCGAATTAACACGGTAGTGTGCACCGCCAAGTTTTCTTAGGGAAGTGTCGAGTTTTATTACTATTTTTCATGGCCAATACATTTAATTACTTGACCATATTTTAGATAAGAGCACTGATGCAGGCAGACATTTACAAGGATGAACATGGTTCATTTTTAAACCCCCTGCATACGACCTGATCTGGGCGTGGGCGGATGGACTCAACTATTTCGGCCCGGGTATCCACCGTGGACATAATTGTACCTATCCCCGTGGATCCAACTGTGTTGACCCTGGACATAACTATGTCCACCATGCACAAAAATGTGCCGTATTAATGATCAAGGGCACATAAAGAAAGAAATTATTTTAGTCAGCAGTTGAAAGGAAAGAGTGGGAGAATCGTTTGTAGTCTCTCAGCGTAATGCACACTCTACACGCATGCGCAGTGCGTGCTGTGTGTATACGTAGTATTTTCTCTAGCCACGGTAGCAAATTCCACATAGTCTTGAAATAATAAAATCGTTAACAAATGCTAAAATCTAAAGGCCGCTGCACAGGATGTTGGATTTGCCTTTAGATTCCTTGCTAGATTTGAGTACTAGTTTTCTAGCTCTGATATTCTTAATTGCTTTTATGTGCTCGCTTCACACGAGACGTCTTTTTTAGCTTATATTGATAATGGATCTGGTGCGCGCGCAGTGACAGTTCAAATAAACACAGAGCAAAACGTGTATGTTGTCTGAGAAGAATGACACTATGTTGGTTTGTGGGCTTTTGTCAATGTCGTTCACGTGCGACAAGATACTGCTTCCTGATTTATTCTTGCTCAGAGCAAGCAGAGGACGTAATAAGAAAAATAACCCATGTTCCAATTTTAAAACCTATCTTGTGAGCTAGCAGACGAGCCCGCAGTGACGTCATTTCAAGTCTCGTACCCAGCCTGCCGGCCAGAAGAAGTCCAAGCAGTGTTTCCAGCCTCGTGTGTAGTGGTGTTAAGACGTTTTATTAAAACGCGCGCGACTGTCACGCGTACTTTTGAAGTGAATACTTCTTTAAAAATGGGGGTAAACTCGTTTCCTTATGTAACGAAATTGCACTATTAGTAAGCCTACATAAACATTGATTTTTTGTAATAGTTAAAGCAATGGTGCGTATTTCAATCGGTGGAAAGCAACCGGATGACTCTTGGTATTTGAGTTCCTGAAGCAATTTGGAAACTTTTTTGTTCAGTACCTCATAACCCCAAAATGGAAGGAATCGGAGAAAAGGGGGGGGGGTCAAAACGTAAAAAAAAATTGTTTAGAAACCAAATGGAAAGGCGGTAGCATTAAAGTACATGTACTCACTATTGTTTAAAAAAATTGTCATCCGAAACGTGCGGACGGTTTGCGATAACCGATTTTTTGAAAATCGGAAAAAAAAAATTGTGTCGCAACCGGTTGCGATTTTGAGGAAAATTCTTGTTTTTGTTCAGAGATGCTGTAAAAAAATTGTCATCCGTTTCTGCTGGACGGATTTTGAGGAATTAAAGGTTTGAGTGGCTAAAATTCTCGATTTTTCACTAGCTTTTTTCAAACATCATAAAAAAATTGCTAAAATTGTTAAAAACGGATGACGTTTCTTATACATGTTCTCAGAGGGTCCAACTATAATATGTATCAATGTCATCCGTTTTTATAACATTTAACCCCATTTTTCAACCCCTTACTTTTGTGCGATATTAATCAGAATATTGAGGTTAGACTCGTTTCTGATGGCATACAGATAACGTACACAACCCCTTTAGGGGTTGAAAAATGAGGTTAAATGTTATAAAAACGGATGACATTGATACATATTATAGTTGGACCCTCTGAGAACATGTATAAGAAACGTCATCCGTTTTTAACAATTTTAGCAATTTTTTTATGATGTTTGAAAAAAGCTAGTGAAAAATCGAGAATTTTAGCCACTCAAACCTTTAATTCCTCAAAATCCGTCCAGCAGAAACGGATGACAATTTTTTTACAGCATCTCTGAACAAAAACAAGAATTTTCCTCAAAATCGCAACCGGTTGCGACACAATTTTTTTTTCCGATTTTCAAAAAATCGGTTCGCGCAAACCGTCCGCACGTTTCGGATGACAATTTTTTTAAACAATAGTGATTACATGTACTTTAATGCTACCGCCTTTCCATTTGGTTTCTAAACAATTTTTTTTTACGTTTTGACCCCCCCCCCCCTTTTCTCCGATTCCTTCCATTTTGGGGTTATGAGGTACTGAACAAAAAAGTTTCCAAATTGCTTCAGGAACTCAAATACCAAGAGTCATCCGGTTGCTTTCCACCGATTGAAATACGCACCATTGCTTTAACTATAAGCATTACTAGCTCAGTGGTAGAATGCTGGCATACCTCGTGGCCGGCTCGGGTTCGATTACCGTCAGGTGCGCGCAACAATTTGTTTATTTTTGCAGTAAACCTGCGAAAATAAAAAAAAAAAAAAACAATATTTGCAGTAAACTTGAGAAAATTTTGTTGTCTGTTTGTGTTTTCTTATTTATTATTTGCAGCAAACCTGCGAAAATATTAAAAATGTGTTCCGAGAACGCATTACAGAAGTGAAACTTCTAGTTGCAAATCATAGGATTGCATTTGGACAAGTGGAAAAAATATGTTACGAGATAGTTTCACGTTCAGATATTTCGTCTGTACAAGTTAATCTGAACTTGTCCAAATACAATCGTATGATTTGCAACTGGAAGTTTCACTTCTGTAATGCGTTCTCGTAACACATTTTTAATTTTTTTTTCTGTAAAACGACACTTCCTTTATGAATCCACTCTAGGTTAGTTACTAGCCTTTGACCACAGGCTGTAATAAATTGGAAAGTTTCAGCAACACTGAATTTTCAACAGAATATATTTGCTCATACATATTTAAAATTTATTCACATTTTTCCGCCATATAAATATTGTATGTATACATACTATTTGGTGCGTGTGTTTGTAAATACGGGCCCAGAGACATATTCAATCAGTACCTGCGTTGGCCAATGACGTGGGTCGGTGCCGGATATCGAAAACGATATCCTGTGAAATCCAGGCACTATGCCGGAAACGCATTCCTATTTATCACACAGATGTAAACGAGCCCGCTTTTTCAACCGGTGTGGAATTTTATACGTTTTTTTGAAAACTGAACGGGTAGAAAAATTGTATCAAATGAGCCGCAAATACCTAGTCGACGGCAGATCAGTTATCGCGATTAATTCAAACACCATTGATATTAGGATTATAATGTTACAATCATTTAAGACAGACTTCTGTCTTATAATAATTGTATTTGTTGTCTAGGTATAGTATCAGGGATCATTCATTGATTACGTAAGTGCGATTTTGGCCATTTATATTAGAAATCGTGTCCATCGAGACAATTATTAATAAGAATCGCAGGATTGTGGACAAAAAGTTCTTTAATTGTACATTGTACATTAATTGTACTTGAAAAAGTCTAAATTTATAGACGAAACGTCGTACACTGAATAAAGAACTTTTTGTCCACAATCCTGCGATTCTTATTAATAATTTTGGCCATTTTTGACTCCTCTCCCTTTCCCGATGTATAAGGTCATGTAACATTCCTCGGATTCCCAATCCTCCTTCTTACGTAAGTTTTATCCTAGTTTTCTTAAATTGAAAAGGATTAATCAAACAAAAACCCGTAATTTGAAGAAAAAAGATCTCATAATTGCTTTACTCAACGCTTTTGTTCTCATATATCCACCATTCTACATTGGAAAACGCATATCCCGACATGTAAAATATTACATAAGAAAGGCTTTCATCCCCCTCCCCCGAGATAAAGTCATGTAGAGATTTTTTAACCTCTCCCCTTTCTCGGAACCCTTACGTAATTAATGGATGGTTCCTAAATACATAACAATATTATAATCAAATCTTTGATTAACGTCTGATTAGAACTCTTCAATAAATAAAATTATCGACCAATTTTTCAGACAATATATTAACAAAAAAATATATAATTAATACATTAACGTTTCAATCCGGATTTGGACCTTCTTCAGAACTGATCTAAAAAATATAAAAAAGAATTAATATTTAAAATCTAATTAGCTTTTTATAAAATCTTTCAAAATTATCAAAATAATGAAAAAATATAATATAATATTTTTTCATTATTTTGATAATTTTGAAAGATTTTATAAAAAGCTAATTAGATTTTAAATATTAATTCTTTTTTATATTTTTTAGATCAGTTCTGAAGAAGGTCCAAATCCGGATTGAAACGTTAATGTATTAATTATATATTTTTGAAGTGAAAACTTCTTTAGCGGCGTTGTGCACTTTTTTTGTAATGGGTAAAAAATATTAAACTCGCCGTCAGGTCACGTGTCCTAATCGAAAATGCGTAGACGGAAACTTTTATTTATACAACGTTAGACATCTAGCGTTGAAATATCGTACATAAAAAAATGCTATCTATGATACAAACCATTTTGATCGAAAATTCGTAAGACGGTTAATATTCAAGTTTTCACTTCTGCTGGCACTCCCGGAGTGCAAACCTTTTTTTTTGTTAATAGATTGTCTGAAAAATTGGTCGATAATTTTATTTATTGAACAATATTATAATACTAACTGCGACCTCCGCGCTTCGGCCGATCAAAAAATTGGTTTGCGTACATATAGCCACGTTTCATTTTTCGTTCAAGTTGGTTTCTACAGATACCGCCATCTGTGAGATATCTTTATTACTACAGTAGCGGAAATCGCGTAAACAGACTAGAGACTTTACTGAACGCTTCTTCCGTCCGAAAAAAGAAGTTACTCTCAAGTCGTGCCTAAACATGTTTTACTTCAAAAAGTCAATAAACTCATAATTACTATCGATATTATAACAATGAATATAATATTTACTAA
The DNA here is from genome assembly GCA_963575645.1 of Xanthostigma xanthostigma. Lineage (NCBI taxonomy): Eukaryota > Metazoa > Arthropoda > Insecta > Raphidioptera > Raphidiidae > Xanthostigma > Xanthostigma xanthostigma. The sequence continues at coordinate 20,176,184 of OY754468.1, forward strand.
TGTGTGCAGCAAAGAAAAATTCATTCTTTACATAAAAAAAACTGTGAAAAAATGACATTCATGTTCACTAATGGTCTATCGATTCTATAGCGAAAGGTGAACAACTACCTAATAGCAAGGAGTTTGCTAATAGCATTAAAAGATGAGTACGTTTACCCTTTTAGATTAAATGTCACTTTATTATATTAAAAAAATGCAAAAAAAAAGTTGGAGCCAATATTGATTAAACCATAATATTCTTCGTTGGAAACATGTATAGTATGTACATAGAAAAATTGTTTAGCTCAACACATTTTACAATAGTTTCAAGTGTAAAATTGTTTTTCAATCGAATATATTCCATCAATTAATTAATCTATACTAATATATAAAGCTGAAGAGTTTGTTTGTTTGTTTGTTTGAACGCGCTAATCTCAGGAACTACTGGTTCAAATTGAAAAAACATTTTTTTTGTTGGATAGCCCATTTATCAAGGAAGGCTATAGGCTATATAATATCACGCTACGACCATTAGGAGCGGAGCATTAACGAAAAATGTTGCAAAATGTATCTCAAAAATAAGCTTCTATTCAGGTGAAATGCACTTACTAAATATAGTCATATTAGCGTTGTGCGTCGGATGGCTCAATCGGCAGAGCATGCGACTGTCGATATCAGGGTCGTGGGTTCAAGCCCCACGTTGGGCAAAAATATATTTATTTTTTTTTTATTTTCTTACATTGCTTTCTTCTAAGGCTTACATTTAAATTTATTTTAATTTTATTTAATTAATTAAAAAAATTATTAGTTTGAAAAAGTATAAATACTGCTTCTTATCGACAAATTAAAAGCTTTTGAACGGTAACTCCGATCATAATGAAATTTGGATTTTGGACACAACATTAATCTTGGTAAACTAAGATGAATGTGTGTACTCATGTTCCTCCCTTCCCCATTCGTTCTTTTACACCCGGGTGAATCCGGACGGGACCGCTAGTCATTCATAAATTGTAGAAAATCTGACGATAGAAAAATAGAACACCAATTGACATCGCGTTAGAATGCAATATCTGAAAAATATGAGCCGTCGTGGGAAGTCTGGCAGGTGTGAAACATATTTAAGCAAAATTCTAGTAACTAAATTTCTCACTGTCAACTAACGAAATTCAGTTGAAGGTGACATCTAGATAACAGGACGGAATTTAGTTACTAGATGACAGCGCGTGTTACTTGCTTTGTCCTTGCGTTGGATTATAACTTGGCTTTTGTTAAAGGCGACAACTAGATGACAGGGCAAAGTTTAGTTACAAAGCGAAATTTAGTTACAGGGCGATATTTAGATACCTACTAGAATTTCGTTGCCAGGCGTCCCACGACGGTTCACATTTTTTTAATTCTGCGCATTAATCAGAACTGAATCGGTGATTACGCGACGCGGCTGGGATTGAGCAGTTCAGTAGTGTATGGTCAAAGGTTAACACACAACGTAAATTTTTGTCACGTTATTTAAATATTCGCCAAACTACAGTGTAAACTCTTTATAGCGACACTCAAAGAATTGTGCACTTTGTGGCGTTATTGAGAGTTGTCGTTGAACGGAGAGAAGAAATAATCCTTTTTACTGTAACTAGTGTGACCTGTGCGAATTATTCGCACTAAATAAGTTTAATAATTATTGTGAAAAAATAACTCTAATAATTTAGAGTGATGATAATCCTGCTTCAATGTTGGAAGATTAAAAAGGAAGTATCCTGGTGGCATAGGATCAATGAAACAAAGCAAATACTGAAGGTTTTTATTGCATTTTATTGTCTGACGTTTCGGCAATCTTTATGCCATCTTCGGAGAATCAATGCTGTCTGTTTTCACAGTATATTGTTGTTATGTATAAAATAAATTAAAATATAAAATGTCATTAAAAGGTATTAAAATTACTATTTTTCTTGAAAAATGACATGATTTTTACTAAAAACTGTATAAATGTGTCTATGTTACTTGTTTAAAATTATACTGAATTTAAAATTATACTGAACGTCAGACAATAAAATGCAATAAAAATCTTCAGTATTTGCTTTGTTTCATCGATCCTATGCCACCAGGATTCTTCCCTTTTAATCTTCCTATAATAATTATCACTTCACAAAATTATTTTTTAAATATGATTGCAGGTATTCAATAGGCATGGTGACAGATTTTGAAATCCCGTTCTATGATGTAGGCACACGTCTACTATTTCCGAAAAAAACATTATTTCAACAATAAATTAAATTTTAACCCAAATTGTTGCATTTTTATCTTTCTATTTTGACTTACGCGCGAAAACGCTGGTAAATGTCATGGCGTTGTTTCTGACGTCACGAATGCATACGCTTGCCTCGTGTCTATGTTCAACAAAGAAGTCAACAAATATTTTGTGTGTTGAAAATGAATTCCAACGGTTATTATAGTGTTGTGCGGTCCCTCTGTGCAAAAACACAACAATAACAACACCTACAAATTGTTTGTTTACGTTTCAAACAAGAAAAAAAGTGAGAAATGTGTGGCTAAAGCTCGCGCAGCGAGACCCAAAAGATGTAGCTACGAGTTCGAATATGTGTGAAGACCACTTTGATGTAAGTAATTAGTAATTACTATAGATTCATAGAATAGATTTGTAACTCAAAATCTTTGTTTCATATTAAATAATTAAAGTAATGGATAAGAAATTTACTGAGGTTATGTTTGTTTTGGACTGAGTTGTCATTCTTGTTATGTATCAATTTTTATAGACTTATTATTCTCCTTTCAGCTGCCTAATGATATGAAAACTATAATATGAAGTATCATTTGATGGGGTCGGTATCACAAGTGCGTATGAACCAACTGTGTATTCTCAAAAAAATTGCATGCCAAATTGCCAACAACACGAATATCTGATTAGGTATACATAGAAGCGAAAAACGATGGCTCTTGAATTATGTGAAAAGCAATTAAAAGAAAGTAGTATGGTTACAGAATGTATCGATTTTGAAGAAATTGCTTCCGGAAGTTCAGGTATTACATGTTTTTCTAAGATTTATGTATGTAATTGCATGCCAGGATTTAATGCAATAAGAGAGTTTAAAATGTTATTATGTAATTAACAAAATAATGACAGAAGTTGGTAATTTATTTTGGACGTTTGTTACTTTTCATAAAATCTATAAGTGATGTGATTCGAACCATATTTTTACTCGAGTGAATTTGTCTCAGTACCTAATCGAGAAAAATTAAATTTTACTGCAAAAAATACAATATGTTTTTTTCGCTGCGAAACGTTACATTGATGTTTTCCTATGCATATCGAATAAGAACATTGATTTTTTCAATACGTCGAATAAAAACATTGACACATATATTTTTTAATAAAGATTAACAAAGTAGAAAAATGAGGCATTTCTTTGAATTATATTATTTGTTAGCATTTCTGTTTTGTTGTTGTCGTTTGTTATTGTATAAACTATAGTAAATTATAAGTGTTTATGTAAAAGACCCTTGTATATTTCACTGCGATAACTAAGTGTTATAAGATAAATATCGGCAGATGAGATAGAAAAAGGGATGCTGTTTTTAGGACATTCTTGCACAAACTGTTGTAGAGTTAACTGCTTAAAATTGAATATCATACTCATAGTAAATAATTAAATTCTTTTATGTAATTATTGTTATTTTATTTCTACGTTAATTCCAACTATTGTTAATTTCTCACTATTAAAGTGAAATAGATAATTGTGTTCATATTTTTATAAAATAAAAGTTATATTGAAATAGTATAAAATTATTATTATTGTTTCAAAATAAAAGTTTACATATATTATATGTTTAATTAGTTTATATTCTGTTTCTAGTTCTGCACAATCTTGAAGAAGCTCAGCAAGTAACATAAAAAATGATAGATAAATCAATTCAAGTATATATGACAAAAACATTCAGAAGTAAAGCTAAACAAACAGAAGTCAAATTGATAAAACAGATGACATCACCTTTGAGAAGAACAGTTAAAATATGTTATCGATTGAAAAAAATTATATTGTATTTTTTTTATTTTTAAATAAATATAGAATAAATGTTCAACTATTAGAAAGTACCCCCCAAACTTCCTTAATAACCCATATGATCAATTGAAAAAAAATCCTATTATATTTTTTTCCTTTTTAAATAAATATAGAAATGTTCTAGTAGAAAATACCACTTCCTTATAAAGAACAATCAGAATGCGATACTTTTAATATACTCCCTCTATAACTCGCGCAGAATTATCACCATCGACAAAATCTTTTCATATGGAATCTGCTTCTGACTGCAGCGAGATGGTAGAAGCTGGTAAAAAACCAGGATTTAAAAATTTTAGAATGTACGTTAAAGAAAATCAAAGAATCCACGTTCTGGCATGCCTATAAAGTGTTATTACTTAATTAATTTGATTCAAGAGCAGACAAATATCCTCTAACCTTATTTTAATCTGTCTAAAAAAAATAAATTAATATTTCTTTCCGTGAACTTGCTTTTGCGAGACCTTGGCCGGCGCACTCCGTGCGCTATGATTGACTGAATTATTATACAAATTTAATACAAAAATTGACAACTGATGATTTATTAGTTTAAAATAAACAATTAGATATTGTATTTATGGCTGTATTTTTTTAAAAGTAGGTACCTACTTTGACTTTGTAGTAAAAACTGTGTGACTTTCTTTAGCTGCGAGTTAACTAACCTCAAAAATAACAGCTATGACAAGTGTTATAAAGGGTTGTGTGAGTTAAATTATACCTCGCACAAAAGATTAAAACAATGTAATTACAATGAAGTTTTTACATTTCTAAATTCAGATGAACAAACATCTTTATTTTATGGAAGAAACTCTCCCAACATCAACTAATCAATTTTGGGCAAATTAGAACTATTCGCCTTAATAAAACCTTGTTCCATTATATTTATCACACGAAGACGAATAAAATAAACAACAAATCAACTAATATATTGCAGAAGTGAATGATATTAACAAAAATTCAAGCGATACACGTTGATTTATTACTTCAAGTGTATACAAATGAATTATATTCTTTTTGGTTCTAGCATTCGTGACGTAATTCACTCTGATTGGTGTTTCAGTCAACATGGCCGATTACAGTATTTTATACTTTTATTTTATTAAAAATCTTATTAATCTTAATATTTATGTTAAAACTGAGTCATTTTTTAGAATCTTCTCAACATATATTTTTCTCTAAGACCATTTATTCTTTGATTCTTTTATACTGTCCTCACGCCTATTCGTTTCTAATTTTGCACACTGCTTATAACGTTCTTCTTTTTGTTGTATTACAATATGAAGCTCAGATGACAGATCGAAGAAATATTTTACTAAAATTGTCATATAGAGGCGCAAGTAGCAAAAGCGTTTAGCTAAGCCAGATGGCATCATGCAGCGCATTGCTGTGACGTTGTTCAGCGTTGCTCGCTGTTTCAAAATTAAAACCGTCAGATGGCAGTATGCAGTATTGTGTCTGTTGTATTACAATATGAAGGTCAGATGACAGATCGAAGTGTTGACGTTGTTTCAAAATTAAAGCCGTTAGATGGCAGACGTTGTTCAGCGTTGCTGTATTTTAATTAATTTACAAAAAGTTGTCGATGTCAGTAGAGCAAGCAATTATCTGTAAAATGATATATAATTTATGTCGAGAAATTGTGAAGTTTTTTCTAAAAATGGAGGTAAACATCTTTAACCTTAGCGTATTAATATATATGATATGTATTTACTCATAATATATATAAAATTTATAATTGACCAACAAACATTCATACTATCACAAAGCAGCTAAGTAAACATATGAATGATAATCCCAACAAACAAAAGAACGAATTTTTTAGAATCTTCGGTACACATGATCCCGACAACAAAACAACAAACAAGTACTGTTTATTGCTTAATTATGACGTATTGTTGTCGTTATTTAGAGTGGGTGTGTCGTTACTTAGAGTGTATAATTGTATGAGCAACTAGGTAAACCAACTAGAGTTAAGTAATTTCGACGTTTTAAGGAGTTTGTCGTTATATCGAATGACGTTAAATGGAATTTACACTGTACTTCAATAATTCTTAAAGGTGAGGTCGATATTTTAACTATAATAACATTATTTCATGTATTTTCACAGACATTTCAGACTCATTTCACGTTGTATTGAAGTTAAATAATATAATTAATAGCTGCGGGAATCGTAGGATGTTCGCAACTATCATCCTACGGTTATTTAATATCAGAAAAGTTGAATATAGCAAATGAGTAACAATTATTTCTCTTCTCAAGTTTTCTAAACAATTAATTGTATTGTCTTTTAGAGTTCTTAACTGCAGGTAACAGACATGGATGGCCTGAAGGTATAATACTATTAAGTTAGAAATATCTTTATCTAAAGAAAACTATAAATGACAATTAAAACTTTATTTTACGCTTCCGTCGTTTGTAGACAGTGTCATAAAAACTTCTATTTAATTTTATCACATACGAATATCTGGGCGTCAGTTTGACAAAGTGTTGTATTAAAATGTAAACGGCTTTGAGCGTTTTATCTTTTCCCTTCAGCTGCAGGTAAATCTCTCGAAGGTGCATGCAATACTGTAGATCGATTGTATAATTTTGTTTAATATGCGAACCTTTTCAATAAATCTGTCTGTTTAATAGTCAGTACTTTGCTGATGGCGCACGTAATGAAATTTATAATTGTATAATGTAATAATATATTAGATATTGAAAGTTTTAACAATATATATTTTTGGTCCGGAATGGCAAAACTATGGACAATAATTAGTGCAAAAAATACTTTGCTTTTGTTTTTACCCGTCTGCAAAATTGTTTCAGAAATATTATATTGACCTTCTCGTCTACACAACAGAACTATCAAAGTACATTGTTTTGATGTATCTCTAAAGATTTTGCCACTGTTCTGTGGTTAGCCATGTAAGCGTACGAAAAAAGTTTTTTTTTTTTTGACAAAACACCATGGTAGTTCAGCCATTTTGTACAAAATATTTACAAATTATACCGGGTGTCCCAGAAGTCACACACTTCCGCGTAGGGATCGAAAGAGAAAATTATTCTGAGACGAAAAGTCCTTAGCCATTTTTTAATCAGACGCATAGATAATTAATTATTAATTAATGAAAGTGACCAATCAGGATCGATTTGATTTGTTTTCCGATTTTATTTGTTTTTCTCCCGTATCTTGGATAACTGTCTTTCGTTGTCAGTATTCAGGAGAACGGAGGACATTTTGAAGATCTAATGGATTAAATTTATTCTTTTTTTTTAATTATACGCAGAAACCTTCCTCGTTTATCGCTCTTTCTACTAGTGAAAACCGTATGAAAATCCGTTCGGTATAGTTTATCGCATTCAGACAAACAGACGCGGCGGAGGGATATTGTTTTATATGGATTTTTTCTTATATTTGGTAAAGTAAAGGCCGACACAAAAGAAGCTGGTTTTGCCGCTAGAATCCTTGCTAGTTTTCAAGCACTACTTTTTGTGATGGCTTTTGTGTTGGCTTCACAATATGATGTATAATTGAAGTTTGTTTTCTAGATGGGTTTGGTGCACACACAGTGATAGAATGTTAACAAAAGTGGACGTTCATTGTCAGTAGATACACTATGACACAGTGTTTGTTTGAGGGCGTTTGTTCATGTCACCCACGTGACAAAATACTGTTTCCTGATTGGTTCTTGCTCAAAACAAGCAGACGAACATGCAAGAAAATTGACCCGGTTCTTATTTTAAAATCCTTCTTGTAACCTCGCAGGCGAGCCCGCAGTGACGTAATTTCCATCTTCGTATCTCGCACGGCAGCCAGCCCAAGTCAAAGCAGCGTTTCTAGCTGCCAAACTAGTCTCGTATGGAACGGCTTTAACGTACATTTTTGTAAAAGGTATGCGAATACTTAATCGCTAAACACTGTTTTATTTTTTTGCTAGAATTATTTCTTATAGTATGTTCGAATTTTTGTTGACTCTAGCTGTTATGAAAGATGGTTTTAAACGCACAAAAATGGAAATATTTGCCTGTTTAAGTGTTTATTTGTAGTATTAGAAATAGACTTTGTATTCTCAGTGTCTAAAAATTACGATTTTTGAAAAGGTTTTATTTTAACTTGGCGTATATTTAGTTCTAAAGAGAATCTCATCTTCACAAATATGTTTATGTAAGGAAATTTGTTTTAAAATATTCTGCAAGCTATGTAGCACGCAAGTAAGCCACAAATTCAAAAAAGCGTTTATGTACATATTAGAAATTAACCTCAAAAGACAAACAGTGAATGAAAGACAATCTAACTTTGATCTTAAAAAAACTAATTACATAACGTAAACCATTTTTTGACATCGTGTATTTACTTTACTGTCCGGTTCTAAAGATCTCCTCTTTTTTATTCTTTTGTATTGTTTATTTGTAGGATTCTCAGAAAACTTTTAAACAAGTAGTATAATAATAAAGAATTGATATATATTGTTCATCTTATGCAAAATTAAAATATTTTTTGCTTCTTTGTATTAATATTATGAAAAGATTTCTTGGAAATTGAAACAAGATAGATTTTAAGCAGGGCTTAGCAATCATGAACTAAAAATCAACACACAAAAGAGTTAAAAATTAAAATGCACCTGTCCAATTAAACTAGATAAAGAAGGGTTTTTACGAGCTTCCACTTAGTTAATTTATTTTGTAAAAAAACACCTATATGTGTTAATGAAGTTGTCTGGCGACGAAAAAATTAATTTAAAAATTTAAATAATGCGTATCAAAAATTACTTTTAGGTATTTCGGCTATAAAAAGATTGATTCGTTATGGCGTCTACCCTTTTCACACTTTTTAAGTACTTAATTCTGCATTATCACTATATAACACGTATCCGTTCCAATTTAATTGACCGCTTTTTGTCGGAAAGGAATTTTAAAAAGATAATAATTTAATGGTTTCAAATCAGTAGCATTTTTACCTGGGTCTGCATATTATATATATGTTATTATCATACTCAAAATAAACGATGAAATAATTAGTTTGTATATATATTGAGACACTAGTGTGACCTGTGCGAATTATTCGCACTAAATATGTATAATAATTATCACTTTACAAAATTATTTTTTAAATATGATTGCAGGTATTCAATTCGTTTCTAATTTTGCACACTGCTTATAACTTTCTTCTTTTTGTTGTATTACAATATGAAGCTCAGATGACAGATCGAAGAAATATTTTACTAAAATTGTCATATAGAGGCGCAAGTAGCAAAAGCGTGGAGCTAAGCCGTCAGATGGCATCATGCAGCATTGCTGGGAGTGGGACGGTGTTCAGCGTTGCTCGCTGTTTCAAAATTAAAGCCGTCAGATGGCAGTATGCAGTATTGAGTCTGTTGTATTACAATATGAAGGTCAGATGACAGATCGAAGTGTTGACGTTGTTTCAAAATTAAAGCCGTCAGATGGCAGACGTTGTTCAGCGTTGCTGTATTTTAATTAATTTACAAAAACAAAAGCAATAATACATTTTATAGTTGTCGATGTCAGTAGAGCAAGCAATTATCTGTAAAATGATATATAATTTATGTGGAGAAATTGTGAGGTTTTTTCTAAAAAGGGAGGCAAACATCTTTAACCTTAGCGTATTAATATATAAGTATATGATTTAAAATTTTACTGAAAAACTTTTTAATATTTTATTTTTCTTGATTTTTATAGCGTACCTACGTAAAATTAGTTATACACATTTTTCAATTATTAACTTCTCTGTACATTGAGAAGTTATTTTAATAGGTTCAAAAATAACAATAGAAATTTTTAACATATTTTTAAGTTTCAAGATAACCCGGAACTACACCTATCCCGACGCTTATGAAATCTGTATAGGTAACAGGAGTTTATTACGTAATTATATATTAATTTGTTATGAAATTTAATGCCCAGTGGCGGAAATTATTTTTCAAACAACATTTTTCATTTCTTTGCTTGAAAATGAACCTGCCGATTTATGGATAGTAATTATTTAAATCCATTTGATTCGCGGATTTTTTTTATCGCTTTTAATTTTAATTCAATTTGTATACCAAGTTTTCTTTTTTTAAATTGTTAGAAAATTGTGACCTAATGTGTTGTATTTAACATAATAATTATGACCTCACATTGAGAATTTATATTGTAAATCCAACAACAATTTGCTACTATGCAATCCACACCATACACGTACGTCAATAAAGCAAATATCTTAACTCGCTGCACTCGAGGCTGGTTTTGCTGCTAGATTCCTTGCGTGGCTTCAAGCTTGCTACGGCTCTGTATTGCCTGGTGGCTTTTATGTATTCACTTCACACGATACGTGTTTCGAAGCTGGTTTTGTAGATGATTTTGGTGCGCGCGCAGTGACAATAAGAATGTTAGAATGTTAACCAAAGTGAAGGTTTATTGTCTCTGAACAGAACACATGGCGCCATGTTTGTTTGTGACAAGTGACTGTTTTCTGATTGAGTTTTGCTCAAAACAAGCCCCGGTTCAAATTTTGAAATCCAGCTTTTATCCACGCACGCGAGCAATCGGTGACATCAGTTCCATCCTAACAGCCAGCGCAAGTACCAACAACGATTCCAGCGGCAAAACCAGCCTCGTGTGCAGCGGCCTTTAGTGTTGCTCCAGCGTTTTAACGCAACCACTGAATGGGAAAGCTCAAAATATCAGTAATACGCTAGAATTAACATTGGATTCAACTTAGAAATGCTATTTTCAAATAACATAAAAAATCAATTAATTTTTCAGATCTGCTAAAGAGGGTTACTGTATTATAGATAATGTTCTTTACGGACGTTTGTTATACCGGGTGTTTTTTTAAAACTTTAGACGTTTGTCTTTAAAAAACAACGGGTTGAATAAAAGTTCGAACAAAAGTTGTTGGGTCTCGAGGGGGAAATCGTTTGGACACAATAACCACCCCTACCAACTCAACCCTTAGCAGGGAGAGGGGGTGACTTTTTTTTAAATGGGAACCCCATTTTTTATCATCGATTTTTTTTTTGTATGTGGAAAAGAACATCTTTAGTTTGAATTACTTTTTATTATTTTGCAAATCGCTAACGATTTTTTTATAATCAGCGTTTTGGTAAAAATCTACGAGTCGAATTCGTTACTATGAAGAATTTTCGCGACAGCCTGCTGATTCTTCAATATTTTATCAGTCATCATTAGCGATTTGCTAAAAAACTAAAACTTAAATTAAAAAAAAACACATCAGTCAAAAGATGTTAATTTTCTCATACAAAAAATAATTAATCGATGATAAAAAAATGGGGATTCCCATTTAAAAAACAAAAGTCACCCTTTCCGCCTACTAAGGGGTGAGGTGATGTGTGTGGTTATTGCGTCCAAACGATTTCTCCCTCGAAACCCACCAACTTTAGTTTGAACTGTTTTTTTATCCAACTCGTTGTTTTTTAATGAAAACCGTAAACATTTTTCAAAAAAACACCCGGTATATATTCAAAACTTTTCAGAAGTACTTTTCTGATGCATTTCTTTTTTCAAACAAAAATAAAACTTTTACTTCTTTGTTAAAAACAGAAAGTTCAACATTTCATATCTTTGTGAAAATATTATTCATAAAATTGTGCAATCAGTATAAAACACCTAGTAGTTTTCTTTGACAAAAAGAATACTTTTTAATAGAGTTTTAGAGCCATTTGCGAATCGTTCTGGAGGATTTAAAAGTTTTCTGCTATTTCAGATGACTCTGTCCTGTAAAAACATTGGCGCACGGTGGTCGGTGCCATTAGTTCTTTTTTTTTGTTTTTTTACAATTATTATACCAGTTTTACTTCTGTAGTGTGTAGTGTAAAATACACGCTCTCTCTTTTAACAGTAACTGCTTATAACAAAATGTTTTCAAGCAGCAGTAACTTTAGCATTTGTTTTTAGAACATAAACGTTTTTCAGTGTGGTACGACTCTGAAGTCTGGCTGCACTGAAACTCTTCAGTGAATTGCACCAACCGACTAGAGGTATACCTACTGCTTGACATCCTTTGCATAAAGCAAGAACTTCTTCAATCCCATTTTCTGACATTCTTTTATGCCACCTTTCAAATAATAGCTTTTAAAAGTTCTTAAACACTACCGAGTTTTACCTACTTATTAATCAGTGGCAGCGCGTAAACACTTTAAATCGGTGTTCTGCAAGGTCAATCAGTGGTACCTTCTAGCACGAGCTAGGAATGAGGGGGGGAGGGGTAATTAAATTATGAACCACATGATTATGGTATTTTGATTATTAACTTTTTTCAAGCATCGTTGAGATAAACTTATTATACACTGTAACACTAGTCACTACTGCTATAAGCTGTGCATCATGTATGTGTATGTCTGACATACGTACTGCCGAGATAAAGTCGTCAAAGGTGTTGACTAAGTGAGATAGATTCACATGATAGTGATAGATGCTCATTTGTACGCTATAACGTGTGGGTCAGGAAGTTGCTCGGTGTAGACCGGGGGCATATTTGATGATGACGTTTCATGTGCTACTTCGGAGCACAGAACAGCGTCACAACGCAAGAAAGACTACTACACAGAACATACACGAATTTGGTGGTCTGCCAATGGCTGTTATATTTTTGCGCTGATTGCGCAGCATTAAATATTGGTTAAAATTCTAAAATAAGTTTCATTCCAAAATTATGAACTAGCTAAGATTTTGGTTGTTCTGCAGCGCTCATAGTTACTCACTGTTATTGATTTTACCATTCCAACCCACAACTGGGGAATGGTACTAATTTACGTCAAAAATCGTTTTTCAAAATTTTAAAATATCTTTTCGTTTTGAGGTCCCCCGGATCCAAAAAACATATTTTTGGAGAAACTCTGTGCGTCTGTTTGTCTGTTTGCACGATATAGGTCAAGCGGATAAACAGATTTAAGCCAAATTTTGGGAGGATGTTTGGTATGCAAATATGAAGAGCTCTATTGTTTTTGGAGAAAATCGGCGTATGCGCAGAAGAGATATATACAATAATGGTATTTTTTAGATAATAATGGTATTCTTTTAATAACGGCTGTCTATTTTTTTAAGCTTTGTTAAAATGTTTTTTTTATAAAACTTTATAGTATCGGAAATTATTTCGAAAATAAAAAAAATCAGCTGTTCGTTTGTTTTGTAGATTTGTCAGAAATTAGTTAAGCATGCTTTGGTTAATTTTTACATCACGTGGAACATGTTATGTAGGTAACCATGGCAACGAATAGGAAAAATCATATTGAATACTAGCCGTTACCCGTGTCACCTCACGTGAAATCGTAAGTTTTATTTTCTTTATTATACTATATCAAGTAACAAATGTTGGAATGGTCCCGTCGCCCAACTGACTGGATTTTTTTTTCGTTATACAAGGCATAACACAATCAATCAATAATATATAATAATAATATATAAAATATAAAATAGTAACACTATTATACGCGTCAGTAATTTTATGTACAGTACGTGCGATGAACATATAAAGCGTGTTTTATTATTTTGCGATCGTTCTACATCTTAATAAATATTTGTATTACGATATTATTGTTATGAAGCTTAATATATAGCTCAAAATATATTTTCCCATTTTTAACCACATATAAACTTGAATAGAGAAAAGATTGAATAATAGTGATAGCTAAGCAAACCTTTAATAGACGAACCTCACTATGATATGACTTGATAGCGTTTTATAACGGTTTTTCTTTTGTTGACAAACATGCAGCGCAGTTATAAGTTATTATATTTCAGCTTTACAGGAAATATACAAGTGTATTTACGTAGGTACAGTATTACATAATATTGTGTATGCCCACAGAAATGTGTGTGCAGTAGCTACATTGCTAAAATAATTCTAGCAGTCCTGCGACGTATTCTGTAATCTACAAAACTATTAAAATAACGGAAAAGAGAAAACAAAATTCAAAGTTAGTGAAGAATTTAAGCTGCAAACTAGAGTTGAGAATAAGCATAGATTTTAATAATGTAGACATTATCAGATTGTATCAATATCTGAAATCGAATATAATCTACAAAATAGGATTAAAAGCAAATTTTCTAGGTGCATTTCTTTAACAAGAGATCATTTGGTTATAGTTTCAAATAATTGACGTTTGGAAAAGCTACTATAAAACGGCTCACAGACGCTCAATATTATTGCGCAATAATTTGGTTTGTGCAATATAATTGACCGTGTGTAGACGAGATTGAAAGGCTGCGCTATATTTTGTGTGATTTTCAAAATCTTGAAATTATATTGCACAAACGGGGAAATATTGTGTCGTCTGTTGTCAATATTGCGCAATATCCGGTCAGTTGATCTCAAGTAGCGGTCGTTTCAACAAGTCGTCTCAACTACGCCTCATCATGGGTGACAAGAAAGCCGAAAGACAATTTATTGTGGAATTTAACGAAGTGTACCGTGATCTTCCGGCTCTGTGGGATGTGAAGTCCAAAGACCATAGTGACAACATGATGACTGAAGTTCTGGTGGGGACTGTTTGCACAATGTTGCTGTACCGTCTGTGCTCGCAATTGAGCAATATATTATACAGCCTTCAATATCGCCTCCATACAGTACAATTTTTTGCACAAACCAAAATATTGTACAATAATATTGACCGTCTAGGGGCCGCCGTCAAAATATTGTGCAACCTACATTGCACAATAATATTGAGCGTATATGGGCCGCTTAATAGTCGCGGCCACTGGTTTACTGAACAAATTACGTAATATTTAATAAAATATATCTTATGCAAATGACAGTCATCACAGTGCAAAACTGTTGTGATGGAGAGTTATTGTCATTAGTTTGGAAATGATATTCTATGTTAATATTATTGACTAATCTATACGCCAGTTTTTTAAAAATAATTATTGTATATCACCAGTTTAATCCTAACAATAAAATGAAATTTTAAAATCGTGTTTTTGTTATATCTCGTGTGATGCGCCCCTGAAATTGTTTGTTTTATTTTAACCTGCCACAATATTGTGTCACAAAGTGATTCGTGAACTTTTTGTCTTCTAATTTCAATCAGTGAATCTCGGGTTGCCACTATTTGTGTGAATGGATTTGGTGCGCGCGCAGTGGCATTCCGAATGTTAATAAAAGTGAACGTTTATTGTCTCTGAACAGAACACACAGTACGTCGCCATGTTTGTTTGTGGCCGTTTACTCATGTTACCCACGTGACAAAATACTGTTTTTCTGATTGGTTCTTGCTCAAAACAAGCACGGAAATAGTCCCGGCTCCAATTTTGAAATTCAACTTGTAACCATGCACGCGAGGCAGTGATGTCATTTCCATTCTTATAGCCAGCGGAGGTCCCAGCAATAAAACTAGCCTCGTCTGTAGCGGCCTTTACCGTAGTGGAAAGCTAGAATACTTCGATTACTATGGGAAATAGTTTGGTGGGCGCATAGTTAGGTACGCAATAAGAAATATGGCATTCATGTAACATCCACTTATTTCAGATGTCGAACATACTACGTTAGATGCATTGCTACATTTCATTTCAATTTCTATGCATTTAAAATGCAAGAGTTTGCTGCTTACGTTCAAGTAAGCGCACCTAGGTACATACCTACAATATTTATGTACTATTGCATACGGGTACCTATGTACAAATAGTACAGACATCCACCTATTAAGTGCACCCAGAAGTGAAGTTGTGAGACTTTAAATCTTCAGTTGAATTTAAAACAAATTTGTTTTTCTAGAAGACTGAATGACAGATAAATAATCTATAATATAAAAATGAATCGCAAAATGTGTTGGTAAGCGCATAACTCAACAACGCCTAGACCAATTTGGCCAAATATTTTTTTAAAATGTTCGTTGAAGTTCAAGGATGGTTTTTACGGCGAGAAAAATTAGAATTATTGCTGGAAAAACCCTAAAAATAGCCCTTTTCTTTTTCCCATACAAATGATTTCTAACTAAAACGTAGTCAATTTGAGCTTTATTGCTATGGTATAAAGTATTATTAAAGACACGAATTTTTTTTTAAATTCGTATCCATGGTTTTAAAATATAAACAGCCTTATGTATGATTTGAAAAAATTCTGTCAAAAATTAAAAAAACATTTATATATACTTTTAACATTTTTCATCATTAAATAATTTTCAAGTGATTTTATAACCTCAAAAGTACTCAACACGTGACACGAGCTTCCAATAACAACGGATTTTGTGTTGTAAGTATACTTTTTAGTGTATTTGCCATAAGGCACTTACACTATTGGCGTCGGTCGGATGGCGGGACCTAGGGGTCGGACCAAAATTTCTCGACGTTTCATAAGTTTCTAAGAAGTTTGGCACCATTTTTGGAAATGTTTATATATATATGTATATATATATATATTTATATATTTATATATATATATATATATATATATATATATATATATATATATATATATATATGTGTGTGACCACGATAACTCTCGACAGACTTAATCGATTTAAACGAAATTTGGTCCACATGTTGGAATCCATCATCGCAAGAAGCCTATTTAAAATGGGCCCGATCGGGCCATTTTAAGGGGGGTATTTAGGGGTTGAAAAATGTTTTTGGGCCCAAAAATACGGAAAAAATTCTCAGAATCACTTCAAATTTGAAATTTAACCCTTTAGTAATTATTGAAATGTGCTGCTAAAATTTAAATAAAATCGGCCCGACAGGACCGGACTTACAAGTTTTATGAAAACGCAAGTTTACTGATATGGATTTACATACTGAAGGGTGTATATAATTTGGTACAGATGTTGAATTGGTATGTAGTATTGAAATTAAGTAAAAAAATGTTGTTTTAAGGGGTGTATTAGAGGGTAATTTTTTTATTTTGTCCAAAAACAAAGTTAAGTTCATACAATAGAGCCACACTGCTTATAAAAGCAAATACACTATATTGTCGGCAGGGTTTCGCACTGCGACCCGAGTTTTTTTTATTCATATCGAAAATGTTGTTGATCTTATAAAAATTGGTCGATAATTTATTTATTGAAGAGTACTAATCAGACGTTAATCAAAGATTCAAATATCCCCATTCGTTCTTTTGCACCGGGCACGACGGCGCAGCCGGAGTGTTCGACATACACACATATACGTCCATGTATATTTTAAAATAAATAAAATAGATAGATAGATGTTCCAATTATATAGATATATATATAATACTGTTAGGCGGTACGAAGTTCGCCGGGTCCGCTATATATAATAAAATTCTCGTGTCACAGTTTTCGTTGCCGTACTCCTCCGAAACGGCTTGACCGATTTTGATGAAATTTTTTGTGCTTATCCGGTATCTTTGAGAATCGGCCAACATCTATTTTTCATCCCCCTAAATGTTAGGGGTAGTCCACCCCTAAATTTTTTTTCTTCCTTCCCCATTCGTTCTTTTGCACCCGGGTGAAACCGGGCGGGACCGCTAGTAATACTATAATATTAATTGGGTCAGAGTACGATAACTGCGATGTGCCAAATATCCATTGGAAATACACAATTTAAAAAAATTAATTTTGTTTGCGCAGTGAAAAGAGGAAAGCGTTTGGGGGGAGTTTTTAAAAAAAACAATTACGGGGTCGTCGTGTCGAGGCGATGGCTTTTTATGCGCAGTAAAAATGGGAGGGCTTTTGGGGGGAGTTCAATTACGAGGTTGTGCGTATACAAAGCGATAGTAATACAGTAATTTTACACCAGTTGCTATGACATGCATATGTGATTTCTGATTGGTAAGATTCAAAAAAGTACAGTGAAAGACGTAAAGTAGTTCCATTTTTTTTTATTTTTGAGGAAACTTATAAATAATCCGCAAAGTTTTTTTTTTGGAACTTCAAAATTTAGCGTGTTCTATGACTTAAAAAAAGTAAAAATTTGGACACATCGAGTTATTGTACTGAACCCATTATTTGTTTTAAAATACGTACAGATTTCTGAGAAGTCAATTCTGACATGACGTGACGTGACAGTGCGCGAAGCGGCATATAATAAAGCGTTGCAATTTGTTGCGTCGCTCTTGTGATCATTGCTGCATTTGCGTAAATTTTTATAATACCTGACCCATATATTATTTAGGGTAGTACTCTATCATGACAAACGAAGCATTTTCTGTCGAAATTATTAATTGTAGTATTTTCTGTTGTTTTTAGTACGAGCGCCCGTACAATTACTTATGTACAATGACATTCACCTTAAAGAACCTTTACCCAGTGCCGGATTAAGACTCCTTCATACCCTAAGAATTTCTTGCCTATGGGCCTTCATCTCTAGCAGCAATCTAATTCTAATATTTTCCATCTGTCATGTTAAGTGTATGTTTTTTTTTCAAATTGTGAATGCCATAAGCTTAAAATTGATAGAAAAAAGTTAAAAAGCATATAGAATTTTAGGGAAAAAATTGAATTTTACAATCAATGCTCTCATTGAAAATTTGACGATCTAAAAAATCGGTCCTTAGGCATTTTTATACAATTAATTGAAAAAAGTTATAAAACTTTAAACTTAAAAAAACTGTGGTCATTTTCAAAAATAAATACTTATTTTTAACTTCTATACTTCCTAAGACAGTTTTATATCAGTAGATCAAATTTTTGAGAACATGACAAAAAGAAAGAAAAACTTGTTGACATGGTCTGGTAGGTACTTTTCATTTCTGAGTTCTGATATTTGGTGCTCCCTGAAACGTGATGCCCTAAGCAATTGCCCTTTTCGCTTATAGGTTAATCTAGTACTGCCTTTACCCTCGGAAAGTTTGTTGTCTCAAACAATCTGTCAAAATTAAAAAAAACAAACAAATTACATTATTTTTTTACGAAATAATAAAGTAGATACACAAATAATTCAGACATTTTACACTCTGTGCGTGGCAAGTCAAAAATTTAGTCAAATGGTGCCTCATCACTAAAGGGTTAAGAACCACTGGTTTAGATGGAATATTTAATTCATAAATACGTCGAGAACTACCGAGCCATTGGTATCTCTGTCATTTTACGGTAGTTACCGACGCATTTATGAATTAAATATTTTGTCCAAATGAGGAAATGGTGTGTCGGATCAAATATAGTAGAAATTAACTATTTTTTGCTTTTTAAAAACTAACTTCTTTACGTCGAAGATTTTAAACTTTTTTTATGGAAATTAAAGAAGTTAAATTCGTAACGTTTATAATGGTATTAATATATCCAGATCATATAATATTTAATAATATAGATTACTAGACTTTCGACCCGGTTTGCTCGGGTAGCTTTTTGTGTCCTACATTTCTTGGTTGATGCCTGTGGGGCATGCAGCCTCCGCTAGTAGAATTTTCAAACTACAATAACTTACTGTTTGTGTATTCGCTTGAAGCGAATGAATATTCTAAACGAGAATATTTTATAGACTCAGGTGTTATTACTGTAATTTCTCTGTGCATTGCTTATTTTATGTAAAACAAAATAATAATGATGAATATTCAATTCCACTTTGAGCATTGCGACTACAATTCTAGAAATAAAATAATATGTATTGCTGAATCGTAATGCAACGAAATAAGTAGTCTAAAATACTATTGCTTCGAAACAACCGTGGGTTAAAATGATTGATAAAAATTTAAAAATACACAACATATTGATTGATGAATTTTTAAAAATTACTTTGTCAATTTTTTGGTGTTACAAAATGGCATTTAAACGAATTATTTGTTTAGTAAAAAAATATCTAATACTTTTTTGGGATCCATACCCGAATAGTGCCCAACGGGACCCTATTACTAAGCTTCCGCTGTCCGTCTGTCTGTAAGCGGGGTGTATCTCATGAGCCGTAATAGGTTGAAAGTTGAAATTTTCACAAAGTGTGTATTTCTATTGCCGCTATGACAACAAATAATTAAAAAACAAAATTATAGGAATTACCCTTTCTCGGCGAGAAGCAGTAGGAAAAAGTCCCAGTCACATCTGCCATCGCCGGGATTCGAACCCATAGTACCTCCCAAATGCGAGTCTACGCTACACCGTTCGGTTAATTTTTCATTTAGTAATAACGCAAAAAAAGACTCGACTTGGCATTTATAGTAACGTTTATGCAGGATGAGCATATGTTCGTTAATTGGTTGATTCTGCTCACAAACGCAATCGCGTTCTTCATTCGGTCGTGTTTGATTTCGCGGCCAACACCCAGTGTAGTCGGTGTATAGTCTTTTTCTTCGTACAGAGCTTCCGGCGCACAGACTTTTCCTGTGGGAGAACGTGAATATCCTGTCTGTACGTAATGCCGCGTCCGTACTATGTGTGGATGTACGTACTACTTGTCACAAGTTACTATTGCCAACTTTCAAACTTGAAAATAAGAAAAAACCAGACTGTGGAGTTTGGAAGCAGCTCGCAAAATGTCCGTACTTAGTAAATTTAACCAGCTTGATGTATGTAATAGATTTATATAGTAGCTCTAATAAAAAAACTTATTGTAACTGTTAGATATAATATTATGATCTAAATTATAAACATATATACATGTTCATAGGCCCTGAAGATGAAAATAAATTTTTCGAAACGTCGGCCATTAGCGAAACATTGGTAACGCTTATTTATTTATGATCCTCAACCAAAACCTTCCTCCGTAGTCAATTTAAACAAATAATGTTTCAATACTTATTATCCAATAAATAAAATTATCGACCAATTTTTCAGACAAATATATTAACAAAAAATAATAACTAATACATTGGTATTTCGGTCCGGATTTAGACCTTCTTCAGAACTGATCTAAAAAATATAAAAATAATTAATAATTAATTTCTAATTCGTATTTGAAAAATATTCGCAACAACAAATTTTTATTGATATAATTTTTAATTGATTTTATATGTAACATTTCCGAAATATTTCTTTTAAAGAAATTAGTTTCATTATCTAAAATTTTTACACTATCCCAATTAATTTTGTGGTCGTGTTCAAATTAATGTTTTGAACACGACCACAAAATTAATTGGGATAGTGTAAAAATTTCGGTAGATGTGATTACAGGCCTCCAAAAATGAACATTTATGGAAATTTTACGTAAAATTTCCATAAACAATCCTCGAAAACGGAGGGGGGTCTCTAGACTGGCGCTCTGGCAAAAAATAAGCAAAAGCCCCAAATCCCCACTCCTGACCTCTACTACTAGTAAAACAAAACGCTACACCACTGTTTGACTGTCAGTTGTTTTTTTTATATCTACTATTAGAAGTGACGTTTGTTTAAAAGTAAACGGTCAATATTTTTGTAAATAAAGTTAAAAACGGTTATTTTATAGGAGGTACGTGCAAAAAATACCATATATACCTCGTACGTAATATTACGGCTCGTGTTACTGTTATATCTTGCGCATAATGTTGCACATCTCGTCGTTATATAATCCACTAGCGGCCCGTACCGGTTCAGTCGGCTGCAATAGATATAATTCTGCAAAATGACGTATGCTGTCGCGGACTTTTTTTTAAACTTTTAAAGGGAAACAATTCCGTCATACATGATTTTTGCGTAATTTTAACCGTTTACGCAGCGCACGCAACGAAAGCTCTCAAAAGGAATAATTTTTCCCGTTTTTGCAACATTTTTCATTGATGCTCTGCTCCTATTGGCCGTAGCGTGATATTATATAGCCTATAGCCTTCCTCGATAAATGAACTATCCAACACAAAAATAATTTTAAAATTCGAACCAGTAGTTCCTGAGATTAGCGCGTTCAACCAAACAAACAAACTCTTCATCTTTTTTATATTAGTATAAGATATAGGATTATGACACATTACTATTACTATTACTATTCTGTTTCAATTGTCCATATTTTGACGACTTCTGGAACATAATGCCGATGACTATACAAAGCCACAGCGAACCATCGACGAGGACGCAGGTCGACATAAATGCCAACAGAGAGAAACAGGAGAAAACTTTCACATTTTATTTTTCAGCACATTTTCAGGATGACCGGCTTGACTCATAAAATTACTTAATGATAATTTTATTCGGTGAGCTTTTTTGTATAGGTATATTTTCTCCTATAGCGAGGCGAAAGTTAAAACCGTGTATGGGTTATGTGCAAGTGGGTGGACCTAAACTGTTTCCGAATGTCACGTTCGCGGTGGCAAAATAAAACTTATTCATAGTTAGTTATCATGTTTATGCATTACCAACATGATTCATGTCGCGGGTAGCGGCTAGTTTTTAATTAAATTATACCCAGCAAAGTACAATATTAGATCATCACAGAAACTTATACAGATAATAATATGATGTATATTTTTACAAATTAAGAATAGTCGTGAAAGAAACAGGAAATCTTCAAGTCGAATAAAGGAATCAAATGTTAAATAAATGTGTTACCTTAATGAATCAATTAGTCAATTAGTAAACGTGTTATTTAGTCATGACATTCTATTTTATGCACAGGAGAAAGAAATGTAATAAAGCTTCGCTAATGAAGTTCAAATCTGCTTTATTTGAAATAATAATCACGACAGCAATAATTATCAATTAAAATGTTTTGCGCTAATGATTTGCTTTCAAACACAAATACATTTTGTTTGTATAAAATATTATAACATAATCGTATTTATTTATTATATGTATACACAAATATTATAATGAAACACGCTAAATTAACTTTTTCCGCTAATTTAGGAAATTATTGATTTTAATGCCATCCATTCTTTATGGTCAGTATTTTTTTCGTATAAATATTTTTTTGACAACTAAACTTTATTATTAAATAAACTCTAATAACATAATATAATATATAGTTTATACTTTAAACAGAAAAGAATTTAGTACACAGTCTTAAAATCATTAAAGATATAAGAAAAACATCTGAATTTACCGACTTATTGCACGGTAATCACAACTAACAGTAGAAAAATGTAGAAAAAAAGAATTTTAAATAAGACATATAGGTAGTTTTTGTACTGTCGTGTCAATTTTCTCCGAATCTACTAGACAAAAAAAGTTGAAATTCGGTACCTACGTATAAACATGGACATATAGCGTAAATAAACGAATTCCAATTTTGACGGTTAAATGGGGGGGGGGGCAAATTAGAAAATTATTAAGACATTGCTTTTCAAGTGTACTATAAAATCATATGGAGTATGAAATGAAAACGCTCTTTATAGAAAATACAAACATATTAAATTCTTTTTATAAATTTAAAATGCTTGTTAGTAGTTAAGTCTCAAAGTTCTCACAGAAAACTGAATGGTTGAGAACTCTCTCCACGCAAGTTCGGCTCGCAGTTGACCGGTTTTTGATATGAAGCCTGCTGGCGCGTTCGAATGGAAGTAAAAACGTGCAAATTCCGTGACACGTTTGACGCTGTGATGTTAATTTTAATTTAGTTACTAGAAATTCGTAACATGACACAGCGAAAATGAGTGTTAGCGCTTGCTGTGTGTATGCGTCGGATTATAACATGGTCCTAATCGATAGCGACATCTAACCTATATTTATTAGCTACAAAAATAGACATTTAAGTAGCGCTGCTTGTAACTTAAAGTTGCATAGGGCGAACATGGTGTATGTGGATGGCGACATCTAACATAACTTCGAACATGACTTTAATAATTCGAACAACGTGCAATATCCTACTATTGCACGTTGTTCGCGTTAATTGCCACAAAACAGCCGTTTTTGATAAGCTTGCAAATTTGGACACCTAGATTTTCAGACCCAAGTTGTATTGGAAACTTTGTTCAGCGTCAAATGACTGATTTATTCCCCCCGATTAGAAAAAAAAATCATCGAAAGACATTTTCACATGTATTTAGTGCGGGGTCATCATCCATTATGTATAATGTATATGAATAAATTTATTTAGCTAAACATTTTTATCTAAAGAAAATGTAAAAAAAATATATAAAAACAAATTTAGATATTTCACATCTGTCAGGCGTCCCGCGACGGCTCGCGTTTTTTTTCTCTATATCTGAATAAAACTGAAATTTTAGAAGGTTCTACGTTTTACAATAGGTATATAGAATCTTGCCGGCACGTCTTGTTTTTAACTGAGCTACGGTACCTATGCAGGTTTTGCTTTAATACCTGCTTTCAAGGATTACCTAGGATGAAAATAAACATTTTTCTGTAGGTAAGACTAATCTAACTTTTTAATTATAAAGAACATGACTTGAAGACAAAAACAAAACGAGATAAATAAGATGGTATTATGTCGACAGTTTATTTTCACACTGCGAAGTGGAGATGATAAGACAGAATTTATTTTGATCGCATTGTAAAGGTAACATTTTCATTATTAATCTCGGAAAAGTTAACGTTTTCACGTACTACTATTTCAGAAGTTGTCTTATAAACACCTACATATTTATAAAGAATGTTTGAGGAAACATTTCTACTGAATACAAATTCAGCTGCGATATTGCAAATTAAAAAGATTGTTTCTGAATTTATTCCGAGAAACAATAATTCCTGTACCGGCCATCTTGTTGAGGTTTTCCATGGTTTCTCTCAATAATTCCAGATAAACAAATCTTTGATTAACGTCTGATTAGAACTCTTCAATAAATAAAATTATCGACCAATTTTTCAGACAATATATTAACAAAAAATATAATTAATACATTAACGTTTCGATCCGGATTTGGATCTTCTTCAGAGCGGATCTAAAAAATATAAAAAATAATTAATAATTTGTTTCTAATTCGTTTTATGTAAAATTCTTTCAAAATAATTAATTAGTATCAAAATATTGAAAAAATATAATAATGTATTAATTATATTTTTTGTTAATATATTGTCTGAAAAATTGGTTCATAATTTTATTTATTGAAGAATTCCAGATAAATATCGAGATGGTTCCTTATTCAAGGCCATGGCCGATTACCTGTCAAACTCCTATGCACAAAATTTGCCTACCTTATTCTAGTGCCCTAAAATTCCTTTATTCGCCCATTGCTATTAATTAACTGGAAGCTGAAAAAAATGTTTTAAATAAGATACTTTTTGAAAGTAAAAAATTGGAAAAAAATAATCAAAACAATTGCCTTTATTTTCGCAGTCCTAAAAATTTGTCAGATGATAGTTTATATTATAATTACAGCTGCAAATATAGTCTGGCTAATGTGGAACACACCCCGAAAGCCTTACCAGCCTCGTCCAGCGCTCGTCAGGCGCGTTCTTTTAGCTATCTGACTTGTAAGTCTGGCGGGGCTTTTGTGATTGTAAATGACAGCCAGACGTGTATTTTCTATGAAATTATAATATTATTTATCATGTGACAAATTATCAAATCCGGGAAAATAAGAGCAAAAATGTTGTAATTTTTACGATTTTCAAGATGCCGCCAGACTCATTTACCAATTTCGTAAATCAGCCAGACTTACTTTTGATTATAGTTTTTTGATAGTATCAAATGTAAATTTCAAGCATGGGAAAATAAGACTACGGATTTCAAAAATTTGTCAAATTTTTTTCACCCGCAAATTTTCAGCCAGACTGACTTTCCTCCACTTGGGATGTGCCAGACTGTTATTTCCATTAATAAAATAATTCACTTTAAATAATGTCAAATATTTATGACTGGGAAAATAAGTGGACTTGTTTTTTTTTTATCTAGTGAACCCATTCGAAAATTTTAGTCTTTAGTCAGACTCACAAATTGTCGATTTGTGTCACAATCCGAACAAACTATTTCATATTCACCGACTGGGAAAATAAGTACAAAAAAAATTAATTGCCTCCTGGACTATAATAAAGTTATCTGTAATGCAAA
Source organism: Xanthostigma xanthostigma (assembly GCA_963575645.1). NCBI lineage: Eukaryota > Metazoa > Arthropoda > Insecta > Raphidioptera > Raphidiidae > Xanthostigma > Xanthostigma xanthostigma. The sequence continues at coordinate 20,201,980 of OY754468.1, forward strand.
TTTTTGAATTATTCTTTTTTACAAATAATCTGTAATACAAATTTTGGGATTATTATCTTTTTTAAATACTCCATAGTGCAGATCTCAGGATTAATAAATTGAAAAAAAAAAAAATTATAATTCCGAAATAACGCATTATTTGCAACCCTGGTGTACTTTTTATTATCCGACTACCCCCGTATTAAAATCAAATTCCTAATTTAAACGGCAGTGAAATTGGGTAAAATCTAGGTATTAAAAAAAAATAGAGTCCTACTGTAAAATTTCGGTATGACTGGTTTGTTTCATTCTATTTAACCATAATAACATAAATACACCACGTCATACAAGCATGGAGTCATTTTACGACTGAACAAAGCTATTGTTCCTTTTAACGTTCCGCTCTTTGCACAGTTCTAAAGTTATGTCCACATTTTCACCTTTAGTCATTTCAAATAATAAAACTGTTTGTTAATTTGTGTTAGGGTTGTGCTACTGTCCGAAAAATACCTGTAACATCATTTATTGAAATGTACTAAAAAAGAAAAACATATATTTCGTAATTTAGGGTCATACTTATAAAAACTATACGATAGCCATATTAATATTGACCCCGTTATTGGTGTATTTGTCATAAGGCACTTACACTAATTGCGTCGGTAGGATGGCGGGACCTAAGGGTCGGACCAAAATTTCTTGACGTTTCATAGCCTCCTGAGAAGTTTGGCATCAATTTTAGAAAAGTATGTTTATATAATACTAGCGGACCCGGCGAACTTCGTACCGCCTAACAGTATTATATATATATATCTATATAATTGGAACATCTATCTATCTATTTTATTTATTTTAAAATATACATGGACGTATATGTGTGTATGTCGAACACTCCGGCTGCGCCGTCGTGCCCGGTGCAAAAGAACGAATGGGGATATTTGAATATTTGATTAACGTCTGATTAGTACTCTTCAATAAATAAATTATCGACCAATTTTTATAAGATCAACAACATTTTCGATATGAATAAAAAAAAGTATACTTACAACACAAAATCCGTTGTTATTGGAAGCTCGTGTCACGTGTTGAGTACTTTTGAGGTTATAAAATCACTTGAAAATTATTTAATGATGAAAAATGTTAAAAGTATATAAATCAATGTTTTTTTAATTTTTGACAGAATTTTTTCAAATCATACATAAGGCTGTTTATATTTTAAAACCATGGATACGAATTTAAAAAAAAAATCGTGTCTTTAATAATAATTATAATCAAAGGAAGAAAAAAAATTTAAGGGTGGACTACCCCTAACATTTAGGGGGATGAAAAATAGATGTTGGCCGATTCTCATAGATACCGGATAAGCACAAAAAATTTCATCAAAATCCGTCAAGCCGTTTCGGAGGAGTATGACTTCGAAAACTGTGACACGAGAATTTTATATATTAGATGTTTCTAGTAAGTGTGCGGGCAATAACTTTCGAAAGAGTTAATTGAATTTAATGAAATTTGGTCCGCATTTTGGAATCCATCACTGCTCAAAGCCTATTTAAAATGAACCCAATTGGGACATTTTAAGGGTAGTTTTTGGTGGTTGAAAAATGTTTTTGGGCTCATAATTGCCGAAAAACTCCGAATCGTTTCAAAATTGAAATTTAACCTTTTAGTAATGATTAAAATGTGCTACCAAAATTATAATAAAATCGGCCTGACAGGACCGGATTTATGAAAACACTAGTTTCCGGATAGGGATTTACTTAGTGAATTTAATTTGGTAAATTGATAATAATACTGAAACTAAGAAAAAAATATTATTTTAAGGTTTGTACTAAAGGGTAATATCTTTTATTTTGCTAAAAAAAAATTACATAATAAAGCCACACTGCCTGTATTAGCTAATACACTATATTGTCGGCAGGGTTTGGCACTGCGACCCGAGTTTATTTTATTTAATATCCATGCAGTTTTTTTACCATTCCAACTCCACAAGTGGAGAATGGCACTAATAATAATAATTTTTCGTAGCACTCCTGACCCCACACATGTATTTATTATTTTATTAGTTATTACTGTGTAATGAATTAATAAATTTTTAACATTTTTTCAAATATTTTCTAATGCAATCTTTTAAATGAATTATAAAATGTAGATCTCGAAAATGAAAAAAATATACTTATGTTGCCGTTTAAAAAAAAATGCATTTAATTGTACACTTTCGGTTGAGTTTGAAGTACAAAAAAATATACCTTGGCAGTTTCTGATAGTAAATCTAGAGTTAAACAAAAAACTATTTAAAAATAAGAAATATAGAATAGTTATACTTCTTACCACAACAGTTTTATTAGCGGATGTACATTTTGGAAGCTATAGTTTTAGTTTAGAGTTTGCTGAAGATAAGAGCATTGCTCCCGAAATGTACATCCGCTAATAAAACTGTTGTGGTAAGAAGTAACTATTCTATAATTTTTATTTTTGTTTCAACCACGGTGCTCTTAATATTTGTATAAAAAACTATCCTTTTTTTGGAATTAATAGAATACAATTATTCATTGTTACCACTTTCGGTATTTTTATGTAACACTAGCTGCTCAGCCCGGTTTCACCTGGAACGTATAAATAAATATGTTTAATTACTCGCAGGCTACCTTACTCTAACATAAATCGGGAAGAGAACGAGGTAGCTACTCGAAAGTAGTTACATTCATACAGATTTGCCAAGCGTAATAAACTTTCATAATGCCATAGATCACCGTTGGATAGTTTTTTTATGACAGTCAAATATGAGTATTTTCTATTTTACCACGTTTATATTAACTCGCTTTTTATGTCGGGTGAAACTTTGTAATTGGATTTTAAACTAATTTTCTGATGAGATAGAGACGAAATTTTTAACATACATAACTGAGAATAAGATGACAATACGACAAATACTAAAATAAAGAAGAAAATAATAAAAGAAATAAAGAAATTTAAATAAAAAGTTAAAAACATATAATTCATTCTTACTTATTTACCGTTGTAATCATCTGTCGTAGCTGGTTAGAGATTCGTGCTAAAAACGCGAAGGTCGCAGGTTCGACCATGGGCCATATTAAATTTTTATTTTTTTACGATGTATTTTTGTTTTTACCACGTTTTTGTTAACTAAAAAAAGAAAATAATAAAATTTAAAAAAAAATTAATATAGGTACCACGTTTTTAAAGCGAACTGAAAAGTAAAAAATATTTTTTTTACAGACAGAATTTTAACTTGTACGATTTGAAACGTGGGGCACATGCGACAGTTATAATATGAGAAGTGTAGAGAGTAGCTATCAATGAAAAAATCTATTTATGAGATAAAACGAATAATGCACCCTGCGTTTTGTCATTTCAAATCCTACAAGTCAAAAATCTGTCTGTAAAGAAATATTTTTGTACTTTTCAGTTCGCTTTAAAAATGTGATATAATATTAGGTTCGTCCCAAGCAGCCAGCAAACGGCTTCAAAACCGCCACCCGTATGCGCAGTAGGTAAAACGTGTTCTAAAATCGCCTCTAACAGCTTCGTTTTACCTAGTGCGCATGCGGTTTCGGAACCGTTTGCTGGATGCTTGGCACGAACTTATCAAAAAAAATATTTATTTTCTTTCATAGTTAAGAAATGTACGTAAAAATGTTTCGTGTCTACATACGTTTCGATTGTCCGCTTCATTTATGAATAGAAGTTATACGAGCGTCTCAGATTTCCGACGAAATAATATTGTAGTGAGACGGTTATTCATTACAACTGGGTTAAAAAATCTAAGATTGTGAATAAAGCTTAAGAAAGTTCTCGAATAGCTTATCTATATATACTATGTGTGTACAGATCAAATGAACCGCGATGGTTTACGGGCTGTCGACGCATACGTATCAATTACACGTGTTTCTGACAGGTTTCACTTCATCATCCAACACTGACAGACTCAATTTCACTCAACATCGTGTTTATACGTCTGCCTGTATCCGTGTGTGCGTAGGGTGTATTTTGCGGTCGTCGCGCGTAGGCCTGGACGGACCCGCTCCACCGCCGCTAGACCAAAAACAGACGACGCGGTCTCTACCCGACTCGACACTTTATTCTGTGTTTGGAATATGAACTTTACAAACGGGTAGCAAATCGGTCGGGCTACCGCCGCTTCTTATTGTTAGCTCATATAGTGGACGATACGAGTTTTGGGTCGCCGCATCCTATGTTTAGCAAAGGCGTAGATTGTCATAAAGTACTTAGCACTTCTGACATTATATTATAATATTATAATAATCTATTAACTATTAATTATTCTGTTCACGTTGGAAACAGTCTTATTTTGAAACTACAAAATAGGCAACTGCAATCTGAGGTGATACAGTGTATTGTGTGTTGGTAATTATTACTTTTCTTGGCGACGGGTAAAAACATTTTTTATTTATCGAGAAAGAAAAAATATGAACAACTTTGGATATCGAAGTGTTCAGACGCATTATAATTGTCTCCGAAAATATTTAAGTAATCTATTGAACATCTAACTTTAATTATTCATATGTAATCTAGAACTAATGGAAAAAATGATCACCTATTAATATCCTTCGACTGCTTCTCCATTTCTTAAAATAACTTTCATAATACGATTCTGAGTTCGTCCACAAAACCGGTAATGTATATTTTTCTCTTTATTCCTTCATATTCCCTTTAATTTTTCAGTTTCGACATTGGTTCTAGAACTTAAGTTTCTTGTCATTCTTATTATAGTTGATAATTCGAGCATTATAACGTAATATTTATTTTGAATTTATTTATTATTATAAATTCAGTTTCTATGTTACTCTATTACAATTATTAATTCGATCATTATAATGTATTATTTATTTTGAATTTATTACTTAATACAAATTCAGTTTACCATTACGTACTCCATTGTTTTTCTTAAATTTTATAATGCAAATATTTCAACTGGTTGGACTCGACCGAGGAATCCTCTGGAAAGTTGTGTAACGCTCAATGGGCCCACTATTAACACCTCCTCCGTCTTGCTCCAAACCCGCTCTTAAATATTTTCAGTATACCCTCTCTTGTTATTTTACCAGGTGGAAGAAGATTACGGGCATTGAGCCGCTTCGTTATAAAATATAGTAGGAGGGTAAAGGAAGTAATTACCCCCTCCTCCGGATCACAATAATAAAAAAGTAAAACTGAAAATAATGCTGTCTAAAAAATTAAATTTAGAAATACTTATTGGAAAGAATTTGTAAGTTAATGCCCGGTTTACATTATTCCAGTCCAGTGCTGGATTGCAACTGGAATAATGTAAACCCTCACTGGAATGCACTGGATCCAGTAAGCATTCCAGTCCAGTAACTGGATTCGCGGTCTACTTTTGAATCCAGTGCGATCAATCCAGTGCAACTGGAATAATGTAGACGGCCAATCCAGTGCCAGTCTATATTCATTGGGATCTTCTACCTTCAGTTGTTGCAAAAGCATTACTGACCCTCCTTTTTGATCTCTTTCGCTGATCCAATTTCTCACCCACATCCGTTCCTTTTTTCTTAGTTCATTATCAACCTCATTAATAACTTCTTGTAGCAAGAGTGATTGAGCACGTTTGAAACATTTTCGAAACTGATCTCTTTTTGAAATCATTGTCACTGTAGTGTTCACAATGAAAACGGCTTCTAAATGACTGGAATAATGTAGACAACAAATCCAGTCCAGCGATCCAGTCCAGCACTGGACTGGATCGCTGGACTGGAATAATGTAAACCGGGCATTAGTTTGGGAATTAATATTTTGTTTGACACCTTCCTTCGTGAGTATTATTGTGTGATATTAATAAAACTTAAAAAGTATTTATTTTTTTTGCTTTACCCCCTCCCCAATATAAAATAAATAAAAATATAATATAAAATGTTTAGAATATGAATTTAATAAATAGGTAGTCAATTGACGCCCAGTGATTTTTGCCGACATGGCCGCCAACTCGACAGGTCATTCTCTGTCTAGAATATGAATTTAACAAATGGGTGGTCATTCGATTTTGCTTCATATTCTTATCTCAATAGCTGGGAGACCATGGTTTTTGCCGATCTGCTTCCCGACCAATTTATCAATTTAATAGACATAGTCATTTGACGTGGTTATCGCTTCCGACTTTTAATTTAGCAACCGAAGATTTTTTTCCATTTTGAGAGCCGACTTGACACTTTATTCCTCTTCTATAATATGAATTTTACATACGAATAGTAATTCGAATAATATAGTAATAATAGTAATAAATAATACAATAAAAATGTATTTAAGAATAACAAAAACGACGTAAAAACAAAAAAAACATGCCTTGGACCGAGGGTTTCGCGAGTTCGATTCACATTTTTTGCGCAAAGCACATTACTTACTTTTTCCTTTCTTTAAACGTTTGCTTAAAATCTTTAATTTTATTTTAACTTAACCATAAGAATACTGAGTAGATAAACTTTAACAGAATAACAAAGGATCATCTCAATCCAAAACTGCTGCTAAATAACCATCCTCTGAAATTTTCAAACGAAAAAAAAAGTGTTTGGCATGGTATATGACAAAAAACTAACCTGGAAAAAGCACATAATAAATCTGAAAACGTCGTGTATGTCAAAAATTAATCTCATTAAAACGATAAGCAAACAGAACTGGGGGGCAGACAAAAACTCGATCCTAAAAATTTACAAAAGTAAAATTCTTTCTGTACTTGACTTCGGAAGTCAGTTCTACCAGGATGTCTCAGAATCAACCTTAAGAAAATTAGACCCGATTCACCACCTTGGCCTAAGATTAACATCTGGCGCTTTTCGTTCTAGCCCTGTAATAAGCCTGTGCGTCGAAGCTGGCGAAACCCCTTTAAAGTTCAGAAGAAGACAAACATACGTAAATTACTACCTAAAAATGCTTTTAAATAAGGACCATCCATCAAGAAACAAAATCAAATCCCCGCAATACAGTACGAAATACTTATGTCTCAAACAACGAAAAATTCCATCATTCTTTAAGTTTGTTGAAAGCTTCGAAAAATCAACACTGATAATGGAAACTGAACACCTCGATTCTCCTTTCTGGATATACACTCAACCTCAGTTCATTGAAAGCCTTCACAATCTTCCGAAAGATAATACTCACCATCCATATTCCAACAGCTCTTCAAAGAAACAATCAGCCAATATCCCGAACATACAGTCATGTACACAGACGGCTCTAAAATTGGAAACAAAACAGGCTGCGCCATATATTCAAATAAGTCTTCAAGTAAATTCCGCCTCCCAAGTGAGTTCAGCGTGTACTCTGCCGAGCTTTTTGCCATCTTGTCAGCTATGGAAGAAATTAGAAATACACATCTTAACAAATGCATAAACTGCACCGATTCGCGAAGCGCGATTCTTGCACTAAAAAACATGCAAACCAACAATCCTCTAATAGTCAAAATCTTAAACAAATTGCAGAACCTCAAAATGAATGGCACTGAATTAATCTTTTTTTGGATCCCTGGCCACTGCGGTTTTCCTGGCAACGAAAGAGTGGATGAAGCAGCCCGCGAGGCCACTCTACTGCTTACTCCTTTCGACATCGTCAAAATTCCATACAACGATATGAAAAACGATTTCAAGAACCAAATCAAACGAAAATGGGATGAAGTATGGGAAAACACCAGTGACAACAAGCTAAAAATAATTAAAAAAGACACAAATAAGTGGCTCACATCCTTCCAACAGATTAGAAAGCTTGAAACTGTCCTTGCAAGACTCAGAATTGGACACACTTCCCTCACCCACTCATATTTACTAGAGAAAAAAGAACCTCCAATCTGCAGTACATGCAACCTTCCTCTCACAGTCAAACATATCCTAGAAACATGCATTGAATTCCAAAACGAAAGAAAAATATATAACTTACCACCGAATTTAGAAAACATCCTTGGTGATGACCCCATCACCATTAGCAAACTGTTTCGTTTTCTGGAACATACGGATCTGAAAAAGAAAATCTAAATCAGTTAAAATTAATAAATAATAATAAAATCGAATAATCAACTAAATAATTAATGTATAATTAACAAAAATAAATAAAAATATCTAACAAACAAATAAAATAGATAAATAATACTTACCTTCATTTAAACATAAAACTCCGCGCCAAAGCATCTGTAGATACAGCAAATCTTCCGGCTCATTCTCAACCACAATCATCGTATCAAATATCTTCATCATTGCCAGCTGCATCCGAATCCACCGAACACACCATCATCATCATCAAACATCATAATCAAGATCATCTTACAACTACAGAATACATCATCATCCAAGTGTTTACAACGTAACCAAATAATATAACGCATATAGCCACGCTGCTGCGCGTTTACTAAATAAAAAAAAAGACTAATTCAGAAAGGACATCGCACAAACCTTATGAGATTTGGTTCCCGGTTAAATTGATCAAAACTGGTTTTATTTCACTAAGAAAAAGTGTTCATGGGCGCATTCCCTAAAAACCAATAGATTTTTGGCTACAGATATGTTAAGCAAGATTTTAGATATGGGGATATCCATTGAATTCACAGACATGTTACATGTTCAACTTTTGTGCTTTTTTTTAGAAATAGAAAAATAGTCGAAAACTAAAGGTGATGTTGGAAAGTATCAACCTGTATAAAATAATAATGTCATATTCGGATTCAGCGCACTCGAACACATATTTCTAGGACTTAGGATTTTTTAAGATTGTGAATTCAATGAATATCCCTATATCTTTCTAAAATCTCGTTAAAAATATCTGTAGCTAAAAATCTATTGGTTTTTAGGCTCTGCGCCCCTGAACACTTTTTAGTGACCTTTAAACTATAAAATAAAACCATTTTAGACCAATTTACCCTAGAAAAAGACACCACAAATAATTTGACTGCATCGCAAATCGCAATGCTATGTGTTTAGTCAAAAATGTCCACCGGGTCGACAGCTGATTCGACAAAAACAACCAGCGTCGTCTGTTACTGTGCCCTTAACCTACCGTACCTTCACTCTTTATATGGCTACACAGGGTACCGTACTTGCTGCACCACTGTGTGTGGGTGCGATGTGGACACAAGGGGGCGGGACGACTGAAACAGCGACGACTTGAAAAATGGGCCGGGAGAATGCCAAACGAACCGGAAACAAAAAAAAAAACATATATAAACAAAACTCGCGGATATGTCTTACTGAATGTATTCCATTCGCATTGTATTTTAAATGGGATACAAAACAATAAAATTATTTAGTATGCTGTGCAGTCCGAGACTCAATTTATTCGTAGCTTTTTGCTTTTTAATATTTTACGAAAATTAAGTTCTTTAATTTATTTATTAATACTAATAATTTCTTTTGAAACCGTAGGATAAAATTGATTCTTGAAAATGAAAATGTAACGAACGTGTCGCAATGTACGTATACCGTATACTATAAAAACCAGTTAAGCTGGCGGCGAGGTAGAACACTTGGGAAGGCGTTTTTCCAAAGTGTTTAAAACTAGCAAAAGTATCACCAATATTCAAAAAAGGTAATAAATCAGAACCTGAAAATTATAGGCCCATATCAATTTTACCAGTTTTTTCCAAAATTTTAGAAACCATCTTTAAAAATAGAATGGAAAACTTTTTAACACAGTGTAAAATTTTAAGTACTCAACAATTTGGATTTCGTAAAAATCTCTCAACAACCGCAGCTTTGATTGAAATGATTAATAATATTTTAGAATTACACAAAAATAAACATCACGTCGCTTTGACCCTGTGCGATCTATCCAAAGCTTTTGATAGTTTGTCTCATAATGTACTACTCGAAAAACTAAACAGATATGGTTTCAGAGGAATTGCATACAATTTTCTCTCATCCTATTTATCGGACAGGTATCAGAAAGTTGTTATCAAACAAATAAATGAATCCAGCTTAGACCCGATAACATGTGGTGTTCCACAAGGATCCATTCTTGGTCCTTTACTTTTTATAATCTATATTAACGATCTTACGTGGTTTCTACCCAATATAAGCACCTACCTTTACGCAGATGACACTTCCTTGCTAACTAGCAGCCAAGATATAGACACATTGTTACAAATGTCTGAGCAAGCTTTAACTAGAGCATCTACATGGTTTACTGCAAATAAATTACTTTTAAATAAAAAAAAGACACAGCGCTGTGTATTTAAGTATAAAACCACTGTTTCCGTTGCAGAACCTGTTACTAGCGTAAAATGTCTAGGGATAAATATTGATAACAATCTTAAATGGAACACACATATCGATTCGGTTTGTAATAGGCTATCGCAAATATTATTCCTGCTGAGAAAAATTGTTAACATAGCGTCCACAGATGTATGTGTTACTATCTACAACGGGCTTTTTAATTCTATTTTGCAATATGGACTGATTATATGGGGCGCTGACCCTCATGTTGATAGAGTCTTCAAATTGCAAAAGAAAGCAGTTAGAATATTAACTAAATCAAAGTATAATGCTCACTGTGCTCCTCTTTTTAGAGCTTTAAATATCATGACGCTACCCTCACTGTTCGTTTTCGTAAATCTCTTATATATCAAACGAAACCTATCTAAGTTCCAAATTGTTGAGGAAATACACTCTCACAATACACGTGATGCGAAAAACATAAGAGTGCCTTTTCATTCTGTAAACAAACAGAAATATGGACCCAATTATTGGTCACTACAATTATATAATGCTCTACCTTTAGAAACGCGTTCCCTTCCTGAAAATGTCTTTAAAAAAGATATCAAAAAGCGGCTAATGGACATGTGTCTATATAATTTTAAGGATTTTTTATAATTTCAAATGTTATATGACGTTTTGTCAAATTTTGTAAATGCGACAAATAAAAAATATCTTATCTTATCTTTATCTTATCTTTATCTTGTCTCGTAACCTAAAGGTCTTCAGTTTGACTCGTGTGATCAGTGCCATTATTATATTTTTGTTTGTTTTTTTTTACGATTATACCAGTTTTACTTCAGTAATGTGTAGTGTAAAATACACACTCTCTTTTTTCATAAGGTAATATTAGGTATATCTAGTGCTGTGCTAAAACCATAGAGATATAAGTAACTGGAGTTCGCTAGTGCGTATGCTTGCCATAAGTGAAAGTGTCCTCAGTTGAGAGAGAGAACGATGCAGCGGGTCCAGAAAACCAGATAATGTATTATGTTTACTCAAATCAGCATTGTTTTGTATCATTAGTTACTACAGAGATAAGGAATTTTTCTCTCTATGAATTGCAGACACTTTCACGGCTCACTCGCATACTCTAGTAGAAATATCTCTATGGCTAAGCCGCACGTTCTATTAACAAATCATCATAAACGTCGTTTGTAGAATTGTGATTGAATTAGGATAAATATTTTTAACTATTCCGTTATAGTGCTAAAAGCGATTTTTGAAGGAAAAATTCTTTAGGCGCGGCTTGAGAGTAACTCAGATAGTTTTTCGAACGGAAGTAACGTGTTTACGCAGTTTCTGCTGTTTAAGGGCATCGACTGACAGATGACGGCATCAAAACGCATGAACGAAAGGCTACAGACGCAAACCAATAAACATAGCGAGTGATTTAATTAAAAGAAGTTTTACTTCAACCGCGCCCGTAAAAGCTACACGCACTCATTTCTTTGTTTATAGTTAAGACACGTTTCTACGGAATTTGTGAAATATTCAGAAAATATTATTACTACTTAATTTTAGCATCAGGTTTTTGATTGACTAAAAATAAGCATTTTTCTAATTGTGTGTTACATAAAGGCTATTTGTTATCAGATCTAACAAAAACAATTTTGGTTATGAAATATTAAATGTATACACGGAGTTAGATTAAAAAAAATTGTGACAGACAATTTACGATAATTTTCTTTCGTAACATGTATTTTCTTGCATGGCATATTATAATATCAGATATAAATATTTCCAATCACGAAATGTTATGTAGAAACGTGATTGTTAGGTGCAGTTATTACCAACACAGTATTGCCTGCTTACCTACAAAACTAAAGCACTCTAGAGAAATTATTACTAATTTTACATAATGTCAATATACCTACATATACAGGCTGTCCCGCGACATGACTGCCATAGCCTGGGACTCTGTTGCTGGGGTGATTTCAAGTAAAAAATGTCTAATGAATATACACCGGGAACGCTATCTTAACTGAGCTAGAAGCATTTGAAAATTTATATAAATAAGCCTACTAATGCAGGTATTAGGTAGATAAGCAGTAGTAGGAAATCCCTACTAATTTAAAAACTATTTAAAACGAAATCGCTTTATTGAATTAGTTGCTCAAAATATCCACCCAGTTGCTGTATACATATAGTCTAGCTCTTCTTAGAATTGAAGTGATAGCTCTGCGAAGAGTCTCAGGATCAGCATAAGTACCTAAATACTAATGGTGATTCACAGCCACCTGGTCTTTTTAATAATAACAATAATGCATTAGTGCAGGCTTACTTATTTAAAATTTCAAATGCTTCTAGCTCAGTTAGGATGCCGGGTATATGTTCATTAGATATTTTTGACTTGAAATCATCCCAACAACACAGTACCAGGCTATGGCAGTCATGTAGTGGGACAGCCTGTATATGGGGATGTGCTAAAGTAGCCTTTCATAGAAATCGATATGTAAATGGGGTAAATGAGGCTGTAAAAACTGTTGCCTATAAGAAATCATCGCCAGTTGCAACAAACACAATTACGCTAATTTCATATCAATACGCTAAATATTTACGGAGAAACAGTTTTTGACGTGATAACGTCTTATAAATTGATGAATCACCAATCTTATAAATTGATAAAACACCGGCTGCATGTACGAAAAAGTGTAACGTTCCTAACGGTCGTAACGTTCCTAACGTGTAACGTTCCGCCTGACCCTGTGCGTGCTTTTTGCTAATTTCTCACTCAATTTAAATCAGATCGGTTTGAAACCAGTCTTAAACGAAAGAGGAGAACATTTTACATAGATTTCGTATAACAGAATTTGCCTAAACAGTTTTTTTATACAAATTTATATAGAAAAATAGCTGTATAAATGCAATGTTGTCTAATGCATGACGCGACGCGGTCGGTCGTCTTTGTTTGCCGTACATGGAAATTAGAAAATAACGTATGTCTTGTCTTAACATGAAAACGGCTGCATTTCTAATGTTTAATTCAATTTTTTGACATTAGTATTTTGTGAAATGCAACGCCTTCTAAGTTAACTATTGGAATAACTAATTATTATTAGAACATAATACTTTGACAGTTGCAAACGTCACTTTTGACATTTCTTATCATTCCGACACCAAGGATAAGCGGATTGAAACCAAATTTTGGGAGGTTTAGGTTATGTATTACGGAATACGTTATCACGTAAAACTATTGTCCGTAAACCGACTTTACAGACAACCAATTTTTTAAATTTTAATTCTCTGCATATATTACATTATCTATATAACCAGGTCGTCTACGTTTCCTGCACACTGATCTTTCACTGTCGAAATAGATAATGTATTAAATATATAGGCCGTAGTTAGTGGAGCGTGATGTTTGGCGCCAATGACGTGAGCCTCTTGAAAGGAAAAAAATATTTATTCAATTTCATTTATCGTGACGCACTAGACAGAAAAATACAATGGCATTATTTATGTTAGACGGAGCTCACTCCAAGAATTTAATTTAAAAAAGCCATTAATAGGCCCTTTTTGTCGTTCTTTTTTGATAAATATTTATGGGAGAAAACTAGTTGTAAACATTTGTACAAGTACGCGACAATTATTATCACAAGTGATAAGCATAAGACGAATACAACAGTTGTGAGATTTCTGATTTAGAGTATAAGCACGTAGAAATAAAATCCTTAACTCATAAATTTTGCATTCTTAAACTGTGACACTAAATATAGGATTTATCCGTTTGACTGTAAGTAATTTATAAAATTTGCAAATGCGACACAAAAAAGCTTGCGTCTAATTTAGAATGCGCAGATATTACATATAGTTGTTATGCATGGAATATTCTTCAATGCTATTGTGAAAATCTGAGTTTTGTCAACATTCTCGCGTCTTTTCATTGATAAAAATGAGACGTTTTCACATTGTGCTACAGAATATCTGATTTTTATTCCAGCAATTCTCTTTTTGAATCACAATTTTTCTATAGCTATTTGTTCCGCACATTTTCAATACTTTTATCAATTTTTATTATTACGTATAGGTACTGTAGTTTGAAATCTAAAAATAGTTTAAATAAATTTCAACAGGCATTTTTGAACACTTATTTTAACAATGTAAACGGCAAATTTTTTTTTAATGTTAATTAGGTCATAATTGTAGCAGAAACAAATTTCAAAATCAAACGATTATTATTTTTTAAGTTAATAAAAAAGGTTATGCGATTCAAAATAGAGTGTGTGAAAAAACTTTTCCAATATTTAAGTGCTATTGGAAAGAAAAGAGTTCATTGTGAAAACTACACCACAATATAATAAATTACATTTTTGGTGACGGGACTAATAGACCCAGCACCCACACCACTTAAATTACACCAAGAAATCGTGACACTACTAGTTCTTACAATAGGCGTGTTTGATAATAATATATTGGTGTAGTTATATATCCGTAAGTTTTACACTAAAAAGTGTACAATAGGTTTACCAAAAGTGTAAACTGTTGGTACACTTGTCAAATTCAGATACCTATCTGTCACGTGTTCTACGCTACAGCACACTACGTTCCCTTGCTCAAGAGCCCGGGATTGCTATAGTGTTTACACTTTTAGCCCGAAACTGAAATGCCGAACAGTGTACCTTACATTTTTGTATAGCAAATGCAACAGTATCAAAAGTGTAATTAAAAATTTGTGAGTTGTTATATTCATTTTATTGTTAAAGCCCGTTCTTGCGTCAATTTTTATGTTGATTAGTACTTACGTGTTGTGCTCTTTGAAAAAAAAATACAATATTTAATATTGAAATTATAGCGAAACAGATTAATTTTTGTGATCGCAACCGGCTTTTCATGCGGGTTATTTTGACAGTTAAGCAGATATACTCTTTTTTTATTGATTTTTTTATAAGCTCTTTAGTCTCTAAATAATCAAAAACAAAAAAAAAATCGCCGGTTGCATAGGGTTAATGTGTTTTTCAATTATAATCCTGATGAAATCAAGTTGTTTTTTTTTTACAGAGATAATTAATGTTATTTAGCTCGACATTTCTAGTATATAATATATATCATTGAGGCAAAATTTAATAATAAATTCTATAGATCGTGATTGTTTATATAGCTACCTAATAATAATTCATCACTATATACAAAAATTATATTTCTGAACACATCATTAAAAGAATGTTATTAGTTTTTTCTATTCTAGATAGATAGATAAAAGATTTATTGTTACATTTTATAAAAATATTACAATTTATTACAATAAATTTACAATACTGGTTCCTGTTATTTTACCCAGTTCCTAATTATTTTGTATGTTACTACATTATATTATGCTCCCATCCTTCCTTTTTATTTTTATAAAAAGTTTGAAAAAACCCTACGCAAGATTTTTATAATATAATATACTTATTATAAAACTATCCTAATTATTACTATGAAAGCGAATGTGAGTTTGTTTGTGAGGATATCCTACGTGTTTAATTTGTTTGTGTTTGTTTTTATCGTTTTTTACGTAATCGCCAATAGAGAATAACGTTTTAATTTTTGTTATTTTTGGTTCTTTCAAAGAAGTTTTTTGTTAAATTTAAAATGTATTTACCGATATATTCAATATTGAGATCGTTATGTATTTGAGACAGTAAAGTTCATCTAGGATATCCTCCAACTATTCTCAAGCATTTATTTTGGACTATTTGTAATGTTTTAATGTTAGTAGCACAAGTAAAGTTCAGGCAGGAGAAGCATAGGTAATAAGAGGCCTGATAGCAGCTTTATAGATTAACATTTTATTATGGATGTTTTATTTTGATTTGGAATTAAAAATAGGGTATAAGCTGGACATTAATCCTATTGCTTTGTCGGCAGTCTTTTTGATGTAGTAAGTGAATGTGAGTTTACTATCTAAGTGCAATCCGAGATATTTAACATTTTTATTCCATTCTATGTTAGTGTTGTTAATATTGATCTTATTTTTAATAGCTGGTCGTCTTTTTGTGAAAATTATTGCATCGGTTTCTATTCTACAGTGAACTTTGATGTCATAATAAAATATACTTTTTTGTCTTTTCAAATACTCGTTTTGATGACTGAAGTTTGTAAATAATAAGGATTAGGGTGGCGTGTATCAGTGAAATTGCGGGTGGCATTAGGCAAACATTCCGAGAAGCGATTATGCTGACTGGGGTATTGTGTGGAAAGTCAAATACATACATGCACATTGCATAATATGTACCTATATTATGTTACATAAGCCGCTCAACATTGAAAACAGGTAGGTAGGACTAAAACAGCATCGACAATTCTCATACGAGTATATTTGTTAAAATTCTGCGTGCCCTTCTTTATCGGCGTGTTCAGTTGAAAAAAAATCTGAGAGATTTTTCAAAAAAAGTTAAAGAAAAAGTTTTTTTTTGTAGTTATTTTTAAAATTCAGTATGCTTACAGAAAACTGAACGAATATTTACACGTTAATATCTTTATACATTTGGAACTGTAAGCTCCAAAACTGGAAGCTTAAAAACCGCTGTCAAAAATTTTGAACCGGTGAATAAAATATCTAGTATTTTTCTTTTTTAGTCAGAGATTGACCTTCTATAATAAGATTCCTGCGTGATCGCCATTAGTCAAATTTCTAAACGAAAACGTTTCATTTTGCTCGCGTCAGCTATGGCTCAGAGCGTAACGAAAGTTGAAACACACTTATCTTACTCTTCTGATGACGGTTTTTCGACCTTCCAGAAAAACGTGACTGCGTGTCTGCCAGAAGTCAAACTTCTAAACGAAAACGTTTCATTTTGCTCGCTGCTCGCGCCAGCTATGACTAAAAGCGTACCAAAAACTGAAACACACCTGTCTTACTCTACCGACGGTTTTTCGACCTTCCAAAAAACCGTGACTGCGTGTCCGCCAGAAGTAAAACTTCTAAATGAAATCGTCTCATTTTGCTGGTATCAGCTATTGCTGACAGCGTAACGAAAATTGAAACACACTCGTCTTTACCGACGGATTGTTTCGTAAGATGTGGAGCGATTGGTATATTTCTCAGTCTCCTGAGTCTCACCGAGGCACTTGATGGCGAATATAGGCGTTTCACTTGTCGTTACGCTGACATTTCTTAACATGAGAACTTACTCTACCGCGACTTAAGATGTTTCACGTAAATTGAATTTCAAGTGGACCTCCGATAAAAAACAAATATTTTACAATATTTAATATCAGTGAAGTAATTATTATTTCCATTTTACTAACCTGCATTTAACTTGCCTTTGCACGATACTATAAAAACCTTCGTTCTTACAGAATGTGCTATGCAACATTTCTGGAGAGACACACCGTATACCTACATATTACGTACATGCAAACATAGTGAGTCGCAGAGAGACGTTCGTTCTCGAAGGAAATTGAAACCGTCAGTCAATGACGGCAAATAATAATACACATGCCTATTTATATATAGGCCTATGTATATTCTAAACCATACAGGTGAACCACGTTTGTTGTCGACTACTTCTTCAACTTTAGTTATTAACAAACTATTCAAATCTTTGATTAACGTCTGAATAGAATTCTTCAAATAAATAAAATTGTCGACCAATTTTTCTCAGACCAATATATTGACAAAAAATAAAAAATAACAAATCAATATAATATTGATGTCTGAGAAAAATTGGTCGACAATTTTATTTATTAGCAAACTATACTCATTTCAATATTTTCACTGTAACTTTCGTTGTAGAAAGAAATTTTCTTGAGAAGTATAGTTAATTTATAGAACTAGTGAGGTTTCGTTTTAACTCGACCGTTTGAAATTTAGTTCTGTTTTCCTACTCGACTGTACTATATGATTATGATCTTTGAGAACTGCTTTTTACAAAATTTGACAGACATTCTTGGAACCTGGGCACGATGAAATACTTTACATACATTTTTGGGGTCTAACGGATGAAAAAAAAAACACTTTTTTTACGAATTTTTTTTAGAGATATCGTTGAAGTGTATATATTTTAATGTTTCGGATGTTACAAATCATCGAACAATATTTTCAATTTTTTTGTAGAAAAATATTGAAAAATAAGCCGGTGACGAAGTCGAGGACGCCTTCTAGTAAAGTTGATTTACGGTGTACACTATATTTCAGCATAGAATTATTTAAAATCAAAACAATTTAGTTAAAACAGATGTTTTTCTAGACCCCAACGTTTTTTTTTTTTTTTTAATTTATGGTGGTTGTTTGAAGTGAAAATTGCGTTTTATCACTAAAAAATACGCCATTTTGTAGCTGTAAAATCCCCTTAATGTAACAAAAAAAAACCGTTGGGCTCTGGTAATTTATATGTAGAAAGTGTGTACAAAATTGGAAAAAAATGGATGTGGTAGTTTTTAATTGACGATATACACGGTTTTTTAAAACGTGGCATTTATTAGTTACTAGAATAGTCACTTAAGTGGCGCTGCAAGTAATTTAAAATTACAGTGTCCATAGGCCTTTAGAAAGTGTCTGTATACTTTGCATTGCATTTGGCAAGCATAAATTTATGTTTTACAACTACTAGACGTCTCTTGACGGCTCCTAATTTTTTTTTAACACTTTTTTCCAAACGTGAAAATCGATTTTCAACTGAAAACAACTAATTTCCCATAGTATTCACACTACGCTATGCCGCATCTCAATGCAAAGAGCTATATATCGATGAACTCGTGCATGTGGGACATGTAGCGTAGTGTGCCGTAGATTTATGTCAGAAGGAAATATCATAGCTCTATATATGATGCAGCATGTGGCGCGGTTTCGATACATGAAATATGAATACACGTTATGTCTGCGTGGAACACTTATCATGTCACAAGACAAGAAACGATACTTCAGATTCTCAGCCGTAGCAGTCGCAAACTTTGGTTCAGAACAAATAATTTTATGAACAGTGTACTTGTTAAGGAATGTAAAATTAAAAACCTGGTTTGTGGGCTTCAAAATATCTGAATATTAAGGAGGTTGAGGCCTTACAATCCCAATCAAAAGTAAGTCGAATTCGAAATCGAAACTTTTCCATAATACATTTTTACAAAAGGTTATATACTCGTATGTCGATGATACCAATAATTATTGTCAGAAAGGCATAAATAAATCATTTTTATTATTGTTAATTAATTATTTAAGTATTTTACTTAATGGACTAACTTTTAAATTTTTTGTCGACCAATTTTTCTCAGACCATATATTGACAAAAAATAATAAAAATACAAATCAATATAATTGCGTGCAATCTATTAGATAATAAATTACTTAATACTAATTAATTTTTATATTTTTTAGATATTTCTGAAGAAGATCCAAATCCGGATCGAAACGTCATCTTGTGTTATATTGATTTGTATTTTTATTATTTTTTGTCAATATATGGTCTGAGAAAAATTGGTCGACAATTTTATTTACTTGAAGAGTTCTATTCAGACGTTAATCAAAAAACTGAATTTTTTGTCCAAACTTAGTAAAAACAATAAAATGTAAATATCTGTATTTTATTTTGTTGCAGTAAATAATTAAAAAAAATAGAATCAGTAAAAATTAAAATTAAGTCATTAAAAAACTGAAAAAAAAGTTAAAATTGTTAAAATTCTCAAGAATAATAATCCATTATTGAAAAGTATTAATGTTTAATTTTTTTTTATTTATCACCTAATTAAATTGAAAAAAAAATTAAAATATGCGTAAGACATCAATGCTTTACTTAGTTATTATCGGAACTGCTGACATTATTTGTTGGATTTTTTACAGAAAATGTTGTTATAAAAATATCAATTATAAAAACTTTATTTTATATTTTATTCATTATTTTCGTTTAACGCCTCAACATCCTTAATGAAAGCGTATATAACGGTTCTACTTTTCTTCTCTTTCTGATCTCTGGAATTAATAGACTGAGAGCTACTGAACTTTTTGGAAACCGATTTAAGCACGTACTTTATATTGTAGTTTAATCAGCGCAAACAACGAAAATGACATTTTGCGTCACCAAGTTTAGTCGTATTTAGCGGTAATCAACCTCTAAATATGCACTAGTAGGGTTGAAAATGTTGACTCGTTTTGGCAAAGCTCAGATTTTTACAGTATTTCAAATACACCTTGTCTAAATCGTATTCAAAATTCCAGTTGCCTTGAAGGGGTGAGTAAGGGATGTTCAAAGCAGTCTTCCGGAATTTTAAATACAGTTTAGAAAAGGTGTATTTGAAATACTGTGAATATTTCAGTCTTGCCAAAATGAGTTGACGTCTCCAACCCTGCTAGTGCATATTTAGGGGTTGACTTCCCCTAAAAACGACTGAAGTTGGTGACGCAAAATGTCATTTTCGTGGTTTGCATTGATTAAACTACATTATAAACTATAAAGCATGTCACTTCCATAGCTCAATCAGCTTCCAAAAAATTCAGTATCTCTTGGACTATAATATTTGCGAGTGTATTTTTCTAATTAAATTATTTAGGTTCGTAATTATAAGACCCTCGTTTTAATAATTATGTACCTAAATTTTTGATTATTTTTCTTTTTAGTATATTTCAAAGCTTATCTTTAAAAAGTCTTTTTGTATTAATGATTGTTTCAAATTGAAAACAGTTTTAAAATGTACATTAAGGCTTAACTCACACGTACCACTTTCTGACCACAAAAGAGTGGTCCTAATGTGGTTGAACCACTTTCCATCAACAGTTTTGTGGGCACGCAGACGTTGGTGAAACCACAAATAAACCACACAGAGCAGACAGTAAAACGATGGATTTATTAATAGAATGCATTGGGTTCATCCAATTTTTGAAGATAGAAACGAGAGTCAATTTCAACAACTTTATCATCGTTTAAGACTGTACGATGACAAATTTTTAATTATTTTCGAATGAGCTCAAGTACTTTCGATTATTGGTACGTCTGTTCAGTCTGTGGTCGGTTTGTGGTCGGCAAGTTACACGTGTGAGCGGGGTTGACCATCATCAGCCGGTTTGTTTGTGGGCGATATCACCAACACACGACGACTGTTGTTGACACCGACCACAATTTGTTGTCCGTGTGAGCGCTATCACGACGTTAGATACTAATGCCGTACTCCCAACCATCGACTACTTTTTTGTGGTTCTAATGTGGTCGGAAAGTGGTACGTGTGAGTTCCGTCAGATGTTCATATCATGACATTGCTGTCTATTTACTAAATGCCCAATCACACCAGATGTGACGTGTGTATTGTTGAAGCGTTGTCCAGCATCCTTATGAGGAACCTGCTAATAAAATGTGACCGACAGTATTGTCTTTTTCCACTGAAACAAAAAATAGACTAGTGAGAGATTCACGTGTCAACTTAAGGAATAAAGTATGCAAAACTGACGATACGTATTTCTTTATGAAACAGGTTGAAAGTATATCTTCATCTAAACCTATCACGTTGACATGCATAGAGTACCAACAAAATGATATTTTGAAACCTAAACATGCAGGTGTGCAATTTATGTTCGAGGAAGAGTTTGTTGACAGTACTGACGTAGTCTAAATTCAATATTATATTTATACCGGGTGATTTGTTTCTGGAGCATAAAGATATTTTATTCAAGTCGCGTGAGTAATATATAATTTCGGGGCCCTGCTAAATTTGGGAGAAATAATAAATTACTTCATGTTGACGCGTAGAGTGCTAATAATGAGCCGAAACTGTACAATAATGTATTACTGCACAGTTTCTGGACCAATAGGAACGCGGTAGTGAGCCGAAAGTGTACGGTAATGAATTATTACTGCATAGTTTCTGGACCAATAGGAACGCGGTAGCGATTTGTATATATGAAAATAGCATCGCAATTCAGCAAAAGTCAGGGTCATCTTGTGTGCATCGAGGGCGGTGGGTACGTCAATCAATGAAGTGATTTATTATTTTCCCTCTTTTATCAGGGCCCCGATTACATATTACTCGTGCTAGTTGAGTAAAGTATTATGTGCGACCATTGATCGAAGGAGAATATTCCACTCGCGTGTTACTGCACTCGCTACGCTCGTGCGCCAAATTTCATTCTCATAGAATCTTCTCCTTCTTTCACTAGTCGCACAATATACTTTTTTTTGTGATGATGAAATAAAAAAAATATTATATCTGATAATCAAGTCCGGTATATTAATTGCATACCAAACTTAATTTTATCCCTTGCTTATGTACTCAAATATCTTGTGTCAACTGAAAAAGAAATTATATAATGAAAAAAATTAATTATAAAGCTGTGTCCTGACTATGCCGATCGGCAAAGTTGGACTAGTGTGGACGTGGCTGTCGGCTCCGTTATCAGGCCGAATGCGTTGCCGATCGTAACCCGCGCGCTGTCGGTCTACATCAAAGGAAGCCGAACCGACTAGTCTAGTGGAGACGCGTTTCGGCTCAATCTCAGTCGGCATTTAGTGTTTGTAGTAACCAAAATAACATTTTCCTCACTACTCATCTTGTCGAGACCAAATACCGAACGCAACTGAAAAAAAGTAATTGAAAATCACGAACAGAAGTTGTCGGTTGGTCTGTACGTATGTATGTACGTACGTCCGAGCGCTTCAGACCGCAATTTGGGACGGATTGCCTTGGGTTATATTTTATTCACTTTGTTTACTATCAGACCAGAACCCTATTTTAATTCACTAAAATGTGTTCAGTAGTTTAATTTTTATAAACAGTTTTATTTTTGTGCTGGTCGTGCAGCTTCATGCTTGACAAGTGTGCGCAGTCTTTTGAAATATACAATTCATCAAAACACAATTTCTTATTTTTTCACAGAATGAAAATAATATGCTTTTTTCAATAAAAACATATTCTGCGCAGATATATAAATTTGCGTCGTTTTTTCAGCGAAAATATGTTTTATTTTGTGTGAAACTGGAAAATGTGAGATATTTTAGCTCTGAATGCTTGTTTGCTTCATAAAAAGATAACTAACAGAAACTATACGTTATAAACCAGACAGTAAACAAAGATAAAATAAACAAGAAAAAACATAACTTAGGAAATCTGTTACACTATAAAATATATAGGTACTCCTTCCTTTTCTTTGTTGCGTGCTGAAGTTTAAAATATTATCATAAAAGCTGTTCCCGCACAGTTATTTTATTAGTTTTATTTTTTATACCAAATGCTACAGACTTTTAATAAAACGTTGTTACTTTTTTCTTTATGGTTGTTGAGTACGTCCTTTAAAACTTCTTTGTTTTTCAATGAAAACTGGATATTTTTTCAGACGTACCTATATAGCATAATATACTGATTTATTATATTCTTTTGTCTGACAGATCTGCAGAATAAAAAATAACAGCTGATTTTTTTTAGAATCAAAATATATAACTATAAAGTTTACAAAAAAAAACGTAATTACAAAACTTTCTTGAAAATAATTAGAATAATAATAAACCAACATTTAAATTGTTTTAATTTTAAACGTATATTTCGAAAGTTTTCTTATTTTATTTTTATAGTTATTCCTTTAAAATAAAACAAAAAATTACAAAGAAAACCTGACATTAATAAAAAGCATTAAAAAACGTTAAACCAGCATATTTTGTAACGCCTGTGTTATTAGCCAATAATGTTATGAAAAGATTTAAAAATTAGTGCGTTAAATTTGAAATAGAACCTCTAAAAAAATTAAATTTAATATATTTGCTTTCGTATTTCTCTACTTTAAGACAGTTTTAAGATTTCTACTTTTTATCATTTTGCGATAAAAACAAAACTTTCAGTAATTTTGCAGCCGTAACTAGAAGATGAAAACAGTGTTCGGCAGTGTAAATAAAACAAACTGTTTGAAAAGCCACTTTTTAACTTGTTTAACCATTACCTCATGAGTTATTACTTCGCTTTACGCATATTGCATTCATTTTAAAGTTCTAGAAAACTTCACTCTCATATTTACTCTAACGTAATTTTAGTCAGTTAAATAAATTACTCTTTTAGGCAATAAGTAATAAAAATAAATTGCATAAGTATACCTTTCGTATTTACATAATGACCTTAGGGTTGCGTTATGAGAAGTCTCACCTACGGTTAACTTTCGCTACGAAAATGTTCTGTGTATACAAAACTTCGTCTTACTTACTGATCGATCTAATCCCTCTATTTCAGAAATCGATTTCACTTTTTTTTGGCAAAACCGACTAATCCACTTGTTCTTTGTATCGAACTTGACCCCTTTATGTTTTTGGTTGAATTGGAAAATACCTATTTCTAAAATATAATGATTTTTATTTACATTGAGACAGTTATATTAGTTTATATTATTTTTTTGCCGTGAATTGTTGGCATTTGGACAAATAATAATAAAACATCCGAAAAATATTTTATTAATGATATGATTTCAATACCTTTTGTAAAGTTACTTTCTTGCTTATTCTACTTAAATACGTATTACCTAGCCACACATTATTATAGTTACATACAATACTTCATTATATCATAGTTATACACTTTATACTTACTTTATTATATCACACGTCTTGTTCCAGCACCGCCTAGACGCAAGTAGTCTCCAGCCGACGAATTGATGTATTCAGGTCGATGCTTCCAGTACCGACTAGACACTTGTCTATTATGATCTATCAGTCAATCAGTAAATGCCTAATATCGTGGTTATTGAACACTCGTATCTTGAAAACTATTCCACCTAGACGTAAGAAATTTGGAGTATAGCATCTTTATAGCAGCCTTAACCCCTTTGAAAAAAAAAATCAGTTCTGTAACGTAATAAGATTAGGAGGGGCGTCGAAAATGGTTCCAAGTGGTTCGTGCAAATGTAGTGCACAGTGCTTTGCGAGAAATTGGCCGGCACACCCCGTGTGCTATAACACCATCGATTACTTATATTAATTTTGAAGAGAAGTTTATTTTGACCCGAGCGTTTTGTACACAAACAGAAAGTGTACAACGCTTCATGATGCTGGTACAAAAAGACAGGCGGACAAGAAAAATCTGGAAATGCATTCTTCTTTGTCGGTATGACACAAAATAAATAAAAACTGTGAGAAATCTTCAAGAAAACGAATTTTAATTATTTTAAATACTGTTCTAAGATTCCTTTTGCTTTGAAGAAAAACATTCGACTCAACATAATAGACAGATTTAACAGAATTAAGTATTTGCAGATTGCAAGCGTACACACCAAACAGATACATTAAAGTATATTGCGTAATCTAGTTATTTCACAAAGCAAATATTTTTCGCTTGCTATAACGACATTTGCATAAGAACGTTGAAAATAGTAAATGACACTATTTGATTATAAAAACAATGTGGTAAGCGAGCAGACTATTTTTGAAGATCGTTTGTGAAACCACACTATCACAGAGGGCTTAAGTTACATCGAAAAGATAAACAAAAGCAACATCGTTGCATTTAAAACTCCAATATATATCAGGTAAGGTTCATTTTAAAATGATCTGATAATGAAACAAAAAAAACTTAAAAAAAAATTGGTTGTCTGTAAAGTCGGTTTACGGATGATAGTGTTACGTGATAACGTATTCCGTAATACATAACCTAAATTTATATAATAATTATAATAATTCGAATCTATGATATTGCATCTTTCGCTTCAAATTTAGGTAAATTTTATTAAGTAGAATAATAAAACACTATAAAAAGTACACTATTATTATATAAAAAACAACTATGGCATGTATCTCTTTTGCGCATGCGCCGATTTTCCCCAAAAAATTTACAAAAATTTCTAGTAAAAATAGATAGAGTAAAAACCGTTTTAAAAACTATATTATTATTATATAAAACATCATTATAAGAGATATATTCTTTTACGCATGCGCCGATGTTCCCCAAAAACAATAGGCCACTTCATATTTGCATATCAAACATCCTCCCAAAATTTGGTTTCAATCCGCTTATCCTTGGTGTCGGAATGATAAGAAATGTCAAAAGTGACGTTTGCAACTGTCAAAGTATTATGTTCTAATAATAATTAGTTATTCCAATAGTTAACTTAGAAGGCGTTGCATTTCACAAAATACTAATGTCAAAAAATTGAATTAAACATTAGAAATGCAGCCGTTTTCATGTTAAGACAAGACATACGTTATTTTCTAATTTCCATGTACGGCAAACAAAGACGACCGACCGCGTCGCGTCATGCATTAGACAACATTGCATTTATACAGCTATTTTTCTATATAAATTTGTATAAAAAAACTGTTTAGGCAAATTCTGTTATACGAAATCTATGTAAAATGTTCTCCTCTTTCGTTTAAGACTGGTTTCAAACCGATCTGATTTAAATTGAGCGAGAAATTAGCAAAAAGCACGCACAGGGTCAGGCGGAACGTTACGCGTTAGGAACGTTAGTAACGTTAGGAACGTTACGTTACACTTTTTCGTGCATGCAGTCGGTGTTTTTTCAATTTATAAGATTGGTGGTTCATCAATTTATAAGACGTTATCACGTCAAAAATGCGATATAGATTTAACTTCATTTTTAAAAGTTTTATACGTGAGTGTAATACAGGTAAATTCCAAAAATATCTTCAGTTCATTTAAAAAGAAAAAAATTGGTTGTCTGTAAAGTCGGTTTACGGACGATAGTTTTACGTGATAACGTATTCCGCTCGAATATCATATTTAATAATACATTACTGCGCTCTCGCTTGCACGCAGAGGGTCAGGCGGAACGTTACACTTTTTCGTGCGTGCAGCTGGAGTTTCATCAATTTATAAGACGTTATCACGTCAAAAACTTAGTCCGCCATCTTTAGAAGTCCGCCATATTGGAATTAAACTAAAGTCACTTTATTTTTCGAGTTATTCTCAGCAAGCCCTTTCATTTGATACCCATATTGTAGGAAAGCATAATAAAATTAGTCCGCCATCTTTAGAAGTCCGCCATATTGGATTTAGAGTGACGTCACTTTATTTTTCGAGTTATTCTCAGCAAGCCCTTTCATTTGATACCCATATTGTAGGAAAGCATAATAAAATTAGTCCGCCATCTTTAGAAGTCCGCCATATTGGATTTAGAGTGACGTCACTTTATTTTTCTAGTTATTCTCAGCAAGACCTTTCATTTGATACCCATATTGTAGGAAAGCATAATAAAATTAGTCCGCCATATTTAGAAGTCCGCCATATTGGATTTAGAGTGACGTCACTATATTTTTCGAGTTATTCTCAGCAAGCCCTTTCATTTGATACCCATATTGTAGGAAAGCATAATAAAATTAGTCCGCCATCTTTAGAAGTCCGCCATATTGGATTTATAGTGACGTCACTTTATTTTTCGAGTTATTCTCAGCAAGCCCTTTCATTTGATACCCATATTGTAGGAAAGCATAATAAAATTAGTCCGCCATCTTTAGAAGTCCGCCATATTGGATTTAGAGTGACGTCACACAGCTAACCATGCATTGTCATTCAAACTAAACCTGTATACAAATTTTCATCTCAATCGGTTGATGATATCTGCTTCAAAATTACCGAAGGCATTTCCGCCATCTTTAGAAGTCCGCCATATTGGATTTAGAGTGACGTCACACAGCTAACCATGCATTGTCATTCAAACTAAACGTGTATACAAATTTTCATCTCAATCGGTTGATGATATCTGCCGCTCGAATATCATATTTAAGTCAGGCGGAACGTGACACATTTCGGAACGGGACAGATTTTGGATCGGTACAGATTTCGGAACGGGACACATTTCGGAACGTGACACTTTTTCGTACATGCAGCCGGTGTTTCATCAATTTATAAGATTGGTGTTTCATCAATTTATAAGACGTTATCACGTCAAAAACAATAATCAAATCTTTGATTAACGTCTGAATAGAACTCTACAAATAAATAAAATTATCGACCAATTTTTTCGGACTATATATTGACAAAAATTATAAAATTATAATTCAATAGATTAAATAATTGAAGATATTGATAAGTTTATAATTTTTGTCAATATATAGTTAAAAAAAATTGGTCGATAATTATATTTATTTAAAAAATCATAATAATGTATTATTGTATTTGTATTAGGTAATAATAAAAAAGATAATGTATATAACAAAGCTTAGGTTACCTTTGAATTTTGTTCAAAAATCAACAATCAAGTGATGGAGTGTTTCGTCAGAGGAAATATAAAATATAAAAAAATAAATATCGTACAAACAATGCAAAACTTCTAAATACAAAAGTCGTCTGTTTTGTAAGAACCAGCCTCAATCAACCGTTTTTTCAAAAGATTCTTAAACATATACCTACTAGAAAACACTAACGGCCCGGTCCGGCTTCGCTCGAATTTGTAGATTGCCAAAATTGGTCTTCACGAAAAGCGTTTTAATAATAATATATACCTAGGCTATGTCAGAGATGGCGAACCTTTCAACATCTACGAAAATTTTTTTCAAAAAAATGTTTAAGCTAGCCCTGACGTGTCGACAATCAGCCAAAGAAATTTTGTTGTCAAAAAATGATTCACACATAAGTGAAAAGAATAGTTTCGATAATACATTGAAACTTTTTCATATTTGTTATTTTTTTCGACATTAGCATAATATTTTTAATTATTTTTTTTTGCGCCTCAATTAATTCTGTGCCAACAAATAATCTGTCGCCTGCTACCAAAAATATTGGTGAAGAAAAATTTGAAATCGGATAAGTTATTTTGGAGATTACCTCCTACACATCCAAACTTATACTTTACCTCTTTATAATATTAGTATAGACTTACTTAATAACTTTTGAGTGTACTGTTTGCACTTTGGTTTTGTTGAGATCTTTAATTATTCTTTTAATGAAAAAATAAAAAAACATATACTAAAAAAATATACTAATAGAGCACATTTGAAAATAATGTTTTAGTACCTACCTAGTTATATTTAATAACCACTTATCAACGGTGGAGGTACGGGTATCGTTGGCGGAAGTACGGGTATAAACGGTGGAAGAGCGGGTAATATCAGTGACTCAAAACTAATACAACTGTCCTGAGAGAAATTTTATGTCATTCTATCTCCTGTTTTCCACAACAACCAATCAAATTTACTGTCTCTGGACAAGAACTGAACTATAGTTTCTTTAATATTTAAAATGACTACTAGACATAATACTTTGTTGTACTTCTAGTGGCAAAAAAATTTGATATATCAGCAGAGAACCTCTATATTTTTCAAGCGATATCTCTTAAATTAACCACCCTCTATAAGTCGAAGCCTCTTTAACACGATTTTTTTTAAGTTTGACTCATTGATGTTTAGTTAAGGGAATAAAGACAAAAAAAGTCAAACTTCGGAAAAATTAGGGGAAAGCTAGATTTTCGTAACAACCTTCCTTTACATTTGCCGCTATAAATGTTACGCGGGTCAAAGTACACAAAAAACGCCTTATTATAGAAAAAATAGTGGTTATCAAATTTGTGCCAACAAAAACATAGCATTACTTTTTTCCGTAAGACTAAAATTACCAATTACGTACGACGCATGTGACATGATGCTCGTTCTTCTCACCTCGCATTCATTCAATCGCGTAGTGAACCGTCCCAGTTTACGCATCCGCATGATGTATGTCGTATGATGCATTGAAATGACAAGAAACATAAATATTACAACTTTTTAAATCTTTTATCGAAAACCGTTAGTCTTACGGAAAAAGTAATATTATGTTTTTTGTAGGCAATTTTCTAAGATACAAATTTGATGACCACCATTTTTTCATAAAAGTTTTTTGTGACCTTTTATCCAGCGTAACATTTTTAGCGGCACATGTATCCGTGGGGACTATTGGTATATTGTTTAGAATCACTAAAGGAAGATTCATGCAAAAAAATCAGCTTTCCCCTAATTTTTCTACTCTAAAATGTCTTTATTCCCTGTATTATTGCACTGTAATTCTATTTTCTTTCATGTTCTGTTTTTAATCTACTAGTCCATATTTAAAATAAGCGCAGTATGTTTTCTATAATGAGTATGGAGGGTAGAGGTTAAGGAGAACCATCTCTGTGTATGAAAAAGTGTCCGTCAAAAAGCGTTAAATTAGGGAACCGCCACTGTCGCAAAAGAGTAAATTTTAAAGCAAGCGTATAGAGAGCAAAAATTATTGGAGTGGGATAGAAAAGTAAACGAGGAAAGAAAGTTTTTCGGTTTTTTATAACGCACTTTTCGAAAGAAAAACAAAAAATTAAAAAAAAACAATATGAAATAAAATTAATTTTTGATTTAAATGTGATTTTTAAACGTGCTATTATGCATTTAGTACTAAATTAAAGATTATACTGATATGAATAAACTATAAAATGACTAAAAATATTGGTGAAAGCTAACAAAAATTAAATAACTCTTAACACTATCTCACAGCAGGTTTTTAGGTTATATTTATTAAATTATTTTGGACTACATAAACAGTTCATATTTTATATACTGCAGTGTTATCACCGACTCTAATCATTAAAGATACTAAATTTTCCAACTCAGCGCACTTCAATTAGTTTATAACTGCTATGGAGGGTAAACAGCTGCTAAATTCATGTTATACTCGGATACAGCGCTAGCGCCATTCTGGAGATTTTTGAACTGTTATTTACAGCATTTATGTGGACACTTTTTCAACTTATCTCCCATAGAAGATAGTCCTTCTTACCTCTACCCTCCATAATAATGAGACAGCGGTAAACAGACTAAGTTTACTAAAGCGGTCGCGTTCGCCGGTACAGCATTCGATATGCGGTTTGCTCACGGCACAGCGGAAGCTTAGTGAGTAAGATAAGCTGTTAGTGACATGCAGGTAGCGTTCGGTTCGCTCTTGTGTACTGTATTAGTTACCTAACTAAGTATATAATATATATGTGTTCAGATAGATATTAGAAAAGGTGAACTCGATAGTGACCCCTAGCTACATGCCTAAGTACAGTAGGAGACCCTTTCACGTCCTCTGTCAACTAACCGCGAGCCCCGTGACAATACTTTGACTACATATTAGCCGATGTCATTGCGTTAACTGAGAAACCAATTGATACAGGCGTCCAGTAACAAGGTACTTGTATGGAATTTTGATGTAAAACTTCTTTTCACACAGTAGGGTAAAATAGATGGCAAAACCAAAAGTGCGCATCCCGCAAGATTTCCACTCATATTATAATGAAAAAAAATGAGTAAATAGATTAAAAAAAAAACAAATAAAAAAAAAGAAAAAATTAAAAAAAAAAATAAAAATATATCAGAAATATATTATATATAATACATAAATAACAAGTGGAAATAAAATGGAATAGAAAAAAATTGGTTGTCTGTAAAGTCGGTTTACGGACGATAGTTTTACGTGATAACGTATTCCGTAATACATAACCTAAACCTCCCAAAATTTGGTTTCAATCCGCTTATCCTTGGTGTCGGAATGATAAGAAATGTCAAAAGTGACGTTTGCAACTGTCAAAGTATTATGTTCTAATAATAATTAGTTATTCCAATAGTTAACTTAGAAGGCGTTGCATTTCACAAAATACTAATGTCAAAAAATTGAATTAAACATTAGAAATGCAGCCGTTTTCATGTTAAGACAAGACATACGTTTGCTTCTAATTTCCATGTACGGCAAACAAAGACGACCGACCGCGTCGCGCCATGCATTAGACAACATTGCATTTATATTTTATACAGCTATTTTTCTATATAAATTTGTATAAAAAAACTGTTTAGGCAAATTCTGTTATACGAAATCTATGTAAAATGTTCTCTTTCGTTTAAGACTGGTTTCAAACCGATCTGATTTAAATTGAGCGAGAAATTAGCAAAAAGCACGCACAGGGTCAGGCGGAACGTTACGCGTTACGAACGTTAGGAACGTTAGGAACGTTACGTTACACTTTTTCGTGCATGCAGTCGGTGTTTTATCAATTTATAAGATTGGTGATTCATCAATTTATAAGACGTTATCACGTCAAAAAAATTTTTAATGATGTTGATGGGAATCGAACCCGACATCTTGACATTACTGGCCTTACGCTTTAATCGCTCGGCCACACTGGAGTAATATGTATGTTCACAATCTAAGGTCAATGTCAAATCAGATCTTTTTTGCAACTCAGTATTGGAGTTACGATTTTATTTGTTTAGCGCGCCTTGAGAGTAACAGTTTTTTTTCTCTTTTTTACGGTTTCCGCTATTTAAAGGCATCGATTGCATGATGGCGGTATGAAAACAATGGGTACGGACGCAAACCAATTACTATTCTATAAATTCATATAAAATTTTCGTAAGGTTGAATAAAAAAATATTCGAGAAGAACGTTATTAATATATTAATTAAATACACAGTAATAACTATTTTACTTAACACTCCTCACATGTGTAAATTAGTTATTAATAATAATTACTACTGTGTATTTAATTAATACATTGGTAACGCTTTTCTCGAATATTTTCTTATGCAACCTTACGAAAATTATATTTGAATTTATAGGAAAAAAACAGAGATTTCGAAAATGTAAAAAAATACATATTATATAGCACGATACAGGTCAAACGAATGAGCGGATTGAAACTACATTTTAGGAGGATGTTTGGTATGCAAATATGAAAAGCCCTATAGTTTTTGAGAAAAATCGGTGTATGCGCTGAAGAGATATATGCTATAACGTTTTTTTTTTATATAATAATGGTATACTTTTCATAACGACTTATTATTCTATTTATTTTTAAAGAAAGTTTTGTTAAATTGTTTTTTTCTGAACTTTATAGTTTCGGAAATATTTTGAAAATAAAAAAATCAGATGTTCTTTTGTTTGACGTTCTGTCAAAAAAAATGTAAGCAAACATGATTTGATTAATTTTTACATGACGTGGAATATATTATGTACGTATAGCAAACATCATATTAAATACTAGCCATTACCCGCGGCACCCCACACGATATCAGAAATATGATTTTCCTTATTATAACTATATCAAATGTTAACATTTTGAAGTTGGAACGGTCCCATCGCCCAATTGGCTGGTTTTTTTTCTTATTTTTATGTACGATAGCAGGTCACTTGACACGCTTTTTTTAAATTTTAAATTATGTACGAAATTGTATTTTTTTTAATACATTTTTATCTTATCTTTATCTGTTCGTAACGGCAAATCACCTCGTTTTTTGCGAAATTCATAAAACGTCAATAATAATCGGCCTGTAATCGATACAGTAGAGAACTGTAGCTCGACGAGTGCGGCACAAAGCACAGGTTCTCTAGCCTCGGCCGCCGTAGAACGCGGCGTGGTCAGAATTATCCCGTAGTAATCGATAAACCGCTAAGCGGATTTCTCGTAAACAACAACTCTAATGCAAATGAGAGTTACATGTTCCAAGTTACAAACTTTATCCTTTACATAAATGTTAGGACTATACAACCCAAAATCGTTGGGTAAACATTTCTATCAGATTAATGCATTTACTTTGTTTATACCAAAATCAAACATTCAAACCGCAATCAAATCGCATTATTATTTTGTTTGTTCACACTTTTCATTATTAACTCATTTATGCAAAAGCACGACGCCGATTCAAGAACACATTAATAATAATTATTTTTTACTTTAATCGAAATAAACTGTCCTTTTTAGCAATCTAGCAGATAAATCTTCTACACACGGCACAATCAGCTGATAGCTTTTTCATTATAGGTAACTATAGTGACGCCGTGTGAACATTTTAAATGGGTGTTTTCAAGGACAACTTGAGGTATATCTTAACGCAGGCTAGGTATGAGGAGTGAATAATTAAATTATGAATCAGATCCATGTTTATGATGTTTTAATTAACACTGCTGACAACAAACTACCATGTACACTGTAACACTATGTCACTACTGCCATAAGCCCCTATCATATATATGTGCGACGTACGTATCGCCGAGTCAAAGCCGTCAACGGTGTTGACTGAATGAGATAGATTCAGTGAACACTTCTAGCATATGACAGTGATAGATGCTTATTCGTACTAATGTGCTGATGGCAAATGCAACTCAAGTCGATTTATATAACATGCTATAACTTGTGAGTCAGAAGTTGCATGGTGTATATAATGGCTATCTGATAATCACGTTTCATATGTGCTGCTGCGGAGCTCAGAACGTGCGAAAGTCTGCCACACAAAACACAAACGAGTTTTCAGTGACTGTTAAACTTTAGCTTTGTTTGTGGAGCTATTAAAAATTATTTCCTAACATTAAATATTCTAAAATTATGAAGTACCTACCTAAGATTTTGGTTGTTCTGCAGCGCTCTTAGATGAACCGCATTTGTCTAACAATATTCATATCAATATTGCAAAATGCAAGATCACCCCATTTGGAGCACCCTCATGCTAGTTTGTGGTGCAGGACATTTTTCTTTTTAACAGCGATCACATTCCATATTGAACGATATTAAATTACTGAAGCAATACCAAGCACAAACAATTTAATCGGAATCACGCATCATTAAGCTAATATTGAAAAGAGATTTGACACGCCTATTTGTCTGTACAGATTGCACAGTGTTACTGTGTACCTGGCTGGAAATTGAGTAAGAAATAGCGCCACTTATATATTATACAGACTGTTACTAAAACCGTTCTATCACTACACTTATAACATCTAAATATATAAAAGGAAACCGTGACTGACTGATCTATCAACGCACAGCTCAAACCACTGGACGGAATGGGTTGAAATTTGGCACAGAGATAATTATGACATAGGCATCCGCTAAGAATGAATTTTTGAAAATTCAACCCGTAAAAGGATGTAACTAGGGTTCAAAATTTACATTGAGAATCAACTCACAGCTCAGACCTCTGGACGAATTGGACTGTTTGTCACACAGATAGTTATTATGACGTAGGGATCCGTTAAGAAGAGATTTTCAAAAATTCAACCCCTAAAAAAGTGTCACGAGAGTTAAAAACTTGCATGCAGAATCAACGTACAGTTCAAATCACTGTACGAATTGGGCTTAAATTTGTCACACAGATAGCCATTATGACGTAGGCATCAGCTGAGAATAGATTATTGAAAATTCAATCCCTAAAAGAGCAACGGAGGCTTAAAATTTGCATGGAAAAATCATAGACAGATGTATCAATTCGAAAATGCACAGGATTACTTCTGTCAACAAATAAATAAATACTTGTTACATGATTTTTCAAAAACAACCTCTTCAGAAGGTGAAAAAAGGTAAATAGTCTAAAAATCAACATGGGTGTCATTTTCAAAGTTTGTCAGGATGTTGATCACGTAAATGTCATCAATTTTTAAATTTATTAGGGAGGTCTACGTTGAGAAAGGAGTAACTATGCCAAATAATGGGAATGCATCCGTGTTTCGTCTCAATCGCGTGCGAAGTCGCGAATAACGGCTAGTACTGACTAGATTGATGCAAAATCTCTGACATGCGATAGAATTATCGAAGTTATTGATTGTTTTTCTTCAAACTTGACTATGTTATTTAAAGTGATTTCTTATTAATAATTACCTATTATAGATTAATTTACTTCTAAAAAATTGCTTATTTCATTTGTAGATTATATTCTCATTTAGAAACATTGTTTCAACTCTAAAACAATTAAAACTTTAAAAAGAATTTCTGATACGACGTTTAGCTTTAAATCTGTATTTTAGAATGCCATTTGTTGTCAAGAAAATGAGCATCTCTATTTAGTTGAATATATAATAATGACATTCTTAAATCTAGATTTAAAGCTGGAAGTCGTATCAAAAACGCAACATTAGTATTTTTCACTATGAATTCTTGAAAATATGTTTAAATTATTGAAATTGAATAGGTATATGTTTTATTAAAGACAAGAAATAATACGAATAGGTAATATAGTCAATGGAAAAACAACACAAATCTATGAATATATATGAATTGAAATATAACATAAAAATAAAATTTGTAAACAGTGAAGCAGAGCCGGATTTACTGTGTAGGCGTTATAGGCGGCGCCTATAGGCCCCCCAAATCTCAGGGCCCCACCAAAGTAAAAAAAAATTGAGAAAAAAATGAAAATGAATAAAAAAAAAAATGAAATTGAATAAAAAAAAAAATGAAAATGATTTTTTTTTGGATTAGAAAAAAAATTCATATCATACAAACATGAAAGCTACAAGATTGTCAATTTTTTGTTCAAAATTCTTCGTCATAATTTCTTTTAAGATCTCCAGAAGGTGACAGAATATTTTCATTTTGTAATTTTCTCATTTATGTTATGCCATTTGAGAAAATGTGAAGGTGCATCGTGTTTATGTTGCAAGTTACAGGCATAGCATAAATAAATTAATAATTTTTCATATTATTTCAAAAGTTCATTTTCAAATGCTATTCTTATTTCAATTGATTTTCGTCCCCTTACGTAGGCGATAGGCCCCCTTCCCAGGGTCCCGCCTACGGGCCCCTTCGCTTCTTAATCCGGCTCTGCAGTGAAGTATGAGTTCCCGTAGGATGAAAATATATATACTACTGTATAAAGTTCCCGACCCTTATAACATGTTCCGTACGTGTCAGTGGTGTGCATTTATCTATAGATAAAAGTCAAGTATTGAAAATATACAGGGTGATTCAGGAGGAATTGTCAATATTTTAGGTACGTATTTGGGGACCCAACATAAACATAAAAGTTCCTATAAACACGAGTCCTATTCTCAACCGTTACAGAGATACAAGGGTAAACAAAATATTCAAATTAAAATTTAAATCATTAGTATATATTCAAGTAAAGTAAACTCTAGAGATGCAATACTCGATCAAATAATAAATGCGGCAGCAATTTTAAGAAACAGACCCGCATCCATGCATAGAGCGACCGAGCTATTTATCAGAGAGCTGATTTGTACTTAGAAGTAAACGGTGGCATTGTTGAAAACTATAAAACCTAGTCTACCTGTTTAAAAATAATTTAATATAAATTTTAATTTGAATATTTTATAGTACGCCACTGGCATCTGCGAGAGTTAAACAAGAACGTGTTATAATAATGAGCTTATTTTAAAGGGATCATAAGTATCTACTGGCAGTAGGATTTCTACTTGAACCGAACCGTAACTTCAACACAAAATTATATGCATTCTACTTGTAGAAGTAGGTAGAAGTGCAGGTAGGTACGTTGATAAACTTCTCGCTACTGTCTTACGAAATTCAGTCATGTGAAAACGTTCATAGGTGAAGTAGCGTGGTATAAATTGCCTAGTTATGTAAGCATTTATTCATAGAAAAACGAAACGTACGTAGAAATTCAATCTACTTTGAAAATATTAAAACGTGATTATATTGAGAATGACCTAATAAAAGTTGAGGTTCTCGAGCTCATGGGTGTCTAATGCGCATGTATAGGTGTGTCAGAATTGTTTATTCATATTCTGACTTTTAAATAATGTTATTTATATTTAGAATGTAGATTTTAGCATTAAGTTTCAACGCTATATCATTAATCTACTTTCAAAGTAGATTTAGGGTACATACATGTGATGAAGATACATTAGGAATCAACACTATGCAAAATGAAGGATGAAATAGCCTCATATCGTGTTCGAATTGGAGGTTTTAGCCTACAGGACGAGGGTTGTCAGATCCAAAAATAAAAAAGCTGGACATTTAACCCTAAAATCCATACTACCTTTTTTAATAACTTGACTAGTTATTTTTAATTGTTTTCTACTAACTAATCACTGTTGTTATTACAAAATTAACGGGACGTTATAATTAAAAACTACCAATTAACAACGAAATTCAATTAAATAGATAAATACAAGACAACAAACACAAATAGCCATTTTCCCATTCTTTTGGTAGGAAAAACGAAAAGATCTTCATTAAAATTTAAAAATTAAAATAATAGCTACATGCTACTATTTGGCTTTAGCATTTCAATTATGGGAATTCAAAAATCTTTAAACATTTAAAAATTCCATAAGTGGGTATGAACATTGGGAGTTGAAACTATCACTAACGTAATTTTCCATGAAATTTCATTGACAAAAAGCTTAACAAAGGCCTGATGTCACTAGGTACACAGAAATATATACAATAAATGTTTATCTAGGCGCTCTAGCAATGTATATCCGAACTCAAAGATTTATGTCTAGCCACTGTCTCCGCTGTGAACTCGGATACACGCACTGTGTTCTCCGTACCTGTCGCGCGGCTGTATTTATATGCGTGGGATACCCATCTATCTTTTTCTCGAATGTTCGAAAACCCTTCTCAACCTGCTTCCACTATAGCGTGCGTGACAATACGTACATATCTCGTTGATATTTTCAGTTTGAGTATAACTTTAGAATTTTAGAGCATTCAACCAACACAGATCAAATTGGCGATACTTGGAATTTTAATTAGCTAAACTTTTTCAGTTAAGACCAATTTCTAAACCGAAAAAAAATTGATTCTTTTTTGTCAACAAAGATTCATTACGTGTTTAGTTCTTTACTCTACCAGTGTTTTCTAATATACATGTTCTTGTCATGTATTTTATCTCAAGTACACTCAACCTCTTCTACTTGTGTTGGCCGAACCACAATATCCTACCGTCTCATAAAACTCCTTAACTTGACACAGTCAACAACATAAATAACTGCTATTTCTTTGAGAACAATGAAATACAATTTTTCTAATGATTGGTAATATATAGTTATACAGCAGACACTATAAAGTCAATGTATTGATTTAGCATAGATTTTCAT
This sequence comes from Xanthostigma xanthostigma, assembly GCA_963575645.1. NCBI lineage: Eukaryota > Metazoa > Arthropoda > Insecta > Raphidioptera > Raphidiidae > Xanthostigma > Xanthostigma xanthostigma. Next base: position 20,240,853 of record OY754468.1, read on the forward strand.
AAACTTAAATCACATGATTGCATTCCAAACATTCCATCAAATGTTTTCATTCTAGAGCTTAATGATCTAACATATAAGTATAGGTATACTATATTTATTTTAGACATCCATTTTAAACTTATTTATATACTAAAAACTTCTCCAAAGTTTTGCTTGTGTGAACGTCCGCTGGGCACTTGCGCGTTGTCGGCTACAAATCTTTTACTTAAGTTTGGGTGGCAGGTTTCATTACACCAAAATTTTGCAAAGGCATTCTCCAGTCTACGTATACAAATAACCTAAAAAATTTACAAACAATTGAATTATAAACACGTGTCCGTGACTATATTTACTGTGAAACATCTATTGGCGCGTTACAGCGACTCGAAAACAGCTGTGATTTACTGGGCGTTGTTATACAGAACAATTTTTAAGTTGATTATTTTTTAACAGCGTGTAGAAATCATAAGACAAACAAATATATTTTAAGTAACTTTTCTATGAAAATTAAAAAATGAAAAAGAAACGGACCTTCAAAGTTTTATCAAATTTTGAGGTCGGTTCTGGCGTTATGTTATGTCACTATGGAAATATGTTGTCATTATCATGTATTCACAGAATGTGTTCGAAGTTGTCTCCGTTTTGTTCGACACAAAGATGCGTGCGTAGTAGCCATGCAGCATGCTCCTGTACATGCTTGTATAGTAGCAATGAAGGTCATCTACGTAAATTATTTGGGATGCATTTCCGATTCGTGTTATCATTTCTTCGCGTGTGTTAACCGTGTCTTTTGGATTAATTAAGTAAAATTTAGTTAAACTTTGAACGACTGTTTCTTACTTATTTTTGAGTTTTGATAAAAAAGTTAGTTGAAATATTTGTTCGTCTATTTGATTTCTACACGATGTTAAAAAAAAGAATCAACTTAAAAATGAGTAAGTTACATTACAGGGAGAAATTTCGTGACAGAACTAAGTTACATTACAGGCCGAAATTTTGTTACAAGACGAATTTCAGTAACAGGGCGAAATTTATAATTTCGCTTAAATTTATGTTTCACATCTGCCCGGCGTCCCACGACGCGACGCCTCAGATTTTAAAGGTTTGTTCGGATTAACACATTATTTCTTTACAATAATAAATCACTACTGAACCAAAACTATCTACATTTTTGTTTTCAACTGAAAAAAAAACAATGTTGGAAATTTTTGTGAAATTTTAAGAAAAGACGCAAAATATTAGACATTCTGTTTTTCGTAACAAATATTATTTCAAATGAGGAACTACTAAAAAAAATTTAACCAAACATAACCTCAAATCAGACTCGATAATGTATCTACATGGGAAAGATAACCCATAGCGAAATCAAGCAGATAATATAGTGGTAAAACCAGCCTTGTGTGCACCTTTATAATAATTGATTTAATATTTAGCTTTGTATTTGAGCGCGTTACCGGTCGATATGCGTCATTGTCTTTAATTTGAACGGGTCGAGTAACAATGAATGAACAATGAGAAGGCCAACAATACAATAATTTCAGTTAACATTGTGCCGTCAATCAATTCAATTGATTATATTATTATATCATAATATGTGTATTTGCGATAGGGCAGCCTCTGTAAATTCACTTATAATACGTTTATCTTCTTTAGTGTACATGGCACATAGGCTATTCTCGTTGGTCGGATTATCGGATGGCGGAACCTAGGGGTCGGAAGAAGATTTTTTAGATAAGTGGACCGTCGATTGGAGAGGAAAGAGGAGAACGGACGGGATGATGACTACCTCGCACAGCACTTAAATTTTTTAAAGATATTTGATTTTTTACCTTCACCCCCTGCGTTTAGTGATGTGGGGAGGAAAATTTTCCACTATATTTTTCCGGAAAATTTTCAATGTTAAAAAGGCAATTTTTTAGTAATTATTTTATTAGACATATTTGAACTTTCCATATTTTATTTTATTAATTAATTTCTGTATACCATTTAAACAAAAACTATACAGATATAATAATTCTAACTTTGTAATCCATATGAATAAAGTTGATTCTGTTTTACTTAAGATTTGTCATATTGTTTTATTTACAAAATTAAAACTCATAACAAATCAATTCATCCTATTTCATAATAAAAGAGCACTCAATACTCATTTCTCTTGTTATTTCATAAACAAAGTAATAAGGTAGTGGCAGAGGCCAGAAGATGGCACCACTGTACTGGCTACTGCAGTAGTTATAAAGGGAATTCCCCTCATGTAAACAGCACTGGATTGGGATACAAAAAATTCATTCAGCTCTCTTTCAGGAATAATTATTGTTTTTTGTTAGAAGGGGAAACTCAAAAGGGCATCATATCCAGAGTTGATGAAGATGCTCCAGTTTTGTTTACTTGTTGCCTCTAATGAACGAGAGTTTAATTTTACAGTACCTTTTTAATTTAGTGGCTTGTAAAAATTTTTCGGAAAATTTTTTTTCACAATTTTACGGAAAACCAATAACTCTGCTTGCCTCTTTATTATTATCAGAATGGGGACACCTAATCCTCTTCTATCCCCTTCACTCCCTTCCCTTATCACCCGACGCATCATATAGATTCTAGACATTTACCAAAAAATCAACTAAAAAAGAATAACAATTTGTTATTGTTAAAAATTGAACCGACTGACTATATACATGTTTACGTGCAAATAGAAACATTATGAAGTTTAGTACTCGTATCTACTATATTTCGTTTAGAATTACTCGCACAATATGCTTCTATGAACACCCATGCATTTAAACCCACGTATCAAAATGTCAAAGGGGGGGCTTATAATTTTGACTGACAGCAGTGCGTGAATTCGTACAGAGCTCCGATAAAAACGTTGAAGTTAGTGACTGATTTGTTAGAGGATTGACGCAGATATAGTAAATACGCACTCCACAGATGCGTGCGACAGAGACGGAAACGGGACCAGGAGAGGGAGACAGACATACATGTGTTGAGTGTTTGATCACAATTCACACACGTCAATGTCGATGAATTGCAATGCATATAAAGTTGAATGTGATTCAGATTCACGCACGAACAACGAACCTCTATGGTGATGGCGCGTATACAGAAAAGTACAAAATTACATTACATTACATACAAATCCAGATATGCAGAGACGGACTCGTAAAAAATCTATGTTTAGGTTCGTTTATGACCTAACAACAAAAAAATAATAATTCCGTACCGTATTTCAGCTGTTTTTTTGAAGTGAAACTTCTTTTGGCGCAGGAGGGCAAATTGATCTGAGCCGACTTCAACCAGCAGTTGAGAGTGAGAGAATCGTTTATACTCTCTCTTTCAAAGCGTCATGCGCAGTGGGCACTCTTGCGCAGTGATTACTGTGTGTATTCGTAGCATTTTCTCTAGCCACAGTAACAAATTCCAAATAACCATTTTCCAATCCTGACATAATAAAATCGTCAACAAATGCTAGAACCTAAGAAATTTCACTGCTACCGCGCGAGAGTCGCAATCATACTTTTTATTTCATTAAACTCCCCTGTATTTTTATAATATATTACACCACACGGTCAGAAGGTTTGAGAGCTTTGCATTACGCGGCATTAAACCCGAGGCGAGCTGTGCAAGAACTCTCTGCTCTTGTGGTGTATACTATTTTTCTTCATATCTGGGTTGAAAGTACGCTTATTAATTACATTAATTACTCATTAATTAAATAAAACACAGATACATTCCAAGCAAACAGTTTTGAAGTTATATTAAAAACACGAATGACAGCTGTTCACGACAATTGGCTGGCGGCAGTAGCGGCAGTCTCATGGAACGGTGTACATGATCATTATTTTTCTTTATAGCTGGTCGAAAGTACGTCCTTCCGGCATCAGTGCGTGTAATGTCACCAATGCATAAATGTTAGACTACCTTAAAATTGATGCCGGAAGTACGTACTTTCGACTAAGGTATGAAGAAAAAGAAAAAAACTTTGTCAAGATTTTACGAAAACAGAAACAATTTATAAACACGTTTAGATGTGTATGTGTAGTTCGATATTTTATTTCTTTTGTAGGAACTGTTCTGAAGTTTTTCTACAGTACTTCAGACGTGTTACATCAGTTGCAATAGTAGTATAGCGGAGTTTACACTTTCTGCATAGAGTCTAGTGCATTTCGCGGTTATAAACTTGTAAAGTGTTAAACTTTAGTAATCCTCCATTCACTTTAATGTTTTGTTGTTGAAACTGCAAAGGCCATTATACTGCTGACAAGAATAATGAATTATCGGTTGCAAGTAATTCAATTGTTTAGTGGCGTTTTCAATCCTTGTCGATACCAACCATCGAACTCCAGTTTTTCAATTGTACAACTTTTTTTTCGGTGTAATTTCTTGCTTGAGTTCGGGCCGTTTAACGTTTGCGTGAAATAGTTAACGGTGTATATATGGCAACAAGGAATAAATCATATTTAATTTATTTCTTTAATATCGAATTTTAGACGAAAAAATAAAGGCTGATTTTGCTGCTGATGGCTACGAGGATAAAACTGACTGCTTGGTCACAAGCTGTATTTCAAAATTAGAACCGGAGCTATTTTTCGTGCTTGATTTTCTACTGATATGTGAGTCTAGTTAATACTTCCATATTATGTGTAAACATCTTTTGTGTATGTGCGGACAGTTCAGTGGACGCATGCGATGTTTCGTTCATTTTTTTTTTTGAAAATATGGTCAAATACCTACAGTTTTTTTTGTCGGGGTGAGCTTAGATTTTTACTGATCAATAAAGCGTTTACTTAAAAATTTTTGGTATGTTACAATTACTTGCCTGTTCATATTAAAGAAACGGTAACTTTGTAAGAAGATAAATAAAATACAGTAAAAGGAGAGCTTTTATTTCTAAAAACGAAATCAGTAAGCCTTACTGAGCAAGCAATAAGTTCAATTAGCAGCAATACGCCAACAGTTCACGTCTGGCTTTAGTACGCTGAGGTGAAACGTGAAACATAACCTATGTGTGCGTTAGTATACAGGTGTCCGTTTTTTCACGTCATTGATTTCGTTCTTATTCGTTTTTGAATGGGACTTGGAGTTTTCACAAGAGATCGCCATCTGACACGGTTTTGTAAAATGTGCCGATGAAAGTCGCAGAAGTGGAAGCTTTTCACTTTTCGTCTGATCCAGGCCAATTTACGCCCCTAGCGAAACGATTCTCTCACTCCTCTCAACTGCCGGTTGTAGTTTGAGAAAGGAACCGGTTCAATTTTCGTCTGATCCAGGCCAATCTATGCCCTCAGCGAAACGATTCTCCTACTCTCCTACTCCTACTCTCAACTGCCAAAGAAGTAGCAGAAGGGGAAGCGGTTTCCTTTTCGTCTGATCCAGGCCAATTTACGCCCATAGCGAAACGATTCTCTCACTCCTCTCAACTGCCGGTTGTAGTTTGTGAAAGGAAGCGGTTACATTTTCGTCTGATCCAGGCGAATTTGTGCCCTCAGCGAAACGATTCTCCTACTCCTACTCTCAACTGCCAAAGAAGTCGCAGAAGGGGAAGCGGTTTCCTTTTCGTCTGATCCAGGCCAATTTACGCCCATAGCGAAACGATTCTCTCACTCCTCTCAACTGCCGGTTGTAGTTTGTGGGTTACATTTTCGTCTGATCCAGGCGAATTTGTGCCCTCAGCGAAACGATTCTCCTACTCATTCCTCTCAACTGCCGGTGGAAGTAAAGAAAGAGAAGCGGTTCACTTTTCGTCTGATCCAGGCCAATTTACGCCCCTAGCGAAACGATTCTGTCACTCCTCTCAACTGCCGGTGGAAGTCGCAGAAAGGGAAGCGGTTCCCTTTTCGTCTGATCCAGGACACTTTACGCCCCTAGTGAAACGATTCTCTCACTCCTCTCAACTGCCGGTTGTAGTTGGAGAAAGGAAGCGGTTCAATCTTCGTCTGATCCAGGCCAATTTATGCCCTCAGCGAAACGATTCTCCTACTCTTTCCTCTCAACTGCCGGTGGAAGTCACTGAAGGTAAAGCTTTTCACTTGTCATCTCATTCAGGTCAATTTACGCCTCTCAATTGCCGGGTGAGATCGGAGACGGGGAAGCGGTACACTTTTCGTCTGATCCAGACCAGTTTACTTACCTAGCGTGCCTAAAAAAGTTTCACTTCCAAAACAATAAAATGTATGGCCGACGGAAGCATTACTTCACTGAATGCGTTATGTAATAGTATGTGTATGTAATACTGGACACACTCTATGTAAGTTTAGGATAGATAGACTATAGAAAGGACATATAGTGCCGGTAGTACAGAAGTGTAGAGGAGAGCTGTGAGTACAGAGAGTTATCTGCACATACAAACGTACAGAGCCAACCCCCCGATCGACAGGGGCTTTATAAGATAAGAGCGTGACAGACGGATTGAGGGGCTGGTGGAGGATTGTTGGCTCGATGGAAGCTTCCGTTTTCGGGTGATTGACGTTCGGTATCTCACTACCTCTAGCTATGCCGCACACTGATATGAGATTGTGCACTCTACTACAGGACCGTTCAATATCAACTTCCAACTGACTTTTTATAGTTTTTTTTTTTATTAATTTTGGCATTCGGTTATCAATAGAATGGAATCTGAGAGCGGACAGGTTTGTACAGTGTTCTTCTAGCAAATTTGTGTTACAATATCAGTAAAATAGCTGCCGCAATATTCATCTACACTCAAGTAGATTCACAATTTTGTTTAAAAAACGGTTGCCATTTAAATGTTTAAAAAATCGTAAATTCTGTTTTAAGCATTAAAAAATGTGAAATAAAAATAATAATAAATAATAAATTACCTGAAAAACAAAATAAAAGAAATATAAATGGAAAAATATACACAAGCAATCTAAACTTACCTTTACTAATATACAATATCCATAATAAATACTTACTACCATATTATACTTACCTATCTAAGTAAAATTACCATTACTATTAATAAATTTGTAATTTTTGCAGTATTGTGATGACAACCGCTGTAATCATTTTGTAGTGATAATGGCCACAGCAGCCGATTCACTTGTTTTTTTTTGTTAAAATAAAAAAAAATAATAATAAAAATGACTTAAAATAACAAACTTTAAAAGGGATCACTAAAAAGCATAAAATAACACAGTTTTAGGTTGGCGCCAATTTAAATACTATGACGTTTTATGTAATTAGATATATTAAATTGGTGCCGACCTTGTTTATTTTTTATTTTACGCTTTTTAGTGACCCCTTTTGAGGGAGGTTCAATATTTGTTTTTAAAGTTTGTTACTTTTTACTTTTAGGTGGCTTTGTGATATATAGTTGGCACGTTATTAATCGCCTTCTTCACTAATATTTTTATACTAAACTAAAAAAAAACTGCCGAATAGATTTATGTAAAATTGATGTGACATCAATCTGAAGGTATGTCCTAATATATAGAAATAGATTCATCAAAATTGATTCACAAATACTGGAGATATGAGGTGACATAATATATAAAAATTTCCTTTTTTGAAGTCAGTTAAACACGACAACACCGGTTTTTATAAAAAAATGTATGGTACCAATCTGATTCTGAACAAAATGACGTCGATATTTTTCAAATCGGGTAACCTCTTGAAAAGCTGTGGCTGAACATACAAAAAAATGTCATCTTTTAAAGTCAGTTAAAAACAAAGGAACCGATTTAAAAAAATATATATAGTACCAATCTAAAAACATTCCGAACAAAATGGTGTTGAAATTTTTTAAACATCCATATAGAAAAAAAAATATGCGAGTCGGACACAGAACGTCCTTCTTTTTGAAATCGGTTAAAAAGAGCCAGCATAGAATAATTTTCCCTCTGTTTTAAAATCACCTTCCCTAAGCTACATACAATTAGAAGTCAGCCGAATTATTTCTCTATTTTAGTCATAGTGATTTATTTCCGCCACTTCTTGGCAGGTAGTTATTTTATCATTTTTAGAGACTGCATATTGACACCTTTTTTTGAAGTCGATTAATTATTTTTTTGTATTAATTATTTATACATAATTAAACTGTAAATAGATTTAGGTAATTTTTACCAGATTTAGTGGATATTCTTTGGTTGGCAACAGTGTTGTGCATACGTTCAGATATCTACGTGTGCTTGGAATAAACAAGTGGCAGCTTCCAAGTGAGCTTATCGTAAATTCTACAGTTTCTACGCAAACATGTGCACACACACACGCACATGTTTTCACATATACAACACATAACGCACACATACATTTATAATATACGCACACCAAGAACCAAGATACGTATTTATATACAAAGGACTTCACTGATGAACGACTGGTGGCTATTTCATACACATGGACAAAATAGAAAGTCCGACGAAATGAACGGTATAAAATGTACACCCGCACTTAGAAACGGGCCATTTAACTTCCGCATTTATAATTTCAAGGTTAAAGTGCACTGTTCATAATAAATTAGCAGCAGAAAAGCTCTCTTGAACAAATAATCTATATTAATATTATAAAGATAATTAATTTGTATTTTTGTCTGTAATGAATAAATTCAAAAACTACTGTACTGATTTAAAAAGTTCTTTGACTAATAGAATGCTGCATTATCACTGAGTAACTTAGGCTATATTGTTAATCGGGTTAAATTAGGGATTCCTACGAAAACTCTAATAATGTAACCCAATTATATATGTAATAGTTGCTCCCCGCGGCTCTGCCCGCGAATGAGATGAAACATGACAAAATGTTTGTTCTGTTTTCAAGAGTTTACGAAAAGAATTAACTATTTTTTTATTTTTTTTTAGCTTAAGTTACTCCTTATAACATTAGCTATCGCCCAGTGAAAGCCCTGTCAAAATCGATCAAGTCGTTTTGGAGATTAGCCAGAATAAACAGTCAGACAAAAACTTTAAAAATTGGTTTTTGTTATAAGCACCGTAGATACTTTAATAGGTATGCATTTAGTTAAAAAAGCTGTTATTTTGACATTACAAACAGACACTCAATTTGATTTATCTGTATAGATAAAAATTTGACAAAAACTTTTGAGCAGTAACTCCGATCATCATGGAGCCCAACGTTCATCTCGGTAAACTAAAATGAACGTGCGTACTCATGTACCCCCCCCCCCCGGCCAATCGCTCTTTTGCACCCGGGCGAAACCGAGACGGACCGCTAGTTTACTATAAACCATCAACTATCAATAGGTGCAATGTTGCGTCTACAATGCAGTAAGCAGTGTACCTTTATTCAATTCAATTAATTTTAATAAAATATTACATCTGAAAATTGCGAGAGCACTTTATATCGCCGGTGAGACTTTTATTTCCCTCGCTACTTTTTGTAGTCTGACGTCTCAATAAAAACCCTCATCTTGCAAAATAATATAATATAAATTAGATACGATGTAATAAAATCTTCATTGACAAATGAAATACGACTGTGTAAAGCGAAGAAACAAAATGTGTCTATTATAAAGCTGTACGACAACATGTCATAGATAATAAATTTAATAAAATTAATAATACGTGACGTCTATTCTTCGAGCAGCTTTTTATTGTTTAGATCACGGCTTTGAAGTCAATCTCTTATTTCCTTTGTTTTATTTTTTATTCAGGTTGAGAATTTAATGTTACGCAATTTTGAACTAGTAATGTTTTCATTTTTTTTAAACAGAAAAATGTTTTATTTATAATTTTGTTTAACTGTACGATTGCATCACTTAACTTCAGTCATGTAATAAAATTAGATCATAACAAATCAAATCTTGATTTGAGTTTAAATTTGAGAATTTAAAATATAACCAAAAGTGATTTCGCACGCTCCGCCGTATTTATAGACTTGCATCACTGGCTTGCCCCCCGCTGGACAGAGACAACCGTGGTGGAGCCGTATAGGAATATATCACTATATTTTTACACATTTATTTTTTTCCCAGGAACTACCGCGAACTCACCAAAGTTTCATCGTAATGGTATAGAAATAGGTCTTCAAAGGCTCCACCGTCTTGTCTCGCTGGGCTGGGCTCCGCACAGCAGCGATAACAGTAGTGGAGCCTTCGGCTCAATCGTATTGCAATTCTACTTTAAAACACTTTTAAATATTTTGACCAGCAACCTTCGCGCACAACAACTTACCAAAGTTTCCTTGTACCTAATATTATGATGAATGATATAGAAACGAGTAAATAGACAAACATTCATTTCTATATAAAATGTAAACTCCATTTAACGTCACTCGATATAGCGACAAACTCCTTAAAACATCGAAATTACTTAACTCTAGTTGGTTTACTTTGTTGCTCATACAATGATACACTCTAAATAACGACACATCCTCTCTAAATAACGACAACAATACCTCATCATTAAGCAATAAACAGTACTTGTTTGTTATTTTGTTGTCGGAATCATACGTACCGAAGATTCTAAAAAAAGTATTTTTTGTATACCTAACCAAATTGATCCCACAGTATCTCAAGATATGATTAAAATATTTAATAAAATACATTTAAAATACTGGAGTAGCGAGAAACATCAGAGAAAGATAACAGACTATACGCAATAAGCGCTATAATTTGTGATAGTATGAATGTTTGTTGGTCAGTTGTAAATTATATATATTATTAGTAAATACAAATTATATTAAAAAAATATTAATTGATTATTTCTTCTCTCCGTTTAACAACAACTCTCAATAACGCCACAAAGTGCACAGTATTGCTATATGAGTTTACACTGTATTAGTTATACTAACCTCTTTTTTTTTGTAATCGGTTAAAAATGGTACTATCTGATAATGAATTGAAAACTGCATAAATCATACTTATAATTATTTGTGTATTTAGTATTTACTCACAGCCCGTATACCTCGTCCGTAATCTCGTACTATAAGTTATGTACGTAGTTAGGTATAGTTTTCAGATGGCAGCATTTATGTCTGCAGACATTTGTTGAAGTTCAGTTGGATTCACTGACAGGTCACAGGTATTATCATTGAACAAATGTATATTGCAGTTCACAATCTATTCTGAATGACGAATTGTGTTCTCGCTACAAACTTTCTCAAAACTTAACATATTGTTCAAAGTGGACAGCAATGCATTTCTGAGAGTTGATTCGGAAGACACTGAATTTGAATCCAGGCGAGGGCAGATCTGGCTACTTTTTCTTACTGCCTCATCGGAGATCGATTATTACCATTTTCCTGTACCGACCGTGCTGCAGTAAAACTTTAAATGTTTTATAGTTCCTACGATTATTGCATAAGGATCCGTGGTATTGTACCTCTCTGCCCTGGGCATTCACAGCTTGGCCCTTCGCGGTAATGTTCGGTTCTCGGTGTGCGGCTAACCGGCCCCCGACTTAAAGCGTCGCCGCCGCTCCTTAGGTGCATAACATGAAGTTGTATGGTTTAGAGCAGGGGTGGCGAACCTATGGCACGCGTGCCACAGGTGGCACGCGACGGATTATTGTAGGCCCGGCATCGATTGAGGTGAATTAAAAATATGCTAGATGTCCAAAAAATTAACTATCACCGAATAACAAATACGAAAAAATTTCATGGTGCTCGATGTATTATCGAAATTATTCTTTTAATCTATGTTTGATTTATTTTTTTGACAACTAAATTTCATGTGGGCACGCCTTGGCTACATTAAAAATTTCTGAAAAAATTAGTACGTATATGCAGAATTGTTCGCCACCCCTGGTCTAGAGCCTTCCTGAATAAACGGACTATCTAATACAAAAAGAATTTTTGAAATTGGCTTAGTATTTCGTGAGATTAGCGCGTTCAAACAAACAAATTGTGCAGCTTTATTATTATTGTATCGTCGTTGGTTCTGTAATAGCTCTTACGTGCATAATTGGCAGATTTTACGTTTTTTAAATGAAAAGATTCAGGAAACGGAGCTCTATACACTAGTAATACCTCCAAATTAATTTTACAGTAACCAACAAGGGGAAGTAACTCTTATGTGAAAAGTTGTATGAAATAATTCCTCCCATGTGCCAATAAATTCGAAATTAACGTTAAATATTTTTTTAAGAAAATACTTCGTCTTAATTAAACGCGTATAGTAAAGATACGTATGAATCAGTAATATACCTCTGAAATTGCTAGTTCTTACCATCCATTGCTGAAATAACCACTTTTTGGCTTTTCCTGCAAATTTTACTTTTTGCACATAAGAGGTATTACAGAACCAACGACGGTACGTATATAGATTATCATATATGCGATTATAAATAATCATTTTTAAAGAAAGGATGTATAACACATTATAATATAAGTTAAGTGTAAATAAATAATTATTTCTTTTCGTATCTCGCATCTCGCCTAAAGTTCAAGTGGTTGTTGTACTACATCTCCATTGTTTTAATGGTACTCACTGTACGCATGACACAAGGGTTACGTACAACTAGGTACTACAATAGTTCTGGAAGTTGCAAAGGAGATCTGTGCTCTGTTGTTATGCGTCTATATTATATACAGGTGTGAATTTATCCCCATTATTAAAACTCCAACTGTTTATACATACAGCTTAAACAGTTTTTGCGATTTTGATAATTTTATACATTTCAGTAGATAGGAAATCTTTCCATTTTTGTAAAACAATAATTGTGCTACTAAGAGTCAGTTGTAATTACTTATATTATATTAGCTGCTAGCCGCGGCTCCGCACGCGATTGAGATGAAATGGGACAGTAGTGGAGCCGTACCACTTTAAAAAAAAGCTTATAATATACACTTTAATGTGTTCGCCAGCAGTTTTTGCATGCTATAATATTACGTGTGAATTTTAAAATCATCCCCTATTTTACCCTCCCCCCGCATTCCTACTCCGTGTTAAGAGACATTTCTGGTTGACTCTGCAGAACACTTATTTAAAAGTTTCACGTGCCGCCACTGCTATATCTTATTTTGGATTACGAAAGAAAACGTAAGTTCAACCCTGGATAGGTAAGTAGACAAACACATGCACAATAGTAGGTACTTTCTCTCATCCGTATTATAATAGTAGTATAGTTATGTTTGATCAAAACTTGCCTCATATTCAGACGTCAGACTGAACTCCAAAGTGTTAAATGAGAATCCTTTAGTATTATAGTGCGTGCGCTCATCTCAAACTCCAACAGTAATAACTGTCTGCAACAGGAATAATACATATATTATAACATTTACATTAATAGGAAGTTAAGGTGAATACTGTAGGTACCTACTTGGCCAATAAATTAATCGAGTATTTCAATCTCAGATAAATACTTGATAAAGATATGCTTTAGGGGGCGTTCACAAATTACGTGACGCTTTGGCGTTTTAACCCCCCTCCACCCTCCTTGGTGAGATTTTACTCGACAACACTCTCCCCTCTATAATCTCACCTGAGATTTTTCAAAATGCGTATTTTTAATGTAAATACGTAAATCTGTGCTTGAAATCTGCGTTCATAAATTCGATTTATTTAAAAAAACATAATTTGCTTAATTCTTTTTATTTATCAACAGTAAAAGTTAAGGGGGTGGATACAGTTATCTTCACGGTGGACACTAATGTCCGCGGTGAACATAGTTATGTCCACGGTGAACACAGTCGTGTACATGGTAGATATAGTTATGTCCACCTCATTAACTAATATATTTTACGTCGTTGATTTCAATCCTCGAAGCTATCCGCACATTAGATCAGAACATCAGGAATCGGAATGTTTCGATAACAAGAGCATTCTACCCCGAAATAGATCAGAAAAGGCACGTGGAGTGGAGTTTTTCGATAATAAGCGTTTAGGGTTGGAGAACAGAGCATATTGTGTCAATGTCGTCTTAATATGATATTATGATTCGGGTACCTAACTGTTAAAACTCGCTGACTTCGTTTTAACATAATGTCACTTCCTCGTATAATACTTTCATTTATGAACGAAATACATAAACTACTATTTCGAGATCATTTAAATTTCTTAATGATCCTACACGTTGAAAAACTTGTGATGTGTCGCTCCTGAGCGAGTCGTTCATAATGAACGACTCTCTTTTCGGAGCGGAGCGAGCGCTCTTTTTTTATGAAGCTGAGCTATTCTGTACTGTTGCATTCGCACATTTACAGAGCGCACACAGCGCAGGCCACAGAGGCACCAGTGAGTTTTGCACGTACGGAGTTATCTTTGCTGAGTCATTTAATGTTGAATGACTCACTGTAACTTAGTGTAATAGTACTAAGCTTACAGTGACTTAAATCATTCACATTGACGTCGTTGACAAAGATATCATATTGTAACAATAAACATTATTATTGTTAAGCATTTATTATACTTTATAGTTTATCCGAAATGCGGATAATAAAAGATCAGAATCATAATAAAATGAGCTCAGAGCTGAGTGTGTATTGTACTGTGCAATGCTTCGTAACTCCTGAGCATGCATGACGACAGTTCACACCTCTGCAGTCTGCACTCTTGTGTAGTGCGTACTGTCTAGTGTCGCTCCTTTGGACGACACTCTCTAAGCGACTATTTTTAGTGAGCGCTCCCGCACAGAGCCAACTCCCAATAAAGAGTCATGTGGACACATCACTACTTTACACTTAGAAATTACAGAGTAACTGAGTAATAAAAATAGAACACATTTTTCTTAAAATTTTTAATTTGCGTGTTGAAAAAATAGTTATATTTAGCAAGCAAACGTAATATAAATCAAATTAATTAATTCGTATTGACATATTCAGTAATCTAACAAAATATCGGTCAGTACCTATATCTGTAATTAGTAAATTTAATTTTCAAATGTAATGCAATGCTAAATTTTTGTAATCCACAACATGAATAAATAAATCTAGTTGGCTGTCAACCGGCACGGAAAATGGTTCTGATACAAAATTTATTGAATTAAAAATGAATAGTGGAAACTAGCTGTTCGTGTTTGTTAAAGTGGGCGGAACAGGACAAAAATAATTAAAAATTTACATTCTGTAAACGTCAATTGTCGATTCCACTAACTTTAATATTCTGTACGTAGTTTTAAATTAACTATAGAAATTTTAGTAAAATATTAATATTTGCAAACGACAGTTTTATATTATTTTTTTAAAATAGTCCCACAGATAATAATTGTAGTTTAATTTTTTGTTCTAACACTCTTAGTCTAACACTGGCATTGTCAAGATGAACAGGAAACAGATTTTAAACAAGACTATATTACAGTCAGGGTCGGCTTTAACGATTCTGATTTTGTTTTGTACTTATGGTGTCACCTGGATGTTTCTTGGGTCGGGTAGGTGGCGCTGTTGTCGAGATCCAGAATTTTTTTATTTTCCGAACAAATTTTTTTTTATTTATTTTATTTTTTGATTTCTCACATAAAAAACATATAATTTCAAATTTTCAGCCTCCAAGCACCTCTAAATATTTTGTAATTCAATATTTTTCATGATTTATTAAATAATGAGCGTTTCATTCATAACACCGTTTGCAGACCGGGCCCGCTATTATTCTATGAAAAAGTCCGATGCAGCATAATATATATATATATATATATATATATATATTTTTCAAACAAATAAAATTAAGTATTAACCAATTTTTTCAGACTATATTATATTGACAAAAATTATAATTCAATAAATCAATAGATGACGTTTCAGTCCGTATTTGAACTTCTTTAGAACTAATCTAAAAATATAAAAATAATTGTATCTAATAATTTTCTAATAATAATAACAGAATTAAGTGTGAACTTTTTGTTATCGAAATATTAATGAAAAAAAAAAATTTACCTATTAGCCCATGTATAGGTGCGGTTTTGCTGTATATACAAACTATAGTTTGGCCTACTATTCATACTAGGCCAAACTAGTTTGTCCTGAAATCGGGTTTGTCCGGTAACATATATAAATTTACTAGCCCTTTTATAAACCGACTAGTCCACTTGTGAAATATTTGCTTCTTCATATATTTTTTCAAATTGAAATATCTTTTTGTTTCATAAAAATGCAGGTTGAGTTATAAACATTCCATGTGGAACTGGAGGACAAAAAAGATAATAGTGTATAATTATTTTCAAGTAAATCTTAGTGTGTTAATGCCTGTTTTATCTTCTTTTAAACAAAACGTTTAAACCGTTTTACAATTCGTTCGAATAAAAGCATTCCGACACGAAGACTATAAAAACTAACTACTTGTTCAAACCCAACAAATAAACCATTTTTAAACCGAGCTTTGCTGCAGAGCAACGTCAGTTTAAAGTTTAAATAGAACTTGACGTTAGACAGGATGTTTTAGAAGTTTGGGAGTGATCAGAATTGATACGCAAAAACGTTACAGATAGAAAGTATCATTCACAAATAATTTTTTACAAAATATTTATTAAAATTGGGCAGACATGTCGAACTAGTAATTTATTAAAAATGTGATTTTTAACGTAATGATAGATGAGAAGGGTCACCGAAACTGTACATAAAAAAAAAATTGGTTGTCTGTAAAGTCGGTTTACGGACGATAGTTTTGCGTGATAACGTATTCCGTAATACATAACCTAAACCTCCCAAAATTTGGTTTCAATCCGCTTATCCTTGGTGTCGGAATGATAAGAAATGTCAAAAGTGACGTTTGCAACTTACAAAGTATCATGTTCTAATAATAATTAATTAGTTATTCCAATACTTAATTAAGAAGGCGTTGCATTTCACAATATACTAATGTCAAAAAAATGAATTAAACATTAGAAATGCAGCCGTTTTCATGTTAAGACAAGACATACGTTTGCTTCTAATTTCCATGTACGGCAAACAAAGACAACCGACCGCGTCGCGCCATGCATTAGACAACATTGCATTTATACAGCTATTTTTCTATATAAATTTGTATAAAATATTTTTCTATATAAATTTGTATAAAAAAACTGTTTAGGCAAATTCTGTTATACGAAATCTATGTAAAATGTTCTCCTCTTTCGTTTAAGACTGGTTTCAAACCGATCTGATTTAAATTGAGCGAGAAATTAGCAAAAAGCACGCACAGGGTCAGGCGGAACGTTACGCGTTATGCGTTATGCGTTACGCGTTACGAACGTTACGTTACACTTTTTCGTACATGCAGCCGGTGTTTTATCAATTTATAATATTGGTGATTCATCAATTTATAAGACGTTATCACGTCAAAATAAAATTGAACCTGCAGATTGGCTTCAGACAAAATTTTCAAAAACTGATTATTCGAATGTTTAACTGTTTTGGACAACGTAAAAATTATAATGAAACTACGTTCACATGTGATTTTGGGGAAATATTATTTAAAAATTGTCCGAATAACTGTCAATTTATTTCTCAGTCATAGGTATTTGAACTATACTTGTCGTTGTCAGACACATTATACCTACCCAATAATATAATATTTTTTACTTTCTGTGCATTTCAATAAAAGCAATTGTCGTTTATTGTTTAAAAAATTGGTTGTCTGTAAAGTCGGTTTACGGACGATAGTTTTACGTGATAACGTATTCCGTAATACATAACCTAAACCTCCCAAAATTTGGTTTCAATCCGCTTATCCTTGGTGTCGGAATGATAAGAAATGTCAAAAGTGACGTTTGCAACTTACAAAGTATCATGTTCTAATAATAATTAATTAGTTATTCCAATACTTAACTTAGAAGGCGTTGCATTTCACAATATACTAATGTCAAAAAAATGAATTAAACATTAGAAATGCAGCCGTTTTCATGTTAAGACAAGACATACGTTTGCTTCTAATTTCCATGTACGGCAAACAAAGACAACCGACCGCGTCGCGCCATGCATTAGACAACATTGCATTTATACAGCTATTTTTCTATATATTTTTGTATAAAATATTTTTCTATATAAATTTGTATAAAAAAACTGTTTAGGCAAATTCTGTTATACGAAATCTATGTAAAATGTTCTCCTCTTTCGTTTAAGACTGGTTTCAAACCGATCTGATTTAAATTGAGCGAGAAATTAGCAAAAAGCACGCACAGGGTCAGGCGGAACGTTACGCGTTATGCGTTATGCGTTACACTTTTTCGTACATGCAGCCGGTGTTTTATTAATTTATAATATTGGTGATTCATCAATTTATAAGACGTTATCACGTCAAAAACTTTTATCTGTTGTCACATTGATACTAACCGATTATTCAACTGTTATTAAAAAAAAAATTAAGAGCACTGTGGTTGAAACAAAAATAAAAAATAAAGAATAGTTACTTCTTACCACAAGAGTTTTATTATCGAATGTAGGTACATTTCTGAAGCTATGCTCTCATCTTCAGCAATCACTAAAAAAGTTTAGTGATTGCTGAATATGAGAGCATAGCTCCCGAAATATACACCCGCTAATAAAACTGTTGTGGTAAGAAGTAACTATTCTTTATTATCTATTGTTATTTTTTTCAAATTAAATAAATTAAATTATATTATTAAGTTCAAACTATCACTAAAAATGTTTGTACATAAACCGATTTTCAAACTTTAACGCCGGGGTGTACTACGTAAAATTCCGCGCTTAGTAATTCTTGAATTACTTGCACACTGGCACTGGTTATTCATATAATTTTATTATTTATATGAACGAGTTGTAAATATGGTAACGTTAAACGGAATTATAACGTTTCTAATTACAAAGAACATTAAAGTGAAGAGATGGCGATAGGGGAGTGAGAGGTTTCGGGGTAAATACTTGCACCAACCATACGTATATATAGCGTACAATATTACGTATGTATGTGTCGTAAACGACACTACACAATAATTACACTGGCTTTAATTTTACCTGGAATTACCTGTAGTTTAATTGTGTTAAGTGTTTCTATGCAACATTTTTAACTGAAAGAATTGGAATAGTTTCGCGTCGAGTTTAAATAGAGTTTGTGGATTTATGAACTTTTTAGTTATGAGAATATTATAAAAGCATTTTCTACAATCCTATTTTCTATTTAAGCTCTTTTTCACAACTTACAGGAAAAACTAAATTATTTGTAATTCATTTTGTAAACAAAATATCGAAATGGTAGCCATGCCTGATGATTATTGGCCAGTCCAGATTTTCTCCTTTTTTCTTAGTTACCTAAATTTCGCCCTGTCAACTAACGAAATTCTAAGAACTAAATATCGCTCTTTAACTAAATTTCATCCTGTAACTAAATTTTGCCCTGCAATCTAGCTGTCGCATTTAACAAAAGCCGAGTTATACACAAAGCAAGCGTCACCGTTATCATTTGATAAAATAATAGTAACTAAACTAGTAACTAAATTTTGCCATGTTATCTAGATGTCGCCCTCCAACGCACATAGACGTAACGTCGTCCCATAAAAGTGTCGCGCTAATTGCACGGTTTTACTCCCAATCAAACGCGCCATTAGGTGTTTCAAGTCAAAAATCAAAGAAAAAAAAATTCAATATACTTAGTAATAGGTAATACGATAAAACGCATATACATCTCGTGCGCAATGATATTCTGGCTCGTGTGACCGTTCTTCTCATATTGTCACCCCATTACGCAATCAAATGTTATTTACGTTTCGAGGGTGGTACAATCAAAATTTCGATCCTATCACCTTACGAAACATGGAAGAAAATATGCGATGAAAACATTTTGGAGAACACTGTATTATTTTATTATATCTGTGTTATATAAATTCATGTCATTCGTTTTATTTTGTTACTATTTTTCTATTTCGGAAAGCTTTCATTAAAATTACTGGACTGAAATACCGGAAATACAAACACATCCATTGCCTTTGTGATAACTTTTTTTATTGTTCTAACTGGATAGGTACATCCGATCATAACTTAAAATAAAGAAAAAGACTTTTTATGTTATTCTTAAAACAAGTTCTTTCGAAAACAACATGAGTTACGCGATGTGATGACAGTAATAAATAGATGAAAAAAGTCTAAAAACTCAACAGGAAAATGAAGATTCAATACAATAGATATTTCTCAGTTCTAGTTGTTAAACTTTCTAGTAGTCAAACTTCTTTCAGCGTGACGCGGTTTTACTTATTGACTTGTTTATAACAAGAGGTCTTTGTACACATGCTGACATATCTTTTTACCCGACTGCTCCAGAAGGAGGGTAATGTTTTTATTTATTCGTTCAATTCGACATATTGTTAATCACTTACATACAGAATGATTTTTAAGTCGATTCTTTTTTTTAACAGCGTGTAGAAATCAAATAGACCAGCAAAAACTTTTTTATCAAAACTGAAAAATGAAAGAGAAACACGCTCTCAAAGTCTTATTAAATTTTATCAAATTTTGAGATCGGTCCTGGCGCTACTTTATGTCACTATGGAAGTATGATATGTCATTATCAAGTATTCATAGAAATTGCTTGAAGTTGTTCCCGTTTTGTTGGACACAAAGATGCGTGCGTCGTAGCCATGCTTCTCTACATGCTTGTATACTTGTAGTAGCGAGAATAGCCCAAGATCCCAGAGCCGCCAGACAGAACCTATTTTTAAATAAATGAAACCTTACGTTTTGAGTAGTGTTTTGTGTACTTAGAACGCTTGGCGTACCTCCATCATTGAGTCTGTGACAAATGTACAGGTACCAGGTGAGAAAGGTGAGTAAAAATAAGAGTCACTTAATTTAAATTTAAATGGCTGATATTTATTATATGTTTTGTTAAATATCATTATAAATTAGTATCCAGTATCGCCAGTCACTTTCCGCTGACCACAACTTCTGACAGACGCTTTAAAGCTCAGAGAAAAATTAATGAACTTCACTTATTTTTAAATGCTTGATTTTTATATAGGTATGTTATTCAGACAACTATTACAAAATTATATTTCAACAGCCAGACAAATTTTAATGACCAAACAGCCCCCCAGACGCAAAAAATATTCATCCGGGTACAAATCGAATTGAAATCAAGTTTAATTATGTCGAATACGACATAAATTATTGTGACACTTATAATTAATTTTGTTGCATTGAGTTTTTGACATTAATTAATTAATTTTTTGCTATAGTAGCTTCCATTATACACACTTTTCAAAACCTTTGTCGCAATATCGGCGTTTGATCATTTGTTAAATTAACAGTAGAAAGCTGGTATTTTTTTTTATTTTCTTAAAATTATTTTAAATGTGTGCGTTCTGAATGAAACCAGTTCACACTACATGCTCGTTTTCTTGTAAATTTTAGCAAACAACCAAATAGTTTTTCTTGTTTGTGAAAAATAACTCTAATAATTTAGTGATGATGATCCTGTTTAAATGTTGTAATATTTAAGGATGAATCCTGGTGGCATAGGATCGATGAACTAAGCAAATACTGAAGGTTTATTTATTGCATTTTATTGTCTGACGTTTCGGCAAACTTTATGCCATCTTCGGAGAATCAATGCTGTGTGTTTTCTCAGTATTGTTGTTATGTATAAAATAAATTAAAATAAAAAATGTCACAGTTACAGTTGTTACAGTTTTTCTTGTGTATTTGCGACTAATATCAGTGGAACTAAAAAAATATGTATCATATTGTAAAGGATTCGTAAAATACGATTTGATTTGAACAAAAAGATGTTACTTACAATTTTTGTTGTACTCGCAATCTACGGGTCTCCCAGACAAGTCTATATATTCGTAAATTGGATGAAGTTTTCTACAAGGTTAGAGATAGCCTGATCCTTTTTTTGAAGTAGGTTAATTTTTTTAAAAATTATTTTTATTTATCAAAAGAATGGAATAATTTAGTCTTGTGCCTTTCATAGTTTCAGGTTTTAACTCATATTAAAAATATTGTTAGAATGAAAAAAAACTGTTATAGTTTTGGATTAAAATTATTTTTATACACCGTTAACAAAATTTATATAACCTACCTAAGAAAAGCTTTGCTATTGTAGCTTTATGCAAGATTAGTGTTGTTAAAGTTCAGAGTATAACAATATAACGCCGTACAGCTTTTATTATAATAACTTTCTAGTTTAATATAGGAGTTACAGGCGTTTTAAAAATCATATTAGAAAATTAGAAAAAAAAACGAAATGAACGAGATCTCCCTGATTGGGAGTGCGGGACATTAATGAACAGACATAAAGAATGAGGCAGCATGGTCAAAAGCGAGTAAAAAACTTTATGGTTGTGTAATTTGGTAACCAAATATAACGCTGCGTGTCCTTGAAATTCTTCTTCTTTTGATTTTTTCATTCAAAATTCGAACCTTAACTAACACTACATACTTTTACATTTCTGGATTTTAATATTTATTTCTCCTTGCCATTTTTGACGTGATAACGTCTTATAAATTGATGAAACACCGGTTGCATGCACGAAAAAGTGTCACGTTCCGAAATGTGTCACGTTCCGCCTGACCTTCGAGCGGAATACGTTATCACGTAAAACTATCGTCCGTAAACCGACTTTACAGACAACCATTTTTTAGCGTCTCTGGGGCCATTCAAGTATTACGTATGCAGAATTTTAGTAATTTTTGACTTTTTAACCCTCTCCTCCCCCGTGTCAGCAAGAGTAAGCAAAGCTCTAACCCCCCCTCCTATGCTCCTATGCTTACGTAGACATTGGTATAAATTTTTTAAAATCTGTTCAAGTTTTTTTATTGTTGTTCATGAGCAGCAGTTTTCAAATCTCGAAAAATAAGGAATCTATAGACTATAAAGGAATTTAATGCACATTCAATATTAACATAAAACATAAATATTACACTCATTCCTAACAAACAAATTAAATTTTGCAGAAAAATCAGAAAAAGTACATAAATAGATAAATATTGTTGACGTAATCACCATCTAGACCCTCTCCGTCCCCCATGTCATCAAAAATTAGCTAAGCAAAGAACCCCCCACTCCCTTTTAGTGCTTACGTAATACTTAAATGATCCCTCTCGAAACAAAAAAGTTAAATATAAAATAGATGTGTGGAGACAGATATAACGGAAGCGAATACAGCGCCATCTGTTGAACGTTAAAGCAACACACGCTATACGAAATAATTTACGGTAACGGGAGCGCCAAATGTTGAACGTAATAGCAACACACGCAAACTAGACTGAGTCACATTAACGCGTGGTCGGGTACAGCTAATTTTAAATATTTCTGTGTTTAAAGAAATATTTAAATAACAATTTTTGGAAAACCATTTCGCATAGTTTTATAATATTTTAATTTAAAAATATTGAGATGAGCTATTCGTTCGGTCGCTTTAGAAACACCCTTTGTAGGTATGAGTCTGGTGCTACAACAGTTTTACTACGAATATATTTACAGGTGAAGTTAACATTTTCGGATTTATTGAACATTAAAACTTTCTCTCTGCTTGCCAGGTACAAGGTTTTATATGTGTGCATCACATATTAACTTAAATATAACTTTAAACTCTACCCGGTAATAATAAACGGTTTTTTTTTAAGTAAAAACTTAAATTCCTTCTAACTATGGAAAGCTTTGCGAAGAATTATGTTCTCGTCATTATTATTTTTAGGATTTAATTTAAAATTTCTTTACGCACTTTTTATATTAAAAAACTTGTGAACTTGTTTAATATCTAAAAACCTATATTTTTAGAATAATTTAATTTGTTACCATCAACAAAACGCTTTTAGATGTCTGAATGCAGTATTATGAATCTTGAAGGGATCGTAAAAAGTAATATCCTTTCAGACCTAACCTGAAAGAGTATAATATTAATTTTTATACTGAAAAGATAATATAGACTTTCAGGTAATCAATACTGTAAAACGATGAAATTAAAAATCTTACTAAGATGCTGCAAGAAAAATATAAAAAGTTGCATAGATAGGTAGACAAGTTTTATTAATTAAATTAATAGGACATAATACGTCAATTAAGATAATTATAAAAATCGTCAAAACTGCTAGAAGAATTTATTATTTGAGGTCCCCTGAATCCAAAAAACATATTTTTGGAAAAACTCTGCGTCTGTTAGTCTGTGAACACGATACAGGTCAAACGAATGAGCGGATTGAAACCGAATTTTAGGAGGATGTTTGGTATGCAAATATGAAGTGCCTTATTGTTTTTGGGGAAAATCGGCGCATGCGCAGAAGAGATATATGCTAAAACGGCGTTTTTTATGTAATAATGGTATACTTTTTATAACGGATTATTATTCTATTTATTTGTTCAAGAAAGTTTTGTTAAAAATTTTTTTTTCTAAACTTTATAGTTTCGGAAATATTTTGAAAATAAAAAAAATCAGTCGCTCTTTTGTTTTATGGATCTGTCAGAAAGAAACTATTTCGGCATGCTTTGATTAATTTTTACATGACGTGGAACATATTATGTAGGTAACCATGGCAATGAATAGTTAATATCATATTGAATACTAGCTGTTACCCGTGTCACCTCACGTGATATCAGAAAATTTATTTTCTTTATTATAATCAAATGTCAACATTTTTGAAGCTGGAATGCTCCCGTCACCCAATTGTCTGGAATTTTTTTTATAATTTTGGCGGTAATTGTATAATTCTGGTACAATATTTTGTAAAATCACTTCTGTTTATATTAAATTACCTCAACTGACTAGCCACGCTCCAAAATAATTTAAAAAAAAATCGTCTTCACTTGGTCTGTAATTTAAAACTTTCGCACAATTTTTTTCTGTAATCTATATAAATAAATGTTCGTTTCTTCAAAATCTTAAATTTCCGAAAGTTCTGCACCGATTGCTTTGAAATTTTGACATAACGTTGCAATCGAATACACGCGTGCTTTTGTATACTTTTTGTATACTTAAGATGTTACTCCTATGACAGATGAAAAACCGCTTTCATCTGTTAAACGTTAATGCAACACACGCTATACTAAATATTTTGAGTTGAATACGGCGCCTCTACAAACAGACTCCAATTTGTCAGGTTTTAATACGAGAACTGACAAAAAATGTTTAAATTATTATTAAAAAATTATAAAATATGAATTTGCGCTAGACCCAAAAAACAGTGTTTGTTGATGCAACCAATTATAGACATTGACATTGAACCTGACAGACACGTTTCAGCTGCACAAAAAAGTATAAAAAAGCATTCATTTTATTTTCAAATCTATTAAACGTTTTTTTCGTAAACAACAGATGGCAGGAAATCATTAAAAGTATCCATCAAAGATAAATTATTGTAATAATTTGAGTACAATAGATTCGGTCTAGAATATATATTATATATATCAATCCACAGTGCGTACAAAAGTAGTTCGTAAGAGCAATTATATAACTAAACTCTGCTAGTGCTTCAGTTACGACACATGCTGAGCTATTCATGTGATGTCACATAGCTCATGTGTGTCACACACAATGGTGTTGGTAGTAGTGGACCGAGAATGGATCCTTGCGCCCAGCGCCGCACTCAATCTGTGTCCCCTGAATGGGTGAGTGCGTGAGCGTGTGTGTGTGTGTGTGAGTGAATGGCGAGGACGGGGAGCAAAGGGCACTAAGCTTACTCATCCGGGTTAAATACTATGTCACCGTGTCATGATGGGTGGTGAACCACCCTTAAGTGCTTACCACTGACAGACATCTATAGTCCAACGTGAAATATGTTACCTAAATTGCAACCGCTTCAGATTGCCATAGTCCAACGATTCTATTCGAGATATAGATTAAACAGCGATTGAGATCACGTTTCAAGTCGATCTTTCGATATTTGGATCTGTTTGTTTGGTCTGTTGATCCATGATTAGTCCGATATTAATGAAACTTAACATGTACACTATATAAATTACTTTACTGTCGAATGACTACTTCGTGGAGTAAACATGATTTAAAGATTCATAAAAAACAACCGCTCCCATCCTTATTCAAAATTTTTTTTCAGCGAATCACTCGGTGAAATGTCAATCAAAAGTTCAAGTGATATGTCACGAAAGTCCATATTTTATATGCAGCTGCCGTCGTAATCGAAACTGAATGTTTTTCCATCTCTTCAGAATGCCGTAGACTCACTATTTTTTGCTCAACTTTTTTTTAGATGTTACATAATATTAAAAAAAAACCGTTTGAAAATAAATTATATTTATGTAATTACAGGTATTAAGCAACATGCGAGCAAAATTTCAGTAGGAACCCACCATAAATTTTCATCCACAATGTAACAGTTTATAAACGAATTAAAATTAAGCTGATATTTGAATTAACTTTGAAAAATAACTATGTATTAATATTAAGGACTATAGCAAATCGTTGACCAGTCCTTGCAAATGTTTACACATCCATGTTGTTGCCGTATATACGTAATGCAGGAAGTTTCATGGAAGGTGAAAAGAAGGACCTCTCGCCGAGATATTGAACAAAAGATGTATTACACTCGACTAGAGAAGCTAGACCCGGTCGAAGGAATTATGGTTAGTGAGTTATTAAATAGAGAATTTATTATACCGAAAAATACTAAATCGTCCTTCAACTCGCTTATTTTTTTCTTTGTAAATACCAGCGGACAGAGCAATCTCTAACATTTTTAATCATAAACATCAATAGAGAATATTATGCTTTTTACACTATGTATAAACTGACCATCTGAACGTTAGATTTTGGTCAAATATCTACATCACTAGATTAGGCATTAAATATTTTGGAGTGAACAAAACGGACTTTTTTCACATAATGGTTCCTTAGAATGCCTTCAATCTTGAATTTTCTTCCCCCCCTACGAGGTCCACTACTCTCCTGAAGAATGGAGTAATGAACGAAAATCTGTTTTTGCCTAGTTCTAGATTTTTTTCAACTCTGTTGTAAAAATGCTAAGTTCTCTATAAAAAAAACTTCTGTACTATATATTTTTGTCATTTGCATTTATGCCAAATTTTCAGTGTTTCGTTTATCAAATTTTTTATCTTGGCTTAAATATAGACAGTATGAATGCTAATTGAAAATAACCAGCTGCAGTTAATCCGCAGAGACAATTTTACAAATGCCATAACTTCTTCCCAATGTGAGTTTATTTCCGAAATAAAGTATCTCCAAAGTATTACATTAATTGTACATCATCATAGTGTCTATTCTTTACCCTCTCTCTGTGTCAAATGATAATGTACTTCCACTCTCCTATGTATTTTTAGCTTTCGGTATGTTATGAATTCATATGAGAATAGCAATCGTTTACGGTATTATCATGATTACGACACAAATGTAGGCTGAGCATTGATAATAATTCAGTCAAATTGTTGGTCATTCAAAAGCACTTAGTAAAACACTTCAGGGAACAGGAAGCCGGGACATTTTTAAATTACCTCGAACTATTATCACGTAGATATGTTTTTACGCCCTATAGTTAGTAAATCGTTGTAATTCACGAACTATATATTTGTTACAAATTGAAAAATGAGCTCTTTTTAGTAATTTTATACGACAGGTCAGAAATTGATATGGTTTCATCTAAAATATTTGATAATACAACCACAGTTCATACTATGGATGAAACTTTTTATGATAGATCTACATGACGACATATAATATCCTGATGCATAACCTACTCCGTCTATTGAAAGATTGATAAAAATTAACCAATAAATCAATTTGGAAACAAAATGCTTTCATTTGGCTTCTAACAATGATAAACATTACTGACATCTTTGCTCATTTCTGGAACCTTAATAATCTTATGCTGGGTGGCAGAACGGATCATCAAAAAATCTGAGTTGACAATAACCTTAGGATTGTGAAAGGTACATATTTCTCCATATGAAAAGCATAGTAGAGTTTTAAATCGATTCTGCTAGAAAAATAATTGATTGAATGAAACGACATTTTTCTTAAACTGTGTATTCATGTATTTAGCATGTACCTACAGTTTCTACTTCGGAAAAGAGTTTTTCTACGAATTTTGATCAAAATTTAGGTTGAAAATCGGTCTTTTTCTGTGTAGAACAGTCATTTGTTTTTGTGCGAGTACAATCTAATTTTCTAGATGACAGGGAGTTTAAATACGACATATGATCATAATCTAAGGTCAATTAAAATAAAATTTTTTGACAATCCCTTCTGCATCTCATCATTAATGACGTAGGTACCTTTTTTAAAACATTGCGAATAAAATTAACGTTCACACAAGCGAAGTCACAATATATATTTACACTAGTGGTTGCGAAGTGAAACAAACTTTTCGTATCTTTAAATAACTGGGCTATAGTAGGTACAAATTAAAACTGCCAACGTGTGTGTGAACGTACGTATAATATTACGTACCTACTTTGCGAAATGATTTATTGGTATTTATTACTTGGGTTGACCCAGTCTTCGTTCTCATAGCTGCTAAGTAAAAAGTTATTGTAAAGTTTTCACTCGGATATATTTTAAGAAAAAGTATATTTATAATGTGAATAAAAAGACGTTTTTTCCTTGTATTTAAGTAGGTCATATGAAAGCAAAGCGATGTTTATGTATAAAATACATTGTTCTTTGTGTTTGAAACCTCTTACCATTTTTATTAACTTTTTGTTTCAAACTTAACAATTTATATTGAAATGCCAATACTTCTCTTTACTGGGTTTCCACAATTTTATTTATTATTTATTTTTTTATTAACACAACAATTCAAAAAAAAATATAAAAATGTGTTTAGTGTGACAAAGTGAGACGATCAGACTACGTTTCAAACAGTTACAGCTCTCCTGGCACTATTTTTAAATGAAGAACCAAGAATCACATAATATGAAAGCAGAGAAATTGTAGCATCTTAACGTGAGACAGTAGGAAACAGTTCTATAGTCTTTCCCATCAGCAGATACAGTTATCACGTGAAGGCATTATAGCATTTGATTCAGTCTTCTGCTGTGTAGAGCTTCAAGAGACCAATCTACATATGATGATCACGTAGGTTTATTGCTTTATCGGTTCCTGGAATAGACTATAGCCACATTTGCCCCGTCGGGATTCAAAACCAGTATAATATACCTTCCAAATGTTCTCTGCACAATTACTCTACTAGCAGCTACAATACAGATCGTACAGGCGAATTTCTTATAAAAATTTTTTACTATTTGTGTAAAATAACGTAATTTATATTTTTTTTTATAGGAATTGTTTTATTAACGTTTCGCTTGTAGGAAGTATACATAGTTTGATTCTTGTTTATTTATATGCCGTTTATTCGAACCCTTTAGCTATAAAATATTTTTAACAAAAAAATTGAACCGACTTCACACTAAAAAGTAAAAAATAATTGCGTATTGAAATGTTTTGGAGTCGGTGTAGTTCTCGGAATAGATTTCATTTTGGCTGACATCAACTCCAAAACATTTCAATACGCAATTATTTTTTACTTTTTAGTGTGAAGTCGGTTCAATTTTGACGTGATAACGTCTTATAAATTGATGAATCACCAATCTTATAAATTGATAAAACACCGGCTGCATGTTCGAAAAAGTGTAACGTTCGTAACGCGTAACGCATAACGCGTAACGCATAACGCCTAACGTTCCTAACGTTCCTAACGCGTAACGTTTTTTGCTAATTTCTCGCTCAATTTAAATCAGATCGGTTTGAAACCAGTCTTAAACGAAAGAGGAGAACATTTTACATAGATTTCGTATAACAGAATTTGCCTAAACAGTTTTTTTATACAAATTTATATAGAAAAATATTTTATACAAATTTATATAGAAAAATAGCTGTATAAATGCATTGTTGTCTATTGCATGGCGCGCGCGTGACGCAGTCGGTCGTCTTTGTTTGCCGTACATGGAAATTAGAAAATAACGTATGTCTTATCTTAACATGAAAACGGCTGCATTTCTAATGTTTATTTTTTGACATTAGTATTTTGTGAAAAGCAAAGCCTTCTAAGTTAACTATTGGAATAACTAATTATTATTAGAACATAATACTTTGTAAGTTGCAAACGTCACTTTTGACATTTCTTATCATTCCGACACCAAGGATAAGCGGATTGAAACCAAATTTTGGGAGGATGTTTGATATGCAAATATAAAGTGGCCTATTGTTTTTGGGGAACATCGGCGCACGCGTAAAAGAATATATCTCTTATAATGATGTTATATATAATAATAATATAGTTTTTAAAACGGTTTTTACTCTATCTATTTTTACTAGAAATTTTTGTAAATTTTTTGGGGAAAATCGGCGCATGCGCAAAAGAGATACATGCCATAGTTGTTTTTTATATAATAATAGTGTACTTTTTATAGTGTTTTATTATTCTACTTAATAAAATTTACCTAAATTTGAAGCGAAAGATGCAATATCATAGATTCGAATTATTGTAATTATTATATAAATTTAGGTTATGTATTACGGAATACGTTATCACGTAAAACTATCGTCCGTAAACCGACTTTACAGACAACCAATTTTTTTTTTTTGTTAAAAATATTTTATTTTTCTCTTTTTAGTGTTAGTCTAACACTAAAAATCGGTGAACATACATAATAAAAAACATTATGCGTTTCTTTGAAATTTGAGAGTTTCCCTCGATTTCTCCGGATTCCACCATCAGATCCTGACTTGGTTCCGATGGGACCACCTCTGAGGTGCACTCTTTCGAATAAAAAAAAATTTGAAAATCGGTCCATAATTGACAGAGAAATCGGTGAACATACTGTAACCTCAACTTGAGGAGGCCGCGGCTAGCTTAGTTCAGGCGGCGCGAGGGGCGTGGGCGAAGCCAAGTAAGAATCAGAATGCAATATTAAATTCACCCAAAAATCTGTCTCAGAACAATAATATGTTCGCGTGTCGATGACACGCCAGCTAATGGCATCCAAGACCAGTTCAAACACAACCGAGAATAGGCACGCGACGTTCCTCTTCTAGCGCACTGCTCTGCGCGATAATTTCACTCTCTCGCACACCGCCAACAAATCTCGTCGCAACCTCCACACATCTCTATGCGAAACAGACAGAGTGTTGTTCTTTATTAACTTGTGGCCTGCCCGCCTTTCTCGCTCCCACTCATTATAACGTTTCTTTACCGTTTAAATTACGATATAATATTCAAATATTATTTACTATACAAAATTACTAATAACAAAAGGGCTTAAGGTTGTAAAACGTTACAATACATAAAACAAATATATACAGACGAACATAGAACCTTCTCCTTTTTGTAGAAGTCGGTTAATAAAAATAGCTCCGGGGGAGTTGTGACCGTTTTAGGCAATGGGAAAGGATTTGAGATGAGTGTAGGAGGTAATTGTGGGTATTAAATGGTCTTAAAAGCGATCTTAAAGAGCGCTGTTAATAATAACAAGAAATTTCACTGTATTAGATATTAGCGGCCTGGTCCGTCTTCACCTAAATTTGTAAATTTCCATCGTTTCTCCATTGACTTACGTTGCAAAATTGGTCTCCACAAAAAGCGCTTTTATTTTAACGTGATAATATATAGTCTATATCAATCCTGAAGGTTCATTCTAAATATTGGTGATTTTTTTTTAATTGGATGAGTAGTTTCGCAGATTACCTCCTACATCCAAACTTAAAACTTTACCTCTTTATAATTTTAGTACTTATAGATTGGAAATTCATTATGTCATTTAGTTTTTAACGCTGCCATCATAATTAAATCGTATTGTGGATAATGTTTCTCAAAATACATTTGGTGTATTTTCTGACGTCACACTGTATTCAATAGGTATATATATGCAAATATACTCTATCTGCAGTATGTTGCGACTCATTTTGAGAAGCGCTGGTATATATTATAACAAAATTATAAAACTATATAGAAGAAGCGAGCTTGTTCTTCAGAAACATAATAAAGAATTTGATAGACGTTGTATTTAAAACAGACTTCTCAATTTTGAAAAGATACTGTTTCAAAGTGAAATAAATTAATAAAAAAAATTGACGTGTTAAAAACGTTTGTTCAAATATAAGCTTTATAACAAAACTATGGAGTTTCAAATATGCAGTAAAGTCAGATATTATATATAATGAATATTAATGGATGAATGTGCAACAGAGAAAATTTAATTAATTAAGAAAATGCATATTCACAAGTTTTATGTTGCATTAAGTAGGTACATATTTTGTTTCACAGCATCCCCAGCATACATCAGCTGTCGGTGAGCACCAGAACTCTAATATATTGACGCCCGTAATTTAAGACTATCATTTACCTATATTATACTAGCTGCTGTGGCTCAGTCTGGTTTGCGCGTGTTGCTGTTACGTTTAGCAGATGGCGCTTCCATTGTCGTAAGATATTTAGTATAGCGAGTGTTGCTTTAACGTCCAACAGATGTCGCTGTTTTACAAAAGAGCATGTTTTCATCTGTCACAGATGTGATATCTATATCTATACTAATATATAAAGCTGAAGAGTTTGTTTGTTTGTTTGAACGCGCTAATCTCAGGAGCTACTGGTTCAAATTGAAAAAAGAATTTTTTGTTGGATAGCCCATTTATCGAGGAAGGCTATAGGCTATATATCACGCTACGACCATTAGGATCGGAGCATTAATGAAAAATGTTGCAAAATGTATCTCAAAAATAAGCTTCTATTTAGGTGAAATGCACTAAATAAATATACTCATATTAGCGTTGTGAGTATACAATCTTGGGTGGCTCAATCGGTTGAGCATGCGACTGTCAATATCAGGGTCGTGGGTTCAAGCCCCACGGTGGGCAAATATATATATATTTTATTTTCTACATTGCTTCTAAGGCTTGTATTTAATTTTATAAAAAAAATTATTTGTTCAAAAAAATATAAATACTGCCTTTTATCGACAGAAACTTTTGAACGGTAACTCTGATCATCATGTTTGGACACAACATTCATCTCGGTAAACTAAGATGAATGTGTGTACTCATGTTCCTCCCTTCCCCATTCGTTCCTTTACACTCGGGTGAAACCGGACGGGACCGCTAGTAATATATAAAACCCAAAATTAAAATTTGTCTGTCTGACAAAAACTTTTGAACGGTAACTTCGATCACCATTAAATTTGGACACAACATTCATCTCGGTAAACTAAGATGAATGTATGTACTCATGTTCCCACCCCCACATCCGTTCTTTTGCACCCGGGTGAAACCGGGACGGACCGCTAGTAGGTATAAAAAAACACGGCAGTATTCAAATGTAACTTATATCAAAATTTCAAAGCAATCGGCGAAGAACTTTCGGAGATTTTCGATTTTGAATAAACAAACGTTAAATTTTTGTTTATATAGATTAACTTATTTAGATTTCAGTTGATATCTACTATCTCCGCATAACGTTCGTGATTAAAGTAATTTTTAAAGAATTTTATGTGTAAAATAACAAGCATTTTTATCAGGAATGTTAATTATACGTATGCATTTTATAAGCCATTATTTTAGTTCAACATATCAAAAAGTGTTTTCAGATGCGATTGTCTTAAACATTTAGTACTTGTATAGTATTATAGTTGTAATATGGTGAATGTATATTCTGGGCTTGGAGCTTTATTAATTACAGCATACACATCTCAACACATAAAATATATCCATTCTTCGGTAACCAGTTTGTATTTTATATTATTCCTCGGTATGGAACATAGTGATGTGATTTTATGCTGTGGTTTATTTTGAACTGACTAATCCGCTACATCGAACGAGCTATCTTATTTTAAATTAATCATATCATATTATATACAGGAAACAACAATTTAATCACTTCTTAACCACAGCTTTATTATTGGATTTACTTTTCGAGAGGTATGTCCCCATCTTCAGCAAAAACTAAACAGTTATCGATATGACCCTTTCTTACTGCCGGTCGCCAAAAAACGCTAATCATTGTACCGACTATCTTGTTAAGATAAAAATTTTGAAAGAATAAAAAGACGTAAAGTCAAGATAATGTTAATTTTCCGTTATCTTTTTAGATTTAGCGCAAAATAATTCATTTATTTGATGCATAATGTATGAAGAATCTGACAGAGATTACAGAATGAAGAACGGCATCCTCGGCACGTCAATGCTTTAACGTTTTTTTTTAATGTGAAACATTTAACGGCGCGTTTTATTGGAAGTAAAACCATTGCAATTGGCGCGACACTTTTAAAGGACGACGTTACGTTTGTGCAGTGCAGTGAATTATCTAAACATGGCATGAAGGCTACATTCAGATAACAGGGCGAAATTTAGATACCACTAGTATTTCGTTAGATGACAGAGTGTAACACTTGCTTTGTGTATGTCTTGGATATAACTTGGCTTTTATTAAAGGCTAAAACTAGATGACAGAGCAAAATTTAGTTACAGGATGAAATTGGCAGGGAGAAATTTAGTTACTAGAATTTTGCTTAAATTTATGTTTCATATCTGTCAGGCGTCCCACAACGGTCCTCATTTTTTTAGGATAGAGAACTGATTTTAAATTGCAAGCAATAAATTTAATATTCTGATATTGATCTAATCAATACCTCGTGTTATGTTAACACTCACACATCAATATCGATCAATCAGTGAGTTCACTGTCTCTCCTTTTACTCAACCTTACACCTTAATCTGTAGCTATCTGTTAACTCCCAATTCTCCACTTTATAACATGTTAGCAGACACAGCCAACTTGAAAATTCACGTACGTATAAACTAAGAACTTGTGTAATAAGTTTCCGAACATAAATATCCTCTACTTTTAGCTCTCTAGGGTTCAGCAAAATAATGAAAATGCATTTTTTGGCAATACATTATTAATATGTAGGTATTTTAAACTAATAATAAAATTGATTTTTTATATTTTTCTATATAAGATAAGATATTTATTTATTTATTTCATTTGTAGCTAAAAAGCTGTGAAATATGTCAATACAATTAAATTTATAAATCATGTATAGAGTACAAACATTTGTCAATAAGATATTTTTTTAAATGTCTTTTGAACCGAGGCAAAGGAAGCTGTTTAATATCATGTGGTAATTTATTGAAGATGTCCACTAAATTGAAATTCACATTTTTTTTATATAAGGAAGGTTTTTGTAATAATGTTTTATTTTAACCCAATTGCACACAAAACTTCCACTAACTTTAATGTTATACAACTATACACTTCACAAAAGATTAATAAACAACACATAAATAGATCCACAAGAACAAACTGTAGACTTTATTATGTTAGGTATTATGATCTATGTGGCGGCCATTATTATTTTATCAGGCGAATAAATATTTATATCCTACAAGTAAGACAGAATTAGTGTCCGACCGAAGGTCGATTTTTGGCCGAAGCCGATTAATCGGTTATCGCCACAACCTTCGGCCGAAGCCGAAGGTTTAAAAACCCTAAAAAATTCAGTTTATCTAACCAATTTCTACTTGTTTTCTTTTTTCTTCTGTTTTTCACTGACACTAGCTTAACCTTCTCGACTTTTCAATCGACAATCACATAAAAATAATTACAATAAATAGAGATACAACAAATGTTTTATGTCAAATACATTATACTGTATACAAAACACTGCAAAGTTGATGTTTAAATGCGCGTACGAACTTGTTTTGCACAAGTACAACGCAATGTGTCCACCCGCGCTCGCTGATTCGTAACAGTTCGTTCAATTTCGACGCTAGTTAAAAACCTTCGGCTTCGGCCAAAACTTCGGCCCAATTTGGCCGAAGCCGAAGATTTCGCCGAAGGTGGCTTTTTTGGCCGAAGGTGGCCGAAGGCCGAAGCCGAAGCTTCGGTCGGACTCTAGACAGAATAGATGTATACCTGCAATAAACATAATTATGGTTGGTGAATTGAATTATCGCTATTTATGCGGAGGAATAGCTACTTGAACCGAATAAATAACTAATTACCTTCGGTGAATATGGCCATTAATAGCATTAACCATTGGTAATTGTTATTGGCTGAAAGTAGAATGGTTTTATATTTTTCACCCAGCCTTGTATAGTTAAACGACTTCACTTGACCCAAATGTGAACATTGTGAACGTTTTCCTTGTCGGCGAGAGGTCTTAATTTAACACATAATGGTTAGCCTTTCTAAGTAAAACGTTCCTTATATAGGTATATGTATGTGAATTCTTCCACGGCACACTTTCTTACAAGCGTTAAAAGAAAAAGACCAACTAACAAGAAATCCCTTATTGGAATTTATATTTGTTCTAAAGAACCGCCTCTTTGTTCTCCCTTGCAAATATTAGCTGCCTATTGAATTTTTTACCTCAGTACTCAGACATGTTTATGCTACGTACTGTACTTTTATTATTATAAAAGTTAAAATTAACAGGGCTGTTATTTTTTTTGTTATTTTCCATTTTATTTATTGTAGATTATAGACGCTCGACAATTAAGGTTATTAGCGTCTCAATATTATTAAATCACATTACCTATAGCAACAATTTGTCACATTAACCGTAATCTAATATAACATTGTCTAAATTATTTTCCTGACCTACGTAGCAAAATAACATTCTGGAATCATTGTTGGGACTTGTGCTTGCTGCCGCGCTGGCCACTAGGATAGAAATTGCATCACTGCGAGCTTGCTTGCGTGGTTACAAGCTGGATTTTAAAATTAGAACCGGGACTATTTTTCGTGTTCGTTTTTTCTGGTTGTTTTGAGCAACAGTATTTTGTTACGTGGGCGACATGAACAAACGCCCACAAACAAACATGGCGTCTTAGTGTGCGTTTTCTTTAGAGACAATAAATGTTCACTTTTGTTAACACTCGAACTGTCACTGCGCGCACACCAAACCCATCTACAAAGCCACGCGTATGTAGCGAACACATAAAAGCCACAGCACGCTTGAAACCTAGCAGCCAAATCTAGCGGTAAAACCAGCTTCGTGTGCAGCGACCTTAACATTATGATATCCATAATATGTAATTGCAACTTCCCTGAAGGTAGCTCTGCATTGCTATTTCGTTTATGTAGGTAGACTATAAAATTTTATGTAAATAAAAACAGTCCACGCAATAGTCAACGATTTTTAGGTACACTTTGTATATAAGCATCTCACTAATATTTTTATTACTGGCCACCGACAGCCACGAAAGGAGACAACTTAAGGGAAATTAAAAATTATAATATAAATTATGACCGTATAATCCCGTCAAAAACATCTTCCTACTTATCTCTGGTGTATGGTAAAAGAAAATAATTAAAATCAACAATTTTATACATAAAACTTTAGGTCTGTTATTAAAATGACGTCACGTGATGCTCATTTTCATATGTCAAATTTATATAAACACCAATCAACAGTGGTGCGCCAATTTTTAATGATCTAGAAAAAGAATAACCCTGTCTGTTGGTGACTATAAAAAATTTGGAGCCGTCGTAGGAGGCCTGACAGATATGCAACAAAAAAGCTTGCTAAATGCAACTTTAAGTTACACTCTACGGACGCTTCAACCTTAAGGGGTACTCGCTCGAATTTTCGGAAAAAATCATACATTTTTGAACGGGTGAAGAGGAAGACAGATAGAGAATTGATTTTTTTAAATTTTATTTACATATCCTTCTACCATATGTCCATTTTTTTTGACGCGCGCGCTCCACGCGCTTGCGCACAGCTGTCTGTATCTCAGGAGACAATTAAAAAAAGTCTCAAAACGGCGGGTCCAATCAGCGCTTTCAAGAACATCCTAGAACAAAAAAAAAATTATTCTTAAAGTAAAAGAGTCAAACTTCGCATTAACGGATGGAAATTAAAAAAAAATCGATTTTAGAGAAATCTATGAAAAAAAACCTCGGAAACACTAGAAAATTTGAAGAAGAAACGGTTACTGAATCGCGAAATTTTTTTTTATCAGAATTTCCATCCGTCAATGAAAAGTTTGACTCTTCTACTTTAAGAATATTTTTTTTTGTTCTAGGATGTTCTGGAAAGCGTTGATCGGACCCGCCGTTGTTTTCATTGTCTCCTGAGATACAGACAGCGCGTGGAGCGCGCGCATCAAAAAAAATGGACATATGGTAGTAGGATATGTAGGTAAATAAAATAAAAAAATCAATTCCTTATCTGCCTTCCTCTTTCTTTGACACCCGTTCAAAAATGTATGATTTTTTCCGAAAATTCGAGCGAGTACCCCCTTAAGTTTCACTTTAACTTTAAGTAACTATTCTAGTAACCAATAAATGTAAGTTAGATGTTGCCATCAACAAAATCCATGTTATAATTCAACGTATACACACAGCAAGCGCTAACACACATTTTTGCGCTGTCATCTAACGAAATTCTAGTCACTAAATTAACGTGTCTTGAACAGCCTCGAGAGTCACGGAATTTGACCGTTTTTACTCCCATCCAAACGCGCTAGTAGATGTTTGCAGAATTGCTTTTAAATACTTTATATTCCTGAGAATAGGCACGCGGAATTTCTCGAGTCTCGTGAAATTGGAAACTCCAGTGTAAGGACACAAAGGAACGATTACTCGAAGCAAAAGTACCGATTACTCCCAAAACTCAAAATTAAATCGTATTTAACACTGATAGTAGGCAAGTGTAGGTGTAGGACGTAGGTACGGTACAAAGTAATGAAATGAATGAGAGCCAGCAGCGTGGTATAGAGAGATCTGGTTATGTGTGAATTTCGTATAGCTTTAGCGCTCCGACACTGTAGGTATCCCGTCATAAAACAGTTTTTATTAGTCCATATAATACGGTTTTGGTCTTCTTCTTCGAGGTTATAGCATAAAACCATATTAATTTAAATTAATGTTTTTTTCACTTCATCTTTTTCTCTTTTCTATAATAAACGTTTTATTTTTTATGCCAGTCGTATATTTTTTCGCTGAACTGTTTTTTCACATTTTCATCTAAAACACATTTTTCTTTATTGAATGTTCTGGTTGTAATTATAATAACGTAGGGTGTGTATTGTTATTGCTCTAACACAAAAAATGGATGCTTAGTCAGTGCGTTAAAATATTAAACAAGTCGGGAATTTCTAGCTAAACTATAAAATATACAATAATATAAAGTGATACACAAGTTTGTTGACTTTATAAGTAAAAGGACCCCGCACATTATGGGATTTGGTTCTCGAAAATGGTTATATTTTAGAGTTTAAGGGTAACTAAGAAAAAGTGTCCATGGGCGCATAGCCCAAACACCAATAGATTTTTAGCTACAGAAATTTTAGATATAGGCATATCCATTGAATTGACAATCTTAAAAAATCCTAAGCTCTAGAAGTATATGTTTTCGAGTGTATTGAATCCAAATATGATATTTTATTATTTTATACATTGCCTAGTTTTCGATTATATTTTTCAATTTCTAAAAAAAAGCACAAAAGTTGAACATAGAACATGTTTGTGAATTCAATGGATATCTCCAAATCTAAAACCTCTCTAAACATATCTGTAGCTAAAAATCTATTGGTTTTTAGGCTATGAGCCCATGGGCACGTTTTCTTAGTGACTTCTAAACTATAAAATAAAACCATTTTCGATCAATTTAATCCAGAGCTAAATCCCATAAGGTTTGAGCGGGGTTCTTTGGGACGGGTTAAAGAGCGTTTAGAAATTGTCTGACAAACGTCAAAGTGCGAGCAGTCGAGTGAATCTGCTGAAGTTTGTTTATGCAGTGACAAGCCGGTCTACAATCGTTAGTGCAGTAGCAAATATGGTTGAATAGCTTTCCTTGACATAGAGATATATACGCATTCAGCGGCGGAGTAAGTATTATGATAACAGGTATTAATATCTAAAATAATAACAGGATCACTCTGTAGCGTCTGTAGTTTCGTTTTCTTACGGATTCTTACCTACTTTATAAGACACAAGTTAGACAGAAAAATACATCCAAAATTTTTGTTTGTTCATCTGCCTATCTCTCTGTTTTTAGTAGACACCCATTTAAAGATAATAATATTCTGACATTTTATGGCATTTATTCATACGAACTGATTGTTTATATATTATATTAAACACAATATAAAAAATATATTTTTTAATTTACTCATGCATAGCTACTATACACGAGCCAATAATTAATTTACATATTGAAAAATACAAAACAACAAAATTCAGTCATAGCTTGATATACAAGGAATGAATGAATGAATAAATAAGGGGTTATGGCCCGTTATGCACGTCATTCTAGAAGAAAGTTTGGATCTTCTCATGAACTCCAGAAAATTGGTGACTAGATTGTCCTGAGGAATTACTCCGCTCTCATCAATGTATCTAATTGTTCTCCTGTAGGCTAGGGCCTCGCTTTCGAACAGTAGATGGTTGGCTGTTTCGTCCTCCATTTCGCAATATCTACACTGTTGTGATTCCTGACGTATCTCCATTGTGTGTAGATGCTTTCTCAGGGGTGCATGACCGGTTAAGAGCCCAACCACTTTCCTGCGCTTAGGTCTACTGAGTTTGATCAAGTCCTCTGATATGCAAGGAAAGTAAATTTTACAATAAATTACCAGACTTATTTTAAAAGTATTTCGAAAGCGAAAATAAATATAAAAAGAAACTTAAAAAATATCTACGAAATGTCTGTCTTTATATGATTCGTTATTAAATTCTTAAACTTCTTAATATGAAATAAATATGCATGCAAATATATGTATATTGTACATGTACCTATGGGTGTTTTGTGCCTCTAGACAGATTTTAATAAAAACTTAACGCACTGTCATCCAGGTGCCTACACTTAAAGTTTAGGGAACGTTTTAACTAACTACGTTAGGGTTTAGATAAGTTTCTTGTTAAAACTGGCATTAATGATTAATGAATCCGCGGATAAGGCTAATCTATACAGATAAATAAAATTGAAGTTTCTGTTTGTAATGTCATAATAACAGCTTTTTCCTAAATGAATATGAAAGTATTATATATACGGTACTTATAACAAAAAAAATATTTTCAAAGTTTTTGTGCCATCTGTCTGTCTGTTTGTTCTGACTAAACTCCAAAACGACTGGACCGATTTTGACAGGACTTTCACTGGCAGGTAGCTGATATTATAAGGAGTAACCTAGGCTACTCTTATTTTATATCTATACTAATAAAGCTGAAGATTTTGTTTGTTTGTTTGGTTGAACGCGCTAATCTCAGGAACTACTGGTTCAAATTGAAAAAC
The DNA here is from genome assembly GCA_963575645.1 of Xanthostigma xanthostigma. Taxonomy (NCBI): domain Eukaryota; kingdom Metazoa; phylum Arthropoda; class Insecta; order Raphidioptera; family Raphidiidae; genus Xanthostigma; species Xanthostigma xanthostigma. Next base: position 20,281,792 of record OY754468.1, read on the forward strand.
ATTTTTTTATTGGATAGTCCATTTATCGTGGAAGGTTATAGGCTATATAATATCACGCTATGACCAATAGGAGCGGAACATAAATGAAAAATGTTGCAAAGTATAACTCAAAATTTGTCCGTGCGACAAAAACTTTTGAATGGTAACTCCGATCATCATGAAATTTGAGCACAACATTCATCTTGGTAAACTAAGATGAACGTGCGTACTTATGTCCCTCTACTGCATTCGTTCCTTTGAATCCGGGTGAAACCGGGCGGGACCGGTATTAGAACATATAGCCGAAGGCTCCACTACTGTTGTCGCTACCGTGTTTCATCATAATCGCGTGCGGAGCCGCGGGGAGCAGCTAGTTATAAATAATACTCAAATCCAGTATTATTTTGTTAACTGGTTTAAAGATACGCTAACATTTATTCCATTGTCTGACAGATGTCCGTATGTACGGTGCATATATGTAAAAAGTTTATTGATAATATTCGCACAGTTTTGATAATTCCTGTTCAGTAAAATGTATAATTATTTCGTGCAATTTTGTTCAGACGTTCTAAAAGTGTAGTTGCTGTTTTCTAGTCATTTGTGCTGGAACTTGAGCTAATTTTTAAAAATATATTTGAACTATTTAATGTAAAAGTGCAACTGTCGGCTATTTTCAATCGAGACACACTGCATCGGATATAAGACCAGCTGCATTTAAGGTAAAATAATTAATGTAAACTTACTTTATAATTTTCAATACACCACTGCGTTTCGCAGACATCATGATATATGTGCAACCAAGGGATATGTACATAGACGTACATAAGTGTAATAGCTAGCATAATATGTGACTGTAATAGCGTAAATATTGACATTCGTAAATAAAGCTCGGACTGCAATTTGCCTATGACATGAAGCAAAGCATGCAATTCATATATAGCTCTGACTGTCGGGGTTTCGTATTTTACAAACTTTCATTCGACTTCACATGTTTGTTTGTTTATCGGTCAGTTTAGGTTAAGGTGGCTTTTCACCCTGCAAATTGTAAAAAATGCTCTCGGCAAATTTCGAAATATGGTCGTGAAAGGCATTTTACTACTGTTATTATTAGCTGTGATATACGCAGGAGAAAAGGCGGGGAAAGCAATTAAGGATATCACTAGAATTCTTCCCAACATCGGTGGACCACGCCAGAGCCGAAGGCGAGTACTCGCGAGCGTCGGGACCTCTATATTGCTTTATGGAGTACCAGCGTGGGTGGAGGCACTTTCGACCCCGACGTATGCTAGGTTACTTCTACCGGTATACCGACAGTGTGCACTGAGGGTAGCATCAGCGTATAGGACGGTATCAGAGGACGCAGCATTGGTTATCGCGGGGTTACCACCGATAGACCTGATTGCCAGAGAAAGAGCGGCGCAATATATGCGGGCCCATTCGTGTGGAAACACAGAGGAAAGAAGAGATCGAGAAGAGATCATAGAGAGCTGGCAGAGAAGGATGGAACACCTCAGACAAAGGAAGGTGGACTCACCGACTGATCCGAGATCTAAATGGTTGGGTTAACAGACGGCACGGAGAGCTCAATTACCACCTGACCCAAATTCTGTCTGGACATAGGGGGTTTAAGCAATACCTGAACAGATTTGGAGCAGAGGTGAGTGCAGAATGCCCGGTATGCCTAGAGGAAGAGGAGACTGCGGAACATGTTCTCATACAGTGTATCCGATTCACACAACACAGGGAGAAACTGGAGAGGAGAACTGGGACATCGGTGACGGTTGACAACTTTGTCACAAATATGTTGCGCTCACAGGAGGACTGGAATGCCGGATGTGACCTTGCTGTGAGAATTACGGAAGATCTTAAGACAGAAGAAGAAGTAAGAAGGAAACGGCCCTGAGCCGTAACTCTTCCCCCCGCGAAGGAATGACTGAAGGTCGGTACCGTGGGCGGACACAAAGAGCGTGAGGGAGGGGGTTTTAGTGGGTATGGAGCAATGCTTCGAGTCCCACACTACCCAGAGAACACCTGGGTGTCCGTAACTGGATTTCCCCCTCCGTACAAAAAAAAAAAAAAAAAAAAAAGCTGTGATTAAGGCCTAGTTTATATGAGAGGCATTCAACGCGCGTTGGCCCAACGCGCGTTGAACGCTCTTCATGTGTGCTAGGCCTAAGAATTAAGCTTGCGGACATAGGTATATAAATAAAAATAACACATTGTTTGTCCTCAAAATTGTGTCAAAAACGTGATGTTTGTCATTATTAATTTATAGCACGACATGAGATTTTAAATTATGAAAAGTCTAATTTTGAAGTGTTTGTTTTACCAATATATTTCAAAAAGCTTGTTCAACATTTTTTTCCTGTATATAGGTACCTATATGAATTTGTGTTAAACTTAGGTACGCTATAAAAATTTACATACACGTTTTTGCCTTCCGGACATAGATGTTCATACAGGACCATATGCATACAGGGATGATTAAAAACGCAGGAATAAATATCAATGCTGTTTTATTATAAATAACGAACAAATAATTTGAGATTCAAAATTGCAAGATTAGTGTCTGGGCAGTTGACTTCCCCGTAAGTCGAACTGTTATTTAGTTTCACCTGTCCCGGTATCTGTCTGTCTGTCTGAAATCAAATCTAGCAAGTTAAATTTCATTCACTTCCGGTTTCTAATTGAGCTGAAATTTTGCATACGTATGTAGTTCCAATGACAATACATTATAATAATAACTAACTGACCGGTCCGATTTCGTCTGGATGCAAATCGCACTTTTAACTACTTCCCGTTATCCGATTGAGTTGAAATTTTGCATACGTAATATGTTGTTCCAATGACAATACAATATTAGGTATAATAACTAACTGACCGGTCCGGTTTTCGTCCGGATGCAAATTACACTTTTAATAGTCACTAAAACTTAAAAATAAAATTAATAGTAAAAAATATTTTTAAAAACAAGCTTTTATTTAAATGCTCTAAAAAAGAAAATAAACTTTAAACCTACTATTAATTTTTTGTCACTTTCTAACAAAAACATTACATAAGTTAAAGTGAGGCATAATTGAACAGAACTGTTAATAGGCATGGTGACAGATTTTGAAATCCCGTTCTATGATGTAGGTACACGTCTACTATTTCCGAAAAAAACATTATTTCAACAATAAATTAAATTTTAACCCAAATTGTTGCATTTTTATCTTTCTATTTTGACTTACGCGCGAAAACGCTGGTAAATGTCATGGCATTGTTTCTGACGTCACGAATGCATACGTATTGCCTCGTGCCTATGTTCAACAAAGAAAGTCAACAAATATTTTGTGTGTTGAAAATGAATTCCAACGGTTATTATAGTGTTGTGCGGTCCCTCTGTGCAAAAACACAACAATAACAACACCTACAAATTGTTTGTGTACGTTCCAAACAAGAAAAAAAGTGAGAATTATGTGGCTAAAGCTCGCGCAGCGAGACCCAAAAGATGTAGCTACGAGTTCGAATATGTGTGAAGACCACTTTGATGTATGTAAGTAATTAGTAATTACTATAGATTCATAGAATAGATATGTAACTCAAAATCTTTGTTTCATATTAAATAATTAAAGTAATGGATAAGAAATTTACTGAGGTTATGTTTGTTTTGGACTTAGTTGTCATTCTTGTTATGTATCAATTTTTATAGACTTATTATTCTCCTTTCAGCTGCCTAATGATATGGAAAACTATAATATGAAGTATCATTTGATGGGGTCGGTATCACAAGTGCGTATGAACCAACTGTGTATTCTCAAAAAAATTGCATGCCAAATTGCCAACAACACGAATATCTGACCATACATAGAAGCGAAAAACGATGGCTCTTGAATTATGTGAAAAGCAATTAGAAGAAAGTAGTATGGTTACAGAATGTATCGATTTTGAAGAAGTTGCTTCCGGAAGTTCAGGTATTACATGTTTTTCTAAGATTTATGTATGTAATTTCATGCCAGGATTTAATGCAATAAGAGAGTTTAAAATCTTATTATGTAATTAACAAAATAATGACAGAAGTTGGTAATTTATTTTGGACGTTTGTTACTTTTCATAAAATTTATAAGTGATGCGATTCGAACCATATTTTTACTCGAGTGAATTTGTCTCAGTACCTAATCGAGAAAAATTAAATTTTACTGCAGAAAATACAATATGTTTTTTTCACTGCGAAACGTTACATTGATGTTTTCCGATGCATATCGAATAAGAACATTGACACATATATTTTTTAATAAAGATTAACAAAGTAGAAAAATGAGGCATTTCTTTGAATTATATTATTATATGTTTAATTAGTTTATATTCTGTTTCTAGTTCTGCACAATCTTGAAAAAGCTCAGCAAGTAACATAAAAAATATATATGACAAAAACATTCAGAAGTAAAGCTAAACAAACAGAAGTCAAATTGATAAAACAGATGACATCACCGTTGAGAAGAACAGTTAAAATATGTTATCGATTGAAAAAAATTATATTGTATTTTTTTTATTTTTGAATAAATATAGGTAGAATAGATGTTCAACTATTAGAAACTTCCTTAATACCTATATGATCAATTGAAAAAAAAATCCTATTATATTTTTTTCCTTTTTAAATAAATATAGAATAGATGTTCTAGTAGAAAGTACCACTTTCTTATAAAGAAGTAAAGAACAATCAGAATGCGATACTTTTAATATACTTCCTCTGTAACTCGCGCAGAATTATCACTATCGACAATTGACAAAATCTTTCCAAATGGAATCTGCTTCTGACTGCAGCGAGATGGTAGAAGCTGGTAAAAAACCAGGATTTAAAAATTTTAGAATGTACGTTAAAGAAAATCAAATAATCCACGTTCTGGCATACCTATAAAGTGTTATTACTTAATTAATTTGATTCAAAAGCAGACAAATATCCTCTCTAACCTTATTTTAATCTGTCTAAAAAAATTAAATTAAATATTTCATTCCGTGAACTTGCTTTTGCGAGACCTTAGCCGGCGCACTCCGTGCGCTATGATTGAATTATTATACAAATACAAAAATTGACAACTGATGATTTATTAGTTTAAAATAAACAATTAGATATTGTATTTATGGGTGTATTTTCTTAAAAGTAGGTACCTACTTTGTCTTTGTAGTAAAAACTGTGTGACATTCTTTAGCTGCGAGTTAACTAACCTCAAAAATAACAGCTATGACAAGTGTTATAAAGGGTTGTGTGAGTTAAATTATACCTCGCACTAAAGATTAATTACAATGTAATTACAATGAAGTTTTTACATTTCTAAATTCAGATGAACAAAAATCTTTATTTGATGGAAGAAACTCTCCCAACATCAACAAATCAATTCTGGGCAAATTAGAACTATTCGCCTTAATAAAACCTTGTTCCATTATATTTATCACACGAAGACGAATAAAATAAACAACAAATCAACTAATATATTGCAGAAGTAAATGATATTAACAAAAATTCAAGCGACACACGTTGATTTATTACTTCAAGTGTATACAAATGAATTATATTCTTTTTGATTCTAGCATTCGTGACGTAATTCACTCTGATTGGTGTTTCAGTCAACATGGCCGATTTTAGTATTTTATACTTTTATTTTATTAAAAATATTATTAATCTTAATGTTTATGTTAAAACTGAGTCATTTTTTAGAATCTTCTCAACATATATTTTTCTCTAAGACCATTTATTCTTTGATTCTTTTATACTGTCCTCACGCCTATTCTAACAACAACCATACCGAATAGCACAACTTAGGTGGAACGCAGTATAAAAATTATTTTTGTGTAACCATATGGGTACAAGCCGCGAAGCGTCAAAGAAAAATGGAATACATATCCGAAAATAATGTCGTACATTAATAAAGAATAGAAACAATGATAAAAATAAATTAATAGTGTGCAATGAAGTTTATAATAATAGTAGACATGGTCGCACGAGTTTATGAATAATAAGACAACAAATTATGTGTACAATAACGTAATTCATCAGAAGACAATGGCACAAATCATATGTTATTTATATACAATTTAAAACATGCATTGATATGGGCGTGTGAGGCATTGAGAAGCACATTAGCGGTTCTTGCCCCATTCGAACACATTAAAGAATGCATTGCCCATACACATTAACCTATTGTAATGTATGACAGCGGTAAAGCTGCATTCATAATAGTGTACCGTAACTAGTGATGTGCCGGATATCCGTATCCGCGGATATCCGAGGGAGAAGAAAGATCCGTATCCGTATCCGCGGATATCCGAGGGACAAGAAAGATCCTTATCCGTATCCGTTAGTTTTATGGTGGATCTTTTCCGGATCTTTTACCTTATTAATTTTCAATTCATAGATGAAATTTTATATATATAGATTATCTTATAGGTGATTAGGTAATAATGAAAAACTGTTAAATTCCATTCAGATTGTTTTTTATTTCTTAAAATCGTATTTGGCACCTTTATATTGCAAAAATTTATCGCAGTGAGTACCATACCAATAGTACATAACTCAAAGGTACTAATAAAAAACTATCTTTATAATGAGATATTGCACATCGATCTCTGGAAAGAGACAATCTGTTATGAGAGTTTACTCTTAAAGAAGTCAATAACTTTTTCCCATAACAGTCTCTTTCCAAAGGTCGATGTGCAATATTTACCGCCGCGTACTCTAAGAAAGTTAAGATCCGTATCCGTATCCGCGGATCTTGAAACCAAATATCCGTTATAGTATTTACTAGGGTATGGCCGAAATTGACAGAAAATGGATAAGGTGTTGATAACCGGGCGACTAGTTAGCTTCACCTAAGTAAACTATCCGGCGATAATCGAATTAACTCGGAGCACGGCTAGCTTCAATTCGGATGCGGGGTCATGGATAAAACTAAGAATAACATGAAAAAATACAAAATCAACATCCGTAAAAGGATGCTAAAAAACCCAACCACCTACCACAAGACACAAAGGACAACACAAAATTTTAACAACCAATAGTAAGTCAAGTCCACTCACGTTGGCAAATAATTTCACGGATTCACCGACTAGATTATTACCAGGCGCCAGGACTCGAATCGTGAAAAGCCACGCCTAGATAGTCCAGACTAGGAGGCTTTGAATGGTCCTTGACTACCGAAAATATAGCGAGATCTTAAATTATTCGTAATCCCCAAACAAAAATAATTGACACTAAAACCAGACAAAATATTCTCGAACCTAAACCTGAAAAAGTTCGAAAATTTAATTAGATAAAATATTTCCGAGAGATCAAACAATCACACACAAATGTAACTAACGGAAATATTCACCGAACACAAAAACGAATAATTATTCGAAAACTAAAACGCAATAAAATTTTAGTCGTGCAAAAGCGCAATAAACTGTGGTACTATTCTCTACTACTGTAATAGAACACCCGCTATAGGCGTCCTGTGACGTCACGGGGTATAGCCTCCAGACAACACAAATTCACGTCCAATCGATACCGTAAAAATATTTATGGTGAAATAATCCACCTATTTGATAGGACACCTGGTATAATTGTCCGCTGACGTCACGGGAATATGTAGCCGAAACAAAAAAATCAAATACGAAACTTAATTTGACAGCGATTTGCCATACGATAAAGAATTCACGACATAAGGTTTTGTATTCCCATCAAAATTCGATACGGGAGGCGAGAACAATATCGGACGTTCCGACATAACCCAAAACTCAGACAATAACTGTCATTCCGGAATTGAACTTTGCTTCGTTAGATAACTTTCATTAGATAGGGAACATTAGCTCAAGTTGTTAACTTCAGTTCAGTTGTTAACTTCAAGGTATCCCTCGGGAACATTTGTGAGTTAGCAGTAATAAAAAACTTCAATGAAATTGACTGGTATTATAATCCGATACTAAATTGTAAATCGCAAAGTTGAAAAAAATCATTCGGTATGGAAATGCTTGTTCCAGAATTTCAAAGCTTTAGTTCCACAGGAACAGACTGTAAAAACTCTCCAAAAAGATAATCCCATCAAAAACTAACGTAAAAATCCCATCCAAGACGGCTAAGCACGAAACAAATAAGTTTGTCGGGAGAAATTCGCTTAAATCCAGAAATTCCAGATTTTTCCAACCAGAAACAACAGAGAAACTCCTAAAAAGGTGTATTGGACAATAAAGCACGGATATTTAAATTCCTAAGCGTCAAACATTCCTATTCCAGGTTTATTTTGGGATTTCACGGAAAGCTATATCCTCATCAACAATCAGCAACAATCAAGAAGTACGAAATCCAAAGTTTCCAGGAAAACAGGAGAGTTTTTAAACTCGGGATCGGTTTAGTATTAAAGATGAAAGGATGATAAATCGAATAACGCCAAAAGGAACATTTTAGCTCTTATCAATGCTCCAGAAATACAAGCCAAAGTCCCGAAAAATAAATAGTCTCTTTCGCAGTTCAAATAAATCGTTTCCAAATTAATTGTTATCAACAATTCCTATCCCCCGATGCGTCGTGTTCATTAGCTCGCTCACGACTGCCTGTTGCGAAAAAAATCTAAAAAAATACAACATACAACTGTCTCCATCCTATTTTATCACATACGTTGTATATCTCGTCTCTCTCCCACTCATTACCGCTATCACAGAACGACTTGTTGTAATTCGTATCTCGGTTTGTTTTCAGCTGACAGACTATTGCAATATTAAACAAGATCGCCAATATTACAATGTTAATTTCTTAACTTTGATATTTCTATACAGCGGCTGGAATATTATTTTATTTTCAAGCCAAATGATACGCTAAAATTAAGGGAGTGAAGGCTATGGTTCCAGGGAGTCCTAGGGTCCTTCTGGGGGCCTAATTCGACCATATTACACCGTATTCAGATCCGTATCCGCGGATATGCATTTTTACGATCCGGCACATCACTAACCGTAACATACTCGATAATCGGGCCAGGCGTGTCCCGATTTTTGAGAAACGTCTCGGTTTTTAAACGCTTTTATTTAGCTTGTCTCGATATTTCTTTGTTTGTTGTATTTCTTCGTTTCAAATCTTGGGTCAGCTTTTTCAACTACTTCCCGTTATCCGATTGAGTTGAAATTTTGCATAGGTGTGTAGTTCCGATGACAATATAATATTATAGTAGCTAACTGACCGTTGCGGCTTTGGTCCGGTTGTAAATCGCATTTTTAATAAGGCCCACCAAAAATTTAAAAATAAAAATAGGTAAAAACAGTTTTCAGTTAAACGCTTTTTTTGTACAATCGATAATGTACTAAAAACTATAAAAAAATATGAGTCACCATAGGGGGCTTTGATTAAACTAAAATAATTTTGTTTAAGAGTATTCGTCCCTGCAAATACCCCCTGCACCCTTCATCTAAAATCTTTTCCCCTCGCCTAAAAACGGTTCGCGCTCTCCCGACGCTATTTTTAAAGCTAGAGGGTTCTGGTAAACGCCAAATGAAAGACAAAGAATCAGACTACAGATCCTTCAGGCGAATTTTTTGAAAAAAAATTCCTGAAAAAACTCACAACCTTTTGAAAAAAGTAATAAGTTACGTAATACTTCACAGGTAGGCGAAACTGTTTTTCAAAAAATTCGCCTGAAGCAGGGTCGGTCTGGGATCTAAAAAAATACCGGGAAAATTGTCAAACGCCTCTACGAGACCGTGTAACTAAAAAGAAAAAAATCCGAACCGGACTCGACCGGCCCACGGAGGACCGGCGGCCCACCGGGAAAAGTTCCGGTATTCCCTGAGGTCAGACCGACGCTGGCCTGAAGGATCCTGTAGTCTGATTCTTTGTCTTTCATTTGGCGTTTACCAGAACCCTCTAGCTTTAAAAATAGCGTCGGGAGAGCGCGAACCGTTTTTAGGCGAGGGGAAAAGATTTGAGATGAAGGGTGCAGGGGGTATTTGCAGGGACGAATACTCTTAAGATTTAACTTTCGAATGTCTTCTTCGACTATAATGTGACTATAAGTGCCCCCCCCCACGATTTTATTTTAGTTTAATCAAAGCACCCTATGGTGACATATTTGTTAACGTAAAATTTGATAACCAGCGCGGAACAGTCGCACTTTCTATATTTTGCACTTGATTTTTAAACGCTTTATATTAGCTTGGGTTGTAAGTAACTATGTATGTATGTATGTAACTAACTACCGTAACGGAATCTTTGAGCATAATTTTCACCAATTTCCCGAAGTCTGATTAATTTGAAACTTTGCATACGTATCAAGGACCGATGACAATGCAATAATTTGATAACAGTTTCCCATTATCCTTATTAGGACCCCCAGGATTAATAAATTCTTTTATAGATCCTCTGTAGTAAACGCTTTATTTTCACCAATTTCCCGAAGTCTGATTAATTTGAAACTTTGCATACGTATCAAGGACCGATGACAATGCAATAATTTGATAACAGTTTCCCATTATCCTTATTATTAAACGCTTTATATTAGTTTGGGTTGTAACTATGTATGTATGTCCGTAACGGAATCTTTGAGCATAATTTTCACCAATTTACCGAAGTCTGATTAATTTGAAACTTTGCATACGTATCAAGGACCGATGACAATGCAATAATTTGATAACAGTTTCCCATTATCCTTATTAGGACCCCCAGGATTAATAAATTCTTTTATAGATCCTCACTAAAAAGTGAAAAATAAAATATAGTTTAAAAAAAACTAAAAAACACGCTTTATATCGGACTAAAAAGTAAAAAATAATTGTTTTAAAATAAGCTTAAAAAGCGTTGGGCGCTCGATGTACGAAAATGTGGAACAAAGCGCCCCACGCTTTTTAAGCTTATTTTAAAACAATTATTTTTTACTTTTTAGTCCGATATAAAGCGTGTTTTTTAGTTTTTTTTAAACTATATTTTATTATCAACAGAGTAAGGTGCATAAAGCAAATCTTCAAGAAGTAAAATCTTCAGCTACATATATCTACACTAGTATCAAGAAAAAGAAATACCTAGTTTACATTTATTTCTAAATAGGATAGGTAGGCTGTAGCCCACGACGGCAAATTTTTGGAAATCGGAATTTTTTCCCGTGGCCACTAACAACAAAGTATCAATTTCGCCGAATTTCTTATCTCTCTACTCGTTTTGCATAACATTGGTATTCCTTATTTTATACCTATTTTTAATTTTGTAAGAAATGTAGCATATACTGAGAAAAATTTTTAATAATTTCGAACAATTATATTTAATTGATTCCATATTTAATTATTTGAACGTGTTAAACTGGATTTCGTTATTTTAAATATTTTCTTTCGATTCAAAATCGATGATCAAATAATTAAATTTGGAATCAATTAAATATTTTTTTTTAATTTATTTATTTTTTTGCACTTCAATCAATGCCGTACCAACAAGAATCTGTCGCGTGCGTTCACCACCCCTGGACTAGATACTAGAAAAATATTCGTTACGTAAATGTGACTTTAGAAACTTCTTCAAACCCAAGTCATATTATTTAGGATGTTTTTAAATCTTAGATATATTTGGGAAATTTTTCAAAGTTCGGGTACATGTAATTTCCCGAATGTCTTAAAAAAAGAGGACAGTTTCCGAAGAAAATAGGACGAATCAGCCACCATTTGAAATTACACTTTTTTAACTTCCCGCTTTAAAAAAAAAAAAAAAAAAATTTTTTTTTTTTCAAAAATCGGGAAGTTATTGGTTTCACCCCGATTTTCGAAAATCGAGTTTTCGCCAGATCTCGACGTTTTGGGGTCCTAGGAAGCTATTGAAACTATTTTGGCGATGATGTCCGTAGGGCTGTATGTATGGATGTGTGTGTGTGTGTGTGTGTGTGTGTGTATGTATGTATGTAAACCTTTTATATCTTTTGAACGGAGTGTCCGACTGAAACGTGGTTTGCGGCATCTGACGTGATCTTGGTGAACTTAGACTTCCTGAAAATTTGAAACGATTCGGCCCAAAAAATTTTGAGAAATCTTAAAAAAACAAGTTTCAAAAATTTTTAAAAATTTGTTTTTGTAAAAAATTTTCTAAACTACTAAACCGATTAATTCCAAAAACTAATCAGCTCTTCTCCTTAACAAACTGCGTCGATTTCCGCAAACCGCATCAAAATCGGTTCATTTGTTCACGAGAAACCGTGAACGAAAAAATCGTAAAAAAGTGTTTTTTTAAAATGACTCTTAAAATTGTTATCAGATTGATTTTTTTGTAATAAATTACTTTCTTAAGCTAAAAAAACTGCGTCGATCGCCGCAAACCATATCAAAATTGGTTCATTTGTTCATGAGATAACGTGAACGAAAAATTAGGAAAAAAGTAATTTTTTAAAATTACTCGTAAAATTCTTATCAAATCGATTTTTTTGTAATAATTTACTTTCTTAGGTTAAAAAAACTGCGTCGATTGCAGCAAACCGCATCAAAATCGGCTCATTTGTTCACGAGATATCGTGAACGAAAAATTTTTAAAAAGTGTTTTTTTTTAAATTTCTCGTAAAATTCCTATGAGATCGATTTTTCTGTATAAAATTACTTTTTAAGGTTAAAAAATTGCGTCGACTGCCGCAAATCGCATCAAAATCGCTTCATTTGTTCATGAGATATCGTGAACGAAAATTTCGTAACAAAGTGTTTTTTTTTTGAGCTCGAAGAGCTAAAAAATAAACTTCTTGCTATATTTGACATATTTTTGAGCGTTTTGAACTCGAAAATAGCGGGAAGTTACAGGGATGGCCTGCAGGGTCAAACTACTTTTCAAATTTTTTTCTGTGTAGGCAGCGATTTAGTTCAGCCTATAGATGTAACATCTGTAACTCCGTCTCTGCAAGTTCATGTTAATTTATTGCTTATTTAAAATTATTATTTTCGTTATTTCTTAAGAGTATAATAAGATACCTACAAATACCACCTGCATTCTTCATCTTAAATTCTTTCCCCTCACTAAAAACAGTTACAGTTTCCTGTACATTAGTGATGTGTCTCTCCTGAGCGAGTCGCCCATAATAAACTCACTTCGAGCGCCATTGCTCTGTGCTGAGCTGTTCTGAACTGTTCCATTCGCACATTTACAGAGCGCACACAGCATAGGCCACAGAGGCACTAGTGAATTTTGCACGTACGAAGTTATCTTTGCTGAGTCATTTAATGTCAAATGACACACTGTAAGTGTAATAGTACTAAGCTTACAGTGACTTAAACCATTCACATTGACGTCGTTGACAAAGATATATTATTGTAACAATAAATATTATTATTGTTCAGCTTTTATTATACTTTATACGAAATGCGGATAATATAAAATCTGAACCATATTAAAATGAGCTCAGAGCTGAGTGTGTGTATTGTGCTGTGCAATGCTACATGACTCCTGAGCATGCATGATGACAGTTTACACCTCTGCAGTCTGCAAACTTGCGTAGTGCGTACTGTCTAGTGTCGCTCCTTTGAACGACTCGCTCTGAGCGACTCTTTTTAGTGAGCGGAGCGCACGGAGCTAGCTTCCAACAAAGAGTCATGTGGACACAACAGTACTGTACATACTAGATTTATAGAATTTTATGTTAAGTAGCTTTACGTAGATTTTGAACTGAGCATTATAGCACGTGTAAAGCGGGTTGAAGACTGAAATACAAAAGATGTTACACCGACCACAGACACACCTTATAAAATAATGTTATCAATAATTTAATAAGCGTACACAATATTCACAATGTGTCTATAATATTATTAAACAGCGCTTTTATAATATCCTTTCTCTTTCCTTTTTTTTGTCTCTAGACATTGTATTTGTGTGGCCATATTTCCGGTACAAGTACCCCATTAAAAAATATAAACATTATTATTTATTCAATGGAACTGTATATAACACTCGTAAAAGTATATTTAATATGTACACGACACACGTGTCACGGAAGTTTGTTTTAAAAAATATATTTGAAACAAATTCAAAGTAAAAGCTAATTGCTAAATTATTATTTATTTAATAGTATATTACACATCTAGGGAAGTAAAGTAAGAAATGTCTGAGATCACAATTGTTGGCCGAGGCGAAGCCGAGGTCAACAAAGATGTGATCTTAGGCTTTCTTACTTTACTTCCCGTGGTGTGTATACTATTTTTTTGCTCGACGTAGGCAGGAAGAGGCAACTTCGTTTAGCGCAGCGGGACGAAATTTGACGCTTTCTGCCCATCGAGCAAAAAAACAATTTTTATTTTAAAATTTTGGATGCCTAAAAATACACCCTGCACTCATCTCAAATCCTTTCTCCTCGCTTATAAAATGACTGCAATTCTTCCGACGCTATTTTTATTCTGGTTAACGTCATACTAAGGACCAAGAAAAATGAATGAATTTGGAATAGGTACCACCCACTGCATTTTATTGTAGCTGAATTTTGAATATTTCCCATGACATTCTGTATATTCTTTCAAAATTATTTATTCTTTACTTTCCTGCGTTTTATATTTATAAAATTAACCCTTTGACAAGACGATGTCTTAAAAACATTTATAAAATATTTGTCATTTTTACTCTTTTAAAAGTGAAACAAATTTTAAATGACATTCTTTTTTTCATTAATTATCTTCTCAAGGGTCAGAGTATACTATACTCTGGCATCTGAGAAAATAATTGAACACTCCATTACTTTTAAGGCGTGCACATTTTCAGCGTTAGGTAGTATAATAATGCTATGATAATTTGTGTGTCATTCTTTTTATTATGGATTTGTCAAAAAAATGTCCATGTAATTTTTGAAATGATTTATCAATAGTTGTTTAAATTTTTTTTACATTTTAAACTGCCATAACTTTTCAACAAATTGAGATACGAATTTGCGCTTAGACCTAATCGATTCAGAGTATTTTTTTCTATATAAGACACGTTAATATTAGGCATATTTGAAATATTTATATATTTATCAAATTTTTCGTAAAACTTTTCATGTTTTTATGCGTTTTGCAAATCTGCTATTTTTTAAGGCACTAAGCAATTTTTGGCCTGTTTTATATCAGTCGAACTTATAGAAAAAGTCAAGCTGAATTGATTTCGATAATCCGCAACCCTGTATCACATTTAGGTTCAGAGATATGAATAAACATTTATTTATATTATTTGAAGAAAACTTAAAAACGCCATTTCCTCTAAAGGACTAATTATACAGAGGAATCGATTCAGCGCGATTTTTTTATAAGAATAGCCCCCAGTTGTAAGTCGTATGTAAACAATATGTCATATATTTTTGGGATTTGATAAAAACGGAAAAAGTAAGAAGGGGGTAACCCTTCTTAAAAAACCGAAAATTTTTTGTAAAATAAATTCTCTCTGTTTTGTTTAATATTATACACCCTTATAAAAAAGTCATTTTGAATCGATTCCGACCATCCGCAACCCTGTATTTCTTTTAGCTTTGAAGATATAACAGGCAATTTTAATTGTTTGAATTTTCATACATTTTAAACCGTACATAACCTCTAAACTGATCGAGATACAACTTTGCGCTTAGGCCTAATCGATTCAGCGTACATTTTTCTATAAGACACGTGAAAAGCACTAAACTTGGCCTTCAAAAATTGAAAAAAGACAATAATGTACGTTGATAATAAACGCGACATTTTCTCGAAGGTTGAAGTATAATAATTACTAATATAACACTTTTATAATAATATGGAAAATTAAGGGTAGCCAAGATATTAAAAAATTTATACATAAAGGTAACTTTATTTTCGCATAAATTAGTTCAACAAATATTCACGATGTCTTTTTTTCATTAAGAATGAAATTAGAACCGTAGATCATATACTCTGCATGGTTGAGAACCAAGCGGTGATACGAGTATTAATAAAATTGACATTTTTTTAATATTAAATGAATCTAAATTACAATTTTTAAGGTAATATACTAAATGAAAATTCTCAACGATGCATTTTTTTTATTAAAAACGCTTTTTTCAAGAATTTTAATTAAGATTGTTATATAAAAATTAATGTATTCATATCAAATTGTATGAAGAGGAAAATTAACGATGCTATGATTAAATTTAATAATTTATAGGTAGTTCATTCAGTAGTAAGTTTTTTGTATTAGAAATTTTTAATTAAGCTATAAGTAAATTCAAGGGTGTTCTGTGAATAGAAAATAAAAATGTATATTTAAATTACCGATAAGAGCATCTCCCGCTCTCAAAGAAAAAAAAATTGCCTGACAGGTGTGAAACATACATTAAAGCGAAATTCTAGTAACTAAATTTTATCATGTAACTAAATTTCACCGTGTAACTAAATTTTTCCCTGTCATATTAAAAACAAGCACACTATAGTCGGACAGAAAGGCACACGCCGCACTCAGGTCATACAGTGTATAGCAGGGGCGGGCAAATATTTTGATCGGCGGGCCACATAGCTGATGAAAATTTGACCGCGGGCCGTATGGCTGATGAAAATTTGAACGCGGGCCAAAAATTTGCAGAGCAAAAAAAAGGCCCTCACATTTCCGCATTTGGAGAGCAAAAAAAAAGGACCTCACATTCTAGTTCCTCATTTGGAGAGCAAAAAAAAAAGGTCCCCACATTATATTTCCGCATTTTACTATTTTTCTAAAAATTTTTAAAATGCTTCGCGGGCCAGATAAAATTGCGCTGCGGGCCGCCATTTGCCCAGGCCTGGTGTATAGTATACGCGCACACAAGGGAGTCGAGAGCTGTGGGGGAGAGTATCATGCCGTTGCCGTGAAGTTTTACTGCCAAGATGTGCCAATAGATGTTTCACATAAAAAAATTCCAGCCAATTGGGCGACGGGACCATTCCAACAAAAATGTTGACATTTGATTATAATAAAGAAAATAAAATTTCTGATATCGCGTGAGGTGACTCGGGTAATGGCTAGTATTCAATATGATATTTGCTATTCGTTACCATGGTTACCTACATAATATGTTCCACTCCACGTTATGTAAAAATTATTCAAAGCATGCTGAACTAGTTTATTATTAAAACAAAAGAGCGAAACTATAAAAAGAAAATTTTCTAAACCTTTCTTGAAAAAATAAATAGAATAATAAGCCGTTATGAAAAGTATACCATTATTATATAAAAAACACCGTTATATCTCTTCTTCGCATGCGCCAATTTTCCCCTAAAAACAATAGGGCTCTTCATATTTGCATACCAAACATCCTCTCAAAATTTGGTTTCAATTCGCTCATCCGTTTGACCCATATCGTGTTCACAGACTAACAAACAGATTAACAGACTAACAGACGCACAGAATTTTTCCAAAAATAAATATGTTTTTTGGATTCGGGGACCTCAAAACGGAAATATATTGTAAAATTTTTTGAAAAGTGATTTTTTACCTAAACTAGTACCATTCCCCAGTTGTGGATTGGAATGGTAAAATGCACCACACAATGGCAATTTCTTGGTACGGCACTGATGCAAAAACGTAGGTACCTATATATTGCAAAATGAGTGAATAAAAATTCTTTAATATTAATATTTGCTTTGAATACAATTATTCTATCCGTATGAGTTTACTGCTACAAAAAATATAAAATGTATCATACAATTTTTTTAATCGCTTTATAGGTTTTGTAATTAAAAATTACTTCACTTAAAAGGAGTAAATTCTACAAATTTCTGTAACATTCTGTGCATCATATTATATATATCGGTGAATCCTTTGATCTGTTGTGCAAACAGCGTGTGCCAGACAGATTCTGATAAAAAAATATGTTTCACAATAAATCAGTAGCAAAATATTAAGGTATTCAAGAAATGTTTTTTTAAATACTTGAGCACATGAAATCTCATAAATATTGATGCCTTTTTATATTGATTCGAACTGAAATCAACAACAATGAGAGCTCATTAGTAACAAAATTAATTGTCGATCGTCTATAATTCACGGTACATACCACAGAACAATTACTGTTCTGTGGTACATACAATGACAAAATTCTTAAAAGCATTTTGAGGTATGTACGTGTGATTAATATTATATTACTAGCGGCCTGGGCCGGCTAGCCGGCTGCTCCCGAATTTGTAGATATCCACTGTTTTTTCGTCGACTTACGTTGCAATATTAGTTTCCACGAAAAGCGATAATATATAGCCTACATCCATCCTGAGGGTTCATTCTAAATATTGGTGAAATTTTTTTTGAGTAATTTAGGAGATTACCTCCTACATGGATAACTTACAAAATTTACCATTTTATAATATTAATTAGATTGCTTTTTTAATTGATAGAAAAAGGCAGTTTGCTAAAAGTCTCACAAAAAGAAAAAGTTGAGTGTTGACAGAACTTCTTTCACATCTATTTTTGACATATTATTAATCAGATTAACTAGCCTTTCTGTCGATCCGAAATGCAAACCATATAGTTAGTTTATGTTATTGCTATATATACCTATTAATAATATTCTTGAATAGTTTTGTAATATTGAAAACAAAACATTGAAGTTTCAACGATATGGTAATAAAATCCAATATAAATATGAAATAAATATTTTCAACTGAAATTCGCAACTTTTGTGTAATATTGTATATAATATGTTTCCCGTATCTGTATTCTTTATGCATTTATTTTCAAAATACCTGCATATAGATTATTATATGTATACTTGATGTATTACATAAAAGTATGCAGTGAATTAATACTAAAAAATCCATAATTATACATGCTAAAAGATTATTTGCCATATCTATTAGCGAACTAGTCAGTACATTGGGAGTTATACTATTTATACCATAGAGATACAATTAACTAGAGTACGCTAGTCCGTACGCTTGTCAGAAGTGAAAGTGTTCTCAGTTAAAAGAGAGAACGCTGCAGAGAACCCAGAAAACCCGATATTTGTTTACTCAAATCAGCATTGTTTCGTATCATTAGTTACCATAGAGGTAAGGAACTGTTCTCTCTCTGAATTACAGACACTTTCACGACTCACTTGCGTACTCTAGTCTATAATATCTCTATGGTATACTCAAGATTATAATGAACATGTTACTGCGAACGTCCGAAATGTGTGTTGACAGCATATTAAAGGCCGCTGCACACAAGGCTAGTTTTGTCGCTGGAATCGTTGTTGGGACTTTTCGCTGGCTACGAGGATAGAAATGACGTCACTGTGGGCTCGCGTGCGTGACTACAAGATGGATTTCAAAAGTAGAACCGGAGCCATTTTTCGTGCATGTTTATCTGCTTGTTTTGAGCATGCACCAATCAGGGAACAGTATCTTGTCACGTGGGCGACATGAGCGAACGCCCACAAATAAACATGCTGTCATAGTGTGTGTTTTGTTCAGAGTTAATGAATGTTCACCGTTGTTAACATTTCTCAGATTTTACAATGTTGTCAAATCGGCGTATATTTTCGTTGTGAATAATAAAAAACACGATCAAAAACTGTGTCCAATAAAAATATCCTATTGCTTTTTGTCAACAATAAGTAATTTCAAATTTTTACAGTATCATATATTTTGTGATCAATATATTATATACATATTATGTACAAAATGTAATATGCAAATTGTATTAAACTCATAGTTAGTGAAAGAAGCAGTCAGTGAAGCTAACATTTGCGCAATTATTATTATTATAGCTAACAGCCGTGTAGCCACAAATTCATAAAGCTGCATGTACTCGTAATATATACGTCTACAAAAGAAAACTGAAAAACTTACCGTATATTCTATGTAGGTACTTACAAATTCATTTGAGCTTTATAGTTATCATTTACGTAGTTAATTAATTTTTAATTGTTAATTCTACTAAAGGTACGTACAACATATACAACCGGTCAAATATATTGTTATACGAATATTATATGAAATTAAGTTAGTAGTACTATATCCCACCAAAAACATAAATGTGATAAAAGGGGCCAAGCTCAGTACACAGAATAAACTGGTTTGTCAGATTTGCCGAAATAAGAAATAGGATCTAAGTGCACGCCAAGATTCCATTTAGCAAGTTTTCATGGTCTATATTAAAAATGAAAAAAACTCGGACTAAATTTTATGAAATCGTTTCTTTATTAATTTAGTACCTATCTGTAATATATTATTTTTGTTTTCAACCAATGTTTTTGACTTCTTACTAGTAACAATAATAACTACTAAACTGCCATTTTTTAAATATTTTTTTCTCTCTCGCATGTAATTACATTATAATACAAAGCTACAGGAAATCATATTTTCTATGTTAAAATTTGAATAGCGCGTTTAGTAATTGGAAGTTAAACCGTACAATTAGGCTTTTGAAAAAAAAATAATTATCGATTTTTTTATTGTATTTTAAAACTTTATTATAAATAATATTGATAATCGATGCGAAAAACTTTCAAAAAACTGTTTTTAAATTAATTATAAGCAATTTAAAATCGATAAAATATTAAAAAAAATCACGTGACTGCAAACGCACTAAAATTGTTTTTGACAGTTGTGACGTCATAATGGCAAAATGTATATACGCAGTATACCTACTATCAATGGCTTCTACATGTATTATTATAATATAAATTACCATTATGACGTCACATTATGTTCGGGAAATGTCGGCGCGTTCTCGGAACTGGGTACAAAAATTTATTTTTAATTTGATATAACTTTTGAATTATAACGAAAATAAAAAAAAGAAAAATAGTTTTGTTATAAAACTTATATACGATCTTTCCATTTATGACAAAAACAAATTTCATTCAAAAGCCCAATTGTACGGTTTTACTCAAAATAGGAATGTGCAGGTCAAATAGACTTTAAGTGATAGCAGGGTTGGAAGTAGCTCGAAATGGTTCATGTAATATGCGCAGTCAGTGCGGTGTCGAACTTGGCTGACACATTGCCGTGTGTCTAGATTGAATTTACCTTCTAGAATTTTATTGTTGAACATCACAAAGGTGGGATTTTATAGTGTTTCATATAAAGTTTATAGAAATTAGTTTCTGTGTGTGCTTACATTTTAACGTTGTAATTCTTTTAATAACATGCATCAAAGCATGCTTCTTGCATTTATTGTACATTAATAATATACGAAGTTAGGAGTCAGTTCTAGTGCAGTAAACGCGGTATTTCATTACACAATATTATAAATATCTTAGAAGAGCTTCATCAAAAGTGAAGAACAAATTCTCTTATATTTTTAAACAATTTTTTTACGATTTCAACCCACAAGTGGGGAATAGTAGTACCTACTAGTAGTTAACTACTACAATATCTTTTCGTTTTGAGGTCCCCGAATTCCAAAAATATATTTTTGGAAAAACTCTGAATGTGAGCACGATACAAGTCAAACGGATGAGCGGATTGAAACCAAATTTTGAGAGGATGTTTGGTATGCAAATAGGAAGAGCCCTATTGTTTTTGGGAAAAATGGTGTTTTTTATATAATAATGATATAATTTTTATAATGCTATTCTATTTATTTTTACGAGAAAGTTTTGTTAAAATTCTTTTTTCTAAACTTTATAGTTTCGGAAATATTTTGAAAATAAAAAAAAAATCAGCTGTTCTTTTGTTTTGTAGATCTTAAACATGGTTTGATTAATTTTTGCATGACGTGGAACATAGTATGTAGATAACTATGGCAACGAATAGCAAATATCATATTGAATACTAACCATTACCCGAGTCACCTCACGCGATATCAGAAATTTTATTTTCTTTAAAATACCTACTACATAAAATGTCTACATTTTGAAGTTGGATAAGTCTCGTAGCCAATTGGCTGGAATTTTTTTGTTTAGAACGACTTTCCTGGAAGATAGGTAAAATCACGCATATTTTTGCCAAAAACGAAATCCTGTATCCGCGCCTGAATATTTCCAAAATTTGAATAGGTTAATAAATATAGAAAGTATTTAAAAAAATTCATTAAACGTCAAGTTAATTGCGTCAAGTCGTTAACTGTTATGTTTCATCTCACCTAGAGACCATAAATATGTCTGCAGTAATAAGCCTACCCACACCTGCATACGGCATACAATGTAATCCTTAGAGCTTTAATGGCCCATTGATTTTTATTGATGTCGTTAACTAAGATCTGTGTACACACGGAGCTTTAAGTTCACCGGTTTAGATTAGTGGGGACACAATAATTATGTACCTAGATCTACCATGACTATTGAGGAAAGAAAGACAAGAGGAGGTAGTCAAGTTAAAATTTCAACTAGGTCATATTGATAATCAAATTTTAACGTCTGATTATAGTACTCTTCAATAAATTTTTGGTCGATAATTTTATTTACTCTTGATAATTTTGATAAAATTAAAAAAATACACTCTTTTTTAATTGTTCCCGAGGATGTGGAAATAAATATTCCACGAAACGTTGAATGTATCAAAAATATAAATAATTAATTTATTCATCACTTTGTTTGAATTTTGTTTGGCAAAGTTCCCATTAACACTAACTTTTAAAATCTTTGATTACCGTCAGATTGCTCTTCAATAAATAAAATTATCGAACAATTTTTCAGAAAATATATTACAAAAATATTTAATTATAATTCAATATACTCGTATATCAATGACGTTTCGATCCGGATATAATAATTAATCATTGTAAAGTCCGACCAAAAGCCCAATTTTTTAGTTGAAACCGAACCTTGTTGAAGTAAAGCTTTTTATGCAACACCTCAATGATTTGAGGCGTAAAATGAATGAAACAAAAATTGAAAGAGTGACACCAATGCGTTTATAAATGAGTGACGTGCTTCTCGTGAGATATATATACGACGTACGGGGTGTCATTAACTGGTCGATTGGCTCAGTTGGTTAGAGCGTCATACCAATAAGGGGACGGAAAGCAGCCAAGTAGCCAAAGTTTCGGTCAATATACTTGAAAATAAATAAAAATGGATGCAAGATCAATTATGATCCCGGTTCTGTGTCTCGCCATCCAACCAACGCTAATATTATTGTTGGGTCTTTTTGAGACAGCATTAATACCCTACATCGTTGACAATACAACAATATTGTATTGTTTTGAGCGCTGAAGAAACAAACAAGTAGAATAAAATTTTCGTCTTGATTAAATCAAATTTTATTGTTTTATTTATTTATTTTTTTTACAATAATTGCGATCAACTATATCAGCTCCTAATCAAAAGAGGTTTGATGCCTCCATTTAACATTTGTTATGTTCTGAAATCTGGGAGCTTCGAAATTTATGATCTAATAAATAAATTCTGTGCTGTTAATAGTAAGTCTATGTAATGGTATGTTAAGTTTACAATAGGATAATTATTGTTATTTTGTAATTAGTGCACCTGAGGCTATGCTGCTAAAGTCATTGGTGCTGTTAAAAAAATTATATACAGATCGTTATACTATGTATAGCCAAATATACTAAAATTAAAATTGTTCAAAATGTGGCACATAAAACATCTAAATTAAATAGTGACATTGCAATTTTGTTATGGGGTTGTAAGTATTGTTCTCCTATCGTTCAAATACTCAATGCATTCACCGAGCTTCGGTTCGCACCAAGTCCCTGAGTAATGATAATGATTTCCTCTCGACTGACGATGTGATCTACTTATTCAGTGATGTAACTAAAATAAGCTGAAATGCCTTTTCAACGATTTAAATTAAACCTTTCTATTCTTTTTTTTATTTCTTCAAGCGTAAACATTCAGGGATCTTTTATATGACGCCAGGATCTTCTCCTCGCCAGATTAAAAAAAGTGCGGTTGAAGTAAAACTTCTTTTAATTTGTTTTCACCATACACACTTTTTGGGAAATATTCTGTCAGTCGATGCCTTTATATAGCGGATATCGATCACAAAATCGATTTGGGTCTGTAGCTATGTTTGCATTTTCGTTCCGCCATCTGTCGGCTTATGCCGAAACTGCGCAAACGCTTTACTTGCGTCCGAAAATAGACTTGAACTACTTTTAAATCGGGCTTCAAACGCATCTTCTAGAAAAATACAAAATACTAAATTGATTAAATATTTGGTATCACGAACTATTCTACCAGTATAGATGTCACTTTCTCAAGAGACTTGTAAATATTCTGATTTGTTTACAATGACTTAAAAAAAAATGAAATCCGACTAAGGAGATAATATGGTGGTGACTAATAAAAACTGACAGTGTAGTTTAGCATCACTTCTGTGCCACACGATAGAGCAAACAGTGCCGTAGGGGACGGGGGTCAATAGAGACGTTTACACATCAAAAAGCTGTTATAATTCTCGCTTAAAGTCGTTGCACACGAGTCTGGTTTGCCTCTAGACTTCTTGCTAGATTTGACTGCTAGGTTTCAAGAGAGCTGTGATAGCTTTTATGTGTTCACTTCACACGATGTGTGTTTTGGTACTAGCTTTGTAGACGGGTTTGGTGCACGCGCTGTGACAGTTCGAATGTTAATAAAAATGAACGTTTATTGTCTCTGAACAGAACGCACACTATGACACCATGTTTGCTTGTGGGCAAAGTACTGTTTTCTTGATTGGTTCTTGCTCAAACAAGCAGAGAAATAAGCACGAAAAATAGCCACGATTCATTTTGTAACCATGTACGCGAGCCTGCAGTAATGTCATTTTCATCCTCGCAGCAAGTCAGGCTAAGTTCCAGCGATGATTTATACGCCAAAATCAGACTTGTGTGCTGCGACCTTTAACCATATAATTTCTGTGAAAGGTGAAAACCAACTCAGCAAAATTTGCAACATCAAAACTTACTTTCAGATTAAAATCAATGACCGTTTGTTTCATGACGCAACATTTTTCTCCCCATCCCCACATATTATGCATTTTATCTAATAAATTATTTTTCATATCATCATGCAGGGTTGAAAATAATAATAATGGATTTTTGCAATGAAAAGAGCTATTTTATACTTTGATTGATTGTTATGTAACATGATGCACTTTTAAAAGTCTATCAAACAATTTTATGGACTATTCAATGAACGAAAGCCAATATATGTATAGGGTAGTTTTTAAACTTAGTAAGGTCAGTCGAAAGCCCAGCATGAACTGTAGTGGCTTACAAAATCGAATCTAGTTTTCAAATAACACATGTAATCTGTTGCGTTTAGTATTGTCTCATCTCGTGGGAAAAATAAATCATGTTATGTTCACCTACTATATAATTTTTAATTGGTAGAACTGTTATCATTCTACAGTCCAGACACTTAACCACTCTGTTTTTAGTAGTAAACGCAAAAAAAATAATCCTTGCTTATATTATTGTAAAATAAAACAACAAAATTTGTTGTTAATTAGGACAAGAAACTACAATGTATGTCTGATCACCATCAGACTAAAAATGTTTATTTCCAATAAATAATAATAATAATTTAGAAAACAATACAATACATTAGTATCAATAACGTAAAATAATAATGCAAGAAGTGAACAACAATATATACATATATTAGCCCAGCTCCGCCCGGTTGCAAATCAGATTGAATCCGCGATTATAAACTTATTTGCAGTTGGTAAACTGACCGCGACCTATGTGTATGGAGACAACAATTTTCCAACGGCAATGTTCCTGTAGCGTAATGGTAGTTTATAACCTTATTCAGGATGTATATTATGTATTTTCAAAATTTCATTGAAATCTGTTCAAGCGTTGAAGCCTGAAAGGCAAACAAACAAACAGACAATGAAACAAAGCGTGGATACAAGCATAGATGGGAAAAGTGTAGTAAAAAGTTGTATCCAGCGTCTAGAATTTAGTGTGCGTTCTGCGTAAATGCATGCCCTTTAGGTGTGAACTGAGCTTTCATTTTAATGAACATTTTTTGTACGATTCTATGTTTGCTGTTTCATAGCTATGTGTGGATTGTGAATGCTATAATATTATGTAGTACAATATCGTGTTCATAGGTATGTATAATATTGTACAAAGTGCAGTCTGGTTGATTTGGAAGTACCTCTACATATACTTTCAGTGGTTTCAGCACGCCTCAGGGAGCAATACTGGGCGACAGTGAAAAACTATCTCAACCTTCATTCAATTTATTGCCTTTTGCCAAGAAGAATCAATATTCCACAGTCAGTACCTACACACTAAATACAGTAGAGTTTCGTTTACCCTTTTCCGGTAATGAGCCACGAGACGTATCGGTGTGTGCAATTAAATAGTTTTTTTTTTTTAATATATGTGAGATTTTATAGTAGCAGTGTATACGTGAAATTTTCACTCCGCCCACCACCATTCACGTTCGGCAGCGCCGTACCATGAATAAACTAACTCTCTAACTAAATACTAACCTAATGCGTTAATAATGTAGTTTATTCAAATAATTCATCGATTAATTTAAAAATTCTCTGTTATTTTCAACAACTTATTTAAAAAAATGTTTGTTTTGAGAAATAAAAATGTTTAAAGTACATTTCTTCCGTTGATTTACTTTATTCTTATTGTTATATTTGTATATACCTACGCCACTGGCCGACGCGACGAGACGTGCTTTACCATTCTCTAGTTGCACCTTACTCAAAGTAAGGATTCAAGGTCAACTTGAAAAGCGACTTTTGCTATATAATAGACGACCGTTAATTGACGATCGATAGAAAAATCGGTAATTATAAATATGGCAGTAAATAAATAATAATAACTGAACCGTAAGAAAAGGTGGAGGACATTTTTACGACCATATTATTTATCGCCGACTGTCAGTGAAAGTTAAAGCTTACCTACAGAGAGACACGGGCGACTATTAAATCGGCATTTATATTGCATGTACACTTCTCCAAACAAACACAAATCGACTGAAAGTGGATTGCCGCCGACTAAAAATCGGCCATCTGTTGTTTAACCTTTAATGGGAGTTTTTTCTGTTCTTATTCTAAACATACTGTTATTTAACTTATCATGTTATCACTCATTTGGCGTTAAAAAGCCAAATAAGTATGATACCCGCAACAGAGATTACTCTCAAACATAAAACAGAGCTTTCCTTGAGAAATCAGTTTAAAAATAAAGTTAAAAGTTAAAGGAACTGTGTCTTATAATATCTCAGATATATTCTGAACTTTTTTCTAATTTTTTGACGACTGTATCCATATACTTGGCTTAAGAAATATTCAATTCTATCACAGTCTCATCACGGCATGCAGGAGACCTTAGTAGTGCGCGAGAAGGAAAACGAATAGAGACGCTGAGTTGACGAGCGACAACTTAAAGAGAGGTTATTGTACTTACACTTACACAAACACACATGTAAACAATATGTCTGTACATATATAGGTATCACAATATACATGCCATCTGCATAACGTACATATCATATGCAAAAGTCTTTTGGGTTTGGTCAGCACAAAAATAAAAAGAAAACTACTTTGACCCAGAAGACGTGCAGTCGTAGATGAAATTTACAAGCTATTTGTGAAAAAGGTTTTCCGCCGTTAGAATACATAATATTTTTATATTGGCGAATCTAAAATTACTTACTTTTAGTTTTATATTTTGCACATACCGTTGAATTTAAAAATATCTTGATCATTTCATTTTTCCGTTCTTATTATATCCTAAAATAATTTGCTTAGCTAGATCGCATCTACTGTACAATACATTTTTTGCGCACTACTTTTCATGCTTGTTAAGCCTGTTTAACTCTAGTGCGTAAAGTAAAACCAACGTACGTGATCTAACCAATTCAACCGTAATTTTCATAAGCCACCCATTAAAAATATCTATAAGCAAAACAACAAATTCAAAATCGTTTGTACCTATATGAGTTGAATGTTAAAATATTTATCATAAATTATGTGGACAGTTAGCGCCGTAACTAACTTTTTTGGGGCTCTGGGCAAGACCTTATCACTGGGTCCCTCTACACAAAATTCTATGAATTAAATAAAGCTACTCTGTTGTTAGGACAGTAGTAAGGAGGGGGGAGGTGATCTACTATTTTTGTACAGGTTCTCAAAAAATTGTTTCAATCTTTCTGCTGTCTTTGTGGCGTCCCCCTTCCGTCTGGGCCCTGGGCACGTACCCCTGTTGCCCCTGCCTAGTTACGACCGTTTATGGACAATACTCCAAAACTTTGGGAAAGTTCCAAACTCCTCAAATTCTTAATGAAAGCCGCTGCACACGAGGCTAGATTTGCCGTTAGGTTCCTTGCCAGATTTGACTACTAGTTTTCTAGCGCTGGTCTTCTTGATTGTTCTTATGTGCTCGCTTCATACGAGACGTCTTTTCAACCTTGTTTTGTAGGTAGGTTCAGTGCGCGCGCAGTGATAGAACGGTAACCAAAGTGGACGTTTATTGTCTCTGAACAGAACACTCACTATATGGCATAGTGTTTGTTTGTGGGCGTTTGTTCATGTCCCCCACGTGACAAGATACTATTTGCTGATTGATTCTTGCTCAGAACAAGCAGAGGACCTAGCAAGAAAAATAGTTCCTGTTCTATTTTTAAAATCTATCCTGTGAACTAGCAGGCGAGCCCGCAGTACCCAGCGTGCCAGCGAGCAGAAGTTCAAGCAGTGTTTCCAGTCTCGTGTTCAAGCGGCCTTAAATCTGTACTGAGAACATTTCACATTTATGTCAAAAAATAGCAAGTCAAACTTTTTGCTGTTACGTCTTAAGGATATAAGTAATGGAATAACATTTCTGGTTCATTCCTTATCTGATCAAATGTAAGATTTGCATACATTGTGCGGTATGAAATACTTTACATCTGGGGTATCTGTTTCTTCAGTAATATAAAACAATTTGTATATTACAGTTTCCCTGCAGACTGATCTTTTTATTTTTTATTGCCAACCTTATTTTCTATTTCCTTTTCTCAATGCTAAATATCGATAGTGGCGATATTATATTACCTTGTATCTTCGATATTAATATTTCCCAGAGAATATAATTTAATGCTTATACGTGAGTACACTTACATTTTTATACCTAGGTATTTTCTAAATAGAATAACACTTATATGGTCAATAATATGGGTATCGAAAAATAATTTTTATACAGTATACTAGCTGCCCGGTTTTTATTTTTTTATTTCGCGCGGGTTTCTAGATTGCCCATTTAGTCTAGTCAACAAAATTATAAACGTGTTCAGGCTTGAAATAGCTCGTACAAAAATGACCAATGGCTCATTGGATTCGGAATGACGTCTAGAAAAATGTACCTATTAAAATATTTTATTAGTACATAAGAAATTGCAAAAGTTATAAACAAATAAAGAAGAAAGAAAAAAAGCATTTAGTTTTTCGCTGATATGTCAAAAACTATAAGCGATAACTGAAATTGGAAATAAGATTGTTAAAGAGGAGGAAATTTCCAATAAAAAAGTCTTATCCTCGGAACTCTATCTCTATACTATTTATAGTTTTAATTTAACGTTAAAAATAGGGTTTCGTGCCCTGTTGAGAGGATACAAAAGATAAATAATTTTCTTGTTATATAATAAATAACAATTTAAAAATTTGAATAAATTAGGGTGTCATCTTAACACTTGAAAGAATAAAGTTACGTTGAAAAAAAAAAATTTAAATATATTTTTAAAAAAGTGACGCAATTGTTAACCAAATATGTAATTTGTTTTGAAAAACCGTCTTCATTGACAACAACAAAAAATGTTTAAATAATTGGCCTATAAATTTTTTGCTGCTTGGAGCCCTTTTTGACATATATGTAGGTATATGTACTTAACTTTCCGTCATATAAATATTTATTAGTTATTTATTTTGTTCATTATAATAAACAAAGTAAACATTTTTTTAACACTTTTACAACGCGATTTTGTTAAATATACATATATGTAAAAAGAGCTCCAAAAGGCAAAAAAATTATAGGCCAATTATTTAAACATTTGTTAAAATATTGATCGAATTGCTCGGGATCATTATGCTTGTAAAAATACTGCAAGAATCTGCGGCTATTGATCGATTTATTCGAGATATCGCAAACAACTTCTCGATACAAAAGGGAATCAATCAGTAGCTCGGAAAGCCGGACGAAAATGACTGCCTACATGGAGAGAAACAATAACTTCACTCTTGTGTTCTTCTTTTTCTTTTTTAGATATACTACCCATCATTTAAAAAATCTTCATTCAACTGTGCAAATATTTCAATTTCTAGCGACAGCAAAAACGGAACGGACTTAACTCGTCCGTTTGTTTTTACACTTTCACTAAAAAAAAAACTGAAAAAACCTTATACAGCAAAAAGTCCCAAACCGTATTATTTTTAAAGTGGATTATTGGATTAGCTCCGTTAATGGGAAGAATTGAGATGTTATTTATGTGACACAATTCAATTACTTTCAACTGTTTTTAGTCGTCTTTGTGTTTCTAACCTAATAACGCTTTGTGAAACTCTTAAAACGTATATATAGGATCGATTAAACAAACATGTCGAAATAAAAGAATCAGCAAATTAGAGACTGGCTCAAAACAAGAAAACTTTTTAGTGAATAGAGACCAAAAGTTCTCGCTACTGTCAGGTGTCATTGTGCAAATATTTACATTCGAATAATTTGACAGCTACAAATAATTTCTCAAAAAAAAAGGACAACTGACAAAGGGCGTTTATATAGCATATTGTCATACTTCCGTGACATTTCACCGAATCTATACTGTTTTTACACGCTTTATATTAACTTCACTTGTAAGTTTGTATGTACGTATGTATGTATGTTTGTTTGTAACCTTCGTTTGGACTACAGCAAGTGGTTTATTACTATAGTATAATATGCCAGCACTGTAACTACAGTGGTTAGCCGTGCGGTCTAAGGCACGGGTCTTCGCTGACGTCAACTCTCGGAATCACGGGTCGTGGATTCTAATCCCGTCCACGCCGAAAAAAAAATTGTTTTTTTCGGCAAATTTTTGCCACTAAATCGAACTAAAAAGTGGAAAATAAATATAGTTTAAAAAAAAACTAAAAAACACGCATTATATCGAACTAAAAGTAAAAAATATTTTTTTTTAAAATAAGCCTAAAACAATAATGAATAAAAAATACTAGTATTATTGTGAAAAAAGCATGGGCGCTTTGTTCCACATTTTCTTACATCGAGCGCCCCACGCTTTTTTCACAGTAATACTAGTATTTTTTATTCATTATTGTTTTGAAATTATTTTAAAAAAAATATTTTTTTCTTTTTAGTTCGAAATAAAGCGTGTTTTTTAGTTTTTTTTAAACTATATTAATTTTTTTTTTGTAGGATATTAAAATGGGAGATGCGTTTCCAAAATTTAATCCCTTTATTCAAAGCAATGGCACGTCAATCCGGTGTCGGAGAGGCAACCGGATGGCGAGTGGTAATCTGGGCCTTTGAGTGGTGCAGAACCCCCTGGTAGCGGCCAAAGTGACCCCAAATGGACGGGGGCGGTGATATGGGGGTGGGGCAAAATCGAAAAATGTTTGAAAAGGCAACCGGATAAAAATGCGGTTGCATTGAAGGAAATACCCTAATTATATAATAAATTTTTTTTGCCATCCGAAACACACGGGCCGTTTTTGCACTAGCGAATAAAAAAAAAATAAAAAAAAAAACTGAAAAGGCAACCGCTTCAAAATTAGTGAGCATACTTATTGACACCACCAAACGTTGGAAAAAAATTGCCATCCGATCTTGATGGGCAGTTTCGGAGAAACAACCCCTCAAAGTGGCCGAAAAACCCTTTTTTTCGATTTTTTCAACAATAAGTAAAAAAAACACACTAAAAATTGTTCAAATCGGATGGCATTCGAAATTTATACTGTCCTAAGTACAAATAATAGTGTGTATCAATGCCATCCGATTTCGATTAAATTTACCCCTATTTAGCCACCCCCCAAACTCATGAAAATAACAATTTTATGCAGCGTATGGCATTATTTTTATTGTTATTGAGTTTTGGGGGTTGGTTAAATAGGGGTAAATTTAATCAAAATCGGATGGCATTGATACACACTATTATTTGTACTTAGGACAGTATAAATTTCGAATGCCATCCGATTTGAACAATTTTTAGTGTGTTTTTTTTACTTATTGTTGAAAAAATCGAAAAAAAGGGTTTTTCGGCGACTTTGAGGGGTTGTTTCTCCGAAACTGCCCATCAGGATCGGATGGCAATTTTTTTCCAACGTTTGGTGGTGTCAATAAGTATGCTCACTAATTTTGAAGCGGTTGCCTTTTCAGTTTTTTTTTTATTTTTTTTTTATTCGCTAGTGCAAAAACGGCCCGTGTGTTTCGGATGGCAAAAAAAATTTATTATATAATTAGGGTATTTCCTTCAATGCAACCGCATTTTTATCCGGTTGCCTTTTCAAACATTTTTCGATTTTGCCCCACCCCCATATCGCCGCCCCCGTCCATTTGGGGTCACTTTGGCCGCTACCAGGGGGTTCTGCACCACTCAAAGGCCCAGATTACCACTCGCCATCCGGTTGCCTCTCCGACACCGGATTGACGTGCCATTGCTTTGAATACTTTGTTTGCTTCACTCATTTTTATAGTAGGAGAGCTATCAAACATTTTTGGGTAGTTATTCCAGACACTGTGAAAATTTGTATAACACTTTTTTTGTATTGTCTGAATACAAAATCGAAGACCTGGCGGAAGAACAATGGGACCTAGACAAGTTGTGAATTTTTAACTTTGCAAATTTTATTTGCAAAAAAAGTCCTTGAGACATTTTGAAATTTTAATACCTTAAATTTTTGTATTTAATAAAATAAAAAATTAATTAACCAGATTATTAGTCAGGTCTAAATGTTTGCCAGGCGGTTTCAAAACTGTAGGTTGAAGTGTGTGTGTGGGGGTGTGTGTGTGTGTGAGAGAGAGAGATAGAGAGAGAGAGCATATATCGGCGGCCGGCTGAGTCTTGCGAGGTCAATCCTACTACAGCACGCTTCTATTCAGCCGGCAGCCGATATACGCTCTCTCTTACACTTCAAGCTACAGTTTTTAAACCGTCTAGCAAACATTTAAACCCGACTAAATAATCTGGTTTATTTATTTTTTTTTTTTATTGATTACTAAATTTGAATATATTTAAATTTCAAAATATCTCAAGGACTTTTTTCAAACAAAACTTTGCAAAGTTACAAATTCAAGGCTTGACTAGTCCCAACTACCTTTCAGCCAAATCTTCGATTTTGTATTCAGACATTACAAAAGAAGTGTTACACAAATTTTCACACTGCCTCAAATACCTACCCATAAAGGTTTAATATATTTTTTGGATTCTTCAAGTAAATAAAATTGTCGACCAATTTTTCTCAGACCATACGATATATTGACAAAAATGATAAAAATACAAATCAATATAACAAAAGATGACGTTTCGATCCGGATTTGGATCTTCTTCAGAAAAATCTAAAAATATAAAAATTAATTAGTATTAAATTATTAATTATTTATTTACACGAATGATGGAAGTTTGAAAGAATCAAACAAATTAATGAAAAATTAATAACAAACAATTTTTTAATATCAAATCCGGATCGAAACGTCATCTTTTGTTATATAGATTTGTATTTTTATCATTTTTGTCAATATATCGTATGGTCTGAGAAAAATTGGTCGACAATTTTATTTACTTGAAGAGTTCTATTCAGACGTTAATTAAAGATTTGTATTTTTTGGATTATTACGTCAAGTCAAAAAAAGTTTCTGACAAAACCGATAGTAACATGAGCGACTCCGCGAGTAAAAGCTAGTAAATATTATAACACCATTTTGTTTTTTTTAAATAATTTTTTAAGTCAACTTTCAGAATAAAAATTTTTCCATATAATTATTTCTACTTCTTGTTTTTTCGCTTTCCGGTCTCTTTTAATGTTGTTTTAAAACTTTGTAACATTTTAACTAAAAGAAGAA
Organism: Xanthostigma xanthostigma; assembly: GCA_963575645.1. Lineage (NCBI taxonomy): Eukaryota > Metazoa > Arthropoda > Insecta > Raphidioptera > Raphidiidae > Xanthostigma > Xanthostigma xanthostigma. The sequence continues at coordinate 20,315,585 of OY754468.1, forward strand.
ATAAAAGTCGTATGAACCCAATATTAAAACGATTAAATAAAAATATTATGTACTTAGTACACTGTAATAACACAAATGCTGACAAGGATTAAAAAATTAATCAGAAAAGGGTAACCGCTTAATAATGGCTGTTACGCTGTTTGTACCCATACCAGTATTTTCTTTATCCTTTTTATAAATTCCGTTTTGGTTACATCATCAAAACCATTATGAAATTAATTCGAAACCTTTAACAGCAACAATAGAAGATATATTTTACAATTGAGTATAACTTCGATGAAGAGCAGCATTTGTGTACTCAAATAAAAAATGATAAATTGTGCGAATTGAATAAAAAATAAAACCCCTTTAGTTTGTGATAGATAGGAAGATGGGGTGCGTAACATATACAGGATATTCATAGGGACGCGTTTATAATATGAATCAGTAGTTAAAATCAGTAGCGTAGATATAAATTCCTGATCAAAATAAACGCTATACTCGATTTAGTACCATTAAAAGTTTCTGAACGAAATGTTGAAGGCACGGAGAAAGATTTTCTGACTGAAATATCTCTACAATTCCGTACGGACGTTGAAGCAAATGACTTTCCAGATCGTCAAATTAGAAATTTGGCGTTCTCGGAAGTATTTTTTTTTTCGATGTCCGAGCAAAGTTGAAGAGATAGGAATAAGGTACTGTAGGCAGCTAATGTTTCTCCAAGCCTTTGCCATGCTCATTAACGGACTTTTGATTGTTTTAAACTTACCCTGGTCTCAAAAGGAAAAAAATGCTTCCAATTCAATTATTTCTTGAGCACTGAAAATATAATCGTTTAGGGAAAGTTTGGTTGGATAAGAATTCAAAAAAAGAAGCACTATTATTATATTATGTGCTTCGTCAAATTTGACCGGGGGTGTATACTAAAATAAAAATTCCGTAAGAATGTAGTGAAATTCATTCAGTTGATTATTGTGATCAAACTTTTTTTTTTATTATTTTTGTCAACAACTATATTAACAACTTCGTCGAGGAGTACGATAGACTTGATTGAAATCTATCCACAATTATTAAACATTTTAAAATATTAATTTCGAATTATTATTGTCTCAATATTATTTGATAAATATATTACTGCATCCTTGATATCAAGGTCTGAATTGCATGGGGCACGTTTAACTTGAAACATTCATTTATATCTAATGGCCATGTTCACCGAACGCAAGTAGTTTTTTCGGTTCATCTATTCTGCAGATAACTATTCCTTCGAATAAATAGCGATAATTCAATTCACCAACCATAATTATGTTTACTGCAGGTATAAATCTATTCTGCCTTAGTTCCAGGGTATAAATATTTATTCGCCTGTTACAATAATAATGGCCGCCACATACCTAACCTATAAACGTGGAGTATTATAACAACTGCAGTTGATCAGGTGAATCAATTTATGTGTTGTATATTAACCCTTTATGCACTGTATAGCTGCAAAACATTAAAGTTAGTTTTGTGTTATTGGGTTAGATTTAAACATTATTATTTTGTGAAACTTTCTTCTTGACGTTTACACTAACGCGATCCGTCGGGTTTTTGGGTGAACGTTACAATATTCAACAAAAAGAGCAAGGAGTATAGTGCAGTGTATATTTATTCTTTAACTATCTGATAATTTGCTTGGTAAATTGAAAGTTAATTTTATTCTAACGAATAAATTTGTTCCAAGATTAGTAACTTCTATCTTTAATAGTGTTCGGCTAATATGGGCATAAAAGAGAAAAAGAAAAACACGCAAATGAAGTTATTGTTTCACTTCGTGTAGGCAGCCATTTTCGTCTGGCTTTCCGAGCTCCTGATTGATTCCCTTTTCTGTTGGGAAGTTGCTTGCGATATCTTGATCAATTCGATCAATATTCCGGCGGTATATCTTACTAGGATAATTCGAGTCGCGCAAGCTATACGCGAAAATAAAAACGACGACTGTGCCCAGTTTTCACAGGGACGTCACTGTGATTTGTGTACACTGTATAGTTGAATACAGTTGTTTAAACATAAAATGTGTATTCACCTATAAAACCTTTATGTGTTCGTTGAACAGCCAAGCGTATACCTTCACATGTACACGGTCGCAGACTCCACACAATCTCGCATAAAGCGACAGCAACCCTTTGATCGACATCACACGCACACACAATCATTACACACACACGCATGCGCATACGTGTGTGTGTATAAGGGACCGAATTACGCACATGTAGGCTATATAGAGGAGTAAGATAACTCTAATCACAGAAAATGAACAAAAATCCATGCCCTGCTTTTTATGTGGAAATAAAAACAAAGAGATACAGGTTGTCTCCTGAATGTTTGGTAAATAACAGTTTCATGAGGGCTTGGTGATATTACCGGAGCCCTAACTATAGAGCGTCAGTATCTGCAGACTAAACGGTATATAGGGTGTCAAATCTAATTGTCAATGAGAAAATTTACAGTGTTATTAATTTTTTGTCATTTTTTAACAAATTTAACGTCACAAAGGATCCCGCACCAAATACATTGGAAAATGAATTTCGATAAAATTCTTTCTAACTGGGAGGAATGAATCAGTCTGTTGATGCTGAAAAAAGTTTCGAATACAACTTGGGTCTGAAAATCCCGGTGTTCAAAGTTCCAAGCTTATCAAAAACGGCTGTTTTGTGGCAGTTAACGAGCAACTTGCAATATGTAGACACAGATATATATGATGTACTAGCGGTCCCGCCCGGTTTCACCCGGGTGCAAAAGAATGAATGGGGAAGGAAGGGACATGAGTACACACATTTATCTTAGTTTACCGAGATGAATGTTGTGTCCAAATTTCATGATGATCGGAGTTACCGTTCAAAAGTTTTTGTCGATAAAGAGCAGTATTTAAACTTTTTTTTAACTAATATTTTTTTTAAATGAATTAAACAAAATTAAAATAAATTTAAATGTAAGCCTTAGAAGAAAGCAATGTAAAAAATAAAAATATATTCACCCAACGTGGGGCTCGAACCCACGACCCTAATATTGACAGTCGCATGCGCTACCGATTGATCTACCTGAGGTTATGTTCTTTCATCACTAATATGAGTATATCTAGTTAGTGCATTTCACATGAATAGAAGCTTATTTTTGAGATACTTTTTGCAACATTTTTCATTAAAGCTCCGCTTCTAATGGTCGTAGCGTAATATTATATAGCCTATAGCCTTCCTCGGTAAATGGGCTATCAAACAAAAAAAATTTTATTCAATTTGAACCAGTAGTTCCTGAGATTAGCGCGTTCAAACAAACAAACAAACTCTTCAGCTTTATTATATTAGTATAGATGATATGTAAGTATGTATATATGTATAATGGGATTTTCAGACCCAAGTTATATTGGAAACTTTTTCAGTATCAAATGACTGATTCATTCCGCTCTGTTAGAAAGAATTTCACCGAAATCCATGTTCCCATGTATTTGGTACGGGGTCCTTTGACAGCAAAGTTAATTTTAACATTGACAACTAATAGCTGTCAATTTAACTTCTAGCTTGTAACAAAGTTGCCTTAAATTTCAATCGCTAATAACTACGGTTGAGCTCACAATGGGTAGAATACGTCTTTACGAGTTCATCGCGCAGGTTTTGGTTTGCCTATGACGAACGAGTGTAGACGCACGAGCGTGATAGTCTTGAATTAGCTTCGTGTAAAGTTTTAAGTTAATGTAGCGTGGAAACGCGTTTAGCTAGAACCTTGAATCGGGTGTCTTTTTACAGAGCTCGTGGAGCACTACTAGGAGCTAGTGTGAGAGAAATAGTCGCCGGAATATAAATTGATATTAAATTGAAAATTAAAAATAGTTACACGTATCGTCTCATATGATTCGCAAATATGCTCGGAATTATAAAAAATGCAGTCAGCGGAAGACACACATCGAGAGGAATGGAATATGCCTAAAAAGTCCAGGATCGAGCGAAAGCAAGAGCTACGGCAACGTCGAAAAGGGAACGAAAAAACCCAAACGTCTACGGATCATGTGCAGGCGATACTGGGAACATCAGTAATGTGTTTTAATGAAAAATTTACGGTACGGACCCAAACTACGCTTTTCTTTAGTTTTTTTTTTGTAGACGCATAGTTTTGATTACGTTTTGATGGTCGTACAATTTAATTATATTTCTTTGGTATTCAGGTTTTCACTAATTAATGCAGACTAATAGTGGTACATAAAAATATTTATATTTACAGTAATACGGTCCTGCTAAAGTGAGTTAAGTAAATGTGTTTTTGCATTACATAATAGCAACATTACACAGAGTGCGTATACGTTATTTACTCATACAGACAAACATCCATACAAGTGTTACGCACTAGGGCTGAGCAATATTGGCGTTTAAGTCAGGATTGTTTGGTAATGAGTATTCAAAAAGTTGGCCCTGTTAGCTATTCAAAAAACAGCCAACGTAAACATTCATACGAGTATTCGAATATGATGACAGATCAATATAACCTAAAAAATCTTTGATAGCTGTCTACGGAGGGGCAAGAGGTGGATGGGGCGCTAGTAAAAATGTTTTCTTCATACCTCGATGGAAAGTACATAGTTTCGGCATCAATTATAAGGCAGAAAGTTTAATATTTACGCATTGTTGGGATTACACGCACTGGTGCGGGAAGTATATACGTTCGGGCGGCAGAAAAAATTACCTCTCAACTGTTGTTTAGATGTCGTTTCCATAACAATCCTATTACATTTTAGCTAATAATCGCGAACAACTGTCGTTCGTGTTTTTACATACAAAATCAAAGCTGTTTGCTTGGAATTTATTTGTGTTTTTATGTAATTAATAAGTAATTAATTAACTAATGTATTTAATAAACGTACTTACGACCGAGGTATGAAGAAAAATAGTATACACTATACACTGGCCGAAAGTTTGAGATTCTTGCACTGTGCGTCATGATGCCCTCGGCTCTCCTCGAGCATCATTTCGGCCCTTGTGGTTAATATACTATTTTGCACTACTCCCTATAAAATATCTGCTTTCTATAACATGTAAACGGGCATGTAAAGAGACCCATTATACGCACCAGTGCGGTAAAGTAAAATTCACTGAAGCACAAACTGTTGCATAAGGAGCCGACCATATGACTGAGCCGTACGGTATGGCACCTCGCTAACCTGGGCATTCACAGTTAATGTTTGGTGCTCGTCGTGCGGCTAGCCCTACCCCTACTAACCGCGCCACCACCGTCGCTGTTTAGGATCATAGCATATGAAGTTATTTGGCCTAGACCCTAGAGCCTTCCTGAATAAACGGGGCTATCTAATGCAGAAAGAATTTTTCAAATCGGATTAGTATTTCTTAAGTTCAAACAAACAAATTCTTCAGCTTTATTACAGTATAGATATCGATAGAATCGATTGCATATCGATCAACAAGCCTAACCCTGGCTACATTGTACGCACATGTAGATGTGTATAAAATATATGTGTAGGTATAGAGTCTATCTATAGAGTATTTGAATAGGTAGATATACACAATATTCATATAATATTGTACGGCAATATAACAGAATCAGCGATGCGTTCACTTTTCCGCCATCATCATCCTAAACAGACGACAACAGCCGGGGCCAAAAACACATATACACGCATGCACGCACCCAAGCAGTGACGTACGTCGACAAAGAAATGATATATATGGCCATATTCACTACTAAAGATAGAAATTACTGACCTTGGAACAAATTTATTCGTTACATTAAAGTTTACTTTCAATTCACCAACCAAATTATCAGGTAAAATAGTTAGTTAAAGAATAAATACACACTGCACTATACTCCTTGATATTTTTGATGAATATTGTAACATTCACCCAAAAATCCGACCGATGGAGTTAGTGTAATCGTCAAAAAAAGAGTTTCATTAAAATAATAGTTTTATCCTAACCCAATTGCACACAAAACTTCCACTAATAGTCAGAGTGCCATAAAATATAATGTTCTCTGACAAATAACATGAACCATTTAAAATGTCTGACACCTCGAATATGTCGAACATATTCCAGGTGTCAGACATTTTAAATGGTTCATGTTATTTGTCAGAGAACATTATTTTAGCGTTTTGGTTGAAGTTTTTAAGCTATCCAATTAAAAAAATAAACATTATCTATAAATTTTTACATGTCGTCGAACCGATATCTTTCGGAAAATTTAGAGGGAAAACAACCCAAAATCAAGAAAAGTCATAGAGGAAATAGGTGTTAGACTAGGCCTAATGAAGCCATATACAAAGTTTGGGGAGAGTATGTGTCAATAAAATTTTTACCGAGGGGCATTCTGACTACAACTTTAATATTTTACAACTATACGTCTATACACTTCACAAAGGATTAAACAACACATAAATAAATTTACAAGAGCAACTGCAGATATAATACTTCACGTTTATATGTTAGGTATTATGATCTATGTGGCGGTCATTATTATTTTCTCAGGCGAATAAATATTTATACCCGACAATTTGGACAGAAGATATTTATAACTGCAGCAAACATAATTTTGCTTGGTGAATTGAATTATCGCTATTTATTCAGAGGAATGAAACAAATGAACCGAATAAATAACTACTTACGTTCGGTGAATCTGGCCAACAGAGAGATTTATAGTTTTCTAAAAGTCTTTGCTGGTTTTGCCATTTATAAATTTCTTGCAAGATTTAGCTCCTATAGTTTTCAAGCGTACTATGGCACTGGATTTCGCGATGGCTTTTTCGATGAGAAACATCTATTGACGCGCTAGGCAGTACCAACGGCTTTACGCTCTTTTGTGCCGTCATGCCCCCTCTGCGCCATCGCTCTCGACTCTCTTGTGTGTGTGTGTGTGAGTGCGCGCGCTATCCGACTATAGTATACTTGACACGTTCACCACTTGTAATACACACTTTGTATTAGTTACAGAGTGAAATTTAGTTACAGGGCGAAATTTAGTTATCAAAATTTCGCTTAAATGTACCTATGTTTCACATCTGCCAGGCGGCCCACGATGGCTATCTCTTTTTTTTATCGCGTCGCGTCACTGTGTAAGTTTCGAATATATAAAACTGTCGCGTTGCGTGTGGTTGCAAACCGATAATTTGAAATATTTTTCAGTTGGATTGTACCTACAACTTGGTTCAATGTACATATTTGACTAAAGAAAACTCTTCAGGATCGACAGTAAATACTTTCAAAAAATTATAATTGTTTTTATATTTTCACTAAGTTTTGATGATCGTTTTATTTGCATAAGCGTCGATTTTTTCCGCAAATTTGATCACATGGAGGTCGATTTTAACTGAAAGCCCTACTCGAACCAGAGCGTAGACAGGTAAAAAATAGCCTGAACTTTTAATTTTGATACCAACAGATAGTGTACGAGATTTAAAAAAAGCGGTTTAGACGTTTTTTAAACAGACGAATAGACAGGCTGACGAAAATTCTGTAGTTTCAGTATCAGAAAAATATTGAAGAAATTGAAAGAAAATAAATACACCCGTTACTGTATTTACTTTTTAACAGTTGTGATGACAATTTATTCATAACGATATATAAATTTACGCAAGTACTACGTTGGTACTGTATCACTAAAATCAACTGAAAAAAATTTGTTAAACTGTTGAAATTAGGTTTTATTTTGCATATTTTTTTAATTGAGAAGAAATTAAATATTCAAAGTTGATTTATAAATAAATTTTAAAACATTCAGTTTTTTATGTACGGCGGTTGAAAAACTTTTATTTGACGTTTCAAGTCACGTTCTAAAGATGGCTGTGGAAATTGGAAATACGTGATGTAGGCATGGCGAAAATTTAACAGAATATTAAAATGTATAATAAGTGATAACTAGTGAAAGTTTTTTAAATTTAAAATAAAAATGGTAATATTATTTCACGGTAAATGTATTGACTTTTTTGGCCTTTCCATTTATGTATACGCAATGTGTTCAACGATAATGGTAACAGTGAATAATATTATTCTTGTATCCTACTCAATACAAAAAAAAATGAATATTTTTTTATTTAAGTCTAAACTGAGTAGGTATATTTTTTGTACTGCATACTCAACCAGAAGTGTGCATTCTTTTTTTTTAAATTGCAAAATTAATTTTTTTTTACATTTTCGAAATCTCAATTTTTTCTCTATAAACTGATTTAACATTATCAATTTATTAGGTAATTAAACAAACAGTAATGATTATTGTTAATATTTATACATGTGTGGAGTGCTACAAAAGTAATTATTATTGTTTGTTTAATTAATAAATCGATAACGATATGGCAATTTTATATGAATTTATAGAGAAAAAATAGAGATTTAAATAATGTTACAAAAATAGATATGTATGTTGCCATTTGAAAAACAAAAATTGCATGTACACTTCCGGTTGAGTTTGAAGTACAAAAAAATATACCTCAGCAGTTTCCGATAGTAAATTTTGAGTTGAATAAGAAACTATTCATACTTTTCTTTTGTATCTAGTTGGATTCAAACATTATTCACTGTTACCTCTGCTTTAGTCGTTGGTGTATTTCAAAATGAGCTGCTTCACAATCAAGTGTACCTCGCTCTCCTGAAAAACGAGAAAAAAAATAAGATCAGTCATTGTACATGCGTTAAATAAATTAGGAAACTATTCGGCGACCTGTATAAAAAAAATCAATGACGGCACTGCAGCGAAACCGGAATATAAAACTTTTTTTTTAATTGTAAAGCGGAATAAGAAAAGTGTAGAGCCGGACATATTATTTAATCGTCCCCTTGACTGCCACTGTGCGGGGATGCGAGCGTCTGTCGGGCGCGTGTGTGCGTATAGTGTACGCAGCGCGAGACAAGCGACGTAAGCTCAGTATAGGTACGTGCGTGTGTGTGTAATGCTGATGTTTACTGTAAACACAATGGCCATCGCTTTGCTGATTTACCGAGCGTAACGCACGGGTGTCATTGTGTGCCCCGTTTGGAGTGAGAGTGTGCGATTCTCCCATCGCTCGAATCGTTTATGTAATATGCACTGTGATTTAAATTTAGATTATGACAGCGGCTAACATTGATTATGTTTTTTTATCAAATTAAAGTACACTAGTGTGACCTGTGCGAATTATTCGCACTAAAAAAGTATAATAATTATCACTTTACAAAATTATTTTTTAAATATGATTGCAGGTATTCAATTCGTTTCTAATTTTGCACACTGCTTATAACGTTCTTCTTTTTGTTGTATTACAATATGAAGCTCAGATGACAAATCGAAGAAATATTTTACTAAAATTGTCATATAGAGGCGAAAGTAGCAAAAGCGTTGAACTAAGCCAGATGGCATCGTGCAGCATAGCTGTGACGTTGTTCAGCGTTGCTCGCTGTTTCAAAATTAAAACCGTCAGATGGCAGTATGCAGTATTGTGTCTGTTGTATTACAATATGAAGGTCAGATGACAGATCGAAGTGTTGACGTTTTTTAAAAATTAAAGCCGTTAGATGACAGACGTTGTTCAGCGTTGCTGTATTTTAATTAATTTACAAAAACAAAAGCAATAATAAATGTTTTAGTTGTCGATGTCAGTAGAGTAAGCAATTATCTGTAAAATGATATATAATTTACGTGGAGAAATTGCGAGGTTTTTTCCAAAAAGAGAGGCAAACATCTTTAACCTTAGCGTATTAATATATATGATACCTGTGTTACGTCGCAATTGACATAATTTTACAAGCTATGGTTTTGAGTGTGCTGTGATAGATTGATAAATCGAAACTAGTCATGGAACGACGATCATATATCACTGGGTTAATTGTCGATTTGTTGATGAATGAGTTTTGTTTTTAATGATGGTTGCGAGGGACGCGGAAAAAAGTGTCAGTAGTTGTTGTTGAATTTTTGAATAAGGAAGTGTTACAGGAGACGCGTTGGAAAAGTTTGGTTGTTGGTTGTTGTGAATTATTGGTTTTAGTAGTTAAATGGTTTTTGCGAATAAATGGTTTTGTGGATTAATGTTTTGGTAATTTAATGGTTCTGATGTATTAATGGTTTTTGGTAAATGAATGGTTTTGTGGATAAATGTTTTGGTGAATTACTGGTTCTGATGGATTAATGGTTTTGTGAGAAACGTTGTTTTGGCTGTACATTATAAATGTATGTGACATTTTCCGGAGACGCTAATTATTCCCTTTGAAGATATCGAGTCGTGGGTAGATGTTACTTGGAAGATATTGCGAGTGAATTTGACCACCCAGGTATTCGTAAATAAATAAGGTACAATCTTCTTTTTTTTTTTTTTTTTTTTAACAGTGCAAGTATGGATTAATAATTCGCGAATTTTAGTGACTTAATATTGAATATATTACGTGGAACAAAAACAATATTAATTATTATTTTCAACAGATATGTACGTTTCCATAGTTACTAAACTATTGTGTTAATAATTTCACGTCTTGTCCGATTTTATTGTGTATTTTTTTTATAGCCTAATTTTTTTAAGTTATCTGAGGCCCATCTTATAAGTGGTCCAGTTCCTTAACGTTTCGTACAGCTTTCAGAATTTATGAACTAGTGCCCGAATGTAAAATTGGCTTTAGATTTTATCTGAATTTTGTACTATATATATAATTTTTTTTATTTGGTAATTCATTTGATATTTGATGATTTCGTTAGTGGCCACGTACGAATTAATTTTAAGAATGCACAATATCTAATCGTGTATCATATCTTACCTTAAAAGTGATATTTCACTTACGTTCACTAAATTTTATTGATCTATTAATATTATATCCACCGTTTATTCAATAATAATCTTTTGGCTATCATAATATTATCAAATTGTTAATTGTTAAGAGAATCTTTCACTAGGTTGATGTTCCTTTATTTTCTTATTACTATTAAATTCATTTTGGCAAAGTTTGTGTTTTATTTGGTCAAATTCACGAATACAGTCTACAGGTGAAGCCAACATCTGTTGGATTGTTTAAAAACAGAGGAAGTTTGGCTTGGCGCCCTATAAAATCACAAATTAAAGCTTTACACTCCCTCTTGGGTAGCTTTTTCCTCTGTGATATTTGACACCACCAACATCGGTAAGTACGTAGTCATTAAGGTTAATTTTGTGTCGGTATTATTTTATCGAACCCCCCCACAGCGCCGACGAGCTACGGCGGGCCTCGTAGGATTTGTTTGTGAGACCGGAAATAGTGGTCGTCACACCTGTTATCTTATCTCGAAACATCTATTAGCGCAAAGAAAATCCCCTTTATCGTGTCTGTTTGTACGTGCATGATTTACTTGAAAACTGCTGAGTCGATTTCAGTTTGGTTCTCACGATTGTATAGATCTATAGATCATATAACTTTTGAATATATAGATTAGGTATATTTTTTTAGTACTTCAATCTCAACCGGAAGTGTACATGCATTTTTTGTCATTCCGACCCACAAGGAATGGTACTACATTAGGTCAAAAATCACTTTCCAAAAATTTTACAATATTTTTTCGTTTTGAGGTCCCCCGAATGCAAAAAATATATTTTTGGAAAAACTCTGTGCGTCTGTTAGTTGGTTAGTCTGCTTCGTCATTGAACACGATACAGGTCAAACGGATGAGTTGGATTGAAACCAAATTTTGGGAGGATGTTTGGTATGCAAATATGAAGAAACCTATTTTTTTGGGAACGCATGCGTAAAGAGATATTATAGCATATAATATCTCTTTACGCATGCGTTCCCAAAAAAATACGGTGTTTTTTTATATAATAATTCATAACGGCTTATTATTCTAGTTATTATTTCAAGAAAGTTTCGTTTAAATTTTTTTTTCTAAATTTTATCGTTCCGGAAATATTTTGAAAAGAAAAAAATCAGCTGTTCATTTGTTTTGTAGATCTGTCAGAAATAAACCAGTTAAGCATGCTTTGATTAATTTTTACATGACGTGGAAAAAATTATGTAGGTAGCCGCATGATAGCAAATATAATATTGCATACTAGTCATTACCCGCGTCACCTCACGCGATATCAGAAATTTTATTTTCTTTAGTATACTATATCAAATATAAACATTTTGAAGTTGGATTGCTTCCGTCGCCCAATTGGCAACATATATTTTTTTTTACAATTTAGAATATTCATTTGTTTCTCTATAAATTCAGATAAATATTTCATTAGGTTACATAAGAAAATATTCTTGAAAAGCGTTAACAATTAATTAATTAAATAGACATTATTTTTCATAGCACTCCATACACATGTGTAAATTATTAATAATAATTATAACGTTTATCTCGAATATTTTCTTATGTAACCTTATGAAAAATGTATATGAATTTATAAAGAAAAAAATAGGTACTTAGAAAATGTAAAAAAATATATGTTGCCATTTGAAAAAAATGTACGTTGACTTCCGGTTGAGTTTGAAATACCTACAAAAAATATACACCAGTAGTCTCCGATAATAATAAATCTCGAATAGGATAAAATACTAAGTATTTAAACATTTTTTAGTATGAATTAGATAGATAGATAAGAAACTTTATTCTGTTAATACTGTCAGAACAGTGTAGAATGCGTCAGTTACATATATAAAATTAAAATTTATGATTAAAAAATTCCTCAACAGAATAAAAATTTGTCTCTAATAAAATAGATTTTAATTTTTGTTTAAATTTTGTAGCCGGTAGATTTTTGATTTCAGGGGGCAACTTATTGAACATTTTCAACATAGCATTAACAGGACCTTTGTTCACAGTAGTTAATGACGTGTAGTCTAGTCTAAAGTTTGTTCGTGTTCTTATTCACTGTACCATTTTCGGTGAACACACTGGATAACTCGAAGCGCGCTATGTGTACATTTTACAGCGTCTGTAGTCTCTATAGTCTAAATTAATTGTCTGTTAACACGTTCACTGCTCATGACGCGAAATCGCGTCATACGCAATCAGTCAGAGCGGCTGATGACGCGATATAGCGTCACGGTAGTAGGCATGCATAGAGCGAATTATGTGACTCAGCTGCTTCCGTATACATGCGATGTGTTGTGAGCCTGTGCATTACGTGTCGAATAACTATATTTAAGTGCTAGTTTGAGTTCGTGATGGATTCCGACGGTGCAGGGCCCTCCGGAGTAAAAAGACCAAAAATACATGAAAAACGTGAAAACAGGTTTCGGTATAAACTACCTTTAGCCGAATCCGACATCGAAAAAATTTTATTGGCCTCTGACGATGATTTTGAGGATTCCGCTTCAGAATATGAGAAAAGTGAGTCGGATTTGGATGAAGTTGAAAATGTGCCTGTTGAGACAGATGCAGATTTGGATTTAGATACCACTCCCCTGCAAGTCCCTGTTCCAACAACCTCCGATGAGCCTGTAAAATGGACTCAAACTCCTAGCAAACGTGTGGTGCCTTTTACAGGAAAACAGGAGTTAAAAATAGTGCCAGATGGTGAGTATAAAATTTAATTTTTAATTATTATTTTTGAACTGTGCATAATATAGTACTTGAAAAAAAAAACGTGTATTTACAGGGAAAAGGCCGATAGATTATTTCAATTTATTGGTTGACGACAGCTTTTTTGAAATTCTTGTTCGGGAAACAAACCGCTATGCAGTCGAGGTATTCCAGTCGGAAAATGTAGGTGAATTTTCCAGAATAACTCGTTGGCGTGATACTACTGTAGCCGAAATGCGTCTCTTTTTTGGGTTGTTTTTACATATGGGGACAATTCAACTCAATCGAATCCAAGATTATTGGAAGAAAGACAGACTTTTCAATGTACCTTTTTTTTCGACGCATATGAGCAGAGACCGGTTTACAATAAATTATGCGTTGTTTACATTTTGCCGAAAATCCAAAATCAGGCGACCCAAATCCTAAAGATCGATTGTACAAAATTCGACCTTTGATTGATTATTTCAATAATAAAATGATAAATGTCTACTCCCCGAACCAAAACCTATCCCTTGATGAATCTATGATCCTATGGCGCGGAAGGTTAGTATTTAGGCAGTATATAAAAAATAAACGCCACAAGTACGGAATCAAACTGTACATGCTGACCGAACCAGACGGAACGATACTAAAGTTTTCTGTCTATACTGGAATGTTAGATGATTTCGGTGGCAAAGGACATGCCGCCAATGTAGTACTCCATCTAATGGAAGAAAGGCTAGATGCAGGACACTCACTATTCATGGACAATTATTATAATAGTTATTATTTATCGTGCAAACTATTAGATAGAGGGACATACTGCACCGGTACGCTGCGACTTGGAAAGACAACCCTGTAGAAGTAAAAAATGCGAAGCTGAAAGCGGGTGATAATATTGCTCGCTACTCTAATGGTGTATTGGTCGGAAAGTGGCGCGACAAGCGTGATGTCTCTTATATTTCCACTGAATTTTCGCACGATTTTGTTGAGTACAGAAATAAAAGGGACCAGGAAAAGAAGAAACCAGAGGCCATATACATGTATAATAAAAACATGGGTGGTGTTGACAAGCAGGATCAAATGCTGTCTTATTATCCCTGCTCTAGAAAAACTCTTCGTTGGTACAAAAACTTGGAATTCACATCCTACAAATGATGTTATTGAATTCATATTTTTTATACAAAAAATATGAAGGGAGCCGAATTTCATTATATGATTTCAGACTACGAGTAATAGAAGAACTTGTGCCACCAAAGGTAGAAACACAACCACCCACACCTATTTCAGTTCAGCACGTACCAGAAAAAAATCCGCTTCGACCGAACTCCAAAGCCAGACCCCGCAGAAGATGCCAGGCATGCTACAAAAAAAAATATTAGAAAGGACACAATTTATTTCTGCCCTGCATGTCCGTCAAAGCCAGCTCTGTGTTTGGATGGTACTTGTTTTGCGGAGTTTCATGAAGGTTGAAGTTGTATTTTATAATTTTTGTACCAAAGAATACATTTTTGTTACCAGTTTGTTTTTTACTCTTGAATGATGTTTGGATGGTACTTGTTTTGCGTAGTTTCGTGAAGGCTGGTCAGCTGTTTTTGTGCCAAAGAATATATTTTTGTTATTTTTTTTATATTATTTTATATTATATGTTTTTTGTTGAATGTTTTTTTCGTTTTCTGCCAAATAAAATATTTTTTTTACATGTTATAGGTATTTCAGTTGTTTTTTTTATTCGATTCCGTTTTTGGTTTCTTTGTCTTTTCTTTTCTTTATTTTGTTTTTTTGTACGTTCATAAGCAAATGAAAGTATTTCAGTTAATTTTTTTTCAATTTTTGTTTTTGATTTGTGTTTTTGGTTGTTTTTTTTTTATTTTTTTACGTTCATTTATATTTCAGGTATGAATTGCAGCAAATATATTTACTTTTGAAACAACATCACGCATGACGCGATAGTGCGTCATGAGCCTTATATTAAAATATTCATTGCGTAAGGCTGATAACGCATTTTTGCGTCATGGCGGTTTTTTAAATTTTTTTCAAAATTTTTGACAAAATGCACTTCTTGGTGGTATGTGGTAACACTGAAAAACCGTCAGAAAAAAAATCAACCTTTAGCTTCTGGGGGTCCCTACGAATATTGCGTGAGCAGTGAACGTGTTAAACTCTATAAGTCGAAGTAATAAATTTGTTAATCATTAAAAGTTGGTTGTCAGAAATTCTAGGTATAAGTCTAAAACTCAATAGTTTCAAATTTTTAGATTTTCCCTTGAAGTTCGAGTTACAGAGTTTGTACTGTACCTCAAAAGATGACACGATGACCGGTGCGGAGAATCAAGGCAACACTGTATTGTGC
Organism: Xanthostigma xanthostigma; assembly: GCA_963575645.1. Taxonomy (NCBI): domain Eukaryota; kingdom Metazoa; phylum Arthropoda; class Insecta; order Raphidioptera; family Raphidiidae; genus Xanthostigma; species Xanthostigma xanthostigma. Next base: position 20,331,372 of record OY754468.1, read on the forward strand.
TTTAGAACCAGTCAGAGAAGCTTTCAAGCGCCAACCGTTCACTCACGCTTACTTAACGATAATACTTAATTAAAGTTGAATACACACTCGTTATGTAGAAACTGTTATTTTTATAGCGGTTCCCGTTTTAAAATTAGATTACCGGAAAAAAATGTTTAATGAGTGCGCCTATTTGTTGAAACGAGGCGAATGTTCATTAATAGGTTAAATTAAAAGCGTAACATTTTTTAAATAACCGATGTGTAATTTTCCGTGAATTATCTTTAAAAGGACAATATGCCACATTATACAGCATGATTTTTTAGTTGATTCTTCTTTTTTAACAGCGTGTAGAAATCAAATAGACAAACAAATATTTCAACTAACTTTTTTATGAAAACTCAAAAATGAAAGAGGAACGAGTTTTCAAAGTTTTATTAAATTTTGAGGTCGGTCCTGGCGTTATGTTATGTCACTATGGAAATATGTTATGTCATTATCAAGTATTCACAGAAATTGTTCACAGTTGTCCCCGTTTTGTAGGATACAAAGATGCGTGTGTCGTAGCCATGCTTCTTGTACATGCTTGTAATAACAATAAGGGCCTTCCGCGAATTATTTGGGATGCATTTCCGATTCATGCTATACATTTCTTCACGTGTGTTAACCAAGCTTTTGAATTAATTAAATAACATTAAACTTTGAAAGGCTGTTTCTCTCGTATTTTTGAATTTTGATAAAAATGTTATTTGAAATATTTGATCGTCTATTTGATTTCTACACGCTGTTAAAAAAGAAGAATTAAGTTAAAAATCATTCTGTAAGTATATACCGGATGATCCATTTTAATCTTACTAGGCAGATATTTGAAAGCAGTGCAGGGGTTAAAAAAAAGTTTCCAACAAAAGTTGTACGGTAGTTAGGGGGACATCGTTCGGGGGCACAATCGTCCCCTTTACCCCCAACCCTTCTCGGGAGGTGGGGATAAGTCAAATTTTTTAAATAGCAACCCCCATTTTTTATGACGTATTTTGATTGAGTTGGCAAAAAAATACAACTTTCGTTGGAAACTTTTTTTTTCGAAAATGCAAATCTGTCGAGGTGATTTGTCCACCGGCAAAGAAGATGACCCAGATGATCCAGAAATATCAATAGATATTATTGACAACTTTCAAATCTCAAAAATCCGGTCCTGTCTATGAAATACTCAAGAAAAAGTCCCATTGAACTTTGAAAAATGTTATTTTGACAGCTCGGTAACTTGACAGATTTGCATTTTCGAAAAAAAAGTTTCCAACGAAAGTTGTATTTTTTTGCCAACTCAATCAAACTGCGTCATAAAAAATGGGGGTTACTTTTGTTGGAAACTTTTTTTTAACCCCACTGTTTTCAAATATCTGCCTGGTAAGATTAAAATGAATCAGCTTGTATATATATTTTTGGTTGGGTTTTCAGAGTGCTGGAATGTTGTTTATAATGACAGGTCCATTGTCCATCCCACGACTGGTCTACTTGAAAAATATTTGTTATTTATCAAGTCTTGAGAACGGGTTTAGAGTAGTGTCGTTTAGAGAAAAGAGTAGCAAGGTGATGAACCTGCGTAGAAAGAGGAGTGGGAAAAGCGATCTGTAGCTCCGTAATTTGTAATTACCACGGACAATCATTGACGGTATCTGGACTAGCAAATAAATGACCATATTCGTAGAACCGCAACTTATTATTAGAAAACATAGACTCGTTAGACTCGAAACTCGTTTGTGCGCAGAAATTACGCTACTATCTTATCTAGACGATACTACTTGTACAAACATTTTCAATCGGCCCCGCAAATAATTGTCAAAGAACGGCAAATAAATCTACAGAGAGATTGTGAATTATAGACGTTCAATAGCTGAGGTCATCAGCGTCTATAAATAAATCTACACTTGTCGAACGTTCAGATATATCCAACTGTGTAGGCTTTCACGGCCAGTGCTGATCCAAATCTTCTTGGATTCCGGGCTTGTATGCCGTGGTCCATTGGTATTTGTACGTGACGTTTCGTCGACAACTGCGGTAGACATTATCAAAGGCGATGTGGTAGCGGGCGAAGTGTCCTTCGAGGCTGCTCACAGTTAAGTGTGTCGACAAGTGTGGTACTTCCGTCTTTTATGGTCAGCGTGCATGTGTTCTCTACTCGGTCGTAGTATGCTCTTCTGTGATTGGTCGTTCCATTCAGTGGGTTGGAATTTCCTCCCCGAAAATATATCTGTACTGATGCACTTTCAAAGCACGTAATATAAAAAAGAAATTACAGACATGAAATGCACGGTTACGTCCTGACATAAGTATTATACAGTGTAAACTCTATATAGCGAAATTGAAGGAACCGGGTATTTTATTGCGTTATAAAGAGTTTTTGCTAAACGGAGACAAAAAGAAAGCAATATAATTTTACGAATAAGTGGTTTTAATTTTGACTAAATCAAGTGAAAAACATTTACACAACAAAATTATAAACTGTTAACTTTATTCGTATTTTGGGACACAGTAGGATCATTCTGAAGAAGGTCCAAATCCGGACTGAAACGTTAATGTATAAATTATATTTTTTGTTAATATATTGTCTGAAAAATTGGTCGATAATTTTATTTATTGAACAGTGGGATCATCTTTGTTAAATATAATAAAATAATTTGAGGCATGCAAAGCTTGTTCAATGCTTGGTCGTGGCTCAAGATCATCCACTTCGTCTTTTTCATCGCCTTGTTCCTCCTCATTTTTCCTTACTGAATCATGAATTTTTTCATCAGTAAATGAAGAATCCCATTGTTGGGGTCTAAATAATGACGTATTGTTTCGCTATATACAGTATTTCAATATATGGATAACAAACCTTAGCAATTTCTACGTTTTAAGGAGTTTTTCGTTAAATAGAAGTTCGCTATATAGAGTTTACACTGTATTTGAAAATTGGAGTTTGTATATACGAAAGTCATATCACAAGACACGACAGAATAACGTACTTTGTAGGTAGTCAGTTACATAGGTGCATGGCATAATTTACAGAGAGAAATTTTACGATGATATTAAATGTGACGTAATTTAACGACTTTTTTCGCATATAACGTTGATTTTAAAATCTTTGACCATAAAATAACTAATAAAGCTTTATTTGGCTCACATGTCTATCTAAAGAATCATATTTCATATTACCACCGGGGGTTGGCAACAATACTTTATGTAACTAATTTACTTTTTATTGATATAGAAAGAAAAGAATTGTAAATTAAAAATTTTATTACATTTTTATTACAAATTGAGGAAATGATGTTGAAAAATAACATGTCGATTTTTTGTTTATTTAATCTAGATTAGAAATTTTTCTTAACCGTTGGTCGGGGGGAGGGAAACACAAATAGTTTATTGAAAAACTGAACATTTTATTTTTAAATGAATTCACACGAAACAGCTACTAAACGAATGTTTAGTACGAATGAAGAACTTTTTTCATGAATTTTTTAACGACACTAACGTAGGTGGATTCTACTCAAAATTTTATGCTTAATTAATATTCATATCGATGTAGTTGAAATTTGATATTCATAAAACAAAACCGTATTTCCTATAGGCTGTGTGCACGAAGTCTACTAGCGCCGCTAGTGGGTAATAGAGAATTATTGAACTCACTTTTTATGGAAATCGTGACATGTTTCTAAGGTGATAAGTCAAAAACTTATATTGGCCATGATGTGTCAAAAAAAATTTAATAAGAAAAATTGACGTTAATTTGTTTACACTGACAGCGGAACGTCAAATTAGGGCGCCAATGGTCTTTATTTTACTTAAATCGCCATCAGCGCAACAGCACGGAACGCAACAAGCATAATATCCAGATCGCTTAGTTTTCCTATGTTTTCTTTGTAATTAAAAAAAACTTCATAAAATTATAACTATTCTCACTTTTAATAAACATTGCTCACTGACATACGGAAAATTTGAGCTTGAAGTTTCTCCTAGTGCTCACCACAAACGCTCGCATCGATAAATTTGTACTCCGCCTGCCTGCACATAGCCCATACGCACGATTGAAATAAAATTTCTTTTAATTTGTTTTTTACACTCTCACTTTTTGAGAAATATACACTTACACATTAAATCACTCGTAAAATAAATTACGTTTTCTATGCTTACTGTTTCGCGTCCGTAGCTATGTTTCCTACATATGCGTTTTGATGCCGACGACCTATCAGTCGATGCCTTTAAATAGCGGAAATCGATCACAATTTTCTTTTGCGTCTGCGTAGCCATGTTTCATATTTCGTTCAAGATAGTTTCTACGATGTCGCCATCTGTCAGCCGATAATTTTAAATAACCGAATAACGGAAACTGCGTCCGCATACTTCCGCCCAAAAAAAGATCTGAGCTACTCTCAAGTCGCGCCTAAAGAAGTTTCACTTCGAAAAATATTAAATCCATAACAACCGTTAAATTCTCATGCGTTTTTTATTTACTTTTTAACCCTTTACAACCGGCTAAACTTTTTTTTGTTTTTGATTATTTAGGGACCAAAGAACCGAGGAAAATTAATAAAAATAAATGTGTACCCCTGTTTAACTCTGAAAATAACTCGCCCGAAATAACCGTGCGAAGCCGGTTGTGTTCACAATAAATTAATGTGTTCACGGCAAAAAAAATTGTCGATAGTCACGCTCGCCCGTATAGAATCGATTGTAAAGGGTTAAGAAAATTTAAATCCATAATCAAAATAATTTTCTTGCTGTACAAAACAACATGAGCATATTTATTATTAGAGTTAATAAATTTTGATTTGCTCTTTGTAGCCGTTTCGTATATGCATGTGATTAAATTGCTTATTGTGCCCATATATTATGTATATAGTTAATTGTACCGAGAATCCGTCTGTAAGCAACAAATTTAATTTATTCAGAAATAATTAATTGAATATAAAGCTTCTGTCTATCTATACTTACTGGCCGTTCCAACAATGTTAGCTTTGATCTCCTGTACAACTGGTTAGGAACTATCACAAAAGATTTGAACTAAAGCAATTATACTGCAAGATTTCTATAGTAAATAACAAAAACGTTCATTATGTAAGTTCTCTATTCCAATTAATCTATTCTAAAAGATATGTTAATTTGTAATTGATAAATTAGTTATAAAGGGTGTACCATCGAAATGAGAAGAACAAAAAAGTTTCGCCGAGGTATGAAGGAAAATAGTACCTATACACCACAAGAGCAGAAAGTTTGAGATTCTCGATCGAGCGCTTCATGACGCGTAGTTCAAGGATCTCAAACTTTCTACCAGTGTGGTGTATAGGTACTATTTTTTTTCATACTTCGGCGAAACTTTTTTTGACCAAAGAACCCAGAAAAGTTAATAAAAAAAATTCCAGTCAATTGGACGATGGGACCATTCCAGCTTCAAAATGTTGACATTTGATATGGCATAATAAGGAAAATAGAATTTTCGATATCGCGTGAGGTGACGCAGGTAATGGCTAGTATTCAATATTATATTTGCTATTCGTTGCCATAGTTACCTACATAATAATATGTTCCACGTCATGTAAAAAATAATCAAAGCATGCTTAACAAGTTTATTTCTGACAGGTCTACAAAACAAAAACAGCTGATATTGTTTATTTTCCAAATATTTCTGACACTAGTTTAGAAAAAACTTTTTAATGAAACTTTTTTGAAAAAATAAATAGAATAACAAGTCGTTAAGAAAAGTATACCATTAATATATAAAAAAACACCGTTATAGCATATATCTCTTCTCTAAAAACAATAGGGCACTTCATTTTTGCATACCAAACAACCTCCAAAAATTTTCATTTAATCCGCTCATCCGTTTGACCTGTATCGTGCTCACAGATTAACAAACGCACAGAGTTTTTCAAAAAATATGTTTTTTAGATTCGGGGGACCTCAAAATGAAAAGATATTGTAAAATTTAGAAACATTATTTTTGACCTAAACTAATACCATTCCCAACTTGTGAGTTGGGAATGGTAAAAATTGTGTACCCTTGCTAATAACTGTAAAAATAACCCTCAGGAAATAACCTAGCGAAGCCGGTAACGTTCACAAAAATTAATCTGTTTCGCGGCAAAAAAAAATTGTCGATAGTCACGTCCGTGTAGTATCGGTTGTAAAAAGCATATAACCGCGGTTGGTACCTACTGACGACTCAGATTTAAGATACTCGTTTAATACCATCCTGTAATCAATATTTTCTAAGTACATATTACCCATAGATTATGCTGGGTATATACGAAAGCAATGAGGTATTGATATAATTGAATCTGTTTGAGAGTGTAAACAGGTCAGATGAGATGAATGACGATCGGCTCCGGTCGTCAAAGCAAGCTGTGATCGGATCATATCTGCTATGTGATCACTTAATCACAACAAAGTGCCTACAACAACAAGGTATTAGGTTTACTGAAAGTATTGATAAAGAGGTACATAGTACACGTTGTTGTTACGTCGCAGATTGGTAAATGAAGATTTGCATTAATTTTAAAGGGGGATTAATCATAATAATATATACCAAATAAACCTAAAACTCTCTGGATATTTCAAAAATTCTGTTTGAGGTAGGACAGAGAAATATTAGAAGAATATTTGCTTTGTAATCAGATTAATATTAATAATTTACTCAAATTAATGTTAGAATATATTAATAAACCCAACTCTGAAGTAAGTGAAAGCATTGCAAAAAACTCCTAAGTGGAGCATAGGGCCTCTGCGAAAATTTTGAATCTAACCCTGTCTTTTGCCATATTTTTTTTTTAATCCGATCCTATCTTTTGTTATATTTTTGACTTGAAGTCAGGTAGTTCCTTCACAAGGAATTGAAATCCAACCTCGAAATTCTGTGCTTATAAAAGCTACAAGAGCAAAAGCAAAAAAAAAATGCACAGACAGCGTTTTTTTAGTGGTAACTAAAGGAGTTATGCGAAAGCCGTCTTTGCATTTTTTGTGCTGTTGCTCTTGTACTTTAAGCACAGAATTTCGAGGTTGGATTTCAATTCCTTGTCTGCCTCAAAATTCATTTTTTTCGACGTCTTAGGCACAGAATTTCGAGCTTGATTTCAATTTCTTGTCTGCCTCTAAATTCTTTTTTTTTTAAGTTATAATCTTGAGATCCAGTCGCCTCAAATTTTTGAATTTAGCACAGAACGAAGTTTTTACTTCTCCGAAGTTTTTTTTTTAAGATTATTTATACATTTGTAGAAATGACATATATAAACAATATTACCTATTTAAAAAACATCCGCTATATTGTTTTGACATCACTCTGGTAACTTTAATCCATGTACACTGTTGAGCATACGACCGAACATGAAGGTACCTATATATGGTGTGGTAAATGGAGGTTAAAAAAGGATTACTGAAAAGGTCACCGAAATTAATAAGGTCTTTTTTGCGCGCTTGTTTTCTTCAAACTAATTTCATATACGTTTAAAATATGTAATCCAAATAAAATTGAAAGATAATCCAAATTTTATCTTTTAATTGAAAACAATATTGTTTCGCCATTTACATATTATATTTTAATAATTCTCGCAAACATTGTTTCCCTGTTTCATCATAATTATATTTTTTAATGAAAACAATCCTTAATCTGAGACCTTTATTTAGAAAAAAAACTGTGAATCGTCGTAGCAGATGTGAAACACGAATTTAAGCAAATTTCTAGCAACTGAATTTCGCTCTATAACTAAATTTTGCCTTGTCGTCTACTAAATTTTGCCCTGTCAACTAACGAAACTCTAGAACCTAACTAAACGTCGCCCTGTAACTAAACATTGGGCTCTCATTTAATTGGCGCTGTTAACAAAAGACAAGTTATCATACAACGCATACACAAAGCAAGCGTTACGCGCTGTCCTCTAACGAAATAGAAGTAACTAAACTAGTAACAAAACTTCATCTAGATGTAGCCTTCAATTGAAGCCATGTTTAATCCAACGCACATAAACGTAACTTCCTCTCATAAAAGTGTCGCGCTAATTGCACGGTTTTACTCCCATACAAACGCGCCATTTGATTTTTCACATCAAAATTTTTAAAATGTCCATAAAGATCTCGATTCATTAACAAATTGATATGAAAAATCTAGATTATTGTTGATTTTTATGCGGCGTTTTCTACTGTCTCAACGGCCAACGCGTATTCTCTGTTAAAGCATAGTCGATCATCATTCATCACGACGACAGCTCCGTACGACCGTACCATCGTGTCGTCTCGAGCGAAATTTCTCAACACGACACGACGCGACTGCACAAAGTTCAGACCGTGACAATTGACTATATCTTTATGTCGAGTTGGCGGTCGACTCGATAGAAAACACTCTGTCTGTTTTTGCCTTTCAGATAAATGTGCAACAGGATAAGATACTAACAACGACATTGAATCGGAAGAAATTAGGATCCAAGATAGCGATCAAATGTGAAATTAAGAACCAATGCAATTACTTGATTTTTGACCATATTTATGCCAGTTTAACTTTGCAAAAGAACACGAGTAATCGTGGGACGCCTGGTAGATGTGTATCATCAATTTAAGCTTGCCAGATACCGTTTTCTATACTAGTAACTAATAAATGCAAGTTAGATGTCGACATCAACAAATGATACGTTCGCCGTATGGAACTTCAAGTTACGAGCAACGCCACATGAATGACTATTCTAGTAAATAATAAATGTAAGTTAGATGTCGCCATCAACAAAAACCAACAAGCACCGACACGTTTTCGCGCTGTCATTTAACGAAATTCTATATATAGGAACTAAATTAAACGTAACGATGTGTCATGAACATCACGGCATTTGCACGTTTTTACTGCCATCTAAACGCGCCAGTAGACGTTACACATCAAAAACTAAATGTTGAAATAACCCTATTTTATCGAACTGGCTAACGCAATGGGACGATGAATGCACGCTGGCAAATATTCGGTAAATTAAGTTGTATTATCTGTAAATGACAACAAACGTTTACATACATAGAACAACATGCGTGGGAGTGAAACTGACATTTCACTCTGGAACAAAACGAAGCGCGTAATAACGTACGAGTATAATAATATAGGTAGTGACTCGAGTACTGTCTGATCGCTGTCACGGGCCACCTATAGTGTACTGCTTTTGTGCGATGCCAAGTACAGCGTGTCCATTTTCATAGCAGACGACAATTATTGTGTCTATTCTGTATAGAGTTCAATCGAAACTTCGACCACATTCGAATAAAAATAAGAAACTTAAAATCGAGTCTTATCAACACACGACTCTGCAAAGAATATTAAAAAAGAAGGAACCATCGTGGGACACCTGACAGATGAGAAACATAAATTTAATCTAACCTAATACAACTTTCAGTTACAAGCATCGCTACTTTGTCCAACAACACGGTGACAACTTTGAACAATTTCTGTAAATAGCTGATAATGACATAACATATTTCCATAGTGACATAACATAACGCTAGGACCGACCTTAAAATTTCATTTAATAAAACTTTGAAAGCCTTTTTCTCTTTCTATAAACAAAATTATCGACCAATTTTTCAGACAATATATTAACAAAATATATAATTAATACATTAACGTTTCGATCCGGATTTGGATCTTCTTCAGAACTGATCTAAAAAATATAAAAAATAATTAATATTTAATTTCTAATTCGCTTTTTATAAATTTCTTCAGAATTATTAATTAATATCAAAATATTGAAAAAATAATAACAAACAATTTTTTATTAAATAGTCATGGAAATAATTGTGATTCCGAAATATTTCTTTTAAAAAAATTAGTTTCATTATCTAAAATTTTTATATTATCCCAATTAATTTTGTGGTCAAGTTCTAATTTGTGTTTAGTTATTACATTATGTTTGTCAGGGATTAATTTATGATTATTTTGGTGTTCTCTTATTCATGTTTTAAGAGCTCTTTTTGTTTGACCAATATAATTCTTAGTACAATCTTGGAATATTTGTTCGTCTGATTTCTACACGCTGTTAAAAAAAGAATCAACTGAAAAATCATTCTGTAGTATGCTCTACCGATATATTAGGCTTTTAAACCTGTTTTAGACCAAAATAATTTTGACAAAATTCTGGGACACAGCAAACAAGATATTTATTTGAAATAAAATTGTCAAAATAACGTAAAATGTGTTAAAGCATGTGCGATAGCCATATTTTACAAATTTTAGGAAACTTTTATTATTAACGACAAATGCAGGCTTGAACCGCCTGCGGTATTGCAAACACGGTTATGTTGTGAAACACCGTAGGATGTTTCTGTGATTTCATCTCCACTGATGCTGCTGTTAGTAGCTAAGACTAACTGTATAGGTAGATAGATCAAACTATTCATGCATAAACTATTGTTTACAAGTGAATTGTAGTGTGTAAAATCTATGATTCATGATTTCCACTGACAATCACATAGTGTATAATATCTTATATTAAGCTTAAAAATCGCCGCAGGATACCTTCGATGAGAAAATTTGTAGAATACGTAAGATTTCGATATTCGATATTATGTAATCTAAATATATAAAAGGAAACCGTGACTGACTGATTAACAATCAACGCACAGCTCAAACCACTCAACGGATTGGACTGAAATTTAACACACAGATAGTTATTATGACGTAGGCATCCGTTAAGAACAGATTTTTGGAAATTCAGTCCCTTAAAGGCTGTAACGCGGGTTCAAAATTTGCGTGGAGAAATCATATAAAATAGAGATTTATCAATTCGAAAATGCGCAGGACTACTCCTGTCAACAAATAAATAAACACATGTTTCATGCTTTTTCAATAAACAACCCCGTCAGAGGGTGAAAAAAGGTAAATAGTCTAAAAATCAACATGGGTCTCATTTTGAAGGTTTATCAGGACGTTGATCACGTGAACGTCATAAATTTTGAAATTTATTAGGGGTCTACGTCGAGAAAAGAATAACTATGCCAAATAAAGGGAATGCATCCGTGCTTCGTCTCAATCGCGTGCGAAACCGCGAGTAACGGCTAGTATTATAATATACGTAGTACGAATCAATAAGAGTTATTTTTTAACCGACTTCAAAAAAGGAGGAGGTTCTCCATTCAATTGTATTTTTTTTGTATTTGTCCGTCGATATCTTCGCCAACTGTGAACCGATTTCGATGATTCTTTTTTTATTCGATAGAGTATATCTCAAAGCTGATCCCATATAAGTTTTAGCAAAATCGGTTCCGCAACTTTTTTGAAATTTAGCAAAAATCAAAGAAATATTGTCGACTGTCGACGTGAACGTTGGTCTTCGGTGTCATAAGACGCTAAGAAATGTCTCCCACATAAATTATTGTAAAATCGGTTCAGTGACTTTTAAGAAAAGAAATACTACAAAAGTTGTAGTTACCGGCGCGAACGTTGCTCTTCAGTTTCATTTTTCCGTCGTAGCTCTTTTTATCACGATAATCATCGTTTATTACTGCCGGCAATAGCGTTACCCAAGGCACACACACACCTCGAGACATGCAACCTCCCCTTGGTATGTCTTGGGTAACACCAATGCCGGAGGTAATAAACGATTTGAATCATGATAAAAAGGGTCCCGATCGAAAAATGGTATAAATGATTTTCATAGAATTTTTTCTCCTCTCTCAATGGGCCAATAAACCACATGAGCTTCCATTAAAAAAACAAAATTGGTGTTTTCAAAAGCGGCGGCATTTAAGAAAATGGCCACGTGTTGATATTATGACCCCTTCCAAGCTGAGCAACTTAGAAATTTTTTTCGTATATCTTGTGAAATAACGGAGAAGTAAGGGTGGCTACAATAAAATGGAACACCGTGCGTATTTCTCCAATTTAAATCACCATAAGCTATATTTGTTCTGGTTCACAAAATCCTCTTCAATATTTCAGCATTGTTCGAAATGTCGTCGAACAGATTTGCAATTCGTCGTATATTCTGAATATGTTACGGTTTCAATGAAACCTACCGCTTACATATATCATTTGTTCCCCACACAAGAACTTACTCCTCTATTACATAACAAAGTTTGTAACAGAAATTGTTACAATTTAGTGCGTTTACACTTGTTGGTATGTTTTTGACATATCCCATCTATATTACGTGTGAAAGTTTTCATTTTGATTTTGGGGAAAAACTTTCTCTACATTATAATTGGAAACGTGGAAAGTGTGTAATAGGCAATCACGAAAAAAAATCTGAAAGAAAATGTTGAGAAACATAAAAGTGTTCAAGGTGTATATTATCAATATTGAAGTTGTTTAAGGCTGACAACTTTTGTTCATTTATTACTATTTTTTTGGTAAAATAACTAGGGGTGTGGAAGTATTAAAAAAAAATGTGAGCCGTCGTGGGACTCCTGGCAGATGTGAAACATAAGTTTAGCGAAATTCTAGTAACTAAATTTCCCCCTGTCATCTAACGAAATTCTGGTCACTAAATCAACAAACGCCATGTTCGTTCCTCCAACACACACACATACGACAGGCATTATACACAGCTGTCCAACGCATACACACAAGTTCAAATGAAACATAACGTGCCCCATGAACATCGTTGCACCAATTACAACAATAATACTCAGTTTTTGCTTTACGCTAGTACTATTTTAAGCGAATTGAAAGTGATGCTTAAAATATATATATTTCTATATTAAAACGTGCGGAGAAAAAACATTGTATCTCTTTTTAAATACATTGCGCGCACGAAGGAGTGTGATATTTGACATAATTAAAGGAGTGTAGAAAGATAAAATAATATGTTCAACGTGTTAAAAATACGTTAAATAAAATAAAATGAAACATACGTTTGTACACTGCAAAAAAGTATTCATTGTTTACTTTCGTACACTGTAAAAAATTAGTGAAGTAAATGAGCAGTGAATTACGGTCGAATTTCGATCACAGACCGAGCCGCTATTAATTCTAAAAAGATGTTAAAATTATTTTATATATTCTACGCCTCTTTCTGCGAGAATGTTTTGCTACTGTTAAAACTATATTGTTGGATGGAGAACGTGCAACGAATAAATGTTTGGGTATAGGAAAATTTACATTTAAATAATTCGAAGTCTTTCACCGTTTACCTAAATATTATTTTTAAATTCCGTGTTATCTTTAGAGCGTCGTAAGTTTATTTTGAAACATATGTTTGTCATAATTTTTTCTGATCAGGAACAAGAAAGGGTTATTTCAAACCTTTCTTTTCTTGATTAGAAAACAATGTTCACTTACGCACATGGATGTTCTGTAATGTTTAATTAAATTTAATATAATTAAATGGTAATGATCTAGCTGTCGAGTGTCTATAAAGTATACATATAAATTATAAAAGGAAAAACATTCAATCTTTTCTTTTCTTCAACGCAATCGTCCAAACGAAAGAATGAAATTAAATAGTTTCGCGGACATATTTCAATGAACTAGTTTCCCTCAACAAAGTTAACGTTTCATGTCATCTATGGATAGGGTTTGCCAGATGTCCGCTTTTCTTCACGTCTGCTCGGTCAAAAAAGTCTCGTTAAGCCGGACAATAGATCGTCCGGTTTTAATCACAATACCGCTTTATTCCTGAAAATCAGGTAGACGGGCACCTTCAAATTAGTATTTTGCAGTTATAGGATTTTTTATATGAAAATGTAAATAATTTTATTGCGAACACGTGGAACATTATATGTATAGGTAACCATGGCAACGAATAACAAATATAATATTTAATACTAAATAAATACAATAAAATTAACAAATTTAATTTTGTATTAGTAATTATAGCTGTGCTAAGAAATTGAATGGCAACCAAATACATTTTTCTTTATCAATATACATTATATTATCAAATTTCAAACTTCATTAGAAAACTCGATGGGTGAAGACCGAGCCAAATCGGGATCTTAGACTAGGTATAAGAAAGTAGGAAGAGTTTGCTATTATAATATGAAATAGAAATCGCAATTTTCGTGGTTCCTGGGTGATTGGGTTAAAACGTCCGGTTTTTTCCCTTAACACATCTGGAAGCCGTATCTGTGGAACAGTCTTGCTCAAAGTTTTTCGTAAGCACGATTTAAAATTTATAGAAATATATTCTTTGAGGCGTGTTTTCAAATACAGAACCAGTTTTACGTCCCTCCTATTTCTGTAAATAGCATTAATTAATTGACCATCCAGTTCTACTGTTACGCCGCATGGCTCTACACAATAAACGGAAGTGCCACCGCGGATATTCCCATACATAACGATATCATCATCATCATCAAGTAGGCGGGAGCACCATGTCATCGTCGTGAGCGCCAAAGAGAGTCCCGCCTTACCGCCGATGTTCACCTGCCGCCGGCCGCCTACCGGTGAATCAGGTAGTGGCCTTGACTCGACTGCTCGATGCTGATTCAGCTGCTGCACACACTGCTTCTCTGTGTATATCGATAATTCGTTCGAAATGCTTTTTACCCACGACAGAACGGAGTAGGTATTTGAGAGATTGTTTGTTTGTTAGTTTGTTTGTTTGTGCACTCAAATGTCTCCATTTATCTGAAAAACGACTTGATCAATTCAGATGCGGTTTTCTGTAAAGGGTTTGTTGTTTGTTGTTGTAATTCATCCGCGATGGTTCTTATGCCGGCACTTCACATGGCTATTAGTATTTGTGTATTTGGCATATTTGGCAAACAATTACCAAGTGTGGAGGGTCTATTTGACAGTGTTGGCCTTATTTGCCTATTTGACAAATAAGGCCAATACCAAATACGCGTTACCGTGCGCTTGTCGGTTTTTCGAGGCACATCAAAGGAGTCAAATAGACAAATACGGCTAATAAACCGTCAACACAATGGCTATATTTAGAAGCGCACGCGCCGTGAACCTGTACGGACGTGCAGTATTTTTGTATCTGTGCTGTGAGCAAGAACTGGAACAATTACTATTGAAAATGAATTGGGACAATGAAACAGTGCTAGAATTCCTGGAATTTTGAACCTTGCATTCTGCTGCCAAATGTTTGTGTGTTTGCTATTTGACTGCCATGTGTGGATGGTCGTATTTGCCTCTATTTGCATGTTTGCTTGAACGTCATATATTTTGCCAAATACAACAAACACCCAATAGCGAAAACAAATAGCCATGTGAAGTGCCACCTTTAGATATATATTTTATTAAAAACACAATTATGAGTACTCTCGCACTTAACGCGATTCGACAGCTAGGCTATCAGATATACAAACCATAACAAACGAGCTACGCACGAAGAAATCAGGGCAGCGAATGGCAGCCCCCGATGGACTTTCGTTGGTTACTTACCCGCGTTAAGTCGGGGGATTTTAGAACTTTATATAATTCTTTTTCTTTTACAACATTTATATTCGTCATGGGTTTTTTAAAAATTTTTAATTTTGTTTTTTGAGACCTGTGTCACTGTACTCGCCGATTTCGATATTTGTCGAAGTATACTTTTCATTTTGTAAACCTAAGTCAAGAGCGGATTAGCAGTCTCGGTCGCCCTAGTCGACCTTAGTAATAGCCGCCCTTTTCTGTTGATTTTGCAGCGTAAAAATGCAAAGTACCTACTTACGAAAACAACATTGCGTTCAATGCAACTTGCACCCGCCAGAATTATATTTACTTCTTAGTTCAAAAGTTTTATTAGGTACTGTTTAATTAGTCGCCATAGCTCCATTATTTACCGAACTTTGCGCGTGACCGTTCCTAATATCTGGCCGCCCTAGGCCTGGATGTAGTACGCCTCTGACTTAAGTTGTTTAGCGTCTATAATCTGAAGTCTCTCTTAACTTCATTATTAAAACTATAAGTACACCTATATGGTTACATTTAAAGGCCATGGTTCACTTAGAAATCGTCTAACTGCAGTCAGGCACTGGATATGTAAATCGCTGATTAATTGATTTAATCAGTACTGTTACTGAAAATTAAAATCAGAAGCGAATCTAATATTTTAATTTCTACAATTTAGAAAAAAATATTCCATGCACTTTATAGTCTAAAAATGGTTACAGCTCTCTCGACGTTATTTTTTCAAAGCTAACAGGTTCAGGTACCTACACTCCTAATTATAAGGACCAAAGACTTTTAATGAACAGTGCAGAGGATATTTGCTGACAAAATACACTTTTAGACATTTGTTTCACATCGTGTTAATTCACTAGTTTTGAGCGATTATTGAATTGGTAAATCTTGTGACTTTTCCTGTAAAAAATGTTATAAATTAAATTATAGCCGAATAATATTTAAAAGTAACAAAAACATTTATTTCAAAATTATATCAATCAAAGATGAATCGTTAATTCGATTCAAAGATTCGAGTCATTGAGTTTGGTTGACTCGAATAATAAAATCCTAACTACTGCTGCCATCGGCTGTTGGTTGCGGTTATTCTCGTAACTAACAAGGCTACTTAAATGTGCTTGCTTGAAGGCAGTCTTCTCTGGATTATTCGATCGATTGCTTATAATACTGCCTTCTAATCTATTAAGTATTAGATAAGCAATCCGTTTCAATATAAACGATATAGTTATTTCATGTAACGTGTGTGTTATTTACAAATTGATTACTCTCATCTAAAGGGCTTAAAATCGTCAATTTATGTATTTTTAAATTAACCTTCTATATAATTTAACTATGTTTACGAATATTTTGTCAGCAGTGACAAATCAATCTGTAGGTTGAGTAGGCCCATGCCTAGAATGACAAATTTTAGAGATTACACCACAAAATGCAGAAGATGTAGTAAAATAAGTTTAGTTAAAGTTATTTATTACTTCATAAAATATCTAAATAAATAATTGGTACAAAACAAATTGGCCTCTAAGCCTATTAGAACTTCAAAACTTTTTCTGTTATCTTCTATGTTCTGACTAGGAGATAACGTCGAAATTGAAAAAAAAAACATATCTCTGTTTATACTCTAAAACTGTAAATAATTTTCTTTTGGAAAAAAAAAATGCTGATAATTTTTGGTGGTCAATATTACAATTTTTTTCAGATTTTTGTCATACTTTTTGAAATGGGATTAAGAAAAAAGGTTAAAAAAGTACATTAAAAAATAAATTACATATTTTTTAACCCGCATTTAAACAAACATTTTTTGATATCCTACCTCGATGACTTACAAAAAGTATTTTTGCCTCCCCTACCATCCCCCCCCCCCCAAGTGACCACCAAAATCAAAATTCAACTTTTCGTACTTCGCGTTTGGAATTGGGCTACCACTTCCGACCACTGCGGCAAATTTTAATTTGTCAAATGCCAGACACCGATTTTGTTACGGAACACTCAAAATAAATAAATAAATAAATAACACGTAAAATGAAGTCCAAAGCTCTGCATTTCAAGACAACATAACGACTTTATTATCAATTATATTATTACCGTATGTTTTATTGCCAGCATAGTTCGTGTCGGACACCCACTTATGTTTTGAAAATACTTTGAAAGTTAAATGAATTAAAAATAAACAAATAAAATAATTCCTCGCAAAATTAGATGCACATTATAAAAACTTAACATCGTTTAAAAATAAGAACATCACGTGTTTATCTCTATCATTTAACACCTACACAGAATTAATTTTGGAGACTCATTCAAATATCTTATGCTGGGTTTGTGATACAACTTTCAAAAATACTGTAATGCATAAACATAATATAGTAACTGGTTTTTTTTTGCACATTTAGCATTCAATTGCATCGCGGTTTCCAAGCTAATTCAGAGCTCAAACCCATATAGAGATATTACAATAGAGTACGCGAGAGAGCAGTGAAACTGTCTGCAATTAAGAGAGAGAACAATTCCTTATCTCTATGGTAACTAATGATGCAAAACAATGCTGATTTGAGTAAACAAATGTTTGGGTTTCTGCAGCGTTCTCTCTCTTAACTCACGACATTTTCAGTTATAGCAGTATTCTAATTACTTATATCTGTCTATGGTTGTGCCAGAAATCCGTGTTCAAAAAAACCCCTTTACACTCTGGGAGTGCCGGCGGAAGTGAAAACTTGAATATTAACGTCTTACGAATTTTCGATCAAAATGGTTTGTATCATAGATTGCATTTTTATGTACGATATTTCAACGGTAGATGTCTAGCGTTGTATAAATAAAAGTTTTCGTCTTACGCATTTTCGATCAGGACACGTGACTCTGACGCGAGTTTAGTCCCTGACGCGAGTTTAACATTTTTTACCCATTACAAAAAAAGTGTACAACGCCGCTAAAGAAGTTTTCACTTCAAAAATTGTAATTAAAAGTAGTGCAATTATCGTTCGAAAAAAGTAATTAAAAGTTTATCGATGTTCACTAGGGATACTATTTAAGGCTGATAAACATTCTATCAACTTTTTCAAACGAAAATCGCACCTGAAGCGTAGTTTACATTTGAAGAGTTTGTTGGCAGAAAGTACTTACCACCTGTGAGCTCTTCACACTACCTTAGTCAACTAGTTACACATAGATGTTTTCAGAAATAAATTCTCTACCAGAATAAATTAAAAAAATATACTCGTATATTATACAGGGTGTTTGGCACATGAACCGACACAATTTTTTGGGGGGTTCTCGTGGTCATTGTGATCATTTTAACCCCAATGACTTTTGCCCTAAGTGTCATGGTTATCGAGATACGATTTTTTTTAGTTATTTTCGAAAATCGGCCTAAAAATTGCCTTCAAAAAATCATAACCTGTTTGTTTTTGGTACTAGAGACACGAAAATACATTTATTGAGTTCTCGAATGACTCCTTGTTCTAAATGAATCATAATTTTATGCAAATAGTATCAGGAAAAAGACCCTATGGACTTTTAAAGTGCCTGTATTAATAAAAACCAGTAGAAAAAAATAATTTAAAAATCATTTAAAAAAAAAAATTCACGGGTGTTTAGAAATTAGTTTTGTTTAGAAAAATACTCCACTTTATCCTCTTTTCAACGATATGCCCCATGTCATATTTATCATTCAGAATGTAGCCAAATTAAACATTACCAGTTTGCAAGAGTCAACTCGTGCGCCAAAAAATATCAAGTCAGGTAGTCAGCCCTTATGGATCTAGGATGTAAATAACAAAAATCTTATTGGGCCGTTTTATTTACCCCAACGCTTAAACGGAGATGCATATTTGGAATTTTTAGAGAATAATCTCCCAGAGTTATTGGCAGAAGTGCCTGTGTATGAAGAAGACGTGCCGATAGTGTTTCAGAATGACGGTTGTCCGGCACATTACCAACGCGAGTTTTTAAATTATTCTTTCATCAATTCGTGGATTGAAAGAATGGGCCCAATCCCGTGGCCCGCGCGATCCCCAGACCTGACACCTATAGATTTTTATGTCTGGGGACGTGCTAAAGATCTAGTATACGCAACGGAGGTACCCAGCAGAGAAAATTTAATAGAAAGAATAGATGCTGCATTTAAAATTATGAAAAGGGAAATGCTTTTGAGAACAACAACTGTTGAAATTAGAAATAGGTGTCGTGCTTGTATCCGATGTGGAGGGGCACAATTTGAGCAAATTTTGTAATCATTGTCTACCTGTTTAACAGTCAATATCGTTTAATGAAAAGTGAAACAAGACTTGTTATTTACATCCTAGATCCTAAGCGGCTGACTACCTGACTTGATATTTTTTGGCGCACGAGTTGACTCTTGCAAACTGGTAATGTTTAATTTGGCTACATTCTGAATGATAAATATGACATGTGGGATATCGTTGAAAAGAGGATAAAGTGGAGTATTTTTCTAAACAAAACTAATTTCTAAATACCCGTTAATTTTTTTTTAAATTATTTTTAAATTATTTTTTTCTACTGGTTTTTATTAATACAGGCACTTTAGAAGTCCATAGGGTCTTTTTCCTGATACTATTTGCATAAAATTATGATTCATTTAGAACAAGGAGTCATTCGAGAACTCAATTAATGTATTTTCGTGTCTCTAGTACCATAAACAAACAGGTTACGATTTTTTGAAGGCAATTTTTAGGCCGATTTTCGAAAATAACTAAAAAAAATCGTATCTCGATAACCATGACACTTAGGACAAAAGTCATTGGGGTTAAAATGATCACAATGACCAAGAGAACCCCCCAAAAAATTGTGTCGGTTCATGTGCCAAACACCCTGTATATAGACATTTGGAAAAAAATGATAATAATCATTTGACATAAAATTTGATGTTGAAAAAATCCTGCTTCTTTGTAGTATTTCTAAAACGATTTCATTTTGTTTTTTTTAAACTGAACAATAAATAAACTAAAATAAAAATAAGTAATATGATTACCTACCTAAGTATTTTTGATTGGATTTTTTTGTAATTTTTACAATTTTGCTTAAATTTATGTTATAAAATAAAATAAATATTATGTTTATATTTATGTTTAATGTCTATTTTCTTTTTTTTTAGATGATAAAACCGATGGAAGAAAAAACTTCAGCAGTTGGTTGAAATCTTTTTGATGTACGATAATGGTAAGTTTGTTTAAATAACAATCAGTTTTCAAATTAAAATAGGTCTCTCTGTACATTGGTACACAATAGCGGCACATCGTGTCATGTCAGAAAACTAGACATGGACACAGCACACTTGATGTGTGGTTTTTTATACATGCTAATCTCTCGTCGACAAGTTCTCTCTCTCTCGCTTTCTACCCACACCCACACAACAAATTGTTAATCGATCAACGATCCTTGATTGCAATTATAGGCTTCAATCACACCTTATAAAATATTCAGCGTTCGTATCTGTGTGGTGTTTTCGATACAGTCGAAGTTGTGAAATTACAGTCACTCTAGACCGGTTTTACCCGAATGCGCACGCTAAGGAAGAGTATTGTGTCTATCCAAAAACCTAGTCCTAACGAATATTATAAATGCAAATGTGAGTTTGTTTGTTACGCTTTCACGCGTAAACCGCCGAACAGATTTCAATAAAATTTGGCAAGGAGATAGATTGTATCCTGAGGAAGGACATATTTAAAAAAACCTGAAGGGAGTGAAATAGGGGATGAAAGTTTGTATGGGGAACCCATCATTTCTCAAGTTAGGAATATGAAAATTCATATTTAGGCTTTTGATAAGCAGGCCCGCCACAAGGGGGGGGGGGGGCAACCGGGGCAAATTGCCCCGGGCCCCCGGGCTGAGAGAGCCCCAAAATTAGATTGAAACCTAAAAGTTAATTTTTCATATTATTTTTATTGTATTTGACGTTAAAAAACAGACAGCAGAACAGTGCAGAGTAGAGCTATTGTATAATGGATAATAGTCTCTGTAAACGTTAGCATCTCTTATTTAGTGGCAGATTTTTTGAAATTTCAATCTCCTTACAGAGGCCCATATCATATTTTAGCCCCAGGCCCCGCAAGGTCATGTGGCGCGCCTGTTGATAAGAAATAAAGGATTACCTACGTATTTCAGCGTTTCTGCAAAATCATCCCTCAAGAGGGTAAAATAGGAAATGATTTCAAAATTCACACTAATATATACACGCAAAAACTGCTGTCGAAAACATCAAAATATATAAACATTGTTTTTTAAAGTAGTACGGTTCTACTACTGTTGTCTCTGTTCCAATTCATCTCAATCGTGCGCGGAGCCGCGGGTAGCAGCTAGTAGTATATAAATAAACCTAGCATTCCCAACATTAGTTAATTCAATGTAGTGATGACAACATCCAACATGAGAGAGAAACGCTCATCTCTATAAATCCCGATAACATATAGGTGTGGAGTTTTGAAGGGTAGGAAAACGACAATTAATGAGGGTATAAATCTGTTGTAAATTAAAAAAAATATATATATTGACAGCAAAATTTTCAAAAACTTTCGAAAACATTAAAATAAAATAGTATTTTTTGGCTTCCATAGTAATTTGGCTGCTACAGATTGACAAATTGAAAAATAGAAAAAGGGAAGTAATAAAGTTTCGGATGCAAACTGTCCCTGCTCATTTCAAAAATTCAAATTTTATTTTATTTTATCTATATCATCTTTTGATCGGCGGGCCACATAGGTGATGAAAATTTGACCGCGCGGGCCGGATGGCTGACGAAAATTTCTTCGCGGGCCAAAAATTTGCAGAAAAAAAGATCCTCACATTCTATTTCCGCATTCGGAGAGCAAAAAAAAAAGGGTCCTCACATTCCATTTCCGCATTCGAAGAGCAAAAAAAAAAAAAAGGTCCTCACATTCTATTTCCGCTACTATTATTCTAAAACTTTCTAAAATGCTTCGCGGCCCGGACGAAAGTGCACTGCGGGCCGAATCCGGTCCGCGCGCCGCCATTTGCCCAGGCCTGGTTTAGAATATGATTTAAGTTGCAGGCAGCAAAAATGTGCGCAAGAGTATAATATATACTCTTTCTATTATTTATCTGAGTGTCTATCAATCTGTGTGGTATGTAATTATGCCCGAATATTATGAATATAAATAAAATTATCGACCAATTTTTCAGAGAAATATATTAACAAACCAGTGGGAGTATATGCCCAAGTAATTCAAGAATTACAAGGCGCGAAATTTTACATCATATACCCCGGTGTTTTGTTTGAAAATCGGTGTATATTTAACGTTCATCCCGGAATTGTTTTTTTAAAAACTCCACATTTGCCCCATCCCGTTTCATTGCGAGACAATTCGCATACCCGTTTATCTTTCAACCCGGAATTGTTTTTTTAAAAACTCCACATTTGCCCCTTCCCGTTTCACTGAGAGACAATTCGCATACCCCTGTATCGTTCATCCCGGAATTACAATTCACATACCCATTTATCGTTAACCCCGGAATTATTTTTTTTAAATCTCCACCTCTGCACCATCGTGTTTCACTGCGAGACAATTCGCATACCTCTTTATCAAAAAAAGCTTAGTCCGCCTTCTTTAGATCCGCCATATTGAATTTAGAGTGACGTCACTTAATTTTTCGAGTTATTCTCAGCAAGCCCTTTCATTTGATACCCATATTGTAGGAAAGCATAAAAAACTTAGTCCGCCATCTTTAGAAGTCCGCCATATTGGTTTTAGAGTGAAGTCACTTTATTTTTCGAGTTATTCTCAGCAAGCCCTTTCATTTGATACCCATATTGTAGGAAAGCATAAAAAACTTAGTCCGCCATCTTTAGAAGTCCGCCATATTGGATTTGGAGTGACGTCACTTTATTTTTCGAGTTATTTACAGCAAGCCCTTTCATTTGATACCTATATTGTAGGAAAGCATAATAAAATTAGTCCGCCATTTTTAAAAGTCCGCCATACTGGATTTAGAGTAACGTCACTTTATTTTTGAGTTATTCTCAACAAGCCCTTTCATTTGATACCCATATTGTAGGAAAGCATAATAAAATTAGTCTGCCATCTTTAGAAGTCCGCCATATTGGATTTAGAGTGACGTCACTTTATTTTTCGAGTTATTCTCAGCAAGCCCTTTCATTTGATACCCATATTGTAGGAAAGCTTAATAAAATTAGTCCGCCATTTTTAGAAGTCCGCCATATTGCATTTAGAGTGACGTCACTTTATTTTTCGAGTTATTCTCAGCAAGTCCTTTCATTTGATACCCATATTGTAGGAAAGCATAATAATCTTGGTCCGCCATCTTTAGAAGTCAGCCATATTGGTGATGTCACTTTACTTTTCGAGTTATTTTCAGCAAGCCCTTTCATTTGATACCCATATTGCAGGAAAGCATAATAAAATTAGTCCGCCATCTTTAGAAGTCCGCCATATTGGTTTTAGAGTGGCGTCACTTTATTTTTCGAGTTATTCTCAGCAAGCCCTTTCATTTGATACCCATATTGTAGGAAAGCATAAAAAACCTAGTCCGCTATCTTTAGAAGTCCGCCATATTAGATTTAGACTGACGTCACTTTATTTTTCGAGTTATTTTCAGAAAGCCCTTTCATTTGATACCCATATTGTAGGAAAGCATAATAATATTAGTCCGCCATCTTTAGTAGTCCGCCATATTGGATTTAGAGTGACGTCACTTTATTTTTCGAGTTATTCTCAGCAAGCCCTTTCATTTGATACCCATATTGTAGGAAAGCATAAAAAACTTAGTCCGCCATATTTAGAAGTCCGCCATATTGGATTTAGAGTGACATCACTTTATTTTTCGAGCTATTCTCAGCAAGCCCTTTCATTTGATACCCATATTGTAGGAAAGCATAAAAAACTTAGTCCGCCATCTTTAGAAGTCCGCCATATTGGATTTAGAGTGACGTCACTTTATTTTTCGAGTTATTTACAGCAAACCCTTTCATTTGATACCCATATTGTAGGAAAGCATAATAAAATTAGTACGCCATTTTTAGAAGTCCGCCATATTGGATTTAGAGTGACGTCACTTTATTTTTCGAGTTATTCTCAGCAAGCCCTTTCATTTGATACCCATATTGTAGTAAAGCATAAAAAACTTAGTCCGCCATCTTTAGAAGTCCGCCATATTGGATTTAGAGTGACGTCACTTTATTTTTCGAGTTATTTTCAGCAAGCCCTTTCATTTGATACCCATATTGTAGGAAAGCATAAAAAACTTAGTCCGCCATCTTTAGAAGTCCGCCATGTTGGATTTAGAGTGACGTCACTTTATTTTTCGAGTTATTTACAGCAAACCCTTTCATTTGATACCCATATTGTAGGAAAGCATAATAAAATTAGTACGCCATTTTTAGAAGTCCGCCATATTGGATTTAGAGTGACGTCACTTTATTTTTCAAATTATTCTCAGCAAGCCCTTTCATTTGATACCCATATTGTAGGAAAGCATAATAAAATTAGTCCGCCATATTTAGAAGTTCGCCATATTGGATTTAGAGTGACGTCACACAGCTAACCATGCATTGTCATCCAAACTTAACGTGTATACAAATTTTCATCTCAATCGGTTGAAGATATCTGCTTCAAAATTACCGAAGGCATTCTTGTCGCTCACTTAGTAATTCAGTCGGTCACTTAGTAGTTTAGTCGCTCACTTATTAATTTAGTCACACAACTATTATTTTGATATTCAAGTTATTAAAACAGTATCTCATCATCAGTCACCAAGTTTTTTTTTTTTCGACCGTTTTATAATTCCCCAATTATTATTATATAAAACAACATTATAAGAGATATATTCTTTTACGCATGCGCCGATGTTCCCAAAAAACAATAGGTCACTTCATATTTGCATATCAAACATCCTCCCAAAATTTGGTTTCAATCCGCTCATCCGTGGTGTCGGAATGGTAAGAAATGTCAAAAGTGACGTTTGCATCTGTCAAATTATTATGTCTAATAATTAGTTATTCAAATTGTTAACCCAGAAGGCGTTGCATTTTACAAATATTCGAAACGGCATCCGTTTTTGAACAAATGCTATCTTTTAATTTCATTATTGTAATAAATAATATTATCGGCCAATTTTATTTGAAGACAGAACATACGTAATTTTTAAATTGCCATGTTAAACCGTGCAACAGAGAGAGATAACCGAAAGATGTTTGCCATCGGTTATATCAGATTGAATTTATTTCTATATAAATGTGTATAAAAAAACTGATTGGGCAAATTCTGTTGTACGAAATTTATGTAAAATTTTCTCCTCTTTCGTTTAAGACAGGTTTCGAACCGATCTGATTTAAATTGAGCGAGTTATAAGCGAAAAACTTCGTTTTTTCTAAATTGCTCCCCTCTGGAGCAAAAATTCAAAAATCGGGCGACGTTAGGATCTAAGTTACCCGGAGACGAATCGAACAAAAAAAAGTTTTTTAAAATCGGTTAAGGCGTTTGAGCTGTACACAATCCACAAAAAAGCGTGACATACAGATTCACAGATTCACAGACAAAGCGAGTACATATAGGCGCTTTAGCTTACGCTATTCGCGCCTAAAAATATATAAATTCAATACATTAACGTTTCGGTTCGGATTTGATAACAGACTGTTATACATATAACTAAACATAAACTCGAACACGACCACAAAATTAATTGGGATAGTATAAAAATTTTAGATAATGAAACAAATTTCTTTAAGAGAAATATTTGGACATGTTACATATAAAATCAAATAAAAATTCTCTCAATGTTCAATTAGATACGGAAAATCTAAATACAATCATATTCATGACTACTTATTAAAAATTGTTGGTTATTATTTTTTCAATATCTGATAATTAAAAACTTGAAGCGAATTTTTATCAAAAACCAATTAGAAACTAATTATTATTTAATTTTTATATTTTTTAGATCAGTTCTGAAGAAGCTCCAAATCCGGACCGAAACGTTAATGTATTGAATTTATATATTTTTTGTTCATATATTTGTCTAAAAAATTGGTCGATAATTTTATTTATTGAAGAGTTCTAATCAGACGTTAATCAAAGATTTGATTAAGAATATAATATGCTACCTACAAACACTTCCCGCTTAAAAACAGTTACAGCTCTCCCGACACTATTTTTAAAAGCTAAAGGGTTGTAGTAAGCGCCGAATGACGGATCAAGAATCACACTAATAATCATACGTATGTCAAAGTTTATCGACGAATTAATGAATCACCTGTATAAGAATAGATTGGCGGGTACAGTTGGTAGTCGAGTCAGCGCGCTAATCGAATCACAGGTCTCTCTGCCAGTCACACCTATGCAGGTGTCAATTATATGCTTAATTATTCATTCATTCATTCATGTATCTATTTATAATGCTCAAAACTAATCGTAAGTCAATTCATTAACTTTAATCAATTTGCGCAAATAAATTACCTATCATTAATCAGCTACTATTTAGGAATAGGTACCTCACTTAATGTACTCATTTATTATTTTCACAATATAACTAAAACTATATTAGTTTAACAATTATTTTATATCGATGAGCCTCGTGCACGGTCGACTGAACTAATTGAGATAAAACAAATCTAGCCATTTGAACGACTAGACTCTTTCAACTCTAAAATAAAAGTCTAGATATGAATACAATCAACACCATAGCATTTCTGTTAACTAAAAGTGATATAGGTTTTTTTTTCTTCAATTTTTTCCTAGAAATAAAAGTTATTAGTAAAAATGTCAATATTTAGGGGAAAAAAAACAAAACAGTAACTGTTAACATACACTAAAATGTATCAACAGTAGGTATATATGTATAACAATAATTGTATTACTTAAATATAAATGTTAATTTTCTCTAATAAATTTATTATTATTATTATTATTTCTGTTAACGAGTGCGATGATACGGGTAACGGCAAGTAATTAGTAGTTTATGTATCTAGAACGTAATGAAAGTTATTGTTACGAGGTGTGACATTATCCAGCGAGTTTTGACAGACATTCGATTCATTTGACTGCGTATCTCATGAAATACTGATTCATAAACTAGAATTCTATGGCATTCGAGGCATTGTTCTAAAAATATTTAGATCCTATCTGACTAACAGATATCAGTTTGTATCCAGTGAAAATCAAATATCAGATAAATTACTTATTCAACATGGTGTCCCTCAAGGTTCTATTCTTGGGCCTATTTTATTTATAATAATCTATATAAATGATTTGCCCAACTATATGGAACCTTACGATACATTTATATTTGCTGATGATACAACAATTTTAAATATCAACAAAAATCAAGGTGTATGTGATGCACAAGAGAAGGCCTTAAAATGGTTTTCCGCAAACAAATTAACTTTAAACTTAACGAAAACCAAAAAAGTTAAATTTCAAATACATAGATCAAATAGCGAAGGCAGTGTAAAATTTATTGGTATCTTAATTGACCCAGCTCTTAAATGGCATGACCACATTGACTACCTTAATGATAAGTTATCCAAGGCAATTTATGCTATCAGGAGAATAAGAGAGGTAGTATCAGATGAGGCTGCTCGAATCACTTAATTTAGCCTATTTCATTCCTGCATGCAATACGGGGTATTGATTTGGGGCGCATCACCGGCTGCCGAAAGAATTTTACTCTTACAGAAAGCAGCCTTGCGTATACTGGAAGGAGCGTCTAAACGTGAACACTGCAGACCAATCTTTGTCAAACATAAGATAATGACTATCACAGCTCTGTACATTTACCATTGTCTAATATATGTTAAAAAAAAACAATAACGCCTTAACCATTAATTCTGACTTTCATCAACATAACACACGGAACAAAAACTCCATGTGTCTACCCCTATGCCGTCTAACAGCCACACAAAAAAAATTTACCTACATGTCATTGAAATTCTATAACAAGATCCCAAATTATATAAAAAACTTGTCATTTAAAAAATTTAACAATTTTATCAGAAAACTTTTAACTGAAAATTGTAGGTATATATTTTATTGATGAATATTTTAATTGTAAATTTGAAATGTAAATATTTTCTTGTATGACGTCACTACGCAAATTGTTTGTCACAGTGCAAAATAAATATCATATCATATCATATCATAATATCATTACACTCGCGATTTTGTACGCACCTTCCATAAAGTAACTGGTTTACACTTCCGAAGGGTACAGAAAAAAATATACTACGTTCCGTAGGCCGTAGGGTACAGGAAAAGAATTTTACAAATAACTTTTGAATGATAAATAATAATAATTTCTTTATAAAAAGTAATGGTATCCCATCAAAAACAGAAATGTGAAAAAGGAAGCCAAGTTCAATATTAAAAATATTATTTTTATACCGCGAAAACTCGCCATACCTCAATACAAAAAGAATTGAGATCTAAAAGGGTGCCAAGTTTTCATTTGGCAAGTTTTCGTGTTTTATATTATGATTTATACTTAAGTTTCATGTTTATATGTGTGAAAACTTGCCAAGTGAAAACTTGGAACCCTTTTAGATCTCAATTTTTTTATTGATGTATGGCCCCATTTTTCGCGGTATGAAAATAATATTTTTAATAATGAACTTGTCTCCCTTTTTTCACATTTATGTTTTTGATGGGATACAATTTACAGTGCCTCCATTAAAATATTCACTTCTAAGTAACAATAATTAATTCCTCAAAAACTTTCAATACAAATGTCGAATAATGACATATTGTTGAAATCGGAAAATATGAAATAATCCTATAATAATTGGGGGAACGCCATTAAAAAAAGGCGATACGTCACATCGGACTGAGGTGTGGGTGAAAAAAGTGGACGATCAAAAAAAAAATGCGCATTTAAAAAAGAAAAGCAGATATGTCCAAGCATTTTTCACACTAAACTTCCTGCAGCACACTATTTTTCGATTAATAAACTGACAGGTGTAAACTGTATCTGTGCCATAAAGCATAATAGGCGTCTGTTAGTGTTTTCACGTACGTGCAGTTATCTTTAAGACACAAATAATGACACAGCTTAAAATTCTTTTAGATAACTTCGTTTATTACAGGGGTTGAAAGTACTGCGGTAAGCGTTTTATTGAACCCTATATAACGTAGTTTAGAGATGAGAAAAGCAAAAAGAATAAAACTGCTCCTATTGTATGTAGTAGAGATAATTCGTCTGTTAATGTATGTCCGAGAAAATTACAAAAGAAAATTGTGGAAATTGGTTGGTTAGTTATTGCGCAGATATAAATCTAGATCGATTGGTTACAGTTGGTGGGAAAAAGCCATTAAATTCTGCGCTAATGTCTGTGATATGTTCAACCAGACTAACAAAAAAATATCAAATGTTTAAAATTTTGGAACCGCAAATTAATAAGGTATTATAAAATTAAACTCTTGTTTACTAGGGTTTACAAGTAAACAAAACGAGTTTTTCCCTTCCAACATGTTTACATGAGGAGAATTCCCTTTATAATTGCAGCAGCCAGTACAGTGGTGCCATCTTCTAGCCTCTGCCACTACCTCACTACTATCATTACTATCAAATTACAGGATTTTCTGTGTGCTCTTTATGAAATAGGATGAATTGACTTGTCATGAGTTGCAAATCAAACAATACGACAAAGCATAAGTAAAACAGAATTAAACTTAATTTTATTCATGTGGATTACAAAGTTAGAATTATAACCTGTAGTTTTTGTTTAAATGGTATCTACAGAAATTGGCTAATAAAACAGAGTATGGAAAGTTCAATTATGTCCTATAAAAAATTTACTAAAAAATTACCTTTTTGACATAGAACATTTTCCGGAAAAACACTGGAAAATTTTCCTCCCCACATCTCTACGCGTTGCTCTGGCTCAGTCTGGCTTAATGGAAAAGGAAGAAAAGAGGAAGCACGCGTTTTTTAATATGTTTAATTTCACTATGCTTGTGGATATAAAATATTTGCTGTTGTGCCATTTTCTGTGCAGATTTGCCGACTCTCGAACACGCAACGTATAATTGCCCATGTGAGAAGCAATCCGTGTCTATAAGATAAATATGTGTTTTCTGTAATTTATAAAAATGAAAAATGTAGGTAGGTACTATCGAAAATTCGTTATAGTCGGACGTATTAATATTAAATAAAACGTTCTTAAAATTTCTTATACAAGCTCGATATATATCGTTTCCAAGTGTAAGGAAATTGAAT
This sequence comes from Xanthostigma xanthostigma, assembly GCA_963575645.1. NCBI lineage: Eukaryota > Metazoa > Arthropoda > Insecta > Raphidioptera > Raphidiidae > Xanthostigma > Xanthostigma xanthostigma. The sequence continues at coordinate 20,361,883 of OY754468.1, forward strand.
TTATTGCTATAATTAATAACAAAATGAAAAAAATGAAAAAAATATTTCCTAATAAAAAGAAAACAGCAGGTAATTTCTTTTGAAGAGTGTTTTATTTGTATATATCTACACAATATATGAGGTAGTTGTTTTTGACGTAAAGAATCGACATTACAAAATATAGGTTATAATATCAAGGGCGTAATGAAAACGATTTTGACTCGTGTGACAATTTTGCAGCAAAATAATTTCAAAGTTTTTAATATGTGCGTTTCCTTTGAAATATTTTATCGATCTGAAACTTATTATTTTCAACTCAAATAACGAAACTCTGTCATTGCAAAAATCCAGTGACCCGGCTGTAGATTTTGTGCTATCTGGGGATTGAGACGCGACTATATGACTGTATATGGATCATGACATACTTGTTCTAATTCATGACAGACAGAGACATACAGTCAACGTTTCTACTTTCTTCAACGTGACAAGCCGGAAGACGGATGCCAGCCAGCGCACGGGCGTCGCATTTATTATTTATCAACAATAGATATTCTTTGTTCTTTCAATGCACTTATTACAAAAAGTACTGTGTTTGACTCAAGCGGAAATGGCGATAATAAATCGTGTGGTTTATGCCTACGCTGCGCATTTACATGTAAAAGACCGAGCACACTTATACAGCACGGACCAGCATGACCAGCACACATGGATCAGAAAAGCCTGTTCGCACATTATAGATCGGCACTTGAAATCAGCAACCAGTAACAACTAACAGTCGGTCGCCTGCAAAAGGCTATTACACCGTTTCTTAAAAATAGTTTTAATTGAACCCTAAAGTGATAAAAAAGTACTACAATTTTTATAGTAATACTAGCGGCCCTGTACGTGCTTCGCTACGTATAAAGTGAAATAATAAAACAATTTAATTGGAACATCTATCTATCTATCTATCTATTTTATTAATTGCTAGCTATTTTAAAATATTCATGGGCGTATATGTGTGTATGTCGAGCACTCCGGCTGCGCCGTCGTGCTCGAAAAAAAATAGCGTAAAGTATTCGTGGATAACTGGTCTTTAAAACACTTGCTCTATTTCGAGGGTTCACTCCGGCTGCGCCGTCGTGCTCGATGAAACGTTGCGTCATCTATTGAATATTCACTCAATCCAGTCAACAGGTATCGCCATCTGTTAGAATCCTTTGGAGCTAAGCTCTATTTCGAGGGTTCACTCCGGCTGCGCCGTCGTGCTCGATGAAACGTTGCGCCATCTATTGAATATTCACTCAATCCAGTCAAGAGGTATCGCCATCTGTTAGAATCCTTTGGAGCTAACAGATAATTATGACTGTCAAGGAATAGACAAATAATTTGCAATAAAATAATATTGCGACTATAAATTGAAATGTAAGCTATCCTATCTTTCAAGTTGGGTCGAATTGCACACGGTGTGCAAATCAAATTTAAAATCGGTTCAGTAGTTTAGGAGTTCATCGCGGACAAACAACCGGACAAATAACGTGACACGTAATTTTTATATATAAAGATTTTATAGTAGTGCCATAAAAACTACTTTTAATTTATCGTTATGAATTTTCCTCGCGAAAACGACTCTTGACATGACTACGATTGTAAATAATAACGATAGTGCACAGTAACCATAGTAACACTGTAAAATTAAAAATATTTAAGATTCAAATCTTTGATTAACCTGAATAGAACTCTTCAAATAAATAATCTTTCGTGATTTCTATTAGATAATAAATAACTTAATACTAATTAATTTTTATATTTTTTAGATATTTCTGAAGAAGATCCAAATCCGGATTGAAACGTCATCTTGTTTTGTAATTTTATTATTTTTTGTCAATATATTGGTCTGAGAAAAATTGGTCGACAATTTTATTTATTTGAATATTTAAGATTGTTGTGATTATTACATTACCAGTGTAAGTTAGTAAAATTTTTTTTATTTATTAAACGTATTTTCCTTGTTAGATTAGTACTTTCTGCTTTTACGAAACCGTCTTCCATGATGCGAAATCGATAAAATACGAGATGAAAGTCTATAAATGTGATAATAACTTGAAATAACTTCAAAATAATACACAGCATAACATAAACGTAGATAACTTACAGACGAAGTGACGTAACGCCGGAACCAACAGCGTTTTTGGCCCCCATACACCTCGTTCTTTTTTGGCAGTTTTAACCGCACGGGTAAAACTGTACGGGTAAACACAAACAACGACCATGTCTACACACTAGGCGTTGTTTCGTTCAGTTTTTTTGAAGTCGTGGCATCATCTGATCTGCTTTGATGGATCCTTCAACGTTACAGAGTCGAAAAAAACCCGTCCTTTTGACGTGATAACGTCTTATAAATTGATGAATCACCAATATTATAAATTGATAAAACACCGGCTGCATATTCGAAAAAGTGTAACGTAACGTTCCTAACGTTCCTAACGTTCCGCCTGACCCTGTGCGTGCTTTTTGCTAATTTCTCGCTCAATTTAAATCAGATCGGTTTGAAACCAGTCTTAAACGAAAGAGGAGAACATTTTACATAGATTTCGTATAACAGAATTTGCCTAAACAGTTTTTTTACACAAATTTATATAGAAAAATATTTTATACAAATTTACCTATATAGAAAAATAGCTGTATAAATGCAATGTTGTGTAATGCATGGCGCGACGCGGTCGGTTGTCTTTGTTTGCCGTACATGGAAATTAGAAGCAAACGTATGTCTTGTCTTAACATGAAAACGGCTGCATTTCTAATGTTTAATTCAATTTTTTGACATTAGTATATTGTGAAATGCAAAGCCTTCTAAGTTAAGTATTGGAATAACTAATTATTATTAGAACATAATACTTTGTAAGTTGCAAACGTCACTTTTGACATTTCTTATCATTCCGACACCAAGGATAAGCGGATTGAAACCAAATTTTGGGAGGTTTAGGTTATGTATTACGGAATACGTTATCACGTAAAACTATCGTCCGTAAACCGACTTTACAGACAACCATTTTTTTACTGCGTCGTCACACCCACGGGCCCGACTTGAACGACACGTTTAAAACGGACGGTTTAAATCAAGCAGCAGCAGATATTTTTGAACGCCGGTAAGAAGGACGGTTTTTGGCCACACACCGACCGTTTTACCCGTACAGTTTTACCCGTGCGGTTAAAACTGCCAAAAAAGAACGAGGTGTATGGGGGCCTTTAGACTGTTGAAGAACAGACTAAAAAAAATACAATTCTTAAAATTGAATTATAAAATTTATAGTGCATTATTATGAATAGAAATCAACATTTCTCGTTTGCTTTTTACGAAATCTATCAAGAGTATGATTTATTAGATTTTTTTACATGATGCAAAATACCCTATTGCTGTGTCTAGCCGTGCTAAGCCGATATAGGGTGGTAGTGATGTATCGTTTTCATTAATTAATTTTAAGGAACTAGTCAAGACATTTTAATAGTGTACGCCACTGTCTGAAAGAAACGCCTCCATAATTTTATGGAAGACTTCAATAAGTGTCATATTACATTTCAAATTCAACTGTCTCTCCATTTGTTTTGTTAAAAGTACGTAAAATGATACTTACATTAACATAATAAGTGGCTTTTAGCTTTTTACACACAATTTCAATTTTCAAAATTATGTAAGAAAATTTATGCGTATAAAAGTTATATCTTTAAAGTTTATTTCGCTCTTAAATCCATTATTTCAAATCAAATTTGTATACACAATTTGTAATTTATTTACGGACTCCTCTACCCGTATATAGAATAGCTGCTTCACATGCATATAAAGTGATCCATTTTGCACTCGTGCTGTAATGAAAAGAAAAAGTACGCAATCTAACGAATTCAACAGTAATTTTTGAACTATCTACCAGCTACTATATATAAGAAGTTTATGTAAAACAACAGCAGGCACAACCTCATAGAATTAATGTTTGTTTCAGAATGAAACATTCAAAAATGTTAAAAATAAATTATATATTAAGTGAAAACCAGCTATTTTATAGAGGGTACGTGCAAAAAATACCATAGGTAATGATATTACGACTATTTTGTCTGTTAACACTTTTTGGCGATCATTTTTAACATACCTATATCATTACGCAACAAGATATAAATATATTAGTACGAAGATTATCTATAAATTAAAATTGTTACTTACCATATATTTTATTATATTTTGAATTATTATACCATATAAACAGTGCTAGTGGCATAAGCCGATGCACATTTTTTGTTTGTGTTTGTTTAATAAAAAAAAAATATAAATAGTCTCCTGTTTCAATTATTTAAACATATGAGTTGAAAATAAAAATGTTTGAACCTCGTTCTAGGATTCTGCGTTGGGAAAATAAAAAAATAGAACATGATTCTAAAAGACAAACATTTCCGAATTTATAGTCTTATAATGAACTCAATTAAAATGTAATTTTAAGAGAGCTTGAACACAGTTTAATTTTTATTATATTTTCTTTTAATAAAATTAATAGTCTGTAAAATTTTGGCTCTTAATTACTCAACATAAATAATAAACGTTATAATGAACACAAACAAAAGAAGAAAATATTTTTTTTTTTATTTTAATGAACAACTAAATGTAGGTACATGGCGATTATATAATATATATAGTAAGTACACAAACTGTATACAGACTCTACACAAAGACATTAAGAGAACGGGGAGCGGAACGAGAGGAAGAGGGAAGGGTAAGTGAAAGAAGAATCGTACTCTCTTTTTTATAAAAATGACCATCATTTGTATGTGTTGAAAACAGAAGATACCGACGCTTGTTATATACTCACCCGACGCCGCTTTTGACTCGGTTCATTGAGTCGGTTCTATTTATTTTATAGTTTGAATCAAGAAGATTAGAGATAAGGAGAACGAACTTGAGTTGTTGACATGGGACGATCGATGATAAGTAAAGGTCGCAGCGCACGAATCTGGTTTTGCCGTTGGAATCGCTGCTGGGACCTGAGCTGGTCGCCGTGCTGCAGGCTGCGAGAAATTGGAAACGAGGTCACTGAGGATAACGCTGTGTGGTTACAAGCTGGATTTCAAAATTAGTACCGAGGCTCTTTTTCGTGCTTGATTCTCTGCTGGCTTTGAACCAATCAAAAAACAGTATTTTCTCACGTAGACGACATGGGGAAACGTCGTAAATAAGCATGGCGTAATAGTGTGTGTTCTGTTCAGAAAGAAAAATAATAATAATAATAATAATTATAATAATAATAATAATAATACTTTTGTTATTGCGTGCGCACCAAAACTATTTACAAATCCAGTTTCAAAACACGCATCGTGTGAAGCCAACACATCAAAACCAATCACAAAATCCAGCGCCACAGCATGCTGGAAGCTAGAAGCTCTTGTGCAGCTGCCTTAACAAAGAAATTACATTCGATAATAATATGCCATATATATTCTGTCTTTTTCTAAAGCATGCATTTATATAAATGCATTAAACTACAAAAGAGGTTTTCAATCTCGTTTTGTTCATTCAATTAATCTAGAAAAATAAAATGTTTTTGACAAAAAAATTTCCAGCGGGCTAAATTTTTGCATAGACCTTTAATATCGTCGTTTTAAAAAAATGTCTCAAAAGTCCCAATCACTGTAACCTCTGCTAAAAATTTTACAGTCATAGGTAAAAAAGTCTTTTTTTATATATATTTCCAGCGCAGAGTAGTAAATGTTGATAGGTATTTGGAAAAAATTCCGTGGCACAAGAATCGAAAATGAAGCAATACTGAAATTTTTTAAACTTGAATTTAATACTGACATTTCGATTCAGAGTTTTCAAATGCTGTCAGAAAACGTATCAAAACGTCAGTATTAAATGCAAGTTTAAAAATTTCATTATTGCTTCATTTTAGATCCTTATGCCACGGATTTTTTTCTAAATATCTATCATTAACTTCGATGGATCACAGCTACTCTATTTATTGAATAGAATCAAATTCAAGTAGTAATTAATGTTATTCCTAGTTCTTCTGCATGCTATTCGATTGTCCAACTTAGGTATAAAATTTCCTGTTTTAATATTACTTTGTTATTCCTTTCGATTGCGCGTCGCTACCAGATTTATATTCAACGTTTTTTAGGGTTCCGTACAATGGATGAAAAAATGAAACCCTTAGTGGATCACTCTCGATTCTCTTCCCGGTTGATTCAATAAGGAGACGTTCAATTGCGTGAGCTAAAATGGGGGGACGCGTCCTGCAAAATCTCATCAAGTCTCATTTAAAGGGAGGGGGACAACGAACATCTCACGTCAACGTTTTAATTTAAAAAATTATAGGGTAAATAGGTGAGGGAGGAAGAGAGGTCCCACTTACTAAATATTACCAGGGAGGATCAAATTTAGAAAAAAAACACACCTTATTAACTCTAAAGTCACCTATTAATTATTGTTTATATGATCGAATTGTATCCAAATTATTCCAAACTTTTTTTCTTTCCACGGCATCTATTCCATTAATGTGTAAACCGATTTCCGACTGACTCTTTTCGAAACGAACGGTCGATGTAGAAAGCGGTAGGCGTCCGCACGTCTGTTTGAGAAAAAAAATCACAAAGTGAGGTGGTTCTACGCTCACTTCTGACGCTAATGAGCTGGTTGCATGATTTGCCATTCTGTTCTCTTTTTCTCTTGTTTTATGTTGGACTCCAACCAATTAGCGTTGAATGATGAACACGGAGAGTGTACTATTATGTTAATATGAAAGCGATCTGTAACAGAGGAAAGTATAGGGGCAACAAAAAATGTAATATTATGTAACTTATACACGAACAATAAGATTAAGTACCCACCCACTGCGTTTAATTGGAATCTTATTTATCATCTATAAGTACAATAGAAAGAATGAAGGGAACTAACATTTATTTATTTTGAAAGTGAGAATATATTTCTTTCAATATGTGTCCTCCTTTAAATAATTTGGCAGACATTTAATCTTACAATGGAAGCTTTCATTTTTATGTTTTTTTCATCTGGTGGGTCTGACGCTCTTATTTGGGTCATTATTTACAATTTTCTATTTTTATGACACCGTGAAAATTATCGAAATAAAAAAATTCTATTAACAGAAACAATTGATTTTCAATCAATAATTTGGCCGATTTTTTGAAGATTGGAAAATGGAAAAATGTAAACATTCAATAATTTTTTGTATAAATCTAAGTACACTTTAACTCTAACTTGACAATACTAACACAAAATAAAAAGGTATATTTTACTATTTAGATATGTCAAATTTCTTAATTGACATTACATTAATTTTTACATCTATTCAACTGTTCTGTTAATTGTCTATTGCCTTCATGACTTGGTATATTATTAGTTACTATTGTGCATAACGCGGGGAATTATCAAACTTAAAGTCTGTACAAAAATTCTTTTGTAAGTTTTAGAACTATTATAAAGACAAAAAAATCGGTAAAATTACTAATTATGGATGTATGTAATATTGCAAATTAAGAATTTAGGATTTAAATCTTATGCTGCGTTATATAAGTCACTATTTCGATATAAAGGTTTGGTTACTGAATATTTTGACATCGATAAAAAAATATCAGAAACGGACGTATTAACTCTAACTAGTAGGTAATAGTTCCTCCAGAAACTGGTCATAAGTTGAAAAGAATTTATAACAGACGCGTTGAAAATAATGAAATATCCTTCTAATCCTTTTGAATAGCGTATGCATCATGAAACGCTTGGAAATTAAAAGCTTAATATAAAAATAGATGATATATTATCACGTACATTTTATAATTAACAAGGAAGTGAAGAATTTTTCATTTATAGAGTATTTTAATATTCAAGAGCATTGCAGATATTACATCTTTGTAGTGTTGTAAAAAAGCGTCTCCTAAACTTTTCCACCTACGTACTTAGAGATTAGCAAAATTGTCGCAGACCCCTATCAATATAAATCAAGAGGTAGGTAGTTATAGAGATATTTATTTTTTTTTTTTTAAGTAGGTATAAAATATTGTGCACACTATACCTGCAGGGACCAGCACGGACTAAAAAGCCTGTTCGTGAAGATACACATTAGACCAGCAATCAGTAACGATCCTCGTGGCAAATTCTGACCTGCAATTTCTATGTCTGACCGTGCTGAATCGACTTAATCTTGTATTTGTGTGCTGTTTTGGTACTGTAGGTGAAGAGAAATGACATCCAAGAGTTCCTAAAACTTTTGTTGTAAAATTAGAAAATATTGACAAGGTTTGGTTGATCTTTCTCCATAATTCTGGAAATAAATGATGAAATTCACCATATTACTTCCTCTCTTCATTGATAAACCCAAAACCTTTTTTTTCGTGGCTTCTTCTTCTTCCCCCTCTTCATACAACATCGTCAAAATAAAAACTTCTTGCATCGAACTACACACATCCATGTTGCACACTCACTACACTTCAGAACTGCAAACTGTCTGCCGGACACGGAACCCGTACTAAAAGTTGCTGCTCCATGCTGGTATAGTGTGCGCGGTTTTTAAATGTCAATTCATAACATTTAGATTTTGCGAAAGTTTCATTTCTGTAATGTATAGTATAAACAATATATCACGACTTGCCAATTAACGGTGCTCATAGAGTTCGGCAGTCTTCGCTCACTAACAAACGGTCACGATCCGAACTGTATAACTTTGCCCAAAGATGAATCTGCGGACCCCACTGTATTCAGTTACAGAACCCAGTTTGAGAAACGTTGCTGTAAGAGATAACCGTTTCTCCGTTATGTGTTTGTTGTATGCAATTTCGTACTATATGTATGGTATAAGACATTTAAGTTGCTAAAACTGGAATTGATTCAATTCAAATACAATTTGTCGAAGTATTCTATTCCTTACTACTTCTCGAATAGCGACATTATATTGCAATTGTTGACAAATGTTTCTCTTGAGAGTCGAGACATAAGTTTTTGTTCGCTAGATTGAATTTATATTTTAAACAGATTATGTATAACGAAAGCATATTTTAGAGAATAGTAGGTGATATACTTTTCGGTTCTTTCGAATTTTAATCCTTGAGCTATTAACGCAACGAAGCAATAAGAATTTACTGTGCGACATTAGTTTTGCGTAGTTCACTGTAGTCGGAAATAGTCGATTTATTTTAAATTGAAAAAAAAGAAACATTCAGAAATCAGAACAATCAGAATCGAAACACTTTAACGGTACGGTTCTGGATCTGGTTACATACATAAATTGCACAGAATCTCTATTTCGGTTCCGCTCTCAGAAAAAAAGTCAGTTGTGTGCAACTTCTTTTAAGGCAGTTTCATCAACACTCGGTCGGACGTTACATCGTTGGTCGGCTACTCGGTTGGAACGACCTTCGTGATTTCGGTGACATGGAACAACATACGTTACTTTGGAACGTATGTCAGATCACAGTGATCATTTTAGACGGCTGTTCACAGTGATTTTTTCATCATGAAGTTATTATTCCCCAACTCTAGTTTCTAGCCTCGTGTGCAGCGGCTTTAATGCTACCCTGTATTATTATTCACGCTTCTCTCCAAACTTAATTAAAGCACGTCAATATGTCTTATTTTCGATAACATTGCCATCTTACGTGTCTTGCACTATACATTATAATGCTTTCGTACTGTTCGTTCTTGGGCATTGTGCAAGTCAAAATTGCACGGTGTATATATAACGTAAGTTGCATGTCGCGGTGCAGCAGCAACATCAGCCATTACAATAGAACGTGGCCAGAGACGATCTCAGCTTCAGTTAAACTTCATACCGTGAACTATGGCACCGCGAACTTCGTTAAGGCAACACCGCCGCGCTCTGCAGTTGCCTTGGCGGTGAGACTTCATTGTTTAATTACAACTTCTGTACAGACAAACCGTATGTACACTGGTACAGGTAAAGTACGTATGCAGGGCCGACCTAAGTGGGGATCACGTTCCAAGCAAGATTCTTAGCAGGCCCCCCGTCAAGCAAAAAGGTTTTTTTAATTACAGTTTTTTCCATAAATTGTTTTATAAACTTGACTAGATCTAGTTGGCGAAATATTTTGGATTAACTTTTTGCGATAATGGAGATAGATCATACGTGAACATTATTTTAATTGGGTATTCTACAGGATCAACCGAACTAGAAATGAGGGGGGATAATTAAATTATGAATCACTTCCATGTTTATGATGTTTTAATTATTAACTTTTTTCAAACATTGTTAAGAATAAATACAATATACACTGTATCACAGTCACTACTGCCATAAGCCATGTTTCGTGTATTATGTGTGTGTATGTACGACATACGTACCTATCGCCGAGTCAGATCTGTTAAATTTGTGTTGGCTAAATGAGATCAATTCAGTGAGCACGTCTAGCGTATGACAGTGATATATGCTGATTTGTACTAATATGCTGACAGTAATTGCATAACACTCTATAACTTATGTACAACGAGGGTATCTTATGATGACGTTTCATGTGCTGCTTGGGAGCGCAGAACAGCGCTAGAAAGTCTGCCACACAGACCAAACACGAGTTCTGTGGTCAGCCAGTGACTGTAAAAACATTAGCGTTGATTTTATAACTATTAAACCATTTCCTAACGCTATATATTACTTAAATATGGAAAATATTATTCACTCTAAATGAATTTGACTCTTTTAATTTGACTCTATTAATTTGACTCTATTAAATAATATTGAGACCTATGAAGGTTAATAGAGAAATTTTTGGAAAAATCCGTGACGTAAAGATCAAATAAAAGCAATACTGAATTTAAACATGCATTTATTACTCACGTTTCGGTATATTTTGAACCATCTCAGTATTGCTTTTCTTTGATTCTTAAGCCACGGATTTTTCCAAAACTTCTCTATTTATTCTAAAATTATGAAGTTGTTATGCAGCTCTGCTGCGCTCATATAGGAACCGCCACTGGTCTGTATCTATTCTTGTTGAGGTACATCTAACTAGGACGGTGTCCTTAGGTGTATGTACACAAACAGCAAGATAATAAGATTAGTATAAACTGTGTATTGCTAATATAAACTTGCTCTAAAGCAACGCTTAACTATGCACGTTCTGTTTATCTCGAAACGTTCAAAACGGGTCACATTCAATGTAGAGCCTGATTGTGACTGCAATTTATTGATGCTACCACGATGACCATCTTATCGCATAAACCCCGTGACCAAAAATTGTCAATTACTTAATTAATTTTCGTAAAACATTTGCAATGTAAACTTGAAATTCGTGAGTGCAAACTGATGAATTACAAACCCTTTACAGAAAACCGCAACTTACTCGACCGGACCGTTTTTGAGATAAATGGTAACATTCGTTTTTTTTGCGTTACGGCGCCCCCTGACGAGTTGCCATCGTAACATCTATCTCAGAACCATCGCAGATCAATTACAAACCCTTTACAGGAAACCGTTTCGGACCGTTTTCGAGATAAATGACAACATCGAGACAACATCAAGACGGACCGAGAGTGTAGTAAGAATAAAATTAAACGCGCGAACTCATCGACAACAAAAAATACAATTCTTCATCCAAGCATCATAGCAAACAAGGATCATATTCTTCTCTTCGTTGATATAAGTTTTCTTAAAACAAATACAATTTCATCCGCGCTAATCTACGAAACCAATGAACCGATTTTAATGAAATTTTGTAAATTTTGCTTGGTCCAACTTAGACTATAAGATAGTTTTTATTAAATATCTTGTACAAAATTACGGTGTTTTGTGAAAAAAAAACTGTTTTAGTAACATGTAGCGACATCTCATAGAGTTTACTTAAAGCTATTAGTTCAGAAGCAAACAAAAAAAAACTGTTTTAGTAGCAAATAGGGACGTCTGATAGAATTCGCTCAAAGCTATTAGTTCCGAAGCAAATCTGGTAGAATTTGCTCAAAGCTATATTAGTTCAGACGCCGGGCCGTAAACGAAATACATTTTGCAGTATTATATCTGTCGCACCCGGATGAAACCGGGACGGGCCCGCTTGTTGATTTATAAATATTTTATTATTTTGTGATATCGATAAATTCTTACTACACTCTCGATTTGTCTTGACAACTTGTATAAATTTGACTGTGTATTCGATATAGGTATAGGAAATGCGACGCTAGACTCTCCGTCTAAATGGCTATGTACTGTTGGATTTTTAAAAGAAGACCGGTCTATGGTATGTAGTCCTATGACCTTATTGCAGAAGAGCGCACATGTATTTTATATTGGTAAAAGGTAATGATCCTGGAACCGCTTCTATGCAATAAGGGAGTCCAGTCGACCAAACGTGTCGCAATTGTCGTATCCCGATAATTGTACTATTGCCATAGCTGTACGACTACACAGCGACACTTGCTAACAGTACAAAAAAATCATACACCAGACAGTACATAGGTGTGCGTTCACGGACTAAGTTGAGGGGTGTTGTCTGAATATCATCAAAATGGAAAGTAAAAAGGGAAAAACAGTTAGAAGTGGCGCTAGGGAGGTCATAGCGAATGTAATTAAAATGTGCGAGTTAGAGGCTCAAAATAATGCCTTAAAATTTAAAGCCATACATTGTTTGCATGCCTTGCTATGCGCCGCCTATGAATTCCGATAATTTGGGAACACATCAACGACTTCTTGCCCTTTCCCCACCGGTCTTCTTTCGCCGATCGCACAGTATAGCTTTTGCCCCAATGTACTGGTCTTTCTTTACAACGCTGTCTACTAACATATTAAGTCTATTGTGTTTTCTATACAACACTGCATCTAACGTGACGGCATCTCATTCACCGGTGAATTAAAATAATTGCCTGGGTAGAAAACTTATTAATTTGGAGTGGAATTTTTCACGACATAGTGCATTGTATTTCAAATTTTATATACGAGGTACAGTAAAACTCTGAACGCTCTTGTTAATATAAATTTAAAATTGTAATACCTACAATAATTTGAAAACCGATTTCTCGGCGCTGACAGTCACATACAGGGGTGTCAGAAATGCCATGCTTAGAATATATAATGAAATGCCAAATCATCTAAAAGATGAACCAAATAAAAATAAATTTAGAAGGGAATTAAAAATATACCTGCTGGGACTTAGTAGTTATTCTTTAAAAGGAATACTGTAAATTAATTTTATGACGCTATTTATACTGTGTGGTAAACCAAATAAAGAGTTTTATTATTATTATTATTATTATGTGAAGGATAAATTCCTTAAAGAATTTTGCATCCACAAGCCCCCTAAACTTCGGGTTCGTCACCGTCACACAAGGGATACTTGCGGAGCAAGTTGAAACCATAACCGCGTCTCAAACCATGAAAAGGGCGATTACAGTGAGTTTGGGTCGTGCGCACGGAGTACACGGAGCGACCCAATAAGCACAGCCTTCTGCATGCGGCAGACTAGTGATTCAGCATTGCGCTGACATGCCGGAATAGCTTTCATACTTGCCAACAGTGACGGTTTGGCTCCTCCAAGGACACCAATTATAAGGACAATTAATTTGACAGAATACTCTGGGTACTGCTTCCTGAGCTCAAAAAGTAGGTCTTGATATTTTGTCCGTTTGTCAGTCTCCTTCGCGGCTATGTTCGTTTCAGCAGGAGCTGAGAACTCGATGACATACATAGATCGCGCAGATTTATCAAGGAGAACTATATCAGGCTTTGTAGCTGAAAGTTGCCTGGTAGTACTGAATGAATAGTTCCAGAAAATTTTACATGATTCATTCTCTACAACGGACTCAATATCTCCAGGAACATAAGGCAGAACGGGAGTTTTATCAATACCGTAATGATGCCTTAGGTGATAGTATAAGACTCTTAGAGCAGCATTGTGGCGATGGATGTAGGCACAGCTTGCATAATAACTGCATGCCGATAAGAGATGCATGAGCGTCTCTGGATGCGATCGACATGCTCTGCAAGAAGTATCTATTACTTCCGCATCCATAATTAAACGGCGGTACACAAGAGTGTTTATAACGCCGTCTTGACACGCCAAAACAAATCCCTCAGTTTCAGACTTCAGCCCAGCTGACCGCAAGAAGGCAAACGTCAGATCCTTTGATAAACCACATGTATCGATGTTCTTATAATAAATTCCATGCATCGGTTTATCGGTATGTTGTTTGAGCAGGAATTTTTGCTCTGCCTTCTTTATTGTATGCCTTGCCTGATCTGGCGTTAGAGATGCAAACGATGCATCTTGACGTTTTCTAGCGGAACTGAAGTCAAAATCAAGGCTGAGTTCATTTGCTGCTCTGTTTGCTGCCTGAAACAGAAACGCCCCAACACCCGCATATTCGTGATCACGCACGAGCTGTAAAAGCGGGTCTGAACTGTTACAAACCGCAATAGCAGTACCCAGTACAATTCTATTATGAAGACACTCCAAGCTGAGTAATCCTCTCCCTCCGAGATGACGCGGGAGGTACAAACGAGGAACGGACGATTTGGGGTGAAGACTCCTATGGATGGTCATCATTTTTCTGGTGCCCCTATCAAGCTGTTGCAACTCGTTAACCGTCCATTTGAATGCCCCAAAAGTGTAGAGCAGGACTGGAACAGCAAGCATGTTCGTAGCAGCGACTTTGTTCTTCCCCGACAACTCTGAACTCCAGATTTGCCGCAGGATCCGTCGATACTTGCTGCGGAGAGCCTCTTTGACGACTTTTACGTCCTGAACGTGACTCTCACTCACACCCAGATACGTGTAGGACTCTCCGGCGTCAAGATGGTGAACGACGCTTCCATCAACAAGTTGCACGTCTTCCCCGTAGTCCCCATTTCGTCCTTTTTTAATATGCAGAACCGCACACTTATCTAATCCGAATGTCATGCCGATATCCTCACTGTATACTTGTACGATGTTGAGCGCGAGCGTTAGATCTGTGGCGCTCGAGGCGTAAAGTTTTAAGTCATCCATATAAAATAAATGGGTGACTTTATGCCTACGATTGGATGGGACACCGCACATATACCCACGGCCACGCCTCAACGAGATGCAGATAGGCAATAGTGAGATGCAGAAAAGGAGGGGACTCAAGCTGTCACCTTGAAACACCCCCCGGTGGTATGATACCAAATCTGTTGTCACAACGCGCTTACCGGGTGTTATGATAAAACGCGTCCTCCAGAGTGGAAGTAGGTGTTCTATACATCTCACTATATCAGGGTGGACCTTCAGACACTTAAGTAAAATGATCAAAAGATCATGCGATGTAGTGTCAAACGCTTTTCTATAGTCCACCCAAGCCATTGACAGGTTGCGTTTGTATTGGACAGCATCTTGACAGATGCATCTGTCAATCAGCAAATTGTCCCTACAACCTGCAACGTCGCGTTTAGAGCCTCTTTGCTCATAAACGTCTCTCCAAATCGGCTCGATATGTCGCAGGATGCGTTCATTGAGGATGGAAGTGAACGCTTTGTATACAGTGTTAAGACAGGTTATCGGACGATAATTTTTCGGATCAGATAAGTTTCCCTTCTTGGGGATGAGAACAGTGCGGCCTTCTGTCAGCCAAGTTGGTATAGGCTCCATATTTGTTACCAAAGATGTGAAGATGCGAGCTAGATGCTTGTGTGTGGATGGGAACTTTTTCCACCAAAAGTTGTTAACAGCATCTATCCCAGGAGCTGAAAAACTCTTTTTGCCTGAAAAGGCATTCTTCACATCTGCCTCGCTGACTGACAATGGCGCTTCATCATCCACCAGGTGTCGGTTGCAGTACTGACTAAATAAATGGATAGCTGGAGTATCTTCATTAAATGGAGGTTTGGTCTCATAGAGTCCCTTCCAGAAACTCTCAACCTCTCTAGCAGTTGGCGGTGTATAAGCAAGTGGCGGACTTGTCTTAAAGACACGGGAAGGGCATGAATTAAAGGTGGCGTTCTCCTTTATGGCCCTGTTACGCCTTACTAACTTCTTCTTGGCAGAAGTTAGCGCCCGTATCTTGTCCAGGCCATGCTGCTTGATGGTCTGCAACGTGATTTTATTCAGTGTGTGATACTGTGCCCTAAGAGAGCGCGCAATGCGTCGGACTTTGGCTGTAAACTTACGGCCCGATAATAAATACTCTGTCACACACTGAATCCTGGACACCAACTGCCTTGCTGACTTTATCTTTGCGTCCAGCTGTTTTATACGCTGCCCAGACTTATCTCCTGCATGTCTGGAAAGTGCAGGGGTGGCTAAAACATTAGCTGCAGCGTAAACGGCGCAATCTACAGTCCAGAGGTCAGAATCATCTGCAAGGAACTCATCCAAAACTCCATCCATTTCGGCCAGATGGGCGGGCCGCAGCGATAATTTGTGGTGGACTGATCGCTGTCTGTCCTTCAAGTCAACATTGGTGCTCATAATGGTTAGGAACCGCGTCTTAAAATCATTATCAACAATGACAGCTGGAGACCATGGTGCGACACTGTTGGCCGCTTGTGGACTCGGCGGCGTAGCTGCCACTGGATTAGGCGGTTCCGGGTCAAATCCTGTCCTTCGCAAATGGTTGACATGGTCTCGAAGATTTTGGGCCGAGAAATTTGCAAGTTCTGGATGCATCTCGCACCAAACAGAATGCATCCGTGCCATGTACCCTCTTTGCGAAGGGTCACTGTTGGCGTGACATGCCAAAAGGTCACGCTTTAGGTCGTCCGTCCACACCATGCGGACGGCCGCGTTTTGTGTGCCACTCCCAACTCTACTAGGGCCTCCATCCGAGACAGGCCGGTTGTGGGTGGCTTTATTAAATTTCCGTTTAGGAACCAATGTTTCTGCACAGGGGTGGTTGGCCCCTTGTGCAGACGGCAGCATTTGTCAGATTAAATCTGTCCAGGGCACGCCACGAGGAGGCTGCTGATCCGATTTGTGCCCCTTATTATTATTATTATTATTATTATTATTATTATTATTATTATTATTAAATTTGCTTTCTAAGTTCAAAAAAATCATTGCCTTTACGAATTAGAAAAAGATTGTCATCTTTAACAAGTTTTCATACTTATACCAACCAACATGTATATACTACTACTACTTGGTAGTATCTGAAGGACAAACGTAATTATGGATTTTTGTTTCACAATTGCTGACCCTAAATTATAGAATTTTTAATTACATTCTCTACATTAATAAGCAATTAAAAATAGAGAATTTGGTTACTTCTTACCACAACAGTTTTATTAGCGAATGTACATTTCGGGAGCTATGCTCTTATCTTCAGCAATCACTAAACTTTAGTTTTCAGCAATCACTAAACTGATTGCTGAAGATGAGAGCATAGCTCTCGAAATGTACATCCGCTAATAAAACTGTTGTGGTAAGAAGTACCTATTCTTTATTGTTTATTACCTATCAGTGTAGAGAATGTAATTAAAAACTCTATAATTTCAACCACAGTGCTCTTAATATTTTCATTAATAGGTAATGTTTTTAAATAACTAGAAAATGATTGAAAAATATTTAGCTGTTTGCAGATTTTTACAATCGTGTGGTTAAATTTTAATTATAGTAGAACACTGATTATTTCGACCTATAGAGAGTTGAGAGCTCGAGTAATGAAGGTTTTGGCCTTTGGGGTTTGAAGGGAAGCGAACAAAACATTTTTTCGAGTCTTGGAGATTTTTCGACTTATCGAGATTTGATTTAAAGAGGTTCTACTGTATTATGTCTTAACTGATTTTCACTTAGTATTGACTATTTCGTATTAATTAATAACAATTATTTGCTGTACTCGATAATTACTGACTGTTTAAAGTGCAATTTGTTACTAGTTATAAATGAATAACTTTTATGACATTTTATTTTCGTGAAAATTAAATTAATGTGACTAATTTGTTTTCATAATAATTAATTAATAGTGACACTATAGTTCGTGACTAGTTGTTCTGTACTTTATCTACAGACCAGAAAGATAGAAGTACAGAGTTAAAGGAAATGGGAGAGTTTAGTCCGATTCATAGGTGTATAATGTGTGCCGCTTTGTATGAAAATCATTATCTCACTTAAACGAGTCAAATGAGTTGCGACTTTTTTATGATCTTATAAGATGCAACAAAACTATAATATCATAACTGAGTGCGCCCGAAAGAATAAAACCGAATAAGCTCATCTATTTCCATTTTTTAAGAGGGACATTTTATTCCAAAATGATTAACTCTATTAAACAGTAATTAGAGTTTAAGAAAACTAAAAAGAATACACTCTTTTATAGCAACGTTGACTAAAAAGTAAAAAATAATTTTTAAATATAAAGACTTTGTTCCACTCGATATAGGAGAATTTTCTATCGCTGTTGAACAAAATCTTTATTTTTAAAAACTATTTTTTGTATGAACGAAAGACGAAATAACTACGGACGCAAACCATTTATGTGATCGGTTTTCATTGTTTAAAAGGCATCGACTGACAGATGGCGGCATCAAAACGTATCTGTAGAAAGAAACCATCTTGAACGAATGGTAAAACAGAGCTATTGACGCAAATCAATAAGCATATAGACAACGTAATTTAATTTACGGGTGATTTAATTTGTGAGTGAATATTTCCTAAAAGTGAGAGCGGTAAAAACAAATTAAAGAAGTTTTACTTCAACCGTGCGTAAAGGTTACACGCACTCATTTTTTTTTTGCATATAGGTACCTACAGTCAAACTTAAAATTCTGTTGAACTTGTAGCATATTTTGTGATTTCTAATTTCTGTGATGAAAAATTGTTGTGTCACTTATTTATTTACATGGGAAAACATTCTTGCTTTCGTCGTTGAATTTTCAGAGATTTACTTATGCCACATCTTATAGAATATTAGACTACGGTACCTGAAATGACTGGCGCATTTCAATTCTAATTATTTTCCTTCTTAATCCCTCGACACGGTATATGAATCACCTGTCTCTCTTACTTTTCTTTCTTTATATCTATTTTCCCTTTCCTTCTTTCAATTTGTGCAAGATAAAGACAACTGACTAATGAATTCTTGTTAAATTTGAATAGTTTTCATATCGCTAAAATTATTATTCAATTTTTTTTATATTTTTCTCTCGGATGTACCAATCAATACTTTCAGTAGGATTAAAGCCTGGGAACTGAGGGTTTGTAATACATAAACAACAGGATTGCTGTAAACTCAGATATCAAGTATACTACCAAAAATTCGAGATAAGCAGTTTTGCCTTTTGGTCACTGATAAATACTAGAAAAAAAATTAATAGTTAAAAAATTCCAATTCTTTTAATTTATGTATAAGCTATGCATTATTTGCATTGTAAATATCCGTCAGCTATATTTTTTATAAAGTTCGTTTACCCACTATTATGAATTACACAATGAATGAATTAAAAGCTCGTTTACACTGGCCGGATGCCGGCACGACTTTTTATCGGGCACTGAACGCCACCTGTTCACACTGAACGATAAAATTACGATCTGTTCGTCGACTTGAGCTCATTTTTGAAACAGGCGACCGTACGTGCGATTGACGACGACCAGGCCCGATCCAGCTATTTCGCCGCTCCGGGCAAAATAATATTTGCCACCTTTTACCCATGCGTTGTTCCATATTCCACATTTTATTTTTGTAATCTACTAAAATATGATGTGAAATTTCAGTGATGTCAATAATAATATATTCTAACAACTTTTGTGTAGGATGTGGTTTTTTTTGTTTAGCCATCTTTCAAATTTTCGCCGCTGAAGTCGCGCCGCCCTCAATTTTGCCTCCCCGGGCAATTGTCCAGTTTGCCCCCCTCCCTAGATCGGGCCATGACGACGACTAAGTTTTTGTTGTGATGTGTACTTTTTAAACAAAAAAAAGCATGAATAATGTGAAGAAAATAAAATATTTGTTGTGGCCAATTTTTGAAAAGAGATTTTCTGTAGGAACTTTCCAAGTTTTAGACCAGGGGGCAATTTTGTCCTCGACTATGTTCTCTATGCATATTACGTCCACAAATTATTTTTAATTCAACCGTTCTGTTTGCGAGATTCCTTGTGGACTATAGCATATTATAATAGAAACAATATAGCATAGATGCATGTCTGATGCAAGTGTGAACAAAGACTTAAAAAACTATACGCCAACGACTTCCGATCCAATTTCTTACCGGAAAAAAACACCCGTTTAAACGCCAAATACAAATTGTAATCGTGTCTGTTTGTCTGAACGCGATAAACTCAAAAACTACCGAATGGATTTTCAAACTTTTTTCACCAATGAACAGAGTGATTCAAGAGAAAGGTTTATGTGTGTAATTCATTAATGTTTCAAATCTTCTTGGTTTCCGGGCTTGTATGCCGTGGTCCATTGGTATTTCTATCTGACGTTTCGTCTACAACTGCGATAGACATTATCAAACGCGATGCGGTAGCGGGCGAAGTGTCCTTCTAGGCTGCTCACAGGTAAGTGTTTATTAATTTTAATGTTTTGTGTAAATTGGGTGAAATATGACTATGATTGTTAAAGATGTCGGAAAAAATCAAGTCGACTGGCAGCTTTAATCGTAAACGCTGCCTAATCCCTTGATAGATAGATAAAGAT
Organism: Xanthostigma xanthostigma; assembly: GCA_963575645.1. NCBI lineage: Eukaryota > Metazoa > Arthropoda > Insecta > Raphidioptera > Raphidiidae > Xanthostigma > Xanthostigma xanthostigma. Next base: position 20,382,422 of record OY754468.1, read on the forward strand.
CTTTATTTTGTTGGTACAAATATACATAAATAGCGTCAACACAAAACAATTAATTATAAAAACTCGTCCAATCTGTAGTGAGCCTTAGCTAATAAATATTTTTTTAAATTCTTCCTAAACTTTTGTTTAAAATTTGGATCAGTTATTTCAGTAGGTACTAGGTATCTTATTCTTATCATAGCGTTGCGGACACCTTTATGAGTCACTGATAATGTACAATTTGTAGTTTTTAAATTATTTTTATTTCTTGTAGTAGGTATATAACGTGTTTATTATGATTTTCATTAAACAAAGATGGATAGTTTTGTACAGCAAAATTTAGAATATAAAGATCTACTAGTGTTAGTATGTTATACTGAATAAATAAATTTTTACAATGTTCTTTGAGATATAACAAAACAATGTATGGTAGAATTGTTCCTCTTTTATAAGTAGGTCTATAGAAAAGTCCGCGATAGCATATGTCTATCTTTTAAGGATAGCCCATTTTAATGTTAAACGCTTTTCGTGGATATCAATTTTGCAACGTAAGTCGACGAAAAAACGGTGGCAATCTATAAAATTGAGCGAAGCCGGACCGGGTCGCTAGTGCCATATAAATTAATAAGCCGCAAGGGCACCTGATAAAAAATCGTTCCGGCGTCCGGCTAGTGTGAACGAGCTTTTAGACATTAAAATCGGAATTCATTTCGGTGTTCTTGTCGTTATTTAAATTGTTCACAGCTCCTCTGGCGGCAGAGAATCAACAGTTAACCTCGCCTACACGCGAAGAAAATGATACAGATAATAATTTACATGTAGATATAATTTCTACGGTCTACAGCACTAACTAATGCGAAACGATTTAAATGTTTGATGCCTTTTATTTTTATACCAATTCATAATTGCACTTAAATTACAAAATAATTTTTGTTATTATAAAAATTTACATCGACAACTACTTGAAAATATAATTTGGACGACATTAACATAATATTTCTCCGAAGAAGCATCGCTACCATTTTTAAATTTTTATTCGGTTTAAATCTGTTTTTAATGCCTTTTTTAATTGGTTAATTCTCATATTATATTCAACTAATAACAGCGAGTTCTATGAAAATATCAAAATGGTTTAATATAACGTGATGGTAGATGAGACACGGATACGGAGACTCCAGGTATGTGGAGATGGGAAATGTTCGGAAATATTTTATAGAAATACCACAAAGTATCGATTTTTCATGAAAGGCTTGTAATTTTTAACATTTACTTCTCTTAACTATAGTGACACAATTTGCTGGAATTTATATTTTCCCCAAATTTGTAGATTACGCCGTTTCTTCGTCGACTTACGTTGCAAAATTGGTCTCCACGAAAACCGCTTTTATTTTAACTCAGTAATATATGTAATAGCCTATGTTTATTCTGAAGGTCCATTCTAAATATTGGTGGAAAAAATTTCGAAATCGGAGGAGGCGTTATGGAGAAAACCTCCTATATCCAAACTCACAAATTTTACTTCTTCGTATACAGGGTGAGTTTTAAGTTGATGCTTTTTTTTGCAGCGTGTAAAAATCAAATAGACGAGCAAATATTTCAAATAGTTTTTTTATCAAAACTCAAAAATAAGAGAGAAACAGCCTTTCGAAGTTTAAATAAATTTTCTTTAATTTTGAGGTCGGTCCTGGGGTTATATTATGTCACTATGGAAATAAGTTGTTATTATCAAGTATGTGTATTGTTCTGTTTTTGAACAATTTCTGTGAATACTTGATAATAATAACATATTTCCATAGTGACATAATATAATCCCAGGACCGACCTCAAAATTAAAGAAAATTTAATAAAATTTATTTAAACTTCGAAAGGCTGTTTCTCTCTTATTTTTGAGTTTTGATAAAAAAAACTATTTGAAATATTTGCTCGTCTATTTGATTTTTACACGCTGTAAAAAAAAGCATCAACTTAAAACTCACCCTGTATAATATTAGTATTTTACAGTATAGATAAAAAACGGTGGCTTATATAGAATATCTCATTGGTATCAGGTGATACATATTTATTATTTATTAACGGCCTAGCCCGGTTTTACCCGGGTGCGATAGATATAATGCTGCTAAATGTATTTCGTTTGCGGCCCGGCGTCTGAACTAATAGCCTTGAGCAAATTCTACCAGATTTGCTTCTGAACTAATAGCTTTCAACGAATTCTATCAAACGTCGCTACTTGGTACTAAAACAGGTTTTTTGTTTGCTTCTAAACTAATAGCTTTGAGTAAACTCTATGAGAAGTCGCTACATGTTACTAAATCGGTTTTTTTTTGACAAAACACCGTAATTTTGTACAAAATCTTTAATAAAAACTATCTTATTTAGTGTAAGTTGGATCAAGCAAGAAACATTTACAAAATTTCAGTAAAATCGGTTCAGTGGTTTCAGAGATGAGTCGTGACACGAGATTTTGACCGACCTTGTCGCTATTCGACAGAGTGAGTATAATATTATGATTTGACTACTTATATCTTTTCAGTTTTCAGTAGCAATTATTATTGCTCCAGTTTTGTTCCAGCCAGTTTTTGATGGATTTTACTTCGCCGTCAATACAAACACAACAATAATTTAATTGACTTAGTTTTGTTTGTGTGCGTAATCAATCAACTTGAACAGCAACGCAGAAATCTGGCCGAGTAAATAAAAAATAAATAAATAAAAGAGACACTAACATATTATATTATATATAGGCTTCGTCTCGAGTAAAAACGTCTACAGACAGCCCGAATTTGAATCAATAAGAAAGAGTCGTTATTTCGTTCAAAATGGTCGTAATGATAATAATAATAATAATAAATGTTTATTTGTTGCGCCATTATATAAAAATGGATACAAAACGTCAGTACCAGGAGCGTAGCTACCGCCGTATCTGCCATATCAATTATACGGGGCCCCCAACGTGCGTAAGCAAAAATTAATAAAAACTTCCCAAATTTTTGTCACTATTGTCCATAGAGGCAGAAACTTTAGAAAAACTAAAGTCATCATCAGCTATAAATGATTTAATAAATCAGTTTGCCGAAAAAAAGGCAAGGGAGAGTGTATATTTAATTTGAATTGTTTGAAGAAATTTTGGAAAAAGTGACAGATAGATAATTATGATGAATAAATATTTCTTTTAATTTTATGCAAACATTTTTTTTTTCTTTTGTGAGAAATATTTACCCTTCCTAAGGGCCCCTAAACAAATTTTTATACGAGGCCCCACCAAGGGACGCTACGCTTCTGGTCAATACACAGTTAAAACATGTTAAGATAATTACTAATCCGACAGCAAGTCGTTTATAGAATATGGAACTATATTAATTATGTATTGTTTCAGCTTTTTATCAAAACCTTTTGAATTTCTTATTAATTTTGGAACATTGTTATACATTTTATAACCAAGATAGGTCTTTTCAAAGAAAGTTGTGTTATGCTTTATGCTGTAATTCTTTGGGCGCGTATTATAAGCACCATTGTTTCTATTTTTGTTATCGGCTATATAGTGCTGATTAAAAAAAAATAAAATATAGTCTAAATTAATGCAAAAACGGAAAATATAAATATTATCAATTTTTAACAAATCGATATAAAAACGAGGTACTTGTTTTTACATCTTGTAAAAATTCTATCAGGGCTTTTTAGGATTGGGCTTTCAGACGGTGAGGGTTGCCAGCAAAAATAAATAAAAAATGGTCTCTTCATTTGAAAGTTCATTATAGAACTTTGAATCACAGTATTCATATTTTCTGCATAAAATAATATGTCTCTCATTCACGATTTCTTCTCGTTTGATTTTTTTCTGAAAAGGCTGCGTATTTTGTATTTTCATCGGCATCAAATGCTACAAGTTCCTATTTTGAACCGATTTCGCAATTACCATTTTCAAGCTACCTTATTGATTACGTGACAAGTAAACTGCGTCCATAATATGTCAGATCGCAATAAATATCTTCGAAATTAAACTGCATTTACTTGACTATAATTTAGTGAATCAGGTGTAATTCAGAAAACAATTTTTCTAATAACAATTAAATACAGTTTATAATTCAGTGAATAATAGCTAATTATCAGCGTATTATCCGAAATAATCTTTAGTTTTATTTTTTCGAATATTTGTCGGCGGTCTGAAGCAGGGCCGTCTTTAATTTATTGGAGACTCTAGGCTCTAGGATAATTGGGTCCCAAGACCTTGAGAGATCACTATTTTGTTATAATAGACAAAGAAATAAACAAACAAGGTTCTAGATTTATTTTTATTTCTTTACAGTCACATTAAATGAATCGATAATATAATATAATATAATCCACAATAGTAACTTTTTTAGCATTCACAGGCTAATGTTTAAAAATCTATGTTGATTGCAGTACTCTTCTAAATTTGAGATGGGCAAAATCGTTAATCACTCCTACAAAGTCTATGTTTTTGAGCATATCACATTCTATGGACATCAGCGACAAACTGGCTAATCTCTCTTAAACCATTGTGCTTAAATCGTATTTTTATATATTAAAATTTACCTAAACATGCTGAATTCGGAAAGCCTGATTTTCGGGCGAGAGTTGAGTAGCTTCGCGCATGAAAAGCATATAAGCAAGTAGGTATTGTAGTCAATTATTATCGTTTGATTTTTTAGAAATAAATGTTTTTCGGTAATAAATATCGGTTAGCGTTTGGTAATCTGGCAAAAACTAGGGGGGGCCTTATCGATCGCAGGAACCTGGGCACGTGTTTAGAGTGCCCAGTGGGAAAGTCTGCAGGAATTTTCTTTCAGCGTTCATAAACGTGTATGTAATTTCAATATAATGCACACGATGCAATTAAAATACCGAACACTGCAATACAATAATCATGGTAAATTATAAAGCAATATTTTGCTGCAGTCATTTAGTTTGGCGACAATATAATTCTTAACCAATAAATCTTGAGAATCGTTCTTATAGATTTTTAAGCTTGTTTATTGACTTGGAATCGTTCACAACTGACACTAAGAAAAAAATATCGGGTCGCAGTGCAGAACCGTGCCAAAAACATAGTGTATATTTGCTCTTACAAGCGTGTTTTATTCAGCAAACTGAAGCTTGTTTTAGGGCAAAATAAGACATTTAACCCTGTATTTGTAGTTAGAAAATAAGTTCTTGAGAATTTTTGTAGACAAATAGAGACAATTTTACAATCGATAATTATAAGTCTGACAAGTTTCAATATTCGTTTTTTAACTGGTTTTTATTTAACGTTTTAACAAAAATTAATGTACAAAGAAGGTTACATAAAGTATTATAACAAGTTAGATAATTTATCATACAAATTCAAATTAGGTAGATTCACACAAATCATTTTTGCTTTTTACCAAACAAACCCCTTAATACAATTTTTTTTTTTAATTTCAATATTCGATATGGATTTTCTTATACAACATCTACACCAAATTATATATACCCGCAAACTAAAGTTTTTGCCCAGCCGATTTTAATTGCTACTGAAGAGTTAATTTTCAGTTCTTAAATAAGCCAGATAATTCTTTATTATTTTTTAAAAACAATCCTTAAAGCAGTTCGATAGCGTCAGTTTGAGAAATTTCGATATAAATAACTATATGTTTATTGTTCCTGTTATAAAAGCAAAAGGTGAAGGAATCATGAATAACTTTGGTCTTCCACTGCCTATATGTTAGTACAAAATATATTTTTCAAAGTAGGTTAAAAATATTAACAAAACACTTTATTGCAAAGAATCCAAAATTGGGTAATGAATTAAGTTCTTCTGCTATCCAATATCCATTAGTAGCTTATTTATAGTGGCAGATAGAGATTTTTAACTACATATTTGAGAATAGGTGTTTAATAGTGTCATTGAGTTCATTCAAATGCTTCAGTTCTAACTATGAAAAAGACATTTTTGCCTCCTAATTTTCTTTAAATTAATTATATTGTCTTTCGAAAACTGCTGAATATATAAATTGACATTTACAAAAAATAGTGCCGAATTGTATAGAAGGGTATGAAACATCGAGAAATTTTGGTCTGACCCTAAGATCCGACCATCCGACCGACGCCAATAGTGTATGTGTCATATGGCAAATACACTAATAAATACACACAGTTATTATTTTCAATGTCTGATTCTGTCACCGACGAAACAGAATGAGAAAGGACAAGAAAAAAGAGAACATAAAAGAGTAATAAATTTTATTGTAGAGACAGAACCGACCGTGCTGGATATAAACAGTTCTTTTGCAATAAAAATACTCGATCGACAAGTTTCTTTATTATAATAGAACTGTCAACTTCTTGACATTCCCGCTCGTGACGAATTACTGAAAATACTTCTTGCGTTTTGCAAACTGCTTTCGAAAAGATGGAACGGCCTTCTGTATACTGTCCTGCTCTCGAAAAACGCCTTATCTACACCGAAACAAATTTTACACTAAGTTGAAAAAAAAATTCTAAAAAGTTGATTTTGCTGTAACATAATGTCAGAGCTCGTACTATTACAATCTAGATATACATATTAATACGAAAAATAAAATACATAAGAATTATCTTCACACTATGTTTACAAAATGTGTAGATGAGACATTGTTCATAAGTACGGCAGTTGTAGCATTCTCCTCACGTGCAAATCGGACTTGTGCAGTCTTAACTTCAGGTATATAATATACGAGTAGAAAACTGCATAAAAAATATATAAAACACAGCAATATTAAAATTTTAAATGATTTAAACGTCAAAGCTATAATGTTCTCCATGTCTAAATGCAGCCAAAAAATTCTTGCTATAATTTATGATTTTTTTTATAGATTTTATTGGCCTTTGTTATGAAAAACAGCAAATTTATGATTTAAAATAAACATTATGCTGAAGGAACTTTATTATACTTGGCGTTCGTAGCGCCCTTGTGGTAAGTAGGTATATGTAATCACATTCAACGGTGCCGGCGAAATTATTCTAGATGTATAGCTTCTTGTATGAAAGAAACTCAGCTCTGACGCGCGATGATCGAGCATATACCGCTAGCAGTGTAGCGGTATGTGCAAACAAAAACAGAAAGGGTTAGATGCTTCTGACATGTAATATGAAGTGGATAGCAGTGAATAGTATATAGTACATCCCTATATTCCGTAGACTTCATCAGCCACCAACGAACAACAAAGGCCACTTGCAATTCTATTAACGAATGAATTGGTTTATTATTTCTTCATTGGATCGTAACTGTCATAAATTAAATGGAAATTTGACATGAAATTGAAACCGTAATATGACTGCAGCAATACGGTCGGGATTGATCGCATAATTCATTTATAGAAACAGCACATAACGCAACGGACCACGTGTACAAAAAGTCAAGATGTAGACGCGTTGTATTTCGACAAACCTACTGTTTTTTTTAGAGATGAGCAACTTTGAGCAAATATAATCGTTTCGCACTCTTATTCGAACCCGCATACTTTAATCAAATCGATTTGTCCAGATGTCAGTTAATAACAAAATACTCGTACGATAAGATAAAACTCGTTCTTGAGATTGAAAATGTAAAGAATGTATATCGTATACTATAGATATCGACTGGAGAACACTAAGCTAAGGTGGATGCGAGGTAGAATACTTGCCTCGTAACAAAGATCGTAGGTTCAACCACGGAGGTCGGTCCCATTGTTACTTTTTTTTTTGTTTCTTTTTACAATTATACCCGTTTTACTTCTTCAGTGTGTAGTGTAAAATACACTGTCTCTATTTCATTTATGCATTATTTAATCTAGGCCAGTAAAATGTTGAACTCTGTTTCCATTAATTCGAAAATAAGAACTTTTCCATAGTTACAATATTGAATTTTGACAAGATGCAAGCAAAAAACTGATGAAACACGGTTTCTTAACTCTTTTTTAACAAGTTCCAGTCATCGCATGAAGGTGCAATTTTAACAGATTGTGTATCATACTTATATAAATGCTCCCTCTTTGCATCCTTTTTGCGATTTTGTGGAAATGTTTAGGGTCAAGTCATCTTTATTTTACTGGCCTGATTTGATAGGTTGTAAATCTGCAACTACATATATTATTATATGTTGCATTTTATAAACACGCATTAGTTAATTATATTCATTCTTAGTAAATAAAATATTTTGTGAAATTTATCTCTAAAGCTGAGGCGACGCAAGATGGATTGTTACTTATGCGTTTGATGCGATGATTTGTACGCGTATGTGTGTATGTATAACGTTTTTCTGTGGCATCGTATCATTTATTAACGGGTAATCCGATTTTGATGGGGTTTGTTTTGTTTGAAAAAAGTACAATTACGAAATGGTTCTTGGCTATAGTGTTGTTGAAAAAATGCAAAATAAATTTGAAATTCAAGAAATCTCAGACCTAAAACAACTACCTAGATGGCTGTTTAGAAAGTATGAAATATTTTAATATTTTTTATTCCTTATATAAATATAACGCACTATGAACATTTAACAGCAATTCCCAACGCGTTCATAAATGTCAGCTACTATACGTGAAATAAAAAATATGAAATTTTTTCACATTTTCTAAGTAGCCATTTTTGTATTTTTAAAATTTTACAATTATTACATAGAAAGCCCGAAATTAATTAATATAACACTCTCTGTCATTTCTTTCTCTGAATACAGCTAGAATGATTTTTTAGTTGATTCTTTTTTTAAACAGCGTGTAGAAATCAAAAAGACGAACAAATATTTCAAGTAACTTTTTTATCCAAACTCAAAAATGAAAGAGAAACGAGCTTTCAAAGTATTATTAAGTTTTATCACATTTTGAGATCGGTCCTGGTGTTATGTTATGTCACTATGGAAATATTTATGTCATTATCAAGATTTGTTGAAGTTGTCTCCGTTTTATTGAATACAAAGATGCGTGCGTACGCCATGTTTCTGTACATACTTTTAGTAGCGATAAGGGCCTTCTGCGAATTATTTGGGATGCATTTTTGATTCGTGTTATCATTTCTTCCTATGTGTTAACCGGACTTTTTAATTAATTGAATAAAATTCAAAAAAATTAATTGAACTTTGAAATGCTGTTTCTCTCTTATTTTTGAGTTTTGATTAAAAAGTTACTTAAAATATTTCTTCGTCGATTTGATTTCTACACGCTGTTAAAAAAAGAAGAAACAGAACTTAAAAATCACCTGTATAATCATCTATATGTGCAACTTGCCAAGTAATCGAACTTATTCGACTTGCATTGATGAATTTGATCTGCAAGTTGACTTTCAACAGAAGTCTATGTCGTACATCTCTATACGTACTTTTATAGCTGTATAGTCTACCAGTGCCAAATGCTAAATTTGTTTTTGTTTTGTAAATAGAATTTATCGATCGTATTCCCAAATAAAATTCCTGTTACAAAAAACTCTGCAGAAAATATACGCAACTAGAGCCAAAACCGTTTTTGCAATTATTTTTGTTATTCAAATTCTGCCAATTTCTTGACACTCAGATAATTCATTTGAAGTTTCATTTTTTTTTTTGCATGCGAGTATTGATGTCATATGTTTTGGATGCTATCCATAAACACTAAAGCATTAATTACAAAAGTGCTAACGAGTGTTTCTTTTTTTTTGTAATCTACTATCAATATTTTTTTATTGCTTAAAAATGTAGATTCACAATCGCAACTATTAGACTTGCGTCATATAAATATTTAAAATTTATTTGTCAATGGAGACGGTTTAAAAAAAAAAATTAACAATAGCGTCACTTTTTTAAAAATAAATTTAAAATTTTTTTTCAACGGAAATATATTTTTTCAAGTGTTCAGAAAACACCATAATGTATTCAAATTTTTAAATTATTATTTAATACTATAAAATAATTATTTTATCTGTTGTACTCTCTCAACAGGGCTGTGCGCTCGAGCTGTAACGGCCGCGCAAAACCCTATTTCCAACGTTGAATTAAAACTATAAATAATTAATAGAGTAGCAAGAATTGGGAATTTTTTCATTGACAATTTCCTCCTCTTTAAGCATCTTTTTTCCGATTTTGGCTATCGCTTATAGTTTTTGAGATATTAGCGAAAAACTAAATGTCTTTTTTCTTTCATCTTAATTTGCTTATCGTCGGTCTAATTTTAAAACCTCGTAAGTCAAAATTTTATGAAATTTATGATTTTAGGCTATAGTGCTTTAGGATTTTAGTACCTACACTTCTGTAAAACCTCGTAAAAAAATAACGGTAATTATACACTTTCACGGTCACCTGGTTTTTTGGCTCTAGAAAATCGAAAAATACATGGATTTCAATGATCTCGGTCTCAAAAAGTTCCATTTTACGGCAGATTTATGAAAAAAATTAGTAGAAGTAGCTAAAATAAAAAAAAATTTTCTAAAAAATATTTATTTAATTGACTGTCAATTAAATATACATTTTTTAGAAAACGCAATTCTACTCAAACAATTAACTATCTAATTCGCATACCCCTTTATCGTTCACCCCAGAATTACAATTCGCATACCCCTTTATCGTTCACCCCGGAATTACAATTCGCATACCCGTTTATCGTTCACCCCGGAATTGGTTTTTTAAAAACTCCACATTTGCCCCTTCCCGTTTCACTGCGAGACAATTCGCATACCCCTTTATCGTTCACCCCGGAATTACAATTCGCATACCCGTTTATCGTTCACCCCGGAATTGTTTTTTTAAAAACTCCGCATTTGCCCCTTCCCGTTTCACTGCGAGACAATTCGCATACCCCTTTATCGTTCACCCCGGAATTACAATTCGCATACCCGTTTATCGTTCACCCCGGAATTTTAGGCTGTAAAATACCGAAAAATTAACTTTTTTGAAAAATTTTTTTTTTTCAAAATATTCATTTTTTTATGTAGATTGCGAAAAAAAATATACGAACTTGATTCCACGACGTCAGAAACAGTTATAAAGGATTATATGTAGAAAGTCAATTTTTTTTTGCATTTAAAGTCATGAAACTGTGAGAAATATTGATTTTTTCAATTTTCGTATTTTTTTCCATAAATCCGCCATAAAAACGAAGATTTAAAAAAAAATTCATCGAAATCGGATGATTTTTCGATTTTCTAGAGCCAAAAACTCAGGTGACCGCGAAAGTGTATAATTACCAAAATAACCAAAATTGACTTACGGGGTTTTAAAATTAGACCGACGTTATAACTTTTGCAATTTTTATGTACTAATAAAATATTTTAATACATTTTTATAGACCTCATTTCTAATCCAATGAGCCATCGGTAATTTTTGTAAGAGCTATTTCAAGCCTTAAAACGTTTTTGAACTTGTGAATCAGACTATTGCCCCGTTAAGGGAAGGAGGGAGGTGCAGTTAGATTTTTCATATGAAAAAAGAACGATGAGAATAGTCAGTTTCAAAGTTAGATTTGTGAACGTGGCATTACATAAACAAATTAATAATGTTTTGTATCATTATCTACGGTGGCATAACTTTGCATGTTATGTTTGTGCATGTGCGCATGCGTAATCCGCGTGTAAATGAAGATATTTACATGAATACTCAATTTATCATCATGCTTTAGATTATACATTTAATATTAAGTCTATGTGTACAGTCGAGGAATCACGGTTAAGGTTTAGCAAACGAAGTAGTTATCGACACATTCACGCTTGAAATGTCAGACTTCCTGACGATAGCATCATAATAATTCTAGAAGTTCTGAATAGCTTGCGTGAAATAGTTATACAGGTGGATTTTTTAAACCCGAACACCCTTTTATTTCGTAGAGAAAGGGTTTTCGGAAAAAACGTTTCTAACAATAGTTGCACGGTTTTTTTCATTCGGTGGAGCGTGGAAACGTCTCCGAGATATCGAGGTCAACACTCATCTCCACTTTTTAAATGGAAACCTATATCGGATTATTGTCCTTTGGGTCACAGAAACCAAACATTTTTCGATTTGATACAATTCTGAAACGCTATTTGGTTTTCAATGCATCCCGATTCCTGTTTCTCATGCGTCTCTGACGTACGATAAGTCGCAGAATGATCTAATTCAGATTGCAAAACAGTCGACCCGCGTGCGGAGGGCCTAATCCACCTCTCCGTATGGTCTGCCAATCCCAATTTGAAAGTCGGATTTCAGGTTCCATGTGCAGGGTCCATAAAGATCCCATTTAACCACTTTTTTGGTCATCTATTCAACAGGTTTTCTTTAATGAGGGGGAAATCTCTTTACGGACGCCCGCAACTGCAGGTAGTGTGGGGCTCACCTACAGCAATAGCCACTAAAACCTCCTCTTCTTCCTTCCTGTCGACTTGGAGCCGTTCTATTCATCAGGTTAGTTCTGGCGATTTTGTGCCACACTCCCCTCTATGTTCCCAGTCTCTCCTTGATCAGCAGATTTATGGAGGGATTCCCTGGTGTAACTAACAATCTAAGTAATAAATGAACTATTTAAGATACTTCAAAAGTATCCTGGATACCAGATGCTTTTGAGAAGTACCCATTTTCATTTTCGGAAGCAAATATATTTACAATAATTTAGTATCTAAGATACAAGACGTAGGTATATGTAGGTATAGTTTGTGTAATCCTTGGTTTACAAACCTGCTTAATATCTGTTATTAAACTAGATATGAACATAATAATTTGACTGCAATATCAATTTGTTGACATAAAACCTATTATCATAACATGCTATAATACATAAATGAAAGATTAATGAGATTCGAAGAAATTACATTTACGCAAAATGATATTAAGGTTTAAGCTTCCCTTTGACTTACGGGGGATAAAAGAGAATACAGTGCAGAGAATTTGTATTTGTAATTTCAAATATGTAGTATAACAATATTTCATTCGGTCCTTCCAAGCGATAGGGTAATATCGAAGATTCTTAGACGTACATATATTTTACTAGCGGTTCCGCCCGGTTTTACCCAGGTGCAAAAGAACAAATGGGGGGGAGACATGAGTACGCACGTTCATCTTCGTTTACCGAGATGAATATTGTGTCCAAATTTCATGATATTCGGAGCTACCGTTCAAAATTTTTTGTCGGACGGACAAATTTTGAGTTACATTTTTCATTGATGCTCCGCTCCTATTGGTCGTAATGAAATATTATATAGCCTATAGCCTTCCCCGATAAATGAGCTATCCAACAAAAAAATTTGTTTTTCAATTCGAACCAGTAGTTTCTGAGATTAGCCCGTTCAACCAAACAAACTCTTCAGCTTTATATATTAGTATAGATAATAAGTACAACCGAATCGATGGAAACTATTTAACTTTTAGATACTAAATAAATTTCATTTTGTATAAAACTCTTTGGGTTCAGATATCGTGAATGGTAACCTAAATACCGAACAATTCTAAACGACAAAAGAAAACAGATAAAGTGACTTAAACTCGCACCTTGATGGTTTCGTAGCATCAACCATATTATTTGCCCTTAAATTTTGAAAACTATAAATTTCGGAAATATCGTAATTCTCTTTCTAACAGTGCTAGTTTAACGTTTTTCGACATTTTAACTGTGCTATAGTTAAGGCAATAGAGATGGGTTTTTAAAAAAATCTCGAAAACTATGCAACCTAAAATTCTAGATACTTAAGAACAGCTCTTTTAAACGATACCTCACGTGACCAAATAAAATGATTTTCAGCTTAATACCTTTATTTAGTACAGAGAAATTCTAATGTGACTAACAAACAAGTGATCCGTTTTGTTCCTATTAGAGTACCTCAGAATGAAAAAACGGAAGCCTTGTCTTTTTCGTTGTTCGTCTATTTGTCTGTCTACGACCCCATAGTCCTGTAAAAAATTCAAAATTCTAACTCAATGCAGTAAAAAGATACGGGCTTTAACTATATAATTAGTTTTTGTAATACGTGCATCATTGAAAATGTCAAGCGAAAGTGGCGCTATCGTACGTGATGATTGTAAACTATATTAAATTGTTACTAGGGAACGAAACCCTGAAGCTGCAAGTTCTGTCTTTTTTATAGAAAAGCTTAATTTTAATAACTGGTTTGTGCGTTCATTAACGATATTTGATGCCTGTGCATTATTACGTATATGAAAATTCGACCGGTCTTGTTATGTGTAGTATTGAATGGTCGAACTGACACGACCATATTCCATTACCTATAATTGAATACAGTACCCCACTGAACCCCGTTAGAATGTAGGTGTACCAGAAATCATCCCTGTCCGCCTTTTCCGTACTACTGTATTTGATATCAATCCAATCTGATGATACGTGTGCTGTTTGTATGTTTGTTTGAAGCTATAATTTTATATATCATAAAATACAAGATGATTTTGTTACAAGGCGGTAATATTCACTAAGAGACATCTAAATATATATAATTTAGGTTAATATGAGACTAAAGACAGCCGAGTTAAAAGAGTTTTGACGTCATGGAAGAATAATCAGGTTCACAAATATTATAATTCTTATGCCTCAAAAATCAGTATTACTGATATTCTGTTATTTTTATCTTTATAAATAAATAAACATATTTATTCAACAAGTGTGAGTAATATATAATTTCGGGGCCCTGCTAAATTCGGGAGAAATAATAAATTACTTCATGTTGACGCGTAGAGTGCTAATAATGAGCCGAAACTGTACGATAATGTATCACTGCATAGTTTCTGGACCAATAGGAACGCGCTAGCGAGCCGAAACTGTACGATAATGAATAATAACTGCATAGTTTCTGGACCAATAGGAACGCGGTAGCTGAATTGCGATGCTGTTTTCATATATATGAAAACAGCATCGCAATTTAGCGAAAGTCAGGGCCATCTTGTGTGCATCGAGGGCGGTGGGTACGTCAATCAATGAAGTGATTTATTATTTTTCCCTCTTTTATCAGAGCCCCGATTACATATTACTCGTGCTAGTTGAATAAAATATTATGTGCGACCATTGATCGAAGGAGAATATTCCACTCGCTTGTTACCGCACTCGCTAAGCTCGTGCGACAAATTTCACACTCATGGAATCTTCTCCTTCACAATATACTATTTTTAAACGCTTTATATTAGTTTGGGTTGTAACTAACTATGTATGTATGTAACTAACTATGTATGTATGTCCGTAACGGAATCTTTGAGCATAATTTTCACCAATTTCCCGAAGTCTGATTAATTTGAAACTTTGCATACGTATCAAGGACCGATGACAATGCAATAATTTGATAACAGTTTCCCATTATCCTTATTAGGACCCCCAGGATTAATAAATTCTTTTATAGATCCTCTGTAGTAAACGCTTTATTTTCACCAATTTCCCGAAGTCTGATTAATTTGAAACTTTGCATACGTATCAAGGACCGATGACAATGCAATAATTTGATAACAGTTTCCCATTATCCTTATTATTAAACGCTTTATATTAGTTTGGGTTGTAACTATGTATGTATGTCCGTAACGGAATCTTTGAGCATAATTTTCACCAATTTCCCGAAGTCTGATTAATTTGAAACTTTGCATACGTATCAAGGACCGATGACAATGCAATAATTTGATAACAGTTTCCCATTATCCTTATTAGGACCCCCAGGATTAATAAATTCTTTTATAGATCCTCAAACTAAAAAGTGAAAAATAAAATATAGTTTAAAAAAAACTAAAAAACACGCTTTATATCGGACTAAAAAGTAAAAAATAATTGTTTTAAAATAAGCTTAAAAAGCGTTGGGCGCTCGATGTACGAAAATGTGGAACAAAGCGCCCCACGCTTTTTAAGCTTATTTTAAAACAATTATTTTTTACTTTTTAGTCCGATATAAAGCGTGTTTTTTAGTTTTTTTTAAACTATATTTTTTTCTATTAGTGTTCTAATTACTTTTCTTACGTAACCACAGTGATTACAAAATTTAAAAGCAACTTTTGTTATCACTAATGTTGAACATGCTATTTAGGTAGTCACTTTGCTTAGCAGAATAACAAATAAAAGTGATTACCCAGAGTGCTTATTTTGCTAAGAACTTGGGAATCACAGTGGTTATCATTAGTAGAAGAGGCTTGAGTATCTATTCACTGCGATATAACCTTAAAACACCATGCTATAGAAGGGTTATGAGTTTAGTAGTCCATGTATGTTTTTTATTTACGGATGTTACACCGTAGCGCGTAAACTATTCATCCGATTTTGATAAATAAGGTGTCAATCGATTCGTTATTATGACCCGGGTAACATAGACTACATTTATTTTTGAATTTTAGTCCCACTGGTGAGAAAATTAAAAACAAATAAAAAATAAGTTCAAAATATAAAACCCGACTACTGAAAAGTATGAAACACGAATATATTCTCAAATAAGGATGCCATCTCATATATATGAGGCCCCTCTACATGTATAGCGTGATGCACTTTGCCCTAGAGCTTATGATCGCTTACTACTGTTAAAATGTAATGTTTTGTTAGGGTATCCTCAGATGAGAATATTTTCTTGTTTCATACTTTTCTGTAGTCGGGTTTTAGTTTCTGAACTTATTTTTTATTTATTAAAACGTGCAGAAAAATCTGTTTGTTAACGAAATGAAAATTGTACAAAAAAATCTAAGTTAAAAATACGCACAGCTCAGGACAAAATATCGTTTCAATCTATCAATAATTATTTTCCAATAGGATCGATTTAAAATTGCTTTTCTTATGGAGAAATATATGTGTATTGTGAGGTTTAAGGTCAGTGTCAAATCAGAGTTTTTGTCGATGTTTTCTGCAAACTAGCATAGAAGTGCTCTTTATGATCTTTAATAATTCGACGTCAATTCATTCTTAGAACATAAATCTTTTAAATAAATAAAATAATGTTTAAAGAACTCCATTAATTATTTTGTATTTTATGAGCTGGACAATTTTTCAGAATAATAAAAACAGAATGCATAGACAGTCTGTATTTATGTATCCCCAACTGCAGGACTTGAACAGCTTGCTTCATATAGCTGAAGGTAGTAACGAAGTGTATATTAATTCAATATCCATAATTCATTATTTACTTCCATCTACTATACTTCTTCCACATTTATTTCATCACAAACTATAGGTAGAATATCAACAACGACTTTCCCAACAACACACTGCGGAAAAGTCATTTTTCGTGAAATTCACGGAAGCAGATCTTTTAAGAAATACGACAAGAACAAATCTTTGTATTATAAAGGTGGCTATAAATGATTTATAGGTTGTTTTTTTAACAAAACATATAATATTGAACCAATTTCTATACTGCACTAAATCTCTTCTATATTTTAAGAATAAATAAAAATAATATGAAAAATAACTTGTATATTATATACCGTGTTTATAGTACTGGCCGTTTTGACCATATTGATTCATATCGATTCTAGTTCAACTAAGGACTGGTGAAAGAATCAACTGCAATTTGTAATTTATTATGAAAAAATAAGAAATTAAAAATATGAACTGATGTTAAACCCAATAAATAAACCTACCTAAGAAAATATTCATATTAAAATCTTTGATTAACGTCTGAATAGAACTCTTCAAATAAATAAAATTGTCGACCAATTTTTCTCAGACCAATATATTGACAAAAAATAAAAAATAACAAATCAATACAACATAAGATGACGTTTCGATCCGGCTTTGGATCTTCTTCAGAAAAATCTAAAAATATAAAAATTAATTAGTATTAAATTATTAATTATTATCTAATTACACGAATGATGATGTTTGATTCTTTTAAACATCATCATTCGTGTAATTAGATAATAATTAATAATTTAATACTAATTAATTTTTAGATTTTTCTGACGAAGATCCAAAGCCTGATCGAAACGTCATCTTATGTTGTATTGATTTGTTATTTTTTATTTTGTCAATATATTGGTCTGAGAAAAATTGGTCGAAAAATATTCATATTTATCAATATCATATCATATACGCTAAGGTTAAAGATGTTTGCCCCCCTTTTAAGAACAAACCTCACAATTTCTCCACAAATTATATAGATATCATTTTACAGATAATTGCTTGCTCTACTGACATCGACAACTAAAAAATGTATTATTGCTTTTGTTTTTATAAATTAATTAAAATACAGCAACGCTGAACAACGTCTGCCATCTGACGGCTTTAATTTTGAAACAACGTCAACACTTCGATCTGTCATCTGACCTTCATATTGTAATAGGTACAACAGACACAATACTGCATACTGCCATCTGACGGCTTAGCTCAACGCTTTTGCTACTTGCGCCTCTATATGACAATTTTAGTAAAATATTTCTTGGATCTGTCATCTGAGCTTCATATTGTAATACAACAAAAAGAAGAACGTTATAAGCAGTGAGCAAAATTAGAAACGAATTGAATACCTGCAATCATATTTAAAAAATAATTTTATAAAGTGATAATTATTATACTTATTTAGTGTGAATAATTTGCACAGGTCACACTAGTATATTATATATATGTTGGTCTTACCTTTAGCTTTTAAAAAGCATCAGGAGAGCTGTAACCGTTTTGAAGTGACATGGAAGTATTTGAGTTGAAGCGCGCAGAGCGTTCTTGTAGGTATCCAATGCTCTTAAAAAGTCTCAATTTTAGCCGCGCTATTCTCCAAAACCGCTGAACCGATTTGAATGAAATTTTGCAAATGTATCTTGCTTGATGCAACTTACGCTATAGGATAGTTTTCATTAAATATTTTGAACAAAAAAAAATGACGGTGTTTTGTGAAAAAAACTGTTTTAGTAACATGTAACGACATCTGATAGAATGTACTCAAAGCTATTAGTTCAGAAGCAAACAGAAAAAATGTTCTAGTACCAAGTAGCGACATCTATTAGAATTCGCTGAAAGTTGTTAGTTCAGGAGCAAATCTGGTAGAATTTGCTCAAAACTATTAGTTCAGACGCCGGGCCGCAAACGAAATGCATTTAGCAGAATTATATCTATCGCACCCGGGTAAAACCGGGACGGGCCGCCATGTAGTTAAATAAGTATATTTTTGTTGTATAATAATAAAATAATAAACGAAATAATTTTAGTAACATTTACGCTTACCTTTGTAGCTAATTCGATTTTTCTTAAGTTATCGGATTAATTTAATAGATTGTAGTATAAGCTATCCGCGACTACATAAAACAGAATCATAATTAAGCCCCTTATTGGAAATTGTTAATTACATTTATTTTTATAACAAGTCTCACCGTTTAAAAGACTTTTGCTATACACATCTTCTTATAACAAAATATGAGCTTTTTTGTAGCGGACAGGAAATCGATTAAAATCGGTAAAAGCTCTGATACTGACTTTAAGCTCACATAAAAGTATAATACATAGTTTATTATTCTATAAGAAGAAAGTTGATGCAAGGAAAAAGAGAGAAAAAAATGTCTGTTGGATTTTTCATCCATATATAAATCATAACGTCGGTCATTTATTATTAATAGCAGGAAAGCTGGATGAAATCGTTATTTTAAGGTGAAAATACATTTTATAAAGGTCTTAAAGTAGTCCTGTATAAAATGTTTACGCATTACGCATATTTTCATTAATACATTTTTTAAAGTTTGTAAATATATAAAACGTTTTCGAATATCCCGGCATTAGTAACGTGTTCAAGGGTAAATGTCGAAGTCTTACATATAGACTACAATCAGTAAAGTTGTGCGGTTAAAATGACAAATAATGGCAAATTACTGAAATCAGAGTTTGATAACATACCCAAACCTGCAAAAATGGGAGGCACCGTTAAAGGAAAGACAATAATGTTATGTCGAAGAGACAGCGTCCAAAAAGATACATCTTAAAAAAATATGATTGTCCTGTTTGGACCATAGATGAGCTATAATTTTAGTTTTATTAAATTAAATATAAGTGTAGTAAGTGTCCCACGCTTTACACGTTATAGAAAAGAAAGACGATTTCAACTATTTAATTTTCAGATCTTTATGAAACTATAATTTTACCATTCCAACCCACAAATATAGGGAATGGTACCTACTAGCTTAGGTTAAAAATCACTTAACAAAAATTTTACATTATCTTTTCGTTTTGAGGTCTCCCGAATCCAAAAAAAAAACATATTTTTGGAAAAACTCTGTGCGTCTGTTAGTCGGTTAGTCTGTGAACACGATACAGGTCAAACGGATGAGTGGATTGAAACCTTTGGGAGGACGTTTGGTATACAAATATGGAGAGCACTATTGTTTCTGGGGAAAATCGGCGCATGCGCAGAAGAAATATATGCTATAACGGTGTTTTTATATAATAATGGTATACTTTTCCGGGTCCAGTACGATAACACTATGCACCCAAATTTTGAAAATTTTTTTTTTAAGTCATAGAAAACGCTAAATTTTGACGTTCAAAAAAAAAAACTTTGCGGATTATTCACAAATTTCCTCAAAAATACGTGAAAAAAATGGAACTACTTTTCGTCTTTCACTGTCATTTTTTGAATCTAACCAATCAAAAATCACAAATACACGTCATAGCAACTGGTGTAGAATTATTGTATAACTATCTCACTTTGAATGCAGCTTTCGATTGTGTTATGGAAGCAGGGTCGTATTTAGATTCGCATACCCGTTTATCGTTCACCCCGGAATTGTTTTTTTAAAAACTCAACATTTGCCCCTTCCCGTTTCACTGCGAGACAATTCGCATACCCCTTTATCGTTCACCCCAGAATTACAATTCGCATACCCGTTTATCGTTCACCCCGGAATTGTTTTTTTAAAAACTCCACATTTGCCCCTTCCCGTTTCACTGCGAGACAATTCGCATACCCCTTTATCGTTCACCCCAGAATTACAATTCGCATACCCGTTTATCGTTCACCCCGGAATTGTTTTTTTAAAAACTCCACATTTGCCCCTTCCCGTTTCACTGCGAGACAATTCGCATACCCCTTTATCAAAAAAGCGGTGGTTTTCAATCTTCATGAAAATGTGAGTTTTAAATTTAAAATTCGTTTTATAAATTAAAATTTCCAAATACGACTCTGCCCTGAACGTTCAATTGTATTTCATTCCAACCAATTGATATTTCTATCTTTGTTTATCATAGGTACAGGTATATATAACTTTCTCTTTTCTTATCACTATATAAGACAAGATAGCGATCGCTATAGTAAATAATATACTTACTATACCATATTTAATTTTTTTAAATTAATTTATAAAAATTAATTTTCCGCACTTAAAACGACCAATAACGCTGTTATATGTTATATAAAACAATAATTGTGAATTTCCAGTGGATATTTTGCATAGCAAGTTATCGTACTCTTACCATTTTGAAAATTAAAAAAATCGACTGTTTTTTTGTTTTGTAGATCTGTCAGAAATAAACTAGTTAAGCACGCTTTGATTAATTTTTACATGACGCGGAACATATTATGTAGGTAACCATACTAACGAATAGCAAATATCATATTGAATACTAGCCATTACCCGCGTCACCTCACGCGATATCCGAAATTTTATTTTCTTTATTATTCTATGATGAGTATTTGGAAAGAATTCCGTGGCATAAGGATCGAAAATGAAGCAATACTGAAATTTTTTTTTAAACTTGCATTTAATACTAATGCAAGTTTAAAAAAAAATCTCAGTACTGCTTCATTTTCGATCCTTATGCCACGGAATTCTTTCCAAATACTCATCATTAACTTCAATGGATCACAGTTACTCTATTTACCTATTGAATAGAGTCAATCTTCATTTATTATTCTATATCAAATGTCAACATTTGGAAGTTGAAATGTTCTCGTCGCCCAATTGGCTGGAATTTTTTTTAAAGGAATGTATTTACCCATCCTAGATGATACCTATATGCTATATAATAATTACATCAAGGTAGATGTGACACGTTACTAAATAACACAGTATTTACATTGTATAAAATATTCACTATATAAATATTACATATAATAGAGTTTCCTTTCAGACTTTATAAAAACTGCGCAGCTATTCTAACTTCAAGTTTGAAAGCTTCGTTTATTTCTAAATTGAAGTTTTTTTACTTTAGAACACAAATATATTCCAGAGTTTTGTAAAGAATTGTATTTTTTGTAAAGGATTTTATTTTCGAAAGTTTGCGTACTATTCGCGAAATTAGTATTTGAGTGACTTCCCCAGCACAATAAATAATTGCGATAGAAATAAATTAATATTTTTATGTTTATTTAAGATGTGAAACATATAATGTCGCGTTCAGTTGGGAATAAAATCGTGCAATTGACGTGACACTTTTATGGCACGACGTTTTATGTTACGTTTATGTGCCTTGGATTAAACATGGTTTTAGTTGAAGGCGACATCTTGATAACAGGGCGAAATTTAGTTACTAGTTTAGTTTTTTACTTACTAGTATTTCGTTAGACGACAGCGCGTAACGTTTGCTGTGTGTATGCGTTGGGTTTTAATAAGGCTTTTGTGGACGCGGACATCAAACTGAGATTTATTAGTTACCTACTACTAACTTTAAGTTTCAGTGTCCATAGGGCTTTAGGAAGTGTCTGTAACGTGTCCATAAGGCTTTAGGAAGTATCCGTAGAGTAGCCCAGTTTTTTTTACATCATGCTTAGCAACAAAGATTATATGCGTGGGATAACAAATATTACAGTAGAACCTTGCCAAGTCGAACATAAATGGAAACGGTAAGAAAATCGAATTTAAGTGGTTACGACTTATCGATGGTTTCTTATTGGGTAAAAGCATATGCGGAGTTCGACTGTATTAACTTTAATAATATCTGTTATTTGAACACAATGTTGCACTAATTGTTAGTGAACACAGAAGATTTTATAGACATTGCATTTACGTATAGCTATACGAAGGAGAATTGCACATTCAGTAAACGTTTAATATTACAAATGATGCTTGCATACATAACGAAGTAGTTATGTGCACCTCTCTGCAACTATGAAGGTGACAGAGCAGATATCTAGGTACACAAAATATTTGAAACCGGGTGAACTTGGCAAGGACATTGCGATCATTTGTTTCCCAGATTATTTCTCACGTTTGCATAAAACAATTTAATTAAACCGAAACTATTTATGAACCCATTGTCGGGTCGGGATACGATGTTCTATAGATGAAGCATTAGTGGAAACTCAGCCATAAATCAAAATTAATAAAATTAATAGGAAAAGAACATTTTTAAAAACAAGATTTTATTTAAATGCTCAAGAAATACTTTCAGTTAAATCAAACCCAACCATTTCTTACATTTTACAATTTATAATTTATATGATATAAAAGCATGTCGGGAGATTTTCCTGTATAAATTATTTTTATGAAATGCACACATTTTTTCTTAGAATTGCTTGTGTCAAGATCAAGTTACATATTGTATTCTCATTTATTTATTGGTTGGGTTTTATCTAATTTAATGTTTATTTTCTTCTTTTTAGAGCATTTAAATAAAAGCTTGTTTAAAAGAAAATTACTATTGACTGTATTTTTTTACTATCAATAATTTATTTTTCAGTTTTCGCTAATATGCATTGTCATCGTAACTGAACCAACATCTAAAAATTCAACTCCGTAAGATTAGAGGAACTGGGTCTAGTTCAGTTAGCAAGATTTGACCTAAGCAAACAAACTAGCATACCGACATTGCAAGTTAAAAGCTTGTCAAAACAGAACTAAATCGTATGTTATTATTAGGAATCAGGGTTCCGACCGCTTTGATTCTTGTATCAGTTCCAGTCACCTCTAGTGTTTGAAATTTTGAACTGGAGCAGTTCTGACTATAAGCGCAATCAATTTTTCTTGGAAAATAATTACCTTAAATTTTTACGTTTTGTATCTGACAATGACATGTTAAATACAATAATATTTCGATTCGTCGAATTTAAACATATAGGTAGAACAAAAATGAAGAAAAAAACCCCACATCATATTTGACCCGAAAACCGGTACACATTAGGAAAACGGCGACATACTCTTGCCTATATTCAAAAAGGTGATTCAGTAACTTAAAAACTTAAGAATTAAAAAAAAATAGTATTATGCAGTAGGTACCTGTATAATTCTTTTAAATCAATATTATGTTAAGAGGATCCTCTCAAGATAATATCGATATTAATTAATTATTTTAAATATGAATTTTGTTAACCGATCTTGAGACGTTTGCAATTTATGAGCCGGTTATTTGCAAGATAAACAGATTAAAGCTTGTGACTGGAACTGTTTCAGTTAAAAATATCAAACGCTAAACGTGGTCGGAATGTGTTGACACCAATTTATACATTTTATTGATGAAATGTAAAACGTGTTTAAAGTCAATATGGAAAAAATACGTGTTACTTGCGGAATTCTTAGAATGAAGACAATTTTAGAGATTAATATATTTTATCAAAATATTCTCTGCTATTTTTGTAAACTAAACTATAGAGTATAGATAATATTCATATAGGTACAAACTTATATAGGATTTGAAACTAAACTATGTAGCCAAATACTGTATCCTTGCTAAGAGCGATCACGTGAAAGTTATTCGTCTGTATTATCCTGTAACAGTCAGAAATTGTGCAGGATAAATCTCGTACAATCAGTTTAATTGAATAAATAACTCACAGACTACGTACCATAATGTCTACTATTTTCTTTGTTAACTTTAAACTCCTCACAAAATTGTTTCTATATTATTTTCATGTTCAATAAAAAATGAAATTAATAATATAGATAAAATTCTAGGTTGATATAAAGATTTATGTACTTCTCCTTTTTATGCTGAATCTTGTCGATAAATAACCTGGTTCTTCTTTTGAGATCCAGGTGACTGGCTACTAGATTATCCTGTGGATTGATTCTGTCCTCATCCATGTAACCAAAGATTATTGTCTTCCTGTAGATTAGCTTTTCACATACGAAGATGATATGAGTGCCGTTGTTTCATCCCCCATTTCACCAAATCTGCATCGTGTTGATTCCTGATATGTCCCCATCACGTGTCGTGTAGATGTTTTCTCAGAGAAGCGTGACCGGTTAAAAACCCAATCACCTATCGTAGTCTCGGCCCGTTGAGTCTAATTGTCTTCCGTGAGCCTTGGAGAAGGACCTACGATCACTGTTTACTCAAGTTTATTATCTGAAATCAGGTTCCAGTCAGAGAAATGTTGTTCGCAGGTTCATTTTCTATGATTCTGTTGGACGCTTCTTCTGTAAGGAAATGGAAGTCGGTGGTGATGACGATTACATCCATATATAGGGTCAGATTTTGATTGTCCAATTATACTTATGTGTATGGAATTTTCGTTTGTTCATAATAGTTTTTACAAAAATAAATAATAGTATATTACATCACAAGGGCAAACAGTTTGACATTCTTGCACTGCGCGTCATGATAATAATAATATATGTACATTTATTGCTCCTATTTAAAAGCAAAAGATACATAATTCAAGCATGTGCTTGGTCTTCAATCTGCCCATATGTACAAAAGACACGTTACAAAATACACTATAAAAATATTAATAATACACCTTAAGAACTATAACAATGAAACCAAGATTGGATAATAAATAAAGTTCTTCTACTATCGGCTCACCTCGGGCATTATGACGCGCAGTTTAAGGCTCTCAAACTTTTTGCCCGTGTTGGGTATACTATTTTTCTTCATACCTCAGTCGAAAGTACGCTTATTAATTACATTAATCAATTACTTATTTATTGCGTAAAAACACAGATAAATTCCAAGCTGAAGCAGCTTTGAGGTTCTATGTGAAAACATAAATGACAGTTCTTCGCAGCAATAGCGACAGTCTCATGCGGAGCGGTGTACATGATAACTATTTTTCTTTAGAGCCAGCCGGTCGAAAGTACGTAGGTACTTTCGGCGTCAGTGCGTACAATCCCACCAATGCAATGCATACATGCTAGACGTTCTACCTTAAAATTGATGCCGGAAGTACGCGACTTTCGACCGAGGTATGAAGAAATGTATTCGATGAATCATTCCAATCTGTTTATTGTTTGGTCAATGTAGCGCATAAAGAGGTAAACACAGTTATTGTTCACGAAATGTGGAGAACTTCAAATGTAAATTCTTTCAGCTGCAATGAAACCGAACTGAATTTCACATTTCAGTCCGAGTTTAGTAGATATAACCAATAGCCGGTACTCTAAAGTCCGAAACATTCTGAAAGCTCACAAACGCAAGGTATATGTGGCATCAAGACAAAACCACTTATGTACAGCTTTAAATATTTTAAACGAGTGACTGTAAATTACAATTTTGGGTGACAAAAATAATCAATTTGGGTTACTGTATTACTAAGTGAGCGACTGACTGCGCGTGACGAGAAATCAACAGAACAGCACTTACAAACATCCATTTGAGTTACTTAAAATACAAAATGGGAAACTTCATAATATTTGAGCGACCTAATATTTGTTTGAGTGTCAACGTTACGTCCTGCATTATTTTCAAAATTTGGCAAATGATTTATTTATTCTGAGCGGAATTTTGTTAATAGTTAATTGTTTCAATAGAACTGCGTTTTCTAAAAAATATATATTTAATTGACTGTCAATTAAATATACATTTTTTAGAAAACGCAGTTCTATTCAAACAATTAACTATTTAATTCGCATACCCCGTTATCGTTCACCCCGGAATTGTTTTTTTAAAAACTCCACATTTGCCCCTTCCCGTTTCACTGCGAGACAATTCGCATACCCCTTTATCGTTCACCCCGGAATTACAATTCGCATACGCGTTTATCGTTCACCCCGGAATTATTTTTTTAAAAACTCCACCTTTGCCCCATTGCATACCCCTTTATCAAAAAAAGCGGTGGTTTTCAATCTTCGTGAAAATGTAAGTTTTAAGTTGTAGTCTCAAAGTGAAAAAATAAATAAAAAGTAAAAACAAAAGAAGATATTTGCTTCAAAATTACCAAAGGTATTCTAATCGCTCGCTTAGTAATTTAGTCGCTCACTTAGTAATTTAGTCGCTCACTTAGTAGCTTAGTCACCCAACTATTATTTTAATATCTCAAGTTATTAAAACAGTATCTCATCATCAGTCACCAATTTTTTTTTTATTCGATCGTTTTATAATTCCCTTTTTAAAACTTGTGCTATATTAAAAGCGCGCATAAACAGACAAAAAATCCATCGTCTCGGAAAAATTGAAATTTGTTATGATAACGTTCTTAAAAAATAACCTATACTTAAATTACATTGAATGAGAATGCAATTAATTATGAATCAAAAGAACAAAATATTTCCGAAACTATAAAGATTGGAAAAAAATATTTTTTAGAAAACTTGCTTAGAACAATACCGAAATTATTATGAAAAGTATGTACCCTTATACCAGAAAAAATAACGTTATCTCTTCTACGCATGCGCTGATTTACTATAAAATCAATATGGCTGTTTCTATTTACATGTCAAACATATCCTGCCAAATTTTGGTTACGATTTGTTTAACTGTTTGCTCTGAATACAACAAATCGAGCCGCCATTTTCTTTTTCGTCTCTGAGTACTATATAGGTCAAACGGCTAAGCGGCTCGAAACCATATTTTGGTAAGATGTTTGACAGGTACTTAAATATGAAGAGTCCTATAGTTTATGGAAAAGATCAGCGCATGCACAGAAGAGATATGCACTAGAACTTTGTTTATACACAACCACTCAACAACTCGCATATGATTGGCTGCGCGCACTCAGGTTGTGTTTACGCATGTGCCAGATTGACTTTCTAAAAAATCGACCTTCGAAACAAGACTGCACCTAGTGCAGTTTAAATGTAATCACGAAGAGTTTCTATTCTGTGTGTGACATACACAGAAGAGTAATCTGTGGTGACATACCTACAGTGCTTTCTCTATTCATTGAAGTGAGACAAAGGCGAACTTAATTGTTGACATAAACCATTTTTCCTTATGACAACCGATATGTATGCATGTACATTGTACAAGTTTAGGTTTGTGGTAAGTTTATGTGGTATTTGCGCATTATGCACATACCGCTTACTGCAAACCGTTTGGTTTGATTCGGTGGTTCAGTCAAGTCCAGCTTCCTTCATCTCGGTAATCTTGTTTTAGGCTATTTGTGTATCGAATCAAAAGTCTGCTTGCTAGGAACTACCAGCGTTGCCAAGAAAAACCACCAAAATATAAACAGATGATTTGACATGCGGAACCGCGATCACGGCGACTCCGTTGCAGCATTTCGTAATTAAATTCTTCAACGCAACGATCCACTATTTAGTTTTTTGCAATGATATGTACGTTCGAGTCAATGAAACTATATAAAACGAGCCTGTGTGTTTTACACTTCACAGTAAAGAACTAAAACTCGTATGTAAATAATAATGTTATATTCTTTGTTTTAAATAAATATATACAACTATAATTTTATTAAACGTTTTATTTTAATGTTCATTCAATGATTAATTATAAATCAAAAATACAATTCCTTTGTAACTAAAAATTCTTAAGTGATTATACAATACCAATCCAAGATCATTCAATGACAATGTCACAATACATAACATCCCTCCACCTTAATTTTAAAGAATAAAAGTTTCAAACAAAAAGTAATTCTTTGCAAATACAAAATGTTTCACTGAAAATGTTCAGCCCTTATGATTTAATGGTAGGC
This sequence comes from Xanthostigma xanthostigma, assembly GCA_963575645.1. NCBI lineage: Eukaryota > Metazoa > Arthropoda > Insecta > Raphidioptera > Raphidiidae > Xanthostigma > Xanthostigma xanthostigma. The sequence continues at coordinate 20,411,018 of OY754468.1, forward strand.
TAACCTATCTGGTGGTTTCAGGTGACTACGTCTCCTTAGTTCGTGCGGAAAATTCTGATTGTTATTATTAACACCTTCTGTGTTAATTACAGCTTCCCCATTTGTATTATCAACTGAATCAATTAGTAATGAAGACTGTGGAATTATTTCGACATAATCAGAATTTACGTTACCATTATTTTTCTTTCTCATCTGGTTTACATTTCTGACACAGAATTTTCCGCTCAGCGTTTTCACTTTAAAGATTTGCGTGCCTAATTTTTCAACAATCATTGCTTCACACCATTTTACTTTTGTATTAATATCGTACATACGTATCCACACTGCGTCTCCCTCGCAAAACGTAATTTCTCTCTTACCATGAAAATTTACACATTGCTTTATTTGATTTTCTTCAACGATATTTTGCGTTGAAGGCAATAAATTGTCTAATTTACATCTTAAATTCTTATTCAACAGTAGTTTAGCTGGTGACTCACCTGTGGTTGTATGTACGGTATTTCTATATTGTAATAAAAATGTATTTAAGATCTTGTTGATTCTAAATGGACTTTGTTTTGCGTCTGCCTCGGCTTTGCCCTTTAATAAAGTATTTTTAATTATTTTGACCGCGGATTCAGCTTGCCCGTTAGTTGCTGCGTGATATGGTGCGCCCGTGCGCTGACGTATATTAAATTCTGTCAAAAATTCTTTAAATTCGTTTGAAACTAACTGCGGACCATTATCGCTAACTATTTCTCTTGGGAGTCCAAAACGAGCAAAAATTTCTAGCAATTTATTAATTGTTGATGTAGTTGTAATATTTGCCATTTTAAAACATTCTAGCCACTTCGATGTAGCGTCTTCAATAACGAGAAAATAGTTATTAAATATTGGTCCTAAAAAATCGATATGCAATCGCGTCCATGGTCTAGAGGGCCACTTCCAGGGTACTAATAGAGCTTTAGGGGGGTCATTTTTAAATTTTTTACATATCTCACAATTGCTTGCAATATTTTCTAGGGCTTGATCGAGCTTTGGCCACCAAACGTACGATCTTGCAAACGATTTCATTTTCACAATCCCCATATGAGAATTGTGAATTTCAGCAAGTATTGGTTTTCTTAAATTTTTTGGGACAATTACGCGATATCCCCATAATATGCACCCATGTTCTATTGACAGTTCATTCCTACGCATAAAATATGGCTTGTACTGTTCCTCTGGCATCTTGTTAGGCCACCCATTTTTAATATAAAACATTACTTTGCCTAAAATCTCGTCTTTTCGCGTTTCAGTTTTAACGGTATTAAAATCAATAGTAAGATTTGTCGCTACATATTTAAGAATATTAGGATTAAAATTTTTGTTATCAACTAGTTCGTTATTTACCGGTAATCGTGAGAAGCAGTCTGCTCGATTATTTTTGGACGTTACGTATTGCATATTGAATGTATAAGCTGACAGAATATGCGCCCATCTTTGCAAACGGTTTGCAGCTAAAACGGGTATACCTTTTTTCGGCCCAAAAATAGCTAGAAGTGGCTTGTGATCGGTTTCCAGAGTAAAATGTTGTCCGTATAGATATTGGAAAAAATTTTTAACGCCAAAAATACACGCCAAGGCTTCGCGTTCGATTTGAGAGTATCTTGATTCGGCTTTAGTAAAGACGCGTGATGCGTATGCGATGGGCTTTTCAATTTTTGTTGGGAAAACGTGAGAAATTACTGCTCCCGCTCCTGTTGCCGAAGCATCTACTGTTAACTTAATAGGAATACTCGGATCAAAGTGTGTTAACACTTGCGCTGACATCAACAATTTCTTTACTTTATCAAAGGCCTGCTGGCATTCCTTGGACCAGTTCCACTGAACTTCTTTTTGGAGTAATTTGTACAGTGGACTGAGAACTAATGACGCATTTTGTATAAAGCGACCATAAAAATTTACCATTCCAAGGAAAGCTTGCAGTTCTTTTATCGTATTAGGTGCCGGCATATTATTTATAGCTAATACTCTCTCATTTGACATATGAAGACCATTTTTATCAATGAGGTGTCCCAGATAATTAACCTTGCTTTGAAAAAAATGGCATTTTTCTTTTTTCACTCGTAAATTGTAATCAGATAATTTTTTAAAAACTAATTCTAAATTCGACAAGTGTTCCTCATCGGATTTTCCCGTTACGAGAATATCGTCGAGGAAACACACCACACCTGGCATAATAAAGATTTGTTCCATCAAATTTTGAAAAATTCCTGGTGCACTGGAAACACCGTACGGGAGTCTCGTATACGCAAATAACCCTTTATGGGTAGAAATAGTGACCAGTTTTTTTGATTCCTCTGTTAAGAGGACTTGCTGATATGCTTCAGACAAATCGACAATTGAAAATTTATTACCGCCTTGCAATTTTGAAAATAGATACTCGATTCTAGGCAGAGGATATTTGACAACTTCAAGCTGTGGGTTTAGGGTTATACGGTAGTCACCACAAATGCGTACTGCCCCATTAGGTTTAAGTACGGGAACTATAGGAGTCGCCCAATCAGAAAAATCAACAGGTTCTAATACTGTCATGGAAACTAATCTATTAATTTCATTATCGATTTTTTCTCTCAAAGCGAAAGGCACCGGTCGTGGTTTAATGAATTTAGGCATTGCTCCGTTTTTCAAAATTAAATTTATCTTATGATTATTAAATGTGCCCAAACCCTTTTCAAAGATTTTTTTATATTTTTCACATAATTGTTCAATTTTATTTTCAGTTGCGAATTTTATTTCAGATATACCTAATTTTAGCATACTCAGCCCATTTCTGCCTATAATAGGTGGACCTCCGTTTTTTATCACATACGTTTTAAGGATATACTTATTATTATTGTAGATAATATTGAGAAAAACTATTCCCAGAGGTTGAATTGTAAAACCAACATAATCTTTCAATGTTAAATCATTAGCTACTAATTTTATGTTTTTGAAATGTTTCAAATACAATTTTTCTGATATGGCCGCGTACGCAAAACCAGAATCTGCTTCAAAATCTAGCGGGACATTTTCAACCGTTATTTTAATATAAATTGGTTTTACATTTTCCTCTGGGCTTTGTACAGTTTTAATATTAAAAAATTGATTTTCTGAATCATTATCACTACTGTCGTCAGTTGAGTGATTTTCATTTTCAGCTTCTATATTATGAAATTGTTTGTGCCATTCATTGCACACTGGGGCTAAATGCCCTTTTATGCCACATTTATTGCATTTGTAATTTTGGAAACGGCACACTGCCTGTAAATGATTTTGTCTGCCACATACCATGCACTTCGATTGTTGATTACTACTAGCCGGATGTGACGTGGACGTTGTCGCCATCTGCGGTGGACTGGATCTTTCATTTGTCCGATGAGCTTTTCGATGGTGCTTGTAAAAAACCGCTTCTTCTTTCACGGAGACAATATGGTCCCCTGCGATGGATTCTTTTCTTGCCGCTTCTTTCGCCAGAGCAATTTTTAGCATATGTTCTAAAGTTGCGTTGGCTGATGAAGCATCTTCTTCAAATAGTCGGTCCATAATAACTCCACCACCGATTCCCGTTACAAAAACATCTCTTAACACCGATTTCAGTTCGTCCTTGAATCCACAGTTAGCCGCTAATTTCTTGACACGTGCAGACCATTCCATTACCGTTTCATTTTCCATTCTTTTTGCGTTATAAAATTTATAACGTTCAGCGAAATAGGATTTCACTGGACTGTAATATTCAGTCAATATTTTAATCAACTGATCAAAACTTTTTTCATCTGGATTATTTGGCACGCATAAATTTTTTGTAAGTTTGTAGCAATCTTCGCTAAGTAAATTAAGTAATATGGCTTTCTTACGATTTTCTTCTACGATGTTGTTGGCAGCAAAGAATAATTTAATTCTTTCCCGGAATATGTTGAAATCAGACGTTATTGGATTAAATTCATTTAGTGTTCCCAATAACCCCACATTTTGCGTAATTACTTGTTGACCAGCCGGTATATCATTAGGCATTTTGTCGATGGTACACGCGTATTAAATTTTTATCTGTAAGTTTTCCTCGTCGCCAAATGTTATATTCTTTGTTTTAAATAAATATATACAACTATAATTTTATTAAACGTTTTATTTTAATGTTCATTCAATGATTAATTATAAATCAAAAATACAATTCCTTTGTAACTAAAAATTCTTAAGTGATTATACAATACCAATCCAAGATCATTCAATGACAATGTCACAATACATAACAAATAATATTGGCGCCAACCACCGGGATCGACTCTACTTCGCCGCCACCTTAGCTTAATGTTCTACAACACGTTTTTATAGTATTTGGTATAAGTATATTGCAACGGGTAACATTTTCATTCTCATAAATCGATTTTACCATATCGCGCCAAATCCAATCACCTCCCAGTACACAGAAAATTTAGTGATAGAGTTTTGGAAAGAATTCCGTGGCATAAGGATCGAAAATGAAGCAATACTGAATTTTTTTTTAAACTTGCATTTAATACTAACGTTTCGATACGTTTTGTATCATCTTCAGAGTTTTCAAATGCTGTCACATTTGAAAACTTTGAAGATGATACAAAACGTATCGAAACGTTAGTAGTTACTCTATTTATTAAATAGAGTCAAATTCAAGAAAATTTAGTATTCTTATGACAAATATGATAACTCCCTTAGTTTTGCATACTAAAAAAATTCTGGTTAAATAATTATTAATTTAGTAACTAAAATTACGGTTGATACAATTTCAAATCGACGTTTGACGTGAACTTTAAAAAAAATGTTACATCTGTGCCTCTAACCTTAAAGTATGATATAAAATTGTGTGAGCGCAAAAACAAATTTGACGAGGAAATAAAACGAATGTAAAGCGTTTAATATCATCACGTCTCAGCAATAAATCATTAACTACTTTAATTACTTGGAAACGTAAAATAGACACTGTTTAAGCAGGCATGCGCCGTGAAATTGTTCATGTTCCTCTTCTTCTTCTTATACTACATTATACTTACCTATGAAGCTAAAACTAACAGCGCCCGATGAGATTTGTGTGGTCTCAAAATAAAGTGACCTATGTCATATTTTTGATAAATAAAAGGCAATTGAATTATTTACAATAATTATCTAATTCTAATTTATACTGCAAAGCAAAAAGATATTGCCAATCGTATCTTTCCCACTTTATTTAGAACTAGCGGCCCGAATTTATAGATAGCTACCGTTTTTTCGTCGACTTACGTTGCAAAATTTGTCTCCGTGAAAAGCGCTTTTATTTTAACGCGATAATATATAGCCTATGTCCGTCCTGAAGGTCCATTCTAAATATTGTTGAAAAAAATTTAAAATCGGATTAGTAATTTCGGAGATTATTTCTTACATCCAAACTCACAAACTTTACCTCTGTATAACATTAGTATAGATAGGTCTTCTTTTAAGGATTATTAACCGACGAAAAACAAAAACGGAGGAGTTTCTCAATTCGACGCGAATATTTTTTGTTTTTTTTTTTATTTATGTATGACCACGCATAACTTTTTACAGAGTAGTCCGATTTTGATAATTATTTTTTTGTTTGAAAGGGTATACCCCGAAGTTGGTCCCATATAAATTTGGTAAAAAAATTCCAACCCTAAGGGTAGGAAAACAGGGTATGATTGATTGTTCACTCACTGATTGTAATGTATGACCACACATAACTTTTTACAGAGTGGTCCAATTTTGATAATTATTTTTTTATTGGATAGGGTATACCTCGAGGTTCGTCTCATATAAATTTGGAAAAAAGATTCCTACCCTAAGGATGGGAAAATAGGGGTGATTTATTGTTTACTCACAGATTTTCATGCTGAGTTGTGTATTACAATAAATTATAAATTATATAGCCACAAAAAATTATAAAATAAAAACTTTGTAACAAAAAAAAATTAAACCGCCGAAAAACTGAAAAGCAAAAAATAATAAATCTTTTTATTTAACTAAGTTCTATCTAAGTAGTTGCACGTATGTGACAGTCTAGTATATCTAAGTAATTTTGAGTCGGCGTCAAACCATGAATGAACAAAGATCACTAAAAGAAATAACCAAATCAAATTAACAATGATACGTGAAATCTCCAGCGATAAACATTAACATTCGAAACATGCGCTCTCCACACGACCACTCGCAAAGACGTGTGCCCTCAGTGTGCCCGTTCGGGTTGCTCTGTCGCTGACATTAACTTTGTGAACGCTCAGAGATTTCCGGCGAAGGATTGTTGACGCCGACTCAAAATTACTTAGATATACTAGACTGTCACATACGTGCATCTACTTAGATAGAACTTAGTTAAATAAAAAGATTTATTATTTTTTGCTTTTCAGTTTTTCGGCGGTTAAATTTTTTTGTTAAAAAGTTTTTATTAGAATAATGGTTAACATCCATTTTATATACTTATTAGGCGTGTTAAATTTTTGTGTATCCCAATCTCTTAAACTTGCTTTTAAACAATATGAACGTCTTGTCGTGAAGAACAAAATTTATTCAAATATATAAACAAACTCGAAATGATGAACCTAACCGAGGCTTCGTCTGTTGGTGAAACCATTTCGTTCAAATCTCGTGAAGAAAGTTACCTCAAAGCATGTTCAACCGTCTTTTGCTTTATTAGAGGTAAGCCTCCTTGTAGAGGTGTACACAGGATTGTAAGATAAGTTCGTTAAAAATATCGAACACCGTACTCATAATGTATGAAGGTGAATGAACGGCATATCTCATTAATTTACATAGTGAATTTACATAATGCCATTTTGCACAAATACCGGATGCCTCATAGTCGAATTTAATTTTCACCAAGACAAAATATTCTTACTGCTCTGTTTGGATCATATACTTTTATTCTATACTGAGCATAGAAATAAAATCGCAATCGAACTATTAGGGGGCAAACATATACTTCTCTCTTTTTTACGCCGTAAGCACTGGCGTATTCAGGAGGGCAAAACAAAAACAGAGGACCCAGCTTAAGAAATTTCTAATTTGCCTCCTCCTGGGCCAAAAGCTGGGTACGCCCATGTTAACGTCATAGAAAAAGACAAAGTTTTTGAAACAGAGATACTTTATTTAGATTGAATTCAAGTACATCAACCAATCCTATCATCGGAGAAATCAGGGAATTACATCGAAGAAAGAGACGCAGATATATTTTCGATACACTTTGTTGCGTTCACTCACCGCACATTGAGTAGATAGGCAATGATTCATATAGTTAATTAATGATATATGGTTTGGATAAATACCGGACATCTGCTAACCCTGGATAGATAGTTCACAAAAGTTTATCGATGGAAGATTGACGAGCCCAGAAGATTACACCACCAACACACATCGTGGTGTTTTTTTAAAGAACTTTCCGCACTTCACTTCTTCCCGTTTCATCTCAAAAAACGCACCAACAACCCCTCGATAGAAACTCTCCCTCTGCAAAGTACTCACGCATTTTCGGTCCTTTAATCGCTATAGACCAGAGGCGGGCAAATCTTTTGATCGCCGGGCCACGTAGCTGATAAAAATTCGACCGCGGGCCGTATAGCTGATGAAAATATGACCGCGGGCCAAAAAAAAAGGACTCACATTGTATTTCCGCATTTGGAGAGCAAAAAAAAGCCCCCTTTCGTCTATTCTGGCGCCCTTGATATTTCTTTACTATTTTTCTAAAATTTATAAAATGCTTCGCGGGCCGCCATTTGCCCGAGCCTGCTATAGACTATTCAGGGTATTCTTAAAAAAAAAAAAAACAAATTTCTAGATAAAAACTTTGCCTCGTGGTCAGAAATTTATTCACACGTTCACGGCGTTGCATTTCATTTACTGGTGATTTAAATGAGGCGCCTGTTAAATGATTGTGCTTTACACCATGAAATCATTAATATTGCCACTCGCCAAAGGCCTATAAATTGCATTAAAGCGGATCTATATAGTAGCTTATATGCAAAACAACGCCAGAAGATACACTTAATTTCTGTAATTTCATGAACTTCGATAAACAAGTTAACTTTTATAAAATATATCTTCATATCTGTCAGTATAGAGTTTTTACATTATGAAAAATCAAACATTTAAAATCAGTCAAATTTTAAGACACGGTTTAGACAACGTATTAAATGAATGATGAAAACGTCCGTCTAAGATTATTGAAAAAGCTATCAATAAGAAGTTGCGTATATGCTACTCAATTTGATTTATACACGCAAAGCTTTTTATGAACAGAATCTTCTTAAAAAATGAAGATATAATGATGTTTGAGATGTCATTTGAACCCCAAAAATGCCCTATTCAATTAATTGATAATTATTATTTAAAATTTTTGATTTGTATTTCTTCTTTCAATACAAGCATACATTTAACAAAAAAATATTATAAACGGCAGCACAGATTACTATTAACTTCGTACAACTTGACACCATATTGAAATACTTGTTGCTCTCATTGAATCACATCTCAGGCCGTGACTAGGCAGGAGCACGTGCCCAGGGCCTAGACGGAAGGAGGGCCTAGAAAGGCCCCAGAATGATCGAAAAAAATCACATAAACAACCGGTATGTCTTGCAACAGCTTTTTGGGAATGGCCTGTATACTGGTTAAGAATATTATTTTCGGGAAATGAGTGGCTTTATTTAATTCATAAAATTTAGTGCAGGGAGACCAAGGGCCCCAAAAAGCTAGTTATGGCCCTGTCTCAATCAATAATATACTATAAAATAGTATTAATAAACTTTTGTCAGAAGATGTATTCCTATACGAAAACCAAAGCTCAACCTATTCGATTTCTTTTCATTATGCATTATCTCACAACAAGCGAGGTATTAAACTTTCCCCAAATATTTATTTCCGTCGACTATAGTTCCACAATACAAAAAAAAATTGCTATGCCGATCCATAAAAATATATTTTACATACACTATAGAATTTAAAAATATCTATTTGTGTGTACAATAAAGATTTCTAAGCATTGATTGAGAAATGTAACAAAGATAATGTTTATACCCTGCGATCAAGTCATCAATGCTAAGAGGACATCCAGCTGTCAAAAGACAGAGTATTTAAGAAAACTGATTGTCATAGATAAAGCAGAACTTAAACACAATCAAATAGTAGAAAGTATAGGAAAGTCTGTTTAGAAATAGTCTCACGTCATTTAAATTTCAGTGAGTCAAAACAAGACGTTTACTATTTTTTTTGTTCCTTAACACGCTAAGTCATGAATCTTAGTTAGTGAGCGTCTATAATCTTCATAACATGCTATAATTAGACGCCATAATATTCGCGTACATGAAAACGTTAAATAGATAACATTTTGAACAGATTTTCTTAGATATGTAACGAACATATTCTAAAAATTACGAATTTTTCTCGGTGATATTACCGTTTAATCTATTTTCCCATAAGAGCTCATATTAATTATCGAAATTATAAATTTTTTAAACGAGTTAGTAAACTGTTCTGAAATTTTGAGTAATTATTACAAATATAATATAAAGAAATAAAATAACAGAATTTCACTCATTTCTTGGTTATTTGAGAGCGCTTTTATTTTAACGCGATAATATATAGCCTGTGTTTATCCTGAAGGTTCATTCTAAATACTAATAAAAAAAAATCGAATAGGTATTTACCTAAAAAGATAACATCCTAAATCCAAACTTACAAACTTTACCTCTTTATAATATTAGTATAGATTACTTTTTATGATTCCGCGCGTTTTCATCCCCCGACAAAATAATAGCAATAATAATAATATCCCCAACAAACAATCCTACGGACAAAATATCTCCCGGAAAAATATCTCCGACAAAATATCCTGTCAGCAAAACCGGTGTTAAATTACTGTATTACTATCTCACTTTGTATATACAACCCCGTAATTGTTTTTTAAGGTACTCCCCCAAACGCTCTCTTCTTTTCATTGCGCAAAAAAAACGTCATCGCATCGACACGACCCCGTAACTAGTTTTTAAACAGCTCCCCCAAACGCCTTCCCTTTTTGTCTGCACAAAAAAAAAGCGCTATCGCATTGACACGACCCCGTAATTGTTTTTTAAAGACATCTTCACAAACGCCTTCCCATTTTCACTGCGCAACAAAAAACGCCATCGCATCGACACGACCCCGTAATTGTTTTTATGTCGGGGATATTTTGCCCGTAGGATATTTAGTCAAGACGGTATTTTGTCATTACCACTTTTTATGCCGATTTTTATTTTATTATAAATAGAATTATGATTATTTTAATCTAGCCTAAAAAAACGAATCGGTGGATAGTAAAATGACGTAATTTTATTTGAAGTTTGATTTAGTCTATTACTAAAAGTGATCTTAAATAACCATGACCACACACAAACTGAAGTACGATATATTAATCTTACTGCACATGCATTACGGTAGGCGATTTAGTTATACCTCGCCGGTTTTATGCATAGAAATGCCTAAGTGGCAAGTAATGGCCGCTGTGGCAACTGGCAGTCCTAAAGAGACGTCATATGTGTCACAACGAGTACGACTTCACAGCAAGAGGTCCTTGCAAATGCATTGCTTAGTTATTTTACTATAAGTATAGGGTTCCACACCATTATTATAACACCTATTTAACTTCTGTCAAAACGTGCAGAAAATGTTCTATAGGTGCACAACACAAGACACAATATACAATAAATCTTAAACACTTACAGATTTTAGTACAGCAAAGCAACAGTTATCCGACTTGCGGTCAGTGGTCAACCATTGCGTCAAAAAGTGCCCGAAACTTCTAAATACCGTGATACTAACGTTGAAAACCCTTCTGTTTATGTTATGCCATTTATTGTTATAAATAACGTTGCCATTGTTTTTATGATCTTAGCCTACTATTTAACATAACCTGAATTCAATGTAAATTTCTATCAACGCACAGCTCAAACCACTGAACGGATTAGGCTGAATTTTGGCACACAGATAATTATTATGACGTAGGCATCCGCTAAAAACGGATTTTTGAAAATTCAATTTCTAACAAGGTGTAACGGGGGTTCAAAATTTGCATGGAGAAACCATATAAGATAGATGCTTCAATTCGAAAATGCGCAAGATTAATCCTATCAACAAATAAATAAACACGTGTTTAATGTTTTTTAAAAACAACCCCTTCAGAGGGTGAAAAACGAGGTAAATAGTCTAAAAATCGAGATGGGTGCCATTTTCAAGGTTTGTCAGGACGTTGATTACGTGAATGTCATCCATATTTAAATTTATTTGAGTGGGTCTACGTCGAGAAAGGAGTAACTATGCCAAATAATGAGAATATATCCGTGTTTCGTCTCCATCGCGTGCGAAGCCGCGGGTAACGGCTAGTGAAGTGTATTTTCCACAAGCTATGACATTATATTAAAACGGACTTCGGCGACTTTAAACTGTCACACGGGTCAAAAATATCATTGTGCTCGAGGTATATACTACTTTTTTGTACTACTCCCTATATAAATAGTTGCTTTTCTCTTTATTTTCGGTATACATGTGCAAACTATATATAGCGAACTTTTATTTAACGAAAAACTTCTTAAAACAAAGACATTGCTAGGGTTTGTTTGGTTTACATTGTTGCCCTTATATTGAAACACTCTATATAGCGTAACAAGTAACAACCACTCCCCACCCATAGCGAAACAATACGTCATTATTTAGATCGCAACAATGGGATTCTTAGAAATGTGTTCATTTGGTTGTTGTTATTGATGCAAAATGGTTAGAAAACGTCTTTTTATTTAACAAAGACGATCCCACTATATACCAAGATATGAATAAAATACAACGTAAAAACGAGTTAACAGATTATAACTTGATTATGCAATTTTTTTCACTTAATTTTGTTAAAATTATAATCATTTATTATTATTATAAAAGTGCATTGTTTTCTTTTACTCTCCGTTTAACGAAAACTTTTTATAACACAATAAAATACCCGGTCCCTTCAATTTCGCTGTATAGATTATACACACTGCATGTATTTCAACGTTTTTACATTTTATTTCTAAAGGTCTAATACCTAGTAGACTGGGCTCATATTCAGCACAGTTATAAAGTCAACATATAATTTAGTAATGACTTGATATAATCTTAAATGTTGAGCGTCTATAATCTACAATTGTTATACCACGTCTACTTTTGTTCTAGTTCACGACTAATGCGAATTGAGTCATTTTACGATCGCTTTACAGAAAGTATTGCATATTTAGAACAATAAGAAATTGGTCGATAATTTGATTTATTGTAGAACAATAAGAATTCATTGAAAGTTAATCAGCTATGATTTTTGAAGTGAAAACTTCTTTAGCGGCGTTGTACACTTTTTTTGTAATGGGTAAAAAATGTTAAACTCGCGTCAGGGTCACGTGTCCTGATCGAAAATGCGTAAGACGAAAACTTTTATTTAATAAACGTTAGACATATAGCGTTGAAATATCGTACATAAAAATGCAATCTATGATACAAACAATTTTGATCGAAAATTCGTAAGACGTCAATATTCAAGTTTTCACTTTTGCGGCACTCCCGGAGTGCAACCCGTCTTTTTTTTATTTATGAAGCATTTTAATTAAAATCATCTGAAGTTTGAAACTAGTTTAGATTGCGGATAATAGGGCATTTATGAGGCGGTATAGAGATTATGTGGTATACACTAGGGAATGCAATCTCGTTCTCGCGAGATCTCGATCTCGCGAGATCTCGGCCCTTTTTTGCGAGATTAATCTCGGTCAAAAAATGGGCGAGATCTCGCGAGATTAGCGAGATTGAACTCGAGCATGAAAACATCCTATTCGACGCGCAGTTCAGTGATAACTGTCTTACAACTATAGTTCCGACTAGTGTAGAATCGGAAAGGGCGTTCTCAGCGGCTGGCTATCTAGCCTGCAAAATAAGATGTAGGTTAGGTGACGACACTCTAGACAACTTGTGCTTTCTAAGAAGCTACTTCCAAAATAGTTTGTAGTATGGAAATGTTTCCAATTTGATTGTTTTTCACTTCTCAATTCTATTCTATTTATCATTGTAGTTTGGCGAAATGAGCCTTTAACTTGATTGATCTCAAATGATATTATTTTTGTGTGACACTTTAATTGATCTTTTTGATTTCGTATGTAAAATACATAAAAGTATATATGTAGAACTATATTCGTAAAAATAAATGTTGATTTCAAAATACCTTGGTTCTTTTAATGTTTTTGCTATGTCAATTTTATTAGTGTAATTATTTGCAAAAATTTATACACAACTACCAATCTCGCGAGATCTCGAAATTGCCGAGATCTCGCGAGATTGATTTTCATAATCTCGCGAGATCTCGTCCGATCCCCAATCTCGCGAGATTGCATTCCCTAGTATACACAGATATTATATATCTACATACATTAGAACTGCTGCTATTGTGTGATCACGTACTAAATGTCCGCTTTATATTAATAGTGATTTATAGTTGTTTGAAATATGTTTTTATTATGAATTTATGCATTGTTAAAGTAAATAACTTCTTTTTCCTCTTTTGCAGATGAAAATATTATGTAAGTACACAACATTCTGAGCAGAAAAATAAAAATTAAAAAATAACTTTCGTATGAAAAAGTTTTAAGAGCCTTCTTTACAAGTTTTTCAAGTTATCTAGCTTCTGTATATTTTTTGTTTTCACAAAACAAAATATAACATTTTTAATAGACATTCTTTCTTTCGAGAGAAGCAGTCGCGCCGGCGTATTAAAAATAGTTCAATTTTCTTTTCATAAGTATATAAGATATGATATACCGAATAATTATTTGGTAATTATCTAGTATATAGAGATTTTCTGGAAACTAAAGGATCTCTCTCTATCTCTAAAACTAAACATTTCCGGGTCACCTTAACTTATCTCAGCTGTAATTTACTGTGTACGTAATTAGATTTGTTATAACATTATGTTATTTATCGCTTAACTGCAACTTGTAAGATTTGTTGAACAACATCTGTAGATTACAAACAGGGCTTACAGAACTTAGAGTCGTTGTCGTATTATAATGCTAATAAGCAGATAAATTATACAAAACTTTATGCGTGTTTGAGGACACTTATAAGTCCTTTAAACAAAACAAGGATTACATTGACAGGATCACCGAAAAGACCATCTACATACATTATAGGCCAATTTGTGGTTTGGCCGTGGTTTTATAATACAATATCCTTGCTTCAAGTCGGAATCCAACCGTATGTACAAGGCATGTGTGTAACCAGAGTCGGCTTAAGGTTCGATCTAGACTTAATCACTTAGATTTTAGTTGTAACATAAAATTTTTGCTGCCCGACCAAAAAGTTAAGTCCGCTGCACACGAGGCTGGATTTGCCGCTAGGTTCCTTCCTAGATCCCACTACTGGTTTTCTAGCGCTGGTTTTCTTAATTGCCAGTATGTGCGCGCTTCACACGAGACGTCTTTACAAGCTTGCTTTGCAGGTAGATTCGGTGCGCGCACAGTGATAGAACGGTAACTTATAAGTGCATGTTTATTGTCTCTGAACAGAACACACAGTATGGCATAGTGTTTGTTCAAGTCGCCCACGTGACAAGATACTGCCTCTTGATTGGTTCTTGCTCATACCTAGCAGCGGACCTAGCAAGAAAAATAGCCCGTTCTAATTTTAAAACCTATCTTGTGAGCTGGCAGGCGAGCCCGCAGGGATGTCATTTCCAGCTTCGTACCCAGCCTACCGGCCAGCAGAAGTTCAAGCAGTGTTTCTAGCAGCGTTTTTAGTCTCGTGTACAGCGGCCTATACCTATTTACTATGGAATTGGTATAGCGTGACCAGTTTCATTTCACTTTTTCGCACTAGTTTGTAATGGATCATTTTACGTGCCTGAATACATGCATAGAAAGCAGCAATTTTATAGAGGATTGGGCAAAAAATTCTTTAAATTCAATGCAGTATTCTTGTCATAAATGTAATAATAATTATGCAAGCAAGTCGTTTCTGCGAATGGTTTCTATCTAGATACCTATAGCTAGCTTCTTGATGAAAAAATACATTTTGAGTTCATTTACGAAAAAGTATGGGTTAAAGTTGGCTGAGATGCTTCGAGATCGGTAGTGTGATGAAAAGTAAGATTTAGAAAATGGAGCTAAAATTGAGAATTCGAATTTGCATTTAATTTTGTCTTAAACCGGACCTATTATTATAATGGAAAAACACAACCGCTGCCCAACTGTCTACATACGATGTATGTGTTTTATTTTTCCGAGAATATTAAGATTTTTTATAGTTTATTGCAGAGACAATGTGATATAATGAGCCAACTGGCGTTGAGGTAAACAAAATAATTCAATGATAGATTCGATTCTTGAACAACGTGCGTGGAAGATAAATAGTAAATTCGATTACTCTCCAAATCATTTATTTCAAATTTTTTCCACTTATCTACAAATGTGTTCTAATTTTCTTCGAATGCATTGACACATTTCTACAAAAAAACGCTTTTTATATAGGTACTTATAGGTAGATACACTTGATATTATTTTTTTTAAATAATTCATAATATTTCTTTTGAAATAAATAAATATTCCCATTAATTTTTCAAACCTAGCTTTATTAATAATCAATAATCAATTTAAGAAAGAATTGAATATTACATGTATTTATCCACTTATACAAAATAAAAAATGAGTTCAAAAACTAAAACTCGACTACTGAAAAGTATGTAACAAGAAAATATTCTCATCTGAAGATAGCCGTGATTATATGCCACCTACCCTAACAAAACATTACATTTTAACAGTATTAAGCGATCAAAAGCTCTAGGGCAAAGTGCATCACGCGTTACATCTAGAGGGGCCTCATATAAAATATGAGATGGCATAAGACAACGGCTATCCTCATATGAGAATATTTTCTTGTTTCATACTTTTCAGTAGTCGGATTTTAGTTTTTGAACTTATTTTTTATATAAATTATTTTTTTGAACTCATTTTTTATTTGTTTTCAATTTGCTCCCCTCTGGGATCAAAATTCAACAATAAATGTAGCCTGTGTTACCCGGGCCATAATAACGAATCGATTAACACCTCATTATCAAAATCGGATGAATAGTTTAGGCGCTATGGTGGAACATCCGTAAATACGTAGACTGCAAAAAACCTTAATCCTTTCTTTTGGTTTCGCCGCAGCCAGGTAAAAACTTGGGTCGCAGTGCCAAAACTATTAACTGTAGTTATAGTGTAGTATTAAGTTTTTAGATGAAATAAAAAATTTAACTCCTTGATACGTTCCTTAGAGTAATAATTTTTTTCTTAATTTCAATCTGCTCCAAATTAAAATACTCTTCAGTAATAAAATCCGTATCAGAACATTTTCAAATTTTTAGTTCATAGGTACTTCTCACACAAAGTGTTTTCTCCTACGTTGCTCAGCAAATGGAAAAATACGTTTGAGTACGTTTAACCTCAAATTGATAACTGATAACGGATGAAGGAGAAGTTGAAAATACATGTACCTATCAATTTTTTCCGACAGATTGAAAATACACGAGTTTTACTGTATAAGAAAAAATATGCCACTGCCGGAGCTCATAAAAAATTTGTTCATTTATCAACTATGATATTTTAACTTTTTTTTATTTATAAAAATTTTGATCAATAAATCCCTATTTTAAAAATGTAGTGGTTGGTTAAATTTTAATAAAAACAACGAAACTTATGTTTATACATTTTTCCTCGTTTATATAAATATGTGTAATATTCTTTCGAAATGAACGTAGAGCATATAATTTTGAACGATTTATTTTTAGTGGAATGAATTGTTTGTCTATTTTTCAGATTCATAAATATGTATCTATTAATAATAAAAACATAAATAGCCCCTTTATGATATTATAAAAAGGAGTCATCGTATGCCTATTATAATAATTTTATAATATAAATAATAATAATGTGAGTTTAAATGCTCAGGCTGTGCTCAAATGATGATAATTGGAGGTCTGTAATAATGCCGATGTATGGACATTGGACAGTCTACTCATGTTATAAACAGCGATTTATAAATGTACATAACTTACTATCTGAACGGTTTAAACTGACGCCCAAAAGAAATCATAAATAAAAGAAAGCAACATTTTTTTTGCATACCCCTCTATAAAAGAACTGCTTTTCATGGCTCTTAGCGGTCCTAAAATTACACATTTAGCACTATAATACTACGTAGCCTATATACTTAGAAGTGAACTGGCTCAAAAAAAAACTGTAAGAATTTTAAAAATAATAATAATTATTCACAGAGAAAAGTTTGTCAATGTTTCAACTTATTGTAATGCTTAGCATGAAGTAATAAAAACAGTTAGTGTCCGACCAAAGCTTTGGCTTCGGCCACCTTCGGTCAAAAAACCCACCTTCGGTGAGACGAAGTTTTGGCCGAAGCCGAAGGTTTCTAACAAGCGCCGAAATTGAACGAACTATCACGAACGAGCGAGAGCGCGATGGACGTGGCGACTTCTCGAGATGATTAAAATTACCTTTTTAACCGACTTCAACAAAAAGGATTTCTCCGTCAATTATGGCCCGATTTTCAAATTTTTTTTTATTCGAAAGAGTGCACCTCAGAGGTGGTCCCATCGGAACCAAGTCAGGATCTGATGGTGGAATCCGAAGAAATCGAGGAAAACTCTCAAATTTCAAAGAAACGCATAATGTTTTTTATGTATGTTCACCGATTTTTAGTGTTAGATTAACACTAAAAAGAGAAAAGTAAAATATTTTTAACAACAAAATTGAACCGACTTCACACTAAAAAGTAAAAAATAATTGCGTATTGAAATGTTTTGGAGTCGGTGTAGTTCTCGGAATAGATTTCATTTTGGCTGACACCGACTCCAAACATTTCAATACGCAATTATTTTTTACTTTTTAGTGTGAAGTCGGTTAAATTTTTTTGTTAAAAATATTTTATTATATTATAGTATAGTGAATGTAACCTTCAATTTAAAAATTTTAAAATCATTTATATTAATTATTAATTGAAGCTTGTAGCAGTTATAGTCAATTTAAACTGAGTTTCTTAATTAGGGCTTTTAAGTCTTCGGCTTCGGCCGAAGGTTGTGGCGATGCCGAATAATCGACTTCGACCAGAAATCAACCTTCGATCGGACACTACGGACACTAAAAACAGTACATAATAAATTTCTAATAAACGTGTATTTAGACCAGCTTAATGCGAATATACTGTACAAGTCATATGCGAGTCCCTAATGACTTGTATAGTTGGAAGAAATGTTCCACTTATAAAATTCAACAGTGCGTTGAGCGTTTTTTTTTCTACTTAATGATCATGCCTGATACCTCCAAACATTATCACCATTTTCTTTTGACATTTGTATATTCATGATAATTTTTCTTTAAGGTGTGTTGTCTTTTATTTAATGATGATCATTTTTATACGATGACCAAGAAATATTTTTTTAATTCAATAAATCATAGTTTTCTTTATTTACACTTAAAATTTTATTTTATGCTAATTGTTTCGTACAACACAGTTGCTTCGTCAGATAAAAATGAATATTAATTGAACAAGATTTTTAAGTCTAAAAAATAGATACTTCACACCGCAATTCAATCGCTTGCAATTTCATCCTAATAAAAAATTGGGATGAAATTACAAGACATTGAGAGTTTTACAGAAAAAAATATTGAATTTTTTTATGGGAAACATCTAATGGCGCGTATGGTTGGAAGTAAAACCGTGTAATTGGGGCGACACTTTCGTGAGACGAAGTTTTATGGGATTATGTTGCGTTTGAGTGCGTCGGTTTTAACTTGGCTTTAGTTCAAGGCGACATCTAAATAACAGGGCGAAATTTAGTTACTATAGTGTGTGACGCTTGTTTTGTATATGCGTTAAGGATTATAACTTGGGTTTTGTTAAAGGCGACAACTAGTTGATAGGGCAAAATTTAGTTATAGGGCGATATTTAGTTACTAGAATTTTGTTAGTTGACAGGGCGAAATTTAGTTATTGGAATTTCGCTTAAATTTCTGTTTCACATCTGCCAAACGTCTCACGACGCCTCACATTTTTGTTTTTTATAAGTAGTTAAAATAAAAATTAATATTTATTAAATTTTTCGACACAGATTTCTGCTCGATTTCATGAAAATTGGTGATTAATGCTATAGGGTCGACTGGACTTCTAGGGTAACTGATTGTGAAAGAACAAATATTCTACCTTATTCAGGACATATTCCAGAAAGATGTGTTCAGAAAAAAAGTTTTCAGGCTGGTCATTCCATGTTAAATCGACCAATAGTTGGAATCGACCCCTTCCGATTTGGGTGTTTGGTCAGAAGTTTTCTTTCATCCTATAACGAAGTTTCAAAACGGACAAAAAATAAAAAAATGTTTTCAAAAGTTATAGAAAATTGAAAATTTATCATTTTTCGGATTTTCCAAGTATATTTTTTGAATATCTCGAAAACTATAATATAGTTACAAAAATCTACCTTGGTTCATTTAAAAGAGAATATTTGGGACTACAAAAAATTATATTTGAAAAATCAAAAAATTTTGAAATTTTTAAAATTAAATAAATAAAAAACATTTTATTTTTGCTTAAATTTTTGTGTAAACTACCGCTATCTGTTTTTAAAAGATCCTGAAAATGCAATATCAAAACGGATATCAGTACTCAAAACGACGATTTTTGTCTTTCGGGGTATGGGAAATGTTTCGAAGATATGAATTTTTGAATTTTGGTAAAAAAATACATTTTAAAAAATTCATATCTTTGAGAGAAAAAAAACACCTCTGAAAATTTCAGGGTCTTTTAAGAACAGATACAGGCAATCAAAAAAAAAATTTTTCCGGTTGTAAAATTTCGTTATAGAATGAATGAAAACTGCTGAACAAATTTCATCAAAATCGGAAGGGGTCCATTCCAACTATCTGTCGATTTGACATGGAATGACTTAGAATGGTTTGCAAAAAATAAAAGATATTTTGTTCGGCTCTCGTAAATGTCTTTTTAAGAGGTTTGATGAGCAAGGCAAACCATCATGATCAATTAAATGGTGCCATCTTTTACTTTGCCTACTCTTCACTCTTCATTCTGGGCAATTACGAGTGCTTGTTGTGACGGACGAGCCGCTAATCAGTGGTCCGGGACAAAACGCTTTTGTTAAAAGTATTTACCCATATACCTACAACACACGTCATTGTCTGTTTTCTACACATACTACAGTCGATTTATTATCGTTTAGAGGCTGGTACAAAATTTACATGTTTGCAGCAGGGGCGCCCGCCGCCTCCGCGGGTTCTTGGAGTCTCTAGCACTCACAGAAAATAAATAATAGTGGATGCGGAGCACCACCGACCGTTATAACTGTTATAAGATACAGATGTGATCTAGTTCTGTTGGATGTAGGAGCATGAGGTCATCCAGCGGACTGTCGATATTGCGTGATTTATAAAAAACTGCTGAACGAGGTAACCTGTGTTACTTTAGTTTATTTCTGACAGATCAACAAAACAAAAGGACACCTGATTTTTTTTTTATTTTCAAAATATTTCCGAAACTATAAAGTTTAGAAAACAAATTTTTAACAAAACTTTTTGAAAAAAATAAATAGAATAATAAGCCGTTATGAAAAGTACACCATTATTATATAAAAAACATCGTTAGAGTATATTATATCTCTTCTGCGCATGCGCCAATATTCCCCAAAAACACTAGGGCTCTCATTTTGCATACATCCTGACAAAATTTGGTTTCAATACGTTCATCCGTTTGATCGTGCTCACAGACAAACAGACGTCAGAGTTTTTCCAAAAATATATTTTTTGGATTCGGGGGACCTCAAAACGAAAAGATATTGTAAAATTTTGAAACGTGATTTTGGACCTAAACTAGTACCATTCCCTACTTGTGATTTGGAATGGTAAAATAAGGTAGAAAAACTATTTCATACGCAAAAGCCTCAAATCAGCAGGATTATTTCTTAAGGCTACATCTGTCACAAGCTGCCCCACATTATATGGCAAAAAAAGTTATATAACAGACTGCCAGAATCAATACAGGATTTACCCCTTAAAAATTTTAAAAACAACCTTAACAGTTTCTTTAAAAGAAACTCATGACCATTAATGAGTTTTTAAATTTTAAATTTGACGTTTTGTATCATCATAAATTATGTGATTTACAAATAAAATTATATTCTATTCTATTAGACATATTATCGTTATATTGAGTGGTCGTCGGTAGAGTCGGAGCATTTTGTGCCAGCTTATGTACGAAAGCAGCGCCAATATACCAGCACAACGCATGTCTGCGCGGTGCATTTAAACGCATCGCTAGACATATGTTTCCGTTTGAGTTCGTTATTTATCTGACGTTTTAACTTTTTAATGTCAAACTGTCAATCATGACACTACACTCGATTCACGTTTAATTCTATGTTTTAACATTTGTACATACATATTACCAACCCGCGTACAGTTTTGTAATTACATGGTGATCGCTTATAGATGACGTATATATAGTTTCGCAAACCCACATAAAACACTCTCACTGCGTATTCAACCTTATGCCACTACAAAAGACAACGCAGGTAGACAAAAGTGTTATAATTATTAAGTATAACCAAATAATTAATATATCTTTTTTTTAATTTCTGCAATCGGCAGAAAATTCTAGCATTTTTCATTCCTCACTAAATTCAAGCGTTTCAGAACAACGCTTCAGAATAGCCGAAGCGTGCAAGCTATGCCGTTGTTTATATGTTGCCATTACAAGCCCCATATTACAAAGTTCGTCTATACTCCTAAAAATTATAAAATTGTCATAGAATTTTTGTAGTATCTTCAAAAATAATAAAGCTGTGCTGCTTCAAGGTTAAAATTTGCCAATTCTCCGCGCTGTTCTGAGTTTGGATAACGCCATGCGGCACAAGTATCTTTTATATAGTAACTAATAATAAAGCGACTCATGACGGCAACAGAAAATTAATAGCTGAATAGGTATAAAAATTAATGTAATATCAATTAAGAAGTTTGACATATCTCAGGGTGTCCCTAAAAGATCTTTACAAAAGCCTACCACATATTCTTCAGGCCAAAACAACTCGATACAAGCAAACTTACCTCAGTACAAAGTTGCTTAGTTTGGGCGCTATACAATTTTCAAACCTTTTTTGCTTTATAACTTTGAAACGGCTCAGGAGATTTTACTCAAATTTGGTACGTTGGCATAGCTTTATTGGGCAATAAAACCCATATCATAATAATGATGAATATCATTCCATGGGCGTAGAACTTGATTTTTTCGATAAATAAACATCTAAAACTTCTACGCCAATGGAAAAAAATCAGTTTGAGTATGAAATCTGGATCACGCGACTCATTTACTACAAAAAAGGTACTCTTGATAAAATTCGATTACTCTCATAGTTTCGACAAAATTTTAATTTTAGTAATTTAGAGCATAATTAAATATTAAAACGAATAACAGATATTTCAATTGTTCAAAATGTTCACCATTTTCACGTATACAAAAATATATACGACGCAAAAAATTGAAATGTACTTTTTTGTAGTTAATGAGTCGCGTGATCCAGAATTCATACTCAAACTGATTTTTTTCCATTGGCGCAGAAGTTTTAGATGTTTAATTATCGAAAAAATTAAGTTCTACGCCCATGGAATGATATTCATCATTATTATGATAAGGGTTTTATTGCCCAATAAAGCTATGCCAACGTACCAAATTTGAGTAAAATCTCATGAGCCGTTTCAAAGTTATAAAGCAAAAATTGTAACTTAAGAGCCGTCTAGCGCCCAAACTAAGCAACTTTATACTGAGGTAAGTTTGCTTGTATCGAGTTGTTTTGACCTGAAGAATATGTGGTAGGCTTTTGTAAAGACCTTTTAGGGACATCCTGTATACCTTACTTTTATAACTTACTATATTATTACTTATTAGATTACAGTAACTACTAAAATGACACATCGTGCCATGTGACGGCACAATTATCGACCAAGCGTCGATAAGTCTCGTGCAAAAAATTAAATATACCTATATCTGTATAAATTATTTTTTCAGAACTTTTAAAGCTATCCTTACTTTTACAATCTGACACTATCATTTTTAGTATTTTCACCAAGTGGAAACTTTCTAATTACCGGATTCTATACCGAGAACTAATGAAAGTATCAATTGGATGTTCAATGTATTATTAAAAAATAATAAATTAAATTGGTATTCAACCCAAAAAAAAAAAAAAGATGTTAAAAAAATAGTAAATTCAAATAAATCTCTGTAAGTAACTACAAGGCAAGACAATTTCTGGTATTTTTCTTTAGATAATTTTTTTTTAGCTCTGAAACTTTCAATGATAACAAAATATGTTCGTATAAACGTTTTAAACGGTAATTGAAACTGAACGTTTTTTTTTAAATCGGTTCAGTAGTCTCAGAGCTATATACATTAATGTCCTTTATATTTAGTCCACGCGGACGGAATCACGGGCAATGCCTAGTAAACACTATAAATCACACATACAAACATAAAAAAATGGCGGTCGTAGTTTCATTTTTGATCCTATAGGATAAAAGTATGTTATCATCACACAGGCACACATCCGTCGTCGTATTATGTTTTATCTTATTCGGTGGATACCGAATATCCTTTTACCAGCAGTAATACATTGCGTGCTTCTACTATATAATATTTTTTGTGCAACAAAAATTGATAGATACATATTATACTGGGTGAAACTGCACTTTACTGGGTCATGTACAATAAAATGATTTGGTGACATTTTCCCCTAGCTACTCATAAACCCTTTTATCAAACATTCCATAATTACACGAATTCTACTAACTCTAAATTTTTAGACACGACCATGTATAGAATACGTTATGGCACTAATATTTAACGCACTTTAAGTACGTAAAGAAAGTTTCTGGAAGATGTCTTGTGATAGAAAATGATTTTTGTTTAAAATCCTACAAGAAATTGCAAGAATTTTTTTTTATTTCAACAGCTCTTTGTTCATGCATGAATTTGAGGAGTGGAGCAATTTAGAAAATTATGACGGACCAATAGATTTTTACTATTCCAACCCACAAGTGGGAAAATGGTACTAGTTTAGGCCAAAATGCACTTTTCAAAATTTTACAATATTTTTTCGTTTTAAAGTCCCACGAATCCAAAAAATATATTTTTGGAAAAACTCCGTCCGTCTGTTTGTCTGTTAGTCTAGTCTATTTTAGTCTGTGAACACGATACAGGTCAAACGGATGAGCGGTTGAAGCCGAATTTTGAGAGGATATTTAGTATACAAATATGAAGAGCCCTATTGTTTTTGGGGAAAATCGGCGCCTGCGCAGAAGGGATATATGCTATAACGTTGTTTTTTATTTAATAATAGTATGCTTTTCATATAACGGCTTATTATTCTATTTATTTTTTCTAGAAAGTTTTGTTAAAAACATTTTTTTCTAAACTTTATAGTTTCGGAAATATTTTGAAAATAAAAAGAAATCAGCTGTTAAGCTAGTTAAGTATGCTTTGATTAATTTTTACATGACGTGGAACATATTATGTAGGTAACCATGCCAACGAATAGCAAATATCATATTGAATACTAGCCATTACCCTAGTCACCTCACGCGATATCAAAAGTTTTACTCTCTTTATGATACTAAATCAAATGTCAATATTATTTAAGTTGGAATGGTCCCGTCGCCCAATTGGCTGGAATTTTTTATTTCGTCTGCAAAGTGTTAGATGTAAAAGAAGCAAGCGTTGACTTATCTCTTCTTTCCATTATCATTCTAAATCTAATAGTCTAGTTTCAAATTTCAATGTTCCTTTTTGATGAATTCCAGTCCTCCTCCACCAAAAATTATGATCGTGGTGTCATTAGATTCGAAATAATATCTAGAAAAAATAAAGTGGGGGGCGAAAAAATTGCAAAAGTTATATAAACATTTTAGTAAAAAAGAAGGGTTTGGTTTTTAGCGTTTATCTCATAAACTATTGCAGATATCTGAAATCACAAAGGAAATTCTGAAAGAGCAGGAAATTTCCTACGAACAACTCTACCACCAATATTTCTAATTTCAATTTAGAGGAGAAAATAGGGCTAAAAACAATTTTTTTCTATTTTTTATACAAGTTTCAATATTTCCGTGGCTTGTCGTATAAAAAAAAGAAAAAAATTGGTTGTCTGTAAAGTCGGTTTACGGACGATAGTTTTACGTGATAACGTATTCCGTAATACATAACCTAAATTTATATAATAATTATAATAATTCGAATCTATGATATTGCATCTTTCGCTTCAAATTTAGGTAAATTTTATTTATTAAATTACTCACCACCTATAAAAATAATTTTTTTTATTAACTTTCTTTCTTTCGTATTTATTTAAGTCTCAAAGATTAACTGTCATACTATTTATAAAACAATTGTTTCACTGTTTATATAAAATTCCAAAACCTACTTACAATATTTAAGTATTTTCATACGTCAAAAAATTGATTTTTATAATGATAAAATTTGTAAGAAAACGATTTTTTTCGAGAGATGAGAATTAGCTAAAACGATTTTTTGCCCCCTAAAATCCCTTTTCAGTAAATTTCATCCAAATCGTTAGGGCCGTTTTCGAGAAAAGCACGCACAGGGTCAGGCGGAACGTTACGAACGTTAGTAACGTTACACTTTTTCGTGCATGCAGCCGGTGTTTTATCAATTTATAAGATTGGTGATTCATCAATTTATAAGACGTTATCACGTCAAAAAATTTTAGCTCTATTTTATCTCTAAATTAAAATTAAAAATATTGGTGGTAGAGATCCGGGAGATGAAAATTTTTTGTAGGAAAACAAAAATAGTTCATTTCTTCACCCTTGACCCTGTATACATTCACTTATCCTGCAAAATATATAGATGTCTACATCACGAAAGCACGTCTCTTTATCTCTTTGTTTTTCCTATTTCTCACTCATTTCTGCTATGAAAACATGAAACAGAGTGAAATAATAAAACTTCGCTACACTAAATTTCATTGTCAGCGTTGTGTGGTTGTATACATATCTATAATTCACACAATTATATTATTATATTTTGCAATCTGCTTACTTTAGTGCCATATTGAATACGGATATGACGTGACAAAAATTATAATTAAAAACAACATTGCGGTATATTCACAGGAGGTATATTAACCTTTCTTCATTTTATTTTTTTACTCACATAAATATCGATTTTTTCTGCAACTTCGATCGTGTTATATTGGTTACTAGCGACCTGTCCCGGTTTCACCCAGGTACAAAACTGTTCTGGAAATATATTGAACTTCCCATCTACACAGCAGAACTATCAAAGTACATTGTTTTGATGTATCACTAAAGATTTGGCCTGCGTTAGCCATGTAGGCGTAATAAAACAGTTTTTTCTTTTGACAAAACACCGTTCAGCCATTTTAAACAAATTACTTACAAATTTTATATAGAAACCTTCCTCGTTTATCGCTCTTTCTATTAGTGAAAACCGTATAAAAATCTGTTTTTGAGTTTATGACGTTCAGACACAGACAGACGCGGCGGAGGGACTTTGTTTTGTAATTACTCGATCATATTCAAGATCCCACGGGTCCTCCTATCAGCGTTGCCAAACGTTCCCATTTTTAACTAAAATTGGATTTCCCGCGCTGAACCTCAAATTCAGTTTAAAAACATTCACATTAATGATAAAATCTTCAGCCAAGTACAAAACAGCTACGTCAACTTGGCCTCCGATTTTTAAATTTTTTTTTTTTTTGATAAATCAATTGTGCTCGCATTGTGCTACATTGTGCTGTTATTCATTTCAATTGTGCTTATTTGGAAATTGCTTTAAAATTAAAAACAAACCCGGGGGCCAAGTTGACACTCAGCCCCCGAAATTTTTTGATTTTTTAGGTTTTTTTGAGGTTAATCCATTATGTTCACATTGTGTAACATTGTGCTGCAAAGTTTTACAATTTTACTCTACTGCAAAGTAAAAAATGAATTAACTGGAATCCCAGTATGGAAGGCTGACAACTCTGTCTGTAAGCAGAGATTAATAGCATACGGTTATGTAATATTATGAGATATATTATTATTAAAATAACTGTATGATATCATGTTATGCCATGTGCCGTACGGACCATTAGCCACTTTGTGAATTTCTACACAGTACAACATCCTCCCTACATTGCATAATATAACCCGTTCGTTGGACTGTCGCATAATATTCATGTGTTGCATAAAAACCATGCAACTGCTGCATATGTGCATAACTATATAAAATGTCTTACATAACACACATTCGTGCACACACAAATATGGTAAATATGGTATGCATTATTCTGTTATTTGAGTTTTATGAAGTCAAACAATACACTAGTTTTATAGACATGTATTTTATCTCTTGGATATAATCCCACTAATAAAATAAATGCGATAGTCTGGATGGATGTTTGTTACTCAATAAGATCTCAACAGCGCAACGGATTTGAATGAAATTTTGCATGCAGGTAATTTATGATAGGCTGCTTTCTAATCCGATCGATTTAGTAGTTTCTGAGGGATTCTTATTTCGTCACGCCTAGATTTGCTGTTAGTAAATTGAAAATGCGCATTCAGTGAAGACA
Organism: Xanthostigma xanthostigma; assembly: GCA_963575645.1. Taxonomy (NCBI): domain Eukaryota; kingdom Metazoa; phylum Arthropoda; class Insecta; order Raphidioptera; family Raphidiidae; genus Xanthostigma; species Xanthostigma xanthostigma. Next base: position 20,438,715 of record OY754468.1, read on the forward strand.
GTATTAGAAAACTTTAGACTGTATTAGACGAAGTTCTTTTATGGTATATACTAGTATTTAATGTAAATATTTAATGTCAAGGAAACAATTTCACCTTTGATTCACTTCTGTGAAGGTTCATATCTAGCGCGCCACCTGAGATAAAAATTAGCTCTCGCATGATGCAGTGAAAAAAACAGTTACAGATTGCTATAAATATTAGAATGATTGATTAATAGTTGTGTCACAGTGAAATAATCTAACTCAGTCCGCCGCGATAGTGGAAAGATTCGGGGTTCGTATCCCGAAGGTGAGATTGTTTGAAACATATTTTTTTCTAATATAGCGATGTAACAATGGGTGTTTCTTAACAATTGCTGCAAACAGTAGTTGCATTTTAATATATATATTGAATTTAATATAAAAAAACTAAAAGTTTGTTTATCTTATTCCAGTTGAGTATTTTGAGCTTAACCATGAATATTTTTATTGTTCTTTACAGCAAATAACGTCTCGCACATATAAATAGAGAACAACACAACTGTGTGGGTTACGAAGATGGAAATGACGTCACTGCTGACTTGTCTACAAGGTAACAAGATGGATTTCAAAATTAAAACCGGCGCCAGTTTTCTTGCTTGTTTTGAGCAAGAACCAATCAGGAAACAGTATCTTGTCATGCGGGTGACAAACACTGTGCCATAGTGTGTGTTCTGTTCAGAAGTAATAAACGTCTACTTTAGTTAACATTCTATCAGTGCGCGCGCACCAAACCCATCTACAAAGAAAATTGTAATACATGCATAGTGTGAAGCCAAAAGAAAAGACATCACAAAAACCAGCGCTTGAAAACTATAGCAGTTAAATCTAGCGGCAAAACCAGTCTCGTGTGCAGCGGCCTTAAGACAAGCTTCCTGAAAGTGTTCAGTCATGACTTTGTATTGAGTATTTTATGTTATATAACAAAGCGTGCAAAAGTTATAGTAATCATGATTTTCCAAAAGCAGATGATATACATCTCTCCACAGAAATACAAAATGTTTCTAGCATTCGATTTGGTTAAATATTAAATCTAAGTTTGTTCGAATTGGTTTACGATTCACCGAAGATGTCAAGAAGAACTAACATTTGATTATTTTCTAAACCGTGGGCAAAAGCTATAATACGTAAGTATAGCGCAAGCTAAACCTGCGCGGATTAGAAAACATTTTTGTGATGCACTGTACATGTATAATCGGTACAGTAATGCATCTAGAAGTTACTAGAATACATTTATCATTTATATATGGATATATTAAACCATTTTTGAATAAAAATTATGTTGACGTTTAATTTTAATAACGGTTTCAGTACTACAGTCGAGTTCTTTCCCATTCATTGTTGATGGAATAATAAATTGTGTTCTGTATGCAAATATATATCATCATCATAGCAATATTTTATTCATTGAAACATTTCAAATATTCATTACATTTTGCATTGCAATTTACAAGCAAGTACTTGCATATTATGTGGGCACATACATTTGTTCGCTACATACTTACATGTTTATTTAAAACATTACACAGACAACTTAGTTCGACTAAAACAATAGGTATATGCTCTTAAAAATGGTACAAATCTATAAAAAGAACTCCTGTAAAAGTCTTTGACCGAAAAACAAAATGTCGTATGGCAAACAAAATATTGTCAATATTTGTTTTCTCAAAAAATTTTCACGTAAACCTTTTTTTAACATGGCAGGGTAAAATTCATTCTTGAGATCGCAATTGTAACGAACGTATCTTAATAGCTTGTATAAAAAAATAGTATTCATGACGGGACCAGAATCTTAATTTCTTATATCCACGGTGGACACAGTTATGTCTACTATGGACACGGTTATGTCCAAGGTCGATGCGGTTATGTCCAAGGTCGATAAGGTTATGTCCAAAGTCGATACGGTTATGTCCAAGGTTGATACGGTTATGTCCTCGGTGGCACAGAGTTGTCTCCACGGTGAATACAGTTGTACAGACGACAGTTATATCCAGAGTGAACGTTGTTGTCTCCATGGTGGATACAATTATATCCACGGTAGACACAGTTGTGTCCACGGTGAATACAGTTATGTCCACGGTGGACACTAACTGTGTTGGAAAACAAATTATTATCAACCTTTCAATGAAACAATTATGTATTATAATAATTATAATAATAATAATAATAACAATAATAATAATAATAACGCGTTTACGTCCGTTTCTCGACATATGTCATAACAGACGCCATTCGCATCATTACTACTTTCCATCTACCACACTTTCCGTTATTTTCTACAATTCTTAAACTTCAACTTAATTAATAGCAATGGGCGAATGAAGGAATTTTTAGGAAATTAAGGAGAAGGTAGGCTTGAATAAGGTACCATCTCGATATTTATATGGAATTATTAAGGGAAACCATGAAGAACTTCAACAAGATGGCCGGTACAGGAATTATCGTTTCTCGGCGAGAGGCAGTAGGAAAAACTCCCAGTCATATCTGCCCTCGTCGGGATTCGAACTCGAATGCGAGTTTAGTGCTCTCACCGCTACGCCACCCCGCTTGGTGCGATTAATGACTCTGAATTGGATAATTCAATTCTCATTTTTTCACTGTAATAAAAAGAGACACCATGATATGTCATGGTGTCTCTTTTCATTAATTTCCTAAAAATTCCTTCATTCGCCCATTGCTATTAATTAAGTTGAAATTTAAGAATTGTAGAAAATAACGGAAAGTGTGATAGATGGAAAATAGTAATGGTGCGAATGGCGTCTGTTATGACATATGTCGAGAAACGGACGTAAACGCGTTATTATTATTATTATTGTCATTATTATTATTAATATTATTATAATCTCACTTTTCGAAAATCAAGACATAATCTGTAGTTCAAGCTTTAACCGTAAACAAATTTAAAACATCGAATCAGTGATGAACAAATAACATTTTTTTAACCATTTTTTGTTGTCTATCTCGATAGACTTCATCAAATTTAAACAGATTTATACGCCCGTAAACTCACTTCAAATCAATAACAACGATCATGTTTGTAGACTTAATACTTTTATTATTGTATCGACTTTGATTTGGTAAAAAATATCATAAATGGGATAACAAAGAATATTATACATAGATATATACGTTGACAACGTTTTATTTCCGTTTCTGTGAGTTCAAATGAAAACATTTTTTCATCGCGAATGAAAATTTAAAAAATAAAAAAAGTATGAGTAGGTATATATATATGCCAATTAATAAGGAAAAAATAAACCGGAAATTAAATTTCACTTTCATGCTTCGCTTTCATTATTTCATTTGAACCTTTTTTTAAAATAAAACTCACATCGAAACATTTTTGAAACATGAAATCCATTTTATATAAATTAGTTATTACGTATATTATATATATATTCTTTTCATCGCTGGACGTTATTGTAAATTTAATTGTACGACGCGTCTTTATTATTTTGCGCAGACATAATTAGCCTAATCAGCACTTTTTGAACTGGAAAGGGCACGCGACAGTGGATTCTTTATTTTTTGTCATTCAGTATATTATCGGTCACCGAACAAGACTCTTTTCTATTTAATTCTCTATATAGTCCAGTCAAAATAAACATTTCAATTTACTGTAATTCGCATAGAGCTGAAAATTGGTACAGGTCTTAAGTACACTATTACAAATAAAAATCAAAAGTCCCCACCGATCCTACATCTGTTTCAAAATTTATTTAAGTTCAAAGATCAAAAGTATTGGTTTTTTGTACTTTTCTCGTAAACGGTAAATGTTATCTAAAAATTAGTCAGACAAAAGTTGTAAACCATGCAATTGTCTACAAAAACTGTCCTTATATTTTTTTCATACCAATCACTGTTCCTGAGATATGGGACGTACAGAACGTATTTATTAAAAATAACGTTAAATATTAATATGCATATTATTATTTTCAATGTATGGAATCACAATTTCAAAAGAACGGTGATTCGTAGGAAAAAAGTATAAGAAAAACTCTTGTAGACAATTCCATGATCTACAACTTTTGTCTGACCTATTTTTTGATAACATTTGATATTTCATTTGTAATAGTGTACCAATTTTCAGCTCTTAGCGAATTATTGTAAACTATTTTGTGTGTCTATCTGGACCGGACTACTAGTAAGATTCACGAATCTTGAATCATATAAAATAAACTTAATATTTTATCGTTTTAATATCTTATTTTTCTGTCATTACAAGCTACTTCTGTAAATAGTAATTTATTTGTTTCAAGGGAAAATAATAGCTTCCGAAAAATGATTGGTTTTAAAAATATGAAATTGATTAATTTCCAGAATTTCCTTTTCTTTGATATTTAATCTAAAATCATATTAAATTTTAGATTGAACTGTCTGATAATATCATATTTTAATAAATGTTGTAAATTTAATTTATTTTAAGTTCCGCATTAAGGATTTAATTGGAATATTGGACAAGATAAGAGATATACAATAATTAAAGACGATTAAAATATGAAAACAAATTACTTATTTACGTGTCTAATAAAATATCATTCTCACATTTAAATTTCATGGCAGGTCGGTGTTACATTACCCATAGAAATGTTTTTAATTTTTTATTCATACAATACTAGCTTTATTCCAACAGCAAATAACAGTCACACAAGTCATAGTATCATTTCGCACGTATTCCATACAAAATAGCGGCTTATTCACTATATTTGTAACATTTTTGGCAGTTCGATTGTTAGACAAACTTTTACTATTAGTTTGTTTATAAAAATTACTATTCGCCCTTAATGTTATTTTATATAATATATTTGTAATGTTACACTCATTCACATTAGTTTTTGGACAGTCTGTATATTTGTCACTATATTATATTTTAATAGATTCAAAAGTTTTAATTTAATCAACTGATAGTCGGCAACCGTTTCGTATCGTTCAAAAATCACTATTACATAATTCTTTCTGACCTTTCTCGCGTCTGTTACATCTGCCTTACTTGCAAAAATTCTTTTTGAAATAATAAATAATATATTTTTTATTTATTAGTTGGTATCCAGACATTAAGATAAAACCACAAAATATTGAAAAAAGCAGTTGAGTGATTATTATTAGTTGCCGTTTAAATTAAATAATAGTCTATAAAAACGAATATTTTATACCTATATATAATTAATTATTTTGTTTTATTTTTATACATTTTTGAAGTGCTGTGTAAAAAGAGTGTGTTCAATTTATCCTGTACCATTTTCTTAACTATAGTTTCTATTATGGTTAATTATTTTTGACTATCTACACGGTGACTGTAGTTGTTATACAACAGTGATAATATTATATTTAAGGTAAGATTAATCATTTTTGCATACACTTAAACTGAAAATACAAAAAAAAACATGGCCACACGAATCACGATCATATTACAAGCTTTTATATAAATTGCTATATTTATCCGTCAGACATTCAGTCAGTTAGTTTGGGTCAAATCAAGCAATAAAAATTTACAGTTTTGAAACACATAATATGTGTACCATGCGAAATCAATATCAGAAAAAATCATGTGCAATTAGACAGAAAATATTAATTTCTTAGCATTGTTATCAGTTTATCGCCGAGGTAACCTTGCAATTATATATTTTGTCAGCCTTTACATTATATTAGGTAATAAAGTAACTTTTGATTTATGGCCATTCTCTGAATAAATAGCCACAATTAAATTCACCAAGTATAAGTGTAATTACTGCAGGTATACCTAAATCTATTCTTTTCAAATTGTCGGATATAAATATTTATCGCCTGAGAAAATAGTAATGGCCGCCACATAGATCATAATACCTAACCTATAAATGTGGAGTATTGTATCTGCAGTTGCTCTTGTAAATTTATTTATGTATTGTTTATTAACCTTTTGTGAGGTGTATAGTTGTAAAACGTTAAAGTTAGTGGAGGTTTTGTATGAAATTCGGTTAGGATAAAACATTATTATTGTAATTAAACTTTTTTTTGACGGTCGGATTTTTGAGTTAACGCGTCACAATATTCAACAAAAGTACCAAGGAGTATAGTGCAGAAAGCATTTATTCTTGAACCAATCTATTTTACCTGATAATTTGGTTGGCGATTTGAAAGTAAATTTTATTGTAACGATAAATAAAATAATCGACCAATTTTTCATAAAGCGAATTAGAAATTAAATATTAATTATTTTTTATATTTTTTAGATCCGTTCTGATGAAGATACAAACCCGGATCGAAACGTTAATGCATTAATTATATTTTTTGTTAATATAATATTGTCTGAAAAATTGGTCGATAATTTTATTTATTGAAGAGTTCTAATCAGACGTTAATCAAAGATTTGTTTATTGTAACGAATAAATTTGTTCCAAGATTAGTAATTTCTATCTTTAATAGTGATCGATGAATAATGGCCATTTCAACCTAATACCCAGAATCACTACAAGTGCGTGCGTGCGATTCGCGCGGCAATCAGCTGTGAAATTTTAATTTTGAACAAATGACGCCAGATTTTAAAACTAAATATTCGCATTGTCGAATATCAGCGACAAATATTCGCATTCACGAATGTCTAAAAATTGACATTCGTTACATCACTACTGTAAATCATAAATAGCAGAAACAAATCCGATCCGAATATTAAGCCGCGTACCGAACAATTTTCCTTCAGTTATTTTATTATTTTTTTTTACTTTGTGACTATAGGTGCAACCAACAACGATCCCGTATTGTGTAATATTTTAAATACAATTCCCACTGGTATTTTCCATTCGAGTGCTTGGTTACAATTTTATTTTCCAATTAGCGGCGTATGTCTGTAATGTCACTGTACAGCAGCGACACCTATATATCTGCGGTCACAAAGCAAAACGGCTTATCGTAGTTGGTTCTGTAATAGCTCCTATGTGCATAGTTGACAGATTTTACGTTTTTTAGATGAAAAAATTCATGAAACGGAGCTCTATACACTAGTAATACCTCGTATGTATAAAAACTGAATTAAAATAGTATTTTAATTCAGTTTTTGCAATTATATCTCATGATTATAACAGAGTATGGAAAGTTTAATTATGTCTTATAAAAAATTCCAGCCAATTGGGCGACGGGACCATTCCAACTTAAAAAATGTTGGCATTTGATTATAATACAGAAAATAAAATTTCTGATATCGTGTGAGATGACGCCGGTAATGACTAGTATTCAATGTGATTGCTATTCGTTGCCATAGTTACATACATAATATGTTCCACGTCATGTAAACATGATAAAATAAGTAAACTAATAAGCCGTTATGAAAAGTATACCAGTGTTATATAAAAAACACCGTTATGGCAAATATCTCTTCTGCGCATGCGCCGATTTTCCCCAAAAACAATAAGGCTCTTCATAATATTTGCATACCAAACATCCTCCCAAAATTTGGTTTCGATCCGCTCATCCGTTTGACTTGTATCGACTAACAGACAAACAGACTAACAGACGCACAGAGTTTTTCCAAAAATATGTTTTTTGGATTCGGGGGACCTCAAAACGGAAAGATATTGTAAAATTTTTGAAAAGTGATTTTTGATCTAAGCTAGTACCATTCCCCACTTGTGGGTTAGAATGGTAAAATTTACTTACTAAAAAATTGCCTTTTTGACTTCGAAAATTTTCCGGAAAAATATAGGTAGTGGAAAATTTTCCTCCTCACATCATTATAGATGTGGGTCGATTATTGGTACCAACGCGTTGCAAATTTATCGAATTACACCCATAGCACCGCTAAGTACGTTTACACTTCAAAAATTACCAAAAATTCTACATAAGCAATTTTATCTTCTGGCCAAAATATCTAACCGTAGGTATAGGTAAGTATGAAATGTATGTGGAGAGGGACCTTAATCCGAAACAGAAATGTTAGTGCTTTAGTTTGAGATTAAAAGGGGGCCACGTACTGTGCGGTGTCGATGGGCTGGAAATGAGAATGGGGGCACGAATCCAGCTCGTTGTACGGGCGACGCACGGCGGTGGCGGCGGCGGTCTGAGAGGACATCGACGTAGTAAAGCGTTGTGTAATCCCGGTGACCGCCTGGTGTGGCCACCACTCATAACCGAACACCGTTCTAGACCTATGCATATCCTGGAAAACTTGAACACAATTTGTATACGTACTGTCATCAAAATTCGAATCACTGACATTTTCAGACTTTTCGCAATGGGTGTCTAACTGATTCGGGCGTTTAAATTTACACAGTGGCATAGCTATATTAACGTAAGTTTGTAACATGAATATTATTTAATTCAACATATTTATTAACGTAATTTTGTAACATGAATATTATTTAATTCAACATATTTATTAATGTAAATTTGTAACATGAATATTATTTAATTCAACCCATTTATTAATTTAAGTTTTTTTAACATGAACACTACTTCCTAATTCATATACGCTCCGCTGCCATCTTTTTCTGTTTTTCCACATGACCACCAGGGTACACCGGTGTTGGCGTGGCTTTTTAAGACGTGGTGTTACAATAGTACGATTAGTACCCTAAAAGACTACTAAATATAACCTACATACAAATATGGCAGGATCACTGCAATCATTTTGGGAATATATTCCTACTGAAAGAAAAGGGCCTCGCTGATGCGACTTTGCCCACGTCTAGAATAGTCGACGCTACGCTACTGAATTTACAATCTCTCTCTCCTACACTGATTCGTTGCGAGGCACAAGCTTTCATTTATTCTTGTGTTTTTTAAAACTGACGGTTACTTCCAGTGTATTCTGTGAGCTCCCTAAACTTGTAAGTTTGCAAAATCACATTTTCTTCGCGACTATCCTAAAAAAGCGTGTCACAAGTTAGTTGGACATAGCTGTCAAAGATAAAATACAATTCCAAATTAAAGAAGACAGAATATTTCTATAAAAAAGGAAAAATAATCCATCTTGCACCAGGTTTTTGGGCTCGAAACTTTCTGTTTAGCCCAATGGAAATGCGGCTTAGAGCTGCACCTATACTGAATTCGGATTTCTGGCGATCCAATGTCGGCCGACGTCAGACGAAAAGCAAGCACCAAGATTATAACGTGAGTAGTGAGTACCTATAGAAGGGAAGTCAGAAGATCGCTGCACACGATGCTAGAAACGCTGCTAGGAGTTCTGCTAGCCGGTAGGTTGGGTACGAAGCTGGAAATTACGTCACTGCGGGCTGCCTTGCTAGCTCAGAAGATAGGTTTTACAATTAAAACAGGGGCTATTTTCCCTGCTAGATTTGTTGCTAGGTGTGAGCAAGAACCATTCAGGAAGCAGTATTTTCACGTGGGCACTTGAACACCCACATGGCGTCATTCTGCCAGACAACAGACACGTTTTGCTCTGTGTGTATATTCGAACTGTCATTGCGCGCCCACCAGATCTATCCACAAAACACGCTTGAAAAATAATCTCGTGTGAAGCGAGCACTTAACAGCAATCAATAAAACCAGCGCTAGAAAACTAGTAGGCAAATCTAGTAAGGAATCTATCAGCGTTTCTAGCCTCGTGTGCAGTGGCCTTTATTTCTTCAATGTAGGTACCTACATCATAATCTTGACGACATCGGGTCGGAAGAGATATGGATTCAGCCTCTAAATCTAAGCAGAACTTACTGGAAAAGGACAAAATATTTTTTTACGTTCTAGAGAAATATAACTAAATACAGCCCCTTACTTTTTACACAATACTTATTTGATTATATTGCATTGAAATGTTTTATAGAACACCAAATATATAATTGAACTATTAGTTCAACGTGTGGAACGACTCATTGGAATTTGATTAGTCGTTTCACGTACCTACATTTCTCTACTTTTTTATCAAAAAAAAAACAAACAAACTAATATTAATCTATGAATGTATATGTTACGGTTAATACAAGAAAGTAGTTTATTCGCGAATTAACCGGCTAATACCCGAATTAACCAACGTCAAGGATTGGTTAATTCGGGTAATTAGCCGATTAATTCGCGAATTAACTACTTTCTTGTATTAACCGTAACATATACAGCAATTAAATAATTGTACTTTAATCAAATCTTTTACTAGCAGAGTAAAGTCCATTATGTGAAATAAAAAGAAATCAAATCTTATTTGTTAATTATTTTTAATGTCTACAGTAAAAATACAAAACATATTTTCTCCATTATTTTTTTTAATGACAAGGATCGACTTAGAACTCTTATCTCTCGTATGTTTGCAATTATATTTTATTAAGCTATATAAAATATGTCGAAGTTTATATATTATGCATTGTCCATCGCTGTATATTCAACGCAGTTTGCATATTGTTGTGAATTTTATAATCCTGACATGTTGTTTTGTATGTGTCTATAGACTTAGTCTTTATACTGTCACAAAAATAATACGCGGGAGCCGGAGCAGTAAATATGCAAGTGTACTAATGCCTAGTATAAGCATTCACTTTGCAAGCAATAGTAAGCGGCGAAATCGTATGTTTCCCTACAGCAGAGTTTTGATAACGTCATCTGTGGGTCGATGGCTTTAAATAGCGAAAACCGATCACAAAATTGGTTTGCGTCCGTAGTTACATTTCCTACATATGCGTTTTTATGCCGCCATCCGTTCGTCGATGCCCTTAAATAGCGTAAACTGCGTAAACACGTAACTTTCGTCCGAAAGAAGATCTGAATTACTCTCAAGTCGTGCCTAAAGAAGTTTTACTTCAATATAATAAACTGAATAAAAATGTGGGCGTGTAGTATTAAGAAAACAGAAAATAACTTTATTTTTTGTTTTGTTACATCGCAAAATTTCTAAAGGAGTATAATGCTCCCACAAACCAACACGAGATAGCGGGATCAAATTCTATGGTAAAATATTATATTAGCGGCAAATAGTTCGAGTGTAAATACTGACATATCTCGCCAAATAATTTGATTCCGCGCCTGATTCGCTTTTGTTTTCGGTGTCCCGCATCGGTATATTAGAGACTCATGGCAATATTCACCGAACGTAAGTATAGTTATTTATTTGGTTCGTTTGTTCTTCAGGTAATTATTCCCCCGAATAAATAGCGATAATTTAATTCACCAAGCATGATTATGTTTACTGGAGGTATAAATCTATTCTGTCTTACTTCCAGGATATAAATTTTTATTCGCCTGAGAAAATAATAATGGGCGCCATATAGATACCTAACCTATAAACGTGGAGTATTTACAGTTTGCTATTGTGAATTTATTTACCTATCTGCTGTTTATTAACCTTTTGTGAAGTGTATAGTTGTAAAACATTAAAGTTATAGTGGAAGTTTTGCGTGTAATTGGATTAGAATATAACATTATTATTTTGTGAAACTTTTTTTGACGTCTACACTAACGCTATCAGTCGGATTTTTGGATGAACGTCAAAATATTCAACAAAAAGAGGAAGGAGTATAGTGTATTGTATATTTATTCTTTGACTAACTTTTTTACCTGATAATTTGCTTGGTGAATTGAAAGTTTTGATTCTAATGAATAAATTTGTTCCAAGATTAGTAACTTTTATCTTTAATAATGTTCGGTGAATATGGGCATTAAAGTAATACGCTTATATAGGTTAGTATAAATGAGTCAATATGTTTGTGAGTACATACGAGCACTGTAACGATATTAATTTAATAATATTAATATCACGGTAAAATCTAGTTTGCTTTATATTCGTGTACAGTAATAGGTACACGAAATTGTGTTCAGACGCGTTTATGGTTAAGCAGAGACCGGTATTGAGTACGTATTAGCGCCGCGTCTAATTGAACTTATATTTTTGTAATTAATATTATGCTGTCCGCCAATAGATGGCTACTCATTAATTTCCTTTTTAATTAATATTTTTATTAAAAATGATTAGCGGTCGTACCTACTGCGGTTCGACATTTATTGGTGTCAAGCAACAGTGCGCATAAAAATTTGTCTTTCAGTGACCACCCTGTTGGCTCAGTGGCTTGCTAGTTTACGATCGTGTTCCGTCTATTCTAGTATGGCCTATCTAGTCTAACGGGGAAAGCTTTGAATAGCCCTTTAAGTGCTGGTTTACGATCGTGTTCCGTCTATTCCAGCATTTTGTGGATTCATTCTCAGCTCGCTTGCCGAAGATCTGGAAACTATTGAAGTACGATCGTGTTGTCGTCTGCTCCGATAAGTTTCCCGGTGTCTTCTAATAGCACACTGCTTGACCATCGCGAGGGTTCTGGATCATGATCGGGATTTCGTCTGTTCCAGACCTTAGCGTAAATCGACCCACGACCGCAACGACCGTATTAAATTCAATGACCGTGCCGAGGATATAAATAATGACCTAATAAAAAAACACAACGTAGGAATGACCTAGAGATTCGAGTTGAATATAATTAGAGTCCCGCCCGAGTTTAGGATCCTTCAGACCGCTAGACTCATTAACTTTATTATTATGTAAAATTGAATGTGACCGTACAAATAATATCGTTATTTGCACTGATGGGAGTATTTAATTAAAAGTACTCTGTTGACCGATGAAAGTAAATTAGCCATTTGAACCTATTGTTTATTTCCATTATATATTTTGTGTATTGTTATAATTTGTCATTTGAGTTTTATATATTAAATTATACGTGTTAAAACTTTAACGCTCGAACCTGTTTATTTAAAAACCCAACCAACCCCCACAAGAAAAATAATAACGTAACAACTGGTGCAGTGACCAGGATTCTTATAAAACAAAGATCCGATTGACCTATTGTTGTAACAATACCGACCGTACACGGGTTCAAAATGGAAGAAGAACAGATTGATGAATCCACACAGGCAACATCAACACCGCCTGAGCCAATCCGACCCGACCCAAATGTTGAACAAAATATTGACATTGCTGACCGACCTAATAATTTTTCAGCACACTTGCGTGCATTGAACTTAGACCTAACGCCCGCTGTCCGTTCCTATAAAGCTATTCCTGTGTACAAATGGGGAATAAAGTTTACCGGGGACGATCGAAATAGTTTAGAAACGTTTTTGGAGGATGTAGAAGACCGACGCCGTGACAACAGTATAACAACAACCGACTTGTTGCACTCAGCTTCCGGACTGTTTGGAGGCTCAGCCTTGCAAGTCTACCGCTATGCTCGAGATAAATTACGTACATGGGATGAGCTAGTGCAAACGTTACGCAAATCTTTTAGAGATCCAGACTATGACCATTTATTAAAAATAGAAATTAATAAACGAAAACAGGGACCTACTGAACCATTTTCTGTTTATGTCGCAAAAATGTTTAGTCTATACAAACGTATGGAGCGTCCGCCTGCATATAGTGAACAAATGCAGACAATTGAACTTAATTGTCTTCCCGATTATCAGGAACAAATAAGCTTGAACGAACCCCGAACCATTGACGAACTTGAAAACTTAGTTTCTCGACTTGAACGAGGACGACTGAGAGCACGCCGTCAATCGTGCCCCCCGAACCAACTGTTGGAGCCCGATTTATCAAAAGTATCCAACATGACCGGAACACAAAATGATAATATACGGGTGATCCAAAAGTCACGAACTAGTCCTGTTTATGAAGTAAACACTGCGAACAATAAACCGGCATTCCGCTACAAGTGTTGGAACTGTCGCAAACAAGGACATGCATACAGAAACTGCCCTAACCCGCCGAATCACCAATTCTGCAATACGTGTGGAATGAACGGAACTATGACGACAAATTGTCCTCGCTGTCGACAGACACAGGGAAACGCCCTACAGGCACGTTAACAGGTCGTAAACGTCGTCTGTATTCTTCTAGACCGACCTTAAAACAATCTGCACCGACCGCTGAACAGAACGTGATTTCAAAAATGCCAGGAGATGCCCGACCGTATTTATTTGTGACCATTGGAGGAAGAGAGTTACCCGGATTATTAGATTCAGGAGCTAGCCGAACGATGACCGGACCGAGAGGAAGATTGCTACTCGCTGAACGGGGATACCGCCCTCGACCTTCAGTAAACAAAAAAATTCAGACCGCTGATGGAACCACGTACTCTGTTGAAGAAGAAATGAGTGTGTTAATGACCGTATCTGACCGAACACGCCGTATTACTGTCCTATTAGTGCCCGAATTACCGCAAGATTTAATTCTCGGCATTGATTTTTGGATCGCTATGCAGATAGTGCCCGATATGAGTAGAGGAACTTGGACATTTTCTCCGAACACTGACCATGTAACGACCATCACGTCCAAAGAAAAGTTGAGGAACAAAAGGTACAGAAAAAGAAAAGACAATGCCGGACCTGATGCGTTATCTAGAGCGTTGTACGAACCTCTAAACGATACTGTACCGATTGATGTTATCACTTTTCCGGAACAATTACATGACCGCTGGTATAATAAAATGACCGAAAATATTGAAGCCAACCCTGATGATTATCCACGATGGAAAATTCACGACAACAAGATTTATAAAAAAATCACCGACCGACACCACTTTCCAAATCCTGCGTATGAATGGAAATTAGTGGTGCCCAATAAATTACGACCCGAAATACTCAAACAGTTTCACGATGAACCGAACGCCGGACACTTAGGCGTCGCCAAAACATACGACCGAATAAAACGAAGTTATTATTGGCCGAAAATGATCGTTGACGTAGCACGATACGTGCATGACTGCAGTGTATGTCAACAAACAAAACCTGATAATAAAGCGCCCCAAGGATTAATGGGACAAGACCGGACCGCAGATGTGCCCTGGAGAACGATCAGTGCTGACCTGATGGGCCCTTTTCCTCGATCGAAAAGGGGTCGTAGATACCTACTGGTTGTTCAGGACACGCATACAAAATTTGTCTTGTTATTCCCGCTTCGGGCCGCCACGTCAAAATTAGTCGCTCAACACTTGAACGACTCAGTTTTTATGATATATGGTGTTCCCGAGTTTCTAATCTCTGATAATGGAGCCGAATTTACCGGGAAAAATGTACGCGAATTATTAGCAAAATTTGGGGTAAAGGCGTTATTAAATGCCCGTCGACATTCGCAAGCGAATCCTACCGAGCGTACGAACTTGACTATAAACAATATGCTACGCGCATATGTGACCGACAAACACAACGAGTGGGACGCTAACATAGCCGAGCTTGGCTTTGCGTTGCGAACTGCGCGAAGCGATGTCACCAACTACACCCCTGCTTATCTGAATTATGGGCGCGAACTAAAAATTCACGCCAGTGAATATCAAAATGTCGCTCCCGATACAACAAACGACCACGTCCCGGAACTGATACATCTTTTCACTGAAGTAAAAGATCGCTTGCAAAAGGCTCATCAAGACAGCGCCGTCCGATATAATTTGCGCCGCCGGACAAATGAGTACAATATAGGAGACCGAGTTCTGAAAAAGAAATACGCACTATCCAATGCTACGCAGGGATATGCCGCCAAATTAGCTCCCCGGTACGAGGGCCCGTTTTCCATCAAGAGGAAAATTTCGCCAATAATTTATGAGCTAGCAAAAATGGACGGTAAAAGCATTGGAATATGGCATATTAGTGATTTAAAAACGTTTAACTAATTAAACGAATAACTAAAATGAATTACGCAATTGCGTAATCTAAGATCAAAATTATTTATGTAACATCGACTATAAAAAGACCGGCGATAACAGCAGTCTCATTCAGTTGAAAATGGACTTCCTAGATATTGACGACGTACCGACCTTCGAAGATGAACAGCGCATACCCGATACGCCGCCGACACTATCGCCGTGCCCTTCTATCAACTCCTTCAACAAAACACCGCAGGAACGCTTCCCCGAAACGCCGCCAACGCGAGGAATAGAGGATCGTTCACCCCTGGAGCTGCTACCGTGGAGGTTGATCCAATTGACCCTCTCACCCCCTAAGAGGCGTCGATGTGTGATCCCGCCGCCGGTTCCAGAGGCTTTACTGAGGCCTCCGGCGACTATAAAGCCGCCAGCCGCCAAATCGACACCACCACCAATAAAACCTCCAGCACCTTTAAAACCAGCTATAACGCCAGTGTCAACGCCGCCGACGTCGCGACCGTATGTGCCGCCGCTGCCCACCTGGACTCCAGCCTTGAGAAGACGATGTAGGAGAAAGACCGTACTGCCCGATGGACGCGTGATTCGTTTCACGAAGGCCGCCAACGGACAAATCCGTATGGGACGCGTTGTCCCCAGTGTGTGTAAAGTAGTGGACTAAGGTTTTGTGCTGAGTAAGCTAAAGTGTTTGGTATGTGAACTTTTGATTTTTTTTTTTGATAAATAGTGATTATTTCCTAATGCAATATTAACATTTAGAACATTGACCGCATTTTGAAATATCACGATACCTTTTTTTTGTTGTAGATTATTGAAATGTTGAATTTCAACTATGTTTGATATATTTTAATACAATATTCATATTAATGATTTTTGACCGTATTAAATAAATCACGACATAGTATTAATTTTTTTTAACTTTGCCCGTGTTGGATATATTCTAATACAATATTCATATTAATGATTTTTGACCGTATTAAATATATCATAACACAATATTCATGTTAATGATTTTTGACCGTATTAAATATATCATATTACACAATATTCAGTTTAATGATTTTTGACCGTGTTTATGATATTAGAATACAATATTGACCTTTTTGAAATTTGACTGTATTGATGAATACAGAAGTTTTGAACTTTCATTATTTTGCCCGTATTTGAAGATTATTAATGCAGACCTTTTGTAACTATTAATAATTTGGACCATATTTAGAGATAAGATAAATGTTTGAACGTTGATAGTAGTATTAAGGACATTGAACTGTGATTATTTACGTTTATTTGAAACGTTGAAGTGAAATATTTTGTTTTGTATTTTTGATATTTAGTCATATGAACGATAGTGAATAATATTGAAAATTGATCAAATGATTGCCCTAAGTACAATTTTTGTTTTACATTTAAGTTTATGACCATTGGTGCACATAACTATGACCTTATAATCGCGTATTTTTACACGGGCCGGAGGAGTGTAACGATATTAATTTAATAATATTAATATCACGGTAAAATCTAGTTTGCTTTATATTCGTGTACAGTAATAGGTACACGAAATTGTGTTCAGACGCGTTTATGGTTAAGCAGAGACCGGTATTGAGTACGTATTAGCGCCGCGTCTAATTGAACTTATATTTTTGTAATTAATATTATGCTGTCCGCCAATAGATGGCTACTCATTAATTTCCTTTTTAATTAATATTTTTATTAAAAATGATTAGCGGTCGTACCTACTGCGGTTCGACATTTATTGGTGTCAAGCAACAGTGCGCATAAAAATTTGTCTTTCAGTGACCACCCTGTTGGCTCAGTGGCTTGCTAGTTTACGATCGTGTTCCGTCTATTCTAGTATGGCCTATCTAGTCTAACGGGGAAAGCTTTGAATAGCCCTTTAAGTGCTGGTTTACGATCGTGTTCCGTCTATTCCAGCATTTTGTGGATTCATTCTCAGCTCGCTTGCCGAAGATCTGGAAACTATTGAAGTACGATCGTGTTGTCGTCTGCTCCGATAAGTTTCCCGGTGTCTTCTAATAGCACACTGCTTGACCATCGCGAGGGTTCTGGATCATGATCGGGATTTCGTCTGTTCCAGACCTTAGCGTAAATCGACCCACGACCGCAACGACCGTATTAAATTCAATGACCGTGCCGAGGATATAAATAATGACCTAATAAAAAAACACAACGTAGGAATGACCTAGAGATTCGAGTTGAATATAATTAGAGTCCCGCCCGAGTTTAGGATCCTTCAGACCGCTAGACTCATTAACTTTATTATTATGTAAAATTGAATGTGACCGTACAAATAATATCGTTATTTGCACTGATGGGAGTATTTAATTAAAAGTACTCTGTTGACCGATGAAAGTAAATTAGCCATTTGAACCTATTGTTTATTTCCATTATATATTTTGTGTATTGTTATAATTTGTCATTTGAGTTTTATATATTAAATTATACGTGTTAAAACTTTAACGCTCGAACCTGTTTATTTAAAAACCCAACCAACCCCCACAAGAAAAATAATAACGTAACAGCACTATAAATATATAATGGAAATATATTTTATATGCGAATAGTAATGTGAACGGTAAAGTATTAGCGTAATACGCACAGCGGTGGTCAATTTTAAACCCTTAATAATATACAGTAAAATGACAATTTAAGTAGTCTTTATGAACATCCCAATATCCTTATTTACACGCATGCGCGGATACTATTTGTTATTCGGACTAACTATATATATTATGTCTGTGGATAATACAGATTTAGCGAAGAGTGAATTAAAACCACATAATGCAGTGCAATACACTACATAGAATGAATAAAAAAAGGTTTGAGCGGGGCACGTGGATTATTATATTATTTAAGGACGTTGCGCCCGGAATTAGTGGTTAACTATGTCAGACATAAACTATTAGGGGTAGAATTGGAAATAATCGAAAGATTTCTACTCGAATGATTCATTCGAAATGATTCTTTCGCATGATGTATGATGATAATAATAATGGAAGGTATGACTGAATGAATATTTCAATTCTCGGGAAAACTTGCTCTTGGTTTCGATTATCTGTCTTGAGAGAGTCACATACAGTTCTCCATAGTACAGTAATTAATCGTACTCAGCATTAGTATCTCGAATGTTTATATAGGTAGTATTCGTGTAAAAACACAATTCATTCTATTTGTCTTTGCGTTCGGTATGATTAATATGACGAATGAATTAAACTCTAGTTTTCGATTATGAGACTTGAGAGGGTCACCTGCATGTCAGTGGTTCATAGAATAGAGATAATAAAAGACAAATTAATTATATCAATATTGTGAAAAGCAATCTAAAAGAGACAACTACATGCTGTGTTTTAAAGAGTAAGAAAGAGGGTAGTATAATAATGTTTAAACAAAAGAAAAATATACCAACGTTGTGTTGTATAAATAACCTTTCTAAATTCATGTACCTTACTACCTATACACAGTTTAAGACATATATCGTTTCAAACAATCAATTATTTAAGCAGGATCGATTTAAAGTTCTACAATGCTTATCATATAAAGAAAGTACCTGGGTGACCGAGCTTTGCTCGGAAAGTTAAATAAAATACTGATATGCTGATATCGCCAAAACTTTGAGAACCGTAGGTCGCTTCCCTTTGTGGAGCCTACGTCTCCACCTTTGTTACAGTCTTACCTCGCGGGGCTGCGCCCCGCTCGGTTGTAAACGACACTAGTCGAGCCTTCGGCTCTCCATATAAGAACCGTAGGTTCTCTGGGGAAGCTTCGCTTCCCTTTGTGGAGCCTACGTCTCCACCTTTGTTACAGTCTTACCTCACGGGGCTGCGCCCCGCTCGGTTGTAAACAACACTAGTCGAGCCTTCGGCTCTCCATATAAGAACCGTAGGTTCTCTGGGGAAGCTTCGCTTCCTTTTGTGGAGCAATAAGATAATATTGCTGAAACAGTTTGACTCCTTTGTGGAGAGGATTGTCGGCCCTTATGGCAATCCGGTACTTGTAAAACTGATTCGCCGTCATCTTGATCTATGATATTGCATCTTTCGCTTCAAATTTAGGTTAAAAATTTATTTATTAAAATAATAATAATTGTTTTTAACTTTCTTTCACTTGGATAGTAATTAAAGATTAACTGTCATAATATTTTGAAAACAATTGTTTCATTGTATAAAATTCTAAAACCTACTTACAATATTTAAGTATTTTCTTACGTCAAAAAATTGATTTTTATAATGATAAAATTTGTAAGAAAACGATTTTTTCGAGAGATGAGACCTATAGCTAAAACGATTTTTTACCCCCCAAAATCCCTTTTCAGTAAATTTCATCCAAATCGTTAGGGCCGTTTTCGAGAAAATATTTAGGGACATAGGTACATAGATACATAGGTACAAGATTAGCTTGTTTAATAATATAGGGATATGTATGGTCACAATCCATGGTCATTGTCAAATCAGATTTTTTGGCAGTGTTTTCTGCAACTGAGCGTTAGTAGGAGAACTGTTTTACCTAGAATAATCCGAAGCTATACAACACTGACCAACTGACTGTAAATTTAACTGGTAGTAAAGTATTAATTATATCAATATTAATATGTGTGTAAACTGTAGTAAAGATATATAATTACAAGATATCTGAAGATACCTTTACAAGTCCATATTGTAGTAGTAAAAGCACATATTATGTAGACATAAACACCGGAATGAATATCGGACCGCTGGCGGCAGGGCGTATGGTGACTGCCACGGTCATTATCAGGCCAACTTTGAAGTGTGTATACCTACTTCAGTTTCAAGTTGGAACTAACTTGCATCTACTGATTGCCGGGGATTTTAAAGAAACATCAAATTAAGGTCGCTGCACGCGAGACTGGTTTTGCTGCTAGATTTGGCTGCTATATTTTGAGCGTGCGTGATGGATTTTACGTGTTCGTCTCACACGATGCGTGTTTTGAAGCTGGCTTTTTAGATGGGTTTGGTACGCGCGCAGTGATAATTCGGATGTTAACAAAAGTGAGCGATTATTGTCTCTAAACATAACATACACTATGACGCCATGTTTGTTTGTGGGCGTTTGTCTATATCGCCCACGTGACAAGATACTGTGTTCTTATTGGTTCTTGCTCAAAACATGCTTGAAAAATATCCCCGGTTCTAATTTTGTAATCTAGCTTGCAACCACGCACACGAGCCCGCAGTGACGTTATTTCCATCCTCTCAGCCAGCGTGACAGTTAACGCAAGTCCCATTAACGATTCCAGGGGCAAAACCAGCACCTTTTTATAAACCGGCACTGGACCGTTTATTCTTTTTGAGTTTTGGGACGTTTTTATAGGTTTTGATCTTGCAATATTTAAAAAACAGCCGATACAAAAGTGTCAACGGCCTTCGCAATTATAGTAGGTACTTTTTGTAGCAACATTTTATTGACACTATTATTTTAGCGTCTCTCTCTCTCTCTCTCTCTCTGTGAGTGTGTTCTGTAGTGTTGTCTCCAAAAAAGTATTATTTATGCCCTTGTTTTATTTTTGTCTCCTTCATGTGGATAAGATATTAGTGCTACTAGAATAGTAGACGGAATTCAACCGAGCAGAGAACAGACTAACGGTTAGAAAGGAGGACACCAGTCACATCGACACATTTACTTATAAGCCGCTAACGAAGACTCTTCGTTAGCTGCCACACCGCCTTTGAAAATGTTCACCGTATTAGTAAACGAAACGTCAGGTAGAAATTATATTGGATCACGGCGTGCAATAGCCCGGAAACTAAGAAGATTTGGAACAAAACCTGAAATATTACACTTTAAACTTTGACCGAGCTTAGAAAGGAGGACACCAGCCATCAACACACTATCCTATAATCCGCCAAGCAAGACTCTTCGTCCGCTGCATTAGTAAAAGAAACGTCATGTAGAAATTCTACTGGATCAAGGCGTGCAAGCCCGAAAACCAAGAAGATTTGGAACACACTTGGATATTATGCCTTACTTTTCGTTGACCAAAATATCCTGTATATCAGTAGGTGTCGAACTGTCGTAGTTGGTCGGTGTGACTCTCCGGCTGCTTTAGTTGACGATGGTCTGCCGCAAAGGGAATCTGTTCTCCGTTTGCCGGATGTGTCACTTAGACCGCTGATAATCTCGACGCTATAGCGTTCATAAGACCAAACCCGTATGTTCGGCATATTGTAAGGCGGCGATAAAACGGCGTACTCAAGTACTCAATCGCCGCACAACGGGGGTTTTAGCCCTTTACGTTACTTATTATCTATAGATATGCGCATAATAATATAGCCTCGGGGTAAATTACTGCCGTAGTCAGTGCGGCTGTGATCTTGTTACAAAGAACGTTACGTTCCTACTACACATAATGAATGACATACATAAATAAAAAGTAACCCATACTTAACACGTTAATCGCCAATTGAGAACACGTCATATTATGTGAGGTGCTCTGATAACTTAGAATCAAGCTCTGAGACACTATATGAAGGTCTTAAAAATGTGATTTTATTTCAGGATTTGTGAATTATGATATGACTTTCACGTTGCTTTGCAACCAGTACAAAGTGGGATCTGGAGATCCGATTAAAATTACAAAACAAAAAAAAATTTGAAACAATTTTATTTCTCCATAAAAATACAAAAGTTAGTTGAAAATACCCCCCCCACTTGCACACTTTTACATACGTTTTGAACATTTTTGCTGCCACATATTTTTTACCGCGCAATCAGCGAAAAAATTAGAGGGAACATTAAAAAAATCCGCGTAAGTCCTTATAATCTTCTAGAATGTGCTGTTTATTATTATTTAGAACTGTCATATTTTCGAGAAATAACAATAATATCGTTACTTCTGTGGCTTATAACGTTACGCATGTTAAAGACTACTATAACCAACCGTTGGGTCTCATTTGAAACAATTTTTATCCTGTTCAAAACGGTACCAAACATAGACGTAAAAAAAGACTCTAGAGTCTTATTTTGGTACGATTTTGTCACAACTTTTTACTTTTTTGACGTGATAACGTCTTATAAATTGATGAAACACCAGCTGCACGCACGAAAAAGTGTAACGTTCCGCCTGACCCTGTGCGTGCAAGCGTTAGAGCAGTAATGTATTATTAAATATAATATTCGAGCGGAATACGTTATCACGTAAAACTATCGTCCGTAAACCGACTTTACAGACAACCAATTTTTTTTAACTTTTAATACTTATCACTGTGATCAGCTATTCACAACATTTAGAATTTTCTGTTTAATGATAGAATAAAGCTAACCCTACCTCAAACTCACACATGTTTTTATTCATGAAAGAAAATTTTCTCATCTGCGTTATTAGTTTTTTTTTCAGAGCTTTCAAAATAAAGTGGCATCAGACAGCATAAAACACATTTCTTGTTCAGGGTTGATATATAAGTAATTATTCAAAAAAAATAAACCTCCAAAAGCTTAGGTATATAAAAAGAGTACGAAAATATTTCAATTTTATGCAGACTTTGATGTGCCTATCTCTATTTTATGTATTTTTAATGAGTTTTGAAAAGCGTAAAAATATTTTAATGCACATTTATTTATCATAATTAAATTCATTTACATAAATAATGTGTGAAGTGAGTTGACGTTCTATTTGATGTTTAAAATATTAATTGATAAGCTGCGAGTTCATTAAAAGCAGACATGTCCCGAACGATAAGCGTTCGACTGTATATGAATGATAAAACTTTTCAATTAGTCGCGGCCGCTTTCCAGTTTGAACTCGGCAAGAGTATAGCAAATATAGTTCGTTTGTCGATTCAATAGTACTGGATAACAAAATAAATATCTATACCTACTAATATCATAAAGAGGTAAAGTTTGTAAGTTTGGATGTAGGAGGTAACCTCCGAAACTGCACATCCGATTTAAAAAAAAATGTTAACCAATATTTAGAACGAACCTACAAATCTACAAATTCGAGCGAAGCTGGTTCTAGCCGCTATTCGATATATAATAAAACATATAGAGGTATAAAAAAATGAAATAAAATACCACAAGAAATTGAAAATAATTTTTTTCTGTAACGTTTAAGAACGTTGGGTACTCGATGATTTAAATGAAATACAGGTACAGTAAGTGCCCCACGTCTTTAAACGTTATAGAAGAGAAATAAATTTATTTTTTACTATATTTTGGTGCGGTGATATAAGCGCGTTTTTATTTTATTTCTTAATATTTCTCATAATTTCCAATTTGTAGTTATTATATATTTTAAACAACTCAAGACACGTTTTCCCACCATAAACACCGTCGCTTCCACCACATATTTTCATTTCTATTTTTTACTGGCTACCTATTTAGATATTATTATAGCCAAAATATAAGAATTTTATTGTCATCAAAACTAAATACGACTGCAAAGTTTCACGTCAACAGATCATTTAGAAGAGAGTTACTATCTAGTTGCAATATTTTTTACATGTGTGCGACATACGTGTCATAATATTTTTTTAATTGACCCAACCTCAAAAAAGAAGTCATATCACTAAAAATACATTATTATTTTATTGTCGCCCCACTGTTCTTTGATGCCTAACACAAAAATTATATTTCTAAATAGTTAAACGATGTTAGATATGACCAACTTAAGAACACTCCTTCGAGGTAGCTCAATTTGTTAGTATTTGTTAGTGCTGCTACTGTATCAAATTAGTACGAATCTAAAAAGCGAAACTTATTTATATTGAATTAAAAGTGAGATCTAATGCAATAGGCTCTGGTAAATGGATAAATTATTCATTATTTCTGTTTATTATTCTCTATTAGCATATTAACGTGCGGAATGAATCCATATCTATTAACATTAATTCGAATCACTGACTGTCTGATAAAGTTTCATAACTATTATTAGCGTATAGGTATAGGGGTGATCATAATTGTTACTTTGAGAAATTGTTACTTTTACTTTTATATACGTATCTAGATACTGCTAAGCGTTTTGACACACAATTATGAAGATGTTTTCACCATTGATGGTATAGCTGTTGCGTAACCTTACAATATTTTTTATCGAGTATTTAGTTCAGTAGAAATAGCATATAACATAGGAGATTTAAAACTATGAGAATATGTAGAGTTCGACGCCCTGAATAAAATATGAAAAAAAAATGCAAAATGTGGCAATCGCCGTGGCCGCCATATTGGTAAAATGATACTAAAAAACATTTTTTTTTTAAATATCTGGCTTCCGGTGCCTGAATGACAATATTCGTATGAAAACAAATTAGCGAGAAATTTTCTATCTTCATTGTAACCTATATTTCACCCTCTTTGGTGGTCAGCGGTCAATTTTTTTTCGAGGTTAGATATATTATATAATATAATCTCCAATCTCAGTCAATATATAAAATATAAAATATATATAAAAATATAAAATATAAAATAAATAAATATATAAAAAATATAAATAAATTTTAAATAACAAAATATTAATAAAATGGTAAGTTTTTTAAATGTGTAAACAATATTATAATATTTGCTAGCAGTAGATCTCATTAATTTATGTTGACAATTCACATTATTAGTAAACAATATTGTTATGAATTTATTTAATAGGTACTTTTGCTCTACTACGTAGGTCTGGCTAGGCGGTAGATTTTTTTTCTATATGAATAAATCTTTCTGAAAAGTTAATTTGTTTACAAATACAAGAGAAAAAAAATGAAAAACACTCTATGTAGGCGTGACTGAATAGTAAACCGCTCTATGACAGACGACTGACGAGGACGACGAAGATTTCCTTATTCAATTAAGTTTATTAAAGCTCATTTGAATTGTAGATTTTTAACTCACAAAACTCGGTGTCTATATATTCCAGGAATGTTTATGCATTGTTATATTATTTTTGTGTATGAGGATTGTGGACTAGAATAAATGAAACCGCTAAAATGTACGCGTGGAGTGTAAACTTCCCCAACTAGAAAAGAAATATATTATATGACTGTAGAAGTCAGCGGCGTACAAGCAAACGTTTTGTGGCCGCGCCGCTTCATCAAAATTATTTTATATAAATAAAATCATCGACCAATTTTTAGGCGCGATTAGCGTAAGCTAAAGCGCCTTATATGTACTCGCTTTGTCTGTGAATCTGTGAGTCACGCTTTTTGTATCCAGCGTACAGCCCAAACGCCTTAACCGATTTTAAAAAACTTTTGTTTGTTTGATTCGTCTCCGGGTAACTTACATCCTAACGTCGCCCGATTTTTGAATTTTGACCCCAGAGGGGAGCAATAAAGAAAAAACGAAGTTTTTCGCTTATAACTCACTGAATTTAAATCAGATCGGTTCGAAACCTGTCTTAAACGAAAGAGGAGAAAATTTTACATAAATTTCGTACAAAAGAATGGTCAAAACAGTTTTTTTATACAAATTTATTTAGAAATAAATTCAATTTGATATAACCGATGGCAAACATCTTTCGGTTATCTCTCTCTGTTGCACCGTTTAATATGGTAATATAAAGATAACGTTTGTTCTGTCTTAAAATAAAAAGATTTCATTTGTTCAAAAACGGATGGCATTTCAAATATTTGTGAAATGCAACGCCTTCTGAGTTAACAATTTGAATAACTAATTATTAGAACATAATACTTTGACAGATGCAAACGTCATTTTTTACATTTCTTACCATTCCGACACCACGGATGAGCGGATTGAAACCAAATTTTGGGAGGATGTTTGATATGCAAATATGAAGTGGCTTATTGTTTCTTGGCAACATCGGCGCATGCGTAAAAGAGTATATCTTTTATAATGTTGTTTTATATAATAATAATATAGTTTTTAAAACAGCTTATTATTTTATCTATTTTTACATGAAAGTTTTGTAAATTTTTTGGGGAAAATCGGCGCATGCGCAAAAGAGATATGGAATATGACGTTGTTTCTTATATAATAATGCTTTACATTTCATAACGGTTGATTATTCTATCTGTTTTACAAGAAAGTTTTGTAATTTATTTTTGGGGAAAATCGGCGCATGCGCAAGAGATATTATGTGCTGTAACGTTTTTTATATAACAATGGTATACTTTTCATAGCGGCTTATTATTCTATCTATTTTACAAGAAATTTTTGTATTTTATTTCGGGAAAAATCGGCGCATGCGCATCAAAGATATATGTTATAACGTAGATAGTTTTTTTATGTAATGATGGTATAGGTACTTATCAAAACGGTTTATTATTCTATTTTACAAGTTTTGTAAAAACAATTTTTGGAGAAAATCAATGCATGCGGAGAAAAGATATACCTACCATTTAATGTTGTTTCTTATATCATAACGGTTTATTAGTGTGTATATTTTTACAAGATAGTTATTAGAAAAATGTGTTTTTCTAAATTTGTAGTTTCAGAAATATTTTGAAAATAAAAAAATATATTGTTTAATTGTTCTGTAGACGTTTTAGGTATTTGACAAGCATGTTTTGTTTAATTTGAACATAACGTGATAACATATAGAAAACCATGAAAACGAATAGCAAATTTGATATTGTTTAGTGGTAACCGTTACCCGCGTTACTGCACGCGTTAACGAAAATTTTATTTTCTTTGTTATTATATGTCAAATGCCAATATTATTATTTATTGGTTGGAAAGGCCCCGTCGTCCAATTTGCTGCAATTTTTTCGACTAGAACTAATTACTAAAACTTTGAAATTTCACACGCAGGTATATAAGTCTGGTGACAATGCATATATCCAATATGGCGGATGCCCTAAGATGACGGAATACATTTTCCTTCACAACCATCTTGAATAAAATAATCAAATAATTTTTACAAATTAATGTCATAATAGTTACAATTTTGAAAGACTAAAAACAAGAAAAATAAAATAATAAAAAGAAAGTTTTTATTGAAATGTACCTACCAAAAAAGAAATATAATTATTTTAATAATTTAGGGTAATAATTATAAAAAAGTTGGTTGTGACTAATAAACGATCATAGAGTTTATATTTATGAACCTAAATTATTAATAAATTATTAAAAAGATTTTTTCCTTTCTGTGTTTCAATATTTTCAAGTGTTATTTTTTTCGTAGATTAAGTTAATTAAATTATATTATTAAGCTCAAAGTGTCGTTAAAAATATACAACAATTTCCAAACATAACGCCGGGATATATTTTGTAAAATTTCGCGCCTTGTAATTCTTGAATTACTTGTGTCTTCAGACAATATTTTTTCAGACTGTAATTGATAAAAAAATAATTCAATAGATGACGTTTCGGTTCGGATTTGGAGCTTCTTCAGAAATAATCTAAAAAATATAAAAATGAATTAATATCTACTCATTTTCTAATAGAATTAAGATTTGAATATTATTTTAATTTAAAGTTCAGATGGCAGGGTTTCGAAACCATTTTTTAGTCTACCTTAAATGTAATTGATTCGATTCAAAAAAAGGATAACATAATTTTTGTGTTCATTTTACATTCAATAAAAAGACTTTATTATGGTCATAGTGGTTTATTTACGCTGACTTCTATTTGAATGTGGATAGGAAAGGTAATTGTAAAACGATGAGAAAATCTATTTTCGTAGTTTTGTTTTTATTTCTTTATTTCATCCTAAGTGATCAACCGACCAAGGCGTTATGTACGGAGAGAAGGCGATTTTTTAAAATCATATATAAAAATCGTTTACAATACCAAATGTGTACAATTTGCACGTGGTTTTGCTCTATTAACACATAATATAGTCATATCATGATTTATTCAATTTTTGCAAAAACTGTTTTAAAAAGATTTTGCCAGCTGACTCCATAATAATTAGGGAAAGCTGTTTTTGACGAAAAAGAGTCGTGGTGTATCGGCTAATAAAATCTTGTTTGGGGGTTTAGACAGGTTAAGGCCGGTCCTGGATGCAAAAATTTCTGAAATAATCGCAATTATACATACTTTACAGATGTAACCTATATGTTAATCCAGAAATAAGGTTTATAACTCTGAAAGAATTTTTCAAATACATAGTAAGTAACTTGAAAAATAATACTAATTGCCAAAGCCAAAAGTGAGCATCCCGCCAAGTTGACTGAAAAATAAATAGAGACAAAAAAATATATATAAAAACAAATTGCTAGTGGAAATAATGGTGCCGACCGGAATCGAACCGACCTTTTTCATACGATTTTGGAAGATATTATGTAGAATATATATCAAGGGTGTGTTTTTTTTTCTATGTCGAGCGTCTATAATCAACAATGCAATCTAAAAAAAGCTGAATCATGATGTGTTTTAATTCTTGCTGCCTTCGGTTTATAAATGTATAATTTTTGATAATGCGGTTGATTATTATAAATTTTAGAAAATGACTTTTTTTTTTTATTTATTAGTTGGCGCGCAATTAAGCCCATGAAGAACCACGGTTCGGGCACCGTTTCAATATCGGACGTTAATCAATAAAAATTGGAAATTGGTAAACAGAACATTAAAAGCACTGTATAATAAATAATCGTAAATAATATTTTTAATTATTAATTATTTAATTTATACCAATACTCATTAAATATTTTAAAAAATAAACAAAATGTGCAACGGTATATACGTATATTATCGCGTTTATTATCGATTTGATTTTTTTTTTACTATTAAAATATATGAATATATTTTGCAAGAAAATGCAAGATGCTTTTGCATGAAATATTCCTTTCATGTCTGCTAACTGAACACGTTAATGACATTATATACATACATTTAAATAAAGTTACAAAGACAGCACACAAACTTACTCCAGCCTTTGAAAAAAAACGAGTGGGAAAAAATACATAGCTTCATACTCATCGCCGTTGTTGTCGTATTCGGTATTATGTATGGTAAGATTTTAGTTACTTACCGCTCCGAGTGTAAAAATAAAATTCAATGTTTTTTAACTACATCAAGTTTATAAAATCGTTTAAAAACTTTTCGCTTTGACGATATTTTTTTAATTAACGCGGAAATGTGTTCCGGATGAGTGTAATAATTCAGACAAACTTGAAGAATATAAAATTTAAGATACTAAATTTTATACATAACATTTTTTCACATTTTCGTTTTTAAGCAATAATTGAATTATAAGCTGAAAATATTTTTTATATTCATGTGATGGATATTCTTAAAATTTTTTGTTTTTAAGAGCTCTATGACTCGTATTTTTAAATGGAATGCGCGAATTCAAATAAAGCTTTATTATTATGGCAATGATTTTAAATTAAAAAGACTGACATTGCGTAATATAATAATAATAATTAATCTTTTTGCAATTCATCTGCTAAAAGTTATTAAATTTAACATCTGTCTTTGCCAGATGTAAAGTGTGTCCCATTGCGTTGTTTTAGTAGGGTATAGATAGTGAAATATAATGTTTTTTCGAAGTAAATTGATTTGATGACATGTCATTATTTTTTATCTAAAGATAGTATAATTTCAACAAATTTAATAGTAGTGGTGTAATCACATTTTTATAGTTTTTGGGTAATTTTTGAAAGATTACCTAGAGAGTAGACGTTAAAATAGTTTAAAAAGTTACTTTTTTAGCTTTCTAGAAATAAAATATAATTAAATCGTATTTTTGTCGGCAATTTTCAGGGTTTAAACATTTTTATAAATCAAAAAAATATATGTAAAAAAAAGGAAAAAATATATGTAAAAACTTTGAACTTTAAAAAGGAACGTATTTTGTTTTTCGATAGTGATAAATTGCGTAATATGCGAAACAATTTACAAATTAAAATATTTAGAACAGGGGTGGGCAAATCTTTTGATCATCGGGCCACATTGTGGATGAAAATTTGACCGTGGGCCAAACAATTTCTTTTTCTAATTTTAAGTAGGTATATACTTTTTTTGAAACAACATTTTTAAGTTTATAACATTATTTACAATTTTCTAAAATATTTTTTATGCGCCAATTTCTATTGGCAAAGTAATATTTTTGCTTTTATTAATCATTTATAAAAGGAAGAGTCCTAACTTATTTTCTCAAGTTATCTCTCAATTTACACCTTTCTATGTCTCACTCAACGTATAACTTAATTATGTGATCGTTGTACCATTCAGTAATTATTTTGACATGTAAGCAGTCATTCTTTATTTTGTTTAGCAAAGATACGAATCTGTGATATATATTATATACCGAAGTATTATATCTACCCTTAGAAAATAGCAGGTAAGGTCTGTTGTAGGTATCCGCACACAATAACTGAATTACCCTCATTGTTGTTTTTTTGTAAGATGAAAAGAATAAAAACACGAAATAATTATTCATCTGTTGTCTCTTTTAATTGTTCGTGTGTCCTGATGTATGCGTCCTCAGACAAAGTTGCCAAAAAGTGTATAAAATAGGATTTCCAAACGTATAGTGAAAATATGGCTTTTTTGTTCTTATTTTATATTTTAATCCATACGCAATACGCTTTTACATTTTTGATGTGAAACGTCTACTGCGCGTTTAGATGGGAGATAAAACGTGCAAATTCCGTGATGCTCGACTCTGCTCATGACACGCGTTACGTTCCTAGAATTTCGTTAGATGTCAGCGTGAAAAAATGGCTTTTATTGATGGCGACATCTAACTTACATTAATTATTAGTTACTAGACCAGTCATCCTAACGGAGAAAAAATAATCAAGAAAAATAAAGTTACAGAAGATTTTTATAATATATGTTTGCTGTCTATTATAAAAAAAATCACCTACTTTTGTTTTTTATAACAAACCAGTTCTTTATGGTTAAGGGAACATTGATTTGTATAAAAAAAAATTGGTTGTCTGTAAAGTCGGTTTACGGACGATAGTTTTACGTGATAACGTATTCCGCTCGAATATCATATTTAATAATACATAACCTAAATTTTAGTAGCTGTCAAACTATATTTTTACCGACTAAAAATTTGATCAACCAAAGCAAAATACATATTTTTAAGCAATTATAAAAGACATTTAAAAGAATGTAGGTATATATATTATATATTTGTTAACAAACCGTATAATTTATCTGCTGTTATGAAATGCAGATATCTTGATACAAAATGTAGCTGCGTTTGTGTACAAACTATCAATTGATCAATACATTTCCATTCGTTGTGAATAATATCATATTTTATCCATAATGACGGCGATCAGTTATTTTTAACAAAATAAAATGACATTTATTAATTATTATTAGCGCCATATTGCCATTATCGTGCGTTCAGTTATACTTTGGCTTGGATGAATCGGTAATAATTATATGACACAAAAAATATCCGTGCAAAAACGAACAAATAACGATGTATTATCTGAATAATTGCTTTAAAAATTCGATAATTTATGACATTTTTATTAGATATCTTGATTTTAAGTCCACGGTTTGTAAAACAAACATCTGTCAGATGTAGCTTTCGCTGGAACAGCCGAAAAAAATGTTGAACGCACACTACTCTCTGACGTCACGCGAGAAGAGTGAGAAATGCGTACAAGCCGACGCCGATCGTGCTTCTCTATCGCTTATACTGCGCTCTCGCTTGCACGCACAGGGTCAGGCGGAACGTTACGGCGTTACACTTTTTCGTGCGTGCAGGTGGTGTTTCATCAATTTATAAGACGTTATCACGTCAGAAGTAACATTTTTAAATTCGAAGTTTTTGTAAGTAAAATTACAAATATAAATATTACATGATTTTTATTTTGTTTTCCACTGAGTGAATTTTCATAGTATTAATTATCATTTTCCAACAGATATTAAGAAGGTTTACGAGTTCGCATTTTTCCAACTTTCCCCTGTTTCGTTCGTGAATCCTTGCTGTGTGGCCTATATACTTTTATCTATGGGGTTAGTGGTAAACTCACAGCTGGCCACCAGCATGCGTTTGTCATAATATAGTAATTTTCCTGGGGGTAATGTTTGGAACTTATCTCAGCATCTTTAATCTAGCAAATTGTTAATTACTTTACAAAAAATTGCAATAGATTTTCAGTTTCGTATGCACAGTGTGTTTCTTAAACAAGTTTACATTAAATGCAGAGCCAGTGTTTGGAGTGGTCAGACATGGATTTTTTTCTCTATAAATTCATATAGAATTTTCATAAGGTTATATAAAAAAATATTCGAGGAAACCATTATCAATTTATTAATTAAATACACAGTTTAATAAATCACATGTGTAAATTATTAATAGTTATTATTATAACTATGTGTATTTAATTAATTAATTGATAACGTTTTTCTCGAATATTTTCGTTATGTAGGGTAGGACGGGGGAATGGCGTTTACTTAAGGAAAACATGGTGTATTTTTTAAATTATTTATTATAAATCAAAATTAAGAAGAGTAACAAAGTCTTTAATTATCGAGTATTCAACAATTTAACAACAAAAGCATATACCTATCTTTCACCTACTAGGAGTAGGAAAACATTATTAAAAAAACATGTTTGAGCGGCATTGCCCCTGACTTTGGGTAATGCCGCTCAGGGTCTCATACAGTAGTGTACTCAATCCAATCCGGCTGTTTTGTTGCTTTGATCAAAATTGTTTTTGATATTGTTGCGCTCAGCAAATTTATAAACAGGTTTACGCAAATCTGAAACACTGAGTTCATAGTATGGCGAGCCCAGCAACTTAACTTGTTCAGCACCTAATTAAAAATTAGATCAGCGCGGCCGCAAACGAAGAAACGCTTTCACGGTCGCATGACGCGAGCTGACTGTCCGTTTGCATCGTTGTCTATTAGAGCCCCCCTCCCCTCGCGCTTCATGCGACGTGACGTGTTGCTACGTTCCTTTTTGACAGAGTTACAGACGTGAGCGCCATTACCCAGTGAGCGCCATTCCCCTCCCTCCCCTAACCTTAGTTTAGATGAATATATAGGGGGAAAAATGGAGATTTCGAAAATGTAAAAAAATGTAAGTTGCCATTAGAAAAAAAATGCAGGTACACTTCCGGTTGAGTTTGAAGTACAAAAATATATCGCAGCATTTTCAGATAGTAAATCTGGATTTGAACAAAAAACTGATTAAACTTTTTTTTGTATCTAGTAGAATACACGAATCATTGTTACCACTTTCGGTGAACGCACTGTATTAAAAAATGATTGATAGTAGGTTCGAAAATAAAAGTCAAAATTTTCAACATAGGTATTTTTATTTTTCAAGGGCACTACTGTATTTTTACATTATTTCTGAAAAGAAGCGTGTAAATGTGTGTGTATACATATTACGTGCGTGGTTATTTTTTCCTGCGCCAATCTCGCGAGTAAAATATTGATGTCGACTTCATCAGAGTCGAAGCATATTAACGTCAATATAATTCGAATGAAATTTTATCAAAAATAATTTTTTTTGTTTAAACAAAACGACTGCAAAAAGTGGATATAAGGGTTGAAAAATGTTTACCCGATTTAATTTATTCTCGTGAAAATTGATCCTTTTTTTTGTTTAAACAAAACGACTGCAAAAAGTGGATTTAAAGGTTGAAAAATGTTTACCCGATCTAATTTATTCTGGTGAAAATTGATACTTTTGAATATCAGATATTAAAAAATAACAACAACAATACAATTTCATTCGGACCGCATTTATGTTAATCTTATTAATCAAATATATTATTATATGAATAATTAATAAAAATAAATTAATATTTCTAATGATCAAAATATATTAAAATTGGTTTATCCTTCAGTATACAAAGTTGCAAATATAATTTCCATTTCATTTTTAAGAAAAACTAAACTATATTTTATATAAAAAAATGTAACAACTTTTCAAAAGAAAAAAATTTGTTCTACGATTATACTGATGATGCCTTAAGGCGAAACGTTTATATTTTTATCACAAAAAAAAGTACCTATGTACTGACAATTACCCATTAATAAAATATAATTTTTTTATATTTTATTAATGGGTAATTGTCAGTACATAGGTAAAAAATACTTTATATTGTGGCTACCACATCCAATATTAATTAATTCTATATTAAAATTTAATATTCGTCATACTAGAAAGTAAGTCGTGTGGTCCTCAGTTCTAATACACGACCCACCCCATCGGCTTGTTTCCAATTTTTTTGTGTCCCGGAAATGCAAGTTCGTTTTTTATTGTTTGTTTGTACTTGAATGTTCATAACGGTGAAGGCAAGTTACCCCTAGTGTCCCGACACCATTGTGCTTTGCTAATGAAATGAGCCCGCGGGCACTTTTCGCATAACATCGGTGGTGTCTGTACTACAATACTTATAATACGTAAACAGAAAACCACCGATCTCTAACATATGTATTGTGAATTGTCGGATTGTCTATTCGTAACACCTAAAGGCCGTTGCACAAGAGACTGGAAACGCACTGCTGGGACTTCTTCTGGCAGGCTTGAAATGACGTCACTGCGAGCTCGTCTGCTACCTCACAAGAAGGATTTTAAAATTAGAACAAGGGTTATTTTTCGTGCTAGGTCCTCTGCTTGCTCTGAGCAAGAACCAACTAGGAAGCAATATCTTGTCACGTAGGTGACATGAACATACTCCCACAAACCAACATGGCGCCATTCTGCTCAGACAACAGACACGTTTTGCTCTGTGTTTATTTGAACTGTCACTGCGCGCGGCAGATCCATCCACAAAACAAGCTTGAAAAGACGTCTCGTTTAAAGCGAGCACATAAAAGCAATCAGGAAAACCAGCGCTAGAAAACTATTAGACAAATCTAGCAAGGAATCTAGCAGCGAATCTAGCCTCGTGTGCAGCGGCTTTAATGCTAACTTTTCCCCTATTGATATGACAATTTGACCAAAGCTGGCAGCTTGATACCTACTAATAACGTGGTTGTCGATTGCAAAACGAAATTAGTTCTTAGAAGCGACATGACGTACTGAAAGACGGGATAGTTTTGAGATATTTTAATTATATCTGTGCAATTAACGATTTAAAAAATGCGTTAATTTCGAACTCTGAACAATTCCCCGCATTAAAATAATGCTAAACCAGTGAAAATGTCGATCAATCTCAACATCCTAACTCCATTTTTATTCTGTTTTTATATACAGAATGATACATTTTAATCTATATTGGAAATTATTAAGACAGGGCAACATTTTCCGAAAAAAAAGTTTCGTACAAAAGTTGTTTAGAGGGATACATCGTTTAGACTTTAGAGACAAATACCACCCACTTTTTTCTATGTTTAATCGATGACGCTTTCCAAACCAAACAACTTTTACCTCTGGTAATTTTCTGAGCAAGGTCGTTGTTTAGGCAAAAAATTTTTATAAAGTTTCGAGAAACCGATTTTTGACATACATTTTCGGGTTGAAGGAGGTATCAGGTAACAAAAAATTTTCAGACAAATGCTGCACATTTTTTCTCGAAAGAACATAATTTGTAATAAAAAATAGGGTGTTCCTATTAAAAATGTCAAAGTCACTCTCATCCCTGCGCAGGGATTGGAGGTGGGGGGTGGTATTTGTCTCCAAACTATGTCTTCCTTCAAACTAACCAACTTATTTCCGAAAATATTGCCCAACCAATCTGCCTTTAATCGAGCGAAGTATAGGCAAAAATGTACCGATTTTTTAAGGCTTACGTCGATATAACGATACACAAATAAAAATGTCCCAACAGCCCACGCTTTTATGTCATGGTGCTGAACAATATGGCTTCACAAAATGGCCGCCATTCACAATACACATAATAGAGATCAGTGCACTAAAACTCACACATGTACTGACTGGACTGCTTTGTATTTGTTAAAGTAACAAGGAACGCAGTTGGTGTGTGTACCTCTATAATATAATAGATAGTATCATTTATTGTATACGTAACAACAAAGCAAAGATGACAAAGGCGCATTGTTGTTTTCCGTGAAAATAATATACGTACTTTATTATAATATGAATTATAAACATATACATCTATGACCATAAGACAAAATCGCTTAAGTGTGTTATTATACTTGGAGTAAACTAAAATTAAAAACGACTTATGGCAGATTTCTTCACACCTCACGGTAGATATATCTTTTAATTTATTGTCTTCACAGAGACCTTCAGTTACATAAATATGAAAGCCAAACATCGTGAGACATCTATAGATTTCTAGTGTGTTCTAGTAATTTTCGTATTCAACGTTACTAGCGTAAACAAAGAAGTGAAAATATAAAAAAATAGCGTAAATTGAACCTAACCTAAATTAACTAAAATTTTCTTTTTCAACTTTGTCGGAAAAATTCGTTAGCACCTCTCACAAAGAATTCCAATACTATTTTGTTTTTGTTACATTACTGCCTTGTCATGCAAATGACCCCCAACCACACTATAGAGCCACTCGGGGCCATCTTTGGAACATGCAAGGCCCTGGGCCGAAAGAATGTTTGAGGCCCCCTTAAAGAATTCGTAATGGATCAATATAGAAGATCAATGTTCATGAATCTTTTAATAAGCGCTTTTTATCATACATTTTTTGTTATTATATTAATTTATTTAATTTATCAAGAATATTTTTTGCTTGTTTACTGTTTGTTACAATTGTTTATTTCCCCATTCGATTTAGCATTGTTTCGAGGTCTTGAATGATAGGGGGCCCCTGGACTCAAGCCCGGTCAGCCCATACCTAAACACGGCCTTAGCGCCATTACGCGAGAGCAATATTGGACATCCCTGCTATTATATCAGAAGTGGGATATAAATCGTATTTTTCGCGTTAATGAAGAGACAGAACCGCCAATCGAAGTAGGTACTTTTCTACTATATGATCGTTTCAAATCGAACTAAATTAATTCATCAGCCAACATTCTGAATCTAAATAATTCGTAACGAGAGGGCTTCATCGTTTTTGCGTGTTTATTTACAATTAAATTTACGTTGATAATTAATGTATTTTATTCGTTTAGGCGTTTGCGACACTCACGCGATAGGGAAATACCCCGATTGATGTGATCGATGATGCTGTCTCTTTTCATTACTGCAAAAAATAGTCTCACGCACCAACGTTGCCAGACGTCCCGATAAATTTGTTAAAATTTCATTTTCAGCAGCTATTTTCACAATTTTTCCAAAAAAATTAGATATAACGGTAAAATCTTAAGCCAAGTATAGAAATGTATATTTACAGGTCTTTGAAATATATATACCTAACTACTTAATTTAATTTTTTCATATCCAGATGATTTCTTATATAGGTAAATAAAATTTGATATATTTAACGCTTAAGAGTTTTCGTCCCTGCAAATACCCCCTGCACCCTTCATCTCAAATCTTTTCCCCTCGCCTAAAAATGGTTCGCGCTCTCCCGACGCTATTTTTAAAGCTAGAGGGTTCTGGTAAACGCCAAATGAAAGACAAAGAATCAGACTACAGATCCTTCAAGCGAATTTTTTGAAAAACAGTTTCGCCTACGTGTGAAATATTACGTAACTTATTATTTTTTTCAAAAGGTTGTAAGTTTTTTCAGGAATTTTTTTAAAAAAATTCGCCTGAAGGATCTATAGTCTGATTCTTTGTCTTTCATTTGGCGTTTACCAGAACCCTCTAGCTTTAAAAATAGCGTCGGGAAAGCGCGACCCGTTTTTAGGCGAGGGGAAAAGATTTGAGATGAAGGGTGCAGGGGGATTTGCAAGGACGAATACTCTTAAGTTCCAATTTTTTTCTACTAATATTCTCAATTTGGTAAAATAGTCATCTGGCAACGCCGCGGTTTAAAATATAACGATGCAATATTTTTACTCAATGTTACATAAAAAATAGATTGTGTAATGAGCACTGATATTTTGTTTACAAGCATCGATATTGACTTTCGGATTCATCGGATCAAAAGATTATTCGATGCCAATATTGATATTTCAAAAAATGGTGTGCATAAAAATAGAATTAAATAATAACAAGTGCACACATTTTACATTTTAGCTGAACTAAACAATATTGATGTATGACGAACGCGCGATTGACGAATAACCTTCGAATGAGAAACCAACGACATCGATTGCTAAATGAAACGCATGCTGTTGTGAAATCGCGCTATCGGACGAGATATTTTGAGTAGTCGAGTAATCGTCAAATCGCGCGTTTTCGATACAAAAAATAGCATGTGTGTGCTGATCTTAAGTCGATTTAAAAATACAGTGTAACCTCTATATTTACTCATTTACTCATAATATATAAAAGTTACAACTGACACGAAGATTTTCCTTTAATAGCCATGTTCACAGTTTGCAAGTTTGTGGGCAACTAAGAATAAGCAGCTGAGATAAACATTTGAAAGATAATCCCAACAAACAAAAGAACGAATTTCTAGAATATTCGGTACGCATGATGCCGACAACAAAGCAACAAGATAAAAAAACAAAACGTACTGTTTATTGCTTAATGATGGCGTATTGTAATTATTTAGAGTGACTGTGTCGTTATTTAGAGTGTATCAACACGGTAAAACAACTATAGTTAAGTAATTTCGATGTTTTAAGGAGTTTGTCGTTATATCGAGTGGACGTTAAATGGAGTTTACACTGTATAGAAAAAATGGCAAAAAGTTCGGCATACGCGGTTTTGAATTCTACGCGTGTGTAATGTTATTGTGTCAATAAGTATACAAAGAAAAAAGTGACTAGTAAAAAAGACTTGCACGAAAAAACGAAAAAAGACAGCCTTTGCACGGAGTACGTACTACAAGTTAGAATAATTTCACAAAGTACAAACAGAAACCATGTTTAATGTAAACGCTGCCAAGAGAAAAAATAAAAGTAATACTAGATACTGTCAATGACACAAGAATAAGTACAGTTGATATATAGGATTGTAAAAAAGAGCTTCCTATAGTTCCTTTGATCTAGTTAGTTTTAACTGAAGTAAATATATTGTGAAAAAACTCGAGTCACAGTGACACATTCTGCCGGCAAAATAATGTATTTACATGCATTGTGGTATTTAATTATGAAGTCATATTTTCATTTTTAGTTTTTTTTTTTGGCAAAATGTCTGACTAAAATAAGTCGCGGGTTCCCGAACTAACATAATAACGGATCTGCCAGCAGTGGCGTAACTATATCACCAGAGGCCTGTGGCAAATTCATCGGATGGGGCCCTTCCTTAATATAAAAAATCTTCACGTTGTAGTTTTATCTTTATAAATCCACGAAGTAAAGTAGATATTTGCATAATTCGTGTATGTTCTTGAGTTAATACCTAACTTAAATTGATTAAACACAAAATGAATATTTTTTACCAAATTTGGTAATAAATATTAGGTTCTTCCTGTCCTAATGGTCAGAGTGCCCATCAGAAAAATTTTTATTGATACATACTCTCCCCAAACTTTGTATATGGCTTCATTAGGCCTAGTCTGACACTTATTTCCTCTATGACTTTTCTTGATTTTGGGGCGTGTTCCCTCTAAATTTTCTGAAAGATGTCGTTTTGACGACATGTAAAAAATTTGTAGATACTGTTTGTTTTTTAATTGGATAGCTTAAAAACTTTAACCTAAACGCTAAAATAATGTTC
Source organism: Xanthostigma xanthostigma (assembly GCA_963575645.1). Lineage (NCBI taxonomy): Eukaryota > Metazoa > Arthropoda > Insecta > Raphidioptera > Raphidiidae > Xanthostigma > Xanthostigma xanthostigma. The sequence goes on from OY754468.1 coordinate 20,478,786, forward strand.
TCTGACAAATAACATGAACCGTTTAAAATGTCTGACACGTCGAATATGTCGAACATATTCGAGGTGTCAGCCAATAATTTCATCTATTTGTATTTTTTCGGGGTTTTTGTGTATTTTGTTTTATTTTATCTAAATCATTATTCATAAAAAAGTAATAAATTATGATAACGTATTTCACGAAATGCTCAGCCTTGTTTTTATATCGATGAAGAAGTTAATCGATTGACAAAAATAAATTCAGTTCAATAAGAATAATGCAACAATATTACGTTACATTCTCCGAACAATACTTACTCAGATTCCGGTATTACATTTTTTCATTTTCTTATTTCTAAACATTGCCAAGCATTATAGAAGTTATATAATGCAAATCAGAACGGGGCGTTATCCCTACAATATATAACACGGCACAAAAACAACATATCCCTTTGTTTACGTGAAACCTAGTACACAAGGACTATTGATAAAATTGGGTTTGGAATTGAGTCATCTCGTACTCCGTTTCTGATAAAAACTTGCAATGCTTTCAAACACTGAATTACCGAGGAAATCATTGCAAATTTCAATCCTAAAGGTACCTTTATCTCAAACTACTAAAGCACGACAATAATATTTTCCACATGTATACTTAGTATTATTATTTTTAAGTCGGAATAAAATATCGACACGAGAAAAAAGTTATTCAGAAAAAAATAAACTTAACATCTTTGTAACTGTAATGCTGGGTTGCAGAAAGGGTTGTCAAAAAATCTGTTTTGACAATGACCTTCGATTGTGAACATACATATTTCTCCATATGAAAAGCATACTAGAGTTTTAAATCGATTCTGCTCGAAAAATAAATGATCAATTTAGACGATATTTCTCCTAAACTGGGTATTCATGTATTTAGAATTCTTTTTTGTACAGTGTCTACTTCAAAACAACGTTTTTCTACGCATTTTGATCCAAATTTAACTAGAAAGGCAGTTTTTTTTCTATATAGAACATTCATTTGTTTTTTGTGGGTACAATCTAATGTTCTAGAATATCTAGATGACAGGGAGTTTGAATACGACATTGAACTGCCTCTGATATATGGAAACTGTAATTATATGATCAAAATATAGGGTAAAATAACATTTTTTGACAATCCTTTCTGCAACCTAGCATAAATCTATATATATCAGGATTTAAATGTTGATTCAATCATTATTATTTCCTCAAACCAGATACTGTTTATTGAACAGAAGTGAATCTGGCAGACTGAAAATAACTATGGGATTAGATTCCGTATTAAAATATTATGCTTCTTATAATCTTTGAAGAATTAATTCCATTTTTATTCAGTTTTCCAATTGTTGCGGTTTTTCAAGTTTCACTTTGCGAAGACCAGAGTTTTATTAAGTAATTCATCTACACACTGAAAAATAATTATTAAGGCAAACAAATGTTTGTTTGTATCTATTGGATCGGAACAACTATTTGGACCAAACGATATTTTCTTTACCTCAAACAACTTTCTATTGATCCAATAGGCACAAATAAATATTTATTTCCCTCAATTTATGATTTACAAGCGTTTTATTACAAACCGGAGAATTGAATGAGAGTTTTCGTATTTTGAAAATCACTCCACTACAGTGATATTTCAGAACACTTTTAGGTTGTTACTTGTTAGCAGTTGATTTTCTATATTTCAGTAGTATTCAGTGATATCCAAGCTGAAACAATCCGTATACAAATGGAGCGTATAGAGTATCGGTATCTACACATTCCATTTTCCGAAAAAGTAAACAACATTGGACCATAACTGTCTGCATGCTTCTTTTAAAATTGAACATCCAGATATATATAAGTATACACCTGTATCCACACAAACATACATGAACACACCTTCGTGTAATATATTCCTTCGGGAGATTGCGATTTTTGTACCAATTCTCAGTGACGGCGCAGAAATATGGAGAATATGTTATTTATTATTTGAAATTCAAATCACGCAACCTCTAAATAAATCAATAACAGATACAGGTATAATTAAAAAGAAACGTGAGAAAATAAAGCTACCAGTATTAAGTGGGCCATTCAACGAATTTTTAACAAGTTTACTATTGAATTAGAGAGAAATCTGCATTCGTGCAGAAAAAATGCGCTGAGTTCGTAATTTTATTCCGATCACAAAAATATTTAATATTATGCGAAGATATCTAAAGCCCTCCGCACACGGGTCGACTGTTTCCCAACCAGTTCAGGACGCAACTATTGTGCAATCGGTTTGCAATAAATTGAGAATCTTTGCGACTGAATCTAAATCAGTCGTGTCGTTTAATAGGGCCCTGAAACCATGAAGTTAGTTAGTTGTGGCAACATATTAAGTAGTAGTAGTTCAGATGAAGAAAATATGGTCGATTATTATCAATATCAAGCGGAGAACAGTACAAAAAAATATTCTTGTACCGAGAGAATCATGAAGTGCTGACTGTTTGTAGGCGGTAAAGCATCTGAATCAAACACATATCAAGTTTATAGCAATTAGAACGTCTAAACAGTCGTATCTAAAATTGATAAAGATGGTTGCTCCTACCTTACAGAAGAAAAATTTCGCAACTGAAATTGCTTCTCGATCTGCAAACATGACCAGTTTGAAACTAATTTCAAATCGATTGCGTTTCTGTCGACCTATGTGCGGCTCTCCACTCTCTGACGTACGAAAGAGCCAGAACGATTGCATCCGAAACCGATTTGAAACTCAGATTGCAAAATAGTCTATTTGTGTGCGGAGGACCTTAAACTGTTCATAATTTGTAGATTATAGATGGCTCACAATAATTTCTGAAATAGGAAATAATGTTGTACACTTTGCTTTAAATATGTAAATAGAAATTTTATAGAAAAGTGTGTTGCTTCCCAAAATTATCTAGTGAAAATAATGACTGGTACCTACTATTTTATTCCAAGCAAAACAAAAAAAAAGCAAGATGACAAGAATTGTAAACAAACACATTATTTTGACAATTGAAACTTTTACTATCTTTATAATTTAAAAATATCAACTCGAACTTACAGCAGTTTCTTGAAGAACTTACGGATTCTGACAGCTGTAATCGAGTCTTCGAATGAACTTTACTTTCCAATATTTGCTTGTCTAACAAGTGAAATTGATTACAACTACTTTTTTCCACTTCAAACCATATCTTTAATTTATTAAATATTTATGACAGATTGAAAATCCGTTTCACGTTTTCAGTGAGATTAAAGCTTGGGAACTGGTTAGCACTGATTGCGACAGAGACAGTACTAATTCAGTTATCGACCACACCGTTCTCTACAGTCGAGTCTATTGAATTTGTTCATACTTAATCTGAATTTAACATCAGTTATGTTGTGTTTGTTAATTACTTTTTGCTTGCAAACATTAGAAGATGGGTTATAATATATTTGTGTTATTATTTCTTTTATATAGTACGTTAATTATAATATATTAATGAAAAAAATATAATCGTTGATTTAGATGTAGTAGACACTGCCATGAGTAAGAACAACAGCTATGAAATGTTACAAGTAAGAAAAAAATAGCATATTCAAAATATTTGAAGTTATAGTAAACTTCAATTATTGTATAGAATCTGCAATTTTTTTGTGCTATTTTGGCATCTTTTTACAAAATTACTAATTGATATACAAACCAATTACGTAATGATAACAATATTAGTGATTAGTAACAGTTATAGTTTACAGTGAAATTATAGTTGTATAGAATAAGGCTAGGTTCACACTATACGGTTTTTCCTATTCGGAATTCTACGATTTTACCGTATACAGTAAAAACGTATTCAGTATTCACATTCATACGTTTTTCTTATACGGTAGAATCGAAATGCTATTGCCACTGAGACCGTTTCGTTTTTTGTGCCGTACGCGGCTCACGGTTTTCAGTGACAAGACACGGCTGCAAAAATAAACGAAACTGTTTTTTTTTTCCGCATTCGGTTTTACCGTATAGTGTGAATACGTGTATATGTTTGCATTTGCTACCGAAAACCGCATGCGAAAAACGTTTCGGTAAACCGCAAGGTGTGAACGTAGCCTAAGGCTAAGGCCACATGAAGAGCGTTCAACGCGCGTTAGGCTAACGCGCGTTGAACGCTCTTCATGTGGCCTTAACCTAAGGGCTCATTAAATTACTATAATTATCTGCAGTGGCGTAACAATAGGCTGACAGAACGGACAAAATGCCACGGGTCCCCGGCTGGAGAGGGCCCCCGGTACGAGAAGTCCATGAGCACAGGAGGATCCTAACATTTATTATTACAACAGTTAGAAAAATTTGTTAGTTTAGTTACGCCACTGATAATTAATTTTCGTACTAATATCTCGTGAACTGAGTTATATGAGAAGTGAAGTATCGGAGACTGTAAGTTAATAACCAGAACTTGGAGACAGTGACGGATTAGTGACCTTGGTTCCAAGTAAAAGATGAAATTTCTATAAGCGTGTATAATTAATTATTTTAAAATACCAGGTTTTACTATCATAGCAAGCACGATTTTTTAAATTGAAATAAAACAAGTAACTAAACCCGACATGAAAGAAACAGTTCGCTGTAAAACTTTCAACACTCTATACGGCTGCACAGCACTGGCCGTTGCAACAGAGAATTTCAGGTTAACCGAAAACCAAGGTTACGGGAAGGAATAAAGGGCGTAATAGACAGTTATTCTTTTGGTTATTTATCTATTCTTGTGTTGCTGCTACTGGCATATACCCCCCCCCCCTCAACACATCCCTCGACGTCTTTCATTTTAATTAAAAAGATAAAGAATTCTTTCATTCATACGTCCCTCGCTTTTGTTTTAATTTCCCGCCAGTACAACTCCTCGATCTTGTAGTTCCTTATCACGCCACTGCAGTGACGACGTCACTTCCACCACTTGCGTACGAATAGTTATCTGTGAACACAAATGGAATTGGGGTCCGGTAGTGTACACAGCTCTAGATGCAAGGATTTCCATGCAATTTCAGTTTCCAACAGGTAAATGTAAATCAGACAGGCAGCTGAATCGGACGTGCTCTTTGTGAGCATAGGCTGATTGGGTTTGGGGGCGCGCAAACACACACGTTCTTCCTGTTCCGGTTTTATGTGTGGGTTTGACCCGATATTACACACACACACACACACACACACCCACACACACCCCCATCCTTCTAGGTGCTATGTCGCTATGTGTGTGTGCAAGGTCTTGGTCTCTATCGTCACCACAGATGACGACTTATAGAAGTGACACTCATTGTCGGTACCTACCTTTAATGTTGTCACATTCTGTGTCCTTGAAACCGACACCCATGATAAAAACAGAGCGGTTCCCTCACAACGTTTATCCCGTCAAGTAGGAGCACAGTAAAATTCGCAAACATTCGTAAACTTTATAGTAAGTAAATAAAATTGTCGATCAATTATTTTCAGACTAAATATTGACAGAAATAAAATTATAAATCAATATTAGAAATGATGACGTTCCGATCTAGATTTAGATCTTCTTCAGAAATATCTAAAAATATAAAAAAATTAATTAGTAAAATCTACTTATTTTATAATAGAATGCAGAAGTTATAGCTTAAGCAACGAATAATTTCTAGATGGAAAAGTTGAAAGCAGAACATTTGACTTAGGAACTTTGTACTAGTTAGGAGATAAACATACTAAAAGTCCTTACCCCTCCGAGGTACGCCCGAAGGGGGGGGAGCACAAAGAAGGTCCCGTTTTTTGGTTTTTTGCTTTCATCTCGAAAACGGTACGTCGCACAGTGGGGCCAAGTACACTAATTTGTGGCAGAAACTCCAATGGCAGAAATCGACAGCAGGCAGTAAATAATACTTAGATACTAAAGTTGAGTAGTGCGTGTACTCGCTACCACCAAGCATCGAGCGCAAATCATGCAGTCATCCATTTCAGACCAGTTTAATGGTTGGTTATCCTAGCGGCTATACGAGCGGAATGAAATTTGGCTTTTACTTTGTGTTAACAGTGCGCCTCAGTGTTATAATATAAAAAATTGCTTTTACCATGGAGTGTTTACCCTCAGGTTGGTCTTTTGTTTCTTAATTGTTATTACGGTTTTTAGGTACATAGGATGTTCTAATTATATAATCAAAATAGTTGGCAAAACCAAAAGTGCACATCCCGCAAGTTTTCCACTGTATGATAAAAAAATAACAATTAAAAAATATTTTTAGTAAATTTAAAAAGATTTAAAAATTTAAAGAAATAAATAATTAAAAATTGAAAAAATATTTTTTTTAAGTTTGCAAAAATAAAAAAAAATTAAGAACTATACATAATATAATATATAATTAATATCAAGTGGAATAAAATAAAACAAAATAAAAAGAAAAAAAAAGAAAAAAATCAATGATTTCGTAAGGAATCGAACCCAGGACCTTGCCCTTGGGGATCCAACGGCATAACCATTACGCCACGGCGGCCTAATACGTGTAGTGGTGTTATCACGGTATACAAGTGTAGCACTTGTTTTATGGATTACACTATATTTACACCGCAATTATTATATTGTTTTTAAACTAATAGCTGTCAAAAATAATAAAAAATAAAACTGTTTATAAAAATTAAACTACTGAACACATTTTAGTGAATTTAAATAGGGTTCTGGTCTGATAGTAAACAAAGTGAATAAAATATAACCCAAGGCAATCCGACCAAAATTGCGATCTGTAGAGTCGTGACGTACGTACATACGTACGTACGTACGTACGTACGTACATACGTACAGACCAACCGACAACTGCTGTTTGTGATTTTCAATTACAATTTTAATAGTATTTATGAACTCAAATTGATTTAAAAATGGTTCTATTTTATAGATTAGAATCTCCTCTTTTCAAAAAGCTTCAATTTGAATGGATTTCGTGTGAAATTAACTTAGATATAACTTCTTATATGAACGAAAGTCAGCTCTGACGCACAAAGCGATAATAAAGCACATACCGCTAGTTTAGCGGTATGTGCAATAAATATGTTAATTGAACTTGTTACTTGAATCTATATATATGATTTTACTTGTCATTAGGGCAGATCATGTTCCCAATTCTAACTCTGAATCAGTCTTTGTAACTTGTATTTGTAGAATCACGAACAAAATGTTGCGCATATTTGCGCCTTTTGAAGAAAATTTCAGTGAAAAATGAGACTATGGTAGTTGTCATTTTTAATAATATTTATTTCTTCTCTTTTAAGGATCAGGTTCCATGGACACTAAACGCACCAAATGTCAGTAGTTTGAAGAAAGAGATAGCAACGAATCATTAAGTGATAATGATTTCGACCTTTTCCTATAAAGTTGCTGCAAAAATCCAATACATGTAATAATTATCTTTGGCAATGTAATCATATAGCATAAAAATATTAAATATCTTTATAATGTTCGTTATAAATGTTTTATTTACCTAGAAAAACACAAAAAAATATTAAAATAATTTCTGCCAACAATTTATATATTTGGCCCCAGTGTGCGTCGTACGAAATTTTGTTGTAATACATAATGAAAGCTGATAAAATTCTCTACAACTTTAGCTTTCACTCTTTTTATCTATCTCCAATCTTTGCCTAGCTATGAGCTCCGAAAAATGGTCAATTTTCAAAAATGTGTTAAATTCTCTTTAGCACATTGTAACAATACGAATTTGTCAAAATCATTTCGTATTGCTCATCCACACTATTAAAAACACCCACACATTATTAAAAAATAACATAAGCTGGGAATACCTCCACGCAGGGCCCTCTTTCCCACTGGGCACTCTGGGCACGTGCCCAGGGCCCCGTGACCGATAGGCACCCCCTAGTTCCTGCCAGATCACCAAACGATAATCGATATTCATTACCGAAAAACATATTTATTTCGAATGACTGACTAGAACACCTATTTGCTTATTAGCTTTTGTATGCGCGACGCTACTTTATTCTCGCCCGAAAATCAGGCTTTCCGACTTCAGCATGTTTAGGTAAATTTAAATATAAAAAACTGCAATTTAATGGTATACTAAGTACCTAAACTGTTTAAAACAAAAATCATCATTGAACTAGTTTTTCATATACCTACTTAATTTTTCGGAGCTCATAGCTAGGCAAAGATTGGAGATAGATAAAAAGTGTGAAAGCTAAAGTTGTAGAGAATTTTATCATTTTTCAATATGTATTACAACAAAATTTCGTACGACGTACCGTTTTCGAGGTGAAAGCAAAATACCAAAAAACGGGACCTTCTTTGTGCTCCCCCCCTTCGGGCGTACCTCGGAGGGGTAAGGACTTTTAGTATGTTTATCTCCTAACTAGTCCAAACAAAGTTCCTAAGTCAAACGTTCTGCTTTCGACTTTTCCATCTACATTCCCCTTATGAGCACTCATTGACCAAACTATTAATTATCTAAAATTATGAAAACTTATTTAATATTATTTATTCAATTTTATTTACTTACGTTAATCAAAAATTTGAATTTTATAGTAAGTACTTAAAACACATATTTTATCAATTAATTAAATTATTATTAAACAGCTGTATTTAGCTTGACTTCGTATATTTGTTTATAATATTGTTTCAAATCTTGTGACAGTTTTTTCAACTACTTTCCGTTATCCGATTGAATTGGAATTTTGCGTACGTATGTAGTTACGATGACAATACAAATATGTACTATATAAAAATAAATTCGACATGTACATTTTTTTTTCTTCCATTCTGTTTCAATAAATAAAATATAAGTAAAAAACTTTTTAATAACAAGATTTTATTAAAATGTAAAACGGAGAAAATAATTAACAAAACCTGACTCAAACTGACTGACTTGTCTGACAAACATATTAAATAAAAAACTTGTAAAAAAACGTATTATCAATTATTGAAGAATTTTTAAGAATGCGAATAATGTCACGTGAGAAAAGTGTCAATTGTAGCGCGTTCACAAACTACGACTGTTATTGATTTATAAGTTTCGCGCCTCAGATTCTCACATTTAGTCTAGTTCATATTTCCCTTTTGATGAATATTAGTCCTCCCTAACCAAAAATTATGGTCATGGTGTCATTCGATTTGGAATGACAGCTAGAAAATTTTAGAAGAAAATTTAATCGGGGGACGAAAAAATTGCTAAAGTTATAATAGTTATTGGCGTAACTAGTAGTCTAAGTTATTCATGGCGTGTCATGACTTAGCCTACAAGTTGCGCCCATAATTTTATCAACAATTGCGCGTTATTCATGTTTTAATTATAATGAGATGTTGTAAATATCTATTTATTTCTTTATAAAAAAACTGTCAATACTAACAGCACCAAACAGCACGATTCAATGTTTTGGTTTGAGATTAGCCGGTTATGAATAAACTCCATGTCGAAAACATTCGGCCTCTCAATTTTAATCTCAATGGGTAACAACGGAGTTGTTGTTACCTACTATTTCGTTACGACTCAGAAAATAGTTACGTTTATTTTCATTACTCCACAATGGCCGAGCTAGTAGGAATCTTCATTGAGTTATGACAAGTAATTGTCACCAGTCGGTAAATGGCTATTTAGGGTTCGGTTTTTAGGCATGATAAAACATGAATAACGCGCATGAGTTGAATAAACAAAATAGTAAAGGAAGAAAGAGGAGTTTGTTTTTTTGAGAATATCTTAAAACCTATTGCAGATTTCGGAAATCACAAAAAAGATTCTGAAAGAGCAGGAAATGTTCTACATAAAAATCTCATCTCCCAGAACTCTGTCATTAATATTTCTAATTTTAATTTAGAGGTAAAAATAGGGCTATTTTTTTCTATTTTTTACACGACAAGCTAGAAGACACGAAAATATTAAAAATGATATAAAAAATAGAAAAAAAAAATGTTAGCCCTATTTTCACCTCTTAATTAAAATTAGAAATATTGGTGGTAGAGTTCCGGGAGATGGGACTTTTTGTAGGAAATTTCATACTCTTTTAGAATTTTTTGGTGATTTCAGATATCTGCAATAGTTTTTGAGATATTCTCAAAAAACCAAACTCCTCTTTCTTCTTTTACTATTTTGGTAATAACTTTTGCAATTTTTTCGTCCCCCACTTCAATTTTTTCAAAAAATTTCTAGATGTATAATTCCGAGTCGAATGACACCATGATCATAATTTTCAGTGAAGGACTGGAATTCATCAAAAAGGAACATTGAAACTAGACTTATATTGCGCTTTCTTTCTTTGGTGACAATACAAAATATTATAAACATGGAAAACATGCGCATAAAAATACCTGACGATCACTGACACTTCTGTGAGTCCTGTTCTGTGCCTTAACCTTGTTCAAAAGCACGCGCAGCGCGCGTCACCTATTTATACGATATTGTAGAATGAACAAAGGTTCCGTCGCCGTTATACATACTGTACTACCGACTACCGATGAAGATAACAGACATTGTTCCGACTTATGTACAGAACCGGATTATGTTATAATAATAATATAATAATATTATGGATAAAGCAGATGTTTTTAACCTGTTCGGCATAGCGGCTCACAAATCAAATTTATGTGCCTAGTTTGTAACTTCGTTGTGTAAACCTTCCATAAGCTCTGCAGACAGCGACGGCGCGTGATCATTTTAAATGGGTGTTCTGCAGGGTTAATCGGTGGTACACTGGTACCATCATACCGCCTAACATTAGCTAGGAATGAGGATGGGAGGAACTGTTTCTACAATTAATTTTACTAGGTTTTTCAATTAACTACAATATACACTACAGTGTATATATTATACATACATAAGACACAGCTTATGGGAGTAGTGACTAGTGTTGTATTATGTATGTATAATATACGTACCGCTGAGTCAAGGCCATCAAAGGTGTTTGAGATAGATTCAGGGAACACTTCTAGCATAATATAACAGCGATTTGTACTAATGTGCTGACGGTAAATGAAGCTCAAAGCCGATCTACAAAACACGCTATAACTTGTTGGGTCAGAACTCAGAAATTGTACGGTATACATTGAGGGTATCTGATAATGACATTTCATGTGCTGCTGCAGAGCGCAGAACAGCGCCTGAACGCCTTGAACGCATGAAAGTCTGTCACACATATATGTTTTTGGTCTGTCCATGTCTGTTAACCTTTTGCGTTGATTGTGTAACGATTAAATATTAAATATGGAAAATATAATAAGGTAATATTAATTCTAAAATTATAGTGAAATACCTAAGATTTGGTTGCTCTGCAGCGCTTATAGAAGCATCACCACTCTTTGCAGGTACCAAATTGTACGACTATAAAACAAAAATATATATCTAGTATGTAACAACTTAACAAGTCAATGTTTACAAATTACAATATAAAATCATATTATATGAAAAACATGCCAAGTGCGTGTCGTATATACGCATCAACTTAAGATTCCGTAGAGTATTATTCCGTCATTAGTAAATTGCTGCAATTGAAAACTGAAGCTTATGATTATCTAAAAAAAAAACTTGTTAACATTTACCTTAAGATTTGGAACAGTCTCGCGTCTGCCAAATTCATATTTATGAATTATCAGCTGCTCCCTGCGGTTCCGCACACGATTGTGATGAAACACGGTAGCGACAAAAATAGTGGAGGTTTGGGCTATGCATAGGTATTATATATAAAGGAACAAATAAAAAATACCTAAGCAAACAAAAAAGTATGATCTAACTGCTAGAAAACAATTTTTTAAAGCGCGCGTTGAGACACAACCATTCGCAATAGACCGCTCGCGCGTTTTGAGCCCGCGCGACAGGCAGCCTTTGTGATATTAAGTCGTTGGTGGGGGGAAGGATGATTGGAAGTTTCGGGTTAAAGTCCTGACAGTGACTTTGTTGGGAAGTAAATTTTTCTTATATAGCATTGTAACTGTAACAATGTGAAATCTAATTATTGACATCAATTTTTTTTTGAATGCAAATGTATTTTGACGAAGTACCTACAGTTTTTAACCGACTTTAAAAAAGGAGGAGGTTCTATGTTCGACTGTATATATTTTTTTCTTTTTTTTTATGTATGTACCTACACCAATTTCTCCGTCAATTATGGACCGATTTTCAAATTTTTTTTTATTCGAAAGAGTGCACTTCCGAGGTGGTCCCATCGGAACCAAGTCAGGATCTGACGGTGGAATCCGGAGAAATCGAGGGAAACTCTCAAATTTCAAAGGCACGCATACTTGCCCTACCCATTGCAATACTTTATCTAACACTAAAAAGAGAAAAATAAAATATTTTTAACAAAAAAAAATTGAACCAACTTCAAAATATGCACTAAAAAGTAAAAAATAATAATTATTGTTATTTTTGGAGTCGGTGTCAGCCAAAATGAAATCTATTCCGAGAACTAGAGACATGTAAGATTTAAATTGCTACTTTCGAATTCCGATGTGACCGACTCCAAAAATAACAATAATTATTATTTTTTACTTTTTAGTGCATATTTTGAAGTCGGTTCAATTTTTTTTGTTAAAAATATTTTTTAATATCGAAGTTACTTGTTATATCACATTAGCTATCTGCAGTGAAAGTTCCGTCAAAAACGGTCCAGTCGTTTAGGAGATTAGCCGGAACAAACAGGCAAAAACTAGATTGTTCTTTTGCTATAAGTACCGTTTATACTTTCATATCCATTTAGTAAAAAACTGTTATTTTGACATTACAAACAGACACTTCAATTTTATTTATCTGTATAGATAATAGGATAATAATAACGTCGAATAATCCGATCCTGGTTCAAGACTATATATCTGTATTTTGTGGGTGGTGCGATGCAACGGCATGGTGCTTTTCGAGGGACGGAAGGCGAGTCTAGTAGACGAGCGACACAGATGAGAATATCCGTTGCGTTACCCACAAGCCGTTCCGTACACTTCATCGCACTTGGTGCTCCACCGCACTCTCATACAGCAGGTACCTCAACTATTCTGCTCTACTGTACTCCGTGTATTTACACCACGGTACCACCTACACTATAGTGCAGGCGTGCAGCGTTTCCTAACATTTTTCGCCAACGAACACCTTGCAGACTATCAAAATTGTCGCGGAACTCCATATTAAAATAAAAGAGAGTAATTTATTTATTTAATTTTGATGTAAAATACTGGCGCAAATACCGTGACGCTACGCGGTTCATGGCACGTGTTACGTTTAATTTAGTTACTAGAATTTCGTTAGATGACACCGCGACACGTGCGTAAGCGCTTGCTGTGTGTATGCTTTGGATTATAATGTGACTTTTGTTGATGACATGTAAAAATTACATTTATTAGTTACTATAATAATGATTTAAGTGGCGCTACTTGTAACTTAAAGTTGCATACGACGAGCATGTCGTTTGTTGACGAATAGCGCACATTAGACCAGCACCTGCAACCAGCAACCAACAACGATTGTCAGTCGGTCGCTTGCAATAGTTTCTGTCTATTTTCATTTACGAGGAGGATTAATAGCACTATCCCGTCGATTTTTACCACGTTTATATTAACTCGCTTTTCGTGTATGTCGAGCGGAACTTTGTAATTGATTTTAAACTAACTTCCTGATGAGATAGAGACTTGAAATTTTTAACATAACTCAGAATTAGATAACAATTCGAGAAAATACTAAAATAAAGAAGGAAATAATAAAAGAAATAAAGAAATTTTAATGAACACCTACATATAATTATTTTTACTTTATCGTTGTAAGACAAATCATACCTCAGTGATATATGGCCCAGTTGGTTAGAGCGCCGTGCTAATAACGCGAATAGAAGGTCGCGGGTTTGCTTCCCCATGGATATATATTATTAATGTTTTTTTACGATGTATTTTTTTTTTTTTACAAAAAAGTTTGAAAATAATAATAGAAATAAAAAAAACATTTTTAATATACCTACCTACCAAGTTTTTAAATCGAACTAAAAAATATAAAATAATTTCTTTACAGACAGATTTTTAACTAGTAGGATTTGAAACGAAAAACGTAAGGCGCATGCGACAATTATATAAGAAGTGTAGAGAGTAGCTATCAATGAAAAAATCTACTTATGAGATAACAAAATAATGCGCCCTACGTTTTTCGTTTCAAATTCTACAAGTTAAAAATCTGTCTGTAAGGAAATTATTTTATATTTTTGACGTGATAACGTCTTATAAATTGATGAAACACCGGCTGCACGCACGAAAAAGTGTCACGTTCCGCCTGAGCCTGAGCGTGCAAGCGAGAGCGCGGTATAAGCGATAGAGAGGCACGATCGGCCCAAGCGTCGGCTTGTACGCATTTCTCTCTCTTCTCGCGTGACGTCAGAGAGTTCATCAATGTTTCTTTATGACGTTATCACGTAAAACTATCGTCCGTAAACCGACTTTACAGACAACCATTTTTTTTAGTTCGATCTAAAAACGTAATATATCAAAAATGTTTCTTATTTCTATTTTTATTTCTAGTCGGAACCGCTGTCGTAAGAAAACGGCGTGCGTTTTAAATATATATGTTACGGTTAATACAAGAAAGTAGTTAATTCGCGAATTAATCGGCTAATTACCCGAATTAACCAATCCTTGACGTTGGTTAATTCGGGTATTAGAAGGTTAATTCGCGAATAAACTACTTTCTTGTATTAACCGTAACATATACATAAAAATAATGATTGAACAAACAAATGTTGTATTTACATTTTTTTTAAATCTGAAAATGGATGAAAATCAATCGGATCTTCTGTATGTGTGCTTCGTTTCTCTGTCAATAACAGACCGCACGCGCTTACACTTTAGCGAGAGCTTTATCCGCTGACTCGGTTAACGGTTTTAGTACTATATCTTATTATTTGTATTATATAACTGGTGCCATATCATGTAGCATACCAACACACCGACTGTGTATTGTGTAAAGGTCACTTCACACGAGAGTGGTTTTGTCACTAGATTTGTTGCTAAATTTGGCTGCTAGGTTTCAAGCGCGCTGTGGCGCTGGATTTAATGATCGCTTTGGTGTGTTCGCTTTGCACGATGCGTGTATAGAAATTAGCTTTATAGATGAGTTTCGTGCGCGCGCAGTGACAGTTTGGATGTTAATTAAAGTGAACGTTTATTGTAGTGTTGCCACGAATAGTGATTTTGCCGAATACCGAATACCGAATATTCGGCCATGTTCTCGACCGAAGCGCCGAATATTCGGCGGCCGAATGTTCGGCTAATTATTTGTACATTTCACGGGTGATAGGTTACGACTTGTCCCATTACGAAGCGCGCGGTAGCAACGCTGCCGGCGTATTTCTTTCATTTGCGCAACTAGACCGTGTCACGACACGCATTATTTGTTCATTGTTACATCAAATTGTGTTATTAATAGTCCTTATTACTAAAAAATATCACTGTTTGATCACTAAAAGCTTTACAAAATAATACTATTTAAGAAAAAAAATCGCATATTTTTGAGTAATACCTATGTGCGTTTATCCCCATGATTTGATATTCGGTATTCGGCCGAATAGTACGCAACATTCAGCCGAATACCGAATATTAAAAAAGTAGCCGAATAGGCCGAATACCGAATAGTAGCCGAATATTCGTGGCATCTCTAGTTTATTGTCTCTCAACAGAATACACACTATTGCGCCATGTTTGTTTGTGGGCGTTTGCCCATGTCGCCTACGTGACAAGACACCGTTTCCTGATTAGATCTTGTTCAAAACAAGCACCAAAAATAGTCCCGGTTCTAATTTTTAAAAATCCAGCTTGTCACCATGCACGCGAGTCCGCAGTGACGTCATTTCCATCCTTGTAACCAGCGTAATCCCAAGCAACGACTTCAGCGGCAAAACTAGCCTCGTGTGCAGCGGCCTTAATGCAAGTAGTTAGATTTACAGCAAAACTAGATAATATCAAGCGGTCACATTTAGGTCCTGGGTAACGACAGACGATTTATTAATGTTGCTGTACAGTAAGTCGTGAAAATTAAATCAAAATTATGAACCAACGCCAGTTGTGTCATATGGAAGATAAAATTATGTACGATTATTGTTACTTCAACATTCAATTTCTTATTGTTTTTAACAATAAACTAAGCTTTAACAATAGTCGAGCGCATAGCGATGCCGCTGTTTAGATGGCTTGGGCTTCTCTATTACCACAAGTTCTAAGGCTGTTAGAATTAGGCTTTTGAAAAAAAAAAATAATTATCGATTTTTTTATTGTATTTTAAGACTTTATTATAAATAATATTGATAATAATCGATGCGAAAAACTTTCAAAAAACTTTTTTTAAGTTAATTATAAGCAATTTAAAATTGATAAAATATTAAAAAAAATCACGTGACTGCAAACGCACTAAAATTGTTTTTGACAGTTGTGGCGTCATAATGGTAAAATGTATACCTATACGCAGTATACTATCAATGGCTTCTACATGTGTATTGACTAAAACATTATGACGTCACATTATGTTCGGGAAATGTCGGCGCGTTCTCGGAACTGGGTACAAAAATTTATTTTTAATTTGATATAACTTTTGAATTATAACGAAAATAAAAAAAAGAAAAATAGTTTTGTTATAAAACTTATATACGATCTTTCCATTTATGACAAAAAAAATTTCATTCAAAAGCCCAATTGTCCACTGCATTATCTATTATTTTTTGTTCGAAAAAATAAATTGATACTAGATAAACCTGGCCTTCAAAATAAATTAACAAATCAATGCCTATAGTCTCCTAATAAAATCTTGGAACTGAACAGCATATAAACAACGACGTTCCAACGATTTCTGGTCTTCTTAAGATGAAGATGCTTTCTAGGTCTTTTAATAGCATTATCAATATATTTAAAATGTTGTTCTTAGATCACAAGAGAACTCTGCATATTTAAAAAGATGACCATATTTTACACTCTTATATTAGCTTCACATGTATGTATTAGTGATGTGCCGGATCGTTAAAAATGTATATCCCCGGATACGGATCTGAATACGGATATTTGGTTTCAAGCTCCGCGGATACGGATACGGATCTTAACTTTCTTGGAGTACGCGGCGGTAAATATTGCACAGCGACGTTTGGAAAGAGACTATCTGTTATGGGAAAAAGTTATTGACCTTTTTAAGAGTTAACTCTCATAACAGATTGTCTCTTTCCAAAGATCGATGTGCAATATCTCATTATAAAGATAGTTTTTTAGTACCTTTGAGTTATGTACTATTGGTATGGTACTCACTACGATAAATGTTTGCAATATTAAGGTGCCAAATACCATTTTAAAAAATAAAAAAAATCTGAATGGAATTTAATAGTTTTTCATTATTACCTAATCACCTAATATAAAATTTCATCTATGAATTGAAAATTAATAAGGTAGAAGATCCGTAAAAGATCCGCCAAAAACTAACGGATACGGATCTTTCTTCTCCCTCGGATATCCGCGGATACGAATACGGATATCCGGCACATCACTAGTATGTATGTATGTAAAAGAATCTTTCAGCGTAATTTTCACCAATTTCAAGAAGTCTGATTAGCTTGAAAATTTGCACACGTGTCAAGGGTCGATGACAATACAGTTATTTCATAACAATTAATTTGAATTTAAAATTATTGAAAAAAAATTGAATTTGAAAATTTTGAAAAAAACTACTTTTGTTGTCGTTTTGAGACTAAAAATTAAGAAAATAAATTATAATTTACCAAAAACTAAAAAAAAAAACACTTTAATAGCAAACATAACAAAAAAGAAGAAAATAATTATTAACAAAATTATTCAATTATAGTAAAAAATTCGTAGGGTGCTAATTACTATATTTTCATTATTACTCTAATTTTATAAATACACGTCCGGTTTCACCAGGGTGTAAAAGAACGAATGGGGAAGGGAGGAACATGATAGTACACACATTCATCTTAGTTTATCGAGATGAATGTTGTGTACAAATTTCATGATTATCGGAGCTACCGTTCAAAAGCTTTTGTCGATAAAAAGCAGTATTTATACTTTTTTAAACTAATATTTTTTTTTAATTAATAAAATAAAATTAAAATAAATTTAAATGTAAGCAATGTTAGAAGAAAGCAATGTAGAAAATAAAAAAAAAATAAAATATTTTCGCCCAACGTGGGGCTTGAATCCACGACCCTGATATCGACAGTCGCATGCTCTACCGATTGAGCCATCCGTCGTTGGGTACGCCCAACGCTAATATGAGTAGGTATATTTAGGTAGTGCATTTCACCTGAATAGAAGCTTATTTTTGAGATACATTTTGCAACATTTTTCATTAATGCTCCGTTCCTAATGCTCGTAGCCTTCCTCGCTAAATGGGCTATCCAACAAAAAATTTTTTTTTCAATTTGAACCAGTAGTTCCTGAGATTAGCGCGTTCAAACAAACAAACAAACAAACTCTTCAGCTTTATATATTAGTATAGATTACCAATGAAATAACTATAACATTTAATAACAAGCACCCTACGCTTTTTTACTATATTTGAATAATTTTGTTAATAATTATTTTCTACTTTTTAGTTCGGTTTGCTATTAAAGCTTGTTTTCTCTAAACTATAATTTTTATATATTTTTATCAACGAAAGAGAGATTATAGACGCTAAATAGCTGAGATCATCAGTATCTTGTAAATACATTGGGCAAACACCGTACATTGTAGAACGTACCATGTCTATACCTTCCCAGGATATACCTACATAACACAGACTTGTGGTGTACATAAATGTGAACGCAATTCTGCATTCTATGACTCTCCAAGCTCTAATCGAATAATTAGAGAGATGGTATCAACGCACAGTGCGCCAGAGAGACACAAATGATAAATAGGGTTATACCAATGCTAACTACATAATATACATATTGGGTGTTTGAAAAATCGGACTTCTTAGTTGGTTTTTTGTTATTCAGTTAAGGTAGTTCACTTGCGACAGTCGTAAACAAAAGATAATAGTAAGTGCCAGTAGTTAGAGAGATTCTCTTGCATTTTTGTAACACATCTAAATTTTAATATACAGATATACTTCTATACAATTAAAATTGCAAGTACTATGCGTGAACTGTGGGGACTAAAAACTTGAAAATTCTGCTTTATATATTAGTATAGATTTCACTGCAAAAGGTAAATTTCTGTTCGCAACTGTATGTTACTCAAGCGACTCAGTTTTTACCATCAGTTCAACACTAAATACATTTTCACAGTCGACGATCAGCGCGTACGGTACGCGCTGACCGTCGGTCGAGCACTGTTTCCAGCCTAAAGTTGTGGACGGTCATAGCACAGCATTCATAAACCCAACATCACTTCCGATAGATGGCCCGCTTAACGGTTTCTCTGCTTGTATTTTCTTTTAGTAATCTCCTAAAACCTCTAAAACAAAGTTAGACTTTTGAGTTTTTGGGAAGATTGGGAAACGTTTTCTCAGAATTTTTGTCATTCCATCTGTTCGTACCAGCATAATTCGAGAACGACTGGGTTGATTTTGATGAAACTTCATACACTGTTAACCAATACCCTAAATTAAAGTATGGGGCATTTTTACTCACCCGTGATCATGCTAAAATAAAGTGTCTGTCAAAACAGCGAGTAAAATATTCAAACCGCGAAAAAACTTTTCAGTCAGCGACTGCTACATATTATCTCAAATTTAAAGCTTAGAAATTCATATATTAATTCAAAAATGTACTTCTAGGTGTCATAACTATGACTGCTAGTTTCCTATAAAGCTCTGTGAACTGGACACAATTTAAACACCAGAAAAATAAATGTTTCATTTCACTTGGTAGTTACATTATCGTACATGCTGTATAATATACGCAACAGTATGTAATACTTGGAAATGTTCGTCTGCGTGTATAAAGCAATGGTGGAGGAAAAGTTACATATCCATTGCGTGAAAATAAGGACTGTGGTTTTTGGCAGTATAAGATTATCTTTAAAATACTCTATTTAGAAAAACCAAAAAATAATTTTATTTAAATATTTTGTCCAACATCAAAATTTACACTGCATTAATTTTTACATCTATTCAAATCAATGGCGGCGCATGAACATTTTAAATGTGTGTTAACACGGACAAAAAATGGGTGGGATTGATTAAATTATGAATCACTTCCATGTTTATTGACAACAAACTACAGTATACACTATGTAACACTAGTCACTGCTGCCATAAACCAAGCCGTATCTCATGTATGTGTATGTACGACATTTATGCCACCGAGTCGAAGCAGTCAAAAGTTTTGACTGAATGAGATAGATTCATTGAACACTTCTAGCATATGGCATGATAGATTATTTGTGCTAATGTGCTGACGGCAAATACAGCTTAAAACCGATCTAAATAACACACTATAACTTGTGGGTCAGGAGTTGCGCGGTGTACGCCGGGGGTATCTGACGATGGCGTTTCATGTGCTGCTTCGGAGCGCAGAACAGCGTCTGAACGCAAGAAAGTCTGCCATACAGAGCACACACGAGTTTTGTGGCCTGCCAGTGGTGAATTACACTATTTCCTAACATTAAATATTGGTTAAATATGGAAAATATAATTCATTCTAAAATAAATTATGTATTAAGTACCTAACATTTTGGTTGTTCTGCAGCGCTCATTGAGGAATCGCCACTGATTCAAATGTTAATTATCTGTTGCTTTCATGACTTCCTATACTCTTAGTTACCGCAAATATGCCACTTGTACCGCGTGACGTCGCGCGTACTGAGAACGACATTTGAAGTAGCATAATTCTATTATTTTCAAATATATTACAAAAAATGTTTCAAATTTTGACGTGATAACGTCTTATAAATTGATGAAACACCAGCTGCACGCACGAAAAAGTGTAACGTTCCTAACGTTCCGCCTGACCCTGTGCGTGCAAGCGAGAGCGCAGTATGCTTCGGCCCAAGTTTGACAGCTACTAAAATTTAGGTTATGTATTACGGAATACGTTATCACGTAAAACTATCGTCCGTAAACCGACTTTACAGACAACCAATTTTTAAGTGAACAGCAGCGTTCTAATAAAAACAAAGTAGAAATTAAACTTTCTGATAACTTTCGATCGGTGACTATACTACAAAACATTCTTTGGACTATACTGAAATGTTCAGGGAGCTAAAGAATCAAGTGTTTGAACTGCAAATTCAAAAGTATCAAATAGACGCTGAACTTTTAACAATCGAAGACGGAAATGAAAAAGTCTACATTATTGAGGAGTTCCAACGAATTAAAAACGAAATTGAAGAAAAATAACTGGCATGTTCCGCACTCAGAGAATTCATGTAAAATGGTTTTGTAATATTCAATTATCATATTCTGTACCTAATTTTGTTAATTTGCTGTTTAAAATAAACTTAAAACTTAATTTCGTTGTAAGTTTATGCATTTAGACTAATTAGACATAATTTGATTAGCAGTCGCCTGTGAATGTAACGCAAAAAATTCGAAGAAAACATTGGCAGCCCTGAAGCACGTAAACAAAAAGAGCCATGCAATTGACAGCCCTAAACATATGTCAAAAATTGACATTGACAGATACTGTCAAATAATTTATAACCTAATTTTTCATTAACGTCTGATTACTCCTCAATAAATAAAATTATCGATCAATATTGATCGATAGTTTTATTTATTAACTTTATAATTTTGACAAAATTTTTGGTACGCCACTGAACTCAGTATCTATTTGTGCGTATACGCATTATGTATGTATTATTGTGTACTACAGGAGTCAATATAGTTTCTAGGGCTTATGTAAGCCCTACGCAACTATAACTTATAAGTACATAGCATTGATAATACGTTAAGTACACAGTTTCAGACAGTTTAAGAGGGGAGTGTTAAATCATTGATTTACTACGTGAGATACATTGCTAAGATAATACACAAATATGGACTGCATGCACTTACGCCACTTCTATTTTTTGGGATTATTGCACATTACTGCATAATTGGAACTTTAAATTCTCTATTATAACAAGGTCAATTTCTATTATAAAAAAAACTCGGATCGCAGGCATCGCAGTGCGAAATCCTGTCGACAATATAATGTATTTTCTAACAAAACTCAAAAGCAGTGTGAACTTAACTATATTTTTAGATAAAATGAACACTTTAACCCCTATAATACAGTCCTTAAAAATAATTTTTCTCTTAATTTCAATATTATTATTAATCCACCAGCTCCAGCAAGTTAAATACACCCTTCAGTGAGTAAAATCGTATCGTTGTTTACATAAAATTTTTAAGTCCGTGTCTGTGGGGCCGGTTTTATTAAAATTTTAGCGGCACGTTTTAATTTTTACTAAGGGGTTATATTTTAATTTAGAAACGATTTTGAGACTTTTTTATTGGTTCCGCCATCCGACCGACGCCAATAGTGTATGTACCATATGGCATGAACGTATATTATAATTAGCAATTTAATTCCGATTTTCCGATTTTCTCACCTGATCCTCTAGCGATCACATATAGTAGACAATCTTTGGAGTAGTAAAAATAAGCAACTAAGGTTAAATTATCTCTGACATCGAAATGACAATTCTATATTATTTCACCCAATTACTGTTCGATGTCAGGAATAATTTACATGCAGCTTTGGTCGCATTAATGTAGGTTTAGGACTAAACACTGACCTGCTACTATAGAATAAAGCAGTTTCCAGAAAAAATCTAAAATTTTGATATGTGATTTATGGATTTTTTTTAATTTTGAACTTAATGTTCTCAAGTAATTAATTATATAAAATGTGATTTTTAACACAAAGGTAAACAAAAGACACTGAAAATGCACAAAAATTAAACCAAATTGACTTCAGATAAAATTTGATTCGTTTAGATAATCAAAAAATTATTATGACGTGTAGTTTTGAGGGAAAATTATTTAAAAAATGTGAAAGCTGTCAAAATACTTGTCAGTCGATTTTGAACTATATCTGTGTCTGTCAGACACGTTATATACACAAAATACTGCTGTAATAAAAAAAATGATTTTGATTTATAGGAAGTATTATTTAAATAATAAAAAAATAATAATTTAATAAAGTAATATCACATTTTTTATTACAGCAAAATACGGACGCATTAACTCATTATAATAACTTTTCTTTATTTTTCTAAATAAAAGTTTATATTTATTTACAATTACAGCTTGTCGCAGTCAGAAATCAATAAAACAAATTTTCTGATTAAAGGTAAAAGATTTCTTTCTGTTAAAAGACAAATAGTGAAAAACCTTTTTTGTTTGCGAATTAAAAAAAAAGTAGTCGAAGAAGTTTTCCAAACTTATTAACGTTTTAAATGAATAACGATGTTTTTGAAACGATCCACCGATAATAATAAAAATAAAAATACAGATATGAGATATTATAATATTTAACATTATATTTATACTTCAAAAACAAGAATAAATATAAATAAAACATAAAAATCCATTTAAAATTCGCGAACTAAAACTGTGTACACAAGTCTCACAGAAATTCACTGAAGCGTAGTTTCTGGTTCGATGAATTTTGTCAATACGTAAATATTTCAATTTCTGAAAGCTTATCTGCAAGCAAAATCCCTAGTTATGAATGAAACGAACGAAAAATTGTGATTCGTTTGAAAATTAAATTAAAATAAAATAAATTTAGAATCGATTTTTTCCTACTGTGTGTTAAATAACATTTTATAGACGTACATTCATACAACAGTGTGTATATTATAGACGTAAATTGATAACAATAAGGTACCTACATAGATTTTTTTATTTTACAGAACGATAATACAGAATGATTTTTAAGTTGAAACGATTTGCCTTGGACTTTTTCGGATAAGCTCACGTAATCGTCTCGTAATATAATTTAAAATAAATTTTAATAAAATTAATAAACAATTTAAAATATTTATTTTCAATGTTTTATTATAAAATTGTTGTTAACAAGATATCTTAGAATGTACACACAGAAAATTTCTGATATGTTAATGTGATTGGAATTGACAAAGTGAAAAATAATCAATTAAACGACACATACAAAAAGAAATTTGGATCGGTAGATCACCAAGTACTCCAGATTCTCCCTGATGTGATTTAAAAGAAATATTTCAGCACTTTTTCACAGCTTATTTTTAATACCTCCTATTTCAACCTTTTAATACCTACTGCCTTTTTTCAGACAAAAAACATATTTTTTTCTTTATTTCACTGCGTCGTTCAACATGCCAAAACCAAAATTGACACGCGCCGTGACAAAACAAATAGATAAGTACAGTAAATACCCAATTCTAATTATTACCTCTAAACTACGTACAATGTAATATAAAAGTTTTGAATCGTTACATAGCCCCCCCAGCGGTTCATACGAACAATTTTAGAATAAAGAAATGCATGGAGGATGAACCGCTTAAATAAACGGGAATTATGTACTACCTGGAATTTTACGAAGATTTATCACATTGAATAAAATACTAATCTTCTTTTACACGTAGGTACTATATAAAATATTAAAAAAACATAAAAATTTCAAAACAATTAAAAAATAAATTAGTTAATCAATCTTTTCAACTGAAAACAATATAAAATGTTCGAAGAATTTTCAACTATAAAAAAAAATGTGTTTATATTTACTGCAAAATATAAAATAAAGATCTGTGCATTTTGATGTTCAAAGACAAAATTTAACTAAATCATATCACAATTTATGCACAGTCATAGCGCGTCATAGTAAAATTTAATTATGAACTATGACTGTCCATAATTCCGCTTTAAGTTCTTTATGCACCCGATAAGAATGCACATTTACACAAACAATTGACTATCTACTTAGTTACTGTTGTTGCAGGGCTTGTTGATTAGCGTAAAAGGGATTAGGCACTGCTGCGCCCGTATTAGGAGCGAAGTTTTGAGATTGCATCGTTTGTTGAGCCATCACAAATTGATTCTGAGGCGGCGAAACAAATGTCGATTGGTTTTGAAAAGCTTGCTGCGGTTGCGAGGAAGCTTGCAAGTTTGTCGGATAAACTGGAACTTGAAATGCTTGTTGCTGAACTTGAAAGCCAGGAATTGCCCCTGTCGGAGCGTAATTTGCTTGAAATGTGGTTTGTTGCATCGGAGCATTGCCGTATAATGCCAATATGCTATCTTCAGTTAATTTCGTCTCTTCTTTTTCGGTCGGAGTCGGTTGATTAAAGAAACTTTCTACTTCGCTTTGAACTTTCGCGTTTTCGACACTGGATTTGTCGTCTTCTTTATCCCAATTTACTTTTGGCAGTGCCGGAGGCACCCATTCTCTGGCGATATACTATTTATGTTCATATTTCGCGCGCACAAATGACTCTAAACTAGAATCGTTTGAGAACGCCGGAAATGGTCGGGCAAATTTGCTTCGTAAACAGCCCAAACACGACTGTTGCCCATCTGTTGAGATACATGTCCATTTATCCAGATTCACTGATTTTACTTTCAAAATATGAACGCCGAGATTTCTATGTATTCCTGCACATCTTATACATAAAAACACACCTATGTTCCACGATGCCCAACGAGGATCTTTTGTATCGCAATCGACACAATATTTATTATCCTCATCTCTTAACAAATCATTTAGTACTTGTTGCCATTTGTCCTGAATTTGTTTTGCACGATCTTTTTTTTTTCACTTTTTGTAGTCATTTTAATAACTTAAATTTTATAATATATAAACAAATTGATTTATAGTTAATTGATTGATATTGATTTAATAATAATTATTATTGATATTATTATTAAAATGTCCAAAATGTCACTTGGTATTAGTCTGGATAATTTCCAAGGTCCAGTCTTTTTTCGGGCGCCAAATGAAACGATTAGCTTTGGACTTTTTCGGATAAGCTTACGTAATCGTCTCGTAATATAATTTAAAATAAATTTTAATAAAATTAATAAACAATTTAAAATATTTATTTTCAATGTTTTATTATGAAATTGTTGTTAACAAGATATCTTAGAATGTACACACAGAAAATTTCTGATATCTTAATGTGATTGGAATTGACAAAGTGAAAAATAATCAATTAAACGACACATACAAAAAGAAATTTGGATCGGTAGATCACCAAGTACTCCAGATTCTCCCTGATGTGGTTTAAAGGAAATATTTCAACACTTTTTCACAGCTTATTTTTAATACATCCTATTTCAACCTTTTAAAACTTACTGCCTTTTTTCAGACAAAAAACATATTTTTTTCTTTATTTCACTGCGTCGTTCAACATGCCAAAACCAAAATTGACACGCGCCGTGACAAAACAAATAGATAAGTACAGTAAATACCCAATTCTAATTATTACCTCTAAACTACGTACAATGTAATATAAAAGTTTTGAATCGTTACAAAGTTGATTCTTTTTTTAACAGCGTGTAAAAATCAAATAGATGAACAAACGTTTCAAGTAACTGTTTTATCAAAACTCAAAAATAAAAGAAAAATAGGCTTTCAAAGTTTAATTACATCGGTTCTGACGTTATGTTATGTCACTATGAAAATATGTTATGTCATTATCAAGTATTCACAGAAATTATTCTAATTTGTTCGAGGGCTCGGATGAATCCGGTTGGAGAAACGATTGCGTACAATTGCGATGCACGCGCGACACTTTGACGACACTCTTCGAAAATTAATAACATGTCCACTAGTTCATTATCGTTATAAAAATGAACCATTCTCAAGAATAATTGAGGCACACACAATTCTATATTTTTGTTTTTAAATGTGTAAGAAGTATTCACTTCAATCGTGTGTAACGACACACACATAGGTTTCATAAAGGACGTCTACAGTCAGGGTTATGGGCCTAGTATCAATTCGTATTTATTGTTTTTTAATAATAACTAAATTGAAAATTCATTTGATATTCTTACAAGCTCTCAGATTAGAATCGGGAAATTGAAAGCTTAACATAAGTGAAAGCAGCTCGATAATTCCCAACCGCTCAAAATTGAGAACAATAACTTTTTAACTCTAAATTTTACATTGATCATTTTCTCGTTAAATCCATAAATTACAGTTGTCATACATTCAAAAGCAGTCCAATGTTGTAATCGAACTCCCTGCCATGTACAACATTAGACTGTACAGTGTACACTCACAAAAAAATTCTTAATCTACATAGAAAAGATTGTTTTTCAAATTAAATTTTGACCACAATGCGTAGAAAAATGTTGTTTTGAAGTGAAAATTATAATAAAACTATGTTAAGTGCACGCATATACTATTAAAAAAAATATCGTTTCAAACGATCAATTATTTTTCGATCAGAATCAATGTATTATTTTGCACACTTTCAGTCCATTCTATCATATGCCATAACTGCCTGGGGAAGCTCCAATGATATACATAGACTTTTAAAATTACAAAAAAGGGCCATTAGAGCCATAACAGGGATAAGGGAAAGAGACAGCTCTAAGTCATATTTTAGAAGTTTAAATATTATGACGGTACCCTGTTTATATATTTTTCATATTTTACTATTCGTAAAAGAAAATATACAAATGTTTGATTTGGTACAAAGTTATCATGACCATATTACAAGAAACGACACAATTTTATTAGTACCCAAACCATAAGACATCATTTTTAAAAAAAAGTTTTAAATATAACGCGATAACCTGTTTTAATAAAATTAGTGTATCATTAAAAAAAGTGGACACTAAATGTTTTAGAAAGACCATTAAGGAAATTTTAATTAGAAAGTGCTACTACACTTATAATGATTTTTTAAATGACGCAAATTTTGCATAATAGTAGGTACTATAAAACACCAAACTAGTTTTAAAGTTTATTATTTTATAGCTCTTTTATTTATGTTTTAGTATTTTATTCTATTATTTTATATTATTATTAGTTGTATTATTAGTTACAACTATACAATATTAAATTTTTAATTATTTGTAACACATAAATACTGTATTCTCCGGACTTACCCTATGTCGGATAGACAAATTGAGAATATTAAATTATAATTATTATTATTATTATTATTATTATTATTATTATTATTATTATTATTATTATTATTATTATTATTATTATTATTATTATTATTATTATTCAAATCTTTGATTAACGTCTGATTAGAACTCTTCAATAAATAAAATTATCGACCAATTTTTCAGACAATATATTAACAAAAATTATTAATAATACATTAACGTTTCGATCCGGATTTGGATCTTCTTCAGAACGGATCTAAAAATATAAAAAAATAATTAATAATTAGTTTCTATTTATTTTTAATGCAATTCGTGATAGATTTTTTAAACTAATTATTAATTATTTTTTTATATTTTTAGATCCGTTCTGAAGAAGATCCAAATCCGGATTGAAACGTTAATGTATTATTAATAATTTTTGTTAATATATTGTCTGAAAAATTGGTCGATAATTTTATTTATTATTATTATTATTACTATTAATGAAACATTCTTCATTCTGGAGAAATATGTGTGGTCACAATATAACGTCAGTGTCAGATCGGATTTTGTAACAATGCCTTTTGCAACCCAGCATAAATGTGTATAATATGTATGTTGGGTGTAAATGATCACATTTGAAGAAGAACGTCTTCGAACGCCCTCTGTTCTCTTAGGGTCAATTTCAAGTTGAAGGAAGTTAGGTACAACTAGAGATACTTACGGTTAAAGTTGTTATAGAAGTCACTATAGCAGCTCTTCCAAGGGATGATAAAAACTTTTTGTTCTCAACATCTCTAAGTTTACTTCATTAAAGTTCTGCTATCTGTACAGCCACCTTAACAGCTGATAGTTATTTTTATTATTGGAACCTTGGATTTGTAATTAACCGATGCATTCCCAAATGTACATTTCGTCGTATTTAAAGAACTCTTTCATTTAATGTTTTCTTCAGAAGTTTCACATTTGGCACTGATGCCTACGCGAATATTCGTTTTCCAAACCAAAGCATTAAAACTACATTAGTTTGTGAGCTTACCAAATCATTTTTAACACGCTAAGTTTGTTTGTACCTATCTGAAAAAAACACATTTTCTTTTTTTAGGATCCAGTAGAAGAGAATTCGGTTTCGATATTTTCATGAAACCCAGAACTTTGGCGACACTCTCCTCATCATGGCAAAGAATATCTTGAATGGAGCACGGTAAATCAACTGCATATCTTTCATTTTTAATTTTTTGCTTGCGACAAAATAATGAAGACTCCATGTTGTTCCGATTTCTAAAAATTGTGCCAAATTGTTCAAGAGGCTATGAAATATAGAGAAATTTCGGTCCGACCCTTGGGTCATAAGTATATAATAGCAAAAGGTCTTATTATCGACTGATGCCAACAGTTTATGTGCTGCATCTCATACAGGGTGAGTTTTAAGTTGATGCTTTTTTTACAGCGTGTAAAAATCAAATAGACGAGCAAATATTTCAAATAGTTTTTTTATCAAAACTCAAAAATAAGAGAGAAACAGCCTTTTGAAGTTTAAATAAATTTTATTAAATTTTCTTTAATTTTGAGGTCAGTCCTGGGGTTATATTATGTCACTATGGAAATATGTTATTATTATCAAGTATTCACAGAAATTGTTCGAAGTTGTCCCCGTTTTGTTGGACACAAAGATGCGTGTGCCGTAGCCATGCTTCTGTACATGCTTGATAATAACAACTTATTTCCATAGTGACATAATATAACCCCAGGACCGACCTCAAAATTAAAGAAAATTTAATAACATTTATTTAAACTTCGAAAGGCTGTTTCTCTCTTATTTTTGAGTTTTGATAAAAAAACTATTTGAAATATTTGTTCGTCTATTTGATTTTTACACGCTGTTAAAAAAAGCATCAACTTAAAACTCATCCCCTATATACACTCAAAACAGATTTATAGATGTGGTGGAAGCAACGGTAATGATGGTGGGAGAGCGTGTCTCTAGCAGTTCAACATGTATAGTAATATTATACATTAGTTGTACCCAGCCACGCGTTACTGTGGCTAAGTCTGGTTTGCGTGTGTTGCTGTTACGTTCAGAAGGCGCTCCCATTGCCGTAAATATATATAGTCTGACGTGTGAGGCTTTAACGTCCAACATATGACGCTTTTTTAAAAAAATAGCATATTTTCAACTGTCACAGGTGTGACATCTATGTAATACATAGATATATAAAGCGCGTATTCGAATGCAACGTTTTGTCAAAACAAAGCAATCGAGAAGAACTTTCAAAGATTTAAGATTTTGAACAAACGATCATTTTTATTTATATAGATAATGCATGACTGAAAATTTGTAAATACAAGTATATATTATAATAATAGAAAAAAACATATATTATTTTTTTGTATATTATGTACTTGTGGGTGTTAGTGACAATAATGTAGAATAACCATTAAATACTTAATTAAAAAAAAAAAACATTATTTTATTTACAACACACTAAAAAGTAGAAAAGTAACATTAAAAAATGTTTTGAGAATCATATTTAAAAAAATAAATTTAAAAAAAAGTATAAATTGAAAACGATGGGACAAAAATGGGTTATCTACATTGTGATAAGAAAGAATTAAAAAAAAAAAAATATAGCTAAACTATAGTAATATAACTTTTACCATTTAACAAACATTTACAAGTTCTATTAGATAACGACAGAAATAGTAAGTCGATTTAACTTTAACCTATCCAATTCTTGTTGTTTTATTTGTCAAAGTGATCAAATATATACTGACCAGTATCAAATATAACACACTGCAGGATTATTATGTTTGCACAAAACGACTCCAACTCAATTATTATTTATTGTTGCCACCCACAGCGTACTTGATAAATTTCCCTCAAATACTATATTATATCAAGTAAGGTCAATATATTTGTTTTCTAGACATAATGAAATAAGTTGACAAAGTCAAAAGTGCACACCCCACTAAGCTTTTCCACTGTATTGTAAAAATAACTTTTTTTACCACAGACTTTTGCTTATAACAAATAAACTTTTGGACGCGTTTTAATGATTCTCAATAGAGTTCTGTTCTGATAGAAAGTAAAGCGAATAAAAAATATACCAAGTCAATCCGTTAAGAATTGCGACCGGTAAGCTTGGATGTACGTACGTACGTATAAACCAACCGACAACTGATATTCACGATTTTCAATTACAATTTTAAAATGCATTATAAACATGGTTTAAAAATTGTTTTAATTTGTAGGGGATAATCTACTCTTCTCGAAATTCTACGATTTGAATGGATTTCGTGTGAAATTAACATATAGACATAACTACTTGTTTGAGCGAAACAGCTCTGGCCCGTAAAGCGATAATAATTTCCTGCTAACGGTTTCTGATTTGTGGAATTGTAAGTCGAGATTTGTCCTAATAGATTACTAACAATAAAAAATATGAGAAAAGTAGTATTGAAACATAAAATATTTTTCTTCTTGAGCAACTTGTAATTCGAACATGCAATATTTTTTTTTGATCTGTAAATATTTAAGCTCGGGCCTCCCAAGAAATGTACACGACACTAATCTCTGACAATTGATGTGACGAGTCGAAGCATATTTTTTTGTTTAAAAATAATATCAAACGGATACACGTGATGCGCAGCCAAGCCAACTTGCTCACCTGAACTATGCACACGCTTAATCACAGGATGTTTACACATAGTAGGAGAGTACTAAATAGACTTACACAATTTTTTTGTACAAGCTGAACATCGTTTTCGTTACTTGACTGGCTTCATTTGTGACTCCTAAACGTATCTCCGTTTTTTAAATTTGTTTTAAAAATTTGACATCTACTCTGTAGATTATTATTAATAATTATAATAATTATGAAAAATAACTCTAATAATTTAGAGTGAGGATGATCCTGTTTAAATGTTGGAAGATTAAAAGGATGAATCCTGGTGGCATAGGATCGATGAACTAAGCAAATACTGAAGGTTTTTTTATTGCATTTTATTGTCTGACGTTTTGGCCATCTTTATGCCATCGTCGGAGAATCAATGCTGTCTGTTTTCTCAGTATTGTTGTTATGTATAAAATAAATAAAAATAAAAAATATCATCCAAAGGTATTAAAATTACTATATTTTTTGGAAAAAACGACTTGATTTTTACTAAAAATTGTATAAATGTGTCTAGTGTTACTTGTTTTAAATTATACTGAGTATAGGTATATTATACTCAGTATAATTTTAGTTCATCAATCCTATGCCACCAGGATTCATCCTTTTAATCTTCCAATAATATTAATAATAAGAATAATAATAATAATGCGTTTAACGTCCGTTTCTCAACTTTATGTCATAACAGACGCCATTCGCACCATTATTATTTTCCATCTACCACACTTCCTGTAATTTTCTACATTTTTAAACTTCTACTTAATTAGTATAGCAATGAGCGAACAAAGGAATTTGAGGGCATTAGTAAGCAAATTTTGAGCATAGGAGTTTGACAGGTAAGGAACCATCTCGATATTTATCTGGAATTATTGAGGGAAACCATGGAAAACCTCAACAAAATGGCCGGTGCAGGAATTACCGTTTCTCGGCGAGAGGCAGCAGTAAAAAGTCCCAGCCACATCTGCCCCCGCCGGGATTCGAACTCGGTACCTTCCGAAGTCGAATCTAGTGCTCTAACCACTACGCCGCCCCGATCGGTTACTGTGTAGATTATACAAATATTACAAGTGAATTTATATAAATTGGTTACACGCCACGGTTACGTCGATCTGGTGAGCACGTGGAATCAATGTCTACTCCCTGCAGTAATAAGAAACGTGTTCGATACGCGCATGGCTCAACCCTGATATCTTCGTACGTGATGATAATAGAGCTTTGTGAATGTTTCTCTGTTCGAACCTAGATACCTTGTAATAATATACCGGGCACATTACCGTGTCAATCATAACTAAATCTATACCACGATTCCTAGATAGATTTAGATTTATTTGGAGTGATAAGACATTTGTATATCTCACAAACACTGCGACCTAGAAGATCTTTTGTGCATCCCCTAATAGTATTATTCCCAGTCTGGTAGAATGCTTTTTATGAACCTTATTACCTTACTGGGGGCTGCTCTCCATATATCCTCAGGCTTTGGAAAGGACCTGTTAAGATATAGCAGCCTTTTGGAGAACACTGCTTCACATTCACATAGAATGTGTTCAGCAGTTTCTTTTGCTTCTTTACAGAAGCGACAGTTATCATCTTGGGCTTTACCCATTTTTGAGAGATGGTATCGCAGAGGGCAGTTCTGATTTGCTGAGCATTAGGAGTTCTTTAGTCCTTTTGGTATTGTGCGAGATAAATCTCTTTGATTGTCTCAGTCCTAGAGTAGACTTCCAACGAGAGGCCTTCTTTTCGTCCTCCCATTTGCGAACCTCTAACATGACATAGATTCCAAGTTAGTTCTCAAGCATGCTGTGGGGCTACGTTTCGTAATGCTTTTATGTGTTCGCTTCACACGATGCGTGTTTAGAAGCCGTTTTCGTAGATGGGTTTGATGCGCGCGCAGTGACAGTTCGAATGTTAACAAAAGTGAACATGTATTGTCTATAAACAGAGAAACGCCATGTTTTCTTTTTTTTTATTCCCCCCACCAATGGCTTTTTAAACCCATGTGCCAGACACAATATAATGAGGATTAAACAAACAGATGATAACACCGTCATGTTTGTTTGTGAGCGTTTGCCCATGTCATCCACCTGACAAGATACTTCTTTCTGATTGGTTCTTAATCAGAGCCAGCATAGAAGCAAGCACGAAAACCAGCCCCGATTCTAATTTTGAGATTCAATTTGTGACACTATTTCCATCCTCTAGCCAGCACGACTCTTGGCGGTGATTACAGCGGCAAAATCAGCCTCGTGTGCTGATGGCTTCAAGTCGGTTTTTATTGACGTGAATTAAAATCGGAACCGTTCAAGACGATTTTTAACTACGACGCCATCTATAAGTCGATGCCTTTAAATTAATGATGAAACAGATATCCGG
Organism: Xanthostigma xanthostigma; assembly: GCA_963575645.1. Taxonomy (NCBI): domain Eukaryota; kingdom Metazoa; phylum Arthropoda; class Insecta; order Raphidioptera; family Raphidiidae; genus Xanthostigma; species Xanthostigma xanthostigma. The sequence continues at coordinate 20,512,754 of OY754468.1, forward strand.
TAACTATCTGGTATTCGGCCTATCCGTATTAATTTAAAATCCGGCCGGATATCGGATAATAAATAAGTACCCGGCCGGATACTGGATTTTAGGAAAATATGATGTTTAAACTTTGGGGGCCATTATTTAACCCACATAACAAATAAAACAATCATCCGGCCTATATCCGTATAATGTGAAGTCCGCTCGGATACCGGATAAAAAAGGAGTAAGTATCCGGCCGGATACCGAATTTTATGAAAATATGATGTTTAAGCTTTAGAGGTACTTTATTTAATCCACATAACAAATATAACAATAATTTTTTATTACACAACAAAGAAAATTAATACTAAGAGCAAATTGTGATGAATAAATACCAATTTCTCTGCCTTAGGAGGTAACAAACGATTCCGGATGGACTTCATATACAAGGCCAGCTGCCGAAAAAGTCTTTCGCTGTTTGCTATCAATTCAATAAATCAATGAAGCACTAACTTCGCCCATAAGCGAAAAGATCCGAGCCCACCCGCAATTCGTGCGCCACCGACGAAGGTTCGCTCGTGTAACGATACTCCAATCGGCTATTTTCGGCCGGATATCCGGCTACAAGGTTGTCCGGATATTCGGTATCCGGCAAAACAGCTATCCGTTTCATCTCTACTGTAAATAGTGGATACTTTTACTTTAAAAACGTCACGTTATTTATGGACGACTCAATACCCATAGAAATTTTCAGTACCCACTAATTATTGCTACCAATCCGGATGCATTCTGTATAGATAAGTAGGTATCACACTTGTGTAAGGATACGACTACGAGTACCGTCTAGTATGAGGACACACCAGCTAACTATCTACGTGTTGTAATTACTGCGGTCTATCCCCGCCGTACTCGAGAGAAATGACACCTAGCAACACACACACACACATACCTGTTACATGATTATTATACCAGGGCATGCGCGTAAAGCCAAATTTTCACTGTGACACTAGCATAATATTATGGAGGTTAGAGGTAAAGAGGACTATCTTATAGGGGGAGATAAGTTGAAAAAGTGTCCATCTAAATTCTAAATGCTGTAAATAACACTTCAAAAATCGTCCGGAATGGCGCTAGCGCTGCATCCAAATATAAAATGAATTTAGCAGTTGTTTACCCTCCATAGCAGTTATAAACGAATTGAAGTGCGCTGAGTTGAAAAATTTAGTATTTTTAATGATTAGAGTCGTTAGTAACACTGCAGTATATAAAATCTAAACTGTTTACGTAGTCCAAAATAATTTAATAAATATAATATTTGACAAAAACGGTGAGGAATTTTGGAATAACTTATGTATCTTGAATATGTGGGGAAACCACTTCCAAACCACTTCCAAAATCCGAATTGGTTTCCTTACATATTCAAGATACATAATAAATATAACCAAAAAATCGAGAATGATTTAATTTTTGTTAGCTTGTTCTAATATTTTTTGTCATTTTATAGTTTATTCCTATCAGTATAATCGTTTGTTTACATGCATAATAGCACGTTTAAAAATGACATTTCAATCAAGAATTAATTTTATATCATATTGCTTTTTTATTTTTTGTTTTACTTTCGAAGAATGCGCCATAAAAAAGCGGAAATTCTTCTTTCCTCGTTTATTTTTCTATCCTACTCTAATAATTTTTGCCCTCCATACGCTTGCTTTAAAAACCCTTTTGCGACAGTGGCGGTCCCCTAATTTAACGCTTTTTGATGGACACTTTTTCGTACACAGAGATGGTTCTTCTTAACTTCTATACTCTCCATACACTAGCAAAAGAGTCTTACAGCTGACGGGTAGCGTATTTCTGTTTTCTTATTGAGTAGAAGGCACTATTGCCTCCAAACAAGCACCTAAACTCTAGAAAAGCATCTTCAATAGAAGACTTTTCCGTGTGCGATTCGAGAACGTTGACTTTAATTCAATGCGCTTTTGAAAGTTGCTGTTGGTGGTTGGGAAGCGGTAGTGCCTTCTACTGAATACGCTTTTGTAAGTTAATGCTGCATTACAAAAATGTGCTTGTCTGAAGGCAATGATGCATTCTACTGAATTTAAAAATAAGAATAGAATAAGAACAATTTTTTATACTAATACTTCATACATAATACATAAATACGCAGTGTACTCTCCATTTAACGTTGAAATTATTTGACTCTAGTTGGTTTACCTTGTTGCTCATACAATGATACACTTAAAATAATGACACACTCACTTTAATATTGTTATTTTGTTGCTTTGTTGTCGGCATCATGCGTACCGAAGATTCTAATAAATTAATTCTTTTGTTTGTTGGGATTATCTTTCATATGTTGAGCTCAGCTGCTTTATTGTAGTATGAATGTTTGTTGGTCAGTTGTAAATTTTATATATTAATATTAATGGATTATTTCTTCTCTCCGTTTAACGACAACTCTCAATAACGCCACAAAGTGCACAGTCCCTTGAGTGTCGCTATATAGAGTTTACACTGTATATTATCGCGCTACTTAATATGGAAAAAGAAAGCAAGTAAGAGATTTTAACTGACAAATGTCTACTTACTACCTATTAAAAATTATTAGTCTTAACTAGTGATGTGCCGGATCGTTAAAAATGTATATCCGCGGATACGGATCTGAATACGGATATTTGGTTTCAAGATCCGCGGATACGGATCTTAACTTTATTAGAGTACGCGGCGGTAAATATTGCACATCGACCTTTGGAAAGAGACTATCTGTTATGGGAAAAATTTATTGACTACTTTAAGAGTTAACTTTCATAACAGATTTTCTCTTTCCAAAGATCGATGTGCAATATCTCATTATAAAGATAGTTTTTTAGTACCTTTGAGTTATGTAGGTACTATTGGTATGGTACTCACTACGATAAATGTTTGCAATATAAAGGTGCCAAATACGATTTTAAAAAATAAAAAATAATCTAAATGGAATTTAACAGTTTTTCATTATTACCTAATCACTTATATATATAAAATTTCATCTATGAATTGAAAATTAATAAGGTAAAAGATCCGTAAAAGATCCGCCAAAAACTAACGGATACGGATACGGATCTTCCTTCTCCCTCGGATATCCGCGCATACGGATACGGATGCGGATATCCGGTACATCATTAGTCTTAACCCTAAATTCTGTCCTTGTATCTATGTTATTTACTTTTGCATAACGAAGTATGCTTATAAAAAAATATTCTGAGTTTTTAATTAATTTACACGTTTTCATGTTATTTTTCGCACTACACCCAATAAAATACCTACTTTTCATGCATAAATAACGGTCACATTTAACGCAAGTGCGCGAAGTAAAACAAATATCACGAAAGAGTAAAAAACTTCCTTCAAAAAAGCCACTAAAAAAAGAAAACTAATAAAATTTTTAGGTTGGCGTCAATTTAGCAAAAGTTAATTAAAAATTGTAGTAACTTAACTGGCACCGACCTTAAAATTCCATCAAGGTTAAATTTTTTCTATGAAAAGTTCTTATATCAAGATATCTAACTTTTTGCGATTTCTTTACGCGACTTACAAAAAATCGACAATATTGTCAAAGTAGACAACTTTATTCCAAGTATTTTTTAAACGAAAAAAACATTTTATATTCCCTTGAACATGACACGTTTCAACGTAGCACACATGTGTACGTCGCGCTGGAACAAATTTATCAAATTAGTACATGCGATATGTTTACGATAATCTCTAAGATATCTATTTTCTTTTACATAATATTCCCAAAAGTGTAATAACGCCGTCCCCACAAAAGCAAGACGCGGTCCCCTCTAAACAGTTAGCTTCGATTCAGAACAAGGAATCGTCGACGCTGTACAAATGTCAACTTTTACAGGACTAAACAAAACTCTTGTGTTAGAATCGACTCGAAAAAAATTTGTGATAGTTATAACACATCTATACAACACGTCAAAGTACATATGTTAATAAAAACTGTTCAATTTTTTTTGTATTAATTTATAGATATTGTTTTGCACGCTATTAACCTAATAATTTTAATACGAAACTGGAAAGTAACCTGCTGAACCGGTTTAAGTAAAATTTACGGTGAAACTATTAAATAGAGAAAGAATCATCAAAATCGGTTCACAAATACTGAAGATATGAGGTCACATATTATATAAAAACCTTCTTTTTTATTAAGATGAAGGAAGGTTTTGGTTGAGGTTGAGGAAATAAGCTTTGCCAGTGTTTCGCTAGTGGCCAAAGTTTCGATGAAAATAAATTTTTCGAAACGTTGGCCACTAGCGAAACACTGGTAAAGCTTATTTTATGATTCTCAACCAAAACCTTCCCTTCATTTTAATATTCTATTGGATCAACACTACTTTATACTGAAGACTTCTTTTTTATGGTCATTTAAAAACTTCTGAACACATTTTAGTGAATTTAAATAACCCAAGGCAATCCGACCAAAACTGGCGATCTGTAGAGCTAGGACGTACATACGTACAGACCAACCGATAACTGCTGTTCGTGATTTTCAATTACAATTTTAGTAGTATTTACGAACTCGAATGGATTTAAAAATGGTTCTGTTTTATAGATCAGAATCTCCTTTTTTCAAAAAGTTTCAATTTGAATTGATTTCGTGTGAAATTAACTTACATAATGGGTGTTTTTTTTAGAGGTATACAAATTTAAAATGAAATAAAACACGTAAAAATAAGGTTGCTGGCCACGTTGTTGGCTTTTTTTAAAATATAATTTTATGCCATTAATGTTTAAATATGATTTCGGGCATATGGGCGCCACGGCTGGCTTGAATAAAGCGCAATCGGGAAGTCCAATTTTCGATCACTTTATCGAGCATCTGGGGCCGTATATCGCCAATAGCGCGGCGAATGTTGACTTCCAAGTGATCCAACGTCTGTGGTTTATCGGCGTAGACTAGTGACTTCACGTATTCCCAAAGAAAGTAATCCATACGTGTGAGATCAAAATTTTGCGTTGAAAAAGAGGATCAAGCTGAATATTGTTTTCGGCCCATTCACCGAACGTACGGCGCGCATAATGGTCACGCGGCTTTAACTCTTGCACAAGCTGGATCTTGTAAGCTCGTAAGCCAAGATCTTTTTGCAAAATCTTCCACAACGTGGATAGGCACAGTCCCAATTGCTGTGCACGACGGCGTATCGACTCATTCGGGTTCTCCTCAACACTACGCACCACAGCAGCAATGGCATCTTCTGTGCGCACTGTATGGCGTCTTTGTGGATGCGTATTATCAACTAGAGTATGCGTAGTTCGAAAACGATCCATGGTTTTCCGAATAACTTGCTCGGATGGACGATTATGTCGACCGTAAAATGGACGTAGCGCACGGTATGTTTGGCAAACTGAACAATAATTTTCAAAATAAATTTGCACAATTTGCAAGCGTTGTACTGATGTAAGTCTATTCATGGTGAAATGGCAAAACATACTGACCACAAATCATCTGTCAACTGTCAAATTAACTGTCACTTGAAACTGTGCTGCCAATTTCAAAACCAAACCTCCAAAAAAAACACCCTTTATAACTTTTTATATGAACGAAAGTCAGCTCTGACGCGCAAAGCGATAATAAAGCACATATAGCCGCGCAGAATTAGCAAATCCGTCACATGCAATTGCGAACGTCGATTTAAAATTTTTTTTTGTTAGATAATACGAATATAAGTAACATATTAAGTTTAAACGCCAATCGGAGCACCGCACGATGGTTAAAAAAAATGGCAAAAATCGTCCATATCACTTTTTGGCGATTTACGGGAAAACTATGCATTTGACAAATTAAGTGTAGGGAAATAAAAAATGCGCAATAAAAAGATAAATCGAATGAGTTTTTGTGAGCTCCGATCGGTCCAGTAGTTTTTTAGTAAATTGCAAAAAACCGCTCTTTTGGGCCATTTTTTCGAAATTCCATAACTTCCGTTCTATTAAATATGAAGACTTGAAACTTTAATAGAATATGTGTTTTGTAAGCTTCAATACGCATACAAAATTTCAGCAAGATCGATGTTATACTTTTTGAGAAACTTTGAAAAAACCGAAAAAAGGCCCTTCCGAAAAGGGTCCCTGAAAAAGTTTTGGGCCAGCGTAGACCAATTTTTCAAACGTGCTTTTGTTCATCGAGAGTTGCTCTACAACATCCTGCAATGCCGTACCATTACACCTAGCGAAAGTGCGAAAAAAATTGATTTTAAAAAAGGGAGCTTCCGCGGCATAATATGCACAATTGTACGTAAATATATAATGATATCATTATTATTATTGCCATTTTCGCTTTAAAACGCTTTTTTTAATCAATTTTTTTCGCACTTTCGCTAGGTGTAATGGTTCGGCATTGCAGGATGTTGTAGAGCAACTCTCGATGAACAAAAGCACGTTTGAAAAATTGGTCTACGCTGGCCCAAAACTTTTTCAAGGACCCTTTTCGGAAGGGCCTTTTTTCGGTTTTTTCAAAGTTTCTCAAAAAGTATAACATCGATCTTGCTGAAATTTTGTATGCATATTGAAGCTTATAAAACACATATTCTATTAAAGTTTCAAGTCTTCATATTTAATAGAACGGAAGTTATGGAATTTCGAAAAAATGGCCCAAAAGAGCGGTTTTTTGCAATTTACTAAAAAACTACTGGACCGATCGAAGCTCACAAAAACTCATTCGATTCGTCTTTTTATTGCGCATTTTTTATTTCCCTACACTTAATTTGTCAAATGCATAGTTTTCCCGTAAATCGCCAAAAAGTGATATGGACGATTTTTGCCATTTTTTTTAACCATCGTGCGGTGCTCCGATTGGCGTTTAAACTTAATATGTTACTTATATTCGTATTATCTAACAAAAAAAATTTTAAAATCGACGTTCGCAATTACACGTTTTTTAGGACACGAATCAGCTAATTCTACCCGACTAATACCGTTAGGTTAGCGGTATGTGCACACGATATTTTAAGGAAAGAAATTCTACTTAATAAAAATAATTATGGTGTGTTCCGAAATATAATCCAGTATAATAGCCAGTGTTAATGACGTCATGAATCGACGCCGTACTGTTGATTCATTCCGAAATATACTGGCCAACGCGTTGACGTATTATTACTCCCTTCGTCCAGCAAAAGTAATTGTTTACTTTGTTGATCAAACATTATAGCAAATAACAAATAATAAAATAAAAAATACCACAAAGTCTGATGAACACACGTCTGGTTAAATATTAATGCTACGTCACATCTGTCTCACCAGTACAATATGGTGGCATACCAGTACAAATATGGCGTCGGATTCATGACGTCATTAGCACTGGCCAGTATACTGAGTTAAATTTTGGAACATACCCCATATATTCTCTGTTTTCTTTTGATTTTTAAAACATTGTGTTAATCTTTGTGAGTTTTGTGGTTTCTAGTACGTATGTTGCAAAAAATTAATGAATGAACTTTATTACTTTACGCCTTTTATTATTTTTATTTTATTATTTATTATTATTTTATTTATAAGCAGGTTCAATAAAATTCTTTATTTAAATTCTTTCTTTAATTTTACTTAGACTTAAACTGTGGACTACTTATAGACCGACATTTATGGGAACAAAATTAACTTTCACTGAAGTGACGTTGCGGGAAACCGCTAGTACTAGAATATTTTTGCGTTGACAAAGTTTGTATCAGTAGCAGCAACAAGACGTTCTAATCTAAAGCTCCGACACACGCACCCACGTAGGTATGTGCTGTACATGTAAGACGACCTTCGCCCTCAACACAACTTACAGCGATGTCCACGAACATCAAATTCCAACCTCAAGCGTCCCTCATGAACTATCTCACACACATATCACCTTACATACAAGCACTTGCGTGTACAGCATAACCTATAAACTACGAACCCTCTAACCTTCGAACATGTTCATTGAAAACATCTTCATATAATACGGAGCACGTGTACACCTATGCTATCTGAGAATCGGGGGTTCCCTATTCCTTCTCGAACTAATATGTCGCGAATTGTTGTCAGGCGTGTCGCGAGAAATTTTATTTTTCAGTATATAGTTCAATTCAGAAATTGTATTGTCATTGACTAATATTTACAGTTTCACAATGCAATATAAACGGTACAGTTTTTATTCATGGGACAATCTAAGTACGGTTGTGCTTTACATTGTTTGTTTTATTGCTTCATTTAGTTTGTTAGTAACTAAAGGCAGCTGCGCACGATTTTGCCGCTAGATCCCTTGCTAGATTTTAAGGAATAGTTTTTATGGACGTATTGAAATTTGCTTTGTAGATGGGTTTGGAGCGCGCGCGGTGATAGTTTGAATGTTAACAAAAGTGGACGTTTATTGTCTCTGAACAGAACACACACAATGGCACATTGTTTTTTTGTAGTCGTTTGTCCATATTGCTCACGGAACAAGACACTGTTTTATGATTGATTCTTGCTCAAAACGATCAGAAGAATTACAGGCAAGAAAAATAGCTCCGGCTTTTCAAGCAACGAAACCAGTCTCGTGTGCAGCGGCCTTAACTCACTGCCTACAATTTTCGAGTGGAATTATATCTGCATTTACTCTGCGCAGCTCGGCAATAACAGACCCTTATTATTTCATAAATAAAATCTAAATATAAATAGTGAAGTCTTTCTATTATTGTTCTAAATCAATTATCGGCTTTCTTTTTTTTTGTAAACGTCACCAACCGTTACGATTACATAAGCCTGATACTAAAGAAATTAAAATCAAACTTTATTGCTTATTTTTAGAAGGAACAACCTACACTTTCGTATGAATCAAGAAAATTCTCAACCAATATTGTCGTCTGTCGCGTTAAAATCCATCCTCTCTATTACGGACGGTCGCCGTACCAATCGGATGCTACAACCTCACTTGTCGAGCATCTATATACAGTATCTCTTTCTCGGTGTACCAATGAAATGTTTCTAAAATACGAAAATAAATGTTCCTTGTTGTTTACGTTAAATTGTGTTTATAAATACTGCCTGAGAATGAACGTGTAGCTCATCAGGTGCGGCACTTCTCACGATTATTTGACAGCTTGTTAGTTGACAGTAGTTTTAAATAATTAATAAATTTTAAAGTATACCTATATAATTATTTATGACCTGTAATCCTGTGAAAACAGTAATTAAGAAACGGGTACTAATATAAATAGAAAAAAAATATTAGAAAATGGTAAGTAATAAATGGCCTACTATAAAATTTTCCGCTCTAATTATTGAGCTACTTATACAAATAAATTATCTAAGTAAACACTAAACGCTAGCTTTTCCTGATGTATAATTATTGCTGTATAATTATTTTAATTCGAGTAAAAAATTGGAACATGATAATTAAATGAAATGCTTAAAAAACATGTTTTGGGGAAGTAAAAGGTCTCGAGAGAAGACGTTTACTTCGGTGAAGTTATTATTTTATTAGCATGAAAAGGAAATTTTTGGCTGCTAATAACCGAAAAATAATAATTTATATAAATAAAAATGTAATGTTCGTCTGTAATCGCAAATCCCTGAAAGTTCTTAACCCGATTGCTTTGAAATTTTGACACAACGTTGCATTCGGATACGAGCTTGTTTTTATATACCTACTAGCGGTCCCGCCCGGTTTCACCCGGGTGCAAAAGAACGAATGGGGAAGGAAGGAAAAAAATTTAGGGGTGGACTACCCCTAACATTTAGGGGGATGAAAAATAGATGTTGGCCGATTCTCATAGATACCGGATAAGCACAAAAAATTTCATCAAAATCGGTCAAGCCGTTTCGGAGGAGTATGGCAACGAAAACTGTGACACGAGAATTTTATATATATAAAGATTATACTTAAAAACAGCGTCATATGGCGTCATCTGTTGGACGTTAAAGCAACATGTCGTTTACCATAGCGTTCATTTCATGGGTATAGTTTATTTTTTGCTTTTTTTTAATAAAATTTGCTATACTAAATATTTTACCGCAGCGGGAGCGCCATCTGTTTAAAATAATAGTTACACGCTCAAATCAGACTGAACCACAGCAACGCGTAGCCGGGTACAGCTTCTTAATGAATAAAACGGAACCGTGGCGAATTTTTTTATAGCATTATCAAAGAATATAATACCACTTTGGAAAATGTGAGCCTAATACTTTTCTGTGAGAAAACATTATTGATACTCGTCAATAATAATATCTCATTTAAAACGCGTGTTAAACGTGACATTATCTGATTGAATAAGGAGAACCGACGCGAATGATTAATTTATTGGTTCCGTGATTACGTCAAAATACCGCTTATTATTCAAGGGGCGAATGGAATCGCTTAGATACCGGGAAAATTTCCGACGGTCCGCTAATCAATTTTGTTAGGGGCCGCACAGTGGGGCCAAGTACACTAATTTGTGGCAGAAACTCCAATGGCAAAATTCGACAGCAGGTAGTAAATAATACTTAGATACTAAAGTTGAGTAGTGCGTGTACTCGCTACCACCAAGCGTCGAGCGCAGATCATGCAGTCATCCAGTTCAGACCAGTTTGATTGTTGGTTATCCTAGCGACTATACGAGCGGAATGAAATTTGGCTATTACTTTGTGTTAACAGTGCGCCTCAGTGTTATTATATAAAAAATTGCTTTTAGCATGGAGTGTTTACCCTCAGGTTGGTCTTTTGTTTCTTAATTGTTATTACGGTTTTTAGGTACATAGGATGTTCTAATTATATAACCAAAATAAATATGTTAATTGCACTTGTTACTTGAATCTATATATATGATTTTACTTGTCATTAGGGCAGATCATGTTCCTAATTCTAACTCTGAATCAGTCTTTGTAACTTGTATTTGTAGAATCACGAACAAAATGTTGCGCATATTTGCGCCTTTTGAAGAAAATTTTAGTGAAAAATGAGACTATGGTAGTTGTCATTTTTAAGGATATTTCTTTCTTCTCTTTTAAGGATCAGGTTCCATGGACACTAAACGCACCAAATGTCAGTAGTTTGAAGAAATAGATAGCAACGAATCATTAAGTGATAATGATTCCGACGTTTCCCTATAAAGTTGCTGCATAAATCCAATACATGTAATAATTATTTTTGGCAATGTAATCATATAGCATAAAAATATTAAATATTTTTATAATGTTCATTATAAATGTTTTATTTACCTAGAAAAACACAAAAAAATATTAAAATAATTTCTGCCAACAATTTATATATTTGGCCCCAGTGTGGGCCGCCAGGAATAAAATATTTTTGGTGGACCGCCGATCTAATTAATTTTTTTCTTTATAAATATGTCATTGATATTTAGAAACCAATAATATTGATGCGACTGGTAGCTATTTTATTATGAAATTTTAAAGAATTTCTTTACGTTTTATCATTATATTTAGTTGTGCTTATTAAAACTAGTTATTATCAATATAGATTCCTTTTTGAAAATACATACCGTAGTTTTCGGACTATAACACGCACCTTTTGACGTAATAACGTCTTATAAATTGATGAAACACCAGCTGCACGCACGAAAAAGTGTAACGCCGTAACGTTCCGCCTGACCCTGTGCGTGCAAGCGAGAGCGCAGTATAAGCGATAGAGAAGCACGATCGGCCCAAGTTTGACAGCTACTAAAATTTAGGTTATGTATTATTAAATATGATATTCAAGCGGAATACGTTATCCCGTAAAACTATCGTCCGTAAACCGACTTTACAGACAACCAATTTTTTTTTTACATAGAAAAATACACTTAAATTTAGAGTGCGTCTTATGATCCGAAGATAACATTAAAATAATTATATTTTTTTTTCAATAAATCGTTTCTATTTTTATGTCAACAATAAATAAAAATTATTATCCGAAAGTAGCATTAAAATACATTTTTCTTAAAATCATCTTATAAATTTGAAGCGTGGCTTATAGTTCGAAAAATACGGTACTTTAGTGTTGTACTTATATGATTGCCAGCCATCTTAAGAAGTTTTTAAAAATAAGACAGAATACTCAGAATGCTTTGAAATTGCGTCCCTAAGAGTCAATATTATCAAAAAATCTCAATGAAAGACACCACCTCCCTCTGTTAAGGTGACACTACCACTCTCCATGTGAGCCGTCGATCTCATTTATCCTGGTGCTATTTAATATACTCCATCCGCCCCTGCACTTATTAAAGAACAATGTTTCAAATAATATCTTCTTTTCTATCAAAAACATTCCGAACAATCTTTTAATTTTGTCAGTACAATGTAATTAAAAAATGTCCGTTTACTGAACTATTTACACAGAATATGATAAAAAAAATAAAGTAATCTCTACGTTGGTCGCGTATGATTGACATTTATAATATAATGAGTGCTATATGCCGACTAGCGATAACGTCGGAAGTAAAAAAAAACAATAATGAAGATAGTGAACATGCAGGATTGTTGGATAGTGCATTAAAAACACATTCAATTCGACGCACCCCCAGTTGCACATAAACACTATATCAAAGTTTGACAGCCTTCTGATTATTATTCATGTTTCATATACAGACTGTTTTCTTCTCTTTATTGTTTTACAAAAAGTTCTTTTCAAATGTTTTAGTCGCTCTTTCGTACTTCATTCGTCTTCATTTTTGGAGTAAGCATTAATTGACGAAATGTACACGTATATCATAAAATGTTTATAATTTAGCTGTTTCAGGGGGCACGGTAGTAACCCCGCCGAGTCCTTTTCTCGAAGCGACTCACGGCACTTTTGACCCCCGTGTAACTTCGTTGTGGATAAATCAAGAAGTTTGGAGGACATATTATAACTGGCTATATTGCCGATATACCGAATTATTGCTAGTCACACTTCTTTAATTTTGTCACTGACACACTCATCGATCATCAAAATTCTAAAGTACTTTTAGCAGTCTCACAAACTTGAAATTTTGAAAATTAGTTAGCGTTTAGCCTATAAAGAAAGGAAAAAATGAAAAATCTCGAAATTTAATTGTTAGAAAAGTCAATAGACACAGGAAGTGGGCGGGTCCAGTACGATAACACTATGCACCCAAATTTTGAATTTTAAGTCATAGAAAACGCTAAATTTTGACGTTCAAAAAAAAAAACTTTGCGGATTATTCACAAATTTCCTCAAAAATACGTGAAAAAAATGGAACTACTTTTCGTCTTTCACTGTCATTTTTTGAATCTAACCAATCAAAAATCACAAATACACGTCATAGCAACTGGTGTAGAATTATTGTATAACTATCTCACTTTGAATGCAGCTTTCGATTGTGTTATGGAAGCAGGGTCGTATTTAGATTCGCATACCCGTTTATCGTTCACCCCGGAATTGTTTTTTTAAAAACTCAACATTTGCCCCTTCCCGTTTCACTGCGAGACAATTCGCATACCCCTTTATCGTTCACCCCAGAATTACAATTCGCATACCCGTTTATCGTTCACCGCGGAATTGTTTTTTTAAAAACTCCACATTTGCCCCTTCCCGTTTCACTGCGAGACAATTCGCATACCCCTTTATCGTTCACCCCAGAATTACAATTCGCATACCCGTTTATCGTTCACCGCGGAATTGTTTTTTTAAAAACTCCACATTTGCCCCTTCCCGTTTCACTGCGAGACAATTCGCATACCCCTTTATCAAAAAAAGCGGTGGTTTTCAATCTTCATGAAAATGTGAGTTTTAAATTTAAAATTCGTTTTATAAATTAAAATTTCCAAATACGACTCTGCCCTGAACGTTCAATTGTATTTCATTCCAACCAATTGATATTTCTATCTTTGTTTATCATAGGTACAGGTATATATAACTTTCTCTTTTCTTATCACTATATAAGACAAGATAGCGATCGCTATAGTAAATAATATATTTACTATACCATATTTAATTTTTTTAAATTAATTTATAAAAATTAATTTTCCGCACTTAAAACGACCAATAACGCTGTTATATGTTATATAAAACAATAATTGTGAATTTCCAGTGGATATTTTGCATAGCAAGTTATCGTACTCTTACCGAAATGAGATCCCATCAAAAACATAAAAGTCAGTTATTTTAGTTAGTGTCTATGGAAGCACCTGTCTAGCAAATTTGTTTGAATTGTTACCTAATCAATGGCCTATCAGCATTTATAGTGACCGTATCAATATTAGATATCTTTATTTTTATAATCTTTATAATGACTTGGCAATTGCACGACTCCATAATTATGAAAGAATTACTAAGTAAATCTAAACAGTGCAATTAAGAATAACGTATTTATATGGTGCCCTGTAATTGCCAAGTCATTTTAATTACGTATTATAGAAATAAAGATGTCTAATATTGCAACGGTCACTATAAATGTTGATAGGAATTTGATTAGGTAACAATTTACAGGTGTTTCCATATGAACTAACTAAAATAACTGACATGGTTTTACATGAGATCTCACAAATTTTTGTAGCGGAAAAACTGCCATGCGAGACTATTTACATTTTATGTTTTTGATAGGATATATTTTACTGAAAACGGCAGCCGGAATTTTAAATAAATATTATCTATTTTTGCACGTCACCTTAAATTTTATTTTATCTTGATGCCAATAACTACTAGATGTGTCATTTTAAAACATAAATTATTCTAGAATCGATAATGAAGCACAAAAATGTTTTTATTACATTATTTAAAACTTAAAATTAATTTTGACAGCTATATTAGCATGATCAAAAATACTTTCAACGTACGAAATAATTTCAAATCGGCTTATATTTTTACTTTTAATACACGCCGTATAAATATTATCACTCCGAATAATCAATACATTACTAGACTAATAATTAATTAATATGTATAAAAAAATCAATAAATCCACATAAATGTGCATACGAAATTAGGAAATTGTATGGAGTGTACAGTGATATTCATTCAACTGTAAACTTGCAAAGCACCAATTTGTTGGTGTAAGTATCTAGTGACGGTGTTGATGGTGGGAAACTTGTCTTCTGTCGTTTAAAATTTAAATGACAAAAAATTAGAAAATTAAAGTATATACAATAAAAAATGCAAAACAAGCATAAATCAATGCACTAAAAAGTAGAATATATATTTCTTTCTTTTCTGTAACGTTTAAAAGCGTGGGACACTCACTGTACCAATATTTCATTTAATTCATCGAGCGCCTCACGATTTCAAACGTTATAGAAAAGAATAAAAATGTCTACTTTTTGGTGTATTGATAAATGTATGCTTTTTATTATTTTTTTTAAATACAGTGTAAACTCTATATAGCGAAATTGAAGGGACCGGGTATTTTATTGCCTTATAAAGAGTTTTCTTTAAACGGACAGTAAAAGAAAAGAAAATAATTTTACGAATAAGTTATTTTAATTTTGACTAAATTAAGTGCAATTTACATAACAAAATTATAATCTGGTAACTTTGTTTGTCGTTTTTTATTTCGCCAGTATTTTAATTGTATTTTTGTGCTATTTTATTCATTTCGCAGGATATATAATTACGATTTACGAAAAACACATTTCTAAGAATCCCATTGTTGGGGTCTAAATAATAACGTATTGTTTCGCTATTGAGAGTGGTTGTTACGCTATATAATATATGGGTAATAATGTTAACCAAACAAACCTTAGCAATTTTTAGGTTTTAAAGAGTTCTTCGTTAAATCGAAGATCGCTATATAAAGCTTACACTGTATCAATTTTCAATTTTTATAAAAAAAAATTGTGAGGCGACCCTATTCAGCTGCGACAAATATTTAATGTTATGTTATATGAGTACTGCTATATAAGAAGAAATATAAGCCTCGCGTTTCTTTATGACAGCCAACATATGTCATAATATCAGCTGTCGGTTTTATGAAACTGATAAACATAATCGGCGCTTGATAAATGCGTCTTCAAATGTTTCCGTTCTTTTTGTTCGTATCTACATTAATATGTATGACTACTGAAACTTTATAGAACTGATAATATAAATTGGTTTGTGGTAGACAGATTTTTTTTATCTAATGAAGTGTTCATAATTTGTTTTGTTATGTTGATCTTTGTTGACATTTTTAGTAAAAACTGAGAAAAAGTTAATTAAACAATGAAATATAACCTACATTATTTCATATTAATTACAGTACATTATTATGTGTGACTGTATCGCTTGTTTTTTTGTAAAATAAACATTTTTCTATAGAACTTTTATAATTTACTGGTACTGCGATAAGATATTATTTTGACTTTTAAGTACTTAGTACTTACTTTATTTCTAGCGAGTAGCGACATCACACTTGTTATTATAAACCAAGATCCCAGACCCGTCAAACCTAAGTCACTTCAGTACTGCTAGGATTTTATCAGTAAATGTACAATATTTAGTTAAAAAAGTGTGTCAATTTCCTTGAAAGTAATAACAGGTTCTAAAGATACATAAAACACGTGCTTACCTACGTACGCAATGGTATTACGCATGCACATGAGTGCAAGTGACAGCATTAGATGATTTTTTGTTGTTTGATAGCTTCACTAAATGTTTATTTGGTTCCATGAAGTTTTTCTCTCTTAAACTCATGGACTACTCTGTGTGTATGTGTGTGTAAGCAAATAAAAAACCTAAATCTCATGAAGCTGTCAAAAAAATCATCTAATGCTCTCCCTCGTACTCATATGCATGCATAATTACCATTGCACGTATTTTATGTATATTTAGAACCTGTTTTCTCTAAAAGGTCCCCGCTTTCAAGCTAGCAAATTGGCATACGTTTTTAACTAAATATTGTACTGCATTTACTGATCAAATCTTAGCAGTACTGAAGTGACGTATGTCTGGCGGGTCTGGGATCTTGGTATATTACTTTAGGAGAAATGGAATACGAACATAAAAAACATAAAATATTTATTTTGTTGTAATACAAAAATTGACGTTCAAAAAATTTACGTGGCTCATTAAAAAAAGGTTTTACTAATCGGTGTTTTTGTAATCTGAACGATATTATATTGTAATACTAGCGACTCGGTCCGGCTTTGCCCGAATTTGTAGATTGCCGCCGTTTTTTCGTTGACTTAGGGCTCTTGTTAACGACCGTTTTAGTCAACGGGTAACGGGCCGACGCGAAACGGTTACCTTTGTACACGATCCGCATATACGTGAACGCGTCCATTGTTATCGATATCAGTTCTATACATAAAGGGCGAAGAAGTGCAAGTACGTTATGTCTTGCTTGTTTATTTTTGTAATTTTTTTAAGTCTTGTCCCAACACTGGCCTATTATGAACAAGGCTAATTAATAAATCCATATCAATATCAATTTAAAACTCCATATTCACATTGAGAACAAGGTAGGTAGGTAGGTATAGGTAAAAACGTGCGCGCACATTTGTCGTCGTGAACAGACTTCTATGAAATTACGTGGTCCACTGCATCGGATCGACCACCGTCGCGCCGAGGGGCGACGTGCGGGTATCCGTTGAGTTTTGTTGCAACGGTTAACATGCCCGTCGCGT
Source organism: Xanthostigma xanthostigma (assembly GCA_963575645.1). Classification (NCBI taxonomy): domain Eukaryota; kingdom Metazoa; phylum Arthropoda; class Insecta; order Raphidioptera; family Raphidiidae; genus Xanthostigma; species Xanthostigma xanthostigma. Next base: position 20,530,226 of record OY754468.1, read on the forward strand.
TAACAAACACCCACACTAACCTATTGAACACTGCTCGTCGGCCCGTAGCTCGTCATAAAAATCGGGCCGTTATCCGTTGTCGTTAACAAAAGGCCTTATGTTGCAAAATTGCTCTCCACGAAAAGCGATTTACTAAATTTTAATTTTTAGCCAGGTTTTCGTATTATTTTCTGTTTTATTTTTTTATTTTATCATCCCCTTTACCCCCCTTTCAATCTACGCCCTTGACCTCAAGTATATTAGTTAGCTTTGTCGGTGTTTGATATTGCAGCACCATTTTGTACAAGTAGCCATAGGAAATAGAGGTAGATATATGCTGACGTAATTTACCTTTGTAACGTTATATTATCTTATGCTATGTCACAAAATGTCAACTGTCAAACTGTCAAAAAGCAATTTTAAAAACATAAAAGGCATTTCTTAATCCCTGATATAACCACAACTAAACATAAGTTACGTATTATAAAGATATTTATAAACATTCAAAAATATCTCTACTCTTACGCAGCCATTGAAATCAATAATAATTCCACATCTACTGGGAAGAAATAGATAATGCAACGGGAGATAAACTCGCAGCTGTAAAAATAAAAAATAGTAATGTTTGACTTAAAACATGACTAGAAAAATTAAAATATTTTCATTTTTTTTTCATTCTATCAATCTTTTTATAAAATGAAATATAAAAAATTGGTTGTCTGTAAAGTCGGTTTACGGACGATAGTTTTACGTGATAACGTATTCCTCAACCTCCCAAAATTTGGTTTCAATCCGCTTATCCTTGGTGTCGGAATGATAAGAAATGTCAAAAGTGACGTTTGCAACTGTCAAAGTATTATGTTCTAATAATAATTAGTTATTCCAATACTTAACTTAGAAGGCGTTGCATTTCACAAAATACTAATGTCAAAAAATTGAATTAAACATTAGAAATGCAGCCGTTTTCATGTTAAGACAAGACATACGTTATCTTCTAATTTCCATGTACGGCAAACAAAGACGACCGACCGCGTCGCGCCATGCATTAGACAACATTGCATTTATACAGCTATTTTTCTATATAAATTTGTATAAAAAAACTGTTTAGGCAAATTCTGTTATACGAAATCTATGTAAAATGTTCTCCTCTTTCGTTTAAGACTGGTTTCAAACCGATCTGATTTAAATTGAGCGAGAAATTAGCAAAAAGCACGCACAGGGTCAGGCGGAACGTTACGCGTTACGAACGTTAGGATTTAGGAACGTTACACTTTTTCGTGCATGCAGCCGGTGTTTTATCAATTTATAAGATTGGTGATTCATCAATTTATAAGACGTTATCACGTCAAAAGCAGTCAGTATTTTTACCTACTTACAAAAAATTCTAGTTTTTACTGTATTTTAAAATCTACTCCATTATAAAAATAAAATAAAATACTATGCTTAGAGCTTCCAGTTAAGGTAGCTCACTCGTGAAGCGGTTTTTTTAGGAATTTAATAAAATTGAAATATAAGGTTAATAAATATGTCTCTATATATTTAACTTAAAAAAATTAAATTTTTTCACCGACTATAAAACGAGATATTAACAATCAAAATGTGCATAATTAACATGCTGAAGAGTGAAGGTATACTACGTATAATGAAAACGAGTACATTCAAGAATATCTCGAAAACGGTTCTTAGTATATTTCTTAACAAGTAAAAGTACGTATAGGCTATTCGCGCCTAAAAACTAATGCATTGTAAATTCAAAACTTATACATTTTTTAAATAAACTGAATTTTTTTACCGAGTTAAAAAAACTACCCTAGATTTTTAAAATAAAGATATTTTTATTGTAGGTACTTGCAATTATTGTAAATGTATAGGGTAAGGGTAGCTACCTGTATATTAAAGCTTAGGTGTTTTGGGTACAATCTCTTACAAAAATTCACGGGGAATATCTAACTGTAGGTACTTACTATTACGCTATACTTCTACGACTGTCGCGAGTGAACTACCTTAAAACATCAAGGGTGTTAATATTTTTTTCTGGGGGAGGATAAGATCACACAAGAATACTCACGAAGGAAGGTGTCAAGCAAAATATTAATTCCCAAACCAATTTTACAAATTTTTTGTTTAAAAGTATTTCTAAATTTTATTTCTAGCCAGGTATTCGTATTATTCTTTTATTATTATGATCCTGGGGGGGAAATTACCCCCTTTACCCTACCCCCTTATCTACGCTCTTGAATAAATAAATAAATAACTTTATATCGTACATATTATCTGTACATATTAGAGTCAACAGTATCATTTTACTTATTTAACAAATTCATGTGTCCTGTAAAAGACGTTTAATAGTATAAGTACTTTCGAAATTCATTTTTGAAAAGCCTTTTTATTTGTCACACCCTGCATTGAATTTTTAAACCCGTATAGCCTTTAAACGTTCAAACCTACCCCAACATAAAAAATAAATAAATTACGGCTCTGTGAACTTAATAAAATAATAACGGAATGGTAAAAATGTACGTCTGTTTATTTTTTGAGCATCAACACTTGATGTGTAAAACACATTCTAAAAACACGCACATGTATCAAGATGTCACCGAGGTCATTAATTCTAACCGATTTGGAGTGTAACAGAAGAAACACAGCTGCCTCATCAGCCAGATCATTCCAACACTTGTATCTACACACATAACTCGTAACACTAATCCGTAAACCATGTTCAACAACAACATTTTTTCTTAACGAAGTGTTGATTTTTTAATACTTTAACAGTTAATATAATGGCATTCAACCAAAACAAACGTACATAATATGTGTAGCCAAAAAAACAAAACAGCTTATGTTCAATTTTTAACTTCCCGCCATCAATGTGAAGAACAAGTGTGGGGTACTCAATATTTTATGTTTTGTTTGTCTAATTGTAAGATACACCGTGAAACTGATCGTAAATTTACACTGACAGGCTCTTATTTTTTCCCTCTGTGCGTATATTACGCATATTTATAGGACATACGAAAAAAGCATTCACTTGATATACAGTGTGTTCACCGATAGTGGTAACAGTGAATAATTCGTGTATTCTACTAGATACAATAAAAGTTTAAGTAGATTTTGATGTGAAACATCTATTGGGGCGTTTCGCAGCAAATTCATGTCGTGACGGAAACCGGATCCGTGTTGCCAGAGTCATCTTTTTTTAAATTTTAAATGTAATAGTTCACATTGACTAGACCTGATTCAAATAATTTTTAAAACGTCGCGTCGTACAGTTGTTCATCAACAGCCATTGTATTGTAACTGTTCTGTGGGTCAGTTTTCTCTGCAATGTTGCTGGAGTTGTTTGCATAATTTATATTATTTGTTTATTTAAGGTTAGAAACGTGTTTAATGTATGTTTCACATCTGCTAGGCGTCCCATTACGGAGCTCTAATCTTCAAAAATTTACATAGCTGCGAGTTTGGCTATTTCTCCAATTTTGATTTAAGATATTTTATAAATCATCCACTTTAGCCTGGTACATTATTATATGAAAACTGCTCAAAATTTCTTCCGAATCAGTCAAAACAAAAAAATAAATAAATAACCCGGCAGTCTGTATTATAGTAAGTTACATAAGCCTATATATTTACAGACACACACTTTGTAGCTACATAACATACGGCGCTATGCTTAAATATTTTATATGACGTATGGATCTACGTACAACTAACACATCTTTGTATGCCGACGCACTCGACTGGTAGACTTGCTCATGTACTTGCCTAACCCAGTAACGTAGTGAAATCAGACTCTGATTCAGAACTGATCTCGTAGTCACAAAACGTTTGTTAAAGCGTCATCTACCCGGTGTCTACTATTTTTCTTTATACCTCGGTCGAAAGTACGTACTTTCTTTATAACTCGGTCGAAAGTAGGTACATACTCCCTGCATCAATTTTAAGGCAGAAAGTCTAGCGTCCGTGTAATCCCACCATTGCATTAATGTTAGATTTTGTGCCTTAAAATTGATGTCGGAAGTATGTACCTACTTTCGACCGAGGTATAAAGAAATCAATCAATTAATTACTTTTCGAGAAGGATCGATTTAAAACGCTACTATTCTGTTCGTATGGAGAAATATATATATGTTCACAATCTAAGGTTGTCGTCATTGGCCCAGAACCTGCCCTGGGAGTGTCCAAAAGCACAGTACGGGGTCAAATAAGGGAAAGGATAAAAAATCAGCACAAGACATATTGGAATCAAATTTCCGGGCAGCAATATGGCAAGACTTTTATTAAAGGGCTATCCCGAAAGATGAATGAAGAACTACTACTCAGTAGGATCAATCTTCGTCTCGTGATAGGTCTGCTGACAGGGCATTATGCCCTGAAAGGACACCTCCAAAGAATCGGACTGTTTAACGGGGACTTAAAGTGCAGACAGTGTAATAAGGAGACGGAAACAGCGTATCATATTCTGTGTGAATGCGAGGTAGTGGATCGTAGAAGACAGACAATGTAGAATGAGTCCAAAAGATTATATATCAATCACCCAGTCCCCGGACAGCACAATTAGTGCAAGGAACGAGAATACTGGACCGAGTGATATAAGAGATTGGGAGATAGCACAATATGTCCAAGAGGCAACGGTGTTCCCGGTAATAAGCCGACTCCCGTTAATTAAAAAAAAAAGGTCGTTGTCAAGTCAAATTTTTTGACAACGCTTTCTGCAAACCAGCAAAAATGAAACTGTTGCGAGTTAAATGGCTGTCGTCGTTCTGAACCTAAGCACCTATGTTTGCATAGTGTATGAACGTGGTACATAGAGTACACGGTACATATTTAATATCAATAACAAGTGTTTCCTGGCCGGGACAGTTCATATAACGGACATTCGTGTTCACTTCCGTTTCCTCCGCCACAGCGACTTGCTGAGATAGAGTCAAGTTATTATATTATGGCGCATAACTATTAACTCTATTAGCCACCGACATGAACATTGGAACTATGGCGTCGCGTCGTCATGTAAATAAATTATATTGAATGGAACAAATCTATATATTAATACGTGAAGAAAAAACTTTGTACCCCTTTTACCATTCCAACCCACAAGTGACGAATGGTACTAGTTTAGGTCAAAATTCACTTAAAAAAATTTTCCTATATTTTTCGTTTTGAGATCCCCCAAATCCAAAAAAAAAATATATTTTTGGAAAACCTCTGTGTGATTGAATCCAAATTTTAGGAGGATGTTTGGTAAGCAAATATGAAGAGCCTTATTGTTTTTGGAGGGAAATCGGCGTATGCTCAAATGAGATATATGCTATAACGATTTTTTTATATAGTAATGGTATAATATATCTTTCATAACGGCTTATTATTCTATTTTTTAACCGACGAAAAACAAAAACGGAGGAGGTTCTCAATTCGACGCGTATATTTTTTTTTTTATTTTTTTTTTTTTTTTTATTTATGTATGACCACGCATAACTTTTTACAGAGTAGTCCGATTTTGATAATTATTTTTTTGTTTGAAAGGGTATACCCCGAAGTTGGTCCCATAAAAATTTGGTAGAAAAATTCCAACCCTAAGGGTAGGAAAACAGGGGATGATTGATTGTTCACTCACTGATTGTAATGTATGACCACACATAACTTTTTACAGAGTGGTCCAATTTTGATAATTATTTTTTTATTGGATAGGGTATACCTCGAGGTTCGTCTCATATAAATTTGGAAAAAAAATTCCTACCCTAAGGGTGGGAAAATAGGGGTGATTTATTGTTCACTCACAGATTTTCATGCTGAATTGTGTATATTACAATTATAAATTATATAGCCACAAAAAATTATTAAATAAAAACTTTTTAACAAAAAAATTAAACCGCCGAAAAACTGAAAAGCAAAAAATAACAAATCTTTTTATTTAACTAAGTTCTATCTAAGTAGTTGAACGTATGTGACAGTCTAGTATATCTAAGTAATTTTGAGTCGGCGTCAAATCATCAATGAACAAAGATCACTAAAAGAAATAACCAAATCACAATGATAAGTGAAATCTCCAGCGATAAACATTAACATTCTAAACATGCGCTCTCCACACGACCACTCGCAAAGACGTGTGCCCTCAGTGTGCCCGTTAGGGTTGCTCTGTCGCTGATATTAACTTCGTGAACGCTCAGAGATTTCCGGCGAAGGATTGTGGACGCCGACTCAAAATTACTTAGATATACTAGACTGTCACATACGTTCAACTACTTAGATAGAACTTAGTTAAATAAAAAGATTTATTATTTTTTGCTTTTCAGTTTTTCGGCGGTTTAATTTTTTTGTTAAAAAGTTTTTATTTTTTCGGAAGTAGATGTCTTAGATAGTTTAAAGCGATCTTAACTTTAAAGATATTTTTAAAGTGTAACTATGTTTCTTTATATACTAGACAGGTACCTACTTTTTAAAATTATTTTTTGCAGCTGTGATAATATTAGGAGTAAAATAAATCCATGGTTTTTAACTTTTTATATACCGATAGCTTCGACTACGTCAAAAATACATTGTTGACATTATTGAATAATAATTAATTATTATAGCACTTTTGACGTCAGCGAAGCTGTGTGATGTCACGTATTGTATAAATAGCACAGCATTCAACTAATCATTCAATTTTTCAGATTATAAAGCTATGTTCAAACTGTGATGCATACAATAAAAGGTTCATTATAAGTATTCCTTAAATTTTTACGATTAAAACAATTAATACTTTGTGACAATCGTTATATAAGAACCTAGATGTAGTTATGACTTTATGAATGTCTACTTCATAATTATAATGTGAGACGTCCGATAGCTCGTTCAGTTCATCTGAACTTTACATAATATTATACATTTATGTAAACCGGACATTTCGACAACTCTATTAGAAAATTTTACACTATTCTATGCATTAGGCAATAAAACTTTGTTAATGCCTTATAGGCCCCACTCACGATCAAACTTCATGCCACAGTTCAGTGTTCAAACTTATAGTTCAGTGAAGCATGATAATGTGTGGGACAAATAAACACTGAAACCAACACTGAAGTCAAGCATGAACTCATCAAATGCATCTTGATTTTCGAACGACTTCAGTGTTCAGTGTTCAAGTAAACTGCTGTGTGTGTGGGTTTTTTCAGTTCAGTTTTGGAGTTCTGTGTTTTGTACAACCAGAAGCCAAAAATCTCAATGTTGTTGCAAGTCTTTCTTGTGTAGAAATAGATTTTCGCATATTTGTATCCTGGTTCTTAATAAATGGGGTAGCTAATTCCAGTAAATAATTGTAAGTTAATTCATCCATTCGTAAATAATTATTCCAATCAAGCGGCTCAAGATGTAATTCATTAATCAAATAAACATGACTTCTTGAATCACGCATTTCTAACCAATTTTTCACCCATATTCTTCTTTTTTTTCTTATTTCTCTGTTTTAAATACAATCCCACAGCTATGAACAGCCAATCCTCACCATTTAAATAACTCATTTAGTTCTTATTAGTTTTTTTTTTTTTTAATATGGGTTTTATAAGTTATATTTTCTTATTAGTTATCTATAGTATAATATTATAGTGTGTATATAATATATATTTTATATATCTATACTCGACGAGTGTATGCCAACAACTGAACCAAACTGAACACAAAAAATTTTAAAAACTGAGCAGTTTGCATGAACTGTGTGTGGTGCCAGTCAGTCTTTCGATTAATCGGTCCAACTTCACTGAACACTGAACTGTGGCATGAAGTTTGATCGTGAGTGGGGCCTATTAGAGAATAACTACGGGTTAAAATGGGAAACAAAAAATTATTTTACCTCCGAATTGATACCATTTTATCAGTATTACATAACATTCTACATATTGTAGAGCTACTAACCTAATTTATTTTCACATATTTTTAAGCCCCGATGCAAAAAGAATTTCAAGCCTTTGTCTGTGTGTGGTTTCGTACCTTCAAAACGAATGAACCGATTTCAATGTGTTTTTTTTTTGTTTTAGCCGTATGTTATGACAATTGGTTCAGTCGTTCCAAAGATTCTTCAGCTCTCATCACACTATGTGTAGAAACTTGGAGTTTGAACACAATTATTAATTTTTTTCCTCATCTGTCTGTGCTTTCAAAACGAATAAACCAATTTATTTGAAGTTTTTTTTAAACCTATATAGACATTAAATTAAAAAAAAAATCACCGACGCTACTCAATCGACCAATCAAATTATCGGATAGTAACGACAACGATTTTATGATCCGACACAAAATCCATCGATTTCATTCCCGCTTTTCTATATAACACTGTTCAAATTCAAATTTTATTTCATTCCTTGGACAAAAAAAAAATGTATGGAATAGGTCAAATACAATGCAATGGCTGATTGTTATATGTTATATCATTCATAAATGCCTTGCCAAACTTGTATATTTACGTAGAACAGCCGTTTACCAACTGTATAAATTATTATTTTTTCAGTAAAGGCCCCTTCACACGATGCAGGATTTCCTGCTCGCTAGCTTGCTTGGAGTCTTGCAGGCAGCTTTGCACGCTACGCTGTTGGATTAGACGTCACTGATTGGTCCGCTGCTCGCTATCTTGTTATATTTGGGTGATAGGTTCAGTGCTATTTTTCATGCAGCGTTGCCTGCTAGTTTGAGTATTTGACCAATTTTTACTATGGAGTAGTACTTTATCACGTGATATCGTCTGACATTCGTTAAATATATGGTGTTGTTTGAAAAAGCTTTCAAATGAACAGCGATGGGGCCAAAAGTTGTAAAATCAAAACGTAAATGGGCTCGGCAGGAAATAAGTTTGTGCTTTGATTTTTCTCTTCTCTCCCGAAGCTTTTCAATCGTTATTAAAGTCATAGTAGCAATTCGTCTACGACGAATTATTTCTTGCACAACCATTATATCCATATTTAAATTTCAAATATAACTGTCAAGTGTCAACCTAGCAAAACAGCAAGCAAACAAGCAAGCTGCGTGTGAAGCGAAACTAGCAGTGCTCCCTACCAACCACCAAGCAGGATACCATGCACGGCAGCCTGCAAGACTTCAAGCAAGCTAGCGAGCACGAAATCCTGAATCGTGTGAAAGGGCCTTAAAGAAATGTTTTATAAATTATTTATAAAATTTCTCAAGGCGGGGGCGCAGCGGTAAGATTTTTTATAAGAGGGGCGTTAGTGCACAACGTTTGGAAACTGCTGACGTAGAATACTATCATTGACATCATTTTTTTAATCCATTGGGAACTTAATTTACAAAATCATTACATCAAAAACATGTTACGACTCGTGCCATACACAATAGGGAACACGCAAGTTTAGTACGCGACTGCCGATTTGTGAACAGTAAATACCAGTGATGCGCAACCTTCTTTTTTCAAATGAACATTTAAAAGACCTGCAACTTGCGCAAGATCAGCATAAATCAGCAAATATTAGTGCAGGTAGATATTTTGCGTTTTCAAGTGGTTTTTTCAATGCAAATTAATTAATTAAAACGACACATCACTATTCACTAGCACACTAGATCGAGTCCAGCATGGCTAGACAGAAATTGCAGGCGACCGACTGACGATCGCTGCTAGTTGCTGGTTGAAGGTTCTAGTCTAATGTGTACTACTCCGTTAAATAACATGAGTACAGACTTTTTGCTTTCGTGCTTTGCAGGCCGTGCAGGTTTATGCTTAACAAGTGTGCGCGGTTTTTCAGAAAAAAATAGTCCATTATCGCGGATTACAGGATATTTTCTTACATATTTTGTTTGATACTAGAATGGTATTTTTGTAGAACCCACAATTTTTTTATGTAAATCACACGACCCGCCGGCCTCAGGTTGCCGATCAAATGTTACAGTCGAAGTGACAATGCCACCCTCCCTTGTATCATATGCACACATATTTTTCGCGATCAATTGATTTTTATTATCAATGCAGTTAAATAAACGTAGATTGAGCTGTTGATCAGGTAACCGAGTGTAATATGTTTGCTGTAAATCGTCTGATGCTTCCGCATCATTTTACTTCTAAGTACACTTCAAAGTCTATACACTACCAAAAATGTTATATTTTGTAAAGCAGTCTTACCATTCCAACCCACAAATGGGGAATGGTACTAGTTTAGGTCAAAAAACACTTTTCAAAAATTTTACAATATCTTTCCGTTTTGAGGTCCCCCGAATCCAAAAACATATTTTTGGAAAAACTCTGTGCGTCTGTTAGTCTGTTTGTCTGTGAACACGATGCAGCTCAAAAGGATGAACGGATTGAAACTAAATTTTAGGAGGATGTTTGGTATGCAAATATAAAGAGCCCTATTGTTTTTGGGGAAAATCGGCGCATGCGCAGAAGAGATATATGCTAAGACGATGTTTTTTATATAATAATGGTATACTTTTCATAACGGCTTATTATACTATTTGTTTTTTCAAGAAAGTTTTGTTAAAAAAATTTTTTTCTAAACTTTATAGTTCGGAAATATTTTGAAAATAAAAAAAAATCAGCCACTCTTTTGTTTTATGGATCTGTCAGAAATAAACTAGTTTGGCATGCTTTGATTAATTTTTACATGACGTGGAACATATTATGTAGGTAACCGCGGCAACGAATATTGAATACTAGCCATTATACGCGTCACCTGACGCGATATCAGAAATTTTATTTTTTTTATTATAATCAAATGTCAACATTTTTGAAGTTGGAATGGTCCCGTCGCCCAATTGGCTGGAATTTTTCTTTAATGTGTTTTCTCAGTGGATCTAAGAATGAAAAACGTTGTCTAATGTCTATGAATTTAATAAGAGTTATTTTACTAACGCACTACACTGCAAGGACTTTTATAATGAAATTTCCTGCAAAATAATAGATTATGTGATATATTGTGTCTAGTACGTGAATTATTACTTTATGACACAGACTGATATTATGGCAAAACAAGCGCTACTCGCTAGTGAGTTTTAACAGTCACACAAGTCGTAAGATAATCACGCAAGAAAGATATATATAATTTTTGATACATATTCGTTATAAAATAGCTGATTTTCACCTTTTTTTGACAGTCCATTTTTGATCAAGGTTACTTCTTTCTGTAGGCTGCGTTCAATTCTCATGCAATTTTACACTATGCTTTAGGATGAAAATAGTAGTACGGCTACGTGTATATAAATAAAGAAAACATTTGTTAAGTATTTTCAATAATACCAGAATCGATATGTCTAAAAATTGGTCCGAAATTCTGGAATTACTAAACCTTCGATATGAAAGCCCTATAAAATTCGACTTGTTCAAGTTTTTTTTGTCTACCCACCGCGGTATCTTACGCTTCTCTAGCGTGCCTGTGTGTGTTAGTGATGGGATATTTCGAGTGAAAATAGTCGTACTATTCGACAATTAAAACAGATATCTCGAAAGGTTGTTCAAAATCATTCGAATGATTTTTACATTAACTTTCAATGTTTGTATGTTAGTTTGCTTGTTTAGGTCAAATCTTGCAAGCTGAATTAGAACCGCTTCCTCTTATTCTCCGGAGTTGAATTTTTACATGTTAGTTCTTATGTCTAGGTACTATCTACAGTAATAAATTAATTATTTTCCTACCCTCTTTGAAACTCTTCGAAACACCTTTTATCTGCCTCAGTTCTATGAAGCACTGATTGCAGCTGACCAAGGTCGGTCTGGCCTCAGGGAATATCGGAACTTTTTCCGGTGAGCCGCCAATTCTTCGTGGGCCGGTTAGGATCTTTTTCTTAGTTACGTAGTCACGTAGAGACGTGATGCGTTCATTTACATTATTTCGAACAATAACTTGACAATTTTCCCGGTAACTTTTTAGGTCTCAGGCCGACCCTGCAACTGACTCTCTCAAGTTTCATAATCGAAAACGGGAGCAAAATTCGTTCGTTAAAAAATCAAGTGCATAGAGAGATCGAATATTTTCAATAAATAAAATTATCGACCAATTTCTCAGACAATATATTAATTATAAAAAAATGGTAGATAATTTTATTTATTGAAGAGTTCTAATCAGACGTGAATCAAAGATTTGGAGATCGAATATTACCTAACCCCTCGAGAGATTAATGCGTTACACAGTATTGAATACGATAATTTACGTCTTTTATCTGCATCTGTATACAAGTGACTCCCTCAAGACCAAAAATCGAAACCAACAGCAAAATTCATTCGAAAGTTGAAATATTCATTCACAGTATCAAGAGAATATTTGCATGTAACTTTTATTTAGTCGAAATATTATTTTTTGTAATCTTTATTGCAATTGATTAAACTCTAGTCTTTTCTTCTAAAATTTTTGCTAAATAATAAATATTAATTAAACAAAAATTCAATAAATACGCGCGAAATATAAAACATCGAAACGCAATGTGACGTCAAAGTCTATATAAACATAGCTATTCGTATAGTTGCCATAATATAATTTATACCAGTAACAACATACCTATAGTAGTAAGATTGTCGACATAGATTATGACGTTACAGAAATCCCGCGCCAAATGGCGCGTTTGAATAACCAAAATATCTTGCCCAAAAAGAATATTTCTTTTTTAAATCAATAAGAATGTTTTAATGAGTGATATTATGTGTTTGATAACTTTTGATATGAAAATAATGGATTTTAAATATTTTCAAAAATTGTGCATACACCTATTATATTATGATACGTATCATGGGAAGGACTAATTTCGAATGAATCATTCTAATAGCAATGTTTCGATTATTCCCAAGTCTGGTGGGTGCGTGTGTGTGATTGTCGACGGTACGTGAGCAGGCAGATCACTTTGGTGTGGCGCGCTCGTTCGTTCGAGTGATGTGTGAACCACAGACTCTCGTTGATAAATTAATTTATCGTGAAACTAACGAGTTTAACACGGATACAAAGTACACGCCTCTGTGCGTACCGATCCGGATATATAGGGCTGGGCTGGTAGGCACAGTAGACGTGTAGCCAATATGTATCTACGCGTGTGTTCATGTAATTTTCCAAACATATAGGATACGCGCCTACTATATGTTTTATAACCCAGCTGCTACAGGTTTAGTCCTTTACTATTTCTAAACGGTTGTACGTTCAGTTTAACCCACTTAAATAATTGATTCGCAATGAAACATTTACAAATGTAAACTTGAAGGTCATGAGTGCGACAGAGAAAGCTGATACCAAGTGTAGTAAGAGTAGATACAGTTAATAGAGCGAACTTATTGATGACGAAAATTAAAAAAAATCTATAATAATATTATAAATAGAGTGTACGAATTTTGTGCGGAGGGTACTTACCGAAACTACTCATCCGATTTCAAAATGTTTTCAACAATACATAGAATGGAGCTTTAGGATGAACATAGGCTATCTATTATTGCGTTAATATAAAACAGCTTTTCGTGGAGACCAATTTTGCAACGTAAGTCGACGAAAAAACGGTTGCAATCTACAAATTCGTGCGAAGCCGGACCGGCTCACTAGTTGTTTTATTCTTACTACACTCTCATAACTTGATAATAGTTAGTTTTGTGGTACTTACGGAATTCAAATTTACATTGTGTTTTTTTGCTTTATCTGGTATACCAGACTATATAGTGAGATTGTGTATATTGTAAGTATGTCAAACCTATCTCCATTTTAGGGCTCGGGACATGCAAACTGCAGCATTGCCGCTCTTTTATTGAAGGCAAAAAATTTTTAAATTAATTATGACACGAGGAGGTTATAAAATAGGGCTACCAACCCTCCAGTTTTAGGTCTGGAGACCCCATAAGAATTTACGGTTTCTCCAGACTTCAACTTATGAAAAATAATCTCCAGATTTTTTGAATCTTATGAGATTTTTTAAGAGTGTCCGAACTTTTATCCGAGAAGGCTGTGAAATGAACTGTCACTTTTCGCGCTTGCAGTGTCAGAATTATTCAGTATAGTCTGGCAAATCATTATGGAAAGAATAACACCAGAGCAACGCTTGCAAATTGTCTAAATTTATTATCAAAACCAGTGTTCTGTGCGCCAAACTTATAGAGCACTTCGTGAATTCTATGGTGCCCATAATCGCCCAACCGAAAGATGTATTCGCCGATTTATAGACAAATTTTGAACGCAATTTACATTACTCGATATTAAAACAAAAACCAGACAAAAATCTGTGCGTTCCCAAGAAAATATCGCCGCTGTAGCTGCCAGTGTTGATGAAGACCCAAATTTGTCAATTCTTAGACGTTCGCAAGAAGTTGGACTTTGCTATTCGACTACGTGGACAATTTTGACTAAAGATCTTGCTCTGGTGCCTTACAAGATCCAGCTTACCCAAGAACTTAAGCCGCAAGATCATCGTTTGCGTCGTACGTTCGCTGAATGGTCTCTTAGTCAATTGCAACTTGATCCAGAATTTAACCGCAAAATTTTGTTCAGCGACGAAGCTCATTTTTGGTTAAACGGTTACGTCAATAAACAGAATTGCCGCATTTGGAGTGAAAATAATCCCAAAATGATTCAACAATTGCCGTTGCATTAGAACACAACATAACGCGGACAATTGCAGACATAAGTCCCCAATTGCTTGAGAAAGTGGTCAGAAATTGGATTGACAAAATGCCCTTTGTTAGAACAAGCCGCGGCGGACATTTGACCGAAATTATTTTCAAACATTAATGCCATTAAATGTTATTTCACATAAAATAAATAGTTTAGAGCTATCTAATATGGTTGTTGTTTAATTTAAATTTAAAGCTCAGACACTCTTCAAAAATCACCCTTTATAAAAAAAAATGTTCATACTTTATGAAACATGAATATAAATAATTAAATAGGTAATGGTGCAATATAATATTTAGGTACGCTTAAAAAATGTAGCTAAAATAATTCAATATTGTGTAATTCTTAGTTTTTAAGGAGAATTTATAATAAGTCTCACTCATAATTATGTAAGTATTCATATCAGATCCATATGAAATCTGTTTTTATTTTGGTATTTACTATTTACATATTTGAATAAATTCCTCCAGACTTATTGGAACAATCTCCAGATTCTCTCAAATTTTTAGTTGGCAATTCTTTATAAAAATTATATACAGTGTAAACTCTATATAACGACACACAAGGGACTGTGGCGTTATTGAGAGTTGTTAAACGGAGAAAAGAATAATCTATTAATATTTTTTTACTATAACATAGGTATGTATCTTTTTACTCACTATGTAAAATTTACAACTGACTAACAAACATTCATATAGAGGTATATTATTATATCGCTGTCTGTGAAACCATGATATTATAGTTCGATCCAAATCTTCAAACTTAGGTTTCTTCAATTTCTTAGAAGATTATTCATCCTCTTCTGCTTCTAGAATTTTTTCTTTGTTCTTCCATATTGTCGATACGGTCGAGCGACTGAATCCAAAGCGTCTTCCAACATCACTTATCTTTTCTCCCCCCTCTATTGGGCGTATTAATAAAACTTTTTCGTCAATACACAATTTACTTTTTCTCGCCATGTTCACAGTTTGCAAGTTTGTGGGCATTGGGCAACTTAGAATATGATAACTTATCGATAAGCAACTGAGCTAAACATATGAAAGATATAATCTCAACAAACAAATGAACGAATTTCTTAGAATCTTCGCTACGCATGATGCCGACAAAAAAGGAATAAAATAACAAACAAGTACTGTTTATTGCTTATATTGATGGCGTATTGTTGTTATTATTTAGAGTGGGGTGTGTCGTCATTGTATGAGCAACAAGGTAAACCAACTATAGAGTTAAGTAATTTTGACGTTTTAAGGAGTTTGACGTTATATCGAGGGACGTTAAATGGAGTTTACACTTTAAGTACAAGCATATCTTGTAGTTATTGATGATTTTCAAAGTTTAAAAAATCGCCTGTATATAAATTTAAAACACGTTGATTTAATAGGTACACACAAACACGTTCGGGGTTGATTGAAACCTATTCCTGTGGGACGATCTGAACCAAAACAGCGGTAGCCGTCCAGTAAACAATGTAAATACCGACTGACAACAATACATACGTGATACGATGCACACCAGTTTGCCAGTAGGCAACAATACACCGATACGCTGGAGTCTGTTTGCTTAACAATTAAAATTTTAACTCAAACGTTTTCAAACAATATCCCCTTTTCTACCAATTACCCAACAACGATTTATATTAGAATTTAATGAAACGTGGTAGTTTTACAGTTAACAGCTAAACATCTCAAGCTCAACACTGGAACGAATTATTTTTTAAAAGTACATTTCAAAAATATAAATTAGTACTCTCAACAGTTAATTCTTCAACTAACACTAGCTGTTGGTGGTGTCATTTTGAACCTAATTTTTATTTATCTCTCAATTAATTAATAATACTCATGTCAGGTCACTGCGAACAAAATTATTAGTGACAATAAAAATAATAATACTTTAGAATAGACTTTGCAAAACGCGCGTATCGTAAGGTGATTTCAACGTGTGATAAGACGGCAAAACCAGAAAGCAAGTTTATTTTTTCATTCCACAAATTAGTTATTTGTGTTCATTACACAAAATAATGACTTTTTAAATAGCTCAGGTAACTATTTCCAATTAGATACATGTGTTATTTATTAGGTAAAATATAATTTTGGGTAGAATTAATTATGTAGCAATTTGTCACTTCTCCTAGCAAACCTGACAAACGTCGTTCTAACATAACGCCTAAACTAAAACACCTTTAATTATTACAAAACTTGTTGTAAACATGCCAGGGTCACATTTTATTTAGTAAGGAAATTACTAACGTAAATATTCAGTGAATAATAAAATTTTATTTTTTGACAGGCTATTACCTACGTCTTTTATAATTTCTGGTATTATATTATAAATCTTTGACATGGCTGATTATGTCAGAGGATGTAGAGGCCAATAAACCATATATTAAAAAAATTATAAATCTATCCAAGATTTTTAACAAACTCAAAAATCCTTCAGAATAGTACCTATATTATGTTGACAAAATAAAACATCTCTACCTATAATATAGTCTGTTAGTTTAATTTTATATAGCTATGCGCGAAGCCTGTTAAAAATGACCCAAATGGAACAATTTGTAGAGATTTTATTTTGCTACAAAAACACCTAAAAAATCCTCGAAATAATGAATGATTAAAAAAACTGCCTCTACAAATTTCCATAAAATTTGACGCAGATTATAAAATGTATGTCGAATATTAAAAATTACGAAATATTTAATCATTTTAAAGGACGTATTGAGAGGTTAAGTTTTTTTATTTCGTCCAGAAACATGTAAGATAACGATACATTTTTTCAACCAGCGTTTTTGTTCCTTACAAACAATCACTCCATGGGTAGGTCGTATTATACCTATAATACCTACGTATTATTGTGGACAGAGTACGGCCCTGTATTTATCTAGTTAAAATGCATCATCGCTGCCGCATGTATGTATGTAGGTATGTATGTATGTAGGTGTGTCGGTGTGTGTGTGTGGTGGAACATTCGCCCGGCTGTTCCGTCGGCTCGTGTAAAAACTATCATTATAAATTAATGACGGCTTGCATTGCACAGGCCGCGGGGGTTACAAGCCAAGTCATGCTAAGACGAACCGCCGTGCTGCGCCGCCTTACAGAATAGACTGTAAACAAACTGTCTAGTCTGTGTGACTATACCTACATATATGTAGAGTAGAGTAAATCTGTATTCTGTAACAACAAAATAAAATCACTTATGTCGGTTCTTCGGTAATTTTGCCACAAATGAGTGAATTAATTAATAAGAGGTTGTTTCTTGGACAGTTCATTGATGCACGTCATCCTATAAGGACTTTTGTGCTCCCCTTATACTGGATCTAGCCCTCCAATAATTTGGATTTTCTCCTTATAGATCCAAAAGACTGACGACTATAGATTATACTGCGGAATTATCCTGTTCTCACCAATGTACCCAAAGGTTGTTATTTTCTTGTAGGTTAACGCATAACGGCCTGATTTTTATGACGGGCGACGGGCCGACGTGCAGGTTAGTGTGCAGAGTGTTTATTAACGCGACGGATACCCGCACGTCGCCCCTCGTCGCGACGGCGGTCACTCCGATGCAGTAAACCACCTCATTTGACGACGACAAATGTGCGCGCACGTTTTTACCTATTCCTACCTACCTGCCTTATTCTGCTCATTGTGAATATGGAGTTTAAAATTGATATTGATATGGATTTATTAATTAGCCTTGTTCATAATAGGCCAGTGCTATAACAAGATTAGAAAATTACAAAAATAAACAAGCAAGACATAATATACTTGCACTTCTTCGCCCTTCAAGTATAGAACTGATATCGATAACAATGGACGCGCTCACGTATATGCGGATCGTGTACAAAGGTAACCGTTTCGCGTTGGCCCGTTACCCGTTGACTAAAACGGTCGTTAACAAGAGCCCTTAGGCCTCGCATTCGAACAAGAGATGAGTGACTGTTTCGTCCCACATTTCGCAAAATTGACACACTGTCAATTCTTGATGTAACCCTATCTGCAGGGGTGCATGACCAATAAAAAGCCCGACCACTTTCCTGAGTTTTGGTCTATTATAAACCTTAGTTTGATATGTTAAAAAGACTTATTTGCAAGACGGAAGTTTTAGTGTTTACTCCGAAACTCCTTAAGTAAGACACAAATAATTTGATTTTGTGAAAATCGAGTAGATATAATATATTCGACGAACTTTCGATGTTCACATCCCAAAGGGAGTGAAATCTTTTCTCAAAAGTCTCTGAAACCGATTGATCTAGAATGTAAAACTCTTTAAAATAATAGATAATATTCTTTAAAAATAAATAAATAAGTGTTCAGCGTTGATTTTTTTTGGAAAAACTTCCCGAACAGGTGAACAGCTATAAGGGATGTATTTTTCGGAATGAGGGAAATTACAATTCATAATTCATCTTATTTTAGTGAAAATATGACATACGCCATTTGAACTATATGACTGATTATATACACTCTACAGGAATGAATATATGTCCTGTAAAAGCTTTGCACACTAAAGAAACCAGGATATTATGCCGTAAACACTGTGTTGTTATGTCGTCTATTAGTGTTCTAACGTTGCCAGCACTGCATGCGACTAAAATGTTCAACAACAGTCTGGGTAAAAAATCGATTATATAGTTTGTTTACGATACATCATTTGTTACGTCATTATGTCCTTTAACTGATAACAATTATTATTGTTTGGAATTTATTTTAGTTAATTTTTCTGAGAAAATACAAATTATATACCTACCTAGTATTAATTAAATCTAATAATTATGTTTCAAAAACTTGCTTAGCATGTAAATATGATTTGTTCACCATAAATAAACGGGGTAGTATTCATTCTTCAAAAATAAGTAACATCAATCGGGCACCACTTAAAGACCGCGCACACTTTTGAGCATAGAACAGCACGGACCAGCTCAGACTACGCGTATGTCTAACTAATCGGAACTACATACGTATGAAAAATTTCAACTCCATCAGATAACGGGAAGTAGTTAAGAATGCGATTTGCAACCGGGCGAAAGCCGGAACGGTAACTTAGTTATTATAATGTTGTATTGTCATCGGAACTACATACGTATGCAAAATTTCAGCTCAATCGGATAACGGGAAGTGGGTCGAATTTAGCTTGCAAGATTCGATTTCAAACAGACAGACATACATCGGGACAGGTGAAACTAAATAAAAGATTGTAAAAATACTGTAAGTACAATGTTTCAAAAGAGATTAACCAGTCTGTCGCTGATGTCCATAGAATGTGATATGCTTAAAAACATAGATTTTGAAGAAGTGATTAGCGATTTTGTTCATCTCAAATCTAGAAGGGTACCTCGTCAATCGACATATAATAATAATAATAATAATAATAATAATAATATATAGCCTTTTTAATCCCACTATTGGGCAAAGGCCTCCCCCAGGTTTGTCCATGTTTCTCTATTATTGTGTTTCCTATTTTAATTTCACTGTTACAACCTTCTTCATTTGACATTATTTTAGTTTTTTCACTGTAAATTTTTCACTAGTAAATCCTCAAGCCGGATGGTCACCGTGAGGATGTTTGACCACCCCCCCCCCCCCGATCCTAAAAGTGACTCGAATAAACCAAAAAATAACGTAAAGAAACATGAAAAGGAATCACCAAAACTAGAATTAATGACAATATCAAAAACAAATTAATAAGAGGAACACTAAACGTTCGTACACTATTATCGGAAGACCGATTAATAAAATTTGAAAAAGCTTTGGAAAAAATAAACTATGATATTATCGGTCTTTCAGAATTCAGAAATCAGAAGAAACTCAGAGAAAATTATAGTGAGAAAAAACGGTACAATAAATTGGGTAAATAAAGGAATAAAAATAAACGGTGTGTATCTGTCAAACTTAAGATTTGCAGATGATATTGTAATTTTTTCTAAAAATTATAGTGAATTAAAACATATGTTAAAAGATTTAAATAGAGAAAGTGAAAAATCGGGTTTAAAAATAAAAATCGACATATAGGTATTTTTAAGTATTAACCTGTGAATGCTAAAATAGTTACTTTTGTGGATTATAGTATTATATTATCTATTCATTTAATGTGACTAAAAAAAAATCTAGAGCCTTATTTATCTACCTTCGTTGTCTATTCTAACAAAATAGTGGTCAGTCAAAGTCATAGGGGCCCCATTATCCTTAATGCTCCAAGGGTCTTCATTAGGTTAAAGACGGTTGCCCTTTCACAATCCGTACATTAGAGATCAGTGGCTGTGTAGGTAGTAGATGTGTGTGTATGTATTTAGTACGCGGAGAAGCTAACCGAGGGAGAAGACTTCATTTTGATAAATGAATTGTATATAGAACACTTAACGCGACTTCTTGTGTATTGTAGCTCTCCTGTCATTGTTTAACATGCATTGTTGCTGAATTCCTTAAATTCCAACAATGCAATTGCAAACTGACACCGGTTTGGTTTAAACGAATTATCGTTACTGGATGAATAGGACTATAACAGGCTTTAAAGTTTTCCTTTTGTTTTCCTAATCGTTGCATCCATTTTGGGGAGATATATTATTAAAGTACACGTCATTCTCAATCACCAGTGGAAAGCGTTGAGTTTCCTTAGCATATTCAGAGTTTGATAAATAAATTTTCGATTGAGTAATCTATATATTAATAGGCCAGCAGTTTTTTTGTGCGACTATCCAAGACCGCTGGACCGATTTCGACGAACAAGGTGTCATTTGAAAGGGTTCGACGTACTGATGTGCAATAAAGTGTCAGAATTGCGAAAAGTGGATTTAAAGAATTGAAAATTGATATTCGGAATCGATTCAGCGCGATTTTTCCTATAAGAATAACCTCAGTTGTAAGTAGTTTGTAAACATTATCTCTCAATTTCTGAGTTTTCTAAAAAACGGAAAAGTAAGAAGGGGTACCCTTCTTACAAAAAAGAAAAGTAAATTCGCTCTGTTTCGTTAGATATTATGCATACTTATAGAAAAAGTCGTTCTGAATCGATTCCGACCATCCGCAACCCTGTATCTGTTTTAGTTTCGGAGATATAGTCAACTTTAATTGTTTAAATTTTTAGGTATACATTTTAAACAGTCGTAACTTCTACACTAATCGAGACACGAATTTGCGCATAGGCCTAATCGATTCAGTGAACTTTTTCTATAATACACGTCAATATTGACTTCTAAACGACTAATGATACAAAGCCGGGAGTGGTCGGAATCGATCAGCGCGATTCTTAACCGACTCCAACAAAAAGGAGGAGTTTCTGTGTTCGTCTGTATTTTTTTTTTTTTATGTATGTTCACCGATTTCTCCGTCAATTATGGACCGATTTTCAGTTTTTTTTTATTCGAAAGAGTGCACCTCAGAGGTGGTCCCATCGGAACCAAGTCAGGATCTGATGGTGGAATCCGGAGAAATCGAGGGAAACTCAAATTTAAAAGAAATGCATAATGTTTTTTATGTATGTTCACCGATTTTTAGTGTTAGATTAACACTAAAAAGAGAAAAATAAAATATTTTTAACAAAAAAATTGAACCGACTTCACACTAAAAATTAAAAAATAATTGCGTATTGAAGTGTTTTGGAGTCGGTGTAGTTCTCGGAATAGATTTCATTTTGGCTGACACCGACTCCAAAACATTTCAATACGCAATTATTTTTTACTTTTTAGTGTGAAGTCGGTTCAATTTTTTTGTTAAAAATGTTTTTTTCTATAAGAATACCTAACCTCAGTTGTAAGTCGTATGTAAACAATATGTCACAGATTTCTGTTTTTTTTTTAACGGAAAAAGTAAGAAGGGTACCCCCATGGGGTAGTTGTTACAGAACGAGCCAATGAATGCGCTGTATCACAGAACTAGTGTGGATTGTCAGCCGAACGAAGCGAGACCGACGTTCTCCTGTGATACAGCGCAACCAGAGGCGAGTTCAGCAAATACCCCATATCATAATAATTCGTCACTTTCCTGTTTACGCAATCCTTGCTTTGAAAGTTTACTTTTAGCCATTTACTACAGCAAATCCAGTATAATATAATCAGTAGAATTTTTATTAAATAACTAGCTGTTAGCCGCGACTTCGTCCGCGTGGAATTTTACAAAAAATGTTTGTTCAGTTCGCAGAGTTTACGAAAAGACTTTCCTATTTTTTACATAAATAGAGAAAAGTGATGAAAACTGGAAATTCGCTGTAGGAATCTTTAAATTTGTTCAGTAACAGACTAAGCTACGATTTTATTCATTTGTATTAGTTAAGCTACTAGCGTCTGTATAATTCATTAAGAAAACAAATATCGCAGTAATCCGTTACTTTATATGCAGACATTATACATCGTTACATAATATTGCAATACTACACCCTGTGCGATAATATAAATTATACAAATATCGGTCACTTTTAGTGCACGCGCAAAGGATTTGAATAAAGTTAATTATTACAGAGAGTAATAATCACTTAATACAACAAATTATTGTTTAAAAATTAGTTCGTGAGTAGCATAATGTTTCAATAATATTTTGAAAGAAAAAAAAAACGAAAGGATGCACTGATAAAAAACTTTTTGGTTGGGTACTAAAAAGATAGTAGCTAAATGAAAGTTCTTTTTTATCTGGTGACGTTAATTTAACAAAACGAGATATTTATTACTATTTTCCTAAAAAAATCTTTCTTCAGAAAAAAACTTTGGTATGAAAATATTGCGCCATATAAAAAGTGTGTATACCTTGTTATATTTTATACGAATAAATAAATCAATATTGTCTACCCGATTATAGGGCTACGAAAAAATTCATATAGAACAATAAAAATCTGTATTTTCACGGCTATTTACTGTTTTACAATGAATTCCCAAAAAAAATTCTCATGAGGCTAGAAATTTCTTTCGGAGAATTTGCAGTCGATTGTGCTATACTTCTTGGGTTGATTTTTTTTTAATATAAGGAATTTTTATTGACGAGAAATAAACTTTTTTGTAAGACAATTACAATATTGGTGTGTGATTTAACAAAACTGTCAAGTTCAAAAAAATCTGTTTCTGCTTTTGATATTTCGGTTAAAATAAAACAAGTTATCCACCCCTAACAACATAATAATGTATAAGGGGTGTATAGAGTGTACACTATGTGACATAATATGATATTCGTATGTTGCTTGTGTCAGTATGTGTTTCCAGAGAAAAAAACCTCCCCTTGTGTTTTTGTGTATACCGCGGATAACCATATAAAATATTTTATATATATATATTTTCAAGGGATATCATTTCCTCCATGTGTAAATTCCGATACATAAAAATGAATAACGAGGTTTTTATTGATATATAATATTATCCTTAAACTGGACTGCATTTGTTTCACAGTTTTTTGTACGATTTTTTAACAATTTGCGGCAAGGCTTTTTTTTATAAATTTTAATTAAAAAAGTTTTGTTTTTTTAAAAAAATGGTATTTTAGATAAACATTTTGTACCAAAATGTAAAACTAAAGCATTTAAAGTTGAAATATTGTAATGCTATATAGGTAGGTAGTTACATGTAGATATAGTAAGAATAAAATGGAAGTCACAAAAATACATAGTTTTAAGAATAGGTCAAGAACATTTCCCGAAAGGAAAATAGTTCCAAGAAAATCAATATTTTTCGCAGAATAAAGAAGTATTCTAAAAATTTTTAAACATATAACAATTAGCAGATGACTAATAATAAATAGAGTCTTCAGCTAATCAACTTTTTTGAAAAAAGATAATGTATCGAAATTTAACATAATCATCAATCGTTATCAGCGTATTTGCCATTATAGCACATACACTATTGGCGCCGGTCGGGCCAATAATTCCCGATTTTTCATACCCTCTTGAACATTTTTTTTTAAATAGTTTATATTGTCATTATTATTATTTTTATTATATTATATTTATAATCCAGACTAATTTACAGATGCGATTTAAAGATGGGAAAGTAACTCTGTCTGTTACGCTTTCACGGCTAAACCGCTGGGCCTATTGTGATGAAATTTAATATGGAGTTATTATAAACTCTGGGGAAGGACATAATCCACTCCTTTTTTCAAAAATTAACACCTAAGAGGATTAAATGCCTTCTCATAAATTAAGTTTAAAAGTGGATGTTCCGGTACTTTTAACCCGAAATCTTGATGCGCTTTTTCAATTTAATAGATTACATTTTTCATTAAAAGCTGCTTTCGGAATAACTATAAACAAAGCCCAGAGGCAAATACTTAAGGTAGCTAGCATTCGTTTTTTTTTATGGTATATTTGTGCTGGAATGTATAATGTTTTGCAAGAGTAATCAAAGTATCTTTAATCAGAGAAATACAATACACAAGCATAATACTAGGAATAAAAATAATTTTGTAGGTATTAATTCTAATCTTTCTGTTGTACAAAATGGTACTTACAATATAATCACAAAAATCTGCAACAAATTACCATACAAACTATTCAATTTAGATCCACTTAAACTAAAAAAACATGTTAAAAACATTTTAATTGAAGAAACTTTGTACAATTTAAATGACTATTTTAAGATAGATTTTTATAAATATCAATTGTAACTTTAATATGACGCATTCTACACTGTATTTACAGTATTCCAGAATAAAGCTACATTATTATTATTATTATTATTATTATGGCTTGCTCATGTGTATCGAATCCAATTGTTTTTGCAAAAGATATGGTAAAACAATACATATTGTTTGTAGTGCCTTCCTAAGTTAGAGTCTTGCTTGAATTTATGATTTTTTTAATCAATTATATCAATTGTTCACACTGTTTATACGCAGACGAAGTCGCGGGTAAAAGCTAGTATAATATAATGCAATTATACTGATTTACTGTGTTCAGAATTATATGAATAAACATAGTTCAGTCTAAAATATGAATGGATTTACATAGATTTTCGTATATTTATTGTTAAACCAGCGAAACTGCATTGAACTGAATCGGCGGTGTAGTGTGAATTGCTAATGAGGTCACGCCAACCAATCACATAACACATTTGACAACAAATGCAATTATATTCCGTCTTAAATAGAACGTCAATTAATCAATTTTATGGTTTCGAGTGAGAAAGCGCCACGAGCATAATATCCATCGCATATTAATTACTTGATAATAATTATAGAAGAATCACAGGTCATTAAAACCATTAAACGACTCCGAATACAATTGGCACCGCAGTCAGCACTAATACATAAAAACGAGCATATGAAACACAATTGGTATACGCTTGATATGAGACGACTTTTCAGTACACGGTACGCTCGAAATGAAACGATTAGGAAAACGAGCATCAATGAAGCGACGGCCAGACGTTGAGTGTCCAGTGGCGGTTCCCCCATGGGCTCTGCAGAGCTGCAGAACATCTAAAGTCTTAGATATTTCTTAATTTTGGAATAAATTTTATTTTCCATATACAGTGGTACCTCGACATACGAGTTTAATTCGTTCCGCAACCTTGCTCGTATCTTGAATTACTCGTATCTCGAAGCAAATTTCCCAATACAAAACAATTAAACTACCATTAATCCGTTCCAACCCCCAAAATGTCACCCCAGTTTGAATAATAAAAACGTATTTATAAATGACAAATATTTATTGTACAAAAACAAAAAAGAGAATGTAAAGAAATAAATTAGATATCCTCACTGGTCTTTGCCTTTTTCGCTACATTTTTCTCGCTTTCACCTGTAGGCCGTTTAGAAAAAAACATGTCCAAGGAGGTTTGTTTCTTCCTCCCTCTCAGAATGTTCCGGAAATGAGTTAGACAAGTGTCATTAAACCTGCTAAACCGAACTCGTATCTCGAATTTCGCTCGTAACTCAAAGCAAAAAATCACTCGCTCGCCGGCTCGTATCTTGAAAAACTCGTATGTTGGGGCACTCGTATGTCGAGGTACCACTGTATAACCGATATTTAATGTTAGGAAATAGTGTAATCGTTACCCAATCTAAAGTTTAACAGTCAGTGGCAGATCACCAAACTCGTGTGTGTTATGTGCGGCAGACTTTCTTGCGCTCTCGCGCTATTCTGCACTCCAAGCAGAACATGAAACGTCATCAGATACCCCCGGTGTTAGCGCTGGATTTACAGTAGGGGACGGCGAATTTCCAGGGGTGGCAAAATTTGGAACGTGAGAAAAAAACATTTTTCGCGTTACAGAAAATTTTGCGAAAAGTGTGACCGTGTTAAAAACATTCATAAATGCATTTTTTTTCAGTCACGCACGTTTTACTCTAAAAATATCTCGCAATTGATGAGCAATCGTTTTGTTTGTCAATTTGGAAAGAATGTTTTTGACTATAAACGAATCATTTTATTTATTTGAAAATCGTATACCGAACCCCTACCCCATTTTATGTGGGATTTAGGTAATGGGCATATATTTTTCACGGTGCCCCAGAGCGGCACATAGGGTAAATCCGGTCCTGCCCGGTGTACGCCGTGCAACTTATGACTCACAAGTTATAGCGTCTTATTTAGATTGCCTTTGAGCTGCATTTACCATCAGCACATTAATACAAATAAGCATCTATCACTGTCATATACTAGAAGCGTTCATTGAGTCTATCCCATTCAGTTAATTCCTTTGACGGCTTCTGACTCGGCGGTACGTATGTTGTACATGATACACCCTTCCTCATTCTCTAAGCCCGTGTTAATGAGTAATATCCGGTTAACGTTGCAAAACACCCGTTTAAAATGTTCACACGCCGCCACTGGCTGAGACCCACTGGGCTCAGTCGGCATCATTAATTTTTAATTGCTCTTCTATTCCTTATTATCTTTATTACACCTCTATTGGATAAGAAACCGCAAGATCGAATGCAAACTTGTTTATGTGTATCAAACGTTCAAAAAACATCGCCGTAATGGGTGTTTGTTGATGAAATCCTACAGAATAGTTCTAGAAACTTTCGGCTAAGTCGGATAAACAGCAGACTGATTTATTACAAAAATCCAATGCAGAAAGAATACATATTCTTTTTTAGTAAAATCAATGCCGAATATATCGCTGTGCTGTTAAAACATTTGATCAATATGTTATTATGACCCCTTCTTCATCCACTATATTATCTATTATGGCCATTTAAAAATACATGAAAAACAATTTCGAAATTCTTCTATGACAAAACTTAAACAATCTTTGATGGTAATGCTTAAAAAATTGCTTAATACGCAAAATTTCTTACTATTTTTAGCATATATTTGTAAAGAAAAAGCTTATTGTTAAAAAGACTCCCTGTAATTTGAAATCTCATATTGTGCTAATATAATTATTAAGACAAACAAATGTGTCTTTTGGTATTTTTAAGCAAGAAGCCAAATTTTGTGAAGCTCAATACTTAATCATGAACAGTTAATAAAAACAGTTGTAAAATGCCTTTTGCGAACACAGTTTGAAATAACATGTGGAGATAATGTTGGTAGTATTAACTCTGTACCCATAACTGCTAAAACAAAGTTCAAACAATCCCAAGAGTCCGAGAGTTCGACAACAGTCCGTAATTCCAACAAACAAAACGGTTGAGTGATAGAATCAGTTCAGAACTATGCACTCACAAACACACCTATACAGTCGACATTTTATACGGGTGGAAAACAACCAACAACTGCAGTTAGTATTAGTTTTGTTCCAAATAATATGTTAGAAGGAATTTTTTTTTGGTTGAGGAACAATTGAAAAAACACGCTTTACAAGTGTATCGCTTGTGGTCAACGTTTCGAAAAATATGTTTTCATCTTTAAACTTGCATTGAGGTCTTGAAGATGAAAATACATTGTTCGAATCGTTGGTCACAAGTGGTACACTGGCAAAGCTTCTTTTTTCAATTGTTCTTCAACGAAAATAAATTTCTTTCAATCAATAACATCATCAGAGATTTATCCAGCTAAAATAAATCTGACTTTATAACTGTAAACATATAATATCAACATTCGTGATAATAAATATTGTTTAACCGTAAAAGTACGAGTTGGCTTATGAAAATAATTGTTCAAGTATGCAAATAAAAAATGTATTGCGCATAGGCCTTACATCCGTTCGATCAGTAAAATTTAAATGCCTCCAAGACAAACACCCCTCTTTTCATTAAACATTCCATTTACATTGTTCATCAATCTGAAATTCGTCACGAGTACTACTCTAAATGGACAAGCAATTTAGAAACAAATTCCTAGCTGTCATTTTTGTACTATAATTCGTTCAGAAACGCGAGATTATCTAAATAAAATATGATTTGTCATTGACAATAGGTGGAAATTACTGTACCAAAAAGACATCCTTGATCAGTATAATGGTTTCAGTGTTTTTTTAGGGTTACTATTTTGAGTTAATTATATAAAACGTCAAATAAATATCATATTCAAAAACTTCATTATAAAAATAACAAACCCTGGGTCGGCTGACTTGCGTATCTTTTCATTTCACGTAAAGCGATGGACAAAACGTGCGTATCACTTAATGTACATATTCTATGTGTGGTGGTGTTCCCAAGTTCCCAGAATACAATGGGTTTGTACAATGAGAAGGTATTCTTCTATATATTAACACATACAGTATAATCCACATGCATCTGGGTCTTAACAGAGCTGTATCCTCATCCTGGCACTACATACCACATACCATACATTCTTCACACTGACTTACATAGAAAAATATCGATTTTAAAGCTAAATTTTGATTAAAACGCGCAGAAAAAAATTGTTTCGAAGTGGAAATTGTACAAAAAAAATGTAAAATACATACATACTTACAGTTTAAGAAAAATAACGTTTCAATCAATCAATTATTTTTCGACTAGAATCAATTTAAAAGTCTACAATATTTTTATTGTGGAGAATAAAGTTCCAAAGATGCAATGAACATGGAACGTTACGTAAGTTGAGCGGAACTAGTTGGCGGAAATGTCTGCAGAACTATATCTCGGTAGAGTGGTTTCACTGGCACCTTTTTATTGTGGGAAGAAAAGATTGAAATCGTTCCTATTTTTTTTTTAGTTTTAATTGTAACCATTTCCTTACCGTAATAACTTTTTTCCAGAAATAAAACTATGCTAAGATGCTTAACTTAATGGTTTTGTTACTTAAAGGTTTTAAAAATGATCAGAATAAATTCAACTTGGAGCTAGTTAAGTTCGAAACTACTCAAGTTTAATTGTGTAAAGAAATAATTAATAATATTTCTGTCCCAGAAAAATAAAGCCTACTTATTTTTATAATTGATATAACTAGCGGTCCGGTCCGGCTCGCTCGAATTTGTAGATTGTCACCGTTTTTCGTTTTTTTGACGTGATAACGTCTTATAAATTGATGAATCACCAATCTTATAAATTGATAAAACACCGGCTGCATGCACGAAAAAGTGTAACGTTCCGCCTGACCCTGTGCGTGCTTTTCTCGAAAACGGCCCTAACGATTTGGATGAAATTTACCGAAAAGGGATTTTGGGGGGCAAAAAATCGTTTTAGCTAGGTCTCATCTCTCGAAAAAATCGTTTTCATACAAATTTTATCATTATAAAAATCAATTTTTTGACGTATGCAAATACTTAAATATTGTAAGTAGGTTTTGGAATTTTATATAAACAGTGAAACAATTGTTTTCAAAATATTATGACAGTTAATCTTTGAGACTTAAAATAAATACGAAAGAAAGAAAGTTAAAAAAAACAATTATATTATAAGTGGTGAGTAATTTTAATAAATAAAATTAACCTAAATTTGAAGCGAAAGATGCAATATCATAGATTCGAATTATTAGAATTATTATATAAATTTAGGTTATGTATTACGGAATACGTTATCACGTAAAACTATCGTCCGTAAACCGACTTTACAGACAACCAATTTTTTTTACATTAAAATGGGCATAGTAAGCTATCCTTAAAAGATAGACATATGCCATCGCAGACTTTTCTGTACACCTATAAAACAGGAACAATTTCACCATTCATTGTTTTGTTATATCTCAAAAGGATTAGGCAGGGTTTTCGATAAAAGCTCCCAGTCGGCTTGATTTTTTCCGACATCTTCAACAATCATCGTCAGATTTCATTCAATTTACACAAAACATTAATGAATTATATATATAAACCTTTCTCTTAAATAACTCCGTCCATTAATGAAAACGATACGAAAATCGGTTCGGTAGTTTTTGAGTTTATCGCGTTCAGAAATACGTGGCGGGGGGATTCTTTTTTATATGTACTAATAAAGGAGTTTATGTATAAAATTTTTTGGAGTTTAAAGCTTAAAATTATTGTTTACGTTACGTTAGATGAAGACTTTTAATTTTGTAAACGAGCTACGGCCCTGTGTTCATATATGAATAAGATACAAAAAAAAAAAAAAACGGTGATGCATTTTCTGATCAACGAGGACGAGCAAAGGTAGACCCGTGTCAAAATACATTAACATGACGGGTGTCAGCCATTATTTCCATTAACGCTGATGACGTTTTAAGGGAAAATATTGTATAGACACCTTCTTACACATATTATGTATATATATGTGTACACGGATCATTGACTCTGCTGTCTACACTCGCAGTATGAAACACCACAGAAGAGGATTACGGAAAAGACACTAATCCAGTACCATTGATATATTACGTATATTATGACCTTGAAATCGAAGGTATATTTTTGGCGCTAGATTTAAAAAGTAATAATTTGCATTGTCACCTGTAATCTAACATAACCAAGGACTCTATAATATGTTGAAATCGAGTAATAAAGGATATTATTTTAAAAGAACGTTTGATAGACAAATGCATTAAATTTGTCAAAAATATAAATTAAAAAAAAATATTAAAGAAATCTATCTAGAAAATTTCCATGTTATTCTTTAGATGTTGATCTCTTTTTTGAATATTTTAAGAATCACGATTATATTATTTATTAAATACTTGTATAGCCTACCCGTAATATAATTAAGACAAAAATGAAATGTGAATATTGAATTTATACTTGGAGTTTGAGAGGAACCAATCTGAGAACTGGATGTATTTTTAAAAAATAATAAATTGTGCATTTGATTTGGACCCGAATAATCTATAGCTATTGGTTGTCTTCAAAAGAGATTTATAAAATGTTATAAATTAGTTAAAATGAAAATTCAAAATACATTATAGTATAATCAACATATGTCAAAGGTGTAGGTATGGGGAGGGGTAAAGGGGCTGCTAATTACCCCCACCTTAAGACCATAACAATAAAAAGTAAAAATGAAAATATTACGAATACCAAACTAAAAAATAAATTTTATAAATACTTCTTGAAATAAATTTGTAAAATTAGTTTGGAATTAATATTTTGCTTGACACCTTCCATCGTAAATATTCCTGTGTGATATTAATAAAACTTAAAAAAATATTGATTTTTAGCTTTACCCCCCTCCTTCCCCCCAAAAAATAAGTACACCCTTGCATGGCGTACTTGTTCATGCGTATGAAAACGTAGCTTAGCAACTGACGCTTCTGTAAATCTTTTTCTGTGTTGAAAAGTGTGGAACGTGTCCATATTGTATAGCTGCTATCACTAACCTATCTGTCTGACATTTACATGGAGAAATGGGACATTCTTGGTGGGACGTGTGTATATCATTGTTTTTGGAAATGTTCCGTTTGAAAACAGATAGGGACATGAGCGTCGCGGTCGGTTACAGAGTCATGTTCCTTTAAGAATTACCATGAAAGTGGGAACGCGTACTATTTTGTTTCTCTCCGAGACTTATTTCACAAGACGTGCAGTGTACAAATCTCCTTTTTTTGACTTCCATGAATACCGAGATAAAATATGGTTTAAGACTATTAATTTGGCCCTGTCATCTAACGCAATTCTAGTAACTTAATTAAACGTACCAGCAAACGCCATGTTCGCCACTCCAAAACACACACACAACAAGCACCAACAAACAGCTGTCCGACGCAAATGAAACGTAAAACGTCCCGTAATCAACGTCGCGCCAATTGCACGGTTTTACTCCCAACCAAACGCGCCATAAGATGTTTCACATGAAAATTATCTAACATCGCTATACAGATACTCCTCGACTTACGAACACCTTGCGTTCCCGGGACTCGTTCCTAAGTCGGGTTTGTTCGTAATTCAGATCACATATTATATAGAAACTAGTGTGACCTGTGCGAATTATTCGCACTAAATACTAGTATAATAATTATCACTTTACAAAATTATTTTTTAAATATGATTGCAGGTATTCAATTCATTTCTAATTTTGCGCACTGCTTATAACGTTCTTCTTTTTGTTGTATTACAATATGAAGCTCAGATGACAGATCAAAGAAACATTTTACTAAAATTGTCATATAGAGGCGCAAGTAGCAAAAGCGTTGAGCTACGCCGTCAGATGGCATCATGCAGCATTGCTGTGAGGTTGTTCAGCGTTGCTCGCTGTTTCAAAATTAAAGTCGTCAGCCGTCAGATGGCAGACGTTGTTCAGCGTTGCTGTATTGTGTCTAAGGCCTAGCACACATGAAGAGCGTTCAACGCGCGTTGGCCAAACGCGCGTTTACAGTTTCTATACAATTGTATAGAACTGTTTATATGATAACGCGCGTTATCATATAAACAGTTCTATACAATTGTATAGAAACTGTAAACGCGCGTTGGGCCAACGCGCGTTGAACGCCTCTCATATAAACTAGGCCTTAATGTAATTTCAATAATTAATTAATTTACAAAAACAGAAGCAATAATAAATTTTTTAGTTGTCGATGTCAGTAGAGCAAGCAATTATCTGTAAAATGATATA
This sequence comes from Xanthostigma xanthostigma, assembly GCA_963575645.1. NCBI lineage: Eukaryota > Metazoa > Arthropoda > Insecta > Raphidioptera > Raphidiidae > Xanthostigma > Xanthostigma xanthostigma. The sequence goes on from OY754468.1 coordinate 20,563,548, forward strand.
TAATTTATGTGGAGAAATTGTGTGGTTTTTTCTAAAAAGGGAGGCAAACATCCTAACCTTAGCGTATTAATATATACTAGCGTGACCTGTGCGAATTATTCGCACTAAATAAGTATAATAATTATCACTTTACAAAATTATTTTTTAAATATGATTCAATTCGTTTCTAATTTTGCACACTGCTTATAACGTTCTTCTTTTTGTTGTATTACAATATGCAGCATTGCTGTGACGTTGTTCAGCGTTGCCCGTCAGATGGCAGTATGCAGTATTTACAATATGAAGGTCAGATGACAGATCGAAGCGTTGACGTTGTTTCACAATTATATCCGTCAGATGGCACACGTTGTTCAGCGTTGCTGTTAATTAATTAATTTACAAAAACAAAAGCAATAATAAATTTTTTAGTTGTCGATGTCAGTAGAGCAAGCTATTATCTGTAAAATGATATATAATTTATGTGGAGAAATTGTGTGGTTTTTTCTAAAAAGGGAGACAAAGATCTTTAACCTTAACGTATTAATATATATGATAATTAGGACGTATAAATATATGGATATTTTTGTTGTTGTTCCGTCATAAAGAGGGTCGATGTAGAACAGTTTTGTTGTTTCGTCTTATATTTTTGTTGACCCTGAAAAGGGCCGATGTAAAAAAAAAATTACTGTCATTGTTGTGCTATTGAGGATAGAACTTGATTTTTCCTCTTTTCCGTCTGGATCAGTCACATCTGCAGTAGCCTTCATGAAACGCTTTTTATTAGGATTTTGAGCCTCGAAACAAGCAAGCATCTGTTCCATCAACTCAAAACCCTCGTTTAGTTTGGACAAGGTAAAAGTCTTGGAGGTGGCATCTTCTTGTTCTTCATCGGACTCATCAGCTTAGATCAGGTTCATAAATTCCTCCGCATCGCTTTCTAGTAGCTGGTTAACATCATTTCCGCTGATATCTGGATCCAGTTGTGGGTGAATTTCAATGGTCTGACTACCACTGATGCGACTGTTCGTAAGTCGGGGAGTACCTGTATACATTTTTTCAGAACGATACGCAGTGGCTGAATGTTGATATCGCTGTATTTATATTCAATCAGGAAAGAGGTAAGATCTAGCGATATAACTTTTTATTTTGAATGTATACCCCAGCTGCTCTGAAAACAAACGAACGGTCATATTACCTTGTTCGATCTTAATGCATGAGCACAGTCAACAATAATAATCATTTAAGATTGATCACTTTAATGATACATTGTAACAAAGTGATATTCAAAATAAAGAGTTCAGTTAAGTGAACCACAGCCACACCACACAGACATTATTACGTCAAGGGCGTTAGTCTTATAGAGCTAATTAATATCTCCTTTATGATATAATTATAATAGATATGTCTCAGAAATGAACCTATCACGTTTCCATTTTATTTAAGCGCACAATAATTAAGTAACTGTGTTATTATTAATAAAATAGAATTGAGATCGGTGGATTAGAACTAAAAAAAAGATCTGAGGTGCCGTGTTAAGATGATACTTTTTATTTAAAACAATTTTATTATTTGTAGATAAATTAATCTGGTGTCCCATCTAATTTGGTTTATAAGATTTTAGTATGAGGTTTCGATATTTTGTTAATGTTTATTTTTTTTATTTTTAAAGGATTTTTTTTTAAATAAATAGAATTAGTCCGGTAAAAAATAACGAAAATCTTTGATTCTAATTTTATTGTTTCAATTTATTTTTAAAAATATTCCTTTAAAAATAAAAAAAAAAAAATTTAAAGATAAAACTTTATACGACTTTAAAGACATTAATTAAAACAGTTGCCAGGTCAGTTTACTGATTGTTGAACGTGTCAAACCTCTTATGTCCAAATCCAGAAATATAACTATTTTTGTTAGTATCTTAATTATAAATAATATGTTTCAGGAAGTTTATTTTGGTTGAGGAACAATAGAGAAAAGAAGCTTTACCAGAGTATTGCTTGTGGTCAACGTTTCGAAAATTTTATTTTCTTCATCAGGGCCTCAATGATGAAAATACAATTTTCAAAATAAAAATAAAATTGTCGAAACGTTGGCCACAAGCAATACTCTGGTTAAGCTTCTTTTCGCTATTGTTCTTCAACTAAAATAAACTTCCTGAAATAAGTATTTATATTTTTTTTCTTATTCAATCTCGTGTTTGTTTTTAATTTGTGCTTATTTCCGCTACCGTGTTGATGGATTCACTTCAAAAAGATTCACATTATGTTTTATGAATTTACTAATTTCCGGATTGAATTGATTCTCACTTTACACTGTCGTTATGAAAACATTGTTGATATTTTAGAAAAGTTTATGTTAATGCCGCTGCACACACGGCTGGTCTTGCCGCTAGATTTGACTGCTAGGTTCAAGTGTGCTGTGATGGCTTTTAGGTGTTCGGTTCATACGATGCGTGCCTTAAAGTTGGCTTTGTAGATGTGTTTGGTGCGCGCGCAGTGACAGTTAGAATGTTAACAAAAGGGAACGTTTATTGACTCTGAACAGAACACACACTATGACGCCATGTTTTTTTATATGCGTTTGTCCATATCGCCCACGTGACAAGAGATTGTTTTCTGTTTGGTTCTTAACCAGAGCCCACAGAGAACCAAGCGCGAAAAATAGCCACGAATTGAAATCAAGCCCGCAGTGACGTCGTTTCAAGCCTCTCAGCCAGCACCAGTTCTAGAAGTAATTCCAGCGACGAAACAAGCCTCGTTTGAGTGACCTTCGGAAAAATCGTCTACGGAAAATAAGAATTCATATAATTGCGTACTTCGGCGTACCTGCACATTAATATTTTTAAAATTTATATGTGCGCAAAAAATATCTGTTTAAATTTCTCAAAAAGGATTTTTGAAATATATATTCATACCGATTTTTCGAATGTTCGAGAACAAATTAACTCTGCTAATACTTATTTAAAACTTTCTTTAACAAAACTTGAATACTTGAGATTTAATTTTTAGTATAATTCAACTTTCGCGTTGAAAGCTCTTTGCTAAATAAATAAAATGTGTTCATATATAACGCATTGAAACAAAACTTTTGTTAAGAAAATTTTGTTATGAGTACTTATAGAAGTTACATTTTTCAATCCTCTATATAAGGAAGAAAGAGGTGTCGGAAAATGGTTGTTTCTTTGATACAGTCGGTGAAAATCATTTCATTTTAGCTTGTATAATATACTGTACTTACACATATAGAGAGATGCGATGGTGTGCGCATTAAATCAGAGGCCACAAGAGAAAATGGATTATGTCACATGTTTTGATATTTTCCTTTTCATTGTCGAATTCAAACATGTATATGAAATAGTAGTTTATCTAGGACGTAATGTTTGTTATTATCAGCGGGTATTAACAATCACGCGAGTCATATCATCACGCCCAATATACCGAGTGTTCAAAAAGTTCCGAAACGCCTGAATATCTGAGAGAGATTAAGTTTTTTTGAAAAATGTTGCGAATGAAAGTGGATCAACCTGTTGTAATGGATTTTTTCACAAAAATTTCCTCTCAAGGGGGTGTCCCCGTGAAGGGGCAGGGGGTAATTAAGAAATTTTAGATGAAAAACTGCATTTTTTTATTGAGTTGAGTTCTTCGGGCAAAAAAAGACATCTTTTGTCCCAAATTTTTTTTTGTTCAAGCTACAGATCACCGAATACGTGGGGTAAGATTTTACAGGGGGTCTCAATCATACAACGTAGTGGTGTTTCAATAATCTCGAATTGAAATGCAAATTCCACTTTAAAAGCGACAAAATAGTCTTTAAGGTTGTTATCAAGGTCAAGTAAAAGAGTACCATTCCTTGACCTGTTACAAAATGAACAAGTTTTATTTGAGGGGGTGAGGATAACTGGGAAAATTTTACCCCACGTACTCGGTGATCTCTAGCTTGAACAAAAAAAGTTTGGTACAATAGATATCTTAATTTTCCCGAAGAACACGACCCAAAAAAAAATGCGGTTGCCATTTAAAATTTCGGAGTTACCCCCTTAACCCCCCACCCCCTCCCGCGGTGGCACCCACTTGGGAAAAAATTTTGTGAATGAAAAATACATTACGACGAGTTGAGCTACTGTCATTCGCTACATTTTTCAAAAAAATAGTCTCTTTGAGATATTCAAGCGTTTCGGACTTTTTATAAAATATCTAGTTTTAACTTCAAGTACCTATATTTAAAACATTTTTGACAGATCTATGTGTAAAAAACATAATGTCTATTTGTTTATGAAAATTACGCTTACTTTGGTCTCCTCGTTTCTCAAATACTTTTCGATTATTGAAATTACTGTTGAATTGTTCAGATTGCATTTATTTGTTTTACTTTACGCCATTAGTGTTAAATGAGTCATTTTACGACCGCTGTATAGGCGTTAAAAGCATGTATTTTATACGTGTGCAAAAAAAAATCATTTTAGTCTCCTTTCAGTGTAACCCTAATTTTTGTTGCAATGAAAAGTAACAAAATTATCAGCCGTCTGCCTTTGACTCAAACGCAGTCAGATAAAAATGACCGTAAAGTCTAGACACGAATTCTGGCGTAGTTTTAAGGTGCGTTAAAAGAAAATCAAATAACAATCGACAAACAGACTTCTTTATGCTAATTAGATCACCAATTAGACACTGTCTAAAGCCCGAAATCTTGATCCCTCATCTATTTTTTCACGAATGGATGCATCGCTGTATTTTCTCGACTACTTTCTGAAAATTTGTGATTTTGAAAACAAAAAGTGTCTTATTGTCTCTACATGTAAATAAACTCAATTTGTCGTGTGATGAATTGACGGTATACCCAAAGTGGATCGTCATGTCGTCGTCAATTCAGTGTGTCGTCCAAACTACAGCGACGTTATGACGTTTGACGCCGCGCTAGAAACGCGTTCTATTTGATCAAGCCTTAAGAGTTTTGCTGCAAAATTATGCAAGTTTCTATAAAATCGTATCACTCGTTTTTACAAAACTATAAGTTTTTATTATTCGGAACCCAAAGGGGGGTTTTTGACAGGTAAACATTGATTTAGTAAAGCATGATGGAGGCTAACATGATTACCTGTTAAAAACCCCCCTTAGGACAGTTCGGCGCATTTCTCACCAGAGATCTCACCATTCCTATGGGTTCCTAATATTCAAATAAATGAATTTGACTCTATTCAATAAATAGAGTAACTGTGATCCATTGAAGTTAATGATAGAGTTTTGGAAAGAATTTCGTGGCATAAGGATCGAAAATGAAGCAATACTGAAATTTTTTTTAAACTTGCATTTAATATTAACGTTTCGATACGTTTTGTATCATGTATTAAATGCAAGTTTAAAAAAAATTTCAGTATAGCTTCATTTTCGATCCTTATGCCACGGAATTCTTTCCAAAACTCTATCATTCAAATAAATATTGATATCAAAGAATTGAATCATAACTTAGTTACATACGCTATATTACATTGTGCCCGTAGGAATGTACGTATTATACGTCATGTGTCCTGTGTGAATGTATGTAAAAACAAAACTTTTCCTTTACGACGTGAAACGGGAGCAATGTTTCTTAAGACGTTACGGTTGTAAAAACACGCTGCATTGCCACCTTCCTGCCAGTCAGCTAATACAGACAAGAACATGTTCTCTTCAATGCCGATACAGAATCGAATCTGCAATTTCTGTTGCTTTAACTTTAAAAGAGGAGGTTTTTTTTATATACCTCAAATCTCCAGAATTTGTGAACCGATTTGGACGATTCTTTATCTATATGATAGAACGCACATTCAGGGTGAACTTAAATCGGTCCAGCAGTTTAGTAATAAAATATTACGGTAGAAGACGACTAATAAACTACGCATTACAAAGCCACTAATAGTAGCGCAGTGCAAGGACACCAAACTTTCGGCCAGTGTGGTGTATACCATTTTTCTTCATACCTCGGTCGTAAGTACACTTATTAAATACCTATATTAATTAATTAATTCGTTATTAGTTACATAAAAACGCCGATAAATTCCAAGCAAGCAGCTTTGAGGTTATACGTATAAACACGAATGACAGGTGTTCGCGACTATTAGCTAAAATGTAATAGGGTTGCTATGGAAACGACATCTCAACAACAGCTGATAGGTAATTTAGCTTTACTGCCGCCCGAGCGTACGTCATTCCCGCATCACTGCGTGTAACCCCACCGATGCGTAAATGTTAGACTTTCTGCCTTACAATTGATTCCGAAAGTATCTACATTCGATCGAGGTATGAAGAAAAAAATAAAATTGAACGTCCTTCAATAAAGATCACTAAAATAATAAAGTTTTGAGGTCGGCGCTAGTTTAATGAAGTACATAGGTAGATAAAATGTTATAGGAATTAAATTGGCGTCGCCCACAAAACATTATTTTACGCTTTTTGGTAGCCGTTTTTTGAAGAAGGTTAATCTAAAAAAAACATTTTTATTATAATGATTTTAAGAAATTTAAATTCGACTGAAGGATTCACTCAAAGGGAAATTTTCAGGAAGAGTGCTATTAAACATGTTTACACGTCGATGTAATAATAAATATTCAATCAATATAAATATTAAATAACGTAGATATTTTCAATTGATCATTATCTTGACTGTCATTTTGAACGATTCTATAAGAGAACGATTTTTAACTAAGTTACTAGCGTGAAGGACTTGTTGTATAAGGGTGATGTGTTTAACGTACCGTGGGTCCCTTAAGCTTATAGGGTTGCAGCCCTGCACACAACGCCGCGCACTCACACACCTACACAATACAGATGTGTTTGTAATGTTGGTACGACTGAAACAAGGATGATGAAAATATATGACACGTCAACGAAATTTCTGCACGCATGTTTTAATTGCAATTCAGCCGATTAGTGCATTTAAACCAGCTGAGGGCGTATATCTTGAAGAATTAAAGGATAAACAATAAAAGGATCAAAAGCTCCAATAAATTTTTGTAATGTTCGGTAAAAATTATGCGTATATATACATAATTAAACGGTATTATCATGTAAACATCGATTTTTTATTTTGGTTAATACGACAAAACAATCCCATTATTTGAATAAATTATTAGTTGCTGCGTTTGGTAGGATTTATCACAAAGCTGTGATAATATACTGCAGTTTAATGAAAGCTTTTAAAACAGAATAACGCCATTAATAGTGTTTTAAGCATTTTAAGTTTTGAGTTTTGACTCTGATATAAAAATTGTTAATCATAAAATGCGTTGTGAAATATAAATGTCTAATGAAAAATATGGAGTTATTCAAAATAAACCAAATACAAATACAAAAAAAATATAGAAAATTAATCGTATATAAGTAATAGAAAAAGTCATGAAGCCAAATGTTCAAAAGCGATAAGATAATGATGCACATATCATACAAAAGTTCTTTTGACCGGTTAATGGTACATATATGTTTAGTGTTATTAGGATTTTTTTACACGAATTTATTACGTAACTAGCCGCTATCCGCGACTTTTCACGCAATCGAGACGAAACACAAAAGCGACAACAGTAGTAGAGCGTTTAGCTCCACCGTATTACAGTCTTGGCTCGCGGGGCTGCGAGACGCTCGACGGCGACAACAGTAGTGGAGCTTTCCGGCTCAACCGTACAGCACTGCCACTTTAAAACACAATTTTTTTACGCTTTAAATTTCTTTACATTTTTATTTTATTTCCCAGGCATTTACGCGGGCGCGAGCACAGTTTTTTTTTATAAGTTAATTATTTTTTTAACCAGCGTGTTGAAATCAAATAGACGAACAAATATTTCAAGTAACTTTTTTATCAAAACTCAAAAATGAAAAAGGAACGAGCTTTCAGTTTTATTAAATTTTATCAAATTTTGAAATCGGTCCTGGCGTTACGTTATGTCACTATGGAAATATGTTATGTCATTATCAAGTATTCACAGAAATTTTCCGAAGTTGTCCTCTTTTTGTTGAAAACAACAACGTAGTAGCGATAAGAGCTTTCCGCGAATTATTTACGATGCATTTCCGATTCGTGCTATCATTTCTACGAGTGCGTTAACCGGGCTTTTAAATTAAAAAAAATAAAATTTTAAAAATTTAATTAAACTTTGAAAGGCTGTTTCTCTCTTATTTTTGAGTTTTAATAAAAAAGTTACTTAAAATATTTTTTCGTCTATTTGATTTCTAAACGCTGTTAAAAAAAACGAATCAACATAAAAATTATCCTGTATTAGATATTTTAGATATGGTTATAAATGTGGAAATAAATATATAATTAATAATATAATTATTAAATTAAGTTCGGTCCTGTCGGTCAGTAGTGTGTTACCTAATTGTTCAGTTTGCATAATACGGTGATGTCTCTTGTCGATTTTTATTCGAACAGTTAGTTATTAATTTTCTGAAAGGAGGACAGCATGGTGTAATGGTCAGCGCGCTGGACTTTGGATCGCACTCTCGTGGGTTCGAATCCCATCTCTTCTCAGGGATATTTTGTGTTTGTGTTTAGACTCAGCTTTGATATTTTAACGGCACTGGCCAGATACCAAGAGGTAGTGCCATCCCCAAGTGATATTCTCTTGTATATTTAAGCTCTATATATGTACTATGTGGATATATACAATTGGATATACTTAAAAAAAAAAATTCTGAAACGACGTTAAACATATCATCTTAATAATAAAATATAGTTTTTAAATAAAATTTTTCTGAAGTAACAAAAAAAAATTATAATCATGGCTATCTGTAAATCAAAACAAATAAACACGAAATTAAATTACATGAATATTAGTTTGATTATAATATATCATCAATATTCTAAATATTAGCAAAAAGTGATTGTAAAATAATAAAAATAAAATTTTACCGGAGCAAATGCTCCTATCAAACAACTAGCCCAGTGCATTTAGAAATTGACCCAAAAATTTCAGATACATTTTTTCTTTTGTTGCTCATTCGCAAGGGTCTTCGATGGAGACCTTAACTCTGAATTTGCGCATTCTCAAAATTGTCCCGTCCCCCGCCATCTTGGATTTTGTTTTTTTTCTTCAATTGCTCATATCTCGCGTTCTAATAATCCTACAGCAATCGTTCTGGGGTCGTTGGACTCGTAAGGATTTACTCTTTAATTAAATGTCTGTCAAGTAAAACTCTCTAATGTACTGGAAAAAAGTCCAAATTTTAAGTTCTTTGCCAAAAGTTCTTGCGCCCGGTTTTTTCGCGCGCATCTCTTTCCAGTGCATCTAACACCCCCACCGACAATTTACTATTTAAAGTAGACTCAATTTCCAGTATTTAAAAAAAAATTCATCCCGATCGGTTGATTCCTTGCCCACCAATCCACGCTCGAAGTTGCGCTATTCATTTGGTGCTATTTTGAAGCCTCTAATACTCGCACTTCGCGCTGCATTTCTCGCTTTTGTAACTAATATAATGCAAATTAATTAACACCAACGACATTTTCGTTAAATCTGTGCTAAGAACACGCGGTTTACATTAATTTTTTACTTAAATTGATAACTCAGATCAATAGTGGAGTGTGTGAGTCGGACGAACATGTAAATATTTTGAGCCGAAAAGGATTACCCCCCCCCCATTTTCAAGGATGCGAAACACGGTGGTGATATTTAAATTTCAGTTTAGGGTTGAGCAATCCTCCAAAACGGCCAAAAACCACCCTCAAACGGGGTTAAACGCGCCTTACGTTATTCCCTTTCCGAAAAAAATGTTTTTCCCTTGTTTTTGAGGGTGCTGAGCATGATGCTGGTGTTGAAAATTGCCGTCGATTCTCACCAACCCCTTCACCTCTCATCCCCAAAACTGGTGAATTTTTTTTCATATCACCAGCAAAATTGGTTTATCTCCCCGTTTCAGAGGATTCTGAGATTTGGCCGGCGCAGGGGTTGGTGAAAGTCGAATGCAATTTTCAACAACTCCACCGTGCTCATCATTCTCAAAAACAGGGAAAAAACATTTTTTTCGGAAAGGGAATACCGTAATGCGTTCGGGGGTGGTTTTTGGCCGTTTTGGGGGGTTGCGCAACCCCAAAGAAAAATTTTAATATCACCACCGTGTTCCGCATCCTCGAAAATGGGGGGGGGGTAATCTCGTTCCGGTTCAAAATATTTACATGTTCGTCTGACTCACACACACCACTATATTGATCTGAGTTATAAATTTAAGTAAAAATTTATGTAAAAGGCGTTTTCTTAGCACAGATTTAAGGAATATGTCATTGCTCTTAATTAATTTGCATTATATTAGTTATAAAAGTGAGAAATGCAGTGCGAAGCACGAGTATTAGAGGCTTCAAAATAGCACGAAATGAATAGCGCAACTTCGAGCGTGGATTCGTGGACGAGAGATCAACCGATCGGGATAAATTTTTTTTTAAAATACTGGAAATTGAGTCTACTGTAAATAGTAAATCATCGGTGGGGGTGTCAGATGCACTGGAAAGAGATGCGCGCGGAAAAACTGAGCGCAAGAACTTTTGGCAAAGAACTTAAACTTTGGACGCTAATAACTTTTTTCCAGTACATTGGAGAGTTTTATTTGACAGACACTCAATTAAAGAGTAAATCCTGACGAGTCCAACGATCCCAGAATGATTGCTGTGCGATTATTAGAACGCGAAATAATGGTAATTGAAGAAAAAAAACAAAATCCAAGATGGCGGTGGACGGGGCAATTTGGAGAATGCGCAAATTCAGGGTTAAGATCTCCATCGAAGACCCTTTCGAATGAGCAACAAAAGAAAAAATGTATCTGAAATTTTTGGGTCACACCTATAAAATATTTCTAAATGCACTGGACTAAACGCATATATTTAATTTTTCGTGGTGTTTTAAATCTTCCAATTGTCAATACTTAAAATAAATTTACATATCCCTAAAAAAAATTGCTACAATTTCTTCACATAAGTAAATCCTTCAAATAATAGTTTAGTATTGTTTCAGTCACATGTTAAAGAAATAAAGATTCCCTTTAAGTAGTTACGTTAATATCAAACAGACTGGCGATTTTTTTCCTTTTTCAATAAACTGTTAAAATGATAGATAAAGAATCTCTGGCAAAGCTTTTAAGATCTTAATCTGAGGAAATAGTTTTTACCATCCCTAAGTAAAAGCGCATGTTTCACAGTACAAGAAAAAGACTAGAGCGGTGTCATTCAAGCTCGGACACACAAAAAGTGACCCTTCCATCCTCTTTCCATCAACTGAGAAGCATCGAGCACTTCCACGAATACGCACAAACATTGCACAAATACAATCATAAATACGTGTATACAGACACATCGAAAATCCTCAGGACTTGGTGTTGTCTCGTACAACATACATCTGTACAGACATTACAGGCAAAAGAGAATGCAGTGGCGAAACAAATTATTTTTACACAAGTCAATCAATCAAATTAACTGATAATTAGTATAAGTGGTCGCCAAGTGGTCAAAATTCGACCATAATTCATTAAATTTTTAAGTTTAAACGTTATGGAGGTTCTTTTGTCATTATATGAATTTCGCCCGAATCGATTTATCTTGTGTTGATTCGTACACGTCGTGATGGAACATATAATATTGTCCCCTCATTAAAACGAAGAGAACGATGTATATTTTATCATAATGTGTGCGTATCAACACACTCAAATCGGTACCACAACTTTTTTCCTTCCCGTATTCTATATGATTTATTAGTATTGATTCAATCACGAATATCAATATACAGAATTTTAACAGGGCTTGTTTTCAAATTTCTTTTTTTCAATATTTTCTGCGCCTACATTATGGATCCGTATTTCCCCCGACATCGAAATCAGAAGAAAAGCAAACAGCAAGATTATAATGTAGGTAGAAAGGTAGAGAGGATATCGGTCTTCATCACTTTCCAATGAAGCCATCTAAGTATATTATAATCTTGCTGTTTAATTTTCTTCCGATTTATCTATTCAGAAAAATAATTTTAATAATTATATTTTTTTCTTTCAGTTTCATCAGATTCCAGAACTTAGTTTTCGATACACCGGAATTGTTCTTAAGAACTTCTTTAATAGAATTTGGTAAGTTTATATCGTTTCTTTAAGACGTTTTTTATAAGTAGAAGATTACAGTTTTCGAAGATTGTAGGTGTTTCTTTCATTTTCATTTATTTTGAAGCTCTGTGAGAATTATTTTTATGAGTACATTTATGTTTAATTTTAAACCAGACATTTTTTCGTTCTTCGATAATGACGTTCTTGTAGTAGTTTTTAGTTTAGGTAATGTTTGGGGAATCACCTCGCAAGGTTGCATTTTTAGTCTTTTCGTCTTCTCGTTCGTTTCCAAGAATGCCACTTGCCACGCTGAGGCTCCCCGTAATAGTGATCGAATGTCAGTTTTAAGACAATATTCAGTTTTCAATCTTGGTGTCATTTATTTAAGGTTATTTGACAGCTGATTGACCGCGCAAATCGCTAATGTAAAGACTGATAGAAAAATGTTATAAATATAATAACATAAGTTACATTTTTAAAACGGAGTAAGAAAAAACTTTTCTCTTAAATAAAAATGCTATTTTTTTGTATTAATAATATTTTCACATTAAAAAAAATGATTCGCAATATGAATTATTTTAGACATGCGAGTGCGAATGTCAAAAATATGCTATTTGTTACATCACTATCCATAACATATTGTCCGAACTATACATAAACGTATACGTGGAACACACACAATCCCCATTTCTTTTGAGAACACGCTCGAAAAAACACTGCACGCACTTCTTTACTCTGGCGTCACGATTCATCTCAAAATAATTACTTATACAACTTAATGGAGAAAAATGTGGGAAGAGAAAAAAAGAAAGCGTTTACCTATATAGAATGTGAACTGTTCTGAACTGTAAAAGAAAACACTTTTTATATATATGCGTTATTAATTTTCTTAGCGGTTACGCGGAAGTAGAACAAAAAATTCAGATGCACAAAATGGTTATTGGTTAATAATGAAATTAATGAAAAAAAACCTTGAATGTCCTTCAAGAAAAGTCACTAAAAAAGGGAAAATAATAATATTTTGAGACCGGCGCCATTTTACCACAAAAACTTTTCTTATATATTTATTTAATTGGTGTGGACTTCAAAATTTTATGATTTTCCTCTTTAAAGTGGCTTTTTTAATAAAGTTAATTTTTTTATATTTTACTTCTTAATAGCTGTCGAATTATCTAACTGTACATAGTTTTCACGTTAATAACCGCGTCTTCTTTCTTGATATTTGATTAATATTATACTAGGGGAAAAAACACAGAATCGATTTAAACCACTCTGAAGGTATGTCCTATCACCCTAAAACGAAGCGATTCCAACAATAATCTCGCCTGTGCCCGAAAAATACACCCAAAACTCCTCGCCGTCTTGCCTATTATATTACCTAAAGGAAACCCCATTTTAAGATTATAATACAAATTAAATAATTTAACACTTTTTATTTTAAAATTTTAAACCTGGGAGTATGGAATTTGGAAACGCTATATAAACAAGTATTTTAAATATGCTTACAGTTTTACAACGTCATATCCGGTTGCAAGAAGTACTGATATTTAACTTTTCCATAATAATACGTTAGGGAAAAAGTTTATTTTTATGTTTAACAAAACAAATGATTTTTTTTAATACGTTGGAAAACTGTTGGTCTCCCGACAGACAGATTGGCGAGACCAATTTTCCATTCTTCACGTTGTATATAAGTTGGTAATCAGTCTCTGGAGATTTGATGTGCTAAGCGAACAAAGTATGCTGAAAACACAATGCAGCGTGTTTCCTCTCTTTTTATTTTCGTTATCTTTGTCTCCGTTTCTCTAATTCGTTCGTCTTCCAAAGTCCTTTAATTAAATTAGGACGTATATAAATACCACAACACGTCGCTTATGATCTGTTTTGTTGTTTATGCTTTGAATTCAAAAAGATGCGCAAGTTTAACGTTTTATCGTAAGAACGAGAAACTACGTTTGAAAAATATTGTTTTTTTTTCGATGAAATGTAATTTTTAATCGATTTTTAAAAAAAGAGAATATCAATAGAGGCTTGTGGCGTTCTGACCTGATTGAAGTCAAAATTCCAAAATTTCTTTTGGAGGTCGTAAATTTGTCTTTAGATAAATAAGTTACTCGGGAACTTGGATAAATATTATTTAATGCTAAGTTTCCAAATTATACAACGTTTTGTTGGTTATTTCCCACTCCATCAGGTAAAACTTGATGATAGTGTCTCAGTTAAAATAAATATATTCATTGTAAATAATTTTTTCATTAATTTGTCAAATTATTTTAATTGTCGTGAAAAAATTATTTACATGTAATATATTTATTTCAACGGCGATGATGACATTAAGTTTTACCTGAAGAAGTTGGAAATAACCAGCGAAACGTTGTAAAATCATATTTATCCAAGTTTCCCAGTAACTTATTTATATTAAATTAACATGGATGAGATGCAACACATAGAATTTGTCCTTAGATATAGTGAAAAATCTAATTCGGAATAGTACCAAGAAGTCTCTACTTGAAGAATCTGACCGATTTCGAGATTTCAGATAACTGGAGAGGATGATACACTGCACTTTGTGTTTTTTGGTGAGGGAAATGGTGCGAGAACTTGGCCTGGTGCACTACCGTGCTCCATGATAGGCTTTTTTATACTATTGTCCTACATACAAAAAAATAACTCAACAGACTCTTTTATTTAGACTCGTATATTTAAAATATGTCCATTTTGTTGTACACGTAAAAGAAATTAAAATTCAAACACCTATTCGGGTTTTTTGTTTTAAATGAAATTGCCAATTAAAAAAGTTTTCAAAGACAATTTCATCGTTTACAGAGTTGTCGAACCGTGAAATACTTCGTTTTGACGAGATAATTACTAAAAAGTGAGATAAAAACATTTCTTTTCACTTCAGACTTTTTAGATAACTTTTCAATTTTCGAAATATATTTTTCTTTCAAAAAATAAATATTTTAATATTGAACAGAAACAATTTTAATGACGCAAAAGATAGAAAAAAGTAAATTAAATTATGTTTACTTTAAAATTCATCTTCATTCGATATATATTTTAAAAACAGAGATCAGTAATTTATAGCCAGTCGATTCCAATAAATATTGCTCTAAATACTAATGATTTCATGGCAGCTTCCACTTTTATCATATTTATAACAGAGATAGGTACAGACATCCGTATGCAAACTGGATATCGTTGAAGTGTTAATTTATACACTTATATAAATTTACAATAAACGAATTAACTTTAGTAATTAAAAATTATCACTTATATCGGTAGCATTTAAAGCCACAGACTAGTAAATATGCTTCTGCCGTCGCGTCGGTAAAATGTCTTATATATTGATTATAATTAACCTGTCTTAATCGAAATAACAACAATGTGTTATTTATAAAGTTTACTGTAGACGTAGCATTTCAATTACTTCAGACAGAGAATAAACACAGAGTACCCAGTACACCCCCTTTCAGCGCTTTTAGTTCTTTCCCTCTCGAGTCTTGCTGTTTTCAACCGTTACGAATCTCCATTCATGTACGCCGTAAAGACTGCGGTATGTAAAGGCCGCTGCACACGAGGCTAGAAACGCTGCTAGATTCCTTGCTAGGAGTTCTATTAGCCGGTAGGCTGGGTTCGAAGCTGGAAATGACGTCACTGCGGGCTGCCTTGCTAGCTCAGAAGATAGGTTTTAAAATTAGAACAGGGGCTATTTTCCCTGCTAGATTTGCGGCTAGGTATGAGCAAGAACCAATCAGGAAGCAGTATCTTCACGTGGGCACTTGAACAAACGCCCACATGGCGTCATTCTGCCAGACAACAGACACGTTTTTCTCTGTGTTTATATTCTGTCACTACGCGCGCACCAGATCAGACAAAACAAACTTGAAAAATAGTCTCGTGTAAAGCGAGCACTTAACAGCAATCAAGAAAACCAGAGCTAGAAAACTAGTAGGCAAATCTAGCAAGGAATGTAGCAGCGTTTCTACCCTCGTGTGCAGTGGCCTTTAGATCTCATGATAGAAAGTAATGTGGTGCATAAAAAATATCAAAAAACTTTACAATGGCACATTCAATAAGAAATATAAATTCGATTGAAATTTATTTTTATTTCTTAAATTTATTATGACAAAATTATTTGGGATACCTAAGTATTATTTTGATTCCAAAATTATTAAAAGTAAATAATAAATTGAAAATATTATGAACTTATACCACCTTCACATAATTATAACAGTGGCTAGCTTTAAATAAATAAACAAAAATAATTTGTTCTCTAAACAAGCAAATTACGTTCATAAATATTTAATTTACTTAAATTGCAAAAATGACTTTTGAGGTTCGTTATTTTGATACTAAAAAGGGTTTATTTTAAAGTTGAAAACTGAGAGGCTTATTTGTATGACAGCAACTTTCTGTTTGAGCAAATTATTTATGTATCCACAAATATTTAATCCATATAGATATGTTTATCAGAACACAAAAAGTCGCTTAGGTTTTAATCGTGCCTTTTAACAGATGGATTAGTTAAATATATAATATAGTTATAAAACAAGAAGTCAAACTCCTAATTGGCTTCTGGAAATGTCCTTTAATGTGAAGATACGTGTGGCGAATACCTAAATTAGTTCATGCGTACCTTGTTAAATGTATTCGTTGTGAGAGAATAAACGATATCGAGATCAGGGTCGTAGTCAATTGAATATGAACAAAGTCGTTGACTGGGTTTGGAATGTCGTTCTTCCTCTTCGATTCAAATATCGCCATAATAAGGTTTATTTTATATATACTGCGAAACCAATAAACAATATAGGGGCGGTCTGGTATCAATCAAAATTTTAGGTACTTCATAATTTTACGATTATTAACCAATATTTAATGATAGGAAATAGTTTAATAGTTACACACACACCGCTAAAGTTTAACAGCCACTGATAGACTACAAAACTTGTGTGTGTTCTGTGTGGCAGACTTTTTTGCGTTAAGGCGTTGCTTTGCGCTCCAAGACAGCGCCTGAAATATCATCATCGGATACTGTTGGTGTACACTGTGCAACTCCTGACCTACAAGTTATAGTGTGTTATTTAAATTGGTTTTGAGCTGCATTTACCGTCATCATACTCATCATATTATACAAATAAGCATCTATCACTGTCATCTGTTAGAAGTGTTCATTGAATCTATCTCATTCAGTCAACACCTTTGACGGCTTTGACTCGACGGTACGTATTATACATAACACGCGGCTTGTTGCAGTGGTGACTAGTGTTTCAGTGTTTTTTGTCAATAGTGTTTGAAAAAAAAATGGATTCCTAGCGTGTGTTAGAAGGTATCAGGTGTTCTAAGTTCCTTCTCTGGAAAAGATGGCATCATTGCTAGTTACTACAGCATCCAATAACGTACGTAGAAATTGGTAGGTATACCACATATATCACCTGTGAATACTTTGGTATAAGTAGTATTAATGTTTCAAGAAAGGCAGCAATTTATTTTTAGTATTAGGTTCTGAGGATACTATTCTATACATACTAATTCGTATATTACTGAATTACTGGAAGGAGTTGATATTAATATTGAGGGAAAGTTTGATAGAGAAGTAATTTAGAAAGAAGCCTTACCGATGTTTTGATAAATATTTTTCATCTTCTGAACCTCAGGTTAGTTGAAAGGTGATTGTACTGAAGATGAAAATACATTTTTCGAAACATCGGCTACAGCCTACAAGCGAAACAGATATATAGAGACTATACTGTATTTAAAGCACTACTTGGGCTACAACCCTTTCGCACTTAGGTGTTGTTTCGTTATAGATAAAAACCATCGAACCGGCGCGTATATTGACGCATTTGTACTAATAACATCATTCTGATCGTTCAGCTTTAAACATGTATTGCTGGAATTTATTCTGTCTACAAAGAATTATGCTAAGTATGCCGACTAGGCAAAGCATATTGCTGAGAGGTAGATTACGGAACTATAGTTTTTTTTTTTTTTTTTAATAAAAATTAATCAATACTTTGTATAATAAAACCTTTAATAAAAAAATGGAATTTTTTTAAAAATCTTCTTGCTTTCCGGGCTTGTAGGCCGTGATCTATTGATATTTCTACCTGACGTTTCGTCTACAACTGTGGTAGACATTATGAAAGGCGATTTGGTAGCGGGCGAAGTGTTCTTCTAGTCTGCTCATAGGCAAGTGTGTCGATGACTGCTGTTCTTCCTTCTTTTATGCTCAATGTGTTAGAGTTCTCTGTTTGGTCTTAGTTTGCTCTTCTTGATTGGTCACTCCGCATTCAGTGGATTGCTATGGCTCAGTGCCGGTGTCCAGGTTTTACTTAGATTCAAGGCTTCATCTTTCCGGTTGAAATTATGTGTGTATTTCTATGGCCACACTATGTATGCGCGGATTGTAACTCGACGTTGTGTCTATAACTTTGGTTTCTTCAAAGAGGATCTCGTGGTTGCCTAGAGTCAATGTGTGCTCGGCTATTTGCAGACTTTTCAAAAAGTCAGTAAATACAGAGAAATATAATTAAATTTTGAGATCGGCGCCAATCTAGATGGTTTAATCCCTCGAAGTATAATTGAACGAACATAAAAAAGTATTTAGTTAGAAAACAAATTACTGAACCGATTTAAATAAAAATTATACGAGACCATTCTGGCATCTTCTTGGACACAACTGCGACAAATTCAGTCATATAGTTTACCCCCCGAGAAGTTAAGGCTGAATTATATACAATTAATAAACGCGTCGAATTGATTAAGAGAAGCTTATTCTAGAGTCAACATAGTTTCAATAATATTTTTAAAAAATTAATTGAGAACGAGTTTCGGCAACTTAACTGAAAATTTTTAACGATTCAGTCGACTTCTGCCTGTTGGTCTGATAATTATTTCAAAAGACCCCGCACAAACCTTATGGAATTTGGTTCTCGAATAAATTAATCGAAAATGGTTTTATTTTGTAGTTTAAAGGTCGCTATGTAAAAGTGACCATGGGCGCATAGTCGAAACCCAATAGATTTTTAGCTACAGATATGTTTAGCCAGATTTTAGATATAGAGATATCCATTGAATTCACAATATTAAAAAATCATAAGTTCTAGAAATATGTTTTCGAGTGCGCTAAATCCGAATATGATATAATTACTGTATACAGATGACATCTTCCAACATTATCTAGTCTTCGACTATTTTTTTATTTCTAAAAAATAGCACAAAAGTTTAACATAGAACATGTCTGTCAATTCAATGGACATCCCTATATCTAAAATCTCACTGAACATATCTATTGGTTTTTAAACTCCCATGGACATTTTTTCTTAGTGACCATTAAACTATAGAATAAAACCACTTTCAATCAATATAACCGAGAAACAAATCCCAAAGGGTTTGCGCGGGGTTCTTTATAAAAGTATTAAAGATGTTCTAAAAACCTTATGGAATTTATCTTACGACGGATATCTCAAATCAACGAGAAATGAACTAAAAGTAGTAAATTGGTAGAAGTTTTGTTCCAAAATATGTATTGAAGGAGATTTATTTGGTTGAGGAACAATTAAAAATAAGCTTTACCAGTGTATCGCTTGTGGCCAACGTTTCGAAAAATATATTTTCATCATCAGGACCTATGAACATGTATAATATTCGTTACATATATTATTATAATTTTTAACTTACATTATAAACATTATAGATAGATAATACTAAAACTATAACATACCTCAATGCAAGTTAGTATGGTAAATTGTAAAAATAAATCTAGTATACATGATCATTTATTATGAATTTCGACAAATTTTTTAAATTTAAAATTATCATAAAAACAGTTTTCTTGTAAAATTGTTCTGTCAATTGTTCAAATAATATAATTGTACTAATGTATAAGAAAGGCTATCTCTATACAAACTGCATTTTGTTTACAAGTTAGATTTTGTTAAAATTTGTTAATTAATTATATTGCCATAAATGTTATTTAACCCATCTATATCCGTTCTCTTATTGACAGTGTTTGAATTTTTTTTGATGTAGCACATCTCCAAAAAAAGTCTTTTTTGTAAATTCACTTCTTTATGTAGTATTTTTGGTTCATTAAAGTTAAAATTGTGATCATTGGAGATGGAGTGATGAACCAGTGCTGAATGATTATTAATGTCACATGGTTTTCCTAAGGATTTCTTTACATCATTTTTGTGTTGATAAACACGATTTTTTAAGTATTGAGAAGTTTGTCCAACATAAATGGCATTACAATTACTACATTCTAAACTATAGACCAGATTTGATTCTAACATTTTTGAGTGTTTAAATTTTGTTTTTGAGAAGAAATGATCTGCAATTCGATTACAATTTCTATATGTTAATTTAATATTCTGTTTAAATACTTTATTTAATTTTTCAGACAGTTCTGTGATGTATGGAATTGAAAAATATCCTTCTGTTATAGTGCTGTTGTTATCATTGTTATCCGATTTATTTGTGTTTGTGTGTGTTTTGTTATATAGTGACGTAGCTTGAATTGGTGTTGTGTTTAAGTTAGTAGTAGTTGTTGTATGTGTGTAGTTCGTTGTTTTGTTATTTAATTTTTGAATGATGTTTCTGTATATTGGTTTTGGATAGGAGTTGTTTTTTAGAAATTGTTCGATAATGCGAAAATTATCGTCCCAAAAACTTGGATGAGCTATCTTTTTCATTCGGTGGACTAAATTGTGAATTATATTAACTTTTTGATGCCACGGACTTTGTGAGTTAAAATTCAGATAACGGCCTGAGTGTGTGGGTTTTAAGTACCAATTTGTTAAGAGTAAGTTATCTGTAGATCTAGTAAATTGTATGTCTAAGAATGATATAGATCTGTTTAACTCAATTTCCATAGTGAATTTAAGTTTATTATGAAAATTATTGAATATATTAAGTGTTACATCAGTCATGTCTCCAGGGATAGCACACAGGATATCATCTACGTATCTTTTAAAAAAGGGTATTTTGAATGGTAATTGTTTTATACAAGTATTTTGTAATTGAATATTATACATGTTCATAGGTCCTGATGATGAAAATATATTTTTCGAAACGTTGGCCACAAGCGATACACTGGTAAAGCTTATTTTTAATTGTTCCTCAACCAAATAAATCTCCTTCAATAAAAGTAGTAAACTTATTTCTGCAATAAATTCCTAAGATTTCAAAATGCTGTACCTACTAAATAGTTAAAAATATACATAAATTAACATGAGTTCTTATGAGAAATTCGAGCATTTTATATTCTTTAGCACTTTCATAGTTTAGGAGCTAAAGTTGCAACCGACGCAACTGACCGACATACGATGTGTTTGTTAGTCCCTTCTTTTCGAAGATTGCCATCAAAATAATGGGAACCTCAGGCGCACAGTCTATTTTTAGACACCGTGTGGGACTAATCGCGTGCGCCTCCCATAATTGTTAATATAGATCTTCAAAAAACAGGATCATAGTTAGATTGAAGAACCCATTATACTGAAAACGATAGGATGCCGACCCTAAAAAAAAGATGAAAAACACGAATTATTATTTAAGCACAAGCGACATTTAGCACTAAGTTTAAAAACAGTAGATAGATGATTTATAAAGTACTATGCGACAAAAACATATTTCCAGCCATCAAAAAAGTAATTAGCTTTAATACAGTAATAAATGATACACAAAAACAAGTTTATGTTTTTTTATTGGTTTATTTTAAAACTTAGCATAAAGAAATATTATAATTAACTTGAGTTAGGTGTTTATAAAATGATTTGACAGCTAACTAGTTATGTAAATAAATATAAGAGAAACACAAATTGATTTTTCTCTCAACACAATTTATCTGAATTCGAACACATTTAGTCCAATCCCTGACCGCACAATAGTCTACTGAACATTACAACCAAAATTTTATTACCTATCTAAAATGTTGAAAAACAGTCTAAGTCAATTTTTTATAGATAGATAGATATAGATATATCATTTTTCAGTTAGAACCAAAGTTATGGAAGATTTAAAAAAATCGTTTTCCCCCTCCCCTGCCGGTTCTAATTGACCCACCGCGTCCAGCTTCCGGTGCAAAAAAAGGGTATTCAGTACCTTTGCCATAAAAAGAAAATGAAGCTCCTAGCTGCAATGGTTTTTTAAAAAATGGCATTCAATTTTTCTAAATTTTGCGCACTAAAATACTGCAATCACGCAAACAGGTTGTCTAATCAGACCCGATCTGGAACGAGCTTACGCGGATTCTTTTCCTCTACAACTTTTGTTAGAACATCCCCCCCCCCTCGATATTAATGACCGAGTTATAGGGCAAAAACGGGTTTTCCGGAACTTTAAAGCGGCATATCCCCAGCCGCCCCCTCCGACATGCGGTCACAAACTATACTAAAATGTCGTGGGAGCTCGACTACAGTTTTTGTAGGAAACATTTTTTTCGATTCGAGGCTTTTTTTTCCACTCCACTATAAGGGTAGAAAATTGAATTAGGTAGTTTACTAGCAACTTGATGTTATTCATCACGGTATGTGTTAAATGCAATAGTAAAATTTTAAGAGTGTTGTCCGGTAGACTTTTGTACGGCTAGAGTTTGGACTAATATGCATGCTCATATAAATTACATACTTCACAATTTATATCAATGATTTTTATAAATGAACAGAATAATTTAGTAATTATTTTATAGCCCAAATTTATCTGACAACATTGTCAAAGGAATCTAAATGTCAAACGTTATCATAACATAAAATAAGATCAGACATTTACAGCTTTGTGAAAGGTTCAAATAATATACCACGCACTAAAACTCTTTTTTTGATCTGATTTCTTGAATGTAATAATAAAGTCTAGTTTTTGGCTAGACCAGCGTTTTTCAAACTTTTTTTACCGCGATATGAGGTTATAAAATTTTTCGCGACTCACCTTATGAAAAAAAAAACATTTATTTACAAGAAAAATTTTATTTTTTAATAGAAATCAAGTTATATCGTATGTTTGCTTATTTCATACACAACAATTGCAAAACAGTTATATACGAAAAATATATGTAATTAAAAAATTATCAATTATATTCATTCAAAACTTTACTAAATGAATTTTTTTGTGTTTTTACAATTTTTTTCGCGACCCGTCAAAATTTTTCTACGACCCGGTGCCGGGTCGTGACCCATACTTTGGAAAACTGTGGGCTAGACTATAAATCATCAACGTAAAATTAAGTTTGACAATGTAATGTTAACATAAATAAAGAAGATTTTTGAAATTATTGTCTGAGACTTGTGGAGCAATTTTCAGCTCCATCTTTTTAACGGCGATTTCATTTTGCCTCGTCTAGTCTCTTCAAAAATCATTTTTTTAGAAAGAAAGTCGATTTTTTTATTAAAAAAAACGTATAATTAGTTGTAAATTGAAGGAACAAATCAAACGCCTGTGTTAATTACAAATTCACTTTTAATTTTGTAACGGTAATAAGGATTCAGTTATAGAGTTAAAGAATATTTTTCATCATGTGGAACATTCTCCAAAATAGTCGCCAAAAATGACATATTTATAATTAAATGTGTAAAGTAAAATGTAATTTTCAGAAATAAATTATTTTTAAAATTCCAAATTTTCATTTAAAAAAAGGTCTAACAGTTTTGCAAAAATTAAGTTCAAATCAGGCTTCCAATAAAACTTTAAACTTCTGAAAACGTTGCACACTAAACTTTATATTATCACGGGAAGGAAAAACTTTATATCCCTTTTTTAGCACATTGCGCGCACAGAGGAGTGTGAGATTTGGCGTAGTTAAAGTTCACATGGAGAAGGAGTGGAGACAGATAAAATTTATATATAAAATTAAAATTAAATATAATACATTACGTTCATACACTGTAAAAAAAAGTGAAATTCGGCCTCAGACTGGACCGCTAGTTATTATAATTGCGGCTCTCTATTTCTCTGCTCCAGTGCTCTCACACAGGCAAATTTGTCTATGTACTCGATTCAGAGGAAATTTGACGGTGGGCTCTTTTTTTTTAGTTTATAATTTGGTGACACCCCGTATACATGTGTATTGTTTTTGCAATGTAGATTACGGTGTGTTTATGGCGTCTCAAATACGCGTATCTGATAAGTATCAATCATTTCGCGACGCGAATTTTATATGACATATCTACTGGTAAGACTATAAAAAAAAACTTTAAAACTACCTAAAATCATTTAAGTGTGTGTCATTAGCGCGTGTCCGTGTGGACAAAAGTTTTTTTTTCTTTGTGTTTGTGTGGAAACAAAATTAATGATATTCGCGTGAATAATTCATGTCGATCTGTGGATGATAAACGCTGTGAGAGAAGTTCAACCCGTGAATAAATGTGTTTGTATTATATCTCGGATAATAGCTACGTGTTGTGAGTTTAATGTAAATGAAAATAACCATTTAAAATATAAATGTTAATTTTTGTGAATTGCGACAGGTACATGCTTTAAGTTATGTCCATTTTTACATTTTAACAATATAATAAATAGAAAAAGATAATCAGAAATGTTAACGAATTTTATATATATACCTATACGTCCTGTGTAGATATGGTAACATGGAAAGTGTGTTATCATAGAAAAATAAACGTACAAAACATGGGAAAACGAAACTCACATGCATTATAGAATACTAGCCGCTACCCGACTTTTGACATGCATATTAGGGGTTGAGGGAGGCATCGAGTAAAAAAATCTTTCAGGCAAATATTGCACATGTTTTCCCGAAAAGTTATAATTTTTGTGACAAAAATAGGTGTTCCTAAAAATGTCCAGGTCACCCTCATTCCTGTGTAGGAGTTGGGGGTGGGGGTGATATTTATCTCCAAAGAATGTCCTCTTCAAACTAAACAACAACATAAAACCCCTTCTTAACGGGTGCTTACGTCATAAAAGGAAACTACTGTCACATTTTATCGTGATCCATCTTAATCGCGGGAAACAAATTGTTATTTAGATCAATACAAATTAATAATAAATTATGAATTTTTAGAATTTTTCTGTTCAAGTGTAATAAATTGCAAAATTGAAGACATTTTTTACCTTTTTTCACCCTCTGACGGGGTTGTTTTTAAAAAATCTCGGAACACTTGTTTATTTATTTGTTGACAGGAGTAATCCTGCGCATTTTCGAATTGATACATCTATCTTATATGATTTCCCCATGCAAATTTTGAACCCCTGTTACACCCTTTTAGGGGTTGAATTTTCAAAAATCCGTTCTTAGCGGATGCCTACGTCATAACAACTATCTGTGTGTGAAATTTTAGGCCACTCCCTCCAGTGGTTTCAATCGAATAACTTCAAAAACGGAAAGTTTCATACTAACTTTGCACCCCCTTTTTACCCCCTTAGGGTATAAATTTTCAAAAATCCTTTCTTAGTGCACCCCTAGACCTCATAAGGAACCTGTGTGCCAAATTTGGAGTCTCTAGATCCAGCGGTTTGCGCTGTTATTTCATCCCATTTTTTTCACGTTTTGTCACCCCATTTCCCCTTTTAGGGGTTGAATTTTGAAAAATCCTGAAACACGTATTGACTCTTTTAGCGCCAGGAGTATTCCTGCAAAGTTTCGAATAAAATGGTCTAACTAATCTTGTTTCTCCATACAAACTTTGCACCCCTGTTTTACCCCCTTAGGGGATGAATTTCCAAAAATCCTTTCTTAGTGCTCCCCTACGTTATAAGAGGAACCCCTGTACAAAATTTCAAGTTTCTAACCCTTATAGTTTAGGCCCTGCGTTGATATGTCAGTCAGTCAGCTTCTCCTTTTATATACATAGATTAATGAATTACATGTTGTCTATCAGTAGTTTTATGTATCTAGTTTGTGATGCATTATTTTATTATGAGTTGTGGCATTGTGTTAATAACGAGCAATCAGCGAGTTTTAATAGTCAAACAAGTCATATACGATGGAGCTGAATGGCTCTACTACTGTTGTCGCTGCCGTGTTTCGTCTAAGTCGCGTGCGAAGCGCGGGTAATGACTGGTCTAATATATAAAAATGAATGTTCGTTCGTCTGTCGCTTGTCTGTTGGTTTGTTCGGAACCTATGCATTCATCCGATTGCGATGAAAATTGTTGTGTGCGCGCCCGTTTTCTGGCAAGAGAAATAATTGGGATAACATTAATATTTTGCATTGTCGAACACAACGTTGTTTTATTTGGAGTTTCTATTAACTACGCCGAAGAAACAAACAAGTGGAAAGAAATAAATTATCAATCTTAATTGGATCATTATACCGATATTGATATTCTATGTTAAAAATGTTTTCTATGGATTCATAAAAAAAATCTAAGTCTCACAGAACAGTAAAATTGTTCTGTGCTAAGTCTGCAAGGCACAACAATATCGTGTATCAGATTTTGATACTCACAGCACCTGACCTGGAGTCTACCAGGACCGTTCTGAAAAAAATATATATAAAAACAGAATATTTCTCTAGAATTTACACATGGGCCATATACCCTACGCTGCTATTTAAATATTGATATTAGAGCAAAGTATTCGGGGAGCAGAAAACGGCAATTTAGCGAGAATCCTTTCTCTAAACTCAGGTTTCATTTCACTAGCGTTGTCTATTCTTAAAGTTTTGGTACGAATTGATAGTTCACCCATCAGCATCGATATTCGATGCTGTCGTTCTCCAGCATAGTGGAACAAAAATTCGGGCAAAATTACAAGAAAAGAAACGTCCATTAATTATGTGAGCTAACTTTTTTTGGGAAATATTCACTCATAAATTAAATCACTCGTAAATTAAATTGCGTTGACTCTGAATCAAGTATTGAGTTGCGTTTGTAGCTATGTTTCATCTTTCGTTCAAAATGATTTCTACAAATGCGTTCTGATCTGTCAGTCAATGCCTTTACATAGCTGAAACCGATTACAAAATGTATTGCGTGCGTAGCTATGTTTCACCTTTCATTCATACGTTTTTATGCCGCCATCTGTCAGTCGATGCCTTTAAATAGCAGAAACTGCAGCGTAAGCAAGTTACCTCTGTCCGAAAAAAGATCTGAGTTACTCACAAGGCGCGCCTAAAGAAGTTTTACTTAAAAAAAACGACAAATATGAATCACTAGCTGCTACCCGCGGCTCCGCACGCGATTGATATGTAACAGCGACAACGGCTCCACCGTATTGTAGTACCATTTTAAAGAAACAATGCTTATACATTTTGACATTTTTGTCAGCAATCTTTCCGTGCTATGTAAATAGATATATTACGTATGGAATTTGAAATCATCCCCAATCTTACTCTCTTGAGGAATTATCTTGCAAAAACGCTGAAACACGTAACTCTTTATATCTTACCAAAAGCCGAAATATGAAATTTCAAATCCCTAATTTGAGAAATGATCGGTTCTCCATACAAACTTTAATCCCCTATTTCACTCCTTCAGAGTTGTTTTTTGAGACAAACAGTAGCCTGGGTCCTTCCTCTGGATGCAATCTATCTCCTTGCCAAATTTTATTGAAATCTGTTCAGCGGTTTACGCGTGAAAGCGTAACAAACAAACAAACTCACATTCGCATTTATAATATTAGAATTTTATTTGAGGAGCTACAGAATAGGTAGGTACTGTAGAATGAAGTGTATTTAAATGCGATCCTGTCGTTCGTCGCTGATAATGCCGTCAATGTAAATAGCCTACAAGAGTCAAAAAGAGAATGAGATAGACCGAGTTATTCATTTGTTTTAGTTGTTATACTGGCGCTATTGTAAATTTACGACACAAAAAATACATATAAAATCGGCGTTAAATAATGGTGTCGAGTAAATTATCCGCAAAGTGATAAATGTTTGAGTTGGACTTCGGTGTCACTGATACTTCACCGCTGTTTGAAAAGTTATAAGCGGGCGCCGCAATAACGATTAAAGAACTGAATGGATTTTTATATCTGACAAAAAATTACTAGTTTTATTTTACCATTCCAATCCACAAGTGGGGAACGGTACTAGCTTAGGTCAAGAATCACTTTTCAAAAATTTTACAATATCTTTCCGTTTTGAGGTCCCCCGAATCAAAGAAACATATTTTTGGAAAATCTCTGTGCGTCTGTTAGTCTGTGAACACGATACAGGTCAAACGGATGAGCGGATTGAAACCAAATTTTGGAAGGATGTTTGGTATGCAAATATGAAGAGCTCTATTGTTTTTGGGGAAAATCGGCGCATGCGCAGAAGAGACATATACTAAAACGGTATTTTTTATATAATAATGGTATACTTTTCACAACGGCTTATTATTCTATTAATTTTTTCAAGAAAGTTTTGCAAAAAAAATTTTTTTCTAAACTTTATAGTTTCAGAAATATTTTGAAAATAAAAAAAAAATCAGCCGCTCTTTTGTTTTATGGATCTGTCAGAAATAAACTAGTTAGGCATGCTTTGATTAATTTTTACATGACGTGGAACATATTATGTAGGTAACCATGGTAACGAATAGTTAATATCATATTGAATATTAGCCATTACCCGCGTCACCTCACGCGATATCAGAAATTTTATTTTATTTATAATAATCAAATATCAACAAATTTGAAGTTGGAATGGTCCCGTCGCCCAATTGGCTTGAATTTTTTATTTGTCATTATTACAAACTATCTGCGAACTCGGGTTCGATCGAGTCAAGTTCTCTACAGATATGGATATAGGTACTGACTGGTGTTAATATAAATAATATAAAAAAAAGTATTTTATCACAAAGAGAATAGTAATTTGTAATAGATTTCATTTAAAATTTAAACCGTAACGAAGCGTCATCAATGAACCCATTTCTCAACGACATAAGTGAATAAAACGGCATTCGACAGTAAATTGTTTTATTAACATAAGTGCGCAAACAGTAATGGCGTGTCTATTAGAAATAATATTGTCGCTCACTGTTATTGTCGTGATGCCAGTATTCAAAATTGCGAATATATGTAGTCGATTCGAAATCATTATTTTTTTATGCTTAATAATTTTTGGTATATTTCAATCATCTTCAGACGCGACCTTGATTAAAAAAACCGGTTAAGTGCGAGTTGGACTCGCAAACGAAGGGTTCCGTACCATCGTACAAGATTTAACACTACTATGTACTTTTTACACGCATGACTAATAGCAGCTTAATCGAAATTTATTCTTTTTTTAATTTAGCTGCATGGCGGACATTTTGAAATTTATCATCTTTGTTTTATTTTTCATTCTCGTGTAATTTTAATAGAACTGAACACATATGCCCAATATCATAATCAGAGAATTTTTTCAATTTATAAGGAGACCATTTTAAATTTCGCCATCTTGTTTTCTTTCATTTTCGTATATTGTTAATAGGACTGAACACGCATGTTTAATATCAGCTTAATCGGAGATTTTTTTTAATTTATAAGGCGGCCATTTTAAATTTCGCCATCTTGTTTTCTTTCATTTTCGTATATTGTTAATCTAGGACTGAACACGCATGTTTAATATTAGCTTAATCGGAGATTTTTTTCTAATTTGCTTGGCGGCCATTTTGAAAATCGCCATCTTAGTTTTTTATTATTTGTTATATAGCGAAAGTTGAAATACGCACTCTGTGAAATTTTTTTCTATCTCTTATGGTTCATGAGATACAGCCCGCTGAGAGACAGACAGACGAACGGACAGCGAAGGCTTAGTAACAGAACCCTAAAAAAGTAACATATCGATGATCCTATACATTGTAACAATTCATTTGATAACTGGCTATCTTAGGTCTATGGTTTTATTTATGCGTCTGTCGTCGCCCCGACACACACTGTTTACCTGACGCCACGAAGCGATTCCACACATCACGCCATGACGTACGTCTTGCTTAGCACCGGTTACCGGTTACCTTCCCCCTTTGGGAAACGTGACATGTCGTGTTAATTGCTTACGACAGAACAATATCAATTATGTAACATAATGTGTTGTCGTAGCACCAATAATGTTTGCATAAGTGGAGGAAAAGGACGACGATATTATTTATTTATCAAAATGTTATTGCGCACATTTTCAAAAGTAAAACTTCAAGACGCGACTTGAGAGTAACTCAAATCTTTTTTTCGGACGGAAGTTATGTGTTTACGCAGTTTCAGCTATATTTATAGACATTGACTGACAGTTACCGCATCGTAGAAACCATCTTGAACGAAGCTACGGACGCAAACCAATTTTGTGATCGGTTACCGCTAGTTACAGACATCGACTAACAGATGACTGCGTCAAAACGCATCTGTAGGAAACATAGCTACGGACGCAAACCAATAAGCATAGCGAACGTAATTTAATGCACGCGTGATTTAATTTGTGAGTGAATATTTATCAAAAAGTGAGAGTGCTAAAAACTAATTGCTTCAACAGTGCGTAAAGGTTACACGCACCTATGTTGTTTTTTATTGTCATTATGTCTAAAAAAAATAATTAGAATTTGTATTTGGTCGAGTTTGAGTCTTTTGGGTTTGAGTAGACGGGAATGACTTTCCTCGACTTAGCAAGGTTTGAGTTATAGAGTTTCTATTGTCTCAAATTGCACATGTTTACCATAATTACTTAAACACACCATCTAAGGTCTTTGCTAAGTTATTAAAAATACAAATAAAAACTATACTTATGAATTCATAAAACCTCGCCGAGTGAAAACAGTAATATCCGTTCAAATATATTTTTGTTTTTGAAGATTATTATTTAACGGTTTAAAGTTATTGAAAATATTGAATAGTGATCTTTTAGGCTCGAGAATTCGGTATACGGATGAGTTTAGAGAAAAGAAACCATTTAGTTAACTTAAATAAGCTACTTTCATTTGCTGTTTTTTCTACATTTTAATGTTGCCAGAACGCTGTTAAAAATACTGCACTGTATTTTTGTTACGTATCTTTGTAAGTAAAGACAACTTCAAACAATAAATAAAATTATCGACCAATTTTTCAGACAATATATTAACAAACAATATAAAATTAATACATTAACGTTTCAATCCGGATTTGGACCTTCTTCAGAATTGATCTAAAAAATATAAAAATATAAAAATAATTAATATTTAAATATTTAAATAGAATTTTTCAAAATTAATTATAATAATTAATTTTGAAAAATTCTATAAAAAGCGAATTATATTTAAATATTAACTATTTTTAAATTTTTATATTTTTTAGATCAATTCTAAAGAAGGTCCAAATCCGGATTGAAACGTTAATGTATTAATTTTATATTGTTTGTTAATATATTGTCTGAAAAATTGGTCGATAATTTTATTTATTGAAGAGTTCAGCTAATCAGACGTTAATCAAAGATTTCAACTTCAAACAATACAAATAAAATTACGTTATTTGTATTAGTAGTAAATATTTTCGGCCACGTTTACCTTCAACAAAAAAAACGTGTGAGTCTCACCCACATAAGCTCACGGGGAAAGTGAAACTTCTTTAGAGTTATGAACTCGTTTCATTGATGCGTTACCCATTTTGCGTAACCAAGGTTTCGCTTATATTTCCCCGCCGTTGAATCATTTCCCCTTTAAAGTTACAAAAAAGTACGAATAGATACATCGCTAAAGACGTTTTCTCCATACCTTGATCGAAAGTGCCTACTTTCGGCACTAATTGTAAGACTGAAAGTCGAACATTTACTCGCCCAAATGCGGAAAAGTCGTATGTTCGGGCGGTCGTAAAGCATAAACAACCAATCAACTGTTGTTTAGATGTCGTTTCCATAGCTACCCTATTACATTTTAGCTAATAGTCGCGAACAGCTGTCATTTGTGTATTTACGTATAAATTCAAATCTTTCTTGGAATTTATCTGTGTTTTTCTGTAATTAATACGTAATTAATTAATTAATGTATTTAATAAGCGTGCTTACACCACAGTGGCCGAAAGTGTGATACTTTGCCCCTCGCACCATGATGCCCTCGGCTTCGCGTCAGGCATCATGACACGCAGGGCAGGAATATCACACTTTCGGCTCTTGTGGTGTAACATACTATTAACATCGATAATTTGTTTCAATAAATAAAATTATTGACCAATTTTTCAGACAATATATTAACAAATTAGGTAAGAGTACGATAACTTGCTATGCAAAATATCCACTGGAAATTCACAATTATTGTTTTATATAACATATAACAGCGTTATTGGTCGTTTTAAGTGCAGAAAATTAATTTTTATAAATAAATTTAAAAAAATTAAATATGGTATAGTAAGTTGATTTAGAGTATATTATTTACTATAGCGATCGCTATCTTGTCTCATATAGTGATAAGAAAAGAGAAAGTTATATATACCTGTATCTATGATAAACAAAGATAGAAATATCAATTGGTTGGAATGAAATACAATTGAACGTTCAGGGCAGAGT
Source organism: Xanthostigma xanthostigma (assembly GCA_963575645.1). Lineage (NCBI taxonomy): Eukaryota > Metazoa > Arthropoda > Insecta > Raphidioptera > Raphidiidae > Xanthostigma > Xanthostigma xanthostigma. The sequence continues at coordinate 20,595,949 of OY754468.1, forward strand.
CGTATTTGGAAATTTTAATTTAACTAACTTAAAACTCACATTTTCATGAAGATTGAAAACCACCGCTTTTTTTGATAAAGGGGTATGCGAATTGTCTCGCAGTGAAACGGGAAGGGGCAAATGTGGGGTTTTTAAAAAAACAATTCCGGGATGAACGATAAACGGGTATGCGAATTGTAATTCTGGGGTGAACAATAAAGGGGTATGCGAATTGTCTCGCAGTGAAACGGGGAGGGGCAAATGTGGAGTTTTTAAAAAAACAATTCCGGGGTGAACGATAAACGGGTATGCGAATTGTAATTCTGGGGTGAACGATAAAGGGGTATGCGAATTGTCTCGCAGTGAAACGGGAAGGGGCAAATGTGGGGTTTTTAAAAAAACAATTCCGGGATGAACGATAAACGGGTATGCGAATTGTAATTCTGGGGTGAACAATAAAGGGGTATGCGAATTGTCTCGCAGTGAAACGGGGAGGGGCAAATGTGGAGTTTTTAAAAAAACAATTCCGGGGTGAACGATAAACGGGTATGCGAATTGTAATTCTGGGGTGAACGATAAAGGGGTATGCGAATTGTCTCGCAGTGAAACGGGAAGGGGCAAATGTTGAGTTTAAAAAAAAAAACAATTCCGGGGTGAACGATAACGGGGTATGCGAATTAGATAGTTAATTGTATGAAAATGTTAAACAAATATAGCATAACAAATATTATAAATACCCATCTAAATACGACCCTGCTTCCATAACACAATCGAAAGCTGCATACAAAGTGAGATAGTTATACAATAATTCTATACCAGTTGCTATGACGTGTATTTGTGATTTTTGATTGGTTAGATTCAAAAAATGACAGTGAAAGACGAAAAGTAGTTCCATTTTTTTCACGTATTTTTGAGGAAATTTGTGAATAATCCGCAAAGTTTTTTTTTTGAACGTAAAAATTTAGCGTTTTCTATGACTTAAAAAACAAAAATTCAAAATTTGGGTGCATAGTGTTATCGAACTCCCAACAAATTATATCATTATAATTAAATTTATGAACGTTTAGATCCGGGTTTGGATTTTCAGAATTGAGCTAAAAAATATAAAAATTAATTAGTAAATAGTTTACAACAGAATTAAATTTGAAATGAAATGGACTTCAAAGTTTATGTATTCCACTATAAGTGAATTTTGTATGTTGTGGGTATTGATGAAATTTTTCATTTGTATGGTTTGAAATTGACTTTATTGTGGCACCTAGTATAGACAGAGGTAGGGAATAAAAAAAACAGTGGTAGGAGGTGAGGCGAAATAAATACGATAACAATACCGACACAATATATTGTAATAACGTGGAGCATTTCAATCAAAAAATGATTAAACTGACTCATTGTATTAGAAAGACACATCGGTATTTCAGATCGAATAGAATAGAATCAATTGACCGTTTTCTTTTCTCCTTCAATAACAATATCATTATGGCGTGTAACTGACGCCTTCTGATGTTAAGAAAACATTTATTGTTAACTGATATTCTAACCGTGACACGCCTAATATATTTTATTCGTTTATTTTTCATTTTATCTTCTATGAAACGTGTTTTTTTAATAAAATATTTTTGATGTCGAATAGTTTAACAGAGTCATAAAAAAATATTTTGAAAAAAATAATGTTATTTCTAATTTTTATTGAACCTACTCAAGTCGTCTTACGTCTATATTTCTATAGACAGTAATTGTAATTTCTTACTATGATCAAGAACTAACTCTTAACAGTTCAAAATGTTCTCACACAATATATTTTTAAATAGTATTGTTATCGAGTGGCCAAAGTATGCACATTTTTCTAAATGTTACCATTCCAAATTCATTAGTGGGGAATGGTACTATTTTAAGTAAAAAATCACATTTCAAAAATTTATAATATTACTCAGTTTTAAGGTCTCCCGAATAAAAACTTTTTTTGAAAAAAGTATTTTCGCCTGTATGTTAGTCTGTCAGTCTGTGAACTCGATACGGGTCAAACAGATGAGCGGATCGCAATCAAATTTTAGGGAAAATTGGCGCATTCGCTATAGATATGCTGTAACGTATTTTTTTAATATATGTATTAATAGTATATACTTTTCATAATGACTTATTATTCCATTTATTTTTACAAGAAAGTTTTGCAAAATTTTTTTTCCAAACTTTATAATTTAGAAAGTTTTTGAAAATAAAAAAAATCAGCTGTCTTTTGTTCTGTAAATCTGTCAAAAAGAAATTAGTTAGGGAGCTGACAAGCATGCTTCGGTTAATTTTTACATGACTTGTTAGCATATTATGTAGATAATCATGCAGATTATAATATTTAATACTAGTTGTTAGTAGAAGTTTTGTTCCAAAAACATGTATTGAAGGAGATTTGTTTGGTTGAGGAACAATTGAAAAATAAGCTTTACCAGAGTATCGCTTGTGGCCAACGTTTCGAAAAATATATTTTCATCTTCAAGGCCTCAATGTAAGTTAAGATGGTAAATTGTGCAAATTATTGTAATATACATGATCATTTAAATTATGAATTTCAATAGTTTTTTTTTTGTTTTTTAATTTAAAAATATCAAAACAGTTTTTTAGATAAAATTGTTCTGTCCAGTGTGAAAATAAATATTGTACTGATTTATTTTCACATTGGACAGAACAATTTTATCTAAAAAACTGTTTTATGATATTTTTAAATTAAAAAAAAAAAACTGTTGAAATTCATAGTTTAAATGATCATGTACCTATATTACAATAATTTGCACAATTTAACATCTTAACTTGCATTGAGGTCCTGAAGATGAAAATATATTCTTTTTCAATTGTTCCTCAACCAAACAAATCTCCTTCAATTTAATACTAGTCTTTACTCGCGTCACCACACGCGTTAACAGAAATTTTATTCTTTTTATTATAATATATCAAATGTTGAAGTTTTTTTTTTTAATTTGTAATGTTCCCGTCGCCCACTTGGCTGGAGTTTTTTTCTCCAGTAATAACACCAAATTCAAAGTATTTCTAAAATAAAATTTTCCATTAAAGAATCCGTATTTGTACGATCATATTTTTTTTCTGTCCGAGACTGTACCCAAGAGATTATTTTTAAACTGTTTTAAACTGACATTTTAGTTTGTTATCACACAGAAACAGTCCGTCACTAGAGAATTTTAGGTTGAAAAAAGAAGACAAATATATAGCTGAACTGATAAACTTTACACGAATTTTTAATGTTCTATTTGTTCTGAAACTGGCGACGTTGCTCACTCAAATAGTCAACGTCTTTCAAATGATACATTTTTTTTAAATTTTGTATCCCGTTTCATTGGCACTAATAACAGATCTTCTAGATTTTCCTTCAGGCCCCTACCAATTGACTTTTAATAAGACTGAAACAAATTATACTCTCCTTTATATATTTATCTTCATCAATAGTATTGAGACAGGGTAATATTACATTTTACAACATTCTTTTAATTCTTTTAATTTGTTCCATCACATGCAAACTAAATTTTGAGTAGTTTTCTAACATCAAATACCACACGTTATTATTTATATATTTCTTATTATTAGTTATTATGTAATTTAGCAAAAAGTTAGAGGAAATTTCCTCGAACATGTAAAATGTCTTTATTATGCAAAACAACAAAAATACACATGTATCTAATTATAATGTGATTTTTTTTGTTTGTTTTTTGTCAGCTACCATTGCTTTCAGAATATTATGTATGCATGTATATATAGAGCACGATAAACATCTTTTAACCAATACTTTAAAACATGTTATTTTTCCTGGATATAGACCTCTCACGAAATGTTGAGTCACGAACAACAATACCTATAGTGAATAACAAAGATATTAGAACTAGGGATGAAAAAATGCTACCTGGGAAAAAAATTTAGATATTAGGTTACTGGACAGTGCGATTGTCTACCCGTACACGCAGGTCTACGTCAAAATAGTATATTATACCACAAGGGCCGAAAGTTTTATATTCTAGCCCTTTGCGCCATGATGCCTGAGGCGAAGCCGAGGGCATCATGACGTGCAGTGCACGGATATCAAACTTTGGTCCAGTGTGGTGTATACTATTTTTATTCATACCTCGATCGTAAGTACGCTTATTAAAATATACATTAATTTATTAAATACTGATTAATTACCTACATAAAAACACAGATAATTTCCAAGAAAACTGCTTTGAGGTTAATATATAATGAGCATGCACAGACCTTTTAAAAGTCCAAGCAGTCGTTAAATATTCATTGAAAAGGATTTTCAACAATTTTTTGCAGCGTATGGCATTATTGTTATTTTCATGAGGTTTGGGGGGTGGTTAAATAGGGGTTAATTTAATCGAAATCGGATGGTATTGATACACACCATTATTTGTACTTAGGACAGTATAAATTTCGAATTCCATCCGATTTGAACAATTTTTAGTGTGTTTTTTTACTTATTGTTAAAACAATCGAAAAAAAGGGTTTTCCGGTGACTTTGAGGGGTTGTTTCTCCGAATTGGCCCATCAGAATCGGATGTAATTTTTTTCACAACGTTTGGTGGTGTCAATAAGTATTCTTACTAATTTTGAAGCGGTTGCCTTTTCACTTTTTTTTTATTCGCTAGTGCAAAAACGGCCCGCGTGTTTCGGCTGGCAAAAAAAATTTATTATATAAATAGGGTATTTCCTTCAATGCTACCTCATTTTTATCCGGTTACCTTTTTAAAAGTTTTTCGATTTTGCCCCACCCCCATATTGCCGCCCCTGTCCATTTGGGGTCACTTTGGCCGCTACCAGGGGGCTCACTCAAAGGCCCATATTACCACTCGCCTGTCCAATATCGGCTTAACGTGCCACTGCCTTGAATATAATACATTATGCTTCAATATTTGTTTTACTTAACTGCTTGCATAAACAGTCATTTTAAATATTGATTCTTTTAATAGAAAAATAAAATACAAACACGTAAGTACTGGGTATACAAATAAATAATATTATCTACTAACAATAAAAAACTCTTTTTTTTATTGTCGTATTAAAAACCTTCAACATCGTAAAGAAGTTTCTGTTATAAATATATATTGAATTCACGCTTCCATATCCATCACTTCTGTTAATTAATTATTATAGATTTGAAACTTCCACTCCAAAGTGAGTACTTTTTATTCTTGCACTTTATTTTTGTCCATTGCAATTTCATTTTCTTGATTTCATCAAATCATTCAAACGCCAAATAGAGTTAAATTTTGATGAAACATAATTTTTTATTGTTTCTTGATAAAGTGGTTTTAGTTTTATGATATATGCATTGTCCTTTCGCGTTGTAAAAAGCATTAAACATTCTAGTTTTCAATTTGACGCTTCTTGGGGAGTTAGCTCTTCCAGACCGCTGCAGCTGTTACGTCGCCAGTGGATAAGTTGGATAAGGCGTTGTCTTTTATTTTATATACGCTTCAAGTAACACTATATTTAATGCTTTACTAAAATGCGATATTAGTTAATCCCTGACACAAAGTTTTTAAATTTTTGTTCGGAAAAGATTTTATCACAAAAATTTTACATTTAACGCTCTCTATATTAAATTATTCAAACTAAAATGACGGTCCTCAGTATTATGTATCCATAATAGACTATACTTAAGACATAAAAGAGAACAAATTTCCGAGAATTTCGATTACTATCGCATTCATTTGCAAACCAGTGTAGATCGAGTTCTTATTTTCTTAATGAACATCTAAAATTACTTTTGTTCAATTTGCCCGAGTATCACATAGGACTTTTTGTAACTTGTCACTTTCGATTCGAAAATAATTTCCAATGGAACGAAAGCATTTTCTCCTTCATACCTCGATCGAAAGTGCATACTTTCGGCACCAATTGTAAGGTAGAAAGTCTGACATTTACTCCTTGGTGGGATTACAGTTCGTATGTTCGTGCGGTAGTAAAGCAATAACAACCAATCACCTGTTGTTTAGATGTCGTTTACATAGCAACCCTATTATATTTTAGCTAATAGACACGAACAGCTATCATTCTTTTTTTTACGTATAACCTCAAAGCTTATTGCTTGGAATTTATCTGTGTTTTTATGTAATTAATTAATAATGTATTCAATAAGCGTGCTTACGACCGAGGTATGAAGAAAAATTGTATACACCACACTGGCCGAAATTGTGATGTACCTTTCCCTTCGCGCCATGATGCCCTTGGCTTCGTTTCAGGCTTCATGGCACACAGGGCAAGATATCACACTTTCGGTCCTTGTGTTATATTATACTATTTACATCACTAGCATGAAAAATTCAATTTTCGAACCCGTAAACAAGCATGTAATAGATACAGCATGTATTACAAAAATAAAATATGATCTTTGTCACTTATTTTTTGTGCCAATATCAATTTTTAATTGCATATACAACAGGACTATTTTTTTAATGTTCTAAACGTTGTAAGATTCACGAGTTTAATTTAGTTATGTAGAAACAGGACCGTATTTACCCTAAGTGCTAAATCCTACATAAAATGAGTCAAGGTTCGCTATACAATTTTCAAATAAATCAAAAAACATTCTTTTTCGTATTGAAAATCATAAATTGACAAATAAAACGATTGCAACAAAATACTCGATTTCCTAAAATTAACAGATCTAGAAAATAAAATATAAATAGCAATACTTACCTCAAATAATACAACTACATCTAATATATAAAATTCTCGTGTCACAGTTTTCGTTGCCAAACTCCTCCGAAACGGCTTGACGGATTTTGATGAAATTTTTTGTGCTTATCCGGTATCTATGAGAATCGGCCAACATCTATTTTTCATCCCCCTAAATGTTAGGGGTAGTCCACCCCTAAATTTTTTTTTTTATTTTTTAGACAAAATTTTTAATTTCTATTTTTTTATGATACAACATACAAAAATACATACAATCCTCAATTTTCACCCTTCTACGATCAACCCTTATTTTTTAATAGCCATTTTAGTAATTTAATCATTTTTCCTCTCCGGTCGAAAACTGATCAATCGTCATTTAATTAGTTATCCCCGCCAGATGTCTACAGGTGTCACTTCTGACCCAGTAAACAGCACGGATCCCCATTCGTTCTTTTGCACCCGGGTGAAACCGGGCGGGACCGCTAGTAATATATAACAATATCATCTCTATAGATATACTTACCGTATAGATACTCATTATTATTATCTAATTATTTGTACCTTTTTTTTTTTGTTTTGTTTTTCTATGTGCTAATGGCCTCGAAAGTCGAAGCACACACTTTTGTTATGTTTATTGTATTTTTGATTTTTTTCTGTAAATAAAAAAAAAACGATTGCAAGATATTTTCAGAGGCAAACGCGTCTGACTGAAAAAAAAATTATTTATTTATGTTTTCAACAGGATCACACTATTCGCAGAATTTTCTGTCACGCGAAAACATTTTTTCCCATGTCCGACTTTTGCTGCCCTGGGCACTAGCCACTAGTGCCCCTAGTATAAATTCAGCGTTGCGGTAGAAATGCAGAATTTTACTAAAGTAGATAGTAAGTATATCAGTATATATACTAGTTTTTTTTTATTCTCTTATTAAAGTATTCATCGTGTTGTATAATCTACCAGAAAGTGTGGAATACGTGATAATTGAGCGCTTTAAATTTTTTATAGGGTTTAATCCACCAGAACTAATTTCTGAGAAACGAATATAAACAATATTATGCAGTCGACATATAATAGGCGACTCGCTTGTTAAATCGTTTTAATATTATAAGTTCTTATTGAAGATAATGAGATCTCTTAATAAAACATCAATGTGAAGAAGCCTAGTTTCTTAACGCAGACCTTGGAACAGGGAGTCAACTTGAAAAAAAAATGAACGAGCGACATGTGAGATCGTCACGAAATAACAGCGCAAATACGTATTTGTGTTCAGACCATAGCTCAGACAAGGAAAGTATCATTGAAACAAAGCGCACATACGTCCTTGATATTATATACTTTTGTATTTAGACATGGAAATAAGAAGCATTGTATATTTTTTCTAAAGTGAAATATATGTCAAGAAAAAGTGAGATATAAAAAGGTATACTTTATTATTGAGTTTTTATAGAATTGACAACAGTCAAGTTATTGAGACAAAATTTATATGTATATGAAGATTGATAAATATACCATTCTTTGCGCTTAAATGTACCGGAATGATTAAAAAAAGGATGGAGAATGTATTTTTCTTCAGAATGCCATTTGTTTACAAATGAGATTAATTAAAATTCTCAAATGAAGCGATATATTGATAAGAACGGCGTGTATACCTATAATGTGTGTATATTGCAATAGCTTTGTATATAGAAAAGTATCTAATTTTGTAAAACAGGACCTTTATAATTTGCTGTTCAAAATTGATTTTGAGCAACTTAAGTAAATGATACATCTTTGTATGTTTTTAAACAAATTTATTAATATGTTACAGCGTCTTAAAAAAGACTAGATCCAAGTCGAAACGTTGGAAAATAAAATGTATTAAATAAATACACTGCATTAGAAATCTATTGTTCCCAAGAATTTTCCACATTCAAAATAAAAGAAGAAGGGATAATAAAATGTCGGAATATTCAACAAGGAAAACAAAAACAAGTACAGAATTTAGGATACGAACCTGGATTTTCATTTTAAGCAACTTTTATAGATAAATGTTTGTCGTATCTGTTACCAAAAAACTACATTATAAAAAAAACATGAAAAATCATAGCTGTGAATTTTCAAATTTGGTATTGGGGCCTAGATGTTGATTCTAAACAACTTTTTTTTAATAATTCCGACATCTTAATTTTGACACTTTACTCTAGACAAAAATAAGTTTTTTTTAAGAAAATTTCCAAGGCATTCTTTTTTTCTCAAAAGTTAAATTATGTTAACCCAACAGAGCTGGACCCAAAAATATGAACATTTATATCGAGAATTTTTTACTTTTTAAAAATAGTTTCACTTATCCGTGGATACACTGTATATACGGCCTGCTTTACATATACGGTCTCTAACACATATAATATTGGAAGTTCATTTCTGTAGTTGAGTATATCTATAAGGTATAGACAAATATTGTAGATTTAAAGGGTTAATCCCGCACACTGACGTGTACAGATATCGGTGATCTAGTATGAAACTACTACATTTGAAATCTCACCCTCACCCAGCATCTATTGGATGTGTGCACAGCTTTTGAATACCAAATAACCCGAAAGTAATTCGCTAGATCGACCATACAGAAGTCCTCTGAAAATTCTCTGGATTGTGTATTGTTCCACGTTAAAATCTAACACTAGCGCTTTTAAATTTCAAAGAGTTTTAAGTAATCTTATATACAGTAAATTTTATTTAAGACCCAATATATTATAGTGAAAACGCAATATATACACGAGTGTTGTTGATATAATAGCTATGGAAAATCATGTCCCATAAAATGCAACATAGACCAGGCGCCCAAGGGAAGCTCGTATGCTTTTTATGAGGAACGATTTTCTATAATGCATCAATGATTTCCATAGCTGCCATATCAATAAAATGAAATTCACTGCCAGAGAAGAGATACTGTATAGAAGTTTATTTGTAATGGAACAGTGTAGACGGAAATTTTAGTTTGTCTTATTTCTGTTAGATGACAGAACGATCAAGGTTTAGTGTCGGTGTACAGAGGTGCGGGGGCGTATATGTCCATTTCTTATCTTCAGAAGTATTTGAGCGTTTATTTAAACACCGTAGAAAATAAATAGGTAATAGAATTTCATCAATTTCTGTCGATTTTTTTAATTAATAAAAAATTATGAAAAATAAAGTGATTCCAAGTGTAAAGCTGAAATTATTAATTATCGCCACATGGCGTTGCGGTTCCGAAGCTTGAATGCGCCGCATCACCATCTTGACAATTGGGGTGGGAATTGCGCTTTGGGGTGATCGCCAAATATAACACAGGATAAAACTTCTATACAGTCTCTCTTCTCTGACTGTGTACATGAGTTTTGTTGATACGGTGGCTATGGAAATCACTGATGCATTACAGAAGATCGTTTCATATAAAATGCAACATAGACCGGGCGCCCAAGGAAGACTCGTATGCTGCAACTAAACAATATATGAATGTATAGAAATATTTTATTCCCACTATTATTTATAAATTGGATTTCACAAAAGGATTGGTTTATACACTACAAGAAGTGTAATTCTGGGAAATACAAAACGCAATTGAAACTTTTTAACGTGGGAAAAATGGCATTTAAAGAAATGGAAAATGATAATGATATCTAATGATTATGATTGACATGGCTTGCGAGTAGATGAGTGTGTAGCAATGCCGTTTTTTATATGCTGTTGCCATGGTTTCACTGTTACAAACCCCCAGTTCTTAGACTCCAATCCCCGAGAGCTGGTGAAAGTGGCAAGTGAATTACTAATTTATCATTAAAAAAATAAATTGTTAATATGACCCAGCCTTAACTGCTGATGGTCTTAGAATAAAGTACTCTTTATCCGACTATTCTAAAAAGTCTATAAAAAACCGACGTTAACGCGAACAAACCCGAATTAAATATTCCTAGAATTAATTAACTGATGATAATAACAGCTAATTACATTAAAAATGAAAAAACGTAACCGCGAAAGTAGTGTCAAAGCTTGCGTGAAATTTAGCAAACAGGATTTGGTCTCGGAAACTTGTGTAACGCAACTGAATAATGTATTATCAAAATTAATTTGAGCAACACGTTTTACAACTACAAATTGTTTCTATTATCCTTTAAACTGTTTCCGTACCTCAAAATCACTGTAATATCCTGAAACGTGTAACAACTACCATTACCAACAACATTTATATTAGCTTATGTGTAATACTGTAACGAGGCGTCACTGGAGGCGGCGGCAGTGTATTGTTGTCAGGGCGCGTAGACAACAATACTTGCATTGTTGTCGGAACTGCATAAACAACAATGCGTGTATTGTTACGCTCATTGTCATCGGAACCTCATAGAAGAATGCCGAAGCTTCTAGAATGCCGAAGAATGTTCCAATACGCGGCTGAAGAACTTATATAAACAGCGCTAGCAGTCAGTTAAAAGTCAGTATCAGTGACAATGAACAGTGCGCGACATAAATAAATAAGTGTTATAAATAAATATAGAGATAAATAGGCATGTGGGAGAAATAAATATTCTGTGTACTGTACATAGTCGTTTATAGTGTTATTATTGTTGTTTCAGAATTCGTTTGTTTTTCGTTCTTTATATTATTATTTCATTTTTCATTATTATTAGAGAAATACTTTTTAGTTTGTTTTTGTTAACATTTCTTTTTGTAAATAAATATCTTTACCGCCAATAAACTACAGTTTTGCGAGTTTTGTTACAATACAGTCATCTATAGGTAGCATAATATAGACATCGGTATCACCTCTGCTCCGTGTCCTTGCCAGTGTTACGACCGACGAAATATGGAACCCAAAACTTTTTGATGAGGATTTAAATATTAAATTATCTTAATCATTCCGAGAATGCTCTGACGTAACACTGATAATTATAGTATGAAATTAAATACAGTTTATACTTTATATTCCCTGTTCATTTAGCTTCGGTTTAAAGTTTGAAACAATTTATACGCTGTGTTCCAAAAGGTATTATAGACGTGTTTTTTACTTCCATGTTCCGTATTGAAATTGAAGTCTGATGATGACTGATGTGATCGAATAATCGTGTTCAAGATTAGGTCAGATTTTGATTGTAATATCCTCAACACGTAATTAAGGGGTTTTTTGTATTATGGCTTCTTTCTTTCAATACAAGTTCTGTGAAAAATCATTGATTTGACTTTTTTGTTGTTGTAAGGACTCTAAGCCAACGGGTTTTGACAGCTGACCAAAAAGAGTGCAAGATAGCTGACACTGGATCTTTATGTAACTTTCGTGACATTTCGCTGAATCCCTCTAGCAGATTTTCTATTTGTGCAGGGACGCCAGTAAAGATGTTTATCGAAAAGTGCATCCTCAAGTAACATAATTCGTTGAGCCAAAAAAAAAAAATTAAAAAGAATTTATTTTTAATATCTAATATTATAATACCATTTTTATGTATATATTTTTTTTATATCCGATCATAAAAATTTTGACCTCAATCCCTAGCACTGGCTTGCCAAATTGGGTGGGAAAATTCTTAACTTCTTGTAATTGGCATTAAAATTATAGACACTGTTATAAAAGAATAAAAATAAATAAATAAGTAAAATTCAATTGTTCCTACGCCACTGTCAGGTGTAACATCGTCTTATTATTGCATATCCGACCAATAAAAAAATTGTTATTGCCTGGCATAGATTAACGTGTCGTTTGTTATTGCCGTTATATTTAATATTAAATTTCACAAATAGCAATTTTTAATAGATATTTATATTCAACAAACATCTTTACCTGAACACAAAAAACTAGCGCGTGCCACCTGTTTTTCGATTTAAAAAAATGCTCTGAGCCGTTAAATTAGTCTCGCATCGTTTCGATTCTACCTAAGTATGCCAAGTTAATATTCAATGATGGACTTTTTAATATGGTAGATACGTTTGTAACAGCGAACAAGTGTGTATAATTTCAGTTCATTATGTAATGATGTTTTCGCAACAATGGTTTAGTCCTTTAGATCAGTTAAAAAGTCTATTATTCACAAAACTCGTAAACAATGTGAGAATGTAATATGTTAAACAAGCCGCTATAAATGTATTTCGGTTTAAATTTCTGTAAAATGACGTGGCACATTCTTTAGTTTCAACAAAAAGAGAAGATGAAAATACAATTATGTAGGTGTTTAATTTACTTTCTATACAATAAGTGCACTCATTCTGTCCACCTCTATTTAGTGGATATTTTTATTAAGATTTTAGTTTGAAGATGATCGACAACTGAGGAAGTAGAGGAACTGAAGTATAGCTTAATTTATCTATTAAATTAATTATAGCTCAGCTTATGGTTTCCTACTAATGCTGAAATCTGATACTCAAACCCAACCGTTCCAGCTCCAAAACTCTAAAGCATGTGTTGGAAATACAGAATTCTTCAGATATAACTAACTTTTTGAACTGTTTGAACTTGATTCTAGCAGTTTTAGCCTTTTAGCGGTTCTTAGAGTCTAAAACTAAGGCTCAAACCAAAGAGTCCTAGATTTTAACTAATAAAGTTCAGAAATTGTTAACAAATACACTAGTTTTTATCCTGAAATCACGGAATCGCTCGCGTTATCCTTATTAATAATTTCGTCGAGAATTAAAATCTATCAAAAATTATTAGAATTTCACCAACCTAAAAAATAAAATTTAACTACATATAATTAATAATAGACAATATTAATACTAACCTTTTAACCTATTCTACCTAAGATTCTATTATAACAATACTTACCATAATATACTTTGTCATGTGCATATAGGATGCTGATCAGTGATCACTTTTCTTAAAAAAAAAATTATTAGTCATAAAAAATATTAATTTCGATTCGACAACACATATTGAATTCTCACGTTATAACAAAGCTGTTATGGCGTAAATTGTTTTATTGATAGAGACGAGCAAACGCCCGTCTCTGTCAATAAAACAATTTACTGTCGAATGCTGTTTTATCCACTTAAGTCATATAATATAGGTACAAGCCAATCAGGCCAATCTTTCTGGGTGGGTTTGTTGAGTTTGATCCCAAAGCCCCGTAGGCCATGGGACTCCTCTACCTTTGTTACAAAATATCAATTATAACTAGATTCTTGTTTATTTCTGGTGATAATCCAAATTTCTGTTAAAGGGGCCTCATTTACCTTAGTGTCATAAACCTCCACATGGCCCTGAAGCCAATATCTGTACTCATTACTCACAGTCTAACTGCAATTTAAAGATTGAGGATAGCTTGGCGAACTGACTTTTCGACCAAGCTGGCGTGTGTTCGAATCCCACCTCTGCTCACGGATATTTCGTGATGTTTAGTTTTAATTATGTTTATGATGTAATTACGACGCTAACGACCTAAGTTACCGGACGTCTATAATCTATAATAAATAAGGTTTAAAGATTGTACCTGCCCATAACTTGACCGGAGCGAAGCTTGCAGGGTTCGCAGCTAGTATAATTTGATTGTTGCCAAATCACACGATCGAACTAGAAATTTAGTGCAGTTCAGTAATCGTCAAATCGCGATACAGTCGCAATACAGTTGCTGGATCGCGCGTTTTCGCTACAAAAAGGAGTCTGTGTGCGTTGGCCCTGATAGATAAACGTAATCATGTTACAAGCATCACGCATAGAACAAGAGCTCCACTGTAGTTCACAACACATTTAACTTTAATAGTGACTGTTAAGAGAACCGTACACATGAGCGAATTTAACACCTACCCTGTGGCCTTTTATCTCACAAATCGACACATTAATCTTTAAAATAAATGCCTTTTGAAAGAAGAAATAGTGTAACGCATTTGTGGCTTTTGTCGGTCCAACCGATCGGACTGCATCCGACCAGTTCACACTTCGGCCCAGGGGTGTGTCGGGGCGGAATGATCTCTTACCTCTAACTATATTATATAGATGCCTGTTTACACTGCAGCCGGTATGAAACAGAAAAGGACAATTATAAAAGGAGACTAATTTATCAAAAATTATTTTGCGAAAATATTCTAGCGTCGCCAAACACCGTTGAATATGCTAGGAAAGATATCTCTCTGCACTTAGGTTCATAAAGTTCTAATTTTTGAAATTATTCAAACCTTTGATTAACGTCCGAATAGAACTCTTCAAATAAATAAAATTGTCGACCAATTTTTTTCAAACCATAAAATGACAAAAATCAAATTAACAAATCCGGATCGAAACGTCATCCTTTGTTAATTTGATTTATATTTTTATATAATTTTTGTCAATTTATGGTCTGAAAAAAATTGGTCGACAATTTTATTTTTTTGAAGCTATGCTTCTTAACACAGGTCTTAGGACTGGCAGTGAACTAAGAAAAAACGAGCAAGCGACTGTTGAAAAACAAAATTGCACCATACTCCTAACACGACGTCCGGTTTTTTTAGGTGAGGTTTTGGCACCAAGGTCATTTGTTCTAGCTGAAGGATATTAAATCGATTACTCTACACTGTGCACAAATTAAATATGTATAATGCCGTAGCAATCAAAGCTAGTAGATTACAGAGAGTGTCTCGTTTCATCTGATGTCAGCTGACGGATCGTTCATGTCTTTATCAATCTATGATGATCAAAAAGGTCATTTATATTTAATTAAGACTATGTAAATATGTTACCTTAAAAATTCAATTAAATGCAAACCATTTAAAATGTCTGACACCTCGAATTTGTCGACATATTCGAGGTGTCAGACATTTTAAATGGTTCATGTTATTTGTCAGAGAACATTATTTTAGCGTTTTGTTTGAAGTTTTTAAGCTATCCAATTAAAAAACAAACATTATCTATAAATTTTTTACATGTCGTCAAAACGACATCTTTCGGAAAATTTAGAGGGAAAACGCCCCAAAATTAAAAAAGTCATAGAGGAAATAGATGTCAGACTAGGCCTAATGAAGCCATATACAAAGTTTGGGGAGAGTATTTAAATTTTTGCCGACGGGCACTCTGACTAACAACAGATCGAGGCAACCTCGGTAATCTACCAACCTTGGCACTAGTTTAAAAACTGTGCTGCCACTAAAGATTTAATGGTCACATAATGTGGTATGAGTGTCTTTTCTGTAAATTCATTTCTGTAACAAAAACAATCAGAGAGTCGTGGACGATCTCACGAGTATATATAGTGGTTGTAAAGTACCAGTTACATCACCTATATATCCATTCAATGCCTCAACCCACCTTGAATGATGCAATGTGAGCGTGAGTCATCAATAAACCTATCAAATTTGATAATAATTCAATAACGGTCTGATCTTGTGTGATTAATCATATAATAGACTACATAGTACATATACACTGTACACTAACCTACCCACGTACTTAATGATATTGTGTTCCAGAAATGCATACATAATTTAAATGACCTTATTATTAACGGTTCATAAATGATACGTGATACGAAATGTATCGTAAATATTGCGCAAAAATAAAAATTAAAAACAGGTTTGGTGGAAGTGATTTTTACACCTCTCAATTTTTAGGTTTTAATATAAGAACAAATACAAGCACCTGAATTTAAAATTTTCAATTAATATTAGCATGCATTTAACATACGAATTGCTACAAGGTCCAGGTAGTCCTTGTAAATGGTGACCTTAAAGAAGTACGAAATATAGTACCTTACGGCGCGATTCTGTAATCTCCGTTAGTTTGTACAGCGGTGTTGAATTTCTGTCTTATTTAAACTTTGATAATTTTAAATTTGTTAGAAAATGTCAAGAAATTAACAACGATGTACAAATTTTATAAAGATTACAGAATTAATAAAAATGAATACATTATATATCAAAATAGTTTAAACTAGCTGCTCGTCCTGGTTTCACCCGGGTGCAAGACTGTTCTGGAAATATTATATTCACCTTCCTATCTACACAACAGAACTATCAAATTACATAGTTTTGATGTAGGTATCTCTAAAGATTCGGCCAGCGTTAGCCATGTAAGCGTACGAAAACAGTTTTTTTTTGAAAGAGCGCCGTCATAGTTCAGCCATTTTAAACAAAGTATTTACAAACTATATACAGAAACCTTCCTCGTTTATCGCCCTTCCTATTAGTGAAAACCGTTTAGAAATCCCTTAGGTAGTTTTTGAGTGTATCTCTTTCAGACAGACAGACAGACGCGACGGAAGGACTTTGTTTTATAAATACATAATAATAATTTATTAAGATTTGGAAAAAAAAGTAGTAATTTGTTGATGTGTAGACTGCAGATTGTAAATATTTAAAGTTTATTAATCTTTAAAAAACGTGTAAGGTCATACCTCTGTAAATTATTTAAATATATTATGTATTATAGTATGCGTATATTAAACACTATTTTGTCGGCAGCGTTTTGCACTACGACCCATGTTTTTTTATTGAATGAGTAATGATACTTCAAAATGAAAAATAGTCTTTTTAAAGTTTTATTTAATTGAAATAAGAAATTTGTATTTCATATTTCAACGAAAATATCTAAAAGCAGATATTTCAACGTCATATTTTAAGAGTCGCATTTTATATTTAAGTATCTTGCTTGAATGAAAACGTCAAAACTTATTTTACAAGAAGAGTATAATCTGTGAAGAAAGTCCATCCAAACTTAAATTAAGATATTTCGAACATAGTTTATTGTTTGATTGGTTAAGAAAAACAGAAACAGTAAAAAAAAAATGTATCTTAGTTTTACTTCTTTTTATAAATAAAAAAATTGACGATCCGCCACAAATTGGACAGACTTCCTATATTCTCTAAGATACCTACATTAGAAAAACATTAAAATTATTTAAATCTTTGTTTAACGTCTAATTAAAATAATAAAAATAGAAAAAAATCTGTTTTTTATTTTTTCAAAATAAATTTTGTAAAGAAAATTTAATTTAAACATTTTTAATTTAAATCTTTGATTAACTTCTAATTACTATTCAATAAATAAAATTGGACGATATATTAACTTTATTATTCCGTAAAATAAGGTGACTGACCAATTTTTAGGTTTGAACTAAAATTTCTATGTGAAGACTACAAAAATTCAGGGATGTTGTTTTTTTGAAAACATAGGTATTAGGTAGTACTAACGTTAAGGGAAAATAGTATCTTTAGTTTGTTTACCATTATCAAGAAAAACAATAAAATGACGTAATAGTCAACTTCACCCCAAATGGGGTTAAGTTGACCACAGCTTTAATTTTCATTCTAATTGTTTATTTTAGCTAGTTGGGGTTAGTTTGTCCACAGGAATACGAAAAGAACATTTTATGAAATATTTATTTAAAAAAAAAAAAACGAACATTAAAGTCCGAACAACCTAAATAATGCAAAAAAGTAAAAATTAAACAGTTTACTTTAAATCAGATTGAAATTAAGCAGTTTACGTCAACAAAAATGTATAAAAATATCACTAAAACTACTTTCAAATATAAAAAAAACATTTTAGCTGAAATTAAACGCCGAAAGGTCCAAATTAAACGAAAATTCCCCTCTGCGACCGGTTTTGGGTTCGCACAATTAATATTTATTATTAATATTTTTTAGAAGCCTGAGTTGCACTTATCTTTCCTTCTAAAACCTCTTCTAAGCATTTTTCTAATGTTTCTTCACTATAATCTTTAAAAACTCGAGCACCTAAATATATTCTCGGCATCGTCAAATTACACTTTTTAATAATTAAGAACTCAATTTTACAACCACTAACATTCATTCATCAGAACAAACCGCGTTGCTAGAACAGTACAGACACACAAGACTGCAAGTTTACCCTAAAATCGTAAAAATATTGTCAAAGTCGAATATATAGAATACTGCGATCCAGTTATTAAAGTTATGTAAAATATGATAATAAAGTTTTGACACAAAAAAATCACGTTATTAAAATAACGAAACATATTAGTCGTAAAGTTTCTAGTTTTGCTAATATTAATAATAGTTTGAGCACTACGAATTTTCATTAACTTTCGTATATGACTTTGGCTTCGTATGTATCATGTACAGATAAAAATTAAAACATTTTGTTTACATGAAAACTTTTGACAATATATTAGCTTACTATTTAATCAATAAAACTTCCGAATAATTATATCAATACGGAAAGTATTTAGCACTGAAACATTTTTTTACTTTTTGTTCAAATTCACCCCAGTGTTCAAAGTCACCCCATTTTACGGTTATTATTATATACATACTTAGCTTAAGTATTTCTGAAGAAAATCCAAATCTGGATTGAAACATCAATTGGTTAATTTTTTTAATTAAGTCTGAAATTTTATTTACTAAAATTTATTGTTTTTTGTTATTATATTGCGTAATATTATGCTAATACAATTCTCGTTCATTGTCATGAACACGATGAACATTGAACATTGCTTCGTCGTCGCAGGCCACATTTCTTGCAGTTTTTAGCTAAATGATTAATGCTTTGTCTCGTCGTCGTATTTTAAATATTTTCTACATAATAATCTGTGTAGACGGCGAATTCATAAAATAATAATGTTTCCTTTATATTTAAATTTTAACCGATTTGTGGCAGTGGCGTGTACAAAAGAAATATTTCACTTTCATTGAAAGATTTACTTTCCAGTATGAAAAGTACTCGAATAAAATATATTACTCAAAGTTTCAGTATGCTATTAGAAAGATGGCAGTAAAACTAATTAGTCGAGGTCAGGAGTCGGGATTTTTTGAGGTTTTTACTTTTTTTGCCTTCCCCTCCCCTTTTTCGAGGTCGCCTAACATGATGGTGAGGATTCCACAACTTTTTTCCCTCAACAAGCCCTTCAAATTGACCCCTCTCTGATTTTTTGGAGAGAATTAATTTTTCTAAAAAATTTTTGTGTTCAAATTTTTTTATAATTTTTTTCCAAGGGGTGGAAATCAGGGGGGTCAATTTGAAGGGGTTGCCGAGGAAAAAAACTGTGGGACCCTCTCACCTCGAAAACAAAGGGGGTCTCTAGTTTTGCGCTCTGGCTAAAAGAAGGTGACCCTTTCGACACCTGACCTCGATTGAATGCCTTTTTTTTATAAACGGCTTTTCATATTAAAAGCTTGTTTGATACTTTTAAGTTTGACGTCAGGTCTGTAGAACTTCTTTTGGCACGGTAGGGTAAAATTCATTTTCGAAATCGAAAATGTAACGAAAGTGTCACATACGTATGCCGTACACAATGAAAACCGGCTCTTGGCGGCAAGATACCACACTAGCCCCGTAACCTAAAGGTCGTAGGTTCGATTCTGGAGATCGGTGCTATTGTTTACTGCTTTTTTTACAACTATACTAGTTTTATTTCTGTAGTGAGTAGTGTAAAAAGAAGTGTTTTTTTTTGTAAATACCTAATTTATTTTGGGAATCCTTTCGTCACACTCTTTGGAGTTATCGAGGGTGGTTCCCTTACTAAAATTCCAGTTTTTAACTGTCTCTACTAAATTTACACCCAAAAATATTTGTTTGCGAGAATCTTGAGCACTCTTATAGATATACAAAAAAAAATGAGATTAAAATTCTTTCGTGGTTAGATCTCGCTTGTGACTGTCGGGTATTTTTTCTGATTATAAATGGAAATATATAAAATCAAAATTATTTTAGATATTAACTGTGGAAGATTTTTATTGTATATACAGTGTAAACTCTATTTAACGTCACTCGATATAACGACAGACTCCAAAACGTCGAAATACTCGAAATGACTTAACTCTAGTTGATTTACCTTGTGATACACTCTAAATATCGACAACAATACGTCATCATTAAGCAATAAACAATACAATGTTTGTTATTTTGTTGCTTTGTTGTCGGCATCATGTGTACCTACCGAAGATTATAAAAAAATCGTTCTTTTGTTTATTGGGACCAAATTAATCCCACAGTATCTCAAGATATGAATAAAATATATAAGAAAATACAATTAAAATATTTGTGTAGCGAAAAACGTCAAAGATAACAGACTATATACGCAATAAGCGTTGTAATTTGTGATACTATGAATGTTTGTTGATCAATTGTAAATTTTATATATTATGGGTAAAATATATATTATAGTAAAAAAATATTAATCTATTTCTCTCTCCGTTTAACAATAACTGTCAATAACGCCACAAAGTGCACACACAGTCCCTTAGTGTCGCTATATAGAGTTTACACTGTATATCTATTATTATTTTTTTACTAAAATAAGTTTACAAGAATAGTTTAGTTCCTTTCAAAACGTGGTGAAGAATTGGATTTTTAGTATGCAAAGTAGATCGACAGTTTTCTACAAAATCCCATCTTTCCTGTCAGACGAGAAATGCAGACAGCAAAAGACAATAAATATAAATTGCAAAATATTGTACGTTATTCTCAGACATAATATGCAGATTTACGTCTAGTATTCTATGTCAAAGGTTGTTTTGTCTGAGTGTCAAAACGACGTTTCATACAACATGTGAAAATCGTTTTATATTCCGCGACTAGTGATGTGCAGTACTGTACATCTGACATGAACGCGCGCCGTCACTGATTTTTGTACGTTGCCGAAGACTTTTTCAAAACGGTAGCAGTATGAATATTTAATGACATCACTCAATAGATGGAGTTGCAGCCGAAGCGAATGTTCAGCGCACCTCCTAATGCTCCATTATTCACGTTCACTTTTTGTCAACGACAACCGCTCACGACTCAAAAGAGATTACTCAAACATCTACCTCGCTTCTTTTTCAATTTTATGTACCTACATGCATTCTTTTCACTCGTCTCGCAGCCAAGGTTCGTTATTAAACTTTTCAGTTTTATTTTTTTTCGTTGAAAATCATTTTATTTTCGTTGAAATTATGAAAAAAGTCGGTTTACGGACGATAGTTTTACGTGATAACGTATTCCGCTCGAATATCATATTTAATAATACATAACCTAAATTTTAGTAGCTGTCAAACTTAGGCCGATTGTGCGCGGAACGTGACACATTTCGGAACGTGACACTTTTTCGTGCGTGCAGCCGGTGTTTCATCAATTTATAAGACGTTATCACGTCAAAAATGTGTATGGAAAGTGCAGACTAGTCGAATACATGGATTTTACATTATAGACGCTCAACAGCTGAGATCATCACCGTCTGTGTCTATTAGAGAATCTGCCAGCCAAAGTAGGTACTGTAGAAAATTTCAAAATCAGGTAAAATGATACATAACACAATTCTCAAATAAAACAATCACAATATTTATTACAATAACCGATCACTTTCACATTTCAACAATAAGTTCTGATAGCCCTTTATGTCGGCACTTCACATGGCTATTTGTATTTGTGTATATGGCATATTTGGCAAACAATTACCAAGTGTGGAGAGCCTATTTGACAAAGTGTTGGCCTTATTTGCCTATTTGACAAATAAGGTAAATACCAAATACGCGTTACCGTACGCTTGTCGGTTTTTCGAGGCACATCAAAGGAGTCAAATAGGCAAATACGGCAAATAAACCGTCCACACAATGGCTATATTCAGAAGCGCACGCGGCGTGAACCTGTACGGACGTGCAGTATTTATGTGCCTGTGCTGTGAGCGAGAACTGGAACAATTACTATTGAAAATGAATTGGGACAATGAAACAATGCTAAAATACCTGGAATTTTGAACCTTGCATTCTGCTGCCAAATGTTTGTGTGTTTGCTATTTGACTGCCACGTGTGGATGGTCGTATTTGCCTCTATTTGCATGTTTGTCTTGAACGTCATATATTTTGCCAAATACAACAAATATCCAATAGCGAACATAAATAGCCATGTGAAGTGCCACCTTTACAAAAATAGCTACGGATTTATATTGTATTGCGCAATAGTACTTCATTAGATTTGATGTCATCACTGTCAGTTTCAAAATTCAGATACAGCGATTCGAAATAGGTGGATTTCCCACAGTACCTACACAAACCGACTGGTTCCTGGGAGTACCTACTAATTCCCATAAAACATTAGAATGCTAACAACATTTCAATGTTTCCCCGGATAAGCAGGCTAGTCGGAAAACGGTTCGGAATATGAGTTTTAAATTTAGTTTCAATGGCTACTTACCGACAAAAGTATTTTCCTCTTCAAGGTTACAGCATTTTCAGTTGAACAGAAAAAAATTGTTATTTTGCAAATTTGTGAGCAGTAAACTTTTAAGTAGGTACGTCTTATATTCACTTTATTTTATTCAATTTTTTTTCATTTTCCTTACATTCAATCTCATTTTTCTCTGACATTTTATTATGTGATATACCAAAATTTTAATGCAATCACGTAGAGTATTCCAAGATCTATCAAAAAACAATTAAAAAAATGGGGATGCCATTTAAGCAAAGTATTGATGACGTCATAACTTTTTCAAGGTCATAAAGAAACAATTGTGTATCATCAAAAGATAGCTAAGAATTGTTTGACGTGTTTCAAGGCTTTTCCACACAGTTGTCAGTTTGGTTTTTATTCGGGTGAATTCAGACTTTTTGAACGCATTGTATAGTTTATGACCCAGTAATAATTACATTCTTACCTCCAACAGCGAAAGCATCCTCATTTAAAAAATGTGTCTTAGTATAGTAGTTCTCTGTACCTAATGTCAACATTTGAAAATGGTGGAGGTAGAGGTTCGTATATATTTATATGTGGTGGAAGTAAAGATTGGAATATCTTTTTATTATACAACGTTATATTTATTTTCACGTTGATTTTAAATCGAAAATAATACTTTGCCGTTACAATTATTGTATCTTATATCCTTCAAGGTTGTGTTATGAACAAAGATAGTAACTGTCTCAAGTGACAAAAATTTTGAGGAACTGTACAGTGTACATGCATGGCTCTAGCTCACAAATTAAAGACGGGAGAGAGAGAGAGAGTTTGTAGATTATAGACGCTACTGAAGGAGGTATAGAAGTGTGTATACGCTTATCGAAAACATTTTTTCTGCATGCCGTGTACCATTCTTTCTATGCATGACTTGACATGTCTAGCGTAACTTACCATAGAATAGAAATGATGAACAAGAATGAATTAATTAATTACTTTAGGAACCGTAATCACTCATTAAACGAGAGATTGATATACGGTGTTTAAAAATGACACCCATAAACTTCGGGATTCTGATGGACAACTATTCTAAAACGCTTTGCTATTGGAATTTGACATAAAACGATACGACGCGACGGTGACAGAAACTTAAACCATAAACACATTACATTATCACATGCTGCTAGCACTACTATATATATAAAAACTCCGCCCATATGTCAAATCTCAATAGAGTTGCAGCTCTCTGACAATTTGGATTTTTCATTTCACTCCTGAAATGTATAGTAAGTGATAGAAATTTCTCTAAACTGGCTTTGCGTTTTTATTTATATGACAAATTTTGCTTTAGAATTTTTAAGACGTCGATCAGGTGTCGTTTACGACGTCGAGCAGATATCGTTTAAAGGTGGCACTTCACATGGCTATTTGTGTTCGGTATTGGGTGTTTGTTGTATTTGGCAAAATATATGACGTTCAAGGCAAACATGCAAATAGAAGCAAATACGACCATCCAAACATAACAGTCAAATAACAAACATACAAACATTTGGCAGCAGAACGCAAGGTTCAAAATTCCAGGAATTTTAGCATTGTTTCATTGTCCCAATTCATTTTCAATAGTAATTGTTCCAGTTCTCGCTCACACAAAAATACTGCACGTCCGTACAGGTTCACAGCGCGTGCGCTTCTGAATATGGCCATTGTGTGGACGGTTTATTTGCGTATTTGCCTATTTGACTCCTTTGATGTGCCTCGAAAAACCGGACAAGTGCACGGTAACGCGTATTTGGTATTGACCTTATTTGTCAAATAGGCAAATAAGGCCAACACTTTGTCAAATAGACTGTCCACACATGGTAATTGTTTTCCAAATATGCCAAATACACAAATACAAATAGCCATGTGAAGTTCCGGCATAAGAAGTCGAGCTGGTATTGTTTTAGACGTCAAGTTAGTGTCGTTTAAGACTCGAGTAGCTAACCTTTTTAGACGTCGAGCAGGTGTCGTTTAAGATTTCGAGTAAGTGTCGTTTATATCGAGAAGTTGTCGTTTTTAGGGGTCGAGCAGGTGTCTTTTAAAACAGCCTAATCCTCCTCACCCAAGCCTAACCCTCTTCATTCAGTCTAACCTCCTCATCTACAACAGTATTTTATACTCCAAATAATAATCATCTCATAATATTGTCCCTTACGAAAATCTTTCAATTTTTGACCACAAGTTCTCGGACTATTATGGAAAGAGACATTTGATGTTGGTTGAATTATGTGCGTGGCTCCGCAAGAAGTAATGTTTGTTATGTGAGGCAGTTTAGTACAGAAGGACGGTTTGTAGTAGAGTGCGTTCACATATCAGAACAAGGAGGATGGCTGCTGTGTTATGCACGTGTGGTGCGGTCATATGGCGGTCATGTTATACAATCTATGCAGGAATGCAGATAATGTAATCCATAATTCCATACGATGCGGTCGGTCTGTGGACAACCCTGCACGTAGGTACATCTATGTAAACACAATTTGCACACACATGCTTATCTAAACGCTCTCTATAGATAGTGAACCGGATGATTGATTGCGCAAACCGCAATACACCTCTCTAACTGCAGATCAACGCATGGTCCACCACGAAAAGCTGCGGATTATTTTAAATACCGAAAAGTATTTTTTATGGCACTTCAAAAATATATTGATAGAGCAGACAGGGGCGGATGGGCTCAACTATTCCGGCCCAGGAAAATAAATTTTCGGTCTCGTCAACATGACTAGTACTTTTTTTATATAGGTACAGAGGGCCGACGTTAGTTTTTACCGCCCAGTGTAACCCCCTACTTGCCGCAAATAGAGCTGTTACAGCAAAGACAGAAAAAACATTATTAATTTTACCGTAGAAATTATATCTCTTAACATCTTACATCCAGAATTATTAAATAAAATATAAAATGTTAAATAATAATCAAATGATACTTACCATACAGGTGTATCATGAGCAAGTACAATTATTGTAACACCTTACGTAAATGTTTTTCTGAAGAAGATTATTTTGCTTTAGATATTACTTGCAATAAAAGTGTTTGTAGAGCATTTTAGTGTATTTTTGAACCAGTCACTACCGACCCCAAGCACTGTCACAACCGCCCCTGGGATGTGGTCGGTTGTGACATTTCTTCCTTTTTTTCTAATTTACTCCTATCAGTTAACCATTGTACTTAGGGGCAAAATTTTAGTATTTATAAGTAGACAAATGTACACTTTACTATAAAAAACACATTTCTTCCAGCTAACTGGCATAGGGTTGGGTAACTCAGATCTGAACCGGTTCAAAGAGCCAGCTCCGACAGAAGATCCGTGAGAGCCGACTCACTTTTTTATGAGCCGACGGATCAACTGATCCGCATAACTCAGTGAAACACTTAACACACAGAAGCAATAAGTATCTGTCAGCTCTAATGACTCATGCATCATAATATGTCTGGCTATCAATTCTATACAGGTATACATTATACAATGAACAACACTATACAGTGTACACACTACGCACAGGCGACACAGTTATTACAGTGTTTTACTTAAGTCACAACTGTTTAAGGTATTGTATTGCATATTGTAATATGCTTTCTGTAACATAGCAAATAGCAACCTGTAAAACCCCGCCTTATAATATGTGAGTCAGTCACTGGCATAATATTATGTGATATGATTGACTCAGCTAACTCAGTGCCTCAGTTGACTCCGATAACATATTCAGAACTCGGCTCTTTTTGAACCGGTTAAGGGAGCCGGTTCACATACGGGATCCATATGGAAAGATGCAGATCACTAAAAAGACCCATTTATCCCATCTCTAAACTGGCATGCTAGCAAAATTATGGGCGATCCTACTGTAGTAATATAATATAATGCTATAAAGGGCTCTATGTTACAACTTGTTACAAGGCTCTTGAATTACTGCAGAATTAAATGATATTTCAGTTTTTTTATCTTTTTGCATAGTTGTTAATTACATTTGAAAGTACTTCATAAAGATGTTACATAAATTGCATCCTTCTATCTTTGTTGTTAATACAATTTCTTGCATTCAAGTTTGTTTCATTTACAGTAACGATTTGAAAAGTATTCTGATACAGCCTCTTCGCATTTCAATATATAAAAAAGCATTTAACCTTTTCGACAGAATGTCACACTAAGAATAAAATATTAAAAGGTTTATAGCTAGCACGCAATTTCGATTGTATCGAATTTGGTATTTAAATGACATTTTATACAGAGCATATAGGTACGTGATCTATTTTAGTGTCGAATGTAATACCAAGTTATTTGAAACGGAATTTTTTATTTATATTCCAAGATATTCTTAAAATGTCATTAAGTAATTATATAATTTTTCTATGTATAAATCTGTCATCTATCATTACCTGTTGCAAACTATTTAACCCCGTGTAATAATTACCTGCTGTACGATATTTTTATGGAAAAAATTCATAGATTGCCAATATTACTGTCTTTGGCAATTTTTACGTAATCTTTGGAATAAATGATTACTTTTCCGGTAACATCATGAAGCATTTTATGTTATCGCCCCTACGTGAGGTATACACATTGCCTAACGCGCTAATTTTACTTTAATGAATAACGATCGCTTTACGTTGCCTCACTTCATCATATTTAAAAACAGAACTAGAAAAAACTTTTCAAAAAAACAAACCTTTTTTAAAAGGGGTCCCTTGGAGTTATGTGTTCGGCACCAATTTAATATGCCTAAGTAATAAAAGAGACACCGATCTCAAAACGTTGCTATTTTACGCTTTTTAGTGACCCCCTTTGAAAAATATGCAATTTTTTTTTAAGTTTTGTATTTCTTACTTTTTGGTAGCATTGTAATATGTACTTTGCACAGTTATTAATCGCCTTCTTCCGTAATAGTTTAATACTAAACTAAAAAAAAACGATATGTAAATAGAAAAAGTTTCATCAAAATCGATTCTGCACAAATGCGGGAGATATGAGGTAACTGGAACATCAGTTAAAAACGACTAAACCGATTTCTGTAAAAATTCTATGGCACCAATTTGAAAACATTCTGACTAAAATGGCGTTGAAATTTTTCAAATCGGTTAAGCCCTCAAAAATTTATGACTTAATATACGCGTAGAACATAATATAACCTCTTCTTTTTTGAAATCTGTAAAAAATAAACTGAATTTTGGTGTTTAATGAGGCACGACTTTACTGAAAATGAACGTCGATCAAATTTTCCGAAATGGTTTTAGCATCATTTTACTATAATTTTGTGAAGGCTTTATAATAGAAAAGATAAAGACTACGAGATTGGAAATTTAGGTTAGGCCGTCTTTACATAATGTTATTAAATATAATATGAAATTTGTTTTAAAGGTGGTTACAAATTAATAAGAGAGTTAATGTGCTTATAAACAGCGATGTGAATTTGTTGGGGAAAGTTGTAGCATTTGTTTCATGAATCGTTACCAGCTCTCGAGGCTTCGCTCGCGTTAATGTCAATTTCGACGGGAACTTTTCGGTTTATAAAGGCTATCAAGTTTAAGGAGAATCTGGAGCTCTTGAATGACGGTCCAGATAGACAATTCTAGAACGTATTTTCTCGTAGAAATCTTCATAATTATATATTTCTTCTGTCCGTGTGTATGTCACTGAACTCCTCCTAAACGGCTGGACCGATTTTGATGAAATTTTTTCTGTGTTCAAGGGGATTCGAGAATGGTTTAGATTCACATTTTGGTCCACTGGAAAATGTTTTTTATTTGTAAGTAGTTGTTGATTTTGGAATGTTTTACATTGGATCCGGCAGACTGCGCTACCATCGCAGTATCGAATATTCATTATTATTCTATTTAAATTTTAGTTTGTCCCGACAGTCGTTCTTTTTCACACGGGTGAAACCGGGCGGGACCGCTAGTGATTTATAATATTTTAGGCCAGTGCAATGACGAACCCAGTTCCAACTTATTCGAAAATTAGAACTTTTCCATGGTTACAAAATTGAATTTTGACAGGATACAAGCAAAAAACTGATGAAACACAGTTTTTGAACTCTAGTTTAACAAGTTCCAGTCACGCACGAAGCTGCAATTTTGGCAGACTGTGTATCATACTTATACAATGTTCCCTCAAATTTGCACCTTTTTGCAATTTGTGAAAATGTTTAGGGTAAAATCATCTACATTTTACTGGCCTAATTTGATAGGTTAGTAGCAGCTACATATCATACGTTGCATTTTATAAACATGCATTAGGTAATTATTTTCATTTTTAGTACTAGATAAAATATTTTATATAAATAAAATTATCGATCAATTTTTCAAACAATATATTTTAAATCTTTTATTTACGTTTGATTATTCTTCAATAAATAAAATTGGTCGATAATTTTATTTATTAAAGAGCAATCACGCGTTAGTCAAAGATTTAAAATATTTTCTGTTTATCCCAATTTTTAAACTCAAGAAGTTTTAATGAAAAAATCTAGTGTTTTGTTAAAAAATATAAAAATTTTGAAATTGTATGAAATAATTTTTTTTTATCGAAAAATTAAATTCACTGTACACAAGTTGTTCAAATATGGTTTTATTGGTTACAGCAATAATAAGAAAGCTTTTCAAATGTGTAAAACTGTAAAATCAAAAATAAAACAGCTTGTCTCTAAACGTTTTAGTAAATCGCGTGTGGAAACGATTAAATAATGACTGATTATCTCCATTCAATAGTATAAGAGAGATTGCATTCGCTCGACTCAATCGGGTGCGGCGTTATCTATAACCACCGCCTATCCAAGAGAAAAGATAAACTGCTCCTTTAATCATTCAATTAATTCTAATCGAGTCAATAGCTTTAAGAACTGCCTGTAATGGAATTGCTGTTTTTAACGTATTATTTTATGATTAGTACCTATAGCAACACTGAATGCACATCAGGTATACCACATCAGTTTTTTTTAAATAAATTTAATACGTCTTTATCCTCAGGCCGGTCCGGAAATTCGAGCGTAACCAAAATAGAATAGATTTCACTCGTTTACGATAGTCGTAGTCATCAAGTGATAAACAGCAGATGTACGCGTAATAGTGCAGAGGAGACTTATCTTGACCTCGAGACGGTGCCGGCTCGAAGCATGCGACGCAAAAATGACGCTATTCCGAATCACTTCGATACCCATAAAGACGCGTCCATACTATGCCAATTACCAAGGTCAGTTGAATAATCAAAATGGAAATAGAAGAGCTGTGTTGAAATTTAGTCGCACAGTGTTTACCAAGGAGAATATTAGGCTCTCTTAGACCAAGGCAGCCGCGGTGGCGATCGTGGTTGCGATCAGGTCCAGACACACCAAAGCGAATTCATCGCCTGATCGCGCACATAGAAATACGTAAAACAAATTAAAATAAAACGTATATGTATATCAATAGATAGATAGAATGATATTTAGTTGCTCAGTTGAGACACCCATCTATTTGACACGTCAACGAAATACAAGACAAAATTATAAAGCTATCAGCAACATAAAAATTCATTAATACTATAAAAGGTCCGTTCTACTAAAAAATGTTTAATAATTTTCTTAAAAAGTGAAAAGGTATTGTTTTTCAGTAAGTTAAATGAGTTCAATAAATATGACTTGTTATGAACTAGAAGAAATTTTACTTGTAGCAGCTATTTTAGAAGACAACGAAAAAGAAGAGTAAGTTTTTTTTTATTTTGTCTTAGTGTCTCAACTATTACGTAGTAACGTAATAAACTGTTTTTAATCTCCACAAATAGAAGTAACAAATAATATAATAATATAAAATTTTATGCATTTTAACGAGCTCAATAATTTTTTCGGTAATACTCGACATTTCAATTTTATTCAACCAACAGCTAACACAGCGTTCAGCGACCAAATACGATACGAAGCGTTTGGCCACCACCTACTAGTGGTCGCTAGAATGAACGCTGCAAATTCCTGCCAAAATGACCGCGAACGCGCTTCTGGGTGAACACGTACATTAAATCAACATATTTTATTTTACCGCCACAATAAATAAAAAAATAAAATAAAAATTCTTCACAGAAGTGCCATTACTTATCATAAAAAATGACGCAATTCCGACCCCCAACTGATAAGGTTAAATCATTCCAAATTAGTCATAGTTTCTTCTTCCGAGAGGAATACGAGTAATTACCGATCACCCTCTATTATAACGATTAATAACTTAAAATCCATAATGGCTCGATTAAACGCGTAGTTCTTTTTTTTTTAATTTTTTGTGTTTTATTATAAAAAGCAAAACTTACAACACAACAATATTTGTATACTGTTGTCAATAAGTCAACACATTATGAAATAAAGTAAAAAATTCCAGCCAATTGGGCGACGGGACCATTTCAGCTTCAAAAATGTAGACATTTGATTATAAAAAAGAAAATAAAATTTCTGATATCTCGTGAGCTGACGCGGGTAATGGCTAATATTCAATATGATATTTGCTATTCGTTGCCATGGTTACCTGTATAATATGTTCCAAGTCGTAAAAATTAATCAAAGAATGCCGAACTAGTATATTTCTGACAGATCCATAAAACAAAAGAGAGGCTGATTTTTTTTTATTTTCAAAATATTTCCGAAACTGTTAAGTTTAGAAAAAAAAAATTAACAAAACTTTCTTGGAAAAATAAATAGAATAATAAGCCGTTATGAAAAGTATACCATTATTTTATAAAAAACACCGTTATAGTATATATTTATTCTGCGCATGCGCCGATTTTCCCCAAAAACAATAGGGCTCTTTATATTTGCATACCAAACGTCCTCCCAAAATTTGATTAAATTGATTTCAACCGCTCATCCGTTTGACCTGTATTGTGTTCACAAACAGACTACAGAGTTTTTTCAAAAATATGTTTTTTGGATTCGGGGGACCTCAAAACGGAAAGATTTTGTAAAATTTTTGAAATGTAATTTTTGACTTAAACTAGTACCATTCCCCACTTGTGGGTTGGAATAGAAAAAATCTTTTTTTCAGATGCTTGCTACACGCGAAATATGCAGCTAAGTACATGGATTTTAAAAATATGTGACCAAAAACTGTTAGTAAAATCAATTGTAACTACTAAACATATTCTGATAAAGCAGTTGCCAGAAGCTATTTGTTTATTTTATCAAACGGAATACCTAACTAAGAAGATAACATAAAAAAAAAACAGATAAAATACCCACCGTTGAAAGTTGTTCGAACTGAGAAAGATTCTCAGTGCATTCCTAATTAAAATGTTGACTCGAATGCGTTTTTGCAACTATGAAATATAGAAAGGAAGAAAAATAATTACCTATGCAACTGTTTAATAAATTTCCGTCTAAGTTTTAAATGGATATCCTTTGGCATCTTTGTAACTTAAACTGAACTCTCTTTTTTCAACGCAAGTTTTATTTCATCTCATTAACAACCATATTCATTATTATTTAAAATTTCAAGAGCTTTAAACATTTATTATATAGACACAAAATTATTTACGTCTGTGGTAAATATCGTTGAAAACAAAATACTATAAACCAGGGGCGGGCAAATCTTTTGATCGTCGGGCCACATTGCTGATGAAAATTTGACCGTGGGCCAAAAATTTGGAGAGCAAAAAAAAAGGTCCTTTCATTTCCGCAACAAAAAGGTCTTTTTCGTCTGTTGTGGCCCTTGCTATTTACTATTTTCCTTAATTTTTTTTTATGCACCAAATTATATTGGCAAACTATTTTCGCTCTTATAAAGCGCTTCGTGGGTCGGATAAAATTCTACTGCGGGCCGCCATTTGCCCAGGCCTGCTATAAACCTTACGTCTGTGTTTTAGCTTTGTTTTTTTGGGGAGACTGTGACAAATCTATTTTTGGCTATATTCAAGACAAGAACAAATAGGAATTCTGACTGCTAGTTAAAAATTATTGCACAAAATTGACACAATAACAAAAGCTAATCAGTTGCATTTTTGTAATTTCCAATTTTTAATTGAAATTCCAATTTTTGTGGCAATACCTTGGTTATAGCCACGAACTCTGTAACCAGGACATCCAGCTCGAGCGTAGCGGTGGACCTATTCGCTGTGAGCCTCAAGAGGGAGGGGATAAGCAGTTTTTCGCGAGCGCTGTATGCGGCGACTTTATGCGTTAAAATTTTCCGTCACTTTTGCGAATAGAGATCCGCTCGATGGCAATACTGCCGAAGCAATAAATATTTATCAATAATAATGCTTACCTTACATTATATTTTTGAAGAATATACCTATTAACAACGTTTACAATACAATTAGCTTTGGAGGTATTGTCTCATTTTTAAGTAACAAGCGAATTTTTTGCTCTTTCCTATCATTTGACATTTTGCAAAAATGGCTTTTTTGAACCAATACAGCGAATTGACAAAGTGAACTCCAAAATATGATAATAATTTGACATTTATTAATGTAAAAAATTATTCTGTATACATTTACTGATATTATTTACATATCCGGTTCCATTAAGAAGGATTTTCACCACTGCTTAATCAAAATTGTTGACATTTACAATTTTATTCTCTATTATTGTTATTCTCTAATATATAATGTGGATAAATTTTCCGTCACTTGTTGCGAATAAATCCGCTAGATGGCAATACCGCCGAAACTCACAGCGAATATCTATCGCATGGACCAATATGGCGTCAGCTACTGAGTAACGCACACAAGTTCATGGCTTGCATGTGTGTAGTGTCTGTGAATTTAAAAAACTTTGGTAACTATGTAAAAACAGGTGGAAAGAGCCGAAGTTTTCCTAGGTAACAGCGTCATTTCGCGTGCGCCAGAAAACGGTCCGTCTCGAAACACAGCAAGCATAGGAAGCTAGGTCTCGTAGTTACAGACTTCGTGGTTGTAGCTATTAATTCAAACTGTTGATACGCCTGCGCACAAGATGCTAAACATATTACAGTCAAAAGAAACTGAGCACCACGTATCGAGGCCAGTTGCGGAATTGAGGACGATCCGATATATTGGAAGCTCTAGTTCTGAGGTTTTCATAGACATTCCAAGGAAATGATTCGCTTTATACAAGACATGCAGTGCAGCTTTAAGTTCGTGTTGCATAATAGCCTGTATATATACGACCATACGGGTACACCGTAGACACGAATACTATACAACCCACGGGTGGCCTACAAACAGACGAGTAATACGTTATCCAAAATTCTACATGATTCAAGCAGTGGGTTGCGTTAGCGCCACATTTCTGCATAGTCTGCTGGGGGCTGTGTCACAGGCACATGTCTCGTCGAAAATAAACGACACCGTGCACTCATAAATGAAGAAGATGTTTATTTATTTACTGCCGAAATATAGTGCGTGTGCATTATGTGATTGTTCGCAGTCGAAAAGATTCAATGTTTGAGGAAGTTCGAAAAACAAGAATGCGATATTTGAAAAGATGCATACTTCTACTCCCCTTATATTACATGACTGCTAACCGCTGTTCTTAAATGAAGCGAAAAAAGATAAAGGCTGCTTAAAAAACGATTATAAAGTTAGGGATGATCCAAAACTAAGGACAGTATTCTCTAAAGTAAACAGGGCCGAAAAGTAAAATTGTATTTATTTTTTTATTTATGTAAGTAATTCAAATGTTCAAAACAAGCTTCAAAATGATTTTTCAGACTATCGGACATACAGTATAAACTCACTCGATACAACGACAAACTCCTTAAAACGTCGAAATTATTTAACTCTAATTGGTTTACCTTGTTGCTTATACAATGATACACTCTAAATAACGACACACCCACTTTAAAAAACGACAACAATACGTCATCACTAAGCAATAAATAGTACTTGTTTGTTATTTTGTTGCTTTGTTGTCGGCATCATGCGTACCGAAGATTCTAAAAATAATCGTTCTTTTGTTTGTTGGGATTATCTTTCATATGTTTAGCTCAGCTGCTTTGCGATAGTATGAATGTTTGTTGGTCAGTTGTAAATTTTATATATGATGAGTAAATACGTCATGTTATACTTAGTAAAAAAATATTAATGGATTATTATTTCTTCTCTCCGTTTAACGACAACTCTCAATAAAGCCACAAAGTGCACAGTCTTTTGAGTGTCGCTATATAGAGTTTACACTGTATTTATAAAGAATGGTTGCTTCAGTTTCTGAAAATAGGTTATCAGTTTTTGTCTTGGTTCTCCGATATTTGTTGGCGGATCTTTGGACCAAAATACTGACTCCTTCGGTCTGTGTCAAATGTACACAAGTGGTGTTAGGTCAGGTGAATGAGGAGGATACTCGAAGTATGTTTTACGAGAAATTATTCTGTTGACCCTGCAGAAGATCTATTTAAAATGTTCACGCGACGCCACTTTATAATAATGTTTTTTCTGCAAAGGCCTTGTGGATCGGGAACTTTTTTCAATTGGCGTCCATGGTTACATATTTGATTGATAAGTTCCATATCCCCTAGAGGACGTTGGATGCCCCTTCCTTCCATTTAGGTCTATCCTGGACAGTACGGATGAGGTTGATAAAGTTTAATCCAGTCCATTTTTTAATGTTATCTAGCCACTATGTTCTTCTTCTGTCCTAACTTGCCCATTAATATGGTTTATTGAATATTATGTTTTTGTGACCTCATTATCTGACCAAAGTATGAGCATTGTCTTTTTTTAACAACATTTAATAATGTTTTATTTTCTTGCATTATTTGTAGCACTTTGTCATTATTCACGTAACCCGTTCATTTCATATTATATTGAATGCTTTTACGTAAATTAATGATTATTGAATTTTTTACCTGTAGTCTATTTTAAATTTTCGCCTTTTAAATAAATGGATGCATTTCTGGCCCATCTGTATGTTATATTATAATGGCTAATTTTTTGCAGAATATTGCAGTACCTGCAACAGACAATGGTGAATATCATCAAACCGGAGCATCTATCAAAAACATTGTTATGCATTAAGAAACCTCTCCTAGACAGTGAAATTTGTTTAACAAATTTTGGCGGAGGATAAATATGGAAAGTAGTCGGGGTCAGTGAATTACAAATACGTGGCTGATTGTTTGTCTGAACTCAATTTACATTTGAGAAAAATAGTGTAAGGAAAACGATTTTCCTTGGTGTACATATTATTCTGCACGTTTTTACTTCAATGCCGTTGCGGTTTTCTTTTTAAAAAATTGAATATTTTATTTTGTTCACGATTTCTTTGTTGGTTGTTCTGTTTAACAAGTGTAATTGCAATATTACACGAAATTAACGTGTATTAACTGAAAGCCTATTCTTGTAGTCTCGTAGTCTATCGTACAACATAATATATTGCACATAATATTATAATCTTTGTAGGGATGGAGTAACTTAACAAATAATATTATGTACACTGAATTCAATGAAATAGTTTATAGCACAAGTTTATACTATATTAAAATAAAAGACGGACAAAAGCGAATAGAATCGCACCTGGACAGTTCGGTAACGTTATAACAATTTAATTTTACTATGAGCACATAGGATAGCGCCACTTTCGCTTGACACCTATTATAAAAAGTATAACCATGAAGTTAATGGTCGTATCGTTTTATTACATTGAGTTAGAACAGTGATTCTCAAAGTGGTCTATATCGACCCCCAGGGGTCGACGACAACTTGCAAGGGGTCTATGTCAGCAGGAAAAGAAATTGGGGGTCCATGAAATGAAAATGGGGGGTCAACGATAGTGAATCTCCTAACAAAAAAAGAAACAAACTGGACATCGTTAACCGAAGAGATTTAAGATTAAATCTAACTAAATTGATGCCAAATATTGAAAATTTATTATTTAAGTATCAGGTTCAATTGCTTAGTTATTTTATGTAACAGAAGTAAATTTTAATTTGATTCGTTTAATTTGAATCTAATTAATAAATGTATAAAACATGGTTTGTAGAGCCTTCTTAAGTTAGAGCAGTGATTCCCAAGAGGTCCATGTCAGCGGGAAAAAAATTGGGGGTCCATG
Source organism: Xanthostigma xanthostigma (assembly GCA_963575645.1). NCBI lineage: Eukaryota > Metazoa > Arthropoda > Insecta > Raphidioptera > Raphidiidae > Xanthostigma > Xanthostigma xanthostigma. The sequence continues at coordinate 20,632,650 of OY754468.1, forward strand.
AAATTAAAATGGGGGTCCAAAATAGTGAATCTCCTAACAAAAAAGAAACAAACTGGACATCGTTAACCGAAGAGATTTATGATTAAATCTAACTAAATTGATGCCAAATGTTGAAAATGTATTATTAAAGCATCAGGTTCATCCCTCACACTAAAAGCATTTATTTTTTGCTTAGTTATTTTATGTAACAGAAAGTAAATTTTAATTTGAATCTAATTAATAAATGTATAAAACTAAACATTTCTCACTACATTTCACTACCGTTATAAAAGTGAGTAGCACTATACCGGTTGTCAAAAATACATTTAAAAGTAATGAATTTGCAAAAAATCAATATCAGATAAGCAGGGGGTCTACCCAAAACCGAAAAACATGGCTAGTGGTCTACGAGACAAAAAAGTTTGGGGACCTCTGAGTTAGAAGATCGATTTTTTTTACAGACTATGGAGTATTGAATTTCAACTTGATATCCCATCCGTTCTTGAAAAAAGAGTTTTAAGGGAACCTGAAAGTATTAGAGTTTTAAAAAACTAAAACAAACACGCTTGTGAATTAAAAAGTAAAAAATAATAAGTACACAGAACACAACTATTTACAAAGTATGTTTATGTGTATGATCTATATTTATGTAGGTATAGAATTAATGGTATATTCCAATTCCTTGTATCATATTTCTGTTATCTTAAACTCGATTTTTATGACTGACAAATCAGGGAAGTGGATGCAAAAAAGTTAATTAGAATTTATTCAATTTAAAGAATCGGTACGCTATTTAGCTAGGCAACCCATGTAAGATTTATCAATGTATATGTCACCGTAAAATTGTAAATACCGTTAGGTTGTAATCTGTCTCGCGAGATTGTGAACTGTCGAAAGATTGTGAACCTCAACGTAATAATAATACATTAAATTGTAAGCAGTACGTTGAGGTTCACAATCTTTCGACAGTTCACAATCTCGCGAGACAGATTACAACCTAACGATATTTACAATTTTACGGTGACATATATATTATCTTATAATATAATCTTTGTCATTATCAAATAACAGATGTGGGAATATATTTCTAATACCGGATCTTAGACTATATCTATTATACAGAATGCACCACAATGTCTATAACTACAATCAAAACACCTATGGAACGGAATAGCGTGCAATATGCATATTGCAAATCCGCCTTTAGAGTGCATCCTTGTATAGTATACTAACCACCAGCCAGACAGTATCGATAACAGCGCGTATTGGGAAAATGCATTGCGAGGAAATGTGCGGTCAGACAGAGCCTCACTCCATAAACTACGTCGACTGGTAAGAGGTTGGTTAGTCTTGTTCATCCCCAGCGCCTAGCTCGGCGCATCGTTGTAATGAGGGCCCACGCCACCTGCAGGAGGAGAATCTGCAGCACCGTCAGGCCAAGCCGTAACCAGCCACCGTACACAATCGGATTAGAATGAAACCCTTGACGATGTGGATAGTGAAATATGCCCTTTGTGAGTGCTCGAAAGGTAACCAGACATACAACATAATATAGTGAAGTACATGCATACATATATAGAGTAACCTGAATACGTATTACGAAATGTAAGTACGTTATATATATATATATGGCTCTAAGTACTCAAAACGTCGCTACATAATCAAAATGATAAAAATTGAGACAGTTTAAACATTTGTTCTTATTAAAAATATTTTTAAATAGTAATAATAGTACTGTTTGTTTTTTTAAAGTGAAACTTTTTTGCTCCCAGTAACATAGAATTTTCAGATGAGTTTAGTTACAGATAGTAATTATAATAATATTTTACAGAGTAGCTACTGTTTGCTACAATTGTTAAGAAACACTCATTGTTACAACGCTATCAACATAGAAAAATTAGTTTAATTTTTCAAACAATGTCGCCGTCGGGATACGAACCCCGAATCTTTCCACTCTCGCGGCGGACTGAGTTACATTACACCACAGTGACACAACTATCAAACTATCATTCTAATATTTATAGCATTGGTAACTGATTTTTTCACATCATGCGAGAGCCAATTATATTAACTAATATTATTAGTTAACGCTAGATATGAACCATCACAGTAGTGAGAGCTATGAGTGAATCAAATTTTTCTATGTTGATATAGCGTTGTAACAATGGGTGTTTCTTAACAATTGTAGCAAACAGTAGCTACTCTGTAAAAGAGAATTTTCAGTCACGGAAATTCGCGAAGCCGGCGAAAAGATCTAGTGACGTCACATTCGCAAAAATAAAATATAAGTTCTACACTTTGTATTCAAATTTAAAGACAATCAGTTCAAGCTGTTGTTAGCTCAGGTCGTTAGGCAGCTGCTTACTTACTTTTTGAAATGTCAAATTCAGATTGATACATTTTTTTACCAGTAACCATGTTTTGGTTATAATCTAAAAAATAAAATTACAAATAACATTCCATATTATTTAAAAATAAAAGCCGGCGTATTTACTGAAAACCGTTAAAAAATGAAAAGACAATTAAAAAAAGTTTCACTTCTACCGAGTGTAACCACGACACATCTGACCTTTTGTTAAATGTTTCCTAAATGCGAAGTAACATTTTTGTTTCCTTTTGAATTAATGTAACTTAATAATAATTATTTACCTATAAAAATAAAACCCTGTCGTTTTTATGTATTTTTCAGAGCTCGTATATTACAAATTCTCAGTTCTAATCCGAGAACTGGTGAAAATATCAATTAAATAAATTAAGAATAATAAGTTAACCCTGGAAAATGTTTATTTTAACAATATTATAAAATTGATAAAGAACGTGAAATATTGAACAGCGGTTGAAATGTAAGTCAGTATTTTCGACCTTTGTTCAACATCCCACGATCATCATAAAAATTTAATGATACACAGAAATAACTAATCTTTTGACATTTCGTCACATATTAAAAAATAATGGGCATTCCTTTTATATCGGATTTTGTATAAAAAGTTTAAAGTAGTTAGAGTGGCTAGAACAAGATTTCTGAAAAAGGAAATACGTAGAACTGAAACGAAAGGTTCAGGGGATTATCCGGGTGTATATGCAACACTCTTAAAAGAAACAAAGTTAGTTTATAGATTCTGGTTATAAACATATATTACCAACTAAAGATGAAAATTTTTCATGATATGACAGCCTATGTTACAAGAGTAAATGATTTATGAGAACTGTGAGTACAATATTTTTTATATCCTAGATTCTAGAAGAATGAACGTGCGACCATTAAAATATAAGGTGACAAGTTTGAAATAGAAATGCTGTCATAAAACAAGATGCAATATATCAGATCAGATTTTCGGTCAAATAAAATTAATGATGAATTTATCATAAAGATTCAGTGTCCATTTTTCGTTTCAATGAAAAGGGACAGCACTGTCCATCTCTTACGTCGAGCTCCGATGTTGCAAATTATTTTACGTACGTACAAACTTATGTCGCGTCAGAGGTTCTCTTCAATATACCTCGGTGAGTTTATTTTCGTTCGATTTTTATATTAATGAGAAATGTATTTACACTAGCCGTTACCCGCAACATCGCACGCGATACTAGATGGTGAAGGCTAGGAGACTTTAGATGACGAAGACGGTCGTAGATGGCGAAGGCGAAGAGGCTTTAGATGACGAAGACGACCGTAGATGATGAAGACAGGAAGATTTTAGACGACGAAGACGAACGCGCGCCGTAGATGGCGAAGGCAGGAAGACTTTAGAAGATGAAGACGAGCGCGCCATAGATGGCGAATTAAGGCGAGGAGGCAGATGACGAAGACGAACGCGCCAAGGAAGGCGAAGGCAAGGAGACTTTAAATGACGAAGACGATCACATTGTAGACGACGAAAGTGAGGAGACTTTAGACGACAAGGATGAGCGCACCGTAGATGGCGAATGCGAGGAGGCTTTAGATGACGAAGATGAGCGCGTGGCAGATGGCACACAGACAAGAATTACATTTCTGCAAAAAAGCAATTTACAGGAAAACCTCCTTTTAGAGTTTATTTTATTATTAATATGATGTAAGAGAGCTATCAAACATTTTTGGGTAGGTATTTGAGGCAGCGTGAAAATTTGTGTAAAACCTGGCAGAAGGGTAGTGCCTAGCTAACCTTTGAATTTTTAATTTTTGCGAAAAATAATTTGCAAAAAAAAGTTCTTGATGCATTTTGAAATGTCTATACCTTTAAATTAGGTATTTAGTAAAATGAAAAATCAATAATTATATATTTTGATCAAAATGTGAATTGTTTGTAACGAGAATCGCATATAACGTCTTTTGTGTGGTGTATGGGGGTTTAGCTAACCTTTGAACTTTTAACTTTGCGAAATGTTATTTGCAAAAAAAAGTTCTTGATGCATTTTGAAATGTCGATACCTTCAAATTAGGTATTTAGTAAAATGAAAAATTAATAATTATATATTTTGATCAAAATGTGAATTCTTTATAACGAGAATCGAATATAACGTCTTTTGTGTAGTCCGGACCCACCGTTATAACCGACACATACTGTATTGATTAAACCTTCGACATAATATGCATACGCTTAGAAGTTTTTTGGAAAATGTAAAACTTTTTCAATCATTTCAAGTGCCGTAGTAAAGTAGCCAGTTTTGCAGAAAATGTTCTGCTCATAATTCTAATTACGACGAGTGCTAAAAATATTTTTACAGAAACATTAATTTTGTTGCATTTCACTATTTAGTTTATAGTTTGTCAAAAATCAAACGAAACATATAATTTTAAACTTTAAACATTAAATCATAATCTTTAAAAACAGAAAATAAATATAAATTGAAATAGAAGTTATTTCAATATGTCAAAACAAAATACAGGTGTTCTGAAAATAGTGAATCATAATTTAAGCGTGAGTTCAACATTAGGGATTTTTTATAAACCTTTTCGAACGTAGTGTTCTGAATTACTATTAAATATTTATAATTCAGCATGGTTCGCTATCTTTTCAACTGCATTTGGAATAAAATTTATGAACACGAAAATTTTAATTATTTTCAATTTTTTTTTCAAATGAAAATTTTACTTTATTTTTAAGCAAAACAGTGTGCCATATTTATAGTCAACATTAATGGATAACAGTTGAAGTAACATATGCAGAACTCATATCTTTTTGAGCCCGATCTAGGGATTGCAATTCGGCATGATTTTCAATCTGGCGGGAGATTCGGCCAGGTTAGTGCTTTGCCAATATGTCTATCTAATCAATATGTATTTTTTTTGAAATCGGCGGAGTGAAAGTAGATAAAAAGGATATTATTCCAAACTGACGAATAAAACGTTTATTTTAATATTTGAAAATCAACTTTATTAGGTATTAATTATATCCATAGGCAGGTAATCAGTTTCACAGCAAATAACATCAGTTTGTGTGCTATGTATTACTTATCTATTTATCTAAAATGAAACATTCTCTAATCACGTTAAGCAAATAACATATAACTCGTACCTATACTTAACCTCGTTTCATTATAGGTAACATAAAAAATTTACCTTTGTCAATTTCGATTAACATAACAAAATAATGAATTCTTAATTCTTTTTAATTGCTTAAAGCAAAGTAGGTATTATAACAAAAAATCATTTTTGACTTTGAAAGAACGATCTAAGTAAACAAATCGCATTAAATGGGTACTCCCGCAACCTAATTCGTAATGAACTGCAAATATTACCAGCGACCGAGAAGGTTTTCTTAGCTTTGACACTAGTCGTATATAAAAAAAAATTTGCAAAAAAAACACGTTTTCGCATCGCATTTTTTTCGGGTTTATTGGATCCAGACCGGATTCGTTAGGCATTGCCGGATCCGGTAGGTAGCCAAATCGAATCTCTATTCGGATCCTATACAGGATGAAAATCACTAAAAATATCTGTTTTCCCCATCTCCCAAGGTCGCTGCAAGCTAGGCTGGTTTTATCGATAGATTCCTTGTCAGATTTGGTTGTAAGATTTCAAGTAAGATTTCGTGATGGCTTTCATGCGTTCGCTTCACACGATACGCGTTTTGAAGCTGGCTCCATAAATGGGTTTGGTTCGCGCGCAGTGACAATTCGAATGTTAAAAAAAATAAACGTTTATTGTCTCTAAACAAAACACACACTGAGTCGTCATGTTTGTTTGTAGGGCGTTTGTCCATGTCGCCCACGTGACACGACGTTGGTTTTTGATTGGTTCTTGAAGCAAAAAAAATAGCCCGGACTCCAATTTTGAAATCCATCTTGTGACCACACACGCGTCCCCGCAGTGACGTCATTTCCATCCTCGTAGCCAGTGCGGCAGTAAGCTCGAGGTCTAGCAATGATTTCAGCGGCAAAACCAGCCTCGTGTACTACATACTCCCATAAAACCTATATACTGCCTTGCGAGAGCTTAAGATGTTTGTACGTAAAAAATGAGAAAATTTTTAAATATTCACCTGTAAATAGTTGGATGGACCGGCGTAAGTACATATATTTATTCACACATACTCTTATTCTATCGTAAAATATTTATGCTAGGAAGCTACAATATATTTTGTAAGTAAACTGGCAACTTAACATTGATTTATGTATTTTCACACTTTAGTAACGTAAACAGTTTGCCCTGCTTGGCATTGCTTCTCTTGCTCGTATGCCAGTGTTTCTCCCCACATACACAATTTACTTTGCTTAAATTCTCTCTCATTCTCCTCGCTCTCATCGTTCAACTTTTATTATTTTTATTTTCATACATAAAATTAAAAAAAGCTACAAGCTGAAATATGTATGCAGCACGAACAATGTGCACACATATTTTTAATACATATTTATACGCTCCACATTTTATTTTATGTCCGTTTGCAGCTTTGTGATATCCAAAAAAAATCAGTAAGTTTATGATTCAGTAGCGCTGTAAAGGAATCAGGGATTCTTGAAAATGTGTTTAAATATAAAAATACTTTTCTCGAGCTTGCAAATCTAGTGTGGTGCAGTTTGTTTATTTATTTGTCAGTTTGTTCCGTGTACATACTTTGAACAAACGCTGAACGACGTATACATAAATGGTTTTGTGATCAAAACATTATCGGTACACGTGGGTTGAAATCGGTTCAAAGAATCGCGAATACGGAAAATGATATCAAAACAAACTAATAACAGTTGTTGTTTTATTTCAATTTTCGATTAGCAATTAGAAAATACTAATTACTAGCCGCTCCCCTTTTTATATAAATCTTATTAGCAGGGCCGTAACTAACTTTTTTAAATTTTCGGGTATTTAGGGAGAGAGGACTCAGTAAAAATAATAAATAATGAACTTCGGGGTACATATAATGTGTTCACCGGTAGTGGTAACAGTGAATAGGTTATTCTTGTATTCTACTAGATAAAAAAGCAAGTTTCAATAGTTTTTTATTCAACTCGAAGTTTACTATCGAAACCTGACGAGGTATATTATTATTATATATTTTTTTGCACTTCAAACTCACCCGGAAGTGTAGGTACATGCATTTTTTTCAAATGATAACATATACTATTTACGTAATCTCCATTTTATCTCTATGAACTCATATAACATTTTCATAAAGTTACATAAGAAAATATTCGAAAATAACGTTATCAATTTATTAATTAAACACATAGTATCTATAATTATTTTTTATAGCACTCCACACATATTGTGTAAATATTAATTAATAAATCAATAACGTAGTTTTCTCGAATATTTTCTTATGTAATTTTATTTGAATTTATAGAGAAAAAAATTAAGATTTCGAATAGGTATGTGAAAAAGTATATATGTAGCATTTTTTGAAAAAAAAGTGCATGTACATTTTTAAGAACAAAAAAAAAATATACCTCAATAGTGGCCAACAGTAAATTTCGAGTTGAATAAAACATTACCTATTCAAACTTTTTGTTTGTATCTGTATGACACAAAAATTATTCACTGTTACCACTATCGGTGAACACACTGTATAATTGTTTAATATTTTTTTCTGACTTCATACATAAATGTTGCAAAAACTTGAAAATACTGTAAATTGTAATTAATGAAGAACATATTATTTATTTCAATGCAACATCCTTAAAAACACGTTAAAACTCTCACGTTTTATCTTCTTTTCCCCAAAACGTCCCCTCTGTTTAATATGTGCAGTTCTGCCAATGAATTAAACATTGATATTTTTTGTGTTATACGTTAAAACAATTAATGAATCATTTACTGTGATTGTCTTCCTTCAATTAGGATTATTATTTTGTTTTTATTTTGTACACTGTTTGGAACTTTCTGTTCCGTGGTGTTTATTGCTTTAAATAATTAAATAAATAATAAATTATTTGAAAACAATCAAGAACTACATTATTTGGGACTGATACCAATTCATATTCTCAAGTATTGATACTTTTGTCAGCTCTCGAATAACAATCTGGGAACTGGAGTAACATAGGGATTATTGAAACGTTATTTAAAAAACGACATCACTGCACACTGGACTATTAGGCCAAGCTGTAGAGCATTTTTGCATGACATAAAGACTAGTAGCAAACCGATTGTGCGATGGTATAAAAGATAATAAGCAGATGAATAGGTATATGTTTTTCACTCGAGTTTCCGGTCCATTAGTTAGTTATCAACAGTTTATTGCAAAAAACCGCGATTTTTGTCTTTTTTTGCTTGTAACTTTGAAACTAATGGAGCAATCGGAATGCCCCAATAAAATGGTTTGTAGAGAATTGAAATATCTAGAGAATGAGAGGTCGAATGTCTTAATCGGATAATTAGGTCCTGAAAAATTTAGGAAAAACCAGAAAATTAGGCGTTTTTTCGAAAATTTATAGCTCCGTCATTTTTTGAGCTGGAGCGCTATTTTGAGAGAAAGTAGGGATTATAATGTTCTTTATATGTGCCAAAGGTGGGTGCTGTCGGACTATTAGTTTTCGCGAAATCGCGATTGAAAGTTTGCAGTGCCCATTTTTCCGGCAGGCCTGTATGCGTTACCGTAAGTCCGATAATAATTTCAAAAAAAGTTTTGAAAAGTTGACATTGTGCATTACAAAACGTAGATTTCAGTTTTTCGATCAGATGCTTGGAAGCATGCTAAAAACACTCGTAAAGCTCGCGAAAAACGGCCGAGCGCGTGCTCGAAGTCGAGTGGTGGTGGAAGGAGCAGCGGCGAAGAAGCGTATATATAATCTTAAAAAAAAACTTCGGAGAAGTAAAAACTTCGTTCTGTGCTAAATTCAAAAACTTGAAGCGACTGAATCTTAAGATTATAACTTAAAAAAAAAGAATTTCGAGGCAGACAAGAAATTGAAATCAAGCTCGAAATTCTGTGCGTAAGACGTCGAAAAAAAATGAATTTCGAGGCAGACAAGGAATTGAAATCCAACCTTGAAATTCTGTGCTTATAAAAGCTACAAGAGCAACAGCAAAAAAAATGCAAAGACGGTGTTCGCATAACTCCTTTAGTTATCACTAAAAAAACGCCGTCTGTGCACTTTTTTTTGCTGTTGCTCTTGTAGCTTTTATAAGCACAGAATTTCAAGGTTGGATTTCAATTCCTTGTCTGCCTCGAAATTCATTTTTTTTCGACGTCTTACGCACAGAATTTCGAGCTTGATTTCAATTTCTTGTCTGCCTCGAAATTCTTTTTTTTTAAGTTATAATCTTAAGATTCAGTCGCTTCAAGTTTTTGAATTTAGCACAGAACGAAGTTTTTACTTCTCCGAAGTTTTTTTTTAAGATTTCACGTCTTTTTCCAAAGTGTGAGACATTATTTTTATTTTTCCTCCAAAATAAACATATGTGCATTTTTTATATTGTTGTATTTAAATGCAATAAAAGTGTTCATATTGTTGTATTTAAATGCAATGAATCTCCGAAATTAGAATATGTATTGTAAAAAACAACACGATCCTTACTCCATGCAACTGTGGTTTCGAGCGCGTCTCTCATGTATTTTGTTAAATAAGAAGTAACAATCAAAAGTCGGTTATAGAAATTGCAATAATCGACTTTTGATTTTTACTACAAAAGTGCATTTATATTTTGCCGCGTAGTCCAGTGCTGCCGCGGTGCAATCGGCTCATCACACCTCCATGCGAATACCATGACATTCAATTTGTAAACAATCCATGTGAAGTCTATTAAAAATAAAAATGAGCTATAACAAGTCTATGCTCTGTAATACATGATTCTTTTTTATTAACCGACGAAAAACAAAAACGGAGGAGGTTCTCAAGTCGACGCGTATATATATTTTTTTTTAGTTTTTTTTTTTTATTTATATTCATTTGAAATATGGATATTCTTGAAGATTCCATGAAGGCACATTTTGAAGGCATGAAAAAAAAATCAATGAACAAGGCCCACCATTAAAAATTCAATTTTTTTTCATATCATTTGTAAAATACTTATTTTGCATTAAAAAAAGAAGTTTCACTTCGTAATCTTTTCACTTTTTAATTTTTGTTGCACTTTTTATGATAAATATGTTTTTTAATAAATTAATTTATTTAAATCTAACTTCAATCATATATTTTGTTATTTTTTAATAAAAGATTTGACGAGTGAATTTTTCAAAAAAAAAGAAAATAAAAAAAATTAAAAATTAAAAAAGAAATTAAAATATATGAGAAAAAAATTGAGAAAATAAATTAAAAATAAAAAAAAAACAATTAATAACATAAAAAAATTAAAAAAAAAAATTTTCCAATGATGCTGGCGGGAATCGAACTCAAGACCCTGTTATTAGTTATTACTAGCCTACGTCGTAACCCGCTCGTCCACAGGCACTCACACAGTATAAGCTGTTATTATGGTACAGAAGTATATATGGGTGATACGAAAAACGGTCCTATGAAAGTCACGTGGTCACAGAACTATAAAACTTGGAAACTTGCTTCATATACACGGCGTTATATGGGACAAAGGCAAAATCAATGTATAAGAATACGCTAGAGATTCGTTGGCATTTAGCACAGAAAAGAATCTCTAGCGAGATTCTTCGATAATAGCGCGCGCGGCGCGGACGTTATTTATATTCCTCCACCACTCGATTGAGAGTGCGCGCTCGGCCGTTTTTCACGAACTTTACGAATGTTTTTAGCATGCTTCCAGGCATCTGATCGAAAAACTGAAATCTACGTTTTGTAATGCACGATGTCAAATTGTCCAAACTTTTTTGAAATTATTATCGGACTTACGGTAACGCATACAGGCCTGCCGGAAAAAAGCGCACTGCAAACTTTCAATCGCGATTTCGCGAAAACTAATAATCCGACAGCACCCACCTTTGGCACATATAAAGAACATTACAATCCCTACTTTCTCTCAAAATTTTAGCGCTCCAGCTCAAAAAATGACGGAGCTATAAATTTTCGAAAAAACGCCTAATTTTCTGGTTTTTCCTAAATTTTTCAGGACCTAATTATCCGATTAAGACATTCGATCTCTCATTCTCTAGATATTTTAATTCTCTACAAACCATTTTATTGGGGCATTCCGATTGCTCCATTAGTTTCAAAGTTACAAGCAAAAAAAGACAAAAATCGCGGTTTTTTTGCAATAAACTGTTGATAACTAACAAATGGACCGGAAACTCGAGTGAAAAACATATACCTATTCATCTGCTTATTATCTTTTATATCATCGCACAATCGGTTTGCTACTAGTCTTTATGTCACGAGAACGCTGTTTTAAATCTCTATAGCTTGGCCTATATTGTCAAACCCGGAATAGATCATTGTCACCAATATTTCGAAAATGAACAATTATGACTTAGTTTCTAAAAATATATTTGAAACTGAAAATAGTAGCTTACAGGAAAATGATTTATTATTAGTATTGAATTGTATTCATTTTTATGTTAACTTCGCAAGAATTCAAACACTAATCGGGAATTGTTATAAAACTATAAACCCCAATCGAGGTATTATCTGTATATCAATAAAATAGCAATACAAAACATACGGATGTAACGGTGTATTTGTAGTATGTTTTTGTAGTTTGCACAAAGATTTGCAAACATAGCAGGCGGATACTATAAATATACGTTTTCATGAATACTCAATAAAACTGCAGACTAAACTTTTACTTTGATCCGTATTTACATTTTCCTTTCTCATTGTCTCTCTATCTTTCTTTGTACATAAGAAAGCAGAATATTCAGTTAAGGATTGTTACTTTGAAACAGACGAGGTGTACCCATAAAATAATGAATAAAATTTGGTAGTATATATATATTTTTTGTTTTATGAAATACGACATGAATGGACATAAAACGTATTCATACAATTATGTGCCACACATTTAAAAATACAGAATAGCAACATATAAAATATTTTTATGCGTACAGGGAAAAATTTTAATGTCTCTTAAAGTCAAAACTCTCTTGCCTTAGCTAAATTAAATTTAAGCAGTCTGACCAGGGTTCAAAACTATTAAAAAATCTATTGTGAACGTTTTCAAATGGTTAAAAATAGATCAGTAAATGAATACTTTTCCACGTGTTTGTATATCGCAGTGGCTATGAAATTTCTGAACTCTTTGCATACATGAAACGTCATCTGGCGAAGTTTTTACCAAGGAGATTAGAGAGAAGGGGAAGAAACTTCCATGCTTTCAGTATTGTCCACCTGAGAGAAAATACGGTAATATACCAGACGGCGCTGCGAGCGTTCTCGAACCTGCGCAATTAAATGCGGTATTCTGCGCATAAACACACGCTCGTAACATACTCAGATTGTCCCGAATGGTCTTCCGCGTACGTTCGAGTACGTCCGCAGCGCTGCCTATAATTATACCGCCGTGTTTTATCTCAACGTAGAGATTGGAGCATATGTTTAATACCCTCTATATTGCTAGCAAAGCTCGGAAGAAAGACTTAAACACTACGGTGCAGACATTATACGTTTGTCTCACTTATTATACTCATGTCCATGAATGGATGCACGTCAGTTTTCACATGGAACTAAGCTGTGAAAGGGAAGTGGCTTGCTCTATTTCATTTGCTAATTGCCCCAGTACAGACGCGGCACTTGCGCACAACGGGTCAAGTAAAAAGAAAGAGATAGAAAACAGTCATTTACTGTCTCACTTAACGGGCCACGCTTTCACTTACGGCCACTAGCAATACAGAAGTTATTAAATACATGGGTTGGAAATTGTTCTCTCTTCTCTCTAATCTCCTTGGCTTTAACCACTGCTGAACTGGTATTTCCGCTACTCTATTTAATTATCGCAATTAAATTGTTTGAGAGTTCCCGCTTATGTGACGAAAATGGCGGTTGACGAAAACGAGACGAGGCGACAATATAAGAATAGAAGAATGCCCGTTTCTGTTTACGATTTTATAAAAAGATTGGTATGCGCGCACCTTAACCGATTCTCTCGTAAAATTGTAGCGAGAGCCGATGTTGTGTATAGCATTTGATCTGAAGAACTTTTTATGAGCTTTTGTTTCAGTGGTTAGTCTTGCTTGGGCAATGTAACCGTATCTCACTGATCCAATTTCACAGTATTGAGCTTTTTTATATAGTACAACTTTTGAAGACGGCCTCATATAACAACTTATTCTATGCATTGCACAAAACTCGTAGCAATAAATCTAGAGACACTTTTAAGTTTTACGAATCTAAGTAAGTTTCTGTAAAGTAACTGAACTATAAAATTTATATTTATTACACAGAACAATAAAATAAGTTTTTAGATTACGAATGAAACACTGTGTTAATATGATCATCGCTGCAAAAACTTCAACATGTTGAGAATGGTGTTGGTGGTGAATATATACAACCAAAATTTAATTGATGTTGTAAATTTAAATACTGTGATCAAGTTTTTATTTAAGAGACACGGTTGAGAAACATAAGAAATGCAACATGAATAAAAGAAAGGATAAAACGACTGGCATTTGTTTGTAATGAAAAATTCATAGGGTCTCGGTTGCGATATTTTTATTTATTTATGTCTTTATTTTTTTACAGGTGATAGAAGCCTGAAGATCTAAGAAGATTTAGATTGTGATCGAACTACAATGAAGAGAAAATACTGGGAAGAAATTAAAGAAAACCAGCCGCTACCTGCGAATCCGCACGCGATTGAGATGAAACAAGGCAGCGACAACAGTAATAGGCTCATTGGCTTTTCTGTATTACAGTCTTGCCTCACGGGACTGTGCCCCATTCAGCAGTGACAACAGTAAAGGAGCCGAACCACCGTATTGCAGTACCACTTAAAACACGATGTTGACGGATGATTTTGCAAAAACGCTTGAAACATGTAATTCTTTATTTTTTCAAACCTTGATCGAAAGTACATACTTTCGGCATCAACTGCAAGGCAGAAAGTCTAACATTTACGCATTGGTGGGATTACACGCACTGACGCGGGAAGTACGCACAATAGGGCGGCAGTAAAGAAAATAGCCTATCTGTTGTTTAGATGTCGTTTCCATAGCAACCCTATTACATTTTAGCTAATAGTCGCGAACATCTGTCATTCGTATTGTTACGTATAACCTCAAAGCTGCTTGGTTGGAATTTATCTGTATTTTTATGTAATTAATAAGGATTAATTCATTAATGTATTTACTAAACGTAGGTACTTACAACCGAGGTATAAAATAAAAATAGTATACACCACACTGGCCGAAAGTTTGATACCTTGCACTCGCCTAGGGCATCATGACGCACAGTGCAAGGATATCAAACTTTCGGCCCTTGTGGTGTAATATACGATTACTTACCAAAGATCCCTAACTTGAGAAACGATGAGCTTAACCTTCATCTCTATTTAACCCCCTTCAGGTTTATTTTTTGAAACAAAAGGCAACCTATCTCTTGATGCAATCTATCTCCTTGCCAAATTTTATCAAAATCTGTTCAGCGGCTTAGGCGTGAAAAGCTAACAGACAGACAGGTAAACATAGCTACTTTGGCATTTATAATGCCAGTACTTCACATGGCTATTTGTATTTGTGTATTTGGCAAACAATTGCGATGTGTGGACAGTCTATTTGACAAAGTGTTGGCCTTATTTGCCTATTTGACAAATAAGGCCAATACCAAATACGCGTTACCGTGCGCTTGTCGGTTTTTCGAGGCACATCAAAGGAGTCAAATAGACAAATACGCAAATAAACCGTCCTCACGATGGCCCTATTAGGAGCGCACGCGCCGTGAACCTGTACGGACGTGCAGTATTTTTGTGTCTATGCTGTGAGCGAGAACTGGAACAATTACTATTGAAAATGAATTGGGACAATGAAACAGTGCTAAAATTCCTGGAATTTTGAACCTTGCGTTCTGCTGCCAAATGTTTGTGTGTTTGTTATTTGACTGCCATGTGTGGATGGTCGTATTTGCCTCTATTTGCATGTTTGCCTTGAACGTCATATATAAAAACAACAAACACCCAATATCAAACACAAATAGAAATGTGAAGTTCCACCATAATATTAGTATGGACTACAAACATGTTATAATTTATAAAGCAGGACGCATGCGGAATAGAATCAGACTTTTAGAAAACGAAGGCATGCAAAGGTTTATAGGTTTTGTGGTAACGATGATGGCAACAGCATTAATGCTGCTAATAACAATAAAAAAAATGACAACGTCGCAATGTAATAATATGGAAGCTAAAAAGTTATATGGTTTTTCAATTAATATTATTATTAAAAATTTAAGAACCGGTTTTTGGGTTTGAGCCGCGATTGTGATGACCTCTCCTGTATACGTTTCGCAAACATTACGATCTGTATCATCAAGCCATGCTAATGAGATGATGTAAACTAGACTGTTTCCAAAACGTTGGCAATAAGGTTATCGCAGTCGTGACTCAAACTTGAAAACTACAGTTATCATTTAAAATTGTTATTAAGTTGATAAATAAACTTCTGAGACAAAAATGATAAACTTTTCGTTTTGAAATTTCTCGAGGAATATATCAGAATGGACACCGGAATTTTGTAACAGTTCTAATAATACTAAGATAAACACACGAAATAAAGAAATAATTCTCGTGATTATAATTATTATTATGTATGTATTAGATTGCATCGTCCTTTCAAATTTTAACACATTTTTCAGTATACATTAACATATTATTTTATCTATCTAAAGGCCCCTGTACACAAGCCTGGTTTTGCCGTTAGATTTAACTGCTAGTTTTCAAGCGCTGGTTTTTGTGATGGCTTTTACGTGGTGCAGGTTTCACACGATGCATGTATTGAAGTTTGCTTTGTAGATGGGTTTGGTGTGCGCACAGTGATATAATGTTAACAAAAGTGAAAAATGAATAAAAATATGAAATAAATCAAACTAAAAAAACCTATAAACTAAAATATATACTAAATCTAATGTTTTGTATTAAAACAACTTAATCGATAAACTTACTGTACTTACCTTATGAAATATGTAATGTATTTACTAATTTGATTTTTTTGTAACAGTGCTAATAATCCTAAGATTGAAGCACAATTATATATTTTTGTTATTATTTTGTATTTCAATTTTGTTTTTCTCTGTAATAAAAAAAAGAGAAGTTTTATTGTCTCTGAACAGGACACACACAATGGCACAATATTTGTTTGTGGGCGTTTGTCCATATCACCCACGTGACAAGATACTGTTTCCTGATTGTCCGGGTTCTAATTTTAAAATCCAATTTGTCACCTCAGTCCCAGCAGTGTTTCTAGCAGCAAAACTAGCCTAGTGTGCAGCGGCCTTAAACTACATTACACAGTATACACTGTCAAAGGTGAGTTCACTTACAGAAATAAATGAGTAAAATTCTATTTGCAACGAATTAACTATTAATAGTCTTTGCAATGAGGTGTCGTCTGTAAATCACCATTCAGCGAAATAATGTTTTACAGCTCACATGTAAATTACAGCCATTGTAAAATTAGTTACCATTTGTCTCGAATTTAAAGAATATAACGTGTTACATATACAGGATGCCCAATAAATCTATACTAATATATAAAGCTGAAGAGTTTGTTTGTTTGAACGCGCTAATCTCAGGAACTACTGGTTCAAATTGAAAAAAATGTTTTTTGTTGGATAGCCCATTAGGAGCGGAGCTTTAATGAAAAATGTTTCAAAATGTATCTCAAAAATAAACTTCTATTCATGTGAAATGCACTAATTAGATATACTCATATTAGCGATGAGGGAACACAACCTCAGGTGGATGGTAGAGCATGCGACTGTCAATATCAGGATCGTGGGTTCGAACCCCACGTTGAGCGAATATATTTTTATTTTTTTTTATTTTTTACATTGCTTTCTTCTAAGGCTTACATTTAAATTAATTTTAATTTTATTTAATTAATTTTAAAAAAAATTTTAGTTAAAATAAGTTTAAATACTGCTTTTTATCGACAAAAACTTTTGAACGGTAACTCCGATCATCATGAAATTTGGACACAACATTCATCTCGGTAAACTAAGATGAATGTGTGTACTCATGTTCCTCCCTTCCCCATTCGTTCTTTTACACCCGGGTGAAACCGGACGGGACCGCTAGTCTTCTATAAGACTTTATCCGATAATAGGTCCAGTCATGTGCTCTCAAATATGATCAGTTAAAACGTTACGATTTCGAGGTACAATTTTTAAACGCTCATTATCTCAAAAACATACTTATTTCAAAATCGTATAAGTAAAATACGAAAATATTTTTTTGTTAAAAAAATGTTGCTATTGTATTTATTTTCAATTTTATAGTTGGGAACAAAAGTTAAAACAAATATTAAACACTTGCAAAATTTTGTTATTTTGAATTTAGCAGATAATTTAATGAAAAACAATCAATATTAATAGAAATTTCGTCTTAGAAAGAAATGACCGCGTATTATGCACACGCACACCTTTTCAAAAATACTCCAAAAATGATGAACATGAAAATTTGTTAAAAACTTTGCTTTTGATTTTCGAACCGATTACATCATCTTCCCAATATACTGGGAAGTTAATAATTGATCCTTCTATACCAGGGGCGGGCAAATCTTTTGATCGTCGGGCCACATTGCTGATGAAAATTTGACCGTGAGCCAAAAATATGAAGAGCAAAAAAAAGGTCCTTTCATTTCCGCAACAAAAAGGTCTTTTTTCGTCTAAGTTTTTATGCGCCAAATTATATTGGCAAACTATTTTCGCTCTTGATAATCATTTATAAAATGCCGGACAAGAGTCTACTGCGGGCCGCCATTTGCCCAGGCCTGTTCTATACAATCTATATACATTTCATCTAGAAATGTTGTGACGTATTTGAGATACTGACAACAAAAATTATAAAAAAATTGATTTAGTCTACCACCTAAAATAAAACCACCAGACTTTTGTACTGTCAGAGCTTGGACAATGAGATGATTTTGCCATTTTGATGGCACGTTATGATCAGACCGGTAAAGTCTTACAGAATGTGTACCGGACACCTTATACATGTATACCTACAAGTATAAAATACTAAAGTTCATTAAGCACTGAACGATTTATGTTCGTCTTCGGGCAATAACTTTAAAACGTTTTGAACACCTATGTAACATATGGGATGCAGGTTTCTGTATTACCTACACTACTTTGTTATTTCTATTTCTTTTTAGAGATAAAAATTCATTACACTCCCGTCTCACTACAATTTCTTGATGGGCAATCGTACAACTCGAGTCAAAATCCACTGAAATCTTTCCAATTTCCATGATTCCTCTATTACAAATCCCAAATTCACAGGTTTCTTATCCAAAAACTGAAAAGAGCACCAATTGAAATTTTTCAGTTTATTTTTAAAAAATAAAAAACTAAATTCGCAGGGTCAAATTCTGCCGAGAATATAGTGTATTTGTTCATAAATACGTTGTTGTTTTATTCTGTAATTTAAATTTGTTTTTGGGCAAAATAAAATTTTTAACATACAAATTAATTTGTCAGTCAGACTAATACACTAATAAATTTAAGAAACATGGTCGATTCTTAATGAGCAAAAGGATAAGATTCGATTTGGAATGGATTTATCCCGAGGCAGTAAGTAATACATAGTGCAACGAATGCGCTCGTTGAAATCAGCTTGCAGATTTCTATAAGCACACCAAATTTGAAAACGATCTCGTATGTGAATTTAACGTGAACGAAGCTGCATATAAAGTAGCCTATCTCTTGATTTAATGAGCCATACGTGTACCAAATTTTATTGAAATCGGTCAGTTAAACTGCCAGTTATAACTGTACAGTTAAAACTGTTCGGTTAAGTATCAGTTTTTTTTTAACTGAACAGTTGAACTGATGAAATACAAAAACTCATTTAATAAAACTGAGAACTGTTCAGTTAAGGACGTAGTCCTATGTTCAAGCTCGTTTTCAACCCTTTTTTCAGAATTTTTTTTTAATAACAAAATAATGTAGAATGTTTCAATTTTGTTACATGTTATTACTGACATCGTGAGCTAAGAAAAAAATTGTTTTAGCTTAATTTTACGCCAATTTATAATTGTTTTTTTTTCCTAAAGTAGACAACTTTAAATGGAGGTATAGTACAATCAATCTACAAAACGGATGACATAAGTGTTATTAGTAAACAAAAAATACGTTGTTGTAGAATGAAATAATCCAAAAAACATAGCGTTTTTATTTTTCGGCAAATCAATGGTTAAGTTAACCTAAAAAATTCTCAAAAGTCCGAAAAACGCTTTTTTCGCGTTAAAAAAAGAAGTAGATCTCTAATGCAAAAAAGTTAAATTACAGAGTTGTAGATCTTAAAAAAACCTATCGATTGACGCGCGTTCAGTCCAATTCGGATGCGTAGGTGCTGAGAAAACTTGGAAAAACCATCAAAAATAGTCGTTTTTAAATTTGTGAATAACTTTTTTTCTTTTGTGATTTCAAAGTTGATATTTGGTGAAATTATGTGTTATAGGTTCACAAATCTTCAGGTTTTTTTTTAGCAAAAAATTTTGCAAATTTTTCGAAATATCGCATGTTTTTGAAAAAAAACACCTTTCGTAAAAACATCCCTGTTGGTCAGGAAATTATGCTAGAGCAATTTTTCAAGGCTCAATCACTTCTTCTAGACTTATTCTATCATACAATTTTTGCAGCAAATAAAATATGTCAATTTTTGATGCCCAAAACTGGCTCCGAAAAAAGTGATTTTTTTCGGGTTGCGTTTTTCGAAATTGAAATACCATGGTTACTCACAATTATCATTATGTACATCACAGTATAGGCAGTCAATGCGCGACGCGTAGAAACACTCAACTTTAACGGGATCATAGCCGTTGTTCCGCTAAAGATAACAATTGTGAATATTTTTTTTAATGCAAAGTAAGTATTTATTAGTAACGTGTGCAAGTTTCAAATCTCTAAGAGTTTAACCGTCGCTTAGGGAATTTTTTCAAAAAAAAACGAACTTGGCTCCAGATGGTCGTATGGTAAATTTTTTTTTTAATTCGTATAAAAATCAGTACAATGCATTTTCGTTGGTTTCAAACGTGTTTTTACGAAAATCCGGTAAAAAATCTCGAAAAACGCAACCCGAAAAAAAGCACTTTTTTCGGAGCCTGTTTTGGGCATCAAAAATTGACATATTTTATTTGCTGAAAAAATTGTATGATAGAATAAGTCTAGAAGAAGTGATTGAGCCTTGAAAAGTTGCTCTAGCATAATTTCCTGACCAACAGGGATGTTTTTACGAAAGGTGTTTTTTTTCGAAAACATGCGATATTTCGAAAAATTTGCAAAATTTTTTGCTAAAAAAAGACCTGAAGATTTGTGAACCTATAACACATAATTTCACCAGATATCAACTTTGAAATCACAAAAGAAAAAAAGTTATTCACAAATTTAAAAACGACTATTTTCGATGGTTTTTCCAAGTTTTCTCAGCACCTACGCATCCGAATTGGACTGAACGCGCGTCAATCTATAGGTTTTTTTAAGATCTACAACTCTGTAATTTAACTTTTCTGCATTAGAGATCTACTTCTTTTTTTAACGCGAAAAAAGCGTTTTTCGGACTTTTGCGAATTTTTTAGGTTAACTTTACCATTGATTTGCCGAAAAATAAAAACGCTATGTTTTTTTGATTATTTTATTCTACAACAACGTATTTTTTGTTTGCTAATAACACTTACGTCAAATTTAACATTGAGCTTTCGCAGGTTGATTGGATTAGTAGGTGGGTAGCGCGGGTGATAACGTCACTTGGAGTCATCTAAATTATAAAAATTAAATTGGTTATTTATTCGTAGGCTTGTGGCTCTGTCCCGTACTAGAAATAAACATTTTTATTGATAAATAACAAAATGGCGAGTTTAAAAAAAAATAACAAGAAAATCGTGATTTGGTCGTTGAAAATCGGTTCAAAAAATATAAATAATTTTTATAAATAAGTAATTCTAGTACCGGACGGAGCTATTGTTGTGTAGAATACCCTATGCAAAATTGAAAGCAATCGGTTGTATACATTTGTTTCAATTACCCGCGCCGCTTACAAAAACGTAGTTTTGAGAAAAACGCGTTTAAGCTCTACTCTGCGAGAGTAAAGGGTAACGCGATCACAATAAGAGATAAGAGCAGGTAAGAGTTTTACCGTAAAACCGTTGCTGTTCTCGACTATATGCTATAGTTTTGTAAATATTTAATATTTCGATTTAAAATTTTTACAGTATTTTCTCAATATATTATACAGTGTAACCTCTTTATAACGAATCTCAAGGGACCGAGCATTTTTTTTCGTTATAAAGAGTTTTCGTTATATGGAGGGAAGAAAGAAAAATAACCAAATTTCACCTAATTAATTCATTACAAACACATATAGTCTGTTAACTTTGCCTGATGTTTTTTGCTATGCCAATATTTGTTTTGTATTTTATTAAGTATCTTATGCGTAGCTTGGGATGTGGTGGAATCATTTTCATTAAACAATAGAAATTTTTCGATAAATTTGGCGGCATCAAGTGCTTGTTGAATAGTTGGTGATGGTTCAGAATCGTCCTCTTTACGTCTGTAGACATTTGCTGACGCCTAAATATGAACATATTTCTTCGTAATAGAGAATGGCTGCTGCGCTATAAAGAGGGTATTAATCTATGGGTTTTAAGGTAAACCAACCAAATTGTAAAAATGTCTACGTTATAGGGAGGTTTTCGTTATAACGAAGGACGTTATAAAGAGGTTACACTGTACTTACTAAAAATGCAAAAAAAATAAATTCGATTTTCCGGAACCCAAACACCAGACTACGTCCTTAAATCTAAAACGTATGTACCGGGTTGAGTCAGTTCGTCTTGAGAAAAGTGCACCGAACGCAGTGATTATAAATTACAATCATTAATTATATTTTACTCTAATGCTTTACGCGCACCAAAACAATGTCAACACAGTCGACGGGTCAACAAGAGTGGTTTGAGGAATTTACATAAATTTATCGAAACGAATATTGTCTCTGGAAAATAAAGTCTATACCACGACTGTGCTAAAAGAGATGCTGCCTACTCAAAATTAATTGATAAATTAAGGGAAAAAGAACCCCATGCGAACTTAAAAACAGTAAAAAAAACCTCTCATGTGGAGGGATAGCATTTCGCATGACAGTTATCTTTATTTTCAATAAATGGTGTAACTAAAGAAAAAAGATTTAGATAGGTATCCTTATCCATTCTTAGATAATTATGCCAATCTTTGGGAGTAAATCTCAACTCATTTAACAAATTCACATGTGAATAGTGCTCCCTTTTGTTTATCCGCAATCTTTACACCATATGCTGCGTTATTTTATTAGTCGTTTTCATGGCAAATATTAATCCGACCACCGCTATAACGTCGTCCGTAGTCGAGGCCATATTATCGAAAACTGTAGGTAAGGGACTGACAGATTTATTTCAACGAAGTACATACGATTTAAGTGAACAGTTTTAACTGTACAGTTATGTTTATATCTAGCAGTTTAACTGACCGTGTGTAGCTGCCTTTAGAGTACAGTATCTTTTTCGGAAAAAGAAATATTTTTTATAAGAAATCTTTTCAAAAAGCTAAGTTATCCAGTCCCCCATAACCATTTAGAAGGTATTGTTAGCGATAATAAAAATAATATTTCTCAAATATAAAATCAGTATCTTCAGAAGTAGAGGTATTTTTTGGTATTTATAAACCCTGTCGTCTTTGCTTGACCTTTAATTAATAAATATAATTGTTTTGGAAATAGCTTTTATATAATTCTAAATCAGTGGCGTGTGCAAAAAAAAAATTTTGTCCGACTCAAAATAAAGTTTAAAGTTTATGTTGACGTTTCATAACACAATTATTTCGATTAAAAATTATGTAATTGAGAACAACAAACTCAGACAAATAAAACCTATAATCAATTCCTGGCCTACTATTGGAAATCGTCGCGAAGCAATGGTTATTACAAGACTGCGAATTGGACACACCAAATTAACCCATAAATACTTGCTTGACAAGAAAACCCAAGAACAGTGCGACACATGCAATAAACCAATTACCGTCCATCACATAATTACAGAATGTCAAAAATACAATCAACAAAGAATAAATCATAAAATAATAAATAACTTACCTGAAGCGCTTAAAAATGATGAATCCGCTGTGAAATATATTTTGAGTTACCTGAAAAGTACAAATTTATATAATGAAATATAATTAAATATATAGATATAAAAATACTTACCAACATGAGAACGACTTGATTGGAATGGTGCATCCATGGGGACTGCTGACTTCTCAGTTCTCATCTCAATATCGATGCAAAAATACCGTTTTTTTTCTTTCTTTTTTTACTATAGTCTATAATATTTAATGTACTACACATCTGATATGTATTCAGTATTACTATAAACTATTGTTATTATTTTTGTATACTATGTACTTGTTGGTGTTAGTGACAAATGTCGAAACACCTTTATACCTTTAATTAAAAAAAAAAAAAAAATTATGTAGGAATAATATTCAAACTGATATAATAAAAAATTTTAGAATATATAAATATATATTTCTTCAACGTAAATTCTCCTCTCACCGAATATACAACTTATTTAAAGGACGGCAAGACCCGTAAACTTCAATCAGTAACTGTTACACAGAATGGTTCTGCAATATCTGTTGTATTTAAATCTTTGATTAACGTCTGAATAGAACTCTTCAAATAAATAAAATATCTAAATGTGTAGGCTTTTACGGCCGGTGTTGATCCAAATCTTTTTGGTTTCCAAGAAATACCAATGGATCATGGCATACAAGCCCAGAATCCAAGAAGATTTTAATACTGAAATAATTCTCAATAGTCTATTTAATTAAAAAAAATATTTTTAATAAATTAATTTTATAATCATGTTAATAACTTTTAATAACAGTATTTCCTTTTTTTTTTTGATCAAATAAATCGTGACTTTTATAATAAACGGTTTCAAATGCCGTTACAAAAAAGGAATCAATGCAATTAACTTAATTTTTGAATGGTTCATTTATGAATGATGCATTACTAATGTGTATAACGCTTTAGGCCAAACTTATGTAACTTTTATAACTTATAATCAAAATATGCTCTATGGTGAATGTAACCTACTCTACATCTGTTAAAATCATGTTTAAAACATTGTTTACCCCGAAGGATTGAAAGAATAATTTACAATAAATGCTTGTAAATTTTGTATGAACTGCGATGTGGTAGATTATTGCACATATTTTAAATTAAGCAGCTGGTCCATATTTTAATTTAACTACAGTCTGCAATATCTGATAATAATTTTCAGAGAAATTTATATATTATTTTTTGACTGCAGATATGTACCTACACTTAACTGACGTTGGTCGGATTGCGGCACCTAAGAGTGGGCCTCAAAAATATTATTTATAACTTTTGGAAGACAGCAATTTAATCGAAATTTGGTACGTACGTCGAATTTTGTCACTGTTCAGAACACGTTTAAATGGACGGACTCAGGCTTGATTTTTTTTTTAAATAAAAAATCGCGGAAAAACATTGTATACCTACTCAATCATTTACCTACTGTTGAATTTTGTATTAAATTAGATGAAATTAAACTAAAGCAACATTACGGAGTTTAAAATTAAAATTTCTAGTTTTTAACAAACTAAATTCGCATAAATGACGTGGATATTATTATTACTATTTTCTGACTACCCTGAAGAAGGCTACATCTGTCGCAAGCTGCCCCCAGATTACATGGCTAAAAAATTATTTAACAGACTGCCAGGTTTTAACCCTTAAAAATTTTAAAAATAAACTCAACATTTTTTTTAAAAGAAACTCTTTTTATAATATACATGAATTTTTAAACTTTACATTTCAGATTTTGTAATCAACATATGTGATTATAAAATAAATTCTATTCTATTCTATAATATGTGTGTTTACAATAAAATTATCTACATTTAAATATATGTCAATAAAGAAAACCCTATAACTGCAAAATAATAATTCGAAGGTGTCTGTCTACCTGGTTTATGTCAGGAATCAAAATGTCGACCAAACTTCAGCATTGTATAAACATATTTGACTTTCGATTGGTAATAAATTTATCTGAAAACTCGATAACATTATTTCAGAAATAAAATTAACAACTTAATTTTTTTATTAGAAATAGCTGTGCCAAGAAATTGAATGGCAACCAAATAAAATTCTCTTTATTAATATAGATATGATATTATCTTTCAAATTTCATTAGAAAACTCGATGGGTGAAGATCGAGCCAAATCAGGATCGTGTTTCTTTTCTAAAAAAGAGGCAGATGTTTTCAATGTCGTTTCAGGAACCAAACACGAACGTTTTGAAAAATGTATTTTCTTTAGAAATTAGTTTAATGCAAATATAGAATAAAATATATTATTTGTGAAAAACAAAATAACCATAACACCTGAATGTAAATTTTATAGTTAATGTTGCGAACTTTTAATTTTAACTCAATTATTTTTAATGCATTGAGTGGTAAATAAATCGTTGCCATAAATTAAAATAAGCCAATTTATCACCAATCCTGAATCGTAACAAGCGATAACTCAGTACTTTTCCCCAGTATATTATTATTTAAGAATAACATACGGTTACGGAACATTAACGCTAAATTAAGAATGAAGAAATAATTCTAATTAGCTCACGACATTTGCAAATTTTCTATTTATGCAAATACACTAAGTAATAGCCAGTGGTTACAATGCACATAATATACACGTTGATGGTCAAATAATATACCGGGTGGCTTTTTATAAACGACTCCACATTACGTAGGAAATACACAGATAAGTGTAAAATTAAATTCAAATCTTTGATTATAACGTCTGATTAGAACTCTTCAATAAAATTATCGACCAATTTTTCAGACAAATATATTAACAAAAAATATATAAATTTAATACATTAACGTTTCGGCCGGATTTGGATCTTCTTCAGAACTGATCTAAAAAATATAAAATTTAATTAATAATTAGTTTCTAATTGGTTTTTGAATAAATTCGCTTCAAGTTTTTTAACCGACTTCAAAAAAGGAGGAGGTTCTATGTTCGACTGTAATTTTTTCTTTTTTTTTTAACCGACTTCAAAAAAGGAGGAGGTTCTATGTTCGACTGTATATATTTTTTTCTTTTTTATTTTAACCGAATTCAAAAAAGGTGGAGGTTCTATGTTCGACTGTATATATTTGTTTCTTTTTTTTATGTATGTTCACCGATTTCTTCGTCAATTATGGACCGATTTTCAAAAAAATTTTTTATTCGAAAGAGTGCAGTTCCGAGGTGGTCCCATGGGAACCAAGTCAGGATCTGATGGTGGAATCCGGAGAAATCGAGGGAAACTCTCAAATTTCAAAGGCACGCATACTTGGCCTACCCATTGCAATACTTTACCTAACACTACAAAGAGAAAAATAAAATATTTTTAACAAAAAAAATTGAACCGACTTCAAAATATGTACTAAAAAGTAAAAAATAATAATTATTGTTATTTTTGGAGTCGGTGTCAGCCAAAATAAAATCTATTCCGAGAACTAGAGACATGTAACATTTAAATTGCTACTTTCGAATAATTTCTGATGTGATACCGACTTCAAAAATAACAATAATTATTATTTTTTACTTTTTAGTGCATATTTTGAAGTCAGTTCAATTTTCTTGTTAAAAATATTTTTTATTTATCAAATATTTGATAATTAAAAACTTCAGGCGAGTCAGTTTTATAGTCTGAAAATATCTCGTAGAAAAATTACATATATGCATTTACTTATAAAATATGAGTTAAGGCCGCTGCACACGAGGCTGATTTTGCTGCTAGATTCCTTACTAGATTTGGCTGCTAGATTTCAAGCATGCTGTGGTGCTGGCTTTCGTAATAGCTTTAATTAAGGTTCGCGTTGTAGATGAGTTTGGTGCGCGCGCAGTGGCAATTTGAAAGTTAAAAAAAGTGAACGTTTACTGTCTTTGAACAGAACATACACTAATAGACGTCATGTTTAATTGTGGGCGTTTGCCCATATCGTTCACGTGATTGGTTCTTGGTCAAAACAGGCCGACAAACAAGCACGAAAAATAGCCCCGGTTCTAATTTTGAAATCCGTCTTGTGACCACGCACACGAGCCCGCAGTGATGTAATTTCCATCCTCATAGCCAGCGAGTGCAAGTTTCAGCAACGATTCTAGCGGCAAAACCAGCAGTCTTTAGTCAGTTTTATTTTCTGTAAATATCTCATAGGAATAATATATATGTTACGGTCTATTCCCGAATTCAGCCAAACCCGAAATTTTACATTTAAACGGGTACCTATTGACTGTTATAAAATGAGCAAAACTAGTTTTGTGCATTTTCAATTGGACAAAACTAGTTCTGTCCATTTTTGAACGGACAGTACTAGTATGGCATCGGAATCTTCTTTGCGTTTTTTTAATTAAATTTTCCACATCAATGATACTTATTATATCAAAGCGATTTATTCTTCTGTATTGTTTAGCGGACAGAGGTTTTCAATAAATTTGCTTTCTTAACCTCACTTATTGTAGTAAGGTAATTTATGTTTCGTCATAAAATTATGTTTCAGAAGCCTCCAATAGGCGAACTAGTTGAGACTCGAATTCATCTTGAATTTTTAATTAATTATTACACTGAATATACCACAACTATATTAATTATAACATTCAGGAGAACAATTCAATAGATAGGTACATAAACACGAACATAAACCTACTTTTGTTCGGGTTCGGACGTTGATTGAATGAAACAAGCAGAACTAGTACTGTGTTATGAACAGAACTACTGTAGACCAAAGGAAAATGCGCCAAACTAGTTTTGCTCATTTTATAACACTCAATAGCAGTTTAAATGTAAGATTTAGGGTTTGGGCAATATTCGTTGGTAAAAACAAGTTTTGCGAATTTATTTCGGTCATTGACCGAATTCGGGTATAGACCGTAACATATATATTAACTTACAAGGATTCAAATCCGGTATGAGTTAACTTAAGCCTACTGAAACTTTTAAAATACAGTGCACAGATTTTCGAATATTTTGTAAAATTGATCCCACTGAGGTAGATTATTTTTTTCATATTAACAGCGATCTTCCTGACATTCTTCACTAAGAATGGACGTTGATTACTTCAGAGTCTCGTTCCTTCTCTTAAGTTCATGCATCGATCAGCCATTCGGTATTTTGCACAGAGTCGTTAAAATCCCTGGTTAGGATCATCGTTAGCGTGTATGTAGGTAATGTGTGTGTGTGGTGCATGCATTTGTAACATCAAGCACGCAATTTCGTAATTTAAATAGTGAGCACATTAATTGACTGTCCCGGTTCGTCTGTCGGTCCGTCTTTCTGTTGCATTGTTGTGTTGTGATACTGCACTTCATCACGCCTTCAATCAGTGACGTGCACAGGTGGGTGGTTATCACTATTAGCCACATATTGTTATGTTGTTATCCAACAATAAATTCCTACTTGGACTAGATTTAAAATACGTGCAGGGATCTAAGGCGAACGTTTGAAGGTAATATTAATGCGAAGAATAGTTTTAAGGTTAACGCTCAGTCTTAATATCTTTTCGGTAACTTTGAAAGTTTAGTAAAAATCACGATCTTTACGTTCCGAAATTATTTTTCAATAAAATTTTAAAACGAAATAATACAATACTTAGGGCCATATTCATCGAACACTGTTAAAGATATAAATCCAAATCTTTTGAAAGAATTTATATAAAGCGAATTAGAAATTAAATATTAATTATTTTTTATATTTTTAAGATCCGTTCTGAAGAAGATCCGAATCGGGATCGAAACGTTAATGTATTAATTATATTTTTTGTTAATATATTGTCTGAAAAATTGGTCGATAATTTTATTTATTAAAGATATAAATTACTAACAATTAATGTATTCGTTACAATAAAATTTGCTTTCAATTCACCAACCAATTAATCAGGTAAAATAGTTAGTAGAAGAATAAATACACACTTCCTTGGTATTTTTGTTGATTATTGTGACGTTCACCAAAAAATTCGACCGATGGCGTTAGTCTAACGTCAAAAAAAAGTTTCATTAAAATAATAATTCCACTAACTTTGATGTTTTACAACCATACACTTCACAAAAGGTTAGTAAAAAACACATAAATAAATTCACAAGAGCAACTGCAGATATAATACTCCATGTAATATTTTAGCAGGCGAATAAATAATTATACCTGAGAATTAGGGCAGAATAAATTTATAGCTGCAACAAACATAATTATGCTTGGTGAATTGAATTATCGCTATTTATTTGGAGAAATGAAACAAATGAACTGAATAAATAACTACTTACGTTTGGTGAATATGGCCATTAGACAATGTTGTTATATCACGTATTTTTTTCAAAAATACTGTTTTGATTGACACTAAAATAGTGTTCTTACCAGAGGCACTATTCAGGTGAAGTAGGTATGTGCCAATTAGCTTTTCCTTTCATAAAGAAATATTTAAAAAAAAAAACGCAATACGATAAAATCAATTTTATTTACTATCTTCCGCATTTGCATTTCTTATATTTTAGCCCATTCTTAACAAAACTTCTGTCTATTGCCTTCTTACAAGCCGCCACTGGTCCTTACTGAGACATTAAAAATCGCTGAATCTTTGCAAAAAATCCACATACGCTCGCTTAGCCGTCTCTTTTCTTTACGTTTTGAAGATACATAGTTTAATAAAAATAAATAAAAATCTGACCTTATCTCGGACACGACTTTTCGACCCTTCCTCACTGTATTTCCATTTCCTGTTGCGGAACATAGAAGTAAGTTGGTTTTATAAAAAATTGTGCACTAAGAAGTATTTCATTTAACAAAGATGGCAATAGACACCCCGTATTGTATACAGTATCTCCAGGTATTATAATATGTAGGTATATCTACATTAGAACGTATGCAGAAAAGTTTCTAAAGCTTAAACAAACTTTCCATAAAATGATAGAAAATTACCTTGTTCTAAAATCTGAATAGAAAAGAAAAGTTTTTGTTACTTACAGCTGTAACAGTGCCGGACTAACTTAGCAATTAATTTTGAAATATTCGCAGAATAGAAATTTTTTTATGATTTAGCAAAAAGTTTTCTTTTTACCGACTAGCGTAGCGTAGTGGTACAGCGCTATGCTTCCAGTCGACTTACGTTCAAACCATGGACATATATTCCTATGTCCATGGTTCAAACTCGCTAAAATTAATATGTCGTTAGTTAAAAGTATAAATAAAAGAAATAATTCCTAAACATTTCGTATAGCTTTGCTTTGGTATCGACTTGTGTGAAGCGAAATTCTTTTATTTAATTTGTGTTTATTTTCTTATAGTACTAACAGACGGTCGTACTTGATTCGAAGCGGACAGCGGATCTGGTCCGCTCCGTACCAAATCTGTTCGTCTGTAGAGTAGTCTGCGTGTCCGCCCGGTTCGATGGGAACAGATTCGGTCGTCTGTTGCAAGATCCGCCGTACCATGTCCGTTGTCGGACCGGACCAAGTTCGAGCGTCTGTTAGTACTATTAGAATTGGTTTTTACAATTACGGATAGAAAAAAAAACAAGTACATAATCATTTTATCAATTTATATAATACACCTAAATAGGATTTATTATATTACAATAATTGTTAATTGCTTAATATTCTTTTTTTAGATACAAACAATAAATTGCTAATCTTATGAGCTATCACCCGTAACTGAAAATTCCCTTTTCATATTTTAATATAAAAAGCATGGTCGTGTTATTTGGTTGTTAATCTACTAAAGCCCAATTGAAATAATAGAATTTTGAAAGGCAAATACATTTTTCCCCACGAACTCGTTTTTTAGATTTTTTTTTAATTTGCACATTTTAGAAAAAAATAATAATTTTTTATTCAGTTAACATCTAACGTGACATTATGCACATTTTTAGTTTAGGATCCATTGAACCAATTTTGTTAAAAACCTAATCCGATCCAAGTTAAATGCAATGATGCTATGTCGTTCCGTTTCTAAGATATCGGCCCATCGGTGTCAATATTAAAAATATTAATTATTTCAAGAAAAGTCACTGAGTTCAGGACTGTTTAAAAGATTCTAAGAGAATACATGAATCACCAGATCGTTTATGAAATGTTTGAACGATTCATTTATTTACATCCAGAATATATACCTATGTGACTTTTGTAAGGTTGACAAAATTTTTTTAAACTTGTACGGGATATAGTTACAAAAGATCAAAATGATTTTATTTTTCAACTTTAAATGCCAATTGACAGTCTACCCGCGGTTTCATTTTAAATCAATCCAGTCGTTTTCGTGTAATTCCTGAACTACAAACAGAGAAAGGTAAAAATACTAAAAAAAATCGCAATACAACGAAATAATTATATATGTTACGGTCTATACCCGAATTCGGTCAATGACCGAAATAAATGCGCTAAACCAGTTTTGACCAACGAATATTGCTCAAACCTGAAATCTTACATTTAAACGGGTATTGACTGTTATAAAATGAGCAAAACTAGTCTTGCGCATTTTCAATTGGACAAAACTAGTTCTGCCCATTTTTGAACGGACAGTACCAGTATAGCATTGGAATCTTCTTTGCGTTTTTTAATTAACTTTTCCAAATCAATGATACTTAGGCCTAGCACACATGAAGAGCGTTCAACGCGCGTTGGCTCAACGCACGTTTACAATTTCTATACAATTGTATATAACTGTTTACATGATAACGCGCGTTGGTGGCGCGTTGAACGCGCGTTATCATGTAAACAGTTATATACAATTGTATAGAAATTGTAAACGCGCGTTGGGCCAACGCGCGTTGAACGCTTTTCATGTGTGCTAGGCCTTATTATATCAAAATCACCAATAGACGAACTAGTTGAGACACGAATTCATCTTGTATTACACTGAATATCCCACAATTATATTAGTTAATTAACATTCAGGAGAACAATTCAATAGATAGGTACATAAACAAAAACATAACCCTACTTTTGTTCGGGTTCGGACGTTGATTGCATGAAACAAGCAGAACTGGTACTGTCCGTTCAAAAATGGACAGAACTAGTTTTGACTAATTGACAATGCGCAAAGCTTGTTTTGCTCATTTTATAACACTCAATACCCGTTTAAATGTAAGATTTCGGGTTTGGGAAATATTCTTTGGTCAAATCTAGTTTTGCTCATTTATTTCGGTCATTGACCAAATTCGGGTATAGACCGTAACATATATACTAGTGGTCGCCCAGTGGCCGAAGCTCGGTCGAAATTCATTAAATTTTTAAGTTTGAACGTTATTGAGCTTCCTTTGTGTATATGGATTTCTCCTGAATCGATTTTACCTGTGTTAATTCGTACACATCGTGATGAAACATATATTGTGCACTTTCCGCCATTAAAACAAACTACGTGTGCGAATTCACATATTCAAATCGGTGTCACATTCTTTTTTCCTTCCCGTATTTATACATATTATATAGATTTGATTTTTCATATAGCAAAAGTTATTAGGTACATTATTTTTCCCTTTCTCCAATGAATATTGTCTAAACTATATTTCTTAACGTGGGAACATTGAATATTGTTATGAAAACAATATTTGAAAACTAATTCGACTGATGCATAATATTGAGAAAAACGATTAATCTCAAATTTCCATGATTCAAAAGTGAGTTTTTAACTTAATTCACGCTTCAATGTTTTTCGCAATGTAAACAGTTGAATTGATTTTCAAAGATAACAGCATTCAATTTTCCAGCATAGCGAAGAAAACTAATTTAGAAGTGCAATGTTATGTTGGAGAAACAGACATAATGTAGCAGTTTATTACTACACTAGCTGCGCCCGGCCACGCGTTGCACTGGCTCAGTCTGGTTTGCATGTGTTGAGACTTTCAACAGATGAAGCTTCCGTTGAGGTGAAATATTTAGTCTAGCGAGTGTTGCTTTAACGTTCAACAAATGGCGCTGTATTCAACATGTTGCGCTCCTGTTGCGGTAAAATATTTAATATAGTGGGTGTTGCTTTAACGCTCAACAGATGGCACTACCGTTGCGGTAAATATTTAGTATAGCGTGTGTTGCTTTAACACTCAACAAATGGCGCTGTATTCAACAGATCTTGCTCCCGTTGCGGTAAACTATTTAGTATAGCGAGTGTTGCTTCAACGTATAACAGATGGTGCTGTTTAAAAAAAACATTTTTTCACCTGTCACAGGTGCGATATCAATAGAATAGGTATATAAAAACACGCACATATTTAATGCAACGTTGTGTCAAAATTTCAAAGCAATCGGTACAGAACTTCCGGACATTTAAGATTTTGAACAAACAAGCATTCTATATAAATTAGCACGAATATAAGTAATTAGATGACATCGACGTTTCACCTTTTATGAGTCTTCAGTATCACCTCTTAGCACGTTTACTACGAGTTAATTATTAATTATCACAGTGTAAATACGTAGTGAATAAAGCAACAAAAAACGTGTTTCAAAGATTCGATTCCCTTGAAATGAACTGTTATCTGTAACACAAGTATATCTATTACAGGGGAGCGATTGGACGAAACAATTTTACTTCTTGATCCTTGTTTGAATCCTTGATATCAGAAAGGACCAACTCACATCTTTTTTCTACGCCCGAAAACTTTTAAGTTAAATTAAAAAAGTTTAATGATTCAACTCCCGTGTACCTAACAAAACGCCAGCAACTGCACCCTCAAGATTTTTTTTACCTTTTTCCTGTGTAAAAGAAAACATACGTATTACGTAGGGTACTGTTGGAAACAGACAGATGGAAATAGATCCGGTGTTAAGATTGTTTTACATTTGCAATGTTTAGTGCTATCCGGAAATTGAGGTTCCAAAGCCTAAAGCTATTACAAGCGTTGCATTTTCTAGCCGCGCTGACTGACATATGAGCAAAACGCCGAAAAAAAAATTTAGAACTGCTCCATAACTTTCCTTATTTTTACCCCACAATGGCGAAGCCTAAAGGAAGGATTATGAGTTTTTTGTGTATGTTTGTATTTACGGATGTAGCGGCTAAACTAAACTATTCATCCAATTTTGATAAATAAGGTGTCAATCGATTTGTTATTATGACCCGGGTAACATAGGCCACATTTATTTTTGAAAGTTGGTCCCATATGGGAGCAAATTGAAAACAAATAAAAAATAAGTTTAAAAACTAAAACCCGACTACTAAAAAGTATGAAACAAGAAAATATTCTCATCTGAGAATAGCCGTGGTCGTATGCCATCTCATATATATGAGGCCCCTCAAAATGTAGGTTTAGCGTGATGAACTTTGACCTAGAGCTTCTAATCGCTTATTACTACTGTTAAAATTTAATGTTTTGTTAGGGTAGGTGGGATATGACCACGGCTATTCTCAGATGAGAATATTTTTTTGTTTCATACTTTTCAGTAGTCGGGTTTTACTTTTTGAAAACAAAAATATTTTTTTGAGGCGCTCTGGGAAAGTGAGAAATATATGTTTACCAGTGCATGACGTCATTTTGCATCTGTCAAAATAATGGGAGTAGTTTTGAAATCACACTTTTTCTTTAGAACCAAAAGAGAATCAAATTTTCGAAAAAACATTTTTAATGTAAATTTTATACAGGCGCGCTAGGGTGATAGATTGGCCTGTACCAGACGTCAAATGAAACGCTTCCCCTTCTCCGAGTTCAATCGGCAGTTGAGAGGAAAGAGTGCGAGAATCTTTTCACTAGAAAGGTAAATTGGCCTGGATCAGACGAAATGTGAAACGCTTCCTCTTCTCCGACTTCAACTGTCAGCTGAGAAGAAAGAGTGGGAGAATCGTTTCTACTCTCTCTATCAAAGCGTTGTACGCACTCTACAAGCATGCGCAGTGCGTACTCTATACGTAACATTTTCTCTAGTCACGGTAACAAATTCCACATAACCATTTCCTAAACTTAAAACAATAACATCGCCAACAAATGCCTAAGAAGTTTCACTTCTAACGCGCGAGAGTGTCACGTTTTTTTTCATTTTTCAAATTATCGTGGTATGTATGTGATTCAATGTTTGAATTATGTAATAAGATAGTAAAGCCTCACAATAATCTCGATTAATTATTTTCAAGTTTCATATAATTTCTTTTGACTGTATCTGAAAGTTTAAATGCAGCTTTATGCTTCCATATATTTCACAACTTTAGGTAAACAAAGTTATTTTCTCTCGAGAAATATTTTTATCCACGTAAATATGCTTTTGTTAATCGTTCCCGGAATAATTTGCCTATTCAACAGTTATCTGTATTTAAAAAGCGCTTTGTATTCTGAAAACTGCACGACTTCTTTTATAAAATATTTTATGATTATCATGAATAAAAGTTTTATCAAAAACTACTGCATATAAAAACAAATTAAGTTTTTTCATGAATTGCATCAATGTAATTTTGCAAATCACATTTGAAACAAGTACTTTGAAAACTATAAACTAGCAAAACAGAAGGAAAGAAGCAGGAACAATAACCATTTGTGAAGGAACTTAGAGCTAACATAAAAATAACACGGGTTAGTGCAAGACGTCTCGTTTCACAAAAGCTCAGAAAAGCACAATGTCCATGTAGCATGGCAGAACACACGGGAAAATTGTATATGTGTTTGCATGTAAGTATGTATAGGGGAGAGTAGGTATTTGCCATGTACATACACTGTCCAGGTACAAATACTAAACATCATTAATTTTATTTTCGAAAGGGTTACAAGTTCGTAGGCTTCAAAAACAGGTTCTGTTAATCGTATTTATTGTGATCGCAAAATCATATTATTTGTGAACCCTATGCATACTAACATCAAAGTCCCTTCATTTGACTTCCCCACATCAATGTTACATCATATTGGTAAAATTGATGAAATATCAATGTGTGATTTTAAATATATATTACATTTTGCTGTGAAACCGTTTGAGCTAATTTTCTTATTTCATGTCTATACGTATTAGGTGGTGAGTTCTCCTTCGAGATCGTAAAAACGAAACAACATAAAAAATCATGAGGTTTTTGTTACAATTACCAGAATTTAACATAGATTTGATTATATTTTGAGAAAAATCTTATCAATTTATTGATTAAATAGACAGTAATAATTATTATGAATATTTTACACATGACGTGTCACTATGAAAAATAATCATTACTGCGTGTTTATAAATTGACAACATTTTTCTCGAATATTTTCTTATGTAACGTTATGATAATTTTATATGAATGTATAGAGGAAACAATTGAGTTTGAACTACAAAAAAATATACCTCATCAGTTTCCGATATTAAATATCGAGTTGAATAAAAAAAACTATTTAGGCCGGAAACAGTGCTCGACTGACGGTCAGCGCGTACCGTACGTGCTGATCGTCAGTTGTGAAAATGTATAGGTATTTAGTATTATACTGATGGTAAAAACTGAGTCGCTTGTATTATGTATAACGTACTTACAGTTGCGAGTAGAAAATGAATCCTGTTGCAGTGAAATCTATACGTGCATACTGTTTATACAAACAATTACGAAAGAAAAGACGAAGAAGTTTCCCGAATACTTGTAGAGCGGCTAATTGAAGGCGAATTCTGTACACTGTTTTCAAAATTTCGAAAATATGTTGGTATATTTTGTTTGTACTGTACAAAAGTACTTACGCGCGTACTCGTTCAGCGTCATACTAAATGCGTTTATACAGTGTGTCCCCGGATTGAGTTCACAATAGGTGAGATTGACCGAAAATTTTCGAATTGGAATTTCATATTTTGGGATTCCGCCCTGCATGGTCTGAAACTATTTTTAGTTTACTTTCGATTTTTTTAAATCAAGTAGGCCTTTATAGTTGAGCAAAACCTCTTTTCGTTTCAGGTAAAGTACCTTTTCGGTTCATAGTACACAAAAGTGTCACTAAGAAAAGTTGTTCACAATGAAAAATTATGGCGTTATGCAAATTTTCAGAATGATCGGCCTACTTTGATAAAATCCGATTTGTTTTATTTTGTTTGAAAAACAATCGCGTAGAGGAAGCCAAATAGAGAAATTGGAATTTATATTACTTTTTTGATAAACTGTAAAAATTTGAATTTGAATTTGAACATTTCTAATCACCCTGTTTTTTTCATCTAAGATTTATCATGTAATCGTTAATAATAAATATGTTTCTCCTATTTTCTACTTCTATTATCAAAGTAGGCCGATCATTCTGAAAATTTTCATAACGCCATAATTTTTCATTGTGAATAACTTTTCTTAATGACACTTTTGCGTACTATGAACGGAAAAGGTAGGTACTTTACCTGAAACGAAGAGATTTTGCTCAACTGTAAAAGCCTACTTGATTTTAAAAAAATCGAAAGTAAACTAAAAATAAGTTTCAGACCATGCAGGGCGGAATCCCAAAATATGAAATTCCAATTCGAAAATTTTTGGTCAATTTCACCTATTGTAAACCCAATCCGGGGACACACTGTATATTTCAATGGCTCAATCGACGAGCTCCACCAACGATTAACGAATCCCGTCAGTGCGATGTAGCTATCTGCTGTACGCTCGTAGCAAATTGTCAGCGCTGCACTGAACGCGTAATACACTTGCATCGATATAGCTATACGCCCGACCGACGTACGCGTTGACCGTCGATCGAGCGCTGTTTCCAACCTGACTTTCTAGTAGGATACTGTTGGATTTTTAAAAGAAGACCGGTCTATGGAATGTAGTCCTATGACCTTATTGCAGAAGAGCGCACATGTATTTTATATTGGTAAAAAGTAATGATCCTGGAACCGCTTCTATGCAATAAGGGAGTCCAGTCGACCAAACGTGTCGCAATTGTCGTATCGCG
Organism: Xanthostigma xanthostigma; assembly: GCA_963575645.1. Taxonomy (NCBI): domain Eukaryota; kingdom Metazoa; phylum Arthropoda; class Insecta; order Raphidioptera; family Raphidiidae; genus Xanthostigma; species Xanthostigma xanthostigma. Next base: position 20,670,986 of record OY754468.1, read on the forward strand.
ATAATTGTACTATTGCCATAGCTGTACGACTACTCAGCGACACTTGCTAACAGTACAAAAAAATCATACACCAGACAGTACATAGGTGTGCGTTCACGGACTAAGTTGAGGGGTGTTGTCTGAATATCATCAAAATGGAAAGTAAAAAGGGAAAAACAGTTAGAAGTGGCGCTAGGGAGGTCATAGCGAATGTAATTAAAATGTGCGAGTTAGAGGCTCAAAATAATGCCTTAAAATTTAAAGCTATACATTGTTTGCATGCCTTGCTATGCGCCGCCTATGAATTCCGATAATTTGGGAACACATCAACGACTTCTTGCCCTTTCCCCACCGGTCTTCTTTCGCCGATCGCACAGTACACGAATTATTCACTATTGCGATGATCGGTGAACACGCTGTATATGCTGAATAAACGTTCTGGACTGATTGAGTCTATATTTCAGTCAGCAGCTGTTCTAAATACACTTGGACCTTAAATGAGACGAAGTGTAAGTACAGAGCAGCACAACATACTTTTGCATACATAGAAACATTACATATACATGAACGTAGGAATTACTTACCACCATTACATTGCATATAGCGTTGCTACTCTAGAGCCAGATTCGGCAGATATAACGCCATTCCGCAGCAGCAGCAGCCAGCAACACTGAATAGGAGAAACAACCGCTACGTAGGGAATGAATGGCGAGAATTCGTTATACTACACACTCTCTCTCTACCCGTGCAATCACACAGAAATATATTTTAAATTTTATGCAATTAGCACAGCCATTTTGAAAACACGTAGCTTTGAATTGAAATCACGTTATTATTTCGTTTTGTATTAAACCATTTGTATATAATCGGGTTAAATGAAAAATTATTATTAAAATTACTAAAGACATTCCACGTATTTCATATTTGTTGTTATTGCTCGATGACCTGAATTGATATTTGCTAAAAAAAATCAGAATCATTGAAAATATGCAACAAAACAATTGCCACCAGGGTTAAATTGAATGCGATTTGTAATTATCATTTTTAATTGCTAATTAAAAAGCATCGGTAATTTGAGAGCTTTGGCACTTTAAACAGTAGGAATTCCGGAAAACTGCGGCAGCTAGTGTGTCGTCAACTGTTGGAAGTGTGTTGTGATAATAAATAATATTTTCTAGGATGCATCACTAATGTGACTATTTATTTTTTTTCTCAGAGCGGGACGTCTTCTGCGGAATTACGTAAAAAATTGGTTGTCTGTAAAGTCGGTTTACGGACGATAGTTTTACGTGATAACGTATTCCGCTCGAATATCATATTTAATAATCACGCACAGGGTCAGGCGGAATGTTAGGAACGTTACACTTTTTCGTGCATGCAGTCGGTGTTTCATCTTTTTATATTGACGTGATTCATCAATTTATAAGACGTTATCACGTCAAAAAACTTATTGTTACTTCACGAGTTTTTGACGTGATAACGTCTTATAAATTGATGAAACACCAGCTGCACGCACGAAAAAGTGTAACTTTCCTAACGTTCCGCCTGACCCTGTGCGTACAAGCGAGAGCGCAGTATGCTTCGGCCCAAGTTTGACAGCTACTAAAATTTAGGTTATGTATTACGGAATACGTTAACACGTAAAACTATCGTCCGTAAACCGACTTTACAAACAACCAATTTTTTTTATTAAGAAAAGAGTAGTTAACACAAAATAAGTAGATTATATTACATGAGCTAGATAGGCAGATAGCTAGCCCTAGTGATATACTTCTAATTTTTAGCCACCAAATGAAAATAATCACTTAAATTAATCTCTTTTAGAGCTTAGATATTAGATAATCATGTAGTATCTGCATGTTAATGGCTGGTTTATGAGAGTAACTCCATGGATTGACAAATATCAACGCACCTAAAGTTTGAATATTCCGGAACAATTTTCATTGATTACCTCCACCATACCATTTCTGTGATATTTCCGCTTCCTAATCTGCTTGTTTTGTAACGGTTTTCCGGGTGCAGTCACTTGGACACGAAAAATCGCCAGAAAACAAGCAGATTAAAAAGCGGATATCTATCCCGCTCTCGTGTTCATTCACTCTCTGATCGTCGCCTGTCACAGCGCATAATTGTAAATTAAATGATCGTTTGGTCTGTTTGCGAAAGCGGGACATTTTTGCCCTCGCTGGGGACAGCGAGACTGTCCCGTCCAAAGCGAGACGTATAATCACGTTATGCATCACTAACGTAACCATACGTCCCGCTTTTAAGCTAAATGTCTCGCTGTTCCCAAAATACGTAAAAATGTCCCGCTTTGACAAAACAAAAACGTAGCAGCAAGCAAGTCTTGTCGCCCGTACGTGCATAGTCAATGTTACCTGCTATCCTATAAAGCGGCACCTAAATAAAGCGGTAGATAAATAAAAAAACGGTAGATTCGAAAAGTTTACAAAAAGAATACAAATTACTTTTAACACTTGCACAAATTCGTTGCTTATAATCAGTTTTGACAGGTCCTGATTCAGTCTCACTACCAAAGTCTTCATACTCTGTTGATATGTCATTTCCAAAAAAAAATAATAAAGGTTGTCCCGCTCTGAGGAAAAAATAAATGGTTCTTATTTACATTTTTGATTATTTCACATTTCATAACTATATTACAAACATGTGTTTTATTTTTAAAACAATCACAATTTAAGGGTGTCCCACTCTGAGGAAAAAAATAAATGGTCACGTTATGGATCACCGATAAAAATTCTACCTTTACACACTCACATGCAATTCAAAATGCAGAATTATGTCTCACTGACTAGAACCATAAATTGGCAAAATACGTTTATATAGGGTGACCGCTAATAGCTCGTATTTCTCTCGGGAGAAGAAACTATGACTAATTCGGGATGATTTAACCTTATCACTTGAGGCTCGGAAATTCGTCATTTTTTTATGACAATGACACTTCTGTAAAGAATTTTTATTTTATTTATTGTAAGTTTTAACACACAACATAAAATCTAACAGTAAATTTCGTGGTTTTTAGATTTAGGAAGATTGGCCAATTATTAAGCTATCAGCTCATGGAACAATTCAGGCCAAAAAGTGAAAATATATACTTATATATTTTTAAATTTTTAACTCCCAAAATTTGGATTTTTGTAAAAAGAAAACCGAAGTAGATTTTCTCGAAAATGACGCATTTCCAACCCCCAAGCATATTCCAAATATGCCATAGTTTTTTCTTCCGAGAGGAATACGAGCAAGTCGCTGCACATGAGGCTGGTTTTGCCACTAGATTCTTTGCTAGATTTGGCTGCTAGATTTCAAGCGTGCTGTATCGTTGGCTTTCGTGATGACTTTTATGTATTAAAGCTGACTTTGTAGATGGGTTTGGTGCGCGCGCAGTGGCAGTTCGAATGTTAACAAAAATGAACGTTTATTGTCTCTGAACATAACACACACAATGGCATCATGTTTGTTTATGGATGTTTGGCCATGTCGCCCACGTGACAAGATACTGTCTTCTGATTGGTTCTTGCTCAAAATAAGCAGACATACAAGCACGAAAAATAGCCTCGGTTCTAACTTTGAAATTAATCTTGTGATCACGCACGCGAGGCCGCAGTGACGTCATTTCCATCTTCGCCGCCAGCACGCCAGACATCACAAGTAACAAGTCCCAGCAATGATTCCAGCAGCAAAACCAACCTCGTGTGCTGGGGTCTAAAAACGTGCCGTACACGGACTGCTTTAATCTATAGAGATGCAACAAATCTCCATATTTTATTAACTGCTTGAAGCAGTCAGTTACAGCGGGTCAAAAAGGGTTTATAATAGAAATAGTTGCGTTTTCAATAATTTATTTCTTTTATTTAATATTGACACATTAGGTAACGTTTCTGTTTATTCAAAAAAATTATATTTACTCCCCTCTGGGACTAAAATTTCAAAATTGGGCGTCGTTAGAATCAAATAAACCCCAAAAGGAATCGGATAAAAAAACGTTACAGATTCATAGACACAGATTCACAGACAAAGTGAGTGTACAAAGTGCTTTAGCCGACGCTTTTCGCGCCTAAAAATGTAAACATATAAATATCGAATTTAATTCATGTTTTGAACTGATCACAAATTTAATCAATTAGTGTTCAGAATTAATATAAACATAATTACTACGTAATTATCCACTAATTGATGCATGTAATCATGTTTATGTTTGTATCGGTACTAATATCCCCAATGCAATGCGCCACACGGCGGTGTGTAACATTTGTACGTAATATGACACGCAAATACTATAACAGTTTCCACGATCAGTTTGTTTTACAACAAGCAAAAAGCATCGGTCAATGCTGAACATTTCATATAAAAAAGTCGAGAAAGTAACGAAATATTAGGATTCTTGCTCGCGATCGCAAAAGTCGGCACTCATGGTTATTAGTCTACTACCGTATCGGTTGTAATGGCGGCCGTATTTTTTTGTTACACTACGGGAGCCGGCCAGTCACCGGAAACACAGCAGCCTCTAGGGTTTATTTGTGTAATCGTCCGATCCAGTGTCCTCATTACTTGTATTAGCTTGCACAGTCCGTGGACTAGGTGGTTGTAAACACATTCTTGATTGTTCATAAATTAATTATCTGTCTTCTACGATCCAGAGCTTCTCATTGGCACAGAATATGGTATGCAGTTTCCGTCTCCTTATAATCAGATTGGCCACAGATCTGGAAAACCGAGAATTATCAGGAAATTTAATGCAACCTGGAAATATATGGCATTTTGAAGTTTAAAATCTAGATTTGAATTTTTTTTATTTTAAAACCGCCTTCCAAGCTTTATGAATGCCTGGTCATTGAGGCTGGTATTCAAGCTTCAATTTGTTTTTTTTTTTTTTGCTATGTGACTATTTATTTCTGAGATATCGGTGATTTAGTGGAAAGTAACCTTTGGTTTTTACCATCAATATCCTAACTAATGATCGTACAGTGAAAAAATAAGTTTTACTGTGCCATCATTAGTTTAAGAGATAAAATAAGAAAAAATTCGCAGGTTTGTGGACAATAGTTATATTTATAATTGTACGACGTTTCGTCTATAAATTTAGACTTTTTGTCCACAAACCTGCGAATTATTTCTTATTAACTATTATCGATGGACACGATATCTAATATATATTAAGAGATAAAGTTTTGTATGCTTGAAAAAAAGCGAGAAAATTATTTTGATGCTCAAATTCGAATTGAAAAAGTACAAAAAAATGATTTTAATCAAAACTTTAAATATCTCGATCATAAAAATAAGATATTCAAATCATAAAAAAGTATTATAAAAATCCTGGAAAACCTGGAATTATCAGGGAAATTTGAAATTATTATTCTGTGGAATTCCTGTTATTGCACCGTAAGTCCCGGTCCCTGTCCGATTCTTTGGAGGTGTTCTTTTGGGACACAGTGTGCTGTTAGGAGAACTCCATCAGATGAAGATTGTTCCTACTGAGTTGTAGTAGTTGTTCAGTCATCTTTCGGGATGATTCTTTAATTAAAGTCTTGCCATGTGGCTGCCTGAGAATTTGATTCCAGTATGTCATGCTGATTTTTGATTCATTACCTTATTTGATCTAGTACTGTGCATTTGGACACTCCCAAGGCAGATTTTGGAATGTATGGAGTTGACGATCCTTTTCTCATCAGCTTCTTCGTTGTCTTCGATTGCATAGTGTCCCGGCACCCACATTGCAGTTAATTTATTGTGTTCTGCCGCGGAACTCTTTTAATTGTCTTGAGCATTCCCAAATCGGCTTCGACGTCACTTTTCAAATTAGCTCAATGATTCTTTTTTTAAAATGTCAAATCCCCAGCGATTTTTTACATCTAAAACTATACTTTTTCTAAAACAAAATTACCATTGCAGTACACTATATACACAGTAAAGGTATGGCTAATCGGTATAATTCACAACGAGTCAATGTTGATTGCGTATCGACTGATTGCATTGCTATTTGATGCCGATAAAGTGGAAAAATTATTTAAACAGCAATGCAATAACAATAATACTAACTGTAGTTTCGTTTGTCAAAATCTATAATGCTGTATATTTTTTTTAATATTTTATTTTTAAAAATCAGTTCTATAAAACTGATATTTTTTCGGACATTTTATTTATAGTCTTTTATAAAACAATATTTAAATTCTGATACAGTTGAAGCTGGCATCAATCGAGCCCTTCACATATAATTTTAACTCCCCATATTAACCGACTCTTCGCGCGTAAGTTATCCGAGATTCTAATGTGCACTAAAAAAATCTAATATTTTAATAGTTTTGCCATAGTCCCTGTAGCGTGAACTTTAACAAATTATAACTGATTAAGTGAGATAATGATTAAGCACTTTTTTTTTTCACATATTTTTTCAGACTTGTTATTATTGTTTTTATTTTTATTCTGAATCCTTTTCATGGCAACGCTGGTTACTCAACATTTGTTGTGTATTCTTTTCATGGCAACGCTGGTTACTCAACATTCTCCACCCCTTTGGCAACAGCGTTGACAAACGGTTCTTGAAAAGCCGAGACTGGTAGCACACAGAGTTTAGCGATTGGCCTCGTCAGCGTAGATGTTGCGGTCTTGATAGTGACAACTCTGGTAAGTCCGTCCTTACCAGGATGCAGTGAAAGTACTCGCGCAATAGGCCACTTAGTTGGAGGTAGTCGTTCATCAGTTAGAAATACCATGGAGCCGACTTTAATCTCATTAGAGGGATGATGCCATTTTGAGATAGACTGGTAGCGATGCAAGCACTTAGCGGACCATCTGTTCCAGAAGTGTTCGGTTCTCTGCTGTATAAGTTGCCACTTAGAGAGTCTCGTCTCAGCGATCTCACTCAGCGAAGGTGAAGGAACAGAAGTAAGTGGCTCACCGATAAGAAAATGACCTGGGGTAAGCGCTTCCAGGTCTGCAGGATCCTCAGAAAGCGGTGCCAAGGGCCGAGAGTTTAATACGGCCTCGACCTGGTTCAGAAAAGTAGTCATCTCCTCGTAAGTTAAAAGGGTTTCACCAATGACGCGTTGTAGATGGAACTTTAGTGATTTTACCGCGGCTTCCCATTTACCACCAAAGTGGGGTGCTCCAGGTGGGTTGAAGACCCAGTTGGTGCCGTCATTTGAGAGCAGCGTTGCGAGTTGTCTCAGTTCTTTTGATCCTACCTTGAAAAGACTTTTTAGAGTGGCATCTGCCCCAGCGAAATTAGTACCACAATCACTGTATAGCGTATGGCAGATGCCTCGACGACTAGCGAATCTTCTGTATGCAGCGATGAAAGCGTCTGAAGAATAGTCGGTGACAACTTCTAAATGAATAGCTGATGTAGCAAAGCACACAAAAACTGCAATCCAACCCTTGTGGGCTTTGGAACCACGTCCTTTCCAAGCTTTTAAAGTAATTGGACCGGCATAGTCTATACCGGTATGAAGAAAGGCACGTGAAGGCGTTATTCTCGCAGTGGGCAATTGTCCCATCAGCTGTTGAGCTCGTAGCCCTCGATGGCGAGTGCAAGTGACGCAGCGAAGAATGAAGGATCGTACTGGCGCGCGACCACCAATAATCCAGTACGAACGTCGTAGATAAGCGAGTGTCAGTTGAGTACCGCCATGTAGAGTGCGGTGATGAGCGTCAGCTATTAGAAGAGTAGTTAGAGGTGATCCTCGAGGCACAATAGCGGGGTGCTTCTGGTCAGTATCAAGCAGCGAATGTTTCAAGCGTCCGCCAACTCGTAGTACACCTTGATGATCGAGGAATGGTGTCAACTTGGTTAGATGATTCGATTTAGCGAGCTGATTGCCTTTGGCTAACGTCCTCAACTCCTCAGCGAAGAAATATTGTTGGATTATCTTGACGATCAATACTCTAGCGGTTTCCAGGTCAGCGGTAGTCAGCGGTGTAGTTAGCGAAGAGTGTGGTACCTTTTTTAAGCGAGCAATGAAGCGTAAACAGATCGCTGTGGTTCGTTTTAGACGTAACAGCGAAGAGTAGCGAGTAATTAGATCCCAGAAAGAATGTGTATCTGCGTCTATAGCGACATTGAAGAAAAGACCTGGTTTTTCTTCAAGGCGAGCGGTTGTTGCAGCGGGAGGATCGAATGTAGGCCATTCTTCACAAGGTTGTAATATCCATGGGGGCCCATGCCACCAGAGCGAATGCTGCTTCAGTTTGCGAGTACAAAGTCCTCGAGAAGCACAATCAGCGGGATTTTGCTTCCCAGCAATGAAACGCCACTTAGCTGAGGGTTGAAGCTCTTGAATTTTCGTTACTCGATTACAAACGTACTCTTTCCAACGAGAGGGATGACTTCGGATCCATGTAAGTGCGACAGCGGAGTCTGTCCAGAGAACGATAGAAACGTCACCAAGCTCAAGCGTAGTCTGGACGTAGCGAGTAAGCTGAGAGAGGATCACAGCAGCGTTGAGCTCTAATCTCGGGATCGTTAGATGTTTAAGCGGAGCAACTTGTGTTTTAGCACATACAAGCGAAATCGTAGAGCTGCCATCAGTAGCGGTGACCTTGAGAAAAATTACCGCAGCCATAGCGAGTTGCGATGCGTCAGCGAAGCCGTGTATCTCTACTGTAGCGGCGTAAGATAAGTGGAGCCAGCGGGGTATCTCAAGCAATTCAATGTACCGTAGATCATCCCGGAATAGGAGCCATTTATGAGTGAGAACCGGTGAAAGTGGCTCATCCCAGCCAAGTTTCTCTAGCCATAGTTCCTGGAGCAGCATCTTGGCTCGTATCACAAGTGGCGCGAGGAATCCCAGCGGATCGAACAAGCGAGCTGTTTCGGAAAGAATAGATCGTTTGGCGACTGTCTTCTCAGTAGATAAAAAATAAGTAAACTTGAACTTATCTTGAGGTGGGTGCCAGGTCAGACCAAGCACCTTGATAGTAGATTCCTCGAAGCTGATGGGGTCGTCGGTAGTACTAGCAGCTGGTGATACTTGAGCGAGGAGTTCTGGGGAGTTACTGGCCCACTTAGCGAGCGGAAAACCTCCAGCGGAACACATGTCGGTAAGCTGTTGAGCGATCAAGGTAGCGTCTTGAACAGAATCAGCTCCCCCGTAGATGTCATCGACATATCGACCTTTAGTGAGAGGGTCAACGGCGAGCGGGAAACGATGACCTTCATCATTCACTAGCTGAAGAAGAGTGCGAACGGCTAGAAACGGAGCACAACGAGTTCCATAAGTCACCGTAGTAAGCTGATATGGGACGACCTGATGATGTTGGTCGACCCAGAGGATACGCTGCAAGTCCCAGTCAAGCGGGTGGACCTTGATCTGTCGAAACATCTTAGTGATGTCCGTGGCGAAGACGAATCGGTGACGGCGAGCCCAGAGAAGTACATCGGACAGATTGATCTGGATCTTGGGTCCAGAATGGAGGATGTCGTTGAGCGAAACCCCGGAAGAAGTATTACTGGAACCGTTGAAAACTACTCTTAGCTTCGTAGTGGTGCTCTGCTCCTTCAGTACGCCATGATGAGGCAAGTAGTATACAGGGAGAGATTCTGAAACGATAGAAGATGCTACTTTCATGTGTTCAAGCTGGTCATACTCACTCATAAAGTTGTTGTAGAGTGTACTGAAGGAGGGGTTAGCAGCTAGACGTCGGAGAGTGCTCTGGAGACAGCTACGAGCGGTAGAGAGCGAGTTACCCAGTTGAGTTGCCGAAGAATTGAGCGGAAGCCTTACTATGTAGCGACCTGAGGCATCCCTGGAGTGAGTGTTGATAAAGTGCTTTTCACACTCTTCATCAGATGGACTGAGTGGCGGAACAGTAGAGGTAGGAGTCTCTTCTTGCGACCAAAAACGTGAGAGTAGGTCATGGAGATCCTGATCAGTGGAGACATGATGGCTGTACATGGCAGCGGTTGAACTCAAAGAGTCAGCTGTTCCAAAAATAATCCATCCAAACATGGTGGATTGAGCGACTGGGGTGTTACTCGGTCCTTTAATCACTTCATGATCGATAATCAGTCCAGTTGGAGCTGCCCCAAGCACCATGTCCACGGGTCCAGGTATCAGAAACCCTGGATCGGCAAGTTGCAAACCGTCTAAATGGGGCCAGTGAGGATCTTTCATAGCGAATGACGGTAGGTGAGCGGTAAGAACTGGAAGAATATAAGCTTGAAGCTGAATTTTGTCATCGGAGTGTAAGGATTGGAGCTCCAGAGAACACGTTCCACGAGTGTATCCAGCGGATGTGTTGCCTATGCCAAGAAGAGAGACGGCGGTAGGTTGTATCATGACTCCCAGCTTCTTGGCGAACTTCTCAGTGACGAATGAAACTTCAGCGCCTTGGTCGACCAGAACTCGAGCGGTTAGCGACTGACACCTTGGAGCGGATACTGAAACCTTGCAAGTAGCGAGTAAAACAGTCGGCTTAGAGAGATTTCCTGTAGTGCTAGCAGATGTCGCAATGGCAGAGGTAGTAGCGAAAGCAGGCATATAGATAGGTAGATCATCGGCGAAGGTAACTCTCTTCAGCGAAGGAACAACAGACTCAGAGGTGGAGAATGGTTGCCTCTTGCGGTTGAAACCAGTCGTAGTAGAGATAGGGCTCGTAACGGATGGCGTAATTAGTCAGTGTTGAGATTGTTTCTCTAGAGCGTCAGCAGCGGTTTGGGTAGCTGAAGAAGACATTGAGCTGGTGGAAGTGACTCGCCTGAGAGGAGACTCACGTGGCTGTGAATCACGGGAAGGTCGGTCAATGTGAATAGAAGTGTGGTGATACTCACCACACTTCTGGCAGGTTTGCTTGGTTCTGCAGTCAGCGATGCGATGTCTGCCCAAACAATTGAAGCAGAGGCGATAGTACCTCACTGCCTCGATGCGCTCTTCAATAGATTTTGCCCGGTAAGTAGGGCAAAACAGCACGAAATGCTTCTCGGAACAGATGGCACAAAGTCCCAGAGCATCTGTTGCAGCAGCTACTGACGAGAGGTTCACGGAGGCCGATGACCTTGAAAAGGTTGGCTTTGTAGCGGAAGTTCGTGAAGAGTAAGTAGCCTTAGCTGGGATTAGTTTAGATTCAGATGGTGCATCAGTACTGATCTCAATTGTCTCCATGGCCCTAGCTCGGCCAGTCAGGAAGATCTGAAGCTCAGAGTACGACGGAATGGCGTTGGATGATCCCAACTTGTTTTCCCAGCTCTCTCTGAGTCGATCATCTAGACGGTTGATTGTCAGATGAACTAGTAGTGGGTCCCAGGAAGCAGTGGGAACATTGAGAGCCTGTATAGCGTCCAAGGCCTTCTTGGTTGAGCGTAGCAACTCATCAAGAGCCTTGGCAGAGCGTGGAGCGATTTTCTCTCGAGCCAGGAGCTTAGCAATATGAGCGAACAACAGGCGACGTGGATTGTCGTAGCGATTGACAAGAAGGTCCCATGCGGTAGCAAATGCCTCTCCTGTAATCGGCAGATTAGCGACAACGTCAGCGGCTTCATCCTTCAGCGATGTTCTTAAATAATGCATTTTTACGACAGGAGTGACAGCCTCGTTTGTCCCAATAAGCGACGTGAACATTTCATGGAAATGTGTCCACTCCAAATAGTCGCCACTAAATGTGGGTAGAGGAACTTCTGGAAGCTTCTGTAGCAACGTACCTCCTAGTTGAGCGAATGAAGTCTCGAGCAGGGTGGCGCCCGTGGGTATGTCACGAGTACCTTCTAGTTCCTCCTTGCGTTCCAATAGAGCGACCTTGGCCGCATTATAATGTTTGAACGTTAAGTTGTACATGTCCTTTTTCACGTAAGCGGTGTCTAGAAGTCCGTCGAATTTTCCTTCAAATAAGGAAAGGTGAAGAGAGCTGAAAGCATTCCATGCCGTGTCGAGCGCTCCCATCTTGAAGGCGAGTGCTGAGCGGCTGAGAGAAGCAAACGAACCAGTTTCACCTTCAGCAGCGATATTTCTTATCACAGTGGAGCGAATCTCCTGCAGCTTAAGCCGTTGTTCAAGCTTATGGTTGACAGGAGGGGACGGTGGCGGAACAGACATTGTAGTTATTATAGAGATTTGCACGATTTTAAGTAAACCAAATTATAGCTCCTTGGACTGCAGTGTGAGACGAAGAGGCAATAAATTAATAATGCACCTGTGATTATGTTTGCGCAGTAATTCTACTCCTCTGCCGCACAGACGTTTTTTGGTTGTACACACAGTATAAACTTTTATATAAACCAGTTTTTTAAATAATGAAGGTATTTGTAGCAATTACTTAACTATCACTTCTCACTTATCCGACTCGAAGGACCAAATGTAGCGTGAACTTTAACAAATTATAACTGATTAAGTGAGATAATGATTAAGCACTTTTTTTTTCACATATTTTTTCAGACTTGTTATTATTGTTTTTATTTTTATTCTGAATCCTTTTCATGGCAACGCTGGTTACTCAACATTTGTTGTGTATTCTTTTCATGGCAACGCTGGTTACTCAACAGTCCCAGAAATATGTAGTCTTTTTTAAATCCCTAAAAAGTTTGTATTACCCGAGTTTTTCGATTATTCGAAAGGTAGGGTCGGTCCACAATAGCTTTTATAATCGAGGTTCTACTGTATATAAAATAGTAATGAGACGTCCATAATTTATTTTTTTTTTCTCTTAGCTTGAAATTTAATTGTGGGCAATTTATTTTGTCATTGGGAATCACGGAATTTTATTAATGAAATGCACGCGGGCAACGCCAGGCTTCAACGGCTAGTATTGATGTATTTTAGACAAAGCTTCATAAGGTGAAAGCTGTGCCGTATCTTGGAGTCCTAGCGACCCTGAAGATGAGAGGGCTTAGCACTTTTGATGAAAGGAGTGTAATGTAGGTAACACCCAAACACGCTGCTACACCTATATTTATAAACTACAGAAGAACTTGGAGCCCCTGGCGAAAGGAGGACTCGGTGCACTCTCATGTCATAAAATTCACACAAGGTCTAAAAATATACTAAAAAAATGTGAGCCGTCGTGAAACTCCTGGCAGATCTGAAACATCTAAATGTATTTTTTTTTATATTGAAATGATTTTATTTGAACGAAATGAAAACGACAAAAATAAAATAAATAATCAGATAGCTGTTAAAAATAACAAAAAGCCATCTCATAATCCAACGCATACACAAAGCAAGCGTTATGCGGTGTCATCAGGAAATGCTAGTAACTAAATTTCGCCCTGTTATATTCTTCAATTAAAGCCTTGTCTAATTCAACGCACACAAAAGTAACGTTCTCCCATAAAAATGTCGCCCCAATTGCACGATTTTTCTCCCAACCAAACGCGCTATTAGATGTTTCACATAAAAAAAAGATAAATTAGCGTATAATTTTCACAAACGACTTTTGAAATGCTTAAGCACTCGTTTTGAAATTATAAAGATTTTACTGTGTCTCCCGACGTCCCCTTGCTTCAGGCGTTCCTAACGCGGATATCCCCGACAACTTAGTAAAAGACATACAATTATGAAACAAAACTTCCAATGCAAACGTACAATATTCTATGAAGTAACTGTCTAAGACAATAAAAAGAATTATCAAAAGCACAGTTTCATTTGCTTTTCTATATTTAAAACAAAGACGTCAACTTTGATTTTCAAGTTATAGTACAGTCAATCTGGCAAAAACCTCAACAAAACCAACCAAAAAGGTGAAACTTGGTGAGTCGTTAGAGAATGATGAAAAAAAGGTTACCTGGCAATGGCCACCTGGTACCTGTTCAAATACCTGTTCAAATAGTCAAAAAAAACTCAAAAATACTTTGAAATGCATTTTTCTCGAAAATTATCCATTTTACAGAAAAATTTATTGAACAAAAAATGTAGAGGGCATCGTTATCTACAATTAATGTCATTAGTGCTATGTTGTACAACAAAAAATGTGCGCAGTAGGTGGCGCTTAAGTGCCAAAAAAAGTGTTTTTCCACTTTTTTGCCCTGAAATTTTCATTTTTCAGTTACGATTCAAATGGAAAAATTGTTCCATTTTATTTTATAAACAACTTTTATTTCAACATTTTTTTCATACAACTTACCGTTTCAGAGCTGCAGCATGTTGAAGTGAAAATAAGTTGTATGAAAAGTAAGTTGTATGAAAAAAATGTTGAATGAAAAGTAAGTTGTATGAAAAAAATGTTGAAATAAAAGTTGTTTATAAAATAAAAAGGAACAATTTTTCCATTTGAATCGTAACTGAAAAATGAAAATTTCAGGGCAAAAAAGTGGAAAAACACTTTTTTTGGCACTTTAGCGCCACCTACTGCGCACATTTTTTGTTGTACAACATAGCACCAATGACATTAATTGTAGATAACGATGCCCTCTACATTTTTTGTTCAATAAATTTTTCTGTAAAATGGATAGTTTTCGAGAAAACTGCATTTCAAAATATTTTTGAGTTTTTTTGACTATTTGAACAGGTACCAGGTGGCCATTGCCAGGTAACCTTTTTTTCATCATTCTCTAACGACTCACCAAGTTTCACCTTTTTGGGTGTTTTTGATACGAAATGATTTTTTTTTCGCCAGATTGATTGTACTATTATACTGTAAATGTACTCGGATTCTCTCTACAGTCTATTGAAACATCAAAGGAATACTTATAGCTTCTAATATCAAGAAGAGGAAGCCTCAATTATCAGGAAACACTTCGTATGACACAAAGACAAGTCATCTTAAAAGAGAGGTACGTCATATTACGTATTATGTAGAAAGGTATGTATGTACGTTCGCCAAACATCGTAGACGTGCGTCAGTATCAATTCAACGGTGTGCCATTATTGTAATTTCCTGCGAGCACCACACGGCACACACATAGAAGCCTGCTGGATGTTGTGTGTATATGTTTATAGGTTAGGTATGCACATTGCATACCTTAGAACATTTACCTATGAAACAGGAACTGTTTATATATTCCCATAGGCCGTAGTGTGACCAACAGGTGTGCAAAAGAATAAAAACAGGCTTTCCTTAAATACACGAATGGCATGCATCAAAATTACGAAAACGTTTCTCATTGAATTTCTTTATCATTCTTTTCTAAAAAAGGTTCGGTAAAAGTGTCACAGTTTCTTCAATGATGGCGGAGGAGCGAGAAACAGAAAAGACGAGAGGTGTCGTGGAACACCCGGTTGGAACGAAGTTCTTTTCGCTATTTATTATGTGCCATATAAGTTTTTAACTAATTTGTCTGATAAATTATTCGAAATAGACCGCAAGGTCCGAAAGTATGATATTCTTGC
Source organism: Xanthostigma xanthostigma (assembly GCA_963575645.1). NCBI lineage: Eukaryota > Metazoa > Arthropoda > Insecta > Raphidioptera > Raphidiidae > Xanthostigma > Xanthostigma xanthostigma. Next base: position 20,686,234 of record OY754468.1, read on the forward strand.
CCTGTACGGCATGATGCGTGAGACGAAGCAAATGTAGCACTTGGAGCAAAAGCTGTTTCCCTTCTGATAGCATGTAACCACTTCTTTTTCAGTTTCAAATCCTTTGGAAATACAAAACCTTTATAATTTGACATTGATAAACACCACAAATCGGCATTGTCGGTGATTTATAATTTTAAATAAACTTATTTTGTACACAGTACTATGAATGGTCCATTGGTCCACAAATCGAGGTGGTTATATAGCTGGCGCTGCTAGCGGTCAATTTTGGCAGCGACCATCCTCATTGACGGTCCTAGTTGGTTGCTGATTGCAGGTGCTGGCCTATTGAATGTCTACATCTCATAAGGCTTACCTACGCCTGTTTGTAGTCGGAATAAATAAATAACATGGATACCTTCTCGAAGAGGCTTTTCTGGTCAGTGCTATGCTGGTCGTCCTTGATAGGTGGGCGCGCTCTTTAAATGTGCATTGTATTAAAATTTGCTAAGTATTTTTAGTATTCAGTTTTTGAATTGAGCATAATTAATATTATACACCTATTACGCCGTTCTGCTGGAAAAGTAGTGCAGTCATTTTAGTAGATTTATTGATATTACCCATGTTATAAATATCAAAAAAACAATTATTGATAAGCGTTACAAAAGGCATATTCAAAATAAATATTTATACTTTAATGAAAAACGCTCACTCTCGACAGACGTCAACAACAGCTCTTCTGATATTTTTGTTTAAACGAATAGGTTTCCGTGAAATTTAATATTTCAATTAATGTGAAACACACAATTTATTGTGGGATCGGAATATTTCAGTGCCATTTTTATCTACGATGGAACGCTTTCGTCACCTGTCAAAGTAGTGTATATTATGGTTTGCTCGGGACGGGCGAGCAATCGACATTTATATAGGGACACGATGAAGTGCGTTTGAGTAATCTATTTTCATCAATCCATATCTATTTTACTTAATGTACGGTGAGCGAAGGGAACAAAGTGTATCGAAAATATATCTGAGTCTCTTTTTTCAAAGTAATTCCTCGGTTATTCCGACAATATATATTAGCATTGAGTATATCTCTCTTTATCAAAATCCTTATGTCTTTATTTATGGCGTTAGCCAATCAGAACCAACGAGCTCTTAAAAAAAGACGGAAGTATATCTTTGCACCCTAATGGTTCGATTGCAATTTTATTCCTATGCTCGGTATATAGTAAAGGTATTTTAAATTCCATAGGTTAATGTTCTAAGAAGCAGACGCATCTCAAATTCCTGTATCTTCTCTATATGCACTTTCTATGACACAGCTTCAGTCTCACAATATGTATGCAGCTCTTCAGCGCAGACACGGCTCGTAGAGTTCTAGCTAGCTGGCGTTATTCCTCTCACACTACACAGCGTCGTCGATCGTTGCGACGGGAACAAAGGATGACGCCGTATCGTGCCGTGCATTACCGGAACGCACTTGGCGCAGACATCGTCTCCAGCAGTTTGACAACGATAAACTACTTATCCCTTATGTGTAGACGTCAGTATTCTGATAAGAAATTTTGAAGAAAGTCCTTTTTGTTTCTATTAAGAATCAATACTTGCGTTTTGCAAGATTTGCATTCATCTCCCGAGTTTATTCGCATAGATATGAGATTTATTTCCAGAATCGATAATGTCTGCAATCTGCATTAAATTGTAATAATTAATTCAAGAAATGTGTTATTTTATGTCTTTGACACTTTACCTATATTGGTCAAATTTAGTAAATTGTATGCTTAGCTGTGAATATTCATAAAAAATATGAAGCCTCCTTGCAAAAAGCAACAGCATAATAAATATGATTTATCGCATGTGTACCGTTGCAATAGAAAAATTAACTTTGTAGCACTTATCTCTTCTACGCATACGTCGATTTTCCCCAAAACAATATGGCTCTTCATATTTACATGTCAAAATTTGGTGGCGATCAGATCAACCATTTGGACTGTGTCGTGATAAAAAGATTAGCAAACAGAAAAAGAAACCAACAGATTTTTTTCAAAAATATGTTTTTTGGACTCGGGGGACCCTAAAACGAATTATTATTGTAAAGTTTTGAAAGGTGAATTTTGATGGGGACTTTTGAGATATTTTAGAAGGTTCATACGAAAATTTGGCTTTCCACTAATTTTTCAGAAGTTTGACTTATTTTTTGTCTTTATTCTCTGAACTATACGGCATAGACAGAAAATGGTAAAAATTTTGATTGATGGCAATTTCTCAACACAGTTTAGCATTCGACTGAGGCGTGCGCGAATGAAAAAAATGTTTGTTAGAAAAGCGTTTCTACAATCCAAAGGAATTTTTTCAGTGTAACCATGTATGTTAATAGCAGCGTTGCCAGTTTTTTTTTATTGCCAGGTCGGGGTTTTAGAACTCTTTGAGTGAAAACAGCGGGATTCTTTCGTCGAAAGCGGGACAGTAAAAAAACGTATAAAATCAGAAATTTTCAAATATTTATCTTTTTATTTGAATTAAAATTACGTTTACTTGACAATAGATAGCAAAAATAGCCATAGAAAATGTATTTTAATAAAAATATAATATTTTAAATCAGATTTACTCTATCGTTAAATAGTTGAGTCTTATTCGTCTTCAGAATAAAAAAAACAAAACAGAAATCAAAATCTTTCTTATCTTTATATTACGCGCCGGGCGGGCGGCCAGTACTCACTTGTCTGTGCCACACACCCACGCTTCCTCAGCAAGCTGCGCGCACGGTCGAGTTATCCCCAAAAAGCGGGACTGAGTCTGTCCCGCACGGGACATTTAATTTTGATTTAAAAATCGGGACGTCTGGCAACGCTGGTTAATAGTTACAATGACAACAAACTTACTTTACTATACATCTTCAATCGGAGCTTCAGTTACCCATCATTTGAAACTTCCCGTTAAACACTGACAATCGCAAATGAACGTTTAATTGCTGTTTTAAAATCAAGCTGTCATAATTTATTAACGTAGAGAAGGTCTACGCAGTTATGAAATGTTAGTTGAGAGTGTTCAAGTAGCGACGTCAATGATGTACGAGGCGCACCGCGAGTCATGACTGCACAAGCACCAGAGGTTCTCAGACAGGTGCCTTGACAAATAACACCCGTTCCAGAGCGCTTCACATAGACGGTAGGTACGCTCATACTTACAGGCACACACACATACTTAAGGTACCTGCACTGCTATATAGCAGGCTGGGTTGTATAATAGTTCCCGTCGCGGTGCGCTGCGTGCTGTGCCTCCGTCGCCGTCGTCGACGTCGACGTCGCAGCCGCCCCCGGCTCTGCTACACCCACCTCTGCACAACACCTCTTCACATTGAGGTAAACGTCAACACACAAAAGGAAACTTTTATAGCCTGTATCCTTGAGTTGACGCATAGCACAGCTGCGTTTTATATAAAATATACAAAATATTATACATTGCCAGTGTTGGTAGATGTCTAGACGTTACGTTTTTACGCTGTTGAAAATGATTTATCGTTTTGAAATCTGCAATAAATTAGAAATTCTTGTTCAGTATTTTAGAAAATTCGACAATTTTAGTAATTAACCTATACGTTTAAAAATATTATATACTTATACCTATTAACTAACAAGCGGGGACACTTTATATAAATAAAAATCTTCAATCACCGAAAAATCTTCACCGATTGCTTTGAAATTTTGACACAGCATTGCATTCAAATACGCGCGTGTTTTTATATAGATAGATGACACCTGTGGCAGGTGTAAACAAGTTTTTTTCAAAAACGTCGCCATCAGTTGAACGCTAAGGAAACACACGCTATACTAAATATTTTACGGCAGTGGATGCGCCAGCTGTTATACATAACAGCAACACTCGCAAACCAGACTGAGCCACAGCAACGCGTGGCCGGAACAGCTATATAAAATGTTCATGCCAATAGAGCTAACAGTTTTGTTTATATTTTCATAAGAACTTATAACTGTTTATTATAGGTATGGTATATGTTCCAAGCAGCTAGTAAACGGACACGAAACCGTCACCCGCATGCGCAGTAGCTAAAACGAAACTACATCGATTTTGGAACACGTTTTAGCTACCTGCGCATGCCGGTGACGGTTTCGTGCCTGTTTGCTGACTGCTTGGAACATACCTATTGACATTCGATTTAATGATAATAATACGTGAATCATTGAATACTAAAGCACTCGCGGTTTAATATTTCTTCACTATCATAAATATTAAACAATAAATTAATTATACCATATTTTGCCTGCAAAATAGATTACGTCAGACGTAGACGGATAAAAACACCCTATTTTATGTTTTTTAGATGTCAATTCTAAACGGGTTTCATCGTAGTTCATAGTACAAAACAGAGAGATAAACATTCTATATATGCGCTTTTCTGTCTGAAAACTATAAAAGAAAACTATTTTACATTCAGAAGTTGTTATGCAGTGTTATTTATTGCTATACCTTATGATTACTCGTTTCAAAAAAGCAGTAAATTTTAAAATAAATTAAAGTTTAGGGTTTAAAATGACAAAATCTAAATTAAACAAATAATTAGATGACAGAAAATGTTTGACATAAATCTCAGTAGCTTTGAAACGTACCTACACTAGATAGATAGATAGATTTATTTTACCACATTGACAAGAAAGTGTATGGCATGTCCATAAAAAACAGATTCAAAAATTCATTAATAGAATACAATTCTCTGTTTAACAGGTAATTCGTTAACTTCCTTTTTAGGGTTTACAATTCCAATGATTTGATCTCAGCTGACAGATGATTGTAAAGTTTAATGCAGTTATAAAGCACACCTTTTTCAATAGTAGTCAAAGAATGATCTGACAAGCGAAAGTTATTGTTTCCTCTAGTATTATAGTAATGTAACAATTGATAGTTACTGAAAAACCTGAAATGTTCTTTTACGAATACAATACTAGATGTAAACAGAAGGCTATGTCATGAGTCCATGAGCTTTAAAGATTTCCTCTGCATGATTCTCTCTCCTGAGCGAGTCGTTTATAATGAACGACTCCTTTTTCGGAGCGGAACGAGTCGCTCTTTTTTGTGAATAACTCACTCTGAGCGCCATTGCTCTGTGCTGAGCTGTTCTGTACTGTTGCATTCGCACATTTACAGAGCGCACACAGCACAGGCCACAGAGACACTAGTGAATTTTGCACGTACAGAGTTATCTTTGCTGAGTCATTTAATGTTGAATGACACTGTAAGAGTAATAGTACAAAGCTTACAGTGACTTAAGCCATTCACATTGACGTCGTTGACAAAGATATAATACTGTAACAATAAACATTATTATTGTTAAGCTTTTATTATACTTTATATAGTTTATCCGAAATGTGAATAATATAAGAATCATATTAAAATGAGCTCAGAGCTGAGTGTGCATATTGTGCTGTGCATTTTGCTAATGCTACCATGACTCCTGAGTGTGCATTATGACAGTCTGCACTCGTGTAGTGCGTACTGTCTAGTGTCGCTCCTTTGAACGACTCGCTCTGAGCGACTCTTTAGTGAGCGGAGCGCACGGAGCCAGCGGACACATCACTAATTCTCTGGCTTAAACTCGAATTCTTATGTAGAGTACTAAATATACAGGTTGTAGAGAGAAGTATTTGATACGGGGGGAAGGGGCCTAACAACTATTAGTGTAATATTATTCACAAATTTAATGCTAATGTATATTGGGAATGCGGCAGAGATGTCTTAATTTATAAATGCGATAATAATGTAAACAACACAGAGTTTACCTACTTTCTAGCCTTAAAACAATAGGTGGATGATTGACAGCTGACAATAATAATTATAGAGCATGGCTGAATTGTTAGAGCTATTATATAATATTATAGTGTTGAAGTAATTTATCAAAACGCTATTACTTTTTCTTGCGTGTGATTTTAAAATTTCTCTTACACCATAGTACCTAGCATGTCAAACACTTCTAGTACAAGACCGCACGCACTTGCCAAGCAATAAATCTGTACAATCAGTACAACACAAACCTGCAACCTGCACGATGTCGCACACTAGATCAGCATAAATACTCTTGGTTAAATCTAGTATAAGCCGGTACTATTCCGGCTAGAACTAGGTCCAACCAAACCCTAGTGGCTGATACTAGGTCTAGCCGATATCATGTCGGCTAAAACTAGATCCAACCAAACCTATTACTAGGAGTAACCTATATACCGGTTGGCCCTGAGTGGAAGTTGTTCTACTAACTCTACAGAGCCACATATTTCTGTTTTTTAAGATAATAAAAAACACCTAACAATAAGAAACGTAGAGAAAATAAAATTTAACGAATTTATTTTGGTAATTGACTTACAAAAGTATAGGATTACAATTTTAACATAATAGGAACAATCAGCAACATTTTTTCTTAACAACAGAAAATAATTGTATCTTTTATAACTTTAATGAATATTAATATTATTATCAATCACATTTTCATAAATCAACACAATTAGTTATTTATTAGAACAATTCGCCTGTTACACGTTTGAACTTGTTTGCATCTAGTTTTATCCACCAGAGTTTGGTTGGACCTAGTTCTAGCCGGAATGGTACCGGCTAAACCTAGTTTTACCCGAAAACAATCGACTAATACTAGATTTAACCAAGAGTAAGTGGCTACACCTAGTTCTAACCGGCTAAAACTAGGTGTAGACGCACTTCGGGTTCTAGCCGTAACATATACAAAAAGTCAAGAAACGCTTCCTCCTATATTAACAAACAAAACTAGACCCGAAATTACAGACACATAGGTATTTCGTTAAAATCCATACTAAGTATCTCAGTCTGTCTCTCTATTACTTCTTCACGCCTAAACTGCCAAACAGATTTCGATAAAATTTGGCAAGGAGACTTATATCATCCTGATGATAAAAAATAAAGAATTAGATATTTTAGCATTTTTGAAAAATCTTCCAACAAGGGGGAAAAATATGGTACGATTTCAAAATTCACATGAAATAAGATAATAGATAGGCTTCTGGAAAAAAAATATCAAAATGTATATGTACAAACTTTGTTCTGCAATACGGTGAAGCCAATGGCGCCACTACTTGCTTCGCTGCCGAGTGGGGCGTAGCCTTGTTAGGCAAGACTGTAATACGGTGGAACCGAAATCTCTACTGTCGCTGGCGTGTTTCATCCTAATCGCGTGCAGAGCCGCGGTAACGGCTAGTTTTTATATATTTCAGTGTTCTACTATTCTTATATTTGTACGATGAATCTATACCCAATACCGATTTTGATCATTATTAAATCTAATATTTGAGTTCAGATAATGGCCTAAGGCTTACAAACAATGTGGTGAAAATTTAAAATAAACAACACGTTCCTACTTTTTTCAACACGCAAATTCAGGTGTAGAAAAAAATTTACATGTCGGGAACATGTTATTATATTTTCAAAACTGACTGATAAACAATTTCATCCTTAAAACATAAGCGATTTGTAAAAATAAGCCTAGTTGCCTAATAATAGATTATATATTCAAATCTTTGATAAACGTCTGATTAGAACTCTTCAATAAATAAAATTTACCGACCAATTTTTCAGACAATATATTAACAAAAAAATTGGTTGTCTGTAAAGTCGGTTTACGGACAATAGTTTTACGTGATAACGTATTCCGTAATACATAACCTAAACCTCCCAAAATTTGGTTTCAATCCGCTTATCCTTGGTGTCGGAATGATAAGAAATGTCAAAAGTGACGTTTGCAACTGTCAAAGTATTATGTTCTAATAATAATTAGTTATTCCAATACTTAACTTAGAAGGCGTTGCATTTCACAAAATACTAATGTCAAAAAATTGAATTAAACATTAGAAATGCAGCCGTTTTCATGTTAAGACAAGACATACGTTATCTTCTAATTTCCATGTACGGCAAACAAAGACGACCGACCGCGTCGCGCCATGCATTAGACAACATTGCATTTATACAGCTAATTTTCTATATAAATTTGTATAAAAAAACTGTTTAGGCAAATTCTGTTATACGAAATCTATGTAAAATGTTCTCCTCTTTCGTTTAAGACTGGTTTCAAACCGATCTGATTTAAATTGAGCGAGAAATTAGCAAAAAGCACGCACAGGGTCAGGCGGAACGTTACTCGTTACGAACGTTAGGAACGTTACACTTTTTCGTGCATGCAGCCGGTGTTTTATCAATTTATAAGATTGGTGATTCATCAATTTATAAGACGTTATCACGTCAAAAATATATAATTAATACATTAACGGTTCAATCCGGATTTTTTTAGATCAGTTCTGAAGAAGCTCCAAATCCAGATCGAAACGTTAATGTATTGATTATATATTTTTGTAAATATATTGTCTGAAAAATTGGTCGATAATTTTATTTATTGAATAGATTATATACCTATAATGTCGTAATGAATAAATAAATAAATAACTTCATTTATATCGTACATGTCTGTATATAATAGCGTCAACAGTATCATTTCACTTATTTAACAAATTCATGTGCCCTGCAGTAAAAGACGTTTAATAGTAAGTACTTTCGAAATTATGTTTTGAAAAGCTTTTTGCATAGGTACAATAATTTTTATTTGACTAAGGTACTTTGTTATATATTTGAATCATGACATTGCGGGCACCCTTTTGAATAACTGTGAGACGTGTACTTGCCAATTTAATATCCTTGTTTCTAATTTCGTATTCTTGTGATTTATAGAATTTAAAAATAACTCAGGATTATTTTTCACAAAGGAGGCACATTCTAATATGTATAAATTAGTTACCGTAAGGATATTAAACTACAGGGTTCTCTGGGGGCCACGCCTGCCATGATTCGAATACATCTTTTTTGTATAAATACAATTTTCTCTATGTCTACCGAATCTCCCCAAAATATAATTCCGAAATGAATTATTGATTGAAAGTATGCGTAGTAGACATGGGTTATACTCCGACGCGTTGTGATATTAAGTTTAAAATGAGAGCCAGTGAGTTTTAACAGTCACACGCGTCGTAATACCATTACGCATGAGGTATTTTTTACACGTAACGTCTATACAAAATGGATGCTTATCACTTCATTTTCAAAAGTTTTGACAGCTCACTCATGAGCAAAAGTCATTTCTAATAGTAGGTTATAAAAGAAAACATCTGCCATTACTATGGAATTGGTATAATGTGACCAGTTTTGTTTTACTTTACTGCACTAGTATGTAATGAGTTATTTTATATATTTTAAAAAGTATGTAGTGCAAAAAAAATGCATTACTACATAGTGTTTTACAAAAATCTAAATACACCTACTCGATTCTGAAAATAGTGCTTTTAGCATGCATAGAAGAATGTGAATTATAGACGTTCGACAACTGAAGTTATAGATCAACATCAACGGTACAAAGCTCATTAGTCATTATTATTGTCGGTCGTATCTGTGTTGTCACATGTGGACGATACATTCGAAAACTAAATAAAAATATCTTCAGATGAGGACTCGATTCTTATAGGCATATAGTCGAGTACTAAATCCTTACTTGATTCTTTACCCATCATAATATTGCATATAATTATTTTACTATGAAGAAAGATTTAAAGACAATATAAAAAACCCTACCGACAATATAGTGTATTTGATAATACAGAGTGGCTTTCTTACGTGAACTTGTTTGTTTTTGGACATTATTTTAAAAAATACCCCTTAATACAACCCTTAAATATTTTTTTTTCTTAATTTCAATATTATTATCAATCCAACGTCTATACCCAATTAAATACACCCGTCAGTAAATAAACTCACATCCGTAAACTAATGCCTTCTTAAAGTTTGTAAGTCCGGTCCTGTCGTAGCAGCACATTTTACTAATTACTAAAGGGTTAAATTTCAAATTATAAACGAACCTTAGATTTTGTTTCGGTATTTTTGGGTCCAAAAACATTTTTCAATTCCTAAATACAACCCGATCGGGCCCATTCTAAATAAGCTTCGTGCGGTGGTGGATTCGAACGTGTGAGCCAAAATTATATACATATATTAAAAATTAAAAAATGGTGCTAAAATGTTTAGTAGGTTATGAAACGTCGAGAAGTTTTGGTCCGACTGCTAGGTCCCGCCATCCGACCGACGCCAATAGTATAAGTGCCTTATGGCAAATACACTAATAATTATGCATTATTTTCCAGTAGAGTCAGTGAATTAATCTGAGAATGGTATTTCTACCCATCCTGATGATTCAAACGTTGTCGCTTTACTTATATTTGACAAAAAATGTAGGAACGACATTATTATTAACGATAAATTGTCAAGTGTCAACTTTCAAAACTTTGAACAGCTTTTGCTACTAAAGTAACCACTGGCGGCTTGCCAGGTGTTCGATACTTTCATCAGGGAAGGTAAGAAATACCATTCTACAAAGTTTCAGCTTTTAAAAAATTGCATACAAAATAAGTTCACTGGCACTTGGGCTATTAGTTCTATATATAGCATACATCCTGTAGATACGTAGCACCGCAACCTTCAAAGCTTCATCATTTTCTCTTGAGCTGATGAAATATTGTCATCATATGTCATGTGACACACAGAGAACATGTCGTATGCACACACACGTCATCACGTGTTGCTTGTTTTGTGAAGCTTCGTTGCTGACAGCAGACATATTCTTTAAAGGTACCTACATCGACGTACTGAGCTGTAATGACGTTTTCAAAATAGCTACTTTCATGTTTCCAAAAGAAAAAAAAATGAGTTGGTTCAGTTCTAGTTGTACCGCATTGCGTCCCGTAGGACTATGTCTTTTGAAAAAAAAATCACTGTGTGCATTTTTAGATGTTTTTTTTTTTCAAAATTGTATCTGTACTCTTATATACATCTTTATATATAAAAACTAGCGGACCCGGCGAACTTCGTACCGCCTAACAGTATAATATATATATATATATATATATATATATATATATATATATAGATATGTTTTCTATACAAGGTGAGATCATTTGGTGATAAATGCTATACAAATGGAGATCCGTTTTGACAAGCCGAGATCCGAATCGGATCTCGTTGTGTTTCTATGTGTATATCAATTTTTTTCGGTTAATATGGGTGTGGGGAATGCGCAGTTAAATTTTAGTCCGGATCTCCATTTACTCATTTTTATCAATTTTTATACACGAGTAGTTCAACCAAACGTCTAGTGAGGTCACTGCTGTGCCAAACTTGTATATAACACTTCGTGCACAACCTGAGATCCTGTATAATCGGCAACACTGCGTCGCATATTTTCATACACACAGACGCCTTTATTTATTTTATGTTATATCATCTAAGTTTGTTTCGGAGCTCAAGCCTCAAACCGAGTGAATAAAATTCAAAAATTTGGAATTTTGTAACATTGAATTTTATAATGATTATGTTAATGAGTAAAACCGTAGGAATAGGGAAGATTAAAGGCTAGCGGTTAAATATAATTGATTTATCTACATACCTATATGAGTATTTGAAAAAAAAAGTTGAGTATGCTATGATATTGAAATTGAAGTAAAAAAAATTAGATTTGCAGTATTTCTAAATAATTTCTTTTAGTTGTTCGTTTGTTTATAATAAAGGAGTAATGGCTTGAGGCAGGAAGCAAACAATGTAGATATTTCCAGAAAAAAAAATAAAAAAAATATTATCAAAAGTTTTTATTAAACTGAAACTGTACTTATTACAATAAATACAATTATCGACCAATTTTTCAGACAAATATATTAACAAAAAATTGGTTGTCTGTAAAGTCGGTTTACGGACGATAGTTTTACGTGATAACGTATTCCGTAATACATAACCTAAATTTATATAATAATTATAATAATTCGAATCTATGATATTGCATCTTTCGCTTCAAATTTAGGTAAATTTTATTAAGTAGAATAATAAAACACTATAAAAAGTACACTATTATTATATATGGCATGTATCTCTTTTGCGCATGCGCCGATTTTCCCCAAAAAATTTACAAAAATTTCTAGTAAAAATAGATAGAGTAAAAACCATTTTAAAAACTATATTATTATTATATAAAACATCATTATAAGAGATATATTCTTTTACGCATGCGCCGATGTTCCCCAAAAACAATAGGCCACTTCATATTTGCATATCAAACATCCTCCCAAAATTTGGTTTCAATCCGCTTATCCTTGGTGTCGGAATGATAAGAAATGTCAAAAGTGACGTTTGCAACTGTCAAAGTATTATGTTCTAATAATAATTAGTTATTCCAATACTTAACTTAGAAGGCGTTGCATTTGACAAAATACTAATGTCAAAAAATTGAATTAAACATTAGAAATGCAGCCGTTTTCATGTTAAGACAAGACATACGTTATTTTCTAATTTCCATGTACGGCAAACAAAGACGACCGACCGCGTCGCGTCATGCATTGTACAGCATTGCATTTATACAGCTATTTTTCTATATAAATTTGTATAAAAAAATTGTTTAGGCAAATTCTGTTATACGAAATCTATGTAAAATGTTCTCCTCTTTCGTTTAAGACTAGTTTCAAACCGATCTGATTTAAATTGAGCGAGAAATTAGCAAAAAGCACGCACAGGGTCAGGCGGAACGTTACGCGTTAGGAACGTTACGTTACACTTTTTCGTGCATGCAGTCGGTGTTTTATCAATTTATAAGATTGGTGATTCATCAATTTATAAGACGTTATCACGTCAAAATAATAATTAATACATTGACGTTTCGGTATTAATTATTATTTTTTGTTAATATATTATGTCTGAAAAATTGGTCGATAATTTTATTTATTGAAGAATTCTAATCAGACATTAATCAAAGATTTGTACTTATTACATATTTTTATAAGTGTTATATACGAATACTTTTATTTGTACCCAGTTCTTGTCCTTAAATAAATCTGGATATTTTTCCGGTAATTCTAAGCATTCTGCTTTTTTGGGAGAATTTTTTTTTGACGTGATAACGTCTTATAAATTGATGAATCACGTCAAAATAAAAAGATGAAACACCGGCTGCATGCACGAAAAAGTGTAACGTTCCTGACGTTACTAAGTGAGCGACTAGAATGCCTTCGGTAATTTTGCAGCAGATATCATCAACCGATTGAGATGAAAATTTGTATACACGTTTAGTTTGAATGACAATGCATGGTTAGCTGTGTGACGTCACTCTAAATCCAATATGGCGGACTTCTAAAGATGGCGGACTAATTTTATTATGCTTTCCGACAATATGGGTATCAAATGAAAGGACTTGCTGCGAAAAACTCGAAAAATAAAGTGACGTCAGTCTAAAACCAATATGGCGGACTAAGTTTTTTATGCTTTCCTACAATATGAATATCAAATGAAAGGACTTGCTGAAAATAACTCGAAAAATAAAGTGACGTCACTCTAAATCCAATATGGCGGACTTCTAAAGATGGCGGACTAATTTTATTATGCTTTCCTACAATATGGGTATCAAATGAAAGGGCTTGCTGAGAATAACTCGAAAAATAAAATGACGTCACTTTAAATCCAATATGGCGGACTTCTAAAGATGGCGGACTAATTTTATTATGCTTTCCTACAATATGGGTATCAAATGAAAGGGCTTGCTGAGAATAACTCGAAAAATAAAATGACGTCACTCTAAATCCAATATGGCGGACTTCTAAAGATGGCGGACTAATTTTATTATGCTTTCCTACAATATGGGTATCAAATGAAAGGGCTTGCTGAGAATAACTCGAAAAATAAAGTGACGTCACTCTAAAACCAATATGGCGAACTTCTAAAGATGGCGGACAAATTTTATTATGCTTTCCTACAATATGGGTATCAAATGAAAGGGCTTGCTGAGAATAACTCGAAAAATAAAGTGACGTCACCCTAAATCCAATATGGCGGACTTCTAAAGATGGCGGACTAAGTTTTTGACGTGATAACGTCTTATAAATTGATGAAACACCAGCTGCACGCACGAAAAAGTGTAACGTTCCGCCTGACCCTGTGCGTGCAAGCGAGAGCGCAGTAATGTATTATTAAATATGATATTCGAGCGGAATACGTTATCACGTAAAACTATCGTCCGTAAACCGACTTTACAGACAACCAATTTTTTAATATGAGTTTTGAAAAATTGTAACATTTTAGATTTTTGCTATTTATTCCATGATCCACGGCAATTTTCTTTGTCTGTGTTTACTTTACTCTTCTCCTTTTTGCGTGGTGTTTCTGTAAAAAATAAGCGTAAGAAGAATTCGAATTTTCGTATTAATAAAACAAAATAATACAAAGAATATTAATTTTATTTTAACGTGATTTAAGCTGTTCTGTCAAGTTTGCAAGTCTACAGAAATCGCATAACTTCGAGTTCGCGCAATTTGGAGTAGCGTAATACGGGATATTACAAGGTATATAGATTTTAATGGGATTATCTTCAAAAATAAGTCATGTCTGTGATACTCTGTACCTATATCAGAATAAACTTTATATATATAAGCAATAATTATTTTACAAAATTCTAAATTTCAACAGGGATTTTTATGGGGTTTCATGCACTTTCGGTGATCATTCATAAAAATTGATTTAGGTATTTTAATAACCCTGAAGCTACCTAAGATTTTTATTAATTTATTATTTGTTAACAGTCAATTAAATTAACTGATTTAATAAAAGAAAAACTTTGTCACCCTGCATATCTAATATGACGCAAATCGGGCCTAATGTTTATTATAAACTTTTTGTCTTAAAATCATGCACAAATAAACCCCCTTTAAAATTGACACTCAATTACGAAGCAGTCTGTATTGAAAAATAATTTGTTTTAGTTGGTACACATAATAATTATTATTTATTACCTATATAAGATATGTTTAAAAAAAATCCTAAAATATGTATTTAGGTATTATTTAATTATATAAGAAGCTTCTACCCGAAATAAAACGAAAGGAAAATAATTTTTTTCCTACAATTTTTATAGTTTATTTATAAAATAGCATACCTATAAAACTGTTCGTGCGTCTTCGTATGACCCATAAAAGTAGCCAATTGTTCCATTTCATTATCGTTAAGGTTTAAAATTTGTAAAACAGTTGCAATTTGTTTTCTGAGACGGGAAGATGTTAAAGTACCTGGATTTTTTTCGTTTTAACGAAACAAAAGGCAATTTATGCATTACAATTTTAATTTATCAATGATGAAATATTAAAAACAACAATTTTATAGTCTTTCAAATTTTATTACAAAATGCTTTTAATAACAGCAAAATATTTTGCTGTACTATAAAAGGGTTTTTGCATTCACAAAAAAGAGTTTTGCTTGAATGTAGCTTAAAAATTAAAAAGTTAATTTAACTTACCTTCGTTTTGTATACTAGCAGTTGTCGTGTATTTTTTATTTATAGCCAGATTTACTAACTTTTTCCGACGTGATAACATTTTGGAGCAAATTATTTTTCGTCACTATCACAATTCGAACACTTATTAACTACTAAAAGTGCACGCGTACTGCGTAGCAACGTCACAAAAATTTGGCAATGTTGCAGGATCTCATTTTATGCTACATACATCGTGATATACATTTCCGGATCTCCACTTGTTTACATTTTATAACAGATCTCGTTTTGTTCAAATTTTATCACGAAAAATTTAAACGCAGAAATTGTTTCCCCTCTGCGGGGTTATAGATTAAGGACAATAAAAGGAAGCTTTTTGTGAAAAAGATACTCCAAAAAACCTTTTTTTTGTGGTGGACCTCGGGTTGTCTGTAATTTAGTCGGATCTCCACTTGATACAAAAACATATATATATATATATATATATATATATATATATATATAGCGGCCCTGTACGTGCTTCGCTACGTATAAAGTGAAATAATAAAACAATTTAATTGGAACATCTATCTATCTATTTTATTTATTTTAAAATATACATGGACGTATATGTGTGTATGTCGAGCACTCCGGCTGCGCCGTCGTGCCCGGTGCAAAAGAACGAATGGGGAAGGAAGAAAAAAAATTTAGGGGTGGACTACCCCTAACATTTAGGGGGATGAAAAATAGATGTTGGCGAAGTGACACCTGTAGACATCTGGCGGGGATAACTAATTAAATGACGATTGATCAGTTTTCGACCGGAGAGGAAAAATGATTAAATTACTAAAATGGCTATTAAAAAATAAGGGTTGATCGTAGAAGGGTGAAAATTGAGGATTGTATGTATTTTTGTATGTTGTATCATAAAAAAATAGAAATTAAAAATTTTGTCTAAAAAATAAAAAAAAAAATTTAGGGGTGGACTACCCCTAACATTTAGGGGGATGAAAAATAGATGTTGGCCGATTCTCATAGATACCGGATAAGCACAAAAAATTTCATCAAAATCGGTCAAGCCGTTTCGGAGGAGTATGACTTCGAAAACTGTGACACGAGAATTTTATATATTAGATTACGTGTCACATGTTTGTCCGCGATGAACTCCTAAACTACTGAACTGATTTTAAATTTGATTTGCACACCGTGTGCAATTCGACCCAACTTGAAAGATAGGATAGCTTACATTTCAATTTATAGTCGCAATATTATTTTATTGCAAATTATTTGTCTATTCCTTGACAGTCATAATACAACCATATAAGATGGCGAACCTGTTGACTGGATTGAGTGAATATTCAATAGATGGCGCAACGAACTTAACTACCATATAAGATGGCAATACCTGTTGACTAGATTGAGTGAATATTCAATAGATGGCGCAACGAACTTAACAACCATATAAGATGGCAATACCTGTTGACTGGATTGAGTGAATATTCAATAGATGGCGCAACGAACTTAACAACCATATATCTAGATCGAGGATGTAAAAAAACTGAATATCGTTTAAAACTGCTCGGCACGACGGCGCAGCCGGAGTGCTCGAAATAGAGCAAGTGTTTTAAAGATCAGTTATCCACGAATACTTTACGCTATTTTTTTTCGAGTTTTGCTAGTTCTATTATAATATTATAACTATATTTACTTAAACAATAGTACAGAACCTGAAACAAAATTAACTAAAAAAAAACATAGATACCTTATATAGTCAAAAAAGATCTATATGAAGACGAAAAGATCATTACTCAATCTGTGAACTGGTGCTGGTAAAGCTGCATGCACATTCATGCCATCAATCATTTATATTTTCTTTTCCTTGACTGTTCCGTCTACTCGATTCATTTTTCAAAGACAACTGCAACAATAATTTTATTATAAGGCTAAATTGCATACTTTGAAGAAGTCACAGAGAAGTTTTAAGATATTTGAAAAGAAATGTTAATGTTTTTTTTTTACATTATTCAGGATCATGATTATCAAAATTAGAAATGTTATGTTTTCTGCAGATTTTCCAGGGGGCATTTTACACAAAGTTTGCATTATCTGCACTTGATGAAGTAAAAATTAAGAAGTTAAACATATTTTTTTATTGGTTTCTTGATAAAACTGTAGCAGAAAAGTATATTCCTCCATGTTTGAAAATAATAAGTCTACAATTTTGAAAAAAATGTTACCTACCTACAAAAAGTCAATATCGATTTTTCAATAGTTTTAAATTTTAGTGCTAAATAAATCTTTATGAAGTCATTAACTAATGGATATTTTATTTTAAAATGTTTTCCGGTACAAATAATTTTTTTTTTGTTAGTTTTTTATTTGCAACTTTTCTTTTGTTAAATAATGTACGTAACTTTCAGCAAATGGAGTACATTCATGCTTGACGTTATTTTATTTGTTGAAGAAAAATTAAAATAATTGTAGATAGACAAATTAACATAAATAAATTATTTCTTTCTGCGTAAATTAGGTATTTTCTAAAATTAACATACTAAATATGTAACATTGAATGTCACGCACTATTTAGTTATATTTAGATGCAAAAGATAAAACAGATATAGGTATTACTATATATTCTTTCAAAATATATTTCTATTAACTAATATAGTTGTTCATCCACAACATTAAATACAGAACAATACTTGAAAAAGCTATTGGAATACAAACTGGTAAAAGCATCTGATAAACATTTGAAATTAGTATAAA
The DNA here is from genome assembly GCA_963575645.1 of Xanthostigma xanthostigma. Classification (NCBI taxonomy): domain Eukaryota; kingdom Metazoa; phylum Arthropoda; class Insecta; order Raphidioptera; family Raphidiidae; genus Xanthostigma; species Xanthostigma xanthostigma. The sequence goes on from OY754468.1 coordinate 20,704,325, forward strand.
ATTTATTAAGCGACCACAAAAAGCTATTTGAATGAAAACTCTAACAACAAAAGCTTGTGATAAACAATCAGATGGTCATTAAAATTATCGTTTATTACATCGTTAAGTGTGCTTCCACAAGCTTTTGTGGCTAAAAGGACATTATGTACCGACTAATACAATGTCTACCAGCTACCTGTTTACATATTTTATTAGAAATATAATCACCAACATTTTGTATAACTACGATACCTTTAGGTTGCAAGGTACAGTGGCTTATGGTTTTTGTAGAGCATCAATTTAGTTGCAGAAAGTACTGTGCACATGACAGATTTCATCCACATTGTAAATTTAGTTTAAATATTAAAAAAAATGAATTCTGAAGGCCCTAAACCAGGCCTGGGCAAATGGTAGGGGAAATAGAATGCGGGAACCTTCTTTTTTTTTTTGCTCTCCAAATGCGTAAATAGAATGTGAGGACCTTTTTTTTTTGCTCTACGAATGCGAAAATAGAATGTGAGGTACTCTTTTTCTGCAAATTTTTGGCCCGCGGTGAAATGTTCGTCAGCCATCCGGCCCGCGGTCAAATTTTCATCATCTATGTGGCCCGCCGATCAAAATATTTGCCCGCCCCTGCCCTAAACTTTATATAAATACACAAATAAAAAGCTAACTCTGCTATAATAATATGAAAAACACCGATTGCTGATGAAACAACGCAATATTAGGAAAATTCTTATTATCCAAACGATGTCACTGTCGGGACTCGAATTTTTTACTATCGAGGCGGCTAAATTATCAATTATTCTACAGTGATTTATCTAAACGATCAACCTTACTCATATTAAAGCAATATGTGTAACTATTTTTTTAGGGAGTTTTTTGTTATAACGAAGGACGTTATAAAGACGTTACACTGTATTTTATCGATAGTTTACGAGTCAGGCTCGCCTCCGTGTAAAGTAAAAGTAAGGTTTGCGTTATATTATAGTTTTGTTAGAAGTAAATTAGAATATGTGTTAATAGTTTGGAGTCCGTATCACCATAATTATATCAAACGTATTGAAGTGATACAAAGTAAGTTTCTGCGATATGTTTTTTTTAGTGTTTTTCATATTTATCCGACAATGATGCCATATAAAGATCTAGTTAAAATGTTTGATGTGGACACAATGGAAAATAAACGTAATCATGCTGTAATACTTCTCTTTTATAATAAACTTATTCATAATAATATGGTCAAGGACTAATTTTAAAGTTTCAAGTGTACCAACTAGGCCAAAACATCAGCTTTTGTCACGTCTTCAAGCTTCAACACAACATTTTGACAATTTAGCATTGTGTAGGATGGTGACATTAGTGAATACTGAATAGCTGCAAGCTAACAAACAATTTTTAGACTTTTTCCAGATTAGTTATAAGGCTTTAAGAAAATTAATAAGATCATGAACTTATGATTTAGATATTGGTAATATTTTTATAACGTGTTTTTCTTTTCTTTTTTTTAACATGTATTCATTTTCTGTAATTTGTAATTTCCCTGTTATTGGAGTTATATCTGTTGGGAAATAAATATTTATTATTATAAAAATTTCCGTGTTATGGTCAAAATAGTCGACTTCATTGATTAGCCGACTATTTTGTCGGCGTTGTCCATCTCTAGTGTGAATGCAGCCCAAATTTTCGACAGATGAAGCTGCAACGGCAGAGTACAACGGGCGTGTGAGTCTTTCTATTCAACTCGATGGCATCGGGACAAGAAGACGAGAGAATCCATTAGTGCGAGCGCGTTGCACAATTAAAGCCAGGCGGTAATTAATCTCGCCGTGGGGGCCACCAGGGTACACTGCCTCTTGCCCCTCTTATGCTGTACCTTCATTTTCGTAACCATTCGTATAGCTGGCCGCTTCGACATATCTCCCACTTGTTCACAGCTGAGTAAATTCTATATTTCAAGTCTGAACAAATTAAATAATATTTGACAGGAATTGTTAAATTAAAAATTATTTCCTGCATATATACGAAGTTCTAGCAGATATCGTTTTACATGACAAAATTTTAATACTTTTACATGACACATTATCCAATAATTAGAAAACTAAAGTTATGAAAAATACGCAAAATTTCGAGTTTATTTGAAGTAGAAAAATAACAAAAACGTAGTTGAAAAAATCTAAATATAAAATTGATATTATTATTTTAAATTTCACAGTGTATGAGGCTCTGAAGATACATTTTTCGAAATGTTGGCCACAAGTGAAACATTGGTAACACTTCTATTCAAAATTGTTCAGCAGCCAAACTTTCTTTCAACCCTTAATACTTTTTGGAACAAAACTTATAACGGACAGTGTATTTAATTTTTTAATAATACATAATGAAAATATAGTAAATGGCACCCCCGCTTTTTTACTATAATTGAATTATTTTGTTAATAACTTAATTTTTATTTTAATCTTATTCCAAATTAATTACTCATAGTCGCGTCAATGAAGCCTTTTACTTCGAACTTCGTAGAAACAGCTCTGATTTTGATGATTTTTTTTAAAACTTAGTTTTTTTATATTATTGAAAATCAGAAACATTTTGGGGCGGGGAACGAATTATTTATATTGTTTAAAGGGCTGCCCGTCAGAGGCAGTTGATGGATTTAAATGAAATTTTTACAGCTTATTGAAGGCATAAAAAACAAGGACTTGATGAAAGGATTTTTGTTTTGGTTGAAAACTTCGGCTTTTATAACAATCTGTCCACGCAAATTCGGGTGTAAGCTTTTAGATGCCGCCATTTTATTAATTTTCAAAAAAAAATAAATAAAATCTTCTATTAGGTCTTAGATTTACTATTAAACTAAAGACTTTTCTTTGTTTTATCGATTTTGGATGCACCAGCACAAAGTTATGATGCGGTCACCGCAAAGCATTACCTACTTGTGAGAGGGGTCCAACAGATGGCTATAACTTTGTCCAAAATTCTTTTTTTTTTTTGAAAATTTAGTGAAGTCAAGTTGAAATATTATTAGCTTTATAAAATAAATTAAATTTTGTCGAAAAATTTTTTTTTTAATTTTTCATGCCTCTGACTGCCCCTAGCCCCTTAAACAATATAAATAATTTGTTCCCCGCCCCAAAATGTTTCTGATTTTCAATAATATAAAAAAACTAAGTTTAAAAAAAATCATCAAAATCGGAGCTGTTTCTGCGAAGTTCGAAGTTTTGCCTGTTTTATGTATTCATTCACGCGACTATCATAATAATTGATTGATTGTTGGACTTCCTATTGCTGTAACACAAACTCTTCATACTTAAAAATTATTTTCTACTTTTAGTTTGGTTTGCTATTAAAGCGTGTTTTTTTAGTTTGTTTAAACTATATTTTTTTAACTTAACCTTACCTAGGAAGTCTTCAGATTATCTAGTAAATGTGAATCAATTTTTCCACTTCAACGGTCTCCGCCAGATAATCTGTAGGTTAACAAGTTAATCTGCACTATAATTGATTTACGCACATTAGTGGTAACATATCCACATACATACATACAAAGAATTTTATATAATAGTACCTACAGATATTTATTCTTTAATCTAAACCGCTGACATTTATGATATCTACATAAAAATTAATTGCAGCCGGAGCTAAGTAAATGCAGTGCTTTTTCTGCAATGCATCGCTCGGATATATGTATGTGGTGTATAGAGTTCAGTGTCCAAACTGTATAACAAATCGGTCTAAGCGAATGAACGAAATAAATGTAGCGCCATTTTTCTTTTACAGACGTTGTTAATTACAAGAAAATCACTTATATATAAAAAAGACATACATATAAGAAACCACCATCTCTCTTTTAACGTAAACTAGTGTTTCCGAAATTTTTTTTACTCTTGAAATTTCAGACCCTTACAAAATAATGCATAGATTTTTTACAATAAGTGAATGCGCTACTTATTTTTTTCTTTTTTAACAAAAAAAAAAAAAAAATATTATGTCTTCTTACTTCCTTGTAAATCGAAATATTAAATTTTTTAGACTCGTGCTATTCAGAACAAAATCTTTATTTTGACGAAGATCAGCCAAAGATTGTTCTAATAGTTGGGGAGCTATCAAAGATTTTTGGGTAGGTATTTGAGGCAGTGTGAAAATTTGTGTAACTGCACCACCCTTCGATTTTGTGTTCATACATTACATTACAGCAATACACTTGAACATTTAAAAAACAAAATTAATAATTTTGAAAAACCTACAACGAATGTAAATTTTGTTTTTCAAATGTTCAAGTGTATTGCTGTAAAAACACTAGTAACGGACGCTTGTTAGATCTATTCGTAGCACGTTTGTTATGTTTTTTGCGATTAATTTTATGTGCAGTGCAGCGCCCCCCTGGGGCGTTACCATCGCAATATCTATCTAAGATTCAACGCAAATGAATTACAAACCCTTTACAGAAAACCGCATCTGAATTGATCCAGATAAATTTCGACATTCGAGTGCACAAACAAACAAATTAACAAACAAACAATGTCTCAGGCTAAACGCATATAACTTCGTCGTTCCATCGCGGGTAAAAAGAAGTGTTAAACGAATTAACGCTGCCTCAAATACCTACCCAAAAACTTCTGATAGCTCTTAGACTATAATAATTTGTACAAATATAGGCTTTGTGACATTTTATATATTTTGTATTATACCTACCAGAGAACTATGATTTTGACTTTTTGTGACAAGAATTTATAATAAATAAAGAAACATAAAGAAAAACAGTCGGTTTAAAAACGTAACTGAGACAACGTTTTAATGTCATAATTTAAAGCGAAGCCTTAGAGCCGCGAACAACGCGAGGTCGCGGAAACGGAACCGTGTTGTACGGTAAGTACCTCTACCTATACCTACCTACACTCATACATTGTACAAGCCAACGTGTTATCCCGACTGCTAGTACAACTATTTGTCTGGATTTCTTGGCAGTTGTCTAAATTCACGAGCGGCCATTAAACATGCTCTGCTTCAGTCGGCTGCTTTAGCGTGTAACATCTAAGGTGTGTGGATATTTAAAAGGTAGGCTCACCTCACCCGCTGAAAATATTACGTTAATAGGCATGATACAGTTCTATAATGTACACGTCTACTATTTCCGAAAAAAAAAAACTAATTTCAGCAATGAATTTAATTTTAATACAAATTACTGCATTTCTATCTTTCTATTTCGAAGTAATCGCGAAAACGCTTGTTACGTCACGCCTTAGTGACAGCTGACATTAGATGTTGTATTTATGGGTGTAGAGTTGCCGTGCAGAGGTATTTTGTAGAAAGGTATGATTTATATTAAGTATTTTCTTAAAAGTAGGAACTTAGTAGTAAAATTAGTATGGCTTTTTTTAGTTGCAAGTTAACCAATCTCAAAAATAACCCATGACATGAGTGTTATAAAATATCACAAAAAACGAAAAAACAACGAATCAACTAATTAAATTATGCAGAAGTGAATGATCGCAACAAAGTTTTAGCGACATGGTGATTATTTACTTCAAGTGTTTATATTCTCTTTGATTTAAAAAGGTGTGACGTCATTCGATGTTTCAGTTAACATGGCCGATTGCAGTATTTTATATTTTTATTTTATTAAAAATCTTATTAATCTCAACGTTTATATTAACACTGGGTCATTTTTTAGAATCCTTTCAACATAGGTATATTTATTTCTAAAACCATTTATTCTTTGATTTTTTTATATTGCCATCATGCCTATTCTGAAGAGTTGGAAACACGTCCTGAACTACTTCTCCTTCAACCCCACTTCGTGGCAGCCAGAGGCCAATCAGAAAGAATCTTTATTAATTTGAGTTTAAGCGTTGTCAAACGTATTTTTCGTTCAATCCTAAAGTTTACCCATTGAGTTGTAGATATGGAGTGCTAATGTACTACTGCGCATATACAAACCGTCAAGAAAGAGAAGGCGATAGACATGGTATGTCTCGATTACCAAAATTTTAACTAAAACAGCAGTTGTCGGTTGGTCTGTACGTACGTTCGAGCTGTACAGGTCGCCAGTCTTGACGAATCGTTTTGGTTTATTTTTTATTTGCTTTGTTTATTATCAGAATAGAAGCCTATTATTTAAATTCTTTTAAATAAGTGCAGTAGTTTAATTTTTATAAACAATTTTATTTTATGACGGCTATTAAAGTTTTCAGCACATTTCTATAATTGATATTTGATCAAATATCTTCTTTAGTCAATCATTATTAAATATACAGCTGATTTGAACGGTCTTTCTATGAATATAGAACCTTGTCTTATATCTGCGTACCACTACCTACATGTATAATATATATTATGTAAGTTATTTAGTCTTCTAAGTGATTGATTGCCTTTTGCACTAAGAGACCTGTGATCAACGATTTATCAAACAATGAGCTTATTTCATTATTTTTTACAATGTAACATTCTAATCGTTTATTCATTCATTCGACGCCATATACAGTATGTCCGTCAATATAACCGTCTATTACTAAATGACGCTGAACACCTCAGCTGTTAAGCGTCTATAATTCACAATCTCTCTCTCTCTCTCTCTCTCTCTATTACTAAAATGATAAAAAACGGAGCCATTTTAGTGAAATTACGTATCTCACAGACTCAAGAACTACATATGCACATTACTTTAAATTTGTCATAGTTATAAAGCTTGCGTGTCTGCACCAAGTATACAAAAATATTTTTACTTCCCAGTATATTGCGAAGCTATTGTAATGAATTCGAGATTTTTTAAACATATTTTTATGTTTCAAGGTCATGCGTGTAAAGGTACGTACATACGTACGCACGTGGTCATTTCTTTCTAGCACGAAATCTTGCAAACAAAAAAACGATATCGAATTCGTCAGGGTGTCACCAATCGATGCGTATTAACGTCTATATGATCCGAAAGAAATTTTGTCAAAATCGTTTATCTTTTGTTTAAACAAAATGATTGCACAAAAATTAACAAAATAATAGACTGGAGAACTTGAGTTCTGATATGAACGGTTATATTTTTTCCCCTTGTAGCAGGCTCTAAAAAGTGAGCACTTCAAAAAGGCGTCAATATTTTAACATCTACTTTAATAAATATTGAAATCGGTTTGTTTTGTTTTTTGTCCTTTCAAGATATTAATAGATTTTTGTATCCTGTTTGAGACCATTTTCTGATTTATCCTGTGATATTAGTGATTATTGGACGACGAAAAAACTGACCGCAAATTTTTTTTGTTTAAAGCTGGACGAGCACTAAGTCGACTCACATCAGCCCAATTTCTCAAGATTACGAACAAGCTGAAACAAAGAAAAAATGTTTAATTTTTTAAGAAATCCGTTAATATTATCCGTGACCATTGTGATGTCAGATGTGTTAAGCATTTTCATTGACCAGGCAATTGTAAAGCGTTCCTTCAGCTGTTCAAATAGCTCTTTAAATTCAGGAGTTCAATTCAAATATCAATTCACCGTTGACACGCTCATAACCTCAGCTGTCGAACGTCTATAATCTTCTATTTACTCTAATCAATTCACTTGAACTGTGTAAACGCAACATTTCATTTTCCTAGAATTTCAATTATGAATATACCTAACTCAAAATACATATTTGCAGCGAATCATTCAGTTAATTACTTTTTAATTAAATTTCAAAGAAAATCAATTATTAGTGAGTAATACTACAAAAGTAAATAAACGCTGCTTACTTAAAATAACAAAATTTGTTGTAATTACATTTCGTAAACCGTACGGCGCCCTTCTGATTTTGATTCACTTTATGTCAAATTGAGACTTATTTTGAGTTTCTGAACCGATGTTGAACAAAACAGAAAACTTTTGTATATCTTGCTGATAAAACTACTTTAATCTGGAACACCTTTTCCTTTTTAGATTTTATCAAAAACTAGCTGTCCGGTCTAGCTTCGCTCCGGTAGAGTTAACTTTAAAATAAATCGTAGTGAACTGAAAATTCATTCAGCTTTGCCAAGTGCAATGAGCTGCCAAAGGACACCGCACAAACCTTATGGGATTTGGATCTCGCGTAAATTAATCGAAAATAGTTTTATTTTATAGTTTAAAGGACACTAAGAAAAAGTGTCCATGGGCGGCATAGCCTAAAAACCAATAGATTTTTAGTTACAGATAAGTTTAGCAGATTTTCGATATAGGGATATCTATTGAGTTCACAAACTCTTTTGTGCTTTTTTTAGAAATAAAAAATAGTTGAAAACTAGGTAATGCAGGAAGGTGTCGCCTGTATAAAATAATAATGTCATATTTGAATTCAGCGCACTCGAAAATATATTTCTAGAGCTTAGGATTTTTTAAGATTGTGAATTCAATGGATATCTCTATATCTAAATTCTCGCTAAACATATCTATAGCTAAAAATCTATTGGTTTTTAGCCCATGCGCCCATGAACACTTTTTCTTAGTTAGGTACCTTTAAACTATAAAATAAAACCATTTTCGATAAATTCAACTAAAAGCCAAATTCCATAAAGTTTGTTCAGGGTCCTTTCATGACTGCTGCAGGTCTTTCTGTTAAAGATTACAAGTATCTTCTATTTTATAGTTACGACTTTTCGCCTCCTGAAACGTGCTGTTCTAGACTCTACCCTACCTAACCTATCAGTAAATTCGCCCATGTAGAGTTCCATATTAATAAGTAAGGTGTATAGGAATATAAAATGGAGTCTGAAGATTTTAGCATTTTAAATACATGCATGTTATGCATACAAAGATATTCCTGTAATTGATGTGTGCTTATTTTTTTAAATATGTAATTAGACGGAAGGTGTAATTACGATTCATCACATAATTAATCTCATTGTTTTTCACATCGGTATTCGTTCGTTCTTTTTTCAAAAAACTAAATTAATATTCACTTTTAAATACAGTTTGTACTGTTGTAAATATCTATCTAGACAAACCCAATTATAATTATGCATGTTATATATACTTAAGACTATTCGTCCCTGCAAATACCCTTCATCTCAAATCTTTTCCCCTCGCCTAAAAACGGTTCGCGCTCTCCCGACGCTATTTTTAAAGCTAGAGGGTTCTGGTAAACGCCAAATGAAAGACAAAGAATCAGACTACAGATCCTTCAGGCGAATTTTTTGAAAAACAGTCTCGCCTACGTGTGAAATATTACGTAACTTATTATTTTTTTCAAAAGGTTGTAAGTTTTTTCAGGAATATTTTTTCAAAATATTCGCCTTAAGGATCTGTAGTCTGATTCTTTGTCTTTCATTTGGCGTTTACCAGAACCCTCTAGCTTTAAAAATAGCGTCGGGAGAGCGCGAACCGTTTTTAGGCGAGGGGAAAAGATTTGAGATGAAGGGTGCAGGGGGTATTTGCAGGGACGAATACTCTTAAATGCTTCTACATAAGTTCCGGCTAGACCAGGGGTGGCGAACCTATGGCACGCGTGCCACAGATGGCACGCGACAGATTATTATGGACACGGCATTCATTCAGGTGTAAAATAGGAATAATTAAAAACATGCTAGATGTCGATAAAAAATAAACGAACGTTTGGTAATTGAGACCCTTGAATTCTGTATTGTCAAATAAATCCATGTATGTTTGTCTTTGCGATTCCGACATTTTCATGTATTTACATATAAAGATTATTCTTGGTGATAATAAAATTAACATTAATTATCTTTGCATGAAATAAAATAATAAATAAATAATAGCTATTTGTACTACAAATCGGAAAAGTGGCGATGTATGGCATAGAGTAGATACAGAACGAGCCGATAGATTGCGCTGTATCTAACTTGTTTTGTTTTTTAAACGTAACTCATAGAATTAAAAAATGTTGTGTCCACAATTCATTAATATTGACAAAACAATTGGCCTTCTATAAAAAGAAATAAAATTCTTCAAATTATTTAAATTTCTGGGTTTACCTTAGTCGAGATTTTCATCTGTCAAAATATCTCCACTAACTGAAAGCATTTTAATACAAATCCCATCTATCTACCAGCACAAGGTAAACGGAGTCCAGAGAAGCTTAGCTGTCCTGTGAACGCAGTATGAATATTGATATCTTTGAACAACAATATAGCAAGTTAATGCGATCATCACAAAGATTATTTTGAAAGCACAAGTGCTTTTCACTTTTCTCGCCTTTCAGTTCTTTCACAATAATGCGATTTTCAAGTTTACCTTTGATCAACCGCCTTTTCTTACATTCTGCAGACTGCCAATCAAGTACATTTTTATAATTTCATCATTATTTTTGCTCGATATACCTACAACAAATCTACAGCACTTTATTCTGCCAGTCAAATACTATAAAATAAAAGAAAATGTATTATACCACCCAGTGATGACAAAATATTTATTGAGTCAGTATTCAAAATTACTGAAAATGGCGTTTCAGAAAATATACCTTTGAAGTAAAACTTCTTTAAGCGCGACTTAAGAGTAAGTCAGATCTTTTTTCGGACGGAAGTATCCCCAGTTTCCGCTAATTAAAGGCATCGACTGACAGATGGCGGCATCGTCGAAACCATCTTGAACGAAACGTGAAATATAGCTACGTGCTCAAACCAATTCAAATCAAGACTGGCAGATGACGACATCAAAACGCATCTATAGGAAACATAGCTACGGCCGCAAACCAATAATCATAGCCGGCGTAATTTAGTTTACGAGTGATTTAATTTATGAGTGACTATTTGCAAAAAAGTGAGAGTAACACTGGTCACGAGTCGTCTGTAGAGAATAGGATGTCCATACTAGTGATGTGCCGGATATCCGTATCCGTATCCGTATCCGCGGATATCCGAGGAAGAAGAAAGATCCGTATCCGTTAGTTTTTGGCGGATCTTTTACCTTATTAATTTTCAATTCATAGATGAAATTTTATATATGTAGGTGTACCAGATTGTTGTAGAATTTTGTTATATTGAACACAAAGAAAGGATAATAAATACGGAGTAGTTTTTAGTCGTGTTGTAGTTGAACATAAACTAACATTTTATTTAAAATTATCTTAAAAGAAATGTACAGTTACATAAAAAATAAAAATAATTGCATAATTCAAAAAGTATAAAATAAAATAATTCACTTTATCAAAAAAGCAGGGCCGAACTAAACGAATACTGAACAGTAGGTGATTAGGTAATAATGAAAACCTGTTAAATTCCATTCAGATTATTTTTTTAAATCGTATTTGGCACCTTTATATTGCAAACATTTATCGTAGTGAGTACTGTACCTACTAATAGTACATAACTCAAAGGTACTAAATCAACTATCTTTATAATGAGATATTGCACATCGATCTTTGGAAAGAGACAATCTGTTATGAGAGTTAACTCTTAAAGAGGTCAATAACTTTTTTCCATAACAGAGTCTCTTTCCAAAGGTCGATGTGCAATATTTACTGCCGCGTACTCTAAGAAAGTTAAGATCCATATCCGTATCCGTATCCGCGGATCTTGAAACCAAAAATCCGTATTCAGATCCGTATCCGCGGATATACAGTTTTAACGATCCAGCACATCACTAGTCCATACATATCTTCGACCAACAGTAGAACAAGGCAGAAAGTTAGCACTGAACATAAAATTGACATACCCACTGGCAAGCTTGACGAAATAAATCACATTTGTGAAACTAATTACTATAGCGCTCAACATAAATTACTTTTATATTCCAACACAAGAAATATACTTCTTCACGCTCATTTAGTCTCAAAAACAGTGGTCGGTCAATGAAAACAAAATATGAATCGTTTACCATACATAAAATAAGTCTACAATGTACTTTGTAATCGTGCTTACTGGTGCATGTAAAATAACATGCTTTTAGAAACCTGAATATTAAAATATTTTAATAATAATATTATTCTCTTATTTAAATAACTTAATGTTCCTCTGATTGGTTTCACTGCATTATTATTAATTTGTAATTATTAATATATTTCCAGTTCTTAATCAAGTCTATTTTTAAGAAGGGGAAGACCGCAATGCATTAAAACGAGGGTCAGAGAGTGTTAATTCATACGAGTCATAAAAGCCTTACATTATAATAAGTACTACATTTTTTGCACGTACCTACCTTATAGAAAATAGCTGATTTTCACATCACAGTAAGTATATGTGTAATATTTTTGACAGCTCAGTTCGGCCATATTGGATTATATGTAAACATTTTCCCTCTTACACCACATAAACTATTATCACAGGTAATAATTTGTATAATATTAAATATCTAGAAAAACATATTGAAATATTGTAGGTATACTTCACATTGAACTTTTTTGTTCTAGGCCACTATAATTCAGAGCCATATTAGGTTTATGAGTTAACAAGACCGCAAACCAATGTTTTGGTATCACCGTGAAGCCGTTCGTACCGGCAAATTCTAAATAGCTTAAACCTTTAAAAGATATTATTATTCACTTTGTGATGTAGTGTTAATGAAATTTTTATAGACATAATATTCAAAATAGTCTGTAAAATGTTTCTTATAAATTTTATTACTTTTAATGGGGGGTCTTTATGCTTTCCTGTCAACAAAAAATATTTTAATAAAACGACGTCATTTTATATCACAGAGAGAATATTTTTATAATCTTAAACATCTTTTTATAAAAACATAAAATCTGAAAAAATAAACCATCAGAAAATATTAAAATTAAGCGTGGATGGTAATATACAAAATCGTTGATTGCATATTTATATGTATGATTTTCCCATTATAAAACAAGTAGTTTTCATTTAGTTTCGGATATATTTTGAAAATAAAAAAAGCAGCTGTTCTTCTGTTCTGACGATCTGTAAAAAAGAAAACAGCTGATTTTTTATATTCAAAATATTTCCGGAACTGTAAAGTTTAGAAGAAAAGATGTTTTGCAAAACTTTCTTGAAATAATAAATAAAATAATAAACCGATATGAAAAATATACCATTATGACAAAAGAAACTAGAGTTCTAGCGCATATCTCGTCTGTACATGCGTCGATCTTCCCCAAAAACAATAAGGATCTTCATATTTATTTGTCAAATATCTTATCAAAAATTGGTTTCGATGCGCTCAGCCGTTTGACCTGTTTAGTGCACATATTATGACTAAAACGAAAATGGCGGCCTTACCGATTGTATAATATGTACATTGTACAGGTCTAACGGCTGAGCGAATGGAGAATTCTTGATATGCAATTATATGAAGAGCACTACTTATTGTTTTTGGAGAAAATCGGCACATTTGCATAACACATATACAGTATGGTTTTTTAAAAACCGAACACCCTTTTATTTCTTAGAGGAAGGGTTTTCGAAAAAAAGTTTCGGACAAAAGTTACAGGGAATCAAGGGGGAAGAACAGTGATGTAGTTTTTTTTTCGTTTGGTGGAGGTGTCTCCAAAATATCAAAGTCACCTACACTTTCTTAAATACGACCCTGTATTTTTTATCTAGGATTATTGTTCTTTGGGTCAAAGAGTTCAACTCTTGTACCAAACATTTTTGGTTTTGATGCCATCGTGAACCGCTGTTTGATTCTCAATTCATCCCGTTTCCTATTTTAGTGGATTGTGTGAGTTGGAAAAACTTTTTCAGGGGTTTTTCCGACTCACACAATCCACTAAAATAGGAAACGGGATGAATTGAGAATCAAACAGCGGTTCACGATGGCATCAAATCCAAAAATGTTTGGTGCAAAAGTTGATCTCTTTCACCCAAAGAACAATAATCCTAGATAAAAAAAAATTGGTTGTCTGTAAAGTCGGTTTACGGACGATAGTTTTACGTGATAACGTATTCCGTAATACATAACCTAAATTCTACATCTAATAATTATAATAATAATATATTAACTTTCTTTCTTTCGTATTTATTTTAAGTCTCAAAGATTAATTGTCATAATATTTTGAAAACAATTGTTTCACTGTTTATATAAAATTCCAAAACCTACTTACAATATTTAAGTATTTTCATAATACGTCAAAAAATTCATTTTTATAATGATAAAATTTGTATGAAAACGATTTTTTCGAGAGATGAGACCTAGCTAAAACGATTTTTTGCCCCCCAAATCCCTTTTCAGTAAATTTCATCCAAATCGTTAACAGACACTTTATTTTCTTTAAATATGTCAATATTTTTAAAGTTGGAATGACCCCGCCGTCCAGTTTTTTATTTACAACATACAATTCAAACTTATATAAACGTGCTAATGCAGCAGATGCGCATTGTCTATTCAAAATCATCTAATATACTTAACAAACTACAAAACGTTCACCACAGAACTGAAAAACAATGCAAATGAACACGTAATGAATATCATATGCCTACCTAATGAAATATATAGCATGTTAAACTCACATATAGCACTCAGTAATTTGAAATATACGGAAAACTCTATAATAACAGACATTATTGCCCATCAGAACGTCATGTGGTAGTTATTTGCTTCCATTTATTAGCATATATGTATAAAGTTAATTTCCAACTACGGAAAATAATGTTTTGTTACCAGTGATGAACAAAACGTTTTAGAATAAGTTATTAAAAAATATGGATTACTACTTTTTTTTTACACAAAATTTTAAGTGTTTCGAATTGACTATTTTATTGGTTGTTTTTGGACCCGAAATTATTTATAAATCAAAATTTGGAAAAATTCACTCACCCACGGTTTTCTAAAAAAAAATGGCTATTATCTAATCAGGACGACAAACCGCCTTAATAAGGGGAGTTCGAGTTATATTTAAAAAGTTAACGCATATTGTTTTTTCTTTCTAAATTTCAATGATATATATTTATCAAAAAATAAAATTAGTTTAGCGGCCACGACAAAAATCACTGTTTTTGTTCCCTAAAAATATTGGTGAGCGGCCTACCGGAAATTTTCGCCCTTGAATACTGTTGAATTTTAATTAAAGCATAAGCTCTTTTTTCCGACGTAACATCTGCTTTAATTTGTTAAAAAAATAAGTCAACAAACATTTAACAGACTTTAAGGAATTTGTAGATTTGTAATTTCTAATTTCTTTTGATGTTTAATATATAATTAAAGCAAATGTCTTATTATATGTGTATTAATTATTTGCTTGAGAAAGGCAAATAACTTGCGTGCAACGAGCACCTAGTTTGGTTTTTAATTAATTTTCAATTCAATTTATTTTAAATTATTTAATAAATTTGAATATTAAACCAATTTATTTTAATTTTTATTGAATAATTTTTAATGCATGTTACACCCAATTCAAATTTATTTTTAGGAAGGCTTAATTGTACCCAATTCAATTTTCCATTACGATATAATTAATTTTTATTTACTTTATTATTACTTACCATGCATTTTATAGCCTACCGTATCTAATGGATGGGAAAATATAAATTAAAAAAGTTGTCAGTTTTATTTACCGTCGTACATACAAAATTAGTCAGATTTGTCTCTGGTGGGGGTGTCCCTAGTTTTGAAGACATCGCTCGGCTCATGGCCTTTCATGGAGGAGTGGCGACTGAAGATATAGGTACTGATGTTGTTTCTTTTTAACCGACTTAAAAAAGAGAGTATGTTTGTTCAGCCATAACTTTTCGGAAGACTAACCGATTTAAAAAAAGTGTGCGTGTGTGTCAGCTCCGACGCACGACTGGAGTTTACTCCTTTATAGATACGCTGTGTAATGTATTCCATCTCATTCTGTCGCAAAGAAATTGATTTGACAGTGACCTTAGAGTGTGATCATATATTTACAGTTTCCAAATATCAGAAGCATGGTCTAATGTCATATTCAAACTCCCTGTCATCTAGAACATTAGATTGTACTCACACAAAACAATTGATTATTCTGCATTGAAAAAGATCGGTTTTCATGCTAAATTTCGATCAAAATGCGTAGACAAACGTTGTTTTGAAACGGAAACTGAACAATGCTAAACTGAACGATGCTAAATACATGTACATATACAGTGTAAACTCTTTATAACGAAACTCAAGGGACCGAGCATTTTTTTCGTTATATGGAGGGAAGAAAGAAAAATAACCAATTTTCACAAATTAATTTATTCCAAATACATATACAAACACATATACCTATAGTTTGGCGTCATCAAGTGCTTGTTGAATAGATGGTGATGGTTCAGAATGGTCCTCTTTATGTCTGTAAACATTTGCTGACGCCTAAATATGAACATATTTCTTCGTAATAGAGAATGGCTGTTGCGTTATAAAGAGGGTATTAATGTATAGGTTTTAAGGTAAACCAACCAAATCGTAAAAATTTCGACGTTATAGGGAGTTTTTCGTTATAACGAAGGACGTTATAAAGAGTTTACACTGTAGTATATCCACAAGAATAAATATTATTCTTGTGGTATATCGTTTCAATCGATCAATTATTTTTCGAGCAAGACGATTTGAAACTCTACTATGCTTTTCATATGGAGAAATAAGTATGTTCACAATCTAAGGTCATTGTCAAATCAGATTTTTTGACAATCCTTTCTGCAACCCAACATAAGAGTATTTTATAACACAAGAGAATTTGACGGGTTATTAGTGTACTTAACGAGTTAATAGACTTTTTCACGTCAAAAATAACTTTTAGCGTTTCTTAATAGACACATGCGTTTAATTTTAAAATGCATGCTTTAAATGAGTTGTTTGCATAGGCAATGACAAAAACTCATACTGTTTTGTAAAAAAAAGCAGTTGACAAATTGAATATTTCAAAGTATCTTTTGTAATTTGTTCTTAACAAAAAGAAATAAAATTATTACAAACGTCAAAATTAAAACATCATATAGGCATGAATTGAAAAATAAATTAATTGAATAACAACAGGTTACGCGCATAAAAAGTCCGACACCTCATAAAAAATAATGATTGTTGTCTGCATCTTTGTATGCTGAGATTAGGCTTAAAGCAATAACAGCTATACGCTACAAAAAGATCTGTTTAGCTGTTTTCGCGTAACAAGGATGTACGATCTATCCTTCACGTAATTTAACGTGTTCAAATGACATTTTACAAACCAATCATCGGTAACGATCTATTAGATCTTCACATTTTAATGAAAAAAACTACTATTTTTCTACAGGGTACTTTCGAATAATTTCTAGTAGGTAACTAAATATCGCCCTGTGACTAAATTTTGTCCTGTCATCTGACATCTACTAAATTTTGTCCTGTCCACTAACAAAATTCTAGTAACTAAACATAGCCCTGTAACTAAATTTTGTCCTCTCATCTAAGTGTCGCCTTTAACTAAAGCTGAATTATACACAAAGCAAGCGTCACGCCCTGTTATCTAATAAAATACTAGTAAATAAACTTCGTCCTGTTATCCAGACGTCACCTTCAACTAAAGCCATGTTTAATCCAAAGCGCACAAACGTAACGTTCCCCCATAAATAAATAAAATTATCGATCAATTTTTCAGACAATATATTAAAAAGGGAAAAGATAAAATTAATAAATTACAAAAGCATAATGTTGTATATAAAATTAATTGTGAAAATTGTAATAAGAATTATATTGGTCAAACAAAAAGAGCTCTTAAAATAAGAATAAGAGAACACCAGAATAATCATAAATTAATCCCTGACAAACATAATGTAATAACTAAACACAAATTAGAACTTGACCACAAAATTAAGTGGAATGATATAAAAATTTTAGATAATGAAACTAATTTTTTTTAAAGAAATATTTCGGAAATGTTACATACGTAATAAAACATTGTTTGTTATTATTTTTTCATTATTTATATTTTTAAAAAAATCTATCACGAATTGCATTCAAAATAAATAGAAACTAATTATTAATTATTTTTTTATATTTTTAGATCCGTTCTGAAGAAGATCCAAATCAGGATCGAAACGTTAATGTATTATTAATAATTTTTGTTAATATATTGTCTGAAAAATTGGTCGATAATTTTATTTATTGAAGAGTTCTAATCAGACGTTAATCAAAGATTTGAGTTCTCCCATAAAACGTCGTCCCATAAAAGTGTCTCCCCTATGGCACGATTTTATTCCCAACCAAACGCGCATTTAAATGTTTCACAGCAACAAGCATTGCTAATCCTTGAATAAAATAATTTTCAACAACACAACAGTTTACAATAAGATAAACCAAGATATTGGACAAATACATTGAAAAGGAAGAGACATAAAGAATAAGATAAACAAAGAACACGAGCGGAGTGAAAGAGCACGATATAATAAGCATGCTGTATATCAGCGCTTCTCAAACTGGAGTCGTAAGTATATTCGCGGGGGTTCCCGGATTCATATCTGGTTTAGTGGGCAAAGCCACGCAGTTCGACAAACAGTCTATAGTAATGTTCGACCGAAGCTTTGACTTCTTCCACCTTCGGCCAAACAACTCATCTTCGGCAACGGCCAAAATAGGCCGAAGTTTTGACCGAAGCCGAAGGTTTCTAACGAGCGCCGAACTTGAACGAACTGTTACGAATGAGCGAGAGCGCGATGGACGTGACGACTTCTATAGATGATTAATCGGCTATCGCCACAACCTTCGGCCGAAGCCGAAGACTTAAAAATCTTAAGTTTAGTTTAAATTGGATACAACTACTACAAGCTACAGTTAATAATATAAATGATTTTAAATTAAAGGTTATTGACTACATAATATAAAAAAGTAATTTTAATCATTTATATTATTAATTGTAGCTTATAGCAGTTATAGTCTATTTAAACTGAATTTCTTAGGGTTTTTAAGTCTTTGACTGCGGCTTCGGCCAGAAATCGATCTTCCGTAGGATACTAGTCTATAGTCAGTTGTAGGGTTGCCAGCCGTCCAGCTACAGCCGGACATGCTTGGCTTTTTACGGTCGTGTCCGACCAAATAAAGTAGTTTAAAGTTTAAATATCCATACTTATACATTTTTTTTGTCTGTAAAGATTTTTTTTAATTTCCCTAATTGAAATGCCAAAGTCAAATAAAGCATGTCGCTGTTCTTTTTTTTTTATTTCATTGAAGATTTTTCGTGTTTAATGAAGAAATTTTAGTTTATTTTCTGTTTGTTGTCTTGTATTTATCTATTTACTAGCGGTCCCGTCCGGTTTCACCCGGGTGCAAAAGAACGAATGGGGAAGGAAGGGACATGAGTATGCACATTCATCTTAGTTTACCGAGATGAATGTTGGGTCTAAATGTTTTGCAGTTTTCGGCAGTTCCCTGCTTTATTACTTATTTTAAACTCAAACCTACATTTTTGATGAAAATATTTTTTTTAAGTAATATATATTTCTTTTAAATCAATAATTACTGTATAATTAATAAAATATAATAAAAATTTTAATCGAAAACACTGTAGGAAAATTATTTTTATATATAGGTATACTGTAATAGTTTTCAAATGAGCTATTATTTAGATTTAATTTTAATTAGTTGTAAATAAAACTAAAATAAATTTAAATGATAGCCTCAGAAAAAAGCAATGTAAAAAATAAAAAAAAAAACATTAAAAACATATTCGTCCAAGGTGGAGCTCGAACCCACGACCCTGAGATTAAGAGTCGAGCGCGCTACCAACTTAGCTAACCGAGATTCGGTGCGTGCGCCGTTAATATTGGGATATTCTGTTACGGCATTTCACCTGAATATAAGTATATGGTGAAAAATGTTGACTGACATTCAGCAACATTTTTCATTGATTTTCCGCTCCTATTAGTCGTAACGTGATATTATATAGCCTATAGCCTTCCACGATAAATGGGCTATCCAACAAAAAAAATGTTTTTCAATTCGAACCAGTAGTTCCTGAGATTAGCGCGTTCAAACAAACAAACAAACAAACTCTTCTGCTTTATATATTAGTATAGATTAAAATTTCTTCACTTTATGTTCAATTAGTTGGTATCACAACTGCCAAATGATGTAGGGCTAATTTTGTAAAAAAAAACTGTGATTAAGAGTATTAAAAATATCGAGTCGTGTTTTTTCTATTAAAAAGGTAGTTCGGCTTTTAGAGTTAAATGTCCGGCCAAATATTATAATACCGAGTCGGGCTTTACTATTTTTAGGCCTGGAAACCCTATCCGTGGGGGATTCGTAGGCAAAAAAGTTTAGGCGACGCTGTTGTATATAATACTGAGACCACCTGCTGGTAGTAAGAGGCTGTGTAACAAGACATTTTGTATTAAATATTATTGAACGCTTTTAATTCATCTTGCGTCACCTGCGATTGTCTTAATTAATTATATTAAATAATGTTCTCGCAAAATTTAAATACCTACCTGTACAAAAGCTAAGCTGAGATTTCCTGTCATTTCCTCTGTAATGAATTACTTTGATATATATAATGTACGTCTCTAAAGAAAATTTCGAAAGCGATTGAGCTTTTGTCATTATTAAATTACGCGACTTGAATTCTAAAAATTAAATATTGCATTTGAAAAAGGAAATGTTAATTAGAATTACATTTAATAATAAATCATGAAACAGAAATACAAAAATTTTTTTATTTATCGGGTCAAATAAAAAATTTGTATCTTTACAACATTCGTTAAAATCATTTTAAAAATATATTAAGACGTCATATTGCCAAACGCAAGTCTTCATCAGTAAAATAAAATATGCAAGATACATGTTTATGCACAAACATTGTATTATGTCTCTTTTTTGCTTTCGTTTCTCCATAACCTGAAATGTTATTTATGAAGTGGTCTGATATAAAACCCAAACTCAAGAAGTAAGCATGACAATATAATATTTAAAAAAAAATAATTCACATTTTTGATAAGCCATATTTAAACCATACGAAACCTGAAATAAAAATGTTTCTATACTCATTAGTCGGAGATAAAATGTCGGATTATTTTTCCTTATTTACAATCACTGGGAAAGATTCATAGAACTTCCCTGATTTATTCAGGCTACTCTCTGGAATCACTAACTTTCCTTAACTACTGTAGGCTTCTCTGATATTTCAATGACTTTCAGTGATTTTCCAGAAAGTGGACACCTTGACAAAAATTAGACATTGCGACTATTTTCCCGACAGTAAAACGCAATTTATTTCGTGTGAATAATCAATAAACCCTTATAAAAGTGTACATTTTATGCAGAGCCGGACTAATGTATGAGCCTAGATGGGCTTGGGTCAGGGGCCTCGAGCTGTTAGGGGGGCCTTGTACTTTTCTAAGTACAAATAAATTAACCCACATAACTCGGGGTGTTTAAACCATAAGCAGGCAATCACACATGACTCGGATGATAGCACTGTCATTTATTTATAAAAACTAAACAATAAACTCCCATAATCACATAATATGAAATGAAACTTATACCTGTAAGTAAGTCATTAATTCAAAATACGCGCTTAAATGTATGTAACTATTTGTCAATAAATTAATTATAAAACAACAAATAAAATCTTTTTCATTTTAAATTTTTTATTTAAAGAAAATATCCTAAAAAAATTTCCTTGCAAGGGGCCTCACACTCTCAAGTGCCTAAGGGCCTCTATAGTCATTAATCCGGCTCTGATTTTACGATTGTAGATTATAGGTCATCAGCGTCAATTTTATGGATCTAGCATTTTTTTTACAAATAAATTCTTCAGGGTTGTGATTTAAACAGCTCATAGATTTGGAAAAAGCTCACAGTGCACCTTTCGGAAATCCGTCGCGCTAATAATACGCTTTTAGAAGCATCTGCTACAAACGCTCAAAATGTAAATTATGTATCCATTAAAATGAAAATTATTTCTATAAATCTATGTAATGCATCTATGCACAGACGCGAGGAATACCAATTCTTTAAATTTAGTAGACAAAAGGTAATAACAATATTTAGTGAAGACTATAAGCTCATGTTATGTTTCATTTCCTTTTTGAAACGGCTACTTCATATAAATAAATTCATTCTTCAATTTTGTCTTTGATGTCTACAGTGAAATGTTATTTTTTTAAATATTGTATACATGTTCACCGATAATGGTAATAGTGAATAATTCCTGTACCCGACTAGATAATTTTTTTTTTAATAACTCGTTTATTATCGGAAACTGCTGAGGTACATATATTTTTTTGTACCTCACAGTCAACCGGAAGTGTACAATCATTTTTTAATCAAATGGCAACATATGTTTTTTACATTTTCAAAATCGCCGTTTTTTCTCTATACATTCATATATAAAATTGTCATAAGGTTACATAAGAAAATATTCGGAAAAACATTTTATTAATTAAACACACATTAATAATTACATTTATTCAACACGCGTGAGTAATATATAATTTCGGAGCCCTGCTAAATTCGGGAGAAATAATAAATTACTTCATGTTGACGCGTAGTTTCTAAACCAATAGGAACGCGGTAGCGAGTCGAAACTGTACGGTAATGAATTATTACTGCATAGTTGTACCTAGTAGGATACACGAATTATTCACTGCTATACAATACTACTATCGGTGAACACACTGTATATACTAGTGCATAATTATAATAAAATAGGTAACGAATCTTTGTGTAATTTCGTTTTTTGCCTGTTAACAGAGATTTTTTGGTATTTTATGTGATAAAACGTATTTCCAGAATGTTTGTCTGTCTTTTGCGTGAGTTGATTATGATCTATTTCTGTCTTTCTCAAACTCTTAATCTCTATCATGTGGCTTTATAATCGCATCGTCTCAGGAACTAGTCTTTACTGTAGAAATTTCACTTTCAAAAACACCTACAACTTGACAAATTTCTTTAAACAATGGAAACATACTTATTTGCTAATTTAAGGTAAGACATATTTTAAACAAAACAATTATATTTTTTATAACTAAATTATTTAAATATATAAAATAATTTCTGTTCAATAACACATAACATATGGATGACTGATAGGCCTGTTTGAGACATGAAAATTATAAAATAACAATTTTTTGCATTATTTTATTTTATTTAAAGTTTTCAATTAAACTGCAGATCCTAAAGAAAATGCAATTTGATGCCGAAACGTTGATCAATAAAGTAAACAAATAAAAATTGTTTTCTTTTTGGCCTCAGATCCTGTATTTGAATTCAGTAAAAATAATATTAGTTTTTTAATTCAAACCCTGGACTTTAAACGAATATAATTATTATTCTGTGACATAAATACAAACATTAAAAGCTGATTTTTTGTAAGCTTTTTAATCTCAATAAATCTGATTATTTGAAGCTTTAGATTATGAGTTTCTGCTTTGTTAGTGTTCTCCTGTAGACAGAGTAAATATTAACGCTGCTTCTAAAGTCAAGGTGGTCTTTCCTTCTTTCGTTGTAAACAGAAAGGCTTAAGGTCGAATGACGAAAAGAAAACATCCGTGGTATTCGTGTGTACGTTACAAGCTCAAAAAATAATTTATTATTTTTATACACATTCAAACGTTTTAACTCCATAGAATTTTTGTCAAAAGCAGGTTGCTTTTATGTGATATAAAAATAAAAATGTTTCCTCCACGAACATATAACAGTTTAACAGGAATGTTGTGTACCTACTAGCATGTTAAATTTCTTTAATATAACTGGTATTCTAATATCGTTGCCGGGCTGTGACAACAATTTTCAACTTTTTGACAATATTACAAGTATTTCAGTAATATAATGTTTTATTAAATATTTTTACACTGATGTAAAAGTACCTACTCGTACTATATTATGTTTATTGAAAATATTCTTTCTGTAGTTCAAATGTGTCAAACTGGCGGCCCGCGGGCTAATTGCGGTTCGTGCAGCAATAAAATAAATAAAGTGCAAATCCGGCAAGTTTTCCACTATATAATGAGAACTGTAAAAATAGATTAAAAAAAAATTGAAGAAACAAAAAAAAAATAAATAAATAAAATTGAAAACATTAATAACAATTAAGTATATATAACATATAATAAATATCAAGTGGAATAAAAACATAAACAAAGCTCAGTGTGTTGGCAGGGATCGTATCGGGGATCTTTTCACTATATACTAGGCTTTTAGGCCTTATCCACTACACCATGGCATTCCTACAGCTATGCCGCTGTTATCGTGGTATATAGAAGTTAAGAAGAACTTATTCTATGGTAATTTACTACAGTAATCATATTGTTTTTGGCTTAACTATTAGCTGTCAATAATAAAAAAAAAAATAAAACTGTTTATAAAAATTAAACTACTGAACACATTTCAGAGAATTTAAATAAAGTTCAAAATCTGAATAAAACATAAACCATGATGATCCGACCAAAATTGCGATCTGTAGAGCTTGGACGTACGTACAGACCAACCGACAACTGCTGTTCGTTGATTTTTCAATTACAATTTTAGTAGTAATTGTGAACTCGAAACGATTTATAGAACAGAATCTTCTCTTTTCAATTCGATTGGATTTCGTGTGAAATTAACCTAGAAATAACTTATTGTATGAACGAAAAAGTCAGCTCTGACGCGCAAAGCAATAACAGAGCTAGTGTAGCGGTATGTGCAAAAACAAAAACTGTCGCAACAAATCTTTTTTTTTATTTTTAGCATATTGTAATTTGGTTGCATATATTATTAATACGTACGTTAAAAATAATTTGCTTTGGAGAAATGTTATTAGGTGCTGACAGAATTGGATTGAAATAATTTTTTAGAGTTCATGAACCTCGCGAGTTAATCAAATATTTCTGCGGAGATATGAGTTGTCGATAAGTTCAGACGTGATGCATTCGATTTGAACAGTGAACGATACACATTAAAAGCGGGCGGGAGACGGCGGCGGTTCGTTTTAATTAATCGTTCCTGAATGTATTTTTTTTTCTAGGGCCACACGTGACGATTGTTGGCTACCCGCAGCGCTCGATCTAAACAGCTGTGAGACTGACGACTGGCTCTGAGCTCTGAGCAGCTGAGCTCAGAAGTACAGTGAGAACCTTTGAATTTCACAGCGCATTTATGATGCAAAGATATTAATTTTTAGGCCGTGTCCAGATGAGGGGTTTTACGCGCGAGTCCACTCGTTTCAATTTCTATTGCGTCCAGATACCGCGTGTTACGCGCGTTTCTACGCTGGGCTCGGTGTGGCGCCAGTTACCTATGTATGTAGTCTGGAATAATATTATTAAATAAACTATTCTTTACTTATCTAAAGTTTTTTTCTTTTCTTCGGAATCACCAGCTTCACAAAAAATATCGACAATTTCTTCCCAGTTCTTGCGTTTTGTGACTCTATTGGAATAATCTAATGATTCCATATCCCATATGGCTACTCTTTTTTCAATTTCGTCAATAAAAAGTTCCGTATCGAAGTTATCACGCTCCATTTCAAATCAAATACGGCACTTACTCAAGATCTAATACATATACTACATCTGTGGTGTGGTAACATGAATGTACAGTGTACACAATTAATTTGATAACCGGTGGACCGATTTCGATTATGGTCCAATAATGCACATCATCCTATAAGGGTTTTTATGCTCCCCCTTTCACTGGACCTAGTCTTCCAGTGATCTGAAACACAGTAAAACGTGTGAGACAGAAGTGTGAGAGAGAGCGGATATCGCACCGCAACACACTTCAACTCAGCCCATATACGCTCTCTCTTACACCCGTAACGTCTTCTCGCACTCGCTTATAACCGCCTATCAGACAGTTAGACCCAACTAAATGATCTGGATTATTTATTTTTTATTTTATTAAATACTAAGTTAGAAGGTATGAAAATTCCAAAATGCCTCAAGGACATTTTTTGAAAATAAAACTTCGCACAATTAAAAATTCATAGCTTGGCTAGGTTCTGTTTTGTTAGGAAGGTCGAAAGTTAAATGATAAGATATTTTAACAATTAACAATAATTTATTTCTTTGATTATTATAGAGCGACGATAGATTAAGGCCTAGTTTATATGAGAGGCGTTCAACGCGCGTTAGCCCAACGCGCGTTTACAGTTTCTATACAATTGTATAGGACTGTTTATATGATAACGCGCGTTCAACGCGCCACCAACGCGCGTTATCATATAAACAGTCCTATACAATTGTATAGAAACTGTAAACGCGTGTTGGGCTAACGCGCGTTGAACGCCTCTCATATAAACTAGGCCTTAGAATCAAATCCAAAAATTGTTCACAAAAAATGTTAGTTTTAGTTTGTTTGCAATGACCTTTTTTTTGTAGTTAAATAATGAAATATTATGTAACAAATTATACAGAGTACAGAGTGATATAAAAATAATAGTTTTGCCGTACGTACGCTCTACAATACAGGTTCCACTATCCTGCAGCCAGGTCTTCGATTTTGTGTTCAGACATTACAAAAGAAGTGTTATGCAAGTTTTCACGGGACCTCAAATACCTACCCAAAAATGTTTAATAGCTCTCCTATACTATAGGTATCTAAAATCTAGATAAATAACATATTATCTCAATGAAGTATGAGTTTTTGAATCAACTCGACATAGTGATTAAAAGAATAAAATATCTGATGTGAGGTGACTGCAATTTCAATATGCGAGTGCCCACTGTAGTCGAGGGTTGCAGAACAGCAATAATTGAAACAATGATATTGCAGTTATATCTTGATAATTGCATTTTAGTCCTCAAGGGACTCGTCACGTACCATATTGAGAAATATTAAAAAATTAATAACATCTTAACTGATGGATTAATGCAAGTTATCTGCAACCATTTAATTAAATACATATCATTCAATTTGTGCTGAGTTCTAGACAATACAAATCGTGATTTTTTTTCGAAGCAATCTTACTGAAGCCGGCATTTTACTCTGTTTTTCGTTTTAGAATTAAGATGCAAATTTTGGACTATTTCCAAATTCAAGCCTGAATAAAAATCCTTCTTTTCGTCATGTAAATACTTTTTTTATCATTATAAAGAGTGATTTTTAAGTTGACTCTTATTTTTTAACAGCGTGTAGTAATCAAATAGACGAACAAATATTCCAAGTAACTTTTTTATCAAAACTCAAAAATGAAAGAGAAAATAGCTTTTAAAGTTTTATTAAATTTTATCAAATTTTGAGGTCGGTCCTGGCGTTATGTTATGTCATTATGGTAATATGTTATGTCATTATCAAGTATTCACAGAAATTGTTCGAAGTTTTGTTGGACACAAAGATGCGTGCGTCGTAGCCACATGCTTGTAGTATAGTTATAAGGGTTTTCCGCGAATTATTTGGGAACGGGATGCATTTCCGATTCGTGCTATCATTTCTTCGCATGTATTAATCGGGCTTTTGAATTAACAAAATAAAAATTTAAAAATTTATATAAACTTTGAACGGCTGTTTCTCTATTATTTTTGAGCTTTGATAAAAACGTTACTAAAGATATTTGTTTGTCTAATAGATTTCTACACGCTGTTAAAAAAGAAGAATCAAATTAAAAATCATCATAAGGGGCTAGCTATTCGGTCTAGATTCACTCAGAGTGTAGTCACATATTAAAGTTTTAGTTACTCGTTAATTTGTCAGTCACACAAAAACTCTTCAACGATAAGCCCTGGCATTATAAAATTTTTCAACTTATTGTGTTTAGAAAATCCAAATAAATGTGACTATTTTTAGCTCGCTACGTGCGGGCCTGTCTTATCTACATTTATGTTAAAATGTAGATAGTACTGTGTGACTGACAGATTATAAGTACATATTTTAAAGTTAAGATTGGGAAAAGTATAAAACTTATTAATAGATAGAGATAGATTGAAAATTATAGACGCTCACCAGCTGGGGTCATCGTTAGAGAATCTGCCAGTCGGCATACACAAACCGATTGGTACGAGCTCGGGTTCCTGAGAGCGCTAATTCCCAAGAAACGTTCAAATGCAAACTAGTTGCCAATCTTTCCCCTGAGGGGAAATTAATCAAAATATTTTTAAAATAATGCCAATATCTGGTGACACAGCAACACATTTTGCTTATGAAGCAAAAATAAAAAAAATGTTTGACAAATGAAATCACTTTCAATTCTATAACATTTTGTATTTCTCCATCGACCAGTTTTAATGTCTTCCAGTTTGTTTCGAATGCTTTATTAAATATTATGAGGTAAACTTTTCCATAAAGTTTAAGATGTGAACCCATTATAAAAATGAATGTTTTTTTTCCTACGATATAAACCAGTTCTTAACGGCACAAAATCGCGTTTAATGACGAGACAAATGGTGTGAACGCAGAGATATTATGTACGTCAACCGAAGAAATAAGGCAAAACCTTGACGTTAAAAATAATGTGCGTTTGGGTTAACACGCGTATCAACCGTATGCATACAAAATATTAAATATAATGTTGTGACATTGGCCATTGAACACAGAATTTGAGCTGCAATTAACTAGTAGGTACAGAAATTCAGATCCTATAAAAGAAAATATACTATATGTAGTATAATAGTGCTTATAGTCCAAGAACGATCTTCGTGAAATACCTAAAATCTCAAACGGCTAAAAATTTCAGTGATCGTTCTTGGGGTTATAAGAAACTATTCTGACTATGAAAAAGTGTGCTCCGATTTGCAGTTAGGGTAGAAACCGCCCCTTTAAATTTTGTTTTCTAATTATCTCACAAACTATGAGATATATGAAAAAATGTTTCGACAAAAAGTTGTAGATTTTTATATTTGCTATGAAAAAGTGCTCCACCCTCTTACCCCTATCTACAATAGTTTACCCGTAAACCGCCCCTAAATGTGAAAAAAATGGAAATCATTTGTTTTTTCGGCAGATTCGGGTTTTTTGTGACATTTTAAGAAGAAAATAGTCTTTGCGTTTTCTTCGAAAAATGAACATTATAGAAATTACAAAAAAACGACACCCCTTTGCACGATACTGTAGTGAGAGAGATAGCGCGATTTTCGGAGCTTGTCCCACTATATCATCGTCAGCTGTCAAAATTAAAAACAATAATTATTAAAATCAACATTAATTACTATAACCATAGCAATTAATATAAGTTAGGGGGTATGGCACCCAGTTTTACTATTTAAAACACTTTCAATTTCAGAATTTTTTTTTGAAAATATTTTTTTAACTTAAAATATCCGGACGAAAAATAATAAAATTATGCCCTTACATAATATTTTTATGTCACAAGATCATAAAAATATTCTTATTTTTTCAAGAGAAGAATCCTAAATAATTTTAATTATGTCGCAACATAATTATTATTTTTCGTTTTTCGTATGTTTTCCTATGTAGTATACCTATACCTATGCATTTAATTTTATGTCAGTATATAATATTTTATTTTCAATAAATAAAATTATCGACCAATTTTTTTTTTATATTGTTTGTTAATATATTGTCTGAAAAATTGGTCGATAATTTTATTTATTGAAGAGTTCTAATCAGACGTTAATCAAAGATTTGAATATTTTATTTTGCTTGTCAGTATCTAC
Source organism: Xanthostigma xanthostigma (assembly GCA_963575645.1). Classification (NCBI taxonomy): domain Eukaryota; kingdom Metazoa; phylum Arthropoda; class Insecta; order Raphidioptera; family Raphidiidae; genus Xanthostigma; species Xanthostigma xanthostigma. The sequence continues at coordinate 20,733,655 of OY754468.1, forward strand.
CTACATAAAAAAATTCACTCAAAAATTTTTTCTGAAATTGAATTTCTTAAATATTTTTATATATTTTGTAAAAATATTTTACGATTAAAAAATAAAACGGCGTGCCATGTTAGGGTATAAAATGTAGTCATTATTATTATGTTATGAAATTTTGCTAACATTCGAATTTTTATTATTTATTGTTAAAAACTGATAGTCAACAGAAACTTGTTACCATGTTTTTTTGTCTTGATTTGTGTTGATTTTCATAATTATTACTGTTTTCAATTTTCTTACTTGAAAAACTCTAAGTCTATAGACGTCTATAGATTTAGACTTTTTCAAGTAGGTACATGCAGAAAATTAAAAACAATAATTATGAATATAAACATTAATTACTAACCATAGCAATTACATAAGACAAAAAACATGGTAACAAGTTTATGTTGACTATAAATTTTTAACAAAAAAGAATAAATAATAAAAATTCGCATGTTATGCAATTTCATATTATGCAAATGTCAACAATTTTGTTTAAAAAACCATAGAAACACGCCACGTAAACAACGGTAGGTACAAATAAATTTCTAAAATAAATGTAAAAAAGATAATTCAAATTTTTTGAATTCTCAAGTTTGATTTTGAATTATAGTTATGGTAACGTTTATTTTAAGTTTGTTTTACATTTTAAAATCATGGCTACGATTTCTTTATAATAATTCACGACAATTAGATTACACTATTGTACAAAGGGGGTAATATCCGTTTTTTTGTAATTTCTATAATAATCATTTTTCGAAGAAAATACCAAGAATAATTTCTTCTCAAAATGTCACAAAAAACCCTAATCAGCCGAGAAAAATAATGATTTTCAATTTTTTTACCTTTAGGGGCGATTTATAGGTAAACTATTGCAGATAGGGGTAAGAGGGCGGAGCACTTTTTCGTAGCAAATATAAAAATCTACAACTTTTTATCGAAACCTTTTTTCATATATCTCATAGTTTGTGAGATAATTAGAAAACAAAATTTAAAGGGGCGGTTTCTACCCTAACTGCAAATCGGAGCACACTTTTTCATAGTCAGAATAGTTTCTTGTAACCCCAAGAACGATCACTGAAATTTTTAGCCGTTTGAGATTTTAGGTATTTCACAAAGATCGTTCTTGGACTATTAAGTTTGTGATAGGCAAGATGTGAATTCAAGATGTCAGATATCTTAGAAGACAAAACAGAGAGCATAATATAAATGTGTGTTTTTAGAAATCATTTCCCTGCAGCCCCACTTGATATAAAACCTGTTATTTGTCGTTTTTTTTGAGATTTAGAACACGTTTTCAAATAAACAGTGCTATCTCTTCAGGCTTTTCCTAGGCAAGTTAACTAGTTAAAAAACAATAACAGGAAACTTGCCGAATAGAAACCTAAAAAGATGACATATAGTCTTAAATTTATTTCCAAATTTAATTTCTCTTTGGGATTACAATGGAACTTAGCGTTTTTAGCCTACATGGTAATATTTGTTCGAAATACTTGGTTTTTGAAAGGGTCCAAAGTGCTTTCAAGAGTGCAAATAATAACACGTGGATACTCGACTTCTTTTTAATTAATAAACTAAAAAACAGTATCAGCATATTGCAATGATGCATTTTTAGATTAGGGTATGATATTAGGCAACCAACGAACGAGACCAATACTTTGATCATGGATACGAACAGTACGAGACCCTATTATATGTGTGCCCAAAACGTGAATGGCCGGTTTTTTTTTCTATTCGTTTGGCGGCTAAAAAAACTAACAAAAGAGAGTTTGGCTCATTTTTTCACATTAGGACAGAATAATCGGGGATGATTCAACCTTATAGATGCACAATCAAACAACACTTTTGATACAATGTTAGATCATAGTAGAAAAGGTATAGAGAGTGTGAGATCGGTCGGTATTGTACATGTGCGACCACACGCGGGGCACAGCCTCGCTGCTCCCTCGGGCGGTTGAACACACGACGGGGCGTCCGACACCCCCTCTCGTATACAAGGGAACCACCATCTTCAATATAATTAATAGCACAACAGCAGCGGGAACTCAAAAACAACTGCACTACGAATTCAAAACTTTGACGTTTTTATATTTCTTTCTTTGTATTTATATAACGTACGGGTAAATAGATTTATATAGATTTTAGGCATATTAATCGTATAGAAATATACAGGTCCGCCACAATATCCCAGTTGACCTCCGCGAAACTGAGAATGATTTCAATTAAACAGCCCTTGAACTATTTGGGAATTAGCACTCCCAAGAGTCCGAACTCATACCAGTCGGTTTGTATAAGTTGGCTGGCAGATTCTCTAATACATATATAGACGATGATGACCTCAGCTGTTGAGCGTCTATAATCTACAATCTATCTATTTAGCTTGTTTTATGCTATCAACTAAGCAAGGCTTAATTTGTTTCTTTCATGCAGGGTTTCTGGTACGATTTGTAACAGAAGCTTCAGGCAATATTGAGTAGATCATCTTCATAAGATTGCAGTTTATTTTTGTAGACGTATTTTATAATATATCGCAGACAGTTGTAAAAACACAAAGATGATGCTGCTGGTGTGTATGTTCATAGGCTCTTTAAGACTAGTTTCATAATTAAAAAGTTTCTTAATAATATGCTTCTGCAAGACATGTAAAAGCTTCTTATTGTCATTAAAAGAAATGACACTACGGTTTGCTTATTCTAAGTAGAATACACTTACACTTCACAATCTATACTAATATATAAAGCTGAAGAGTTTGTTTGGTTGAACGCGCTAATCTCAGGAACTACTGGTTCGAATTGATTTTTTTTTTTTTGTTGGATAGCCCATTTATCTAGGAAGGCTACAGGCTATATAATATCACGTAACGACTAATAGGAGCGGAGCATCAATGAAAAATGTTGTAAAATGTAACTCAAAATTTGTCCGTCCGACAAAAACTTTTGAACGGTAACTCCGATCATCATGAAATTTGGACACGACATTCCAACATTCATCTCGGTAAACTAAGATGAATGTGCGTACTCATGTGCCTCCCACCCCATTCGTTATTTTGCACCCAGAAGAAACCGGGCGGGACCGCTAGTATATTATAAGCGTCAGTTTTTAAGCGTTTTTAATTATTTAATTGCTTGTCCGATCCATTAAGAGAACTGTACTAATAATAGTGTCAGTATATACTATTTCAAAATCGTAGTAGGTCATGATTCTTCTTTTTTAACAGTGAGTAGAAATCAAATAGACGAACAAATATTTTAAGTAACTTTTTTATCTAAATTGAAAAATAAGTGAGACACAGAAACAAAAACCCGGTTAACACACGCGAACAAATGATAGCACGAATCGGAAATGCATCCCAAATAATTCGCGCAAGTTCCTTATGTACAGAAGCATAGCTACGACTCACGCATATTTGTGTCCAACAAAACGGGGACAACTTCGAACAATATCTTTAAATACTTGACAATGACATAACATATTTCCATAGTGACATAACCTAAAAATTTGCTTTTTATTAAAACTTTGAAAGCCCGTTCTTCCTTTATTTTTAAGTTTAGATAAAAAAGTTACTTGAGTTATTTGTTCATCTATTTGATTTCTACACGCTGCACTGTTAAAAATAAGAATCAACTTATAAATCACCCTGTATTTGTGATTTAACTTATACATACAGTTCTGCTTATCACTGAATAAATAAATTTACTTTGAAATAGTTGATTTTGCAGATTCATGTTCATATAAAACTTATTTGTTTGTTTTGATTATAACTAATTGTGGGCAAAAAATGTCGCACTTTTTGAACGTCCTGTATAAAGTTCATTTGCAACTATACTAAGATTGAGATCGGTATAGACTATAAATAATAGCACACGCATCCTATGGTGGCATAACAAACTAAGCCATAACATACAGTGCGAACAGTTGCGCCATAACTTATTTTACATATTAACATAGACAATTGTGGACTCTCTGTATCCTCTCTGAAGATATTGTGTTAAAATGTCCGATCGGGTTTTTTTTTTATTGTCTTTTTGAAATCCGTTTTATATATTCTTTGTCGCCTGCTGAGCACGTCAGGTGTCATTAATACAAAACGTGGATAATGGAGAGAAACAATGGATTCTTTATGTTTGAACAACGCATGTTAAATAGGCGCACAATGTAACAAGTAATGATATGAAAATATCGTACATCAAAATGATACGATTGTTATGTTGTTTCTCGGTGTGGTTACTGTATTGTTTGAGCCAAGGATTCTAAACCTTTTCAACACGCTTATTATTAGCTTGATCTGTACGAATGTGTGTATGTAAAGGAATCTTTCAGCGTAATTTTCACTAATTTCAAAAAGTCTGATTAGCTTGAAAATACAATTAGGTACATATTTCATTAAAATAAAAAAAAATTATAAATTTTGAAAAAACTTTAATTTGAAACAAATTACTTTTGATGTTGTTTTGAGTCTCGTGTGCAGCGACCTTAATATTTCAGTTAGGTACATTTACACTAAAAAGCAGAAAACAATTATTAACAAAATAATTCAATTATAGTAAAAAAGCGTAGGGTGCCAATTACTATATTTTCATTGTAACTAATCTTATAAATAGCTACCAATGAAATAATTGTAACTCTTAAATATCAAGCACCCACGCTTTTTTACTATAATTGAATTATTTTGTTAATAATTATTTTCTACTTTTTAGTGTAAATGTACCCAACTGAAATATTAAAGTCGCTGCATACGAGACTGGTTATACCGCTGAAATCACTGTTGGATGGCGCGCTGACCGCGAAGATGGAAATGACGTCACTGCGGGCTCGCGTGCATGGTCATAAGATGGATTTCAAAATTAGAACCGGGTGTTAAGTGTGAAGAAAACGTTCACACAGTGTGTAGTGCTTCTTGCAGGTTCAAAGTGTCTGCTGTTCAGAAATCGAACATGATTTGTTATTGAAATCGAAAAACCTAAGAGATTATGGCAAATAAAATAGATAAGCTGAAGACTTCAGTATAGAGCTAATGATAAACTTTTCCAAGAACTGATTAATGAGGATCCAACTGAATTTTGTAACTATTGACTATTGTTGGGCCAACTATAATAAAATGTCAAATAATTCATAGTGATTCGAGCGACGCTGTAAGTGTAGCGAGTGCGCGGGTGTACGGGGAAAGCTACTTAACAGAAAAAATAGACCGACCTTCTATTCACTTTACTTCGCAGTTATCACTTAACAGCGCGACCGTTTACACGTTGATTTTACTAATCACTTAACACCTGCACTGGCTATTTAACAAAGTGTAAATTAGCCTTAAAAGATTCGAACTGTCACTACGCGCGCACTAAATTCATCTACAAAGCTAGGTCCAATACACGCATCATACGTAAAAGCTAACACGAAATTCAGCGCCACAGCATACTTGAAACCTAGCAGGCAAATCTAGCAAAGAATCTAGCGGCAAAACCAGCCTCGTGTACAGCGTCCTTTAGTCTATACTGTTTACAATACACATAATGAGGGAAAACATTCTCCACAATTAGACTCTATATTATAGAAACGTTATATTTTCATGTAATTTAGCTTGTTATTTCATGCTTAATTTCGTAGCCATTGTTTGCTTGCAATAATAGAAACCATAAGTTTACAAGTTATAAGGTATTACAGTCATCATTAGCTTCGTTACTTTTGAAAGAAAAAACGATATTAATTTTATATTTAGAACACAAGTCTGTAACTGAACTAATTATATTCTTTTTCTTATTTATTTAATCTCGTTCTGTATTCATGAGAATATTTTAAATATTATAAAGAACAACATTAAATCATTCTGTCATTTTTATAAACCAGTAGGTACTTCAAAACTTTGTAAGAAGTTTGACAGACAATAGATAAAATATCGATAATAATCGTTGGATTGTCAGTTTGAATAATTTCAGGGACGTAAATTTAAAGAAACGGTTTAAGACAATTCGGACCAATAGATTGTATAGGTATATCTATAACGTATATCATCAAATAGTTCGGTTATTTCCCAACCGTTCATGAAATTTAAGACATAGATACGTCACATTAACCGACTTAAAAAAATGAGGCTATATTATGTTCGACGCGTATATATTTTTTATAGGTATGTTCAGACATAACTACTCGAGGGATTAACCGATTTAAAAAATTTCGACGCCATTTTGTTCAAAATGGTACCGGATTGGTATTTATAAAAATCGGTTTAGTCGTTTTTAACTGACTTTGAAAAGGAAGATTTTTTTATATATGTCACCTCGTTACTCTAGCATTTGTGAATCGTTTGTGATGAATATTTTTCTATTTAATAAAGCATGTTTTCAGGATGGTCTCTGTAAATTTTAATTAAATCGATTTTTTTTAGTTTAGTATTAAAATAATAGGAAGAAAGCGATTAATAACGTGCAAACATATTGCAAAACTACAAAAAAAGTTAAAAATAAACAACCAAAAAAACAATTGAACCTACTTCAAAAAAGGATCATTTACAAAAAGCATTAAATAACAAAGTTTTGAGGTACACCAATTTAATATATCTAAGTACATGAAACTCCGATATCAAAACTTTCTTATTTTACGCTTTTTAGTGACTCTTTTTTGAAGGAAGTTCAGTTTTTTAAGTTTTTTTTTTATTTCTGTGTTTACTTCTATATTTTTTATTAATGTTTTACGCCATACCACCCACAACCTCCCTCCTTGTATTAGTCGCATCCATTTCATATGGATACTATAGAAGTATACATGAGTAAAATTTATGTAAAATAAATACAGCAATTTTCAAGAAGATATTATTATCCTGTTTTTGAAGCTTTTCTTAGAGGGTCATTTGAGTTAAGGTTTGCGCAAAATTTGATAAAAATCGATGCAGTAGTTTGGCCACTAGGTGCGACCACAGCCAGATAAACTGCAGGTAGAATTGAGCTCTTTCTGGTTATTAAACTTCCGAACTGAGGACTTGGCATGACTACATCCCTGAATAGTGGTCATTGTGTATCGATACAAATATTCAAGATTAATATTTTCGATTGACTTCTGTGAAACGTCGTTTGCATATTGTTGAACCTTTTGCGTCAACATTAATCTCACATAAATGTCATAACAACATAGTTAGGTTTTGGGTTCTAAGCGCTACATCTTGAAAATAAACAAGTCGAATTCAATTTTTTTTTATTAGACGTAATTTTATACCCGTTGGTGTGGTTTATCAAAGATAATAATTAATAATAAAACAGGGTAAACTCTATATAGCGACTCTCAAGGGACTGTGCACTTTGTGCCGTTATTGAGAGTTGTCATTAAGAAGAGAAGAAATAATCCATTTTTTTCGTCAACACACAAAGATTTTCTTTTACTCAACATGTTCACTGTTTGCAAGTTTGTGGACAACTAAGAATATGATAACTTATCGATAAACAGCTGAGCTAAACATATGAAAGATAATTTCTTATAATTTTCGGTACACATGATGCCGACAACAAAGCAACAAAATAACAAACAAGTACTGTTAATTGCTTAATTATTACGTATTATTGTCGTTATTTAGAGTGTATCATTGTATGAGCATCAACTTTTCCGATTGTCTCTAAAACTTTTCTCCTACCTACTCTCCATTCTCTTACCTCATTATGTAGAGTTAAAAAATTTTCCACATTTGAAAACTTCTGAACCATTATTAATTGTATTATATTGTATGTAAGTATTATTTTAAACATTTATTTAAATAAATTAATAATATAAACCAACTAGAGTTTAGTAATTTCGATGTTTTAAGGAGTTTGTCGTTATATCGAGTGACGTTAAATGGAGTTTACACTATGTATTATTTGTATCACCTTTTTTATCTTCCTAGTTTGATAAATTAAGTTTTCAAATAAAACTTCTTTAGGTACGACTTGAGAGAAACTCAGATCTTTTCTCGGGCGGAGATTACGTGTTTACGGAGTTTCCGCTATTTAAAGGCAGCGACTGACAGATGGGCGTCATCGTACAAACCATCATGAACGAAAGATGATACATAGCTACGGACGCAAACCAACTAGCATAGCCACCGTAATTTAATTTGTGAGTGAATATTTTTCAAAAAGTGCGAGTGGTAATAACAAATTAACAGAAGTTTTACTTCAAACGCGCGTAAAGGCTACGCACTCATGCTTGTAAATCTGCATAATATTTAACTTGGGCCAACCTCCGCTCATCACAATATTTAAAATTCTTAACCGAAGATTAACGAAACACAATTTGCTTGTTAAATAAATAGCATAAGAATGATTTAATGGTGGTGTATATAAATTGCAGTTGTGATGTGTGCATTAACTTTTTCAGCTGTATTATCGGCTCATATTTCAACCGGCGGCCATCCCACTGTGGTCGGGACAAGAACATGCGCTTCATTGACTCACCAATCATCCGAAGTCAACTGCAAGCGGTGCAGCGAACGTTGTTGTAGCGTGAAATTCGTTTCAAATAGTAGCTGTTTACATAAAATGTTTACTTTGGATCAGCTGAGCGAAATCGTTTTCTAGTCAATTCCTAATTTTTCGATTGTGAATGGCAACTACTGCCTGAAAGCAACTAGCGCCGTACAGTATAGCGAAGGAAGCATAAGACAGGGGGTTTACTTGGAATAAGTGCGGAAGTTTTGAAACTTTATGAATTTACAGATATCCATGTTCTGAATGAAATAAGAAAAAAATGCAAAGAATCGCACAGTTGAGGCCGCCGTATTGAAAAAATGGCTCAACAAAACCGTTTCATTGAAATATCGCGCTTCGGGTGCCCCATACGGTAAAAATTGTTTTTATGAAAATTAAATAGAATTAAATTTTGTACAAAACATGTTTTATACATTTTTCCTCTAAACTGAATAGTATTGGTGTAGCAGCCAAACGATTAGACTATTTTGATATTGATGGGTGACTTTCAAAACGGGGTGTTGGAACGTTGAGATTTACTGACATTTTAACTTATGTAGTGCCATTTTGACGGGTTACTTGCAGAGCGTTTATTAAGTCTTCTAATGGATTGAGTATAGCTTAATAGCATCAGGCTTTTCGAGTGAATCCAGTACCTACAAACACCCAAAAATTATTAGACGACGTTTCACCACTAGGGTTTCGTTTTTTTTTACCATTCTGGTGCAAAACAGTATTCACGGCTAAGGCTTACAAAGTACGGTATGCCTAAATCGACCTACTTAGACAAAAAAAAATTGGTTGTCTGTAAAGTCGGTTTACGGACGATAGTTTTACGTGATAACGTATTCCGTAATACATAACCTAAATTTATATAATAATTATAATAATTCGAATCTATGATATTGCATCTTTCGCTTCAAATTTAGGTTAATTTTATTTATTTAAATTACTCACCATATAATACAATTGTTTTTTTAACTTTCTTTCTTTCGTATTTATTTTAAGTCTCAAAGATTAGCTGTCATAATATTTATAAAACAATTGTTTCACTGTTTATAATATAAAATTCCAAAACCTACTTACAATATTTAAGTATTTTCATACGTCAAAAAATTGATTTTTATAATGATAAAATTTGTAAGAAAACGATTTTTTCGAGAGATGAGACCTAGCTAAAACGATTTTTTGCCCCCAAAATCCCTTTTCAGTAAATTTCATCCAAATCGTTAGGGCCGTGATAACGTCTTATAAATTGATGAATCACCAATCTTATAAATTGATAAAACACCGGCTGCATGCACGAAAAAGTGTAACGTTCCTAACGTAACGTTCCTAACGTTCGTAACGCGTAACGTTCCGCCTGACCCTGTGCGTGCTTTTTGCTAATTTCTCGCTCAATTTAAATCAGATCGGTTTGAAACCAGTCTTAAACGAAAGAGGAGAACATTTTACATAGATTTCGTATAACAGAATTTGCCTAAACAGTTTTTTTATACAAATTTATATAGAAAAATAGTTGTATAAATGCAATGTTGTCTAATGCATGGCGCGACGCGGTCGGTCGTCTTTGTTTGCCGTACATGGAAATTAGAAAATAACGTATGTCTTGTCTTAACATGAAAACGGCTGCATTTCTAATGTTTAATTCAATTTTTTGACATTAGTATTTTGTGAAATGCAACGCCTTCTAAGTTAAGTATTGGAATAACTAATTATTATTAGAACATAATACTTTGACAGTTGCAAACGTCACTTTTGACATTTCTTATCATTCCGACACCAAGGATTAGCCGATTGAAACCAAATTTTGGGAGGATGTTTGATATGCAAATATGAAGTGGCCTATTGTTTTTGGGGAACATCGGCGCATGCGTAAAAGAATATATCTTTTATAATGATGTTTTATATAATAATAATATAGTTTTTAAAACGGTTTTTACTCTATCTATTTTTACTAGAAATTTTTGTAATTTTTTTGGGGAAAATCGGCGCATGCGCAAAAGAGATACATGCCATAGTTGTTTTTTATATAATAATAGTATACTTTTTATAGTGTTTTATTATTCTAGTTAATAAAATTTAGGTACCTAAATTTGAAGCGAAAGATGCAATATCATAGATTCGAATTATTATAATTATTATATAAATTTAGGTTATGTATTACGAAATACGTTATCACGTAAAACTATCGTCCGTAAACCGACTTTACAGACAACCAATTTTTTTGGAAAAGTCGACGAAATGATTCTTCACCGGCACGTTTTTATCACAATTTCTTACGTGAATGATTGACATATCGACTTGCAAAGATATCTGAGTTTTAACTGCTGACTGGAACAAAGTTAATGTTCTTTAAAATATTATATGCAGGTAGAATGTAGATAGATTGCAGTCGACGGTTAACACTGTACAACTCACGTGGGACGAAGTATCGAGAATTGTTGAAACCACGTGCCACTAATTACATATTCAGTATTAATATTCTTTATTTCGTCCTTTCCGAACAAGAATATTAAAAATATTGTCTGAAGACACAAGTAATTCAAGAATTACAAGGCGCGAAATTTTACAAAATATACCCCGGTGTTATGTTTGAAAATTGGTGTATATTTTTAACGACACTTTGAGCTTAATAATATAATTTAATTAACTTAATCTAATAAAAAAATAACAGTTAAAAATATTGATACACAGAAAGGAAAATATCATTTTAATAATTTAGGTTCATAAATAAAAACTCTATGATCGTTTATTAGTTACAACCAACTTTTTTATAATTATTACCCTAAATTATTAAAATAATTATATTTTCTTTTTGGTAGGTACCTTTCAATAAAAACTTTCTTTTTATTAAAATAATAAACCGTCTTAAAAACTATTTTATTATTATATAAAACAACATTATAAGAGATATATTCTTTTACGCATGCGCCGATGTTCCCCAAAAACAATAGGCCACTTCATATTTACATATCAAACATCCTCCCAAAATTTGGTTTCAATCCGCTCATCCGCGGTGTCGGAATGGTAAGAAATGTCAAAAATGACGTTTGCATCTGTCAAAGTATAATGTTCTTATAATTAGTTATTCAAATTATTAACTCAGAAGGCGTTGCATTTCACAAATATTTGAGATGCCATCCGTTTTTGAACAAATGCAATCTTTTTATTTTAAGACAAAACAAACGCAATTTTTAAATTACCATATTAAACTGTGCAACAGAGAGAGATAACCGAAAGATGTTTGCCATCGGTTATATCAAATTGAATTTATTTCTATATAAATTTGTATAAAAAAACTGTTTTGGCAAATTCTGTTGAACAAAATTTATGTAAAATTTTCTCCTCTTTCGTTTAAGACAGGTTTCGAACCGATCTGATTTAAATTGAGTGAGCTATAAGCGAAAAACTCCGTTTTTTCTTTATTGCTCCCCTCTGGGGTCAAAATTCAAAAAACGGGCGACGTTAGGATTTAAGTTACCCGGAGACGAATCGAACAAAAAAAAGTTTTTTAAAATCGGTTAAGGCGTTTGGGCTGTACGCTGGATACAAAAAGCGTGACTCACAGATTCACAGACAAAGCGAGTACATATAAGGCGCTTTAGCTTACGCTAATCGCGCCTAAAAACTAGAGTCGTATCTGCGGCTCCGCTCGCGTGTATTTAGATCTATTTTTTGACTTATTATAGCTTAGGAATGTAATTTCTACCTTGATCAGTATGGAGAGAACCGTAAGAACCCTTGTCGCATAATTTAATTATTCAATATGATGTCACTACTTCTCAATTACTACTGCTCTAGACCAGTGATGTCAAAGATACGGCTCGCGGACCGCATCCGGTCATCAAGCCATATTAATACAACCCGCGACTAGAATCTATCCAGTGAGGGTTTTAGACACCTGACATCAATGAGTTTATCAAAAACAAGAGACCTCAGGTGATCCTTAAGCTCAAAATAATTTACGCTTTTTATTACATTTATATTAAAATTGATTTAAATTAAATAAATACAGATTTTAATTTAGTATGTGTTTTAGTTTTTAATTTAGAGTCTGGCTCGCTAACAGTCCTATAAATGGCCCTTTAGAAAAATCAGTCCGACACCCCTGCTCTAGACGATTAAGGTATTTTCAATTAGTATTAGTAGTTTCAATTAGATTGCGATGAAATAAAAACTAAATTTATTTCAAGTAGAGCCCTTGCTTTTATATCAATTCAAATAGGTAGGTACTAATAAATATTCGTTCGCGTCTGTTTCTGTGTCCACTAAAAACACGATAACTACAAAACAGATTTAAGTTCGATTTTTATCATTCGACAACTTATTTTTCTTGGTAAAGAGATAGATCTCTGTTCGACCCAACGTCTCTCGGATGAAAATTCGATTTATTCTCTAAGATTTGAATGCGGTTTCTACCATTCGATGGGTATGTCTTGAGGGAAGTTTCGATTTATACGCCCGGATTCACTCGAGATTCTAAATTAAAGATCAAAGCAGCAAAACGAGTGCAGGGTAACAGTATTTAATTATAAATTTGAGCGAAGATATTAACATGATTGAACGAAAGAAGTATACAAAATCCCGCAATTAAACAATACTTATTTAAAGAGAATTTTGAGACAACAAAATTTAATCTACACGGACGAATCTAGTGCTTACATAATTTTCATAAAATTTTGAGTTCTAAATAACAGTTCTAACGTTACGATGTGTCTGGTAAGTAGAAACTTTAATCTTAAATTGTTAAAACAGTACAAATCCATCTATTCTTTTGAGAAGAAAATTACTTCGCATTTTTCTTATTTAATATTTAATATATGCTTTACGTTCCCTCTATACTACTTTCTTATACCCTTTAATTCATCTTTCATTGTCTTCTTCCTATCTACACTCTATTTTCACACTACGAGGATTACTATCTATAAGGCTACCGTTTCTTCTTATAAAATCAATTCAGCTTCATTTTTTTATACCAAAGATATGCATAATAAATAAACATCGCTAGAGATGGAAAAACAACTAATAATAATTAATTCTTATACATTCCAGATCTTCTTGGTTTCCGGACTTTATTAGCGAGAAGCTAAACTTTTTTTTAAAATAAACAACAAATTTTACCGTCTCCTTTGAAGGAACGTAATTCCTCGGAGAGGAGGGGATATTTGAATAGTACTTGTATATTTTTTTCGTAAAATAAATCTCCACAATTTTAAACGAGCAATCATCTCCTAAGTTTTTCGCACTTATTTAGAAACATCTTTTATATTAGAAAGACATGTTTATATATTTTTTCGATAAAAACATCTTACAACAAACCTAAAAATATTTGCAAATAAATTGCTTGTTCTTATGAGTTACCTAATAGGTATGCCACAAGAAGCCACGTATATTTATTATTAATTTCAAAATGATTGACGGTTATGGATTTATGATTAATGTATAAATAACAGAATTGACATGTCGAAAATGAATTCCAAAACGATGAAAATTTTCAATGTTATACGATTATGATAAATTATCGAGTTGTTTCTCATACACCACCACAATGGGTACACTTTTACTTTTCCGGTTATTGATACAGTAATGTTATACCTTTTTGTGGTTTACTAAAAGTTAATGACATATTGAATTTGAACTTAATCATTAATCAACGACGTAAATCTTAAAGGAAGATAAGAAATATGCACAGAAATTCACAGAAGCAAGGTGTTCACCGTTAAAAAACGTTATCTATTTCCTTTTTAAAAGACCGTGCATACTTATCCAGCACGGACCAGTTATTCAACATTAAACCACCCTGCAATCAGTAACCAGCAACGGTCGTCAGTTGATCTCCATGCAATTTATGTCTAGCCGTGTTGAACCGATCTAGCGTGTCAGTGATGTGTCATTGTCATTAACTAATTTGAATTGATAAAACTACTTGAAAACTGCAAAATGTCTACCGCACATTATGAAACTTGAACTAGAAGTATTTGTATATTGAATATAAAAATATTTTTATGCACGCCGGCGATAGATATTATTAATTAGAATTACAGACGCTCGCAATTATATGGAAATTAATTCTGATAGACTTACTCGTAACTGAAATTTTTAAAAGTAATAGTTGCAGTTTTTCCGTGTTTCTGTAAATACGTATTATGTAGGTATAGGCTTCTCTTTCTTTTATATTATTTTTTCTATTTAATATTCTTTTGTCGATTTGTATTTTCAAGAACTATGCAAATATATGTTTTTTAAAATTATTATTGTCTTATATGGTTTGCAGAATTCAATAACCCTCACCTGACCGAATTTCAATAATTTGACTTAAGATATTATAGAATAAAATAAACAAACAGGCTGTATAAAATATCTATATATATGAACGAGATTGTTAACGGCGTGTACATAATTTAGTTAATTAATGGTGCTTAAGAATTCTATGAGTTCCCACACAGACGTGCACACAAACAACGAACGATTAACACACTAATGGCATTATTTCCTAATTATCTGCCTTGAGCGCAATTACTTCATAATTATTGTGCATTAATCAATGAATCATTTCTATTTTATATTCCAAGTGTTTAATTTATAAAGATTATAACAGTAGTAACTTTAACAAATCTTTGTTTATGAATTTAAATACATTAATCGGCATATGAATTGTAAATATAATATTTGGTTGGGCATTATACTTACGTTTTGAATGTCAAAAAAACTAGATAAGTGGCTGGTATTATTACTAATTATATATTTATTTTAATGAATCAATCATAATCGGTCTAAATAAGGATGTGCCGTTTTCCCGAAAAGGTCATTCATAAACTAGGAAATTTGAAGGAATATTCGTTATAGCATTATATACGTTATACCATAATTATCAATTATTATTAATGTTTCATCTATAAAATTCATACGATGTTAGGTTTGTCAGGGGGCTTGGTCAGAAATAAATTAAGAAATCGACAAATTATTTTTATTGGGCGTTTCGAGTGGCGCAGTGGAAGCGTGCTGGGCCCATGGCTTATTAGAACACAGGCTGAATAGTATTTTATTTCTATCAAAGTTTTACATCGATAACGTTAAGATACGGGCTATACACAAAAAAAAAATACATTTCGTGATTTCATCAAAAGTTTTAAGCTGCTGATAAGCTCACAATATGTCACGAAACGTTCAACAAAAAAAATAATTTGTTCAATTGATATCTGTACACGATTTTTGACGTGATAACGTCTTATAAATTGATGAATCACCAATCTTATAAATTGATAAAACACCGGCTGCATGTACGAAAAAGTGTAACGTTCCTAACGGTCGTAACGTTCCTAACGTTCGTAACGTTCCGCCTGACCCTGTGCGTGCTTTTCTCGAAAACGGCCCTAACGATTTGGATGAAATTTACTAAAAAGGGATTTTGGGGGGCAAAAAATCGTTTTAGCTAGGTCTCATCTCTCGAAAAAATCGTTTTCTTACAAATTTTATCATTATAAAAATCAATTTTTTGACGTATGAAAATACTTAAATATTGTAAGTAGGTTTTGGAATTTTATATAAACAGTGAAACAATTGTTTTATAAATATTATGACAGCTAATCTTTGAGACTTAAAATAAATACGAAAGAAAGAAAGTTAAAAAAAACAATTATAATATATGGTGAGTAATTTAAATAAATAAAATTAACCTAAATTTGAAGCGAAAGATGCAATATCATAGATTCGAATTATTATAATTATTATATAAATTTAGGTTATGTATTACGGAATACGTTATCACGTAAAACTATCGTCCGTAAACCGACTTTACAGACAACCAATGTTTTAAGTATTAATTTGTCTATAAAATAATTAAAAGACATTGACAGGTTAGCAATATTTTTATTAATTTAAATTGATAATAAATCTAACTATTTGTCCACAATCCTGAGATTTTTCTTATTAAATATTGATAATTTGTAACGTCTTTCCAGTTTTTTGTAAATGAGAATTTCTCATGAATATTCTTACTTTAATATCTTTGGAAATTTCTAGTAGAACACTTTCAAAATTACGAGGACGCTGAATAATAGATATAAGTGAGAGAATAAAGTGTTTTTGTTGAATATAATTTATTTTTTAATTAAAAATGTAAAGTTAAAAATTACGTCACAATTAATGTAGCATGTCTTTTAATACCAAAAAAGCATTGATCATTCTTACTGAAACACCCCATAAGTATACAGTGTGTTCACTGAAAGAGTAGATACAAAAATATTGTTTCTTCAACTCGAAATTTACTGCTGATGTGTATTTTTTTGTACTTCAAACTCAACCGGAAGTGTGTTTTTCTGTTCAAATGGCAACATATATTTTTTTTACATTTTCGAAATCGCCATTTTTTCTCTCTATAAATTCATATAAAGTTTTCATAAAATTACATATGAAAATATTCGAGAAAAACGTTATCAATTTATTATTAAATACAGAGTAATAATTATTATTAATAATTAATTTGCACATGTGTGATTAAGTGTTATGAAAAATAATATTATTCATTTATTCTTTAATAAATTGAAAACGTTTTTCTTGAATATTATCTTAAGTAACTTCATGAAAATTTTACATGAATTTAGAGAGAAAAAATGGAGAATTCGAAAATGTAAAAAAATATATATTTACGTTCGAAAAAAAAATGCATGTGCATTGCCCACTTCCGGTTCAGTTTGAAGTAGGTACAAAAAAATATACATCAATAGTTTCCGATAGTAAATTTTGAGTAAAACTATAATTAATTTTTTTTATATCTAGTAGGTTACACGAATTATTCACTGTTACCACTATCGGTAAACACACTATATACATTTTAATAGATGGTTTAAACCAAGAAAACTATTAACTGTATACTTATATTTATTTAAACTTAACTTTCCTACAAATTAACAATTAAATATTATATTATATTTTAGACAAGTACATTGACAAATATTTAAAACAGTATGTCTATATGTATCCACATTAGTTAAAAATTTGTATTCCATTAGATACACAGTTATGGAATTAATTGTTTGTTATTTATTTTACGTGTATAATATTTATATAAGTATAAATTACTTCAAACATACTCTGTAATAGTTATGGTTACATAATATTATGCATACATATGATACTCACGCACGCATTTTCATGTGCACACATGCATTCAAATCAGTAGCGTGCATCAACTTTACCTAATACTAGTGGCCCGGTCCGGTTTCACCCTAATTTGTAGATGGCCACCGTTTTTTCGTCGACTTACGTTGCAAAATTGGTCTCTACGAAAAGCGATTTTATTTTAACGCGATAATATATGTAGGTATATGCCTATGTTCATCCTGAGAGTCCATTCTAAAATATTGGTGAAAAATGTTTTTTAAATCAGATGAGTAGTTTCGGAGATTACTCTCTGCATATACACAAACACATTTGCACTCTCTATAATGAAGATTGACTCTATTAAATGAATAGAGTAACTGTGATCCATTGAAGTTAATGATGAGTATTTGGAAAGAATTCCGTGGCATTTGTTTTAATTTTGTGACAATAATTTTATATTTAAAAGAAACTAATAATTTTAAAATATTAACATTAACCAGTATCTACATTAAAAATATAAAAAATAACAATTAACAAGTTGAGTGACACCATGTTCTCAATCCATCAACAACAATATACTGATAACATGTGACAGCATTTGGTAAGTTTTCTAACATTTACGAATAATTACATTTTAATTCAAAACAATTTTATAAATAAGAAAATATAATTACAGAACACTCTGAAGATGATACAAAACGTATCGAAACGTTAGTATTAAATGCAAGTTTAAAAAAATCTCCGTATTGCTTCATTTTCGATCCTTATGCCACGGAATTCTTTCCAAATACTCATCACTCTCTATAATATTAGTATAGATAAAAAAAAATGAATAGTCGTTCGTCTGTCTGTTCGTTTCTATACCATTCATCCGATTACCATGAAACTTTGGTGAGTTGCTGTGTGAGTGCCTGAGACGGTTTCTGACTAAAAAAAAATCAAAATCTATAAACATTGTGTTTTAAAGTGGTACTGCAATACTGTTATTGCTGCCAAGGAGGATAGAAGCAGTAATTTGCTGTTCTTCTTACGGGCGCTAGCAATATAGGAGAATTACGCATGTAACCATTGAAATCTGTAAGAAACATCAAAGCAAGATGTTTTATTACGCTACACTATTTCAGGGCGGATTATAGTGTTCCCTTGGATGGAAAGGAAAGAACTAGAACGTCTGAGGAAAAGGGAGTCAGTCCACGTGTTATAATCAGAATTCTGCGAGACCGTAGGCTATGCATATTCTTTCGACAGGCTTACTTTTCCCGGTCACAGTAACTAGATTACGCACCACTGACGGGGATTATAATATTATTGTGGTCATGTGATCACGTCAATATTGCAGTGTGCATCATGTGTTACGACAATATTTGACACGCCGTCTGAATACTAAAACAAAGTTTGTGTTTTAAAACATTGGAATGTGTTGTTACCTAAATGTGACAATTAATTCATTATTTGTATAATTAATTAAATACTTAAAATATATGTAAAACTTTTACCTAGCTAGGTAGTGCCGTTCAAGTTATGTTCATTAATATTTTCTGGAATTTGTATTTTCAACGGTTTTATTTTGGATTAGAATATTTGACCTTATCTCTGTTCTAAAAAATAATCTTCAATTACTAGCGTCCCGGTTTGGTTTCGCCTGAATTTGTAGATTGTCTTTTAAAGATAGCATATTAAATTGAATGAGGGATAACCCTATGTCGTGGTAAAATAAATAGTCTAATTCACATGTCCCTTTTTGATGAATTCCAGTCCTCCTTCAGCGAAAATTTTGATCATGATGTGATTCGATTCGGAATGACATCTAGAGACTTTTAAAAAAAAACTGAAGTGGGGGACGAAAAAATTGCAAAAGTTAAAAACAGTTTAGTAAAAGAAAAAAGAGGGATTTGGTGTTTTGCAAATATCTCAAAAACTATTGCAGATATCTGAAATCACAAAAAAGATTCAAAAAGAGCAGGAATTTTTCTACAAAAAATTCCCATCTCTCGGAACTCTACCCTCCAATATTTCTAATTTTAATTTAAAGGTGAAAATGGGGCTAAAATTTGTTTTTTCTATTTTTTTATACGACAAGCTAAAAGACACGAAAATATTGAAAATTATATAATAAAAGAAAAAATTAAAATTAGAAATCTTGCTGGTAGAGTTCCGAGAGATGGGACTTTTTGTAAGAAATTTCCTGCTCTTTCAGAATCATTTTTGTTATATCAAATATCTGTCGTTTTTGAGATATTCGCAAAAAACCAAACCCCTCTTTTTTCTTTTACGAAAAGGCTTATAACTTTTGCAATTTTTCGCCCCCTTTTCAGTTTTTTTCAAAAAGTTTCTAGATGTTATTCCGAATCGAATGACTGTGAAGGAGGACTGAAATTCATCAAAAAGAGACATGTGAACTAGACTAAAAATTAGTAACGATTTTATTATTTAGTTCATTCAGTAGGTACTTAGTCGCTCGTTTTTACCATGTCACATTCGCCATAATATATGTCATCTTACGCTAGAAACCTACTATTATGGTACACTTTGTATATAATTTTATAGATATTGCACTTTTTCAGTCTTTCAGAATAGATACAAAACGATTCAGACATTTTTAACGGTTGCATTTAATTTAATACAGATACCTATATTTCCGAGCTATATGCATTACAAAATATAATATAGAGATTTTAGAAGTCTGCTGAATCTGAATGTAATTTAATATAATCCAAGTCTCGTTTGAGATTATTTTAAATCGCATATCAATTGAATTCCATCCAAACGAGAAATATCATTTAGTAATCTTTCTTTTGAAATTTCTTGCCGCTAGTGCATAGTGCCAGCATTGCAAAACTAGACCAGATGTCTCAAAAATGTATGAATTTTAATGAACTTTTTTCATTAGTTTTGTTTTGGAAACCTGACAATGATGTCATTTAAATTATTCATCAATCGTTTTAATTTTTGACGTGATAACGTCTTATAAATTGATGAAACACCAGCTGCACGCACGAAAAAGTGTAACGTTCCGCCTGACCCTAAATATGATATTCGAGCGGAATACGTTATCACGTAAAACTATCGTCCGTAAACCGACTTTACAGACAACCATTTTTTACAGAATATGTGAGACCATGTATGTCAGATTTTTAAAGAAAAACTCCTTTAGGCGCGACTTTAGATTAACTCATATCTTTTTTCCGGCGGAAGTTACGTGTTTACGCAGTTTCAGCTTCTCGTATTTAAAGGCATCAATTGATAGACGGCGGCATCGTAGAAACCATCTTGAACGAAATGTAAAACATAGCTACGGACGCAAACCGATTTTGTGATCAGTTTTCGCTATTTTGTGACTAACACATAATTCCGTATTTTATTTTTAATGGTGATTTTCAGTTGCATTATTATTGTAGAAAGACGCGTGTGATATTTGCGGTCGGTAAACGAGTTATGGCCATTTTCATCGAACCTAAGTAGTTATTTATTCGGTTCGTTAGTTCTTATCCTCCGAATAAATAGCGATTATTAAATTCACCAAGCATAATTATTATGTTTACTTCAAGTATAAATCTATTCTGCCTTACTTCTAGGTATGAAAGGTAGAGGTAAGGAGCACTATCTTATATGGGAGATAAGTTAAAAAGTGTTCATCTAAATGCTGTAAATATTTTTCTATCCTATTCTAATAATCTTTGCCCTCTATATACTTGCTTTCAAATTTACCTTTTTGTGACAGTGGCGGTCCCCTAAGGCTTAATTTAACGCTTTTTGATGGACACTTTTTCGTACACAGAGATGGTTCTCCTTAACCTCTACCCTCCATACTTCTAGAGTATAAATTTTTATTCGCTGATAAAATAATAATGGTCGCCACAATTATCATAAACCTAACCTATAACATAAGCGTGGAGTATTATATCTACAGTACCTACTTTGTTCTTGTGAATTATGTTTATTATTTTATTATTTGTGAATTGTATAGCTGTAATACCGGAACTTCACATGGCTATTTGTATTTGTGTATTTGGCATATTTGGCAAACAATTACCATGTCTGAACAGTCGATTTGACAAAGCTTTGGCCTTATTTGCCTATTTGACAAATAAGGCCAATACCAAATACGCGTTACCGTGCGCTTATCGATTTTTCGAGGCACATCAAAGGAGTCAAATAGGCAAATACGCTAATAAACCGTCCACACATTGGCCATATTTAGAAGCGCACGCGCCGTAAACCTGTACGGACGTGCAGTATTTTTGTGTCTGTGCTGTGAGCGAGAACTGGAACAATTACTATTGAGTATGAATTGGGACAATGAAACAGTGCTAAAATTCCTGGAATTTCGAACCTTGCGTTCTGCTGCTAAATGTTTGTGTGTTTGTTATTTGACTGCCATGTGTGGATGGTCGTATGTGCCTCTATTTGCATGTTTGCCTTGAACGTCATATATTTCGCCAAATACAGCAAACACCAAATAGCGAACACAAATAGCCATGTGAAGTACCACCATAAAACATTAATGTTGGTGGATATTATATTGTGTGCAATTGGGTCTGGATAACACATTATTATTTTATGACATTTTTTGTTTTGACGTCTACACTGACATCATCGGTCGGATTTTTGGGTGAACGTCAAAATAATTAACAAAATGAAAAAAACTTTTTAACAAAAAAATTAAACCGCCGAAAAACTGAAAAGCAAAAAATAATAAATCTTTTTATTTAACTAAGTTCTATCTAAGTAGTTGAACGTATGTGAGAGTCTAGTATATCTAAGTAATTTTGAGTCGGCGTCAACAATTCGAACGGGCACACACTGAGGGCACACGTCAATGCGAGTGGTCGTGTGAAGAGCGCATGTTTGGAATGTTAATGTTTATCGCTGGAGATTTCACGTATCATTGTTAATTTGATTTGGTTATTTCTTTTAGTGATCTTTGTTCATTGATTGTTTGACGCCGACTCAAAATTACTTAGATATACTAAACTCTCACATACGTTCAACTACTTAGATAGAACTTAGTTAAATAAAAAGATTTATTATTTTTTGCTTTTCAATTTTTCGGCGGTTTAATTTTTTTGTTAAAAAGTTTTTTTTTTATAATTTTTTGTGGCTAACTTATAATAATTTGTAATACACAACTCAACATGAAAATCTGTGAGTGAACAATAAATCACCACTATTTTCCCACCCTTAGGGTAGGAATTTTTTTCCAAATTTATATGAGATCAACCTCGAGGTATACCCTATCCAATAAAAAAAGAATTGTCAAAATCGGACTACTCTGTAAAAAGTTATGCGTGGTCATACATTACAATCTGTGAGTGAACAATCAATAATCCCGTTTTCCTACCCTTAGGGTTGAAATTTATTTTTCCAAATTTATATGGGACCAACTTCGGGGTATACCCTTTCTAATAAAAAAAGAATTATCAAAATTGGACTACTCTGTAAAAAGTTATGTGTGGTTATACATTACAATCAGTGAGTGAACAATCAATCATCCCCTGTTTTCCTACCCTTAGGGTTGGAATTTTTTTACCAAATTTATATGGGACCAACTTCGGGGTATACCCTTTCAAATAAAGAATAATTATCAAAATCGGACTACTCTGTAAAAAGTTATGCGTGGTCAAACATAAAAAAAAATTGGTTGTCTGTAAAGTCGGTTTACGGACGATAGTTTTACGTGATAACGTATTCCGTAATACATAACCTAAACCTCCCAAAATTTGGTTTCAATCCGCTTATCCTTGGTGTCGGAATGATAAGAAATGTCAAAAGTGACGTTTGCAACTGTCAAAGTATTATGTTCTAATAATAATTAGTTATTCCAATACTTAACTTAGAAGGCGTTGCATTTCACAAAATACTAATGTCAAAAAATTGAATTAAACATTAGAAATGCAGCCGTTTTCATGTTGCATTTATACAGCTATTTTTCTATATAAATTTGTATAAAAAACTGTTTAGGCAAATTCTGTTATACGAAATCTATGTAAAATGTTCTCCTCTTTCGTTTAAGACTGGTTTCAAACCGATCTGATTTAAATTGAGCGAGAAATTATCAAAAAGCACGCACAGGGTCAGGCGGAACGTTACGCGTTAGGAACGTTACGCGTTACGCGTTACGAACGTTACACTTTTTCGAACATGCAGCCGGTGTTTTATCAATTTATAAGATTGGTGATTCATCAATTTATAAGACGTTATCACATCAAAAAATTAAAAAAAAAATATACGCGTCGACTTGAGAACCTCCTACGTTTTTGTTTTTCGTCGGTTAAAAAGGAGTACCTATAGTGCAGTGTATATTTAATCTTAATTTTCTACATGTATAATTGTGCTTGGTGAATTGAATTAAATAAATTTTTATCTAACCAATTTTGTTCCAAAATTAGTAATTTCTATCTTTAATAGTGTTCGATGAGTATGGCCATTAGTGATAAATTCGGATAAATATTTTCGCAGCCAAAAGATACTTGATAGTTTCTATGTCATGTAAATTAATATTTTTCTGTTTACTGAACTAGCAGCGTTTGTTAATCGCAGAATTGTGTTCATAGTCCTAGACTTTGCCACTTTGTCCGCTCTGTAGGGGGCAAGTGCTTCTATAGAAGATCAAAAAAATCTCAAATACAACAAATAATCGAAACAAATATATTGCGTTATACAAAGTATGCCTCAAGCTACTACACTCCCAAGAGAAAAACTCCTCCAGCGTTTCAGTGAGTAAAACTTACACTTTTCATTTTTTGGATCGAACTTGCCCCACTCACCTATTTTATTTTTTGTATATGTAAAATGATAGAAAGAATTGTATTGTTTGAAAGCGCTGGTTTTGATAAAGTCTGAGGGAGCTCGCGTAGACATTGTGCTCCTGTTATATGCAAATGATATAAATAAGTACGTGATGTGAATTAATTATTGACTGTAGATCAATAGACTACGTAGGTATACATAATACAATGTCGATTGTGAATGATAATAAACGACCTGCAGGCCAGTGATTAAGATGCATGTTATTTGGGGAACGTATTAAATGTGCCTCTTTGATCCAAATATACAGACTGAGTCGAACATTTTGTCTCCCAAAACTACCAATAAATGTTATTATTGTTATTTACAGAATGAATAAAAATCGAAACCGGCAAGATCACACATTCGAATAATATAATAGAAATAGAGCGTAGGAGATCTTTTACGCACATTTTCATATATCCAACGGAACGTAATCTATTGTGTAAAGTGTAAATAATTTAAAACGCCGTTTTAATTTAAAATGTATTGAGTAATGTCATTCTCAGGTCCGTAGAGAGAAAATCCAGACCCTGAGTGATTTTACCATCCCAACCCACAAGTAAGTACTAGTTTAGGTCAAAAATCATTTTTCAAAATTTTACAATATCTCTTCGTTTTGTGGTCCCCTGATCCAAAAAAACATATTTTTGGAAAAACTCTCTGCGTCTGTTTATCTGTGAGCAGTGAGCACGATACATGCCAAATGGATGAACGGATTGAAACCAAATTTTGGGATGATGTTTGGTATACAAATTAGAAGAGATCTATTGTTTTTGGGGAAAATTGGCCCATGCGCAGAAGAGATATATGCTATAATGGTGTTTTTTTATATAATAATGGTATACTTTTCATAGCGGTAAACATGTTTTTTTCTAAACTTTATAGCTTAGAAAAAAAATTTAAAACTTTCTTGCAAAAATAAATAGAATAATAAGCCGTTATGAAAAGTATACCATTATTATATAAAACCATCATTATAGAGTATATCTCTCCCGCACATGCGCCGATTTTCCTCAAAAACAATAGGGCTCTTCGTATTTGCATGCCAAACATCATCCTAAAATTTGGTTTCAATCCGTTTATCCGTTTGACCTATATCGTGCTCACAGACAAACAGACGCACAGAGTTCTTCCAAAAATATGTTTTTTTTTTTTGGATTCGGGGGACCTCGAAAGGAAAAAATATTGTAATATATTTTAAAAGTGGATTTAGACCTAAACTAATACCATTCCCCACTATAGTGGTTTGGAATGGTAAAAAATGATAAATTGGTGTTAACCCCAAAAAAAAAATATTGTTAGGGAGCAGTTGATAGCAAAACTGATTCGTGCCTTCTTCTATTACTTTGTATGCTCATTTGTAAATCCAATTTCTGGCTACACATTATATACAGAATTATATGTATTAAACACACAATATAGAATACTCACTCGCGAAATCGAATTAAATAAAAACAACGTTCTTGTTATTATTTGGATGCATTTTGAATATTAATGAGTTTTTTTTTCACAGCGGGATAGCGTGACAAAAGAAATTTTATTTTATAAAAATAAATCCGATGCATACTTGAGTCTTTTTTTATACCCATTCTTAATAAAAAATTCTCCCTGTTCCTAATTTGCGTCTACTCAGTTTTAAACTCTTCCGTTGAATGAATATTTGACAAAATTTTCTAACAAAATATGTAATGACTACAAATTAGCCAACGTGTCCTTTTAGAGCATGTCGCTGCGAGCAAACTGGACATTTTATCAAATTTCTAGATATTGTATGAAATGTCAGATACTATGGCGCGCAAAATGTACATACGATATTGACAAGACATAGAAATACAAATTAGATTTTGTATCTTCTGACTTTTGTGGATAAAACAATTGTATTATTATATATAGGGTGACCGGTAATTACTCGTATTCCTCTTGGGAGAAGAAACTATGACTCATTTGAAATTATTTAACTTTATCACTTGGGGATCGGAAATGCGTATTTTTCTTTTTTGATAATGACACTTCTGTGAAGAGTTTTTATTTTATTTTTTTATGTATTGTAAGTTTAAACATAAAACATAACAGTAAGTTTCGTGGTTTTTAGCTTTAGGAAGATTGGGCAATTAGTAAGCTATCCATAGAAAAATTCAAGCCAAAAAGTGAAAATATTTTTTTTAACTTTTAACTCCTAAAATTTTTGTAATAACAAAACCGAAGTAGATTTTCTCGAAAATGGCGCATTTCCGATCCCCAAGTGATAGAGACTAAATCATTCGAAATTAGTCATAGTTGCTTCACCCGAGAGGTCACCTATATATAATTTTTTTTTTTTTTAAATATTGTCCATTCTAGAAACAAATAAAAAATACAGATAAAAATAATCACTGATAATGTACTGCCTTCTGAAGTCGAAATAAAAATATCTCATAAACTTTGAAAACTATTTGTCTTACGACTGTTTGTCATATAGAAACTACTTTAAGGATTTTTTTTAAAGTTATAGCTATATCAAATTGCGTATGTCATATATAGAGCATTTTATACAAGAGAATATCATTTGGGGGGATGTCTCCACCAAATAAGCTATCCGGCCAGTATCATCAAATATTAAAGCTGGGTCTAAACGAAATCACAAAATATCCATGAGCAGAGGCGAGATGCGAACCCACGACACTACGATCCAAAGGCCATCCCGCTATCCATGCATTACACTGTCTTCAATTTTAAGAATATTTTACCTATACGCAAGAACTCAAGTCAGAATGCATAAATATTTACAAATTTATTTAAAATTATGTAATATAGTTTATACCGTCGATCGTAAAACATTGTTTTACATAAAATGAAAGCGTAAAATGAATTGAAACAATATACAATAAATATTATATACAAATATATTATGTACAATAGCCACAAGAGCCGAATCGGTAAGGTAGAGAACGATATCTTTCTTTCCGATCAATTTCAAATACGCTACATTACAGCTATCCCCAATATCCCACATAAGCTGAATACAAAATGCACGTAAACCCCAGTCGGACGACGCGACGATTCCGTCGGTTGCACACTGCACACTGCACCATACAGTGTAAAGCAATCTAGTGCACTTGGGGTATTAGCATTTTACACTCGGCACAACATCCAATTCAAATGCTGAATGCCATACCTTCACTCGCCATTCTCGTCTGCATTTTTAAAAGGCTTTGAAATAACACCATAAAGCTAAGAAAGTGGAGTGGAAAAACAACAAATCCTACTGCGGATTTTTGAGAAGAATAATAAGTTAGAACGAACCTTCAAAAATTTTATTGAAAGTAGATGTGGATTTACGTTCAATGATGTCCTGAATTTATACAAACTTTGGATCAGCAAAAATAACACTTAGACGACCAGTCTTCTACTATTTGTTTAATATCTACGGATGATCTGTTTCAATATAATAAATATATTTTTAAAGTACTTCTAGCATATAATTTCTATGTAGAATTCAATGGTAAAAGTATTTTTAAATCGAACATTAATGATTTGTTCAAAATTTGAATTTGTCTAATTTGATGACAAGGTCTATGCCATAGGTATCTACGTAGAAATTTCTTTACACAAACTTGGAGAGAATGGTGTCTAGTATTCACAAAACTACTAGGTACTTGAAAACGTATTATATTTGATTGAAGTAATTGTTTCAGTAAGACTTATCAGAATTATTATTCGTGATGGGATGATGAATTCTGATACTTCGATGCACCAGTTGCGTTTTGTGGTGATGATTTAAGGATTGTGCGATTATAGGCTAAAGAAAACTGCCCTGATGAAGTATTAATTTCGGCCTCTTAAGGCGGCATTTCATTTTAATGTCCATATTATTTTTTTTAATATGTGATTTTTATTGTCAGAATTATACACATATTAGGTATATTATAACCACAAACACTATACAATATTAACAAACATCACTTTAGAAATAAATAATCAAAAAAGACGATCACAATTACTCATCACTCCAAAAGACACAAATACTGACACAGTATGACATTTCTGTAATATTGACTGACGTTACATAGTTACTTTTACCATTCCAACCCACAAGTGGGGAATGGTCCTAGTTTAGGTCAAAAATTACTTTTCAAAAATTTTACAATATCTTTCCGTTTTGAGGTCCCCTGAATCCAAAAAACATATTTTTGGAAAAACTCTGTGCGTCTGTTAGTCTGTGAACACGATGCAGGTCAAACGGATGAGCGGATTGATATATGCTAAAACGGCGTTTTTTATATTATAATTGTGTACTTTTCATAATGGCTTATTATTCTATTTATTTTTTCAAGAAAGTTTTGTTAAAATTTTTTTTTCTAAACTTTATAGTTTCGGAAATATTTTGAAAATAAAAAAAATTAAGTCGCTCTTTTTATTTTATGGATGTCAGAAATAAACTAGTTCGGCATGCTTTGATTAATTTTTACATGACGTGGAACATATTATGTAGGTAACCATGGCAATGAATAGTTAATATCATATTGAATACTAGCCATTACTCGCGTCACCTCACGCGATATCAGAAATTTTTTTTCTTTATTATAATCAAATGTCAACACTTTTGAAGTTGGAATGGTCCCGTTGCCCAATTGGCTGGAATTTTTATTTATATCATGCACGTTGCTTAGTAAAATCAGCGGCGATGCAAAGAAAGATAGGTAATATTGATTAATAATATTATTCTCTAAAACGCATCCAAAACTGGAATAACAATAAGAATAATAAACCAGTGGGAGTATATGCCCAAGTAATTCAAGAATTACAAGGCGCGAAATTTTACGTCATATACCCCGGTGTTTTGTTTGAAAATCGGTGTATATATAATTATATTTAACGACACTTGGAGAATAATATAGTATAACTTAATTTACTTATTCTAAGAAAAAAATAACAGTTGAAAATAATGAAACACAGAAAGGAAAATATAATTTTAATAATTTCATGGTTCTCTATGTAATATGTTATTGTGTCATGCAAAAATTAAACCTAACTAACATCTTCAGAACAAAAGAACAACAGATTTTTTTTCAAAATATTTCTGAAATTATGAGTTTAGAAAAAAAATTTCATAACTTTCTTGTAAAAACAGATAGAAAAATAAACCGTTATGAAAAGTACCCAATTATTATATAAAAACAACTTTATAACATATATGTGCCGACTTTAGCTCAAAGAATTTTTTACAAAACTTTCTTTAAAATAAAATAATAAAACATTATAAAAAGTACACCATTATTATATAAAAAACAACGATGGCATGTATCTCTTTTGCGCATGCGCCGATTTTTCCCAAAAATTATACAAAACTCTTGTAAAAATAGATCGAATAATAAACAGTTATGAAAAGTATACCATTGTTATATACAAACAACTTTATAACTTATACCTCTTCTGCGCATGCGCCGACTTTCCCTCAAAAAACATTTTACAAAACTTTCTTGTAAAGTAGAATAATAAAACATTATAAAAAGTACACCATTATTATATAAAAAAATTGGATGTCTGTAAAGTCGGTTTACGGACGATAGTTTTACGTGATAACGTATTCCGCTCGAATATCATATTTAATAATACATTACTGCGCTCTCGCTTGCGCGCACAGGGTCAGGCGGAACGTTACACTTTTTCGTGCGTGCAGCTGGTGTTTCATCAATTTATAAGACGTTATCACGTCAAAAACTTAGTCCACCATCTTTAGAAGTCCGCCATATTGGATTTAGAGTGACGTCACTTTATTTTTCGAGTTATTCTCAGCAAGCCCTTTCATTTGATACCCATATTGTAGGAAAGCATAATAAAATAAGTCCGCCATCTTTAGAAGTCCGCCATATTGGATTTAAAGTGACGTTACTTTATTTTTCGAGTTATTCTCAGCAAGCCCTTTCATTTGATACCCATATTGTAGGAAAGCATAATAAAATTAGTCCGCCATCTTAAGAAGTCCGCCATATTGGATTTAGAGTGACGTCACTTTATGTTTCGAGTTATTCTCAGTAAGCCCTTTCATTTGATACCCATATTGTAGGAAAGCATAATAAAATTAGTTCGCCATCTTTAGAAGTCCGCCATATTGGATTTATAGTGACGTAACATTATTTTTCGAGTTATTCTCAGCAAGCCCTTTCATTTGATACCCATATTGTAGGAAAGCATAATAAAATTAGTCCGCCATCTTTAGAAGTCCGCCATATTTGATTTAGAGTGACGTCACTTTATTTTTCAAGTTATTTTCAGCAAGCCCTTTCATTTGATACCCATATTGTAGGAAAGCATAAAAAACTTAGTCCGCCATCTTTAAAAGTCCGCCATATTGGTTTTAGACTGACGTCACTTTATTTTTCGAGTTAATCTTAGCAAGCCCTTTCATTTGATACCCATATGGTAGGAAAGCATAATAACATTAGTCCGCCATCTTTAGAAGTCCGCCATATTGGATTTAGAGTGACGTAACTTTATTTTTCGAGTTATTCTCAGCAAGCCCTTTCATTAGATACCCATATTGTTGGAAAGCATAATAAAATTAGTCCGCCATCTTTAGAAGTTCGCCATATTGGATTTAGAGTGACGTCACTTTATGATTCGAGTTATTCTCAGCAAGCCCTTTCATTTGATACCCATATTGTAGGAAAGCATAATAACATTAGTCCGCCATCTTTAGAAGTCCGCCATATTGGATTTAGAGTGACGTCACTTTATTTTTCGAGTTATTCTCAGCAAGCCCTTTCATTTGATACCCATATTGTAGGAAAGCATAATAAAATTAGTCCGCCATCTTTAGAAGTCCGCCATGTTGGATTTAGAGTGACGTCACTTCATTTTTCGAGTTATTCTCAGCAAGCCCTTTCATTTGATGCCCATATTGTTGGAAAGCATAATAAAATTAGTCCGCCATCTTTAGAAGTCCGCCATATTGGATTTAGAGTGACGTCACTTTATTTTTCGAGTTATTCTCAGCAAGCCCTTTCATTTGATACCCATATTGTAGGAAAGCATAATAAAATAAGTCCGCCATCTTTAGAAGTCCGACATATTGGATTTAAAGTGACGTTACTTTATTTTTCGAGTTATTCTCAGCAAGCCCTTTCATTTGATACCCATATTGTAGGAAAGCATAATAAAATTAGTCCGCCATCTTTAGAAGTCCGCCATATTGGATTTAGAGTGACGTCACTTTATGTTTCGAGTTATTCTCAGTAAGCCCTTTCATTTGATACCCATATTGTAGGAAAGCATAATAAAATTAGTCCGCCATCTTTAGAAGTCCGCCATATTGGATTTATAGTGACGTAACTTTATTTTTCGAGTTATTCTCAGCAAGCCCTTTCATTTGATACCCATATTGTAGGAAAGCATAATAAAATTAGTCCGCCATCTTTAGAAGTCCGCCATATTTGATTTAGAGGGACGTCACTTTATTTTTCAAGTTATTTTCAGCAAGCCCTTTCATTTGATACCCATATTGTAGGAAAGCATAAAAAACTTAGTCCGCCATCTTTAAAAGTCCGCCATATTGGTTTTAGACTGACGTCACTTTATTTTTCGAGTTAATCTCAGCAAGCCCTTTCATTTGATACCCATATTGTAGGAAAGCATAATAACATTAGTCCGCCATCTTTAGAAGTCCGCCATATTGGATTTAGAGTGACGTAACTTTATTTTTCGAGTTATTCTTAGCAAGCCCTTTCATTTGATACCCATATTGTTGGAAAGCATAATAAAATTAGTCCGCCATCTTTAGAAGTCCGCCATATTGGATTTAGAGTGACGTCACTTCATTTTTCGAGTTATTCTCAGCAAGCCCTTTCATTTGATACCCATATTGTTGGAAAGCATAATAAAATTAGTCCACCATCTTTAGAAGTCCGCCATATTGGATTTAGAGTGACGTCACTTTATTTTTCGAGTTATTCTCAGCAAGCCCTTTCATTTGATACCCATATTGTAGGAAAGCATAATTAAATTAGTCCGCCATCTTTAGAAGTCCGCCATATTGGATTTAGAGTGACGTCACCGATTTTCCCCAAAAAAATTACAAAAATTTCTAGTAAAAATAGATAGAGTAAAAACCGTCTTAAAAACTATATTATTATTATATAAAACAACATTATAAGAGATATATTCTTTTACGCATGCGCCGATGTTCCCCAAAAACAATAGGCCACTTCATATTTGCATATCAAACATCCTCCCAAAATTTGGTTTCAATCCGCTCATCCTTGGTGTCGGTATGATAAGAAATGTCAAAAGTGACGTTTGCTTCTGTCAAAGTATCAAGTTCTAATAATTAGTTATTCAAATTGTTAACTTAGAAGGCGTTGCATTTCAGAAATATTCGAAACGGCATCCGTTTTTGAACAAATGCTATCTTTTAATTTCATTATTGTCATAAATAAAATTATCGACCAATTTTATTTTAAGACTGAACATACGCAATAATTATATTACCATGTTATATCGTGCAACAGAGAGAGATAACCGAAAGATGTTTGCTATCGGTTATATCAGATTGAATTTATTTCTATATAAATGTGTATAAAAAAACTGATTGGGCGAATTCTGTTGTACGAAATTTATGTAAAATTTTCTCCTCTTTCGTTTAAGACAGGTTTCGAACCGATCTGATTTAAATTGAGCGAGTTATAAGCGAAAAACTTCGTTTTTTCTAAATTGCTCCCCTCTGGAGCAAAAATTCAAAAATCGGGCGACGTTAGGATCTAAGTTACCCGGAGACAAATCGAACAAAAAAAAGTTTTTTAAAATCGGTTAAGTCGTTTGGGCTGTACGCTGGATACAAAATTCGGGATCACAGATTCACAGATTCACAGACAAAGCGAGTACATATAGGCGCTTTAGCTTACGCTATTCGCGCCTAAAAAGGTTTAAAGAAGATTATTTTCAAAATATACGATGAAAGAAATAATAATCCGTTTCACATTATTTTATTCCTGAATCGGAATTAATCAGATAAATCAGTGAAAAAAGAAACTTTATAATGGGTTTGAATGGACTGCAATGAACGGACATCAAATATCTCTAACCCATTGTTCGATACATTTTGAACACATTTACAATTTTAAAACATTCCTTGTAATTTCTTATCTCAATGGTTATCAAACCGCGCGGAAACCACTGGACACTAATAAAAACTTCAACGACTGTTTTACATTTATATTCGATATTATATTACTGAATACAATGTAAATATTTATTGATTACATAATGCATGTTTACTTCAAATTGAAGAAATGAATGTTAAAGGTAAAAAAACTAAATTATTTTTACTGATCGAAAAGATTACACGATATTTAAAGAATGCACTTATTACTAGACTCTAGACAGAACTACCCTTTCATGATATAGTAATAACTAGTTTCGATTGAAAAGCAATACTGATAATTTTTTTTTTAAACACACCAATGGCCGAACGCTTAATGTCTCTGAACAGAACACATACTATGACGCCATGTTTATTTGTGGGCGTTTACCCGTGTCGCACAAGTTAGTGTCAAGATACTGTTCTCTCAAAACAAGCAGATAGAGAAGCACTAAAAATAATTCTGATTCTAATTTTGAAATCTATTTTATGACCACGCTCGCGAATCCCCCGTGACGTCATTTCCATCCTCGTAGCTAGCGCGCCAGCCAGCACAAGTCTCAGCAGTGATTCCAGTGGCAAAACCAGCCTCGTGTGCAGCGACTTTTAGTCTTCATTTCTAGCTTATTAGTTTTCTGAAAATAATTTTTAGAGTTATAATGTATCATAGTCATCACAATTTTCAATTAATTAGTGTTTTTTTTATATCAAAAAAGCATGTTCCTTTTTTTGAACTGACTGTAAAAGTCTTTTGTAACCCACCGTTAAATAAAACATAGTGTTGAATTCAGAATATACCTTTATCCTAAATAATGAGAATACCAAACCTTCAAGAAGCTCATTATTTATTTAAAGATTTTAAATAGATATTTGTTATAAAATTCGTATGGCCTGCGGGTATTTTATTTTATTTTAAATAATTTGAATTATTTAAATGCTCATATTAATAAATGGCACTGCGGATTCCCTTTCGACAATAAGTTGTCCCTATTTTTTGGATTTTTCCAAGACAAATGAATAATGACAAATTCAAGTCGTTTGACCATAATTTTTGATTTTCGTTAATCAGTTTTTGGGAGTGTGAGGAGAATAAAAAAAAACCTAAGGTTTTGATTCGCTGTGTACTTTCTGTTCCTATAACATTAAAAATTATGACACGTGTAGATATAATCTTCATTAAACAGAAGCATAACTGTTGAATTAGGTACTAGTTATTTCTGATATTTTGTAATTAAAATTATAAAAAAAAGGTTTAGTTCAACACTTTGCAACTGATAATATATTTCGAGTAAATGTCTGAACTTCAATAAAAACTCAAATGAAAGATTAGACTATATTCTGAAGAAACCGAAGTAATTTTTTTCTTTAAATAGAAATACTCTGACAATATGTAGGTATTATGTCAACATGGTATATACAATATAAGTATAGCGCCAGCATTCGACAGCTTTGTAGGGCGTTAAGTCAATGATGTAAGTTATATCACAACAAAGGAGCTGTGTTATTTTACACAAACAACGTGAACAATCGACTTCTAGAATCGGGAGCTATACTCCTGGGAAACGTCAGCCTATACACATGTCCGCGTTTAATATATATGCGATTGGTAGACTCACTTCCGAATTGAATGTTCACTTCAAATCAGTATTCGATGAGATACTGTAGATTATAGACGTTCGACAACCAAGGTACTTAGCACCTACTGAAATAGAAATAAAAAATATACTAAGAAGTGTTTAAAAAAATAATGATAAACAAAATATGATTACTTCCAGCCATAGAAGAACCTAAATAGACCAAAAATAATTATCTAGATAAATTGTACTTCTTGACTTTGAAGTTCTGTATTTGCAATCGTTAGTAGCTATTGTTCTCCCTAGGAACCATGAGTCAGTGTTGCTTAACTACCCTTCAACATGGTAAATTGTTCAATATTGACTAGAATATAGAAAATAGAGCGAAATGTCAAGCAGAATTATTTGATTCAACGCGGCATAGATCAATCTCTATAAATAAAAATGCAATGTTCGTTTGGTAAAAATCTTAAATCTCCCGAAAGTTCTTTACCGATTGCATTGAAATTTTGACACAACGTTGCATTCGAATACGTGTGTGTTTCTATATACCCATTATATTATAAATGTCACACCTATGACAGGTGAAAACATGTTTTTTTTGAAAAACAGCACCATCATCTGTTGGACGCCAAAGCAACATACGCTATACTAAATATTTTATGACAATGGGATAGGTCATTTGTTTGATACAGTGCTATCTGTTGAATATTAAAGCAACAAACGCTATAATAATATTAACGATTTTATGGCAATGGGAGCCCCATCTGTTGAACGTAACAGCAACACACGCAAAACCAGACTGAGCTACTGCAACGGGTGGCTGGGTACAGCCCGTTTGAAATAAATATCTCATTCTTAGAATTAGTATATTTTTTCAATTTTGATCAGAAACTTAGATCATCAAATGCAAACGGCATGCCATGAAATCTGTTTTTTTTTATCTAGATAAAGTACCAATTTTTGGTAAACCATCGAATTCAAAGTCCAAGGGCGAAAGAAATACAACCACATTCATTTTTTTCATACTCCAGACCAATCTCGGTCTTTTGCTCTACAACTGATTATATTTGAAATTTGGACTGGTAATAGCATAAAAATGAAAACCAAAACACAACCAGATTATTTTTCTGGTGACCATAATAAACCATTCCGAATGGATATTTCTGTCTAGATAAAATTCTACTCTTCAACTTATTAGCTTTGGAATTCTAGACCAGCAATCGTAGATCATTTATTTCAGAGTATAGCAGCATGTTGCTTACTACTAGATCCTTTTTTTCCCACGGGCCATAGAACAATCTGAATAGAGGTAGCGTACGGTTTCACGCCGCGCAATACACACATTCTCTATGTATAAGTAAGTGGGCCTCTCTCCTCATAGAGACTGCGGCACACTCCAAATACATAGTACAAACATACATAACATGGCTCCTATATGTTCCCATCTATACTTATTATGTATACGTATTTCCAATTCGATTTCTCTATTCAAAAGACGCTCGCTCTTCACTTATACTTATGTGTGCATGCACTGCATGTTCGTATGTACTTATTCAGGGCTAACGATATTAGCACAATATTTTGACGTTACAGTGGTAGCCGTGCCGGTCGCACTTTCTTGTGTAACAACATACCGTCAGATTTGAGTCGCTAATAACTACGAAACTGATATTGCGAGAACAACGGATAGATCATGTCTGTACGTATTTGTCGCGCAGAGTAGATAATATAAAAGCGCGCGAGTGTAGGCACATGCGCGTGGTAGTCACGAATTAACTTTGTGTACCTACAGTTTTTTAAGTTAATGTAGCGTGGAAACGCGTTTAGCTAGGATGTTGATTCTGATGTCGTGAAGAGCTCGTAGACCACTACTATTCCTAAAGTGAGACAATAAAAATAGTCACCGGAATATAAGGAAAAATCGGAATAAAGTTGTCGTCTTATATGACTCGTTAATATGTTCGGAATTATAGTAAATGCAAGTTAGCGGAACGCCCTCATCGAAAAGAAACGAAAGAACCCAAACGGCACAACAAGATTTTGGTCGGAAAATCCCTGCTTTGAACGTCCTTTTATCTCGCCCGTTAAAGGCCGTTTGTCCAGGTTTTCCGACCGGAATTTTGTTCTGCCTTTTAAAATACAGTTTAGAGAAGGTGTACCTGAAATATACTGAGAAAATCTCAACCTTGCCAAAATGAGTCTACGTTTTCAACCCTACTTGTGTATATTTACGACGTAAAATGTAATTTTAGTTGTTTGATTAAACTACATTATAAAGTACGTCTAGGGTTTCTGGTTTCTCGACCTTTTTTATTTCTCAAGGCACGAGAATTCTCAACTAGGATTTCTCGAGTATCTCGAAAAATTTTGAAATTTTTAATAAAACACGAGGTTATTTTCAAATTTTTGCTTTATTACAAATTAAACTGATAGATAAAATCAACTAAAGCAAATGGTAATTTTTTAGTTGCCATAAGTTACACTTATTAATTAACAAATCAACAAAAAACAACAGACTAAACAAACTATACTCGGCTGGTCTATATAAAAAGTAAAGAGTAGTGTACTTAGTACTTATTTTTTTATAATTATTGAGTCCCTACCAGTTCCTAAATGTTCAACAGTCTTTAATTAAATACAAAATTATTAGATATTAAAATAAATCTACAAAATTACTAGTACGTATTTAGATAACTTTAAAAACTTGTTTAACAAAACAAACAATAACATCACAGTATTTTTAGTTACCTAGCGCACGGAAATGATTTCTCGAGTTCTGGAGGCATTGAGTTTTTTTCCTGTCTCGAGTAAAGACAAATTTCTCGAGAATTCTCGAGCAGAAACCCTAAGTACGTCACTTCCATGCCTAAATTAGCTTCCAAAAAGTTCAGTAGCTCTTGGACTATTATATCTTTAATAGGCAATCTACAAATCCGGGCGGGCCCGGACTAAGCCCCTACTATACTCTAAAATAAAGCATGGTGGCAGGGCTGAGCTCTTGCATTGCTTATCCTCATATTAACATGATTAAAATAAAATGTTAGTATTAGACACCCTGTAAGGCATTCGAGAAAGAAGCTAGGATATGTGTGAAAATGTGGATTATATGGATCTTTTCTATTCAAACTATTCCCGTAGTGAAATTGATTTAGCATCCGCCTTTATATGTACACAGAGAGACGTGCGCGCTGTTAGACACATCTGAGACCTGCAGCACACTGGAATACACTGCCTTGTGTCGCTGAATTTATAGCATTACGCGTTAGCAAAGAAAAGAAAAGAAAAACATCTACAAACATGTCTTTAATTTGTCTAATACATTTTATCAATATTCAAAACTCGTGATCAAATATTCACTGATTTATAGCTAGGAAATAATTTTTTGTAGTAAAAAAAACTAGATTATGTCAATAGACAGAATCCTAATAGTGCGAAATCCGGTATAAGAAATATATACCCTCATCTGTTATTTGATGATGACAAATATTATATATTAGAAACTATTTACATTGTAAAATCGCACATCGGCGATTAAATAAATTCTAATTAACTTTTTTGGATAAACTTCCACGATTTGTTAATCATAAAACAGATCCTAAGATGAGAGAATATGACATAAATAAAATACTAACAAAACAAATAAACACAAAGTACACAGAACATGACTACTTACAAGGTATGTTTATGTGGATGATCTCTATTAATGTATAGAATCAATGGTATATTCCAATTTCTTGCATCATATTCTCTCATTTTAGGCTCGATTTTTAACAAATCGGGGAAGTTTAACAAAAAAAGTTAATTAGAATTTATATAATTTAACAGCATCGGTACACGATTTAACTAAGCAGCAATGTGCGATTGTATATATACTATCTTACCTATAATCTTTGTCATCATCAAATAACAGATGAGAGTATATATTTATAATACTGGATCTTAGACTAAAACGATAATATATATAGATCGCAGCGTTTACCGTTTGGTCTCCTTACCTTTTATCTATTCTAGTAGGAAAAACGTAAATAATATTCACCCATAATTTAAATCATTCGTAAATTTAAATATGTTGGCTATGTTTATTGGTTTGCGTCTGTAGCTATGTTTTGTTTAAGATGGTTTCTATAGATGCGTTTTAATGCCGTCATCTGTCGATGCTTTAAAATAGCAGAAACTGTGTAGACACGCTCTTCAGTCCGAATGCTTCCGTCCGAAAAAATCGCAGTCGCGCCTGAAGATTTTACATCAAAAATTGAATTAGGAACGGAATTATACTTTTACCCGCGATTCGCACACGGGAATGTCGTTGTTGCCCACAAATTGAAATGGGAAGTTGAGTTAAAAGTGCCCTATACTTCATTTAGATATACCTATTTATTAAAAATCGATCCAACCGTTCTTTGATAATATTGGCATAAACAATAAGCCAAATAAAAGAAAAAAAGATACTTATGACCTGGGTTGTCGAACGTCTATAATCTACAATCTAATCTATATAGACAAAAATAATTGAAACGTGTGCCTCCGTAACAAAATAATATCATAAACAAAGGTCAAGAATAGATAAATAAAAACCAAAAGAAGATTAAATCATGCATAAGTATACTTACAAAATCATTACGAATAATGTGCAACTAAAAGTTTACCAATTATTCCAACATTCTGTGAATCTCTTTTCTTTATTATATGGCCGCGTTCCGTAAAAAGAAACTTGAGAACAGCGTTTTTCTCTATATTATAATCATTTATGTTGTTTGATAAACTTGTGTAAAAAGTGGCTCTTTAACAGAAAATATTAATTTAGTTCTTGAAGTTTTTAAAAGATGTTTTTTATTTTTATCTTAACATACGCCTACAAGTACTTAAAGCTTACTTTTTTAAATTAAAACACTTTAAAACTATGCAATACAGTAAAACTTGTTTTATCTGACTATTTTTGAAAATTATAAAATTGCTTGTCAATTTTTTTATCAAAACACAGTGCATTTTACACTAAACATTTCGAACCCTTTTCGATTCCCCTATATCTCCGAAGCTAGTTA
The DNA here is from genome assembly GCA_963575645.1 of Xanthostigma xanthostigma. Lineage (NCBI taxonomy): Eukaryota > Metazoa > Arthropoda > Insecta > Raphidioptera > Raphidiidae > Xanthostigma > Xanthostigma xanthostigma. The sequence continues at coordinate 20,773,727 of OY754468.1, forward strand.
CTTTACAAAACTAATTTTTTTTAGGAGGGAAGTTACAGTTACCATAAAAAAACAATATTATTAAATTTCATATGTATAATTATAGTTTAAATAGTTTCCAAGATACATGTGTTCAAAATCACGATTTTGGGCATTCACTGACTGACTGATTGACTGATAGATCATCATAGTTCATAAACGTCTAGCCGGTGTTTGAAGCATAAACTCGAATGCATTAACCGGTCGTCCGAAGATTACTCGCATCTAGTCGGTACCGAGATATACGTGTGATATAGCGAAGTATAGTTTTTACGATATATAATATTTAAGTAAGTAGAATAAGCAAGAATATAACTACAAAAGGTATTCAACTCTCACCAAAAACATAGATGTAGAAAAGGATCAAACTCGATACAAAGAATACGTGGGTTTGTAGGCTTTTCCGAAAAAAAGAAGTGAAATTTAAGAAGGTACCAAGTTTTCACATTCATTTATTCTTTGTATCGAACTTAGATTTTTTCACACTTACGTTTTTGGTGAGTAAATATTAAATAATATATGTATAGTATTATCAACGATTTAGATATATTTCTGGGCTCCATAATACTTAATAAAATTGATATTTTAATCAGTTTAATGAACTGTTCAACCAAGCATTAATGATTTATCCGAATAGTCTGCAAACAGTTGTTGTCAATTATATCCGAGGTTTGCAAGAAGTAGAAGTGAAACTTTCCCTGCCAAAAGTGTCGGCGCTTGTTTGCAGAAAGCATCGTCAAAAATTCTGGTTGACAATAATTACAATTTTAGATCGTGACGTAGAAAAACGCTGATTCAAAATCAAATCGTTGCTCTATAGTAGGATAAACAGGTCTACGCTGTAATTAAGTAGACTTTCGATGCATAGCTTAGTCATCAACATCATCATATTGCTGGAAGTACTTGATATTAAAATGAGTGTTAAAGTATATTTCATAAAGACTTTTCTAATTAAACATACTTCTATATAATTTTTTTAATTAAAACACTTAAGTACACTATATTTAAACACACTTTAAGGTTGATGTAGAAAAGTTAGCGTATATTTATTATTTCCTAACTAAACTTTCTGTAACAAACCTTGCACTGTAAAAATCAAGATTTTAATAAATCGTCAAACTCAACACATTTTGGCCAATAAGAAACGAAGTATCACTAATAATAAAAAAACAGAATTTTTTTATAAATATTTTTGATAAAATTAATAAACAAAAAACATATTCATAAAACATATTGTATTGAAATAACAAATGAAAGCAGGGCACTCAAATGAATTAATCTGAAGTCATCAGCACGACATAGATATCCTGATTCGATAACAAATTAACAAGTGAATGTAGAAATAAGTGGAAATTGATGTCGGCAATTACAGTTGACTGTCGAGTTACCCAGAAATGGGAAAGCTGAAATTGAAATGATGATTTTAACTCTGATGACGGTTTCTCCTGTGGTTGTCGATATTGTTAATTGAAATACTTTGTAATGTGGTGTTCATAAATTACTATTTCCAAATCAGCTGCACAAGCATTTTTGTATACGACTTTTAAAAAAAATAATGTGCTTTTTAGTTCATCTTTCTTACTCCCTCTTTCTTATATCTACTTAACATCGACTTCGTGAGTTTTCATCGTATAAGCCAAGAATTATTATATGCATGTAGCTTAGTACAGCATTTTCCGTCTGGTAGCCAGACTAAGAGCCGAAAATAACTTAAGTAAGTCTTTTCGCGGGGAGCTCGGATATGAACACTCCTTGCCGCCAAGAATATATGTATTGTTCACATGTTTTACTTCAACCGCGCGTGAAAATCTCGCGAAAACTTTTTTTTATATCCAGAAAGTTACGCGTAAAGTAATGTACGTGCATGCTTGAACGTTTTTAGCCGACTACGCCAGAAGGACTTATTTTCCTCTTTTTAGTTATTAACCTCATTGTTGTGCAAGGATTTCTTGTTTTTTTTTTTTAATAATTTGTATTGTTATTTTTGACATTACTATGATAATATTCTGCCTCGTGCATAATAACCTAGAGGCCAGTTGAAATTGTGTTTTGATAGTGTATTGAACTGACAGCCTTCCCCTAGTGTAGAGTGCACGCAGTAAATCCTGTAATTAAATTCCTCGCGTGGTCAGTTTGTCGCTTGAAGCAACCGGCGGTAGGATTAAAATATCAGTTATATGTGTACAGATTCTCATACCTTTCAAAAAATTTCATTTAATTCAATTAGCCATTCCCATAATACTGTACACCTACGTTATTCTATGGCTCGTTCACAAATGAATTTTTAAATGCTGATGTTTCTTATACATAAAATGCTCATTAATTTTTGTTGTTATAGTCATTGAAGTTTTTGTATAATCCACGGACCACAAGTGCAGTCTGTCAGAAATTGATTTTAGTTAATCGTGTTAGAAAATGCAGCTATTATACAGCGTGACCGGTAATTACTCGTATTCCTCTCGGAAGAAGAAACGATGACTAATTTCAGATGATTTAATCTCTATCACTTGGGGGTCGGAAATGCGTCATTTTCGAGAAAATGTACTTCGGTTGTCTTTTTATAAAAATTTTGGGAGTTAAAAATAAAAAAAAATATATAGGTACCTACTCACTTTTGGGCCTGAATTTTTCCATTATCTGATAGCTGTTAGATTTTATGATGTGTGTTAAAACTTACAATAAATAAAAAAAAAAAAGTCAATTTCTTCACGGAAGTGTCATTATCATAAAAAATGACGCAAGTGATAAGAAACAATCATTCCAAATTAGTTCTAGTTTCTTCTCCCGAGAGGAATTACCGGTTACTCTATATACCTTTTTAAAATACACAAAACAATAATATCTAATTATAAAAAAATTCAGCCATCATGGGACTCCTGCCAGATGTGAAAATAAATTTAAGCGAAATTCTAGTAACTAAATTTCGCCCTGTAACTGAAATTCGAACTGTAACGAAATTTTACCCTGTAATGTAACTTACCCCTGTAACGAAATTTCGCCCTGTCATGTAACTTTCCAATATATAACAACGCACAGTAATTTACAATGAAGCAACGAAGTGTATAGTATACGCCCTCGCACACACAAAGAAGGGGGCATCGCGGCATCATGCCGTTTGCGAGTCGCAGTAACGCACCAATAGATGTTTCACATCAAAAATGTCTATACTTTTATTAAAAGTAAATTTTGCAATCACTTGAAATTGAAACTAAAATTGTGTGTTCCCCACTCACAAATTAATAAATAAATAATTATTAATTAATATCTAGGCATGGTGCACGGAGGCGGAGTTACAAATTTTTAGATGCGAGCGTTTGTGGTGAGTACTAGGGGAAACTTCGAACTCCAACTTTCCGTATGTCAGTGAGCAGTGTTTATTCAAAGTGAAAATAATTATAATTTTTTGAAGTTTTTTAATTACAAAGAAAACATAGGAAAACTAAGCGATCTAGAAATGCTTGTTGTGTTCCGGGCTATTGCGCTGATGGCGATTTAAGTAAAATAAAGAACATAATTTGACGTTCCGCTGTCAGTGTAAACAAATTAACATCAGTTTTCCTTATTACATTTTTTTTGACACATCATGGCCAACTAAAGTTTTTGACTTATCACCATAGAAACATGTCACGATTTCCATAAAAAGTGAGTTAAATAATTCTCTATTACCCACTAGCGGCGCCAATAGGCTTCGTGCACACAGCCTATACACCGTATTCAATTTCGAAGTTATTATTACGATTTACGTGTAAATATTTAACATTGTCTTCCTATATGAACTGTCGTTTCATGTTTGAATTCTATGTCGAGGTCATTCAGACTAACTACTGTCGTTAACGAAATTTCACTTCAATATGATAAATAAATCAAAGAGTTTCAGAGAAAATCGCCTCTGACAGATTGCCGGACGGACGGACACCGAAGTGATTCCATAAATGTTTCGCACAGAACACTAAAAATAGTTCTTTTCTAACACATCGCTATTTTACCTAAAAATTTCCAAAGGCGTGTAGGTATGCAATAACACATTTCTAAAACGACTAAAATCATTCTCAATACAATGAATCAGTGTTTTTATTAAAAACCTGTCCTACATATTATGTACCTATCTTCAATAGCAGCTCAGATAACAATCCAAAGAGTAATAAGTTTGTGTAAAGTGGACGCTCTATACCTTTTAAAACTTTTCATGCACATAGTTGTTCAAAGTTAACGTAGAAATACAGCCTGTCAAAAACACAACTGTAATTTCACTAGCCATTGTTTCTAGTTACTTTTTCACAAAATAGAGTTGATATAATTAAATGTTTCTTAACATTGCAAAATGCAAATAGCACGTACTACCAATCAGAATTCCGATTTTATCTCAATTAATAATAATATTAAAATATTCTTTTTTATACAGAAATCATCTTATAAATTTGAGGCGCGTCTTGTAGTCCGCACCGGACGATAAAACGTACCGTCTTATAGTCCGAAAAATATTGTACCTGATGTAATTACTCATATGATGTGACTGTTTAGGTTTTAGCGAATGCAGAAAAAAGCACTTTATATTAAAAATAAATTTTAGACCAGGCTATACGTATGTGTATTGTGAACGGAAATAAATCGCATTTCGATATTTCGAACATCAAATATCACGTTTGACATCAGATACAGCAACATCACGATATAGGCAATTAAAATGGCTACTAATGCTCTTGTTAATTATTTCAAATGCGAATATTCGTGGGGTAATATTATTGCCCGACACAGAAATGTAGATAGGTATGAGATATAATTACAAAAAATGGATATTGCACGTCAAAAACAAATTTCATAATTCATCGTCAATTTGGTGATTTGGTTAAATGTGTTTCTTTTTAATTTAAATTGCCTTTTATACAGAATTATATATTATTGTAAACAATTGAACTGGAAAGAAAATAGGTAAACATTTTTGGGATAATTGTGATTTTAATGTTATCATAATTTATGACAGCGGTTGTTCGCAAAAACTGAAGGATTGAAAAGGAACGAAAATAAAAAAGAGTTTCTACTTCTAATTTTTTTGTTATTGAAACTACAATTTTTTATATGAACAAAGTTTCGTGTCTTTTTATGATGAAAATTGCGAAATACTTGAATGTCACAATTATTATGTCATTTCACATTAAATACTCATGCTTATTTTGTGCTGAATAGAAAAAAAAGACGGGTTGCACTCCGGGAGTGCCGGCGGAAGTGAAACCTTGAATATTAACGTCTTACGAATTTTCGATCAAAATGGTTTGTATCATAGATTACATTTTTATGTACGATATTTCAACGCTAGATGTCTAACGTTGTATAAATAAAAGTTTTCGTCTTACGCATATCTGACGATCTGACGCGAGCTTAACATTTTTTACCCATTACAAAAAAAGTGTGCAACGCCGCTAAAGAAGTTTTCATTTCAAAAACATTTTAATAACAAAGACAGAACTAATTAGTTCAATATCCCAACAAAAATTTTTTTTAATTTACATGCTTTTTCGATTCAGCATAAATTATGCAAGACGTTCAACTAGAAATAACAATTTTCAAATATTTTTTGCACGACCCCCTATAAAATTGCATTTATACAGGCATGTAAAGAGACCCATTACTCACTAGTCCGGTAAAGTAAACAAAACTGCTCACGCTATACCAATTCCATAGTAAATCACTGTCTGTCTCTAATTAGAAGTAACGTTTGCGCAACAAATGAACTGGCAAAAATTTTGAAAATGAAGTGAAAGTCAGCTATTTCATGGGAGGTACGTGCAAAAAATATTATATATATCCTATGTTTAATGGTATTACGACTCGGGTGATTTAAAAGTCGCTGAAGCTCGTTTTATAAATAATGTCACAGCCTGCTGTAATATAACTCACTAGCGGCCCAATCCGGCTTCGCCCGAATTTGTAGATTGTCATCGTTTTTTCGTTGGCTTACGTTGCAAAATTGGTCTCCACGAAAAGTGCTTTCATTTTAACGCGATAATATATAGCCTATGTTCATCCTGAAGGTCCATTCTAAATATTAGTGAAAAAAAATTTGAAATCGGATGACTAGTTTCGTAGATTACCTCCTACATCCAAACTTACAAACTTCATCTCTTTATAATATTAGTATAGATTACGATCTACTATTAGATACTAGCGGTCCCGTCCGGTTTCACCCGGGTGTAAAAGAACGAATGGGGAAGGGAGGAACATGAGTACACACATTCATCTTAGTTTACCGAGATGAATGTTGTGTCCAAATTTCATGATGATCGGAGGTACCGTTCAAAAGCTTTTGTCGATAAAAAGCAGTATTTATACTTTTTTAAACTAATAATTTTTTTTTCTAATTAATTAAATAAAATTAAAATAAATTTAAATGTAAGCCTTAGAAGAAAGCAATGTAGAAAATAAAAAAAAAATAAAAATATTTTTGCCCAACGTGGGGCTCGACCCACGACCCTGATATTGATAGTCGCATGCTCTACCGATTGAGCCATACGACGTTAATATGAGTATATTTAGTTAGTGCATTTCACCTGAATAGAAGCTTAATTTTGAGATACATTTTACAACATTTTTCATTAATGCTTAATTAATGCCTAATGGTCGTAGCGTGATATTATATAGTCTATAGCCTTCCTCGATAAATGGGCTATCCAACAATTTTTTTTTTCAATTTGAACCAGTAGTTCCTGAGATTAGCGCGTTCAAACAAACAAACTCTTCAGCTTTATATTATATTAGTATAGATTTCACCATCGTAAGCAACGACAAAAGCCACGAAACTTTATATATTTAACCGAAATCATATTTTTAATAACAAAAAAGTAGGTAAAAAGTAAAGTACAATAGATAAAATAAAGCTATATCACAGAGAAGATAAGGTATTAATTTTTCCAAGTCATATTTTATCTGAAAACTATAATATAAAGACATTATCATCGCGATATAATAACCAATATACCTATAATAATATTGTCAGGGGATCCCATCACCGTCGGCTGAATGATTGGCTGAATCTGATGCTGAACTCGAAGTGTGGTAAATGTGCAGAAGTGAAAGTAACTCCCCAGACTCATTACCGGTCTTAAAAATGCGCATCGCAAATTGAATGATGCGATTGAGTTCGCCTTGCAGTAAAGCGGCAGCCGTCTACATTCTTCGGTAGATGGAAGTATCAAGTAGGTACCTGGGACTTTGGTTAGCGTCGTCTGACGTCGTCGCAACCAGCCTCTGGATGCAATAAATGAATGAAAGGAGAATAACTCAAATACATTTACGGTTGTTAGGCCCGTTTCAGACGAACTGATTTTTCATCGTCGAGTTTTCGGGGAACGACTGTATCTTTTTACATTTTACCATTCCAACCCACAAGTGGGGAATGGTACTAGTGTAGGTCAAAAATCACTTTTCATAAATTTTACAATATCTTTTCATTTTGAGGTCCCCCGAAACCGAAAAACATATTTTTGAAAAAACTCTGTGCGTCTGTTTGTCTTTCAGCACGATACAGGTCAAACGGATGAGCGGATTGAAACCAAATTTTGGGAGGATGTTTGGTATGCACATATGAAAAGCCTTATTATTTTTGGGAAAAATTGGCGCATACGCAGAAGTTTTTATATAATGATAGTATACTTTTCATAACGACTTATTATTATATTTATGTTTTTAAGAAAGATTTGCTAAAAAAAGTTTTTTAAACCTTATAATTTCGTAAATATTTTGAAAAAAAAAACGGTGTTCTTTTGATTTGTAGATCTGTCAGAAATAAACTAGTTAAGCATACTTTGATTAATTTTTACATGACGTGGAGCATATTATCTAGGTAACCATGGCAACGAATAGCAAATATCATATTGAATACTAGCCATTACCCGCGTCACCTCACGCGATATCAGAAAGTTTATTTTCTTCGTTATACTATATCAAATGTGAATATTTCTGAAGTTGAAATGGTCCCATCGCCCAATTGGCTGGAGTTTGTTTTTTTAGTATTTCACAAAAACCATAACCAAACGTAACATTGGTATTTATTTTAACGTATTTTTAAAGAACGTGTAATGTTAGCTTAGGAATACATAAAACAATTACTTTAACTGAAGTGAAAGAACGTCAACGGCCCCTTTTTCATAAAAGATGATTTCTAGTTTTTATTACTCTTAAAATTTACCATTTTCATGAGTCCATTGACTTTTACTGTATCAATTGAAACAGTATAAATTAGCTCCACAAATTACGATTATTGAAAATATTTGCATAAGAAGATTACAGTGAAACATTTACTTTTTATGAAATTATCTTAATATACTGTAGGTTCATAATTACCAAGCAGAATTTAGTTCAATGATTAAATTCTAAGTACACTCAATTTATTTTCTTTAAAACTAATTTGATTTTGAGAGTGTTAACAATAAGATTAATAGTGAAAATATAAATCAAACTACAAGTGGGATTGTCTGAACATGAACATAGGGCTGGCCAAAGAAAACTTTGCAGTTAAGTATTCGAAAGTATACTTATCTTTACATATGTCCTATATTGTGCGATTAGCCTTTTAAACACGACAGTCATGCCTACGCGGGAAGGATCTGACTACTTTAGAATTTAAGTGGAATTTCTAGAGTATAGTCCACATGACTCCTTTATTGGGAGCTGGCTCCGTGCGCTCCGCTCACTAAAAAGAGTCGCTCAGAGCGAGTCGTTCAAAGGAGCGATACTAGACAGTATGCACTACTCAAAGTGCAGACTGCGAAGGTGTGAACTGTCATCATACATGTTCAGGAGTTACGTAGTATTGCAAAGCACAATACACACACTCAGCTCTGAGCTCATTTTAATATGATTCTGATCTTATATTTATTTGCATTTCGGATAAACTATAAAGTATAATAAAAACTGAACAATAATAACGTTTATTGTTACAATATTATATCTTTGTCAATTGTCAATGCCGTCAATGTGCATGGTTTTAGTCACTGTAAGCTTGTAAGCTTAGTACTATTACACTTGCAGTGTGTCATTCAACATTAAATGAAGATAACTCCGTAAGTACGTGCAAAATTCACTAGTGCCTCTGTGGCCTGTGCTGTGTGCACTCTGTAAATGTGCGAATGCAACAGTACTAGAACAGTTCAGCACAGAGCAATGGCGCTCGGAGTGAGTCATTCACAAAAAAAAGAGAGAAAGAAATCATTCATTATGAACGACTCGCTCAGGAGCGACACATCACTAATGTCAACTAAACTATTTAATAGTATCTCCAGAATGACAATTTGAAAATTTAAATTAGATATTCGAAACTACTTGGCGCAAAGAACCTTTTACTCCACAGACGAATTTACTGAATGTAAAACTTAATATTATAACCATTTATTTTCTGTCTTTTTGTATCATTATATAACTCACTCCAAACGCCATTGCTCTGTACTGAGCTATTCTGTACTGTTGCATTCGCACATTTAGAGAGCGCACACAGCACAGGCCACAGAGGCACTAGTGAATTTTGCACGTACGGAGTTATCTTTGCTGAATCATTTAATGTTGAATGACACACTGTAAGTGTAATAGTACTATGCTTACAGTGACTTACACCATTCACATTGACGTCGTAGACAAAGATATAATAATATTGTAACAATAAACATTATTACTGTTCAGCTTTTATTAATATACTTTATAGTTTATCCGAAATGCGAATAATATAAGATCAGAATCATATTAAAATGAGCTCAGAGCTGAGTGTGTGTATTGTGCTGTGCAATGCTAAGTGACTCCTGAGCATGCATGATGACAGTACACACCTCTGCAGTCTGCACTCTTGTGTAATGCGTACTGTCTAGTGTCGCTCCTTTAAACGACTCCCTCTGAGCGACTCTTTTTAGTGAGCGGAGCACACGGAGCAAGCTCCCAATAAAGAGTCATGTGGACACATTACTAGTTGACATATAAAATACTGGTTGGCTGTGGTCTTGATAATCGATGTAGTGGTATACACAGTTGATCATTATGACGAGTATTGTATGCATGTTTTTGAATTTATTGGCTATTAATATATAACGCAAAAAGCAAAAAAATGGATTTATCGGGTTTTGTATGGTTGCTCCTCAACTAGCAGCGGCCGTTAAATGGATTTATCACGATGTAAATTAAGCATCCCTGATAAATTCAAACACATTATCAGTTGTCTTTTTGTACAACATTATATGATCAGTATTTTAATTCACACACACGTCATCTGTCTTCTTTTAAACATGAACCAACACTGAACATAATAAGTTCCTAGGTAATTCATCATAAAATGTTTCAAAACAATCATAGATAGACTTCCATGCATAATACGAACGTACAGGTAACGCCTGTGCGGTACACGTTATGGTGTTATACCGGATGATCTGTGAATATTCCGAAGTAAAGGTTATCAGGGCCGCTGGTTTTACGGCTCGAATCGTTTGTTGGCTACGAGGATGGAAATGACGTGACTGCGGACTCGCGTGCGTGGTTACAAGCTGAATGTCAAAGTAAGAACCGGGACTATTTTTAAGGCCGCTGCACACGAGGCTAGAAACGCTGCTAGGAATTCTGCAGAATGGTAGGCTGAGTACGAAACTAGAAATGACGTCACTTCTTGCTGGCCTGCTAGCTCACAAGATAAGTTTTAAAATTAGAACTGGGGCTATTTTCCTTGCAAGGCCCGCTGCTAGATATGAGCACAAACCAATCAGGAAGCAGTATCTTGTCACGTGGGCTCCCACAAACTAACATGGCGGCATTCTGCACACAGACACGTTCTGCTCTGTGTTTATATTTGAACTGTCACTGTGCATGCACCAGATTTATTCACAAAACTAGCTTGGAAAAACGTTTCGTGTGAAGCGAGCATATATGCAATTAAGAAAACCGGCACTAGAAAACTAGTAGGCAAATATAGCACGGAATCTAGCAGCGTTTCTAGCCTCGTGTGCAGCGTCTTTTAGTTCTTGTTTCTCTGCTTGGTTTGAGTAAGAACCAATCAGAAAACAGTATCTTGTCACGTGGCGACATGGGAAAACGTCTATAAAAAAATATACTGTATTGTTCGGTTCAGACACAATAAATCGCACACTTTTGTTAACATTCTATCACTGCGCGCTCATAAAACCCATCTAAAAAACTAGCTTCAAAACACGCATCGTATGAAGCGAACACATAAAAGCCATCACGAAGTCTAAACCAATTTTGATGATTTCTATAATAATTCAGTGCTAAAAGCATTCTAAAAGAAAATTCAGCATTGAAAGTCATACCAATAAAGGAGCATTAAATATCACTATAGTCAACATAAAATTGAAAAGTCAATTTTATAAGGGTTACATTTAAAAAAATAAAAAATGTTTGATGTAATTCAAAATTAATACAGCAAAGTTTATCCAATTCTGCTTTATTGATCATACTGTACACACCGCCATATGCACATTTACAGGTGTCAGATGACAATAAATGATGAATTCTGATGGCCGGTAATTATAAAGGCAGTTATGCTAATGACGTCACCGCGCTGCGCTAAGGTGTGTGCCCGATGGCCGCCAACCGACTGGACTTACAATAGCAATCAATTCAAAGATGATTTTTAAATTGTTAGATACCTTTTTATGACCACAACTAGAAACTGTTTGTGGTGTTAAACCCGGACAAATGAACGAAATGGATTAAACGTTTTGCATTGTACAATCATTTTAATTCGTCAATATACAGTGAAATGTATATAGTTGTTACAATTTCTGTTCTCTGTCCACAAGAAAATATGTTTTTACAAAAATGGAAATAACTTTTATTATATTTTGGTTGACAACTGACACTAATTTTTCAATATATTTGAAAATTTAAAATACTATAAAATACTATACTAAAAGCATGTATTTTTTGAACTTACCTATATTAATAAAATTTAATATTTAAAATTTTCCTGTATCGCATTATGTCCTTTACGACAAAAATGTAATATAGTAATTCACTAATTATAGTGAGTTTGTAATGGAAATTTCTATACAACTGATAATAATAATAATTAATCAGACTCACCTGTATAAATGTGTTATATGATTGCGTTGAATCGAGGTGTATATGAAGAAAATGGTACATGGTTTTGAGTTAGTACTGTAGTATAATTATGAATGTACAGTGGCGTTTAAATTTAAATTATTTTTTTTTGTCAATGAAAAAATACAAAACTATAAAAGGTTTTTTTTGTATAATTTTAAAACAAAAAAATAAATTATTTGAAATTACAAAATACAATGCAATATTAAAAAAAATTATTGCTTGAGTAGGTAAGAAATTTTTTGTAATATTGCATTGTAATTTGTAATGTTAGAATGAAATAGAAGTAGCTCCCAGTTACTTCTATTTCATTCTACTTCATTCATGTATGCATGGATCTCTATGTATGCATGAATCTGTGTGTTTGAATCCATATCTAATAAAATATTTCCATTTAATTTTCACCCACTTCCAGACGTCTGAATAATTTAAAATTTTTGTACATATATTAATTTATAATTAAAATTATAAAACTCTTTTATAGCAACGTGGACTAAAAGGAATATTTTTTAAAGTTTTTTTAAACTATATTTTTTTAGTCTTAAGGTATAAAAAATAAAGATTGCTTACAATAACACAAACAACTCGAGTCAACTGGACTTCGACTCTAAAAGCACTAAAATTTGACAGAACTATTTTTGTCTCTTTTTTTGTACCATTTATTTCAGAATATATTTAGTTTTCAGTTAATGATTTTCTTTGTTGATTTTATAAGTCACGAAATATCGCATAATTGGAATAACAGTTTAATTAAATCAATATATTCTAGTCTCAGTACATCCCGGTTAATCAGATTCTACCGTATAAACTCTCCATAAAGAAAAATATACTTCAAGATCTTATGAAAATAAAAGGTAAATTATGTTGTCATTGAGAGCTAGCTTTGTTTATGATAAGATTGCAATTTGAATATGATAACATAATCTGCAGTTCACCTCTGCTGGTACCATATAATTATCTGCACGCTACTGAAGCACAAAATACTTCTAAATATACTGTACGTACAGACGCAAGGTACAACATATCTGTGACCAAAAATCAAAACCGCTTATGCTAAAGTCATATACTTTTCTTCTAAACTGAGCATAGGAATAAAATCGCAATCGAACTGTTAGGGTGCAAACATATACTTCTAAAGCAAAAAATTCAATATTTTTTTAAGTTTAATAAATATCACACAAAAATACTCACGAAGGAAGGTGTCAGGCAAAATATTAATTCCCACACCAATTTTACAAATTTTTTCAAGAAGTCGGTATTTCTAAATTTGATTTTTGACGTGATAACGTCTTATAAATTGATGAAACACCGGCTGCACGCACGAAAAAGTGTCACGTTCCGCCTGAGCCTGAGCGTGCAAGCGAGAGCGCGGTATAAGCGACAGAGAGGCACGATCGGCCCAAGCGTCGGCTTGTACGCATATCTCTCTCTTCTCGCGTGACGTCAGAGAGTTCATCAATGTTTCTTTATGACGTTATCACGTAAAACTATCGTCCGTAAACCGACTTTACAGACAACCAATTTTTTAGCCAGGTATTCGTATTATTTTCAGTTTTATTTTTTTATTATTATGATCGTGGGGAGATAATTACCCCCTTTACCCCCTCTCTTATCTCCGCCCTTGAGGGTTTTAAAGATATGGTTGCCAACTTTGAAGTAAACAATTGTGTTACTGGATGTACAGTGTGAGAGCACTGCCCTAATATTCAGCAATAACTTATAGACGTGCTCCAATATTTGGAAAGAAATTGAGAAGAATTTTAAAAAAATCGACATAAACGGTTTTGGTTTCTGGGCCGCAAATATACGTACAAAGCATGTCCATATAGATGACGGGTCTGTTCGACCACAGAGCTGAGCTGCGTGTCAAAGGTCACATGGCGCAGTCAAGGCCCGAACAGTCCCAGACCTGGCGGCAGGGGGCTTCACTTTACGACACTCATTATGTCCGTATATTAATTAGGGATAATGGCCAACATTAATTGATATAGAATATCTACATAACACGTACCTAAACTATGTCTAACTACTTAATAGCCAAGGCAAAGATCTTAACGCTTTTACTGTCTTTGTTCACTAATTATTCACTAAATGTTCGTATTTAATGCGAGACCAAAAATAAAGTGCCAAACCCGAATAGCAAAGAAATCGAAGACTAAGTTTTAACTCTTTATTAATATTTAATATAATGAGTTAATAGTTTTATTAAGAGGCCTGCACACTGCTGATATTTTTCCAAAGCGCCAACTTTCCATGAAAGTTCTAGCGAGTAAAATTAATACGATTGTTCATTTTAATGAAAGCGGGACTTAATTTCATTAGTTATTAACTAACTAATCTCAACATAATAATAATAGTTATTATTATTATTTCATGATTTGAGACGCAGTTAGAGTTTCAACTTGCTCCGCAAATATATTTTGTATGACGGTGACGAACCTGAAGTTTTGGTTGCCTGTGGATGCAAAATTCTTTACGGGATTTTTCCTTCTCATATAATAATAGTAATATTAATGAGTTTAACGTCCGTTTCCCGACTGTATGTCATAACAGACGCCATTCGCACCGTCTACCACACTCCCGTTATTTTCTACATATTTAAACTTCAACTTAATTAATAGAAATGGGCGACTGCAGTAATTTTGAGGCAATTGGGTAAGATAGGTAACTTTTTGATCATAGGAGCTTGACAAATAATAAGCAGTGGCCTTAAAAAAGGAACCAGCTCGATATTTATCTGGAATAATTGAGTGAACGTATGGAAAACCTCAAAAGTATGCCGGGGTATCGGAATTACCGTTTCTCGGCGAGAGGCAGCACACGTCATGTGCTCTCACCGCTACACTACACCGCTCGGTCTAGTCTTAAAATATTAACTTTTACAAAATTCCTGCAATTTTTAACCGCGAGGTCTTGGAGTATTGTTGGGACCAAAATAACTTTTTGACTGCAGTTGATTCACCGAAGGGGCGATTTCAATGTGGATATGAATTTAAAGCCTTATAAAGAACTATGAAGATATTATATAAAACGGAGCATTGGTTCTCTCACACATAGAGTTTACGACACTAAACGGAAACTAAAGGCCACTACACACGAGGCTGGTTTTTCCGCTATACAATCACTGCTGGAACTTGTACTAGCTACCGTGCTGGATGCGAGGACGTCACTGTGAGCTCTCGTGCGTGCTTACAAGCTGGATTTCAAAATAAAACCGAAACTATTTTTCGTGCTTTTTTCTGTGCTGGCTGTTAGCAAGAACCAAACAGAAAACAGTATTTTGTCAGGGGGGCGACATAGGAAAACGTCATCAACAAACATGGCGTTGTAGTGTGTGTTCCGTTTGGAGACACCGAACGTCCACTTTTGTTAACTTTCGAATTGTCACTGTGCGCGCATCAAAACCATCT
Organism: Xanthostigma xanthostigma; assembly: GCA_963575645.1. Taxonomy (NCBI): domain Eukaryota; kingdom Metazoa; phylum Arthropoda; class Insecta; order Raphidioptera; family Raphidiidae; genus Xanthostigma; species Xanthostigma xanthostigma. The sequence continues at coordinate 20,789,242 of OY754468.1, forward strand.
ACAAATTCAACTTCAAACATCGTGTGAAGCCATAAAATCCAGCGCCGCAGCACGCTTTGAACCTGACGGCGAAATCAAGCAACAAATCTAGCGGAAAATCAGCCTCGTGTGCATCCTTCCTTTTCTACCTACGTTATAAGTATAAGTTCTCTAAAGATCGCTGCACACGCAGCTGGTTTTTCAGCTAAATTTGGCTGCTAGGTTTCAAGCGTGCTGTGGCGCTGGGTTTCGTGATAGCTTTTATGTGTTTTCTTCACACGATGTGCGTATTGAAGCTGGCTTTTTAGGTGAGTTTGGTATCCGCGCAGTGACAGTTCGAATATTTACAAAAGTGAATTTTATTGCCTCTAAACAGAATACACACTATGACGCCAAGTATGTTAGTGGGCGATTGCCCATGTAACTCACGTGAAAAGATACAGTTTCCTGATTGGTTCTTGTTCAAAACAAGCAGACAAACAAACATGAAATAATTTATAAATTCATTTTGTGACGTCATTTCTAAATTCGCAGCCGGCGCGCTAGCCAGCGCAAGTCGCAACAGCGATTCCAGCGACAAAGCCAGCCTCGTGTGCAGCAGCCTTAACTTTGCTGTAGCTGTATCCTTCCTTACCTACCTACGTTATATAGAGATATACCTATATGTAGGTATAAGTTCTCTAACACTTTGAAATTTCCTAATTACCACATGCTGAGGTTACTTTATATAATTTATTGAAGTTTACTCTTTAACATTATGTACCTACAACATACAGATGGAAGATAATTTTGTCATTATTTTTATTTAATAATTAATGGCCCAAGGTAAAATGTCCAAAATCAATTAGTTCCAGTCAGTCGTATATTTCTTTCTTGCCATCGTGTACCCATCTCTGCACACAAATACAATAATAATAATATTCTCAAAGTAAATTCTTCCGGCACCATCCTTCTATTTACTGTCACGGATTTGTTTATATGTTGTAGATAAAGATATTATTTATTATTTTTAATTTTTTGCGTGGGTTAAGATTTGATTTGTTGTGCAAGTTATGCAAATATTTAAATTTATTACTTGGAAGTTATATATGTTACGGTCTAATCCCGAATTCAATCAATGACCGAAATAAATGAGCAAAACTAGTTTTGACCAAAGATTATTTACCAAACGCGAAATCTTACATTTAAACGGGTGTTGAGTGTTATAAAATGAGCAAAACTAGTTTTGCGAATTTTCAGTTGGAATAAACTAGTTCAGTCTATTTTTAGCGCAAACAAATAATTTATTGCTCAATGTGAGAAAAATTATATTACAACTAAAATATTATTTTTCAATTCTTTTAGTGCAGTTATAATAAAGACATTAATCAAGTAACATTTTTTTATTTTACAGATATGCCCGTTTTAAATCATAGCTAAAATAAAACATAAAAAGTGTGCAACATTCATTTCGTTTATAATATTATTAGTTTTGCTCGCGACTGTGAACAGGAATTGATCAATTTTACAAATAAGTATAATGAAAAAAACTTGTTTTGACGTTTCGCTAATGATTTTTTTATAATTTTCAAATCTGTTATTATCGGAAATTCTATTACATTAACAAATATCGGGAACGTTAAAAATTATTCATGTTCGGTATTTGTTATTATTTCCGTGAAATATATTTACAAATATGTTTTTAACATCCAAAAAAACCAAGAAACATATTTTTTACCCTTGCCTAAGGCTATTTCCGTGTCAATGTTTACTTAGTTTTAAACCTTTTTTTTACTGTTGAGACAGAAATAGAAAACGGGAAAATAAAATCTGTAAATTAACTTCTATATGTGCGGGTTTCACTCAACTTTTCACTAATTTAAGTCACTTTAATTTGAATTGATTTTGTTTGTGTACATATGTTCACTTTAAAGTCGCCGCACACGAGCCTGGTTTTGGCTGTTAGATTCCTTGTCAGATTTGGCTGCATGGTTTCAAGGTGCTCTGGCGCTGGGTTTCTGAATGGCTTTAATGTGTTCGCTACACACGCAGCGTGTCTTGAAGCGGGCTTTATGGACGGGTTTGGTTCGCTAGCAGTGAACGTTTATTGTCTCTGAACAGAACACACATCATGTTTGTTTTGGGTATTTGCCCATGTCGACGACATGATAAGATACTGTCTTCTGATATTGCTTCTTTATCAGAACCAGCAACGAAGTTAACACGAAAAATTGCCCCGGTTCTAATTTTAAAATTCAACTTGTAAACACGCACACGAGCCCGCAGTGACGTCATTTCCAACCTCGTAGCCAGCGCAAGTCCCATCAACGGTTCCAGCGACAATACTAGCCTCGTGTGCAGCGGTCTTTAGATCTAAGTACGGCTGAAACTTTTACTAACCATACTTCTAAAAGTTTATATTTTTTCTCATTAAAGGCCTAATTCATCACCGAGTAGCTATCGTTAAAATCAACCGCGGAAAGATGAGCGTCTAAAAATAGTTATACAACATAAAACCAAATGAACAATTAGCTTTGCTTTAAAATAATACCGCGGGTACACGCGAACCGATGTTCAATTAGCATCCACGTGAAGTTCAGATAACATTTTGAATCAGGGGTTCTTAACAAGTCGTTAAAGCATAATTTAACATAACGCGGCACTAGAAATATGAAAGTATCGAAGACAGGTGCTGTTGTACCCGGACTAGACTTGGGAATAATCGAAAGTTTGCTATTCGTATGATAATTATAACCGAAAGATTTCTGCCTTTCCCGGCCGTCCGTGTTCCTGACCTCTTGCTAGTTTTGCCCGCTGAGTTGGGTCCGAGGCACTTCCGTGGTCCTGTTTCCAATATCCTTATGGTCCATCTTGTGCCCATCTTGTGTTCCCGTTTCAAATTTGTGGTAATATATTTAGTCAGATGTATTTATAATTTAGTTAGTGGCTGAATACACAAAAGTGTAAAAGTCAAAAGTTTATATTTAAAAAAAAAAACTAAAGATTCATTCGAAATGGGTCCTTCGCATGCTAAAATATCATAATAATGATTATAGGTGTGTTGGTACCAAGCGTGAATGAATAAATGTTTTAACTTTCAAATGAATTTTGCCCTCGGTTTCGATTGTCACCTGCATACAGTGCTTCATAGAACAGACGCAGATAAAAGACATAAATAATCGTATTTAAAATGTGCAATGCATTAATATTTTGAGTGGTTAGGTACTATACGATTCAATATATCATTACTTATAACGAATGAATTTAGCTCTCGATTATTATGAGACTTAAGAGAGTCGCATGCAAGCAGTGATTCATAGAATAGAGGCAGATAGAAGACATAAGTAATCATATTCTATACTGTGAAATGCATTGAGTGTGGCAGCTAATGAGAATCTGAGAGAGACACTTACATACAGGGTATCAAAGAGTAAAGAAAGAGAATAGTAAAATAATTTAGTACTGTAGATTGTGTTAATAATTGTAGACATAAGAATCATTCGTATGACGCGAACACATAAAAGAGATCACGAAAACCAGCTTGAAACCTAGCAGTCATAATAAGAATCTAGCGGTAAAACCAGCCTCGTGTGCAGCAACCTTTAAAGACCACTGAAATTATATTATACAGGAACAGTCTATAAAGACAGGTATATGAAATAATTTTTGATAGAGGTAGAACGGAATGGATTGTTTATGTGATCACATGCCGCGATTTAACAATTTTTTTACAACTACTTGTAGTCACTTTTTTTTATTTTTATAGATATTGTATTAAGAAACATACGATGATATATAAACAATGATCTTTTAATAACAGATATAATGTTCACTATAATATATTGTTTTAATGTTTTATTGTAGGTATAAACGAACCAGGAATGTTTAATATATCATTGATAAAGCGCAATTTGTGGCTGTGCACAGAGCGACGATTTCACAATTTCCGACCAAAGGACCCAGCACAAACCTTATGGGATTTGGTTTTCGGTTAAATTGATCGAAAATGGTTTTATTTTATAGGTAAAAGGTCACTAAGAAAAAGGGTCCAAGGGCGCATAGCCTAAAAACCAATAGATTTTTATAAGCTACAGATATGTTTAGCGAGATTTTAGATATAGCGATATCCATTTTCACAATCTTACCTAAGATCTAGAAACATGTTTTCGAGTGCACTGACTCCAAATATGACATTATTATTTTATACAGGGTGACACCTTGCAACATTACCTAGTTTTCGACTATTTTCCTATTTCTCAAAAAAACAACAACAAAGTTGAACATGGAACATGTTTGTGAATTCAATAGATATTCCTATATCTAAAATATCCCTAAACATTTCTGTAGCTAAAAATCTATTGGTTTTTAGGCTATGCGGCCATAGACACTTTTTCTTAGTGACCTTTAAACTATAAAATAAAACCATTTTCGACTAATTTAACCGAGAATCAAATCCCATAAGGTTTGTGCGGGGTCCTTTCTATAACTTAAATCGATAATAGAATTCTAAATAATAAAAAAAACACTTAAAAAATGTGAGCCGTTGAAGTTAAAAAAAATTCATTATCAATTTTTATGTTTGCATTACACCCTATAAAATATCCGGCTGCTTTTCATGCATATATGCAGGTTTGTAGTAACACTTTACACCACTAGTGCTGTAAAGTAAAATCAAACTAGTTGCGCCATACCAATTTCCAAGTAAAATAATGTTTATCGGTCTGTTGTTTTTTTTGTAATCTCTCATTAGACCTGAACTTTGATAAAAAATGAAATGTAAAATTTTTTTTAATGAAGTGAAAACTAGCTATTTTACAGTACAATAAATACCATATTATATACCTTGTGCAAAATGGTATTATAACTCGTGTGACAGTTAAAACTCAACGGAGATAGTTTTAAAGGGCACTCGTAATATAATCCATTACAACACAAGGTATCTACTATTAACACTCTGTATATAAAAATTCTAATAATTACGGCATACATTGTATTATTTTAGATGTAATTGTCTTTACGGAAAAAATTGGAAATTACAGGTATATATTATTTCTCTATAATTTGATAATTCGATAGATAAAAGAACAGTATATTCAACAAAATAGTTAACGGTCGATACTTTCACGTACCTAATAAAAAAAGATCTCAATAAATAATTGTAAGAACCACAAAAATGCTTGCAGATATTCTTTTGTGAAATATCTAAAAATAAAATTTAATCGTAGTCCGTGTCAATTGTTAACTGTCTTTAGGTCAAACAACAGTCAGCATGTGTATTATTGTAGTGAAGGTCATTGATCTAGTCATCCATGACCATGCATACAACCTCCTAGAGTACGTTTCAACTTTAACTTAAGGCCACTGCACGCAATGCTGGTTTTGTAGCTAGAATCGTTGCTTTATTTCGTCGCTAGGTTCGAAGCGTCCTGTGGCGCTGGATTCATTTCCATCATCGCAGCCATGCACGGTAGCCAGCACAAGTTCCAGCAATGATTCCAGCCTCCTGTACAGCACAACTTTTTACGGAACTAAACATAAAAAAGAGTAGTAAGTACTAAATACTATTTTTGAAGCTATGCTTCTTAATGCAGGTTTGGAGTGGATGGCAAACACAAGCTAAGGAAGGGAAGTTCACTAAAAAAAAAAAAAATAAAAAACGGTTAAGTGCGAGTCGGACTCGCGCACCGAGGATTGCGTACACATTTGTAGGTATGTTAATAGTTTGTCTATTACGGGAATCGAAACTCGAAGATTTTTTCCCGTTTTGCCATTCGAAAACTTTTGTCCCCATACACCGACATAGGTCGCGATCAGTCTACTAACTGCAAATAAGTTTATAATCAGAAAAAAAATTGTTCTTGAAATTAAACTACAAATTTTCGGATTTTTCCCTTTACTTTGTGCTATAAGACACTGCTTCTTACTAAATTTCATGATTCTAGGTCAAGTACCCCATAGGTTTTGATTCCCTTACAAGTGTCAAAATATGCGGTATATACACGGCCGTCTCTTTTGATTGCCTTGACTTACAAGTTTGATTTTATCACAGCTCCAGGTGATTGCGACCCTGAGTATCTGATATTAATTTTAACGTGATACCTCCACGTGTTCCTGAGAAAAAGTGTCTTGACAGTCAGACAGACGGACAAACAAGTGATCCTATAAGGTTTCCTTTTTTCCTGTTGAGGCACGGAAAAACGAACAAAAATATGCCTAATCTTACCATTCTACGTTAACAATATATATCTCAGTACTGTATATAAAATTAAGTGTTATAACAAAATAACATTATGAACATAATATGCTAGATAATTTTAATTTTTTGGCAAATAAGTAAATAATAAAAAACCGTATTTTTCCGATTTTAAAGGAGATTCTTAATATTATTATATTAGGATTATATTCAAGGCGTAGGCAAGGGGGGGTGGTTTTTGGGAGTCACCCCCCCCCGAAATGATTTAGCCAATCCACCGTTTTATAAATATCTACTACTAAAATATTTTCAAATCTTTTTTCGAATCTGTGAATTCCAAGTTTTTCGGCATCCATCTGAAATGTAACAATGAAGGATTAGTGACAGAAATGCTACATCTCTCTCACTTATCTTTCATTGTTACATTTCATATCATATACCGCTTTGGCGTTGGTCGCAAGTCAGTACAAGGTTAAACAAGTTTTTTCGTAACTAACAAATTATTACAGTTATAATATGGATGCATGAAAGTGTTTGGTAAACTTGTCAAATCAAACAAGTTTTGAAGAGGAGTTATCGGTGTGGCGAGCGAAGTGTTCAAAAATAGTTGCTACTGTCAATACTCGTGACGCTACCTGTGTCGACGGCGACACCAAAGCGTACTTTTTCCTCGTTGTGGAGGCTAAAAACATTTTTGAGAAACAGCATGGGACAGTCACGACTGATTGGATTAGCCTTGATGAGCGTTCATCGATGATCAGTCCAGCTTTATTTTTGGTGACAATCCGCGTTGGTTGCCTTTCAATTAAATTTTTTATTTAAATTATACTCCCACCCCCTCGAAGTGAATTCCTGGCTACGGCCTTGATTATATTAATATAATTATATTATACTACAAAGATGTCATTATTGTTTTAACTCGACGTATAAAAGCTAAAGTGAATTCATTCGTGAAACTGAGTATAGAAGGCTGGGATAGTCTCTGGGGGCAAATGCTCTCGCATCACGGAATATGTACACTAAAGTAATGGCAATGCATGCATGTATGTGTGCAAATTGCAAAATGTACACACTTGACTCATGCTCAAGTTCTCACGCAAGCTTTCTGCAAGTAAAACTTAGCAAACGTGAAAAACGAAAAAGGATAACAATGTGAGTTGTTTTGTATGCACTTATATCCTGACCTGACTTCATATTTTGTACTTAAGTATAATATCACAACATTAGAACCAAGAAGGCTGTAACCAGGAGACCTAGATTCTTATGCTTGGCGTGTTTCGAGACGGACCGTTTTCTGGCGCACGCGGATGGCGCTATTATCACTACCTGGGAAACCTTCGGTTCTTTCCACCTGTTTTCGCCATAGTTACCAAAGTTGTTTAACTTCACAGCCGCTACACACATATAAGCCATGAATGTGTGTGCGTTACCCATTACCTAACGCCATATTGGTTCATGCGACAGATATCGATCCACTGCTACGCTTGAGCTGGATCTCCTGATTAAAGCCTTCTTAATTAGAACAATCAAAACCTATATAGTTTTGTAAGTAATATAAAAAAAAATGAGTGCGTTTAAATAAATAAGTTTTTACCACCACATCGAAGAACAGTTTTGTTACACTATGATTATTATTATTATTATTACTATTATGAGAAGGAAACATTCCGTAAAGAATTCTGCATCCACAAGCACCCAAACCTTCAGGTTCGTTATCGTCATACAAGGAATACTTGCGGAGCAAGGTGCAACTATAACCGCGTTTCAAACATGAAATGAGCGACTACAGTGAAATTGGGTCGTGCGCACGGAGTACACGGAGCAACTTGAAAGCACGGCTTTTTGCATGCGATAGAGTAGTGCCGGAATAGATTTTATATTTGCCAACAGTGACGATTTGGCTCCTCCAAGAACACCATTATAATAACAATTAATTTAACAGAATACTCTGGATACTGCTTCCTGAGTTCAAAAAGAAGGTCTTGATATTTTGTCCGCTTCTCCATCGCGGCTATGTTCGTTTCAGCAGGAGCTGAGAACTCGATGACATACATAACTCCCGTAGTTTTATCAAGAAGAACTATATCAGGCTTTGTAGTTGAAAGTTGCCTGGTAGTACTGAATGAATAGTTCCAGAAAATCTTACACGATTCATTCTCGACAACGGACTCAATATCATCGGTAAAACGGGAATTTTATCAACTTCGTAATAATGTCTCAAGTGGTAATAATAATAATAATTATTATTATTATTATTTAAACCTGAGAAGTTCAGCACCCTGTATACTTGCGGCATCCAGTTTATACAATACCGCTATGTATTCAGTTAAACACAGATAGCTCGCGACCTGTTGTCCACGCCATGGGGCACTTCTTCTTGATGCACACATGAGACCGTGTACCTGCAAACGGCTCGGCCCCACCGACTGTGGGACAACAAGCATGCACATACTCATGCGTGGGGAGAGACGAACCTTATGTGATGAACATTCACCAGCGACTCTCAAACAATTCAATAGAAAAGTAGAATAATTATCTTTATCTATTAACCAAATATTTTCCCTGTCATTAAATGTCGGTCTGTTTTATTAATATAAAATATTTTTCAAGTAAATAAAACTGTCGACCAATTTTTCTCAGACCATACGATATATTGACAAAAATGATAAAAATACAAATCAATATAACACAAGATGACGTTTGGATCCGGATTTGGATCTTCTTCAGAAATATCTAAAAAATATAAAAATTAATTAAGTAATCCTGCGTGAAATCTATTACTTAATACTAATTAATTTTTATATTTTTTAGATATTTCTGAAGAAGATCCAAATCCGGATCGAAACGTCATTTTGTGTTATATTGATTTGTATTTTTATCATTTTTGTCAATATATCGTATGGTCTGAGAAAAATTGGTCGACAGTTTTATTTACTTGAAGAGTTCTATTCAGACGTTAATCAAAGATTTGAATATAAAATATTGTTATCTAAAAATAGGTCAGACAAAAAATGTAGATCATGCAAGGAGTTAATAAGGAGTTAATACCTAACTTAAATTGATTAAATACAAAATTAATATTTTTTACTAAATTTTGTAATAAATGTCCAGGGGCCGGGGCATTTTTCCCGTTCTGCCACCCTATTGTTACTGACCAGAATCACGATTTGTTCTGCAATCGGTTTCGTAATCACCAGTTGGGAGACACCGGAGTCATCTGTGTAGCCGTTACGTGTGGACTGTCAGTTTCAAGTTGAGTGTCATACTTTGTGACCCCGTTGCCGTTATCTTGAAGCCGGCATGCACGCGGATATTTCCTACTTGTTCAGTGTAATATTATTATGTTCAGCTAACAAAAAAACTAAAAATAGAGGATTTTCCCGTTATATTTTAAATGCTTCCAGCTTTAACAACATCAATTTTGAACAAATTTCTGTGTCGACTGTGACCACAATACAACCACAAAAATTCAAACTTGCAACTTTGTAACGGTAAGTTTTAACGAAATATCTTGAAGGATTTAGTAAAGGCTGCTGCATACTAGAGTTGTGTGTTTTACCGGAAAATTTTGAAACTAAACATTTTCCGAAAAATTCAGTCACTAAATAAGGTATTGTAAAAATAATTTCTCGTTCACTAGAGGCTACAAGTAAACAAAACAAGTATTTTCATCAGCTCTGGATGTGATACCCTTTTTAGTTTTCTTCTTCCAACAGGAAACATTAATCTAGTGTTGTTTATATGAGGGGAATTCCCTTTATAACTGCAGTAGCCAGTACACTGGTGCCATCTTCTAGCCTCTGCCACTACCTCATTGCTTTGTTTATCAAAAAAGCAAGAGATATGAGTCATTCATTTTCTGTGTGATCTTTTGTTATGAAATGAGATCAGTTGGCTTGTTATGAGTTGCAAATCAAACAATATGATAAATCTGAAGTAAAACGGAATCAAACTTAGTTTTATTCATGTGGATTAAAAAATTAGAATTATAACCTGTAGTTTTTGTTTAAATGGTGCAGAAATTGTCTAATAAAACAAAATATAAAGAAGTCCAATATACTCCTATAAAAATTTACTAATTTGCCTTTTTTGAGGAAAAACATAGTGGAAAATGTTCCAGAAAATTTTTCACTATTGTTTTTCCGGAAAATTTTCCTCTCCACATCACTACTGTGCACAGATAATAAACGTTCACTTTTGTTAACAAACAAACTGCGCCCGCACCAAACCCATCTTCAAAACTAACTTCAGAACAAGCATCGTGTGAAGCGAACAAATAAGTCATCACGAAACTCAGCGCCACAACACGCTTAAAACCTATCAGCCAAATCTAGAAAAAACCAGCTTCGTGTGCAGCGGGCATAACTTTTAATAAAAAGTCTGTATGATGGAGTATAAAGAGCAAATCTCTACGACCTGTAAAGAAAATCGAGCGGAAAAAATAGATGCGTTTCGAAATCTGAAAAAGCGCTACACGTAACGCTATGTAGTATAAGAAACTTTTGCAGTAGATTTTTATTTTATCATTTTTAATTAGCCATGAAATATTTTAAAATCACTTTTTTATGTACTTATTCAATTAAATTATTCTTTTTTAACTTCCCGCTTAAAAAAAAAAAAAATTTTTTTTTTCAAAAATCGAGAAGTTATAGGTTTCACCCCGATTTTCGAAAATCGAGTTTTCGCCAGATCTCGACGTTTTGAGGTCCTAGGAAGCTATTGAAACTATTTTGGCAATGATGTCCGTAGGGCTGTATGTATGTGTGTGTGATGGGGTGTGTGGGGGTGTGTGTGTGTGTGTGTGTGTGTGTGTGTATGTATGTATGTAAACCTTTTATATCTTTTGAACGGAGTGTCCGACTGAAACGCGGTTTGCGGCATCTGACGTGATCTTGGTGAACTTAGACTTCCTGAAAATTTGAAACGATTCGGCCCAAAAAATTTTGAGAAATCTTAAAAAAACAAGTTTCAAAAATTTTTAAAAATTTATTTTTGTAAAAAATTTTCTAAACTACTAAACCGATTAATTCCAAAAACTAATCAGCTCTTCTCCTTAACAAACTGCGTCGATTTCCGCAAACCGCATCAAAATCGGTTCATTTGTTCACGAGAAACCGTGAACGAAAAAATCGTAAAAAAGTGCTTTTTTAAAATGATTTTTAAAATTGTATCAGATTGATTTTTTGTAATGAATTACTTTCTTAAGCTAAAAAAACTGCGTCGATCGCCGCAAACCATATCAAAATTGGTTCATTTGTTCATGAGATACCGTGAACGAAAAATTAGGAAAAAAGTAATTTTTTAAAATTACTCGTAAAATTCTTATCAAATCGATTTTTTTGTAATAATTTACTTTCTTAGGTTAAAAAAACTGCGTCGATTGCAGCAAACCGCATCAAAATCGGCTCATTTGTTCACGAGATATCGTGAACGAAAAGTTTTTAAAAAGTGTTTTTTTTTTTAAATTGCTCGTAAAATTCCTATGAGATCGATTTTTCGGTATTAAATTACTTTTTAAGGTTAAAAAATTGCGTCGACTGCCGCAAATCGCATCAAAATCGGTTCATTTGTTCATGAGATATCGTGAACGAAAATTTCGTAACAAAGTGTTTTTTTTTTGAGCTCGAAGAGCTAAAAAATAAACTTCTTGCTATATTTTGAGCGTTTTGAACTCGAAAATAGCGGGAAGTTACAGGGATGGCCTGCAGGGTCAAACTACTTTTCAAATTTTTTTATTTGACATATTCGTGGAATTTCATTGAATGAATTAATATATCCGCGATCGCCATGTTAACCGGCCAGCAGTTCATCATTAAATACACTCAAAAATCACTAGTCATAAAATCACAGCTTCGCTGTTTACCATATAATTATAGAAACAGTATAATGACGCGCACTTCCTATCAAAAAGTTTCACACCATTTAATGATGCGCAATTAATGTCTAGTTATTTTAAGTCAGTTATTAAACAAAATTTTGTAAAATGAAAAAAATTACATAGATTAGCTTCCAAATGACGCTGTAATATATTATCAATACAGTGAAACATCTTTATACTGAAAATAAGCAGAAAACCTCTTTTTAATCTAAATCAAGTTGTTTCCGGCACTTCACATGGCTATTTGTGTTCGCTATTGGGTGTTTGTTGTATTTGGTAAATGTATGACGTTCAAGACAGACATGCAAATAGAGGCGAATACGACCCTCCACACATGGCAGTCAAATAACAAACACACAAACAGTTGGCAGCAGAACGCAAGGTTCAAAATTCCAGGAATTTTAGCACTGTTTCATTGTCCCAATTCATTTTCAATAGTAATTGTTCCAGTTCTCGCTCACAGCATAGACACAAAAATACTGCACGTCCGTACAGGTTCACGGCGCGTGCGCTTCTGAATATGGCCATTGTGTGGACGGTTTATTTGCGTATTTGCCTATTTGACTCCTTTGATGTGCCTCAAAAAACCGACAAGCGCACGGTAACACGTATTTGGTATTTGCCTTATTTATCAAATAGGCAAATAAGGTCAACACTTTGTCAAATAGACTGTCCACACTTGGTAATTATTTGCCAAATATGCCAAATACAAAAATACAAATAGCTATGTGAAGTGCCGGCATTAGATGTGACATAATTATTAGGCAAGTAAATAGCGTTAAAACTCGATTCATATTAATTTTAAATTGTCTTGAAATGTTCATATCGTAGTATTAATCCACAAGAATATGTTTATTTCATATCAATGTAATCGTTTTTATAGGATAAAATAGCACTCAAAATTTTCAATATAAAAAATGGCGCGGCAACACGAGCCGCCATGTTTAGCAACTGTGATGTCATTCTTGTAGTATACGAACAAGTGCAAAACAAACTCGGTATCATTTACATGGGGCTCGTTTAGTGTTTACTCACGTGTTTATATAGGGGTATGTGTTTACTACAAGCCTGACGTCACACTTCAAACCATCATAACGGACACCGTTTTTGACATGTCAAAAAATTGTTCTTTTAAAATTGAATTAATAAATAAATCTCGTGTTTTTGTTAATACAAACCGATTATTAATCATTTATTACCATTCCAACCCACAAGTGGGGAATGATACTAGTTTAGGTCAAAAATCACTTTTGTAAAATTTGACAATATCTTTCCGTTTTGAGGTCCCCCGAATCCAAAATAACATATTTTTGGAAAATCTCTGTGCGTCTGTTAATCTCTTTGTCTGTGAACACGATACAGGTCAAACGGATGAGCGGATTGAAACCAAATTTTGAGAGGATGTTTGGTATGAAAATATGAAGAGCTCTATTGTTTTTGGGGAAAATCGGCGCATGCGCAGAAGAGATATATGCTAAAACGGTATTTTTTATATAATAATGGTACCTATACTTTTCATAATGGCTTATTATTCTATTTATTTTTTCAAGAAAGTTTCATTTAAATTTTTTTTCTAAACTTTATAGTTTCGGAAATATTTTGAAAATAAAAAAAATCACCCACTCTTTTGTTTTATGGATCTGTCAGAAATAAACTAGTTAGGCAGGCTTTGATTAATTTTTACATGACGTGGAACATACTATGTAGGTAACCATGGCAACGAATAGTTAATATCATATTGAATATTAGCTATTACCCGCGTCACCTCACGCGATATCAGAAATTTTATTTTCTTTATTATAATTAAATGTCAACATTTTTTAAGTTGGAATGGTCCCGTCGCCCAATTGGCTGGAATTTTTTTTATAGTATATCGTAATATATTTGATGCATTTGGCAAGTACACCAGTTTATAATAATAGCTGATACAATAATAAGTGGATAGTCTGTATTTTGCGTTAGAGAAAAAACTTGAGCGATATATTATTATTATCATTCAGTGTTTAGTAAAGTTCAGGGCTTCGCCCTCAATTAAAGTAAGATTCACTGCTCAGCGACACCGTCGCGACGATATGCTCGGGGCGTGAAAGACGTAACAATTCTTATTAAAAATTTACATAATGTGAGAGCTTAACTGCATGTAAAGTTCACTGGAAATGAAAAGCAACTACGAGTTGTAGCTATTTTTATATAAACTTAGCTCATAGAAGTTTACAAGAATTATCTCTGTAATTAATTCTGCACTGTTCAAAAACAAGAAGTTATGAGATGACTAAATGAGTATGTAAATCTTGTGTATTATGTCAAGTGCATCACTTTATCGTTTCTATACGTCTTTAACTAATATATTCAATCCAATGCTTTTCTAGACATCTATCTTCTTTGCAAAACGGCTTTTATAATTTTACCGCCCTATAATTATGCCAAACCGTGAGGTGGGTCGTGTATTAGGACTTTGAGGTACACACGACCAACTTGCTAGTATGATCAATATTGAAATATGAATTTAACAAATTTGACCTGCGAAATCTTTTTCGAAAAACCCTAAAATACATTTTTTACAACCGTGAGGTGGATTTTGTGTTAGGACCCTGTGCCACCCTTGAGGTCCATACGAGCAACTTCCCAGTATAATCAATATTGAATATTAAATATGAATTTAACAAATTAGAGCCGAGAATTATTTTCCGAAAAAATCTAAAATACCTACATTTTTTACAGCCGTGAAGTGAGTCGTGTATTAGGACCCTGTGCGACCCTTGAGCTCCACTCAACAAACTTTCCAGGATGATCAATATTTATAGGCTTTTGATTATGTGATATACAGAAAAGAACTAAGACGTTCACGCGTTTTTATTCCAGGAATCGGTCAATGGATCATTTACGAAGAAAAAACCGCGGAGTGTTATTAAATTAGAGGTAGGGGTGAAAATGCATCCTTTTTAGTTTTTTCAATATATCTCGCAAACAAAGCAAAATTTCGATATATTTTATATGAAACTCTTTGTAGAAAATTGAATTTTCCATCGAAATGGCTTATTTAAAAAATTAAAACATTTTTTCGACCCAGCATTTTAAAGGAAATTGTTTCAAAATTTTTGGCATAAATAAATGTTTTAATATTTTTTAAATACCTAAGCCATTTCTGTGGGAAATTCAATTCTCTACAAAAAATTTCATATAAAGTATATCTAAATTTTGCTTCTTTTGCGAGATAAAATGAAAAAACATTTTCACCCCTATTTGAAATTTACACCCTCTAATTTATTAGCACTCCGCGGTTTTTTATTTTTAAATAACTCATTGACCGATTTCTACAATAAAAAATTGGTTGTCTGTAAAGTCGGTTTACGGACGATAGTTTTACGTGATAACGTATTCCGTAATACATAACCTAAATTTATATAATAATTATAATAATTCGAATCTATGATATTGCATCTTTTGCTTCAAATTTAGGTTAATTTTATTTATTAAAATTACTTACCACCTATAATATAATTATTTTTTTTTAACTTTCTTTCTTTCGTATTTATTTTAAGTCTCAAAGATTAATTGTCATAATATTTTGAAAACAATTGTTTCACTGTTTATATAAAATTCCAAAATCTACTTACAATATTTAAGTATTTTCATACGTCAAAAAATAGATTTTTATAATGATAAAATTTGTATGAAAACGATTTTTTCGAGAGATGAGACCTAGCTAAAACGATTTTTTGCCCCCCAAAATCCCTTTTCAGTAAATTTCATCGTTAGGGCCGTTTTCGAGAAAATCACGCACAGGGTCAGGCGGAACGTTAGGAACGCTTGGAACGTTAGGAACGTTACACTTTTTCGTGCATGCAGCCGGTGTTTTATCAATTTATAAGATTGGTGATTCATCAATTTATAAGACGTTATCACGTCAAAAACCCGTGAACGTCTTAGTTCATTATTGCCCTGTTCTTTAGAACATAATCAATAGCCTATTAGATTCGATAAACCATTCTCGAAAAATCCTTAAATACACTTTTTTCTCAAATTGTCGAGTTTTGTATCTGTATAATAAAAGTGAGACGGAAAATCCTCAACACAGGAACTTTATTACAGGCACGCGTCCCATTATAGTTTTATTCAAATGTATTAATACTGTTTTCATGTAGCTGTTCTTTCTTTTAAGCACACAGCATCGTGGAAAGCTGTTTGTGATTTTAACTAAATTTATCACTGTCACTGCATATTATATTATACACATTAAACGAATGCGCTGTTCTTTCCATAGCCAACTGCAATGCATATGTACACGGTAATAATATTCAGATGCTTCCGCGAGCACAATGTTTTCTATCAGACGTGTTATCATTAACTAGAGTCCCTCATTTCCTGAACTACTATTTTTCAATAAATTTTCGATCATAAATTTATTGAAAAATACTTGTTACACAGATCACAAACGCTAACGCTCTCGGCTCTTATTAGTCAACTTTTTGTCAAAATTATTTCTCTATAAGGGAGATAAAAAATCAATCTAGGTTTCTAGCAGAGTACTTTTTTAATTTATGTATTTTTTATTAGAACAAATTGACAATAACTACGTGAAAAATGCAAATATGCTAATAGTATTCGGATATAATCCAGACAGACAGACACGTCACACCTAACGAAACTTCCTAGACCATCATAAAGGCTTCGACAACATATAAGCCGCGGGTCACCAAGTGACCCAATTGATACTTTTAGGTAATCTACTTCTTGAGTTCCGCAAAAGAAGTAGGTATAATAAGATGTAAAAATATATTATAAAACATAAAAGGTGGAGGACAGCGTGGTGTAATGGTCAGCGTGCTGGCCTTTGGATCGCACTGTCGCGGGTTCGAATCCCACCTCTGCTCATGGATATTTTGTGTTTGTCGTTTAGACCCAGCTTTGATATTTAAATATACTGGCCAGATACCAAGAGGTAGTGCCACCCCCCCCAAGTGATATTCTCTTGTATATGTGCATATGCTCTATATAATATGTGGATATATACAATTGGATATACCTTTAAAAAAAAAAACATAAAAGGTTCGTTCCAACCAGCCGTGAATGGTAATAAAACCGTTCACAGTCTTGTCACTGCGCAAGACTAATTTGCGCACTAGCTCAAAATCGATACTGCGCAAGACAGTCTTGCGCAGTAACAAGACTGTGTACGGTTTTATTACCGTTCGCGGCTGCTTAGAACGAACTTAATGATGAAACAAATACTTTGAGAGAATATAAATAACAAGATTAACAATTTGTAATAGTTTGCTCAATAAAAATTATCTTATTCAGTAGCGGAATGTTTTCAAATAAAAATATCCATTGACCCGAGATATAGGTATATAGGTATTCTTTGTGAAAATCGATTTGAATTCTGTAATAATGGACCCGCTAAATTAAATTTTACGTTTCTAAGTCATTTTTCCGGAAAAAATATACAGCTTAACTTACAGATTAAAATAACATGTATATATTTTCAAACAACTTTTAACTTAGTGTTGTGATTTAATTTGATTCAAGCAATCCAGTGTCGATCAGAAGGATACATTTGGTCAGCCCTCTTAATGAGCATTGACATAAAAGGAACCTACTGTACACCATTAAAAAAAGTTTTGAAGAAAAAGTACAGTTGCTTAATATGATAGCACGCCCTTAAGTTGAAAATAATTATTGTAACATTGTTCGATTTAATCAGGTGTGCCTCTAGTCAGACAGATACAGTTCTGCATACATTATAATTAAATTGGCCAATTTAATTTACATTTTAAAAAAGTTTACGTAATTTTTAAGAAATATTTATATTTTAAATAGGTTATAATATGAGAATAACCGAGGTTATTATATGCTGTCAGTTTGTAAACCTTCAGCTCTCAAGTTCTAAACCGAGATCCAACTCAGAGAAATGTAGTTTTTTTGGTTATAACAAAATAATCGTAGGTCTTTCCCCAAGGCTCACTCAGGACATGATTAGCAGGTCGACACTAAGGAAGGTGGCTGGCATCCTGACCGGTCACGCTTCTCTGAAAATTCGGGGATACAAGAGGAATCATTACTATGTAAATTTGGTAATATGAAGGATAATATCCATAATAACCACCCCATCGTGTTCGAATGTGAGGTTCAAGCCTATAGGAAAACAACCATTTTTGATTAAATAGATTTTGGTTAAGCGGATCCAATATACATGATAATCTATAGTAGGGGTGTCAGACTGATTTTTCTAAATGACCATTTATAAGACTTATAGGGTGTTTTAACGGGCCAGACTTTTAATTAAAAACTAAAACACATACTAAATTAAAATCTTTATTTGTTTAGTTTAAATTAATTTTCATATAAAGGTTATAAAAAGGGTAAATTATCTTGAGCTTGATGATCCAGGCAACTGAGGTCTTTTGTTTTTAATAAATTCATTGATATCAGGTGTCTAAAATCCTCACTGGGTAGTTTCTGGTCGCGGGCCATATTGAGATGGCTTAAGGGCCGGATGCGGCTCGCTGGCCGTATCTTTAACATCACTGATCTAGAGGTCAATCTTCTGGAGCTCATAAGAAGATCTGGATTATTTACCGACTAGATCCGGCACAAAAATCCTGAGGCTTACTTTTTCTAGGACTATAACTTTAAACAGTATGTCTAGGAGACAATACTAGAATAATAATTATACAAGAACTCTGGTATGAAGCAAATGCAGTATGCACTTTGCATTGTATTTATGTACCATGAGAACCGTGTTCCTTACTAGTAACAAATCGCGTATATATAAGCAATAGGTAAAAATATTATACCCTAAGCCCTAAGGTCATAAATATTGTCGTGTTTTCCACTTTCAGTTAAATCTTTAAATCTTGAACAACTGTATGTCAACAAAATTTTATTGAAACTATTAGATTCTTGCAAAATTTTAATAATTGCGTAAATCAGTGGTTCTCAAACCGTGTGTTACGAAGCCCCCAAGTGTCGTAAGCTCGTGCGTAGGCCGTTAGCGTCTCGTCCCAAGCAAGCGAAAGAAGCGTAAATGAAATGACTTATTTTTTTCACAGAGAATTAATTTTTATTTTAAAATGTAGTAGATTGTTAGGTTTAAAAAATTGTGTTCACATAAGAAAAAAAACATTTACAAAAATGAATCTAAGGCTTTTCAGTTTAGTATAATTTAGAAGCGGCATTTTTTAATAGTAAATAAATGCTATATTGATTTATTTCTGTATCCAAATCAAAGTTGAAACACGGAAATATATTTTAGCATAACATCGATTATTTTAAAGAACAAAATCCCGACAACAGCAAAAAAGTTTATTTCTGGCAATAAGCTAGACATAAGAACACATGGAGAGCTAGAAATAAAAAAGATATAAATTTTTATTCAGTCATAAAGTATATTAATGTTCCATGAAATTTCCATTAAGACAAAATATTTAACTAATCGAATTCGATGTACACATGTGTATAATATATTACCTATAGTACACATATTGTAAATACTTAGACAAATACACCTAAACTAAGGTTCGTACCACATAAGAAGATCAATTTTGTTTTTTTTTGACGTGATAACGTCTTATAAATTGATGAAACACCGGATGCACGCACGAAGGAGTGTCACGTTCCGCCTGAGCCTGAGCGTGCAAGCGAGAGCGCGGTATAAGCGCTAGAGAGGCACGATCGGCCCAAGCGTCGGCTTGTACGCATTTCAATGTTTCTTTATGACGTTATCACGTAAAACTATCGTCCGTAAACCGACTTTACAGACAACCAATTTTTTTTTTCAGGCAATTTCTTCATTAAAAATAACTAGGTATGAAAAAATTATTGTTAAAGAGATAATTAAAAAAAAAAAAATAAACTGTGCATGTGTAAGTTTGGTATGTCCTAATCTTAATCTCGCTAAGATAATTTCTTCTCTTCTGTTTAGTGCGGCTGGTGCTTTCCATCTTTCTATAGTTGGCTTTATTTTTTTTAATTTGCTTTTTCACAACTTTTATTGTCTCACTTTAGTTCCTAGCAATGCTCCGCGAGCTCTTCGCAACGTCTGTACCTACTTTCTACAAGCGTTTATATACTTTTACATATCCTTACAAGCTTTTATTTACCGTCATCTGTCCCGGTGTCTGTCAAACCTTGCAAGTTAAATTTGACCCACTTCCCGGTTTCCGATTGAGCTGAAATTTTGCATACGTATCTAGTTTCAGTGATAATACAATATTATAATAACTAACTGACCGGTCCAGATTCGTCCGGATGCAAAACGCACTTTTATTCAAACACACTGAAAACTTGAAAACAAATCACCGAAAAAAATGTTTTAAAGCAAGCTTTTATTTTAATAAAAAAGAACTAAAAAATAATTTTATTCCGATTGAAAATAAGTCATTTATAAAAGCGTGCTACTCCCTCTTTTTCTTCTTTCTTGTAAATGTAACTCGCTTTTATTTGAAAATTTGAGTCTGTGATAAGTACGTATAAAATGGATTATTTCCAATCGGAATAAAATTATTTTTTTCTTTTTACTTCTTTTTTATTAACAACTAATAAAGGCTTGTCTTAAAAAAAATCGATTATTTATTATAACAAATATTAATCGTGGTGTAATTTTGTTATTTTAAAGACTCCGTGTACTGTCTAATAGAATCAATTTCTTTATTCGCGGTGCGGCATTGACCAGCGCGGCTATAATGGCGTAAAGCATAAGAATATTATTTAATATAACACAGACGCATTGTAAAATATTTACAAGTTTTTAATTATAAATTATTAGTGAAGTTTTTTAGCAATGAATTATTGACTATTTGAAATATTACCATTTCTAATAACAACTATTTTACGATGTTAAGGCAGACATTTAAATTAAAATGTGCATATTTCAATCTGTCGGGGTCTTTTGTTTTATGAATGCTATTAAACTTCTTAAACATCAAAAAGCTAATTTTTTGCAACATTTCTGGAGAATGGGTTAATTAAAATCATTTTATTTTAATGGGCATTTTATTCGTTCCTTCTTTTAATTATTATTAAAGCTATAAAACCAAATAAGAAAAAGCAACTTGTGGAAAACAGCAAACTGTTTACAAATAGGTTGGAATGACTAATTAGTAATCAGATATTTATATGAGACCGCTGTTGGAAGTTGGAACCATCAAAATTTCACTGCAAGCTTTCCTAACAGTTTCTCGGACGATTTTGAAGTTTTGAAGAAGTACCGAGATCCAGGAGCTATTAAACATTTTTGGGTATAGGTATTTGAGTAGCACTTCTTTTGTAGTGTCTGAACAAAAAAAACGAAGACCTGACTGAAGGGTAGTAGGGCCTAGCCAAGCCGTCAATTTTTAACTTTGTGAAATTTTATTTGTAAAAAAGTTTTCGAGGCCTGGCGTTATGTTATGTCAATAAGGATATCATTATCAAGTATTCATAGAAATTGTTCGAAATTTTCCCCGTTTTGTCCTCCACGATGTTCCCCTAAACTACCCGTTTCTCTAGACCTTTGAACAACATTCATAATTGTCCAAGGGCTCGAATAAATCCGTTTGGGGAAACAATTGGCGTACAACCCGTGGCACTTTAACGACAATCTCCGTAAATTAATAACATGTCCCCTAGGCCGTTATCGTTATAAACATGAGCTATTCTCAAAAATAATTTAGGCACACACAATTCTCTCAAAAACATAACAAAACACACGCCACTTTTAAATAGGCACCAAGATAATTGATAATGATATAACATTTATGTCCATAGTGACATAACATAACGACAGAACCGACCTCAAAAGTAAATAAAATTTAAAAAATTAATTTTAAATTTGAAAGGCTGTTTCTCTTTCATTTTTGAGTTTTTATAAAAAAGTTACCTTGAAATATTGTTCGTCTCTTTGATTTCTACACGCTGTTAAAAAAAAAATCAACTTAAAAAAAATCTGTATAGGAACTAGGGGTTTGGTTATACTTTTTAATTTGGATAATACGATAATAAACAGTAATGTCCTCATTGTAACTATAATTTAACAGTAAAAATCATGTAACGGATGTAGGTACCTATTCATGATTATTGTCCGGAAAATTAGAACCAAAATTGCTCGAGAGAGTTATAGAACAAATTATTATTAATATAGAGATTTCAGTGTAGTTTTACGGATGTAACAACTTGGATTGTCATAGCTATGTGCCTCTGTATGATTTTTAATACCATCACATAAAATATCCCGTCATCGTTGGTGTTTTGTTTATGACATACGAAACAACACGTGATTGTGTCCGTTTTCCGGTTGTTATGTATTTTAACGACCGCTCATAATATTTTAATCAAAAATACATAATATATAAACAAGCCGCCCCCGTTTAAGTATAAACATTTTCTGTATTATGACTGTGTTTTACGGATGTGGACATATTTTTTTAACTTTATATCTTTTATTATGTATCGCCTGAACGATCATTTTCAGGTTCGACTATAATTTGACTAGTTTTTATTCATTTCATAATTTCATTATAAATCCTGTGAGATTTTTTATGTTTGAAAACAAAGTGTTGCCTAATATATTCGAAGTTTCATAATTATATACGTGTATTGAATTTCACTAAAAATTAGATAGTCGTTTGTTATCTGCAGCGCACATAGAGGAAACGCCACTGTTGACTTTGAAAAATACTTTTATTTGTATAGAAAGCCGATCTTAACGCAAACAAAGTCAGATATAAAATAGCCTATTCGTTGAGTTAAGAAGCTCTTATACGAGTACCAAATTCCATTTAAATCGTAATCCTGGTAGTTATGGCGGAACAGACAGACATACACACACAAACCTCATTTTATATGTATAAAGTTGTTACAATATTTTCTAAAAAATTACGATGTTTTGTGAAAAACTGTTTTAGTAACATGTAACGACATCTGATAGAATTTGCTCAAAGCTATTAGTTCAGAAGCAAACCAAAAAAATGTTTTAATACCATGTAGCGACATCTGAGAAAATTAGCTCAAAGCTATTAGTTCAGAAGCAAATCTGGTAGAATTCGCTCAAAGCTATTAGTTCAGACGCGCCCAGGTGAAACCGGGACGGGCCACTATAGTATATTCATAAATCTAGCCGCAACTGGGTCGCTTTAATACGGTGTAGCAAGACAAACAAAATTATAATGAAGACATTAAACTATAATTGTGATGGAATTGGGAATGAACAACTTATTTTATTCATATTACAACATAAAAATGAAACCACTTTACAGCACAAACCGGTGACATAATAATTTTTTGTTTTGTTATTATTTTCTCAACAGAAAAGTAAGACACAGGAGCCCATTATAATTTATATTATAGTAATGATGATCATCAAGCAAAAAAGTAGATTTTACACTAAATTTAGTAAACAAAAAATAGTGCCTATCGACTTCGTCTTGACGTCTTTCATCCGGATTTTTATTTTCAATATTGGTCCTATTGTTTTTTGTTTAAACAAGAACATAGCAAGAACGTGGATTTTATACGAAAAATTGCAAAAAAAACGATATCGAATTCGTTAAAAAACCGTATATTTTTTTGTCAAAATTGATCAAGTCGATTTTTTTAAAGAAAAATGCTACAAAAAAGGTGGCTTCTACACGAAATCTCGAAAATAAAAATTATATCGAGTTTGTTAGAGTGCCAATTCAAGCGTAGTAACGTCAATATGATCCGAAAAAAGTTATATCAAAATCGATCAAGCCGTTTTTTTGTTCAAACGAAAAGACTACAAAAAAGCGTATATGTGGATTTTTTTGAAAAAATCCTTCCAGGGCGTACTTATTTGTTATTTAATTATCAATATAGATCGTATTGAAAAGTTGATCGTGTCGAACTCAAGGGTCCTAATGCACGAATTACCTCACGTCTTGTTATTATTATGGAATCAAAGACGCAGGTACAGGCTAGTACATATTTTAAGCTAACGTTCCCTAAATACTCGCATCATCAGCGGCAGATCAGGAATGAGTCTGGCGCAGTGTCGCGATGAAACATTATAACGCTGGCATATTTAAAACGTGTTACAAGTTGCGCTGCTGCAACTTATTGGTTGCATTATGCAACTGCAATAGTCATTAAGCTTACAAGCAGATATAAAACTAAAACTACACACCGGATGTTCAAGAGTTCACTTATTATTTTATTACTCCTTTCGCTTATTAAAGAAATAATTAGGATAAAACCTTTACTTACCAAGAAAATCTTAAAGCTACGTAGAAGTTGACGACAACGCTATCTAGATTTAGATTAGATTGTAGATTATAGACGCTCGACAAATGTTAATATGCTTTCCTACAATATGGGTATCAAATGAAAGGGCTTGCTAAGATTAACTCGAAAAATAAAGTGACGTCAGTCTAAAACCAATATGGCGGACTTTTAAAGATGGCGGACTAAGTTTTTTATGCTTTCCTACAATATAAGTATCAAATGAAAGGGCTTGTTGAAAATAACTCGAAAAATAAAGTGACGTCACTCTAAATCCAATATGGCGGACTTCTAAAGATGGCGGACTAATGTTATTATGCTTTCCTACAATATGGGTATCAAATGAAAGGGCTTGCTGAGAATAACTCGAAAAATGAAGTGACGTCACTCTAAATCCAACATGGCGGACTTCTAAAGATGGCGGACTAATTTTATTATGCTTTCCTACAATATGGGTATCAAATGAAAGAGCTTGCTGAGAATAACTCGAAAAATAAAGTGACGTCACACTAAATCCAATATGGCGGACTTCTAAAGATGGCGGACTAATGTTATTATGCTTTCCTACAATATGGGTATCAAATGAAAGGGCTTGCTGAGAATAACTCGAATCATAAAGTGACGTCACTCTAAATCCAATATGGCGAACTTCTAAAGATGGCGGACTAATTTTATTATGCTTTCCAACAATATGGGTATGAAATGAAAGGGCTTGCTGAGAATAACTCGAAAAATAAAGTTACGTCACTCTAAATCCAATATGGCGGACTTCTAAAGATGGCGGACTAATGTTATTATGCTTTCCTACAATATGGGTATCAAATGAAAGGGCTTGCTAAGATTAACTCGAAAAATAAAGTGACGTCAGTCTAAAACCAATACGACGGACTTTTAAAGATGGCGGACTAAGTTTTTTATGCTTTCCTACAATATGGGTATCAAATGAAAGGGCTTGCTGAAAATAACTTGAAAAATAAAGTGACGTCACTCTAAATCAAATATGGCGGACTTCTAAAGATGGCTGACTAATTTTATTATGCTTTCCTACAATATGGGTATCAAATGAAAGGGCTTGCTGAGAATAACTCGAAAAATAAAGTTACGTCACTATAAATCCAATATGGCGGACTTCTAAAGATGGCGGACTAATTTTATTATGCTTTCCTACAATATGGGTATCAAATGAAAGGGCTTACTGAGAATAACTCGAAACATAAAGTGACGTCACTCTAAATCCAATACGGCGGACTTCTAAAGATGGCGGACTAATTTTATTATGCTTTCCTACAATATGGGTATCAAATGAACGGGCTTGCTGAGAATAACTCGAAAAATAAAGTAACGTCACTTTAAATCCAATATGGCGGACTTCTAAAGATGGCGGACTTATTTCATTATGCTTTCCTACAATATGTGTATCAAATGAAAGGGCTTGCTGAGAATAACTCGAAAAATAAAGTGACGTCACTCTAAATCCAATATGGCGGACTTCTAAAGATGGCGGACTAATTTTATTATGCTTTCCAACAATATGGGTATCAAATGAAAGAGCTTGCTGAGAATAACTCGAAAAATGAAGTGACGTCACTCTAAATCCAACATGGCGGACTTCTGAACATGGCGGACTAATTTTATTATGCTTTCCTCCAATATGGGTATCACATGAAAGAGCTTGCTGAGAATAACTCGAAAAATAAAGTGACGTCACTCTCAATCCAATATGGCGGACTTCTAAAGATGGCGGACTAATGTTATTATGCTTTCCTACAATATGGGTATCAAATGAAAGGGCTTGCTGAGAATAACTCGAAAAATAAAGTTACGTCACTATAAATCCAATATGGCGGACTTCTAAAGATGGCGGACTAATTTTATTATGCTTTCCTACAATATGGGTATCAAATGAAAGGGCTTGCTGAGAATAACTCGAAAAATAAAGTTACGTCACTCTAAATCCAATATGGCGGACTTCTAAAGATGGCGGACTAATGTTAATATGCTTTCCTACAATATGGGTATCAAATGAAAGGGCTTGCTAAGATTAACTCGAAAAATAAAGTGACGTCAGTCTAAAACCAATATGGCGGACTTTTAAAGATGGCGGACTAAGTTTTTTATGCTTTCCTACAATATGGGTATCAAATGAAAGGGCTTGTTGAAAATAACTCGAAAAATAAAGTGACGTCACTCTAAAACCAATATGGCGGACTTCTAAAGATGGCGGACTAAGTTTATTATGCTTTCCTACAATATGGGTATCAAATGAAAGGGCTTGCTGAGAATAACTCGAAAAATAAAGTGACGTCACTCTAAATCCAATATGGCGGACTTCTTAAGATGGTGGACTAAGTTTTTGACGTGATAACGTCTTATAAATTGATGAAACACCAGCTGCACGCACGAAAAAGTGTAACGTTCCGCCTGACCCTGTGCGCGCAAGCGAGAGCGCAGTAATGTATTTTTAAATATGATATTCGAGCGGAATACGTTATCACGTAAAACTATCGTCCGTAAACCGACTTTACAGACATTCAATTTTTTTATATAATAATGGTGTACTTTTTATAATGTTTTATTATTCTACTTTACAAGAAAGTTTTGTAAAAGGTTTTTTGAGGGAAAGTCGGCGCATGCGCAGAAGAGGTATAAGTTATAAAGTTGTTTGTATATAACAATGGTATACTTTTCATAACTGTTTATTATTCGATCTATTTTTACAAGAGTTTTGTATAATTTTTGGGAAAAATCGGCGCATGCCATCGTTGTTTTTTATATAATAATGGTGTACTTTTTATAATGTTTTATTATTTTATTTTAAAGAAAGTTTTGTAAAAAATTCTTTAAGCTAAAGTCGGCACATATATGTTATAAAGTTGTTTTTATATAATAATTGGGTACTTTTCATAACGGTTTATTTTTCTATCTGTTTTTACAAGAAAGTTATGAAATTTTTTTTCTAAACTCATAATTTCAGAAATATTTTGAAAAAAAATCTGTTGTTCTTTTGTTCTGAAGATGTTAGTTAGGTTTAATTTTTGCATGACACAATAACATATTACATAGAGAACCATGAAATTATTAAAATTATATTTTCCTTTCTGTGTTTCATTATTTTCAACTGTTATTTTTTTCTTAGAATAAGTAAATTAAGTTATACTATATTATTCTCTAAGTGTCGTTAAATATAATTATATATACACCGATTTTCAAACAAAACACCGGGGTATATGACGTAAAATTTCGCGCCTTGTAATTCTTGAATTACTTGGGCATATACTCCCACTGGTTGATAGGTTAGATTCAAAAAATGACAGTGAAAGATGAAAAGTAGTTCCATTTTTTTACGTATTTTTGAGAAAATTTGTGAACAATCCGCAAAGTTTTTTTTTTTGGAACGTCAAAATTTTTTTTTTTAATGACTTAAAAAGAAGTCAAAATTTGGGCACATCGAGTTATCTTACTGGACCCGAATAATTCATTTACTTACCAAGAGAATATTGAAGGTACGTAAAAGTTAACGACAACGCTATCTAGATTTAGATTGGATTGAAAATTATAGACGCTCGACATCTGAAGTCATTAGCATGTGTAAAAGATCTGAAAATAAAAAAAATATATCAATAATACGTATTAAAGCACCAGTCCTGTCATATGCATTTAGTCAGTTGCATCAAAGTAGATTTATTAACTGCGACATTTAAGTGTACATTTTGTTGTCGGGTTGAGAGTGTCATAATATTGATATTTTAATAAAATAATATTTGAATGCTATTTAGTATTTAACTTGGAAGAAAATTCTTTAGTCGACGAAATAAGATTACCATAATAATGTTACAGTCGAGCAGCGTGCCTTTGAAAATATGATGAAAAAAGTTGCATTTTAAGGTAGATGACTGAATTATCGGCATTAATTAGTTTTTCCGGGTTTAATACTTTTTTAAATACAACTTCTTTAGGTGCGACTTGAGAATACCTCAGATCTTTTTTCGGACGGAACGTGTTTTTGCTATTTAAAAGCATCGACTGTCAGACGACGACATCCAACACCATGAACAGAATGTGAAACATAGCTACAGACGCAAACTCATTTTGAGATCGGTTTCCGTTATTTAAAGACATCGACTGACAGATGGCGGCATCAAAACGCATCCGTAGAAATTATCTTGAACGAAGAGTGAAACATAGCAATGGACACAAACCAATTTTGTACTCGGTTTCTGCTATTTAATGTTATCGACTGACAGATGGCGGCATCAAAACGAATTTCTAGAAACCATCTTGAACGAAAGGTAAAACATAGCTACGGACGCAAACCAATAAGCATAGCCAACTTAATTCAATTTGTGAGTGAATATTTCCTAAAAAGTGAGAGTGGTACACGCAATCATCTGTCAGTCAAAACTGCATACACACGTTACTTCCGTTCGAATACTTCCGTTAGTCAACAAAAAAAAAAACAAAAAACAAGTGAATCGGCTGCTGTAGCTATTAGCACTACAAAATAATTACAATTGGTTGCTGTGATAATCATCACGGCACTAAAATGGTACTTAATATTTTGTTGCGCTAATAACATCGGTTGTACATCTATCTGTGCATTTGTATTAAGAACATGTGTTTGAGAAACTTTTACTTTGAGGATGTCAATAGTTGTAACATTTACCCTATTGGACTGTGTTACGTAATCGGCCTGAGCAAGATTCGCAAGGGACACTCGAGGCGGAAGGAATCTCAGTAAATCTCACAGAAAAAAATGGATTACGCAGTGTTATGTGTATGAAAATTTCGCGAGAGAAGAAAATGTTAAAATTTTTAAAAAGGGCAGGGAGTAAATGATGAAGCTAGCATTAATCATACCTCTATGTATGTACCCTAACCACTATATAGCTCGCCTGGCTTACAAGCTCCAATCTTTCCTTACTCTTTATAATACAAACGGCTCATCTCTTTATTTGATGAATCTTATCCGCACACTGAAACATAGGCAGATACTTGCCAGTTTGAAATAATTATTTTATCATCTATACAATGTGGTAACAGTGAATAATTAAGTAAAAATTTTAAAATAGTTTTTTGTTCAACTCGATATTTACCATCGGAAACTTCTGAGGTGTATTTTTTTGTACTTCAACTCAACCGGATGTAATTTTTTTTTTCAAATGGCAACATATATTTTTTGACATTTTCGAAATCTAAAGGAGATGGGCTGATAAGGGCCATTTTCCGCCCATCACACACTCGAAAAAAAATTCCGGTTTCCGATTATTATTGAATGCATTTGTATACTTAAAAGTGTGTATTTTTTTATTTATTATATGAAATTTACGCCATGAATAATATAAAGTAAGTTATAGAAATTATTACCAAAAAAGCGAGTGCTTAGCCCTTTTTGCACATTTTTGTCGTTTTTTTTTGACGTGATAACGTCTTATAAATTGATGAATCACCAATCTTATAAATTGATAAAACACCGGCTGCATTCCTAGCGTTCCTAACGTTCCGCCTGACCCTGTGCGTGCTTTTCTCGAAAACGGCCCTAACGATTTGGATGAAATTTACTGAAAAGGGATTTTGGGGAGCAAAAAATCGTTTTAGCTAGGTCTCATCTCTCGAAAAAATCGTTTTCATACAAATTTTATCATTATAAAAATCAATTTTTTGACGTATGAAAATACTTAAATATTGTAAGTAGGTTTTGGAATTTTATATAAACAATGAAATAATTGTTTTCAAAATATTATGACAGTTAATCTTTGAGACTTAAAATAAATACGAAAGAAAGAAAGTTAAAAAAACAATTATATTATAGGTGGTAAGTAATTTTAATAAATAAAATTAACCTAAATTTGAAGCAAAAGATGCAATATCATAGATTCGAATTATTATAATTATTATATAAATTTAGGTTATGTATTACGGAATACGTTATCACGTAAAACTATCGTCCGTAAACCGACTTTACAGACAACCAATTTTTTTTAATCTTTCAACTACACTGTAACCTCTTTATAACGAATCTCAAGGGACCGAGCATTTTTTTTCGTTATACCTAAGGAGTTTTCGTTATATGGAGGGAAGAAAGAAAAATAACCAAATTTCGCTTAATCAATTTATTCCAAACTGTGCCTGATGTTATTTGCTATGCGCAAATATTTGTTTTGTATTTTAATAAGTATCTTATGCATATGTCTTGGGATGTGGTGGAATAATCTTCATTAAACAATAGAAATTTTTTGATAAGTTTGGCAACATCAAGTGCTTGTTGAATAGTTGGTGATGATTCAGAATCGTCCTCTTTACGTCTGTAAATATTTGCTGACGCCTAAATATGAACATATTTCTTCGTAATAGAGAATGGCTGTTGCGCTATAAAGAGGGTATTAATGTATGGGTTTTAAGGTAAACCAACCAAATTGTAAAAATGTCGACGTTATAGGGAGTTTTTCGTTATAACGAAGGACGTTATAAAGAGGTTAAACTGTATTTTTCTTCACGAAGTGTTCCAAAGTGAACCAAAATTCAAGCCTATAATGAGTAGAATCATTGTTAGTCAAAGTTAATAGGGTTCATGAAACGCTTCGGGAAAAAAAAATAATTCAAAGATTAAAAAATAAAAACCGGTCAAGTGCGAGTCGGACTCGCACACGAAGGGTTCCGTACACTATGTACTTTTTAAATACTTTTGTAAAAGAAACAAGAGAGGCGGTATAACAATATGTAACCAGTGGGAGTATGCAAGTAGTTCAAGAATTTCAAGGCGTCAAATTTTACATAATTCACCCCGGCGTTTTTATATTATAAACACTTTTTTTACAAAAATTTCTTGTAGAATAAAATAATATAAAGTTTTGATAAATATACCATTATATCAAATAACAACGTTATGGCAAATATCTCTGTTGCGCATGCGCCGATTTCCCAAAAAAAAAAAAAAATACAAAACTTTAGAATATTAAACCATTATGAAACGTATACCATTATTATATAAAAACAATGTTATAGCACATATCTCTTCTGCGCATGCGCCGCCTTTCCCCCTAAAACTTTTTACAAAACTTTCTTTTAAAATAGAATAATAAACCATTATGAAATATATACTATTATTATATAAAACAACGTTATTGCTATGTTTCTTTTGCGCATGCGCCAATTTTTCCCAAAAAAATTACAAAACTTTTGTAAATTAGATAGAATAATAAACCGTAATGAAAAGTATACCGTTATTATATAAAAAACAGCCTTATAGTATATATTTCTTCTACGCATGCGCCGATTTTTTTCAAAAATTTATTTTACAAAACTCCTGTAAAACAAAATAATACGCCTTTATGAAAAGTATACTATTATCTTATAAAAACAGCATTATAATATATATTTCTTTTGCGCTTGCGCCAACGTCTCTCAAAAACAATAGGCCTCTTCATATTTGCATATCAAATATCCTCCCAAAATTTGGTTTCATTCCGCTCATCCATGGTGTTGGAATGGTAAAAAATGTCAAAAATGACGTTTGCATCTGTCAATGCAATATGTTCTAATAATTAAAATTAGTTATTCAAATCGTTAACTCAGAAGGCGTTGCATTTCAATACTAATGTCAAAAGATTTGAAATGACATTCGTTTTTGAACAAATGCAATCTTTTTTTTTAAGACAAAACATACGCAATTTTTAAATTCCCATAGTACAGTATGCAACAAACGAAGACAGACGATCCCCGTGTATGCTATGGATTAGACAAAATTGAATTTATACATTTTATTTCTATATAAAGCTGTATAAAAAAAGTGTTTCGACGAATTCTGTTATACAAAATCTATGTAAAATTTTCTGCTCTTTCGTTTAAGACAGGTCTCGAAACGATCTGATTTAAATTGAGCGACTTATAAGCAAAAAACTGAATTTGCTCCTCTTTGAGGAGCTTTGGGGGTTTTTTAATTATTTGTTGTTCTAGCGGCAATAGAAATACACACTCTGTGAAAATTTCAACTCTCTACCTATTACGGTTCTTGAGATACAGCCCGCTGACAGACAGACGGACAGACAGACAGACAGACAGACAGACAGACGGACAGCGGAGGCTTAGTAATAGGGTCCCGTTTGACCTTCGGGTACGGAACCCTAAAAACGACAAAAATATACAAAAAAGGCTAAACACTCGCTTTTTTTTGGCAATAATTTCTATAACTAACTTCATTATGTAACAGTACGGCTTTCCCGCCGATATTTAAAATGTATATGTTGTGTGAGTATATGAGTGAAGTAGAGTTTATTCCTTTATCCATTACCTAAAAAGCGAACAAGAAGAAGAAAAAGAGAGGGGAGAATGACGCGGTGCTATAGAAGAAACCGCGCAATTCTAGTGTAGTGGAAAAAGAGCACTCAAACTGTAAGCATCGTGCTAAGTGAAGAGGCAAAGGGAGGAGTCTGCAGGTGTAACAGGTCATAACTGGTGACAAGGTTAAAAGCTAATATTGTAATATACGCCAAAGATAAAAGCGTGTATAAAATAATAATATTGAAAGGTATAAAAGCATTATAAAGTGGTGTTAAGGCGACAAATGATCGCGGAGTTATAAGTAATATTGAAAAAGTGTAAAAGGTGGCGACAAAGTGATCGCGCAGTGAATTTAATATTGTTTAAAGGTGAAATAGGGTCAGAAAAGTACCCATAATAATAAATAAGTGAGTTTGTGGTGAATTCCCGTGGTGATACGCAGAGAAATTGCGCTCACGGAAAAGTTATTAAGATACGCAAGAAAGAAGGAAGTATTTGCAGCATACGCCAACACTGAAGCACTTCGTAAGTCCTTTTACATCCTGTTTTCCCCACCCAAAGTCTCGAGACATCTTAGCATTAAGTAATATTAACTAATTTTCGTCATTCAGAAACTATCCAAATTGTATTTCATTGTTACAGCATTTCATAATCAATAATAAACGTCTATTATAGACAATTACTTTGTATAAAAATATTTTTTATTGTTGAATTTTTCCATTGTTCATAACTTTTCCAATTTTAGTAAAAATTGGTGGCGACCCTAAAGAAAATCTATCAAAGTCAAATTTACAGGAAATCATTGCAGTTCAACGGCGTTTTCCCACGGGTCAGCGAACAGCAGCTTGCGCATGTCTGTGAAAAGCCAGATAACCGTTGCGTAAATCAGAGCCGTAATTATCATAAAATTATTACATTTGTAACCTTATTTGCGTGTCGGTACGGCCGCGTTACAATTTGGCGACCCTGCCAGGATTTTCACATGCCAAATTTCATTTGAGTTTGGGCAAATATATAGTTTATTTGTTGAAAGAATTTGGGAATGCGTGGCTGCGCTTGTTGAGTCGTGGAAACGCCATATTTTTGTTCATGATAGTGTAGTATATATGTATTGTATATGCATTGAAATATATATGTGTATTTGTATCCGTGTGAAACAGAATCGAACAGACAAACTGCTTTTACGAAAACGTGTCTATACATACAATGCACTCTAGCCATTCCTACTGCAAAATAGTACGGCGATTATTGTCATTGTAAAGATTTGGTAATCAGTGACGGCGTTAGTTTTTTTTTATTGTTATAAAATTTTTCTGTTGATATTATCGGACAGCGACTCCGATCCACCGCATATTAGCGCTTCATTTTTTGAGTCATTAAGTAAAATATTTATTAACATTTATTAACAATCTAGTAGAAATGGATCAGGCAAATACTAGTTTCGGGAATGAAAGCACCTTGGAAGATTTTGCGATAGATGACGTGCGTAATCCAAAGGTTTTGAGTAGCACAAGTAACGACTCGGGGTTGGGACAGTCGCTCGATGACTCAAAAGGGGAAGCGCACACCGAAGACCCAGTGCCAAATGAAGCGGTGGCGCTTATAATGAGAGAATTGAGAGCGTTATCGGACAAACAATCAGAACAGTCAATGCAAATGGAAGTAAGGCTTTCACGACAAACGAAAGAAACTAATGCTCAGCTTTCACAACAACTGCAGACTCAGATTCTGCAGCAATCCGAAAAGTCGGAAGTACGATTTTCACAACAATTGCAACGATCCGATGAATTAAAAACACAAATACAGTTGTTGTCACAAGCCATACAAAATCAGGACAAATCCTTGAGAGACGAAATAGGTAGGGTAAAAGAGGAAATGGGTAGTGAATTAAGAAATGAGTTTCAAATGCTCACATTGGAATCACAAGAAAACACGCTAAGACAGACAGAGGAAAGAATAGTTCAGGTTGAGAGAACAGTAGAAACCAAATTTCGTGATCAAAAGTTAGTTTTACAAAATCACGTTGAAGAAATAAATAAAAAAATAGGTAGTAATAGCGCGCAATTGCAAATCTTAAAAAATAACACAATGCCAGTGGCGCACTACAGTGCGGGGAACCGCATTCCATACGAGGCCCCAAAGTTTAACAACGGTACGCATCCGGTGGCTTTCATTAAGGCGCTAGAAACACGCTTTACACGAGGTATTTTTGACGAAATAGATAAATTATTGATGGCTAAAGCGGGGTTATCGGGGCGATCGTTAGATATGTTTGAACCAATAGAATGTCAGATAGAAACATTTGACGCATTCAAGGAATGGTTTTTGGCAAGGTTTTGGTCGGACGAACACCAAGGGGACGTTAGACAACAAATAGCGATGAAAAACATTTATAATCCGCGTCGGGGTACCATGGTCGACCATTTTATTCATTGGTATAGACAAGGGGTGCATTTGGATCCGCCAATGCCAGAACGAAATTTGATCAATAGCATATTTGGGCACTACCCAGCGAAATGGCGCATACACTTAGTCTCAAAACGGGGTTTAAACTATCAGGAGGCGTTAACGGAAGTGGAATGTTTGGAGCGCATAATAGTCGAACAGGAGCGCGAAGATAATAGAAATAACTATAGTTACGATAATACGGGTAATCATAATAGGGAAAATAGGAATTCGGGAAATAACCGGTATCAGTGGCGTAACAGAAACGAAAATTATAATCGCGTTCGGGAACCAGTACACGAAAATCGCGAAAATATGGGCGGAAATCGTTATCAACAAAACACGTCGAATCGCGATCAAAATGATAATCAAGGGACTGGTCCATCGACGCGTTCTCAACCGGACAATACAAATCGTGCGTATCGCACAAACCAAGTCCCAACTCATAATCAGTCGGGAAACTAAGAAAATTCCGTTCACCGTGTGCTCCAGTGAACGGGATATACAAACACGGGAGCTCGTATGACCACTCGAATTTGACATACCCTGATAAAAAATCTTGTTCACCTTGGGCTTCTGGGGACAAGATTGACACACACGGAAGCTTTCATGACGAACCGGATATGACATACTTGGCCGAACTTTTCGCGATACGCGATGATCCGCGCGACTCGCAAGAACCGCGCGTGAACTCGCTGTATAACCGCGATCAGATACGACAAGATCTCTTGAACGATGACAACGGAGAAACGAACAATACCGCGGAGCATACGTCAATGTCACCGCATGTTGAGGGGACTGTCAGGGGAAAAAGCG
This sequence comes from Xanthostigma xanthostigma, assembly GCA_963575645.1. Taxonomy (NCBI): domain Eukaryota; kingdom Metazoa; phylum Arthropoda; class Insecta; order Raphidioptera; family Raphidiidae; genus Xanthostigma; species Xanthostigma xanthostigma. The sequence continues at coordinate 20,825,025 of OY754468.1, forward strand.
TGCAGATTTTAGTTGATTCCGGTAGCGATATATCGGCCATAAATGAACAGGTCTTCGACGATCTGCAATTAGAAGGTAGCAAATTGCCGTTTTTGCCAGTCGGTGGTCTCCAGATAGTGACGGCTACGGGTACGCGGTCTAAAAGGATAAAATACGAAACAATAATAGACGCGACGGTCGGTGAGGAGGAAATAACCATACACTGTTACGTCATACCACAATTAAATGCGGAGGTGATCATAGGCTCAGATTGGCTAAGCGAATACGGGGGTCTAATTAATTACCGTGATAATGTAGTAGACTTTAAAAAAGCGAACAGGTTATGTAAAATGAAATTTTCAAACAAGGGCGCACAGGTAACTCAATCGCTAAAAATTAAACTTAAAATTAAAACGGGTAACGGGTTACACGAGGCGCCACTGACAAATACCGATAATGTATTAGTCAACGCATTGCACTCTTTGACAGAGCGAATAGGTAAAGTTAACGAAGAAGACGAGGCGGGGAGAGACGGCGCGCTTGCTGGGAATCATACACTGAATAATATACAACAGCGTAGCTTAGACCGGTTATTGCAATCGTATGAATGTTTGTTTTCGGACCAACCGGGACTGGTGCGAAATTTTGTATGTAAATTAAACGTAAAACACGACGTTCCTTTTAAAAAGAAATCTTATCCAATACCATATGCGAAACGACAGGCCGTACAGAATGAAATTGACCGAATGCTTGAATTGGGTATAATAAATAGTTCATGTTCTCCATAATACCAACCCGCTAGTGGTTGTAACTAAAAAAGATGGGTCCGTGAGAGTATGTTTAGATGCGCGCGAGGTAAATAAAATAATTGTACCTGACCGGGAATGTCCAATGATTATAGACGACATTATAAGTAAATTTGCAGGTGCAAAATATTTTTCATCGTTAGATCTGACGGCAGGGTATTGGCAAATACCGCTGGACCCGGACAGTCGAAAATATACCGCGTTCCTATATAACGGGCACAACTATGAATTTCAGGTGTTACCTTTTGGTTTAAATGTCAGCGTGGGATGTTTCATTAAATGTATAAATTCAATTATAGGGCCGGAAGTAGACGATTTCGCAATAACATATGTAGACGATATTTTAATATGGTCAAAAGATTTCAACAGTCATCTCGAACACTTACAAATTATCTTTCAAAAATTAAATGATGCAGGCGTGACGGTGAACCGTGCCAAGTCGGGTTTTATAAAAGGCTCAGTAAAGTTTTTGGGGCACATGATAACCGCGGACGGTATTGAGATTAATCAGGAAAAGGTTCAGGCAATTTTGGATTTTCCAGAGCCGAAATGTAAGAAAGATTTGCAGGCTTTTCTCGGTTTAGTAAATTTTTACAGAAAATTCGCGAGTAAGTTCTCCGAATTTACCGCGCCATTATCACAATTGTTAAAGAAAAATGTACCCTGGGTGTGGGACGAATCGATGAGAGTTAGTTTAGAAAAATTAAAACAAGTATTTATTGACACAGTAGTACTAAAATATCCAAATTTCGATAAAACATTTTATATTGGCACTGATGGATCAGGTGTCGCAGTTAGCGCGTGGCTGTATCAGCTTGAGGACGACGGAACCCAACGACCGATTATGTTCGCGAGCCGAAGTTTGAGGGGCGCGGAAGTTAGATACACAGTTAGCGAGATCGAGTTACTGGCCATAGTTTTCGCGTGCGAAAAATTCAGAAATTACATTGCGGGACACGAAGTGATAGTACGTACCGATCATAGGGCATTAACATTTTTACAGAGCGGTAGACACTTAAAAGGGCGATTGATGCGTTGGTCGCAGGCTTTGCAGGAATATGCAATTAAAGTAGAGTACGTGCCTGGCAAAGAAAACGTAGTAGCCGATGTCCTATCCCGATGTGTGGTAACAGCCGACGGTACAGTCACGAACGACAACACTGAGTTGTGTATAAACAGAACTGTCCTATGTCAAAGCGAAAGCAGATTTAGAGAAACTATAAAGAATTTGAATCGTCTGCAGAACGAAGACGCGACTATTGCGTATGTTTTAGATAAAATCGCGAACGGGGAACCGAGTGTTAGAGAAAAGCTTAACGAATATTATTTAATATACGACGGGTTATTGTTTCAAAGGAGTAATGTGTCAACCGACAATTGGAGAGTTTGTATACCAGACGCAGAAGTGAACGTGGTAATCGATAACTACCACGAGCGTTATGGTCATTTCGGGGCTAATAAAATCGCGAAAGCTATCGCGGAATCGTGCATATTTGTTAACTTGGATCGGCGCGTGCGTGCGCGATTAAAAGGATGTGACATATGTCAAAAATCGAAATGCGGGAACAAATCTATGGAGGGCTTGATGAAAAATGTTGTAGCGACAAAACCGTTAGAGCTGTTAAGTGTAGATTTGATGGGCCCATTACCCACGGGAAAAGGGGGGGTCACAACATTATTTGCCGTTTTAGACGTTTTCAGTAAATACGTGCGTCTGTACGCGGTAAAAAAGGCGACAGCTGAGGTGTTAGTAGGCAAAATAATAAAGGATTACATAGTAAAACATGGTAAACCCGAGGCGATAATGTCGGACCATGGCCCGCAATTTGTATCCAAAAACTGGACAGAACCACTGAAAGATTTGGGTATTAAAGTAAAATATTCGGCCGTTTTTCATCCGCAGTCGAATCTCGTGGAACGTACCAACCGTGAGATAGGTAGAATCCTGAGAACATATTGTCATTCTAGACATACTATGTGGCCTGAATATATAGAAAATGTGGAAGAGTGGATTAATTGTACGTATCATGAATCCACAGGTTTTACCCCACACCAATTAATGACAGGAAATAGGCCCATTCGGTGTATTGAAAAATTATTAAATTTCCCGCCAAGGTTAGAGCCGGGCCTGGAACGTATTATAGAATTGGCACGGGAACAATTCAAGACAAAAGCGGAAAAACGTAAAGCTAGACATGACCGTCCGAAGGCCATGAGTTTTAAGGTAGGGGATCAGGTTTTAATACGTACACACGGCCACTCATCAGCTATCAGTAAAGAAATTAGAAAATTATTTTTACTTTACGAGGGTCCATATATAGTAAAGGCAATAGTGGGACCTAATGCTTATTTGTTGAAATATCCTGTGGGCAATCAGATAAAAGGAACTTATAACGTCGTATCTTTAAAACCATATCATAATATGGAACAATTTGTCGAAAACAATCCAGTAGCCGAGGTCAGTGATCAACGGCAACAGCTTAATAAAACCATATAGTTGACGTAAAACGGTCGTTGTGCATAGTGTCGACCGGAATATGGTGCGAAGGTCAAGGTCGATGTCTGACACTAGTAATGATATTTTGTTAAACGGAAGTAAATGTAGCATACCAGTAGTATTTTATATTTTTTTTGTACGAATTTTGGGAGGGGGTTAAAATAAATAACTTTGTTAAGGAAAGTATTTTGTAATTTTGTTAAGAGAGCATTTTGTGACAAATCGTGAAGAGGCGGATTGTCTGTTCGTAATTGAATAACAATGTATTGTTTAGCATAAGTCAGTGAAGTGACGTGCGTGTTAAAATCGTACGGGTGTTGTGAAGTAGCATTTCTGGACCAGACGCGACGAAATCTACTGTATTAAGAGGTATGAGAAAACCTCAATCATGTCAAAAAGAGTGCATAATGTGCATTGGAAGTTTTTATTTTTTTTTTGCTTGTCGTTTGCTAATCGTTCATTTATTATGAAGCTTGTCGTAAAAACAATCGCTTGTCAGTATCTTGCTTGTCGTTTGTTAATAGTTCATTTATTATGAAGCTTGTCGAAAAATAATTGCTGGTTAATATCATGTCTAGTTTGTATCCAGTAACGATATCAGAGAAATATAGTTGTTTTCTTTCTTTTGTTAACAAAATGTCTATTGTATGTTTGCGAACCTATAATATTGTGTTTGTGTTGTTTAGTACTAAGTTATAGGAGAGTCAGAATCCAGTGAATATAAAACGGTGTCACCTCAGTCAATGTTCATAAGTATTTCACCGCCGGGATTTCACTGTATTGCGATTCCTACGAGGGTCGTCCAAATTAGAAGTTTGAGAATTTTTGTTTTTGTTTAAATCACAAAATTGTTCAATTTTTAAGTGAAAAATTTCAAATTTTGGTAATTTAAAGGAGGGGGTGCTGTAACAGTACGGCTTTCCCGCCGATATTTAAAATGTATATGTTGTGTGAGTATATGAGTGAAGTAGAGTTTATTCCTTTATCCATTACCTAAAAAGCGAACAAGAAGAAGAAAAAGAGAGGGGAGAATGACGCGGTGCTATAGAAGAAACCGCGCAATTCTAGTGTAGTGGAAAAAGAGCACTCAAACTGTAAGCATCGTGCTAAGTGAAGAGGCAAAGGGGGGAGTCTGCAGGTGTAACAGGTCATAACTGGTGACAAGGTTAAAAGCTAATATTGTAATATACGCCAAAGATAAAAGCGTGTATAAAATAATAATATTGAAAGGTATAAAAGCATTATAAAGTGGTGTTAAGGCGACAAATGATCGCGGAGTTATAAGTAATATTGAAAAAGTGTAAAAGGTGGCGACAAAGTGATCGCGCAGTGAATTTAATATTGTTTAAAGGTGAAATAGGGTCAGAAAAGTACCCATAATAATAAATAAGTGAGTTTGTGGTGAATTCCCGTGGTGATACGCAGAGAAATTGCGCTCACGGAAAAGTTATTAAGATACGCAAGAAAGAAGGAAGTATTTGCAGCATACGCCAACACTGAAGCACTTCGTAAGTCCTTTTACATCCTGTTTTCCCCACCCAAAGTCTCGAGACATCTTAGCATTAAGTAATATTAACTAATTTTCGTCATTCAGAAACTATCCAAATTGTATTTCATTGTTACAGCATTTCATAATCAATAATAAACGTCTATTATAGACAATTACTTTGTATAAAAATATTTTTTATTGTTGAATTTTTCCATTGTTCATAACTTTTCCAATTTTAGTAAAAATTGGTGGCGACCCTAAAGAAAATCTATCAAAGTCAAATTTACAGGAAATCATTGCAGTTCAACGGCGTTTTCCCACGGGTCAGCGAACAGCAGCTTGCGCATGTCTGTGAAAAGCCAGATAACCGTTGCGTAAATCAGAGCCGTAATTATCATAAAATTATTACATTTGTAACCTTATTTGCGTGTCGGTACGGCCGCGTTACAATTATTTATGGCGAAAATTTCATATACATACCTAATAAAAAAATACACATCTTTAAATTCAATAATAATGGGAAACCGAAACTTTTTTTTCGAATGTGTGATGGGCGGAAAATGTCCCTTATCAAACTTTTTTTTTCATAAATTCATATAAAATTTTCATAGCGTTACATAGAAAAATATCCGAGAAAAACGTTATCAATTTATTAATTAAGTACACAGTAATAATTATGTATACAGATAAATAAAATTGAAGTGTCTGTTTGTAATGTCAAACGTACTTATAACAAAAAAACAATTTTTTGTCTGTCTGTTTGTTCCGACTAATCTCCTAAACGACTGAACCTATTTTGACGGAACTTTCACTGCAGATAGCTAGTGTTATAAGGAGTAACTTAGGCTATTAAAAACTGTAGTTCGTCGAAATACGTTCGCATTGAAAAAAAATTGATGTCAATAATTAGATTTTACATTATTAGAGTTACAATACTATAATAACGAGTGATTTTTTTGCTGGTATCTTTTTGGCAACACTGTTTTTGACAGATCACGCGTGAATCGTGTCTTGTGTCATTGTCAAACTTGTTCAGTTTGGTCTATAATTTAATCATGAATCGACTTACGAACGAACAACGCTTGCAAATTATTGAATTTTACTATCAAAATTCATGCTCGGTTAAGAGAATGCATCGCGCACTTCTTCCAATTTATGGGCAGTTTGATCGGCCTACTGAGGGAGCTATTCGGAAGCTTGTGACTAAATTTCGAACCCAGTTTACACTATTGGATATTAAACCACTAACACGCATACGTAGAGTGAGGACCGAAGAAAATATTGCGGCTGTATCCGCCAGTGTTAGTGATGACCGTGAAATGTCGATTCGCCGCCGTTCTACTACGTGGAAAATTTTGCGAAAGGATTTGGGTGTTAACCCTTATAAGATACAGCTGGTGCAAGAATTGAAGCCACACGACCTCCCACAACGTCTAACATTTGGTGAATGGGCGCTGGCAAAGTTGGAGGAAGATCCACTTTTTTATCGAAAAATTGTGTTCAGCGACGAAGCTCATTTCTGGTTGAATGGATACGTCAACAAGCAAAATTGCCGCATCTGGAGTGAAGACCAGCCAGAAGCATTGCAAGAGCTACCAATACATCCCGAAAAAGTCACTGTTTGGTGTGGATTGTGGGCCGGTGGCATCATCGGGCCGTACTTCTTCAGAGGCGACGATGGCCGGAACGTTACTGTGAATGGCGAGCGCTACCGTGTGATGATTGACGATTTTTTTTTGCCCAAAATGGAAGAATTGGACATGCCTGACATGTGGTTTCAACAAGACGGTGCCACATGCCACACGGCGCGCGAAACAATGGCCAAATTGAGAGCCGCCTTCGGTGAACAGTTTATCTCACGTTTGGGGTCCGTCATTTGGCCGCCTAGATCGTGTGATTTAACGCCTTTGGGCTATTACTTGTGGGGCCATGTTAAGGCTCATGTCTTCAGGGATAAACCAGCAACGATTGACGCACTGGAAACCAATATTGATTCGTGAAATATCGGCCGATATGTTGGAGAGAGTATGCCCAAATTGGACCTTGCGCATGGGCCATCTACAGCGGAGCCGCGGCCAACATTTGCATGAAATCATCTTCAAACATTAAATTATATTGATCGTTCTATCGATTCCAATAAAGATTTCATCAATTTTTTCAAATTTTTTGTGTTTTTTTTGAAAATCAAATCCTATACCTCTTAAAAAATCGTTATAAGAAAAATTTACATTCCAACAAAGTCACTGTCGAGACTTTAACCCGAAACTTCCACTCACCGCTCCCCCCTCCAACGACTTAATATCACAAAGGCTGCCTGTCGCGCGGGTTCAGAACGCGCGAGCGGCCTATTGCGGGTGGTTGTGACTCAACGCGCTCTTTAAAAAATTGTTTTCTAGCAGTTAGATCATACGTTTTTGTTTGCTTAGGTATTTTTTATTTGTTCCTCTATAAGTATATAATATATTATATAGCTAAAAGCTCGATTACTTTTGTCGCTTCTGTGTTTCATCACAATCGCGTGCGGAGCCGCGGGGAGCAGTTAGTTATTAATAATAATTTACACGTGTGCGGAGTGCTATGAAAAATAATTATTATTGTGCATTTTTCTCGAATATTTTCTTATGTAACCTAGTCAAAAATGATAGAACGTACTTTAGAATTAATAATTATGTAGTTCGTTTGAGCAAGTGCACGAAATAAATCTAATAGTTCATAGTTTGAAAGTTTAAACACACTGCTATATCTTAAACTTTAAAAGTCCATTCTGCGAAACTTCTTAAGATACGTTACTACGTGTTTGAACCGACGATTTACATAATAAATGTACCCGTTATTTTCAATCGTTGGGATTAACCAATAACTTCACCTGAACGTTTTCTTGCACCACAAAATTTACTACATATATCATACACGTGCACATCTCGGTATAGACACTGTATGCAGTTCATAGGTAAATGTATGACTTTAGAGTCATTAGACTCGAGAAAGCATTGGGGATTAAATTACTAAAGCAGTTTTAGTGGTCGCGGTTATACAATATAGGTTATGCATGCTACAGAGTAATATTAAAATTAAAAGAGGCTAAGGCGTGGTCCCAACAACTAACCCTTTAATACGAACAGTATTCACACTACAAACTAACAGAAACAACGAGTAAGCGTGTTTCGATTTTGGGCATTTTTTAACTTCCCGCAATCTATAAAAAATCGGGAAGTTATTGTTTTCACCCCAATTTTAGAAATTCGAGTTTTCGTCAGATCTCGACGTTTTGAGGTCCTAGGAAGCTATTCTGACTATTTTGGCGATGATGTTCGTAGGGCTGTGTGTATGTGTATGAGTGTGTGTGGTGTGAGTATGTATGCAAATCTCATTACTTTTGAACGGAGTGTGATTGAAACGTGGTTTGCGGCATCTGACGTGACTTTGCTGAACTTAGATTTTCTGAAAATTTGGAATGATTCGGCGCAATAGATTAAGAGAAATCTCAAAAATACAAGTTCCAAAAATTTGTAGAAATTTGTTTTCTTAGAATATTTTCTGAACTACTAAACCGATTAATTTCAAAATCTAATCAGTCCTTCTACTCTAAAAACTGCGTCGATTACTGCAAACCGCATCAAAAATCGGTTCATTTATTCAAGAGTTACCAAGAACGAAAAATTCATAAAAAGTCATTTTTCGTAAAATTCATATCAGATTGATTTTTTAGGTTAAATGATTGCTGCAAACCGCATCAAAATTGGTTCGTTTGTTCAAGAGATATTGTGAATGAAAAATTCGTGTTTTTTTTTGAGTTCGAAGAGCTAAAAAATAAACTTCTTGCTATAGGTTATATATTTTTGACCGTTTTGAACTCGAAAATAGTGGGAAGTTTCAGGGATGGCCTTCAGGGTCAAAATTCCTTTCAAAATTTTTTTTAGGTCACGTACAGCCAGGATTTTTGAGTCCAGCAACAGTACCTACTTTTATCCATAGAGGATAAAGGTAAAGAAGACGCATCTATATATATTGGAGACGATCCAAAAGAAGTGGAACAAATTTGATGTGGAACATCTATTGGCGCGTTTGGCAGCAAAATCATGCCGTGACGGAAACGGGATCACGCTCTCTTATGTCCCTTCTACGCCACCGCTCTCTACTTTCTTGTGTGTGCGCACGCATATACTCTACACTCACTCCTTTTGTGTAAGCTTAAAAAAAAATATAATGGTTGTCATTTTCCAACCATATTATATTATGATTTTAGCTCCACCTGAAACTGCCACCCGGGGGGATGTTCCGGTTTGCCCCCCCCCCCTAGATCCGGGGTTGAGAAAAGCTGTGTACTACTGCGTATGCTTGACACGTCCACCGCTTGTATACACACTTTGTATTAATTACAGGACTATATTTAGTTACTAGATTTCGTTAGTTAACGGGGTGAAATTTAGTTACAGGGTGAAATTTACGTACAAGAATTTCGCTTAAATATATGTTTCACGTCTGCTAGGCGTCGCACGACGGCTTCTACTTTTTATAAATTTAGCCGTTAGATGAATACGTAAGGACCAAATATCAAAGTGAATCAAAACAAAATATAAGAACTGTCATTGACATATAAAAAAATCGGGCGACGCTAGGATCTAAGTTACCCGGGGACGAATCGAACAAAAAAAAGTTTTTTAAAATCGGTTAAGGCGTTTGAGCTGTACACAATCCACAAAAAAGCGTGACATACAGATTCACAGATTCACAGACAAAGCAAGTACATATAGGCGCTTTAGCTTACGCTATTCGCGCCTAAAAATCCCAGCCAATTAGGTGACGGGACCATTCCAACTTTTAAAATATTATATTATTTTACGACCTTAACATTCTTGATACATGGAAACAACGTGAATTTGAAAATTGCCAATGCGCTTATATTATGTTCCCATGCGTGAAATCACGCCCTGTCCTCTTCCAGTTTAAATAGTGCTGTGCCTGTCTACCTATACACAGAAGGTATGTACCGTCTGGAACACTAAGCAATAGTGGCAGAATGTTCTTATTGCTACGCGAGGTGCATCCACTTATATGAAAAAGGCGTACCCCGCTCAACACTGCACTGCACAGAGCAGATTTTTTTAGTGTTATTTACGCAAAAATTAGGGTGCATTTTTTGACAAGTAAACCTGGGCTCGCCATTCAAATACTTGTTAGTAACCTTTTCCTGCAAATTACTCCATCCTGTTAATTATGTGCGCTTTTCATAAAAAATAATTTTTTTATAGCACGCCAAAAGGAATATAAATTCAAAAACAATTTGATTACGAATTATTTAATTCAAAATTGTTTTTATAATTTAAATGATTTTATCTCTTAGTAATTATCTTACACTGACGCTATTATGTTCTTCGGAATTTAAAAATAAAGAATTATTATTATTATTATTATTATTATTATTATTATTATTATTATTTGACGTACGAGATGTTTCCGTTTGTTGACAGATTAGCATGCCGCATGTGTTCTTGAACCAGATATTATGTTACGTTGGGTTCATCTAGGCCCTAAAACCTAGATTGTACAATAAACAATGTTAATACTTCACCGACGTATACACTGACGTAGTATTCTGCCATTTTTAACACTCTTTTATTAACTTCACTTGTATCTATGTATGCATCTATCTACAGGAATCTTTCAATTTAATTTTCACCCACTTCCAGACGTCTGAATTATTTGAAATTTTGCACACGCATTAAGAACCCATGACAATACAATATTTCATATAAATATTTATAAATTAATCAAAAATTAATAATAATTTATATAGACATAGTCATTTGAGTGTTTATTTTTAAGGCTATAATTAAAATTAAAGTTTAAAAGAAACAACTCTTTTATAGTAATGTGGACTGCAAAGTAAAAAATAATTTTTAAATATAAAGATTTTGTTCAAAAGCGATTGGAACTACCCTATCTCGTTCCTATAGGTGTTGAAAAAAATCTTTAGATTTAAAAATTATTTTTTACTTTTCAGTCCACATTGCTATAAAAAAGTGTTTTTTTTAACTCTATTTTTATTTTTCTGTCAGTATAATGCACAAGTTAAGTGAGTTCTGTTAAAAGCAATTTTAATATATTTATATAGAGCATAATAAAAATATGAATACTTCAGAGCAAATTTTTTTTATTCTATGCTGTTCTCTATGATTCTATGTGTACGAGTTAATGTATGTTGTTTATGGCAGCAGGTGAGATAACAATGATTAAATTCTAGCGCTTCTCATTTGCATGTTATGACATATAAATTGTGTGACTTTCTTGCACGTCCGGAATCCGTTTCAGGCGAAGAATACCTGCTTGATGTGGCTTTCATGTAACTCAGTGCGCGTACAGATATGTGATTATGACACCCCTGTAAATAACTAGTTAAAAAAAAATGCCGTAGCACAAGTATACAATGTACTTGCAAACGATTTTAAAAATGTTTAATAATAATACTTTTATAAATCATCATTTCTTTTAAATCCCATGCTTTCTGTTTTTTTTCAAGTCTGAATTCTTGTTGCAAACTGCATATTTCATTTCATGTGAAATAATTCTTTTTCACAACAATTTTTGTCGTGCCTTTTCTTCTATCGTTTTGATAGTTCCATGAAAATTTTTAAGCTACTTTCCCTCAGAGTGACAAATCAATCTCTACAACTTTAATAGCTTGTTGTTTCCGTTTCCGAAAGGTGCCCAACGAGAGTTTATTACTAAGCCTCCGCTGTCCGTCCGTCTGTCTGTCAGCGGGCTCATTAACCGTAATATGTGGAGAGTGGAAATTTTCCCAGAGTGTGTATTTCTATTGCTGCTATAACAACAAATAATGAAAAACCAATTTTTTTATACACAATACATTCTATACTATACAATGTACATTATACATACACAAACCGCAACAACGTGCTACGCACGTACACAGTAACAATCGTCCGCTGACGGTGCGCTTATACAGCAGTATAGGCGAACATTAATTAAAATACAATTATAAGAACTCTCGCATACAGAACGGGTCGACCGCTAGGCTATCAGACATAGCCATGGTATACAGTACAGTTCAAGTAGTCCATCTGAACTCATTACAATTTTACACTTAGTAAGTTGGTAAACTGACCGTGATTTATGTCGGTATATGGGGACAACAGTTTTCGAACGGCAAAGCAGGAAAAATCGTTGAGACTCGATTCCCGTGATGGACGAACTATTTACATACCTATGTACAAGTTTGCACGGAACAATCAGTACGGGAGTCTGACTCGACTTGGCCGGTTCTTTTTCATTAACACATATTTCAAGCGCTACACAATCGCGTACTATTTATTTTTGTTTAAGGGGTTCGAATAAAAATTCATTATTCAACACGCGTGAGTAATATGTAATTTCGGGGCCCTGCTAAACTCGGGAGAAATAATAAATTACTTCATGTTGACGCGTAGAGTGTGATAATGAATTTTCTGGACCAATAGAAACTCAGTAGCAAGCCGGTACAGGAATTACCGTTTCTCGGCGAGAGGCAGTAGGAAAAATTCCCAGTCACATCTATCTCCGTCGGGATTCGAACCCGATACCTCCCGAATGCGAGTCTAGTGCTCTCACCACTATACGCTATCCGCTACCATATTAAATATTATGCTGAATTAAATATAGCATAGATCATAGACTAATAAGTATTATACAAAAGTATCAACAGTTTAATTGTAGAACCAATGAACCCAGATCGATAAATCAGTGCAGTTCCTATATTTATCTATTGTTAATAATAGTATATTGTGCGACTAGTGAGAGAAGGAGAAGATTCCATGAGCGTAAAACGCACGCGAGTGGAATATTCTCCTTCGATCAATGGTCGCACATAATACTTTATTCAACTAGCAGGAGTAATATGTAATCGGGGCCCTGATAATAGAGGGAAAAATAATAAATCACTTCATTGATTGACGTACCCACCGTCAGTGTAAGATTGCCATGACTTTCGCTGAATTGCGATGCTGTTTTCATATATACAATACCGCCTACCACGTTCTATTGGTCCAGAGGCTGCGTGCAGTTTTTTTTCATTATTTCACGCTTGGGCTTGCTACTGAGTTTCTATTGGTCCAGAAAATTCATTATCACACTCTACGACGCGTAGAGTGTGATAATGAATTTTGTGTCCAAATTTCATGATGATCGGAGTTACCGTTCAAAAGTTTTTGTCGATAAAAAGCAGTATTTAAACTTTTTTTAATTAATATTTTTTTTAAAATTAATTAAATAATATTAAAATAAATTTAAATGTAAGCCTTAGAAGAAAACAATGTAAAAAATAAAAATATATTCGCCCAACGTGGGTTTCGAACCCACGACCCTGATATTGACAGTCGCATACTCTACCGATTGAGCCACCTGAGGTTGTGTTCTCACAACGCTAATATGAGTATATCTAGTTAGTGCATTTCACATTAATAGAAGCTTATTTTTGAGATACTTTTTGCAACATTTTTCATTAAAGCTCCGCTCCTAATCATCGTAGCATAATATTTTATAGCCTACCACGATAAATGGGCTACCCAACAAAAAAAAAAATTTCAATTTGAACCAGTAGTTCCTGAGATTAGCACGTTCAAACAAACAAACTATTCAGATTTATATATTAGTATAGATATAGTTTCAAAAGTAAATCAGCTATATTGTTATTTAAGTAAGCACGGTTCCGCTAACAATTCAGCAGATTTATTATTCGTGTTTTGTTAATGTTTACAATTCGAATCGGTCAGATCACCAAACAGTTTAGCATCCGTCTTCTGGCAGACGCCACTGTCAACATGTAGGTAACTACAAGCACAGGACATAAAGCTCTATAGGTAAGCACGCTTTGTGTGTACTTTGTCAATGAATGTCGGGTAAAATAAATTAGATGCCGTACCTATCTAGTACCTATTCATAGACGATGTTACTATAGTTAAGCTGATACAAGTATACTGCATTTGTATACAAAACACAATAAGTATTCCAGTGAATGAAATTATCGACAGTCTTATGCGTGATTTATTGATTGGAAATAGAATAGATCGATTAGAATCTTTATTTTGGCGAAGTCTAAACCATAGCTGTTCTGGTCAACCATCTTGAAAGATGATCGATTCGACTCCAAAAAAAAATCGGTTACTATACGGAACGAATTAAGTACCTACCACATTAGAGATTTATGTAACTAGAAATTTTTTGATGACTTTTCTTTAATCGGTTAAAAGTTTAGTGTTAAATGCATTTTTCTTGTTAAAAATGCCAATTGCTATTCTGTGACTCTTCTAAGAATGACTTTTTAATAACCGTAAAAAAATAAAGACACACATTTCATAGCGCACATAAAATTAAAATGTTCCGTTAACGGTAATTTAATTAGCATGTCAAAATCTTACCCTGACCTCTACTTTTAAAAACATTGTATTTTTTAATAACAAAACAGAAAATGAAACAAAAATAAAAGAAAACGATAACTTTTTATAGACTGTGCGGACACGAACACTCCAGTAAGTTCTATGTGAAATAGTCTCTCCTCACTATTTCACAGAGTTTAGTGCGCATCCAAGTCTCAAATCTATATATACTAATATATAAAGCTGAAGAATTTGTTTGTTTGAACTACTGGTTCGAATTGAAATTTTTTTTTTTTGTTGGATAGCCCATTTATCGAGGAAGGCTATAGGCTATATAATATTACGCTACGACTAATTGGAGCGGAACATAAATGAAAAATGTTGCAAGGTGTGTCTCAAAATTAGTCCGTCCGACAAATATTATCAGGTGAAATACCATAACTAAATACTCCAATATTAACGTTCAAGAGTACAAGCCCGGATAGCGCAGTCGGTAGAGCGTAAGTCTCTTAATGCCAGGGTCTAAGGTTCAAGCCCCACGTCGGCGAATATATTTTAATTTTTTTTTATTTTCTACATTGCTTTCTTCTAAGGTTTATATTTCAATTTTTTAAAATTTTATTACGACTAATTAACATTAAATAAATCTAATTAATAGCTCATTTGAAAACTGTTATAACTATAGGCACCTATATATAAAAATAATTTTCCTACAGTGTTTTCAATTAAATATTCATTATATTAAAAGAAATTTATTACTTAAAAAAAGTATAAATACTGATTTTTAACGATAAAAACTTTTGAACGTTAACGCCGATCATTATAAAGTTTGGACACAACATTCATCTCGGTAAACTAAGATGAATGTCCGTACTCATGCCCCTTCCTTCTCCATTCGTTCTGTTGCACCCGGGTGAAACCGGGCGGGACCGCTAGTCTATTTGCCCCCGCCGCGTCTGTCTCTCTGTCTGAACGCGATAAACTCAAATAAAATGGTTGAACTATGGCGGTGTCTTGTCAAAAAATCTGCTTTCGTACGCTTACATTGTTAACGCTAGACAAATCATTAAAGATACATCAAAACAATATACTTCAATAGTTCTGCTGTGTAGATGAGAAGGTCAATATAATATTTCCAGAACAGTTTTGCACCCAGGTGAAACCGGGACGGGCCGCTAGTATCAAATATAAATTATAGATAATATGTGAATTGAAAATTACTTTTCAATATGTGATGAATATTCCCAATGTGCTAGGTTTACATGTAAATTATTTTCTCTGTACTTCTCTGCATCACTGTTGTCAAACAATTTGAATTTTTTTGGTGTGCATCTTTTACACATTTTACCTTTTCCTTTTTAATATTTAAATAAGAGATCATTTTTCATTCAGGCTTAGTTTATTGAGCTTTCTTAGAATAAAACTTTATAACTGTGTTTTAAAATAAAGAAATAGTGTTCGTTCTGAATTTCAATAAATCAAGAGGATAGAAAAGTTTCTGACAGTAATAAAATATTCGATTCTACCCTCAATTTTATTAAGGTGTGAAGTTGAATATTCTTCAACGGTGTTTATTAAAAATAAACTCACTTCTTCACCTACAATGATTCTGAGATCAAAAATAAAAGTAGAAACTTAGTATTCTTGGTAACGAAAAAGATAAAAACTTCCTTCGAATTGCGGGTATTATTTTTGCTGTATAGCCTTTCGGTGCCTTTATCGTAAATGATCGCGCACACTATACCAGCATGAACCTGCAACCTTCACGATTTCGCATACAATACCAGATCACCACGGACTAGCAACTTTAAGTGCAGGTTCCGTGTGCGGCAGATATTTAGCATTTTTCAAGTGATGTGTAAGCAACATGGACTTATGTTTAGTTCGACGGAAGACATTTTTACTTTTATGATGTTGTGTGATGAAGTGGAAGAAGCTAGGAAAAATAAGGTTCTGGGTTTACCCGCATGAAAAGAGGAAACGATATGTTTAAGTTTCAACTCATTTAAAACTAAAATTAAGTCTATACTATAGGCCATGCTTATCGCACTATTTGTTATGTTTTATTTTTAAGTTTCTCTTTTTTGTAATTTAAGTTTCTTTTGTAACTGGGTTAAGTTTACGCTGAACTTCACCATTTGATCAAAATCCTTTTGAATCAATAAAGACATTATTATTATATTATAGTTAATTTCATCTTTTATTTCTTGAATTATGGAGAGAGATCAGCAAAAAATTCTTTCAA
The DNA here is from genome assembly GCA_963575645.1 of Xanthostigma xanthostigma. NCBI lineage: Eukaryota > Metazoa > Arthropoda > Insecta > Raphidioptera > Raphidiidae > Xanthostigma > Xanthostigma xanthostigma. The sequence continues at coordinate 20,841,412 of OY754468.1, forward strand.
TATTTTTGAATGTCGCAACACAAATTCTATGAGTTCTTGGATATAGTTTCTCCAAAACAGCCTCAAAACACTAGATTAAGTCGGGCCAGCAAGACTAGATATTATAGAAATTTCATTTGCTCTGACAGACGTTTCTGGTTGCAGCATGCAGATCGCTTCAGGTTGCAGTGCGCTACTCCGTTAAAAAAACACAGGTGCCTTAACGAACAGGCTTTTGCGATCTGTACTGTGCTCGTTCGTGTATGTATAGTGTGCGAGACCTTTAAGATAATTTTGTCGATAGAAATTGTAATACTACCGATTGGTGTTATAGAGACATTTCGATTAATTTCTGTGATTGCATTCTCTTGTAAATCAAATAATACACACCTCCTATGCAGTGCACACAAGAAACTCATCAACCACCTAAAATGGTAATTGATGATTCTATCTAACATAACGTAGAGACATCTGTTTCCTTTATATAAATACATGTACCTATGTCGGTAAACCTACAATGCCCGTCTACCTCTGATTCACTATTACACAATTTCACACTCAGTAATTATTAAGTGGATACTTGTTAAACACGCCTTGATGTTTTATTAAACTGAAGCGATCTAGCGACCTGTGGCGCGTTGTTTCGTTGACAACTAACAGCAGTTTATATATCCAGGGTGGCCTTATTACTGACGAGCTGTGACGTCATGTGAAAACGAGTGTCACACGAGTCATAATATTGTAACAAAACTGTTCTTCGATAAGGTGGTAAATATTTATTTACAAAAATAAAATGTAAACCAAACAAATAAACAAACAAGCTAAAAGTACTTCTCTGACATAATCGAAATGACAGAAATAATGTAACAAACAAAATAACTTCTAGGTAATAAAAATAATACAAAGACACAATGTACACAGAAATATATACAAGAATATTTATGTAAGCGCTCTATAACGTTTATATAATGAACTCAATGATTTATGTCACTCGCACGTTACTGTGTCTAACTGACTGTGCACTCGGTTGCACACACTGTTCAACTCCGTTCCAACAACATCTCCACTGTGTTTTATATACCTCTGCTGCCGCGTGATCTAAAATTCTGGAAAAATCAACCTGCGTTGATAGTCTTCTACGCAATTCTAGAAAGTTCGGGACTTTGCTACCGGATTGTAACAAAAACTCTTCTATCTGTGTCTACCAGTGGCGACTGGCGTGCGTAACAATATATGACAGTTCATTTGTGTGATGAACTTCACTTCTAAAATATATCTACTAAATGAAAATTCTATCCCCGGTAAGTAAACTGAGACAATAGGTTACTAATATTAAATAATTATTTTGTTTTTCATTACAGCACTAGTGCGTAATTGGTCTGTATACATGCATGAAAGCAGCTATTTTCTAAAGAGTAATATAATACAACATATGTATTTGTATAGATTTATTATGTAAGATACATTTATGTAAATAAACATAATCCAATTATTAATTATTAAATAAAATATGGCACATCTGAGGCATAAGGCACATCTGACAGCAAGTATTTTGCGGTTTTAATATTGGAAAACATGCAGAAATTTATTAGTAAAGTTTTTAATCACGTCAACAAGGCAGCCCAGTTTTACCGTACAAGTTCGTAAAAACACATCTTTCAAAAAGAGAAACAATACGATACTTATAGTGTCTTTACCCATTTGTAGCCAATATTTTCTGTATACTCGTATCGAAAAATCGGTAAGACGAAAATCACGTGCTCACATAACTATAAAACTTGGAAACTGGCCTCATATACACGACATTATATGGGAGAGAGGCAAAATCAATATAAAGAATCTGTTAGAGATTCGTCGGCATTTAGTACAGAAGAGAATCTCTAACGAGATTCTCCGATAATGTATTCGAAAAATACTGGATGTAGTATCGGCTTCCATTCACATCAATTTTTTTTTTTTCAAATTAAAAAAAAAAAAAAACTCCAACATGGCCGAACTGATATATCTAATATATAAAATTCTCGTGTCACAGTTTTCGTTGCCATACTCCTCCGAAACGGCTTGACCGATTTTGATGAAATTTTTTGTGCTTATCCGGTATCTATGAGAATCGACCAACATCTATTTTTCATCCCCCTAAATGTTAGGGGTAGTCCACCCCTAAATTTTTTTTTATTTTTTAGACAAAATTTTTAATTTCTATTTTTTTATGATACAACATACAAAAATACATACAATCCTCAATTTTCACCCTTCTACGATCAACCCTTATTTTTTAATAGCCATTTTAGTAATTTAATCATTTTTCCTCTCCGGTCGAAAACTGATCAATCGTCATTTAATTAGTTATCCCCGCCAGATGTCTACAGGTGTCACTTCGCCAACATCTATTTTTCATCCCCCTAAATGTTAGGGGTAGTCCACCCCTAAATTTTTTTTCTTCCTTCCCCATTCGTTCTTTTGCACCGGGCACGACGGCGCAGCCGGAGTGCTCGACATACACACATATACGTCCATGTATATTTTAAAATAAATAAAATAGATAGATAGATGTTCCAATTAAATTGTTTTATTATTTCACTTTATACGTCGCGGGTAGCGAAGCACGTACAGGGCCGCTATATATATTTCACTTTATACGTCGCGGGTAGCGAAGCACGTACAGGGCCGCTATATATATATATATATATATATATATATATATATATATATATATATATATATATATATATATATATATATATATATATATATATATATATATATATATATATATATATATATATATATATATATATATATATATATATATATATATATATATATATATATATATATATATATATATATATATATATATATATATATATATATATATATATATATATATATATATATATATATATATATATATAATACTGTTAGGCGGTACGAAGTTCGCCGGGTCCGCTGGTGTAAATATATATTTATTATGAATTTATTACGAAAACTAACTTTAGAAGAGTCGTGTAAAATATACTATATACAGTGTGCTCACTAATAGTGGTCACAGCCCACAGGGAATAATTTTTGTATTCCATTTGATACCAAAAAAAAAACAATTTTGAATAGTTTGTTATTCAGCTCGAAATTTACTTTCGGAAACTGCTGAGGTATATTTTTTTGTATCTCCAACTCGACCGGAAGTGTACATTCCACTTTGGACACAGTTGTGACAACGATAGATACGATTAGGTCCAAGGTGGACACATGTCCGATAGTAAATTTCGAATTGAGCAAAAAACTATTCAAATATTTTTCGTATTAGTAGGATACTATCACTATCGGTGAACACACTGTATATCTCGTGCGTGATTATTTATTATGACTCGTGTGATAGTTCACGCATTGATACACAACTTACTATTATTTGCAAATTTATTTCTGTTAGTAATGTGAGTACAAACAGGTTAAGAAGAAGGTACATCGCATATTTATGAGTATTTTGGCTGGTTTGTTAAATTTCACTTGAACATAAATCAGCATGATATAAAGAATCTCAGAATTTATAATATACACGCCGCTTAACTAATTAAAATGAAATGTTATTATGTATAAGGGAAATATTCTTAACATTTATATATTTACCTGTAAACAAGTGAACGTCGCATGTAATGTGGACACGATAATATATGACTGCTTGTACCTATGTCATTTATCTCCCACACTTTAAGAGCGCTCTACACCGGAGTAATAGTCGATCCGCGTCTTGGGGCCGCTGCACACGAGGCTGGTTTTGTTGCTGGAATCATTGCTGGTCGCGAGGATGGAAATGACGTCACTGCGGGCTCAAGCACAAGCTGGATTTAAAAATTTGAACAGAGACTATTTTTAGTGCTTGTTTGGCTGCTTGTTTTGAGCAAGAACCAATCAGGAAACAGTATCTTGTCACGTGGGCCACATATACAAAGACGTGGCGTTATATTGCGTGTGCTGTTTAGAGACAATAAACGTTTTGCGCGCGCATCAAATCGATCTACAAAGCCAGATTCAAAACGCGCATCGTGTGAAGCGAACACATTAAATCCACCACGGAATCTAGTGCCACAGCACGCTCGAAACTTAGCAAGGAACAATCTAGCAGCAAAACCAGGTGTTCAGCATAGGTATGTTGAAAAACTCAATCAAAAACATAAAAAAAAAAATTGGTTGTCTGTAAAGTCGGTTTACGGACGATAGTTTTACGTGATAACGTATTCCGTAATACTACATAACCTAAATTCTACATATAATAATTATAATAATTCGAATCTATGATATTGCATCTTTCGCTTCAAATTTAGGTTAATTTTATTTATTAAAATGACTCACCACCTATAATAATAGATAATTGTTTTTTTTAACTTTCTTTCTTTCGTATTTATTTTAAGTATCAAAGATTAATTGCCAAAATATTTTGAAAACAATTGTTTCAGTGTTTATATAAAATTCCAAAACCTACTTACAATATTTAAGTATTTTCATACGTCAAAAAATTGATTTTTATAATGATAAAATTTGTATGAAAACGATTTTTTCGAGAGATGAGACCTAGCTAAAACGACTTTTTGCCCCCCAAAATCCCTTTTCAGTAAATTTCATCCAAATCGTTAGGGCCGTTTTCGAGAAAAGCACGCACAGGGTCAGGCGGAACGTTAGGAACGTTACACTTTTTCGTGCATGCAACCGGTGTTTCATCATTTATAAGATTGGTGATTTATCAATTTATAAGACGTTATCACGTCAAAAAATCAAATACTTATTTTAAGTGATTTGTTGAAATACAAAAATTAGATAAGTTTATTAACTGTTATGCCCAAGGTTTTAACAACTGTGAGAAGCGCTCTTATTTCCAAGAGGTTAAATGTGTTCTTTAGTTATATTAATTATAATAAAAATAAAAGAATGGTTTATTAATGTCAACAATTTATATACTCTATACACAAGTTCTTGTAAAATACACACCAATAAGTAGTGTCTGCTAAAAGTTTTTTTTTGTTATTTTTATCTTTTGGTGTTTAGTTTTTGACCACTAATTAATTATAATATGCAATAATAAACTCCACTAAAAATTGAATAGGTAGTGTATTCTTTATTGATATAAAAAATCATAATTTAAATAAAGCTCTCAACAATGTCATTTTTTTAAATATTAAAATATTTACTAAGCTATTACAAGAGTGAAATTAGATTTATAGTCCAGAGAATAAAGACAAAAAATAAATCTTCGGAAAAATAAGGGAAAAGCTAGATTTTGGTATGAACCTTCCTTTCGTGGTTCAAAACAATATCCCAAATGTCCCCACCAATACATGTGCCGCTAAAAATGTTACGCGGGTCAAAGATCACAAAAAACGGTTTTTTGCGAAAATCTCGTTAACGGTAACTTTTATAGAAAAAATAGTGTTTATCAAATTTCTAGCTTAAAAAATTGTCTACAAAACCATAGTATTACTTTTTTACTTAAAACTCCGACGAATGCTGCGTGATACTCGTACTCTCACCTCACATTCATTCAATCGCTTAGTGAACCATTCCAGTTCACGCATCCGCATGATAAATGTCGTATGATGTGTTGTATTCGTTCGCATAACCGCATCAAACGAATCGAACTCACATAAGAAACATTAACGTTATAACTTTTAAAATCAAATCGAAAACCGTTACTCTTACTAAAAAAGTAATACTATATTTTTTGTAGGCAATTTTTTGAGCTACAAATTTGATAACCACTATTTTTTCATAAAAGTCACCGTTAACGAGATTTTTGAAAAAAAATAATTTTAATGACCTTTCATCCCGCGTAACATTTTTAGCGGCATACGTATCGGTGAGGACTTTTGGTATATTGTTTAGAACCACGAAAGGTAGGTTCATGCAAAAATCCAGCTTTCCCCTAATTTTTCCTCAGTGAAATGTCTCTATTCCCATTAACAATTTCTGAAATTGTCAAAAAACGAAAATGTTCGTTTCTGCAAAATCGCAAATCTCCCAAAAGTTTTTCACCGATTGCTTTGAAATTTGACACAACGTTCCATTCGAATATGCACGTATTTTTATATACCTATTATATAGATGTCACAACTGTGACAGGTGAAAACATGCTTTTTTTTGAAGAACAGCGCCATCTGTTGAACGTAACAGCAGCACACGTAAAACCAGACTGAGCCACTGCAATCGGTAGCCGGGTACCTACAGCTAGTGTACCATAGTATTAAGTAACTTTTTGGTGATAAATATATAATTGATATGGAAACTTAAAACAACTAAGAACCAGTAGACAAAGACTCGGTTTCAACGCTATTACTACTTTGAAAATAGATTTAGCGTTAAAAGTCAACACTAAATCTACTTTAAAACTATATTTAGAGTTGAGAGTCGCGCTAGAAACTATAACCATTAGTCGGTGTAACTAAAATATTATTTAAGTTGAAATGGAAAAAAACTGAAAACTCTTCACTTCTTGACATTTTTACTTCATATATATCAAATGATTGATCGTCTAGGATAGTACGTATATAAATTTCCCGCCTTCACATGTTTGATGAGATGCCGACAAACACCCCCGCTGCAGTGGAATCGATTCGAATCTTAAACGCACTTAAATTCATCTTATTGACTCTTAGTAATCATTAGCCGCTATCCACGGCTTCGCACGTGATTGAGATGAAACACGGCACCAATACAACGGCTCCACCGTATTACAATTATGTATTACGGGGCTGCGTCCGCTCGGCAACGACAACGGTAGTCGAGCCTTATTAGCTCCACAGTCCACCATAATATTACACCCTTTCCTCACGAGGCTGAGCCCTGCAAAGCGGCGACGAACATTAATTTATATATATTGTGTTATCTGTGTTGTGTACGATTCACAAGATCGTAGGTTCATCTCTCGCTGGCGTAATATCACTACATATTATAAAACAAAATCCGCCCGCCGGGTCTATCTGTCTGATCACAATAAGCTCAAAAACTACCGAACGGATTTTCACCAACGAACGGAGTGATTCATATGTATAATTTCATTAATGTTTTGTGTAAATTGGTCGAAATATGACGATGATTGTTGAAGATATCGGAAAAAATCAAGTCGACTGGGAGTTTTCATCGAAAACGCTGCCAAATTCCTTTGAGAAAACAAACAAAACAATGTACGGTGGAAATGTTATAGATCTACATAATAGTCCGCGATGGCATATGTCTATCTTTTAAGGATAGCTCATTACACCTATTTTAATTTTAAGCGCTTTTAAAAATAACAAATTGAATTTTACATTAGCACCTTGTTGGGAGGGAAAGTAATTTTACACTCGCCGTTCAATTATTTAATAATTATAATATTCCATTTTCCATGGGCGCCAGCCTGCAGGAATCTTAATACAGATGACAGTCCGGTGTTTTTACTCGCACGGTCACGGCCGCTCGATGTATGTACTAACTTAGACACAACCTACTACACAAACGTCTAAAATGTTGAAAATACTATAAATGAAGGCAAAAATCGCTATTTTATAGGCTATATAGGACAAAAAATACAGTAGGTATATAGTTATAATATCTACTACTGTAATAATCCAATGCATTATTATTAATTATCGACACTGACGGAAAATCCAGTTGTACACAAATTATTTGTAATAGAATAAATAAAATTATCGACCAATATTTCAGACAAATACCTATATTAACAAAAAATAAATAAATTCAATTCATCAACGCTTCGGTCCGGATTTGGATCTTCTTCAGAACTGACCTAAAAAATATAAAAATTAATTAATATTTAGTTTCTAATTAGTTTAAAAACTTTAAACGAATTTTATTCAAAAGTAATTAGAAACTAAATATTAATTAATTTTTACATTTTTTAGATCAGTTCTGAAGAAAATCCAAGTCCGGACCGAAACGTTAATGTATTGAATTTATATATTTTTTGTTAATATATTTGTCTGAAAAATTGGTCGAGAATTTTATTTATTGAAGAGTTCAATCAGACGTTAATTAAAGATTTGAATATTTGTAATAGACTTACGAATTTACAAAACGAGAATATTATAAAATATCGCCTGCATTTATCGGTTCAAAAGATTCGAATCTTTTTCCCGAGTTTCATGTTATATTACATTTTATATATAAAGTTATGTTTCTCTGTAAACTAGTTTTCCTACAAAAACCACACAAGTGAAACAACAGAAACAGACGGAAGGACTGTGAAAAATTGATTCATTTTTTGAAAGGTGAGACATTTTCCGTCTACAGGTAAAGTGCGATTTGTCTGAAGAAAAATAACTGCATATAAAAACGTACTGTAGGTATTATCTCCCATTCACAGCTGATTCAAAAGTAACATTCTTGCGTCATATTATTTGTCAAAAAACACATTTTTTTTAATGTTTCTCATCACAGAATCTTTTAATGAAGTTGGTCAAAATGTTAGCTTTTTGGGATACAGTAAATAGGTAAAGTATAGGTATATAATATTTATAAAAAAATTTGAAAAGCTATTGCTTAGTTGCAAACTAGTGTTTTCTTAAAATTTAACCAGCGCTACTTGGCCGATTTTTAGAATTTAGAGTTATTTGGATTTTTATTGAAAGCTTAAATGTCGGTTTTTAAATAATTTCAAAAATTTTTTCGGTCCAAAAATGATTACTGTATTTTATTTTTTAGTTTTACTTATTGGGTTTTGCAATTCAAAATGTCTGCAAATAATCCAAAAAGTAATGAAAATATTTCATTCTAGCCTAATTTTAACTTACTTAATAATAAAAATAGGTAAAAAACTTTTAAGTTCCATTTCATTGTACAAACGATAACCATATTGCACATACCGCTGAACTGCGGTATGTGCTCTATTTAGCTTTACCATAATGTAACTATGAACCATAATGGAACTATAATAAATGACCCCCACGATTTTATTTAAGTTTAATTAAAGACCTCTATGGTGACTCATATTTATTTTCTAGTTTTAAGTATATTATCGTTTGTACAATAAAAGCGAACTTAAAAGTTTTTTACCTATTTTTATTTTTTTAAGATTTCAGTATGCTTTATTAAAAATGCTATTTGCAACCGAACCAAAGCCGGAACGGTCAGTTAGTTATTATAATATTGTATTTTCATCGAAACTACATACCTGTGCAAAATTTCAACTTAATCGGATAACGGGAAGTACTTGAAATAGCTGTCCCAAGATTGAAATACAGATATAAAGAAATATACAAAAACGTTTAAAAAAGTTTACCAATTCGACGACTATGGTTTGTATGTGCGCAATTACATCCGATTTTATTTGGCCTCAACTAATATAGGTCTATGTATAGGCAAATACACTAAATGTACCTATAGATTTTATTTAAAGGTTCCATTATAAATTTCAAGAACTGAGAAAATATATTATTACGTATGTATTTTAACAGATAAGATACGAATCGTGTAACTTCCTTGTGTTATTGTATTAAATTTAATTTATGTACAAGTAAATAATTCAACCTACACGTTTGTGAAATAGCTATATCTACATTTTTTTTCAAAAGAAGACATCAATTTCCTTCAGCCTCTTCTGGTTTCACAACACCCACACATTTTATGTATTGTATTGGCTCACGGATTCAATTCTCAACACACGCAACGAATATTATATTATGCATACTTAATTATCATTCGAATAAAATAAATTTCGTACTTATAGTATTGGATAAGATATTATGTAGACAACATACGAACAAAAAAATTAAAAAAAAAACAGACGGTCTACAACTGACATTTCAATAACGTCCGATTTTTTTCGGATATGTCCAGGATTCTAAGGTTTTGTCCAAAATGCAGACATAATTTTAATGTTTCCGTAATTTACGTAAAATACGTGATGAAAAAATAAAATATACCTATAAATCACTTCAATCAAAATATTTAGGGAATATTCATTAATTACGTGAGATAAAAATTATGGAAGAGCGGTTCGGCAAAATCTCATTTAAAGGGGCCAGGGGTATCAATGAAAATCTCACGTTAGTTTTTTATTTAAGAGAATTTACATTAATATAACAGATATTATTTAAAAATTATAGGGTAAATCTTACATGAGGGAGAGGAAAGTTCCACCACATCTTACCAAATCTTATCAAAGGGGGGGGGGGATTCAAAATTTAGAAAAAAACGCCTCACGTAATTAATGGACGTACCCTTATTAATACGACACTTAATTATTAGACATTGATTTTTTACAGCTTGTGGTTACGCACAAGATTTCCTCTTGATTTAAAAGCATCTAATAAAAATGTTCATTTGATAGATAGGTACGCCCCGCAATTTTCCAGAAAAGCAGGATTTTTTTCTAGTAACCCCAATTAATCTAATATAAAAATCTATCGTAGATTTTCGGTCACATTCGGTTCGGTACGAAATTCGGCACTTTTTCATTGTACATGACTATAGCGTGTTTTTCTCTTGATAACCATTGCCATTAATTTACTAAATCCATCGTCATTAATGACTATACACGGTATATTGTCTTTTGAGTCAATGTTTGGTAAATAAGATAGACGCCTAGAAAAGAGTTTATAAACTCACAGATATAGAAAAATTTAAGATCATATTGCTGGATAGCTAAAATCTTTAGAGGTTTAAAGTTTAAACACAGCCAATTTAAAGGATTACTCGATCTCAAAATAGTAGCATGAATGATTTCAAAAACCAATAATAAAAGTTCATGAAATAACATTTTCAACTTAGAATCTAATTAAAATCCCAAGCATTTTGTGCATTTCCAGTACTGTACCGTAATCACTTATGAAATTTGATGTCAGTGGCGTGATATATTTTTTTATTCAATTTTAACACGAATAAGCGCTTTTTTCCAGTAGATATATAATTTTACATGTCTATTAATTTATAGAAATGCTTGAATGTTTGTCTGTCGCGGGTAAACTCAGGAACTACTAAACCAATTTTTATTTTTTTACTGTCTAAAAAAGCTTACTTTTTACAAAGTTGCATATGCTACATATTTTTATACTAAAACAAGAGGGGGAGGAGCAGTAAGCAAAAATACGAAGTAAGTCGGCGATCCGTTACGAGACTTCTGAGCTAAATTGATGTACGATGCCTTAACTATATAAAAGACCGAGCACGCCATATTGGGACGTCCGCCATATTGGATTTATGTACTTATTGTCACCGAACTTATACACATGTGCAAAATTTTAAAGTTCTAGCTTAATTAATTCGATCTAGTCGAAATTTTGATTGCAAGATTTAACCCAAACTGACAGACATACATATGAAGTTAAATAAAAGCTTGTAAAAATAACCACAAAACACCACAGTGCAATAATTTTATTATTAGTACGTTATGTATAATCATCATGAAATTAAATCTTTTTTATCATCTGCTGATGATGCTAACATTGTTAGCCAAACGTGTGGCGAAAAAAAGTGTCACTGGTTATTTTCTAATTTTCAGTGTTTTTAAACACATTTAAAATCATTGAATAAATTACTCCGTCTATGGAATTTATTTACTCATAAATATACCAACAAAAAAAAACAGTCTGATGTTTTAAAATGATTTAATTAATTTAAGAGCCCGTTTGCCGATCACAGAGGGGAAGCTGTATTTTGCGGCGTGTGGTGAGGAAACATTTTGAAACATTCCATTCATAATAGTACACCTAATTATTGTGGTCTATGAGAATTGAATGCACTCTCTCTATCTTTCACACATGTGAGAAGGATTGACAAAGAGAACCGAATTATTATATGCCTCGTTATAGTGATATACATACTATTACATGTGTTAGTATACTAACACAGACACGTATAGACTGCAGATATCAAATAGGGATGTGCTATATTCATTTTATATCCAGAATTACAAAACTTTACAACATATAATTTATCTGCAAAGAAATAGTTTACAAAAAATAGAATTATGTTAAATGTCACAAAAATATGGAAAAAAATGTATTGTATATTCATAATAATAACTATAATACAGTAGGTACTGTTTGTTACAATTAGGGTTGCCACCTTTTTTTCGAAAAAAAAAGTATTTTTTTAAAGTTGCAAAAATATAGGACTTTCATTATTTGTTTTATATATTATTTATTTAATTATTTAATTTATGACTGAGTTTCTTTACTCCACAGACCACAGTGACACAACTATTAGCCAACTTATAAGCTATGGAATCTAATACAGTTGCATAAATAAAAATTTAAAAAGAAGTTTGACCCTGCAGGCCATCCCTGTAACTTCCCGCTATTTTCGAGTTCAAAACGCTCAAAAATATATAAAATATAGCAAGAAGTTTATTTTTTAGCTTTTCGAGCCCAAAAAAAAAAACACTTTGTTACGAAATTTTCGTTCACGATATCTCATGAACAAATGAACCGATTTTGATGCGATTTGCGGTAGTCGACGCAATTTTTTAACCTAAAAAAATAATTTATTACAGAAAAATCGATCTCATAGGAATTTTACGAGCAATTTAAAAAAAAAACACTTTTTTACGATTTTTTCGTTCACGGTATCTCGTGAACAAATGAACTGATTTTGATGCGGTTTGCGGAAATCGACGCAGTTTGTTAAGGAGAAGAGCTGATTAGATTTTGGAATTAATCGGTTTAGTAGTTTAGAAAATATTTTACAAAAGCAAATTTTAAAAAATTTTTGAAACTTGTTTTTTTAAGATTTCTCAAAATTTTTTGGGCCGAATCGTTTCAAATTTTCAGGAAGTCTAAGTTCACCAAGTTCACGTCAGATGCCGCAAACCGCGTTTCAGTCGGACACTCCATTCAAAAGATATAAAAGGTTTACATACATACATACACACACACACACACACACCAACACACATACATACAGCCCTACGGACATCATCGCCAAAATAGTTTCAATAGCTTCCTAGGACCTCAAAACGTCAATATCTGGCGAAAACTCGATTTTCGAAAATCGGGGTGAAACCAATAACTTCCCGATTTTTGAAAAAAAAAATTTTTTTTTTTAAGCGGGAAGTTAATAATAAATCAGTTAATTTACTAGAAATCAATTAAAAAAATGAATGCACACTTTTTATTTTTTTGGTTTTTTAATTCTGAATTTTTATTATGTACATAATTTTATTACAATTCATTCTTATTTTATTATGTCCACTCATGCGCCTAGGCACAGGTTTTTTGACATTAGCGCGTTATAACTTTAAAAATATTAATTTTAGAAAAAAAAAATTGAATTAAAAGCTGTAGAAAATTTGTAGATTTAAAACTTAAGTCATTCGCATTTTATTGTTTAAACAATTATTAGAAGAGATATGGATCCAAAAGTCAATAAACAAATCGTAATAGTTGAATAAGTCGTAAACGGTAAGTGATACAAAAAAAAAAGTATTGAACAAAAAAGATAGTAAATTTATTTATCTACAATAAAGGTTATTACCTTTTTTCGCCTCAAGTGCACGGTTAGGGAGATATAGGCTGAAACGTTTTTTGTCAAAATGGCGGCACTTCCGCCCTCCTTATTTGTAAGGATTTTGTGCATTTAGGGTCAGTACGTGATACTGAAACTATTTAAGAAAACAAACAAAAGTTGTAGGATAATGCAGAAAAAAATTCTCTATTACCTGTACTAGTGCCATAGTAATTAAAACAGTTTTATTATTTACATCATTTTAATTCAAAATTCTTATTTTGTCATTAATTCTGAATTTTTATTATGTAGGTACATAATTTTATTTGAATTCATATTTATTTTATTATCTCTTCATAATTAAAATTCTCAATATATTCTATGTGTATAGATGTAAAATTAATCTCTTCCATTTTTATTATGCTGTGACAAAATTTTTTTTCTGTTTTGACTTTTCAGATAATTTTTCTTTTACTATTAAATACAATAACTTCCTATTGGAAGTTAAATATCAATATAAATCAATAAAATAAGTATTATAGATAAAATATTTACCTATTATATTTGGCAATGTTACATTTTTTCTTACGTACTGCTGACAAAGGTAATCTTGTTTATTTTCCAAGGCGATAATCCATGTTGAAACGCTGGACTTCTGTTGGTACAAAGCTGGAAATGAAGTCACTGTGGGCTCGCCTGCTAGCTCACAAAATTACAATAAGAACAGGGGCTATTGTTCTTTCAAGGTCATCTGCTGGCTCTGAGCAAGAACCAATCTGGAAACGGTATCTTGTAACGTGGGTGACATGAACAAAGGCCCACAAACAAACATTATGACATAGTGTGTGTTTGTAAAGATGTCTCGTGTAATGGCAAGGTGACCTCTTAAATGACAAGGAATGATTTTAATACCAACTGTGTAAAATGGTGTGTGTGTCGTAGCTGCCCTGGGAATGGTGTTGTCACAACAAGCACGTTTCGAACAAAATGGTTGATGTTTAAAATACATTTCCTCTTATAATTGTAATTTTGTAAGAATTGAACAGTTTTTTATCCTTTTTTATTAAATAATATTGTTCATAACATAAGTAGACAATTTTGAAACTCCCGCTTTGATGCGCTTTGGTGAGCTGGCGCCATTTCAGCGATGCCAATGACTGAAAAAAGTTCGTCAAAAGTACATTTTCATTAATTTTCATGCTATCATGTTGGCATTAAAATTATTCCTTCAGACAAATAAGAGAAGCTCGAATAGCATTGAGTTTCATACCCCTGGTCAGTCCTGCATTAAAGTTCCGTGTCCCGTATTATAGGAAATGTCCCGCATTATTACGTGAATTTTACGAGACCCGTGTGGCTATATGAAAAAGACTTTTTTTTGGCTCTTCAAATTCTACCCAAAACAAAGTTTTTTAGTTTAGTCGTTTGGTTTTGGTGTTCCTATTAATAAAACTTAAAAATATTGATTTATTTAGCTTTATACCCCGCCCCCCAGAAAAAAAAATATCTACGCCCTTGTGTGAAGCGAGCACATAATAGCAATTAAGAAAACTAGTACTGAAATCTAGCGGCAAATCCAGCCTCGTATGCAGCGAACTTTAAATTAAAATCGTTGCAACGAATATATCAAACCACTATATAGTATACAACCCAGCCCTAAATTTTAACGGCACATGCCAGCACAGATGATAATTTCAAAAACACCCGTTCTTTCCGTAGTTACAGCACCAGTCAATTCAACATATTACGATATTTTTTCATTGCAGAGCTACGGCTTCCCGTATAAACTGGGTCGTAATTTTGGAAAACAGGCTACGGCATATTTTTTTCTAGTTATATTAAGGATCAATCTATGTCCGTATTGTAACAAATTTTTCATTTTTTACTTTGTTAATTAATGGCGAATGCTTTTAAAAGACACTTTTTACGGTTTTTAAAATTTTTATAAAAATTTTTCTGCTAAAAAAATTAAAAAAATGGTACAATAGGGACATAGATTGATCCTTAATCTCCATAAAAATAATTTTTCATAATTTTATCTCTCGTTTTACGATCAGATTTATACAGGACCGCAGACCACTGTATTGCATTGAGAAAACCAGGGGAAACGGGCTCTTAACAAAAAAAAATGTAAATAAATATAGCTATGTTTTAATTTAATAACATTTTTATATATTTAATATTGTGTCCACGCAATGAGTACATGGCATTAATTATTATATTAATTAATTATAAATTCCGTAAAGCTCGAACGCTACACAGATACCTTAAATTCTTGGTATTTAGTTTTAATTTTAGATTCTTTGCTGTAAATTCTGAAATAAAATAATTTATAAAAACTTGTAGCTCATAGTACCTACATTGATTTATTTTAGAAGACATCATTTGAGTAATGGTTGTTTAAAACCGTAAGAAAACAAAATTATAGACAGAGTTTTTATTAAAAATGTGCTAGTGGTCGCTAAGTGGTCGAATTAATTACATTTTTAAGTTTGAACGTTATAGAGGTTCTTTTGTCATTACATGAATTTCGTCTGAATCGATTTTTCTGGTGTTAATTCGTACACATTGTAATGAAACATATATTGCGCACTTTCCATCATTAAAACGAAGAGAACAATGTATGTTTCATGACAATGTGAGCGAATTAACACACTCAAATTGGTACCACAACTTTTTTTCCTTCCCGTATTTATATTTGTTACGGTCAACGTCCGGAATTCGGGTAATGTCGACAATGCCCGGGCAATGTCGACATTGACCGGTCGACAATGCTCGAGCCACATCGGGCAATGTCCGAAATCGGACAAGGATCAAAAAATAGATTTTTTTTAAACATGAAACGCTAACATTGGATTGTATCTTTATCATGATAAGTTATCATTAACGTTTTATGGAATTTTTATCACTGATATCAACTTACTATTGAAGAATATTTTTTTTCAGCTTTCTATTACAATAATTATTGAAAACAATTATAATTTATTTATTATTTATATGATATGAGCAATAAACAATATATCTCAATGCATTGAATTTCAGAACTCACATTTATTCCAGCAATAAAAATAAAAATCAAAACTATAACAGATAATCTATTTTTTGAATCTTGTTCAATTTCGGACATTGCCGGATGTGGCTCGGGCATTGCCGACATTGACCGGTCAATTTTGACATTGCCCTGGCATTGTCGACATTTCCCGGATTCCGGACATTGACCGTAACTTATAAAAGTATCGAATATAATATATATAAAACTCAAAATCCGTCCGTCCGACAAAACTTTTAAACGGTAAGTCCGATCATCATGAAATTTGGACACAATATTCAGCTCCGTAAACTAAGATGAACGTGCGTGCTCATGTTCCCCGTCCCCCCATTCGATCTTTTGCACCCGGGTGAAACCGCGGGACGAACCGGTAGTTGAACATAAATGAACTATTTTTATAGACAAAATTTACGGAAAATTTTTGTAAGATTATTTGAGCGTGGATTTTTTGTGGATGAATTTAAGAGACGTACAAAGTAAAATCTAGAACAACGAATATTAAAAGCAAACTTTTATACATCTATATATTAGCAGCACTGATGTAAGGAATTAAAAACAAAGTTTTTTCAGTGTATAATTAAACATTGCTAAAGTGGAAATGACAATATACCGCACTAACGACGGAGTACAGATAGAAGCTAACTACCAAATTAACCAAGCTAGGCTGATATTCATACGAAGACTACGTGGTTGTGCAATTAGTGTCTGTCCACGTTATATTTTGCATATATTAACATATTAAAAGTAAAACTTTGTTGGTTTGTTTGTTTGTTGGTTTGTTTGTTTGTTTGTTACCTTTTCGTACAAAGCGCTAATTCAATTTTCTTTTTCAAAATTTTAAATGTAAGTGGCTACACTGGCGGTGAATGTCAAAGCGTCAACGCTGAAGCCGGAGATTCCGAGGAAAGCGATATCAAAATATAGCGGCCGTAAGTAGTTATGACGTAACAAGAAAATGTGAGCCGTCGTGACAAATTTAAGCGAAATTCTAGTAACTTAATTTCACCCTGTTAACTAACGAAATATTAGGAATTAAATTTCATCCTGTGAACTAACGAAATTTTTGGAATTAAATATCGCCCTGTAACTAAATTTCACCCTGCAACTAAATTTTGCCCTGTCATCTATTTAACAATACTTGTAACTAAACAAGCAGCGTTTCGCTCTGTTATCTAGATGTTTCTTTTAACTAAGCCATGTTTAATCGAACGCACACAAACTTAAATGACGCGCCAATTGCACGGTTTTACTCCCAACCAAACGCGCCATTAGATGTTTCACATCAAAATATGTGCTTTTTTAAATTACGGTGTGCCACCGCTACCGAGGAAACAACGTTCATTTAATTATATGCACACGTTTTTTGTTACGTCATTCACCGTCATATTACGGTCACCTTAAACGTTGAGGCTTGGACGTCAGTACAGTCACTTACATTTAAAAATCTGTAAAAAATAACATTAATGCTTTGGAGTGTTGACGCCTTCGGTCTCAATGCGACAGTATAATAAAAATGTCTTTAACATATTTTGTAAAAAATTGCTGTGCGTAATATTTAAAACAAACTATGAATACTAGACCTATGAAATCATGGCGCTTGGGACACAGGAAATGTCACATCGCTCAAAGAGGCGTACACGGCGCGTATCTCCGCCACATGGCGGCTGTTGGTTAGTTAGAACTCTGTACTCTGCCACCGCACTGTTCGTGTAATTAAAAGATAAGTAAAGCGGGAACATCAGATGCCAGCTCATAGCGAAATAATGCACGGCCACAATATGTACATACCTACCTACCTACTTCCATGTAGAGTAGTTATAATATTATGTACTGTATATGAACATATTATTATACTGACACATTGCAAACATATATACAAACATTCACAATACCTACATAGTGAGTTTATACAAACTTCATAGTTTCAAATTTCACAATCGTATCATTACGAAATCATCATTACAGGAGACTCTGCCAATGACGGAAACTGCTTAGATTGTCGTCCCGTCCAGATTCGAGCAAGACTGAACTTAAATTGGATTCATATTTCTTTCGAAATAGAAAAGCAAACATCAAGGTAATAGTGTAAATGTCCTGTTCTGTTTTTACCGTTCGCTGAGAAATAAAATAGAAGCAAAAAAATTGGTTGTCTGTAAAGTCGGTTTACGGACGATAGTTTTACGTGATAACGTATTCCGTAATACATAACCTAAATTTATATAATAATTATAATAATTCGAATCTATGATATTGCATCTTTCGCTTCAAATTTAGGTTAATTTTATTTATTTAAATTACTCACCACCTATAATATAATTGTTTTTTTTTAACTTTCTTTCTTTCGTATTTATTTTAAGTCTCAAAGATTAGCTGTCATAATATTTTGAAAACAATTGTTTCACTGTTTATATAAAATTCCAAAACATACTTACAATATTTAAGTATTTTCATACGTCAAAAAATTGATTTTTATAATGATAAAATTTGTATGAAAACGATTTTTTCGAGAGATGAGACCTAGCTAAAACGATTTTTTGCCCCCCAAAATCCCTTTTCAATAAATTTCATCCAAATCGTTAGGGCCGTTTTCGAGAAAAGCACGCACAGGGTCAGGCGGAACGTTAGGAACGTTACACTTTTTCGTGCATGCAGCCGGTGTTTATCAATTTATGAGATTGGTGATTCATCAATTTATAAGACGTTATCACGTCAAAAGTAAGCTCTAGTTTTTTTCAAAATCCGATCATTTCTTGCTATAATACAACGATTTGAAACCCGCTAAAATTTCGAATCGTTTTTTTTCCTTTGATTAAATTGATATATAGTCCCAAGTAAAAAATTGGAATAATCTTCCACCGGTTTGATGTTTTCCATGATATTATTGGTTAAAAATAACCAGCCCCGGATCTAGAAAGGGTGAAACTGAGGCACCCGGCCCGGGTGGCAATTTCAGGGGGCGCCAAAATCATAATATAATATGGTAATAGATAATAGAGTGCAAAATTATAGGGTTCTTATTGTCCCGATCACGAAAAATACCAACCATTATATTATTATATTTGTTTTGAAATAAATTACTTTTTATCTCAAATGCTGGAGAGAAGGAGCACCATTACCAAGTTTCTGCCCCGTTTCGAAAAAATCGTAGATCCGGTGCTGAAAATAACAAGAATTTAGTAGTGTTGGTCATTAGACTTTTCTACAGTCAAAGTTTGGACTATATAAGAGATGTCTTGTTTTATAACAATTTAATCAAAAATCTAAATTGAAATATTAAAACGTTAAAACAATAAAATATAATGAAGAAATACAGAATATACCTGGATTAAGAGGAACTTATATTGACGCCGGAGAAACCTTTCCTTCGGGAGCTTTCATATCGCACATTTTATTGCATGCTCCAGTTACTTTAACAACTGTCTGTTCAACTTCAGTGGGAACTCGAGCATTGCGGCAACTTATGTACAAAGAGTCACTCGTTCGAATTCAACATTTCTTTTATTTCTATCTTCCTAATTCATATATCATACAAAAGATATGCTGAGTTACCAAACGCATTTTCAGAAAAGCTGGTTTGTCAATGACCTTAGATTGTGATTATACAGTTACAGTTTTAATTATACTGGAACAGTCTAACGTTATTGTCAAACTTTTTAATATTTAGACCATTCAACCGTGCACGCATTACATAATTAAACAAATTAACCAACCTATATAGAAAAAACTCATTTTTCGACCTAAATATTTCTAATGAGAAAGAATTGTATAAAAAACTGGATTCCGTGCTATGGAAAACCCTAAAAAGTCGTAAAAAAGGCAATTATGCCTATATTAGAGTTATCCAGGATCGAACCAGTAATCTTCTGCTTTCAACGTATGCGCTTTTAACTGCTCTATTTATGACTGTTATTCAGGTATATTAGGTAATATTATACCTACTCAATAATAATAAAATGATGGCATGACGACTCAAGCCATGTCGAAACTAATTGCACTATATATCAATTTAATTGTTAAATTTTTGCGTTCGTAAATTACTTACAACTTTTGTTCTATTGTATAATTAATTATTATTAGTATTTGTTTTTTAAGTATAAGATATGAGTAATAACATTAACAGCTTCTCATCTAAATCCGTCTTTGTGATAGACATAATAACAAAATATGTCTAAAATCCATGATTTCGCTGGTCTCCCGAAGTATTACTTTAAAATTAAAAAAAAAAATCTCTGCGGTTACACGTGTGGCGTCCCCTTCTAACATTTTTTTTATAACTTTAATACGATTTTCGTTTTTGGATCAAGGATTTACATATTATGTGTGAATTTCCTTTTTAAAGTTAGAATACTCTGACACATTTCCGTGCGGGCCGATAGACAACGTGACCACAACAACAGAATTCCGGTAGACCCTACGGTACAGAACCCTAAAAAATATATTAAATACAGGGATGTATACACCGTAAAAAGAATAATAGAATAGTATTATAACTTCATCAGTGTATTAATATAAAACGGATCTTTCAAAAGACAGTAATCTTTCGGAAAATCGTGTCTTATTTAATAAACTTGTAAAAATACTGTATCAAAAGTGAAAATATTCTGAACCGGTTCTTTATGTGAAACGTAGTGAAAGAGAATCGGGTCCTCTATTCTTAGTACTCCAAACAAACCATTAGACGTATCAACTATGTAAGTAAACTGCCAAGAAACATACCAATCCACTAGGTCACATCGCCACCGCGAATATGTACTATCAAATATTTAAATAATTTCGCGTGAAATTCCATCTTAAGCCCCAAAAGCGAATTGGTAGCATGTTGTATGGTGCATATACATTTACTACCTATATATATACATACCGAGTGTACTGTTCCCTACATTTCTTCATTTACAAGCGAAATAAAAACATTTTATAGATTGACATCATACAAGTAATGGCTCCTCTGGCTAGAATAAAAATATTCACTAGAGATTTGCTAGCGAGCAACTAAAAATTAAAAGCAGATTTGATACAAAATGTAACTTTTTGGAAATATCTACTTCGAAGCATTTTATTTAAAATTATAGTAAACTTAACGTAATAACACACTTAACTTTATAAATGATAAACTTTAACTGTCTTAATGGTTTTCTTAATTTCGAAATAACGTTAGTATATTTTATAGTATGTGTCAAATTCAAATAAAGTTCCAGTTCCCGTTAACCGATTGAGTTGAAATTTTTTTATCTCCTATTGGAGGTACCTAATGATGGATTTACAAATCGCAACCAATGTTTGGGTCGTGACACAATTGCTCATAAATCATAGCACAGATACGTATTGAATTAAATTGAATGAATTAAATATTTAATAGTCGATGCGTCAGAGTTATCTTAATATTTAATTCAATTTTTATTTCGTGCTTTTGACACTATTAGATGATCAAAAACTGAATACATAATCTCAAACTCTGAATCTCTAGCTGTACCCAATAGTGGCCGAGATTTCTACACAAACTGTGATAAAAGTTGAAGAATTTGGAAACGACTAAACCGATTTCCATCAAACAAGACCAAACATCATCTGGCAAATGCCAGCCTTCAAGCGAAAAAAAACGCATTTTAAAACGGTTTATTCACTTTGGAAATCGATGCCACAGACACACCGAAAATAGCTTCAGAATAATAACACCCCCTTTTGCAGTAAAACTTCTTTTTTCGGACGGAAGTTACGCGTTTACGCAGTTTCCGCTATTTAAGCATCAAAACGCATCTGTAGAAAACTTAGCTACGGACGTAAATCAACGAGCACAGCCAACGCAATTTAATTTACACGTGATTTAATTTGTGAGTGAATTTTCCGAAAAGTGAGAGTGGTTAAAACAACTTAAAAGAAGTTTTACTTCAACCGCGTGTAAAGGTTACACGCACCGGAGATTGAAAACAAAACTCCCAGTATAGATATACAATACAATATATAGATGTTATAGGGTTAGAATGAGAATCCATAGAGAGAGCAGGCGTTATATGATACTTTTCTTCAAGTTTTCACTTTCAAATAATGAATAAGTTTTGAAAGTAAAGAAGGAAATTGAATTCATCGTTGTACGGACGTATCTACATTTCAAGTATTTCATATACTAAAAACTAAGTACGCAGACCACACTGAATATAAATACTCTTATTTATTTTCACTATAAATGTAGGAATGGCAGACATAATATATACGCCATATATTGTATTTAGGTAACTGTGACTTCCCAAACATTCAAGTTACATCCTCAGATAAAGTTTAGGTATGTGTGTTCCTTGATATCAGGGCAGCATCTTGAAAAAGGCGTACGACTGAATCAAAAGACCCTTCAAATATTCAACTTGCATCGTCGGAAGTAGAAATGCCACGAATATTCGGCAACTATTTGGAATTCGGCCTATTCAGATATACTTTTTGTGTTATTCGGTATTTGGCCGAATGATGCGTACTATTCGGACGAATACCGAATATTAAGTCATGGGAAAAAAACGGACATATTACTCAAAAAATAGGCGCCTTTTTATTAAATGGTACTATTTTACCGAACATTCGGCGCTTCGGCCGAGAACGTGGCCAATTATTCGGTATTTGGCAAAATAACTATTCGTGGCAGCAGGTTATTAGGACAGCATCTTTAAAGAAACGGTATCGTAATTTGAGTGTGATGATTAATTAATTATTGATATAGCATATTATGGAATTATTTATTGTATCACTCGAGAACGGCTGAATCGATTTTGATGAAATTGGTCTCCAAACCGAAAATACTTTTGGTCCGGCCACAATCGGGTTATAATACAGTTTCAGTTAAAACCGAAATAAATACGGACGACTTCATGAAGACGACTTTTGATAAGAAAGTTTGATAACAAAAGCAGACTAAAATCGCCGTTCTTTGGCTGTCACTTAAAACAAAAATCTATTATATATTTCAATTGTAAATTTCAGAAGAGGTTCACCAGGCCTGCCATAAGGGGCATCTTTGAAGAGAATATATCCATCGATTTTCAGTTAGATGAGAGATAAGAGAGGCTTTACTCTCGCTCTTCCTAGATGTTATCAACAGCTACATGTCGGTAGTAAAGGATTTCGTTTTTTTTCTTCACTCGACTATATGTAGCACATACGAACTTCTGCACTAAGGATGAATAAACTTAATAATATGTACCGAGGTTTACAAAATAAAGCTATACCAATAAAAAAATTACTAGAGTTTATATTTTTGGGTAGGTATTTGGGGCAGCGTGAAAATTTGTGTAACACTTCTTTTGTAATGTCTTAACACAAAACCGAAGACCTGGCTGAAGGATAGTGAAACCTAGCCAAGCCTTGAATTTTTAACTCTGCGACATTTTATTTGCAAAAAAAGTCCTTGAGACTTACCTTAAAATTTAGTATTAAATAAATTAAAAAAATAAATAAGCCAGATCATTTAGTCAGATCTAAATGTTCGCCAGGCGGTTTCAAAAATGTAGATTGAAGTGTCTATTATACGTGGGTGTGAGAAAGACGTAAGAAAAAATATTTGATAGCTTTTGGACTAACACGAGTAAAAATTAGACCCCGTTATAGTTTATTATTATGTAAGATGAATCGTTAACGAATGAATGTTAACGAAGAAAAGTTTCACGTCATTTACCAATAGAGATTGAAAACTTCTCATGTTATTTGTTTCTGCATCTTAGTCTTCTTTAGTTTACTTTCAGTTCAATTTAGAGAAATGACGGGTTCCCCATACAAACTTTCATCTTCTATTTCACACCCTTCGGTTTTTTTAGACAAATGTCTTTTCTCAGTATGCAATCTATCTCCTTGCTAAATTTTATCGAAAACTGTTCAGCGGTTTAGGTGTGAAAAGGTAACACGAACAGACAGAGTTACTTTCGCATTTATAATATTAGTATTGTAACAATAAAATTATTTACAAAACTAAGTGCTAAAAAAAAACTAACTAAAAAGCACTTCTCTAATATAAAAAAAAATTAAATAATAAAATAAAAAACGAAAAACAAACGAATTCTAAAACAACAATAACAACACTAAACTACTATATACACAGAAATGTCTATTTATCTTATAATGGTTATTTATGTCAGTATATAATATGTCGCGCACTGTGCACTGT
Source organism: Xanthostigma xanthostigma (assembly GCA_963575645.1). Lineage (NCBI taxonomy): Eukaryota > Metazoa > Arthropoda > Insecta > Raphidioptera > Raphidiidae > Xanthostigma > Xanthostigma xanthostigma. Next base: position 20,866,008 of record OY754468.1, read on the forward strand.
CACTGACTGACTGTCTTACTTCTACGCTAGCGCTGTTTATATAAGTTCTTCAGCCACGTTCTGGAACATTCTTCGGAATTCTAGAAGCTTCGGCTGCTTCTATACGCGCTTTGTTGTCTATGATGTTCCGACAACAATTCAAGTATTGTTGTCTACGTGACCCTGACAACAATAGACTTCCGCCGCCTCCAGTGGCGTCTCGTTACAGTATGGATTTATGCAGACTACAGTGACAGACAATAACCGACAAGGATCCATCCCTGCCATTCAACAGCAAGTGCTGCGAACGCACCGTGTTAGACTTGCCTGAGCCCCGATACGTGACATCTGAATCCTGCTCCAGTTTATCATATCTATCATACACAGACTTGCGCACGTATTTTGTGTACTTTACATATACTGGCAGTTTAACGTATGTATGAATCTAAATGCGATACTGAAACCTCTGGATAATGTTTTTATTTATTTTTATTTTATATTTTATTTCCCGAATCTCTTATCAGTAAAGCAAATATGTTTGCACTTTAAAAACTTCTATGAATAAAAAAGGCTTTTCGTTCTCTTTTTTTGCATATCGTTTTTGCAAAACCTCAAAGTTATATAAAAAGTGTAACTCATATTTCAATTTCACGTTAGAATGGTAATATTTTTCTTGCGTTACATTGAATTTTTTACACATTTCTGTGTGAAAATGACTTTGTATCTACGTCCAAATATTAACTTCAAAAGTAGAATTTATACATATTATCTCTGACCTATAGAACGAAATGAATGACCGTTTGGAATTTGGTGTTGCTTGTGTGTTCCGTTATCCGGTGGACGCGGTCATTTTATACGAAACTTTTTACGGACGTCTAATATTAAGGGTTTTGCGGTCAAAACAGCTCGTAGGATTGTACTTGAAATGATTCACAGGTTTATAAATCCCTATATTATTAAACGAGCTAATCTTGTATCTACACATGTACCTACCTATGTCCCTAAATATTTTCTCGAAAACGGCCCTAACGATTTGGATGAAATTTACTGAAAAGGGATTTTGTGGAGCAAAAAATCGTTTTAGCTAGGTCTCATCTCTCGAAAAAATCGTTTTCTTACAAATTTTATCATTATAAAAATCAATTTTTTGACGTACATATGAAAATACTTAAATATTGTAAGTAGGTTTTGGAATTTTATACAAACAATAAAACAATATTGTTTTCAAAATATTATGACAGTAGTACTCTTTAATATCATAGTATTTTATTTATCTTTCCGAGCAAAGCTCGGTCACCCAGGTACTGGTAATAAAACAAGCAAAATATCTGTAATTATAATGTTTCATTATTCGTTTCCATAGTATATTATTAAAATCGTAGGAATCAATAATAAATAGTTATAAGTAATTCAATAATTTTACGTTTGGGTCCGGATTTAGATTTTCTTCAGAATTGAGCTAAAATTGATCGATAATTTTATTTATTGAAAAGTATTAATCAAACACTAATCAAAGATTTGAAAATCGTAGAAAGCTGGAATTGTTAGTAAAACGAAAAAAAATTAATAAATTGAACGTTTCGTCATTTATTATGACGTCTTCAGCAACTTAGACAATTGAATTTTCATACTAAGTTGCTGAAAAGCATAATAAAAGACGAAACGTCCGATTTATCTAATTTTAATTCGTTTCACTAATTCCTGCTATTTTATTACCTATACTATCTGTAATTATGTTGTTTCAAAGATCAACCAAAACGGGATGTCAGTTTGTGACGCAATTCCGTTATATTAAAATTCTTTAACTTTAAACACGAAAGAGCGAGGCTTGTTGTTCACATTCAATATTCGTAGAAACAAATTCAATAAAAGTGAAATAACTTGAAAGACCTTATTTTTATGTTGGTAGATAAACACATACACTGAATATAAATCATTCAGTGTTTATTATTAAACTATTCATTTAACGATTTAGCAAGCGTAAAAACTTCGCTTTTAAACAATAAATAAAAGTGTTGACATTTATTCTAAAATTTGCATGTCGGCGCGTAGTACATAATGTTTTTTTGTAAATTTTCCGCAACACTTAATGTGAAATGAAAAGTGAAATATTAATTAAGTAAATTAGTTGCAGTAAAGAAAATGAATTAAATAACTAATAACTCTTATACATGCATAGCAGAAACAGCATACAAATATGTGCTTGTAATGGCTACTAATATATAGAGCAACTTGTGCTTATCTAAATTGCGTCAAAACATGCTCATGCTGTGTTAACACACATTCCGTTTCGGAATTATTATTCTCTGTAAAACCTTTGCAAACTTACGAAAGACTAGCTTTTTAGCGAACGTTAATGTCATCAGTTTATATATTAATTAAAACCAACAAGACCCAAGCTTATATGAGCTTTCAAGTTGGTATTATTAATAACAAGTTGAAAATATCAGTCCTTGGATTAGAACCTAGAAACTCGTAATTGAAGCGCCATGGAAACGTCTCATAAACAACTTCATTGCTACACGAAGCTACTATTACAGTCACAAGCCACAGTATCGATTTTGAGAGAAACAATTATCTTATTACTTGATTATAGCCATTAAATTTAGCGACGCTGTTTAAAATATGTTATTAACTAGGGGTTACTTTATCTTTAAGATTTAGTAACCACTAACTATAGTATTATATGTGTAGGCTTTCATTTCACGGCCGGTTACCGGGTTTGCAGGCCGTGGCCCATTGTATTAGGTCATATGCATGAGACTCCAAGGAAATATATTTTAGTTCCTGATCATTTCGTAATATTTTATTAATCTAATCACTGAAAAAATACAAATAATAAAAAAGAAATGTACAAAATACGCGGTATTTTCGAATTATCAAAACGCAACGTGACATCAGAGTATACATAATATATCAACAACAATTTCCATGACGACTGTGTCGTCTCACAGTGAAAGCAACAAATAAACTTCATTGACAACATGACATCAAGGTTGACATGCATCGTATATCATGACGTCACATAATCCCGCCAACATGCCCGATTGTTTAAAGTGTCTAGTTTTGAATGTGAAAATTATTTTTTTACCATTCCAACTCACAAGTGGGGAATGGTATTAGTTTAGGTCAAAAATCACTTTTCAAAAATTTTAAAATATCTTTTCGTTTTGAGGTTCCCCGAATTCAAAAAACATATTTTTGGAAAAAAACTCTGTGCATCTGTTAGTTAGTTAGTCTGTGAACACGATACAGGTCAAACGCATGAGCGGATTGAAACCAAATTTTGGGAGGATGTTTGATATGAAAATGTGAAGAGCCCTATTGTTTTTGAGGAAAATCGGCGTATGCGCAAAGGATATATAATATATTCTATAGCGTTGTTTTTCTCATATTTTTACATGACGTGGAACATATTATGTAAGTAACCATGACAACGAATAGCAAATATCATATTGAATACTAGCCATTACCCGCGTCACCTCACACGATATCAGAAATTTTATTTTCATTATTATAATCAAATGTCGACATTTTTTAAGTTGGAATGGTCCCGTCGCCCAATTGGCTGGAATTTTTTTCTTATGATAATATTACATTTTTAAATCTTTTTTTTTCGTATTATAGTTGAATAAAAAAGCCATTAAAAATATAAAAAAATTCATGCATTGCGGTAGACCTTGTCAAAGACGATGTGGCAGCGAGCGAAGTGTCCTTCTAGGCGGCATAATAAGTGTATCAACGATTGCTGTTCTCCCGTCTTGTATGCTCAGCGTATTAGTGCTCTCTGCTCGGTCGTTCGTCGTTGATTGGTCAGCGGTTTAGTATGTCTCAGACCTCAGTGCTGGTGTCCAGATTTTACTTAGATTTTAGACGTTCTTCTTTTCGGTTGACATTCTGAGTGTCTTTGTGTATTTCTATGGTCTACCTGCAGGGATATAAACGTTATTTAACTGAACAGTCGAGATGTCATACGTTGACGGAGACATCCTTGTAAGTACTATATCTGCTTCTATGACGACAACAACAAGAAGTTTCGAATAGTTCCTTATTGTTTCAGTTAATTCTGTCGATTTGCTTTAGAATAAAACACGCAACCATTAACTTCTGTCCTCATTATTCCAGTTGATTCTTTTGATGTTGCTTTAGAAATAAACATTCAACTTTTAATTTCTGTTCTCGTTGGTCCAAGTTGATTCTTTTGATGTTGCTTTAGAACGACACATGCAACTTTTAATTTCGTTAAACGAAAATTTGGTATAAACTGACTGGAACATTTTAAAAAATATTAAAGTTTCGCATTGTTTCTTCGGTCAATACTGGTTTTTGCGCAACCACATTCAATAGAAAGTGGAGTTACTTTATGTACCTCCTCGATATCGTCGCCACAATATTTTTAAACACTTTTTCCAGTTAAATGTAGTTTCATAAAGATAGGATTGATTTATCCCAGTCTGTATCGATTATACATTAAACAATTATTATTGATAAATGGCATACTGCGATGGCGATTATTCAATCTACATGACGTTATGACCGGACACGTCATGTTAACGTGTTAAAAATGTAACATCCTGTATACATGTTGATTTCACGCGCACTCAGAAATGTTCTCGACGTGAAGTACAAATTATGCATGCTGCGATGCCATTTCTCAGTGCGGCTAACTTGTGTTATGACTGGGCACATCATATATGTGTATAATATCGGCCGCTTTACCTACCACCCGAAACCTTCATTCCTTTCACCTACCCGCCACATTCTAATATTATGTAATTCAGTAGCGTGCTAAGATTTTATCTTCGACAAGCTTTTGCCACACGGATACATAGAGAGATAGATGTATGGTACCTACGCGGTGATTAGTGGATCATTGCTCAAACAAATACTCAAAACTAGTTTTAGCCCACGAATATTTCCCAAACCCGAAATCATTATACGGGTATATGAGCAAAATTGGTTTAGCGCATTTTTAATTCGACAAAACTAGTTCAGTACATTTCTGAACGAACAGTACTAGTTCTGTTTGTCTAAGTTCGAACCCGAATGAAAGTAAGGTTATGTTCTTGTTTATGTACCTATATTCCTATTGAATTGTGTTTTTGCTCCATTGTAGCAGCCATTTTCGTCCGGATTTTCGAGCTCTTGATTGGTTCCATTTCTATCGTGAAGTTATTGACGATAGCCCGAGCAATTTGATCAATATATTGCAGGGGTATCTCGAGGAAAAATTCGATCAATATTCTGGCAGTATATTTTATGAGAATATCTCGAGGCTAATACTAGTAGTATTAAAATTGTCAACACTTACAGTGAACCAAGTTTCTTCAAAAACAGTCAAACCGTTTTGGAGTGATTCCACTATTACATGTAGGCAACCCTGCTATACAGTGTGTCCCTGGATTGAGTTCACAATAGGTGATATTGACCAAAAATTTTTGAATTGGAATTTCATATTTTGGGATTCCGCCCTGCTTGGTCTGAAATTTATTTTTAGTTTACTTTCGATTTTTTTTAATTCAAGTAGGCCTTTACAGTTGAGCAAAACCTCTTTTCGTTTCAGGTAAATACCTTTTCCGTTCATAGTACGTAAAAGTGTCACTAAGAAAAGTTGTTCACATTGAAAAATTATGGCGTTATGCAAATTTCCAGAATGATAGGCCTACTTTGATAAAATCCGCTTTTGTTTTTTTTTTTTGTTTGAAAAACAATCGCTCGTAGTAAAGCAAACAATTTACTGTTATTATCTTCTATTATCAAAGTAGGCCGATCATTCTGAAAACTTGCATAACGCCATAATTTTTCATTATAAACAACTTTTTTTAGTGACACTTTTGCGTACTATGAAGGGAAAAGGTACTTTACCTGAAACGGAAAGAGGTTTTGTTCAACTGTAAATGCCTAGGTACTTGATTTAAAAAAATCGAAAGTAAACTAAAAATAAGTTTCAGACCAAGCAGGGCGGAATCCCAAAATATGAAATTCCAATTCGAAAACTTTTGGTCAATGTCACCTATTGTGAACTCAATCCGGGAACACACTGTATATCAATCTATAGATATGTATAAAATTTTCGTGTCACAATTTTGGCCGCGCTAATTTCCGAAACCACTGAACCGATTTTAATGACAGTTTGTAAATGTGTATTGCTTGGTGCAACTTACGCAGTACGCTATAAGATCGTTTTTATTAAATACCTATTTATTACAAAATTATGGTGTTTTCTAAAAAAACTGTTTTAGTAACATGTAACGATATCTAATAGAATTTACTCAAAGCAATTAGTTCAGAAGCAAACAAAAAAAAACTGTTTTAGTACCAAATAGCGACATCTGATAGAATTCGCTCGAAGCTATTAGTTCAGAAGCAAATCTGGTAGAATTTGCTCAAAACTATTAGTTCAGACGAAATATATTTTGCAGAATTATATCTATCGCACCCGGGTGAACCAGGACGGATTGCTAGTTATCAATTAAAATATGTTTTCGATTGATTATTGGTAGTTAGGTTAATTGTATAATTTGTTTTACTTCAGTGTGTCCACGACTGCCACTGTATTGAACTAGAGACAGTTCTAGGTGTCTGCCTACCCTTCGGCATCTACATGCATATAATATGTATATATGGGCTCTGAAATTGAATTTGGTCGGCGCGAGGTGCGACATTTCATGCGAGTGCGACGACCACATGACACGCGCGTGCAGTTATAACGTACCCTTCTGCTCGATTCACAACGACGTACGCATCATTCCGGTCTGACGAGAAATGTGACAACTCTCTTTGAACGATTTCGTCGTCTCCAAATTAATGAGAATGTGATATTTTAATAAGTAGACCGTAGATTTTTGATTTTGATTCAATATTGGATAAGATAATAGTTAATATAAAATGATTAATATGAATAATATACATAAGTAACGATAAAATAATGAACAGAACAATTAACACGTTCATTTTCCTCAATGTCACAACACACTGTGCTCCCGTATGAATCGCTGTCCAGGCGCCGCGCCATGAACCCACGAATACAGTATTCATGACAAAATAAACACTCGTCTTGGTAGTTTCACGCGGGGTGGTTTTCTTGTCTTGGTAATTTGGCCTCGATCATGTGGCAATATACATAAGAAAATTGATTATGTCGTCACACCGTTCAACAGATCGAAACGACATTTTAAACTAAAGGTCGCTGCACTGGTTTGGCCGCTGGAATCACTGCCGGGATTTCTGTTGGCTCATGGTGCGCTGGCTGCGAAGATGAAAATGACGTCACTGCAGGCTCGCGTGCGTGGTCACAAGGTGGATTTCAAAATTATAACAAGGGCTGTTTGCTTGTTTTAAGAAAAAAACAATCAGGAAACAGTATCTTGTCACGTGGGTGACAGTTTGCGTTATATTCCAAAACTGAAATATTCTCAAAACATTTTAATTACGTTCATATATTAAGACAAAAATATAAATTTCCACGTGAAAAATTGTAAAAAAATAAGGATATAGAGGAAGCTATATAATACGAATGTGTTGTGCTGACAGGTAAAGAGCAAATTTAAGCAGAGACGTAGTTAGTTGAAACGGTACGTTAGTTATGTCTCGAACATGCATTAGATATGACACAGGAGTCACCTGACAGCGCGACGCGGCGGCACGTGGTGGTCTCGACCGTCCAGACCGGCGGCCCGAGTGCCTACACGAAGTACGGTCACCACGCCAGCCACCAGCACCTACCATTATACCGCTTTTTACTTCATGTGTACTACGAGAAGCGACAAAACGTGTCGCGTTCGAAATCGTAAATCGTAATACAGTCATTTATCTTACGATGTGGGTTCCTTAAAATCGCAAACGTTATATGAAATTTACTCGCAGTACAAATAAAATTAGAATAATTATAGTAGATTCTATTTTCAGTTGCGTATATTACGACGCGGTATGACACTATATGATAAACACGATTTTTTTCTAACAGAACCTAAAAACGAAACGGAGCAATTGTACCCTGCCCAAGCCACTCCTAAAAAAGTGAACATATCCACTTTCATAGGAGTGGCTTGGATATGGTGCATTGCTCAAAAATTTCTGCTGCTTCGTTTTTAGGTTTTGTTAGAGCCACATGACCGGGAAATACCAGCGGCAGAAATTTTTGACCAATTGCATCATCCCCAAACCACTCTAAGATATTATATACTTACACCGCATGTTTCTGCAGTCCGCGAAGTACCTACAACAGCTTATAATATTTGATGTAATTGTAAATGTTGGCGTAACATATGATTTTCACACGAAAAGAACCAATAATACTTATTTACACATAATTTTACATAACAAAGAAAAAATATTGGTTAATACATAATTTGAAACAGGATTCATAAGAGCTACCGTAGTAGTTCAAGCATTAATGAACGAGAATTTGTAACAAAATGAATACAGTCAAACCTTAGTGATTGAGAGCTGGGTAAGTGAGAAAACTCTCTTTGTAACCATCTAAAACCTCTATAAATGAGAAACAGAACCCTTTATAAGAGAAAGACGTTTTTCACTCATGGACCTCTATAACTGAAAATACTACTTGCCTGTACCTGTAAGCGATAGTCGATTAATAATTCCACGAAACTGAAAAGTCACTCCACAAGTTTTTTGAATACTCAACGGTTGTTAATAAAACAATATTTAATAAAATTTATGAACTAGAAAAATATACCTACACAAAATGTAAACACAGAAACGCTGAAGAAATTAACAGATTTCTTTAGGTAAATATTAGTGTAAGATTTTTTGTTTTCGTTTTTTTAGCATCTATGCTGAATTATTATCTATGTCGAATAAAACACACATGTTTATCACTACATATTTTCTGTATTTTTATAGACCTCTATAAATGAGAAAGGTTAGTCTTGTACCTCTATATGCTAGAAACTAGCAAAAAAGAGTTCGCGGTCCCTTGAGCTCTTGCTTATCGAGGTTCGACTGTATATGGCAATCGGTATATAATATCAAAAATATCTCTACAGTATGTTTGTTAGTTTGCAATAAATTCCAAAATGCGAAAATTAGTGAACACAAGCAACGGTATTTTTCATTAGTAGTACTTAATGAAAAATTTGCAAAATTTTTAATCAGCATTGTTTCAGAATTTTTAAATTGCTATAATTTTTTCGCCGAGGTTACATTACAATATTAAAAATAAGCATCACGAAATATTTTAATACAATAATATGAAAACGATCAATTATTTATATATAAAAAAATCAATTGTCGTGCGTTAGTCTCGCAAAAACTCAAAAATGGCTCGACCGATTTCAATATTTTTTTTGGTTTTGTTCATTTCAATACTATAGAGTGATTTAAGAAAAAAATTAGGAAAAACTCAAAGAAACAGCCGCAAAGTCAAAAAAATCGAAATTGATAATTTTGTATTTATATAAATAAAAAGGAAAGGCTACTCGATACTTAAAGCACATCACTTGGACTGAATAAGCTATTTTTTTAAATGTTCATGATATCGTCCCAATAAGGTTTTTAGGGAAAATTGGAAAAGTTGCTCGGAATATGGTGAAGCTGAAGGCTCCACTACTGTTGTCGCTGCCGTGTTTATACTAAGCCGCGTACAACGAGTCTGATGCAACTTAATATTATATTTATCTTTAATAGGCAATCTACAAATCTAGGCGAAGTCGAACCGGGCCACTAGTTTCCTATAAAACATAGCTTTTCTTCCAAAAATTAAAAGGTCACGAGTTAATGTTGTTTGTAATAATTGTAGATAACTAAACCGTCAATATATAATTTAAATTACAGTTTAGGAAAATATATTCGTTAGATTTCTTTCCAAAAGTCCATAGCGTAAAGAGATTAAGAATAAAACATACTTCATCAGTTCTTACACATAAACGTTTAAAAAACAATAATGGCTAACGACACCTCTGTCTGTAAATCCGTTTTCTAGCACGTTTTTTTTTGTATTATTTAAATGTTTTCTCGGTTAAATCTAAATACATAAAAGGAAACCGTGACTTATTGACTGACTGACTGATCTATCAACGCACAGCTCAAACCACTAGACGAATTGGGGTGACATTTTGCATACATGTAGTTATATTATGACGTAGGCATCCGATAAGAACGGGTTTTTGAAAATTCAACCCCTAAAAGGGTGTAGCGGGAGTTCAAAATTTGCATGAAGAAATCATATAAGATAGAGATGTATCAATTATATACTATGCTCAGATTTACTCCTGTAAACAAATAAATAAACATGTGTTTAATGCTTTTTCAGAATCATTTTCAAGGTTTGTCAGGACGTTTATCACGTGAATGTCATCAATTTTGAAATTTAGGGGGATCTACGTCGAGAAAGAAGTAACTATACCAAATAATTGGAATGCATCCGTGTTTCGTCTTAATCGTGTGCGAAGCCGCGGGTAACGGCAAGTTATACATAATATGAAATGTTTAAAAAACAGTTTCGAAAACCATTAATGCTGATAAAAATAAAACCCTTTAGGAACACTGTGACATGCAAAATGTGGGATAAAGCTAAATTAGATAATATGATTAATACTCCATACGTTATGCGATAGGTTAATATGCATGTGGTAGCAAATAACAAAGCATTGTTAAGTGAAGCGGTTTGTTACAAATATAATATTACGTTAATCGACATAACTTACATATATGGTACATAATGTGTATGCAACTAACTGTTACATAATCCAATTTGTAATACATTGCACATACAAATCCTATGTGTATATCTGGTAGCAATAAGGAAGAGCCACTTACAGTAGGAAAGCAATCAAAACATTCTTGGGTAGGTATTTGAGGAAGCGTTAAAATTTGTGTAACATTTCTTTTGGAATGTCTGAACTAGTGATGTGCCGGATATCCGTATCCGTATCCGTATCCGCGGATATCCGAGGGAGAAGAAAGATCCGGATCCGTATCCGTTAGTTTTATGGCGGATCTTATACGGATCTTTTACCTTATTAATTTTCAATTCATAGATGAAATTTTATATACAGCGTGTCCCATTTTAATGTTCTACCCCGGATAACTTTTGTCAGTGACCTTGAATGAAAAATTGTTTGGTACAAAAGTTGTACAACTTGGAGGGGGACATTCGATGGCACTAATACTTTTGACCTTGGGTATAAGGTTCAAGGTCATTCAAGGTCAACTTTGTTTTTTTTAATGGAACGTCCTATTTTTGACATCGGCAATCGATTGCGCGTGAAAAAATATGAGACTTTTGTCTGAAACTTTTTTCGAGAACGGGCAAAACTCTGTGCGTCTGTTAGTCTGTTATTCGGTTAGTCTGTGAACACTATACAGGTCAAACGGATGAACGGATTGAAACAAAATTTTGGGAGGATGTTTGGTATGCAAATATGAAAAGCCCTATTGTTTTTGATCTTGAAACCAAATATCCGTATCCGTATCCGCGGATCTTGAAACCAAATATCCGTATTCAGATCCGTATCCGCGGATATGCATTTTTAACGATCCGGCACATCACTAGTCTGAACACTAAATCGAATACCTGGCTGAAGGATAAGTAGGGCCTAGCAAAGCCTTGAATTTTTAATTTTGCGAGATTTTCTTTGCAAAAAAGTCCTTGAGCCCTTTTAAAGTTTTAATACCTTCGAATTTAGTATTGAATAAAATAAAAAATAAATAAGCCAGATCAATTAGGGGGGTTTAAATGGTTGCCATATGGTTTCAAAAATCATATATATAGAAAAAACATATTTAAAACATGCTGAGAATAATATTTATACACCATTTTATTAGAATAATTAATTTAAACCTGTACTGGAAACAACTACCATAGTTTACTAGAAAAATTATAATTACCTTTAGGCCTAGTTTATATGAGAGGCGTTCAACGCGCGTTAGCCCAACGCGCGTTTACAGTTTCTATACAATTGTATATAACTGTTTACATGATAACGCGCGTTCAACGCGCCACCAACGCGCGTTATCATGTAAACAGTTCTATACAATTGTATAGAAACTGTAAACGCGCGTTGGGCCAACGCGCGTTGAACGCCTCTCATATAAACTAGGCTTTATACGCCAAATCAGATGTAAATTAACAAAAATATTAATATTAAGAGCACTGTGGTTTGAACATAATAAAAAATAGAGAATAGTTACTTCTTACCATTTACATTTCGAAAGCTATGCTCTCATCTTCAGCAATACACTAAACTAACTCAGTTAGTTTAGTGTATTGCTGAAGATGAGAGCATAGCTCTCGAAATGTACATCCACTAATAAAATTGTTGTGGTAAGAAGTAACTATTCTCTATTTTTCAGATGTAAATTGTTAACAGTGCTAATGATCGCATGGTCGCTGAACCTTTTTTGTTGTATTTTTGTGTTAATAAAAAAAAATTATACCTAGAAAAGAATATTTTTGAAAGAACAAACCATTTTCGTAGAACTTTTTATCTGCCAGTGATCCTGGAATATTATGTAAGAATAAACGTTTTAAAATAAAATAAAAAAAAGTATCTCAAGATAATGAAAAAAACGACATAGGCGAATTTGTCTCTCGGCCACTTAATTATTATGTATGTATATTGTATATTACATGTGCACCAATTGGTTTGGTTTGAAATTACATTTTCAGTAAACAAATCAAATATATACATTGTAGTTTGTACTGGTACTGAAATAAGATAGAGTGTGCTAAGCAGTATGAATTTTGATTTTAGATATCGGAAAATTACTGTCACAAATCTACCCTCAACAAATATCATTTTCTTTCTAGAACAAACAGCTTCTATAAAACATAATTAGTTGGCACTGTTTTGTGTTTAAATTGCGCTCAGAACACGAATCTTTGCAAAACAATATTCTTGGCCTCGATATTCTAAACAAACCGATTGCTCCAAATCTTCTTGGTTTCCGGGCTTGTATACCTTGTTTCATTGGTATTTCTACCTGACGTTTCGTCTACAACTGCGGTAGACATTATCAAAGGCGATGTGTCGTTCGTTACACTTTCAACGTCAAGAATCAATTTTACTCTACCGTGTCAAAACAATATACTTTTCTCCTTGCAGATTCGGTAAAAACGATCTAAAAATTTTTTTTTTGTTATGCGGTCCACTAACAAAATTAAATATCGATCATTGCGCTGGAGCCTTTCTACACCTACGTACCAATTTTTTTCAAAAATATTTAACGTAGCCATGACGTGCCGACAAGCAACCAAAGATATGTAGTTGTCAAAAAAATTAACCAAACATAGATAAAAATATTAATATTGATAATACATCGAACGCCATGACACTTTTTTGTATTTGTTATTTGGTGATAGTCAAGTGTTTCCGGCATCTAGAATATTTTAATTATTTCGACTTTGCATCTCATTAAATGCCGTACCAACATTAATCTGTCGCGTGCCATAGACTCGCCATCTCTGAGCTATGGTATATATTCTTGCACCCTGGTTGACAGTTACATGTAACAAAATGTTTTTGTGCCACATTGTATATACGTCATTTCATACCTACATGCATAGAGAGAGAGAGACAGGGAGAGAGAGCAGTCCGAGTGATCTGTACCCCGGACACGTAGTAGCGGATAACTTCTCGCGAGATGGTTTATGGCGGAATACTTTGTGGACTACGTGTATCGTGCCCCACCGGCGCGGAGCGGTGATGCCGTTGAGCCTGTGCCCTGCACTATTCCTGCTGTTCGTCCACTCGACGCTCTTGTCCGGCGTCGGCACAAAGAACACATGTACGCATATAAACGTCATTTTGAATACAGACGAAAAAGTGCAACCGTATGGATAAATTATATATATAAAAATACTCGGTTCGCAGTGCCAAATCCTGTCGACAATAGGTATAGTATGTATTTGCTAACAAAAGCAGTTTGGCTTTATTATGTTTTTTGGACAAAATATAAAATTTAATCTCCCTAGGCATTTTTTATATTTGTATATCTGCGGATTTGGCATTAAGTTTGCAAACCAGCGATGGGAAAATATTTAAAAGATACTCTAAGGTTTCTTCTAAGGTTGTTAATTTAGTGAAGTAGCAGTCATAAATATGAGGACAACGTTATAATCTAAGGTCCGGTATTAGAAATATATACCCTCATCTGTTATTTGATGATGACAAGTATTATATATTAGATAATATATTCATTGATAAATTGTAAATGGGTTGCCTAGCTCAGTCGCGTAGCGATGCTGTTAAAGTAAATAAATTCTAATTAACTTTTTTGGATCAACTTCCCCGATTTGTTAATCATAAAAATCGAGCATTAGCTGAGAGAATATGATACAAGGAATTGGAAAAATAGACGTTGTCTACTTTCCCCGCAATACAACTGTAAAGTTGCCAGGTATAAACAGGTAAGCAAGCGTTATTAATATACCTTCATCAATAATTGATGAAGGTATATTAATAAAAAAATTGATTTAATAATTATTATTAAATAATTTTTTTATGAAATGAAAAGTTATTTCATTCCCTACCCAACAGTCCTAGGTTGCCTCAGCAAAAGTTTATCACATTGATGGTCGCCTAAAGTTTTCTTCTGAAAGAAGATTTTTCCGATTGTTAGTATTTAATCTGACTTGAATATAGTATTTGATCAATGGAGCGCGCTTACACAATTGGAAAAATCTTCTTACATTTCATATTTTTCCAATTCTTTGTGTCACATTCTCTCAGCTAATGCTAGTTTTTTATGATTAATAAATCGGGGAAGTTGATCCAAAAAAGTTGATTAGAGTTTATTTTATTTAACAGTATCGGTACGCGATTTAGCTAGGCAACCCATTTGCAATTTAGCAATGATTATATTATCTAATATATATAAGTAATCTAAAATCTTTGTCATCATCAATTTAATAACAGATGAGGGTATATATTTCTAATACCGAATCTTGCACTATTACAAAATATGTATAAAAAATTAAGAACCAACTTTAGACTAAAAAGATTAAATAAAAAAAAAGAAATACATTCAATTATTTAAGGACACTTACGATGACTTTTAAAAGTCAACGTCTCTAACTACAAATACTTAGAAATAATAATTCTATAGGTTTTCCTCGCTCTCCCTCTCTCAAATCCATTGCAATATCGCCTCAATAAGTCACTTCTTTCCCTCCTGAAATTACTACTTTCAATTGACCTCTACACCTGCGCGCCATAAATGATCCTGTCTACGCGTAATCTATCACGACTATCGTAGTATAAGGTGAGAGGAGCCTAGAAAGTAGTGTTCACTTCTTCTGCAGTCCCGTAACCGTGCACTAAGTGGAAGTCCAATTTCTTGATTTGACAGAGAATATTCAAGCTTGAATCTATTTTAGAAGGAATGAGCTCGTCAGGAAACTAATAAAGCTTCACGGAACATTTCTCAGAAAAGCTTTTGGGAATTGTTCAAGGTAACGAACATATTAAATTGAGGATGTAATACAACAGACACAGCTCCTTTTTTGATATTGTTTCCTTCAAGATTGACACTAAAATGAATGTAAGACGATAATAGCAGATACCTAATTCCCAACTTGGGATGTACTTGCTATCTGATGTCATTTGTAAGTGCAACCGACATCTACTTTGCCGAAGCATTTATAATTCATTTTCGCTTGTAAACAAGTATCTAGCATAAACAGACTACTTATGAAATTCACTAGACAAAAGTAAAATGAAACAACAAGCCAGTTCTATACGATTGTCAGTGTCGTTGAATATCTGCAGTTTCTGTCCTTATACAAATTGTACTGTACGTGCCGCGGACCTCTATGTACTTGACATCGTCAGTAGCGTTATACAATTATTAATAAGGGGTCTCAAATAGTTAGTTTTGGAAAACTGATTCTCCAGCAGTATCTCCAGATATTTCGTTAGCACGGCGACAAGAGGGTCGAAGAAGCCTCACTTAAGTCAACTCGCTTACTTACTTTAAAGACTCAACAATCAGAACACACAGCATCAAACAACTCGAAATTACAGTCCACTTATTATCATGGTCATGTTATTGTAATGTAAAGCAAATGGACAACGTGTTGCTGGTTTGACTAACTATTTTATTGTGCATTTAATATTGAACTCAACTTACAATAAATTTACAGTTGGTTATATAATTTCGTGTCCCTTGTATAATAGATATACACAGGGCCGTCCATTATATTACATCTCCCTTTTTTTTTTTTAATACAAAATAAATCACTATTCTATAAAATACAAAATATTATTACAAAATTATCTTACTAACTTATTGTTAATTTCTGAAAAATAAATTTAAACAAAATATAATTTTAATAATACATTAACCTGTCGGGAGGCTTTATTTTTCTGCCCCACGAACTATATTGTATTAAAGTGTTATCATTAATACTATTATTTGAGATATTTTCAGTTTTTATTTTATTTTCCGACCGTAGTTTTGGATCGGAAGAGACATGTAGAAATTTTCTATTTCTGTTCATAATCTCACCACTTTCCATTTTTATGTTATAATTTCTCTCTCTATTTTGCCGGATGACTTCTCCTGTTCTCGTATTGCTATTTGGTGTTTTTACAAATACTTTTTGGTTTATCTCAAGTGGTTTCAATTTTCTAGCACCTCTATTATAATATTTTTGTTGTTGTAATTGTCTATTTCTCAAATGTTCTATAATAATGTTTTTATTATATTTTTTTGGTTTTAAATTATTTTGCAAAACTGGCAACAAACTTCTTGGTTTGCGATTCATCAACAACTCTGCTGGTGATTTTAAATTATTGTCTATCGGCGTTACCCGATATTGCAATAAAGCTTTGTATATATCGGATTTATCATCCGAGCTTTTCTGCAGTAGTAATTTAATAGTTTTAATATGCCTTTCCGCCAGACCATTTGATCTAGCGTGATATGCAGAGGAAATTGTGTGTTTAAAATCCCATTCCTCCGCAAAATTTTTAAATTCTTTTGAAACAAATTGCGGTCCACCCTCTGAATTTACTTCAAACGGTATACCGTACCTTGAAAAAATGCTTTTTAAGTGTTTGATTACGTTTGCGCTAGTTGAATTATTATAAAGAATACTAATTTCCACAAATTTTGAGAAATAGTCAACCACTAAGAGGTAATTCATTTTATTAAATTGAAATAAATCTAAACCTAGTTTATACCACGGGCCGATGGGAACCGGATGTGGAATCATAGGTTCTTTGCGATGTACGTCTAATTTATTACAGATATTGCATGATTTGACAACATTATCAATGTCTTTATTGATGGATGGCCAATATACGCATTCTCTCGCCAGAAGTTTGCATTTCACAGACCCCTGATGAGCGAAATGTATTTTTTCTAAAATTTGTTTTCTCAAATGCAATGGTATAATAATTTTATTATTTTTTAATAGCATACCATTTGAAAATGAAATGTCTTCTTTAATTTTATAATAATCTAGAATTTCGTTAGTAATGTGTTTTTTATTAGGCCATCCTTCATTTATGTATTTTTTAATTAATTGTAATACTTTGTCTTTTTTAGTTTCTTCTATAATTTCTTTATTTTTGTTATCAGTCATATTTTCTTTTAGTTTTTCATGTACTAAACATATATGGGCTTCAATTTCTAAATCATCTTTTTCGTTAAGTGTGTCTTTATTTGCCATACAAGTTCTCGAGAGAGTGTCGGCAAGATACATTTCTTTTCCAGGCTTATAGACTAAGTCAAAATCATATTTTTGCAATGCCAAAAGCATGCGTTGAAGCCTAGCTGGACATAAAGACAACGGTTTTTTCACAATTGAAATTAACGGCTTGTGATCTGTCTCAATCACAATGCGTTTACCATATATGTACTGATAGTACCGCTTACATCCAAATACAACAGCTAGTAGCTCTTTCTCAATTTGGGCGTATTGCTGTTGCGTTTGGTTTAAGGCTTTGGAGGCGTATGCAATGGGCTGTCCCTCCTGAAGGAGTACTGCACCAAGTGCAACCGAAGAACTATCTACGGAAACAACTGTAGGTTTGCTAACATCATAAAATTTTAATGTTGGTGCTTCAGAAATTACAATTTTAAGTTTCTGAAAAGCCTCCTCTTGCATACTCTGCCAATGCCATTCTATATCGTTTTTGAGTAACATCCTTAAGGGATGAGTAAGCTCAGACGCTTTTGGAATATGTCTAGATAGGTAAGTAATCATTCCTAAAAATCGTTCTACTTCTTTCTTATTTTCGGGTTTTTTCATGTCAATAATTGCTTGTACTTTCGTTTTATCTGGTTCAATACCCTCTCTCGAAAATTTGTGACCTAAGAAATTTAAATGATCGACATTAAATTTACATTTTGCCAAATTAAATTTTAAGTTATTAGACTTGGCTATTTCCAGTACGTTTTGCAAAGCCGTATCGTGCTGTTCTTTTGTGCTGCCATGTACTATAATGTCGTCCATATAAATTTCTACATTTTGAATATTAAATAATTTTTTCATGCGCTTCTGAAATACTTCAGGCGCAGACCGTATACCAAATGGAAGTTTTAAAAACCGATATCTTCCGAAGATAGTTCCTATTGTACATAGATTGCTACTATAATTATCTAACGGTATTTGATAGAATCCTTGCTCAGCATCAAGACTAGAAAAATATTTTGCATTTGCCAATTTAGCAGAAATCTCTTCAAAAGAAGGTAGTTTGTAATGTTCCCGTTTAATTGCTTTATTTAGGTGTTTTGGGTCAATACAAATACGTAAATCTCCGGATGGTTTTCGAACAATTACTACCGGATTGACCCAATCAGTTGGATAATCTAATTTTTTAATTATTTTATTTTTTTCCATTTCATCTAATTTTGTTTTAAGTTTTTCATGTAATGAAAATGGTACTTTACGCGGTGGTTCAATTATTGGACTGACATTTGAATCGACTTCCATATGGTACGGTTGATTTAGGGTTCCTATCCCTTTAAAAACTTCAAAATTATTTTTTATTAGTTCGTCTACTGTTTCTATACTGTCTACTATTTGTATTATGCTCATTTGAGTACATGTTTCTAATCCCAAAACGGATGGTGAATCTGTTTTTACGATAAAAAATTTTAAATTGTAAGCCTGACCTTTATAATTACAGTTTAGTGTACAGACTCCAACTAACGGTATATTCACTTTAGAATAATTATATAATTTTACATTTGTTTTCTGTATTTCAGTTTTTAAATTCAATTTCTTATAGGTGTTCCAGGAGATAACATTTACCATAGAACCACTATCCACTTTGAATGGAATAGGTTTATTATTTTCTATTATAATATTGACAAGCCATTCTAATTTATTTTTATTAGTTGTTACTTCTCCAATAAATAAAGAATCAACCTCATGGCAAATGTTATCTTCTGAATCCTGCGTACTTTGATTTTCCGTTTGATCTATCGCATTAATTACTTTAGATTTGCATACCCTGGCATAGTGTCCTCTTTTTCGACATCTGTTGCACGTCTTGTTTCTTGCTGGACATTCATTTTGATCGTGCGTTTCTCCACACCTGTAACAATTTTTGCCATTTCTTGAATTTTGCTGCTGCCATCTTGATTGCTGGCGCTGCTGCCCGGTCCTTTGTAGGAATCTTTGAACTGCATCTACTGCCATACTTGTAGTGCTGTCACTTATATTATCCGACGTTTGCTGCGACGTTTCCATTGCCTTACATATTCTCTCTGCGTCCGTAAGGGAGAGATCATCATCTTCCAATAACCTTTCACGTAATCGACTATTTTGTACCCCGCATGTTATGATACTCTTCGTGATGCTATCCTCCAGTTCACCGAATTTGCATTGCGTAGCTTGATTTTTCAATGTAGTGATGAATGAATCTATTGTTTCTCCTGGCTGCTGTCTTCTTGTGAAAAATTTGAACCTTTCGTAAGAAATACTGCATTTTGGTTTGAAGTAAGCATCAAATTTGGTGATTAAATCATCCAATGTCAGATTCTGTTCCTCTTCTGGTGTCAGTTTGAAAGATTGATAAATGCGAAAACCATAATCTCCAATATATTCTAATAATTGAGCACATTTAATTTTTTCTTGCTTTTTCATTATTTCATGAGCTACAAGGTAATTTAAAAATCTTTTCTTCCAATAAACCCAGTGTTCATGGATGTTTCCTTCTGTCTCCATGGCCGGAAAACCACTATTTACTATCGGCATTTTATCTTTTTGAACTTTTCTTTTGTTTCATTAATTTAATTTTAATATCACGACTGCGCCATGTAATGTAAAGCAAATGGACAACGTGTTGCTGGTTTGACTAACTATTTTATTGTGCATTTAATATTGAACTCAACTTACAATAAATTTACAGTTGGTTATATAATTTCGTGTCCCTTGTATAATAGATATACACAGGGCCGTCCATTATATTACAGTTATTACAGCTTACAATGAAATTATTTTATCAAAATATCGAATTAGTTTAATCTATGCAACGGGACCATGCTAGTCGATATAGAACTGTTTTATTATATTATTCTTTTTCTTCAAAGGTAAAAATCCTTCATAAAGAATCTGAACACTCTGAATGTCGGCCATTTTTTATTCAAAATACCAGAATAAAATACAGAGAAACACTCTTCTATTGATAATTCATGAAGAGAATTGAAAATTCGAGCAGTCACAGTTGATTGCGGACCAATCACGAGTTACTTTCTCTTAATAAAGAGTCTCTTAGCAAAGAAAACACCAATCGTGGATGCTAGGCTTAAAAGAAAACATGAGAATTGTTAATGAAATGTGTTATGGTATGACTGGATTTGTCTAGAAGTTACTTCCGGATTTATTGACAGGACAAATTTTTTTATTTGAATTATTCATTTTTCCATAAATTTATAATTATTTCAAAATAATATTCCTTACATTTCAATTACGGGTAAAAAGCAAAACGGTGCTAAAATAAAGGAAATCGATTTCAAAGTTTTTTAAACATCTGCGGTCGTGCTCAAATATCAAGAAAAATTGTTATTTATTTTAGGTCAATGATATTTATATTTTTTTTAATTAACTTGAACCTTTTTTCTTCAAAAAATATGCTAGTACCCATATTTTCATAAGTCCTCAAGTGTAATACAGAAGTTACGGCACTGGTTGATGCCGCGTTCAAGTTTCCATAAAATGTTTGGACACAAGTGGAGTGCCTAGCCAAGTTATTTGATATCCACAGAGACGCTACGAAAGCACTCTTTAGCTCAGTTCAAAAAAACAACACGTACTACTCTTTTATCTTTGTTATTTATGGTCAGTATTACACAAGTAATGATTATTCTTAACAGTATTAGCCCATGCCCTTACATCCAAAAAAGAGTTATTTTTTTACAAGCTTTTAATCAATTTCACATGTTTATCAGTCTGTCAATCTACCAGTTTGGGTCAAACATTGTAATAAAAATTTCAAATAGTTCTAATCAATCTAAAGCTTTGAAATTTTGCACACGTATATTATGTCCGGTTACAATGCAATATAGTATAAAACTCCAACATGGCGGGCGCCCCAAGATGGTGAAATATCAGTTTCCTCACAACTCCCTTGGCATGGATAAAAGCGTTTGACGAGTAGAATATGATAAGCTCAGTGACATTTTAAACCCAATATGGCAGATTCCCCAAGATGGCATATTACCTTTTTCTTTCATTATGAGAAATGCATAGGTTAAGCAGTAACTAAAAATTTAAAAATAATATATTAGAAAAAAAAAACTTCGTTAGCTTTTATTGCAGTGTTTAATACACTGCAATAAAAGCTAATCTTTACGAAATTTTTTTTGAAGTCATTTATTTATTTAAATAATTGGACAACCCCCCCCCCCTATAATTTTCAGAATTGGTTTAGACTTAGTCCAACTTCATATAAAAAAATCAAGCCTTTTATTTCAAATTGCCTTGGTGCTCGTACTACCTTAAGCTCTCCGAAAACACACGAATTAGTTTGTGACGTCACACTTTGAATCCCCAAATTTACTATATAGTGAAATCATTAATTCATTAGCACAGAAAATCGTTCCACATAAAATGCAACACAGACCGAGCGCCCGAGGGAGGCTCGTATGCATTTTATATAGAACGATTTTCTGTACCAATGCATTAAAGATTTCCATAACTACCATATCAACAAAGCTCATATATAATATATTATTGCGTCTTAAATGAAATTCGCTGTATGGTTAATATTTAATGCTGAAGTGGGAGGAGGGCGACTAATTTCGATTATCACCGGGCGCAACACAGCGAAAAAAAGTCATTGCGACCGACGCTCATAGTACTATTCTCATTTTCTATGGCTGCTTATAGTTGAGTATCTATATTTTTTTTCCGCAGGTAAGGAAATCCATCGGACACCCGTTGGTTTTCCAACGGGTAGTGTCAGACTCCTACTGACTAAAACCTCATCCCCGTCTTCACACTCTCACACCGGAACCGCTTTCGCAAATTGAGCATCTATCTATTAATCTATCTACCTATCTACTTATCTTAAAGTAAAATGACACAAATATAACAACTATTCAACTTAGTATATATTTGTGTAGATATAGGAAGCTAAATAATATTATATGTATGAGAGACAGAGAAGGAGCTATGTATCTCTTATACATACGGTTTGCAACTTCAGCGAGTATTTATGGAAAACATGAGATTCGTGTTTCCTCTTTCCTTCCGGAGGCTTCACTTTTATTACCTGCTAGCAGAGAGCTCTATATACGCACATACCCATTAAATAATACAAAATGTTTCAAGAGTGAGTGACAGTTCAAAATTTAAATGGGGTATTTATGATGTGAAACATCTAATGGCGCGTTTGCTTGGGAGTAACACCTTGCAATTGGCGCGACAGTTTTATGGGACGACGTTTTTCATTCAGGTCATACCTTATAATACGCGTCGATTGACATCCTAACGTAGTCGATATTATTTTTTATACTCGGATTTCGTCTTAGAAACGAATCACCACGCACATAGACGTACAGAGAATAATTTAAAAATAGTGTAGTTCCCTTAAAAAAATTTGTTAAAGTTTTTTATTTCGATTCAGGCCCATTACAATAACTTATTTAATTATAATTTCCTAGATCTAGGATCTACTGAAACTAAGCAGGGGTTCAGACCCCTATCTCCCGAATATTTTGGCTCCGAGAATAGATTTTTGTTTGTCAGATTGATGCTAATTGCTCTCTCTTGGAACGCTACCGTCCCAATTAAGTTTTGCTCCACAGGACATACGACATCTTTCTGAATATTAGAAGAATATAATTTGAGTGCTACTTCTCAAACGACCTAATAGTCAGAGTGTCTGTCGGCAAAAATTTTACTGATACATAATCTCCCCAAATTTTGTATATGGTTTCATTAGGCCTAGTCTGACACCTATTTCCTCTATGACTTTTCTTGATTTTGGGACGTTTTCCCTCTAAATTTTCCGAAAGATGTTCGACATATTCGAGGTGTCAGACATTTTACATGTTATTTGTCATAGAACATTATTTTAACGTTTTGGTTGAAGTTTTTAAGCTATCCAATTAAGAAAACAAACAGTATCTATAAATTTTTACATGTCATCAAAACGACATGTTTCGGAAAGCATAGAGGGAAAACACCCCAAAATCAAGAAAAGTCATAGAGGAAATAGGTGTCAGACTAGGTCTAATGAGGCCATATACAATGTTTGGGGAGAGTATGTGTCAATAAAATTTTTACCGATGGGCACTCTAACTAAAACCTAGCAGTAGGCTAGACTCAAATTTTTAAAATGTTGGATAGTGTGGTCGTAGAAGTTAATCAGGCGGCATCGAAATAATAATTTCAATATTACAATTAGGTACGTTGTTGACGAATCAAATTTAAATTTTTGTTAATGTTTCAGTTACTTTCAATCGTCTTTTAGTACACCTAGTATACGGCACACAGAGATATCTAATACAGGTAACGTGCTTTTTTATTTTACGGTTTAGAAGGAAAATGCAATTCTTTTGATGTTCAAATACGGTTCTTTGAAATTTTAGTGTACTGTTACAAACTTGACGATTTGAAAACAAAGATTATCTATATTAATAATTTCGTCGAGGGGTACCGTAGACTTCAATGAAACCTTTCAAAAATTATTAATCAAAAAGAAAATATTCATTTATAATCGATGCAAAATTCGAAAACTCACGTGAATATAATAAAAATGACAATTAGTTCATATACACACGCCATGATAACTTGCCAGCCTCTGTCAATAATATAGTTTACTGTCAAATGCGTTTTTATCTACTTAAGTCGTTGATAAAGTAGTTCATACTACGTTATATAAGATAAGATAAGATAGCATTTATTGTCAGTAGAGATACAAATGATCTATGTGACACGTCAAAAAATTTTGGAAAACAAAAATTATTTAAAATAATCTATGAATTCATTTACATTATAAAATGCATTTTCCAGTAAAAAATTCTTTATCTTTTTCTTGAAAACCTTTATTTCATTAATTTTAAAACTCACAGGTAGTTTATTATAAAGAGCTGCTGAGAAATTCAGTGGGCAAAACTTGAAAATATCAATACTTGCCATAGGTAATTTTATGTAATTTTTAAGACGAGTATCATGATCATGACCATCCTCTGCTAAAGAATAATTGGATTTGTTATGGTGTGCATAAATTAACGCATGGAAAATAAAGATGCAAGGTATTGTCATAATTTTTTCTCTGACAAAAAATTGTTTACAAGAGTCATATTTTTTTATCTTGAACATTGCACGTATAATGGCCTTCTGTTTAATAAAAATCCGTGTAGAAGAAGCGTTATATCCCCATACAACAATACCATACCTTAACAGAGGATAGACATGACCATAATAAATCGACTTTAAAATATCTTTATTGGAAAATGAATGTTGAGCTTTTCTCATGACATACACATATCGAGACAGTTTTTTGCATATATTTGTATTATGACAATCCCATTTTAAAGCGTACTGGATAGTAATTCCTAGAAATTTAGTAGCATCGATATTTTTTATTAGGTGACCGTTTGTAGAGATTCCGACGGCAGAGTCATTTCTGGATTGTGTAGTTTTGAAACGCATGAATTTGGTTTTTCCTTCATTTAAAATTAATTTGTTATTTTCGCACCACATTTTTATGTCTGCTAAAGCGAAAGATGCATTTTGTTGAAGTTTTTCCACAGTGGGGGCTGCAAGTAAGATAGTAGTATCGTCAGCATAGATTATTACTTCAGTAGCTGATTTAATGCAATTTGGAATATCATTTATGTAAATCAGAAATAAAACTGGTCCCAATACCGATCCTTGGGGCACACCCGTGTATACTGCTTTAGGATCAGAATAATGATCACATACATATACTCTCTGTGACCTATCACTTAAATATGACGCAATCCATGAATGACTCTCTCCTCTGAAACCATACTTTTCTAATTTGTCTAATAGTATTTCATGATCCACAAGATCAAACGCTTTAGAAAAGTCGCAAAATATTGCTGCGCAGTGAAGTTTTTTATTTAACTGCTCTGAAATTCTATTTATAAATCGATATATCGCTGTTTCGGTTGATCTAGATTTACAAAAACCATGTTGACATTCGGTGATAATTTTATTACTGTCAAGAAAAGACATAGCACGTTTAAGGTAGGCATGTTCCAGAATTTTTGAAAAAACTGACGGTATCGAAACAGGTCTATAGTTGGCCATACTGGTTTTATCTCCACCTTTATGAATTGGTATTACCTTTGACTCCTTTAGGACACTGGGAAAAACACCATTTTTAAACGACAAATTAATTATATATATAAACGGTGACAGAATGAAACGGTATGCTCTTTTTAAGATTATGCTGTTAATTTCATCTGTTCCACTAGAACCCGAATTTTTCATGTCAGAAATAATTAATTCCATTTCCTTTTCGTGTACTGGGGACAAGAAGACACTGTTTGAAAAATTATTGTTTATGACATTTTTGTAATTGTTATTTCTATTGATAGTAGAACATATATTCTCAATTGAATTGCAAAAATAATTATTGAATTCATTACTGACCATAACTGAATCACATGTTTCAAAATCGTCTACCTTTATTGTTAGCTTATTAGAATGTGTAGTTTTAAAGCTAAATTCGGAATTAATTGCCTTCCATAATGCCTTACCTTTATTTTTACTAGAATTAACATAATTTTCAAATGTACTTTGCTTCGAATTTCGCAACAACTCTTCGTAGAATTTTTTATATAACGTATATTGGTTTCTAAACTTATTGTCACTTTTTGACAAATGAAATAAATCCATCAATTTTTCTTTATGATATGTAATTACCGAAGATATCCATTTTGGACCTTTTTTCCTATTTGTAATTTTTTTACTGGGAAATGCAGAATTAAAATAAAATTGAAAAGTATTCAAAAAATTGCTTAAACTTACATTAACATCATCGGACATAAAAACATTAGACCAAGATTCATGTTGTAATAAATGGCAAAAATAGCTGATATTAGATTCAGAGAAAGATCTTTTATATACAGGAGAAGTAGTATCATTAATCATTAAATCCTCAAAAATTATTTGAGTGCCGTAGTGGTCAGATATATTACACTTTAATACACAGGCTTCATATTGTTGACAATTTGTAATTATGTTATCTATACATTTGCTCGAATTTTCAGTAACCCTGGTAGGATCTGATATTGTGTAGTGACAGTTATATGAGTACATAAGTTCAATGAAGTTTTGTAAGTTTAAACTATTTGTTGAAAAGTCCAAATTAAAATCCCCATTTAAAAATATAGTCATGTTTGGTTTTAACCACTTTGATAAGACATTGTCTAATTTTTGCAAAAAAAGATTAAAATCAGATGTAGGGCTACGATATACACATAATAAAACAGTATTAATATTGTTATTTTTAAAAGAAAGACCACACATTTCAAACACCATTTCTTCACATTCATTTGATAAATCAATCACATTTGTGTCAATACTGGAGTCGGCAAGAATTAGAACACCTCCATGGATATGCGAACTTCGACTATAAGACGCGCCGATATAAAAATTATTAAACTTAACAGTGCTATATTCATCACTTTTTAGCCAATGCTCAGTAAGGCAAAGGAAATTAGGATTCTCTTGCTCTATAAAAACATTAACCTGATTTAATTTATTTCTTAGGCATTGTACGTTCAGATTTATTATTTTGAGTCTCATATTGTTTTTTTTATTAAAACTATTATCATTTTCATGTTTTCCGAAAAAACTTAAATCTAGAAAAAGTAACTCCTTTCGGCCACAGTTTTCCATTTTCGAGCGCTTCCTTTAGCTCAAAATCGCATCCGACTTTGAAAGCTAAACTTACTGCTTCATCACGCTTTGGTAGTTGTTCCACTGTAAAATCATTTTCGGGGAATTTTGTTTTCAAGTAATTACGTATGTGCTCCGATTTAGTTCCGATTTCTACCTTGCCTACACTAAACCAAGCTTTCCTCGCGGCTGCAGCGAAATTCATATTTGTCTCCACAGTAGGTGACTGAGCTGTACTTACAATGGCTTCACCATAAGTAAGTTTTTTCCTATATATTTTTTTCCGGCGTGGAGCTTCTCTCCACTCTGACTCACTTTCCGTCTGAGTGTCTTCATCCTCGTTTTGTTTTGACGATATTGTATTTTTTTTAAATTTATTTTTATCATTTATAATTTCAATTGGTTTTGTTTCTATTTTTGATTTGACGTTTTGCACTTTTTGAGACGCCACTAGGTCACAATCTTGTTGCTTCTTATGTAATCCCTTCATTTCAGATAAAATTTTATTTTTTTCATCTTTAAGCTCACTAATTTCTTTAATTAACGGAGTCACTGCCTCGTTTACTGCCTTTTTAACCACACTAGTGATAAGAGCTTTAAATTCAGATGTTATTAAACAATTTTTAAAAATTTCGATATAGTCTAACTCGCTACTTTCACTCTTTTTCACAGAGCCACGCGTTACGACTTTGTCTTTGTCGGCCATCTTGACCAATCATCTTGACCAAATATACTGTCACCATACATATATATGCAGGAGCTAATAGCCTTGCTGCGGAAAAAAGTGGTTCATAGATGACGCTTCTGTACGGTGGACTTGATTGAAATCTATCACAATTTATCTACTTTCGCTTTATCATGAAATACTTTTTCTAATTCATATTCACTTCAACCTACCCGTAACGTCTTATCGTCGCACACACGTACAATATAGACACTTCAAACTACAGTTTTGAAACCGCCTGGCAAACATTTAGACTCGACTAATTGATTTGAATTGTTAATTTTTTATTTCATTAAATATTAAATTTAAAGATATTATAATTTCAAAACACCTCAAGGATTTTTTTTGCAAAACTCAAGGTTTGGTTAGAACCAACTACCTTTCAGCCAGGTCTTCGATTTTGTATTCAGACATTTCATTTGAACAAGTTAGCTAACTACTAAATATCGTTGTGTTTTGCCACTAGAAACATTTGCTATCACTTGAGCTTGCTGATAGAAAAATAAAAATGATGTCACGGTGGGCTCGTCTTCGAGGTGATAAGATTAATTTGAAAATTAGAGCCAGGGCTATTTTTCTTGCTTGTTCGTCTGATTGTTTTGGAAAGAATCAATAAGCAAACAGTATCTTGTCACGTGGGCAACATGGAAAAACGCCCACAAACAAACACTGCGCCATAATGTGCGTTCCGTTCAGAGACAATAAACGTTCACTTTTGTTAACATTCGAACTGTCACTGCGCGCGCACCAATCCCATACACAAAGCAAGCCTGAATACATGCATCGTGTGAAGCGAACACATAAAAGCCATCGCGAAAACCAGCGCTTGAAAACTAGCAGTTAAATCTAGCGGCAAAACCAGCCTCGTGTGCAGCGGCCTTAAGAATCTGGGTAAGAAAAGAAAACACACAAGCGAATGAAGTATACGAGCTCTGTCAGTACACTAATCCTCGATTACTTTTTTGAACGTTTGTTTTTGTCAAGCGACTTTACCTGAATATTTTATAGATTTACGTTTACTGTTTAAAGCCACTTTCTGCTTGCATTGTATTTATGCTATACACAACTGCGCGGGCTTTTCTCGATCTTATAGCCATAAAAAATCCCCATCTACAATTTTCTCTTGCCTTCACAAGAAGAAAAAATATTTTCCGCATTTTAGGCGTTTGAGCCTTCAAACATCTGTGACCGCAAGGCAAACTTGTTTAAGGTAACAATTTTAACTTTATTTCGTGTAAGGTCATTAAGAAACATTTTGTCTCTATACTTAAATAAAACATGTTAACTACATTTTGAACAAGTCGTGAGGTGGGTCGTTTATTGGGACTCCACAAGTGCGACCCTTGAGGTCTACACCAGGGGTGTCAGACTGATTTTTCTAAAGGGCCATTTATAAGATTTAGGGTGTCTTAGCGGGCCAGACTCTAAATTAAAAACTAAAATACATTCTAAATTATTATCTTTATTTATTTAGTTTAAATCAATTTTCAGATAAAGGTAATAAAAAGGGTAAGTTATCTTGAGCTTGAGGATCCAGATACCTGTCTTGTTTTTGATAAGCTCATTGATGTCAGGTGTATAAAATCCTCACTGGATAGATTCTGGTCGCGGGCCGTACTGAGATGGCTTTAGATCCGAATGCTACACGACTAACTACCCAGTATGATCAATATGGATTATTAAATATGTAGATATTTAACAAATTATACCCGAGAAATATTTTTCAAAAAATTCCAAAATACACTTTTTTTTCTCAAGATGGTCGCATATCTTGAGATAGTATTTTAGGATTTTTTGAAAAATATTTCTCGGGTCTAATTTGTCAAATACCTACATATTTAATACTCAATATTTATCTGTAGGTACTGTTTGTTTCTTTTCATTACAGCGAAAAATAGACTTATGAATCATTAATGTCAGCCACATGTTCATTTAAGACCCATTCATCACATTTCTTTTTTACCAAAAATACGACATACGCTCATTGACTTGAAGACCATAGATATAATATGCGCAGTTACGATCTGTATTTTCTTTATATATTGTATCTTCAGTAACTTAATAAAACGTAAACTGACTATCTGAAACAAATTTTATTTACAAGAAAAGTTAGATTGAAAGCATCAAATAAATATAGATTGTTGAAAAGTTTTAAATTTATCGATGTAAACTAGAAATTTTTACGTATTCGACACGTTCTAAAATGACATTTTTGCTCGAACGGCAATACTGAATCCATTATTTTTGTGTTTATTATAAATTATTTTTAATATGAAAAGACGCAAGGTCTTATTTTTTTACAAAAATTCAAGAATTATAAAATATTCAGCCATGATTGTGAAAAATGCAGCCAAAATTTAATATCCCGATCTCAATTTTCACCTAGTTCTAAAGCTCTCGAGTTTTCAGATTTAAATAGCATACCTACGATTTTTAGAACTTTGCGGTTAGTTTTTTTCTAAGCACTTTACCTTTTACCTTAAAAATCTGAAATTTGCCGAATTTCTTACACATTATGGTAGTAGATATTTCTAACATAATTTTTGAAACTACGGTTTGAAAAAAAAATTTGAAAAGAAGTTTGACCCCGCAAGCCATCCCTGAGATTTCCCGCTATTTTCGAATTCAAAACGTCCAAAAGTATATAAAATGTAGCAAGAAATTTATTTTTTACCTCTTCGAGCTCAAAAAAAAAACACTTTCTTAGGAGTCTTTTGTTCACGATATCTCGTGAACAAATGAACCGATTTTGATGCGGTTTGCGGCAATCGACGCAGTTTTTTAACCTAAGAAAGTAATTTATTACAAAAAAAATTATCTGATACGAATATGAATAATTAAAAAAAAAACACTTTCTTACGAATTTTTCGTTCAGAATAGCTTCTTAGGACATCAAAACGGCGAGATCTGACGAAAACTAGATTTTCGATAATCGGGGGGAAAACAATAGCTACACGATTTTTTATTGATTGCGGGAAGTTAAAATTTTGGTTGACAAGTTTTCGCTCAAATATTAAAAAAATTCTGTATTTTTTCTCAAATACCCACCACCATAATTTTAAAAAGCTGCTAATATAAGTATTTATTTTTTTAAAAGGAAAAATTTGAGAGTTTTGGGGTACAAGCTAGAACCAAGGTGGAAACAGGAATTTTTTACTACAGTTTTACAATTTATTTGGAAAATTCGAGCCCACTGGAGCATCAGTACTCAGAAATGGGTATATTAAGGACCACCCTTTAGTTTTTAGGTCGTTTTCGATAATTTAGACAAACCGGTACATCAATATTTTTAATACTTAGTAATTCAAAAAGCAAAAGGAGCAAACTGTATTTCTTTTTTATGCAAAAACAAACTACTAAAGTCATTAGCGCTACTGCCGACAGTCTATTTATTCAATAAATAGAAGTTATATTACAACAAAAAGAATAATTAATTTCCAGATAAGTGCATTAATTTTCAGTTACGTGTTTAATTAAATGTCATCACGCCTATTGTTTTTATAAACTTCACTAATTTTGATTCATTGGCTCATTGTTAAGGACTTCTTTCTCTAGTTGCTATAAAATATCAGTGCATTTCCCAAAGAAACACACAGAAAAAGGTCACTGAAAATAAAAGAGAAATTGTAATAAATCCAAATGCCAGCGATATGGATATCACAACAATGCATATGTGACACAATAGTGTAATAAAGTAACACGTTGTGCGCCGAATAGAAAAACGTGACATTTTAGTGCATTTTATGCACCGAGTGTTCACTGTGCTTGGAATATCGGAGTGGGATTGAGTTATATGTATGTACCTTGTGTAACCGTGTCATACGGGTGCAGGGTGCACTACGTTACGTAAGTATGCACCGACTCGTTACCCCGTAATGAAAGTTTGAGCTATTTTCTTTGAACGTGACCCGAGGAAAGATTCATTGCATGGCACCTACACAATATATGTTAATACCTTTTAAACCGGAACGACGCTATTATTATTATTTTCTTTTCTTTTCAGAGCTTAGCAATGCTGTATTCAAAATATCATGACAAAACTGAAAATGGAAGTCAATGCTGTGTTTAGCGTGTTACAGATAACGATTAATTTCAATAAATTAATGTTTTGATAGCAAAATTGTGAAAGATAAAAAGAACAGAATAAAATATTAGTAAAAAAAAAACTTTTTAAGGCAAGCATTAATTATTGAAATGTATTATTTGAAATGTATATAAAAAGGTAAAAACTAATTTCAATAATTTAGTATTGAAAGAGATTTATTTGGTTGACTAACAATTGAAAAATAAGCTTTACCAGAGTATCGCTTGTGACCAACGTTTCGAAAAATATATTTTCATCATCAGAGCCTCAATGCAAATATATTTTTCGAAACGTTGGCCACAAGCGATACTCCGCTAAAGCTTATTTTTCAATTGTTCTTCAACCAAATAAATCTCAATCAATACATATTTTTGGAACAAAACTTCTACTAATAAATAATTTAGGTTCACAATTATAAAAATATAGGCTGTAATCTCTATGATCGCTTATTAGTCACGCTTTTATAATTCTGATCCTAAGATTTTAAAAATATTTTTTTACCGTTTAGTATCTACATTGTAATGAAAGTTTTTTCTTTCTAATTTTTTTTTTCGCTTATGAATATTTTCGATGTTTGAGCGTAACATATAGGTACCTACATCGTGTATTTACAGTGTGTTCACCCGAAAGTGATAAAAGTGAATAATTCGTGTATCCTACTAGATACAAAAAAAGTTTGGGTAGTTTTTTGTTCAACTCGCGACTTACTATCGGAAACTTCTGAGGTATATTACCATTCCAATCCACAAATGGAACTAGTTTAGGTCAAAAATCATTTTTAAAAAATTTTCTTTTCGTTTTGAGGTCCCCCGAATCCAAAAAAAACATATTTTTGGAAAAACTCTGTGCGTCTGTTTGTCTGTGAGCACCATACAGGTCAAACGGATCAGCGGATTGAAAACAAATTTTGGGAAGATGGTATGCAAATATTAACAGCTCTATTGTTTTTGGGGAAAATCGATGCATGCGCAGAAGAGATATTATGCTATAACGGTGTTTTTTTGTATAACAATGGTATACTTTTCATAACTGCTTTTTATTCTATTTATTTTTTTAAGAAATGTTTCTTATAATTTTTTTTTAATCTTTATAGTTTCTGAAATATTTTGAAAATAAAAAAAAATCATCTGTTCTTTTATTCTGTAGATCTGTCAGAAATAAACTAGTTAAGCACGCTTTGATTAATTTTTACGTGACGTGGAACATAATATTATGTAGGCAACAATAGGAAATATCATATTAAATACTATAGCCATTACCCGCGTCACCTCACCTTAAATGTCAACATTTTGAAGTTGGAATGGTCCCGTCGCCCAACTGACAATTTTTTTTGTACTTTAACCTCAACCGGAATTGTACATGCACTTTTTCCCAAATGTCAACGTATATTTTTTAAACATTTTCGAAATTTCTGTTTTTTTTTTTCAACAAATTCATATGAAATTTTTATAAGGTTACATAAAAAAATATTCGAGGAAAACGTTATCAATTTATTAATCAAATACACTAATAATTAATTATTTTTTATAACACTTCACATATGTGTAAATTATTAGTGTGTATTAAATTAATAAGTTGATAACGTTTTTCTCGAATATTTTCTTATGTAACCTTATGAAAATTATAACGAATTTGTAGAGAAAAAAATAGAGATTTCAAAAAAAGTAAAAAAATATCTGTAGCCATTTGAAAATAAATGCTTGAAGTGCACTTCCGGTTGAGTTTTAAGTACAAAAAAATATACCTCAGCAGTGTCCGACAGTAAATCTAGAGTTGAACAAAGAACTAATTAAACTTTTTTTGTATCTAGTGGGATACAGGAATTATTAACTGTTACCACTTTCAGTGAACAAACTGTACATATTTGGAAAGAATACATGTTTTTGACTACAATTTAGCTGCACCAATGCTCATAAAAGTCAGTTTATAGCGCACTTACAGGTAACATCAAAATAAAATCTAACCATCATGTGAATATATTAAGTAGAGTCTGTGTTGTGCATTATATTATGTACTTACTATAGGTTCAGATATATCGTTATTACTCTCTCACTGCTATTGAACATTCATTGGAAACTATTATGGCTGTCTTAAAAATAAAAAAAATAATGAAACATTGCAGTTTTTTTCAATCTCCATTCTTTTTGAGATAAAATCTGAATTTCATATTTAAACGAAATAATGCTCAAAAATGTTTTTTTTTTCAAATATGTTTTTAAGCGAGAAAGAAAATTAAATTAGCGCCCAAACTGTCACCGGCCTGAAAGCAGTTATATTCCAACCGGTTTACAGGCTCCAAATCTCCTTGGTTTCAAGGCTTGTATGCCGTGGTCCATTAGTATTTCTACCTAATGTTTCGTCTACAACTGCGATAGATATTATCAAAGGCGATGTGGTAGCGGGCGAAGTGTCCTTACAGGTAAGTGTGTCGACAAGTGCGTTACTTGATAATGTCTACCGCAGTTGTAGACGAAACGTCAGGTAGAAATACCAATGAACCACGGACTACAAGCCCGGAAACCAAGAAGATTTGGATCAACACCGGCCGTGAAAGCCTACACACTTGGTCTACAGGCTATTTTATAGAGCGTAGGACAAAAAAATTGTCTGTGATTGAAATCAAAACTTGGTATACCAATTTCAGTTTGTATCTGTATAAAGTAACGCAGGTGGTCAAAATAGCAATAAACAGGTGAAAGTTTATAGGTGCACACAGGATGATCGGTTTTCTCGGAAAGGTGATAAAAAGATAAATAATCATAGCACACAGAAAACGCGTTCCTTCTAATTAAATAGTTGCTACTTCAAAAATATGTAATTATTAGCATTTAGTATCAATGTGGCAATTATACACTTGTAGTAAAACTTTTTATAAAAAAAATTGCACCGCCTCCAGAAACAGTCACTGAAAAGAGTTAAATTCTGATATCGGGACTAAATAAAAGTATATAGATATATATTAGTAATTAAATTGACGCCGACCAAAAGATTAACATATTTTTCTCATTTCAGTGGCTTTTTAGTTAACCGTGCAAAACGGAACACTTATGGAATCACTTCGGTGTCCGTTTGTCACCGGCGATTTTCTCCGAAACGATTTTACCATTCCAACCCACAAGTGGGGAATGGTACAGAACTAGCTTAGGTCAAATTTTACTTCTCAAAAATTTTACAATAGCTTTCCGTTTTGAGATCCCCCGAACCCAAAAAAACATATTAAAAAAAAAAAAAACTCTGTGCGTCTGTTAGTTTGTTAGTCTGTGAACACGATACAGGTCAAACGGATGAGCGAATTGAAACCAAATTTTGGGAGGATGTTTGGTATATGCAAATATTAAGAGCCTATTGTTTTTGGGGAAAATCGGCGCATGCGCAGAAGAGATATATGCTATAACGGTGTTTTTTATATAATAATGGTATACTTTTCATAACGGCTTATTAATCTATTTATTTTTTCAAGAAAGTTTTGTTAAAATTTATTTATAGTTTCGAAAATATTTGAAAATAAAAAAAAATCAGCCGCTCTTTTGTTTTATGGATCTGTCAGAAAAAAACTAGTTCGGCATGCTTTGAGTAATTTTTACATGACGTGGAACATATTCGGTAGGTAAACATGGCAACGAATAGCAAATATCATATTATTGAATACTAGTCATTACCCGCGTCACCTCACGCGATATCAGAAATTTTATTTTTCTTATTATAATCAAATGTCAACATTTTTGTAGTTGAAATGGTCCCGTCGCCCAACTGACTAGAATTTTTTTTGAAGCTCTTCAATATTTTTTCATGAAAAGTTTTATTTTTCACATGGTTATAACGCTAATTATAGTTTGGTCAATGAGTGCTCATAAGGGGAATGTAGATGGAAAAGTCGAAAGCAGAACGTTTGACTTAAGAACTTTATTTGGACTAGTTAGGAGATAAACATACTAAAAGTCCTTACCCCTCCGAGGTACGCCCGAAGGGGGGGAGCACAAAGAAGGTCCCGTTTTTTGGTTTTTTGCTTTCATCTCAAAAACGGTACGTCGTACGAAATTTTGTTGTAATACATATTGAAAGATGATAAAATTCCCTACAACTTTAGTTTTCACACTTTTTATCTATCTCCAATCTTTGCCTAGCTATGAGCTCCGAAAAATTAAGTATATGAAAAACTAGTTCAATGATGATTTTTGTTTTAAACAGTTTAGGTACTTAGTATACCATTAAATTGCAGTTTTATATATTTAAATTTACCTAAACATGCTGAAATCGAAAAGCCTGATTTTCGGGCGAGAATAGAGTAGCGTCGCGCATACAAAAGCTAATAAGCAAATAGGTGTTCTAGTCAGTCATTCGAAATAAATAAGTTTTTCGGTAATGAATATCGATTATCGTTTGGTGATCTGGCAGGAACTAGGGGTGCCTATCAATCGCGGGGCCCTGGGCACGTGCCCAGAGTGCCCAGTGGGAAAGAGGGCCCTGCGTGGAGGTACTCCCAGCTTATGTTATTTTTTAATAGTGTGTGGGTGTTTTTAATAGTGTGGATGAGCAATACGAAATGATTTTGACAAATTCGTATTGTTACAATGTGCTAAAGAGAATTTAACACATTTTTGAAAATTGACCATTTTTCGAAGCTCATAGCTAGGCAAAGATTGGAGATAGATAAAAAGTGTGAAAACTTAAGTTGCAGAGAATTTTATCAGCTTTCATTATGTATTACAACTAAATTTCGTACGACGTACCGTTTTCGAGATGAAAGCAAAAAACCAAAAAACGGGACCTTCTTTGTGCTCCCCCCCTTCGGGCGTACCTCGGAGGGGTAAGGACTTTTAGTATGTTTATCTCCTAACTAGTACAAACAAAGTTCCTAAGTCAAATGTTCTGCTTTCAACTTTTCCATCTAGAACTTATTCGTTGCTTAAGCTATTAAGTTAGTTGTCGAGCGAAAACATTGAAATCGCCGTCTTTATCGAAATAATAATAACTCTTTCTTGCTCGAGAACCAAAAAATCACCACCAGTTCGCTTTTGAAACCACATCATTTTAAGTTTATTTAGAGTTAATTGCTGACACAAGAGGAGTTTGTTCAAATCAATTTCTAAATTACTTTACATATAGTAACCTACGTAGTAATTTGTTGACATTGCTGTATCTATGCTTGTTAAATAAGCTATTAAAAATATACATAAAATTTAAGGAAATTCTAAGATTAATAAATGTAAAAGAAATTAAACAGTTGTAAATTTCAGGGGAAGTTTTAACAGAGATTTATGTGTGTTCCTTGAAAACAACTATAAATGAATTTTATGTGATATAATGTGACAAATTTTATGACGTCAACTTACATTTTGTGTGCAAAATATGGTGTATTATAGGTGACTATAATATTTCATATTTAGTTTTCAAAGTTTTCATGTTAAACTAGAAACCACAACGTAGCAATATAATATTCCGTATTAATATTTTATTTCAAATTTTGCCCAAAATTACTTTATGAATCTAAAATATTATGTGCAGTACAAAAAATTTTCGAAATTCTCATATTTATTTGTTTTTTAGAGTATAGTAAAAAGTACATAAAATGCGTTTTTTTTTCAATTTTGATAGGTTTATTGTTTACCTATGTGTACAGTTTTATTGTTAAATTGCGTTCAAATACTAAAAATGTAAATTCTTTTTCTATGCACATAACCAACCGTAACTTTTTAAAATCAAAATATTTCTTTCGAGCGATAGGTAATCAATAATTTTTAATAACTTTCGCAGAGAGATGCTGAATAAAATGCAACTATATAGTTTCGTTACAACTATTCAGATATTTTACAATTACGCGCGTACAAACATATATTATACAGAGAAACTGAGAACCTTTTTAGTGTTGTGGTCAGAACGAAGTATTTCTTAAAATCGGTTAAAACACCTAATTACCTTAAATACAAATAGAAAAAAAAATGTTTCTGGAAAATATAACAGCAAAACAAAATAGAAGACCTAACTAAGGTGTTGACATTTTTTTCAATGTTCGATAGTGATTTATAATTTATTTCGTGTTACTACAAGCAATATAATAAATGTATACCTACGTTGAAAAAATGAACTTAAAATATATATTTTTTTAAATGATATAAATTTGTAATTATAGGGCATTTTTAGAATTAAAATATAGAATATATTATTTTTTATGTACATATTAAATAATCTACATTCACTACACATGTACTTACGTTTTATGTAAATTTTGACATAAAAATTATGATGAATTTTTAATTTGAAGGTAAGGGACAAGGATATAGTCATTTCTCTGGAAAAAAAAACAATTTGTATAAAAAGCGAATCATAAAGGATTCATTACATACGTTCAAATAAACATGAATACATGTATGAATATTACATAAGATTTTTAAAAAATAATTAGGCAGATGCGTTAAAAATTATACGAAACAAAAATTATATTTTCAGTTGTGTATGTCATATATGATACTTTCACAGTGTCAAAAAGAGAAATTTCCGCACCCTAGATACAAAAATCAAATTACATTCTACAGTATTTTTACCAAAATTATAATAAAATATTTTTTATTTGCTTTACAAATTAAAAAAAAAAATATGTATAGTACCTATTTAAAGAGTTTCCACCGTTTTTTAATCGATTCTAGTTTATGTATAAAAAATAAAAATATAATATATAGGCACCAGCTTTTCCACCCACTCTTTTTTTACTTAACTAAAACGTGCTCAGCAACTTAGTCTATATGCGCGTGGATTCCCATTTTTTTTGAAATGATGAAATTTTAAGACAAAGATTCCTAGATATCAACACGAATTTCTTATGGGACCCAGCTGATGCAAATAAGAAGCTTATATTTTAAAAAGGCGGTCAAATGCTATACTAGTCGAACTTGCAAGAACTGTTTCGTACTATAAAGATTTATCGAATTTGTTTTATATATGTTTTGCGAGGCTGAGAATTTCAAGTGTCTTGTTTTTTTTTTCAGATTTTACAAAGCCATATTTTTCAAGACATTCCGATTAAGTACTAAATGGGGTGGGATAAGCAAATCCACAGGAGTAAATTTTTTTTTTTTAACTTTAACTAAATATTTGTTTTTTAAAATGATTTTTTTCTTAGGGTCACTAGTTCTCATTAAACAGCATTACTTGATGTTTTTTTTCATTTATTACCTTTACCCATAATAATCCGAATTATCTATCCATACCTAAAGCGCAACAATGACTATACTAGATTTAATTATGCTAAATTTCAAGTTTCTAGTTTGTACCGTTTGGCTCTAGAAACTTGTGACAGATCAACGAACGGACAGACACCGGACTATAAATGTTCCGCTTTTCCAATTTTGGTACGAATCACCAAAATTTTCGTTAATTTTGACAATCTCTTCATACATTTCTATAGCGATTAGAGTGTTTTTAAATCAATATTTTTAAATTTTAATAGGATACACTGAAGTGGATTGAAATGGAAAGATTAAAGCGGAAACATTTGGCAGAGAAATAAAACCGTCAGAGAAATGCCCACTGTAGTTAGTCCGTACAAAATGCCCTACGTGGTTCATAAATCTCAAACGCGCGGAATAACATACCTATCACAGTTGTAACAGAAGTTAAACGGCGTTTACACGATGATAATTCTGAACATTAAATACTGCATTGAAACGATTACCGTTGGACTTTTTCGGATAAGCTCACGTAATCGTCTCGTAATATAATTTAAACTATTTGTGCTAAGTGTTGAGACAATTAAATAAATAAATTTTAATAAAATTAATAAACAATTTAAAATATTTATTATGAATGTTTTATTATAAAATTGTTGTGAACAAGATATCTTAGAATGTACACACAGAAAATTTCTGATATCTTAATGTGATTGGAATTGACAAAGTGAAAAATAATCAATTAAACGACACATGCAAAAAGAAATTTGGATCGGTAGATCACCAAGTACTCCAGGTTCTCCCTGATGTGGTTTAAAGGAAATATTTCAGCACTTTTTCACGGCTTATTTTAATACATTCTCTTTCAACCTTTTAAAACCTACTGCCTTTTTTTCCAGACAAAAAACATCTTTTTTCTTTATTTCACGGCGTCGTTCAACACGCCAAAACCAAAGTTGACACGCGCCGTGACAAAACAAATAGACAAGTACAGTAAATACCCAATTCTAATTATTACCTCTGAACTACGTACAATATAATCTAAAAGTTTTGAATCGTTACAGCATGAGACTTATTTTGCCGCTAGAATCGCTGCTAGGATTTGCGCTGGCTGAGAAGATGGAAATGACGTCACTGCGGGTTCGCGTGCGTGATCACAAGATGGATTTCAGAATGAGAACCGGGGCTATTTTTCGTGCTTGCTTCTCTGCTGGCTCCGATCAAGAACCAATCAGAAAACAGTATCTTGTCTGCACGTAGGCGACATGGACAAACGGCCACAGTGGCGTCACACTGTGTGTTCTGAACGGAACACGCAACATGGCAAATCGTTTGTGGGCGTTTGTTCTCGTCGTCCACGTGACAAGATAGTGTCTCCTGATTGGTTCTTGCTCAGAGCAAGCAGAGGATCAAGCAAAAAAAATAGCCCCTGTTCTAATTTTAAAATTCATCTTGTGACCTAGCAGACGAGCCCGCAGTGATGACATTTCCAGCCTCGTCGCCAGCTTGCCGGCCAGCAGAAGTCCCGGCCGTGTTTTTAGTCCCGCGTGTAGCGGCCTTTAGGAAGCAAAGGCTTTAGGTAAGGATGAATTATAATGTTCATTCCAGAAAAACTAAGTTTCGTGGGAACGCGTTTTATTTAGGAACAAAATATAAATGAGACGTATGTGTAGATAATATGGCAGTGCGTGCATAAAGGGTCAGCATTTAGTACACTCACACACAGAGCATACCAAACGGCCTACTTCACGATATTATGCACAGATATATGAGTACAGTACCCTTCCGATAAGTTGATTCCCAATAAGCCTCACTTGCTAGTTGCTGTTTTACAATTACAATCGGTGGTCAATTCATGCATGTCTGGACATTTTATTAATGTTTCAGTGATAAAATAAAATAACAGATGAATTCTGGTGGCATAGGATTGATGAACTAAGCAAATACTGAAGGTTTATTTATTGCATTTTATTGTCTGACGTTTCGGCAAACTTTATGCCATCTTCGGAGAAAGGATTCATCCTTTAATCTTGCAACATTTAAACAGGATCATCATCACTCTAAATTATTAGAGTTATTTTTCACAAAAATAAAGTAACTATGCTCTGCTACCTATCTATTCAATCTAACATATTATAAATGGTGAATAATAGAGCTTAAAGATGTAACAAATCACTTTTAGTCTTTTTTTCCTCCTAAATTGCTGTTTTACAATTAGGTACAATAGATGGTCAGTTTATGCTTGTTTAGACATTTTTAACCGGCTTCAAAAAAGAGGAGGTTCTATGTCCGACGCGTATGTATTTTTTTTTTCTTTTAAGTATGTTCAGGCATAACTTTTCGTGGGGTTAATCGATTTGAAAACTTGCGACGCCATTTTGTTTAGAATGTTTCCGGATTGGTACCATACAATTTTTATAAAAATCGGTTGACGATTCAGTCGTTTTTAGTAACTTCAAAAAAGGAGATTTTTTTACCCCACATCTCCAAAATTTGTGAATAAATTTTGATGGATATTTTTCTATTTAAGGGGAAGTTACGGTGTAGATAGATCAAAATGAAGGGTGTTTTTGAATATTTATTGTGACTTAAATATAAAACTAAGCATTTCATATTAAGGGTTATTATTAAGCTATGTTTCAGGTACCTACATTTTCTTGACCATTCCGCTCTCGAATAAGTTGAAAAGTATTGACTTTAAGTAAAAACTTTATAGAACAAAAGCTGCTTAGAATAAGTCAATCTATCCATTCCGATACTTATTTTTAATAAAAAAACGTTCATCCTCGAGAAGGGGTAGCGTCCACACCCAGGGTAAAAGCAACTCTCGGAACATTGACAACTTTGAAGTAAAGGGTAAGGTAAGTAGAATCTACAGCCAAATTTTGGTGCTAATCGGTGCTGTTTGGTAGAATTGCTAAGGATTCTACAGTGTACTCCCCCTTAATAGGGCTATCAATTGTTCGGTCTGTATGATGAGTTTGAAATAAAAGTATGGACCAAGGGAAGGTAACAAGCCAGTTCTCGTGAAGTCTCGTGTGGTCGTGCACTTTAAAGAAATCTACTGTACGCACGTCCGTATGTAAAGAGGAATCAGAAACGGAAAAGCTAAAGCGAGTATGTTTTGCTCCCGTCGCTTTTCCTGCCCGCCCGGTCTGTCTGTCTATATATACTGTGAGAAGGAGTGCAGAGAGAATTTGTAGAACGCCAACTTAGCTCTCTTGGATCATAAGTAATTAAAGGTATTGAATTATTAAAACGGCCAGGTCATTAGCGAAATGCCTGGCGTACCTCCCGGCCACAAAACACAGACTAACCGAAATGCGGTGCTCTCGCGGAAACATACGCCCTATATACGTACACTACGTCACACGCGGGGGATGCAGTCAGTAGGGATATAGTAGGACTAAGCCTTGTTTCACGCGCTTTATATCCTCACTGTTGCTACTAATTGTCAGGGATGGACGAAACTTATATTGTTTCAAAAACATACACTATTAAAGCACATAATCTTTACAAATAAAGAAAATTGAAGTGTCTGTAATGTCAAAATAACAGCTTTTTACTAAATGCACATAAAAGCATATAAGGTACGGTACTTATAAAAAAAACAAATTTTTTAAATGCTTTTCTGTTTGTTCCGACTAATCTCCGAAACGACT
Source organism: Xanthostigma xanthostigma (assembly GCA_963575645.1). NCBI lineage: Eukaryota > Metazoa > Arthropoda > Insecta > Raphidioptera > Raphidiidae > Xanthostigma > Xanthostigma xanthostigma. The sequence continues at coordinate 20,908,918 of OY754468.1, forward strand.
AGACCGACTTTGACGGGACTTTCACTTGCAGATAGCTGATGTCATAAGGAATAACTTAGGGTACTTTTATTTTAGAAAAAGAATTAGGGTACCATGCCAAAAAATTAAAATCGCGGGTATTAAATATGTAGCTATACTTAATAAAAATGTAAAACCTTAAATTCCAGTTTCCAGGAAGATTTGCAGACACCACCTTAAACATGCTGTTGGCCATGCGAGAAGATGTTTTTGAGGTACAAAATGTGAGTATATAAGCGTAAGTAGATGGAGCTTGGATTACGTATTTAACTCATATAGTGGTATCAACTTAACAAACAATATATTCAAACTTAATATTATTATTGGTGTATAATACAGTTACGCAAGATTTAAATTATGGCAGTTTGTGCCATCCTTGTCGGTCAATCTGAGATTGCAATACGCATGTATAATGTAGTTATTTTAATGTACCCACACTAAATAAAATAGTATAACAGATTTGAAATTTAAAAAAACGGAAAAATTAAAAAACACGCGTAATTATTTTGAAAAATTTAACATTGTAAGTAATGAACAATGTTTGTATACACTTAATGCGTGTTAAAAAAATTGCAATTTTAATTTTTAAATTTTAATTTTATCTTCTCGATAACGTATAATATAGAAAATGATCAAAAGTTTAGAACCGTAAACATTATGAATATTCTACTGCAAAATGTAAAATGATTTTTTACTCACTTTCTAATTGTAGAACAGAGGTGAATACAACGCACTCTTCAGATTTTCACACACTGAAAAATAAAAAAAAGTTAAAAAGTTTTCTTTAAACATTATCATTGTGTCATTTTTGACGATACGAATCATATTTTGCGGCAACTTAGTAATCTGTTTACGTATATGCAATTGTTTTTTGAACATTTGTAATAGTTTTTTGCTGTGAATTTTACAAGTTTGGAATAGTCCGAAAAAAAAACAGGTTAAAAAACTAAACTATTTTGAAAGTTAGGTCCTTAGTGGAGCGGAAAAGACTTTATGCAAGAGCGCGGCTTTTTGTAATCTTGAGGCCACTGCACACGCGGCTAGAAACACTGCTTGGAGTTCTGCTGGCCGGTAGGCTGGGTACGAAGATGGAAATGACGGTTCTGCGGGCTTGCCTGCTAGCTCACAAGATAAGTTTTTACATTAGAACAGGAGCTATTTTCCCTGCTAGGCCGGCTGCTAGGTATCAGCGAGAACCAATCAGGAAGCAGTGCCTTGTCACGTGGGCGACTTGAACAAACATCCACAAACCAACATGACGTCATTCTGCTCTGTGTTTATATTTGAACTGTCACTGCGCGCGCACCAGATTTATTCAGAAAACTAGCTTGGAAAGACGTCTCGTGTGAAGCGAACACATGACAGCAAAGTGCTAGAAAACTAGTAGGCAAATATAGCAAGGAATCTAGCAGCGTTTCTAGTCTCGTGTGCAGCGGCCTTTATATCAACTGCCGTGGCTACAAAAGGTAGTTAATGTATTAAATAATTAGCGATTTTACTCTATAAAAATGATAAAAAGAAGAATTTTCCATGAGGGCTGTCTAACCTTGATAAAATTTCTTTCCTCTCTAAAATAATGAACCCATTTACATTGTTATATGATATAGTAATATTTTTGAAACGTTCTGTATAATAAAATGAGAATTTTAGATATTCGTCTATGCGTACAAGCATACATACGTAATACGCTTCTATTATTAATATGCCCTATGCTCTCTGACCACTCAAAATAAAGCTTCAAACACATTGAGACATCCTAGAATACAAAACAGCAATGTTAGTAATTACAAGTGATTCACTAAATTGAATTCGGCCACTAAATAACCGGGAATAAAACTTTATTAAACCACCTGATTTAGGTACAGAAATACGTTTTTATTTATTCAATCTGATGTAAAATAGAGTGCTCTTTACATATTTCAATTTTTTTTATTTTCCGTTAAATGAAACAACACTAATAGCTTAAGCAACGAATAATTCTAGATGGAAAAGTCGAAAGCAGAACATTTGACTTAGGAACTTTGTTTGGACTAGTTAGGAGATAAACATACTAAAAGTCCTTACCCCTCCGAGGTACGCCCGAAGGGGGGGAGCACAAAGAAGGTCCCGTTTTTTGGTATTTTGCTTTCATCTCGAAAACGGTACGTCGTACGAAATTTTGTTGGGATACATAATGAAAGCTGATAAAATTCTCTACAACTTTAGCTTTCACACTTTTTATCTATTTCCAATCTTTGCCTAGCTATGAATTCCGAAAAATGGTCGATTTTCAAAAATGTGTTAAATTCTCTGTAGCACATTGTAACAATACGAATTTGTCAAAATCATTTCGTATTGTTCATTCACACTATTAAAAACACCCACACACTATTAAAAAATAACATAAGCTCGGAGTACCTCCACGCAGGTCCCTCTTTCCCACTGGGCACTCTGGCACGTGCCCAGGGCCCTGCGATCGATAGGGACCCCCTAGTTTAATGGTATACTAAGTACCTAAACTGTTTAAAACAAAAATCATTAGTGAACTAGTTTTTCATATACTTATTTTTTTTTGTGTCCTTCATGTTAAAATTGGGAACGTGATCCTTTTAAATATATGCATTTTATATCACATTCCTCGACTTAGAATCTAGAACCTTGTTTATCTATTTTCTTTGTCTATTCTAACAAAATAGTGCTCTGTTAAGGTCATAGGGGCCCCATAATCCTAATGTGCCCAGGGCCTCCAATAGGTTAAAGCTTATGTTATTTTTTAATAGTGTGTGGGTGTTTTTAATAGTGTGGATGAGCGATACGAAATGATTTTGACAAATTCGTATTGTTACAATGTGCTACAGAGAATTTAACACATTTTTGAAAACCGACCATTTTTCGGAGCTCATAGCTAGGCAAAGATTGGAGATAGATAAAAAGTGTGAAAGCTAAAGTTGTAGAGAATTTTATCAGCTTTCATTATGTATTACAACAAAATTTCGTACGACGTACCGTTTTCGAGATGAAAGCAAAAAACCAAAAAACGGGACCTTCTTTGTGCTTCCCCCCTTCGGGCGTACCTCAGAGGGGCAAGGACTTTTAGTATGTTTATCTCCTAACCAGTCCAAACAAAGTTCCTAAGTCAAATGTTCTGCTTTCGACTTTTCCATCTAGATGCCCCTTATGAGCACTCATTGACCAAACTATAAAAAGAAGTATACTATATCAATGAAAAATTTCATACTTTAATGAAGTTTTCTTCCTCTCAAAGAATTTTTCATAAACATAATGCATTTTCTGCAATTAAACGTTATTGGTTGAACATTTTTCTCTGAGAACAAATTTATAACACTGTTTTTATGTAAAAACATGTCTAGAATTTTTAATTTAATTTTGTGGCTCTATTAACTCTCAAATAAAGAAATATTGTCGATGTTGAGGTATTTTCCCTTATTCCTTATATTCCTTGCCTTTCCGAAAGAAAACAAATTCTAATAAGTATGACTCTTGAATTTGTACAAATAAAATTGCTTCTAATAATTGTGTTGTAAGCTTGGGGAAAATGTATTGTTTGCATTTTCCCCAAGCACGTTGTTTGCGTGTGGACTTTCCACACAATCACAAATGAACAAAGATGGAAAATAAAGGGAACTAAAGGTATGGAACCATATGTTCATTATATTTCATTCCTAAAATTAGACTTCAACTTTATTCATTATTTTATACCCAACATGCCTTTCTAAATTTAATGCTTTCAGATTTTCTTTACGCCGGTACATATTAAATATCTGGTACAACAAACTAGCCTTTAATATTTAAAAAAATAATTACTTTAAAAAACAAGAAAGCCGACTCACAAAATTGAAACTAAGAAGAAAAAAAAAGTCGGAAAATCTCAACACGCAGCAGGTAGGGACATATTTGTTTCTTTTTTTTGTTGAGAGTTTCCTATTTGTTTTCTTGTTTTTTAGTTATTAGTTTAATTTTTGTGCAATTGGGATAGTTGTTTTTTTTTAATAATTACTTTTTTTTCTTTAGTTTGTCATTTTTACGCTTTTTTAATTTTTTTAAGCTTGTGTTAAAAGGGAGCATGCATGTATTTTTTTACATTTCATAAAAAAGTCTATACACACTAATAATGATGCCCTTTCGGACATTTTTTGACAATCCTGAAGGTTGTTAATAGTGTCCGACCAAAAATAGTTTTTACGGCCGAAACCGAAACCAAAATTTCATGTTGTCGTGGGAAAATAAAGTAAACATTATCATAATCAGTCTTTATTTTTAAATCAATCACATATTATTATCATTCAGCCTCTGATATTTTAACTAATCATTAATTTATCATATCATATTATTACCCCCTTATTTCAAATTTGAATATTATGAAATAAAATAAAAGGTACAAAACAAAATTAATTGTTAGTAAAATGTATTTACCTAATAAATATGTTTAGGTAGGTACACAAAACAAAAAAAGAAAAAAAACACTTTAAGAACAAAATTATTTCTTCTAAACTTTGGTTATTTTGTATGGTACTCTTGTTAACAAAACCTCCCGAATGTAGTTTCTGTTTCGGCCATAGTTTCGACTGGATGGCAGCCGAAGCCAGTTTTTTTGCCGAAACCAAAACCGAAAGTTCGGTCGGACACTAGTTGTTAATGATTAAAAAGACGGCACAGTGAACTCGAACGGCCAAGACTAGTGTCAAACCATCAATTTCATTATTATAATCTAATTTTAGCTTCGGGCACAACATTTCCTTATTGTGGCTGGATAACGTTATTATCCTACCCGACTTAACGCACACAACAAACAGGTTAGGAATGATGCGTCGTATACGAAATGTGCCAACAATTCAAATACTTTGCTCATAGTTTGAAGGATCAACAATATTTCGATAATTTGCATTCAAATTATTTCAATATGGTATAAAATAAGTACAGCATCGAACGTTCTTATTTTCAGTCAGCAAACAATATATTAAATACGATCCAGTATAAATATCATACAAAGAAAATAGCAAAATTGCTGTTCGTGTACTCTTGTAATACTCTACGACTACGTATACCTATTCATATCAAATGATTTCCCTCGCGACGCGTTTAAAAGGATTTGCTTGTTTATTAAAAGAATGCCGCAAATACGTGTATCAATAGTATATATTTTTCTTATTAAACGTGCTAGATTTTTTTAATACATAAGGATGCATCAAATTATTATTTTTCAAAACCCCCTTTTAAAATAGCTGCTTTGCATGCCTGTATAACGGTAGTTAAATTACATATTTAACACTAGTGCTGTATAGTAAAATTAAAAAATAGTTGGCAAAACCAAAAGTGCACATCCCGCAAGTTTTCCACTGTATGATAAAAAAATAACAATTAAAAAATATTTTTAATAAATTTAAAAAGATTTAAAAATTTAAAGAAATAAATAATTAAAAATTGAAAAAATATTTTTTTTAAGTTTGCAAAAATAAAAAAAATTAAGAACTATACATAATATAATATATAATTAATATCAAGTGGAATAAAATAAAACAAAATAAAAAGAAAAAAAAAGAAAAAAATCAACGATATCGTAAGGAATCGAACCCAGGACCTTGCCCTTGGGGATCCAACGGCATAACCATTACACCACGGCTGCCTAATACAAGTAGTGGTGTTATCACGGTATACAAGTGTAGCACTTGTTTTATGGATTACACTATATTTACACCGCAATTATTATATTGTTTTTAAACTATTAGCTGTCAAAAATAATAAAAAATAAAACTGTTTATAAAAATTAAACTACTGAACACATTTTAGTGAATTTAAATAGGGTTCTAGTCTGATAGTAAACAAAGTGAATAAAATATAACCCAAGGCAATCCGACCAAAATTGCGATCTGTAGAGTCGTGACGTACGTACATACGTACATACGTACAGACCAACCAACAACTGCTGTTTGTGATTTTCAATTACAATTTTAATAGTATTTATGAACTCAAATTGATTTAAAAATGGTTCTATTTTATAGATTAGAATCTTCTCTTTTCAAAAAGCTTCAATTTGAATGGATTTCGTGTGAAATTAACTTAGATATAACTTCTTATATGAACGAAAGTCAGCTCTGACGCACAAAGCGATAATAAAGCGCATACCGCTAGTTTAGCGGTATGTGCAATAATATCTAACTAATTCAATGCCATGACGATTCCTAGCAGGAGTTATTTTCATTAACAAACAAATGAATATGAGGTTTATATCCATAGAACGTCAAATTGAAAATTAAGTGAAAATCATATATTTTATAGCAGGTTCGTGCCAAAAATGTATTATATATCTGCACGATGATATTATGAGTCGCGTAACTTATAAAACTCGCTGGCGCTCATTATTAGCATAATGTCATTGACTCGCCATAATTACCTTCATCACGTTCTAGATACATAAACTGGAATTTCATAATAATCAACTATTAGTTTTTTTTTATTATTATAAACTTTTGGCTTTTACACTTTTGTGTATTCAGCCACTAACTATGTAAATTGTAAACTATAAATAATTCTGGCTAAATATATTAGCACAACCGCATATAATATGAAACGGGGTCATAAGAAGGATGGACCGTCAGGATATTGGAATCAGGACCACGGAAGCGCCTAGGATCCAACTCAGCGGGAAAAACTAACAAGAGGTCACGAAAACGGACGGCCGGGAAAGACAGGTAAGACACATAAGGATTAGTTAAAAATAAATTTAAATAGAGATCGAAAGGTTTCTCCGTATAACAATAATAATTAATACAAAATATTGTTCCTATTTTAAGGGAGGTGCTGTAAGTAGTGTCCACGTTGGATTTAGCACACCTCAAGCACCCCGTGTAATGTTTTACCATTATTTTGTCTCTGATAGATTGTAACCTGTAGCTTAAGATATTTGTATTTAAATATTGACAGACTGGTGACAGATTATTATAGATGAGTGCTGGTAACCTAATAATATTCATTTGATAATAATTTTATTGGCGTTTCTTCTCTAACAAACATATATAAAAAATATAATTTTCTATGCACCATTGTTCGCGTTATTTCTTCAGAATAAAAACACTTATGTGCAGAGATATCGTGAAAAAGTATTGATTTTTTTGCATTTTTGATTAAGAACTTTTCTTGCTAGGTTTACAGATAGTGTATTGTAACATTCAGCCAGTACCTAGCATTATCCCTAATATTTATTCACAAATTTGCAGGTTATCTTTGGACTTTAGATCAGCCACAGAGAGACAGATATTTTATGAAAACCATTTTTTTGGGTTCAAGTGTAAATTTAAACTAAAAATCAAATACCCAAATCTTTGATTAACGTATAAAATTATCGATCAATTTTTCAGACATAATACTGACAAAATATATAATTACAATTCAATAAATTAACGTTTCGATCCAGGTTTGGATCTTCCTCACAATAACAATTAAGCTAAAAAATATTAAAATGATTATTTAGTTTATTGAATTATAATTATATATTTTGTCAATATATTTCCTGAAAAATTGGCCCATCATTTTATTTATTAAAAATCAAATACACGATTAAAACAAAACTTCTTCGTATCTGGGAAAATAATATACAACATACCTATGAAACTAAAAATAAACCTGTATAACTGCTTTATCACAACCACATCGGAAAGAAAGAAATGCGGATTTAGTGTAGATGCCACCTAAAGGCGTCAATTAGGGCTTAAAACTTATTTCTCTCTAATTTTACTTTTATTAAAAAATGCATAATACATTTACCGCTTTATTATTCTGTTCCGGACGTTTGTTAATAAAAATACCACATTGTATATCTAATAATTTCAGTGTGGCAGGTGGTGTTACATTTAAGCGCATTTATTGTAGTGGTTTTTTATTTCACGAGATGTAGCTCTTCAATCTTAATCTATTTTCATTATTTACTTGGCTATGTTTAATCTATCAACTCAGACAGGGATATTCTATCGTCTTACTACAGCAGCACTGATATCGATTGATTTTTGTGCGTTCAGACAAAATAAAGTATATTTTATAAACACTCATGTAGAGAAAATACGATATTGAATGAAGAATACATCTATCACAAACATTTTTCACATTTTTTTAGAAAACAAAGAAATGAAAAAGCACTCGCAAGTGCATAACGTATGAATCACAAATTTTATTTAGAGTCGTAATAAATTTTGTGAGCAAAATGTGTAGTGTCAATTAATGCTACAATGAAATTAAAAGTTATTGCGACATTCTTTAATTAGAATAGTTAACTTCATCAGATTACTAATTAATAATTACTGAAACTCTAAAAATATTTTTGCATTTTGTTTGTTTTTGTAATTTATGGTTTTCTACACTTCAGAGATCAAATTTTTACTTTGTGACTAAAATATTTCGGTAGGTGATGAGCTTCATGGAAAAACTATTTGATGTTTTCATCGTTCTATTGTCGATCAATTTTCAAGACATCAAAATAAAATATATGCTAAATTTAAAATTATTAATTTTTATATTTTTGATTTCGATGGTCCAAAATAAAGAGATGAAATCTAGATAGGTAACTGTTTGTTCCTTAATCTTGTAAGCTACTAAAATAAATGAAAACTAGTAAAGTTGATCTACATCAGGTATTACAAACTAACAGAAATACTATCCTAAACCGCATTTGAGCTCCGAAGATGACAAAAAAAAATTATTGTCGAAACATCAGAATTTCTACCATAGTATTGCTTTTTTCTGATCCTATACTACGAAGATTTTCTTCATCCTAACATCATTACAAAAAATATTATAATGATCGTATAGAAACAAATGTGAAAATTTTTTAATTAATATATGTATCTATGATTTACCTGTATATTAGAAGAAAAAATAACGTAATTCTATGTAGATAAAGACTGCTGAATTTCAAAGCTGCATTTACCTTTTGATTCAAAAGTTCTCTAATTAGTCCATAACTTGCACATCTGTCAATACAAATCTATCGTACTTACTCACTAATATTATAAAACCAAGACATTACTGACTGGACAATTCAATTTCAAGTAAAATATTTTGACTTGCGCATGCGCTTTCCGATCACAAAGTAAATACATAATAGACCAAGATCCCAGATCCGCCAGACCTACGTTATTTCAGTACTGCTTAGATTTTATCAGTAAATGTATAATATTTAGTTAAGTTTCTGATATTTTAGCAGTGCTGAAATGACGTAGGTCTGGCTGGTCTGGGATCTTGGTATATAACAGTAGAAGTATTATTATTATTAAAAACTGTGTGCTTCGCAGAAAACACTAAATGGATATCAGTTAACTATAGTTTTAGAGAATATAAGCATAGCGACCTGAGAGGTCTCTATCTTTCACCTCTTTATCCGTTCTAGCGGAATGTTTATCGCTATGTGGCCAAACAACTGCACAGAAACGTTCACAAGAAATGGCGAAAAGCAAAACAGCTTCACGTTTTAATAATCCAGTCGTTTGAAGCGTATATTAAGGATTATGTAAACCGACTGTCTTTCATAATCTCATGTATAATTGCAGTGAATGTTTCGTTTCATTTAAAAGTATTAAAATATCCAGTCGACGAGAATATGAAGCTACATATTTTAATAATTCGAATTGTCGTAACATATTTTAAAACGAACAAAAATTCAACACAAATACAATATGTGTTTTCTTAAATGTATCACAAGAGATACTTTTATGGCTCTCTCAATAAAGCAGTTTACGATGGTTGTTTTTTCTATACCAAAATTAATTTATTTCTTTGATAAAAAAATTATTTTGTAAATAGAACAGTTCAAGCTTCTACCATACAAGCATTACTAAAATGTTGTTAATGAATTTACCAAGGAAAACATCAATTCGATGGTAGACTAATTTAATTTTTTGTACATTTTCTTTGAACAAAAATACTGTACGATACAAAAATACAAAAATATTGTACGATTTTTTTATAACTTTTAATGTTACTCTGTCTGACTATGTATGGCACATCGTGCTTTTCATACAATAAATTTATGTATGTATGTATGGATGGTTAATGTCCAACAAGACATAAATGACATTTTGTAAATTTTACAAGAGAGTCAAAAAACATTTTAGGATCCTATATTCAACATTTGTTAGTTGTAACTGTATTTAATATTATTATGTTTATTATTCATAATATTATGGAAGCAAACGCAATTTTGTATAATTTAGGTAATAATTTACGTATTTTTAAGTATGAAAATGATTATTTTTCATCGATATTTATTTTTCCTTTAGTTATATATATTCTAATTGAATCGTATGCCTCAAAATGGTGGACGATTCCGGTGCTTCGTCACATCTAGAGACTTTGGTAACTGTTTAACATCAGCGCTAATAGTGTCACAAATGTAACTATCCCGTTTTTGTGGACGCAAAAAAATCCAGCCAATTGGGCGACGGGACCATTCCGACTTCAAAAATATTGACATTTGATATCGTATAATAAATAAAATAAATTTTCAGTTGCCATGGTTACCTACATGATATGTTCCACGTCATGTAAAAATTAATCAAAGCATGCTTAAGTAGTTTATTTCTGACAGATCTACAAAATAAAAGAATAGCTGATTTTTTCTATTTTAAAAATATTTCTTAAACTGTAAAATTAAAAAAAAAATTTCAGCGAAACTTTCTCGAAAAAAAAGTAGAACAATAAGCCGTTATAAAAAGCATACCATTATTATATAAAAAACACCCTTATAGCATATATCTCTGCGCATGCGCCGACTTTCCTCAAAAACAACAGGGCTCTTCATATTTGCACACTGAACATCCTCCCAAAATTTGGTTTTAATCCGTTCATCTGTTTGACCTGTATCGTGGTCACAGACAAACAGACAAATAAACAGATGCACAGACTTTTTCCAAAAATATGTTTTTTGAATTCGGGGGACCTCAAAACGAAAAGATATTGTAACATTTTAAAATGTCATTTTTGACCTAAACTAGTAGGCATTCCCCACTTGTGGGTTGGAATGGTAAAATGTAAAAGTCTATGCCGTTTAAACTCCCTTAATCTTCTATACTTCGTGTTTCCGTCTCAACAGCAGTTTAGTATGCGTGTAAGTTGATACTATTGACCCACTATCCCACTTTGATCGCGCATCCTCCATGACTGACATAGCAAAAGAGAAAACACTTTTAAACACACGTATGGAATCGCATTTACTTATATTTTATGTTGGAAATGTCGCTCGTTTTTTCTTCTTTATTTATTCCCAATGCGCGTTGACTAAAGTTTTCTCTCTTTTAGACACATGCACATTCGTCGCACATTTGAATGTGTTACAGAAAACATCAAATATATACGGAAACACGTAATATGATCGTTGAACATGTTCTGTCCGCGACCCGGTATTTCCACCATATTATGGTGGAAGCGGTGGGTGAATGGGATGTGGCATTTATTTTCATTAAAATCCACTGTATTTCTGTTTTATTTTAAACTTGCTTACGTCGCTGATTTCGGTCGACAATTCGATAAAGTTGATGACAATTTTGATGAAAACTCTATCTAAACCCGAGAGTTCAATAAATAAAATATCAACCAATTTTATTGAAGAGTTCTAATCAGACGTTAATCAAAGATTTAAACCCGAGAGTAATCGTGCGAAAAGCTACATATATACTAGTATAGATCAGGACTGGTGTTGAAAGAAAGAAGTACTGCATTACCGATGCGAGTAGATAAACCGACGTGCATATGTTTCTATTTGATACAATAAGTACTTTCCCCTTTTCGCTTATGTTCACAAGTCACCTTCATACAAAAGTTTTGTAAAGCGGAAACATGTCTCACAGGGCGAGAGACGTAGAAAAGCTTCTGGTTGTTGGCAGACGTGACTGTAGCACCGGTACCAGTAGATGTGCTGTGTGTAGTGGTAACACTGTGCAGATGAATGTCTACCTCTAACATACATACATAATATTATCAAAACTAACTCATCTTTCTTATAATATTATGTTTCCTTCTATCTTCTCGTGCTCACATTTTATTAAATTCATTAAATTCAACCGCCATAATATTACTCTCAAGTTTAAGTTTCTTTGGTTTCACAAAATTACAAATTTAATTCACAATTTAAAATTCTGTAGCAGACATAAAACAGCCATTTATGGCAAACATAAACATAACAATTAAATGAATTCAAATACAGGATTTGAGGTCAAAAAGAAAACAATTTTCATTTGCTTACTTTATATTGATCAACGTTTTGGCATCAAATTGCGCGTCTTCAGGATCTTAAATTAGCAAATACGTATGTAAAGTTATTTATTTATCAATTGTTTAAATATATTCACCGAAAACATTTAATTTATAACAATTTTATAAAATACATTTTTTTTTTTTACTAGAAAACTAATAAAATTTAAGTTTATTTCTAGTACCTAACTAAGTTTTTCTAGTAAGAAATAAAAAAAAAAAAAACAATAAAATGAATTTTTATAAAATTGTTATAAATTTTAAAATAGATGCATTTTAATGTTTTTGACGAATTTATGTAAACAATGGATACATATATAACTTTAGTACATATTTGATGCCGAAACATTGATCAATAAAGTAGGCAACTAAAAAATGTTTTCTTTTTGGCGTCAACACGAGTACATATATATATTTTAATGTTATCATTCTAAATCATCATACCTACTAGAAAAGATAAATTTTAAATTAAAACTAATAATCTTCTACGACTTCAACAAATGTGTCTTCAGTTTAGGCAAATAAATTTTGAACGATATTTAAAATTAGTTTATTTTTAGTAAAGTCTGTACTAATATTATAAAGAGGTAAAGTTTGTAAGTTTAAATATAGGTGGTAATATCCTAAAAACTACTCATCCGATTTTCATTTTTTTTACCAATATTTAGAATAGATCATCAGGATGAGCATAGGCTATATATAGTATATATCATCGTGTTAAAATAAAAGCGCTTTTGGTAGAGACCAATTTTGCAACTGAAGTCAATGAACGATGGCATTCTACAAATTCAGGTGAAGCCGTACACGGCCGCTAGTAATTTATAAGCAAACGCACTGTTATAACAAAGATTTTGTAAGCTTCCATTTTCAAGGTTTGTTCTAAAAATCACCTACTATACTAGATTTAATTGAACATTCTGAGAATTGGGGGTTTATAATAGAAGAGTCGCGGAAACGCGATAAAAAATGTCATCACTACGCGCTCCGCTATTCTCTTCTATATTGTTATTATTATTATTTTAATAAAGAAAACCGTGCGCATTTGCGCTGACTGTATTCCCGAGGAAGTATAAGTAAAAATTTCACATAAACTATGAACTTGATTTGAAACTCTCTTATTATTTTTAATAATAATTCGGTTGAAGTTCGTCAACAATTCTATTCTTGAAACTAATTTTACTAAAATCTTCTTTAATACTAAATTATCATTCCAACCCACAAGTGGGGAATAGTAGTAGTTTAGGTCAAAAATCACTTTTCAAAAATTTACAATATCTTGTCGTTTTGAGGTGCCTCGAATTCAAAAAGCATATTTTTGGAAAAGCTCTGTGCGTCTGTTTGTCGGTTAGTCTGTTTGCCTGTGAGCACGATACAGGTCAAACGGTCGAACGGATTTGAAACTAAATTTTATGAGGATGTTTGATATGCAAATATGAAAAGCTCTATTGTTTTGAGGGGAAATCGGCGCATGCGCTGAAGAGATATATGCTATAATGGTGTTTTTTTATATAATAATGGTATAGTTTTTATAACGGCTTATTATTCTATTTTTTTTTTCAAGAAAATTTCGTTAATTTTTTTTCTAAACTTTATAGTTTCGGAAATATTTTGAAAATAAAATATCAGCTGTTCTTTTGTTTCTGTCAGAAACAAACTAGTTAACCGCGCTTGATTAATTTTTGCATGACGTGGAACATATTGTGTAGGTAACCATGGCAACGAATAGCAACTATCATATTGAATACTAATCATTATTCACGCAATATCAGAAATTTTATTTTATTTATTATACTATATCACATTTTAAAGTTGGAATGGTCTCGTCGCCCAATTGGCTGGACTTTTTTTGCGTCCACAAAAACGGGATAGTTACATTTTGAACACTATAAGCGCTGATGTTAAACAGTTATCAAAGTCTCTAAATCAGTGATGTCAAACACGCCAATACGGTGATTGCGGCCCGCCGAGAAGTTAAAAAAACATTGAGTCTAATAATATACTCATTCTAACAAACGTATTTTATTAATATTTTTTAACATTAAAAACATGCGGCCCCCAACTTAGTACAAAATAGAAAATGTGGCCAGCAATATCATATGAGTTTGACATGTCTGCTCTAGATGGAATGGTTCCGTCGCCCAATTGCCTGGAATATTTTTCACACGTTGATATATCTATCTATTGTGATGTGAAATCTTTTAGGAATTGATAATATTTATTAAAGTCAGGTCCAACAAATTATTACGTCAACAAAAATTCAGGTGATAGAGACCAACTTATTATACCATGTTTGATTATATTGTTTCACGGTGCGACATTTCCTTACTTTTGTTCTAGCATCGTCAGGCATCTGCGGGAACCAAAAACGTATAATGAAAATTTTTGGTTGCCTGATAACTTTAGAATAAAATCAACGAAACGTTCCATCACGAATAAAGAAACAAACAAGATGATATAATTGATCTTTATCACCTGAATAATGTTTTAATCCCGCTGATTACAATTAATATATAAGATGTTACTAGATATTCATCAGGCATTAAAATGTGACGTATCTACGATTACAATAAATAAAATATTTTAATACCACCTACATTCTAATGGCATACATACATTTTCACCATTGTAAATACGAGACAAAATTTATTTGTAGAATGTCTCAGATCGATCACCTACAGACAGTGCAGAGAAATAGAGAAAAACATTCTAGCAGAAATGCCCTTGGACATTTTTTGATCCGACGTCCCGCTATAGGATCGTCCCGCCCACCAAATTTTGATTACACATTATTTCTTATACATAAACAAATAATGGAAAACTAACTATTCCGTTCTTATATCCTTCCCCTAGACTGCAAGCAATTATTTTAAAAAATGTGTTCATTTCACACGGCGTCATATGATGACGTCAAAGCTATACCTAGCCAGCACATCACTTTCGCGATAGATAAAGAGAGGTATGTCTATGGAAAGAGATGTTATCTCCATGATTCAAGTCTAAGTGGACGTGATTCAACTACAGGTAGTCAACTAGCTGATGATGCCCAGAGATCACGTAACTCCGTTGCGGGATTATTCTGTTCAAAATTACATTAAAAAATACACACTTTTGAGATTTTTTTCTAGCCTTCAAAAACTCTCAAAAATTGTTTTATTATCTATTTGTAATAAAATAGTAAAAAAATAGTAAAAAATGTGAGACGAACCCATTATCACCAATACGTGGGGAAGTTGGCGTCGTTTTTTGCATTCAGCTTTACCTTCGTTGTGATCATTAATTAAACTAACGGTACATCGAATAAAAAAATCTTAAAGGATTTTTTTGCTCAGAAATGTTCTCGTTTTTTTCCTTTGACGCCCGTAGGCAATCAAATTGAGACATCCTGTATAATCGAAAATTGAAATTAGATATTCTCCGAGTTTCTAGTTGTAAAACTGTAACAATCGAATAATTTAATTTTTTTTAAATTCACAAACTAGTTCTTTTTTTCTGTTACCAGTCAAGATATTTAGTTTAAATTTATCAAGAACCAAACAAAAGTTTACAGCTTTTATCAATTTTACCCGCTTCCAGTGGGATTACGTTGATATAAAAACACAAAACACGCTTCGAAGTTTGAAGTTTGAAAATAAATTTGATTATACCGTTCACCTGCAGAAGTAAAAACATCTAAATGGATTTCATGTCAACAATGTGAAACAGGTTAAATTTAAGAAAAGATTTCACACAAAAAAAGTTTCGATGTAAAAGTGAACACACATGTGGGACAACTTGGAAAGAAAATACAAAACTATTTTACAATCGTATTTTCCGAGTCAATATGCGCTTCACGTAACATAGGAGATTTGACTACATGTCACACATCGGTAAGAAAATAAGCCATCAAAATTATGTGAATCACAGCAGTTTCGCGAAACGAAATGACATGACATTGTGTTGTCGCTGGTGCATGCGGTTCGTGCGCCACTGAGCGTGTCTTCCAGCGAATCGACGACGAATCGACAACATCGAGAATCAATCGAAAATTCCGCGATCACAAAACAAAATGGACTATGTCGAATTTTTATTAAATTTTAGTGTTCAATACCAAAATGACAAAAACTGGTTAGACTTCGTTTGCATGCCACAATAGAGTATTTTGCACCATGTAGGCAAAAATCTAATAATACATATTCTTGATAGATTTTGTAAAAAGCAAACGAGAAATGTTAATTTCTATTCAGAACGATGCACTATAAATTTTATAACTCAATTTTAAGATTCAAATCTTTGATTAACGTCTGAATAGAACTCTTCAAGTAAATAAAATTGTCGACCAATTTTTCTCAGACCAAACGATATATTGACATTTTGTTAATATATCGTTTGGTCTGAGAAAAATTGGTCGACAATTTTATTTACTTGAAAAATCAATTTTAAGAATTGTATTTTTTAATCTGTTCTTCAAAAGTATAAAACGCTATTCGTCATGTTGGATTCCGGCGTGACGTCACTTTGTCTGTAAGCTATCTTGGTTTATGTTGTGCTGTGTGTTATTTTAAAGTTATTTCAAGTTATTATCACGTTTTCAGACTTCTATCCCGTACCATAGCAATCTTAAATATTTTTAATTGTACAATAGTATGGTTTCTGTACACTATCGTTATTATTTACGATTGTAGTGACGCCACGAGCCGTTTTTGCGCGAAAATTCATAATAATAAATTAAAAGTTGATTTTATGGTACTATTCGGTAATATAATTGTAATGCTTCTTTATCACTTTAGGATTCATTTAAAACACTTTTCAAAAAACAGCATAATAGTTTTTATCTAGAACTACAGATGCTATACCGACTTGCAATATTTTGGAATAGTTATAAAGTTCGTTTGTCTGCATCTAGTCCAACATAGTTTTTACCTAATTTTGTGGGGCTAAAAATTGTGGATACACAAATTCACCAGATCCAACTGGAGGTATCCTATATAAATAAATAACTGTCCGATCTAGAAATTCGTTATTTCCGATTCTACTCATCCTCCATTCGTCGTAGCCTAATAATAAGTAGGTATTTAAAAATGTACCTATTGTTTTATATCTAGTGTAGGTTCCCTCGAGACGAAATCGAGATTAAATTAAGACGAGAAATAAGCTTAAAAAAATCTCAATAAAATTGTGAACTGCAGAAAGATGCTTCACAGGAATACGACCATGAAGTCTATCTTTTTATTTCTACAGCGAAAAATGAGGAGTTTGCGAACCCACTGGATTAAATCACTATTAATAATCTTATTTGTTCAAAATTGTCACATAACTGATTTTGTCTTGTGACCTCACATTCACACCTATAACAGGTATATGTAGGCACTTCTTTTTTAAATCCTGTTATATCAATTCCACATTCGAAAGATGCTAAAATCAAATAAAGTTTTTATAGTCTCACTCGCAAAAAAAAAGGTATACCTGTTTATGAATCGCATGAATTTAAAATACGAAATGTAAAAATATCAAATTAACAAATTTGCAGCGTTCGCAAATCTTCCTATAATGGGTGAAAATTGATCCAAGCCGTTAATCATAATTTTTTTGGGAAATATTATTGTTCATAAATAAAAAAAAAATGGTTGTCTGTAAAGTCGGTTTACGGACGATAGTTTTACGTGATAATGTCATAAAGAAACATTGAACCATACTCGTAAAGTGTTGAAAAATAACTTTTTTTATTTTTCACATTATACGTATACGTTTCCAAACATTTATTTTTACATATTTAAATAGTAAAATTAGAGTTCTAAAACTGTAGAAACGGTTTTTAAATATAATGAACCGTTTTCAAAATACACGCAGTTTTAATAAACGGACAGTCGGGTGGTGTGGATTTTTCACTCCCTGTAAGTATATTTACGAGCGAACTGTGCCAGTCTATTGGAAGTTTGTGTCTTGTGATGTTTAATAAATAAATTTTTGTAGCTGTCAAATTTGGGCCGATCGTGCTTCTCTATCGCTTATACTGCGCTCTCGCTTGCACGCACAGGGTCAGGCAGAACGTGACACATTTCGGAACGTGACACTTTTTTATACATGCAGCCGGTGTTTAATCAATTTATAAGATTGGTGTTTCATCAATTTATAAGACGTTATCACGTCAAAACCTCTAGGAAATTTTATTTTTACTTGTATTTATTTATTAAGCTGAGGATAATAATGTTTGAGTAATCTGTCTATAAAGTTTTAAATGTGGAAAATTCTTGGGAATAATAAACTTCTAATGCAGTGTATTTATTTAATACATTTTATTTGCCAAAGTTGCGACTTGGATTCAGTCTTTTTCAAGGCGCTAAAATACTATTTTACACTAAGGTCAATTTTTTAAAATCATAAAATATATGTAACATGCAAATGCAATACTGTTAATATTTTAATTTACAAAGATATTTTTATTTTACTTTCTTAAGCACATGGTACTTTTATTAAAAAATAGAAAAATAGTGTTTTTAATAAAAGTGACATGTGATCAAGAAAGTAAAATAAAAATATCTTTGTAAATTAACTTATTGACAGTATTACATTTGTATGATACATATACATATATTCTATGATTTTAAAAAATTGACTTTAGTTTAAAATAGTATTTTAGAGCCTTGAAAAAGACTGGATTCAAGTCGAAACGTTGTCAAAAAAAATGTATTAAATAAATACACACTTGAAGTCTATTGTTTCCAAGAATTTTCCACATTGAGTATAATAATATTTCATATCTTTTCTCTTAAGTTCTCTTTTCTTTCGAAAGTTTATTTATTTAAATTTATTTAGTAAATCAGTGTCGAGTAAAGCTGCTGTTATTATTTGTCGATAATATGAAAAAAATTTCAAATAAAAAACTAATTTATTATTATACAGGGTGAGTCAGACCACCCGTATCGGTCGTTTTTTTCGAAAACGGTTAGTCGTAGAGAGTTGTGTCAAAAATCTGTATTATAAAAGCCCTAATGAAGAATCGAATGGTTATATATTTTCCCCTCGGAAAGGTCGGCTTCCCTGTTAGTTTGCTCCGGAATGTTCAGAACTCCGAAATGTTAAATGGCAAGATAGGTCGAAAGTGGTATTGTAGAAAAGATCTTTAAAAAATAAGCAAGTTTTGTAGGACACTTTTTTTTGTTACTGCCACCCCTGTTAAGTAATATTCGTTTGAAATTATTAAATTAACATGTCAGAATAACACGGCATTTAAAATTTAGTTGCCTAATTAAACAATGTCACAAATGTTCAAACTGTCTTCAATTTACTTCTAAACACTGCGGAGCTCTTCTAGATATGTTATGAATACCTGGAAGTATTTTCCGACAAAAAAAAACAATTGCAATTTTTGAAAACTTATTGTGACATTGTTTAATTAGGTAACTGGATTTTAAATGTCGACTTTTAAAATTAAGTTTGTTATTCTGACATGTTAATTTAATAAATGCAAACGAATATTACTTACCAGGGGTGGCAGTAACAAAAAAAATGTCCTACAAAACTTGCTTATTTTTTAAAGATCTTTTTAACAATACCACTTTCGATCTATCGTGCCATTTAACATTCCGGAGTTCTGAACATTCCGGAGTTCTGAACATTCCGGAGCAAACTAACAGGGAAGCCGACCTTTCCGGGGGGAAAAAATATCACCATTCGATTGTTCATTAGGGCTTTTATAATACCGTTGTTTGACACAACTCTCTACGACTAACCGTTTTCGAAAAAAACGACCGATACGGGTGGTCTGACTCACCCTGTATAGCAACTTTTATCAATTATTTTAAGGCCACCAGCCTAGCCTCGATCGATATTGTCAATTTACCATTTTTTAATATAAAAATATGTGAGCCACCGTGGAACATCTGGCAGATGAGAAGCATTAGCGAAATTGTAGTAACTAAATTTCGCCTTGTCATCTAACGAAATTCTAGTAAATAAAACGTATCAACAACGCATGTTCGCCACTCCAACAAACGCAGCAAGCCCAAGTAAAACGTAACTCGTCCCATGAACAGCGTCGCGCCAATTGCACGGTTTTACTCACAACAAAACGCGTCGTTAGACGTTTCAGATCAAAAACTGAAAAAAACAATTGATACTTTTGCCAGTTTTCGGATTAGAACGTAAAAACTGGGAGCTTGCAATAGAAGAGCCATATAAAAACACCAAACAAATAACGGGCATTGCAAAACGTTCAAGCCCACTGTTAAAACTATAAGACGATAAATAAAGTCGAATACTGGTTTTTAAAAAGCTATCAAAAAATACAATATAATGTACAGGTAAGCGATACATTGTTAACGTATTTAGAAGTACCAACACAATTCCCCGGGCTCACCAAACAAACTTGCATTATACCTATACGATAAGAATTGATGCAACGGTACATAACTCATGGCAGTAATAAAAACCGCGAAAAGTAGTAAAATCCGTGTGTGAATTTAAAGATCGTATTTTCCATAAGCATCCCCAAGAGCTATTGCTCCATAGACTCCCGCATACGTACCTACTGTGAAAAGTCAAGAGCTCGTGGCGAAAAAGTGTAGGAGTTTTGAAATATTTTTAATAGTAATTCAGGGTGTAAATACTACAGTCAGCAAGTCAACTATGGGAACACCTGACTCCTACGATGCACTTTGAAAGGAGTAAAAAAATCGGAAATAGCTAAAAACCAGTCTATATTAATAATATTTTCATTCATTCAAAGACCATAGAAGGTATAGTATAAGTCAACAGAATCAATAAATAATTATCGATAAAAGAGTTTTTTTTTACACTTTTATATGTATTAACTTTTTTTTAGATGAGTTATGTTACAGTTAGTAATTATTATAATATATTACAGAGTAGCTACTGTTTGCTACAATTGTTAAGAAACACCCATTGTTACAACGCTATCAACATAGAAAAATTAGTTTACTTTTTTCAAACAATGTCACCGTCGGGATACGAACCTCGAATCTTTCCACTATCGCGGCGGTAGTTACATTACACCACAGTGACACAACTATCAAACTATCATTCTAATATTTATAGCATTGGTAACTGATTTTTTCACATCATGCGAGAGCCAATTATATGAGTTAACGCTAGATGTGAACCATCACAATAGTGAGAGCTATGAGTGAATCAAAGGTGAAATTGTTTCCTTACATTACACTGTGGTGTAATGTAACTCAGTCCGCCGCGATAGTGGAAAGATTCGGGGTTCATATCCCGACGGTGACATTGTTTGTAATAAAAATAAACGAATTTTTCTATGTTGATAGCGTTGTAACAATGGGTGTTTCTTAACAATTGTAGCAAACAGTAGCTACTCTGTAATTTATTATTAACTTCACTTATGAATGTATCTATTTTTGTATTATTAGAATCTTTCAATTTAATTTTCATCCACTTCCAGACGTCTGAATAATTTGAAATTTTGCACGCGTACTTAGAACCCATGACAATACAAGTATTTTTATAAATATTTCTAAATATACGGATAATTTGTATAAACACAGTCATTTAAGTGTTGGTTTTAAGGTTTTAATTAAAATTAGAGTTAAAAAAAATTGGTTGTCTGTAAAGTCGGTTTACGGACGATAGTTTTACGTGATAACGTATTCCGTAATACATAACCTAAATTTATATAATAATTATAATAATTCGAATCTATGATATTGCATCTTTCGCTTCAAATTTAGGTTAATTTTGTTTATTTAAATTACTCACCATATAATATAATTGTTTTTTTTTTAACTTTCTTTCTTTCGTATTTATTTTAAGTCTCAAAGATTAGCTGTCATAATATTTATAAAACAATTGTTTCACTGTTTATAATATAAAATTCCAAAACCTACTTACAATATTTAAGTATTTTCATACGTCAAAAAATTGATTTTTATAATGATAAAATTTGTAAGAAAATGATTTTTTCGAGAGATGAGACCTAGCTAAAACGATTTTTTGCCCCCCAAAATCCCTTTTCAGTAAATTTCATCCAAATCGTTAGGGCCGTTTTCGAGAAAAGCACGCACAGGGTCAGGCGGAACGTTACGCGTTACGAACGTTAGGAACGTTACGTTAGGAACGTTACACTTTTTCGTGCATGCAGCCGGTGTTTTATCAATTTATAAGATTGGTGATTCATCAATTTATAAGACGTTATCACGTCAAAAA
Source organism: Xanthostigma xanthostigma (assembly GCA_963575645.1). Taxonomy (NCBI): domain Eukaryota; kingdom Metazoa; phylum Arthropoda; class Insecta; order Raphidioptera; family Raphidiidae; genus Xanthostigma; species Xanthostigma xanthostigma. The sequence continues at coordinate 20,931,331 of OY754468.1, forward strand.
CTAAAAAAAAGCACTCTTTTATAGCAACGTGGACTAAAAAGTAAAAAATAATTTTTAAGTATAAAGATTTTGTTCAACAACAATAGAAAGTCCCCCTATATCGAGTTGAAAGATATTCTATCGCTGTTAAACAAAATCTATACCTATATTTAAAAATTATTTTTAACTTTCTATAAAGACTATAACCTATTGTTTTTTCCCAAAAAAAGTTTTTTTTAAGATAAAACGTGTCACATCTCTATAAACTTTTAACTTCCGGTTAATTTTATCCTACCTGCGATAGAGTCTGTATATTTTTACGCATGTTTATTTGATTACATCTCCATTAATATCTGGCAAATATTTTTTTTTCTAAGATAGATTAAATTTATATCTTCTGATATAAATAGTATAAATAAAAAGGGGCTTAAACGTAAATCTCTCAGCTACCCAAAGCTTTTGCAAATTTTTATCACAAACTCTTAGTCTATAAAAGTGCAGTTCGCTTATTGCGAGAAAGGCGATAAACCATGCAACACCGGCAACCAGCAGAGAGCATTGGCTGCTCCAGACTTACGTTTACAATCGATTTAAATAATAGTCTCTGTAAAGTCGCCTTCAGTTATCTTGCTACTTGAAGTTTTTATAGCTTCATACCGCTCTACTTCCCATATTGCCCACATTAAAGTTGAATGGAGTGCACTATAGTGCATTTCTCGAAATTTACATAAATAACCTGATAAACTAAAGATATGTTAAGGCCGCTGCACACGAGGCTGACTTTGCTGCCATAGAATCACTGCTGGTTACCGTGCTGGCTACAAGGATGGAAATGACGTCACTGCGGGTTTGCGTACCTCGTCACAAGATGGATTTTAGAATTAGAATCGGGACTTTATTGACTGCTTGTTTTTAGAAAAAAACCAATCAGGAAACCGTATCTTGTCACGTGAACGACATGGACAAACGCACACAAACAAACATGGCGTCACAGTGTGTGTTCTGTTCAGAGACAATAAACGTTCACTTCTGCTAACATTCGAACTGTCACTGCGCGCGCACCTATCTACAAAGGAAGCTTTGATACACGCATCATGTGAAGCCATCACGAAACCCAGCACCACAACTCGCTTGAAACCAAGCAGTCAAATCTAGAAAGGAATATAACGGTAAAACCAGCCTCGTGTGCAGCGGCATTTATATCTGTTCAGTATTTAATCTTAAGCTTAGAATACGATTTAATAAAATTGTCATATCGTCTTTAAGGAAAACTATTTCTATTGTGAAAAGGAGTTTAAAGACAAAATCTTCTCCTTGCATTTCACCAACCTTGGGACCCAAGAGCCGTCACTGCACGGTAGGGTAAAAATACAGGATGTTTCAAAACATTTATTGGAAAATAAAGGTGTGATTTCTTGGCTAAATCTTAGAAAAAAAAGTTCCTATTAACATAGGTCTGCAAACGCATCGTTTTCGAGACACAAGGTGTCAAGAAAAAAATGATTTTTTGTTTTGTTTTTTGACGATATTTAAGGAACCCTTTGAAATACAATGCTCAGGTTTTGTGCACATCTTATCATTAATATCTATTAGCTTTTTTTTAAGCAAATCAATTTTTCTCATAAGCCAGTGTTTTTTGTCCCTAATTTTTATGACACTAGAAAAATTAGCATTCTGCAATGTTTTCTATATAGGCACCTCTGATCAAAAGCTCTAACGTGACCTGTATTAGAGAAAAAGGGCAGTTTATGACGAAAAACATGAAAAAAGTAGCAGCATAATCACAAAAACTTATTTTACAAAACTAAGCAAATGACAGAAAAAACAAGAAAAATCACAGCAATCACAGCAATTGTTGAAAAATGTCCACCTGGTCGGCAAAAAATATTTTTTAACACCCTGTATCTCGAAGCGGCCTCATGTTAATTGAAACTTCTTTTTCTTAAAATTAATCAAGGAATCACACATATGTCTTGAAACATCCTGTACATTACTACATACATAGCTTTAAGATTAGATTAGCGAAGACAATCAAACAAATAACAATAATTTAGATATAGAAAGGAAATAGTTTTATTCAGTTAATACACTCTAGTAATAATAATTTATTAGAACGGTGGATAGCACTTATATTATATAACTTTCTGGCAGCGTATAACTACGTGTGGTGAAACTTATAGAAACCGCATAAACTGAAGAAATCTATAATTTAAGAAGAAAGTGCAGTCAATAGAGCACGTTTTCCGGTTAATACAGGCAGATTTTTTAAAACCCAAATACCCCATTATTTCGTAGAGAGAGAGAGAGTTTTCGAAAATAAAAATTTCGAACAAAAGTTGAAGAGAATAAAAAAAACAACATCGGTGTAGTTCTTTTTAATTTGGTAGAGCCGTGTACGAGATATCAAGGTCAACTCCACTTTTATAAACAAGAACCCTTATATTTTACCCCAGATTATTGTTCTTTGTGTCAAACAAAATAATTTTTGTACCAAACATTTTTCAATTTAATGAAATCCTGAAACGCTGTTTGAATCTCAATTAATCCCATGTTTCCTGTTTCTGCCTCGCATAGGCTGAGCTGTCGCATTTTGTTTGTTTGTGTGTTATAGTTGCATCAGAAAATAGTCGGGTTTTTCGAGTTTGTTCCCGACTCACTCAATTCACTAAAATAGGAAACATAGGATGCATTGAGAACCAAACAGCGATTCAGGATTGCATAAAATCGAAAAATGTTTGGTACAAAAGTTGTTTTCTTTGACCTAAAAAACAATTATCAGAGATAAAAAATAAAAAAAAAAATGACACCAATATTTCTGTCTCCATTCACTGCAACTTTTATCCTAAACTTTTTTTTCAAAAACCCTTCCTCTACAAAAGAAAAGGGTGTTTGGGTTTAAAAAAGCCACCATGTATAAAAGCTAGATTTATATTCGCTTTCTGATATCTTGGCGCGATTACAGTGAAGTACAAAGTTCAAACAATTCCGTAATAATCATACAAATCAAATTTGCTAAGATTTTCTATATGAGAACCAAATTGGGAGACTGTTAATTAGTTTAAAATTGTTGAACGTAATAATAAATTTCAAAAAGATTAAACCTTTTTTTCCGGGTGTTTATAATCTCAAACATTATCTAATTTGGAAAAGATCAAGGCATGAATTTGTTTTCACAAAATGCAATTCAGCGATTATACGAACAAATATCCGAAAATCAGTAGCATCGGTTTCAGGACGAATAATTAATTCTTCAGATATTTCACGTATTTAAAAATAAGCCGTTGCTTTTTTATGGAAATCACGACTCGACCTTCTTTCATTTTTTTCTGCAATTGTTCAAATATAGCCACTTTCAGTTATTTTGACAATCGAAACTTTCCACATAGTGCTCTGTGTAACAGCATAGCTTTTGAAGGGGTGAATTTTTTTCCCATTATCAGCGGCAAATATATGTTTACCTCCCGTTTTCGAGGATGCTGAGCACGGTGGTGAGGCTGCATATCACGTCCGACCCCTATCAACCCCTCCACCGGCCAATACTCACCCCCGAAAGGGGTGAATTTTTTTTATATTATCACTGGAAACACATTTGTCCCCGTTTCCGAGGATATTGAGAATGGAAAAATAAAAAAAAATTCACCCCTTTCGGGGGTGAGTATTGACCGGTGGAGGGGTTGATAGGGGTCGGACGCGATATTCAGCTACATCACCGTGCTCAGCATCCTCGAAAACGGAAGGAGAACATGTATTTTCCGCTAATAATGGAAAAAAAATTCACTCCTTTCGGGGGTGATTATTGACTGGTGGAGGGGTTGGTAGGGCTCGGACGCGATATTCGACACCACTAACGTGCTCAGCATCCTCGAAACGGGGGTAAAGTACTTTTTTCTGCAGGGAATCCTATAGTAAATCGCGTTTAACCTCTCCCGGGGGTCGTTTTGACCGGTTTGAAGGGTTGGGCCACCCCAACGAGAAATTCTGACGCCGCCATTGTGTTCAGCATCCTCGAAAACGGGGGCGGAAGGTAGTTTTATTCCGGCTCAAAATAATTACCATTTTCGTGTTTTTTCCGACTCACACACGCCAGTAATAGTCTAAGGTTCGATTGTCTCGATCTGTGTTCATTTTATCTTTTTATTCAAGTTCCGTTGATGTTGAGTGTGCCGGCTAGAAAAATTGATCGATAATTTTATTTATTGAAGATAATCCTTATCATAATTTAATATTGTATAAAATAAACTTAACCCTAGGATGCATAAGGTGAGTCTGCGGGACTCACGCTGTTAGTTGAAGTTGCGTATTATCGTAACCGATAAAGCTACAATATTTTCGCTTTAGGAATGCTTTATTTAAACTGTTTTATAACACCTTCTTTGCACATTACCAGGATTTCCACAAAAAAAATTTAACAATATTTTCACCTGTACCACGTTTGTACATAAGGTGAGTCTCTGAGACTCAGGTATAAATATAGCTTTACTTGGAGGTATTCGTAAATGGCAACGTTGTAAATCTTAAATGTTATGTCTATAGTTATGTTTATAGTTGTGTCTATGGTTTTGTTTATTGTTATTTATACATAATGGGTGTTCGATACTGTTGAGTAACCAGCGTTGCCATGAAAAGAATACACAACAAATGTTGAGTAACCAGCGTTGCCATGAAAAGGATTCAGAATAAAAATAAAAACAATATAACAAGTCAGAAAAAATATGTGAAAAAAAAAAAAAAAAGTGCTTAATCATTATCTCACTTAATCAGTTATAATTTGTTAAAGTTCACGCTACATTTGGTCCTTCGAGCCGGATAAGTGAGAAGTGATAGTTAAGTAATTGCTACAAATACCTTCATTATTTAAAAAACTGGTTTATATAAAAGTTTATACTGTGTGTACAACCAAAAAACGTCTGTGCGGCAGAGGAGTAGAATTACTGCGCAAACATAATCACAGGTGCATTATTAATTTATTGCCTCTTCGTCTCACACTGCAGTCCAAGGAGCTATAATTTGGTTTACTTAAAATCGTGCAAATCTCTATAATAACTACAATGTCTGTTCCGCCACCGTCCCCTCCTGTCAACCATAAGCTTGAACAACGGCTTAAGCTGCAGGAGATTCGCTCCACTGCGATAAGAAATATCGCTGCTGAAGGTGAAACTGGTTCGTTTGCTTCTCTCAGCCGCTCAGCACTCGCCTTCAAGATGGGAGCGCTCGACACGGCATGGAATGCTTTCAGCTCTCTTCACCTTTCCTTATTTGAAGGAAAATTCGACGGACTTCTAGACACCGCTTACGTGAAAAAGGACATGTACAACTTAACGTTCAAACATTATAATGCGGCCAAGGTCGCTCTATTGGAACGCAAGGAGGAACTAGAAGGTACTCGTGACATACCCACGGGCGCCACCCTGCTCGAGACTTCATTCGCTCAACTAGGAGGTACGTTGCTACAGAAGCTTCCAGAAGTTCCTCTACCCACATTTAGTGGCGACTATTTGGAGTGGACACATTTCCATGAAATGTTCACGTCGCTTATTGGGACAAACGAGGCTGTCACTCCTGTCGTAAAAATGCATTATTTAAGAACATCGCTGAAGGATGAAGCCGCTGACGTTGTCGCTAATCTGCCGATTACAGGAGAGGCATTTGCTACCGCATGGGACCTTCTTGTCAATCGCTACGACAATCCACGTCGCCTGTTGTTCGCTCATATTGCTAAGCTCCTGGCTCGAGAGAAAATCGCTCCACGCTCTGCCAAGGCTCTTGATGAGTTGCTACGCTCAACCAAGAAGGCCTTGGACGCTATACAGGCTCTCAATGTTCCCACTGCTTCCTGGGACCCACTACTAGTTCATCTGACAATCAACCGTCTAGATGATCGACTCAGAGAGAGCTGGGAAAACAAGTTGGGATCATCCAACGCCATTCCGTCGTACTCTGAGCTTCAGATCTTCCTGACTGGCCGAGCTAGGGCCATGGAGACAATTGAGATCAGTACTGATGCACCATCTGAATCTAAACTAATCCCAGCTAAGGCTACTTACTCTTCACGAACTTCCGCTACAAAGCCAACCTTTTCAAGGTCATCGGCCTCCGTGAACCTCTCGTCAGTAGCTGCTGCAACAGATGCTCTGGGACTTTGTGCCATCTGTTCCGAGAAGCATTTCGTGCTGTTTTGCCCTACTTACCGGGCAAAATCTATTGAAGAGCGCATCGAGGCAGTGAGGTACTATCGCCTCTGCTTCAATTGTTTGGGCAGACATCGCATCGCTGACTGCAGAACCAAGCAAACCTGCCAGAAGTGTGGTGAGTATCACCACACTTCTATTCACATTGACCGACCTTCCCGTGATTCACAGCCACGTGAGTCTCCTCTCAGGCGAGTCACTTCCACCAGCTCAATGTCTTCTTCAGCTACCCAAACCGCTGCTGACGCTCTAGAGAAACAATCTCAACACTGACTAATTACGCCATCCGTTACGAGCCCTATCTCTACTACGACTGGTTTCAACCGCAAGAGGCAACCATTCTCCACCTCTGAGTCTGTTGTTCCTTCGCTGAAGAGAGTTACCTTCGCCGATGATCTACCTATCTATATGCCTGCTTTCGCTACTACCTCTGCCATTGCGACATCTGCTAGCACTACAGGAAATCTCTCTAAGCCGACTGTTTTACTCGCTACTTGTAAGGTTTCAGTATCCGCTCCAAGGTGTCAGTCGCTAACCGCTCGAGTTCTGGTCGACCAAGGCGCTGAAGTTTCATTCGTCACTGAGAAGTTCGCCAAGAAGCTGGGAGTCATGATACAACCTACCGCCGTCTCTCTTCTTGGCATAGGCAACACATCCGCTGGATACACTCGTGGAACGTGTTCTCTGGAGCTCCAATCCTTACACTCCGATGACAAAATTCAGCTTCAAGCTTATATTCTTCCAGTTCTTACCGCTCACCTACCGTCATTCACTATGAAAGATCCTCACTGGCCCCATTTAGACGGTTTGCAACTTGCCGATCCAGGGTTTCTGATACCTGGATCCGTGGACATGGTGCTTGGGGCAGCTCCAACTGGACTGATTATCGATCATGAAGTGATTAAAGGACCGAGTAACACCCCAGTCGCTCAATCCACCATGTTTGGATGGATTATTTTTGGAACAGTTGACTCTTTGAGTTCAACCGCTGCCATGTACAGCCATCATGTCTCCACTGATCAGGATCTCCATGACCTACTCTCACGTTTTTGGTCGCAAGAAGAGACTCCTACCTCTACTGTTCCGCCACTCAGTCCATCTGATGAAGAGTGTGAAAAGCACTTTATCAACACTCACTCCAGGGATGCCTCAGGTCGCTACATAGTAAGGCTTCCGCTCAATTCTTCGGCAACTCAACTGGGTAACTCGCTCTCTACCGCTCGTAGCTGTCTCCAGAGCACTCTCCGACGTCTAGCTGCTAACCCCTCCTTCAGTACACTCTACAACAACTTTATGAGTGAGTATGACCAGCTTGAACACATGAAAGTAGCATCTTCTATCGTTTCAGAATCTCTCCCTGTATACTACTTGCCTCATCATGGCGTACTGAAGGAGCAGAGCACCACTACGAAGCTAAGAGTAGTTTTCAACGGTTCCAGTAATACTTCTTCCGGGGTTTCGCTCAACGACATCCTCCATTCTGGACCCAAGATCCAGATCAATCTGTCCGATGTACTTCTCTGGGCTCGCCGTCACCGATTCGTCTTCGCCACGGACATCACTAAGATGTTTCGACAGATCAAGGTCCACCCGCTTGACTGGGACTTGCAGCGTATCCTCTGGGTCGACCAACATCATCAGGTCGTCCCATATCAGCTTACTACGGTGACTTATGGAACTCGTTGTGCTCCGTTTCTAGCCGTTCGCACTCTTCTTCAGCTAGTGAATGATGAAGGTCATCGTTTCCCGCTCGCCGTTGACCCTCTCACTAAAGGTCGATATGTCGATGACATCTACGGGGGAGCTGATTCTGTTCAAGACGCTACCTTGATCGCTCAACAGCTTACCGACATGTGTTCCGCTGGAGGTTTTCCGCTCGCTAAGTGGGCCAGTAACTCCCCAGAACTCCTCGCTCAAGTATCACCAGCTGCTAGTACTACCGACGACCCCATCAGCTTCGAGGAATCTACTATCAAGGTGCTTGGTCTGACCTGGCACCCACCTCAAGATAAGTTCAAGTTTACTTATTTTTTATCTACTGAGAAGACAGTCACCAAACGATCTATTCTTTCCGAAACAGCTCGCTTGTTCGATCCGCTGGGATTCCTCGCGCCACTTGTGATACGAGCCAAGATGCTGCTCCAGGAACTATGGCTAGAGAAACTTGGCTGGGATGAGCCACTTTCACCGGTTCTCACTCATAAATGGCTCCTATTCCGGGATGATCTACGGTACATTGAATTGCTTGAGATACCCCGCTGGCTCCACTTATCTTACGCCGCTACAGTAGAGATACACGGCTTCGCTGACGCATCGCAACTCGCTATGGCTGCGGTAATTTTTCTCAAGGTCACCGCTACTGATGGCAGCTCTACGATTTCGCTTGTATGTGCTAAAACACAAGTTGCTCCGCTTAAACATCTAACGATCCCGAGATTAGAGCTCAACGCTGCTGTGATCCTCTCTCAGCTTACTCGCTACGTCCAGACTACGCTTGAGCTTGGTGACGTTTCTATCGTTCTCTGGACAGACTCCGCTGTCGCACTTACATGGATCCGAAGTCATCCCTCTCGTTGGAAAGAGTACGTTTGTAATCGAGTAACGAAAATTCAAGAGCTTCAACCCTCAGCTAAGTGGCGTTTCATTGCTGGGAAGCAAAATCCCGCTGATTGTGCTTCTCGAGGACTTTGTACTCGCAAACTGAAGCAGCATTCGCTCTGGTGGCATGGGCCCCCATGGATATTACAACCTTGTGAAGAATGGCCTACATTCGATCCTCCCGCTGCAACAACCGCTCACCTTGAAGAAAAACCAGGTCTTTTCTTCAATGTCGCTATAGACGCAGATACACATTCTTTCTGGGATCTAATTACTCGCTACTCTTCGCTGTTACGTCTAAAACGAACCACAGCGATCTGTTTACGCTTCATTGCTCGCTTAAAAAAGGTACCACACTCTTCGCTAACTACACCGCTGACTACCGCTGACCTGGAAACCGCTAGAGTATTGATCGTCAAGATAATCCAACAATATTTCTTCGCTGAGGAGTTGAGGACGTTAGCCAAAGGCAATCAGCTCGCTAAATCGAATCATCTAACCAAGTTGACACCATTCCTCGATCATCAAGGTGTACTACGAGTTGGCGGACGCTTGAAACATTCGCTGCTTGATACTGACCAGAAGCACCCCGCTATTGTGCCTCGAGGATCACCTCTAACTACTCTTCTAATAGCTGACGCTCATCACCGCACTCTACATGGCGGTACTCAACTGACACTCGCTTATCTACGACGTTCGTACTGGATTATTGGTGGTCGCGCGCCAGTACGATCCTTCATTCTTCGCTGCGTCACTTGCACTCGCCATCGAGGGCTACGAGCTCAACAGCTGATGGGACAATTGCCCACTGCGAGAATAACGCCTTCACGTGCCTTTCTTCATACCGGTATAGACTATGCCGGTCCAATTACTTTAAAAGCTTGGAAAGGACGTGGTTCCAAAGCCCACAAGGGTTGGATTGCAGTTTTTGTGTGCTTTGCTACATCAGCTATTCATTTAGAAGTTGTCACCGACTATTCTTCAGACGCTTTCATCGCTGCATACAGAAGATTCGCTAGTCGTCGAGGCATCTGCCATACGCTATACAGTGATTGTGGTACTAATTTCGCTGGGGCAGATGCCACTCTAAAAAGTCTTTTCAAGGTAGGATCAAAAGAACTGAGACAACTCGCAACGCTGCTCTCAAATGACGGCACCAACTGGGTCTTCAACCCACCTGGAGCACCCCACTTTGGTGGTAAATGGGAAGCCGCGGTAAAATCACTAAAGTTCCATCTACAACGCGTCATTGGTGAAACCCTTTTAACTTACGAGGAGATGACTACTTTTCTGAACCAGGTCGAGGCCGTATTAAACTCTCGGCCCTTGGCACCGCTTTCTGAGGATCCTGCAGACCTGGAAGCGCTTACCCCAGGTCATTTTCTTATCGGTGAGCCACTTACTTCTGTTCCTTCACCTTCGCTGAGTGAGATCGCTGAGACGAGACTCTCTAAGTGGCAACTTATACAGCAGAGAACCGAACACTTCTGGAACAGATGGTCCGCTGAGTGCTTGCATCGCTACCAGTCTATCTCAAAATGGCATCATCCCTCTAATGAGATTAAAGTCGGCTCCATGGTATTTCTAACTGATGAACGACTACCTCCAACTAAGTGGCCTATTGCGCGAGTACTTTCACTGCATCCTGGTAAGGACGGACTTACCAGAGTTGTCACTATCAAGACCGCAACATCTACGCTGACGAGGCCAATCGCTAAACTCTGTGTGCTACCAGTCTCAGCTTTTCAAGAACCGTTTGTCAACGCTGTTGCCAAAGGGGTGGAGAATGTTGAGTAACCAGCGTTGCCATGAAAAGAATACACAACAAATGTTGAGTAACCAGCGTTGCCATGAAAAGGATTCAGAATAAAAATAAAAACAATATAACAAGTCAGAAAAAATATGTGAAAAAAAAAAAAAAAAGTGCTTAATCATTATCTCACTTAATCAGTTATAATTTGTTAAAGTTCACGCTACAGATACTTATCAGAGGAGTTCATTCAGTTCTCGTGAATTTGAGTGCATAGACGTTTTTCTTGTTATATTTTATCAGTGTTCCAGAGTTTGCTTGAGTTATTAATTGTCAGGTAAGAGTATTTATATATTACTAATTGTGTTCCTTAGGGATATTACACATGGATGGTGGATAATAAAGGAGTCCGTACTGTATTTATAACTTTTTTATATAAAACATTTATTTTTTAGTACATCATTGTAATATGGCATCAGGTCGCAAAAATAGGTCGTCAGTTAGGTGCAATGATCCTGATTTTGATCAGATAGTTCTACAGTGGACTGCTGAGGCCGAATCAGATTTTTCTAGTTCCAGTGACGACTTAGAATTCGATGAGGATTTTATTTCAGAAACACCCGATAGTGACGAAGAATATGCAAGTTCGTCTGATAGCGAAGAAGAAGAAAACCCAGTGTCGAGTAATAACGATACTCAGGATGAAACAGTTATGGTTGGATTAAATGGTTATAAATGGAAATCTATTGCCCCTCCTCCAACAAAAAGTCTTTGTCATAACATTGTACGTTTTACTGCCGGTCCAAGACAACGAAATAAAATTTTTTCCGTGCTCGATTCTTGGAATGCATTTATAACTGAAGAAATTGTTCAAGAAATTGTTATGTGCACAAATAGAGAAAATGAAAACAGTGCAAAGAAGAAGCCAGAAATCATTGAATTTTATAATAAAGCAAAAGGAGGCGTCGACCATATGGATCAAATGGTGGGGAATTATACTTGCAAAAGGCAAACAAGACGATGGCCTTTTGCGGTATTTTCTAACATGTTAGATGTCGCTGCTCTTAACGCATTTTTTTTGTATACAAGCGAGCATACATTTGAAATCGGCAAAAATCATCGAAGGCGACTTTTTATAAAAGATCTTTGCAAGGCATTAGTGACACCCTGCATGGTAAGAAGGTCTAAAAACGCATATTTGCGCAAAGAAACATTGAACGACATGAAAATGTTTATCGAAATTACGACACCAATCGCAAATGAAGAACTACCAGCAAAAAAACGGCGTTGTTACGAATGTCCCTCTAAATTAGGTAGAATGAGCAAAGTTATATGTAGCAAATGTACAAAAAATGTATGTAGGGAACATAGTTCTATAATTTGCAATAATTGTAAATAAATATTATAAATATATAATTTTGTTTTTTATGCTCAATTCAATGTATCTCTGTTATGAGTCTCGCAGACTCACCTTATGTAAAAGTGTAAAATTTTAACCTTATGCATCCTAGGGTTAAATCCAATGATTTACTGATTTTTTCGAAGTTTCTTTGTGTGCATGTGATCGTCACACCCTAATAACAAGAAATAAAACTAAAATATAGAAATCACTGTTCACTGGCAGGAAGTATTGACCGTTCTAAAAATTCTTGTTAAAATTGACTTGAATAATTAGTCGTAATATAGTAGCATTCATTAGTTTCAACAGTTTGAACGTCCACACATATCGTGTAAAAGCTGACAGCTGAATTTACTGTGGCTCCGTAAATCGTAGTTCCCGTATTGTGAAAAAGTGATAAAACTTTGGAAAATAGAGAGCAATGACCGATTTACAGCTAGGTGTTAGAATTAACTTGAATTTTCTAAATATATAGTCACTCTCAGTTGTCCTGACAGTCGAAGCTACCGCACCACCGTACACTATGATTTATAACCGTAGGTTATTGACTCATTTAAGTTAAGGTCGTTTCACACGAGGCCGGTTTTGTAGCTAGATTCCTTGCTATATTTGGCTGCTAGACAGGGACGGATCTACATAGGCTTAAGCCCTGGACCCCCAAGTGTCGGGGATCCAGAAAATATGAATTCTCATCATAGATGTTTAATACTTTTTCGATATTAATTATTATCATTACTACGGGTGAATGTCAATTTTTTTTATACAGGGTGTTTCGAAGCTATGGGTGCAAAGCCTTAAGTGGGTGTTAGTATAGACCATATAGAACATTTTGAGCCATATTTGTCCTAACCAAAGTCTGATATTTTTTTTTTAGGGAACTTTTACGATTTTAGTACCAAAATCCCAAAATTTTCTAATTAAGTGCTAATAACGCAAAGTTTAAGTGGAAATGTTTATTTTTTTTAATGTAGGTACTTTATTATGTGTTTAATGGTATCAAATAATTTTAAAGCACCGTTTTGACTAAAAATTAAAAGAAGAAAATGGATTTTTATAGACATTTAAAAAAATAAATAAAAAAAAAATATCAGACTTTGGTCAGGACAAATATGGCTCAAAATGTTCTATATGGTCTATACTAACACCCCCTTAAGGCTTTGCACCCAGCTTCCAAACACCCTGTATATTTTGACAATTTTTTTGATGAATTTTGACAACTTTTTTAATGTATTCTGACAATTTTTTTGATGAATTCTCTTAACTTTTTATAGGTGTGTTTTGACAATTTTTTTTGATATTGACAAGTTTGTTGTGTAAATTTCGGCATTTTTGGGTAATTTTGATAATTTTTTGCATGAATTTCGACGACAATTTTGACAAAATAAGCCCCCATTAGATGTCAATAAGCCTTAGGCCCCAAAAAATTTAGATCCGCCCCTGCTGCTACGTTTCAAGAGTGTTGTGGTGGTGACTTTTGTGATGGATTTTCTGTGTTCGCTTCACACGATGAGTGTTTTGAAGCTGGCTTTTTATATGGCTTTGCTGCGCGCGCAGTGACAGAATGTTAACACAAGTGGACTTCATTGTCTCTAAACAGAACACACACTATGACGCAATGTTTGTTTATGGGCGTTTGCCCATGTCGCTCACGTGACAAGATACTGTTTTCTGTTTGGTTCTTGATCAGAGCCAACAGAGAAGCAAGCACGAAAAATAACCCCGATTCTAATTTAGGAATTCAGCGTGTAGACACGCACGGGAGCCCGCAGTGACGTCATTTCCATCCTCTCAGCCGGCACAAGTCCTAGCAGTGATTTCAGCAGCAAAACCAGCCTTTTGTACAACGACTTGTAAGCTTACACTTTACCTACAAGCTATTTGAAAAAAGTACATGTACCACGTGATTTATGGAAAACGCTTCCCGCCAATGACGTAAATTGTCAAGCGTTTATAACTCATGCATTCTCGTCATAAAATAGGATTCTTATAAAAGTAATATCTGTGAAACTTCTTATTAATGAATTTGCGATTCATTTTATTTTATTTTTCATTTTACATGTAATTAAAACGTATTTTTGATAGTAGCTATAATAAATTGCCTTTATTTATACAGCCTTTCTATATGGCTTCGTCGTCACTCATTTGTGTCAGTGTTTCTTGTTTCATTAATTTTACTTGTTAAATTAGCAAGGTGCCTCACAAGAAGTTTCATTTCAATAATTCAAGTGGATCAATATTGTTATGGCTAGAAAATGTGCACAAATTTGGGTATTTCCCAAATAATTGATCCAATTAACAGCAAAACGCCTGGGGTCCTTGCTGAGACAATCATTTAAAAAAACGAATGTGTTTTAGACCATACGACTGAAGTAAAACTTCTTCCTGCCATAATTTGTTATTATTCACCCGAAAATTCACAAAATATGAACTTTAAAATGATTTTACAATATTATTCACTTTAAACGTAGAATATTTAATGTATTGAATAAAATAGTAATTTACAAAATTGTTCAAGAACGAAATTAACAGTCTTATGTAAGAAGAAAGAAATATAAAGATAATGAAAACAAAAGTAAAACATTGCAATTACTTAGCTCTCGGTGGATTTTATGCGTAAATCTTTATGAAATATTATTTAAAGTAGGTTTACACAACTTTTTTCTGTCACCCGATAGCGCCACTGGCAAGTAAAGTATATGTGTCATTCTATAGTTAGTACTGCTTATATTTTCGGCTACCTGATGACGCCATTAGCCAGTGAAGTATTTGTCATCCTCTTTCTATCTTCACTAACTTATATCTTCCTCTCAACTTCCGTTCGCCGCGCCCGATCACACTTCCGCAAATCTCTCGTCAGGCATTCACCAACTTACTCCCCAAGTCAAGCGTCCGTAAAGAGGTTTTGCTTCAAAAATACTAGACGTGACGAAGAAAATTAAAAAAAAATTATTAGTACCTATAGTGTATCGCTTGTGGCCAACGTTTCGAAACGTCAGCCACAAGCGATACACTAGTAAAGCTTCTTTTATCAACTAAAATAGATTTCCTTCGAACCTATTATTTGAAACAAAACTAATCTAACGACTAAACGTGATATAAATTAAAAGAGTATGTTATACGTACTTTCAATTCATTTTCATTTTTTTTTTTTTAGTTTCGTAAGGCACCAGTCCTCCAAACTTACCCGAAACTTTTTTTCTGACCACAATTTTAACCAAAACAGTTCAACTAAAAATCCACACAGCCTAATAACCTAATTTGTATATCCTCGCTAAATCTGACAGCGTAATTCCCATCGATAGCATCGTTTTGAATAATATTTGAATAAAGCATTTATCTTACCTACGTTTCATTCTCATGCATAGAACTTGCACATTTCTGCTCGTAGGAACTAAAGCTACGTTTACAAAAAAAAGCAATAATTAATATGTAAACACTTTTACTAATCGCCATACCCTCCTTTCTGATTCGTTGAAACGTCGAGGAAGTGACACTTTTGAACATTTCCACAAACCTTATAGCCTAAACTTGTTTTCTAATGTAATTAAAAAATGGCTCTTACAAAGGAATGATATTAACGATCTTTTTTATGTAGTTGCATAATATTCGGCAAGGAAAATAAAATGCGTTTGAAACGGTGCATCCAACACAGGCTTTCCTATGGATGTACCTATAGCACCCAGACAGTAATTTATGTTTCGTTTTATTTTTATTTTTTTGTATTTTTATTGAAAATGTGTACCTACATCAGTTTTGTATAAAGTTGTATGTTATGGGAACAAATATATTTCTATTTCCATTTCTATTCTATTTAGAGCACATGATATAATCTACCGAGGACTGCAAACAACGCATTAGGTACTGCGAAATTATAATTGTTTTTTAATTCAATAATCCTAGCAACGTTTCCCACAAAAAAGATCTTTAGTACTAAATCCGTGATTTAATTATTTCCAAAGATAATATTATGTTCGTTTAAACATTCTCATAAAAGTCGAGTTTCATTTATTTAATTAATGTTTAAACGAACATATATTTGAAAATAATGTATTAACGGATTTAGTACTAAGGACCTTTTTTGTGGGAAATTTAATTCTCTACAAAATGTTACTATCAAAAATTTTAAAAAATTTTCTACCCGCTATCCATATTTGTGTAAAAACGTCGTTTTTCCCATGTTAATTAAATGGGAAACAAACTCGGTTTGCGCTGTTCACAGGTTTGATCTGGGAAGCTAAAATTTTAAGAGAATTTTTTTAGGTCCAATGCTAAAATATTAAAATATTGGCCAATGGAACTGAAAATAAAAAAACAAAACAATAAAAAACACCTAGTAATATACACAATCTCATTTGTTTGAGGTTATATTTAGCTGTCATAGTATTCAAATCTGAATGTTTACACTCCATTTGCAAGTACCGGAGAATCACTTAAAACAGAAAATTGAAAAATGTTACCTATATATAGTGTTAAATAACTGACATTGTTGCTAGTGCAAAGCATTTAAACTTTTTCAATGAACCGTTAACACCATCCAGCCAGCCAACATTGTGAAATGTCGCTTTTGGTTATCTGAACGGATTTAATTTATTGCTAAAGTAATTTTAAAACTGTGATTAAATCAGTACAAAGTTAAAATGAATAGCACGTTTATCTATAGTCTGGGAAGGTATTTTTGTAAACGCATCTTTAAATGACGACGACGAGGGCATTGGCTGGTAGCATTGTAGAAGTATATATACCCGGCAGCCTCATACGTCATCTGCATATATAGAGTAGAGTACGGCACGGCGTCGAGCAATTCCAGAGCGCCGTATAAGTTCACGCTGCACCGACACACATACATTCGCTCCACTTGTTACCATTGAATAATGGTCCTGAAACCGCCCCCAGCTTTATAAACATACTTCATCGACTCCTAAACCCAGTGTTCTACTGTGCTCGCTGCTAAACCACAACGGCCACCCCGTACCATTTTCCGATGGGTTACATTTATTAATAATATATCGCTATTTTATGCATAATCTAAATTATAGAATATAGATTATCCTAAAAGTTAGTTTGGCTTTAAACAATTTTTTATCAATAATATTTGTGATTAAAGCTCATCATCAATTGGAGAACGACGAAGCTAACAATATTGTTTATAAAAATTAAACTACTGAACGCATTTCAATAAAGTACCCCGCACAAACCTTATGGGATTTTTTTCTCGGTTAAATTGATCGAAAACATTTTTATCTAAGAAAAAGTGTCCATGGACACATAGCCTAAAAACCAATAGGCTTTTAACAATAGATATGTTTAACGACATTTTAGATATAGTATAGGGATATCCACTATCTTAAAAAATCCCAAGTTCTAGAAATATTTTTTTGAGTGCACTGAGTCCGAATATGACATTATTATTTTATACAGGGTGACACCTTCCAACATTAGTTAGTTTTTCACTATTTTTCTATTTCTAAAAAAAGGCATAAAAGTTGAACATGGAACATGTCTGTGGAGTTCAATCGATATCCCTATATCTAAAATCTCGCTAAACATATCTGCAGCTAAAAATCTATTGATTTTTAGCTATGCGCCCATGGACACCTTTTCTGAGTGACCTTAAAATGTGATATAAAGCCATTTTCGATCAATTAATAATTAACTTTATTTAGGGCACAACCGAGAACCAAATCCCATAAGGTTTGTGCAGGATCCAAATAGTCTAATAGTAAACAAAGCGAGTAAAATGGCGATCCGTCAAAAGTTAAAACCTTTACAGCTCTTACGTACGTACGTATGTACAAACCAATCGACAACTACCGTTCGCAATTTTCAATAACAATTTTACGAGTAACTATGAACTCAATCAATCTAAAAATGGTTCAATTTTATGTATCTCCCTTTTTCAAAAACCTACAATTTGATTCGATTTCGTACGAAATTGACCTAGACATAACTTCTTGTTTGAACGAAACTCAACTCTGACGCGTAAATCGATATAGAGCACACTACTGCTACCGTTGTAGCGTTGTGTGCAATAACTGCAACTAGTTTTTATTTCAGCAAATAATTCCTAAACCTCCTCTCAAACCAGCAGCTTAATATAACAACAATTAAAATAAATATTGTAACAATGTATAAACAGTGCATACAATACATCATGAAATCTGAACGTTAATTAAAACAGTCTTGTTGGTAGTAATTATAAAGAAGACTAATTGAAAATGCATAAATTTAAAAATGCAATTAACTATGGCCAAGAGAAGATTACACTTGCATACGATATGCAAGCTGGGCGTTCTCGCTGCTGAATATTTTCAAAGTCGATAATTTTAAACATCTCAAATACGGTACCTACTGAAAATAAGTATTTGTCTTAATTAAGGTACGAGATTTTCAGTTGAAAGCTCAGGTTTGTCTAAGAGTCAAATGTTTTAATAATTTATTTTGTAGTTTCATGAACAAAGCACTTTAAATAACAGTGATATGTAAATGTAACATGTCATTACATCGTGTAACATTAAATAATGCGTTCTGAAAACACATTAAATGTCCTTGTAAAGGTCAGTTTACGACCTACGTAAAATCAATATTAATTGTTGTTGTTGAACTCCCAGTGGAACTGCCAGTGACAAATAAGACAGCAGAGGTGAGACACTGATTACGGTACAGAGATGGGTCTATCTCAGGAGCGAGCAAATCTTTTGATCGGCGGGCCACATAGCTGATGAATATTTGACCGCGGGCCGGATGGCTGACGAAACTTTCACCGCGGGTCAAAAATTTGCAGAAAAACACATTCTATTTCCGCATTCGGAGAGCAAAAAATAATTTTTTTTAAAATGCTTCGCGGGCCGGATAAAATTGCGCTGCGGGCCGGATCCGGCCCGCGGGCTGCCATTTGCCCAGGCCTGGTCTATCTGCACTTCATTGTCCATATCAAAGACTCTTTCATAATAATCTGGACACGAGATAGCAACTTGCAATTAATATTCTGTCCACTGTTCAATTTTCTCGATGCTTAAATGAGAGAGACTGGCATTTTAAAGGGCGTAAATCGGCTAGTCTCTTACTAAAATGTCTCTAAGTCTACGATACATATTTTAAACTTACTCTAAAATATACAACATGCAAGGTGAGTCACTTTAATACAACCAGGATTTTCGTTGCTATTGATTTTTGAAAATATGCGAGAAAATTAAAGAAGAAACTATTTGTTTCAAAGTGATAAAATATGCTCTTAGGGTACAAAATTGGCTATTTATATTTATATGTATTATTATATTTAAATAATAGTTAAAACTAGATTAACTTAAATTATAGTTCTTCTTTTCAATAAATAAAATTATCGACCAATTTTTCAGACAATATATTAACAAACAATATAAAATTAATACATTAACGTTTCGATCCGGATTTGGATCTTCTTCAGAACGGATTTAAAAATATAAAAAAATAATTAATAATTAGTTTCTATTTACTCTGAATGCAATTCGTGATAGATATTTTTAAAATATAAATATTGAAAAAATATTTATATTTTAAAAATATCTATCACGAATTGCATTCAGAGTAAATAGAAACTAATTATTAATTATTTTTTTATATTTTTAGATCCGTTCTGAAGAAGATCCAAATCCGGATCGAAACGTTAATGTATTAATTTTATATTGTTTGTTAATATATTGTCTGAAAAATTGGTCGATAATTTTATTTATTGAAGAGTTCTAATCAGACGTTAATCAAAGATTTGAATAGTTCTTCTTTGTTATGTTTTATTTTGTAAACATGCTATTAAAGATTATTGCGATTTTTAGACACGTAGTTTTTTTTTTCAAAGCCTACTCACTACACGGAATGATTTTTACGTTGATTCTTCATTTTTAACAGCGTGTAGAAATCAAATAGACGAACAAATAGTTTAAGTAACTTTTTTATCAAAACTTAAAAAAAAGAAAGAAACAGTTTTTCAAAATTCTATTAAATATTTTAAGTTTTATTTAGTTAATTCAAAAGTCCTGTTAACACACGCGAAGAAATGATAGCACGAATCGGACATTCATCCTAAATAATTCGCGGAATGCCCTTTTCGCTACTAAAAGCATGTACAGGAAGCATGGCTACGACGCACGCATCTTTGTGTCCAACAAAACGGGGACAACTTCGAACAATTTCTGTGAATACTTTATAATGACATAACATATTTCCATAGTGACATAATATACCGCCAGGTCAGACCTCAAAATTTAAAAAAACTTTGAAAGTCCGTTCCTATTTCATTTTTGAGTTTTGAATAAAAAGTTAATTGAAATATTTGTTCGCCTATTTGATTTCTACACGCTGTTAAAAAAAAGATTCAACTCTAAAATCAGCCTGTACTACCCTCTTTTAAAATGTCAAAAAATAGTTTCTTAAAATGATAAAATCGATAAGAAAACGAATAATTTCCTGGGATGGGATTTACCTATTTCGATTTTTTGCTTTTCAAAACCTATTTTCAGCTAATTTCATTCAAATCGTTAGGATTATATATTAACGCCAGTCGCCATCTCTCGGTATAAAAATGAAAATCCAAACTGCTTTTGAATTACGTTAAATAAGACTTTTAGTAGATCCTGATCGTCTGTCTCACGAACTCGACGATCCACCGATCGGCTTTAAATTAATTAATGCAATACTTTTCTGTCTAATCGTCGACGCACCGCTTTATTTCGACAATGAATTTATTATAGTCTATTAATACTGTTAATAAAAAAATTCTAGACAAAAGATTTGTGGTGCACTAGCATAGAGCCTGCTGTAGTTGTAAAAGTAATAGGTGCATTGTACGTGTCTGCTCGTTTATTACTGTACAGTTCACATGTACACGTGCGTGCGGCTCTTATACCCTATTATCTCTTATATAATCATTAAGATAATTGTCCTTCAAGATATCTCGCACGCGTGTGCATTCGTCTGGACTAGTTGCGATGGACCATTAACTAACGATTCCTTTAGATCAAAAAAAACTACTACAAGAATGACTATGGACTGTTGCACAATGCGTTGGCCTTATCAAAAAGAACTACGTTGACAATGATCTTAGATTACGACTGTAGTTTACATAATAAAGGCCGCTATACACGAGGCTGTTTTTTGTTGCTGGAATCACTGAAGAGACTTGTGCTGCCTGCGAAGATGGCGTCACTGCGGATTCGCGTGCGTGGTCCCAAGATGGATTTCAAAATTAGAATCGGGGCTATTTTGCGTGTGTCTTTGTCTGCTTGTTTTGATTAAGGATTCTAAAGGCCGCTACACACGAGGCTGGATCTGCCGCTAGATCCCTTGCTACTCATTTTCTAGCGCTGGTTTTCTTGATTGCTATTATGTGGTCGCTTCACACGAGAGGTATTTTCAAGCTTGTTTTGGAAATAAATCTGGTCCGCGCGCAGTGACAAGTTCAAATATAAACACAGAGCAAAACGTGTCTGTTGTCTGACTCTGAGCAGAATGACGCCATGCTGTTTTGTGGGCGTTTGTTCATGTCTCCCGAGATATTGTTTCCTGATTGGTTCTTGCTCAGAGAAAGCCCAGGACCAAGCAAAAAAATACCTCCTGTTCTAATTTTAAAATCTATCTTGTAAGCTAGCAAGCGAGTCCGCAGGCACATCATTTTCAGCCTCGTATCCAGCCTGCCGGCCAGCAGAAGTCCAAGCAGTGTTTCTGGCAGTGTTTCCAGCCTCGTGGCAAGCGGCCTTAATTCAATTCATCACACTGAAATACGTTGCACGACAACTCATAGCCGACAATTAATCGCAAAGACAATTTCTCGCAAAATCACATTTATTGATATATCCATAATTATTTTAATAACATATTTAAGGCTAGAAAATTTAGGGCTATGACATGATATACTAGTTGAGTTTTTATTGATAGTTTAAAAATATAAAAAATAACACACACAGACACTACAAGTAATGTGAAAAAATATATTGAAAAAGTCATAATAAACAATTGTACATATAGACCAGTCATTCTATTTTGAACGTAATGTTAATTTTTTGTAAACGTTATACAGCAAACCAAAATATGTAAAAAATCGGAAATTTTCCGTAGAATTCAATGCTGTATTTTTAAAACAACTGACAGTGATGGGTCTTACCGAAAATTGGGGCCAAAGTTGGTCAAAAACTGTTTTTTGCGTTTTTTAAAAAAAAAATTCTTTGGATTGAGAAAAGTTTAATACAAAAGTTATAGAAATAATGATTACAGATCGATCTGGCTTAGTCCGATGTTTAAAAATTCGAAAATGGAGTGGCAATTATTAAAAAACCGTTAAAAATCGCTGTTTTTTGAAACGCTTGTATCTCTTTGTAAAAAAATTATCTTTAAGCGATACTTGGTGAAAGTGTAGCCCTTTGCAATCCAAACAAAAGAGTTTTTTAAAATTTGAAAAATAATGAAAAGTTTTTGCAAAAAACGATTTTTTCGAAAAAAAAAGCATTTTTTTAAAATGCCAATAACTCATAAACCCATGAGTTTTTATAAACGTTTTGGGGCTTAAAATTTTCTTTAATAGTTTCCGTAATGTTTGCAATTACTGCGCGCCTTTTTAATTGATCGGTAATGTGTGAAAAATCGGTCGAAAAATCGGTATTTTTTTTTTCAATAAAAACAAAAAATTAAATACCTTCAAAAATTGAAATTTTCTACAATCGTCATTATTGCCATTTAATAGCTGGTATTTTTCTGTGAATTAAAAAAAAAAAAATCAACTCTCCGACTTTCTGGAGCCGAAATATTTTTTTTTTTAATTCCTGCGGCGCCATTTTACAATATTAAGGGCTGAAATTTACATAAGTTACAGTTTAATACTTACAGATTAAATAAAAAATTACCAGATCCAAATCGGTCATCACTGAGCACTGCAAAGTTAGTAACATGAGCTGATCAGCACCGTGGCATGAGAACATTAGCACTATAGGTGGAGTGGATGAGAAAAACGAAAAACTGATAAAAACACAAGCATTATGATTAAGAGAAAGTCAGTGGGAGTTTGTTTTCATCCACTCCACCTATAGTGCTAATGTTCTCATGCCACGGTGCTGATCAGCTCATGTTACTAACTTTGCAGTGCTCAGTGATGACCGATTTGGATCTGGTAATTTTTTATTTAATCTGTAAGTATTAAACTGTAACTTATGTAAATTTCAGCCCTTAATATTGTAAAATGGCGCCGCAGGAATTAAAAAAAAAAAATATTTCGGCTCCAGAAAGTCGGAGGGTTGATTTTTTTTTTTTTAATTCACAGAAAAATACCAGCTATTAAATGGCAATAATGACGATTGTAGAAAATTTCAATTTTTGAATGTATTTAATTTTTTGTTTTTATTGAAAAAAAAAATACCGATTTTTCGACCGATTTTTCACACATTACCGATCAATTAAAAAGGCGCGCAGTAATTGCAAACATTACGGAAACTATTAAAGAAAATTTTAAGCCCCAAAACGTTTATAAAAACTCATGGGTTTATGAGTTATTGGCATTTTAAAAAAATGCTTTTTTTTTCGAAAAAATCGTTTTTTGCAAAAACTTTTCATTATTTTTCAAATTTTAAAAAACTCTTTTGTTTGGATTGCAAAGGGCTACACTTTCACCAAGTATCGCTTAAAGATAATTTTTTTACAAAGAGATACAAGCGTTTCAAAAAACAGCGATTTTTAACGGTTTTTTAATAATTGCCACTCCATTTTCGAATTTTTAAACATCGGACTAAGCCAGATCGATCTGTAATCATTATTTCTATAACTTTTGTATTAAACTTTTCTCAATCCAAAGAATTTTTTTTTTAAAAAACGCAAAAAACAGTTTTTGACCAACTTTGGCCCCAATTTTCGGTAAGACCCATCACTGTCAGTTGTTTTAAAAATACAGCATTGAATTCTACGGAAAATTTCCGATTTTTTACATATTTTGGTTTGCTGTATAACGGTAAACAGCTGAAACATTTAAAATGACCGGTCTAATATACCAAAAACAGAGTTAATGAACAAGTAAAGTAAAAAAATTTATCAAAAAAATCATTATAAAATTGTGAACAAAAATAAATTTATACATAACTATTATTATCGTAAAAATAAAATATATGAATTCACCACCGCGTGTTAAACCTGTAGTTTCAAATTGTATGCAGTTTTAAGGAAATAAAAATTATTTCTTAGTAGTTGTTAGTAAGGTCCATTTACATGTAAATTAAAAAAAAAGTGGAGAATTATGAAAACAGAATATTTTACGATTGTCTCGCAAGAAATTGTCGTAACGATAACCTGTCGTGCGACGAATTGCCGGGATACCATTGAATGACCTTAGATATTTCCATCTATTTTCAAAAATTTACTAATAATGTCAATAATTGTTTAGAAGGAATTGAAAATGAAAACATCCACGTATCAAGAATATTAGAAGCCTAAATGAATTGTTGGCAATAAATAAAAATTATACGTAATTATGTATGGACGCATACACAATAGCCATATAATTCAATACTATTGTGCAAATATAAATTAAATAATATTCCCGATCAATAATGTGTACATACAAATTTATATCTCATTTATTCGTTAATGAAACCAACCCCGTTAAAATAACACCCTTGTTCATATAAGTTATGCATGTGTGAAAGTCGAACAAGGATTTCATTTGCTTTAAACGTTATTTACAACCCTTTAGATTTAATTTATATGAAAGGGGTGTCAACCTTATCCCATGTTCACAAATTAGTGAATGCAAGTTGACCAAATATTATATTAAATGTAACTTTACATTCAAAGTTACTGATAGCTCCGGAATCTTTTATAGTCAACTTGAACTCTACGAAATACGTCTTCGATTTTTCATAAAGGTAGCGTGTACCACACAAGTTTGAAGAATTCTTCAACGGTTTTTGAAACTTATTTTTCTATTAGTTCAATACGGGTCCAGAATGATAACTCAATGTGCCCAAATTTTGATTTTTTTTTTAAACGACCCCGTAATTGTTTTTTAAAGAACTCCACAAACATCCCCCCCTTTGCACTGCGCAAACAAAATAATTTTTAATAAAATATTTTTAACAAAAAAATTGAACCGACTTCGAAAAAGGCACTAAAAAGTAAAAAATAATTGCGTATTGAAATGTTTTGGAGTCGGTGTAGTTCTCGGAATAGATTTCATTTTGGCTGACACCGACTCCAAAACATTTCAATACGCAATTATTTTTTACTTTTTAGTGCCTTTTTTGAAGTCGGTTCAATTTTTTTGTTAAAAATATTTTATTTTTCTCTTTTTAGTGTTAATCTAACACTAAAAATCGGTGAACATACGTAAAAAAACATTATGCATGCCTTTGAAATTTGAGAGTTTCCCTCGATTTCTCCGGGATCCACCATCAGATCCTGACTTGGTTCCGATGGGACCACCTCGGAAGTGCACTCTTTCGAATAAAAAAAAAATTTGAAAATCGGTCCATAATTGACGGAGAAATCGGTGAACATACATTAAAAAAAAAAAAAAAATATATATACAGACGAACACAGAACCTCCTCCTTTTTGTTGAAGTCGGTTAAAAATTAATTTTCCGCACGGCTAATAATACTGTTGTATGTTATTTAAAATAATAATTGGGTATTTCCAATGGATATTTTGCACATCGAGTTATCGTAGTCCAACCGTTCAATACATATTTTGTATTATTATTTTTATTAGATAGAATACCCAGTAAAACAAAACATAAACAAAAATTTTGCAACACTAGAGCTCAGTTGCAGAAAGCGTTGTCAAAAAATTAGATTGTGATCACACATATTTCTGTATAAAAATCATAGTTTTAAACCCATCCTGCTCGGAAAATAATTAATCGATTGAAAGGATATTTTTCTTATACTGTGTATACATGTATGCATCGTTTTTTGTACAGTTGTCACTTCGAAAAAACGTTTTTCTACGCATTTTGATCAAAATTTAACTTAAAAAGCGATCGTTTTTATGAGTATAACAATCATTTTTTTTTGTGTGAGTACAATCTAACGTTCTAGATGGCATGAAGTTTGAATACGACATAAAACTGCTCCTAAGGTCATTTTTCGATCAAATTTTTTGACAATACTTTCTACAGCCCAGCATAAATATTATAATCTGTATATTGTAAATGTTGATGATGTCTCTCCAAAAAGAACACGGGGCAACAATTTCGATAGTGTTCTCCGATGGGAAAATGAAGCTATTATACTGAAATAATTTAGAACGAAGTGCATGGACGACATGCATGATGAATAAATCAGAGTCATCGGAGCCAACGTATAACAAACACATAGTGGGCGAACAAGTAGGTTCAGAGAGCTCTCTGACGGTGGTGTCGGTGTATGTGAACCTTGCAGAGAGATACGGAGCTTGTATTCATAATAATAACGCAACCGTCGTGTGACTTTGCAACAGGATCCAAACTACAAATTTTAATAATACTACGATAAGTCAGTTTTTTATCGTTTAAATAATTTTTCTTCATACCTCGATCAAGTGTGCATACTTTCGGCATCAATTGTAAGGCAGAAAGTCTAACATTAACGCATTGGTGGGATTACACGCACTGATGCGGGAAGTACGTACATTCGGGCGGCAGTTAAGAAAAATAACCTATCAATTGCTATTTATATGTCGTTTCCATAGCAACCCTATTATTTTAACTAATAGTCGCGAATAGCTGTCATTCGTGTTTTTACGTATAGCCTCAAAGCTGCTTGCTTGGAATTTATCTGTGTTTTTATGTAGATAATTAGTTAGTAATTAATTAATTAATGCATTTAATAAGAGTGCTTACGACTGAGGTATGAAGTAAAATAGTATACACCACACTGGCCGAGAGTTTGATACCTTGCACTTCGCCTCGGGCATCATGACTCGCAGTGCAAGAATATCAAACTTTCGGCCCTTGTGTAATATACTATTAGCACTTTACCAATAAACACAGAACTATTATGAATACCTAACATAATCTCTTCGAGAACCGCACACGGCTTATAGATACAAGATAAATACACTTGTCAAAATTTCAATTTCCGAAAGCGTGTTTCTCTCTCCTCTCTGACTCGCGCGTGTAGTTGTAGCACTAACACCATTGTACTATGTATATTATACAAGAGACGCATACAAACATACAAAGTCGCCCGCCCCCAATATACTGAACTAACAACATGCAAATATATGCTCCCCAATCCTGCACAGCACAACAGCTTGCTGAATTCTGCTGGACAGCACAAGCTCCAGCTTGTTCCAGGTCGAAGACCGATAAGATTGTTGAGCTCTATATATCATGCAGACTTCAAGAGCCTTACAACCACGAAATAATGAAATAAAATTAAGAAGTAAACAATTTTTCACTTGCACTTGGTTGATCATAATAGCATACTATTTTTCTTCATACCTTGGTCGTAAGTACGCTTATTAAATACATTAATTTATTAATTACTTGTTAATTATATAAAAACACAGATGAATTTCAGGCAAGCAGCTTCGAACTAGGTATGAGGAAAAAGATTTAGCAAATCAAGTTTTATTAAATTCAACTTTGCATTGTTTTCTTTACACCGATAAATTAAAAAAGTCTGAATTTATAATATATAAAAAATGAATGTCCGTTCGTATGACGTCTGTTCGGTACCTTTGCGTTCCTTTATCATTCATCTGATTACGATGAAACTTTGTTGAGTCGTGCCCGGTTCCTAGCCAAAATAAAATCGAAGTGTAAAGACATCGTGTTTTAAAGTAGCAATGACTGTCGTTGCCGTCGAGCGGGACGCAGCCCCGTGAGGCAAGACTAATGCAGTGAAGTCAAGGGCTCAACTAGTGTTGTCGCTGCCGAACGGGGCACAACTCCGTGAGGCAACACAGTAATACGGCGGAGTTGAAGGCTTCACTGTTGTGTTTTATCTCAAAGGATAATCATTATCAAAAATTCTTTAAAATCAGAAATTAAAAATATTCAGCGTAAAATCTGTAAAAACTTTATTTTTTACGATAGCAATTTTGGAACGTTTTCATTTTATTCATTAAATTCATAAACTATGTTTTTCCAAACAGGACGCTCTTAGAATATTTCCTCTTAACGCCGCCACTGAAACTTATTGCAGTAAAAATTAAAAGTTTTCCCGTGATACCTGCTATTATGCAGTTGCATTATACGACAATTAACCCGGAAATTATTTATAAAGTTATAACCATTACACAATAGAAACAAAAGTTAAACTAGCAGAAATTATTAACCACTACAATAATCATGTATCACACTTGAACAGCTCACAGAACCGGGCTTGGTAGCTGAATGCAAAAAATGTGAACTATTTTCCATTTAAGTGAAACTTCTTTAGCGATGTATCTGTTTAAAATTTTTTGCAATGTTAAAAGGAAAACGATCAACAGCGGGGAAATATAAAAGTAATCTTGAGCGCGAAAAAGGAAGGGACAATTGTATACATATACATATTTGCACATGTTTAACCTATGTAACAAGATTGATTTATTCAAGTTTGGTGTAGGTTATAATATTGTATAACTGTCAAAGTACTATATAATTGAAAATTTATATAAATACATTTAAATGTGTGTATATCGTGGATGGTCAGCGCTGCGTGATATCAATTACGTCATCATTTCAGCTGTAGTAAATAATTTCTGAAGAACTTTTACTTCCCTGTGAGCTTATGTGAATGAGGCTCACAGGTTTTATTTCTTATCAACTTCAATAATTTTAAAGAGCAATTTCTGAGTGATTAGGAAAAAATACTGCATAGTAAATAATAGTCCGCTACTGATTGGATATTATTGTATATAGAAGGCTAATGGACCTCTATGTGTATAAAATTTCAATTTAAAAGTTTATGACTGAAATGTAAAAATAATGTACAAAAATTGTTTTTAACTTTTTTTAATAGAAAAGTGTTATTTGATAACACGCCTTAATAAAAATTGTTTTGTGCTCGAGTTCACAAAATTCAAAATGGCCGAAATAATTTTATTTAAAACGAAAAGTATTGGTGATTTTTTAACCATAGGGTTGTGCTTAGATCTAGAAAATCTCTCAATTAGCCATTTATTTTTTTCAAAGTAGTTGGGAGGATCACTTTCGATTTGTTTTTCTAAAAATATCTATAAAAGAGCACTCTAAATGTTAATCGTTTTATGTGACACCGCAACTATTAATCAAAATAATAAATAGAAAGTTATCTGTTTGCGTGTCCACTGCAATCAAAAGTATTGCTTAACGGATTTGTATAAGGATTTTATCCCTCGATAGCCTATTTTTTTGGAAAAGACTTGATCGACTTCTTCCCGGTGAAAATCGTAGTGATTTTACTATAGTGAGCAGATTTGAACGCGATTTTTCCCATTCGATAACATATTACCATTCCAACCCACAAGTGGGGAATGGTACTAGTTTAGGTCAAAAATCACTTTTCAAAAATTTTACAATATCTTTCCGTTTTGAGGTCCCCCGAATCCAAAAAACATATTTTTGGAAAATCTCTGTACGTCTATTAGTCAGTTTGTCTGTGAACACAATACAGGTCAAACGGATGAGTGGATTGAAACCAAATTTTGGGAGCATGTTTGGTATGCAAATATGAAGAGCCCTATTGTTTTTGGGGAAAATCGGCGCATGCGCAGAAGAGATATATGCTAAAACGGTATTTTTTATATAATAATGGTATACTTTTCACAACGGCTTATTATTCTATTTATTTTTTCAAGAAAGTTTCGTTAAAAATTTTTTTTTCTAAACTTTATAGTTTCAGAAATATTTCGAAAATAAAAAAAAATCATTTGTTTTATGGATCTGTCAGAAATAAACTAGTTAGGCATGCTTTGATTAATTTTTACATGACGTGGAACATATTATGTAGGTAACCATGGCAACGAATAGTTAATATCATATTGAATACTAGTCATTACCCGCGTCACCTCACGCGATATCAGAAATTTTATTTTCTTTATTATAATCAAATGTCAACATTTTTGAAGTTGGAATGGTCCCGTCGGCCAATTGGCTGGAATTTTTTTTTAGGTAAATTTAGAACACATAATTTCGAATTTGCCTTAGATTGATTCTAAATTGAAGATCGAATGAGCGGAGCAGGTAGTTACTTAATAATTAATAATAAATCTGAACGAACGAGTGAAATTAACTCGACTGAACGGATGAAGTGAATGGAATCCCGTGATTAAACAACTGATTTAAAGGAAACCTTGAGATAACAAAATTTAACCTACCCAGGTGAATCCGGGCCGGGGCGCCAGTTCACATAAAAAAAACATAAATTTTAAAATGCAAATGACAAACAGTAGGAATGTCACGATGATAAATGTTCATTCTGATATAGAATTAATGTGTCAATATTAATACATTCTGTATAGTTTCAACTTTACATTCTAAAAAATACTTATTATGTACATAGAACTAACTTTTATGCTTGCATTTAGTAAATTCCGTTTTAAAAATATATTGTTTTCTGTCGTGCTTACAAAGTTGAAAATTTCCTACAATAATAATTGAATACATTGAAATTGATTTTAGATAATAATATTTTTGCAAGCGTGACATAATATAGGTAATATAAATCCGTCACAAACAGCGTTGCCAGACGTCCCGATTTTGGCGGGACGTCCCGATTTTTAAATCAAAATTAAATGTCCCGCGCGGGACAGGCTCAGTCCCGCTTTTCGGGGATAACTCGGGGATAACTTTAAAAGAAGTTAAATCTTCACAGAAATATCATGAATAAGTAATTCTTATAAATAATTATTCTCTTATTGTAAGTTGCAATTTGTAACACTCACTCCACAGACTATTGTTTGAAACGCCATATTTTTCTAATGAATAAAACTTTTTTGATTTTGATGTCTGTTTTTTTTTTTTTTATTCTGAAGACGTATAAGACTCAACTATTTAACGATAGGGAAATCTGATTTAAAATATATTTTTATTAAAATACATTTTCTATGGCTATTTTTGCTATCTATTGTCACGTAAACGTAATTTTAATTCAAATAAAAAGATAAATAGGTACCTATTTAAAAATTCTGATTATATACGTTTTTTTACTATGTCCCGCTTTCGACGAAAGATTCCCGCTGTTTTCACTCAAAGAGTTCCAAAATCCCGACTTGGCAAAAAAAAAAAACTGGCAACGCTGGTCACAAAATAGCTCTGGTAATTACAATTTACACGCCTCTTATCGTAAACAGTCTATTCCCGTGGTTATACCAGTTGAAAGTTACCTTTGGAATATAAAGTAGGCATTACTTTAGGAAAAGAAACCGGAATGTTACAAAACAGACTGTTAAAAACACAACTGATTTGAAACACTAATGAAATGTGAATAAACATCGAAATCTTGGTGTATTTGCCATAAGGCACTTACACTGTTGGCACCTACAGATCGGACCATAATTTTTCGACGTTTTAATATCCTCCCGAACATGTTGACACCATTTTTGAAAATGTTTATGTATATGTGTGTGTGTGTTAGCATGATAACTTTCGACAGATTTAAACGAAATTTGGTCTACATGTTCGAATCCATCACCACACGAACCGTACCTATTGAAAAAAGTTTTTAAGCCAAAAAATACCGAATAAATTCTCAGAACTGTTTTAAATTTAAAATTTAACCCTTTAGTATATATTAAAATTTGCTGTTAAAATTTAAACAAAACAGGCCCGGCAGGAGCGGACTTACAAATTTAAAAATACACTAGTTTGCGCCTTGCGGACACGAAATAATGAATTTTCTGAGTGTGTATTTAATTAGATTGACAATAATATTGCAACTAACAAAAAAAATGTTTAAGGGGTCAATTATTTTTTTATTTTGTTACAAAACAACTTAACTTCACATAATAAAGTCACACTGCCTGTGTTAGCAAATACACCATATTGTCGCCAGGGTTTGGCACTGCGATTCAAGTTTTTTTTTTTATTGAAAACAAATCAAGTTCCATAATATAACTATTAAATAATTTGTTTATCATAATAAAAATTCGAGTCTCTTGAAGTCATTTGGGATCTACTTAAGTGTCCCCACATCATTTTTTAGGTGTAAAGTATATACATACCTATATGTGCAATATACAGCAACCATCTATGTGCTTATTGAATATTAAACACTAATTTATCCATTTCCCACCACTAATGTACTTTTAATAATATATACTTTAAACTAATAAATTATTAATTAGTATAAACTTTATAACGCCCTCAATAAATCGATATAATGGCCTTTAATAGTGTTATAGTCTCTTCATGGAAAACTTAAGTTTGTTTCGAACGACATTTTTGCAGTATTTAATACAAAAGATCCTAAGCGCTAGAAATATGTTTTCGAGTGCGCTGAATCCAAATATGACATTATTTTTTTATACAGGGTGGCACCTTCCAACATTACCTAGTTTTCGACTATTTTTCTATTTCTGAAAAAAAGTTCAAAAGTTGAACATGGAACATTTTTGTGAATTCAATGGATACCTATCCCTATAATATATCTAAAATCTCGCTAATCATATCTGCAGCTGAAAATATATTTGTTTTTAGGCTAGCGCCCATGTATACTCTTTCTTAGTGACCTTTAAACTATAAAACAAAACCATTTTCGATCAATTTTGACCGAGAACCAAATCCCATAATGTTTGTGCGTGGTCCTTTAAGCGAAATTCTTGTAAGTAAATTTCGCCCTGTAACTAAATTTTACCCTGTCATCTAACGAAATTCTAGTAACTAAACTAAACGCTATGCTCGCCGCTCCAACACACACACGCACCAAGCACTAACACACAGCTGTCCAACGCATACACACAGCAAGTGCAAATGAAACGTAACAGAGTCGTGCCGATTGCACGGTTTTATTCCCAACCAAACTCGTAATTATATTTTGGTCTATATTATTTGTTTATGTATGAGAAGCAACATGTGCCGTTCAAAATTATATATTGTGATACGTTAGATGACCATATTGACTATTAATTGTGTTTAAATTTTGAAATAATAAAAAAGAACATTTGAAAAATAAAACGCAGAGATTCTGCTTTGTATGAGCGAGGTATAAACTTAGAAACCATATTCTGACAGTACATAAAGTGTGAACTATAACATACGAGTACATTTACGGTTCGAAATCTATATAAATATTTAAGAAGATCGATACTCAAGAAGTTACCGGGTTAATGTGAACATTACAAAGAAGTTCTGTTTGACATATTATAGACGAAGCATCGGGGGGTTCTTGATAAAAAAAATGCTAAGCAATTGGAAACTTTGAGATATTGGTTCCTTTAATATTATAATATACACTTACCAATTTTGAAAACTCTTTGTTGCGCAAAATTGTTTTTTCAGTTAAATGTCGCTTCCAGTTCTGAAACAAAAATGGTTACTTATTAGTTTTCTTCAATGGTTTTAGGTCCAGGATACAGTTTATTCGATAGATAGAGTATAGATGCTCAACAGTTGAGGTCATCAGCGTCTATTTGGTTTATTCGGATCAATCAATGTTGTGAAATCGGAAAAATCGTACAATCGAACAGTAAGTAGGAATAAGAAAAAAAATTCCAGTCAATTGGGCAACGGGACCATTCCAACTTCAAAAATGTGAACATTTGATTATAATAAAGAAAATAAAATTTCTGATATCGTGTGAGGTGACGCGGGTAATGGCTAGTATTCAATTTGATATTTGCACTATTCGTTGCCATGGTTTCCTACATAATGTGTTCCACGTCATGTAAAAATTAATCAAAGCATGCCGAACTAGTTTATTTCTAACAGATCCATAAAACAAAAGAGTGGCTGATTTTTTTTATATTTCCAAAACTACCTATAAAGTTTAAAAACAAAAAATTCAACGAAACTTTCTTGAAATAATAAATTGAATAATATGCCGTTATGAAAAGTATACCATTATTATATAAAAAACACCATTATAGCATATATTTCTTCCGCGCAAGCGCCAATTTTCCTCAAAAACAATAGGGCTCTTCATACTTGCATACCAAACATTCTCCCAAAATTTTGTTTCTATCCGCTTATCCGTTTGACCTGTATCGTGTTCACAGACTAACAGACGCAGAGTTTTTTCAAAAATATGTTTTTGTATTCGGGGGACCTCAAAACGAAAAGATATTGTAAAACTTTTGAAAAGTAATTTTTGACCTAAACTAGTACCATTCCCCACTTGTGGGTTGGAATGGTAATACGAGTAAGGGAGTTTTCTTTTTTTTGACAGGTGTTTCTTAAATTCCTTTATACTTCATAAATACCACAAGGAAAATAAAAACAATTTTTAAAAAATTTTACCGACTATAACCGACTTCAAAAAAGAAAAAAGAAGAAAATAATTTTTCCCTTTGTTTAAGAGTCACATTCCCTAACCCATTGGAAGTCGGCGCAAATAATAGAAAAATATTTTTGCCGACTTTTGATTGACTGTATAGGTTAAGGAAGGTGATTGTAAAAAGTGGCGAAAAAATTATTTTATCATTTTTTGAAGTCGGTCCAATTTTCCAAAATTATTTTTAATGACGTAAGAACAGTCGAAACCGTTATTAAAAATTTAGTTAAGGCCGCTGCACACGAGACTGGTTTTGCCACTAGATTTCTTTGCTATAGATTTGGCTGCTAGGTTCTAAGCATGCTATGGCGCTGAATTCCGTGATGAATTGTATGTGTTCGCTTCACACAATGCGTGTTTTGAAGCTTGCTTTGTGGATGGGTTTGGTACGCGCGCATTGATAGTTCGAATATTAACAAAAGTTAACTTCTATTGTCTTTGAACAGAACACACACACACTATGAGGCCATGTTTAATTGTGGGCGTTTGTCCATGTCGCCCACGTGACAAGATACTGTTTCCTGATTGGTTCCCTCTCAAAACAAGCTCGAAAAATAGCGCTGGTTCTAATATTGAAAACCACCTTTTTACGGCACTGACGTCATTCCCATCATCGTAGCCAACGCGCCAGCCATCACAAGTCCCAGCAGTGATTCTAGCAGCAAAACCAGCCTCGTGTGCAGCGGCCTTTAATCATCAATACAGTTTTAGGCAGCAGCTGATAAAACGCACTGATGTAAAAGTATTCACTAGTCAATAATGGGTGAACAGTACGGTCAGTAATAGGGATGTTACGGAGGTGGTTTTATCGGAACCGAAGTCGGAGTTTTTAAATTTGGTTTTTCGGAGTCGAAACCGGAATCGGAACCAGAATCGGAACCGGAGCCGGAATCGGAGATGGTGGCAGAAGATTATTATTATTATTAATCGATGACAGAACGCGTGCAATCTGCATGTGGGAACAGCACATGCATAAACATGTTCATACACGTTGACCGCAGCCACATGCTTCGACCTCTGATTAAAACCTTCGATTTAAAAGTATCGGAACCAAAATCGGAACCGGAGATGTAAGATCAATCGGATCGGAACCGAAGCCGGAACCGGAGGTGTAAGATCAATCGGAAGTTCCGACATATCGGAGTCGGAGTCGAAGCTCCGTAACATCCCCAGACTCACTAAAAGCAGCATCACAATTGAACCGTGAATTTACATTGTACACGGATCTGATTGTGTACAGTGGTCATAAATAGGTTGATAATGCTTACAGGTCAGCGGTAAATATAGTAGCATCACGATAACAGTGCCTATTATAGTGATTTGATTAACTTGTCAATGGTCGTGAATGTTTGTGGCCATGATATTGCCGCAAGACGGACACTGTACTATCCTGTGTTCACCGGCTCTGATATAATCACATTCATATTGTCGGTACTCTTAGAACATTTACTTATGGAACCTTCCCATAAGCCGACGGACAGCATAACCAGTACCCAGTAGTTTCACTCCACCGAATTCGCCGCTTTTCGCCGATCCGTTATTTACTTCAATTTCTACCTTCCACCTAAAAATCAAAGGTAGAACGTCGGCCACACGTACAGATTCTCAAATGAACAACACGTGTACTAGGTATTTTTTTATTTTATTTATGTGAAACATCTAATGGCACGTTTGGATGGGAATAAAAACGTGCCAATGTCGTGAGGCTCGTGTTACGTTTCATTTAGTTGCTGGAATTCCGTTAGATGGCATCGCTTGCTGTGTGTGTGCGTTGGATTATAACATCTAATCATTTAAGTAGCGCTGCTTGTAACTTAGTTGCATACGACGAACATGGCGTTGCTTGATGGCGACATCTAAGTTACTTTTATTTGTTACTAGAAAAGTCATTTAACTTAAAGTTGCATTTTGCAAGCTTAAATTTATGTGTCACATTCATCTAGTGTCCGACCGACACTAGTTTTTATGGCCGAAATCAAAACCGAATTTCGGCTTGTCTCAGTTTCGATCGAAATCAATACCGCAATTTCATGTTTTCGTAGGAAAAATAAAGTAAACCTTTTTTTTTAATTTTTAAATCAATCACATATTAATCATTCAGCCTCTGATATTTTAACTAATTATTAACTTATCATTTCATATTATTACCCCCCTTATTTCAAAAAGCACAATAAATATACTTTTTTTTTAATATTATGAAATAAAATAAAAGCTACAAAATAAAATTACATTTTAGTAAAAAGTATTTACCTAGAATAAATATGTTTAAGTAGGTACACAAAACAAAGAAAAAAATATAATTTAAAAAAAAACTAATAATTATCTTTATATCGAACTAAAAAGTAAGAAATATTTTTTTTAAAATAAACTTAAAACAATAATGAATAAAAAATACAAGTATTATTGTGAAAAAAGCGTGGGACGCTTTGTTCCACATTTTCGTACATCGAGAGCCCCACGCTTTTTTCACAATAATACTAATATTTTTTATTCATTATTGTTTTAAACTTATTTTAAAAAAAATATTTTTTACATTTTAGTTCAATATAAAGCGTGTTTTTTAGTTTTTTTTAAACTATATTTTTTTTCTTTGCTTTGTGTACCTACCTAAACATATTTATATTCTAATTATTTTAATAATTAATAATAGACAATATTAATACTTACCTTATAACCATATTCTACTTGAGAATTTAATAAAACTACCAGACGTTCCACGATGGCTCGTCTGTTTTTTTGCCTTTAGCTGACACTTGATAATTGCGTGTGTAGTAGTACAATCCAGCAGTAGCATACTGAATTGCATTCCCACGAAGATGTCGAACGGTCACGTGGTCGAGAATAAAAATATCAAAAGTTCCAACAAGATGAAACAGCTGGTTATAAAGTGGTCACATTCCATAGGCAAATGTTCTAAGGCAGCTTACATTTGTACCTTCTCAAGTCTGTGAAAGAGGTAGAGATGTTACTGAGCTGATAGTAATTCAATACGTAGTAACTTACATACACGCGCCGCACCGGTACGACTGTGTTCGTGTTTTACATATTATTAAAAGTCTAGTGATAGACTTGTTATTTTTTTAATAGGCGTCAAGGGGAGGGAAGCTGCTCACTACTGATGCAACGAAATTCGCATGTTTCTCGACATTCGCATTCGCAAAATACATGCGAATATTTTGTGTCTTTTTTTTGTTTTTGAATGGGTCTCCACTCGCTGCATGTTGAGATTCTCCGACTTGTTCTCTTTTTAGTTATACATTTCATTTCTGTGCAGTCCGCGGGTTTCTTGTTTTTTTTTTTTTTTAATAATTAATTTTTCCAAATCTTCTTGGTTTCCGGGCTTGTATGCCGTGGTCCATTGGTAGAAATGCTAATGGATCACGGCATACAAGCCCGGAAACCAAGAAGATTTGGATCAACACCGGCCGTGAAAGCGTACACATTTGGATAATTAATTTTTATTTTCATCCTTTTAGTTTATCATTTCTACGCATTTGTATTTGACTTTTACCAGTTTGTGTCTAAATGGTAGCATATATTTCTCTTGTGCATGCGCCGATTTTTCGCCAAAAACAATCGGACTCCTCTCAAAATTTGGTCAATTCGTTCATCCGTTTGACCTGTATCGTGTTCACAACCAAACAGATGAACAGATGCACAGAGTTTTTCCAAAAATATGTTTATTGGATTCAGGGGACCTCAAAACGAAAAAATATTGTAAAATTTTGAAATGTGAACTTCGACCTGAAATAGTACCATTCCACATTTATGATGTTGGAATGGTAATATACATACATGCATATACAGGGTGAGTCAGACCACCCGTATCAGTCGTTTTTTTCGAAAACGGTTAGTCGTAGAGAGTTGTGTCAAAAATCTGTATTATAAAAGCCCTAATGAAGAGTCGAATGGTGATATTTTTTCCCCCGGAAAGGTCGGCTTCCCTGTTAGTTTGCTCCGGAATGTTCAGAACTCCGGAATGTTAAATGGCACGATAGGTCGAAAGTGGTATTGTTGAAAAGATCTTTAAAAAATAAGCAAGTTTTGTAGGACATTTTTTTTTGTTACTGCCACCCCTGTTAAGTAATATTCGTTTGAAATTATTAAATTAACATGTCAGAATAACAAACTTAATTTTAAAAGTCGGCATTTAAAATCTAGTTACCTAATTAAACTATGTCACAATAAGTTTTCAATAATTGCAATTGTTTTTTTTTGTCGGAAAATACTTCCAGGTACTCATAACATATCTAGAAGAGCTCCGCAGTGTTTAGAAGTAAATTGAAGTCAGTTTGAACATTTGTGACATTGTTTAATTAGGTAACTAGATTTTAAATGCCGACTTTTAAAATTAAGTTTGTTATTCTGACATGTTAATTTAATAATTTCAAACGAATATTACTTAACAGGGGTGGCAGTAACAAAAAAAAATGTCCTACAAAACTTGCTTATTGTTTAAAGATCTTTTCAACAATACCACTTTCGACCTATCGTGCCATTTAACATTCCGGAGTTCTGAACATTCCGGAGCAAACTAACAAGGAAGCCGACCTTTCCGGGGGAAAAAAATATCACCATTCGATTCTTCATTAGGGCTTTTATAATACAGATTTTTGACACAACTCTCTACGACTAACCGTTTTCGAAAAAA
The DNA here is from genome assembly GCA_963575645.1 of Xanthostigma xanthostigma. Lineage (NCBI taxonomy): Eukaryota > Metazoa > Arthropoda > Insecta > Raphidioptera > Raphidiidae > Xanthostigma > Xanthostigma xanthostigma. The sequence goes on from OY754468.1 coordinate 20,970,279, forward strand.
ACGACTGATACGGGTGGTCTGACTCACCTGTATACACTCGAAAAACATTACCCTCTTTCTGGCGCAGTCGGGTAAAAATTGTTTCATATAATCTGATTAACGTAATGGTCTTACCCACAGGTCCCCAAACTTTTTTGTCTCGTAGACCACTTGCCATGTTTTTCGGTTTTAGGTAGACCCCCTGCTTATCTGATATTGATTTTTTGCAAATTCATTAGTTTCAAATGTATTTCTGACAACCAGTATAGTGCTACTCACTTTGAACGATTTAAATTTATAACGGTAGTGAATTGTAGTGTGAAATGTTTAGTTTTAAGGTTTTAACTTTAATTTAAATAGTTTTTTATTTAATTTCCACCGAGTAGTTTTGGAGAAATCAATGAAAACATATCATCCATCTACCGAAATATAAAAAAATCAAGCCTTTTATTTAAAGTTGCCTTGGTGCTCGTACTACCTTAAAACGAACCAAATTAAAATTTACTTTCTGTTACATAAAATAACTAAGCAAAAAATAAATGCTTTTAGTGTGAGCGATTAACCTGATGCTTTAATAATAAATTTTCAACATTTGGCATCAATTTAGTTAGATTTAATTTTAAATCTCCTCGGTTGACGATGTCCAGTTTGTTTCCTTTTTTGTTAGGAGAATCACTATCGTTGACCCCCATTTTCATTTCATGGACCCCAATTTTTTTTCCCGCTGACATGGACTCCTTGCAAGTTGTCGTCAACCCATGGGGGTCGATATAAACCACTTTGGGAATCACTGGTCTTACCGAAAGTTTATTTTAAAACTATAGACATAGCTAGATACCATAGACAGTAAAAGCTGACTTGCATTACATGTCGATTACGTTGATGAAGATAATAATAATGACGCGACGGAGGAGCGGTAAATGGTGATACAGCTCCAAGTTGGTACTTGGTAGGTATATATAGCTTTAAGAGAGTTATAGAGTTAATGAAGATGGCTCAGATGCGCGCGATTATATATTACAAAGCCCGCGGTATCACAAAACACACACACACCGACACACATCAGAAGTATCTAATATCTTATGATAATCATACGAGAGTCTGCTGTCATATATACAGATTGTCTCATAGCTCACACTTTCAAAATCAACTTACAGTGGAACATGCTACACATTCTGGTTGAGTTGGAATGTAGTGTTGGATTTATAAGGTACTACTGTGCTGATGGGATATATTTTTGTTCCCGTTTATATTTGTTGTATGTTTAATCCCACCAAAAACATTCTGTAAAAAACTAGCCAAGTCTCGATGGAGCTGCTTGTTTATCTCTAAAAAGTAATGAAATCTAGACAAAGTCGTGCCAAGTCTAAGGTTCCTTACTGCGATTTCTTTATTATTATAGTTAATGTTGTGTGACTTGGCCGTTGAACATTCTTTATACGTTAGTGGGTACAAGTCAATTTTGTTTACACGTAATGTTATATCTGTTGTAACTACCTACCTATGTTAAGTATTAATGAAATACGCAGCTTTATCAAGCCTACAATTGACTGGTTATTGAATCAACGTTTTCCAAGTTGCAATTTTCCATCGTCAATGGGTAGTGGTTCTGGCGACAGATTGGTGCAATGGTGTCATGGAGCACCTGGTTTTGTACCCTTGTGTACCCTTCAACGGCCAAGTCACACAACATTAACTATATTAATAAAGAAATCGCAGTAAGGAACCTTAGACTTGGCACGACTTTGTCTAGATTTCATTACTTTTTAGAGATAAACAAGCAGCTCCATCGAGACTTGGCTAGTTTTTTACAGAATGTTTTTGGTGGGATTTCACTTCTTTTTGTAGAAACGTGGGCATTTTATTTTATTAGATTTTCTTATTTGACACAGTTTTGTTCTTTTTAGGTCGATCTCTAATAGTTTGGTTGGGCTCTTGTGTTTTCTAATCAGGGTCACCAGGTACTCCAGATCTTTTATTATCCTAGTTTTTATAGTTTTCCCTTTATGAGGCCATTAAACCCTAACTCTGTACCAAATTTCAGCTCTCTGAGTTTATGGGAAGTACTAGTTCTATTCTGATGATCATGAGTGAGTGAGTGAGTGAGTGTCATAAATGCGAAACTTTGCTTTCGCTTAACTTCGGAACTAAATGACCTACAGACTTCAAATTTTGGATTTTAAGTATGTGATTATAGCTTACTGGATGACGAAAATTTCTGCGTTCTGGTCTTATCCAGAGGTTCTCAAATAGGGGTCTGAAAATGCGGCGAAATGGTTCCAGTAAAGGATGGTACGGCAGTGTTTGCTTCGCGCTCGACTTGGCGGGGGCACTGCCGTGCCCCCCGATACATTGAAGTTGCTGGAACAATTCTTTGGACGAAAACAATGGATGTTTACGCATAAGTATTCAAAGGGGCCGCTTTTATACAATAACCATGCAAACGAAGAGCAAATACAAAAATTTTATGTTTTATATTGTAACTAGCGGCCTGATCCGGCTTCGCCCGGATTTGTGGATTACCTATTAAACATTGACATATTATGCATCGAACTTTTTGTATAGAATTATAGCGGACTCGGTAGGCAAATGGTCAGTTATGAATAAAACACTCATTATTTATTAAGTATAATGAATATACAAAAATTATTGAATTCCAAAATATTGAGAAGTGTTGGTGGGCTATAAATGTGAGAAATCAAAAATAAGATACAAAAAATTTGGTCGCAAAAATAAAAAAATCTGGATCTTGACAACAGTACCGCCTACCGGGTTTAACTATAGCTAAGAACCATCCAGGTGACACCATATAAGTACAAAAAAATCGGGCGACGTTAGGATCTAAGTTACCCGGAGACAAATCGAACAAAAAAAAGTTTTTTAAAATCGGTTAAGTCGTTTGGGCTGTACGCTGGATACAAAATTCGGGATCACAGATTCACAGACAAAGCGAGTACATATAGGCGCTTTAGCTTATGCTATTCGCGCCTAAAAAATTACATCAAAATCGGTCAAGTCTTTTAGGAGGAGAAGAATTATAAACACACGGACACCGGAATTTTATTTATGAAAATAGCGGCCCGTCCCGGTTTCACCCGGGTACGATAGATATAATTCTGCAAAATGTATTTCGTTTGCGACCCGGCTGAAGTAATAGCTTTGGGCAAATTCTATCAGATTTGCTTCTGAACTATCAGATGTCGCTACTTGGTAATAAAACAGTTTTTTTTTGTTTGCTTCTGAACTAATAGCTTTAAGTAAATTCTATCAGATGACGCTACATGTTACCAATACAGGTTTTTGGAGAAAATACCGTAATTGTGTACAAAATATTTAAAAAAAAAACTATCCTATAGCGTAAGCTGCACCAAGCAAGACGCATTCATAAAATTTAATTAAAATCTGTTTAGTGGTTTCGGAGATTAGTGCGGCCAAAATTGTGACACGGGAATTTTATATATATATAGATTATAGATAAATATATATTTTTATAATATGTCAAATGTCCCGTTGCCCAGTTGGCCGGATTTTTTTCTGTATAGTAAAATAAATTAGTGTACGCTTATTGCATTTTTATGATTTTTTAAAAAACTTTTTTACACAAAGTGAGAAAGATGTAGATATAGACGCTCAACAACTGAGGTCATATAAAACCAAACAACAAAATGTCTAAAACAAAACAATGAAGGAACATTTGCAATAAATTAAACAAATATGACAAAACTGAAAATTAACAGAAATTTTTTGATCAAATAAATAAATAAAACTACAAAAAATATTTTCGGCTCTTGTGTAAAGCTTTCTTAGATAATAATTATTATCAAAAAAAGTGTAACAAAAAATACCTGCTTTCGAATTACAGGTTTAATTGTATATAATGAGAGATTATACTCTTCAATAAATAAAATTATCGACCAATAAATTATCGACCAATTTTTCAGACAATATTGTCTGAAAAATTAGTCGATAATTTTATTTATTAAAGAGTTCTAATCAGACGTTAATCAAAGATTTGAATGAGAGATTATAGTTTTGGAATATTTATTTCTGTGATTCATTAGCAATACTTAGGCTTAGATAAATTCAGTACGTCAGCGAATAGTTACAGACTATCAATTGTTTCACCAACATCTTGTATAAAACACCTGATCTTACATAACAAATGCTCCGTAATATATTAAGTACATCTGTATATAACGTATATAGATCTTTCCAGTTACGAGACCAATATAATATACGAAGCTCGAGGCAACCAATGCGATGTATTTCCACCATCTTTATTTTCTACTATAAAACATATTAACATATTCAACATATGCTAATGTACAAACTAAATCTTATCACAAAAAATCTTCCTTTTTTCTTAGCTTTTCAGACCGTGAAACATCGTCATCAGATAATAATATGTAATCGGTTAAAATTCGGGTTACACAAGACACAACGCCGTGCAATATTTATAGCTGTGCTAATATGTCTACATTAAATGAATTAAGCGTGTTTTTTGTTAAAAATTCCAGCCAATTAAGCGACAGTAGCAAACTAACTTCAAAAATATTATTCTGACATATTATAATTAACGCGTGCAATTACGCGGGTAACAGTTAATAATAAATTATAAGATATTTGCCATTGGTTACATATTATGATACCACATGTAAAAATCAACCAAAGCATGCTTGTTAACTACCTAAGTAATTTGTTCAGAACAAATACAGCTGATTTTTTTATTTTCAAAATATATTTCAGAAACTGTAAAGTTTAAAAAAAGATTTTCTTTACAAAACTCCTTGGAAAAATAAGTAGAATAATAAGCCGATATAAAAAATATACCATTATGACAGAAAACAACAACTTTATAGCGCATATCTCTTCTATGTATACCCCAATTTTTATAAAAAAACAATAGGGCTGTTTTTTTCTACATGTCAAACATAATACCAAAATTTAGTTTAGATCAGCTTAACCGTTTGACCTGTGTCGTGCTAACAGACACAGACTAACAGATGAACAGGCATTTTACAAAAATATGTTTTTTGAACTTGGGAGACCTTAAAACTAAAAAACATTGTAAAATTTTAAACTAAATTAGTACCATTCACTAGTGAAATTGGAATGGTAAAAAAAACTCATTATATATTTTTAATTTAACCAAGCCTTTAAAATTCTACTCGGAGCTACATATTAAAATTATGTCTTTATCGTCTTTTGGGTTAAAATATTGAGCAAGATAAGGACAATATTCTTAAAGCGTATAGTGTGTCTAAATATAGTTAATTGTAGGCGTCTATCAGCCTATGTTCGTTTCACAAAATAACGCCATTGCGAATTATGCTAAATTCCAATTATTTTGCATAATTTTTTCTTTTCACAGCAAAGTCTACATTTTGTTGTTAAACTGACGTAGAGATGTGTAGAGATAAGAATTAACATGGTGCGCAGCCAGTTTTTGTGTGTTTCCCAATAGTAAAGAATAAGTTAACATGCTTTTTTAATTTATTACATTTTCTGAATAACAGATTTCTTAGAAACGATACTTCCGTGGTAAGTCTAGAGTCTAGTGTAATGTATTTTTCGCTTCTGAAGAATTTACTTTAATATACTGAGAAATAGTGGCCCCGCCGCGTCCAACTTCGCCCGAATCTGTAGATTGGCACCGTTTTTTCTTCGAATTACGTTGCTAAATTGGTCTGCACGAAAAGCGCTTTTATTTTAACGCGATAATATAGCCTATGTCCATCCTGATGGTCCATTCTAAATATTGCTGAAAAAAATACGAAATCAGATAAGTAGTTTCGGAGATTACCTCCTACATCCTAATTCCTAACTTATAAGCTTTACATCTTTATAATATCAATATAGAGTTCGTGTTAATGTTAAAACTCGCTATGCACGTGGTATATACGATATTTTTTGCTTATATCTTATAAAACTGCTGATTTTCACATCATTTTCAAAAAGTTTGATAGTTCATATTTTAGCAAACGGGTAAAAATAAATAGCTGACAGACCAACAATGGTTTACTACTGTTTGGTAGATATAGCCCAAGAGCTCACGTACTACTTTTCACGAAGTGTTTGATGCACGTAGAAATTTTGACTAGTGGTACAGATAAGATAGATGAACAAGAAAAAATGTGTTTGCCTGACTTACCGTGATACTTTAGGTACTGCGCAAACAAGTAATGCGCCCAAAAATTTATGTGCGGTGTACGGGTAATAGCTAGTATTAAATACGATATTTGCTATTCATTGGCATGGTTACCTACATAATATGTTCCAATTAAAGAAAGCATGCATAGATGATTTCTTTCAATCAGACACTTTTTTTGACATACATTTTTGGGCGCATTACTTGTATGCGCAGTACCTGCAGTATCACGGTAAGTCAGGAAAACATATTTTTTTTGTTCATCTATCCTATCTGTACCACTGGTCAAAATTTCTACGTGCATCAAACACTTCGTGAAAAGTAGTACGTGAGCTCCCCAGCTAGTATGGGCTGTGTGCAAGTCGGTGGAGCTAAGTAAGCTGTTGCAAAATGTCATTGACGCAGTGTTAAAAAAACAAAACTTGTGCATAGTCCGTTGCTATGGTTTTGTTGCATCTAGTAGTGAATTAGTTATCGAATTTTCATTATCATTCATACGATAAATAATCAATTGATGTTTGTTGATATTTCCATCAAATCACATTTGTTTTAAATGTGTGAGAATGTAAAGAAGTGATATATAAAATAACTTTTGCATAAAAAATTAAGAAAACTTATCATACCATTCACTGCATAAATAATTTTTTTTCTTCGTATTATAATTGTATAAATGATATAGATATTGAGACTATAGAATCGCCAGGTAGCGCTAAACAGCGAGTTGCACATAGTCCATTACGCGACATGTTTTGTTTTACTTTACCGTTCTAGACTGTAATGAGCCCAGTTCCGTACAAGTATACATGCATGTAAAGTATTATATAAGAAGTAAGCAGACCACAAAAAATCATGAAATCGCATGGTTTTATTGTATTGAAAAAAAAGGTTAAAAGTTTTGAATCGGAAATCCACATTTCGTGCAATTTCGATATCACATTTCTAAAAATGTTGTTACATTATTATTAAAAAACAATTCATTTTCTGTAAGTTTTAGTAAGTACCTCCATGTTAAGCGAAAATTAAAGGGGAGGGAAAACAATAAAATAATTAAATATTTTTCTATTGTGTTTCCTTTCAGCGGAACTAATAACGACAAAAAATAAACATTAGATCCACATACCCTTTTTGAATATAGGTATCTAGAATAATTTATTGTATCATTACGCAATTATGAAGGATTATTTCAACCCAAATCGTTTTACATGGATGTAACTCAAATGCAATTTAAATTTATTAAAACCGCATATGGGTCCGGCACTTTATGTGCGCTGCAGTTGAAAGTTAGAAGCTGGCGCACATCTGCTAAATGTTACGCCTGAAACGATTATGTCATAAGTAAAGGGGTTAGATTTAGGGTAACGGACTATGTTCTTGATTATAACATACTAACCGGGCCGTCCCGGTTCACCCGGGTGCAAAACTGTTCTAGAAATATCTAATATATATGTTCTGGAAATACAATTACAAATACACATTGTTTTTATGTATCTCTAAAGATTTGGTCAGCGTTAGCCATGTAAGCGTACGAAAACAATTTTAGTTAACAAAACACCGTCATAGTTCTGCCATTTTGTACAAAATATTTACAAATTATATACAGAAACCTTCCTCGTTTATCGCTCTTTCTATTAGTGAAAACCGTATGAAAATTCGTTCAGTAGTTTTTGAGTTACCTAGTTGCGTTCAAACAGATAGACGCGGTGGGGGAACTTTGTTTTATATAATATATTATATAGCCTACAGCCTTCCAACACAAAAATATTTTTTTAAGTCGAACCAATAGTTCCTGAGATTAGCGCGTTCAACCAAACTAACAAACTCTTCAGCTTTATATATTGAATACAGTATGTAAACGCGTAAGGTGCACATAGGGAAATTAGCATTGGGAAAAAATACTGGGATCAGAGTTAGCCATGACTGCATTAATTGTTATTTCCATTGAATTATTGTGGTAATCTTGAGGATTTCTATTTTATTTTGATTTATTTTTACTTTCCTTGGCTTTTTTAATAATAAAAAGTTCTTATAAATCATTAATTTTTTTGTACAAAAATAAAACAAAAAAACAACTCCATCTGTTTGAAACATTTTATTCAAAAATTGTCTGACTGGTATGACGTATGCGCATTGGTAAATCAGTGACCCAATGTCTTTAGGTTTAACACGAATAGGCGGAGATATTTGATTTCGCATCGTATTTAAGTATTTTTGGGAATTTAATGTCCCATTAATAAAAAAAGTCCGATTATGTTGTAATCATTTGAATATTTTCTTCGGTAGTATACACATTCATTCTGCAAAAGAATATTATCTGTCAAATTGAAAAACAAGATTTCAAGGCTCAGTTTGATCCAGTCATTTTTCCCAATGTTAATTTCCCTATGTGCACCTTACGTGTTTACATAAAGTATATACGGCTATATACCGAATAAATCAGGGCCTTAACTCAAACCGGAATCGGTAGGTGTGAAAATTTCTATGTCTTTGCATTCCTTACTATTTCTTTTATAAAAACGTCCAGAAATCTATCGGGCGGTCGAAACCGATGTGTAGAAAGCCGCGTTACCGTCTCATTAAAAAAATCGTTCGCATTTCATTTCAAAATCGTGTAAGTGGCGTTTTAGGCGAGAAATTTGAAGTGGTCCACAATTTTTATCATACAAGAAAATAGGAATGAAACGGAGTAGGGATGGGGTAGTTTAAAAAAAACTTTTTGTTATCTTTTTAAAGAATAGAAGTAGGTAATTAATTATAAAAAATACATGAAAAGTCGATTATTTACTTGAGTTTTATTTTAAACTAGCCCTACCGGGTTACGCGTTGCTCAGTCTGGTTTGCGTGTGTTGCTACAGATGGCACTACATTCAACAGATGGCGCTCCTGTTGCCGTAAAATATTTAGTATAGAGTGTGTTGCTTTAACGTCCAACAGATGGCGCTGTTTTTTCAAAAAAAGCATTAAATTTGTGACAATTTGTAAAAAAAGCACGAATTCGAATGCAACGTTGTGTCAACATTTCAAAGCAATCAGTGAGGAACTTTCGGAGATTTAAGATTTTTAATAAACGAACATTATATTTCTATTTATATAGATACCAACAATTGGACTTTTTATATTTTTTATCTCCTCATGCGTGTCCAGCCTTGAAGTAGGTAAAAATCAAACATGAATTATTTTAGACTAACGACAACCGGCAATAGCACCCCAATTCATTGGAAGGGTTGCACCCAACATAGGTACTATACAGTATACAAAATATATGCATGTAAGTTTATTTATAGGATAAATGCATTATCATAAAAAAACTTACCGCTTCGGAAGATGGCTTAGTACATATAGTGCATATATTAAAACAAGTTTTGGTATGTATATCACAATGTACATCAAAGGTAAAACCGCAAAAAACGATTTCTTGCCAACATTTTCTATTTCTTAACATAAATTTTGGAACCCTGTTTAAAAAAAATTTAGTGCAGTCAATTAACATGCATTTTGAGTACGCATAAATTTCTTTTTTTTTTGGAATCGTAGGGATGTCGGTAGTGAGTTTAAAATTGAGTTTTTGGAACGCGAGATCTCCACACTAGACAGTCATCTTGAAAAGTACGGTGTAATCGGTTTTACCATCCCAATCCACAAGTGGGGAATGGTACTAGTTTAGATCAAAAATCACTTTTCAAAAATTTTACAATATCTTTTCGTTTTGAGGTCCCACGTATCCTAAAAACATATTTTTGGAAAAACGCTGTGCGTCTGTTAGTCGTATAGTCTATTAGGCTGTGAACACGATACAGGTCAAACGGATCACCGGATTGAAACTAAATTTTGGGAGGATGTTTGGTATTATGCAAATATGAAGAGCCCTATTGTTTTTGGGGAAAATCGACGCAGAAGAGACACATGCGATAACGATGTTTTTTATATTATAATGATACACTTTTAATAACGGCTTATTATTCTATTTAATAAAGTTTAAGAAGGTTTCGTTGAACATTTTTTTTTCTAAACTGTATAGTTCCGGAAATATTTTGAAAATAAAGAAAATCAGGTGTTCTTTTATTTTGTATATCTGTCAGAAATGACGTGGAAAATATTACGTAATTAACTATGGCAACGAATAGCAAATATAATATTGAATAGAAGTCATTAGCCGCGTCACCTCATGCGATATCAGAAATTTTATTTTATTTAAGTATTATACTATATCAAATGTCAACATTTTAAAGTTGGAATGGTCCCGTCGCCCAATTGGCTGGAATTTTTTTTTATGCTGTGTCTAACAGCAATTTTGATATATATTAAAATAAACTTTATGACGTAGCAAAGAATAAGTGAGTTTGTTGGCTTTGCCGAAAAAAAGAAATGAGATCTAAAAGGGTGACGAGTTTTCACTTGGCAGGTTTTTATAAATGACTCGTGTATGAAAACTTGACACCTTCTAAGATCTCGCTTCTTTTTTTTCAGCAAAATGCGTCAAATCCATTTGTGCCTTGTATCGAACTTGCCCCTTTTTCACATGTATTTTGTTGGGGGGATATAACAGCCTAATGGTGTTCATACTGCTCGACCGTTGTCGAATGAACTGTATAGCTTTAGCTATTAAAATACACACATTTCAGTTTCTGAATCAACACAGTAAAATCACTGTTTATCGGGCAGCATTGACCCGGTTCGACCGTACCTGCGACTAAATAAATTTACTATCCCAGTTTGCATTTTAAAAATGAAAAACAATAATAATTGACTGCTCTTCATTGCACCTGAAGTAAAAATGCGGACCATTATATATTGATAAATTGGAAGATTTGGCTTCACCACAAATTCGACATACACGATTTTGTCTTGTGGCCACAGATGTCTGTATTGTGTGCCTGTGTGTGATTTAGGTAACATTATTATTTCACGTTTGTATGGGTCTTCATCGAGGGTTTATAAAATATATTAACAGATAATTGCTAGGTATATTATGCCAATGCTATTTTATTAAAAATGTTTAAATTAAACATAAATTACTTGTGCGTTTAATGCAATGCTATTACTGAATATTATGTTCAATTCAGGTACAACTGTGTTGAAAACCTGTTTGAATTATTGTGTCAAGTAATTCAATGGGTCGTAGTCACTAGTCGTTGCCATAATATTGAAATAAATAATATAATTCTCGCCATTATTTCCTGAATATATTTTATTATTGTATGATGTTTTAGTTTAAAAAAGAAAAAAGAATGAATTATTATACAGTGTATAAGTTTGAATATATTGTGTTCAGTGTGTCATTTTAGGGTTCCGTACCCGTAGGGTTCCCAACGGAACCCTATTACTAAGTCTCCACTGTCCGTCCTTCTGTCTGTCAGCGGGCTGTATATCATGAACCGTAATAGGTAGAGAGTTGAAATTTTCACAACGTGTGTATTTCAATTGCCGCTATAACAACAAACAATGAAAAGCCAGGATGGTGAATTTCAAAATGGCCGGCATGCAAATTAGAGAAAAAATCTCCGATTAAGGTGATATTAAGCATGCGTGTTCAGTCCTATTAAAATTACACGAGAATGAAAAATAAAACCAGGACGGCAAAAAAATTCCGAATAAGCTTGTATTAGGCGTGTAAAAAGTACATAGTGCTATATCTTGTACGATGGTGCGGAATCCTTCGTGAATAAATCAAACATCTAAGTCGAAGCAATCATACGGCTGTTTATGCCGCATATTTTGAAACTTGCAAGGGTGGGTACTTCCCGTGGGCCTAGAATCATTTGGCAAGAAGCAATGTCTTTATAGCACAAGAAAAGGGAAAAATCTGAAGCCGTAAATTTGTAGTTAGCAAAATCAAGTTACGCTACTGCTATATTTACAGTTTCTAAATGTTGATGTTATACTGGGGTATTTGAACTGCTGATCAAATTGACAATGCGGCCTGTTTTTGTTGATAACGAAGCAACATGCACAACAAATAATATCGTCACGCTAATATAGTAAACACATTTTATCTCCTACAAGAAACAAGTTAACGTGTGTTATTAATGTTATTTTTCATATTTAAAAATACATTTTATTTTGATAGTTAAAAAGGTTAGCATTTAATTTGGAACAATTTCTATTATTTTTCAGTCCTTCCGAGTGATTTAACATTTAAAACTCCTTAAAAACACCATTGAACTGATTCAATTATGACCACTTAGATTCAAGGGGCTGCGAAACTCAGCAGCTGTATATTTAATTTAAAATAATTTCGAACGTTATTGTGTTCACAACTCCTGAGGGATTTACCTATAGACCAAGTAGATCCAAGCCTAGGGAGCATATTTAAGGGAGTGCATTACAAAATGTGAAAGATGTAACTCCTGATTGATTCAAGTAGATCCAAGTCTAGGGAGCATATTTAAGGGACTACATTACAAAATGTGAAAGATGTAACTCCTGAGGGATTTACCTATAGACCAAGTAGATCCAAGACTATAGGGAGCATATTTAAGGGACTATATTACAAAATGTGAAAGATGTAACTCCTAAGGGATTTACCTATATATCAAGTTAATCCCAGCCTAGGGAGCATATTTAAGGGACTAAATTACAAAATGTGAAAGATGTAACTCCTGAGAGATTTACTTATAGACCAAGTAGATCCAAGACCAGGGAGCATATTTAAGGGACTAAATTACAAAATGTGAAAGATGTAACTCCTAAGGGATTAACCTATAGACCAAGTAGACCCGGGCCTAGGGGCATATTTAAATGACTACACCACAAAATGTGAAAGATGCTAAATAATTTGTTCCATAGTTATACAGTGTCTCAGATCAATCGTCCACGAACTGTACACCGTGTACAGTGAAATAGAGAAAACAATAATTCTAAGCAAGAAAGTCCTACGACCGTTAATAGCGTATTTGCAATATGGCACATACACTTTTGGCGTCGGTAGGATGGTGAGACCACAATTACTCGACGTTTTCTAGCCTCCTGAAAATTTGGCACCATTTTTAAAAAATATATACTTTTTCAAAAATGGTGCCAAATTTTTCAAAAATGGTATCAGTACCTATAATATATGTTTGAACCTGCAATAACTTTCCAAAGAGTAAATTGATTTTAATGAAATTTCGTCCACATTTTTAATTTTACCCATCAAACATTGAAGTGTCGCATAAGAAGTTTCTCTTCACAAAAAAAAAGGTTTTAAACGTTTTATTTGTGGTTATAATCCTGGAAACTGAATTGACATTTCAGTTTGAAAATTAACATATTTTTGTGCACAATATAGATGCTGATTACCGCAGATATGTCTTTAATCACAAAACGGTCACACAAACGTTCCAACCGATGTCAACGTATGTACCATCACAAAACAGTGCAAAGTCGACGCACGCGCACAAAACCGACACAAACTGTCCACTTACAGCAGGTTGGAACGTATCTTTGATCTGATTCAGGGGCGAATTTGAAGTAAACAATAATCAAAACATAACGCTGTAGCTACCAAGTTGCCATAAAATGTTGGAACTGTAGAGTACGTTTGCAAGTAGGTATGTGTCAGTATATGTATAGGTCTTACGGGCGTACCTATTGACTATAGTTATCTGCTACATTATTGTAATTATTCATGACTGTCCGTCTAATTATTACACATAGCCATCGGAAATGGATTCTCGTGACAACTGTCCAAAGACACGCAACAACAAATTTGTAAATTGTATATTTAATATGTTCTCTGACAAAAACAATTCCGTCGTGTTTCTACTTTGTAATTTAAAAAAGTTATATTTTCGATGCTATTATATCAATTATATTATTGCGACAATTTGTGAAGCAACAGACTAGAATGTTAAATAAAGTATAGGTAAACGTTATATATAAATGATATTTAATATAATATGTCTGTCGAAACTAACCGACGAAATTTTTAAATTACTGTAGACACACGTCAAAAGAAATTCGGTAAAATATTATCTGACCTTTGATGTCGATGCGTCCACAAGTAACTATATATCAAAAAATATTATTAATGACGATTTAATCATTATAGTACAGACGCGCGGGAGAAGAGGGAATACCGGCCTGTCTTGACAACAGAGTACTATTTTATATAGGCATTTGTATAGGAGTATATGCCAAAAAAAATAATTAAATTAATTAATTTTGGGACAAAAAAAAAATGAAATTAATGATAACTTTTAACACTTCTGCAATCATAGGAAACGGTTCAAAAAATTTCATCAAAAGTCGTAAAACATTTTTTTAGTTAAATCCGTTCAAACACACACAGCTACATACAAAGAATTCTATAAATTAGTATAGATGAAACGTTTTTACACCATATTATAAACATTAATGTAAATAAAATAGAATAAAAAAATCGACATATTGTTCTACAAGTTCAAAAACCCAAAAAATCTTGATACTTCGAAGAAATAATCTATGCACTTATTATTATTATTATTATTATGAACATTAAAGCCGTTGCACACGAGGCTGGTTTCGCCGCTGGAAATGACGAGACTGTGGACTCGCGTGCTTGGTTACAAGCTGGATTTGGATGGGCGACATGAGTAAACGCCCACAAACAAACATGGCGTCATAGTATGAATTCTGTTCAGAGACGATAAACGTCCACTTTTGTTAATAATAATAATATTTCTCTTTATTTGTTACATCTCGAGATAACAAATAGTGTCAAAGTCAAATATTAAGTGGGATTTCCAAAGAATTCATCGACACAGTAAAACGCCTGTTCAATTAAATAGACCTTTAGGGAACTTTTAAATTTATTATAACTTTCAATCTGTCGTATATCAGAAGGTAAGTTATTATAATATCCTTTGACACACATGTCTAGGCCCCTTACTGCCTAATGTAGTACTGAAAGACTGAATGTAAATATTTTCAGTTTGCCTGGTATTATATGAATGTACAGTAGAGGTCAAAGTAAATAAAGAGATATTCTTTTTGACAAATAATGCGCACTGTAAAATAAAAAGCGATGGTAGAGTCAAAATTCTATAGAACTTGAAAAGCCCTCTACAATGCTCCAACCGCTTAACCCCACTCAGAATCCTTACAACCCTTTTTTGCAACCTAAAAACTCGTATTGCTGACGTCGAGTTTCCCCAAAATATGATGCCGTAATTTAGTTTGGATTGGAAATTTCCAAAGTACGCCTGCATAATAACATCAATACTTACATATGTCTTGAGCTTCTTAATTAAATAGCACATTTTAGTGAGTTGGGAAATTATGTTTTCTATATGTACTGACCAATCCAAATTCATTGAAATATGTAAGCCTAAGAATTTGCATGTTTTACTCATCGGCGTAGAGGTGTTCTGTGCGCGAATTAATAAGCTGCAGTTATTTAGATTTGAGCGAGAGTTGCAAAACTGAACAGCAGAAGTTTTGTTCTCATTGAGGACGAGTCCATTACTGGAGCACCAATTTGTCATTTGAGTAATGTTAACATTTGAACTGTCACTGCGCGCGCACTAAACCCATTTACAAAGACAGCTTAAAACCACGCATCGTGTAAAGTGAACACATAAAAACCTAGCAGCCAAATCTATGAAGGAATCTAACGGCAAAACCAGCCACATAAAAACTATTGCAGTTTTAGTATAAACTGATAGAGCCAACTTGTAATTTATCATTACATTGTAACATTCCAAATTATCTTCATTATTTTATTATAAAAATATGTCGTTCTAAAATTCGCAACCGGATGTTATTATTTTATTAATATACCTTCACGCACATCAGATGCCTAAATAATTATTTTGTTTCATTGCATGGTTACTAAAATTCAGTACCGGATGCCAAATAAGCTAATTTATTAATATGACGTCAATGGGTTTTGAACATTGTATATAATCAAAATTTGTAAACAATAAAAATAGGTGAGCTTGAGTTGAGATTAATTTATTTTGCGTTATCGTGGCTTATTTTATTTATTTGTTAATTTATCTACTAAAAGCTATACTCCAAGAATTAGTATCAATCGAATTTTCTGATTAAATATTTATAAAAATAATTTAAAAAATAAATTGTTACTTGAAAGTGAAAAAGGTAAATGAAGAAGTGAAGTTTCACTTAAAAAGTTATTATTTTTAAAAAAATAATTTATTTCTGACATTTGTTACAACTTTGTTAAATAAAATTTACCTTTAAAAGCATAACTTTTCATAACTTCTGACATTTTGTTATATATTTTTAAGTTCTCCGACTTTCCAAGCTTTCAAAAATTGGCTCATTCTGTTTTCAAAAACATCACGATATAACAATGAAACATACACAATGGCCCTTTTGTACTAGTCTTTATGGTGAGATTTTTAGGATTTGCATTAATTCTTTAATTGTAACATATTCTAATTGTTTACGTTTGTATTCTTTAAAATTTTAATTCAAAAACACTGTAAAAATCCCACCCGTTGAGATAGAAAAATTACCTATCTTATTTGTAATTATATACATTCATGGTACCTTTTGTGGATTTATATTGATAATCTGACCACGCTGAGCACCACAAATAATTAGTAATTATAATAAGGACAGTTTAAAATATTGTACTGAACATGTAAATATTATAATATATGCAAATATTTAGGTACAGTGAATAAAATTTCTACAGTTTTTTTAAGAATTAAACTCTTTTTGGTGTACAGAAACTAAGCCTATATTTAACGACTTAAATATACATTTTTGTAGCTCAAAGATATGCTTCTGTATAATTTCGATGCAAATTTAAAATTTGCAATATAAAGAGCAAGAAGCCTTCTCGGCTATACAGCCAGTCCATACTTAAGTGAGCTCTATCTTATAGGTAACTACGCGTTAGGGCTGCCAATTAGAGCAGTTTTCCAACAGTTTTTGCTCTTTTCTTTCATTATTAAGAAGCTACTCACTGACAATGTCGGATTAACCTAATGGGTTGTCCGATAAGTTCTTGCCGTTTTTTAAATTAAAAAAATAGCGATCGAAATGAAATTTTTTGGTATAATGTTTTGTGTTATTCGAAAGAGAATTTTTCGCTCTACAAGAAAGTCTATTTAGTTTTTTTGTTTGGATTCATTTTTGTTAATTTTTAGAGCATTTAAATGGAGTGTCAAGTCGACAAAAACGAGCATTTTCGACACCACCTTCTTTTTGCGTTTAACCGAGGTGCCAAAGCCACGGAAGCTGCTAGAGAGATTTGTGTCGTATACGAAGAGGGTGCCATAGCTGAAAGAAAAACAAGCGACCCCGCGAGCGAAGCAAGATCTTCATCCACGGAAGACAATGTTGTGTGTATTAATTTAAAAAAACGGCAAGAACTTATCGGACAACCAATATATAAGCAAAGTAAGCAACTGCTTAGAACATCACGTCTCAGGGGGCACCAAACATCACAACTCAGAAATGAAAAGTACCGCACCAGACCCTATCAACAACGAAATTTTTTTTAAACTTTAAAGTTTTGTAGCTTTTTTTCGATTAACTGTACAAAAATGTTTAAGGATCGATTTTATAGAAGGTCAAATTTTCAATGAGAGCATTGATTGTAAAAGTATTTTTTTCTCTAAAATTCTATGCTTTTTAATATTTTTGTATCAATTTTAAGCTTATACCAGTCACAATTTAAAAAAAAAATTATAAACTTAACATGACAGAGATAGATTATCGTATCTATTAGAATTTTTTTAGACTGCCGTTAGAGATGAGGGTCCATAGACAAGAAATGCTTAGGGCATCAAGGAGTCTTAATCCGGCACTGCTCACTGATTACATTACGGAATGTAATTTTCTAAGAACTAATCAGTTACTAGCTGCTAACTAGATTTCGGAAGGGTCAAACCCGTAAGAGTAACCTGTTTTTGAGCCGAAGGTACTCGATAAGAGTCAACTGTTTTTTTTTTTTTTTTTTTAAATATCTACAATTTATCTGGGATCATTTCATCACACTCTTGAACACGGCGGAGTTGAAATCATGAAAATGAGTCAATGCCTTGAGAAGGCGAAGCTGAACAACTAAATATTTTTTTATAATTTGCATTGATTTTGCACTCGGCACTTTGTAGAACATGAATAATAACAAATAATAAAAACACTTGAAAATTCTACAAAATATTTTCTCTCTCGACGATCGTACTCCTGAATATGGGCTATAGCTTAAGCAACGAATAATTCTAGATGGAAAAGTCGAAAGCAGAACATTTGACTTAGGAACTTTGTTTGGACTAGTTAGGAGATAAACATACTAAAAGTCCTTACCCCTCCGAGGTACGCCCCAAGGGGGGGAGCACAAAGAAGGTCCCGTTTTTTGGTATTTTGCTTTCATCTCGAAAACGGTACTTCGTACGAAATTTTGTTGGAATACATAATGAAAGCTGATAAAATTCTCTACAACTTTAGCTTTTACACTTTTTATCTATCTCCAATCTTTGCCTAGCTATGAGCTCCGAAAAATGGTCGATTTTCAAAAATGTGTTAAATTCTCTGTAGCACATTGTAACAATACGAATTGTTCAAAATCGTTTCGTATTGCTCATCCACACTATTAAAAACACCCACACACTATTAAAAAATAACATAAGCTGGGAGTACCTCCACGCAGGGCCCTCTTTCCCACTGGGCACTCTGGCACGTGCCCAGGGCCCCGCGATCGATAGGGACCCCCTAGTTTAATGGTATACTAAGTACCCAAACTGTTTTAAACAAAAATCATCAGTGAACTATTTTTCATATACTTATTTTTTTTGTGTCCTTCATGTTAAAATTGGGAACGTGATCCTTTTAAATATATGCATTTTATATCACATTCCTCGACTTAGAATCTAGAACCTTGTTTATCTATTTTCTTTGTCTATTCTAACAAAATAGTGCTCTGTTAAGGTCATAGGGGCCCCATAATCCTAATGTGCCCAGGGCCTTCAATAGGTTAAAGCTTATGTTATTTTTTAATAGTGTGTGGGTGTTTTTAATAGTGTGGATGAGCGATACGAAATGATTTGGACAAATTCGTATTTTTACAATGTGCTACAGAGAATTTAACACATTTTTGAAAATCGACCATTTTTCGGAGCTCATAGCTAGGCAAAGATTGGAGATAGATAAAAAGTGTGAAAGCTAAAGTTGTAGAGAATCTTACCAGCTTTCATTATGTATTACAACAAAATTTCGTACGACGTACCGTTTTCGAGATGAAAGCAAAAAACCAAAAAACGGGACCTTCTTTGTGCTCCCCCCCTTCGGGCGTACCTCAGAGGGGCAAGGACTTTTAGTATGTTTATCTCCTAACCAGTCCAAACAAAGTTCCTAAGTCAAATGTTCTGCTTTCGACTTTTCCATCTAGATGCCTCTTATGAGCACTCATTGACCAAACTACTAATTGTCCGAAACAATCGTCGACAGAGAATTTCAAGTGTTTTTATTATTTGTTAAATATTTTTTGTCGATTTAAAAAAAATAAAAAAATGTTTTTTTTTCCTTTTATTTTTTTGAGACCCTTATTACGAGTACTCACGTTTTTTGAGCAATATATAGTTAATTTATGTATATTTTAATAACAAAAATTGAAAGCTGTGAACCCTTAAAACTATAAGCATATATGTATGCACAATATAATTTGAATGCTAATTTTTTCTACGAGAGCGGAGGAAGTGTCAAGAATCTCACTATTTATTGACCTTAGGAGCACTGATTAAAGTTAATAATATGCACATCTAGTATAATATCATTTTGGTATACATATTATGCACTAGTATTTTGAAAGATTATAATATTTTTTAAATCTTCCGCTTATAAATACAAGAAAAATTATATAAAATCGCAACAAAACCCCAATAGAGTGCAAAAGAGACATAAGTATGTTTTGTTAGGTACCTATATTAATTTCTATCAATTATATTTACAATTACATAATTACAAGTCAAATATTTTATGCAATACTAACTAATAAGATTAGGGTTGTAAAGACACATGGGTTTGGGGGCGTTCACAAATTAATAATTTGGCGATTTTTCGACTCCCTCCCCCTCTGATGAGATGCCGTGAGATTTAGTTCGCCCCCCCGTCCTCTCATCTCACGTGAGATTTTTTAATATGCGTATTTAATGTAAATACGTAAATCTGTGCTTGATTGCGAAGAAACATTTTTTACTTAATTTAATCGAGTGTTCTCGCAATTTTACACTTTTTTTGGCGGGAAAAAAATTACTGATATCTGCCGAGACCCACCTCTCCCCCACGTGAGATTGGATGAGGTTCAGCTAGACTCAACCCCCATCCCCTAAACGCGTCACGTAATTTAATGAACGCTCCTTTTGAAAAGTTGAATATACATGTACCTATTATAGTAAAATTCAGCATTAACTTGATTAGTTCGGTCAGCTTCGAGGTAGGTATATGAAATATTAAATGAATACTGAGCCCTTCCTAGCAGTAGTCATTTTGTGTGGTAGCAAAACGGTTACTCAAAAAGTGTCTCCATAGAGACGAGTGTCTACTAACGTCGCATTTTTAAATAATTATATTATTTAAATGATCGATTGCATTACTGCCAATAATTGTTTGCATTTCTATACTGGAAAAAATGTCTAACTAATTATAACCTAAAAGACGTAAACTACAGATTTTAGTAAATAAAAAATAATAAATTAAAAATGAAATCACGCAAAAATAACGTTCTCATAATCAATCATTTATAATTATCTGTTTGTGTTATATTCTTTTACAGTTAATGAAAAATATTCCGCACTACTGTATTTTCACTAGAGGTGACCTAATTGACTGGAGCGGCTAATGTATGCATGTACGTCAGCAGAGTCGTACGACTGCATTCGGAAGAGGGGCAGGAGGCGGAGGCAGTGGCTATACAGGAAGGAGGGCGTCGCAATGAAGAGTAATTAGAGGCACTAGTTTTGCGGACAGCCGCCTCTTTTCCGCAAAAGTACACACCGCATTCCAGAACCGTAATAATAATGTATACATTGTTTTAAAATAATGAAAAAATATATTCCACGGAATCTGTCATCGTGTTGAGAATATCTACTGACGATATAATAGTCCAAGAGCTTTCAAACATTTTTGGGTAGGTATTTGAAGCAGCGTGAAAATTTGTAATATCTGATCACAAAATCGAAAACCTGACTGAAGGATAATGGTGCCTAGCCAACTTTGCAAAATTTTATTTGCAAAAAAGTCCTTGAGGCGTTTTAAAATATTAATACCTTCAAATTTAGTATATATTTAGCTGTTATTCGCTCTCATCCGCGTGGAAATTAACAATGTTTGTTTAGTTGGCAGAATTTACAAAAAGAGTTCCCTATTTTTTTCTAAGTTACTTCTTATAACATCAGCAATCTGCCACTGAAAGTCCGGTCAAAATCGATCTAGTAGTTTCGGAGATTAGCGGGAACAAACAGACAGACAGACGAAAACTTTAAAAACATTTTCTTGTTATAAATACCGTATATAACTTTCATATGCATGTTGTAAGAAGATGTTATTGTGACATTATAGAGACTTCAATTGTATTTATATGTAAGTATAGAAAAATAAAAAATAAATAAGCTAGATCTATTTGGTCTGCCAGGTGGTTACAAAACTGTCTATTGCACGTGAGTGCGATAAGACGCTACGGGTAGGTAGAAATATGAGAGACAGCGCACAATCATGGACGGTATCTCTAAAGAAATTAAAAATGGCAATCTTTGAAACATCTTCGACGATTTAAATTTATTTAACAGTGTCCTTGAATCGGCTCTGTACACGCGTTGTTCTTGATTATGTAACAATTACTATCACGCAACGTACGTCTCGTGACTGACTAGAAACTGATTTTGAACAGCTGTCGTTCCTATTTTTCTCTGCAATTTTTTACATTTAGATTTACGAGGTTCACGTTCATTCAGAAAAAAAAACGGTTTAAAGAAAAGTTGGACCTTTTTCAAAAGAAGTCACCAATAAGCGGAAAATAATTAAGTTTTGAGATCAGCGCCAATTTAATCACTACCTATAATTTGCACTGATTTTTCACTCGGCACTTGGTAGAACATGATTAATAATTTTGTAGAATTTTCAAGTGCTTTTATTATTTCAAGTAAATAAAATTGTCGACCAATTTTTCTCAGACCATACGATATATTGACAAGAATGATAAAAATACAAATCAATATAACATAAAATGACGTTTCGATCCGGATTTGGATCTTCTTCAGAAAAATCTAAAAATATAAAAATTAATTAGTATTAAATTATGAATTATTATTTATTTATTTATTTACAACGAATACCTACTAATTAATTTTTATATTTTTAGATTTTTCTGAAGAAGATCCAAATCTGGATCGAAACGTCATTTTATGTTATATTGATTTGTATTTTTATCATTCTTGTCAATATATCGTATGGTCTGAGAAAAATTGGTCGACAATTTTATTTACTTGAAGAGTTCTATTCAGACGTTAATCAAAGATTTGCTTTTATTATTTGTTACCACCTGTAACTTTATATGTATCTATGTGTTTTTTTAGTGGACGTTGACTTCAAACTTTATTATTTCATGCTATTTAAAAGTTCTTTTTTTGTCTTAAACTTCTAAGGGTTTTGCAATACGTAGTTTGCAAGAATTATTAACCGCCTTCTGTCTTGAGAAGACCCCGCACGAACCTTATGGGATTTGGTTCTCGGTTAAATTGATCGAAAATGGCTTTAGTTCATAGTTTAAATGTCTTTAATAAAAAGTGTTCATGGACGCATAGCCTAAAAACTAATAGATTTTTAGCTGCAGATATGATTATCGAGATTTTAGATATAGGGATATCCATTGAATTCACAAATATGTTCCATATTCAACTTTTGTGCTTTTTTCTAGAAATAGAAAAATAGTCGAAAACTGGGTAATGTTGGAAGGTGTCACCCTATATAAAATAATAATGTCATATTTGGATACAGCACACTCGAAAACATATTTCTAGAGCTTAGGATTATTTAAGATTGTGAATTCAATGGATATTCCTATATCTAAAATATCGCTAAACATATCTGTAGCTAATAATCTATTATGCGCCCATGGACACTGTTTCTTAGTGACCTTTAAACTATAAAATGAAACCATTTTTGATCAATTTAACCGAGAAATCCCATAACGTTTGTGCGGGGTCTTTTGATAACTAATCTAAAAAAAATACTGAACCGATTTAAGTATGTGACGCCGCTCTGAAGATATAATTTATTAAATAGAAAAAGACTAATCAAAATCGATTTACAAATGCAGGAGATATCAGGTAACATAAAAAATTGTGTGAAAAAAATTTAAAAAAAAAACGATTTGAAAAAAAAAAAATAATGGAACCATGGCTGAACAAATATAAAAATAATATAAATGTCGAATTGATAACCTGTTTTTTGTCATTTAAAAATCAATCAAGATTCTATATTTTGATTCTAAGAAATAAATAAAACACTCTACTTACATAAAAATGAAATGATGTTTTGACATCGAAAATATGTTATTAAAATAATGACTTATTTCTGAAGAAAAACATATTTCCAGAATCCAAGCACACTCAAACCTCACTATGCGTTGAAGTTACATTCTAGAAAAAAAATATAAATACACGCATTGAACTGATATATCTTCCTCAAATTTCTATCAATAACTATTAAAATATTAAAAGCAAAAAACGTCACTTATAGTTCCGACTTCAATTTTCAAAAAACAAAGCAAAATTTCCATGTAATTGCTTAAAGTAAGAAATACAAAAAAAATGAGCAACCTACTCTTTTAGTTCAAAATATACGCCATATACTTATTTTCAGTTTAGAATCTGCATTAATTATATGTTACTTGTTACAAACTAACAGTATAAAACGAAATCTACCCTAAGAATAACTAAACTAAACACATTAGCGCAAACTACGTAAAAAATCAGAGCAGCAATCAGTGCGATGTAATCAAAATGGCGGGCGGAACAATTAGTTGAAGACAATCTTGGGGCAAGTCGTGGTCTCACTGTAATGTCTTTTTATCCACACAATAATTGTAATTGAGCTGAAATAAAATAAATTGAATATTTTTTCGTCAATTTTCTCAAGTACTGGCTTAAAAGTTGAAAAGAAAATATACGTCTCCTAACAATGATAATAATATGTAACATACTTGAAATGACGTAATCTTTAATTTGTGAACTAAACTCTCTCAAAATGATCATTAGTGGGAATGTGCGTCCTTTAAACCTTGTTCTTTTTAAAAAGTATATGTTTCGCATTTATTTTTAGTATATTTGTATCATGTACATATTTTTTAATATATTCATTAAATGAAAGGTGTTCATAATCTGAATAAAAATTTTAAAAACAATTAAAAAGCAAGCACTCAGTCCTTAAAAAATATCAAAGTTTTGGCTCTCAAATTCAAGTTTCACGCAAATGAAATAAAAATATGACTTTTAAAATATAGTCATTAAAAATAAAAACGCACATTTTCAACATTGAAGTGAACAATCACAATGAAGACAGCCATTATAATATTAGGTATGCAGATTTTTTACATTATTTATATTGCACGCCCATCATGTTCGTTAGTTTTTTTTAAGTATATAATTCAATAAACAAAGCAAAAACACAGCGTATGTTGCATGCATTAGTACTACTGGAAATCATTAGTCGGTCATCTGACAATGTAAGTATTAATTTCATGAACACTAATTGGTTGATTGTACGGTGCCTTATAGTGATGTAACGAATATTTGTATTCGCCAAAATTCACATATTTTTTTAAATTCGCATTCGCAAAATTCATGCGATTATTTTGCGAATATATTCAAATAAATAAAATTGTCGACCAATTTTTCTCAGACCGTATATTGACAAAAAATAATAAAAATACAAATTAATATAACACAAGATGACGTTTCGATCCGGATTTGGATTTGTATTAAGTTATTTATTATCTAATAGATTGCACGCGAGATTGAAAGTTTGAATGATTAAAAAAATAATGAAAAATTAATTAATTGGTCGACAATTTTATTTATTTGAAGAGTTCTATTCAGACGATAATCAAAGATTTGAGTTTTTCGAATATAAATATCAGAAAAAATCATATATAATAGTTTATTTTAACATCATAATAAGTATATTTGAAATATTTTTGGCAGTTCGCGATCGACCATATTGGAATAAATGATAATATGTGAACTGATTACGATGACAACGCCATCTATGCTTGTCTCTTTTGCTCATGTAACGGTAATATTTTATCATTGTAATTATTTTTGTGTACCTATATATGTTTTATTTTATTTTAATTTTTGTAAAATAGTGTACTACGTAAGTTTATAACAATTGACTTGACCTTGTGTTACGTCTTTTGTCTTTAACTAAATGATGTTGCATTTCTCGTTTATCTAAACTTTTTGAAAAATTATCTTCTAATAGGTAACTGTAGATAAATTTTACCCATGAGGACACTGTGGTGTAGTGGCCAGCGTTCGAATCCCGCCTCTGTTCATGGATATTTGTGATGTCGTTTAGAACCCAGCTTTAATATTTATTTATTCCATTCGGTTGCCTCAATTATAAATTTCTCTCCTTTTCCTACATACCCCTAATTCTACTAAAATTCATCTACCAACATTCTCAATTCGACTACTGGCTGGGCTGAAGGCTAAGTCAGAGCAAAAAAAAAAACAGTAAACCATAGTCGGGAACCGAGCTATCGGAGAGAATGAGCAAATATTGCAGATCGTCAGTAAATAATCTTTCAATTCAATACGACACGCAATTTATAACATTATTAAATAGTGAAGTCCTACGCTCTATAGTTTATACGATTAAATTACCGGCAAGGTTAACATATTAAAATTTAAAAAAATTCAAACTGATAAACATATTATTAGATTGATGGAATGTAATTACTTTTCTTTGCTTAACACACTAGTGCGAAAAAGGGTCTTTTTACAACCGCTATAGAGGCATGAAAAGTTATAGGGAGTCGTGCTAAAACACTTTTTTCTACTACTATTAACACAAGTTTTAAAGAAGTAATAATTTCATAATTACAATATCTTTCCTTAGCGTGCCTGATATAGGAGTCGAGTCTTGTGAATTGTGCATACTATATATTTTATTCCTATATGTATAATAAAATACGAAGATTTGTAGACGGCCTCCCACATTGATTCTGTTCATATTTTACAACCACAGTTGTATATTTTATTGTTAATTGATAACCGGTTTGACGGTACAAATATTAAATGCCAAAATACAAATTTTACACACCAAAGAATAGTTTTGGAAACGCTTTCCAGATTTTATAAAAACTTTATAGAAAGAAATTGAACCTCCTTCAAAATAAGCCATTTGTATTTTTTCGATCAAACTGTACCACATAAAAATTATTTTTGACGTGATAACGTCTTATAAATTGATGAAATAAATTGATGAAACACCGGCTGCATGCACGAAAAAGTGTCACGTTCCGAAATGTGTCACGTTCCGCGCACGATCGGCCCAAGTTTGACAGCTACTAAAATTTAGGTTATGTATTATTCGAGCGGAATAAGTTATCACGTAAAACTATCGTCCGTAAACCGACTTTACAGACAACCAATTTTTGACGTGATAACGTCTTATAAATTGATGAAACACCAATCTTATAAATTGATGAAACACCGGCTGCATGTACGAAAAAGTGTCACGTTCCGAAATGTGTCACGTTCCGCCTGACCCTGTGCGTGCGAGCGAGAGAGCAGTATAAGCGATAGAGAAGCACGATCGGCCCAAGTTTGACAGCTACAAAAATTTATTTATTAAAGATCACAAGACACAAACTTCCAATAGACTGCCACAGTTCGCCCGTATATATACCTACTTCAGGGAGTGAAAAATCCACACCACCCGACCGTCCGTTTATTAAAACTCCGTGTATTTTGAAAACGGTTCATGATATTTAAAAACCGTTTCTACAGTTGGTTAGAACTCTAATTTTACTATTTAAATATGTAAAAATAAATGTTTGGAAACGTATAATGTGAAAAATAAAAAAAGTTATTTTTCAACACTTTACGAGTATGGTTCAATGTTTTTTTATGACGTTATCACGTAAAACTATCGTCCGTAAAGCGACTTTACAGACAACCAATTTTTTTTTATAATATAGCATTGTAACAATGGGTGTATAATGTTAATACCAAACTTTAGGTGAATCTCTAAATGTATATTTAGTCTTACTAACTAAACCGTAGGAATATTTGGAATATTCAACATTATTAAGGTAAAGTCAGAATTAGAAAATAGAAACATAATATTTTTACCTTTATGCTGGTAAACTCTAACAAATGTGTGATTAAAACAACCAGAATGACGTCACTGACACTTCACTATAGGTATTACACCAATATATTCATGACACGAACCAAGAATCAAAAAATTAAAAAAAGCGAAAATTGTCAACTCTACCGAATAAATTTTGACACAGAGCAGATGATTGACAATAGCTTATAAAATATCATTTCCTATTTTTACACCAGAATGTGAGTTACAAAATACTTATACATATATGTGTAGGCACCGTTAAATTTTATATTAAACTACAAAAACGAAGTTAAAATTAACAACTGCACTTTAAAACCTTCGCTTCAAACTCAATGATAAACTATAAAAAAATTAAATGAACAATAATTTTCAAAGTTATATGAACATTACGTAACTTGCTTTTTTACATAAATGCAGATAAAGGACAGTAGAGCAAACGTTAAGTCGATAATATTCAAATTGAAATACAATAAAAAAAATATTACACTACACCAAGAACCTATGTTTAATTCTATATTTACATTAAATGTACCTATTTTTATATTTTTTATTTGACTTGGTGTATTTTCCTATGATGAAGGAAGGTTTTTGGTTGAGGATCATAAGTAAATAAGCTTTACCAATGTTTCGCTAGTGGCCAACGTTTCGAAAAATTTATTTTCATCTTTAGGGCCTCAAGCTGGTCGAAAGGAGGTAAATTGTTAAAACAACATACATGATCATAATATTATTATGGGTTAAAAAATATTAATATGAACTTCTTATTATAAAAAATCTTTAAAAAAAAATTATTAAATTTTTATATATAACCAAAAAGCACTTTCTGTGGACTGATATTTGATACAGTATCAAATATCAGTCCACAGAAAGTGCTTTTTGGTTATATATTGTCAGACAAATATTTCAATAAATTTTTTACTGCGTGACATTTTATAAAAATTTAATAATTTTTTTTTAATGATTTTTTATAACAAGATGTTCATTTTAATATTTTTTAACCCATAATGATAATATGATCAGGTAGGTATGTTGTTTTAACAATTTACCACCTTTCGACCAGTTTGAGGCCCTGAAGATGAAAATAAATTTTTCGAAATGTTGGCCACTAGCGAAACATTAGTAAAGCTTATATACTTATGATCCTCAACCAAAAACCTTCCTTCATCTTAACATTCTATTGGATCAACACTACTTTATACTGAAGTATTTTCCTATGTTTTAATCCTAACTAATATTATAAATGCGAATGTGAGTTTGTTTTTTGTTACGCTTTCACACGTTCACAGTTGAACAGATTTCGATAAAATTTGATAAGGAGGATTCCACCCCGAAGGAGTGTAAAAGCGGCCGTATTTAACAGCTAAACAAAATACAGATAAAAGTTAAAATCTAGATAACCTCTTATTTAATTCAAGCGCAAAAAATCAAAAAGAAAATGAAATTAAATTGGTTGAGATATCCTTTCTTATTTCATAGTAAAAATAAGAAAACAGCAATGACAGGTAAGGTGGGGAACGTACGTACAGCAAGATCGCGATAACAATGTAATTTCCGCTAATAAAGTACAAGTCACACTTTAGAATTAACCGGGTGGGAAAGCTTCAACTGTATAGATACTGGAAAATGTACAGGGAAAAACAATTATTAAATCCTGAAAATATTGCATTTAGATAAACCTTTCAAATAAAAAAAAAAATAACCGTTAATCGAAAAAACTAAATTGGGTTTAATTTTTTTTTAAATTGTTTACATTTTACTGACAATAGATCATTGCTATATGTAAAATGTACATCCAATAATAAAATTGTTGTAACAAAACTTACACGACGTGTTGACGCTTACAAAAATAATTATAAAAATCGAAACGTATATTCGTTTTCATTAAAGAATTAGTTAAACTTCAAAATATATTGTTGGTTTACTTGTACAGTAAAATACAGTAAATAATATATAATTTTTATATGAGGAGCTAACTTTCAAAACGCAGTATTTGATAAAAACACAATTTTAGGTAAAACCAAGATCTTTGGCCTGACGTTATGAATTCGAATATTTTATTTTTGTAAATCTCAACATGCAGATGTAGTCAGAAGGCTAACAGTGTAACAAACTTGAAAAATATTTTTTTGAAAATTACTGTACAGCTGCTACATCAAAAAATTAAAACTGCGTTTTGAATGTTATTTCAAAATAAACTGCATTTTGAATGTTATTCTATGAAAAAAACTGCACTATGAATGAAAATATAGGCAAATACCTACTTCTGTTTTGTAAAATTCGTTTATTAATTAGAAAATTACAAAAATACAACATAAAATAATTTTATTTTAAAAGAAACCAACATAAAATTCTTTCTGAAAAAATACAACTTAAAAACTGCTGAAAACTTAATCTGCACAAACAAAAAAAAAAAAATCACAAGCGCAATCGGTTATCTTCTTCCATACAATTGCAACTTCTTCATTTTCTTCATCTTCTTCTTCGCTTTCCTCAGGGTCATTGCTGTTCAAATTGTTATTGTCAATTAGATCCTTGTACCATCCCAATTTGTCGATGGTTCTCCAATCTATTTTTTCGTTGTTATTTTTGCCTTGTTTTGAATATGCTTTGTCCAGTAATTCGTCAATGTCTTTTAGGTTTTTGGGCTTGACTGCTCTACCTAACTCAATAGATTTTAGTGACATTTTAGCTGCATATTTTCCTTTCTTCAATAATGTTACTGGTTTAGTTACTATGTCGTTTCTGTAAAAATTTTCGCATCGTAGTGTTATAACTTTATTTTTATTTTTTTCAATATAAATTCGCTTTACTTCTCTGATGCCAGTTATTTTCTTTAGAGAATCTGCAAGTTCTTTAAAATCAAACAATGTCTAGTCAACTCCCAATATTTTTGTTTCACCAATTTCATTAAAAATATCCCAATATTCCTCCCGTGTTAAAATTTCCGACTTCTTCTTGCTTACTTTTTCAATTCTTCCAAACACGAGATCTGCAGGTAAAAACGAGTGACCACGAACAGGAAAGACTATAAGAATGTTATCGAGCTGATCTGGAGCGGAATGGTAAAACCAAAAGACAAGCGCAAATTGATGTCAATTTTCTTTCAATATAATAGAATATTGAAAAGAAATTGACATAAATTTTATTATTGCAAATATTGCGCATTTCTTTTCTTACTAAGTAGGAATGATATTATGTAATAAACGAATTCTATCATCCTACTGAGGCTTAGCCGGCCACGTCACTTAATCTTTCATCTCATCCACCTTACTCAGCACAACTGGTAAATTCGTTTTATTAGCATTGCACAATTTGTACGTTTCCTTGATAGACCACTCTATATAATTTTTGACATTTATACCATATTCGGGTCGTTACACCACTTTTCTAGTTTTTAACCACAGTGTTTAAATATTTTTTATGTTTTTTTCTTGTAAAAAAGTTATCAAAAACGGACAGAAATCGCTCAGGCAAAAACGTGAAACACGAAACAAAACATGAGCGCGCGGTTGAAGTAAAACTTCTTTAATATTAATTAATACTGATATTTATTCCTGTTATATATTTATTTTAATTGTTATTTTTGATTTAGTAATAATTTTTTATTTAATATATTTATATGTAATTAACATTAATTTTTATAAATCATTATTATTATAAATATAATTATAGGTATCGTCGACCTCCGCTCGCGCTTCGGCCGGTCACAAAATAGATTTGCGCCCGTAGCTATGTTTCACCTTTCGTTCAAGATGGTTTCTACAGATGCGTTTAGATGGAGCCATCTGTGAGATATAACGGAAACTGCGTAAACAAACTATAGACATTACCAAACGTTACTTCCTACCGAGAAAGTCGCGTCTATAAAGAAGTTTTTATTTCAAAAATATTCTTAAAAAAAATAGATATTGGTTCGACGGTTTCTCAGAAAAACGGAACCAACTAGCGAATGGGTTTTTCGAGATACTATCAGATATTTAGAATGATCGAAACGCTTGCATTCTAAACTTTACCTGAGCCAAGTCGGGCAGAACAGGTAGTTTAAAATAAATTTCAAAATTAGTGAACGGGCTTCCGAATAGAGTTCTATTTTATGCAGAACAAAATTGAATTAGAACAGTGGTAGATTGTGGCTTCAGCGGTAACAAGCAGTTGGTAGAGAATTCCAACTTAAACCGACGATGTGGTTTATTGATTAGATGCACCTGTATTTTACCTGTCAGCCCATTATATTAGGTATTATATACATATTATTGTTCTGTGTATACATTACACCTATGTATATATATATATATTCATAATAACGAATGTGTACATAGAGAGAACATGCTAATTATGAATCTATGCCTAGAAAATAAAATTGCTTAAGTCTAACTTTCCTAAATATTTTCAAATAGATGTTTTCTTCTATTTTGTGTAACATTACATAAATGTTCACGATGATCTTAGAAAAGGGAAGAGAAAGAGAGATTGTAGAATATAGAGTATAGACGCTCGATAAGTGAGATAATTTATATAAATTTTCACAGCAACGAAAAAGAGCAGCTCTGATCAACCTATATATTTTTACATTTAAATTTTGAAAACGATCATTTTTATGTAGGTTTTAAAAATACTTTGATGAATAACTTCGTTCGACTGTGAGCTTTCATGACACCTGTACAATAATTAAAAAATAATCGCTTTTACCTCATGGCCATAATACACAGCATTTGAGAGAAATGAAATTATTCAAAATTTATTTTTGCACTTTTCGCACATTTTATTATTTGCAGACAATTAGTATGCATACTATATCTATATACACTTATTTATAAATAAAATTTTATGAAATAATAAAAGAAATTTAAAAAAATTTAATATAGCACGTTTTTAGAGCGAACTAAAAACTATAAAATAATTTCTTTACAGACTGATTTTTAACTTGTAGGATTTGAAACAAAAAACGCGGGACGC
This sequence comes from Xanthostigma xanthostigma, assembly GCA_963575645.1. Taxonomy (NCBI): domain Eukaryota; kingdom Metazoa; phylum Arthropoda; class Insecta; order Raphidioptera; family Raphidiidae; genus Xanthostigma; species Xanthostigma xanthostigma. The sequence continues at coordinate 21,002,647 of OY754468.1, forward strand.
ATCAGATCCAACAAGTTAAAAGAAATTATTTTATACTTTTTAGTTTGCTTCAAAAACGTGGTAGATATATTTTTTTTTAATTTCTTTTATTATTTTTAATCTTTTTAGTAAAAAAATACATTGTAAAAAAAATATTATGTCCCATGAGAGATCGAACTCGCGACCTTCGCGTTATTAGCACGACGCTCTAACCAATTGGGCCATAGACCAGTGATTGCTATATGCCTTACAACGGGTAAACAAGTATGAATGAATTATATGTGTCTGTCCAGTAGTCCACCCGGACAGACATACAAGAAAGCGAGTTAAATGAAACGTGGTAAAATAGAAACTCAACTTGAGATTGAATAATTAATAAAACGAATGATAAACGGTCAAAAATGTAACGAAAATGAAATCCACTATTTCTCATGCACAAAGCCGACTGTCCTCCCATGACAATTCAAACCCGGTACCCTTTGAATATACGTCTAAGTCACTCACTCGGTATGCACTTAAATATGCGGAATTATAATATATTAAATTATTAATTAAAATTGAAGACATATAGACGAAATCCCTTTATGGCCATTTATATTACGTCTGTATAAATGTAGTTGGAACTAATAAACAAGACAAATCTGGGCCAGAATGTAATAATTGTAGCGCCGGAACTATTAGAACTTTATGTAGCAGGCGTTTCCGCTTGCATGTCAAGACAAATATCAGCGTCCAATTGCAAAGTTTTTGTTATACATACAAAATACAATATAGTAATGCACTACATGACGTTATAGTATCTTCCTTTCAAAGACAATTTGTGTAGTTTATTCCCTTTGCATATAAGTTTATGTTTAACTAAGCTCTTTTGAAATACAAAATTATCTAAAACAATTATTAGTCTTTAACTAACTCCGAATATATGTACAAAACTAGTAAACATCGTTTTCCATATTTGTTTAATTTGTTTATCACGCAAGAGCACAACATATAACATGGGGGCGCTCTTCTAGTAAAAAACAACAAATTATTGTTGCTATGAAAGAAGGAAAATATAGAAATATAATAATCAATCCTTGACCTGTGTCTCTCGTGTCATATAATGTATTGTTGGTTTTTACGGCACTTATTTATTTAATTTCTTTCATAGAATATTCTATTATTCACAGAAGAAAAAGAAAAACTGGAGAAAATGTTGGTCTTGTCAAAAAGTAAAATGCGGCTTGTTCAGGAACTTAATTTAATCTTTTTTTTAGCAAAAAGAAATGGTTTGTTTTAATATCTTATCATTACAAGACCATTAAAAATATGCGTGTGACTCTCGCGCTTTTAGAAGGGAAATTTCTTAAGTTCTAACATATGTTGAAGATTTTATTATTTTAGCATTAGGAAATGGTTATGTAGAATTTGTTACCGTAACTTATGGAGGTTAGAGGTTAAGGAGAACCATCTCTGTGTACGAAAAAGTGTCCGTCAAAAACCGTTAAATTAGGGGACCGCCACTGTCGCAAAAGGTAAGTTTTAAAGCAAGCGTATGGCGGGCAAAAATTATTAGAGTAGGATAGAAAAGTAAACGATGAAAGAAGAATTTCCACTTTTTTATGACGCAGTTTTCTAAAGTAAAACAAAAAATGAAAAAACAGTATGATATAAAATTCATTTTTCATTTAAATGTCATTTTTAAACGTGCTATTATGCATTTAGTACTAAATAAACGATTATACTGATATGAATAAACTATAAAATTACTAAATATATTAGTAAAAGCTAACAAAAATTAAATCACTCTCAACATTATCTCACAGCAGGTTTTTAGGTTATACTTATTAAATTATTTGGATTACGTAAACACTTTAGATTTTATATACTGCAGTGTTCTTAACGACTCTTATCATTATACTCGAATACAGCGCTAGCGCCATTCCGAACGATTTTTGAACTGTTATTACAGTATTTAGATGCACACTTTTTCAACTTATCTCTCATATAAGATAGTCCTCCTTACCTCTACCCACCATACCGTAGCTAGAGAAAATGTTACGTATACACGCAGAATGCACTACGCATGCGTGTAGAGTGTGAATGATGCATAGACAGAGAGATTAGAGATGGTATTCCCATTCTTTCCTTTCAACTACCGGTTGAAGTTGGAGAAGGGGAAGCGTATCACTTTTTGTCTGATTCAGACCAATTTACTACCCTAGCGTGCCTAAAAAAATTTCACTTCAAAAAATAAAAAAACGAAATAAATATGTAATAAATTGATAATCTCATTTTTTTGAAGTCCATTAAAAAAAGGTGATAATCATAATAAAATATGATTAACCTAGCAATTAATTTTCAGCAAGAGCAAATCTGCATAGTTTTTAATTAATGAGAAGACTGAAATATCTGTAATTACTGTTTTCAGTTCAAAAATGGAAAAAAAACCCTCAATATTAAAATAATAATCCAACTTTCGTCTGAGTACAGATGTCTGCTTATCTTCTCTCAGTTACTTTCAATGTTTGAATATAAACAATGTTTACTTAGCTAAATTGCAAATCACGTCATGTGGTCGTACACATCAACATCATTTGAAAAACTCAAAAATAAACATTTCAAATCCAAGTATTTGCAGTGTTAGTCCACACAATGTTTAAAATACTTTAAGCTTAATACAAAAACAAAGTTAACAAACTTTTATGCAAATGTTAATTTTTTTCTATTTATTTTGAAAATGTTTTAAACTGTTCGAGTGGTGTAAGGTAGAATCCATTTATAAAATGTGTGACAACCCCTTAACAAAACGTGTGTTCAGATGCCTATACATAAAGTTGTAGATTATCCGGTGGGATTAAAAACTTCGCTTGTTTCAATCATCTGCATTGTAAACTCTAAAACCAAACTGTGTTCACGTGCAAAGCTGTAGCTGGCACTTAACTACTAACAAACGCTCAAAAAACTTGCAAATCGAATCAGGGTCTAATTAATCAACAGGCTGACTTGGCAATAGCGTAGAAATCAAATATATTATAAGACCGTATTATTGACACCTCATGAGTATAATTTTATTTAATTTTTTTGTGATTTTGCTGTGAATGAATAAGTGTTTTTGGTGAATTTAGAAGGGCTAGTATTTAACGCAGCGACAATCTGAATTAGGGATTACAAAAAAAATAAAGTGGGTAGCAAAAATATTAAGTTGGCAGCTGCTGAGGAGGATAATATTAAGTAAAAAGTAGCAGCTTAATAATTAGTTGTAAGCTTTGTTTTAATTTAAACTGGCATCGAGTTTTTGTTTTGGTTAATGAATTTATGGTTAGTCGGAAATTTGACGGCGGATAAAAAATAGAAAATGGACATTCCTAACTACTGGCATATCTTTAAAGTTATAATCAAATAGTAAACAAATAAACGACATTTATAAACGTAATATAAAAACGCCATCGCATCAACACGATCCCGTAATAGTTTTTTTAAGAACTCCCCCCGAACGCCCTCCCCTTTTCACTGGGCAAAAAAAACACCTTTGCATCGACACGACTCCGTAATTGTTTTTTAAATAATTCCCCCGAATAATTACCCCCCTTTTCACTGCGCAAAAAACGCCATGGAATCGACACGATCCCGTAATTGTTTTTTAAAGAACTCCCCCCAAATCTTTGTCACCCCAATGTTAATATTAGTCGCCATGTCATTATTTATAGTACCGCGCCTATGATTTCAATTGCCTTGTTTAATATGTTTGCTACCTTAAAGTAGCAACCGTTATTTAGTTATTATAATACCTTGCGTTTGAAGCTCATCTAATATAATTATTACTAAAATATTTAATCGCTGTCAAGTTATTTTTTTAATTGCAAATAGTTAGTTGCCTGGAAAATTATTTCCCATTTTGAATTGTCTACGATTTTTATGAAAATTGAAAGATAAGCCATGCTATGTATATAAGAAGTCACGAAATAATTATCCCAAACTCTCATTTCACCGCTTAGTAAATACAACTTTTTATCTTAGGTGTAGAATATGTTTTTGACAAAGTTATTATCAATTAAATTTGATTAAATAAATCAAAAATATATTTTGTCAACAATACAGGATTTATAAGCCGAATCATAATCCTTCAAAATTGCACATCTATACGTTATCATTATTTAGAAAAAGGCAAGCGCTTCCCTCTCATATTAGTTGTTGTCATCACAACATTGTATTAATTAAAGACATTGCACACGAGGCTGGAAACACTGCTTGGAATTCTACTGGCCGGCAGACTGGGTACGAAGCTGGAAATGACGTCACTGCGAGCTCACCTGCTAGCTCACAAGATAGACTTTAAAATTATAATAGGGGATATTTTTCTTACTAGGTCCTCTGCCTGCTCTGAGCAAGAATCAATCAGGAAACAGTATCTTGTCACGTGAGCGACATGAACAAACGCCCATAAACCAACATGCTCAGAGTTAGACAACAGACACGTTTTGCTCTGTGTTTATATTTGAACTGTCACTATTCGCGCACCAGATCTGTCCACAAAACAAGCTTGAAAAGACGTCTCGTGTGAAGCGAGAACATACAAGCAATTATGAAAACTAGCACTAGAAAATTAGTAATCAAATTTAGTAAGGAATCTAGCGAAAAATTCAGCCTCGTGTGCTAGGTCCATTTATCTATTTTAACGTTGTTGGTGCGCACCAATCGTTCCACCACAAATGCAGCCTTGCTAACATGAGCAACACGCTCCATAATCCTAGACTAATGCTAAAACAATGTTGTGGATGAACAATAACATTCTAGTTACTGTATAACTCTAAAGTGGGCGGTGTGCATCACCTTCCAATTGGGGCGGTGGGATGAGAGTTCTTCTGCTAACATATTCTACCCTGGAAGTACACGTCACCTCCAAAGTTTATTGACATCGCCGTCGTTCACTCTTGGAGCCACTCTAACAACTTTCAATGTAATGCTGACACGTTGAGTCAACAGCGAGTTAACTTACCATTTCTGCAAGGCTAATTTACTAATTGAGACAGTTTTCAGATGATTTATGTATACAACATAGCTAATTTTTTTAACGTATTTCAGTCATTAAGTCGGCTAAGCATTTAACAATTAATTACAAAATTAAATATTTACAAAACAAAATCTTATTACAAAGACTATTCATTCATTACGTAAAGTTGACACCAGTGGACGCATAACTAGTGACTGGCTTAAAGAAAAAAAAACATTTTTCTCAAAAATATGTACCTCTTCATTTTTATTAAATACTTGTGGAACAGTCCGGCTTCGCCCGAATTTGTAGTTTACCACTGTTTTGTCTTCGACTTACGTTGCAAAATTGGTTTCCACGAAGCGATTCTATTTTAACGCAATAATATATGTCTATGTTCATCCTAAAGGTCCATTCTAAATATTTGTGAAAAAAATTTTGAAATCGGATGAGTAGTTTCGGAGATTACCCTCCGCAAAAAATTATAATTTTATGTTAAACTACTGTTCAATGTTTCGGCATCAAATTTGGTGTTTTCCTTTAGCTAGCAAATATATTATTAAAACCAACTTTTAAGATCCACTTTTTACAACACAAGAAAAATCAAAATGTCACTTTTCATCTTATCGATAATAAGCTTTAAAAATTTTATTGACCAAGAAAATGAAGAAACTGAGGTCTCATAACTTCCATTTAATTTTTTTTTTCATTTACCTATTACGCAATTACAACCAAAGCAAACTAATTTTCTCAAAATTTTGCTGAGACAATTTTAACTAGAATGACGTAAGTAACACAAATAAACATCCCCATCCGCAGTTAGGAACACTCAAAGGTGTTTGTTGTTTGATTCCAATATTGGGATAGCAAAAATAAATTGACAAAAACATCAAAGTAAGACTCCTGTCATCGAACCTTCACAAACCACAGATGATGAGATGTCAGTTTGAATAAGATTTACAATATAAGCAGTTACAGAATTACTATTTTTAACCGACTTCAAAAAAGGAGAAGGTTATATTATGTTCGTCTGTATATATTTTTTTATGTACCTATATTCACCGATTTCTCCGTCAATTATGGACCGATTTTCAATTTTTTTTTTATTCGAAAGAGTGCACTTCCGAGGTGGTCCCATCGGAACCAAGTCAGGATCTGATGGTGGAATCCGGAGAAATCGAGGGAACTCAAATTTTACCCATTGCAATACTTCATAAAATAACTGCATAATTTTTAGTGTTAGATTATCTAACACTAAAAAGAGGAAAATAAAATATTTTTAACAAAAAAATTGAACCGACTAAAAAGTAAAAAATAATAATTATTGTTATCTTGGGAGTCGGTGTCAGCTAAAATGATATCTATTCCGAGAACTATAGACATGTAAGATTTAAATTGCTACTTTCGAATTCCGATGTGACACCGACTCCAAAAATAACAATAATTATTATTTTTTACTTTTTAGTGCATATTTTTTGAAGTCGGTTCAATTTTTTATACCTATTTGAAGAATGGCGAGAAGTTTCTCCAATTATTACCACGAGTAACACAAATATTATCTCTCGATGTATCTACAATTAGGTATTATTAGTTTTCGATGTATTATAGGATCTGAATATATACAGATATATTAAATTGAACAAAAATCGCGTCAGTAAAGATCTTTTCATTCTTACTTCGTGGCAAACTTATTCACAGTTTAAACGGATGAATATATTTTTGCTCTTTTTACTCTTTCCACTTAAAACGGAATGTGGGGTATATTATGGATGTTGAATTATTGAAAGATTTTTCAAAGGGAAGAGTTGAGTTGACTGTGACAATTTTCTTGTTTTAATTTCATTCTCAACGATGATGAGAAATATTAAGGGCGTAACAATGTAAAGAAAATTGATTCCGATTTTAGGCACAAACCTGTATTTAATTTTTCCTATTAGATAGTATTTCAAACCTTTGATTAACGTCTGGATAGAACTCTTCAAACTATCATTCAATCTTGCATTTTATTAGAAAATAAGTAGCGTAATACTAATTAATTTTTATATTTTTTTAGATATTTCTGAAGAAGATCCAAATCCGGATTGAAACGTCATCTTTTGTTATTTTGATTTATATATTTATATTATTTTTTGTCAATATATAGTCTGAAAAAAATTGGTTGACAATTTTATTTATTTACATAGTATTTCTATTTTTTTAAAATGTGAGCCGTTGTGGGGCGCCCGGCAGATATGAGACATAAATTTAAGCGAAATTCTAGTAACCAAATATCGTCCTGCCAACTACTGAAATTCTAGGCCCTGTAACCTTCATCCTGTAACTAAATTTGCTCTGTCATTCACCAAATTTCACCCAGTCGACTAACGAAATTCTAGTAACTAAATATCGCCGTGTAACTAAATTTTACCATGTTATCGAGATGTCGCCGTTAATGTATCACTGCTATTTTGGAATTAAATATATAAATAAAATAAAATAAACTAAAGCTAGATGTTAAATCCAACACTCACAAACGTAACGTCTTCCCATTGAACGTCGCCCCATAAAAATTTCGTGCCAATTGCACGGTTTTATTCCCAAACAAACGCGCTATTAGATATTTCATATCAAAAAGGGTATATATTTTTACTACCCACCTCTATGGTGGGAAATTACTCTGATATAATTTTGTTCGGATTTTTATTGAACCGACCATAGATGTTGCTTGAGTTCATTTTTAGATAAGTAGTAAAATAATAATAATAATAATAATAATAATAATAATAATAATAATAGTAATAATAATAATAATAATAATAATAATGCGCTTAACATCAGTTTCTCAACTTTATGTCATTACAGACGCCATTCGCACCATTACTATTTTTTTCTACCATACTTCCCGTTATTTTCTAGAATTTTTAAACTTCAACTTAATTAATAGCAATGGGTGAATGCAGGATGTTTAAGGAAATCAGGATAGGGTAGGCAAATTTTGAGGATAGGAGTTTGACAGGTAATCGGCCATGACCTTGAATAAGGAACCATCTCGATATTTATCTGGAATTGTTGAAGGAAACCAAATAAAACTTCAACAAGATGGCCGGTTCGGGAATTACCGTTTCTCGGCTAGATGCAGTGGAAAAAACTCCCAGCTGCATCTGCCCCTGCCGGGATTCGAACCCGGTACCTCCCGAATGCGAGTCTAGTGCTCTCACCGCTACGCCACCCCGCTCGGTGATAAGTGGTAAAATGTTTAGAGTAAAAACGGAACAACGCAACGTACAGTTCTGTTTTTTATTGTAATTGCAGTTTAAATTCGATTTAAGTAAATTTTGAGTGAAATAGGAGAATGCTGGTATTTTTAAAGATATGTTTTCAAGCTCACTTTATATAAAATTCTGGATGACAAAATAAGAATAAAATGTTAATATACTTACAGAATAAAAAAACAATTTGCTTAACTGCTCAGAAATTTCCATTGATCAATTAAGATGACCATGCTTTTATAAGAATCTGAAAAAGAGGGTGCTTTTGTTCAGCAAATGTTCAGTTAAGCTACGAACGACATTGCTTGATGAGAAGTACAGAACCAGCAACTCAGTGGAATTGTTTTGCTATAAAACAAATTATAACCTAAAAAAATGCCTTTTAAATCTTTGATCCGATTTCTGTAGCACTCCCTCGTCAGAAAGTCCTTGTTCCAATCCTACGCCAATGGAGGATACATATATTTGCATGTTTAATTCTCATCTCACCAGAGAAACGACGCCGACGATAGTAGATACAGAAGTTTATTCAAGATAGGTAACGCTGTAAATGTAATAAAAGCTTTTAAAATATTTACTTTTCATTAGTAAGAGTTGAAATTCACAGTGTATGGTTTTATATCAAGTCCTTGTGCAGGATGTGGTAATATGTAACGGTATATTCACACCAATAATGAGACATTTCTTAACGTCATACTGTAACTCAATGTACTGAAATCACGCAATGTGAACTAGAGAATAGCCAAGTATATATTGTAGTGACGCCATGACTCCTCTATTAAAACCTCCAATTCTTGGGTTTAAACATTAAAATTGGTAAAAGTATCAATGAATTTTTAATTCATTATTAAAAATTTACAAATTGAAAATATGAAATCTTTGCTGCTATAGGCCGTGTGCCCGAAGCTAACTGACGCCGCTAGTGGGTAATAGAGAATTATTTAACTCACTTGTTATGGAAATCGCGATATGTTTCTATGGTGATAAGTCAAAAAATATAGTTGGTCATGTGTCAAAAAAAAATTCAATAAGGAAAACTGCTGTTAATTTTATATACCTACAATAAAATTCAGATTGTAAACTATTTATATAAATAGCATAACATAAAAGGTACGTGAGAATTATTTATTTATTAACTACATATATAGTGTACAATTTATAAATAATTAATTTGTTTACACTGACAGCGTAACGTTAAATTATGGCGCCATTGATCTTTATTTTACTTAGATCGCCATCAGTGCAACAAGCATTTCCAGATCCCCTAGTTTTGTCCATGTTTTATTTTTAATTAAATATAAACTTTATAAAATTATAATTATTTTCACTTCTAATAAACATTGCTCATTGATATAGGTACGGAAAATTTGAGTTTGAAGTTTCCCCTAGTGCATCAATAAATTTGTAACTCCGCCTCCTTGCACATAGCTCATAGGCCTAAATAACCTTGACTTTCGTGATCTAAAAAAAATAAAACTAGGCGATTTATTTGTTTGCCTCTTTCACTAGCTTCTACTAGTCTGATTTTGATGTTTGTCTAAAATTAAGCGGATAACTTAATAGAGTTTTAAAAGCTCTCTGTGTTTTCCACATCTTAGTTTTCTGATGTTAATTAACGAGCTGATGATGGCTTGAGTTGAATTTTCAATTTATCATTAAAAATACTGATAGATTAAGATATGAAATGATCTGCGATAAGATATATGTGTCTGCATAATGGTGGTCTTAAATAAATAAAACCTTTACGCGCGGTTGAAGTAAAACTTCTTTTAATTTGTTTTTACCGCTCTCACTTTTTGGGAGATATTCACTCACAAATTAAATCACTCTTAAATAAATTGCGTGAACCATGCTTATTGGTTTACATCCGTGGCTTTGTTTCCTGCAGATTCCTTTAAATAGCGGAAACCGATCACAAAATTAGTTTGCGTCCGTACTCCGTAGCTATCTTTCACCTTTCATTCGTGCGTTTTGATGTCACCATCTGTTAGTTGATGGCTTTAAACAGCAGAAACTGCGAAAACACGTTACTTCCGTCCGAAAAAGATCAGAGTTACTTTCAAGTCGCGCCTAAAGATAAAAGAAGTTTTACTTCAAAAATGTGTGATAATAGAGAAACGCATAAAAGTTTTCGATAATATTATTCAGACATGTAATTGGTAAAACCGACATGTAGTACAGACCACAGTATATTATTTCTTACCTTAAGTTGTATATTTTAAAGAAAATCCGCAAGACTTCGAAACTTATATCCCAAATGAAATGGTAATGACTGTTAAAGTTTTAACCGTTTCTGTATTCTTAATACAAAAGGTAAAATTTGCATTACAATTTCAAAACAGTTTTAAATACAAATTGAAATGCTTATGTATACACGTTATAAGTTTTGCACCATTTAAAATAATATACTTACTTATAAAGTAAATGTGATACCTACTCTTCTAATAAGTACCAAGAGTAATGCATTTAAATAATAAACATAATTTTCCCGTCTTATCTAAATGTTACTCAGTGCAGACAGTACAAAACAAACGTATTATTAGCCCCCCAATTCTCAGATTCTAATATGAGAACTAGTGAAAGTATCAATTGATTTTCAAGTCATTGCACGGTTAACTGTCTTAAAATAATACAAAAAAATTGAACCATGCCTACCTATTTTATCACATACAACTATTTTAGTTTAAAAATACTTCGTCAGATGTTAAAGATTTAAGTAATGCAAAATTAAAAAAAATTGTAATTTATATAATATCTAACCTGTAATGTAGTATTTTATGTGCGAGTTGTGATATAAAAGCATTATTTTCGAGATGCACGTTACATTTTTTACTGTACCTCCTATAATAAAGCTGATTTTCACTTCATAATAATACATCTGACAGCTGTCATATTCTGTATGTGCGGCCATATTTCATTTCATTTGGGTTGTTTACGAAAACTACGCCTGCTTTGTGTCGCATGCTATCTCTGTTCGACTTATAGTTCAACGGCAACTGATAGGTCGCTTTCAGAAATTAATTTTGGATGGATTAGATTGTATTTTTTATTAATTTACGCACTAGTGCGAAATAGGCCATATTACTTTCGCTATACAGACATTGAAAAGCAGCTATTTTATAGGAGTGTGTGCAAAAAAAATGTTGTTTGTATTATAAACCTTTAATCTCCTACTAATTAACACCGATCATATAAACACCATTCACAGTGTACGTTTGTTAACATTCACGTGCTCGGGTTGTGTAATCTTTATCCAATTCATCATAATTTTATTACTAATTTATATTCCCATTTGTCAAGCAGCACTATAAGCACTTGCAAAAGTAATTAATTTACCTGTTCCTGTACATACTTTTGTTTCAACAGTTTATTAGAATATGTACTATTATGATAATTATTACAACATTATGCTGAACTAGATTGCGTAGAGCGACTGAAAAATTTTGTCACATGCATCATTTTTCGAGCGTCTGCAATACAAAATAATTAATTTTCACAATACAGTGGCAGTTTCTCAATGAGTTCTGCAGAGCTGCAGAACAACCAAAAACTTAGCTGCTCCAGAATTTTAAAATGAATTATATTTAATGTTGCGTGCCCCCTGTTGGGACGACTATGGGTTCTGTAGAATCTTCTAGCAACAACAATGGAAAACAGGTAGCCAAAAAAAACCCGACCTTCATAGAATTGCTTGGAGAAGCCAATGCAGGTAAAGAGAGGTTCTCGGTGCTTCCAGAACATTCGATATTAATATTTTATGTTAGGAAATAGTGCAATAGTTACACAATCAATGCTAAAGTTTAACAGTCACTGACAGACCATAATATTTGTGTATTCTGTGTGGCAGACAACAGGTCGGATTGCCATTCACTTTTTATTACCCACGACGGAACGGAGAAGGTATATGCGTTTAGGGTGAGAGATTGTTTGTTTGTTTGTGCACTCGAATGTTGCTATTTATCGGTTTCATCAATTCAGATGCGGTTTTCTGTAAAGGGTTTGTAATTCATCTGCGATGGTTTTTAGTGCAAAAAATCTCTAAAAAATTTAAAATAACATAAAAAACAAAATTAAACATTTTTAAAAACCCACGACGGATGTAAACGTTGTAATTGTAAAAGGGTTAAATAAAATTTTAAACCCCCCGACTAAAAGGAGGTAAGTAACCAAAGAAAGTCCGTTGGGAACTGCCATTCGTTGCTCTGAAAGAACTGAAATATAGCAATCTGATTGAAATCACGTTGGGGAGTGGGTACGTAAATAATTGTTGTCTTCAATTGATATTTCCCTATTCTTAATTCAGGGCAGCGAATGGCAGCCCCCGACGGATTTTCTTTGGTTACTTACCTTCTTTTAGTCGGGAGATTTTAAAAATTTATTTAATCATTTTTTAAATACAACTTACATCTATCGTGGGTTTTTTCAAAATTTTTAATTTTGTTTTTTATTTTTCGTCTGTTTTTCTCTGCATTCAGTATTAGCTTAAGCAACGAATAATTTCTAGATGGAAAAGTTGAAAGCAGAACATTTGACTTAGGAACTTTGTTTGTACTAGTTAGGAGATAAACATACTAAAAGTCCTTACCCCTCCGAGGTACGCCCGAAGGGGGGGAGCACAAAGAAGGTCCCGTTTTTTGATTTTTTGCTTTCATCTCGAAAACGGTACGCGTACGAAATTTTGTTGTAATACATAATGAAAGCTGATAAAATTCTCTACAACTTTAGCTTTCACACTTTTTATCTATCTCCAATCTTTGCCTAGCTATGAGCTCCGAAAAATGGTCAATTTTCAAAAATGTGTTAAATTCTCTTTAGCACATTGCAACAATACGAATTTGTCAAAATCATTTCGTATTGCTCATCCACACTATTAAAAACACCCACACACTATTAAAAAATAACATAAGCTGGGAGTACCTCCACGCAGGGCTCTCTTTCCTACGTGCCCAGGGCCCCGCGATCGATAGGCACCCCCTAGTTCCTCCCAGATCACCAAACAATAATCGATATTCATTACCGAAAAACATATTTATTTCGAATGACTGACTAGAACACCTATTTGCTTACTAGCTTTTGTATGCGCGACGCTACTCTATTCTCGCCCGAAAATCAGGCTTTTCGATTTCAGCATGTTTAGGTAAATTTAAATATATAAAACTGCAATTTAATGGTATACTAAGTACCTAAACTGTTTAAAACAAAAATCATCATTGAACTAGTTTTTCATATACTTAATTTTTCGGAGCTCATAGCTAGGCAAAGATTAGAGATAGATAAAAAGTGTGAAAACTGAAGTTGTAGAGAATTTTATCATCTTTCAATATGTATTATAACAAAATTTCGTACGACGTACCATTTTCGAGATGAAAGCAAAAAACAAAAAAACGGGACCTTCTTTGTGCTCCCCCCCTTCGGGCGTACCTCGGAGGGGTAAGGACTTTTAGTAGGTTTATCTCCTAACTAGTCCAAACAAAGTTCCTAAGTCAAACGTTCTGCTTCCGACTTTTCCATCTACATTCCCCTTATGAGCACTCATTGACCAAACTATATCGGTCAAATGGCTGAGCACATCGAAATCAAATTTTGGTATGATGTCTGACATGTAAAATGTAAATACGAAGAGCGCTATTGTTCTTGAGAAATATCGGCGCATGCACAGAAGAGATATGCACTAGAACGTTGTTTTTCTGTTATAATGATATATTTTTCATATCGGTTTATTATTCTATTTATTTTTTCGACGCCAGACGAGACGACGGTCTCTCCCTCTCTCTCTCACAACACACACACACACAACATTTTGCCAAGCTTAATTTTCAATATTATCTGGGTGTGATAAATAATTAAAATCTATAAATTTAAGTGTCCGACGATAACAATTGGTACTTATGATTATTGCAGAAAAGGATTGTTAAAAAATTTTATTTGACAATGCCTTGTGGAACTTTAAATCGATTTTGCTCTAAAAATAATTTATCGATTGAAACGATATTTTTCCTAAACTGTGTATACATCGTTTTTTGTACAAATTCCACTTCGAAGCAACGTTTTCGACGGATTTTGATCAAAATTTAGCTTGAAACGCAATTTTTTTTCTGTGTAGATCAATCATTTGTTTTCTGTATGAGTATATACAATCGAATGTTCTAGATGACAGGGACTTCCACAACGACATTGGACACTGTGAGGATCACATCTAAGGTCATTGTCAAATCAAATTGTTGGACAATACTTTTTGCAACCCATCATTACTCTACCCGTGACGCGAGAAATAAAAAAATCTAACGGCATTATTTAAGTTAGACGGTGCTCATTCATAGAAAAATCGTCTATAGTCACATTTTACCCTATTTTAAATAGTGCAAACGCCGATTTAAGCATTGTTGGACGTCGAATGAACATAATGACTTGATCGGTAACGTTTTTATTAACGTCTGAACGTACAAATTAAAACAGCAGACTATTTTCCATGAAAACGTTTTGTCTCTTCGCGTGACAGCTTTGTATTTAAAAAGAGCTGTACAGGCGTAGCTACTGTTTATAGAAGCTTTCTTCTTCCCACATTTTATCAGCAATTATATTAATAATATTTAATAATACACCTTTGAAAATAACACGTCTACTGTATTATAAGTGATAACACGATACAAACGAGAACACATTTTTGAACACGTCAAAAAAGTTTTGCTTTTATCCTGAAACTACACTGAAGTTTAATTGATCCCAAGTAACGCACCCATTAAAACAGTACCTACATAGTGAAAAGAGAAGGGGGTATTATGGGAAGTTCCTTAAAAACAATAATGGGGTGCTGTTGAGGCGATGAGGTTTTTGTTACGCATGGAACCTAAATAAGGATGTTCTCACGGAATTAATGCCGCGGAATTAGTGTCACATAATATGTAATGACGCTCGGATATAATGTCACGGATATGTTGACGTAAAACCACATTTCTCAATGTCCTTTAAATTTTCAAAAATTCACTCGAATAACTGAATGAGAAAAAAATTGGTTGTCTGTAAAGTCGGTTTACGGACGATAGTTTTACGTGATAACGTATTCCGTAATACATAACCTAAACCTCCCAAAATTTGGTTTCAATCCGCTTATCCTTGGTGTCGGAATGATAAGAAATGTCAAAAGTGACGTTTGCAACTTACAAAGTATTATGTTCTAATAATAATTAGTTATTCCAATACTTAACTTAGAAGGCGTTGCATTTCACAATATACTAATGTCAAAAAATTGAATTAAACATTAGAAATGCAGCCGTTTTCATGTTAAGACAAAACATACGTTTGCTTCTAATTTCCATGTACGGCAAACAAAGACAACCGACCGCGTCGCGCCATGCATTAGACAACATTGCATTTATACAGCTATTTTTCTATATAAATTTGTATAAAATATTTTTCTATATAAATTTGTATAAAAAAACTGTTTAGGCAAATTCTGTTATACGAAATCTATGTAAAATGTTCTCCTCTTTCGTTTAAGACTGGTTTCAAACCGATCTGATTTAAATTGAGCGAGAAATTAGCAAAAAGCACGCACAGGGTCAGGCGGAACGTTACGCGTTATGCGTTATGCGTTACGCGTTACACTTTTTCGTACATGCAGCCGGTGTTTTATCAATTTATAATATTGGTGATTCATCAATTTATAAGACGTTATCACGTCAAAAACTGTTTAGGCAAATTCTGTTATACGAAATCTATGTAAAATGTTCTCCTCTTTCGTTTAAGACTGGTTTCAAACCGATCTGATTTAAATTGAGCGAGAAATTAGCAAAAAGCACGCACAGGGTCAGGCGGAACGTTACGCGTTATGCGTTATGCGTTACGCGTTACACTTTTTCGTACATGCAGCCGGTGTTTTATCAATTTATAATATTGGTGATTCATCAATTTATAAGACGTTATCACGTCAAAAATTATAGAAAAAAGTGTATTCAAATCTTTGTTCACGTCTTATTATATTATACGTTTGTTGATTATATTGACGTTTCAATCCGGATTGAAAGGTCTCTAAAATTAGTCGGAAATTTTATTTATTGTAAAAAGGTGTATTGTTGAATCCCAACGTAATGGGTAATACTTTAACAATACGTTTTGATCTGAATATATTAATTGTTTTAAGATTTCCAACTGTCAAAGTTATCTGAATTTAATACTTGTTGTATATATTTAATAATTTCCCAAAACATCTTAGAACTTCAAAATCATTTTAGATATTGTATCGCTAGCAAAATTTAGAATAGGTATTATTAAAACAAATAGTACCGTAATATTTTCTAGATTTTTCATGACAAAATAAAAGTATTTCTTGAATACATAATATAATATTGCATTTTCTTGAATTAGATTTTTATAAAATTGTGAAGGACGAAATAATGTCACTTATAATATTACATTTTCATGGATATAAGTGGAAAAGTATAAACAGAAAAAGCACATTACATTCATAACAAACTATTCTATGTATAATAAAGAAAATCTTCCCAACACTTCGTTCTGAATGAAAATGCATTTTCCTCTGAGCGAGAGAAGTATTTTACATAAAGCATATACCTACGAAAAATGAATAAATTATGTTCATAAACTGGTGGTATAGTACAATAAAAAAACAGTGAATCTAAAAATAAAAATTATACTTTTATATAAAAATAAATAATAAAAGTGTAGATATTAATTTTCGAGAAAAATTGATTAAAATTAACATTAAATCAGCATAAAATTATACCCACAACAGTACTGCAATTTATTTTAAATTCAAACTAGGCTTGAAATAATCGAATGATTTTAATAATTGAAATGTTGCTAGTCGAGTGATTTTTATTATCGAATGATTATAATGAATTATAGTGAATGACCTGTATACAAGGTTTTATTATTATTATTATTATTATTATTATTATTATTATTATGGAACAGACGCAGATAAAAGACATAATTAATCGTATTCAATTACTGTGAAATGCATTAAGAGTATTCGTCCCTGCAAACACCTCCTGCACCCTTCATCTCAAATCTTTTCCCCTCGCCTAAAAATGGTTCGCGCTCTTCCGACGCTATTTTTAAAGCAAGAGGGTTCTAGTAAACGCCAAATGGAAGACAAGGAATCAGATTACAGAACCTTCAGGCGAATTTTTTGAAAAACAGTTTCGCTTACGTGTGAAATAATACGTAACTTATTATTTTTTTCAAAAGGTTGTAAGTTTTTTCAGGAATTTTTTTCAAAAAATTCGCCTGATTCTTTGTCTTTCATTTGGCGTTTACCAGAACCCTCTAGCTTTGAAAATAGCGTCGCGAACCGTTTTTAGGCGAGGGGAAAAGATTTGAGATGAAGGGTGCAGGGGGTATTTGCAGGGACGAATACTCTTAATATCCTCAAGTTGTTAAGTACTATGCGAATAAAAACAAAATTCATTCAATCAATCTATGGTTTCGATATATTATTATAACGAATAAACTTAACTTTCGTTTTCAATTATCAGACTTGAAAGAGTCACCTGCATGCAGTGCTTCGTAGAAGACGTATTTAAGCAATAAAATGTTTCAAAGAATAAAAAATGAGCGTAGTATAATAATTTATTACTGTAAGTTGTAACTCGTCTATATAAAAATTATTCGAATATCTAGTGAATTTTTATATTTGAATATTTTCGACTATACTCTTGTCAGAATGTTTTTTTTTTTTAATAGAAAACTAAATAATGTAAATTATAAATAATGTCTAACACAACATACGTCCAATTATAATATATTGTTCAGTTCAGGTTATTTTAAACGAATATATATTTAAAAAAATTAACACTTCAAATAACATCATAAAATAAGCACATCAAAAAAACATTTTTATTCAAATGAATCAGGCGAAAACTTTATTTAAACTCTTCAGAGAAAAATTCATTAACATAACAGACAATAATTTGACGCAGAAATGAATTAATTGTTTGCTTTACAAATTAATTTTTAGTTCACGGTTTCGTTATTATTTTTATTAATTTAGATTACGTTTTCTTTGATAACATAATATTAATTAATGTACAACAAAAAATATTATCTCCAGCAAATGAAAGTACAATATATACAAGTATAATATAATGTATTTACGGACAATATTTTTTCAGAATTCGAAATTTAGTATGTTTGATATTAACGCTGGGTTGTCAAAAATGATGACTTGATAATTGCGATTGTGTTAGTGTTTATACGTGAAGGAACAGTAGAATGTCAAACTTTTAATAGAACATTAGACTGTACTCACTAAAAAAACAATTGAGTGATATAAATTAATTATTTTTCAAAATATGCTTTTCTTATAAAGAAATATATGTGGTCACAGTTTAAAGCCATTCTCTAACCAGATTTCCTGTATAAATCTATTCCTGAGAGCATATGGTAAACATTTTAAATACTGCTGTCAACAACTAGAAGTGTCTATAACTTGCATAATATAAATTCTCCATAATATTATATAGAACCTAACACAATATCGTAAACCAAAAATGTTTCTCATAAAATTTCTCACGAATACAAAAACTAAAATGAGGAAGCTAAATCTTATAGTCGCTGCACACGAGACTGGTTTTGCCGCTGGGACTTGCGCTGGCTACAAGGATGGAAATGACGTCGTTGCGGACTCGCTTGCGTGGTTACAAGTTGGATTTCAAAATTAGGACCGGGGATATTTTTCGTGCCTATTTCTGTGGTTGTTTTGTGCAAGAACCAATCGGAAAACAGTATTTGTCACGTGGACGCCCACAAACAAACATGGCGTCATAGCGTGTGTTCTATTCAGAAACAATAAACGGTCACTTTTGTTCATATTCGAATGTCACTGCGCGCACCAAACCCATTTACAAAGCCGGCTTAAAAACACGTATCGTGTGAAGCGAACACATAAAAGCGATTACGAAAACCAGCGCCATAGCACACTTAAAACAAAGCAGTCAAATCTAGCAAGGAATCTAGCGGCAAAGGCAACTTCGTGTGCAGCGAGCTCATAAAGTAAATAACAACAACGTTTTTCTAAACTACAGATTAATTAGATATATATTTAATGTCAATTATTGGTGAACTAAACATTTCTGACAAGCCGAATCAAAACAAATAACGTCTGAATAATCAAAAATTATAAATATTACAAGTATTTTGTATTTCAAATCGCCTACACCAGATAAAGTTTCTTTCAAGTATTTCACGTATGAATTATTAAAAAAATAAGAACAAAATTAAACATTTTAAAACATTTTCAAACTGCGTTCTAAAATCAGTTTTCCATAAAACGAACACACAATATGACGGGTATACCCGGCACCTCCACCATATCTGAATTTTAATTTTTTGTTCTTTGTTAAAATTTTTTTTAGATATATAGTAATTTTAGTAATTAAAAATACAATTAAAAAATATTAAACATATTTAATTATTATTATTAATTATTAAACATTTTAAAACATTTTCAAACTTTGTTCTAAAATCAGTTATCCATAAAACGAACACACAATATGACGGGTATACCCGGCACCTCCACCATATCTGAATTTTAATTTTGGAATTATTTATCACAATTTAAACTAATATTATAAAGAGAGAGTGCGAATTTTGTAAGTTTGTGTATATGTCATCTCCGAAACTACTCATTCGATTTCAAGATTTTTTCACCACTATTTAGAACGGACTTTCAGGATGGACGAAACATATATATTGTCGCCTGAAAATAAAATTGTTTTTCGTGAAGACCAATTTTGCTACGTAAGTCGACGATAAAACAGTAGTAATCTAAAAATTCGAACGAAGCCGAACCGGGCCACTAGTATCACAATAATTTTAAAAAACGTAACTGAACAAAATCACTATATAAAAATTAAGTTTTAATTTTACGGGGAAAAAATGTAGTCTTAATTTGTCATTATTAAATTTAAGATCGAAAAGAATACACTACTTACACGGTACATAATGTCAATGGAGCAGAAGCCAACCGGTTAAAAATAAGTCTAGATGGCTGTCTCTATAGTCGCATAACAACAGAAAAATCGAATCTTTAAGTTAGATTTTTACCATTCCAACCCACAAGTGGGGAATGGTACTAGTTAGAGCAAAAAGCACTTATCAAAAATTTTACAATATCTTTCCGTTTTGAGGTCCCCCGAATCCAAAAAACATATTTTTGAAAAAACTGTGCGTCTGTTTGTCTGTTAGTCTGTGAACACGATACAAGTCAAGCGGATGAGCGGATTGAAACCAAATTTTCGGAGGATTTTTGGTATGCAAATATGAAGAGCCCTATTGTTTTTGGGGAAAACGACCCATGTGTAGAAGAGATATATGCTATAACGGTGTTTTTTATATAATAATGGTATACTTTTCATAACGGCTTATTAATCTATTTATTTTTACAAGAAAGTTTCGTTAAAACATTTTTTTTCTAAACTTTAGTTTCGGAACTATTTTGAAAATAAAAAAAAATCAGCCGCTCTTTTGTTTTAGATATGTATCTGTCAGAAATAAACTAGTTAGGCATGCTTTGATTAATTTTTACATGACATGGAACATATTATGTAAGTAACCATAGCAAAGAATAACAAATATCATATTGAATACTAGGCATTACCCGCGTCACCTCACGCGATATCAGAAATTTTATTTTCTTTATTGTAATCAAATGTCAACATTTTTGAAGTTGGAATGGTCACGTCGCCCAATTGGCTGGAATTTTTTTTAATAAATAAGAAAATGTATACAAAGCTAGTTATTTAAAATCAATTTTGAGAAATATCAAGTTCAACAAATTATGCTCCATTGGCGTTCTGAGTATGATTTAATTAATGCGAATCTTTCTACGTTATGCTTCGGTTTTCTGTGTTTATATAAATTACTAATTACAGTATTTTTATCGTATACCCGAAAAATGTTTAATGAGATAAATTACAAAACAAAATAATAACATCACAGATATAGTGTGGACATCAGATATGAAATTATTTTTAACGTTATAAATATTCAGCCAACTTTGTTCTACTTCAGTCACTCCCTGTAATTATTTTTGAGAATGTATTTGTGTTGTTATTTTGTATTTTAATTATGAACATTTATTTACTGCAATAAAGTATTCTTCTCAATTTCGTTACCTGTATATTTTATTAAGTATAATTTAATGGTTTATTATTGAAGAGAATCAAGTATATTTTATAAAACGTATGGGGGAATTTTTTTCTTAATTAATTAATCACATAATATAGACATGGGTTGTTTTAGCACCAAACAATTAATAGCCAGGATGCTGACGTGCAAAAAAAACCATGTCGTCCCAACTTTCTGCCGCCTGGTACATATGCTATGTAAGTAATTTACAGCATTTTTGTATATAATATATAGCGGAATCTGGTCCCATTTTAAGATATGAGGTATAAAAAAAGTCAAAGATGGTAAAAAATGGTTTAAATTAAAAAAAAAAAAAACATTTTTCGTTTCATTTTTAGGTTCTAATAGACCCAAATGGACGGGAAATACCATCGGCAGAATTTTTACATCAATTGCAATCAATTGTTTATGAGCATAAATCCACTTTCTGTCTAACTAAATTAAAAATTCAAAGGATCAAAACTTTAAAATTTTTATGTGATTTTCAGCAAGCTGTAGCTTGGAAAAAATGGTCGTACATCAAATTTAAAAAAAAGGAAATTGTAGCTCTAAGTGTCTAGTTTTTGAATATGAATTTCGAAATTTTTTAGCGTCAGCGGTTTTCGAGTAATCTTAAGAAAACTACCAACAAAAAAATTTTTGAATTTTTTTTTGGTTTTTTCAGTCTACGGACTTGGAATTTTTTTTTACTTAACCATCATATGAACCGGATAACTTGTTCATTCAGCTTCAATTTATTTTCTTAAAGACCTCGATACGACCCCTTTTCGCCGAGATATCGGTCTTTGAATGGAAAAGGATAATTTTGTCTTTGATTATCGATATCTCAGCAACCAATGATCGCACAGACTACTTCAAAACCACTCATGCTAAAAAAAATACAGATCCAAAAACTAGACACTTGGAGCTACAATTTTATTTTTTTAAATTTTCCATACGACCATTCTTCTCCAAGTTACAGCCTGTTGAAAATCACCTAAAAATTTTGAATTTTTTTTGATCCCTTAAATTTTTCCACTAATGTATAAATCTACTTTTTACATAAATGTTAATAATTCCATAACCTATCTGAACTGTACGCGCACATTTTTACCAGTGATCACTGGCCACTGCTACAAATCACTGTCACTGTCCCCAAAGAACCTATTATCTGAAAGTTACCAATAAATACATCTCTATTACTACACTAAGCATGTCAAGAAATGCTTAGAAATGGTATTACGTTGTCCGGAATGATTTGAAAGTCCAGATTTTATAGTCTCACCCCCAAATCCTGTCATCCGACTGCTCGCAATAACACATCTAGGAAAAGCACTCAAATATAGAAACACACTGTATGAAATATATTTCCCGGTTACAAGCATCCCGCTGAGGTCGAACGACAAAAGCTGGCGGTCGGTTAGCCGATCGCATTGAGAGTTCATTTCTGTGATAAAAATGAATAATGGCATTTCTATATTACGTTTTATTTTTAGTTTTGTGCACAGACACTATTTTTAACGCAGTCTGTAATGCAGTTTCGCCGTATGACACTACATTTTCTATTATATTTATCTATAGACACCATAATTCAACTATTGGAAAGCGAAAACTTTTTATTACTTTTTTTTCCATGGTGTTGAAATACTACATCAGTTCGTCTGTGATTGTATCATTATTTTTGTTGTTGCATCGAAATACAACAATATATTCAAAGTGTATGACAAGAATATAACATGTAGCTACATAAACTACAGGATGACCACACTGCCAAGCATACATTATTCAGCATAGCAACAGAAGCTGCCCATCTATAACAGTGATGGCGAACCTTTTTGAGAAGTGGGTCAAATTTTGTTAATTATTTTTTTAGTACTAGCCAGTAATTTAGCGGCGTTATTTGTAAAGGTAGAGGGGGGATGGTTAAATACTACTTTTTTTAGTTCAAAACTTTTTTTGGACGACACACGGCGTTTTACGACCATTCTGGATTCAGCGTGTTTTTTCTATAAGCATGATGATTTTGCAAAAGTTCCAAAAGATTTCGGTTTTCGTCAAAAATCGCATTTTTTGACGTGATAACGTCTTATAAATTGATGAATCACCAATCTTATAAATTGATAAAACACCGGCTGCATGCACGAAAAAGTGTAACGTTCCTAACGGTCGTAACGTTCCTAACGCGTAACGTTCCGCCTGACCCTGTGCGTGCTTTTTGCTAATTTCTCGCTCAATTTAAATCAGATCGGTTTGAAACCAGTCTTAAACGAAAGAGGAGAACATTTTACATAGATTTCGTATAACAGAATTTTCCTAAACAGTTTTTTTATACAAATTTATATAGAAAAATAGTTGTATAAATGCAATGTTGTCTAATGCATGGCGCGACGCGGTCGGTCGTCTTTGTTTGCCGTACATGGAAATTAGAAAATAACGTATGTCTTGTCTTAACATGAAAACGGCTGCATTTCTAATGTTTAATTCAATTTTTTGACATTAGTATTTTGTGAAATGCAACGCCTTCTAAGTTAAGTATTGGAATAACTAATTATTATTAGAACATAATACTTTGACAGTTGCAAACGTCACTTTTGACATTTCTTATCATTCCGACACAAAGAATAAGCGGATTGAAACCAAATTTTGGGAGGATGTTTGATATGCAAATATGAAGTGGCCTATTGTTTTTGGGGAACATCGGCGCATGCGTAAAAGAATATATCTCTTATAATGATGTTTTATATAATAATAATATAGTTTTTAAAACGGTTTTTACTCTATCTATTTTTACTAGAAATATTTGTAAATTTTTTGGGGAAAATCGGCGCATGCGCAAAAGAGATACATGCCATAGTTGTTTTTTATATAATAATAGTGTACTTTTTATAGTGTTTTATTATTCTACTTAATAAAATTTACCTAAATTTGAAGCGAAAGATGCAATATCATAGATTCGAATTATTATAATTATTATATAAATTTAGGTTATGTATTACGGAATACGTTATCACGTAAAACTATCGTCCGTAAACCGATTTTACAGACAACCAATTTTTTTAAAGGGTATGCCCTGAAAAAATTCTTTAATATACTTTTGAAATTAAAAATGCTTACAGAACAAAATACGCTGAATTCAATGAGCGTAAGCAAACGTCTGTATCTCTTTTAGTTTGGAAACTACGGCCATTCGTATATATACTATAAACGCCAATAACTTCTAAACCAAAAGACATACAGACGTTTGTTTGTGCTCATTGGATCAGCGTGTTTTTTTTCTATAAGCATGATGATTTTGAAAAAGTTCCGACAGATTCTGGTTTTCGTCGAAAATCGCTTTAATCACGGAATACAGCACCCTTGAAACCTGGCAGCCTAATCTAGAAAGGAATTGGCCGGTAAAACTAGCCTCGTGTGCAGCGATTTTTACTGTACTTGGGCATTAACTATTAATTATTGAGACGCAGATATCACCACTAAAATAAATTAAAGCGATGACAAAAGGAAAAACTTTACTGTAAAGGCCTAATTTTGTAAAACAAAATATTTTAAAGTATTTCCCTTCAACACAAAAAATATGACTAGACGACGCTTCAAGTTGTACGATACAATTTTGATAATAAACATTTACAATTTTTATCCCTATAATAAAGAAACTAGACGAAAAGCGTGAGAATTGACCAATTAACTTTCTCTTTTTGACTACAACTTACAATAATAGTTGGTATAAACGATTATTCGTAGAATTACGTAATAACATGGAAAAACCACGAAAAAACACAAATAACTCTACATGTATGCATAAATAAGGGAAATGAAAGCGACTAGCTGTTACCTATATAGCTATGATTATTTATAATCCTTATTTAGAACATGGAAGTATACATAATATCGCATGATTCCATGGCAAACAAACACGCTACGTTTAGTTTTTTTTTTCTTTTTCGATAATCCCCGATTTTTTTATCACAACTCACTAGAATTTTAGTCTTAAACGCTTAATAAACGGTTTTTAATTACGTAATCATGCTTTCATATAATGTAATATACTAATAAAATTAAAATAAATTAATTACTATAATTCTAATCTGTTCTGATTATTTATGTAAATACAACACAGGCAGTTCTCGAGGGCATGCAATATTCCTTATGAAACATATCATTTATAAAGATGTTATTTCAGATCTAAGGTAAACCTATTAAAAGCGCGAAAAAACTGCTTAAAATAGATGACTTAGATGTATATACAATTTAAAGAAATATTAATCGATGAAATATTTTTCGAGCAAGATGAATTTACACTGTTTAAGGTAGTTCACTCATGAAACTGCTTTTCTTAGGAATTTAATAAAATTGAAGTTTAATAAAAGTGCCTTAAATTTAATTTAAAAAAAAAAAAATTTTCTCACCTTCTTTAAAACGAGATATAAACTCAAAATGTGCATAATTAACATGCTGGAGATATACCAAGTATAAAGAATATTCCAGAATATCTCGAAAAAGGTTCTTAGTATAATTTTTAAAAACTAATGCATTGTAAATTCAAATATTATAAATTAAAAAAAACTCTGAAATGTTACCGTTTTGTTAAAAAAGTATAGAGCTTTAAAATAAAAATAGTTCTATTGTACTTGCAACTGTAATTGTAATGATGTGTATCTGTATATTAAAGCTTAGATGTATTGTGTACAGTCTCTTACAAAATAAATTTCGTTTTCACGGAGAATTTATAACTTTTCTTATTTACTATTAAGCTGAGTATTATGCTATACTTTGGTCTACGACTGTCGCAGTGAATTACCTTAAGACACAATCAAATCAAATTTTCTGGCAATGCTTTCTACAACCTAACATTATAAGGTATGTTCCAAGCAGCCAGCAAACGGACACGAAACCATCGCCACAGGTAGCTAAAGTGACAATTTTTGTATCGGTATTGGAACACTTTTCGTGTCTGTTATTGCTGGTAGCTTGGAACATACCTATAGTGTCTTTGCACTTTAAATAACCCAGTAGCCAGGCCTAGGCCGCGGCGCAGTTGAAGTTTTATGTAACGATACAGAACGACAGCTAACATAAAGGCTGCTGAATACAAGGCTTGTTTTGTAACTGGAATCGTTGAAAGAACTTGCGTTTGCTGCCGCGCTGGCCGCGAGGACGGAAATGGCGTCAATGCGGGATCGTATCCGTGGTCACAAGTTGGATTTCAAAATTAGAACCGAGACTTTTTTTCACGCTTATTGAGCAAGAACCAATCAGTATATCTTGTCACGTGAGCAACATGGGCAAACATCGACAAACAAACATGGCGTCATAGTCTGTGTTCTGTTCAGAGACAATAAATGTTCACTTTTATTAACATTCGAAATGTCACTGTGCGCGCATCAAATCCATCAACAAAGTCAAGTTTAAGACCGGCATCGTGTGAAGAGAAAGCGAGCGCCACAGCACTCTTGAAACCTAGCAAGAAATATAGCGGCAAAGCCAGCCTCGTGTGGAGCGATATTAACAGAGCTGCTATCTCTGTATCCTGCATTTTGATACTAACCAAATTATTGCCGCGTGTAAAAAACGTTTCTGAAGGATCTATTGCGTAAGTATAGTCTAGACACGGTTCAGTGACGTAAGTCAAGCGCCGTCTGTATATTTATTCCCTGTAAAAGTTATTCGTTAAAGCGAAGTATCATTGAATAAAATTGATTTAAGTTGTCTTAGAGAATAAATTGAAATTCATTGTGAGATAACTGTTCAATTCAGCACAGAGATAAAAGAATAGGTATATATAGTGTTTTCTCAATCAATTACAATTACCGTTCGCGGACTTGGTAAACCACAGACCGCTATGGTATCCTTTACGAGCCACGTTTTTACAGTAGATTGATGGACGCAGTTAGCGGCATGACCGTAAACTATATTTTAAAGTCGGTAGACTGCTTGACTCGGTGGCGGCAAATAGAAGAAGGCGGCGCCACCAGCGCCACTGTGTGCGGTGACGATGTAATGAACTTCACGCAAACAACAAATAAATCTCAAGTAATCCCATATATCCTACATACGAACTACATATAGAAGACTCGGTTGGAGAACGTGAATATATCTGCAAACGGCATTATACAGTTATGGACATTATTGTCCTACTGTAAGTACTTTCCATTGGAATGGATAATTTATGGGTCGAAACCTACTGATTTATCGTATTTACATGTATTCGCATGTCGGACGACGATTTAATCTCTTCGAGGAAATAAACTATGCCGTGCACTGAAAAAAATCCACTACATGACTTTCCGTTTGCATGAGATAAACACTTCCGAAGAAAATTATGTTACGTGATATTTCCACGCTCGCTACTAATTTATCGGTAACGGTATTGTTTTTAGATAAGTTCTGTCGTAGTTGGGGCGTTAAAATAATTTCTAAGTAAAACTTCTTTAGGCACGACATGAGAGTAGCTCCAGGCGCGGATCCAGCCCTCAAAACAGGTTATGGGCACGGCTACCCGAAAATCGGCCGAGTATACTCGGACTACAAACTCGCACAATTCGCGCATTCCTACAAAGGAGTTAAGAAAATGTATGACGCTTCGGCCAAGACCTTGTACAGTACGCCTCTTGTTAACGACAACGGATTTTTATGACGGGCGACGGACCGACACGCAGTGTTTAATAGGTTAGTGCGGGTGTTTGTTCATCCAAACAAACAAACAAACAAACTCTTCAGCTTTATATATTAGTATAGATAGATTTTATATTTATCTGACGTTTTCTATAACAAAATTTGTTTAGTCTACTGGAAATTAAAAAAAAATATATATTATTATTATTATTTTTTTGGGTACAATTACTTAAATAACAAATTCAATATTGCATTTCTTTTTCGGGAAAACGCTAATAATTTCATCTATATCTATAGGTTCACCATCTTTGTACATATTTAAGAGAGCTAGCCCGGATAATTTTTCCTGTGCCATTGAGGCACACAACCAAGATTTTACTCTACGTAGAGTAGAAAACGAAAAAAAATTGTTAGGTTCTGAATCCCGCACGTTTTTTTTATTATTAAGGCATATCAGTCTATCGAACTCCATTAGAGTTGTGGGCATGCCACCGTGCCCACATGGGTGGATCCGTGTCAGAGTAACTCAGATCTTTTGTCGAACGGATATAACGTGTTTACGCAGTTTCTGCTATTTACAGGCATCGGCTGACAGATGGCGGCACAAAATCGCATGAACTCAAGATAAAACATAGCTCCGGACGCAAAGACAATTTTGTGATCGGTTTCTGCTATTTAAAGACATCGACTGATAGATGGCGTCATCAAAATGTACCTATAGAAACAATCTTGATCGAAAAGTCGTTAGATGTTTCACATTAAAATTAAATTTTAATTTCAAGATCACTAACTGTTTACTTCTTATCAGACTTTGAACAAAAATCTTAAAGATTTGTTTATGTAATTTGTCAAAATTTCAGAACAAACTAATGTCTGCTACTATGTGTGGAGCGGGACTGTAGTACGTTTATAAGTTCGGTAACGTCGGTGCCTATGTTGTTATACGTAAACCAAATCAGACTAACATTTATATCGGAATTGTTTGTGTGTAGGTAACTATATCAGATCGTCACATCTCGTGTCCTGATTATCGTGTAAAGCTCGCTATACTACAAGTCCTGATACTATCGCACGAAAGCTTGATATGTCACAGTGAAAGCTAACATAATTGGTTCCCATATTTCATCAACAGTTTTAATTCACATACATCGCTATAATAATCTATTAAAGGTAGGGCCTCAATTCTGGAACTTATTTTAAATAAAAAATGTTAACAAAGGGACACTTCGAATAATAAACTTAAAAAAACTTATATTTTTCAGGCGTTATATCCATTCAACTAATCAGTTTGCATTATGTTGTGTTTTTTTTACGCGGTATAGAATAATATTTAGTAACAATATAATATCATGGCCAATAGTGAACTTCAGAACTGATATTCATGACATGAGCTAGACCAGGCGCCTGGGCAAATGGCGGCCCGCAGCACAATTTTGTCCGGCCCGCGAAGTATTTGAAAAATTTTAGAAGAATAGTAAAGAAATAGCAAGGGCCAGAACAGAACAGACGAAAAAAGGACCCAAGGAGCTTTTTTTCTGCACTGCAAATTTTTGTCCCGCAGTCAAATTTTCATCAGCTATCTGGCCCGGCGATCAAAAGATTTGCTCGCCCCTGAGCTAGACGCTTTTCAAGACCTTGAACTTTGAAAACCGTGGTTGGTGCATTACAATGCGCCTATTCAAGAATAGAAAATGTATCAAATTTCTCATAAGAAGAACATTTTAGTACCTAAAATAGAGCATAATATTAAAAAGGTGATTTCTAAGTCCTTTATTACACTAGGCTGCCAGGCGGCGCAGCCATCCGTGACACCGGTGACGCTGCTTGCTATTAGTGTTATGGGGTTTATTAGATTAGGGCAGCCGGTGGCGTCGCCACAAACTGGCAGCTGTGCCCCGCGACCACGAGTCGTGGCGGGCCTATTACAGTGGGCTACCCGACGGCGCAGGCAGTCCCGTTACCACTCGGTTTGTGCACAAATGTAATCTTCGGTATTCACTTTTGTGTCCAATAACTTCTAGCACTCTTTCAAGACTTCTTGCTTTCCCTCTTTGTCTTGTCTATACTTTCACTTGGACTCATTTTCACAGTGACAATCTGCATTTCACTATAGACATACTGAAGTACACAATTCGCGTAAAAAAAACACTGCGAAGAAAACAGTCTGCTCGGCTGGCGTGAACTACCGAACTACCATACAGGGCCGAATAACGAGTGATTGGCTGCGCCACCGGTTGCCCTACAAGTGTCGCTTACTGAGTCACCGGTGGCGTAGCTGGTTGCGCCGCCAGGCGGCCTAGTCTAATACAGTCCAAACATTTGTGCCGTAACATATATTTCAAACTTGGTTACGTAAGGTAAATTTCCTCCAACCAAAACCATTTCGATCGTGTGATTGTAGCACGTTTGTACACCGTGTAGGTACATTTGTGTGTTCATGTATATGTGTAGTTTTGTATGTGAACGTATGTAATAAGTAGCAACATTATTAGCTTGCAGCTTTTGCTATAGAACATTTCGTTACAAACGAAATTACATAATACCTATATGTTACCACATGTTTCTATAATAATGTTTTAAATTTAGAAATAAGTCCTTGAAGGCTAGGAGTATACCTATTTTTCCTCATAAAGTTTTTTTTTTAAATAAAATTTCTTTAGCGACGTATCTGTTTGACATTTTCTATAAGGTTAAAGAGGAAATGATTCAACAGCGCGGAAATATAAGAAAAACCGTGGTAACGCATCAATGGACCAAGTTTATAACTCTAAAGAAGTTTCACTTCTCCGTGAGCTTATAAGGGTGGGGCTCACACGTTTTTTTTTTCAAAATATAAAAATTGACATAATGATACAACAATAATGCGTGTTTCAAAATACATAAAATGTTTTTTTTATGTCTTCAATGCAACAACTAGGTTATTTTAATGTCAGATAGCAATTAATACTAAATACGATTGTTGTAAACTTTTTCTCTTGTTCTTCAATAAATAAACTCCATACTACCTATATTAAATAAAACACACTATACAGTGCGTCCGCTGAAAGTGGTAACAGTGAATAATTCGTGTATTCTACTAGATACAAAAAAAGTTTGAATAGTTTTTTGTTCAACCTTGATTTACTATCGGTAACTGCTGAGGTATATTACTTTGTACTTCAAACTTAACCGGAAGTTATTTTTTTAAATGGCAACATATATTTTTTTTACATATTTTTCTCTATAAATTCATGTAAAATTTTCAAGGTTACATTAGAGAAGATTCGAGAAAAACGTTATCAACTTACTTATTAAATAAACACACAGTAATAAGTAATTATTTTTTATAGCACACCATGTAAAAAATTGATAACGTTTTTCTCGAATATTTTCTTAAGTAACGTCATGAAAATTTTATATGAATTTATAGAGAAAAAAATGGAGATTTCGAAAATGAAAAAAAGTGTGTTTGAGTTTGAAGTACAAACAAATTTTATATCTCAGCAATTTCCGATATAGTGCAGTGCCGTAAGACATAAAAATCTCAAAACCTCGGAACCCGGTTAAACTGAATGGATTTTCGTAAAACCTTTTCGATTGCATTGTTAAAAGCTTAAACAAAAAAGTTTACCCAACAAAATTTGCCGCTTTCGACAATACAGGGTGGGGCGTTTATCTTGAGACGGTTGAACTCGATTATTTCGATAAAAGTTTCAGACAAAAGTTGTTTAGTTTGAAGGCGGGCATCGTTTAGAGACAAATACCACCCCTTACTCTCATCCTCTGCGCAGGGATGAGGGTGACTTTGACATTTTTAATAGGAAAACCTATTTTTTATCATAAATTAAGATTTTTCTAGAAAAAATATGCAACATTTGTCTGAAACATTTTTTTACCCGATGCCTCCCTCAACCCTTAAAATGCATGTCAAAAATCGGTTTCCTGAAACAATAAATTTTTATGCCTAAACAACGACCTTGCACAGAAAATTACGAGAAGTAAATGTTGTTTTATTTGGGAACAGTCATTGATTAAACATAAAAAAACACCGCCCCATTAAAAAATTCAGTTCACCCCCAACCCTGCGCAGGGGGCGGTGTTTTTTTGTATGTTTAATCGATGACCCTTCCCAAAACAAACAACACTTACCTCTCATAAGTTTTTGCGCAACGTCGTTGTTTAGATATAAACATTAATTTAATGGAGTTTCGGGAAACCGATTTTTGACATGCATTTTAAGAGTTGAGGGAGTCATTGGGTAAAAAAATGTTTCAGACAAATGTTGCATATTTTTTCTAGAAAAATCATAATTTATGATAAAAAATAGGTATTCCTATTAAAAAAGTCAAAGTCACCCTCATCCCTGATTAGAGGATGAGAGTAGGGGGTGGTATTTGTCTTTATACGATGTCCCCCTTCAAACTAAACAACTTTTGTCTGAAACTTTTTTCGAAATAATCGAGCCTCAAGATAAACGCCCCACCCTGTATATTACAATTTATTGAAAAATGAAGAGAATATCAAGAGAAACCAGTGGGAGTAATGCCCAAGTAATTCAAGAATTACAAGGCGCGAAATTTTACATCATATACCCCGGTGTTTTGTTTGAAAATCGGTGTATATTTATCGATCAGCCCGGAATTGTTTTTTTAAAAACTCCACATTTGCCCCTTCCCGTTTCACTGCGAGACAATTCGCATACCCGTTTATCGTTCACCCCGGAATTGTTTTTTTAAAAACTCCACATTTGCCCCTTCCCGTTTCACTGCGAGACAATTCTCATACCCCTTTATCGTTCACCCCGGAATTACAATTCGCATACCCGTTTATCGTTCACCCGGAATTATTTTTTAAAAACTCCACCTCTGCCCCATCGTGTTTCACTGCGTGACAATTCGCATACCCCTTTATTAAAAAAAGCTTAGTCCGCCTTCTTTAGAAGTCCGCCATATTGAATTAAAAGTGACGTCACTTTATTTTTCGAGTTATTCTCAGCAAGCCCTTTCATTTGATACCCATATTGTAGAAAAGCATAATAAAATTAATCCGCCATCTTTAGAAGTCCGCCATATTGGACTTAGAGTAAATTCACTTTATTTTTCGAGTTATTTACAGCAAGCCCTTTCATTTGATACCCATATTGTAGGAAAGCATAAAAAACTTAGTCCGCCATCTTTAGAACTCCGCCATATTTGTTTGAGAGTTACGTCACTTTATTTTTCGAGTTATTCTCAGCACGCCCTTTCATTTGATACCTATATTGTAGGAAAGCATAATAAAATTAGTCCGCCATCTTTAGACGTCCGCCATATTGGATTTAGAGTGACGTCACTTTATTTTTCGAGTTATTTTCAGCAAGCCCTTTCATTTGATATCCATATTGTAGGAAATCATAAAAAACTTGTCCGCCATCTTTAGAAGTCCGCCATATTGGTTTTAGAGTGACTTCACTTTATTTTTCGAGTTATTCTCAGCAAGCCCTTTCATTTGATACCCATATTGTAGGAAAGCATAATAAAATTAGTCCGCCATCTTTAGACGTCCGCCATATTGGTTTTAGAGTGACGTCACTTTATTTTTCGAGTTATTCTCAGCAAGCCCTTTCATTTGATACCCATATTGTAGGAAAGCATAATAAAATTAATCCGCCATCTTTAGAAGTCCGCCATATTGGATTTAGAGTAAATTCACTTTATTTTTCGAGTTATTTACAGCAAGCCCTTTCATTTGATACCCATATTGTAGGAAAGCATAAAAAACTTAGTTCGCCATCTTTAGAACTCCGCCATATTTGTTTTAGAGTTACGTCACTTTATTTTTCGAGTTATTCTCAGCGCGCCCTTTCATTTGATACCTATATTGTAGGAAAGCATAATAAAATTAGTCCGCCATCTTTAGACGTCCGCCATATTGGATTTAGAGTGGCGTCACTTTATTTTTCGAGCTATTCTCAGCAGGCCCTTTCATTTGATACCCATATTGTAGGAAAGCATAAAAAACTTAGTCCGCCATCTTTAGAAGTCCGCCATATTGGTTTTAGAGTGACGTCACTTTATTTTTCGAGTTATTCTCAGCAAGCCCTTTCATTTGATACCCATATTGCAGGAAAGCATAATAAAATTAGTCCGCCATCTTTAGACGTCCGCCATATTGGATTTAGAGTGACGTCACTTTTTTTTGAGTTTTTTTCAGCAAGCCCTTTCATTTGATACCCATATTGTAGGAAAGCATAATAAACTTAGTCCGCCATCTTTAGAAGTCCGCCATATTGGATTAAGAGTGACGTCACTTTATTTTTCGAGCTATTCTCAGCAAGCCCTTTCATTTGATACCCATATTGTAGGAAAGCATAATAAAATTAGTCCGCCATCTTTAGAAGTCCGCCATATTGGATTTAGAGTGACGTCACTTTATTTTTTGAGTTATTTTCAGCAAGCCCTTTCATTTGATACCCATATTGTAGGAAAGCATAATAAAATTAGTCCGCCATCTTCAGAAGTCCGCCATATTGGATTAGAGTGACGTCACTTTATTTTTCGAGTTTTTCTTAGCAAGCCCTTTCATTTGATACCCATATTGTAGGAAAGCATTATAAAATTAGTCCGCCATCTTTAGACGTCCGCCATATTGGATTTAGAGTGACGTCACTTTCTTTTTTCGAGTTATTTTCAGCAAGCCCTTTCATTTGATACCCATATTGTAGGAAAGCATAATAAACTTTGTCCGCCATCTTTAGACGTCCGCCATATTGGATTTAGAGTGACGTCACTTTATTTTTCGAGCTATTCTCAGCAAGCCCTTTCATTTGATACCCATATTGTAGGAAAGCATAATAAAATTAGTCCGCCATCTTTAGAAGTCCGCCATATTGGATTTAGAGTGACGTCACTTTATTTTTCGAGTTATTTTCAGCAAGCCCTTTTATTTGATACCCATATTGTAGGAATGCATAAAAAACTTAGTCCGCCATCTTTAGAAGTCCGCCATATTGGTTTTTGAGTGACGTCACTTTATTTTTCGAGTTATTCTCAGCAAGCCCTTTCATTTGATACCCATATTGTAGGAAAGCATAATAAAATTAGTCCACCATATATAGAAGTCCGCCATATTGGATTTAGAGTGACGTCCACAGCTAACCATGCATTGTCATCCAAACTAAACGTGTATACAAATTTTCATCTCAATCGGTTGAAGATATCTGCTTCAAAATTATCGAAGGCATTCTAGTCGCTCACTTAGTAATTTAGTCGCTCACTTATTAATTTAGTCACCCAAATATTATTTTAATATCTCAAGTTATTAAAACAGGATTTCATCATCAGTCACCAAGTTTTTTTTTATTCAACCGTTTTATAATTCCCCTATTATTATTATATAAAACAACATTATAAGAGATATATTCTTTTACGCATGCGCCGATGTTCCCCAAAAACAATAGGCCAATTCATATTTGCATATCAAACATCCTCCCAAAATTTGGTTTCAATCCGCTCATCTTTGGTGTCGGAATGGTAAGAAATGTCAAAAGTGACGTTTGCATCTGTCAAAGTATGTTGTGATAATTAGTTATTCAAATTGTTAACTCAGAAGGCGTTGCATTTTACAAATATTGAAACGGCATCCGTTTTTGAACAAATGCTACCTTTTTATTTCATTATTGTAATAAATAATATTATCGACCAATTTTATTTTAAGACAGAACATACGCAATTTTGAAATTGCCATGTTAAACCATGCAACAGAGAGAGATAACCGAAAGATGTTTTCCATCGGTTATATCAAATTGAATTTATTTCTATATAAATGTGTATAAAAAAACTGTTTGGGCATTTTCTGTTGTACGATTCTTATGTAAAATTTTCTCCTCTTTCGTTTAAGACAGGTTTCGAACCGATCTGATTTAAATTGAGCGAGTTATAAGCGAAAAACTTCGTTTTTTCCTTATTGCTCCCCTCTGGGGTCAAAATTCAAAAATCGGCCGACGTTACGAGCTAAGTTACGCGGAGACGAATCGAACAAAAAAAAGTTTTTTAAAATCGGTTAAGGCGTTTGGGCTGTACGCGTGACACAAAAAAACGTGACACACAGATTCACAGATTCACAGATTCACAGATTCACAGACAAAGCGAGTACATATAGGCGCTTTAGCTTACGCTATTCGCGCCTAAAAAGTTGTATTTTGATGATAACTTTGTCAATTTTTCAGATATCTTAATTTTTCAAAAAGCATTTTGTAGGTACGTTCCGGGGCTACAGAACCTGTAGAGATGAACTGTTTTAAAGCTTTCCTTTTTAAGATGTCTGAGCTTAAAGGACTCCCAAAAGGTACCTTTTGCGCTATAAGGCGATGTTCTTACGAATATATCTCAACAAACGTAAGTCCTAAAAGAAAAAAAAAATACTAACATTTTCTGTAGACAAAGGCCTACATTTTTTGTATCTTGCATATTTCGCGTATGTCCCTTTGTTTAAGCGTAATCGGCAACAGAAAGATATTTTTTTCGGTATTCGGAAAAAAAGTTCAAGGTTAAATCGATTTTTTTTTCAAAACTAAGCATCCAAATTGGTGCAAACTCCCCATACATGTTCTTAGTACTCAAAAGAAGTAGATCGTAAGTGGAGTACGTTTAAATAACATTTTTGCAGTTAAGCCATCGGTTTTATTATCGATCTTTGCTTCAATAAAATCTTTATGACCATCTCATTTTCGCCGTAACTCGGTCAATTTAAATGATGATAACATTTAGAAAAGCTCATTTTCAAGGGTTTTTCAAGCTGTGTAAATAAGCCATTTAATATTTTTTACCAAAACTCTGTTGTCTCTTTGTATATGGCGTTGAAAGGAATGAATAATTTTGTTAGCAAACAAACTTTTTTGTTTAAACGGTCATAACTTTGTTTCTATTGTACGTACAAAAATTGAAAAAATATGGAATCGATTCGGTATTTAATAAGATTAATTTTTGCTATTTTCAGTATTTTGATAGAGCGCATAGTTTTTGAGTTATTCGTGAAATAGCGCTCGAAAACGTCCATATTTCAATGAAAAATCGAGATTTTCAATCGCAAATAACTCGATAAATATCGATCCAAATAAATAACTTCATAGAATACGTTTTGCTTAGAATTCAATGATGTATCGATTCATGGGGTTACTTTTTCCAAAAAAATTGCCACCCCCGAGAAGAGGTGGCATATCGACATAATATGTCAAAAGCGGCAATAAAAAATGGGTAAACATTTTAATATTTAGTGTTATAAACACATTC
Source organism: Xanthostigma xanthostigma (assembly GCA_963575645.1). Taxonomy (NCBI): domain Eukaryota; kingdom Metazoa; phylum Arthropoda; class Insecta; order Raphidioptera; family Raphidiidae; genus Xanthostigma; species Xanthostigma xanthostigma. Next base: position 21,039,834 of record OY754468.1, read on the forward strand.
CAAAAGGTTTTACAAAAATCCGTTCGGTTTCCCCGGGTTCCGAGGTATAAACCTTACGGCACTCCACTAATAGTAAATTCAGTGTTGAATAAAAAACAATATAAACTTATTTTCGTATCCAGTAGGATAGGTACACGAATTATTTACTGTTACCACTTTATACTGTATAATTTAATCACTGAATGCCAATATATTATGTGTCTATTTCTGTGTATTTACAATTTAAAAATGTTTACAAAATTTTATATGTTCCGTTCATTTAATATATTCAATGACTTGTATTAACACTGATTAGACTAAAAGGTTTACTTTCAAGTGCCATCACAAATTTAATCGATTAAAAATATATTTACAATTTTAAATTTCAGATTTTTTTTGCAGTTAAAATCAGCTTTTGAATAAAGATGAAGATTTAAAGTAACTACTCTTGTGACTTTTCTTAAATCTTCATTAAATTGCGCACGACAAAAGCATCAAATTAAAATATTCTTAATTAAAATTTATAACTCTGATACAGAAACAGTTGGGTTAAATAACATCATTAGCATCAAGTTTGGTATTATTATTCACTTATAAATTACAAAACTGCTTCGTCTGATGTTAAACATTTTTGTAATATTTAGAGTTTAAATATTTTTGATTGTCGTTTGATAAAAATTATTAGGAAAACAGAATGTCGCGGCATACGATCATATAATGATGTAAGCGTTGGTCGAAGCAACCACATTCCCGTGTTTCGTGAATACTTGCATTTCTGATTAACTATCGGAAATTTTAACAAACATGCGACTATTCGAGAAAAAATATGTGTAGATCCTATCACCGATGTGAACAGAAACACCAATCAACTTCAACCTCCAGGAGTGTACCTAGGAGGTAACGTTAAGTTACTAGATTCTTCGCCACGTTTAATTATTTAGACGAAACTTATTTTGACAAGTGTAATAACGAAAATTTTAATCAGTGGGCAAGTTTGATTGAGGAACCATGAAAAACTTTGCCGATGTTTCGCTTGTGCTCAACGTTTTAACTAGTACCTATATTTTCTTCATCAGAGCCTCAGACTAGTTCAATGAAGATATATTGTTACTAATTTTAAATACATAATCATTTTCTTTCGATTAGTGAAATATTTGTATTTATATATTTAAAACAAGCCCTATTTCTCTAGCCAATCCGCCAGCAAAACCTAGTCAACCTATTGACACAATTTTTTTTTAAACTGAATCTTTAGTCCACAGATGTGTTATCACTACGTTTTTTTGATGAAATTACGTTAAAAGGGGTTATTTCAAGCAATAAGAGTAAAAAATACGAGGGTAAGCGGGGCGAAGAGGAACTTAAATAGAGAAAATCCATCAATGTTCACGATACTTGAGTGTGAGAGAAATGCAAATATGTAAGTATGTCGAAGATCATGCAAACAGTTTGGCAAGTCGACATTGACAATTATTGAAGTGTATATATGTCACCGGGATATTGTCAAACCCGTGATATTATAATCTCACTTAGTGAAATTACAATATCACGACTTTTTGTCAATCGTGATATTGTAATTTCACTACTGAAATTACAATATCACGGGTTTGACAATATCCCGGTGACATATATATGTCGCCGGGATATTGTCAAATCCGTGATATTGTAATTTTACTAGTGAAATTACAATATCACGGGTTTGACAATATCCCGGTGACATATATGTAAGTTTGAACGTCCCGCCAAACTATGTTGTTTTGTCAGTAAGGATCGGTGGTGGCTTGGTCTGAAAAATGTCATTTATAAAAAAGACAGTTGAATCTTAAAATTAAGATTAGAATAATTTAATTTTCGACAATTGTATTGAATCAGTTATATTTTCATATTATATTAGTATTCAAAATATATATTTTACTGCTTCAATTTGACTTTGATTTCAAGTCTTACAATTCAATACAATGGAGAACAAAGCTAAGTTCCAGTTTGTATCTGAGGCTGGTTCAGATACCAAGAGCACTATAGTAAAGGTAAAAACTATACAACTTATGAATCAACCAGAAATTTTTCAGTTTCCAAATGATAAACAAAACAGCACACAGCATAAAGAACTTTTTGATACTACGGTGGTTAAAAATGTCGTAAAAAGCTTGAAAATTAGAAATAAATTTCGTAACGTGATGATCACTCTGGATGCAGAATTACAAGATATTTACTTGGATGAAGAGGGAAATGTTGCATTCAACAATGAATATTTAGAAGAGGCTTTACCATTACAAAAACCAACTAACACAGATATTCAAGAAAAATCTACTAGATCTTTAGCAAAAGATATGATTATAGAAAATTTTAATGGAGAAAATTTCAAGGCCAGTACTTGGATTAGATTATTCGTTCAGGAATGTATGAGAGTAGGAATCACACAAAATAAATATGCAGAAACTTTGAGGTTATTTTTGACAGATTCTGCTGTAAATTGGTTCAATGTTTGTATGAAACTAAATTCTTTAAACAATTGGGAATTATGGAATAATTCTTTTGTAGAAACTTTCTCAGTACAGTCCTGGACTGAAATAGCATACGCATATAATTTTAAATATTTAAATGGATCTTTATTAGATTTTGCCCTTAAGAAAAGAAATTTATTAATGGAAGTAGATGAAAATATCTCTATAAATTCTCAAATAAACTTAATTGTTATCAGCTTACCAAATTTTATACAAAATAAGATAGAAAGAAGAACAATAGGAACAATAGAGGACTTAATGTCAAAATTAAAACAATTTGGGCACTTGAATGATAAGAAAAAAGAAAACAATAAAACAGTACCTTCACATAAACCATGTTCAAGTTGTGAAAAATTAGGATTTCCAAATAGATTCCACCCAGAAAATATGTGTAGATTAAAAGAGCAACAATCAAGTAATAAAAAAAATAATAATATTAAAGTAGTAAATAATGTAGATTTGGAAGATGCTATAGCAAAATCAGAGGAAGCAAAAAACGAATAGTTCTCCCACTTATTAGAATAAACGTGTTGGTGGATGATAAATCCGCTGTGGGCCTTTACGACTCAGGGTCTAACATTTCACTAATAAATTATGAATTTTTAAACAAAATGAAAATGTTAAAAAATATAATAAGTGGGAATGAAAATATAAAAGGAGTAGCAGGAATAGCCAAAGCAGAAGGCACTGTTACACTTAAAATAAAAATTTGCAATATAGAAAGTAATTTTTCATTTTTCATAATAAAAAGCAAAACTTTTAAAGATGATTTATTATTAGGTCTGGATTTAATAAAGAAATTTAGGTTATGTCAAAATGAGAATTTAAAAATTACTCAAAAAGACGAAATAAAAAAAGATAAACAAGTAAATATAAATGTATTACAAAATAATAAAAAACTACCCAATAATATACAAATAATTTTGCAAAAATTTGATAAAGTATTTGCAAAAACAAAATTTGATATTGGAATAATAAAGGGGTATGAAGCAAATATAAAACTAAAAGAGGTTAAATACATTTCAAGAAAACCATACAGATGCTCATTTCAAGATAAGATTGAAATTGAAAAGCAAATTAAAGAATTATTAAAAGCAGATTTGATTGAAGAGTCATGCAGCCCTTATGCAGCTCCAGTGACAATGGTTTATAAAAAAGAAGATGGAAAAAAATCTCGTTTGTGCATAGATTTTACAGGTTTAAACAAAATACTTGTTCCTGAAAGTCAACCGTTTCCTAGGATTGACGATTTAAAAATATGTGCTAGAAATTGTAAATATTTCACAAAACTAGATGTAAACTCGGCGTTTTGGTCGATACCAGTACGTGAAAAGGACAAGTACAAATTAGCTTTTGTAACCCATCAAGGCCATTGGCAGTGGAAATGCTTACCATTTGGTTTAAAAACCTCACCAGCGATTTTCCAAAGAATATTATCAAGTGTTTTAAGAAAGAATAATCTAACGGAATTTGCTGTGAATTATATAGATGATATTTTAATTCATTCACTGAACTATGAGGATCATTTAAAACATGTAAAATTAACTTTACAGGCACTTCAAGACCAAGGTTTTAAATTAAATTTATCAAAATGTGTATTTGCCAGCAACAAAGTGATTTACCTAGGTCATGAGATAAGTGATAACTATATAAAACCAATGAATGATAACCTCATTGCTATAAAAGAATTTCCTGTACCACAAACTAGAAAACACGTCAGACAATTTTTAGGGAAGATAAATTTTTATGTAGAATATATACCTAATCATGCTATACTGCTAGAACCTTTATATAATTTATTAAGGAAAAACATAGAGTTCAAGTGGTCAGAAAAATGCCAGAATAGTTTTCAAAAAGTAAAAGAATATTTATGCGCGGGTCCGGCTTTAGCTATATTTGATCCAGAAGCCCCAATCTATATTTTTACCGATGCAAGTATAGAAGGAGTTGGAGCAATATTAAAACAAACTCAAGAAAATGAGATGTTAAAACCAGTATTTTTCTTCTCAAGAAAATTAAATAATTCACAAAAAACAAAAAAAGCAATATATATTGAATGTCTAGCTATCAAAGAAGCCATCTTATATTGGCAATATTATTTAATAGGAAAGAAATTTGTTATATTTACAGATCACAAACCTTTAGAAAATTTTAATATTAAGAAAAGTAAAGATCCAGAACTAATTCACATATTAAATTATATATCACAATTTGAATTTGACATAGTATATAATCCAGGAACAGAAAATCTAGAAGCAGACTGCTTATCTAGGAATCCGGTACTAGAACCAAGAAAAGAATGTGATGAAAATTCAATAATTAGAATAACAAATTTTTTACAATTAGAAGAGATAAAAAATAACCAAAGAAGTTTGCAACTAGATGACAAGTGCAATATTAAAAATGATATCATATATAAAACCCTGAATAGAAGAGAAAAAATATGGTTAACAGAAGACTTTGGAAAATCTCTGGTACAAAAAGTACATGAAAAACAAGGACATATTGGAACCAAACAATTAATTCTAATGATATGTCATAAAATTTATTTTAAAAACATGTATAAACACATCAAGTTGACATGTCGTTCTTGTGAAGTTTGTAACAAAAATAAAACTAGAATTGGATGTTTCAAAGCACCTTTGTCTCAATTAGGTCCGGCAAAGGAACCTTTTGAAATTGTCTCATTGGACACAATAGGAGGCTTAAAAGGAAAAAGTACTAAAAGATATATACATTTAATAGTTGATCATTTCACGAGATTCGCTTATATAAGCACATCAAAAACTCAAGTTGCTAAGGATTTTATAAATTTAATTAAAAAAGTAGAACAACAGGGGAAAATTAAAACAATATTAACAGACCAATACTCTGGCATAAATTCTACACAATTTAAGAATTATGTTAATGATCAAGAAATAAATTTAATATTTACAGCAAGTGACTGTGCATTTTCTAACGGTCTAAATGAAAGAACAAACCAAACTTTAATTAATAGAATGAGATGCAAGATATTTGAAAATAGAAATAAATCTTGGCCAGTAATAGCAGAGGAATGTGTAAAAGATTATAATAACACAATCCACAGTTCTACAGGTTATACCCCAAATTACTTGATAACTGGAAAAGAAAGTTCTATTCTACCTGAGATATTAGAAATAAATAATAAAGAGAATTGGGAAATTAATAAGAAAATAGCGTATGAAAATTCAAAGAAAATACATGCACAAAACAAAAAATACTATGATGAAAATACAAGGAAAATAGAATATAAAGTAGGAGACTTAATATATGTTCAGAACAAAAACAAACTGAACAGGGATAAACTAGATACTATCAGAACAGGACCATTCAGAATTAAGAAAAAAATATCAGATGTAATATATAGTATTGCTAGTAGATCTCGAAAAAATGATAGTTTATTTCATGCAAGTAAGTTAGTGCCATACGCTGGGTGAGTGACTCCCTTGCCGAAAAGGGGGGATGTAAGTTTGAACGTCCCGCCAAACTATGTTGTTTTGTCAGTAAGGATCGGTGGTGGCTTGGTCTGAAAAATGTCATTTATAAAAAAGACAGTTGAATCTTAAAATTAAGATTAGAATAATTTAATTTTCGACAATTGTATTGAATCAGTTATATTTTCATATTATATTAGTATTCAAAATATATATTTTACTGCTTCAATTTGACTTTGATTTCAAGTCTTACATATATATGTCGCCGGGATATTGTCAAATCCGTGATATTGTAATTTTACTAGTGAAATTACAATATCACGATTGACAAAGAGTCGTGATATTATAATTTCACTAAGTGAAATTATAATATCACGAGTTTGACAATATCCCGGCGACATATATTATATTAATTAGTTTTTAGCGCGAATTTTCAATTAAACTTTTATTTTATTTTCCAAATAATTTTTTGTTAACTTAATGCCTAAAATAGAGTTTTTAAATATTACATAGACTGTACCAAGTCAAAAATTTGGTCTCAGATCATAAAAAATAGTGAAAATCGTATCGTATCAAATGAGGTTGGATTTTTTAAAAATTTTGCGGGGTAACCATGGAACGATAAACGAATTAAATATGTAGACAACTTGACGGAACAAACAAAATCAAAAGAAAAATATCTGTAAATGGAAACTAATGCAAGAGGAATAAAATTATTGTCGTAGGTCTGTGCTAAAATGTAGATTGTTTAAAACAATATAAAGATACATGCAAAAAGTTTTGCACGGGTACACAAGTTCTTATAATGATTAAATTTAAAATTTTTCTGTAATTTGAGTTTTAGCACTCTGAAATCTAATTTTCTTACTTAACTAGAAAAATCACATGCTTAACAGTAAGCGTACAATAAAAAAATCTACGCTTAATGCTAAGTGCGTGAATTTTTTAAAAGTTATACTTCTTTGGCGTGATCGCATCATTTTTAGGATTTCATACATGCGATGAAAATAACGGAACTCTTATTTTCAAAACGCGCCAAAAGAAATAAAACTTCAATAACGACACTAAATTATCTAATGCTTATAATATTTTTTTTTCTGTGACATTTACTTTCTTACAATGTTTTACAGTTAAAGAAACCGCTGTTGCAAAATAGTAAACAAAAGATCAAATTACATACATACGTATTTTTGGGACACATTATACAGTCAGTAGTCACACAACTTCTGGTTGGCCGTCATAAATATCCTTACTCGTTGAACGTTGAGAGGAACCAAAATGAGCGGATGAGACAAGCGGACTAGGAACAAACGCCGGCGTATAAATCACAGAAGACGATTGCAGAAGCGACACTCAATTCCTGGCTACCATTAATTTTAAATCTAGATAATTCCATATGACATATAGATTCGGCCGCTACTTCATTTAAATTAATGTCATCTTTGTACATTTTTTAATTAATACAGAAAAGTGATCTAATTTATTTACACTTATGCCCATATTCACCGAACACTATAAAAGGTAGAAGTTACTTATCAGGCGAATATATGTTTACACCCTGGAAGTAAGATAGAATAGATTTATACCTGCAGTAAACATAATTATGGTCGGTGAATTGAATTATCGCTATTTATTCGGAGGAATAGTTACCTGAAGAACAAATGTAACGAATAAATAACTACTTACGGTTGGTGAATATGGCCATTAAGAACATTAATTTATAACATTTGTTCCACCCAACACAATGGTTTCGTCAGAGAAAGATCTTAAACTATAGACCAGTCGGACGTGTCTCGGCCGGATCACCGGCCAAACGTGTCTTTTAGAAACCAGTTGTATCGTGTCATTAGAAATACGTATGTAGGTACGCGATCTGCAATAGGCGGATATGTGAAATGACTCTGAAGGCCGCTGCACAAGAGGTTGTCACTAGATTCGATGTTTGATTTTTCTGCTAGATTCCAAGCCTGCTGTGGCGCTGGATTTTGTGCCGGTTTGTATGTGTTGGCTTCACACGATGCGTGTTTTGAAGAGGGCTTTGTAGATAGTTTTGGTGCGCGCTCAGTGACAGTTCGAATGTTAACAAAAGTGGACGTTTATTTTCTCTAAATAGAACACACACTAGGACGCCATGTTTGTTTATGACAATTGCGCATCTCGCTTGCGTGACAAGATACTGTTTTTTGATTGGTTCTTGGTCAAAGCCAGCCAAGATTCAAGCAACAAAAAGAGCCCCGGTTCTAATTTTGAAATCCGGCTTATAACCACGCAACGGAGCCCGCTAATGTGGTAGTTAGCACATGTCCCAGCGGCGATTCTGGCGGAAAAACCAGCTTAGTGTTTTGCGAAAACTCATTCAATTTTAATTTTATTTTAATCTAATTATTAATTATTTTTATATTTTTATATAAGTATTTTTTTTAGCTCAATCCTGAAGAAGATCCAAATCCGGATCGAAACGTCATTGATATATATTTCGAATAATAATTAAATATTTTTGTAATATATTGTCTGAAAAATTGGTCGTCAACTTTATTTATTGAGTAGTAATTTGAACTTGATTGTGTTTATCAGAATATAGTTTGGTCACTGATGCTTCTGTGTTTTGTTAATGTTGTTCTGTGATGAAGTTAGTCCGAGTGCGGTGTATCAAGTAGAACTCTGACTGAACTGTGAGATAGTTATCTCGACGCGGTTAGGTAGTCTGCGCTGTCCGGTAGCCGGTAGCCACCGGTCCACCACGAACACGGCCACGCTTGGCGGCAGCGACAAGGCCCACACAGACAATCGCATCACACAGCAATCTTAAAACTCATAACTAAAATATTTCTCTCTTATCACTGTTATTCTTATATGTTATAAAATTGCATGTCTTGAATCACTGAATTTTTATTTTTTTTTAATAAACCTTCTGTAGGCGCGACTTGAGAGTAACTCAGATCTTTTTTCGAACGAAAGTTACGTGTATACGCAGTTTTTGCTATGTAAAAACATCGAAAAACATCAAAACGCCTTAAAGAAAGGTATAACATAGCTGCGCAAACCAATTTCCGCTGACAGATGGTGGCATCAAAACGCATCTGCAGAACGAAAGGTGAAACATGGCTACGAACGCAAACTAATAGCCAGTAGCCAACGTAATTTAGTTTACGAGTGATTTTATTTGTGAGTGAATATCTTCCAAAAAGTGGGAGTGTTAAAAACAAATCAAAGGAAGTTTTACTTCAACCGTTATAATATGTTACACGTACCCATTTTTTTATATTGAATAATTAATACTTTTACCAATTCTAGCTAAGGATATTATCATCAATATCGACATCGTCACGATGTTTGTCCGCGCTAATCTCCGAAACCACTGAACCTATTTTAATGAAATTTTGTAAATATGTCTTGCTCGGTCTAACTTACACTATAGGATAGTTTTTATAATATTTCTCACAAAACTTGTCAAAAACAAACTGTCTTAGTAACATGTAGTGACATCTGATAGAATTTTTCCAAAGCTCTTAGTCAGAAGCAAACAAAAAAAACTGTTTCTGTACCAAGTAGCAACATATATGATAGAATTTGCTCAAAGCTATTAGTTCAGATGTCAGGCCGCAAACAAAATACATTTTGCAGAATTTGTCAATAACACAAAATATACCTATCGCACCCGGGTGAAACCGGGCCGGGCCGGTAGTATATTAATATATCTGAATTTGAATTTGCAAAAAAAAATACTTTCATCGCTTACAATACAGCGAAACAATAGACAAAAATTTCATTATGGAATAAGAGCATAGGTTTTAAATATACAAATTTATAGCTATATAGTATGTTATGGTATTATGAAACATCTATTGCTGAATAGAGAAAAATAAATTCTTCTGAACGTGGCTCAACAATAAGTTTTTTTGATAAAAAATATTCCATCATGCATATTTGACATTAAGGTCGATCCACACGAGGCTAGTTTTGTCTCTGGAATCACTGCTGGAACTTGTGCTGGCTGCGAGAATGGAAATGACGTCATTACGGGCTCGCTTGGCTGGTCACAAGATGGATTTCAAAACTAGAACCGGGGCTATTTTTCGTGCTTGTTTGTCTGCTTGTTGTGAGCAAGAACCAATCAGGAAACAGTATCTTGTCATGTGACCGACATGGGCAAACGCCTACAAACAAACATAGTGTCACAGAGTGTGTTCTGTTCAAAGACAAGCGTTCACTTTTGTTAACAGTCAAACTGTCACTAACTCCATCTATAAATCCAACTTCAAAACACGTATCGTGTGAAGCGAACTCATAAAAGCCATCACGAAAGTTAGCGCCGCAGCACACTTGAAATCTAGCAAGGAATCTAGCGATAAAGCCTCGTGTGCAACGGCCTTTACACATTCTCACAAATGTAAACAATATAAAAAGAGACAGCAAATATTATGTCCATCTACAATCTATGTAGGTATGTATATTTCGGTTGAAATATGGAGGCATGTTGGACTAAGGTAGTCAGAGATTGAAAAGTTCTGATATTGTTTCAAATGAGTTTACAGTCCTCTTGATACAGAAGCTCTTTAAATACAATGTGTCCAACAGAAGTCAGTTCAACTCACTACTTGAATAATTTGGCTCGTAACCAATACTTTTACACACACATAATATATTTGTGGTCAAGAGACAAGGCGACTTATGTAAGATTTTCGGTAAAGGAACTGTAAGATTTATTCATCGAGTTATCCGTACCAAAAAAAAAATTGACTTGCTTAAAAATGTTTCCTATCTGATAAAATTAATATAAATGCTACGATGTTTTTAGAGGCATCATTGTTTTAAATGTAAAATATAAGGTGGAGAATGAATTAAATTTGACTTGGAGAATGGAGGATCTATAGTCACGTGATCGATGATGATGTCTCTTTTTATTGAGTAATGTGCATCTTGATCCCCCGACAAAATATCATCTTGACTAAATATCATACGGGCAAAATATCCCCGACATAAAAACAATTACGGGGTCGTGTCGATGCGATGGCGTTTTTTTTGCGCAATGAAAAGGGGAAGGCGTTTGGGAGGAGATCTTTAAAAAACAATTACGAGGTCCTGTCGCTGAGATGGCGTTTTTTTACGCAGTGAAAAGGGGAAGGCGTTTGGGGGGAGTTCTTTAAAAAAACAATTCAGGGGTCCTGCAGATGCGATGACGTTTTTTTGCTCAGTGAAAAGGGGAGGGCGTTTGGGGGAGTTCTTTAAAAAACAATTACGGGGTCGGGTATAGTGTATACAATAATTCTACACCAGTTTTGCTGATAGGATATTTTGTCGGGGATGTTCTGTCGGGGGATGAAAACGCGCGGAATCTTTTTATTGTTGCGAAAAATAAACTCCGATTGGCACACACACCTAATAGAAGATAGAGGTATCTACTACCGTTTTGAAAGATACAGAAATAATTGCCAAAAAAGTAACATAACCGATTTTGCTTTTCGACCGGCACAAATTATAATATGCGATAATATATTATGTACATTCTGTCGGCTACAATCGCATTGTTAAAAAATATTCACGCGGAAATTAATCTAACTAATGTGTATAAATGGATATAATTTATTAAATACCTATATTAAATAACTAGGCAGACAAGATACGATATTTGAAGCGAACAAGAATTAATTCCTCTGGGAGTATTTAATATTCATTTTTTTGAGGCCGCTAACGTCCAACCGTCAGGGTTATTTAGACTTAGCATTGAAATAATGTTTTCAATTTTTTAATAATAAATTAAATCGATTGATACTTTCACCAGTTTCTCCAATTGGAACCTGAAAACTGGGGGCTTATAACGTCAGATGAACAACGCCTCAAACTTTTGTACTTGGCATTACAGAGACATATTAAGGCCGCTACAGACGAGGCTGGTTTTGCCGCTGGAATCACTGCTAGGATTTGTGCTGACTGGCGCACTGGCTGTAAAGATGGAAATGACGTCACTGCGGGTTCGCGTGCATGGTTGCAAAATGGATTTTAAAATTAGAACCGGGGCTATTTTTCGTGCTTGTCTGTTTTGAGCAAGAACCAATCAGAAAACAGTATCTTGTCACGTGGGCAACATGGACAAACGCCCAAAAGCAAAAAAATTAATGGGACCGGCTTCATCTGCTGGACTTTAAACCAAAACACGCTATAACTAAATACTCTACGGTCACGGGAGCGCTTTCCGGTGAACATAACAGCAACACACGCAGACCAGACTGAGCCACTGCATCCCGTGGTCGGGTACAACTAGTTAATATAATATTTACTGATATTTTTGACTTCCAAGCAGATCTGTCTTGTTTTAGAACGCAAAAAATATCAAAAATCGACTCTGTATCAAGTGAAAGTCTAATAGGCCCCACTCACGATCAAACTTCATGCCACAGTTCAGTGTTCAGTGAAGTTGGACCGATTAATCGAAAGACTGACTGGCACCACACACAGTTCATGCAAACTGCTCATTTTTTAAAATTTTTTGTGTTCAGTTTGGTTCAGTTGTTGGCATACACTCGTCGAGTATGATATATAAAATATAAATATTATTTACATACTATAATATTATACTATAGATAATTAATAAGAACTAAATGAGTTATTTAAATGGTGAGGATTGGCTGTTCATAGCTATGGGATTGTATTTAAAACAGGGAAATAAGAAAAAAAGAAGAATATGGGTGAAAAATGTGTTAGAAATGTGTGATTCAAGAAGTCATGTTTATTTGATTAATGAATTACATCTTGAACCGCTTGATTGGAATAATTATTTACGGATGGATGAATTAATTTACAATTATTTACTGGAATTAGTTACCCTATTTATTTAGAACCAGGACACAAATATGCGAAAATCTATTTCTGCACAAGAAAGACTTGCAGCAATATTGAGATTTTTGGCTTCTGGTTGTACAAAACACAGAACTCCAAAAACTGAACTGAAAAAAACCCACACACACACCAGTTTACTTGAACACTGAACACTGAAGTCGTTCAAAAATCAAGATGCATTTGATGAGTTCATGCTTGACTTCAGTGTTGGTTTCAGTGTTTAATCGTCCCACACACTATCATGCTTCACTGAACTATAAGTTTGAACACTGAACTGTGGCATGAAGTTTGATCGTGAGTGGGGCCTATTACATGTTATATGTAGAACCCTTGATTCTATCAATATTATTCTGTACCATGTTTTAATGCAGTATGTTATCATTTGTTACAATTGAGAACACAATATCATACATTATATTCCATTAGTTGACAATAATTAACATGTCACTCAAAAACAGATATCATGGTGGACCACTTAAATGTAGAGCTTCTTAGAAATAAGTTACATTCATTATAAAGCTCTTACAAAAACATTGTATGATATTCTACCCATAGACATGTTAGTTCTCTTTAGATTATGCATTTCAGGGTAACGTATAAAAGAGAACCAATAAAACTTTAATGAAAGGAGAATACTCCCAACATACAGGTGCTTTTCCGATTTCACCTAATAATTTGTTTGCTACCTGTAGGTTGATAGAAAAGATTTAGGTATGTCTAAAAAAATACTACCCTATATATTTTACCAAGAATTCTAACAAACTTTCTTTTTTTCATAATACCTGACAAGTGCTACATAATATATTTAGATTTATAACAGATAAATCGTAAAATGTATTGTGAACGCATTATTAGTATCCAACGTTTAACTGATATATTATTTAGGTTATAAATAGTGACATCAACGCAAAGATAACAAAGATAGCTTACTGGGTGGTACTTTAGAATATTGCTTATAATACTTGTGAAGTGAAATATACACATCATTCAGAAAAGTTTTGGGTAGTGGACAACCAAAAATATGCAGCAGAGATTGCTGATTTAATTTTTAAACTACCAACGGCTAGAATTGTTTGTGACCAGGAACAATTATTATTTTCAGTTGTTATTATAATAAATTGAATATCTATTAGACGATTTCATCCGTTTTCAGATTAGAACCCAAAAAACTATGAAATTAAATAGTAGACATAGTAATTGAGAACCAAAGAGCGGTTCAGGAATGCATCAAATCGAAAAATGTTTGATACAAATATTATTTTCTTTGACCCAACGAACAATAATCCGAGATAAAAACTGCGGATTCCTATTTAGAAAGGTGGAGGTGACCTCGATATCTCGGAGGTGCCTACACCAAACGAAAAAACATACTACACCAACGATTGATTCCCTGTAACTATTGTTCGAAAATACCTCCTCTATGAAATAAAATGGTGTTCGTGCGTTTTAAAAATCCACCCTGTGTGATTTTCCCGTTAAACTATCATATAAAATAACTGTAAGAAAATGGAATTACAAAGGTTCCGTTACCGTTTTACATGTTATATCGATAATGAAAATTATTGCAGATGATATTTTGCGAATTTTAAAAGTAAGGGAATATTGCAACAGTCGTTATAATGTTGCAAAGGTAAATGTGTGGTCAGTTGGTCAAATAAAGAGTTGCGAGTTGCGACAAATGACGCTACAGTCATGACACTGAACTGTTGGTCCGTAAATGGAGTCTAGACCTTTATCATAAATTTAGTCTAGACTTCACAAAGCCATTTTACTTTGTCACATCAAACAAACTTTTTTCTTTTCATTTAATATGAAGTTTTATTTCACTTTATGCTTCAAAATTGTATAACTTGAACATTTTAATAACAAGGTGTGATGACATTTTTTTTAGAAAAAATGAAATAAATTCACACAACAGCGAATGAATAATGAAAGATAGAAATATATATATCCTCATTTTCCTTAACCCTTTACAACCGATTCTATACGGGCGAGACTATCGACAATTTTTTTTCGCCTAGAAACATTAATTTTGGTGAGCACAACCGGCTTCGCACCGTTATTTTCACAGCTATTTTTAATCTTAACTAATATATAAAGCTGAAGAGTTTGTTTGGTTGAACGCGCTATACTCTCAGGAACTACTGGTTCGAATTTATCGAGGAAGGCTATAGGCCATAGAATGCGAGGACTTTTTTGTTTTTGCTCTCCAAGTGCGAAAATAGAATGCGACGACCTTTTTTTTTTGGCCCGCGGTCAAATTTTTATCAGCTATGTGGCCCGCGGTCAAATTTTTATCAGCTATGTGGCCCGCCGATCAAAAGATTTGCCCCCCCCTGGGCTATATAGTATATAATATCACGCTACGACCAATAGAAGCGGAGCATCAATGAAAAATGTTGCAAAATATAACTCAAAATTTGTCCGTTCGACAGAAAGTTTTTAACGGTAACTCTGATCATCATGAAATTTGGACACAACATTCATCTCGGTAAACTAAGATGAACGTGCGTACTAATGTCCCTCCCCCTCATTCGTTCTTTTGCACCCGGGTGAAACCGGGCGAGATCACTAGTATATTATATTTTTAATGTAATGCTGCTTATTATATACATGTACTTTTTTATCGTTTATTTATGTTGTTAAGAGAGAATTTTAGTGGTTGTAAGGTTTCTAACCTAAATAAAGATAATTATTAATATAAAAGCTGAACCTCTAGAGTTTAAAGTCATCATTTTCTCAAAAAAATTGGTAATACGCTTAATTTTTAACTATTTTAATTTTAACTCTACACAAATATGTTGTTAAAATTTATAATGCTTTATGAATATTTAAATAAAAAGTGAACCTCCTTAAAAACTTAGTAAAAAGAGGAAAATAATAAAATTTTGAGTTCGGCACCAATTTAATTAATGAAATATTTGTTATAGGTAGGTATACCTACTTTTATTAAATATGCGTCAACCTATAAATGTTATCATTTTCATCTTTTTTTATTTTTTATAAGATTTGCAAAATAAATAGATTGCAAATTACTAAAAATATTAATATATATTTCTAAAAACTGATGAACCGATTTAAGCAAGATTTATGTAGAATCACTCTGAATTGATATCTTCTATTAAAATAAAAGCGTTTAAATTGATTGATAACTGGCGGAAATATCGCGGAACATCACATCTAAGCATCGAATAGAAAACCTCTTGTTTTTTTTTAAGTTTAAAAAAAGAATGAAGCCGAAATCATTTCTATCTTCTAGACTGAGATACTAGAAGTCTATATAGTATACATGAACGACTAAATTTCTATTGAATCATTTATTTCCTTATCATTTGGCATTTAATTTATACATTGAAAGAAATTTACTAGACACTAAATTTAAATATTTATATAAATATCATTCACGACAACAAAATGATACTTGTTTCAAGAAATATAACCGCTAAATGGACTAGGTATGTGCAAAAAAAATAAAAATAATGTGAATTTCAGTCTCAAAATTAATGTCGCAGAATTTAGAAATCCGCAAAGCTGCTTAAAATTACGAACAGAATAAAAAATGACGATGTTATGTATTTAAAAGTATTTTGTGTAGCTGTTTGTCAAGTCTAAAATAAATTATGTGACACAAATGAATATATATTGACTTGCGAATGCATATAAATCTCCGAATATCAAGAACGTTTTAAGTTATTTTGAAACTACTGTACGTACTTTATAGAAAAGTAATAATTATTCATCGCAAATATGCAACAGAAATAGCCTATGAAAAAGTTAAACCGTCTTATAAAGCGGAGAAAATGTCACCATTTTTACCACCATTTTTACTACTAGCCGTTCGTCCCGGTTTCACCCGGGTGCAAAAGAACGAAGGACATCAGTACTCACGTTCATCTTAGTTTAGATGAATGTTGTGTCCAAATTTCATGACGATCGGAGTTACCGATCAAAAGTTTTTGTCGGACGGACAAATTTTCATTATATATTTTTTTACACCTTGGGTTACTCAGTGATAATGTAGTGTTCTATTAGTGAAAGAATTTTTAAAATCGCTTAAATAGTTTTTAAGTTTATTCATTACAAACAAAAATACAATTTTTTTCTCTTTATAATATTAGTATAGGTGAATGACGCTCTAGAGTGGCAAAGAGTTTAGTTTTGGTAGTTTTCACATTGTTCTTTTAATTGCAAAGCTAAATAATAAATATTTGAACGAAATTTTTTTGAGAAAATAGACTTCAACGTTACTTTAACTAATTCTGGATTGCAGAAATGCTGTCAAAAATTCTGATTTAACAATGACCTTAAATTATTATTACAATTTGCATACTAAGTCTAATATCGTATTCAAACTCCGTGTCATCTATATTCTAGAAGTTCTAGAACATTAGATTGTACAATAAATAAAATTATCGACCAATTTTTCAGACAATATATTAACAAAAAAATATATAATTAATACATTAACGTTTCAATCCGGATTTGGACCTTCTTCAGAATTGATCTAAAAAATATAAAAATTATTAATATTTAAAATCTAATTCGCTTTTTCTAGAATCTTTCAAAATTATTACTTAATCAAAGATTTGAACATTAGATTATACTTACACAAAAACAAATTATTGTTGTGCATAGATAAAGATCGCTTTTCACGCTAAATTTTGATCAAAATGAGTAGAAAAACGTTGTTTTAAAGTAGAAACTGTAAAAAACGATGCTAAATACATATATACACAGTTTAAGAAAAATATCGTTTCAATCGATCAATAATTATAATTATTTTTCGAGCAGAATCGATTTAAAATTCTACAATGCTTGTCAGATGAAGAAATATGTATGTTCACTTTCTAAAGTCATTGTCAAATCAAAATTTCTGATAGTGCTTTCTGCAACTGAGCATAAGTGTATTTTTAATGTTGTCCGTATTTAATTTTGTGTCAATAGAATAGATAGATAATTATTTTAGTGTAGAGCATTGTTCAGGAAAAGTTTACTTGAGGAACAATTTAAAAAAGAAGGTTTATCGATGTTTCGCTGGTGATCAACGTTTCGTAAAATTTGATTTCATCATCAAGGGCCTATGAACGTATATTATACAATAGATTTTTCAAAGCGGTGGTCACAAGGGAAACATCTTTCTTTTTCAGTATTTTGATATTTTTAAAGAAAACATTTTAGTCCAAAAAAGTTAAAGATCACCTAGCAGAGAGTTACATTAAAAAAAAAAACTTAATTTCAGAACGTATCTTGTAAACTCGACTTTTGTGAAAATAGTGTAGATGTCAGACAATTTTTCATGTACAATACCTATTTCAAAATTGATAACTTGTGAGTTTTCCATGTTTTTGATAATAACAAATATCTGAATACAAAAATGTCTATTGGGAAATAGACTTCAACGTTGCGTTGAGCAAATATACATACCATTCTCATTATGAGAACGAAGATGGCGGATTTAACATTCATAATACATCATAACTCTTTCTACATATGGAATTTACTACTGCGGTTTCATCGAAGAATTTAACTTCTATTCGATATTAATTTCATGTAACTTAAGTACTTGGTGACCAAAATAAATATGTTTTTTATTATTCCGTATCCTTATTTTTATTGACCATAAATCACAATCGTACAAGGTTTGTGGGTGATTTTTTTGTACAAGTTTATAGATGTCTCTATTTACCCTAAGCAAAGGAAGAATTGTTATATTGCCCACAAATTGGGCATCATAAATAATGTGCCCACAAGACCTTATGAGAAAGTACCCGCACATTTATTCCAAAACATATTGTACGCATATTTCGGTACAAATAGAAAATTTGTTACGCCGAGTATAAAATCAGATTTTTATGTCACTTTAACCATAAACAACAATTCGTTGAATTTAACACGCAAAACATCACATATGGCTAGACGTACCGTAAAAAATTATTATATTACTTTAACAAGTAGCCACGTTTGCCAAATGTGAAGAGATTTACCGCCAAATTTTTAGTTTCTCTAAATGTTACATTTCTTTATAACACAAATGTCCAATGACAAGCACTAAATTTTATTTTTTCAAGTTGAATAGTTTCCGAATTTATCGCATTTAAATAGAGAGGCTTTAAGCGTATGCAGTCTTGGATTATACTAGAACCCGGCCCGGAGGCGCGCGGGTAGATCTAACTTACTTTAACGTAGAACATTCATCCGGATTTGCCAACTACAACAAACTGTCAATTTCATGCCGCTAAAACTCACCGTTCGAGAATTTTTGTGTGAGGACAGTGTATGAGTATTTTATATTTTATAATTAACACTTAAGATATGTATTAATTACTAGCTGTACCCGAGCACGCGTTGCTGTGGCTCAGTCTGGTTTAAAGTCACGCGAAGTAATCAAATGAAAATAAATTGAAAACTATAAAAATTCAAATTTAACAATGTAGGTAATCATAACTGAAAATACTAAGTAACACCAGCTGTCATGAAGCAGGCTGTCTGAAATGCGCAATGTTTAATTTTGCGTATGTTGCTGTTACGTTCAACAGATGGCGCTCCAGTTGCCATAAAATATTTAGTATGACGTGTGTTGCTTTAACGTTCAACAGATGACGCTTCAAAAAATGCATGTTTTCTACTGTCGCAGGTGTGACAGCTATATTAATATAGGTATATAAAAACAGGTATATTCGAATGCAATGTTGTGTCAAAATTTCAAAGCAATCGGTAAAGAATTTTCGGATAAGTATTTAAGATTTCGAACAAACAAAAATTTATATTTTTATTTATATAGATGAATTACTAGCATTTTAAGTATTGACATTTGATATTATGATATACAGGTACCTAGTTGTTAATTTAACAAATCTTAAATTCATAACATGTGAAAAAGAGTTAAAAATATATGTAGTTTAAATATGAGAAACGTTGATTGTTTATAAATGTCATTGTAAATGATAATTCAACAGCCGCGATAGTGGAAGATTAGGGTTTGAATCCTGATGGTGATATCGTATGGTAACAATCGGTCTTTCTTAGCAACAATAGCAAACTAAATAGCTATATTCAACAGCAGTATATTAATTTAGTAGTATACGAACTATACGTCTATACCGTATTAACAATTGAATATTTGATATTTTTAAGACCTAATGTTTCCAAACATTTTATTAAATCTATTTGTATTTAAAAAAAAAAAACATCGCTACAGCCCTAACCCTTCAACCATTTATTCAATTTATCTAAAAGCGGTATGTTCCTAGCACAAAAATTCGACCACAACTATGTTTTGAATGATAATAACATACAATTATTTTCTAAAGAATTCATTCTCTGTTATTTTGTTGTAAAATGTCACAAAATTACACTCTATCCGTCTGTGAGTCAAATATGTTTTATTGGTTTTCTTAAGGGTACATCAGATAATTATATATTTCACCCTAATTGATGTTATTATCGATAATCTTTTTGTTTAACAAAAATGTTATCTTTGATAAAAATAAAATAATTAGATTATGTGAATAATAAAGTGTATCTTTGTACGCAGGTAGTCAAATTTTATTTAATCGTTTAAAATTTGCATTGACTTATAACAAAATTCGTGGAACTTTGTATCTAATGTCAACATTTTTTTGCTAGACATAATATGTACTGATGGTACCAGATTTTGTGGCAGTAGAGAAAAAAAATGATATTAAAGCCTGCAGCGATCAATTATATTTTTAACGATAATAATAATTATGGTATCTATAATATACATTTTTCATGAGGGTATTGCTTGATATAAATATTTAATGGGGAATTATGTATAATATTTTATGAAATATACCTTATGTCAAACGAGAAACCTAACCTTTGGTTAATGTTTTGTCGTTAACGTAACATTAGGCTTTTATTTTAATAGTTTTAGAGTCTACAATAGGATAATTGCATAGAAATTTTGTATTCTCTATTAATAGAGCAGTAAACAAAATTACATCTAAAATTTATTAGTCATGTGGAGCTCATTTCACTCTTAACACTTCCCGGGGTGGGTGCCATGAGACGTATTTGTGTGAGCATAGAGATGAAAGAACCAATGAATATCAAAATTCGCGTGAGACTAGAAAGTAGTAATGTGTACGTGAAAGGCCCGCTAGGACCTGTAGCGAGAAAAGGTGTCGGTGTCCTTAATCCCAACCTGCGTAATTCCTATAATACCTAATAGTTAAGTGTTTAGTACATGGGGGTCTCTCCTGACGCTATTTGGCTATTGTTTAAAAAGCAAATTATACTTATTATCATTTTCCAACTGTGTACTATTATTTTTGATTTTAAAGTAGATACCTACGAATTTTTCCTCGAGATGTTTTTAAATATTTGTTTCAAAAAAATTTTTAATTGCTTTTGATGTGAAACAATGACGCGTTTGGTTGGGAGTAAAACCGTGTAATTAGGCCGACACCTTTATGGGAGGACGTTACTTTTGTGTGCGTTAAATTAAACATGGCTTTAGTTGAAAGCGACATCCAGAAAAAAGGGCGAAATTTAGTTATTAGTTTAGTTACTAGTATTTCGTTAGATGACAGCGCGTGACGCTTGCTTTGTGTACGCGTAGGATTATGACTTAGCTTTTGTTAAAGGCGACAACTAGATGACAGGACAAAATTTAGTTACAGGGAGATATTTAGTTACTAGAATTTCGTTAGTAGACAGGGCGAAATTTAGTAGATGACAGTGCAAAATTTAGTTACAGGGTGAAATTTAGTTACAGTATCAAGTTTTAGATTTCCTTAACAATTGACAAGGTGCAGAAATTTATGTTTTACATCTGCCAGGCGTCTCGCGACGGCTCACATTTTTATACAATATAACAGCCTACACTGAAACGGTAATTTTTTTTATCACTTGACAAATTAGGTGTATCCAATAAATGCGTTGATAAAAACATAAAATCAGGTCATAAAGAGGGTAGCCATAATTTTAATATGAATGAACTAGTTATATTTTTTCATATTATACGAATGCGGAGCTGTTTGACGCATGTTACTAAACACATTTGCTTTTTATATGATTGCAGTAAAAAGGATATGATGAGCCACAAAATATTTAATGTCCCTATTGTAGATAGATATATGTGTATATATAAAACAGCTATTTTTACTGTGGAGTAATTCGTCATGCAAAGGTCAGACTTTACCTGCAAATGTAATATATTTGATTTGCTTTGGTTGACATGCAGATCTATTCTAAGCAGAATCAAAGCGATCTACTTAATAAAACTCTAACCCTGACTGACTGACAAACAGACAAACAGTCTAAATCGATGAAATTTTGCACAGGAATGTTCTATATAACGTAGGTGAGCACTGAGAAAGATTTTTTTTAAAGAGGGGTTTCTGGCCCAAAAATATCCACTGTTTTAAAGTAGTACCGCAATACGGTGAAGCCAAAGGCTCAACTACTGTTGTCGGCATTCGTGTTTCATCTCAATCGCGTGCGAAGCCGCGGTTAGCGGCTAGTAAGTTATCTATATATTATATAAAACTCAAAATCAAAATTTGTCTGGCCGACAAAAACTTTTGAACAGTAACTCCGATCATCATAAAATTTGGACAAAACATTCATCTCGGTGAACAAAGATGATTGTGAAACCGGGACGGATCGATAGTAGGTTTATATTTTCGAAAGTAAAAATATCGCTACAAAGTAAATAATCTGAAAAAAAAATTCTATTTCATACATACAGTGTAAACACTATATAGCGACACTCAAGGGACTGTGCACTTCGTGGCGTTATTGATAATTGTTAAACGTAGAGAAGAAAGATTTTCTCTCACTCGCCATGTTCACAGTTTGCAAATCTGTGGGCAACTAAGAATATGATAACTTATCGATAAGCAGCTGAGCTAAACATATGAAAGATAATCCCAACAAACAAAAGAACGAATTTCTTAGAATCTTCGGTACGCATGATGCCGACAACAAAGCAACAAAATAACAAGTACAGTTTATTGCTTATTGATGACGTATAGTTGTCGTTATTTAGAGTGTTTTGTCATTATATCGAGTGACGTTAACTGGAGTTTACACTGTTTATTAAAAAAAAAAAAAATTACCCTCCTTCTGGGGCAGTCGGGTAAAAAGGCCTTCATAAATGACACTCAACATAAAAAATAAGTGTACTATATCTAAATCATAAAAATTTACAAATCTGAACGTATCAAATAAAAACAAAAACAATTGGTATAATATGAAAATAGCCTAGATCGCGGTCGTTCGGATACCGCTGTTTATATGACGTTGCTGAAGCATGTCACTTAAAGCCACCAGCTATTCTGAGAATTATCTGGATTTTGAGTGCATGATTAAGTATAATAATACATTATTTTAAAACTGGTACAGACCCAGATGAATCCGGCAGAGTTGGTGGCCTTCAATAACAAAAAGATCTCCATGTTCGTATTAGCCTACTGACTTACTGCAACATAATAAGTCACTAAAATGTATTATGTTTCAAGTGATTGTAAAATTTATTTCACAAAAGCTAAAAACGGTTAAAGATTTACAACTTTCTCAAATGTAGGTCAGATTTTACCCTTAAATTATTAAGACATACCGCATTGTACATGAAGTGAATAATTACCGGAAATGTCACATCGATTGTTCGAGGCCATTCTTTAAAAAAAACTACTGCGAAATTTTTGTCTTCGGCTATTTCTTTTATTTTTTCTATAATACATTATTGAAGTATAATATTCTGGAAAACAGCATGACACAAGAAGATATGGAACAATACATTTCTTAACTTAAAAACAGCATGCAAATCATCATTTGGGTTGAATTTAACAAATGTGTAATATTTTCTTAAAAACTCAAGAATAAATATCTAAAAATATTATAAACATTTATATCTTTGAAAAATAAGAAGATATATAAAATCACAAACAAATAGATTTGAACTATTTGGTGGGTATATTACGATGTCCTTATTGACTGCAGATATAAACAAGCCGAGATGTGGGTCGTTTATTGGGACTCTGCAAGTGCGACCCTTGAGGTCCACACGACCAATGTAGATATTTAACACATTAGATCCGAGAAATATTTTTCAAAAAAATCTAAATCACATTTTTTGCAGTTTTTTTGTAAAAAAAAAACGGCGGGACCGATTTTGGTAAAATTTCTTTCTGATCATACTGGCGTTACTAAGTTTCAATTGGCACCCTAACAAAGTCGTTTCGTTTTTTTTTCGAGTAAAATCCACATTTTCGCAGTATTTTTATTAAAACAAAAAAAAACCGTCAAGGCCGATTTTTATAAAAATTTCGCCTGAATATTATATTAGCATTAATACGCTTCTATTGGCACCAAACCGAAGGCGGGATTGTTTTTTTATTCTCAAGATTTCGTCTTACAAAAAAAATGACCACGTTCATACACATACATACAGACTTCTTCTCAAAAATATTAAAAAAACAGTGTAGTGACGTTGAAATATAAAAATTTGTTTAAATGTTTTATTTAGATTTTCAGACCCATTACAATAACTTCCCAATGTACTGGAAAGTTAACAATTTCCCCCTTTTCAAATTTTCTTCGTAACAGTCATTCTGTATTTTAATATGGTTGCATGAAAGTATAACTATATGATAGTGAACCCTATTCTGCTAAATAGCTGACATTATTACGCTTATGAACTCAGTTGTCGAGCATCTATAGTCTACAATTTACTAACATACCTATCTTTCAAGTTGTGATGTGAAATCAGACTTCAAGATAAATAAACAAAGATCCGCACAATGCGTAAGACGGGTTCTCTGCCAAACCTTTAAATTGCGAGTGTTAGTTTTTTCTTGAGAATGGTTGGGATATCCAATATTTTCCACATGACAACGCCAGTGTGATATGGGGGTCAGTTGCATGACATGACAGCGATTTATTTAAGGATTTAATTAGTATATTGTGCAACTAGTGCGACAATGCCGCACGAGTTGCACATACTATTTTTTATTACGAATTAAATTAAATTAAAATTAGAAGTAATAAAAATTAAAATTAAATAATTAAAAAGTTGAAAATTTAGTTAAAATTGTTATTGTATTGGTAACTATGGTAACTCTGAATTTGCGTGCGGCAAACAATAATTTCAGTGCGATAAATAAAGTTTGCGCACGCAAATGAAAATAGCCACTTTTCAACCGTAACAGCATGCGTAATAAAATACCACTTTTCCCGCATGAGTAATAAAAACCATTTTTTTAATGGTTGACAATATGTTAATTAAAATATTGAGTTAAAAAGGAATTGAGACCAAATCAGTGAAATTCAAACAAACATATCAGCCTGTCGTAGTACAATTTTATATCAATATTGTAGGATCGTTTATTTGATCGTGCATTGTGACTTTCGATTCGATCGTGTGATTTTGGTACTCAAAAAAAAAATCAGATAAATGGTCAAAAGTTACATGTTTACCGATTGTTACGTAACGTTTGTGATCTCATCAAATTTCTAACAAAATTGTACTGCAATCGAATTCAACAAAATCGTATTACAGCGTTGGATCGTGAGCGGCGGGCTTTACTAGATCCAGAATGTTTCAGTGTCCTTTCATCTTTACAAATGACCACAGTTGTCGAGCGTTTTTAATCTACAAAATCTCATCTCGTCTCGCCAGGAAAATCTAGGTTTCGTGCGATGTTCTATCAACGAAGAAACCAATCTGATTTAGTTAGGAAGTCTTCGTGTTCATTCTAGTACCTATATTCAGAAAGTTCCGATTATTTTAAAGAAAACGGAATCTATTCAGTGCGCGGGGCCATGCTTTACGGGAAATAGTAGAATTGGTCCTTGAACTTTTATTTCATATTATTTTTATACTGTCATCACGAGCGTGTCACATGACATCTACGTATAGAAACAGTATTTTTTATTATTTTTATGACCAACAATAAAATATGATGATGTATGACCAATAATATCTACCAATTTACAATATTATTATCATGGTTTAACAATATTACCGTCGTCAGAGTTTTAGTACAGGGATGTAAATTTAATTTTCAGATATAAAATTGAAACTATTCGTCATTTCTCATACTACACTCTAGTATAATTAACAGTATATATATATTATAATATTAATCAGTGGCGGTTCCTCTATATAGCGCTGCAAAGCTGCAGAACAACCAAAATCATACGTCATACTTTTAGAATGAATTATATTTTCTATATTGAACCAATATTTAACATTAGGAAATAGTGTTATATAGTTACAAAATCAACGCTAAAATTTAACAGCCACTGGCAGACCACAAAACTGATTTGTGTTCTGTGCGGCAGACTTTCTTGCATTTAGGCGCTGTTCTGCGCGCCGAAGCAGCACATGAAACGTCATCATCAGATACCTCCGGTTATACCGGGTAAGTTTTTTAACCTCGCACATCCAAATATCTCGAGAAGTAAGCACTCTGGGGAAGAATACCTCGTATCAAAGTCAAATCATTCCATGGGGGAAAGACTTTGGTGAAAAATCGTTCATAAATTTAATAAAAAAAAATCATTATTTATTTATTTGAATCTGAACTTAGATTGTAAAACTAGCTATGAAACGTTCATAAACACTCAAAAATTGTCAGCATGTGCTAAAAGCACAAAAAATATGTATTTAAAGCAATAAAAACTTAAATTAAAAAAAAATCTTACAAATACTTTATTTTTTCTTATTTATAAGATTAGATACGTTATTTTCCTCAAAAAAGTTGGCAACCCCAAGTATGTCGTACATACACAACACGATATAGGACACGCGGCTTATGACAGTAGTGACTAGTGTTACAGTGTATATTGTAGTTTGTTGTTAACAGTGATTGAAAAAAAGTTAATAATTAAAAGATCAAAAATATCGATGTGGTTCAAAATTTAATTAACCCCCTTTTCTAACGTGTGTTATAAGGTACCTCTGGTTGAGTCTACAAAAAATGTCCACGCGCCGCTACTGATATTAATTATTTTATTAGTCTTCCACAGCGTATCTATTTAATATATCAGCTTTCTGTTATAGATACGATACTGAAACATAGCCACGTTTTCTATGAACTTATATTATACACTCATTTTTCTTTGAATTTTAAAATCTCTTTTTCCATAATTCTATAAAGTTTAGTAGTATATCTGGTGTGACTTTAAATAAAATATATAATAGGATTTAATTAGCATTAATTTTAAACCCGTAACAAAACTAAGCTACATAATTTCAGTTAAAAGAAATTATTATTTTGTACAAAAAATGCTATTTTTTCCTACATACTACGATTTTGACTCGAAAACAAATAACTAGATAACGTGTATTTTTTCTTAGATGTACTAAATATTTTCAGGTATAAATTTTTTGACGAAATGAATAAGTAAACGACTATTTTCTATTACACCCTGTATATTACAATATACGGTCGTATACATTAAAGATAGATCAAACAATCAAAAGAGTCATGTTCAGATCTACCAAACGAATTTTTAACAAAGGGTTTCTAAATTAAATTAGCTCAAAATAATTTCAAATATCTATGACACGTCGAATTTTCTACATGTAAATCTCTAATTTGTTAAAATAATTTCAGTGCAGCATTTTGTAGAGTAGTAAAATTAATTTCAACATGAAAAAAGTACTTCTGTTTCCCGGAATAGTAATAAAATGTCAGAAGAATGAGGTCTGGTTTTACAAGTCGACAAACCAGAAAATGTAGTTTTGGATAACATTTTGTTGTATTTATACAAAACAGTTCTCAAGTATAACTTTCTATTTAATATAGTCTGCCTTCTGTTCTGTATACTTGGAAAACACATAAAAAGTGTACATGAGTCAATAATGTACCTGTATATAAAATAATCATTTTTATATTGATCAAAATACATGACATTGACAATTCTTTTCTTTATAGTCTGACTTTTAAGAAGTGTAAATTCTTCAGCGTTCAGGTCGTTTGACGTTTGCGTTAAATATTTAACGGTAAGAGCATTTTCATACGAGACAATCGCAGCCAGGTCTTCAACATCACAAAAGAAGTAGTACAAAAATTTTCATGTTGCCTCAAATGCGTACCCAAAAATGTTTGATAGCTTTTGGAGTATATACTGTTTATTAGGGAAACATACATATAGAAACTAGAGCTAGCGACTTGATATTTTGTGGTTATTTTTTAATATTCAGGATTATTGGCATAATATTGAAGCTAATAGAATTTTTTTTCGAAAAATACTTAAATAGTTTGTATTTGATCGATATATGTATTTCAAAATGAGTAAAATAAATTTTTAGAGACAGAGATGAAATTAAACATTACCTACGTATTTTTACGAAACAGTAATTTAATTTACCTACGATGAATAATTTGGAATGTTAATTGAGACAAAGTAATGCAACTAATTATGAAGAACGCCGTGATTTTCATATGAACTACATCCGAGACACGATTGTTTACAGAATGTTCTGAAAATCGGTGCGTTACGTCAAAACTGAAATGTACTATAATTGTCAAGAAAATTTTAGTAAAGAAAACTCGAAAAAGTATTTTTTTAATAATTTAGGTTTATATTATTATACAAGCGTGCTATGATAATTTATAAGTTATTGCCCATGCTTTCATAATTATGAACTTAAATTATAAAAAAGTATTTTCCCCTTTTTAGTACCTACATTTCAGTGGAAGCTTATTTTTAAAGTTTTTTTCATTATATTTTTTTGTCCTTTTTAATCTTTCAAAATTTCTATTATTAAAATTGATAATGTAATTCTAAAAAAGATTAATTCATGCATTGTCTACGGAAAGCATTATGCGGACAAAATTTCAAATCGATCGGATAGGTGAAGGCAAATAATGAGATGTAATATTTGACCAAAACATAAAAATATATCGAGTTAATTAATAAAAGCTTGTAAAAAACATATCAAGATAAAATTTGTTTTTATCTAACCTTACATACCTGAAAATGATGAAATGAATGCAGAGTCCTGTATTTTCTGTAATAAAAAAGAGAATAATTATTACTAGAATAATTATAAGACTGAGCATCTTAAAAAATAACTCCTAAGTAGCCTCAATTCTGTTAGTTTGTCTTTTTTAAGGAACTCCTCATTTTTCATCAAATGACTCAGACTGTTCTACTCGCAACATTTTTTATTTGATAGCAGAAAAATTGTATGTTTTGGAATTTGTGATAGCACATGAGACATTGCTTTAGAGGCCATGGTTTAAAAATAAAAACATTATATGTCCCATGGGGGATCGAACCCGAAACCTTCGCGTTATTAGCACGACACTCTAACCAACTGAGCTATAGACCAATAATTGCTATGTGCCTTACAACGGTAAACAAGTAAGAATGAATTAGATGTATCTGTCCACCCGGACAGACACACAAGAAAGCGAGTTAAATAATACGTGGTAAAATAATGTGCAAGTATTGTCAGTTAATTAGTATAGGTAACAACAATTATAGCTAAAATAACGATTTCACTATTACCAGATCGATTATACTCAATAAGTAGGTTGATTTAATTACTATCTAAAGTTAAGATAATGGTTTGATATAAATACCACACACACTTGTCAAGCATAGACCAGCACAAACCTGCAACTTGCACGATAGCCACGCATTAGACCAGCGTAAACAAGCACAACCCAGCAAATTTTAGTGCCCGTTTCGTGATGTGCGATAGACATTTTGCAGTTTTTTGAAATAATATTATGAATGTGAATTAATTAATGAAAACGACACATAACTAGCACGGCTAGGTAGCAATCGCAGGCAACCAACTGACGGTCACTGCTGGTTGTTGGTCTAATGTGCGCTACTCTGTTAAATAGCATAGGTACCTTCACGAATAAACTTTTCTGCTCCGTACTGTGCTGGTCGTGGTTGATAGATGTGTGCAGTCTTTTTATTGGGATACAAAGTTAAGACAACAAAAAAACGCCACTGCAGAGTTTTTCTCTAAATATAAAACCGTGCACGCCTTCCGATAAATCATCAAATGTCACAACACCCAGTATATAAAAACGTACAAGCATTTAATGCCCGTACAACGCGGTGGTAACGTTGTTGGGACATAAATAATGATATAATAGGCACTGGTTAAGCCAGGCCTGCTTACTGTACGAATCATGTACAATGGAGGTGAGTAGGTATATTTTTTATCCTCTGTTAGCCAACATTTTTTAATTTACCGATTAAAGCCTGGGATTATTAAAGCGATCAAGTAGCCTTACAGTCAAACGTCTATTTTCGTAGGAACTGGAGGAACTGTAGCCCAAGGCAGCAGAATAGTAAACCGAAATAAAAAATAAGTTCAAAAACTAAAACCCGACTACTGAAAAGTATGAAACAAGATAATATTTTCATCTGAGGATAGCTGTGGTCATTATGTCAGCAACTTCACAAAACATTACATTTTGACAGTAAGTAATAAGCTCTAGAGAAAAGTGCATCACACTATACATCTAGAGAGGCCTCATATCTACATATGATATGGCATACGACCTTGACTATCCTCAGATGAGAATATTTTCTTGTATCATACTTTTCAGTAGTCGGATTTTAGTTTTTGAATTTATTTTTGAGGTGATAACGTCTTATAAATTGAAAAAACACCGGCTGCACGCACGAAAAAGTGTCATGGTCCGCCTGAGCCTGAGCGTGCAAGCGAGAGCGCGGTATAAGCGATAGAGAGGCACGATCGGCCCAAACGTCGGCTTGTACGCATTTCAATGTTTCTTTATGACGTTATCACGTAAAACTATCGTCCGTAAACCGACTTTACAGACAACCAATTTTTTTTATATAATTTGTTTTTTTTAACTTATTTTGTAATTATTTTTAATTTGCTCCCCTCTGGGACCAAAATTCAAAAATAAATGTAGCCTATGTTACCCGGGATATAACAACGAATCGATTGACAACATATTTATCAAAATCGAATGAATAGCTTAGACGCTACGGTGGAACATCCGTAAATACAAACATACATAGACTGTTAAACTCATAACCCTTCCTTTTGGCTTCGCCGCAGTCGGGTAAAAAATAAAACACAACTTTCATGAGTTAACATTTGACAAATAGTAATGCCCTTAATAGAAAATAATGAGAACTAAATAAGCACAGACAAAATGGCACTTATCATACTTTTCATTTACATTTTGTTGTTTTCTAAAGAGTCATACGAAGCGACACTGAACTTAAATACGCCTCTGTTTAAACTTTGGTTTCCAAAGATAGCGGTTCCCTATAATACACCGACCGGAATATAATGGTGAATGAAGTAACAAACAACGTGTACATAGAAGTAAATATGTCGCTGTGCCGCCGCTTCCGAGAAAACTCTATTATAACTTTAAACGTGCCATAAAAACTCAACACAGAAACAAAATTCCTACTGTCATTATTTGCAAAATTATGTAGTTTTTTTTTTTTTGTATTTGTGAAAAGGTTTTTTTTAATAATTCGTGATAATAACTTAAAAAAATAAATTTTATTCAACAAAAAAATAATTCAAATTTAATAAATCGTTTTATACAAAAATATTAAATGCTTTCAATTCGTTGCCGTTTAATGAATAATATCAAAATCAAAATTCATTCTCTTGCTAGTCGCCTGCAAATCTTGTATAGGTACGTTCAGTTTACGCAACTGTAGTAGTTGCATAACCTATAGGAATATTAAGTTCGACAAAAAAAATACAGTGGAACCTTACATTTGTTTATTTAAATATTATGATTTTAAAAAGAGTATCAGTCTGGCGATAATGAGTCGACGAATCCATGAAGATCAGAGGCAGCACCAAAAAGCAGCTTTAAAAAGGTACTTTTTTTCATATTAAATGTGGCTCTGTGGAAAAAAAATTACTTTGGTATTACCTTACAATAAAAAACTTTTTGATAATAAAAAAAATGTTTGCAGCCCGATGTGTGTCTAAAAAAATTGAAGAATCAGTATTTATGATAACAATTCAATTGAAACCTATTATTCAAAATAATAGAAGAAAAGCCAGCAACAGCTGAACAATAAAAGTCGATTCTGACAGTTCTCTGGGACCGTGGTACACTACTTCAAAATATTTTGAAAATAAAAAAACTCAGATCATATTTTGTTCTGAAGATCTGTCAAAAAATTAAGTAGCTAATAAACAAAATAAAATTTTTGTTAATATGGTTTCATATGTAAAAACTAACCAAAGAATGCTTATCAGGTAACTTTTTTTTGATAGATCTTCAGATCAAAATAAAATGCAATTTTTTTTGTTTTGGGGTAGTAATACCTCGCTCGCAGGGGGTTTCCATTATTCAGCAGATATACAAATTTTAATATCTACACTTTAACGGGTTTTGAAACGACTACATGAAATATGTTTCTGGCTCTTGAACTATAAATATCATTTTTATTTTGCATAAAATAGATTTTAGGATAATATTATCTATGGAAACTACTATTACAAACTGTTAATTATTTTCATAAGGTAAATATACAAGATTTCGTTGAAACGATTTTGACCCTCTTCAACCTATATCTTATCATTATATTAATACGTCTCAATATAAACAAGAGAATCTGAAACCTCCGTAGAAACTTCCAAAACAATGTTCAGGTCCGCACTGGTTGTTACCAGTGCGGACCTGAACATTGTTTTGGAAGTTTCAGATTCTCTTGTTTACACATTATATTTATATAATTTATATTTATATTTATATGTACGGCTATCTCAAAAATGCGGTTAAACGTATATAAAATTGGTTAAGACGAAATTTGTAGAGAATCTTATACTCTATAACTTTTATAATAAATGCAAATACTATTTGAGGTAAAGGAAGCGAGACATTTCCAAAGAAGTGAGTTTCGCGATCTTTGACCTTGAATATCTAAGGATGCTCACACGTGACCTTATGAGACTTTGGAGACAACATTAAGAATGCCAAAATAAAGGTTTATACAAATATTCAGCTTATTCCGTTTCATTCCGAGGTGAAACCCTAAAGTGACTGGACTATAACTATGTATTAAAAATTTGATATAAAAAATGAAACATGTAAAAAAAATATTTCATTTAAATACTTTATTTTAAAATATATTGAAAGATATTGATTTCGTGAAAAATGTTCGTACTTTTGTTTCTGATTGTACCGACAAATCATCCTCAAGCCGACTCTGCCAATCTGTATATAATATATAGCAATCACAGTATAATATCTATTATTTACTAGAAATAAATTTCAATTTAGGGAATAATCCATCCATAATATGCGTGTAATACAAATACCTACCCAGAATCTATAAATAAACATAATATAATATCTGATTGTTAGGTTTTCAATTTCACTACATACTGCGTTATCGCCGTACCAGCCAAATCCCGCACGCTTGTACCCAAAACCTACCAGGATAATTTAATTCACAAACTATAAACGATAAACATACGTATAAAATACGGACAGCTATACCGTATTAGAAAGTGAGTTATTGATTCTGCAAGCCATTCGTTTATTTAATTGCTATTGTTTATCTGTAATGTTTCCGATTTTAGTAAAATATTCTGAATTATTAGAATAAATTACGCACTGCCTATTTAACCTTACGTATTTTCGAACCTGCCTATACGAGTACATATTCAAAATAGCTTGTAATTCATAGTTTAATAAATACCGGTATGTTATAATTTAAATATTAAGTGCAGTAAAATAATTTAATGCAGTACATATATTTTACATTATCTATTTAATTAGAGCGTGTTCTCGAAAAATTATAAAAAAATAAAATATGAACAAAGATGGTTTCGATTTAATAAAAGATTAAACTCTCAGAAAAGATAGTACATACAGTGGACTTCAATCAATTGGTTAGGCGACCCTGCAAGAATCCTCCGGTTTTCATTTTGATGTAGTTACTAGTCCTATAGAGTTAGAGCTTTTAATTTTTATTAATTTGTTGACTGTTAACGTGTTAAGAGCTTTTGACATGATAACGTCTTATAAATTGATGAATCACCAATCTTATAAATTGATGAAACACCGGCTGCATGCACAAAAAAGTGTAACGTTCCTAACGTTCCGCCTGACCCTGTGCGTGCTTTTCTCGAAAACGGCTCTAACGATTTGGATGAAATTTACTGAAAAGGGATTTTGGGGGACAAAAAATCGTTTTAGCTAGGTCTCATCTCTCGAAAAAATCATTTCTTACAAATTTTATCATTATAAAAATCAATTTTTTGACGTATGAAAATACTTAAATATTGTAAGTAGGTTTTGGAATTTTATATAAACAATGAAACAATTGTTTTCAAAATATTATGACAGTTAATCTTTGAGACTTAAAATAAATACGAAAGAAAGAAAGTTAAAAAAAAACAATTATTATTATAGGTGGTGAGTAATTTTAATAAATAAAATTAACCTAAATTTGAAGCGAAAGATGCAATATCATAGATTCGAATTATTATAATTATTATATGTAGAAGATAGGAGAAATAGAACATAAATTATTGACGTGATAACGTCTTATAAATTGATGAATCACGTCAATATAAAAAGATGAAACACCGGCTGCATGCACGAAAAAGTGTAACGTTCCGCCTGACCCTGTGCGTGATTATTAAATATGATATTCGAGCGGAATACGTTATCACGTAAAACTATCGTCCGTAAACCGACTTTACAGACAACCAATTTTTTTAGGATTATATTTGGCTGCCGTCTTAAATAATGATGAAATATTATGGAAACTCAGTCTTTTTCATGCTATTTGCAAGAAGAAAAAGAGTTGCCATTATGTTTTATCATCATGATCTCAGATGTCGACCGTCCATAATCTACAGTACTTTCGACAACCAAGTTATGGTTGTGTAAAAACTACTTCAACAACCTATTTTGACAAAATTTAAATCAAACAAAAACCATACAACGAATGAATCTCCATTATTTTTTTACAATTCTAATACACATTCGAAATATTAAAGAGCAGTTCTGAGTCTCGCATTTTCCTCTTCACATTTCGCAAAACTTTGTGTATAATTCAACATAACAACGACAGTCTGAGCTGTGATGAGTAAAAGCTATACTTCACTCAACTTATCTCGGTACACCAGTTTCAAAAACAATATATTATATATTACGCCATATTCATAAACACAGCTGTCGAAGTATTTCTCGATTGACAATACAAAAAACCGTCTATGAGCTAGTCGGACATGCGCGCCGAGGGTTCCGTAAAAACTTATGGGTATGTAAATAGTTTGCCATCACGGGAATCGAGTCTCGAAGATTTTTTCCGCTTTGCCGTTTGAAAACTATTGTCCCTATACATTGACGTAAGTTGCGGACAGTTTACCAGCTAAGTGTAAAATTGCCATGAGTTCAGATGGACTGCCCGAACCGAACTGAACTGTATACCGTGCCATATCTGATAGCCTAGCGACCGTACCGTGCTATATGCGAGAGTTCTCATAATTGTATTGTATTTTAACAAATGTTCCAGTATACTGCTGTATAAACGCACCGTTAGCGGACGCTTGTTTTGTATTAGAACTGTTACGGAACCCTAAAAATGAAAAGCGCCGTTCAGATTCACGCCGTAGATTTTTCGTGGAAACGTCGAAGATCAGTTTCCTGTATCGCCTGCACATGAATATGATCCATACCCGTTTGGTTTTTTTCGTACAGAACACCAGTATCGTTCTACTTACTTAATTAATTGTGTTGCGATTTTCAATTGTCAATTTTGTTATCGGTAGTTGCACGTGTTTCTTGAAAAAACTCTGCAAAATAAATGGCGTATTAGCCACAGAGCAGCGTACCTTCTCGGGTTCAAACATTGATGAAAACCCAATAAGAACACAAGGACTGTGCAAAATGGCGTATTGAAAGTCATTTAGAACAAACTTTGGAAATCTATACAAATAAAAAAAAACAGCGCCATTTGTTGAACATTAAAGCAACACACGCTATACTAAATATTTTACGGAAACGGAAGCGCCATCTGTTGGACGTTGATGTAAATACGCTATACTAAATACTTTACGGCGACGACAGCGCCATAATATGTTGAATACAGCATAATTTGTTGGACGTTGATACAACACACGCTATACTAAATATTTTATGACAATGGGAACGCCGTCTGTTGAACGTAACAGCAACACACGCAAACCAGACAGCCACTGCAACGCGCGACCGGGTGCAGCTAGTGTACAATAAAAAATATGGAAAGTTTTGTTCTTTGTTAAAATTTTTCTTGAAAGCTACTTTTCTCTTATCCCTCTAGATTTAGTCTAGAGTCGACCAGACCTGCGCTTAACTATATTTCATGAAGCTTTTTATACCTAAATCAAATAAAATCAAACATTTCTCGTTATAAGTCAAGCAAGTCAGGTGGTGTTGGATGAATTACTGTAGGTAAAGACAAGTGAAGTATCGCGTTACTTGCAACCAACAGAACATAACAGTTAAAACAGTGAAAGTGGAGGTTCGTAGGCAAGTTTAATACTTTTAATATAGGTATTCTCTGCCTTGTTCATAACAATAAGGATGTATATGACTATTGTCTTCGTCAAGGGTCTTCAACACACGAAAACATTTTCACTTTCACTGTTTATGTGATATTAGATTTTTTTACTGAGCCAAATAGGAAAAATTTCACATTAATTATAAAGTTGCTCTCACTCGACTGAAGGTTCATCTTCTGCGATGCTTAATGTAAAAAAATAGCTCACGGAGTGTGTGGTAATCAGTTACAAATACGCTTTAGTATGAGAATGATTGTTCTGATGTGTCATTGTAGTCTAACTGATGAAGTCATCCGCCACGATAGTAGGTTTCTTGTTTTGAGTCCCGACAGTGACACTGTTGAAAAGTAATTTTTTTTGCTCGACGGGCTGAAAGCGTCAACTTTCGTCCCGCTGCGCTAAACGAAGTTGCCTCTTCCTGCCTACGTCGAGCAAAAAAATAGTATACACACCACGGGAAGTAAAGTAAGAAAGCCTAAGATCACATCTTTCAACAATTATATGTGATCTCAGACATTTCTTACTTTACTTCTCTAGATGTGTAATATATCTTACTTTACTTCCCTAGATATGTAATATACTATTTTCTTATATAACACAGTAACACTGTAAATTTAACAATGACCGTATGTGTTTCATACAACAACAATAGCAAAACACAGTGCTCTAAATATTATAATTATAATATTATTTAACCTTACATTCCTAATTGGCATTTGATACAAAGGATTGTCATATTTTTGAATATATCTAGAATGCGGGCAGAATTATGACGTCTTCGAAATGTTAGTAAATGTGTTGAAAAAAATAAAATGTTTATCAATAAATAAAATTATCGACCAATTTTTCAGACAATATATTAACAAAATATATAATTTATACATTAACGTTTCTATCCGGATTTGAACCTTCTTCAGAACTTGTAACAGTACGGCTTTCCCGCCGATGTTTAAAATGTATATGTTGTGTGAGTATATGAGTGAAGTAGAGTTTATTCCTTTATCCATTACCTAAAAAGCGAACAAGAAGAAGAAAAAGAGAGGGGAGAATGACGCGACGTTATAGAAGAAACCGCGCAATTCTCGAGCAGTGAAAAAATAGCACTCAAACTGTAAGCATCGTGCTAAGTTAAGAGACAAAGGGGGGAGCTGCAGGTGTAACGGGTCATAGCTGGTGACAAGGTAAAAAGCTAATATTGTAATATACGCCAAAGATAAAAGCGTGTATAAGATAATAATATTGAAAGGTATAAAAGTAATAGAAGTATTACAAAGTGATGTTAAGGCGGCAAATGATCGCGGAGTTATAAGTAATATTGAAAAAGTGTAAAAGGTGGCGACAAAGTGATCGCGAAGTGAATTTAGTATTGTTTAAAGGTGAAATAGGGTCAGAAAAGTACCCTTAATAATAAATAAGTGAGGTTTATGGTGAAGTACCGTGGTGATACGCAGAGAAATTGCGCTCACGGAAAAGTTATTAATATACGCAAGAAAGAAGGAAGTATTTGCAGCATACGCCGACACCGAAGCACTTCGTAAGTCCTTTTACATCCTGTTTTCCCCACCCAAAGTCTCGAGACAACTTAGAATTAAGTATTATTAACTAATATTCGTCATTCAGGAACTGTTCAAATTGTATTTCATTGTTACAGCATTTCATAATCAATAATAAACGTCTATTATAGACAATTACTTTGTATAAAAATATTTTTTATTGTTGAATTTTTCCATTGTTCATAACTTTTCCAATTTTAGTAAAAATTGGTGGCGACCCTAAAGAAAATCTATCGAAGTCAAATTTACAGGAATCATTGCATGTTCAGCGGCGTTTTCCCACGAGTCAGCGAACAGCGGCTTGCGCATGTCTGTGAAAAGTTAGATAACCGTTGCGTAAATCAGAGCTGTAATTATTATAAACATTTTCCATTGTAACCTTTATTTGCGTGTCGTTACGGCCGCGTTACAAACTGATCTAAGAAATATCAAAAAAAAAAATTAATATTTAATTTCTAATTCGCTTTTTATAAAATTCTTTCAAAATTATTAAACAATACCAAAATATTAATATCAATTAATAATTTCGAAAGAATTTTATAAAAAGCGAATTAGAAATTAAATATATTATTTTTTTTATATTTTTTAGTTCAGTTCTGAAGAAGGTCCAAATCCGGATCGAAACGTTAATGTATTAATTATAGTATATTTTGTTAATATATTGCTTGAAAAATTGGTCGATAATTTTATTTATTGAAGAGTTCTAATCAGACGTTAATCAAAGATTTAAAATGTTTATCACCTCAGTCAAGATTTTCTCTGAGAAAAAATAGATACCTAGTAAGCTATAATATAATATCATCGACAACAATTGTAGATTCGGGGGACCTCAAAACGAAAAAATATTGTAAAATTTTAAAAAGTGAATTTTGACCTAAACTAGCACCAATCCCGGTGAGTTGCAATGGTAAAATATCATTTCAAGATACAACGTTATTAAAATAGATTTTTGTAAAATCAGAAACCCTTGATTTGCACAGATCTTTCAAAGGTGCTACAATAGTTATATACCTTTAGGAAATACGTTTTATTTCTTCATACACACAGGCCAGCCGTCTACCTTTGTTGCCAACTTTTAAGTACGACTCACACTGAAGGAAATTTCATTTGACAATAACAGTTAAATATTTAATTATGCTTTACTATTTTACCGCTTAAATTGCAAAACTGCAACTCTACTTTGTTAGTGTTACTCTCATGTCACATGAGAGAATAATGAGTGTAACATTATTAAATAACTCTATTGCATTTTTTATGTGAAACAGAGTGTTTGGTTGGGAGTAAAACCGTGCAATTGACGCGACACTCTTCGGGACGACGTTTTATGGGAGGACGTTACATTTGTGTGCGTTAGATTAAACATGGCTTTAGTTGAAGGCGACATCGAGATAACAGAGCGAAATTTAATTACCAGTTTAGTTACTAGTATTGTGTTAGATGACAGCGCGTGACGCTTGCTTTGTGTATGAGTTGGATTATAACTGAACTTTTGTTAAAGGTGCCAACTGGAAATAGGGCACAGTTTAGTTACAGGGCGAAATTTAGTTACCAGAATTTTTCTTAAATTTACGTTTCACATCTGCCAAGCGTTCCACGACGGCTCAATTTTTTTTAAATTAAATTTTGAGAGATGTTCTGCAGTTGTTGAAATGCAATACAACTTAAATGGGCCGAAAATTAAAAAAAAAAAATTAAGTCAGTCGGTGGGTTAAGGTTAGTGTGTTTGATGTGACATTAAGTAGCTGTTATGTGAAAGGAACTTTACGGGGGGGATGTGTGTGTTCCTACTTGAAAGCGACGCGACTGGCGACGCGAGAAGCGCAAGAAGAGCGTTTTATTAAAACAGTTTGTGATGTATTACAGCGGCAGTCATAAATATTCACAATGTTCAAAACTAACTAATATTATATTAATGAATGCGTTTTATGAAATATTAGCTTTGTTCTACTCTAGTTAGGTAGCTACTCGCTAGCAATTATTACTTTCACGGTTTTGTATACGGCTGTGACAATTTACACAACTTTTCATAAAGAAAACAAGCTCTTGGAATCTTGTGCAAATATACACACTTACACAATCATGTGTATTGAGTATTGTAGTGATGTGTCCACATGACTCTTTATTGGGAGCTGGCTCCATGCGCTCCGCTCACTAAAAAGAATCGCTCAGAGGGAGTCGTTCAAAGGAGCGACACTAGACAGTACGCACTACACAAGAGTGCAAACTGCAGAGGTGTGAACTGTCATCATGCATGCTCAGGAGTCACGAAGCATTGCACTGCACAATACACACTCAGCGCTGAGCTCATTTTAATTTAATTCTGATCTTATATTATCCGCATTTCGGATAAACTATAAAGTATAATAAAAGCTTAACAATAATAATATTTATTGTTACAATATTATATCTTTGTCAACGACGTCAATGTGAATGGTTAAGTCACTGTAAAGCTTAGTACTATTACACTTACAGTGTGTCATTCAACATTAAAATGACTCAGAAAAGATAACTCCGTACGTGCAAAATTCACTAGTGCCTCTGTGGCCTGCGCTGTGTGCGCTCTGTAAATGTGCGAATGCAACAGTACAGAACAGCTCAGCACAGAGCAATAGCGCTGGAGTGAGTCGTTCACAAAAAAAGAGCGACTCGCTCAAGAGCGACACATCACTACAGTATTGTTCAAAAAATAATTCCGAGACATTGAAATTAAAATAAAATAATTCTTAATTTTGAAAGCGTTTCCACGCCATGAGCTTCATTGAACTCGCCGACTGTGCTAATACGGAATTTCACTCTATTATGACAAATACATGAGTCTTTTAAGGGGTCATTCTCATGCGCGGACAGAAAAAAAGAATTTTTTTAAGAAATTATTTTCGTAATCAGGAATTATGAAAAAAAATTGTACGTTTATTTATGCATTCAAATAGTACACGAAAAAAATATTTTCATTTTTTTAAACACTTTTTGTGACTGCTGCGTCGTGGTTAGCTGGTGGGGATGGTTTTCAGATACAGGATTATCTGAAACGTACCTTCCAATAAAAACTTTTTAACAAAAAAATTAAACCGCCGAAAAACTGAAAAGCAAAAAATAATAAATCTTTTTATTTAACTAAGTTCTATTTAAGTAGTTGAACGTATGTGACAATCTAGTACCTATATCTAAGTAATTTTGAGTCGGCGTCAACAATCCTTCGCCGGAAATCTCTGAGAGTTCACGAGAGTTCTCTAATTTGATTTGGTTATTTCTTTTAGTGATCTTTGTTCATTGGTTGTTTGACGCCGACTCAAAATTACTTAGATATACTAGATTGTCACATACGTTCAACTACTTAAATAGAACTTAGTTAAATAAAAAGATTTATTATTTTTTGCTTTTCAGTTTTTCGGCGGTTTAATTTTTTTGTTAAAAAGTTTTTATTTTATAATTTTTTGTGGCTATATAATTTATAATTGTAATACACAACTCAGCATGAAAATCTGTGAGTGAACAATAAATCACCCCTATTTTCCCACCCTTAGGGTAGGATTTTTTTTTTCAAATTTATATGAGACCAACCTCGAGGTATACCCTATCCAATAAAAAAATAATTATCAAAATCGGACTACTCTGTAAAAAGTTATGTGTGGTCATACATTACAATCAGTGAGTGAACAATCAATCATCCCCTGTTTTCCTACCCTTAGGGTTGGAATTTTTTTACCAAATTTATATGGGACCAACTTCGGGGTATACCCTTTCAAACAAAAAAATATTTATCAAAATCGGACTACTCTGTAAAAAGTTATGCGTGGTCATACATAAAAAAAAAAAATAAAAAAAAAAAAAAAAATATACGCGTCGACTTGAGAACCTCCTCCTGTTTTTCGTCGGTTAAAAAGATTCTTAATCTGTATGAACGTAGCTCTCGTCCGTAGTAAATTTGAATCTTTTCATCAAAAATTTACAAAATGACAGCTATTGAAAGTTGTAAAATATACTTTTTTTGAAGATTTTTTCAATGAAAAAAATATTAATTTTTTAGCACATCGAAGTGAATTTACTAGGGACGAGAGTTACGTTCATACTGATTAAGAATCACTAGTA
Organism: Xanthostigma xanthostigma; assembly: GCA_963575645.1. Taxonomy (NCBI): domain Eukaryota; kingdom Metazoa; phylum Arthropoda; class Insecta; order Raphidioptera; family Raphidiidae; genus Xanthostigma; species Xanthostigma xanthostigma. Next base: position 21,081,766 of record OY754468.1, read on the forward strand.
ATTCATAAAGCTAAACTGTACATTTTACGTAATTTTATAGAAATGACATTCTGGTGAAAATAAGTTCTAGGAAGCTAAATTTTGTTTCAAGCAGCTCTTTAATTAATTGACACACCATTTTGACGTCAGGGTCTTACCTTAAACCATATTTTTATATGCCTATTAAATTAATATTTGTTTATAAATTGATAAACAAATTTTAACATTACAATAAACAGCTCCCGCTAAAACATCGTATTATAATACCATAAAGTAGTTCTTTTAAAACTACTAGATTACACAAAGTGGTATAAGCGAACTTTATAAAAATTCATGTAAATACACTTACTTCCCTCTTGTAATATTTTGAAATTAATGAATTTATAACATCTACAAAAGATATATTTTTAGAAAGCACTTAGAAACAATAAACATTATAAATATCTAAACTAATCTATGCGGTTCCTTTAAAGTTGGAGAAGAAAAAAACCAACAAAATGTTAAAAATAAAATTCATGGCTAAAATATCATAAAGTTGTTAAGTTTACAGCCGATGTATGTTCTGTGATAACCCGTTCTTTTATTTAAGTACGAAGCGGAACAAAAGCGTGGTGCTGCAGAAGTTACAATATAAAATTAAGACATAAATTGAAGCAGTAACCATTACTACAAGACCCGACTATACTCAACGTTCTGCATATTCTCTTTTCATCTCTAAAGCTACGTTTAGACAAAACTTCAAGAATTTCAGTACTTTTAAATCGGCCTCGTACTATTTTCGAACCATATTCTACCTACGTGCTCACAAAACTTATTTTCTGCATTTTAACAATTCACAACTCTGAAGCAAAAAAAATATGACACGAACAAAAAACCCTACTGAGTCTAACACAAAAGTAGAGAACAAGCTCCTAATATGAAAAGTACCGGCTAAATTATATTAGTTTTAGTGTTGGTTTTACTAGCAAAGAGTAAATAAAAAAATATAATAATATGCAAAAATTGTCAAAATAAATACATTAAGATTCAGATTCTTTTTTCATTTTTATTAATACGACTCCCAATATTTTAGAACTCTAAAGTAAAAAGTCTAAGCATTCCTGGTACATAACGTGACGCTATAAATGTAACGCACAAATACCTAGGTATGCTACCTTCGAATGTCCTCAGTTGTCGAGCGTCTGTAATCTACAATCTCTACCGATCCTCTACAGTCTACACAATCAGAAAATGGCTATGAATTTTATAAATTGAAATGTTTGTGTGTCGATGTGGAACAAAATAATGTTAAATTTGAGTATAAATTGTAATTATTACCATTGAAATAATTGAAGCTATGGTCAAAAACTGTTAGTTTTACAAATCGCCTCAAAATTTTTAGACTTAAATACTCCCACCCCTATGAAAACAAAACTAAAATTAAATAAATAATCACGTAGATAAAAATATATATTATGCTTTGCTTTGTTACCATTTCTGAATTTTTTACAAATATGAGGATGAAGTTAAAGCACTCACGTAACCCATTTTATGTTTTGATGACGAGCATCATTAAAAATTTATAAACATGATTCAAGAACTATGTTTTTCATAAAATAAATCACTAATGTGAATTGTGCTTTTAGCAAAACTTGTCTTCCGGCATTTTAAATTTAAATAGCAGAAATATAAACTCTGCTTATTTTAACTACGAATTTCATAATATTCATTACATACAAATTGTGTTAAAATAAAATAGAAGTTTATCTAGACTGTAAAGCATTATTTGATGTACCGTGTACGCCATGTTAAAATCAGCGATTTAGAACAGTCACACGAGTCATAAAAACATTACGTACCACATTTTTTGCAAGCATCTTCTATAGAATAACTGATTCTCACTTCATAATAAATATATATTTTACGATTTTTTTCTCATTAATTTTAAAATTTGGCAAATGATTTATTTATTCTGAGCGGCATTTTGTTAATAGTTAATTGTTTGGATAGAAGTGCGTTTTCTAAAAAATATATATTTAATTGACTGTCAATTAAATATACATTTTGTAGAAAACGCAGTTCTATTCAAACAATTAACTATTTAATTCGCATACCCCGTTATCGTTCACCCCGGAATTGTTTTTTTAAAAACTCCACATTTGCCCCTTCCCGTTTCACTGCGAGACAATTCGCATACCCCTTTATCGTTCACCCCGGAATTAGAATTCGCATACCCGTTTATCGTTCGCCCCGGAATTATTTTTTTAAAAACTCCACCTTTGCCCCATTGCGTTTCACAGACAATTCGTATACCCCTTTATCAAAAAAAGCGGTGGTTTTCAATCTTCATGAAAATGTGAGTTTTAAGTTGTAGTCTCAAAGTGAAAAAATAAAATAGAAAGTAAAAACAAAAGAAGATATCTGCTTCAAAATTACCGAAGGCATTCTAGTCGCTCACTTAGTAATTTAGTCACCCAACTAATATTTTAATATCTCAAATGGATTATTCACAACCCAATGTTTGTAAGCCCGTTCTGGATTTTATTATTAACCAATATTTGTCGCTAGTTTAGTTATTTTTTCGCTTACTCTATTTCATACAGCTCAAGTTATTAAAACAGTATCTCATCAGTCACCAAGTTTTTTTTTATTCGACCGTTTTATAATTCTCCATAAAAAATTATCAAAGTAATTTGTTTTGCGATAAGTTACGTTGCAAGGTCGAATCAATATTATATAAATGCATTTTTTAAAATTGAAACAAAAACTCAGGCTTTGGGGGGAGGGTCCAGACCTTCTGGCCCTCCCATTTCTACGCTCCTAGTACAACCCAATTGATAATAAAATCGTTATCTTCAAACACTATTATTTTCATCAGAGAAATTAGACAGTGTAATAGGCCCCACTCACGATCACACTTCATGCAACAGTACAGTGTTCAAACTTATAGTTCAGTGAAGCATGATAGTGTGTGGGACAAATAAACACTGAAACCAACACTGAAGTCAAGCATGAACTCATCAAATGCATCTTGATTTTTGAACGACTTCAGTGTTCAGTGTTCAAGTAAACTGTTGTGTGTGTGGGTGTTTTTCAGTTCAGTTTTTGGAGTTCTGTGTTTTGTACAACCAGAAGCCAAAAATCTCAATGTTGCTGCCTTTCTTGTGCAGAAATAGATTTTCACATATTTGTGTCCTGGTTCTTAATAAATAGGGTAACTAATTCCAATAAATAATTGTAAGTTAATTCATTCATTCGTAAATAATTATTGCAATCAAGCGGCTCAAGATGTAATTCATTAATCAAATAAACATGACTTCTTGAATCACGCATTTCTAATCAATTTTTCACCCATATTCTTCTTTTTTTTTCTTATTTCTCTGTTTTAAATACAATCCCATAGCTCTGAACAGCCAATCCTCACCATTTAAATTACTCATTTAGTTCTTATTAATGAACTATACTCTATAGTATAATATTATAGTGTGTATATAATATAATATATCTTATGTATCTATACTCGACGAGTGTATGCCAACAACTGAACCAAACTGAACACAAAAAATTTAAAAAACTGAATAGTTTGCATGAACTGTGTGTGGTGCCAGTCAGTCTTTCGATTAATCTGTCCAACTTCACTGAACACTGAACTGTGGCATGAAGTTTGATCGTGAGTGGGGCCTATTACAGTATTTGGCGACAAAAACTCTACTGGCAAAGACAAACATATTTAAACAAGAATCGACTAGGTTTTTTTGGAAATGATGAAGAACAACCGGAACTTAACTCAAGAATAAACATAATGGTTCTCAATCTTCGGTTCGATACAGAACCAATCAGACACGTCCAAACCTTCACTTGTTCTTGAGTATTTAAAAAAAGTGACTATTATTAATTAGTAACTTTCCTGGCCAATTCGAGTCGTTACAGTACGCGTTCTAGTTTATTCAACAATATGAAAATTCCATTAAGCGAGTATTTTTGTTGTTGAACATTTTTTTTAGTACAAAACAATGTAAAACGATTGAAATTTTCTTTAAGACTCGAGTTTTCAGGGGGAAATCACAGTCTGAAGTAGCCTTAATGATTAGCTGGAATAGAAATGAGTATAATACGCATTTTTCTCGAACTACACTACCAGCTCTCAATTTACATTCTGAACATAGATTCATATAAGTAGAGGGTGTCTAAAAAACAAGGAAATAACATTACCTATTTTACTTTTATTTTCAACGTAGATATCACGACTCGCGAACAGCCTATATAATTTCAAAAATCTTAAAGATTTTACTCTAACAAAATATTCAGGGCCGGATGGACTCAACTATTCCGGCCCGTGAGCATAACTGTGTCCACCGTTAACATAAGTGTGAACACAAGTGTGTCTAACTTATTTTTATTTCCTTTTACCGCTTTCACTTTTTGGAAAGTACTCACTCACAAATTAAATAACTCGTAAATTAAATTAAGTTGGCTTATGCTTATGCTTATTGGTTTGCGTCCATGTCGGCTGTCGGTCGATACCTTTAAATAGCGCAAACTGATCACAAAATTGGTTTGTGTCTATAGCTATGTTTTAACTTTCGTTCAAGATGGTTTCTACGATGCCGCCGTCTATCAGTCGATGCCATTAATTAGCTTAAATTGCGTATACACACAACTTCCGCTGGAAAAAAGATATGAGTTAATCTCAAGTCGCGCCTAAAGGAGTTTTAGTTCAAAAACGTCACATACATATGCTGGGTTGCAGAAAGGATTGACAAAAATTTTTATTTGACAATGATCTTAGATTGTGATCATAGAATAACAGTTTCAATACAATCAGGAACAGTCTAATATCCTATTCAAACTCCCTGTCATCTAAAACTTCAGATTTTACTTACACAAAAACAAATGATTGCTATATTATAGAAAAAAATCGCTTTTCAAGCTAAATTTTGATCAAAATACGTATAGAAAAACGTTGTTTCGAAGTGGAAACTGTACAACAAAACGATGCTAAGTATATGTATGCACGGTTTGAAAAAAATATCGTTTCAACCGATCAATTATTTTTCGAGCAGGATCGATTTGAAACTCTACAATGCTTTTCATATGGAGAAATATGTATGTTCACAATCTAAGGTCATTGCCAAATAAGATTTTCTGACAACGCTTTCTGCAACTAAGCAATAGACTCGTATTTGTTCAAATTAATTTTAGGTTATAGACTTTATAGTATCGAAAACAAAGTGTCTAGGTAGCTTTTACAAGATGCACATACCGCGTAGAACCTGAAAGAAGGAGGCTGATCTATGTACCTACGTTGAATATGTCCCGACTAACGATAATCATTTTTATTAATTCAGCGGCTAGTGCATGTTGAATGTAGTTTACAACCACGGGCAGGCTGGTTTAATAGGCAACTGGGTCCGAGTTATTAAATGAAAATCAATTTCCTTACCTATGTATAAAAAAAATAACTGAGAAAGTATAAACATTTTCATTAATCTTTAATTCAGTATACGAGCGACCGGTAATTGTTCGTATTTCTCTCGGGAGAAGAAACTATGACTAATTTGGAACGTTTTAAGCTCTATCACTTGGGGGTCGGAAATGCGTCATTTTCGAGATAATCTACTTCGGTTTTCTTTTTTCAAATAGAATTTTGGGAGTTAAAAATTAAAAAAAATATATAGGTATATATTCTCATTTTTTGGCCTGAATTTGTCCATGCGCTGATAGCTTACTAATTGGTCGACCTTCCTAAAACTAAAAAATCGCGAATACTGTTAAATTTGATGTTGTGTGTTATTAAAACTTACAATAAATAAAAATTCTTCACGGAGTTGTCAGTATCATAAAAAAATAAGGTTAAATCATTCCAAATTAGTCATAGTTTCTTCTCCCGAGAGGAATACGAGCAATTACCCGTCATCTTATATGTCAATTTAATAATCTAAAATCTGGTGTGTTGAATATGTTTTTTCAAAATCATATTTTTACGTTCCGACATTTCGATACTTTGCATTAATTTGTTCATTATTTATAGAAACACTCATTTTGTTTATAATCGCTTGAACAATGTTTTTACTTCTTACCAAATCAGTTACAGATTTTCGAACAGCTTATACAACGATATGCAATTTTCATCGCCTGAAAACGGGAGGAATTAAATACAACGGACTAGCAGACTCGTCTATAATTTCCTATAAATGTAACATTTATATCTTCAGATCAGTATACAGGAATGTACAATACCGACATAGTTTTATATAATAGATTTTACGTTACATGAAAACCGTTCTTAAACATCCACCATTATTCCGTATTGCAAGAAACAAAGGATCGTGATTAAATTTTATACAGTACATTTATTATGCACTGTTACCTTGCTCAATATTAAAATTTGTAGATATTAGTTATAAATATATAATTACATAATCTATCCGAAATTGGAATGTGTGCCCAGGGGTCCAAAAAGATTGATGTCAGATAGTAACTTCTTCAATTGCGTCGTGATGAACATTCGTCTTTTTGTTTAATCTTTGTGATAAAATATTTTCACGGTAGTCGGAACTTACGAAACGCGTGTAGACATATTTAGTCAAGTCAATAAAGGCCGCTGCACACGAGACTGGTTTTGCCGTTGGAATCCTTGCTGGGTCTTGTTTACGAGGATGGAAAAGACTGCGGGCTCGCGTGCGTGGTTACAAGCTGGATTTTAAAATTAGAACCGGGGCTATTTTTCGTGCTTGTTTTGGGCAATAGCCAATCAGAAAACAGTATCTGGTCACGTGTGCGACACGGACAAACGCCCACAAACAAACATGGTGCCATTCTGTTCAGAGGCAATAAAGGTTCACTTTTGTTAACACTCGAACTAACGCTTTTGTTAGTTTCAAACCGGCATCGTGTTAAGCATAAAAGTCAAATATAGCGCCACAGCACACTTGAAACCTAGCAGCTAAATCTGGAAAGGATTTTAGCGCCAAAACTAGCACCATGTGCAGCGACCTTAAATATCTTTTTTCCGGTTTTCTTAGACATTACTACCAAAATGCAAACAGAAAATAGGGTGATGATTTATATAAAAATTATTTTTTAAATACGCCATACTTTTACTGTTATTTTGAGAATAGACATTAATTAAGGCAGTGCAAACATTCTGTATTTTTAAAGTTCCCTTAAATTTGTTCGAAATGCACGTACTTACAACTACGAGGATTTAGGTAAAATATAATTCTAAGGGTACGTTGGGAAAAAGTCAATAACTGATTGCCCCCAGGAGAGATATTACAACTCTTATATTGTGTGTATAGATAGAGGAGAGGCGGGTCAATCTGACACAGGACAGAGGACGTAGGGTAGAGACTGCGATGCCCTGATGACCCTCGGTCATGATGTAACTGATTCGATCAGAGATGTACTCATGAAACAATTCATTGCTAAATCCAGATTTTTAGAAATTGTTACGGCTCAATATTTTGAAGTAGATACTCTTAGAGAAAGACGCGAAATTAATACTGTACCATTATTTTAATAAACGCAGTATAATATGCAGTTCCTATAAAAAAAAACTACAATTTTTTCAATAAAGGCATCTCATTCAACAAACATTTCTCAATATCTCACATCTATAATAAGGTAGGTATGTAATATTCATTTAAGAAAAAAAATAATTCAGGGAAAGGCTTCTCAAAATTATGTGAATCAAGTAACTGTTCACGTGAGTGAACTTTTAAATCTCGAATTACTTACAAACTCGATTTTTTTAAATACAATCCTAATTTAATATTTCAGCATTGGGAAAACATGACCTAAAAAGCATTTGCTTGTAAAAAAATTTTAAAAGAGATACATTTTCAACAAGTTTTTTTTTAATTATTCTGATATATTACCAGCAACGCTTAATGCAATCTTGAATGTATTTTTTCTCTTTGTCATACATATTTCAATGACAAAAATACAAATGACTGCATTATTCTCGAAGTCCGTCCCTTCTATTAACACCGACGTCAGATCACTCTATCTGCCGAACGGTCTCTTGTGTCTACGATTAGTTTTTATTATTTAAACCTTTTGCCGTCTACAGAAAAAAAACGTCCACTGTGAACGACACAATGTTGACTAATTTTTACTACACAACAAATAAAATTAACGCAACGCAATAAAAAAAACTTACGTTTGTACTAACAACAAAAGCAAAGAAAACCTTTTGCATTGTTTTAATTAAATATTTTGTTTTTACATTCGTATATTCCCTATTTTAAATTCTTTGTCGACAAATAATACCGTTTATTTTACATCCTAGAAATTACATTTTCATTTGCGACAATAAAAATTTCTTTACATACATACGGACGTTCATCCAAAAATAGAATAGCTTCTTAGAATTCCAAAACGTCGAAAACTTATAATGAAAACTCGACTTTGGACAATCGGACTGAAATCAATAACTTCCCGTTTTTTTAACATTCTCAGCAGCTCGAAGTTCTAAGGTGTATTTATGTACGCGCTATGGAGGGTAGAGGTAATGAGAACTATCTTATATAGGTGATAAGTTGAAAAAGTGTCCATTTAAAATCTAAATGCTGTAAATAACAGTTCAAAACCGTCCGGAATGGCGCTAACGCTACATCTGAGTATAAAATGAATATGAAATGAGTATAAACGAGTTGAAGTGCGCTGAGTTGGAAAATTTAGCATTTTTAATGATTAGAGTCGTTAATAGCACTGCAGTATATAAAATCTAAACTGTTTAGGTAGTCCAAAATAATTTAATAAATATAACCTAAAAACCTGTTGTACGATAGTATCATGAGTGATTTAATTTTTGTTAGCTTTTATTAATATTTTTTAGTCATTTTATAGTTTATTTATATCAGTATAATCGTTTATTTACTACTAAATGCACGTTTAAAAATGACATTTAAATCAAAAATTAATTTTATATCATATTATTGTTTTTTTTATTTTTTGTTTTACTTTCGAAAAGTGCGCCATAAAACATCGGAAATTCTTCTTTCATCGTTTATTTTTCTATCCTGCTCTAATGTTTGCCCTCCATACGTTTGCTTTAAAATTTACCCTTCTGCGACAGTGGTGACCCCTAATTTAATGCTTTTTGATGGACACTTATTCGTACACAGAAATGGTTCTCCTTAACCTCTACCCTCCATAGTACGCGCGTTTGAAGTTATACTTCTTTGGCGTGACAGTTAACCTGAATTATACTGAAACATTGAAAAAGGTTTGTAAACACAATTTTAATCACTAATATTCACAGCTAACAATAGTTTTCAGTAATATTTACCAATACTCATTTATCAATCACGACGGTATACTTACCTATATCTATATAAATATTTATAAAGAGGCAAAGTTTGTAAGTTTGGATATAGGAGGTAATTTCCGAAACTACTCATCCAATATCAAAATTTGTTTCTCAAATGTTTAGAATGGACTTTCAGGATGGACATAGGCTATATATTATAGCATTAAAATAAAAGCGCTTTTCGTGAAGACTTTTGCAATGTGTCGACGAAAAAACAGTGTCAATTCGGGCGAAGCCGGACCGGATCGGTAGTAATTTATAAACATATACTTAATTTTTATTCGTACTGAAATAAAACACGCGTTGTGTATGTGAAAACAGTAATTGAACAAATAGCATAAATACAGCTATATAACAGCTGCTAGGCGCATACGAACATGATCATAACCTCTATTCTGTTGGAAGCCTTTTTTGCGAGCAACTTCATCCTGTTAATTTTGATGTTACAGTGTGCGCGCGCATCGTAAAGGTTCACTGGCATCATTTTTTTCATAATGCATCAAAAGAAATATATAACTTCAATATGCTATAGAACTTGTATGTGATCTTTTCAGTTATGTAAAAAAAAAACATTTAAAACCTCAATAATTGAAAGGCTTAACGAAAATAAGTATAGAAAAATATCATATTTCTCGGTTCTAAACCAATCAATAAAGGTGACGTCTTACGCAACATCCTGTTCGAAATGACAAAATATTTATCTCTCAAAATACATCATTAAGTGATTATCCCTTTGTATAACAAGGCAGCTTCCACACCTTTGCTTTGTACAGGTGTACAATTATTATAGGCTGTAGTAGGCCACATGCACACAACAGATTGTTGTGATACAGAAACAGGGATGGATTGACCACACATTTTAGATGCATCAGTAACGTTAATTAAGTGTATCATAGCTTTTTATTTTTAACTTCCTGCCAGTGGCGTAACAACAGGATGTCGGAACTGAGATAATGTCACGGGCCCCCGGCCCTCTCGGGCCGTTAGAACATGAGGATCCTAACATTTATTATTACAGCATTTAGTAAAATTTGCCACGGGCCCCAAACGGTATAGTTACGCAATTGCTTCCCAATATTGAACAATTAAAAAAAGGGAAAGCTATTAGTTTCGGTATGATTTTCCTCAGATCTCGACGTTTTAGGGTCCTAGGAAGCTATTCTGACTATTTTTGGATGAACGTTTGTGTGTGTGTATGTGTGTCGCACGGTATCTTTGACCGATTCAACCGATGGAGATCGAGTATTAGGGCATTCGAAAGGGTTTATCGAGACTTATATCTGATTAGACTTTGAAGTCGATGGGTCAAGTAGTTTGAAAGTTATTCAAAGAATAAAAATTAGCAAATGTTGTAATGTTAGGTTATTAACACATAGCATATATTATGTTATAATTTTTTATAGGTACAATGTTCATTATAATGTTATGAACAAGGATCTTAAAACCTTTTTTTTTTCAGAGTTGTTTGTTAGTACCTGTCAAGTTTTTTCTAGAAACACATCTCGGTTCCTTCCCTACTTAAAAATAATGCAGGTAAAAAAAATGTAAGCCGTCGTGGGACGCCTGGCAGATGTGAAACATTTTAAGCGAAATTCTTGTAACTAAATTTCGCCCTGTCGTCTACTTAATTTCACTCTGTCAATTAACGAAATTCTAGTAACTAAATATCGCCCAATAACTAAATTTTGCCTACATCTAGTTGTCACCTTTAACAAAAGCCAAGTTATAATCCAACGCAAACACAAAGTAAGCGTCACGCGCTGTCATCTAACGGAATATTAGTAACTAAATTTCGCCCTGTTATCTAGATATCGCCTTCAACTAAAGCCATGTTTAATTCCAACGCACTAAAACGTAACGTCCTTCCATAAAAGAGTCGCGCCAATTGCACGGTTTTAAACCCAACCAAACACGCCATTGGCCTATTATTCACATCAAAAACACAACTTATCTAAACTGTACGTGCATTTCCAATAAGCTTTATGGTAATTATTAGGAAAAATGGCTTATTATAATATATGTATAGTAAACATAATATCATCTATCCACTAGCAATACCCTCAATACAACCCTGTACAGGCAGGTCAGTAGTATACTTCTTTTATTTCTATATTATATTGATATATCTTATTGTTAAGTTCTATTCAATACATGTCTAATTTTCTTATCACCGTTTTCTCCAAACAACAATTGAATATAAATTATTTGTTATCTTTGTTATGAATGAGCGTGGGCGAACACAAACCGATATTCAAAAAAATACAATACTGTTTTAAAAACGCATTTAAATTTAAATAGAAAATATTAATGTTTGAAAAATTGAAGTCATTTTTCAAGAATATATTCAAATAGATAAATGATTGTTACGATCTCATTTGCTTGTTTTCTTTGTTCATTTAGTTTTAGTTACATACAACGTCCGTAATACTATACTACCGCGTCTTCTTAATTTTAAATGTACCACAAAATGTGTGTTTTTTATTTCTTTGATGTTATATTTAGAAAATGAAAACAACAAAAATGTAGAGCTGGAGATATTTTGTATAATACTTTACTCATAGATTCGCTCGTGTTTTGTTAGTTTTGAAGGGAATTATGTTTTAACTGGAACTTAGCGGAATAAAAATCCTGTATCTAGTTTAAGATGGTAGCAGCGACGTCAAATTGTACGAAAAAATCTATTTCGGTACAGTTTGTTAAACAGCAATACATGTATAATTCGTGTACGTATGAGAGTGAGTAACTATGCATGAAAAATATCGTGACAGCGTCGCAGTTGAACAATAATTAAATCATTCAATTTCATCGGTAAATTGTCAAAAGTAAGCGCTGTTGTCAAGTGTCAACACGCATTTTATAAGATACTAGCGGTCCCGTCCGGTTTCACCCGGGTGCAAAAGAACGAATGGGGAAGGAAGGGACATGAGTACATTAGTTTACCGAGATGAATGTTGGGTCCAAATGTTTTGCAGTTTTCGGCAGTTCCCTGCTTTATTACTTATTTTAAACTCAAACCTTCATTTTTGATGAAAATATTTAGCCTTAGTTGCTGCACACTGTTTTTTTTTTAATTAAAAAAAAAATCAATAATTACTGTATAATTAATAAAATATAATAAATATTTAATTGAAAACACTGTAGGAAAATTATTTTTATATATAGGTACTGTAATAGTTTTCAAATGAGCTATTATTTAGATTTATTTAATTTTAATTAGTTGTAAATAAAACTAAAACAAATTTAAATGATAGCCTTAGAAAAAAGCAATGTAGAAAATAAAAAAAAAAACATTAAAAACATATTCGTCCAAGGTGGGGCTCGAACACACGACCCTGAGATTAAGAGTCGAGCGCGCTACCGACTTAGCTAACCGAGATTCGGTAGGTGCACCGCTAATATTGGGATATTCTGTTACGGCATTTCACCTGAATATAAGTATATGGTGAAAAATGTTGACTGACATTCTGCAACATTTTTCATTGATTTTCCGCTCCTATTAGTCGTAACGTGATATTATATAGCCTATAGCCTTCCTCGATAAATGGGCTATCCAACAAAAAAAAGTTTTTCAATTCGAACCAGTAGTTCCTGAGATTAGCGCGTTCAAACAAACAAACTCTTCTGCTTTATATATTAGTATAGATATAGATAATTTGTTTGGTACTTTTTTGACCAATAATTATTTTTTTCTCGTGATTTTCAACGCTGACAATAAATAAAACTTTAAACAGTGGTTCTTAGATATGTGACTAACATATTCTAAAAATTACGAATTCTTCTCGGTTATATTACCCAATAGCCATTAGCTAATAATTGCGAACAGCTGTCATTCGTGTTTTTACGTCTAGCCTCAAAGCTGCTTACTCTGTATTTTTATGTAATTAATTAATTAATGTAATTAATAAGCGTACTTTCGACCGAGGTATCAAGGAAAGTAGTATACACCACACGGGAAGAAGCTTTTAAAACCTTGAACTGCGCGTCATAATGAAAGAATTTCAAACTTTCTGCGCTTGCGGTGTAATAAACTATTTATTTATATATATTCTCAAACTTTATAATGAAGTTTACTTATAAATAACACAAAAATGAATAAAATTTTATAATATATAAAAATATAGTCAATATATGTATAGGCATTTAATCAGTAGCTACATTTAAGTGTATGGCACATAATACTCCTAATTGGAAATATTTGTATTTAACTTATGAGATTCAGTCAATAAACAAATAAGACAGTCTACCGACGAGATGCAAAAACATGTAAATCGAGTTTATAAAATAAGAATTATTATAACATAAACCTTTCATCCACTTTTTTAAATGTATTAAAGTGTTTTATAACCAAATTTAAAAAAAAAACGGTGCAAGCCGAAGTCGCGCGGAGAGGATTCTGTGAGAACTTCAAGACAGAATTTTTGATTAGGTTTTTTGATACACTATAAGTGAAGTCCTATTCTCTATTTTTGATGTGAAATATCTAATGGCGCATTTGGTTGGGAGTAAAACCGTGCATGAGATGACGTTTTATGAGAGGATGTTAAACATGGCTTAAGTTATAAAGGCGACATCTAGATAAAAAGGCGAAATTTAGTTACTAGTATCTTGTTAGATGACAGCGCGTTGAACTAGGTATACCTAGCTTGGCTTTTGTTAAAGGTGACAACTAGATGACAGGGATTACAGGGTGAAATTTAGTTACTGGGCGATATTTAGTTACTAGAATTTCGCTTAAATTTATGTTTCTGCCACGCATCCTACGATGGCTCACATTTTTTTTTTTAATTTGGTTTGATTTTTTTGGTATCATTTTTTTTAAATAATAATGTTTTTACAGCAGAAATGCGATATAAGCCAGATGTCTTTAACAGTCTTGCTGTTTTAGAATCTAAATGTAAAAGAGATAATTAATAATTTTAATGGTTATAGGCGATTAAAATTATTAATTGCCTCTTTCGCAGAAAGAGGTTAAAAACGATTCGACGCGTTTTGTTTCAATCGGGAACCGCTTCAGCCATATTAAAGTTATAGGTTAGCGCGAACAAACACGGAAAAAACTCAGAACGCTCTCTTTTTTTGAAATAGGTTAAAAAAACTTGTATATGACGTCGATTTCCAGTATTTATTAAACGCTTTATATTAGTTTGGGTTGTAAATATGTATGTGGGTATGTATGTAACTAACTGTCCGTAACGGAATCTTTGAGCATAATTTTCACCAATTTCCCGAAGTCTGATTAATTTGAAACTTTGCATACGTATCAAGGACCGATGACAATGCAATAATTTGATAACAGTTTCCCATTATCCTTATTAGGACCCCCAGGATTAATAAATTCTTTTATAGATCCTCTGTAGTAAACGCTTTATTTTCACCAATTTCCCGAAGTCTGATTAATTTGAAACTTTGCATACGTATCAAGGACCGATGACAATGCAATAATTTGATAACAGTTTCCCATTATCCTTATTAGGACCCCCAGGATTAATAAATTCTTTTATAGATCCTCAGATTAATTTGAAACTTTGCATACGTATCAAGGACCGATGACAATGCAATAATTTGATAACAGTTTCCCATTATCCTTATTAGGACCCCCAGGATTAATAAATTCTTTTATAGATCCTCTGTAGTAAACGCTTTATTTTCACCAATTTCCCGAAGTCTGATTAATTTGAAACTTTGCATACGTATCAAGGACCGATGACAATGCAATAATTTGATAACAGTTTCCCATTATCCTTATTAGGACCCCCAGGATTAATAAATTCTTTTATAGATCCTCAGATTAATTTGAAACTTTGCATACGTATCAAGGACCGATGACAATGCAATAATTTGATAACAGTTTCCCATTATCCTTATTAGGACCCCCAGGATTAATAAATTCTTTTATAGATCCTCAAACTAAAAAGTGAAAAATAAAATATAGTTTAAAAAAAACTAAAAAACACGCTTTATATCGGACTAAAAAGTAAAAAATAATTGTTTTAAAATAAGCTTAAAAAGCGTTGGGCGCTCGATGTACGAAAATGTGGAACAAAGCGCCCCACGCTTTTTAAGCTTATTTTAAAACAATTATTTTTTACTTTTTAGTCCGATATAAAGCGTGTTTTTTAGTTTTTTTTAAACTATATTTTATTGTTGCATCTTTATCATAACTCACCCACTCAGCATTACAGCTTAATTGTACAGTGTTACACAATTGGGGTATGTATCTTTTTATACAAATATTTGTTATTCGTTGAACAACACAACTTCCAGTTGGTTTATTTAATTAGAGCTCTATTTAAATGCAACCACAGCACTACGTTTCCCCTCACATTGCTCGTTATAAATACATAATGTTCTTATATGCATATTATTATTCTATATGCACCTAAAATAACACACACAGCGAAAATGTTTAGTTAATATAAGAAAATTCAACAATATTTTGTTTGAGTATCTACAAAGCAACCTCTTATATCAGAGTAGAAAGCTCTATAAAGGCGGCTGCACACGAGTCTGGTTTTGGTGCTAAATTTATTGCTTGATTTCCCTGCTAGGTTACAAGCGTGCTGTATAGAGCTGGATTTGGTGACGGTTTGTTCCAAGCAGCCAGAGAACGATAACAAAACCGTCACCGTCTTGCGCAGTAGCTAAAAGGAAACTGTTTATATCAATTTTTGAGCTACTTGCGCAGTAGCAAGACTGTGACGGTTCTGTTACCGTTCTCTGGCTACTTGGAAGAAACCTTATGTGTTGGCTTCACACGATGAGTGTTTTGAAGCTAGATTTGTAAGTGGCTTTGGTACGCGCTTAGTGACTGTTCGAATGTTAACACAAGTGGACGTTTATTGTCTCTGAACATTATGACGCCATGTTTGTTTTTGACGTTGGCCCATGTAGCCCGCGTGAGATTGATTATTACTCAAAACCAGCAGAGATTCAAGCACGAAGAATAGCCTCGGTTCTAATTTTGAAATTAAGCTTCTAAACAGGCAACGGAACCCGGAGTGACGTCAATTCCAGCATCGCAGCCAGCAAAAGTCCTAGCAGTGATTCCAGCGAAAAAAAACAGCGTCGTGTGCAGCGGCCTTAAGAGATGACGTTCTGAATTGGTTCTTTTATATTTAACACTAGCGGTCCCGCCCGGTTTCACCCGGGTGCAAAAGAACGAATGGGGAAGGAAGGGACATGAGTACGCACATTCATCTTAGTTTATCGAGATGAATGTTGTGTCCAAAATTCATAATGATCAGCGTTACCATTCAAAAGTTTTTGTCGTTAAAAAGCAGTATTTATACTTTTTTTAAGTAATAAATTTCTTTTAATATAATAAATATTTAATTGAAAACACTGTAGGAAAATTATTTTTATATATAGGTGCCTATAGTTGTAACAGTTTTCAAATGAGCTATTAATTAGATTTATTTAATTTTAATTAGTTGTAATAAAATTTTAAAAAATTGAAATGTAAACCTTAGAACAAAGCAATGTAGAAAATAAAAAAAATATAGATATTCGCCGACGTGGGGCTTGAACCCTAGATCCTGGCATTAAGAGTCTTACAATCTACTGACTGAGCTATCCGGGCTTGTACTCTTGAACGCTAATATTGCAGTATTTAGTTAAGGCATTTCACCTGATAATATTTGTCGGACGGACTAATTTTGAGACACATCTTGCAACATTTTTCATTTATGTTCCGCTCCAATTAGTCGTAGCGTAATATTATACAGCCTATAGCCTTCCTCGATAAATGGGCTATCAAACAAATGTTTTTTTTTTTCAATTCGAACCACTAGTTTCTGAGATTAGCGCATTCAAACAAACAAACAAACTCTTCAGCTTTATATATTAGTATAGATATAGATTATACAACTTCATATTTGAAATACGCACAAATTAAGTACATACACTTGGAATTAGAATTTTTCGATTATTTGGGAAGTTGGGAAAATAAAAACAAAATTGAAAAATGTCTTATGTTTGAATGAAAAAATTCTGGAATTATGTATGCATTTTAGGGCGAGACTGTCCACTCAACATGAAATATTAATAAATTTATGTATCTCGAACGTGAATGCCGTTATTATGTACAAAGTTATGACGGTATGGAAAAAAACGAGTGCTACCGAGTTTCAACAATCACACTATGTTCCCCTGCTCAAAAGTCGGAACTGATATCTAGTGTTTAAATTTTAAGTCCGACACTGAAATATCAAAAAGGTTAGTGTATGTTACACTTTTGTATAACAAACGTATAACTCGACATATAACGACAAACTCCTTAAAACGTCGAAACTCGAAATTACTTAACTCTAGGTGGTTTACGTTGTTGCTCACACAAAATCACACCCACCCCCACTCTAAAATTAACGACAACAATACGTCATCATTAAGCAATAAACATTACTTGTTTGTAATTTTGTTGCTTTGTTGTCGGCATCATGTGTACCAAAGATTCTAAAAAAATTTGTTTGATGGGATTATCTTTCATATTTTAACTCAGCTGCTTATCGATAAGTTGTCATATTCTTAGTTACCCACAAAATTGCAAACTATGAACATGATGATTAAAAGAAAATCTTTGTGTAATGACGAAAAAGTTAATACGCGCACTAGAGGCGGTAGAAAAGATAAGTGATGTTGGAAGACGCTTTGGATTTAGTCGCTCGACGGTGTCAACAATATGGATTATTGGAATAATGGATTATTTCTTCTCTCCGTTTAACGACAACTCTCAATAACGCCACAAAGTGCACAGTCCCTTGAGTGTCGCTATATAGAGTTTACACTGTAGTTTCAAAAGTGTTAACGTTTTTTTACACTGGAGCACGATACCAAACACAGCTACAGTGAAAGTATTCTGTCTAACAATAGAGTGTAGGCACTTTACGACATGGTTTAGTTAACAGCATTTATATATTCGATTTAACTTACTAAACCCTTGTTTTATTAAAGTATCTTACTGTGAAATCTACTTACGTAGTCACTTACTAACTAAAACTTTTTAACTGCATAGTTAGTGGTGTAATGCCGAGTCCATCAAAGAAGTTATCTAACTCGAAAGTGGCGTAGAATTAACGTTCGTTGGATAACAAACTTAAATGCCGTGCTCCCGGATACAGAAAATGCGACTGCTATAGCTGCCAAACTTATCATTGTAGATTTACAAGCCTGTCTTAAAAACACTTTTATTCCAAAAATTTAAAAAAGTTTCAAGTTACACGATTTTTTAGATTTCTGGACCCATCCCTCTCCCTACGTCACATTTCCCCTACCTAATAAAGTCACACTGCGACACTTCTATCCTATAATTAAATAATTCGTAGAAAATTTTTACCATTCCAACCCACAAGTGGGGAATGGTACTAGTTTAGGTCAAAATTCATTTTTCAAAATTTTACAATATTTTTTCGTTTTGAGGTCCCCTGAATACAATAAACATGTTTTTGGAAAAAAACTCCGTGCGTCTGTTTGTTTGTGAGCACGATACAGATCAAACGGATGAGCGAATTAAAACCAAATTTTGAGAGGATACTTGGTATGCAAATATGAAGAGCCCTATTGTTTTTGAGGAAAATTGGCGCATGCGCAGAAGATATATATGCTATAACGATGTTTTCTATACAGATTGTATCAAATCAAAACGGTCCATAGGACATTCTGTGTGTAAGACAGAGACGATATATAAAGATCTAAAGCAGTAAGTAAGAATGAGATAAATGATCGCTAATATAGTTACTGTGGTTACGTAAATAAATAATTACGTACACTGTAAATCTTTTTTATCAATAATTTCACTAGTGAATACTGACATTTGATAAAATTGCGTTTTTTACTGTAGAAAACAAAGACGATACTATTAGATTGTATAACCACAGTAACTATAAGCGATCATTTATCTCATTCTTACTTACTGCTTTAGTGCTTTATATAATATCGTCTCTGTCTTACACACAGAAGAACCTATGGACTGTTTTGATTTGATACAATCTGTATAACAATGGTATACTTTTCATAACGGGTTATTAATCTAGGTATGTATTTTTTTTGAAAGTTCTGTTAAATTTTTTTTGACGTGATAACGTCTTATAAATTGATGAAACACCGGCTGCATGCACGAAAAAGTGTCACGTTCCGAAAAGTGTCACGTTCCACCTGAGCGTGCACTTGCAATTTTTCATCAATGTTTCTTTATGACGTTATCACGTAAAACTATCGTCCGTAAACCGACTTTACAGACAACCATTTGTTTCTAAACTTTATAGTTTAGGAAATATTTTGAAAATAAAAAAAAACAGCTGTTCTTTTGTTTTGTAGATCTGTCAGTTAACCATGCTTTGATTAATTTTTACATGACGTAGAACATGTTATGACAGATTTGGTTATTCCATCTTGCCATACAGCTCTTGGATCGACATCATTTTTAGTTGAGGGACCAAAACAGTGGAGGCATCAAAAATAAAAAACAGTTTTTAAATAAATGTAAAGAAATGCTGCTGGAAAATTATGAATATTTTTAACCCAATTTTTTAATTTTTGACGTGATAACGTCTTATAAATTGATGAATCACCAATCTTATAAATTGATAAAACACCGACTGCATGCACGAAAAAGTGTAACGTAACGTTCCTAACGTTCGTAACGCGTAACGTTCTGCCTGACCCTGTGCGTGCTTTTTGCTAATTTCTCGCTCAATTTAAATCAGATCGGTTTGAAACCAGTCTTAAACGAAAGAGGAGAACATTTTACACAGATTTCGTATAACAGAATTTGCCTAAACAGTTTTTTTATACAAATTTATATAGAAAAATAGCTGTATAAATGCAATGTTGTCTAATGCATGGCGCGCGCGCGACGCGGTCGGTCGTCTTTGTTTGCCGTACATGGAAATTAGAATATAACGTATGTCTTGTCTTAACATGAAAACGGCTGCATTTCTAATGTTTAATTCAATTTTTTGACATTAGTATTTTCTGAAATGCAACGCCTTCTAAGTTAACTATTGGAATAACTAATTAGTATTAGAACATAATACTTTGACAGTTGCAAACGTCACTTTTGACATTTCTTATCATTCCGACACCAAGGATAAGCGGATTGAAACCAAATTTTGGGAGGATGTTTGATATGCAAATATGAAGTGGCCTATTGTTTTTGGGGAACATCGGCGCATGCGTAAAAGAATATATCTCTTATAATGATGTTTTATATAATAATAATATAGTTTTTAAAACGGTTTTTACTCTATCTATTTTTACTAGAAATTTTTGTAAATTTTTTGGGGAAAATCGGCGCATGCGCAAAAGAGATACATGCCATAGTTGTTTTTTATATAATAATAGTGTACTTTTTATAGTGTTTTATTATTCTACTTAATAAAATTTACCTAAATTTGAAGCGAAAGATGCAATATCATAGATTCGAATTATTATAATTATTATATAAATTTAGGTTATGTATTACGGAATACGTTATCACGTAAAACTATCGTCCGTAAACCGACTTTACAGACAACCAATTTTTTTTTTAATTTTTATGTTTTGACGGCTACAACTTTAATAATTTTATGTCAAGATAAATATCTCATGTTTTGTATATCTTTTTGTATATTTTATCAGAGAGGGCATGTTAACATGTTATTTAGGTAACCATGGCAACGAATAGCAAATATCATATTGAATACTAGTCATTACCCGCGTCACCTAACGGGATATCAGAAATTTTTTTTTATTATACTACATCAAATAACATTTTGAAGTTAAAATGGTCTCCTCGCCCAATTGGCTGGAATTTTTTATAACAATTAACTTACATTAAATACAATCGAATAAAAAAATAAGATAAAATTATAAAAACACGACTACTGCAGACTCTTAAAGCTTATTAAAATCACTTATAAATAACTCACTGATTATTTTTAACAAAGTTATCATAGGTACTATTTTCTTTAAATTGAGTCCAATGTAAATCAAAAAGCGATATTCAACAATTAAAGTCAGTATGTCGATTTAAATGAAAATGGAAGGCTAAACACAATTTGAAAGCTATATATCAAGCTAAACAAAATCCGCACAGCTCAAAATAATTTATTATTGCATGTGTATGAAGATTTTTTTCTTTTACAAAAAGTTAATTTTAATTTTATGTGTATGTTTAATAATATAATATGTACCACAAAAATAGTTTTCTATTTTCCGACAATAAATTAAATTCCATTCGCGTGAAGTTTGGACGGTTAGTTTTTGATGTGGTTATTCAAAATGACCGCATCAAAGTAAATTTGGTTGGGAAAATACTTTAGTATAGTAAAATATTCTTTTAAATAGTTGTTGAATATCATGTAACAGTTGTTTATACAGTCTACAAACATTTTACCGTACCCTACTGTATAATACATACATTTCTTTCTCTTGTCGGTATGAAAGATTTTCATACAGTATCCACATAAGTTTTCAAAAATCCATTTAGGTACTTTAGCCTGGTATTATAAAAACAAAAGAGGTGAAAAAACTTTTAAGTTAAACGGTTTTATTGTACAATCAATAATGTACTAAAAACTAGAAAATAATTATAGTTACCATATAGGAGGCTTTGATTCAACTAAAATAAAATCATGGAGGCATTTATAGTTATGTCAAAGAAGACAGTCGAATGCAGATGATTTCCAATCTCAAACAAATAATTTTCTACTAAATGCACCCCGAGATTTTATTCAGTTTAATCAAAGCTCCCTATAGTGACTCATAATTAGTTTCTAGTTTTTTGTACATGATCGATTGTACTATAAATGCGCTTAACTTAAAAGTTTTATATCTATTTTATTTTTGTGTTTAGTGTGCTTTGTTAAAAGTGTGATTTGCATTCGGACGAAACCGGAGCGGTCAGTTAGCGATTATAATATTGTATTTGTCACCACATACGTATGCAAAATTTCAACTCAATTGGATAACGGCAAGTAGTTGAAAAAGCTGTCTGAAAATATGTAACAAACAAACAAATATACAAAGTAAATCTAAATAAAACCGTATCGAAATGCTCAAAATATGTTCTTTCTTCGGTGATTCATCTATTAGCCTGGTCAAGAACTGACATACATGAGAAAAATAGACCCAAATCTCCAAAAAATAATAGCAATAGCTTACTTTATTCGGAAAAATATCCCGAAAAAGACTTATTTTTATTTTTTTCGCCGACAAAAATTGCAATTGTTATAAACAAAAAACGAAAAGACAAAAGAAGCCCCTCAGATTTTGGCAATTACTCAAAAACTATAAGCGATAGCAAAAATTGGAAGAAAGATTCTTAAAGACGAGAAAATTTCCAATAATAAAGTCCCATCTCCCGGAACTCTATCTCTATTATTTATAGTTTTAATTTAACGTTGAAAATAAGTGTCCGGGATTAAGTATATATGTAAAAAAGGCTCCATGAAGCATAAAATTTATAGATCAATTATTTAAACATTTTTTGTTGTTTTCAATGAAGACTGTTTTTAGAAAAGAAATTATGTAGTTAACAAAGCCTCACTTTTGTAAAAATAAATTTTAAAAAAAATTCAACCGAAGTTTACCCTTTCAAGTGTTAAGATGGTACCATAATTTTTTCAAATTTTTTAATTGTTATTTAATGCTTAAAAAAATATTTTATGTGCTTTCTCTCAACAGGGCGTTGCGCTCGAGCTGTAGGAACGGGCGCGCGAAACTATGAATAATAGAGATAGAGTTTCGGAATTGGGACTTTATTATTATCTTTAAGAATCTTTTCTTCAATTTCCGCTATCGCTTATAGTTTTTGAGTAATTGCCAAAAATCTGAGGGGCTTTTTTGTCTTTTCTTTTTTTGTTTATAACAAATGCAATTTTGTCAGCGAAAAAAATAAAAAAAAACGTCTTTGTCAGAATATTTTTTCGAATCGAATAAGCTATTGCTCATATTTTTTTTCACATATATCTCAGTTCTTAGGATATATAGCCTTTTAATAAATTCGCCCCTGTGTACCTACTCAAACACTCAATTACTTTACTTCGATGAAGTAGGTATACTTAAATTATATGTACATATTTTGTAACCTTAGAAATATCAAGCAGCTAATTTACGGTATTATATTACAGAAACCGTGACTCTGGCATTTGAACTTTTTACTGTTTAAACGAGAAACATCCGTTCTATAAAGTTTATTATAGTGACTTGCGGTCATTTCACAATAATTTTCAAATCAACTAAGGCCCACTACATGCTAAGCTATTTAACACTAATTTACTGCATTAGTCACAAAACTAATATGACGTTAAACAACATACAAATTAACATTTAAAAATCAGAAAAATGTTAATATACTTATTTAATTTCTAAGGACATAGTATGCATATTAAGTACCTGAATTATGTTATTTTTATGCCAGAAAAATATTATATATTATATAGATGTTATTTTTATAATAGAAAAATACTGAATAGATATTTTTTTATTCATAATAAGTTACCTAATCTGACCAAGTACTAATGACTTTTAAAATTTACTATGCAATTTAGATATTTCCTATTTCAAATAAAATTTAATTTCAAATAATATAATTTTAACTTGAATGATAATTTTATTATGCCAAAAACAACAGACGTTTGTATAAAATGTCTTCTGCTATTTGAAAAACATTTTTTTTAGTTTTGAACAGAAAATGACAAATCTATGTATACAGAATGATTTTTAAGTTGATTTTTCTTTTTAAACAGCGTGTAGAAATCAAATAGACGAACAAAAATGTTAAGTAACTTTTTTATCAAAACCCAAAAAAAGAGAGAGAAACAGCCGTTCAAAGTTTAATTAAATTTTATTTAAATAATTCCAAAGCCCGGTTAACACACGCGAAGAAATTACAGCACGAATCGGAAATGCATCCCAAATAATTCGCGGAAGGACCTTATCGCTACTACAAGCATGTACAGAAGCATGGTTATGATGCACGCATCTTTGTTTCCAACGAAACGGGGACAACTTCCAACAATTTCTGTGAATACTTAATAATGACATAACATATTTCCATAGTGACATAACATAACGCCAGGACCGACCTCAAAATTTGATTAAATTTAATAAAACTTTGAAAGCCCTTTTCTGTTTCATTTTTGAATTTTGATAAAAAAGTTAGGTACTTGAAATATTTATTCATCTCTTTAATTTCTACACGCTGTTAAAAAAAAAAATCAACTTAAAAATCACCTGTATAAATAAAATGTGAATGTACATTTGTTCATAAATTTTCAATCTACGAAGGCTCTTCACCGATTCCTTTGAAATTTTGTCCAAACGTTGCATTCGAATACGCGCGTGTTTGATATATCTATCTATACTAATATATAAAGCTGAAGAGTTTGATTGTTTGTTTGTTTGTTTGAACGCGCTAATCTCAGGAACTACTGGTTCAAATTGAATAAAAATTTTTTTTGTTGGATAGCCCATTTACCCAAGAAGGCTATAGGCTATATAATATTACGCTACGACGATTAGGAGCGGAGCTTTAATGAAAAATGTTGCAAAAAGTATCTCAAAAATAAGCTTCTATTCATCAGAAATGCACTAACTAGATATACTCATATTAGTGATGAAAGAACATAACCTCTGGTAGATCAATCGGTAGCGTATGCGACTGTCAATATCAGGGTTGTGGGTTCGAGCCCCACGTTGGGTGAATATATTTTTATTTTTTTTTTATTTTTTACATTGCTTTCTTCTAAGGCTTACATTTAAATTTATTTTAATTTTTTTAAATTCATTTAAAAAAAATTATTCGTTAAAAAAAGTTTAAATACTGCTCTTTATCGACAAAAACTTTTGAACGGTAACTCCGATCATCATGAAATTTGGACACAACATTCATCTCGGTAAACTAAGATGAATGTGTGTACTCATGTCCCTTCCTTCCCCATTCATTCTTTTGCGCCCGGGTGAAACCGGGCGGGGCTGCTAGTTATTATATACAGATTGTATCAAATCAAAACGGTCCATAGGACATTCTGTGTGTAAGACAGAGATGATATATAAAGATCTAAAGCAGTAAGTAAGAATGAGATAAATGATCGCTAATATAGTTACTGTGGTTACGTAAATAAATAATAATTTACGTACACTGTAAATCTTTTTACCAATTTATCAATTAAAACAACTACAAATAAATTTATTATGTTGGCGGTTGAATTACCACCATAAAACCATTTAATTATTTGGATTTTTTCCCGAACAGTATAAATAGCCATTTTATCAATAATTTCACTAGTGAATACTGACATTAGATAAAATTGTGATTTTTACTGTCTAAAAACAAAGACGATACTATCAGATTGTGTAACCACAGTAACTATTAGCGATCATTTATCTCATTCTTACTTACTGCTTTAGTGCTTTATATAATATCGTCTCTGTCTTACACACAGAATGTTCTATGGACTGTTTTGATTTGATACAATCTGTATAGATGTAACAGATGAAAACATGCCACTATCTGTACTATTTTTACGGCAATGGAAGCGCTATTTGTTAGGAATTAAGCAACACACGCTATACTAAATATTTTACGGCAACGTGGGCGCTATCAGCTGTTGAACGTAACAGCAGCACGCGCAAAATCAGACTAAGCCACAGCAACGCGTGGCCGGGTACAGCTACCAGGATATATTTGTTTGTAATTTTACCTGAATGCACTGATGATCCACAGTATCGCATCGGCGAAAATTCACAATTTCCCAGAGCCACGTCACAAAAAGCAAGTCATCAAAGATTTACAGTTTACAAAAATGTATATTCTTCAAGAACTTAATAGTTTTTTACATGCTTACACAAAAGTATTTAATAAAATAAAAAACTAAATTCGGAGAAAATCAGAAAACTGTATTAGTAAAATTCACTTTGATATGCAAAATATTTTAAGTGAACACGAGGCTGGTTTTGTTGCTGGAATCGTTGTTGGGACTGCAGCGCTAGCTTCGAGGTTACACGTTGGATTTCAAAGATTGGAACCAGGGCTATTTTTTGTGTTTGTTTTGAGCAAGAACCAATTAGAAAACAGTATATTGTCATGTAGGCGACATGAGCAAACGCCCATAAACAAACATGGCATCATAGTGTGTATTTTGTTCAGAGACAATAAACGTACACTTTAGTTAACCTTTGAACTGTCACCGCGCGCGCACCAAACCCATCTACAAAGCCAGCTTCAAAACATGAATCGTGTGAACCGAACACGTAAAAGCCATAACGAAATCCCGCGTCACAACACGTTTAAAAACTAGCAGCCAAATCTAGCAAGAATCTAGCGGCAAAATCAGTCGCGTGTGCAGCGAGTTTAAAGCTTAAAACAATAAAAACATTTGCTATTATCAGCTAAACTCCGAAATTGCAACTGCATTTTTAGAGCGTCCGCACCTAACTCAACAAAGAAATTTATTACTTGACCGAACATGAGTTTTCAAAGTCGTATGAATATTACGCAACTTACTTTTTTCAATTTTTAAAACCTTAATAAGCAAAAGTCAGGGGCGTAGCAGAGAACTTTAATTTTATACCCTTTTATTAGTTTTAGCTACATGTATGATGTGATATTTTTAATTCACTTTGTACTGTAGGAAATTTCAAAATCAGGTAAAATGATTAACACAATTCTCAAATAAAACAATTACCTACAATATTTATTACAGTAACCGATCACGTTCACATTTCAATAAGTTCTGATAGCCTTTTACCAAAAAAGCTACGAATTTATATTGTATTGCGTAATAGTGCTTCATTAGATTTTATGTCATCACCAGGTCAGTTTCAAAATGCAGATGCAGCGGTTCAAAATAGGTGGATTACCTACAGTACCCACTTCCTGTTATCCGATTGAGTTGAAATTTTGCACGTATGTGAAGTTCAGAAAATAATACAATATTATGGTAATTAGCGACCTGGCTTCGTCCGCGTGTGAATCGAAGTATCGAACTTTTAAATTTTCACCTGCTTCCCGTCAACTGATTGCGTTGAAATTTTGGACACATGTGGAGTTTGTTTTTTAGTCTTTTAAAACCGACCTGGCTTCGGCTGGATGCGAATCGCACTTAATTCACTTTCCGTTTATTCGATAGGGTTGAAATTTTGCACAAATGTGCAGTTCCGATGGTAATACAATATTATGGTAACCAGCTCATCGCCCCGGCTTCGGCCGGGTACGAATCTAACTTTTAAGTTTTCACCCTATTCCCGTTAACCAAGTTCAAATTTTGCACACATGTATGGTTCCGATTTGTGTTTTAGTCTTAAGACAAAAAATGAAATTAGAGTTTAAAAAAACTGTAACAACTCGCTTGTGAACAAAAAATAGCTAAGTACACTTCCAAATGGTTCTACTTTTACGAAAAATGAATAACTACTGATATCAAGCATCTCACACTTTTTTTATATTAAAGCTTATTTTGTTGTCAAATTATTTTGAATTTTATAGTTCATGAAAGCGTGTTGTTTTAGTTTTTTTTAACCAGAGGATCCTCCAAACTGTAAAGGTTGGGTATCACTATATTAGGCCAGTATACATGACATAATCATATATATTTTATTTGAAAGTAATTTCTAACTTAACTTTTTAAAATGTTGCATTCTAAAAACCAAAAATAAAACTTAGTGTCATGTTTATTATACTCTGAAACAAGAATAAGTTAGCTTTATATTTTAAACAATCGTTAAGTAGATATTGCATTCAAACTAAACAAGAAGAGAGTCGATGAGTTGCTATTAGTTGCTATTAAACTGTTCGAAATTGAATATTTACATTTTAATTGTTTTATTTTCCGAGACATGACATTAGACACATGTATGTGAATATTTATATATTATACACACATCTATGTTGTAGCTATATAATAGCTATTTAATATTATTTAGCGCTTAATTTTATTGGTTTATAGATGAAGAGGGTATTCATATTTAATTATTTCAACCGGTTTCATTGGAATTTTATTACACCTAGCATCTATGTCTAAATGACATACCGAATGTACATTTTACATCAAGTTTCTGACCAATTAAATAGACAAAAGAATTTTCTAAAACATGCAACGTCTCGGTCAAATCGGTGACTCTTTTCAAGGATTAAAGAGCAATAAATAAATATCAAACAAAAAAATTGCTTAATATTTTCTTATTGTTTTTATTTTGATTTTTTTAATTCTAATTACAAAATCCTATTATTACATATTGAAATATAGGTATATATTGTAGGTATATAGATTTAACTTATTACGCAGGAAAAGGATAGTTAAATTGTGCTGATATTTGAACGGTTCAGGACCCGCCAATTTTGAAAATGACTTCAAAACGCCGCCATTCTGTATATCCGTAGCTGCATCATTTCATCTATGAACATTTTTTCAGATTTTTTAATCACGTTTGAAAAGTTAGAGAAGGGGAACAAATTATTAATGAATTTAGCAGCTTATATCTCCAAAAATATTCATCTGAACAACTTTTAATGTAAGTATTGTCCAACAATCCCCAGTGCAATTGGGTACGCGAAAATAAAATTTTTCATCCCTCAGTTCTATATTTATATATAATGCTATACCTTTAAATAAAATTTGTTGTCATTTCTTTACATAATTGCGGTTCACATAAGACAACTGCAGTCTGTAAAATTTCATCAGAATCGATCGAAAGAGTTATAAGGCTGTGACACACGGACAGACAGACGGACGGATATATGACGATGTTTTTTCTTTTTTCAATTTTGCTACCAGTTAGCTACAGAATCATAAAAAGTGTTACTTGTAATCAGTAACGGCACATCGCAGACACTAGTGTTAGCTCGCATATAGTACGCGCCACGGATCTAAAAGGTTCGGAAGTTAGTCACAAACAGCGTCGCAAAGGTACATTTTAGAGGCGTTGATACTCCCACCACCTCCCAGCTACCTGCACGAACCGTGCTCTCGTCGGTGATTGGCTGTGATCGCTCGTTGCCTTTGTCACTTGTCGCTTTCCTGCTTTAAAGTACAGTCGAGTACGCTATTGTCAAGTTGTTATTGCTATGTTAGTTTTGTTGAGTTGCGAGTTTGTAGTTTTTCAACATTCGCATCTAACTTCCGAGCCTTTTAGATTCGTGGCGCGTACTATACATCTAAACTTTTCATCACGTAAAATGTACACCCGGTATACCCTATACAATACAATAAACTAAAGACACAATCAGCTGCTATGGCGCGTCCTTACTGAAAAAGAGCCGCGTGTCTTTTTTTTTGTATTTTTTTGTCGAAGCAATTTATTGATCTTTCAAATCGAATGTAATAAAACACAAATTATAATGATTATTATTCGCCGACTCTTATTCCGTCAAATGCTTGTGGACATTGAGCTAACACGCTTACTTGCGAGTTGTGAATTGTGATTTCTATCACATTTTGAATAACTCTCAAGTTAATTAATAGTTTCTTGTATTTATTTTAATGAAATTGTAAACACAACAGCGGCTATTTTTTAAATTAATAAAATACAGGAAAGCATCACATTATGACGTCTGGTGATTACTTTTCCAAATTAAAATTATTGGCCAATTAATTTTGTCATGCTTGTTTTGTAAGGCTACAAATATAAACACTCATGTTTTCTAGAAAAACAAATTATGTAAATTTAGTTTCTTTTTTAAATAGAACATTATTTTATACGAAGTTTTAAAAACAGACCTATAACCGAAGAGTCAATTAACTTATTTGATAAAAGCTTAAACTTTGTAGAATGACAAAATTCCACTTTTTCTGGGAAAAGTAACGAAGACCTGCCAGGTTTTTTTTTAGAAAATGAAAAATAGTCGAAAAGTAGGTAATGTTGCAAGGTGTCCCTCTGTATAAAATAAAAAACTCGGGTCGCAGTGCGAAACCCTGCCGACAATATAGTGTATTTGCTTTTATATAAGCAGTGTGGCTCTATTGTAAGAACTTAACTTTGTTTTTGGACAAAAGAAAAAAATTATCCCTTAATACACCCCTTAAAACAACATTTTTTTCTTAATTTCAATACTATATACCAATTCAACATCTGTATCAAATTATATACACCCTTCAGTATGCAAATCCATATCAATAAACTTGCGTTTTCATAAAATTTGTAAGTCCGGTCCTGTCGGGCCGATTTTATTAAAATTTTAGCAGCACATTTCAATAATTACTAAAGGGTTAAATTTCAAATTTGAAACGATTCTGAGAATTTTTTCGGTATTTTTGGGCCCAAAAACATTTTTCAACCCCTAAATGCCCCCCTTAAAGTGGCCCGATCAGGCCCATTTTAAATAGGCTTCGTGCGGTGATGGATTTTAACATGTGGTCCAAATTTCGTTAAAATCAATTAACTCCTTCGAAAGTTATTGCCCGCACCTATATTTATATATATATATATAAATATACAAATCTTTGATTAACGTCTGATTAGAACTCTTCAATAAATAAAATTATCGACCAATTTTTCAGACAATTGTCTGAAAAATTGGTCGATAATTTTATTTATTGAATATATAAATATATATATATATATATACATATATAAACATACTTTTCCAAAAATGGTGCCAAACTTTTTAGAAACTTATGAAACGTCGAGAAATTTTGGTCCGACCCCTAGGTCCCGCCATCCGACCGACGCCAATAGTGTAAGTGCCTTATGGCAAATACACTAATAATGTCATATTCGGATTCAGTGCACTCGATGACATATTTCTAGAGCTTAGGATTTTCTAAGATTGTAAATTCAATGGATATCCCTATATCTAAAATCTCGCTAAACATATCTGTAGCTAAAAATCTATTGGTTTTTGGGCTATGCGCCCATGGAAACTTTTTCTTAGTGACCTTTAACCTATAAAATAAAACCTTTTTCAATCAATTTAACCGAGAACCAAATCCCATAAGGTTTGTGCGGGGGGGGGGGCTCCTTTACAAAATAGTTAAATAGCCACCTAATATTGATTACGAACAACGACTGCACTGAGTACAAGATACCTATACAATTACGTAATGTAATGCACAAACACTCCTAATTCATTTTCGGTTAAATTTTACTTTAGATATTCCATTTAACTAGGTAAGCCGTCAAGAAAGTTGTTCGGTATTCTGTCGTTGTTTCATAATGTAAAATACACGTTTTAACTACATACATTGTAGGTCTACCTTAATCTTAATACGAAAGTTTTCATATAAATTACAAAATAAAGATGTTTTTGTTTCCTTGACTCAAAGTGGTACGTTATTAAGCCCGTTTCACAAATGTAAAGCTAAAATGGCATCTTTATTCTAAAATATAGAATTGATTATTGATCAACAACTATCAACAGTCAACGTTTTCCATAAAGCATAACTAAAATATTTTATATCTTCTATATAAATAAAAATGTAATGCTCGTTTGATCAAAATCATAAATCTTCGAAAGTTTTTAACCGATTACTTGGAAATTTTGACACAACGTTGCATTCGAATACGCATCTATTATACAGTGTGGTCACTTAAGTGTGCAACATATGGGAAAATTTTTAATTAAATGCACAACCAAAATACAAATATTGCCAAAAGTTGGTGCATGTCCGATAATCATATTAGGTGCTCTTAGAATTGTTGAAACTCAAACAGCATACAGGATGTTTACTATCGTTGCAACAAACATAAAGTTTGTGATTCCATAAAAAATTTAAAAAAATTAAAAATCTAAGTTAATTTTACAAATATGCCTGAATTTGAACAAAGTTATGCGAAATTGATTTGATTTTGAATAATTTATTAGTCTGTTTAAGGTAAGTATAAAAAAATTTTTTCAAGAAAATAATTTATTTGGTTTCTCAAAAAAAAAAATGTTTTTTCTTAGAAGGCTATGTTTTGGTATTTGGGCATAACTTTTAATTCTAAACAACTTTTTCTTATAACATTTCGCTGAATTTTTTTAAATAAGGGCACTTTACTCTTGTACAATTTTTATATTTTTTGACCCACCCTGTATGCTCTTTGAGTTTCAACAATTCTAAGAGCACCTAAAATGATTATCGGACATGCACCAGCTTTTGGCAATATTTGTATTTTGGTTGTGCATTTAATTAAAAATTTTCCCATATGTTGCACACTTAAATGACCACACTGTATAAATATCACACCTGTGAAAAACAGCGCCATCTATTAAACGTTAATGCAACATACGCTAAACTAAATATTTTACTGCAACGGGAGCGCCATCTGATGAAAGAACAGCAACACATCAAAACCATTTTTATATTTTTTAGCTTAATTGTTATTCTGAAAAAGGTACAAACCCGGATCGAAACGTTAATTAATTGAATTATAATTATATTTTGTTAATATATTGTCGATAATTTTATTTATCAAACCAGCCTGAAACACAGCAACGCGTGGCTAGGTACAACCAGATGTATAACAGTTTTTTTTTATTGCAAGTCGTTCGAAAACAGAATGGCATATTATTACAAAGGAATTAAAGTATAATGTAAATTAAAGCATAATATGGAATCAGAAAAGGCACCTCCTTAACTTTAAACACCCGATTATGATGATGATGAACAAGGATTTAAAAAAATGTGAGCCGTTGTGGGGCGCCCGGCAGATGTGAAACATGTAAACTTATTTATGTATTTTTTTTTCATATTGAAATGTTTTTTATCTGAACGAGTGAATACGAAAAAAATTTTTACCCACGCAACACTACATAAAAAAAAAAACACATTGAAACACGTTGAAATATTAAAGCCATGTTTAAAGGTATGTTAGATGTCGCCATCAACAAACGTTATTTTCGCCGTATGCAAGTTTAAGTTACAAGCAGCACTACTTAAATGACTGTTCCAGCAATTAATAAATGTCAGTTAGATGTCGCCATCAACAAAAGTCGTTTTAATGCAACGCATACACGCACCAAGCGATAACACACATTTTCGCACTGTCATCTAACGAAAGTCTAGTAAAAAAAATATAGTTTAAAAAAAACTAAAAAACACGCTTTATATCGAACTAAAAAGTAAAAAATAATTTTTTTAAAATAAGCTTAAAAAGCGTGGGGCGCTTTGTTCCACATTTTCGTACATCGAGCGCCCAACGCTTTTTAAGCTTATTTTAAAAAAATTATTTTTTACTTTTTAGTTCGATATAAAGCGTGTTTTTTAGTTTTTTTTAAACTATATTTTATTTTTCACTTTTTAGTTTGAGGATCTATAAAAGAATTTATTAATCCTGGGGGTCCTAATAAGGATAATGGGAAACTGTTATCAAATTATTGCATTGTCATCGGTCCTTGATACGTATGCAAAGTTTCAAATTAATCAGACTTCGGGAAATTGGTGAAAATTATGCTCAAAGATTCCGTTACATGCATACATACATACATAGTTAGTTACAACCCAAGCTAATATAAAGCGTTTAAAAATGAAACGAACGTCGCGACATCACAGCGTCAAGCGTCACAGTATGAACAGCGTCGTGCATTGCGGAATATGCTCGTTTTTACTCCCATCCAATCGCGCCAGTAGATATTTCACATCAAAAAGCCTTCTCTAATCCCAACCGACGCGACCTTGGGAATAAACAACAATTTAATCAGCATTAAAAAACAAAATAAATGACAAGTCCTATTAACTATAAGAATAAAAGATAATGCCATAATGTGATATTTCCCTGGTAAATGGTTGAAAGTTTAATTCTAGCAGGCCTGCGGTAGACTATAAAGTAGGAGATAATGTAAAGATGAGAGAGTGTGTAGATACAGATATAATATGTAGAGGGTAGTTTATAGTGAATGCAGAACATCTGCGTGAATTTGTCTTGTAACTAGTCAAGTATAGTGGTTGTTATTGTTGTGACGCGTCTCTCCTCTCTCCTTCCTTATCTCTCTCTTTCCCTCACTCATTCACTCACTCTGTATCTGTACTCACAAAACAAAACTGTTTATTATAATAGATGCTTGATAAAAATTATAAATGAAATTATGATGAATTGTACCTTCTATAATTCGGTTCTGTTTATCAGGAAAACCCACCGGACGACGTAAATTACTCAAAAGTATTTTAAGTAAACTTGAAACAATGTGACTGCTCAAATTGATTTGCACAGTTGCACCAGTTTAAAAACAAATTAATTAATGAATTCATACTAATATTATAAATGCTAAGGTAACTCTGTCTGTTACTTTTTCACAAGTAAACTGCTGAAGAGATTTCGATAAAATTTGGCAAGGAGATAGATTGCATCCTGAGGAAGGACATAAGCTACATTTTCCCCAAAAACCTGAAATGAAAGTTTGTATGAGGTACCCATCATTTCTCAAATTAGAGACACGAAAATTGATATACCTATGCAGGCTGTAGGTAAGAAATAAAGAATGACGTGTTTCAGCGTTTTTGCAAAACTATCCCTCAAAGGACAAAATGGGGGATGCTTTCAAAATTAACATGTATATTGGTGAGTTGTTATGCGCGCGTCTCCTAAGACCAAAAAAAAAAAAAACTGTATAAACATTGTGTTTTTAAGTGACGCGATGAAGTCTTCGGCTCCACTACTGTTGTTGCTGTTGTGTTTCATCTAAATCGCGTATAAACAATACTTGGAAAATTTCTATACCTAAATATTATTGAAATTATAGGGATGCGCGATGTACCTACAGCGGAGGTATCTGATGCTGATGGATTCAGTGCGCCTTCGGCTAGTGGCTGATAAACTTAACCGTGATTGCGAAGATACTTGTTATTGTTGATTGTGTAACTATCACAATATTTCCTAATATTAAATATTGGTCATTGCAAATTTTTTAAGTACATAAGATTTTCTTATTTATATTGGTTTTTCTGCAGCTCAGCCACTGTAACTGATCCTTACAAGATTAGGTCTACTACTTTTACAGAGGACTTGATCAAGCTCTTAACTGATCATGCACCCCTGAGAAAGCATCTGCACACGATGGGGGTACGTCAGAAATCGACACAGTGTAGAAATTGAAAAATGGACGACGAAACAGTCAACCATTCACTATTCGAATGCGAGGCCCTAGCCTACAGGAGAACAACCATCTTTGGATATATTGATGAGAGCGGAGTAATTCTTTAGAACAATCTAGTCACCAATCCTCTGGAACTCATGAGAAGATCCAAACTATTGTAGGACTAGATCCAGGACAAGAGGGAGCACAAACATTCTTCTAGGATGACGTGCAAAATGGATTAATAAGCCATAACCCCTAATTTAATCATTCATTCATTCAGGTCTACTACTTTTGAAATTCCAACACATATCACACTAAATTTTAAAAAATCATTCTCATATTTAGTCCTTAAATTATTAACTAACCTTCACATCATAGTACTTTGTCATGAAAATTTCAATTCAATTCAATTTTTTTTTATTAAATCATCGGCCAATCTAGACCATTTCTTTAGCTCCTTAATAATGTATGTACAATTATTTACACTATTATATTGCCTAATTGATATTTGTAACTTCTATGATATATTTTTCTGGTCCTACTGCTATTGATATTGCTATTGCCTATTGCTATTATTATTATTAAATAAGGTTATCGAATATTTACATAAGCACCTGTGCTTTACATCCATATATACGTACACTGCTGTATCATTCTCTCCCGAGCGTTCCGTACGGGGAGAGAGAATTAATTACTGCACAGTGTAAGTTTCTCTCCGGATGTCGGTTTCTGGGAATATCACAGAATATATAAATAAATGGATGAGACATTTTACCAGAGCTTCATTGTAATTATAATATTAAATTTATTGTCTGCAAAATTATATTTATGTTTTCAATTTTTTTTTTCTTTTAATGAATATATTATATACTACTCTAAATAAAATGAATATACCACAAATTCTATAAACAAACCGAATATTAACTCTAGATAATTAATGTGAGCACTATAATGCCCCTTCGCATAAATCACCAAGATTAAAGTTTAGAAATATTACATCCTGAGGATGGGGTTATATACAACCGAAACGCTGACGTGTGTCATTCATTTCCCGTAAACTTAATTATAAATCTTTATTTTTTATATGGGTTTTCATGTTTGTTATTTCTTTTTTTTTATTTATGGAAAAAGAAAGTGTGCTTCGACTACCAGGGTCATTATCACTACTGCCATAAGGCATATTATACAATAATTTGGATAACAATCAAATCATATTATGGTATATGTAATATCAGGTAAGTAAGTATTAATTTTCAGGTAAGTACTATTTTTCTGGTATATGTTATGTTAAATATGTTTTATTAAGTCTGTTGTTTTTATAAACTTCACTATTTTTCTTAGGTTTGCTGGTTCGTTGTTAAGGGCTTCTTGAGCGTCTTCGATTCTGCTGGAGATGTTAAGTTGATGTCGAGTATTACGATATTTATTGCAGGTAAGAATTAAATGTTCTACGGTTATAGGAGTTTGGCATGAATCACATACGGGTGGTGTTTCTTTTGTCTTCTACATTATAAATATAATTATCGTCGAACCCATGTATTTTCAACAAAATCTATTTTCAACTGACTTAACTCACGTATTTTTAAGTAATTAGCATTTACTTCTTACGCAAAGTGGGTCATCCTTTACTGCACACCAGTGGAAAATACGTTTGACAACGTCTAACCCCAAATTGATAAAAGTTTTTTTTTTCTGATTGGTCTATGACTGCCACGAAGATAGGATGCACAATAAGTTGAAAATACATTGTATTTTCTCATTAGATCCTTGAACAGTCATCAAAAAGATAGGCTCTGTCGTGGTAAAATTATATTTTATCATTTGAATCCATAAACTCACGAATGCAACCTTAAATATCAATTAATCAACGAAATCACCTAAGTCGGCTAGACGGAATATGAGAATCCTAACTAAACCCGGGCGTAACCTGGTAAAAACTCAATTATTCTTTGGGTAATGGGTACACTTCTAGGATCAAATCTTAAGTGGTTAAGTATTCAGTCAAAAAAGGAACACTAATATTTGACAAATAAAAAATGAAAAAGCTGCATATAGTACGAATATAGTACAATTCCTAGAATGTCGTTGAAATCATGCAATTCCAAGAACAGAGGATTCAAATTCGCGATAATTCCAAGATTTTACCAGAAATCCTAACCGCCTGGCAACCCTAGCATTGAATGCAAAATGATTATATCTAGAAACAGACCTATTCCACTGATCCCGCTCTTTACTACTCGCTGAATGGCCTATTCATCATTGGCATACGTTGTGTATGTTGTATTCCCTGACCTGACACTTCATAACATATAAATTTACACCAAATAATATCCCGTATATGAACATTCTAGTCAATAATAAATTAAACCTTGTTGTATCTCTCTGTTTCTCTCCCGTTCTACCGTTTCACAATAACGTGTTTACTTAACTAACATTTCAATAAATTAACTCATTTATCGCGCTTGCCTTGCCTTACCTTACCTTATTGTACCGCAACAATCCAGTTAATATCCTTTAGACTGGTTAAACGTACGCATATTAGACTATCTATCTGCGGTCACAAAGCAAACTTACTTAAGTCAGTGTTTTAGTACAATTAGGATTGATGGTGCTTTAACCATACCGTGAACGCGCGAGTAATAATATTTACACAATAAGTACATTTCTATTGCTTAATATTTACTGAAGATGGTTAAGATGTGAATAAATTGTCAGTATTTTGTTGAAAATGAAAACATCCACGTAACATTAAACAAAATAGAATTAAAAATATTTTTTTTATTTACCGTCTCTTATGTGATTCGTTGACGCCATATTTAAATATTACACCCTATATGTCATTCCCACAATTATTAAGACGAAGCTAACGACACCTCATTTATGTTAAAATTGTGCCAAAGAAATGGACATAGGGGGCGGCGTTCACAAATTAAGTAAGTCGTTTAGGAGGGGAGGGGGTCGAGTCGAACCTCACCCATTCTCACGTAGGGGAGAGGGGGGTCTCGGCAAATATCACGTAATTTTTTCCCGCAAGAAACAGTGTATAATTGCGAGAAAACTGGGTTAAATTTAGAAAAAATGTTTCTCCACTAAAATATGGTAAATCATATGCAATAATATCTATCGCGGTTAATAATATGTTTCTGTGATTCCAGACTACATTCTTTAAGATTTAAAATTCAATCTTTAAAATACAAGTCTTAATAAATAAAAAGAATTAAGCAAATTATGTTTATTTTTTAAATAAATCGAACGCAATCAAGCACAGATTTGCGTATTTAAATTAAATATACGCAATTTCTCACGTGAGATTAGAGAGGGGGGTCTTTGAGCGAAATCTCACGGAATCTCATCACGGGGGAGGGAGAGTCGAAAATTCTCCAAAGCCTCACGCAATTTGTGAATGCCCCCATACCCACATAAATACGTACATATTACATACATTCGAAAAACATTACTCTCTTTCTGGCGCAGTCGTATAAAAATATAGAAAATTAGCAAAGATTCAACATAAACATATTTGTCTCGTGGCCAGCGCTAGAAATATGTACAATGCGTGTATTATGAAATCTTAATGTTTCTAAGGATTCTTAATAATAGAACGTAATTAGACTACTATTGAAGCTTTTGGAGGTTTCCTTTCAGGTTCTAATTTGTAGCTAATTTATATTATCTGAATTTCTGAAAACATACAGTTAACGCAAATATTTAAACATTTTCATTAGGCTTTGATTATAATATTCTCGTGAGTACTCAAAATAATTGTTATCACAGAGATCGTAACACGTATTTCAGATACTTCCAAAACCAATAAAAATAATAGTAACTTTTCCGTTGAAGACTACATTCATTATAGAACAGGAACCATTATACGTGGGCACCTTATTCTTGGGGAATAAAAATAAGAAAAAAAGTGGCCTTGCTTTTATCACGAATAGGCACAAGGGAAAAAACTAATGAAATAATGCAGTCAAAAATAATTGTCAGAAGTACTAAAGTGGTTGCCGAAAACTAATGAGCGAGATAAAAGTATAAAAGGTTAATAATTATTAACCGGAACATTCGCAAATTTATACGACTTTCTTGTAAGATTAAAAGCAAACTGAATTAAAATTTATTTAAAAAATACTCTTATGCTATCTACCAAGCTTCCTGGTCTCAAGTGATACTAATGCATAATATCACGATCAAGTTCAGATGCTTCATTAATTTTATGTTAACCTCAATCTCAGACATATTTCTCTGTTAAAGTAATCTCCTTATCAAAGTATTTTCTTTATTTTAAAGTAGCTGTAGTACAAATATCTGAGTGTATCTTTAAAAAGCATCAATTTGTTATTTTTAACTGTGTGTAAAGACGTTACTGACACCTCATTAGTTTTCATGGCTGATGTTGATGAAAGGGAGGAAAAATAAACGTTCTTTACAACACATTAGATTTGGTTAATTGGAATCGTTGATATGATATCATAATCTCTCACATAGAGCTTACAAACAAATGCATTAGACACATATGCTGGAACACAAAAATTAAGATATTAGAAAAATGTTATGTTCCGTTATTAATAACTGGTTTTTCGCTAGCTTTTTAAAGACTCGCTGGAAAAAATAACTACCAATTCAAAAACCTAAATTCAAACAAAGAAGGTGACTAATTATTAATATTGGTACAATATCATAGCGCACGAACTGGGTCGCCTAAGTTCTCGAAAACACTGTGAACTATATTTACATAAATATCATTTCGAGCCCTTTGCGACCTCCCTCTTTGTCTAAGGCTAGTTACTGAATTTTTTCTCAGGGGTATAAATTTTACCATTATACCAAATTTCATACGTATAGCTGAAATAGTTTCCAAGATACGAGTATCCAAAAATGACTATTTTGGGCAGTCACTGACTGATAGATCATCATAGTTCACAAAGTGCTGGGAGCATCCATCCTAATGCAGTCTTCCGAAGACTACTCGCGTCTCGTTGGTGCTTATACAGTGGGATATACATGACGTGCAATATAATGATAACTATCATATAATAAGCTATTGAATATAACTATTATAACTTTACAAAAAGTATTGAAATCCTACCAAAAACATAAATGTGATCAAAGAACAAGTAGGTTTGCCGGCTTTGCCAAAAAAAAAATGAAGTGAAATTTAAAAAGGTCTTAGATCTTACTTCATTTTTTCGGCAAGTCGGCAAACCCACTTATGGTTTGTATGGAACTTGGCCATTTTTTTCATATTTATGTTTTTGGTGGAATTATAATTTTTTTAAACGTTTTCTGTATAAGACAGAATAGTAACTAGAGCCAGTGCACACGTGTTGGCATGTTACTTTTTATATAACGATCGTGCGATTATTCGCTTGCAGGTCTACTAACTAGTGATGTGCCGGATATCCGTATCCGTATCCGCGGAGCTCCGAGGGAGAAACAAGATCCGTATCCGTATCCGTTAGTTTTATGGCGGATGTTTTACCTTATTGATTTTCAATTCATAGATGAAATTTTATATATATAGGTAATTAGGTAATAATTAAAAACTGTTAAATTCCATTCAGATTATTTTTTATTTCTTAAAATCGTATTTTGGCACCTTTATATTGCAAAAATTTATCGTAGTGAGTACCATACCAATAGTACATAACTCAAAGGTACTAATAAAAAACTATCTTTATAATGAGATATTGCACAGCGATCTTTGGAAAGAGACAATCTGTTATGAGAGTTAACTCTTAAAGAAGTCAATAACTTTTTCCCATAACAGATAGTCTCTTTCCAAAGGTGGATGTGCATCTTTATATTGCAAAAATTTATCGTAGTGAGTACCATACCAATAGTACATAACTCAAAGGTACTTATAAAAAACTATCTTTATAATGAGATATTGCACATCGATCTTTGGAAAGAGACAATCTGTTATGAGAGTTAACTCTTAAAGAAGTCAATAACTTTTTCCCATAACAGATAGTCTCTTTCCAAAGGTCGATGTGCAATATTTACCGCCGCGTACTCTAAGAAAGTTAAGCTCCGTATCCGTATCCGCGGATCTTGAAACCAAATATCCGTATTCAGATCCGTATCCGCGTATATGCATTTTTAACGATCCGGCACATCACTACTACTAACCACACATTATTCACTGAAATACGCAATTGACGTGTCATTAACGCACGATTATCGAACTCATTTCGAACAAGAAATTTTGAGAAGCTGAGTAATCGTCAAATCGCAATGTATAAGTCGATACAAAGAGTTGCATGTGCGCGCTGGCCCTTGAATAGCGTGCACTAATATACAAACGCTAAGGTTTATTGTTTTTACGCTACCATATTAGCTTCCATTCTGAACGGATCCGAATGATATCGTTGACAGCAGCTGTTGAACTCATAGCCTAGCTACTTCTCTTATACTAAATTGAGACATAAAATTAATACCGCTATTAGAAATGTTGACAACTTTTATTGCTCTAACAATCCAATTAAATTTGGTCTAATTACAGTCCCGTTGTGGTCGCGGTGGTGCGACTCGATTCGTCGACACATACACCGGAAAAACAAGTATTATATTCCATAATATATTGTTCGTTGATATAACGTACTATTAAACACAGTACAATGTTACATTGTATAGTTTTGCAATTATTGTTTAATTATCTGCAAATAAATTGGCCAATAAATTTTAATCAAATTTTTAATTTACTGAAAAAATGTGACAAAAGAGGTTTTTCGTTCTTAAATTCAAATAAAGCGTACAGTTATAAAAAAAAACAGAAGTATGGAAAAAATTAATTCTCTAAAATTGTAGAAATGTGAATATTTTTCTTAAAAATTTAAAAAAAGATTTCTGTGATTATATCTGTTATCGAAAAAATCAATTGAATCAATTTGTAGATGTCCGTTGAACGATTTTTTAATGTCAATTTCTCATATCTTTTGAATTATGTCAGCACTATAGTACGGTTCCTAAACAATTGACAATGTTTAAGCTCCCATGACACAAAAAGTTACCCCAAAGAACACCTCAAAATTATAAAGTGAAAATGGCTGAAAAACATGTCAGAAACATGTTGCGCCCGCCAGACAATTAAAAATTTGTTAATTGTTATTTTTTATGAATTTTTGAAATTAAAAAAAAAAACATGATTTTACTTTCCAAAACACCTGCTTGAAATTTATACAATTTGTAGTACCTAAAGTAGCGCTGTATACCTAAAGTAGCGCTGTATTGTCTCTCTGTGTTAAGTGATAATGCTTTTTTGTTTATTATTGTATTTTATGAGACAAATATATTATTTCTATTTCTATTTCTAAATAATGTACCATTTTTGAAAAAATTGGTCTGGCTGACAATTTTTGTTAATAAGCTAGCCAGACTTCATTTGTTATAAACTATTTTTTTTATGAAAATACATTTCATAACACCTCCTTGAATTTTTTTTTAAATAAAGTTTAAGATCTCTTCTATCTAATACAACTGGTCTGGGTGACAATTTTTGTTAATAAATTGGTCAGACTTCATTTGTTATAAAATTTTTTGTTTATGAAGTCTGTCATAGTAAAAAACATTTTTTCGCTGACAGACCAATTTTTATGCATAAAATAGATGTCAAACCTTCGTTCAGAAAAAAATTAAGGTGGTGTTTTGACACGGCCCTTGTAAAAGCTAATTTGTTTATAAAAAAAACGCTGTCACGGCGCTTAAAAATTGAATCTGGCATGGTAAAAAACAATATTTTGATAAAAAAAGTATTAAAGTATAAAAAAGGGATCTACCGTATTAATTTAGAATAAAAAAAAATTTGTTTTCTAGTTAGCAACGAGTATACCATATTTTTTCATTAAAAAATGTGGTCGCAGCACTCGAAAAATGAAGTCTGTCATAGTAAAAAACATTTTTTCGCTGACAGACCAATTTTTATGCATAAAATAGATGTCAAACCTTCTTTCAGAAAAAAATTAAGGTGGTGTTTTGACACGGCCCTTGTAAAAGCTAATTTGTTTATAAAAAAAACGCTGTCACGGCGCTTAAAAATTGAATCTGACATGGTAAAAAAAATTTTTTGATGAAAAATGTAGATATTAAAGTATATAAAAGGAATCTACCGTATTAATTTAGAATAAAAAAAGAATTTTTTTTCTAGTTAGTAACACATTTTTTAATGAAAAAATATGGTATAATCGCTGCTAACTAAAAAAAAATATTTGTTTTTTTATTCTAAATTAATACGTTAGATCCCTTTTATACACTTTAATACATTTTTCATCAAAATATTGTTTTTTACCATGTCAGATTCAATTTTTAAGCGCCGTGACAGCGTTTTTTTATAAACAAATTAGCTTTTACAAGGGCCGTGTCTAAACACCACCTTAATTTTTTTCTGAAAGAAGGTTTGACATCTATTTTATGCATAAAAATTGGTCTGTCAGCGAA
This sequence comes from Xanthostigma xanthostigma, assembly GCA_963575645.1. Taxonomy (NCBI): domain Eukaryota; kingdom Metazoa; phylum Arthropoda; class Insecta; order Raphidioptera; family Raphidiidae; genus Xanthostigma; species Xanthostigma xanthostigma. Next base: position 21,125,442 of record OY754468.1, read on the forward strand.
AAAATGTTTTTTACTATGACAGACTTCATAAACAAAAAATTTTATAACAAATGAAGTCTGACCAATTTATTAACAAAAATTGTCAGCCAGACCAGTTGTATTAGATAGAAGAGATCTTAAACTTTATTTAAAAAAATGGTTGTCTGTAAAGTCGGTTTACGGACGATAGTTTTACGTGATAACGTATTCCGTAATACATAACCTAAACCTCCCAAAATTTGGTTTCAATCCGCTTATCCTTGGTGTCGGAATGATAAGAAATGTCAAAAGTGACGTTTGCAACTTACAAAGTATTATGTTCTAATAATAATTAGTTATTCCAATACTTAACTTAGCAGGCTTTGCATTTCACAATATACTAATGTCAAAAAATTGAATTAAACATTAGAAATGCAGCTGTTTTCATGTTAAGACAAGACATACGTTTGCTTCTAATTTCCATGTACGGCAAACAAAGACAACCGACCGCGTCGTGCCATGCATTACACAACATTGCATTTATACAGCTATTTCTCTATATAAATTTGTATAAAATATTTTTCTATATAAATTTGTATAAAAAAACTGTTTAGGCAAATTCTGTTATACGAAATCTATGTAAAATGTTCTCCTCTTTCGTTTAAGACTGGTTTCAAACCGATCTGATTTAAACTGAGCGAGAAATTAGCAAAAAGCACGCACAGGGTCAGGCGGAACGTTACGCGTTAGGAACGTTAGGAACGTTACGTTACACTTTTTCGAACATGCAGCCGGTGTTTTATCAATTTATAATATTGGTGATTCATCAATTTATAAGACGTTATCACGTCAAAAAAATTTCAATTCGAACCAGTAATTCCTGAGATTAGCGCGTTCAACCAAACAAGCAAACTCTTCAGCTTTATATATTAGTATAGATAAAAAACTGAAAATTCGCTCTAGGAATTAATTGAGCTAACGTATGTATAATTCTTTAAAAAAAACAACTCTCACAGTATGTGGATTTTATAATCCGTTACTATATATACAGACACCGGACAACCATACCGTATTATATGTAAAATATATTATAAACAAACCCTTTAGCTTTATATATTAGTAGGTATGTATAGATTGCTTCAACTAAATAACAAATATATAGACCAATGTAATAATAGTACCCATCTCTCGCGTCTAGCCAACTGTTGGAATAACGCCTATATAGACAAGCTGTGGGGCTACATGTAATTACTAATAAACAAAAGACGACTGACAAGACAGACGACTGTCAACTACATACGTGTTGCAATTACTGACGTCATACACCCCGTACAAATTGTAACGTACTGTTTCTATATATACGTTATTATTTCTTCACTTTAACAACCAAATTCATCTATTAGAAAAGTGTCAACTGACTGACTGATTCACTCATTCATCTATTTCAATGCTCGTCAGCAATTTTAGAGATTTAGAAACTATATATTCTTTAACATTTTTTAACTTCCCGCTTAAAAAAAAAAAAAAATTTTTTTTTTTTTTCAAAAATCGGGAAGTTATTGGTTTCACCCCGATTTTCGAAAATCGAGTTTTCGCCAGATCTCGACGTTTTGAGGTCCTAGGAAGCTATTAAAACTATTTTGGCGATGATGTCCGTAGGACTGTATGTATGTGTGTGTGTGTGTGTGTGTGTGTGTGTGTGTGTGTGTATGTATGTATGTAAACCTTTTATATCTTTTGAACGGAGTGTCCGACTGAAACGCGGTTTGCGGCATCTGACGTGATCTTGGTGAACTTAGACTTCCTGAAAATTTGAAACGATTCGGCCCAAAAAATTTTGAGAAATCTTAAAAAAACAAGTTTCAAAAACTTTTAAAAATTTGTTTTTGTAAAATATTTTCTAAACTACTAAACCGAATAATTCCAAAATCTAATCAGCTCTTCTCCTTAACAAACTGCGTCGATTTCCGCAAACCGCATCAAAATCGGTTTATTTGTTCACGAGATACCGTGAACGAAAAAATCGTAAAAAAGTGTTTTTTTAAAATGATTCTTAAAATTGTTATCAGATCGATTTTTTTGTAATAAATTACTTTCTTAGGCTAAAAAAACTGCGTCGACCGCCGCAAACCAGATCAAAATTGGTTCATTTGTTCATGAGATAACGTGAACGAAAAATTAGGAGAAAAGTAATTTTTTATAATTACTCGTAAAATTCTTATCAAATCGATTTTTTTGTAATAATTTACTTTTTTAGGTTAAAAAAACTGCGTCGATCGCCGCAAACCAGATCAAAATTGGTTCATTTGTTCATGAGATAACGTGAACGAAAAATTAGGAAAAAAGTAATTTTTTATAATTACTCGTAAAATTCTTATCAAATCGATTTTTTTAAAATAATTTACTTTCTTAGGTTAAAAAAACTGCGTCGATCGACGCAAACCGCATCAAAATCGGCTCATTTGTTCACGAGATATCGTGAGCGAAAAATTTGTAAAAAAGTGTTTTTTTTAAATTGCTCGTAAAATTCCTATGAGATCGATTTTTCTGTAATAAATTACTTTTTTAGGATAAAAAATTGAGTCGACTGCCGCAATTCGCATCAAAATCGGTTCATTTGTTCATGAGATATAGTGAACGAAAATTTCGTAACAAAGTGTTTTTTTTTTGAGCTCGAAGAGCTAAAAAATAATCTTCTTGCTATATTTTATATATTTTTGAGCGTTTTGAACTCGAAAATAGCGGGAAGTTACAGGGATGGCCTGCAGGGTCAAACTTCTTTTCAAATTTTTTTGAGTTGCATTAAGATGTGATAGGTACAAACTTACTGTGCTAATAGGTCATTTAAGACCGGTTCACTTGCTTGAAAAGCAGTTATGTTATAGGGGATAATATAAAAAAAACTACAAAAAGTGCAATTAAAAACATACAATTTTTTTATACGAAATTACGAACCAAGGGGACAAATTTTAATAAGAGAGCATCCGTCATTTCTGTTTCTTTTTACATTTTTTTGCTTATAGGTTGAAAGCATAGGCATGCAATATACTGATTCACGTGTCAAGGCGTGACACAGAATTATTTGATGCAATAAAATTTGTCTCGTTGCGGAATATTGTATTTATCTACGTCGAGGGGAATATCATGTCTGGAGTATTGTAACAGGCGCTAGAGTATTTACTACTGATTTTATGGCAATACATGCTAGAGTCGGATTAGGAGGATTTATCGTCATTATATATATATAGGTACCTTCTTTAACACGAGACGTATGAATTGTATTGGGGAATTCACATAAGACTGCATTCTTTATTGTAGTGCCAAATAGATGTATCAGTTATTAGGGGGACTTTTCGTAAAAAAATATTTTGCATCTTCAGAGCTGAAATGCCTCAACATCAACTAATAAAATATGTAAATTTAATATCAGCCACAAATTTAAATTTTGGATCCATTATAGTTAGAGAGAGACGGTTACAAAAATGGTCAAGGAGCACTTGGTGGCAGAAAAGCTCTCTTTCGTGTAATCCGAGCCCCCCTCTACAAAACCGATTAGTGGAGTAAGGGTCTAACGCGTTGCGATACGACGCTGGGGCACTTCATAAAAAAAAAACGGCAAAATTCAAAAGTCTTCTACTAAATGGCAGATAATGACTAAAAGGCATCTGGGGGAACCTCCTAATTGCAGAAAAAATATTTCCTGCCAATTTACCCCCTGCAGAGACTGTCAGTATAATAAATAAATTAATTTAAAAAAAAGCTCTTGTAGAGAATTCTGAGGTACAGTTTTCTGCCAAAATCGACATTGCAAAAAAGCATCATTTGTTCGCGGAAAGTTTAACATGGTATTCAGGTAAAGCATTAATGACAAGTACATTAAATTGGCAGATTGTGATCTAGCAGTGCCAAAATTGGCAGATAATATTTTTTTCAAACATTTTGGGTGCTAATAGAAGCCTGGTAAGAATTTCTGCCACCGAGCGAGGACTTTGAGATTTTTTGCCTGTGCAAATTTTGAAGACACATCGAAAGGAAGTGAGGTCACTTGGAGACACGAAAAGTTTTTCTCGTATTCCAGGCCACCCAATCAACCACTCCGTCAAGTTTCAACGACGTTTTTTTCGATTTTTTGAAAGAATTTTGAGAGTCTCTGCAGGAAGTAAATTGACAGAAAATATTTTTTCTGCAATTAGGAGGTCCCCCCCAGATGCCTTTTAGTCATTTTCTGCCATTTAGTAGAGGAATTTTGGATTTTTAAGTGCCTCAGCGTCGTATCGCAACGCGCTAGATACCTACTCCACTAAGCGGATTTGTGGGGGGGGGGGGGGGGGGGGCTCAGACTACATGAAAGAGAGCGTTTCTGCCACCAAGTGCTCCTTGACCATTTCTGTCACCATCTTCTAACTATTGGTAACATTGGAATGGTAAAAAAGCGAATGACGGGACAAAATCAAACTTAACGTGGACAAATGCAAGTTTGCAAATACAAGTCAGTTTGCGGGTTTAGTAAAACAAATGCGGGTTCAGAAACGCTGACACACACATACACACAGGACATCTAGGTATATTTTGTACAGAATGTCTCAAAAATAACAGCGATGATTTTGAAACTATTCTTTAGGACATTATATCTTTTAACAATTTTTAACTCAAAAGTTTAGTAACGAAATTTTTTAAGTTCGTGATCATCCTCCCTCTTTTACCCTGTTGCTTCGCCGTCCTTATCGTGCATGCTGAATCAACAGAACTACAATAGACGATTTGATCACCCTCATTCATGTCGCAGTTGTGTTAATTGACAAGGACATGGGGCTTGTGAATAGCCGAGTGTATAACAATGTCGTTGTTTATCATTTCCACGGCTTCTCTATTGCGAGCCCCCAGTTCCAAAATTATTATTCGAGAACTGGTAAAAGTAGGTGTATCGATTGAATTTTTTATTCTATATTATAAAAATAATCAATGGAAAATATAAACTAGACCCTAGCTATTGGTGACCTTAAAAAAAATTTTAAAAATCCAAACAGTTGGGCGACGCGATCATTCCAACTTCAAAAATATTGTCATTTGATATAGTATAATAAAGAGAATAAAATTTCTGATATTACTTGAGAAGAAGCGGGTAATGGCTAGTATTCATTATGATATTTGCTACTGGTTGCCATGGTTACCAACATATGTTCCATGTCATGTAAAAATTAATCAAAGCATGCTTATAACTATTTAATTTCTGACAGATCTACAAAACAAAAGAACAGCTGATTTTTTTTCAAGTTATTTATGAAACTATGAAGTTTAGAAAAAAAACATTTTTAACGACACTTTCTTGAAAAAAATAAATAGAATATTAAACTGTTTACGAAAAATATACCATTATTATATATAAAAAACACCGTTATATCATATATCTATTCAGCGCGTGCGCCGAATTTCTCCAAAAACAATAGGGCTCTTCATATTTGCATATCAAACATCCTCCAAAAATTTGGTTTTAATCCGTTCATCCGTTTGACCTGTATCGTGCGCACAGACAAACAGACATCAGACGCACATAGTTTTTCCGAAAATATGTTTTTTTGGATTCGGGAGACCTCAATACAAAAAGATATTGTAAAATTTTTAAAAGTGATTTTTGATCATATTATAGTACCATTCCCCACTTGTGGGTTGGAATGGTAATATACTGTGTGTCTGTGTATTTTACACTATGGGTACACTACAGAAGTAAAACTGACATGTAGAAAATAATGGTACCAGCCGCCGGGGTCGAACCACGACCTTTAGGTTACGAGGCAGCCACTATACCTCTGACCCATCATAGTATAACTTTAAACGACCAATTTTTATAATAAACAGTATAAGTACATTGCGACGTTTGGCTACATTTTCAATCTCATGAATCGATTTTACCCTACCATGCCAAAAAAAGACAAGAACAAGGGCTTGTTGAAATGGGTTGGATGCAATAATGTTGTTTAGTAAGATTACGCATTTAAACAGCGTCAAAAGTTGTCTAAGCGACGGACAGGCGCAGAACTAGCGGTAGAAGTAATGAGGAAAAAAACGTGGTCGTGAACAGTGACGACGAAACCTAAAAAAAAGGGAAAAAAATGCTCAGTTCGATAATTCATAACTTGTTAATTGCAGTTCAGAGACAACAATTGTCTAAGAAAATATTTTTTTTTAATTTTAAAAACTAAAAAGAATGACGTGTTTTCAAATACGTCGGAGTTAGTTTCGGAACAGTTTGTATCTTACGTAACTCTACAGAGGGTAGACAAGTCAAACACACATAAACGAAAGTATAACACCTATGACAAAAAAGTTTTTATGTAATATTATGTGAAATATAGACTTATTTACATTTCAAAATTTTTGTTCTGCGTAAAAATTCAATGCTCCAACATTACTCGATGAAAAATGTACGCGTGAAGAGGGAAATTTGAATAAGTGTTATTATGTATTTATTCAGAAGGGTAGTTGCATTATGTATTCTGTTTCGGGGGATGGGGGTAGTTTGGGGTCGCGCAACGGTGTGCGATGACAAAACGCCAAGGTGACGCTTTGTATGTCATGTCAACGCCACATGTTTAACATATTTTATTCTACATATTTGATATTATTTCAAAAGTAAAAAGTCTAATAATAAATATTACAGTCTCAAAGGAATCACCTTGTGCTGAACATCATTCAAATAACATTAAAAATTATGAATATTTCAATTGAAGTTAATTTTTAACTTTGCCGTATAAGAATGAAACTATCCATTCAGTGCGTAAAAAGCTACTTATTCATAATGAATTCAATAAAAGAGGAAATAACAAACAATTAAGTAATCTAAGAATATGTAATAATAATAATTAATAATCGACTTTAATTTTAGGGTCATGAGTGGCCAAAGCCGTTTCAACACGCTCTCTCTGAAATATACAAAAATAATATACAAAACATAAGACATAATTATTATTTTCCATTTTAAAGTCCGTGATATTTATTTTAAATAATTATGAATTGTTTTTTGAGCTTTGAAAAAGTCAGAAATTCTGATGAAACGTTAGCAATAAAAAGAAAAGAATTATACCTATGTGTTCGCATTCCCGTTATTCATAATTATTTAAAACAAGACATAATATACAAAACATGATATATTTATATCTTGACATAAAATTATTGAAGTTGTAGCCGTCAAAACATAAAAATTTGGGTTAAAAATATTTATTATTTTCCAGTAGCATTTCTTAACATTTATTTATAAACTGTTTTTTATTTTTGATGCCTCTTATAATGCTTGGCAATTTATTCCACTGTTATGGTCCCTCAACTTAAAATGATGTCGAGCCAAGAGCTGTATGGCAAGATGAAATAACCAAATCTGTTATTCCGGGTCTGATAATTATGAAACTCAGTAAGATAGCTGAATTGATCATATAAGTACTCAGGCTTTGTTTTAAGACCTAATATCATTCATAATGTCAATGAATTTCTTGTTTTAAGATTGAGTTAATTTTGGGTGATACTTTTTAGCAGTTTTCAGATAAGAACCTTAAGAATAGATGTAATAAATAAACCACAACCGTATATACATCATATCTCGTCGACATCGACAATCACAAATAGGGATTGCTCCCGGGAATTACCGGTACTGAATTTCCCGGGAATTCCCAGTAAATTTCGTCGCCTTCAGGACCGGAAAATGAAACTCATTTCCCGGGAATCCGTTACTACAAAAAATTATAATAATTTAAATGTTTTAACTATTTTTCAAATTGTAAATGTTGTAATCGTCGCCGGTGATATGAAACATAAAGTTTTATTAAAATAAATAACACCCATGTGACTTTACCTCAACTTCTTTCTGATTTTTCTTTCTTTTATTTTAACTTCTTTATTTCTTTTTACATAGTTAAATTTTGGTACTTAAGTTACGACTACGAGTTTAGAATGTTTGTGATTTTTTTAAAACCAGACTGAATAGGTACAATATTAAATTTAAATTTAAGGTTCCTTTTTCATGACAAGAATAATTATTTTTTGTTGAGTTAAGATAATACTTAATTTGTTGATTTGTCAAAGATATTATTGAGACTGATTGTAATATTTAAAGGTTATTGAATTACGTAGGTAACTCAGTGATTTGTATTGCGATTAAACTTTTCCAAAACTATTTCCAACATTTTATTTCACGCAAGCACTCAACAAGCATTTAACTCATTTTTTCTCTAGTACCGAAAATATCGAATTTCTCGGTACTGGATCTCCTCCAGTACCGGGAAATACAAATTCGATTTCAGTACCGGTACTGCAAACCCTAATCACAAGCTCAAAAATTGTGTATTATAAAACGAGTCTATCCCCTTCTCTTACGTTAAGAAAAAGATACTTAGTATATACTAATGAATCTTTAATTATTTTCTCTAAAAATGTACGTTTCTTTATGATACCAACTTTATACTATCAACATTTTTGCTCAAATGTTTTGTCTGCTGGTTATTTTTTCAATCAAAATATTTTCATATTCGGTATATTTTATAGTTGAGCTAATTTAATAACTGAATATAAATAATATATAATTAATATATTTAAAAACAATTAATTATGTTTTTTTTTTAAATAAACTATAATAATACGAAATATTCAGACAGTAATGTTAATGTTAAAACTAATTCATATTATGTATCCACAAAATCGGGCCTGACCGGCAGACTAGCGACTACAAGTATTTACTATTATAAGAATAATTGTAACCATACGTGGAAAAGGACATAAACAAGCTACTTTAAGAATGATATATTTAGTATTTTTATATTCTGCAGAAGTTAAATACTATGGGTATAATGCCTTATTTCCCTTAATATCTTCAACTGGCCATATTAATAAATTATAACAACATATTTTTATAATAATTTATATTACCTACACAGGTACAGTTGTCTTCAACTAACTATGCTATGGATATGTCGTTTATATTTTACTAGCGGTCCCGTCCGGTTTCACCCGGGTGCAAAAGAACGAATGAGGGAGGGTGGAGGAACATGAGTACGCACATTCATGAATTTTGTGTCCAAATTTCGTGCAATTCGATTCAACCAATTCGAACCAGTAGTTCCCGAGATTAGCGCGTACAACCAATCAAACAAACAAACTCTTCAGTTTTATAATATATTAGTATAGATTCAGTGGTGGTTCCTTTATGAGTTGCAGAACAACCAAAATCTTAGCTACTTTATAATTTTAGAATAAAATTATATGGGACATATGTATTCAGTATTTAATGTTAGGAAATAATGTAATAGTTACACAATCAACGTGAAAGTTTAACAGCCACGGGCAGACTATAAAACTCGTATGTGTTCTGACTGGCAGACTTTCTTGCTGTGTCTCGAAGCAGCAGTCTTTCCTCTCAACTGCCGGTTGAAGTCGGAGAAGGGGATACAGCCCAAATTACCCGCCTAGCGAAACGATTCTTCCACTCTTTCTTCTCAACTACCGGATGAAGTGATGGGAGAAAGGTAAACATTTCATTTTTAGTCTGATCCAGTCATCCAGGCCGATTTACCCCCCTAGCGCGTCTAAAAAAAGTTTCACTTCAAAAATCTGCCAAAAAAATTTTCTGCTAATTTGGCTGTTATTACAGAATGAATAAAGAGACGAACAAAAAGTGTAAAGTGTAACCTCACTTGTTCGGTCAGTGAGAAAAGACCCGAACAAGGTTACTGTGTGACAACTGTACCTAAAAATATACAATATATGCTATAATATATTACAGTATAAGTGGAATTCGTAAATAAGATGAATTATTTGTATGATATTTTGGGGTCTTCCTCCTCAACTATCGTATGCCACAATCCGATTACACGCCAATGGGACAGTCGAAATACGAACATAAAAAAGATGACATTATTTAGGATAATCGGCACATAAATATGTTACTTATGTGTATAAAAACCGTCTTTAGTTACAAAGACACGTTCGAGATCAAAATATCTAGTTAGACGTTCTTTCTCGACCATACTTAAAGATCGATGCACATGAGGTTTTGCTACTAGATTTCTTGCTAGATTTGACATATAAGCGGAGGATTTCGTGATGGCTTTTATGTGTTCGCTTCACACGATGCATGTTTTGAAGCTGGCTTTGTAGTTGGGTTTGGTGAGCGTGCAGTGACCGAACTTCAAATTACTTTTTTTGGATGTAAATAAACAGATTAAAATGATTTCCAACCTTCTTTTTTTCTTAGCCTATAAATTTTAGTGTTTTATCCAAGGTCATGTAAAAGGCTAATATTTGCAACCTCTCGCCCAACTTTAATTATTATATATTATTATAATATATTATTTTATTGATGAAAAAATAGTCGATTAAATACTTCAGATAAGATTAAATTAAGCGTCATCGCGGATCGTAAATACATACCTGTAAAACAAACAAATCCGGCATCGCAATATTAATTTCTGACTCCGCTACTGCCAATACAAGTGAACTATTGAAATGAAAAAATATAATATTAACGACATTATTATCTGTAAAATCTTGAAATGAAAAATAATTGTTTCCAAATGAATTGACAGTTTAATGAATTGGTTAAAAAGTCCGGAAATTGTTAAGAAAAGCGCTTAAAATAAATCCGAAAAAATCTAAATACTCGCTTTTGATACTAACCAATTAGCCAAATGAGCTGACATTAATGAACAAAAGTATCACGTGCATTTCGTAATTATTTTCAAAATTTTCCATTAGATATATGAAAGCAATTTTAATCAGATTTTTACAGTTCACTAAAGCCCTGCACCTGGTTGCCAAAGATATCAGTACCATAGCGGCCGTCATATGACAATGAATAACATCACAAAAAACGCATGCATAGAAGTGAGGAAAGGATCGTCAACTCCATACATTGGTCCAGGACCTACCTTAGGTGACGTTACGAGGTCAAATAAGGAAATGGATACAAATCAGCATATAAGACATACTGGAATCAAATGCAACATGGCAAGGCTTTTATTAAAAGACCATTCCGAAAGATTAATAAAGAACCACTACAACTCAGTAGGAACAATCTTCGTCTCGTGGTAGGCCTCCTGAAAGGACACCTCCAAAGAATTGGACTGTTTAACGGTGACTTAAAGTGCAGACAATGCAATAAGGAGACGGAAAAACAGCGTACCTATTCTGTGTGAATGCGAGACTTTGAATCGTAGAAGACAGATAATAATCTACGGACAATCTAGAATGAGGCTAGAAGAATATATCAACCACCCAGTCCACGGACTGTACAAGCTAGTACAAGGAACGAGGATACTGGATCGGGTGTTCCCGGTGAGAACCGACTCCCATTATTTAAAAAAGTAAATTGTTGATGTCTCGGAAGCAGCGGCACCACCATAGCGTAAAGATGTGAGCCGTCGTGAATGCTCTGGCATATATTTGTTTTGCAATCGAATTTTGTCGCCCTTCCTGCCCCGATCCCTAGAACGTCCACTTCGTTCGCTCTACCCTAGGAATGTACCCGTCCCCTGCATAAAATCTATGCCGCTTATATCACATCGTGAAGTATAAGTGTACGACTAACAGTTAAAGCTTTCAATATAGAATATTTGATTATTATTTTTGTTTTCTAAAACTATTTAATCTATGTAAATCTTATACTCTATTACGATAATAATTATAATACACTAACGCTCTTGACCAAATTACTGTTTTAATTCGTGAAAATTTCACAATAATGCATGGGTTTAGATTATCAGATTTCCAGATGTTTGTTTCTTCTATACGTCTTTATGAACACTTGAACAGTCAAGTGAAAAAGATGTCATAAGCAAATATAAATAAGAAGGCAAAGCGCGACTTTGCACTTTAATTGCCTGATTTAATTCGTTCAGTTATATAATCGCGAATCCAAAATTAAGTTACAATTAGATGTGCTAACAATGCTAACTTGTTACTAACCTTGTTAGCAAACACAGATATAGGTAGATAGGCGAACGACACAAATCTATTACTGGTTGACACAAAAACACACTTGCTACTAGTATTTTTCCAGTAGGTATACCTTCGTTCGCATAACGTTGACATGTCATGGTACTAGTTATATGGTTCTAGTGAGGCGGTCCGGCTTCGCACGAATTTGTAGATTGCCACCGTTTTTTCGTCGACTTACGTTGCAAAATTGCCCTCCACGAAATGCGATTTTATTTTAACGCGATAATATATAGCCTATGTTCATACTGAAGATCCATTCTAAATATTGGTGAACAAAAAATTTAATCAGATGAGTAGTTTCGGAGATTTCCCTCCGCATATACACAAACTCACACCATTCGCACTCTCTCTTTATAATATTAGTCTTTTTAAGTTGATTCTTTTTTTTAACAACGTGTAGAACTCAAATAGACGAACAAATATTTTGAGTAACTTTTTATTAAAACTCAAAAATAAAATAGGAACGGACTTTCAAAGTATAATTAAATTTTTTTAATTTTATTTATAATTAAACGTCAATTTCCAAATTCGGAGAATCCCGCTTTTTGTTTCCATACATGTACACATAAGTATACGGAAATGATTCGTACATAATCGGTTCATAATCAAGTAGCCTGAAATTACGTCAAAAAGTAACGATAGAAAATCATGTCAAGAAAGTAAAGAATTTTTAAAAAGATTGATTTTAAAGTAAATAGTAAAAACTTCAAGTTGATGAATGCGTACTTAAGATCGCATTAAAATATAATTATATAGGTATATGCTGAGTTATTGATTAATAACCGTTTTTAGGGTTCCGTACCCGAAGGGTGCTCAAACGAGACCCTATTACTAAGCCTCCGCTGTCCGTCTGTCTGTCTGTCTGTCTGTCAGCGAACTGTATCTCAAGAACCGTAATAGGTAGAGAGTTGAAATTTTCACAGAGTGTGTATTTCTATTGCCGCTAGAACAACAAATAATTAAAAACCCCCCAAAACTCCCAAAAGAGGAGCAAACTAAGTTTTTTGCTTATAATTCGCTCAATTTAAATCAGATCGTTTCGAGACCTGTCTTAAACGAAAGAGGAGAAAATTTTACATAGATTTTGTATAACAGAATTCGTCTAAACACTTTTTTTATACAGCTTTATATAGAAACATAATGTATAAATTCAATTTTGTCTAACCCATAGCATACACGGGGATCGTCTGTCTTCGTTTGTTGCATAGTGTACTATGGGAATTTAAAAATTGCGTATGTTTTGTCTTAAAAAAAAAGATTGCATTTGTTCAAAAACGAATGTCATTTCAAATATTAGTCAGTCTTTTGACATTAGTATTTTGTGAAATGCAACGCCTTCTGAGTTAACGATTTGAATAACTAATTAATTAATTATTAGAACATATTGCTTTGACAGATGCAAACGTCATTTTTGACATTTTTTACCATTCCAAAACCATGGATGAACGGAATGAAACCAAATTTTGGGAGGATTTTTAATATGCAAATATGAAGAGGCCTATTGTTTTTGAGAGACGTCGGCGCAAGCGCAAAAGAAATATATATTATAATGTTGTTTTTATAAGATAACAGTATACTTTTCATAACGGCTTATTATTTTGTTTTACAGGAGTTTTGTAAAATAAATTTTTGAAAAAAATCGGCGCATGCGTAGAAGAAATATATACTATAAGGCTGTTTTTTATATAATAACGGTATACTTTTCATAACGGTTTATTATTCTATCTATGTTTACAAAAGTTTTGTAAATTTTTTTGGGAAAAATTGGCGCATGCGCAAAAGAAATATATGCAATGACGTTGTTTAATATAATAATAGTATATATATGTCATAATGGTTTATTATTCTATTTTAAAAGAAAGTTTTGTAAAAAGTCTTAGGGGGAAAGGCGGCGCATGCGCAGAAGAAATATGTGCTATAACATTGTTTTTATATAATAATGGTGTATTTTTCATAATGGTTTATTATTCTAAAGTTTTGAATTTTTTTTTTTGGGAAATCGGCGCATGCGCAACAGAGATATTTTCCATAACGTTGTTACTTGATATAATGGTATATTTATCAAAACTTTATATTATTTTATTCTACAAGAAATTTTTGTTAAAAAAGTGTTTATAATATAAAAAAGCCGGGGTGAATTATGTAAAATTTCACGCCTTGAAATTCTCGAACTACTTGCATACTCCCACTGGTTACATATTGTTATAGCGCCTCTCTTATTTCTTTTACAAAAGTATTCAAAAAGTACATAGTGTACGGAACCCTTCGTGTGCGAGTCCGACTCACACTTGACCGGTTTTTTTTTATGTGAAACATCTACTGGCGGATTTGGATGGGAGTAAAAACGTGCAATTGACGTGATGCACGACGTTATTCAAGCCTTGACGTTCGACGCTGTTCATGATATGTGTTACATTTAGTTTAGTTACTAAAATTTCGTTAGATGACACCACGAAAATCTGTGTCAGCGCTTGCTGTGTATGCATGGCTTTTGCGTATGTCGATATCTAACCTACATTTATTAGTTACTAGAACAGTCACATGTAGTTTTGCGTGGATAACTAATTACTGTACGTTGTTATAGATTTTTTCGTTTTCACTTCGTTCGAATGAAAACATTTCAATAAAAATCATAACCCTCCTTTTTGCTTCGCCGTAGTCGGGTAATAAAAAAATATATAAATAAATTAAGATGTATATGTATAAGTGCCAATTTAAATTTTAATTTAGAAGAAAAAAACGAGAAAGTTCTATGTTTCGTCATAATAAGTAGGTATTTGAAACAAAACGTGCTTTTGTGTCATTCACTATAACATAACAATTTCAATAGAAACGAAGTTGAGATCAGAAGTTGTCTTTAGTTCAGCAAACGCCTGTCAATGTACATTCAACGAGTATATTATAGAATTTGTATAACTACCATACAGTGCCAAATGCAACAGTATCTCGTTCTATCTAATATAATAATATTTTAACTTACTTATTATAAGGAAAGAACGATATACATTTTAGTGATGTAACGAATATCAATGTTTTGGTATCGATATTCGCGAATGCGAATATTCAATTTTCAAATCTAGTGTAATTGTTCAAGGTTAAAATTCGCTGATTGGCTGCGTAAGTCGCACGCACACATCTGTTGTGGTTTTCGGTACAAGATTGATTCATTATTAATACTAAGTCGAAAGCTTTATTGTCTAATATTAAAGTAAAGACTGATAAAAGATGTAATTACAAGTTTATCTTAGCGAAAATACTTATAGATAGATAGATAGAGATCTTTATTTTGTTGGTACAATTAATGTACATAAATAGCGTCAACACAAAAACAATTAATTATAAAAACTCGTTCAATCTGTAGTGAGCCTTACTTAATAAATATTTTTTTAAATTCTTCCTAAACTTTTGTTTAGAATTTGTTAGAGTTATTTCAGTAGGTATCTTATTGTGTATTCGTATCATAGCGTTGCGGACACCTTTATGAGCCACTGCTAATGTACAATTAGTAGTTTTTAAATTATTCTTATTTCTTGTGGTATATTCATGTTTATTATGATTTTCATTAAACAAAGATGGATAGTTTTGTACAAAATTTGCACAATTTAGAATATAAAGATCTACTAGTGTTAGTATGTTATACTGAATAAATAAATTTTTACAATGTTCTCTAGGTGCCACACCCGCTATGATACGAATACACTTTTTTTGGATTAAAAAAACTTTTTCTGCCCATACCGAATTGCCCCAAAAGATTATTCCATACTGGATAATAGATTGGAAATATGCATGATAGACATTAAGCAGAATGTCGGTACTAGTATATTTTTTTAAATAAGTAAGAACGAATTTAGCTTTATTTAACTTAGGCAAAATGTAGTCAATATGTTGTTTCCAGTCGAGATTATTGTCTATGTATAGACCGAGAAATTTAACTGAATCTTTAATATATGAGAATATGTCTAAGTTTAGTAATTGTGGGATGTTAAAGTAATTTCCAAGCTTAATTATTTCTGTTTTAGTGTCGTTTACTTTAAGGCTGTTATTTGCAAACCATTTGCTTAAATCTATCATGCATTTTTCCAATCTATTTTTTAAAAGCGCCTGATCTCTTCCCTCACATATGACAGCAGTGTCATCAGCAAACAAGAAGTCCAGTCAATGAATGGCTCAAAAGGGGGTGTAGAGTGCGTGTGCAGGGACCTAAATGATTCCTTCAGAAACTTGTTAAAGGTGCTTAGGGAGGAAACATACCAAAAGTCCTGACATTTAGGAGGTGAGCCGGAGGGAGGGAAGCACAAACTTTTTGGGTGTATGGCTCATTTCTCCGCAACGGTACGTCGTATTGCTTATGCCGAATTAAAGAATTAAAGCTCATAAAATTTTCTACAACTTTCATTCTATACACTTTTTCCAAATTCTCAAGATTTTTGTCTCACATTAGTAAGAAATATTAATATTCGCAGGAATTTGGCGAATGCGAGTGAGATTGTCAAAAAATATGCGAATATTCGCGAATGTGAATATTCGTTACATCACTAATCCATTCGTAAACACACCTTAATAAAATATCAGCACATGTCATCCATCCCTATTGCCACCGTGATGTTTGTCAGCAATTATAATATTATAAATGCGAATGTAAGTTTGTTTGTTACGCTTTCACGCAAAAACTACTTAACCGATCATCATGAAACTTTGCACATACACTCTTGAAGGTATTAGAAGTAACATAGGATACTTTTTATTAAAAAAAAATAAACATTTTTTACGAAAAATAAGAAAGGGTTGAAAACATTTTTTGGGCCCAAAAATACCGAAAAATTTCTCCGAATCGTTTCAAAATTGAAATTTAACCCTTTAGTAATGATTAAAATGTGCTATTAAAATTTCATTAAAATCGGCCCGACAGGACCGGACTTACAAATTTTATGAAAACGAAATATTATAAATGCGAATGTAAGTTTGTTTGTTACGCTTTCACGCAAAAACTACTTAACCGATCATCATGAAACTTTGCACATACACTCTTGAAGGTATTAGAAGTAACATAGGATACTTTTTATTAAAAAAAAATAAAAAATTTTTACGAAAAATAAGAAAATTGTTTGTCAAAATATGTGCAATACCTCAACCCCTGATATGCATGTCAAAAGTCGATTTCCATCTCAATCGCGGGCGTAGCCGCGGGTAGCGGCTAGTATTCTAATATTATCTTGAACACAGATACGTATTAAGTAAGCGTTAACGTCCCTCATCGTACTTCATGGTTAAGTCAAAACTCCCAGAAGTGCCTGCTAAGAAAATGGCTGTTGCTTGCACATCGTCTATGCGCGAATTACCTGGTTAAAACAAATCAATCCTAATGAACTAGAGATACCGCACACTACGTTTCTATACTATATCCGTAATATGACAATAGAATATTTATATACCGAGTTTGCTATACTAATGCAATACGTTGCGAGACGTTCCGCCACGCTGCAAATAAACGTATACAGTGTTAATAACGTCTTAACTCTGCAAATTAGTTCTAACTTCTATGTATGCACTCGAGGTAATCCGACTAAGAGGGAGATGTGCAGGGATCTGAGTTACCGGTATTATAATAGCTGAGCTTTATCTTCACACACCGAGGTTGTATGCACGTTGCGCCAAACAAAAGCTGTCCATTATGAACTATAACCTTCTAGTCTCTTGGCTGGTTTCAGTATATGAATAGTCAACCATAATTTGACTAATCATTGATTAGTTGGGATTTCATTCCCGAAAAAGGAACAAAAAAGGAATACTCCAAGCGGCGGACGTAAAAATTGACTCCGAATTTTATAGAGCATGAAACTTTCTGAAACTATAGTAGGTATCTATACTAATATCAATCAATCAATCAATCAGTACTGTATTTGAGAACCAAATCTATTACAGGAATTCGTCACCTTACAAATTTATATAAACAAAATTTACAAAAACAAAAAGGGAAAAAGAAACTTTGCAAAATAGCATATTTATGACTTATTCAAATAGCATAAAGCTTCTGATTTTGACCATATTTACAATATAATAATAAATGTCTGAAATTTTTTGATTTGAGAGGTTTGACAAGAGCTGCTCTAGGGGAATATAATTGCGGTCCTTTGCAATATATTTTGCTATCCAGGTACTTCTTATGTGATGATATATCGGACATGAAAATAAGACATGATGTAGGTTTTCTTCTTCCCGCAAGTTACATACCATGCATAAATTGTTTGAGTCCCAAGAATATCTGTAGCCCTTTATTGTGATTCCAATGAATTTAGTGCCCATCAGTCTTAACTGGCTAATAACTCTTAATTTGTTTATATTAATTGACAAGGTTAAGTAGTTTTCTATCTTTTCCGAACTTTTTAATACTTGGTAGCTACTGTTATATGTTGAATTCAGTACCCTTTCCCAATCCATTAATAACTGATTCTTATTATATTTTTGTATTATATTGTTTAATTCTTTTCTTATCTGCCTGCTGTTTTGTTCATCCCACAACTGTGAATAACCTAAGTCACTGATTAGGTGTTTTAACTGTGAGACCCAATTAAATTTACTTAAGCTACTATTGTTTTTGTCTAGCTCACACAAACGCATATAACAAATTTTCGGGTATCTGAAATCATCCATTTCGATCAACTTAATCCACCACAATATTGCTCTTTTTAAAACCATTGCCCCTAATTTTTCCATCCCTGTCTCTATCCTGATCATATAACCTGGAGTACTGCGTGGCCAATTAAATGTTTGCTTAAAAAAAGTTATTTTGAACTCGCTCTATTTCAGTCGTGTATCGTAGAGCCCATGTTTCTGCACCGTATAATAGCGAACTGCGAACTATGCTGTTAAATAAAGTTACTCGGGCGTCCCAAGATCTCGCTCGTGAATTTACCAATATATTTTTCACACTACCAATTGCTATATTAGATTTTTTGATTGCTTGTTTTGTTTCTTGCAAGAAAAGTGCTGAGGATGAAAAATTAATACCTAAATAGTTATATTCATTTACTTGTTCAATTATGTTGTTTTCAAATCTAAGTGTCATTTTTCTTTCTCTGCTCCCCTTTCTATCTATACTAATATATAAAGCTGAAGAGTTTGTTTGTTTATTTGAACGCACTAATCTCAGGAACTACTGGTTCAAATTGAATAAATTTTTTTTGTTGAATAGCCCATTTACCGAGGAAGGCTATAGGCTATATAATATTACGCTACGGCCATTAGGAGCGGAGCTTTAATGAAAAATGTTGCAAAAAGTATCTCAAAAATAAGCTTCTATTCACGTGAAATGCACTAACTAGATATACTCATATTAGTGATGAAACAACACAACCTCAGGTAGATCAATCGGTAGCGCATGCGACTGTCAATATCAGGGTTGTGGGTTCGAGCCCCACGTTGGGTGAATAAATTTTTTTTTATTTTTTTATTTTTTACATTGCTTTCTTCTAAGGCTTACTTTTAAATTTATTTTAATTTTATTTAATTCATTTAAAAAAAATTATTAGTTAAAAAAAGTTTAAATACTGCTCTTTATCGACAAAAACTTTTGAACGGTAACTCCGAGCATCATGAAATTTGGACACAACATTCATCTCGGTAAACTAAGATGAATGTGTGTACTCATGTCCCTTCCTTCCCCATTCATTCTTTTGCACCCGGGTGAAACCGGGCGGGACTGCTAGTACATAATATGTGTACCTATACTATCTTTTCTAAAAGTTTCACCTGTATAAAATCGGAATCATTTTTTTCGTTTGAACTAGAACGCCAATTCTATATTAATATTAACTGATCACAAATTTCACCCTACAGCTAATACAAAGTGTGTGTTGTGACAGCTCACACAGAGAATTAACAGAAGGAAGTCGAGAGTGGTGGCGTAGAGAGGGTATAAGAGAGCGTTATCCTGTTTCCGTCACGGCATGGTTTTGCTGCCAAACGCGCCAAAAGATGTTTCACATGAAAAAAAAAATTTTATCGATATAATATTGTAAAATATAATACTTATTGATTTGTAAAGGTAAAAAAAATCAGTTAGTGTCGGATTATTGAACATCATATTGCACGTCGTGGTAAAGAAAGTAGAGCAAAACATACGTGAATCGACGGATTAAGGAATTTTGCATTATGTCTTCAACTTGTTAAAAAACGTCGGATTACAATCTTCGTCGGATAATCGAGAGGTAGATTAAGGAAAGGGTACTGTAATTGCCTTTCTTTCAATTGGAAATTCTCGCGCCAGCAGACTTGTACTTCAAACATTTTTGGCTAAAAAACCGTTTCAGTGTCGCACACCAAATAAAATCTTTTTCGTACCGCTGATGGAAAGTACGTGAACCAAAGTTTGAGACGCGTCGGATTAGACAAACCGAGCATAAATATACCCAATGTATAGATGTGACAATAGAAATACATACGGAGTTGACTCTATGAATGCAATACGCTGCGAGACAAACCGCCTTGCTGCAAATAAACGTATACAGAGTTAATAACTTCTTAACTCTGCAAATTAGTTTTGACTTTCAATTTAATAATTTTAACGTTATAACAATATTAAAGATGCAACGTGCTATCTACAATGTTAGAGTCTGATTTCTGGCCTTAATAGAATACGAGATCAAATTAAGACAATATTATCTCTCTATTCTAAAATCCAATTTATTTAATCAGAATGAATATTCTTCTGGAAAATTACTATGTAAGTTGTTTATTTTATGTGTTCAACAATTTTAATTAGATTAAACTAAATCATTTATGAACTTCAGACGTTAATAAGAAGATACATACCGAAATATCACAATTGCAAATTTTACTTCCATGTTCCGAAAGATAATGAAAGTACAGTAGAATCCGGATAGTACGACTAGGTTTATAACGGCCAACCGCTTTTAACGACGTGAATATAACCTCGTTTGGTTTTCATAAAACATACTACGAAATTATATACGTTTAGTACGACTCCGGTTAAAGCGACCAACCGCTTTGAGCGACGTAATTTATTAAAAATCGTCCGGTTAGAACGACGCTCGTCTCAAAACAATTCATAATGTCAAAGATAAATACTTCGCATTATCTTGCCACCCTCACTACCTTCCTTCCCAGATGCACGTTGTATTATTCCCGAGTAAATCATTTAGTAGTTTGTCACTTTTTGATCAATCACTGCGTTAACTTTGTGTCAACGAACTTTCAATTGAAGAAAGAAGTGTTATAATATAACGTTTAGAAGGTGGTGAATCAAATGTGAATTTTGCGAAAGAATTAGGTGTGTCTCATTCAGCAATCAAGAAAAATAAAAATATAGGTTCGTTAATAAAACAATTCTAATTTTTTTTTTTTTAATTTTTCTTTTATGAAAATTTGAGTGCTTTCGGGAATTAGATATCTCCCATCATCAGAATCTACAATTTTATACTATGATATAAGATCAGTCATCAAATTAAATTTTAAGATTTATACTTACAAAATTAAACTAAAATTCATGTCAAAATTAATTTTGTAAGTATAAATCATAAAATTTAATTTGATGACTGATCTTATATCATAGATTAAAATTGTAGATTCTGATGATGGGAGATACCTAATTCCCGAAAGTGCTCAAATTTTCATAAAAGAAAAATTAAAA
The DNA here is from genome assembly GCA_963575645.1 of Xanthostigma xanthostigma. Classification (NCBI taxonomy): domain Eukaryota; kingdom Metazoa; phylum Arthropoda; class Insecta; order Raphidioptera; family Raphidiidae; genus Xanthostigma; species Xanthostigma xanthostigma. Next base: position 21,147,028 of record OY754468.1, read on the forward strand.
AAAAAATTTTGGAATTGTTTTATTAACGAACCTATATTATTACAAACATCCAAATTCATCGTCACAATCTTCAAAGAAAGAAAAATAAACACAAAGTAGCCCGTGAAAATTTCAGGCCGTTCTGTGCGTCGTCCGGCTAGTACGACGTAACATCACCGATCCCTTGACCGTCGCTCTATCCGGATTCTACGTACCTACATTGATAATTTCAAAAAAACTGTGCGAAATAAGGTTATATTCTAATTCACTACCTTCAAAACAAATGGAAAGTATGTCGGATGTGTTTATAAAAGTATGTTGAGCTTGGTATCAATTAATCGTTTTGGAAGACGCAGTTTTGCACATATTTTGTACTCCACGCTCTGATGATGGAAAGATATATTATTCGAAACGTTGGTCACTGTTATTGCATTGATAAAAAATGTTCATTGATCCTCTGCCAAACTTCCCTGAACAATTAATATTTTGTATCTATAACAATGTAGGTACTCTGAATTTTTCATAATGAAAATTATTTTGGAGTGGGAATGATCCTGTCAACCAATTTCCTGGGTTTTTATAAAACCTGATTCAGGTTGAGGACGAAAAGATTTAAATAATCTTACTTAAAGATGTTGGAGACATAAATCATTGCTGGGTCTATTTGAGACATCAATACTCTGCATTGTCGAGCACAACATTATTTTTTTTAGAGTTTTTTAAAGCTATTCTGCAGAAACAAACCAATAGAAATTTACCCCTATTTAGCCAACCCCCAAAACTCAATAACAATAGAAATAATGCCATACGCTGCATAAAATTGTTATTTTCATGAGTTTTGGGGGGTGGCTAAATAGGGGTAAATTTAATCGAAATCGGATGGCATTGATACACACTATTATTTGTACTTAGGACAGTATAAATTTCGAATGCCATCCGATTTGAACAATTGTTAGTGTGTTTTTTTACTTATTGTTGAAAAAATCTAAAAAAAGGGTTTTTCGGCGACTTTGAGGGGTTGTTTCTCCGAAACTGCCCATCAGGATCGGATGGCAATTTTTTTCCAACGTTTGGTGGTGTCAATAAGTATGCTCACTAATTTTGAAGCGGTTACCTTTTCAGTTTTTTTTTATTTTTTTCTTATTCGCTAGTGCAAAAACGGCCCGCGTGTTTCGGATGGCAAAAAAAATTTATTATATAATTAGGGTATTTCCTTCAATGCAACCGCATTTTTATCCGGTTGCCTTTTCAAACATTTTTCGATTTTGCCCCACCCCCATATCGCCGCCCCCGTCCATTTGGGGTCACTTTGGCCGCTACCAGGGGGTTCTGTACCACTCATAGGCCCAGATTACCACTCGCCATCCGGTTGCCTCTCCGACACCGGATTGACGTGCCATTGCTTTGAATATTATCAATAAATGATTTATAAATCATCAAGCAACTTTACACGAAAATAACATTGTTTACTATTCTCGGTAATAACGGTCGTTTCTTTACAGCCTCTTCTTATTTTTTTTTCTGGTAGTCTTCACCATTACCTACTGTAGAAAAGGTTGTCAACTATAGAACAAGATAAGTTATCATTTTAAATAAGGCAATGGCCATGGAAATGGAACAATTCAGCGGAACTGCACAGCATATTTAAAGAAATTGAAGATAATTTACTTATAAATACAATCTTCTTTGTGACTCGTTGGGCTAGCCAAGTGTAACGCGGGTGGAATTATGAAACAGCAGCCTGCAGACTGAGACAGTACCTAAAACAAGCGGATGTTGTCGCTATAATCTGACATATTCTGTCGATTCGGTAGATTTAACACGATGCAATCCGTGGCTCGTTAGCTCCCGGACTCCGGACATACCTCTATACATAATTCCGATGCATATAACTACCGTGACACAAAATGGCTGCAAACAATAAACTCGGTCTATCATCTCCACTCTTAAGAGAAATGTGAATTGTTATGTGAAATTAACTTATCAAGTTGAAGTTGTCAAAAAGCCAGCTCTGTAGATCAGATTAAAATCTTATTTATTTTAATATACTAAGTTAATTACATAATTTTTCAAGGAATTACTTAAAAACATTACATATAACAATCGCAAAACACATTAAGTGGCATTTCATTATATTACGAAACATTTTTAAAGGGTTTTATTTAAATTGTTCTTTCCAGCTTTAGGTATATAAAGACTTTTTGTCCAAAATGTTTTGCGTTTCAAAACAAACAAAAATGTAGATATAGGTTGGTTCTTTTTCAAAAACAAAAAAAATGCATAGCAACGCATTACAAAATCCACATACTGCGAAAAATGTTTTTTTATGAATTATACAGAAATTAGTGGAATGAATTAGTTTGTAATAATTGTACAGTTTTAAAAATTCCTACAGCAAATTTTCAGTTTTAGCATTTTTTTACCTGTTTATTTGTAGACGATACATAAAAAAAACTGTAAACCTAATTATTGTTTACATGTTTTGCTTCAAATCGCTCGTAAAGGTTAGACACACACTTTTTTTTCTAAATGTCATTGTCCTAACGGTTTATAGGAAACATTTCGAAAATTAATAAAAATTTTCTGGTCCTGAGGATGAAATCATATAGGTACTCAAAATATTTTCTACTGAATAGTATATTACAGCACAAGAGCCGAAAGTTTGAAAGCCTTGAAATGTGCTTTCATGACGAACAAAGCAAGAATCTCAAATTTTCTGCCCGTGTGGTGTATACTATTTTTCTTCGCTTATTATTAATTACATTAACTAATTAATTACATAAAACACAGATAAATTCCAAGCAAGCAGCTTTGAGGTTATGCGTAAAAGCACGAATGACAGCTGTTCGCGACTATTGGCTGGCGCAGTCTCATGAGGCGGTGTAGGTATAACTATTTGTCTTTATAGTCGGTCGAAAGTACCGACTTCCGGCATCAGCGCGTGTAACCCTACCAATGCATAAATGTTTAACTTTATGCCTTAAAATGAATGCCGGAAGTACGTACTTTCGACCGAGAAATAAAGAAAAATGTATTAACCTTGCTTGATTTCCCACAAGCTTTATCTTAATTATTAGTTGTATTGTTATGTGGGATGTATAGAAACCGAAATCAAATTGGTGACTGAAAACACAGATACGAAATCAAACTCTATTGTCTAAACACGACCGTGCGGCCTTCGCTTAGAAGAAAAATATTACTCATTCGGTGAAATCGCCCACCAAAAGGTTCGGGTTCGTACGTGTAGATTCATTCACGTCTAGGACTAGAACAGGAATAATACAATAATGTACCCGAAAGAGTCAATCCGATGAATTGAATTACTCCCGCGCGTGGCGACAGAATAGCGGAACGGGAGAGACGGGGACGACGACGCGACGGGCGTTGGGGTTAGCCGCTGCGTGACCGCATTCCCGACAGTCGACGCTCTATGTGCAGTGGTGGTGATTTGAAACATCATCCCCCGTATTCACACTGTGTAGAGTGTGTACACCATCCAACAACCACCCACCACCACCAGTATTACCAACGGCTCCGTATATACCCTTCCTTCCTTCGCACGTATTATCCACAATGCGTCAATACATTTATGGATCACACCCGCTTCCGCACGCACGGTAGTACATCACTTTTAACAGAAAGTCCCCTGTGTGTCGTTTTATTAAAATAAATTACTCACATGTGGAATTTACCTTTGCTTTCGAAAATTTCCTGATTTGACTCTGCTAGTTTCAACACGCAGAGTTGAATCCTGCCGATTTTACAACAGACCATTAGGCCTAGCACACATGAAGAGCGTTCAACGCGCGTTTACAATTTCTATACAGTTGTATATGACTGTTTATATGATAACGCGCGTTTAACGCGCCGCCAACGCGCGTTATCATATAAACAGTTATACACAATTGTATAGAAATTGTAAACGCGCGTTGGGCCAACGCGCGTTGAACGCTTTTCATGTGTGCTAGGCCTTATATGCACCGAGGTCGTCAAAGTCTAGATCAGGATAAAAATTCCAGCCAATTGGGCGACGGGACCATTCCAACTTTTTTTTTTATTATAGAATTAATGCTTCGGCTAAAAGCCATTAGCCTACGAAAAAAAATATAAAAATATAAAAAAAAATATACATATAATATACAAAGTATCGGTAAGTATTGTGATTTACATATGGGGTTATACAATGCCAAATTGATGGGGTTTGGGGTAGGTAGTTGGTAGGGAAGGTAAGTATTATAGGTTATTTATAATTCCTGTTTCTGTTATAAAATCTGTTAATTTTTTTAAGTTTTTTTATAATGTTGACATTCAATATAGTATAATATTATAATGAAGAAAAGAAAATTTCTGATATTGCGTGAGGTGACGCGGGTAATGGCTAGTATTCAATATGATATTTGCTATTCGTTGCCATGGTTACCTACATAATATGTTTCACGTCATGTAAAAATTAATCAAAGCATGCTTAACTATATTAAATTTTTGATTAACGTCTGATTAAAACACTTCAATAAATAAAATTATCGACCAATTTTTCAGACAAATATATTAACAAAAAAATGTAATTAATACATTTAACGTTTCGATCCGGATTTGGATCTTCTTCAGAACTGATCTTAAAATATAAAAAGTAATTAATATTTAGTTTCTATTTATTTTTAATGAAATTCGTGTCAGATTTTTTAATTAATTTTGTATTAATTAAATTTTTTTGTTAATATATTTGTCTGAAAAATTGGTCGATAATTTTATTTACTGAACTTAACTATATTATTTCTGACAGATCTACAAAACAAAAGAACGGTCGATTTTTTTATTAAAAATATTTCGGAAACTAAAGTTTAAAGAAAAAATTTAACAGAACTTTCTTGAAAAAATAAATAGAATAATAAGCCGTTTTAAAAAGTATATACCATTATTATATAGAAAAAATACCGTTATAGCATATATCTCTTCTGCGCATGCACCAATTTTCCCCAAAAACAATAGGACTCTTGACATTTGCATACCAAACATCCTCCCAAAATTTGGTTTCAATCCTTTCATCTGATTGACTTGTATCGTGTTCACAGACTAACAGACGCAGAGAGTTTTTTCCAAAAATGTTTTTTTGGATTCAGCGGACCTCAAAACGAAAAGATATTGCAAAATTTTGAAAAGTGATTTTTAACCTAAACTAGTTGGAATGGTAATACGTCAAAAAGTACAATTACAACATATCTCTTAAGGTTGCTGCCCTCGAGACTGGTTTGGTTGCTAGATTTCTTGGCTGCTAGGTTTCAAGCGTGCTGTGGCGCTGACTTTCGTGATGGCTGTTATGTGTTCGCTTTACACGATGACTTTGTAGGAAGATTTGGTGCGCGCGCAGTAACAGATCGAATGTTAAGAAAAGTGAACGTTTATCTCTGAACATAACACACACTATACGACGCCATATCGCTATGCTAATATGCTAATATCGCCCACGTGACAAGACACTGTTTTCTGATTGGTTCTTGGTCAAAACAAGCAGAGAAACGAGCATGAAAAATAGCCCCGGCATATAGTATTATGTCATATTTAATTTAGATATTAGATAGAGCAAAATTATTTTGTAACCGACTTCAAAAAAAGGAGGAGGTTCTATGTTCTACTGTATATATTTTTTTCTTTTTTTTATGTTTGTTCACCGATTTCTCCGTCAATTATGGACCTATTTTCAAAATTTTTTTTTATTCGAAAGTGTGCACTTACGAGGTGGTCCCATCGGAACCAAGTCAGGATCTGATGGTGGAATACGGGGAAATCAAATTTCAAAGGCCTACCCATTGCAATACTTTATCTAACACTAAAAAGAGAAAAATAAAATATTTTTAACAAAAAAATTGAACCGACTTCAAAAAATATGCACTAAAAAGTAAAAAATAATAATTATTGTTATTTTTGGAGTCGGTGTCACATCGGAATTCGAAAGTAGCAATTTAAATCTTACATGTCTCTAGTTCTCGGAATAGATTTCATTTTGGCTGACACCGACTCCAAAAATAACAATAATTATTATTTTTTACTTTTTAGTGCATATTTTTTGAAGTCGGTTCAATTTTTTTGTTGAAAATATTTTTTGGATTCACTGTACATTATAATATACATTACGTACATAATATATCTGTCTGTCCTTCCAGAATCACGGCGCGTGTCTTTCTCTTGTGACGTACACGCACTTTACTAAATCAACTTTATCAAATCTACTACACACATACCTACTCCTTGTCTGTCCTATAAGCGAATAGCCCATCATAAAAACTGGTTACTTTACAGGCTACCACTATACTATCAGTCATACTTAGTTGACACTGCAGTTGGTCGAGGAAAATAAAAAAATGCGAAATTTATATATAAAAGTTAATATACAAACCGGACACGAAAACACCCAAACCTACAGTGATGTTGTTTTTTATAACTCGTCTACTATTAACCCTCAATTTCCTAGATTTTAATCCAAGAATTGGAACTTTCTATTGAATTTTTAATTCATTATTAAAAACAATAATAAACTGATATTAAGCCCAACTGATTTTGACTATAAAAAATTTAAAACTGTAAAAATAAACTTTTATAGATGGATTTTATATATATTTGAACGGTTTGGTCGTTTCCAAATTAATGGGAAATTGATTTTTATTAAGTGGACTGTACTTTTTGATACTAGTTAGATAAAAAGCATAGTTATTATAAATGATTAAAATGAATAATATATAAGTAATTTTGAAATAACGAACATTGAACAATTAACACGTCTGTGTTTCCGTATGACTCTCTCGCTGTCCAGGCGCCACACCGTGAACTGTTCATTGATTGATATGACAAATCAAACAGCATTATTTCGCTGAAATTTCGAAAAAAATTGTTTTCGTCTACATACATTGCCATTTTTTATTAGTTCTCAAAAGCGTCAGTATAACAACAAGCATTGTGTTAAAAAATTCAATTTATTTAAATGTTCTAAATACAATAGAAAACTTCAAATGAATAAAATTGTCGACCAATTTTTCTCAGACCATATATTGACAAAAAATAATAAAAATACAAATCAATATAATCCTATGTTATATTGATTTGTATTTTTATTATTTTTTGTCAATATATGGTCTGAGAAAAATTGGTCGACAATTTTATTCATTTGAAGAGTTCTATTCAGACGTTAATCAAAGTTTTGTACAATAGAAAACTTATAATAATATATTTTTGCACGACCCCCTATAAAATAGCGACTGTAAATTGACCCATTTTGCACTAGTGAGTATAGTAAAACAAAAGTAATGCGATTTTACCTATACAGTAGTTATTCTGTCAGTTTTAATTCAATATGAGCAACAGAGAAATAAAGTAGTGTTTGTAAACAATCCAAATTTAAAATAAAAATATACACTTATTTTGAAGTAAAAATCAGCTATTTGATAGGCCAGGGGTGTCAGACTGATTTTTATAAAGGGCTGTTTATAAAATTTAGGGGTTGTTAGCATACTTAATTGAAATCTTTATTTATTTAGATTAAATCAATTTTCATATAAAGGTAATAAAAAGGGTAAATTATCTTGAACTTGAGGTCTTTTATTTTCGATAAGTTCATTGATGTCAGGTGTCTAAAATCTTCATTGGATAGATTTTGGTCGCGGGCCGTATTGAGATGGCTAAGGGCCGAATGCGGTTTGCAGGTCGTATCTTTGTTATCAGGGTTATAGGCGAACACATGCAAAAAACGTATAGTATGTATCTCTACACACAACATAAATTAGTATTTTTCTTTTGTTTTTGAACAATGCAGTTCAGTTTTTTTTTTTCAAACATTAAAAAAAATAAAATTATTTTTTTTAAATATCTTGACATAAAGCGTTTAAAATTAAAACTGCATCCAAATCAGTCTACCCATTGAAGATCTAGGATGTCACAGACAAACAAACATACGCATTTATATAACATATGACCCTTTTTTGGAACGAACTGCGAAGCTAACTAAATGTGACTTACAAGATAAAAAAAGTTACAGAAATTTATTAAGCCTCAGTGAAAAAAAGCATCACGGTATATAAATACAGAGAATATGTAATATACGTACATCGCACAGCACATAGACTAGCGTAAATTATATTATCTTCTCCTCTCCTCTTCACCTCTCATACATACCACCCTACCACCTTACAAAAACCCAATTTACTAAATCAATCAATTCTTGAGCAATAAAATAAACTCACAAATGTCTATTGTAGAAATGTTTCCAACAAAATATTAGAGGATTTTAAAAGAGCAGATTGAGGAAAATTGCTGAAAATTTAGTCGAAAGTGATTTTTTGAAGTGAAACTTTTTCAGGTGCGCTAGTGGATAAATTGACCTGGATCAGACGAAAAGTGAAACGTTTCACCTTTTCCGATTTCAACCGGCACTTAAGAGAAAAGAGTGGAAGAATCGTTTCTAGTCTCTCTGTTAAAGCGTCATGCGCACTCCACACGCATACACCGTGCATACTGTCTGAGATATCTTTTCTCTAGCCACGGTAACAAATTCCACATCTTCATTTCATAATCCCGAGATAATAAAATCGTCTACTAATGCTAGAACCTAAGAAGTTTCACTTCTAGCGCGTGAGAGTGCATACTTTTTTATCAAAGCTTTCTCAAATATTAAAATTAATATCTATTATTAAAATAGTCATTTTTTCCACCTTGATGCCGGGTTGGCTCATTGGTGACTAGTGGAGTAGTGGCACCGCACACGGCCACTTCCAACATGTTAACGCGTGCACGCGTTAACAAGTGTCCGTGTGCGGGATAAATGCAGATTTCTACCTTATCCTGGAACGGTAATCTAGCTATCTCTGTCTTCTAACTGTCAAATTCTGTGAGCAGCGTTACTTTTTGCATTGAGGTTAGGCGTAGCTGAAGTTTTGTTTATAGTGAAATAAAGTAATAAAGAATTTCAAAGTAAACATTAGAAATGAGTTTCGTTAAAATTAAAAATGAAAATGTTATCGTAAAATTACCTGTGATGAACAATAAACTCATTTCTAATGTTTACTTTGAAATTCTTTATTACTTTATTTCACTATAAACAAAACTTCAGCTACGCCTAACCTCAATGCAAAAAGTAACGCTGCTCACAGAATTTGACAGTTAAAAGACAGAGATAGCTCGATTACCGTTCCAGGATAAGGTAGAAATCTGCATTTATCCCCACACGGATAAGGCAGAAATCTGCATTTATCCCGCACACGGACACATGTTAACGCGTGCACGCGTTAACATGTTGGAAGTGGCCGTGTGTGGTGCCACTACTCCACTAGTCACCAATGAGCCAACCCGGCTTCCGTAATTTTAAAGTTGTTTCTCAAACTTATACAACAATGCATTTTTATTACAAAATACTAACACTTTTTTTATAATCCTTAGTAAAAGTAATCAAATATGACAGGTTCAAATAAATTTGTTTTTAATGTTAAGTAAAACTAACTGCAATAAAGTATCAATAAAAATGCTTAAGTATAGTTATCAGAAAAAATTCACAACACTTTTTTATTTATTTATTTATTAACAGGAAATGTTAGAAATACGTCAAGTTCTCCTTTTTAGTGAATCATAACAAAAGAAAGGATAATTTAATGCTGTTTTTATGATCAAAGTTGGCACAATGTAACAATAGTCAATAATACAACTCTAAGCAATAAAATGTTCGTTGCACATTCCCGATGCCAATTATTAAAGGTTTAATAAAATTCGATACTTTTATTGCCTCATAAATGACACCAACGTTGACAATCCTGGACGTTTTTTTTTTGCATTTTAAGTTGTGTTTACACTGTATTATTTATAAGCTATGCAATATACCTACATTCAGGTCTATTCTGTTAATGATAACCACGGTGATTACCAAGTGCTTAGCAAAATCAGCACTCTAGATAATCAGTTTTGTTTGTTTTATTCAGCTAAACTGGGTAGCAGGGAATCAATTGTCATATCATAGAACCGTACACCTGTCGCAAATAACATATTGATATGATGCAAAAAAATAAATGGAATCCACTCTTTGTATGGCCACAAGCTACTTCGCGATACGAATCACATACCCATACGTGACGTTCGCGCAGAAATTGAGCTCTTTCTCCCAACACCCCAATGGTCAGAGTCAATGACCACCATAATAAATATACAGACATCCGGACGGACGGAAGAGTTCAGTTTTTTACAGAATAAATAAAAGCTATTCAACACAAGAGAATAAACACTCGAAATACAGTGACGTCTATAACAATTACTGATAATTTGGGTGCTTACTGAATTATGTAGAGATGATATAAATTCAAGTCACAAAACTCCAGATTACCGGAGTCATTGATCGTTTGCATCCGACTTTAGTGCGGTTTATGAAGGCACTGTACGCTATCTTTACGGTGTTATGGGATGCGCACCGAAGCTAAAGTGATGTATCCGTTTCTCCGTCTCGTCCCGTGGTCCGTCGTCGGTCGTTCTTCCATCAGCTCGCGGATGAAAGCGAGATCTTGTCCAACATTCTCAACAGACAAGTCTTTCTTTAATCCACCTGTCGCTATAAAAAATGTTATTTTATGTGCAGGGAAATCAAATAAAAGAATAAATAAAACAATAAAAAAAACTCATCCACCTACACCTTGTCTGTCCATGTCTGCTTGCATGTAAGTGAATGATGTTCCAGGGAATGCCTGACTCGGTGTGAAGACATCTCATTCTTTGGCGCTCTCTCTATCTCTAGAGATACGCGTTCGTTTGTTTCAGACTGAATATTGAAGTGGTATATGGATATTTTATTATGGACTTCCCACTTTAATACAACGCAGAAGTCACAATTGATAACATTTTGCTGCGTAATTAATAAATACTAAACGAGGGTTACTTGATTTCATTTCTATTGGTAACAATAATTGACTACGAAAGTGAGAATAGTCAAACGTTTAGCAATGTCGTAGTTTATTTGGTATTCCCGTGATTTTCAGTTTCTAAGCACAATTCCGAAAACTTATGAAAATATCAATAGAATTTTTAATTTATTATTCGGAAATAATTAATTGAAAATGTGAATTGGTGGCAGAGCTGTTGGTGGTCTTTAAAAAGTAGATTGTGAAAGGGCTACTTATTTATAAAAAAATGCATTCATTGTAGTCTGATTACATATTTTTTTAATAGTTTGAATTGATGGGTGAATATCTAAATTTATTTTTTATGTTAGGTATTCATTTTTAATTTATTGAATTATTGATCGTAAATTATATGTAACCATAAAAAAATGTTAAATTAAGAATAAAATATCATGACAATTAATGAAAATATAATTTATACACTACATAAATTTTATAATTATCTTTAGTTTCAGTTTGTCTGTAAAAATTCTCTGTCTGTTAATAAGTTATCATATGTTATTAAAATAAATCTAAATTAATACCATTCCCCACTTGTCGAGTTGGAATCATAAAATTCATATTATATTGACTTTGTTAATAACTATTCAACATTTACACTTTTTTTTGAGTAGACAATATATTATGGATAAAGCTAATAAACGCAATGACGCCGATTTATTTCGTTTCATAGCTTGACTCGTAACATATACACATATTTTTTAATTATTCAGTATAACGAAACCTTTTAAAATTGTTGAACGTGCATATATTATTGATTTGGAATTAACGAATTGTTTTTGTAAGTTTTTATGTCCATTTTAGTGGAATATTAAAGTTTAATGTATCTTCGCCCTTTTTATATAGCGTTTGATGATATATAAAAGTCAATAAAACCATTAATAAAACATTTATATAAATAAACACGTTAATAGAGAAAATAATGATCATAAAAACAATGATTTATTTGAACTTTGTATCGATGGTTATATTTAACCATTTCAGTTCAAAACGGAACGTAAGATTTGTCTTATTCGACTATAGTGGTGAAAGATACACAGAAAATATAGTTTACTAAGTATACAGTATATACTAACTTCAATACAAGAAATATTTTTAAATGTTTCCTAGCCGTTTTTACGATAACGTCTATAATTCAATTCGGAAATTGTAGACCGAAATTAATACCTATTAATGGAGCGACAGAGCAATAAGACAATGCAAAACATACCCGCTCTTAGATATTTTCCACCCATAAAAAATATGCCGCTCAAACTGTAAGTATACAATCACTGCCTACAATTTCCGAACTGAACTATAATAAGGTGCTACAATTCAAGGGTAAGTTTTAGCGTGAAACTATAGACATGCGTCCATCGAGTTCTTTCGCTGCAGGCATCATAAAAGACTTCTCATTTTCTATTTAAACATTTTTCACTTAGAACAACCGCGAAAAAGCGTTTTTTTTATCTTTAACTCCAAAAATATGAAAAATCTATACTTCCCGTGACCGACACCCTGCTTATTTTACTGTGTAGGATCCCCTGAATACGAATCCAAGGAGAAATCGCGTCATCCTATTTTTGCAGCGCAATTTTAGCTACCTCCTGCACTAATTATACATATCCGCTTTATAAAACGCGTTATATTTCGTTTCAACTAATTCCCCATTAATAGCGACTCTTACCCAGGAACTTGTACTAGCGTGACAGTATAGCTGGATAATTTGAAACATTAGTAACTCCAGGAGATGGGTTCTAAATTTCCTTAAAACGCCATATTCATCAATTCCGAATGTCTGATATATGCGGACAATCCACAGTCACCCATAACATCTTTTTACCCAGCTACGGCGAAGCCAAAAGGAAGGGTTATGAGTTTAGTGGTCTATGTATGTATGTTTTTGTATTTACGGATGTTCCACCGTAGCACCTAAACTATTCATCCGATTTTGATAAACAAGCTGTCAATCGATTCGTTATTATAGCCCGGCTAACATAGGCTACATTTATTTTTGAATTTTGGTCCTAGAGCAAATTGAAAACAAACAAAAATAAGTTCAAAAAAAATAATTAAACTAAAACCCGACGACTGAAAAGTATGAAACAAGACAATATTCTTATCTGAGGATCGCCGTGGTCGTATGCCATCTCATATATATGAGGCCCCTCTATAGATGTTTAGCGTGATGCACTTTGCCCTAGAGCTTATGATCGCTTACTACTGTTAAAATGTACCTAATGTTTTGTTAGGGTAGGTGGCATATGACCACGGCTATCCTCAGATGAGAATATTTTCTTGTTTCATACTTTTCAGTAGTCGGGTTTTAGTTTTTGAATTTATTTTTTAACGTTTCGAACTGGAATCAGTTTTATATCCGGCACGTGGGATTCTATTACACGGTTGTTATTATTGATAGAAGGCTAATTCCTGGTTAAGTAACTAAATTCAAGTAATTATTATGATATAAAAGCAATAAAAAGTTGTGTTATTGTTATCAATGATAATTATTTTATAGGATATAAACGTGTCGTCATTTTTTTAGTATTCCGTGTAAAAAGGAACACTTATGAAATAACTTCTGTGTCCGTACGTTTGTCACAGCCAATTTCTTCTGAAACTGTTTGCCGTATACATTTGAAATTTAGTACAGCGATAGTGTGTTGTGACCCAAATACAGACATGAAGTATAAAAAAATTGAATTTTGATTCTAGGAGTTAATTTCAGGCGTTAATGGGGAAAAAAGTCAACGGTATCATGTAAGGTTCCAAACGAAAACACATTCAATTCAATAATGTTCAATAATATTTTCCTTTAATGCAAAGGTGCCAGTGAAACAATGGAACGAGACCGTTTCTGAAACATGTTGGATTTGTTTTTCGTATACTCGACGAAGAAAGCGATCCATGTTCGTTACATCTATATGTTATGGACTATGTGATTAATCAGGGCATTATGTATAATTCTCGGGCAATATGAATAATGACAAGTGAAATCAGGCCATGTAATAAATAATTAATCATTAAAACTTCATTATTCATCACAGTGCCCGGTCATTATGAATATTGCTATGTGATTGTTGGGCAATTTGATAATTTAAGTACATTTGGCAAGACGTGGGGAGCAAAAACAAATATGTGATACGCACTAGCCAATCAGAGCACGCAACTCATCCCCTGCTCACAACAAAGCGTATTGTACAATATTTTTTCATTTTGAGGTCCCCCGAACCCAAAAAACATATTTTTAATTTAAGACAGATTATCTTAAAAGAAAATAACATTCGTTTTATATTTTGAATTTGTTACTAAGTACTATTCGTACGTTCCTACCATAATTATTTTATAATAATAAATTATGTCAACATTTAAATAATTTAATAAAAATATCTTTTTATTATTCTGCCCAATAATAGGTGAAGGCCATTATTCATAATTCCCGGTCAATTTAATTATTTGAATGGTTTTTATCACACTGCCCGCTCATATTAGGCATTTTTCAAACTGTTCGGGCATTATGAATAATGCCCTATTTATCACTTGGTTCACAACACATATATTTCATAACTTCTATATTGCCAGTGGCCGTAAGTGGAAGCGTAGCCCATGAAGTGAGACATCAAATGACTGTTTCTATCTCTTTCTTTTTACTTGACCAGTTGTGCGCAAGTGCCGCGTCTTAGTGGGGCAATTAGTAAGTGGAATAGAGCAAGCTACTTCCTTTTCACATTTTAGTTCCATGTGCAAACTGACTCTGCAACTGACGCGCATCCATTCACGGACATGAGCGGAAGACTCAGTTAATAAGTGAGACAGACGTAGGTATATATATCTGAACCGTGGTGTTTAAGTCTTTCTCCCGATCTTTGCTAACAGTATATATAGAGGGTATCAAATATATGGTTCCGTCTTCGAAACTGTTTTGCGCAAGCCTACTTGACAGTCGGCCAATAATCGAGGTGACACCGTAGTTGCGGCAAAATATAAAACACGCCAATTTGCATGCGTGACTGGCTGCGAAATGAAGAATAAACATATATAGGTAACGCACAGCACAGGCTGCAGAAAGCGGAGATTGTGTGTAGCTGTGACTATGCAGGAATGAGGGATTTTAGACTGAAATAATTCTATTTTATGACTGTTGTTTTCAGTTTAAACCATTATGAATTTATTATAATGGCTTTTCATATTACCTACACATAGATGTGTTTAAATTGGAAGGTACCTTAAAAATGTTCAAATACAGGTAAGTCACGCAATGCGAGATACAATAATTGTTGTTTTGAACGATCAATTCATTAATTTATTACGATTTAAAATCGTTGCTACATGAAAGTTAAAAAAATATCTTGTTATAAATTTGCTCTTAATTGTCTAGTATGGCTACATCTTTCATAATAACCTGCCAATGCCTATAAAGTTATTGTAAACCAGAAGTAATTAAAAATATCGTTTTACACGGATTTACAATGTTTAATTTACAATTAAACAGGGTTTATTCATATTATCTGGTTTTCCAAATTGGACAGAATTTTCTTTTATGACACAATAGCTTTTCTCCGTGATTTAGCTCGTGTGAATGTTCAATAATTTTGGCTATGTAGCGAAAATCCGAACGTATTTTTTTCAAAATTTTACAATTAATACATAATTGAGGAGAACAAAGACGCTCTTTTGGTATACATTTGTATAAGCTAGCACATAAAAAACATTTTTTTAAAGTTAGTTTTTTAAGTGGACCTTTTCCGACAACATACCAGACATTAAGCTTATAGCAGACCTACTCAATTATGCACCAAATGTCAAGTTTCTCTTTTAACTGTTTAGGAATCAGTAAGATGAATGAAAAACAAAGCTCCACTCACCTTTTTTTAATAAACCACCGGTTACTGAATTTCTGTAAAAATGACAAAAATATTTTAATATTATATTCTAAAATAGGTCACATCTTTAAAATATTTATCAGCAACAATTTTTATATAAATTTAATAGTTACATTCCGATTGGCTACGCTGCGCTGTATAAAAGTACCTACTCGTGTTTTATTGGTGAAACTGATCCGCATTCTAGATACTTAACCCCACGACTAAAAAGGTTCTTGAATTGTTTACTGAAGATTTATTTACAATATAGAATAACAATGACAGCACAAGAAAGAAAATCAAGCGAATACAGAATAAAACGTAAACAAAGTTGTAACTCATAACCCGCAGTCAGGCTTACTTGTAATTTGAACATCAAACAATAAGATTATAAATTTAAATCAGATTATTGGATTTCTCAATATTTTTGTGTACAAAATATAACTAATATATTTTAAGCGAAGATTGTCCTGCAAAAAGCTTCAAAGATTTTATTATTTTATATTATTCTATATTATGTTAATACTAGCCGCTACCCGCGGCTACGCCCGCGATTGAGATGGAAATCGACTTTTGACATGCATATCAGGGGTTGAGGTATTGCACATATTTTGACAAACAATTTTCTTATTTTTCGTAAAAAATTTTTATTTTTTTTTAATAAAAAGTATCCTATGTTACTTCTAATACCTTCAAGAGTGTATGTGCAAAGTTTCATGATGATCGGTTAAGTAGTTTTTGCGTGAAAGCGTAACAAACAAACTTACATTCGCATTTATAATATTTCGTTTTCATAAAATTTGTAAGTCCGGTCCTGTCGGGCCGATTTTAATGAAATTTTAATAGCACATTTTAATCATTACTAAAGGGTTAAATTTCAATTTTGAAACGATTCGGAGAAATTTTTCGGTATTTTTGGGCCCAAAAAATGTTTTCAACCCTTTCTTATTTTTCGTAAAAAATTTTTATTTTTTTTTAATAAAAAGTATCCTATGTTACTTCTAATACCTTCAAGAGTGTATGTGCAAAGTTTCATGATGATCGGTTAAGTAGTTTTTGCGTGAAAGCGTAACAAACAAACTTACATTCGCATTTATAATATTATAACTAGCCGCTACCCGCGGCTACGCCCGCGATTGAGATGGAAATCGACTTTTGACATGCATATCAGGGGTTGAGGTATTGCACATATTTTGACAAACAATTTTCTTATTTTTCGTAAAAAATTTTTATTTTTTTTAATAAAAAGTATCCTATGTTACTTCTAATACCTTCAAGAGTGTATGTGCAAAGTTTCATGATGATCGGTTAAGTAGTTTTTGCGTGAAAGCGTAACAAACAAACTTACAATTCGCATTTATAATATTTCGTTTTCATAAAATTTGTAAGTCCGGTCCTGTCGGGCCGATTTTAATGAAATTTTAATAGCACATTTTAATCATTACTAAAGGGTTAAATTTCAATTTTGAAACGATTCGGAGAAATTTTTCGGTATTTTTGGGCCCAAAAAATGTTTTCAACCCTTTCTTATTTTTCGTAAAAAATTTTTATTTTTTTTTAATAAAAAGTATCCTATGTTACTTCTAATACCTTCAAGAGTGTATGTGCAAAGTTTCATGATGATCGGTTAAGTAGTTTTTGCGTGAAAGCGTAACAAACAAACTTACATTCGCATTTATAATATTAAATATGATAATTTTCTTATTTTTCGTAAAATTTTTTTATTTTTTTTTAATAAAAAGTATCCTATGTTACTTCTAATACCTTCAAGAGTGTATGTGCAAAGTTTCATGATGATCGGTTAAGTAGTTTTTGCGTGAAAGCGTAACAAACAAACTTACATTCGCATTTATAATATTAAATAAATATGATAATTTTCTTATTTTTCGTAAAAAATTTTTATTTTTTTTTTAATAAAAAGTATCCTATGTTACTTCTAATACCTTCAAGAGTGTATGTGCAAAGTTTCATGATGATCGGTTAAGTAGTTTTTGCGTGAAAGCGTAACAAACAAACTTACATTCGCATTTATAATATTTCGTTTTCATAAAATTTGTAAGTCCGGTCCTGTCGGGCCGATTTTAATGAAATTTTAATAGCACATTTTAATCATTACTAAAGGGTTAAATTTCAATTTTGAAACGATTCGGAGAAATTTTTCGGTATTTTTGGGCCCAAAAAATGTTTTCAACCCTTTCTTATTTTTCGTAAAAAATTTTTATTTTTTTTTTAATAAAAAGTATCCTATGTTACTTCTAATACCTTCAAGAGTGTATGTGCAAAGTTTCATGATGATCGGTTAAGTAGTTTTTGCGTGAAAGCGTAACAAACAAACTTACATTCGCATTTATAATATTAATAATATAATAATATATAATATATAATATATTATATATATATATATATATATATATATATATATATATATATATATATATATATATATATATATAATAATATGACTAGCCGCTACCCGCGGCTACGCCCGCGATTGAGATGGAAATCGACTTTTGACATGCATATCAGGGGTTGAGGTATTGCACATATTTTGACAAACAATTTTCTTATTTTTCGTAAAAAATTTTTATTTTTTTTTAATAAAAAGTATCCTATGTTACTTCTAATACCTTCAAGAGTGTATGTGCAAAGTTTCATGATGACCGGTTAAGTAGTTTTTGCGTGAAAGCGTAACAAACAAACTTACATTCGCATTTATAATATTTCGTTTTCATAAAATTTGTAAGTCCGGTGTGTCGGGCCGATTTTAATAAAATTTTAATAGCACATTTTAATCATTACTAAAGGGTTAAATTTCAATTTTGAAACGATTCGGAGAAATTTTTCGGTATTTTTGGGCCCAAAAAATGTTTTCAACCCTGTCTTATTTTTCGTAAAAAATTTTTATTTTTTTTTAATAAAAAGTATCCTATGTTACTTCTAATACCTTCAAGAGTGTATGTGCAAAGTTTCATGATGATCGGTTAAGTAGTTTTTGCGTGAAAGCGTAACAAACAAACTTACATTCGCATTTATAATATTAATATGATATGATAAATAAATAAATAAATATGAAAATATGAAATTTCTTATTTTTCGTAAAAAATACTTATTTTTTTTTAATAAAAAGTATCCTATGTTACTTCTAATACCTTCAAGAGTGTATGTGCAAAGTTTCATGATGATCGGTTAAGTAGTTTTTGCGTGAAAGCGTAACAAACATTCGCATTTATAATATTAATATGATTTAAATAGCAAAAAGTTCAATAAAATACAGAAAGGTTTATTTAAAATATTTTTTTACAAAATAATCTTGAAGTGAAACGGAACGTAATTTGAAACACTAATCAGCAAGCAGTGACGTCACTTTATCGAAGTTATTTGATAGCTGTCTATTACACTACGTGTTTGTAATTTTCTTTCCATGTTTGGAAAATAAAAAAAAATGGCCATTGATAGTTTTTCTCAAATCAGATTCATTTAGTAAAAAATTGTTATCTCAAAAATTTTATTTCATCTTATTATAAATTATTTGATACATTTTGTAAACTATGTAAAGCGTATTTTATGTACTTTTTCAAGTCTTAAGGTACGGAAGTGCTTTTTTCTACGGATTTTCACTATTCGTCAAATGACAAATCATCGTAGTAATTATTATAATAACATTCGCCTGTATCTAAATACGTTTTGTAATCTGACGCAAATTTTAAAAAAACATATTTTAGCATGCATAAACGAAGATGGCACATTTCTAATTTTTCGTTTCGTTATATATTTAACTGAGATTTAAATATTTACTTTACGCTGAAAAAACGAGACGTGAAAGTTCCCTAACGTATTTCACTATTTCAAGATATTTTATCCTCCACTCTAACCCTTACCGGCTGCAGAGCTAACAACATTAAGCCTTTAATCTCAAATATAGTGTAATATTTACAAATGGCTTATTGATTTTTAAATAACTTTTTATTAACTTTATAATAAAAATGCCTGTGAGAGACAAACAGAAATATACCGGAATGATTTGATAAGTGTTTTGCAAATTTCGGAACGGAACGGCAAAAAGAACAAGATCATATATTAATAAATTATTATTCAGACAATGCCGACCGTCGCGGTCGGATAATATTATATTTAAATTTTCAAAGCAGAGATGCATTGTTGAATATAGTTAGTTATAACAAAATTAGCGTTGTATATAAATAAATTCTAAATGTATAAATTAAACATAATAAATCGAAATTAATAAGTGTATACCAACCTTCATATTATACGAAATTATGTACAGTGAACACTAGATAATATGGACGAAAATTTGTCTATTGTACTCTCTCTGTAATACGTCCGGTCCCCACGAAAACTGAGCTAGTGTCGGATTAGTGAAAGTGGCAGATTATAAATTATAATGTATACTTGATATAAAGGAACGAAACAGCGTATAATTATTGTGGCGGAATAAAGAATATTGAACCGTCATCAGTCAGTTAAAAATGGCAGATAACAATATTCTTCAAATAATCGAGCAACGAATTAAAGTTTCTACGACAAAACGCTTCCCGAATACTGAAATTTTAATACCTTGTTATTTTGTAGGGTAAGTTAATAACAACGCAAAGCAAAAAGCGGCTGACTCAACATTTTTCAATTTGGCGCAGCATTTAAGGATGTATGAGGGGTAGGTATCTCAAAACATCGAGAAATGAATGAATTTTTATTTCTTAATAAATCTGCAATAAAGACCCAAAATTTCAGAACGATTTACTAAATAGTTTAAAAAAATTTGAATTATGAAATTAACATGGTGTTCTTATTGAAAAATCGCGCCTTCATAATTTAATACCGAGAAAAATTCGTAATTTTTAAAATCTGCTAGTCACAAATCTAAAAAGCCCTGTTCAAAACTTTATCTGCTGTTGTTGTTGAGAATCACGAGAAAAAAAAATTATTGCTGAAAAGTATCAAACAGAGTATTTTATAAATTGAGTGTTCACACTTGACAACAGCGCACTCATGGCGTATACCTAGAGTTTACAAACAGTTTTACTATGGCTACCTCATAATTTTTACTAATAACGAATGCAATAATTTGAAAGATTTAATTATCATTCAACTGTGACACTTTAACGATAACAGGTATGTTCCAAGCAGCCAGCAAACGGACACGAAACCATCACCGTCATGCGTAGGTAGCTAAAACGTGTTCCAAAACCGGTACAAAGTTTCTTTTTAGCTGCTGCGCATGCGGCTGACTATTTCGTGTCCGTTTACTGACTGCTTGGAACTGCTAATGACGCACTCATACGTACACATAATATGTATTCCTGTCTAACAAATCGTACCGAAATAGAAGTTTTGGTACAGTTTGACGCTGTTGCTACCATCTTATAATATGCGGTTGTAGACATACATTTGTATGCGACCTCATACAAAAATTAAAAATGGCAAGAAATGAGAAATTCTTAGATACTGCCTAAAGTGGTGGACGGTGGTACAGCGTTTTTGCGCAAAAAAACAATAATATAACCTTCGCTAGTTTTTTGCACAATAATTACCGGATTTCCGCAGAGCACGCTGAACCATCACTATAGGCAATTTTATCATTGCTTCCGTTCCTGTGAGAACAACCAAATAGAGACTTACTATATTTTCCGAACGTCGCGTCGGCAGTAAAGAAAATAATGATAATAAGATGACTTAGTTTTTTTTTGCTTGAATTCACACTTAATAAATAATATTGCAATCAACTATGTTCACTTTTAAATACCTATATCGAATCGTTACAGCTAATCTATTAAATCGACCCTGTTGAAAAATTCATGCCGTGAATTTCGCCAGCCTGATTTTCAAATTGTAATAATAATTGAACGAATAATGGATGTGAAGGATTTAGTTCAGTAGCGAACGATGTTCGGTCGATTGATTTGAATATTTAAATATTCGAAGTGCGTTCAACGTTCAAAGAGAGAGCGAGAGAGAGAAGCAAAGTCGGAGAGAACGTTCCATAGGCCGTGCCGGTCGTCGCCGGTGCACGATTGATGGTTATTTTATGCTAATCACCAATCAATGTACGATCATACAAACAACAAAGGCCGTTTAAAATTTTCGATCAACGTTTTATGAAGTTAATTGGTGATATAATATGATTTATATGTAACGGCAGGAGAACACATATATATACACATGTACACCATATATCTACATAATAATATCTGATATCTGATGTAATTTTAATGTTTTGATAGTAAACTTTCCAATTATAGTAAAATGTTATTATTAAGCCATTCCTAACATTTGCATAAAACTGATATTACAGTAACTACGTTACATACATTCAATTGCAATGTGCGCTTTACATCTCTTCCGCTTAAAGTAGTACATCTACGCGATTCATTTACATTAATTAATGTCTATTATAAATTTCACTTACTTAACATTATCATATTGTTTATAATAATAATAACTATAGTTTAATTTCAAATCGTTACAGATTACTGTAGAGTGTAGACAGATACAAATGCACGTTCACGTATGGCAAAATTGTCAAAAAATATATACATCCATTAATTATAATTTTCTAATGGTGTAACCAATTTATATAATTACAGCGAATGCAAATTATTTATTATCAACTGGGTTAAAAAAATGTTATTATGGACAATAAACACTTATTATTATTATTAATTTAGTTCTTTCATATCCATGATTATTAGTGAAATAATACACAGCCCTTTGGTTTTCTTTAATAGTCAGAGTGCCCGTCGGAAAAAATTTTATTGACACATACTCTCCCCAAACTTTGTATATGACTTCATTAGGCCTAGTCTGACACAACTATTTTTCTATTACTTTTCTTGATTTTGGGGCGTTTTCCCTCTAAACTTTCCGAAAGATGTTGTTTTGACGACATGTAAAAATTTATAGATACTGTTTTTTTTTTTAATTAGATAGCTTAAAAACTTCAACCAAAACGCTAAAATAATGTTTTCTGACAAATAGCATGAACCATTTAAAATGTCTGACACCTCGAATAAGTTCGACATATTCGAGGTGTCAGACATTTTAAATGGTTTAAATGTTATTTGTCAATGAATATTATTTTAGCGTTTTGGTTGAAGTTTTTAAGCTATCTAATTAAAAAAACAAACAGTATCTATAAATTTTTACATGTCGTCAAAACAACATCTTTCGGAAAGTTTAGAAGGAAAACGTCCCAAATACAAGAAAACTCATAGAAAAAATAGCTGTGTCAGACTAGGCCTAATAAAGCCATATACAAAGTTTGGGGAGAGTATGTGTCAATAAAATTTTTGCAGACGGACACTCCGACTATTAATTTTGGTACAATGTTTCTCGACTCAAATATTAAACATTAATTACTGTCAAGATCATAAATAAATAAGTACCTGAAAAAGTCGAGAAATCGACAAAATGTACAAAAATTAATATCAAACCAACTTGCTATTCAAAAAGCTATAAATAATTCATTTCATTATCTATACAATATGCATCTATACAGATAAATAAAATTGAAATGTCTGTTTGTAATGTCAAAATAACAGTTTTTTACTAAATACATATGAAAGTATAAACGGTAGGTACTTATAACAAAAAACTATTTTTAAAGTTTTTGTCTGTCTGTCTGTTTGTTCCGGCTAATCTCCGAAACGACTTGAACGATTTTTACGGGACTTTCACTGGCAAATATAGTTGAGGTTTTAAGAAATAACTTAGACTATTGTAAACTCTTAAAACTCAACAAACATTTTTTGTTAAATTCCAGGCGGACGAAGTCGCGGGTAACAAACAGCCTCGATAATAACTGCAGTCATTAAATTGCACAATAAAATAAATTCTTCTTTAGGCATTTAGATATGGCACTGCACTTACAAGAAAGAAGCACCTTCTTCCTCTCATCATGGCGTCAGTAGGTATTCTCATCACGTCATTATTTAAGTATCATTTGCACGTAGATACGCGTCTCTCTGACAGACGGTCTTGAATACATTAAACGCGCACTTTTGGCCGTTTGCACGTTGCAATGGCTCTGTTCACGTAAATAAACCCTTTAAATTTATGCACCTATATCAGCAAAATTGTCAGTTTAATTATTAGAAATTATAATAAACTAATGGACTTTAAAATGCCATTCAAAATTTCAAATTATACAAACTGCATTACCATTAATTCTAACATTTTGAAAACTTTATGTTTATCCCGTGCAAAATTTATAGTAAACAACAAATTGCAGGAGTATTTGTTTTTCAATCTTTCGATTATATTAGCACGAGAGCCAGTAACACTAAAACCCTATGGACCTCCGAATAGGCCAGTTCATGGATATTTGGGAAATTTCAACCATGCTTAAAAGAAAAATACAATGGTTGGCAGGCTGGAGTGGGTCGGACCGTCAAAAAGGGGTAACTTCCGGTCACCCAAAAAAACGGTTATCCTATGCATTTCCCAATAGACTGTTGTTTACTTTATTTTGAAGTTTACGTTCTTAACGTGCTTAAACTCGGTAGGTTGGCGGGTTACAGTGGGCCAAAACCCCCGCCACACGCATTGAATTTTTGAATGAATTCTTTATTACAGAAATGGAAAGATCACATACAAATTTTATAGCAAAACTACCGAGTTTGAGCACGTTAAGAACGTAAACTTCAAAATAAAGTAAACAAAATTCTATTCGAGGATTCATAGGAAAATTTTTGGTTGAACGGAAGTTACCCCTTTTTCACGGTTCGGCCGACTCCAGCCTGCCAACTATTGTATTTTTCATTTATTTCTCAAATATCCACAAACTGACCTATTCGGAGATCTATAGGGTTTGAGTGTTACTGGCTCTTGGGCTATATATTTGATAGGACTGAATACGCTTATAGCCCCAGTTATCGAGCGTCTATAATCAGCAATCTATCAGAATGCCAATTGTCAGAGATTATTAGCTTCATTTTAACTGAATCGTCAATAGATTTGAATACCATTAGAGAAGTTTTGATAACATCGGATCAGCCGTTCTCAAATTATACTAATAGATGGATAAATATTGGAAAGGCACTTTCTCTCTTCTATGTATCATACAAAATGTCCAAAACGCGCAAGAAATCTAGATAACAGACAAAGATCCCGTTACGATTTTATGGAATTGTATTGACAACACCATCTTGTTTGCACTGACATATTTCCAGAACTTATATAACTTACTGTACATAGCTTTTATAAATTTTATGAATTTGATGTGTTTTCTACTCGATCATGGCTTTATATTTGTAAAGCAAATGCTAACTCATTCACTTTTAAAAATAGAATGGTATAGGTACTAATTTAGGTAAAATTTACTTTTTTGTATAATTTTACCGGTGACCCGGTCCGGCTTCGTTCGAATTTGTAGATTGCCACATTTTTTTCGTCGACTTATGTTGCAAAATTGATATCCACGAAAAGCGCTTAACATTAAAATGGGTATAGCAAGCTATCCTTAAAAGATAGACATACGCCATCGCGAACTTTTCTGTAGACCTACATAAAAGACGAACAATTCCACCATACATTGCTTTGTTATATCTCAAATGGATTAGGCAGCGTTTTCGATAAAAGCTACCAGTCGACTTGATTTTTTCCATTTTCAATAATTATCGTCATATTTCAACCAATTTACACAAAACATTAATAAAATATATAGAGAAACCGTCTTCGTTTTCCGTTCTTTCTATTAGTGAAAATAATTAGGGAAAGTTCGTTTGGTAGTTTTTGAGTTTACCGCGTTTAGACAGACAGACGCAGCGGGACGACTTTGTTTTATAATAAATATGTAGTGAAAATATATTCCCTTCTTGAGGGTCCCGGAATGTGTAAAAGATATATTTTTCGAGAAGTCAAAGGACTGAACGGATCTAAACCAAATCTTAGCAGGATACTTTACCTAAATAGATGGAATTTAGAAATCTATCATTTTTCTTTAACTATCACCATTGAAGCATACATAATTAAATAGAATCCACATAATGTACTAAAAAAAATAGAATTTAACGTAATTCTGATAGGAGACATGACTATAAAATAAGGAAAAAAATACTCTTACGTCATGAAATTATAAAGATTAAAGCCAGTGTACGTGTTTATTCTGTTTTTTTTTTCTTTTTTTTCATAATAATTAACTAACAATTTTATCTTCAGTAGTTTCAAAGTCAGCGATAGAGTGCATCTCTTACGGCAAAATGTATGCAACGATGTTCAAAAAAACAATTGAATAATAATAACATAACGATGTAAACATTTTAAGTGAGATGATGATTTTAATATGCTTTAAAAAAAGATTTTAACAATTTTGTTCATTTGTTTATAAGTTTTATTAGATCCCTAAATTAAATAAATATTTGTTATAATAATGAAGAACTGAAAATGTAACATAGACTGGTTTCTAGCTGACTTTCAAGTTTTTAAAGAAATAATGGTTCATATTGAAAATGTATTTTCTTTATGAATATTTATAGCCAGAGTGCCCGTCGGCAAAAATTTTACTGACAAATACTCTCCCCAAACTTTGTATATGGCTTCATTAGGCCTAGTCTGACACCTATTTCCTCTATGACTTTTTTTGATTTTGGGGCGTTTACCCTCTGAATTTTCCGAAAGATGTCGTTTTGACGACATGTAAAAAAATTATAGATACTGTTTGTTTTTTTAATTGGATAGCTAAAATAATGTTCTCTGACAAATAACATGAACCATTTAAAATGTCTGACACCTCGAATATGTCGACCATATTCGATGTGTCCGAAATTTTAAATGGTTCATGTTATTTGTCAGAGAACATTATTTTAGCTATCCAATTAAAAAAACAAACAGTATCTATAAATTTTTGTCAGAGAACATTATTTTAGCGTTTTTGTTGAATAAACGGAATTTTATTGTAAAATATTTTTTTAATAATAATTGTTTAAGATTTATGCTTGCACTTATTCAAGCACAAAAAGTGTTTACATATAAATGTGTAGGTACCTATTAAGTTCATAAATCTGAAATCTGCTCAATATGCAAAGTTGTCCCTAAATCACGATACTGATCGTCACTTTTTACGAGAGTTCATAAATTCAGTGCAACGGAAATTAAAATCGTAAAATGTTTTTCTCGCTGATACACGATAAAAATTTCATTGTAATCGGATGTTGTATTACAAAAAACAAAATAGGATTGTATAACAAAATTTAAATGTAAATTCAGCATCAAAAGTATATTATAAATTGTAATATGAAAACGTGAAATTTCCATTTAAAACGATTTCATATTTGTATTTGAAATAATAATTGTTAACGAGAAAAAACAATTTTGTTTTTGTCATATATTTTCTAGTCTCTTAAGCGGCGGAGATTTTTATAGTTCACTCTCTTTGATTTTATGTTTCTCGTTATTTTATTCTTAAAGCTCATAATTTTCTGTAAGTATGAGACATTTTGTTGTTATCAACTTATTTTGCTATTATTTTTAATGGAATAAATGTCCCAGTGTCATACCAAGGAAGATATTATTACATAGTCGCCATGCAACGTTAGAAAAGCAAGACTGATTTGTAACTTTTCAAAAAAACTATTTTCGGTAAGTAACTATTTTGGATAAATCCACTTTGTACCTACAGAGAATATAATGCATAATAGGAAAAAATGTGAATAAAATTCAGTTTATAAATTACTTTAAAAAATCAGATAGGTGAATGGAAAAACTTATAGCAAAACTACTTTATTTGATAATAAAAAAGTTATATTAGATGAAAAATGAAACCGATGTGAGAAATTTAAGTCGCGACAGGGAAACCAGTAAAAAAATCAAGACAAAGTCTTGGATATTATGTAAGCGGATTGTTTTCCAGGTGCCGTTTTCTATAATTTTAACATTTTAACGTCTACTGCCACAATTAATTATTTTAAACAATTGAGTAGGTAATAGAGAAGTATATCCAATTAATACATATAAAAAATGCCCTGACTGACTGACTGATTCATCAATGCTATAAAGAAATAAGAATAGTAGATTTCTTTTGTGACGCTAAGAAGGAATTTTTCGAACCCCTAATGTGGTCAAAAAAGTGTGTAGAATTTTCTGAAAATCTTACAAATAATAATCAAAGTAGTACCGAATATTATATACAAACTGTTCATTAAAAATAAGCAAATACACCTTCTTTCGTTTTTATCAAACCTTGAGAGGGTAAATAAAGAAGAGTTATAAAAATAATATTTTTCTGAAAATGTTTGAGTTAGAAACACGAAATTTGATTTGAGAACTCTTTGTTGAAATCGGAAGATTGTGGTTAAACAAGTTTTCGAAACTATACCCGGAGAGGGGTGAATACGCAGGTGGAAACCTTCATAAAAGATACGTTATTCGAAAAAAAAACTCTTCTTAGAAAATAGAGAAATATTTATTCGACGGTCTTTTGAACTACCTACCCGGTTTGTATTTTTATATAAAAGAGTGCTGGCTCAAATATATCATCTATACCACGCGAACGAAGTCGCGGGGAAACCGCTAGTAGAATATAGGTATAGACTTTTTAACAAATGATTTATGCATCTATTCTTGTCATAAGAAGTGATGTTTTTTTCTAGCATATTAAACGATCATTGATTGAATAATACCGTTATAGATAATGAAATAATCTGCATACATTTCTATTTCGCTGCATCTCATTATAATAATTAAGTTCGTATTGTGAAATATTCTCAATAAATCCATTACAATGTTTTGCCAGTAGAAAACAAAGATGTAGATCAACTCACGGTGGTCTAGTCCACACAAATAACAATAGAATTTATATTTGCTGTTACATATATCGACATTATGATGAATGGTTTTGTGTAGCTGTTGTGAGATATAGAAGCTTTTAGTTTTTTAACTACAATGTGTACTAAACTATGTATAACACCGGTATCTATGAATCGTTTAAAATGTTTTGTTACACTCTACGGTTACACCGCAACCACTTGAACCATGATGTTCATAACAATGTTACTTAAATTGTTGCGTTTCAGTTATGTTTTAAGCATAATATACTCCTATATTGCTAGTACGGAGTAGACACGATATAAAACGTCACGGTGCAAAGAGAAATCTCGCTATCTCAACAGTTTTCGTCCACAGCTTTGCGCACGCGTCGAAAATGAATATTAACCAATAGGAAATATTCATTTTCACGCGTTATCAAAAATAAATGTTTCAGATCGTTGTCCACAGTCGTGTAAACACATTAGCGAGCATGCGCAGAAGTGTCGAAGTATATAAGCTGTTCTTCTTTGATTGTTGAACTCCAACTTATTGGTTAGATAGGAGATAGGAGTATTACATATATTATGTACATAGTTTTAAGTAGCAATATCACGGAATCGCAAAAGGGTGCAAAGAGGGAACATTTATATAAGTATGACACACAATCTGTCAAAATTGCACCTACGTGCGATGACTGGAACTTGTTAAAAAAACGTTAAACAAGAGTTAAAAAAAAGTGTTTTTTCAGTTTTTTGCTTGTATCTCAAGAACAGTTAGAACTATCCATATCTTTTTATTGGTAATATTGTAAAATAGATAATGATTCGTGAAAAAGTCTCTACAAACAATTTTTCACCTATTGACAAAAATTAATAAAAAATGATTAAAGTAGAAAAATTTTAAATTTCCACTGCTAAGAAAATGTCTAAAAACACCCAACATTTAAAAATACGAAAATTTATCATTATTTGAATTTATGTGTTTTTTTATTGATTTTAAAAAATCGGGCCAAAACTGTCTTCTTATCCGCTCTGAGTTCTTCAAACTTTCGAATTAATGGAAACTGAGTTCGTCATTTTACTGGCCTAATTGCTTCCGAGGATACTAACGTCCACTGATCTAAACGTTCGGAAATGGAATTTGCAACGACGAATCAACGTAACACTGTTGTGAACACATCTTTAACATAGTAGAGTGTAGACTGCGTATACTGTTGGTACAATCATTAGCGGCGACATCAATACATTATTATAATTTATTGTTCTAGTAACTTTAACTAGATAACTGAAATCATTAGCAGTGACATTATACATAATTAATATTAGAAAGTCTATATATGTATACAGAGCTATAGCTTATACTGACATCGTATGGGCAACCCGCTATGTTAAAGATCAAGCACCTAGATGAAGCATATTAATTCTTGTTATTTTACAACCATTAACAGTTTTAATTTTTATTACATGTTAACTTTAGTAAAATTAATTTTCTTGTGTGCCATTCAATAAAATAACAAATATATTGTAGGTATGCTAATATTCTCAAACGGCCTCTTCTGTTCTTGACTGTTTATATTTATGATATTATTGAATTCAATGGATTCCTTAAAATATTTATAAATAATGATTAGTAAATTTAATCGAGCTATTTCAAGTCATGTCATATTTGATTCAAAATTAATTGATACGGTTTAAAAAAAGTTGTGCTATAATTAGGTATACAGTGTGTTCACCGATAGTGGTAAACAGTGAATTCTTGTATCCTACTAGATACAAAAAAGTATGAACAATTTTTCATTCAAGTCGAAATTTATTATCGGAAACTGCTGAGGTATATTTTTTTGTACTTCAAACTCAACCAGAAGTGTTTTTTCAAATGGCAACATACACTTTTTTACATTTTCGAAATATCTATTTTTTTCTATATATTCATATAAAGATACACAAGAAAATATTTGAGAAAAAGTTATCAATTTATAAATTAAACACACAATAATTAATTATTTTTAATGGCACTCCACACATGTGTAAATATTAATAATAATTATATTATTATTAGTGTTTGTTTATTTTATAAATTGATAACGTTTTTCTCGAATATTTTCTTATGTAACTAAATGAATTTACAGAGAAAAAATAGAGATTACAAAAATGTTAAAAAAGTATGTTGCCGTTTGAAAAAAAAAGATACATGTAAACTGTATATTGTACACATCCGGTTGAGTTTGAAGTACAAAAAAATATACCTCAGAGGTTGCCGATAGTAAATTTCGAGTTGAATAAAAAAATATTCAAGCAAAAATTATTCACTGTTATCACAATCGGTGAACACACTGTACATGTTTTAATTGCTATTACAAAATTAACATATTTTGATGAGTATTTTTTCAAGAAATTGTCATAACCAAAATCCATAACAATAAACATAGGACATAAAAACATCGTGTAGAAATTACAAATTGTGTCAAATTATTGTTTCTGCATTTAGAAATTAGCTAGCCTATTAGAGACTGTAAATAATTGAATATATACAGTAATATTAGCAGATAATACACTTGTTTAGACTTTTGCTTAAATTGTGGAACATAGGGATTGGATATAAATTAATGTCGACGTTCATTAAAATTTTATGTGAATTTGTATTGTGTATATTAAAAATTAATAATAATTTAAAATGTTCAAACCTTCCTCAAGAAATAAACTATCGAATAGTAAAAAACGCATTCAAATCCGTTCAGTATTTCTCGAACACACATTGCATCTATATATTAATAGGTCAGAAGTTTTTTTGTACGGCTATCTCCTCCTAGACCGCTGGACCTATTTCAACGAATGAGGTACCCCCTTCTTACAAAATTGAAAATTTTTTTAAAAATAAATTCGCTCTATTTCGTTTGGTATTATGCATACTTATAAAAAAAGTCATTCTAAATCGATTCCAACCAACCGTAACTCTGTATGTCTTTTAGTTTCGGAGATAAAGCCAATGTTTATTGTTTAAATTTTTATAGATTTTTAGCCGTGACAAATTCTAAACTAATCGAGACTAGAATTTGCGCTTACTAATCGATTCAGCGTCCTTTTTTCTATAAGACGCGTCAATATTAAGCATATCTGAGATATTTATATATTTTTCCAAATATCGTAAATCTTTTCATGTCTTCCTGCGTTTTAAAAATCTGCCACTTTTTAAGGCACTAAGAGATTTCTGGCCCGTTTTATATTAACCTAACTTATAAAAAAAGTCAAGCTGAATCGATTCCGACAATCCGCAGCCCTGTGACACTTAGTTTTAGAGATATGAGCATTTATTTGTATTATTTGAGAAAAACTTAAAAATGCCATAACTTTTAAACGACAGAGGTGGAAGTGGTCGAAATCGATTCAGCGCGCTTTTTTCTATAAGAATAACTTCAGTTTACAACTGAAGTTATTCTTATAGAATTGATTTCTGTTTTTTTCAAACGGAAAATGTGAGAAGAGGGCATATGTCTATATTTTAAGGATAGCTTACTATACTCATGTTAATGTTGAGCGCTTTTCGTGGATACCAATTTTGCAACAAGTCGGCGAAAAAACGGTGGCAATCTACAAATTCGAGCGAAGCCAGACCGGGCCGCTATAGTGTATTATAAAATGGATTCAATAATTTAGTGATTCGATACTTGGCATATGGAAAAAGCGTAAAAAAACAATAAAGTTATCATTAAAAAATTTTTCATATCCTACAGTAGGTACAATTGAGTTTTCCACTTGAGCTTTAATTTAATTGTTCAACAATTTAAACGTACACAATATATCACTTTCATACAAAAGGATGCAAACTTTCTTTCGACAGTATCGTTTTCAGAACATCTTGACATAAAGTACATTAGCTAAATACCTCCCTATATAGACAGTAATAATATATTGTATGTAGCTATAGACAGACAGATATACCTACTTACATAATATTTGATATAAAGCCTTCAAAAGGAGACTTTTTGAGTGCGCTTGATGTATTATTGCTTACGTAAGCAGTCAAGTAGATATCATGACGAAGCCCTTAAAACTTTTCTGAAAGCTCGTCTGTCAGTAAAGTTTATATTACTTTGTATATATGTATGTATACAGAGTATACAGTACAGGTGCCATCAAGAGAACGTGGCCAGGTACAATCGAAGCTGTTAAATTGCACAGGAGTGGAACCGGATGTGCAATCTTAAGGAATCGTGATTGCCACTCAAATAATAACAAATGCGTTCAATTAAATTAATCATATATATGAAAATTATGAGGGAAAATGGAATTTCTGTAGTGAATTTAAATCAGTTCTTATAATTTTCCAAAATAAATAAAGAATAGTTATGCTTAATTTGCGTACTTAGAAACTATGGAGTTCAGCATATTATATTTTTCTTTGATTATACAAAATTTGAATATATTTTTGTAAGAAATAAAAAAATACTTAAGCTTATATTGTGTGGTTAAATTGAAAGTTCATTTATTAATACCTTAATCTATGGTTCTCTGATTAAAACCCCGAAACCGTGTCATGGAAATTCCATAAAAACAACGACCTAATATTTTTTCGAACTTGTAAATAACTGTTTATTTTACCATTCCAACCCACAAGTGGGGAATGGTGCGGAATGGTACTAGTTTAGGTCAAAAATCATTTTTTAAAATTTTACATTTTTTCGTTTTGAGGTCCCCTGAATCCAAAAAACATATTTTTGGGAAAACTCTGTGCGTCTGTTTGTCTGTGAGCACGATACAAGTCAAACGGATTAACGTATTGAAACCAAAGAAGAGGCCCTATTGTTTTTGGGGAAAATCGGCGCTTGCGCAGAAGAGATATATGCTATAACGGTGTTTTTTTTTTTTTAATAATAATGGTATGCTTTTCATACCGGCTAATTATTTCATTTATTTTTTCAAGAAAGTTTCGTTAAAAATTACTTTTTCTAAACTTTATGGTTTCGGAAATATTTTGAATATAATAAAAATCATGAGCTGTTCTTTTGTTTTGTAGATCTGGCAGAAATAAACTAGTTAAGCATGCTTTGATTAATTTTTATATGACGTGGATCATATGTAAGTAACCATGGCAATTAATAGCAAATATCATATTGAATACTAGTCATTACCCGCCTCACCTCACGCGGTATCAGAAATTTTATTTTCGTTATTGTACTATATCATATGTCAACATTTTGAAGTTGGATTGGTCCCGTCGCCCAATTGGTTGAAATTTTTTTGCATCATTTTCTCATTATTAATTCTACTGATCAAAAAGACTTTCTTTAACTTGACCCAAGAATCAGTTTTAAAGAACTGCTCCTCGGAAAATTTTTGAAGATTGTTCCTTCACTCAAGAAGCAGTTCTTAAAAATTGTTCCTTGATCCAAAATTAACTATTATTATTATTTTCACGACAAAACCATTCAATGTTTAAAGCAAAACAGCTTCAGCAACTTCACACTGTCACAAGTTATGATGTGGTGAAATAATCAGGCGTTTTTCCTTCGACAGCCGTATAAATGTATTCAGAGAAGTTACAGAATTGAATCGGCGCGCTCTTTTACACTTGTTATAGAAGTTTAGAAATGTGCCCTTCTTACATATTGCTTTATTCACCTCCAACCCTCGTCCCCTTGCATTTATAAAGCGACGCAGAAGTGCACTCTTTTCACATTGAGAATAAACACTAAACATGATTATGCTCTATATTATAATGTGTGTATTATTTTCAGTAGCGTAGAAACAATATTCCCCCAAGGTTCCACGTCCAAACAAGCAATGTCATTGTCATTTTAATTTTTTATGTGACATTTACACTTAAAAGAATTTGTTTTCTACATAATATATGTACATTATAAGCTAGTCTTGTTGGAAGATACTAGTGATGTGCCGGATACGGATCTGAATACGGATTTTTGGTTTCAAGATCCGCGGATACGGATACGGATCTTAACTTTCTTAGACTACTTGGCGGTAAATATTGTACATCAAC
Source organism: Xanthostigma xanthostigma (assembly GCA_963575645.1). Lineage (NCBI taxonomy): Eukaryota > Metazoa > Arthropoda > Insecta > Raphidioptera > Raphidiidae > Xanthostigma > Xanthostigma xanthostigma. The sequence continues at coordinate 21,181,523 of OY754468.1, forward strand.
CTTTGGAAAGAGACTATCTGTTATGGGAAAAAGTTATTGACCTCTTTAAGAGTTAACTCTCATAACAGATTGTCTCTTTCCAAAGATCGATATGCAATATCTCATTAAAAAGATAGTTGATTTAGTACCTTTGAGTTATGTGCTATTAGTATGGTACTCACTACTATAAATGTTTGCAATATAAAGGTGCCAAATACGATTTAAAAAATAAAAAATAATCTGAATGGAATTTAACAGGTTTTCATTATTACCTAATCACCTATATATGTACCTATATATAAAATTTCATCTATGAATTGAAAAATAATAAGGTAAAAGATCCGCAAAAAAACTAACGGATACGGATACGGATCTTTCTTCTCCCTCGGATATCAGAATATTCAAAATAGTCACATATGTACCGAAATTACACCACAAATGTCATCATTTCGAACATCTTCCGTAGGTAGACCCAAGCAAAGGTTAGTTGATCCATTAAAAGTAAATATTCCGATATGTTTAGATTTTTCGACTACGATTTTGCGTGATTAGAATGACCTTGTGTTGAGGTTGCTGAATTCGTCTTAAAATCACTAATAATGTCATCGAAAAAAAAATACATGGTTTCGTAAAAAGTGAAGTTGACCTTGACGTAGCTTCAGCACCTCCACCGATAAAAAAATAGGGTGGTCAAGTATGACGGCCTTCTCGAACACTAAAACTTTTGTCTGAAACATTTTTGGATATGATCAATAGTTTGAGTGCTATTGCTCTGTAACACTTTATGTGCCTCACCCTGTATAAAATAATAATGTCATATTCGGATTCAGCGCACTCGAAAACATATTTCTAGAGCTTGGGATTTTTTAAAATTGTGAATTTAACGAATATCCCTATATCTAAAATCTCGCTAAACATATTCGTAGCTAAAAATCTATTGGTTTTTAGGATATGCGTCCATGGACACTTTTTCTTAGTGACTTTTAAACTATAAAATAAAACCATTTTCGATCAATTTAACCGAGAACCAAATCCCATAAGGTTTTTGCGGCGTTGTTTACTAGGTATACAAATTCACCCAAAAGTGATGAATCGAAAACGCATCTACTTGCACCTTCTCTTTGGGATGCACTAGTTGCTCAGGTTGCCCATATCGTCAACATCACCTAGTGACTTTAATTGCTTTCGTGTTGCCTCGGGTACGGACGGTTTTAAGAAATACCTAATATTATATGTTAGCAATAGCTATATAGTATCCCGTGTGTCAGTAATGCATACGTTGACCCATGAGACGCAATGACATTGCTTGGAGGCACGCTGCGGTGTCTGTGGGCTATAGCGAACGGCGCTCATGAAACAAGATTGTGGAGACACTAACTGATTTACATTACGGAACACCGAGGTAGTTCCTATATAGAGCCGTTATATATATTGGCGGACGCCCCTAACAAATATCACGATCTCAAGGGATGCATCGGTCTAGCAGTTACATCAACCTAACTTCGACTCTCGGTAACTTTTCTACGTAGCTTTACGGCTATTAAGCTTACTCCACATCGAACACGCATTACTTAAATCAATCTGGTGGAGGTTTACTAATGTAATGACTAGTCTGGGATTCTAAATGTGATTGTTAAAACCGACGCTTAAGATACCTACCTGCCAAGGCTAGTGGATTACAGAGGCTGCCTCGTTCCGTTGCATAATAGTGGGGGGATGACGCTTTTCTGCAGACCTGTCAATTGATTGCATAGCAACGACTGCTGTTTATAAACTTTAATAGCAGTAATGTCAAAGAACTCAAAAGACAGAATATTGATATTATTTGCAAAAAATTAAATTTTCAAAGGAAGAGAATTTGCATATCCTAGTTATAAATGACATTTTTGATATTGTTATTATGGGTTATTGTAATGACTAGTCTGGGATCCGACCTGCGAAGGCTAGTGAGTTACACAGGTTGCCTCGTTCCGTAGGATAATAGTGGGGGGTGATGTCATCGTGCAAACCTGTCAATTGATTGCGTTGCAACGGTTGTTGTTTATAAGCTTTAACGGCAGTTTTTATCAATTTATATTAAGGAAATTAAAAGACAGAATATTGATATTATTTGCAATAAATTGAATTTTCAAAGGATGAGGTTTTACACATCCTAATTATAAATGACATTTTTGATATTGTGGATAATAAAGCTATGAACGGTCTGTCAGTTGATGTCATTGACGCGCTTATGCTGATCAGACGAAAAGAGACAGCCTCTGTATTTTAAAAACCTTGTCAACCTACTGCAGACTTTAAAGTCAGTTAAAGTTCTATACATATTAAAAAGGTTAAAAAACATAATTTGCATATCATATACGAGTGGGTGCATTACGAAGTACATTTTTAAAAACCATAGCTTGAGAATTGAGTTAGTGTCTAATTCAAGTGAAATAACTTCATTTACTTATTAAATTACCGTTGGTGATACAAAAAAGCAAACGTGTCCATATTTAGTTTTGTAGAATATTAATCGTTGAGGGGAAGTTTGGTTGAGGAACAACTAACAGACGCTTCAACGATATCTCGCTTGCGGCCAACGTTTCAAAAATTTTATTTTCATCATCAAAATCATTTTATAGACATGAAATAAACTATTTAAATGGAAATTTTAAATAAACTATAGAAACATACAATACCTTTCCACTAGCATGAGTCCCTGATATTAAAATATTTTTTTTATGGCGTTGGCTACAAGCGAGACATCGGTAAAGATTATTTTTCCCTCAACGACAAAAAAGTTAAAACGCTTATCCGTTGCGAATGCGCCAATATTTCCTAATTATAATTTACATGCCAACCAGTTTGGTTTCGATTCGTCCAACCAGACTTCAACTAGGAAAAGTATTGAAAAATTCTGAAAAGTGATTTTGGACCTTAATAGATACCATTCAATTGTAGAGTTGGGCGTTATTTGTCTTATATATGACCACAAAACCTGCAGAAAATATTTTAGCGATAAATGTAAAGTTCATAATAACTACAAACTAACTACCCCCAAAGAAGTTAAATGTATAATAAAAAATTTGAAAAATAACAAAGCACCAGGACCAGATGAAATCAATAACATAATGTTAAAAAATTTACCAGTAAAAGGTTTTATATGTATCACAGTAATAATAAATGCAATTCTTAAGTTTGCTTACTTTCCACAACAATGGAAGGTGTCGAAGGTTGTTGCAATACCCAAACCTGGAAAAAACCACTCTTGTGCTGAAAATTATAGACCTATAAGTCTGCTAAATACCATTAGTAAAGTTGTAGAAAAAATCTACTGCACAAGAATTAATTCTTTCATCAAATCGAATAACCTACTAATACACGAGCAGTTTGGATTCAGAGCAAATCATTCAACTACAGCTCAACTGGCGCGACTAGTTGATCATATTAGCGACGGATTTAATCTACATAAGCATACTGGTCTGGTTCTTCTGGATATTGCAAAAGCTTTCGACACTGTCTGGCATAAGGGTTTAATCTTTAAATTGATTAAGCTAAATTTCCCAAAATTTATAAAATATTTTGTAAAATCGTACCTGCATGACAGGAAAATGTACGTCAATTAAAATAGCATAAACTCAAGCTGTAGGCCTGTAACGGCAGGGGTCCCACAGGGTTCATTGCTGGGCCCTATACTCTCACTATATTCATCAATGACATCCCGAAAACAAAAAATGTCAATATGGCTTTATATGCGGATGACACAGCATTATTTTGTACTTCCTATCGAGCAGATACGATCATTAAAAACCTACAAAACTCAATAAATAAGATTTGTCTGTACTTCCACAGATGGAAAATAAAAATTAATGCCCCCAAAACGGAAGCCATCTTATTTACTAGGAGGAGGCCCATAGTAATAAAAAACATTAGCATCAATAACAATATGATTCAATGGTCAAAAAAGATTAAATATCTAGGAATGTTATTAGATCGAGGACTATATTTTACTGACCACATTAACTATCTAAGAGACAAGGCTTATGCTATCATGCATTGTTTTTATTCTATTTTTAATAAAAAGTCCGAACTAAATACCAAAAATAAAACCATTATATATAAAGCTTACATCAGATCAATTTTAACATACGCTGCACCTGTATGGAGTAATACCTCTAAAACTAACTTGAAAAAGCTACAAGTTATTCCAAATAAATGCATTAGAATCATAGGTAATTTTCCCTACTATACTAAGATCAAAACAATGCATGATATCATAAGTCTTGAATATCTGGATCAGTTCATTTTCAACATTGCAACCAATTTTTTCAATAAATGTAAAAATAATAATAATCCATTCATAAATTATATAGGTAACTATAACATCAATAAATTACAATATAAAAAATATTCCCATAAGAGAGTTAAGCATATTCTTCTTAAAAACTAAGAAATAATAAAACCCGAAAGAACCAGTTTTTTTTTCCCAATTTTTTTCTGGAAAAATACAAAATAGCCAAACTACTTTCCTCTATGTACATTGTACACAGAAATAAAAATAACTCAGCTGGTTGTGGTGATTATTACCGGGTACGCTATTAAAAAACCAGTATTTTTAAGTTTTGTACAAAGCTTTTATATGTAATAAGACAATAAAGTATTTTTATCTTATCTTTTATCTTATATATGACCTTGAATTATCTACCCAATATTAATTTGGATAAACATTTTGTATTTAATTGTGTTAATAAACAAAACCGTTCTGAATAAACAAAATTGGTTTTCTTAATGTTAAGTTTTATGTGTATGCAGCTTTATTTGTGGTCAGATCGAAGTATAATGCAATCACCCCACAATAACTTCATGCCATTCACAGCTGAAAAACTCACAAATTAAATATTCTCAGAGCTAGTGACGTTTTGATGCAGCACACAGATGGTATATTATATATAACACCGTTGACACGAGATGCACGGGCTGTGCATCACAGTCTGGAAGGATGGGAAGCGAATGAGAAAATTCCCATTGAGAAAGATAGATTTCCTCAAAGTGCGTGACTACGGGAATATAAACAAATTGCAAACTGATTACATTCATACAGTATAGTAATCTTAGTATTTTATTATTATCAGCAAAAATGGCTCTCTTTATTTTTTGCAAATCTGTATTATTAATAAGCGTGGTCAAGAGTCGGGATTTTTTTGGGGTTTTTGCATTTTTTTGCCAGAGCGCTAATCTAGAGACCCGCTTCCGTTTTTGAGGTTGCTGAGCACAATGGTTAGGGTTCCACAATTTTTTTCCCTCGGCAACCTCTTCAAATTGGCTTCCCTGATTTCCATCCCTTGGAAAAAATTATAAAAAATGTTAAATACAACAAGAAAGAATTTTTGTAGAGAATTAATTTTCCTACAAAATTGTGTTCAAAATTTTTAACATTTTTTTCTAAGGGGTGAATATCAGGGAGCCAATTTGAAGGAGTTGCCGAGGGAAAAAAGTGTGGGACCTCATCATCGTCTTCAATGACCTCAAAAACGGAGGGGACCTTTAGATTGGTGCTCTAGCAAAAAATGTACCCCGTCTGACTCCTTACCTCGACTACAATTAGTGTATAAAAATATAGTAGCTTAGTAACGAATTTATTTTAATTAGACTTCTTGCTGCTTGTACGTAGACTGCAGACAAATGCCGTCACACCTTTTAACTATAATTTGCCTATTTATTGATATTTTTAAAAACAAATTAATACGTGTAAATTATTTTTCCCCATTTTTTCAATTCTCAGTGAAAAATGATACAATATCCATTATCCAATCATAATGACATTTGATGATGTTATGTAACGAATCTCATTGTTTATGAAATTCCACTATGAACGTCACCTGTATAAAATCAACTTAAAAAAAAACATGTCAGCGCGTATATTACTTACAAAAAGAATTAGTTCAATTTATTTTCACGTAAACTAATCGCAATTGTGGTCGGAAAATTATTCGTAACGAAATAAGTTCAGCTGAAAACCTCAATGAAATTTTTAAATTTGAACAAAAACACTGCCGCCAAAAAATTATAGTTAGAGAGAAATTCAGGCTAGAGGGTAGTGATTAAGAAATTCGGTATCAGATTTTAATCTCTAGAATCTAATAGATAATACTTTTCCCAGAACATTTACATAAGAAACAACCTGTGCATCGCATTACCCCAGGGTAAAGTGTTTGGTCCTATGCAATTCTTTAGACTTTTGCACACATACATCCATGCACAAACATGTGCATGTAATCCCATTTCCGTCAAGCCTTCGCCCTTCGCTCTGAGGTATTACCGCACTGTCAACTCCCTTCAAGGGCTGCCATGGGCTGCATCATGTCACGCCACTCCACGAGAATATCTCAACACATGTGGATCACATATGACGTAATATGTTTATGACGGATTAAAATCAACCCTGTATGATTTGTATTGGTTTTTTTATAGGTCGATCATTAATTCTGTCTTTTTGTAAATGGAATTAAATTTTACATGGTTCACATGGCTACATATACGTGTCAGTATAAGTAATAATTTAGAAACGATATACAGTCAAAAGGCTTTATGACGAAACCCCAAGAGTATTTGAATATTATTAGTTTTTCTTATAGCTTTTTTCGCGCAGACTTTATGTTGGTTTTAACCAGATTGTTCAATACTTTGAAATTGGATGCCATCAAAATCTGTCAAGCGTTTTCGAGTGAAGTCGACACAATACAACCATTTTGGAAACCCTTTGTCTCATCAAAATTCCATTAAGAAAATAAAATTACAAACAAAGAAGAAGGACATTCAAATCTTTGATTAACGTCTGATTAGAACTCTTCAATAAATAAAATTATCGAGCAATTTTTCAGAAAATATGTTAACAAAAAAATATAATTAATACAAATTTTTGTTAATATATTGTCTGAAAAATTGCTCGATAATTTTATTTATTAAAGAAAAAGGACACTTCGCTCGCTGTCTACCGCAGTTTGTAGACGACACATCAGGTAGAAATACCAATCGACTACGGCCTACAAGCCCTGAAGGCGAAAACCAAGAAGAAAAAAGAAAGTCTACACACTTCTGTGTGAACCATTATATTGATAAGCCGTTTTGAAATGCAGTTTAAATTTGAAATTTTTTTTCGTAATAAATGGAGTTTAAAAAATCTATCCGAAAAAATTTCGACAAAAGCGTACACATTTATTCAAGAAAAGTTATACAATATTTCCGTAGCATATTATAACAAAATATCAACTTCTCATTAATAATATTATATTCATAAAATAAATTACGGATTTAACTTTAAATTGCTTTTTAAAAACAAAGAAAAATGTAATTAATTATTTCAACAGTAAAAAATACAATTTATTTGAGAAAACTTTCCACTCTCGTAATTGTATTTTACTTCATACATTCTGTTACGATAAAAACTACTTTGAAATTATGTAAAACATAGTAAAAGACCATAAAATACAAGATAAAGCTTCTTTTTTCAGCAAAACAATTTACTTGTGATTTAGTAACATTTAATGTTAAAACGTTGGCCATTACACGGCGATTGTAGTCAGATCCATCTACATTCGAGTACACGAAATTAAAACAGTGCTGAAGCACACAGGACCGTGAACACGGCCATCATTTTATGTCTCTTTTGAGACGCAAAGTATTGTACGCCGATATACATTAAAGTAATCTGTGTAGGTAATTTAAATTTCCCCTGAACAACGTATACCAGAATAATATGTATACAGCCTAAACTCGGAAAATGTTCCATGCTTCTGCGCTAGTCGATGATACTGCGCCTTTTTTAACACGCTTAATTCGCTTGACCTGTAAGTGTGTATGTATGTAAAGGAGTCTTTCAACGTAATATTCACCAATTTCAAGAAGTCTGATTAACTTGAAAATTTCCACACGTGTCAAAGACCGATGACAATACAATTATTTCATAAAAATAAATTTAAATTTGAAAAAAATTACTTTTGATGTCGTTTTGAAACGAAAAATTAAGAAAATAAATTATAGTTTAAAAAAACACGCTTTGATAGCAAACTGAACTAAAAAGTAGAAAATCATTCAATTATAGACAAAAAGCGTGGGGTGCCAATTATATTTTTATATTTTCATTATATAACTCTAATTTTATAAATAGCTACCAATGATATAATTTAATATGAAGCGCCCCACGCATTTTTGCTATAATTGAATTATTTTGTTAATAATTATTTTCTACTTTTTAGTTCGGTTTGCTATTAATTTTTTAATTTTTTTTAAACTACATTTCGAAGTAAAACTTCTTCTGACACGGTATGGTAAAACTGATTCATTAAAATATAACGAACGTCATAAACTCATTTAATTGTAATGGTCGCTTAAAATCCATTAATTACGTGAGCTTAAAATATGGAGGGAGGGGTCCGGTCAACCTCACCAAATCTCATTTAAAGGGAGGGGGGGTCAATGAAAATATCACGTCAACTTTTGTAATTCAGAGAATATACATTACTATTACAGATAACATTTTGCATTATACAGAGAGTATAATAACGCTTAGCAAGGGCGTAGATGGAGGGTAAAGGGTTTATATACCCCCCCAGGATCATAATAATAAGAAATAAAACTGGAAATAATACGAATACCTGGCTGAAAAAATTTAAATTAGAAATATTTCTTGAAATAAATTGTAAAATTGTTTTGGGAATTAATATTTTGCTTGACACCTTCCTTTGTGAGTATTCTTGTCATATTAATACATTTTTTTTTTACTTTACCCCACCTCCGAAAAAAAATATCTACACACTTGACGCTTAGTGGTCTGAAACAAAATACATGAACATATCAAATAAATTTAATTATTTAAAAATTATAGGATCTATCTTACCATAGGGATAAGGGGGTGCCCATCATAACTTGACGCGGCTCTGCTGATGTCATTCTTTATAATGTGCAATGGCAAAATATAATAAAATTTGATTCAAAAAATAGAATAATCTATGAATGCTATTGGAGCTGCCGTCTACCAAAATCTTTCCACTGCAGGAAGGATTACTTTATTGAGTAACTTTTTTTATAAGTCCTATACCGAGCATTTATTAATATGGAGCACATTTTAAACGAAACAGAAATGGACAATTTTTGGAGTATGGACTGTGCATAATACATAATATACTTGTATATAATATAGTTCTCTTTAGGTAAACACTTAAAAGTACTTACCGTATGAAAACCAGAGGCGTGCGTGAACTTAACTGAGTAGATACTGAAACAAAAGAAATAATATATGAATACATTATTTTTTGTTATAATCAACTTAGTGCCATCACGTTTTAAATTAACTTTATGGAACGTTCGAAAATATTATGAAATCTACTGAGTGTATATTCAAAAGAAGTCCTAGTCAACTGAGTTATTTCATTATGAAACTAGTTTCAAGTACTACCAGGTTTGCCATTATGCATCGCGAATTTTTGGAACAATCCGAATCCTGAGAGCGCAATTATCTCTACAGCAGTCTCAGTTTAGTACTTTCATGAATACGACGAAAAACAGCTGAGTTTATTTGGTTTGTTACTTAAATTATTGATGAAAGTTTGAACTTTTTATCTATATATTTTTTTTAAATAAATACCTATGACACTACAAGCATTTCAAAACTAACTTTTTTCACGAAAGTTTTTGTTAAAAATAAATACAATAATAAATTGTTATCAAAAATATAGGTACCTTTGTATTTATAAAAAAAAGAGTTTAAAAATATTGCCCTTCTGCGCATGCGTCAATTTTCTTTAACAAAGCAATAGAGCTTTTCCAATTTACTTGTCAAACATCTTACCAAAATTCGGTTTATATCCGTTTAGCCGTTTACGAGTAGATTTTTTTTTTGCAAAAAATGAAAGTGTTGGCCATTTGGATAAATCGAGTATTATGAAACAGCTTGATTAAGGCCGCTGCACACGAGGCTTGATTTGTCGCTAGATTCCTTGCTAGATTTGACTACTAGTTTTCTTGATTGCTTTTGTGTGCTCGCTTCACACGAAACGTCTTTTCAAGCTTGTTTTGGGGATAGATCTGGTGCGCGCGCAATGGCAGTTCAAATATAAACACAGAGGAAAACGTGTCTGTTATCTGAGCAGAATGACACCATGTTGGTTTGTGGGCGTTTGTTCATGTTCAGATACTGCTTCCTGATTAGTTCTTGCTCAGAGCAAGCAGAGAACCTAGCAAGAAAAATAGCCCCTGTTCTAATTTTAAAATCCATCTTGTGAGCTACCAGGCGCCCCCGCAGTGACGTCATTTCCAACCTCGTCGCCAGTCTGTCGGCCAGCAGAAGTCCCAGCAGTGTTATCAGCCTCGTGTGCAGCGGTCTTTAAGTTCGGTGCTTTGTCTGCTTGAAAATACACGATACTCGTTATCTCAAATGTAGATAGCTAATGAAAAGGTTTTCACAGTACGTTACTGAAATAAAGTGGCACATAAAATAGTTGGTGCGTTGCAGTTTAAATAATGAGCTAGTGAAAACAGACACACACATATACAACCCTTATTTCGAACATGTGAGTAACAGTATAAAGTATGCATGCGTGTATATATGTGTACATGTAATTGCGTTTATATTATTATGCTCGCCTGGTATACTAACTACACCTAACGTTACGCGCCAGAAAATAAACTCTGAACGATACAACAACCGACAAGCACACAAGTACTAGACCTATAGATATGCAAAATAATTTTGGTGGGCAGTTTTACTTTACCAAGTAACAATCAAGACAACGGGTCGGGCCGTTGTTTTCTTAATTTAGCTGCTACAGTTCGCAACGTTACCAAATGACGACTCATACCGCTGCGCACGAAGCTAGATTTGCTAGCGGCAAGATTTGACTACTAGTTTCTAGCGCAGGTTTTCCTGATTGCTTTTATGTGCTCGCTTCACATGATACGTCTTTTCAAGCTATAAACACAAAGCTAAACGTCTCTATTGTCTGACTTAGCAGAATGACGCCATGTTGGTTTGTGGGCGTTTGTTCATGTCGCCTACGTGACAAGATACTGTTTCCTGATTGGTTCTTGCCCAGAGCAAGCAAGGAATCTAGCAAGAAAAATAGCCCCTGTTCTAAATTTTTAATCCATCTTGTGAGCTACCAGGCGAGCCCGCAGTAACGTCATTTCCAGTCTCGTCGGCAGCCTGCCGGCCAGCAGAAGTCTCAGCAGCTTTTCCAGCCTCGTGTGCAGCGTCGGATGGAAACTGGCTCTGCCCATTTCAAATTTTATTTTATATATCACTAGCGGTCCCGCCCGGTTTCACCCGGGTGCAAAAGAACAAATAGGGGGGGAGGTACATGAGTACGCATGTTCATCTTAGTTTACCGAGATGAATGTTGTGTTCAAATTTCATGATGATCGGAGTTACCGTTCAAAAGTTTTTGTCGGACGGACAAATTTTGAGTTATAATTTGCAACATTTTTCATGATGCGCCGCTCCTATTGATCGTAGCGTGATATTATATAGCATATAGCCTTCCTCGATAAATGGGCTATCCAACAAAAAAAAATTTCAATTCGAATTATTAGTTCCTGAGATTAGTGCGTTCAACCAAACAAACAAACTCTTCAGCTTTATATATCAGTATATAACGATTCCATGTCTTTATCCCCGACGACATTATCCCCGCGTCATTATCCTCGAACGACAATATCCCCGACTTGAAAGAAATAACCCTATAGTAAAAAATAACCAAATCCTACAGTAAACGTTTGATTTAAGTTTGATTTTAGTTTTTATTTTTTATTTTTTTTTCACTTTGAGACTGATTTTCTTAAAAATATATATTTAATTGACTGTCAATTAAATATACATTTTTTAGAAAACGCAGTTCTATTCAAACAATTAACTATCTAATTCGCATACCCCGTTATCGTTCACCCCGGAATTGTTTTTTTTTTTAACTCAACATTTGCCCCTTCCCGTTTCACTGCGAGACAATTCGCATAACCCTATATCGTTCACCCCGGAATTACAATTTGCATACCCGTTTATCGTTCACCCCGGAATTGTTTTTTTAAAAACTCCACATTTGCCCCTTCCCGTTTCACTGCGAGACAATTCGCATACCCCTTTATCAAAAAAAGCGGTGGTTTTCAATACTCATGAAAATGTGAGTTTTAAGTTGTAGTCTCAAAGTGAAAGAAAAAATAAAAAGTAAAAACAAAACTCATTCCGGTACCGGGAATCGAACCCGGGCCTCTTGGGTGAGAGCCAGGCACTCTACCAATTACACCCTAATTGAGTATATCAAGATAGCTTTGTAATTATATATTATTCATACAGTAGTCGTACGAATAATTATAAAATCGGGGATATTGTCGTCGGGGATAATGTCGTTCGGGGATTAAAATCGGGGATATTGTCGTCGGGGATAATGGTTCGGGGATAGTGTCATGTCACCGTATATAACATCAATTAACTGACTTGAATGTTCTATATATAATCTTTGCTTTATCAATTACATTATTCAATGATCATTTGCACTGGTTTCGTTTAGAATATGATTAGTTGCGGGCAGCAAAAAATTTCCGTAAAGGTATACCTTTCTATTATTAACCTGAGGGTATGTATGTCGTAGCCAGATCGTGAAATTAGACATTTCGTGAACTGTCTAGACAGTTCATGAAATGCAGCCAGATCGTGTAATGGTCGATCAGTTACACGAAGTGGCTAAAATTTTTAGACAGTTCATGAAATGCAATTGGGCCTTAGACAGATCGTGTAATATTTCAGAATTACATGAAGTGTCTAAATTTTTTAGACAGTTCATGAACTGTCTAACAGCTGTTTTGCCGATCGTGCAATATCTAGATACTTTAAATCATTGTAAGGAGTCAACTGTAAAAACATTAAATAATTGTCGAAGCAGCTAAAACTAAAATTTCATTTTTATTTCATTTACAAAACATAAAATATAATTCGTCCTTTTTTCATTTATTCACACACGGTAAACTTGAGTGACACCGGCTGTTACATAAAACGTTCGCTTTTTTGTCCTCGCTCACAAAAATCACTTGATAAAATAGGCTTAACAACCAATTTCTTCGGTAAATTTCTCTTTTCGTTACAGGATTTGCAGCCAGACAAAAAAATTTCAATCGGTGGTCGAGGAATTTGAAATTTTTCAGCAAGAGCAGATTCTATCTTGCATCGTCCGCCATGGCCAGTCTTATTCACATGGAAGTCGTGAATTTTATCGAATAACTCTTCATACGGAACAACAAACTGTATAATTGCTGAATCAGCGTGTTTCTTGATTAAATATGATTGATTAGCGACACATTTGGTTTTTCGGCATAATAACTGTCTAGACTGACATAAAACTGATCTTTGTGGTTAAAACTTGAAGTGGTGCACTCACTGTCCATTATGCCAAATTATTATTAACAAAAAATTATTATTAACGAACAGCTGATACTGAGTTGTGTCTATTGCATTATGTCACATCAATATGCGCAACTCACTATGCGCAACTCTTTATGGTGAACGCGCATGAAACTGTGTATTGTTGGGCGCGAAATTTAACTTGTTTCCAGATATTTATTTCCTTCACAAATATTGCACGATCGGCAAAACAGCTGTTAGACAGTTCATGAACTGTCTAAAAAATTTAGACACTTCATGTAATTCTGAAATATTACACGATCTGTCTAAGGCCCAATTGCATTTCATGAACTGTCTAAAAATTTTAGCCACTTCGTGTAACTGATCGACCATAACACGATCTGGCTGCATTTCATGAACTGTCTAGACAGTTCACGAAATGTCTAATTTCACGATCTGGCTACGACATGTATATGCACAATAAAAGAACAAAGAGAACAGGTGCTCCACCCTTGGATAGAGACCCTAAAAGAGTTATTACACCACAAGGACAGAAAGTTTGAGATTCTTGAACTCTCTCAAACTGTCTGCCCGTGTGGTGTATACTATTTTTCTTCATACCTCGGTCGTAAGCATGCTTATTAAATATACTAATTAACTATTCAAATGAATAAGATTGTCGACAATTTTATTCATTTGAAGAGTTCTATTCAGACGTTAATCAAAGATTTGAATACTAATTAACTACTTATTAATTACATAAAAACACAGATAAATTCCAATCAAACAGCTTTGAGGTTATACGTAAAAACACGAATGGCAGCTGTTCGCGGCTTTTGGCTGGCGGCAGTAGCGGCAGGTATCGGTGTAACAATATTTCTTCACACCTCGGTCGAAAGTACGTATTTCTGGCATCAGTGCGTGTAATACCACCAATGCATAAATGTCAGACTTTCTGCCTTAAAATTGATGCCGGAAGTACGTACTTTCGACCAAGGTATGCAGAAAATGAAATTATCTACACTTATATATTCACGAGGTATTTTGCTTATGCACATTTTAGATAGATAGTACTATGGAGGCACAGAAAGCCTACAGGCACTTTGGTTTGTAGATTATGAAATGAGGTAAATTACTCAGTTAACATACTATAAAATACATTGCTTTGCTTATATGGGAAAACGGTGGGCACACAAATACAGTCGGAACACAAACTACCGTATAGAATGAAAATGTGTGAAACCTGTTCCCGTCGCACCATCTATATTTTATTACTATTTTCAATGTTAACAGTCTATCCCGTGTATCTTAATGTGGGTACTTTCGGTAAAATCGTTAGAAACGACATATTTCTACGCTATTTTAGTTGTTAATTACTGTTATAAACTTTTAACAAAACCCCATTTGTATAACATTACCAGTAGCGTTTGTGAAAATACACTTCCACAAATTGTTTAAGCACAAACAGCACTTAAAATTCAATCGATAGAAACAATTAAAGTATAAAATCATTCGTCCGTACTTACTGTAGTTTTAACTCATACCCTAGCACTGGTTTTCCAATTTGGACAGAAAATTCTTTACTTTTATTAAATTATATAACTTTTGCGGAAATTATAGTTTCTCAATTTTATTAAGTAATTTGTGAATAGAATTTTTACCTAAAATTAATAGTTTTACAAGAGTATAGGTTATATTTCTAATGCGTGATAGCGTATGGTGGTGAATGTTAAAAACGAGCGCCACAGGGACCATAATATCATCACGCACGAGATACATGTAGATTTTTTTGCTTATAGGTGATTCTATAAAGTAGGTATAGCTGATTTCCACATAATTTTCAAAATTTTTGACAGTTCAATATTTTATGTATTTTTTTCCGATCTCTAAAATTTCGTTTCGCTATAATATGATATTTTCGACCTTGTGCAGTGTCATGTAAGGTGAAAAATACCGTGACGAATAATCGAGATCCAACTGTATATACATATTTATTGTATTTTCCTACAATTCACCCCCTCGTCAATGGTTATTATTATGGTTTATATATATCATATGTGTTATTTGACTCTTGTTATTGCAGTGTACACATAATTTTATTATAAATCGAATTATAGAAATATGAGTCAAAACGTGACAGTGTACATACAATTTGTGTCACACAAAAACACGGATGTGTGTGTTTGCTTTGTGTGTGTGTTCCAACAAAAAATCATATGAATTTCCCATACAATGTATTGATGAAGGCGCATATACATATAGCACACGACTCATACATATGAACACTATCAACGCCAAAGGGGTTGGCGAATATTTCAGAGGGTCGCCGCGTTTTATTGATCTCATTAAAATACAACACAATATCTGTGCACAAAACCTTTTGTTAAATTTGTTACAAATTTAATTTTTACTATGAGAAGATGAAGAAAAAAAATATTGAATGACCAACAACCAAAAAATAATAATTAATATACTTATTCCAAGCTACCTACTATTTATGTTATTCAATATCGCCTTGTAGATTAGACTGTAATTTGTAGATTGTATAATGTACACGCTAGAGAACTAAGGTTCTAGATTAAAAACAATGTTAGCCGTCGTGGAACGCCTAGTATATCTGAAACAAATTTAAGCTTGCCAAATGCATCTTTAAGTTTCAAAGCCCTACGGACACTCCCTAAAGCCCTATGGACACTGCAACTTTAAGCTACTAACAGCAAGTGATTATTCTAGTAACTAATAAATCTCAGTTTATAGATATCGCCATCAGGAAAAACATGTTATAATGCAACGCATAAACACAGCAAGCGTTACGTTTTTGTAAAGCTTGTCGTCATGGCATCACAGCCGCATTTGCACATTTTACTCCCACCAAACGCGCCATTAGATGATTTACATCAATAACTGATTGGAAATGCATAGATAAAAGTTTCATATCTATCAATTTTCATCATCTAGATTATTATAATAGAAAAATCGTAAAAATTAATTAATAATAATAATAGTTTTCAATAATTATGAATGATGGGAATGCGGACACATAGGTATAATTCTTTTCTTTTATTGCTTACGTTTCGTCAAAAATATTGACTTTGTCGAAGCTCAAAAAACAATTTTTTAAATTAGAAAATAAAGTTAAACATAAAAAAATTATAATTTATTTTATTATAATTACTGAAAATAAATATTACGGACTTTAAATGGAAAATAATAATAATAATAATAAATTGATAATCGAACATTAATTGAAATAAATAAATCATATGAGTGAAAAATTCATTGAGACGAATCAAATGGCATTTTAATAAAAACTATAGTTTTGAGTATGAAAACAGAAAAAAATATAGAGAGAGGAAGATTGTAGATTATAGACCCTCAACAGATAAGAAATATAGACATTTTCTTTGGTACAATGAACATTTTGAATGAAATAGATATTATCGAATAACTAAAGATTATTAGCGTCTTATGTTTTTCGGCTCAATATGGTTCACGTTCCTGAAATTATAATATTCAAAGCAATGGCACGTCAATCCGGTGTCGGAGAGGCAACCGGATGGCGAGTGGTAATCTGGGCCTATGAGTGGTACAGAACCCCCTGGTAGCGGCCAAAGTGACCCCAAATGGACGGGGGCGGCGATATGGGGGTGGGGCAAAATCGAAAAATGTTTGAAAAGGCAACCGGATAAAAATGCGGTTGCATTGAAGGAAATACCCTAATTATATAATAAATTTTTTTTGCCATCCGAACCACGCGGGCCGTTTTTGCACTAGCGAATAAAAAAAAAATAAAAAAAAAACTGAAAAGGCAACCGCTTCAAAATTAGTGAGCATACTTATTGACACCACCAAACGTTGGGAAAAAATTGCCATCCGATCCTGATGGGCAGTTTCGGAGAAACAACCCCTCAAAGTCGCCGAAAAACCCTTTTTTTTGATTTTTTCAACAATAAGTAAAAAAAACACACTAAACATTGTTCAAATCGGATGGCATTCGAAATTTATACTGTCCTAAGTACAAATAATAGTGTGTATCAATGCCATCCGATTTCGATTAAATTTACGCCTATTTAGCCACCCCCAAAACTCGTGAAAATAACAATTTTATGCAGCCTATGGCATTATTTTTGTTGTTATTGAGTTTTGGGGGTTGACTTAATAGGGGTAAAAATAATCAAAATCGGATGGCATTGATACACACTATTATTTGTACTTAGGACAGTATAAATTTCGAATGCCATCCGATTTGAACAATGTTTAGTGTGTTTTTTTTACTTATTGTTGAAAAAATAAAAAAAAAAGGGTTTTTCGGCGACTTTGAGGGGTTGTTTCTCCGAAACTGCCCATCAGGATCGGATGGCAATTTTTTCCCAACGTTTGGTGGTGTCAATAAGTATGCTCACTAATTTTGAAGCGGTTGCCTTTTCAGTTTTTTTTTATTTTTTTTTTATTCGCTAGTGCAAAAACGGCCCGCGTGGTTCGGATGGCAAAAAAAATTTATTATATAATTAGGGTATTTCCTTCAATGCAACCGCATTTTTATCCGGTTGCTTTTTCAAACATTTTTCGATTTTGCCCCACCCCCATATCGCCGCCCCCGTCCATTTGGGGTCACTTTGGCCGCTACCAGGGGGTTCTGTACCACTCATAGGCCCAGATTACCACTCGCCATCCGGTTGCCTCTCGGACACCGGATTGACGTGCCATTGCTTTGAATATAAGTGTTTCATTAAATTTTATAGTCACTCGAGTCACAAAGTCTAGACTGTAGAAAATATCCATGGGGAATCCCCTCATTAACTGACACTTAGATTACACACATATCAAATTTATAATATGTAGTTTCTCCACCCCTAAATATACAGGTACACATTTAAAATGATTTATCGTTACGGAATGTCCGTACGTCTATTTTAACTATTTTAATGAATAGAATAGGAAAGGTAACTATTATACAGATGTTAAAATCTTATAATGCCTTTTCCATTTATAAAACCTGACATATTAAATTATTATTTTTGTGTATGCCTATAGTATATACCTATAGAGTTACCAAAGTTGAATAAGCAATTTATATTATTGTGATGCTTCCATTTTAGCACGCTCTTACTTTCTGTCTCTCTTATAGTTAATTAATTTAACGTACAATTAAAAAAAGACAGAAAGTGTGTGCTTGAGAGCAACATTCATGGCTATTACATCTATTCTTTAATGATGTGATGAGGTATAATATTTTGCGCAAAGTTAATTTTCATTTTGTCATAATTTGAAATTAATGGTTATTATTCATAATTAAAATTTAACACTTTTTCAATAAATTATTCGCTTGCTAATAAGTTTTGTTTTAATGAAATTTATTATTTATGATGTGGGTGTACTTTATTTCCACAATATTATACATTTGAATTACGAGTTATTATCATTCAAATATTTAATATTTTTAAACAATAATTTTTATGAATGTAAATAGTCATTTTTAGGGTTCCGTACCCGAAAAGTGCCTAACGAGATCCTATTATTAAGCCTCCGTCTGTATGTCAGCGGGCTGTATCTCATGAACCGTAATAGGTAGAGGGATGAAATTTTCACGCAGTGTGTATTTCTATTGCCGCTATTACAACGAATAATGAAAAACCAAGACGGCGAATTTAAAAATGGCCGCCGTGGAAAGTAACACGAGAATCAAAAATAAAACCAAGACGGCAAATTTAAAATGACCGCCATGTAAATTTAAAAAAATAAATTCCGATTAAACTGGTATTGGTCATGCATGTAAAAAGTACATAATATAGTGTTATATCTTGTACGATGGTATGGAACCCCTCGTGTGCGAGTTTATTGATGACTGATGACAATCACAAATTTGATGCTCCGATACATGGAAGAAGGTAATGATATGCAACTAGATTTGGGTCAAACAATTCCAAAGATAGAATTAATATGTAACGTTCCATTTTGATTTGTTTAACGAAACTGATCCACGGAGACATGTCCACGAATCTATCCTCTATTTCAATATTTCTCGCATGGTGGGTCGCGACCCGGTACCGTGCCACGCAAAAAAAAATACCGGGTCATAGCCTCGTCTCCGTATTGTTTATAACCATACTCGTAAATGAAAGTTTGATTTTTGATGAAAGAGGATTTTTTTATGAATTACTGTTGAGATATAAATGACTCAGAATCCACCTATGGGTTCCATCTTCGCTGGTAGAATTGTAGACACAAACAAACTGATAACGCAGTAACCACTACATTCTGACGAATAAATCTGAGATTTTTTGCAAAATTTGATTTCGTCGAAATTCGCATCCACTGTAACTGTAGCCAAAGAAAAGAATGTAAATCAAGATTCAAACGCACCTAAAACGCGGTATGGTGTGAGCACGCCCTTATTTAAATAATCTACATAAAATAAACAGCTATGCAAGCTTTGTGCAAGAGAGTGATGTGTTACAATTTGTATTTCACTGATACACATAATTTTAACGTATTACGTTACCACTATAACACAATATAATTTTATGATCAAAGGAACTTACCTAAGTGATCTTCGATCATAATTTTATGAGAGTATTTTCCGAAGAGATCAGTTACTTGATAGATAAGCCTTCTGCTTGATGTTGCCACAGTGTTTAAATCGTGTAGAAACAAAATCTATGGTGTCCCTACACATTGCTCCACTCTGTCTACATCTCCATTATAGTTGAGAGCTGAGAAAAATCATAATATTCGCAGCCTTATAACTTCCACAGGGGAAGAAGAATGCGTTCGGGTAGGGAGGGATACTGATCTCTTCGGAAAATACTCTCATAAAATTATGATCGAAGATCACTTAGGTAAGTTCCTTTGATCATAAAATTTTATTTCGAGTATTTTCCTCAAGATCAGTTACTTGATAGATGTTTAAAGCAAAGAAGTTTTAAGGCGGAGAGCGAATATTTTATACTTTATTACACTCACCGCCATATTTAAACAATCTGGTATAGACCTATATATAAAGGTGTATAATGTATATGTATTTAACATTCTTATTTAAGGTAAATAAAAAAATAACAGTCTATTTCTCTTGACTAAATCACATAAATTATCACATTTAACATTTCTAAAGTGATGTTAAAGCAATTTAAAAAAATAACAATAATTCTTTTTCTTTAATCACATAAGTTACCATATTTGGTCATTTTACTTATTTTTGGTGGATTGCAAAATTGTTTTTGCAAATTCTAGGTCATTTCCTACAATAGGTCTATTGTAGAATTTTGCGAAGGAACAAGACGACCTTGTCCATCCTGCTGTTTTCCTTATAATGTCTATATTAATGCCCTGTCTCTCTGCTAGAGAGGTTGAAGCATGTCTAGTGCTATGGGCGGAAAAAATATTTGTATTAATTCCGCTGTCCTCTAGTGTTTGTTTAATCCACCGGCTGATACTTTGACTAGAGGCTGCGTGATATGGTCTTTTGAATGTAATAAATAGTCTATTAGCGTGAGATCTAATATTCTTAGTCTTATTCATGTACCCCACTAGAGCCGTTGCTGGACAAATGTTAGGGTTGTCCGTAAAGTCTGGAACTCGTAACAAAGGTTGAAATCTACCCAGGCCAGTGGTCTTAAATTTTTCAGTTTTTTTTTTTTTTTTTTTTTTTTTTTTTTTTTTTTATCTCTAACGTTTCGTTACATATTGATATATTATCTATATTGATAAGGAAATAGTTTGTACTCTCTGAGCTGTACACAGAGATAGTAAGGTTACTGTTTTCTTGGTTAAGACTTCTAGGTTTAAACTTTCATTAGGCGAAAGTGCCTAAGTGTTCTAGCACTGGCGATGGGTCCCAGGTTTTTTCGTATTTCGGTTTTAAGGGTCTTAAATTAAAGGCCCCCCTAAAGAATCTCTTTATTGTGGGATCAGAACCTACTTCCGGACCCATAATCATTGACAATGCTGATCTAGCGCCGTTAAGGGAACCATATGCAGCTCCATTACTGAACAGTTCATTTAAAAAATTAATAAGAGCGGCGTCTAGTGTGTACGGACTAATTTGACATTTATTACAGTATATTTACCACTTACGTAAGTAGAGGTCGTATTGTTTAGCTGTAGCGTTGGATATTGAAGCTATGATGACCTCAATGCTGTGTTTAGAATGGCCCTTTCTTAGATATGCCGTGCTGACAACTTCGCGGAAACCAGGGTAAGCTTGTAAAGTTTTCATAATCATAGAAAAATGGCGGGAAAGCATAGAAGTAAAAATTTTTCCCATTTTTGTAAACGCATCTACTGCGTACGATTCTGGATCCTTTTTCCAAGATACGAATTTTGAGCACTTTTTATTTATTCTAGAGGCAAACAAGTCTATTTCTGGTTTACCGAAACAACTGACAATCTTTTTGAAAATGTCTGGGTGTATTTCCCATTCAGTTTCGATTTTTGTTCTACCTGGCTCAAAATCAGCCTCTTTGTTTTCTTTAGATTGGATATACGATGCAAATATCCAAATATGTCGATGTTCTCACCAACTCTAAATTTTTCGGGCTAAGTTGTTTAAGTTTGGGAATTGGATACCGCCCATACGATTCACATAAGCAATCGCTGTTGTGTTATCGACACGAAGTAATACCTCGCAGTTTTTTAAGTCCTTTGTGAAGCATTTAATTGCGAGATATACCGTTAGCATTTCCAAATAGTTGATATGATGTGAACTTTCATCTTCTTTCCAGAAACCATGAATGTTTCCCCATTGCATGCTGCACCCCATCCCGTAGTGCTAGCATCGGTATATATTTCCGTAGTGAAATTGTTGGTTCGAATAGGATTAACAGAATGTAAGATATTGTTATGCCACCAGAGAAATTCGCTTGTAAATTCGGTCGGGAATGTGATTAATATATTGTAATCATTATCTCTTTTCTTTAACGCTAAATATTTATAACGTTCAAAATTTTTGTGTGTACCCAACCGTATACTACTGTTAGACATATTGATATTATGACGCCAATAAAATGAGCAAGTTTTCTTATAGAACACTGTCTTCGTTCTTTGAAATGTCGTATTAAAAGAAATATTTTATTTCTTTTTTCCTGCGGAATGCCCAATGTAGAAGTTTGTGAGTTTAATTCAAACCCAAGAAATGTACAAACTCTACGAGGGGTCGTTAGACTTTTTTCAAAATTAATTATAAACCCTAGTGACTGAAGTAACTTGGAAGTGAAGTCGATATTATCTTTGCATTGTTCTGCCGTACTTTCTATTATTAGAAAATCATCCAAATAATTAACTGAGATACAACCACGTGATCTTAAATATGTAAGTACTGGTCTCGTTAACTTTGTAAATACGTATGGAGCTGAGGCCAGGCCAAATGGTAGACAATTGAATTCATACAAAATGTCTTGAAAAAAAGAATCTAAGGAATTTTCTATGACCCTCATTTATAGGTGTAACAAAAATATGAATCTTTCAGATCTATTGTGCTAAAATAGCAATTTTTTGAAATTAATTTTATCGCAGTCCTAATGTCCTCCAACTTAAAATGTTTCGTGTTTCGAAAGGTATTTAGATTTTTTTTAAAATTAGAATAAATCTGTTACTGCCATTTGGTTTTGGCACCACGAAGATTTTTGATAGGTGCTGACCCACAGTAGGCTGACATTTTGAAATGGCACCCATTTCAAGTAGCTCATTTATGCAGTTATTAATTTTTCGAGTATCTAGTTTTCTTTGGATCTTACTAGCTCTGATAATGTTGTTCCCAGAGCTGAGACTGTCGCACTTATTTGACACTGTCTTTCGTTCAACTTTTTATCTCTGTTGACCACGGTCTCCGAGATCGTAGCACTCCTTCGATGACGTCTTCCACAGGTTCCTGATCAGGAAATAGTTTTAGTTCATCTCCGTCTGGCCCTTCACTGAGGGGGTATTCCGGATACTCGTATTCGCTGTAGGTGACACTAGAGTGACTGCTATTGGTGATTGACTGAATGAATGATTCATTATTGTCTATGGAGTTGTTTCCTGAAACTAAACCAGGCTTGCTTAGTTCCTGATGTTTAATACCGAAGTATTGTATGTTTACTGTCTTTTACAGTTATCTGGGTCTAGGTGATCAAGATTGACAATTGATTTGGAAAATGGGTAGATGTCACACATCTAACATGTCCGCCGCGCGGAACATGCTTAGCCAGTAGTGTATTGTAGGTAGATGTCACACATATAACATGTCCGCCACGCGGAACATACTTAGCTAGTACTATATTGCAGGTAGATGTCACACATCTAACATGTCCGCCACGCGGAACATGTATAGCCAGTACTGTATTGTCGGTAGTTGCAATAGATGTAATGTACATCTAGCATAACCTTAGCAAGGTGTATGCTTTTCGGTATTGTAGTTGATAGATGTCACACATCTAACATGATCGTAACACGATACATGTTTGTTACCGAACAGTAGTTGCAATAGATGTAATGTACATCTAGCATAACCTTAGCAAGGTGTATGCTTTTCGGTCTTGTAGTTGATAGATGTCACACATCTAACATGATCGTAACACGATACATGTTTGTTACCGAACAGTAGTTGCAATAGATGTAATGTACATCTAGCATAACCTTAGCAAGGTGTATGCTTTTCGGTATTGTAGTTGATAGATGTCACACATCTAACATGATCGTAACACGATACATGTTTGTTACCGAACAGTAGTTGCAATAGATGTAATGTACATCTAGCATAACCTTAGCAAGGTGTATGCTTTTCGGTATTGTAGTTGATAGATGTCACACATCTAACATGATCGTAACACGATACATGTTTGTTACCGAACAGTAGTTGCAATAGATGTAATGTACATCTAGCATAACCTTAGCAAGGTGTATGCTTTTCGGTATTGTAGTTGATAGATGTCACACATCTAACATGATCGTAACACGATACATGTTTGTTACCGAACAGTAGTTGCAATAGATGTAATGTACATCTAGCATAACCTTCGCAAGGTGTATGCTTTTCGGTATTGTAGTTGATAGATGTCACACATCTAACATGATCGTAACACGATACATGTTTGTTACCGAACAGTAGTTGCAATAGATGTAATGTACATCTAGCATAACCTTCGCAAGGTGTATGCTTTTCGGTATTGTAGTTGATGGATGTCACACGTCTAACATGATCGTAACACGATACATGTTTGTTACCGAACAGTAGTTGCAATAGATGTAATGTACATCTAGCATAACCTTCGCAAGGTGTATGCTTTTCGGTATTGTAGTTGATGGATGTCACACATCTAACATGATCGTAACAGATACATGTTTGTTACCGCTGCATCTTGATAGACCTCCTTGGTGTTTGGACATAAAATGTCAGTGTTGTATAGTTGACTATACTTGGCTCCTACTCTTCTTAGACCTCATAGGAAATGCGTCATTCGCCACGCAGAGGTTATGTGAACTTGTTCGATGTAAATCGCCGACGAAAGAGCACTGTTTAACGTATCGCACAGGAAACCGGAACATGCTTAGCCAGTACTGTATTGTAGGAAGATGTCACACATCTGTAATGTCCGCTACGCGGAAAAAACTTCTCCAATACTATATTTTGCCAGTACTATATTGTTGGAAACATATTGCGCTCCCTCTCATTTTTGACCTCACAGGCTACAACTGCATAACTGTACAGTGTACATGGTCTAAGGTCTGTGATATGACAGCAGTGTATGACAGGTTATGTCGCAAATTGAACTATTTGTAGTTGCATAGAAAACGATCATGCGATGTTTTCTCACCTGATTTTTCTTTTTCCATTTGTTCCTCGTATTTATTTAGTCCCTTTTTCAATTTTCTTATTTTTTCTTCGGCTTTTCTTTTGCCCATCCTGAAGATTAAAGGTGAGAAGAAAAAACACTGTAAGCAACGCGTCGCACAGAAAACCGTAATGGAGATGTAGACAGAGTGGAGCAATGTGTAGGGACACCATAGATTTTGTTTCTACACGATTTAAACACTGTGGCAACATCAAGCAGAAGGCTTATCTATCAAGTAACTGATCTTGAGGAAAATACTCGAAATAAAATAACGTGTAGGTGGAAACTTTTGTTATGTCAGCAACGATTTGCTTGCAACTCATATGCAAATGTACATTTTGAACATTTTCATTTATCTACAGACAATTCATGCGCGAATATACACAATAGGACCTATGTATGTATGTTGGCCACCTACAGTTTTGCAAAAATGCGGCCGAGTTAAACAGTTGGCCACTGGATATAGAATATTGTGAAGTCAAAGTAAGCATGTTAGTGTTCTCTACTCGGTCGCAGTACGCTCTCCTGTGATTGGTCGTTCCGCTCAGTGGCTTTGTAGCACTCAAAGCTAGTGTCCAAGTTTGAATTCACCTGGACACCAGCCTACAAAACCACTGGACGGAACGACCAATCACAGAAGAGCGAAATACGACCGAGCAGAAAACACCAACACGCGGAGAATAAAACAAAGGAGAAATACCGCTGTCATCGACACACAGTGAACGGCCTGGAATGACAACCGCTGTTGTAGACAAAACGCCCAATGGACCACGGTCTACAAGCCCGAAAACCAAGATTTGGGTTATTTTTTTTTTATTAGGCGTGTCAACAGACGTCGTACGCGATATGACCTAATGCAGTAATGATTTCCATTTTGCCATATGATTGAATTATTAAGCAGACTGGACTTAATAATGATTAATTTATTCGTTTATAATTTATGTATTGGTTTAGTACAATCAATAAGCTCGATGTAAAAAAATAAGAAAGGCTGAAATAAATGCATAAATAATTAAATAAATAAATAAATATTAAATGAGATGGATTGGTTTATAATAATAATGACATGATATCGTCAAATCAGAGTGTAAACTGAACATAGAAATATTATTTTGATTAATATTCATCAGCATCACTTATTTAATGCGCCACTAAAGCTAGACATACATTTATATTGTTTGTAGCGTTTGACAAAATATACATAACGATAATTTTATAGTTAAATCACAACTGAGTCACTCAAAAATTTGTGAAAAGGAGTACGAGAGCTAGAAACCATACTATTCAAAAGTTATAAAACAAAAAATGATATACTCTCTGACAATGTCTCTTGGATCTGCCCATAGATTATGCCAGAGCTGCATAAATCCAATATCTTGCAATTAGTTAATTAAAAAAATGCAGGCAAAGGAATATTAATCTATAAAAAATAGAGGTTATTGTTGTATATTTAGGTATCAGTTTAGAATGATTTAAACGTATTCCACGATAGTTAGTTTATTAATAATTATTTTATCACTGTTTCGTACAATCATAGATTCAGTTACATAATAAGTACAATGATTATAATATTATCTAATACCCTATATAACATCTCTCCGCTAAAATTATGAGTAGGTACAACTTACAAAGATTAGTTAAGTACATATAATTAATATATTTAAACTTAAAACAAAATTGAGCGAAAATTAAATTCATGTGTGGTACCTACATACCCCATATTTTTATTCTTCAGGAGCATATCTGACAACCGGCAATCGTTGCCTAGTTGGATAACGAGGCTTTGGAGATAAAGGTTCCTTTAGATTGTTTTCAGCCAATTTTAAATCATTTTTATCAATAATTACGTTTGTCTGATCGACATCACTTTGAACATTTTCATCATTGGAACTATTTATCTGCATTTGCCCATTGTCAGTCAACTCAACATTCTTAGAATTATTTATTACATTATCACTGCCCATGCTTACAGAATATCTTCTAATTTGATCTGAATGTCTTTTTTGTAAACGATTTTCTGAATTAACAATGAATGTGGATTTACCTAGTCTCTCCTTTACTACTCCTGGTGACCAAGTTTTTTCATTATTTTTAAATTGCTCAATCATGACCTTATCCCCAATGTCCACTGGATTTATCTTTCCCCCTTTATATTTAATTAATTTTTGCTGTTTAAAAGCAATAGTTTCAGACAATTCGGGTCTAATTAGATCAAGTTTTGAGCGCAACTGTCTGTTTAACATTAATTTTGCCGGTGAAACTCCTGTGGTATTATGTTCGGCATTTCGGTACATAAATAAAAATTTGTTTATAGCTAAATTAAAATCAGTATTTTCGATTAGAGCTTTTTTTAGAACTTTTTTAATTTGCTTCACAAAAATTTCTGCCGCTCCGTTAGAAGCCGGATGAAAGGCTGGAGAAGTTATGTGGTTAATTCCATTATTGGTCATAAAATCTTTAAATTCGCTTGAAAAAAATGGAGGACCGTTATCAGTAATTAATTGTACAGGCAATCCGAATCTAGCAAATACATTTCTAAAAACATTAATGACATTTTTAGCACTGGTTTGTTTGACTTCAAACACTTCAGGCCATTTTGAATGCGCATCATAAATAATCAAAAATAAATGACCCTTAAATGGTCCAGCAAAATCTGCATGAATTCGGAACCACGGTGTCTGAGGCCACGGCCAAGGAGTGAAAACATTTTTTACTGGTGCTGAACAGACAGTTAAGCAAGCTTGACATGATTTACCAATATTATTAATATCTAGATCGATATTAGGCCACCACATATATGAACGAGCGATACTTTTCATTTTGGTCACCCCTAAATGACCCTCATGTATTAAATTTAATAATTGTTTTCGAAAAATTTCAGGTATCACTACCTTATACCCCCACAAAATACAACCGTGATCAATTGTTAATTGATCGCGCTTGTTAAAGTATGCTCCTAATTCACTACTAACTTTAGTAGGCCAGCCGTACATTATAAATCGTAATATTTGACTTAATTGAGGATCAGACTGAGTAGCATGTTTAATTTCTTTATGATTAACATAAATGTGTTCTTCTATAAAATATATGTAATCAAAATGTTCACTATTTTTATTTTTACCAGTTGATTCTAAGGGAAGGCGTGACAAAAAATCTGCATTAGAATTTTGATGAGTTTTTATGTATTTAATATCAAAATTATATCCTGTCAATTCCACAGCATACCGTTGAAGACGGTTTGCGGCCATTTGAGGTAAGCCTTTCTTTGGCCCGAAAATTGAGATTAACGGTTTAGCATCACAAAGTAAGGTAAAGTGTCGTCCGTATAGGTACTGATGAAATTTGCGCACTCCGAAAATTATAGCTAAAGCTTCTTTAGAGATTTGGCTATAATTTTTCTCAGCATCTGTTAACGTACGACTTGCACAAGCAATAATTTTTTCTTTACCATCGGGTAATTTATGCGAAATAATAGCGCCAAGACCGTAAGAACTCGCATCACACGCTAATAAAAGAGGCAAACTTGGATTATAGTGAATTAGTACATCTGCTGAAGACATTAAATTTTTAATTTTATTAAACGATTCGTCACAATCTTTAGACCAATTAAAAGGAATATTCTTTTTCAATAAATTATATAGAGGAAACAAAATAGTACTTAAATTAGGAATAAATTTTCCATAGTAGTTTATCATTCCCAAAAAACTTTTTAATTCGGTCACATTATTAGGAATTCGACACTGTGTAATTGCTTTTATTTTATTTTTCGAAGTATGCAGCCCCTCTGAATCTATTACATAACCCAGATAAGATACGGATTTTTGAAATAATTTACATTTATTTGCACTTAATTTCAATCCAACATCTTGGAGTCTTTGCAATACCGCTTTCAAATTTTTATAGTGTTCTTGTCGGTTGCGTCCCGTGACAAGGATATCGTCTAGAAAGACAACGACATTTTTTACACCAACAAGAACCGTTTCCATAATCCTTTGAAACTGTTCAGGTATAGGTGCCAACCCATAAGGAACACGATTGTATACAAAGAGACCACGATGCGTAGAAATAGTGGTATATTTTTTTGATTCAATATCTAAAAGAATTTGCTGATAGGCTTGAGAGAGGTCCAATTTTGAAAACTCTTTACCTTCAGACAACTTAGAAAATAATTCTTCAATTTTTGGTAATGGGTATTTTTCAATTATTAAATGGGGATTAATTGTGACTTTATAGTCGCCACATAATCGTATAGAACCGTCTGCTTTGACAACAGGTACGATAGGTGAAGCCCATTCTGAGTGATCAACTTTAGTTATAATTCCCTTTTCAGTTAATTTATCCAATTCAGCGTCAACACGTTCCCGTATTGCAAATGGTAACGGTCTAGCCTTGCAAAAGATTGGAACATTGTCATTTTTAATTTTTAATTTTAAATAAAAATCTTTCAAAGTGCCTAATTTATTATCAAATATATCAGGAAATTGATTAATTAAACCTTTAATTTCGTGATCAATATTATTTGATACAAAATTAATTTCATTACAGTTTAAATTTAATTTGTACATCCATTCTCTACCAATTATAGGAGGACCACCGTTTTCAATGACGTACAATTTTGAAGTTATGTAATCGTTATTGTTAAAAGTTACTTTTACTGTGATATAACCCGCTGGTAAAAATTTATGCCCTGTGTACGATACAAGATTTAGAGTAGATTCATTTAATTTTAAGTTTGAAAAATATTTTTCATATACATGACTTGAAATTGCCGATATAGGCGAACCTGTATCTAATTGCATATTTAACGATTTATTTTCGATTTTTAAGGTATAAACGATTGGTTTATTTTGCAAAAATATTGATTCGAAATTCAAATGGAATAAGGATTCTGAAGAATCAGGACTATCTGAAGTTACATCATTTTCCGAATTATCTGAAGTTACCTCATTTTCCGAGTTATGAGAATCAATATAATTTTGTTTAGAGTTATTTTTGCAATTATACCTCTTTTGAAAATTTTTGTTATTACATACACTAGCAATGTGACCTTTCTTTTGACAAGCGTTACAAATACTTTTCTTAAAATAACACCTACTACCTTGATGGTTTTTCAGACCACAATGTCGACATGAAGACTGGCTGGTTGTACCGGAGGAACTTGCGATATGCATCCTATTGACATGACTAATGCTGCTTGGCCCCGTTTCTAATGCATTTCTTTCAGCTTGCTCCAGAGACAAGGAGATCTCCACTGCTTTGCCGTAGGTCAACATCTTTTCTGTGAATAGTCGGGATCGAATTGCATCATTTCGCAGACCTGAGACTAGTTGGTCTCGTAAATTGGTCTCCAATTGGTTTCCGAAATTACAGGTTTTTGCCAAATGTTTTAAAACTTGAACGTAATCAGCTATACTCTCATCACTGGATTGATAACGTTGACGAAATTTATATCGTTCCGCTATCTCTGACGGAGCTGGATTTATATGATCTTTGACAGTTTTAACTATTTCATCCCATGTTTTGGTTTCTGGTTTGTCAGGATCGCATAGATCACAAATTAGTTCATAAGTTTCTTCTCCCACAACGGATAATAACTCTGCGATTTTTAATTCTGCTGCTATTTTATTTACAGCAATATATTGTTCTAGCCGCTGAATGTACAGCGACCATTTTCCAGATTTTAAATCAAATGCTTCGATCTTGCCAATTGACATGGTGGTTTTAATAATTGAATATTTATTTTATATTTAATTTAGTTTATTTAATTTAAATTTAATTAATTTAGTTGTAATTTTATTATTTACAGCACGTAGCTTAATTTATTTAATTTAGAAACGTAGTGTTCGATTAAAATAACCGACTGCGCCAATTTGTTGTATATTTAGGTATCAGTTTAGAATGATTTAAACGTATTCCACGATAGTTAGTTTATTAATAATTATTTTATCACTGTTTCGTACAATCATAGATTCAGTTACATAATAAGTACAATGATTATAATATTATCTAATACCCTATATAACAGTTATATTTATCAATTAATATGCATTTATCAAATTAGTTTACTAACAATATACCTAATTCAGTTTTGACTTTTTGGGCAAAATATACTTCATCCAAGTGTGTATAGGCTTTCACGGCCGGTGTTGATCCAAATCTTCTTGGTTTCCGGGCTTGTATGCCGTGGTCCATTGGTATTACTACCTGACGTTTCGTCTACAACTGCGGTAGACATTATCAAAGGCGCCTTTGATAATGTCTACCACAGTTGTAGAAGAAACGTCAGGTAGTAATACCAATGGACCACGGCATACAAGCCCGGAAACCAAGAAGATTTGAATACATACTTCGTTTTTTTTTTTTTTTTGTAAGTCAATTCTTCTCGATTATCCAATAATTTGACGTTTCACAAATGGTATAAAAAATACGTTTTCCTGTGATTATCGATTATCTCGATTATAGATGCAAGTAGCAAAATTACAATATTATCTATAATAATAAATTTATCACTTCTAAATGAGAAATAATAATTTTTATCCCTGTCACAAGTGCTGCTTCTCGTGGCTAATTGGAGGCACTGCTCCCAGGCAAAAAGCTCATTCTGCAGGCGCAGTGTTCGCGCGATAAACGCAGGTGGAACGCGTTTATTCTGAACGCTGCTTTATAGGGATGCTGTACGTGTAATCGACGTACATACAGACACGTATTTCAACATAAATACATGCACGGATACAGATGTACCTACACATGTACGCAGACGTCTTGTCAAATGTTCACAATATCCCACTGTGAAACGCGAATCTATACAAGCCAAACATCAAAACTATAAAATATGATGAATTCATTAATCATACTCTTCGTAACATGTTTTGTCTTAGCGCATGCATATGTACCTATGTGCATGAAGGCAAAAAACGAAAACTATTAAAAAATAAACAATGGCCGATGGATCGGTAAAAAATATATTAATAAGCGTTGTGCAGACAAATACATACATTATTAATGGCCTTGCTGAATGTGTTCGTGTTTTTTACGGTTTTTAATTTTAATAAAACCGCTGTTCACGTCGAGGTGTTGACTGCTGCAAGTCAATATTTTGCATTTCAAAAACATAATAGACACAAATTTGTTCTTCGAGCGACTGGCAGGAAATTAAAAAAAAGAATGTCAGAGATAAAGGGATCATGCAAAGGCGGTGTCATGTTCAGCTGAACTGTGAAAAAATCAAATATGATATACTTGGTACGGTACCTACAGTGCAGTCTATCAAATGTGTGATGGCGCAATCTATATGATGATTAATTACTTTACCTATCTTAAGGCCGCTACACACAAGGCTGGAAACACTGTTAGCCGGCCGACTGACTTCACTGCGGGCTCGCTTGCTAGATCACAAGATAGATTGTAAAATTAGAATGGATTAGAACAAAATTTTGGGAGGATGTTTGGTATACAAATATGAAGAGCCCTATTGTTTTTTGAGGAAAATCGGCGCATGCGCAAAAGAGATACTATGTAACGGTGTTTTTTTTTTATATAATAATAGTATACTTTTCATAACGACTTATTGTTCTATTTATTTATTCAAGGAAGTTTTGTTAATTTTTTTTTCTAAACTGTATAGTTTCGGAAATATTTTAAAAATTAAAAAAATCAGCTGTTCTTTTGTTTCGTAGATCTGTCGGAAGTAAACTAGTTAAGCATGCTTTGAGTAATTTTTACATGACGTGGTACATATTATATAGCAGGCCTGGGCAAATAGCGGCTCATGGGCCGGATCCGGCCCGCAGCACAATTTTGTCCGG
This sequence comes from Xanthostigma xanthostigma, assembly GCA_963575645.1. NCBI lineage: Eukaryota > Metazoa > Arthropoda > Insecta > Raphidioptera > Raphidiidae > Xanthostigma > Xanthostigma xanthostigma. The sequence continues at coordinate 21,214,477 of OY754468.1, forward strand.
CCCGCGAAGCATTTTATAAATTTTAGAAAAATAGTAAAGAAATAGCAAGGGCCAGAACCGACGAAAAAAGGACCTAAGGAGCTTTTTTTTTGCTCTCCAAATGCGGAAATAGGAAATGGAATGTGAGGACTTTTTTTTGCTCTGCAAATTTTTGGCCCGCGGTCAAATTTTCATCAGCTATGTGGCCCGCGGCAAATTTTCATCCGCTATGTAACCCGGCGATCAAAATATTTGCCCGCCCCTGTTATATAGGTAACCGTGGCAACGAATAGCAAATATCATATTAAATACTAGCCATTACCCGCGTCATCTCACACGATATCAGAAATGTTATTTTCTGTATTATATTAAATCAAATGTAAATATTTTTGAAGTTGGAATGGTCCTGTCGCCCAGTTGGCTAGAATTTTTTTTAATACACATACATTGCAGCACAAAAAAGACTACCAGACTACCATCTGCAACAATTACGCGGAAACTTGAACAATAATAATTGAAATAACAACTTACATAATTGGCAAATGTAACAAAAAACGAAATTAAATTTTTTAACACGGGAGCTGAAAATTCCAATTTGTCGTATAAAACGAAATTTGCGGACTAAACAAAGTATTGTTTACTCTTTTAGTAGCACGCAAAACGTATTCATGAATTTTGATTACATAGTATTCAAGTCATAAGACATCAAAGATAACTAGAAAAAAAGACTAATAAAAAAGTTTTGATATAATTAACCAATTCAGTGCATGTTTCACCTGCTAATACATCGGATTCAATAATAAGAGGAATAAAAATAATTAAAATTACATAATTATATACCCAAAAGTATAGACACGAGTGTAGGTTAGTTTTGTATTATAATATACAATTTATATTTTAATGACAATGTCAGGTATGTCTAGTTAGATATAAAGCAGAGACTCTCAAAAGATTTCGGACTATACAGTATACACTATACACATTATTAGGCCAGTCAAAATGCGTTTGTGATAAATCAATACATTTGAAAGTGAATGAAAATCGAGTGAAGTTAATAAAACCCAGAAAATTATTTTTAAAAATCACGAAAAACGAGTATTGTCAGTCTCAAAACGGCACAAAAACTATGAAAAATTTCGGAGAGACATTCTAAACTGCAGATTAATACACCCGTTAGACATTAGAAAATTGAAGTAATTACTTTAAAAAAACGGCATCTCGACTACTTCCACTTATGAGGTGTTTTAAAATAAAGATGCAATTACGATAACAAGACCCAAAGATGATCAAACGTGAAGAAAATCAATTTGTTTCAAATGCAGATTGGTATTTATTTGACTATATCTGGAGTGCTCAGCAGGCCGACACTAAGGACGATGATCCTGGAAACTATGCGGATTTTGCGATATGGGGTTGAAACACCATATCACGTTCAAATGTAAGGCTCTATAGCCAACAGGAGAATATTCATCTTTGATTTAACAGATACGAACGGAATCGTTCCGTAGGTTATTGGTCAATCTTCTGGAATTCATAAGAACATCGGTTTTGGGTCAACTAAAACCAACACTAAATGTTTTAAACTTTTCTTTAATTCTCTGAAACTAATTTATGAATTCCTAATTAATGTTACTTGATTTTAATATTCTTATTCAACAAATTAGTATGCAGTCAAATCTAATGAAATCGACTCTATTAGGAACTAGAAAATAAAGACATGCAACAATGTTCATAAATATCGAGTTAATTAGTTTCAATGTTTCTACATAATGTCTTTATTAGACTTCCACCCACTCCAAAATAAAGATATGTCAATAAATTTTATACCTATCCCAATAATAAAATAGTTTGAATGGCACTGAATTAAATGGAATGTTCTAATGTTTAAGATTAAAAATAAAAATAAATAATCTAGCTGGACATAAATAGCTAGTCACCGGTTTAACAACACATCGGCTATGGAGTACAATCGTTGCATGAACTTACATATTACATCCAACCACACATAATATACAACATTCAGTAGCGTACATATATCACACTATTTTTAGAGTGCTTTGTTGTCTTCCAAATATTTTTATAAGGCAATAATAATAAAAAAAATCAACAAATTCATTGCCTAAGTATCCTACATTTTTTTTTTTTTTTAAGAGCGAATCGGCTTCTATGGCCATTATCGCGTAATAATAATAAATGTATATGTACATAGGTATGATAATATTAAGGTAAGTATCTACATGTTATATTACATATAAATCACAAATAATGTTAATGCTAATTAATAAGGTAAGTAGAATGAGCTGGTATTTTTAAATGTCTTTGTATTTATTTATACTTTTTGGATAATTAATAGTTGACTTTATGTTTTTCTCTTCATTATTTAAAATTGTTTCTAGATCCTGTGGAAGTTTAGTATCCATCCGTTGGACATCGTATAGTGGGCAAGTCACCAAAAGGTGTTCTACCGTCAGAGGAACGTTGCAGATCTCGCATTCCGGCATTTTATTTTTCTTTGAGGTATTTCGCGACAGAAAGATTTAAATTTTTTTTATGTGAAACATCTATTGGCGTGCCTTGGCAGTCAAACCATGACGAAGGCATGACGCTCTCTTATGCCGCCATGACGCTCCGACGTCACCGCTCTCGACTCTCTTGTATGTGCGCGCGCGTATACTATACACTTCGTTGCTCCTTTATGTGAGCTGTGTACTGCGTGTCTATAGTATACTTGACACATTGACCGCATGTATACACACTATGTTTCACAACTGCGAGGCGTCCCACGAAAGTTTCCATTTTTTTTTTAAGTAAAGCTTCTTTAGTCGCGAATTGAGAGTAGCTCAGACCTTTTTTCGATTTACAGATGGCGGAACGAAAGATGAAACATAGCTACGGACGCACACCAATTTTGTGATCGGTTTCCGCTATTTAAAGGCGGCGTCAAAACGCATCTGTTGGAAACATAGCGATAAACGCAAACCAATATCCATAGCCAACGTAATTTAATTTACGAGTGATTTAATTTGTGAGTGAACATTTCCCAAAAAGTGACAGTGGTAAAGCCAAATTAAAAGAAGTGTTACTTCAACCGCGCGTAAAGGTTACACACACTCATGTTTTTTGTTTTTTTTTTTTGTTCGTCGATGACACCGTTTTAAAATCAATGGTCGACGTCCGTTTGTTTCGATAACGATACCAAATCCTTTATTCATACACTACATCCATGGGGAGCGGGAGAGTAAGTCATATATTTTTCATTATGAAAATCAAAAAACAACGCAAATTCCTAGTGGGAATTTTCAGGACACGTATTGCATGTTAGATTCGGGTATATATAATTAATCTCTTGTCTCCTCACAGATCATTATATTTTGTTTGTAAAGCGACATACACATTGGAAGCTTGTGAAACTGTGATTCATTAAAAAAACATCATTTCTATTATTCTACTATTGTCTATTGTATGTGTGCAAGGAGAACATTAAGAGAGGCTATCAAAATCAGCTCATCCATATTCTCTCTGATAACCAGGCGGACAATTAAATCATTGAAATCCTATAAATTCAGCTGGTCCGAGATTCTTCGAAATGACCTACGTACTAGAAATTTAGTTTGTTTAATTTAGGTACAAGGTCACGAAGGAATCTGGGGCAACAAAAAGGCAAATAGCGAAATTCCTTGGACCAGAAGTGTAGAATTACTTAGTATATAAATATTCACCACAAGGTGAGGAGCAACTCTCTGACTGGAGCTTGAATTCGGGAAATATTGTGAGTCCTTCAAATAGGCTTACAGACAATATTTGTACACCAAAACTCGGGAAAGTGGCCGCACTTTTCATACGTCAGAAATCGACATTGGTTGCGATATGGAGAACAAAATGAATGAGAGGCCTTAGCCTGCAGGAGAACAGTCAACTTTGGGTACATTGATGATGACAGAGTAATTCCGCAAGATAATCTAATCGCCAATCTTCTAGAGCTCATGAGAAGATCCCAATTATTGGAGAGCTGGATCCAGAATAAAGGGAAGCACAATAATCCTTATAGGATGCCATGCATCAATTGGTTGTCCAAGACCCACCGCCCTAATTAATTAATTCATTCCTGAAGAGACACATATTTCGAAAGATATTTTTTTTAAGTTACGCCACTGTAAACGTGGCATATACAGGTACACTGTCCTGGTGGCTACTGGTCATGACATAACGACTACCTTAACTGTTGTGTCCCCCTCCCGTTCATCTCTGCACCCGTCCACTGCGACCATCCGCATCTTGCTAAACAACGACTACTTGATAATACATAATATACAGATTATTATCGTTATATCTGGATAGTGAATCAGCTACCATAATACTTTGTCGATTCTTTAAATAATCACCGAACTTAACACTACACCATCGCATCTGTGTGAACCTGTGAACACTAGTGTTCGATAATAATTATTGGAGAATGCAGCTAGATAACAATATTTATAGATGCGTATATCGTTTTGATATTGATGATGTGTTGTGGCCATTCGTTTAATTTGCCAACGAGACTATTTATTATGTGGTAAATTATTTTCTACCAGAACGATTAAAGCCTCCGGCTTTAAACAAAATATATCATGGTAGTAGATTTTTTTTAAGCAAAAAATCTTTTAATATGGTAGGGTAAAATTCATTCATGCTTTACGCGATGTATACAAAAACAAACAACTCTTGATTGAATAAAATAACGCTGATACAGTCTTACGTTTAATTAAATAACACCAATTAGAGCTTTCCTCATTAAAACCCACAAAGAAAAGTTAAAACTAGTGCAATATTAATTACAAACGTAATTTGTTTAAAGACATCATTTTATTAGTTTTCAGTATTTTGTAATTAAAGATTAGCCGTACGCGATAGCAATGAAACACAGTAACGACGGCATTAGTGGAGCTTTTGGCTCCACCATCTTGTGCTATCATTTTTTGGTCAGAAAACTGCGCTGGCGCGCCCACAACAATTTCACCGTAATCAAATGAATGGTATACGAATGCAGAGGTCCTGAATAGAGAGACGAACGCATATTAATGTCTATATACCTATTACATTAAAATATTTTGAGTTTTTTTAATCTTTAACTGTTGACAAAACATTTCTATGAATAAATATTAAATGGATACTATTGATTAATGACTGGTTCATTTGAAATTTAAAAAATGAAACGGAAGTTGACTTTGTAGCTTTCAAGTTAAATAAATAAAGATAATCAATTTCAATACCTTTAATAAATCAGGGATGCACAGATATACGATCCACTGCAGATGTGCGGCCAGCCAACAAACGCGAAAATAGGCTGTTGACAGTTGAATATGCAACAAATTTAATGAAGGTAACTTAATAAAAACGCGTTTAAAGCATTGCAAACATATGCATTTGTGAACAAACGTTTTCGATTCCGAAAATAAATAAAATCGAAACCCCCTAGCAAAACGATTTGGAAGCAATTTTACGTGTGAGACAAGTCATAATTTGGAACCAAAGATCAAAACAAATTATTGTTAGTCCGATGCAATGTCATACTTCGAATTAAAAATTATAATGACATTAAATCATTTTCAAACGTTTCTTCAGTTGTTTTTATTTACTCATAATCTATCCGAGTGGCATTTGGTTCCAATAAGTCTGTGCATCCCTGCTTTAAATACTTGACTGGAAGTTTTTTAAAATCGCAGACCATTTTAATTCTTTCCTGTTTGCTATTTTTTTTTGCATTGGTGCACGTATATTAAAGTTGTTTACATTAAAATTTCAATACATTACAAAGAAATATATTTAATTTACATAACTAAAGACGGATTAACAAAGCGTTTTGATTATCGCGCTGAGTGAAAAAATGACATCGAAATTTAAGTGAGTACTTAAGTTTGTACAAAGGATATGTCAATCATTTGATGTAACAAATACGCTTTTTAAAAGATCTATCCTTGGTACACAACACACACTAATTTACCGACTATCTATGCCGGCCATTATGTTATTTATTGTATAAAAAAAGGCCAGTCATCAATTTATATAATATATCATCCTCGTTATAGTCTATCACCGACTGATGAATTTACAGTCGTACAAAAGGACGACGTTCGGCAACAACAGGCAGTTTTTTTAATATTAAAACGTCTCTTAGGAAGTACACTTCAGTAAAGGGATTATGTGAGGTGTTTTTTTTGACGTGATAACGTCTTATAAGTTGATGAAACACCGGCTGCACACACGAAAAAGTGTAACGTTCCGCCTGAGCCTGAGAGTGCATATAAGCGATAGAGAGGCACGATCGGCCCAAGCGTCGGCTTGTACGCATTTCTCTCTCTTCTCGCGTGACGTCAGAAAGTTCATCAAACTATTTGACGTTTGTTCTGACAAAGTGTGCGTTCAACATTTTTTTCGGCTGTTCCAGCGAAAGCTACATCTGACAGATGGCCTTTGTTTTATAAATCAAGATATCTAATAAAAATGTCATAAATTATCGAATTTTTAAAGCAATTTTTCAGATAATACATCGTTATTTGTTCGTTTTTGCACGGATATTTTTTGTGTTATACAGCGTGTCCCATTTTAATGTCCCACCCCGGATAACTTTTGTCAGTGACCTTGAATGAAAAATTGTTTGGTACAAAAGTTGTACAACTTGGAGGGGGACATTCGATGGCACTAATACATTTGACCTTAGGTATAAGGTTCAAGGTCATTCAAGGTCAACTTTGTTTTTTTTAATGGAACGTCCTATTTTTGACATCGGCAATCGATTGCGCGTGAAAAAATATGAAACTTTTGTCTGAAACTTTTTTCGAGAACGGGCAAAACTCTGTGCGTCTGTTAGTCGGTTATTCGGTTAATCTGTGAACACTATACAGGTCAAACGGATGAACGGATTGAAACGAAATTTTGGGAGGATGTTTGGTATGCAAATATGAAAAGCCCTATTGTTTTTGAAGAAAATCTCACCATTCTCGAGTTGAAAATTCAAAAATTTTCAATTTTGAAGGTTAAATTAATTGAGAAAATTTGCCCGTTCTCGAAAAAAGTTTCAGACAAAAGTCTCATATTTTTTCACGCGCAATCGATTGCCGATGTCAAAAATAGGACGTTCCATTAAAAAAAAACAAAGTTGACCTTGAATGACCTTGAACCTTATACCCAAGGTCAAAAGTATTAGTGCCATCGAATGTCCCCCTCCAAGTTGTACAACTTTTGTACCAAACAATTTTTCATTCAAGGTCACTGACAAAAGTTATCCGGGGTGGGACATTAAAATGGGACACGCTGTATAATTATTACAGATTCATCCAAGCCAAAGTTTAACTGAACGCACTCTCATCCAATAGCGATAATGGCAATATGGCGCTAAAAATAATTAATAAATGTCATTTTATTTTGTTAAAAATAACTGATCGCCGTCATTATGGATAAAATATGATATTATTCACAACGAATGGAAATGTATTGATCAATTGATAGTTTGTACACAAACGCAGCTACATTTTGTATCAAAAACAAATCTTGGGAGATATCTGCATTTCATAACAGCAGATAAATTATACGGTTTGCTAACAAGTATATAATATATATACATTCTTTTAAATGTCTTTTATAATTGCTTAAAAATATGTATTTTGCTTTGGTTGATCAAATTATTAGTCGGTAAAAATATAGTTTGACAGCTACTAAAATTTAGGTTATGTATTATTAAATATGGTATTCGAGCGGAATACGTTATCACGTAAAACTATCGTCCGTAAACCGACTTTACAGACAACCAATTTTTTTCTAAAATTTAAACCTACTATTCCCCTTGGTGAGGTTTAGTAAGTTGTGGTGGGTATTGCGGGGTTCCAGTGTGCGATTGGCGGTCGTTGCTGATTGCTGGTCTAATGGTAACATGGGTACCTTCACGAACAGGATTTTCTGCTTCGTGCTGGTCCATGATTGATAAGTGGTCTTTTAACTCTGGGTTAAAAAAGGTTTCAATTATTTCTTTCTTCAGCGTAAAGTGCCAGCGGAACTCTCAACATATCGTTCCTCGGACAAAAGAAACATTCCGTGTTCGCTCCGTCTTTGGAGCTTTATGCAAGGCTACTTTTAAATATTACTACTTACAAAATGCAAGCACAAACGCATAGCTATTATCTTCTGCAACAAGATGCCGTTGTTTTGTGCCATGCCGAGCCCCTCAGTACTCCTGCGAGATATGTGAGACCAGCATTGTGATAAATCTCTTCGGCAAATAACCAAGTCATGGCACACTTCGCATTATTATCTACAATGATAATAATTATTTCAATCATTAATTCCGTGAAGATATAATACTCTGTGTATCGAATGCTACAAAATAAATGGATCTGAACTGTGTCTATGTTAAATATTGACTCCGATGTTTGGAGCTGCCATTTTTACCATTCCAACCGACAAGTGGGGAATGACACTAGTTTAGGTCAAAAATCACTTTTCAAAATTTTACAATATCTTTTCGTTTTGAGGTTCCCTGAATCCAAAAAATATATTTTTGGAAAAACTCTGTGCGTCTGTTTGTTAGTCTGTGAGCACGATACAGGTCAAATAGATGAACCGATAGATGAACGGAAATTTTGGGACGGTATTTGATATGCAAATATGAAGAAACCTATTGTTTTTGGGGAAAATCGGCGCATGCATAGAAAAAATATACTTACGCTATAACGGTGAAATAAACTAGTTAAGCATTCTTTGATTAATATTTACATGACGTGGAACTGTTGGAACATGTAATGTAGATAGAATAGCAAATATCATATTAAATACTAACCATTACCCGCGTCACCTCACGCAATATCAGAAATTTTCTTTTCATCAATATAGTATATCAAATGTCAATATTTTTCAGTTGAAATGGTCCCGTCGCTCAATTGACTGGAATTTTTTTGTAGGTTATAATTTAAGAATTTTGAAATATTTAACACTACTCTGTTAATCACACTTAAAGATTGTTACGGTCTATTTTTTTATATCAAGAACTGAGATTCCAAATATAAAAAATAAACACGAAACATAATAGCAAATCATGTTAGCATCGTTAAAGATGTTTAAAAAATTTTCCTGATGATGCTAACATAGCTATTGAAACGTGCAACGAAGTAAGTGGTGTTTTGTGATTATTTTTATTATTCGGTGTCCTGAAACGTCACAGATTCAATCACGCCTCCAGACTCCAGAGAATCATTTAAGGCAATCAATTTGACAATCTGATTTTAAAAATTTTAATTTCGCACCGGAAGCTTAGAAAAGCAATATGTTAAAACAAAAGAGACCGAAATGACGAACAATTTATATCAACAAGAGATGGTTATAAATCTAATGAAACAGATCAAGTGACAAGATTAAAGTGATGTATGTAGCCAATAAAAACACAATAATTTTTTAATGTCGAGATTTAGTATTTCCGGTGTCTTTTCATTAAATTGTTTACTTTCCCATATAGGAGAAGTCTTGTAAGTTAATGTAAAAATTCGACTCTGAATGTTTGATGAATTCGCGTTCTAATTCTAAACCACGCACGCGAGCCCGCAGAGACGGCATTTCCATCCTCGCAGTCACTACGCCAGCCAGCACAAGTCGCAGCAGCGATGTCAGCTGCAAACCAGCGTTGTGTGCAGCGGCTTTAAGTTAATTTTGTATTAGCGTTAAGCCGGGTACTCATTAGCGAGCCGTAACCGTAACATGTGTGATACAGTAACGAGGTTCTAGTGTGTACGCGTGTTACAGTTTAGGCTCACGACGTCGCTACTCAAGTGTATTTATTCTATTAATTTTATAATTCTATATTCCCGGAAACACATCTTAAGAAAATCTTATTTGCCAGATCGTAATTTACTTGGCATAACATATTATAATGTTTGGTTTTAATCACCTGTTAGTAGAAACAACAACAAATACTTCAGGGACGCATTTACAGATTCAGTTGCTCTCTATCTTTCGCTATGTAACGATTCCGGCCCTGTCGTCGGAATCAATTTGCAACTTTAGGTTTGAACGCGTGAACGCAGGTGATAAGACGGCAGTTGATTTTTAGCATGATTCTGTGTAACATTAAAATATTGTGTTTTTGATATTTTTCTAATAAAAAAATATTTTTTGTGGTAATTGAGCTCACGATAAATTTGTAAGTACCGTGAGAGTTTACTTCGTATCATCAGTGAGCTGGTGGGGCGGTCACGAGCAGATTTTGGGTGAGTTCGTTCCATATTTTCATCAAAATAATCATTTTAAATATATATTTTTTTATATTGGGTATTTTTATATGTGTAATTGTCATACGGGGGATTTCTAAACTGCGCAGTTAGTTGTAGTTAATAAAAAATTAGTTGTTAAGTAAATTTAATAAGTCATAATACTACTTTTTGTGTTTTCGTTTATAAATTGAGTCACAGGTCCGAAGAGGGGTTTGTTCTGTTCCCCTAGAAAATCGACTAAAAACAGTGACCTACCGCGTAAAGGGTCAATATTTCGTTCATTATTAAATAGAATCCGTTGCAGCTATCATTCTCTCTTTCTATCTTATGAATAATTCCAACATTATTCCTCTTGCTTCAGACGCTGATGATCTCAGCTGTTGAGCGTCTATAATTTACAATTCATTCATTTCTCTTGCCTTATTTCAATCTGTCATTTCTAACACAATACATATTCAAATAATATATGCATATTAATTGTTCTAGTGCAGGGGCGGGCAAATCTTTTGATCGGCGGGCCACATAGCTGATGAAAATTTGTTCGCGGGCCGGATGGCTGACGAAAATTTCACCGCGGGCCAAAAATTTGCAGAAAAAAAGGTCCTCACATTGTATTTTCGCATTCGGAGAGCAAAAGAAAAAGAAAAAAGGTCCTCACATTCTATTTTCGCATGTGGAGACCAAAAAAATTATATTTCCGCTACTATTTTTCTAAAATTTTCTAAAATGCTTCGCGGGCCGGATCCGGCCCGCGGGCCGCCATTTGCCCAGGCCTGTTCTAGTGCGATCTTCAGAAGTAGCATAAAAGTTTATCTGAAATTTTCGTTTCGCAATTTATTTTTACTCTCCATTAATTTCTGTTTCTCTTTTCTCTATGTTTTCTGTTCTTGAAAAATATGCCACCTAGGGGTATAAGACTCACCTTAGACCAATTATGAAAAGCTGTTCTTACAAAATGATGTAGAAATTAATGCAAATCAAATATTATCACGATTTTTTAAAATACGTGTTTTGTTTCTTTAATAATAAACAATTGAAATGCAAATACTCGTCACAGGCTCTTTGCAAATCTTGTATTCAACTGAATCATAACAATGGCCATATGAATCTTTAATTGACTGACTCACGTTAAATACAAAACATTTCATGCATTATTTATTTATATATGAAAATTGCTGTATATATTTAAATATTATAAAAATTAGTCAAATTTACTTAGGTATAGCTTTATATTTACTGGCTGCCCAGTGCGGCTTCGTCCGGGTGTAGGTATATCGCAATTTTCGCTCATTCCTCATTTTCGCAGCCTATTATGTTACTTTATTTAAAAAGTAGAAGAGCTTTTCAACTCTTATCAGTGACTTATGAATGTTAAGGTAACGTCTATGGTTGCCAGGTGTCCGGCTTTTCACGGTCTTATTCGACCTATCCGGCTTTTGTTAGGCTTTTGGTCTGTGTACGTTTAACTATAGACTTTTTAATATTTTTCAAGAGCTTGAAATTGTTATTTTTTAATAAAGATCTTTTTGTTTTTATCCAAAAGAATGGATATATTTTTGATTTGGTTAACGAAAACTTTTAATTTTTTTATATTTTGTTAAAAGAGAGCTATATATTTGTTTGTTTTTTTTTTTTTTTATTTATCTACTAATATTTTACACAAGACATAAGACAATAAGGTAGGTAGAACTGTTTGTTGAATATTGTTAATTTTGTAACAAAACTGTGATTAAATAATAATTAAATAATAATTAATATGAACCTGGCAGAGTTTTTTTTTATTATAAATGTGATGTCCGGCTTTAAAAAGGTATGTTTGCCTTTTAAAAAAGATATGTCTGGGATTTAGGGCAAAATGTCCGGCCTAATACAGCGCCGAGTCCGGCTTTTGTATTTTAGAGCCTGGCAACCCCAGTAACGTAGACACACAAACCGAGAAAATGTTGACTTAAAAAACACATCAAATAATTCGATTTATCATTAACATAACCAAACGCATTATTATTGTAATATGCTATTAAAATCGTTTTATTGAATGACAACAAATAAATGGGTACTTTAACCTTATTAATGATCCGTAAACATATTGTTATTGCTTAATATCTCTATAAAATGTTAATTCTGTTGTAATAATATTAAGCTTTTTGACATATTATTTTTACTATCGCTCCATAAAAAGAGTTTCGAGTCAGAATAGTAATCTTATCAATGATCCATAGATCCGGAGACATTAAGTAGACAGAAACATATTCCGCCATGATTAAAAATGATATGCTAACGATATCTCGTGGGAGACATTCACAATGAATAAATTATAACAGCAAAGGAACAGGGGTCTTCTTTAATAAGTATTATTTTAAATGAACTTATAAATTCTATCCGTAGATACGTATCTACAATACAACGTGAATCATTGTTAGAGGGCCGGCCCACATATGTTCTGGGGTACCTCCCCCCGATCTATACGATATATAAAATATAGTACTATTGTTCCAAAGTATACCCAAAGTAACATAGATTTTAAAATGTAGAATTCCTTTCTTTCCTGAATTTATTATCGTAAACAAACTTTGGACTTATAACTGTACAAATAAACATTAATTTAATTTCAGTGTTTTAAGATATTCCAGAATTTTCTACTTTGTTGTAACGGTAATAATTTCGAATATAATATTGTAAAGAGCTAAAGTTTGTAAGTTTGGATATAAAAGGTAATCTACTGCTACTCATCCGATTGCCAAAAAATTTTTACCAATATTTAGAATGGATCTTCATGATGGACATAGTATCGCGTTAAAATAATCGACCAATTTTGCAAGGTAAGTCGACGAGAAAACGGTAGCAATCAACAAATTCGAGCGATAATTAATTTATCGAATAAAATCCGAAATTATCGGTTTGTATTCACTAAAACACCAGGTTGATTTATTATTTCAATTTCAAAAAATGCTACCCGCCACGATAGTTTGAGGTATGACGTCAGACTTATAGTAAACACACATAATACGACATACATACGTGAGAAAACACTAAACGAGCCTCTTTTGTACTTGTTTGTATAGGTACTACAAGAATTACGTCACAGTAGGTAAACATGGGGCCCGTGTTATCGCGCCATATTCAAAATTGTATTAAAACGATCCTATAAAAATCTCTGTGTACTAATACTACGATCTGAACATTTTAAGATAGTTTAAAAACAGCCTATTGTTCCGCATAACTAAATAATTTCGTCTATGTAAGATTGTTGTGTTGTGCGAAACATTTCTTATAAAATACAGTTTGTATGTTTTAAAAATGTTTGATTTAATTTTAAAATGAATAATTTTGATATCACAAAGTGACATTTAGAAAAAACGGGATAGTAGGCAAGTTTATTTTTATTTTAACCAGTAGTGTACCCAACTCATACATTCTATTTCATACACAAAGGGGATATGTAAAATTATAATCATAATTATTATTGTTATTCTGTTACATGTGAATGATAAAAATAAATCATCTTAAAATGGTCGGTTAGTAGAAGTTAATTTAGATATATGTCCAACTGCGTAAGGCTATTACAGCCGGGTCGAGTTCTGTGTATCTCTTAAGATGTGTTAACTGGCTAACTGACTAACAGTACACTTAAATAATTCGGGTCGCAGTACCAAACCCTGCCGACTATATAGTAGCGCTCTGTTCCAACCTCTCTGCGAACGATAACGGAACCGTCACAGTCATGCGAAGTAGCTAAAACGAAACTATTTATATCGGTTTTGGAACACGTTTTACTTACTACGCATGACTGTGGCGGTTCTACCATTTGCAAAGAGTTCGGAACAGAGCTATTGTATTTGCTAATACAGTCAGCGTGACTTTGTAATTTTTTTATTTTTATTTTTTAATTATTTTTATTTATTTTTTTATATATATACACACTTTAATACAATTAAACGTTAAGAATTTTCCCACGCAACTTGGCAAGACAGTGCTAGGGTGGGAGCTCAACCACTTGATCGGACAAATGACAATGTGAACTTAAGTTTGTTTTTGGACAAAATAAAAAATGTAACCCCTTTAGACACTCTTTAAAATAATATTTTTTTCCTAATTTCAATATTTGGTTTATGTTCCAATTCATCATCTACATCAAATTATATACCGGCTGTTTAAAAAGTCCCGCAACGCCTGAATATCTCAAAGAGATTAAGTTTTTTTGAAAAATGTTACGAATGAAAGTTTCTCAACCATTGTAATGTATTTTTCGGTCACAAAAATTCCTCTCAAGGGGGTATACTCGAGGGGGAGGGGGCAGGAGGTAACTCTGAAATTTTAAATGGCAACCGCAATTTTTTTTATTGGGTCGAGTTCTTCTGGCAAAAATTTTTTTTGCTCAAATTGCTGATCACTAAGTACGCGGGGTAAAAATTTGCAGGCTACCTTAATCATAAAACGTAGTGGTGTTTCATTACCCTCGAATAGAAATGCAACGACAAACTAATCTTTAAGATTGTTATCAAGGTCAAGTAAAAGAGTACCTGTTACAAAATGAACAAATTTTATTTGAGAGGGTACTCAGTGATCTGTAGCTTGAACAAAAAAAAGTTTGGGACAAAAGATGTCTCTTTTTACCCGAAGAACTCGACCCAATAAAACAAATTGCGGTTGCCATTTAAAATTTTGAAGAATTATAACGAGTGGAGCAACTTTCATTCGCATCATTTTTAAAAAAAAACTTAATCTCTCTGAGATATTCAAGCGTTTCGAAACTTTTTGAACACCTGTATACAGCCTTCAGTAAAAATCTCTGCACCGATATAATAAATTTGTAAATATTAAATAAAAGAGTATTCGAGCTCCGCCATCCGACCGACGCCAATAGTGTATGTGCCATATGGCAAAAAACTAATGAAGATGCTATTACGCGAGATTAAAACGTTTTATGTTACCTACTAGATTACAGTTTTGATTTATCTGTTTTTTTCTCAGAGAATGTTTTTTTTTTCAACTTAATTGTGTCTTTATATCACATTTATTTATATTACATCTACGTATATTTTTTTCAAGCCAATTTTACATCATTGTAAAATTGCTCATAAATTCAGCTTGTCTACAACAGTCTGTTTATCACTACTGAAAAAAAAAGATTAAAACTATTTAAATGTTAGTATAGAATGTAGAAGACAGAGTTTTGAAATCGAACAATACAAATATTAAACTTCGATTTTTTAATAGCTAGCTATACCCGACCACGCGGTTACAGTGGCTCAGTCTAGTCTAAGTGTGTTGCTGTTTACGTTCAACAAATGACGTCCCCTTTGCCGTAAAATATATAGTATAGCGTGTGCTGCTTTAACGTTCGACAGACAGCGCTGTACTCAACAGCTGGAGCTTCCGTTGTCGTAAAATATTTAGTATAGCGTGTGTTGCTTTAGCGTCCAACTTTTGGCGCTGTTATTGTAGGATAAATCTCACCAGAGGGAGAGGGGGATCCCACCACATCTTACAAAATCTCATCAGCGGGGAGGATGGCTACAAATTTTAGAAAAAAAAACTTCACCTCATTAATGAACGACTTGTAATTTATCTGCAATCCCGCAAAATTAATCAGCCAGTTTTTGAGTAACGACTAGCCTGAATAAATTATCAACACCCACACGAATTGAGTTTTATCTAACCGTGTTTAGAATTGTCATTTTGTAACACGGGGTCGGCAAGTAATTTCTAATAGAGTCGGGATGTTTTAAAAAAAATATTTAAATTTAGAGAAAAAAACGCATCATCTTTGTCGATACTATAGGAATACAACAGAGTATATAACAGCCAAAAAATTCATGTTAGGTATAAAGTTCTCGACTTAAACGAATTTTGTTAAGAAATATTCGATTTGTAGAGGTTAAGATTCATTGTAACTAATTTTGAGTTTGAGAACATTGCTGTGATACAGAGGTCCAATTTATTTTTTCGAGTTATGGAGGAAAAATATGTACCGAAATGGCTTGTAGGGACTCACTGATTATTTAGACCTATGGAGGGTTGAGGTTTCGAGTAATGGAGGTTTTGGGGTTTGAAGAGAAGGGAATAAAACATTTTTTCATTTTTTTGAGTTCTGAAGGTTTTCGACTTATCGAGGTTCGACTTAAAGAGGTTCTACTGTATTAAAAAAAATTCGTAGGTATGTAGTCGATAGGGGTTAATCGAGTTTATTATTATGCTATGACAAAAGGAGGATGGAAAATTTTAAACAAGCCGGGGATCCCACACGCGATCATTTCGACCGAGGAAAGATGAGATGGAAAATTAGCTGGAATTATTATTAGATATACCTATATCGATATTCTTTTGCAAAAATTTGGCTTAATTATCATAAATTTCAAACAAAAATGCTGTGCTAAATGTCACAACTAATAATAAAATTATTATTATTTATGATGTTTACACACTTTTAATACATGTCCTAAATATAAACAACATGCATAGCGTTAAAATTCATATATTATTGTAATAAATGTTCCAAGGTGGAATAAATGAATAAAGGCATAACCTAAAAATAACATCGGCTAAAGTAAACAAGCATGCAATCTACTTGATTGCTTTTTCCTAAAAATTAGTTCGTATTTTACAGTATGTAACATTAATAGATGTATACGAATTTCACAGTTCAGGCCGCTGCACACAAGGCTGGTCTGGAATCGCTGCTGGGACTTCCACTGGCTGCGAAGATGAAATGACATAACTGCGGCCTCGCGTGCGTGGTCACAAAATGGATTTTGAAAATTAGAACCGAAGCTATTCTTTATGCTTGTTTTGAGCAATAACCAATCAGGAAACAGTATCTTGGCACGTGGGCGACATGGGCCCACAAACAAACATGTAAATAAGTTCATGAAGCAAACAGATCAAAGTAGTTGAATATTGTTCGCATGCGTCAGATGGCAAGAGGTAAGAGCAGGTTTCCTAAGGAACTCGAAAAGGAACTTCAATGCCTCACATTTTTAGTAGTTTAGAAAATATTCTAAAAAAACAATTTTCGAAACATTTTTGAAACTTGTATTTTTGAGATTTCTCAAAATCTATTGAGCCGAATCATTCCAAATTTTCAGGAAACCTAAGTTCAGCAAAGTCACGTCAGATGCCGCAAACCGCGTTTCAATCGGACACTCCGTTCAAAAATAATAAAAGGTTTACATACATACATACCATCGCCAAAATAGTCCTAGGACTTCAAAGCGACGAGATCTGACGAAAACTAGATTTTCGGAAATAGAGTGAAAACAATAACTTCCCGATTTAAAAAAAAAATTGGTTGTCTGTAAAGTCGGTTTACGGACGATAGTTTTACGTGATAGCGTATTCCGTAATACATAACCTAAATTCTACATATAATAATTATAATAATTCGAATCTATGATATTGCATCTTTCGCTTCAAATTTAGGTTAATTTTATTTATTAAATTACTCACCATATAATATAATTGTTTTTTTTAACTTTCTTTTTTATTCGTATTTATTTTAAGTCTCAAAGATTAGCTGTCATAATATTTATAAAACAGTTGTTTCACTGTTTATAATATAAAATTCCAAAACCTACTTACAATATTTAAGTATTTTCATACGTCAAAAAATTGATTTTTATAATGATAAAATTTGTAAGAAAACGATTTTTTCGAGAGATGAGACCTAGCTAAAACGATTTTTTGCCCCCCAAAATCCCTTTTCAGTAAATTTCATCCAAATCGTTAGGGCCGTTTTCGAGAAAAGCACGCACAGGATCAGGCGGAACGTTACGAACGTTAGGAACGTTACGTTAGGAACGTTACACTTTTTCGTGCATGCAGCCGGTGTTTTATCAATTTATAAGATTGGTGATTCATCAATTTATAAGACGTTATCACGTCAAAAACATTGATTTTTTTATAGCGGCAAAAATGTAGTTTAATATTCGTAAATCAAATTGTAACGCAATGCTGGTAACTGTTCGAACTTATGCTTTTTAAACTACCGTGATAAAGGAAGCAATGAAGATGTTTAACCAATCGAACAACCATATAGATGTCCACGTATAACGAACGTACGTACTGAACAAATAGACATCAAGTTCTTGTCGGCTGCATAAAGCGGCGGTTGCGAGACTTTGAACTAAATCAGTGAGAGCACATACATTTGAAATGCATCCGGACGGACTGGATAACAACCGTCAATGTCTTTGACGGTAAAGATTGGGTTACTTCTTGAAAGTAGATCAAATAACCAGCTAATATAACGACATGCAAGCTTACCTACTGAATATGCATGTATTGAATCAATGCAAAATGCAATTCGTCGGCATTTGCTGTAACCGTATTTCCATGATCTGTTGGACATTCAGATCACGTATTATCCTGTAAAACTTTATGATTGAAATCAACTTTATAAAAACGTTGGGCAAAGTGGCTAGTTTTGCGTTAATGATATATTATCTCTACCTTGATGTAGTCCTAATGCTGGGTTGAAGAAAGCGTTGTCAAAAATTATGAACAATGACCGTACATTGTAATACAATAATTACAATTTTTGTACATGCCGTTACACGCTAGGAAAGTATCTTTTGACACGCGATCTTTGCGCCCTGCACTTTTTTTAATTCTGGTTCAGTCAAAACCTTAATGTCATATTCAATAAATAAAATTATCGACCTATTTTTCAGACAATATATTAACAAAAAATATAATTAATACATTAACGTTTCGATCCGGATTTGGATCTTCTTCAGAACGGATCTAAAAAATATAAAAAATAATTAATAATTAATTTCTAATTCGCTTTATGTAAAATTCTTTCAAAATAATTAATTAGTATCAAAATATTGAAAAAATTATAACAAACAATTTTTTATTAAGTAGTCATGGAAATAATTGTGAAACCTAAAAAGAAAGAAAAATTATTAAAAACAAAATATTATTTCAAAATAATATTATACAGATTGTATCAAATCAAAACGGTCCATAGAACATTCTGTGTGTAAGACAAAGACGATATTATATAAAGCACTAAAGCAGTAAGTAAGAATGAGATAAATGATCGCTAATAGCTAGTTACTGTGGTTATACAATCTGATAGTATCGTCTTTGTTTTCTACAGTAAAAATCACAATTTTATCAAATGTCAGTATTCACTAGTGAAATTATTGATAAAATGGCTATTTATACTGTTCGGGAAAAAATCCAAATAATTAAATGGTTTTATGGTGGTAATTCAACCGCCAACATAATTTTATTTGTAGTTGTTTTAATTATTGATAAATTGCTAAAAAGATTTACAGTGTACGTAATTATTAATTTACGTAACTACAGTAACTATATTAGCGAATCTCATTCTTACTTACTGCTTTAGATCTTTATATAATATCGTCTCTGTCTTACACACAGAATGTCCTATGGACCGTTTTGATTTGATACAATCTGTATATTATATTACTTAAATTTTCCGTATCTAATTGAGCATTGAGAGAATTTTTATTTGATTTTATATGTAACATTTCCGAAATATTTCTTTTAAAAAAATTAGTTTCATTATCTAAAATTTTTATATTATCCCAATTAATTTTGTGGTCAAGTTCTAATTTGTGTTTAGTTATTACATTATGTTTGTCAGGGATTAATTTATGATTATTTTGATGTTCTCTTATTCTTGTTTTAAGAGCTCTTTTTGTTTGACCAATATAAATAATTCTTATTACAATTTTCACAATTAATTTTATATACAACATTATGCTTAATGTCATATGTTATACGTGCATTTTAATAAGGATTAATTGTTGAATAAAATGGGAAAAAAGCTATCAAATCGGAAGTGCTGTGTTGTTGATTGTAAAGATACACCAACTAAAAATCCAGAATTACAATTCCGCCGTTTTCCTGGATTTTCCTATGAATTAGGGAGGAAAAAAATGAACTTCAGCAGTACGTCGTCAAGGGTAATTAAATTCTTTAATTAAATTTTTTATGGTTAAGAATAAAGCTGATTTACATTAGTTTGTAAGTTTTGACTGAACCAGGTTTTAAAAAATCAAACACGAGATGGCGCATAGATCGCATGTCAAAGATACTTTCCTAGCATATAGGCAGAGAGCTAGTGACGATTTTACTTATAGTATTTTCTTAATTAACTTGAGTTTTTGACATTCATTAAGCGCACTACCCTGAACGTAAAAACCACTGTCTGGCAGATGAGACCGGGGACAACGCGTGGTTGGACCCGGTCAAAGATGTCAAACTGGAGGTGTCACTTAATATATTTTATCATGTTTGAAATTTCCTGAGCGATAAGTTCAGGTGCCCTTGAGCACAAAACTCAAGTCTAGCATTTCATACCCGAGACAACTTCCATCTAGCAAAGGGTTGAACATGTCAAATTTCGTAGTTCCTTCAAAATATTTCATCAAGGCTGCTGATAGTAACAACAATTCAGTGTTTGTATAGTTTCATGCCTGTACCAGATATGAAAAAATCAGCCTTAATAAAATATTTTTAGGGAGCTACGAAATTTGACATACTTGCTAACTATTATGAAACATTAGATTGTATTTATACAAACACATATGCTTCATCTACATAGAAAAAGATCGCTTTTGAAGCTAAATTTGTATCAATATGCTTAGAAAAATGTTGTTTCGAAGTGAAAATTGTACAAAAATACAATCCATTTGAAATCATTTCGACTAAAGAAGTTTTATTTCGAAAACTGTTTCTGTTCTACACATCAATTGACATTTGGAGAACATGGCTGTGAAGGAGGCGTAACATTAATATTTACACGCATTCATAATACATAAATGTAATATTATAAAAAATGTTTGAGCCGTTTCCCCAACGGAACTGTTAATGGTACATGTCAGTTATGAGTTGTGTGTGAAAGCGGAAGGCATCAGGCGTCTCAAGCTCTTCCCTCAGGCGACTGAGGACCTGAACTGACGTCTGCCTCGTCTCTGCGTACCAATATAATACAGGTGTTCATTTTTTTTTTATCGTACATTGCATTTACCTAAATACCCTTAAGTGCACTTAATTATTACTTTAATTATTAATTATGAGTGCATCAACGGACAAGAAAAAATGTATTATTTCATTTTGAAAACTCTAGAGTACGTCCCTAAACAATTTCTCGAAAAGCCGAACTCAGATTGTTTCATAATATTGACTAAAAAGGTTAAAAAAATATTTTTTACGAAACGTTCTTGCAAAAAAATGTAAAGAATAAAACCCTTAGAAAAAACATAAAATTGATTCCGCCTGCTCGGCCGTTTGATAATAGTGTGTTTTTTGAATCCGGAGGAACTCAAAACGAAAAAAGTATTGTAAAGTTTTGAAAAGCGAAATGTGATTTAAATTAGTAACCATTCTCCACTTGTGGAGTTAAAATTAGAGATGCAACTCGAGTAGTATTTTGTGACTCGTGCACTGGAATTATTTTATTACGTCACTCGAGTTTTTGAGTAACTCGAGTTCACTATTTACAGACCCGGCAACTCGAGTGAAAGTTATCACTCGAGTTGAGAGTTTCGATTACTTTATTTAAGGCATTTTTAAATATTACATAAATAATATGTGATAATGTGAAATAAAATACAAACATTTATTTTTCATTTATTTAATCAATTAAGAAAGAAAAATAAAATTACTTCTTATAAGATTAGGTAATAAAGTTTAAATGTAAAGAAGGATGACTATTGACTATCTATATCTAATAAATAATTCTCCTAATCTACTCGGTGCGGCGAGTAGACTCGGTAACTCGAGTGCAATCGGACTCGAATAAAATTTATTTTTACTCGAGTAACGAGTTAGACAAATTCACTCGTGTAAAATATGGCTTAAG
Source organism: Xanthostigma xanthostigma (assembly GCA_963575645.1). Taxonomy (NCBI): domain Eukaryota; kingdom Metazoa; phylum Arthropoda; class Insecta; order Raphidioptera; family Raphidiidae; genus Xanthostigma; species Xanthostigma xanthostigma. The sequence goes on from OY754468.1 coordinate 21,236,530, forward strand.
TCGCATCACTAGTTGGAATGGTAAAAGAAAAACAATACGCTTGATCTAATCTATTTGTTACAGGTTTTCATATTTCTATATAAAGGCAGACACAACAATACCTAAGTACATCCACCACCATTCATTACAGTCCATGTAGCTATCGTAAATTTAAAACTTATTATATGTATATCAAGTCATTATGTACGAAAAATATCATTATTTATGGATCGCAATAAATATATTTACAAACAATAAGTCGCTTGACAATACGGGCATCTGTCGCATGTTATAATTCTTAACGACACAATATGCATATATTAACTATATTCATTTAAATAAAAACTATAGATCCGTTCTGAACTTTCCAGTGACGGACACTTAATTGAAATATTAAAGGTCGCTGCACACGAGGCTAGAAACACTGCTGGGATTTCTGCTGGCCGGCAGGCTGGCGACGAGGCTGGAAATGACGTCACTTCAGGCTCACCTGCTAGCTCACAAGATGGATTTTAAAATTGGAACAAGGGTTATTTTTCTTGATTGTCCCTCTGCTTGCTTTGAGCAAGAACCAATCAGGAGACAGTATCTTGTCACGTGGGCGATATGAACAAACGCCCACAAACAAACACTGTGCCATGGTGTGTGTTACTTTTGTTACCTTTTTATCTCTGCGCGCGCACCGAACCTTCATAGAAAACAAGCTTGAAAAGACGTCTCGAGTGAAGCGAGCAGATAAGAGCAATCAAGAAAACCTCCAGCGCTAGAAAACTAGTAGTCAAATCTAGCGGCAAATTCAGCCTAGTGTAGCGGCCTTAAAGTCGCTGCACACGTGGCTGGTTTCGCGGCTAGATTTGGCTACTAGATATCATGCCTGCTGTAGCGCTAACTTTCGTGGTGGCTTTTATGTGTTGGCTTCACACGATGCGTGTATTAAAGCTGACTTTGTAGATGGCTTCTGGTGCGCACGCAGTGACAGTTCGAATGTTAACGTTCATTGTTTCTGAACAGAACACACACTATGACGCCACTGTGGGCCTTTTTCTATGTCGCCCACGTAAGAAGATACTGTTTCCTGATTGATTCTTGTTCAAAACAAGCAGACAAACAAGCACGAAAAATAACTCCGTTTCTGATTTTGAAATCCATCTTGTGACCAAGCACGCGAGCCCACAGTGACGTTATTTACATCTATGAGGCCAACGCGCCAGCCAGCACAAGTCCCAGCGGCGACTCCTGAGACAAAATCGACCTCGTGTGCAGCGGCCTTCAGTTGTACAGAACCCTCGGTGCGCGGGTTGCACTCGCACTTGACCGATTTTGTTTTGAAATATCTCTACCTATTAAGTAAAAAAAATCAAATCTAATGCATTATAAGGAATAATTTCTCAGCTAGACTGATTGCGTTTTAGAGTTTTAAGTAGAATGATTTGTTAAGTAGTTTCTCATGTCCAGTCGTAATATTATAACGTATATGCATGTGTTTATAAGCCGACCTGCGTCCACTTATTACATAGGAGAGATTAGTATAATTTTATGACTTGGCAATAAATCATAATTAATTAAAGACACACAATAGCAATTAAAATAAGTAGCTGTGGATTAATTAAAGATGAGTAGAGCGACACACTTTTTTTAAACAAACTACCATTACGTCGTAGATTGTCGAATGTGGTGTTAAGATTTTATAGATCGGATCAATAATAATTAATAATCAATTGCATTACATTATAACTTCATATTTTTTTCTGTATCTAATTACTGAAGATATAATCTGCGTTCCAGGAATCTGTGATTAATCAGTCCAGACTATGACTCTACTTTTTTCGATATTAGTTTGTGCTTTTAGTGTGTATGTATTTGCCTGTAGTACAGTGCGATTAAAAATTCATTATATTTACGTCTTTGATTTTAGTCGAAAATCCTCGAACAGGACGATTTGTATTTTTAAATTGACACTAGATGGGTCCAACACGGCTAGACAGAAATAGGGTATAGGCACAATTTTTGAAAATATATTAAATCAATTAAATTTTCATATTAAAAGTTATCAAACACATGAAGCCATTCATTAAACATTCTTATTGAATTAAAAAATAAATATTCTTTTTGGGCAAGATATTTTGATTATTCAAACAGAATTTCTGTGACGTCATAAGCCATGTCAACAATTTTGTTTAAATGTCACGAAATAGAGACAATTATTCTATATCGCAACCATACGAACACCACGGTCAAATCAAAAGCATTTCTTTTCGATATTTTATATTTCGCGCGTATTTATTGAATTTTTGTTTAATTAATATTTATTATTCAGCAAAAATTAAAAAAAAAACTATTTAGAGTTTAATCATTTGCAATAAAGATTACAAAAATAATATTTGAACTAAATATAAGTTACGTGCATATACCCTTGCAAGCGACCGACTGACGATCATTGCTGATTGCAGGTGCTGGTATCATGTACGCTACTCCATTAAATAAGTGTGTAAGCTTTTTATTTCATTCGATGAGAAAAACTCATATAGAAAACGTTAACATCACATACACTACAAATTACAAATTAACAAATTCGGACAATGTATAAAATGTGTTCTTCAGAAGAAACGTTCTTAACAAACTAGAGAAAATATATAGATTGTTACAATCAGCGACGTAACTATACCATTTGAGACTCGTGGCAAATTTTACTAAATGTAATAATAAATGTTTGGATTCTCCTGTGTTAACGGCTCTCTCGAACCGAGGGCTCACTCCGGTCAGGGGTCCGTGACATTTTGCCCGTCTTGCCACCCTATTGTTACGCCACTGGTTACAAATTTTTATTTGACTTGGAACTTTATTAACATGTGTATCTTTACGAACAGACATATCTGGTTCGTGCTGGTATTTTAAGATGTTATTTACACGTTAAAATTTTTTGGGCCCCATATCACTGAAAAAATTGTTTTAAAACCGATACTAAATAAATATGTTAAAATTTTATCAAAATCAGACAGACGGAGGCGAACGATAATTTTGATTTTTTACAGAAATACATGAATGAGTATATAAAACGTGTGTTTACCAAAACATTCTTACAAATACTTTGGGAAATTATGTAGAAAATATTTAAGCTAATGAGAATTCCAACAAAAATGAAACTGTTAACAAAGTTTTAAAATGCAAATAAATAGAAAATTTACCTCCATTTATTTCGCAGACGTGCTGATTTCAACACGATTAGTTGTAGTGCTTTCTTCTGTTCAAGACTTATTAAAGCCGTGAAGAAAAAGTACGAAAAAACTCGCGTTGAAAACATTTGTTTCTAAAGTGTAGCCAGAAAATTTACTAATAATGAAATTCCTTGCACAAAACTCATTTGTGCTTTGAATGCTTTTTGTGCAGTTCGTAATTATTCTAAACAGAAAAGGTATTTGAGTTATTTGCTCAGAAGAACTATATTCATTTATAAGAAAAGTCTAATTGGCTCACTTACTAATGCCCTTCTTCTGAACGAATGTAACTTCGCGACACCGCGACTAATTATTATTGATTTAAATATTCCCCGAGAAATAAGTTCATGAATGGTAAAAACCAAGTTCAGTAATTTTTTTTTTTTGTTTTTAGCGAACACACAAACAGACAACAATATTTTACAAAGGACCCCGCACAAACCTTATGGGATTTGGTTCTGGGTTAAATTGATCGAAAATGATTTTATTTTTTAGTTTAAGGCTAGGTTTATATGAGAGGCGTTCAACGCGCGTTAGCCTAACGCCTCTCATATAAACCTAGCCTAAAGGTCACTAAGAAAAAGTGCCTAAAAACCAATCGATTTTTAGCTACAGATACGTTGAGTGAGATTTTAGATATCTAATATATAAAATTCTCGTGTCACAGTTTTCGTTGCCATACTCCTCCGAAACGGCTTGACCGATTTTGATGAAATTTTTTGTGCTTATCCGGTATCTATGAGAATCGGCCAACATCTATTTTTCATCCCCCTAAATGTTAGGGGTAGTCCACCACAAAATTTTTTTTCTTCCTTCCCCATTCGTTCTTTTGCACCGGACACGACGGCGCAGCCGGAGTGCTCGACATACACACATATACGTCCATGTATATTTTAAAATAAATAAAATAGATAGATAGATGTTCCAATTAAATTGTTTTATTATTTCACTTTATACGTAGCGAAGCACGTACAGGGCCGCTAGTAGAGATATACATTAAACTCACAATCTTAAAAAGTCCTAAACCTAGAAATATGTTTTCGAGTGCGCTGAATCCGAATATTACATTATTATTTTATACTGGGTGACACCTTCCAGCATTACGTAGTTTTCGACTATTTTTCTATTTCTAAAAAAAAGCACAAAAGCTATACATGATCATGTTTGCGAATTCAATGGATATCCCATATATCTAATATCTCATTAAACATATATATGTTGCTAAAAATTTATTGGTTTTTAGGCTATGCGTCCATGGACACTTTTTCTTAGTGGCCTTTAAACTATAAAATAAAACCATTTCCGATCAATTTAACCGAGAACCAAATTCCATAAGGTTTGTGCGGGATCCATTACCTTTTTAAATCACGATAATTAAAAGTTAAAACTACCTTATTTTAACTGCAATTATATGAAAGCTATAAGTATTTTTAACCATAGTGGCATCACAACAGTGGACGTATATTTTTGTTTTTTTAATTTTTTTTATGAAAGTCTTAAACGTCTGGTGACTTCTATAAACAAATATCGGTTTTCCCGCGACTTCGTCCGCGTGGTAGTCAAATTCTTGTGTATAACACTCACTCTCTCCCCGCTCGGGTTATTTGTTTAATATACCGTCGAACGTGTATTCTTTTACCAGAGTTTCATGTTTTTAATCCTTCATAAACGTTGTCTTTCCCGTTTTTATTTTTTAGGATACAATTTTCGAACACTGTTCTCTTCGATTTCAACGAAGAATATATTCAAGTCAAATTTTGTGTTTCTAGCTGAAGTAGTTTCTAAAAAAGACAATTTTTATAAATCCCCTTTTCGGTCCATTTAGGACTAATACAAGAAAAACGTATTTTTTTTATTTTTAATGAAGAGTTCGTATGTTGAATTCAGTACCTCTAACTTTAACAATACGTGAAATAGGATTATGAACATTATATAAAAAACCTCCATACCCCCATTTAAACCACCTTAATGGTTTAATTTCTAAAAAATCCATCCTTAGTGTACGCTTACGTCACAAAATGAACACACTGTTCAAAATGCTTCGGAGATTTGACCTGGGCGTTGATGAATCTGTCAGAACATTTCTTTTTGTATACATATTACCTATATAGATTTATTACTGGAATAGTTTGGCCGTCTTCTATACATTTTCAGAAAGATTAAATTGTTTGAATGAACATTAAAATATTCTCACTTGTAGAGTTCAAGCGATGAATGAGTATAAGCTTAGATTATTGATCTTAATTTTAGTGAAATTATTTGACAAGTTTATTTAATGTGGGCTCTATATCACATTATAATTTATTATTGCAATTAGTTATGATTGGATTAAATACTTTAACACCTGTAGAACATTAAAAAAGCATAATAAGTTCGAACTGTTAACAACATTGCGTCACAATCCGATTTACGAATATTAAACTACTTATATCTGTTTGCTTGATGAACCTATTTACATGTTGTAGGCATAATATATTAAGATCATAAATTTTAGAAATGTTTTTTCATGATAAATACAGTAAGAAACTAAAATGTGATGTTCACACTAATTTTAATCTATATAAATAAAAATTTAATGTTCGTTTGTTCAAAATCTCAAATCTCCAAAACTTCTCCACCGATATTCTTTGAAATAATCAAATAACGTTGTGTGTTTTATATACCTATTATATAGATATCACATCTGTGACAGATGAAAAGATGCGTTTTAAAAGACAAAAATAGAGCCACACAGCGCCATCTGTTGTACGTTAAAGCAACACTCGCTGTACAAAATATTTTACCGCAACGGAAGCGACATCTGTTGACCAACACGCGCAAACCAGATTGAGCCACAGCAACGCGTGGTCGGGTACAACTATTAACTAATAGACATGTGCCATCAATGACAATCAATGATAATATATTTTCCTGCTGGACATAGGTAATATATTGTGTAGAACCAAATTATTATAAAACTGCAAACATTAGTGAGATCCAAATATATTTACATGATACAGTCAATTTCAGAACTGATACTCAACGGCTTGAAGTAAAAAGACTTTTTCAAGTGAAGTGACCAAAAATATATGTAGATCAATTCATTCTAAAAAATTATTAAAAAAATTATTTTTGCGAATTCTGCATACAGACAAACCCAAATTTTCAATCTCCGCAGAGACCGGAAATCTGATTTTCGGGCCTGGTAACCCTTTACGCATAGGTACTTACATGACAATTAGTAAGTACCAAACTACTATTTGATGAATTTATTTGTTCCCATTAAATATAATTATATCATATACTTTAATGACTGCCTATAATCAGAAACACCCATAATGAAACAGTATACCGGTGTTTTTATATTATTAAAACAATGTTTGGTAAGCGGCTGATGTATTGCAATGCTTTTGGTTCGAGCTGCTATCATAATTACATCTCTAGCGTACTATAAATGGTGCTACTTCAATAACTTCAACCAATATGATAATAGCTTCCCGTAAACAGAATTCAAACATCAAAAATTACATACTACTTATGTATTTTGTTTTATGATTAGATATCGACCTATATTATAAGCTTTTTTTTAATAATTGACGATGTTGAACCTATTGATTTGTATTTCGTATGTCGATACTTCAATTAGATACTCATTTAGAATTCATTAATGAAGACTCATAAATTCGGAAAGTGAATACTACAGTAATTAACAATAATAGCATTTAAAAATAGTAGTTAGACCTACGCATTTAGTGCAGATACTAGGATTGCAAGAGTAATGACTATACAACACTTTCCAAAAAGTTAATATCATATACTAATTACCGGACAAAACAATGAGTACGGTCGAAGTATAACTTCTTTTAATTTGCTTTTACTTCTTTCACTTTTTGGGAAATATCCACTCACATATTAAATTAAATTACGTTGACTATGCTGTTTTGTTTACGTCTGTAGCTGTGTTTCACTTTTCGTTCAAGATATATAGTTTCTGCAGATGCGTTTTGATGCCACCATCTGTCAGTCTTTAATAGAGGAAATCGATCACAAAATCGGTTCGCGTTCGTAGCTATGTTTCACCTTTCGTTCAAGATGGTTTCTACAGATGCGTTTGTTGCCTTTAAGTAGCGGAAACCCATCACAAAATTGGTTCACGTCCATAGTTATGTTTCACATTTCGTTAATGCGTCTTGATGCCGCCATCTGTCAGTCGATACGTTTAAATAGCAGAAACTGATTGAACACGTTACTTCCGTCCGAAAAAAATCTGAGTTACTATCAAGTCGCGTGTAAAGAAGTTTCACTTCAATAAGAACAAACAAAAACCGACAGTTTGCTATATATTAAAATTACACCCCATATCGGAATTCGTGGAAATGAAAAAGCTGACGAAGCAGCAAAAGAAGCAACAAAAAATACCAACACCCACACTGAGTACATAACCTACCAAGACGCTAAAGCACTTCTCAAGAACAAAACCAAAGCAACATGGCAAGAAGAGTGGACAAACACAAGCAACAACAAATTACGGGAAATAAAAAGCACAACAGAAAAATGGGACAATATTGGAAACCGCAGAGAAGAAACCGCAATAACCAGACTACGAATAGGACATACCCTATTAACACACGGATATCTATTAGAGAAAAAAGACCATCCAGTATGCAGCACCTGCCACGAACCCCTCACAGTAATCCACATTATTAGACTGTATAAAGTACTTACCAGAGAGAATATACTGCAATATCCCAAACAGCCTCTGATAGAAGCTTTGGACAACGACCGTCATCACATTACAAACGTCCTAAAATACCTAAAAAAAACAGAATTATTAAATAAAATATAAAATGTTAAATAATAATCAAATGATACTTACCATAATATGTACACCATAAACAAGTGTAATCATAAATTATTATTGTAATACCTTACCTGTAGATAACGATATATCCACGCAATAGCCTTAGATGCTAAGCGTGTTTTATTCAAATAAAAAAAAAAAATTACACGAATTAAGCAAAAGGGTATTTTCTCTCCACCAAAATTCTCATAAGCTGGATAAAGGACAAAAACAAATTACAACTGAAAAAAAAGTGTTCAAGAGATATATTTGGTGTGCTAAAGGACTGTTAATCAATTAATTTACAAATAGCTCCCAAACATTTACGATATCTTTGATCAGGCTTACAAGTGACACAAAAGATACAAACCTACTAGGCGTTTAGTGTCGATCAGCCCTGAATATCGAATGTAAACATCAAATATAGTATGGAGCAGAGTGGGTGATGTTTACACTGAGCAGGAGTGTGCGTGAGAGAGGGAGAAAGAGCAATGTAATATTACACATGTGGCAATCTCGCGAACGGTACAAAGAAAAAGTAATTTATAAATCGCCATCCCTCTCACACAACCAAACGCTGCGAGGGACGGTCGTTCGAACGGAGATCCGCTTTGATTCGGATAGGAGCTGGTCCAGTGATGAATAAACTACGGAGCTTGTGGGCTTAATTCGCTTCAAATACACATCTAGACATTGGTGTTGAACATTTATTTAATAATTAACTATATGAATCATTGTCTATCTACTCAATGTGCGGTGAGTAAATGCAACAAAGCGTATCGAAAATATATCTGCGTCTTTTTCTTCGATATAATTGCCTGATTTCTCCGATGATAGGATTGGTTGATGTACTTGCATTCAATCTGAATAAAGTATCTCTGTTTCAAAAACTTTGTCTTTCTCTATGACGTTAAACATGGGCGTACCCAGCTTTTGGCCAGGGAGGGAGCAAATTAGAAAGCCGGATCCCCCTGGCTTGTTTTGCCCTCCTGGATATATGAGTGCTTACGGCGTAAAAAAAGACAGAAGTACATGTTTGCAGCCTGATGGTTCGATTGCGATTTTATTCCTATGCTCAGTATAAAATAAAAGTATGTGGTGTTGAAATATCAGGCGCATATAAAAATTAATTATTTGCCTATATTATTTGCCCATTAATTACAGAGCTAAAAATGGGGGGACCAGCAAAACCTCTCACTTAAAGGATGCGGGGAGTTCATGAAAATATTACATTAATATTTTAATTCCTAGAATATACATTCTTTAGTCCAGTCAAAATAAACATTTCAATTTACTATAATTCGCATAGAGCTGAAAATTGTTACAGGTCTTAAGTTAATGTTTTAGCAGATGTAGGATCGGTGGGAACTTTTGATATTTCATTTGTGATAGTATAGCTAAGACCTGTACCAATTTTCAGCTCTATGCGAATTATTGTAAACCTATAACCACTCTTGTCTTCTCTATTTTGACCGGACCATATTATAACAGATAACATTTAAAAATTATAAGGTCTATCTCACGCGAAGGGGAGGAGGGTCCCATCACACCTTACCTTTCATGAAGGGGAAAGGGGGTCCAAATTTAGAGGACGTAATTAATGGACGTCCCCTTAGTTAATACTTAACAAATAAATGAACGAAATTGATCGGACAACAACTGACCCAAAATCGAAAAAGTTTTCCCGCTACTAGATTCAGCTATTGACAGTTCGCGGTCCTCGAATCTAACGTGATTCAATCTACAATAATACCAATACATCTATTGTATATGACGAGTGTCAGTTGACGAACGAGATTCGAACTGTGCGTAGGTATGAATTGTACTGGAACACTCAATAGAAATGTATACGGGATGTTCTTTTTAAAAAAAATTAACGATTCTCGTTAAAACTGCATTTAAAAATGTCTACTTGTTATAAATATCATTCCCAGCTGTGAAGCCAGTAAACTGCAATTATTTTTAATTGACCCACGCAGAAGAGAATTGAACTAACTGACAAGTGGGATATTTTAAAATATTTCAGGTTTATTTTCTGAACACAAAATGTAATCAAGAAACAATAATACACTAATGCACTAACTTCGTTCATGTTAGCATCATCAGTAGACGATTAAGCAGTGAACCACATTGCGTTGTCTTGAGTTGCGTTGCATGGATCAAAGAGCATATTTTGTTACCCACGACGGAACGGAGAAGGTATATGCGTTTAAGGTGAGTGATTGTTTGTTTGCTTGTGCACTCTAATGTCGCCATTTATCTCAAAAATGGTTTGATCAATTCAGATGCGATTTTCTGTAATCGTTCTTAGTGCAAGAAATCTCTAAAAAGTTTAAAATGAAAAAATAAAATATTTTAAAAAACCCTCGATGAATGTAAAAATTGTAATTAAAAAAGGATTCATAAAATTTTTAAATCCCCCCGACTAAAAGGAGGTAAGTAACCAATGAAATGAACTAATATATTGCAATTTTAGAGTATATGACATTTAATTCACGTTGGGTACGTAAATAATTGTAATCTTCAATTAATATTTTCCTATTCTTAATTCAGGCCTCAGGGCAACAAATGGCAGCACCCGACAAATTGTCTATTCTTACTAACAACATATTGTTTATAGTAGCTACTGTTTGCTACAATTGTTAAGAAACACCCATTGTTACAATGCTATCAACATAGAAAAATTAGTTTATTTTTTCAAACAATGTCACCGTCGGGATACGAACCCCGAATCTTTCCACTCTCGCGGCGGACTGTGTTACATTACACTACAGTGACACAAACTATCAAACTATCATTCTAATATTTATAGCATTGGTAACCGATTTTTTCACATCATGCGAGAGCCAATTATATTAGTTAACGCTAGATGTGAACCATTACAGTAGTGAGAGCTCTCACTACTGTAATGGTTCACATCTAGCGTTAACTAATATAATTTGCCTAAACAGTTTTTTTATAGGTACAAATTTATATAGAAAAATAGCTCTATAAATGCAATGTTGTCTAATGCATGGCGCGACGCGGTCGGTCGTCTTTGTTTGCCGTACATGGAAATTAGAAGATAACGTATGTCTTGTCTTAACATGAAAACGGCTGCATTTCTAATGTTTAATTCAATTTTTTGACATTAGTATTTTGTGAAATGCAACGCCTTCTAAGTTAAGTATTGGAATAACTAATTATTATTATAACATAATACTTTGACAGTTGCAAACGTCACTTTTGACATTTCTTATCATTCCGACACCAAGGATAAGCGGATTGAAACCAAATTTTGGGAGGTTTAGGTTATGTATTACGGAATACGTTATCACGTAAAACTATCGTCCGTAAACCGACTTTACAGACAACCAATTTTTTATTCTATATGCAATCAAACGGGTCGCGTGCACATTTCTCTGTTGTATGCAACAATTCCTTGCTCCAAGATTCGTCACAACACAACAGAGAAATGTGTTCGCAGCTTTAATCATCTCCCTATGACGTTCACATCATTAGCGAAACGTGCATCGACAAAAAATTGTTAATATTTCTTTGTTTCATGGTTATCTTTTTTAATATTCGGTCTCTTTACATCAAAGATTCCACCCCTCTTCAAAAGATTACAGTCGTGATGCAGTTGCCTTTCTGATTAAAATTTTGACTAACTCTAAAGCTCACATCACACGACGACGAAGAAAATATATGGACAATAAGCAAAACTGATATCTTCAGAGAAACATTACAATTTATTTTGACACCCTTAACTTTGAAGTTGCACTACTTTTTCGGACATTCTGTATACGGCACCGAGAAGGGACAATGAATTACTTGGCGTGTATTGAAAAGTTGACAATTTATTGTAGCAATTTTGAGAATAAATGGTATGACTACAAAGCAGTGCTTGGATTTATAAGCAATAAATGAGAATGATATATTTATTTACCGAACATTAAAGGGTTACAAAATGCCAATATATCAAATTGATAACATGTTTACTTACATCACTAAAATTGCAAGAGATTTCTGGTGTAGATGTAAGTTTTATATTATTTATAAATCATAACTTTTAACTTTATTCATGTTATACATATAACGTTAAATCTAAAAAAAATCGTTTTTGTATCTTATCAGGGAAATATAGCAAGGTGAGGAGCATGAGCGCAACCCCCCCCCTATCCCGACTCACATGGATAACAAACTAAAATTTTATGAAATTTTCTTGAAGGTAGGTAAAATCACACGAATATTGCCCCTCCCCTTAAACGAAATCCTCTGTATCCGCATCTGAATATAGCTAAAAAAGAACTAACCGTGAAAAACTGTACCAAAATAATTTCTTCAAAATCCGATAAAATCTGTTCACGCAAGGCAATAAAAATTATTCTATATTCAGTTAAAATACGCTTGTTTTATTGTATTATAGATAAAATGAAATTAAAAAAACAGAAAACTTTACTAAAAATATATTAGCTAATGAAAGTTAGTCGTGTTTATGAAAACTTCACCGAAAATCAGAGATTGTATTAAAATTAATTTCATTGTTAGTAGGTATATGAAAAAATACAACGTACTTTTTTAAGTTCAATGCGGCTTTCACATGGCACCTCAAGACGTTACAGCAGACTCAAAATAACTAATAATAAAAGTTACTTTTAAAATATTCATTACTAGTCACTAAGCGTTGGTCACGTTATTCACTTAACACAAAACTATTATCTAGTCAAGAATGAACTTTTTAGTAGCTATTTGTATCATTTTATGCACTTTGCACAGTAATATTCTCCATAATCCAGTCGTCAAAATATTGTGCTTGAAAAAAAAAGGTTGAACCACAAGTTGCGAATTAAAATTTTTCCCCTTCTAATAGGGTTAAAGCGACCAAAAAACATTTGCAAATAACTGGAAAACAGTTTTTTTAAGACAAAAAAAAGGTCATCATCAATCTGAAAGTATAATGTTTAACATACAAATAACACATAGCCCCATAAGATTATTCTATGATCATCAAAGTTGAAGATAAATGTGATCAAAAAAAGCAATGGACAAATATATCCCAATTGCTGAAACTTATGTTAACATAAGTTGTTTAAGTTTGAAGTCTCGGCCTCAGTTCAAAATCGAATCGCCTATAAAATGATCAAGCTACAAATATTATCGAACGAATCGTATTGACCACCAATAGAAACAAAAGAAGCGAGACTCTCTCCTAGGTTGGTAGCTAGAGCTATAAGGCAGCATGTTGTGCGCGTTCCAATGAGGTAGGCAGACAGCAGCCCATTGAGTATTTCAGCAACTAGGTCCCTGGGGTATTGTGTAGGAATATTGTGTGCGAAGGCCACCGGCTACTCTTTGCCATTCCGGCAACAACATCAGCCGACTCCTGATGTCCTGACCTTATAGTCCGTTCTATTGCAGCATTCCTCCTTGCGTTTACCGACTCTACCTATACTAGCCAACGTCCTATATCTATGCTTAGTTTTACTTTACATCCAATTGAGAATGGTACATTTATCTGGTGAGGAGCACGATAAAATTATCGAATATTAAAAAAAATTGGTTGTCTGTAAAGTCGGTTTACGGACGATAGTTTTACGTGATAACGTATTCCGCTCGAATATCATATTTAATAATACATAATCTAAATTTTAGTAGCTGTCAAACTATATTTTTACCGACTAATAATTTGATCAACCAAAGCAAAATACATATTTTTAAGCAATTATAAAAGACATTTAAAAGAATGTAGGTATATATATTATATATTTGTTAACAAACCGTATAATTTATCTGGCCATCTGTCAGATGTAGCTTTCGCTGGAACAGCCGAAAAAAATGTTGAACGCACACTACTCTCTGACGTCACGCGAGAAGAGAGAGACTATCGCTTATATCGCGCTCTCGCTTGCGGAACGTTACTCTTTTTCGTGCGTGCAGCCGGTGTTTCATCAATTTATAAGACGTTATCACGTCAAAAAATATTAGTCAACAATAGATAATAATTATAATAAACTCGGTAATACTGCTCTAAACATGCGCTAATAACCTCGGTTGTCGAACACCCAAAATCTAAAGCATCTCTCTTTGCCTTTGTCTCGCTGTATTCTAAGCTTACAAATAATAATTAATCATACTTTATTCAAAAAACTGGTAAACAATGAAGAATGAGTCACAATAACAATAAATCATTATAATAATACGATGCCATAAATTAAAATTTGAGTTTGCATTATCTCACCCTCAACCTCATCCACAACCTTAACCTAAGCCTCACTCTCACCTCATCCTCAACCTCACTCTCAATAGTGGGTTTTCATCTTCTCTTTGCGATATAGACAGTAAAAAAACATTAATGAAAAGAAAAAGTACTGTATCTTAAGTAATGAATGAAATTAATGTACTTTAAAACAAATTCTATTTATATAAAGAAGTGTGACTCTTTTAATTCTTGTTTGCAATTAAGAGGAAAGATTAGGAACGAAAACGTTAGTTTACATTTGTTTATGCATAACAATATGAGGAATAATATGCATTGTTCAAAACTATTAAGTTTTACGACATGGGACGACTCTATTCTATATAATTTATAAGTTCCTTTAACTCCTAAGTGGAGCATAGGGCCTCTACGAAAATTTTGAATCTATTCCTATCTTTTGCCATATTTTTGACCTGAAGCCAGATAGTTCCTTGTTCCACAACTTCTTCACGAACAGTTCTTCTCCATGAATCCATGATATTTTTGGTCTTCCTCTTTTTCGGTATCTCTGTGGGTTCCAATCCAAGGCTCTCTTCGCTATGTCGTCATCTGTCTTTCGTAGCGTGTGTCCTATCCAATTCAATTTCTTACGGTTTATAGTTATTCCGATTTGTTCAAGACATTGAATTTCAAACGAAACAGACATTTATTATACCGCGAAGGAATAAAAAGATATCTAACGGTCGCTACACACGAGGCTGGTTTGTCGCTAGATTTGGAAGGTAGGTTTCAAAGCGTGCTGTGGCGCTGCGTTTCGTGAAGAGTTTTATGAGTTTGCTTGACACGATGCATGTCTTGAAGCTAGCTGGTGCCCGCGCATTGACGTTTCGAATGTAAGCAAAAGTGCACGTTTATTGTCTAGACAGAACACACACTACAACGCTGTGTTTGATTTTTGGACGTTTGCCCATGTCACCCACCTGACATTATACTGTTTTCTAATTGGTTCTTGGGGTCCAGTTCGATAACACTATGCACCCAAATTTTGAAATTTTTTTTTTAAGGCATAGAAAACGCTAAATTTTGACGTTCAAAAAAAAAAACTTTGCGGATTATTCACAAATTTCCTCAAAAATCGTGAAAAAAATGGAACTGCTTTTCGTCTTTCACTGTCATTTTTTGAATTTAACCAATCAAAAATCACAAATACACGTCATAGCAACTGGTGTAGAATTATTGTATAACTATCTCACTTTCGATTGTGTTATGGAAGCAGGGTCGTATTTAGATATTTATAATATTTGTTATGCTATATTTGTTTAACTTTTCTATTCAAACAATTAACTATCTAATTCGCATACCCCGTTATCGTTCACCCCGGAATTGTTTTTTTTTTAAACTCAACATTTGCCTCTTCCCGTTTCACTGCGAGACAATTAGCATACCCCTTTATTGTTCACCCCAGAATTACAATTCGCATACCCGTTTATCGTTCACCCCGGAATTGTTTTTTTAAAAACTCCACATTTGCCCCTTCCCGTTTCACTGCGAGACAATTCGCATACCCCTTTATCAAAAAAAGCGGTGCTTTTCAATCTTCATGAAAATGTGAGTTTTAAATTTAAAATTCGTTTTATAAATTAAAATTTCCAAATACGACTCTGCCCTGAACGTTCAATTGTATTTCATTCCAACCAATTGATATTTCTATCTTTGTTTATCATAGATTAGGTATATATAACTTTCTTATCACTATATGAGACAAGATAGCGATCGCTGTAGTAAATAATATACTCTAATCAATTTACTATACCATATTTAATTTTTTTAAATTAATTTATAAAAATTAATTTTCCGCACTTAAAACGACCAATAACGCTGTTATATGTTATATAAAACAATAATTGTGAATTTCCAGTGGATATTTTGCATAGCAAGTTATCGTACTCTAACCTGGTTCTTGCTCAAAACAAGCACGAAAAATAGCTGAGGTTTTAATTTTGAAAAACAACTCGTAACCCCGCACGCGAGCACGCAGTGACATCATGTCCATCATGTCAGCGCAAGTGCCAGCAACGATTCAGTGGCAAAACTAGCCTCGTGTGCAGCGGCCTTAAGTTTGATTGTGTTAAAAGCATGGATACATTTTGAATGCATTAAATAAGGAATATTGAAGTCCTTTTGCAGCATTTTACGTACCATATTCCGTAGTTTCATACGGAAAGATTGACGTTTATATCGTTTCATATACCAGTTTGAGTTAGATGCAAAGTACCTTAGCACGGTTTCATCTTACATAATACGAACGAGTTTTAGTCTCCCCCTTTTCTTTTTTATATCGGAGTTTTGCATGAGAATTGAACAATAATATAAATACTTAATTCAAAATTGAACCTTGGGTTTTTTTTCTGTTTCTTCTTCACTTGATGAAACGTGCTTGCATCAACGGTAAAAAGCCATGAAATTACATAGAAAGGTACACTGGACCGTTTTTATTTATACCCATCTACATAAGGTAACTTCATGTACGTAAACACATTCCACACAGATGTGATACGTACTACTTAGTTAAATGGGGAAAGGTTTAGCATAAAATATGATATGTAATAGTGATGTAACGAATATTCGCATATTATTCGTATTCGCACTCTCTAAAATTCATTCAAATATTAATATCAGAAAACTATAATATTTTTTTTAAATATGTGAAAATAACATGACAAGAAAAAAATATTAATTTCTTAACATTTTTATTAGAAAAGTTTGGTTAGAGTACGATAACTCGAGGAATTAGTGAATAATCCGCAGTTTTTTTTTGGAACGTCAAAGTTTAGCGTTTTCTATGACTTAAAAAAGTCAAAATTTGGGCACAACGAGTTATCGAACTGTAACTGAAAAGTTTTTTTCTTAAGCCTTTATTAAAAAATAACCATTTTTTTTGCTAAGGTAACCTTGCAATTATATTTTTTATCAGTCTTTACTTTAACATTGGGTCATAAAGTTTTAGATTTAGTTTTTGTCGTAGTCATGTCCATTATTGAATGAGATTGGAAAGTTTCACAGGAAAATGGACAGGTGAAAGATGAGATAACACCTTTTTGTGAAAGTATAACGTTTCGCTGTCTATATTATAGCATCTTCAGATACTTCTCGCTGGTGTTTAAGACAAATTTTATAAATATGTCAAACTTGTAAACTTACAAAATTTCAAATCTTTGATTAACGTCTGATTTATTATAAAATTTGACTTAAACACCAGCGAGAAGTATCTGAAGATGCTATAATATAGACAGCGAAACGTTATATATTTTGACAAAAAAGTGTTATCTCATCTTTCACCTGTCCACTTTCCTGTGAAACTTTTCAGTCTTTAGATTTAGTATTAATAATTAGCCTAGTACCCAGAAGTACTACAAATGTGTGCGTACGACTTACGCAGCCAATTAGCTGTGAAATTTTAACCTTGCTCAAATGACGCCAGGTTTGAAAACTTAATATTCGCTTTCGTATTCGCGAATATCTAAAAATTGACATTAGTTACATCACCAATGTGAAATATATATTGCATATTTTTCTATTTTCCCTTTTTTATATTTTAAAAAATATGTTTTAATATGGAAAAGTAAACAATACCTATCCTACCAAAAAACATAAATGTGGAAAAAAAGTCAAGTTCGATATATAAAACTGGTGGGTTTGCCGGCATTCCCTTCAAAAAAGAAGTGTGAGCTAAGAAGATGCCAAGTATGCACTTGGCAAGTTTACTCGCGTCATTCAGTTATTTAAAAACCTATAATATATTATATAAAACATAAAAACTTGCCAAGTAAAAACTTTTTCTTCCAAAGTCTAGCATTTATGTATTGTTGGGATTACACGCACGGATGTTGGAGTACGTATACTTTCGACCATGACGATCAGTGCCAATAATCTCAAACTTTCTGCCCTTGCCCCTTAAGGTGTAGTATACTATTTACATTCGACTTCTTTTTTTCGGCAAATCCGGCAAACCCACTTTTCTTTATTCCAAACTTTTTTTTCATATTTATATTTTTTGGTGGGATATCATAACTTTTTTTATGCTTTGTTGAAAAATAGTTGTAATAGTCTAAGATCCGGTAGCAGAAATATTTACATTGATAAATCGCACATGGGTTGCCTAGCTAAATCGCAAAGCGATGTTGTTAAATTAAATAAATTCTAAATGACTTTTTCGTATCAATTTCCCCAATTTATTAATCATAAAAATCGAGTCTAAAATGAGAGAATATGACACAAGGAATTGGAATATACCATTGATTCTATACATAAATATAGATCATCCACATAAACATACGTTGTAAATAGTTGAGATCTGTCTACTCTGAGTTTATTTCTTTTGTTAACATTTTATTTGCGTCATATTCTCTTATTTTTATAATTAACAAACCGGGCAATTTGATCAAAAAAGTCAATTAGACTTTATTTAATTTAACAGCATCGACAGGCGATTTAGCTAGACAACCCATGTGCGATTTATAAATATATTATTATTTAACATATAATCTTTGTCATCATCAAATAACAGATAAGGGTATATATTTCTAATACCGGATCTCGCACTATAATGTTTAACACAAGCTGAACTTTTAAAAGAGTTGGTTTTATAAGGAAAATTGTTACTTGATACGGATAGTTATAATTCTTCTACGTTTATTAACCAGTGGGAGTATATGCCCAAGTAATTCAAGAATTACAAGGCGCGAAATTTTACATCATATACCCCGGTGTTTTGTTTGAAAATCGGTGTATATTTAACGATCAGCCCGGAATTGTTTTTTTAAAAACTCCACATTTGCCCCTTCCCGTTTCACTGCGAGACAATTCGCATACCCGTTTATCGTTCACCCCGGAATTGTTTTTTTAAAAACTCCACATTTGCCCCTTCCCGTTTCACTGCGAGACAATTCTCATACCCCTTTATCGTTCACCCCGGAATTACAATTCGCATACCCGTTTATCGTTCACCCGGAATTATTTTTTTAAAAACTCCACCTCTGCCCCATCGTGTTTCACTGCGTGACAATTCGCATACCCCTTTATTAAAAAAAGCTTAGTCCGCCTTCTTTAGAACTCCGCCATATTGAATTAAAAGTGACGTCACTTTATTTTTCGAGTTATTCTCAGCAAGCCCTTTCATTTGATACCCATATTGTAGGAAAGCATAATAAAATTAATCCGCCATCTTTAGAAGTCCGCCATATTAGACTTAGAGTAAATTCACTTTATTTTTCGAGTTATTTACAGCAAGCCCTTTCATTTGATACCCATATTGTAGGAAAGCATAAAAAACTTAGTCCGCCATCTTTAGAACTCCGCCATATTTGTTTGAGAGTTACGTCACTTTATTTTTCGAGTTATTCTCAGCACGCCCTTTCATTTGATACCTATATTGTAGGAAAGCATAATAAAATTAGTCTGCTATCTTTAGACGTCCGCCATATTGGATTTACAGTGACGACACTTTATTTTTCGAGTTATTTTCAGCAAGCCCTTTCATTTGATATCCATATTGTAGGAAATCATAAAAAACTTGTCCGCCATCTTTAGAAGTCCGCCATATTGGTTTTAGAGTGACGTCACTTTATTTTTCGAGTTATTCTCAGCAAGCCCTTTCATTTGATACCCATATTGTAGGAAAGCATAATAAAATTAGTCCGCCATCTTTAGACGTCCGCCATATTGGATTTAGAGTGACGTCACTTTATTTTTCGAGTTATTCTCAGCAAGCCCTTTCATTTGATACCCATATTGTAGGAAAGCATAATAAAATTAATCCGCCATCTTTAGAAGTCCGCCATATTGGATTTAGAGTAAATTCACTTTATTTTTCGAGTTATTTACAGCAAGCCCTTTCATTTGATACCCATATTGTAGGAAAGCATTATAAAATTAGTCCGCCATCTTTAGACGTCCGCCATATTGGATTTAGAGTGACGTCACTTTCTTTTTTCGAGTTATTTTCAGCAAGCCCTTTCATTTGATACCTATATTGTAGGAAAGCATAATAAAATTAGTCCGCCATCTTTAGACGTCCGCCATATTAGATTTAGAGTGACGTCACTTTATTTTTCGAGCTATTCTCAGCAAGCCCTTTCATTTGATACCCATATTGTAGGAAAGCATAATAAAATTAGTCCGCCATCTTTAGAAGTCCGCCATATTGGATTTAGAGTGACGTCACTTTATTTTTTGAGTTATTTTCAGCATGCCCTTTCATTTGATACCCATATTGTAGGAAAGCATAATAAAATTAGTCCGCCATTTTCAGAAGTACGCCATATTGGATTTAGAGTGACGTCACTTTATTTTTCGAGTTATTCTTAGCAAGCCCTTTCATTTGATACCCATATTGTAGGAAAGCATTATAAAATTAGTCCGCCATCTTTAGACGTCCGCCATATTGGATTTAGAGTGACGTCACTTTCTTTTTTCGAGTTATTTTCAGCAAGCCCTTTCATTTGATACCCATATTGTAGGAAAGCATAATAAACTCAGTCCGCCATCTTTAGACGTCCGCCATATTGGATTTAGAGTGACGTCACTTTATTTTTCGAGCTATTCTCAGCAAGCCCTTTCATTTGATACCCATATTGTAGGAAAGCATAATAAAATTAGTCCGCCATCTTTAGAAGTCCGCCATATTGGATTTAGAGTGACGTCACTTTATTTTTCGAGTTATTTTCAGCGAGCCCTTTCATTTGATACCCATATTGTAGGAAAACATAAAAAACTTAGTCCGCCATCTTTAGAAGTCCGCCATATTGGTTTTTGAGTGACGTCACTTTATTTTTCGAGTTATTCTCAGCAAACCCTTTCATTTGATACCCATATTGTAGGAAAGCATAATAAAATTAGTCCACCATATATAGAAGTCCGCCATATTGGATTTAGAGTGACGTCACACAGCTAACCATGCATTGTCATCGTAACTAAACGTGTATACAAATTTTCATCTCAATCGGTTGAAGATATCTGCTTCAAAATTATCGAAGGCATTCTAGTCGCTCACTTAGTAATTTAGTCGCTCACTTATTAATTTAGTCACCCAAATATTATTTTAATATCTCAAGTTATTAAAACAGGATTTCATCATCAGTCACCAAGTTTTTTTTTATTCAACCGTTTTATAATTCCCCTATTATTATTATATAAAACAACATTATAAGAGATATATTCTTTTACGCATGCGCCGATGTTCCCCAAAAACAATAGGCCAATTCATATTTGCATATCAAACATCCTCCCAAAATTTGGTTTTAATCCGCTCATCCTTGGTGTCGGAATGGTAAGAAATGTCAAAAGTGACGTTTGCATCTGTCAAAGTATTATGTTCTGATAATTAGTTATTCAAATTGTTAACTCAGAAGGCGTTGCATTTTACAAATATTGAAACGGCATCCGTTTTTGAACAAATGCTACCTTTTTATTTCATTATTGTAATAAATAATATTATCGACCAATTTTATTTTAAGACAGAACATACGCAATTTTGAATTTGCCATGTTAAGCCATGCAACAGAGAGAGATAACCGAAAGATGTTTTCCATCGGTTATATCAAATTGAATTTATTTCTATATAAATGTGTATAAAAAAACTGTTTGGGCATTTTCTGTTGTACGATTCTTATGTAAAATTTTCTCCTCTTTCGTTTAAGACAGGTTTCGAACCGATCTGATTTAAATTGAGCGAGTTATAAGCGAAAAACTTCGTTTTTTCCTTATTGCTCCCCTCTGGGGTCAAAATTCAAAAATCGGCCGACGTTACGAGCTAAGTTACGCGGAGACGAATCGAACAAAAAAAAGTTTTTTAAAATCGGTTAAGGCGTTTGGGCTGTACGCGTGACACAAAAAAACGTGACACACAGATTCACAGATTCACAGATTCACAGACAAAGCGAGTACATATAGGCGCTTTAGCTTACGCTATTCGCGCCTAAAAAAGGTAAGAGTATATAATATTAATAATAATATCTAATGGTAGATATTTAATTTCACAAACGCTTACTTCTACTTCTGGGTATTACAGCTGCGATATATGAAAGTACTTACTTCCGAGCGCGATGTCACGTACTTGCCGTTTTTAAAAAGACAGTGACGAACAGATTAGTGAGAGAGCGAGAAATAAAACGAATCTAGATGGCTCACATTACATCATAAATAATTTACAGTACTTCACATTCTCTCAGCTCGTGTGAAATGATAAGTTCAGGCCAACCAAGAAATAGAATCATGAAGCTGACACAGACTAGGATTAAGTCCTTTTTAATAATTTATACATTTCTGCACAATATGTCAGCATTAATCCGACCAAAATACAAAACTTAAATTTTGAGACATTTATTCTATTTTAAAAAGATCTGCTTTAAAAAATAGAAATACGTTATAATGAACATAATTTTTTCGCAAATTTATTTCTGTCAGTGATGTTTTTTCACAATTTTCGCAATCCATGATACGATATTAATATAGCAATAAAACTGCGTGATCAGCATCTGAATAGTCGCTTGAAACTCAGCACAGCTGAAGGCAGTGTAGGGATGTACTAAAAACTGTTAAGTGCATAAAAAAAGCAAAATAATGAAATACAAAAGGAGAAAAATAATTACAACAAAAAAACACGACGAACTAAATGGAAGAAAACAAGTCGGAAAACCTCAACCTAATTCGTGTCTTACTTTTTTTTTAAGTTTTCAAACATGTTTTCTTCCGTATAGTTATTCTCATTTTTGTGTTGGTGGATTTTTGTTTTGTTTTTAATAATTAATTTTTGTTTTCTTCCTTTTAGTTAGTAATAGTACTAACAGACGGTCGAACTTCGTTCGAAGCGGACAGCGGATCTGGTCCGCTCCGTACCAAATCTGTTCGTCTGTACAGTAGTCTGCGTGTCCGCCCGGTTCGATGGGAACAGATTCGGTCGTCTGTTGCAAGATCCGCCGTACCATGTCCGTTGTCGGACCGGACCAAGTTCGACCGTGTGTTAGCACTATTATATTGACGCAGTCAGATTTTTGCTCTTTTTAAGTTATTTATATTTATTAAAATATTACATAATCCTCTTTACGTATATATATTTTTAGAATCTACTCATCAAGCCATTTCGTTTAATACTTTTATCGACTTTTTGCGCTCTGACAAGATGGCGTCAAGCGTCCGCCATATTGAATTTACGTGACATCATATACCCATTATCACTTCTGAAATTATGACGTCGTTTAGTTAACGTGGGAATAAAGAATCTCATATATATATATTTATTACATGCATTAAAACTTTTGAAAAACATAACCCTTTTGTTTGCCACACATTTGATGACATTGTTTTTTTTCTTAGGCTGAAACGGTCCGTCACTTTTATGTATTTATGTTTTAGAAAAAAAAATACTAATAGACCAGTCCTGTTTAAGGATAGTGTGTACAGCTATATAAAATGAAACTACTTAGCGCACTATAAGCTTTCAGTAGGTCGGTCTTTATGTAACGTACATATCTGCAGACTCCGTACCTAGCATATTACACACGGGGCTAGACGATTTCATCTCGTACTACCCTACAGACACAGAACCCAGCACAATATCTCGAAAAATATCTCTACTTGTGTGTGAAGAGCTGCAGCATTATCTAACACATAAATGTACAAAATTATAATTTAGTTGGAGCTTATAAAAATGAGTTCTGTGCTCACGACCCATAGAGAAATCATTTATAACCACGGTATATAATATCATCTCCCTTCTATTGTACAGTGCGAAATCGTTTTAAAAGGATCACGTTCAACGTTTTGTATTAAACTTAGATTATAATTGGTAAGGTTCAGATCCAATTTCAAAATTACAATTGGGTCTGTGAATGATTTTTTTGTATAAAAAATGATTTTGAAAATGGAAATTCTAATTACAAAATCCTACAATTACATATACAGGAATAGCATATTAATAGCATTTGAGCGATTTTAAACTCGTCAATTTCGGAAATGCCGTATAAAGGTTGTGATACTGTGTTTCCATAATAGATAATCTTTTGGCGTCAGCGTCGGTCTGGCCTCAGGGAATAACGGGACTTTTTCCGGTGAGCCGCCAGTTTTCCGTGGGCCGGTCTGGATATTTTTCTTCTTAGTTACACGGTTTCGTAGAGGCGTTTGACAATTTTCCCGGTAATATTTTAGGTCCCTGTTTGGCGTTTTCGGCATCGAGAACTGCCCCGTGGCAGGGCAGGTTGAATGGGTAACTATATTGGTTAAATAATTATAATTTGTAAACAATAAGCAAATTTCTTTAACCAATAGTTACCCATTCAGCCTGCTCTGCCCCCGGGCAGTTCTCGATGTTGAAAACGCCATTTATCTATGCAATCTGTATATTGTCATTATTGTTAAAAATGGTACGGGTAGGAGATTGTGTTTTTATGAACCAGTACTGCAGCAAGACGAACGAGTCCTGCTTGGAAGACACGTTTATGAGCGGAAAAGTACTTTAAGAGTATTCGTCCCTGCAAACACCCCCTGCACCCTTCATCTCAAATCTTTTCCCCTCGCCTAAAAACGGTTCGCGCTCTCCCGACGCTGTTTTTAAAGCTAGAGGGTTCTGGTAAACGCCAAATGAAAGACAAAGAATCAGACTACAGATCCTTCAGGCGATTTTTTTGAAAAACAGTTTCGCCTACGTGTGAAATATTACGTAACTTATTATTTTTTTCAAAAGGTTGTAAGTTTTTTCAGGAAGGATATGTAGTCTGATTCTTTGTCTTTCATTTGGCGTTTACCAGAACCCTCTAGCTTTAAAAATAGCGTCGGGAGAGCGCAAACCGTTTTTAGGCGAGGGGAAAAGATTTGAGATGAAGGGTGCAGGGGGTATTTGTAGGGACGAATACTCTTAAGAAGCGCTATTGGCCTGACAAGTGATTGTGCACTACATTATTAAAGTGTTAAACATATATTATGGCATAACAGAACAATTAAATAATTAAGGATGCTTATATCATTTGATCAATGTATTGGTTATTAATTTTGCACAAATTGTGCTCAGTTTTCATACCTCCGACTCACAAAAAGGAGTATTTATGTTTATTGTGTATCCACATGTGGGATCATAACCCTTTCAGCCTATAAACCAAGTTGATTTACCAAAATTCTTCTTCCATCAACATGTTAATTCTCAGTTTCTGGAAAATATATAGGTAAGTATACACAATACCTAGATCATTGTCTGTCTTTACGCCACAGACTTCTTTATCGTTCCTATCTTCTTGTAGCCCTTTGGAGTCGTCAATCTATTGTGTCCGGGTCATCTATCAGTTCTCTATTTTATACCACTACTTACAAGCATCCTCTGCAGTACATTGCTGTACCATATCACATTCTTCATTCATACCTTCCTTAATGCCCAATAGCATAAAGGCAGCTGCAAGCTGGTTTTGTCGCTGGAATCGTTGCTGGGACTTGCGCTGGCTGCCGCGCTGGCTACGAGGATGGAAATAACGTCACTGCGGGCTCGCGTGCGAGGTTACAGGTTGGATTTCAAAAATAGAACCGGGACTATTTTTCGAGAATTTCTCTGCTTGTTTTGAGCAAGAACCCATCAGAAAACAATGGCCTGTCACGCGGGCGACATGGACAAACAAACCCACTTACAAAGACAGCTTAAAAACACGCATTGTGTGAAGCGAACACATAAAATCATTACAAAATTCAGCGCCACAGTGCTAGCAGCCAAATCTAGCAAGGAATTTTGCGGCAAAAACAGTCTCGTGTGCAGTGACCCTTAATTAATAGAAATGCATTTTTATGATGCTAATTTCGTCTCTCTTTCATGTTATATTAAATCCTCCAATTGAACGAATAATAATTATTACAGTACACCTCGTATTATGTTGAATGTAACACCTTCGTTGAGAATAAACATCAAAAGCTCGTCACCCTTCCCTCCCTCGTCTTCGTTCTGAATATCAACAAAACGTCCTCATGTTTCGTGAACGTGTCAAAATCCTCTCTTTCACCGTGCAGTGACACATTCGCAACAAGATGGCGTGAGTTAGAGAGCGAGTAAGAAAAGGATGCATGGATTGTCACCACATCGTCACATTAGGTAGTGCATAATGCGACGATAACAGGGCTGACACAGGTGGCCGTTTGATATTAAGTTTGCCATTCGCTATCCAATTCCATTAATGTTAGCACTCAATCAACACGTCTGATGCCATAAATTCATATACACCTATCCCCCGATTTACACGGTAGATACGTTCCTGAGAAAAACGTGTAAATCGAAAATTAAAAATTTTCAAGTCAAAACCGTGTAAATCAAAAAGCTTGCAGAAAATGCATAATTTTGCTATTTAACAGTTATGATTTTTTTCAATATTTTATGCACTCACTTGTAATTTACGAATATGGAAAATTAAATCTTTCTGAAACTGTGAAACTTTCATTCAAATACAATTTTCCGTAGATAAAACTTTAATTTTATGCGAAGAAATACAGACACAGTGTGCGTGTGCAGCAAGTCAGCACATAAGCTCGGAATTCCCCGTGAGATGTGTACCTACACAGCGCACGTGTTCAATCACAGCAGCATTTAGTAGAGTGCGATAAAAACAAAAAAAAACTTATTTGGAAAACCGTGTAAAATCGAAAACGTGTAAAACAAGTACCGTGTAAATCGGGGGATGGGTGTACTTTTATTCTATACCGAGCATAGGAATAAAATCGCAATCGAACCATTAGGGTGCAAAGATATATTTATGTCTTTTTTTAAGTCGTATGAACTCGTTGGCTTTGATTGGCTAACGTCATAGATAAAGACGTAAAAGTTTTAAAACAGAGAATAGAGATAGTACTGACTGCTCTAAACTGTCAAAGGCTTGGTTTACATTTTGTCAGAATGAAAAAGAGATATATTTTCTTTCAACATTTCATTCAGATTGAATGCAAGTATGTACATCACCAATTCTATCATCGGAGAAATTAAGCAATTACTTCAAAAAAAGAGACGCAGATATATTTTCGATACGCTTTGTTGCCTTCACTCACCGCACATTGAGTAAATAGACAATCCTTGATATAGTTAATTTTAGATATATGCATAAACTGGAAGAGTTATACAGCGTGTCCCATTTTAATGTCCCACCCCGGATAACTTTTGTCAGTGACCTTGAATGAAAAATGATTTGGTACAAAAGTTGTACAACTTGGAGGGGGACATTCGATGGCACTAATACTTTTGACCTTGGGTATAAGGTTCAAGGTCATTCAAGGTCAACCTTGTTTTTTTTAATGGAACGTCCTATTTTTGACATCGGCAATCGATTGCGCGTGAAAAAATATGAGACTTTTGTCTGAAACTTTTTTCGAGAACGGGCAAAACTCTGTGCGTCTGTTAGTCGGTTAGTCTGTGAACACTATACAGGTCAAACGGATGAACGGATTGAAACCAAATTTTGGGAGGATGTTTGGTATGCAAATATGAAAAGCCCTATTGTTTTTGAAGAAAATCTCACCATTCTCGAGTTGAAAATTCAAAAATTTTCAATTTTGAAGGCTAAATTAATTGAGAAAATTTGCCCGTTCTCGAAAAAAGTTTCAGACAAAAGTCTCATATTTTTTCACGCGCAATCGATTGCCGATGTCAAAAATAGGACGTTCCATTAAAAAAAACAAAGTTGACCTTGAATGACCTTGAACCTTATACCCAAGGTCAAAAGTATTAGTTCCATCGAATGTCCCCCTCCAAGTTGTACAACTTTTGTACCAAACAATTTTTCATTCAAGGTCACTGACAAAAGTTATCCGGGGTGGGACATTAAAATGGGACACGCTGTATAATCAAATGTGCATGTGCAATATGGTTAGAGTACAGCATACTAAGTATATAAATAACAAAAAATATACATTTTACAAAAAATCATCAAATGAGTCTGAAGATAAAAAAGCGGTCAGATGCGAGCCGAACTATCGCGTAGAGGGTTACGTATCATACCTTTTTTAAAATGGTTTTCTTTCCATAACAAAACATTTTGCACATTTTGCAAACAAAATACAAAAAAAAAACTAAAAAGACAAATAACACATTCAATACGAAATGACAAAATATTAAAAGGTTTATTAACTTTTTTTATTATTAACGTTGCGCCAAAAGTTGTAGATTGTCTGCAAAAATGCTGTCTACAAAAATTTTGTTATATCCACGGTTACGGAGGTACAGCAAAAAAGAATAATAGATACCATTTTTTCTAGATGGCGGCAGAAGAGGAGCATCCCAGGTTCAAAAATCTCAGTTTTAAACTCACTACCGAGTAGCAACTCCTCTACGAATCCAAAAAAAAAAAAAAAAAATACTGGCTACCCAAAATGCACGATTGAATGACGAATAAGGTATTATATTTGACTGCACTTTTTTCTGTTAAAATGAAAGTTTATGCTCTAAAATAGTTTTTAGAATTTTATTTTTATTATTAAAGTTTCGTAATCATATTTGGGCATTTCTATTTATTAAATAAATATAACCTGCATGCAAATATAGCTTAAATTATTTACATAGGTACAAAACAATATTTTTAGCGCTAAAATTTTTTTGAGTTTATTTGAAATCAGAATAAAGTGCCATTTTATCCAAATAAAAAACAATTTTTTAGTCAAATACCCCATTACCTGCACTGTATAAAATCAATAGTTATTTGAAAATTCGCGTTTCTGTCTAAAAATACATTTTCCTACGTACTAGAAAAAGGCTTATAAACTTTCTGGCCGAACTGTAAAATGTTCTATAATGAAAATTTTACAACCCTGTAAAATAAAATCCAGTTATCCAAGGTGAACAGCAGCAGTAACACTTGTGAAAACAGATTAATTAAAATAACACGTAGCACAATGAATTCCAGAATGTAAACAGACCTCTGCCTCGCGTAAACTCAGATATTTAAAATGTCTTTATTCGACTAATAAACCAGATCCCGAAATAAGTTATAAATTTTCATTAAACACACTTGATCTGAATGTATAAGGTACAGAATTTATTTTTATCACCTGTGCATATTTTTGAATAATTTTTGACGTCTGGAGCATTATCAATTTAATTGTTACTTGTGTAAATACCTTCGTCATCTAAAGCGCGTTCGTCTTCGTCATCGAAAACGCATTCGATTTTGTAATCTAAAGCAGCGGTGTCAAAGATACGGCCCGCGGGCCACATCCGGCCCTCAAGCGATCTCAATGCGGCCGGCGACCAGAATCTATATTCACTGAGAATTTTAGACACCTGACATCAATGAGTTTTATCAAAATTTTTTGATAAAATAGTGCACATGAGTACTTCATATTGAATTGAACTTTGGGACATTTAATTTTGACTAAAAAAATCGAAACGTCCCATAAAACTTCGAACATTTGGCAACGTTGGCATATATAATATATTACGAATTTATAAATAAAACAAGATGTAATAACGAAATACTTTTTTGTAGGAATTAATTTAAAAATGTAATTAAAATTAACCAACAGAAAAATATTCAGTTAAGCACACACGTATGTGTAATATAATTCCCCGGAGTTTGCCACGAAAGCAATACAATTTTAAATACAATTTTTTCCGTAAAATGGAAATTAAATTATTTCTAGCTACGTCATAATGTCGCACTATAAAAATATATTTTTTCTTTAAAAACATAACAGTATTTTGATTATGACTCGTCTGATTGGGACTAAAACCGTGCAATTGGAGCAACACTTTTATGGGAGGACGTTACGTTTGTGTGCGTTGAATTAAATGTGGCTTTTGTTGAAGGCGACATCTAGATAACTGGTTTAGTTACTAGTATTTCATTAGATTACAGCGTGTGACGCTTGCTTTGTGTATGCGTTGGATTATAACTTGGCTTTTGTTAAAGGCGTCAACTATATGATAGAGCAAAATTTAGTTGCAAGGTGAAATTTGTCTCCAGAGCGATATTTAGATACTAGATTTTCGTTAGTTGACAGGACAAAATTTAGGCACTAGAATTTCACTTAAAACGTTTCATATCATTCTGTTAGGCGTCCCACAATGGCTCACTTTTCTTTGTGTGTGTATGTAGTGATTTTGTATTATTCTACTCATGGGTTCATGACTCATAGAGTATAATCAAGTATTTCTGAGAATCATTATACTGTTGAGTATTTTAAAACTATTAACACAGTTTTATTGTCACATCAATGTAAAGCTAAACTCGTTATGCAATTCCAGGATCCTATTCACTTCTGATTTTATTTCACCGAATTACTTTTCAGCTCTGGTGTCTTAAGATAACGATACCGTAATATGACGGCGAATGACGTCACAAAAAACGTACGCACAGACGTAACTAAATGCCGCTTTTTTACGTTACGATAATGTCGCCGCTACCGAAAAAACCACATACATTCATTTCTATGCACACGGTTTTTGTCACGTCAGTCATCGCTACGTTATAGTACCGTTATCTTAACCAGGGCCTAAAGTAATAATAAGCAGGGTATTTATTTTTAAAAAATTATAATATTGTCATATAATTCACCATAGCCCTCACAAAGAGGGACTAGCAGGGCTCTAACCTGAGGGCCTAAGAGTAGGAGGGACTTACTGTGGCAGGTCGGTCAACTAATAAATGAACAAAAATAAAAAATCAAAGCAGTAGATCAAAAATCCTGCTCTCGGGGCCTTCAACAGGATGTGAAGGTCATGTAATTCACTTGAGTATTCGTCCCTGCAGATACGACCCTGCACCCTTCATCTCAAATCTTTTCCCCTCGCCTAAAAACGGTTCGCGCTCTCCCGACGCTATTTTTAAAGCTAGAGGGTTCTGGTAAACGAAAAATGAAAGACAAAGAGTCAGACTACAGATCCTTCAGGCGAATTTTTTGAAAAACATTTTCGCCTACGTGTGAAATATTACGCAACTTATTATTTTTTTCAAAAGGTTGTTAGTTTTTTCAGGAAATTAAAAAAAAAAATTCGCCTGAAGGATTTGTAGTCTGATTCTATGTCTTTCATTTGGCGATTACCAGAACCCTCTAGCTTTAAAAATAGCGTCATGAGAGCGAGAACCGTTTTTAGGCAAGGGGAAAAGAATTGAGATGAAGGGTGCAGGGGGTATTTGCAGGGACGAATACTCTTAATACATAGATTATACATATTTAAAACAAATTTAAAGTAGAATTAAAATTATTTGGCAACATGTGAATGGAAAGGGCAAACCGTCAGTTTTAACAAATATTTTTTTTATTTTAATGTTTAATGGTGTTTCTACATTTGTCATTAACACCCACAAGTAAACATAATATAGTATACAAAGCGCAATTATTCAGTCAGTAGGTAAATCGGTATAGTCAGCATTCATAGACCCGATGTACTAACTAATTAATCGGCCAGTTTCATAAGAACTCGAATTCAGTACGGTAACTCGATGTGCCCTTTAGACTTTTTTTAATTTATAGAAAACGCTAAATTTTGACGTTTCAAAAAAAATACTTTGGGGATTATTCAAAAATTTTCTCAAAAATACGTAAAAACTTTTTATTTTTCAATGTCATTTTTTGAATCTAACCATTCAGAAATCACAGCTACATGTCCATAGCAACTGGTGCAAAATTACTGTGTTAGTACCTCACTTTCTACACACGACCCCGTAATTGTTTTTTAAAGAACTCCCCCCAAACGCCCTCCCCTTGTCACTGCGCAAAAAAAAAACGCCTTCGCATCGACAAGATCCCCTAATTGTTTTATAAAGATCTCCCCCCAACAGCCTTGCTCTTTACACTGCGGAAAAAAAATAATTTATAAAAATCCCGCACTTAAAACGGCTAATAACACTATTATAATATGTTATTTAAAATAATAATTGTGTATTTCCAATGGATATTTTGCACGTCTAGTTATCGTACTCTAACCTATGATTCAACTAAATAGTTGACCGACTAAAAATTACCTGTCAGTGCCAAACGTAATTTTAACAAAATGATAGATCATAGAGTCAGGTCCTGTTATATGAAACGAGACTCCAGTCTCACCGTAGAATTAATGTGAACGCGCAAAGCAGACACTACATTTAATTATAATTAAATGGGTCATATTCATGTGGGTAAGTAGGTACACTTACACTTAACATAAACTCTAGGACACTCACAAGAAGGCACGTGAAGTTTGTCACAGAAATAGAACTTAACTTCAAAGAAATATTTCATTTCAACTAGAAAAATTAAAAAGCTGGAAAATGACTAATTAGCAATTACCTATACATTTTAATATAATGGAGGCATTTTACATGTTTATTTTGTTTTTTATTTGTTCATTTAAAGCCACCAATTGTTAGGGTTATGTGGCCATTGTACCAATCAAAATTAATCCCGTTACGAAATATGTTTTCAACACTAGACCAGCACGGACCAGCAACTTTTAGTACGTGTTACATATGCGGCAGGCAGTTTTCAGTTCTGAAGTCTAGTGAGTGTGCAACTTGGATATGTGTAGTTCGATGGAAGAAGTTTGTATTTTGACGATGTGTGAAGCGAGAAAGAGAAAGAAGCCAGGAGAAAAGTGTTTTTAATGAAAATCAATTAATGAAATCGACACATCACTAGCACACTAGATCGGTCCAGTACAAGAAGACATAAATTAAAGACGAACGCAGACTGACGGTCGTTGCTGGTTGCAGATGCTATGGTCTAATGTGAGACCCTTTTATTATACTTACAGCTTTTATTGTTATCTATTTTTTTAACTTCTTCTACCTATTATAAACTTTCAAAAAGTATTATTTTGTTTAAATTATAGAATATAGATGCTCGACAACTGATATTATTAATAGTTGTTTTCTCTATTACACTATTCTATCTGATCTAAGAAATGCCCAAATCGAATCATACCGGAGTTAAAAAAACTTGTAATATGCAAATATACAATTTCCTAAAGATTATCTCTGTCGTAAATTTTTACAAAAAATATTATGTCGTCCTCCTCAATAATGTAACTGGCTATCCGGCTATAAAACTTCATCAGGATTTAGTGTTATGAACGTTTGTATATTGCGTTATAAAATATTATACATTTTTTTTATTTTATGACCGTTATAAATTAATAATACATTAATATTACAGTCGCATCTTTATAATAGGCACCCACTCGAGGAATATCTTACGACATACGTTCTTTGGCCTATCCCCGTCACTTCAATCTCGTTACTGACGTCTTTAATAAAAAAACGTCTTCCCTAATCGGGGAATATTAAAAAAATTGAATCCAAGAGCCTATTTTTTTCATATTTTTGATCTATACTAATATATAAATTTTTTTGTGTTTGAACAGCTGTAATTTACGAATTTTGATGAAACTAATATTTCGTGTGATCCCATAAACGCTATAGCTGGGCTATATGCTTTATTTCACTATTTTATCGCAAAGTTAATTAATTTGATATGTTTTTTGACATACAAAATATCGTCGTTGGTTCTGTAATACCTCTTATGTGCAAAAAGTAAAATTTGCAGAAAAGGTCAAAAAGTGGTTATTTTGGATGGTAAGAACTAGCAATTTCAGAGGTATATTACTAATTCATACTTATCTTCACTATACGTGTTTAATTAAGACGAAGTATTTTCTTAAAAAATATTTAACGTTTATTTCGGATTTATTGGCACATGGGAGGAATTATTTGATACAACTTTTCACATAAAAGTTACTTTCCATTGTTGGTTACTGTAAAATTAATTTGGAGGTATTACTAGTGTATAGAGCTCCGTTTTCTGAATCTTTTCATTTAAAAAACGTAAAATCTGCCAACTATGCACATAAGAGTTATTACAGAACCAACGATAATATAGAACAATATAAAATCGTAACTTGGTATGTGCAGTATGTTCACAATAAACTTTTCTCACTACCACTGTAATCAAGGCCGACCATTATCTCCTCTTCTCCCGCGACTGTATTATAAACTAAATTATAAACCGTGAAACAATCAGTGCAACACTAGTCATCCGATAATCGGTAACTGATTTCGCACGACGCGATGTGCAGTACACAATCTACTAATTATGTGGGGTAGTTTTAGGCTATATCTCATTATACTATGAAAACTCAAGGGGCAATTATTACATTTCTTAAAATTTAAAAACAAGCATAATTGTCGTCTAGACAGATAACGTATTAAGAGAAAAATATTAATCCGAAATGGTCTCGATTCGGTTCATTGTTTGAATTAATTGAATCTGTACGTTCAGTTTTATATTATTTTATGTGAGTATATTATTTTTTCCGCTGAAAGCATGATTACCTGACCCATCTAATTATAGTCAGTATAAACCATGAAGATTGAAGAAGTTATTTTTAGTGCGAGAAGACATGTAAACTTATGTGTCATACGTGTAATAAATTATCTAAAGTAATATATCTTCACCGCTGGCTTGACGTTAATATCGGCATTTGGCCTTTTAAGACATTTATTCCATTTGTTCCTTACTTCTAAGGTGGCTAAAAAAATATACTTTTAATTTTTAAGATATAACTCGAAAGAAATCCATACAAATCTCAGGAATTTTTAAAGTTTAGTTTGTTTTTTCAATTATCTATTTTCTATACTAATATTTTAAACAGGTGAAGTCTGTAAGGTTGGATGTAGGAGGTAATTTCCGATTTTAAAAATGTTTTCACCAATATTTACAATATGAACATTCAGGATGGGCATAGGCTATATATTATAGCGTTAAAATAAAAGCGCTTTCCGTGGACACCAATTTTGCAACGTAAGTAGCTGCAAATCCGGCTTCGCCCGGATCAAATTTTGTGTATATTTAATAGAATTGGTCATATAATATACTAATATAATAATAATATACTAAATTGAGAATATGTCCGCCTCTTTATTAGTCTTCCAGACATCGTGTATTCGTTACTCAATACACTTCAAATTCAGTGTGTTAGTTGCTTCTAAAAAAAGCAATTATGTCATTTTATCGAAATCGATAATCATAAACCTAAACAATTCAATAATCTTATTAATTAAACTACCGGCAAAGAGAACAATAACAATTGTCAAAGATTTCAATCAAGTCTGCCGAACCAAAGCGTCATCTATGAACCACTATATTAATGGCTTAAATAAATAAAACAGCATTCGACAGTAAACTGCTTTATTGACAGACGCGGGCAAGCTGTCATGGTTTGTGTATATAAAACAATTGTCATTTATTAACTTTCTAGTGCATTGGGAAGACAAATTTTTAATCAAAATAATTGATATACTTACAGATTTTTTATAACTGAATTTCTGGCCACCCTTCGTCATTTACCTGAGCACATACCAGGGACGTAATTACTTTAGCGCGCGTAAAGAAAGCCGCCGCGCCGTTGTCGTTCTTGAAAGATTATTTTTTGCACATCCCTTCTATAAAATATTCAAAAACCCGTAAAAAAACATAAAAAAACACTATTGCAGTGGTCTTGTTAAAACTTTATCAATTTTAAATTATGTCAATAATGATTCAACTCGTCTCTATGTTATTCTATATTCGGAATGATAAATTCGACATTCTGACATCTCTACATGCATTAACCTATCCTAGCACTGGCTTTGCCAAGTTGGATACGTTAATTCCACAAATTAAATGTAAGCACATTGTTTATTATCTTTTTTTTGGGAATAAATTATTATTATTATTTGTTACCTACAATTCCAATTCAAAAAATTTCTAATAATAAAGTCGTTAAAAATCTCATTTTGTCCTGCAACGTTTACTACCAACAAACTATTAGCTGCATTTCTATGTGTAAAGGCCGCTGCACACGAGGCTCGTTTTTCCGCTAGAATCACTGGCGTGATTTCAAAAATAGAGCCTAGGCTATTTTGAGCAAGAACCAATTAGGAAGATTAGATTAGAATAAATAAGGGTGTGAGACAGGCCTCGTCAACACCGCGACCTTAGTAGATCTATTGTGCAGCCCTTACTTGTTTATTACTGAGTAAGGTTAAGGCTTTAGATAAAGCCTAGAATGGCTCTGGAATATGTGTCCCAAACCTGGTCAGGCGTAGGGAATAGATTGTTGAAGTGACGGAATGTACTTATCATAACTGCTTCACACTTAACCAATTAGGAAACAGTATCTTAACATGGGCAAGCGCACACAAACAAACATGGTGTCGTATGTGTTCTGTTCAGAGACGATAAACGTTCACTTTTGTTAACATTAGAACAGTCACTGCGTGCGCACCAAACCCATCTACAAAGCAAACTTCAATACACGCATTGTGTGAAGCGAATAAATAAAATCCATCACGAAAGCCAGCGTCGCAGCACACCTGAAACGTAGCAAGAAATCTATAGAGACAAAGCCTGGCTCGTGTGCAGAGGCCTTTAGTATCAAGGGAATGTTGTATCCTTTGCATGTCAGTGTGGAGATAAAGATTTAAAACCTCTAAAATCTTAGAGGTCGTTATTTTAACCCCTTTGTTAATGACGTGAAAAGAACAAAATATCGTCGCACATTCTATCGGTAGGTTTACTTAACACGAAACACAACCATACAGATTAGTGTAGATTCTTCTTTAAAGCCAGGAATGAACTTAACTGGAATGCTGACAAAAAACCGCTATTTTAGTTCTTTATATTTTTACCAAATTTCTCGTGGAATCGGTTGATTGAATGTCAATTATGCCTTCAAGTTCGCACAAGTTAATATCAAACTCTGACTCAGTGCAAGCGTAGCATTGAAAGAAACCGGTCAAGTGCGAGTCAAACTCGCACACGAAGGGTTCCGTACCGTCGTACAAGATATAATACCAGCTTAATCGATTTTTTTTTAATTTATTGGCGGCCATTTTAAAATTTGCTGTCTTGGTATTATTTTTTATTCTCGTGTAATTTTAATGAACATGCATGTCCAATATTAGTTAGAAAGACGTTGACAGAAATGGTCAAGAAGCACTTAGTGTCCCCCTCTACAAATCCGTATATTTTCTGCAATTAGGAGGTCCCCCAGATGCTTTTCAGTCATTTTCTGCCATTTATTAGAAGAAATTAGAATTTGCCGGGTTTTTTTTAAAGTGTCCCAGCGTCGTATCGCAACGCGCTAGAGCGCTACTACACTAAACGGATTTGTAGAGGGGGACTCAAACTACACCAGAGAGAGCGTTTCTGCCACCAAGTGCTTGTTGACTATTTCTGTCACCGTCCTCTAACTATATCAGCTTAATCGGAGATTTTTTTTCTAATTTGCATGGCGGCCATTTTGAAATTCTTGGTTTTTCTTTATTTGTTGTTATAGCGATAATAGAAATACACACTCTGTGAACATTTCAACTCTCTACCTATTATACGGTCCATGAGATACAGCCCGCTGACAGACAGACGGACGGACGGACGAACAGCGGAGACTTAGTAATAGAGTCCCGTTGGGCACCCTTCGGGTACGGAACCCTAAAAACACACAAACATTTTGGAATCATCTGTTCCCGTCTGTGCTGGTTGTGCAGACTTGTGCTTGACAAGTGTGAGCCGTCTTTTGTTGGTTAGATTACTGTTGAATCTCAAAAGCAGAAAATCGCATCTATAGCGTTGAAAACGGATGATTTATTTCTCCATTCATACAAATGATTTTGAGATTCGAGACTTTTAAAATCCTGGAAATATCTTTTCTTAACGTCGTGACTAAAGCGAAAACTCATTTTGCTTGACAGAAATAGATTGTTATTTCAACTTCGAACGTATTTTAAAACTACTAATCGCTTGATGACTTTCTGAAAGCGACAATCTTTGCTCATAAATATGTGGGGAACCTTTGAAGTCTCATAAGAGTGCCACAAAATTATCACGGACTTACAAAGTTATTCTTAACGCACTTAAATGTGTTATAACGTATCTTTTCACACAAATGGATGCTATATGTTTTCAAAATTACTTTCTTTCGCTCTCAATTTTATTTATATTTCACAATGCTTAAAGATGTCCCAACTATGTCCCAGTTTCATAAAAATGACAAATTCAATTTTTAAATTAACATTTTTTTGATTTCAATGTATTAGTAAATCATTAAATGATTAAACTGTCAAAATTTTACTTCAACGTCCCGCAATAAAATAGACGATGAAGTCAAAAAAGCAGATCATATTCTGATTCTACAATCTTACTTTTTGTCAGTTTCTGAGATTTTCAATCTTGCACAGTAACTTCTGGAAAAGTTCACAAATTTTTATTTGCCACATTAAGAACTCTAGTTCCACTGATTTTTGTTCCAATCGAATCAGTAGTTTTGAAATCATACGCAATTTTCTGGCAATATTTACTGAAATTCTCATATCAAAAATATGTTGAAAAACGATTTTAGAACACAAAGGTCATGTATGGACACTCTATATCGATTTTTTTTTTGTAATATACTGATTCTAGGCTCGTCATACGTATATAAAAATAGAAAGAGATACGAAAATAAATATATAAATACAATTTTTTGCTTTACAAGACTGTTGCAAAAATTGAACATACCTACCAAAGCGGAAACTGCTGACGTAGTAGCGTCGTTACTCAACCATTAAAAAACTACAAAATTCACGATCACGATCTCGTAAAACTAAACTCATATATCTTTTTCGCAGCTACTGCTTGCCTTTACTAAAAATATTGAGTACACAATTTTTATTCCTATTAAAATTTATTGATTATTTGAAACAATGTATACCTACAAGCAGAACATCTATAAAAACGAATTTTTTGTTCAGAACTTTTTATTTCCTAAAATATAATATTAAATAGCATGCTTCTTTCTAACACTCTTTTATTATTCATTAATTATATACTTATGTATGTATCTATATAGTCGCGTATTCGTGGAATCTTTGAATTTAATTTTCACCCCCGTCAGAATAGTTTGAAATTGTGCACACGTATTAAGAACCCATGACAATACAATAATCATCATCATTATATATTAATACGCTAAGGTTTAAGATGTTTGCCTCCCTTTTTCGAAAAAACCACACAATTTCTCCACATAAATTATATATCATTTTACAGATAATTGCTTGCTCTACTGACATCGACAACTAAAAAATGTATGTGAATTTTAATACGGTATAGTGCGTACTACTATTTTAATAACTTTAAAGAATAGCTTCTGTTGCTGTGTGACATTGTTTGAGAAATAAATTTTTCTAATATAGACATGTAACAATGGGTGTTTCAACAATGTAGCAACAGAAGCTATTCTTTAAAGTTAAAAAATTTATTATTGCTATTGTTTTTGTAAATTAATTAAATTCTGAAAAACGTCTGCCATCTGACGGCGTAACGTTAACACTTCGATCTGTCATCTGACCTTATTGTAAATACTACCATCTGACGGGCAACGCTGATCATATCAACGCTTTTGCTACTTGCGCCTCTATATGACAATTTTAGTAAAATATTTCTTTTACAACAAAAAGAAGAACGTTATAAGCAGTGTGCAAAATTAGAAACGAATTGAATACCTGCAATCATATTTAAAAAATAAGTTTGTAAAGTGATAATTATTATACTTATTTAGTGCGAATAATTCGCACAGGTCACGCTAGTTTATATAAATATATAAATAATTTATATGAACATAGTGATTTGAGTGTTGGTTTTTAGTATTATAATTAAAATATAAAAAAACACTTTTATAGCAAAGTGGATTAAAAAGTAAAAAATAATTTTTAAATATAAAGATTTTGTTCAACAGCGAACTGTTCCTATCGCTGTTGAATAAAATCTTTATATTTAAAAAAATTTTATTTATTCTTTTTAGTTCGTATTGCTATTAAACAGTGTTTTTTTTATTAATAATAGTTTTAAAAATGTTAAATAATAGTCAACGCTACAATTATCGATTTCGAATGAGATATTCTGTAACCAAAAAAAGAAAGGACGGTTTTTTGCTTCGACTGGAATCGGTGCAGATACATTGCGGTCTCGTTTATTTTCGTTTTTCAAAAACTTTGATCAGTTCTGTGCGCTCTACTTTAAAGTGACCACTATACATTCTATTAGAGATCTGTAAAGTGTGAATATCCGCACAACTTCCTATAACTCGCGGGTAAATGTCGGACAGCGGACAACTTCTATAATACGATGATACCCTAGGTATGCAATAGTTAGCACTTAATAGTTCCGGATTATAGTGTAATCCAAATAGGGTCATATTCTCATATAAATACCTATATAAATACTACCACTATGTCGAGACAAGTTTCCTTCATAAAAGCGTGATTAAACGTTACAGGTCACCATGTGCGTGATAACTTCATTCAGAAGCACATCGCAGCTTACAATAATATATTACACCACAAGGGCAGAATGTTTAAGGCCGAGGGCGCCATGACGCGCAGTTCAAGGCTCTCAAACCTTCTGACAGTCTATACTATTTTTCTTCATTCCTTGGTCGAAAGTTCGCTTTTTAATTACATTAATTAATTATTTACATAAAAACACAGATAAATTCCAAGCAAGCAGCTTTTAGGTTATACATAAAAACACGAATGACAGCTGTTCGCGACTATTGGCTGGTTGCAGTCTCATGAGCGGTGTCGGTACAATTGATAACTATTTTTCTTTATAACCCGTTGAAAGTACGTACTTCCGGCATCAAAGGCGTGTAATCTCACCAATGCATAATTATTATTGTTCGACTTTCTGCCTTAAAATTGATGCCGAAAGTATGTAGGGGAGGGAGGGGGAATGGCGCTCACTGGGTAATGGCGCTCACCTCTGTAACTCTGTCAAAAAGGAACGTAGCAACACGTCACGTCGCGTGAAGCGCGAGGGGAGGGGGCCTCTAATAGACAGCGATGCAAACGGACAGTCAGCTCGCGTCATGCGACCGTGAAAAGCGTTTCTTTGTTTGCGGCCGCGCTGATCTAATTTTTAATTAGGTGCTGAACAAGTTAAGTTGCTGGACTCAGTGTTGCAGATTTGCGTAAACTTGTTTATAAATTTGCTGAGCGCAACAATATCAAAAACAATTATGATCAAAGCAGTAAAACAGCCGGATTGGATTGGGGACACTACTTTATGAGACCCTGAGCGGCATTACCCAAAGTCAGGGGCAATGCCGCTCAAACATGTTTTTTTAATAATGTTTTCCTACTACTAGTAGGTGAAAATTATATGCTTTTGTTGTTAAATTGTTGATTACTCGATAATTAAAGACTTTGTTACTCTTCTTAATTTTGATTTATAATAAATAATTTAAAAAATACACCATGTTTTCCTTAAGTGAATGCCATTCCCCCGTCCTACCCTACCTACTTTAAACCGAGGTATGAAGAGAAAAACTATTTAGCGATCCATGTTCTGCAAGAAAAATTGGCAATGCTGAAATATTATACCTGCTCCGAAATATTAGATCTCAAATTTTGTAAAAATCAGAAATATAAATAGACCGTTAAAGTTTACAAAGATAGATACATTGTGAATTGTAGACCCTCAACAACTGAAGTCATCAACGTTTATGTGTGTATTAGAGAATCAGCTAGCCAAACCGAATGGTACGAGCTCGGATTTCTGGGATCGCTAATTCTCAAAAAACGTTAAAATGCTAATCACAGTCCAATGTTTTCCCTGAGGGACTCAAGACTACAGGACGTATGTCATAGTTTTGTTCAGTGCGAAATATTTATTTAGAGAGAAATTGTTTATTACAGACGCTCGACAACTGAGTTCCTAAGCATCAGTTATACACTTAATGCAAATAAACAAATTGGTAAAGATTACAACGGCGTATGAAATGGTTTATGATTCACTGGGCTTTTCTTGAAGTAAAACTTCGTATCTGTTCGAAATTTTCTGTGACGTTAAATGGGGAAATGATTAAATAACGGGAAGTATAAGAAAAACCAGAAAGGAATTGGCTCATATACATGTTTAAACGCGTATAACCTATGTGGCAAGATTGATTTATTCAAAAGTTTTGCATGGGTTTTATAATTTTGTATAACTGTCAAAGTACTATACAATAGAAAAAGTGTGTGTTTATGTAGGTACTGTTTTTATATATTGTTTACATACATCATATGTAATTTACTGGTTATATGCTTATATATTTTTTTTATTTAAATATTTAATGGTGTTTTGACATTTATCATTAACACCCACAAGTAAACACATAGTATACAAAAACGTAACACACATTATTCGCGTTAGCATCTGCCTGATATCAACTACGTCATCATTTCAGTTGTAGTAAATAATTTCGTAAGAAGCTTCACATCTCCCCGGAGCTTGTGTCGGTGATGCTCACACGTTTATTTTTGCATTATTAAATAACAAAATTTTAATTGCAAATAAATAAATGGAAAAAGAATTTATGTGAAATTATGATAAGATAGTATCAGTATTATTTGATTCGATCGACTACTGAATATTTACAACAGTAGATATCAGTAGATATTGAAAACTTGAATAGTTTCAGATACATCGACGCGAAGGAAAGCTTTTAATTACCACAATAATGCTGCCGCAGGTATACGATATTGTTGAATCGCGTACCTAAATATCAAAGCGTTGTCAAGGAACGCGATGAAAGCAAATTGATGTTATGTTATTCATAGCCAGTGGTCAGTGCAGAGACAGACGAACAAGGTGAAAGGTGGCGGTAACATCCGACGGACAGGACAACCGTACAAGAGCTGCGGCAGATGACCAGTTCAAGTAC
This sequence comes from Xanthostigma xanthostigma, assembly GCA_963575645.1. Taxonomy (NCBI): domain Eukaryota; kingdom Metazoa; phylum Arthropoda; class Insecta; order Raphidioptera; family Raphidiidae; genus Xanthostigma; species Xanthostigma xanthostigma. The sequence goes on from OY754468.1 coordinate 21,279,426, forward strand.
ACACGACTCCGGTTTGTACTAAATTAATTAAGTCCTCCTTTACTTAATATGTTCCACGTACAGTTGCCATTGCCTTGCGAGAAACTCCGTGAAACCGCCCGCCAACCTTTACCTTATATTGAATTACTCTGCAAGCCTGAATGACAACCTCTATCTCTCTTTCTCTTCAAAAGATTTAATAGCACAGAAGAAGACTAGCATCAAACGATATTTTATGCGCATGATCAAGTCCGCCATATTAAGTATAGTTTTCACTGTCGATTCCTAAGCATGTTCCGTTGATAAAATTTATGTTCTTTATTGCACATACCGCTAACCTAGCGGTATGCGCTTTATTATCGCTTTGCGCGTCAGAGCTGACATTCGTTCCTACAAGAAGTTATCTAAGTTATTTCACACGAAATCTATTCAAATTGAAGCTGTTTAAAAAGAGGTGACTCTGATCTATAAAACAGAACCATTTTTAAATACATTCGAGTTCATAAATACTACTAAATATGCAATTGAAAATCACGAACAGCAGTTGTCGGTTGGTCTGTAGTCTGTACGTAGGTATTGTACGTATGTACGTCCGAGCTCTACAGATCGCAATTTTGGTCGGATCGCCTTGGGTTATATTTTATTCATTTTGTTTACTATCAGACCAGAACCCTATTTAAATTCACTAAAATGTGTTCAGTAGTTTAATTTTTATAAACAGTTTTATTTTCTATTATTTTTGACAGCTAATAAGTAGTTAAAAAACAATATAATTGTTACTGAAAGTGTAGTATATTACCATAGAATAGTGCGCTATACTTCTATACCGCGATAACAGCGGCGCAGTGCTAGGGTGCTATGACCAAGCGTTTAAGGCGTAAGTCCAGTAATGACAATTCGATTCCCGTCGACATAATTGGATTTTTTTTCTATTCCACTTGATATTTATTAGCGATGTGCCGGATATCCGTATCCGTATCCGCGGATATCCGAGGGAGAAGAAAGATCCGTATCCGTTAGTTTTATGGCGGATCTTTTACGGATCTTTTACCTTATTAATTTTCAATTTATAGATGAAATTTTATATATATAGGTGATTAGGTAATAATGAAAAACTGTTAAATTCCATTCAGATTATTTTTTATTTATTAAAATCGTATTTGGCACCTTTATATTGCAAACATTTTTCGTAGTGAGTACCATACCAATAGTACATAACTCAAAGGTAGGTACTAATAAAAAACATAGATCTTTGGAAAGAGACAATCTGTTATGAGAGTTAACTCTTAAAGAGGTCAATAACTTTTTCCCATAACAGTCTCTATCCAAAAGTCGATGTGCAATATTTACCGCCGCGTACTCTAAGAAAGTTAAAATCCGTATCCGTATCCGCGGATCTTGAAACTAAATATCCGTATTCAGATCCGTATCCGCGGATATACATTTTTAACGATCCGGCACATCACTAATATTTATATATTAAATATAATATATTTCTCATATATTTTTATTTTTTTTTATTTTTTTAATTGTCTTTGTGTTTAATCTATTTTCTCATTTTTAACTTCCCGCTTTAAAAAAAAAAAAAAAAAAATTTTTTTTTTTTCAAAAATCGGGAAGTTATTGGTTTCACCCCGATTTTCGAAAATCGAGTTTTCGCCAGATCTCGACGTTTTGGGGTCCTAGGAAGCTATTGAAACTATTTTGGCGATGATGTCCGTAGGGCTGTATGTATGGATGTGTGTGTGTGTGTGTGTATGTATGTATGTAAACCTTTTATATCTTTTGAACGGAGTGTCCGACTGAAACGTGGTTTGCGGCATCTGACGTGATCTTGGTGAACTTAGACTTCCTGAAAATTTGAAACGATTCGGCCCAAAAAATTTTGAGAAATCTTAAAAAAACAAGTTTCAAAAATTTTTAAAAATTTGTTTTTGTAAAAAATTTTCTAAACTACTAAACCGATTAATTCCAAAAACTAATCAGCTCTTCTCCTTAACAAACTGCGTCGATTTCCGCAAACCGCATCAAAATCGGTTCATTTGTTCACGAGAAACCGTGAACGAAAAAATCGTAAAAAAGTGTTTTTTTAAAATGACTCTTAAAATTGTTATCAGATTGATTTTTTTGTAATAAATTACTTTCTTAAGCTAAAAAAACTGCGTCGATCGCCGCAAACCATATCAAAATTGGTTCATTTGTTCATGAGATAACGTGAACGAAAAATTAGGAAAAAAGTAATTTTTTAAAATTACTCGTAAAATTCTTATCAAATCGATTTTTTTGTAATAATTTACTTTCTTAGGTTAAAAAAACTGCGTCGATTGCAGCAAACCGCATCAAAATCGGCTCATTTGTTCACGAGATATCGTGAACGAAAAATTTTTAAAAAGTGTTTTTTTTTAAATTTCTCGTAAAATTCCTATGAGATCGATTTTTCTGTATAAAATTACTTTTTAAGGTTAAAAAATTGCGTCGACTGCCGCAAATCGCATCAAAATCGCTTCATTTGTTCATGAGATATCGTGAACGAAAATTTCGTAACAAAGTGTTTTTTTTTGAGCTCGAAGAGCTAAAAAATAAACTTCTTGCTATATTTGACATATTTTTGAGCGTTTTGAACTCGAAAATAGCGGGAAGTTACAGGGATGGCCTGCAGGGTCAAACTACTTTTCAAATTTTTTTTTCATTATGTACAGTGGAAAAAACTTGCGGGATGTGCGCTTTTGGTTTTGTCAACTATTTGGATCTCATTTCATAAAGTTAATACTTTCATCAAATTCTATAAGTAGTTTCGTGCAAATCACAACGTTTGACAGTTGGCACACGACAGTCAAAAAAACATTGCCATCTATGAGCTCAGGATGTCAACAGTGTAGTAACAATTGGCTACATTACTCTTTTGTTTAATTTAATATTTATTTTCCTTAGTTAATACTGCATCTATAGTATTTTATAATAGATATGTCAAAAAATTATCAATTCAGGACAAGTGCGGTGCTAGTGTTTCCTGTTGCCGATTTTAGATCAGACTTCAGCTTATTTAAAAATTCTATAGCATCAACTTCCCTATTACTTTTTAAGTAAAATTTCTTTAGGCGCGAGTTGAGAGTAACTCAGATCTTTTTTCGGACAGAAGTTACGTGTTTACGCAGTTTCCGCTCTGTAAAGGCATCGACTGACAGATGGCGGCATCAAAACGCATCTGTAGGAAACAGCTACGGACGCAAACCAATAAGCATAGGAAATATTGTGCAATGTACATGCAAGATTCAAAATACTGGCAGTATGTTTGCTTCTGAAAGCCTCTTCTGTGCTAATCTCTTCCTTAAACGAACGTGTCGTGCCTGTTGTTTATACGAGGGTCGTACAGGATATTACATTTTATTAGGTCTATGCATTATAACTTACTAATAAAACTTCACTTCGAAATTATTAAATTCATACTTACCACCACAAATCGCTACACCGCGTTAACACAGAATAACGAATAAACCTGCGACTCTACTGTATTTTTATTGAAACTGAAAAGTTTAAGAAAACGTATTCCGTGAAAATACAACTAATCGCTTTGAACTCTGCAAAACTATCTGCGCTTTGTTTCTATGGTGCTAACAACACTGTATCATCTGAGCTCGACAGATCCATAAGCTTAATAGCCTAAATATATTATTTTATTAACACACAACAATATCACATTGTATAAATAATCACAAAATACTCGATCAGTTATCAGGTGTAGTTTACAATATTTTTAATGACTGGGATTAGGCCACCTTGGCGCTCGGAAAACTAGGTGTTAAAAGATTTTTTTTTTGTGTAGCCGTTAAGTATACAGGATGTATCATAGAAAACCGTACATAGGGAAAACTCCATTGTGCAAATTAGTTGAGAATGGGTACCTATACCATGCTAACGCTGACTAACCATTATTTAATATTATTAAAGCACTGGCTCTGCCAAGTTGGATAGGTTAATTCCACAAATTAATTGTATAAATACATTGTGTAATATCTTTTTTTTGGGAATAAATGTATTATTATTATTATTATTAATATTAATAATAATATAATATCTAGCAGTAGTTATTCTGGAATAAGTCTTAAGCCACTTATGGGCTATGTGCAAGGAGGCGGAGTTACAAATTTTTCGATGCAAGCGTTTATGGTAAGCACTAGGTGAAACTTCAAACTCAAATTTTCTGTATGTCAGTGAGCAATATGTTTATTAAAAGTGAAAATAGTTATAATTTTATGAAGTTTTTAATTACAAAGAAAACATAGGAAAACTAAGCGATCTGGAAATGCTTGCTGTGTTCTGGGCTGTTACGCTGATGGCGATATAAGTAAAATAAAGACCATTGGTGCCCTAATTTGACAAATTAACATCAGTTTTCTTATTACATTTTTTTTACACACCATGGCCAACTAAAGTTTTTGACTTATTATCATAGAAACATATCGCGATTTCCATAAAAAGTGAGTTCAATAATTCTCTATTACCCACTAGCGGCGCTAGTAGGCTTCGTGCATACAGCCTATAGACGTTGTCAACCAACGCAAAAAGTACAGGCACTCCAACCGTACTATTTTTGGACTCCAACCGTTTGTCCAGCATTTTTAACCATCTACAGACAACATAGCAAGTTTACAACCAAGTTTATTGTCTAAATAGGCCTTTACTTTGAATACAATAAAAAAATTTAAATTACATTTAGGAACAAGAAAATGTGTACTTTATCTCACTTATTATTATTATTATTATTATTATTATTATTTATTCAATTACCAACAGACCGAAGTCCAATAACAGGTAAAATAAAAATAGTACAGACAACAGAAAAATAATACAAAAGAATAAAAATAAGTAAAACAATATAGATTAGAATCTTATTACATAATATTCGCAATTTTCAAAAGCGTATTTTGCATTAGATAAGCCACGAATGTAAATGACATTATTTTATCTTTATATGTAATAAACATTTATAATATAATAATGTAATTACAATAATAATTTAATAGGCATATTCATAAATGACGGATTGTAGGAAGATACACACACACACACAAACATTACGTATTATTACAGAGTCCTGTCGTTCTGAGATTTAATTTAAAGCATCAACATCGTATAATGAATTCAGACCATTTGAAACGTTAAACGTCATCTATTCTAATGTAGCTAACACAATCAGTCCTTCTATCCATCTCTCTTATGCATATTTCTAGAATACTATCCAAGAGAGGCATCTTATAATTCAACATAAAAATGTTGCATTATATTGTTGTCGTCAAAAAGTATAAAATTATTACAAGAATTTTGTCTACATGACGTCTTTTTACGAGTTTATTTTTTTTTTTAATTAATGAAGGTGTACTATATTAAACCAGCCAATTGTATAATTCGATAACACCGAATTTCGGCATGTTTTACCGAACTTCAGATTCGACCGAATATTTGTATAATGAAGAATAAACCACCGAATTTCGGTTGATATTATTATTAAGTTAAATCTACTTTTTTTCTTAGTCTCTAATCTATACCTATAAATAAAAATTAAATACCGTTCGCTGGTAAGCATATCACATGAGGACGGCTGGACCGATTGACTATTTTTTTTAAATCTTCGTGATGGTCCGATTAAGGGTTTTAAGGAAAGAAAAATTGAAAAAGTTACCCGGAATATGTTGGAGCCGAAAATTCGTTGTCGCTGTCGAGTGGGGCGTAGCCCCGTGAGACAAGAATGTAATACGGTATCGGATTTCATCTCAATCGCGTGCGAATCCGCGGGTACCGGCTATTATTAATATATGATAACTCCCTGCAAATATAACTATTATTCTGTAAGAAATTCCGATTCAGCCTAATATGTCTATCTTCAATAGACAGTCTACAAATCTGGACGAAGCCGGACCGGGTCGCTAGTTAATAATAGAAATTAATTGATAAATTCTGCTTGATTTTTAAACTCCGTCCGGATTAACCGGAAGTTCATACTAACGGGGCCCAGATTAGTGGAACTCTACCGTTCTAAGATCTTTGACTAAGCTAATAACTGTAATAAAATGAAATTCTCAAATGTGTGAATAAATTAAAATAAGTTTTTTTTTATTTCTTAATTTAAAATGTAACCCCAATTGTGTTTAGTTTTTGGTGATGATTTTCAGCCATAAATCACCTCTCCTAAAAATTACATACAATGCTTTGTGCGTACCTACATATGATTCGTTCAATATAGTACAAAATATACGCTTATAACCAGGTCTAGTTCATACGTACAAATAATAGAGAGAAATGCTCCATAGTACGCCCGTTTCAGGAATAGTTAACATCCCCCCTCTACATGACAAACACGTACGGACAATCGCCCGTAGACTTCCGACGATTCTCGTTCATTGTGAACAGGTTCAATGAAGCAAATCACATATAAACAAATCAGATCTAAGGATATGTTTGATGGCTTTGTAGGTTTTTGTTGGTTTTGGAAATTGTATTAATTAATTAACTTTATCTGTGGTTATCGGTTGAAGGACGAAATATATCGATAGAGTTGGTATTTACAATCATGACCCCACAAGAACTGATCTTACGCTCGAGAATAGGAGGGATCCACGATGGCGAGACGAGAGATAAACAAAAGTAAAAAAATCGAAGCCCACCAAAAATCCTGATCTAGAGACCTACTACAGGATACGTGAGTCAAGTTGACAATACTGTTAAACTTTGCATTTAGATTTATAATGTAAAAATGCATATCAAATAGGTATTCAGAAAAAGTTTTGCACGTACAAATACCTATACATTATATATCCTGGATTAGTTTATAGATAGAGAATAAAGATGCGCCGAGTACTCGTTTATTACTCGGAACACGGAATGTTATTTTTGTACTCATACTCGGCCGAATAACTCGGTTTAAGTGACGAGTATCTTGCTAAAATGATGTGCTGTATACATTTTAGGATTGTTAGAGGAAATTGGTGTGTACAATAATTAATATTTAAAAATTGAATAATTTTAAAACGCGAATTTAAAAATTATTAACAAATTACGATAGGTACAAAATATGAAATTGGCAAATGTATTGCTCGGCCAGATAAGAGTAAATTGAAATATTAAAATACTTTACCTATGTATATTTTAAAGCATCATGGAACGTTGAAATTATCCATATCAAATGAACCAAGTAATAAAAAGCGTATAGGTTTAAAAGATGAAAAAAAAAATGAAATTGTGTAAAATTGGATTAAATTGAAATTATCGGATTGGAACGAATAGAAGGAGAGCGCGAATCCCGTTCCCTTTATTCAGAGTCTGATGTCCCTGCATCACGATTAAACTATGTCGTTTTATATGCAAACGTCCCAAAGGGCACACGAATCATAATATAAAATGTTCAAAGTAACCGCTCATCCACAGTGGCTCTAACTGTGGCAGCCGTAGTGGTAGGAGTACCGACAGAACCGGTGGTGAATGGCGATGGTGCGACGACGACGAAGAAGAAATGACACACTGGATGTCGGCCAGTAGACGACGAGACTCGACGGGATGACCGACGAACACACAACCCTCATCATGGCTTATTCATGACCGGCATTTCGTTGATTGACCTGCAACTGAATATCACATCTCCCGCTCTCTTCTTCTTCCCTATACCTACACTAGCTGTCTGTCTCCTATTAGATTCATACACATACTCTTCCACCAGGACATGCTGATCTCTTCTGGGAAAGGGTCATAACAAAACACTGAAACGTTACGCTTTAGTTATACACTACCAACTTAAAATTAAATAGATTAATTATTACTGTTAATGGTAGCCATTAAAACGTGTACTTTCAATTTGATGTTATTAAATCGCTGCTTTAAATAATGTTTTAGTGGCAATCAGCAAGGGAAATTATAAATACTTCTTTACACTGTTATCTCAAAATTGCCGCATCTGGTCAAAAATTATATATTTATCTCACAATTAATTCTTGCTTGGTGGTGACCAACACAATTGACCCAGTACCAATGACGATATTGCATAAAAATGCACCGTAAATAATCATAAATAACTCCAGAAGTAGCCTTACAAAAATGTGCCTTAAAGGTGGATTTATCTACTTGGCACAATCGAGTCCACGAAGCTACCAAGCCCACAAAAATATATATACTAAATCAATGACAACTCGTAAACATTTTAAATGGGTGTCTTGCAGGGTCAACTGGAGGTACCTCCTAACACAGTAACACTATTGACAAACAAACTACAATATTCACTGCAACACTAGTCACTACTGTCATAGGCCGTGTGTCGTGTATCATGTATGATTCAAAGGTGTTGACTGAATGAGATAGATCTAGTGAACGCTTCTAGCATATGACAGTGATAGATGCTTATTTGTACTAATTTGCTGACTGTAAATGCAGCTCTCAAAGCCGATATTTGATGATGAAAGTCTGCCATACAGAACACATACGAGTTTTGTGGTCTGCCAGTGGCTATTAAAATTTAGCGTTGATTGTGTAACTCTTACATTATTTCCTAATATTAAATATTGGTTAAATATGGAAAATATAATTTATTCTAAAATTACGAGAGGCCTAAGATTTTGGTAGTTATGCAACTCTTTGTTCCACTTCTAAATTTACTATAACACTAGTTGCTCCCCGCGGCTCAATTGTGATGAAACACGGTAGCGACAAAAGTAGTGGAGCTTTTTCCTATATACCTATATATATTACATAATATAGAGGAACAAATAATAAATGTCTAAGCAAACAAAAAAGTATGATCTAACTGCTAGAAAACTTTTTTAAAGCGCACGTTGAGACACCAACATCCGCAGTAGCCAGCTCGCGCGCTCTGAACCCGCGCGACGGGCAGCCTTTATGATATTAAGTCGTTGGAGGGGAAGCGGTGAGTGGAAGTTTCGGATTAAACTACCGACAGTGACATTGTTGGAAAGTAAATTTCTCTTATATAGTATTGTAACTGTAACAATGTGTAATTTAATTATTGACATCAATTCTTTTTCAATGCGAATGTATTTTGACGTACTACAGTTTTTAATAGCCTAAGTTACACCTTATAACATTAGCTATCCCGTCCAAGTAGTTTAGGAGATTAGCCGGAACAAACAGACAGACAAAAACTTTAAACATTGTTTTTTTGTTATAAATACCGTAAATAATTACTTCCATATGCACTTTGTATAAAAAGCTGTTATTTTGACATTACAAACAGACACTTCGATTTTATTTATCTGTATAGATTGGTATACAACATCTGAAAAGCCAAATAAATAGGTAGCCTCTGCGTTTAGAAGGACGGAAAATCTAAAACAGACCGGTTTGCGCGTAGTTTAGCAAGTCCTAGAATTTCTTGTTTCTCTTCCCAGTTAGCACAGGCCATAACCCATAACACACGTACACTAAGGTACGTATGTACACGGCCACTACGGAACTGCCAGGGACAGTGGACATGGAACACAATGTGCGTAGACAGACGAGAACACATTTGGGTTAAACGAGTTGAATACTGTATTATATGGGAAGTTGACGGTGGTTTGACAGGGTGGTACTTTAAATACAACAGACATATTGTACAAATTGCACTGATTTTATTAAGTCCACAAAATATGACGTACATGCTGAATTAACCCTATGCCTATACATAGGATGAATAAACTATTCCAACTTACTGCGAATAGTTTTCGAGTTTTCAATTTAAATGTTCGAAATATATTATGTCAGCTGACAGACCAGGATCCACTCGTCACTGTATAATTTGCCGATATACATTTTTAAGGTTTGAGTGGAGGGTTTAAGGGGAGGGTAAGGTATTAAAAAATTTGTTTTTCTTTTCTTTTTTTATTCAATTTTCTGAATGAAGAACCTTTCAGAAATATTGTGTAAAAATTTGAGACAGATCGGAACAAAACTAACGAAGACACAGTAGTTTAAGCAATCGTGCCTCAAACATGACTCAGCGCACCAGAAATTACTTGCCCGGTCCGAGCGCGCTATTATTACCTGGAAGAAGGCAGAGTTCGTCGGAGACAGGAGCAAAAAGATGCTTTAGACATTATGGATGATGACAACATCCTTTATGGACCTGGCATCGATGATTCAGTGTGAGGTTAGCCGATAAAACTCGCTTATGCGTTTTATTCTAAATTTTTTGAAATCTTTGATTAACGTCTGAATAGAACTCTTCAAGTAAATAAAATTGTCGACCAATTTTTCTCAGACCATACGATATATTGACAAAATTTTTTTTTGTCAATATAAAAAAAAATTTGTCAATATATCGTATGGTCTGAGAAAAATTGGTCGACAATTTTATTTACCTAATTTTTTTTATGTTAAACTTTAAAACGTTTTTTTTATTTTATAATAACAAATTGTCCGATTTTTTTTGAAAAAAATGCGTTTTTCACTTCAAAGTGATCCCAAAAATGGAAAAATTGAAATTTCGAAAATCCCTTCCAGCGTTACCTGGGGAAAGCGATTATCTAACGACAAAAATTTCCTTTTTGATTTCAGATGATCCAGCACCAAGTTATGAGGGGCACCGCAATTCTACTTTTTTCTGAGACGCTTCCAAATAATTGCTGCCATTGCCGTATTTTTCAATATTTCTACATGAAAATTTTACAAAATATTCTTCAAATGTTATACTTTGATGTACCATTATTTTTAATAAACAGATTTTAACTGTTGGGGAAAAAATTTACAAAAATGTCCCCTTTTTGTACGAATTAACCTTACCCTCCCCTTAATTATAGTCCAAGAACGATCTTCGTGAAATACCTAAAATCTCAAACGGCTAAAAATTTCAGTGATCGTTCTTGGGGTTCCAAGAAACTATTCTGACTATGAAAAAGTGTGCTCCGATTTGCAGTTAGGGTAGAAACCGCCCCTTTAAATTTTGTTTTCTAATTATCTCACAAACTATGAGATATATGAAAAAAGGTTTCGACAAAAAGTTGTAGATTTTTATATTTGCTACGAAAAAGTGCTCCGCCCTCTTACCCCTATCTGCAATAGTTTACCTATAAATCGCCCCTAAAGGTAAAACAATTGAAAATCATTATTTTTCTCGGCTGATTCGGGTTTTTTGTGACATTTTGAGAAGAAATTATTCTTGGTATTTTCTTCGAAAAATGATTATTTTAGAAATTACAAAAAAACGGATATTACCCCCTTTGTACAATAGTGTAATCTAATTGTCGTGAATTATTATAAAAAAATCGTAGCCATGATTTTAAAATGTAAAACAAACTTAAAATAAACGTTACTATAACTATAATTCAAAATCAAACTTGAGAATTCAAAAAATTTGAATTATCTTTTTACATTTATTTTAGAAATTAATTGTACCGTTGTTTACGTTGCGTGTTTCTATGGTTTTTTAAACAAAATTGTTGACATGGCCTAAGATAACTTTTAATATGAGAATAATAATTTTATATTTTTTCAAAAATATTGCATATGAAATTGCATAACATGCGAATTTTTGTTATTTATTCTTTTTTGTTAAAAATTTATAGTCAACATAAACTTGTTGCCATGTTTTTTGTCTTATGTTAATTGCTATGGTTAGTATTTAATGTTTATATTCATAATTATTGTTTTTAATTTTCTGCATGTAGGTACCTACTTGAAAAAGTCTAAATCTATAGACGTCTATAGACTTAGAGTTTTTCAAGTACATACAGAAAATTAAAAACAGTAATTATGAAAATCAACATTAAGACAAAAAAACATGGTAACAAGTTTATGTTGACTATCAGTTTTTAACAATAAATAATAAAAATTCGAATGTTAGCAAAATTTCATAACATAATAATAATGACTACATTTTATACCCTAACATGGCACGCCGTTTTATTATTTAATCGTAAAATATTTTTACAAAATATATAAAAATATTTAACAAATTCAATTTCAGAAAAAAATTTTGAGTGAATTTTTTTTATGTATGTAGATACTGACAAGCAAAATAAAATATTATATACTGACATAAAATTAAATGCATAGGTATAGGTAGGTATACATAGGAAAACAATGATACGAAAAACGAAAAATAATATTTATGTGCGACATAATTATAATTATTTAGGATTCTTCTCTTGAAAAAATAAGAATATTTTTATGATCTTGTGACATAAAAAGATTATGTAAGGGCATAATTTTATTATTTTTCGTCAGGATATTTTAAGTTAAAAAAATATTTTCAAAAAAAAATTCTGAAATTGAAAGTGTTAAATATTTTTATACCTATAATATTTTGTAAAAATACTCTACGATTTAAATAGTAAATCTGGGTGCCATACCCCTTAACTTATATTAATTGCTATGGTTAGTAATTAATGTTGATTTTAATAATTATTGTTTTTAATTTTGACAGCTGACGATGATATAGTCGGACAAGCTCCGAAAATCGCGCTATCTCTCTCACTACAGTATCGTGCAAAGGGGTGTCGTTTTTTTGTAATTTCTATAATGTTCATTTTTCGAAGAAAACGCAAAGACTATATTCTTCTTAAAATGTCACAAAAAACCCGAATCTGCCGGAAAAACAAATGATTTCCATTTTTTTCACATTTAGGGGCGGTTTACGGATAAACTATTGTAGATAGGGGTAAGAGGGTGGAGCACTTTTTCATAGCAAATATAAAAATCTACAACTTTTTGTCAAAACATTTTTTCATATATCTCATAGTTTGTGAGATAATTAGAAAACAAAATTTAAAGGGGCGGTTTCTACCCTAACTGCAAATCGGAGCACACTTTTTCATAGTCAGAATAGTTTCTTATAACCCCAAGAACGATCACTGAAATTTTTAGCCGTTTGAGATTTTAGGTATTTCACGAAGATCGTTCTTGGACTATTAGTAGTCTTAAAAAATATTTATAGAAACAAACAACCTGACTCCAAAAAAAGAGAGGAAAACAAGTCGGATGATCTCGACATGTAGCAGGTGGAGACCTATTTGTCTCTTTCTTTTGTTTTTGAATGGGTCCCTACCCGCTGTATGTAAAGATTATCAGACTTATTTTTCTCTTTTTAGTTATTAATTTCATTTTTGTGCAGTCGGGCTTCTTGTTTTTCTAAATAATTAATTTTTATTTTCTTTCTTTTAATTCAGGCTATGCAATTCTTAAACGGAGCTTATGGCTGTCAAATAGTCCAGATCATCTTGATTTTGAAAGACCAATTAAGTGATATGCCACTCAATATGGTAAGCAATATTTTTTTTTTGCATCATTTTGTGTTTTACGGCCGCCATTTCAGTTTTATAAAAACAAAGCCTAGCCTATAAACATAGCACAGTTCAGACGTATCGATAGACACGTCATTGATTAAAATCCATTCAGCCGTTGGGGTGTTTCGAGGGTATAAAGAATCCCATGCACATACGTGTGAAAAACATAACCCTGTCTTTGCTGTCGCGCAATCGGGTAAAAATATGTATCTACTTATGAGTTATGCTTGATACAAGATTAGCATATACATTTTTTTGGTTCATTTACACACTTAGATATGCGCGGCATGGCAAAGAAATTATATTGATTCTTCTTACACTACACGACATGCTAGCGTGATGAAAGCTCGACAATCACCTTTCTCCATATAGGAATCAATGATACCTACGAGCATATGTATGCTATTCTCCAACGTGGTGATTGAATAAAAATAAATATATTAGTAGTGCAGAAAATATTATAATAATTTTAAAAATATTTTTTAAATATTGTCCTAAATTTTATTTTTTATTTACAATTTTTACTTTTTAAATACCTTTCGTTCAATTGTTTGTATACTAATTAAACAAGCAGTAAATTAAATCGTTAAGAAGCAGCATAAAAATTTGTTTCTTTTGCTGAACATTTTAAGGTAGTTCACTCGCGACAGTCGCACACAAAAGTATAGTATATCAACAGTTCGAGATTCCCGTGCATTTTTGTTAGAGACTGTACACATCTAAGCTTTAATATACAGACACTCTTATACAATTACAATGGCAAGTACAATAAAAGATCTAGGTAGGTATATTTTTTTAACAAAACGGTAAAAATAGTATATTGTGCGACTAGTGAGAGAAGGAGAAGATTCCATGAGCGTAAAACGTGAGTGGAATATTCTCCTTCGATCAATAGTCGCACATAATACTTCATTTAACCAGCACAAATAATATGTAATCGGGGCCCTGATAAAAGAGGGAGAAATAATAAATCACTTCATTGATTGACGTACCCACCGCCCTTGATGCACACAAGATGCCCCTGGCTTTCGTTGAACTGCGATGCTGTTTTCATATATACAAATCGCTACCGCGTTCCTATTGGTCCAGAAACTATGCAGTAATATTTTACCGTACAGTTTCGGCTCATTATTCGCACTCTACGCGTCAACATGAAGTAATTTATTATTTCTCCCGAATTTAGCAGGGCTCCAAAATTATATATTACTCACGCGTGTTGAATAAAATTAGTTTTCTTCAAAAAAAATTTAAATTTCTAATTTACAATGCAATAGTTTTTATGAAGAGCCGTTTTCGAAATATTCTGGAATGTACTCGTTTGCTTTATACGTGGTACACCTCCAGCGTGTTAATTATGCACATTTTGATTGTTAATATCTCGTTTTACAGACGGTAAAAAAATGTAATTTCTTAAATTAAATATAAGACACTTTTATTAAACTTTTACTTCGATTTTATGAAATTCCTAAGAAAAGCCGTTTCACGAGTGAACTACCTAGTAACAACTACCTATTTTACGTTTGGCAATAAGGTTCTGTATTCTTATCCGATTAAGAAGTATTATCTTTTTGTCTTTTATTTTCTTCAATTTCCAATAACTGGCGCTTTTAATCCGTTCAGTTTAAGCTTTTATTATCGAGAAACTTCAAATGAAAGATATTAATTCGCTACAATAAATTCGCTAAGTCTGAATAAGAATTAATGCGGACCCATAATATCTACATTTGTAGTGAAATCTGACACTGAATAATACACTATTGTAAAATAATTAGGACGTGCAGAAAATTCTTGCCAATAAACTATGTAGCATGCGAAAGAAACAATTTGTTTACAATAATTTATAAAAGCTACTTACATTCTTTAATTTGACCCAAACAGTGATGGTTAACATTCCTTTTTATTGCAATTAATTACTTTTATTGTTTTTTACAAGGAAAAATGTTATTCTTAAATTTTATCATTCAACCAAGCCAATGGGTTCATTCTGTCTTTTTTGGAGATTAAAATCTACATTAAAATAATACACACCAATTCATTTTCAGAATTAAATCAACTATTAAAGTATATATCTTTTAGTTCAAAATGACGCGAGCTATAGCCGCCCTCTCATCTCATTGGCCGTTTTGCTGTCTTTCTCTTTTGAATGGCTGATACGAGCCTGTTAGGCCAAGCTATTGTTGTATACATATGTTTAATCAAATTTGGCATCGGAATGTCAAAACAGCAGTTATTTGTAATATAGAAACGACCAGTATCCAGCATAGGTGAAAAAAACGAAACTGTTTGAAATTTCTATTTTTTTAAACCCGTGTTTGCAATGAAGAAAAGGACATAAGAATGAAGAAGCTACTTTACATTATTGGTTTACGAATGGAGAACAATAAGCACTGTTCAAAGGCCTCACTGGAATTTTTGTAACAGAAATCAGCAATTGGAAACATTTTTTTTATTTCAAATGATATTTTTCTCTTCCCGGAAAATATTGTGAAAACAATATTTTTTATTGCGCCTTTTACGTTTTTACAGATGTTTTATCGGTACCTATAATAGAAAAATGTAATATATTGGGCCATTTATTTTACATAAATGCCACCCTGTAAAGATATGTTAAAAAGTAAATGGTCTCAGTGCGAATGTTAAAAAACCGCGAGTGCTTTTTGAATGTTTGAAACCGTTTTTCCTCCGAAACTGACCTTTCGTTTAATATTCATTTAAATGAAACCCTGTCAGCGATGTCTTCCATTTCAAATGGTGTTTATTTGAGACCACTCAGTCCTTAGTGCACTTTTGATTAGCAAATGTTACATTTTTATTTCGTAATTTTTGAATAAAATATAATTTATCTATAAATTAGTCTCTTCGTTTAGTTAATTAAGAAGTCAAAAAAAAATCATAATACTGTGACAAAACTGTTCTTTGTGGACGATTAGAAAATATTTATTTACAAAAAGAATCGTTAACAAAAACAAACTAAAAAATACTTCTTTAATAAAAATGAAATAATAAAATAAATAACGAAAAACAAACTAATTCTAAAATAACAATAATAACACTAAACTACTATGTATTGTACACAGAATATTTATTTCTCTCAGTTGTCTATTTATCCCTATATTTATTTAGAACACTTATTTATTTATGTCGCGCAATGTTCATTGTCATTTGTCACTAACACTGACTTTTGACTGACTGCTAGCGTGGTTTATATAAGTTCTCAGACCGCGTTCTGGAACAATCGCTGACGTTCTCGAAGCTTCGGCATTCTTCTATGCAGTCCCGATGACAATGAGTGTAACAATACGCGCATTGTTGTTTATGCGGATCCGACAACAATGCAAGTATTGCTGTCTACGCGACTATAACAACAGTGGGCGTTGCGTTACAATACGTTTTTCTAGCGTTCACTCGAAAGTTCCAAACGACTTGAGATATTATTCAACAACTGATACACTATTAACAAACTTACAACGCGTTTGATTGACGAAATCTATACTAATATATAAAGCTGGAGTTTGTTTGTTTGAACGCGCTAATCTCAAAATCTCAAAAAAAAAATGTTTTGTTGGCTAGCCTATTTATCGAGGAAGGCTATAGGCTATATAATATCACGCTACGACCATTAGGAGCGGAGCATTAACGAAAAATGTTGCAAAATGTATCTCAAAACTAAGCTTCTATTCAGGTGAAATGCACTAACTAAATATACTCATATTAGCTTTGTGAGTATACAACCCCGAATGGCTCAATCGGTAGAGTATGCGACTGTCAATATCAGGGTCGTTGGGCGAATATATTTTTATTTTTTTTTATTTTCGACTTTGCTTTCTTCTAAGGCTTACATTTAAATTTATTTTAATTTTATTTAATTAATTAAAAAAAATTATCAGTTAAAAAAAGTATAAATAGGTACCGCTTTTAATCGACAAAAACTTTTGGACGGTAACTCCGATCATCATAAAATTTGGACACAACATTCATCTCGGTAAACTAAGATGAATGTGTGTACTCATGTTCCTCCCTTCCCCATTCGTTCTTTTACACCCGGGTGAATAGTGATATTCAGTATTTTCCTTATGAAAATGGTACTATAACATTTATAAAAGAGTAAAGTAACGTATTTAGTGTATAATTTTGCGATGCACGGATTTTATGCTATCTCAAAGTGGGATTAATTTTCAGCGGTAAATAAATTTTCAAGTATAAGTACTTCTACACAATATATAATATAAAAGATTGCGTGGGATATTTAAATAACGACATTTTCTGAATGGTAAATTAGCTCTAACATTTAAATTAATAAGTATTAAAGTATGTACGTTAATCTTTTAATCAATAGCAGAAGAAAATTAATTCCACTGCGCGTTAAATTAGGCCTGTTCCGTGCTGCTCGTTGTTTGTGCTTTAACATGAAATTCGAGCAGACGTTTGGGCTTTCGGATAGCATCTAATTATCAACATAAACAGTATATACTAAACACGCAACCACGGCCCGGCTATACTTAACCTTACAAGAATTTCTTAGATTCGTGTACATTGTACCTACATACCAACATACATACAACTCAAGTTTTCCACAATTTTCATTTTTCATTGGTTTTCCAGATATTTAACTCTAATTATTGTATACAGTCGACGAAAAAAAACATTGTGCGTATATAACCTTGACGCCCGATTGAAGTAAAACTTATTTTATTTTGTTTTTACCATTGTTACTTTTTGACAAAAATTAAATTACTCGTAAACTAAACTACGTTGACTATATTTATTGGTTTGCGTTCGTAGCTACGGTTCCTACATAATAATAATAATATGTGTTTTGACGCCGCCATCTATCCATTCGATGCGAAAACTGCGTGACACGCTATTCCGTCCGAAAAAAGATCTGAATTACTTTCAAGTCGCGCTTAAAGAAGTTAACTTCAAAAATATTTCATAACATATAGTTGCAAAATCGCCAAAAAATTATTTTGACGTTACATCTGATGAAATATTTTAAAAAAATACCCCTACTCTCATATCGTCATGGTATAATGGGCAGTGCATCTGACACAAAGAAAGATTTAGATTCGTATTCCGATGGTGACATGATTTTATTTTTTTTTTCAATTCGAATACATTGAATAATAATACTGATGATGAATCCAAAATTTTATAGACGCTCGATATATTAAGTTAATATGTTTACAAATATGAAAATATGTAAGCTTGTGAATAGGGAAACATTATCTGCTGAATAAATTATGTCATTTAGTAGACCAGCGTCAATTACAAGGAATAGCAATACATTCAATCAAATACAGGCTAGCGAATGCGGGGGGGTCCTCCTAAAAATATAGAAGAAATATTATTATTTCACTGTTGACGTATGTAGTATAAGAATCCTCGGGGATTCTCGTGTTACCAAATATATATTTTTTTAATGGGACTCGAAATAAAAATTTGCCTCAGGTGTCAGTGTTAGTCCCTGCACTTTGACAAAGCATCAAATGTAATTAACGTATTGAAAGTTTTTGAGGTATTCTGTGAACCGAAACCCTTGCAGTTTAGCCTTAATGAGTTAGAAATTTGAATGATTATCGTAGTAAAATAACCAAAAGTTGCATGTCCCAGCTCCAATTTAATATTTTCATGTGATGAAAATAGCTCAAGAAAATACTGAAAAGAACAAGCTTTCTTGTGTTGCGTGTAAATTTTTAAGGAAAGCACATTTTACAGAATAAAGAAATTGTGTAATATAAGAAACCAGAAAATTTAATAACTGTTTCTAGGTCAAGGTCATCGTGATATGATTTACAAATTGTATTCTTTATGTTGTAAAGAACAAAATATAAATCATTACGTTGAAAAAATACAACATATTAAAATTAATTAGTTAATTAAAAAACATCATATTATAATACATAAACAATAAAAACAACAAAAAATGACTTTGTATTGTATTTTTAACATAAAAAAGAAAAATTTCAACAATAATAAAAAGTATGCTTAGTCAAAAAATTGGCAGCCTTTAACAAAAGGGGATGAGCAGCAATTTTTTGACTATGCATACTTTTTATTATTACCGAAGATTTTTCTTTTTTATGTCAAAATCGAATAGTCAGAGTTCAACCAAAACGCTAAAATAATGTTCTCTGACAAATAACATGAACCATGAAAAATGTCTGACACCTCGAATATGCTCGACATATTTACATGTTATTTGTCAGAGAACATTATTTTAGCGTTTTGGTTGAAGTTTTTACTATCCAATTAAAAAAACAAACAGTACCTATAAATTTTTACATGTCAAAACGACATCTTTCGGAAAATTTAGAGGGAAAACGCCCCAAAATCAAGAAAAGTCATAGAGGAAATAGGTGTCAAACTAGGCCTAATGAAGCCATATACAAAGTTTGGGGAGAGTATGTACCTATCAATAAAATTTTTGCCGACGGGCACTCTGACTAGAATTAGGTAGCTAATGTTCTGTAAAATGACAATGCAATTTTGAAAAATTGTATGTCAACAATGTCAACATTCTATAGGTAGTTGATGACCTTTCTAGACATGCAAGTCAACCAAACCATATCCCTATATTATTAAACGAGCTAATCTTGTATCTACCTATCTAACTATGTACCTATGTCCCTAAATATTTTCTCGAAAACGGCCCTAACGATTTGGATGAAATTTACTGAAAAGGGATTTTGGGGGCAAAAAATCGTTTTAGCTAGGTCTCATCTCTCGAAAAAATCGTTTTCTTACAAATTTTATCATTATAAAAATCAATTTTTTGACGTATGAAAATACTTAAATATTGTAAGAAGGTTTTGGAATTTTATACAAACAATGAAACAATTGTTTTCAAAATATTATGACAGTTAATCTTTCATTACTATCCAAGTGAGACCTAAAATAAATACGTATTTGAATATCGGTATTTTATTTAACTTTCCGAGCAAAGCTCGGTCACCCAGGTACTAATATATTATAGCATGGCGAAATTTATGTAATATTTAACTTATAAGAAGGGACATTTCATCTCGATAGTAAAATTTAAAATGAGATTTTAATACAGTTAATAATTATAGAAACAGTTATAATATTATGTAAATTGATTTTCATATGGAAAGTCATGCGATTACAAAGCATAAATTAACGTCATAAGCTTACTCAGTGATTGCGTCAACCTGACGGCCATTATGTCAGGGGTTGGCTAATTACTGACATTTAAAAATGTTGTATTTGCATTAATTACGACTACAGTTATTATTTTCATTAGGAAAGCACAAACTGTGAAAAAAATTACTTGACTACCTCAAGAGGCGTTGCTATTTCAAAGAAATTTTAAAAATAACATTACTAACTTACAAGAGAACCTTTCACTGAAGGACACCTCCTTCGAAATGTTATTTTTAATAAAAACGCAATATGTGTACTAAATTTCAAATTCATTACCTGACAAAAGGCACACTTGTATCTTTTTTTGGCCTATACCTTTTTATTTGTATTACAATAATTCATATTTTTATGTAACTTAATTTTGTAATTTCAAATTGTGGTTATATAATTTCAGTATTTTAATAATATTGAAATTTATTTCATGAAACGTCAGCTCGAAATTTACCACAATAGTTGCGTTTTTATTTAGGATCGTTCAGACATTTCCTAGAACGAAGATTTATCAAATATTTTCAGGATCGCCCGTCAGTTAAATAGTTTGGTAGCTTGCATATTTATTGAGACAAAAATACTTTATATAATTTGCTACGAGGTATGAATTCAATAAATTTTCTATGTTCACGTCTTAAGGTGTGAAAACAGAGGAGGGGGAGCTTTTATGACCCGTATCTGTAAACCGCAGTAAACGTGAAACTCGGGAAAAATACATATCGATAGTTTATATATTATGAAAATGTCTCGAGTTTCTGTTCATCAATATTTTTCTATTTAATATTTTAGAATATTTCTACAAAAATTCATCAGTAGTCGTGTTAAATAACAAGAAAATACAACTTCGACTAAAGCAATTTTGTGAAGTTTCAAATCAATCCATAAGACATATTATAAATAAATTAGGTTAATGTATTGGAATATTTTAATGGAAAAGTTGAAAGGTTTTTGAATTATTTATTAAAACATAAAAATAAAGTAAAGAGTAGTCGACCAATAAAAAATCCGTAAATTATATCCGCCATTAAAACTTTTATTCAAAAAGTATATACCTACTTTTATAAAAACACCTACGGTAGAACAAGGAAAAAGAATTTTAGTGATTAATTTCATTCTAATTTCACTAACAACTAGTACTGGTAGATACTGAAATAAATCTCTGCAATACTATATTAGTAGATGTTTACTACGGTATACAGTGTGTTCACCGAAAGTGTTAAAAGTGAATAATTAATTCGTGTATCCTACTAGTACAAAAAAAAAGTTTAAATTGGTTTTTGTTCAACCCGAGAATTATTATCGGAAACTTCCAAGGTATCTTTTTTTGTATTTCAAAATTAACCAGAAGTATACATGCATTTTTTTTTCAAATGACTATGACAATTACAAAATTATCGTAGCAAGAAGGGGGGAGGGGGCAGGTGTGCCTGTCCCAACCTACAATATTAACTGTTCACATACAAATAACAATTGATATAGTTAAGTTAGTTAGGTAGAGTTGAAAATTTGCCCCCCCCCCCTAGGATAAAATCGTTGCTACGCTTATGGGCATATTCACCGAACGTAAGTAGTTATTCAGTTCTTCAGATAGCTATTCCTCCGAATAAATAGCGATAATTCAATTCACCAAACATAATTATGTTTATTGCAGGTATAAATATATTCTGTCTTACTCCGAGGGTATAAATATTTATTCGCCTGATAAAATAATAATGGCCGCCACATAGGTCATAATACCTAACCTATAAACGTGGAGTATTATATCTGCAGTTTGCTCTTGTGAATTTATTTATATGTTGTTTATTAACGTTTTCTGAAATATACAGTTGTAAAATTTTAAAGTTAGAGGAAGTTTTGTGTGCAATTGGGTTAGGATAAAACATTATTATTTTAATGAAACTTTTTTTACGCTATCGGTTGGATTTTTGGGTGAACGTCAAAATATTCAACTAATAGAGCAAGGAGTATAGTGCAGTGGAAGTTATGTGTGCAATTGGGTTAGGATAAAATATTATTATTTTAATGAAACTTTTTTGACGTTTACACTAACGCCACTGGTCGGATTTTTGGGTGAACGTCAAATTATTCAACAAAAAGATCAAGGAGTACAGTGAGTGTATAATTATTGATGAGTATTTGGAAATAATTCCGTGGCATTAGGATCGAAAATGAAGCAATACTGAGATTTTTTTAAACTTACATTTAATACTAACGTTTCGATACGTTTTGTATCATTTTCAGAGTGTTCAAATGCACGTATCGAAACGTTAGTATTAAATGCAAGTTTAAAAAAATCTCAGTATTGCTTCATTTTCGATCCTTATGCCACGGAATTCTTTCCAAATAGTCATTATTAACTTCAATTGATCACAGTTACTCTATTTATTGAATAGAGTCAATCTTCATGTATAATTATTCTTTAACTAACTTTTCAACCTGATATTTTGCTTGGTGAATTGAAAGTAAATTTTATTCTAACGAATAAATTTGTTCCAAGATTAGTAACTTCTACTATAGTATTCGGTGATTATGGACATCAGCGGCGTAGCTTGCCCTAGACGGACACTGTATCAAAATTTGCCAGTGGACCCTTTTACCGACTGCTACACCCCTGGACTGGAATCTCAAGTCACGCCTAAAGAATCTTTACTTCAATTGATACTGATGCTCAAAATTAAAACATGATTTTTCTGATATTATACATTTTGGGACCCTGATAATTGTTGCGCCCGTATAACAATTTTGTTGTTTTGTTTGAACATATAGGTATATAGAGGGCAAGTGTCGATAGATAAATAATGCAAGCGTTCACGCTGGGAACTAGCCAGTGTGTACTAAGAGAGTTGGGACCGGAGTATCGTCATAATGCCCCACACACGGAAAGGGCGTGATCCAGAAACAAACATCACACGCTGACATACCTATTATCAAAACCTTCCGAGCGCTAGAGCTATCTGTTTTACCTACACATACATCTCGTCATACTTCATACGGTATGCTTACTTAAGTATCATACTTATTGCAACGTAACCCATTTTAAAATATGTTACTATCTACATTCTACACGTTACATACTAATCCTTTGGATTTTATTTTAAAACGGGCGTGTAGAAAATTTAAATACCTATTAAATGGCATGAAATATGACTTCACTTCAAATTTGTTGGAATTCAAAGTGTCTCAGAAGCCATTTTTAAATTTCCAAAAACAAAATCTTCAAAAAAGTAGTATATATGAGACAATATTTTACCTCGATTTGATTCGGATTCCCTCAGTGCGTTCAAAAGTTAAGAAGCGCACAGATGCTGCGTTGTGACCATGAGTTACCGATTTTATATAAGTGGGAGCAATCTAATGTCGATGTGAAATAGTGATACGACTCGAGCCATGTTTTAACTCGAGTGAATTTATCTAGCTCGGTACTCGAGTAAAAATAAATTTTACTCGAGTCCGCTTGCACTCAAGTTACCGGTCAACTCGGCGCACCGAGTAGATTCGGAGGATTAATAGATATAGACAGTCATCCTTCCTTACGCCTAAACTTAATTACCTAATCTCAAGAAGTCATTACTCACGACGGAACGGAGCAGGTATATGCGTTTAGGGTGACAGATTTGTTTATTTGTGCACTCGAATGATCGCCATTTATCTCGAAAACGGCTTGATCAATTCAGATGCGGTTTTCTGTAAAAGGTTTATAATTCATCTGCGAAGGTTCTTAGCGTCAAAAATCTCTAAAAAGTTTAAAATAAAATAAAAAACAAAATTAAAATTTTTTAAAAAACCCACGACGGATGTACCTAAACGTAATTGAAAAAGGTTTAAATAAAATTTTGAAATCCCCCGACTAAAGGGAGGTAAGTAATCAAAGACAATCCGTCGGGGAATGCCATTCGCTTCTCTAAAATTAACTAAAATATTACAACTTAAAATCACGTTGGATACGTAAATAATTGTAGTCTTCAATTGATATTTTCCTATTCTTAATTCAGGACAGCGAATGGCAGCCCCCAACGGATTTTCTTTGATTACTTACCTCCTTTTAGTCTGTGACTTTCAAAATTCTATTTAATCCTTTTTCATTTACAATGTTTACATCCGTCGTGGTTTTTTTCAAAATTTTTAATTTTGTTTTTTTTTTTATTTTTCTTTCTTAATTAATTGAAAAACAATGTTTGTATTTTATTTCATATTATTATATATTATTTATTTAATAAAGGCACCTATTTAAAAATGCTTTAACTAAAGTAATCGAAACTCTCAACTCGAGTTGCCGGAACTGTAAATAGTGAACATTACTCGCCAACTCTCGAGTACAACTCGCTAGTGACGTAATAAAATAACCCGAGTGACTTGAGTCACGAAATCCTACTCGAGTTGCATCTCTAATATGTGAAACTCCCAATAGAACAGATTGTACTTTCATAAAAACAGAGAAAAAGATAATTCTTGAAGTTAAATTGATTCAAATACTTAGAAAAATGTTACTTCGAAGTGGAAACTACAAAAAACGATGTTGAATAATTGTATCTACACGTTTTAATTTTTTTTTAGCGGCCAATTATTTTTCGAGCACGGTCGATTTGGAACTCTACAATGCTTATCTTATGAAGAAATATGCGTGATCATAATGTCACGTCATTGACAAATCATATTTTCTGACAGCGCTTCCTGCAATCCAGCATCATATGCTTCAGCGCTGATTAAACGAATTTTTATCTACAGAAAATATAAATAAAAATACAGTGCAAGGTATAGGAAAAAATGTTGACAGATCGTTAGTTAATTTTATAGGAGTAGAAATGAAGGAATAAGGAAGGAAACATAAAAACAAATTAGGTATATACACTTTTGTGTGATCGCTGAGAGCACATTTTATAAATGTCGTTATTCAAAAAAGATCAATCATCTGAGTTATGCTTATTTACAGTTCAAAGCTTTTTACATTATAGTTCAAGGCTGGTACAAAAGTCTACTGGAAAACACAACTATAATTTTATTATTGAATTTAACAGATAATATGATCAAAAACACAAAATTGGTGGCAGAATAATTGAATTTTTATGTGAAACATTTAATGGCGCGTTTTAGTTAGGAGTGAAACTGTGCAATTAAAAATTTTAAAAAAATCAAATGTCGGCTAAAAGATCATACTAAAAATTGCAGACATCAGATAAATACTGTAATACCAAAGATACCACTACAACGTATTTAACGTTATTTCATCTTAATTGCATGCAGAGTCACAGATAGCGGCTAGTCTATATACAGAGGTCCAACGACATGACTGCCATAGCCTGGGACTGTTTTGCTGGGGTGATTTCAAGTCAAAAATGGCTAATGAACATATACCCGGAACGCTATCCTAACTGAGCTAGAAGCATTTGAAATTTTAAATAAGTAATCCCACTAATGCAGGTATTAGGTTCGACTGTTGATTTTGTTATTATTGAAAAGACCAGGTGGCTGTGAATCACAATTAGTATTTATCCGTGCTGATCCTGAGACTCTTCGCAGAGCTACCACTTCAATTCTAAGAAGAGCTAGACTATGTATACAGCAACTGAGTGGATATTTTGAGCAACTAAATTCAATAAAGCAATTTCTTTTTAAATGGTTTTTAAATTAGTAGAGAATTCCTACTATTACTTATCTAAAATTTCAAATGCTTCTAGCTCAGGTAGGATAGCGTTCATTAGACATTTTTTCACCCCAACAACACAGTTCCAGGCTATGGCAGTCATGTATATAAAATTCTCGTGTCACAATTTTGGCCGGGCTAATCTCCGAA
This sequence comes from Xanthostigma xanthostigma, assembly GCA_963575645.1. Classification (NCBI taxonomy): domain Eukaryota; kingdom Metazoa; phylum Arthropoda; class Insecta; order Raphidioptera; family Raphidiidae; genus Xanthostigma; species Xanthostigma xanthostigma. The sequence continues at coordinate 21,305,610 of OY754468.1, forward strand.
ACCACTGAATTGATTTTAATAAAATTTTGTAAATGTGTACTACTTGGTGCAACTTACGCTATAGGATAGTTTTTATTAAATATTTTGTACAAAATTACGGCGTTTTCTCAAAAACACGATTTTAATAACATGTAACGACATTTGATAGAATGTACTCAAAGCTATTAGTCCAGAAGCAAACAAAAAAACTATTTTAGTACCAAGTAGCGGCATCTGTAAGAATTCGCTCCAAGCTATTAGTTCAGACACAAAACTGGTAGAATTTGCTCAAAGCTATTAGTTCAGACGCCGGGCCGCAAACGAAATACATTTTACAGAATTATATCTATCGCACCCGGGTGAAACCGACACGGACCGGATAATATATAAAACTCCAAAGGATTGATATATTTTGTGATAAATTATAAACAAGCTAGAATTGAAAATGTTACCGAATTATGGTGGAAAAAACCATAAAAATGTCAGTGCAAAATTGTTCCATATATAGGTAAGTGTCCGTAATCGCAGAAAAACAGCAAAGAGAAACAAAGTCAAATCCCGGACAGTCAAGTAAAAATGAGATAATACACTTCTAAAATAACAATAAATTCAAATGGACCTTCTGGTTCACCAGCCATAATGCCATTATGTATACATGGGACGAAGTAGAAAACTTAGTGCAGTTGCAGTAACACAAATTGAAACAACAACAGTGGTTGTGAACTCCCGCTGTTTTCCTAAAACTATTGAAAAAACATTACGAGCGTTGTTTGTTTGTTGTTTGTCGTCCAGTTGGCTCTGCGGGTTAGCGAACGAGTGGGTACATTCATAATGCTGCTAGATCACCCGTTCACCGCTCTGTCATTATTATTCATAGACAGTTGATAATATATGCACAGCTGTATCTTGCAGCTAGACACTTACCTATAACGTTTACAGTGAAACGTCACAGCTTCAAGACATGCTACATTTCAGGTTTAGAGGTTCCGTGCCACAATTCCGAGATTTCGCAAAGGACCCCGCACCAAATTGGAAAATGGCTTTTGGTGAAAATCTTTCTAACTGGAGGGAATTAATCAGTAATTTGATGCATTTGATGCGATTTTTGACGAGAACTGAAATCTTTCGGAACTTTGGCAAAATCATCTTGCTTATAGAAAAAACACACTGAATCCAATGAGCACAAACAAACGTCTGTATGTCTTTTGGTTTAGAAGTTATTTGCGTTTATATTTTTTCTGAAAATCATATAAAACCTTCGAATGGCCGTAGTTTCCAAACTAAAAGAGATACAGACGTTTGCTTACGCTCATTAAATTCAGCGTATTTTTTCTGTAGGCATTCTCAATTTCAAAAGTATATTAAAGAATTCGAATTTTGCATTTTAATAAAGGCATAGGTACCCTTTTAAAATTGTTTTGACGAAAACCTAAATCTGTGGAACTTTTGCAAAATCGTCATGCTTATAGAAAAAAACACGCTGAATCCAGCATGGTCATAAAACGTCGTGTGTTGTCCAAAAAAGTTAAAAAAAAAAAAACATTCCTCTCTCCCTTTCCATCTAACGCCACTGGCTTAGGGGCCCACGAGCTATTACTAAAAAAAATAATTAAAAAAAATTGACCCACTTCTCCCAAAGGTTTGCTATCACTGATCTAGAGTCATTGTTACGCCTGACTAAATCAAATAAAACAGACAAAACGTTTCGAAATTGAATAAAAAAATAACACGAAATAATTATTAACATAACCTTACAAATTATAATGATGATAATTGATATTTAATGTAAGCGTAAATTTTATTTCCAAAGAAGTAAGGGCGAATCGGCTAATATTTTTTTTATTACAAATCTGGATCCTTAATCATATAAGTATTGTCCTTTCAGATCTGATCGTCGCCAATAATTGTGGTTCTACTGTATGCGCGTGTCCAATTTTATCTAAAAGTATTTCAATCCAGAACCCATCAATTATAAATTTCTAACAGTTGATTATATTAAGAAGGACTGTAGTACAGGTTCCTACAATATTTTACATTAATGCAAGACTATACAATAAATATAAATTTAATGGCCGCAAGGATTGAAAATATCATCTAGTATAAAAATATACCTATAAAATATACATTTTCGATGATGGTCACAACACACCAGCGTCGTAGAATCTTCATGAAAACATTCAAATATTCAATTTTCTGCAAGGATACTATTAAATGGTACATTTGAAACACATTGTACTGTTATGGAAAAGTAAACAATTATTTTTAATTTGATTTCGCATTTCTATTAATTTTACAGTTAAACGTTATTTTCTAATTCATTAAGCCTAAATGCCTAAATACAATTGTGTATTTTTGGTAATATCTAAAGAAGACCCAAACCAGGACCGAAACGTTAGTATAAACTATAAAACAACCAGTCGATTATTATATTTATTGAAATCTTAAAAGCGCATAAATGTGAAAATAATTTAATACTACCGGCAAGATAAAAATATTAACTAAATCTAAATACGTTTAGTGATTAATTTCTACTCTATCATATATATTTAATACGTTAAGGTTAAGATGTTTGCCTCCTTTTTTAGAAAAAACCACACAATTTCTCCACATTAATTATATATCATTTTACAGATAATAATTGCTTGCTCTATACTGACATCGACAACTAAAAAATTTATTATTGCTTTTGTTTTTGTAAATTAATTAATTAACAGCAACGCTGAACAACGTCTGCCATCTGACGGCTTTAATTTTGAAACACCGTCAACACTTCGATCTGTCATCTGACCTTCATATTGTAATACAACAAAAAGAAAAACGTAATAAGCTGTGTGCAAAATTAGAAACGAATTGAATACCTGCAATAAATTTTGATTCATTAAATTGAGTTGAATGATTTATTTACTTAATATATACATTAAGACACAATACTGCATACTGCCATGTGACGGCTTTAATTTTGAAACAGCGAGCAACGCTGAACAACGTCACAGCAATGCTGCATGATGCCATCTGACGGCTTAACTCAACGCTTTTGCTACTTGCGCCTCTATATGACAATTTTAGTAAAATATTTCTTCGATCTGTAATCTGAGCTTCATATTGTAATACACCAAAAAAAAGAACGTTATAAGCAGTGTGGAAAATTAGAAACGAATTAAATACCTGCAATCATATTTAAAAAATAATTTTGTAAAATGATAATTATTATACTTATTTAGTGCGAATAATTCGCACAGGTCACTCTTGTAATTTTTATTGAGTTAAAAAAATCCAGGATTCTAATTTTAATAAGAACACGCCACTGACACATATACAAATATATTTAATGTTATATTATGTATACATAAATATTTAATGAATATTTAACGACGAATATAAATTCGAAATGTTATTAAAGATTGGTCAATTTGTCATGTATAGGAAATTAATAATAACTGTAACATTTACATTTTGGGTCGTTATACATAAAACTGTTTAAAACAATAATTCATTTTGAACATTTTGGACACTAAAATATCTATAATCAACAAAAATAATTCATTTCTTTCAACAATAAATTTCGTTATGAAAGGTAAAAGGAAAATGTCACCAGCAACGCCCAAAATATTTCTTTCTAAAATATTATGAATAAACTATTCAAACGTCACCGGAATTATTTATAACTGTTTACAACAATTTATTATTGCATACTTTTTAATAATTTTAAAATAATTTACGGACTGATGTATTAGTTTTTTTTTTCAATTTTTCTATATAAAAGTTTAAAATAAGTACATATTAAGCTCATTAGCAGAAATTGGTGGGTAGTACTACACATAAATAAATATTTATAGACATTCAGACCTTTTCTACTAATGATAACCACGGTGATTACCAAGTGTTTTATAAAATAAGCACTCTGGGTTATCACTTTTGTGTGTTTTTTATCCTGCTAAGCAAAGTGACTACTTGTTTTTTTTTAATATAAATTTTTGGCTTTTACACTTTTGTGTATTCAGCCACTAACTAAACTAAGATTTACTACTGACTAAATGTAATACTAAAAACACAAACAAAACACAATTATGAACGGGGACACAAGATGGATGGACCAAAGGATAAAGGATTCAGGGTCACGGAAGAGCCTCGGACCCAACTCGGCGGGCAAAACTTACGAGAGGTCAGGAACACGGACGGCCGGGAAAGGAAGGTAAGACACATAAGGTAAAGTGACTACTTAAATAGCATATTAAACATTAATGATTACAAACAGTTTTTGTAATCACTGTGACTGCATAATAACAGTTATTAGAACACAAATAATGGAATGTGACCAATTGTCACATTGACTATTTACTGTTGGCTGAAATTTATTTGTATCAATTCACAGCACTAGTGTTAAACTTGTAATTTTACTACCCGTACACAGACATAAAAAGCACCGATTTTATAGGGGGTGTGTAGAAAATATTTTTTTCTTCATACCTCGGTCGAAAGTACATACTTACGGCATCAATTTTAAGACAGAAAGTCTAGCATTTATGCACTGGTGGAATTACACGCTGTGATGCCGGAACTACCTACTTTCGACTAGCTAAAAGAAAAATAGTTATCATGTACACCGCTCCATCAAACTGCCGCTACTATTCGTGTTTTTAAGTATAACCTCAAAGCTGAATGTATCTGTGTTTTTATGTAATTATTAAGTAATTCATTAATGTAATTAATAAGCGTAGTTTCGACCTCGGGTATCATGACGCGCAGTGCAAGAATCTCAAACTTTCTGCCATTGTGGTGTAATACACTATTTTTTGCTAATCATATTTACCACTCATCTTGCTTCAATCACTGTTTTAAATCAGTAAAATTAATTTTAATTACCGCGTAACTGTTCAGTGAAGAAATTTTTAATTTGTTTTATTTTTTTTTTTACTTTAATTAATAGAATTTCTTTATTAATATAGAAATTGTCAGAAGTTTACACCTGATTGTCTATAAAAATTACATATATAGGTACCTCCCACTGTTCCAAGTGTTTGCTTTGTGTGAATATTAGTGTAAAATGATATTTTATATATTATTTTTTTCGTTTTTAGTACATGTGCATAACATAAATTCAATATTTATATGGATATCACTTTGAACACTGATATTTCGATAAGATAAGAATTTTTCTTTAACCAATTCTTTTTTATTGCCAGCATATATTCACAAGCTAACATTATTTGGAAGTTAGTTAAATCTATGAAGGGTTTCAGAGAGAAAATACTACAACTAGAATCTCCAACTCAACTCAACTAAATCGTATACAAAATCAACATACCTAATTATTATCTACACTAATATTACTATAAACAGGTAAAGCTTGTAAGTTTGGATGTAGAAGGTAATATTCCAAACTACTCATCCGATTTCAATTTTTTTTTTTAGAAAAAACGGTGGCTATCTACAAATTCAGGTGAAACCGGACCTGGTCGCTAGTTAATTATAAAGAGAGAAATGTTATTTTCATTTTCATATCTTTAATAAATCCCGGTCTCAAACAAAACATTTTAATCCGGTTCGTCAATAATCCGACATTACCAGTAATACAACGTTTTTCTCCAAGGCCCCTAAATGCATTATCTATTCTTTAATCCGGCGTTTACGATACACCAACGTCGATAATGCGGTTGACACCGTCCAAGCTCAGAATGACAGAATAAGTTACCCCTACGAACACCTCAAAATTATAAAGTGAAAATGCCTGAAAAACATGTAAGAAACATGTTACGCCCGCCAGACTAGTAAAAATTTGTTATTTTTTTTTTTCTAGTTAGCAACGATTAGGTATACCATATTTTTTCATTAAAAATTGTGGTATAATCGTTGCTAACTAGAAAAAAAAATTTTTTATTCAATAATTACGGTAGATCCCTTTTATATACTTTAATACATTTTTCATCAAAATATTGTTTTTTACCATGTCAGATTCAATTTTTAAGCGCCGTGACAGCGTTTTTTCATGAACAAATCAGCTTTGTGTCAAAACACCACCTTAATTTTTTTCTGAAAGAAGGTTTGACATCTATTTTATGCATAAAAATTGGTTTGTCTGCGAAAAAATGTTTTTTACTATGACAGACTTCATAAAAAAAAATTTATAACAAATGAAGTCTGAGAAATTTATTAACAAAAATTGTCAGCCAGACAATTTTTTTCAAAAATGGTACATTATTTACTACAAATTGTATAAATTTCAAGCAGGTGTTTTGGAAAAAAAACATGTTTTTTTAAATTCAAAAATTCATAAAAAATAACAATTAACAAATTTTGACTAGTCTGGGGGGCGTAACATGTTTCCTACATGTTTTTCAGCCATTTTCACTTTATAATTTTGAGGTGTTCGTAGGGGTAACTTTTTCTGTCATTGGAGCTTGGACTATGAATTTCCAGTAATCTAACGATGTCCTCGAAACGGGAGGTGCCGGATAAGTGATGTTCTACTAGTTCGGATGTTAAAGTTCGCAATTTGTTTGGTATATATCAGGTTCAATCTAAAAAGTTTTTCTGTTGTTCAGTTTTCACTTTGTGAAATATATATTTTCCTTCTGACCCCTTCATAAATATCAATAACCCTAAACGATTATTCAATTTAAACAGTTTTTTTTTATTCTTAGATCGTTATAATAGATAAGGTAACATGCTGTGCTATAATATGCACCCCATTATGTTTTTTTTATAATATGACCTTATCTGATCAAACATATTAACCTAGTTAAAGAATGACTATTTGCTATGATTGAGCTAAAAATATTAAGTTCCGATTTTCTTTATTGTACAAATAAATCAGTTTTTTTAAAATGATACTAGCTGTAAACTGCCACGTTTCTAATATGTTAAATTTTACAATGCTTATGGGTATACTATATTTTTTGTTGCTCGATTGTCTATACAGATATAGAGATAGTCTGGTTTGTCGACTTTAAAACACGCAACATATAATTGTCCATGTGAGAAGCATTCGTGTCTAGATCCAAAAAATTCAATTCAACAATGCAATCGGTAACACTGAAAATGCTGAGTGACACCAGCTGTCACGAAGCACGCTGTCCGGCATTTATGTATTTAAAAAGTTCGACATTGAGTCATGGTTTTCTTCCAGATAAGGTGAGCTTAAATTATTTTTTTTTAAATGCTGGTAAGAGGGATTACCATAAAAAGTCGCAAGAAACCCATTTACAGTCACTGAGTCTATATCATATTTTGTAGATATATTTTTTCTTATGAAAAATAGAAAAAACAGTGAATATTTAACACTTTTCTTTAAGAAATCTATATACTTTTATGATCTCAAGAATTATTGAGCCCAGAAAAAACCATCCAGTTCTTAAAAAAGATATTTTTACGTAATAGCTAATAAAAGATACAAAATATTAAATATGTACTATAAAACTTTTTTATGCCGCTGGATAAATTACAAAGTCTGATTTGATTACAGACAATTGTTTAAAAGAGCGTTACATTTATATATAAATATATGGTTTAATATTCAGAATGCAAGGAATGTAGATTGAATACGATTCAGTCGTATAATAATGATAATATACTAATAAATTGTTCTTTTTTCGTATAATTATATTAAAAAGTCATTTAAGAAGCGTAAGAAAATATCATATACAACATATTTTACTGCAATATTATACTTCATTCAACTGACTGGTTCAACTAAATTTTTACTCAAAGTCAATTACAAAAAAAAAAAACAATTTCGATAATTTGTCAAAAACTATAAGTACTAAAAATTAAAAGAAAAATTGTTAAGCAATCTGTAACAAGACACCCTCTTGACAAAAAAAAATTACCCACAATTTTTAACCCTTCAAACAGAGACTAAATAAGTAGTGTAACCAGTATGGCGTCAGTTACTGGGTAACGCACACACTGCACCGTTCATGGCTTACATATGTGTAGTGTCTGTGAAATTAAACAACTTTGGTAACTATGGCGAAAACAGGTGGATAGAACCGAAGTTTACCCAGGTAGTGATAAGGGCGTCATCTCGCGTGCGCCAGAAAACGATTCGTCTCGAAACACAGCAAGCACAGCTAGGTGTCCTGGTTATAGACTTCGTGGTAACAACACTCGTTACATTAGCAGTTAGCACCCCCCCTCGCGTGGGAAAAATTAAAAAGGAAAGATCATTTTTCCATCCAACTGCCAAAAACCCACATACAGAATACATGTTGAGATATTTCACATTATATTGAAAAAAGTATAGCAGTTATTATGTTTCTAAAAAAAAACAATTCTTGCTAATAGGGTGTAAGCACAAACAACAAGTATTTTATACACCAAAGTAATAAAGTACATATAAATATTTTAAAATCCAAACTGCTACCGGCGGTAGACAAATATGTACGTACTACATTTTTATTTTTTCTCTTCAAGATTATAGACAACAGAACAGCTCTCAATTGAAATTAGTATAATTTAATATAATTTGATCAAGGGGAAACGATTTTTTACACAAGAGTTTTTATAGAACGTTTTTAGATACATTTTAAACAGCAACGGCATATAAAAATGCATTATATAGAATGTCCCAGAAGTAAGGCGATGGATTTTCACAATGAAATCTACAAGCCCTTTTCTATTAATCATAAACGATATACATACATACATATCTATATGCGATGACCGGTAATTGCTCGTATTCCTCTCGGGAGAAGAAACTATGACTGATTTGGAATCATTTTACCTTATCACTTGGGGGTCGGAAATGCATCATTTTTTTATGACACTTTTGTGAAGAATTTTTATTTAATTTTTTTTATTACTCATGCGGGAAAAATGGTATCTTTACGCATGCTGTTACGGTTGAAAAGTGGCTATTTTCATTTGCGTGCGCAAACTTTATTTGTCGCACTGAAATTATTGTTTGCCGCACGCAAATTCAGAGAAAAAAACAAAATAATAACGGTGTTAATGTCAACGAAACAAACTGTCATTTTAAGCAGATTGGAGGTTAAAATTTTCGATTATGGACTTCTATTCTTGACAATTTTAACAATTTTAACTGTATTTTCAACTTTTTAATGATTTAATTTTAATTTTTATTACTTCTAATTTCTTTTTTTAATTCGTAATAAATTTTTAATTTCAATTTATTTAATTCGTAATAAAAAATAGTATGTGCAACTCGTGCGGCATTGTTGATTGCCCTCTCAAGCGAATGAGCGCACGAGCGAAACGAGTGCGCTCAACTTCGCTTTCGTGGGCAATCGACAACTTGCCGCACTAGTTGCACAATATAGTAATGTGCAACTCGTGCGGCATTGTCGCACTAGTTGCACAATATACTATTTATTTATCTAAATTTGTATGAATATTGATGAGACTCGCACAGCTGACACACTACATTGCCGGTATGAATTTTAGTTTTAATAACTTCCCAGTTTATGGACAGTTATTGTAATGGAACCGAAAATAGAAATAAAACATTTTAACGTTTTTGTTTCAGGGTCACTAAAGTATTTTTACGGTATTTTTGAAATGAATAAATGCGTGTGTGTGTTTTTCACAGGAGCAAATTAAATATAAAGTAAAAAAAAAATCGTCGTTCACGGAAGTGACACCGCAGTGGAAAGCTATGTAACTCAAAATATTTTTTTTCTGATTTTGATAAAAATTAAATTTCGTCATCGGGCGTATTCTCTTCGTTTCGTGTTCAAAAAGTCCGCACACTTCCATTTATTTTTATAACATACCGAGCATAAGAATAAAATTGCAATCAAACCATTAAGGTGCAAAGATATATTACTGTCTTCTTTTAAGTCGTAAGAACTCGTTGGCTCTGATTGGCTAACGTCATAGACAATAGACAAAAATTTTTGAAACAAAGATACTATTGACTGCTCTGTTTTAACATGTCTATTGCATTAACAGCTGTCAGAGACTTTGTTTACATTTTGTCGGAATGAAATAGAGATATTGGTCAGCGTGCTGGCCTTTGGATCGCACTGTCGTGGGTTCGAATTCCACCTCTGCTCATGGATATTTTGTATTTGTCGTTTAGATCCAGCTTTGATATTTAATGATACTGGCCAGATACCATGTGATATTCTCTTGTATATTATGTGCATATGCTCTATATATACAATTGGATATACCTTTAAAAAAAAAATAGAGATATCTTTTATTTCAACTTTTCCTATCATCGGAGAAATCAGGGAATTACTTTGAAAAAAGGAACGCAGATATATTTTCGATACGCTTTGTTGCCTCACCGCACATTGAGCAAATAGACAATGTTTGATATAGTTAATTGTAAGATATATGCACACTTCTTCCATGAAGGACACGATTTAGGTTAATCAAAAAAATCAATTTTAATTTTGGTTACTATTTATAATGAAAAGTTGCAACATAATTTTGTGACACCACTGTTAAATAATTTGTTATACATTGTTATATAATAAAAACGTTGCCTCTAGACAGTATTTATTCGAGATTGTAATAAAAGCAAACTAAATATCTATACTTACATTTTTATAATACAAAATGATTTCTTTTATTTTAATGTTGAATTAAATTATAGGTACTTACTAATTTTATTAACGCAGGTCGAAAACCTATAGTTTTTAATTTTAAATTAAAATACATTTAAGATGTCAAAGTTTTTTTCTATGCAATCGAGCGTGTGTCCAAGCACATTATATGTAGAAAATATAAACGAATTTATATAAGGTTTTAATTTTCACAAAAAATGATATCCATTCATTCTTATGCTCTACCCCAGCGTCTTCCCCACGAAACTCTTAACAATTTACCATTTATTCTTTTTTAATGTTTCTGCTTAATTTGGTAACTTTTTTATGTAAAATTTCTTGATTCAAAGGATGAAAAATGTAACGAAGGTGTCGCAATATACGTATACCGTATCCTATAAAAACTGACTGTAGAACACTAAGCTAAGACGGCGACGAGATAGAAACAGTCGCCCATAACCTAAAAGCCGTAGGTTCGATCCAGGCGGTCTGTGAATTATTATTTATTTTTTTTGTTTTCATTTTTTACAATCAAGTATACCAGTCTTAGTGTAGTGTAAAATAAAAAATCTCTCTTTTTTGTATCAAAATTGCCTGATATTTTGAGCCCCATGGGCCATGACAGATCACAGGCGCAAAAAGCGAGCACTTGTTCTCAACAAATCAAAAAGAAAGAATTTAATTTCATATTTAACTGTCAGTTACTATAATAGTATAGAATTCACTGACCTATATTATATACGCTTAAAAACAGTTTTGGTAAAATTCATTAAAATACGACATGCGATTTTAGAAAGCGCATAGTATATGACAAAATCGAACGGAAATAAACTAGTAGTTTTATACAGATATAAAAATTGACCACAAAAATAAAATTAGATTCGTACCGAAAAGAGAAAAACAGTTGAACGATCTGCAGCGACACAAATGCAATGAGAAGATAGGATAGCAAAATGCATCATTGTGAAATGTCTGTGAGAATTGCTCTTGGAGGCATTTTCCGTAGAGGGAGTTACCTATATGCTGTTGCCGATAGCATGTTGTTGGTCGGAAATTGAAGATCTAGGCCAATATACAGATTGTCTGAACAAGTAAGTATACAGGAATGGCAAAAGTTAGCACTGCAAAACGTGTGCTGTGACGTATTTAATGCCACGGTACAATGCAAATTGCTCAACTTCTACTGAATCTGGTACCTCCTTTCAGGCCCCTCTTTCCCACTGGGTACCCCGGTCGATAGGGCCCCCTAGTTCCTGCCAGATCACCAAACTATAACCGATATTTATTACCAAAAAAACATATTTATTTCGAAAAAATCAAACGATAATGACTGACTTATTAACTTATTATCACGTTACCCTTATACTCTCGCAGAGTAGAGCAAACAAATTAGCAGAAAACGATGCCTTTGAAGAAACGGAAGGTTTAATATACACCAGGCATAGCTGTTTAGTGTAAATATTCATTTTTATTTTTTTGTAAGAAATCTGAAATTGAAACTTTAAACGCGTTTTTCTCAAAACTACGTTTTTCTAAGCGGCGCGGGTGATTGAAAGAATTGTATACAACCGATTGCTTTCAGTTTTGCACAGGATTTTCTACACAACAATAACCTCGTCCGGTACTAGAATTACTTAATTATAAAAATTATTTCTATTTTTTTACCGATTTTCAACGAAAGAAACACGATTTTCTCGTTGTTTTTTTTTCTAAAATCCGCCATTTTGTTATTTATCAATAAAAATGTTTATTTCTAGTACGGGATAAAGCCACAAGCCTACGAAACAATAACCAATTTAATTTTTATAATTCAGTTGACTCCAAGTGACGTTATCACCCGTGCTACCCACCTACCTCCATTTAAAGTTGTCTACTTTAGGTGAAAAAACAATTATAAAATGGCGTAAAATTAAGCAAAAAAACATTTTTTTTCTTAGTTTACGATGTCAGTAAAAACATGTAACAAAATTGAAAACATCGTACATTATTTTGATATTAAAAAAAATTCTGAAATAACGGTTGAAAACGAGCCTGAACATAGGACTACGTCCTTAACCTGTTTGTCACTGATATCCATAGAATGTGATATTATCCAAATATATCCAGGGACTCCAATAGGTTAAAGACGGCCCTGCTTCCTTTAATGGGCGGATTTTTGTCTGAAGTTATTGGATTGATAATTTACTAGGCGAAATATAAGACCAATATCTAAAAAAATGTAAGCCGTCGTGGAACGCCTGGCAGATGTGAAACATAAATTTAAGCGAAATTCTAGTAACTAAATTTCGTCCTGTTATCTAGATGTCGCCTTCAACAAAACCAATGTTATACTCCAACGCACACACACCGCAAGCGTTACGCGCTGTCATCTAGCGAAATAATAGTAACTAAAAAACGTAACGTCGTCCCATAACAGTGTCGTGCTTTCACAGCGTCGTAGCATCTAAAGAACATTTCTCTAATACGGTCCTATTACACTGCAATTCAGTCGAAGGAACTGACAACTATCGCCTACACCAAATACGATTGTTATTGACTGTCTCAAGGTCAAAGAAACTGTTGAAAACTATATATGTATTCTTTCTACTATGACCACAGTATGGACGCGGATTCATGACTGTTTTTGAAAAATCATTGTTGTGACTAACACCCGGTATATGCGGATATCTGCTACCGGTTTTATACGAAGCTCCGGCAAACTTGTAATACTAAATTACTGACAGAAAAATTAGGGGATGCTAGCGACGCGATAGATGGAGGACACGCGTGATATACAATAAGCACGTGATATCACAAAACACGCGATGCAATGCTACGCCTTCTTGATGTCAGTTCAGTGGACGTCGACGTTGTCCTACCTACAAACAAGCAGCGTCTTTCCAGTTGGCAGGTTCATATCTTTCAATTGATAAATTTATCAGAAATTTCCAGTTTATGGGCTGAAAGCTTCAAGAAATCGGCTGTATTAATGATACCGCTTTTAAAAATAAAGTATGTAACAGTAAGCAAAAACATATTTCAGCAAATCGTGAACTTGATTTTGATCCCTCGCGTTACAAAACGGAAACGCGTTCAGAATAAAATAGGTAAAAAAAAACTTTTAAATTAAACGCTTTAATAGGTCATATGCATGATTTTTTTTATCTCTAGATTGGCGCTCTGGCAAAAAAAAAAACAAAAACCCCAAAAAAATAAAAATCCCAACTCCTAACCTCGACTATATTCGTCAGTAGCGAACTCGCTTTGATTCTAACTACGTAGCCTAGTTTTAAAATTCAAATATACGTAAATACTGAACATATTGAAATGAAATAAACATAACTATGTTTGTGGCAATAATTTCTAACATTAAATAGTCATATTTTGTTTTTTTAAATTTTTTGCAGCATCATTGTTGATAAATACAATCCACTAGTAAAATGTCATAATGTCAAAACAGAAAAATACATTTTTAAAGAAACGGTCACTGTGAAGACAAAGTTAATTTGACAGGCGTCCTTTAATTTTCGCCGACAGTTTATTTGGAGAGCGTACTAGCGGCTATTGCAGAGCGAGGAGCCCCCCAGGGACCCACTTAGATACAAACACAATACATATCTACCTACAATGTAGCTGTTCTGTCTGTAGAGACTACAGAGCTCGTGCTACTGTCTTTCTCAAATGACGGCCACAGTCCAACATCTGACTAAACAGACAAAAAGAGGACTTGCAATAATATACTAGTTCACCTATGCAAGACACTTCTTATATATGTTTTTGCACTAATTTTTACTTATTGATATTATTTTACGAAACAAAACATTACCGGTATTTTTTTACACTACTGTTTATAAAATAGCTGCTATACTTGCATCAATGTAGGCATTCAAAGTGACCCATGACACATTACTGTCTCTTTACAGGGGGTAGTCCAAAAATAAAAAAGTATATATGAAAATCTATTTTACAAATTCCATCAAACTATGTGTCTGAGCGCGGTAGTCAGATAAATGTAAGTTTGGATATCATTATATTATAGTGTACGAAGTGTAATCAGAATTGGTCTTAATCGTTTAAAACTGCGTAGGGGAGAGGGGGGCAGTTTAGAACAAAATTTATAATTTTATAGAAAACTAATATATATTTTTATTTAATTACGTTTTTATTACATAGCATCTTATCCCATTATGTATCGAACCTTTTGTAGTACAATTTGAAAAAAAAAGTTAATTCTAAGCATTTGAAAAAAAATAATTAAAATTTGACTGTAATTGCTCAAAACTGCCCCAACTACGGGGCAGTTTTGAATTTGTTTGGGACGGTTTTGAACACACTTGGGGCAGTTTTGAATTCGCTTTAAACAACATTTTAGCCTACATTCATATTAGTAATATCTATTGGGAAATGAAACACATGTGTTGTACGAGTTGTAGCACCACCTGTATTTGAGCATGTCAACTTAGTTACGATGTCTTCGGCAGCTACAGCTGATTGATCGGGAACTTCAGGGAAGTAGAATTTGGTGCTGTCAAGCTGCTTTCGCATGAAGTTGATAATATATTCATTATAATAATTTGTGTCTATTATTTGACCTACGTAGTATTTGACAGCGCCTTTCTTGGTTTTGAATTGGACCAACACATAATCTTTAATATTGATATTGTATGTATCAATAGTTTTTTCTTCACAGGTCTCATCTGAAAATTCTTCGGTGTCCGTTGAATCATCATAGATTATTTCCGTCTCACTTTCTTCATCAGAACTCTCCTTACTTTTCTTAGCCTTATTGAATAGATTCTTCTTTACTTTTCTATTCTTGATCATCGCTTTTTTTTCTTCTGCTAGTCTTTTCTTTTCATTTCTGGCAAGTGTTTCCTGCTCCAGTTTATTCTTTTCAGGAGTTTCTGTCAAAATTCTAGATTTTATTTTTTTCCTTGTAGATACCTTTTTCCGTGGAAGTGCTTTTGGAAATGGTCGAACATGTTCCGGGGTAATAGGCTGAATTGAAGTTTCGGATCTTTCACGCGAATTCGAACAACATGATGTTGATGGTTGCGGTTCTAATGCCTGAATATTATCAGACATTGCGTGCAAAACTGCATTATTCGATGTTGACGTTACAGCTGCAGAGTTTTTTACAGAATTTGAAGCATCAAGTGATGTCGAAGGTTCCGATCTATCAGTAACAAACGCTGCATCATAGTCATCTTCAGAAAAAATTAGACTATTGAACGGCCAGATGCCGGTTTTCCTAAAGCCTTCTGTAATATTTTTAATTGTAAATTCCAAAAACGTCCCTCAAACGTGAAACGACCCTCCTGATATACAGGTATCTGTTTTCTTTTTATGCAATTTCTAGTTCTCTGTCAATATAACTACAGTATAATATTTCTTAGATTAAGTACAAATGAGCACATGACACAAGAGATACAATTTGAAATTTAAAATTAATTAGTGCCGACCTCCAAACATTATTATTCTCCGTTTTAAATGGCTTTTTTTGAAGATCGTTATTTTAGAAATGTTTTGTTACTTTTTATAGGTCAGTAAAATAAAGATGATTTGACCCTAACATTTCCACAAAATCTCAAAAGGGTACTTTGAAGGAACATTCATATAAGTATGATACAGAATCTGTCAAAATTGTACATTCGTGCGATGACTGGAACTTGTTAAAAAACGTTAAAAAGCTATATTTCATCAGTTTTTTGCTTGCATCTTGTCAAAATTCAATCGCAAAGGGTGCAAAAATGAGGGAAAGTTTATCATATATATTAATACGCTAAGGTTAAAGATGTTTGCCTCCCTTTTTAGAAAAAACCTCACAATTTCTCCACATAAATTATAGGTATATCATAATTTGCAGATAATTGCTTGCTCTACTGACATCGACAACTAAAAAATTTATTATTGCTTTTGTTTTTGTAAATTATTTAAAATACAGCAACGCTGAACAACGTCTGCCATCTGACGGCTTTAATTTTGAAACAACGTCAACACTTCGATCTGTCATCTCACCTTCATATTGTAATACAAGACACAATACTGCATACTGCCATCTGACGGCTTTAATTTTGAAAAAGCGAGCAACGCTGAACAACGTCACAGCAATGCTGCATGATGCCATCTGACGGCTTAGCTCAACGCTTTTGCTACTTGCGCCTATATATGACAATTTTAGTAAAATATTTCTTCGATCTGTCATCTGAGCTTCATATTGTAATACAACAAAAAGAAGAACGTTATAAGCAGTGTGCAAAATTAGAAACGAATTGAATACCTGCAATCATATTTAAAAAATAATTTCGGAAAGTGATAAATATTATACTTATTTAGTGCGAATAATTCGCACAGGTCACACTAGTATAAGTATGTTACACAATCTGTCAAAATTGTATCTTCGTGCGATGACTGGAACTAGTTAAAAAAGAGTTTAAAAACTGTGTTTCGTCAGTTTTTTGCTTGTCTTGTCAAAGTTCAAAATTGTAGCCATGGAACAGTTCTTCCAATTTTCGAATTAATGCAGGAAACTGAGTTCGTCATTTTTAGTGACTTTGCAATACGTCATTAACCAACGTCTTTCTTGGATATTTAATTTCTACACTAGGAAAAAAACTACTGAGCCGATTTAAGTGAAAATCGCACACTTTATCGTGACCGTTGTTGTGCTCTAATATAACAGTACGGACATAGTAAACAGTGACGTCAGTTGTAAGGACTCTACGCCTTCACTATACGTAGTAACAACAATCACACGGACTTGCTGACGCTTTGACATTTTGCTAAATGTACTTCTAAATTTATACAACATACAACATAAACAAAGGGTAGACAAGGGGAAATGACGCCAGAGTAAGACAGTGGCTTGATCAAACCACCCATTCACTCACCTTCTTTGTATAATACACAGCTTTAGGGCTAACCACTTTGTAATCCGTATATTTTGTCTACGTCATTTATTGTTGCGTGCGCTTTTTACAATTTGCTATACCTTTCGACCTCCAGTTGTTGTTTTTTTCTTCTTCCATTTTTACGGATAACAGGTACTATATTGTTCCTGTTCTGATCAATTTATAGTTTAAGGATATTTAAGATCATTTTACCATTTTAGAAAAGCGATTTTTTTAAGTTTTCACCTATCTGGGACTGTTCAAGATTTATCGCTCGATTTAAACCTGGCTTTACAAAGAGTATTTTAGTTTATTGAATAATTTCTTATTTTTTGACGTGATAACGTCTTATAAATTGATCACCAATCTTATAAATTGATAAAACACCGGCTGCATGCACGAAAAAGTGTAACGTTCCTAACGTTCCTAGCGTTCCTAACGTTCCTAACGTTCCGCCTGACCCTGTGAGTGCTTTTCTCGAAAACGGCCCTAACGATTTGGATGAAATTTACTGAAAAGGGATTTTGGGGGGCAAAAAATCGTTTTAGCTAGGTCTCATCTCTCGAAAAAATCGTTTTCATACAAATTTTATCATTATAAAAATCAATTTTTTAACGTATGAAAATACTTAAATATTGCAAGTAGGTTTTGGAATTTTATATAAACAATGAAATAATTGTTTTCAAAATATTATGACAGTTAATCTTTGAGACTTAAAATAAATACGAAAGAAAGAAAGTTAAAAAAAACAATTATATTATAGGTGGTAAGTAATTTTAATAAATAAAATTAACCTAAATTTGAAGCAAAAGATGCAATATCATAGATTCGAATTATTGTAATTATTATATAAATTTAGGTTATATATTACGGAATACGTTATCACGTAAAACTATCGTCCGTAAACCGACTTTACAGACAACCAATTTTTTGTTATATAATTAAGATCAAATTCCTTTTGTTAAAAAATCTATAAATTTTATGTTTTTCGTTATTTTTATATAGTCTGAATAAATTATTTTTTGTTAAAACTACCACGTTGTCATCATTAATTGCTAACAGGGACCAAAATTAAAAAAAAAAAACAGTTTCGTGATGGGGAAATAGACCAGAAAAGTAAATTTTTCTTTCAATGTCAGTTTATCGATTTTTATATGTATGCACTAGTGATAAGTTTGTTCCAAGCAGCCAGGAAACGGTGACGAATCCGTCACTCGCATGCGCAGTAGCTAAACGTGTTCCAAAACCGACACAAACAACTTCGTTTTAGATACTGCGCATGCGGGTGACGGTTTCGTTACCGTTTGCTGGCTGCTTGGACAAACTTGATGTAACGAATGTCAATTTTTTGGTCTACGCGACTGTAAATATCTGTCGCCGATATTGAATGCGAATGCGAATATTTAGTTTTCAAATCTGGCGACATTTGTCCAAGGTTAAAATTTGACAGCTGAGTGGCCGCACACATTTGTAGTGGTTCTGAATACTAGGTCGATTAATTATTAGTACCTGGGTGACCGAGCTTTGCTCGGAAAGTTAAATAAAATACTGATATTCAAATACGTATTTATTTTAAGTCTCACTTGGATAGTAATTAAAGATTAACTGTCATAATATTTTGAAAACAATTGTTTAATTGTTTGTATAAAATTCCAAAACCTACTTACAATATTTAAGTATTTCCATACGTCAAAAAATTGATTTTTATAATGATAAAATTTGTAAGGAAACGATTTTTTCGAGAGATGAGACCTAGCTAAAACGATTTTTTGCCCCCAAAATCCCTTTTCAGTAAATTTCATCCAAATCGTTAGGGCCGTTTTCGAGAAAATATTTAGGGACCTAATAATATAGGGATTAGGTCTAAAGATTTATAATCTAACTTTCGGCCCGGTCCGGCTTCGCTCGAATTTGTAGGTTGCCACCGTTTTTTCGTCGACAAAATTGATATCCACTAAAAGCGCCTAACAATAAAATAGGTATAGTAAGCTATCCTTAAAATATACATATACATATGCCATCGCGGACTTTTCTGGAGACATATATAAAAGAGGAACAATTCCACCATACATTAATTGTTTTGTAATATCTCAAAGGGATTAGGCTTTGATAAAAGCTCTCAGTCGGCTTGATTTTTTCCTACTTCTTCAACAATCGTCGTCATATTTCAACTAATATTCACGAATTATACATACAAAAGTTTGTCTTGAATCACTCTGTCTATTGATGAAAACCGTATGAAAAAACCATTTGGTAGTTTTTGAGTTTATCGCGTTTAGACAGACGCGGCGGAGGGACTTTGTTTTATAATAATACGTAGTGATGTTAAAGCAAAGGCTGATAAAAGATATAATTTCAATTTTCAAGGTTATCTTAGCGGAGAAACGTGTTATTTAAAAAAAAGGAGTAAGAAAAAAAAACTTAAAATAATTATTTTTTCTTAAATTGATATTTGCTAAATATTCGCATGAATTTTGCGAATACGAACGCAAATGTTACATAACTAGTGTGCATGATGCCAAAATAGTATCACAAACACTCGCATTTTTTTAATAATAAATCAGATGACGCGACAATATTCAATGAGTCTTGTCAAAGCAATACATAGAAACTCCGAACTACCATATCCATTGTGATTTACTGCTAATCATACTTTTTGAAATCTAGTTCTTTTTATGTGAATTTTAAAATTTAGCAATTAAAATCAGATATACCTACATGGAATTTAAATTTATTACATTCATTTTTCAATGATAGAGTTAAAATATTGCATATACATCTATTAGTTTTCAAACACAAAGTTTTTAGTTTATTTTTCGCTGGCCATTAAAATAATATGGAGTTCGATTCAAATCGCCAAATTAAAAATAGAAAAAAAAGCAACCACAAATATCATTAATAAATTTATTAATTCGACTGTTGCACGAATATGTCGAACGTTCATACTGAACCGATTAATTGGTTTCTAAAAAACAAAGAGGCAACTTGGACAAAGAATGTGTTTTTGTACGGTTGAACATTGAATAATGTTTTGGCTATTCAGATACTAATCTGTTTCTCACATAATATTTATCATACCGCCAAATTTAATGAAATGCAGGTCCGTACCGACAACTGAGTAATTAGATTTAATAATATTGTGAATTTTTGAAGTGAAAACCACTTTAGCGGCGTTGTACACTTATTTGTAATGGGTAAAAAATGTTAAACTCGCGTCAGGACAAGTAAGAACTGGGTGAGACTCTCTAAGTGATAGTAATTGCCAGATACTTTTTATACAACGTTAGACATCTAGCGTTGAAATATCGTACATAAAAATGCAATCTATGATACAAACCAAGAGAAAACTTTTTTACCGGCGTTGTACACTTTTTTTGTAATGGGTAAAAAATTATATAACTCGCGTCAGGACAAGTAAGAACTGGGTGAGACTCTCTAAGTGATAGTAATTGCCAGATACTTTTTATACAACGTTAGACATCTAGCATTGAAATATCGTACATAAAAATGCAATCTATGATACAAACCATTTTGATCAACAATTCGTAAGACGTTAATATTCAAGTTTTCACTTTCGCCGGCACTCCCGGAGTGCAAAGGGGTTTTTTAAATAAAACTTCTTTAGGCGCGACTTGAGAATTACACAAATATTTTTTCGGACGGAAGTAACGTTCAGTAAAGTCTACAGTTTGTTTGCGCAATTTCCGCCATTTAAAGACATCGACTGACAGATGGCGGCATCAAAACGGATCTATAGAAACCATCTTGAACGAAAGGTGAAATATCGCTACGGATGCAAACCAATTTTGTGATCGGCCGAAGAGCTGGTGAAGTGGTCGACGGAACGCATTTATAATTTGCATGAAATACGTACAGCTGGCCCAAAATATTCTAACATTGTATTTTATTGTGACTATCCACGTGATTTATATGGTGTTATTTTAAGTTTAATTTTTTTTATAATATCTGTCACAACCGTCAAAGAAGTTTTACTTCAATCGAGGACAGTTGAATAAATTTTTGTAAAAACAAAATGTCGTTAGAAATATTTTTTAAAGTTCCCTTGTTTAATATGTTACAATTCTTCAAAATATATTTTGATTTAAGTACTGTTTGGAAAACGTTACTACAAAAATGTAATGTGCTTTAGTTCTCATAGCTTCTTAAACTGGTTATTACAGAGTAATAACCAATAATTCATTTTGCAAATAGGTATAGAATGCAAAAGATTATGCACAAACGTGCAGATCGAACGCTACCAAATCAAACACTTGCTTAAAGGTCGCCTCACAAGAGGCTGGTTTTACCGCTAGATTCCTTATTAGATTTGGCTGCTAGGTTTCAAGCATACTGCTGGATTTCAAAATAGATTTTATATGTTTGCTCCACACGATGCGAGTTTTGAAGATGGGTTTGATGCGCGCGCAGTGACAGTTCGAATGTTACCAAAAGTGAGCGTTTATTGTTTCTGAGCAGAACATAGGTTCTATGACGCCATATTTGTCTGTGGGCGTTTGTTTTCTGCTCGGTTCTTGATCAAAGCCAGCAGGGAACGAAAAATAACCCCAAGTTCTAATTTTGAAATCCAGCTTGTAACAACGCACACGAGTCCGCATTGACGTCATTTCCATACTCGTAGCCAGCACAAGTTCCAGCAGTGACAAAACCAGCCTCCTGTGCAGCGGCCTTAACATTTTGGGAACTTCTAGTGTGTTGTATCAACTCGCTTTCCTTATCTTGATTTCTTTGACTGGTTATTAAAAACAAAATCATTCCGTTTAGCAAACAGATATGAAATCCAACAAAAACGTAAAGTTAGAATCGAATACCTACTAGCAAATCAAAAACAGTTGTGTGGTTTTAAGAAACCACGACGCAAGTGAAACTTTTATTGGATTGTAGACACTTATCCATCACGATTAATTATAAACAACAATATTCACATGAATACACGAATAAAAACATGTAAACACTGTACAGAACTTGCCCGCATGACAGACTGACTATGTGTTATACATACTACACGGTCAGCTGATGCTAACCATGGGCGCCGCCATATTGGCCTTGGCTGCTCTACCGAGCGCCTACTCCGAACGCCTTTCACTTTACCCCTACTCTGCGGCCGCCTGTAATGCGACATGCAACAGACGGCCAGAAAAATTCGGGGCGATAGAATAAAAGTTTCACTTTAAAAATGCCTTGCTTAACTCGCGTGTTTGTCTCGTAACTTGGCAGTAAATACAGCCCTGATGAGCGACACTGTATCGGTCTCATTACAAATAGAAGCCGTTTGACAGCCCTGCCAGTAGCCGTGACAAGAGTGACGAAGCTACTGCAAGCGAACAAGCCTGCGCCTCTATTAGCCACATGAGCTGGGAGAATGTCAATGGTATAATTTGCATGTTACATATCGCAAATTTTTAATGTCACATTTGCATAGAAGATTATTATCGGCTCTAGGTAATGAACTGAAACATGACCAAAACACCTATACCCGTAATACATAGGTAATGTACTTATATGCATGTATACCTGTGTAACCCATAACTAACCGTACTCACTTATTATAGTGGCACTTAATCTTAGACTATACTCAAAGTGCTATTAACATCGACCACGTTGGATGTTATTCAAAGCGAAAACAATGAATGCACTTATCATACCACTAAATAGTCGCAACGAATTTATTTATGTTTATCACGATATTTGCGTTGACAAATAAAATTAACTGCGTTGTTTCCCGCATCTATTTGTCTTATAAAATTAGATGTCACTGGCATTGTTATTTGGCGATGTGAAAAACAAGTTAAATATCTAAAGTTTCAGGAAAATTGTAATTGCAAGTCACTCTTTTATGGAAAATATTGTTGGTGTTGTATGTTTTTTTCCAAGTGTATAAGCTTTCACGGCCGGCCTTGTTCCAAATCTTCTTGGTTACCTCACGAGCCTATAGTTAAAAGTTCACTACGTCTGATGTTCATCTTCCCATAGAGCAAGAGCTACTATGTATACATAACAAAACCATAATTATTCACGAATTTTTTTATATTTTGCGATATCCTCCTTTCGCCGGCGCTCCTGATAGTAAGTATATGTAAATAGTTCCATGAACGTATTGAGACGACAACGCCTTAGAATGTCCAAATGAAGGCACTTTATTTCTTGACATAACAGACCGTCTATTGTACCTAGAGGGCAGTAAACACGTCACTTTCATGACTGTGTACCATGTATACTGAACAATCTGCATACCACTGTACGTAATAACCAGTTTGAATCACAAGGCACTATTACCAACGGACCTAGCGTCCATATCACAAACGGACGCAATATTATGGATCTACAGTAGACTCCCTCTAAATGCAGGACATGAAAAAGTCATAATCTTGTTAAAAAAATCCGTCTCGACTATCAGGAAGTACCTACCTATACAAAAAAACCACGGAGAACCTAAATCACCATCATTTCAGCGTTCTTCGCCACACGTTTCTTAATTGCGGCACAATAAAAGCCAACCAGATTGTTCATTTGTGCTTTTTTGCTTAAAATAACATCAAGAACATAGCCCTTGAATGGCAGAAAGACTTCGTATATGACCCTGTATATTCGGAATTTATAAAAAGGATTAATTTTTGAAAAAATAAACATATTATGCCGGCACTTCACATGGCTATTTGTATTTGTGTATTTGGCATATTTGGCAAACAATTACCAAGTGTGGAGGGTCTATTTGACAAAATGTTGGCCTTATTTGCCTATTTGACAAATAAGGCCAATACCAAATACGCGTTACCGTGCGCTTGTCGGTTTTTCGAGGCACATCAAAGGAGTCAAATAGGCAAATATAGCAAATAAACCGTCCACACAATGGCTATATTCAGAAGCGCACGCGCCGTGAACCTGTACGGACGTGCAGTATTTTTGTGTCTGTGCTGTGAGCGAGAACTGGAACAATTACTATTGAAAATGAATTAGGACAATGAAACAGTGCTAAAATTCCTGGAATTTTGAACCTGCGTTCTGCTGCCAAATGTTTGTGGTTTGCTATTTGACTGATATGTGTGGATGGTCGTATTTGCCTCTATTTGCATGTTTGTCTTGAACGTCATATATTTTGCCAAATACAACAAACACCCAATAGCGAACACAAATAGCCATGTGAAGTGCCACCTTTAAGTATAAATTTATGTATTCACTATTTTACATCGTATATGTTCATCTATCTTTTTCAAAAATATTTTTTATGCAAGCCTTACGGTCAGGTTACAGTTTTCACACGCATGCGAAGTCTTAATGCATTTTAAAATGAGATTTGCATAAAAGAATATATCATCACCGTGCCAATATTTTAATGCTTCGGTTACATTAAGAATTTATACACCTGCAGTTCTTATCAAATCTTTTTATTACTATAATTAGTTTTGTGAAGTTAATTAATGCAATTCGTTTTATACTGGTTATGATTAACTTGTTACTGTATTCTTATCGCACTTTGTGGTCCCATAATTACTACGAAATAAGGACCCAGCTCAACACAATATTAAGTTGTATATTAAATAAAACTCATTATATTTTTTCATGGATTGCTTTCATCAAAAAGCACGCAACTCATCAACAGCAAATGAAACTTTTGGGACTTATAGGATAACTAATAATAAGACATTAATTAGTAAATCGCAATTATGAAATATAAAAAAAAATAATAATAAATCATCGCGGTATGCATTCAAATGTTAATTAATTATTTTAATTAAATTCAACAAAACCTGTGCTTAAGAGAAAAATATTTATTAAATCAACTAAGCCATTAAGAAAAAAACATGTCTATAGGTATAGGTATTCTGTGAATTACTTTTTCTTCGTTTGAAATTAACTTTTCTTATCACCGAACGTAGGTAGTTATTTATTCGGTTCATGTGTTCTTAAGGTAACTATTCCTCCGAATAAATAGCGATAATTCAATTCACCAAGGATAATTATGTTTACTGCAGATATAAATCTATTCTGATCAAATTAGCGGGTATAAACATTTATTCGCCTGAGAAAATATTAATGGCCGCCACATAGATTATAATACCTAACCTATAAACGTGGAGTATTATATCTGCAGTTTGTTCTTGTGAATTTATTAAAATGTTCTTTATTAACCTTTTGTGAAGTGTATAGCTGTAAAACATTAAAGTTAGTGGAAGTTATGTGTGCAATTGGGTTAGGATAAAACATTATTATTTTAATGAAACTTTTTTTGACGTTTACACTAACGCCATCGGTCGTATTTTTGGGTGAACGTCAAATTATTCAACAAAAAGATCAAGGAGTACAGTGAGTGTATAATTATTCTTAAACTATCTTTCTACCTGATATTTTGATTCAGTGGCGGATCCAGGATTACGGCAAGGGGGGGGGGGTCTTGAAAAATGTTTACTCCTTTTTTTCGAAAAATGTTTTTCCAATTGATATGCAGTTTTTTGAGATCATTTTGTATATATAAATTATTCCATAGTGTATTATGTACATGCGAAGTTCAAGTCAATTCTACCAACACACTCGTTTATATGAAATACAATAAAATGAATTCTATCTTTACAATAAGAGCAACATGTTCAATAAAATAAAAAAAAATTGATGTGAACCAAAGCTACATTGATTTTGATGTATTCTGCAATTCCTGAGGCTTTTTGAAAAAAGTTTGGAGAATTTCGTCCTCAATTAGATCAATTTTATGGTGAATGGCGCAGTAAGATTTTAATTTGGGATTTTTGATTCTCTAGAAGGGGGGGGGTTTGAACCCGAAACCCCCCCCCCCCCGTGGATCCGCCACTGTTTTGATTGGTGAATTGAAACTAAATTTTATTCTAACAAATAAATTTCTTCCAAGATTAGTAACTAATGACTTGAAATACATACTATTTTTGCAAAATTTATTTCAGTGAAATATGTATGTTCTTCAACATATGATAGAAAATATACCTTCTTTACCATAGTTACCGTAGCTAGTGAAAAACGCAAATACATATTATAAAACATTAATTTATCATCAGAATCAATTATTTGAAATTAATGGATTAGCTGTTTTAATAGCATGATGTTCTGTATCAACTTGAAAATAAATTAAAAATATTGCTAGTCTCTAGATACAAAAGTAATCCTTGATTTTAATTCTCCGTTAGTAAATCTAAAATTTCAAACCCTACTCTATTATAGTGATTACGTCCGTTCTTATTATTTATAAATGGGTAAATGTGTCTAATAGTACTAACAGACGGTCGAACTTGGTTCGAAGCGGACAGCGGATCTGGTCCGCTCCGTACCAAATCTGTTCGTCTGTACAGTAGTCTGCGTGTCCGCCCGGTTCGATGGGAACAGATTCGGTCGTCTGTTGCAAGATCCGCCGTACCATGTCCGTTGTCGGACCGGACCAAGTTCGAGCGTGTGTTAGCACTATTAGTAAGCAAAACATTTCGAAGTTATATAATATTTCAAATGCCACATAACATTTCGGTGGCGGCCGTCAGTTGGTAATGGAAGGGTTGGCAATTAAATCAAACCACAGTAATTTGACCTAAGCTTTATACACGCACATGCAGTTATAATTTGCATGCATGGTCTGTACTGCCGCCTTACCACCGCTCACTGGACACTGGACACACTACAGAGCCATCACGCCAAGCCGTCAGCATCTATCATTAAGTCAAACCCACAGGGAACACCGGTCCGGTTAGACTGGTGTAGCAGGGCAACATATGGGGTAAGGAACGGACATTATGTTGAAGGGGACCCTGTCCCAACTGCGATATTGATTGTGTTACGGGACGTTGCTATTACGAAAACCACTATAGATATAATCGTTTTAGTAAAATTTTTATGAATGCACTGCACGTATAGCAAATTCCGCTGAATAATCTAATAATATTCTGTCGAATAACCCTTACTTCACAGTCAGAAACAAAACCTCATCATAAAGCAAAACGCGCGACTCGAATCGACTAGGGAACGGTACGGAACTATCGAATTTTATACTAAAATAAATGACAGTCTACACATTCTATTCTACAACCACATAATTAATAGAGTTTGGTATAACCAATCCGATACGAGCTTTGATTTATTTTTGTGTATATTCGTACTAATTTATTCCCAATTTTGCGTGACCAAATGTTCTAATATTTTGGTAATGTTTTTACCATATTTACCTACTATTTTTGTTGGTGTATTTTTTAATTTCTGTCAGTTAATGTAGATTCTAGAGAGTGTCTACCATTCAGTAGAATAAAAACACTGTAGTGAACTACCCTGCAGTTTCTGTAATTTCTCGGTTCTTCACATTATTAGAGCACTTCTGATTGAACTTAACATACAGATGATTCAGAAGTAGACGCAGAAAAAATGTGGATATAATGAAGAGAGCACGTTAGCTTGGTTAAACTAATTTTATATTATTTTCCCGACGCTTATGAAAACTATCAGCAACAAAAATGGTGGTGTTTTTTTTTTGTAAATTGATGAATCACGTCAATATAAAAAGATGAAACACCAGCTGCATGCACGAAAAAGTGTAACGTTCCTAACGTTCCGCCTGACCCTGTGCGTGATTATTAAATATGATATTCGAGCGGAATACGTTATCACGTAAAACTATCGTCCGTAAACCGACTTTACAGACAACCAATTTTTTATTTGATCAATAAATTAAACATTATGTAATGGTGTTATTTCAAGTTACGTACAAATTATCCGATGTATAGCTGCGTATGCGTAATAAAAATATAAACGTATCTAATATTATTCTTAAAACGCAAGACAATAAGGCCTAGTTTATATGAGAGGCGTTCAACGCGCGTTGGCCCAACGCGCGTTTACAGTTTCTATACAATTGTATAGAACTGTTTATATGGTAACGCGCGTTCAACGCGCCACCAACGCGCGTTATCATATAAACAGTTCTATACAATTGTATAGAAACTGTAAACGCCTCTCATATAAACTAGGCCTAAGGCCTAGTTTATATGAGAGGCGTTCAACGCGCGTTGGCCCAACGCGCGTTTACAACTTCTATACAATTGTATATAACTGTTTACATGATAACGCGCGTTGATGGCGCGTTGAACGCGCGTTATCATATAAACAGTCCTATACAACGCGCGTTGAACGCCTCTCATATAAACTAGGCCTTAGATTTAAAAAAATAATAATGTTAATATCCATAGATCATACCATCCGCGTCGTAAAACCAGTAATTTTTTTTTTAACGACAGATGATCGTTAAGTAATGTACTAAGAAGAAAATAGATTGCTTACATTATTGATTTACTCACTTTATTATCGAAAATCCAACATTTTCCAAACTCTGAGCAACTTTCGCTTGTGGTAATTTAATATATTTTTACCTTTAATTGCAATCTTTTAATAAAAACACAAAATTAAAAGAAGAGTTAATACACAATGAAACGCACTTACACAAAACTTTATTAATCAATGAGATTAATAATTTTATAAATGTTGTACAGTTTTATTAAAGGTACGTGCTTCAGAAACACGACGCCCGGGAAAATGGTTAGCATACTCACTGCGTACTTTCGCAGAATTTCCACCAACTTCACTTTATAACAAAACCAGATCTGTTTTGTCAATACACGTAAAATGTGCCATACTGTTTTATGACCATCGCGGCAGAGCAACCGGCAATAACTGATTATAAAATTACGCATTTTGTATAAATTTTATAGCAGTTACATAATCGGTGATCAAGGTGTGTAATTAGTTAGTGTTAAACGAGTACATACTATCAAATTTAATTCTCCACTAGCAGATAATACATTCTTTTTATATTTTTTATCGAAAATGAACTTGCCGATTTCTTTGATATTTTAGGATAGTGATTATTTAAATTTTAAGCCTATTAGATTTGTGGAATTTTTTCCACATCTATTTCTGATTCACCTCTGTAGTTATTCAACAACTCACACTTTGTCATAAATTTAAATGACATTATGACGACTACATAATATCTTGAAATTCTTTTATTGTGATGAGACTTGCTACCTCAAGTTCCAACATACGTAATGTCTTCCTTAAATGTTTTGAACAGATAAACTAAATTGGTGATAGTAAATTTAATTGCTATTGGAAAGTAATAAATTTTAAGGAACATTAAATACATGATATCGAACATTATCTTTATTTTGGCATTTATTCAGAGAACAGAAATAAAAATACATTGTCATTAAATTCAATTCCAAGTAAAAGTATAAAAAGTAATTTATGTTTCTAAAATTTTGGAGATAACTGGTTACTTATTTCGTCACATTTCACAAAAGCATCGAAAATCACTTTATTTAATGGCTTTGATTTCTTTAAAATAAAAGAATACCATTTATGCGCACACTATAGATTATTGCGATTCAGCGATGATAAAATCCTTGCATATTGTTATGAAAATTGGTATGTATGCGAAAATTTTCATCACAAAAATTGATTGTCGACGACAAAAAGGAATACTAAAAAATATTACTATAGACTTATATCTTTCTAAATTGCTATAAAGCAAGAAAAAAGTAGATAAGTTAATTTTTGCCAATCATTTTTATAACAGCATTTCTTTTAAAGACAACTTGTGCAATTTCTTTAATTCAAAGTATATTTATACAAACTACTTATGGATTGAATGTGACATTTGCGCCCCTACTTGAGCTGCCATTACCAATTTTAAATATTATATGATCTTTGGTACAAACGCATTTATATATAATATATACATTTTTTTTTAGAATTATAATAATCTATATCTAAACTAAGATTATAAAGAGAGAATTATAATTTTGTGAGTTTGTGTGTATGTAGAGAGTAATCTCCGGAACAACTGCACCTATTTAAAAAATTCTTTCACCACTATTTAGAACGAATCTTCAGGATGGATATAGGCTATATAGTATATATTGTCGCGTTAAAATAAAAGCACGTTTCGTGGCGACCAATTTTGTTATGTAAGTCGACGAAAAAACGGTAGCAGTTCACAAATTCGGGCGAAGCCGGACCGGACCACTACTGTTTATATAAAATTAATGCAATGTAAATTTAACTGAAAAATACAAAGAACGAACTATAATGTGTTTTTCGAACTAAAAATTTCCGCATTCGAAACGCGTTCAGTATAAGCGGATGTTCGAATTAGCGGAGCTCCACTGATTGACTTGCTTAATACCTATCTTCATAGCAAATATAATAAAGTAATAATAAATATACATTTAAAATATGATACTAGTTTTATACAAAACATTATATTGTATACTAATCCCTATTCCTAACAACAACAAAAACATGAAACATAACAATGTTGTTTGAAGGGGTAATTCTTAGAAAATATAAACACTAATATTGTTAGGTAAGTATTTTACTTCTCTAGGACAATTGTGTTTTTAATATTCAGTAAAAATACGTTATGAATGATTGACAGTGACGGGTGTACAGCGTGCAATGTCCGGTGATCCTCCCAAGTACAGGTGCTCATATTTTGTATAATATGATTTATGTATGCACACCCTTGTTGTGACTGTTGTCTCTTTCATTTCCGGTTTGTTTATTTTTTGGGGTGTCAATGTGTCACCACTGATAAGTGATAACAGTCAACTTGTTATTGTTTGCATATTAATATATTTAATCTTTTACAAATAATCTTTACCACATTCACGCATTGTTCTATGATTTTCTCAAAATGATAGTTTTTAAAATTATTATTTGAAAGAAAGGCCCATTAAAGAATGTCCTCTTTTTAAACAGAAGAAATTAGCTAGGACTAGTTTTGATATTGGGTTGGAATAAATATAAGTGAAAATAAACGATGCAATACACAGCAACATACATGACAGGGACACAAGAGGAATAGGATAGGGGACATGAATTTGCCCCGGACTATTCTCGGCAGGTGTAAAACGAACAAGATGCCCAGGAAGAAGGATGACCGGGATGGGTTGAAAATGATTTCTTCAAGATCTTAAAAATTAGTGTCTAACCAAAACGATACAAAATAAAATTAGCTAGATCTTGAAGAAGACATGATTTATGTTGAAATGTCAGTTATTTGTTTGTTGAATAAAGTTTCTTATTCTTTTACCTTGTATTCCGTTTTGTCCATAAAAATAAGTAATAAATTCACGATGTTTTGAGAAAATTAATACATTAAAAGTCTAATGGAAATATATTTATAAAGTGTCAATAAATCTCAACAAATGATTGTACCCAATCTCTGTTGAGATTTTTTTACACTTTATAAATATACTTCCAGTCTACTTTTATTGTATTAATGTTCTCAAAACATCTTGAATTTATTACTTAATTTTAATAATTTCACCAGACGATTGGGAAGATCATTTAATGCAAAAACATAGTATTAAGTTTTTTCTATTTATTGTAATTATTACGAAACCAAAACCATGCGTGGTTCTTTTCGATGTGTAAACAGTTTTCTGCCTCCCAGTTTTTACTAAAGAATGACTAACTGAGATTTCACGAAAGTAATGTTTCGTGCAAGTAACACAAAGCACTTTTGTCAGCTATAGTTCATCTTCCTCTATCGGCTGTCAAAAAATTTTGAGGTTATATATAGCTGTCATTGTAATCAAATCAGAATTTTCACACATCTTTTGAGAACATAGCGAAAACTCAGTATTTTTTCTGTTTTAACTTGTTATCTAATCGAATTTTTAGAAGGACATCGTCTAGCTTGTAGTTTTGTTTCTAATTCAACTTTTGTAATGAACGCTATCCACTGCGTGCAAGAATTATACCCTGTATCAATAGAATAATGCAAACAAATACTATGAAGATCTATCTTAACAGTGATTACTGACAACCATGGTCCATTGGTAGACCAGTAGTCCGATACACAAACCACCCGACAGCAACAGTAGCCACTAGCCGATGCTATGCGCCAAGTTGAGCAGTCTGAGCCGCTTCTGTTTATTAGCACACACACGTATACATAGTCGATACGGTCATATTATGTAATTATTATATTACTACAGACCAAGGATGGCAAACCTTTCTACATCTACGAGCCAGTTTTTTCAAAAATGTTTAATGTAACCATGACGTGCCAACAAGAAACCAAAAAAAAATTTGTTGTTAAAAAAAGTGAATCACACACGATGAAGAGAATATTTTCGATAATACATCGAGCTCCATGAAACTTCTTCGTGTTTGTCCTTTAGTGATACTCAATTTTTTCGACATCTAGCATATTTTTAATTATTTCGATTTTGTACCCCAATCAATGCCGTGCAATTATAGCGTACGAAGTGCGCTAGCCAAGCTCTCGTAGTACGCAGTGTACTATATTTACACAAACCATTTCGAGCCTCCCCCCATCTACGAGGTTATACTTACAGAACTGAATTTTTTTAGTGGTTAAAGAAACAGTATAACAAATTTTATACGTCTAAGTGGAATAGTTTCCAAGATATGAGTGTACAAAAATCACGTTTTCTTTTTACAATTATACCGGTTTTACTTCTGGAGAGTGTAGTGTAAAATACACTATCTCTTTTTTAATAAACCTTTGGAAATCTAGAAACAGTAAGACACACTGCAAACGATTCCAAAATTAGATTCCATGTCATTAAGTGTTTTTAGCATTTTAAAAGACCTAACCAACAATACATAACTCGCTGAGAATCGAAATTTATTTCTGATCACGACTTCATATGCGAATATAAATCTCTACGAAATTTCCTGAAAATTGGATATAACTGTTAGAAGCTATGGGATATCCAAAAAAACCGGCCAGAAAACTTAATTACCGATAAAGATCCTGTTACCATTTTATATATTAGTATCGTTTCCACAATATTGTATTCGAATGTTAAGCTCAGCACAATCTTAAGATTTATCTTAAGAGTTAACTTAAAAGTGTAAAATAATACGGTTGTGTATTTTAACATATTATTTCCAAAATCTAAACTCTAAATTATCTTGGTAATTGATACCACACAAGAAGAACATTTATCACTAGGTGTAGAAACAGCATAAATTAAAAGTAATTTAAAACGTGTTTTATTTCCCTCGTTCTTCTATTAAATCAAGTTTGTTGTCATTTTAATCAATGCAAACCAAAACACATCCATTTTCATTTGACAACATTATTAAGTTTACACGTATCTTTGATAAATATACTTTGGTGTAAAAGTGCACCAATTTAACCGAGTCGTGATTTATTGGAAAACCTCAAAATAAGAAATAACTTTAAAGAATAGCTTCTGTTGCTACATTGTTGAAACACCCATTGTTACATGTCTATATTAGAAAAATTTAATTCTCAAACAATGTCACCATCGGGATACGAACCCCGAATCTTTCCACTATCGTATCCCGTATCCCGATGGTGACATTGTTTGAGAATTAAATTTTTCTAATATAGACATGTAACAATGGGTGTTTCAACAAAGTAGCAACAGAAGCTATTCTTTAAAGTTATTAAATAGTACGCACTATACCGTATTAAAATTCACATAAGAAATAACGTTAGGTTATAAATTTTTCATATAAACCTCTTACAAAATACGTACTGCATCCATTTTGAATACAATTATTCAGAAAATATAACAAGTTTGACCTGTTTCTGGGATCATCGTCACTGCAAATCCAAAAGCATCTTTATCAGAAATTCAAAATTTTGTTCTGATTGTGCTGTAAATGAAATAGTATTCAGATATTTTTTCGAACGGAAGTTACGTGTTTACGCAGTTTCCGCTATTTAAAGCATCGACTGATAGATGGCAGCATCGTAGAAATCATCGGAAGTAACGTGATTTAGAGGCATCGCACTGACAGATGGCAGAATGAAAGGTGAAACATAGCTACGGTACAAAACAATTTTGTGATCGGTTTCCGCTATTTAAAATCTTTGACTATCAGATGGCGGCATCGTAGAAACCATCTTGAACGGAAAGTGAATCATTGTTGGGGACACAAACCAATTTTGTGATCGGTTTCCGCTATTTAAAGGCATCGACTGACAGACGGCGGGATCAAAACGTATTTGTAAAAAACGCAGCTACGGACACAATAAGCATAGCCAACGTAATTTTATTTACGAGTGATTTTAATGAGTGAATATTTCCCAAAAACTGAGAGTGGTAAAAACAAATTAAAAGAAGTTTTACTTCAACTGCGCGTAAAGGTTACACGCACTTATGTTTTTTGTAGAATAACTTGAACTATTTTCAATTTTGTACTTTTCATACCGTTGCTTCCGTTCAGGTTAGTTGACATGATGTGAACAGCTGTGGTTATAAAAAAGTTGATTGATTGTTTTCAAGACCCTCTGTATACAAGCAGAGTGCGTGTACCTTTTACACTGTAAATAGCCACTTAGGTAGTATATTGCTCTAATTAAATTAACTGATCTACAATAACTAATGCATAATCATATACTCAGTTCATTATTTATAAATGGTAGTTAACTCTTGTATTATCAATTATCCCATGAGAAATTCTACTTGTGCGGCATTTCAGACCTTCGATTTTTATCGATTTAATGAAGATATCATGTTCTCTTAATACTATGTTATCAATATTAACCGTTTCCCTAAAAATTTCTGTAATTAATATTTGTGTATAATTGTTAATCATCAAAAATAATGCTTTATGTACATTGCTCACGCGATGCATTTGTTTATTTTCTGTTTTTTAAAGTATTATTTGTTTCCAAAAAGTTCAAATTTCAAGTATTCAAGAATTAAAAGGCATTATGTTTTTCAGAAATACGTTTATTCTGACGAAAAATTATTAATTTTAATCATAGAAAAAAATTGATAATCTTTTAACAACAAAGAAAGTTAATAAATAAATAACTCGACAATTATTATTTTTTTCCACTTTGAATACGAGTAGAAAATAGTAGATACTGACTAAAGGCCGCTGCACACGAGACTGGATTTGCGTTTATGTGTTCGCTTGTTTTGCGCGCAGTGACAGTTTAAATAAATATAAACACAGAGTCTGACTCTGATCAGAATGACGTCATGTTCGTTTATGGGCGTTTGTTCCTGTCTCTCACGTGACAAGATACTGTTTCCTGATTGCTTCTTGCTCAGAACAAGCAAAGGACCTAGTAACAAAAATAGCCCCTGTTCTAATTTTAAAATCTATTTTGTAAGCTAGTAGCCAGCCTTAATTTACTTTTCACATTATTGTTCCGTTGGTATAATTTTGACACCGATTTTAAATCTAAGAATAAGTTTATGGAAATCTGACGTTTAACTTTGACGCTAAAAAATACAACAAACACATACACAGGAAAAAAATAAAAACACAAAACAGATTGCATAGATTATAGACGCTAAACTGCTGAGTTCATAAGCTAATATAAAAAAGCGAGTGTGCTTTAGACTAAACGACTGAAGTAAAACTTCTTCTTGCCATGTATAATATGTAGGTAATATATAATATATTATAATATATAATAATGATACAATAATATTCAATAATCTATCATGATTAGATATCCTGATTTAACGACACAATATAACCTCACTCTGTAGCACATATCTACAAAGACGAAATGTTTAAAATATAATTTTTGATTAATTAATAGGCAAAATATGTATATATATTTATTAGTATAATCTATAATATAAAAATGAATCGCAAAATGTGTTGGTAAGCGCATAACTCAACAACGCCTGGACCAATTTGGCCAAATCTTTTTTTAAAATGTTCGTTGAAGTTCAAGGATGGTTTTTACGGCGAGAAAAATTAGAATTATTGCTGGAAAAACCCTAAAAATAGCCCTTTTCTTTTTCCCATACAAATGATTTCTAACTAAAACGTAGTCAATTTGAGCTTTATTGCTATGGTATAAAGTATTATTAAAGACACGAATTTTTTTTTAAATTCGTATCCATGGTTTTAAAATATAAACAGCCTTATGTATGATTTGAAAAAATTCTGTCAAAAATTAAAAAAACATTTATATATACTTTTAACATTTTTCATCATTAAATAATTTTCAAGTGATTTTATAACCTCAAAAGTACTCAACACGTGACACGAGCTTCCAATAACAACGGATTTTGTGTTGTAAGTATACTTTTTTTTATTCATATCGAAAATGTTGTTGATCTTATAAAAATTGGTCGATAATTTATTTATTGAAGAGTACTAAGCAGACGTTAATCAAAGATTCAAATATCCCCATTCGTTCTTTTGCACCGGGCACGACGGCGCAGCCGGAGTGTTCGACATACACACATATACGTCCATGTATATTTTAAAATAAATAAAATAGATAGATAGATGTTCCAATTATATAGATATATATATATATAATACTGTTAGGCGGTACGAAGTTCGCCGGGTCCGCTATATATAATAAAATTCTCGTGTCACAGTTTTCGTTGCCATACTCCTCCGAAACGGCTTGACCGATTTTGATGAAATTTTTTGTGCTTATCCGGTATCTATGAGAATCGGCCAACATCTATTTTTCATCCCCCTAAATGTTAGGGGTAGTCCACCCCTAAATTTTTTTTCTTCCTTCCCCATTCGTTCTTTTGCACCCGGGTGAAACCGGGCGGGACCGCTAGTTTATAATACATTTAAAAGGATTTATTAGCTAACCTACATTATTTCCCGTTACAAAATGCAGCAAAATTCGATGAAATGTATTTTTCATTTTAAACGTCAAATAGTTGTCAAAATAAAGAATTTCGATTAATGCTCCGTCTTTGTCGCACTCACTAACTTATATCTCCCTCTCAATTTCCAATATACGAAACGTAACTCTCTCTCTCTTACTATCTTCACTAACTTAACTAACTCCCTCTCAACTACCGTTTGCCTCGTCCGATGATGCACTTCCGTAAACGCTTTCATCAGGCATTTACCAGTGTTACGGTTATAATTTTCATATAAATCAAATTATTAACTATTAATGAACAATCGTAATTATTACAATATTACGGCTATATAAAAACTCAATCAATGCTATATAACTAGTACATAGCCAACTTGTACATAGCACTGATAACAGCTGTAAAGGCACCGTGCGGTTGTCGTATTGCACACCTCCCACCCTGCGCTGATAGCTAGATGCGCTCGTACTGTGTTATCTATGACCTTATTGGTTCACGTGATTGACTAGTGGCCAACGTCGTCTTATCGCCGCCGGCCTTGGCCTATATAAAGCGCTGCACGCTCTGAAATCATTAGAGTGGCCAGTGCAGCGAGAGTTGCCACAGCCGCTCCGACCAACCAACCTCTTCCCTCCTCTGACGTTATATACGGGAGTTGACCGGAAATAGCGATCAGATATCCTGTTCCTATATTTGACGTTACACACGGGAGTTGACCGGAAATAGCGATCAGATATCCTGTTCCTTTATTTGACGTTACACACGGGAGTTGACCGGAAATAACGATCAAATATTCTTTTTCTGGAGATCGTTTAGGGGAGTTGACCCGACGCGACTCCAGAAGCTTCTCTATCCCGGAGATTGTTTAGGGGTGTTGACCCGACGCAACTCCCGGATTCCCGGACCTTATTTTGAACGAGGCGACTCTCAAATCAAATTGTTGAACTGAACTGCCCATTGAACCGACCAACAATAACGATTTGCCCTTTTACCCTTCTTTAATAAAAAAACACAACGTAGAGTCCTGAATTTAATGCACTATATTAATTGTTACTTTAAAGACCCGAGATCTGTATTTTTGTCCGAGCGTATTTTGATATAATATATTTTCTTTTGTATGTATCGTATTTTATAAATTAATTGTATTTCTTATGCTTATTTCATTTTTAATAAAACTATTTAAAAATATACCTCAGAATCATTATTTAAAATTTAACCATAAAATATAAAACGCAACACCAGCTTACTTCCCAAGTCAAGCGTGCCTAAAGAAATTTTACTTCAAAAACAGAAACGTCCTTAGCTTTGCCGAAGTGAAAATATTTCTTCAAATCTCTCATCTCACTTCAAAAGCCAAACAACCAGTATAGATTACTTTTCTGTCAAAGGTTATTAATTTGTATAGTTCGTCAGTCATCTACAAAACGTAGTTTTAAACAAATGAATGTGTTTTCAATTTTAATGAATAACGAATGAACGTTTTTCCGTTTGCCAGTAATTATATTTTTTAACTGTTCAATTATTTGCAATTAAACAGACATAGGTATTTGTAGGTAGAGTTAAGCATCACTTGTTATCTGGCACTGACAGTTTGTTCCCGCGGCAGTTATTGTTTTTTTAATTATGCTTTAGTTGCAGAGGCATTCCAGTATGATAACTTGAACAGTGGCAGAGACACAGTCCTGCATTTATAGAGTTGCAGTCGTGAAGTTCATTAACGTCAAATGTCAAACTTTACCTCCCATCTTTTGATCATACCAGCGAACATCTGTACTCTTATTATATTTTTTGTAGACACGAACGTTTCATGCAGATTTTTTATGTAAAACATCTAATGGCGCGTTTGGTTGAGAATTAAACCATGTAATTGGCGCGATAGCTTAATGGAACGACGTTCAATATCAATACGAAAAAAAATTGCCTGCCCATTTTTGTAATACAGTGTAAACTCTATATAGCGACACTCAAGAGACTGTGCACTTTGTGGTGTTATTGAGAGTTGTTAAACGGAGAGAAGAAATAATCCATTAATATTTTTTTAGTATACCTAATATATATTTACTCAATATATAAAATTTACAACTGACCAACAAACATTCATACTATCACAAATTACAACGTTTATTGCGTAGGTATAGTCTGTTTTTTGCTACTCCAGTATTTTAATTGAATTTTATTATATATTTTATTCATATCTTGAGATACTTTGTGATCAATTTGGTTATACAAAGAGTACTTTTCGAGTAATTAACATATGAAATATAATCCCAACAAACAAAAGAACCAATTTCTTAGAATCTTCGGTACGCATGAATCCGACAACAAAGCCATCAAAATAACAAACAAGTACTGCTTACTGCTTAATTATGGCGTATTATTTAGACTGTATCATTGTATGAGCAACAAGGCAAACCAACTAGAGTTAAGTAATTTCGACGTTTTAAGGAGTTTGTCGTTATATAGAGTGACGTTAAATGAAGTTGACACTGTATTTAAAAGCAGCCAGAAGGCTCTGAGAAACAATAAAACCGTCGACAGATTTTGAATTCTGAAAGTTTCAACACATTTACTGTAATCATGTGTTCAGTAGCACCCCATTTATCTCCGAAATATTTGCACTATGGAAGAAACAATAATTAACATAATTTCTGGCAGCAAGGAAAATCCGAAATTGTTTTATTCGAAATGCGATCTAGCATCGCTAAAGGATATTCACACGTGCGCTACTGAAATACCATCAGCATTGTATTTATAAAATAAATTTTCATAGATCCCTTTTATTGTGAGTCAAAAAGCCATAACAATTATTATCATTTGCCAAACATTCTATGCACACCTACACATCCATACAAACCCAATTTCGAAAACACATAACTATTTTAATTGTTTTCATAATTATTATTGTGAAATAATTGCTTCAGCGTCCCTTTCAATCCATAGCACGTATAAAGAGGAAAATTGACAAGTTTATTACAACATAGTTACTGTATTTTATGTTAATAGTTAATACTAAAAATAATTTTCCTGTTATTAATTTAATATTCAATAAGCTTTGATACAAACAATAATAGATACAATTAAATATCTTCTAAAGCGTGTACTCGTGCATATTTATACAATAGTACTATTTACAATCAACTATATTATGATAGATAGATTGTAGATTATAGACGCTAACTGGTTGCGTCGTCAATAAATTAACAGCAAAGGTACCTATATAGATTTCTATATAAATAAAAACATTCATAAAAAAGCACGCCTAGATCAGTCTCTTTTAAAAATCAGTAGACTATAGAGATATTACAATATACATATAGAGCAGTGAAATTGGCTGCAATTAAGAGAGAGAACAAGTACTTACCTCTACGGTAACTAATGATGCAAAACAATGCTGATTTGAGTAAACAAATTTCTGGTTTTCTGCAGTCTTCTCTCTCTTAACTGAGGACACTTTCACTTACGGCAAGCATACGCACTAGCGTACTTTAGTTACTTATATATTTATGCAGTAGACCGACATAATCGGAATCATTTCCTAAAACCACCAACAGATCACCAGGACCAATCCGGATCTACTGCCGTGTCACGTGTGTCCCTAAACTGAACAAATTCAATTAAAACATGTGACTGTGACTCGAGTGTCACACGTCTCACAAAAGGTCGTTTTTTGGAGCCATTAAGACTCCGTGCGTTAAGCTACAGTGACCGATAAGAAGCCGTGTTAGGACAACCTCCTCCATCTGGAAGGACGGCCACCATGGGTCAACTGTAGGTTTAATAGGTTTTAATTTCTTTTAATTAACAGGACTCCATTCATTCTTCCAAAGCTGCTGAACATTCTTTTAAATCGTCACCGATAATACTGAACAAATTTTGACAATTAGCGACTTTAGCTGCAGCGTCAGCCAATTCGTTTTCCACTATTCCCATATTATTATGATTTCAATGGCAAAAGCATTAAAAAGATATTTAATGTAATGTAATGTAATGTAATAGTTTATTTGTATACTAAATATAGTTATGTACAAAAATAGTCAAATATATAATAAAATTTACAAAAATAAAATTTACAAGAAATCTTAAAAATTATATAGACACAGATCATTTAGTAAATTTTTTATTTGTATTGTAAATGCAGGTTGTGACAATTCTCTAGTGGCTATGGGTAATTTATTATAAAATTTTGGAGCCCAAAAGTTGGGACCATTTGTTAGTTTATTAAGCCTGTATGAAGGGATTCTGATATCCTCTCTGCTTCTAATGCTATAAGAGTACGCTCTCAACAATTTCAAATTTGACTATATTATCTTTGATATATTTCAAATTTTCTAAAACAAACAGGGGAATATAAAGTTAAAATGCCATGTTCTTTGAATAATGGTTTGCTCTACTTTTTGTTATTATGCGTATAGCCTTTTTTGGTAGTCGAAACACTCTTATAGCATCGGGAGTAGCTCCCCATAATAAAATACCATAAACCATATTCGAATGAAATAGGCCATAATAAATGTTTAATGGGGTTTTAAAAGATACATACGCAGATATTTTTCGTAATATAAAAATGAATCTAGAAAGTTTCTGGCACAAATTATCAATATGGGTTTTCCATTTTAAATCATTGTCTATATAGACACCTAAAAACTTCACAGATACATTTTCTTTGGGATTTTACTTTGAACCTAATGAAGCAATAATTAATTAGGTTGTTCTTTCCAAGAAATTTGTTTCTACAAAAATAATTCATAAATATGAAAGAAATGAATACTGATTATGAAAACAAAAACGATTGAAGAAAACAAATGATAAATGGTAAAACTTTTTAACTGGAGTAATGAGAGAATTAACAGCGGATCCCTATGGGTTCGTTTGTTCTCAAACCCTAAATTAAAATTAATGCAATAGTTTCAATTATACATATTTTAATGAGTCGACTCCAAGGATAACAAAAAGCAATGCACAACTTTCCCCTATTGTCATGAGGACGCGGAGTTAGTGACTCCCAACGCGACGTTTGCGGCAAGTGACGCGACAGACGAGCGGAAAATTCAAGTGTCTGCACACTACACTAACTTCATATAATTTATAATGACGGAAATGTATTGTCAACTACTGTATATTACGTAAGTGCTTCACTTCTCTAGTGTAGAAATATGTGTGTGCACATTGCTCAACTAAGTACTTACACATGACAATAAATAAATTAAATCAATTATCATTAACCTATTTCTTAGCGCGACGACCAAATTGCAATCTTCCCACACGACGTTAGCGTTTTCACACATGGCAAAATAACGCTACCGTTAATGATGACAAATCCTCACAGCAACACTGACGCACAACGAGTGGTCTATATAAATATTTACACGAGCCAACTTAAAGACATATTTACCACCTTCATAACTCCCCTGCACCCTTCATCTCAAAGTATTTCTTTTCGTCAAAAAAAAACAAAACAAAACAAACAAGTGCGAGTCGGACTCGCGCATTGAGGGTTCCATATAAAGTTTTATGTATGTAAATAGTTCGTCCCTCACGGGAATCGTTGTTGGAAAACTGTTGTCCCCGCATACATCGACAAATTTCGCGGTCAGTTTGCCAACTAAGCGTGTAATTGCAATGAGTTCAGATGAACTGCTCAACTGTATTGCACCTCGTATATAATAGGCTATTTGTCGTGCCGTGTTGTATGCGAGATTTCTCATATTGTGCTGTATAAACGCTTGTTTTGTGTTAGAACTCGTACTGTGTACGTGCGTAACATGTTGCGGTTTAAAAACATTATTTTTTTGTGAAATTTACAGTTTTCAGATTTTTCCCTTTACTTGTGCTATAAGACACTGCTTCTTGCCAAATTTCATTATTCTAGGTCAACGAGAAGTACCCTATAGATTTTATTCCCAAGAGTCTTGACAGACATATGGACAACAAAACGATAAGGGTTGCTTTTTTCCTTTTGAGGTACGGAAACCTAAAAACGGCTACAGTTGTCCCGATCCTATTTTTGAAGTATAAATACACGCCAAAGAATCACACTACAGACTCAAAGAGGCGAAAATTGTGGAAAAAAATATCTGGAAAAATGCCACCACAAGGGTAGAAAGTTTGAGATTCTTGCACTGTGCATCATGATGCCCAAGGCGACCCGAGGGCTTCATGACGCACAGTTCAAGGCTCTCAAACCTTCTGCCCGTGTAGTTACCTATTAATTACATAAAAACACAGATAAATTCCAAGCAAGCAGCTTTGTGCTTATACGTAAAAACACGAATGACAGCTGTTCGCGACTATAAATTAGCTGGCGGCAGTAGCGGCAATCTCATAGAGCGGTGTAGGTACATGATAGATATTTTTCTTAGCCGGTCGAAAGTACGTAGTACTTCCACGTAATTCCACCAATGCGTAAATATTTGACTCTCTGCCTTAAAATTGATGCTGGAAGTACGTACTTTCGACCGAGGTATGAAAAAGATTATCTTTTACA
Organism: Xanthostigma xanthostigma; assembly: GCA_963575645.1. Classification (NCBI taxonomy): domain Eukaryota; kingdom Metazoa; phylum Arthropoda; class Insecta; order Raphidioptera; family Raphidiidae; genus Xanthostigma; species Xanthostigma xanthostigma. The sequence goes on from OY754468.1 coordinate 21,349,078, forward strand.
CGTAGGCTACACGTATGTACCCGAAACCTTGTCTCGAAAGCAGTAACCGTTTTTAGACGAGCGGAAGGGGTTTGAGATGAAGAGTGCTGGCAGTATTTGTTCAATACTTTAAAGCTAGTAGCATGAAAGCTACATGTTGTTAGCGTTCGTTTCATTAAAACCATGTCACATATTTATCTTTTTTTTTTTTTTTTTTTTTGGCAGAGGAGGAAATCCTTTTTGCGGACACCTGGATGCCTAGGTAGTGTGGGACTCGGACCGTAGTCCCATACCCACTAAAACCCCCTCATTCTCGCTCCTTGTATCCCTCCCGCGGCACTGACGTCCAGTCATTCTTTCGCGGGAGGGGGAGTTTCGGCTCAATGCCGTGCTTTCACACATGATAGGTTGCCACACCCTACATGTTGCGCAGTTCGCGTCTTCTCCTCGTGGCCCTTTTTTCCTCTTCCTCTTTTAGTGCCTCCATGATCTTCACGGCATAGTCACTTCCGGAATTCCAATCCTTTTGTGATCGCAGCATGGTTGTTACAAAGTTGCCAACAGTCAGTGTTATTCCCATGCTGCTTTCAAGGTCCTGTCGATATGCCGTGAAGCGAATGCACTGAGTCATCACATGTTCGGCAGTCTCCTCTTCTTCAAGGCACACAGGGCATTCGGCAGTCGTCTCTAGTCCGAATCTATGTAGATACTGTCTGTCACATATTTATCTCGAAGTGTCTGAAGGATACAGGTCCCAGAACCAGCATATTTTGGCACTGAGACTCATCAGAACCTCTAGGCTACTATATAGGCAGCTATTTTATCGGAGGTACGTGCAAAAAATCTCATTTATACCTCTCGTGTAATGGTATTAAGACTCGTGTAACTCGGCTAATGTCGTAACATAACACAACACTAGCGCTGGGCTGCAGAAAGGATTGTCAAAAAATCTGATTTGACAATGACCTTAGATTGTAAAACCACATATTTATCCGATTGAAAAGCATAGTAGTTTTATATCGTGCCTACTTGAAAAATAATCGATCGATTGAAACGATCATATTTAGCAGCGTTCTTTGTACAGTTTCCACCTCAAAACAATTTTTTTCTACGCATTTTGATCAAAATTAAGCTTGAAAAACGATCTTTTTTGATGCCGAACAATCATTTGTTTTTCTGTGAGTAAATTTTAATGTTCTAGATCAGGCGTCGGCAACCCGCGGCCCGCAAGCCTCTATCTTGCCGCCCGTGACTGTTTTATAATTAAAAGTCTTATATACCTACCTACATAAACAAATAATTAAATTAATTTTCGCAATTCCTTTTTCTTGTGAAATTGAGGATGTACCTACTCATTTACAAATGAACGTGATTGATCTCCAATCTAATGATACTCTCAAAAACTCTTTCTTTGAAATCAAAGTACTTGTTAAATTTTATGTCAGTTTGCCATCTAATTTTGACGAATTGAAAAGGTTTTCTCTGCAATTAATTACAATTTTTGGTAGTACTTACTCATGCGAACAAACCTTTTCGATTCTTAATTTCAGAAAAAATAAATATGCGTCTCGTCTCACAGATGAGCATTTGAGAGTTATTCTACGAATTGCAACTACAAACCTGGAAGCTAACATACAACAAATAGCCACTCAAATACAACCTCAAACGTCACACTAATTTTTGTAAAAGAACAGTTCTATTTTGAAGTTCTCAGTTAAATTTTTAATAAAATTCAAATAAAATGTTTTCGAATTTTTAATATCACAAATACCTATTATTAAAATTATGAACAAGTGCGGCCCGCCTTTATTTCAATTTGCCACTATGTGGCCCTTGCTTGCCAAAAAGTTGCCGACCGCTGTTCTAGATCATTGATGTCAAACACGCGGCCCGCCAATACAGTGATTGACTACTTCTGATGTATGGAAACTGTAATTATAGGATCACAATCTAAGGTCATTGTCAAATCAATTATTTTGACAATCCTTTCTACAGCCCAGCATAGGTACATCATAATCTACTATTACAGGTGTTTTTTTTTTCAACATAGCAAACACATTTGACTGTAAATTATCTATACGTTTATTAGACCCGATGTTATATTTTTTGAATAAGCATACTCGGTGGTATATAAAATTCAGCTGACTCGATATTTTTCCGGCAATAAGTGTTCTTCGTTGCCTGCATAACTTTTACTGTAAACATTTGAAAAATCAGAGCCGTAGTTGGAATAAAATCAACAACAACTGAATAAACAAGCATTTAAAACAAACAGATTTTATGTGTTTATTAGGGAGATCAGATTTCATACATGGCATGGTTGCATCAACGCGGTCAAAATGATTTAGCTATTAGCGATAAAACGCGCGATTAAAGTTCGGTGGCAGTAAATTGAGGCCGGTCCGCCTACTCTCTTTTATATTATACGTACACACAACTGAACACATGGGCAATGGGCAGGCAAACTGTGGACACGATAAGATAGATCGAAATGCGATCGCGGTAGTCTCATGACGAAAAACTGGCTACTGGAATAACTGTGTGCGCTTCAAGCAAATCCAGTTGGGTTATAATGAACCTTAAATTATATAAAGACTGATTATAGATATTGCAAAAATTCTACACTTTTATTTTGTAAGCTATAAAGGCCCCCATACACCTCGTTCTTTTATGGCAGTTTTAACCGCACGGGTAAAACTGTACGGTTAATTAAACACGAACAACGGCCATATCCACACAGAGGCGTTGTTTCGTTCAGTTTTTCTGAAGTCGTGGCATCATTAATACGATCTGCTTTGATGGATCCTACGACAACGTTAGCAGTTGCAGCCGCAGTGGCTATAAAATTAAAATTTTCAAAAAGAAAACGTTCAAAATGGACTAAAGAATGGTTACTTAAACGCAGGCAATTTTCACACGTAAATCTTCTAAATGAATTACCACTAGAACCAGGAGATTGGTTTAATTTTCTGCGAATGGACGAAGAAACGTATTTAGAGCTGCTCACTTTAGTAACACCATTAATACAAAAAAGCATGAATTGAACGAGCTGAAACTTGAACCTGGGGATTGGTTCAATTACCTGAGAATGGACGAACATACTTATTTTGAGTTATTATTAAAATATAAATCAATACTCAAACTAATTACAATCATTTAATTAATATGACTTATTTGCTGTACGTCGCACCACTGAATAAACACGTCGATTCTTATCGGAAAGCGCCACACATTACGATTTGAAACGACAACCAGCAAACACGTCGTGTTTAAAATCAAGATTCGGCAGATATAAAAACTGCCGTGTTTCATCGACAGTTTTTGCCCATACACTTCGGTTTTGACCGACGTGTTTTATCGTGACGATGAAAACTGCCAAAAAAGAACGAGGTGTATGGGGGCCTTAAGTGCCTATAGATGGTCAAGTTCACTTGATAATAATTATGATTATACAACAATAGCCGTTATCCGCGGCTTCGCACGCGATTGAGACGACACACGGATGCATTTTCATTATTTGGCATAGTTACTGCTTTCTCGACGTAGAGTCTCCAAACAAAATTTCTAAATTGCTGACATTCACGTGATCAACGTCCTGACAAACCTTGAAAATGACATCCATGTTGATTTTTGGACTATCTCTTTTCACTCTCTGAAGGGGTTGTTTTTGAAAAACGTGAAACATTTGTTTTATTTATTTGTTGACAGGAGTAATCCTGCGCGTTTTTGAATTGATGCATCTATCTTATATGATTTCTTCATGCAAATTTTCAACCCCCATCACACCTTTTTAGAGGTTCTTAGCGAATGCCTACGTTATAATAACTAGCTGTGTGCCATATTTCAGCCCAATCCGTCCAGTGGTTTAAACTGTGCGTTGATACATCAGTCAGTCAGTCACAGTTTTTTTTTATATATTTAGATTTAGTTCAGCTTTCCTCCGGGACGACCGGGACACTAGAACGAACTGCAGCTTGTGCAAAATGTTTGCGTTAGCGTTTTAGACATGCTAATATCTGTCGCCAATATTCGCGAATGTGAATATTAAGTTTTCATATCTGGCTTCATTTTTTGACGTGATAACGTCTTATAAATTGATGAATCACCAATATTATAAATTGATAAAACACCGGCTGCATGTACGAAAAAGTGTAACGCGTAACGCATAACGCATAACGCATAACGCGTAACGTTCCGCCTGACCCTGTGCGTGCTTTTTGCTAATTTCTCGCTCAATTTAAATCAGATCGGTTTGAAACCAGTCTTAAACGAAAGAGGAGAACATTTTACATAGATTTCGTATAACAGAATTTGCCTAAACAGTTTTTTTATACAAATTTATATAGAAAAATATTTTATACAAATTTATATAGAAAAATAGCTGTATAAATGCAATGTTGTGTAATGCATGGCGCGACGCGGTCGGTTGTCTTTGTTTGCCGTACATGGAAATTAGAAGCAAACGTATGTCTTGTCTTAACATGAAGACGGCTGCATTTCTAATGTTTAATTCAATTTTTTGACATTAGTATTTTGTGAAATGCAACGCCTTCTAAGTTAAGTATTGGAATAACTAATTATTATTAGAACATAATACTTTGTAAGTTGCAAACGTCACTTTTGAAATTTCTTATCATTCCGACACCAAGGATAAGCGGATTGAAACCAAATTTTGGGAGGTTTAGGTTATGTATTACGGAATACGTTATCACGTAAAACTATCGTCCGTAAACCGACTTTACAGACAACCAATTTTTTTAGGCTAAAAATTGGCAGCTGATTAGCCGCGCCATTCACACGTACACATGTGTAGTGATTCTGGGTAGTAGGATTATTATTAATACTAAATCTAAAGCTTTATTATCTAACGTTAAAATAAAGGATGATAAAAATAATAATTATAATTTTTTTTATTTATTAAAAAAGGAGTAAGAAAAAAAATGTCTAGTTAAATTGCAAAGAAAGTAATATTTTTTTACTTATTTAATACTGTTTTATAAAATATGCGATTGTAATATATCACTAGTTTGAATTATCTGTGGGTAAAAATTATGATGCAATTTTTTTATATTATTTGTGGAACAAGTTTTCCACAAACTATATGCAAGCATTGTGCGCAAGCTTCGCTTAATTTTTATCCACAGACAATGCAAGCATTTTGCGCAAGCTTTAGTCCATTTTGGTGCCCCGGAGGAGAACTGTGACTAAAGTCGATGCTTGCGCACGAGAGCCGATTGAAAAAAGAAACCAAAATCAAATTGAGTCAGTTAAAAATGTTACATTCCACTCTTTAAAAGACGGTAACGAAGTTTTGCTGTTTGTCAAAAATCAATGATTTTATTATCTTAAGGTAAGTACCTACGAGCACCAAGGCAACTTTAAATAAAAGACTTGATTTTACCATTCCAACCCACAAGTATGGAATGGTACTAGTTTAAGTCAAAAATCACTTTTCAAAAATTTTACAATATCTTTCCGTTTTGAGGTCCCCCGAATCCAAGAAATATATTTTTGAAAAAACTCTATGCGTCTGTTAGTCTGTTTGTCTGTGAACACGATACAGGTCAAACGGATGAGCGGATTGGAACCAAATTTTGGGAGGATGTTTGGTATGCAAATATGAAGAGCCCTATTGTTTTTGGGGAAAATCGGCGCATGCACAGAAGAGATATATGCTATAACGGTGTTTTTTTTATATAATAATGGTATACTTTTCATAACAGCTTATTATTCTATTTATTTTTTCGAGAAAGTTTCGTTAAGTAATTTTTTTTCTAAACTTTATAGTTTCAAAAATATTTTGAAAATACCTAAAAAAAAACAGTCGGTTTTTGTTTTATGGATCTGTCAGAAATAAACTAGTTCGGCATGCTTTATTTTTACATGACGTGGAACATATTATGTAGGTAACCATGGCAACGAATAGCAAATATCCTATTGAATACTAGCCATTACCCGCGTCACCTCAAGCGATATCAGAAATTTTATTTTTTTTATTATAATCAAATGCCAACATTTTTAAAGTTGGAATGGTCCTGTCGCCCAGTTGACTAGATATTTTTTTTATATTTCGGTAGATGGATGATATGTTTTCATTGATTTCTCCAAAACTAGTCGGTGGAAATTAAATAAAACTATTTAAATTAAAGTTAAAACCTTAATAAATTATTGAAAACAAAAAAACTCACTGTGCCCGACTAATTAAAAAGATATTTAATCTTTTTAATTAAATATCTTTTTAATTAGTCAGGCACAAGGGTTTTTTTTTTGTTTTCAAAAATGTATTAAGGCTTTAACTTTAATTTAAATAGTCTTTTTTTAAATTTCCACCGACTAGTTTTGGAGAAATCAATGAAAACATATCATCCATCTACCGTTTTACCATAAAGCCAATGTTAAATATGCCTACTTTTGTAGTCATTTATTTATTTAAATAATCGGGCAACCCCCCCTAAAATTTTCAGAATTGGTTTAGACTTAGTCCAACTTCATATAAAAAAATCAAGCCCTTTATTTAAAATTGCCATGGTGCTCGTACTACCTTAAAGTCTTTGTTGTGCTTATAGAATATGATAAATTAAAAATATTCAATGAACACACTCAAACTTCTGCCCGTTTATAAAATAGAGGGGTTTGATTTTTTTATGGAGTTTCAAAATAGTTCGCAACGTTTTGTTTTAAGAATTTCTTGTCAATTCGCAGAAAAAAATGAGTCATGAATAACCAGGCATTAACAAAATCCTTTGTCTTCATTTATAAAAGCATCTTGTTTCACATAGAACAAAAAAATTATAATTAATAATCTAAATGGGTAACTAATTTCTGAACTTACTAATAGGACCATAATAATATAAAAGATTTTAGGTTATAGAGACAATTTATACAAACTTTATCATTATTATCAGAAACAAACAACTCCGAACTATATTGGAAACTTAATAGTTTATTCAAAGAAGTGAAAAGCGTGATTCAGAAACTTAGCAAAGTTACTGCACTATGTTGAATACAAATGCAAAATGCTCACAAACGAACTTATGTGTTACTTCGTGTTATTTAAAAGCTAAATATACAATAACGCTGATTAAAACTAAGCAAGTTTACTTATTAAAGATTATATTAGATTTAGATTGGCAAACAGTCAAATTAACAAGCTTGCAACTATCATTTGGCAATTTGTAAACTTTTGTATATGGTTCCAATGGATGTTTGGTACTCTAGTAACTAAAAACTTCTGTTTTGAAATTGAAGCACGCCTCTTTTGCGTATATTTTTAACAGATTTCAAAAAAGAAGGTTATAACATATGCATATGTTTTTTCCGCGATATATCCGCCAGTTGTAAACCGATTTTAAACATTTCGAAGCCATTTTGCTCAAAATGTGATGGGATTGATACCATATAGTTCCTCTTAATAGGTATTAAATTCAATCGACATCAAAAAAGGACATATTTTTGGCTCATATCTCCAGCATTTGGTAATCGATTTTGATGATTCTCTTTCTACTTAACAGGGCATACCTTTGGGGTGATCTCACATAAATTTTACTTGAATCGGTTCAGTCGTTTATTTTTTAGTTTAGTAATTAAAAATTAAGGAACAAGACGGTAATTAACGTAACCACTCGCGGGTTCGTTCCCCCATGGGGGATCGAACCCTCGACCTTCGCGTTATTAGTACGACCCTCTAACCAACTGAGCCATACACCAGTGAATGCTATGTGCACACCTTACAACGGTAAACAAGTAAGAATGAATTATATATATCTATCCACCCGGACAGACAGACAAGAAAGCGAGTTAAATAAAACGTGAATTATGCACAGTGTGTGGCAACAGAATATTATTATAATTTAGTGTAAGCAAGCTACAAAATAATATAAAACATATATTGAGCACTTGTTTTCTCACAAATAAACATAAATTGCCTACTAAATAACACAATCATCTGTGATTGTTAAAATGGTGTAGTTATAGTATGATGAGACGTTAATTTTACGATAAAACAGATTTAATTATATACCCAGATTTTTCAAACTGAATTCACCTTTGCATAGATTTGAATCTTTGTATAAGTTTAATGATCCAGTATTTTAACAAACATGGGATTTCATATGTCCAATTATTTCTGACAACTAGATACGAACATAAATTAATATAAAACTGTGATTTTAGATTAAATGATTACATCCAATTAATGATTACAGTTACTACCTACTAAAATGAGTAACCAGTATAGAAAATTAGGTACAATACACGATGTATAACGTTCGCTTCCTAAAATTATGAGATTAATAAATTTTGTTCACAAAAATAAAGGATAATATTTCATTCACTTATTTTTACTAGTCACTAAAATATTTTTTGTCTCTTTTTATTCGATTGTAAATAAAGTCAGAATACACACACTATAAATAGCAAATAGTTAATAAGAGCGTGAAGGCCGCTGCACACGAAGCTGATTTTTTGCTCTGGAATCACTGCTGGGTCTTGTGCTGGTTGAGAGAATGGAAATAACGTCACCGCGGGCTCGCGTGCGTGGTTACAAGTTGGATTTCAAAATTAGAACCCGGGTTATTTTTTATGCTTACTTTTCTGCTTATTTTGGACAAGAACCAATCAAAAAACAGTATCTTGTTACGTGAACAACATGGACAAACGTCTACAAACATACATGGCGTCATAGTGTGTGTTCTGTTCAGTGACAATAAACGTTGACTTTTGTTTACATACGAACTTTCACTGCGCGCGCACACATCTACAAAGCCAGCTTCAAAACACGCATCGTGTGAAGCGAACACATAAAAACCATTACGAAATCCAGAGCCACAGCACGCTTGAAATCTAGCAAGGAATCTAGCGGCAAAACCAGCCTTGTGCGTGACCTGAAAATATAGGCTGAACTAAGAATGAAATATTTTTATGCAATTCTCTGTTAAATATTTCAATTGCACTTTTTTATTGAAATCGCGTGTGGGATACCCAACTTGCTGTGCATTTTAACTGATTGTCCATCTCTCTTCTATCACAATATATTTGGAAAGAACTAGGTTTTTAGTTAGTGAAACAATTTTTCAAATCGGATAAGCGATATTTGTGTAAAAGCGTAACAAACAAACTGTTCCTCCTTTATATTAGTGGACGTATTACAAGTTTCAAATTAAAATCGCATGCTAAAACTAAGAAATTATAATAAATTCATGTTCGGTCTGAGATCTCAGTTATTATATCCTGATCACAAAATAAATGTCACAAAATAAATAACAATTATGTTAATATTCCAAAAACACATATCGTATTAAAAATGTGTTTAAAAAAATGAGTTTTTACATTTATCAATTACATTTAAATCTTAGAAGAATGCCAAAATGCGCGGATTTATTGACGTGCGTATATATTTCTACATAAAATATTATCGGAAGCAGAGATTGGTGGTGTATTTTTTTGCCATTTCAACGTTCGACTGAAATCCAGCGAAGTGGTTTTCGGTGGCCATTGCTCACACAGCACATTTTATTTCCGCCTATCTATCGATGCCCTTTGCAATCATCTGTACTTTTATAATCCTTGCAAGAGATCCTCAGACCTTTATACATGCATTATTGAAGAATAAAGTAAAATTTGAGAGTACATCAGATCTATGTTCGGACGTGTTTACGCAGTTGCCGCTATCTAAAGGCATCGACTGACAAATGGCGGCATTAAAACACTACCGTAGAAACCAGCTTGAACAAAAGGTGAAACATAGCTACGGACGCATACCAATTTTGTGATCGGCCGAAACGCTAGCGGAGGTCGACAAAACATAATATAACAATTATTTTATATAAATATAACTAGTAAAAAATTATAAATAAATAATAACAATAAAAATAAATATATAACAGAAATAAATATTAATATTAAAACACCTGAGATATGAGATAATGCAATAAAGTATGAAAATTCTTGAAAGTTGCTTCATATACTAATCCCTTTATTTTTGTAATAATCTTCAATATATCTATCTACCATTTTCTTTCCCGTTAATAACGCCTGAAAATTTTCTAAACTGCACTTGAATATTGGTACGTCTTAATTTCAGTATAATATACCTACAAATATACCTACAAATCTTCAATAAATAAAATTACATACCGACCAATTTTTCAGACAATTTTTCATAGTGACCAAATATAACAATTACCTATAATTAATTCAATAAATTAACGTCTCGATCCGGGTTTGGACCTTCTTGAGAATAACAATTAAGCTAGAAAATAAAAAATAAAGATTTTTCTGAATCAAAAAAATTTTTGATGATTACATTTTTAGTGAAAAAATAATGTTTTTTTATTTTAAAAATAAAAATAACTAATTATTTTACAATAATATTATAATTATTGCTTAAATTTTTCAATGGATATAATATATTCACTTGAACTTCTCTCTACAAAAAAAAATCTGCGTACGCCCATGACAAGCACGTTTAATAAACGTCGTTTTTTTAATTTGCTTGTTTATTCAATAATATTTTTTCCACAAGGAAATGGGTAGTTTAACAATAAACAAATTGATTAAATAATACTCTCTCAAAAAAAAGGGTCTGTAATTAACCGCTGAATGGTGTATTTAGCAATCATTGCGTTGTTCAGTGGTCAGCGATTCAACATTATTTATGCGAGTGTCTCGGACAGATATTTACTAAATAATGATAGATAATTTGTAGCTTATTTTCAAGATAAATTATGTTCGTTCACGAAAAATTATAGATAAGTAATGTTGAAAAGCATCTGCTGTTACTTATTCTAATTATTATTTAACAACCAAATTAAGTATGTAGTCAAACATATTAATTAGGAAAATGCATAAAGATAATGCAGTTATACACACTGAGGAATAATTTGTACCAGAACCAAAATTATATAGACTATAGAGCATAAAAAAGATTAAAATAAGGATAACTCATGTGTGATAGTGTTTTTAAGATAAAGTTTTAAATATCAACAAAAAGAATAATTTTTAGATTTTTTACCACCATCTGTAGTTTTTACGCTTATTTGTTTGCTAACATTTTACGCAAACTTTAACAAAAAGTAAATTTAGATAAAAAGTAGAATTTAGTAATATTATTAATCTTTATAGCACAGTGTTTGCTAGTGGTATTGTATGAAACACACATTGTTACAGTTACTGTAAAAATTTATTTTCCAATTCACTATCGGAACTTAGACCCGAAACTTACAGTATCGCGGCGGATGACTTATAATAGTCATCCGCCGCGATAGTTTGACACGGGCGAAGCCTGGTTAGCGGTTGGTAAATAAATAAAAGAGTCTTTAATTAATATTAGATCAAAGAAAAACTGTTTACGAAACCAAAGGTACGCCGAAACAGCCACGATAATCTTTACCTATCCAACTGGATGGATCGGAAACGCACAAAAGTACGTATATATGGAGTAAAGGTGGACGATTATGGACTCTGTCATAGAGATTTACTGCTCTGCCTTATCGACATAATATAGAGAAATATATAAAATAAAATTATGTTTTTCCATTGTTCTCAATATAAGTAAAAACTCGAAAAATGTAGCCATACATTCCGGGTCGTTTACTTTTAAAATTGACAATATTTTTATAGATTCCGCCTAAGCATACGTATATAGATTATAGATGAGGAGCTTGTTTGCAAAACTTGACAAATCTATTTTAAATAAAAATCGAGTAATATATCGTACGCCAGTATTCAGCCCTAAACAAATCTGAATTTCTGGCTATTTTTAATCTAAACTAAACATATCATATACGAATTAAACGACGAAAATGGCGTTTGTGATCAAAAGTTGACAAATCCCGGATTTGTCAAGTTTTGATCACTAACGCTATTTTCGTCATTTAATTCGTAATATTATTATGGAATCTCTGATGTTTTATGTGTATTTAAATACTCATAAAACGTCAGAGGTTCCATAATAATATCACAAATTTCTATTTTAATATTGCTCCTTTCTTCCAAAACTTCACATATCCAACATATTTGTTTTCTTAACTTAACAAATGCATTGCTTGTTTTCAAAACTCGACAAAACCAAAAGTTTTTTATAAAAAAAAATAACCATTTAAATTTTAAATTCCATCTTCGGCTTATTTTAATACAAAGACTCAGCGCTACCAAACGAACCCAAAAACAAAACAAAAGTTTATCAGTCCTTCGATGTGGCGGTTTTTTTAACTTTTCTGAGGATGTTGGTTCTTTGGATTTGTCAAGCTTTGCAAACGAGCTCCTCAGATAATATATATGTTTTATGCGGTATTTCAATTTCATAGTTTTTTCTGTGTTTAAAATTTGTTCTGATTTTCAGATAAACTAACTTCTTTTACTACGCGCTTTGCCATATAACAAATTACCTATGTCAACCAAGTTTTTATTAAATCATAGTACATCCTAGTCTCTTTCGCACAACTTCCCGTCAGGATGCCTACCACGAGACGAAGATTGCTCCTACTGAGTTGTAGTAGTTCTTCATTCATCTTTGGGGATGGCCCTTTATTAAAAGTCTTGCCATGTTGCTGCCCGGAAATTTGTTCCCAGTATGTCTTGTGCTGATTTTTGACCCCATACTGTGCTTTTGGACATTCCCAGGGCAGATTCTGGGCCAATGTATGGAGTAGACAATTCTTTCCTCGCCAACTCATCAGCTTCTTCGTTGCCTTCGATTCCAAAGTATCCTGGCGTCCACAGTACAAAATTACTTTGTTGTGTTCTGCCAGAACTCTAAGTTCTCTTATGCATTCCCAAACCAGCTTTGATGTCACTTTTGATTTCGCAATGACCTTCAGTGACGTCTCACTATCTGATGCAATATGGATTCGTTTATTTAGAATTTCGTTAGTTGACAGGGTGAAATTTAGTTACTAGAATTTCATTTAATTTGTTTCACATCTGCCACGACGGATCACATTTTTTATTTTGAAATATGTTTTTTTTATAAAAGAGAACACTGTTTTTTTTTTTTGAAATTATTTATTAGTATTAATGATATAGCAAAACATTTTTATCGTATTTTAAAATTATTTACTATGCCAACCATGTCAAAAACTATTATTTGACTATTATAGCCATGTCTCAAGAGAGCTTAGTGGTTGAAACACTTGAAATATAACCTTAAGGTAGTTTAATAATTAAAAAAATCAACAACAGAAAGCTCATTAAATGAAGAAATAGATTGAATAAAGACTACGAAACTAAAAATGCGCACTACCAGTCACTAGTAATTTATCACCGGAATAGTCAAGGGGAAAATTCGTCCACCCACAAAGTTCAAGGGATTGGAAATGGAATTATGTATGTATGTAACTACATGCGGTTAGAAACATAAACATAATAAAAGTATGACTTTATCAGTAGACATCTAAATATAGGAAAACAAAATAAGAGCAACTGAAACATTTCTCATTTTTTACTGCTAAAATTTTTCCTACAATTAACTATAAAATAAAATAGATAAAAAAATGTTTAATATACCACGTTTTTAAAACGAACTAAAAAAGTATAAAATATTTTTTTTAACTTGTAGAAATTGAAACGAAAAACGGTGGGCGCATTATTCGTTTTATCTCATAAATAGATTTTTTCATTGATAGCTACTCTCTACACTTCTTATATAACTATCGCAAGCGCGCCACATTTTTCGTTTCAAATCCTACAAGTTAAAAAAATTATTTTATACTTTTTAGTTAGTTTTATAAACGTAGTATATTAAACATTTTTTTATTTGTTTCATTATTTTTTTCTTTAAGTTACTAAAAACGTGGTAAAAACAAAAATACATCGTAAAAAATGAAAATATTATAAGGGTTGAACCCGCGACCTTCGCATTGTTAGCACGACGCTCTAACCAACTAACCTACGGTCAATGATTGCAAAGTGTAATACAACGGTAAATAAGTAAGAATGAATTATCTGTATTTATAAAAATTTCTTTATTTCTTTTATTATCTTCCTCTTTATTTTAGTATTTTCTCGTATTGTCATCTGATCGTGAGGTATGTTACAAATTTCAAGTCTCTATCTCATCAGGAAGCTAGTTTAAAATCAATTACATATTTCCGCCCGACATACACGAAAAGCAAGTTATAATATTAAAATAGCAATCATTCGTATTTGTTCATCACACAAAAACTGTCCAACGGCCATAAAGAGTTTAATCCCCTCAGGAGAAACATTAAGAATGTAGTTTGCATTCCAACATTTAGCGCTTCGAGGAACCCGAGCTCCTACCAGTCGGTTTGTTTATGTCGACTGGCAGATTCTCTAATACACGCACAGACGCAGATGACCTTAGCTGTTGAACCTCTAACAATCTAACAATGTACGTTGTACAGGCGTAAAATTAATTTGCTAGAATGATAATTGTACGTTGATATCATGGCATGTGAATAAAAACATGTGGTTTAATGTGGAAAGAAAACTTTGTCCCCAATTGAAATGGTGGCGGCAGTAGCAATACCCGGTGTATAGCGGTGTATACCTAGCCTATATCTACATTATGTAGTTGCAGGTAAACATGCAACCCTGCATTGTGTGAGGATAAAAAGCATGCTTCATCGATCGACACACGACACCCAGATAATTACTAATTTCAAGCGACATTTACTGCCAGTAGCGCACCAAACAAATGTTATTTAACGCTGCACATAGATCCTCTAAATGTTCTCTCTCTTTAGATGGAATTACACTTTTTTTTTGTTCGTTATGTCCCCGTTTTATTTATTTTTCGTTCTCTTTCGCCCCGTTTTACCCATTTCTCGTTAGTTTTCGCCCCGGTTTTCGCATTTTTCGATCGTTTTCGCCTCGTTTTATACATTTCTTGTTTGTTTTCGTCCAATTTTACCCATTTTTTTCTCGTTTACCCCCGTTTTACCCATTTTTGCTCGTTTTTGCCCCATATTACCCATTTTTCATTAGTCTTTGCCCCATATTACCCATTTTTAGTTTGTTTACTCCCATTTTACCCATTTTTCGTTCGTTTTCGCCCCGTTTTTTAATTTTCAAGATCCAATCTTTACTTTCTCATATATACAAAATAATCGTGTCTTACTGCCCGACATTATCGAAATGATTTAGAACGCCAGCTCCTTCTAAATAGTTAACACTGATAGTATTTCGAAAAACTACTCTCTCCACGCAGTGTTTTCGAAAAACCATCGCACCTATAATTCTTTATTTTTGAAGATGGGTATTTCTTCTCGGGTTTCGCGTTTAGCTTAAGCGATTCCAGACATACACGTACACCCCTTCAAGAAAGTTTCCGATGTCGTTTTCACCCCTTGAAGTACAATATTATTACATACATTCATAGAACACGTGTCTCTTCGACTTTTGAAGCAATTATCAATATACAGTCTTCTTTTCAATTGGTTCTTCAACCCCTATTCTACATCTTTTCGATTACGATTGGATTTTCCTGTTTGTTTACAAGTATGCCAAATTTCAACGATCCAGTTCAACTGGAAGTTCTTTTTTACGGATAATCATGCATTCTTTCAGTTTTTGACGTGATAACGTCTTATAAATTGATGAATCACCAATCTTATAAATTGATAAAACACCGGCTGCATGCACGAAAAAGTGTAACGTTCCTAACGTTTCTAACGTTCCTAACGTTCGTAACGTTCCGCCTGACCCTGTGCGTGCTTTTCTCGAAAACGGCCCTAACGATTTGGATGAAATTTACTGAAAA
Source organism: Xanthostigma xanthostigma (assembly GCA_963575645.1). NCBI lineage: Eukaryota > Metazoa > Arthropoda > Insecta > Raphidioptera > Raphidiidae > Xanthostigma > Xanthostigma xanthostigma. The sequence continues at coordinate 21,364,778 of OY754468.1, forward strand.
GGGATTTTGGGGGGCAAAAAATCGTTTTAGCTAGGTCTCATCTCTCGAAAAAATCGTTTTCATACAAATTTTATCATTATAAAAATCAATTTTTTGACGTATGAAAATACTTAAATATTGTAAGTAGGTTTTGGAATTTTATATAAACAGTGAAACAATTGTTTTCAAAATATTATGACAGCTAATCTTTGAGACTTAAAATAAATACGAAAGAAAGAAAGTTAAAAAAACAATTATTATTATAGGTGGTGAGTATTTTAATACATAAAATTAACATAAATTTGAAGCGAAAGATGCAATATCATAAATTTGAATTATTATAATTATTATATGTATGTAGAATTTAGGTTATGTATTACGGAATACGTTATCACGTCAAACTATCGTCCGTAAACCGACTTTACAGACAACCAATTTTTACGGATAATCATGCATTCTTTCAGTTTTTCTATCAGATATTTCATCTCATATGTTGTATGTGCTTACTGTATTTAACAAATTCTCCGATCTGGTGAAATAAATTATCTATTTATATATCTATCTAGTTTCTCACGCCCTTTAGGGCTTCCTCTCTTACATTTTCCTATATCTTCCCTGTGAGTTTTGACTTTGTTGGCCTCACTCATTTTTCTCATGTGGCTATACAACTGTAATTTCTTTTTTTCGCTCCTTCCAAGGCGCTTTCCTTCACGCGTTAGTGTACCATTACTTCTTGGTTGGAATGTATCAAAGACTAAACACTCTACAGCACCTCTATAATCTATCTCAGTTAACGACATTTTCTTTTTAGTTCTTGTGTTTATTTGCCATTTTTTAAAACGTCTTTGCATTTTACACTGTGGAACAAAGAATACGTTTCCGTAATTTCGTAAAAATTCTTTTCAGAATTGTCGAAAACATAACAATAATTAAACATTTTTTTTTTAATTTTAATATCTTCATGTTTTAGTCGTTTGACCTCGTACGCCAGTGCAGTGTTATTTTCCTAATGCGGTAAACTAACAACAACAATAGTAATTTTAACTTTACACAAACTTTTTATTGTTTTTCTCCTGATGAATAATTAACTAATTTGTCTATATAGGTACCAACATATTTTTCATAATTTTATTTAAATAGCTTAACTAACTTTTTTGGTACCAAATTTTAGTACTATAATAAAATATACTCCCTATTATAAAATTAGTGTTTATCATGCGAAATTTTAGCTAATTTTACTACAATTATAATAATTTATTATTTACGAATTTACTTACAACATCAATGCAGGTGAGCACATAAGTTATATTCTTTTATATTTGATTGTTTGTTTTCTTGAATGATGTATGCCTGTAATGTGATCATGCCAAGAATAATAAAGAATTAATAGTATATTTTGCGACTAGTGAGAGAAGGAGAAGATTCCATGAGCGTGAAATTTTCCGCACGAACGTAGCGAGTGCGGTAACACGCGAGTGGAATATTCTCCTTCGATCAATGGTCGCACATAATACTTTATTCAACTAGCACGAATAATATGTAATCGGGGCCCTGATAAAAGAGGGAAAAATAATAAATCACTTACCACCCACCACCCTCGATGCACACAAGATGGCCCTGACTATCGCTGAATTGCGATGCTGTTTTCATATATCCAAATCGCTACCGCGTTCCTATTGGTCCAGAAACTATGCAGTTATTATTCATTATTGTACGGCTTCCGCTCGCTACTGCGTTCCTATTGGTCCAAAAAATTCATTATCGTACAGTACGGCTCATTATTAGCATTCTACGCGTCAACACGAAATAATTTATTATTTCTCCCGAATTTAGCAGGGTCCCGAAATTATATATTACTCACGCGTGTTGAATAAAGAGAATTATTCAATAAATAAAATTATTGACCAATTTTTCAGAAAAAATATAATTAAAACATTAACGTTAATGTATTAATTACATTATTATTTTTTTTTTGTTTGTGAAAAATTGGTCGATAATTTTATTTATTGAAGAGTTCTAATCAGACGTTAATCAAAGATTTGAGTACAAAGAATTTTAACTGAAAAAGACTAAATGAAATTATTTAAAACGATACTAAGAACGTTTTTAAGAGCAATCGCAAGATCTTGACACATTTTGGGTTTGTTAGGATTGAAAAAGAAAGAATACTTAAGAAACTGTGGAATAAAGTGCTTTATCAAAGCGTTCTACAAACCTACCCGATCGCGATGGCATTGGCGACCAGACCTGTCTTTGCCAACAATTATATCGCCGACAAATCGTAACAAATATGTACGGATCCACTTGTTTAAAGACGTGTTCGAAATTAGAGAGGGGATATTTCGATTACCTCCAAAAGTTACTCAAAATCATTCGATTGATTTTATAGCTACGAGTTCGACTTATAATACAATATTCACTAATAAATTACTATATTACGCTCTTTCTTTGCTCTTTTAAACCCTGCATGTAATTGTCCTCTCTCAGATTCTTTTTTTGACGTGATAACGTCTTATAAATTGATGAAATAAATTGATGAAACACCGGCTGCATGTACGAAAAAGTGTCACGTTCCGAAATGTGTCACTGTCCGCGCACGATCGGTCCAAGTTTGACAGCTTCTAAAATTTAGGTTATGTATTATTCGAGCGGAATACGTTATCACGTAAAACTATCGTCCGTAAAACCGACTTTAAAGACAACCATTTTTTTTTTTTTAATAGGGCTTTGGCAGCAAGGCCACTACATCCAGATAAATGTCTGGTCACTGTAAAGAACGAAGTTTTAAAACACTGTTTAATCACTGATTAGACTTTGTCAAAAATTTACGTGTTTTCCAAGAATTGCATCAGGTGACATTCTCACTGCATTTCACAGTATTGAATATGATCACTTACGTCTTTTATCCGTCTCAGTTCTCTGAAGCTTTCTTTGTATGCAGGTGACTCTCTAAAAAACGATAGCTAAATTCATTCGTTAATAATAATATTAGGTATATCGAATGCATAGACAGGTCGAATGAATTGTGTCATCACCGCATAATACTAATGCATTACACTGTATTGAATACGATTACTCACATCTTTTATCTAGTGTCTGTTCTATGACATACTATATGCATGTGACAATCGTAGCCGAGAGCAAATTCATTCGACAGTTGAAACATTCATTTACGCGTAGGTGTGCAGGACCTCCTATATTATCATAGATCATGCGAAGTAATCGTTTCGAATGAATCATTCGATTATTAAAATCATTTGATTATTTTGCAATCGCGTGTATGTGTAGAGAGCCTTAAAACAGTTGAGACGAGGCAGAGTTGAATGTTAAAAATGGCGCACGTGGGAAGAGAAGTAATCGACTGTGTAAACCTACTAAGTATACAACGTAATACACTGTGTCCATAAAGAAATCGACTGTCCAATGAGTCATATATTGTGGTGATTGCGATTCACCAGTCAACAACCTGCGTGTACCGTAAGCACCCTACCTTCACGAAACATCATTATAGCAACCAATCCATTAGGGTGAATATGTCCAATGCATGGGGCTTCAATCTACCCAAAAATAACAAGTTTATAAATATTTAAAAATAAAAGAACATAAGTGTATTTTAACTGCTGAAATGCAGTTAAAAAAATGTTCGAAATTAAATTTATCGATTAAAGATTCGCTTCAAAACACGTCATCATGGAATTATGTATGTCAAGCGTATAGGCAATTCAGACTAAAACATATAAAAGTGTATTTGATTAATTATTTTATTGGTTGGTACAGTTGAAATGAAGGAAACGTTTTGGTTTTGGCAGGTCCATTAAAATTTTTTGTGAGGTAATAGTATGGTTAAGCACCAACATGCCAGTGTCTATGCTTTACCTATAAATACCTCTCCTATGTTCCTGGGGGCTGGATAACAAGTTGACGATTTTTGTCAAATTACACAGGATTTTTCAAACGTGAAACGAAAAATGATGACCTCTGCGTAGTGGCGTAATACTAGGGTGGCAGGATGGGCAAAATGTCACATGCCCCTTCCATTTATTTTTACTAAAATTTACCACGGGTCTCAAACGTATAGTTACGCCACTGCTTCTAAAAGGAGGCTTAGGTGGTTAGGTTGAATTAGATCACACTTATTTGTTTTACATTACAAAACTAGTGTTAAATGGGTTATTTTACAGCAGGCATGTTATAGGGGGTATATATTCCTACCATATCTGAATATTTCATTATAATGAAAATATATTTATAATTATTTTTTCAATCTCATTAATAGAGCCGCCTTTGGTAGAATAATTATTAACGTAGGTTTGAAGTTCAGGTGTTTAGCTTCTGTTTTTTATAATAGCTTTGTAAAATTCCGCATGAAATGATAATAATAATAATATTCACTTTATTGTCCTTATAAAACTTTGATATTTGTTACCTCGTTAAAGTGGGATAAAATGTGTTGTTGACAGAATCTGCATCTTATTATTTTTCAGTCCTACCAAACACGCAGTGTATACCTACAAACAAAATTGGCGTTATGGAGTATAAACAAATTTTTGCCCGTTTTTTTAACTTCCCGCTTTAAAAAAAAAAAAAAAATTTTTTTTTTCAAAAATCGGGAAGTTATTGGTTTCACCCCGATTTTCGAAAATCGAGTTTTCGCCAGATCTCGACGTTTTGAGGTCCTAGGAAGCTATTGAAACTATTTTGGCGATGATGTCCGTAGGGCTGTATGTATGTGTGTGTGTGTGTGTGTGTGTGTGTGTGTGTGTGTGTGTGTGTATGTATGTATGTAAACCTTTTATATCTTTTGAACGGAGTGTCCGACTGAAACGCGGTTTGCGGCATCTGACGTGATCTTGGTGAACTTAGACTTCCTGAAAATTTGAAAGGATTCGGCCCAAAAAATTTTGAGAAATCTTAAAAAAACAAGTTTCAAAAATTTTTAAAAATTTGTTTTTGTAAAAAATTTTCTAAACTACTAAACCGATTAATTCCAAAAACTAATCAGCTCTTCTCCTTAACAAACTGCGTCGATTTCCGCAAACCGCATCAAAATCGGTTCATTTGTTCACGAGAAACCGTGAACGAAAAAATCGTAAAAAAGTGTTTTTTTAAAATGACTCTTAAAATTGTTATCAGATTGATTTTTTTGTAATAAATTACTTTCTTAAGCTAAAAAAACTGCGTCGATCGCCGCAAACCATATCAAAATCGGTTCATTTGTTCATGAGATAACGTGAACGAAAAATTAGGAAAAAAGTATTTTTTTAAAATTACTCGTAAAATTCTTATCAAATCGATTTTTTTGTAATAATTTACTTTTTTAAGTTAAAAAAACTGCGTCGATTGCAGCAAACCGCATCAAAATCGGCTCATTTGTTCATGAGATATCGTGAACAAAAATTTCGTAACAGTGTTTTTTTTTTTGAGCTCGAAGAGCTAAAAAATAAACTTCTTGCTATATTTGATATATTTTTGAGCGTTTTGAACTCGAAAATAGCGGGAAGTTACAGGGATGGCCTGCAGGGTCAAACTACTTTTCAAATTTTTTTTATCGAAATTTATTCTAAATAGCTGTTTTCACTCAAAAATCATATTTTTTAGTTATCAAATGAAATACCAGAGGCAACTATTTTAGAACTTGTACTGAAAAAGAACCGGTTCTAAAAATAACAGTTCTCACAATAATGATATTATTTAATAACAAGTTTTTATAAAACATGTTTAAAATTTGATTTTGATCCACTAAGCCTCTTTACTCTCCGACCAATTCAAATTTTCTTGTTCTTCCCGAATACGAGAAAAATATCGATTATAATTAGCTCTTTTCACGTTTTAACAAGTACACAAATTTTTATTGAGAATCATTTTTCTAACATATTATTAACAATCAAAAGGTTAAAATGAATTGTTTGTATAACCACACTGTATAAAAGTTATTTTCGTTTTGATTAAATCGTGCAATTTAACAGTGATAATTTTTAATTCAATGAATTTCTGCTATAAAAAAATCTGGAGAGCAAGAAACTTCATATTTATTATATTACATGTTAAATTCTTATTTAATCATGAGCAATTCACCACTCCGTATATCAATTGACCGTCATCTCTTCCCTGTTTATAAATAGACAGTTACTATCGAGCGTCTGTAATCCACAATCCACCTAAGTACTCGATTTTTTTTTCGCTGGTGGGAGTGTAAAAAAATGCAAATGTGGTACTGCATTACATGTACATCAGTATGGAATTGAATGAGGTGGTATATCAACACAAATTACTAATTATGAATATTATTGAAGGTGGTGTATTCTATACTCGATATTTAGTCATGATATTTATATGTTTATCACAGTGGTACATTATATATTTAAAATCAGTTTTGAAGGGTTAATTAATTATTATTAATGGCTGCTGTCAAAATATTTAAAGCTCATTCCTCACAGGTCAATGATCAATCATTAACTGTGGATGAAACATTCACTTAAGCGAATGTCCATATAAAATTAATTTGTCATTTTGTTTCAAACTGCAGCCGTTATTCATCATGGATTAAATACCAAAATCATAGGGCCATCGACGGCATATTAAATTGAAACCGTATAACCAGTTATAAATTTCATAATTACATTTTGTGGTCCGCTAAACTGATAAAACGTTTTTATATGGCAGGCAATACATATTGACATGTCCATATATGGATGCAACGATATACCTGACTGTTATACATGCATATTATACGGGATGGGGCAGGATGATGACTAGACTAAAGCAGGATACGGACACGGGAATTATTCTCAATCCAGATATCTAGTCCGTGTATAGCAAAGCCGTTGTTTATATTATATAGAATGATTTTTAAGTTGATTCTTTTTTAACAGCGTGTAGAAATCAAATAGTCGAACACATTTTTCAAGTAACTTTTTTAACAAAACTAAAAAAGAAAGAGAAACGTGATTTCAAAGTTGTATTAAATTTTAACAAATTTTGATAATAATTATTATTTTTCTTCTGTACCTACATTGGAATTCTTCCGAACGTATTGACATGACTGATTATGGCAGAAGATGTAGAGACCAATAAACCATATATTAATAAAAAAAAATTTGAAAAGAAGTTTGACCCTGCAGGCCATCCCTGTAACTTCCCGCTATTTTCGAATTCAAAACGCTCAAAAATATATAAATTATAGCAAGAAGTTTATTTTTTAGCTCTTCGAGCTCAAAAAAAAAAACACTTTGTTACGAAATTTTCGTTCACTATATCTCATGAACAAATGAACCGATTTTGATGTGATTTGCGGCAGGCGACTCAATTTTTTATCCTAAAAAAGTAATTTATTACAGAAAAATCGATCTCATAGGAATTTTACGAGCAATTTAAAAAAAACACTTTTTTACAAATTTTTCGTTAACGATATCTCGTGAACAAATGAGCCGATTTTGATGCGGTTTGCGTCGATCGACGCAGTTTTTTTAACCTAAGAAAGTAAATTATTACAAAAAAATCGATTTGATAAGAATTTTACGAGTAATTATAAAAAATTACTTTTTTCCTAATTTTTCGTTCACGTTATCTCATGAACAAATGAACCAATTTTGATCTAGTTTGCGGCGATCGACGCAGTTTTTTTAAATTAAGAAAATAAGTTATTACAAAAAAATCGATTTGATAAGAATTTTAAGAATCATTTTAAAAAAACACTTTTTTACGATTTTTTCGTTCACGGTATCTCGTGAACAAATGAACCGATTTTGATGCGGTTTGCGGAAATCAACGCAGTTTGTTAAGGAAAAGAGCTGATTAGATTTTGGAATTATTCGGTTTAGTAGTTTAGAAAATATTTTACAAAAACAAATTTTAAAAAATTTTTGAAACTTGTTTTTTTAAGATTTCTCAAATTTTTTTGGGCCGAATCGTTTCAAATTTTCAGGAAGTCTAAGTTCAGAAAGATCACGTCAGATGATGCAAACCGCGTTTCAGTCGGACACTCCGTTCAAAAGATATAAAAGGTTTACATACATGCATACACACACACACACACACACACATACATACAGCCCTACGGACATCATCGCCAAAATAGTTTTAATAGCTTCCTAGGACCTCAAAACGTCGAGATCTGGCGAAAACTCGATTTTCGAAAATCGGGGTGAAACCAATAACTTCCCGATTTTTGAAAAAAAAAAAAAATTTTTTTTTTTTAAAGCGGGAAGTTAAAAAACAAATTTTGAGGTCGGTATGTTATGTTATAATCAAGTATTCACAGAAATTGTTCGAAGTTGTCCCCGTTTCGTTGGACACAAAGATGCGTGCGTCGTAGCCTGCTTCTGTACATGCTTGTAATAATGATAAGGGCCTTTCGCTAATTGTTTGGGATGCATTTCCGATTAATTAAATAATATTTAAAAAATTTAATTAAACTTTGAACCGCTGTTTCTCTCTTATTTTTGAGTCTTGATAAAAAAGTTACTTGAAATATTTGTTCGTCTATCTGATTTCTACAAGCTGTTAAAAAGAAGAATCAAATTAAAAATCAGTCTGTAGTGTTACAATGCTGCTGCCTTTGTTATTATAGTATAGGCTAGACGGCGAGGAATTTTGGGTGTATTTTTCGGGCACAGGCGAGATTATAGTTGGAATCGCTTCGTTTTAGGGTGTAGTAAATTATTCATGCATGTTTAGGACAACATAGACATCATTTTTGAGAATTTTCAGCCATCTATGTGCGGTCATTTTATAGTAAAAAAATAGTGAAAAAAACGTGTTTTTTTAACTTTCGGGGCTATTTGCAAGTTAACAATTGCACTTAGCGACCTCTGTCAGTGCTCATTTTTTAGGAAATTTCATAAGGAACAACTTTCTCAATGCATATGCTATACCTACTAAAAGTCAAGAGGAACGGAGATATTAAAGGAAATAGGGAAAAAAACACTATTTCGTCACTAATTGTTAATTTATTATAAAATCAAGCACACCAACAATTTGTAAGTAAACTTAGGGGGTTGAACCACACCCTAAAACGAAGCGATTCCAACAATAATCTCGCCTGTGCGCGAATAATACACTTTTTAATGTTTTTACCTCCTCGCCGTCTAGCCTATAGGAGAGCTATCAATTTTTGGGCAGGTATATGAGGCACCATGAAAATATGTTTAACACTTCTTTTGTAATGTCTGAACACAAAATAGAAGACCTTGCTGAAGGGTAGTGGGACCTAGCAAAGTCCTGGACTTTTAACTTTGCGTAACTTAAAAACTAATAAATGACTCAATTGTATTTTTAATGTATTATTTAAAAATAAATTAATTGAAAATATTAATTGGAATTAATTGGGATTCAAATAACTCTAGTAACTGGTAGTGCAAAAAAGAATAATAAACAAAGATCAGAGGTGTCGTGCTCAGTAAGAACGAAACTTCTTATTAATTAATTATTATTATTACGGACGAGAGCATTACTTGACGGAAAATTTTAAGTACGCTGCTGATTTTAATATACTTAATATATCGTTTATTGCATATCAAACATTTGTCAAACAATATTATTCAATTTCTCCTTAGGGAAATCAACAGCCAATGTGGAAATAAAACACAATAAAAATAACTTTTCCACAGTTGTTACTTCCATTAGACAATATTTTATATTTTTTTTATAATTTGTTATGCAAGTATATAATTGGTTCTCGTTTTCAGGCAATATAACTAGGGCCTGGCAAACCCACGAATCCGCAATTCTATGATTATTTTATTTGAATATATCAACCAACAAAATTTTGAGGGCGCGAAATCAAAATCAGAATTCCACGGCACTGGATATAATATCATACTAATATTATGAGGAGGAAGAGTTTATGAGTTAGTTTTTTAGGTGCAATCTCAGAAACTACTGAACCGATTTCTAAAAAAATTTCATTGTTCAATAAGTGATACTTTTCCTCAGTACATAGGTTACAAATTAACTGGTCAACCTGGCTTCGCCCAGGTGTAAATCAAATTAAAGTTGGTATATTGAATAGATTTAAATGCGGTTTTTAAGTTTTACCGTTCGAAAGTTTATTTATGTTTAGGGCTACGCCCTCGTTAATATCAATTTTGGTAGAAATGTTATCTTACTCAGATCGAAGTCGGATATAAATTTAAGTATCAATAGTAATAGCTAGAGGATATGGTCAAGGAGCACTTGGTGGCAGAAATGCTCTCTTTCGTGTAGTCTGAGTCCCCCTCTACAAATCCGCTTAGTGGAATAGGGGTCTAGCGCTGTTGATTTACGACGCTGGGGCACTTTAAAAAAAATGGCAAAATTCCTCTACTAAATGGCAGAAAATGAGTAAAAAACATCTGGGGAGGACCTCCTAATTGCAGAAAAAATATTTTCTGCCATGTTACCCCCTGCAGAGATTGTCAGTATAATAAATAAATACAAAATAAGTAGATTAAAAAAAAACTCGGTGGGTGAAACCGAGCTCAAACGGTTCGTCTTTTTGTAGAGAATCCCGAGGTAGAGTTTTCTGCCAAAATCGACCTTGCAAAAACGCGTCATGTTTGCCGAAAGTTACTAATAGAAAGCCTGGTATGAATTTCTGCCACCGAGCCAAGACTTTTCGAATTTTTGCCTGTGCAAATTTTGAAGAATCACTAGGAGCCACGAAAATTTTTTGTCGTATTCCGGGCTACCAAATCAACCATTTCGTCAAGTTTCAACTTCAAATTTGTTATTTTTTTTATTTTTTTGACGTTTTTTTTTCGATTTTTTGAAAGAATTTTGAAAGTTTTTGCAGGAAGTAAATCGACAGAAAATATTTTTTTCCGCAGATGCATTTCAGTCATTTTCTGCCATTTAGTAGAGGAATTTTGAATATTGCCGTTTTTTTAAGTGCCTCAGCGTCTTATCGCAACGCGCTAGACTCCTACTCTAAGCTACACTACACTAAGCGGATTTGTAGAGGGAGAATCAGACTACACGAAAGAGAGCGTTTCTGCCACCAAGTGCTCCTTGACCATTTCTGTCACCGTTCTTTAACTATAATAGTAAATTGTATACCTTGTGTCGTAATGGATTATATTCCGAAGAGATGTCACATAATGTTCCGCACATACATGCATATAAAGCAGCTATTTTACAGAGGGGAGTGCAAAATAATTTGTACAACCCTTCTCGAATGTAGGTGATAGTCATATAAACAAAAATTCTCAAAACCTTTTTTCCTGCAAAATACCCAAAAATTCACAAAAAACGAATTTACAAGCTATATAAAAAACTGCAAAGAGCAGTACAAAAAATTCCTGAAGGCAGTTCAAGAATTTCAAGAACTGACGCCTGATTGAGACTCGCTTTTACAAAATAGTATATTTTTCTTTTTAAATTTAACTTGTATCTGAAGATGGTCATACTGCTTTGTTGTTGCAAACAAAATTATTATTTAACACCAGTTCTATAATCTTATGATACACTTTGTATGAGTTACGTCAAGCATGTATGTTAAAATATATGTATTGTAGGCTTTGTGTGTTTGCACATAATCTGCATGCATTCCCGTGACCCGTAGGTGTATATGTAATGTTTATATTGCAACCGATGACAATGACATCACGTCCCGTGGTTCATCGCTCAACCCCGCGCCGGTTACATAGGATCGACGGCGCGGCGGCGGCTGCTGCTGCTTCTACCGCCTCTGCTGTTGGACGTGTCATCATCTGTCTGTCTACACGTAGACATGTATAGCTCAGGTACATAATATTGAGCTATATATGTACACACTATTAGTTTACACTTGAGTTCCATAAAAAGCTAGTAGCTTAGCAACAAAAGTTTGATACGTAAATATCAAATGACCAGACCAGGACGAAGTTTTAAGATAAGAACATTTTTTAAGGTCGCAGTTATAGAAGCTCGCACCGACCGCATAAAAGGCTAGTTACTGTACTGACCGACCGTAATATAGGCGAGAAACACTGCTTGAAGTTCTGCTGGCCGGTAGGCTGGGTACGAAGCTGAAAATGGCGTCACGTTTTGCTCTGTGTTTACATTTAAACTGTCACCAGATCTATTCACAAAACTAGCTTGAAAATCCTGTATTAACCAAGGCGTCTCGGGTGTATCGAGCACATAACACCAATCAAGAAAACCAGTGCTAGAAAACTAGCAGGCAAATCTAGCAGCGTTTCTAGCCTCGTGTGCAGCGGCTTTAAATTGCGTCCACGACTGTACACATCCAACATTCATATCACACACACACAAAAGCCACCGCTGTTGTTGCTACTGGAAGTTGGAACACGGCAAACATTCGAACGACTAATTTTATTGATAAAATATTCTGCCAATAAACGAGGCACTATATAGTTTCCAAACACCAATATTGAATTAATTAAAACCCTACAATTTTTCGCATGGAATAATAATATCAATATCTCGATGCACTGGTATATGAAAATTTAACATTAATTATAATTAATGTTAAATAATAATAATTAAATTATGCTGACGGGGCCGGAATCTTACTTTCCCGGGCCAGAATAGTTAAGCCCACCCACCCGAATGCAAATCAATTTGTATCCATGAATATATAAATGATAATTTATTTAATTATCTAATAATGATAATATAGATATTTTATATATCGACTGCACTCGGAGGGACTCGATTCGAGTAGCGTAATTGTAGCCCTCACCTACTCCAGAAGATACATTGTATATTAGCAGCTACCCGCGACTTCACTCATCACTGACATGAAACTATGTTGTAGGTATAGCTTTTTCTACGGATATAATATTTAAATCTTATATATTATTCCATAAAAATAAAATGTAGTTTAGATCACTCCTGGCATAGCCTTTACTTGCAGTCTGTGAAGTGCCATCACAATCGGTTCAGCCGTTTCGAAGATTAACAGGCTGACACAGACAAAAATACAGTATGCTATGATGTTAATGCTTAATTTTTTTCAGTTAAGTTCCCACTGAAGAAAAATTAAGTATTATGATAGAATAGAATATAAATTTAGTTTAAAGTTGTGTACTATCCGAAATGCGGGAAGAAAACGTCTGAGGAAAACTGACAACACCACAAGAAATAATAAACAGTTAATAATGTTGTTGTAAAAAGTTGACTGCATGTAATGAATATATATCTATCGTTCCTATAGGCCCTATCCGAGTGCAATGCACTATCACAATGCATGGTCAAGAGTCAAGACGCTGTTAAAGATAGCGAATATTATCTTGCAAGTTATTGAAATCAGATTGTCATATAAATTTATGTTCCGTACTCAAAGCATTTATTATAATAGCCATCGGATATGTTATGTGTAAAGAATACCTCTACATATAATACATAATATTCTTGCATGTTAAGTAGGCGCGGCCGTCATTGATAGGGTTGTCCATAGAGAAATATAATAAAGCGCGTATGGAAAATGAACTGAAGGCCTCATCATCCCGACAAAGCGACGGTAAAAAATTTTAAGATTTAGAGCGAAAATAGCGAATTTTGATTAAATGCAACAATATTCATTTAATGCATATCAAGGGGTGGTAAAGATTCAGAAAGGAAAGAAACAACTTCGCCAAATTCAACGAGCAGACCACACTTTTATATCTTTCATGATTTGACAGCTAGAAGCATAATATATGTATCTACCTAAACATTTGGGGCCTGAAATTCCCCACCTTGAAAGACACCGTTACGTTGAGTTTCCCTAAAATCCCGGTTTCCTATGATAGCGTTACGGTACCGCTATCTTAGGAATCCAGGGCTTAAGCAGTGGCGGCGGAAAAAATTATTTAATAGAGGGGAGCAATTTAACTGCAAAATTCGAAGTGGAGAGAAAATATTTTATTTTTTATAACATATATGCACATACAAATAGTATTTTCAGTACAATTTAGTAGTAATATACTTCACATACAGTTCATTAAAATATGGTATTACAAACTGGGGACGATCATCTGAAGTAGACAGAGTATTTAAAATAAAAAAAAAATAATACGGCAAATTTTTAACTTACAATATAGGCAACTTGTCAAGGAATATTTAAAGAGCACAGAATGATGACATTATATGGGATATATATTTTTGAACTACTAAAGCATATATGTACTCACTAAATTATTTTGATCAAAGTATAGATAAATATTACAATACAAGAAAAATCAGCAATACCATACGTCCATACCGCATAGAACAATGTTCTTCGAAAAAGGGTCGATTTATACCGACTCAAAAATATTTGAAAAATTACCTAACAACTTAATTAAAAATTGAAAAAAATCCTATAAAGTTTAATAAAGAGCTAAAAGAATATTTAATATATAAGGAACCTGACTCCTTACATGAATTTTTGTAACTATTTTTTTTCTTGTCTTATGACGTATTGTATCCCAAAATGGGCTCAGCAATAAATGTTTATTCTATTCTATTCTATTCAGTGCATTTTAATATAATCATTTATTTTATAATTTAAACTGATTTTTGAATTTTCACTGGGGTAGGATATGAATAATAACAAATAATAATAATAATAAAACACTTGAAAATTCTACAAAAATTTTCTCTCCCGACGATCGTTTTGGACAATCAGTCCATCATCAGGAGTACGGGAAAGAATATATTTTGTTATAAAATTTTCAAGTGTATTATTATTATTTTTAGGAAGTATTATGCGAAGGATAATTGACATAATTAAATAGAATCTATTCAACTGGCACAGGTAGATTAGGGCAGCCCTAGCAATAAGACAAGGGCACACATTACACGTATACATTAATGTTATGTTGTTCGTTGTAAACACACAGCTATACAGACATCTGACGCGTTATTCACCTATATGCACATTTTAAAGTTTGTAAACATTATTATTAATCAATGCGAAAATACATCCGACAGATTTTCAATTTCCTCAAAATACGTCATGCTAATAGTAGTAAGGGTATTTTTTTATTGGAGGACGCGATACCGATAATGTTACCAGAGAATACCGCCCACGGAAGAACCAAATTGGAGTCAAATTTAGATCAAAATAGCTTTGGAAAAAAAATCGTTGATGTCCATAAAAAGTCATTTCTGTGAGATCATAACCCATGTCGTCTTAATAATAGTATAGTCATAATCTCGTCTGGGACTGAATGATATTTACGCTGGGGCAGAAATTTGAAGTTATGCCACCGACCCGATACTTAAGTATTAGCTGACATAACGTCAATAAATTCATTTTATGTTTCTTCATTCAATAAGATGTTTGAAAGTAAGCGATACAGCTCAACCAGGGAAAATCATCAAACGCCTCTCCGAGACCGTGTAACTAAAAAGAAAAAAATCCGTACTGGACTAAACCGGCCCAAAGAGGACCGGTGTCCTACCGGGAGAAGTCCCGGTATTCCCTGAGGCCAGACCGACGCTGAACTCAACCAATAAAACCTAACCACTGAATTCCTCCCATCGTCTTCGTCCGTGGTGGTGCACTATAATTTAAAAATCTTCGGACCTTCAAAACTGTTGGCGTTGTAGTTTCAGCTAGCAACCACAATCAGTAATGAAGCGTTCTGAATCATTGAAGTATAAAATCTCTGTTAATATGTTGTCGATCGGGTCTGCCTTGGTCATGACCGCTGTACCAACAACCAGTTTTATCTTACACACCCACGCTTTTCAATTGCAATATAAAAATACACACACAATCAATCGATGAATGTACATATGCACGATTATACACATTATGTCTGATGAGTTATGTGATATTACCGTTATCTGTGAATGTGTGTGTGTTTCTTTCGCCCAAAGTCAATATAAAAACTCTTATGAACTTACCTCCACGCTAAATAAACGCCGCCTGAGAACTGATATTCTTAATTATTTATTTTGTTGATAAAAAAACAAGCTACATTCTCTCGTGTTGTTTTTTTTTTCATTTTCTCTCAAGCTTTATTCAACTTCTTAGTACATCGGGAACGTCTTGTAATGGGTTCAAATATCGAGATCAAAAAACGATTTTTGAAAAAATATCTCAATCTATAGGTATCGTACGTACGTACGTGGTCGTTTATTTCAAAGACGAAATCTCGAGAATAAAAAATGATATTGACTACGTTATGGAGCTATTCGACACGTATTAACGTCAGTAGGTATGATTCGAAAGAAATTTTATCAAAATCGGTTCAGCCGATGTTTTTATTTTTGTTTAAAAAATAAACTGCAAAAAGTGTAATTTAGAATTTTTTGAGAAATATTTCTGGGGTCTAATTTGTTTAATACCTGCATATTGATCATACTGGGAAGTTGGTCGTGTGGACCTCAAGGATCGCACTTGTCCCAATAAACGATTCACCTTACGGCTTATTTTCATGAAATAAAAATACATACCGCGTGTCCTTGAAATCCTGTTGCATCCGTTCAAAGCACTTGAAGTCTCGAACACTCGTAAAAAGTTTAACATTTTTTTAAAAGTGCTTACCTATACTCAAAAAACTTTGATCAAGACTTTTATTTAATTTGGGATTTGTAAATGTTCATCAAGGTGAATCAATACCTACCTTTTCTTCTACAGTCTACTGTTTTCGATGTCGATGTTGAAATTTAATCTCTTATTTGACAAGTTTATTAAACTTATCAAGCTTTGAAAAAGGAAACATAAAAAAGTTATCATAATTTTTAAAAGTATCCAGTTACCAGAATCAGAAAACTTGATGGATTTTCAATTTGTGTCAAAAAATAGCAATAAAGACGCTGATGACTTCAGATGTCGGGGGAGTCGGTAATTAACAATTCATTCATTCAAAAATAGCAATCAATTGAAAATATGAATTGGCACCAGGTATAGACAATTTTGACAGTGGTGGTGTTGAAAAAAAGGGTATATCAAATAAAAAGCATCGTAAATTAAGATATTATTGCTAAATTTTTATTACTTTCAGATTTTTTATTTATAAAATATATTACACAAGTTTATCGTATATTATATAATATGTATCTACACTGTACAGGGGGGTACTTACTTGCATGTTTCTAACATGACTTCTTACAAAGGGAATTTTAAAGGACTCGTCATAATAATATTTGGTTAATAAATTAAAGTACAAATAGATAATAAAAATATACACAATAAAATACATAATAATAAAACTTATATAGCACCAGTCAACATTTAAATATTTAAAAAGAAAAAAACAATCAACTCATTAATTTACAATTTTAAATACATAATAATATAGTAGTTCAAGGATCATTACAAACATATTTAATTTTTAAAACTTGGCTTTAACACTGAAAAGCTTTAATAAGTAGGTATATGTTTGGAATTTTCAAGACACCAAAAAAAACCATTCAATTACTTTCTTTCACGTTTATATTAATGATGAAAGAATTTGATGGAGATTGGCGTCCAAACATGGTTTAAATATGGTTCTTCTTCATTTTTAACTAAAATTCACAAATAAACCAATTTGACTAGTTCATCCGAGTTTTCGTTTTTTAGAAAAACTTAACTTTGGTCGTCATTAACGCTGATCAGTGATAAATCTAATTTTAAGCAGTGTCTAAGCAATCAAGCGCATCAGCTAACCATTAAAGCGCTTACAAGAACGCTTTGCTTCAAATTTATTTTAATCTTTTCAGTTCACAAAGCGTATAAACGTTTGAATTTAAATTAGTAATATGATTTTTTATCTTTGTACAGCTATTCTCAATGAATTTTATCTAAAATATTTATTTATTGTTTATTTTTTCCAAAAAGTATTGTATAAATGTGAACTGAAAAAATTAATAATAAATATAAACAAAAAAAATCACAACATTGCTAAAGAATATAATTTCAGCACAAAATGTACAACGATGGGTACTCACCAACATCTTGTCTATATTATTAAATAGAATTTACACCCACGATTTGAAACCGAATAAATAAAAAGAATTAATCACGTTTTGTTACAATTCGAAACTTTTTCTACATTTCTGTTTTGAAATAAAATATATTCAAGATGCTGCTAAACAAATTCTATTAAAGACGAAATGTCAAGATACAAAGGATAAAAGATTAAAGATTTATGTCAAGTTTACCTTAACCTCTCGTGTCGTTTCGATTTTATTTTATCTTTATGTACAGCATTTTTACAATTATTAAGATTTTATTGCAAGCATTCAACATATTAAGTATCTTTAAGTTTAACGTTGCATATGACGACTTGCGATTCTAAGTAAGATTATAAAACAGGATTGACGATTATTATAAATCGATTTTATTTACTTGTCGCCTCCCTCTTTAAGATTTACACGTATAATGAATATAGTTTTCGGATAAAAAAGTTTGCACTTGGACACACTCAATAATTTTCATTTTAAAAAGCAAAAAAAATATATATATACCTTAAACATGAAAAAAATTTGAATAATTGAAAATTTAAAACCTTTCTGTATTGTCCAATTTTGTAGGGTGTTGTTCCAAACTTTCTTGGTTTCAGAGGTTGTAGGCCGGGGTTCATTGGTATTACTTACCTGTGAGCCGCCTAGAAGAACACTGCCACATCGTCTTTGAAAATGTCTATCGCAGTTGTAGACGAAACGTCAGGTAGAAATACTAATGACCACGGCCTACAATCCCGGAAAACAAGGAGATTTGGAATTTCTGTATTAAATTGCACCGGTGGTAACAACATTTTACTAGAAAAATATATGGATTGGTGTCTAAATTGGGACCACAATAATACATACGATCGATTCTCAATGCTTAAACCAAACTTCTACCTATAGTAAAATCGTCACACTGTACTAATGCCTTACTACAGAAGCGAGCCGGGACGAATTCCAGTCAGTCACGGACTAAAAATTTATAAAGTGGTCAACAATTTTAGTTTATGCCTTATCGCAGCGTCGGATTTACATATAAATTAAACATAACCTTAAAAAAAAACTTGTCTTTTAAAAACACATAGCCACATGATTAGTGATTTCTGTTTTATCGTACAGCCGGTATATTTATTTTCAATTTAAATATTTGTTGAAAGAAGAACGACATTTATTAATTTTATGTTTTACAGTCGCATGTTTAAATCCGGCGCTGGGAATGGTTAGCTAATAAAGTGAAACACTGAACTACAATTTCAGCTCGGATCTGACCCGTATCCGCCCTCTAAGTTTTTCAACTGCACTATTAAATAGGGGCTTGCAGATGAACTTCGAAGCAACAGTCGTATTAATACAACGTATTCGCTGCACAGCGCTTGTTCGTAAAAAGCGAGAGCAGTTCGGCGAGTAGTCAAATAGTTGAACAACTCAAATAAATTAGAATCAACAATAGTTCCACAAAACATTTTCTACTAACTACATATTTACAATAAACTAGAGAGGAAACAATAATCTTATCGCTTCTTTTATCCGATATGAGAGGTTAACGAATGATTTCAACGTTAAAATATTTTTTGTATTGATCCCATAAAAATCACACTTTCTAAAATAATTATATTATTCACTTTGTTATTTAAAAAACAGTAAAAATAATGATTTTTAAACAAAACTGTTAAACGATTATACAGAGTCTTCTAAAAATCGTGCTTTTTTATATTACTTAAGAACTATACAATATTGCATCACAGCTGTAGACAGTGCATTATTTTTCTTTAAATATACATAAAAGAATGTAGAACAGGGTTGCTCTAAGGGTTCGCTAAAATTTAACCTAATGTCCTTTTTTCGATATACAATTTATATTAAAAAATCACCACGAAAATTTACGTCCGATCAGTCACACAAAATCACAATTTAAAATAATTAATTAATTTACTGATTATCTTTTCTCACAGCGCATTCACATAATATTATTTTAAAAACAGACCCCTATTTTTTAGTATACCAGGAAAAAATGACTCGATAATAATAATAGTAATTAATAAAAAGCTAGTATCTATTGTTTTTAAATGTCCGTACTTTACAAAGAGATCACGCTCGCACATTCTATTATTATTATTATTATCATTGTAACACATCACAGTTGGTGCCATAACACAATTATTAACGTTGTCAATGTTACCAGTGCCGGCCTTAAAGACGGCCCATTACTCAGGCCCAACGGTTGTTCGGCATGTCCTGCCGTACTGCTTCGTGACACTTTACTTCGCGCGGCACCCTCTATGTGATTGCCGTCGAGTTCGGCTGGAGGCGGTCGTCCTGCCAGGCTCGGCTCAGGAGGAGGTCGCCTCGCATGCTGTCGGCACTGATCGGCCGGCCCTCGATACGGCCGTGTGATGTTCGGATAATGGACTTCCATATATTCTGTTCCCTGTATTATAAAAAACATAAAATGTGTTTTACGATTCCAAAATTTGCACAAAATACAAAATTATACCCAAATGAATAATTGTACAAGTAAACCACCCTACATCACAATAGTCTGCAAAATGGCTTCGCTCTAATACTATAAGAAAAATGGCGGAAACCTGCGTATAACGTTTACGTTTTTTTGTATTGGGCACTGATGAATAAAGAACATTGTTATGATTATCAAAAAGAAAATAAATAGTTATATTGAATTGAAGTGAAACTTTTTAGACACGCTAGGCGCTAGAACTGAATCAGACAAAAAGTGAAACGCTTCCCCTTCTTCCTCTTCAATTGCCAGTTAAGAGGTAAGAGTGAGATAATCGTTTCTACTCTCTCTGTCAAAGGGTTATGCGCACTCTATACGCATGCGCAGTTTGTACGGCGTGTATACGTAGCATTTTCTCTAGCTAAGCTAACAAATTCGACATAACCATTTCCTATTCCGGAAATAATAAAATCGTCAACAAATGCTACAATTTATAAGTTTCACTTCTATTATGCGCGAGAATCTTACGCATACTTTTTTTTTCTCTCTTTTTGTATTGTGTTATACATATATACAAATTAATATTTTTAATAAAATTGAATTGTTTTGTACTACTCATATAACACGATTTCATATATCTAGGAACATATTTACACTGATATAGGAAGGTTTACTGTATTGAAAATCACTTTTATATATATTTAAGAAGTCGATGAAACAAAGTATGAGAAATGCACTAAAATAGAACATAAAATGTTTATGTACAAAAAAGCATAGTCAACAATAATGAAATTTTGCGGCAAATGCCACAAATAATAATATAACAAAACTTGAGTTGATTGGAATAGCTGATAGATAAGATCTACAAATACGAGTGAACTGTTACGATTGCATGATCAAACAAAATGAAATTAAAACATTGCAATTATATAATGTTATTGAAGGCAATAAATGAACCGTACTAGGCTGTACTACTGCAGACAGTCCCTAGTATTTAGTACACGGTACTTATACCGGGTGTTCCATGCACTTACACTAAGCAATAGCCCCAAGAATGTCGAAATAAAAATTTTAAATGACCCAGGTTCATTTTCATTCATAAAATTAACACTATTTTATTTTAATCTAGCAAACAGTCGTGTAGGTGTACCTAAAAATTCCGATTATATTTTTTCCTCTTAATCTGCAAACGTGACCTCAAAATTCGGTGTAGAAGCCAAAAATGTCATAACAATGGTAACAATGATTCGTAGTCACACGACTCAACCGAAACCGCAATTTTTTTTCGTGTTCAGAAAATTACTCTTAATTTTATAAAAAAAAATATTGATAATAATAAAGGAATATAATAACCATTAATTACCAAAAACAAAAAGAATTTAATTATATTGCACAAATAATTTTTTATATAACATTGTATTTATATAAAAAGCCCTATGTTTTCTAAAAATATAAAAACAAAAAACAGGGATTGTAATTTTTACAAGCTTTAAATTGTCTATCATTACAAACTTGGCATACAATTATCACTAATGTATATATTTTTTTAACAATTCACGGAATATTTTAATTTACAGAGTTAATCTGACGAATGAAAAGATTTTCAAAATAAATTGCAAATACAATACAGCACAATAAAATCAAATAATCTTTATCAAAAGTTTTGATCGTCAACACAAAGGCATAAAATATTTAGAATTTTCCAAAAGTGATTTGCTATCAATTATTCATCGGAGTTGAAAATAAGAGGAGAGTGAATATCACTTACCGGTAATATAGTAGAGCTAGCAGACCAACATAAAGGCTTGAACGAGCCTTTGATTGTAGCGTCTTGAAAACTGTGAAACTGGTTTTCCCAGTCGTACGTCACGAGACGCGACTCCAGCGTCATGCCCGCTAATTCCGGAGGCGCCGATATACGCAAAGGATTGGAACCCCTGCAATGCAAGCAAACATGATGTTTTTAATTTCCTGAAGATAATTTAAAATTCGAAACGAAAATACATAAGTATTTTAAATAATTAAAGTCTCCGAAGTTGCATAAAACAAAATTCACATTAACAAAAATAAACGATCAACTTGTTAATTGGATTCTACTGCCAACTTTTAAATAAAAAAATATTATTATTTTGGAATGTAAAATAATCTTCATTTTACTAAAAAATTTACATATATAGGTATAGTTTTATATGCATACATATAATACCAAAGGAAACATATTTATTTAAGGAATTTTTTTAATAGTTTACTGATACGAGTTTAAAAATAATTGTTAATAGAAATAATATCGCGCGTCAATTAAAAAATAGGTGATCGGGTAGCCGTTATACAAGCTACGCCACTGGTATAGAGAAATATCCACACAAACGAATAATATACTAATTATTTATTAAAGCACTTGTATGCATCAAATTAAATTAACTCTGTGACTAAACGAGTATTTATGGAAATAAGGGAAATTTACAACAAAACATTAATGCTTTTTGGAACGTAAATATATGCACACATTTTCTTCCTGTGGCGTTAAATTAGAATAATAACTAGCGTTGTTTTTTGCAATATTCTGATTATGAATTTTGCTCTAATATCCTTTTTTTTGCATTATTCGCAGTATGTCCGCCAGCAGCCTATACAGAGGCGTAAGAAAGATCGATTTTGTGATATACACCCATACAGAAAAACAGTCATTAGTGGAGCGAGCACGTGATGAGACTTTTTACGCGAAAACTTATACGGATATTTCTCACACGTATCGTGGTTAACACAGTTCCCTAAGGTACTTAGTGTTTTTCACAAGCTATGAATCAAAACCTATATCTACTAGTATAATGGCAGTTCAGTTCCCACAAATAAATTAATTAGAGAATAGATATAGAGAAGTACTTACGAGTGAAGTTCTTGTATTCCAAGAGAATGCAGTACTGTAGGCAAACTTGGTAAACTATGGCAAACAGTCAGTTGTCGCTGACGAGGATAATAAAGTGCCAGCACTAAACAAGTTTCTTCCCGGCCTGTCATACCGCCCAAAGTGATAGCGGTGCGTTCTGAACTGTTATATGTGCACTCAGCAATCAAATGATCACCGGGCAAGACTTTCACCGGCGACGACAGCCTTCTGTATTCCTGATATTCAGAATCTAAATTATCGTCCGCCGAAACCGGCGCTTGTTCAGTGCCACCGCGCACTTGTCTAAGTCGAACTTGTTTTCCGATTCGATGCGTTCTCATCACGACGGCAAACATATTGATACCGCCTTTGGGAAACGCTTGACTCGTGCACTCTGATACGCAATGACCGGAAGACACGACTCTTGGCTGACCCGGAGGAATTATATGTCTCCAACTCGGATCGATGCCGACTGACAGTACGCCGGCGTCGTGTCTTCGCAGTTCCGGTGTATAATACAGTCTCAGTCCTGAACTGTCTGTCAAACCGGAATTTAGACTCATTTCAAGTGGTGTGGCGTAATGCGATTCCAGCATGTAATAGCGAGCCGATCCTTTTTCTAAAGGATAGCCGGCTTCTGGTGGAAAACTGAATCCTTCTGAACCGCGTGCCCAAGTGGCGACAACAGCACTGCATGCTAAAGGTGGACTGCTATTGGGTTCGTAACATGCCCTTCCTCGTTCACCAGCTAATCGTGACAATTCTTCATTATCTTGACATTCGTATAATACCACATGCTGCAAATTTTCTTCCCCCGCGCCTTCCAGAAGCGGTTCGTACTGTAAAGAAAGGTATGATTAACACATATCACTTGAGTATAATTTGTAATTACATTATTAAAATATTCGTACGCGCTTTTATTTAATAATTCGATGTCCAAACCAGAAAGAATAGATCCGTATACACAACGTTTTCTCATGTCTCGGTTCAAAATATATGTATGTGTAAAGCTAAGGAAAATACAAAGCTTGTGGGCTCCTCTACGAAACTGGTAACTATGTTCCTCGTACTAGTCGCTTTATGTCAACTACAACCAGAAGCACTTATTACCTTCTTTATTGATAAGTTGGATTCTTGCTATGAAGGAATGAATTAAATTCCATACCGTCGTTCTTTAAGAAAGTTAACTTTATTCCATTAAATATATTAGTTCAAAAATCAAGTTTCTGTAACGACGTTTAACATGAAAACCACAACGCGCCGCTAAGACTTTTGAAGTTCTTCATTTTGTATCAAAGATAAAATCAATGACCAAGTGACTTGATGCACAAAGTGGCTTTAAGGCGAGTTTATACAGTGCCTATTTACATACCTACGTACACAAGATGACCTCCGCCGATAAATCTTCTAACCAAGTTGGAGCGCTTCGTCTTTATGTAAGCCAAGCTCACTAAATCCATGTTCCTATAGGATCACAACAGCTAACGTGTACGTATGTTCAAAGCATATTATACATGCAAAGCTTTATAGTTGACCGAACTACATATTGTCTCTCTTATTCACGCATACTGGATGACGTAGTTACTGTTGCTGAGCGTTTATAATCCGCATTCTTTCTCTCTCACCCATTCATAGACATTCAAATTGTTTTTTTAAGCTGGCTACGAGGTTGCAAATGACGTCACTGCGAGCTCGCGTGCGTGGTTACACGCTGGACTTGAAAATTAGAACCGGGGCTATTTTTCGTGTTTGTATCTCTGCTTGTTTTGAGCAAAAACCAATAAAAAAAACAGTATCTCGTCACGGGGGCGACATGGGCAAACGCTCACAAACAAACGTGGCGTCATAATGTGTGTTCTGTTCAGAGACAATAAAAGTTCACTTTTTTTAACATTCGCACTGCCAGTGCGCGCGCACCAAATCCATTAAAAAAACTAGCTTAAAAACACGCATCGTGTGACGCGAACATATAAAAGCCATCACGAAACCCAGCACGCTTGAAACCTAGCAGCCAAATCTAGAAAAGAATTCAGCGGCAAAACCAGCCTCGTATGCAGCGACATTTAAAAATGCTTTCGCTAGGAACAATGTTCTCTCAATTTTCTGTCTCTAAGAAGTAAAAACACATGAAGTATTATTATTATAACCGTCACTAAGCACATTCCGCAAATCATTATTCCTTGAAATGCACTTCTGAATAAATAGATATATGCGGAATTCCTACCAATTTGTATAGATAAATTATTATAGTCTCTATAAGAAACTAGATTTATGTATTTTTCCCTTTAAAAGAAACCTTGGCAGCAGGAAAATCGAAGCTACCGAATGATTTCTGATTTAAAAACAGTAACTTAACTAGGTTCTAGTTACACATTAAGCTAGAAACTGTTAGTAAACCAAGTTTCATCGAAATTGATTTAGCCAGTTTCGTGTGACGCCAATATAGATAGACAACAAATCTTATAAACTTGTTATATAAATCGGCAAAATTATACTTATCTAACGGACTGTATTATAAAAAATATGTGTAGGTACACACAAATAAAATAGTATGTTTAAATACCAATCCCTAGATATTTGGACGTTGAATTACAACATTCAATTTAGAAGCAAAAGTTGTAGATAATTTTGTATTTCTTATTTGTTTTAGCGTTCTGAATACGTGGGGGTCGTTTTATAAAGTTGGCATTCACAACTCATATACAACAAAATGCATCTTCTGTGCAAAATCTTTGATGTTATGCATTTGAATTAAACTAATGTCAAAAGAACCAAACCAAAAATATGTATATACCTATAATATATATTCAGACCTAGACGAGTCAAGGACCATAAGTCAAATATAACCGCCAGCTGTGTTTTTAAGGCTTCCTTTTACACAATTCGCGTATTGAGTTCATTTTTTTTTCAGTGTAAGCATAGCAACTTTACTTTGAAAGTAAATTCACGTGTAAAAAATTATATGCAAAAGTTGTTTTAATATCTTAAATTAAAAATAGCCTAAAACGAAACTTTTAATTTCAAATTTTAAATTCGACATCAAAACGCTAGTCACAAGATTTATTTTGGCGCGGCGTCATTAAAATTATTATAGTAAACAAATGCATGCAGTTTACTATCATATTGATGTCACGCAAGAAACCATCATAGTGGCTAGCGTTTCACTTCATGTGACATATGGACTAATATTTCACTTTTAAAAACTTGAATAACAAATTTATCTCGTATTTTTATGAATAACAAAAAACCATTATGGAATTTCTCAATACACAGACATTATTGATATATTATGTACATCTTAGCTCTCGATATGGGCAGTAATTTTGTGAATGCAGCGGAAATGAGTTAAGGAGGTGAGAGAAGCGCGCGCTATTCAATTTACTATATGATTCTTCGGTTTGGCCTACAGTTGGCGCATGTGCTGCAGCGTATTAGAGAGAACAGGGCAAAAAGAGAAAGAAGACAGCTGTCAACCATACTTTTATAAATACAGTGTGAAATAAACAATATCATTTAAATAGATACATCATACAGATTCATTTCTGAAAGTTAGTTGGGTAAAATAAGTATTAAAAAATAGTGTTTTACACGTCATTGGTGAATGAATGGTGACTACATAAGACTTGCTCATTTTTTTACAATCAATTTCTATATTGTAAAATACCTTATTGCGTAGTGTCTCGCAAAGGCTTATTTTCCGATACAGACGGCATATTGTAAATCCATGGACCAAAAAGACAACACATAATTGTGTGTACAGAGTGTACGTCTTTAGTTCGCTGTACATATGTTTGTTTATCCACATGACACTACGATATGCTCTCTCTGTTGCATTCATAAGACCCTATTATACACAAACCCTTCGCTTCTTTAAATAAGTTGACTGTCACAGATCTGTTTGTGATGAAGCCACAACCACAACTTTATACGACAGACAACTTAACCACCATCGGTATCGCCATAGATGACCCTGTCATTTTTCGTCAACAATCTAAATAATGGAGTGTATTTGAACGAGGAAAAGAAAAATAATTTTTATATGTGGTTGCAACTACTAAAAGAATTCAATTCCTCATTGAACTTGAGCTAACCGAACTGAATCCTGTAATGCAAAAAATGATCAAATGAAGCAAAAATTTCCACGCATTGTCAAGCATTATGTCTTGTCGCATTCACAGGAATGACAAAGTTTTGTTTTTATGAGAGTCTATCATTTTTTAGTTACACCGTGCAGAAGAAACATTTTAGCAGCGTTTTGCGCGCCTCGAGATATACTACCAGGATATTGATCGAATTGCTCAAGATATCGCAAGCAACTTCACGATAAAAAAGGGAACCAATCAGGAGCTCGGAAAGCCGAGCCTACATGGTAAGATAGGAAATATTATTGCTCAGCAAGTGAACTATAAATCTCCTTTTCGACAGAAATTGGAGGAACCGTATTATCAGTGTACTCGCGACATATCTAATCGTTCAAGCATACGTTTTTTCTTTGTAGGCATCTAATAGTCAAATGTCAAATTCTTTAGTTTTATAAATGATCTCTTAATGGCATTCTACTCAGTTGAGCTGATCTTCCTTCAGATTATTAATACGAAAATGTCAAACAACATTTCCGGTTTCGGTGCGCCCATGGCACAACCCCTGTCAGACACACAAGCGCATGATATGGTAAGTATATGAGTACGTCAGTGATGTTTACTGAACTACGCTGTCCTCAAGTCAAACAAACGTTTACACACGCTAATGACTAATGACTAAAAGTTAATTTAAGCACACTTCATTTCCAAAATAAACATTTGCAGTCTGCAACTTAAAAACTCATTCCAACTTGATAGTGTTCAACAGAGAGGTACTACTATCGATTTTTTTTCTTTGATTACTACTATTTGAATATACCGGATGATTCCTTCGCAGCTGAAATATTTTTAAGCATGCGATATATAAATTGAACAGGCACTTTGTTTTATTTGAAAAAACTTATTTTGTTACTGTTTAGTGTACTGGTCCTCGATTTACGACAACCTATGCGTTCTCGGGACTCGTTCGAAGTCGGATCATATATAGAAATTAGGATGTATGGGTATTACATATATGGATATTTTTGTTGTTGTTTCGTCATACATTTTTTGTTGACCCTGAAAAAGGCCACTTGTTTTGCCTTGATCATTCCTCTAGGATCTTTTTTTGAAAATATTGATTATTGAGGGTTGAACTTGATTTGTCCGTCTGGATCAGTGAGTAGCAAGTCAATGCATCTCTCATACCTGCAGTGACCTACATGAAAGTGGGAGCGGTTGTGGATGAATTTCATAGGTCTGATTACGACTGATCCGACTGTTCGTAAGTCCGGAGCGTTCGTAAGTCGAGGAGTACCTGTATATATATATATATATATATGGAAGAAAACACAGATTCTGGAAATGTAGAACATCAAAAGACTCTGGCCAAAAGTTTCTCGTGTGATACCCTGTATACACAATGGCGTCTTAAGTCATTTAATAATATTGTTATTGGTGAACCAATCTTTAGCAATAAAAATTATTTTCTTTTAATTCTGGTCCTCGAATGAAAGATTTACTACAAAATTATATTTTCAGTTACAAATTTCATTTCATCCCGTATTAATACTCTGAGCCCAATGGTATGTTTGTGTATTAAAGCAAACATATAAATGGAAGATTAGTACTACTTATTTAGAAATGACAAAATGGGGGGTTGAAAAACAACTAAAAGCAGTTTCATTTTATATTTACACAGTACTTATAAGGGTTGTTAGAATCCGTTTGAACACAAACCGCCAAGTTTACATACGATCAATATCATTAAAATCTCTTATTCGATGCCGACTCCTATATATATGTTATACAGTGGAATCGCTGTTATCTGCAATAGCTGACAATTGAAAATCTTAATTAAGTGAGATTTATTATATTAATTGCCGGCGCCGTTTCCAATGTGTAATACAGTGAAACCTACAATGACGCAAAATCGAAAATTTTAATTAAATGACATTTTTTATAATAATTGCCTGCGCCGATTCCTATATATGTAATACAGTGGAACCGCACACAATCCAAATGAGATATATTAGAAAATAGCTCGCGTGGACATCGAATTAATAATTTAACTGCACAGTACGAATATTTGCGCATCTAAACTAACAAAAAATTATATTTCAAAATAAAACTTACCCTAATAAGATGATGCTTTGAAGGTAGATCCGGTGGTTTGAACACTTTACACCAGTATAAAGTGTCACCAGGTAACGGCAATTCAACTTTTGAATTACGGAGTTCCCAAATTTGGGCCGATTCTTCGGCACCAGGAGCCTCCTGATTGACGCGTTGCACTAGATACAAACTCTGACTGCCTCTACTGCCTTCAGTGTGAGGCGGCAGAGTTCCAACTCCCACACCGCCTGCAGCAGGTTCCTCTGGATGCATTGCCCATAATACGCGTACCGTATCATTCTGTAACAACGACAAAAAAAATTGTCAAATTAAACAGTAACCAACTGGAAATTGGACGATATTGCTATTGTGTAAATATATATTTCGATTTATTGGTGTGGAATAGTAGATTATGTATCTGGGCCGTGAAGTATATTTTCGATTAGTAATTATTCCATGCTAAACGAGCGCGGGTCCATGTCAAAATACAATAGGCACATTACAGTGTATTTTTTGTCCTACACCCTATAAAATAATTAGTTTTCCCTTCATTTTCAGTATTTCACTTCTGCATAGTAAACTAATAGGCACGATGAAGGAAGGTTTGGTTGATGATCAAGAAATAAGCTTTATCAATGTTACGCTAGTGGATTTCGAAAAAATGTATTTTCATCTTCAGGTCCTCGAGCTTGTCAGGGCTGAGACCCTGAAGATGACAATATTTTTTTCGAAACGTTGGCCACTAGCGTAACATTGGTAAAGCTCATTTCTTGATTGTCAACCAAACCTTGCTTCATCGTGACATTCTATTGGATCCACACTACTATATGTAAACTAATCGCAGGGTGGGTTCCTTAATTGTAGTCCCTAAAGTTTACTGCATGTCAAATATGTACGACTAAGACAATATTTAGGTACTAGTGTGTTCGAAGTGTTCTTCTTCGGCGCGAATTCAAAGACGACAACGTCGGACGAGTGAATCTATGGCTATCGGGCATCACACTATAAACCAGTAAAATGAAGATGATTTGACATTTCCACAAAATCGCAAAAGGGTGCAAATTTGAAGGAACATTTATATAAGTATGATACACAATCTGTCAAACTTGCACCTTCGTGCGATGGCTGGAACTCGTTAAAAATTGTTAAAAAACTGTGTTTCATCAGTGTTTTGCTGGTACCTTGTCCAATATTGTAACCATGGAAAAAATCTTCTATTAACTAGGGTTATTTCTTATTTAATTTCGGACATTCTGTATTCATTCTAACAACTGGCATTACTTTGAATGATCGATTGGGTTTATATGTGGTACACTTTGAGGGGTCAAAGTTCATTAGTAGATTTTTACATTTGAATTACTCATAAGAATCACTCGCTGAAGTTTTTCCCCACCGTCGGAAATCAGTCTGTACACTCCGTGTATGGGAAATTGAAAGAACTCATAATCACATTTGTGGGTTAGTAACCGAAGAGAGCAACTTAGATAATAAAATTTATTTATAAGGTAAAGTACTAACCGTGATGGGTATATCATGAGGATCGCATGTATCGAGTCGTCTTCGGAATCGCAGCACGGTATGTGTCCGGTTTTCATAGCCGAGCAGCAGCTGGTAGTCCTGGCTGGGATCGACTTCGGGCTCCCGTTCATTGCCAGCTCCCGGTGAAGCCTTCACATGGCGATCCTGCAACCAAGTGGAACACCGTTAATCACTTCTACTCACCTCACCCGTTCCATAACACTACGCGATACGGTATAATATTAATCTACAACTGTAATGCAACGGTATACAGAATGTTGAAGGGGAAAAATCGGTCAAGTGCGAGTGTAACTCGTGCGCCAAGAATTCCGTATAACTAACAAACGAATCTAAGTACCTACATAACATATTAAAATCAATCCCATTTCATTATATCCTATAAGTACAGATTACGCTAACGGTATAATTTATTTGTTTATCGTCGTTTTATTATTAATTTCTCGAAAACTGTAGCTGTACGTGCAACCTCTAAAACCACTAGTATTGTTTTCGAAATTTTAGCTTTACTAGTTTTGGACATAAAGAGGTGAATCATCTAAGTGCGTTTTCGCGAAAATCTCGAAAACTACGTAACAAAGTTTTGAAGAAAACAAAATAGTTTTGTAAAAATCTTTTGAAACGATACTGCAAAGACTCAATACAAAAACATATTATACTGGGGTCAAACTTTATCTCCTTAAACTTAGGGGCCCATTTTTTTAAGGTTCAACTATTGGAATAATTGCGGGTTAGTAAGGTTACAACTGTTAAATTTCAGTTTGATGCCATTATAAATAGTTCGGACAAAGAAATGCTTCCTTCTTTTGTGGTATGGGGTCCTAATATATTAAATATAAATAAAGCCTTGTAAATCCTGTGTAGTTGAATCCTTTCGAAACAAAAAACATGGGTGATGAAATTTTATTTACCCTTATCCAAGTGTCAAAAACAAAACGGTAAAAATTAAAATTATAAAAGAAGCAAATATAAATAAGCACCGATGGCAACACCCGGTACGCTACAGTTTAGTTAGTTGATAGCCGGTCAAACAGCTTCTGGTAAGTCGAATGTTGCAGTAATTTAAAACTCGTTCACGAATCAATTATTCGATCAAAACGACTATTAAAAAATCTTCAAACATATTTTACGAACTACGACAAGGCAAAACTGTAACTCATTTAACCGTTTTTACACATGACACTATTGATTGTTTTTTTTAACAAAAAAAAAAACTTTATTCTTCTTTGTAAAAATTCCGGCTAAATGTTATTGTTTAAAATTATTTTTTTTTCTTTTATATATATATCGCTTCATTTAAACAAGATTACACCTTAATTGGAATTTCAATATATATTTCTTTTTATAAATACAACGTCAATATATTAATTATTAAAACGTATCTATAATAAAAACGAACCCTAATTAACTCTCAATCAAGTTTAAAACTCAAATGAATATAATTTATAAAAAAAATTCTATATTTGACATAACTGTAGAACTCAAAACGTGGAAACCGACACTAGATTATTTTCATATCAAATATTTGTTAACATTCCATCAGATAAAATTCCACAAAGGTCTAGCATCTCAAACGTATATATGAGGGAAACGAGCTAATTCATTAAAGAAAAAAACATTCTTTACATTATGTTAAAAAAATGCGAAAACAGTACGTACAATATTATAAGCATTAGACCACCGAACAAGAAGATACAGTCTTTAAACAGAATATTGTCAAATACCTATATCTATTTAGGAACGTAATCATATCGGCAAATTAATATACTTAATACTCCTATATTGCTAGTTCCCGTAAGAGAGACAGCAACTATATACTTCTATCTCACTTATTTACACTCGATCCGTAATGCGCGCAAGCGTTGCGACTGTAGTGAGGAAATGGGCAAGTCATATATTTAATAACTTCTATATTCCTAGTGGCCGTAAGTGGAAGCGTAGCCCATGAAGTGAGACAGCAAATGACTGTTTCTATATTTTTCTTTTTACTTGACCCGTTGTGTCCTCTACAACGCATGCGCAGTGCGTACTGTGTGTATACGTAGCAGTTTCTATATCCACGGTAACAAATTTCACATAACCCTTTCCTAATCCAGAAATAATAAAAACGTCAACAAATGCTAGAACCTAAGAAGTTTCACTTCACTATGAAAACTGTTTTGTAAACATAAAAAGAAGAATGTGTCTTTTTTAATTACATCAGCCTCTGTACGTCGAATACAACGAAATACCATACTTTAATCTGATTTATCAAGGTCCGTCTGTATTTACATACAGTATGCGAGTTTTGTAAATTATCTTCATCTGCTTTAAAATGTTTAATTGCGTGATATTTCTTTTCGCTTATACATCTGTAATTAAATTACATATTACGTAGAATCAACGCCACGCAATCCGTGTCTAATATTTAAAAAGTAGTTGTAGCGGTATCGTTTTTTTTATATGTACCTAGATATATTATTATCAAACTACCAATACGAGTATAATGTATTCCATAACTTTTTGATAACTATTTACGGTAATAAAGCTATTATGCTTATGCTTTCCCTATTGCATTTAGCTTCAAAGGTTCAAATTTGAACTGAAAGGAGTCTGCGAGTATATTCGTAATACTTTTTCTTATATATTTTCGTATAAAAATAAAAATCTGCTGCAAACTTTCTCAACAATAAATTTCAAAATTTATCATCTCTGACACAAACGACTGTCAATAGCTTCGTTAACGATACGTTTCTGGAAACCAATAACGAAAGAAAATCTTGCTTTTTATGAATACTGTTGAACAATGAAAGCAATCAAACAAATGCATAATATGTTAGCTATATTTCGAATGCTGATACAATCAAAAAGACATTAAATTATTGCTACAAAGGTAGCCGTGCATATTTGCGAGCATAAAAGAAAAAAAGAATCAATTCAGTGTGATTTAGTGCAAAGCGATTCACTTAATTGCAACCGATTCCCAAACACAAAGTACAGGTAGCTTAGCACAAGGCATTTGATGAGAATTTATTGTGATAATTATCAGTCCACCTGTCTTAGCTCCATGAGAAAAGCGGTACGGCAAAATTATATCCGTACTTACGGTAAAAAAATAATCAACAGTTTGTTGTGGAATGCGAATTTAAAAAAAGTCCGTCCGTTTTGCGTTGACAGTTTGCCATAAATAATTTACCTAATAGCTTGTTTTTATTTAACCATATTGTGTGCTGTCATATGCAGGGTAGTATTAAATCAACATCAAATTGTCTTATTGCAAAATACATAAAACTGCAGATAATAAAGAGCACTAATAAAATTGTGTACAGGAATTTATTTTCCAATGTAATTAATAATGTTTAAAAGTCATTAAAAATCTAAACTGATCATAATTGCTTTTAAAACATCAATTATTTATCAATATATTTTATGACTGACTGCACCAACAGCAGTTTTCATCTGAGTTTTAGCCACAACAATAAAATATATGAAACACTTAAGGATAGGATTTTTAATTTTAATGACGTTTAATTTTAAAATCTTCGACGCCTTTAAATAATGATCTTTTCCAATGTTGGCGAAATAAAGTCATAAAAGATGGATTTACTTTTAGTCTAAGATCCCGATTAGGCTCGATCTTCACCCATCGAGTTTTCTAATGAAATTTGGAATTTGATAATATAATGTGTTAATAAAGAAAAATTGATTTGCTTGCCATTCAATTTCTTGACACAGCTGTTTTTAATAAAAAATTAAAATTGTTAATTTTGTTATTCATTGCCATGGTTATGTACATATAATATGTTCCACGTGTTCGCAAAAAAATTATCTACATTTTCTACATTTTCATATATTATGTTTATGAGTTATGACAATATAGAAAACCTATAACTGCAAAATACTAATTCGAATGTGCCTGTTAGTTTTATGTCAGAAATCAAAATTCGATTCAGAATAAATTTATCTGAAAACTCGATAACTACATTTCAGAAATTAAAATTGACAACTTTAATTTTTTATTAAAAATAGCTGTGCCAAGTAATTGAATGGCCACCAAATCAATTTTTCTTTATTAATACATAGCGGTCCCGCCCCGTTTCACCCGCGTGCAAAAGAACGAATAGGGGGGAGGTACATGAGTACGCAAATTCATCTTAGTTTACCGAGATGAATGTTGTGTTACATTTTGCAACATTTTTCATTGATGCTCCGCTCCTATTTGTCGTAGTGTGGTATTATATAGCCTATAGCCTTCCTCGATAAATGGGCTATACAACAAATTTTTTTTTCAATTCGAATCAGTAGTTCCTGAGATTAGCGCGTTCAACCAAACAAACTCTTCAGTTTTATATAGGTAGGTATTAGTATAGATTATATTATTAAATTCCAAATTCCATTACAAAACTCGATGGGTGAAAATCGAGGCTAATCGGGATCTTGTACTATTATTATAAATATAGAATAATAAAGCTAACACAATAAACTTGAAAATGTTTTGTCTGTAGTATAGCATTACCTATATTGCAATCGATG
This sequence comes from Xanthostigma xanthostigma, assembly GCA_963575645.1. Lineage (NCBI taxonomy): Eukaryota > Metazoa > Arthropoda > Insecta > Raphidioptera > Raphidiidae > Xanthostigma > Xanthostigma xanthostigma. The sequence continues at coordinate 21,400,146 of OY754468.1, forward strand.
TATAATTATTTCATTTACTTTTAATTTCTTTCATTACGTTATTATCTGGTAGCGTTAATTTGCAATCTCATATTAAACCAACTCAAGTCGCAGTGCCAAACCTTGCCGACAATTTATTAATGTATTCGCTAATACAGGCAAAACTTAAGTTTGTTTTTGAGTAAAATAAGTAATTTAATGCCTTAAAACCACCCTTAAAATATATTTTTTTTTAATTTCGATATTAGCTCTGTTCCAAGCTGTCTGAGAACAGAACCGTCACCGCCTTGCGCAGTAGCTAAAACGAAACTGTATCGGTTATTGAGCGACTGCGCAAGACTGTGAAGGTTTTGTTCTCGTTCTCAGACAGCTTGAAACAGAGCTATTATTATCAATCCAGCATCTGAACGAAATTAAATACACCCTTTAGTAAGTATATATTCATATATTGGCAAACTAGCGTTTTCATAAAAGTTTTAAGTCCGGTCCTGTCGAGCCGATTTTACTAAAATTTTAGCAACACATTTTAATCTCTATTATAGGGTTAAATTTCAATTTTCAAACGATTCTGATATTTTTTTCGGTATTTTCAAACCCAAAAATATTTTTCAATCCCTAAAAATCGCCCTTAAATTGGCTCGGTTGGGCCCATTTTAAATAGGCTTCGTGCGGTTATGGATTCTAACATGTGAACCAAATTTCGTTAAAATCAATTAACTCTTGCAAAAGTTATTGCCCGCATACATAAATGTATATATAAACATTTTCAAAAATGGTGCAAATTGCTTAGAATTATGTGAAACGTTGAGACATTTTCGTCTGACCCCTAGGTCGCGCCATTCGATCGACGCCAATAGCGTATGTGTGTCATATGGCAAATACATCATTAATTACAGTATCTCTTCAACAAAAAAAATAAATTTCGGAATCTAGTCTGGCTTTCGCATCTAATAATCGCATCAATAAGACAAATATAATAAATATTATGTGTTTTATAGCTGCATATAGTTAAATCCACTCCTGTACAAAAAAAAAAAAAAAAAAAAAACGCATGACGTCTGCCTCTGCTGATACAGAGTCGCGCGGGTTTCTTCGAAGAAAAGTTTGACATGTTGACTTCTCCGGTCAGCCGTCAAACGCAGACGCACACAAACCGATATACCCGCGAGTCAAATACGGAGAGTCTAAGAAGTCGTTTCTTCATCTCACTCATTGTACTCTGTGAACGCCTATGGAGTATGGACGCGTGTTTTTATTGCGGGCTAATTTATTGCTCTATTACAAAGGTTTATAGCTCTGAAGGAAACATCCGACCAGTTTGTTCAGTTGGACTTGGTCGCTGTGTCATCTAACAGAAACTTGAAACTGGCACAATAGGGTATTTTGCACCATGCAAGAAAAAAATCTAAGAATACATATTCTTGATAATATTATGTAAAAAACCAGCGAGAAATGTTGATTTCTACTTATAATAATGTACTATAAATTTTATAATTCAATTTTAAGAATTGTATCTTTTTAATCTGTTGGATTCCGGCGTGACGTCACTTCGTCTGTAAACTACCTACTTTTATGTTGTGCTGTGTGTTACTTTGAAGTAGTGATGTGCCGGATATCCGTATCCGTATCCGCGGATATCCGAGGGAGAAGAAAGATCCGTATCCGTTAGTTTTTGGCGGATCTTTTATGGATCTTTTACCTTATAAATTTTCAATTTATAGATGAAATTTTATAGAAATTTTATATATATATACATATATAGGTGATTAGGTAATAATGAAAAACTGTTAAATTCCATTCAGATTATTTTTTATTTTTTTTAAATCGTATTTGGCACCTTTATATTGCAAACATTTATCGTAGTGAGTACCATACCAATAGTACATAACTCAAAGGTACTAAAAAACTACCTTTATAATGAGATATTGCACATCAATCTTTGGAAAGAGACAATCTGTTATGAGAGTTAACTCTTAAAGAGGTCAATAACTTTTTCCCATAACAGATAGTCTCTTTCCAAAGGTCTATGTGCAATATTTACCGCCGCGTACTCTAAAAAAGTTTAGATCCGTATCCGTATCCGCGGATCTTGAAACCAAATATCCGTATTCAGATCCGTATCCGCGGATATACATTTTTAACGATCCGGAACATCACTACTTTGAAGTTATTTCAACTTATTATCACGTTTATAATAGACTTCTATCTCATATTTTATTGATTTCGCATCATGGAAGACGGTTTCGTAGCAGCAGAAAGTACTAATCTACCAAGGATAAATACGCTTAATAAATAAAACAGGAATTACCGTTTCTCGGCGAGAGGCAGCAAGAAAAAGTCTCAGCCATATCTCCCCTGCCGGGATTCGAACCCGATACCTCCCGAATGCGAGTCTAGTGTTCTCACCAGTACGCCACCCGCACGGTATATTAATTATATTCATACTTGTTTATTAATTTAAAATGTCTTTTCCTTGTTATACCTAGTTTAGTTCACTGTAATTATCGACACTCGACAACTACGGTTATTAAGCGACTAATGTAAAAACAAACTAAAACAAGTTTCATTGTTATAAATGTAACGCCCAACAAAGTGCCCTAAAGAAACTGGACAAAGTACCATAGATGCAGTGCAATTGTGTATTGTGTTAGTACCACGGCGCAGCAGCTAAACATCTTTGTGTCTGGTTCCTGTACGGCAATCACAAACTCGTAAACTGTCCAATTAAAAGAAAAAGGGTGGGCAATGGGATAAATGCCGCACGCGCACAATCCGTTCTGAAATTAAAATACAAACATGAACTGCTCATACAAAACAAACGCTGTTTTGTGACGCGGACGACTCTTATAGTGACCCACGCAAATTTCAAAGTGTGCAGGTCGCAAAAGGCTATACTGTTCTTATTAAGTGTGATTAAGCATGAGCTTCACAAAATTGGACTCGCTGCTAAAAAATTTTAAAAAACACATATTTTTTTCCTAAAATCAATAATATTTTCACTTCTGTAATGCGTTCTCGTAACACATTTTTATTTTTTTTCTGACACTTGCAAATGCGAATGTTAAAAAATACGCGAATATACCTACGTTACATCGCTACTACCTCGATTTTAAAAATGTTAGAAACCTGCAGAAAATGCAAATTTTATTGTTTAAAGCAGGTTACAGTTTGCTGATTGTAATAAACGTTCGTTATTATATTACACTAACGACCCAACCTTCTTCGAGTTAGCTTTAGTTTCATTCTGTTAATGACGACCTCCAATTAACAAACACGGTCGTTAATTAAAAATATTATCCCCAAAGACGTCCAATGTAGGTTCCATACAACGAATATAACATAATATCTGCAGCCATAGACCAGTACATCGCGAATTCATTTCTGAATCGTTTTACCTTATTACCCATTCAACGATGAAAAACTCACTTTGAATTTACGATGTCTGTCGTTGATTGAAAATGCATCTCCGCAACACATGTATTGAAAGAAGTTATACTAAAATTAGTGATGGGAATAATCGAATGATTTTAATAATCGAAAGGTTGCTACTCGAATGATTTTGATAATCGAATGATTCATTCGAAATGTTACCTTCGAGATGTTTCATTATAATGAGTATAACAAATATTCTCGTAGTATTTAGTTTACTATAGGTAGTTACTACTTACCCACCTTAATACTAATATATTACAGCACACATTAAAACACAAAACTTTTATTTCATTAGCAAAAATAATTAACTGGAAGAAATACATAATAATATATATTATATAAAACAAATTATTCCATTTCAATAGCAATCTTTCAATTTATAGGTACTATATTTTTATTTTTACTAAATAATTAATAAACTATAAAAGTATAAACTATAAAATGTAGTGTGGTACTGTGTAGTGTGTACATCTATTTCTGGTAGTCGTAAACGCATTACGCAAAACACTGCAATAAAACCAATTGAGAGATTGGACAAAATTCTCTCGCGGACAGAATTCACTCATTGTATATCTCGAAAGGTATATTTCGAGTGGTTTAGGACGTTCTCGAACGATGTTACTGGTTACCGCAAGCTAGCCGTGAGCAGTGAAGACAAAATATACAAAATGAAACTTCATTCGACCTAAAATATTAGTTCGAGGCATCGAGGTTCGATTGAATTCATTCGCAGTATAAACACATTCTGAATGAAGTTTGCATTCATCTCGACTTAGAGGTTTCGATTCTTTAGACTTTAATAGCTAATACAATAGAGTAGCCTGGATGCAGTGCTTCATAGAACAGAGGCAGATAAAAGATGTTACTACTTAGTATATACTTACTAAAAATCATTCGAGTGATTTTTAATAACCTCTCGAGATATCTCGAGATATTTTAATAATCGAATGATTCTGTATTTTATTTCGAGATATTCCCATCACTAACTAAAATAAGAAAGCAATTGAAAAACGTTTTAAAAATTTAGTCATTATGAATTTAATTTTTGTAAATGCCGACACAAAGTGTTACGCTGCATTGAGTTAATTTTTCTTTCGTCACACTAAATGCAGTTACAGGTTTGTGTCTTTTTTTTGTAAAGTTGTCAGACACCCGCAGGTTTATTTTTATTGATATTATTTCCATTATATCGTTAATAACTTACCACTGTATATGTATTCGTCTTTACTAGGCTCTCAGATTTACATATTCTAATGGAAGTAAACATATTTCAATTTAATATTTTTAAACGATAACGTGAGCTAAAAATAGATGTCCAACAAAATTTTACCAAAACTTATTTAAAGGGAGGGGCGTCAATGAAAATCTCACATCAATTTTTTATTTCTGAGAATATACTTTATTAAAAATTGTAGGGTGGAGTTTTATCTATAGCTTGACTCAGTATATTCATTTGTTTTCAAATTTGTTTCAAATCTTGCGACAGGTTATTCAACTACTTCCCGTTATCCGATAAGGTGAATTTTTTTACTCGTATGTAGTTCCGATGACAATAAAATATTATAATAACCAATTGGCCGGTCCGGCTTTTGTCCGGATGCAAATCGCACGTTTAATAAAGCACACTAAAAACTTAAAAACAAAAAAGGAAAAAAAGCTTTTTAAGAGTATTCGTCCCTGCAAATACCCCCTGCACCCTTCATCACAAATCTTTTCCCCTCGCCTAAAAACGGTTCGCGCTCTCCCGACGCTATTTTTGAAGCTAGAGGGTTCTGGTAAACGCCAAATGAAAGACAAAGAATCAGACTACAGATCCTTCAGGCGAATTTTTTGAAAAAAAATACCTGAAAAAACTTACAACCTTTTGAAAAAAATAATAAGTTACGTAATATTTCACACGTAGACGAAACTTTTTTTCAAAAAATTCGCCTGAAGGATCTGTAGTCTGATTCTTTGTCTTTCATTTGGCGTTTACCAGAACCCTCTAGCTTCAAAAATAGCGTCGGGAGAGCGCGAACCGTTTTTAGGCGAGGGGAAAAGATTTGCGATGAAGGGTGCAGGGGGTGTTTGCAGGGACGAATACTCTTAAGTTAGACGGTTTTATTGTACAATCGATGATGTACTAAAAACTAGAAAATAATTATGAGTCACCATAGAGAGCTTTGATTCAATTAAAATAAAATCGTGAAGGACATTTATAGTTACATTATGGTCGAAGAAGACAGTCGAAAGCTTAATATGATTTCCAATTTCAAGCAAATGAAAGTTTTCTATACTAAATGCGCCCCACGGTTTAATTTTCGCATGATTTACTTATTCGTATAATTTCACAATTATTTTCTAGTACATCATTGATTGTACAATAAAATCATCCAAAATAAAAAGCTTTTTTACTTATTTTTTAATCTGCTAAGCAAAGTGTCCACCTAAATAGCATACATTACGTGATTATAAACAGTCCTAAAGGCCCCCATACACCTCGTTCTTTTTTGGCAGTTTTAACCGCACGGGTAAAACGGTCGGTGTGTGGCCAAAAACCGTCCTTCTTACCGGCGTTCAAAAATATCTGCTGCTGCTTGATTTAAACCGTCCGTTTTAAACGTGTCGTTCAAGTCGGCCCGTGTGTGTGACGACGCAGTTAAAAAGGACGGGTTTTGTTCGACTCTGTAACGTTGTAGGATCCATCAAAGCAGATCAGATGATGCCACGACTTCAGAAAAACTGAACGAAACAACGCCTAGTATGTGGACATGGTCGTTGTTCGTGTTTACCCGTACAGTTTTACCCGTGCGGTTAAAACTGCCAAAAAAGAACGAGGTGTATGGGGGCCTTTATACCTACATTTTGTAATCACTGTGGTTACATAAGAACAGAAATTAGAACACAAACAATAGAATATGACTGATTAACTGTTGCAATTTCTAAAAATTCGTTTTTGTTTTAATTACTTTAAGAAAATTTAAAAACTTAATGGCTAAACTTGATCAGTTTGTATTTTGTCACTTTGTAACAACGCTATTGGTAACCAGTTTTGCAAGTAACAGTTACAAAAATATAGCAGAACGATATCAGTAACGTGTAAATAAAGACGTGTATAGTCTTCCCAAAGCAGAAGAGCGGTGAACTCGGTAATGAAGCCTTGTCTTTCCGCGAGCTGCGGCAATGTAGAGAGCGTATCGAAAGGCCACCGGGACATGCACACACACACACACACACCAACCAACCCTTCTTGAGTTCGTTTCAGTCTCATTAAGCGCTACACATAGACATTCAGCGGACGCTTCAACCCTCCCCCAACACCGCAATTAAAACGACCAGATCGTTAAAAACGGTCGTTGCTGTTATACGAAGTTGTTACGTTATATGACTGGGAACAGAATACCTCGCCTCGATGTCTCTCGTTCGGAGTGACAACGATGTTCACGCTCATAGTCTATACTGGAACTTCAACATTCTCTCTATATCTAACTGTATTTCCTATACGGTTTATGTTAACCAGATTGTAGAATTTAAATAAATAAACAAAATATGTATCTACTATAACTGTGTAGTATATATTATATTAAAATTTCACGCAAATTATATGCGCTGTTTGTTCCGCTACATTCACATATTAATTGAGAAATATTCGACAAATTGTCTCTTTAATAAAAACGACTTAACTATATATATACATATTTAATCAATATACCAATATATAAAAAAATACTAACTGTACCCGCGGCCTCGTTCGTCCTACATAAAGGAATTTTGCTGACCTAAAGGTCGCTGCACATGAGACTGGTTTTGCCGCTAGATTCCTTACTAGATTTGGCTGCTAGGTTTCAAGCGTGCTTTGGCGCTGGGTTTCGTGATCACTTCACACGATGCGTGTTTTGAAGCTAGCTTTGTAGGTGCGTTTGGTGCGCGGTAAGTTTATTTTCTAGAGTTAGACTGTTCATTGATATTTTGTGTGAAGAGATAACGAACTACCAAATTTCCGTCTGTCGGTTCGTTTGTAGAAGCTTGAAAACACCCGACCCGATTTTAATGTGAAATTGTACCAAAACAAAGCATTAACAATTCCGACATTAGCGAAGCCGCGGCTTAATGCTAGTAGATGAATGAAATTATTGTTTTGTTATTTTTTATGCCATTCGTGACTGACAACTTTTATATATGTGATTGTAAACATCATTCTATACACATTTAATATCTGTATATATAATATTTATGTATTTTATACGTTTGTTTTCAAAACCAATTTGGAATTCCAATAATTTCAGACTAACTATTTGTATGCAAATCCACACATATAACTCACTCATTAAATATGCGATTTCATATGATAGTTTACAAAATGACATATAAATATATTTAACTGTCAAATAGGATTATATTATTGTAGAGAATATGAAACTGATCACATTCAATATTCACAGACGGTACTCGTAAACAAAGATTTAAATAACTCGTCTTATATAAGGAACTCTCTTTAAAAAAAAGAGGAGCCGTCGTGGGACGCCCGGCAGATTTGAAACATAAAAAGCTTGCCAAATGCAACTTTAAGTTACAAGCAGCGCAACTTAAATCAGTGATGTCAAAGATACGACTCGCGATCAGAATCTATCTAAGTGAGGATTTTAGACGGCATTCGATGCCAGTACGTATTTTCAAAATTGCTGGATCCTCAAGCTCATGATAATTTACCCTTTTAATTACCTTTATATGAAAATTGGTAATTGGTAAATAAATAAAGATTTTAATTTAGTATGTGTTTAGTTTTTAATTTAGTCTGGCCCGCTAACACACCCTAAATCTTATAAATGGCCCTTATTTAGAAAAATCAGTCTGACACCTTGACTTAAATGATCATTTTAGGTTAGATGTCGCCATCAGCAAATTCCGACAAATATACACACAGTAAACGCTAACACGCATTTCCGCGCTGTAATCGAACGAAATTCTAGTAACCAAATGAAACGTAACACGTGTCATGAAGAGCGTCGATCGTCACAGCATTTGCACGTTTTTACTCCCATCCAAACGCGTCAATTATAGATGTCTTACATCCAAAAAAGTCTGCAAATCGTTAACACACGGCTGAAGTGAATACTTCCTACACCGAATTAATTGAAAGACGTATAGAAGAGCGAAGAGAGAGAACGGTGATTTTGTGGGAGATGGAAGGGAAATGGGAGTGTAAGTCAATTGTCGCTACCTTTATTCTGTTGGTAGGCATTTTCTGCGAACTTCATCCCGTTAATTTTAATGTTACGCCGTAAAAACTCACTCCCGTCATTTTTTCATTACGCTGTACAATTCATGGCTATATGTTAACTAGTGATGTGTCGCTCCTGAGCAAGTCGTTTATAATGAACGACTCCCTTTCGGAGCGGAGCGAGTCGCTCTTTTTTTGTGAATGACTCACTCCGAGCGACATTGTTCTGTGCTGAGCTATTCTGTATTCGCACATGTACAGAGCGCACACAGCACAGGCTATAGAGGCACTACTAAATTTTGCACGTACGGAGTTATATCTTTGCTAAGTCATTTAATGTTGAATGACACACTGTAAGTGTAATTATGTAATAGTACTAAAATTACAGTGACTTAAACCATTCACATTGACGTCGTTGACAAAGATATAATATTTTAAAACATATATTTATTAGGAAATTTTAAAATGTATTTTAATGGTAAATGTTTTATACGTATTTCATAATATATTATTGTTATCTAGTTTTTACAGGTATAATTTTATTTTTAATTAATCCTAGAGAGAGATTAATGCTTTGCGGCTTTTCTCTAAATAAATTATTATTATTATTATTATTTATTATACTTTATAGTTTATCCGAAATGCGAATAATATAAGATCAGAATCATATTAAAATGAGCTCAAAGCTGAGTGCTGTGCATTGTGCAATGCAACACGACTCCCGAGCATGAATGATGACAGTCCACACCTCTGCAGTCTGCACTATTCTGTAGTGCGTACTGTCTAGTGTCGCTCCTTTGAACGACTCGCTCTGAGCGACTCTTTTTAGTGAGCTCCCAATAAAGAGTCATGTGGACACATCACTAGTATTAACAACTTCGACATTTAAAATCATTTGCGTCCAACGCAAATCGCCGGCTAGCCTAGCCATTAGAAGACGAAGCCTCTTATTAGAGGCCATAATATAGTTGACACAGTACCTACATGCTTGCGGTGATAATGTATACGCATAAAGTATCTACAAGATACACTACTCCGTAATATATTTGTATTTAATACGCGCTGCATCCTACGATGTGACAACTCGGTTTTATCTCCGAGCGGGGATCTCCCTGGCCGGCGAGTCTCTGTGCGGTCCGAGTGCGGGCGCGCCTTAATTTACAGCCTCCTGTGATCGATACAAAAGCCAACATTAACTAACCATTCTCACGAACATCTCTCCCGTGTAACTATAAACCACGAACCTTTAGTTTATATAAAACAACTAATGACAGAGCCTTTAGATGCAGATAATTGGAAAAGTTAATTTAAAAAAAATAACACCGACGACACTTATTCAAAAGATTAACTCTTTTTTATATATCGTTGTCCTGTGACTTAAAAAAAAAAACCTTCCCAATGACAGCGAATGCGTGATACAGAAACGAACGAAAATATAAAACAATAATTTTTTCCTATATAGTTGAACAAACTATTTACTCTATACTACGGACTCGACCTTAATAAAAATATTGTTTTAACATTTCAGCTATAGAATAGACGGTTTTAAGTACACTATACATTGATCAGAAAACTGTACAGGAAAATTTGACTCCAATAAGTACGAACTGTTGTCAATTAGAAATATCGCATTTTCGAATTATTAGCATTTGTGTTTTTGAGTATGTAAGTTTGCTTATAGCACGAGGACTACTGCATCAATTTCAATAAAATTATTTTTAATCGTTAGCAATTATTTAAGACACCAAATCATTATATTAGGAAATCAGAAAGCAGCATGAGTATCGTCATTTACGAATCGAAAGCGAGCGAAGCTGCGGGCATAACTAGTACAAGATAAAAAAAAATTAAAGAAGCTCTAAATTTACATATGAATAATAAATGCTAATTAAGTTAAACCGTCAGCCATCACTCTGCATAATAATACAGTGGATTTCGGTTATAACGACGATGAAGGAACCCCTATAATTCCATCACTATATATAGAAAAAAAGAAAGAAAACAATATTTATTGCCAGACAATACAGTCGCGCAAAAAATCTGTAATATTGATTTGTTTCAGTTTAGATTTCTGTGCTCGGTCTTTGTCTGTACACTCGGTCGCAATATTTGCATTGGATTTCTAAGAACTTGTTACAAATGGTTCATTAAAACTAGTCGCTAAACCCGAAATCGGCGATACATCCAAATAGCGAAATTATTTTCCTCTAATTAAATATATACCTACTTTAAACTCAAGGGACTAAGTGTTACGTCGCTATAACCGAAAAGTCGTTACAACCGACGTCGTTATAAATTAAATCTACTGTGTATTTTTTTATCTATAGACACACGGCAGTGTGCCAGCCAAGTTCAACCATAATGGCTGTATATTTTGTTTGTACCGATTTTTTAAATTTATGTTTTTAGTGGAATTATAGTCCTCAACAATGCTTTCAATAAAATTCTATTAAATTAGGACATTAAAAAGACAGCGTTCCTTACTAAAACAATTGATATTCTGATGCACTTCCCATTAACCCATAATGATTAAAGTAGGCGATGCCGCATTAATTAATTATTTAATACTCAATTCCCATAATTGTGAATTAATATCGATCACAACAATTGAAAAGCCATTACTGTTATCAGTTGTTTTATAGGATACTAAATCAATAAAACAAATCAACGATCTAAAATTATTAATTAATAACACAAAATGATTATTCAATAGCGCTTATATCAGCATTTAGAATCGAAATGAAAACACGCGATAAAGATTACAGACTAACACGCGAAGAGCTCTATAATAGAATAGCTGCGGCGAAAAATGAAGCCACGCGTCATAGTGACGTGAATACATTGCGCCCACCTTCTAGCTTGCTATTGGCTGTTTCGGAGATCCATGTGCGTCGAGTGTTTATTTTTATTCTACCGCTATAAATGGATATGTCGAATGTATTCCATACGTCACTGTCTGCGGGCAAATAGACGTTCACTACCATATTATTGATGACGTGCCTGGCTTCAACTCTCACCGCGGGTACTATACCACTAAATTAATTTGGTAGTGTCATAATAAACACTCCAGTGTATCTATCTAGAACGATCTATGTCATTATAGTTTCACTTCGGAGTTTTTCACAATACATTAATTATTTGTTTTATTTAATCAAAGTTTTCTAATAACGTGCATTTGGGAATCCACAATTCAATATCAATTCATTAGCTGATGGCACTGAAATAAGTTGATTAAATGAAATAAGAGAGATTCACCAACGCATGGGGATCGTGTCTAATGATCTAGATATCTGATCGAGCGTGCCCGTCTAGTCACAGTGGCGGCGCGTGAACATTTTAAAAGGGTGTTCTGCATGGTCAACAGGAGGTACCTCCTAACACGGGCTGTGAATAAGATGGGGGGGGGGTATATTATGAATCATGCTCATGTTTGTAATGTTTTAATTGTATATTTTTTCAAACTACAATAAACACTGTAACACTAGTCACTACTGTCATAAGCCGCATATGTTGATTGAATGAGATAGATTCAGTGAACAGTTCCAGTATATAATAGTAATACATGCTTATTTGTACTAATGTGCTGATGGTAAATGCAGCTCAAAGTCAAAGGAGGTGCACGGTGTACACCGAGGGTTCTGATGATGACGTTTCATGTGCTGCATGGGAATGTGAGAAAGTCTGCCACACAGAACACGCACGAGTTTTGTGATCCTCTAGTGGCTGTTGAATCGTTGATTGTGTAACTATTACACTATTTCCTAGCATGAGATATTGAAAATGTAATTCAAGTACCTACGATTTTGGCTGTTCTGCAGCCGTGCAGCGCCCATAGGGGAACCGCCACTGTCTATAGTCATATGATTACAATACCCCTTGAATAGGTTTGTTATAGGTATTATACAGTGCAGTGCGACGGACTTCTCTCGGTTTTGTTTAAATAGTGCAGTATACACGTTGCACATATTATTATTATAATATATCAGAGAACGTGCTCCAGCTAAACTTTCATTCGTTTGATCTTCAAAAGATAAACGTTGAAGTACCGTATAGGTAGGTACATTATATCCCCCGTTCGTGAGTATTGAAGCATATACAGATCCAATAGATAAACTTAATTAGCGAACTGAACTGCAAACAAACCAGGAATGGTTTTTAATAAACAAATTCTTATTCTGTACAGAAGATCAAATGGAGAAAAGAACAAAGAGAGAATTGTATTCGAATGGATTAAAACCTTTTTAATTGATCTGATTATTTATTTCGGAAATCACGTTTCGTCCATTTAAAGTGAAAGATAGTGTAATGCATCAATAGCGTAATGATACCAACGTTTAATTTGTATTTGAGAAACACACAATCAATACCAACAACAATATATAGATAGGTACGAGGTATACAATTATTGTAACGGAATCTGTCGGTGTTTTTTTTTCGTTGAATCTATTTATTTACACGATACTTAAACGGACATCACATTCAAACGGCTAGACCGATTTTCATGAAAGTACAGGGTACTTTTTAAATCGACTGAAGCAGGTATTCGCGTCGAAAGCAAAAACTGATCATTCTATTTTTATTACCGCATCTACCAATTCTAAATAAAATTGTCATAATATGTGGACTATGCAGTTAGTTAACTATTATAATGTTACGCACACAGCCGCCCACTGGTATTAGTAGAAACAGATAGAAGAGTTTTTATGAAAGCAGGTGCAAAATTCCGAACATTCTAGAAATTGTGGCATAGGGTTTATATAGACCGCGCCTGCAGTTCATAGGTCAGAACACAGTTGGACAGTCAGTCAGCCAGACACAGATAAAACACAGTGTTCGGTCGCCGGACATAAATAATTGAGTTCGGATATAAATTGATAGAGCGCTTAGATAAATATTTCTTGAATATATTTCTGTGTACCTAGTGACTTTGTATTATTTTTATTACTTGGAAATTGTTGTTTTGTTTGTTACATAATTTCTATTTCATTCCCATTATATAAGAGAAATACTTTTAGTTTGTTTGTTCATTTGTTTTGTTGACATTTTATATTATTTACCACCACAACAAAGAACAGTTTTGTTACAATAATATACAAAATCTACCAACGATACGAATATTTTACTTATCGTTAGAAACAACAGATACGCTCTGAAAAATTGAATTCGAGTTATTCCATTACAAATAAATGCATACAACAGGTTAAGAAGAACGCATGCACCATTGCACCATTGTATATTTGTAACTGCGCTTCATACGTGTTCTGCTATAAAGTGTAAAACTATTCTATTCACGATATCGATAGATCTAGAAAATCAATAGTAATCAAATACAATTGGCGTCGAATTATACTTATATTTAAATTGCACAACTTTAATCTAGAAAAGTTGTCGACTGATAAACAGAAGAAAACGTACTCTAAACGCTTTTTTTTCATTAGCTTTTAAAATTACGTTCTCTTCACAGTTAACAAGCTTTTATAATTACTAAAGTCTTATTATGTGTCTACTTATATTAACTAAAAAACAAAGTTTAATTTTAAAAAACCTCTTTTAATAATAACTACCTACTTTAAAAAAGTCCTACTATAATGTAAAGCAATTTACTGAACCGTTTTGCAGAACAAACAAGTATTTACGATGAAACTTATAAATGATGAAGTGAGTCAAGTGTTGCGAGACGGCGAAACGACAGAGACGGAAAATGTAAGGAGACAAAGAAGGTAGTAGATTCATTGTTGTATGAACAATTAATTATAGCAATATCTATAGAGGACGTATAAGAACAAGTAGCTGTTATAAGTACAAAACATTATTATCACAGTTCAACTATTAATATACCCAAGGCTTGACATGCCTAGTGCACAAACCTATATCTAGCTCGAATAAAAACTACGCCTTCTGGTTTCAAAGCCGTTCAATTGCTATCTAATAATTTCATTTATTATTTATGTGTTACCAGTCACAGCCAAATATTTTTCAACCAAACCTTAAAACACGAATTGGTAAATTTTTCTTCACATTCATACAGGGCCGCCTTTAGGTGTGGGCCGACCGGGCCCAGGGGTCTCCAGACATTAGGGGCCCCCTAACATTCAAGATCTCGAAAATATGCTAAATTGAAATGTATTAAATAGTTGTTGAAATATTTTGTTATAAAATAATTTAATTATAATATAGCCACCATAATTAAGTTTCGTTTTAACTACTGCGCATGACTGTGACGATAATATTACTGTTAGCAGGAAGGTTGGAACAGAGCTAAGATGTTACACATTAAGAATGAACTAGGTAGGATACAAATGTAAGTAAGCTAGAGTACCTCATGCATTTGCAATAAATAAATGATATTGAGTTTAATTAATAGTAATTAATATTGTGTTAGCAAAACGGGCACAATGATCATATTACATAAGTGTGAACACTGCCTTATAGTACTAACAGACGCTCGAACTTGGTCCGGTCCGACAACGGACATGGTACGGCGGATCTTGCAACAGACGACCGAATCTGTTCCCATCGAACCGGGCGGACACGCAGACTACTGTACAGACGAACAGATTTGGTACGGAGCGGACCAGATCCGCTGTCCGCTTCGAACCAAGTACGACCGTCTGTTAGTACTATTACAATGCACGACTGAAGTTGAAACCAATAATTGAACAGGCTGTTTACCGCAGGCCGACAACTGAAAGTCATTTACAATAAATAAAAGGTATTGAAGTTCAGAGCCAATATTTATAGCTAATAGTGTAGGTTGAGACTTGTAATATGCAGTACTTGTATTTTATGGATTGGAAAAGTCAAACTGTAGATTTACTCTTAAAAGCGGCCATAAAACTGGACATTTTACAAAAGCAATTGCATCAGCACAGTCAAGCACGTGAAAAAAGTATTGTCAAATAAATACATCAACAAAAATCAGTAATTGAATATAGTGAATCAAATTTTTTTTGTTCTTTACATAGTAATCAGCAAAAGCCACCAGCGGCTAGTGTTTCAAAATATTTTGTTTGTAGTAGACTAACATTTTTATATGAGACTGAGAGTCTGAACGTGCGGCATGCCTCACGCAGCACGAACTACTGATAATCAGATTTTTTTTTTTAAGTGAAACGATTTCCTCCAATTTATTGTTTTCCATAACTATGGTATAGTGCGGGGAATTGTCAAATTTAAACTTTGAAGTTGCATAACATTGTTGTTTTTAAAGGTATTTCAAAAATTATTTTGCCATTAATTCTGTAATTTTTAGGACTATGATTAAGGGCAAAATAAAAAAAAATAAACTTCTTAATTGATCACAAATAAATGCAAAACCATACGTTTTTCTGTTGATTTTACATTACAATTATTTATCTTCATACCGTCTTTGATAATAATTATTACAACATTTCTGCGATGAAACAACTATTTAACATGCTATCTGTGGTACAAATCGTAACCAAAACTACAATAAATCAACATAATTAGATGCAAATATTTATCAAACATCAATCGCAAAAATATTATCAAATTAGCCTTTACACGAAGCAACAAACAATGAAAAGAAGCAAAGTACACAAAAAGCTGTGTTAATATTTGCCTGAATGATTAATGTTTTTATGTTTACACACTTTCAACTTCTCAAAGGAATTAAACTCGTATGTAGTCAGTTTATTGAATCTGATATTCTATAAAAATAACTCATTGGCTACGCTAGAGGCGAGATAAGAATTAAGAACGATTTTTTTAAGTAAAACTTCTCTTGGTACGGTGTTGTAAAATCGATTCATGAGATTGAAAATGTAACGAAACTTTGCAAAATACACATACATAGTATTCTAAAAAAAAAAGAACATTCACCTAAAGTGGCGGCGAAGTAGAGTGACTGCCTCGTAACCTAAAGTCGTACATTTTTGAAAACCAGCTTGTAACCACGCAACGGAACCCACAGCTGCGATTCCAGCGGAAAAACCAGTCTCGTATGCAGCGACTGTAATACCGAATTACTTTTTTCTAAATTAATTTTAAAACTATAGTTATCTCAGAAAAAAGACAAGTATCTTAAATACCAGATCTATTATAGTATTTTCGGATTAAGATAATGTAAAAAAAAGTATTTAAGATACTCATTATTCCCCAACTGTGGGTATTTCTTTACTGTTTTGTTTCGGAAGTTTTTTAAATTATGTCTAAATAAGCAATTAAATAATTTTATTAGTGACTTGTGTGTTTCATAAATATTTATTAACAGAGCAAAACAATTCAGGTATACGGAAACCCTCAGGCTACGAGTATCGAGGAGCATCGTTTGTATACCTATGCCTACGTAATATACAACTGAGGGATGGGAGCTCGCCTCGTCTATATGCCTGATCGATTTATTGCTATAGAAATTAGAAATAATAGAGCATCGCTGTTCACATGCGGTAATGTCGAGTCTGTTTTATTGATAATTTATACAATATTGTTTTGTTCAACAATGTTTACAATTTCATGCATAGGCAATTCTTTGTGACACTAAATAATGCATGTCAAATTTTGCAGTTTATAAAACGGATACAATAAATTTCATGTTACACTATAATATTCATTAAAATTTTTTCGGAAGTCTTCACAATGTGGTTGATAATTGACATATTAAAAGGCAAAGCTACAAAGCATGCAAAACAGTGGTTATAAAATTAAGTGAATGGGGTCATCCCACGTATCAAAATTTGATAATTTTGTATACAAGAACGTAAATCAATTATACCGTCCTCTCCTCTTAATATTCCAAACAAAATTAAAGAAATATAAGTAATGTTTAAAAGCTGAGCATAAACCGCCAAATGAGAGTCGTAGAAGACAAATCACACTTCTTTAGCTATAGAAAGTGATGCATACCTATAAATTGTGTCCCTTTTGGTTTAGAGTAGACAAATCCAGCGGCTTTTAGACAGGGCCCTTAATATCAAATAAGAAAGTGGAAGGGGAGACTTGTGTCAACCCGCTGGACAAATCAGTAGGCCTGACACAGTGTATCTAGTCAGCCAATCATATACTGACATAATTACTTACGTCATTTCCATAGCAGCACGATATGGTAGCTACGGAAAATCGTTTCACATAAAATGCAACGTAGACCGGGCGCCCAGAGAACGTTTATCTGAATTTTTGACGTGATAACGTCTTATAAATTGATGAATCACCAATATTATAAATTGATAAAACACCGGCTGCATGTACGAAAAAGTGTAACGCATAACGCGTAACGTTCCGCCTGACCCTGTGCGTGCTTTTTGCTAATTTCTCGCTCAATTTAAATCAGATCGGTTTGAAACCAGTCTTAAACGAAAGAGGAGAACATTTTACATAGATTTCGTATAACAGAATTTGCCTTAACAGTTTTTTTATACAAATTTATATAGAAAAATATTTTATACAAATTTATATAGAAAAATAGCTGTATAAATGCAATGTTGTGTAATGCATGGCGCGACGCGGTCGGTTGTCTTTGTTTGCCGTACATGAAAATTAGAAGCAAACGTATGTCTTGTCTTAACATGAAAACGGCTGCATTTCTAATGTTTAATTCAATTTTTTGACATTAGTATATTGTGAAATGCAACGCCTTCTAAGTTAAGTATTGGAATAACTAATTATTATTAGAACATAATACTTTGTAAGTTGCAAACGTCACTTTTGACATTTCTTATCATTCCGACACCAAGGATAAGCGGATTGAAACCAAATTTTGGGAGGTTTAGGTTATGTATTACGGAATACGTTATCACGTAAAACTATCGTCCGTAAACCGACTTTACAGACAACCAATTTTTTTTGTAATGCATTAATAATTTCCATAGATACCATATCGACAAAATTACTGTATATTGCACACTTCTGAGAATTTTGATTATAAAAAAAATTCCGAAAAATTCTCAAAATTATTGTTTTATATTCCCACCAAAAAAAAGTGGAACGCCGCCAATAAAATCGAAATTTGTAGAAAATTTATGAATCATAGTAGATAGCCTTGCGTATTCAGAAAATAAAATATGCTGTTGATTTACTTCTTTTTCAGCATTAATAAATTCAAATCCACCATTGCAACCTTATTTTTTTTTTATTATTTAATTTAGCTAAACACATACTGAATAAATATACAAAAGATTTTATCACAAAAAGTTTTCTTCTTTTAGAAAAATAAACTGGCAGACGACAGTAAATCAATCGAAGCCATCAAATTATTTTCTGCAACAATATAATGATTTAATATTTCACCATCCTTGTCATGTTGAGTTCCACAGACGTATGTAAATGCCATGTGATCGTCGTTGTATAATGAGGGAAATATTCTGTCCCTATTAGGCAACTCGGAGTTTTTTTATGACAAAGTTGTATACACACATCCGAAAAAAATACACCCTTCTCTCATCGTGATGGACAATTTTTGAATACTATATAATTTTCAATTTTTTTAAATGATTTTCTTAACTTTCGTGTCATCTTAGTTGAATACTAATAAAATCAAATAAAATTTTATAGTCAAAAAAACAACATATTAAAAAAGTTGGTTCCAATCAGTACCCTCTTCGGAGCATTTAAGAATTTAATATATATTATTTCAAAAGTTTTAAAAACAACTCCAAAGAACTTTAGACATTACACTATTTTATATGAGAATGATTGATTCTTCTGATTTATCATTGTATAGTACCTAACTGATAAGTCATCCGCCGCGATAGTGGAAGCTTCGGGTTGTAAGTTCCAACAGTGACACTGTTGGATAGTATTTTTTTTCGTATATACTATTTTAACTGTAATAATGACTGTGTGTTTCATAGAACAACAATAACAAACACTATAAGTGCTATAAATTAATAATAATATTTAACCTTACATTTATAATTAGCATTGTAACATTACACTATAATGAAGGTATATTCCGTTTTTTCCGTGTTTTGATTTCATTATCAAAATTGTATTGTAACTAATGTTAAGAAAACAAAAAAGCGTATTATAAAAATGAAATAGCTAAATGATCAATTCTATAAAAGTACAAAGCTATAAAAGTATAACAGCGAAGAGCACAGCGCTTTTTGTGAACGCCAATACAATTTATTTTGTCGGACGTTACATACATTCTTAAAATGGCAACGTAACCGAACCATCCTAGACACAGCATTCTTTGAATGACTACAGCTTGTTTTGAAAGCTCTAAAGAAATGAAGAGCTCTTAAAAATTTATAACGTTCCGCTAATAAAAACAAAGCTGCTTGCTTTAAATACTACTCAGTTTGAGCTTTACAAAAGTAGTATAGCGCATTAAAAACAAAAAAAAAAAATGATATATATTTGCAATGTTTTACCAGTAAATATAAAAGGTTGAATTATATGAACTGGAATCTGGGTTTAAAAGAATTTTATTACAAAAGTGTAATTTAATACTAAATGATATTTAATTTTGCTTCCCAGCTACTACAAAATATGAAGACTTCTATTTATCAATGTGCATTCACACAAATTTAACTTTTCATATGAATTTTTTATTTAATTATATCAATACACTAGCGGCCCGGTTAGGGTTCGCCCGAATTTGTAGATTGCCACCGTTTTTTTTTTTCGACTTACGTTGGAAAATTGCAGATCTCCAAAAAAAGCACTTTTATTTTAACACGATTATTTAGAGTCTATGTTTATCCTGAAAGTCCATTCTAAATATTGGTGAAAACATTTTTGAAATCGGATGAGTAGTTTCGGAGATTACCTCCTACATCCAAACTTACAAACTTTACCTCTATATAGGTAATATTTTCGCAGCGCATGCGTTTTAAGGAGTTTTATGTGTAAATTTTTTACACCTTGGGTTACATTTTGGAATTTTCGTAGGAATTCCTAATTTAACTCGATTAACAATATAGCCTATGTTATACTCAACGAAAGAAATCGGTCCAGTATTTTTTGAGTTTATTCATTACAAACCAAAATACAAATCTTTTCTCTTTATAATTATTAGTATAGATTAATCACTAGCGTTAGAAGAGCTTTACTTAGATGGCGCCTAACTGAAACCAAAAGTTCCACTGATACATGGAAAATATGTTTTCACCAACAGCCAATATTATTTATTTCGATCCTAATACCACTCTGTCGAAATTCCGAAACAATTAATCGATGTTGGCCGTTCAAATTATGGTAATGACTAAGGACTCGTATTGCCGCTGCATCTGGATAGTTCTGAATAGTTCCCAAACACACACACACACATGCGTGTGTCTCATCTATGTATGATTTACCCTTGCCCAAATGCCGCTCTGTTTTATCGATGCCAATACAATTTATCCCATGTCGGACACAACATTCTTGAGATGGCTGCAACTTGTTTTAAATATTGTGATAGCCATTCTTTAAAGCGAATGTAGCAGACAAAGGAGCAGAGAGAGCGAGGCGCGAGCAGGCAGGCAGGCACGCAGTGGCGCTGTCGAATCGTTCGCATCCGCGAGACGTGTGCGTGAGTGTGTGGGTTAAACAAGAGGAGGTTTTCTCCTCTCCGTCTCCCGATCCGCAGTGACGTGCCAAAGCTACATCAAACTCACTGAAAAATTTCAAACGTAAAACGCCGGGCTTCGAAAATAACCGAGTATGTAACGATGCCAACATGACGTCTCGTACAGGCCTTCAGTTCCCAAGTTTTGATACAAGGAACTATGAAAGTGTAAATTTGATTTTCATTTTATTATTAAAATATAACGTCCGTCATTGTTTTTATAATCAACAATCTGTAAGCAAAGCTACGGTCGAACAGTGAGCGTCATCCGGAAAAGAGATAAGAGAATAATATACGATTTGTTTTTCGTGGCCGTGGTTACACCGTTAGTGTTAAATATACATCGTAAATGTTAAACGACCCAAACCGCATAAGAAGTGGCAGTTGAGTAAAATGAAAAATTAATTTATACCAGGTCCAGGCTGCAGGTGACCTTAAAAGGTCCATCGACACGACATATTTTCTTTTATAGCGTAAATTTAAATTCGACACCCCAGTAGTGTGAAAAATGCAACTTTATCAACTACCAAAACTTTATAATAAAAATAATTTTTGGGTTTTGTGAATATTGACGCAGATTGCAAAATTCAAGGTATCGCATCATTTACGTCAATCTACAAGATTCATTCCCTTTCATAAAAATCCATTAAATATTCCACCAGAACCGCCGCAACCAAGTTTATTCAAAATGCGCCTTGATATATATGGTGTTCTGGTTCTTCAATTGAACCAAACAAAAACTGTTTCTAAATCCAACCTGCATTTATTGTAGCATTATTAAAAACTGCATAAATATTAATGTTTTTAGTTCAACCAAGGTTGTCAGGTCTATAGGGAAATTTCCCTAGATCTAGAGATTTTTAGAGTAATCTAGGGATTTAGGGAATACTTTTGTTAAAACACCCAAATCTAGGGATTTTCAAGAGGCTTTATAGAAGCCAAATGAAAAGTGAAACTAAAATATGTTTATATTATGCTATTATACAAGATCTTCATCACATCAGAGCGACCAAATATAATAAGTTATTATATTTGATCGCTCTGATGTGATGAAGATTTTGTAGTAACTTATCCGCATTATTATTACTAACGCGGATACAGCTAAGTTACTACCGGGTGACTACCGGGCATACGTTTGGTCCCGCGATTTGCATGCGGGTATTCCCATAGGCGTAAATGTTAAATTCGGACATGCGGTGACTGAACTCCCACCACAAAATACCAGCTTTTTTTGTTATCAATTGTCAAAGCTCTCCCCCCCCTTAAATTTTTAGAAAATTTATTATATAAAAAAATCTGGAGAATTTTTTTCCGATCTAGGGATTTTTTTACCATATTTCTAGGGATTTTTATTTTTTTTGACATGGCAACCTTAAGTTCAGCTGACGCTATTTATTTGTACCGTTTAAAACGTTCGTGTGCGAATAGATTATTGTAATAAAAGTTCGGTAAATTACGTGGCACAACGCTGATTATACAACATGAAGGCGATCAACTTTATCTTAAACTAATCCTGTAAGACACGACTTCTGTTCCGAAATTCGAAAACGGTGTCGTCACGTAAATGTAGCAAACGAACGACACTGGACACGCGGGTCGGTCAAGTCAAGAGGAGATTTCGATCTAAATGTCCACATTAGCATACGGCAGCTATAAAGTAAGTGGCCGGTCTCCACTCCACACAAACACATAGATATTATGTACTATAAATGCGTGTGCCCAAAAGATAAAACCGTTTATGTCGAAATTTAGCTCCGAAGATGCACGACTGAACCAGCACACTCCCTGAATTCCTCCTTTTTTCACTACACCAACACTCCCTCGCGAAAAATGATCGTCCTCTGCGAGAAACAACTCCCAAATCGTTGGTTTGATTCTATGAAAAAGTATGGAATATTGAAAAAAAATAATGGCACCAGCTGGATCTGAACCAGCGATCTTCTTAGTGCAAGGCAGACACTCTAACTACCCAGTTACCACTGTCTATTAATGTACAATTGGTTTTGATGGTATCTATAAAGTACTTATAGGAGTTAAGTTTCTTTTATCTTTCTGAGGGATGGAACCCTAAAAATTACCAGTAGATATGAAAAAAGATGTGCAGTTCAGGTGCCGTAGATTTTTCTTGACAACGCCGGGATAAAATCATAACAAGTTTTTGGTTTCCTGTATCGCCGTCCAACGACGCCTGCACATGATTCGTAGACGTTTGGGTTCTTTTGTTACTTTTTCGACGCTGCCGTAACTCTCGCATTCGCTCGACACTTTTTATTCTTATTGCATTAATTTCGATGCTAGATTTCCGTTGAATTGCGTTTTCTATAACTCCGAGCATACTTACGAATCATATAAGACGACATCTTCAATTATTTTATAATTTCCAATTTAATATAGATTTTTACTCATATTCCCCGCGATCTCTCCACATTAATTTAAAACTTTACACAAAGCTAATTCGTGACTTTCATGCGTTTGCGTTTAAACTTGTGCGACGACGTCACAGGCAAAAACAAATCCTGCGCGGCAAACACGTACAGACACGATCCATCCATGGTTCATGCACTATCAGTCTCATAGTTATTGGCGATTCAAATCTGACAATATTTTGTCACACAAGAAAATTCGACCGGTTGTCTCTGTAACGAGCGAATTCACGTTTTCACGTAAGAAAATTTGACATAAACTGTTTTGCCTTGTTGTCGCCGATACACATATATGGTAGGTATTGTATAAGTGAGTTTATAAGGCCCTCAATCTACATACATACCAGTACTTACAGACATGCGATAGGTGTATAGTAACTGTTGTATAGGTACTCTGTTATTATAATACAACATCAAATGGACAGAAATAATCTGTATCACAGCAGCAGTAATAACATCCCACGTCCCGTCACATTGCTGTACCTATTAATCGGTATTAAGGTATGCATGCATATTGTGTCTTTCTTA
This sequence comes from Xanthostigma xanthostigma, assembly GCA_963575645.1. Classification (NCBI taxonomy): domain Eukaryota; kingdom Metazoa; phylum Arthropoda; class Insecta; order Raphidioptera; family Raphidiidae; genus Xanthostigma; species Xanthostigma xanthostigma. The sequence goes on from OY754468.1 coordinate 21,424,219, forward strand.
GTACCTACTGTAAGCTACGTGTGTACCTTGAGCCATCGCATTGATGCACTAATCTGGAATGTCACAATGCGGCACGAGATTTGATAAATCGATTATTTGCATCGAAGTCGTCAGATAAAACGCAAAAATACGATAAATCATGGTAGATACATTTAGGAGTAGGAAAAGTAATGAATGAATTATTCAGGGGTTATGGCTTATTAGCCCGTTATGCACGTCATCCTAGAAGAATTTCTTTGTCCTAGATCTAGTCCTCTAATAGTTTGGATCTTCTCATGAACTCCAGAAGATTGGTGACTAGATTGTCCTGAGGAATTGCTCCGCTCTCAACCATGTATCCAAAGATGGTTGTTCTCCTGTAGGCTAGAGCCTCGCATTCGAACAGAAGGTTGGCTGTTTCGTCCTTCATTTCACAATACCTGCGTTGTGTCGATTCCTGACGTATCCCCATCGTGTGTAGATGGTTTCTCAGGGGTCCAACCACTTTCCTGCGTTTAGGTCTACTGAGTTTGATCAAGTCCTCTGTAAGCCTGTTTGAAGGGCCCACAAGCATTCTTTTCATATGTAAATTTCCTGGTTTCAAGCTCCAGTCATCGGTTTGCTGATTGCGGGTCCCATTGTACAATCCCATTGTACAAGGGCCCCCATTGAATCACACCGACATCTAAACCCGGTCTCAGAGAGTACTGAGGTCCCGTGACATTCATAATATACCCGATTAATTTTTTGGCGACCAATTGCTTAGATCCGAAGGGTTAGAGTAAAATCGTGAATAAAAAAGCGACATCAAAATACAGTCGGATGTATTATCAACACCGGATCTATGAATTATGGGTCTATTGAAACTAAATGAGAAAACATAATCCTGATGAGTGGAGGAACGATAGTATGCGCCTGATGCCGTTTTCGGTGTCCTCGAAAATTTTAGGGAGATCGTCGAGAAATCCGCAAGCGATTCGTTGGGCGGCATATTGTGGATACTCCAAGAAGACATGTTTAATGCTGACAGGGACTTTACACTCCGGATGGTCAGTCTTCTCAAAAAGATATTTGTGGGTTAGTCGAGTATGTCACTATCTGATCCTTCCGCGAAGATAGTATAGGAATCGTCCACGGTTTAAAAACAAACTTTTAGAGCAGCGTGTTCTAAACTAGGGTTCGTTATATCCGAAGGGGTTCACGGCTCATCTTTGGTGTATGTGAGCAACTATACAGTTCGTCCGGCGACGACAGAACTGTATTAACGAGTGATGCTTACAATACACATTACTAAAGTAATACAAAAAATCTATAAATTGATATTTACACTTAAAAATAAACTACACTGTTTTATAGTAATGGGAGTCTACACGAGAATTTTGCTAATCTCTAAGAGTCTAAGGGGTTCGTGGGCGAAAAAGTTTAGAAAACGCTGTTTTAGATCTATAATCTTTCAACGGTTAGCTTTTGTTTTGTGTAACTTGTTTTATAAACAAATACTTTATCTAGCTACTTGACTTTTCTGTTGTGTACACAAATGATTTCTTCTAGTTAAGGCGCTTGTCTCGTTTATTTTCTCTCTATGTGGTCAATTTTCACAGCGGTAAAAATAGCATAATAATATAATACAATTGAATTACGTATATTGCGGTTAAAAGATTATATCATCTTGACAACGTCCAACACGTACATTGTCGCATGCACGTCTTTTGATGTAACTTTTAAACCGTTCTCCGCCTCATTCTTTTATTTTAGTTTTATTTTTCATCCAACTGAATCCGTGCCATTGTCACGTCATACCGTCGGACTCGTGTTTTCAGCACCATATATTTTCAACCGATTTTACTAACGTGTTTTTAGTCCCTACTTCTTACGCAAATTGCTCAGTCAATAGAAAAATACGTTTAACCTCAAATTAATATAAATAAAGGCGTTTGAAGTAAAACTTCTTCAGGCGCAACTTGAGAGTAGCTCAGATCTTTTTTTGGACGAAAATTACGTGTTTTCGCAGTTCGTGCTATTTAAAGGCACCGACTGACAGATGGCGGCATTTAAAAGCATCTGTAGAAACCATCTTGAATAAAAGGTAAAACATAGCTACGGGTAAACTTATATTTCTGTAGGATTTAACGTGCGAAAGAATGAGATGGGATACATTACACAGCGTATCTAGGGAGTAATCTCCAGTCGTGCGTTGGAGATGACACACACACACACACTTTTTTCTGGTTGGTCTAAATGTATGCGACATATTGATTTGTTAAAAAAAGACGCTTCACCTGATCAAGTCACCTAAAGGAATCACATCCTTACTACAAGACTATTAAATGAAAATTGATGTGATAATACTGAAGTACGCAGTTGACTGAAAACGTCTCTTAGGCCTGAGACAAACGTTTTAGTTTCAGTTGAACGATCAAACAAAAACATGTGTGTTTAGCAACCACCTCACTGAGAACTGATCATCTGACAAGCGATCTTCTTCTTTACACATTTACGTACGGAATGCATTGCCGCCACATCTGCGACCACAAGGCATAATGGCTAAGAACCATTTCCATTCAACGCTTTTTCAGTTTTCGTATTTTAGCAATCGAGTTAGTCAGTAGATTTGGTCTGCAAAAATGCACAAACATACGTTACATTTAGACCCAATCACTTTCTCTCCTGCTTCGGTACCGGAGATTTTTTATGTTTAAACATCTAAGTGATCTATGTCTGGGGTGTCAGGCAGATTTTTCTAAAGGGACATTTATAAGATTTAGGGGGTGTTAGCGGGCCAGACTCTAAATTAAAAACTAAAACACATCCTAAATTAAAATCTTTATTTATTTTAAATCAATTTTGATATAAAGATAGATAATAAAAAGGGTAAATTATTTTGAGCTTGACGATCCACACACCTGAGGTCTCCCGTTTTTGATAAACTTATTGATGTCCGATATCTAAAATCCTCACTGGAAAAATTCTGATCGCGGGCCGTATGAGATCGTATCTTTGAGATCACTGATCTATGTGACTGCGTTGGCGTGTGTGTGTGAGCGCGCGTGACACACAACCACGATACACCTATTGCCTTACGTAGGCATTGCGCGAAAAAAAATGGTATTGCCCCATATCTAATAAGTTTGAAAATGATCGTAGAGCAACGATATTTTGAAATTAAACTTTTAGGTTAGAACGCTTAGATGATTTCTTGAATCAGCCAATTAAATTTTGAAATTTATTTAAACCAGTGCATGTCCATAATTTTTCTGAATGAAACAAATATGAGTTCACACGTCAACTCTTTTGGCATCGCTGTGGTCGAGTAATAAATACAAGAGTACAAAATGTTCGGCGTAAGTTGCTTTGCCTTGTAGCTATACAGATAACAACCTGGCAGATAATTGCTGTGTCGCCGCCGCTCGACACAAAATAGCTTTAAAATTGCACATGTGACGTATAAACAGCATTGTAGACCTGATGTATCTAAAAGACAAAACTCTTTGACCTGAGTCAAGTCTGACTGCGTCGTTTCGTCAATCGTTGCCGGAGGGAATTTTTGTAAATACCAACGTTGCCAGATAATTAGTTATTGTATTCCAAATCGAAAATTTTAGCATTAGCATGATAATCATGATTTAGGCGCCCAAAACCGTGACAAATTACAAAAAAAGCATTTTTTTTTAATTGTTTAGATATGAAAAAATGTAAATTATTAAACCAGTATTTAGGCATCTGTTCCTTAATTCCCGATACAAAAAGAGGGGTGTTATTGAAGAACTATAATCTATTATTTTGCACTTGGCTGGAGGTTTACCTCTTGAAAGAGTTTCTGCTCTTTAATGTATTGATAACATTCAGCGCACGCGTGTTCTATATTGAATCTTTGAAAAATTATAAAATCAGCTTCACGCCCGAAATATCCTATTATATTCTAAAAAATCAGGACGTCGTGCAAAAATCAAGACGTCTGGCAACTCTGGTAGATCCTCTGCGTGCTACGGTATGACAATTGTTTCATCCTGCAGACAGACATAAGTCCACTTTACTTTTAAATATACCTTATAAATGTACGCATTTATCTCAATTTATTTCCTGGAATTGGCAATATCAAGCAAAAAATGGGTACTGGAAACAACAAAGGATTATAATAAAACATATTTGACAATTATTTTTGTCATATTTTGTTAACAAAAACAATTACTCCTACGGTTTCGGTTCTATTTCTTTTTTTATAATCACCAATCATTTTTGCCAATATTATAGTGACAAATTAACATAAATTTTATAATTAACTACGTGCAATAAAATATACATTTAATAAAACTCTGAATGAAATATATAACTCGATATTTTATTTACTTTAATTAATTTAAACTTGAATTGCGACAATTACAAATAACTTTTAAGCAACTTTCATCATACGTACCGAGATTCAAAATCTAAATATACTCACTCAAAGTCTATCTATAAAAACTACAACACTCTTGAAATCTCCATTCCTTGATAATAAATAATTAATGATAATTATTTAAAATCCCCACAGCAAACATTTAACACGACAAGTAATCAACAGGAACCCAAGTTTGTTACCTCGTCACTATAGTTGTTAGGTAAATTTACCTATTTGCAAATGATCCTTGTAATTTGTCATAATTATACCCAAGTATGTACAAACTGTTATAGGTAATTTTATTTTAGCATTAGCGGTCCCGCCCGGTTTCACCCGGATGCAAAAAACGAAGGGGGGAGAGGTACATGAGTACGTACGTTTATCTTAGTTTACCGAGATGAATGTTGTGTCCAAATTTCATGATGATCGGAGTTACCTTTCAAAAGTTTTTGTCGGACGGACAAATTTTGAGTTATTTTTTGCAACATTTTTCATTGATGCTCCGCTTCTATTGGTCGTAGCGTGATACTATACAGCCTATAGCCTACCTCGATAAATGGACAAAATTCAACAAAAAAAAAAATGTCATTCGAACGAGTAGTTCCTGAGATTAGCGCGTTCAACCAAACACACTTTTCTGCTTTATATATTAGTATAGATTACAAAAGTTTTCATCTTATAATGAATTCGTTCTAAATAATAAACAGCATAACCTCACTTTTCTATAAAAGCAATTGATTAAGACAGATACTCTGTTATTATCCTTTCTAAAGTTACCTGGATACAAATTCTGTGTTGACCCATCAATTTTACCGTTCTTACAAATTCAAAGAAACCGCATAATACTCGTATGACCGTTGCAACCAGAGAATTTATTGTTCCTTTTATATAGATAATACATAATTTATATAATTTCGAATGGAATATAATTTATAAAAAATATTATTTTCCAAGTTAAAGTGTAGGTGGTTAAATTTAGAATATTTGCCTCCGGTTACAATGCAGATGCCATCTTTATTTAAATTCACCTGCCGCTCGCTTTTTGCTGGAGGCTCGAACCCACGATCTGGTTCACAAAAAAAAACATGCGTGTAATTACTTTTGTCGACGGTTTGATACAATAACTACACTACGCAATCGACTACCTTTTAGTACGCGACCACGGTGCTGAATAGGACATAAATACTGTCTAAATTTCATCCAAAAAAAAAATACACTTATCTACGAATTTTAACTGCATACTTTTAGAAGAAAAACTTCTTTAGGCGCGACTCGCGAGTAACTCAAATCTTTTTTCGATCGGGTGTAACGTTCACTAGTCTATAGTCTGTTTACGCAGTTTCCTCTATTTAAAGGCGTCGACTGACAGATGGCGGCATCTACAGAAACCATCTTGAACGAAAAGTGAAACATAGCTACGGACGCAAACCAATCGGTTTATGTAACGGGTATTTCCTATACTTGCTTCATATATTTTTCAAAGGACACCAACAGTCAGAGTAATTTGGGTCTAGCACCAATATTTTCAATAATTGTCTGATAATAAATTGATAATCCAATTGTTCTCGTATTAAAATCTGGGAACCATTGGAATTGGAAGCGTCCAATAAAAGAGCCTCGGAAGTTCGCTACACGCTTAGCTATTCCCAAGTCCATTAGCTCAACGACCCAGTTGTGTCAATTATGGGTACACAAGTTTTAAATCTTGACGGCTGACGCAATGTATAGAAACTTGTTATTGTCGAAACGAGTAAAATGTAGGAGAGAGGACATTATTCCCAATATAAAAATTGCATTATAATTAGGAATTAGGTTTATCTGTTATAATTTTGTTATTGAATTTAGATGTGCGCTATTTCTACACCAAACATGTAAATTCGTAAGCTAAGTACACCTGCTATGGCGTTAACCGCGGTCGCAATATATGAAAAATTTAATACAGATCGATTTTATATATTCATATCAACTATAAATATTTATTGAAATATATTAGCTGCATACAATGCCGCCGTATTAAAATAATAATTCATTTATCTTTTCGACGTCGGCACTTTACTAGAAAAAGATTTATGTGTTCAGTACGAATACTAAACACATGGTCCATGTAAAAGCTATGACAGCTTTAATATATTTAGTGGTAATATTTAGAATAATTATTTAACCTCCGAATACATAAAAAGATCAAATGATTAGCTTAGATACAAGATATAGTTTTTAAATTTGTAAAACGAGCTGTTTTTTTTTCTCTCTAAATGATGTGCTTAGTTAGTGTTTTATGGGTTGTAGTTTAAGGCCTTCAAGGCTTAAATCCAAAAATAGTTACATACATCTACGAGTAAGGTCTGTTGTAATAAACTGTATCATAATTTCAATGGAAATGAGCTTTTAAAAACAAACAATTTCAAGCTGTTACATACATTTGACACTTAATATGTTGACAAAAAAGTTTATTTTTGTTTTGTAAATGTTACACCTTTACAATAGTAGTATAAGTGTACAAGAGTTTTAGAAAAACTAAAACGGCACAGAAGAAACAATTTGAGGATTTTAATAAATCAATAACTTTAATTACCTACAATTAAGACTTAAAGAGTATTCGTCCCTACAAACACCCCCTGCACCCTTCATCTCAAATCTTTTCCCCTCGCCTAAAAACGGTTCGCGCTCTCCCGACGCTATTTTTAAAGCTGGAGGGTTCTGGTAAACGCCAAATGAAAGACGAAGAATCAGACTACAGATCCTTCAGGCGAATTTTTTGAAAAACATTTTGCCTACGTGTGAAATATTACGTAACTTATTATTTTTTTCAAAACGTTGTAGGTTTTTTCGGGAATTTTTTTCAAAAAATTCGCCTGAAGGATCTGTAGTCTGATTCTTTGTCTTTCATTTGGCGTTTACTAGAACCCCCTAGCTTTAAAAATAGCGTCGGGAGAGCGCGAACCGTTTTTAGGCGAGGGGAAAAGATTTGAGATGAAGGGTGCAGGGGGTGTTTGCAGGGACGAATACTCTTAAAATGTCAAATGACTTTTACTTAGTCTTCCATAATTAATTCAAAATCGAATTTAAATATATAAAACAATAAATAATATAATACGTAAAATTGATAACATTTTCTCAAACTTCCTATATTAAAAATATAGTTAATAAAATATACTCATTCAGAAATACAATTTACTATGACTAAACCTTGATATTATAATTTCTAAACATGGTTAGCGCATCAAAAGTAATTAATTTTAAAATTACACCAAGCATGCAATGGTTCTGATTAATCACATGAGACTTAATCATACTGATGAATGATGATAATTGAAATGAACTTTGCTAATCTTCGAAATCATTCTATATTACGTGTCACTAATATTGATGATCACAGATCAAAAGAGAAGAAACTTAACCGTAAAATAGATTGCAAAAATTGATTAAATCACGAACATATTGCGACTGGCATAATTACGAAACGCATATGATAGCTGGATAGACCAGTAATTATATCATGAATTAATGTATCAAATGAATTTTCCGGAAGATATTCTCTAAATGATGGTAAAAATCGCATCAATATTGAGTGAAAAATTAGGCGAAGGCACAGACACACACAAATTACGACTTTGTTTTATAATATTTAGAGAAGAAGATGGAACAAAAAGAATAAGAAAATCAGGTTTATCACTATATTACTGTGGTGGCTGTATGATAGTAATCTTTGGAATCAGCAAAGTGTATGCGGCTCTACAATACTATTCACAATCAAATTACTTCAAAGGAAGCTTACCATCGCAAAAGGAATGATATAGCCCGGGGTGTTACCCCAGGCTATGTAATACCCCAAACTATGTTTTTCCTTTTATTGGTGTTGGTTTATCTACAAAGATAAGCCAACACCAATTAAATGACAAGTAAATTGATGTGCAATGACACTGAATAATCTGCACGAAGTCTAAGGAATTGTGTTAATTTTACAGTCAGGTGAGTAACGCATCTGATGATAAATGCGAGACGAAGAGGAACGAGCTTTAGCTATGTGAAGGGACACGCAACAATATTGATTAATTAAATGTGGACCTGAGGTTAAGATGGGGACGACGATGTGAACTTGACGGCATCGGTCTAGTCTAACGGAATCTTGTGCATAGATGTACTCAGTAACATGGTGATGACACGAACTGTCGGGGTCAGAGCCTACGATCCCGCTGATGGGAGCGTGAATCTGCGATATATGTTAAAAAGCACGAGACACTCCGTCCGAGGCTATTGTACGTTTAGAGCACACCACAGTATGGTCTCAGCAGTCAGCAAATACGCAACATGTAACATAGAAATACTGACTTGACTATAAACAAAAGGTGCATTTGCAATGAAATGGAAATATTAGCATATATTTCTTTCGGATGACATTAAGATGAAATATGATTATATAAACCCGTTATGCTAATGAGCTGGCCTGCCGTATGTAGTCTATACGAACAAGTACATGCCACGGTATGTATTATAAACTCACATCATTCTCTTCTCATCATCCTCTTCTCATCTCTCTCTCTGTCTTATGTGTGACCAGCGACGGAGATTAAGTTCTTTGAGTTTTAAAAACGGCCAAGTGCGAGTCAGACTCGCGCATCAAGTATTTCGTACAAACTTGTAGGTATGTAAATAGTTTGTCCATCACGGGAATCAAGTCTTGAAGATCGTTCCCGCTTAGAAAAGCTGTTGTGCCCGTCGACAAAGGTCGCGGTCAGTTTTCCAACTAAGCGTTCAATTGCAATGAGTTCAGATGAACTGCTGAACTGTATTTTACCTCGTGGCTATATTTGATAGCCTAGGTGTCGTACCGTGTTGTATATTGTGCTGTATAAGCGCACCGGTAGCGGACGCTTGTTTTGTATTAGAACTGTTACTGTGTACGTCGTAGCATGTTGTTGCGGTTTAAAAACATTTTTTTTATGGAACTACAAAACGGTTTTCGGATTTTTTCCTTTACTTGTGCTGTAAGAGATTGCTTCTTGCCAAATTTCAAGATTCTAGGTCAACGGGAAGTACCTATATGTTTTGATTTCCAATAGACTGATAGACAGACAGACGGACAACAAATTGTTCCTATAAGGGTTCCATATTAGGTACGGAACCCTAAAAAAGACCATAAACCAGCACAATCCAGCAAATTTCAGGGCAGGTTTCATAATGTGCTGTAAGTACATATTTTGTAGTTTTTTCGTAGTTTTATCACTGCAAATCAATTTATGACCCTAGATCGACAGAAATTGCCGGCGACCGACCACTGGCTGCTCGTTGCAGGTCTAGTGTGCACTACTCCCTTAAATAACATAGGACCTACACGAACAGGCTTTTTTGCTCCGTGCTGTGCTGGTCGTAAAGGTTCATGCTTGACAAGTGTGCGTGCTCTTTAAGAATGCAGCGCACATAAAATATTTAATGCTACTTTTTTGCTAATGCATAAAATAGTTAAAAATTTAGAGAATAAAACAATGAACAAAACTTAATACTGCGTCTAAAAATGACATTACAACTGAACTAAACTATAAAATTAATTTTCAACTACAAAGTTTGCAAATTATTTTATTTTCCTTCAAACTGTGAAAATTAAAGTTAAATTAAATAGAAAGACAAAGACTCATTGAGTCATTATAATGAGAATCGTTATAGAAAGGAAAGCACACAGCTTTTGTTGAATACAAACTATTCACTAATTATAATTTGCATTGTACTGAGCACACAGCAATTTAAGCACTGTGCTAATTATTCATCGCCAAGATCTCATATCACATTCATTTTCATTAATAAATTGCCGCATCGAGGCCCCTATTAATTGGCAAAGTAAAACAAACGTCAGAAATTTAGAATACGAAAGGTTTTCAGTTTAACAATGAAGAAGTAAGCACTGCTGAAAAAATAAGATCGTGTATTTTACACTATCTACAATCTACATACTACAAATTTCTAATCGCGTTTGCTGTAGACACAATTTATAGTCGTACGCACAAGCTGCCTGCGTAACGATCGTTCAATGCCTTAGCATTACACATACATTCACTTTACCGGGTGTAGAAAAATAGGAATTAAAAATGTTGAAAATCACTTCGTAACTGTTCTATAACTAAATATTTTATTCAATAGTTTATGGTCGATAATTTTATTTATAAAAAAATATTCTATAGCTTTTTGGAGAAAATATACCTATGTAAATCAAAGTATACCGCATCAATTATTATTTATGCAATGTAATTAAAAAATCAATAAAATAGAATAATCAAAAGTTGCAAATTCGCACATTAAACTTCAATTCAATAAAATTTTATTGACAAATTATACTGTCTTTAAATATCCATTCTCACGAAGATATTAAATAGGGCTGGAATTACTTCAATATCGAATTTCGACAACTGTATAGTTTCTATACCGCTCGCGCTGTTGTTAACATACTACCGATATTTTAATAATAATAATTACGTAAATGCACAATTGGTGTGGAAGTGAAACATTTTTACAAAGTAATGGGTTTTTATAAAGCAGGAAAAAGTTTTTGTTGGAAAAATTGTGACACATTAGCGAGATGAACTGGAGAACTTAAAATTGGCCTGAATAGTATCCATCACGAAATCCAGCACCACAGTACGCGTGAAACCTAGCAACCAAATCTAGCAAGATATTGAGCCAAAATCAGCCTCGTGTGCAGATACCTTAATGTCCAGCCCTAGTTACATGTACCTATAAAATAAAATTATATCTACTATAACACACGTTTTTGCATCACAATAAAGTTTTTTATTGCATTAGAGGACGTAGCAAGAAAATCGATGTAAGTTAGAATTATGCATATTAATCACGACAGTGTTGTCAACATCCATTACAGAGACCAAGTGTATGAAGTCACACTTCGTAAATTTTAGAGAACTGTAATAAAAACTAATCGAAATCGTATTTCGTGTCTTCTGATCGTTTTCTATAAATATACAGTCAAAGTAAATTTTAGTATATGTACGTATACCTAACAGTAATTTATTTGATAAGCACTCAACTTTCTGGTTCTTATTTGATTTTTAGTTTTTAAACATTAGACTTTTTTCTTCAGTATAAAGTAGTGTTGATCCAATAGAATGTTAAGATGAAGGAAGGTTTTGGTTGAAGATCATAAAATAAGCTTTACCAATGTTTAGCTAGTGGCCAACGTTTCGAAAAATTTATTTTCATCTTCAGGGCCTCAAGCTGGTCCCGTTGTGGTAAATTGTTCTAACATGATCATGTATACTGTTAGAACAATTTACCACCATTTGACCAGCTTGAGGCCCTGAAAATGAAAATAAATTTTTCGAAACGTTGGCCACTAGCGAAACATTGGTAAAGCTTATTTTATGATTCTCAACCAAAACCTTCCTTCATCTTATCTATTATACTTTTTGTGCCTACTCACATTACATTACTTTTTTTGGGCAACAAAATGTGGTACAGTTTCCTCAAACACAACATTCCAAAAATCAACCCAGACTCAAATTCTCCTTTTATTTTAGCCTGGTCCGGCTGCGCCTGAATTTGTAGATTGTCACCGTTTTCCGTCAATTTACGTTGCAAAATTGGTCTCCACGAAAACACATTTTATTTTAACGCGATAATATATAACCTAAGTCCATGCGGAAAGAATATTGATAAAAAAAAATGAAATCGGATTAGTAGTTTCGGATTTATAATCAAGCGTCTCTTAATTAAGCACACCTTCTACTCCATTCAGGAATTTTTTTCTACCACAATGTAATTTTATGACTTTTTCCACACATTTATATCAACGGAATAAATAAACATTATTACTATTATTAGTTATTTCTGAGCTTGCATTAGTATTTTGTTGTGATATGATTTCTTATTTAAAGATTGTTATTCTACTCTTACATCAAAAGTAACGAGAAATTGTTTACCCGTATGTATTCGTTACTTAAAGAACCAGTACCCGTTACTTTCGTGTCGTTACGTTACTCGTTACTTTTACAGCATCAAGTCATGTACCATCGCATCGAGGCGCGTCGCATACGTGATACGATATGACTTCGTTCGTATAACGTATAACCGCATCAAACGAGTCGAACTGACATGGATAGGACAAATGCGAGTAACGAAATGAATTTGTAGTAACGATTCGTTACTTCGAGTCAAACGATGTACCCGTTACTCAGTAACGGATACATACGGTTTATTACAGCTCTAAAATTATATAATTAAACATTTAAAATAATTGGACTACATCAGCATATTGCGTATAATGTGTTTGACAGAGACAGATATAGTTCAAATGTGACTGACAAGTAAGTTGACAGTTGTTTCAACAATTTTTAAGTCATATATCGCCACAGATCTGCATTTGACGTTTAAATCTGTACGCCACTGCATTATTTAAAGCACGTACGTCGTGTACACTATATTTCTCCCAAGCCTTATTCATATTATCATACTGTAATATGTTGCGTGAGTTATATACGTTACAGAAAAAGACAAGCTACTCATAAAAGCAAATTACGATAATCAAAAGTTCAGCTGACTGAAGTCGAAAAACTTACTAATAGATAACATCTATACTGTTCTAACTTTTGTATATATTATGTACGTATTCTAAAGCAGGGCAATAACAAATAAAAACGATAAAATATTTTATGAACAAAAAAAGTTGTTCAAGAATTTTTCTGAAGAATAGTAGGTAAACATGGCATTTTATTGCAAAAAAACAGAATATTTTCTTCTGGTTAGCAAAAACATTTTTATGTATTAAAGTTATCTAAAAGCATTAAGAATCTAAGTTAGTAGATAACTCCTCAAATCTTTTTATGGCAAACGAAATTTATATACATAACCCTTAGCATGACGCATTAACAGTTACTACATAATTGGAAATATCCAGTCTGTATTTCTAATCGCATTTTTCCGCGGATTTATCTCACTAGTATAGCTTGCGCGCATCCTCGTCAGATATACTGCCAGAATATTGATCGAATCACTCGAGACATCGCAAGCAACTTCGCCATAGAAAAGAGAACCAATCAGGAGGTCGGAAAGCCGGGCGAAAATGGCTGCCTACATGGTGAGAAACGGCAACTTCACTCCTGTGTTCTCCTTTTTCTCTTTTAGATTTGGTACATTGAACTTGTTACCACAAGAAGTTTTTTTAGGTTTTATGAAGTGAAATTTTTTACGCGCGATAGGTCCAATTGGCCTGGATCAGACGAAAAATGAAACGCTTCCTCTTCTCCGACTTCAACCGGCAGTCAAAAGGAAAGAGAGCGAGAATCGCGTGTTCTGTGAGGCAGACTTTTTCACGGTCAGGCGCTGTTCTGCACTCCGAAGCAGCACATGAATCTTTATTGTTTAGATACCCGCGGTGTACAGCGTGCAGCTCTTGACTCTTGACTTTTCAAACACTAATGACAACAAAATTGTAGTTTGTTGTCAACAGTGTTTGAAAACAGTTTAATAAAACATCATAATTTTATTTCTAGACCGCGTTAGGAGGTATCGCAGGTTGACCCTGCATAATACCCATATAAAATGTGCACGCGCCGTCACTGGACAAAACCCTTTATCAGTTTCAGTTTATCCTCTTATACGTCTGTAGAACGTATATTTACGAAAAAAATCCAGCTAAAGGACAGCTTTGGTAGGTTGATACACAACCACACATAAATGTGTACACACATAGAAAAACAACAATACGTGTTTATAGTTATTTATGTGATAGTCTGGAAGATAATCTCGTCAACAACAAGAAAGAACAACGAAAGACAACTACAACTACCAACAATGACGACTAAGAGCCATCGAAGGTGCTTCAACGAACATATCTATCAGCGGCTCTCTATCTTTCGTCCGAGGAAAAAAAATACATCTTCCAAATTCATCTTCTATCTATATATGGCCGCATTGTTTTCTCGCTACTCTCCAAGAATTTGCTTTACGCTTCAAAAAAAAAATTTTAACAGTCAAACAATTATAATTGTCGCTGCACACGAGACTAATTTTTCCGCTGGAATCGTTGCTGGGACTTGCGCTGGCTACAATTACGGCTCGCGATTACAAGTTGTATTTCAAAATTAGAACCGGGGCTTGTTTTGTACAAAAATCAATCAGAAAACAGTATTTTGTCACGTGGACGACATGAGCAAACGTTTACAAACAAACATGACGTCGTAGTCTGTGTTCTGTTCGGAGACAATAAACGTTCATTTGTCACTGTGCGCGCGCCAGATCCATCTACAAAATCAGCTTCATAAGTCATCACGAAATTCAGCGTCACAGTACGCTTGAAACCTACCAGCCAAATCTAGCACGGAGTCTAGCGGTAAAATCAGCTTTGTGTGCAGCGACCTCTATATACAAACATTATCATTTTTTTGTGAATCAAAAAATGTATACGGAATGATTTCAATTGTATTTATTTTCAGGAAGATTATTGATATTTTACATGGCATTTGTTACTCAGTTTTGATCCTTCTCGTTTTTTTCGAAAATTGAGTCTTTCGCAATTAAACCAAGAAAGACACGTCTTATGACTTAAGTTGTCGAACATCTGTAGTTTACAAAATTTATTTAAACTGAGCACTATCCAGAGAGGGTGGACCATTGTCTTTCGTAACAAAAGTGATAAAAAAATTTGGTTCACATGGCATGTCATTATAAAACTTAATTAAACAATCAAATTAACATAATAAGGACCTCACAATTTACAACCAAACCAACTTAAATGAATTCCGGGTTTATAATCGGTAACTTATTGCATATTAAACTACTGAACACATTTATGTGAATTTAAATAGGGTTCTGGTCTGATACTAAACAAAGTGAATAAAATGTAACCCAAGGCAATCCGACGAAAATTGCGATCTGTAGAGTCGTGACGTACATACGTACATTACTACATACGTTCATACGTACAGACCAACAGACAACTGCTGTTTGTAATTTTCAATTACAATTTTAATAGTATTTATGAACTCGAATTGATTTAAAAATGCTTCTGTTTTATAGATCAGAATCTCCTCTTTTCAAAAAGCTTCAATTTGAATGGATTTCGTGTGACATTAACTTCGATATAACTTCTTATATGAACGAAAGTCAGCTCTGACGCACAAAGCGACAATAAAGCACATACCGCTAGTTTAGCGGTATGTGCAATTACTTCCGTTTTTTGTTAAATGATTTGGTAGTTCAATCTATTGTTAAAAAGACAGGAAATTAATTTGAATACTAGCAAAAAAGGAACAACAAGCATGAATTACTGAATGGTATTAATTATACGAAAGATAAAAAAAACATCAAACCATTTGAAAATTGGCACTCAGAAATAATAATTGTACTGTACGCCTGTGAATAAGAATGTATCACTGCAGAAACCTCCCACTTTGTTTTAACAAACGGAAATTAATTTGAAAAGTGGCGGTGGCTAATTGAAGGCTGATTGAAGAGATAAGATCTTTCCATGTCTATTCGATGTGAATTTATACGGCTCTTTTATCCGTATCGACATTATGTAAATGACCATTCAGTGATGGGACATCATGCTGCGATAAAACGTAATTTAATAAATAACAACATAATATCATAGAAAAGCGTAAAAATTACGTTAAGCGTGAATTTTGATCAACGATCAACTCTTTCAAGTGACAGTAATATACAAAGATCCCAGACCCGCCAGACCTACGTCATTTCAGTACTGCTAAGATTTTATCAGTAATAATATATGTAGAATATTTAGTTAAAAACGTATGCCAATTTGCTAGCTTAAAAGCGGAGGCTTTTTAGAGATAACAGGTTCTTAAGGTCCATAAAACACGTGCTTACCTACGTACGCAATGGTATTATGTATGCATATGGTGCGAGTGAGAGCATAAGATAATTTTTTTTTACAGCTTCACGAAATTTATGTTTTTATTTGTTTACACAAGTACACAGAGTAGTCTATGAATTTAAGAGAGAAAAACTTCATTGAAACAAATAAACAACCTACACTTCATGAAGCTAAAAAAAATCATCTAATGCTCTCACATGCATGCATAATACGATTGCGTAAGTAGGTAATCAAGTGTTTTATGTACCGTAAGAACCTATTATCACTAAAAGCCCCCGCTTTTAAGCTAGCAAATTGGCATACGTTTTTAACTAAATATTCTACATTTACTGATACAATATTAGCAGTACTGAAATAACGTAGGTCTGGCAAGTCTGGGATCTTGGACTTATATTTTATTGCAGTCTTTAAATATTTTTTGTTTCGATAAAATTATGATTGCGTAATAAGTAAACTTGTCTCGAATTTAAAAGAAGCATAAGTCTTGTTTTTGAATCATATTGTAATAATAGTTTTTTTGAAAATAAACCATATTTTAGAACTTTTACGTCAGCAGTAATATGTGTTTAAGATTCCAGTTCTTCAAAAACATCTCATAATTTTTTTTTAAATCCCGCGTACAGACTTGTCAAATTTAATTTATCTTGGCTTCATGGGGATTCGACAATCTGATTTTAGAAGTGTCAGTTTCAGATGATAAAGGTCAAATCTGCGCACAGGCGTTGTGGAAAGGCTGGTGTAAAACGCAATAATAGTAACAACAACCGAGTACAATCATATATGTACATATGTGTGCGGTATATATATATATAGTACCTACATAACAAAATTATACCTAAGCTATTGTCTTATACGACGTTTTCACAACTGAATATCACAGCAAATATCTGGAGCACAAAAGCGTGGCACGTCTCGTGAGAAGTTACAGAAGACACGAGAGGATCGCTCCGTTTGGGTCGAAGGGAATTGGACAATGGATAAGAATGAGGAGACGCGCTCCAAGATCTGATGTGTATACGCAAATGTTTGTGTATACACTGAATGAAACAATACAGTTTGGCATATTTACAAATAACATGAATGACGGTGCAAAAAAAAACACAAAAACTACAAAAGCATATATGCAAAAAAGACAGTAGGTACAGTTATTACGTCGGGTATATAATTCGACAAAAAATTATGATCATTTGAACAAAATGTACTATATATTTAGTTTTTCTCTGTACTAAAATGTACATCAAAGATTGAAATATATTACATTTATCTATTATAATATGTCTGTCTGTCTGAACGCAATAAACTCAAAAACCACCGAACGAATTTTCATACGATTTTCACTAATAGAAAGAGCGACAAAGGAGGAAGGTTTCTGTATACAATTTGTGAATATTTTGTACAAATGAACTATGACGGTGTATCAGAAAAAATCTGTTCTCGTTCGCTTACATGGCTACCGCTGGCCAAATCTTTAGAGATACACCAAAACAACATACTTTAATAGTTCTGCTGTGTAGATGGGAAGGTCAATATATATATTTCCAGAACAGTTTTGGATCCGGGTGAAAGCGGGAAGGGTCGCTAGTTTAAAATAAATCATAAGCTAACGCAAGGGTGTAAATTGGATAGTTACCTACTCTGTATTTTTTCGCAATCAAAAATGTTTTCGTACCTTCCAGGTTCTGGCAAATTGCTGCTAAAATTTAAAAAGCAACGGAATTGTATTTTAATCAAAAAGCACCTTAAATATTTTCCATCAGTGCTTTAGCGATGTAATCACGAAATATTGCCTTTGATAAAGCTGATGCCCAATCTCGTGTTGCGGTCTTCCTTTGATGCCTTACTTTACAAATGTCGACGTTCTTCCCGGAAAGACGCCCAGTGAAATCGCACCATTTAAAAGCCGACACTAAGTGAAAGGTTTTCCGTGCTTGATATAAAAGAAAAAAATGTTTTTCTTTTTTTGTTTTGCAGCATTGGATACGCGAATATTCAGAGAGATAGAGGTATGTACAATGTATATCCCTATTCAGAAGTACATGATATGTATACAGCAATATACAGCAACAAAACAAGATGCGGTGATCACTGTTATGCTAATTTAAACAACCACTAGATACAACATGGTCCTTTGGCCTATAGAGTATTGGCTCGGCACTCTAAAGTATTACGAATACAAAGATGTGGTATGATAGGGCTTATATATATATTTGTAAACATTCAGTTATTGTGAAAATTGTAAATGCATGTCAAATTGTTGAAATAAATGAAATTGTCTACAAACATTGGCTTAAATATTTAAGACTGCTGCACACGAAGCTGGTTTTGTCGCTAAAAACGTTCTTGGAACTTGCGCTGACTGTCAAGCTGACTGCGAGGTTGGAAATGATGTTACCGCGGGCTCGCATGCGTGCTTATAGGCTGGATTTCAATATTAGAACGAAAGCTATTTTTCGTGCCTGTTTCTCTGCTTGCTTTGAGCAAGAACCAATCAGGAAACAGTATCTTGTTACGTAGGCGACTTGGGAAAACGCCCATAAACAAACGTGGTGTTATATACTGTGGGATCTGTTCAGAGACAATAAACGTGCACTTTTGTTAATATTCGAACTATTACTGCGCGCGCACTAAATCCATCTACAAAGCCAACTTCAATACACGCATCGTGAGAAGCGAGCACCATCCATCACCAAATCCGACGTCACTAGCAGCCAAATCTCGTAAGCCAGCGGCAAAACCAGCCTCGTGTGCAGCGGCCTTTAGTTCGCTTTACGTTTTATGCATAGTGAACAATAAATACTGTAACATCATTAAACAACGCAGTATGAAGTTGTACAAATCCGGCGTTTATTGATTTGTGCCATGCATGTTGCGAATAAAATTCATCTTTAGAATGAAGACATAGTAGGTATAAGAAATATGCTAAGGTGAAATGAACAATGATAATGTCATTTTTTATTTACTTGAACATTGACGACATCTGTATAGTACCTACTTAATTTCTGTTTCTAATTTATGTATAGGCACTCAAAATATAGAGTATTTACTTCCATAAAATGTCTACATATAGCTTTTTGAAAATTAATTGATAATAGGGTGGCCACAAACATTTGTAAACTAATATCTATAGTACATAAAATACATTTCCTTGATTTTTTCATTCTAATGAATAAGCAATCAATTACACTTTTTTATTCTCAAAAAACTTACACTGAGAAAATAATTATTTGGTATTTGTTCTTCTCTTTCAATAATAATTCGTTCCCTGGTCATGATTAACATGAACTACAAAACATTTCGTTGGTTTCCAGGTTGGAGCCAGCCTCTATAAAACAAAATCTCTAGATATATAATCCAACTTATTTATAAAACAGAACTCCTAACAAAAACAAATTTAAAAACGATCGGAAAATAGTCTCAGAAAAAATATTTCTAAAAGTTTATATATATTTCAAACGAAAAATTTAATTTATGCTGGCAAATACAAGATGAAGTTAATTAAAAGGCATTAGAATATTTTGAAATTACGTTAAAAAATGTGTAAAAAAAAGTTATTTTCCACATTGTGCATGTCGGGAAGACACGTAAGGGCATTATTTCAAAACGTTTCAACAAATTTCATCAGCTATTCGAAAGCTCTGAACTAAATCGTATAATACACACGTCGACACCAATATACGCCCTAATACACAAGAGTCTGAACAACAATATCCAGAATTGAAACAACCTGTCTACTAAATGAAAATCAATATATTGGATGTATTTGCTGTCAATATTGACATGTTACTTGCCTCTCGCAACATACGATCTGTTCAAATAATCTTGACAGCACAGCAATCAGATGATTTGTACCTAGTATCAATGATATTCGTCGCCAGGTTGTATAAGAAATGCAAAACTAATTAAAATTGACTTCGTCTCTTTAAAAGCTTCAATTATTGAGGTATATTTCAGCAAAGAAAAGATTCAAACTAGACTCTAGAGAAAGATTTAATGCAAAAGGTAATAATTTTTTTACATATAATTATATAAAAATATATATCTGATAGTACAGAAGAACTTTAATTCCATCTACTAAGAATCTATAGCCAAAATTAATAAAAAAAATTATATTATAATTATTGATTGAATTACCTACAATGACGTTATTTAGTACTAGCCGCTATCCGCGACTCTGCACGCGTTTGAGATGAAACACAGCAGCGACAATAATAGTGGAGCCTTCGGTTTCATCGTAATGCAGTACCACTTTAAAATACAATGTTTATACACTTTGATTTTTTTTAAATATTAAATACATATTGCATGTGAATTTCAAAATCATCCCCTATTTTATCCCATTGAGGGGTGATTTTACAAAAATGTTGAAACACGTAATTCTACATATATTTCTTATCAAAAGCCTAAATATGAATTTTCATATTTGAGAAATGATGGGTTCCTCATTCAAACTTGCATCCCCTTAGTCAACCCTTTTAGGTTTTTTTTCGCGGCAAAAGGTAGCCTATGTCCTAACTCAATCTATCTCCTTGCCAAATTTTATCGAAATCTATTCAGTGGTTTAGGTTTGAAAAAAAAAACAGACAAACAGACAAAGTTACTTTCGCATTTATAACATTAGTATATGGATATATTTTGCAGGTTGATTTATTGACAAAACCATTGTATTTCGTAGGAAAAATAATGCATATTACACAAGACGTGTATAATACCTTTTGTATCAATTTATTATCATTAAAACGTAAAGAAGAATAAAGTTAAAATAATATATTATATAAACGTTATATATTACAGGCGTTATCTTTTATTTGCCTGTGGAAACTAATAAACGAACGAGTAGCTTCTGCAACTTTTATCATCTACAATCTAGTTGATTTATTAATTCAAGTTTACACTTTCATAAAGCCTTTTACAATCATAAATTAAATGATTGATCAACTAGGGATGTTACAGATAAGTATATTACTGACATTTGCAATAATGCGGAAGTCCACATCTGCACTTGCCAATGCGAGGAAATAATATTAATAATTTTTATTTATAACACACGTGATTCGTGATTGGTAAAATATTAAATTTTCGTTAAATTAAGTAAATGAGAATGTAATTTATAATTATTTTTAAGATCAGTCCGTTATGACCGGGCTTGCAAATTTTATTTAAAAAACTAATTTGCGGATACAGATTTATTGACTGAAGGCAGAAAGGTGTATTTAATTTGGTGCAGATGTTAAATTAATAAAAATATTGCAATTAAGAAAAAAAAATATTCAAAGGATACATTTTTTTTCCAACGTTATTGTATTTGTAAATATACTACCTATACTATAGTATAGCTGATTCTTGTATATGTATTGCCAAAGTATTGATCTGAAATAATTACGTTGATAGAATTGCTACAGATATCGCAAGCAACTTCACGGTAGAAAAGGGAATCAATCAGGAGTTCGGAAAGTCGGACGAAATTGGCTACCTACATGGAAAAAACTGGCAACGTCGCACTCAGGTGTTATCCTTTTTCTCTTTTAGTTTGTCGGCAGGGTTTGGCACTGCGAGCGGAGTTTATTTTTTTGACAAATCAGCCATTTTCACCACTTTCCGAACAACCTATATAAGTAAAGCGAAGCAAAGGGTGATGTAGGTTGTTATAACGCATTCATCTGTAGCTCTGTATGCTTGCCATCACAATAGGTTTAAATTGGCAGCCCGCCAAATATGGCTCTACATTACCTTAGCCTCGGTACAGCAATGCGTCCACACAATTCATGTACACTGCTATTCCTAAAATAGATAACTGTCAAAAGCTTTGAGCTTTGGAAAAGAGCGTATGGTCAATATTTACCCTGTAAAATCTCTAACTTATGTAATGTTATATTTGCTAGAAAGTGACAAAAAGTTCCAAAGAACTGTAAATTCATTTGGTAACGTTGCCATAATTGTCAATCTGTAGCAGCCAAATTACCATGGACACCACATAAATAATATTTTATATTAATATCTTTCCAAAAATGACTTTTTTTGCAATTTTGCTGTGAATAATTAAATGTTTTTTTTTTTTTGTTCAAGCGGTTTTTAAGAATATTTAAAGACGGTTAAGTAGTGCTATGTATGTAAGAAATCACAAAATGCAATTTCACCGGTAAGTTAATAAATTTTATCTTAGGAGCAGAATATGTTTTTGTAAAAGTTTTTTATCAGTTAATTTTGATTAAACAAATATATTTTTATCAACAATACAAGATTTATAAACATAATTAATTGTCGTTTTTATATCCTTCAAAACTGCACACCTTAATGTGATCGGTATTTAGAAAAAGACGAAAGCTTCTCTCTCATATTGGATGTTGTCATCACTACATTGTATTATCTAATGTAGGGAATGCTAGGCCATTTATATATTTTAAGTCTTTGGGTATGGCCCCTGGACTCTGTACAAGAAATGGCAAGTCGATTGATTTATGTAAGCAACGCAGATTGTACAACAGAGCAATTGAAAATCTTACTGGCCCATAGTGTACTCGTATCTACCCATGTCACAATTCATTCTACGTATCTAGTAGATTTTTTTATTAAAAAAAGACATGTTAAATTAATTTAATATCTAGTCACCGGTTGCTTTTAAATTGCAAATGTCAAGATTATCAAATGTGTATGCGGAATTCTATTTATGGATGTTGGAATATTATAAGGATACAAAAATTAATCTTTACTATTTTAGTAATAGTTTCAAAACAAATATATATCTATTATATAATATTTAGTGATGAATGATTATTTTTCTTAAGGTGCTAAAAGTAAATATACAGAGAAAATATTCTGTCAAGAATATAAGGGTTTCAAGTACTTATGTTTATGCGATAGTTTTAAGATAAGTATAGAGAAGATCCCTCATATGGTTTTTAAGTATATTATAGGATACAGTCTTATAGAGATATTCATATAGTTAACACTGCCTTCCTTAGTGCGTCTTTTTAAATAAAAAGAATAATTATTTGAAGAATAAAAGTGTTATTTAATTCATAGTATTGAAACCTGATTCCCATTTTCCAATAGGTTATGGGCCCAGGACACTCGTGCTTTAAGTTTTGTTGAACGCCCTGGACACTCGTGCTATTATTAATAATAAATTAAAATCCAGTATTCGTGCTATTATTATTATAATTTAAGTTTTGTATAATAAATTAAAAATTCTGGATACTCGTGTTATTATTTAAGTTTTGTATAATAAATTAAAAATCCAACAGTGCAATTATTTGATTTGTATAATATTGAACATTTCTATTTATTGTGTTTTGTGTAACGTGCTATTATTTGAGTTTTGTATAATGTTAACATTTCTATTAATTGTGTTTTGTGTAAATAAAACAAATTAAAGTGAAATTAAGTGAGTCATCTATAAGTGACTGTGAAATAAAAAGGGGCACATAAAAATAAGTGTAATTATTACAAAAGAACATTTCAATATAAAAATAAAAATCAGAAGAAAAGAAATGTTCAAACAATAAAACTAGCAGAGCAATCAACAATCAATGATATTCTGGATCATCCGCTCATTTAATTAACAGAGAAGATTTAACTAACAATTTTTCAGAATTACAAACACCGATGAAAATATTAGTAGCGAAGAATGGCACAATTATTACAGCTACAAAAAGGGGTATACTGAATGTAACAAGCAACATGGGCTTCAAAGGAACATTGGATGATGTTGACTATTGTCCGGAAGTTCCATATAATTTATTATCTGTTTCAAGAACTCAACAGGTTGAAATGACAGTGATTTTCAATCCACAGTATTCAAATTAGAAAAAAGGTAACAAACTTCTGATGAAAGGTAAGTCGTCAAACAATTTTATTACAGTTGATTTTATAATAAATGCAAGCATAGAAAAATCTGTTGTTCAAGCATTTAGTACCACAAAAGTTAATTATGAATTGTGGCATCAACGTTTAGGCCATATAGGAAAAGATAAATTTGTAGAGTTAAAGAACAAACAAATGACAGATGACATAGGACAGTTAGATCATATTACACCGACTAATAATTTATATGAGGCCTGTATAAACGGTAAACAAACACGGTTACCATTTGAAAGAAATAAGGGTAAAAGTTACATAAGACGACCACATAGTACATTCTGATTTTGCAGGTCCAATCACTCCTTCTACAATAGATAATAAAAATTATTTTGTGTTATTTGTTGATGAATATACTCATTACTGTGTCACATATTTAACTACTTATAAAGCTGATGTATTTTCAGTTTTTAAAGATTATGTAGCAAAAAGTGAGGCTCATTTTAATTTGAAAGTAGTTAATTTATATTGTGACAACGGGCGAGAATATTTATCTAATGAAATGAAAAATTATTGCGTACAGAAAAGTATTAGTTATCATTTAACAGTTCCGCGAACTCCTCAATTAAATGGGGTGTCAGAGAGAATGGTTAGAACAGTAACTAAAAAGGCTCGAACAATGTTAGTTGGTGCTCATTTAGAAAAAAAATGTTCTGGGGTCAAGCAGTTCTCACTGCTGCATACTTAATTAATATAACTCCAACTAAAGCCTTAATAACAAATTTAAAAAAAAACATACGAATTGTGGCATAATAAAAAGCCGCAAATAAAATATTTGAAAGTTTTCGGTTCGACTGTGTATGTACAATGTACCTACATAGTAAAACCAGTAAAAGTAAATTTCATGAAAAATTATGGAAAGGAATACTGGTCGGATTTGAAGTTTGAACCGAATGGTTATAAAGTACGGGATGTAGAGAATAATAAATTTGTTGTTGCTAGGGATGTAATTGTAGATGAGATAGGTTTTCTGAAGTCTAGGCCAGAGTCGAATAGGATTAGTTGTTTAAATCCTAGTGGTTATGACGACAAATCTGATAGTGATAATTCACATAAGAAATCAGATATTATTGAGTCGAATAGGATTAATTGTGAAAATCCTAGTGGTTATGACGACAAATCTGACAGTGATAATTCACATAAGAAATCAGATATTATTGAGTCGAATAGGATTAATTGTGAAAATCCTAGTGGTAACGACAAGAAATCTGATAGTGATAATTCACATAAGAAATCAGATATTATTGAGTCGAATAGGATTAATTGTGAAAATCCTAGTGGAAAAGATGAGAAATCTGATAGTGGTAATACACGTAAGAAATCAGATATAACAGACGACAAATCTGATAGTGGTAATACACGTAAGAAATCAGATATAAAAGCCGAAAAACCTGATAGTGATAACACACATAAGAAATCAGGTAGGGCAGGGCCTAGAATAAATGAAAACTCTATAGAATAAAAGATAATAAATCTGATAGTGATAATACACGTAAGAAATCAGATATAGTAGGACCTAGAATAAATGAAAAAAAAAATCTGATAGTAGTAAGTAATACAAATAAGAAATCAGATATAATAGGACCTAGAATAAATGAAAACTCTATAGAATAAAAGATAATAAATCTGATAGTGATAATACACGTAAAAAATCAGATATAAGTAGTAGGACCTAGATTAAATGAAAAATCTGATACTGATGATACACATAGGAAATCAGATATAGTAGGACCTAGAATAAATGAAAAATCTGATAGTAGTAATACAAATAGGAAATCAGATATAATAGGACCTAGAATATATGTAAACTCTACTCAAGCTAATGAAATGAATTATAAACGGAAATGTATAGATAAATTATATAAAAATGATAACGAATCTGTATCGCAAATAAATAAATTCAAATAACATGAATTTTCTGAACTTAGATGGAGTGAAAGGGTTAAAAGTCGTCCACCTATTTCTTATAACGAAGAAAATATATCGAATGATTATTTTATGTGTGCTAAGTCATTTATATGTAAAATACCTACTTCATTTGACGAAATTAAAAGTAGGAATGATAAAAATCTTTGGGAACAAGCTATTAAAGATGAAATAAATTCGTTGTTAACGAATAAAACTTGGACTTTAGTAGAAAAACCAAAGAATAGAAATATTGTCGATTGTAAATGGGTATTTTCTATCAAAAATGATGAACACGGAAATCCATTAAAATATAAAGCTCGACTTGTTGCTAAAGGTTTTAGTCAAGAGTATCTTGTAGATTATGATGAAACTTTCGCACCCGTTGCGAGAATTGCTAGTTTTCGTTTTATTATAGCGTTTGCAAATCAATTTAATTTACTGATTCACCATATGGATGTTAAAACAGCTTTCCTTAATGGGGTGTTAGAAGAAGAAATATATATGAAAGTACTTGAGGGAGTTTCTAGCAAAAATAATCAAGTATGTAAATTAAATAAAGCTTTGTACGGTCTGAAACAAGCAGCAAGGTGCTGGTTTGAGATATTTGAGCTAACTCTCAAAGAAAAAGGATTTCAAAATTCAGCTGTAGATAGATGCATTTATATTTTAGATAAAGGTGATGTAAGTAAAAATATTTATGTTGTGCTCTATGTTGACGATCTTGTCATTACAACGGCTAATATTGAAACAATGAATAGTTTCAAACATTATTTGATGAATAAATTTTCAATGGTAGATTTGAAAGAAATTAGACTTTTTCTCGGGATAAAAATCACGAGATATGATAGTAAAATAACTCTAGACCAAAGCGCTTACATTAAAACAATTTTAAATAAATTTAGAATGACTGATTGCAACCCCGTGAGTACACCACTTGAAAATAGATTAGATTATAATGCTTTAAACTCAGATGAAAAATACGATGCACCGTGTAGAAACGTTATTGGATGTTTAATGTACGTAATGATATGCACACGACCCGATTTAAGTACAACAGTAAACATATTGAGATAAATGAATAAAAATAATAAAGAACTGTGGGTTTGTCTTAAACGTGTGTTAAGATATTTAATAGGCTCAATAGATTTGAAATTAACATATTATACACGCGGTGATTATGAAAATATATTAATTGAGTATGTAGATTCTGATTGGGGTGGAAGTGACAATAATGATAGAAAAAGTACAACTGGTTATTTATTTAAATTATTTGAGCAATGTATAATAAGTTGGAATACAGAGAGATAATTGTCTGTAGCAACTTAATCAACAGAAGCTGAATATATGGCTTTTTCGAGGCTGTTATAGAAGCATTGTGGTTAAAGCTAGTGACTTTATAAAAGTATCCACATAATTATTTCAAAACCAGTATTAATTTTTGAAGATAATAATGGTTGTATAGTATTGCAAATAATCCCACCAGTCACAAAAGGTCGAAGCATATCGACATAAAATACCATTTTTCCAGGGAACAAATTGAGAAAAATGTAATTAAATTGCAATATATTTCCACAGGTAACCAACTTGCAGATATACTGACAAAGCCACTACCGGCAGCCAAATTTCGAGAGCTGAGAGCTGGAATGGGCTTGGAATAATTGGTTGTTAAAGAATTATAAATTGCAATATAATGTAATATAAATGAATTAAGCAATATGGTCTGATTAGGTTTTGCTGGGTTTTCCCTAATCCATAGCAGCAAATGCTGGACCATTGTAAATATTCCCCAGAAAGCACAAGGAAGGAAGGTAGTTAGAAGTTAGTAGTTATTAGTTAATATAATAAGAAATTATAAAATATAATGTATTCGAGTTAATTATATTTAAATATATTTTATGCAAGCTACCCGATTAATTTTTGAGGGGGCGTGTTGGAATATTATAAGGATACAAAAATTAATCTTTACTATTTTAGTAATAGTTTCAAAACAAATATATATCTATTATATAATATTTAGTGATGAATGATTATTTTTCTTAAGGTGCTAAAAGTAAATATACAGAGAAAATATTCTGTCAAGAATATAAGGGTTTCAAGTACTTATGTTTATGCGATAGTTTTAAGATAAGTATAGAGAAGATCCCTCATATGGTTTTTAAGTATATTATAGGATACAGTCTTATAGAGATATTCATATAGTTAACACTGCCTTCCTTAGTGCGTCTTTTTAAATAAAAAGAATAATTATTTGAAGAATAAAAGTGTTATTTAATTCATAGTATTGAAACCTGATTCCCATTTTCCAATAATGGAAATATAATTTAATGAAGCTTTAACACAAGTCAGATACACGGTTAACACCTATATATTATGCGTATAATGTATCCTAAACCAATGACAGTATGTATGACGTATGTTTACGCAAAACTATTAGGTAGGTACTTTAAAAAAAGTGGTCAAGTGCTAGCTGGACTCGCGCATCGAGGGTTCCGTACAAACTTGTAGATATGTAATAGTTCGTCCATCACGGAAATCGAGTCTCGAAGATTTTCCCGCTTAGTGTATACCATACATCGACCAGTCGCGGTCAGTTTACCAACTGCAAATAAGTTTATAATCGCAAATTTGTTTTTTGTAATATTACTATACAAATTTACGGTTTACAGATTTTTCCCTTTACTTGTGCTATAAGACATCGCTTCTTTCCAAATTTCATGATTTTAGGTCAACGAGAAGTACCCTATAGGCTTTGATTCTCTTGCGAGTGTCAAAATGTGCGATATTTTGAATGCGCTTGTACTTTAAAGTTAGATTTTTCTACAGCTCCGAGGGATTGCAGACCTGAATATTTAATATTAATTTCAACTTGATACCTCCACGCGTTCCTGAAAAAAAGAGTCTTAACAGACAGACAGACGAAAAACAAAATCCTATAAGGGTTTCTTTTTTTCCTTTTGAGGTACGGAACCCTAAATGTGTTTTAAAACATCAAGACAAACTATATATGTATCTAAGAGGCACTGTGATGAGAGTAAATGATTTTTATAGATTTGTGTGTGCGCATACTGTAAATCTACATGATACATTATGTAGGCAGGCACATATAAGCAATATAGCGTCAAATAAATATTTATCAAAAGCTTTGGCGACAAAGCTTTTCTACATATTTCCTACTGTAGATTCTCTTATATTATGTACTTTGCTATTTACATTTAATCTTGTTTCGTTGACATATTCATTTAATTAAATTTTTTTACAGTACATTTGCTTTTCTATTTTTCTATAGTTAGCAAAAAGTGTACAACACAAGACGCAAAGAGTTCTCTGCAATAGTACATAAATAAACAACTGTTTTGTGAAATTGTTAACACGGGGGATTTACTCATGCTCGGTTTCTGATACGACTTTAAAAAAAATCTTTTTTCAAAGTACTTTTAGCAACGAATGCCCTTTGTAAAAGTCGTACGAGTAACTAGTGTTTTTATTTTTTTTTTTTGTTTTGAAATACCTAAACTTTGTTGAATCCGTCGCTCGATTATCCGGCGTTATTTAACCAGAAAAAAGGCGTAGGTAAAGCAAAATTCGTTAATTCGTCGGTTCATGTTCTGTAGTCCGCGATTTTACACCAACATTATGTATCTATTTCCCAATAAAGTTGTTACAAAATATATGTGACTCTTTCCTTTACTATACACTCTCACACCTGTGAGCTGACAGCTGGTGTCACTTAACAAAAACTTCAATATTTCCGATTGGATTGTTAAATTGTATTTTTTAGATCTAGACGGAGATTGCTTCTCACATGGACAATTATATGTTGCGTGTTCTAGTGTCGGCACAGACAATGGACCAACAACAAATTTTGTATATGTAAACACATTAAAGAAACGTGAGTTTTCTCTTTTTTTCGTTTCCATTAAATCAAACTGCGCTACAGCAACGCGTGGCCGGAGACAGCTAGTATAAAACAAAACAATGATTTTAATATGATGTGGTTATATTATGTTAATGTAAAACTAAAATACACGCATGGTTTATCATGCCACTATCGAACATCATATTATTATTAACCTATTTGTTTTGATAAACAACGATTATAAATATACCGTACAATAAATCAGCAAATATAAAATTAATGATGCCTATAATAGGTGCAATAAAAATGTTATTTCACATAATGTTTTACGGGCAGCAGTTATAATTAATTAGTTATAATTCTCACTACACAAATTATTTATTTGTATTTACTAAGTTCGGCTCAACGTATTGGGTAGCTCGGGCCAATTATCCAGCGCGCCAATATAGTCTCTGTAGCATAAAGGCCGCAGAACACGAGGCTGGATTTGTCGCTAGATTCCTTGCTAGATTTGACTACTATAATTTTCTAGCGCTGATCTTCTTAATTGCTTTTATGTGCTCGCTTTACACGAGACGTCTTTTCAAGCTTGACAGTTCAAATATAAACACAGAGCAAAACGTGTCTGTTGTCTGACTCTGAGCAGAATGACGCCATGTTGGTTTGTGGGCGTTTTTTTTCATGTCTGCCAAGTGACAAAATACCGTTTCCTGATTGGTTCTTGCTCAGAGCAAGCACAGGACCTGGCAAAAAAAATAGCGCCTGTTCTAAATTTAAAATCTATCTTGTGAGCTAGCAGGCGAGCCATTTCCAGCCTCGTACCCAGCCTGCCGGTCAGCAGAAATCCAAGCAGTGTTTCCAGCCTCGTGTGCAGCGGCCTTAACTGAAGTAAACATGCACACACACATCCATACAGCTAGTGTCAAGTTTTGCATAAAAAAATTATCTGACTTGGGATTGAAATGTTATAATTTTTAGAATCAATTTATCAGAAGTTAAAATACTTTCAACACCTATAAATGCACATACTATGTGCATAGTAGATATATATTAGGTATGTGTATATAGAGTATGGAGTGCCTTCTTCTCTCGCTCAGCATGATATTATTTACTTTTATGCGATAATTTGGTGGCGTATAATGTGATCATTAAAGTACAAAGACTCTCTCGGCTCGACTGAGTTTGTTTAAACATACACACGTACACACAAACACATGTAACGATGCGAAATGTAAATACAGGCGACTGGGTTACAAGCTACAAGCCAAACGCGCGAGACGACGACGCTTCTAGCTCTTCTTGTTTATTGTAGCAGTCAACGTCTTACATATACTCGTTCAACAAAACGATTGACTCGACTTGTCAATTGAAAAGCTCTCATATTCACTTGAGTGCCCATTTACGCAGCAGACAAAAAAATCTAAAAAGTCACATAAGCAAAGCGATTCAATTCGAGGAACAGAAAACGAGCTTCATTAAAAAAATAACAAATACACGTGAGATTGTGTTCAATAGTGCAAGTATTTACTTAACAAAAAACAGAGGACATACGGTGCTATTCGTACGGTCGTTGTTGGAATTGACAGTTTCTGCCATTTGCTAACAAATTTAACATCGAGGGACAAATGTAACTTCGAGCATTGATCATAGAGAATACCACCAATAATACTGTTAGTAAAGAAAAAATGCGGATATAAGATAATTCCTATAAGAAGGATGAAATTCTGGATCACAAATTAACGTAGTTAGTCATATCATAACACCTGAAAGTTGACACGTCATTCAAATCTAAAATATTTAAACTGTAAAAGGCTGTACTTAAAAAAATTAAACCGCCACAGAAAACTGGAGCAAAACTTTCCGGTTTTCGATGCCAACTCTATATCAATGATCAAACTTAGTCTGGTGGATTGTTGGAAACTTCAGAATAACTAAACGCTCCAGGCAAAGAATGAAACTTTGCGAATATGGACTCAGTATTCAATGAGTCAATTATATGGAGTGGAGTCGATATGGATTTTCACAGAGAACTTATATCTGCACTTTTTAAAATAGTCGCTTGTGTCATTTTTGAAGTGAAAACTTCTTTAGCGGCGCTGTACACTTTTTTTGTAATGGGTAAAAAATGTTAAACTCGCGTCAGGAAAAGTAAGAACTGGGTGAGACTCTCTAAGTGATAGTAATTGCCAGATACTTTTTATACAACGTTAGACATCTAGCGTTGAAATATCGTACATAAAAATGCAATCTATATGATACGAACCATTTTATTTACAAAACTTCTTTAGCGGCGTTGTACACTTTTTTTGTAATGGGTAAAAAACGTTAAACTCGCGTCAGGTCAGTAAGAACTGAGTGAGACTCTCTAAGTGATAGTAATTGCCAGATACTTTTTATACAACGTTAGACATCTAGCGTTTAAATATCGTACATAAAAATGCAATCTATGATACAAACCATTTTATTTACAAGTGTTGCCAATAAATAAACAATGCTTCTAAATGCAAAAAATTAAGACGTTAATATTCAAGTTTTCACTTCTGCCGGCACTCCCGGAGTGCAACCCGTCTTTTTTTTAAATAAATAAAACCTGCTCAACAACTTAGGCTATGTCTATTCGCACGTGGATAGTAATGCCATTTTTATCAATCGTAATCGTACGTTAGAAGGCTCCACTACTGTTGTTGCTGTCGAGCAGGGCGTAACCCCGTGAGACAACATTGTAATAATATGATGGAGCCGAAGGTTCCACTACTGTTTCTCGCTGCCGCGTTTCGTCTTAATCGCGTGCGAAGCCACGGGTAACGGCTATTGTTAATCAATATAAAATAAATAATTAAAATTCGACTATTATTCTATAATTATGTAATCAAGTGTCTTATCACCTCAAATAAATCTAATCTAATAATTAGGTAATCTACAAATCCGGGCGAAGTCGGACCGGGCCGTTAGTTATTTAATATTTTTCATAACAAGTTTATTCGTTTTTTCAAGAAATAATCTAGTAGTTGATCGGTTGAGTTGAATCAGTTCTTTATTATATTCCGTTCAGAAGAATCGGTTTCGTACCCGACGTTGAATGCATCATCGCCTCCACTGAGTTTCTTTAGTGTTCACTTCTACTCTTGTGCCTTTTGTAAGCTTGTAATGGTTTGTCTGGATGTTAGCTTTGTTTCTTTAGTTGTTAGTGTATGCAAAACACATTAGTCGAATTAGCTATATTATACGTATTATGTAATTTTCAGATCTTAGTATTATTGTACACAAAACGCCAAACTAATATGTTAATAATCCAATAATAATAATCTGCCAAGGCGAGCACAGTCTGCCTTTTCTCGAAGCGATTCCACGTATTTTTGAACCATCTTAACTACGAACTGGATAACACTTCAGGTCTCAAATTTTCAGGAAAGGATGAGGCTGCCATGCTTATGTAACGTACTAAATTAAAATTTCATTGCTGTGCTACTTTGGATTTTATTAATACGCACTCATTTATGATTATCAAAACCTTTAGGGAGCTTCCTGTAGTCCTAGGAAGCTAATATTTGGTATGCAGACTGGATTTCAGATAAAAATAACGAGAAAATTAAAAAAATGTTATTTTCTCCCTTTAACGCCTCAAAGAGGGCGGTATAGTAATAGTAATTTAAAATATAGTAATTTAAAATCATATAGTTATAACACTATTATAAATAGGATAACAAGATGAACTCGTAACCATAAAAATCATCATTTCGCAAAATAAATAAGAGAATATCAATTATGCATTTGTCACCATAAGATACACAAAATTTTAAAACTGAATTACAAAAATATAAAAGTACAAAAGTGCAAAACATGAGTTTAAAGCTTTTAGCATGCAGAGTACATCTGAACTTTCCATTTGACAAGAGTTGGTTTGTGTCAAATTGATTCAAACAAATATATTAAGTAAGATCTTTCCATTACTGATATTATTTTCCTGATCAGAAATGCTAATGGAGTCGCACGCATTGATTAAAATAATATTATAATAATAATAGGCCGGTTGTACAGGTTTCTGTGTCGGTCATTTTTTACACATCTAACGTTAAGATTTATTCCGTTTGACATTAGTCGTCGTGGGTGATCTTCGAGAAGCAGGTGCGAATGTTTAAACTTTTACATAATGCAGTCATTTTCACGTCAGTATAAATCATAATAATTCATTGACTCTGTGCATATCTACAACATTAATGTTGCTCTACAATCTACACCTATGCAATAATACAGTAGAATCTCGATTATCCGGAATTATTGTTACCAGAACCATTAACGAATAAAAAGAAATCTACACTATAGCGTATTGAACCGAGCGTAAGTAGTTATTTCAACAAAAAGAGCAAGGAGTATAGTGCAGTGTATATTTATTATTTAACTAACTTTTCTACCTGTTATTTTATACTAACTAAATTTTATACTAACAAATAAATTTGTTCCAAGATCAGTAACTTCTATATTTAATAGTGTTCGATGAATATGGGCATGAGACGAACACAACAAAGCATTACCTGCCAGCAGATAGACAGATAAATTTATTACTGGTCATTGGCCATTAAAAGGAGCTCTGTTATTGACCGTCTATAATTAAGAATAGCATCTAATGATCAATTAAGCGGTTATTGGATATTTACTATTATTTTTCTATTACAATCATTTCCAGGATAATAAAAACACGTTTAGTTTGTTCCGGATAACAAAGTAGTTTCCGGTTAAAATGTAGCAAAAATCAAGTACAAATTAATCGAGGTTCAACTGTACCTAAACCAATCCCTATATCTATTAGACGTAACTTACACAGTGTACGAACACATTAATGTGCCTTATTTAGTCATACAAATACAATAATCTTGATTCTTGATTCCGTTGAGCGTTTCACTGCTTTTATAAATTTAAAATGAAATATTTTGATTTTATCGGTTAAATATCTGTCGTCTGAATTCATGTTGACTAATATATTTTAGTACCTACTCTCTACAGTGTCGTATAAGATAAAGTGTTTTGTACTGAAGTTTCACAATTTTCACTCGGATAATCTTAACCATTCAAAACTGTATCGAAAACATATTTCGTCTTTTTTTTCTTGGAAAATAATGTTTATGAAACGAATTTTCAAACAAAAAAAGAAAATTCGTCAGAGTTAAAGGCCTAATAATAAATAGTTTTCCAGCAAAGTTTCACAGAAACTATTTGGAACTACTAAGAATCAAGATGACTTAACATAAATAATATTTTTGAACTCCCCCTCCCATCAAATTATGTATAATTTTCGCGAATACACGATTTTCAAATTTATTTCCTTTGCGGTTTAGGAAATCATTTCGCAATTTTCGTGGTCATTGACTGTTAAGGGTTAATACTATTATTAAAATGATTGCCATTCTGACCCTTTTATTGTAAAAATTCAAGGTCTAACCTAGTTATTTGTACCTATATCCATCTAGCGTGCTAATATTAAATTAAAAAATAAAATAATGCAAATCATGAAATGCTTACCTGGAAATAAACTTGACCTCGGTCCACCCAACCAACAACCATATCAGACCCAGCCATTCGACCATCTCGTGATAATCCGAATCCAACGTAACCCAAAGTGCGAACCTAAAAAAAAGACATTTTGTTTAAGAAACTTAGCTACAAATTAAAATAGGAAAACAAAACACAGAATATAAAAGTTATCTATGTGATTAATTTCAAGATGCAAATATCAATTTCCAATGGAAGTGCAAGCTTCAAAAGTTTATAAATATTCCTGCTT
This sequence comes from Xanthostigma xanthostigma, assembly GCA_963575645.1. Taxonomy (NCBI): domain Eukaryota; kingdom Metazoa; phylum Arthropoda; class Insecta; order Raphidioptera; family Raphidiidae; genus Xanthostigma; species Xanthostigma xanthostigma. The sequence continues at coordinate 21,459,812 of OY754468.1, forward strand.
GAAGTTATAAATGATTGGAAATATTACACTGTGCGAAAACTGCAATATCATTTTTTTATAGAAAAAGTTGTGTAATTACGTAGGTAAAATCATTTTCCACACAATTTCGATACAAAGTCAAACAAATTACTCTTAAAATTGCGCACACAGTAATATAGGAAAACTGCATTCTAAGCGAGCTTTTTCGAGTTGAATGTAAATAAAAGCTTTACACATTCAGATACATTATGCGAACTGTAAATAAAACACTTTATTTTCCTTGCTTTTAAAAATGGTGCACATATAACATGTGAAAAATTACACTTTCTTCTTTTATCCGTATATAAATTTCACCGTCTGTGCATAATAGAGAAGATAAAATACAAAAAACTCGGGTCGCAGTGCCAAAACCCTACCGACAATGTTTGTTAATTCAGGTATTGTGGCTTTATTTTTAAACAAAAAATCAAAAATTTATCCCTTAATACAACTCTTAAAATATCTTTTTCCATAATTTCAATAATATCATCAATCCAACGTCTGCAACCCGTCAGTATATGTAAATCCATATCCTGTACAAACTAGCGTTTTCATAAAATGTGTAAGTAGGGTCCTGTCGGGTAAATTTTATTAAACTTTTAGCAGCACATTCGAATAACTACTAAAGGGTTAAATTTCAAATTTGAAACAATTTTGAGAATTTTTTCGCTATTTTTGGGCCCACAGATTTGTTTCAAACCTTAACCATACCTAAAATGGCCCGAAGGAGCTGTTTTTAAATAGGATTCGTGCGGTATTGAATTCCAATAAGTCTGTTAAGAGTTATCGTGCTCACACACACAAACATTTCCGAAAAATGGTGCCAAAATGTTCAGGTTATGAAATTTTAGTCCGACCCCTAGGTCCCACCATCCGACCGATGCCAATAGTGTATGTGGCTAATAATAATAAGAATGCAGGGAATAATTCAAAGCAGTTTTTCTTCCTACAAAATACGTTAAGGTTAAGTTATCTTCTGAACGAACTCATTGTGAAAACGGAGGCTATGTAGTATAGCTTTCATTCTTAAAAGAGCAAAAAGGTTTCGAAGACATATACAGAACGGAAATTAGTACTATTTCACTAGTGGTCTGGCTAGGTTAAAGCACGCTATACGCGGCACACAGCGCTATATGGTTTTGGAATAACTTTTCCACCGTAGAACCCAATCTAGAATATCTAGTGATAAAAAGAACACCGTCGACACCAACTTGTGTTACATTAAAATCATCAATTACTGATATTTAGTTACTTTTTGTCACTTTTAGTTAGTAATTTTTTATCCAACTCAATTTATAGATGGTAATACTTTGGAATGGAATATAGTCAAACAAGGGTCCTATCTAAAAACATTGAGTGTCAACCCGCTGATTCATATACTATTATAATTTATTCTATACTGAGCATAGGAATAAAATCGCAATCGAACCACTAGGGTGCAAACATATACTTCTGTCTTTTTTTACGCCGTAAGCACTAGCGTATCCAGGAGGGCAAAACAAGCACGAGAGACCCGGCTTAAGATATTTCTAATTTGCCCCCTCCTGGACCAAAAGCTGGGTACGCCCATGTTAACGTCATAGAAAAAGACAAAGTTTTTGAAACAGAGATACTTTATTCAGATTGAATCAACCAATCCTATTATTGGAGAAATCAGGGAATATTACATCAAAGAAAGAGACGCAGATATATATTTTCGATAAGTTTTGTTGCGTTCACTCACCGCACATTGAGTAGATAGGCAATGATTCATATAGTTAATTATTAGATATATGCGCTGATCCTTCGCTAGTTAAATGGTCGGAAGTAAGAAAATATGTCTGCAGAGAATCGACTCTTGGTATTGGTTTAAGAAATACGCATACAAAGCAGCGCTGCTGTATGGAACTTTGTAGAGCACGGCTAGACAACATAAGTTGTTTGCGAATGGTAGTTTAGTTATAACCGTGGATAGTTTTATAGGTTCCTGCTGCCGAGCGCGACTAATTAGATTTGGAAGTTCTGTGCAAATACATAATAATATTCCAGTTCTAAAACAATGTTTTTGTCCGCATTAAACCTGACACACCGAGTCTCTTAATATTTGTATGGTAATATTATTGTACTAATTAGCTTCGCTACCAATTTATAAGTTACGTAAGTATCATTTAAGTGCTAGAAATTTTACTTAACTCTGACAATAAGTAGGGTAGGACGGGGGAATGGCGTTCACTTAAGGAAAACATGGTGTATTTTTTAAATTATTTATTATAAATCAAAATTAAGAAGAGTAACAAAGTCTTTAATTATCGAGTAATCAACAATTTAACAACAAAAGCATATATGTTTCACCTACTAGTAGTAGGAAAACATTATTACAAAAACATGTTTGAGTGGCATTGCCCCTGACTTTGGGTAATGCCGCTCAGGGTCTCATAAAGTAGTGTCCCCAATCCAATCCGGCTGTTTTACTGCTATGATCATAATTGTTTTTGATATTGTTGCGCTCAGCAAATTTATAAACAAGTTTACGCAAATCTGCAACACTGAGTCCATAGTATAGCGAGCCCAGCAACTTAACTTGTTCAGCACCTAATTAAAAATTAGATCAGCGCGGCCGCAAACAAAGAAACGCTTTTCACGGTCGCATGACGCGAGCTGACTGTCCGTTTGCATCGCTGTCTATTAGAGGCCCCCTCCCCTCGCGCTTCACGCGACGTGACGTGTTGCAACGTTCCTTTTTGACAGAGTTACAGAGGTGAGCGCCATTACCCAGTGAGCGCCATTCCCCCTCTCTCCCCTACCCACATTTTGGGCAGCATAATTATAAGAGCGTTGATTTATTTCACTATCTGTACCTATACTGTAAAATTATAAGTATTTTGAAACATTGCTAAGTTTCTCGTTTTAATTTCAATTTTGATCATAGCCCAAGGTGCCTTATATACACTTTAACATTTTTATTGACAAAAAAAAATATTTTTATAAAAACTGACATAAAAAACCATTCCAAAAACCTATTTTGTTTTTTAATAACGAGTAAATTGGCTTCCAATAAACCTCTGAAACGCTAATAATTTTGAAATCGCGTGACAATTGCTAAATAAAAACGCTTCGAACCGTGTTATAGCTGACGTTATATTTTTTTTTCCACTTGCAATTTCACGTTTGAAAAGATAACAAAAAAGCCTATCGGAAACATTCTATGGAACAGTACAAAAAAATAACACAATAACGAAGTAATAAACCGAATTTGTTCCGAGATGTCCATAAAGAATCTATAGATCTAGATAGATTGCAGATTATAGATGCTCGACAGCTAAATTAAAGACGATTTTTCATCTCCACTAAATTGGTTTCTTTTTGTTAAATTGTGGCGACCTGAATTACGCTGTGCTCATTGGAGGATCGGGCATTAATTTTTTCCACAAACGGCTTTTGAGCGACCCACGAGAGGCAAATCTTTACGCGGCTCTATAATATGTATTCTGGTTATTAAATATTAGACAAAAAAAAAATAAAATTTGATCTTGGGACGCCTGGCATATGTGAAACATAAATTTAAGCTTGCCAAATGCTGCTTTAAATTACAAAGCCTATTATAGATATAATCTACGAACACTTCCTAAAGCCCTGCAACTTTAAGTTACTAGCAGCGCCACCCAAGTGACTATTTTAGTAAAAAAAAAATCTCAGATGTCCGCATAAACAAAAGCCATGTTACAATCCAACACAGTAAGTTTTACTCTCGACCAACCGCGCCATTAGATGTTTCACATCAAAAAATCTTCAAGGAAAATAACAAAGACATATCACTTCTTGTATCAAGTCGGCGCTCTTATGAAATCATCAATCCAAACTAAGGGATTTTTGTAGCTATGCTATTAATCATTCCGTACTATTATCCAATCAAATTTACAAACATACGCGGGTCACGTAATAAGAACTGTGTTTTATTTCCTACAAAAACATAAATGCGCATACCTGCAGTTCGAAGGTAATATCCTGTGGTCCTGGTCCGAGTGACCAGAGCAATCTATAATCCGGATTGAGCATGGCCGAGTGCGCCCAGCGCGCCGCCCCAGCCGCCGGCGGCAGCGTCAACAGCATGCAACCCGCGAGGCACAGAGCCGCTACTAGTCGGTGCACGGATACCACCCGCATTACAACACCACTAAAGTAACCACCCGCACAACAACAGTTAGTACACATCGTCATCACAACACTGCGGCACACACGAAGCACGCACGCACGCTCTGATCTAGAGCTACCCCTGCGTCGAGTAACGGTCGGGTCTGGTGCACAATTTTACTGTTCCTGATGCTGATCTGACACTCGGGATGCACGTCTTGCCATACACACTAATGACATTGCGCGAATTATCTGAAACAAAAACAATACTTCGTTAGTGTTTTATTCGACTTCATTTACAGAACTAAAATTACTAAATTAATTAAACTACATTTATCAAGGCAATCGGTAGATCGCCGAATTCGTGAACCAGACGATTTACCAGAAGTCTTATTTAACGTAATTCAAAGGTAGTTTGGCTTTTCATTTTTGTACCGAGAGATGGCGTTAATATATTCTACTACGAAACCGTCACCAACATGCGCAGTAACTAAAACGTAGCTGTTTGTGTCGTTTTTAAAAACGTTTAGCTACTGCGCATGCGGGTGACGGTTTCGCTAGCGTTTGCTGGCTGCTTGGAACATACCTACGGTAAACAAATTATAGCTACGAACCAATCTAACATTAGACTTAAAAAACGTACTTAAATATAACATTTGCAGCAATCTACTACTCATTATTGAGACAAAGTTTGATACGCAAATGAAGCGCTAAGTAGCCGAGGGTAATGCAATTTTGAGTCGTGTTTAACTTCACACTTGTCAAAATCGTCTTCATTATGCCCTTGATATTATCACAATAAAACTGTATTTTTAGCACTATGAAAATTGCTTTCAACAAACTTTTCATAAAACAGATGTATTTTTATCAACGGACGTTCTTGATTAAATTGTTTTAGGATTGTTGCAGCCTCCAGGGCAGGATTTCCCATAAGGCAATGTAGGTTCGCGCCTAGGGCGGTAAACTTTTTAGGGGCGGCAAAAATCAGAGTTGAAAAAAATATGTGTTTGAAAAAATATAAAGTCAAGTCAAAATTTTTTTGCGATCACGTAATTTCATGAACTAAATTTTTTCAAGCAAATACTGATTTTTTCCAATTTTAAATTTGAATTTCTCGCTGAGAATTAGCTTAATACCAAACTCCATGCAACTGACATGAATAAAAAACTCAGTGAGACCTCAATTAGAGGGGCGGCACAATTTACTCTGCCTAGGGGTGGCCAAATTGTAAATCCGGCCCTGGCAGCCTCTCAGTTCTAATCTGAGAACTGATGAAATTATCAATTATATTTTCAATTTATAAAAAAAAATACGTTTAATTAAAAAGTTCTTAAATTAACATTACTTAAGTAAATACATTAACGTTGTACATTCTATAAAAATAACATTTCTTCCAGCTATTTATTATTTCTCTTCTTTTGTAGGTATTAAGTTTTTCATTGGAATTCATGCAGGTATGTGGATAGCTATCATAATTGGCATATAATAACAGTGTTGGTTAAATCATATCACTGTAGATAATTTCTACAAATTAGCGGTTATCTATATATACGATTATGTTAATCGCTTAGCTTTAGGGGGATTAAATTGTAACAAAAATATAATTAAATAAAATTACTTGTATCACTTTAAACCACTTCGAGTCTATAAAAACTTAATATCGAAAATAATTCTGTTAGGCATTTATTTGCCACAAATACTTCCTTGAGACGCTTTTTATAAATTCTTTTATTAAAAGTAATACCTATAAGAAGTTCAGGAATTTACAAAAAGCTTTCTAAATTTACTATTTTTAAGTAGAATTAAACTTCTAGAGTAGCGTGTTTTAGAGAATTTTCAGTTCAAAATCGCATGACAGTACATTTCATAATTTTTCGTTTATTATAACAATTCACTCTGGAAATGTTTTTATCTTTCTTTTTTCTATAGCTGACTGCACGAGAAAAATTAATTAATGTCTGAACGAGTTGGGTGTTTTTTACGTTAATTTATTTTTGAACAATCTAAAATAAAATGTGAGAAAATAAAAGCACATTACTCACGTGGAGTTTTTGATATAAAAGAATAAAATAAAAGCAAAATATCCGTAAGGCACTCTCAGACTCAACATACTTATTGCCCGTATTATTGTTGTCTAATGTAGACAAAAAAAAACTGATTAACTTTGTATACATTTCAATATACTCCAACCAACTTTATTATTATAATATATACGACGTACACAATAAAAATAAGGATGAGAATATGCCGTGAGCTAGCAAAAGGGGGGAAGTTGCTGAGTCCAATTATTGCGAACTGTTGATAAAAAAATTGAAACATACTAATGTTGATAATGTTTTTTAACAACAATTTAATTTCAACTTATATATTGTTATTATTAAGATCATTTTACGCCGTTCTGAAATTCCACTGGCTGCTCGATTTTTAACATGATAATGTCTATAATATTTAAGTACTGTGATAGCCGGTTGAAATTTCTGGTGTTATAAAATACCGTCAGATTTGAATGGCTAATAACTGCGAGTGCGTTAGTAACAGTTTAGCTAACAACGGATAGATCTTGTCTGTACGCGTTTGTCACGCAGGATTTGTCTCGCCTGTGATGCCGTCTCACGAGTGAAGGCGCATGCGAATAAACTTTGTGTAAAATTTTAAATTAATGTAGCGTGCATTCAAACCCACAGCAACTGTGTGAATTTTTCATGATTTGTGAAAAAGCCTAAAAAATTATAATTAATTCGGGTATTTATAATATGTATTACGCAGGACTGATTTCGGCCTTCATCACCCATCCTTGAACTGTGAAGAGATGAAGAAGTATCCAAGGTACCTCTGCTCTGTAGTAAAGAACCACAAAGCAACCTTGATAGCTACACCAAACGTACATGACTTACATGTTTTTCATATCTTGGGAACCAATTTAACAAACAAAAAATCAACCTTATACAACAATAATTCTGTTCTAATAAATTGGATAGTCGTGTTTGTTCTGAACAGGTTGGAACTTACTTAAAAAAATTGCAACACATAGGAGGTACCTACATTTAATTAATTACGTAGGTACATAATTTCAGAAAAATGAAACTGATGGATACAAAAAAAAACAGTAGGCACGCATAGCTTCAACAAATTAAATTTGACAATCGACAGTCTCAGTTAAGTTCATCAGTTTAATTATTTCACTGTAAAAATTAAAATATAAAATAACGTCTAACACCACCCCAAATATTAATATTAATTTTTTTATTATTTATTAAATGTCCTTATCGTTATTTATTGGTCAAATAAACATTCTTACTATGTTGTACATTAAATTACATAATTACAGTACCTATAATAAAATGAAGTCCATGTTACATTTTCGTTTTAGTTCAACCCTGATTATTGATTTATATATTATTATTATATAGTATTAAAGATTATATATAGTTTAGTTTTAATATTAGAAATATGATATATCAATTCAATCTTGACTAAGCATTTAACCATGCATAGCTAATACAAATATGTCATGGTACCTACTCTATATACCTTACTATTATACTTCCTATACCTATGTAATATGTAGTACCTGGGTGACCGAGCTTTGCTCGGAAAGTTAAATAAAATACTGATATGCTGATATCGCCAAAACTTTGAGAACCGTAGGTTCTCTGTCGCTTCCCTTTGTGGAGCCTACGTCTCCACCTTTGTTACAGTCTTACCTCGCGGGGCTGCGCCCCGCTCGGTTGTAATCAACACTAGTCGAGCCTTCGGCTCTCCATATAAGAACCGTAGGTTCTCTGGGGAAGCTTCGCTTCCTTTTGTGGAGCAATAAGATAATATTGCTGAAACAGTTTGACTCCTTTGTGGAGAGGATTGTCGGCCCTTATGGCAATCCGGTACTTGTAAAACTGATTCGCCGCCATCTTGATCTATGATATTGCATCTTTCGCTTCAAATTTAAGTTAAAAATTTATTTATTAAAATTACTCACCTATTGGGCTTTGACATGCTCACTCCTGACATCTGGTGGCTAACATAAAAAATAAAATGTGACTGCATTTAGTCGATCTATCATCTGTGAACAGTACTCCATTCCGCATTCGTACTTTTAAATTCTTATAAAATGAAATAAATAAAAAGCTTTGAAAATAACTGAACTTAAAAAATCAATGAACGTTTGCTTAAAAAGATGATTTTATGTTATCAAGTAAGTATACAACTGTAACGTTACTATTATACTATATAACCTCATAGAGTTTTAATATAATAATTTATTGTCTATAATTAATTTTTTTATCTACAGATACTGCTAAAAAACCAGGATTTGAAAGAAAATGCTATACCTTCAGTCAATTTGTCTGGGAAAAAAACACAGCTACTGATCAGAACCATAGGATTCAATTATTGTATGAATTAGGCAATAAAGAAAATGATGATAGTCTTATTGTTGAAAACTAAGATAATAATGAACTTTATGATGATGATCATAACGACAATCAAAGTAATTATTTTACTAAAAAATTAGTTTTAGTTACAATTTATTATTATTTTCATTGATGTTTGATGTACTGAATCTTTATTTTCCAAATTAAATTTTTTGTTCTTCTTTTCTCTTGTTCCTCTGTATCCTACGGTTCTCATCAGTAGCTGTGTTTTTTTTCCCAGGTAAATTGACTGAAGGTACAGATGTCAGGAGTGAGCATGTCAAAGCCCAATAATAATAATTGTTTATAACTTTCTTTCAAATACGTATTTATTTTAATTAAGTCTCACTTGGATAGTAATTAAAGATTAACTGTCATAATATTTTGAAAACAATTGTTTCATTGTATAAAATTCCAAAACCTACTTACAATATTTAAGTATTTTCATACGTCAAAAAATTGATTTTTATAATGATAAAATTTGTAAGAAAACGATTTTTTCGAGAGATGAGACCTAGCTAAAACGATTTTTTGCCCCCCAAAATCCCTTTTCAGTAAATTTCATCCAAATCGTTAGGGCCGTTTTCGAGAAAATATTTAGGGACATATATAGGTACATAGATACATAGGTACAAGATTAGCTCGTTTAATAATATAGGGATACTACCATACAAAACATTTGATGGATTACATTATTTTATGAACAAAACTAAACAACATTTTAAACTTCAATAATTACGATAATATATATCTTTTAAGTGAAACTTCTATAGCGGGGGTAAGCTCGTGAGTCGATGAAAAGGGACATGATAGATATAAATTGAGAAAGAAATAGAGGCACAATTAAAAACTGTTGCACTATTAATTATGAACTACGCAACGCGTTTGGTTGACAATTTTAAAAATATTTAAGAGTTTCGATTACGGCTTAACACGAGACGAGATGTTTGAAAACATTAAATTGCAAAAAAATGAATAGTTGTTTTCAATATTGTGTTCTGTTACGAGAGCTTAAAATGGGGGAAGGAGGTCCGGCAAAATCCACCAAATCTCATTTAAAGGTAGGGGGGTCAACTTGTTAATTCCGAGAAAATGCTTTATTATAACAGATAACATTTAAAAATTATAGAGTGAATCTCACGTGAGTGAGGCTCCAAATTAAAAGAAAAACACGTCACGTAATTAATGGATTTCCCCTTGAGACTCTAAAGATATCTCCATCCCTGTTAAGTACCTATAAAGAAAGATTGTCGACGTTTGTTAATCTATATGGACGTGGTTTCAAAAACAAATGTCTTCTATATATTTAGAACAACTCTACATAATTTTATATAATGCTTTATGTTATATACTGTGTATGTAGGTAGTATATATACTCCGATAAAAGATATCTGACCAGGTGTTTTATTCATACATGGTTACCTGATTTCAGTTTCTGAGTACCTAATTTAGCTATTAATCAATGAATAAATAAAGCTATAATATTTTCTCATTAAATTTACAATATTATCCATAAGTACACAGTGGAAACTCTATATACCGAAATTGAAGGGACCGGGTATTTTATTGCGTTATAAAGAGTTTTCGTTAAGCTGAGAGTAAAAGAAAACAATATAATTTTACGAATAAGTGATTTTAATTTTGACAAAACTAAGTGAAAAAAATTTACATAACAAAATTATAATCTGTTGACTTTGTTGTTTCTCTAGTAGACATGCTAGGTAATTACAACAAAAAAATGAACACATTTCTAAGAATCCCATTGTCGGGGTGAATGTATTATTGTTTCGCTATTGAGAGTAGTTGTTACGCTATATAGAGTTTTTCAATAAATGGGTAACAATGTAAACCAAACAAACCTTAGCGATTTCTACGTTTTAAGGAGTTTTTCGAATAGAAGTTCGCTATATAGAGTGTGCACTCTATTTATATGGTCAGTGCGCAGTTATTAAGAACCAGATATTTTTTTTATTAAATTATATGTTTACACTGATTTAAAATGGGGTCTAACTTTCCAATAAGAATTTTTTAACGATTTGTTTGGTGTATGCGTTTTTTTATTAACAAAGTTAAAAATGACAGTATCATCTGTTAAAAGGGGGTGCACATAATACAAAAAAGCTTATAAAAAGTTCGTCCATTAGTCTTCCATTAACTCCTTCCGGTATAAAATAGCTATACTTACAAACTTAATAAATATAGAATGGTTTCTTAACCGGAAATTTGTTAAATAAACAACGGTTTAGATTACGTCAACATTTCGTCAAACTGTATCGTACTTTTCAGGGAAAATCTTCCATTTTCGCTTAATTTTGTAACTTTACAATACAATTAAATTTCTTAACATGCACCATTGGTTTGAAACTTAAAATTAATCATAATACATATTTAGTAGAGCTGTAAAAGTAACGAGAAATTGTGTACCCGTATGTATTCGTTACTTAAAGAACCAGTACCCGTTACTTTCGTATCGTTACGTTACTCGTTACTTTTTATACGACATACAATCGTGTACTAACAGCATCAAGCATGTACCATCGCATCGAGGCGCGTCGCATACGTGATACGGTATGACTTCGTTCGTATAACGTATAACCGCATCAAACGAGTCGAACTGACATGAATACGACAAATGCGAATAACGAAATGAATTTGTAAGTAACGATTCGTTACCTCGAGTCAGACGATGTACCCGTTACTCAGTAACGAATAGGTACAACTCTAATATTTAGATTTAAAACACTTTTATGACGCAAAAAAGTAATTAATTTTTTGTATTATTTTTCTATAGCTTTTTGTTAAAAAAATGTTAATTTTATGAATGCTATTAATATATGTAAAAAAGTGAATATGCAAAATAAAAAAAGTCTTTTTTTAATATACTATAAAACAGTTTGCGTTCGGAAAGTTTTAACTCTAAATGAGCTGGAGAATTTAAAATGATATTTACAGAGATAAAGCATTGTGGAACAGATGTTTTGTTACTTTGAAACTAAAGCTTTTAATATCATTCTAATAATTAAAAAATAAGAGTCACTTAATAGGCAAATTTTACATTCACTATCAATGTTAATTTAGATTTTAGACCTTTCAAAGTCAGTGTTTGCATATATATTGCATTGGAACTTCAATGTGATAAATCAACATTCCTCTATTTTTCCCTGTCCAATTTACCTACTACAAAAAATCAATCTGAATATTGAGTTAGTTGAGCTAATGGATATTAACAAAGAAATAACTGAACAGTGCCGCTAGGTCGGTCAGATTCTTTTCTTGTCTGCAGATAGCGTTGTCAAATTGAGCTCCGCATTAACTTGTCTAAGAAAAAATGTGCCATTTTCTATCTGAGCGTTATCATCAAACACAATCGCTTACAGTAGCGGACACATTTTCTATTTCCATGTACTACCAATAATGGAATAACTTACACGCAGTTAAAAGACAAACCCACGAGCAGGCCCGGATTCAGGAACGTGGCGCCCCTAGGCAGTTTAAAAAATTGCCGCCCACTTACAATGCACATTCCTGTGACCAAATATTTCATTTTATCATTTACAATTTTGTAATATGACAATTGTAATTCAATAATTACCATTATGTGTATGATTGAATTTTGTGAAACATTTACTGTCTACTAAAAGTTTCTACTTCTTGGTTTTTGGATCCTAAAATTAATAATAAATTAATAATATTTTTACCACCCCCTAAATCTAGCCATCCTAGGCAGCTGCCTACGTTGCCTGTTCGGTAAATCTATGCCGCGAACGAGGGTGTTAATTTAGCTCTAGAACACCACACTTCGATTTTTAATTTTAGGCATCTCTTGATGATGCTAACATCAAAACGTGCGTCGAGAAAAAAATGTTGGTTATTGTGTGTGTTGTGGTTATTTTTAATAATAAAAGTTCCATCTCTCTTCAAGATATTCGTGACTTTTTTTCGATTTAATTTTATGGTTTTGATTTTTGACCACAACTGTAAAATCGTCCAAAAAGTAATAAAGAGTTAGGTACATATCAATAAAAGAAGAGTCGACGTGAAACATAAATTTGAGCTTGCTAAACGCAACTTTAAGTTACAAGCCGCGCCACTCAAATGGTAACTCTAGTAACTAATAAATGTATGTTAAATGGCGCCATTAACAAAAGCCATGTTATAATCCAACGCATACACACATCAAGCGCTAACAGACATTTTCGCACTGTCATCTACCGAAATTTTAGTAACACGTCATGAACAGCGTCGAACGCTACGGCATTTGCACGTTTTTACTCCCATCCAACGCGTCAGTATAGATATTTCACATCAAAAATGTTTTAAACAAGTTTTCCAGTCACTGTTTAAATCGATAATTAGTAAAATGAAGCTTAATTACTGTATCATCCGCTTCGAATATGTCTAAATTTGTCCACACGTGTAACGCCAATAAATAAGTATGGGCAAGTTGCATTAGTTAATCAAGTCAATCTCCAATATTACATTACATTAGTTTTAATGGTATATATCGCCTAAAGGTTTAATTTGAGCCATCAGTCAGTACAATTCGTAATTATAATGAATATTTAACTAATGAACATTGCCGCTCTGCCTGCAACAATGTTCCGAATTAATTCACCTGTCTCTACTTCCATTGGCTATATGATTATTATTTATTTTCATTAAAATTGCATTTAGGCTATCAATACAAAAAAAGAAAAAAAAACATTCCAAAAATATACATATCACTGGTTTGACATTATATGAAATTTTCATTTTCGAAAGCAAATATTTTTTTTATGTCAAACATCTATTGGCGCGTTTGGATGGAAGTAAAAACGAGCAAATGGCGTGACGCTCGACACTGTTCACGACACGTTTTACGTTTAATTTAGTTACTGAAATTTCACTAGATGACAGCGCTTACTGTGTGTATGCATTAGATTATAACATGCCTTTTGTTGATGGCAACATCTAGAGAACAGTTATTAGTTAGATACTAGAACAGTCATTTAAGTTACGCTGCTTGTAACTTAAAGTTGCATTTGGGAAGCTTAAATTTATGTTTCACATCTGCCAGGCGTCCCACGACGGCTCCCCTTTTTTTGTACGTTTAAACAAAAATTTACCAACAAAACATTAATTATTATCCATTTCTAAAACAAGTAAAACAATAATTCACTACAAAATTTGTACCTGAGCGGTTTTCATGACCATAATATTTTTTAAATCATAATATTATATTAAACCAGCTAGATATCGATAATTGCAATTCGGTGACAAAAATTTTATAAAATTGCACAAATACAGGTGTCTCTATGAAGCACCTTACTCAAAAAATAATGTTATGATTATTTCTGTTAATTAATAAAATAAATAAAATAAAATTGACAACTAGATAAAATATTTTCTAAAATTTAAAAAAATGTCAATATTTCTATTATTGAAACGCGATTAATATAAATTATAAATACACAGTTCTATAATATAAACTATTGGATTTAATGATATATGCAAGGATTCGTATAAATGAATTACATTTCGTATATCCGGTATATCATTAATGTTTATTATTTCAATATCTATCAATAAATTTGTAGTTTCAGTATTTCATTTTCATTTAAAAAGGTTTATATTGAATAGCAATTCACATTTCACAGCCAGGAATATTCTAATAGAGACTATGCGATGTGGATGACGTTGGTGCAAACAGACAAAAATTCTGGACACACTTTTTTTCCACCAGGGCTATCATTCAAAACGAATCCACAAAAAAAAACATAAAATATACAATTTACACTCAGAATCTATTACTATATATTATACACGCTCGAGAACAGAGGTCGTAAGCGTAGATTCCGTTACCATTTTATGTAAATGGTCGCGGCACACGAGGCTAGTTTTGCCGTTAGATTTGGCTGCTAAGTTTATTTTAAAAAATTCTAGCCAATTGGGAGACGAGACGATTCCAACTTCAAAATGTTGACATTTAATATAGTATAATAAAGAAAATAAAATTTTAACGAAACTTTTTTGTAAAAATAAATAGAATAATGAGCCGATGTGAAAAGTATACCATTATTATATATAAAACACCGTTATAGCATGTACTTATCTCGCCAGTTCTCCCCAAAAACAATAGAGCTCTTCATATATTTGCATACCAAACATGATAAACATCCTCCCAAAATTTGGTTTCAATCCGCTCACCCGTGTGACCAGTATCGTGTTCACAGACAAACAGACGCACAAGTTTTTCCAAAAATATGTTTTTTGGATTCAGGGGACCTCAAAACGAAAAGATATTGTAAAATTTTGAACAGTCATTTTTGACCTAAAATAATAGCATTCCCCACTTGTGGGTAGGAATTGTTGGAATGGTAAAAGAATCATAACGTTACCAAAGTATATAAATACGAGTATATCGTATATATAATTATTTACACAGTAGTTTAAAGTTTTTAAAGTTTAATCTTTTAATAGCTGTTCAGTAGAATGACCTTTATCACGTTGAAAAATGAACGCTTCGTAGCATATACACAGAAATTTAGTAGAATCTACATTCTAGAAGGTTACATTGTTATTTTTCACTTAGGCACGCGCGTACCCATACACGTAGTGTACAGACAAAACTTTTTGCTCAGTGTTCAACAACGTAGGTACTACAAAATCGTGTACATAAACACTCCAACACAAAGTATTCAGTGCGCAAAAGTGCCTACTAGTTTAATTCAGTAGCGGTTCGTCTAAATAAATCTTAGAAAAATCATGGATATAGTTTTTCTAAAGCCAGTCCCAAACGCACCGGTAATATTGAATGTATAATATCGTATACTCGTGCAAATTAGAAAAAAATGAATATTTTTTTCACAGAAGGTTTGAGAACTTTGAACTGCGTGTCATGATGCCGTCGGCTCGCCTCGAGCGACGCGCAGTGCAAGAATCTCAAACTTTCTGCCCTTGGTGTAATATACTATGTATTTCGTACACCCTTCCTCTACGAGATCAAAGCCACTCTGCCTGTGTTCATTTCCTACAACGATTGTCAGTGCCACATATGCTTGGAGATTTGGCACCTTAGGCGTGTATACGAAACGCTTGGCTTATGTTGACACGCGATGAACGGTCACACAAGTTCGGCAAACATCGCACGTC
The DNA here is from genome assembly GCA_963575645.1 of Xanthostigma xanthostigma. Taxonomy (NCBI): domain Eukaryota; kingdom Metazoa; phylum Arthropoda; class Insecta; order Raphidioptera; family Raphidiidae; genus Xanthostigma; species Xanthostigma xanthostigma. Next base: position 21,475,480 of record OY754468.1, read on the forward strand.
GCCAACGTTGGCGTATTTGCAAAATAATGTGAAGCCGGCTTTATACGTACAGTAAGACTTCGCTTAACGCTGTTTCGTTTAGCGCTCTTTTATTTCAACCCGGAGATTCCCCTAAATTGTGCGCATGGATCAATTTGTTGAAAATGATCCAAATTTTGACAGGAGTTCAAAAGCAAGATGGGGTGTTATAGATGCTTTATCCACTTATCAACAACTTCTAACAGAACGCAAAAGGAAAACGAAAACTATTAGATGCCTTCTTGACAAAAACGCAGAAAATTGGAAACACAGAATTGACTGAATGATCTGACTGACTTAGAATTTTATTTGTTTTTTATAAATATATTCGTTTACATTGTTCTTATTTTTGTAAGAAATAAACGTTTGGTTTAATTTTTATTAAAAAAAAACATAATTATTAAATTTAATATCTAACCAATTTTCTATTCATCTTCCCCTAACCCCATTATTTACATGTTAAGATCACGAATAGTGATTTTGCCGAATACCGAATATTCGGCCATGTTCTCGACCGAAGCGCCGAATATTCGACGGCCGAATGCTCAGCAAATATGTGTACATTTCGCGGGTGACAGGTTACGACTTGTCCCATTACGGAGCGTGCGGTAGCAACACCGCTGGCGTATTTGTTTCATTTGCAACTAGATCGTGTCACGACACGCATTATTTGTTCATGGTTACATCAAATTGTGTTATTAATAGTCCTTATTACTAAAAAATATCAGTGTTTGTTCACCAAAAGCTTTACAATATAGTACCATTTAAGAAAAAAATCGCCTGTTTTTGAGTAATATGTGCGTTTTTCCCCATGATTTGATATTCGGTATTCGGCCGAATAGTACGCAACATTCGGCCGAATACCGAATATTAAAAAAAAGTAGCCGAATAGACCGAATACCGAATAGTAGCCGAATATTCGTGGCATCTCTAGTTAAGATAGCCTTGTTTAGCGCTGTTTCGCATTACGCTCTACTTTGCTGGAACGTATCCCCCGCGTTAAACGGGGTATTACTGTATATTAAAGTTGTAGAAGTATGTGTGAGTTCAGAAAGACAAGTCAAAGCGAACCGACGCAATAAATCGATAATCTAGAGACCAGTAGCACAAATAACGCACAGCAACTGATTGTGAAGTTATGGCTCATTGGTTTCGTTCGAACACCGTACCCAAACACGCCAGCACAAACTCTCCCTGGTACACAAAGGTTCTGCACATAAAGTGTGATTTACAATAAATAATATTGAATTGAAGTAATATCTACAATATACATCATATAACTTAATATTCATATAGCTTTAATATACAGGTAATTTATTTAAGAATAACTTTCGTCTCAACCATCGAAACGGAGCGCTTGTGTGACAAATTTCCAGACTATCACCATAAAATTACTGGTCGTCTAATGGCTCTCGTCATTTTCCACGCGCAGTATACTTAGTGAACCGGTGTTTCCACAACATAAAGCAGTTCTGAAACTAACCTTTTTCTATATGTTTCTTACGATTTTTTCTTAGAATCCATCTGCTGATATTAACGCGAGCACCAGTGTTCTAAGATGATAATTGCATTGCTCTAAATGTCTGGAAAAACAAAGGTGTTTTTCTCGTCTTCAAATCATATAACTCCAAATCTGGCGACTGTTGCTATTGACTATTCGGCCAAAAACTCTCGGATAAAGAAAACCTGAACTAAGACCAAATATTGCTTTGTGATTAAATAGAATTCACTTGCCATCGTCATAAATTCTATATGATTGTGAATTTTTTAATTGATGGTTTAACGTTTCGTGGATAAAGAATACGTTATAGTCACAAAGCGATATATGGTCAGGTCCGAGAGATTTTATTACATATTATCAACACTCGAAAGTGTTTCGAAGAAGAAGTTTTTAGACAAGGTCAACATTAAAAGTAACGCAGCAACTACCCCAAAAAATATTTATGAAGATGAGTTCCAGAACAGCTGAAACTTGAAATGTTAGTTTAATATTGCATGAGTGACTACTTCAAAGACGTCCAAATTTAGACAGCAATTATTTAAATATAGCATTTTGCGACACAGCCTCCAATAATAAACCACGATGTATAATATTTATGTATACAACCATTCAATAATTTGAATCGTGCTTTAATAACACAACACTTTACAAACCACACAATGAAATCACATCTATACGCGCATCCATATTTGAGATAAATGAGGGAATAGTAAGAAAAATACGAAAAATATATCAGTAAGACATAAATAACCTCAAACGGCTGTCCCAAAAATTTTCCCAGTTGAAGGCAATAAAAAAATCTACATTTCCATTTTGAGCATCTTTACAGCCGTGTCTTTTATGTTCGAATTAAAAACGTAGGATGGAATCTGTCACAATAAATTACAAAGTACGCAACGTTATGAACGTGTATTGAACAGTCAATAAAATACGTTCGTTTTGACAGCTCATTGCTCTTAAATCATAAAATATAAACCTGGAACTTGAACAGTCCTATCATTATTAATTATCTCAATTTACAATTTCATTGTTTAATCCTATGGCCAAAATTTACTTTATTTGTATTTAAGGCTGTCTACTGCCAATATTATGTGAACTTACATAAAAAAGGAAAAGCTTGCAACTTAAAATAAGATAAAAAATACTTTTGTCATATTTTGTCAATTTTGAAGCGGTTGCCTTTTCACTTTTTTTTTTATTCGCTAGTGCAAAAACGGCCCGCGTGTTTCGGCTGGCAAAAAAAATTATTATATAATTAAGGTATTTCCTTCAATGCTACCGCATTTTTATCCGATTGCCTTTTCAAAAATTTTTCGATTTTGTCCCACCCCCATATCACCACCCCTGTCCATTTGGGGTCACTTTTGCCGCTACCAGGGGGCTCTGTACCACTCAAAGGCCCAAATTACCACTGGCCATCCGGTTGCCTGTCCGACACCGGCTTGACGTGCCACTGCTTTGAAAATATATATATAATGGTTTTGTTTTTGGTGTTTACTTCGGACTTTTTATTAAAAATAGGACAAGGACATGACAGTATAAGCCTTGTTTCACAAATAGTTAATGTAGTTTAAAATGAATAAGTCTTGCACAGGTGTAGTTTTTGAACAAATATTTTACATCACTTCCATTTTAGGTAAAAAGTAATTCTTCATATTCAACAAAGACAAAGTTCGGAATCTAATTTTCGCCAACTTGTTTAAACAGTGTCACAACCTAAATTAGATTTTAATATTTTACACGGTTTTTGCAGCTTTCACGTACCTACATAAAAGTCTCGTAATCACTTTGATGTAGAATGTAGATTAATATATTATCGTTGAACCTTAATCAACATTCAATAAATAGGGTAGGTATTCCTTGTTAATACAATGAAAAGATACTAATACATTCTTGGTACAAAGACCCTTGATTGCGCGGCTGTTCTAACTACAAAATAATTAAAAAAACTCAAACAACGATTTTAATACAAAGTACCGACACGATATTGTAACAAAACTGTTCTTGTTTGTGGTGGAAAATACTTATTTACAATAGTGAAACGTTAAAAAAACAAATAACAAACAAACTAAAAGCACTTCTCTATAACATAACAGAAACAAAACAACAAATTCTAACTAATAAAATAAAAGAATAAGTAATAAAGAATACAAAGTCACTATTTATGTACCTACACTAAACACTATATAACTATATACAAGGGATTATTTATGTTAAACTAGATTTATATATAATTGATATCAATGGTCACTCTGCATTATTTATTTCGCGCCCTGTTTATTTAAACTATTTATATATCTCAGAAGTTACCTCAGTACTGTTCACTGTACTGACTGTTAATTTATGTCACACCTATTTGTCGATTGTTAACTTAATGTATGACTCCTGTTCACTGAGCTATAGCGGGGGTATATATATGCGCTGGATAGTTCTTTCTTTTTCTCGCATTCATTGTTGTCTGGAATTTGGCAACAAAGTCTTTTTACCTACGCTAATTGTTTTTGTTTGAACAAGCAAGCCGATTGTTGTTCCGAAACAATCCGTGTGTCATAGTTAGAATAACAAGCCGATTGTTGCAAATTCGCCGCTGAATGTGATGTGTGATCTAATCAATAAAAATAATATTGATATTATGGATAACTCTTTGAGTTCTATAAAAAAATTATTAAGACAATTATTTTAAACTGTTAATAACTTTTTTACATTTTACTACTTATGTATTTTTTTTTGAGTTTCTTTAGCTTTCGCCTGTAAACTTATTAATACTCGTTATTTATTATTTGAATAAATCATTAAATTAAATTAAATAACAATCTGTGTATCATTGTTAGAACACGCCGATTGTTGTGCCACAACAATCTGTGTGTCATTGTTAGAATGACGAGCCGATTGTTGTCTCACGAAATTCTTTGTCGTCGCCTGCTGGGGGGTCTCTGTTACAATATATGTTTAACGAATTTTCATAAGAAATGAAATCAGCAAATCTGTACCTATTCCTTTACGGCTAATCTTGATTATGTTTTTATTTGATCCCTATAGAATGACAAACGCGGTTAAGATTTTTCCTTTAAACCCATATATTATGTAGGTAGTAGATACTACATTTCCTGCACTATATCTCACCCTTTTCACACAGCACAAACGTATAAACGCACGCGAAAAGAGAAAATTTGCAGATTGAATATTTTCCAATTCAATTCAGAGTGAAGGGTTTTTCCAATTTAACGCACGCTTTTCTCTCTGTCTGCGATGCCTTGTGCGACGTTTCTACGAACTTAGTTCAAAAAGTTTCAAAGCATAAAATAAGCACCAGAGTCTTTCTTTATCCAGAAACTAAAATATACGTACCGCGATGTTTCGATAATCCGAACAAACTAAACTATACCGCAGGTTTAAGAAGTTCAGACCGCTTCACACGAGGCTGGGACTTGTACTGGCTGGCTGCGAAGATGGAAATGTCGATTTCACAATTAGAACCGGAGCTATTGTTCGTGCTTGTTTTGAGCAAGAAGCAATCAAATCTAGATGTCTTCTTCAACTAAAGCCATGTTTAATTCAACGCACACAAACGTAACATCTTTCCCTAAAACGTCGCCCCAATTGTACGATTTTACTCCCAACCAAACGCGCCATTAGATGTTTCATAACAAAAAGAATGTAAGATAGACCTAAGTACCACCGTTTTCAACAGGAACTTTGTCATGAACCGAGAGTTGGCCGAAACAACAAATAAAAAATTGGTTGTCTGTAAAGTCGGTTTACGGACGATAGTTTTACGTGATAACGTATTCCGCTCGAATATCATATTTAATAATGCATTACTGCGCTCTCGCTTGCACGCACAGGGTCAGGCGGAACGTTACACTTTTTCGTGCGTGCAGCTGGTGTTTCATCAATTTATAAGACGTTATCACGTCAAAAATATTCTTGAATTTTGGAACTCCCAAAATGAGATACAGTTCAAACTATTTGACAGCACCTCGTACAAAGCCATGTGTATGTGTTATTACCGTTTACCCGATATTACACACAAAACAAATTGTTCCTCTAAATCAAACACGAATTGAAAATTTTGATAGATGTGGTTTCTCCCTTTTTATGTATATCTAAACGATTTTTTTTTACAAATTTATATTTAACAATGATATATACAAAGGTCATTTGGACGTTATAACACTAATTCTGGTTGCCCAAAAATCACTATTCGCATGTTCGCTACAGTCGAAATTTCTCTAAACTAAATTATAAGGCATCAACTATTCAGCGGTTTTTAATTTAGGCCGCTGCACATGTCGATCAAGATACTGTATGATTGGTACTTGCTCAAAACAAGCAAAAAAACAAATGCGAAAAATAGCCCCGGTTCTAATTTTGAAATCCAGATTGTGGCCACGCACACGAGTTCGCAGCCAGAGCGATTCCAGTGGCAAAACCAGCTTCGTGTGCAGCGGCCTTTACACGATACAGTGCGAGCATGCATGTTTTATATTATATAATGTTTGCATGCGTTATGATTGTCCTCTCCCCCGTTCTAGCAAACACAATTCTATAACAAACAACATAACATTCAGTAGGTACAATATTATGTAATACGTTCTGTGTACAATTTTAATTACCTGTTCTGAACACTGTTGTAATAATTGTCATGAATAAATTATAAGATTTATCTCGTCGACCCACACCGACTGTGGTTATTTTAGATAAAACATCGGACACCGCACACAAATATACATAACATTACATACAAGGGTTGTGTTTGATAAAATAAAATTATGACAGAGAGTAAAATTATATTTATATGTCTAAATTCGCTATACGGGTTTGATGCAGAGCTTCCTAAACGGCGGTGCGTACTATATATTATGCACAGAGTTCGACCTTCGGAAAACATCAGGTCGAAAGTGTTATCGAAGTCGAAAGAGGTAGTTCTTGCATTGAGTCTGCTGCACACGAGGCTAGAAACCCTGCTAGATTCCTTGCTAGATTTGCCTACTAGTTTTCTAGCACTGGTTTTCTTGATTGCTGTTATGTGCTCGCTTCACACGAGACATCTTTTCAAGCTAGTTTTGTGAATAAATCTGCTGTGCACGCAGTAACAGTTCAAATATAAACACAGAGCAAAACGTGTGTGTTGTCTGACTTTGAGCAGAATGACGCCATGTTGGTTTGTGGGTGTTTGTTCAAGTCGCCCACGTGACAAGATACTGCTTCCTGATTGGTTCTTGCTCATACCTAGCAGCGTATCTGGCAAGGAAAATAGCCCCTGTTCTAATTTAAAAACCAATCTTGTGAGCTAGCAGGCCAACCCGCAGAGACGTCATTTTCAGCTTCGTACCGGCCAGCAGAACTCCTAGCAGAGTTTCTAGCCTCGTGTGCAGCGGCCTTTAAATAAGTAGAGTCCGTTTAATATTCAAGTGAAATAGCAAATGAGTCATACTAAGCAAATGATGAAAACGCGGTTGATCATAACAAACAGATTCCATATTGTATACTATTTTAATCACGCAAAAAATATTTTGAAAAAAAAAGTGTTAAAATAGTTCTCTCTCATATGTTGTAGAATCTGAGATCTTCAAAATTTATAATCTTATATAAATAATTTGTTCTGTTCATAACATTTCCATTTAAACACTTATAACCTTACAACAGGAAAAAATGTAGTTTCGGAATTTGTGCTGATACATGAGGCTTTGCTTCTTAAGCAATTGGGTAGTGATTTACAAAAAAAAAAAAAAAATCAGTACACATTCGAAGCTCGGCTAGATTTCAGTAGAACTTCAGTAATAAGTATGTATACTACTTTAGTGGTGGGATTGGACAGAAAAAAGGGTATAATAACTAACGTCAAAAGTTCATCAATATTTCCGGAATGTCTACAATAAGATCGTTCTATGTTAAAATATTGTATTTTTAGTTATTTAAATACATCTAATATAATTTATCCCAATTCTACGACTAATTACGGTGATAGTCAAACAATGTGATTTGAAAGCAAGCAAATTAGTAACTTGAACAGTGCAAACCTATGTTTGAACAGAACAAAATTTCAAGTACGAAGTAATGCATGTATTACAGAATTGGGTACCACATTCCCTATTTGTGTGAGTTAATATTTGTATACCGGCACATGTTGGACACAAACCAGCACGACGATATATTATGCACTGCATTTATACCGGGTGTCACAAAGAAAACCCCTGAAACTGTTCCACAAAGCTTTAAACAACAGATATATTAATAGTTTTTATACCTAAAGCCAAGATTTCCTAAGATATAGGAACCATAATATGATGGTGAATTTGGTAAAAAAAACGTGTAGGTACATCGAAATAAATGGATGTGGTTTTTTCAGTAGCGGCGACATCTTGCGATCGATTTTTATTATTTTACGCTTTTTAGTGGGATTCCGCGCGTTTTCATCCCCCGACAAAATATTCTATCAGCAAAACGCCATCGCATCGACACAACCTCGTAAGTGTTTTTTAAAGAACTCCCTCTAAACGGCCTTCCTTTTTCACTGCGCAAAAAAAAACGCCATCACATCGACACGACCCTGTAGTTGTTTTATAAAGAACTCCCCCATGCTCTCTTCCTCCTCACTGCGCAAAAAAAAAAAAACGCCGTCGCATCGACACGACCCCGTAATTGTTATTATGTCAGGGGATATTATGTCGGGGGATCAAAACGCGCATTATCTTTTAGTGGCCCTCTGAAGTTATTCTACTTTTTAGTGGCTTTGCAATACGTAATGACGTAAACATTTTTTCAATAGATACCTATATATAATATACATATGTTGAAAAAATGTTTATGTCTAATTGATAATCTCTCTTTTTTTGAAGACAATTAAAAACTTACAAATAAGATGCTGGTATATTTCTGTGTGCTTCTCACCCGGTATAAGAACGACTCTACAAATACGGAATGCATTTATTAGGTATGAATTTAAGTGAATTCTGGACACAGGTTGAATGCATGTTCTACAACATTTTGTAAGTTCCATTCCAGTACAAATTCTATTTTACGATGATGTACAGGAATCCATGTGCACTACAAACATTACACCGGGTCAGTGCGCCAGTTATCGTTCTAAAAATAGTTCAATAATACTAAAGCTCCAGACGCGTCGCATAGAAGAATGCCAAGACAATATTTTGTTATGAGAATAACGTATTTTCGAGTGTTGAATACTGCACATACATACGATACTAGGTGCTACCCGCGGCTCATACGCGATTGAGATGAAACACGGCCACGATAACAGTAGTGGATCCTCCGTCGTAATACACTCTTGTCTCGCGGTATTGCGCCCCGCTCGACAGCGACAACAGTACTCAGTTGTATTTTTTGTATACCCGTACTTCCACCATAAAATTACTGTACTTCCACCACGTAGTCAAATTTAGCCAGTTTATTTGGGATTTTTAATTTTCATCAAAATGAAATATAGTTCATATTACTCAAGGACAGTAGGGCTTTTTATTAGTAAAAGAACTTTAGGAGTCGGTTCAGTACTTCCAGAGATTTCCCCCAACAAACAAACATACAAATTTTAGCTCTTTATGTAATAGTATCGATATAACTTTTCGGTCCAAATTAGTCCGGGTTAGATATGTTTCTTAAATTGTGTATACATGCATTTAGCATCGTTTTTACTTCGAAACGAAGTTTTTCTACGCATTTTGATCAAAATTTAGTTTGAAAAGCAATCTTTTCTTTCGATGAAGATCAAGCATTTAGTTTTGTGTGGGTACAATTTAAAATTCTAGATTACAAGGAGTTTGAATACATTACACTGCTCCTGATATATGGACATTGTAATTATAGAATCACAACTTAAGGCCATTGTCAAATCAAATGTTTTGACAATCCTTTCTGCAACCCAGCATTAGTGATCAAGCACTGCACACGACTTAACGTTGTTGAGGACACAACTTTACGATTACCCGATTCTGTTTATTTCAAGTAGGGTGTACCTAACTTATATACCGTATGCACACAATATATGTACCTATGTAGCATGTGAATGCTCAATCTGCATATTTACTTTAATATTCTGTTGTATAACGGACTCTACATATGGCGCTACAGTTTATATATACCTACGTAATAATATGGATCTATATAAATATCTGTGGTGACACGACAAAACTGCTTACCTATTTTTCGGTAATTTTTTCAGCCTGACTTTTTAACTATATTTTGTGTAGTAATGCGGAAAATGTTCACAAAAAAATACTTGTCAAAATTTCAGTAAAATTTGGTTTGTGCGGCTGAATCATCCAAATCAGGAAAAGGTCATTCATCTATTAAATATTTTAGTAAAATTTTCTAGCACACGAACGCTAAACAAAATTATTTCACAAACATAAATTTATATATCAAACACTGTAAAACATACATTAATGAATAATTTCATTCAACTTTCTGTTTGCAAAACTCGTTTTAAAGAAGAGGTGCAGTAGGACTCATGTATTTTCAACACCACCTATTTTCAACTGATATTACTCGCATATTTTCAAGTTTCTAGTTCCTACTTCTCAAGCAAAGTGTTTCCTCCTAGGCTGCTCAGTCAATTGAAAAATACGTTTGACATCGTTTAACCTCAAAATTATTAAAGGTCGTTTTGACGTGATAACGTCTTATAAATTGATGAAACACCAGCTGCACGCACGAAAAAGTGTAACGTTCCTAACGTTCCGCCTGACCCTGTGCGTGCAAGCGAGAGCGCAGTATGCTTCGGCCCAAGTTTGACAGCTACCAAAATTTAGGTTATGTATTACGGAATACGTTATCACGTAAAACTATCGTCCGTAAGCCGACTTTACAGACAACTAATTTTTTTCTGATTGATCTATGGCTCCCACAATGTGACGGTGAAGGAGAAGTTAAAAATACATGAGTTCTACTGTATGAGATCGATAGTGTCCGACCGAAGCTTCGGCTAAAAAACCCACCTTCGGCGAGACTTTCGGCTTCGGCCAAAATGGGCCGAAGTTTTATCCGAAGCCGAATGTTTCTAACAAACTCCGAAATTGAACAAACTGTTTCGAATGAGGAAGAGCGCGACGGACGTGGCGACTTCTAAAGATGATTAAAATTACCTTTTTTTATATTATATTGTCAATGTAAAACCTTCAGTTTACAAGTTTTAAAATCATTTATATTATTAATTGTAGCTTGTAGCAGTTGTAGCCAAATTAAACTGAATTTCTTAGAGCTTTTAAGTTTTCGGCTCCGGCCGAAGGTTACGGCGATAACCGATTAATCGGCTTCGACCAAACCTTCGGTCGGACACTAGAAATCGAAGAACTCGGCGATAATAAATGAATTCTAGAGAATTAAATCGTCGATGATCTTCTTTTATCGAAAATGTGACATAAGCTGTTTTGACTTAAGTTCGCATATACAGAGTACATATACTGTAAGTGTACTGTGTACCCTGTACATACATGAAGGTACATCGTACGTACGTACGTAAACGGAGATTTGAATGCATAGATAATTTAGTGCAGATTGGATGTTAAAGTAACTGTGCACCATACAAAAACAATAATAAAGTAGGTACATTATCTACGGAACTTAGGTTACACAACAATGTTATAAATAATATAGTACTAGCTAGAGCCGTGTACCAATTGGAAGGCATTCTCGTGCTGAAATAGCAGTTTTTTATATTTACTGAGACTATAGAATTTTTAACACAAGAGTACTTAAAAAAATGAGCTAGTCTTACAGTAGTCGTCAATGATGTGTAACATTATTTATTAATACTTTACCCACCTAACTTTCAGAAATGAATTTGTATAATGTAGCTGTTTAATTTATATTATAAATGTTTATTTCACACCGTATTTATAAAAGCACGGTAGACAGCTGTGTCATCTTTCTCTCTGCAGCAAATGCGCCAACTGTAGACCGCATCAAAGAATCATATTATATTAAATTGAATAGCGCGCGCTTCTCTCACTTTCTTGACGCATTTTCGCTGCGTTCTAAATGTCCATACCGAGAGCTAAAATATTACATCAATAACTTGAAAAATATAAAATATAAATAAATATAAATTTAAATATACAACAGCTATATTTAAAATCTATCCTTACCATGTATCACCACAATCCCTCTACGCATACCCGATTTTTACATAACCATGGAACCAGATCCCAAGCCCAATATACTGTCCAACCTCCTAGAATGTCAAAGGCATTTGGCCAAAAACACATGCACTACCTTGCTCCCAAAATATACAACCAAATTCCCGTAGAAATAAAGAGCTGCACTAGTAAAAAAGCATTCTGTAAGAAAATAACAAAATGGATAGTTACAGAAGAAGCTCGAAGTATTATCAATGTTCTCATTTGAGTGCCGCACACATAAACACACATTGCTACACACACAATTAACCACTAAGCGCGCACACACACGCACACACACACACCACAGATACAAGCACACAAAACCAAACATTTAACACGCAAGCGCAATTTATAAAATATGTATTTAAAAATCCACCCTAGCACTGGCTATGCCAAGTTGGGTGGATCAATTTCATACATAATATAGCAATTATATATTATTTGTACTGTATTTATTGAAATAAATTATTTATTATTATTATTATTATTAAAAGACAATATATTCCTGAATATATTGTCTCCATTTTAATATACATAATATATTCTTCTTTTTTTAATTCCAAAAGACATTCAATACTGAAGGTTATCAAGAATACCTTTTCAATTATCTGTGCTATAGAATATTGGTCATTAATTTAAATCCTCTTATTGCAGACGACGAAGAAAAATGTGCTGAAGAAAAGAACATAACAACAATAAAATGAACTCGAGGAGAAACTCTGCAGGAGTCATTTGATTCATTTATTTAAATCAAATCATTTACTTCAATGCATATATAATACAGGTTGGTTATAAAAGATTAAATCAATTCTTCGTGAAATTGATTCATAAAAGACTACAAAAGTATAATCAGTTATGCACTTTACAAATTCTAAGAAATTGTAAAAAATGTAATAAAACGCCTAGCTTGTCAATTAACAATCGTTGTTTCTGGCTAAAACTGGAACCATTTACAAAAGAAGCAGTAATGTGTCATCTTTTTAAATTGTCGGTATCGTCGACGAAATTCATTATAATTTTCTGTCGCGATTAGGTATAAAATGTCGTGCAATAAGTCAGTTTTTGCTCAACTATCTAATTACAGAGCTTGCCGTCGATATAAACTCAAACTTTTGAAATACTGACATATATTTGGGTGGAGCAAAAAATATTCTCAAACAACTGAACAAAATACAAATTTTCATTTAAATCTGTTTTCCGCTTTTTCTAAAAATGCATCTATTTTTGAGTTACTTTCATTATTATAATGTAAGTTTGAATATGTCAGAAGAGCTTACTACCCTTCTACGTTTTTAGGAAACGGCTAGCTGCTTTGTAAGTCGGCTAGATTTGCGGTTCGGCTGCAGAGAAAAGCAACTCCCATCCAAACGCACCAGTAGATGTTTCACATCAAAAAAAGGAAAGAAAAGAAGGTAGAAAGGAAAAAAGAATCATATTGAGATAGACACGGTGTGGTGTCAAAATAACAGCTTTTTACTAAATACATATAAAGCATATAGATACGGCACAATTTTAAAAATTTTTGTCTGTCTGTCTGTTTGGTTCGGCTAATCCCCGAAACGACTGGATCGATTTTGACGGGACTTCCACTGGCAGATAGTCGATGTAATAAGGAGTAACTTCGGCTATAAAAAATAAAAAAATAGTCTTTTCATAAAATCTGCGAACTGAACAATCAAATTCCACGCGGACGATGTCGCGGATTAGTCTAGTAGATATTTTTTTACACCCATTTGGTTTTAGGGGTCATTCAAGTATTACGTAAACAGAATTTTAGTAGAGCTGATCTCAAAATTTCGTTATTTTACCCTTTTTAGTGACCCTTTTTTGAAGGAGGTTATATTTTTTAAAAAGATTTTTTGAGGGAATCCCTGAACATGCTTTTCGCTTTCGAGCATAGACAAGTAGGGTTGCCATATCATAATCCATTAAATTTTGTAGAAAAGTCAGAAAAAATAAATAAATAAATATTGCTGACGTAATCACCCTCTAGACCTCCCCCTCACTCATGTCATCAAAAATAAGCTAAGCAAAGACTCCCTTCCCCTTTGGTGCCTACGTAATACTTGAACGGCCTCTTATGTATTGATTGGGCAGGATTAAAAAGTGTGTGTTTGTCAGCCCCGACGCACGACTGGAGTTAGATACGCTGTGTAATGTACTCCATCTCATTCTTTCGCACGTTAAATCCTACAGATATATCTACATGTTTGTCTCTATACATATATATTCAAGATTAGTCTAGCATCGCACAAGTGCGTAATGTATTCCATCTCATTTTTTAAATCCTACCGATATAGTATATGTTTGTCTCTTTTGAAACGGACGAGCGTAACGTCACACTTGAAGCGGAGGAGCGTAACGCCTCACCAATTGATTTTACCGTACCGGGCCTTATAACTTAAACTCGTTTCTTAAGAAGTAAACTCCAAAAACCGAATCTTCACGGAGCCTAAACATATAGTTGAGCTGTTACTAAAGTTGTAGTTTTTTTTTTTCTATCCACCCCAGCGCAGAACAAAACACGGGCAGTACACTGCAGACAATACTTTTTCACGCGCCACATGTACTAACAGCATTCCTATTATAGAATAGGTCGCGTTCATTCACTGGGGCTTTATTGTAAACTTCTCTCGGCATGATGATAATAGAATCTTGCTTCTCGTACGATGGCTGCTGGGCCCGAAAAAGTCTCATTTCACGCTCATTATTCATATTGAAAAGATCGTTTTCCAGCTTAAAACCGTGCGCAGCTCGCGCCGTGCTCTCGACTCATTATTCTCTCTCTCTCGGCCGTCGCTGCTGCTGTTGTTGTTGCTGCTGCTCGAATGAGAGATTTTATTTTTTACTTTGCCCTTTTTTTTAACCAAACAACCGTAATTAACAAGCGGCGAAGCAATTTTTGTATATAGGCACTCGCAATTCAATTGAAACTTTCGATTTTTTTTTATCATAAAGAATTTTACGAAAAATATTTCCAATACACCATCAATGTGCCATCAGAAACACATTATTTGATTGAATCAGTTTTTAGCCATTCGTAATAACTTAGCATACACGCAATATGTCGTTATATATTCGTCGTTGAAAGACAAAATCGCTTAAGTTAATATTTCGGTAATTAATCTATATCTATATAGGTATATATAAAATTCCCGTGTCACAATTTTGGCCGCGCTAATCTCCGAAACCATATTACACAGATTTTAATGAAATTTTGTAAATGTGTCTTGCTTGATGCAACTTACGCTACAGGCTAGTTTTTATTAAATATGTTGCGCACAAAATTACGGTTATTTCTCAAAAAACCAGTTTTAGTAACATGTAACGATATCTGATGAAATTTACTCAAAGCAGAGGCAAACAAAAAAAACTGTTTCAGTACCAAGTAACTACATCTGATAGAATTCGTTCAAAGCTATTAGTTCAAAAGCAAATCTGGTAGAATTTGCTCAAAGCTATTGGTTCAGACGCCGGACCGCAAACTAAATACATTTTGCTGAATTATATCTATAGCACCCGGGACGGACCGCTAGTCTACTATAATATTAAGAGGTAAAGTTCGTAAGTTTGGATGTAGGAGGTAATTTCCAAAATTACTCATCTGAT
Source organism: Xanthostigma xanthostigma (assembly GCA_963575645.1). Lineage (NCBI taxonomy): Eukaryota > Metazoa > Arthropoda > Insecta > Raphidioptera > Raphidiidae > Xanthostigma > Xanthostigma xanthostigma. The sequence continues at coordinate 21,490,747 of OY754468.1, forward strand.
TTCAAAAATGTTTTCACCGATATTTAGAATGGGCCTTCAGGATAGATATAGTCATATATATTATCGCGTTAAAATAAACGCGCTTTTTGTGAGGACCAATTTAGGAACGTAAGTCGACGACGAAAAAAACGGTGGCAATCTACAAATTCGGGCGAAGCCGGACCAAGTCACTAGTATATAATATAAGCACGTTACTTTTTAAAGAAGCATCTTTTTAGGCATGATACCAAGTCATGATAGATAATTTCAGAGTTGTTCTGTATGTCTGTTCGTCATTACCCTTAAACCCCTACGGCGATTTCAATGAAATTTGGTACTCGTAATATATACAGGGTATTGGATTTTACTTATATATTTACTACACGTGTTAATTTTCTCCGTGTTTCTCTGTTTAATGAAACATTTTATAAAAAAAACATGTCTGCATACATTCTAAATTGAAATTACATGTAAAACTGCCACGGCACATGGCGAATTAATTTTCAGTTGGTGCATTGAGTCTATTTGCACAGCAATGAAAAGAGACAGTACCGTTGAATCGCATGCCTCAAAGAACGTTCCTATTACACGAGCTTCGCGAATGACGAGTCAAGAAAAAATAATTTATCAACGCACAATTTAAATTGTAAAAGAACTCATCATTTCGAATTTATGCACATTAATTAAAAAGTATACATTGATGAATGGTTTTCATTCTAGTAGTGGTAGGAATGTACATCAATACACGTGATGGAAAACTGGGTCATAAATGCACTGGTGATTTAATCGTTTTCAATTTTATTTCGCCAAATTCAACATAAATGTTTTTACATTTTTACCCTAGATACATTCAAAATAGCTGAAAATCATATAAACAAAAAAGTATACAAAGCATTTTTTTATTTTACTATAGTTACTGTGGAACATTTACCGAATATTGAAAAAGTTCAGCAGACTTTCGACACAAAAAAAGTTATTAACAAAATTCATTTCTTTCATCAAAAGTATAGATTGTATAATACGCTACACAGTGGTTCAAAAGTCACCGTGCAAAAAAAGATACTTCAAACTGCTTACATAGAATTTCCCAAATATTTTTCTTTTGTATAACATTGCGTAAAAACGTTTCATTCTCACATAAAATCAAATTTTAAAATCGCATTTCAAAACGCGACAACGCTTTAATAACTCGCCAGCGGATGTGTGTGTAACCCAGAGTCGTAACAATAAAAAGAGACGGCACCATCGATTACATGCCTTTCTTCGCAAAAGACGCTTCGAATGAAGTTATTCACCAACGTGCATTTAAAATGTTCACATTTAAAATTTTAAGAATTATACAGCTGTATATAAAAATATTATTCATTTTCAAACAAATATAGAACAATAATAATAATTTTTGCGGTATTGCAGGCAACGCTTATTCCAGCAGCACCAAGTAGGTATAGAGTCACACATATAATAGCTCGAGCTGATTCGGCGACACGTTGCCTGCACTTGACTCTCGTCATAAATTTAACGGTGCCGTCGCCGTCGTTCCGTTTGTTCCATCCACAGTCTACACACTCTCTTGTATAGCGGCAGCGACGCTCGGCGTCGGAGTGCCAGTGTGCTACCTACCTCGCCGCATACACACACACAGAAACGCAGAGAGAAAGACGAACAAGCCAACAAAACTTTTGGACGCTCACCAACAAACAACCACAATACGAATTACAACGTTGACAGCATATCCATTATGAACAAAGCAGTGCTGTGCCACTGACTACCACCCAGCAAAGGTTGTATCACACCTACGGATGATCGCAATATAAATCAAAATTTGTAACGTTTATTTGCAAACGCCCAGTCGTTATAAAACACAATCAGCACTTAGCCGGACTCTACGGTTGCCAACGATTGGCCATTTGACACTGGATCATCTTTGGCAGATTACGGGAAGACGTCACTATTATTACACGTGTTTCATGATTTCACCATGTGAGAGTAGGTACTGACGAAGCCATTATTTTTGATAAACATCGGCAATCAATAATAATCGGTTAATATTGTATCACCGTATATTGGCCATTATAATTTGTCATCGATGGTGCATTATCGGTCAGCAACATCTGAGTATTTTTTACCATTATTGAGTCAGATATGGATGCCATTATCTTACCATTTGTGTAATTGTGGCATCTCGTCTTAGTCCAATTCTGAGCCGATTGTTAAACCCTATTGTAATATTCTTGATATAAAAGAACAACGTTTTAAAACCTAATATTTTAATCCTTTATTCCTTGAATGTCAAGTCAGAACTGATTCAAAGTTATCGTAAAATGTAATTTACATAATTAGGTACATCCCAGATAGACAAGTATGAGACTCATGGGTATGATGAAAATGAATTATCCAAATTTTACAGAATATTGAACGTATTTTATTTGACGAAATCAGTAGGTATATGAGAGATTTAGATCAAATTGACATCATCAGAAAAGTGTAATGTAAGCACCGAAAATGTAGAAAAGTATTGAATGAATAGTGTATCAACAATGTGACAATTTTTTGGGTCATTTAATTGAGACAACATTCATAATTGAATTTGAAGCATTTATGATACATCTGATGATGGAAAAATGCAGCTAATTGTGAATGCATTAGATGTATAGTTTTTGTAAACATAATGTGACATTCGCATGAACTAAGTTGATTAGATCAACATTGTTGGTTTTGATTGCAGCAACTTTGATACATCTCATGACGACAATATGTAACTAATATTAGATACATAAAATATATTATATTTTGCATCCAATGTGTGACATTCCGTGTATTCATTTAATGTAAACAATGGTGTCGACTCCATTCATGATTATAAATTCAATACAAAAATATACCACTACTATTTTCTCTCACTCTTATCTTATTTTGACCAATTAAAATGCATCCCCTACCAAGAAATAAAATTTTTCTAAGAATTTCGACCAAGAAAATATGTTTGAGCGTCAGTTTGCTGTAAGCTTTAACAAGTTTTGCTGTCCAGAGCTCTATCGTGGTGCGAGTTATTATATAATAATTATAATTATGTATGTAAGAACGTTCGTGTGATTACACCAGATGACCAGTGAATTTAAGCGAGACATTATAAATTAAAAATGCGGACCAAATTGTTTAAAAAAAGGAAATTTTTTGGGACAAAAATGATGAAAGTATTCATGAGTAAGTATGGCTTCTTATTTGTCGAAGAAAGATATGTTTAATAAGATTTAACAAGTTATTATATAGATTTCTTATATTTTATCTTTATTACAGGCGCAGCAAAAAGAACAAATTTACATTAGCTGAATTCACGACTGATTTCACGGAAGTATTACACACGTTTAAGCAAATGTCCAAGAATGCAAAAAAGAAGAGAACGTTGATTAATCAAAGACATGAAGAAACTTCGTATTTGTTGTCAGATGATGAGGAACATAATTAATTAATATAAGTTTTTCAAGCAACGATATGTTAAATACGCAATACACTTTAATCAATATATTTTTACTGTAATTGTCTCACTTTGTATTTAATTAAGAAAATAAAATCAAACGTCAGCTGAATAAAACTTTTGTATATTTTATTATTTATCTGTGTGTATTCATCTATGATTATCATAATATTGTGATAGAAAATTTCAAAATTCCTAAAAATATACTCATTTTCATGAAAAAATTTATTTGAATTATGTTTGCTTCATGAAATGGAAGCAAACATAATTCAAATAAATTTTTCATGGAAATGAGTATATTTTTAGGAATTTTGAAATTTTCTTATGTTGTCATGGTATGCTCACAATATGAAGCAAATATGAGTCAACGATATTCATCACAGAAATAAGCAAATTTGAAGTAATAGTTAATCTTTTTAACACCGTCATAGAATGTTCGTAATATGAAGCAAATATGAGTCAACGATATTCATCATAGGAATAAGTATATTTTGTAGGAATGTTGAATCTTTCAAATATTATCATGATCTACTGTTAATATGAAGACAACTTTTAGTTGAAGATTATTAGTATCCATTTGATTCAATATTTCTACAATATATACTCAACGAAGTCTGTCATGATTTTCATTCACTATGAGCTCACACAGGCACTCATAATAGGTCCATGGTGAATTCATTTCATGTATCAAAAATGATCTAAATTTGCAGTAAATTTGCTGTAAACCTGTCTATCTGGGATCGATCATTATTTAATACCTAATAGTTAAAAATACATAATATCATTATTTCGAAGTGAATAAATCTATGCAACATTTTTCTTTCGAAAACAAGTTAACCTATATCTGGGGAGGTACTTCAAACAGTGACCGTATCACGTTACAGCTACCCAAATAAATTACATGTTATATGAAATTTTATAGCATTTTAAAAGATCTATCAAATGGTATCTTATTCAATCGAAAAAAATTTGCCCCGGACAAATTGAGTCAATATTTCTCTAAAAATATTGATTTATAATTTCAATTTTTTACGTGATTGCAGATCAAATTATATATTCTGAACAAATATTTATATTTTTAACAATTATGAGCAACGTGTATTGAGAGTTCAGGAATCACCGCATGTATGCATAAATAAGAACACAGCGTTCCTATAAATTCGTGAAACGCGTTATAGTAATAGCAATAAGCATGTTCGAGAAGCGAGGAACGCGCTATAAGCCATCACTTCAGGAAATAACCAACTTCAGATCTGAGTTGGCGACAACGGATCACGCGTCGCGACGCCTAACGAACAGCCGGCGCGTTTCGTCGTTACGATGTTAACTGCGTCAGCTTTGTGCTCCCTGCGCCTGTGTTTCATTTCCCGTACAACGTACGCCGACTACCTTATTTTATTATACACTTTCCCTTTTCTATATTATAATATATCTAATAAAATCATATACCGCCCTACGCAATTTTTCGGGAAAACATATCTCGCTTTATTCAGCCCGGTGCGACTGCTTGTACCAGTGAGGTTCTTTTAATTAAATAAATCCTTTTGTATTTAATGTGATTCGTCGTTATTCGATAGCTAAAAGCCTTTCCCTTTTATGAAATATGTTCAAAGCCCTACCACTACAAACAAAAAAAAAAGAAAAAGAAGAGCCGTCTTGAGACGCCTGGTAGATGTAAACATAAATTTAAACTTGACAATTGCAACTTTAAGTTACAAGCAGAGCCACTTAAATGACCACTTTAGTAACTAATAAATACAATATGTCGCCGTCAACAAACGCATGCTCGCCGTAGGCAACTTTTAATTATACAAACAACGACATTTAAATAACTATTCTAGTAGTTAAATTAAATGTAACACGTGCTATGAACAGCGTCGAGCAAAACTACATTTGCACGTTTTTACTCCCATCCAAACGCGCCAGTAGATGTTTCACATCAAAATCAAACAAGTATCAGTTGTGCCGACAAGTGCATGAAAAATTATGCCATTCATACTGTTATGAATTAAACGTAAAAAAAAATTATTGACTGTCTGAAGATGTTCGCGGAGTAATAATAACAATTCTGATTAACAGTAAATCAATGTTCAATATAGATATAAGAGTTATAAAATACAGAACTATATATATTTTGTCAAAAATTAGCTTATGGTCAGATACACAAAAGCGTTATAACTATTGGTTTATAAGTAACAAAGTGAAAAGCGTTAATTTTGTAACAAACTAATTTTAAAAAAGTTAAAACTATTTAAAAATACTTCGCAGAAAAAAATATAGCAAACTGTAACCCATTGTAAATGAACTTCGATTTAAAAAAATAACATAAAATAGTTTATTGAATGCCAATGAGGCAAACTTTTATTAGCTATAAGAAAGACATATGGATTAAAAATTTTATAGACTCTTCAATCCGTGCTGATGTAAGCTTAGTGACGATGAAAAATTGTCATCATCAAACGAACTCAAGAATCCTTTTCAAATGTCTATAAGTTAAATATTAATGATGCGAAAAGTAATCTAGATTAAGTGAGATCTGAAGCAAAAACGGTGAAGCATTAATACATAAACGCATCAACTTCCATCTGTAAGTAAGTTACGGAAATAACTTATATAACACCCCCGCATACATATTATGTGTAAATACATTGCCGACAGGAAGTGGCGTATTTTCTATCCCAAAGACAGGAACGAGGACATTATTCCATCATACATTACTACAACTACTAGTTGGTACAAAAAGGATTTCAACATTTCCATCACACTGTAAACAACATCTATTTATTAAAAACACTACGTTTTTTGACTGTAAACTCTTAGAAGCTTTGCTTGAGCGACATTGATAAGTTTTTTAAATTGTATAACTCTATAGAAGTTGCCAGCTCTTTATCATTTTTAGGGTTTCGTAGAAACTAGAAACGTTTATAGTTTCGGTCATTTCGTCCGCCCGTCTGTCTGTACCTCATTTATCTACTTATTAAGATGAAACCAACCATATGGAATATGGATGTAGAATGTAGATTGAAGACCCAAAAACATCAATGATGAAATTTTTGAAAAAAAAATAGAGTTCGCGAATAGAAATAATCTAACAACAAATGTATGCACCAAAGGGATATTTAGTAAATAAGTTATTGAACTACTGACAGAAAATTTCTGTACAGTATGTATGTTTGTTACTCCGTAGTGCAGGAGGTAAAGCTGCGGGTTATTCAACGTATGTGTGTGTTGGAAGCTTTATGGGCCACATAATCTTGTCTATCTCTATGTCCCTCCAATGCCTGCATTTTACATCGCGGATACATGAGTTAAGGCCGGTGTTTGTACGTCTTCAGTCGCTCAGGGCTCCGGAGCGCGATTCTTTAGACAAACAACGGTGGCTAAACAAATATTTCCGGCAGTCGTACCTTCGGACATTTATTATAAAAGTCACCATTCTTAATGGTTCGGCCGTGGTTATATTATTGAAGAAAAATGTGCGTGAGACTATCTCCCATTAGAAATGAAACATTTTAGGTTCTAGCATTTGTTGACGATTTTAATATTTCAAGAATAGAAAATGGTTATGTGAGTTACGATTGCACTTACAAACCTAGCATCCTATAATACTCGTAGACACAGTATGTGCTTTGGTAATTATTATGCTTGCGTATAATAAACCAAAAATCATTGCACTGGCAAGATAATAAACTACATTTAATTTCTCGTTCGAAATATAGGTACACTAAACATTTCATGCAGATGTTACCAATTCATTATCTAGAGCTTGGTGCATTGTTCGTAACTAACAATGGTTGCGTCTTTTCAAAACCAAGCATCCATTAGAAAACTGTTGCCCGGAGGCAACTGCGCATACAATAGAAAAAAGTGAATTTAACTCACGAAAACGCTATTATACAACTCGTTTCGTGTATCTAGCAAAAATATGGTATTGTTATGTATATTTGCATGTAATTAAGAGCTACCACCATTATTTAGAAAAACGTGTAAAATATAATTACATACTGTACGTGTATTTCTCATGCCGGTTAGCAACTGTTATGCCAGATTTCATCGTGGGCACATGTTTTAGTTTTCGTCAATATTGATAACGAAAAAATGATAGTGAAGCACGGAGTCCTTATAGAGTTCTTAGTTTAAATTCTTGTAAAAGTTTCGCTGATTGAGAAAACCAACTTTCTGTTACAGAAACATTACAATAAAAACATGCAACAAATCTAATGAACAATTTAGAAAAAACGAGATTTGTTGATCTCTATTTGGTGAGTCCTTCAAGGACGTTTTGAAAAAATTCAGCATCATTTCAATTTGCACAAATTGACAAACAAATGGTCATTTTAAATATAGTCATTGCAAAGTAATTGTAGAAACGCAAAGTAATACGATCATGTATTTAAGATTAGGGCAATATACGACATTTCAACTAACCTGATGAAAACACATTTTTCGAAACGTTGGCCTGAAGAGAAGTCAAACCGCTTAAGCTATAAACTTAAAATTGAGACAGTATGTTCCTTTTATGACGTTACCACCCGCTAAGAAGCGATTTTTTGAACATTCGCTCCTAAGAAGGTAAAAATAGGGTGTAAAGGTTTTTGATAAACTGGCTATTTTTTAAAAATCGTTAAAGTAAGTGACATTGAATTCAACAAACGTACTCTTCATGAAAAATAAACAAACCCCTGTTTCAGCGTTTTTTTAAATTCAACCCCTAATGGGGTCAAAAGGGGGTGTAAAGGTTTCTGATAAAATTGCCATAATTCAAAAATCATTAAAGTAAGAGATCAGAGTTAGCCGTGACTGCATTAATAGCATATTTCTATTGTGTTACTATTAGTAATCTTGAGGATTTCTAAGAACAGTTTTGCACCCCGGTGAAAACGGGACGCTAGTTTAGCATATAGATTTTGTTCGTGTAAAAAATATTCCCTTGAATTTCGAAAGCATTGTTGCAGTGTCAACAAAATATAAATTCAATTATTTGTTATCACAAACAACGGTAGATATGCCAATATTTCCGTGTTGATAATCCACACCATGTTAGTCGTTCTATTTAGAGAGCAAAACACAGCTGAAAGGCGTGCTGTACAGGGATCACCCAGGATATCGAAAATGCGGGACGAACACTTGTACTGTATATCTATAGCTGTACATAGGGACAATAACTACGTCTTATCCCTATCCTCTCTCTCTTTTTGTTCGTTTTACTTTACAATTTCTTCACTTAAACTTTAACGCCGGGTTTTAAATAACACTTTGTCAACCTGATTTTAATATTGATTACGTCTTAAATTTAATTTTATTTGCAATCTGTTAGTCTGCATAAATACTAAGATTTTACAGACAGAAATTATAGTTAATGGAATACAATTGACGTTTCTTGAAGATACAATTTTACTAACTTTAATGAAAAAAAGCATGGAGTTTATCAAGCCATGGGGAGGCCGTTGTTTAAATGGCGCTTCCATGGCTTGTCTATTATAAAACTCCCACATCCCAGATCCCACTCTAGGAATTAATGAAAGTATTTATTAATTATAGTTTTTAGTTTTTTTTTTTTAAACATATAAATAAAATTTTTAACCAGTAAAAATATTAAGTATTTAGTTCGTGAGATGATTTTACGTTTGTAAAAAACAGGCGTTATATTGGGGTATGTATTTAGATAATAAAAATATGGGTATAGAATTTGACAGAATTTAATTACAAGAAGCCTACCAATAAAAAGATCGTTATAAAACTTGACCGTAATAATAAAATCTCACCGACAATATAGATATAATCAATGATAATATCAAAGTCAAGATATGCTGTAATTTGTTACTGAATCATCTTTTATTACAGTAATAGATATTATAATAGATTTTATATCAATCTAATGGCGAAAGTTTTTGCACGTTTTCAATTACAGTTTTCAATCACAAAAGTAAAACATATTAAGTGGATCTCCACATCTTTCATATCTTTTGCATAACATCATTTCTAGTTCCTCAATTTATTTGTAAATCAAATGTTAACACAAAAGTTCACAATAAAATGTAATATCGCAAAATAACACCTTTTACATCTGATCATAATTCGTTTCTAATTTCTAAGTTGCAAATGTAGGCATAAATATATAACCTAATAGTGCGAGATCCGGTATTAGAAACATATACCCTCATCCGTTATTTGATGATGACAAAGATTATGTTAGATAATATGTATATGTTACGGTTAATACAAGAAAGTAGTTTATTCGCGAATTGACCGGCTAATACCCGAATTAACCAAACGTCAAGGATTGGTTAATTCGGGTATTAGCCGGTTAATTCGCGAATTAACTACTTTCTTGTATTAACCGTAACATATATACATTGATAAATTGCACATGGGTTGCCTAGCTAAGTCGCATACCGATCCTGTTGTTAAATTACTTAAATTCTAATCAACTTTTTTGGGTCAACTTCCCCGATTTGTTAATCATAAAAATCGAGCCTAAGATGAGAGAATATGACACAAATAAGATATTAACAAAACAAATAAACTCAAAGTATACAGAACACAACTATTTACAAGGTATTTTTATGTCGATGATCTATATTTATGTGTAGAATCAATGGTATATTCCAATTCCTTGTATAACATATGCGTTCGACAAGATGTCACCCATGGTCTTATATGGGAAGCCATCTCAAAATATGTTCAAAACCGCGGAACCAGGTAGCTGGGGTAGAGAAATTATAATTATCTCTCGAGACTAGAGAATAGCTCTTGATATATTCTGCTTTCACCAGGATTCGAATCTGGTTTACATTTCGAATGTGAGACCAGTGTTTTCCCATTCTATGAATATTTTAATTCATACGAAGTTTATTTTTAGGCGCGAATAGCGTAAGCTAAAGCGCCTATATGTACTCGCTTTGTCTGTACGTCTGTGAATCTGTGAATCTGTACGTCCCACTTTTTTGTGTCACGCGTACAGCCCAAACGCCCTAACCGATTTTAAAAAACTTTTTTTTGATCGATTCGTCTCCGGGTAACTTAGATCCTAACGTCGCCCGATTTTTCAATTTTGGCCCCAGAGGGGAGAAATTTAGGAAAAACGAAGTTTTTTGCTTATAGCTCGCTCATTTTAAATCGGATCGGCTCGAAACCTGTCTTAAACGAAAGAGGAGAAAATTTTACATAAGTTTCGTACAACAGAAAATGCCCAAACAGTTTTTTTATACACATTTATATAGAAATAAATTCAATTTGATATAACCGATGGCAAACATCTTTCGGTTATCTCTCTCTGTTGCACGGCTTAACATGGCAATTTAAAAATTGCGTATGTTCTGTCTTCAAACAAAATTGGTCGATAATATTATTTATTACAATAATGAAATTAAAAGATAGCATTTGTTCAAAAACGGATGCCGTTTCGAATATTTGTGAATTGCAACGCCTTCTGAGTTAACAATTTGAATAACTAATTATTAGAACATAATACTTTGAGAGATGCAAACGTCACTTTTGACATTTCTTACCATTCTGACACCACGGATGATCGGATTGAAACCAAATTTTGGGAGGATGTTTGATATGCAAATATGAAGTGGCCTATTGTTTTTGGGGAACATCGGCGCATGCGTAAAAGAATATATCTCTTATAATGTTGTTTTATATAAAAATAATATAGTTTGTAAAACGGTTGACTCTTCTATCTATTTTTACTAGTCATTTTTGTAAATTTTTTGGGGAAAATCGGCGCATGCGCAAGAGATATATGCGGTCGTTGTTTTTTTTTTTTTTTTTAATTATAGCGGTGTACTTTTAATAATAGTTTTTTATTCTATTTTACAAGAAAGTTTTGTAAAATGTTTTTTTTTTTAGGGAAAGTCGGCGCATGCGCAGAAGAGGTATAAGTTATAAAGTTGTTTGTATATAAGAATGGTATACTTTTCATAACGGTTTTTTATTCGATCTATTTTTACAAGAGTTTTGTATAATTTTTGGGAAAAATCGGCGCATGCGCAAAAGAGATACATGCCATAGTTATTTTTTATAGGGGAATTATAAAACGATCGAATAAAAAAAAAACTTGGTGACTGATGATGAGAGACTGTTTTAATAACTTGAGATATTAGAATAATAGTTGGGTGACTAAATTAATAAGTGAGCGACTGAATTACTAAGTGACTGACTAGAATGCCTTCGGTAATTTTGAAGCAGATATCTTCAACCGATTGAGATGAAAATTTGTATACACGTTTAGTTTGGATGACAATGCATGGTTAGCTGTGTGACGTCACTCTAAATCCAATATGGCGGACTTGTAAATTGGCGGCCTAAGTTTATTATGCTTTCCTACAATATGGGTATCAAATGAAAGGGCTTGCTGAGAATAACTCGAAAAATAAAGTGACGTCACTCTAAAACCAATATGGCGGACTTCCAAAGATGGCGGACTAAGTTTTTTATGCTTTCCTACAATATGGGTATCAAATGAAAGGGCTTACTGAAACTAACTCAAAAAATAAAGTGACGTCACTCTAAATCAAATATGGCGGATTTCTAAAGATGGCGGACTAATTTTATTATGCTTTCCTACAATATGGGTATCAAATGAAAGGGCTTGCTGAGAATAACTCGAAAAATAAAGTGACGTCACTCTCAATCCAATATGGCGGGCTTCTAAAGATGGCGGACTAATTTTATTATGCTTTCCTACAATATGGGTATAAATGAAAGGCTTGCTGAGAATAACTCGAAAAATAAAGTGACGTCAGTCTAAATCCAATATGGCGGACTTCTAAAGATGGCGGACTGGTTTTTACAAGAAAGTTATGAATTTTTTTTCTAAACTCATAATTTCAGAAATATTTTGAAAAAAAAATCTGTTGTTCTTTTGTTCTGAAGATGTTAGTTAGGTAGTTCTTTGTTTAATTTTTGCATGACATAATAACATATTACATAGAGAACCATGAAATTATTAAATTTATTTTTTTCCTTTCTGTGTTTCATTATTTTCAACTGTTATTTTTTTCTTAAATTAAGTAAATTAAGTTATATTATTAAGCTCTAAGTGTCGTTATAAATATATACACCGATTTTCAAACAAAACACCGGGGTATATGCTGTAAAATTTCGCGCCTTGTAATTCTTGAATTACTTGGGCATATACTCCCACTGGTTAACATTTATACTGCGCTTAGTCTACCCAATTAGAATGTTTATAAATTGACGGATTAACGCCCGTACATACATCTGCTATTAACTTATTGATAGTTACCAATGGATTAACTTGTTTTTATTTCATTTGATGCATTTTGTTTACGAGTATTTATCTCGCCAGCCATTTGGAACAAGGTGGATCTATTAAACTTTAATGTTATATAAAGATGACCCGAATTCATAATTTGTCATATTGACTAGTACTTAGTTTGTGACATGTCATAAACATTATAAAAAACAGTACCTATACAGTGTAGTTTATCGGATAATGACAACATTTGATTTTTTTATTTTAGTCGATACAAAATTAAATTACCTACAATCTAAAATAAATAATGGTTGAACTTGTCGTTTTGATATAACAAAAAGCTTTGCTTTTTATGTATGTAGATTCAAAGTCTATTTCATTGAAATACATTATTGTTATCGTAAATTACTCTTCTTTAATAGAATTCACCACTTTTATAAAAAAATAAAACACCATTGTTGTGAACTAATAGACGTGTTTTCGTTAAATATTTATACGTTTTCTTTTTATTTCATTATTGTTTACATTCGATAATAATTGCTGTACTAAAATCTACATATAAATTCATTGTTTTCTAAGTAACAATAAATAAATCAAATATATATGTTGTAATTACATTCAGTTTTACGTGAAACATTACAGTTTAAATGAGTTAATTATTTCATTAGTATGAGGTCAAATTAAAACAAGTAATTTTTAGGACTTAATTTATATTAACTAATATGTATCAATTAGTATAGAGGCGATCAAAATGCAACTATGCAACTTTTCATTATTTTTGTTTAAAACCTATTTATTATATTAGCTCTGTTCCAACTTCTCTGCGAACGGTAATATCATAATGTCGTGGGAAGTAGCTAAAAAGTGTTCCAACCGAGATTAGAATGGTTCCAGAACTATTTTCTACAAAACAGTGCAGAGTCGACGCATGCGCATAAAACCGACACAACCTACAAAGTGACAAAACAGTTTCGTTTTAGCTACTGCGCGTAACTGTGACGATAATATTACCGTTCACAGAACGGTTGAAACATAGCTATATTGTATTTCGTTTAATTGTTTACAAATGATCTCTGATCAACATTAGATGTAATTTCCACTGTCTGATCCAGAATGAGTAAATATACCGCATTTGCATTAAATTCTGTATTAATGACGTCTATTTCACAGCTGTGACATGTTACGAAGACAATTACATTGTCTGGCTCGAAATTACAAACCTCCACATCTAAAATTTCCATCACAATTTTACCGGTACAATATTATATACCCATCTAACAGAAATGGCGTAAAAATACTACTTTATCGTAAAAAATGTATTCATAAATGTCATACACGTAAAACAAGTTATAATTTTAATTTAACAATATACAATTATAAGTAATAATTCAACGCTTCCGTCAAAATTGAAAACCTAGAATTAGTATGATTTATTTGGTAGCCGCAGTGAACTAATATTCTATAATTTTAATGTAAATGTGGTTGTAACACCTCAGCATTCCGGTATTCTGTGATTACAGTCCCATCTCAACTATTGGCAAAAGCGCAAGGCGGTAATTATAATGATTTATTTAGTGAAACCTGTCAAATTTCTCAATGTATGGAACTATTAAAAACGCTAGACTAGTTTCGTTTTTGACAGATATCATTTGTAAAGTTATACTATAGTAAATTAACAATAACCCGGAAATCACACAATATATAAGACAAAATGTTATAAATGCACCGTGTCGATTTTCAATTCTAATCAGTTTTAAATTAAAAGGGGTTCGTCGTTTGTGTTCAGTATTTTGACAGAGTTTTTGACACTATTCATCCATTACAATGAACATCTCAAACATATCCTTTTTTTCAAAAAAAAAAAGGAATCAATTCTTTTGAAGTTTTCTTCTACAATACATATCATTTTATTTATGTTGTGACATAAACGAACGCCTTATTTACCTACCTGCAAATACGATCTCTACAGGTATATATGTCTATTACAGCAGTTACCAAAAGTGGTCATATGCAGTGTGTTCACAGATGTGGTAACAGTGACTAATTCAAAAACTGTTCTTTGATGTGATGGTAAATATTTACAACGTTAACAAAACAAACAAACTAAAAGTACTTCTCTTAAAATAATAATGGAAATGAAATAGAAATAATGTAACATACAAAACAACAACTTCTAAGTAAACACAAAGTCTCTAGGTACCCAGAAATATTTATCGATGCGCTCTAGAAATGTATATCCGAACTCGATGATTTATGTCTGGTGACAGAACAGTGTATGCTGTGTCTGACCTGTGAACTGCAGGCAATGGGGTACCTATTCCAGCTTTTTCTCGAATGTTCGAAACCCGTCTTCACCTGCTTCCACAAAAACTATTCTACCTGCTTCTACCAATGCGCGCAGTGTCAAGAAAAACTGGAATATTTTTTTATTCAACACGAAATTAACTATCAGAAACACGATTCGCGTTGCGACTACAAAGTTACTTTATTTACTAAATATAAACCATTACATGCTATTTTAAGGATCTTAATCCATACATTAATTCACATTTTAATAAGCCGATTGTGAGTAAAAAATCAAATTTATAAAAAAAAATTGTCGAGTCATGTCTTGAGAAAAAATATGAACTAAGGACCCTTGAAGTGTAGCGTTGAACAGTCACTACAATTGTGTTCTATACCAAGCACTTTCTATATAATATCGAAAACAACAATGGGCACCGGTGTTGCTACTACAACAAGTAAAATATTTCCGTGCGTGTTTGACATGGTATAGGTGGTGTCTGGTGTAAGGTTTCGATTACATGGAAGCCGGATATTTCAGATTTTAGGGGGGCGAGCTTGTGATGTATGTCTTGTTCGTGTGGTAGGTATAGCATTCCATTGGGAGAACAAGATATTCACGCGTGTGTGCGTATGTGTGTGTTAGTATTGGCTGGTAGCTTAGCTACGAGTCGGCTGTCTGTTGTTCTAGCAGCAGCATCACGTATCTCGTATAATACGCCAGTAGCACGATTACAGTTTGGGTCATAGCGAAATCCACGCACCTACATGAATACATCACTACTTATAACTCACTAGCTGCTACCCGCCGCTCCGCACGCGATTGAGACAACAATAGTAGAGCCCTCGGCTCCACCGTATTACAGTCTTGCCTCACGGAGCTGCGCCCCATTCGACGTATTGCAGTACTACTTTAAAACACTTTGTTTCATTGTTTATACACTTTGAATTTTTCCCAGAAATCTTAATTTTAAAATCGTTCCCTATTTAACCCCTTTGAGGGATGATTTGCAAAAACGCTCAAACACCTAATTCTTTATTTCTTACCAAAAGCCTAAATATGAATGTTAATATCCCAAACTTGAGAAATAATGGGTTTCGCATAGAAACTTTCATCCTCCATTTCAACTTCTTCAGGGCTTTTTTGATACAAAAGACAGCTTATGTCCTTCCTCAGGACGCAATCTATCTCTTTGCCAAATTTTATCGAAATCTGTTCAGCGGTTTAGACGTGAAAAAATAACAGACAGAAAGCGAGTTACGTTCGCATTTAGATAGAATATTAGTATGGATAATATAAAATACAGGATCTCTGTCTGCTATGTTGTTTTCTTATGGGTTTCTCGACGTTTTTGTGTATCTTTTTAAGCGAAACTTCGCTAGTTCGTGAGACGTGAAACGAAAAAGCGACACGATGGAATAAAGAGATAACTTCATATGACTTTTTGTATACTACATATTGTAAAAATACACTATCATTGAGAATTATTGACTACGCAATTATTTAAAATTTACCTTAAAAATTTCGAACGGTAATGTAATGTCTGATCGCGTTCTGCATCTGAAATGAAGAAAAAAACAGTGTTAAAAACAAACACATATTATGCTACCAATTAAATTAAATGCTATTATTTACATAAAATAATAAATACGTAGGTATACTTATATATATTTACAAGTCAGTAATTGCATTTAGAATACATCAAATGCCTCTAACTATGTTTAATATGTTCGTGAATAATATGCACAAGTGGATAAAAAATAGAACTTGTACAGATACCTATCGGGAACTAGCAAACTAAAGCAAGACAAGCACTGAATCAACTCGGTTCGAAACTTTCAAAACATACCCGTGGACTACAGAACTGACTATGCAGTGCTTCGTTTATATTTTGGTATATATACTTAAATTTTCGATTGTTGCGAATTTATTCAGCGCCCTTGCTAAATGCCAGTAGTCACCTGCAAACTGGTCACACCGAAAGTTATGTACTTCGTACAAACGCAGGTTAATTCCACAGATTTGTTATTCCGTGATTATACTGTACCTACCCAGAACTGCAGAAAATTCAACAAATATCCATAACTTCTTATTTGGTTTCCTGTACATATCGATATAAATTTATAAATATGAACTCTACTACTGTTATATTATAAATCTTACTTCCTACTATTATGTTATAAATAAACTGAAATCTATAAAAGCAACCAAAAATAGGCAAATAATCTGCGAAAATATTTATTAGTGTTATTAAATCACAGCAGAAACATTGTGATAAAATATTTTCGTAATAAAAACTAGTGATAAAAACGTTAAAAAATTTTATATCAACATATATATACTGTATTTTTTTATTTTAATGTGGATAAAAACAAACGTTTCATTAAATTTGAAACCGATCGATAAAGTTAATATAAAATACGTTTAATCTAAATATAGATGGTACTTGTACTATTTTAGTCTTAATATTTCATGACTAACCACGCGTCTAGATTGACGTTGGTTTGCTAAACAGTAATTTATATTCGCTTTTAAATATAGTCGCGCCCGCGCCACCCTTTCTAAAAAGCCTTTGTGTTACCTAAGTTAATCATCACGCAATATATGTATGTATGCAGGTAGACTACGTGGGTACATTCGTGTTTTATATCAACAGATTAATCTAAGGGTCCATTGACACATAAGCGAAGCCCTAAACCTATTTCTAATCCTCGCGACGCGAAACGAGGTGTATTTTTAACGTGTTATGTATGTCTAGGTTTACTGCGACATCGTAACTTATTAACGGGTTGTTTGATTTTCATGCATTATTGTATTTAAATTTGTGTGTGTACAGACGAAATGCATGAAGAACAGTTTCAGAAGTCTCTTATTTCTATGAAAAACTTTATTCAATCGTTGATGGTCTTCCTACAGCAAAGGAAAAAAAACGGCTAAGTGCGAGTCGGACTCGCGCACAGAGGGTTCCGTACAAAATTATAGGTATGTAAATAGTTCGTCCATAACGGGAATCGAGTGACGAGTCTCGAAGATTTATATCCCTATATATACATCGACAAAGGTCGGGGCCAGTTTGCCAACCAAGCGTGTAATTGCAAAGAGTTCAGATGGACTACTGAACTGTATTGTACCTAGTGGCTGTATCTGATAACCTAAATGTCGTACCGTGTTGTATGCGAGAGTTCTCATATTAACGCACCGGTAGCGAACGCTTATTTTGTATTAGAACTGTTACTGTGTACGTGCGTAGCATGTTGCTTCGGCTTAAAAACATTATTTTTTTGTGTTGTAACTACAAAACGGTTTTCAGACTTTTTCTTCATTAATTGCGCTATAAGACATTGCTTCTTGGGAAATTTCATGAATCTAGGTCAACGGGAAATATCCTATAGGTTTTGATTCCCAAGAGTCTTGACAGACAGACGGACAACAAAGTGATCCTATAAGGGTTCCTTTTTTCTTTATGAAGTAAGGAACCCTAAAAACGGTTTCAAATAGCATCAAAACGGACCGGATCTCTCTCGTTTCTTCAGACCTTCATGGTTAAAAAAAGTACGACACTATCAGTAATTGTATGTAGTGACGGTCGCGTTTATTGCTATAACTATTGTTACTTTTTTACTATCCATCAACAGACATCCCACCTCTGGAAAAAACATGTAAAAACTAATTAATTATGTCATCGTTTCTACCGGTTATGTAAACGTTAGTCTGCTATGTAGTCGAGTTCCTTTGTGTTACCGAAAAAAAACTACACTAAAATACTATTTGCGAATTTTAGTGTCATGCACCTGTTAAAGACAATTTATAAAGTTGACAATTTAAAAAAATACTTATACAAGGTGTTTCGTGAAAGAAGAGTAATATTTACTACTTGCAACAGATGAAATATGTATACCTATTACCTATAATTATGTTATGTAATGAACACAAATTAGAAATTCGGTTGTAATTTGAAACGTTGTTTCCGGAAAAATGTATTGGATAAACTCCTTTTTGGAAAGATATCTAAACATCAATATGCCTTTTGTATAAAGACATCCGAAATCTTAATTGCAAAAATTTTGTGAATACTACATATATACTGTTAATAGTCACCCAAGTTTCAGTTTTACTTCTTTACATAGAAAAAAGAACCAGCATTATAAAAAAATATTACGCTATAGGTACTGATATACAATACATAAAAATAGTGGTATACGATAAGTGAAATATTTAAGGTGACATCAATATTTTATTAGAAATACAGAAGTCCCCCTCACATGTTAAGTTCCAGATACGTGAAAAAATTAATATCGCCAAAACGCGGATCACAGTCTAAAAATATCGTCCGGTTGGTAGGTTCGTCAAACTGAAAAGTGTTCAAAAACTCCAGAAATAATTTTGTACGCCGAAAAATGTAAACGTCGCGCCAAAAAAACGGCGTCCTGACTGTAGATATTATAGGTGATAGAAAGAAACTTTTCAATAATAATTTATGTTGATAGTGGACACATGTATTCAGATTATTATCGAAGTTCTTTTATACCACAAATCACAACAGCGCCATAATAACCAACTAACAAACAAGTAAAAATGAACAGTTCTTTTTCATCGCGATGTATAGATTGTATGTTTTGGACAGTTTGTGATAATAACAAACTTTCTGTACACATTTTCCACGCGATAAAACTCAGTTGCCGAACCCACATCAACGCACTATTTGTAAACACGTCGACTGTACCTTACAAATTAATTACACAAAATTATCCCACCGCCTCCTTGCTTCAAAAAATACTTTCGTTATTTTGCGAACCCTAAAACGTATATTTTTACGACTTAATTACCTTTGATGCAATCATTGGCACACACCTAGCTGTAAAGTGAACAAATGCAACTCGACGATGTCTTTTTACGAAGTTACCTATCCATATTCACGAAAACACTATTAAAGATAGAAGTTACTAATCTTGGAACAAATTTATTCGTTAGAGTAAAATTTACTTTCAATTCACCAAGCAAATTATCAGGTATAAAAGTTAGTTAAATAATAAATGTACACTGCTCTATACTCCTTGCTCTTTTTGTTGAATATTTTGACATTCATTCAAAAAGTCCGACCAATGGCGTTAGTGTAAACGTCAAAAAAAAGTCCACAAAATAATAATGTTTAATCTTAACACAAGTGCACACAAAACTTCCACTAACTTTAATATTTTACAACTATACACTTCACAAAAGGTTAATACAACATATAAATAAATTCACAAGAGTGAACTGTAGATATATTACCTACTCCACGTTTATAGGTTAAGTATTGTAATCATGTGGCGGTCATTATTATTTTATCAGGCGAATAAATAATTATACCTGCAGTAAACATAATTATGGTTGGTTAATTGAATTATCGCTATTTATTCGGAGGAATAGAAGAACAAATTAACCGAATAAATAACTACTTACGTTCGGTGAATATGGCCATTAATCTGTTAACCACTTGAGGATGTTTAAAGTAAGTGATTCGCAAATACCTCGTTTAAATGCATACACAATTATACGCAATTTTAAGACTTATGAACGTGAAATTACTATTTAAAACGTAAATAATAATACATGACAACACTGATAAGTAAATAACGCCAGTAGCACAAAGTCCTTATGAAGAAAAAAAAACGTGTAATTCATTATCAATCTAATGTAATCGTGTACACTTGTTATAGAAAAAAAGTTTGAAAAATCGAACTTAAAAACATTTTTTTATAATAAAAATTTCCATTCAACCAAATACTACAGTAAGAATACAAAAACGTAGATTTGGAATTTTCAATAGAATAATTTGTCTTAATTTTATTTTTACGATGTATAGGTCATAGATATATATATCTACATATTATTAATTAACTGAAAACTCAAATTACATAATAACAAATTTTAAAATCATCATATCTAGAAGTTAATAAACTAAAAGTTATCTTTCGCTCGTCCAAAACTGCCACTGGTAACATGCAGAAGACTACAGATTAATTCCACCATAAATTTTCTGATTACGTTTTCAGTTCACGCGTGCTACATTTTTTTTAATCCAAGCAAAATATTTACATAAATAAAATCGCAAACTGTGCGCAATGAAGAGAAATACAGAGAGAAATATAGAGAGAAGAAGAACGCGCTGTCGGTTTTCGTTGGAGAACAAAGTTTGGCTTTGGTTTTATATTGTGTAAACAGAAAACAAAACGCCTGAATGGTTTCAGAAATGCCGTGCAAAATATCAGGTTTCATGTAATCTGTACGAGCGGATGGTATAACATTACGACAAATAATAATATGTCACAATATAGTCTCTCGCAGGGTTATCAATGCTACATACTAAACACCTGCTCAAGGGATGCTGGCATGTGTTTCACATCATAAACATGAAATTATTGTATCATCTGTTTAGTGATTGCAGCGTTATTTCCTAAATCAATCCCAAAACATAATACAGAAACTTCTACTTCTAAGGAGAAACATGGGTATGTAGTTTGAAATGTTTTTTTTGGGAATTAGCGCCCCCAGGAACTCGAGATAGTACCAGTCAGTTTGTGTATGCCGGCTGGCAGAGTCTCTAATAGATAATTTCTTAAACATCCATGACACTTTAGTTAGATTAGATTAGTCTGGTGTTCAATATCACAATTTCAATATTAAATTTTATAATTTACATGTAGCTTATATATGTCAAATATATATGAACGTGTAATCCAATAATTATTCTCGTGCACACTCTCATAGTTATCTATAAAAAAAAAAAACTTTGCTCTGAATCCAATTTATATAACCATTTTGTCATGTTCAAACAATTCCGCCTATACGTGTTTATAAAGTTATTAAAACTAAATGCTTGATGAACAACTCCGCGTTCGATAAAATTACAAACTCGTTAAACCATTATAAATTATGTTGCCATTAATTTTTATCAAATATGAAATAAAAGAGGCCGGCGTTATTAAAGCACTAAATGAATGATTAATCTTTCCAACCGAAAGAAACTGTTTTTGTGATATTTATCAATCTTGCGGTCTGTCCACACTCAACGTGCGAGAGTGAATTAAAAAAGTACCTCATTTATAAGTTAATGAAAAGTTCGTGTGGTTTGAAAAAACTAAATTATGTAACCGCGAAACTCGTATTGTTATTATTGTATAATAATTGGCAACATATATACGGTCTATACGTATTTATACTGTTGTGTACGTAATAGATTGTGTTATCGAAGAGGAGCAAAGTTTCTAAGAGGCGATGCTCTGAGTGATTCTACAGCATATGAATTACCCTCAAACGTTCTGGGTTTTGCGTGCGGATTTTAAATGTCGCACCGTGAAAAGATCAAGCTTGATCGGAGCCAATTTATATATTATAATAAAAAAAATCAGGTAATAAAAAGTGCATTAACAAAATGTAGCACGTTAGATTTTAGCAGAAGTAAGACGCGTGCCCATTAGATGGTGCCGACTTCCATCGACTAGCAATTGTGTCAATCTTTGTCGGTAACGATTTGGTTTCAATCGTTACCGACAAAGATCTATCTCATGTTTACTAGTTTTAATTGGCGAGGTTCTGAGCTACAGTCTCATATAAAATATAAGTGGCCTGAATTGTGAGGAACCAACGATAAATTATAAATATATCGTCCACGCTATACGTTGCAACCGTTGGATCCGTATTTCGTAGGGCCACATTGGAAGAAAAACGAACCCCAACGCTCATGGGTCAGAGAGTTTAGATACGTGTATAGTTTTTATAGTCCTTGAATTTGTTCGGATAACTTCGCATTGACAAGTTTTAAAAAAATTCCTTCTGATTTATTTTCAACAAACTTATCATGGCATACCTTTTAATCGGGTTTCTTGTAAAGGAGAACGTTGTTTTCTAGCAGAAACAAACACAGAAAAATCGACCTCAGCGCCACTCGTGGTACCCTCAGAACACGAATGCAATTGCTTCCCGATTGAGTCTAACTGGCAGTAGTGTAGACATTCATGACGGACGACGTCGGATCAAGAAATACGGAACCAATATAGTGTGTCAATAACAGATTTCCATTCAAATTAGGGATGTTACGGAGGTGGTTTTATCGGAACCGGAACCGGAGTCGGAGTTTTTAAATTTGGTTTTTCGGAGTCGGAACCGGAATCGGAGTCGGCACTGAAATCGGAACCGGAACCGGAGTCGGAATCGGAGGCGGAGATGGTAACAGAAGAAAGATGTGTTAAGGACAGGCAATAAAATAAAATAGTACAAACACTACAAACATTAATCAGTCAGCGTCTTTAATTTCAATTAAAAAATAATAAACTTATATAATATATAATCACATTTTTATAACAACGAGTTAAATCAAATTAATTGACTCTAGAAGTAGCAAATTATATTTAATAAACAGCAGCTTTGCAGCTTTATCTCCGTCCAATCTATTTCTTAACGGGTCGTAGATTAGGCCAGCACCACTAAAAAGTTGTTGGCTTGCTACTGGTGGACATGACAAATATTGGAGGGCAATCGGTTTAAGGGACTGGAATTTTGTATTTGTTGTAATGTGCAATGTGCATGTGGGAACAGCACATGCACATGCATAAACACGTTGACCGCAGCCGCATTCTTCGAGCTCCGATTAAAACCTCCGATTTAAAAGTATCGGAACCGAAGTCGGAACCGGAGGTGTAAGATCAATTGGATCGGAACCGAAGTCGGAACCGGAGGTGTAAGATCAATCGGAAGTTCCGACATATCGGAGTCGGAGTCGAAGCTCCGTTACATCCCTAATTCAAATACATCGAGGCGCAAATCGTGCCGGGGCGGATAGTTATTATAATAATAAGTCTTCCCCAAGAAATAAACTATCGAATGGTCAAAACCGCATTCAAATCCGTTCAGTAGTTCTCGTGACATACTGAAAGTTTGCTTTATATTTATGCAGTGATGATGATGATGGTCATTCTTCTTTGTTAAAAGTCAGTTTCCTTGTTTGAGTATCGTCTCTCGTAGAACTTGCTTACTCTTTGGTATTATATTGTAAGCTATTATTGCAATGTGCGGTCGCGATGCATTTACGGTTTCTACCTGAACCCAAACCGAACTCCAACCACGTGAACTAATGAATATATACAGAAAACTCGGCTTCCAATATACATTATTGAACTCTCGAATAGTATTTTATATAAATAAAACCAGCAATTGTCAAATCAATCTTCTCTTCTCCGCTAAAAAATGTTGAAAATATGGTCTGTACTTTGCAATAGTTTTTTTTTTTTTGAGCAGTACAAATCGATTTATTATTTTATTTATTTATATGCAAACAATTTTAAAAAAAATACAAATTATAGAATTAAAAAAAGTTCAAGTTTGATTTTTCATCATTTTCAAAACAAAAATATATCTTCATAAACATGCAAACTTTTTATCTTGGGAAAACAGATTTATATTATTTATTGAAATAAGTTATTTGATATAAATAATAAGTCAATTAAAAAGTTACAATACTCCGATTGTCAAAAACTGAAAGGTATTAGAGATAAGTACATAATTTTTAACAAACGTAATTTTCTTTCTGTGTACCAGTTGTATATAAAAAAGTTTAAATTTTTATAACAGTTCACAGCGTTCTTAAGTTATAATATTTTAGAGCTTTTTTACTTTATTTTATGTCAGTGCTTCCCATTTATAACAAGATTTTCTAGAAAAAAATCAATCTTGTTCACAAAACTAATGCAATATATATTATTTTTATTACATTAATCTCAGTTTTCACACGAATCCAATCTTACCTTGAACGTAATCGTGACAAAATACGCTACACTTTTGATTTCACCAAAATTGTTACAGTCGATACAAACACAAATTTTGGAAACGAGTTGTTAGTCCAGATATGATATAAAATACTCGTAAATCTCACAAGAAAATAACACTGCAGACATACCTTCACAAATTATGATATGAAACATCTAATAGCGCGTTTGGTTGGGAGTAAAACCGAGCAATTGACGCAACACTTTTATACGAGGACGTTACGTTTGTGTGCGTTGGATTAGTTAAAGGCGACGTCTGAATAACAGGGCGAAATTTAGTTACTATAGTGTTTCGTTAGATGATAACGCGTGACGCTTGCTTTGTGTATGCGTTGGATTATAACTTGGCTTTTGTGAAAGGCGGCAACTAGATGACAAGGTGGAATGTAGTTACAGGGCGATACTTTAGTTACTAGAATTTCGTTTGAATTTATGTTTCACCTCTGCCAGGCGTCTCACGACGGCTCACATTTTATTTTATTGACGTATTTCGATTATTAAAGTATTTTTTTTTTTTTTTTTTAATTAAAGGTGTTTAAAGTATTAATACGCTTATAAACGTTGTTATCGTGCGTCTATATTTACACTGTAGAACACAGTACACACCACAAATCGAGATCACATTAAATTTTTTAAATAATACAATTTTTATAAAAGATCTTGTAATCTAAAGTATAACAGTTTGAGAAATGCTGCGGTACTTACAATTTGTTGGCAGCTCTCAATACTGTTATAGTGTGTATTACCTACATACAGAAACGTGATTTGAAATGTATTTTTTTCACGCCGGTCACGTCACGGACGTGATGTTAAATACAGAAGCCGTGAGGGCTATTGTGCCTACCAAGAGCCAAAGTACAATCCAATACGTTGGCTATATACCTAGTGCCAACACACAAAGATCCGTAATATACAATACTGTACTGTACTATGAAACGTACCGGATGTGTGTGGATACGGTCTGCCCTTAAATCAATATGAACCTGACGGTATTGTGCCAAGTCCTTTATACTGAACACTACCTATAGGATACCAAACCATAGAATTATTCTGTAACCTAAAAACAAAATTACTTATGTCAATTTATTTTTAGTTTAACGCTTTGCGCTATTTCTGAAACAATGCAAAAAAACAGTTTATCGCCACATAGATTCTAAATTTTAACTGCTTAATAATGATTGCAATTGAAAGAGACGGCACTGTCGATCACACATGAACATCGCGAAGGATAAATCCAACAAAATTAATTTGCCAAAACTGTTTTAAATTTAAATAATTTTCAAGACCCTCGGAGGTCGCTAAATTTTGAAGTTTTTTAAGATTAAAACTGTACGTACATTTCATTGAGTTTATTTTACAAAAAAAAAATACAGCCAATTAGGCGACGGGACTATTCCAACTTCAAAAATATTGACATTTGATATAGTATAATAAAGAAAATAAAATATCTGATATCGCGTGCGGTGACGCGGGTAATGGCTAGTATGTTTACTATTCATTGGCATGATTACCTACATAATAATTATGTTCGACGTCATGTGAAAATTAATCAAAGCATGCTTAACTAATTTCTTTCTGACAGATCTACAGAACAATATAACAGTTGATTTTTTTTTATTTTCGAAATATTTTCGAAACTATATATAAAGTTTAGAAAAACAGACTCTTGAAAAAATAAATAGAATAATAAACCGTTATGAAAAGTAAACCATTATTATATAAAAACAATGTAAGATATCTTTTTCGCATGCTCCAATGTTCCCCAAAAACAATAGGACTCTGTTTGCATATCAAACAGCCTCCCAAAATTTGGTTTCAATCCGTTCACCCATTTGACCTATATTGTGTTCACCTACTAACAGGCGCACATAGTTTTTCCAAAAATATGTTTTTTTGAATTCGGGAGACCTCAAAACAAAAAAATATCGTAAAATTTTGAAAAGTAAATTTCGACTTAAATTATTACCATTCCCCAGTTGTGTTGGAATGGTAATATGACAAAATCATTTTGTTTACAAGCAAAAATCCATAATTTTAAAAATATTACATATCACAATGTGTAACAATTTTAATGTACTTTGATACGATTTGTTTAAATATTTATAAACTTCACACACAATAATAAAACTGATTTCTTAAGTAAACCTGTACAAGCAAATGTTTACAAATTAAAGCATTTATCAATAATATTATCGAGTCATTACTGTAGTCGGCATAACAAACATTGGCGACAGAGCAAGTTCACTTAATAAAAATAAAAAAAAAAAACATCGTAAAGTGTATTTAAACATGCTAATGTTGCTCGCACATCTTGAGGGTTGGACTCTGTTTTGGAGTGAGCTTATTATTCTAGTAAAAATTAATTACTACTCCTGGGACATACGTTGCCGATGGGTCAACGAACATAAAATTGACTAGATTCTAGAGCATCCCCAAAGAACTGACCCTGCAGCTTATCTGCAGTGACATAAAGGAAAATATATAACCATCGATTTCTAACACGACTTGTCATCAAAAATTTTTTACATGTTTAGGTACAAAGTATTTCATTTATAATCAACAGGCAACAAAAGTAATCAGTTATTTTAACACGAATTTCAGATATTACATACAACTAATTATTTTCCGCGCGGCTTCGTTCACGTGGTTTTACGCGTAGCTTAGTACCACAAATAATTCATTAATACATTCACTGCGAAGTTTTCTTTGCACATATTTTTTTACGCTTTTTTGCGAAGAAAGACTGCCGTAAATTTATCTTTAAAAATATGGCGTACAATTTATTGTATTTCCGCGCATCACAAAAAATCTACACATGATTAGTTACCTTTAAACTTCAAACAAACAGTCATTATGTTTGAACAATTTTATATGCCTTTGTCTTGAAAGGGACAATTAGCTCGCTGGTTTGCTTTATATGCTCGAATAAAAAGCGAAAGAAAAGGTTATACTATAAAAGCGAGGTTTATGTATTTTGAACCAAACTACGTTTAAAAATCCTTCATAAACGTATACCTCTATAAAAACAATTCCAAAAATTCATCGTGCAAAACCGTTTTATTATTATTAACGGCCACCACCTACCAAGGTTATATGAGCCTAGTATCATTAGCCAATCGATTGTTTTACCAATTTTTAGTTTAAAATCTTGAAACTGTTTGTCATAGTCAAACCATATGTGACAACAAATAGTAGGATCTAGGACCTTATAAAGTATATTTTCAACGAGTTTTGACATTATGTGAAACAATCGCTAACGAATTTGACAGTTAAAATCACACTGCACCCTTATAGATACACATTGATTTTTTGTCTTACATCTTATAAAATAGAGGGTGTTGTTTCCTTTTCCGCTATTTCAAATATTTCAAGCATTTCACATGTGTAGAAAAATTATCTAATAAACACGGCGTTCGTAGATGTGAGTAGCGCTGTCTGTCATCTACCTATATAATATTATGTACTATTCACAATATCGCAGGTTCGCCTCCAGCCGGTGTAATATGAAATAATAATATTTTACTTTTCTGTATTATTAAAAATAATAAACTGGGGGGAAAAAAAATTAGCGTCCCACGATAGCGAACAGTAAATATACTTTACCACCCGTCTCGTCACCGAACGCAAATCAATTTTGTGATCGATTTCCGCAATTTAAAGGCATCGAAAACGAAGAAACCATCTTGAACAAAAAGTGATACATCGCTACGGACTCAAACCGATTTAGTGATCGGTTTGCGTTATTTAACGATATAGACTGACAGATGGCGGCATAAAAACGCATCTGCAGAAACAATCTTGAACGAAAGGTGAAACACAGCTACGAACGCAAACCAATAAGCATAGCCGACGTAATTTAATTTGTGATTTAATTCGTGAGTAAATTAAAAGAAGTTTTACTTGAACCGCGCGTAAAGGTTACACGCACTCATGTTTTTTTCTAATATATCTCTATTTCAGAAACACGTTGTATAGGTACATAAACACAACAGAATTACTTCGAACATTCCGGCCACCGATCTTTACGTTATCGAACATTCAATGGCCGTACCCCTGACGGCAGGATGTTTCCGTCATAACATTGTACGCAGTTGCGTACTACACCGTATCATTAATCCCTCATCCTGTCATATGTCCTGTCATAAATCCTGAGAAAAGGACCCTTCATTTCTCGCATGCATTACAACGTCGGCCGGACACAGTGTGAGGTCCGGGTTCGATTCTATGTATACACAAAACGCTATATATTTGCATTTTATGCGATACTTGATGTTTACACTAAAACGACGGGGTGTTCAAATATGTCATTATATGGCTGCCTCTATGTCATTATCTTCTACCTTCAACCATTCCGTTGGGACAATAAATTCAAAATGACGTATCGCTGACAAAGTCTTTAAATCTCAAGCAAAGTGAAGAACGAATTAAAACATAAACTGGGACAGTACACTAAATAAAGTCGACGAAGTATTGAACACAAAAGTTTTTACCTGATTGTGGAGAGCAATGTGTTCATTGCTTTTAATGTTCTTATGGAATCACGTCAATGTCCGTCCATCCGTCGGTCACAGGTGATTTTTTCTCAAACTATTTGTCGAAAAATGTTGTAATTTGGCATATAGATAGAGTGTGGTGGTCCAAATACAGCCGTGAAGTATCAAAAGTTGAATTTTAATTCTGCGGGTTAATTTCAGAGGATAAATAACAGTTCAACCTTCCATTGCTTTTCAGAGACTTTCACGACTTAATTGTTCGCAAAAATGAACAATGATAGATTTGTATTTACCGGCAGCAATTAGCTACATAGTGGATGCTTAATGGTTTTAAAACAAATTAAAATTATATACTTATCGTTCTAATGTTCTAAAAATACAATATCTCTAATTTTATTTACAACTAAAAGATTTATTAGATATCTCTCAATAAAAGTCTAATTTATTTTTAAAATATCATAGTAATGTATTTCATAAAAAGTCTGGCTATCACTAATCTAACAAATACATTACCAATTAAAAAACTGTTAATACATTATGTAGCATCAATTAATCAATGTAAAGTAATTCATTTTGTATCCTTAGACGTTCGGTAGATTATTTTTTATACGGACATATGCAGCTATCCCGAATAACAAGAATTGTCAACAAAGATATTTCTATGTCAAATACACGACGTGTCAAATGCAAATAAAACTTTTATATACATAATATAATGAAGCATTTTAACAGAAAAAATATTTTATACGCGTCTTTCCTTTCTTTGCGGACTCAATTCCTTTGTTTTAATTTAAAATGCAAGCTATAAAATTTCGTTATTAATATCGTCTGTAAAAACAATATTAATTTATTCGATTTAATTTGAAAATCAAGTACGGCCATTTTTTGTATCACAAACACTTGAATTTAACTGACTGAAATTCTCAAGAACTTTGTAGACCTCATTAAACAAACCCCGTATTTACATAAAACATAAAACAATCACTTCTTCACTTATCTATCAAAACTTTACATTCTGTTTCTACTCTTTATTTTCTTTCAAAAACTTCAAGAAAGTTTATTATAACAAACAAAACGTCGGCTGAATAAACTAGTTTTCTTTACTGTTAACCGTTTCCGACATTGTCATTCTAGGTTGAAACTCTTGGATACAACTTAGTTATTCAAGAATTTATTCAGCACCCTCGGTGCGCGAGTCCGACTAGCACTTGGCCGTTTTTTTTTATTCAAAAGAATTCAGTACTCCTGTTTCTTATACGGCGCGTGGTGTACGTTAATTCGGTTCACGAACAAAAACTCCTTCATAATAGAATGTACTGGCGACAAATCGATGTTTTACATGGCGCATTACCATATTTTAATTGGAACAATAAATGCTACGGAAGAGAATAACGCGCGTGTCCAACAATCACGTTTTGGGTCAACATGTCTGGTCTATCGGTTCACAGTTGATCCGATCCTCTCGATCTGCCTCGACACGAGTGTGCCACCATCGCCAATCACTACATAACTGTCACTGCAGTATACACGATTTGAGGTCAAATCGTTCGGCTATTTTCATTATCCACAATATAAAGACCGCTGCACACGAGACTGGTTTTGTCACTGGGATCACTGCTGAGACTTGTGCTAACTGTCGCGCTGGATGGAAATGCCGTCACGGCGGGCTCGCGTGCGTGCATAGTCACAAGATAGATTTCAAAATTATAACCGGGGCTATTTTTCGTGCTTATTTCTCTGCTAGCGCTGAGCAAGAACCGTAAATGAATTTATGGCCTCTAACTAATTGTATTTGTAATTATTTTAATGTGTTTATTTTAATTGTATAATTGACTAATCCACCTGCTGTATGCATGATCAAAAAAAGGATAATAAATTTATTATTATTATTATTATTATTATTAGAACCAATCAGGAAACAGTATCTTGTCACGTGGGCAACACGGGCAAACGCCCACAAACAAACGTGGCGTCATAGCGGGTGTTCTGTTCAGAGGCAATAAACGTTCACTTTTGCTAACATTCGAATTGTCACTACGCGCGCACTAAAGCCTGCTTCAATATATACATGCATCGTATGAAGCGAGCACATAAAACTCCACAGCACGCTTAAAACCTAGCAAGGAATCTAGCGGCAAAACCAGTCTCGTTTGCACCAGATTTGGGTTACATAGCTTAAAAGATCTAACCTGCCAGTGGGACACTTCAACAAACCTTAATATAAATCACATTTTTGAGTGTCTGTATATATTTTCATGATCGAATTTTTGGAACGGATTATTCTGTTATTAGAATTCATCGATAATAGAAACAAAACAGTGTGGCAAAGGTGATTTAACAGTTAAGCGGGCACTTAGTGTATTTGGAATAGCGTGAAATGAAAAGTCAAATTAATTCAGCTGCAAAACAGTGTCCGTTTCTTTCGTATCGATCCGCCCAAAGCTTATACCGTATCATATGTATATATAAGTATTATATATGCCGGAGACTCACGGAATTCTTGCAAACGTATAATACATACATTACGCGAACTTGACCCAATTTTCTGATGGGACCATTCTTAAGGTTTATACGGCTTACACAATATACATACCGATGCCCGCTCTGGGCTCTTCCTAATAAAAACACTACTCTATTTTTCTTTATACTTGAATTATGACATAACATATATAATCATAGCTTCCTTAAGGTTGACCTACACCAACCGATTGCAAGGGTGGTATAAAATGACGGCACTTTAAAATGACTACTCTTCATGCCGGTATAGCGGTAGTAAAATGAATTAAAACAAATACAAGCAATATAACAGCAATATTTAAATTTTAAACGCGATCTGCATATATTATTTAATATACTCTCTATATTGTTAGTAAAGATCGGGAGAAAGTCTTAAACACTACGGTGCAAACATTTATACGTCTGTCTCACTTATTATAACCTCAGTCTCATTCGCATGTACTTGAATGAATGCGCGTCAGTGTGCATATTGAACTAAGCTGTGAAAGGGAGGTGGCGTGCTCTATTTAACTTACTAATTGCCCCACTGCAGACGCGACACTTGCGCACAACGGGTCAAGTAAAAAGAAAGAGATAAAAAACAGTCATTTTCTATCTCACTTCATGGGACACGTTTCCCCTTCGGGCACTAGCAATATACAAGTTATTAAATATATGGCGACCTGTCGGTTTCCATTTAATTCTATAAGATGAACAGATATAGCAAAGCAGCTTAGCGAAATATTATTATGAAGTGAAGATCAGCTATGTTAAAAAAGGTTATGTTAAGCTAATGTTCCTGTCAAAATCGACATTTACGAGAGCAAGCGGCGGGTGAAATTACACGCGGTAATTATTTTTTATTTCTTTGTACATTTATTTCAATTTTTTATTTGAATGGTATATCTTGATCACAAATGAAAATCCTTTAAAAAAATAAACAAATAGACGAAATCAGCATAATGTATTGAGAAAAGTATTCTAATTAATATTTTAATAGAATTGTTTTTTGTTTAATTAAAAGTTATACTACATAAAAAACAACAAACAACGTTACATAAAATACAAGTACAAAACTTTAAAATATATTTTCGTCAGCGTTCTACAGACACAAATTTCTTTATTTCCCACCAGATGGGGTTGTATACGTTGTGATATTGCACTTTGATCTCAAACAACGTTATTTCATTCACGTTTCTGATTCAAAACAAAGAGGCAGAACTGTAAATAAAATGTTATTGTACGATCTATATGTGTGTCTCCATTCATTCATTTTTCATGACGTGTCACATACGATGAAAAACCGTGTATCTAACATTTCACCTTTCAGCCATCCGTACACAATCTCGTGTCTTGTGCAATCAAGAGGTTTCGATAAAACTTTAATTAATCTGAATGTCGTGAGAGCTAAGTGCCCGATACATTTACGATCAGGCATAAAAACCGATGAACTGGCTTCCACTGATATAGAAACAACTTTTAGGTACAGCCACTTACAGTTCGATATTCCGATTTCTGTTGTCTTGTGTGTTATGATATCGTGCCGCATTGTTAATGCTGTCATCAAAGCCCGCTTTAGCCGGTTTCTTACTAGCTTACCAGCAGTCCAAGTGTTGCCAAACATTTTTGAGTAGGTATTTAAAGCACGGTGAAAATTTGTGTTTCACTTCTTTCGTAATGTCTGCATGCAAAATCGAAGACCTGACTAAATGGTAGTGGTGCCTAGTAGTGATGCCACGAATAGTGATTTTGCCGAATACCGAATATTCGGCCATTTTCTCGGTCGAAGCGCCGAATATTCGGCGGCCGAATGTTCGGCAAATTATGTGTACATTTCGCGGGTGACAGGTTACGACTTATCCCATTACGGAGCGTGCGGTAGCAACGCCGCGGGCGTATTTGTTTCATTTGCGCAACTAGACCATGTCACGACACGCATTATTTGTTCATTGTTACATCAAATTTGTGTTATTAATAGTCCTTATTACTAAAAAATATCACTGTTTGTTCACCAACAGCTTTACAAAATAATACTATTTAAGAAAAAATCGCATATTTTTGAGTAATATGTGCGTTTTTCCCCATGATTTGATATTCGGTATTCGGCCGAATAGTACGCAACATTCGGCCGAATACCGAATATTAAAAAAAGTGGCCGAATAGGCCGAATACCGAATAGTAGCCGAATATTCGTGGCATCTCTAGTGCCTAGCCAAGGCATAAATTTTTTACTTTGCGAAATTGTATTTGAAAAAATGTTGTTGAGGCATTTTAAAACATTAATATCTTCGAATTTAGTATTTAATAAAAAAAATTCATCAGATCATTTTGTCAGGTCTAAATGTCTGCCCAGCTGATACAAAACTGTCTATTATACGTGAGTGCGAGTAAAAGTCTACGGGTAGGTTGAAGTGTGAGAGAGAGCATATACCGCACCACAGCACACGTCTTCTACTCACACTTCAACCTACCCGTAGCGTCTTATCCGCACTCACGTATAATAGACAGTTTTGTAAACGCCTGGCAAACATTTATAGCCGACAAAATGATCTAACTTATTTTAATTTTTATTTTATTAAATACTAAATTTGAAGGTATTAAAATTTCGAAATACCTCAACGAGTTTTTTTGCAAATATTAAGTAATATTTCACATGATATCTAAATACACGTCACGC
This sequence comes from Xanthostigma xanthostigma, assembly GCA_963575645.1. Classification (NCBI taxonomy): domain Eukaryota; kingdom Metazoa; phylum Arthropoda; class Insecta; order Raphidioptera; family Raphidiidae; genus Xanthostigma; species Xanthostigma xanthostigma. Next base: position 21,525,180 of record OY754468.1, read on the forward strand.
TATCACGCATCACATTTAATGTTCACTCTAACTTTCGCCCAGATTATAATTTATCAGTTAAACTGAAGCACAACGTAACGGAAACATAAGTTGATGTAAATGGTGAGGAAATACACACATTGTTGCAAGTTTTCGATGCAGTTGTGACGTATTTAGTATTCATTTGACGTCTGCAGCTTTTGTAACATTGAAGGGTGACTTTTCAACCGACTGAAATATTCAATCTCGACGAAATTCATGCATTAAGACAGATGTTATGTAACAAAAAAAAATGTCTTCTGAATAATTCCACACGCATTACAGATTTTACATTCGTCTTAAATCCGGAAATTGTTTTTCACTGCATATAAATGTCACAATTCGTGTATTTTTTTTCGATTTCTCTAGAGTCTGTCTGAAAGAATCAATTAATCATGTTTAGCGTCCCCGTTCTCGATTCCTTGGCATAATGGTTGTCATGATAATGGATGTTTTAAGATTCTATTAAATGGTTTATAGACTCTTCTTTTTTATATTGATACCAGCGCCATTTTTCTTTTAACAAAAGTAACATTATGAATCATATCAATGTCAAAGTTTTATTCACGTTTTATTAAATATTATCTCTGGCGTTATGATGAACTGATATAAACCGCGTATAAAAGATGTTATTTCGATACCGATATCAAAATGGCAGAAATCAAAAGCATCTATATGTCAAATAAGAAAAAATTGAGCACAATTTTAAATCAAATACTAAATCACTGTTTTTTTTATATATACAGTGAATTTCATTTAATTGTTTGCATTACAGAAACTTTCACATAAAATGCATTTGAATCTCCCATGGACTACTGATCTATGTTGCATTTTATGTGGAACGAATTCCTGTAATGCATTAATTATTCCACTGTATGTATATTTAAGACCACTAACTACCAAAATTACCTAGATTTAGTGGCAAATCACTTCATTTACTATTATTTCATAAAAATAAATTAAAAATGATATTGACGCGTTCACGCTGATGATGTCAGTGGGTTAGCGTCTATAATCTACAATCTCTCTCTTGACGCGTTCACTATAATTATCAGATTATCAGCTCACTATGAGGGTTTCTTGTAAATCTACAATCCTGCTTTTAACAACGCTATAAAAATCATTTGGATGTACCAAGAGTGCAGTTCTAGCAAACATATACGTTGGACTCATCATTATCATATTATATACAATAAGCTTTTACGTTTATCAAAAATCGTCTGTCACTTAATGGCATTTAAAAAGACAAAACCAAAAACTATTACTCTTATTTTTTTAAACAAATTTCACTTGCAACTTTCAATAATGTTAACAATAATGTATTTAATGTTGCTTTCATTCCAGGAATTTTTGCACAATATAATTTGTGGTGTACCTACATGAAAATATGTTATAGTTACGTTCGCAATTAATTAACTTAGTAAAGTAATATGCAAATTTCTAAATCCTTAAACTCATTCATTTAAAAGTTTCAATTAAAAACTCAACACTCACCGTGTCTTATTCACCTAACTTCATTAACCCGGTTAATTTTAATAACCCAAAACTAAACAAGACTATATAATTATATAGAAGTTTTTAAAGTATAGTTTATGCACTGCAGTTCTTGTATCGTAAAATTATCAACCTTTTGTTTTCATGCACTGCATACACTGGAAGTTTTCTTGTTTTATGTGTATTTTTCCTAAGATAAATATTATTATATTTATGCAGAAGTTTCTCTATATGTCTTTTATATACATTAGGTAATATGAAAACAAAACTTCGTGGAACGAATATGTAGAGTTATGCACACGGGACTTTTGTACATTTACCTAATGAAAATGTGAATAAATAAAGCTATCGAAGCAAACTGCATCATTATCCCTACGCCAGTACCTTGTGACAAGTAGCGACATTAGAGCGCGCTATCTTGTTGACACTGTCAGACAGACATCTCCTCACAATCTTCTTTACAGAAGAAACTAAAATATGTACAGTAATATTTATGATTTAATTAAAGCGAAGACAATACAAATTTTCAAAAAATGTGAACACGTCATTTAAAAATAATCGCCATGATCCGAATTCAGTTACGTTCAGATACGTTTTGTATCATCTTCAGATGATACAAAACGTATCGAAACGTCAGCATTAAATGTAAGTTTAAAAAAAATCAGTATTGCTTCATTTGGATCCTTATGCCACGGATTTTTTTCCAAATACCTATCATTAACTTCAATGAATCACAGTTACCTACTCTATTTATTGAATAGTCAAATTCATTATTTTTATTACTTAGAAGTTGTTGTTTTGTTTGTTTATTATTTCTATTTCATTTCCATTATATAAGAGAAGTACTTTGAGTTTGTTTATTTGTTTTGTTAACATTTTTATTGTTGTAAATAAATATTTTCCACCACAACCAAGGGCAGTTTTGTTACACTAATGTACTTCAAGTAAAACGTATTTTGTGGTTCTTTTTTAGTACCTATTTAATGATTCGAAATACCAAAGGTCCAAGAAAAAAATAAAATATAGTTTAAAAAAAACTAAAAAACACGCTTTATATCGCACTAAAAAGTAAAAAATAATTGTTTTAAAATAAGCTTAAAAAGCGTGGGGCGCTTTGTTCCACATTTTCGTACATCGAGCGCCCAACGCTTTTTAAGCTTATTTTAAAACAATTATTTTTTACTTTTTAGTGCGATATAAAGCGTGTTTTTTAGTTTTTTTTAAACTATATTTTATTTTTCACTTTTTAGTTTGAGGATCTATAAAAGAATTTATTAATCCTGGGGGTCCTAATAAGGATAATGGGAAACTGTTATCAAATTATTGCATTGTCATCGGTCCTTGATACGTATGCAAAGTTTCAAATTAATCTGAGGATCTATAAAAGAATTTATTAATCCTGGGGGTCCTAATAAGGATAATGGGAAACTGTTATCAAATTATTGCATTGTCATCGGTCCTTGATACGTATGCAAAGTTTCAAATTAATCAGACTTCGGGAAATTGGTGAAAATAAAGCGTTTACTACAGAGGATCTATAAAAGAATTTATTAATCCTGGGGGTCCTAATAAGGATAATGGGAAACTGTTATCAAATTATTGCATTGTCATCGGTCCTTGATACGTATGCAAAGTTTCAAATTAATCAGACTTCGGGAAATTGGTGAAAATTATGCTCAAAGATTCCGTTACGGAGTTAGTTACATACATACATATTTACAACCCAAACTAATATAAAGCGTATAAAAACTCAATCTGTTTACCGTACAAACGCTACACATGATCTGGATTAAATGATTGTTAATTACAGACGCTCGACAACTATTAGGAATCTATGTTAACGAAATATTACTGTACTCACTCACTCACTCACACACACACACACACGTACACATACACGATACGTCTCCATGCATATTTATTAGAAAACTTTATACAATATAATATAAAGGTCTTATAGGTTTCTTGTGCCCTTTATTTTATTATGCATAAAAGGCATGGATTTGTTTACATATGTGATGTTGATCCCGAATTCGAGGATAAGCGTGTTTTCCTAAATAAACTGAACTATAAATTGAACAGAACTTCGTGGATAGAGGATTATTACTGATTTCAAATAATAGTAAATTACAAATTAGGCCTTGAAATGTCGCTAGCAGTTCAATAAACTCTACATTAATACAGGCAAGGATTTAATTCACTCTTATTACATAGTTGGTTCTTTTTTAATTTTTTTTTGCCAATATTAATTACTCGAAATTTAAAATAAGTATGGCAAACTAAATCATTTAAGGTGGACTATAGCAGTACTGCTGAAACCCCTATATTTCTGTACACAGCTGTAAATAGTGTAGGTATCTATTATTGTAAAAAAAAGATTTTTTCTAAATTAGAAAAGCAGACAATACTGCTTCACATCAATATACCTAATGGTGTTTCATTTCATAATTTACAAATTTACTATAAGTGAGAAAGGCCACTCTTGTACCTTTATAAGCTAGAAACTCGGGTTAGTGAAAAACCTCCATAAGCGAAAAACTTACTTAGCCAGGTTCGACTGTACACAGGTGAAGTTACGATGAAGGAAGGTTTTGGTTGAGGATCATAAATAAATAAGCTTTACCAATGTTTCGCTAGTGGCCAACGTTTCTAAAAATTTATTTTCATCTTCAGGGCCTATGAACATGTATATATGTTTATAATTTATCTAAATTATAAACAAATATACATTTAGATAAATTATCAACATATATACATGTTCATAGGCCCTGAAGATGAAAATAAATTTTTCGAAACGTTGGCCACTAGCGAAACATTGGTAAAGCTTATTTATTTTTTATCCTCAACCAAAACCTTCCTTCATCGTAACATTCTATTGGATCAACACTACTTTATATTAAAAAAGAGTGTTCAAAAATAATTACTATACCGACCGTTTCTGTCCTATGATGGTTACTTCGAGGAACCAAAATAAATGGTTTGCACAAAATAATTCTACGGTAAACGGCACTTTTCACTCATGCTTGTGGCAATCACTATCATTGTTAAACATAGCTGACTGTGTCTGAACTGCGTTCAAAAATAATGTATTAACATTCTGCAACAAACCTATGTTATAAGTTATAACCTATGTAAATAATAATAAATAAGCATGGCAAGGCATCAAACAAGAAATGTGTAAACGCACCTTATCACGAATGTGACATAATAAGGAAGAAGAAGAAGAGGAGAGACGGAGACATACTGAAACGTCATGTACGCGTCGCTGACATCGCGACGTCGACATATATCTTTGTGTGTGTTTGTGCGTCAGTGTGTGACAGAAGAGCGTCGCGATGACGGCGCACAACAAACGTATAACTTATACGGAAACGATCTGCCTCCTAGCGCGACATCCCACCAAAGCATAGCGCAAAGAGAGCTTATTGTGCAATCGAAAACGTCACGCCGGGGCTCGTTAAATTTCACTATAATAATGTGTAGGTACCTGTGTGGACTCACGGCATCAAAGAAGACTTACGGAAGGGCCAGTAGTCAATACATATATTTTATACCGTCTATATTGCTAGCAAAGATCGGGAGAAAGACTTAAACACTACGGTGCAGACATTTATACGTCTGTCTCACTTATTATACCTACTCTGAGTCTCATGCGCATGTCCGTGAATGGGTGCGCGTCAGTTTGCACATGGGACTAAGCTGTGAAAGGGAGGTGACTTACTCTATTCCACTTATTAATTGCCCCACTACAGGTACAGACGCGACACTTGCGCACAACGGGTCAAGTAAAAAGAAAGAGATAGAGAAACAGTCATTTGCTGTTTCACTTCATGGGCCACGCTTCCACTTACGGCCACTAGCAAAGTAGAAGTTATTAAATATATGAGTCAATATGCATTTTTATGCGCATGATCAAGGCCAACGTGTTGAAAATAGCTTTAGTACTGCAAAAATAATATTTTTATTAAAAATTTATGTGAGTTCTGGCCGGTAAGTTTTTGATTTTGGTGATATTTAGTAGGAGAGATTGTCATTTTTATTACGAAAGTTATGTTCATTACTTACCTAATAATCAAATTTCAGAATTAGTAATTTAATTATTTGATGAATACAACATTGCAGCCTTTCCAGGATAATTAAGAAGATTTTATAAAGGTTTTTAATATCTTAATTCCTATTGGCCAAGTAGTCAAATAATTCGATCACTCCTCAAGTGCAGGGACTTGTGATCTGCTTAAGCTCCGCAACGACTGTTGCGGATGCGGATGCAGTTGTAAAAATTATGCTAAATGCTAATGCTCCGCGATTGGAAATGCAGACGTTTGTAGACATTTCACAATTATTTGACGTTATCAAATGCAAAACGAAATTTTAACATTCTAGCCCAAAAAAATTTTTCTTTTCTATAAAAACTTTGATTATTATGGATTTAGCAACATCTTATATACAAGGATAACCGCGAAATGTTCGGCGATATATCTATGTATGTGTGTAGGTATAGATATAACATAGGATTACGCACTATGTGGTTCTTCCAGCATGTTATACGGAAAATGCAGTAATACCTATTAATGCAGAAACACAACACAAATGCCTGCCAGGCCCAGGCAAGCTGCTTGAACCGCGCTCTCTAATCGTCTTATCTGTTTTCCTCTCTCGGTTTTCCTTGTGTTTTCTTTATAAACAAAGCTTTGGAAATGAAACTTCACATAGATATCACAATACAACGCTACATCGAAGGGAGAAGTTTATTTTATCTACGTACATCGCCCCGAAACAATACTTTTTTACAACCTACGTACCGATTATTTACTCGCTATTGGTATAAAGCAATTTCTAATTTGTTGAAATTGGATTCGGAAAACGGTGCTGCGTAAGGTTTTACAAAACTCTATACATGTAAGATGTTCTATAATCTCAAATAGGAAGAATGCTGAAGCAGTACACGTGTATTCCATTATGTCAATGTAATAAGGTTCTGCTTTCAATTTGTTCAATGTTGATTGTGCGTTGTCTGAGCTACAAAATTTTCAGCAAAAATGTATGGATATTGCGTTCGTAATTTGGATTCTACCAAAAACGTTATAAATCCATTATCCAAAATTAAGAAGAATTATTCATAGATTTTTGTTGGAATATTTTGTGTGATATTAATTATTATATTATCTATAAAAGTTATTTCAAGAGATGAAAATAACATATAGGTTGTAAAATCTATGCAAGTTTCTCCAAAAGGTTGCATCTCATTTTAACAATATGTTTGTACTGTGCGATCGGCGAAAGAAGACCGGTGGGGAAAGGGCAAGAAGTCGCTGATGTGTTCCCAAATTATCGGAATTCATAGGCGGCGCATGGCATGCAAACAATGTATAGCTTTAAATTTTAAGGCATTATTTTGAGCCTCTAACTCGCACATTTTAATTACATTCGCTATGACCTCCCTAGCGCCACTTCTAACTGATTTTCCCTTTTTACTTTCCATTTTGATGATATTCAGACAACACCTCTCAACTTAGTCCGTGGACGCACGCCTATGTACTGTCTGGTGTATGATTTTTTTGTACTGTTAGCAAGTGTCGCTGTATAGTCGTACGGCTATAGCAATAGTACAATTATCGCGATAACACAATTGTTAAACGTTTGGTCGACTGGACTCCCTTATTGCATAGAAGCGGTTCCAGGATCATTACCTTTTACTAATATTATGTAATATAAAATACATGTGCGCTCTTCTGCAATAAGGTCATAGGACTACATTCCATAGACCGGTCTTCTTTTAAAAATCCAACAGTACTGATCATATTCTCTACGGATTTTTTTTCAATTACAAATAAATCCATAGAAAGCGTCGTCATCCTGAAGGCAACTTATAGATTGAAACCTTTGAGGTGTAACGTTAAAATTTTAGTCATACTAAAGCATAGCTATCTATAGTAATTAGACCAGTGCAGTTAGCTTTTGATAAGGACAAAATTAATAACAGAAAACGAATGATGAGGAAGGGAAGAAACTGCCGTCAGAAATACAGAAATCAAAAATTCAAATGCAAAAAAGGCCGGAGGGATGTGGGGGGCGCGTTTTAGGGGTCAAACGCGGTTTTTCGTTTTTTCCGGCGAAAGTTGACCTCCAATCGAAAAATAACTTTAACTGTACATTTTCATATATAATTGTCAAAATTCAATTTGAATATTGTTCAAATTTGGCAATTATATATGAAAATGTACAGTTCAAATCATTCATAAACGGGGAATTCAATGTTACATTTACAAATGTAATACACCATCTGAAAGTAGACATTTTAACGAAGAAAACCCCATAGTACGATTTTTTAAAATCTGAAATTTTTGCATTACTTTTTTAGGTTGAAGTTAGAGGTAATTTTTCGGTTTTTTGTTAATATTGCATTGGCAAATTAATTTTTTTATTCGAAAAAAATACAGCTTATTAAGGACATAGAAAGGTAAGTCTCCTGAAAATTTCATGAAAAAAAAATCATTTTTGCAGGAGAAAAAAATTAAAAACGAATAACACGGTTTTTTCGATATTTCTCTGAATCTTTAAGGTTATGTGAAAAAATTATATTTATAAAAGTTGTAGATCTTTTTAATACCTACAACATTGCCATGCAATATTTTTCGATTGGAGGTCAACTTTCGCCGGAAAAAACAAAAAACCGCGTTTGACCCCTGAAACGCGCCCCCCACATCCCTCCGGCCTTTTACGCATTTGAATTTTTGATTTCTGTATTTCTGACGGCAGTTTCTTCCCTTCCTCATCATTCGTTTTCTGTAATTAATTTTGTCCCTTTTTCACTTGATTTTGGGCTAACTGTACTGGTCTAAATGTATATTGCATTTTGTGATTACAAAAATGAAATCAAATGTAATTCTAAACAAAAATGATAATATTTAAACATACCTGTCCGTTTAACGAACCGAACATTCAATGCACTAGAAGGTAGTACTCACCTGAAAAAAAAGAAAAACATGATTAATATAAATATACACCAATTTCATCACTGAATTATAATATTAATCACCTAACATACACAAGATTTATGAGACGTTAACCTCGCCCAATGCAACCAATTCTCCTTTAAACACGCACCATATTATATTTTAAATGACATATATTAACAATTGTAATTAACATATTAACAATTGTAATTAACGTAAGATCAAACCTTTCATAATATCAACGGTTCACGCTACAATCGATCGTGTAAAAATATTCGTAAAACATTGTTTTTATTAGCGCACCAAAAGTAAGACAATTGTTCAAAATTACGATTTTAATAACATAAAATATTGATTTTATTAAATTTAAGCAAGTTGTTTTGATAATATGAATAACACACACGCGTTTGAATTATGAATGTTCTATATTTAAATAATTTTTATGTTCACAGTTAGACGGATAGTTTATTTCATGATCAAGTAATTCAACTTAAAAGACAATTTTTATTACATTGCATAATGGTAACGTTACTTGCTAAATATAATTACTAACTTATAATTAAATGTATAAAATGGAATAACATTAGGAATGCACTTCGGAAACGAACAACTAAATACCTATTGAGCAAACTGCAAGACATTCAGATCATGGAGTTACATAAACTATTAACTGAGAGTATTGAATAATTTTAAACAAAAATTATTAAAGCCAAAGTTATATCATGACCGGCTATATAATTATAAAGGTACTTGTAAATCAAAGTTACTACATAACAAGGTTGCCTCGTTTCGTTTAACACTAACGTGGAGATTATGTCATTCGGCGGACTTGTTAATTGATTGCGTGGCAACGGCTATTGTTTATAAAATTTAATGGCAGTATTTAACAAATGTCAAAGGAATCAAAAGACAAAATATTTATATTATTTGTAATAAATTGAATTTTTATGGTAAGAGATTCACATAGCCTTAGTTAACATGACATTTTTGATATTTTCATTATAGGTTGGTAAAAATATCAACGCTCCACCAGCTGATGTCATTTCCATACTGATTGTTCAAATGGAAAATGAGGCAACATCTGTAATCCTACTAACCTTGAGGGACTCGTAAATACAAAAAAAATACGAAGAAGTGCGAGTAGAACTCGCACTTGAGGGTTTAGTAGCGTTATACCAATATAATAAAAATTAAGTTTATCACGTAATAATCCTACTAATATTTAGAAATTAATGATTTTTGATTTTTTTCCATATTACCTGCACAAATATTTCTCGGGCGTAATGGTATATATTATTATTACTCGTGTGAATGGTAAAAATCGCGGGCGCTCGTTTTAACATGTCATTATTCGTCAGCAATGCAGCTCATTACGCCACTAGATTTACCATTATGTGGTGGAATGAGTTTGTTCCGAGTGAAGCAGTTCGTGAGTCAATGAGTCGGAATATATAATAGCACCTTAGATGATAATAAGTATACACTGTATAATTAAATAAATTTGTACACATATACAAAATCACTGGTCGTCACAGACTCTGACTTGAAGCATGTGCGTGACGCAAATTAAAAAAAAGTAAAAGAAAACAATATTCACTGTGACTGCTTCACATGTGTCGATGTGGCCGCCAGCTATAATTTTTCTTATTGTAAAATTATGTATATGTAATAACAGAAAATAGAATAAACTATACGTAATAGAATTAAAGGGACACAGACGGACATGACATGAAATACTGTATACGAGAGTATTTCAAAAACACGTCATGGACACACAAAAGCTGACAATAAGAAGTATCTAAACCAGGCCTGGGCAAATGGCGGCCCGCGGGCCGGCTCCAGCCCGCAGTAGACTTTCGTCCGGCCCGCGAAGCATTTTATAAATGATTATTATATGAGCGAAAATAGTTTGCCAATATAATTTGGCGCATAAAAATTTTTTTTGAAAAATAGTAGATAGCAAGGGCACAACAGACGAAAAAAACGTTTTTGTTGCGGAATTGAAAGGACATTTTTTTTGCTCTCCAAATTTTTGGCCCACGGTCAAATTTTCATCAGCAATGTGGCCCGACGATCAAAAGATTTGCCCGCTTTTGATCTAAACCATCAAGTTTAAATATTGAAATTTACAAAACTAAAAACTTATTTCTATAATTTCTGCATATAAGTACGTCAGTGCTATCGCAAAACCGCAAACATAAACACGAAATTTCGTGTTAGTACGACATTATAAAATTATGCGTAAGTCTTTGAACTACCAAAATTAAGATTTTTTACACGGCACAGCTCAGGTGTGATCTACAACCTCATTGGCAAGCACAATCGGTGCTCTTTTTAGTTACCCAATTAGAGAGTCTTTAAAGACGTGCGATACAATATCGGCAATTTGACTATTATTTTTAAATTGTCTGAAAATGTTCATATCGTAGTAGTATTAGCCCACAGGAATTTTTATTCCACTTAAATCGTTTTATAGTATAAAATAGCATTCAACATATAAGTTGGCGCTAAAACACGAGCCGCTATGTTTACCTACTGTGACGTCATTCTTGTAGTAGACACACAAATGCCAATAAGGCTCGGTATCGTTTACACGAAGCTCGTTTAGTGTTTTACTCACATGCGTGTGTTTACATAATATGTGTTTACTACAATTGTGACGTCACACTCCTAATCGTCATGGCGGGCTGCGTTTTTTTTACATGTAGAAAAATTGCAATTTTAAAATTCGTGTTTTAGTTAATACAAATCGATTATTTCTGATTTCTTATTCGATAATTTATGTCTTATTCGTGTAAATCATTTATTTTTTACAGTGTCAAATTAGTTGGCGCAGCGTAAAATTTTATTTCCAATGTTGTGCAACATTGCGTAACGCAGTAGTGCCGAGTGACGTTCAAAGAATTTTCCGGTATTCCCGACGCTATAATTTTTTAACGTTCCTTGTATTAAGATTTTAGGTGCACATATATAATAAACATATTTTGCATGTTTTTGGTTGTACCTTAATTAAAAAATATTGTATGTACTGCATGTAATTTCGGTTTGATCCTTTCATAGGGGACCAGCCTACGAAACATGTGTACAGCGAGTGTCGCATTTCCTGTCAAACGCCAACAAATTATAGTTATTAAATGAGTGATAATTATTGTGGTCTAACTTATATACACACTGATATTGTTTATAACAGGGACGGACTGAGTGAATATTATTTTCACATTAGCATGACGTAGTTACTATATAAAATTTATTTCTTAATTTACAATATTTTTTTAAATTTTTAATCAAATCATTAATTATAAATTTATTGTAACCCAAATGAACGATAAAGATCAATTTACATAACTTTTTTAGACGCAACTTGAGAGTTACTCTTTTCTCGGACGGAAGTGACGTGCTTACGCAATTTCCGTCATTTAAAGTTATCGGGTGACAGATGGCGGCATCGTAAAAACCATCGTGAACGAAAGGTGATACATAACTAAGGACGCAAACCAATTTTGTGATCGGATTGCGTTATATAAAGTCATCGACTGACAGATGGCAGCACTAAAACGCATTTGTAGGAAACATAGCTACGAACGCAAACGAATAAGCATAGCCGCATCGTAATTTAATTTACGAGTGATTTAATTGATGAGTGAATATTTTTCAAACAGTGAGAGTGGTAAAAACAAATTAAAAGAAGTTTTACTTCAATCGCCCGTCGCATTCATGTTTATGTAAATTTTAAATTAAGTAATTAAAAAAGTGTATCGATTCAAATATTTCCAAATATTTTATTCCGATAATTATTACTATTTTCTAATATTTTTTTATCGTCTGATTCCTTTTATAATGAAATAAAATTAACAACTATAGTCAATAAAAAGTCTGAAAAATTACTAGTCGTTATTTTCATTAAGGGCAATCACTAAATACACATATTAGAAAAAAGGATATAATCACAATTATTGTCATTATCAAACGGTTTTGTTATAAATTATAAATTTAAAACAACTGATTAAGTATGCAGAAATCAAACAGGTAAATAAAAAAATTGCTTCATTAATACGGTTTAAAAAATTCAGTAACTTTGGAATATTTTATTAATAAAAACATATAATATTCCGGTAAAACGAACACAAAATGTCAATTTAAAGCATCTCCTAAAATAAAACAAGACATAAATTTCGTCATTTTTCTAAATCAATAATGAACCAAATTAACAAGGATAGTGAAAAATGTTTATTTATATAAATACAACTTTTATTGATATTTTAAAGTATTAAATACAATTAATAAACAAATTATCACAGCACCTGCTCGTTAACTATTTTAACAACCTCTCTAAACATCGAGTTTCAAAATATCATGTTCTTTTTATAATAGTTTGAGTAACGTTACAATTTTTCGTTTTATTGATACTTAGAAAAAAACAAATAGGTATAGGTACTAAAAAATAGCAGATGTTATGTCAAATTTTTACATGCGGATATCAGTGGCGTAGCTAGGTAACCAAGGGCCCTGGGGCAAATAAAAAAATGGGGCCCCACTGCTATCTAAACTGGTTAGGTTTTATCAAGTAAAAATATTAAATATACAAATACTTTAAAAATGCTAAGCTACTTTATCATCGATGATAAAGCTCTTATTGATATGATCAGCTCTTTTTCGTGCACTGCAGGACAGGTAATAAAAATATTAAACAGTAACAACATAAATTACAATTAATACTTGCTGTAGATTTGGGCAATAAAACGAAATAGAAAAGATTCAAGGGTTTGTTATATAAAGGTCGGACCTACCAACTGACTAAATAACAATTATATTTACAATCTTTTTCTAGCTTTAGTTTTTGCAAAAGTATCAATGACTTCGGTTAAATTCAGGCTTGATGCGGACATCAATATAAGTGGTACTAAAATTTTTAGTACCACTCATATTAATGTCCGTCACGTCAATAAATCGTGTCAAATCTATACATTTAGAAAACTAAAATTATGGACAAAAAGAAGAAACCCAGTGGTGCATTTAAACGTAAACAACGCCAAGAAAGAGAAGATAGTAAACAAAAATTGACCAAAATTGACAAGTTTTTTAGTCAGCCTTCTGCAAGTATTTCTGGATAAAATATTTCTATTGATAGTGACTCAAATAATGTGGTAAAACCAAATAAAATTGAACCACTATATTGACCAGTACTAAAAAATTTATTGACATTAGCTTGTACTTACACTCCTGATACAGCATTAATTTTTTAACCGTTCTCAAAAAAAAATTTTGACTCGAATTCACAATAAAACTATGAATAATAAAACGCACATATCGCTATCCGTCAAATTGACAACACTGCCAACCCACAGAAAGAATTTAGGGGAATTTCCTGGGTATAACTTTCGAATTTCTCTTAACTGAGTTGCCATGATTAAAGTCGGGTTGCAACCTGTCATATTTATTTTGATAATGGAGAGATTTTCAAAAGTTCAGTTCGATCGAGATTTTCTGTTAAGGATTCGAGGGCCCCCTGAGCTTGAGGGCCCCGGGGCATTGCCCCGCCTAGCCCCTCGGTAGCTACGCCACTGGCGGATATGCTCACAGCAAATATTTATTATTATTTTATTTTGTCCATAAACCAAAACCGAGGTACATAATTCTGACACTTAATCTATCATCAGAAATCATTAACCACCTAACTAATCATATTAGAGAAAAAATCTACAAATTTTTCAAAATCTACTCTTAACAAGAACATTCAATCAAATCTTTTTTTCTGGTTTAAGTGTTAAAAAGAGTATTCGGTCACTTCAGTCAACTAATCGTCGACTACAGACTAGTCAAAAAGTAACCAATTATATCATCACAAATAGCATTTTTTACTGAAAAGTTTAACAAAACTTTTGTATAGTATTTTACAAAAATATTTTTATATGTAAATATTTTCAGTCTAATAATATAATTACAAAGTTCGTTTTAGACACATAAATGCCTATAGCAGTGATTCAATGGAATTTTTTTTATATAAAAAACTGCACCAGGACTGCTGTTTGCCTGCGGGTTGTTTATAGCTATCTTATAACAAATAATATTGTTTAAATTATAACTTTGAAATACCGGACAACAACCCCAAACTGTGCATGATTTTATTCCTACAATAATTAATGTAATTATTAATTAAGACTAAAGAACCAAAATGTTCGTTGTAAATGCTATAACGCTTCTTGTTTATACGTTTAAACATCTTCTTTCTCATAAATTATTAATACGTTGTAATTAAATACTAAAAATGGTGATAATTGTTAACAAAAGCGATACGGTTCGGTAAGCAGAACCAGTAACAATACAAGAAACGCTATTAACTAAGCACCTTCTCTTCTCCCCGTTAAGTAAGGTATTAAGTAGTTAGCTATGTACGTATGTGTGTGTGAATGTAATGAGGAGGCAACTGTTTGGTCGGCTCTTTTAAATACACGAGGGGAAATGACTAAATAAATGAGTTTTATAATATAGTTGAAGGATGTGTGAGAGGTGGGCCGTGAAAAGAAGGCGGAGCAGCGGACGTAATGCAGATCTGTATGTGTGTAACGTGTGTGTATGTATTTATTATATGTGCGATGTGCAGTCTAATAACGAAGGAGGACACCAAAGTCATTTGCCCGTATTATTTATACGTATTAGTGAAATCATTGTTCCATAACAAAAGAATAAGAGGGCTGTGAAGATGCGTTATACTGTTTCCGTAACGAATATAACTGATATGGAGTTTCTTTTCTTTCAACTCGGTACAAAGAAAATAATAAACAATTATTTAAAAAAAACAAAAGACCCGACAGCACACAAATGAAATTGATAACTAAAAAAGAGGAAAATAAGTCGGAAAATCTCGACATGCTATTTGTTTCTTTCTTTTGCGTGTTGAGATTTTTCGAGTTGTTTTCCTCTTTTTTAGTTATTAATTAACTTTCTTGTGCAGGCGGCTTTCTTGTTTTTTTCAATAATTATTTTTTATTTTCTTCCCTTTATTAGCCATTTTTACACATTTGAGTTTTTTTTACTTTTTTTGTAGTTTGTGTGAATAAAAACTCCAAAATAATTAATGTATCCTATCACACTACTGATGTGCGAAAGGTCCAGTTTTGTAAAAAAAATTTCAAATAGTGTTAAAACTTTTCCATGTCACGCCAAGTTATTTTCAGTGGCAGCTGTCCTTAACTACATGAAAAGTCGAAGAGATTCGAACAAATCAACGAAAATGAACTTCACTTGTTGTCAATAATTTTCATCGAAACTTTTTAAACGGTTCGCTAAAACTTTTAACGCAAACGACAGCCGTTAATAAAATTGGCTAAATTGTATATAAAAATACGTGCTCGATTCAATAAAATGTGCTGATAATCCAAAACATTTTAAGACCGTCACATGCCTGAAGCGCGAAAAGGAAAACTTAGAAAAAGTGTATGTTGCGCTCTATAGAAAACTAAAACAGTCCGAATAAAAACGACATTGAATTGAATGAAATAGCTGTAAAAGAGAGAATTGAAAGGCGCCAGCAGTTTCTCTACAGATGAAGCTATATTCTTTAGCTGTGAAGAAATTACATAGATTCGCTGGGGAGTTAATCGGTTGAGCCATTGTTATAGTTACAGCAGAACATACACATAGGTGATAGTCATATTATTCTAAAGTCTAACTAGTGGTGGGTCGTTGACGATTTAACTGTATTACGTCAACTAGTTGAAAAATCAGTTGATTTCGTTGACTGGTTCACATTAACTATTAAAAAACACTAAACGGGATCGTTCCAAAAAAATTTAATTTCGGCGGTTTGAAATAATCAGTTTGCAAGTTGTTATTTTCTATATGAATAAACAATTTTCATTCGTCTGGATCTGTCTAGATTGAATATAATTAATAACTATTGTTGTTCGTGTATGGTGTCGGTTAATTCGTGAAAAGAATTGAATTGAATTGTAAATTATAGACGCTCAACATCTGAGGTCATCAGCGTCAGGCGAAGGCATGGAGAATAGATCTTTTGTTTAAAGGTGTTCATTGCCTTTTGTTAATGATAGAGGAAGTAAGTAGTTGAATCTAAAAAGTTTAATTCGTTGACAAACGGTTATCAGTTAATTGAAGTAATTCGTTGAATCAACGCCCACCACTAATTCTAAAACAGGTCACATAAAGCCAGTCGCATGGGTATTCCATATACAACTCCTTTGTCGGGCATTATACAGTATTCTAACCTAATTTTAACTACATTTGCACTTAGCATACTAATATGACATTAAAACAAGATCTCTTCCACTCTTAATTGGAACGCTTACGCGATTTTTTGTCCTTTATCTTCCGTAAAACATGTCTCATTTTCATAATTTATATTTATATGCGGATTTAAGTCTTTCATTATCTTTTATAGACAATGCATTTTCGCTATCTCCCATAGTAACCAGTCAGAATTACACAAAAGATTAGAATTTTTAAAAACTCACGTTAATTCAATTATTAATTTCTTATAAATATCAGAAAATATATCAGAAGTTATTATTTATGATTATAATACAAAAACTCAATTTTTCACAACAAGATCCAACTCTTGCAGATTATCCCGAAAATAACTAAATGGTTCTTTAAATGAATTTATTACTCTAAAAATTATTTTATTAGTAGCGACAAAATATGTAACCAATATAAAAATCGAACTTTTTGTATGAATTTGACATGAATCTGAGTATTAAAAAATTACCACAAAACACTCAACTACAAACATTTTTTTCTCTCGACGCACTTTTCGCTAACGATGTTAGCGCCATCACGAGATGGTTAGCTTTGAATTTTAATCATCTCCTGATGTTGCTAGCACAATTAGCAAAACGTGTGCCGAGAAAAAAAATGATGTTTTGTGGTTATTTTTTCATACTCAGTGTTTTAACGCACCAAAGGTTCCATCCCAAGGAATGACAAATCTTCGCAACAGATGTATTAAAATCTACAAAATTATTTAAGAAAATTTTACAATTAGCAGAAGCAATTCTTCGGAGCATAGAATGAAAATAAATCATAACTGATTGGCTTCGTTAACGTTGCGACAATCTTTTTTGTCAGCTTTGGAGAGGACAGTACGTTTACAAAATCATTTAGGAAACTGCGCGAATGTGGAAATTAAAATCGGTCTGGCTTGTTGGTATTCAAGTTACGTCTCTCTCTCCAGGTAACAGCAAGAGCGTATATTTTGAAATTATAATAAGCGGTTGTAAAGATCTTTGCGAAAGCGTACGAAATTGCTAAACCTAATCCAATGCAGGTGGTGTGTGCATTTTATTACAACAGAAATAGGTTGATATAATAATATGAATCTCGGTCGATGGATATGCAGCATGAGGTCGGATAAAACTCCGCTGTTTGTTGTGCACTGAACAAACACAGCGCGGCAGTTTGAACAACAATGCTTTCAATATACATACATATCATATTATGGGAAATTGAAACCCAGGATTATCTTCAAACTATATATTCTGCATAAAAAGAGCATCGGCATATACAAAACCGTTTCTATATGCAGCAGCTATTTTAAGCCACTATTTTTGCCTGGCTAACCTATAAACACGTATTTGTACTTCGTCGCCATTGAGATCTCGGAATTTTTGGACTACGTATTTATATTTTCAGTTTGTACATTTTAAAATTCAATTGATACCTTCACCCGTTCTCAAATTAATAACTAGGAACTCGGCTTTAAGGTCCGATGACCTCCGAAATTCGATCTTATTTCTACGATAGCCATACAGAAATGTTCAATTCGACAATTTCAAGCGTTCAAGTATTTCAGATTTCATAACATTTTCCTGTCTATATTTTACATAAACAAAAGCGGAAGTATTTGCTTACAGAATTTATATTACCACCATGTCTTAAAAACAACTAGTCAGAGAACTTTAGTCAAAAATGTATATCATTACATGGATACGAAAAGCTACTTATGTCCGTTTCTAAGGTCCTAATAGCGATAAAGTAAAATTGTTTCACCCTGTATAATTTTGTATAGTTTTCTACACAATGGTTGAGCTGAAAAAAGCAAACATTGTTCGGTAAGTCGCGTTGACGATGCGACTTTTTTCCACAAAAAAATGTACAAAACCTTTCAAACTGACATATTGACAAATCCGATGCATCCAGTGACTAAAGCAATTTTAATAAGTCTTTAGAAAATTTAATTAATCACATTTATAAAAAATGATACAAAACGCTTTGAAATAACCGATGTATAAGGTTTTAAAGATTGTCCCAACGCAATAAAACAACGATGCATATTTTCAAACCATCCGACAATATTATAAAATGAAATATCCAATATGAAATATTTTAGGAACATCATAAAAATACTTTTCGTCGTTTGAAGTCCGCATTAAGTTGTACGTGTACGTAAATTTTAACACACACTTGTATAGCGCCCTAAGATATCCTTGTAAGATATCTCTATACATTGATCGAGTTACTCGAGATATCGCAAGCAACTTCACGATAGAAAACGAAACTTAGGAGCTCGGAAAATCGGACGAAAATGGCCGTCTGCATGGAGAGAAACGGCAACTTCACTCGCGTTATCCTTTTTCTCTTAGATGTTTTTGTCAGCCAGTAGGTATCCTTAGTTGGGAAATAATATTTGTAATTTATCGAAAAATTTTAAATCACTTATACTTTACGGGCTACTCGACAAAATGTATCTACATCACGAAGTCGGTACGTTTCTTGTAGTAATTTGTAGTCAAGCTACTGGCAATAAATATAAAACAAGCCAAATGAAGAATTCATATTTCTATTTAAATCCCAAAGAATCAAGTTGGCTTCTTGATTTTCGATGGTAGATTTGCATACACAATAAAAAGAAGTGTGCATCATAGAAGGAGTAAGTGCACACAAGATACTATATACCTTGTATGCATGCAGACAGACGTGTTGTTTATGCTTCCGCGTTGCAAACAAAAATAAAATTATTTCTAAAAATTACATCAAACTCTTCTATCATTAGCATTATATAACTACGCAAGGGCGTACAGGATTTTCTTCAGGGAGGGTAAGCGTTATGACTAAATACATAATTTTTATAATTATGATTTTGTTTCGAAAATTTGAACAGCACGCAATGAAACTGGCGTTTTGTAGTAATTTTTATTATTTGCCTGAAAATTCAAAAAAAGTGTTTTTCTTGAATTTTTCACAAAGTTCGCATTGAGGCAGGCATATTATATTTTTATGTACCTATAGGTATGTGTTAATGGATGAATAAGTGAGTCGTGACTTTTATATTGTCTATAGTAATCTTTGCATAGATGACGTGATCTCGTGAAAATAAAGCTTCAGATTATCCAAGGCGAGTGACATATGGATACCCCTAACGGCACACGTATCAGTCTGCCAACATCAAAAACGATGTTGCCAAAACCAAAAAGTATGAATATATTATAAGACTTGTTATTTGCACAAAATAACGAGATAAGCTAATAAAATCCTTTTTTCGCAGTACTGTCAAATAACTATAAAATAGTTTCTGAATAGATTAGTTCATGGTACTATAAAAAAAATTCTAGCCAATTGGGCGACGGGACCATTCCAACTTCAAAAATGTTGACATTTGATTATAATAAAGAAAATAAAATTTCTGATATCGCGTGAGGTGACTCGGGTAATGGCTAGTATTCAATACGATATTTGCTATTCGTTGCCATGGTTACCTACATAATATGCTCTACGTCATGTAAAAATTAATCAAAGCAAGCCTATAACTAGTTTATTTATGAGATTCATAAAACAAAAGAGTGGCTAATTTTTTTTTATTTTCAAATATTTCCGAAACTATAAAGTTGAGAAAAAAATTTTTTTAACGAAACTTTCTTGTAAAAATAAATAGAACAATAAGTCGTTATGAAAAGTATACCAATATTATATAAAGAAAACAACGTTATAGCATATATCTCTTCTGCGCATGCGCCGATTTTCCCCAAAAACAATAGGGCTCTTCATATTTGCATACCAAACATCTTCACAAAATTTGGTTTTAATCCGCTCATCCGTTTGACCTGTATCGTGTTCACAGAGTAACCGACTAACTGCAGACGCACAGTTTTTCTAAAAATGTGTTTTGTGGATTCTGGGGACGTCAAGACGAAAAGATATTGTAAAATTTTTGAAAAATGATTTTTGACATTCCCCACTTGTGGGTTGGAATGGTAATAAATTATTAAACTATGTGAATACGAAAATTTTATTGAATAAAGTCAGAAATTATCGGTTTGTATTTACAAAAACACGAGATTGATATATTATTTCAAATTTTAAAAATTGCAATTTTTGACATGTTAATAAAGGCTGCTCGCTACGATGCATTTAAATGTGACGTCACAGTTGTAGTAAACACACATAATATGCATATATAAACACACGACACACGCACTTGTGTAAACACAGTAAACACAAACGAGCCAATTTTGGGTTCAGATTACAATAATAAGTATTTTCCCTTGGTTTGTCAGCATTATACAATATCTTCTGTTTCCGCCAAAGATATGAAAAAGCCCAAAAAAATTGACCTTCAGGTCAGACCGATGAATTTGGCAACAACGTGTCAAACGATCAACTTAAGAGCGCATCGTCTGGCCAGGACACACAATATTCTATGTTGTAAAGTTGCACCTAACACATAGTTTTTCTGTATATTATGTGGTAAGTGTACATTAGAGATGGTATGTATTACCTTAGGCACAAGTTACCTATATAAGATACTGCATAATATTCCATATGCAACGGCAAGCATCGCCACCCTCTCAGGTTCTGATCCCTGACATGCTGTCGAAGCGAACACGTTCAAATCCTTTGACAATAAAGCCGCTTGTATGTAGATACATAATATACAACATACCGAATGTACTCAAAAATACAGGACAATGTTTAATTTTTAGCATGATGTTGGGTACAAAACATCATGTAAAGAGCACTGACCATTTTAACTGGAAGACTTGATCTGATGTTACCAACAAGTGAATAATATTTCAATGTAATGCTTGCAGCATAAAAACTTTGAAACCTTAACTACCCGTCCCTTTAATTTTCATATTTCAAGAGTAGTAATAAACTATAAGCTGACTTATAATTGATTTAGTTTAGTTTCATTTACTTATTATAACATGAATATTGATAAAGTCATATTTCTGTTCCACTAGGATAAATGGTTTTGATGCAACAGAATAAGTTGTTATTTATGACAGCTCTCGATTCAAATCCGTGTTTACTATTATGAGCAACATTTGAACCAAAATCAAATATCTTTTATTGACTGAATATATTTTGCAATGAAGGAATGTTTATCTTTCTATAAAGTCACCCAACAGCTAGGGTTGTTTGGGTCTAGCACCAATTCATATTTTGGAATGATTAAATATTATTTATTCATAAATTGAAAAAAAAAACATTGACAGTATTACCAGTTTTGGTAACTGAGGGCTCGCTACTTGGCTATTCTCAATGACCAGTCTGAGTCTAATGCAAAGTCGTATGAATTTAATATTATCCTAATAATGGACGGCAAATTCAATTTCACCAAGTCTCAGACTGGAGCCTGGAAGTTAAGTCATACAACGTTTATATACAAATTTCATACAGTTTCGGCTGTTTTTAAAGTCATATTATTTCATAAAAGATGTGTATGTATATTAAGCATTTGAGGCGAATTTTGACATACCAAAATAAAATATTTTAGCACTTACTATATTTCATTTAAAAAAAAAACATTTACTTGTACTGTCATTCTAAAGTAATACAGTAAATATGCATAAAATGGCCTATTTTACTTTTAGTCTTTATTAAGAAAATCTATTAATAAAATTCAATTCATCCCTAGGAGCTCGGCTACAAGGCCCGACGACCTTATTTCTATATATACATATTTTTGTCCACATACCTGCAATTTTTTCTTAATATTATTATCATGATCATTATACACGATATCTAGTATAAATTAATTTTAAATTCAAAATCTAAGAGTACAGAGCCAATCTCGATACTCGACATATATTCTTTAAAAATCGCTTATTGTTTTCTTGCACAGTTTTAATATTATGTCCAATTTTCAATATCGAATTTTCTAGCTGCAAGATGCAAATATTAATATTCGGTTTAATATCAAGAAGTTCACACATCAGCGATTGCAACTGACACAGGAATGCATTTGAGTCAAATATTTCTCAACCTTTAAGCTTCCTTTGATTTTTGTGCAATAAAAGTAAATTATAAAATGCATTTAAAATATTAAAGTGCATTCTTGCAACATGATTCAATCATTCTTGATATTATATATCTACAAGTAAACAGGAAGATAATATTTTAATCACGTTTAAATAGTTGCGACACCCTATAAGATAGAACGGAGCTAGTTCAGGCCACTGACACTGTTGCCTCTGTACGATATATTGAAGAAAGGTTTTAGTTTTTTAATTTTATTTTTATATATTTCAATAATATCGTGCATCTTCTCATCTATGCTATGTATAAGAAGGAAGAGAGCAAGAATGATTTCCAATTTATTTCTGTGGTCTACTTGCGGTTAAATAATATACATTTATCTACTGTACAAGATGAAATCAAAACTGTATTATAGAATGTTGGGAAATAAAACGAACTGACATTGTTATTGATTGTCTACATTATTAGTTTATACAAGCCAAGACAAATAGAGGAATTTCTTCCACAGATGTACACAACAGCTACTTGATATTCTTATATTAGACCAGCTACCAAGCGGTGTAGAGTAGTGGTGAGAGCACAGAATTCACATTCGGGAGGTACCGGGTTCGAATCCCGGCGGAGGCAGATGTGGCTGGGATTACTATAAAATGTGTAAGGAGCATAGTTTCCGTCGTGTGTCCACGAGCCGACGCACCTCTCTTTTTCAAAATTCGAATAAACTGTACGTTTAAAATATAATTATAATATTATATGTATTTTCTTGAACGTCAGTCGTCACAAAATTACTAATACACTTCGTCTATGCAAGCACGTCACGTATGTAGTTAGATAGCAGTTCAACAAACAGGAATTGTACTGTACAATTCAGAGAAGGCGTGTAGATTAAAAAAAAAACCAGTATGTAGATGTCTCTCATAATAGACTCCTTCAGTAGCATCAGCTTAAAAGCTGTGGGGTCTGAACAGACAGATTACAACAAAGGTAGCAATTAAAATACGGAATTTTTTCTCACATTAACACTATCATTAACTATAACGTAAGATACAAACCCAGTCATAAACATTTTTAAAAATCTCAAGTTTGAACACAAAAAATACACAATACCACCAAAACAAAAGATATTTCTGTGTTGAATTATAATAGAACTATACATACATCTCATGTCAAATCTAATCAGGGGCATTAGTATTGTGAAAATAACACATTCTTGCAAGGTTAGTCAGTTTCTGAATTTTAACCTCGAAAATAGCATTTTAGAAACCCATTATAATCACAGCGGTCTACATAACATAAAAACAAAAGTTTAAAGCATTAAAAAATATTTTCTTTTAGTGATTTACGAAATAACATAAATAAGGGTCGGTTGTAAAGACTTGGAAATATTACCTCTTTTATTATTTGTTTATTTACAACAAATTAGCACAAAATTCACAAAATATGTAGAAAACTTCTTTGACATTCTATCGAGTAATTAGTTATAGACACAGAACGTTATAGATATGTGAATCATACTAATATTTTTATTTTAGTTTCTGGCATAGATATATTAAAATATAGTACGCGAGAAAGCAGTGAAAGTATCTGCAATTAAGAGAGAGAACAGTTCCTTATCTCTATGGTAATTAATGATGGAAAACAATGCTGATTTGAGTAAACAAATTTCTGTTTTTCTGCAGCGTTCTCTCTCACTTTCACTTATGTCAAATATACGCGCTAGCGTACTCTAGTTACTTATATCTCTATGGTTTTTGGTGGAAAGCCATTTCCAGAATTCACATCCGGGTTGTTTGTCCATTTGTACCGGCATCACTTAGCCGATTTTAATGAAATTTTGTATAAGAACTATCGCTACATTTAGTTAACAAATAATCTTTATTTAGGGTACAACACCGCCAAAATGGTTAGTGTGTTGTCTATTTTTTTATTTAACTACAAACAAAACCAGTATCACCTTTATGTTCACTGCATCACATTTGTTCGTGATATTTTATAATGGAACGATGGCTCGCTATCAATGAATAAATGAGCGAATTAATAGTTACGAAAGAGTTTTAGCGACACGATAGCACACTAATAACATTATGTATATTAAAAAAGATTTTACAGGACGTATTGAAACATTTTAGAAGCTGTTTTAGTAGTGAATAACGAACGCTTAGCTAATGTAAATACATCACAGTATTTGATAAGTGGAATAATTACAATTATATATACACATATATATCTATTATAAGAGCCACTGTTTTTACGTTCTTGTTATCATGTTAATATTCTGTATAACATGCTAGATTTAAAATGTTTCGTATGTACAACGGGATTCTGGTATTCCACTAAAGTCAGTTTCACATCTGAAAAAATATCCGTAACACTAAAACTTCAAAATGATTTAGATTTGGGTTGATTCAAATTTAACAAATTAGAAGCCGTCGTGGGACGCCTTGGGAGATGTGAAACATAAATTTAAGCTTGCCAAATGCAACTTTAAGTTACAAAGCCTACGGACACTTTCTAAATCACTATAGACACTCTACGAACACTTCCTAACGCCCTATGGACTCAGCAACTTTCAGTTACTAGCAGCGCCACTGAAGTAACTGATAAATCTCAGTTACACGTCCCAGCCAACAAAAGCACCGATTTTATCCGGGGGGGGGGGGCAAATTTTTAACTCTACCTACCATTACCAGCTGCCATCTTATACATAATTTGAAAACTGTTCATTGAAGCGAAATCGATTAATACGACTTTCAGGAGAAATCTAAGAACAAAGAAAATATGTAGATTATGGTAAATTTATCTTGTTATTTGTACGTAAACAATTAATATTCTGGTGTGGTCCAGGCCCACCTCTTACTACGCCAATGCAAGTGTTATACCCTGTCATCTAACAAAATACTAGTAACTAAAAAACTAAACTATTGATTTACATTTTCCAGACGAAGTGGGATTTTCGCCGTGAATCTGACTTGAAGTCAAAGTTGTAGCGGTTTTACCACTAAGCTGGTGACAGACGATATAATATAGGGAGACAAAAGTGGCCACTAGTTTGGTTTAGGTATATTAAACCATCTCTGCCACATATATATGTGTGTGTGTGGTATGTTATGCATGGATGTACATAATAATAGCATGGAAGAGCAGAGCTGGGCGGTACTGAGTACAAGTACTTGGAAAAAGTACTTTAAGTACATATTTTTGTACTTTGTACTTTGTATTCCGAGTACTTTTAAAAATTGTACTTGGTACTTGTACTTGTAACGATCTGTTGAATGTACTTTGTACTTTCAGCTTGTTTCTAAGTACAAGTACATTAATATACACTTATATGTAGAAGTTTTAAAAATTAGGCGTTTTTTTTAGTTTGCGATTTTTCCGTAAAGAATCGCTACTTTCTTGTGAACATTTCTGGGTACCCTGTTTGTTCCAAGCAGCCAGCAAGCGGTAACGAAACCGTCAACCGCATGCGCAGTAGCTGAAAAGATACTGGAACACGTTTTAGCTATCTGCGCATGATGGTGACGGTTTCGTTACCGTTTGCTGGCTATTTGGAACAAACCTATTAATGCAGGGTTTCTTGAAACATTGCTTTTTGTCCTTATTTAGTTGTTTATTTTTCTATTTTCAGTATTTTCAATTTTTTGTTTTTATATTAATTCACATTTAATATAAATAAAATATAATTCATAAAAACATTTTGTGCGTACGTCGCTCTCTGTGTATTTTAATTTCATAAATAATCGAGCTTCTAGGGTTTGTTTGTAGTTTGTGCCACAAAGGTGTACTGAGGCTGGGTGTACCACATTGTGTCCAATGGACTTGTAAAAAGTACTCGTAAAATCCAAGTACTTGTACTCAGTACATGTACTCAGTACTTAGTCAAGTACTTTGTACTTTGTACTTATTGGACGAAAATGGAAAGTACTTTGTACTTGGTACTCCAAGTACATTTTCATTGTACTTGGCCCAGCTCTGTGGAAGAGTTATACAGAACGTATAGACAAGATACAGACTCACACACACATTGGAGAGAGAGATAACACACACACGATACACGCTAAGTGCTTTTGGTTAATGGATCGGCTCTCCGTGTATATTTGTCGTATCGTGTCGTATTGTGCTGTATCGATGTCGCCGTACCACATATTTGACATTTCAAAACCTGCCTTTTATACTTTATAATGTAGCACGCACGATCATTTCGCAGCTTATACTCATCTTATAAAAGGTAAAAATTTGGATGTAGGTATATTCTTGAGCACTTATAACTAAAATAAACTACTGACCCAATTAAAAAAAAATTAAAGGCAAAAGTTCGGGTTTTCGCCGTAAATTTTTCGTAAAAACGCCGAGTAATACTGTTTTCTGTATCGCCTTGCAGTATCGCCTGTAGACGTTTGGGTTTTTTGGTACCTCTTTCGATGTTGCCGTAGCCCTCGCTTTCTCTCGGCACTGGACTTTTTAGATCTCTCGATGCGAACTTCCCGTTGACTGCGTTTTTTATAATTCCGATCATTTTGTAATTTTCAATTTAATACCAATTTTCACTTACATCTGGACTCTGGAGACTATATTTATTGTCTCACTGTACTTCCTAGAAAAGCTCCGCGAACTCTAAAATTACACCCCGAATCAACGTCAAACGTGTTTCCACGCTACATTGACTTAAAACTTTACACAAAGCTAATTCATACGATTATAATATTTAATCGTCATCAATCAAATTAGTAAATAATCGATCACTAATCACTGATCATCCTACGCAAAAACACCTCAAATCATTAACAAGTTTATTATCCTATATTCACCTACATAATAACATTCTTGAAACTTGAAAGCAAATAATCTGATATCATAGACTTTTTATTCCAACGTCATTTTCTTGAAACCGAATACTAATTCTTATAATAAACATCAATCAAAATAAATTTAAACTAGGATTAATTATGTGTATCGATTTTTACTAAGCACGCAACACTGTCCAAATCTATAATAATCATCAGAAGGTTAAAAAAGCACTTAAAAATTTGTCAGGTGAAATTAACAATCTTCCGTCGTTTTATTATACAAGTCCCAATCATTATGGACACACAAAAATTAAAACACAGGGCACACATCTATACACTACCGGTAGAAAGTATTGAAGTGCTCAAATAATTTCAATCTAGCGTTCCAATTATCATCTCCTTGATACGATGCATTTTACATTTTTAACTAATCAACAAATTCTTGTCTGGATTACGTACAAGTCATTTTGGATGTGTCGAGGGTCAAATAATTTAGTTTTTGTATCAAAATTAAATTTAGCTCTTTCGGTGTACACAGAATGAAACATAAACATGATTAAAATTAAAAAACCCAAAATGATACTTCAAATGGACACTCTTGATCTGAATCAATGAAATAATATTCTGAAAGCATTAGATAGCTATTTACCTACTATTTTTATCACAAAATAAATGAATTTTTTGATCCTGTTGGCTTCGCCGTAGTCGAATAAAAATAGCAGTTTTACATGTAAAGTGAACCATTACACCACCAGTGCTGTAAATTAAAACAAAACTGGTTGCACCATTTCAATTCGATAGTGAAGCAGTGTTTGTTTATCCGTTGATTATTACTATTCGAAACAAACTTTGTTCAAAAGTCAAATATCAAAAATTTTGAAAATGAAGTGAAAACCAGCTATTTTAGATAGAATAAAAACATATCTCGGTCCTACAATACAACTTTGTTTATCTGAGGTAATGTGGGGAGGAGGTACCTCAGAAAACCGAAAAATCGGATAACACGGAAGAAATACAAAATAGAAAATTTTAATCATTTTTTATGTACATATTTGAAATGGTAGAATGAAGTGTATAAATAAAAGTGTTGTACAAATAAGCAACAATAAGGCAAAATACTACACGCCGCTTCATCCGTTTTATCCGAGTTTTTCTATATTATCCGAGCATGCACACCTCGATTAATGCGGAGTGCTTGGATAAGTCCGTTGCCTCGGATAACGCGGAGACCCGGTTGAACGAAGGCCGGATAAACAAGATTTTACTGTTTGGTATTTAAAGTATAAAAATTCGTTTTCGGATATTTCTGAGCAGTAGTAGAAATCATACGTTGGCTCACATACTACACATGTACGTATAATATTATGTTAATTACCTAGCTAAATATTTGCCTTGAAGCGCGACACATTGGTAATAGACTCGCCACATGTGTAGAACTGTTACAAAAACACATTTAAGTGTTTTAGGAACAGTTTCTATCTCAAAGAAACAACCTTTCCACCGATCGTCGACAAACGACCACACTTCTATACATATCGCGTTTCAAGACACGACTGTTTTTTTGTGTTTGCTCTCATTCGTTACAAAAAAAAACCCTAAAGTCTCTCACGAAAAACACGATTGACTTGCGACTTAGAGCATATGTTTTATACTAATGTTTAGTATATCGGGTAAATGTACCGCTTCAGGATGCAGTTTTAAAACTAGATAAAAGAATGTCATTTGTTTTCGATGATAATTTTAAATTTAGATTTAAGGCTGAAAGCCGTATGAGAAATTCGACGATAATTATTACATAGCATAAACAATAAAGAAAATGAGTATGTCGCTGAGTCAAATTTCGTACTAGAAATATTAATTTGCAAGTTCCACAGCTAACGGATGTATAAATCAGTTGAAATTTGAAAATTAATATATTCTAATTTCTTGCGCACTAGGTACGATTCATAAATAGTAAAGAGTGACTTATACACTTATGCATGCGGCACAGTTTTTATGCTTTACATCGTTTTTAATACTTCGCCGCTCCACAACCGTACTATAATTAGTGTATTTGCCATAAGGCACTTACACTATTGGCGTCGGTCGGATGGCGGGACCTAGGGGTCGGACCAAAATTTCTCGACGTTTCATAAGTTTCTAAGAAGTTTGGCACCATTTTTGGAAATGTTTATATATATATGTATATATATATATATATATATTATAGGACCGAATCCTCTCGGAACTATTTATTGCCACGGCTAGCCTTTTCAGCGGGGCGAGTCGTAGGTCGGTTAAGTTAGACAAGTACCAGTAGTTTACCGCAACGTTGGAAGCGAAGGACTTACCTTTTGATGTTTATAAAAACCAAGATGGTCAGCTGACCCAAAGGGTCGTGTTTTAGCTGTAAAGTCAATGAGGGCGCCAGTACAGAACCAATCTTGTTAAGCAATCTCACGACGCTGCACACGCCTGTAAGAAAAGCCAGGGTCCTAACTTCCGAAATAAAACGCTTGAAGTAGTTTAAGAAAAATATAAACAAATATTTAATACTGAAAATTATTATAGAACAACTTTTACATGCATTTTAAATTTAACAACAATTAATGTTCACTCTCAATGAGGGTTGACGGCAGGACAGAAGGCCCTTAATAAAATATGTAATATACAATATAAAGTGAATTTCAAACAACAGGTCATTGACCCCAACAAGTAAGATAAAATTGATAACTATAAATATCGGACTGAAGGTCCACACAATCTGATCGTTAGATCTACAAGCAATCGCGACGAACAATATTTAATAATTGCAATTATAGAAAACCAAATGCGATAATTTACCAATAATGGTCAAGCGCAGCAATCAAATTTAAAGTTGACTAAAACGGAAACACAATTAAACTGTTTGCCAAGAACGTGATACATAAATACAAAATTTACACAATTCAATTCATAGTCGTTATAGACTACCAAAATTTAGCACAGAAAATTCTGCCAGGAGACGCTAAACATAATTATCATAATTTACCTAGAATAGAATTTATAAATGTTCTAAAAGCGTAGACAAAACATAAACTACAATTTTACCAACGCTAACATAGCTTTTCAAGCTACCTAAAGTCAACACAGTGAATACTGCCAAATCGTTAGCCAATCTAGGATTGTCTAAAATCGTTTAAACGTAACATAAACATTTAGTTTACCAAAAGCTAACATAGCATTCAAGCTACCAAGTGAACACAGTGAATACTGCCAAATCGTTAGCCAATCTAGGATTGTCTAAAATCGTTGAACGTAACGTAAACATTAAGTTTACCAAAAGTTAACATAGCATTCAAGCTACCAAGTGAACACAGTGAATACTGCCAAATCGTTAGCCAATCTAGGATTGTCTAAAATCGTTGAACGTAACGTAAACATTAAGTTTACCAAAAGTTAACATAGCATTCCAAGCTACCAAGTGGACACAGTCCGAGATTGTTAACGATTAATCAATAATCAACACAAGGGCATCTCAACTGACGTGAGATACCGGTATTTCGAAATATCATTACTATAAAAAATCTTATTCACTAAAAATATATCCGTTATAGAGGACAATTTATCAGCTAAAAGTATTAGACGACAATAACCATGTATTAAAGCTAGCAATAACAACGCGAGTAACCAGCTCAAGAAATCGACAATTTGTACAGTAACTAAACAACTTTTCTTAACTGATTAATTGTCCAATGTGTACAACAATTTACAAATTAACGTTGGCAAAAAGGTTAACAGTTTTTTAAATTTAACAAATTAAAAGCAGTTAAACAAACACAGCACGACTCAGAAACCGCGACACTTTCATGACATCAAATTATTGGCACTTTATTTTGTAAACATAGTCTGACACTTGTAAGTTGAGGTTAAAAGCAAATGAGCTGCGCGGAATCAGACAGTTTATGATACGGTGCGCATGTTCGGTGAAGCTACGACATACGTTGCAAATACGTTGAGATGCCGTTTTTATTCAAATAAGTGGTAATTATTTCTTAAAGGACGTATGTCGAATTGACATTCGCTAGAACGTTCATGAAGTGAACCCGTTTATAATAGATTTTTCGTATAATAAAATTCAAGTAGAAATTGCGTTTTATTTTCAAAATTAGACTTAAGTACACTGAATTGAGCTAGTAGATTTGCAAATAGGATTTACGCGGTAGCGTTTATGTAACACTATTACAATCGTGTAATCGGAACCGTGTTAAGATTTAACACCAAACCGAAAGTTAATTTCCAAATACCTGGTACGCCGGCCAGCGTCTGTAGTCGATTGAATGAGTCCTGGATCTTCTTCCAGGCGTGTAGAGCGTGAGATTGCAGAATTCGGGAACAGAAGAAATCAGGTCATGACAAGGTGACTCGCCACAAGACCAAAATGGCTGAGTGATTTTCAATTCCAAGTACCCAAATGTAAAAGCAGCAATCCGGGCCCAAAGCACCTTTCACAAGCTGGAAACAGCATCCACGAACAACACAAACGTCCAGCGCAAAATATTTTCGCGATTTGAAAACACCACGGCTCTAAATACTCAAATCAGTTGAACACGAGGTTTCTATTGCTACGTTGATCACTTCTTAAAATATCACGTAAAACAGGAACGATAACTTTAGCAAAACACTTTTCAATATTAACGTAAGTTAGCGGCGACGTTAGAATCCAATTTTCGTATCGTATTTTAAAAAAAAAATAAAATCAAACAAACTCAGTTTCAACCTACATCCGTTCGTGTCCGCAGTCTCGTGAGTTCTCTCTTTTTTTGTAGCGTGTTACGGCTTCATCCATCCTAAAGCCCGGTTTACACTTTACTTTTTTCTTTTTTATGCAATTTTCGTTCTTTAAGTTAAATAATGATTTCAGGTTTTCTAAAGCTTGTGGATTTGAAATTTCAAAAAGGGGGGCCCTCTTTACGACTATATATAGCTTGCTACACACCCCCCCTTCCTCAAAAAAAAGAAAAGGACGAAGTCATTTTCTTTTAATCAAAGAGTTCGAACATCGAGTCATCGCTATCAAAAGCGGCCTGATCGGGTTGATCCGCCGGTTTCGTTTCGTCTTCATCTGAATTCCGTTGAGTATCAGAAGACTTTTCGTCGCTGTCGCCTTTGTCAGGTTTCAAATCCTTGACATGCCATCTCCCAATGAGCTGACCCTCATCGTTAGCCAGTTCATATACAAGGGGAGAAATTTTCGCGGTTACAGTGCACGGTACGTAGCGTGGTGCAAGTTTGGCGGAAAAACCATGTGCTCCACTCGACAAAACATGATGTCGTTTCCAGACACGCTGACCAACTTCATAGTTGTCAGTGGGACGTTTTCGCTGATTGTATCCAGCAGCTTGACGTTGATAAGCCTCAGCCAGTCGTCGTCGCACGTCTTGATAAATGGCCGGATGCTCTTGCATCTGATGAGCGTAAAAGTCACATGACCAATCTAGATCCACAATATCGTGTTGATTTAATTCACCGTAATAACGACCGTCTATAGGTACGAAGCGGCCAAAGTTCAAAAAGCAAGGGACAAAGCCAGTGCTGTCGTGCACAGCTGTGCGTAAAGCATAAGCGATTTTCGGGAGTTCTAGGTTCCATTGATGATGGTTCGCGTCCGTGAGATAACACCGAATCGCAGTGCCAATGGTGCGGTTTACTCGTTCGACAAAGTTAGCTTGTGCGTGATAACGCGCTGTGAACCAGGCTTTAACATGGTATTTGTCCAGCAGTTGTTTTACATCATTACACGTGAATTCGGTGCCGTTGTCGCATAAAAGGATTTGAGGAGCTCCAAACATCAGAAAAACTTCGTCTTCCAGGAAACGAGCAATAGATTGACCATTAGCTTTCTTGAGCGGTTTCAATAATACGAACTTCGAAAACCAGTCGACGACTACGAGAATGTAGCAAAATCCGTCTTTAGTTTTTGGAAGCGGTCCGACTATATCAGCACCCACCAATTGCCAAGGATACTTTATCTTCTTCGGTTGTCCCATGAATCCGGGTCTCGCAATATTACGCATCTTTTGTGCAGCACATTTTTGACATTTCGATACAAAACGGGATACGTCGCACCTCATCTTAGGCCAATAGTAGTGTTCTGAAAGTCGATATAAAGTTTTCGCCATACCTAGGTGACCGGCGGTTGGAGGAGAATGACAATCGCAGAGAAGTTGAAATCGCGCGGGTTTCGGCACTACTTGTTTCCATTCGCTTTGATTTAAGCCTTGATTGAAGTTCGGTCGCAACAATTTGAAGAGACGTCCATCGGTGACTCGCCAATTAGCATATTCGCGTGGTGACTGGGTCACAGATATAACCATACGTTGATACCACGGATCACTAGAACAGACCTCATCGGAAAAGTTGAGAACAGAAATTTGAAGCGGAGAGCGCGAAAGAGCGTCGGGAACTATGTTCAGAGAACCTTTTCTATGTACGAATTCGATGTCATATTGCTGAATTTTCAAAGCCCAGCGAGCAAGACGTCCACACGGATCTTTAATATTTTTTAACCATAGTAATGAGTGGTGGTCGGTGAGAATTGTGAAGCGAGCGCCTTCCACGTAGGGTCGAAACTTTTCTATGCCGAATAAAACCGCCAAACATTCTTTTTCCGTGGTGGTGTACTTCTGCTCCATTGTCGTGAGAGTCCGACTGGCAAAAGCGATTGGAATGTCCACAGAATCAGAGTTTGTCTGCGTCAGCACGCAGCCAAGACCTCGATCGGAAGCGTCGCACTGTATAGTGAATGGTTTAGTAAAGTCCGGGTTAGCAAGGACCGGAGACGATATCAAAGCTTGTTTAATAGCGCGAAAGGATGCGTCAGCTTGTTCTGACCAAGTTATCGGTTGGCCCTTTTTTCGTTTTTTAATCAATTCAGTTATCGGAGCGGTGAGCGAAGAAAAATGCGGTATAAAACGTCTATACCAAGAGCATAATC
The DNA here is from genome assembly GCA_963575645.1 of Xanthostigma xanthostigma. Lineage (NCBI taxonomy): Eukaryota > Metazoa > Arthropoda > Insecta > Raphidioptera > Raphidiidae > Xanthostigma > Xanthostigma xanthostigma. The sequence goes on from OY754468.1 coordinate 21,559,604, forward strand.
CAATGAAACGTTTTACCTCAGTGGTAGTAGTGGGACGCGCGTACTCAACCATGGCTGAAACTTTAGCGGGATCGGTACGAAGACCTAAACGATCAATCACAAAGCCTAGAAACTTTAACGAAGAACGGCAAAATTCACATTTTGAAATGTTGACGGTTAAGCCGGCTTTAGCGAAGCGATGTTGTACCTCGAGCAGGACTTCAAGATGCTTTGCAAAATTCGGAGTGGCAATGATGATGTCGTCTAAGTAAACGAACACGAACGGTTCGAGTTCGGGACCAAGAATGCGGTCCATCAAGCGTTGTTGGGTTTGGGGAGCGTTGCGCAGCCCGAACGGCATTACATTGAATTCGAAAAGACCGCGTCCAGGAACTGAAAATGCGGTTTTTTCAGCGGAGTCGGATGATAGAGGAATTTGCCAGAATGCAGATTTTAAATCGATGCTAGTTAAAAACTGCGCACCTGAAAGCATACTCAGGATTTGATCTACACGTGGAAGCGGATACGCGTCGGGTTTAGTTACAGCGTTTAGTTGACGACCGTCAAAACAAAATCGGAGCTCTCCATTTGATTTCTTGACAAGTAAAACAGGGGACGACCAAGGGCTGTGAGATGGTTTAACCACTTTTAGATCCAACATATGATCAAGTTCCTTGTTCAGGTGTTGCATCATGTACGGTGAGAGCGGATATTGACGTTGTTTTAAAGGTCGAGCGTCGCCGGTATCTATTCGATGTTCCAATACATTAGTTCGTCCAAGAGCTTCACCATCTTTCCAGGAAAGTGCGTTGAATTTTTCAATCACTGCAGTGAGCTGAGTTTGTTGCGTATCTGATAAATCGGATCGTTCGTTGATAACGTTGATGATCTGAACGGGGTTCGAAGAAGCAGTAGGTTTCGACACTGAGTAAGCGTTAGCACGAAAGTCAAAAGTGAAATCAAAACTTTTTATAAAGTCCATACCTAGAATTAGAGGTACCTGTAAGGACGGAACAACTAAAACATCAAAAAGGCGAAGAATTCCATTTACTTCGATCGGTAGTCTGACAAAGCCGGTTACACGCTGAATAGCGCCATCTGCTGTCGTCAAATCAACATTTGTTTTCGACAGTTTCAAAGAAAACATCTCTAATAAAACGAGACCAGAATTACCTAAAACAGAGCGGTTAGCACCAGTATCGACTAGTGAAAGTACGGATTGGTTATAAACGTTGACGGTTATATATGGACGGTTATCGCCGTGACGGGACGCAAAAGCGGGGCAAACACGAGGCCCAGAATAGGGTAATTGAGTGATAGGAGTAATAGAAGACGCGGATTGTTGAGCGCGGCACGATGAGTCACCCGAGCGAGTTTGTAAGTTCGGAAAAATAGGTGGCTCACGGCCAGACGAGGGAAATATTACGCGAGAGCGGTAAAGTTTAGTGCGCGTTTTAAACAAGGACGCGGCGTTAGACGTAAATCGGAGATGAGGCGAATCTTCCACAAAAGAAGATTTAGTTTTCGTTGAGCAGAAGTCGCGAACGGTTCGAAGCCACCGTTTCCAGGAAATAGGATCGGGTGTAATACGCGTTGGAATCTGAGAAGCAGGGCGTAGACAGCGATTCCGAACTAGTTTACGCCTTGGTAGTTTGTCGACGGCGCTTGAGTACAGTTCTTCACAAAGTGACCTCTGTCGCCACAGCGGTAGCAAAACATTTGTTTAGCAGCAGTGCATTCGTTGTAACGGTGACCGGACTGTTGACAGTTCCAACACTTGATAGCGGACGTGACAACTACAGTAGGAGCTGGTACGGAAGTTGAAGTTAACGGTTGCGTTTTGGTCGTTTCGACAGGAGTGGAAGCAGAAAGCTGAGCTGCTTTAGCTGAAGTATCACGGCGGTTAATCTTAGTCGGAGTAATGGACGCGGAAGCTTGATAAGCGAAAGTCGGTTCTAGGGGTCGGGTTACCGGAAGTTTAGCCATCGCGTTACGAGTAGCGTGGTGGCGGTTTTGTTCAAGACGCTTACAAATTTTAGATAATTCGTCGATTGAATTTACTTCAAAAGCACCGAGGTGTTCCAGGAAGTAGGGAGCGAGATTACGTTGTATGATGTGTAGACACCGTTCATCTGACACAACACTCGGGAGACGTGAAAAAAGATTTTTCATGCAGGCAATGTACCGGCCTACTCGTTCGTCAGGACCTTGAATACGATTCTGAATTTCCTGCCACAGTTCGTCTTCATACCCAATAGGTAAAAATTCGGCTTTTAGTTGAGTGGACAATTCATCCCAAGAGTGAATGGTATTGCGGACAGACCGGAACCAAATTAACGCGGAGCCTTCCAGAATGTCGCTAGCGGCATGAAACAGTGCATCCTTAGATACTCCACGAGAGATACGTAGCTCTTCAATCTTCTCAAGCACGTCAGTTAAGCTTAAACCAGCTTCATCTCCCGAAAATTTGATACCCCATTTATACACGGGTATTTGCAATTGAGGCGAAGTCGAAATCGGCGGGGAGTCGGGTAGCGAGATTGTAGAATCGTTGCACGGCGTAGAACATTGCAAACCACGTGAGCTTAATTCTTCGTCCAAAGCTAAAGCATTTTCGATTAGCGTCGTGACGTCCGAAATCAGTGACGTTGTAGTAGCACGAGGCATAAGGCGTCGAGTTCGACTAATCAAATGTAAGATGCGAGCGTCCAAAATATTGAAAGTGGAGCTGTCGATGGAGTCAGAAAAATTTTGTACTTGAGTGCGAAGTTCAATAATTTTCTTGCGACAGACAGTTATTTCGGCGGAGACGTCTAAAGTTACATCTGGAAAGTCCAAGTCTGCGTTTTGTTTCATTAGTGTAGCTAATGAAGTTCGTAGTAACGTTAAGTTCATGTGTTCAATCCCTTGGACGTGACGCAATCTCAATTCGTAGATCAATTCCTCACGAGTTAATCCCAGTAACGACATCTTTACGAAAGTTAGTTTGACGCGACGGAATCAAAAATTTTACGAAAACAGTAGGAACTACCCTTTACACGAAGTAGCTAAGCGACCAAAAATTTCTTTATAGCGAAATTTTCTAAACGTAAACAGAAATAAAATTTCCCAAAGAAAACGTAACGAAATCACAGTTCAAACGAACTGCCACAGACGAAACCAAAATCAATTCGTTTATTAGTTTCACAAATATGACCACAATTCAAGTTATCATGCGCAGACGAAAACGATATAATTATCACACGAAGTCGTTAGAGAGCGGAACAAAAAAACGAAGGGCGAATTTAGATGCGCGAACTACGAAAAACGAAAGGCCCCACGTTGTGAGCGCGAGTTTATAGGACCGAATCCTCTCGGAACTATTTATTGCCACGGCTAGCCTTTTCAGCGGGGCGAGTCGTAGGTCGGTTAAGTTAGACAAGTACCAGTAGTTTACCGCAACGTTGGAAGCGAAGGACTTACCTTTTGATGTTTATAAAAACCAAGATGGTCAGCTGACCCAAAGGGTCGTGTTTTAGCTGTAAAGTCAATGAGGGCGCCAGTACAGAACCAATCTTGTTAAGCAATCTCACGACGCTGCACACGCCTGTAAGAAAAGCCAGGGTCCTAACTTCCGAAATAAAACGCTTGAAGTAGTTTAAGAAAAATATAAACAAATATTTAATACTGAAAATTATTATAGAACAACTTTTACATGCATTTTAAATTTAACAACAATTAATGTTCACTCTCAATGAGGGTTGACGGCAGGACAGAAGGCCCTTAATAAAATATGTAATATACAATATAAAGTGAATTTCAAACAACAGGTCATTGACCCCAACAAGTAAGATAAAATTGATAACTATAAATATCGGACTGAAGGTCCACACAATCTGATCGTTAGATCTACAAGCAATCGCGACGAACAATATTTAATAATTGCAATTATAGAAAACCAAATGCGATAATTTACCAATAATGGTCAAGCGCAGCAATCAAATTTAAAGTTGACTAAAACGGAAACACAATTAAACTGTTTGCCAAGAACGTGATACATAAATACAAAATTTACACAATTCAATTCATAGTCGTTATAGACTACCAAAATTTAGCACAGAAAATTCTGCCAGGAGACGCTAAACATAATTATCATAATTTACCTAGAATAGAATTTATAAATGTTCTAAAAGCGTAGACAAAACATAAACTACAATTTTACCAACGCTAACATAGCTTTTCAAGCTACCTAAAGTCAACACAGTGAATACTGCCAAATCGTTAGCCAATCTAGGATTGTCTAAAATCGTTTAAACGTAACATAAACATTTAGTTTACCAAAAGCTAACATAGCATTCAAGCTACCAAGTGAACACAGTGAATACTGCCAAATCGTTAGCCAATCTAGGATTGTCTAAAATCGTTGAACGTAACGTAAACATTAAGTTTACCAAAAGTTAACATAGCATTCAAGCTACCAAGTGAACACAGTGAATACTGCCAAATCGTTAGCCAATCTAGGATTGTCTAAAATCGTTGAACGTAACGTAAACATTAAGTTTACCAAAAGTTAACATAGCATTCCAAGCTACCAAGTGGACACAGTCCGAGATTGTTAACGATTAATCAATAATCAACACAAGGGCATCTCAACTGACGTGAGATACCGGTATTTCGAAATATCATTACTATAAAAAATCTTATTCACTAAAAATATATCCGTTATAGAGGACAATTTATCAGCTAAAAGTATTAGACGACAATAACCATGTATTAAAGCTAGCAATAACAACGCGAGTAACCAGCTCAAGAAATCGACAATTTGTACAGTAACTAAACAACTTTTCTTAACTGATTAATTGTCCAATGTGTACAACAATTTACAAATTAACGTTGGCAAAAAGGTTAACAGTTTTTTAAATTTAACAAATTAAAAGCAGTTAAACAAACACAGCACGACTCAGAAACCGCGACACTTTCATGACATCAAATTATTGGCACTTTATTTTGTAAACATAGTCTGACACTTGTAAGTTGAGGTTAAAAGCAAATGAGCTGCGCGGAATCAGACAGTTTATGATACGGTGCGCATGTTCGGTGAAGCTACGACATACGTTGCAAATACGTTGAGATGCCGTTTTTATTCAAATAAGTGGTAATTATTTCTTAAAGGACGTATGTCGAATTGACATTCGCTAGAACGTTCATGAAGTGAACCCGTTTATAATAGATTTTTCGTATAATAAAATTCAAGTAGAAATTGCGTTTTATTTTCAAAATTAGACTTAAGTACACTGAATTGAGCTAGTAGATTTGCAAATAGGATTTACGCGGTAGCGTTTATGTAACACTATTACAATCGTGTAATCGGAACCGTGTTAAGATTTAACACCAAACCGAAAGTTAATTTCCAAATACCTGGTACGCCGGCCAGCGTCTGTAGTCGATTGAATGAGTCCTGGATCTTCTTCCAGGCGTGTAGAGCGTGAGATTGCAGAATTCGGGAACAGAAGAAATCAGGTCATGACAAGGTGACTCGCCACAAGACCAAAATGGCTGAGTGATTTTCAATTCCAAGTACCCAAATGTAAAAGCAGCAATCCGGGCCCAAAGCACCTTTCACAAGCTGGAAACAGCATCCACGAACAACACAAACGTCCAGCGCAAAATATTTTCGCGATTTGAAAACACCACGGCTCTAAATACTCAAATCAGTTGAACACGAGGTTTCTATTGCTACGTTGATCACTTCTTAAAATATCACGTAAAACAGGAACGATAACTTTAGCAAAACACTTTTCAATATTAACGTAAGTTAGCGGCGACGTTAGAATCCAATTTTCGTATCGTATTTTAAAAAAAAAATAAAATCAAACAAACTCAGTTTCAACCTACATCCGTTCGTGTCCGCAGTCTCGTGAGTTCTCTCTTTTTTTGTAGCGTGTTACGGCTTCATCCATCCTAAAGCCCGGTTTACACTTTACTTTTTTCTTTTTTATGCAATTTTCGTTCTTTAAGTTAAATAATGATTTCAGGTTTTCTAAAGCTTGTGGATTTGAAATTTCAAAAAGGGGGGCCCTCTTTACGACTATATATAGCTTGCTACAATATATATATACAGCGTGTCCCATTTTAATGTCCCACCCCGGATAACTTTTGTCAGTGACCTTGAATGAAAAATTGTTTGGTACAAAAGTTGTACAACTTGGAGGGGGACATTCGATGGCACTAATACTTTTGACCTTGGGTATAAGGTTCAAGGTTATTCAAGGTCAACTTTGTTTTTTTTAATGGAACGTCCTATTTTTGACATCGGCAATCGATTGCGCGTGAAAAAATATGAGACTTTTGTCTGAAACTTTTTTCGAGAACGGGCAAAACTCTGTGCGTCGTCTGTTAGTCGGTTATTCGGTTAGTCTGTGAACACTATACAGGTCAAACGGATGAACGGATTGAAACAAAATTTTGGGAGGATGTTTGGTATGCAAATATGAAAAGCCCTATTGTTTTTGAAGAAAATGTCACCATTCTCGAGCTGAAAATTCAAAAATTTTCAATTTTGAAGGCTAAATTAATTGAGAAAATTTGCCCGTTCTCGAAAAAAGTTTCAGACAAAAGTCTCATATTTTTTCACGCGCAATCGATTGCCGATGTCAAAAATAGGACGTTCCATTAAAAAAAACAAAGTTGACCTTGAATGACCTTGAACCTTATACCCAAGGTCAAAGGTATTAGTGCCATCGAATGTCCCCCTCCAAGTTGTACAACTTTTGTACCAAACAATTTTTCATTCAAGGTCACTGACAAAAGTTATCCGGGGTGGGACATTAAAATGGGACACGCTGTATATATATATATATATATATATATATATATATATATATATATATATATATATATATATATATATATATATATATATATATATATATATGTATATGGTTTAGGGTTAATGATGGCCAATTTTTTAAATAGCTTTGTTTAATTAAGAATTACTTAATTAGCATTGGTTTAAGACGAATTTTTTTTCTTTTCATAATTAACAGAGATAATTAGCTTGAATTTCTTATTAGTGTTTTTGGCGGCGAATATATGTTTGAATGCAGGTATCTGTAATGCCGACAAGAGAGCCACCAAATGGCATAATACTTCAGTGGTCATAATTGAAATATAACTGTTTTGTTAAAAACATTAATAATCATTAATTATATGGGGCAATTGCTTATACTATCAAGACCTACACATTTTATAGGGATTATAATTCATAATAAAAGTTGAATAACCGCCGAAATATAACTGTTTTCACGAAAAAAAAAAAAGTGACTGTTCAGACAGAATGACAATATTAGGTATCCGGTTGCAATTGTTAATTAGCTTTTTTAAACACAATCTTGTGTTGTTATCCAAAAATAACATTAAGACGGGATAATTTGTTTCCTATGGAACCAATATTTATGAAATATGTCAAAATATATTCATTAATTGTTTTAAATTTATAATTTTTCTACAAAAAATGATTCTACCACAAGTGTTTATATTATGTCAACAAAAGTTACATATATTTTAGGTCTAAATTTTATAGCGACGTAATAATTATTAACATTTGTGATTATGATTTTATCAATCTTTAATTTAACATTTGAAGAATGCGAAAGTAACTCTTAAAAGCATAATTTTAAAATTTATAGGTCATTAGGTCTGTAATTTATTGAATATTTCCTATTTTCTCTATAAACAAATTTTCTAAACGACATATTTTACATTTTTGACCTTTAAAATGTTCATAATAATAATATTTCGTATGATTTTGGCACAAGAAATAGATTAACTAAATTTTTGAATAAATTTTAAGTATAAATATTTCAAGTGTATTTTTATTTTCTTTAAAAATACTGACTTATGCTATTTCTCAAATATACGGATTTCAAAGTTACCGTTTAATATATTTAGACAATAAAACGAAAAATTTTAAACAAAACGTGTTTATTTAAAAAGATTCTACACATTGTTGGTATCACATTGTACGCTAACTAACATTGTCAACAGTATATCTTTATAAATGACTTGAAATATCGTATATGTAGATCGTGGAAGGACCCTCAGCCCGGCTTAGATGAGCATTTTCCAGGTTTTCGGCGTGGCGTCTCCTGTTATTAACTTCAACCGCAGAAATAAATACTTGTTTTTTGATGCTTGTTCCCGAATTTTGGAAAATATAGCAATACGTTGTTCTTCTCTAAAAAAAAAAACAACAAAACTATTTAAAAGGTTTAGCTGTGGTGGCCCTATACACATACAAAATTTAAAAAATGTACCTAACGTAAAACGCTGACATTTTCTGTATGTGTTAAGGCCGCTGCACACGAGGCTAGAAACGCTACTAGGAGTTCTGCTATTCGGTAGGATGGGTACGAAGCTGGAAATGACGTCACTGCTGGCTAGCTCAGAAGATAGGTTTTAAAATTAGAACAGGGGCTATTTTCCCTGCTAGATTTGTTGCTAGGTATGAGCAAGAACCAACCAGGAAGCGGTATCTTCACGTGGGCACTTGACAAACGCCCACATGGCGTCATTCTGCCAGACAACAGACACGTTTAGCCGGGTATTCATTAGAGAGCCGTAACTGTAACATGTGTGACAGTAACGAGGTTCTAGTGTGTACGCGTGTTACAGTTTAGGCTCACGACGTCACCGGAACGCTTTCACCGAGCGTACTCATTTTGCGAGCTGTAACTGTAACCAAACAGATCAGAAACGAAGTTCTAGTGTGTACGAGAAGGCCAGTGGCCTGACAAGCCGGATTTATCCGCAGTTTCCTCTGACCATTCACTCATGACTATAAACTCGAATATTCTATTGTTGATACAACAAACAAGTTACAACCTCTCCTCTTGACGTCCACAAGCGCACTGCGAGCGCTCTTTGATTCGCGGCAAAAACCGACAATCGTCGGCTCGCTGCAAGCGGCACGCGTACCGATCGCAGCAGGTTTACGAACCACGTACACACTATGTTTTTGGTAACAGTACATGCAACGGTTACGGTTACGGCTCGCTAATGAGTACCCGGCTTTTTGCTCTGCGTTTAATGTTTATATTCGAACTGTCACTGCGCGCGCACCAGATCTATCCACAAAACACGCTTGAAAAATAGTCCCGTATGCTTAAAAGCAATCAAGAAAACCAGCGCTAGAAAACTAGTAGGCAAATCTAGCAAGGAATCTAACAGCTTTTCTAGCCACGTGTGCAGTGGCCTTTAAACTCAAAGACCAAAAAGGCTCATTGAAGTAACACGAATTTCGCGATGTGGATGTTTTACAGTTACCACAACGCTTTGGGAGCTGTTTTGTAGCTCAATGAGCGTTATCGGTCTTTGAGCGTAACATTTGCACTAATTTTTGAGACATACTAATCGTTTCCTACAATTAAACCGATATACAAAAATTACTTAACATTAAGATTAGATAGAAAAAGATTACCATAATAGATTGATTTTCAAATATTGTGTTGACAACTGGTCTTCGAACGAACCAACGAAAGACGGATTCCAGTTGCTTCGAATCATCATACGTTGTGTTGTCGAAGGTGACCATTTCGAGAAAATCTGATTTCACAATAATCTGGGTAGTAACGATAGCTCTGAACCGTTGATTTATATTTTTTTTACCTAAAAGTATATAAAAATTAACTTCGAAAATCTTTTTCTTCACATATAGTAAGCAAAATATATGAAATTATTATTCAAATAACGAAATTAAACCACATAACATTACGATTAGATAGAAAAAATTACCATAAGATTGATTTGGAAATGTGCTGACAACAGTGGTCTCCGAATGAACCTTCGATCCACGAATTACAAGTTGCTTCGAGTCGACTAAACTGTCGTATAGCTTTCGATCGTGGCTATTTCCTGAATATCCGATTTGAAAATGGTCTGTAACGATAGCTCTAAACCGCAGATTTATTTTTTTTTTTTACCTAAAAGTGTATAAAACATAACGTCGAAATTCTTTTTTTTTCATAATACATAGTAATAACTAGAAAATATATGCATTTTACCTGTATCGTTAAAAAACGAAATATAGCTAAATTCACATAATATTGTAGATCTGTTTGTTTAAAACGTCGAATTTAAATACATGAAACCGCATAAAGTATACTATTGTAAAAATTCAAGAGTTTAACCTTACATTTATGAATTGACAGCTCCGAATCTTAATCAAAACCATAGACTATGGAGGTTAAAACATTCAATATATTGTACGCTAACAATAACCGAATCGATTTGAACCCTGTTTTACCGACTGCGGATTTTTCTAGCGCTAATTTGAAAATGAAAGTTAGGCATTATTTTTGCTTATAATTAACTCATTTTTAGACTGATTTTGAAATTATTTATATGCAATTACATAATTTTTGATAAATAAATACGTAATTTTATTGTAACTGAAGATTTTGTGAATTTTTATAATTGAACAAAATAATCTCACATTAAAACGAAATACATCAAATTGTAGAAAAATATGCAGTAAACTTGCTAATAATATGCGACCATTATATTATGAAGATAGAAAACTGAACATATTTTTAATGTTAACGTGGTTTTTACAGAGCTGGAATAACTATATGTTTCTTTCTATATATTTCAAAACTTTACAATAATGCTTTGTTTGCTAATAGTGGCGAATTTTAAGGATTGTGTATTTTTCTGATTTCGTCAAAAATTTACATAACTCTGAAAAACATGTTTTTGGGAAAAAAAATCTGTTACTCTGTTTGTGAAAAAATAAATTAAACGGATGATGTACTCAAGGGCATAGATAAGGGGAAGGTTGAGGGGGTAATTATCCCTCAGGATCATAATAATAAAACAATAAAACTGAAAAAAAAACGAATACCTGACTAAAAATAAAATTTAGAAAATCTTGATTAAAAAAAAATTGGTTTGGGCATTAATATTTTGCTTGACACATTTTTTCGTGAGTATTCTTGTGTGATATTTAAAAAAGGGTAAAAAAAATTCTTTTTTTTTTTTTGTTTTAAAGAGAAAAAAAAACTTTCTTTTCTTTCTTATACTATATCAAATGTCAATATTTTTGAAGATCAGATAAATAATCCACTGTTGAAAATTTTCAAAATTAATACTTAATACGCCTCTGGAAAAACCACCGCATTACATCCACTTCGGCATTAAATAGAATTTCTTTAAATCTTTCTGTATATATAAAAGGAAACCGTTACTGATTGACTGATTGACTGACTGACTGGTCTATCAACGCACAGCTCAAACCGCTGAACTGATTGGGTTGATATTTGGCACATAAATAGTTATTATGACGTAGGCACCCACTAAGAACGGATTTTTGAAAATTCAACCCCTAAAAGGGTGTAACGGGGGTTTAAAATATGAATGGAGAATCAACATACAGCACAAACCATTGTACGGATTGGGCTGAAATTTGGCACACATGATATTATGACGTAAGCATCCGCTAAAAGCAGACTTTTGAAAATTCAACCCATAAAAGGGTTTAACGTAGGTTCAAATTTGCACTGACAAAAATCGTAGATGTCCCCCTGGATTTTAACGATTTTTGAAATATGGCCATTTTATCAGAGACCTTTACACACCCTTTCCACCCCCTTAGGATGCGAATTTTAAAAAATCCCTTCTTAACGGGTGCTTACGTCATTAAAAGAACCTTCTGTCCAAATTTCAAGTTTATATCTCAAGCGGTTTGACCTGTACATTTATGAATCAGTCAGTCAGGACAAACTGGTTGTATTATATATATCGTAGGCTGTTTTTTAAGCGCCAATTTGAAACTGAAATCTAGGCAATATCCTTGCTTATAATTTACTCATTTTTAGTCCGATTTCGAAGTTATTTATATGTAATTACATAATTTTTGACCAATAAACCCGTTTTTTTGTCATAAATAAAGATTTTGACCATTTATATAATTGAACAAGTTAATCTTAAATTAATATAAAATTTATGAAAATGTTTAAAATACGCAGTAAACTTTCTATAGATATTCGTGCATTATATTGTGAATATTAGAAAACTAAAAATATTTTTGATGTTAAACGTGAATTTTATAGGGTTGGACTAACGATTTGTATGTAATATACAAATTTCATTATTTTTCTTTCAAATTTAATCGAAATTTTGATTTTAAATTTTTAAAATAATTTTTTCTTCACCTAGGATGACGGATTTTAAGGGCTGCGTATTTTTTTGAGTTCGTCAAAATTTTTCAAAATTTTACAATAACTTTCCGTTTTGAGGCTTTTTGACTCTGAAAAACATGTTTTTTGGAAAAAGTCTGTTAGTCTGTTTATGAAAAAATAAATCAAACGGATGATGACCTCAAAGGCGTAGATAGGGGGTAATTACCCCCCAGAATTATAATAATAAAAAAATAAAACTGTTAATAGTTCGAACACCTGACTAAAAATAAAATTTAGAAATACTTCTTGAAAAAATTTTTTTAAAAATGGTTTGGAAATTAATATTTTACTTGAAACCTTCCTTCGTGAGTATTCTTGTATGATATTGAGAAGACTGTAAAAAAATGATATTTTTACTTTAAATTTTCACTTACAATCCAACACCTAAAAGGATTTAACAGGGATTCAAATTTGCTCGGACAAAAATCATATGTTAACGATTTTTGAAATATGGACTTAAATAGTGCCGGATTAGTAAGACTCTACTGTATTTTGAAAATAAAAAAAATCAGCTGTTCTTTTGTTTTGACTGGATCTGTCAGTTTTGCATAACGTGGAACATATTACGCAAATATCATATTAAATACTAGCCATTACCCGCGTCACCTCACGCGATATCAGAAATTTTCGTTTCTTTATGATACTATATCAAATGTCATATTTCATACTAGCCGTTACCCGTGGCTTCGCACACGATGGAGACGAAACACGGATGCATTCCCATTATTTCCTTCTCGACGCAGACTCCCCTAATAAATTTTAAAATTAATGACGTTCACGTGATCAATGTTCTGACAAACCTTGAAAATGACACCCATGTTGATTTTTAGACTATTTACCTCGCTTCTGATACAGCATGAAAGACGCGTTGATTTATTTGTTGACAGGAGCAATCCTGCGCATTTTCGAATTAACGCATGTATAATATGATTTCTGTTACACCCTTTAAGTGGCTGAATTTTCAAAAATCTGTTCTTAGCGGATGCCTACGTCGTAATAACTATATGTGTGCCAAATTTCAGCCCAATCCGTTCAGTGGTTTGGCCGGTGCGTTGTCTGTCAGTCAGTCGCGGAACTCTTGTATATATAGATAGAAGATAGATTTATAGCTTAATACGGCTCTGGGAAAACGTCAGTGCATTAAATCCACTTCACATAAAAATAGAATTTCTTCACGGCTGACAGATTAAATCTTGGTTCGTTGAATGTTTTTTACTTCTTTTTTTCTCAAATTAAATTATATTACTAAGCTCAAAGTGTCGCAAAATTATACACCGATTTTCAAACTATGATAAAATTTTGTGAGATAATTTTTGTGCAAAACATTTAGTAATTATTTGGACAAGTTTAAAAGTATACTGGTTCAATTAGCACAGATGAATCTGTTAAAAATTTTTAAAAATAATACTTAATACGGCTCTTGAAAACTCAATGCATTAAAACGACTTCAACTGCTTCAACATTAAATAGTAGAATTTTCAATTTCTTTACAGTATTCGTCCGTGCATTCTAATGGTATATAACGTGTGTTTCAATACGGAGTTTTGCTCAGAATGTGAATTTTCTTGTACGTAAAAAGTGTTTTTTTCAAAATTTCAGTATTCAACTGAGTTAAAATAAATCAAATGTAATCTGTATATAATATTATTTTGTGGAAATAATTAACACTTTTCTTAAAATAGCGATAACAAAATTTATAAATAGTTGTGTTGCGTTCAGTCTAATGTATGACAAACGTGTTAATCAATACGGAGTTTTGCTCAGAATGTGAATTTTCTTGTACGTAAAAAGTGTTTTTTTCAAAATTTCAGTATTCAACTGAGTTAAAATAAATCAAATATAATCTGTATATAATATTATTTTGTGGAAATAATTAACACTTTTCTTAAAATAGCGATAACAAAATTTATAAATAGTTGTGTTGCGTTCAGTCTAATGTATGACAAACGTGTTAATCAATATGGAGTTTTGCTCAGAATGTGAATAGTCGTCGTGCACGTAAAAAAATGCTTTTTTCAAAATTTCAGTATTCAACTGAGTTAAAATCAATCGAATATAATCTGTATATAATATTATTTTGTGGAAATAATTAACACTCTGCTTAAAATAGCGATAACAAAAATAACAAATAGTAAAGGTGTGTTTACACTGTAAAAATGGATATTGGAAAATTGTATTCTACAGAAGGTACAGTGGAGTGTAACAAGTATTCGTACACCTAACTTTGCATAAAAAAAAAACAACAACACATATTTGATAGACTTTCTTTGGTTTTTTTTTTTATATAAAAAGTATAAGAATAGGGTATCAGTGTCTATGCTTCGCGAGGTGTTTCTTTACTAGAAATTGATTGTTTTCGAATTTATTTTGGGGTGGTAAATAGGATCGACGATTGAGTATTCCATGCTTTATGTTTTGGATCGTTATCTTGTAAAAATATCCAACCATTATTAAAACCTAATGCTGCTGCACTGGACAGAAGATTCTCTTTTAGAATATTAATGTATATCATTTACCCAATATTTCGCGCAGATCTACTATGATAATCGTTATTATGTAATACGTTCCGAACGGCACTGATCGAAATACAATTAATTTCTTGTAATAAACGAACGAAAGTTTTAGAAGATTTTATGAGCTTTCATTTAGTATCAAACAAATTTGCCCAACGACGCAACGTTTTCGAGATATAAGCTAAAAAGTTTTCAGATTGATAATTAACTGCGGTGCGTAGTCTCCGGAACTGCTCATCCAATTTCAATTTTTATTTCATCAATATTTAGAATGGATCTTCAGGATGCTACATATTATCGCGCGAAAGTAAAATCGCTTTTTATGGAGACCAAGTTTGCAACGCAGTCGACGAAAAAAACGATGGCAATCTACAAATTCAGGCCAAGCCGGCCGCTAGCTATGTATAAAAATAAACAAAAATTGTTAATTTCAAGTATTTGTATGTTAACCAAGAACTGATTTAAAACAAATCATCTTTGGAAAAAATCAATTCGATAATATTAGTTTCTGGTGTGAACGCACCTTAATTTGACCAGAAATATTTTAAACTCTGAAATGGGTAAATATTATTTGCCTTTGATTCCTGTTGTTTAATTTTTTGGTAAAACTGTACTTTCGTATTTTCGACTCGTAACCGGCAGACAGCACTATAGGCATATCTATGATATAAAATTATTTCCAGGGCCACAACATTAAAAAAAAAAAAAATTATAAACAAAACGCAAAAAGGTTTTTCATTAAAAAAATGGATTCTTTCTTTAACTGTTTGAATAATGATTTATTCTGTATAATATTTATTCTGTATCTTCTATATAATAAGATATGCAAACGCTCCTTCACTTTATACCTATAACTATATAGGGAAGTTAAAATTTTCAGTTTTATGAAATGCTGTACAAAGATCTATGGTTACTTCACACTTCACAGGTCGGAGATCATGTGATCCGTTCATGTGATCCGTATAATATGAGAAGTTGGGTTGTCTACTGTGTAGTGTGTACTGTTTGTTTAGTGAAGAACTGTGACGGTCTTTTAACCAAAATGAGTGCTAATAAAATGTGTTTTGACTACTTTTTCGGCATTTGCAAACGACAAAATTGTAAGCTAAAGCATACGGAAGCCGGGTTGGCTCATTAGTGACTAGTGGAGTAGTGGTACCGCACACGGCCACTTCCAACATGTTAACGCGTGCACGCGTTAACATGTGTCCGTGTGCGGGATAAATGCAGATTTCTGCCTTATCCGTGTGCGGGATAAATGCAGATTTCTACCTTATCCTGGAACGGTAATCGAGCTATCTCTGTCTTTTAACTGTCAAATTCTGTGAGCAGCGTTACTTTTTGCATTGAGGTTAGGCGTAGCTGAAGTTTTGTTTATAGTGAAATAAAGTAATAAAGATTTTCAAAGTAAACATTAGAAATGAGTTTATTGTTCATCACAGGTAATTTTACGGTAACATTTTCATTTTTAATTTTAACGAAACTCATTTCTAATGTTTACTTTGAAATTCTTTATTACTTTATTTCACTATAAACAAAACTTCAGCTACGCCTAACCTCAATGCAAAAAGTAACGCTGCTCACAGAATTTGACAGTTAAAAGACAGAGATAGCTCGATTACCGTTCCAGGATAAGGTAGAAATCTGCATTTATCCCGCACACGGACACATGTTAACGCGTGCACGCGTTAACATGTTGGAAGTGGCAGTGTGCGGTGCCACTACTCCACTAGTCACCAATGAGCCAACCCGGCTTCCGTAAAAGCATGAGTTTATATTTTGCACGAGGAAAGGGTGCAATGACTTATGTAGGTGCAGATATTTGCATCTTAATAAAGAACAAGCTTTGGACATAATTCAAAATGTCCGACCTTTCAATGAAATCCAATGTCGAGAGATGGACAGATTGGCCTTTGCAAATTTGTCATCGCTACGTCCTGAACAGAGACTAAAAACCTGTACGCGATTTTTTACTGGAAAAATGTGTTTGAACGATTGCATTGCATGTAAGAATGTGGCAAAAAGAGGTAAGTTTTCATATATTTTTTTTATGCCCTTCTTGGCCTGACTTGTCTTTGGACAGTAGCCGATTGTAATTTTCATAATTCGTATCAGAGAATGAATTTTTGCAACAATAAATATTGTAGCTTTGTTTAACATATTTTGTTGAGATCTGATCGATAATTTAATAATTTCAGATCATTTTGTTTCGGCTTCCTGTAATAAATGCAAGCTGCCCCTACAACACCGCTGCTGTGCTTATTTAAAATGTCTTCATGTGTTTTGTAAAAATTGTACCAAGTCACTTGAATGGAGATTCGATACCGCTATTCCTCAAGCTAAATGCACGGTATGTGGAGAAGAAAGCTCGCCGTCTGATCTCTATGTAAGTAACTATTTTTAATATATTTTTGAGTCGAACTTCGAAATATCGATTTGATATATTTGAAGCTGTATGCAGTGCCGGATAAACCGTGTCAACAATTTTACCATTCCAACCCACAAGTGGGGAATGGTACCTACTAGTTTAGGTCAAAAATCACTTTTCAAAAATTTTACAATATCTTTCCGTTTTGAGGTCCCCCTAATCCAAAAAACATATTTTTGAAAAAACTGTGCGTCTGTTTGTCTGTTAGTCTGTGAACATGATACGTCAAACGGACGAGCGGACTGATACCAAATTTTTAGATGATGTTTGGTATGCAAATATGAAGAGCCCTATTGTTTTTGGGGAAAATCGGCGCATGCGCAGAAGAGATATATGCTAAAACGGTGTTTTTTATATAATAATGGTATACTTTTCATAACGGCTTATTATTCTATTTATTATTCCAAGAAAGTTTTGTTAAAAAAATTTTTTTCTAAACTTTATAGCTTCGGAAATATTTTGAAAATAAAAAAAAAAAATCAGCCGCTCTTTTGATTTATGAATCTGTCAGAAATAAACCAGTTCGGCATGCTTTGATTACTCTTTACATGACGTGGAACATATTATGTAGGTAACCATGGCAACGAATAGCAAATATCATTGAATACTAGCCATTACCCGCGTCACCTCACGCGATATCAGAAATTTTATTTTCTTTATTATATTCAAATGTCATTATTTTTGAAGTTGGAATGGTCCCGTCATTTTTTCCTAAAAATATATCCTTTTTAACTTTTTTCTATCAATTTGAATTTTTTTTTATAAACTGAACATATTAGAGATGGAGCCCATAAGCAAGAAATGCTTAGGGCATCAAGGAGTCTTAATCCGGCACTGGCCGTATGTATCGGGTGCAATTTCACATTGTAAAATCATGGATACGAATTCTTTTCAATATAGTCAGAGTGCCCGTCGGCAAAAATTTTATTGATACATACTCTCCCCAAACTTTGTATATGGCTTCATTAGGCCTAGTCTGACACCTATTTCCTCTATGACTTTTCTTGATTTTGGGGCGTTTGCCCTATAAAGTTTCCTAAACATGTCGTTTTGAAGACATGTAAAAATTTATACATACTGTTTGGTTTTTTAATTGGATAGCTTAAAAACTTCAACCAAAACGCTAAAATAATGTTCTCTGACAAATAACATGAGCCATTTAAAATGTCTGACACCTCGAATATGTCGAAAAAACGACTATAAGAAAATTTATGAATAACCAGCTGATTTTCTCAGTATCTTATATTTGAACACTGCAAAATCAAATTTTCATATTCAATTTGATTTTGCAGTGTTCAAATATAAGATATTGAGAAAATCAGCTGGTTATTGATAAATTTTTTTATAGTCATGAAATCGACAACTTTGACAATATAATATACAAAGTTTGGGGAGAGTATGTATCAATAAAATTTTTGCCGACGGGCACTCTGACTAATAGTTCACGACAATTATCGCCAAAACATTCATTTGTAAACTAGGGATGTGAAAAAATAATCGATTTTTATTTTAATCGATTATTTTTTTCTTATTCGCTGTGAGTTTCGGCGGTATTGCCATCTAGCGGATTTCTATTAGCAACAAGTGACGGAAAATTTACCCACATTATATATTAGATAATAACAATAATAGAGAATAAAATTAAATCGATTTTATTTATGACAATAATCGATTTTTAATTAATCGATTATAAAAATCACACATTTTAATCGATTTTTGTACATGGTGCCATCTAGGCGACAGACGATTCTTTTTAGGTTTTTGATTCTTTAAGAGTATTCGTCCCTGCAAATACCCCCTGCACCCTTCATATCAAATCTTTTCCCCTCGCCTAAAAACGGTTCGCGCTCTCCCGACGCTATTTTTAAAGCTGGAGGGTTCTGGTAAACGCCAAATGAAAGACAAAGAATCAGACTACAGATCCTTCAGGCGAATTTTTTGAAAAACAGTTTCGCCTACGTGTGAAATATTACGTAACTTATTATTTTTTTCAAAAGGTTGTAAGTTTTTTCAGGAATTTTTTTTCAAAAAATTCGCCTGAAGGATCTGTAATCTGATTCTTTGTCTTTCATTTGGCGTTTAGTAGAGCCCTCTAGCTTTAAAAATAGCGTCGGGAGAGCGCGAACCGTTTTTAGGCGAGGGGAAAAGATTTGTGATGAAGGCTGCAGGGGGTGTTGCAGGGACGAATACTCTTAAGTCAGGCGGAACGTGACACATTTCGCGGAACGTGACACTTTATCGTACATGCAGCCGATGTTTCATCAATTTATAAGATTGGTGTTTCATCAATTTATAAGACGTTATCACGTCAAAAATCGATTTTTCTACAAAAATCGATTATAATATCTTTTAAAATCGATTTTTTAAAAATCGATTTATATTTGTCGCCGGGATATTGTCAAATCCGTGATTTTGTAATTATTTCACTAGTTTAATTACAAAATCACGATTGACAAAAGATTCGTGATATTATAATTTCACTATGTGATTCACTAAGTGACATTAGAATATCACGGGTTTATGTCGCATCCATTTCCTCTATGGTCAAAGGTTCTTTATTCGATAAATGGCATAAATGATTATATCTATGCATCCATAGATTCTTCCTCTAAGATCAATGTTCTTTATTCGATAAACGACATATTATGATTTAATCTATGGTGCTATAAAAGAACGAACCCTAAAATTCCATATTATAATGACACACGTTTTTATATACGCCATTCGAATTACGTCGTAATTTGAGTTGACAATTATAGTGTGAGATTTTAAAGTTGAATTTTTAATATTATTGTTTCAAAAAGAAAAATCTTTGAGCGGAATTGAAAGTGTTTTAAAATGAGCAGCTATATAAGGTGTGTATACTTAATTTCTTTTCTGTGCTGCAGTTGTGACTTTTCGTAATATTTGGTTTCAGCTATTGAAATACATTTGATATATTATATATTTTACGAAACGAATGTGTTTTTATACGCATTTCAAAAGGATCTATGGATGCGCAGACTCAAATTATAATATATTTACTTGTCACGATATTAATTGTGTTGGTGGCCATTTTGATTTTACTCCGTGCTATTAAAAGAGGCTTAATCGATTTAATTAAAGACATTTCAGACAATCTACCGGTATGTAAATATAATTAGTCGCGTTAAAACAGAATTATCTCAAATCTAAAAATGTACTCTGGTAAAGCTTATTTCTCTGCAGATATTTTCAATGTATGATTATATGGACATTACATGTTTTTGAGATAGTTCAGTTTTGACTGAACGGTAGTTTTAGCAGTGTATTATATTCCGCTTACTTTGTTAAGTTTAGATATTATTAAGTTGTGTAAAGGGGTTACACTACGCAGGCGCGTCAAAAAAATAAGCTTTTTTTGTGAATTTTTTTACGAGTTCTAGGTGGCGGATCAAAAAAAAAAAATTAGGGCTTTTTACGCATAGGTATATTAAAGTTCTCAAAAATATTTGCTATTTATATATACAATGTGGTCACTTACTACTTAGTGTGCAACATAATATGGGAAAATTTTTAATTAAATGCACAACCAAAATACAATTATTGCCAAAGTTGGTGCATGTCCGATAATCATTTAAGGTGCTCTTATAATTGTTGAAACTCAAACAGCATACAGGGTGGGTCAAAAAATATAAAAATTGTACAAGAGTAAAGTGCCCTTATTTCAAAAAATTCAGCGAAATGTTATAAGAAAAAGTTGTTTAGCATTAAAAGTTATGCCAAAATACCAAAACATGGCCTTCTAAGAAAAATTTTTTTTTTTAAAACCAAAATTATAATTTTTTTGAAAAATTTTTTTTGTCCACACTGTATATATAACAAAATGGCGTCGTGGTAGTATAAAAAACAGAAACAAATTTTTTTAGGTGAAAAACGGTGTACATTGTAGCAGTCCTGGTGTATTTTTTTGACGCGCCTGGGTAGTGTATCCCCTTAAGCAAAAAATTTCTATAAGTATAATCTCTGTTGACTGCCCGCATCCTGCAAAATATTTTGCTTTTAATTTCAAATAATTTTTCATTTCAGTGAACTGGTGGCTTCAACAGTGTGTAGTGGTGGTGTGATTAACTGTTCCGGTGACTGTTGTCACTTTGAAATTAACTTTTGTAACGAATATCAGGGGAATAAGTGCATTCGACCCACTTGTCGTTTTGTACACGTCTCTAAAGGGGAGGAGTTGAATTATCGACAAAGTGGGCAAATATCAAAAGCAATATTGGACGAAATTTTAAAAAAACGACTGCATCCAAATATTTGCGTCGATTATTTAATCAATAAACATTGTTCATACAATAACTGCTCGAGGTTACATTTTTGTTACGAAATACAAAACATCAAATGTCCCGTCTGTCTTGAGGAAATACTTCATTCGAAACTGTGTGCTTTGACATGCCACCATCTCATTTGCTCAGATTGCGCTGCGTCATTAGACACGCTTCTCGGCGGGCGTTTTTCTGTACGCTGTCCAGTTTGTCGATCAGAAGGTCACATTTTACATCTCTCTTAAAAGTAAGTGTTCGATTTCTCCCCGTTCACAATAAAATCTTATTTCAATATACATGTATTAAGAACACTTTTATTTTTTTTTTAGAAAAACTTCATTGGAAAAACTTTCTTCTTATTTGTCTTTTTGTTGATTAATCGCTTGATGTACATCTTTGCTTGTCGTTTGCTCGTTCGTATAGAATCGCTCGTTTGTTTAAAATCGCTTGGTTGTTTAGAATCGCTTGTCGTTTGCTCGTTCGTATAGAATCGCTCGTTTGTTTATAATCGCTTGTAAGTAAGTAAGCTCGTAAATCTTTGCTTCTCGTGTAACGAAAGGGGCGTTTGTAAATTTATCGGTTGGCACTTTGTCAATTAATCTTCATGAAACAAAATCGTTATCGCTTGTACCTAAACTTGCTCGTTGGATACTTCAAACAAATTTGAAATGCATTACATAATTCGCTTTCAAGACGATAATTTATATTATGTCTGCAAAGAAAGACACGTGCGCTTGGAAAATAATATTTGTGTTGCAAAATATAATGGCGTTTGGTACAAAGCAATTGTTGTTTGTCACAATGTCAACCGTGACGTATTAGACGCGATCAGTTTCAATTTAAATAATGATTTACCCGTCTTAAAAGTGAATAAAACATCGTTTCGGCAAGATGAAATCATAATTCGAAATCACTTAGTCGACGACTCCCAGCATTGTGAACCGCGGCAAATTTCAATCAGAAGTTCTACGACCGAAATAGCTTCGTTACATTTACCGGCGTCTGAATGTGAAGTGCCGGTTTATTCTTGCGACGGCGAACCGCATTCATCCGAAGTCCAACAGTCTGATACGAATTTAAATAACAATTTACTTACGTATCCCTCAAAACAGGAACAGCAGGAAATTTCATTCGACAGTTGTAAGAACGATTTACATTCACCGCTGTCGGAATGCATAGAGGCGGTTGCTTCTCGCGACAAAGAATCGCATACGCCCGAACGCCAAAAGTCGTTCATAGAAACAGGTAAGGCTTCGTTTCTCAAAACCATCGAAATATTGATACGAATAGATAGTCCGATACGAATTTAAATAACAATTTACTCATTTTAGAAGTGAACGGAACGGATTGCTCAAAATATGCCTGCATCTCTGCAATTGAAACTCCATCTTTACCGATGTCGAACATCCAGTCTTCTGAACAGCAGGAAATTTCATTCGACAGCTGTTGTAAGAACGATTTACATTCACCGCTGTCGGAATGCATAGAGTCGGTTGCTTCTCGCGACAAAGAATCGCATACGCCCGAACGCCAAAAGTCGTTCATAGAAACAGGTAAGGCTTCGTTTCTCAAAACCATCGAAATATTGATACGAATAGAAAATATTTTAACACTACAGTAATACGTTATCTATCTTCAGATCGGCCGAAAGCAATAACTGAATACGGCACTGCGGACACGGATTCATCGACAGAAACTTCAGATACTAGTTGTTCTGCAGCGTCGAGTGAATATGAAGTAAAAGTAGTTAAGAAATCTATGAAGAAACGAAATTGCTGTTTATACTGCGGTGGTCTGTATGTAAAATTACCGAGACATATGGAGGGCGTACATCGAAATGAAGAAGACGTCAAGAAATTTTCTTCGCTAGCGCCAGGTAATTTAGCTTATCGATAGATGTGGATTTTTGATCGATTCGGTGTGCGGTTAACGCTGTCATGTTCGATCCGATCGAGTGCTTTTGCATAGTTCATTGACACGAATCCGTTTAAATTGTACAACTATGTTTTGTTCTTCTAGGTACACCTGACCGACAGCGGATTATGGAAGTGCTGAGGAAGAAAGGTAATTTCCAGTACTTTAGAAGTCACGTAAGAGATGATCAGAAAGATTTTATACCGTGTCGCCTCCCAAGAAAGAATCCTTTTCGTAAAGTAGCGAAAAATTACATTTGCTGTCCTCATTGTCAAGGTATATACACTAAAGCGTCGATGTACAAACACAACAGACGGTGTGATCCCAAATATATTAAGAATCAACGAACAATAATGGTCGCTGGTAGAAAAGTGTTATCACAAATTAGCCAGACCGCCTGCGACAAATTGAAAAATGAAGTTTTTCCACCAATGCGCGACGACGAAGTGACGGAAGCTTTGAGATACGACGAATTACTAATCAAATATGGAAATCACCTGTGTCAAAAATACAGATCTCCGCATCTTCAGTATCACATTAGACAACAGCTAAGAAGTCTCGGTCGTTTATTATTAGAAACGAAAAAAATAGACAAGTATATAACTGACTTTGCTTCTTTATACTCGCCAGAAAAATACGAGTGCGTCAAACAAGCTGTGCACAACGTGGCTGGTTTAGATGAGAACACCGACATTTACAGGGCGCCAACCTTAGCTTTAAATTTAGGCACGAATTTGAAAAAAGTTGGAAAACTATATATAATCGAATGCGTTAAGAATCGTCAATTTGATTCGAAAACAAACGCAGAGAACTTTTTAAACATTGTAGATGTGGATTACGGAGCATCGGTGAACAAAACAGTTACTGACAATCAACAAACGCACAAAAGACGTGGCGAAAACGTTAACCTGCCGATTAAAAAGGATATCAATTTACTGGTGCATTTTCTCAATCGTAGAGCTGCAAAAGCGTGCGCTGAACTTGAAAAGGGATTCAGTTTGAAACATTGGCTTTCTCTAGCAAAATATGTACTGGTTTCAATCCAAATTTTTAATAGACGTCGTGCGGGAGAAACTGAACGCATTTTTGTAGAAGATTTTAAAACGTTCCGAACAATAGAAGAATCGGCCAGCGCCGACACATACGAAATGTTAACAGTAGCCGAACGTCTCTCCGCTCAGAAGTATGTTAGGTTTGTCATAAGAGGAAAACTCGGACGATCCGTGCCGATATTAC
This sequence comes from Xanthostigma xanthostigma, assembly GCA_963575645.1. Classification (NCBI taxonomy): domain Eukaryota; kingdom Metazoa; phylum Arthropoda; class Insecta; order Raphidioptera; family Raphidiidae; genus Xanthostigma; species Xanthostigma xanthostigma. The sequence goes on from OY754468.1 coordinate 21,584,172, forward strand.
TTGATAAATTGACGCTTCACTACGTTCAGACTATATTACGATATCGGTCAGAAGCCAAAGTGCCGGTGAGTAATCCGTATCTGTTTGGAGTGCCTAGTAATTGTTCCAGCAGTAGATTCCTTCGAGCGTGTGAGTTACTCAGAAAATTCTCGATAGAATGTCACGCTAGCCGACCAGAAACTCTACGAGGCACCGTTTTAAGAAAGCATTTTGCAACTGTACTTCAAGCCCACAATCTTACGGATTCTGATGTAACGCAGTTGTCAAATTTCATGGGACACAGCGTTAATATTCATAAAAATCATTACCAATTACCTGCCGCGGCAATTGATATGGGGAGAATTTCAACTCTTCTTGAAACGGTACAGACCGACTCTGTTGAACGAGGTCAATCTCAGCAGAATGTTTGCAGTTCACGAACGAGCCATGAATTAAACACCAGCCATTTCGAAGAGGAAGTAAACAGACCAGGTCCGTCTAGTAATACAGACCCCGGTTCAAATCCGATACTTGACAGTTTATCGGTTTCGAAAGACGGCATGGAAGACATTTTTATCGAAAATTTGGGTCCTGACACGTCGAAAGACAATGTGTCCGATACCAATGACATCGAATACGGATCGCAGAACACCAACGTACTTGATACAGTGAACGATGAAGAAACTCCGAGTGAAACCGATTCAAGTAAATTATTATATTATTATAAAACGTTTTCTGAATTAACATAACAGAAGACAAACTGTTTTAACATTATTGTCTGTCTTTTCGATACGCCACGCTTTAATATTGTTTTTAGGTATAAATCTCAAGTCTGCTGTTATCAGGCGAACATGGAGTACGCCGGAAAGACATGCTGCGAAAAGGCATTTCTCTACATTTATACAAAATAAGAAGGACCCTTCCATAAATGAATGCGAAACGGTTGTAAAATCGGACAAAGATTTGCAATATCGAACACCAATGCAACTTCGACTATGGACTCATAACGAAATCAACAGACTCAAATCAAAAGGTACAAGACGTAAACGAATAATTGAGTATTTGGTTAATCTCATTTAAGCTAAAAACACAAAATTTTTACCTATCCTCTCTGAAATTCTACTGAAATAGAACTTTTAAGTCGCATGCTCATGATATTTTTGTTTTTTTCCAGATTCCCGGAGTCGTAGAAGTTGGTCAACTCCGGAGAAACAAGTAGCACGTCAATTATTTGCATACGAAATAGCTGCAGGGAAAATTCCGACATCGCAGAAATGCTTACGAACAGTTGCTGAACATAATGTGTTAAAGAAAAGGTCCGTCGCTCATATAAAGTCGTGGGTCCAAGCCGAATGCAAACGACAGAAATTAAAAAATAACGCCCCTTGTTGAAATTCGCTTGTGAAGCTTGTCGTATTTACTTTTTATGTTAATTTATTGCTTGTAAGTTAAATGCTAGTTTGTTTATTGAAAATAACTTGTTTGTAACTCTTGTGAAGCTTGTCGTATTTACTTTTTATGTTAATTTATTGCTTGTAAGTTAAATGCTAGTTTGTTAATTGAAAATAGCTTTTTTGTAACTATACCTGAGTCAGACCACCAGTACCGTTCGTATTTTTTCGAAATCGGTTAGTCGTAGAGAGTTGTGTCAAAAATCTGCATTATAAAAGCCCTAATAAAGAATCGAATATACAACTCTCTACGGCTAACCGTTTTCGAAAAAAACGACCGCTACGGGTGGTCTGACTCAGGACACAGCTTAACGAATACATGTTTTTTTGAGATATAACAAAATGCGGTAATTTGCATCTTAGACCTTCATAGAAATAAGAAATTTATTTTATATTAAAAATACTATATTTAAAATATATTTTTACAAATACTATGTGTTTGGCTAATAATTTATACTTTGTGAAAATTTCTATTTACAAGAAAATAAAAAATATATAAATGCGTATTTATTAATTTGAAACTTTCAATATACATGTCTTTGAATCTGCCTTCTGTCTCCTAGGGATTTTTCGAAGAAACGATTCTGAAATTTTTTAAATTAAATATACTTTATGGTTTTTTAAAAACCGAACACCTGATTTATATTCCCTTAGGTTGCATTCAAAGGAATTTTACCCCTCGTAATAATCTTCATAGTTTCAGGGGGGAAATCGATTGCCGGATTTTTTTATGACCTAGTGCATTCCGATGCAGTGCAATGCACTTGCGCACTCATTTTTTTAAAGAGAATTCGTCCCTGCAAATACCCCCCGCACCCTTCATCTCAAATCTTTTCCCCTCGCCTATAAACGGTTCGCGCTCTCCCGACGCTATTTTTAAAGCTAGAGGGTTCTGGGAAACGCCAAATGAAAGACAAAGAATCAGACTACAGATCCTTCAGGCGATTCATTTGAAAAACAGTTTCGCCTACGTGTGAAATATTACGTAACTTATTATTTTTTCAAAAGGTTGTAAGTTTTTTCAAGAATTTTTTTTCAAAAAATTCGCCTGAAGGATCTGTAGTCTGATTCTTTGTCTTTCATTTGGCGTTTACCAGAACCCTCTAGCTTTAAAAATAGCGTCGGGAGAGCGCAAACCGTTTTTAGGCGAGGGTAAAAGATTTGATATGTTGGGTGCAGGGGGTATTTGCAGGGACGAATACTCTTAAATGGGGACCCCGTTAAAAAAAATGAGTGCGCAAGTGCATTGCACTGCACCGGAATGCACTGGGACCTAGGTCATAAAAAAATAGGCAATCGATTTCCCCCCTGAAACTATGGAGATTATTACGGGGGGTAAAATTCCTTTGAATGCAACCTAAGGGAATAAATCAGGTGTTCGGTTTTTAAAAAACCATACAGTATATGAAATTATTTTAACATGCTTGGGTAAAGGTAGGAAAAAGGCCTTTATTCTGTAGGAATTGCGGGAAACAGTTTTAAATGCCAAATACTTAAAGTAAACATTTGTTAATGCGTTCTGAAGACACAGGTTTGACAATATCACTGCGACATATAATAATCGAAACGTCAATTGAATTATAATTAAATAATTTGTTAATATGTCTGAAAAATTGGTGGATAATTTTACTTATTAACTTTAATTTTACCTATAAAATATAAAACATGTATTAATTATCTTAGTAAGTATTAAAATGATAAATAATTACTTATTAACTTTAATTTAACCTAGAAAATATAAATCCTTGTATTAATTATCTTAGTAAGTATTAAAATAATAAATAAAAATGATTTTGTTTTCTAAGGAAAAACTTCAGTGAAGTTCTCAAAGCACAGTCAACATTGTTTTCATTTGTATAATAAATAAAAAACTAATTATATTTTATCTCTATCTAGGTATATCTATCTTTATCGGCTAAATGCCAATAATAATATATATATAGGTCATAAAATTCTCTAAAATATTGCTTGCGCGTGCCATCTCCTATACAAATAATGATCTGCTTAGTTGCAACTTTTAACAATGCGTGACTCCACGCGTAGTCGTCAAAATTCATACTTCAGAGCATTGGTATCCGATGCCGGTGACCATAGTCAACAAATTGTCCGACTTGTGATGGATGCGTCATTCTACGCGCCACCAATAACCCTAAACCACATACATATATATATATATATATATATATATATATTTATATATATATATATGTGTTAGCACGATAACTCTCGACAGACTTAATCGATTTAAACGAAATTTGGTCCACACGTTGGAATCCATCACCGCACGAAGCCTATTTAAAATGGGCCCAATCGGGCCATGTTAAGGGTGGTATTTAGGGGTTGAAAAAAGTTTTCGGGCCCGAAAATACGGAAAAAATTCTCAGAATCACTTCAAATTTGAAATTTAACCCTTTAGTTATTATTGAAATGTGCTGCTAAAATTTAAATAAAATCGGCCCGACAGGACCGGACTTACAAGTTTTATGAAAACGCAAGTTTACTGATATGGATTTACATACTGAAGGGTGTATATAATTTGGTACAGATGTTGACTTGGTATGTAGTATTGAAATTAAGTAAAAAAATGTTGTTTTAAGGGGTGTATTAGAGGGTAATTTTTTTTATTTTGTCCAAAAACAAAGTTAAGTTCATACAATAGAGCCACACTGCTTATAAAAGCAAATACACTATATTGTCGGCAGGGTTTCGCACTGCGACCCGAGTTTTTTAAATATTGTCAATAAAATACGTAATTTAAGGTTTATAATTTTGAAGCTGAGGTCATTATCTATCGTATGTTTATTTAATCTATACAAATAAATAAAATTGAAGTGTCTGTTTGCAATATATTTAACATCGAAGAATCTCGCTAGAGATTCTTTTCTGTGCTAAATGCCAACGAATCTCTAGCATATTCTTATACATTGATTTTGCCTTTGTCCCATATAACGCCGTGTATATGAAGCAAGTTTCCAAGTTTTATAGTTCTGTGACCACGTGACTTTCATAGGACCGATTTTTCGTATCACCCATATATACTTCTGTACCACAATAATAAGGCTATATTGTGAGAGTGCGCGTGGACGAGCGGTTACGACGTTAGCCTAGTAATATCTAATAACAGGGTCTTGAGTTCGATTCCCGCCAGCATCATTGGAAAATTTATTTTTCAATTTTTAATTTTTTTTTATGTTTTTAATTGTTTTTTTAGTTTTAATTTATTTTCTCAATTTTTTTCTCATTATATTTTTATTTCCTTTTTAATTTTTAATTTTTATTATTTTCTTGTTTTTTGAAAAATTCACTTTCGTCAAATCTTTTATTAAAAAATAACAAAATATATGATTGAAGTTAGATTTAAATAAATTAATTTATTAAAAAACATATTTATCATAAAAAGTGCAACAAAAATTAAAAAGTGAAAAGATTACGAAGTGAAACTTCTTTTTTTAATGCAAAATAAGTATTTTACAAATGATATGAAAAAAAGTTTGTATTTTTAATGGTGGGCCTTGTTCATTGATTTTTTTTTCATGCCTTCAAAATGTGCCTTCATGGAATCTTCAAGAATATCCATATTTCAAATGAATATAAAAAAAAAAAACTAAAAAAAAAAATATACGCGTCGACTTAAGAACCTCCTCCGTTTTTGTTTTTAGTCGGTTAATAAAAAAGAATCATGTATCACAGAGCATAGACTTGTTATAGCTCATTTTTATTTTTAATAGATTTCACATGGATTGTTTACAAATTGAATGTCATGGTATTCGCATAGAGGTGTGATGAGCCGATTGCACCACTAGGTGTTGCACCGCGGCAGCACTGGACTACGCGGCAAAATATAAATGCACTTTTGTAGTACTGTTTGTTAAATGAGAAGTAAAAATCAAAAGTCGATTATTGCAATTTCTATAACCGACTTTTGATTGTTACTTCTTATTTAACAAAATACATGAGAGACGCGCTCGAAACCATAGTTGCATGGAGTAAGGATCGTGTTGTTTTTTACAATACATATTCTAATTTCGGAGATTCATTGCATTTAAATACAACAATATGAACACTTTTATTGCATTTAAATACAACAATATAAAAAATGCACATATGTTTATTTTGGAGGAAAAATAAAAATAATGTCTCACACTTTGGAAAAAGACGTGAAATCTTAAAAAAAAACTTCGGAGAAGTAAAAACTTCGTTCTGTGCTAAATTCAAAAACTTGAGGCGACTGAATCTTAAGATTATAACTTAAAAAAAAAGAATTTCGAGGCAGACAAGAAATTGAAATCAAGCTCGAAATTCTGTGCGTAAGACGTCGAAAAAAAATGAATTTCGAGGCAGACAAGGAATTGAAATCCAACCTTGAAATTCTGTGCTTATAAAAGCTACAAGAGCAACAGCAAAAAAAAGTGCACAGACGGCGTTTTTTTAGTGGTAACTAAAGGAGTTATGCGAACACCGTCTTTGCATTTTTTTTTTGCTGTTGCTCTTGTAGCTTTTATAAGCACAGAATTTCAAGGTTGGATTTCAATTCCTTGTCTGCCTCGAAATTCATTTTTTTTCGACGTCTTACGCACAGAATTTCGAGCTTGATTTCAATTTCTTGTCTGCCTCGAAATTCTTTTTTTTTAAGTTATAATCTTAAGATTCAGTCGCCTCAAGTTTTTGAATTTAGCACAGAACGAAGTTTACTACAATTCTCCTGTGTCTGTATATGTAGTAACGGATTACAAAATGAACATACTGCGAGAGTTGTTTTTTTAATGAATTATAGAGACGTTAGCTCAATTAATTTATACAAATACAATAAAATTGAAGTGTCTGTTTGTAATATATTTCATATAACATACTACGATTCTCCTGTGCCTGTATATATAGTAACGGATTACAAAACCCACATACTGCGAGAGTTTTTTTATGAATTATACAAATGTTAGCTCAATAAATACAAATATCAAATAAATAAAATCGTAACTTAGTCTGTAATTGAACAGTTTTAAAGATTCCTAGAGCAAATTTTCAGCTTCCATCACTTTTTTCTGTTTATGTTTTTGTATACTTATCTAGCTATATTCTATACATATAAATAAAATATCTGACTATTTCTAAGCTCCAAAACGACTGGACCGATTTTGGTGGGAGTTTCACTGACAGATAGCTGATATTATAAGGTGTAGATTAGACTACTTTTATTTTAGAAAAATAATAAGGGTTTCGCGCAAAAAAAATAATTCAACCCAGACGAAGTCGCGGGTTACAGCTAGTTGTCAATAAAATACGTAATTTAATATTCATAATTTTGAAGCTGAGGTCAATATCTATCGTATGTTTATTTAGTAAATAATCTATATAAATATATAAAAATGGTCGACCATAGATGAGTGGCCGGGAATCAATGCTTTTGCCCTAATATACATGAAAATGAATATTAGCCTTTTATACGATTTATTTAAAATATCTAAGTACTTAGTTAAGTGCATAAGTGATACTTAATAATTTTGTAAGTGCATTTTTAACCACTGTGAGAATTGGAATAACAGAACTATGTACAGCAACAGCAATTATTCCAGTTAATAAAAACAACAAACACTTTAAATAGCCAGAACCAGGTCATACTTTATATTCACAAAAAAATATTAATTGCATTTTTTCAATCTCTACGAAACTTTGTGTATATTTTTGTGTAACAATTTACTATTGCATTTAAACTGTATTTTACCATTCCAACATCACAGTCGGAAGGGTAGTACTATTTAAGCCAAGTTTTGGATTCCAAAATTTTAGAATATTTTCTCGTTTTGAAGCCCCCCGAATAAAAAAAAAACTTATTTTTGGAAAAAGTCTGTGTGTCTGTTAGTCTGTAAACACGATACAGGTCAAATGTGTCTATCTGTAGCAGCTAAATTAACATGGAGATCACATGAGTATTATTTTATTTTAATAATTTTTCGAAAGGGACATTTTTTTGCAATTTTGCTGTGAATGAATAAGTCTGTTTTTGGTCAATTTAGAATTTTTAACGATTAACCTCAGGTGTAGAATATGTTTTTGACAAAGTTTTTTTATGAGTTAAATTTGATGAAACAAATCTAAAATATATTTTTATCAACAATATAAAATTTATAAACCTCATTTTTCGTTTTTATATCCTTCAAAACTGCATACCTATATATTTAGAAAAAGACGAGCGCTTCCCTCTCATATCATCACAATTGTATTAAGAGTATTCGTCCCTGCAAACACCCCCTGCACCCTTCATCTCAAATCTTTTCCCCTCGTCTAAAAACGGTTCGCGCTCTCTCGACGCTATTTTTAAAGCTAGAAGGTTCTGGTAAACGCCAAATGAAAGACAAAGAATCGGACTACAGATCCTTCAGGCGAATTTTTTGAAAAACAGTTTCACCTACGTGTGAAATATTACGTAACTTATTATTTTTTTCAAAAGGTTGTAAGTTTATTCAGGAATTCTTTTTCAAAAAATTCGCCTGAAGGATCTGTAGTCTGATTCTTTGTCTTTCATTTGGCGTTTACCAGAGTCCTCAAGCTTTAAAAATAGCGTCGGGAGAGCTCGAACCGTTTTTAGGCCAGGGGAAAAGATTTGAGATGAAGGGTGCAGGGGGTATTTGCAGGGACGAATACTCTTAACTAATATTGAGAATGCTAGGTCCATTTATATACTAATTAATTGTCTTTGATAAACAAAGACAATTAATATTAGGCTCGCATTCGGGAGGTACCGGGTTCGAATCCCGGCGGGGGCAGATGTTGCTGGGGCTTTTTTCCACTGCCTCTCGCCGAGAAACGGTAATCCCTGTGCCGGCCGTCTTGTTGAGGTTTTCCATGGTTTCCCTCAATAATTCCAGATAAATATCGAGATGGTTTTTTATTTAAGGCCATGGCAAACTCCTATGCTCAAAATGTGCCTACCTTATCCTAATGTCCTAAAATTCCTTCATTCGCTCATTGCTATTAATTAAGTGGAAGTTTAAAAATGATAAATAGATGGAAAATAGTAATGGTGCGAATGGCCGTCTGTTACGACATAAAGTCGAGAAACGGACGTTAAACGCATTATTAATATTATTCTTATTTTCAATAATTATGAATAACGGGAATGCGGACACATATGTATAATTCTTTTCTTTTATTGCTTACGTTTTATCAAATTAAATGGAAAATAATATTATTATTCTTATTATTATTATAATATTATTTTTCAGAGGATAAATAGATCAATAAAGATATATGCTGTTAAGCTATATTTTTAATCGCAACGTTTCGTTTTATATGTATATTAAAACTTCCTCAGGTTTCAATATATAAAACGAAACGTTGCGATTAAAAATATAGCTTAACAGCATATATCTTTATTGATCTATTTATTCTCTGAAAAATAATATTATAAAATTAATAGATCTGAAACACATATAAATTATTATTATACTAATTGTCTTTGATAAACAGCGATATCCAATCGATTTCAGCTATTTTACTAATCGTAAAAAAATTGTTAAGAAAAAATAAAGTATACGATTTAGGTGTAGGTATTTGTCATTTATTTATCTGTTTGTTTTTAAAATTTTCACGTGCTACCGATAATGATACGTAACTGTTAATGGCAACGTTAGTGGAACATAAGAACTTGGTGTATATTTAGTGTGTATTATAGAGCAGGAGAAATAAACTCTAGTTAGGTAATTACAAGGTAGTTATTTATCTTAATGGATCGTTCTTACTTCGTAGTGTACACACATAATACATAGTACGTACTCACATATCGGACCGTTTCTATGTATTTTTCATGTTTACAGATCGAAGATGTCTGAACTTCTACGACTAAACTGTGTATCTAAGCGGAAGCACACGTAAGTCATAGAAAAAGAAACGGTAAAGATGACCACTTTTAAGCTGCCATTGCTCGGAATCTTAATAAAAAGAAATCAGATTTATACACAGTACACTCTCACTAATCCGGCATGCACATACTACTCCAGAGGTGTGTCGGATTACCGTTATCGCCGGATAATTAGAAGGTTGCAGCATAAACTTATAAAACAACACAATTAGAAAATGCGCTCGCAATACCGGATTATTGGGTGGGTCGGATTAGCGCGCAAGGCTGGATTATAGAGATTAGAGAATTGTATGTTTAATACACATATTCACCGAGCACTATTAAAGATAGAAGTTACTAGTCTTGGAACAAATTTATTCGTTAGAATAAAATGTACTTTCAATTCGCCAAGCAAATTATCAGGTAGGAAAGTTAGTTAAAGAATAAATATACACTGCACTATATTCCATGCACCTTTTATTGAATATTTTGACGTTTACCTAAAAATTCGACCGACGGCGTTAGTGTAACCGTGAAATAAAAAAGTTTCACAAAATAATGTTTTATCCTAACCCAATTGCACACAAAACTTCCTCTAACTTTAATGTTTTACAAAGCTATACACTTCACAAAAGGTTAATAGACGAAACATAAATAAATTCACGAGAGCAAACTGTAGATATAATACTCCACGATTATAGGTTAGGTATTGTGATCTATGTGGCAGCCATTATTATTTTATCATCCGAATAAATATACCCTGGAAGTAAGACAGAATAGATTTATACTTGCAGTAAACATAATTATGGTTGGTGAATTGAATTATTGCTATTTATTTCAAGGAATAAATACCTGAAAAACAAATGAACCGAATAAATAACTACTTACGTTCGGTGAACATGGCAATCAGTCAAATTAAGAACTACAAACTTTTTTGTTATAAGTACCCTATATACTTTATGCGTTTGGTAAAAAGCTGTTATTTTGAGATTACAAACAGATACTTCAATTTTGTTTATCTGTATAGATTATAGAGTATAGACACTCAACAACACAGTCATTAGCGTCTTTTTTACAGAACGTGTGTAAAAAACGGTGAAGATTTTACGATATATATAATTTTTTGACGATTTTTCACACTAGCCTTCTTATATTTATTATTCTATAACACATGCATAAGTAAAAACGATATATTAAATAGACCCATGTCAGTGTCAATATTAGACTCCTCACTAATCTATGTTATACATCTAAAATAAATATTATTTTGAGAATTTTATATTATATCGATATATACGTCATATATGTAGTGATGTAGAAAAGTAAACATACTGAAATTTTATTTGATTTGTCGGTATATCTTACTTGAATCCTTGAATTAAATAATACATCCATTGCAGTAGGATAAGTATACCCAAATGTTTATTTTCTTTCAAATTTTATTAAATTAAAATACCTATAAAATTTTCTATAATATGACTTTTTGCGTTTTCTGTATCTCAACATATACTTTGTCTTTTAAATCTCATACCTAGATCATATAAATGAAGCGATTATAGACAACAAAATATTATTGATTATACTAAACTAGCGGTCCCGCCCGGTTCCACCCGGGTGCAAAACAAATGGGGGGAGGGACATGAGTACGCACAGTAATCTTAGTTTACCGAGATGAATGTTGAGTCAAAATTTCATGATGATCGGAGTTACCGTTCAAAAATTTTTGTCGGACGCACAAACTTTGAGTTATATTTTGCAACATTTTTCATTGATGCTCCGCTCCTATTGGTCATAGCATGATATTATATAGCCTATAGCCTTCCTCGATAAATGGACTATCCAACAAAAAGTTTTTTTTTCAATTCGAACCAGTAGTTCCTGAGATTAGCGCGTTCAACCAAACAAACAAACTCTTCAGCTTTATATATTAGTATAGATAGATACATCATCTACGAACTATTACAATATTCAAACAGTACCTATATAATTATCCTTCAGTTGGTAGATTTTCGTTTATTTCTTACTTTTTTCTCCAGAAAGATATATTAAAAAAAATGAAAATATTTTATTTAAACTTCAATTAATACCGGAAATAACAAAGAAATGTAATACTGCAGTATTCAAATTTAATATTCTTTAAAGTTAAGCAATTTTTCGTATACATTTTTTATAAAGCTTAAATATATAATCAGATTTAATTAAACTTTTCAAATGTATTTTGTGCATATTTTTTTCTTTGAAAACACCCTTCATTATGCTAAGTTCGTAAATACGAATACTTCAATATTAATTCTCCTCTCTGTTTTCTTTGACACAAATTCAATAATAGTAAACTATAAAATTAAACTGGAAAAGCTCTTAGCGTTTTATATAAAACAATGTATACACACACAGGGGGTGAATTTTCATTTAAAAGAAAAACGTACCGAAGGGTATTGTCGCGTGTACATAGGGTTTGTACTCCAGGGGTCAATTACTTCTTAAAACTTAATACCGTGTATCGGGGGAATTTAAATCTTTAATAGAAAAAAGCGTATCGTGAACTAAAAAAATAAACGCTGGCTAAAAAAGTTTCGCTTTAATCTGTCACTTCACTCCCCGAGTCCACATAAAATTCGTCAAAAGAGGGTTGTTTTTTTTTTTTCAACAGAAATTTGATACTTTACAACGTATACATATTATAGATAGTTTTATTATTATTATAAGCGTTCACAGATGTTAACACTAACGGCATGCGGAAAAAGGGACACATAAAAGTGATCTACAAATGACAAAACATTACCTTATCTGCAATATTGTGTTAACTTCTCAGTTATAAATGGTTTCTGCTATTTTTGGTTCTGCCATACGTTACTTTATAGATATATGTATTAACCGTGAGTATAACAATCAAGATTTGGATTATTTTCACAAAATATGAATGAATATCAATATATTTTCATAAATTTAAACGCACTAATACCTGAATTATCTTTCAATTTTTTTGAAAATGATTAGATTAGTGATTTTATTTAGTTGAGATACAATTTCTATTCGACAAGTCGAAATAATAGGTACTTAGTAGGTAATAATAAAGAGGCAAAAAGTCCAACTGAAAATTAATAAACTATATATCTTTGTATCTAAAGGCCGCTGAACACGAGGCTGGTTTTGCCGCTGGAATCGTTGTTAGGACTTGCGCTGGTTGCAAAGATGGAAATGACGCCATTGCGGGCATGCGTACGTAGTCAGATGAAATTCAAAATTAGAACCAGGGCAATTTGTCGTGCTTGTTTTAAGCAAGGAAACAGTATCTTGTCACGTGGGTCCATCCACACACAAACATGGCGTCATAGTGTGTGTTCTGTTCCAAACACACATGACGTCATAGTGTTTGTTCTGTTCAGAGACAATAAACGTTCACTTTGTTTATATTTGAACTGTCATTGCGCGCGCACCAAACCCATCTACATAGCCAGCTTCAATACATGCATCGTGTGAAGCGAACACATAAAAACCATCACGAAACCCAGAGTCACAGCGCACTTGAAAGCTATCCGCCAAATCTAACAAGGAATCTAACGGCAAAACCAGCGGTCTTTATGTATCCACCTTTCAGCAACACTGGTCTCAGTAAATATTTTCAGAATCTGATAGATATGTTTCAAACAGCCAGAAAACGCACACCAAACCGTCACCGTCATGCGCAGGTAGCTAAAACTTGTTTCAAAATAGTTTTGTTTTAGCTATTGCGCATGCGGGTGACGGTTTCGTGACCGTTTGCTGGCTGCTGGGAACATAGCTATTATCAACCATTATTTATTATTTAGGTATTTGAATTAAAAATACAAATTGTTATATAATATAGGTAGCTTTTCCATGGAAAATGACGTCCGATTAGGTAGATACTCATAGTTTGAATATCATCGTCATAACGATTAGCGGTAATGTTGCATATTATACTAATGGAAGCGGTCTAATTGCACTTTTTGTGATAATCAATTATTTAGTTGATTACTCAACATGACAAAAATAAAATAATTACATAGTTTGTTTGCTGAATGACTTTTTCAAGGCACATAATATTGTATAACACGGATAATGGTACTTCATAGATAAGTAAAAGATAACACCAAACTAAAACAAACATTCGATAACAATTTTGCGTAAAACAATCCATTTTTAATGCTTAAAAAATGTACATATATACCGTACTTATAGCCATTCGCACCTATAAAATGTTTTCAAGGTATTGGAATAAGATGTAATCTTTGAAACCTGTAATTTATGTAAAACTGCTTGTTTAGAGTGGGGTATCCCATGTCTGGGGTCTCCCTGTATAGGCACACTCCTAAGACGAGTTATTACCCGGTTAGAAGTGTGCGGGACAACTTAAATTAATAAGGAGTCCAACGATATTACTTTGAAATAATTGAAGTGTAGAGTTTCAACTATTTTATTTTATTTACATATTTACATGTTACATTTTGATGATTGTTGAATAATTATATTTAAGTTTAGATGTTAAAGGTTCTTGAAGAACTCTATTGAAGTTACATGTTTGATGGTTTATTCACGACTCTTATTTTTTGTGTAAGCACAATAATTGTCGACTTGAACGGTAGGTGGGAACAAAATTGTTCTGATTTCTCATTTGTTATCACAATTTCCAAAACACTATTATTGGATATACAAAATTACAGGCGTGTACATTTCCAAAAGTAGAAAAATCTTTCAAGTAGGTACTTAACTGTCAATATCTCACTATTTGCTGTAAATTGTTTACAGATGTTTGTTACTTAAAATTTATTGCTCGCATCTGTGTAATAATTTTGAATAACCATTTTTTGAAGAGCACTTGAAATACAATATACGGGCAAATTTATCGTTTTACAATGTTCCACTTTGATTTTTTTAAAGATAATACGATTTTTAGTTTAGCCATTAGTTCTGCCTGTCCAATCCTTCAATAACAAATGTGTTCAAAACTGAACATCCCGCCGGCCTTGAACAGACCATGTTCAACAAATCATAATTTGCAAAGATTAAATAAAAAACACTAAACACTAAATAATCTATCGATCTATCTATCTATAAATTGAATCTATAATACCATTATAATGTGTAAGATTTCAGCAAATCATAATTAGCAAAAATTAATAAAAAAAAACACTAAACACTAAATAATCTATCGATCTAGAAACTGAATATATAATACTAATATAATGTGTAAGATGCTACAGGAATAAGTCTATAATCTGTGAAATTAATCTATTGGCAAAGGTGCCACACGCGTGATGCAGCGCTTATAAGTTCCGGACTGTGACTTTACAGTCACCACTCGCGTTTTGCCGTCTTCACCGGGAAATGCTTCGATTATGCGCCCCAGGGGCCACTGAAGAGGAGGTGTGTTATCTTCCTTCAGCAGAACCATGGTGCCGATTTTGATTTCGTCTGGTGATTGCAGTTGCCACTTAGATCTCGTGTTAAGTTGGTTCAAGTATTCCTTGTACCATCGCTTCCAGAAGTGTTGTTTAACATATTGAATATGTTGCCAATTCGAGAGATGATTAATCGGCTCATCTGTTAAGCTTAATTCAGGTAAGCTTGTGAATGTATCTCCTATAAGGAAATGGGCGGGAGTAAGAGCTCGTAGGTCATTTGGGTCGTCAGACAAAGGTGTAATAGGACGAGAGTTTAAAATTGCTTCAATTTCATTCGTGTATGTCACTAGTTCCTCATATGTAAATAATTTGTCGCCTATTGTTCTATAATAATGGTGTTTAAATGACCTTACCGCTGCCTCCCAAAGTCCGCCAAAGTGCGGTGATCGTTGAGGTATAAAATGCCAGTTTATACCTTGATTTGAAAGAAATTTAACTATAGTGTCATTATGATCCTTTGATGAAATCAATTTTATTAGATTTTCTAATTCGTTTTTTGCTCCAACAAAATTTGTAGCATTATCTGAATATATGTTTAAAGAACGCCCTCGTCGAGCAAAGAATCTACGCAAACAGCCTATGAATGACTCTGTGGTTAAATCCGTTACTAACTCAATGTGAACTGCTTTAGTTGCGAAACAGACGAATATAGATGCATAAATTTTTACCTTTCCGCGATTTCTGAATTTCCTTTCCTTGATATAAAATGGACCACAATAATCAACGCCCGCATTCAAAAATGGACGTGTCTGAGTGACCCTATTGCGGGGAAGGTCACCCATAAAATATGAACAATCGCGTGGCTTTACTCGAAAGCACGTTACGCATTTTCTTATAATCATCTTAATCGTGTTTTTGCCGTTAAGGGGCCAGTATTTCGATCGCACTGCGTTCAGAGTTGCTTGAGTTCCACTATGCAAACTCAATATGTGTTGTTCTCGTAATGTAAGATTCGTAATGTGATGGTTTTTTGGCAGAATAATAGGATGTTTTCCTGAATATGATAACATCGAATTTTTTAAACGTCCGCCTACTCGAATGAGTCCATCGTTGTCTAAAAATGGACATAATGCTCGGAGTTCGCTATTTGAAGTTATACAATTATTTTGAGTTAGTCGCGATATATCGTTTCGAAAACATTCTCTTTGAGTTATTTTTAAAATCCTGATTAACGCGTTATTAATTTCGCATGCCGTTAAAGGTCCGCTTAACTTAGGCTTGGCTTTATTTGAATTATTCTTATAACGTAATACATAGGCTACAACTCTTTTTAATTTGCCTATTGTCGAATATTTGGTTAACAAAGGATTTCGTTTTATCGCGGTTGTCAACGTGTGAGTGGGCCTTAGCTCGCATAACGGTACTAAGTGCATAGTGCTATTAGGCCATTCCGAGGGATCCTTCATTAACCATTGTGGGCCTGTTCTCCAGTAATAATTCTCTACAAATTCTGCAGGTAGTTGACCGCGTGACAGAACATCGGCCATATTATCTTGTGAGGGCACGTGCCTCCAACGCATTGTACTTGTGACTTCCCTAATTTCTGAGACCCTATTTGCAACAAAGGTCTTTAATAAATATGGCTGCGTATTAATCCATTGCAATGTGATCGACGAGTCTGACCATAAATATACTTCATCAATTCTTTTACAAATCCCATTTAAAACTATTTTTATTAAACGAGAAAGCAATAAAGCCGCGCATAATTCTAACTTTGGTAATGATACCGTTTTCAAGGGAGCGATTCGATTTTTTGAACATAATAAGTTTGTAAAGATTTTGCCTTTGTTGTCTATAGACCGTATATACACACATGCACCGTATGCCTTTTCACTCGCGTCGCAAAATCCGTGAACTTCGGTACGAACCTCATCCTTTATTATCGTCTTTCTATAAAATTTAATCTCATTTAGCCGTGTAAGCTGACCCTTTAGATTAACCCATGATGTATGAACATTGTGAGGCAATGACTCATCCCAACCACTATTACATTTCCATAAATTTTGCATTAACATTTTGGCACAAACTATTACCGGGCCTAGTAGACCTATCGGATCGTATAATCGAGCAATATTGGATAATACGCTTCGTTTTGTAACTTTTGAATCAAACCCTTCCGTGATTTTATATGTGATTTCATCTTTTATACTATCCCACTGAATTCCCAATGCTTTCATTTCCGAATTATTACTAGTTAATAAGTTTACATTAGATAACTCATCTGACATTGAATTAATAACTTCCGCGTTATTTGACACCCATTTTCTTAATGTAAACCCCCCTGATTTTGTGATTCCTATTAACTCATCGCGTATTTCTTTTGCATCTTCCACGTTATCAGCTCCTGTAATCACGTCATCAACATAACAATCCCTTTTCAAAATTTCACTAGCTTTAGGAAAACGACCCTTTTCATCGTCTGCCAACTGATTTAATACGCGAGTTGCTGAATGAGGTGCCGATGCGCTACCGAACAAAACAACAGGTATTACAAAGGTTTTTAATTCATCGGTCTCATTCTCACGCCAAAGAACCAGCTGATATTGTGCATCTCTATCATCTAAACGAATTTGTTTATACATTTTTTCAATGTCGGATAACATCACGATTTGGTGTGTACGGAATCTAAGTATTATATCAAAACTCGTACTCTGAACTACCGCTCCTACCTTTAGACACTCGTTTAAAGAGATACCTGTACTTGTTTTTGCCGACGCGTTATAAACTATTCTAACTTTGGTTGTTGTACTTGATTCCTTTACTACGGGATGATGTGGCAAAAAACAATGTTCCCTCTTAATTTTATCTGAACTAATTTCTACCATATGTCCTAATACAATGGCTTCGCGCATACCTTCTACATATTGTGTTCTTAATTCCAAATTTTTATAAAGTTTTCGTTCTAACGAATAAAATTGTCTCTCTGCTTGTCTGTGTGACTCTCCTAGGTATTTTACCTTTTCATTAAATGGTAATCTAACAATATATCGCCCAGTGGCTGAATCGCGTTTTGTATTGTGTCTAAAGTGTTCTTCAACTTGAAATTCTTCCTCTGATAAGAACGTTTTATTTTCTATTTCCTCAATTTCCCAAAATTTAGTTATGCTTTTATGCAACGAATTGAAGTTTAACATACAATTTCTTGTGTTTACCAAATTTTCATTGTTACCCACTTTACCAGAGATAATCCAACCGAATTTTGTTTTGTGTAATAGAGCTTTATGACCTGGTATTGTGATTTGACCGACGCACAAGAGGTCATAAAATATCTCAACTCCTAACAACGCGTCAATTTCTTTAGGCTCATAAAATTTCGGGTCTGCAAGTTTTATATTTCGAGGTATATTTAAACAGCGTTTCTCTATCAATTGATTGGGCAAGTGATTACATATCTGTGGTAGAACAAGGAATTCAACGTTTTCATGATAATCATTGTATTTTGAGTGTATCTCCGCATTAATTGAATGCCTTATCCGTGTTTCTAACTGATTTAAACTTTCCACAGGTAAATCTACAGTTTTCAACGGTAATTTTAATAATTCTGCAAATCTTTTTGTAATAAAGTGAGACTGTGACCCACTGTCTAACAATACGCGTGCTTGGAACATGTCACCGTTTCTACCTTTGATATTTATTAATGCAGTTGACAACAACACTTGGGTTGATACTACTGCACTGTGTACTTTAATACTTTCCAAATTAACATTACAATTATTATTTGTTGTATCTTGTTTCGTATCGTGATCTCTAACCAAGTGAAGAAGCGTATTATGATTTCTACCGCATTTTTTACAACCTGACCATTTGCACTCATCACTTCTATGTCCGGTGTGCAAACAATTAAAACACAAACGCGCGGATTTTACTTTATCAATTCGATCTTTAACACCCATTTTTTTGAATGTTTCACAACCGAATATCTTATGACCTCCATTGCACACAATACACGTTGCTGTATTTTGAGTTGTTGCGAACGTTTGGCGTTTATTTGAATGATTTCGCGGCCTGGTTTGTATTCTCGAATTGTCTGTATGATTAGTGTTTATTGCCGCGACCTGCAATACCTGACACCGTTTTTCTAAGAAATTCATGAACTCCTCCATTTGAGGCATTTCAGTTCCCGATAGCGATTTTTCCCATTCTTTATGCGTATATCTATCTACTTTAGAGGTAATCGTATAAATTAATAATGTGTCCCATTTGTCAACGGGTTCCTGCAATGATTTTAACGCGCGTAAATGAGTACGTATAGCGTCTAATAACTTTCTCAACTCGTCCGCAGATTCTTTCGAAATACTTGGTAATTCCATCAACGTTTTTACATGATTTTGAATGATTACTCGTTTATTGTTAAAGCGATCATTTACTAACTTCCACGCAATATTGTAATTTTCATTTGTTGACTCTAACGCGTTGATGACAGACATCGCTTCGCCTTTTAAACATGATCTTAAATAATGCAATTTTTGTATGTTGGAAAGATCTTTATTGTCGTCGACCATCGACTTGAACGAATTATAAAAATCTAACCATTTGTCGTATTTTCCGTCAAAGGTCAAAAGATCAATTTTGGGTAAACGTATGCCATTTGAATTAGTGTTAGTGTTTGTGTTTGATCCTGACGAATTACTCGTCTGAAGCATATCTCGCGCATGACTTATTGTTGCGTAATAAAGTTTTTCAAATTCGTCGAATTCATTTGAATTCTCGGTTGTTAATGCATCTATACTCATTTGTATCGTTTCAAACTCATCTAGAATAGACTCAATTTTTTCTACGCGTAATTTGATTTCTGTTAGTTTGTTTTTATTTTCAACGTCATCAATAAAATTTACAAACTTCGTGAATTTTGTCTTAAGGACAGCTCTTTGTTTTTTCAACTGAGTCAATTCTTGCGTATTAGCCATATTGAAAAATTATTTATAATTACATACACAGGACGAACTAGATTGGGCACACGATTGAATTGAATACAAGGCGGATGATGTAAATGAACATAGGAAATAAGATTGTTTCACACTTATCTGAACTTTGTCTTGACCAAAAATTGGCGGTTGATCTAGCGGATGCGATGATGCCGTGAACTGATGCAGCTTTGCTTCTGCAGGTTGATGTGATGTAGGCACCGCTTGATTTTGATCTGGTACTTGAATCTGCGTACTGCTTAACCAACAGTGAATATTTTTACGAATGTTTTCGATTTCATTGAACGTGTAATATTGTCACTGAACGCGCATATTTCTCACACTTGAGAAGAACTAATAATTTGTGACGTATATTTCTCACACTTGAGAAGAACCAATGATTTGTGATTTTACTTAACGTATAATTTTTTTCACTGAACGCGCATATTTCTCAAACTTGAGAAAACCAATATTTTTACGTATATTTCTCACACTTGAGAACCACTAATTAATTAACATTTCTTCTGATTGTTTATCCGGCTCGAAGGACCATATGTTTAGAGTGGGGTATCCCATGTCTGGGGTCTCCCTGTATAGGCACACTCCTAAGACGAGTTATTACCCGGTTAGAAGTGTGCGGGACAACTTAAATTAATAAGGAGTCCAACGATATTACTTTGAAATAATTGAAGTGTAGAGTTTCAACTATTTTATTTTATTTACATATTTACATGTTACATTTTGATGATTGTTGAATAATTATATTTAAGTTTAGATGTTAAAGGTTCTTGAAGAACTCTATTGAAGTTACATGTTTGATGGTTTATTCACGACTCTTATTTTTTGTGTAAGCACAATAATTGTCGACTTGAACGGTAGGTGGGAACAAAATTGTTCTGATTTCTCATTTGTTATCACAATTTCCAAAACACTATTATTGGATATACAAAATTACAGGCGTGTACATTTCCAAAAGTAGAAAAATCTTTCAAGTAGGTACTTAACTGTCAATATCTCACTATTTGCTGTAAATTGTTTACAGATGTTTGTTACTTAAAATTTATTGCTCGCATCTGTGTAATAATTTTGAATAACCATTTTTTGAAGAGCACTTGAAATACAATATACGGGCAAATTTATCGTTTTACAATGTTCCACTTTGATTTTTTTAAAGATAATACGATTTTTAGTTTAGCCATTAGTTCTGCCTGTCCAATCCTTCAATAACAAATGTGTTCAAAACTGAACACTGCTTCTGGACAAATTTTCTGTTCTTTTTGTGAATTATTTGCTTGACAGCAATAAAAACAGATTATAAATGCGTATTTTTTTATTTTCTGTTGTTGATTTAATTTTTTTCAGTAGGTACAAATAAATTGACGAAAAAAATGTTTTTAATAAATCGTTTCACCTTTTATACTATTTTTCGACAGTCAAAAATTGTTTGTTTATGACTATTTTTTTTCTTATTGTTTTTGTTTTTTGCTTTAATTTCGCATACCTACATAAATTTTGCATTTTTCTGTACAATAAATCTATCTAAGCATTTATTTATATTCGAATTGACATGTTGCACACTCCTTGAGTTGTTCCACAATTTTTTGTAAATTTTAACGGGATAAAAATATTATTATTATTATTTAATTCAATTTAAAAGACATAAGTAAAAATCGATCTAAAATTTGAATAATTCATAGTTGAACGTTAAAAAAATTCAAAACACAAATGCCTTATTCAAATAGGTAAGTGTTTTGTCTAATGATTTAATCTACATACATAAATCCTTTTTACAGTTTTTACAAACAGGTTAATTACGAGCATACAATTCATTTGGACGTAAAACGATCTAGTTTTGAACTCTTTTATTATAACAAAACATTTTTCTGTTAAATTTACTGCTTAATCGTTAATATCTGACAAATAGACCGGCAGATCAACACAATTATGAAAAGCATTAAAAACGATTGTAAAAATGAAAATTAAAAAGCATATAAAATATACCTACATTGAATGATTTGGACACCATGCTGTTTGAATATAACAAAAGGTTAAGCAGAGATATATTTCAAAATTTCGTGAGAGCCATTACATCGGAAGGATTTTTTTCCGACTAAATTCTAAACAACTGGTTTATACTTTAAGATCACAGCACGATATAGATTCTCGACCATTATGTATGGATTATCTATCTGTATATATGTAGTTTTTACTTGAAGTCTACAAGCAATAATAAAATGATATATATATAAAATGTATAGGTCGTAGGACTGATTGCTTATAAATTATGCGTAAAAATGACGAAATTTAAGTACAACAAATCCGACACCTGAACTATCCTGACGCACGCCACTGACAAAAAGAGCACTATAACATATACGATTCTAAAAATGTTCGCGATCTAAAATAGATTATTCTTTCTTAAGTCGTTGCTCGTTAAGTCATCGTTTTCTCTCCTACAATGTACTGTGTTCGACTGTCGCAAGTTCACTTGCAAGAGAACCATGAGCCGTTCACATGTTATTATTATTAAATATTAGGTAATAATGCACTTATTGATAGATAATTATATAAATTAAATTACTTTGAAAATTTTCATAAAGAAAACATGTTGCAATTACAGAAGAGGTCCGCAAAGGATGCCCGTTAGCGCTGCTGCAATACAGACTCCTATTTATTACTATATCCCCTGCGAACAATAATCTTAATTCCACTACGAGTGACCGGAGTATACATAAGTGGTGTGATAATAGTCTTAGTGAGATTAATTATTAACTGAAAAATTAATTTAAACAGTAAAATAAGTATTTCTGGAATCATAAGAACATTTTAAAAAGTTCCATAATAATTCGTCAAACAGTTTTTAATAGCCGGAGAGCTGATGACACAATTTTGGGTACGTATTTTAGGCAGGCTGAAATAATGAAAAAACAGTAATTTATCAATGGCTGAATCTGGATTGGCGAGTCTGCCTGAGCGTTTGCGGTTATTTCGCGCCTGCGCAGCATATGATATCTGCAAAAAAATATCCCCAAAAAACATGTTTTAGGCAACTTGAAATTTTTATAATCTTTGAGTTCAGCATTTATATAATCCAGAAATGAAAATGCCAGAACATTTTGTCGGTTATAAAGTAGGGGCAGAACACCCCGAAGATATTTTATTAATATACGCAATGAGCACGATACAGGTCAAACGGATGAACGGATTGAAACCAAATTTTGGGAGGATGTTTGCTATGCAGATATGAAAAGCTCTATTGTTTTTGGGGAAAATCGGCGCATGCGCAAAAGAGATATATGCTATAACGTTGTTTTTTATATAATAATGATATACTTTTCATAACAGTTTATTATTCTATTTATTTTTTCAAGAAAGTTTTGTGAAAAAAAAAATTCTAAACTTAATAATTTCGGAAATATTTTGAATATAAGACAAGAACCAACTGCTGTTTTGTTTTGAAAATCTGCCAGAAAAAAAAATAGTTCACAAAACTTTCTTGAAAAAATAAATAGAATAATAAACTGTTATGAAAAGTATATCATTATTATATAAAAAACAACGTTATAGCATATATCTCTTTTGCGCATGCGCCGATTTTCCCCAAAAACAATAGAGCTTTTCATATCTGCATAGCAAACATCCTCCCAAAATTTGGTTTCAATCCGTTCATCCGTTTGACCTGTATCGTGCTCATTGCGTATATTAATAAAATATCTTCGGGGTGTTCTGCCCCTACTTTATAACCGACAAAATGTTCTGGCATTTTCATTTCTGGATTATATAAATGCTGAACTCAAAGATTATAAAAATTTCAAGTTGCCTAAAACATGTTTTTTGGGGATATTTTTTTGCAGATATCATATGCTGCGCAGGCGCGAAATAACCGCAAACGCTCAGGCAGACTCGCCAATCCAGATTCAGCCATTGATAAATTACTGTTTTTTCATTATTTCAACCTGCCTAAAACACGTACCCAAAATCGTGTCATCAGCTCTTGGGCTATAAGTTAAATCCATGTACACAGAATTTTGTATAATAGTGTGGTAGGTGTATATTGGATGTTGACGCAGTCCACAGTCTGAAAGTTGAACACTTTACGGCAGTTTACTGTACATGATATAGCAGATATCGATTATGCATGAATATTTTGACGGGTTATATTTTGTTTGGCATTATATTCACAAAATCTAATTGTGTGCGAAATTCGAAATCCCTGGATGGTTTGGAAATACCCAAAGGTTATTGATGAATCAGTCAACGGCGTTGGTTTATATGTGTATGGTATCAGTACGTCAGTCAGGGCCAGCAATATGCTTTGTATGTGTGAGGATAGCAACAGATACCCATGGTTACAAGACAGTGTTGTGAGCCTGTTGCGGAGGCCTCATATATTCCATTTCAATTTCTCTATCGAAAATGATTGATGATGTGTGTGCAATACTAGCTGAGAGAAGTGAGATCACGAGCCACGCCACAAGGATGGGACAAACTGTTGCACCAGTCACACCCATTTTCTTTGTCACATAATCACTAGCTTAGATACTCCAGAACACTTAAAAGAAAATCCATAGTCATTAAATACACACATCGAAACAACGCCTTTCATCTCGAATTGACCGACTCAAAAGTAGATCGATAAAAGAACAAGCTTTTTTAGCAACGCATTGATGTTCACAACCGCAATCCGTATATCACAATATTACTTGAGTCATTAAGGCGAGTAATATGTCAATTTTAAATATAAAGAATTCTGTTCGACAAATAATTAATTTGCATCTAATTGGTCACCGGTAGCAGATCACGCATTTTGAGGCCCACAGGCGCAACTTAAATTTGGAAACCATTTTTATATTTTTTACCACTTAAGGAAAACTTAATATACAAGCTGCTGGTCTCGCCACTAGTTTAAAATTAACTCAGTTTACAACTTGTAATAATAAACCGAGAATATAGTAATTTTAAGTATAGTTATCGTCTATGAGAATTTGTCCCAAATTGTATTCATCACAAAGTGGTACTACAAAAATATTGTTTTTGTCTTTTCAATATGCCAGAATATTGATCGAATTGTTCAAGATATCGTAAGCAACTTCACGATAGAAAAGGGAACCAATCAGGAGCTCGAAAAGCGAGTCGAAAATGGCTGCCTACATGTAAAGAAACGGCAACTTCACTCTTTCGTTCTACTTTTTCTCTTTTAGATACCTAATTCCTGTAAAACTACTTCTTGTAAAACAATTTTTCCAGGTTTAGCTTCGTAACTAAAGTATAACTTTTGTTTGAAAAATTAGAGGAAGAAGTTGATATAGTTGATTGATATGTGGGTGAATTGTTACTTTTGATGATTGATACCTAAACAAAGTTAGATGTCGATACATACATCAATCCCTACTCAACGAGCCAATATCGTCGCGGTCAAAGTTTGGCTATACATGTATAGGCAGACAGAAATACATTAGAAAGTTAGGTAATATCATCACAGAGCGAGGTCAAAAGGCAACCCACCATAAACAATATTTAAAAACTTCACCTTAAATACTTTTTGTGATCGGTTCTTCTATTGTTAGCTATATTTATAATTTTTTTCCCCGATCTTTAAACAAGAAATATTAATGATTCAATATAAAATAATTAATGATCTTATTTTGCAACAGTGTTTCTGTTAAGTGATAAATTATATGTATACTGAATTTTATATTGAAATACACAAAAATAATAACGTCAACACATTAGGTATAACTGACTAATCGAGCGAAGCGAATAAGGAGTCCCGTTTAGAACCTGGATATTTGTTCCGTGATTGCGCCAAATGCATGGAGCGATTTTGGGAAAATTCGGCAAGTACATTCTTCAAACCTGGACAGGAAATGGCTTTGCATCCTCCGTGAGATATAATGGGGCATTGATCATAAATAGAAAAAATTAATTGTTTTATTCCAATCTGAAGTCAACAAATAAAAAGGCCAAAAAACGATACTCGAAATATTCCCCAACGTGGATGGTACGAAGTCTACTAAGCACAGATAATCTGCGGCATTTGTTTTTAGTTTCCATGGTTACTTTACCAGTACCTTCAAATTGCAACTATACTCGTGTGTTTATTCATTACGTTCACAAACACACTGCACGCGTTATGTTATTAGACGAGTATGTCTGCATATAAACTGCCGCAAGGGACTTTAAAATTCTATTATTGTGAACAAGGAACCGATAGGTAAAAAGTTCGAGAAGCGCTGACGCGGCACGTTCATTGCACTGTAGTAATTAAAATTATTATAAATGTACTCACAGACAAAAAGGTAACAACTATTCCTGGACACATAGACAAGTTTTCTTGAAGCTGTGAGCACATTTCGTGACATCTATCATTCATATCATGCGTTGTGCCAATTATAAGACTACTTAAATTATGCAATACTTGGAACTGTAACAATATAATTAATTATAGTCGTACCACAGTAGAGATTTTCAATTAAGATGAAAATAACATGTTTCAGGTAAGCGTGTTTAGGTAAAGTCTACTAATTACAATGTCCAAAAAAATGCACAAAGGTTTTTTTGTGAAAAATACATACAGCGAATTTTTTTTTCGCGTATTATTTCTACTATACAAAGCAAATCTTGTTAATATTTATAGAAATAAACGAAACATAACCAATAAAGGTTTCTTTTCTTTTGTGTTTCTTTAAGAAAGAAAACTTGTGAATTTTTTCCTGGTATGAGATTGGAAAACTTTTCAACTGAAATAAGTGGTAGACTAATGACTCTTTGAGTGTACGCACAGGGTCTAAATGTAACATTGTTTTTGTTATTTATGATGAGCACAAAATATATACATAATCAAAAACAGAAAAGTACTTTTTTAATCTCTTTTTATTTTGTATATTTTCTTGAACTGCTACAAATACAAATATTATATTACTGTTGGACGTTGGTGTTTTTACATCTCCACAAACTTTTTTCAAATTAACGTATAGACTATAGAATATAAATACAAGTACTAGATTAAATATTTTTTAATAGTGCTATTAGTATTCCCACAAAAAGTAATTTGTTTTTAAATAAATATTTACCTAATATATTATTTTTCACATCGTAAAACGAACAAACTTTTTAATTGTAATATTTTTAGACGTAACTGTATTTACTGAAAAGTTAAAAACATTCATACTTTCAGAAATTTTAATTTAAACAAACGGATAATGTTTCAGTCAGTTTTATATCTAGTGTTTTCAAAAGCCACATCACATAATGAATAATAGACTAAAGTTGAACACTAAAACAAAAGTCATAATTACTATACGTCATAAAAAATGGAACATAATAAAAAATATTAATGAATTTTAGTATAAAAACTGAGAGTTATTTTATTATTTTTATAAATTCATAAACTGCTGTTTGTCAACAATATTGTTTTAATGTGGCACGACTTATAGACTGATCCAAGGTACACATTGGCCAGGCTTTAACTCTTTCTCAGTATAGACCTCGAATCCTTTCACTAGATTTAGGTGGAGCCGAATGCGGCTCTTTTGATGTAAAGTTGCGGCTCTCCAGTTCCATACGCAAAAAATAATTATTTTATTATATAAACCCTTAAAAATCGTCCAGTCGATCCATGATTGAGTACCATGTCTATCTCTCAGCCATTTCCATTCGCGTCTCACCCCCACCGCCCCCGGCGCGACGTGTCGTCCTCGGATATATATATATAATTATACCTATATAAGCAAATACTATAATACTGAAACGAAAATGTTTAGTGGCTCCTTAAAAACTAGGAAATTTTGTAAATTGTAACTTTTGGCTCTTCCGTCTCAAAAGGTTGCCGACCCCTGCTCTAGGCGGAGTGAGATTGTCAGTAGCGTCTACAAATATAATAATCAAAATAAAGTACGTCATTGATAAAATTGTACTTTTATATATATTTCCCACACCAGCCATCTTTTAAATAGGTAAGCTACTAAAAAATAACTGAGAATTTGTAAAATAAATCGGTAAACGGTTTGAGTACCCTACATTATTAACGAGTTATTAGGTTACTATTGTAGAGTTCAGGCCGCTGAACACGAGGCTGGAAAGACTGCTTGAACTTCTGCTAGCCGGCAGGCCGGGTACAAGGCTGTAAATGATGTCACTGCTAGCTCACAAGATAGATTTTAAAATTAGAAAAGAAGCTGTTTTTTTCGCTAAGTCATCTGCTTGCTCTGAGCAAGAGCCAATCAGGAAACAGTATCTTGTCACGAGGGCGACATGAACAAACGCCCACAAACCAACATGGCTTCATTCTGCTGCCAGACAACAGACACGTTTTGCGCTGTGTTTATATTTGAACTGTCGCTGTGCGCGCACCAGATCTATTCACAAAACAAGTTTGAAAAGACGTCTGATGTGAAGCGAGCACATAAAAGCAATTAAGAAAACCAGCGCTAGAAAACTATAGAAGTCAAATCTAGTCTCGTGTGCAGCGGCCTTTAGTTTATTCATGGTAAGTTGGGCGAAATGGAAATTTCACTACTGATTCCAAATATATAAATACGGACGAAGCTGGACCGAACTGCTATATGGTTAAGAATAAAATCCTAATAAAATAATTGTAATATTTAAGGGAAAACAAATTAATGTTACCGTTAACGATAATTTTATGCATATTAGGATATAATATTATGCTGATGATGATTCGATGCTATACCAGATGCTCACTTGGACGGGAATAAGTCAGGTAAGTTGCGCCGGTATGTGTCATGGAGCGGTCGGGACGAGTTAAAATGTCAGAATCTGTATGTGGTCCCGGCAGAACCATGTTTTGAATAATTCTAATGTGATTCCCCGCTGAGCTACATTCACATGAATATAGACACAACACTTCGTATTTATATGTATGATAAATTTTAATTTCATTTTACTATAAAATAAAATAACTCGCTGAAAATAATTTAACTGATTTATATTAAAATAAATTATAATTCGATGGTAATTTTTATTAATAACAAATTCAAATTTATCGAATTCTATTATTGAAATATCCATACCATTATACTTTATAATAATATATTCAAAACCAGATGATGAATTTACTCACAAATATTTTTAACATGTCCTTTATTTTACACTGGAAAAACAATAATATCCAACGCACACAAACATAACAAGTCGCCCCAATTGCACGGTAATCTGGATTATTGATATCAATTTCCCTAAAAGGGTCAAAATTCGATAAATAAATTGTACTGTTGTCTACTTAGAACTGATGAAAAATACATTGGCAATTGGCATCGTAATCATATATTGCCTGCTGTAGTGCCGTACATTTTGCAGATATCACCATATTTTTATTACAACTTCTAGCATTGACTCCGTACAAAATCCGTCTAATTTATCTCTGTATACCCTTCATTTTTTAATTAATTCTTTCAACTTCCCCACCACAAATTCGGTTTGTCTTTTAATCTCAATAAATCAGATAATCAGCAAGATACTGGTCAAGATCTTTACCTGATTATCTCTTCTGTTGACACTATTATCTATATATACCGTAGTCTGCTCTTAGAATATCTCAAACATCAAAAGAGGATCATGTCTCATATCTTATCGAAATAACAACGCGCGTGCTAATGAAAGGATTGTTGGTAAAGATTATCGGTAGCTTTATATCGGCAGAATTGATAATAACGCCAATTCAACAACATACTCTATTTAACTGACGTTAGATATTACCCGTATTACTTACGTACATTTATGTACGTGTATTCACGTAAGCTTCCTTGATTGGAATAAGCTTTTAGTGCTGTGGTATCTGATATCGTCTTATACCTATACACAGGTTCGGTGAAATATGGAATGAGCACACGCACTCCGAAAATAACGACTATTATTTAGACGAAAAAATAACGATTTTCTGCTATTTAAGCCCAGAAAAAATAAAGTTATTCTAGATAGATTAATTAAATATCACGGTGTGTGTTTTAATCTGTAAAATATTACTGTAATTAAAACGAAATGCAACCGTATTTACATAAAAACGCAAAGAAAATACTTTACCAAAAATTATACAAACCTACACTCATAATTCTAAGTATATTTCACTGGAAATTATTACATGATAAGAAAATTACTAGCAAAACAAATTTTAAACTTTATTAAAAGGCACTATGTTAAATGCTGCAGCTATGTGCAATCTGCAAGTTGGGACATTTAAAAACAGAGGGAAAATAAAAATTATACTTTTATTATATTTTACATTGTAATCTGTACTTATATTATAACACGCGCATGCGTCTACACTCGTGCGATGACGTAACGGGCAAAACAAATCTTACGCAACAAACTCGTACAGATATGATGCGTTGTGGGCTCTACCACTGTTTACTCATTATTAGCGATTCACATCTGACGGTATTTTGTCACACAAATCAGTATGACCGGCTATCACTGTAATGAACGAATAGACGTTTTCACGTTTAAAAAAATGTAAAATTGAAGCTTTAAATATTGTGAGCTCTAATATTTTAATTAGAAAACCCGAAAGTTAAACCTCAAGTTGCGAACACATTCTAACGTAAAGCGGTTCAGTACCTATAAACAATAAACTTTGTCAGAACCTTTTAGCAGCCTGTTTAATTTTAAATTCGGATAAGGAAACGAAATTTTAATTACTTGTATCACATAATACATATTGTGTATATAAGAAAGGTAGACGTTGGTATTTGATATCGTCGCTAAAAACATTTAAGAAGGTGGATATATCCCATGCAACGTTTTAATTTACTTTATGCTGTTGTTAAAATACATATTTCACACAGTACAAGTTTTATGTGATTCCTAAATAAGCCGGAGCTTTAAAGCTGTTCCCTGTTAAAGCTACATTACCTGCAACTACAACGTGCTTTGTTAAAAAAAAACTTAATTTAAAATACTGGTTGTTCAAAAAAAAAGAATGAATTACAGTTCACAAATAAATCAATAACTCATTTAAAACAACATTTGTAAATAATAAAATAGCGTCTTTAATAACAGGTCATGTATCCAGTGCGTGAATTATTATTTTATGGCGCAGTGTGACATTATGGTAAAACGAGAGCCAAGTCAGTGTTAACAAGTCACACAAGTGATAATATAATCAGGATACAGTATTTCTTGCAAGTACCTACTATAAAATAGCTGATTTTTAGTTCATAATAAGTAGATATTTATATATCTAACATATATTTAATACCCTCTGTAACGCTAGCAAAGATCGGGAGTAAGACTTAAACACTACGGTGCAGTCTCACTTATAACGAGTTAAAAATTCACGTTTTCCAAATAAAATAAAATTTCCTAAGCTTTTCTTGTACTTTGGCTAATTTTCATTTCACTTTGTGAACGGAGACCCCAAATTATACATGCCTCTATTAAACAGAACAGACTATACAAATATTTCAGCCTGCACCTAAGGCAATCCCGTTTTTATTTATATCTCTGGAGCGCTTAGTGAATAAACGTCGGACGTTATTTTTTATTAGATTTCTTAATGAGGGCGCGGTGTATGTACACACACATACCTAAGCGGCGTGGGTGTATGTTTGTGTGGATGTGTGGTATACCTCCGGAGGGTACAGCGTAGAGACTGTACACTACATACATACTACACACTACTACTACTAGACTGGTGTTCTGTTTTCCCCGGAGGGCTGTAATTGAAAGAAAGCACTGCAACAGATTATGAAGTGCTGGATACAGACGGTTTTTTGTAATTCTCGAGCCAAACATAAAGTGGTCAACATGCATGTTTCCGAGCCCGTTCGAAATTCCGTAATGAAACTTCTTTATAGACGCTGTTGGCAGAAGTAATTCCGATCGGATATGCAACCGAAGAATGGAATACAACCGCGGTACTAGTGTAGACAAGTTAGTTAATTATCTAACAGATGGCAGAAAAAATAAATGAAAACTTGTTTTCTCTTGACGGTAAGGAATACAATAGCAGGATTATACTTATAGAGAAATTCGTTAAAAGTCACGACAGTAAAAAATTAACGAAACAAGCTGATAGAAAAGAAGTGCTTCTTTGTTACCTTGTCTAACAAAAAAGAAAATTAAAAGCAAAGAGAATTTTATTCTTCGAATTCGCAAAGCAATATGTTGTCATTAAAAAATATTTTCAAACAGCAATTAATCACAATCACAAGTCGTTATTGTGATTTTTTTTTAATGTCCTGACCCCTTTCTGGCACATTTTGATGACAGGGTTCCACCTGTATCATATTACATTCTCACAATAATTTATTCCAAGTGTCAGCGTTTCCCAAACCACAAGCAGCAAACCTTAATTTTTTAGTGACATTAATAATAATCCTATCGAAAAAGAACGATTTTTTGTACCCATATCGTTTGCAACAAAAGATATTACAAATAAGGTTAAGACTTGTTACAAAGAAGTTTCACTTGCACGTATTAAGGCTACTGCACACGGGGCTGGTTTTGTCGCTGGAATCGTTGCTTTGACTTGCGCTGGCTAGCTCGCTGACTATATGAGGATGGAAATGACGTGACCGCGGTCTCGCGTGCATGGTCACAAGATTTCAAAATTAGAACCGGGGCTATTTTTCGTGCTTGTTTGTCTGCTTGTTTTAACCAAGAACCAATCAGGAAACAGTATTTTGTTATGTAGGCGAAGTGAGCAAACGCTCGCAAACAAACATGGCGTCATAGTGTGTGTTCTGTTCAGAGACAATAAACGTTCACTTTGGTTATTCGAACCCATCTACAAAACTAGCTTCAATACACGCATCGTGTGAAGAGAACACATAAAATCCATCAGGCAATCCAGCACTCCAGCATGCTTGACATCTAGCGGTCAAATTTAGGAAGGTATCTAGCGCCAAAACCAGCATGGTGTGTAGCTAATTAGCTATCTTAACCTTCACTAGGGAGCCATTCAAGTATTACACGTGGGCGCAAAAGGGGGGTTGAGGTATTTGCTTAGCTTATTTTGCTTACTTACAATGCTTCCATTTGCTGACAGGGGAGGGGTCAAAAATTACTAAAATTCTGCTTACGTAATACTTGAATGGCCCCTAGTGTGCACAATTTCGTTTATAAGAACTGGCTTGAATTTGTTCATCCACTGTAACTGAGCAGAAAGTTTTTTTGGAGATGTCATCGAGTAATGGGATTGAGGAGTTAGTAAAAAAAACGTTCCAGAAGCACTGGGCCACATATGAAATATGTACAATCATGTATAATCTGTGCTTCTGGGCATTTTAACAATGTAGGCAAACTACATCGTATATACATACTGCCGCACCAGTATCTATATTGTATTTGTTCCATATACAGAGGCCGTACGTATACATAAGTTATGATTCTATATGCATTATACAGCAGCGTATAATCTGTGATTGCGGCCATCTGAACAATGAACGCGAAGGTAACGTGTCTATGCTCTTGCATTTACTTCTCTTACCTACATTGTGTCTCTGCGGAGCTTCCTGGAGCTATACATATATGCATAAGCCATGCACATTGCACATAGTGCATCTTCACTGCTATTCTGTATGGTCAATGAATAAATTTATAGTGCTCTTAATTTTTTGTCACTTTCTAACAAATTTAACATCACACAAGTTAAAGTGACACAGAAATTTAACAGCTCTGTTAATTTTAACACTGACCATACAGAATAACATTCATTCCCTTGAGATGATTCAAGGTGGGCAGTTTTTTCCAGAACAAATTTCCCGGTTTTCTAGGTGATTTTTTAGTTTTTTTTTTCGCTGACATTTCGTACAGAACAAATATCTACAGAATTCATGTTTATGTTAAAAAAAATGGCTGATCAAATTAATTATGCAGCTGTGTGCAATGAATTTGTAAGACTTAGGCGCTAAATATTAAAGTATTGGTCGACCAAAATTTGTTTAATGTGGGTACGGAACCCTCAGTGCCCGACTCCAATTCACACTTATAGCCGTTCTTTTTTTAACAAAAACCCCTGACGTACCAGAATTTTCTTAATATCCCTGACCAGTAAAATTTTCCCTGACATTCCAGGTTTTCCAGAAACATACAATATATATGTCTGCGATTAAAAAGCAAAATCATTTATTCATATCTTTGATTAACGTGTGATAATCTTCAAATAAATTCATTTACGTTAAAATTTTTAGTACTTTTTCTACACAACACCGATCTTTTTGTCTATAGTTTCAAAGACCAAAAAGTGAATTTTATAGGGTTCTAGTCGTTGATCTATCAAAAATGAATCATGAGTGTAGATATTTTCAAAACGAATCATTTGCACTGAATCGATAGTTTCGCCACTTCTTCGCTGCACGTTTTATTATCTGGAATTAAGTGCAACGATGTAGGTACCTAAACTAATGAAAAACTAGAGACTGCACGTGACTCAGAGTAAAATCTTAAACCAATGAAAACAGTCAACATCGGCTACAATTTAACTTGCTTGTAACTACAATTTAAATTAAATTATTACTGAACCTTGTCCGTATTTAATTAAATCATTAAGTAATGAAGTGTCACACAATGGTAGAGATACAATTTGGAGAGCCCCAATATATTTCATTCAAAATTTTAATTACGAGTAAAAATTTAACTTCTGATGAAAACTGTACAATTTTCAATTTGACAACTAAGTTCACAGATAGCAAATATGACAAAACTTTTGACGTGATAACGTCTTATAAATTGATGAAAACACCAGCTGCACGCACGAAAAAGTGTAACGCCGTAACGTTCCGCCTGACCCTGTGCATGCAAGCGAGAGCGCATTATAAGCGATAGAGAAGCACGATCGGCGTCGGCTTGTACGCATTTCACTCTTCTCGCGTGACGTCAGAGAGTAGTGTGCGTTCAACATTTTTTTCGGCTGTTCCAGCGAAAGCTACATCTGACAGATGGCCTTTGTTTTATAAACCGTGGAAATTAAGACTTAAAATCAAGATATCTAATAAAAATGTCATAAATTATCGAATTTTTAAAGCAATTTTTCAGATAATACATCGTTATTTGTTCGTTTTTGTACGGATATTTTTTGTGTCATATAATTATTACCGATTCATCCAAGCCAAAGTATAACTGAACGCACGATAATGGATCTGCATTTCATAACAGCAGATAAATTATACGGTTTGTTAACAAATATATAATATATATACATTCTTTTAAATGTATTTTATAATTGCTTAAAAATATGTATTTTGCTTTGGTTGATCAAATTATTAGTCGGTAAAAATATAGTTTGACAGCTACTAAAATTTAGGTTATGTATTATTAAATATGATTTTCGAGCGGAATACGTTATCACGTAAAACTATCGTCCGTAAACCGACTTTACAGACAACCAATTTTTTTACCAGCAAGAAAAAGCTCCTTGGCAATTATAGGATTTCTACAAAGCAAAATACTACAGTAACTATTTTCTTATTAAGAGATAACAAAACTTACAATCAGTATCGAAAATCGACTAATCAATGGACACAGACGGCCGTAGCAGACGTACAAGTTTTTTTGCAATTATATAAACTTTTCAGCCACAGTGTACTTTGTATAGTATATACAAAGTGGAACAAAAATGTAACATTTGATATATTCATTTTTAATTTACGTCTTTCAGTCTGTTGTATGACAAATTACATTTTATAACTAGCCGCTACCCGCTGTTCCGTGACAGCGACTTTACTTAACCTTACTTCCGTCCGAAAAAGTTCCGAGTTACACTAAAATCGCGCATAAAAAAATTAAACTTGTTATTTCTTTTGAATGTAGCTCACAGAAACCAAAAACAAAGCTAGTGTTAAAAAAGCCACATGTTTTGTGTACAATTTTGCAAGTTTCCCGCGCGCCAATTTGTATAAACAAAGACAAATCCGTACTGTTGTGTAAGTTCGAACCGTGCAAAAAGAAAATTCACAATACTAAAAACTGTATAGGGACAGTGCGACTCGATATATAGATAGACAAGTTAGAGAGTTGGTGATGAATTCAGTAGCAGATATAATGGAAAAGCGGTGAAGATAGTAATTAGGTCAGCACTAACTCTGGGCACGTCGCTCCGGTCATTTGTCGACTCTTCCATGCCGCACCGACACGATTTATTCTTTATATCCCCTCTGACTACCGACCGACTGTGTATTAGTGATGTAACGAATATTCGCATATTTTTTAACAGCGGCATTCGCAAAAATTCACGCGAATATTTTGCGAATATCATTTTTTCATTAAATGTGAAAATAATATTAAGTGAAAAAATATTATGAAAAAACTTATCTCTAGGAAGCTATGACTGTGATCCTTGATTATAATAATAATAAATTTATTTCAATAAATATAGTACAGTTAATACATAAATCGCTATCTTATGTTTGAAATTGATCCACCCAACTTGGCATAGCCAATGCATTGATAACTATGTTTGGATGAAGAACTTCTTCGTGGCATAGGATCAAAAACAAAAGCAATACTACAAAAATATTTGTCGTAACGCCAGCATAACAAATGCAATTTCTACCATAGTATTGCTTTTGTTTCTGATCCTACGACACGAAGAAGTTCTTCATCCAAACTTCATAGTAAAAAAGATTAATTTCTCGGCAATTTTAAGAGAAAAGTTTTTTTTCTTATTTCCTTTTTTTAAAAATTAAATTAAGAAATTAATAGTTTTTAGCTAAGGTAACTTTGCAATAAAAACTGACGGCAGATATTCTAATTCTCATTCGCGAATGTCAAAAAATTGACATTCGTTACATCACTAATGTGTATGTTTGATACAAGCTGTTTCCGTACTCCGTCTCTATAAATGTTACAAAACTCTCTACTTCTCTTTTTCTATCTGCAATCATAATTTCCGCAAACACTGTATTAAAAATCCTATAATAAAATCCAGATATTTAATCACAATTACTGACTTTGACGTTTTACCTGCTCTGGAAATTTATCATCTACTACACCTGCGATTATTTTATTAATAAGAAGTGTTTGGAAATAGGAGACTCCACATCAAATACAGTGAAACCGCAGTCTGACCAAGTTATGTAACTAAGGTGACTTAATTTATAAAGACGACAGAGTCATGGAGTTAAAGGTACTTTGTGTGGTCCCTTGCAATAGTGCCTAAGAAAAAAGTACGTGTCGTGGGACACCGAAGTTAAGCTTCTTATGTATAAATTATATAAGAACAGAGGTTTATTCAATATTATTGGTATAATAATTCTAAATGTATAGAAATCGATTTTGTAAGTGTTTTTAGTTATACATTTTTTTACAAAACAATGAGAAAACCAATTAGGCCTGGGTGTATCTGTACACTGTGCGTCGTGCAAAGTCAAAAGTCGAATGACTTGTCGCCTGTTTCAAGAATTCATGTCAACCGTCAACCGACCAATCATATTATACTCGTTCGAATGTAATTATAAGACTATGACACGTAAAGCAACAAAGACATGGGGTCGGAGAGGGGATACATTCTGAACATTCTTTGCCGTTACACATTTTTGTATACACAATTTTTGTTTCATCGAGCATAAAAAGTTTCCCTTAAAAAATCTCTTTAAAGATCACTTAAAAATGCATCATTTGAAAGAATCATTAAAAGAAGCAGAAGTTTTAAAATTCTAGAAAACTTTTCGAAGAATTCCTATACACTACAAATGTATATATCTAATGCATGTAGGGTAATATACCTATAGTGACGGTAAATTCACATATCTATGTATGACTACATACAGGTTACAAGGAACTATAATGAACTCTAATCCCATCAAAGGTGGCTGGGACTTCGATGCTGCGTCATCAGCCCCGTTAGGTGGATACAATCGCTTGATAATTAAACGTTTCCGCCAACTTCGTCCCAGCGTTCGCGCGCTGGGATGTCTATTTAGGTAGGATGGCGCTGTCACCCCTACAATGACGTACCAAAATGGCACAACCAGGGGCTGATTAGGCTCTCTGGTGCTCTAGAAATTTCCAGAAGAGCTGGTTTGGGTTGGACCGGGTCGCAAATTGATATGACTTGGACCAACCTTTTTTAAAAACATTTTTCCGTTTCATAAAAACATAAAATAAAGAAAATCTTTATTTTTCTATTGAACTGTAAATAGACTTATTTCTCAAAGCGAAGACCTGGTGATAATTTGCTGGTCTACTCCTTGGTATGCTGGTTCACTAAAATCGATCTCATATTTTGAAAAAACAAAGGACCTTGTTATTATTAACTTTTGGTCGCATTCAAAATCAATCATAACCGAGTAATATTTTATCAATCCTTAAGTATTATACGTTTAAAACACCTGGAAACACTGAATTTTCGTCAATTACAAAATAAAATTAAATATTTCGTACAACCTCCATCTTTGTTTAAATCCGACACTTTAATGACTGTAATTAATTTTTGACATCAATTTAAAATATACTGTCTTTATGAGACGTATAACATTAGTAGCTAATAAGTAAAGCATCATTCTGAAACATTCTTTTAACAATTTCCTGTATATAGTCGACAGCAGATCTATTTTACTAGAAATACCGGTTATAGTCCAATTATTATTATTGGTTTTAATAATCATTGGCCATATCTACTATTGTCCTAATGGCATTTTTTGTCGTTAAAGAACAATTACCCAATTTACAGTATCGCAATAATTAATTATTACCAGGAAAACACAAATATTTTCATTTTTATAATTTCATAACGACCAAACATATTAACAAGAAGATGAGGATTGTGTGTCAAAGAGATATTTGGAACTTGGCTTCCTGTTATTACATAAACTGTTTAAGCAAGATTATTTTTTATACAGCCCTGACGAAAAAGGAGCAAATAAATTCGTTGAATGAAATAATTAGTAAACACAACCAATAAGTTGTTCAATGTAACTTTACTTTAGTTAGAAAATTTACGATGGTTCGAATGTTAGTTATAATCTCTTTGAAAAAAATGTAGTTTTTTGTACGATAAATAAATTGACAATATTCTGGTTGTACGTCACTGGTAACGCAAACTACCCTTTTCAATATCAGAAGTTTTAGTCTCGTGTAGCTCTCTGATGAATGCATGATTGTGTTGTAAAATTCAACAACGATCGGAGCTGCAAAGCCCTACAGGTATTGGAACTGACAAGCAGGAAATTAGCTTTTTTATGTCCTATGGAGTCCCATTTTACCTGTTCAATGGGTACATAGGTATGCGTCGACATACAAACACCCGAGATGTGTTCTGCATACCTCCTATGGACGATATTATAATTTTAGCCGGGAATGTTTTTAACAAACGATTTTAGTGACGAACAGTCAGCAAAAAAAAGGTTTTTAATACCGACTGCAATCAACTATATAGTCAAAAGTTACGTATTCAATTGATTTTCAAATTAGTCTTTGGATGAAAAATATTATATTATTATTGTAACAAAAAAAGTTGGCAAAATGATAATTGTCTTAAATATATGACTTAATTTTTTACTCATCAGATTTACATTTTATTGCAAGAATAAGTTTTTAAACAACACAAGATTTGTTAATGAAAATACAAAAAAATATTATCTTTGAGATGAACCACAGATTAACATTTAGTAGGTACGTTCATTTATTCCAACCTCCAGTATCAACTTCAAAAATTAACCCCGATAGTAACTCTGAGGGTCCAGTGGACTCCATAACTTCAATCGTCCTCTACATCGATCCTTAAAAGGAAGAAAGGAACCCTTATAGGATCCCTTTGTTGTCCGTCTATCTGTCTGTCAAGACTTCTGGGAATCAAAACCTATACGGTACTTCCTGTTGACCTAGAATCATGAAATTTGGCAAGAAGCAATCACAAAAAAATAATGTTTTTAATCTGCAACAACATGCTGCACACATACACAGTAACAGTTCTAATACAAAACAAGCGTCCCCTACCGGTGCGTTTATACAGCACAACTCTCGCATACAACACGGTGCGATAACTAGGCTTTCAGGTATAGCCACGCGTTATAATACAGTTCAGTAGTTCATCTGAAATCATTGCAATTACGCGCTTAGTTGGCAAACCATGACCGCGACTTTTGTTGATGAACAGTTTTTCAACGGTTAAACAGGAAAAATCTTCGAGACTTGATTCCCGTGATGGACGAACTATTTACATACCTACAAGTTTTTACGGAACCCTCGGTGCGCGAGTCCGACTTTTTTTTGATTTCCAGTTTATGGGATTTTCGAAGTCTTAAAAAAGGTAACACGGCATGCAGAATTTTACATATAAGTATACGTGGTACGCAAATGACAAAATAAGTCCCCCTTAGGTTAAATATTGGAATGTAGTTTGCACTACAATGTTTTTTTGGGAATTAGCGCTGATGACCTCAGGTGTTGAGCGTCTATAATCTATCTTGACAAAACCAGTTAAAATATTTACGACAACGTGAGAATTAATTTATTTAGTTCAAATAAACAAATATGATTTGCATAAGAAATACAAAAATCATTCTCAAACTGCATCGCGTTTAGCATGCAATCTCAAATTGCTACTGCGATTTTTGCAGACTGCTTTTGTTTAAAACACCCTTAAGGACGCGCCAGTACAGTTACACAAGCATGGTAAATCGACAAAAAAGGTAAAAATGAAGACGATGATCACGGCCAACTATAATACCTGTCCGTAGATAATTTGAGCGAGGTCCAGCACGTTGTTCGTGGCAACACGCTAACGCAGGGCTCCAATTACCTACCTGTGGTACCTATAATATAGGCCCAACTTTAGCCTACATAACGCCACATCGCTAGACGTTCAGTGCTAGCACTAAACCTGCCAACCATTGTATTCCCACGCCATGGTGTACGACGATACCCAAGTAACTATACAGGCTGCCCCAAAATCGACGCCGAAGATCTTACTGGCATATCTATACCAGAGAGGTAAAGTTTGGATGTAGGAGGTAATCTCAAAAACTACTCATAATATTATTATTTTTTCACAATACTTAATGGACCTTCAGGATGGACACAGGCGAAAAGCGTTTTTATTTTAACGCGATAATATATTATCGCGTTAAAATAAAAACGCTTTTCGTGGATACCAATTTTGCAAAGTCGACAAAAAACGGTTGCAATCTACAAATTCGGGCGAAACCGGACCGGGCCGCTCT
Source organism: Xanthostigma xanthostigma (assembly GCA_963575645.1). Classification (NCBI taxonomy): domain Eukaryota; kingdom Metazoa; phylum Arthropoda; class Insecta; order Raphidioptera; family Raphidiidae; genus Xanthostigma; species Xanthostigma xanthostigma. The sequence goes on from OY754468.1 coordinate 21,624,882, forward strand.
TGCCTTCAATCTGTAGCCAAGCACGAGATTATACAATTATTTATTTTATATAAAATGCATAAAGCATTTTACAAAAATTTAACTAATTCAAATTATTGCAATTAGCGGGTTTCAACCTGAAAATTTAGTCTGGCTGTACAACCCGTGCAGACGTCGTGGCCTCTCACCGAAGTTACAACGGAACTGGGAAGGCCCATACCATAAGTAATGAAGCGGATCAATGATGTCGTCTACCGCATTCGGAAACTACCAAGGGGGAAGGCTAAGGTGATACACTCCAACCGGCTAGCACCTTACGACATAAATGTGGGGCTGGCGACGAGACCAGAATCACCATCGGCCGGACTACTCTGGCGGATAATCGACCCGTTTTTGAAGATTTCATGGCTGAATTTTCCGGGGCCAGAAAGGCCCATTACGGCGTAACAACGGAAGAGGGGCGTGATCTGTTTGGTGTCCCTAACGAGTATTCGCTTGTCACTGCGTCTCACGAGACCTCCGAATGTCCAGAGGTATTGCGGCTGAGTTCGGTCGACGATTCGGTCACCAAGAAGAGCTTCGGGGACAAGTGAACGAAATTCGACCGTAATTAATAAATGTTTTAAGTTTGAACGTAACTGCGGTTCTTTTGCCATCATATGAATTTCTCCTGAATGGATTTTACCTGTGTTAATTCGTACACATCGTCTACACATTGTGCACTTTTCCTCATTAAAATGAAGAGAACTATGTATGTTTCATCGCAATGTGTGCGAATTAACACACTCAAATCGGTACCACAACTTTTTCCCTCCCGTAATACTTTAAAATGGAAAGGAGCTTTTCAATTTGGGAGTTCACGAGAAATATTCCGTTTAAATTCTCATCGTTACTTCTGGGACGCTCTGTACAACCTACTATGCGTGGACGGAGTTATTGAATCTCCCATCGTACCTTTAATAATCTATCAAGAGCTCGCGCCATGAAGAACGTACTTCAGCTACATTATAATCTATTGTACAGCGCTTTTCAAACAATTATAGAGATACCTGTCAAAATTTCTAATTATTAACATATGCCTACATACGCTGACATTAAGAGTTAGGTATACAGAATCTAAAATCAAATACTAGCATTAAAAGACCGCGCACACGTGTCAAGCATAACCTTGCACGACGAGCACAGCACAAACCTGCACGATGTCGCACACTAGACCAGCACAAACCAGCAAATTTTAGCGCAGGTTTCGTGATATACGACAGGCTTTTTGCAGTTTTCAATGCAAACTAATTAATAAAAACTACTTATCACACCAGATTGGTCTAGCACGGCTTGACAGAAATTTTAGGCGATTGACTGAGGGCCGTTGCTGGTTGCAGGTATTGGTCTAATGTGCGTTACTCCGTTAAATAACATGGGTAACCCTCACGAATAGATTTTTTTGTGCTGTGGTGGTCATTAAGGAATGCCTGACGAGTGTGCCCTACGTCTTACCGCCCCCGCGCACTAGGCAGCCTGGCTGCGCAGATAGACTGCGGCGGCCGAAATATTTGAGTAGCCACTTTTAACAGTCAACGGATGGCCAGTTGTGACCCTTTCGTCGAGCGATATGGACGTGGAAGAACTTGTAATTTTGCGCGTATCTCGTAAAAAACGCAAAGCTAAGAAAATACATTGAATTCATCCTCTTTTTCTAGAACGGCACTCAAAAGGCTTATTTCATTCCTATTTTAAAGATGTTCGTAAATACCCAGACCAGTTTTTTTAACTACACGAGAATGTCAGTGCAATCGTTTGATAACCTTTTGAAAAATATAAGAAATTCAATCAAAGATACTGATTCTCCTACGCGAGCTTGTATAACTTCAGAAGAAAAATTGGTCTGGCTGTCGACAAGTGCGCGGTGACTGACGGCAGCCACATACATTCGCCTACACTAGTAGCTCTGCCTGCGCGCAGCCAATGGGCGCGTTTTATGGCTGCCGCAGCCGGGAGTTCATGGCTGCTTAAGTGCGCGGGCTTCCATACACCGTCATATGTTCGACTGGCTGCCGCAGCCAGGCTGCCTAGTGCGCGGGGCTTACTGTTCACGTTTTGACGAGAACTATCATTACCCGAATGCTGCCGGAAAAAGTTTAAGCACTTTAAAAAATAAATTCTTGTAAATAAAATGCCAACAAGCTTTTATTAAAATGTACTCAGCGGGAGAAAAAGTATGCGTAGCGCCGAACTAAGCAAAATGTACGCAATAACGGCAGACCCACTGTTCACAATCGATATGTTGCATTAAGCAGTCTCGATCGCCTAACCTCATTATCAGATCGGAAGTCGGAACTACGTATCTGCGGGAAAGTAGGTCAAAATCGGAATGCAATATTTGACCCTAACTAACAAGGGAAATCAAATAACAGATTGTATAATAAATAAAAGAAGATGATATCATAGACACTATGAATATAGCAGGTAAGGTAGTACATGAAAAAAAAAAACATTAAACATAAAAAAAAGAATAACCGTTATTACACTAATATAAACAATTTTCTATACTTACAAAACAGAAATCTACATTAGTTTCATTTAGCATGTAAGTAAAAATGTATTATGGTATATTATCGTCCTCATAAACCATGTCCATATCATTCCATTCAAACCATTAGCTTTTATTTTAAAAATGTTTTTGTAAAATACCATTACGTTCAAAATGTACATTTTCTCTCTTCATACGAATTTTAAATATAAGGCAGCGACTACGAGGTGTGGTTCATGCAGAAAGAACCGGTTTTTCATATAATGATTGCGATTTTTATGTTTTGAGAGAAAACTATTAACATGGGTAGTGTTGTAGTCGAAATCACAAAATAAGAGAATCGACTGGGATAAAAGTAGCCGGATCAAGTTGCTCGAATCCAAAATTTCACTCAGATTCGTTCTGGCGTCACGTCGTGATTGAATAACAAACATACATAATTACATATAGATTTTCACATTTATATTATCATCACTCATCAGCGCCCGGATTTGTAGATTGCAACGAAACGCATCGAATTATTCAATTAAATTAACATTCCCAAAAATTATTTCGCTGAAGCACAACCGTTGTGTAAGAAGCCGATCGCATGACTGAGCCGTACGGCATGGTATCTCTCTGACCTGGGCATTCACAGTTCGGCCCAAGTGAGACTTTAAATTGTGATATGACATGTCAACACTGTAATGTACATTTGACAAATAAAATTATTATTGTTATATAAAGTATATATCTATATCTTGTCGTTTTAGTAACATGTAGCGACATCAGATAGAATTTGCTCAAATATTAGCTCAGAAGCAAACAAAAAACTGCTTAGTACCAAGTAGCGGAATCTGATAGAATGTGCGCAAAGCTATTAGTTCAGAAGCAAATCTAGTAGAATTTGCTCAAAGCTACTACTAGTTCAGATGCCGGGCCGCAAACGAAATACATTTTGCAGAAGGAAGCCGGGCCGGGCCGCTAGTAGTAATCTAGATTTAGGATTGAAGAAAACAAAACTTAAATAATTTAACTAACGCAAATGAATTTATGAGATCAAAAATGCAGATAGCATTGATTCGAGTGGTTTGTAAATTATTGCTAAAAGTGTAAAAATACAATTCAGCCAGACACATAAACTGTTGCAATATATCGCACCCACCCAAGACGTTACAATTTATTGTTATTGGAAATGTAACAAAGGTCGATTGTACATTTCGTATAGATAAAAACGTTGTGTCTTTTAAAAGAGTCTGCTATTTCAAGGTTATATTGCGTTTATCTGGAAATCCGATCGGAGACGAAAGTGAGAAGAATACCTATATCAGACAGATTAGGAATCACTGGCTTTATGCTAAGCGTCTAATCTCTGTAAAAAAACATCAAAGTGCCACGGGCACAGGACGGTTGTTTTTATCATGAGAATGCCACACTTTCCAGTAAATAAAGCATATTATATGTCGCTACATTATACATGTATACACTTTAAAATTATTTTTTTACTTGCATTTGCAGACAATATTTCCCTTTTAAAAAAAAACTCCATTTTATAATGAAATTAACAGGCTTTGAATATTTATTACGCATTTCACAGTTTGCTTTATAATGTTTTCAAACATGTCTGAAAAGTGATATAAAACGGTAATTTAATACGAGTTTTAAGCCAATATCCACTTACAAAATGTCTCCATCAGAAAGATGATGACATTTTTAACTTGTCAATAAAAGAATTTTTAAAATCCGTTCAATAGTTTCTGAGATGATAAATGTCGCTTGTATACATTGTAGGTAGATCGCCGAGTTTGTACGACAGACGATCTACTATAAAAATCCTTATTTACAGGAATACAAATATATTTTGGCTTTCTATTTTTACACCGAGAGATGGCGTTACTGTCCTCATTTTACATCTCTTTATCATCATAGTATTAAATAAATAAATATTTTTTTACACATTCATAAACTGGAAATTATTATTCAAAAACCATGTACCTACGCATCAAAAAAATAAAAAAACAAATTCGTGAGTTCGACAAAAATATCAAGTTTCGAGAGTGTAGTTAGAATAAAATTAATAGACGAGACAAAGTAATAAATGCTTTATAAAACAATGATTTTATTTTTCGTCGTCGATGAGTTCGTTCTATTAATTTTACTCTTACTAGTCTACACTCTATAGTAATTTGATATTAGTTATTTTTGTTGAACTTACGAACTTCAAATATAATATAGTGAAAATGTTTTTTTTAGGGTAACATATGTAAAAACATATCTTAATGAAATTAGTAGAAGTTTTGTTCCAAAAGATCTATTGAAGGAGATTTATTTGGTTGAGGAACAATAGAAATAAGCTTAACCAAAGTATCGCTTGTGACCAACGTTTCTAAAATTATATCCTGAGGATGAAAATATAATTTTCGAAGCGTTGGCCACAAGCGATACTTTGGTAAAACTTATTTCTATTGTTCCTCAACCAAATAAATCTCCTTTAGTATCTTAATGAAGTTTTAGTTTCAATTATATATAATGTAAAAATGCATATGGATCTTCCTGAATGGTACACAGCTTTTAAGTTGAGAGTACAAAGTGGCTTTATAGGTAAATGTTTTTAAACATACATACAGCAGATTTCAATGGTTTATCTAGGCAATGTGTTTTTAATGGTTTCTAGTACATGCACTGATTCGAACAGTGCTCTTTTACATAAAACAGATACTCGCTCTTTCAAATTATTTTTTGTAGATACTTTTTGTGCTTATATAGCCATCAAATATATTAAATGTAAATACAAAAAAAACATTTTTTTAATGATCAACCTTAGAAAATACTACCATTCATTGTAAACACATCGGCTTTTAAAAGTTAATTACAAAAAAAAAAAAAAAAAAAAACAGGGACGTTACAGTTTTTACCGGCATCTGCAGATACGCGGATGCGCCGGGATTTTCACATTCTTATTTGCAGATCCAGATGCGAAAATAATATTTTTAACAATAATTCTGAATGAGTTTTAAATTTCCATGAAATTAAGTAAAAGCGATTGCAATTTAAAAATGTCATTATTTACATTAGGTATAGATACTTAATAATTCCAAAACTCGTGTGGCCTATATATAAGTAGTCCAACATTGATATCAGTCCTTTGGGTTCTTAAAATTCTAAAAGTCGCTGCACACGAGGCTGGTTTTGTCGCTAGATTCCCTGCTAAGCGTGCCGTAGATTTTGTGTGTTCGCTTCACACGATGCATGTTCCAAAGCTGGCTTTGTGAATTTGGTGCGCGCGCAGTGGCAGTTCGAATGTTAACAAAAGTGAACGTTTACTGTCTCTGAACAGGACACAAACTACGACGCTATGTTCGCTCATGTCGCCCACGTGACAAGACACTGTTTTCTGATTGGTTCTTGCTTAAGAAAAGCACAAAAAATAGTTTCGGTTCTAATTCTAAAATCCAACTCGTAACCACGCACGCGAGCCAGCAGTGACGTCATTTCCATCCTTGTAGCCAGCGTAAGATCCAGCAACGATTCTAGCGGCTAAACTAGCCCCATATGCAGCGACCAACTGTGAATGTAGGAACAGCGTAACAGGACTCCGCAGTAGAGCACCATAAACGGGGTCAGTTTCTAGCGACATCCGGTATTGACACATTTTACACAGGGCGGCTCTTTTATCAGACAAATGCACTCGACAGCACACCAAAAAAGCTTTTATCTTGGTTTACCTATAACTGCACTGGCAATGCCAGTGTAACCACTGGATGCACTTCTATATACAATATATATTATATAAAATCCATATATTTATTGCACTGAGATAGGGCAGTACCACAAACGCGTTACTGCACCACTCTAAAACGTTAATCGACAGAAAACATATTGCACTATCGTTTTTTGTTCCTGTATGTTTGCAAAATTTATACGAAATTTGCTTTAAAACATCAAAGTGAATATTTTGTAATTCATTAAAATGTAACACAAATGGCATATTATATCAAACGGAATTAACAATGTAACTACAATATAAATGATTAGCATTGTCATAATCCGGTCAACCGTATATCACATTTTTCTTGATAGCTATCTTTTTCTTAATAAAATATTCAGAATCTGAACCAATTTGTAGAAAATCAATATTTATTTTTAACAGTGGCAATTTATACATGAATTTTATAAATGAATATTAACAGATTGTTAAAAACTAAATTAACATTAAACTAGGTACCTATATAGTCATCATAAAAAAATATTTTTTTAGTACTTAAAATATTTGTCATTATTATTTTTAAACGGTTTTATATAACTTCACTGTTGGCGTATATTTCAAATCTTGCAGCCGATTTTTCACTCACTTCCCGTTATCCGATTGAGTTGAAATTTCGCACACATATGTTGTTCCGATGACAAATCAATATTATGGTAACTAGCTGACAGACACGGCCTTTGTCCGGGTGCAAGCATATAAAGCGCGCAGTAAAAACTTGAAAAATAAGACAGGTGATTTTTTTAACTAAATGATTTATTGTACAATCGATGATGTACTAAAAACTAGAATATAATTAATAGATAATAATAAATAAAATCGTGAGGCGCATTTAGTAGAAGACATTACTAAATGCAGCCCACGATTTATTTCACTCTGAATAATTATTTTCTAGCTTTTAGTACATCATCGATTGTACAATAAACCGTTAAAATTAAAGCGTTTTTTTAGAATCTATATTTTTCGTTTTTTACTTCGCTATCACAAACAAATTATACAATAACTACCAAAAGTACTGTATCTATGCGTTTATGAGGAATTATATATCTTTGCCAAAAGTGTTCTATTTTTCACTGTTTCCCGAATGAATAAAAAATGCCAACAGCTATAATAAAATTACGAGTTATAAAACACAAAGTAAAATTATGAAACACTCCTACTCGTTACAAATACAAAAGAACTTTCCTTTTTTGTAATCTCAATCTTCGACTTCATTTTAAATGTTACAATATAATCATTCTGATTACAAAGCACTTTTAATTGTACCTATACCTTTCATTATTATCATTATCGTCTGTATCTACTATCTACCTAATAGCATATCAGTTTTTACTCATGTTACAGAAAACATCTGAAGTTCGATGGTGAACTTAAAAGCAACCGACTCGTCGTTAGCAACGTCCATCTTGTTGGAAGGTACCTCGAGGACATGTAATCGAGCGACGGTGAAACCTTAAATTTCGATTTTTTGTGGAAATAAAGTTTTTTAAATACTATTGCACAAAATACTAGGTATTAAGAAATCTATCTGAAAATTCATTTTTTTTTTGTGACAGATATACATACAGTTGGATTAATGTATTTTCAACACCATGTATTTTCAACTGATTTTATCGACGTAGTTTCAAGTTTTTAGTCCCTATTTTAAGTCTCCTCCTACGCTGCTCAGTCATGGAAAAATGGAAAAAAACGTCGGACAACGTTTAACGTAAAATAAATAAAGATTGTTTGTTGATTGGTCTATGAGTGCCACGAAGTGTTCACTGTCAATTGTTAAATAGTTTTCAATGATTCATTTGTATGAGTGTCGTAATATTTGTGACTTTTTTTTCTGTAACAAATGACGCAAGTTGTCATGTCCCTGCATCTTATCTCCGTTCAAATAAAATGACATACCTTCCATATATGGTTTGTTTCAAAACCAGCATACTGTCCATTGTCATAGATATCTAGTATTGTACAATCAGTGAAATGTTACTATAAATATTGTACTGACCAACCTCCCCTTTTCGCCTATAGCGCATAGCACAATTTTAATTTATATATGCGTCTATAAAATTTTAATTGTAATATATGGGACTTATGCAATTCATTTGTATTGCATGATTTATAGACACAAAATTTCCATAAATCGTAGTATGTAATTATTATTTTTAAACAAATAGCACATAAACATAATGTCCACAAGAATAAATAAATGCCAGAAGCATAATCGGGAGGCGGTTCCTACCGACGGATTAGTGACCTTGGTAATAATTGTCATCACTTTGAACCGCCAAAAGTAGAAGTGTCACGTGCCAATATCGACCATTATATATTATTTTTAAACAATGCGCTTGAAAACAAAAAATTATTCCACAATTTTAAAATTTTTAAAAAAAAATATTTTTTTGTTGAAAAATTATGAATTTCTAAAATAAAGAGCGAGCTAACAACCCAGCCATTATGACAATACGGTTGCAATAAAAATGCATTTTTTTCAAATCTGAAATCATTGCCACAAGGAAGTAATAAGTATTAAATTGTGGTTCCCTGCCAAAATAATACGGAACTTATCTATTATTGCGAACATACAAAAGCAACATTTGATATGCTTTTAAGAATTTCTAAGGAAACTACTTTTGTGTGAGTATTCGGAATTTGAACCCGAGCGACCCTACCTTACTTGTCACAACACACATTTCATTTTGAAGTACCTATAATATACGAAATAAATATATTTATAATTCCACAAAACGTGTCAATAAATCAACTAGCAGCTGAATTGTATATGCACTGTATTGAAAGATACCACCATTGAATCGTAAAATATCACTACAGAGCTATATTTATTGTGAAAATGCCTGCAATATATCTATAACAATTGCACGGAATACGGATAGAGTGGGCAGCGGTGGGCCATCGAGTACACCAATGGATACTAGTTGGGGCAGGTATAAATGTAACCACGTATTACTACAATCACCGCTTTGATGTTTTCAAGTTCAGATCACTTCACTGATTTTGTAATTCTTCATTGATCCTTTCTATGATACGGACGTGGATAAGAGATTTCTTCAAAAATACGTGCAAATAAATAGCGATCAGTGCGTTACAACCACGTTTTAGGTGAAACTTATTGGCTGCTTTGTTTACCCAGTCAAAGATGGCAGTGCCAACCACACGCGCTGTTTAGATCAATAAATAGTGCTCTCTCTTTGTCTCTCTACTGTGTCGGGTTTTCGTTTCATCGTCTCAGGAACTTACCCTCGCTATTATAATTTCAATGTAGTAATATTGAAATACATAAGATCCGCAAAAATTAGAAACAAGTTGGACTGCGGGAGCAATGACAACAAGGGATAGCAATAATTGCGGTAGGCATTCCGTCTTTGTTCAACAACATAATACAACAATACGGATCAGAAAGAGACATAGGTATATATACCGTGTTTATCGCCTTCTCTTTCCTTTGTATGCGCAGTTGTACATTGTTTACAGAAAGTGAAGGGAGGAGATTTTAGAGTAAATAAGTTACAATAATTTCCGAGGCATGAGTAATTGGGTTCGAAGTGTAGCTGGTGTTCCGAAGATTTCTTCCCTGATGATTATAAACGCAGAGGTATTACCGATATCGATGTGTTATACTCTGCAGAGATGGTGTGTTGTTCTCGCTAGGTCGTGCGGTCACTGGCCGTCATCAACGTGGTACATACACATAGATAGATAATATTGAATGGTCAGTTGTTATGGCAACTACCTCGAGACCAACTCTAAGTAACCCATACTTAGCAGCTTTCATAATTTTCCGTCTCTTTAAATACCGTCAAACGGCGCCACCGTCAAGTATTTTACTGATAATAACGAGTGAATTATTTCTGTTGAAAACAATTTTCGATTGTCAACTATTCATAGTGACTGAAGAAAAAATAGAGAAATTCTACTCTTTTTAGTGGAGCCTACAAAACAACTTACTATACTCTTTTTTTCTTCTGTGTTTTGATGAAGAAAATCCGTAAGGAAAAAAACATTTTTTGTAGATTAAAAAAAATTGCGCTGTTCGTGATAGTTTTAACATACTTAACCCAAATATACAATTTATACAACCGGACCATTTCTTACGACTACGGTACTACCACTCTAATGGCCATATTCTCCGAACAGAAGTATATAGTTATTCATTCGGTTCATTTGTTCTTCAGGTAACTATTCCTCCCAATAAACAGCGATAATTCAATTCACCAACCATAATTATGTTTGTGCAGGTATAAATCTATTCTGTCTTATTTCCAGGGTATAAATATTTATTCGCTTTATAAAATAATAATGGCCGCCACATAGATCATAATACCTAACTTATAAACTTGGAGTATTATATCTACAGTTTGCTTTTGTGAATTTATTTATGTGCTGTTTGTTAACCTTTTGTGAAGTGTACAGTTGTAAAACATTTTTTACTCTAAATAGATATTATATAAATTGAATAGAATTTTTACAAACATTATTTTATAATCGTATTTATATACGCGACTGTGTCGACACATAGAACGAAGTGCGAGAAGTTTTTATTCAAATTTCATTTTGTGTATAGGTATTGAATTTTTAGTTAACGTTTTTAACTAATTTTTAATGTATGGAGTGTGCTATACTACTCTGATAGTATTTTATTAAAATGACAGGTTATGGTATGCAATGTACACTTTGTAAGAATAAAAGCATCTATCAACAATCTTTAACTTTACCTCTAAAAGCAACCAGACTCAAGTTTCTACGGTCAGACGGTAGTTTATTAAAAAAAATAATTACACGGCTTATAATCTTTGATCCTAGTGTTAAATAGTCCGACGATCAAAATCTGTGAAAAATTGCATTCTTTATCCCTCACGAATTCTTGGATTTCGTCTCGATTTAAAATCTCTGCAGCCATTCGCAAAAACGTTAGGATAGTTCTAAACCAGACTGAGACTATGTATGACGTGTGCGCCCAGCCTCCTTCCATCGCACACAACTAACACATTCGCAGCATAGTGCAGCTTGTATACAAGCACAGGTAAGAATGGACAGTACAGCTATTTATATTGTAGAAGATACTCTCTTGCACGTAAGTACAGTGTGGGTAGGGGCGTATTACAGTAGCAGCACGGACGTTGATCCACGAACTCATATATGCGCTTTATTCTTTCACCTGAAACTAATTGGTCACACGTTTAAAGATTTTATTTTCCAAATTTCGATACACGTGTTTTGTGTAATGATTTTTAGGAAACTGCATTGTTTCTTTTATACGGCGTTAAATTTAAAGACGTGATGATGGTGAAATAACAATATCATGGTTATAACAATTGAATTCTGCTTTATGCGCATCTTTATTTCTAGTATTAATTAACTAAAAACTTAAAAAAACACATGTTGTAACTATACCTATTTATTAGGTATAGGTATTTAAAAAAAAATATTAAATTTAAAATGTGAGCCGTCTTGGGGCGCCTGGCAGATGTGAAACAAATTTAAGCGATATTCTAGTAACTAAATTTTGCCCTGTCAACTAACGAAATTCTAGTAACTAAATATCGCCCTGTAACTAAATTTTGTCCTGTCATCTACTTGCCGTCTTTAACAATTTAAGTCAAGTCATAATTCAACGCATATACCCAAAGCAAGCGTCAAACGCTGCTTTCTAAAGAAATACTAGTAACTAAATTTCGCCTTGTTACCTAGATGTCGCCTTTAACTAAAGCCATGTTTAATCCGATGCACTGTCGCGCCAATGGCACAGTTTTACTCCCAACCAAACGCACATATAAAAACAAGAAATCCGATTGCACAAAAATGAAACTAATAAATAAAATGAAGAAAACAGGTCGGAAAACCTCAACATGCTGCTGCGTGTTGAAGTTTACTGACTTCTTATCTATTCTTTTCAGAATAACAACACGAAAAAAGGAGGCTCACAGATTGCATTGGGTCTGTTATGCAGTGTATACAGGCGTTATTCTATGAGTAAGAAGTAATTGATCCGACGGAGTGCGATCTGCCTGTTCGGAAATGTAAATTTAATATGTAAAAAAATACTGAACTGTATACTGTCGCGATAATTTCGCACCACATCGCATCGTATTACTATAATCGTTTTCATTGCTAATTAGTGTCCGACCAAAACTAGTTTTTACGGTCGAAACCGAAACAGAATATCGGCTTCAGTCTCAGTTTCGGCCGAAATCGAAATTTCATGTTTTCGTGGAAAAAAAGCTAACATTATCATAATCAATAAGTAAAATTAAAGAGTTCTAATCAGACGTTAATCAAAGATTTGATTGTCATAATCAGTCTTTATTTTTTTTTTTTTTTTTAAATCAATCACATATTAATTAATCAGCCTCTGATATTTTAACTAACCATTAACTTATCACATCATAATATATTATTACCCCCTTATTTCAAAAAGCACAAATAATAGTATATTGTGCGACTAGTGAGAGAAGGAGAAGATTCCATGAGCGTGAAATTTGCCGCACGAGCGCAGCGAGTGCGGTAAAACACACGCGAGTGGAATATTCTCCTTCGATCAATAGTCGCACATAATACTTTATTCAACTAGCAGAAGTAATATGTAATCGGGGCCCTGATAAAAGAGGGAAAAATAATAAATCACTTCATTGATTGACGTACCACCGTCAGTGTATACACAAGATTGCCATGATTTCGCTGAATTGCGATGCTGTTTTCATATAAGTATACAATACCGCCTACCACGTTCCTATTGGTCCAGAAGCTACTTGCAGTTTTTTTCATTATTTAGCGCTTGGGCTTGCTACTGAGTTTCTATTGGTCCAGAAAATTCATTATTACACTAGTGAAGTAATACATTATTTCTCCCACGCCAGAAAATTCATTATTACACTATAGTGAAGTAATATATTATTTCTCCCACGTTTAGCAGGGCCCCGAAATTACATATTACTCACGCGTGTTGAATAAATATACTTTTTTTTAATATTATGAAATAAAATAAAAGCTACAAAACAAAATCACTTTTTTAGTAAAACGTACCTATATGTTTGTACCTAATAAATATGTTTACGTAGGTACACAAAACAAAAAAAAAAAAACACTCTTTAATCTTAAAAACAAAATTATTTCTTCAAAAATTTGGTCATTTTGTATGGTATTCTTGTTAACGAAATACAATAAAATTAAAATTAATAAGTATACCTATACCTACTAAATACAAGAACATGTCTGATTTCAGCGCGAAACCCCCCGAATGTAGTTTCTGTTTCGGACGAATGACAGCCGAAACCGAAACTAAACCGAAACCAGTTTTCTTGCCGAAACTAGGCCGAAACCGAAAGTTCGGTCGGACACTATTGCTTAGTAGTCAACAAGTAACAAAAAGAAGATTTAACACCTCTGCAGAAATAAGTTTTACTGATGAAAAATTTAATCGGTATAAAGTAGATCAAATGCTAGGTGATTTAAATTTAGCAAATAATTAATCTGTTACAAAAACGTGGGTAATTTCGTAATTTAATTATATGCAACAAAATAAAAATGGACATTCACACTTTTCATCTCCATCACTTTTCGTCTAAAAATGCATATATTATACATCATTTTAGTTAGTTAAAGTCCACCGAAATATATATCGATGTAAAATGCAGACGTACCCTGGCTCCGAGCATTGCATGTGCACCGTACAAAAAGCTACACGAGGAGCAAAATAAAACTAGTGGTGCTATCTATTTGCAGCCGGTTAAAACTCAATATAAGATCCATTCATTTCATTTATGTTCTTTCATGTAGGAGACTTCTGTTTGTAAACAAAAGTTCAGATTGTCATTTATTTTCATACTTTTCAAAAATAAATATTTCACCTGCTTAAATAGGCGGGTTTTGACAAAGATAAATTTATTCTATATATTATAGATGCGAGATTGATTGAATCAAACCGAAACGACACTAATTCACTAGTGACATGACATACCTACACATACAATGAGAAGCAAAAACAATCTACTTTATGCGACCCGTGAGATATAAACACGCGAAATAAAAGCTTTTCGAGTCGCTAGAGACCGTCGCGTGTCGACAAAAGATTTCGAATAAACAGACGTTATAGATAAATAAAAGGTGTCCTAAAACTTCCGACGCGGTGTAGAGAAAAAAATAACACTTCCACAATACGTAGTTAATAGGTAAAAACACGCTCAACAAAAGAAAGCATCTCACTTATATAACTTAAAAAAAACTATTGGTCAGTTAGGTCAGGCGAGAGCAAAAATGGATAAATCAGGCGATGGATCGAACCATCGGATAGAAATAAAACTTAAAAGCCACCAATATTGGACCATTTTCAATCCCAGGGTTTCGGTATAGGTACTTGATTGTCAATTTCTAAAATTTATAACTAGTTCAGATACAAATTAAATGAGTAGATTTTCCGTTTTACAATAAAAAAAAAAACCCTGTAGAGTGTGAGTCAAGGGATTCGATTATATTCTTTTTTCCGTCAACAGAAAAGATTAATACGTGAACTGGGAAATTTAACCCAGTTCTTCCCAACAGCCTGTTTCGAATCCTATACAATCGCAGCCTTAATTTAAAAGAAAATATAACTCGCAAAAATCATATTAGATTTTAAATGAAAAACGAAATCTCGTATATAATCAAAATATACACCTAAGTTTCAATTTTTTTTTCACCAATAAATAACTGATATTTATTAATTATCCTGATCTCAAAACTTTTTTATTATGTAAAATTTGTTGTTAGATAAAAAGAAATGCACAATATGTTTCTAAAATTTCACACCTTTTAAATGTGCTTAGAGATCGGTCGAAATGGAAAAAAAATGACTCAAAATTTACAATTATCGTTGATATATTGTACACCCATTCAATATAACTTATTGTATGGCAATGTTATCCACATATAAAAATAAAAAATTATGTAAAAAAAAAATTAATCGCGGTTTAAATCTTTTAAAAATAGGAAGTTAAAAAATCGATCGAGTTATTGTGCTTTATATAGGTACTGAAATTCATTGTTATCGTTTTCTTTGTTAGGTCCATAGAAAGATAATTTTAACGCAAAATATTTTGTCTAGACACGCTGAGGTAATCTATGTCGCCGGACTTAACACAATATTTTTTAACATTGACATGTCTTTTGTCAACTGGAAAATATATAATTTTTACTTTTTTTTCGACCTATATAATAACAAATTCGTCACTAACTTAAATTAAATTTGACCGTAGTATTTTTATATTTTATAATCGATTTTACGCAAATATGTCATTGAAATATAATACTGAACAGTCAACACTACGTAATCCGCGATTTAACAAAAATATCGGTACAGGTACTACAAGCTATATGACATGTTCGCAAACATTTACCTAATTTGTAAAAGACAAGATTATATTAAGAAACGTGAAATTTAAAATAATTGGAATTTGAGTCCAAAATTTCCTGTTTCATTAACACAAAAACTATTAGCGATTTGAATAGAGTCCTATATAACGCCACTTTTGTATGTAAAAGGAAATACATTTTTGTCAAATGATCAACTACAATAATGAGGAAAATCTACTACTTAAATTAAATTAAACTGTATTGACATTTTCAAAAATTTCAATTTTTACGAAAACTATGTCACTTATTTTTTGTACAACCTAATCGGCTAAGAAATATTCAAAAGTAATCGAGGGGTTGAAAACGTGACTATTTTACGAATTTTCCTTTGAACTATAATGCCCGATCACATCGCAAAAATAAATTATTATGAAAAAAACCTTAATGGATGATTGCTTTCAAAAAATGAAAAAAACAAATAAAATTTGTTTTTCTTGACATTAAAGATGTTTCATATTATTAACTAAAAAAAATTTAGGTGAAGACGGAATCGTTTCACGGGATAATCTAATGGTCAATCTTGTGGAGTTCAAAAGAAGATCCAGATAATTTGCTGACTATATTAATCACACAAATTCTTATTGGACGTGATGCATCTTTGGGCCAATTGGTAGAACAATGTTTATTTGTTTTAATTTTTAACTAAATAATAAAATAGATAGGTATATCTGGTAAAGAGACGAATTGTAAATTAAAAATAAATTTTATACGAGGCATATGAACCAGAATTAAAATCTAACAATATGATAGAAATGAAACAAAAGAGATATTTTTGGGCTTTGGTATTTTCACTTAACTAATGTCGATTTTATTTAAACACTTAGTAATATGCCTAAATATTCATTTTACTGTCAAGAATCCGTAATCCATTTCGTTCAACACAACTTCATATTTACACGGCTAACATGTCTAAAATTTTTCCAGTTTTTTCGGTTAATTTGCCCCAGCACCGGTTTCCCAAGTTGGGTATGAAATCCATACTGTCATAATTATACGGAATTAATTTATTTGAGTTGAGGAAATAATTTGAATTTACGGGCTTTTAGGTAAAAATGAACGTCCCCGTGAATTGTGCATAAATAACGTAAGGTGGTTAAGCGGAGTTGATACAGCAAATGTCACTCACCAGAGATAAAAGCTCGCACAGTGAACGCCGAACGCTGAAATCCCTTTATTCCTTCTGGAACAACGATTTTAATTCAGCAGCCTCGAATATACAGAAGAAAGAACAAAGAACAATGTTCCCAATAGCTTCGCTGGTCTTTTCAAAAAACAGACGACTTTTTTATTTCCTTAGTCAGCTTATAATACTGTTCACTATTATTATGTTTACACACAGAAAAAAGCTTTCGTAGCTTTTAAGTTTCATACACACTGAAATTTATATGCGTACGTATACAATGTACGTAATAAATCACAAAAAGCTCATCATAAAACACAAAATAACATCACACAAAAAAAACACAAATTCAGCTCTCTATATATAAAAAAAAAAATAATGCCACAATATTTTATATAAACGCGAAAAACGTTTATTTAATAAACAAAATTGAGATGAAAACTTAGTTCGATTCAAAGTTAGTTATTTTAAAAACCGGTAGCTTGATTGAGTTTGGTAGTATAAGAACTTCCGAATTACGCGTAAACGATCTCACGCAGCCGTTAAGCGAAAGTACAACCGATGCTGCAACGACGACAACCTCTCGTAAACTGAATACAAAACATTCATACTCGAACTAGGCATGCACACTCATTTCTCCCACCATCAACTCTTACACACACACACAAACAGAGCGACACACGCACACACCGCACGTATCGAGAACTCTATCTACGGATCTCTCGCTCTGTTCTAAGGGTAGAGTTATTCTTGTCTCTTTTTTACTAAAATCTATTTGTCTCTGTTACACTTACATAAAACACCCCCTATACGGACCAAACAAAAGACTGTGGCATTCCAGTGCCAAAATTGATTTTAGGGGTGAGAAATAAATCGAATGCAAAACTGAAGTGCTTTTCCGAAGATTATATTCAAACCGGTGAACGTATTTTGTATTGAAAAATCTGCACATTGAAAAAGGAAATTGGTATAGACGTCGCATATTCATTTGTTCGATAAGCGCCGATGTATGAAGAAAACACTCAAGTCAGTTGCATAACCTACGCTCACGGCATTACCAACATAAAAATAATTCATTCTGATGATTGATGAATTAAAAATATAATGCAAATTTCTTTTGAATATATTTAATAAAAACACAATAATTTTTACTTGCTAAATCCTTTTATTATCGTTACTATGTGCATCACTCGTGCAAAAATAATAATTTGTAGATGCATGATAAAATAGAAAATATATTGAATGAACAAACGTCCATTTCTCGTTCGGAATAGTAAAAAAATTAAAAAACAATGTTTATTATAATAATTTATCAAAATTCGTATTTCGCTGAATATACCTATATTTGTTTTTTCATTTGATTTGTTTTTTCAATATTTTTAAGCACTTTTTTATGAAATTTTGTTATTTAGCAGTTAATGTTAAGTTGCTATTTTTTTAATATATCACCATCAGAAAATAAAAAAATATATAATTGCAAACTGAAGAAATAATACAAATAAAATCTAAATAGAATTACGAAACCTCATAATTATACATTAAATTAATTATTACTATTATAATTACCTATATAAACTTTAAAAAACTATTAATATGATATGATGCCGACGGTAGGTAAAACAGCTGAACCTCCTCTTTTGGCAAGCTACTGTGTTATATTTTAAAAGCATTAATTATTGGTATATTTTTTATTATATTTTATTTGTGTTAAATATCTACATTTTTTTTATAACACATTACTGTTTTGTGTCGACGGTTAAATAAAGTGAAAACGCAATTCTTGTTAGAAAAATATATTTTTATAATATAAATTAATTTATAATAAATTAATAATATTTTATATATTAAATTCTCTGTAGTTATTTTCCAAAAGAATTTTCGTCAAAACAACTATTTTTACTGTCTATTTAAAAATGGGAAAAAATAAGGTTACAATGCGCTCTAAAAACTTACGTAAATAAGTATATAGAGAACATTTTACAAGACTTTATAAATAAACAAAAATACACAGTGTTAGAAAGATTTAAAAATATAACTTTTGTGTAATATGTTAAATTTCGGATCCGGAACGTAAATTTATTGAATTATAATTATATTATTTTTCTCAATATAATTGTCTGAAAAATTGGTCGATGTTTTTATTTATTGAAAAATAGGTTAACTTAATATTGAATTTAAATTTTACAATTAAAAGTCGAATGACGGACAACCGATGTTTTTTATCCACAATCTAAAAAAATACAATAGAATACGCAATTTAAGCATGAACAAATTTCCTATTTCATAAAATCTAACCCGAAATTAACCTACAATAAGAAAAAAATCAACAAAAGTGGAATTCAATTAAAACTAATATTTTCTTTAATTTATTGGATTATAGGCATGTCTACATTATATTGTCAATATACGCCGACATGGTCTTTTTTTGGTTACAAATCTCATTTGATTTTTTACTAGATTGTATTTTACGGTTCAGTAAAATGAAAAGAAAATGTCTTTTAAAGAAGTAGAAAAAACTATATAGTTTATCCTATTAGTTGTTCATGTAGAAAATTTCTATTTTTATATTTCTACAGTCGGAAGAAAGAATGAAAGAAAAAAAAACAATATCTCTAATGTAGGTAACATTCCATTTAACTAGTTAACCAACGAGAAACTTATTTTGAAATAAGAAATAGTAGTTTTGACGGCTTCATAATAGAGAATAGGAGAACTGTGACAATAGGTGTACACATTATACAGGGGGTAAGGTTTTAACAATGTACTGTACTCTCATGTATGTGTGTATCATTTTCTCAATAGCAGTCAGAGAAAAAGAGGTTAGTTTTGCGTTCTATATAGCATAAAGGGTGAATTTGAGCGTATATATATTGTACAGAAACATGGCGTGGCACCGTGCACCCGCCACTGTGATTATGTACTCAAAGTTCTGATTGTCAGCTTAAAATTGTCCTTATAAACAGTCAGTATCAGATAAATATTTTGTTCTTTGAAATACACCTTCTTTAGGCGCGACTAGAGAGCAAAAGATTTCTTTTCGGACGGAAGTATTCCGACGGAAGTAAGGGGCCATTTAAGTGTTACGTAAGCAGAATTTTAGTAATTTTTGACCCCACCCCCTTGTCAGCAAAAGTAAGCATTCTAAGTAAGCAAAATAAGTTAAGCAACCCCTTTGGTGCTTACGTAATACTTGAATGGCCCATAACGTGTTTAAGCAGATTCTGCTATTTAAAGGCATCGTCTCACAGATGGTGGCATCAAAACACCTGTACGAAAAGTGAAACATAGCTGCGAACGTAAAACGATTTTATGATCGGTTCCGCCAGTTAAAAGTATCGACTAACAAATGCGACGGCATCAAAACTCATCTGTATAGAAACAATCTTGAACGAACGGTGAAACATAGCTACTGACGCAAACCAGTAAGCATAGTTAACGTGAGAATGCTAAAAACAAACTACCAAAGAAGTTTTACTTCAAGCGCGCGCACTAATATTTTTTTTAATTAGGTCACCAAATGCTAGAGTTATTTGGGGCCTAGTACGGCTATTCTCAGGACCTGTATCAACTACAATTTGCGACAAAAAGTTTGAGGATCAATACACTGTAGGTTTTGAAGCCCCACCTCAGAGTTGTATAAAAAAAATATTATTTGTACTTATAGATCTATTGGATTTGCCATCTCATGAACATAAAAAATGCTTGTAAATTCTGGACATTTTTTTGAAGAATTGAAATTTTAATTTTTACCACGAAACCGAGGTGTAGCCGAACCTGAATCTGCAAATTAAAATCGTTATGTCATATTTATTGACTTGAAGAGAAACTATATAATTTTATTATAATTTTTCTGCAACGGTTTCATTAGTAAAATAGGTCTAATTATCGTTGATGAAATATTCTGACATTAAAAAAAAATGCTGTTATTATAGCAAGTTTGTATCATTATCGACAGTTTTTCAAAAGTTTTTACAACAGCCGACGTGTTCATCCGCTATTTAAAACAATTCGATTAATTGCCTTTATTGCAGATTCATAGATATAGATCCTAAAGATGGTTCTATATATCAATCGAAATTTTGATACAAATACAATTAACATTAACACGTATGAAATATAAAAAATAAGCATTAATTAATTGTTGTTCTAGTTGTATACATATTCATAGACCCTCATGATGGAAATATATTTTGGCCACAAGCGAAACATCGATAAAGTTTCTTTTTATTTAAATTGTTCGTCAACCAAACATTCCCTCAACAATTAATTTTCCATTGAAACAACACCAAAATAGTTGGTGTATTTTCTTAACATCACAATGCAATGTAAAAAATTTAATGCCACACAAAATTTTCAAGAAATATTCGTCACATAAAAAATAATACTCTCATAAATTTGATTTTTTTACTATTAGACAATCGTTACAAAATATGTTGTGTACATTCAACCCAACAGTAATTTTCACTTGAACTGTATTTTTTAAATATAATTATCCACTTGGGAAGTACATATTAGCTTGGCATCATAGATAATCTAATTATATAAAAAAATACTAATTACAGGCTCTAATGACATTAAAATTGATTTTTCATAATTTCATAATTTAAAATGAATTAATATACGGAAAGACACTGAAAGCTGCTATTTATTTGAATTTAATTGAATATTTGAATTCACTAAAACGAATATTTTTACTATGCAATTGGTATAGCGTGACCTGCGTAATGGATTACTTTACATACCTCTATACCTGCATGCAAAGTAGTTATTTTATAGGGGGTACCAAGTGTAAAAAATTAATTCAATTTCTCTAGGAAAAATGATGGAATTGTTTGTTTTACCACAAATAATACTGAATTTTATTCTTTATTCTTGTATAATTATAACTATACCTTTACATAAATGTTATAGCTTCGAACGTCAATCAATATGATCTAATAAGAAGGTTGCGAAAGATTCCGATCAAAATTGACATTTACGCACGAAAATACACGGGTAAGGGCTAGTCCCTACATAGAAAACAAAACATTAATAAATGTCGTTTACTTTTAAATAGGTATAGGTACAATTGAGTGAAATATAAGCAAAAAACTTGTTTTTTGTTTTCAATTTGCGCCCCTCTGGGACCAAAATTCGAAAATCCGGCTCCGTTAGGATCTGTCCCATGCCCTATATTATAAGTTTGCCAAATTTCAACTTTCTATGTCTACGGACAGACATTCAATAGGTAATTATATATGTAGATAGCCGTTACCCGCGGCTTCGCACGCGATTGAGACGAAACATGGATGCATTCCCATTATTTGGCATAGATACGCCTTTCTCGACGTAAACTCCTCTAACAAATTTAAAAATTGATGACATTCACGTGATCAACGTCCTGGAAAACCTTGAAAATGACACACATGTTGATCTTTAGACTATTTACCTCTTTTCACCCTCTGAAGGGGTTGTTTTTGAGAAAGCACGAAACACGTGCTTCTTTATTTGTTGATAAGGAGTAGTACTGCGCATTTTCGAATTGATATATTATGTGTCTTATATGATTTCTCCATGCAAATTTTAAACCCCCGTTACACCCTTTTAGGGGTTGAATTTTCAAAAATCTGTTCTTAGCAGATGTCTACGTCATAATAACTATCTGTGAGCCAAATTTTAGCCCAATCCGTCTAGTAGTTTGAGCAGTGCGTTGATTCTCCATGCAAATTTTGAACCCCCGTTACACCCTTTTAGGGGTTGAATTTTCAAAAATCTGTTCTTAGCAGATGTCTACGTCATAATAACTATCTGTGAGCCAAATTTTAGCCCAATCCGTCTAGTAGTTTGAGCAGTGCGTTGATTCTCCATGCAAATTTTGAACCCCTGTTACACCCTTTTAGGGGTTGAATTTTCAAAAATCCGTTCTTAGCGGATGCCTACGTCGTAATAACTATGTGTGTGCCAAATTTCAGTCCAATCCGTTCAGTGGTTTGCCCGGTGCGTTGTCTGTCAGTCAATCAGTCACGGAACTCTTTTATATAATATATAAATTTTCATTATAGATTTTTCTTACGATTACAATAAGGAACTTCGTTCCAATAACTCTCCAAATGTGATAAAGTTATTTGTTTAACATACTAACGATAGGCTACCTTCATCAGATTAACTGCCTACAAGGGACTGCTTAGTTGTCTTCCTAATTTCAACAGATAAACAAAACAATATTGTAGGTATTTAATATCAAATTAACAGATCCGTGAAACACCTATGTTGAACTGATTTCTGAATAGGATTTATGAAATCCAATTTCAGAAGAAATCAGAAAGATGAACTTGAAATTTATAGATAGCGAACAGTTATTAGATGAAAACTGGTCTACTGACTATTCGGTAGCCACTAGCCAGTATCATTGTTAGTGACATGTATTATAAAGTTGGTAGCTTGGTAGGTCGCACACATTGGCCTACTAGATTGTTGTCTGAGCCTACAATAGTCAGGCTGGCTTTATTTTGTAATATAACAATACATACTGCTTCAGGGGCGGTTCAAGTCTCAAAAACAAGTAAAGTGTAAATAATTTAATAACATTTAAACTGCCGACGGACTTCCAAATTCGTTAGAATTCGTTTTACGCATTTCTTAAGCGCGACTATTTAAAACCAATGTCATATTTGCAAAAGTATTTAATTTATTAAATTATCGCTTTTGGTACTGAAAAATAACCAATAATATTGCATATTTTGTAGCTATTCTGACTACAATTTAATCAATACAATGTTGATGTAAATAATTATAAATGTTAATAGTGCGGGTCAGACATACAAATTCTAAATTGCACACTGTTTCAATTACGATGTTTAAAATTTACAGATTGTATGTTCGCCTCAATATATTCTTGTAAGATCTACTTCCAGAATATTGACCAAATTGCTCGAGATATCGCAAACAACTTCCCGACAGAAAACGGAACCAATCAGAAGCTCAGAAAGTCGAACGAAATGGCTACCTACATGGTGAGAAACGGTCACTTCACTCTTGTGTTCTCCTTTTCCTTTTTTAGACCAGTATAGCATACACGCTGCGCCCCGCGAATTACTCGAGATATCCTTGTAAGATATACTGCCACAATATTCATCGATATCCTTGTAAGATATTCATTATTCGAATTGTTCGAGTTATCGCAAGCAACTTTACGATTGAAAAGGAAACCAATCAGGAGCCTTGAAATCCGGACAAAAATGGCTGCCTACACGGTAAGAAACGGCAATTCAGTCTTGTGTTCTTTTTCTCTTTTAGATACGTCTCGAAATAAAAAATAAAATGGAGAAGCCGATTCTGTAAACTGAATGGCTGCATTTACTACTCTAAGGACTCGTTTCCGATCTGAATGTTCTTTTATCTTACTTCCTTTCTTTCATGGCAACAATAATATGTAATGTATCTATTCAGACTGTCCATTCAAGGTAGAGAATAGTTTTTATTATTAGATGTTTTGAATTATTTGATATCAAAAGAAAATTTGTAAGATTTTAGATTTTCAGTTTTTCACAGCCGACCTCTTTGGCATTCCTCAGATGTCGAGCTTCTATAATATACATTCTACAATCTATCTATTTATCTATTTAATTTTTAAATGTCATAAATAGCATTTGATGTTTCTTCAGATATTTTTAAATGAATAGTCTATACCTATGAAAACTAATTAATAGTTTAAAAAATGTATAATAAACATAGGAGTAACGGGATCTATTTTTATACATATAATAATTTCATTTCGGTGTTTTTGATATTTTCACCTAGACGGGCAAAAGTGTTTCCAAATTTTTCTATGAATTTGTCTTTTTGTACCATCATCATTCGAAATTAAAATTATTATTAACAATAATGGATGCATATTTATTACTTATTCATGGTAAACCGGAGTCTAAAGAATAGTTTAGTGTCGATAAGCACATCTGTCAATAAACTCTCTAAACTTTAACTTCGTTTTACGTTTTATGCGGCTAGGATCAAGTTAAAATAAAAATAATGTTCAATTAGTACCTACGTGCTTCTAGAAAAGAATTTTATCTTGTTGTAATCATAAAAAAATGTTTTTTATAATTCTTTTTTTGTAAAAAACAAAGAGTATAATGATTATTAACAACATATTTTTTTAAAATTCAATTGTCAGTTTTTTTTTTAATAACAAAAATTGTTATAATAGTTTGTATAAAATAATATTCATTTTTTTACTGATTACTCTTGCATTGAAGTCTTTTCATATTATTTTGTAATACTTGATCCATGTGCTGCCATCCATGGTTACATAGTTGAACTTTTATTACATGAGTCGTTTTGAACGATTCATAGCCATGTGTGTCTTATTAAGCCATTATGAACGTATTACCAGTATTTCTGCTAAAACCGTGAAATTGAAATAAAGGAAACAATATTTTATAAATTATACATTAATTTGCATTTTTAATTTCAGTGTTCACTACTCATGAATAATATGCACAACGCGCTGTTAAAATTCCTACGAGAAAAATGTGTTCTTACAGCTTTTAAGACCATATATTTTCAGTTAATTTAAAAAAAATCAAACTTTAAAAACAAATTCTTAGTTCTCTATACCTAATAAAATCTTGTAATACAATTTTATATTACCAATAAATTTTTAAACTATAATGTATTACCTATAATAATTTATAAACATAGTTTTCCAGGTTTACTATTAGCTAAAAAAGTGAAATCACTTATCGCGCATAATCCACACCCATTAAATCTTAATATGCGATTAACAACTGCAGTTCTTATAATATCTCACTTAATATATTTCAATTGCAAAATTGAAACTACTAAAGTAATTTCTTTGTCGATTATTAATTGGTTTAATTTTTAATTTACTTTTTATTTTGCCTTTTATTTGTACTGGGAAGATTAAGAGGTCAAGATTAGTTAAAATTTATTAACAAAATTATTAAATCTCATCCAGAAACATATCACTAAGATTTCTTTTGCATAATGTTAATATGTTATTTTTTTAAAAGTAAACATCTTCAATAATTACACGAATGACATGATACTGAAAGAGTTACAAAATAGAAACAGAATTTAAATAATAAAAGTCGCCACACAGATCTTCTTATCTTGCAATCACTGAAAATGTTTTGTATACAAAAAGATAAATAATGCAGAGCAATTCACAGTGGCGCCTCTGAAAAAACTGTTCGACTTATTACAACATTAAAATTAGTGTCGTTTTAATTTAATATATTAAAAACAATAATTTTTTCGAGTATTTTTTTATACAAAATTTAAAATAAAAAAAAATTGATTGTCTGTAAAGTCGGTTTACGGACGATAGTTTTACGTGATAGCGTATTCCGTAATACATAACCTAAATTTATATAATAATTATAATAATTCGAATCTATGATATTGCATCTTTCGCTTCAAATTTACGTAAATTTTATTAAGTAGAATAATAAAACACTATAAAAAGTATACTATTATTATATAAAAAACAACTATGACATGTATCTCTTTTGCGCATGCGCCGATTTTCCCCAAAATATTTACAAAAATTTCTAGTAAAAATAGATAGAGTAAAAACCGTTTTAAAAACCATATTATTATTATATAAAACATCATTATAAGAGATATATTCTTTTACGCATGCGCCGATGTTCCCCAAAAACAATAGGCCACTTCATATTTGCATATCAAACATCCTCTCAAAATTTGGTTTCAATCCGCTTATCCTTGGTGTCGGAATGATAAGAAAAGTCAAAAGTGACGTTTGCAACTGTCAAAGTATTATGTTCTAATAATAATTAGTTATTCCAATACTTAACTTAGAAGGCGTTGCATTTCACAAAATACTAATGTCAAAAAATTGAATTAAACATTAGAAATGCAGCCGTTTTCATGTTAAGACAAGACATACGTTCTCTTCTAATTTCCATGTACGGCAAACAAAGACGACCGACCGCGTCGCGCCATGCATTAGACAACATTGCATTTATACAGCTATTTTTCTATATAAATTTGTATAAAAAAACTGTTTAGGCAAATTCTGTTATACGAAATCTATGTAAAATGTTCTTCTCTTTCGTTTAAGACTGGTTTCAAACCGATCTGATTTAAATTGAGCGAGAAATTAGCAAAAAGCACGCACAGGGTCAGGCGGAACGTTACGCGTTAGGAACGTTACGCGTTACGAACGTTAGGAACGTTACGCGTTAGGAACGTTACACTTTTTCGTGCATGCAGCCGGTGTTTTATCAATTTATAAGATTGGTGATTCATCAATTTATAAGACGTTATCACGTCAAAAACGCTCAACACTGAGTGTTTACTGTTCCATTTTTATTAGAAAACATAATAAAAACGCATATTTGGTAACACAAATTGCAACGTAAAAATTGTACACTACCTAATTTAGTACTTACATAAGAAAAAAAACAGAAGTATTATTTTGTTACAACGTGTGTTTCTATTGCGCGATTGCTTTGTATGCAATTAACTAGGATGATAATTCTAAAGTAACAAACTGCAGTGCTTCGCGCTACCTAAAAAACCAGGAGAATGTAAAAAAGGCCCTCTAGCTGAAAATTGTTACTCTTTTGTATTACTTGCCACTCTGCGCAGGTTTTTAGTATGTGCTATATCTGATATTTTTATTGCGCGAATTTGCACAATGTAGTGACTTCTAGAAACACCTGTATGCCGCGTTATAGAAGAAACCTCTGCATGCGATGAAATCAAGAATCCAACAGTCTGAGACGGCCCTCCTATTAAAGGGGGCCCGTTGTTGGTTCTTAATAAACCTACAGCCAAACCTCATGTTAGGTTCAAGTCCTGGCTACAATCTGCGGCAATGATAATAAATACTAGAATTAATTAACAAACTGCAAATATTTTAACGAAACGAATACCATGCATAAAACAATACTTTCAATTATAGGTGTTTGGAGGTGGTCTGGGAGAACATGTGTGTACCGTCACTGACTTAAAATACAAGCTCAACATACACAAAGATTCAACCCACACAGAAATACAAGATATATTATATAAAAAAGAAAGATAATATGTATAAAATTGAAAATTTATTGTTGAATAAATAAATGTCTGCAGACTCACATTGTGCATTACAAAAGGACACAGTCAGAGAGACAGAAAGACAGACAGACAAACGGACACACACACTGTTGGGGTATTATAGGGGTCGCCTTTTCAAATGTTAATCCAAACACTTCCATACATACAACGTATCACACAATACGGTTCCCTTGATGATTCGAATCTTCCGTATTTCTATATTAAAATTCCATCACATTTATAATAAAATAACTAATGTCCGAGCGACAGGAATTACGTTCCAAGCCTTCAAGATTATTGATTACCGGTCACACACGTTGTTTCTAATGTGTGCAGTACATTATTTTTTCTATTATTATTATTACTATTGTGAAGGACAGACAAGTAATAATTAATTCATCACTGAAAAGTAGAGTTTCTCTTACTGAAAAGCATTTCAGTGTGACAGTTATTAACTAATTAGAACTAAACTGAACTTTTAAAATGTTGAAAATAACGGGAAAGTAGTAATGGTCCGAGTTGAGTCTGTTATACTTTTGACATTATTGCACGTAGTATGGGTATTGTTATTTGGCTTGAATGGGAATAGCCTGGATACTATGCTGCACGGGCCAAGTATCTATAATGATAATTTCGTAGAGGGTTACGATACACTCGATTGAAATCTAAGTATTAAAAATTATTAAGCATAAAAAAATATTAATTTCGAATCGACAACATGATATATCCGCAAAATCCAAATATTCGCGTTAATACAATAATAATAACAATTATGAATGACAATTATTCCGTATACATACGCCATGACAGCTAACCTGTCTCTTTCAGTAAAACAGTTTACTGTCAAACGTTGTTTTATCTACTTAGGTATAGTTGATAAAGTGGTTCGTAAACGACGCTTCGGTACAGTAGACTTGATTGAAATCCACATCACAAATTATTATTCTCTTTGATATAAACTTTCCTTCTTGTTTTTTTAAGCACGTCAATTCACAATCCAACTGTAATTATTTAAAGACTGTATCAGTACAGAACTTGACCCGAGCTAAGCCAGACTCGCAGTTAATAGTATTTTTTTTTTTTTTTTTTTATTAACAAAACAAAATGTGCATCGGCGCTTAGCCACTAGCACTGTATACATAAATATAGCGATACATATAATGATATATTTTGGTAGGTATAAGGTAAGTATAAATTAATATTGATAACGAACTGTATTTCGGTTTATTAATTGATGATATTTGTCTTTATAGGTTTGTCCACTTAAACTTGTCCAAATCAATAGTCGATAGAAGTTTGGAAACTTCTGCTGACTAAGTCGGTTCTATAAAAATGAGATTTTTTATAAATTGTATTCGCTAAAATTACCTTGTACCAAATTTTAGATTTTCAAGCACCCTAACGTCAGGGAGCCCGTGACCGTAGTGTATTGATTATTTATACCCTAAGGTTAATCTCAAAATATTAAGCTTTATAAAATTCCTATACAAATTTTGGGTGCGAGCTCTTGCATTATTACTATGAGCTCAAGGTTTATGGTGTAAATTACCTATTATTGACTGATTCGAATAAAAAAACCTATACTCAAAAATGTTAATATATGAATACTTGTGCATTGTTTTAATTATAGAGTAACTGTAACGTTCAGAAAAGGTTTTAGTATCAATACACGTTATAAAAAAAAGTTCACCCGCCCCGTCTGTCTGTCTGTCTGAACGCGATAAACTCAAAAAATACCGAACGGATTTTCATACGGTTTTCACCTATGGACGAAGTGATTCAAGAGAAAGGTTTATGGGTATAATTCATTAATGTTTTGTGTATTTTGGTTGAAATACAGCGATGATTGTTGAAGATGTCGGAAAAAATCAAGCCGATTAGAAGCTTTTACCGAAAACCGCTGCCTAATCTCTTTGAGATATAAGAAAACAATGTATTGTGGAATGATTTCTTTTTTATAGGTCTACAGAAAAGTTCGCGGTGGAATATGTCTATCTTGTAAGGATAGCTTACTGCACCCATTTTAATGTTAGGCACTTTCCGTGGATTTAAATTTTGCAAAGGAAGACGGAAAAACGGTGGCAATCTACAAATTTGAGCGAAGCCGGACCGGGCCGCTAGTTAAATAAACGAATCACTTCAGAAATATACTGGACGACTCATTCGTGAACGAATACGAAAAATTTGTAATCCCTCTGAGTCATTCGAGGACAGCTTGACTGTTGGGATCTATTAAATTTGTCAACCATAAAGTATCATAACTTACCCAAGCATGTGATTATTATTTTTTTTTAATACGTATGAAGGATTAGTATACTACAAATACATGTGGTAAAAAGTGTTGGCACTGATTTTTACGCACTATAAACATTTATACAAATGTATCATGCATGTATATTGTAACAAAGCTGTTCTAGTTCGAGGTGGAAAATATTTATTTACAATAGTGAAACGTTAACGAAACAAATAAACAAACTAAAAAGCACTTCTCTATAGCGTAATAAAAACAAAAAAAACTCGGGTGACAGTGCGAAACCCTGCCGACAATATAGTGTATTTGCTAATTATAAGCAGTGTGGCTTTATTATGTGAACTTAACCCTTTTGTTTTTGGACAAAATACAAATTTTAACCCCTTAATACATCCCTTAAAACAATATTTTTTTCTTAATTTCAATATTAGGGTCAAATGGTGTAAAAACGAGACTAGCAAAATATTGGGTAAAAACGAGACATTTGTACAAATCATATTAAAATACATATAGTTTGAGTTTAATATTCGTAAATTGGAAGTTTTATATAATTATTATAATGTCCCATATTGAAAAGTATTTAAAAACATCGAAACCAATGTTTTATAAAATGCAAGGCCAAACGCGATAAAATTCGAGCGCAAAACTTTCATGCGACACGTTTAAACTTTCTTAGTAGCCCGCACAGACAAAGTCGGAAGTGCTCGGCGATAGTCGCATTCCACTCGTTTTGGTGTGCTGTATTCAGGGGAGCTCAGTGCCTTGTGATATCTCATCGTGTTCGTATATGACGCGCCACAGAAATAAAGGGAAAAAACGAGACAAGCAAAGATCAAAAAACAAGACACTATTGGGGAAAAAACGAGACAGCACGGAGTGGATATGCCGAAGGTTTATGTTAAGAAAGCACGGCCGTATACTGAAGAAGATATTATGAAAGCTTTAGAGTTGATTGAAAAAGGCACTTTAACATTCCGAGAGGCTAGCAAAATATTCAAAATTGACAAATCGGTGTTAACACGCCGAAGAGCCTACACTGTAACTACTCAAGGAAGAAAACCATCTTTATCCTTAGAAGTAGAACAGGACCTAAGCGAAAAAATTAAAATTATGGCCAAATGGGGCTTTGCACTAACCAAGAATGAAATTTTGCAAAGTGTACAAACGTACTGCATAGAAAATGACATCCGAACCACATTCAAAAATGGCAAGCCCGGTGATGATTGGTTCAGGGCATTCTGTAAACGACATAGATTGAGCCAGAAGAAGCTTGAACAACTGGAGAAAAGTCGACGCATGGCAACCAGCGATCCCTTTATTATATATTCATTTTATGAGAAGTTGGAGGAAACCATCCACCAGCTTAATTTAGGAGATTCTCCAGGGCAAATATGGAACTTGGATGAAACGAGTTTTTCGTCAGATCCAAACAGAGTGAAGGGCGTTGCTGAAATTGGACAAAAAGTTCATAGAAACATAGAAGGGTCCGGAAAAGAAAATACGACCGTGATGGCATGTATTTCAGCGGCTGGTGTGTTGCTACCACCTTTAATAATTTTCCAAGGGGCACATTTATGGACTAGCTGGAAAGGGACGAAAGATTTACCAAATACCGTCTACGCATGTTCAGAAAAGGGGTGGATGACAGCAAATATATTCCAAGAATGGTTCCAAAAGTTTTGTACCTTAATTAAGGAGAGGCCACAAATAGTCATCATGGACGGCCATGTCACTCACTTAGATAAAGGCACAATTGAATTGGCAATTAAAGAAAATATCACGTTATTAAAATTGCCAGCGCACACAACTGATGTCTTACAACCCTTAGATAAATGCTGCTTTGGACCTCTTAAATTGAAGTGGAATAATGCTTTAATTGAATGGCAACGGCTCAATCAACGAAAGTTAAGTAAGAGCGAATTTTGTGATTTATTGTGTGGAATATGGGAAGAAGGCATTTCCGAACAAGTAATAAAATCTGCTTTTGTTAGTACCGGAATTTACCCTTGCAACAAAAACAAATATCCTGTACATCGATTGGACCCAGAAAAAATGATACCAGAACCGAGACCTCGGTCATGATAACCCGACCAATGTTTTTTTAGATGAAGGACTGGAACCGGAACTATTGCCCTTGGTGGAAGCAAATAACACATCTGTTACTGTTGCTGGACCGTCAATGAAGATCAATGATGTAAATCCATCAACATTATCAACATCATCGTGTTCAACTCACAGTGATACAAGCACCGAACGTCTAACATTCGAGTCACTGTTACTATCAAAAATTAAAAGAACAGTTCCATCAACTCAGAAAAGAAAGAAAATTGATGGCACTGTTTTGACCTCAACAGAATTTTTAAGCGAGATTGAAAAAAAGGATAATAAAAATGAGAAGAAAAATGAGAAAAAAAATAAGAAAAAGCCAAAGAAGACAAAAAAAGCAAGTGAGTCTGATAGTGAAGATGATGAGAACTTGTACAACGTTATATTAGACGATGAAAGCGACGTCGAAAATCTTACTTTAGAAGATATTGTTAATAATGAAGAGAACTGGTGCGATTTCGAAAATAATGAAACAAATGAGTCGTTACCAATGAAACAAGGTGACTACATCTTGGTGAGATTTGCAACTAAATGCAAGAACGTTTTCTATGTCGCACAAATTGATGAAATAGGAGAGGAAGACGTCGATGTTAGATACTTTCGACGCAACGGTAACAAGTTCTTGGAACCAGTGATCGCAGAAAAATATTCTGTGCTTAAGACTGATATAGAATGCAAACTTCCAGCGCCAACTGTCCAGGGAGGAACACAACGTACAGCTAAACAGTTCTTATTCACCATAGACTTCAATAAATATGATGTTAAATAATTAATGTTATAAATAGATAAGGTAAAATTATTTGTGATAAGTGTACTATTGTTCCAAAGAAAAAAAAATTTTTGTTTTTACAGTTAATTAGAGGAAATAATATGTTATGTTATCTTTCAGAACCCCATATTTAAGTTATTTGTCAAAATAAAAAAGTGAAAATGATTGCAATCAGTTGTTTATTTAACCCTGTATGTCTCGTATTTCTCCCAACCTTCTAAACTGATTTGATGTACGTAAAACTGACGTGTCTTGTTTTTTGACTGAGCTGTCTCGTTTTTACCCAAAACCGGGGTAAAATCGAGACACGTATTTAAATTTTTTTACGTAGATTTTGAAGCAGTTTGCAAAAATTAATAGCGGATATATATTCTACATGTAAATTGTCATTTTAAATAAAATTGTCGAGTCGTTTGGAGTATTCGTTCCTAAAATAAAATTTAAAGATTTAAAAAGTGTCTCGTTTTTGCACCACTTGACCCTACTATCAATTTACCAAATTAAATTCACCCTTCACTAAGTAAATCCATATCTACAAACTAACGTTTTCATAAAATTTTAAGTGCGGTCCTGCCTGGCCAATTTTAATAAAATTGTGGCAGCAGATTTTTATCTTTACTAATGGGTTAAATTTCAATTTTGAAACATTTGGAGAATTTTTCGGTATTTTTGGGCCCAAAATGTGTTTCATCAGTTTTTTGCTTGTACCTATCTCCAGAACAGTTAGAACTAGCCAAATTGTTTATTGATAATATTTTAATAGAGATAATGATTCGCGAAGAAGTATTTAAAATAATTCTCCATTTATTGTAAAAAATTAATAAACAATTATATTTTTAATATTTTGACAATTAATTTCTATTAGGCTGTTTAGGAAAACAGCTGTTCGCGCAAGCTGTTGTTTTACTTCTAATGGTAGCTGGTGGGTAGTTTATTGAAGCGGTTGCATTCTTTTGTTTATCATTACAGCACGAGTGTGAAATGAGTAATTTTACATATCTGTACACATGCATGTTTTATAGAGGGTAAAAAATATCGCTAAAACTTTAGCGCAGCTAACAGAAAAATAACTATTTTGTCTTATAATTTCAAAATATTCAGAGAAACTAGGAAGAGGTCGTTTAAAAAACATCACCATTATATTTTCTTAGATAAATGTCTTCGATTTTTATATACTAATTTAAGTTATTGTGGTTAATAAAATATATAATTAATTTAGTAAATATATTAACAAAAAATATAAAATTAATACATTAACGTTCTAATCAGATATTAATCAAAGATTTGAATAATTTAGTCTGTGAATGTATTGTAATGGGTGTATTTGTTATTGATGATTCCTCATTATTACTAAAAGACTTGTTACACTTTAAGAAAACACTAATAGGTATTATAAATTACACTGAACTGTTTTAGGCTAGAAACCCTTTTACAGAAAAACTTTGAATTGAAAATTTTCTTTTTTTATAACTCAAAATTTTTAATTACATAGTATTTAGTCAATTTTAGTCAATTTACTCTAAAAACGCGTCCTTAATCCTTATAATCTTATTAATCTTTTCCTAATTAAGTAACTGAACGAGTCAGGAAAATCGAAACAATCGATTAGGAAACAAACCTTCCTGAGTGTGTTGATACTATCCTGAATAAAAGTCCTGAGCATAGGAATAAAATCGCAATCGAAACATTAGAGTGCAAACATATACTTCTGTCTTTTTTTACGCCGTAAGCACTGGCGTATCGAGGGTTTAACGTCATAGAAAAAGACAAAGTTTTTGAAACAGAGATACTTTATTCAAATTAAATGCAAGTACATCATCCAATCCTATCATCGGAGAAATCAGGGAATTACATCGAAGAAAGAGACGCAGATTATATGGCAGATATATTTTTGATACGCTTTGTTGCCTTCGCTCACCGCACATTGAGTAAATAGACAATGATTTCATATAGTAAATTATTAAGTATAATGGTGTACCTAGTGTAAATTGCAATGAACGCTAAACGTACAGGTTATTTCGGTTGTCTGCATGCAGGCGTTTCAGGTTATATTAATGGCCGTATAACACAATGAACAAAAAGATTTTTTGCCGTACATTCTTTTATGTTGAAAACAAAATATGTTCTGGATTCTTATAAACAGTTTTAAATTTCAATGAACGAAAATTTTGCTTTTTCCATTTTTTTTTATTTGAAAAACAACGTACATCGACTACTAAGGACACTAACACAATGATATGGATTCTTCCTATACATATAAAAATTTAATAAAAAAAAAAAAAAAAATTTAAGAGTTATGCATACTTAATAATAGAATTTTTGGTACCGCCACATACTTCTTTATTTATAGAAACAAATGTTATATATATTATCGGCATTGTGGTTCGCGTTTAATTTGACAGATCATTGAGCGCGATACAATAAGATCTATCAGCCAATAACAGGCTGATAATTTATCCATATCACTTCGGTAGTGGCGCTGTTCTATTTAAATCCCATTCTCAAAAAATATTTCAAAATATATAATAACTGTGTTGTAGTCTGTAGATTCCAATTAAAAAATTGAGGGGTGAGTTTGTTATTCAACGTATATATTCTTTCTTAATAAATGGTAACACATCTCTGAACTATGTTGTTTTATTGTGATTTTTCGATATTTTTGGGAGTTTAGTTTTATACCAAAACTGGTGTTCTAAATGTCAGTTTGTGCCGGCATCACTCGAGGACGGTGTGGACAGTGGCGTAACAAGAGGATGGCAGAACGGGCAAAAGGCCGTTAGGACCGGAGAAACATAACATTTATTACAAAATTTGATAAAAAATATTAATTTTGTATTTAATTAATTTAAGTTAGGTATTAACTCAAGAACATACACGAATTATACAAATATCTACTTTACTTTGTGATTTATAAGGATGAAACTACACCGTGAAGCTTTTTTATATTAAGGGAGGGCTCCATCCGATGAATTTGCCACGGGCCTCAGGTGGTATAGTTACGCCACTGGATGTTGAAAGTTATACTGTCAGTAGGCACCCAAACTTAAGCATGGGATAAGTAGACCTTAAATTTTATTTTCAAACTTTAACAAAGCAAAGAATTAAGTGAAACCTAATGAATTCTTAATATTGTTCATCTAAGCATAAGCAGTTTCGTGGTCTCAGCTTAAAAAGCTATATTTACTTCACAAAAAATAATGAACAAAATATTGCAACGTGCACGCAAACTTTCGATGATATGCCATAAATCATACTTAATACTTATAAGTTGTAGTACTATATGTATTTCGCACCGACGCGACGAGCAAGGAAAGGTGGAGCTAGGTGAAGTAGGTTATTTATAAAATATATGTTTCAAAATACACCTTTGTTTTTTGTGATCTAAGCAAAGCTTTCGATACAGTCGACCATAAACGGTTATTAACAAAAATTCAATATCTTGGGATACGTGGTAATGCAATAAACTGGATCAAATCTTATCTCAGTGATCGTGAGCAGCTCGTCCGCATTGCTAGTTCAACATCTGAGCCCAAAAGTATTAGTTCTGGCGTACCTCAAGGGTCCGTTTTGGGCCCAATACTATTTATCTTATATATTAATGACCTGTCCTCATGCGTAACCTGTGATCGTTTAGTGATGTATGCTGACGATACCTGCTTCATATCGGTTGCTAACAATCCTGTTGAACTTCAAAATAAGGTTCAATCATCTATTGATGAATTTTCTTATTGGTGTCATGATAACTCACTATGCTTAAATCTGAGTAAAACTCAGTATATGGTTTTCCATACTTCTCAGGGAAATAGGGATATTAATCTGACCGTAGTATCTAACAACATTCCGCTAGAAAAAACACGTTCATTTAACTTCTTAGGCGTGACTATTTCAGATACCCTAAACTGGACTTTACACATTTCCAACTTAAGTTCTAAGCTAGCAAGATCTTTATTTGCTCTGCGGAAAATTCACCATAGTTGCTATGATCTTAATTTAGACCTAACTACTTATTATGCATATTTCTTCCAACACGTCAAATATGGAATCATGTTTTGGGGCTGTAGCGCCTCTGCAATCAATAGAATTTTTTTGCTGCAGAAAAAAGCCATTAGAAGTTTAGAACCATATTTAATCTTGGATTTAGAGATAGTTGTAAGGAGTATTTTGTGAAACATTACATTTTAACTGTTCCTTCAATATACATTTATTTTTCTCTCTGCTATATACAAAAGCATAAAAACAGATTTTCTCTTTCTAGTACTAAGCATAATTATCAAACACGTCACAATATGAAAATCATTTTACCTAAGTGTAATTTATCAATACTTTTCAATAGTCCTGAGTGTGCGGCGCTACGAATACACAACACACTACCGGCACATTTAACTGCACTGCCATATGCTAAATTTAAGTGTGAATTAAAGAAAAGATTGCAATCATGTTGTTTATACTCAGTTAACGATTTTAAATATTAATATAAATCTTTTTATCAAATTTTCTTTGTGTTATTTTAATGTTATTGACGCTATAACATTCCATTGGAATTTTAAATAAAGATATATTTCTATTCTATTTCTATTCTATTCTATTCTATTCCTAAACATTTTTGCCAAAAAAAATTGATAAATAACGGATAGGCTCCATTTTACTTATTTTAAAAAAGAAAACTAAAAATTGAGGCAAAAAAATTAAAACACTATTTTATAGCAATAGTTTTTAAACATAAAGATTTTTTTCAACAGCGATAAATACCCCAATCAAAACACTTTAATTTTTTTAATAAACTTAAAATGATAATAACTTATTAAAAAAATCAGAGTATATTGAGTGAGGCGACTTCCTATAATAATAATAATAATAATACTTTGAACGTCCGGTCATACTCGTAACAGACGCCATTCGCACCATTAATATTTTCCATCTATCAACTCTTCCCGTTATTCTCTACATTTTTTTCTACTTCAACTAATTAATAGCAATGGGCGAGACTTCCTATAGAAACTCTAAAGATGACTTCAAGTATGTCGAAGTATTATTATTAATAAATGCAATTTTGGTCGATTTTGAAGCCCCGAAGCCTACATATAATTCTCAATTTTTATTTCATTTCATTATTACCTCTATAAACAATGTCTTTTGTAATAAGTTTTACTATTGTTACTTTAAATTGGTTGTTATAATCTCCTCTACATTATTCAAATAATCAGATGTTCTAGAAATGACTTTATTTATTATTGATATTGATTCTGAAAGCATCTATTTCTCTATTACAAGCTGTTTGTAACTATTTGCTGCTAACTTGTGAACTATGTTATAAATTTACCTGTTCCAGTCATACCATTATTTCATTTCTAAAACTGTCATTTACTAAATTATTACTAAGTACACAATATTAGTTTCATAACTTTAAAGTACTTTGCATACCACACTTACGTAATACGAATATATAATACCCGTAATATACTTGTGTTCACGAAATAGTTTGATAAAATGACGAAATAATGTAAATTAATTGTCAACTGACGTAGACACTTCCATTGAAAACAAATTAGTTTTCTACAGCTTGAAAATTTATATATAATTACGATTTGAAATATTCATTTAAACTAATTTGTACCATTAGACATCTTACATAAATGTATAGAGCTCTCCCTGGCTGAATATGAAACGCGAGGCAAAGTCTATATTCAAGCAAAAGTTTCTACAAATTGAAACTTTCACAAAAGATGATATTTAAACTGTTATAATAAAGTCAGTGTTACAACGAACTGTTTTTACTCCTTGGAATAAATATACAGAAACGCCTGTCGATATTCAGTAAAATAATATTAAAGTTGAATTAAATTATAGTTTCTTTAAGGTTCGATTACATTGAGCGAAATTACAATCTTCTGCGGCCAGCGAATTCACTATCTGCTAGTAAACTCGCCCAGTGTAATCATATTCACTAGTTACTAGCAGATTGTAAACAATCTACCGACAAAAATTGAAAGACGAGTTACTTTGCTAGCTACTCGCTGGCGTGTGGGCTTATTAGCTAGTAAAATAACCGTGTGTCTTCATAGTTGCTAGTGAGATAGCTGCGAGTATCTCATTAATTGTCTACAAAATGACGACGAAATTAGTTCGCGCGCGAGTCGTTATTTTAGCTCATATGCTATCAAAAAGGAGTAAAAAAGGATAGCAAAAAGCACAGAAAATATTGCTGCTGATAGACGTTAAGAAATTTCACAATATGATTTACGTTCCACTTCATTTTTTCGCTAGAACACCCAGAATAAGTTTAGAATTAGATTAAATTATAACAAGAAAAAAAAACAACACGTTGTTTCAACTCGCTAGCTAGTTGGCTACCGAGCGAGTGGAAAGTTTTGTGTGTCATCACAATCACATACGCCGATTTGCCCGCTTGTAAACTCAGTGGCTAGTTATAAATTCGCTCAGTGTAATCGAGCCTTTACTGACATGACGTGGTATAAAAATTTCATTGATGTGAGATAGCAAGAAAAAGTATCATTTTCTCTCAAACAAAATAAAAATCCAGTACCAAACCCAGAGACACAATCAAGATATGAACAGAAAGTCTTGTGAAAAACCTATATAAATGCGTTGAAATTAATAACAATTTATTAATTCTATGTTGAATCAGCTTAATATTTCTTGTCCTTATTTCTGAATATAGTTCTCTCTCTTTTGTTGGTAGAAGTTGTTACCAAGTTGAATAATTGATAATTTACAACCCCTTTTTATTATTCATTCAACCATTTAAAAGTTGCTATTCTTCTGTTACAAAGTTTGTCACCCTGTAACTTTTAGTATTAGGTATTTACAAATGAAACATCAAACTTAATTTAATATTTTGTTTATACTTGATTTCTTCTTATTATAAAATACTTAATAAAATCATGATGAAATTAAATTTCAATATAAATTGCAATAAAAAAAATAATTAAAGCAGTTTCAAAATATGGAATTGATTTTTCTCTGTAAAAACAATTGAAATCAGTGGGAGTGTGCAAGTAATTCAAGAATTTATTACAAGGCGAGAAAATACATGTTATTATATCAAATGAAAATTATTGGAAAACTAAAATACACAGCTATATGGTTTTTTGATTAATATATTTGAAAGCTGTCGGTATCCATATATAATTAAAGAAAGTATGAAAGACATAATTAATTATTATAGCGTGGTTTTGTACAAATACACTTAATAAAAAAATACTGTGTATTTTTCTAAATAAATGTGCATATAAAAATTGATAGAAAAAAATTAAAGAAAGATTTTAGTAACCCACTGTTTAAAAAAAAGAGTCATAATTTATTATTAAAATTGTCAATAGGGCTTGTGTTACAAATAGATAGATATTCAAAAAATCTTACTACGACACCTTTAGTAGAGCAGAAGCCTTTTTTATCCGCACTGACTGGACTATGGTATTCATAGCATTTATATAATTTGTCAGTATTGTCATGATTTTAAATGAAATATTGTAATGCTTTACAATAAAATAAAGCTGATTTTCCACGAAAATTCATGTTTTCTTATTTGTTTTTAATAATAATTTCGCGCACTATGTTCACAGAATTTTCATATCGTGTATTTTTTAAATATTTAAATCATTTATCAATTATATAGTATAAGGAAAATATATGTCTACTTTCATATGTCACCGATAGTATTAAAGTTATGTAGGTCTGTATATTTAATTGCGTAATTAGGTTTTATATATTAAAAGAGAGCTTATATAAAAAACGAGGGGTAACAGTCACCCGAGTCGTAGAGAAATATGTACTATTAAGCATGGTATTTTTTGCACGAACTCCCTATAAAATAACTGATTTTCACTTCATGTTAAGTATATTTGTAATATTTTCGACAGTTCAATCTTCTGTTGAGTTGTTTGAAAATTACTATTCGCGCCTTCTGTTGTTTTACATATACGTCCGATGGTAACTGATAGATAGTTTAAGACTGGTTTCAAACCGATCTGATTTAAATTGTGCGAGTTATAAGCAAAAGTAGTGAACTATACTGTGAGACTACGAAGCATTGCACAAGTGTAATGTATTCTATGTCATTCTTTGGCACGTAAAAACGGAGGAGGTTCTCAAGTCGACGCGTATATTTTTTTTTGTTTTTTTTTATTTTTAAGCGTTACTTTGCAAAGTAATAATTTTCAGTTAGTCGACGGATTGGCGGTCTGTTTGAAAATAAAGAAGGCCTTGAAAATAGCTTTATATGTAATTTTCATGACTCCCTTGTTATAATTCCCTACTTTCTAGGCAATTGGTGGAACGATATATCTATGTGAGGATGCCGCTTAAATATTATTCAATTAAATACTTATTCCCTTTACCGTCCATCAATCATAAATATGTTTTTCTCTTATACAGTTTTATTTAAAAAAGCAATTATTTCAGTCAGCTTTATTGGCTGGACGCTTCTAGCAAACATTCATTTTTTTGAAAACAATAATATAAGTACTTATTTTAATGTAAAAATGAATGCCTACATAATATTAAGACCAATTAATATAATTGGTAAAGTGTTTGGCTTGTGTCCGTTTCAAATTTTGACAAAAAAAATAAATAAAAAATGTGTGGTTTTTCTAAGTATACTTTACACATGCTTATTGTATTCATTATATTGTTATTGTGTTTCGCTTGGCTACAAATATTTATATAAAGAAAAAAATAACTCTTTATTGCTCAAAACTCGCATATTACTACTTGCTTATAGTTTATTTCAAAACTCGGCTATAAACTTTATTGTTCTTTTTAAAATGGGTTCCAAAATAAATTCAATCTATAAACGCGTAAACAATGCACTAACTGTTTTAACAAAATATAATAGTCCGAGAAAATTTAAAATAACGATTCTACTTCATCAGTACATAAGTATTATTTTGTTGTTTATACTAATTATTATTGATCAAAAAATGATGGAAATAGAATTTTCAACTGACGCGGGTCCCGGTTACACTTACCACTTTGCATACGATCTACCATATTACAACATTATAATAATTGGCGTTACTTTTGATTGCATTTTAATAATTATAAAATTCTGTTTGGTGAGTTTAAATGTTATCATAACTAATTATATTGATGACTTTTTTAATAAAAAAATACGTTCCAAAGAAATTAATACAATTTATTTCACAAATTTTGACGACTTTCAAGATAATGCCGTTAAGAAAAGAATAAATTTATTTTCAAAACGTCACTTTGAATTGTGTACACTGGCAAGAGATATAAATTCTGTATTTTCTCTGTATTTGTTACTCGCGTCGTTAACTGCATTCATACACTGTACTTGTTTTTGGTATTTTGCTATCAAAAATTTTAAAGCAGCGACCAAGTTTTCCAGCACAGCATATCTTGTAGGATGGCAAGTTCTTTGGAGTTTTTTATCACTCGGATCTTTATATACAAAAATATGGCTGTGTGAAGACATATCTTTTGAGGTAAGTTTTAAATTAAATTGTGTACATTTTTTTAATGGAATATCCCGCAGTAAATCTATATTCTATACTAATATTATAAAGAGGTTAAGTTTGGATGTACGAAGTAATCTTCGAAACTATTCATCCGATTTTGAAATTTTTTCCACCAATATTTATAATGGACTTTCAGGACGGACATTGCCTACATATTATTATCGCGTTACAGTAAAAGCATTTTTCGTGGAGACCAATTTTGCAACGTAATTCGACGAAAAAACGGTGGCAATCTGTAAATTCGGGCGAAGCCGGATCGGTTAGTTATATATGTTACGGCTAGAACCCGAAGTGTGGCTACACCTAGTTTTAGCCGGTTAGAACTAAGTGTAGCCACTTACTATTGGTTAAATCTAGTATTAGCCGCTTGTGGGATGAAGTGCTGGGCATAGGCAGAATAGTATAAGAGCCAGTGATCGGCTACCAGTATGTATTTGACCAGACCTGAATTTTTACACAGTGAGTCTCCTATACCTACCATACATGGAATGGGGACTCACTAAGTCCGGAGTGGCCGCCGCGGCCCGTACTCAGGTGCGACAGGTACAAAATTTGACAAATTTTCAAAGTATTTGACCACGTCTGCCATTTGGAAATTTAACAATATATTATTATTGCTATTGAAAAATAACAATGGCAGACCATTATCGCGCGACAATCATCGTGGCTGACAATTTTTTAAGTACTAAAAAATATGAAATTTTGAAAGGTATATTTTTCATCACGGATTATTATTCTATTTATTATTTCAAGCAAGTTTCGTAAATAAAATTTTTTTCTAAACTTTATAGTTCCGGAAATATTTAGAAAATTAAAAAAAAATCAGCTGTTCTTTTGTCTTGTAGATCTGTCAGAAATAAACTAGTTAAGCATGCTTTGATTAATTTTTTAATGACGTGGAACATATTATGTAGGTGACCAAGACGACGAATAGCAAATATCATATTGAATACTAGCCATTACCCGCGTCACCTCACGCGATATCAGAAATGTTATTTTCTTTATTTTACTATATCAAATGTCAATATTTTTGAAGTTGGAATGGTCCCGTCGCCCAATTGGTTGGAATTTTTTATTTGTTCCAAAACAAAATTAAAAAGTGTCAAGTGAGAATAAAAATATTGTTTATAGGTATACGCATAAATAATTTTTTATATTCTCTTGACATTTTTTATTTTTGTTTTGGAACAAAAAAAAAATTTCAACCAATTAAGCGATGGGACCATTCCAACTTCAAAAATATTGACATTTGATATAGTAAAATAAAGAAAATAACATTTCTGATATCGCGTGAGGTGACGCGGGTAATGGCTAGTATTCAATATGATATTTGCTATTCGTCGTCTTGGTCACCTACATAATATGTTCCACGTCATTAAAAAATTAATCAAA
Source organism: Xanthostigma xanthostigma (assembly GCA_963575645.1). NCBI lineage: Eukaryota > Metazoa > Arthropoda > Insecta > Raphidioptera > Raphidiidae > Xanthostigma > Xanthostigma xanthostigma. Next base: position 21,668,725 of record OY754468.1, read on the forward strand.
GCATGCTTAACTAGTTTATTTCTGACAGATCTACAAGACAAAAGAACAGCTGATTTTTTTTTAATTTTCTAAATATTTCCGGAACTATAAAGTTTAGAAAAAAATTTTATTTACGAAACTTGCTTGAAATAATAAATAGAATAATAATCCGTGATGAAAAATATACCTTTCAAAATTTCATATTTTTTAGTACTTAAAAAATTGTCAGCCACGATGATTGTCGCGCGATAATGGTCTGCCATTGTTATTTTTCAATAGCAATAATAATATATTATTAAATTTCCAAATGGCAGACGTGGTCAAATACTTTGAAAATTTGTCAAATTTTGTACCTGTCGCACCTGAGTACGGGCCGCGGCGGCCACTCCGGACTTAGTGAGTCCCCATTCCATGTATGGTAGGTATAGGAGACTCACTGTGTAAAAATTCAGGTCTGGTCAAATACATACTGGTAGCCGATCACTGGCTCTTATACTAGAAATTTTGTTAAGAAACAAATTATTACATATGACGTCGCTCATCGGATTCATTGTCGATATTTCATAGGTATAACTGTAGCAAGCAAGCAGCTATCACGTCTTGAGCACTGCATGGGTGAATTTTTCCTTTTATTCTTGCGATGTGAAATATTAATGGCGCGTTTGGTTGGGAGTAAAACCGTGCAATTGGCCCGATACTTTTTATGGGAGGACGTTACGTTTGTGTGAGTTGGATTGAACATGACTTTAGTTGAAGACGATATTTATAGATAACAAGGCGAAATTTAGTTACTAGTATTTCGTTAGATGGCAGCGCTAGACGCTTGCTTTGTGCATGCTATGAATTATAACTTGGCTTTTGTTAAAGGCGACAATTAGATGACAGGGTGAAATTTAGTTTGAGGGCGATATTTAGTTACCAGAATTTTTTTAGTTGATATGGCGAAATTTAATGATTTAGTGATTTGTTCCTGACATGTTACAGAGTTTTTCACTATGTATACACTGATTAAAAAATATAATAATAATAATATGGATATCTTTTCTAATGTATATATTCTTTTGTTCAGGCAAATCGGACTCCAAAATTAATGGGTAGATTATGGAAAAGATACAGAAACGTTGACATTGAAGAAACAGTGTGCCATATTTCTTTACAAATGTACCAGCATTCAATCAAATTTACAGCAAACGGATGTTTTACGTTTGATTACACCTTAATTAAATCGGTAATGTCAATAAGATGTACGTACTACCTACGTATGGAAGCACGAGCAAAATGACAGAAATAGATGGCGATGCTTGCGGTAGCCAGTCTTTCTTTGTTCAACATTATCTATACAGCTGTCATCTGCACATATAAATATAGTTGTTTATAATTTCAAAATAACAGCTTTTTACTAAATGCATATGAGAGTATATACGGTACTTATAATTAAAAAAAGAAACAATTTTTAAAGTTTTTGTCTGTCTGTCTGCTCCGGATAATCTCCGAAACGACTGGACCGATTTTGACGAGACTTTCACTGGCAAATAGCTGATGTTATAAGAAGTAACTTAAACTACTTTTAAACTTTTATCTTAGAAAAAGGAAAAAAGAATTAGGGTTCCGCGCAAAAAAAAAAAATAAAACCCATGAAATTGTGAATAAAATCCGATTCAAATAGGGAATCAAATATTTGATTAACGTTTGATTCTATTATACAATAAATAAAAAAAAAATAAAAATACGGAAGTATTATATTAATATCGAATACAGAATTATTAACTTTTCGTAAACTATGCGAACGGAAATTATTTTTTTTTGTTAAATTCCACGCGGACGAAGTCGCGGGTAATAGCTAGAACTTAATTAAGCATGCTTGTCAGATAGATTGATAGATCTTCAGAGCAAGACAAGAGCTGATTTTTTTAATTTTTAAAATAAAAGTTGGAATGGTCATGTCGCTCAAATGGCTGGAATTTTGTGCATTGTACTATAGTTCATAGACACAAATATTGCCAATGGTCATGGAGGATACAAGTCGGTTATGCCGGTCCTGGGTTCTTGTTATGGAATTTCAACTAGAAAAGTGACACGCGCATATACTTTTTATTAAATATATGGACACGCGCAATGCATATTCTAGGACACAAATATTGTTGACTGAGAAACTGTATCAGGGTGTGCAATCTGAACTATGACACAACTTTGTGTATAGTGCCCGCGGTGAGAGTTGAAGCCAGGTACGTCATCAATAATATGGTAGTGAACGCCTATACTTGCCCGCAGACAGTGGCGTGTGGAATAATTCGACATATCCATTTATAGCGATAGAATAAAAATAAACACTCGACACACACGGATCTCCGAAACAGCTAAAAACAAGCTAGAAGGCGGGTGTAATGCGTTCACGTCACTATGATGCGGTGACTTCATCTTTCGCCGCAGCTATTCTAGAAACCTATGTTTTTTCGGCGAATTTAGAATTTTAAGCATGTTTCATATAACAAAGTATTGGGCTGACATAATTGATTTCAAAGTTGAATATAAATATTATACAGAATATTCAACAAATTAAATTTGCGTATAATAATTAATAGTGCCTAAAAACTGTTTTTAAGTACAAAAACTTACGCGGTGACATTTATTATAATTTTAAGGAATATATTTGTAGAAGAAGCAGTTGAAATTACATAATTTTTATTTTTCAGATTCTCGGAGCAGCTACCATTTATCTTTTCATATTATTGCAATTTGAAACAGTTACATGAAATATTAGAAAGATTAAAAAAAGTTTGGAGATATTTTGGAAAGAAATGTTTTACAATAAAACTGATTTAAAAATCACAAGGATAGATCCTGTAAGAGCAGTACTGTGAGAATGATTGCATACATCTAATAATATTTTGAGTAGTTCCGAATTGAATTGTAAAATTATTATCAACGCTGTCATCATTTGAGTAATTACAATAAATTGTTTATTATCCGTTCAACGATATACATATAAAACTATTTTGACTATATTTTTTTACCAATTTTGGCGAAAAATAGTTTCTGTAGTCGTTACGACCTAACGATAACCATCACAAACGTACACACACCGGAGAAAACCCATATCAATGTTATATTAATAAAGTAAGGCTTTCACCCACTCCGGTCATTTAAACTGTCATAAACGTACACATACTGGTGAGAAATCGTATTAACATCACGTTTGTAATAAGACTTTTAATCAGTAAGTAATTCAAAGTTTCATAGACGTGTTCATACAGATGAGAACCAACACTAGAAAGATGTTACTCAAATGCGCAATTTTAATAATCATAAGCTTCTGCATACTGGAGAAAACCCATATTAATGTGACGTTGGTAATAATACTTTCGTTCAAATGCGTAATTTAAATAATCATAAGTTTCTACACACTGATGCGAAACCGTATCAGTGCACTGTTTGTAACTTTTTTGTAGATCTACCTATTTCGCTCCTAGTCTACCTATCTACCAACACGATCTATAAATCTACCTATTTTTGAAGTTCTCAAAATCAATCCAACAAAAATCAAATTTTACTAACGCTTGAATTAAGTCATATGTGTAACGGATTACGAATTAAGCAAGTAATTAAAGCAAGTCGAGTACCTACCGAATATTTTAATGACTAAATTACCCACTATTCGACTACATTACTAGCCTAGTGCGAACTAAAATTTATTCAACTAGACAAAATTCGGGTTGGTAAATAGTAACACAGAACATTGGCTTATTAGCAAAAACGGCGAGCCTAGCACTGAACACTTAAAACTGTTTAACAAAAACATATACAAACTTAATAATTAATATATAATGTGTAATATAATTATTTATGTTTACAGTTTAATATATAAAATAATACATAATATGTTAGGTTAGATGAAGATCTACCGATTTTCATATTTCAAATCTATCAATTTCTACCAATTTTTTGCAGTTCATCTACCACTTTTCTAAAATTAGGGTTGGCAACATTTTCTGTACGCTAGTACGTTGAAGCAAAAATCTAGTACTTTTTAATAAATCTATTACTTTTTAATATCCAATGTCCACACACCCACCACAACAAACGAAAAAAGGGAAATTACCAAAAAAAGACCTTTTAGTTGTGGAAATGAAAGGATCTTTTTTTTCGCTCTCCTACATTGTACCCATATACGATACCCATATACGATAAAATTTGTTAAATTAGGTTGTTAAAGCCAAATTGTTAAAAAAAAGGTCATTCGATTTTTTTTTTGCTCTCCAATTGTGCACACAACAAAATTATTTAAGCTAGGTTGTTAAAAAAAGGTCATTTGTGGTTGCCAAATCTTAAAAAAATTCTAGTACTTTTTTCAACCCTGATCTAGTACGTAAAACAAAAAAGTTCTGGTAACACTGGTATGTACACTAGAAGCATAATATACAGATCTTATTGTTTTGCTGGAAATCAGACAGAACAAAACAAACATTAGATGCTATTATAATCAAATAAAATTAAGTGTGCATAAAGTTTAAGAAGCAATGTGATAATTGGGATATTTAATTATAATCTCGTTTCAACCAAAACGAACGAACAAACTGTTGATACGTCATGGAATGTGCTTGTGTTCAGGTAAAAACGTATTTCCGTTTTCATTAATCAAAAAAATAATGCAGTGTGCAAATTAGTAACATTTAGTGACTAAAAATAAAATTGAGTTATTAGGTACGAATAGCACTTGTGAATTAATTGATAATAATAAAATATACATATAATTTATACATTTAATGGAATCTGTGTTTTGTAAAGTCAAATTACCACCGCTATTTATTTAGTAATATAATCTTGGCCTTAAATTTCCATTACTTTGTAGGACGTTAATGTACGTCGTTTTTAATTTTAATTACTCTGCGGATGTATTTATCAGAACTCTTCAAATTTTTTTATTATTAATTTCCATTTTATGAAACCGTTAAAGTAAATTATTAACTATTTTCAGTATTCTCATCTCTATTTTTAAATACATAAATATGACAAGCCAAATCACTAACGCAAGCCTTGTATCTTGTAGTTAGTATCTACAATCTGTTGACTAGAAAGCTGAACCTGTCCAATAATTCGTTCTGAGAGTTACGACTCCAAAAGCAGTTTTCATTGTGGTGAGGTTGATTTTTATTATTCAAAAATAGATGAATTGTGAAAATATGCCACCGATTAGAAGTAATCATTCTCAAGATTCCCAAGAAACAGAAATGAGTTCGATACATGTCGCTATCCAATACGAAGAATCAGAAGAGGTTCATTCAGACACTACCGCTATTTGTGAAGAAACGAATGTCGGTCTCATGGACACGATAAATATCAAAAAAGAAATAGACATAACCAATATTAAATCTGAAAATGTTTGTGACGAATACTCCAGGTCCGATGTTTCAAGCTCAGGCGTGAATGCAAAGAATAATTTTTGTGTGAATGAGGTCTATATGAAACAAGAATATGAAGTTTGCGACAACAGTAGTACCGGAACGCAACTATGCGATATATGCAATATGTCATTCGCTGACCTAATTGCTCACAAACTTACCCATACCGGTGAAATAAAAATTCAGTGTGATATTTGTAACAAAACTTTCAATCAAAAAAAAAGTTTATATAACCACAAACTTTATCATTCTGATGTAAAACCATACGAATGTGACGTTTGTAATAAGCAATTCAGAATGCCAAGTCAAGTAAAGAAGCACAGACGGACACATTTCGGCGAAAAACCGTATCAGTGTGAGTTTTGTAGTAAGACTTTCACCTTTTCTGGTAATTTGAAATCTCACAAACGTGTGCATACGGGTGCGAAACCATATCAGTGTGACATATGCAATAAGACTTTCACTCAGTCAGGTAGCTTAAAAGCCCACAAATCAGTTGTACATTCCGATGACAAACCGCACCAGTGTGACGTTTGTAATAAGAACTTCAAGCGGTTTAAAGAGTTAGAGAATCACAAAGTAACGCACACTGATTCAAACGATTCAAAACCATACCGATGTGATGTTTGCGATAAAGGTTTCAGTCATTTGTGCTATTTAAAAGGTCACAAACGTATACATACTGGTGAGAAACCATACCAGTGCGATGTTTGTGACAAGACTTTCACACACTTAGGTAATTTAAAATCTCACAAATTTGTACATACAGGTGGGAAACCGCATGCGTGTGATGTTTGCGGTAAGGGTTTTGCAATATCAAGTCACTTAAAGAAACACAAACTTACGCATTCTAGAGCAAATCCGCATAACTTTGAATTTGTAAATGTCTGAGATTAATTTTTTTCGCATTATTTTTCCAAACCCCCACTCCTTTTTTTCGAAACAGAAACGGCATACAAACATTACCAACAGACAGATATACACTAATAGATGAAAATATCATGAAATGATAAGTTTGTAAAATTAATTTTAAGAGAAAAGCGTTTCTGAAACTACTGGACCTAAATAAGAAAAAAAAAAAAAACAAACGAACATGGATTATAACGCCTTAAGTTTAACAGGAGAACAAAAACAGTAGGACTTTCGTTATAGATTTCCTGTAAAACTTTAAGTAAGGCGTTGTAATCAGTGGCGTAAAAATAGGGTGGCAGAACGGACAAAATTTCACGGGCCCCTGGCCTGAGGAGGCCCCCGGCCTGAGAGGCCGTTAGGACAGGAGGAACCTAACATTTATTACAAACTTTGGTCAAAAATATTAATTTTTTGATTTAATCAATTTAAGTTTGGTATTAAACTCAAGAACATACACGAATTATGCAAATATCTACTTTACTTCGTGATTTATAAAGATGAAACTACACCGTGAAGCTTTTTTATATTAAGGGAGGGCTCCATCTGATGAATTTTCCACAGGCCTCAGGTGGTATAGTTACGCCACTGATTATGACCAATGATTTTTTTTCATGAACAGTAGTTTCTGAAATAAGGGGGGCGGATGCTCTATTTTCGCATATTTTCTAGAATATGTTTTTAAAATCATGAAAAAAATATTTTTGTGTTCCTTACAACCAATCCTATTAAATAATACCCCACATGATATATAAAAAAAAAATCGTATATATAATTAATTTACGCCCTGTTTAATTCTTATGTAAGTATTTTTCATTTTTAACTACACTGCATGCACAGTGTAATATAAGCGCCACAGATTTTATGTATGGATAGGGTATGCGTTACATTGTTCCATTGATTTGCCGCTCCATTAATCGAACCGTACTATAATGATGAGTCGCTTCTTGAATTGTAGTCACAGACTATAGTGCAAAATGCGTAATGTATTACTGTGCTACATTTCAGGTTTTTGCTTTGTATGATTTCTCAGAAAATCGTCTGTGACAGATGGACACTAAAAATTTTATAAGGGTTCCGTTTTTATCCTTTTGAAGTACCGAACTCTAAAAATGATCCAAACTTTGAACGGAGTTTCGAGGTCAGTAAAAATAGTATTCTCGCCTATAAAGGTTTTACAGAAATAAAAATAAAATGAAAGATGCGAAACAGAGACGTTTAAATGATTTGTTTTATTTAAAAAAAATAGTAATTTTGTAATTTTATTAATAAAACAAGGTTATTGCTTTTGATAAAGGTTGTTTTATTCATATACCTAAGAACCTAACTGAACATGTCACTCGTTTTACATCGTTTCTGGAACGTACCCTACCGTAAAAAGCGAAGCCGGTAGGGTCAAAGGGAAATTTGTTCACCCCTGTATAATAAAAAAAATCGTATGTCAGAACTCGATACACACAAGTGCTTTTAGCAAAGCACTAAAATGCATTTTATTGTTGCGCAAGAAACGAATAAAATCTCCACACTTGAAAATTACGTGTCACTTTGGGGACGCTGAAATGAGACAGGGGTTCAACTGTTTTGTGTGCTGTTCACTTGAATTCAATTGATTGTTATTGTATAACTTCCATACCCCCCAAACGTGTCGATAATATGCGATGTCTAGAAAGCGAACAAATGTCGCTGCATGAAAGGCTGTTGTCGCTAGATTTGGCTGCTAGGTTTCAAGTGTGCTCTGACGCTAGATTTCGTGACGGCTTTTATGTGTTCCCAGAACCACTACAAATGCAAATGTATGCGTGCGACTTGCGTGACCAATCAGCTGTCAAACTTTAACCTTGAACAAATGGCGCCAGATTTGAAAACTAAATATTCGTTTTCGTATTCGCGAATATTAGCGACAGATATTAGCATTCGCAGTCCAAAAATTGACATTCATTACATCACTAATAGGTACGTACTCGTATAGGAGTTAAAGGATCCTTTTTAGAATGCGAGAACCCAGCTTAAAACTAGGTATGTTCCAGGAAGCCAGCAAATGGTAACTAAATCGTCACCCGCGTGCGCAGTAGCTAAAACGAAACTGTATCGGTTTTGGAACACGTTTTAGCTATCTGCGCATGACGGTGGCGGTTTCGTTACCGTTTGCTGGCTTCTTGGAACATAACTTCATTCATCGTTTGATGGACTCAACGGTAGGTATATTTATTTTTTTAACCGACGAAAAACAAAAACGGAGGAGGTTCTCAAGTCGACGCGTATATTTTTTTTTTTTTATTTATGTATGACCACGCATAACTTATTACAGAGTAGCCCGATTTTGATAATTATTTTTTTGTTTGAAAGGGTATACCCCGAAGTTGGTCCCATATAAATTTGGTAAAAAAATTCCAACCCTAAGGGTAGGAAAACGGGGGATGATTGATTGTTCACTCACTGATTGTAATGTATGACCACACATAACTTTTTACAGAGTAGTCCAATTTTGATAATTCTTTTTTTATTGGAAAGGGTATACCTCGAAGTTGGTTCCATATAAATTTGGAAAAAAATTCCTACCCTAAGGGTCGGAAAATAGGGGTGATTTATTGTTCACTCACAGATTTTCATGCTGAGTTGTGTATTACAATTATAAATTATATAGCCACAAAAAATTATAAAATAAAAACTTTTTAACAAAAAAATTAAACCGCCGAAAAACTGAAAAGCAAAAAATAATAAATCTACATAATTTTGAGTCGGCGTCAAATAATCAATGAACAAAGATCACTAAAAGAAATAACCAAATCAAATTAACAATGATACGTGAAATCTCCAGCGATAAACATTAACATTCCAAACATGCGCTCTCCACACGACCACTCGCAAAGACGGTGCCCTCAGTGTGTGCCCGTTCGGGTTGCTCTGTCGCTGACATTAACTTCGTGAACGCTCAGAGATTTCCGGCGAAGGATTGTTGACGCCGACTCAAAATTATTTAGATTTATTATTTTTTGCTTTTCAGTTTTTCGGCGGTTTAATTTTTTTGTTAAAAAGTTTTTTTGAACATAAAAGATTAATTTTTTTATTTTTATATGTACACTAGTATAGTTGTCTGGTCCGGATTTGTAGAATATTGAGAGGTTCTGGGAGGCTGAAATTTTGGGATTATATGTTTTTTTATGTGAGAAATAAAAAAAAATCATCAAAATCGGTCAAGCCGTTTAGAAGAACAAGAAATACGAACACACGGACACCGAAGTTTTTTTATATATTATAGAGAAATAACTTTTCATAGTTGCTGAAATATATTATACGTACAATCGAATGGTCTTTATTAAGGAAAAAACAATCGTTAATCATAGTGTGCCGTGATTCCGCACATTCCCTTACAGTATAACGGAAGGGGAATGTTAGTTTATTACTTCGCCCTGTTTTTATAGAAAGTGTACAGGAATATTATATACAAGTTAGAGATAAAGTGTAGGTAGCAAAACCAGAGCAGTTTTTGGCGGGGTCCTCTACCTACCACTTCGATTTTTGTTTCTGTTCATTTCTCAGCTGGCCAACCCGTCACGGCAACTCGCTCTAGAAGCCGCTGCGCACGATACTGGCTTTGCCGCTTGAATCGTTCTGGGACTTGCGCTGACTACGAGGATGGAAATGATGTCAATGCGGGCTCGTGTGCGTGGTTACAAGCTGGATTTCAAATATAGAACCGTGATTATTTTTCGCGCTTGTATCTCTGCTTGTTTTGAACAAGAACCAATCAGAAAACAGTATCTTGTCACGTGAGCTCACCCACAAACAAAAATAGCGTCATAGCGTGTGTTCTGTTCAGAGACAATAAACGTTCACTTTTTGACATTCTAACTGTAACTGCGCGCGGGTCAGACCCATCTACAAAGGCAGCTTTAAAACGCGCATCGTGTGAAGCGATCACATTAAAGAAATCCAACGCCACAGCACGCTTAAATTCTAGCAGCTTACCTTACATGTGTTAGTAATTTAAAGTTTTAGAATTCCTGGCAATCCTGGCATACGAGTTCACCCATTCAGGTAAAAGAACAGAATAGTGCTTGCTATGCTAAAAGAGTTTATTGCGTTGTATTTTTCAGATTCCTGCTGACAAGTGTTTCCTGAACATCGTTTGTGTTCAGGACTCCCTGACTTCTGCAAAACATAGGTACTATCTAGTATATACTACGTATATAATATATTTTTATCTATATTTTTATACTGAGATCACTTCTTTTAAATATAATGACGCTAATATAGAACTCAATCATATTTGCGTACTTGCTCACTGTACTAGGAAAAACTGGCGACCTGTAGTTATATTTCGAATATAAACCTCCAGGCTGCAAGTTTCCACACTTCACAATAAATACATAAAAAATACATATATATTTTTGAATCCGCATAAGCATTCATTTGACACCCTACACAAAGCCATTATTTTTTTTCCATTTCACCCTATAAAATTAGCCCCCAGAATAAAAATTCAACTTTTTATACTTCACGTTTGTGATTGGGTCACCACACTCATCTCTGTGCTTAACTTCAAATTTTTAAATCAAATAGCTGACAGACGGACGGACGAAAACCGAAGTGATTCCGCAAGTGTTTCGTTTACACGGAAAAATAAAAATGAGTCCCTGTAATCCTTACGTGGTGCGGTTGAAATAAAACTTTTTTAAATTTGTTTTTGCCACTCTCACTTTTTGGGAAATATTCACTCTATGTTTCACCTTTCGTTCAAGATGATCGCTACAGAAGCGTTTTGATGCTGCCATCTGTCCGTCGATGCCTTTAAATAGCGGAAACCGATCATAAAATAAGTTGCATGGATGTTTTACCTTTCGTTCATGCGTTCTGATGCCGCCATCTGTGAGAAGATGCATTTAAATTGTGACGTTCCGGCGGTAAAGTATAAACTTAAGAAAATTACAGTTTCTGTGTATTTGAAAGTAGACTTTGCAGAGTACCCGCCACGTCGTAAATCTTTAATGAATTTAAATAAGGTTGAGTCCCTGATAAATTACCCCGATTAATAATTACTAGAATAAAATAAGCGCAAATTACAATAATACTTGATATATTTATTATTTGACATCAGATAAGAAATAATTACAATATGAAAATATAATGAGGTGTACAAAAAACAAATTGGTTCGCCAAACCGAGATCCTGAGGAAGGAGAGAAGAAGATCAGGTATGTATGAACGAAGAAATTAAGGTAAGTAAAATAGAATACGAATTAAAATGAAGGTCGAAGGATAATCAAATACCGTAGAGAACTTAGCGTGAACTCATCGCTACAACGTTAAAATTTACAATAATTTTTACTTTAATTTTGAATGGAATCTTTTCAAAAATTATTTATTACATAAGTTCGTTTTTTTATGGTTTGCATAATACATTTTTATTAACGCGCTGATCATTGTAGAGTTTAATACTTTTCGGGATAAAAAAATTTTATAGGTAATTGATTTTAAAAAAATAGACAAATGATTTGAATAACAAAAAACAGACAACTTTATTTTTTAATGTCGCGGAATCTTCAATTTATAAATATCTATAAATCTGACAAAATTGATGTCACTGAAATTTGAAATTGCAGTCAGTCGGATCCCAATCTGTCTGTCTGTCTGATCAGTTGTTGTTGAGAATATATTGAAAAAATGTATTCTTTTTTACAAGATTTTTAGTTAATCTTTACTTGTAGGGTGGATCGAGCTACGATAAAAGTGGAAGTTTCAAAATTTCTTGTGTTCGAAACAATTGATTTGTTGAAAAATAGTAAAAATAAGCAATATAATATCTGGAAAAGTGAACACTCTGACTCTGTGTATATTGTATGCTCAAAAATTACACATTCAGCGTAAAACGATAGTCGACTGTAGGTACTTCATATTATGTAGTACCTACATGCATTTCATTATTAGGTTTTTTTTATACAAAACGTACGGTATTATGAAAGGTACACCACCACACATTAAAGTGTATAGAACGACAGATAAAACAAAGGACATTTTGGTGAGAAAAGAGCGTGCAAACGTTGCGTGAGCACATAAAATGTTTTCATCACATGGAGTAAATCAACGCCCCCGTCGCGTCGGTTCCAACAATGTGTTATATAATAATACGTTTTATAGCAGAACGGAGCGAACATTCATTTTCTTAGATTATGAAAAATTGCCGCATAAAAACTATATTTTTGGCGAAATATTGTATACGTGTACATAGAACTATTATTACACAGACTGATTCCTTACGTGAATTTAAAACTTTAATATGTATTTGGAGATCGTACGTAAGGAGGTATCGAAGCGCATTCTATGTAAATTTGACAATTGCGCAGTAATTATGGGAGGCGAAAGGGCTATGTACTTGGTTTTTAAGTATAGGTAATCGACATTTTTTAACTGCACAAGACCTCATTTACAATTGCGCATTTTAATTTTCCAACTGCGCAAACCGTGATCAGTTGCGCCTAGAATACGCTCTGGCAGGTATCCCGCCGTAGGGTTACCAACTCAAAATTTGAGAGCGTCTGGAGATTGTTCTAATAAGTCTGGATATATTTATTCAAATATGTAAATACTACAAAAAAAGTCATTTGACGTGTATATTTACAAAAATAAGACAAAATAATGATATAATTAATGAATTAATTTATTCAATCTTAAATTTTATGTTTTTTCCCAATCTACTAGTTAGTCGAGTGCAATTAGGTTTATACCTCGGAACCCGGCTATAGTAAATGGATTTGAAATTTTGAATGATTTTTTTTTATTGGATTTCTAATGTCATCAACTAAAAAGTTTACCCATTTAAAATTGCCGCAATTTTAAAAATCCATAAATGAGGGGGGTCAGTATGGCCGGTTTTTGAGTTTTTTTTTCTTTTTTAATATCTACTAACAATAATAAGTCCATTTTACCCTAAACGGACCACTCCCAAGCCTCCCTAGCATCTTTAATAGTCAGTGTGCCCGTCGGCAAAAATTTTATTTATACATCTCCCCAAACTTTGTATATGGCTTCATTAGGGTACGTGCACCACGGAGCTGTGATACTAGATGATAGCAGTGATTATAGCTTAGAGAGTGGAATACAAGCGCTGATGGGTGTGCACAACTAAGCATTGCTTACTTGCTGCGATTGTAGAATAATTTCAATAGCCAGTCCATTAATTCAAGATGTCGAGTAGTAGCGACGATGATTATTTCGCTTCTGCAGCGACAAAATTGTTTATTTTAAATAGGCAAACTAAATTTTTGTCTAGACAATACCACGTCCACCCTATAAATAATAACCGATCTAGGCTTGGTGAATATCATCACCTCTTTAATGAATTAAGAAATTATCCACAGCGTTTTTTTGAATATATGAGAATGGAACCAGTCACGTTTGATTATATTTTGGAAAAAATAAAGCCAAGGCTTGTAAAACTCGCGGGGCCCAATGTACAGTCAGCTTGCAGCGCGCAGAAGAATGGTAAATACCATTCTTTAAAACACAAGCGATTATAACAATTCGCATACTCGATGTACTCTCTGCTTGGTTGTGCACGCTTTCATATGAATATGCGATAAAATTCTATCAGCGCTTTAAAGCTATCAGCTATCATCACTGCTATCATCTAGTATCACAGCTCCGTGGTGCACGTACCCTTAGACCTAGTCTGACACCGATTTCCTCTAGGACTTTTGTTGATTTTGGGGCGTTTTCCCTCTAAAGTTTCCGAAAGATGTCGTTTTGACGACATATAAAAATTTATAGATACTGTTTGTTTTTTTAATTGGATAGCTTAAAAACTTCAACCAAAACGCTAAAATAATGCTCTCTGACAAATAATGTGAACCATTTAAAATGTCTCAAAAAGTCTGACACCTCGAATATGTTGAAACATATTCGAGGTGTCAGACTTTTTAAATGTGTCAAAAACCGGCCATATTGACCCCCCTCATTTATGGATTTTCAAAATTGCGGCAATTTTAAATGGGTAAACTTTTTAATTATTGATGACAGAAATCCAATAAAAAAATTCATTCAAATCAATTCACTATAACTCCGTAATTTTTCATTTAAAATGACTAATTGCATTGAACTAAGTATAGTAGAGGTGTGATCCGTTTATTTTGGAAGTTATTTAGTAAGGAAATTTAGACTTAACAACTGTACTTTCTGTTTTGATGGCTTGTGTACGTTGATCTTAACTCAAGTAATTTTAAATTTATTTTAATGTCAATGTTATTGTTCGAACAATTTGTTAATAGATTCTCTGAGGATGGCAGAAACGCTGCCGAAACGTAAGAATAAAGCAAAATTATAAAAAAGTGCTGCTTTCTTTGATACAAAAAGCCACGAAAATTTCTTAACCATTAATACTTCTTAAATTTTAAGTAATTTAAAACTACATGGATGGTTTTTAAGTATGTACATTTTTTTAACATTGATAGAGCATTACAAATAAATATAAATTCATGATAATGAATTAAATTATTATGCATAAGGAATGCACTTTTCTCTTAAGAATTGAAAAATTTGGAAATTGTTTTTCATAAGCTGGAGTCTGGACAAACCTTAACTTTTCTGGAGTTTTCAGAGGTTTGATAATCCTATACCGCCGTATTTTTTCTCATCTTAAAGTTTGGAGTTCGGTCTCCTCCTCTCTAACCTCCTTGTCCGTAAGTTCGCGGAGAATATTCTAGAAAACTGATAGGATCGTAGGATCCATCTAATCTTCGAGGAACACACACATACAATTAATTCGTGCATCGGACATCCACAATACACACACACACACACACAAATCGCTGGACTCAGTATTGTTAGTCGCGCGTGCGCAATATTAATCAGGCTGATGTAATAATTTTCCTCATTCGCGATCTTTAATGTCGGGCTAATAGACTCGCGTATCAGTCGTTTCTGTGTCATAGACCTTTAACAATCAGATCTATACAAAGTGGTAAGTGTTGTCATTAGGGACATATATTTTGTTTATTATAATGCTTAAAGTAAATGAAAATGCTTCAAATATTTTAATGAAATCTTCTAGTTTTCCCAAAGGTTTTATTCACACCGTGCTATTAAAAAAATAAATAAAAAAATACGTCGGCATTGCGTTGATAATACTTGATGCACATTTGCGAATATTGACACCTGTTGTCTGTATAAGCGTACGATGACAAATTACGTCAAACAAAATGCATCGACTTACTAATAATAATAAACTATAAACAATCAGTTCACATAAACTGAACATTCCTTGCAACAGATTAAAGAAAAGTACATTTTACAATATTTCCACTTTTGTGTTGATATCTATATATTATAGTTTGAAAAGAAATGTAAGCGGCGCCATATTACTATTGTGCAACAATTACAAAATCTTATTTGTTTTAAAGAAAAGATATAATATCAAAATATTATGAAGATATTTCAACCGTTCATCTAAGAGAAACTTCAAAATATAATAACTGCAATTCCAAAAATATTAAGACTGATATTAAATAGGGGATCAACATTAAAAAATAGTGAAGTTAATTATGACAGTACTTATGTGAAAAGATGATTTACTAAGATTTTACAAAAAAATAAAAAATAAATAGTATGATCACAAACGCTTTTTTAAATAGGTTTTAGAAAGTTTTTTTTAGAATGTTGCGTGTCGCGCCAAGTTTTTAATATTTTTCATAAATATAAATAATATAGTTTTAAGTAAGGGGTCGTTTATTTAGCTTAACAGATGTACAAAGATTACTTATACTTAAGGCTTAAAAAACTACAATAACAAGCTGAATAATTTTAAGATTTTAGCACAATCTTATTATTTTTAGCTTACACTATTTATCAAATTATTCCAAAAACTGTTGCAATTTTCTATAATTTAAAAAAATTAAACTAGGATTTTTGGCTATTATTATATAACATAGATTGCGGTATTGTGTCTTATTTCAATCCCGATAATAATTTGCGAATGTCTATTAATGACTAATGTTACCGACTATAGTGTTACTATAGAAATGATAAACTGTTTGTTTTGTCTTCGTCACACGAAACAAAGGAAAATCAAGCAATTCACTTCGCGAAATAGATGTTGGCTCATCTCTCATTGTATGTTATACTTTTTTTAGAAAACGTTAAATAGATCATTCTTTTAAGAATGCAATGATTTTTAAAACAAACCAAATATGTATAGAGGTATTTTGTTCATATTTTTGTTGAAAATTACAAAATGGCCGACACAATAATATTATAGGTATTGGCCTTGAAACGTGGCTAACTGTCGGGCAAAATAAAAACAGTTTCAAGGTCAAATTTGTTACATTTTATTCCAATAAATCGAAAAATGTTCATGCAAAAATTTTTATTTTCATGATCGCTAGTATATAATAAAAAATAAGTTCAAAAATTAAAACCCGACTACCGAAAAATATGAAACCAGATACTAATATGCTCATCTGAGAATAGCCGTGGTCACATGCCACCTACTCTAACAAAACATTACATTTTAACAGTACCTATAGTAAGCGATCATAAGCTCTAGGGCAAGTGCATCTACGTTATATATCTAGAGGGGCCTCATATTTATGAGATGGCATACGACCAAGGCTATCCTCAGATGAAAATATTTTCTTGTTTCATACTTTTCAGTAGTCGCGTTTTAGTTTTTACTTTTTTTTATTTAAATTATTTTTTATTTGTTTTCACTTTACTCCCTTCTGGGACCAAAATTCAAAAATAAAGGTAGCCTATGTTAGCTGCGTCATAATAACGAATCGATGGACACCTTATTTATCAAAATCGGATGAATAGTTTACGCGCTACAGTGGAACATCCGTAAATGAATGCATAATATTGCATATACTCATATAGTACGGGCGGACGGGCCACGGATCTAAAAGGTTCTGAAGTTAGCCACAACCAGCCTCGCAAAGGCACATTTTAGAGCCGTTGATACTCCCACCACCTCGCAGCTCGTCGGTGATTGGCCGTGATCGCTCGTTGCCTTTGTCACTTGTCGCTTTCCTGCTTTAATTAAAGTACAGTCGAGTACGCTATTGTCAAGTCGTTATTGCTATCTCTGTCGCTATGTTTGTTTTGTTGAGTTGCGAGTTTGTAGTTTTTCAACAGACTGTACAAGCACAAGCCTGCATTCGCATCTAACTTTCGAGCCTTTTAGATTCGTGGCGCGTACTATGCATAGACTGCTATATTCATACCAGTCATAACCTTTCCTTTTGGTTTCGCCGTAGTCGGGTAAAAAGTGAGGCGGGAGATGGAGGCGCAGGGGATGGAGGTTAAAAATCGAATAAATTTCAATGTAATGCATTTCCATTTAATAATCTTTCTGTTCGAGTTATTTTTTCCTCGTTAATTTTTACTATTACTTCTGAAGTTCTAACAATAGATTGACCCTGATAATTGTTCCAAGGCGTCGATAATTTTTATTCTTGAATATAAGTAGATTAATCCTGCAGCATAGGTTACTCACATAAAAACAAAAACAAATGATAGTTCTACCTACATAGGTAGAAAAAGATCGCTTTTGAAGCTAAAGTTTGATCAAACTGCATAGGAAAACGTTTTGAAGTGAAAACTGTATATAAAACGATGCTACATACAGTTTAAGAAAAAATATCGTTTCATTCGATCATTTATATTTCAATATTTTTCATCAAGTAAATAAAATTGTCGACCAATTTTTCTCAGACCAAACGATATATTGACAAAAAATGATAAAATTACAAATCAATATAACACAAGATGACGTTTCGATCCGGATTTCGATCTTCTTCAGAAATATCTAAAAAATGTAAAAATTAATTAGTATTAAATAATAGATTTCATGCAGGATTAAAACTTTTTTAATCCTGCATGAAATCTATTATTTAATACTAATTAATTTTTATATTTTTTAGATATTTCTGAAGAAGATCCAAATCCGGATCGAAACGTCATCTTGTGTTACCTATATTGATTTGTAATTTTATCATTTTTTGTCAATATATCGTTTGGTCTGAGAAAAATTGGTCGACAATTTTATTTACTTGAAGAGTTCTATTCAGACGTTAATCAAAGATTTCAATATTTTTCATATCGAGAAATATATCAAGGTCGTTATTAAATCAAATTTTTTGACAATCCTTTCTGCAATCCAGCATGTGGATCATAAAGATAAATCCACCCTAATCTAGTTTTAATAACAATAAATTTAATTAGGATACAAAGCTACGGTGTGAATATTAGAAAGAGATAAAATATGTCTTGCTGAATTCACCTTATATGGTATTGTACCACGAATACATTAGCCATTGGCCATCATCCGGGTGCTAGGCTGTTGGATGGTACCACGTGGTTCTCACGCGATTCAAAGAAAACGGCCGGTATAGAGTGGAGCCGCCGCGGTCGCGTCGGAATTCCGCACCGGACCGAGTTACACCGATCATCGCGTCGGCCGTCGGTGTTTCCATTCATCTCTATAATACAGTGAACAAAATTGAAAACAAAAACAACTCAGAGAAGGGGAGCACCTAAATCGTAGTATTTGTAACCTTGACCAGTGGCGTCCTTATATCAACTCTATTTTATTGTTTGCTATACAAAATTTTAATTACTTCGTAAAAAATGTTAGTTCTTGCGTTGTTGTGAACTTTGACAATGATGTTAATAATATTGACGACGGAAAACTTTTTTTGGGAGGGAGAGCTACAGAGTCTGTAGCTCTCCCTCCCAAAAAACTGATTATGGGTCTGTAGTGTACTACAGACCCATGATCACTTTAATGAGTTGATTATAAAAAGTTTTAAACAATTGGAGGTGAGGGGCTACTTGGGTTGTTGAGAAAGTACATTATTACCCAGGTCCCAGGGCCGCGCCCGTGAAAAATGCCGCCCCATTACCTAAATCCTACATAAAATGGAGTAAAGGTTCGGTATACAATTTTCAAAAAAATAAAATGATTCATTTATGTCATAAGTCTTTTTTTTACTAATGGGATAATTAGACAAAAAACATTCTTTTTCGCATTAAAAATCATAAATTGGCAAACAAAACGATTGTTCATCAATTGCGAGTTATTTTCAGAGGCAAACACGTCTGATTGAAAAAAAAAAATTATTTATAATTTTAACACGATCACACTTTCCGAAGAATTTTCTGTAACGCAAAAAATGGTTTTCCCACGTTTCAAATTTTGCCGCCTTGGGCACTAGCCCCTATAACTGCCCCTAGTATAAATCCAGCGCTGTTATTATCAAAAATAATATTTGATTGCTTGTGACTAGCGACGAGACTTGAACGCCCGATAAAAGTATAAATTTCCAGGAAGTTGCCATCCGTGCTTTTTTGCCCGGATACAGTCCCCTTTTTTAGAACTTCCGGGGGGTTCTTTACTTTTTAGAATGTTTATTCTGGGTTTAAAAAAATGTGAGCCGTCGTGGGACGCGGACGCCTTGTCATGTAACGAAATCGTACCTATTTCGTAAAAAATACGAGTGAGCGAAGTCACTAAAAACGCCATGAAACATTTTATTCGTCCACATTTTTATGAAAATATTTTATGGAAAAAATAATATACAACAATTTTACTAGTCATTAGAAATTTTTTTCTGCATTAGAATTAAAAGAATCGAAAAGGCAATACATAAAAAAATACAAATAAAATTCATTCAAATAAATAACGCGATCAAACGATAATACTTTTTAGTCTATAAATCGCATTTCACTTGCGGAAAAGGATGACCGGCGCTAATATTAATACCTAATTTCAAAATTAAAAAGTCTTTTTGTGACATAGAGACTGTCATGCACTAATTTTTTTCGACGATACACATGCGATTTTCCAGTTTTTTATCGGATGTAACTAGAATATTTACAAAACTGCTGATTAATGTACGAGTATGATACCTATATTCAAAATTTTCGAATCCAGTTTTGGCATAAAAATTGGTTTATTGTTGTATTTACGAGTTGCATGGGAGAATTGTGCTCACACCTGTGATGCCTATGTGTTGCACAGGTATAGTGAATTGAGACTAAAGGACCGTCCAAACGTTCGGTTTTTTTTGACTATGTATACTTACAAACTTCCATGAATTTGTTAAAATATAAATGCGATATACATATAAAAAAAAATAACATTCATTACAAATTAGGACGCTTGTCGCTGTCTAAATTTTCAAGCTACCTTTGAGCTGCAGTTCACGAACACCTATTGAATAATTTTCTTGATTGGTTTTTCTAAGGAAAAAGGTTGCGCATCACTGAACTAGGGTCAACTATGACAAAAGTTGCAACGGGTTCTGGTTGCTAATAATATTATAATGTTGACCTTTTACCTTTTAAATTTCACTTAATCAAACTAGCAATTTCATTAAACACTAATAACTGCGTGGGTTTTGTTACAAACCTCATATTCAGCCATACAAAAATACTGATTAAATATATTAACAACATGGAACGAACTCCCAAAATATACTTGTAACCGCCCCACCAGCTAACTGGTAACATGAAGAAAACTCTCTGACAAATGTACGATGATCCCGAAAACCACTAAAATATATTTATTAAAAATTCACAAAAATACTTTACTGTTTCACAGTTAACACTGATTTACTGACGAATTCTAAACCGACATTAACGTGTTCATAATCTTTCCTAAAGGCGGCGCGTTTTATCATAGATCGCGCCGCGCCAGCTCGCGCTTACGTGCCGTGTGAAGGCAGTGACGCGGAGTGGCGCGGGCTGGCGCGACGTGGCGCGTCCTTACCGAACAAAATCGGTCCCGTCAAAGACGCGGCGTGAGAAGGGCCGGAATCGTTACAAAGTTACATTAAATTATAAGGTATGTTCCAAGCAGCCAGCAAAGGGTAATGAAACCGTCACCCTCATGCACCGGTAGCGAAAACGTGTTCCAAAACCGATACAGTTTCGTTTTAGCTACTGCGCATGCGGGTGACAGTTGCTGCTTGGAACATACTTATAATAATCAATATTTTACTGAACAACATTTTCGAGTTTCCTTAAAAAATGCTATCGACTGCGTCAAGCATCATGTGTGAGTCGGAGGACTGGTAAATATTTTAAGTCGGAATGAAACTACTTGCCCCCCCCGTTTTCGAGGATACCACGCCAGATAAAAGAAGAAAGATCGATCGCTCGCGAGTTCATTCAGGTAGTTCAGTTCAGTTCATTCAGGTAGTTCAGTTCAGTGGGAGTTCAGTTGATAGTTGAGTTGACAATCAGTGATTAAAAGTTAGTTGATATGCATTCAATATCAAAGTTAATAGTTTGAAGTTAGTGTTAATTATTCTAAAAATTGTGTCATTGTTGTAAAGTAATTGTTCTTTAAGTTTTATAAAATAATGTTTATGAATAAATATTACTGGTAAGCAAACTTCATCGATTTATTTTATTATGTTTATATATTTCAGAGTAACAACCCTACCCGCCTCCTTTAAAAACTCGGCCCAAGGTCAATTCAAAGTCCCGCTACTTTCAAGAAGTACTTTACCCCCGTTTTCGAGGATTCTGAGCACGGTGGTGGGGCTGGATATCGCGTCCGACCCCTAACAACCCTTCTACCGACCAATATTCGCCCCGTGCTCAGCATCCTCTAAAACAGGAAGAGAACATATATTTGCCGCTGATAATGGGAAAAAAAATCACCCCTTTCGGGGGTGAGTATTGGCCGGTGGAGGGGTTAGTAGGGGTCGGACGCGATATCCAACACCACCACCGTGCTCAGAAACCTTGAAAACGGGGGTAAAGTACTTCTTTCTGCAGGAAAACCTAGTAAATCGCGTTTAACCCCTCTTGGGGGTGGTTTTTGGTCGGTTTGAGGGGTTGGGCCACATCAACTAGAAATTCTGACGCCGCCATCGTGTTCAGCATCCTCAAAAACGGGGGGGGAGGTAGTTTCATTCCAGCTCAAAATATTTACCTATTTTTGCGTTTTTTCCGACTTACACACGCCACTATCATAGAATACTGCCTATTATGTTATAAATGTAAACGGTCTCTTTTGTTGTCATAGACTGCGTCTATACGCTTTGAAGTTCTTAAACTGATTCCAGTTAGAATTATATAACATGATTATTTAAATTCGTAGCAAATAATATCAAAAAGTAATTAATTAATTATAATATTAGTGCAATAATTTGATTATTGTCTGTCAAGTCAAATTTAAGTGTTAGGGTCCACACTTTTACTGCATTTTTTTTCCTCGATCTCCAAGTTTAGAGTCTTCATATTATCAAGAAACTGATTAGTGAGCCGTGTCGCAATTCAAGTGAAAGCAATTGTCAGTTAAAAAGGAATGTATGTATTGTCCCTAAATAATATTGTACATAGAAGTTGAGTCTTGCACTTTGCCGTAATATCATTAATATGTGAAACAAGTGTGAAGTGTGAACGTGTGTGACTCCCCCGAACAGCCGCTGCCTTACGAACAAGTTGAGACTTGCACAGCGACAAGATGAATCATGCTTATAGATATGTCGACTGTGTAAAACGGTGCAGTTGGTTTTGTGTGTTGCTTGACGGTGGTTCTAGAAAGATCGGTTCAATTGACGTGATTTTGTGTGACGTTTGTCAGTTGTCAACAGGTGTTTTGGGTGGCGTTATCAGTGGGTTAAGGGTTTGTTTGAAAAGGGCGCGATTGAGACTTTTTGTGTGATAACAATATTGCCAAGTATTTAATTTTTGCTCAAATTAGTAGGAAATTAGAAAACGGTGAGTTATCAGCTGATTTTATTATAATTCAAGGTTGTTTTTGTAAACAAATGATAACAGACAAATGAAAGTGCAGTAAATTGCAATTAATCCAATTTTTTTAAATGTTAATTATATCCATTGTGTCGTTAGTTATAACTAAGTTATAATAAATAATGGTCTGTGCCAATGAATTGTTTGAACAAAATCCGTACCTTATATACAATAATAAAATTAACAGTTATAAATATAAAAAATATCAGGAACCCAAACAATTTCTATGTAGGTACATTTTGTTCCCTACATACCTAGTATATAGGTAATCAATTCATTAGATATTCCTCCGTCGTACTATAGTAATTATATAATTATTATAAAAAGTTTAGTCTGATACCTAATTTAAATTAAATTTCAAATTAAATCAAATGTGTAATCAGAATTAAATATTGCGCAACAAATGTGAAGACAGGTTGTTGTTATTGTTTTTGAAGAGCATGCGCAGTAGGTACACAACGGTTTTGAAGAGAAATGAAAAATTTTTAAACTGTTAAACTAAATTTACAAGACAATGTAAGTACGTATTTTTCAAATTTTTGGGTTATAAATCGATAGTAGATATATTTATTATGATTATTTTGTTTTTGCATAAAACGCCACAGGTAAATCAATCATTGACACATTCGTTGTTGGCGCGATTATTGTTATCCTTTGTGTAAAATGGTACCCACAATAAAATAATAAAATAAAGTACTTAAGTACCTATACTTGCATAATATTTGGTTTTCTTTTCAAAAGATGATAATAAATATGGTAATCTATAAACAAAGTGATTTAATTGTAATTTTTTTTTTGGAAATAGGTACGTCGGTTCATTATTATAGTACATACTACCCGCAGCAAAATTTAATTACCTATTTCTTGAACTTAAATTCAAACATTAAAAAATTATGATTGGTTAATAAATAGCTACATAAGAAACTCGTAAATAAACTCATCAGTAAATCAATTAATGATTAACAAAATTTTCCATAACCAAAATGGCCGCCGATTTGGACGACATTAAGCTTACTGAATATTGCTGAATCATCTAATTATATTTTTCCCCTGTATTCATTGTTTTGTTTTGTGAATTAAAAGTTGAAAACTCTGGAGGACTGGATAATAAATAGGATGGGGGGCGCTATGGCTATCTAATATAATAATCGTTTGTGCAGTGCCCCCGAGCCTTAACATACACAGATTGGTTATTTCTTAAGTTGTATAGGTACCTATCTATCCAATATTTTTATCTGCGGATTCAAAAAAAGGGGCGCATTTTGAGCATTTTTCATACAATAAAGACTAATGGTTTCTGATATGTTAAATAACCACATCATTAATAATTTTAATTTGCATATAGAAATTCCTGCAGCTGTTTTTGTGTTTTTTGCAACTCTCAAATCTGAAACTGATAGGATTTTAGCGATTTTTAGCCTTTTTTAAAAAATTTATCGGCAGGTAAATTGAAGAATTTTGTAAAAACGCATCACCTCATTTATTTTTAATATACTACGAACTTTTCAATTTCTCCAACTTAATCTCGACTGTTTCTGAAACCATTCACAATGGAACCTGGTACATTCTATGAAAAATGCACAAAATGAGGTCTTTCTTCTGAAACCGATAAAATAATAAAGTCGTGTGTATATTAGGTCGTGTCCCTCTACCGATTATTCAACCCCCCAAAGTTACCAAATTCTATTTCAAAAGACAAAGCAAAAAATACGTGAAAATTTTCGCGTGGGCACTGTGTTAGATTAGATTGTTAGATTGTCTAGGCACTGTGAATTGTGATAGAAGTTCACGATTAGTGTAAACAATACCTATAGGTAATATATTTTGAACGACCCCTTATAATATATCTGCTCTTCATGCTTTTATAGCGGTGGCAAAATGACCCCTTTCTCACTAGTGCATAAATTAAAAAGAATTGCGATTTTACCAATACAAAAGTAATTTCTCTGCTAGTTGCCATAAGAGCAATAGAGACAGCAAAGTCGATGGTTCTCTATGTAAACAATCCAAATAGATTGCAATACCTAAACTGTCAATTATATAGTAAACTTAAATGAATAGTTTTATTATGCAGTAAAAATCAGCTGTTTTATAGGAGGCACGTGCAAAAAATGCAGTATGTATCTCGATTGTAATGCTTTTATGACTCGTACGAATGTTAAAACTCGCTAATCGCTCGTTATTAACACAGTGTCACAACTTGTCATAAAATAATGCGATAGAAACTAGATACATAAAATACTATCTTTACAGTTTTCGTTATTTTATAACAAAGAGTATAGGAAGAGCTGACATACGTCCAGTATCTGAATCATTTGACTTAATTTGAACCTTATGCCCTGTATATTTCAAACTGCGACCTATTTTGTACTATTTTTCACAGTAGTGAACTTTATAGATTCTCAAATTCTATAAATACTTATCATCAAGAAAATACAATTGGTCATTTATAGATAAACAGAAGTTGATTCTGCGGGGAGCAATATTTTATAGTGTAATCTTTGATTAACGTCTGATTAGAACTCTTCAATTAATAAAATTATAGACCAATTTTTCAAACAAATATATTAACAAAAAATATAAAAATTACCTATTACGTTGACTTTTTGGTCTGGATTTGGATTTTCTTCAGAAATATGTATTCTAAAAAATATAAAAATGAATTAAAGTATCTACATAAAAAATTAAACATTGTTTGTGTCCGCAGAATAGATACCCGTTCAACATTTGCAAACATAGAGCGTTCCGTAATGGGGAAATACGTTTTGTCAGTTACTTTATTCTTAGCTATAAGTGTATTCAACCTTGCTTACGCATGTAGGTACACTTAATAGAATCACTGTGATGCACTTTTGTTTCAGCTTCATTATTTACGTATAAGGCTCCCTAAAGTTTCTTCTATTTACTTTTTGCAACAAGACAATCAATGTGTACCAACATCAACGCCATTCTCGCGTTTGGGTTCCAACAACGTGCGTAGGTGGTTTAGAAAAAAGCTTTTTTACAAAACGTTCTCGCCAAAATGAATGGAATAATAAACCGCGATTAAAATTATACCATTGTATTAATACAGAATAAAATATAGTTTAAAAAAAACTAAAAAACACGCTTTATATCGGACTAAAAAGTAAAAAATAATTGTTTTAAAATAAGCTTAAAAAGCGTGGGGCGCTTTGTTCCACATTTTCGTACATCGAGCGCCCAACGCTTTTTAAGCTTATTTTAAAACAATTATTTTTTACTTTTTAGTCCGATATAAAGCGTGTTTTTTAGTTTTTTTTAAACTATATTTTATTTTTCACTTTTTAGTTTGAGGATCTATAAAAGAATTTATTAATCCTGGGGGTCCTAATAAGGATAATGGGAAACTGTTATCAAATTATTGCATTGTCATCGGTCCTTGATACGTATGCAAAGTTTCAAATTAATCAGACTTCGGGAAATTGGTGAAAATTATGCTCAAAGATTCCGTTACATATTTACAACCCAAACTAATATAAAGCGTATAAAAAGAAACGTTATAGCGCATGTATCTTCTACGCATTCTCCGAATCCGATTTAAAAAATAGGACTCTAATTCCTTTCAACATAATATTTCAAACGTTCTATGCAAGGGACCTCGCACAAACCTTATGGGATTTGGTTCTCGGTAAGATTGATCGAAAATGGTTTTATTTTATAGTTGAAAGGTCACTAAGAAAAAGTGTCCATGGGCGCATAGCCTAAAAATGAATAGATTTTTATAGCTACAGATATGTTAAGCGAGATTTCAGATATAGGGATATCCAGTGTATTCACAATCTTAAAAAATCCTAAGCTCAAGAAATATGTTTTCAAGTGCGCTGAATCCGAATATGACATTACTAGTGTGACCTGTGCGAATTATTCGCACTAAATATTAAATAAGTACATATATAATTACCACTTTACGAAATTATTTTTTAAATATGATTGCAGGTATTCAATTCGTTTCTAATTTTGCACACTGCTTATAACGTTCTTCTTTTTGTTGTATTACAATATGAAGCTCAGATGACAGATCGAAGAAATATTTTACTAACATTGTCATATAGAGGCGCAAGTAGTAAAAGCGTTGAGCTAAGCCGTCAGATGGCATCATCCAGCATTGCTGTGACGTGGTTCAGCGTTGCTGGCTGTTTCAAAATTATAGCTGCCAGCTGGCAGTATGCATTGTGTCTGTTGTATTACAATATGAAGGTCAGATGACAGATCGAAGTGTTGCCGTTGTTTCAAAATTAAAGCCGTTAGATGGCAGACGTTGTTCAGCGTTGCTGTATTTTAATTAATTTACAAAAACAAAAGCAATATCAAATTTTTTAATTGTCGATGTCAGTAGAGCAAGCAATTATCTGTAAAATGATATATAATTTATGTGGAGAAATTGTGAGGTTTTTTCTAAAAAAGGAGGCAAACATTTTTAACCTTAGCGTATTAATATACATGATTATTTGATACAGGTGACACCTTCTAACATTACCTACCTATTTCTAAAAAAGCACAAAAGTTGAACATGGAACATATTTGTGAATTCAATGGATATCCCTATATCTAAAATCTCGCTCAACATATCTGTAGCTAAAAATCTATTGTTTTTTAGGCTATGCGCCCATGTACACTTTTTCTTAGTGACCATTAAACTATAAAATACAATCATTTTCGATCAATTTAACCGAGAACCAAATCCCATAAGGTTTGTGCGGGGTCCTTTGGTTCCGATTCGCTCAGACGTTTAACCAATATCAATGCTCACTGACAAATAGACTTTTTCCAAACACATGTCTTTTATACGTTATACCTAGTACCTATTGTAAAATTATTAAAAAGTTATACTTGAAGGCCGCTATACGCACACAACGCTGGTTTTGCCGCTTGAATCACAAGATGGATTGCAAAATTATAACCGGGACTATTTTTCGTGCTTCTTTGTCTGCTTATTTTGAGCAAGAATTAATCAGGAAACAGTATCTTGTCACGTGGATGACATGGGCAAACGCTCACAAGCAAGCATGGCGTATGAAGCGAACGCATAAAAGCCGTCACGAAACCTAGCAGCCAAATCTAGCAAGGAATCAAGCGGCATAACCAGTCTCGTGTGCAACTACCATTTGTGGAATTGAAATGGTAAAAGCAGTTAGTTGTAAAATTTTAATAAGCTCATTTTTTTACAGAAAATGCATATCGTAATTGTTTTATCAACATTGATTGCGTGCATCCAAGCATCATGCACGTACGATACAGAATGTCCCGACAATAGTTTCTGTTACGAAGAACTTAATTGTACAGAGTGTGTTGATTGCACTCGTTATAACCGAAAACTGGCTCCCCATGGTTGTGCGAAAAGCCCCGAAGAATGCGGAGATTGCATCCCTGGGTAAGTATACCATTTTTGATTAAATTGAAGACATTATTGTTTTTTTTATGTTTTTTTTTTAATAGTATCATTTTAGCAAACGACGCTCCAAATATCTTTGTCAAACAAATACACAATTATTAGGTATGTTGCAAATCGTTTTTTTTTTGTCTTTGCCTAATATACATTAAGTACTAAGTATTCACTTTTTAGCATTGACGGAATTTTATCATTCTCAGCATTAAGCACCGAGGCTTCTTAACATTTTTTTTTTAATTTTAAAACAGTTAACAAATCATAATTTTCTACCGTATAAAAACTTCTCGTTAGATCTAAAATTTAAAATATTTGTTAGTTTCTTTTAACATGAGAGGGAAGCTATTCCTCTTCCTTCTACCTAAAATGATAGTAAAACTAAAATAAACAAATTCAAGTTTCTTTTAACATAAAGTAGAGGAGGCCGAGGCATACGTGATAGCAAATTGAAAGTATGTAAATGACAAAACAATTTCGAATTAGTTTAATTTAGAAACCAATAATGTAGATTATTTTAACGTAAGGGATCGGTGAATTTTAATTTGAAACCGAGAATATTCTCTGATAAATGATAAAAGCAGCAAAAAAGAAAAACAAAATTGCTTTTTTCGGTTATTTCTTGTATTCATTAAGCTGTGATTAGTGCTGGGTGTTGTAGCTCTTAAAAAATTGACAAAAATAATTGCAATATTTTAAAAACCTGAAAATGAATATTTAAATTGCGTTCATATTTTTGTATCCAAATATTCCATAAATAATGTTTGTCGTGACACTCGGAAGAAGTGCAACTTCTTAATATAATACTCGAATATTACACATTTTAAGACCGTGTAATTTACATCATAGAAGTGAAACTTGTAAAATCTTAGTACGTCCGACAAACAACAATTTATTCCAGTCAACGATCTGGAACCCGTTTGTAAATGGCCAAAGTTTCACAGTTTGGCTGGCATCCAACTTTAATTTTATTTTTTGTCAATTTAAAGAGGGGTCAACAAAATAAATAAAAATGTTTGTTTTTTACATTTAAAAAAATGACTACGGGAAATTTCAGCATTACAGCTTTTTGAATTCTAAAATTATTAAGGAAGGCGGTATTCTAACATGATTGCAGCGATACTGATGGCGGGTGTTTTCGATGACGTGCTGGAAATGTAGGTTAAATAATTTTATAATTGCATGCATCACAAAAATATCTGTACATATACCTACATATTATTTTAGAGCTTTAGTTCACACATAAAGAAATTGCTTTTGTCAAAGGTTGTGGCTGGCACTCTTTCTGTAGTAGTTCACTTTTTGAATATTGAATTTCTCAAAGCATTGTCAAAAAAAGGGCTCAGAATTTGATTTGAGATTTTGAGATACAAAATTGTGCACCTTAATTAAAAGTGTGTCAAAAACCATTTTGATATTTGCAATAGAAAACCCAACGTAGTACCTATACTACATATTTTTTTTTTTACTTAAATTACGTGCTCAGCAACTTTGGCTATATGCACGAAAATATACTACATATTATTTTCGCATAAAACAATGTGTGCTGTTCAAAAATAAAATTTACGAATTGAATTTGGTCGTATACAGACATTTAATTTAATATTGTTTGTGCAGTAGCGTCTGAAGCAAAAATGTTTAGGCAAAAAAATAAAAAAAAATCTAGATATGATCTACTTTTCAGGTATACCTATGTGTGTGTAATAATTAATAAATAAAAATGATTAAGCTCGTAATCAATTCAGACATTTGACAACGCTTTGTGAAAACTTTAACAGTAAAACCAAAAGGTTGCAGAAAGCATTGTTAAGAAATTTGATTTGACAATAACCTCAAATTGTGATCATGTATTGTCATACATCATATTATATATTATATATTCTAGCGTGGACGGGATTAGAATATACTAGCGGTTAGGGCATGCAGAACCGGGTCCGGTTCTATATTTTGCACACCCGGTTCTAGGGGTAGTCGGAACCGGTTCACCCGGTTCTACCCGGTTCCAAGCGAACAAATCGTATTTTTTATATATTTTTTTGTATAAATGATAATGGAGAGTTTGGTTACGTAGGAATTATAATGAGATAATGAATAAAATACAATTTGATATTAAATGATTATATAATTAACAAAAACTAACTTTTGAAACTATTAATTATTAAATAATCAACAAAAACTTACTCTTGGAACTCTTATTCAATAATCAACAAAAACCTACTCTTGGAACTATTATTAAATGATCTACAAGAACTAACTCTTGAAACAATTTAAATAATTTGGTTTGATTTTTTTTGGTTTGTAGATGACAGAAAATTAGGAAATAATAGTACCTACTTAAATAATAGATACTAAAACACATAAAACAGAACACGCGCGTAATTTAAATTAGCAATTAATACAAAATTATAATAATCTTATCAGAACCGGGCCAACCCGGTTCCATCGCTCAGAACCGGTTCCACAGACTTATTGAAATACCCGGATATACCCGGGTATTTCAGAACCGGGTACACCCGGGTGCATGCCCTACTAGCGGTCCCGCCCGGTTTCACCCGTTGAGAAAAAGAACTAATGGGGGGGAGAGGGACATCAGTACGCACATTCATCATAGTTTACCGAGATGAATGTTGTGTCCAAATTTCATGAAAAAAAAAAGTTTTTGTCGGACGGACAAATTTTGAGTTACATTTTGCAACATTTTTCATTGATGCTCTGCTCCTATTGGTATAGTAGCGTGATATTATATAGCCTATAGCCTTCTTCGATGAATGTGCTAATCAACAAATTTTATTTTCAATTCGAACCAGTAGTTCCTGAGATTTGCACGTTCAACCAAACAAACTCTTCAGCTTTATATATTAGTATAGATATATAATTACTATATCAAGCACTGTCTATTTACTCAATGCGCGGTGAGCGAAGGCAATAAAGCATATCGAAAATATATCTTCGTCTCTTTTTTGAGAACACTGCAAGCCCCTCTTTCAAAAATTAAAATTATTAACTATCTATGATCTATACATATTGGAATGCAGTAAGTTCTTTAAAGGCAATCCAGAATTTTTTGTAAATAATATCTACGATCATGAGTACGGCACAAGAAATAAGGAAAAATTGAAAATAAATAGCAGCTCATTAACTGTTATAAATCGTGGTATCACTAACGCCATAATACGAGTGCACAATATGATCCCGAATGACTTAATGAAAATAAAAGATCACAAAAAATTTGCGTGCGCATTAAAAAAATTTTTATTAGAAAAAAACTGCTATAGTCTGAATGACTTGTGATTATTTCACTTTTTACCTACTTTTATTGACAATGTAATAGACTCTTTGTAAGTCTCTTTTACAAATAAATATTCATATTCATATTAGCATAGCATTAGCAGTATATCTTTCTTTATCAAAAGTGTTAATCTCTATTTGTGGCGTTAACCAATCAGAACCAACGAGCTCTTACGGCAAAAAAAAACAGTAGATACCTATATGATTGTACTCACGCATAAATAAATGATTGATCTAAATAAAAAAGAGACCGCTTTTCAAACTAAATTTCGATCAATGTGCGTTGAAAAACGTTGTTGCAAATTGGAAATTGCGCAAAAAAAACCTGGTAAATATTTCGAAAGGGTTCGATTTAAAATTTCACAGTGGTTTTGTTATGGAGAAAATGAAATATGTGTGATCACAATCTAAGGTCGTTGTCATATCAGTTTTTTTTTTTTGTTTATAACGCTTTCTGCAACGAGACATTAGTTTTCAATGTCTTGTGCAGTATTTAATTATCCGGATTAACTTTGAAAACATGGTGTCAAGCAAAATATTAATTCCCAAACTAATTTTACAAAGAGAAGTAAATATTTGGTTAGCAGTTATTAAATTTGACTAGCAACAAAAATCAGCCGTAAAATCATTTGGTCAGCATACAAAGATTTTGTTTGCAATAAATAAAAATCGGGTGGCAATCCATGTTCTGCAAAGAATATTAATAAGGGTCAGTACTTTAATCATAAACGGGCAGTTAGCAATATTATGTATCTGCTTAATAAACAGTTGCGCAGCAAAATGGTTACTTGGTCAGCAAGATTTCAAAATTGATCAGCAGAGAAACATGTTTATCTCATTGGTATGCATATTTAAAATATGGTTAACAATATAAACAATTACGCGGTCGTGTCGATGTGATGGCGTTTTCTTTGCGCAGTAAAAAGGGGAAGGCGATTGGATGGCGTTCTTTAAAAAACAATTATGAGGTCGTGTCGAAGCGATGGCGTTTTTTCTGCACAGTGAAAAGAAGAAGACGTTTCGGGGGAGTTCTTTAAAAAACAATTACGGGGTCGTGCATATAAAGTGAAATAGTAATACAGTAATTCTACACTAGTTTCTATGAAGTGTATATTTGATTTCAGATTGGTTAGACAGTGAAAGACGAAAAGTAGTTCCATTTTTTTACGTTTTTTTTTTTGGAACGTCAAAATTTAGCGTTTTCTATGACTTAAAAAAAAGTTAAAATTTGGACACTTCTAGTTATCGTACTGGACCCTGCGCATGACAAGTAAAGTACATAGATATTTTTGCTGGACTTTTATTTGCTGTACAAAATTGAATATTTTGCTTACCCTCTGAGTGTTTACCAAAATTTTATTTAACATGGGTCACTCATTGCAGCTTATATATTTAATCAGCTGTACATATATTTTTACAGCTGTCCAGAATGGCATAAATTGCTGATTAGTTTAGAAGTGTTTGCTAACCATGAGTTGCTGACCAATTAGCTATTATGGCTGACCGATTACATTTTCCTGCTCACAAAAACATAAATACTTGGCTAACCCATTAAATAACACCCTTTTACAAATTCGCCAAATCGTTACAAAATGCGCTGTTGCAATCTTGTCTAAATTTTATTTTTTAGTTAGGTATTCGTAATATTTTATTTTTTATTATTATAGTCCTGGGGGGGTAATTACCCCCCCATATCTACGCCCTTGTCAATAGTACGGCTAACTGTATAACGGTGTATTATTGCTACTCGGGCGTGCAAAAAAGATCAATTTTGGGCATGCATTATCTCAACAAGATTTTCAATTCTAAGTAACTAAGCAGGTGTTGAGATTATCCATGTATTCAGTGGCACCGGGAAAAATCAGGAATTTTTTATACGCTTCAAGTATCATTGAAATATATCAAAATAAATATTTGAGAACTTAAAACACTTGTAAATGCAGAAACACGTTGATAATAATTAATCACTTTCGTGTTATGAATGTAACTACGACACCAACGATAGGCTACGGGTTTTTCAAATAGATTGTTTCAAAAAGAATATCTCTCACAAGAGATATCCCAGAGATTACGCCGCGAAACTTGTAATTGTGGGATCGCGATTTATGTTTTGTTAAAATTTATTTTGCAGTTCAATATACACTGATTTTTAGGCATAAAAATCGTATACTGTAACTGTATGCACTCGCTTTGGAAAGATTGTTATCAATCTCACGCGTATAGTCTAAAAGCCTGAAAAATGTTTCTTTATCCACTCCCTTTATAAGTGTACTTGTGCATCTCGAAGCCTGATTATTAAATTTTCAAAGCCATTTTTTGTTGCAAGAAATTATTGAAAAAATTATAAGATGTAAAATATTCCGCTCATGTATCTCACTGCTCACATGGTGAATTTTAAAAAATTATCATCAAGAAAAAGGTTTAAAAAAAAATTAAAATTTGTTTGGAAAATATATTTTTGAAAGTGTTGTATTTTATTTTAACAAGATGACTTCGTGATAGAATATGACATTCTTAGACTTTTTGTTACATTTAAGTTTTTTTTTATTATTTGTAAATATTTCACATTCCCACATACTAGCACTTTAGTTTCTTCCAATCCACTAGAATATCTCGATAAAAAATATGATTTGAAATAAACCCGATTTACGATTGTATAATAAAATAATAATGGGGTAACTAATAACTGGTTGATTTTCGTGTGGAAACAAAACAAATTTAAGGATTTCCTATCTTCCATCCTCTTTAATTCTGTACTTTTTAATAACCTGCACACTTCTATGTGTTAGTTGTTACTGGAGTAGTTTTATAGTTATTAGATAATTCTTAAAGCACGTGTTATATTTTTTATTTTTATTTCAGGACCATGGAAAGGGATATACACACTGATGGCAGTCGTAATAAATACTGTGACTATATAAAAATCAATCCTCCACTTGTGGTTTCAGGGAATCCGTTTGCTGAACCCTCGACAGCAGCACCAGGTATTTTTTTAAACTATTCATACAGTAGCTGATTTGTTTATTGAATTTTTAAAAATAACTTCTAAAATTCTTTGGTTATGTAATTGAGTCATTATTTCAGATATTAAAAATGCCGGACAGTCTTTGTGGATTATTATAGCTGTTGTAATTGGATCGATAATAGCAACAGTTCTGCTCAGTTTCATGTTTCACAGAAAAATTATTGGTAAGTTTTTTTTAGTATTTTTTTTATGGAGAATTAAGAAATTCTTTTAACCACAACCCAGTTAAAAAATTATCTTAATAAATATGTAGGTAAATGGAAAAAAGTGCTTACAGATATTGCCAAAGCTATACCTAAATGTCAATATCGAACTCAAAATGGACAAGATGTAGAAGCTAATCGCGCACCCCCAGCTTACAGTACAATAGGACCTGCGGAGAAAAAAAATTTACTTCCAATAACGCCTTCAGCTCCACTAGAATCAGAGAATACGTGTGATGAACCAACTCCAAAAATATATAGACCACCTAAGAGAATTGACGGTAAGCTATGATTGAAGGTCTTATTTCATTTAATATATCATAAAATGTAATGAATGACGAGACTAAAGGTCCGTTGAGATGGAGAGAGTTTCTCGATCGTTATGGAGCGATATTTGGTAATCTACAGACGAAAATGAGCGAAAATGTAACCATGTTGTTTATATAGGTATAGAGATGTAATTTGTATTCGAGTCAGAGGATGGTTATTATATAATCTTCTATATTGGTTACACAATGCGATTTTTAATTTTCTCGTCTACAACGAGCGAGAAACTTTCCTCGTCTAAATGGGCCTTTACTGATGACTTTAAAGAAATTCAAAAATTATATGTTTCATTTCAGATGAACATACCAAAGCTGGAGTATGCAGATTTCCTTGCTACATACGAAGATCTCCGTAAGTGCAAATTCAAAATTCAATTAGGAATTTTAGTTCAACCATGAGAGCATACAGTGTGTTCACCGATATTGGCACTGAAAAATTCTTGTAAGAATTTTGAATAGTTTTTTATTCAACTCGAAATTTGCTATCGGAAACTGCTGAGGTAATTGTTTTGTACTCCAAACTCAACCGGAAGTGTACATGATTTTTTTTTTCAAATGGTAACATGGTTTTTTTTACATTTTCGAAATCTCAATTTTTTTCTCGATAAATTCATATAAATTTTTCATAAAGTTACATAAGAAAATATTCAATAAAAACGTTATCAATTTATTAATTTAACAACCAGTGAAAATTGTTATTATTAGTGTATTTGCCATAAGGCACTTACACTATTGGCGTCGGTCGGATGGCGGGACCTAGGGGTCGGACCAAAATTTCTCGACGTTTCATAGCCTTCTAAGAAGTTTGGCACCATTTTTGGAAAAGTCTATTTATATATGTATATATATATATATATATATATATATATATATATGTATATATATATATATATATATATATATATATATATATATATATATATATATATATATATATATATATATATATATATATATATATATATATATATATAACTATAAGGACTTTCTAAATAATGATATATTAATCTAAATATGTATAACTGACCTGTATTTTGACCATTTTGGTGTAACTGATACAAATAAACATTTATTTATTTATTTATTTTATTATTTATTTATATATATATATATTTATATATATACATATATACGTATATATGTGTACGGGCTATAACTTTCGAAGGAGTTAATTGATTTTAACGAAATTTGGACCACATGTTGAAATCCATCACCGCACGAAGCTTATTTAAAATGGGCCCAATCGGGCCACTTTAAGGGTAGGTTTTAGGGGTTGAAAAATATTTTTGGGCCCAAAAATAACGAAAAATTTCTCCGAATCGTTTCAAAATTGAAATGTAACCCTTTAATAATGATTAAATTGTGCTATCAAAATTTCATTAAAATCGGTCCGATAGGACCGGACTTAAAAATTTTATGAAAACAGTTTGTAGATATGGATTTATTTAGTGAAGGGTGAATTTAATTTGTTGTATTGATAGTAATATTAAAATTAAGAAAAAAATATTATTTTAAGGGGTGTATTAAGGGGTTAAATTTTGTTTTTTGTTCAAAAATTAAGTTAAGTTTATATAAGGGAGCCACACTGTCTATAATAGCAAATACACTATATTGTCGGCAGGGTTTCGCACTGCGACCCGGAGTTTTTAATATTTACTATTTCACATGAAAAATAATTTTGTTCTTCTTGAATATTTTCTTATGCACATAATCTTATGAACATTTTATATGAATTTATGGAGAAAAAATGGAGATTTCGAAAATGTAAAAAAATAAAAAAAAATGCATTTACACTTCCGGTTGAGTGTGAAGTACAAAAAAATAGGTATATCTCGGCAGTTTTCGATAGTAAATTAGAGTTGAATAAAAAACTGTCCCAAAATTTTTGTGTCTAGTAGGATTCAAGAACTATTATTATTGTCAATATTATTATTCATTGTTACCAATATTGGTGAACACACTGTATATTTTTAACTCTTTCTTATGCATGATTATAATTATTACAAATTTTTAGATACGATATTGATCAGGATGAACCAAATGAAGATCAGCCTGATATTGCTGGAGACAATGCTACAGCTCAACCTATGGGACTTAATGCTCTGGATATTAGTGAAGATAGCACCGAACTAAGTACCTGGGAACCAGGGTAAGCAACATAAAAAAATAATATTTCCTAATCTTGAAGTTGAAACTTATGGCGGGTTTATCCCAACTCACAAGTAATGTTTTCAAGTCCAGCATTTCAACCGTGTACTGTTATAATATATCAACCGAAATTTAGGGGCCATTCAAGTATTACGTAAGCACCAAAGGGGGGAGGTGGTCTTTGCTTAGCTTATTTTTGATAACATGGGGGGCGGGGGGTGATGGCGTCAGCAATATTTATTTATAACAATAAAGAAAATTGAACAGATTTAAAAAAATATATACCAATGCTTACATAAGCATAAGAGGGAGGTTAAGAGCTTTGATTACTTTTGTTGACAAAATTCTGCTTACATAATACTTGAATGGCCCCTTATTTGTAAATGTCATTTTTGCACACAAGGCGGTTTTGCCGCTAGATTCATTGCTAGATTTCAGGCGTGCTGTGGAGCTGGATTTCGTGATTACTTTTATGTATTCGCTTCACACGGTGCGTGTTTTGAAGTTGGCTTTATAGATGGGCTTGATGCGTGCGCAGTGACAGTTCAAATGTTAACGAAGGTGAACGATTATCGTCTTTGAAATACTATGACACCATGTTTGTTTGTAACAATATACTGATTTTTGATTGGTTTTTGCTCAAAACAAGCACGAAAAGTAGCCCCGCTTCTAATTTTGAAATCCAACTTGTTACCATGCACGTGAGCCCGCTGTGTCTGTAATTTCCATCCTCGCAGCCAGCGTGAAAACCAGCGCAAGTCCTAGCAACGATTGTAGCCGCAAAATCAGCCTCGTGTGCAGCGGCCTTTAAATTTCACTTGTTTGTTAGTCAGTCTAGGTCAAATTTTCGACTACTTCCAATTAAGTTAGAGCTTATAAATTTTGTACAAGTGTACCTATATGTCTGGTCACAATGCAATATAGTATACCTAATATCGTTCTAAATCCAATATGGCAGATGTATTAATTGTACATTTTATCTTTTAGCAATGCGGAAAATGGGGCTGTGGTAGGCCCCACGTCATTTGAAAATATTTTGCAAAATAATGCGAATATGTTCATATCTAATAATAACTCCGTTAATAATAACAACCCGGGTATTGAAAATAATAATAATAATAATAATAGTGAATCGGACAATCAAAATCAAGGAACCGAAAGAAATACTAGACTCATGGTTAACTTAAATGTACAAGTTATAGCTCAAGATACGTATAGAACGCAGTAATTTGTTACCCTTTTATATATTATAAAATTACTGTTTTCCAATATTGAAATTTAAATCTGTTGACAAGTTTGTAAAATTAAATTGTTTTTCTTTTTACTTTTTTCTGATAATCATATATATAGTTTATAAAACATCGTAATATTATAAAATACAGAAAAAAAGTAAACTTATATAATGCATATATATTATATATACAGGTGTCTGGTAAGTACCGCACGGGATTAATGGTTGGATTGAGAATAAAATTCTGAGACGAAAAGTCCTTTACCATTTTTTCACCCGACGTACAGGTAATGAGCAATTTATTAAAGTAAGTAGCCAATCAGATGCGCGCTATAGTCTACTTACTGCTACAGCGCGCATTTGATTGGCTACTTACTTTAATAAATTGCTTATTACCTGTACGCTGGGTGAAAAAATGGTAAAGGATTCTTCGCCTCAGAATTTTATTCTTTATCCAACCCATTAATTCCGTGCAGTACTTACCGGACATTCTGTAGAACTTGTTTTATAATTTAAATTTATTTTGCCAATGCAAATAAATTTTATAGAGACGCTTTTTTAGATATGGCTTATTCATTAAATAAAATTTAAATTAAATTGTGTGATAAATAATTGATAAATAAAATAATCAGATCTGAAAATATTTAGAAATAAAATAGTCACTTTCCACTAGTTATTTTTAAGTCTTCGTCGTTATAATCCGAAAATTCTCAGATTTGATTTTCGGGTTAGTTATTTTCATATTAGCACAACATTGTTGTATGTAAATTTGATGCTGGTTATTTTTGAATCGTCGTTGCATTTTTTATAATTTAATGGGAAAGCCTACATGAAGACGCTCTCTGAAGACTATTTAGTGAGAATTTGTGCAAGGTGTCTATAAAAAAATTGTCGCAATTTTAATACAAAATACTAATGGTGAAATTTTTATTTTTATTTGATGTACAATGTGAGGTTCACTAACTAGCTCCAACATTATATGCGAACCCCTCCAACTTTAAAAAATTTAGTAAATAATTAAATGATCAAGTCTATTAAATATTAGTTAAATGTGAAATTAAATCTCTTATTAATAAACTATACAGTTCTTTCTTAACCTGCATGGAGCAAAAATAGAATGATTTTTTAAGTAACCCTACGAAGAAAAAATACTCGCAGCATTGTTGTGGATGCATTATTTACAACCATATTACACTATTAATGTGTTACTCCTAGAACAAATTTAATTTCGTATGGAGCAAAAACTATTTTTTTTAGATTTTATGACATTTTCGAAAACATCCTGAAAATAAATATTAATAAGAATTTAATTTGTACCAAACATATGAAATCTCAGGCGGTTGGCTATAACGTTATTTCTTCAAAGATATTTTAAATACGTGATAATTTTTGGACATAGACATCTTTTTTTTCGAATCATTGCAATATTTGTATTTTACAAATGTTTTGTATTGATAATTATGTATTTATTATTATTTTTATTTGTAATTTCATGGCGCCTATTTGAAAACAGATCCAGTAATCGAATAATTTTGATGTAGTGATATTATTTCAAAGGTAAGTTCTCTCAAAATATGACAGTGTCTTCAATTCGATGTTTCAAGGACAAACAGTATTCGATTGCAAATG
Organism: Xanthostigma xanthostigma; assembly: GCA_963575645.1. Lineage (NCBI taxonomy): Eukaryota > Metazoa > Arthropoda > Insecta > Raphidioptera > Raphidiidae > Xanthostigma > Xanthostigma xanthostigma. Next base: position 21,709,023 of record OY754468.1, read on the forward strand.
AGGGTGATGTCATTTGATAAGCAATTTTTGTTATCTCTTGGGTGAACTAAAAGACTGAAACCTTTGAAAACTAATGTTATTTAATTATTAAAGATCTGTTAGTAAGATATAATATTTTCTTTTTTTATCAAGGCAGCATTAGCAACTGTTCTCCTCAACTAATTAATTTTTTGTCCATTGATTTGCGTAATCCAGTGTTAAAAGTTGCCTTATAAGTATTTCTTAAATTATTTTTCCTATTAATTAAGACTGATTTCTACAATATTATGTGTAGAAATAAATGATTGATTTTCAGTAGTATGAAATCAATATTTTAATACAAGGATACTCTTACCGTTTTTATATTGTTCATACACCATTTGTTAAAATGTTTCTCAATACTATATTATCGTGTTTATGCTCAATTTTGGTTTGCGCGCAAAGACTGAGTTAATACGGGGAGCAAAAATTAGATGTAACTTTGGTAAATCATGAGCTCTGATAAAATGGGCCCGGTTGATCTAGGTTCTGCGCTATTAGAATTGATACAAATACTTTTCGTTTTTTTGGTTGTGAATAAAGAAAAAATGTTTACAAATAGTATCTTTGAATATGTAAATAGTAATTATGTATATATTAGTTTCTTTTCTATTTTTCAATAGACACATATTTCAGTCATATCATATTTATATGTATTCATACGCCAATAAATAAATTTTAATTTGTCCCATACTTTGTATACAGACGTGATGTCGAACTTAAAAAGAAATTGAAAAAAAAAACTATGTATGTCATGTTTTGTGTATTTATTATGAAGTTTAAAAAGTTTGACTTTTTATTTTCTACTTATATTGTATAAAGATAATTAATAATGAGACTATTTTATATGTTGTGCATTTCTTCTATGTACATAAATTGTTTTGTATTGTAAATATGTGATTTTTAATAAACTGTTTTAAGATTTTAAGTTGTGATTGTTGATAACCTTGTTAGTTGAAAGTTCTGTTCTTAGGAGATGTCAATATTATAAAGTGAATATATCTTCCAAATTTCATATTTTAGAGATCAATTGTTAGTATCTACAGAATGTTTAATTCTGAATTTTTCCCCACCGATAGTGCCGTAGCTAGGGCGGTGTCCAGGCACAGGACGCAGAACTTATAGGGACGCAGAAAAGTCAGAGCCGGGTAAGATTAGAACAGGGCGCAGTTATAGAAGCTCGCACCGGGCGCATGAAAGGCTAGTGACGGCACTAGTTTTATTGAGCACAATGTATGTTTCATCACGATGTGTATGAATTAAGACGGGTAAAATCGATTCAGGAAAAATAATGACAAAAGAACCCCAATAACATTCAAATTAAAAAAATAATTAATTACGATCGAATTTTAGCCACTGGGCGGCCGTCGACCACTAGTGTTATGAAAAATAGTACCTACTGCACATTAACAGTCACGTTCGAATAAAATAAAAATAAAATGCGCAAAACTAGTTTTGACCAACGAATATTTCCCAAACCCGAAATCTTACATTTAAACGGGTATTAAGTGTTATAAAATGAGCAAAGCTAGTTTTGCGCATTTTCAATTGTCAAAACAAGTTCTGTCCATTTCTGAACGGTCGGTACTAGTTCTGCTTGTTTCATTCAATCAACGTTGCAGCTTTCCGGTTTCATTAGACACTAAAAAAAATATTTTTTTAATTGAACCTCTTTCAAAAAAGGGTCACTATAAAGCGTTATTTTACGCTTTTTAGTGACCCCTTTTTGAAGGAGGTTTAATTTATAAAAAAGTATTTTTTAAATGTTTAGTGGTTTTTTTTTTAATGTCTAATGAAACCGAAAAGTAGCGTTGATTGAATGAAACAAGCAGAACTAGTACCGTCCGTTCAGAACAAGGGCGTAGATATGGGGGGGGGGGGGTCATTCGTATTAATAAAACTTTAAAACCATTGATTTTTTTGCTATACCCCCCTCCCCCTCCAAAAAATATCTACGCCCTTGGTCCGGAAATAGACAAAAATAGTTTTGACTACTTAAAAATGCGCAAGACTAGTTTAGCTCATTTTATAACACTCAATAGGTACCCGTTTAAATGTAAGATTTCGAGTTTGGAACACTAGGCCAAGGGCGTAGATATTTTATTTTTCTGAGGGGGTAAAGCAAAAAATCAATGTTTTTTTATTTATTTTTTAATATCACACAAGAATACTCACAAAAATATTATTTTCCAAACCAATTTTACAAATTTATTTTCAAGAAGTGTTTCTAAATTTTATTTTTTTAACCAGGTATTCGTATTATTTTCAATTTTATTTTTTATAATTATGATCCTGGGGGGAGTAATTACCCCCTTTACCTCCCCCCCATCTACGCCCTTGCACTAGGCACCGGCCCAGTGCACCACCACAGAAGGAGCACCACAAAACGAGAATACTTTTTTCCTAGCTAGGACTATTTCGGTTATTAGACATCTGATTAAAAATTATATATTTGTATAGAACAGAGAACTTATAACATATTTTATGATCACTTCATGAAAATGAGATGACGTTTCTTCTGGATCAAATATTATGAAAAATAGTGGAACTTTAGAAAGTGAAACAAACATATTAAAAGAAGACGATAATAACAAAAGCCGAGATCTTGCGCTTTGAACCAAAATGACAGAAAGAAAAAACTAGGATATCGTTCACTATAAAACCTAGGCCACAAAAAGTTAAATCCGGCGCTGATGAACGCGCTTTAGATGACAAAAACAGGTAATAAATGCATATAAAAGATAAATTAATATATTAAATTTGTAAAAATAAATAAATAATAACAAATACAATTATCCTAACATAGATACAAAAATAACAAAAAATTGTGTCTACAGAAAGGTTCACCAATAAATAAAAATATGTAAGTATGTACAGTTACTTTACATGATTATACAGTAGGTATACTATAATATGAGAATGCACACGAGACTGGTTTTGCCGCTGGAATCGTTGCTAGAATTTGCCCTGGCTGCGAGGATGGAAATGACGTCACTGCTGGCTTGCGTGCGTGGTCGCATCGTGTGAAGCGAACACATAAAAGCCATCACGAAATCCAGCGTAACAGCACAATTGAAATCAAGCATTCAAATTTAGCCAGGAATCTAGCGGCAAAATCAGCCTCGTGTGCAACGACCTTTACAGTAGTAATGTTCGATTAAGTACTTCTCCGATTGAAAATGTTTTATTTTCCAATTTTCCCATCTTCTATGTCGATTTTAGTCGGTTCATTAATTTGTCGTTTTGCTGGTGATGATTCTACAAAAATTTGTTTGCATTAAAATTATGTTTTTATCTTGATTTGGTCGTCTGGAATTGTTTCTACAACCAAAATTACTTTAGATAAAGACCTCTGGACAAAGCAAACTTTTTAAAACAATTTTATGGACTGTAATCCCTACTATATACAAATCTCTCAATTCATTGTCAGCTGACATCCAGTATCCACTATATTCAATTCACCCCTTATAAGAGTTTTAAAAATTCTTATATATAGGTACTTAATGGTGGTATTCTGTATGGTCATATGTAATAGGCCCCACTCACGATCACACTTCATGCAACAGTTCAGTGTTCAAACTTATAGTTCAGTGAAGCATGATAGTGTGTGGGACAAATAAACACTGAAACCAACACTGAAGTCAAGCATGAACTCATCAAATGCATCTTGATTTTTGAACGACTTCAGTGTTCAGTGTTCAAGTAAACTGTTGTGTGTGTGGGTGTTTTTCAGTTCAGTTTTTGGAGTTCTGTGTTTTGTACAACCAGAAGCCAAAAATCTCAATGTTGCTGCCTTTCTTGTGCAGAAATAGATTTTCACATATTTGTGTCCTAGTTCTTAATAAATAGGGTAACTAATTCCAGTAAATAATTGTAAGTTAATTCATTCATTCGTAAATAATTATTGCAATCAAGCGGCTCAAGTTGTAATTCATTAATCAAAAAAACATGACTTCTTGAATTCCGCATTTCTAACCAATTTTTCACCCATATTCTTCTTTTTTTTCTTATTTCTCTGTTTTAAATACAATCCCATAGCTCTGAACAGCTAATCCTCACCATTTAAATTACTCATTTAGTTCTTATTAATGAACTATACTCTATAGTATAATATTATAGTGTGTATATAATATATCTTATGTATCTATACTCGACGAGTGTATGCCAACAACTGAACCAAATTGAACACAAAAAATTTAAAAAACTGAGCAGTTTGCATGAACTGTGTGTGGTGACAGTCAGTCTTTCGATTAATCTGTTACGTTATTATTTTTCTTGTGGGGGTTGGTTGGGTTTTTAAATAAACAGGTTCGAGCGTTAAAGTTTTAACACGTATAATTTAATATATAAAACTCAAATGACAAATTATAACAATACACAAAATATATAATGGAAATAAACAATAGGTTCAAATGGCTAATTTACTTTCATCGGTCAACAGAGTACTTTTAATTAAATACTCCCATCAGTGCAAATAACGATATTATTTGTACGGTCACATTCAATTTTACATAATAATAAAGTTAATGAGTCTAGCGGTCTGAAGAATCCTAAACTCGGGCGGGACTCTAATTATATTTAACTCGAATCTCTAGGTCATTCCTACGTTGTGTTTTTTTATTAGGTCATTATTTATATCCTCGGCACGGTCATTGAATTTAATACGGTCGTTGCGGTCGTGGGTCGATTTACGCTAAGGTCTGGAACAGACGAAATCCCGATCATGATCCAGAACCCTTGCGATGGTCAAGCAGTGTGCTATTAGAAGACACCGGGAAACTTATCGGAGCAGACGACAACACGATCGTACTTCAATAGTTTCCAGATCTTCGGCAAGCGAGCTGAGAATGAATCCACAAAATGCTGGAATAGACGGAACACGATCGTAAACCAGCACTTAAAGGGCTATTCAAAGCTTTCCCCGTTAGACTAGATAGGCCATACTAGAATAGACGGAACACGATCGTAAACTAGCAAGCCACTGAGCCAACAGGGTGGTCACTGAAAGACAAATTTTTATGCGCACTGTTGCTTGACACCAATAAATGTCGAACCGCAGTAGGTACGACCGCTAATCATTTTTAATAAAAAATATTAATTAAAAAGGAAATTAATGAGTAGCCATCTATTGGCGGACAACATAATATTAATTACAAAAATATAAGTTCAATTAGACGCGGCGCTAATACGTACTTAATACCGGTCTCTGCTTAACCATAAACGCGTTTGAACACAATTTCGTGTACCTATTACTGTACACGAATATAAAGCAAACTAGATTTTACCGTGATATTAATATTATTAAATTAATATCGTTACACTCCTCCGGCCCGTGTAAAAATACGCGATTATAAGGTCATAGTTATGTGCACCAATGGTCATAAACTTAAATGTAAAACAAAAATTGTACTTAGGGCAATCATTTGATCAATTTTCAATATTATTCACTATCGTTCATATGACTAAATATCAAAAATACAAAACAAAATATTTCACTTCAACGTTTCAAATAAACGTAAATAATCACAGTTCAATGTCCTTAATACTACTATCAACGTTCAAACATTTATCTTATCTCTAAATATGGTCCAAATTATTAATAGTTACAAAAGGTCTGCATTAATAATTTTCAAATACGGGCAAAATAATGAAAGTTCAAAACTTCTGTATTCATCAATACAGTCAAATTTCAAAAAGGTCAATATTGTATTCTAATATCATAAACACGGTCAAAAATCATTAAACTGAATATTGTGTAATATGATATATTTAATACGGTCAAAAATCATTAACATGAATATTGTGCTATGATATATTTAATACGGTCAAAAATCATTAATATGAATATTGTATTAGAATATATCCAACACGGGCAAAGTTAAAAAAAAATTAATACTATGTCGTGATTTATTTAATACGGTCAAAAATCATTAATATGAATATTGTATTAATATATCAAACATAGTTGAAATTCAACATTTCAATAATCTACAACAAAAAAAAAGGTATCGTGATATTTCAAAATGCGGTCAATGTTCTAAATGTTAATATTGCATTAGGAAATAATCACTATTTATCAAAAAAAAACAAAAGTTCACATACCAAACACTTTAGCTTACTCAGCACAAAACCTTAGTCCACTACTTTACACACACTGGGGACAATGCGTCCCATACGGATTTCTCTGTTGGCGGCCTTCGTGAAACGAATCACGCGTCCATCGGGCAGTACGGTCTTTCTCCTACATCGTCTTCTCAAGGCTGGAGTCCAGGTGGGCAGCGGCGGCACATACGGTCGCGACGTCGGCGGCGTTGACACTGGCGTTATAGCTGGTTTTAAAGGTGCTGGAGGTTTTATTGGTGGTGGTGTCGATTTGGCGGCTGGCGGCTTTATAGTCGCCGGTGGCCTCAGTAAAGCCTCTGGAACCGGCGGCGGGATCACACATCGACGCCTCTTAGGGGGTGAGAGGGTCAATTGGATCAACCTCCACGGTAGCAGTTCCAGTGGTGAACGATCCTCTATTCCTCGCTTTGGCGGCGTTTCGGGGAAGCGTTCCTGCGGTGTTTTGTTGAAGGAGTTGATAGAAGGGCACGGCGATAGTGTCGGCGGCGTATCGGGTATGCGCTGTTCATCTTCGAAGGTCGGTACGTCGTCAATATCTAGGAAGTCCATTTTCAACTGAATGAGACTGCTGTTATCGCCGGTCTTTTTATAGTCGATGTTACATAAATAGTTTTGATCTTAGATTACGCAATTGCGTAATTCATTTTAGTTATTCGTTTGATTAGTTAAACGTTTTTAAATCACTAATATGCCATATTCCAATGCTTTTACCGTCCATTTTTGCTAGCTCATAAATTATTGGCGAAATTTTCCTCTTGATGGAAAACGGGCCCTCGTACCGGGGAGCTAATTTGGCGGCATATCCCTGCGTAGCATTGGATAGTGCGTATTTCCTTTTCAGAACTCGGTCTCCTATATTGTACTCATTTGTCCGGCGGCGCAAATTATATCGGACGGCGCTGTCTTGATGAGCCTTTTGCAAGCGATCTTTTACTTCAGTGAAAAGATGTATCAGTTCCGGGACGTGGTCGTTTGTTGTATCGGGAGCGACATTTTGATATTCACTGGCGTGAATTTTTAGTTCGCGCCCATAATTCAGATAGGCAGGGGTGTAGTTGGTGACATCGCTTCGCGCAGTTCGCAACGCAAAGCCAAGCTCGGCTATGTTAGCGTCCCACTCGTTGTGTTTGTCGGTCACATATGCGCGTAGCATATTGTTTATAGTCAAGTTCGTGCGCTCGGTAGGATTCGCTTGCGAATGTCGACGGGCATTTAATAACGCCTTTACCCCAAATTTTGCTAATAATTCGCGTACATTTTTCCCGGTAAATTCGGCTCCATTATCAGAGATTAGAAACTCGGGAACACCATATATCATAAAAACTGAGTCGTTCAAGTGTTGAGCGACTAATTTTGACGTGGCGGCCCGAAGCGGGAATAACAAGACAAATTTTGTATGCGTGTCCTGAACAACCAGTAGGTATCTACGACCCCTTTTCGATCGAGGAAAAGGGCCCATCAGGTCAGCACTGATCGTTCTCCAGGGCACATCTGCGGTCCGGTCTTGTCCCATTAATCCTTGGGGCGCTTTATTATCAGGTTTTGTTTGTTGACATACACTGCAGTCATGCACGTATCGTGCTACGTCAACGATCATTTTCGGCCAATAATAACTTCGTTTTATTCGGTCGTATGTTTTGGCGACACCTAAGTGTCCGGCGGTCGGTTCATCGTGAAACTGTTTGAGTATTTCGGGTCGTAATTTATTGGGCACCACTAATTTCCATTCATACGCAGGATTTGGAAAGTGGTGTCGGTCGGTGATTTTTTTGTAAATTTTGTTATCTTGAATTTTCCATCGTGGATAATCATCAGGGTTGGCTTCAATATTTTCGGTCATTTTATTATACCAGCGGTCATGTAATTGTTCCGGAAAAGTGATAACATCAATCGGTACAGTATCGTTCAGAGGTTCACACAACGCAACATTTCTAGCGTTGTCTTTTCTTTTTCTGTACCTTTTGTTCCTCAACTTTTCTTTGGGCGTGATGGTCGTTAAGGTCGTTACATGGTCAGTGTTCGGAGAAAATGTCCAAGTTCCTCTACTCATATCGGGCACTATCTGCATAGCGATCCAAAAATCAATGCCGAGAATTAAATCTTGCGGTAATTCGGGCACTAATAGGACAGTAATACGGCGTGTTCGGTCAGATACGGTCATTAACACACTCATTTCTTCTTCAACAGAGTACGTGGTTCCATCAGCGGTCTGAATTTTTTTGTTTATTGAAGGTCGAGGGCGGTATCCCCGTTCAGCGAGTAGCAATCTTCCTCTCGGTCCGGTCATCGTTCGGCTAGCTCCTGAATCTAATAATCCGGGTAACTCTCTTCCTCCAATGGTCACAAATAAATACGGTCGGGCATCTCCTCGCATTTTTGAAATCACGTTCTGTTCATCGGTCGGTGCAGATTGTTTTAAGGTCGGTCTAGAGGAATTCAGGCGACGTTTACGACCTGTTAACGTGCCTGTCGGTCGTTTCCCTGTGTCTGTCGACAGCAAGGACAATTTGTCGTCATAGTTCCGTTCATTCCACACGTGTTGCAGAATTGGTGATTCGGCGGGTTAGGGCAGTTTCTGTATGCATGTCCTTGTTTGCGACAGTTCCAACACTTGTAGCGGAATGCCGGTTTATCGTTCGTAGTGTTTACTTCATAAACAGGGCTAGTTCGTGACTTTTGGATCACCCGTATATTATCATTTTGTGTTCCGGTCATGTTGGATACTTTTGATAAATCGGGCTCCAACAGTTGGTTCGGGGGGCACGATTGACGGCGTGCTCTCAGTCGTCCTCGTTCAAGTCGAGAAACTAAGTTTTCAAGTTCGTCAATGGTTCGGGGTTCGTTCAAGCTTATTTGTTCCTGATAATCGGGGAGACAATTAAGTTCAATTGTCTGCATTTGTTCACTATATGCAGGCGGACGCTCCATACGTTTGTACAGACTAAACATTTTTGCGACATAAACAGAAAATGGTTCAGTAGGTCCCTGTTTTCGTTTATTAATTTCTATTTTTAATAAATGGTCATAGTCTGGATCTCTAAAAGATTTGCGTAACGTTTGCACTAGCTCATCCCATGTACGTAACTTATCTCGAGCATAGCGGTAGACTTGTAAGGCTGAGCCTCCAAACAGTCCGGAAGCTGAGTGCAACAAGTCGGTTGTTGTTATACTGTTGTCACGGCGTCGGTCTTCTACATCCTCCAAAAACGTCTCCAAACTATTTCGATCGTCCCCGGTAAACTTTATTCCCCATTTGTACACGGGAATAGCTTTATAGGAACGGACAGCGGGCGTTAGGTCTAAGTTCAATGCACGCAAGCGTGCTGAAAAATCATTAGGTCGGTCAGCAATGTCAATATTTTGTTCAACATTTGGGTCGGGTCGGATTGGCTCAGGCGGTGTTGACGTTGCCTGTGTGGATTCATCAATCTGCTCTTCTTCCATTTTGAACCCGTGTACGGTCGGTATTGTTACAACAATAGGTCAATCGGATCTTTGTTTTATAAGAATCCTGGTCACGGCACCAGTTGTTACGTTATTATTTTTCTTGTGGGGGTTGGTTGGGTTTTTAAATAAACAGGTTCGAGCGTTAAAGTTTTAACACGTATAATTTAATATATAAAACTCAAATGACAAATTATAACAATACACAAAATATATAATGGAAATAAACAATAGGTTCAAATGGCTAATTTACTTTCATCGGTCAACAGAGTACTTTTAATTAAATACTCCCATCAGTGCAAATAACGATATTATTTGTACGGTCACATTCAATTTTACATAATAATAAAGTTAATGAGTCTAGCGGTCTGAAGAATCCTAAACTCGGGCGGGACTCTAATTATATTTAACTCGAATCTCTAGGTCATTCCTACGTTGTGTTTTTTTATTAGGTCATTATTTATATCCTCGGCACGGTCATTGAATTTAATACGGTCGTTGCGGTCGTGGGTCGATTTACGCTAAGGTCTGGAACAGACGAAATCCCGATCATGATCCAGAACCCTTGCGATGGTCAAGCAGTGTGCTATTAGAAGACACCGGGAAACTTATCGGAGCAGACGACAACACGATCGTACTTCAATAGTTTCCAGATCTTCGGCAAGCGAGCTGAGAATGAATCCACAAAATGCTGGAATAGACGGAACACGATCGTAAACCAGCACTTAAAGGGCTATTCAAAGCTTTCCCCGTTAGACTAGATAGGCCATACTAGAATAGACGGAACACGATCGTAAACTAGCAAGCCACTGAGCCAACAGGGTGGTCACTGAAAGACAAATTTTTATGCGCACTGTTGCTTGACACCAATAAATGTCGAACCGCAGTAGGTACGACCGCTAATCATTTTTAATAAAAAATATTAATTAAAAAGGAAATTAATGAGTAGCCATCTATTGGCGGACAACATAATATTAATTACAAAAATATAAGTTCAATTAGACGCGGCGCTAATACGTACTTAATACCGGTCTCTGCTTAACCATAAACGCGTTTGAACACAATTTCGTGTACCTATTACTGTACACGAATATAAAGCAAACTAGATTTTACCGTGATATTAATATTATTAAATTAATATCGTTACAAATCTGTCCAACTTCACTGAACACTGAACTGTGGCATGAAGTTTGATCGTGAGTGGGGCCTATAAGAATTTACAGAGCTGTTAATTTTTCGTCTTTTTCTATAACAAATTTAACATTACATAAGTTAAAGTGAGACAGAAATTTAACAGCACTGTTAATTAGTACTAACAGACGCTCGAACTTGGTCCGGTCCGACAACGGACATGGTACGGCGGATCAAGTCCGCTGCTTGCAACAGACGACCGGATCTGTCAGTCTCCTTGTGTACACAGTTACGTAATCATGCCTATGATTAAGCGCGCGAAAATTGCGATTGTTCTAGCGGCAACGTTAATGCCGCCACAAACAACAAGGAAGAAAAGAAAGGAGTGGGCAAAATTCTATTTGAAAGATCGCGATGAATTTAGTCATATGAAGTTAATAAAATCGCTTGATAGCGAAGATTATATTTTGAATAACACTCCCGAAGAATTTCTAGAGCGTTGTTACGCGCTTCTCTGTTACAATATAACTTATCTGATAGATCCCACAAACATGAGAAATCTTTTTATAATACCAATACTCCACCAAGAACTTCGCGTTCTGTCAAAATTTCTGTCATGTTGCACAACCAGGGCCGTATTTAGGGGAGGGCAACCGGGGCTACAGCCCCGGGGCCACCACAAAAGAGGGGCCCCACAATAGAGACTTTGGAAAAAAAATTCAAATTTCCTGAGCATTGAAAGTGATTTACTTCGGGAACTGGATTTCAGCTCGGAAAGTTCTGTTCGTTAATGCTAAAATTTAATTTTTAGATAATTCTTGTTTCTTATTATATTTATATGTTTGTTAAATAATAAAAGAATCTATACTTGGTTTCACAATAAATTATTTATTGGAAAAATCGACTGAAAAAAATTGTCCATTTTATTTGGAAAATAATTTGGGGCCAGGGGGCCTCCACTCCTTTGTTGCCCCGAGGCCTCCAGACCTCTAAATCCGGCATTGTGCACAACGTTTTGAATTACAATGACGTCGTTATACGGTTATATGTATCAAGTCCGTCGTACTGCTCTACACACGCTCGGATATTGTACCGGACCGGACCAAGTACGACGTGCATCCCATCGAACCGGGCGGACACGCAGACTACTCTACAGACGAACAGATTTGGTACGAAGCGGACCAGATCCGCTGTCCGCTTCGAACCAAGTACGACCGTCTGTTAGTACTATAAACATTGACTCTACAGAATAACTCCATAAGTTTCATAATGCTATTGTAATATGTATAGTAGAAACTGCAGAGCCACTTTAATTTCCTCTCTGTACGGATTTTTGAATAATTTGTGTGATACCTGTACCTGCTCTCAGAATTTTTATCTGAAACTAAAAGCTTAGAGTATTTTTTTTAGGCTCTGAGTAAAATCAAGATTTTAATGAAAACCGAACTTAACGAAAGTGGAACGTTACACGCTCGATCCTCAAACCTCGGAGCTTAAAATTTTGTCTAAAACCAGTAATTCGGTCCTATCAGGAAGTCGATCAACTTTGTGCCTGATCATACTTATATTTTTTAGCTAGCAATGCCGTATAGCTAAACTCGTCGGCGCCCATGGCAAGATTCTGATTACGCACCCTCAAAATTTCGGTGGTTGATATATTTAAATAAAACAATCATAATCGCATTGCTGACTGCGTCCTCCAGGGTTTGCGCTCCTGGCGCAGGCCCTAATTACGGCGCTGTTACTTAGAGTTCCATATTTTAAACAAAATGAGTATGATTTATTGCAATTACCTTTTCGTATCAGAAGGCTGTCTATGATCGCCGTAGGCATCTCAAATGTAAGTACCCAAACAATTGCCAGTAGAGATGTAAAGAGAACATCGCCTCCAAAGACAAACATCTAAAAATCGATTTCAATTAAAACTTCGCGATTGAAATGGCTTATATTTGATATGTTATTATATTTTAAATGTAGAGGATCTAGAATCTAGATATTGATCAGATTAAAATTGAATATTAGGAAATTTAGATATTTTCAACATGAGGAATTATTGAGAAAATCTTATTATATTATTTCAAGTGACAAAATGTTGATTTATTTTTGGTTATTGGTCAAATATTGGAATACTTACTGTGTTAAGATCAGTAAAATGCTGTGCAGTTCGCATTGTACCAGCTCGATACATTATCATTGATTGATGCAATAGGTACATGCTGTATGTCAGTCGACCAAGCACTTGAAATACGGGTGCTGATAAAAACCAATTCACCGGACCTGAACCAAGGATTAATTATTATGAGAACAAAAATTAATTCACACAATGTCACTGACTAAATTCACTGATCTTGTTGGTCGCTTGTGTTTTGTTGTCTTGAACCTTCCCATTGCGAATAGCATAAGCATATACATATATATTTTAAATATTGCTATTCATTCGAATGATTACGTAATATTATGTGATATGTAAAAATTAACCAAAGCATGCTCGTTAGCTGCATAACTAATTTTTTTTTGACAGATGTTCAGAACAAAAGAATAGTTATTTTTTTCAAAATTCAAATAATTTTTGAAACTATTAAATTTAGAAAAAAAAGTTCCACGAAAATTTCTTGGAAAAATAATTAGAATAATAAACCATTATGAAAAGTATTTCCATATATTATAATAGAAAAAACAACGTTATAACGCATATCTCTTCTGAGCATGCGCCGATGTTCTCCAAAAACAATATGGTTATTCCTATTTACGTGTCAAATATCCAACCAAAATTTGATTACGATCCGCTCAGCCTTTTGACCTGTATACAACGGGTCAATCCTTCGCTTTCTTTTTCGTTTATTATACAGGTCAAACGGCTGAGCGGATCGAAACCAAATTTTGGCTGGAATTGTTTCTACTATTATTAATGTACCTAAAGGACAGACAACAAACAACTAATACTTGAAAAGAAGAGTTTCGCTCTTACTAAAAACATTTCATTGTGTAGGTACTAATTCGAACTAAACTGAACTGTAAAAAAAATAAGTTCAAAAACTAAAACCCGACTACTAAGAAGTATGATACAAGAAAATATTCTCATCTGAGGATAGTCGTGGTCATATGCCACCTACCCTAACAAAACATTACATTTTAACAGTAGTAAGCTCTAGGGCAAAGTGCATTACGCTCTATACATCTAGAGGGGCCTCGTATATATGAGATGGCATACGACCACGGCTATCCTCAGATGAGAATATTTTCTTGTTTCATACTTTCCAGTAGTCGGGTTTAATTTTTTGAATTTATTTTTTATTTAAATTATTTTTTTAGAACTTGTTTTTTATTTGTTTTCAAATTGCTCACCCCTGGGACCAAAATTCAAAAATAAATTTAGCCTATGTTACCCGGGCCATAATAACGAATTGATTGGCACCTTATTTATCAAAATCGGCTGTATAGTTTAGGCGCTACGGTGAAACATTCGTAAATACAAACATACATAGACTGCTATACTCATAACCCTTCTTTTTGGCTTCGCCGCAGTCGGGTAAAAATGGAATATGATTTCAGTACTGTACGCTTAGCGCATATTACAATATAATGACATTTGACAGCAAAACATTATTAACTGACCTCCATATCCATGAACGCATGCGAATATAATCCACGAAAGTGCTACGCACCAGGCGGAACGCGCGAATGCGATATAAAATGAATTTTCAAATTTGTTGTAAACATATCCCGGTTGATACGTTGAATATGGGCCAAGAACAATTGATAGCATCACAGCAACACTAGCAATCCATGCCAAAGCGACCAAACGCTAAACAAAACAAAAAAAATATGATATTATTTCGGCTCATGCGTGAGCATTAAATTTGTTTCTTTTATTGTGTTCCTTGTTGGTTTGACTCTTATTAATTTTAAATTTAGTGTTCCGTTTAGCACGGAACACTAAAAATATTTTGAATTGCTTTGATATTATGTTCTAATTATTTGAATTTTGTCGTGAAATAAATGTTAACTTTGCCATACAACTTTTTATACTCTTACCTTGTTTAACTTTATTTTTTGATTTTGCATTTTATACAGCAAATAACCCAAACCAATCCCGATCAGAAAAGTTGCAGCCCTTCCGTGTGTTGTAAAATAGTACTTTTTCATATATTCCCTGAAAAATAAATATTGCAGTTTAACGGTGAAATTTTATTGCACAGTGTATTTTCTTTTTGCTAAGTTCAAAATATCACAGTATTGCACATACCGCTAAATTAGCGGTATGTGCTTTATTATCGCTTTGAGCATCAGAGCTGACTTTCGTTCATATAAGAAGTTATATCTAAGTTAATTTCACACGAAATCCATTCAAATTGAAGCTTTTTGAAAAGAGGAGATTCTGATCTATAAAACAGAACCATTTTTAAATCAATTCGAGTTCATAAATACTATTAAAATTGTAATTGAAAGTTACAAACAGCAGTTGTCGGTTGGTCTGTACGTATGTACGGATGTACGTACTATGTACGTACGTCACGACTCTACAGATCGCAATTTTGGTCGGATTGCCTTGGGTTATATTTTATTCACTTTGTTTACTATCAGACCAGAACCCTATTTAAATTCACATAAATGTGTTCAGTAGTTTAATTTTTATAAACAGTTTTATTTTATTATTTTTGACAGCTAATAGTTAAAATAAAAAACCTTAAAAAAACAAAAAAATACCTATTACTGTTATTGTAATGTAGTGTATTACGTAGAATAACTGCTCCACTTCTATACCATAATAACAACGCAAGCTGAGATATCAGAATGGCCGAGTGGTTAAACGCGTAGTCCAGTAATAGCAAGGTGCCGAGTTCGATTCCCGCTGACACCAAGTAATAATTTTTTTTTCTATTCCATTTTATTTTTATTTTTTTTCTATTTTTTTAATTGTTTTTTTTTTTTAAATCTATTTTCTCAATTTTTTTTTCATTATAATATGTACAGTGAAAAACTTGCGGGATGTGCACTTTTGGTTTTGCCAACTATTTAACATTTTTATCACTAAGTATAAATTCTAAATGAATCGTTATTATTAAGGTTTTGTTACAATATTTAATTAAACCAAGTATTTTTACTTTTTGTATTTAATTTGGAATCAACTATATTATTCTATGTGTATAATCTAAATAACCAAAGACGTTAAATATTTAAATGGACCAAGCATGCCCTATAAGTATTAGTTAATATACAAAGTAGTGAAGACAACATTCAATGTGAGAGAGAAGCGCTCGTCTTTTTCTAAATACCGATAGCATATTGTAATGTACAGATTTGAAGGATATAAAAACGACAATTAATCATATTTAAAAATCTAATATTGTAGATAAAAATATATTTTAGATTTGTTTAATCAAATTTAACTGATAAAAATTTTGTCATAAACATATTCTACACCTATAAGGTAAAATCTCATATTTACTTGGCGGTGAAATGACACGTTGGGATAATTATTTCGTGATTTCTTATATACATAGCACTATACTTAAATCTTTAAATATTCTTAGAAATCGTGAACAGTTCGAAATTCAAAATAAAAAACATTTATTTATTCACAGCATAATCGTAAAAAGAATGTCACTTTGTAAAAAATATTAAAATAAAATAATATTCATGTGGTTTCCATAGTAATTTGGCTGCTACAGATTGACAAATCGCAAAGTCACCAAAATATGTCAGAGAGCAAATAACAAAGTAATCAAGTGTCCGGTGCAAACTGGCTCTGCTCATTTCAAATTTTATTTTATTTATTTTTTTTTTTTTCTTATTAATAATTATTTTATCTATATTATTGAAAACACCAATATTACAACTGACTTGAATGTGTCATTTCCATGGAGATTTAGATTAGAGTACGCGAGTGAGTAGTGAAAGTGTCTGCAATTAGGAGAGAGAACAGTTCCTTATTTCTACGGTAACAATGCTGATTTGAGTAAACAAATATCTAGGTTTTATCATTTATACAATTCAAGGCACATTTTCAGTTTGGCAACATTGATATAGATTTGTTTTCACTGGTATCTTTTAGAACGTGACAAAAAATGTACCCAAATGCCTTTCTATTATTTATCTGAGGAAATAACATATGCTCATTAAAATTAGTGCACTCTTATGACTTAATGACTCTTCATTATATATAGATCCTGACGCGGTAATTTACGCATACTTTTTTAAACATAATATTTTAAATATTCCGTTACTTACTCGTTAAATCCTTTAATATCCAATTCATAAGACCACGAAAGTCCAAACGGTACAGCAATGAACGTTGCTATCAACAATCCCAGGAAGATAAGACCTTTAAGAGGCCATCGCCACATTGGATACAGTACAATAGGCGCCAACAAAAACAGTTGCATATCCACCGATAAGTACCAAGTTTGAGAAATACACTAGAACAATTTTTTTTAAGAAAAGTTCTTAGCTACATTACCTCTGTTATTAAAAATTCTATCTTTATTGAGTATAAACTTCATTTGGCATTGTGAAGTTAACACTTTGACGGACAAACCGGCTTAAACCGTCCTAAACAAAAATTTTAAAGTTTGACACGACGGCTGAAGCCGTCGTATACTACGGAACGTGTTATAGTCAGACGGGTGTAGCAGTCTATTTGCCAGTGTAGAATACATACCATGCGTGCTTTGTGTCACCATACAAATCACTACTAAGGCAATATTGTCACAACATAACAACTTTTAAAAAGATATTAGTATTTCAAACATTTGAAAAAACTATAGTGTCAGAATTGGAACAAAACTAAATTTTTAAGTGTCAAAGTGTTAACTAGATTCTTCAGATTGAAAATGTAACGGAAGTGGTTGCAATGTACGTATCAGTGGCGGATTTACCAGCAGGCTGAGTAGGCTGAAGCCTAGGGCGGCAAATTTTAAGGGGCGGCAGATTTAGTTTATAATTTTTTTATTTCGATTTACAAAATTAAACAAAAAATTATTATCCACACAAAATACGAATTTCGAAAATTGGAGAGAAATCAAAATATTTAACAAAAATCGAAATATAGACCTATATACAGTGCTAAATACTAAATATTTCAACATCTCTACAGGAACAATTGCTAAACGCTTTGTATTAATATCCTTTAATGATCATGAATTTTTAGAATATCGCAATAGCGATTTGATATTATAATCGAAATTTAGTTATTTTTACATGATATTTTCTTCACTGATAATTACTATAGTTTTTTCTCCATGTACCTAATTATTATGAGATCTGCTTACACAATTCAATCTTGATATAATATCGATAGTCTAATCATGATTGCTGCAGCAAATTGTCAAATTCAATTTCAGAAAGTTATTTCTTTATGGGTAAAAAATACTAACTAAAATAATCCAGGATTTGACACGGTACCTTATAGTCCAAGAGACGGCTGCAGAAAATGTGTCGTCATTTTTTTCTCCTGCAAAAATGATTTTTTTTTCATGAAATTTTCAGGAGACTTACCTTTCTATGTCTTAAATAAGCTGTAATTTGCAGGAGAAAAAAATTAAAAACGAAAAACACGTTTTTTTCAATATTTCTTTAAATCTTTAAGGTTATGTGAAAAAGTTATATTCATAAAAGTTGTAGATCCTTTTAATACCTACAACATTGCCATACAACATTTTTCGATTGGGGGTCAACTTTCGCCGGAAATAACGAAAAACCGCGTTTGACCCCTAAACTGCACCCCCCACATCCCTCCGGCCTTTTACGCATTTGAATTTTTGGTTTCTGTATTTCTGACGGCAGTTTCTTCCCTTCCTCATCATTCGTTTTCTGTTATTAATTTTGTCCTTGTCAAAAGCTAACTTCACTGGTCTATTAACTGATAAACAAATTAAAAAAACATTGTTTCAGCAGGATTTTCGCAGGCAACCTTAGCGATCTTTCTTAATTATGGTCATCTCTAATTTTTTCGTTCGTCCACCTTATGACGACACATTTTCTGCAGCCGTCTCTTGGACTATTAATTCTCAATGATACTAACCATACGAGAAAAGTTGGAACACAAATCATAAAGTTGGAATTTCATTGATAGAAAATGTAATTGATACGATTGTGGACTAAGGTATCAAAATTCAGAGGCGGCAAAAATTGAATAGCCTACAGGCGGCAAATCTGTAAATCCGCCACTGGTACGTATAGCATATATATTATAAAAACCGGATGTATAACACCCAGCTGAGATCAGGCGCGGTCCGAAGGGGGGGGGTCACAGGGGACATGACCCCCCCCAAAATCTAAGGTCAAATTGAAAAATCTAAAAAATTTGCCAAATAATAAAAAGAAAATTTTAGCTACAATACAAAAAGACGACTTCCATTTGAAAATTGTCTTGTGCAATAATGTTTATTTTATTCCAGATACCTATTTTTTATTAGTGTAGTGAGTGACCCCCCCCAAAATTTCAGGCTGCGACCGCGCCTGGCTGAGATGGCGTCATGGCACAGCTATCGCCTTGTAACTCCATGGGTGAGGAATAGCATTTATTTAAGTCGAAGTATTTTAAGAATATTTTTTTATATAATATGATAATATAATATTTCCAGCAAGTTGCTTTAAATAATATTAAATATAGGTAGGTAACGAAAATTGTTCTTATCTTGAATGTGAATTTTGCATAGAAGTTTTACTTCTGTAGTGTGTAGTGTAAAATACAGATTATTTATTGATTAATTATTATGTACCGTTTCAGTAGGATTGACGTAGTTTTGAACGTATAATAGCGTAGACCACCAGTATTTGTAACAGTTCTTCGATAGACCGTTTTCCGTACCTGGCCACAGGGGTCCCGATCCAATATAACGATTTAAGGTCATATGGAGCACCATTGCAGCTGCCAGAGCTGGAGTCAGTCTAAAAAAAAATAATACAGTCGCGTTCAAAAAAAGTGCAGAAAAGTCTTTCTACATTTATATTGGCAACTTGAATTGCGAAATGGCAGTTTGAGCCCATGTTACACGATATACTGGTTTTGCCGCTGGAATCACTGCTGGGACTTCTGCTCGCTGTGAAAATGGAAATGACATCACTGCGGGCTTGCGTGCAAGGTTACAAGCTGGATTTCTAAATCAGAACCGGGGCTATTTTTCGTACTTGTTTCTGCGTTTAGCAAGAACCAATCAGAGAACAGTATCTGGTCACATAAGCAAACGCCAACAAAAACAAGCCGTCATAGTGTGTGTTCTGTTCAGAATCAATAAACGTCCACTTTTGTTAACATTTGAACTGTGACTGCACGCGCACCAAAATCATCTACAAATCGAACTTCAAAACGCGCGTCGTGTGAAACCAACACATTAAAATTATCACGAAATCCAACACCACAGCATGCTGAGAACCTAGCAGCGAAATCAAGCAACGAATACAGCGGCAAAACCAACGTCGCATACAAGTGGCCTTTAAACAAAACAATGGATCCAGTATCCGAATATTGCAAGAAAAAGTGCCCATGGGCGCATAGCCTAAAAACCAAGAGATTTTCAGCTACAGATATGTTTAGCGAGATTTCAGATATATCTAGGGATATCCATTGAATTCACAATCCTAAAAAATCCTAAGCTCTAGAAATACGTTTTCGAGTGCGCTGAATCCGAATATGACATTATTATTTCATACAGGGTGATACCTTCCAACATTACCTAGTTTTCGACTATTTTTTTCTATTTCTAAAAACAAAAGCGCAAAAGTTGAACATGGAACATGTTTGTGAATTCAGTGGATATCCCTATATCTAAAATCTCGCTTAACATATCAGTAGCTAAAAATATATTGGTTTTTAGGCTATGCGCCCATGGACCCTTTTCTTAGTGACCTTTAAACTATAAATAAAACCATAAATTCCATAAGTGTTGTGCGGAGTCCTTTCTAACCCAGATTTGCTCTGTTATATGTATAATTATAGCACAAGTAAAAATGGCATGCACTTTCCTCATGCTTATGTTTTTTTTAACCGACGAAAAACAAAAACGGAGGAGGTTCTCAATTCAACGCGTATATTTTTTTTTTGTTTTTTTGTTTTTTTATTTTTTTTATTTATGTATGACCACGCATAACTTTTTACAGAGTAGTCCGATTTTGATAATTATTTTTTTGTTTGAAAGGGTATACCCCGAAGTTGGTCCCATATAAATTTGGTAAAAAAATTCCAACCCTAAGGGTAGAAAAACAGGGGATGATTGATTGTTCACTCACTGATTGTAATGTATGACCACACATAACTTTTTACAGAGTGATCCAATTTTGATAATTATTTTTTTATTGGATAGGGTATACCTCGAGGTTCGTCTCATATAAATTTGGAAAAAAAACTCTTACCCTAAGGGTGGGAAAATAGGGGTGATTTATAGTTCACTCACAGATTTTCATGCTGAGTTGTGTATTACAATTATAAATTATATAGCCACAAAAAATTATAAAATAAAAACTTTTTAACAAAAAAATTAAACCGCTGAAAAACTGAAAAGCAAAAAATAATAAATCTTTTTATTTAACTAAGTTCTATCTAAGTAGTTGAACGTATGTGACAGTCTAGTATATCTAAGTAATTTTGAGTCGGCGTCAAACCATCAATGAACAAAGATCACTAAAAGAAATAACCAAATCAAATTAACAATGATACGTGAAATCTCCAGCGATAAACATTAACATTCCAAACATGCGCTCTCCACACGACCACTCGCAAAGACGTATGCCCTCAGTGTGCCCGTTCGGGTTGCTCTGTCGCTGACATTAACTTCGTGAACGCTCAGAGATTTCCGGCGAAGGATTGTTGACGCCGACTCAAAATTACTTAGATATACTAGACTGTCACATACGTTCAACTACTTAGATAGAACTTAGTTAAATAAAAAGATTTATTATTTTTTGCTTTTCAGTTTTTCGGCGGTTTAATTTTTTTGTTAAAAAGTTTTTTGATGTAGGTATTAGCTAGATTGAGTTTGTTTATTACCTGAGATATCTATGTAAATAAAACATCGGTACATTGAAACTGCCTTTTTTAGTTACGTGCTTCATGTAGCTATACGTAAGTAGAAGTCCACTCATTAAAAAGAAGCTGTCAACTGATACAGTGCTGCTGAGTGTGAACTGACTGCTCAGTTTGGTCATCCACTAAAAAATAGTGATTTTTTTATTATTTTTTTTAGTCTCCAACTGCTAGGGTTATCGGAATTTAATATCAATTCATATTTTCAGTTATTTCTAATGTTAGTTTAAAAATCCAGTTCATACTTTCATCTGTTTTTGGATTAGAACCTGAGAAGTGAGAACTGGGTGTCGTAACAATAGTCAGGACCGTAGCCAGCTTTTGTCTGTAGAAAGGATAAAGTCAAAATTGAAAACCTCAAACGAATTTTAATGTGTGTATTAACTATTTTTACTCTTTAAATTTCTTATTCTTAAAGGTATCGGATAATATATTGTAGGTAATAAGAAATCAATTTGAAATAAAAATACAAATGAAATTGATATTGAACAATTCAACAAAGTCAGGCGCGGTCGTAGCCTGAAATTTTGGAGGGGGTCACTCACTACACTAATAAAAAATAGGTATCTGGATTAGAAATTTTGGAGGAGGTCACTCACTACACTAATAAAAAATAGGTATCTGGAATAAAATAAACATTATTGCACAATTTTATTTTATACATTATTTGGCAAATTTTAGAGATTTTTCAATTTGACATAGATTTTGGGGGGGGTCATGTCCCCTGTGACCCCCCCCCTTCGGACCGCGCCTGAACAAAGTTGGAACTTTCTATCACACCCAGTGTATAACTTTGTCAAAACTAGGTCTATATAGAATTCTTGGGTTCATTTTGGAATACTTTATATATTTTTTGACGTGATAACGTCTTATAAATTGATGAATCACCAATATTATAAATATTGATAAAACACCGGCTGCATGTACGAAAAAGTGTAACGCGTAACGCATAACGCGTAACGTTCCGCCTGACCCTGTGCGTGCTTTTTGCTAATTTCTCGCTCAATTTAAATCAGATCGGTTTGAAACCAGTCTTAAACGAAAGAGGAGAACATTTTACATAGATTTCGTATAACAGAATTTGCCTAAACAGTTTTTTTATACAAATTTATATAGAAAAATATTTTATACAAATTTATACAGATTGTATCAAATCAAAACGGTCCATAGAACATTCTGTGTGTAAGACAGAGACGATATTATATAAAGCACTAAAGCAGTAAGTAAGAAGGAGATAAATGATCGCTAATAGCTGGTTACTGTGGTTATACAATCTGATAGTATCGTCTTTGTTTTCTCCAGTAAAAATCACAACTTTATCAAATGTCAGTATTCACTAGTGAAATTATTGATAAAATGGCTATTTATACTGTTCGGGAAAAAATCCAAATAATTAAATGGTTTTATGGTGGTAATTCAACCGCCGACATAATAAATTTATTTGTAGCTGCCTTTGAAAACAGACTGTCTTCGTCTAAAACAACAATTCGCAGTGTCATACGAGAATTTTAATCAAATGGTTGCCTATCTCCGAAAAAAAATTTTTTATGGGGATTTGTAAAATCCAAAATTTATGGCTTTCAAGAAAATAGAGCTAATAATTTGAACGAATTGAAAATACAGATTTCCAATGCATGTCAGCCAATGTGAGGGAAAATATTTATAATCGATTAGGATATTGTTTGGCAGAACGTGGAGGTCTTTTTGAACATTTAATAAATTAATTATTAAAAGTATTGTTAAAACTTTTGTACCAGATATAAATAATAATACGAATTATAATTATTTATTTACGTAACCACAGTAACTATTAGCGATCTCATTCTTACTTACTGCTTTATATATCGTCTCTGTCTTACACACAGAATGTTCTATGGACTGTTTTGATTTGATACAATCTGTATAGAAAAATAGCTGTATAAATGCAATGTTGTGTAATGCATGGCGCGACGCGGTCGGTTGTCTTTGTTTGCCGTACATGGAAATTAGAAGCAAACGTATGTCTTGTCTTAACATGAAAACGGCTGCATTTCTAATGTTTAATTCAATTTTTTGACATTAGTATATTGTGAAAAGCAACGCCTTCTAAGTTAACTATTGGAATAACTAATTATTATTAGAACAATACTTTGACAGTTGCAAACGTCACTTTTGACATTTCTTATCATTCCGACACCAAGGATAAGCGGATTTAAACCTAATTTTGGGTGGTTTAGGTTATGTATTACGGAATACGTTATCACGTAAAACTATCGTCCGTAAACCGACTTTACAGACAACCAATTTTTTAAGAAAAGGTGAATTTAAAGTAGAAAATAACAAAATTGTTCCTGACGAGTGTTGGGTTGTGTGATTTTTTTTTTCATTTTAAAAATGTTTCACCAAGAAAATAGAAGAAATGTTTAAACATTCACCAGGAAGAGCGATATCCTTCCTGGGCCCCTACACAATAGATCTACTAAGGTCGCGGCGTTGACGAGGCGTGCCTCACACCCTCATCTGTTCTAATCTAATCTTCCTGGCCCTGTGTTGGCTACGACCATGACAATACTACAGTCGACTCTGTCGTTTCTTATTAAATCTGTATAATTTCAGAGCTTTCATATATTCGGAGACTTGTGCGCCAGTGGCCCCTGACAGCGAATATTGCCAAAGGAAGAAGATTTATTTATTTTATTTCTGAATATTGTATTGTTTTTAAATACTTTTCTAGGAAACTATATTTAATATTGCGGAGCGATAGAGTTTTACGAAAAAAAACTTACGGTAGTTAAAAAGTTTCCATTAACGTTGGGGTAAAATGCGTTAATCATAAATTGATGACCCGAAATGACCCACATCATACTAAACCACCGTATTCCATTAAGGCAATGAAATTGATCTTTCCTTCGGCTGACTTTGGTCAAATTGCGGGTGTTGGTAAACACAGAAAACGCAGTGCAAAGTGGATGAAGCAGTTCTGTTTACAAAAAGAAATATTAATAGCCAAGCCGTATACAAAATTATTTTAAAAAAATCAAGGCAGAAAGCTAACGATAATAAATATAAAGTTTTATTGACACTTTCAAAGAAAATTAATGATTTTATTTTAATTAATGCTAGCGGTAGATCATTATTGTTGAGCTATTTGATTCGTCGAAACGAACCTTTTGTAATTATTATTTGAGTTTTAAAATTTTTCTATATTTAATCCTTCAATGAGTGCATGGATCAAAATAGTGATTGAATTTTTGATTACATTAAAAATAATATCAGAGCTAATGCTCTCTATTTCCATATAAAAGAAAAAGTAAATCACGTATCCAACAAAAGGTTGAAAATCGATACTATATCAATTGTGACTTTTAACGATTTAACTGTTCGGAGCACTTGAAGTAAGCCTGGAGACGTTTGATGGAATTTTGACAGGCCTTCTAACCATTCGTTTGTAATTAGATTTTTCAGGACAATTGATCACTGCTCGAAATCATTTGCAAGAGTGTGAATAAAAATTTATGTCATTAAATTGTATTAATACAATATAGTTACCTCTTTCACTATAATGAAGATAAACATCATAGATTGTACTCATTAGCATTAAACATCCCAACAGAATCAAAAAACCTCTGAAAAAAACATTTTGTTTATTTTAAATCTGTGAATTAAAAATTATACTATTCGTGTTCAACGCTTACTGAGCAACTTTAATTGATTAACTAAAAACCCAATTTAGATCACCATCGGTCTTTGGATAAATTAGGAATATTTCAGTTATTTGTTCATCAAGTGACTCAGTTGCAATGAAGTGTTAGTACAATACTGCCCAAAATTATGAAAACGCTTTCAAAAAACTAAATTTCTTTATTGGGATTTTTCTGAACAAAAGATTAAAATAGTTTGGTAGAAGTTCCAGCCTCGTATATGAGCGAGTAACTAGATCGGTTCTGGATATATCAAAATGAGGTCTAACTATTTTTTCATAAATTATGTTCAATAATTAACACTGTATCAAATTTCATTTTTTTACAAAATACTAGTTTTTATCTTTTAATGCGCATCGACGTCAGAGATCCCGTTAGCTATCTTGCTGACTGCAGTAGTATATGTATTTATACATACTAGCTAACTTTAAAATATAAGCCTTTACAAAAATCTCGCAATTTTGGCGATTTACAATATACCTAATTAAAGCAAACTTACATGACAACCCAATCTATTGTTTGAAAGGTCGGTTTACTTTCTTCAGATTGGCAAGCATTGTCTGGCACGGTGACTGTTACATTTTCGTCAAACAATAATGTAAAACTCTTTTCCAAATGAGTTTTTACGTCTTCCGACGAACACGACGCAGGTGTACAAATAGACCATTTTAAGGAAGGCATGTAAGAAAAAGCCTTAGTTTCGGGATTATTATTATCATTAAAATCAACTGACAATTGCTGTAAATAAAAATAGATATGTACAACACTCATTGACTGTGGAAGGGGTGAGATCTGGGAGGCGAAACATCTCGAAAGTAGCGTCCAGTTTCCCAAAAATGGTAAAAACATTTCATAAGTAATCATTTCACATTGTAATGAAATGTAGGTCGGAAATAACACAAATGTTTTAATACAATGTATTTAAAAAGTTTTTCAATATTCCTTACGTAACAAACAATACCTACGTCTTCTGACGACCGATTGATGTATTTGGGATCATATTCTCAGCACTACACCGGCTAGAATAATTAGATGCTTGTGAAATATATCAGTCAGTCAGTAAATGCCCAAAATCGTGATTTTTTAACATTCGTATCTTGGAAACTATTCCAACTATACATAAGAAATTTGACATTCTGCTTTTTTATAGCAACCTTAGCCCCCCCCCCCCCCCTGAAAAACTCAGTATTGTTACGTGACTAGCCTCAGAGATAGAGAGAGGTCGAAAACGGTTCAAAATGGTTCGTGTTTACAGCAAAATGCTTTACGAAAACATATTCGGCGCTATTATTAGAACTCTGTGCGTTACGATATGTTATGAAATAAATAAACACTCATTTGTTAACAAATGAAAAGGTTACCGTTCTGAGAAACCCAAGCTTTTCATTGAGTGATACCAGTTCTTCTGAATTAAACACTGTATTCATAAATGGAATCTTCATTTGTACTAAACAGTGCTGACCACGTATTGTACCCAAATTTCCGGCAACATTTTTGACGGATAAACACTAATCGAACATTCCAAGATCAACTAGGTTTGCGCTCATTATGCCGTATGGAATCTTGGATGACGCATCCACCACTGCAACAATTTCATTATTAATTTAACAATCGAATTCTAAAATCATATAAATATGAATTACTTTTTATAGCCCATTGAGCTTTATTAAAAAATTCTTCAAAAACTATTGCACTCTGGTTTTTACACAGTTCGTTCGATATATCTGCTGACTGCAAAGTATAAATGTCCATGATTTTTTTATTAATAACATTAAATGAATTATCGTAACACAAAACACAATCGATACAGAAAACAGTGCTGAGCACTACTATGAAAGCTCGTGTATTCATTTTGAAAACTAGATTTATTCTATTTTACATCCGTTTTTAGTTCTTATATATTTTATATAAAATGGAAAACTTTCTTTTTTTTTAATCAAAAGTCAAGTATGCATAGAAAACGATTATATATCTGCGTTTAGTAGAAAAAGATAAGTGGCTTTTTTCAAATCTAATATCATCGATAGGTAGCAATATGTCATTTTTTTCTTCTGCATGACATCATAAAAGATGAAAACTCTTTTGTCATTTTGTGTAAAAAAACATGTAATATTTGAGTAGCTATATAATTTAAAACTATTCTTTTTCAGAATTCCACTATTACAAGCCATTTACTCTTACTCCTGTTTGATATTGTATTCTTCGTCTACATAAATAAAATTGTAAATGTTAGTTTTTTCAAATTTCTTAATATTCCGAAAGTTTTTCACCGATTGCTTTGAAATTTTGACACAGCGTTGCATTCAAATATACTTTTATAGTATACCTATTATATAGATATCACACCTGTGACAGGTGAAAACATGTTTTTTTGAAAAAAAAAAAAAACAGCGACATCTGTTGGACATTAAAACAACACACGCTATACTAAATATTTTACGGGAATGGGAGCGTCATCTGTTCATTGCTCATGCTGGACAGCGTTCTTCATTAAGCTGATTGCATTGTTGAATTGATTTTTTTAGATCTAGAAACGGATTGCGTCTCACATGGACAATTATAAGTTGCGTGTTTTAGAGTCGCCAAACCAGACAATCTCTATATCTGCATAGACAAAAAATATTGTATACCCAGAAGCATTGTGAAATTAAATATATTAGAAACGTCTGCTTTCTCTTTTCTTTCTTTTCCATTAAACCAGACTGAGCCACAATAACGCGTGGCCGGGTACAGCTAGTAGGTTATAAACTTATAACATCACAATCCTTTGAGCAAATTTGTGCGCACGAATCGTTTACGCGCTTTGCTCAGATAGAATAGCTGCGGCGAAAGATGAAGCAACCGCATCATAGTGACGTGAACGCATTGCGCACGCCTTCTAGCTTCTAATGGCTCTTTCGGAGATCCATGTGCGTCGAGTGTTAGTTTTTATTCTATCGCTATATCTGCCGCTATAAATGGATATGTCGAATTTATTCCACACGCCACTGTCTGCGGGCAAGTAGGCGTTCACTAGCATATTATTGATGACGTGCCTGGCTTCAAATCTCACCACGGGCACGAAAACGTGTGCGCCCAAGGTATAGTTGGAATACGCCCTTGGTTCATCATTCATCGCTTGTCGGGCTCAGTGACCACACCAAAAATTTTATGAGCGAGAACGTTACTTAGTTTGTACGCACCGGGTCAACGGATATTGGTGCCCAACATTCTTGTGTTAAACACAAAAAAAATGTTGAAATGGAATATTCTCATAGCAATTGCCAATTAATAAAAGAAATAGATACGAAAAATGGCTAATATTATGAATTTTTCTAGACAATTTAATGCCGGCTGCTCACGAGGCAACACGAAAGCAATTCAACGGCGATACGATATCTTAGCTGTCAATACCGAGTTGGGGGACACCAAAGCAATTTATGTTTTTTCGCAACCCTCGTTTCCGCATTTTCAGAAGCTTATCAATATTGGCTTTAGTAAATGTAATCAAACAATGCTAACGCACTTTTTGCGCTAATCAACTACGCTAGACAAAAATACAATAATTGACAATATTTTGTGATAAGATAATAATATTGTCAATAAAAAATGAGCGGAATTGTCTCATCACGATAAATAATGTTAAATTGTGTTGATGTCTCATAAATCGTGGGAAAATAATACGTAATATAATGCTTACAAATCTCTATTTTTAGTTTTTATTACTTGGAATGCTTTTTTGTCTTTTAGTTCTAAATCAATTAATAGGGGAAAAAAATTATATAAAAAGATAAAATTAAAATTTTCATAAAACAACCACCGATAAACAACGCTACATATCGATATCATAATAATTGAGTGTCGAACAGGGGGCCCCGACTTTAAATAAATGTGATCCAGTGATCGACTCAAAATTTTCTACTAATAATTCCTTTATAGGTAGGTAGTTCATATTATTCAATAAATATAATTATCGGCCAATTTTTCAGACAAATATATTAACAAAAAATATATAAATTCAATATATTAACGTTTCGGCCTGGATTTGGATCTTCTTCAGAACTGATCTAACAAATATAAAAACTAATTATATTAATAATTAGTTTCTAATTAGTTCTAATTCGCTCAAAGTTTTTTAATATCGAAATATTGAGAAAATGATAACAAACAATTTTTAATGTAATTGTGAGTACTTAAAAAGAAAGAAAAATTTTAGCTTATATTATTATTATCTCAGTTGATCAGCGTCTATAATAATACAACTGACTATAATCATTGTATATTAACCAAAGTCCGAGTAGATTTGCCAGGCGTCCGGCTTTGGCCGGACATGTTTGGCTTTTTACGGTCGTAACCGGTCAAATATTCAAAAGTCCACTTTTTGTCAATGAAATTTCAAGGAATATGACGTTTTTGATAAAGTAAATTCCCAATATTCATTCCTATTTATGAAATTTTGTTATTTTAAATATTTTTTAATTTTCCTAATTGAAATGCCAAAGCCAAATAGTAGCCTGTGGCTATTATTTTAATTTTGTAATTTTAATGAAGATTTTTTCGTTTTTCCTGCCTGGAGAATGAGAAGATGAGTATTTATGTTTGTCGTCTTGTATATCTGTAGATTTTCGCTGTTAATTTTTTTTTTTAGTTATAATGTCCGGCTAATTTTTGTAATGAAGCTGTGGTTAATTAGTATAAAACTATTAAAAATACTGAGTCAAGTTTTTTTATTGAAAATGGTAGTCCGGCTTTTAGGGCTATATGTCCAGCTAAATATAATGCCGAATCCGGCTTTTTTATTTTTAGGTCTGGTAACCCTAGTTCCGAGGGTTTATGTCAAAAAAAGTGTTGAGATCTTTAGTTCCTGTCTGAGTCTATTCTTTAAAAAAGATACGATAAGATAAAATTTATTAGAAGAAATTAAACACATTATATAACAGCGTGCTCCTTGATTAAACAAAAACAAAGGAATAATACAGAGCCAACAAAAATTTTTGAATTGGGAAAAATTAAATCCTTAAAATAGTTTTGTGTTTAGTTCATGGAGAATCCCCAGAAACCATTTAGCTAATGTAAAAAACCAACACAATATTACTATATTATATACGAATGAACTGTCGCGCCTTATAATTCTTGAATTACTCCAACATTTATCAGTTGATATCATCTTTGACTAGATTACAGATTTCCATTATCTTTGTAATAAGTAGATAATCCATAACAATTGCAAAACACCTTGTGCAAAACCCTCAGATGCAACGTGTTCAATGAGTTCATTGATTACAAAAATCATTTACGTTATTCATGAAAGAGATTTTATCAGCTATATAAGGATTACTATACCTATTCTGATGATTTAAACCTGTAGTTTGAGACATAGTGAAACTTTTAGTGTTTATTTATAATTTAACCCTTTACCGCATCGTGGCTCATATATGATCCAAATTAAAAAAAAAAAAAAATATCGGCTTTAAAATAGATTTTGTTCGTAACTACGTGCGAAACCATATTTGGCACATACTAGGCTAGTTGTATTGAATGAGATATCCCTACCGCTACCCAATCAAATTCTGTGAGTTGTACCAAGCGAAATATGTCTGTACATGTTAATCACACTTGTCAATAAAGAAGTCGCTACTTTGGCATTTTTTATTTATGTAATAAAAGCAAAATTTTCATTGGAAAAAAATACTTTGTGACTGGTTATTGAATTGTTTAAATCCTCAGATAAGATAAAAGTTATTACTACATTTTTAAAACCGTCAAACATCAAAAAAAATGTTTGTGCTTTATAATATGTCCCTATATGCACTTCAACAATGAAATTGATTTTTTTGTTAGATTTCAGTTATGGATTGTTCTTCTTTTTATGGCAATTTGAGGTATGTGACTTTACCGGTGTATGTTCGAAGATTCTGACTTATCTGATAAGTCAGAATCTTCGCTAAATCTCAATGAAACACTGAACTTAGCACATATTCTCGCCTATAATAGCGACGACTTTGATGATATTCCACAAAAATGTTCTTTGCCGCTCCAGGATTTTAAAATTGCAGTATCTGACGCCACGGGCGTAGCTATAGCTTCCGTAAGGGGAGGGTCCGACACCACGGTCGTAGCTATAGCTTCCGTAAGAGGGGGGGGTCCGACACTGCACTTTATTCAGGAAAAATGTTACTACTTTACAGCTGAAATGACATTGTGACGGCAGAATTGATCAAAAGCGGAATCTATGGTATTTATGAAGTAACTTGAAGACAAAATCTATAAAATGAGATAGGAATATCACTGGGTTGTTTCGTATGTCTTATCACATGTAAATTCCAGAAATTTTTCTTCTGATTTTTTTTAAACATGGTATTACGTGTGCGTTTTCAAGAAATATTCCAGAAATATAAGGTACATCTTTGGTATATATCCAACATATTTTTGGGTTATTGTTTTGAGTTGATTAAAAAACCTTCCAAATTGAATGGAAAAAATTCATTATTGTTTTTCAGAGATATTCAATAGTTTTTAGCGGTCTTGAAATACTTTCAAAATTATTAAATAAATAAAATATTCGAATAACTATATAAATGTTACTCGAAACATTCCAGGGACAAACCAGGAATACTTCTGAGTACTATACCCAGAGTGTATATCAGGAAAGTATAAAGTACTTAAAAAAAAAAACTTCGGAGAAGTAAAAACTTCGTTCTGTGCTAAATTCAAAAACTTGAGGCGACTGAATCTTAAGATTATAACTTAAAAAAAAAAGAATTTCGAGGCAGACAAGAAATTGAAATCGAGCTCGAAATTCTGTGCCTAAGACGTCGAAAAAAAATGAATTTTGAGGCAGACAAGGAATTGAAATCCAACTTCGAAATTCTGTGCTTATAAAAGCTACAAGAGCAACAGCAAAAAAATGCAAAGACGGTGTTCGCATAACTCCTTTAGTTACCACTAAAAAAACGCCGTCTGTGCACTTTTTTTTTGCTGTTGCTCTTGTAGCTTTTATAAGCACAGAATTTCGAAGTTGGATTTAAATTCCTTGTCTGCCTCAAAATTATTTTTTTTTCGACGTCTTAGGCACAGAATTTCGAGCTTGATTTCAATTTCTTGTCTGCCTCGAAATTCTTTTTTTTTTAAGTTATAATTCTGAGATTCAGTCGCCTCAAGTTTTTGAATTTAGCACAGAACGAAGTTTTTACTTCTCCGAAGTTTTTTTTTTTAAGATTTCACGTCTTTTTCCAAAGTGTGAGACATTATTTTTATTTTTTCTCCAAAAAATAAAGATATGTGCATTTTTAGAATTAAGAGGCCACAGATTCCATGAAGGCCAATTTTGAAGGCATGAAAAAAAATCAATGAACAAGGCCAACCATTTGTAAAATACTTATTTTGCATTAAAAAAAGAAGTTTCACTTTGAAAACTTTCCTCTTTTTAATTTTTGTTGCACTTTTTATGATAAATATGTTTTTTAATAAATTAAATTATTTAAATCTAACTTCAATCATATATTTTGTTATTTTTTAATAAAAAATTTGACGAAAGTGTATTTTTCATAAAACAAGAAAATAAAAAAAAATTAAAAATTAAAAAAGAAATAAAAATATGTAGGTACTTATATGAGAAAAAAAATTGAGAAAATAAATTAAAAATAAAAAAAAAAACAATTAAAAATATAAAAAAAATTAAAAATTAAAAAAAAATAAAAATAAAAAATATGATTATATATAAATATCAAGTGGAAATAAAATGGAGTAGAAAAAAAAAATTTCCAATGATGCTGGCGGGAATCGAGCCCGAGACCCTGTTATTAGTTATTACTAGTCTAACGTCGTAACCGCTCGTCCACGGGCACAACAATGTATAAGCTGTTATTGTGGTACAGAAGTATATATGGGTGATACGAAAAATCGGTCCTATGAAAGTCACGTGGTCACAGAACTATAAAACTTGGAAACTGGTCTCATATACACGGCGTTATATGGGAGCTAGGCAAAATCAATGTATAAGAATACGTTAGAGATACGTCGGCATTTTGCACAGAAAAGAATCTCTAACGAGATTCTTCGATTTTTAAAACACACCAGAACCCAACGTTATCCGAATATACCTGGTTACCTGGCATAAGACAGAAGTATCGCATTATATTTGCAGAAAATATTTCTCAATGTAGAATGTACCAAAAATATTGTGGGCTATCAATAAAGGTATTTCTTAATAAAAAAAGCAAACACAAAACTTACAAAAAATCTTCAACGGTAAAATATTACATATTATTATCTTCGTCA
Organism: Xanthostigma xanthostigma; assembly: GCA_963575645.1. Classification (NCBI taxonomy): domain Eukaryota; kingdom Metazoa; phylum Arthropoda; class Insecta; order Raphidioptera; family Raphidiidae; genus Xanthostigma; species Xanthostigma xanthostigma. Next base: position 21,742,701 of record OY754468.1, read on the forward strand.
TTATATAATTCATAATAGAGTCTTGAGATATCGTTGAATATACAGTATTCTTTGTTTTATATTTGAATCACAGATTATATTTAAGTTTGGCGTTGACTTTGGAATTTAGTTTGACTCTAAATCAAAAGCTAATACCAACGTACTAGATGGCCATTGGCCCATTACCCAGATAACCGCGCGGGAGAGTTTTGAATTTGAATTTTGTAAACTAGAAGACGTAACGAAAAAAATTAATTTTGAAGTATTAGAATTTAGATTAATACATAAAAGTAATAATTGACATGAAACTCTGACATAAAGTTAAATTTCATTTGAAACTGTATTAAAACTAAAGGTATTTTGATAATTTTGTATGTGAATGTTAAAAAAGCGCGCGTCGCGTGGTTAAAAATTTTTAGCGCGGGGCTTCAATGGGGGGGGGGGTCGGACCCCCTAAACCCCCCCTTATATACGCCCGTGTCTGACGCATTGTGCGTAGCTGGAAAACCAGTGAGAAAATCCATAGGAAGACCACCGAATAATGATCTACAACAAGCATATGAGCCAAAAAAAAGAGGACTCACCAAAGAAAATCCACAGAAAGACATTCGTCAAGAATGGCGTGAAAACAATAGATCAAGGTGTAAACTTCCAGGCTGCACAGCGAGGACCTTCACTTTTTGCTATAAGTGTAAAATACTGTTATGTTCAACAAGGATCGAAATTGTTTTCGAAGATATAATACCGAATAGTTTTTTTTTTTAATTCATAATGTTCCATATAAGGCACAAACCATTGTTTTTTGAAAAATAAATGTCAAAATTTATTAAATTTTTTTTTTATTTTTCCTATTAATAAAAAACATATTTTTAGTACCTGTAATTTTTTCAGCAAAAAATAAAAAGTCATGCAGTAAAGGGTAAAATAGCTGTTACCCGCGACTTCGTCCTCGTAGAATTTAACAAAAAACGTTTGTTCAGTTCGCAGAATTTACGAAAAGACTGCCCTATTTTTTTAAATTTTTATTTTTTATAGTTTAAGTTACGCTTTATAACATCAGCTATCTGCAAGTGAAAGTCCCGTCAAAATTGGTTCAGTCGTTTCGGAGATTAGTTGGAACAAACAAACAGACAAATATTTAAAATTTTTTTTTTTTTTTGTTATAAGTATACTGTATATACTTGACTAGATTCGAATTTGGTTGTGACGCCGCCCTAGAGTTTCTCTGATATGTCGCCCTTCATGTAATATATATTTACGAAGTTCTCATCCTTTTGGACGAAGAACCCCTGTGGCGGACCAGTTTTAACTTTTCTTCATTTATATTCCGAACTGCTACTTTTTGTTTGATATTTTTAATTTTAGCAATTGCACATGTTTTTTAAAACAGTATAATAATAGTCTTGAAATTAACATTGATTGAGAAAGCAATCGTCAGAAAACTCATTCAATTTTGAATTTTTAGCTCCTTCCAATTTTTTTTACTTTTGGAATTTTAGTCGCCTTTTAATTTTTGCCTCTCTTCAAATTGTGCCGCTCAAGCCCCCGACCCTCGCGGGTCTAGGTCTAAATCCGCCACTGGTGTTTCGTATTAATTATTGATTAGGTCTTTAAAATCGGATGATTAGTATTTTGTGCTATTCATGAAGAAACAAAAATTACGGTTTTTTGAAATTCGACGAAGTAAGAACATTTGGAAAAGTATCTTAGAGTTAAGAAATACCTAATTGTAAATTCTAATCTGAATATATAAATGGAAGCCGTGACTGACTGACTGATCTATCAACGCGCAGCTCAAACCACTGAACGGATTGGGTTTTTGGCACACGATAGTTATTACGACGTAGGCGTCCGCTAAGAACGGATTTTTGAAAAACGTGGGTTCAAAATTTGCATGGAGAAATCATATAAGATAATTCAAAAGTGCGCAGGATTACTGCTGTCCACAAATAAATAAACACGTGTTTCGTGCTTTTTGAAAAACAACCCTTTCAGAGAGTGAAAAGAGGTAAATAGTCTAAAAAAACATGGGTTTCATTTTCAAGGTTTGTCGGGACGTTAATCACGTGAATGTCATCAATTTTGAAATTTATTAGGGGGGTTTGAGTCGAAAAACGAGTAACTATGCCGAAAATGGAAATGCGTCCGTTTTTCGTCACAATCGCGTGTAAAGCCGCGCGTAACGACTAGTTTCTTATAAGGAGACAATTCTTGATTGCTTGCTTTCGATTATGCCGAGTGATTAGAGGAAACACTCTTCACACGTGTATATTTGTTTGCATACCCGTTTCTTTATAATGTTATGACTCGCTTCACTTCGTTCTTTCGCCGGAATTTATAATTACCTAAAGCCTTGTTTACACTTTGATTAGTGCGAGTGCAAGTGATAAGTGATTAGTGAGAGTGATTAGTAGTGCGAGTAGTGTTCAGTACTGTTTAGCTGTTGCGCTTAGTAAAATCAGTTAATCAGGTAATTGCATCGAACAGACAACAACTATGGACGAACAATCGCGCTTTCAATTGCAGGAAATAATTAAAGAAATATTAAACGCGGTGGTATCTGAAATCGAAGAACATGTGAAATTAGAACTTGCCACACCAAAAAGGGGCTCCTTTATTTTTGTATTTAGGGTCTTTACAATTGTATGACATTCATTTTTAGGGTTCCGTACCCGAAGGTCAAACGGGACCCTATTACTAAGCCTCCGCTGTCCGTCTGTCTGTCCGTCTGTCTGTCAGCGGGCTGTATCTCAAGAACCGTAATAGGTAGAGAGTTGAAATTTTCACAGAGTATGTATTTCTATTGCCGCTAGAACAACAAATAATTAAAAAACCCCCAAACCTCCCCAAAGAGGAGTAAATTCAGTTTTTTGCTTATAAGTCGCTCAATTTAAATCAGATCGTTTCGAGACCTGTCTTAAACGAAAGAGCAGAAAATTTTACATAGATTTTGTATAACAGAATTCGTCGAAACACTTTTTTTATACAGCTTTATATAGAAATAAAATGTATAAATTCAATTTTGTCTAATCCATAGCATACACGGGGATCGTCTGTCTTCGTTTGTTGCATACTGTACTATGGGAATTTAAAAATTGCGTATGTTTTGTCTTAAAAAAAGATTGCATTTGTTCAAAAACGAATGTCATTTCAAATCTTTTGACATTAGTGCAACGCCTTCTGAGTTAACGATTTGAATAACTAATTTTAATTATTAGAACATATTGCTTTGACAGATGCAAACGTCATTTTTGACATTTTTTACCATTCCAACACCATGGATGAGCGGAATGAAACCAAATTTTGGGAGGATATTTGATATGCAAATATGAAGAGGCCTATTGTTTTTGAGAGACGTCGGCGCAAGCGCAAAAGAAATATATATTATAATGTTGTTTTTATAAGATAATAGTATACTTTTCATAACGGCTTATTATTTTGTTTTACAGGAGTTTTGTAAAATAAATTTTTGAAAAAAATCGGCGCATGCGTAGAAGAAATATATACTATAAGGCTGGTTTTTATATAATAACGGCATACTTTTCATAACGGTTTATTATTCTATCTATGTTTACAAAAGTTTTGTAAATTTTTTGGGAAATATTGGCGCATGCGTAAAAGAAATATATGCAATAAAGTTGTTTTATATAATAATAGTATATATTTCATAATGGTTTAAAAGAAAGTTTTGTAAAAAGTTTTAGGGGGAAAGGCGGCGCATGCGCAGAAGAGATATGTGCTATAACATTGTTTTTATATAATAATGGTATATTTTTCATAATGGTTTAATATTCTAAAGTTTTGTATATTTTTTTTTTGGGGAAATCGGCGTATGCGCAACAGAGATATTTGCCATAACGTTGTTATTTGATATAATGGTATATTTATCAAAACTTTATATTATTTTATTCTACAATAAATTTTTGTAAAAAAAGTGTTTATAATATAAAAACGCCGGGGTGTATTATTGTAAAATTTCACGCCTTGAAATTCTTGAACTACTTGCATACTCCCACTGGTTACATATTGTTATAGCGCCTCTCTTGTTTCTTTTACAAAAGTATTTAAAAAGTACATAGTGTACGGAACCCTTCGTGTGCGAGTCCGACTCACACTTGACCGCTTTTTTTAGATATTCTTCCACAAACTTACAGGTTGTATCTTCAGTCCACTTTGCCATTATTAAAACCGAAATACTGCATGCATATACACTAGCGTCCTTTCAAGCACTAAACACTTGCTAAACAAAAAGTCCAAACGTGTTTAGTGGCAGGCACGCTGCGAGTGAGGGGTGAAGGAAGGGCACGAGGGGCAGGGCTACTCGCAAAAAAATAGAATACGCTCCTAATCACTCTACTTCGCTAAACACTAATCACTCGCACTAGTCAATTGCGGTCCAAACGTGTTTAGTACTAATCACTCGCACTAAACACTAATCAAAGTGTAAACCGGCCTTAATACATTATCACTCGCTGCGCTCGTTCACCTAAATCAGAGGCTCCCAAACTTTTTTGTCTCGTAGACCACTTGCCATGTTTTTCGGTTTTGGGTAGACCCCCTGCTTATCTGATATTGATTTTTTGCAAATTCATTCATTTCAAATGTATTTTTGACAACCGGTATAGTGCCACTCACTTTGAACGATTTAAATTTATAACGGTAGTGAAATGTAGTGTGAAATGCTGTTTTATACATTTATTAATTAGATTCAAATTAAACGAATCAAATTAAAATTTACTTTCTGTTACGTAAAATAACTAAGTAAAAAATAAATGCTTTTAGTGTGAGGGATGAACCTGATGCTTTAATAATAAATTTTCAACATTTGGCATCAATTTAGTTAGATTTAATCTTAAATCTCTTCGATTAACGACGTCCAGTTTGTTTGTTTTTTTGTTAGGAGATTCACTATCGTGGACCCCCATTTTCACTTCATGGACCCCCAATTTTTTTTCCGCTGACATGGATCCCTTGCAAGTTGTCGTCGACCCCTGGGGGTCGATATAGACCACTTTGGGAATCACTGACCTTAATTAATTATTAATTAATACGTGATCCACTCACATCACTCGGTCGCTCTCCAGCTTGGAAACAATCTTGTTGAATTGAAACCGGGCCCTAACCTAAATCTTCTCCAATAAATAAACTATTCAGTGGCAAAACCTCTTTCCAATCAGTTCAGTAATCTAACTCTTCAAAGAAAACAGCCTGAGTTTTAAATGTATAAAATACATTTATTAAATATATAAATTATGTGGGAGCGTGTGGAATACTACGAAAAATTCGATTATAAAATTGTAAAAAATTTATTGAACGTTCGCAAAAAGGTTGCAAAACTGCCAAACTTTTTTAACAAATTTTATATTAAATGAGATCCGTTTTCGGGTTTGAGCCTCGTCTTTGATAATCTTTCAGTTTTCCTTTTCAGGGCTTGAAAACAGCTTTGATTTGCATAATTAAACGCTTACGACCTCTGTTGTCGAGCGTCTATAATATATTTATCTATATAGCTTCTATAGATATTGCGCAATAGATAACTAATTTCAACTAGTAAGTTTGTCGTTAAAATTCTACAACAAATGCCAATGTAAATATAATTTGAGTAGGATTTGTAAACAAATTTCAAATCATTGTTCTCTAAATTAACTATTTTTTTGGTTTTTGTAAACAATGAAAAATGTATTGACATATTTAGTCAAAAATGTGCCTAATCATTATTGCTATGCAGTTATTCAAATTCTGTTGGACTATTCTGTATTTGTACAAAGTATAAGGATATATAAATATAAAAATTGCAACGTAATTTTTGAATCAAATGAGAAATAGTTTTAATTTTCGTTATAGCCCAAAATAGGGTAGATTGCTTTGGGAACATAAATCGCAGTTTTGACGATGATTATTCGACATTGAAATAGTATATTACACCACAAGGGTAGAGAGTTTGAGACTCTTGCACTGCGCATCGGACTTTCTGCCAGTGTGGTGTATATTTCATACCTGGGGTGTAAGTAGTAGTAAGTACACTTATTATCGTAATTACATTCATTAATTTATTACTTATTTAATTACATAAAAACACAGATAAATTCCATGCAAGCAGCTTTGAGGTTATACGCAAAAACACGAATGGTAATAGAGTTGCTACGGAAACGACATCTAAACAACCGTTGATAGATTATTTTTTCTTTTCGAAAGTACCTACTTCCCGCATCAGTGCGTGCAATCCCATCAATATATTACGTAAATGTTAGACTTTCTAATGCCACGGACCCCCGACCGGTGGGGGCTCCTGGCTCTAGAAGTCTGTGAGCTAAGGAGGAGCATTCCTAACGTTTATTATTACAACATTTAGTAAAATTTTTTAGTTTAGTATTCAATAATTTAAGTTACCTACTAAAATACTGTTGCGTGCCCCTTGATGGGACGCCTATGGAATTCGGTAGAAACTACTAAAACCAACAACAATGGAAACAGGTAAAGAACACCCGACCTTGGAGACATACATACATGTAAAGAAAGGGATCTCGGTGCGGAAGCAGGTAGCGAAGTTAGACCCGATTTCTTAGAATCGCGTTTGGAGAGAACAATAGATGTAAAGGAAGAAATCTCGATTCGTCCAGAACATTCGATAGAAGCGTGGGCCGAAACTATATAAGGCCAGCAGAGTGAGTAAGGACTCAGTCAGTATTCGAGCTGTTCGTGATACAGTGCTCTGGCATTACGACATAAATTATACTGTGGAAATAAATTATAACTTTAGTGAGTGGTTTTACATAAATGATTCATAGTTAATAGACAAGTGTGCTGATAAACTTTGTGTTGTGTTCCTGTGTTGTAAATATTTTGTATACATAATTTAGTGACTCATTTAGTGACTTTATTCTCTGTTACTTCGTCTTTATTTTATTATTTAGAACTATTAGTTTTATTTCTGTTAACGTTATTATTTCTGTTAAGCTAAAGAAGTACGCTTTCGTTTGTGTGTTTTACTATTTTGTTAAACATTTATTATTGTAAATAAATAATTTCCGCCACGAACTACAGCAGTTTTGTTACAATACATACACAAAATAAACAAAAAAAATGTATAACGTTAGTTGAGCTTCATTACATTGACTATTGAGGGAGGGCCCCGTCCGATGAATTTGCCAAAGGCCTCAAACGGTATAATTATATACGCCACTGAATATCACTTAAAATTATCAACCCGGAAATTCAATATTCATATAGCGCGGCATGCCTAATGCTGTCATTGATAATTAATTAAGAATACAACAATTAAGCAAATATTATAATTTTATATTTACAATCGTGACATTGCCAATATTGATGGGCTTAAAATAGCCCATTTTGTTTGAATGTTGGAGTCTGAATTACAAATAGAATATAACTATTTTTTGAAAGTTTTCCGGCAAATTTTTCAGCAATAAAATATTTCCAAAAGTGGAGAGTATTTTCAGTGTAACCAATTTTAAACACGGAAATATCCCTCTACAGTCTACGAAAATATATTCAACCAGCCTGTGATTGACTGTTTTACTATGCCACTCCCACGGATCTGTCAAATTTTTGTAGGAAATTTTACACACTACAAAATTGCAGATATACATTTTTGTTTTGTGCTCGCACACTTTGAGTCAGTGGCGGATTTACACATTTCCCAAGTATATGCTTTTAAATTTTGGCCGCCCTTACCTTACCTCTAGAATTGTCAGTTCCTAGATTTGGTTGAAATTGCACAAGAAATAGTTTTTGGGTATATTTCTGAGTTAATCAAAGCTTAACCATGTGCGACTAATAAGACGGGGTAATGTATACTTACACAATAATGTACAAACATAATAACCTTTATTTGTCGCGTCTAAAATCTGCCGCCCTAGGCTCAAGCCTCAAGCCTACTCAGCCTGCTGGTAAATCAGCCACTGCTTTGAATGGGAGCTGTGTGACTATGAACATATTTCAAACGAATATTTCCACCACAGTATATTTTGTGAGTAATTTTGATCCAATTTATAAATAACTTAACTTATATTAAGTCCGCTGCATACGAGGCCGGATTTGCTGCTAGGTTCCTCGCTAGATTTCACTACTAGTTTTATATAGGGCTGGTTTTCTTAATTGCTATTATGTGCTCGCTTCACACGAAACATCTTTACAAGCTTGCTCTGCAGGTAGATTCGATGCGCGCGTAATGATATAGAACGGTAACAAAAGTGCGTATTTATTGTCTCTCAACAAAACACACACTATGGCATAGTGTTTGTCTGTAAATTGTAGGTGTTTGTTCAAATCGTCCACGTGACAAGGTACTGCTTCCTGATTGGTTCTTGCACATACCTAGCAGCGGACCTAGCAAGAAAAATAGCCCCTGTTCTAATTTTAAAACCTATCTTGTGAGCAGCGGGCTAGCCCGCAGTGACGTCATTTCCTGCTTCGTACCCAGCCTACCGGTCAGCAGAAGTATTTCTAGCAGCGTTTATAGCCTCGTGTGCAGCGACCTTTATACTGGTCTACGGCATTATAAAACAAATCAACAACAAAATTTTATTAGAAAATGATTTCAACAAATCTATATAAGTAAATAAAAATGTAATGTTCGATTACTTAAAATCTTAACTCTCCGAAAATTCTTTACCGATTACTTTGAATTTTTTATACAATGTTTTACGGCAACGTGAGCGCCATCTGTTGGACATTAAAGCAACACACGCTATACTAAATATTTGACGGCAACAAACGCAAATCAAACTGAACCACTGCAACGCGTGGCTGGACACAGCTAGTTTATGTATATTATCAGACTGCGGATCTATTCTTTGTTTATGTAAATATTGGAGGATCCACGTGTCAACTGAATGGTTAATATATTATTATCATTGTTCTTTAAAACACTTTGCTTAATTTAAATTATAAAAACATTCCAAAGATTAAAGGTTGTAGTAATAATTATCATTCTTATACGATTCGTTTTAAATTTAAAATTTCGTCATATTTACCGGTGCCGTAATAGGTATGTAGCTTGATATTTGAAACTAAAATCTTCCTTTTGACGTGATAACGTCTTATAAATTGATGAATCACCAATCTTATAAATTGATAAAACACCGGCTGCATGCACGAAAAAGTGTAACGTTCCTAACGTTCCTAACGTTCCGCCTGACCCTGTGCGTGCTTTTCTCGAAAACGGCCCTAACGATTTGGATGAAATTTACTGAAAAGGGATTTTGGGGAGCAAAAAATCGTTTTAGCTAGGTCTCATCTCTCGAAAAAATCGTTTTCATACAAATTTTATTATTATAAAAATCAATTTTTTGACGTATGAAAATACTTAAATATTGTAAAAGAAAGAAAGTTAAAAAAAACAATTATATTAGAGGTGGTGAGTAATTTTAATAAATAAAATTAACCTAAATTTGAAGCAAAAGATGCAATATCATAGATCACGTAAAACTATCGTCCGTAAACCGACTTTACAGACAACCAATTTTTTTCTTTACACAACATTGTCAAAATAAAAAATTCTTTCACCGAACTACGTCCATGTTGCATTGTTGTACTCATTACATGATAAGTTCCTGGTTCGATCGGAGGCCCGTGGCATTTTGCCCGTCCTGCCACCTTATTGTTACGCCAAGGTTTATAGGATTTCAAAGAAATGTGCCTTAGTTATATCGATCATATTTGTTTTAACGCTTTAGTTTATTTTTTATTTATAATATACATTTTTTTAAATTTTATTTTTAAAAATGTTTTTGCAATGACATAATGACAAACTTAAAGTGAATGACTAAAGTCTAATTACCTTGCAACTAATTAAGGAGTTAAAGAAAAGAAACCCATTCTAAAATAATTGGTGTTAAGAAATATTATATTTAGGTGACCGATATTTATAGTTATGTCCAGTTTAAAACATTAAATGTGAATTCACAATGACTAATCTTTACAAAAAATAAATAAACAATGGTCACTACTCGAATTTTTGACCATATCGGCAAGTGATTACGTATTTGAAATAGAAACCTTAGGTAATTTAATTGTTTTAAATAAAATAGAGCTGAAAGTTAATAAAACAAGTAATTTGATGCGTAGAAAACTAGTTTTTTTTTAAATTGAATAAAAACTGGTCACTTCACGGGTGCAGGTATATTGTAGTGTAGTGGCGTAGTGCATAGATAGTGGGGATTCGTGGAATATTACTGCAGGGACTAGGTAGGCAAGTAGGCATGTAATGTACTATGGTATTAGTACAGTGTGCGATTGTGTATCGCTGTGTCATTCGTGTCATTGTAATGTCACAAATGGTGAAGAAGGATTGTATTTGATGTAAATTTGTAAATAATTTAAAAATGGCACCGAATTTAAGTAAATTTGCAACTCGTAATAGTTTAATAAGTGGTGCAGTTGGTATTTCAGCAGCATTATGGATATTTGCGAACAGAAGAAATGCACGTAAAGCAAGGTAAATGTGAGGTTACAATAATGAAATTTCAGTTCATAAAATGTTATATTGCTAAATATTTAAATAATTTAACGTGTCATGTGCTATTTTAACAAGTTTTGTGAACAACTATACGTTTTGTGTACTAATGAATACAAAATGAAATGAAATCTCAGTTGACAGTTCAATACTAACCTAGTATTTCTTAATATTTTTTAAGACGAAAAAAGCTACCAGAAGATGAAATACAATACATGATATCAGAGAAAAATGACAAAACCAAAGTGAAAGCTCATGTTGACAGACAGTTTGTCAGACAGCTGAGAGAGTTATTGAAAATAGGTATTCCGGGATGGCTGACTGTAGAATCCGGTTTGCTGTTTATGGTTGCTCTAAGTTTAATTGCAAGATCACTATGCGATATTTGGATGATTCAAAATGGTACTATGGTCGAAAGGTAAACATTATAAATTATTTATTTTAATAATAAGCACTAAAAATATAAATACTTTGAGCACTACCTGTAACCTGTACCCGCGACTTCGCTCACCTTTGATTGCAAACAGACAGACAAACCAATTTGTTTGAAAATGAGATGTTTCTACGTGACTTCGATAATTATAAAGACTAGTTATACGTAAAGGAATTTTGTGAAAATTTGGAAATTTCAAACAGATTTTTCTTAACAATTTTATAATATAGGTACCTACCTATGCATAAATGTATTTTTTCTGACTAAATATTATTGATTAATATTATCAACAAGACGTCAATAAATTTTACCAGGGCATAATTAGCAAATTATTAGACCGTGTTACCTAGAAGCTAATGAACAGCTGAAATATTAGCAAAAACTGTTAAAATTGTTCACTTGACGACTTGAGTACAAATGACAATAGTTGATAAGAATGTCGTTATTAAATGCATAAAAGATCTTTTTTTCAAAATTTTCGTATTTAACAATGGTTCCGCTCAGTGAAATTTGACAATCTTCAAAATTGAACAACTTTTGCTGCTCAATTAACCACAGACATCCTGCCAGGTCATGAGGTCTGTAGCCAGGAGACTTAGCTTCCTATGCTTACCATGTTTCGAAACGGACCGTTTTCTGGCTCTGTTATCACTACCTGTGAAAACTTCGATTCTTTCCACCAGTATTTGGCATAGTTGCCAACATTGTTTAACTTTATAGACACTACACACAAGTAAGCCATGAACGTATGTGCGTTACCCAGTGGCTGACGCCATATTGATTCATGCGGCAGATATCGGTTCACTTTACGCTCGAGCTGGATATCCTAGTTACAGACTTCATGTGCTAGCTCTTTGATACATTCATGATTTCATCAGGGAGGTTGAAATACCATTCTACAAAATAAATGCTCTAATTCTTGCCCTATAATAGTATAATATACATACATCGACGAGTTGTGACATAATGTCAAACGAAGGCTAGCGAGTTTTAACAGTTACCCATTACATCATTGCGCCCGAGATATACTTACTATATTTTTCGCACTTCATTTTCAGTATGCTCTCAACGTTTTTGACAATTCAGTTGTCTAGCAAACATATTCAAAATCGTGTGTAATATGTGCATATGCATAAAGTTAAAATTCTCTACAATTAAAAAGTAATCTGTCCAAACCACTAGATCGACCTTGATTTTATATTTACATAGTAATTATTGTTCTGGTATTTTTCATCTTTTCATTTACTTATAGACTCTTACAAGTTACTCAACGATTCTTTCATAATAGGCAGTCGGTTTTGATTATAATAGTTCAATTTTACCGACACATTCTCGGCAAATTTGTATTTTTGTGAATTAAAATTTACATTGTTAAGAGTATTAAACATGCTAATTATTGCTCTCACATACCTTAATTTGGGATCATTGAGCTGTAGATATGGAGTGCTAATGTACTACTGCGCATACAAACCGACAAGAAAGAGAAGGCGATAAACACGGTAATATGTAGATCTCTTGCTATATGTTATTGAACAAAGACGGAATGACTACCGTAATTATCGCTATGTCTTTTCATAGTGTTCGCGCAGCTCAAACTAGCACTGAATATAGTGTTCAACCGAAACTATTTTTTACGACCGAAACCGAATTTCGGCTTCAGTCTCAGTTTCGGCCGAAACCGAAATTACAAGGTTTCGTGAGGAAAAAAATATGTTTAGGTATAGGTACACAAAACAAAAGAAGAAAAAATCTTTCATCTTAAGAACAAAATCATTTCTTCGAAACTTTGGTCATTTTGTATGGGTACTCTTGTTAACGAACTACAATAAAATTTAAATGAATAAGTATACCTACCTACCAAATACAACAAGAACATGTCTGATTTCAGCGCGAAACCTCGCGAATATGTAAGTCTGTTTCAGCCGTAGTTTCGGCCGGATTGCAGCCGAAACTGAAACTAAGCCGAAACCAGTTTTTTTGCCGAAACTAGGCCGAAACCGAAAGTTCGGTCGGACACTAACTATATTTACAGTTCATTGAGCAGGACGCTCTTTTGCCTTTGGTGTGTGCTAAACAATACTATCGAAATACAGCTATTTAAACATTGAAATATCTTCCACTCTACAGTACTTTAATATAGTCGTAAATTACAGACGCTCGATAGCGTAGGTCATTAGCGCGTGACATAGTCGATGCCTTACGGTTTTTGTCTTTTATTTGCTGTGGGGCTTATGTCGCAATCAGATAGAGATTTGAAGAATTGCGAAAAGTCACTCAAGCTCAATGTATTATTTTCAATTAAAATAATACACAAATCGTATTCTTAATTTAATGTAAAATTGAAAGTTGAAAATTACATACAATTATTAATATAGTTTTTTCAGAATAGTGTAAAGTCCGAAAGAATGAAAGAAACATGTTTATGTGTACCACAAAATTTTTTGCCCAACATCCGTCATATTTAATTTGTTGTGATTATAATATTTTTTCTATGTCTTTTTTGTAATTTGTATTTTTTGTGCCATGTATATTATTTATGTTCATTACTTGCCTTTTTGTTCATCGATATTCGAGTTCTAAACTTCTAATATAAATAGTAAATACACACAGAGAGAGAGATTGTAGATTATAGACGCTCAACAGCTAAGGTTGTCAGCGTCATTAATAGTAAATACAGACCTAATTTTTCTTAATTCACATTTATATGTAAAATTGACACTTTTATAGAGATTTTAAGGGTATTTGAATCGCTGATTTCAGATCTAAAATCAAAATTTAAAACGGGGGACCATTCCTTGTAGGTATTCTTCATACGGCTGAAATGCACGTAGTAAATTTTCGAAATATTTACGATGTAATAAATAACATTTTAGAAATGAAGACACGTAGATGTCTAATCTACTAAGTAGAATAATAATTAATATTTATGCGTGCAATTATCTATACTTAAAACACTTTGTATGTAACTTTATTTTTAAATTATATTTCTTTGTCGATATTTAAACGGTACTTATAAAAAGCACTTTGGAAAAGTGTTCTCGTCCATTTTTTTAAATTACAAATTAAATTTGTACGTGATATATTCTGTAAACAATTCTTTTAAACAAAATTATCAATAGGTACCTATATAGGTATAAAACAAAATAATAATAATAATAGGACTAAATAAATTGTCCTCCACCTTGTCGAAAGGGGTCATCCATAAATAACGTCACACGTTAATGAGGAGGAGGGCATCACCGGAATGTGACATAGTGTGACAAGGGGCAGGGGGGGTCAAAAGCTTTGTGACGTCACATGTTAAAATTCAAAATCCATAACGCGAAATTTATATGTGAATAAAAAACTTTAAAAATTTACAAAATTGATCTATATTTATTAATAATTTAGCACCCTCGCTATGAGATTATCTCTTAAGCAACAACAGTTAACTTTTAAGGCGGCGTTGTAATATGTAAAAATAAGAAATAAATAAAAACAACTGTTTTATTTTTAAATCAAAGCATAAATTTGAAAAATGTGTGACGTCATATCAGGGGGGAGGGGGTTCTGAAAATGTGACAACCTGTGACAAGGGCGGAGGGAGGGGTTAAAAAGTCCTAAAATTCGTGTGACGCAATTTATGGATGGCCTCAAAGCATAACGTTTCCTGATACTCCGCAGCATTTTGCTTATTGCGCACTGTCTCTAATTATCTTGAATTCGGGATTTTAAGTCTTCTAGATTTTCTGAAGTTTTTACGTAAAATTCATTTAACGTACTAAAGAAAAACATCTAAGGGGCTCAAATCTGGTGATCAAACATGACAGTCTATTCCCTTCTTACTTCCAAATTCCAATAGTAAGTTATTAAGGCAAAACAAAACGCTTAAACGGTATTCATGAAAAACTGTTGTTTAAAAGTAGAGAAATATCTAAGCTCACTGAATGCGAACGACCAATAAAAAAGGACTTAAAAAAAAGAACGGTGATGATATATGTAACTGGTTAATTGATTTCAAAATAAGTAGTTTTCGAACAATAAAAAACGATGGAAGGAGAAATCACGAGATCTCCCAGCGTTGCTATTATTGACCGTCAGGTACATGTAAGCTAATCTTGGCTATTTAATCCGATTATAACAAAGTATCTACTTTGATAAGCATATTATCAAATATTTTAATTATCATCATTACCGATATGTTTACTAGGTGGTTCGATACTCAAAGTACAAAAAAGTGTGAATATCTAAAACCTTGCGCGCGATTAAAATAAAACTTCTTTTAATTTTTTTACCACTCTCACTTTTTACAAATCACTCGTAAATTAAATAGCACTGACTATATGCTTTTTGGCTTGCGTTCGAATCGATGTTTCCTACAGATGCGTTTTAATAGCTGAAACTGCGTAAACATGTTTCTTCCGTCCGAAATAAAGATCTTAGTTATGCCTAATGAAATTTTACTTCAAAATTGGTATATACAGTGTGTCCCCGGAGTTCACAATAGGTGAGGTTGACCAAAAATTTTCGAATTGGAATTTCATATTTTGGGATTCCGCCCTGCTTGGTCTGAA
Organism: Xanthostigma xanthostigma; assembly: GCA_963575645.1. NCBI lineage: Eukaryota > Metazoa > Arthropoda > Insecta > Raphidioptera > Raphidiidae > Xanthostigma > Xanthostigma xanthostigma. The sequence goes on from OY754468.1 coordinate 21,758,143, forward strand.
ACTTATTTTTCATAGTACGCAAAAGTGTCACTAAGAAAAGTTGGATCGGCCTACTTTGATAATAGAAGTAGAAAAATATTTATTATTAACGATTACATGATAAATCTTAGATGAGAAAACAGGGTGATTAGAAATGTTCAAATTAAAATTCTCATTTTTACAGTTTATCAAAAAAATAAATTCAACTCCAATTACTCTATTTGGCTTCCTCCACGCGATTGTTTTTCAAACAAAACAAAAGCGGATTTTATCAAAGTAGGCCGATCATTTTGAAAATTCGCATAACGCCATAATTTTTCATTGTGAACAACTTTTCTTAGTGACACTTTTGCGTACTATGAACGGAAAAGGTACCTACTTTACCTGAAACGAAAAGGGGTTTTGCTCAACTGTAAAGGCTTACTTGATTTTAAAAAAATCGAAAGTAAACTAAAAATAAGTTTCAGACCAAGCAGGTGGAATCCCAAAATATGAAATTCCAATTCGAAAATTTTTGGTCAATCTCACCTATTGTGAACTCAATCCGGGGATACACTGTATAGTATAGTAATTTATATATCCAATCTCTCACAAGTAATTCACGATTTCGACGCTGCCGCTACGGAAGGAAATTATTAGAAATCAGACGATTACGAGTTTTGCTTCTTCGATTGAAGAAGCAAAACTCGTAATCGTTTGGTTTCCTGAGATAGTTCTCGGGTGGGAGATATTCTGTTTGAAACAGTATATAGAAGCCTTGCAGAGGCAGCGTCGCAGGGCCTTCGTAATTTAGTGACAGAACCGTCTAATTTTTTCCACCTAACAAAGTTTATTTGCAGCAATATTTAAAAACTCGAGTCGCTTTGCAGAATCTTGCTGACAAAATAATATATTTGATAATGCATTGTGATCTACACTCACCCGGTTGATCCTGAATCCCTACTCTGGAGTTAGGCCGAGCATTGCGAGATGAGAGTTAGTAGTAAGCACGTGCGGCCAGGGGCGTATACAAATATATTAATTATAGTAAAGTATATAATTGAAAGAATATTTTTATTTTATACTTGCGCACTGGTCTAGAGTCTAAGATTGTAAAATACAACAATATGTACCTACTACTTTCTGTTTAAGGGTGTGGTAGCCATGTTGATATTTATTTTATATGACGAATATAAAAAGCAAAATTCGTCGATATCTTTTTTCTTTTTTAATTTTGCTATTACTTTCCCTACTCGACCGACTTTCTGTAATGCAAATAATAGTGCACACAAAGTTATAACAGGTGCATTTTATAATTGCAAATTTATAATTTATTGTGGAAAATAATGTTTGTGTTCAAGCCACATAATTTTACATAAATATTTTTAGAATTTATATTATAATATGTCTAATGTCAAAAGGTTGTTTTGGCGTAGGAAAACACTTTTGTTTGCGGGTAGACACAATGACGGATTATCATATACGCTAAAACGTAAAGCGGCACTACTCCGAAGGGCGTCAAGAATCGAAATTTCCGTAATAAAGAATTACATCTCACAATAGCAATTTTCATTCTTTTACACTAATGTCTAAAGATGAAACAAGTCAACTTGATTTAAAGAAATACATATTCTTGGATCAAAAATACCCTCGGGAGCATATAATAATGTTTTTGGTAGAAAGCTAATGCCCGAGAAGAATATGATGATATGATATTTATTTAGTCAGGATACATGCATCTAGTTGACACGTCAACGAAATAGAAAATTCAATTATATAGGCTGAATAATTTTCAAAACAATAGTCTTATAAATGTCTTTTTGTTGCCAACGGTAGTTTTATTGCTTTTTTACTTCGTGTATCATAACTATGTTTATTGTCCATCCTCCGCCAAAGCATATCTTGCCATATTTCTGTGAGCGAAAAGCAACAAACAAAAGCGAAAGATGCGTGGAGTTGTCATAATCTTTTCTCGAGGAAAGATGCCCCAATGTGATTGTCTTCTATTCCAATTCAACCTGGCAGTCACTAGAGACTTTTGCTTGATGAAAACGCTTTCAAAAGAGACGCTATGACAAGGCATGTAACCTATTAATTAATTTTGTTTCAGTGCCATTGTAGATATGAACAGAGAACTGTTTTTAAAACGATTAATGAAATTCTTTGCTGCAATGCCACTGATATCCGTTGTAAACAACGTAATGAAATGGTCCATCGGTGAATTAAAGTTGAGGCTTCGATGCAATATAACCAAACATTTATACGACGAGTATTTAAGTTCATTTACTTACTATCGAATGTCGAATTTGGACAACCGAATTGCAAATGTTGATCAGCTGCTTACGACCGACGTGGACAAGTTCTGTGAAACGGTTGCCGACTTATATTCCAATATCGCCAAACCTGTATTGGATATATCCATATACGTTTATAGGTTAACCGTTTCGTTGGGAGGTCAAACACCGGCGCTTATGCTAGGATATTTGTTTGTGTCGGGTGTTATTTTGACACATCTTAGAAGACCGACCGGCCGGATGACTGTACAAGAACAAAAACTAGAAGGACAATTTAGACATATTAATTCTAGATTAATAACGCATTCAGAAGAAGTCGCTTTTTATCAGGGAAATGGAAGAGAAAAGCTTACTTTAATGGCAAGTTTCAACAAACTTGTAACACATTTGCGAAACTTTTTGGAATTCAAAGTTATGATGGGTATTATTGATAACATTGTTGCAAAATGTAAGTACACATCAGTGTGTGGTTTATTGACAGACGTAGGAGCGAATTTGTGAATAGATTGGGTTGACTAGTCTAGTACTTCAAGTTTTTAGTCGCGGAATATTTCAAGCAAAACCCAAAAAGAAATCTACATTAATTGTTCTTGGTTTTTATCGTGGGTGTAGATACGGAGGAAGGGATTTAAGGATCCCTTCTTGAACATAATAGCTTTTAATAACCGACTAATAGTAAATAATATAACTTGATTTAAATAATGAGGAGTGAGGACACGCGCTAATTTTAGAGGCGTTACATTTTAAAAAGAAACACCCGTTCATATTAATTTTGGAAGCTAAGTAAAAGGTGAATGCTTCAAATTAGAATTTTAAATTTACTTTAAACGGAAATAGCAACCTATTTGTGAAACCATATGAACGTCAATAATAATGATGTTAATTATTCAAAATGTTAATGAATATGAATCATTTGGGCATTTTCGAAATTTTATTTTTGCAATATTTAAAAATTTACTGTAATGAAAAACGCATGCAAAGACATATAATAAAATACACTTGAATACGTAAGGAGATAATTTTTAACCTAGGGTTAAAATATAGAATTTATTTGTGAGGATTCCACAGTCGTAAAATTAACTCATACTCAATTATTTGTTTGTAGACATTGCAACTGTGGTTGGGTTTTATGCTGTGTCAATGCCATTTTTATCAAAAGATCACGCAATTGCCAATAGCGGTCATAATGAACGATTTAGATTATATTATACTTATGGTCGAATGTTAGTAAAATTAGCAGAAGCAATTGGAAGGCTTGTATTAGCTGGCCGTGAGCTAACTCGGTTAGCTGGTTTTACAGCAAGAGTAACACAGTTACGTCAAGTGTTAGCTGATTTAAATCAGGGTAAATATGAACGTACTATGGTGACAACTGGAGCAGATTTGAAACCAGGCGCTGGACGTCTTGTATTCAAAGACAACATTATACGATTTGACAATGTTCCATTAGTTACTCCCAACGGAGATGTACTTGTTAAAGAGTTAACTTTCGAGGTAAGAAAATATTGATTTAGTAACCTCTTTTTAATTCGACTCCATTGAAATTGTTCGCAATTTCAAATTTTTTAACATTAATTCAAACTAAACTATATTTTCAATATTAAACTTATATTGCTCCAGCCCATTTTTTCAGTAATGATAATTTTTTATTCCGTGTTTGATCCTAAAAAAATTGTTCAAACTTACCTCCATGTTTTTTTAAACAATAAAAAAATGATCATTACTGAAAAAAAAATAGTCTGAAGCAAGAAATGGTCCGAACGTTATTGATAGAGCACATCTTCTCTTATCCACTCAATAGTAAACAATTTTTATTCAGAACTTTTTCTTCCACACCCGCGACATTCTGGGATGTAAGGACGGTCCGTTTAAAATAGGACCTCCAGTATATTATTAAAGTTCAATTTTTTTGGAGTTTGTAAACAATCAAGATCGTCTGCCAATCTAATGAAATACAAGCCAAAAATTTAAGTTTATTAAAATATTTAAAAATCTATTTTTCGATGATTTTAGGTGCTTTCAGGCACAAATGTATTAGTATGTGGACCAAACGGCTGTGGAAAGTCTAGTTTATTCCGAATATTGGGCGAACTTTGGCCATTATTTGGAGGTACTTTGACTAAGCCTCCTCGCGGTAAGCTCTTCTATATTCCGCAACGTCCGTACATGACGTTGGGAACCTTAAGAGATCAGCTTACCTATCCGCACACACACGGTGAAATGAAACGCAGAGGAACAACTGACGATCAGTTATATGAACATTTGAAAAGGGTTCAACTTACTTATCTTGTAGAAAGAGAAGGAGGCCTTGATGCAGTGGCTGACTGGTTAGATGTCCTCTCAGGTGGAGAAAAGCAGCGAATTGCGGTACGTAAAATTGTTTAATTGGGTAGTGAGTATACCTACTTTCGATTCCTTTGTATCCGAGATCCTATATAAGGTTGAGTTAGTTCTTCTCACAGATTTTTAACAAAGCTATTTTTCAGTCATTTTAGCAAAGGTCAGCCTTCAGGCTAGCCAACTGTTTGTAAATATAAATGTAATAATCCCTATATTTAAATTCTCAGCGATACAAGTTTTTCAACTTGAAAAACTGACATGTTCTCCCAAAGCACAAGTTGTTAACATAGTTTTACCAATGGTAATTTTGGTAACAGCACCGGCACCGTCGCGAAGTTAAATACCTGTCCTTTCAGGAAGAAAAAACATAAAAAGCTATTTTTAAGAAAATAGAGACTAATGTAAAAATTGGTTAATGTTTCTGTTCATGGTAGCTGAATTAGGTTAAAAGTTATTATTACGAAAATTGTATAAGAAGTTACAAAACAAACATTCGATTTTTATGATGTATTGTCCCACTTATTTTATGTCAATTTTTGACATTTAATGAATAAATATTTATTTTAATCGTACAATGAGTCTCTGATAGTTTTTTTAACATAATCTTTTTTTTTTTAAGATGGCAAGATTATTTTATCATGCACCACAGTTTGCTATCCTAGATGAATGTACAAGTGCTGTATCAGTTGATATTGAAGGCAGTATGTACCAATACTGTCGTGAGGTAAATTTAATGTAATATTAATTATTATAGATGCAATTATGTGTACTCAGGCGTGGCAGATTCACTTGAAAAACGGCATTTTATGGCGAACTTCGTCTATTTTTGCAGTTTATTGTGTATCGATTATTATTACTAGATGATCCGTTGCTTTTACTGTTTCCTCGAACTTAATTACGGGCTTAAGTTAATCACTCGAATCTATAATTACAAAGCAGCTTCGCTCTTTTGCTCGAATTTAGTATCATATTCCACACCACTTTTGACCTAAACTTCACTTCCATCCAACTTGGAATGGACCCGATTTTCACCCGGGCGTAGACGAGCTGCACAGCTATTATTGTACTTAAATTTTCCTCAAAAAATAAGCTACTGAATGGGAAAACCGTAGGAATTTAGAAATTCTCAAAAGAATAATTTTTACAGCAATGCAGTTTTAAAGTAATCAAAAAGGGAATGTGAACTTTACAAAAAGAATGTTATAAAATGACGTCATAGTTTTAAAGGATCATAAGTAGAGAAAATAAAGGTACTAATTTATTTTTAGGTCGGCATTACGCTTTTTACTGTATCTCATCGTCGTTCGCTCTGGAGACACCATGATCATTTCTTACAGTTTGATGGACATGGCGGCTATAAATTTCAAGCAATTGAACCTGACACTGAACAATTTGGTTCATAATTGTCAACTCTTCAAGTAATGCCTAGTTCAGATGGCAATTAATATATTCTATAGAAAAGGGGTATTACGTTGTATTTTGTATAACAACTAATTTTTGTTTAATTTTAGGGAAATAGTATGCAATTTTACAAAAAAGAAACTTTATCTTTTACTATGTCTTATCTAAGGGATGTACTCTTTTAGAGCGAAACGCATTTCTTCATTGTTTATCTGTCCATTAATTAACAAACGTTTTTTTAGGATTTCGTATAGTGAGGAAAAACGGAACTCTATTGGATCACATTTGTGTCTGTCTGTCTGTCAAAGCTTATTTTCTCCGAATCTACTGGATGAAAAAATTTGAAATTTGGTACATATATAGAGTTAGATGACCCAATCGTGAACGTATAGCGAAAATAAACGAATTCCGATTTTGGGGGTAATTTTGGGTAGCAAATTAAAAAAATAAAAAAAAAATCAAGTGCATGTGACGATATCAACTGAAAGGGTTCGCTATGAGGGATACAAATGTATTTTTTTATAATTTTAAAATGTATAGTTTAAAGAAAATATACGAAAATCGAGCATCCCCCTCCTTATCTCCGAAACTGCTGAGCCTAAAATTTTGAAAAAATAGGGAATATAGGGCCTCAGTCATAGTTTACAGGACAACCTAAATGAAAATCCTAAATCTCGAAATTCTCACGAAAAGCGGAATGGTAGGACACACTCTACACGCGAGTTTGACTCGCACTTGACCTGTCTTTGAATCATAAGTCGTACATATTCATCAATTTTCTGTAAGACTATTCCAAATTGTTGATCTGACATTCAATTAATTACATTTGAAATTATGAAGGGCTAGATTAATTGAATTTTCAGTTGATTATTAAAAATAATAGCAAACTGAAAATATTAATCGACCGTAGACCCATATAACCCTGGAAATTGATCATTGTGATCAGTCGATGATTATGAAACGGAAAACGATTTTATTGTTTAATCAAAATGACCATAAACTTGGAAAAGTAATGGAAAGATAAGAAAATAGAAACAATGGTCAGGATAAAAATATAAATAATAATTTCTGATGCAGAAGTGACTGAGCTCCGTGACTAATGATGGTAATCTCAGTTAACAGATTGATGATGACGTATAAACTCATTGAAAACTGTTTAAGATACTGGAAATGTGTTTTTAAAACATATATTATAATGTGTCTCATATCTGATATTTTTTGTCAAACAGTATCAGTAATTATAATTGGAAAGAGTATTTAATAATTTTTTTTCTGTAAAGATGCGTTTATGTCCCATGCACTACAAATATACATCACAAAATTATTTAACTTATTGTGGAAGTATATGTCTGTATAATAGGTATATTTAATAATTATGATTAGTGTCATTTTTTTAAAACGAAGGTGTTTTTAACTGAACATTTTTTTTTTCATTCGTGCGTGATATTTTAAAAGTTTAAGCCTTAAGTATCGCAAAGGCCTTAGAAAACCAAGAGGTTTTTTTAATTAACATTTTGTTGAATGAAGAAAAAACAGAGAAAGTGGTCACAAAATGAGATTGCGTTTGGGGGCATCCAAATGCGTAATCCTCTACTGATAATAGGTAACCTGTTATGTGAGTAAATTTCAAATTTATCACAAAAATGTTTTTATTATAGTTAGAAATACTTTTACACATTCCTGGAGTTGAATAATAAATTCGTACCATGTAACAATATTGGGTTATTTGGTTTGAAAAAAATATTAAATTTTTATCTTTTTAAAATAATTTATCATAGACAATATTGAAATATGAAGAGTGTCATAAATAATTAATAACAAAGTTTTAAAAAGTAAATAATAAAAAATAATCACGTCGCAAAACGCGGCACCAATGTTTGGGACGTCACAACTCACAATGTTGAAAGATATTTGGTTACAATGTCTGTAAGAAGTTCTGGTTTCTCACATTAGATATTCATATTAGAACAATATGTCACTCGCGTTCGGGTTCTTTTGACTTAGTTTAAAGTTAAATTTTAATCAAGTAACGGGAATAATTGTGAGTGTATTGATTAAATTTTTTCAATTGCTATTTAAAGATAGGTATATTAATTTTCTGTTTTAAAATTCTAGAAAAAAAAATATTTCTAACGCAAATCGTTTGCTCCCTGTACAAGAGTTTTCATAATATTCACTAGCATAATCAAAAATGAAAAATATTGTGCGGTAAAAGAAAATTCAGTCAAGGGAATGTCAAAATGTTAACAAAAGCTTAGTATGCTTGAGCACAGAACATATTTTTTAATCTAATATTGTAGGTAGGTACTTAGATCATTTTTTATGAGTTTTTTTTACTGTTTTGTATAGTCATTATTAAAATTTTTATTTATGTAAAATATAACATTTTAAATGTTCAGTTTAAAAAAAAAAACAATAGATTGCTCAAAAATGTTTTTTTTTTGTCCTACGTATGTTAGGTACCTATTCCCAACCTACCTCATAGATCAAGGGTACGGAAACTTTTAACTTAAGATCATCCTAACAACGTAGCGTTCCTGAAGATTGACTGCTTAAAGGACAAAGGCGTCGCAATGTAAAAATTCAGTGGGGTCAAGTTGTAAACAGTGGCTCAGTTGGGTACAGTGAATCATTGCAAAAAACGAAATAAGATTGATCGATAACGTCATTATTTTCATAATATAACAATGTATATTTGCCGTGAAGTTGTCTATAGTAAACGTCAGTCACGTGTGCTTTTCAGTTCAAGTGATACATGTAATTGTTTGTTTTTATGTGTCAAAACTTTTTTTTACGAAATAAGCTTCATCGTACTTTAGTCAATTGAGGGTACTACTTATTTGCATGTTTTTGTTTCATTGCAAACTGCATATATTTAGGTACATTTTAACGTAACAATTATAATCCAAACCTAAACTAAAGTTAAATTTTTTGACGTGAGATATCAAAATAGCCGGTCAGTACACAGTGGTTCAAGTAGACTGAGTAGACAGTGAATCATGATCCACTCTGTATCTAACATTTTTTTTTTATTTTAACAAAAAAAAGAAAACAAGTGAACCGGCTGCTATGGCTATTATCACTACAAAATGATTACAATACTGCAAAAAATTACAAATTTATTACTAATAATGGAATTTTACTTATTAGATAGGTAAGTATGGTAAGTAACCTAACATTTTACTAATCAACCAGTTAATGTCTGCATTTTTTGACGTGATAACGTATTATAAATTGATAAAACACCGGCTGCATGCACGAAAAAGTGTAACGTTCCGCCTGACCCTGTGCGTGCTTTTCTCGAAAACGGCCCTAACGATTTGGATGAAATTTACTGAAAAGGGATTTTGGGGGGCAAAAAATCGTTTTAGCTAGGTCTCATCTCTCGAAAAAATCGTTTTCATACAAATTTTATCATTATAAAAATCAATTTTTTGACGTATGAAAATACTTAAATATTGTAAGTAGGTTTTGGAATTTTATGAACAATTGTTTATGACAGTTAATCTTTGAGACTTAAAATAAATACGAAAGAAAGAAAGTTAAAAAAAACAATTATATTATAGGTGGTGAGTAATTTTAATAAATAAAATTAACCTAAATTTGAAGCAAAAAATGCAATATCATAGATTCGAATTATTATATAAATTTAGGTTATGTATTACGGAATACGTTATCACGTAAAACTATCGTCCGTAAACCGACTTTACAGACAACCAATTTTTTATTTCATTTCTTTGATAAAGCATCGATAAAACCCATTTTTAATTATAGTGATTCACTGTAAACCTACACGAGACACTGTGTACTCAAGGCTGAACCACTGTACCCATCTAGCAGTACACATAGTGAATCATTTTCTACTTAAAAAAAAAAACTTATAAAACATTTTCCTTTGTAGATAATGAAAAAAATATAATGAAAACTTAAATTTAAATAACCACACTATACAGATGTCATATTTTAGATTTCTTGGTACCTTAAAATTTTATGATATAGGCATAGCCAATAGAAAAAAAGTGGTCCACTGTTTACAACTTGACCCTACATAAAACTGTCACAACGCATCGCGTTTGTGTCAACACGTGAGGATTGGCCTTCAGTGTTGCCATAGAGAAGAGAGGTTTAGTGTTGCTGAAGCCAACCCTAATGTTAAATCTTTAAATCTCTTCAGCAAATATTTTACAGTCTGGTAGTTTGTCAGGGGCCAGGGCCAACCTTACACAATCAGAAAGATGAGCATCATTCTAGAACAGGGGCGGGCAAATCTTTTGATCTTCGGGCCACATTGCTGATGAAAATTTGGCCGTGGGTCAAAAATTTGGAGATCAAAAAAAAGGTCCTATCATTTCCGCAACAAAAAGATCTTTTCTCGTCGTTGGAATTTTTGGAAAAAATTAATTCCAAAAACTCCAACGGGATACTAAAGTTGAATGGATTTATGATTTTTCTGGCTTAGTCCGACCAGCGAAACCCGTTTGTGAAAAAAATGGCGCAATTTGCAATTAAGGCAACAAAAAAAGGTGATCGTTAATTACTCGAGAAGTAATTGACCGATGACGCTAAAATTATTCATGCATGTTTGGGTCAACATAGACATAATTTTTGAGAATTTTCAGCCATCTATGTGCGGTCATTTTTTTTTTAGTAAAAAAATAGTGAAAAACCGTGTTTTTTTAACTTTCGGGAATCGGGGCTATTTGCAAGTTAACAATTGCACTTAGCGACGTCTGTCAGTGCTCATTTTTTAAGGAACAACTTTCTCAATGCATATGCTATACTAAAAGTCAAGAGGAACGGAGATATTGAAGGAAATATAGAAAAAAACACTATTTTCGTCACTAATTGTTAATTATAAAATCAAGCACATCAACAATTTGTAAGCAAACTTAGGGGGTTGAACTACACCCTAAAACGAAGCGATTCCAACAATAATCTCGCCTGTGCCCGAATAATACACTTTTTAATGTTTTTACCTCGTCGCCGTCTAGCCTACTAGGTAGTGTTAATAAGTGACCGGGTGCGTATAGACCCCCTCAAAAAAAATCTTGCCGCCGCCAGTTCACAAAATGTTTGAATCATGACGTAGCAATAATGTGCATGCATAGAAGAATTCAATTCAACGTTTCGTTTTCTATAAGCGTACTGATTTAATAAAGATCGGCGATATTTTCCACAAACGTTGAAAAAATCGCAAGGTATTTACTTCGCATTGTTTAATTTTAATGTGATTGTGGTAGGGTTGCCAGATTGGGAAATCAAAATTTCTGGACAATATTCTAAAATATCTGGACCAAAGGATTTTAGGCTGGACAAAATAAAAATCTGCATTAATCAACCGAAACACGACATATAATTAAGTAATATGTACTTACTTAGGTATTATTGTTATAAGAAAAACGAAAATATGAACTATTGAGCTGAACAGCTGAAATTGGTACAAAAACAGAGGTAGCTTAATCTAACAGTCAATGGTACCTATCAAGTCACTTTTTGCCTCATATATTTAGTATTTCCCTTAGCCGCCTTTATCATTTTAGAACCTTTCTCTGTATTTAGAAAAGATTTAAAATTAGTACAGTTTTCTTCAAAGTTTAATCGAATTATTAGCTCTGGCGGTGCATGTCTTTTTTATTTTTAGCTGGACATTTTACCTTAAACCGGGACACTGGACAACGTGTAAAATTGCTGGACAATCCAGTCAAGTCCCGCCAATCTGGTAACCCTAGATTGTGGGCGGCAAATTTGGGAGACTACACAACACAATTTGCAAAATCTAAATAATTTGCCTCACATGTTACTTTGCTATCTTTTTAACATACCCATAGGCTTAATTAATTAATGGAACAAAATAATTGAGCCTATTTTTACGTTAACTATTTGAGGTGAAGGTGTCGGCAAGTCAGCAGCCTTTACTAAGAAATATGCAAATCCGGTACTGCCTGGAACCCATTTCACATCTTTTGTGCTGTATTCAAATTTAAAAACTGATAAAAATTAAGACAAAATATTTGTAATGCTAGTTATTATCATTTATATATTTTTATCAAAAAAATTTTAAAATTATACAATCTAAGTTCATAGTTTACACTAAATAAACGGATATTTTGTAGCTACCCACTGCAGTTATTATTACTTGTTAGTTGTTTATTTTCAGGTCCGTCTGTCGTTAGATTCAAATCTTGTTTGATGTAGAACAGTAAATTTCTGATTCCATAAACTAGGGTAACCAATACGTCCAATTTTTCGATATACTCGTAAATTTGACGTTTATCACCCATTCATACACCTATACATAAATGTTTTCAAAATTTTCAAAATCTAGTTTTGATCAGTTGCGTAACTATACCACCTGAGGCCCGTGGCAAATTCATCGGATGAGGCCCTCCCTTAATATAAAAAAGCTTCATGTAGTAGTTTCGTCTGTATAAATCACGAAGTAAAGTAAATATTTGTATAATTCCCGTATGTTCTTGAGTTAATACCTAATTTAAATTGATTAAATACAAAATTTATATTTTTTACCAAATGTCATAAATGTTACGTTCCTCCTGTCCTAACGACCTCTCGGACCGGGAGCCCCCTCAGATCAGGGGACCGTGGTATTTTGCCCGTTCTAACACCCTATTGTTACGCCACTGGTTTTGATGTGAATCATCTAATCGCGCGTTTGGTTGGGAGTAAAATCATGCAATTGGCGCGACGCTGTTATGGCGCAACATTGTGATGATACGTCGTTACGTTATTAGTTACAAGTATTTCGTTAGATGACAGCACGTAACGCTTGCTGTGTGTATTAGTTCAATCAACGAAGACCAAACACTGCCAAATAGGGAAAATAATTCGTGTAAAAGCGATTTTTGGCATAGTTGTAGGGGAGGGTGTCTGAAGCAACATACTCAAAGTACTGATGGATGGGGGTGGAGCTAAGGGGTGGGGGGTGGCGTTAAGGTCCCCTTTTAAAGTTTTTCTTATATATCTCGTAAACGGTGGCTCATAACAAAAAAAATTTTTTACTCAAGCAATCTACATAAAATTCTCTACAAAAAAGGTCCTGTACACTTTTTCGCTGGGATTAATATTTAACGAGATATCAAAGAAGAAAAGTTAATTATGCTCAATTCTCGCGTTTTTACGTATTGGTTCAAACTGCTGGCGCACACGGCACGTTTCTGTAGCGTCGTCGGGCGCAAGGGACTGGCAGGCCAGAGGTGGTACAAACTGTTATTTTTTAATAACAGTTCCGTTCCGTTCCTGTTCCGCTTACGGAACAGTTCCAAAAACCTGTTACTTTTTAACAGTTCCAACGTTGGAACCTTGACATTCTCGGAATAGCTTGTAACATGCAACTTACAAAAATTTCAAATTATGAAATGTGTATGATTTGTATTTTTTCGTGAATTAATTCTATTATTCAAGTTTAATAATTTAAGGTACCTAATTATTAAAAATATACTTTTACATAATGTAAGTAACAGTTGTTCTGCAGAATGCATATACTATGACAAAATCAAATAATATTATTTCACCACAGTTCAATATTATTCGCGTATGTAATATACAATTAATAAGCCGTCCAGTTTTGTCTGAAACTTTGCGACGCATGTTAATGTGATGGTGTGTTACCTACTAAAATCGACTTTACGTACAATGTACGCTAGGCGTAGGTGAAGAGCATAACTGTTGCAGTTTGCAAAGTAGGTATAATAATAATAATTGACAACGGGAACGGAGAATGTTTATTTTATGCAGAAGAACGCCCGTTATGTTATTCGGAACAGTCGAAGCATTGGAACAGCCCGGAACAGGTATTTTATTATACTGACAACTGTTCCAATCTGTTCCTCGTTCGAAACCGTTCCAAAATAACTGTTCCTAGTATTTTGTACCATCTCTCACTGGCGGCAAGGTCACCGCCAACCAATCACGACGCACACGTGGAGTATGAAATGGAACCCGTCCTCCAACGTTTCTACGATTTGCCATCAAAACATTACCTACGTCCAGAAACATTACGGTCCAAACTGTATGGTGGTTTTTGATGGTTACAGTGATGTCAACAGCACTAAACGCGCAGAGCAGAAGCGACGAGGTCTGACTAAAACGTCGGTTGATATTAACTGTAACGAAAATACGATCATCACTGTTAAACAGGAGCATTTCCTCGACAACGAAAAAAATAAAACGAGGCTGATTCAGTTCCTCACCGAGAAAATGACAGCAGCAGGGATTGAAACAACTGTTGCAACAGAAGATGCTGATGGTACTATTGTCAGATGCGGGTTGGATAAGGCTGCCATTCATCCAACTGTTGTAATAGTTGGGGAAAATGTCGACTTGATAGTCCTCCTCATGGGATTGGCTCCACCAAATATTAACGTGTTCTTTATGAAACCAGGGCGTGGAAAGGTGGAAACCAAATTGTTTTCAGTGCGACAACTTCAACAGTTTCCACTTGCCAAGACAATTCTCCTTCTCCACAGCTTCTCCGGATGCGACAAGTGGGAATTGCTAAGCTGTTCACGGATAAACCAGACCTGATCCAAAAAATTTCAGACATTTTTAATGAGCCTTCAACATCACCTGAGAGTATTGAACAGGCCGGCGAGAAACTGTTTCTGGCCATTTACAAAGCGTCTAACCAGGAACAAAATCTAAATAAATTACGATACTCAGCTTTTTTGAGAGCATCAATGAATCCGAAATCAGATCAGGCCACTCTTCGTCCTACCAGAGAAGCTTCGAAGCAGCACTCGTTGAGAGTGTACCTACAGGTATCATTAACCACAGAAGTTGTCAAATATATATTAAATATATATTTGAGCTAAATACTTACGTTGATCTTATTACATCTTTTACAGATACAACAATGGCTCAGCAAGCCCCTACCACCTACTCAATGGGGCTGGGCCAGAGGAGACGATGGCATTAAAGTCGGTGACAACAAACGATCCTGTGGCACCTGACTCCATACTCAACAGCATATTTTGCCGATGTAGGACTGGGTGTGGGGTGCGATGCGGCTGCCGGAAAGCAGGAATTGCCCGCTCCAGTGTTTGCGGGGTATGCTCCGGCTCATGCACTAACGGAGCCCCAATCGAAAACACCGTCGACGATGATGTTGATGATGATATTATGTTAGATTTAGAAGATAATTGGAATTTTTTTTAATACATGTCATACCTACTCAAAGAACTGTATCTTTATTTTATTATTGACCATCTTCTTTCCTTCACGTCTCATTCAATATTGATCCCAGCGAAAAAGTGTACAGGACCTTTTTTATAGAGAATTTTATGTAGATTGCTTGAGAAAATTTTTTTGTTATGAGCCACCGTTTACGAGATATATAAGAAAAACTTTAAAAGGGGACCTTAACGCCACCCCCCACCCCTTAGCTCCACCCCCATCCATCAGTACTTTGAGTATGTTGCTTCAGACACCATCCCCTACAACTATGCCAAAAATCGCTTTTACACGAATTATTTCCCCTATTTTTGCTTCTTTGAGTGGGCTATATGCTTTGGATTGTAACATGACCGACGACTCTTATTTTTTTTCTTTTCTGAGCAGATTCCTCAAAAAGGAAGGAATTATTTTTGAAAATTTTTTTTTTTATTTGCGGCCCTTTTTCATAAGGTAAAATTATTATTAGTGACTCCGGTCAATGATAATTTTAAGAATTTTACAATAAACTAGCCTTCCCTATGTGCATGATTTCAGTCGCGTGAACGTTGGATTAAACTAGTTCGAAATCACAAACAGAAACAAATTTTATTAGTACAAATATTCTATTTACCTACATAGTTTATCAATGGTTTGTTGAGATCCCCAGAATCTCTTCCGTGACCCAAAAAAGGTCGCAACCCACATTTTAAGACCCTGTATAAATTGTAAAATCAAATAATTCGAACTAGTAATCAGATCTATATAAAACTAGCGGTACCCGTGATTTTGCTGGCTGTCGGTTAATATACATAATAAGATTCTGCTGCTTTCTGATGCCCTGATGTGTACCCTATATTGAGTGAAATTAACGTTTAACACTTTTATTTTTTCGAAATTGATACTGTAGTTCTCGAGTTAAGTACAACTAAGTCAACCCGCACAATGCATGAGAACTGTGCCGCTTATATTACAAGTTTAAGTTTGTGACTTACGTAAATTTTGAAATATAATATATTATAGTGTCCACATGTATTAGCTGCAGCTATACTTTCCCTGTAGCGTCTCACTCAGCTCAGCAACGCAGGTGAGTAGGGTCCAGCGTCTCATTTACGTTACACGTCCGCCACATGAATCTCATTCACTCTAGCGAGCGTAAAGAAGTTTCACAAATGTGAACTGTAGTGGGACGTCAGTCAAATTTGAATTTTAAGCGAAATTCTAGTAACTAAATTTCGCCCTGTCAACTGAAAAATTCTATAGTAACTGAATATCGGTCTGTACTCTGTAACTAAATTTCACCCTGTAACTAAATTTTGCTCTGTCATCTAGTTGTCGCCTTTAACAAAAGCCAAGTTATGATCCAACGCATACACAAAGCAAGCGTCAAGCGTTGTCATCTAACGAAATACCAGTAACTAAATTTCGCCGTTATCTAGATGTCGCCTTCAACTAAAGCCATGTTTGATCCGACGTACACAAACGTAACGTACTCACATATACTTTTATTCTATACTGAGCATAAGAATAAAATCGTAATCGAACTATTAGGGTGCAAACATAATATACTTCTGTCTTTTTTACGCCGTAAGCACTGGCCTATCCAGGAGGGCAAAACAAGCACTGGGACCCGGATTAATAAATTTCTAATTTGCTCCCTCCTGGGCCAAAAGCTGGGTACGCCCATGTTAACGCCATAGAAAAAGACAAAGTTTTTGAAACAGAGATACTTTATTCAGATTGAATGCAAGGTACATCAACCAATCCTATCATCGGAGATATCAATGAATTACATCGAAGAAAGAGACGCAGATATATTTTCGATACGCTTTGTTGCGTTCACTCACCGCACATTGAGTAGATAGGCAATGATTCATATAGTTAATTAATAGATATATGCGTCATCACATAAAACTGTACGATATTACTCCCAACCAAACGTGTCATTAGATGTTTCACATAAAAAATCAAATCGAACGTATTACTGAAATCTTAAATACGTGTTCGGCCAATCGTATGTGTACATTTCTAATTAGGGATTGTTACTCACTAGACATAAATTAAATATTGTTTTGTTTATAATGAATATAATAATTTAATTATGACGTTCACATTGACGAATCGTACAAAGTAAATATAATTCCATGTACTTGTCATGCAAGTGCGGTTCTGTATAACGATTCTCGAAGCATGCGCGCTCAGAGCGCTATAAATAAGTAACCCATCCCATTTTAATGTTTAGTTCGTAACGACATTCTTCAGTGTTTAGTTTGGTGCTACAGAAACTGTTTCCGTTTTGAGATTATAACATATTTGTGATATTTTACCGAAATGGCCGCTCCAATTGGTAAGCATTATTTCCAATTTTTAATAAACTTGAAAACAAGTAGGTGTACACCAATTTTTGTATGAATTATTCAAAAAAAATCTAGACCGGCTAGTCTTCCGTCTTAAAAGTAGGCTATTATTTTTTTGGGATAGGTAATAAATTTTTTTTTCTTTATTTTTGCAATACAAGTTTTCTAAGGCTGAACTTTTTTTAGTTTTATAATATTTAATAGGTACAAATCGTTAAATTCTAATCCAGCCGGACGCAGGTGTTATTTACCGGCGTCACCTTGAATAAATTACAATGGATTTTTTTCTTGTACCACCTCCAAATGTGTTCGTGTTGAGTCGTGGGCACTGTAATGTTCCAAGTCTTTCGATCCATATTCAACGTATTCAAATTCATAAAATTTAATTGACTGGCGCCAGGGACGCGGCAACGCCCCCCAAACACATTTTAATATTTTAAAGTTTATTGCTAAGTATTTCGGCAACGACGCTCCACGGGATAAGACTTGCTGATAAATTGTTTGTTCTATTGCACCGTTTTCCACTTTTTTATTTAAAGGCGAAAATCTCTTCTGCAGTTTTTTCATTTTGCTTGATAGAGCTCTGGGGCCATTCATATTTCATATTCGTATGGGCCAGACACAACACTTTTTTTACTAATGCAAATGGTCAGACGGTGCTAAATTGTACTAAATAAATTATAAATAAAGAAATAGAAATTATCTATGAATATATTTCGAGATCGATTAAATTTTCGTCATTTTAAAATTATAATTTTCTCTGGTACCAAATGTTAAAATGTATTCTTTTCTCAGATACCTAGTTTGCAGACTAAAAAAAATTAACGCATCACTGCCTTAGTCCCCTAGATGATGTACACCTGCTATAAGTACATGCATAATTATTATAGTAATATATGTTAATTACAACACGTAATTAACATTTTCACTGTAATTTTTTTGAATATTTAAACATATTTTAATTTTATTATTTGGGACGAGTTGTTTTTTTTTTCTGTTGTCTTCGTGTAATGATACAAGATTTATTTATAAAACAAAATATCTTACATTATACATAAAAATCACGTACAAATGAGAAGTATTTTTAAATTGATGACAACGAATGGACTCTATGATTATAATATTACGTATAGTCTTTTATCTGCAGTACACTATTGCAGTAGAGCGTTTAAACTTTAAACTTGTATAATAATAATATTAATTGATTTTTTACCCGACTGCGATCAGAAAAAGGGTTCTTATTTTCAAGCTTTATCAATGTGAACAATATGTTCTCATGAAGACTTTATTTTTTGTTTATATTGACAATTTTATCCTGTCGCCAATGCAAAAGTTCATAATAGAAAATAAATCAAAATGCTAATTTAATCGATAATCATAATCGATTAATTTTAGATTCGGAACGAAATCGAATTTTCCACGTACTACAACCGTACTACCTAGCCATGAAAATACTTTTGCAAGAATTACTTATTATTTTTCGGTCTTTGAATACGCGTTAAACCGTAACGTCAATAGCTTTTTCTTTTGGTACAGTCAAAATTGCAACTATTAACAGCAAGGAAGTTATAATTATGTACACGATCCAAGACCCCCGATTTCAAATTGTTTATCTTTCTAATGGAATACAACATACCTATGCGTCTTCTTAAAATGCGTCTCCATTAATATTTAATACCCACAGATTGTACAACAATAGCGCCGGTAAAATAGATCACATTGTAAATATTTTGTCATTTTGTGGTTTCTCGTATTAAGTAATCAAAAAATGACACATCAGAATTCAGAGGAGTAGTTAACTATGTTAGTGGGAGCCGGTTTGTTGTCAGTGGCCCAAGGCTGTCTCAACAGTCCGTTCTCCCGCATCGCTGAATTCTGAAATCAATATCTATTTATAGTTGATGAAGTCAGACAAACCCGCAGACACAGTTGCCCTGCAACGCGCCTCCAGATACGTTAGTTTCGCCAACTCGCCTCGCTGGAGACATAAGTACGGCGCCAGAAAGTAGTAACTACTAACTACCCCTTCCGCTATCTTGCCGGTCCCTTATGCATCGCGAATTATATACGACTTCTCAGTCCCCCACATTATTTTGGATCTGGGACCGGCTTAATTAAATGTATTTCCGTTCAAATTGATAACGTTGCATCGAATAATTATTCTCTAACAATGGATTTCTGTATTAGTTGTAGGTTAAACTAATAAACACAAGTCTAATGAACCCAATTAAAAATCGGTAAATCAGTGCACTTTCACATTTTCCACAAATGAAGACAATGTTCTCGTTAACTTTTTTCATTTTTATTTTTCGTTATGATCTTTAGACTTCAAAAAATTCTTTTAAACAAACAAAAAATAGAAGATAAATCAGCAGGAATGAAGGCATGACTCGTGAGGTCTTGCCCGGCCTTTGCGGTTAAATCGAAGACTATTTTTTGAGAGTGGTGTTTTTAACTTTAAGGATAACAATTTTACAGTAACTCAATATTCTATGAATAAAAGTAAGCATATAATATGCCACGGCTCCAAATTGTCCTGGAAAGGTTTTGAATAACAAACTTGTGGATGCGATTTATAAATAAGTCAGAAGTATGTTCATAATTTTGCAAATAAATTGTGTATATTATGTACCAAGAAATAAATCTTGATGTTTTTGATTGCTTGATCGTATATAACTGATTATTTTCAATTGCAATAACGACGTCAATATTGTCTCGGACCCGTCCAGTCGTACTTTGACCTTATTACTTCGGAACATTAATGATCTAAATAAATGCTTCATGAATCACAATTCGTAATGACCTTAATCTTATGCTCCTACATAATTACACATGAAATGAAAAACGTGTAGGCATCCATCATAATTCATAACCATTCAAGAATACGGAACAAGAAAGATGCCAGTTTTAGAAATAGAAATTGTGTTACATTTACTATTATCCCGCTCTCCCACTAATAACACACAACTCCGACCCTCTCACGGCACTGGAAACGTTTTAACAATACGATGCCTACGATTTCGGGTCTCGGTATATCTTTGGTGGAAGAAGTTTTACTTCAAACTATGTAAGATTGAGGAATCCTAAACATCGATACCCTATTCGAAATGTTTTGGAAACAAAAGAACGCATTACTAAACAAATAGAGTGTTTAAATTAGTTTTCTATTCACATAATCTACATAAAGAAAATTGGAGTGTCTCCGTAATTTCAAAATAAATACGTATAATTAAGTTAGTTTGGTTATTCACATGATAATTGTTAATTGAGCATAAACAACTGTTTTTATGTCTCTTCGTCCGTCTGTTTGTCCGGGCTAATCTCAGAAACAGTACAACAAATACGAAGGAAATTTTGCATCCAGATAATTTATAACATGAACATTTCTATTTGTTACTTCATTACTCGGGGAAGAAAAAACTTATCCACGCAGTTAAAATTGCGAGAAAAACGCGTAAATAAGTATATTTTTTTAGTTACGATATACACTTAATAGACCGGCATCAAGCCAAAACTTTATCGGAAGAATTAGTTGAAAAGAGAGAAAATAAATGCTTATAGACAGTGATTGATTCTGAACCAAAACTTTTTCGAAAAATTTAAAAATAGAAAAGGTATGTCGTAGGTACTGCGTGCAATGTAGCTAGTGGGCAATTGTGAATAAACTAAAACCGAGTGTTTCGCGTCATCAAGGAATAAGATAACTTCCAACACAAAATATTGAATTCTTAAACCAGAGAAAGTTACGATGTCTTTTATTTATATTGATAATTATGAATCTGATTGTTATTCCCAAAAATATAGTTTTATGGATGACATAAAATGATAAAAGTAAATTACGTAAATATATGAATATTTTATCAAATTTTGATCAAGGAATGAAGTCGTTAGTATGTTTTCATGCTTTTTAATAATTTAGAAAAGAAAGTTGCCTGTAGACAGGAAGATTATTATAGATTCGACGACTGTTCAGGTCATTAGCGCAGAAGAATGTTGCCTGAAATCGCCTCAGTCACGACAGTGAATATGAACAATTTTCATGTTACATTTGTCCTATTCGTCTTTTGAATTGATTTTTGTGTATTGTTATGGTACAATAGTACCTACATGTTATGGGTGAAACCGTGAAAGTACAGAAAACTCGATAAGTCATAGATTTAATCGGGTAAACGTAGATTTATTGCGTTCTCTCTCGTTACCCGTAACTTATAAAATCGCAACAGAAATTATATCGTGCCCACTTTACGTCATAATAATAATAACGAATCACGCGATAAATAAAATGGGGGATGATTCATTTATTTGTTGCATATATGAACTCCAAAGGAAATGTCAATTTTTTTTGGCAAATATTTTTTGCAGAATATCATATTGCGCAATGTATATTTTAATGCAAATTTTAATGAACGAATGAACATTTTTTATTGCGGTTTAAAATATTTTTTCCGGAATAATTATCAATAAATAAAAAATAATAAAATTCCAGAAATGACCACATCCTAAGAGAAACGTTTAGATTAACTTAAAATATTTTTGAAATTTTTTAAGAAAAATATCGTTAGCATATGAGCTCTCCTCGATTCTTATCAAGTTGGATTATAACAAATATGTTTTGCACGACCCCCAATAAAATAACTGCTTTTCATTCGTGTATAGCGATAGTAAAATGACCCATTTCACACTGGTGCGTAAAGTACCTAAAACAAAGGAAATATAAATTTACCAATCATAAATAATATAATGCAGTACAATCTCTAGATAATCTACTGTTATTTCATTCGCAAAGCGGCAAAAAGAAATGAAGAGATAAATAGATAGATAGATAGATATTTTTATTCTGTAATACTGGAAACAGCTTAGAATAGGTCAATACAATAGAATAGGTATAACACAGTTAATTTAAAAAGTCATTCATTTTATAAAAACATTTTTCAATTAAAAAATTTTTTAAGCAATAAAATTTACAACCAAATAGGTACTGTTTGGAGTTTCTTTCTCCCACTAATTATTTACTATAATAATTTTTAGATATACATGAATAACATCATTTATAAGTTGACATCATCACTAACGTGACGTAAATATTTTGTTACTCTCACGCCAATGTTGTTGCGCAAGTGGAGACAAATGTTGAGAGTCTACTTTACCCTAGTTAATAGCTGCTGTTTGTTATTTGTCCCACTGTACTGGCCATTTTTATTATTGTTATTTACATAAAACGACCTTCGGACACTCACTCTCATGTGATGCGCTATGTCCATTGCATTTATAGACATATATTGTGTTTGTAACGCATTCTTAATGAATTACTCATACAATGATAGTTGTAATGAATTATAATTAAAATATTACTGTTATCATTAAATTATTATAAATCGTAATTAAGAAATTGAGATTTCAAGTTTATGACGTGGCCATTAATAAAAAAACGTCAGTTTTACAAAAAAAATATTCATGTTAGAAATTTCATTCACTAATGAGTAATACTAAATAACATTAAAACAGTTCAATTTCCGATTATCAAAAAAATGAGACTGCTGACTAGGTTGGTTATATCAAAATGAGATCTAACTGCTTTTTTTACATAAATTATGTTCACTAAAGCAGCTCTGTAGTCTGTACCAAATTTCAACTTTTACAAAACTAGTTTTTTTACATTTTTTAAAGCGCTATTGATCTCTGATATAGTTATTTACACCCGAAATACTAGTTAATCTCAAAATATTAACGTTTACAAAAATCTTGTAATTTATGAGCACGAGATGTTGAACTAATCTCTTTGGTCATGATATAATGATTCAAGTAAACCCGAAGGTGTTACCGCGTGTTTGTATATTATTCATTTCATCGTCTATAGTCTATACTCTATAATATGACGTTTTACCACAGTGATTAAGTATTTAAATAAATAGATTCTCTCATTCTGTAATATATGTTAATAATTCCAAGAAGGTTCAATACCTACCTACCAACATCAGTGTCCAGTGATCTCATACTAGTATTATAGTACCCACTATGATAGTACCTACATAATATATATTTTATACTGATGAGTTGTATAATTGATAATAATAACTGCGATGATCTAAAACGTTAAACAGTATAAAATTATAGAAACTGTCACTGCGCGCGTACCAAACCCATTTACAAAACTAGCTTCAATACAAGCACAGTGTGAAGCGAAAACGTAAAAGCAAACGCGAAACCCAGCGCCACAGCACGCTTGAAACTTAGCAGCCATGAATCTAGCAAGGAATCTAACGACAAAACCAGCCTCACGCTCAGCGGTCTTGTCAGGCAAAACAATGAAATGCATGGACAGTTTCGCGTGAAATAGTACCGGAGCCTCTGTAATTTTGTTTTCTCTGGTTTTTTTCCCTTTCAACTTCAAGTGGGGAATTGTACCTAATTATTTAAGTCAACAGTTACTTTTACAATTTTTTGTTTCTTTTTGAGGTCCCCCGAGTTCAAAATACATATTTTTGAAATTTGTTTGTTCCATAGTATGTTTGTGAGCACGATACAGGTCAAACGACTGCAGAGCAGATCAAAACCAAATTTTGGTGGGACGATTATGTTAAATGTTATTTTTTTTTAATTGGAATGGTTCAGTCGTCCACTGAATTTTTTAAAAATATTAGTAAACATCCCAGAATTTGTGTCTTCCTGTTGGTACCGGCAATTGGCATCACTGAAAAACTTGATGCCTGAACTTAGAAAACTTTTTACCCGCCATGAAAGCCAGCGATACCGCGAACAAATACCAGTCTTAGAATTTTTGTCATTGCGGATGTCACATAAACGCGCGACTCATGAATAATTAATATTATGCTGGCGCTAAGAATTTAAGTAAACTGATATTGCTTTACTCATATATAGACGTTTACATAGCAAATACTAATAAATTGCAAAAATCTTTCGACTCTTTTATGATGAACATCAAGGTCATTATTTTCACAGGAAATTGAAGTGTCTTTTTTAGTCTGAAGTAATTACAATTAATATTAGTGAAATTATGCATTTTATTAAAATCCTTTCTAAACAATGGATCATTGTTGTTTAATGAGCTATACTGAGAAAAAGAGAACCAAAACTGTGCATATTTGTTTCTTTCAATTGTTTCAGATTGTAGAATGTAGAGTGACTAGATCTTTTCGTCTATTGTTTTTTACAGTGAAGCAACATTATAATATTTACTGAATTTGGCTATACATGTGTAATTATACACTAAATACTTGTTAAATTTTTTTATCAAATATTGTTAAATATATAAAATATGAAATATAATTGAAAATAGACTTCGCCAAAATAAAGATTCTAAACAACCATGAAACGGCGGTTTGCAATTTCTTATCAATAAAATGCGAGTTTCTTTCAATAATCAATAATATTGTTCATTCTTCTAAACCTCTAATTGATTAAAGTCTTTAAAAACACAAAAACTAGTATTTACAAAAATGTATCAAAAGCGATAATTTGACTGTAAAAAGGAAATTTATTCTTGCAAACGTTTTAACAGTCATATTATTAGTGTCTATACAAGCTGCCTTATGTTCAAAATGTAATTTAATTCCATAAAAAAACTATCCCAACTGGAACAATGCACTATGTGAATGAAAGAGAAGAGGCTGGGAAGTACAATAAATTCCCCCAAAAAAAAAACAAGTTTTAAGGACACAATAAATAATAATTAGTTGGTATAAAATTGTTAACCACGCTATTAGCTAGACGTGTTAAGTCAGGAATTGTGTATTCGTTTTGATTTGTAATACCAGATCGATGCCTTTTTTTAGTAACTTGAATCGATCCACTGTCCTTTATACAATGTCACCCAACTGTAGGCTAAAACCAGATCCATATTTGCATTGTAATATCGCAGAATAATCATAAAAAGCAGATCTTTTTTATAAATAACGCACTAATACGTAAAGGCCGCTGCACACGAGGTTAGAAACACTGCTTGGACTTCTGCTGGCCGGTAGTCTGGATACGAATCAGCAAATGACGTCACTGGGGGTTAGCCTGCTAGCTCACAAATAGGTTTTAAAATTAGAACAGGGGCTATTTTTCTTGCTAAGTCTGCTGTTAGGTATGAGCAAGAACCAATCTTGTCACGTGGGCGACTTGAACAAACGCCCACAAACAAACACTATGCTATAGCGTGTGTTCTGTTCAGAGACAATAAACATGCACTTTTGTTACCATTCTATCACTGCGCGCGCATCAAATCTACCTGCCGAGCAAGCTTGTAAAGACGTCTCGTATGAAGTAAACACATAATAGCAATTAAAAAAACCAGCGCTAGAAAACTAGTAGTGAAATCTAGCAAGGAATCTAGCGGCAAATCTAGCCTCGTGTGCAGCCAACTTAACATGACGTTTATTGCAAAGAAGAATCGATAATTTAGAAGATTTTACTAAAATATCATGATTGTCTGAATATAAGCCTAATAGGTATAGGCCTAGACTCTGGTGTGATACTTTAAGATAGATTGACTTTTAAACTCCACTAAAAACAAAAATTTTTCTAAAATGGACGAATTGATCTTCCACAATTCTTTTACAAACATGTTAATAAATTGTTAATAAAATTTCATCATTCTGAAGATGGGATATCCCGAAAGCGCTCAATAATAAATCTCAAAAATATTTGGAATTGTTTTATTTCTACAAAATTCAAGTGATACTTTAAGAATTGAACCCGGCGAATAGAAGTTTGTAAATATAGATAAGCCATGGGACTGTAATCGTTATTATAAACAGCGGCATCTATACAAACTGGTCCGTTCTCAAACCCAAAAATAGTGTCTCAAAATGATTATGATGGACGTTTTAGATCTAAAATAAAGAATTTGCTTAAAAATATCCACGTAATAATCGAATCTATTATTTAAAGTACCAAAATCAATTCTGTGTGGGCAAACAAACACAAAGATGCTTTGATGACACCACCGCGTGACCGCACATTGAGCAAATTCACGAACACGCTATGCTCTGATTATTCCATGTCGATGCAAAATGACACCATGAAGTTAATAATATACATATACGTACGTTAATGAACAAAACGATGACACTATTGTTACGCTTTAGGGTTTGTTAAATCGTCTAGTTTTACAATAGCTTCATACTTAAAACGGTCGCCAAAACTTACAAAAATATTAAACAATAATATTGTTCGTTATTTAGTGGAGTATATTTATTATTTAATTCAATAGTATTGTGTACACTTGTAGCAGTAGTATGCTCAGTTAATATCGATTTCGTTCATACAAGAAACAATTTGATATTTCCAAATCTTCTTGGTTTCCGGGCTTGTATGCCGTGGTACATTGGTATTTCTACCTGACGTTTCGTTATCAAAGGCGATTTGGTAGCGGGTCCGCTACCACATTGCCTTTGATAATGTCTATACCGCAGTTGTAGACGAAACATCAGGTAGAAATACCAATGGACCACGGCATGCAAGCCCGAAAATCAAAAAGATTTGGATCAACACCGGCCGAGAAAGAATACACACTTGGATAATTTTATATTTGTTGCTCAATTCCGGAATTCCGGAACTAGTTCTAAAATCAACAAAAATACTAAACATGTAGAAGTAGTCTTTTTTTTAATCGAAATAGGCATAGGTAATTGTTTACATATTCATGTATAAAACGTTGATTGAAATTTCGAGCCAGAAATCAACATTGTCGACTAGTAATAATTAGAAGCAATTCGAATATTAAACTTAAGAAACTTATATTTTATACAATTCTAAGAGCTCGTCAATAAGACATTTAAAAACCAATAAGCCCAACTTTCTGATTGCAAATGTGCTTATTTTTAAACGTTTCATTAATTCCCGAATTTCGAATTCAATATCTTTAGTTCCGAAATTGACATGTGTAAACATTTCGTCCGAAATTGTAAAATTACGCTAAAGAAGCCCCAGATTTAGGTACCCACGCGGTACATCCCCGCACATTATATCCGGCTTATTTCGGCGTGTCCGTAACGTCGCGTTTCCGTCCGGTTACACGGTGCAAGTGAACCTTACCTTGCGCATACCTTCGAGTAAGTATCGGTCTTAGAGGAAGAAAGATAATATCTATGGTATCGGTTAACGCGCCCGTCGAGGTATGCCGTATGCGCATTCCGGTGCATCGTCATCGGGGTCATTTTCGATCAAAGACCTTTAGTGACGCTAGTTCGATACCCGCCTATGATCTGATCTCATAGCCGCATTTTACTAATTTATACATGACGTAAAAATGTTATCCATGCGATATTACGTATGTTAATAGTTTTTTTTAAGATAAATTATTAAACATTCACATTTCGTAAAAAATAATAGATTTGGACTGTAAATTGAACATAGCGTTTCAAGTGTAGAATTTTTTAAGTTATTTGTGTCAAATGATATCACCGCGAGTATCGGGCTGGGGTCTGGAATGCAATTTTTACCCGACAACGGAAAATCCAAAAGGAAGGGTTATGATTTTAACATCTGTGTGTGTATGGGTGGGCATAGATGTTACCTCGTAGATTCCAAATAAGTGGACTGATCATTAGATTTGTGTCAATGTCAAGAGTGTCCAGGGCCGGATTTAGGGGAGAACAACCGTGGCTACAGTCCCGGGGCCTTCACAAAAGAGGGGCCCCCACAATAGAGACTTCGAAAAAAAACAAATTCAGACTAGTAAACACTAGTAAACAACTTTTCCTTTGATATTATTTTTCGCGTTTTACCGTTACCTACAAACATGATTATATTAAATATTAACATAAATCATCGATCTAGATTTGTTCACTCCAATCAGGCAATCAGTAAAATATCAAAATCTCAAATGGCTCTGATATGCACTTGCAATTTACTACCCATCTTGAGGGAGTATCCTAATGACTGAGTGGGTAGGTACTCGTCCGCTGCCTCGGAGGTTGGGTATTCGATTCCGTGTCTCGACTCTTTATTATTGTTCTATCAATTATATATATATGTAATTTACATTAGCTTAAAATGGATTTCCGCAAAGTAAGGCCTGATTCAATTTTTATTATTTTATTATTATTATTTATTGGAAAACTCGACTGAAAAAAATTGTCCATTTTATTTGGAAAATAATTTGGGGCCAGGGGGCCTCCACTTCTTTGGCAAAAAATCTAATATAGTGTCTATTATCAGTCATATTGTCTCCGATGCGATGAAAATTGCAATGATGTGGGGTTTTGTGCTGTTTTTTTTTTAATTTTTTAAGCTTGCTTCTTAACGGAGACTATGGGCGCAAACTTAAAACTAGTTACAGCAGGACAGTAACTTAAAAAAACAACCGAAATCGTCACTATTTAATCAGCGTGTAACATTAACTTTTAAGATAAATGAAAAAGCAATTTTAAAAAAATCGTCAAAGTCAGTGTTTTATAAGTAAACTAAATAATATTGTTTCTGTTAACAGAATTATCCACAGAAGATAAACTGGAGTACAACTTCTATCCAGTAACAGCAGGTTCGTTAAATTTCCGAGTTCGAGCAGCTCATGATGCCCACATCGCTCTCACATCCGGACCGGCCGAAAGTGATCCGATGTATGAGGTAAATTATTCACCTATCTACTAAAAATATTCTGCAAATTTATCAGATGTTAAAATTTAAAATGAAACCAGTGATTTTTGTCCTCTCTGTAATTGATTTTGAAAAAAATACGGTATGTTGATTTTAATTCAAGTGAGTTTGTTTAAATAAATATCTACATGGTGCTGAACAGCTCATAAACAGGAGTTTAACATATAAAATTATATAAATATGCAATTTCCAGCTGTCCCGATTTTTTTAGAACAAATATGTATTGATTTAAAAATGATATCTAATTTGTGTGTTAAATTATCTAAATGATAGGCCATTTAATTGTAACGAAATTAATTTTATACAGCCTAAAAATGCTTATTTTTAACACTTTGATTATAAATAATTTGTTAGAAAAAATATTCTTAATAAAAACCTGAAAGGAGATAATCATAATAATATTAGGATCGATATAGTTCTTTTTGTATACGGGAGAGATACGAAAGTTTGATTTGGTTTAAGGGCAAAGGAGTCTAACAGACTCACCGTTCAATAAATCGAAACTAAATTTTTAACTTGGATTAAATAAATAAAATATACTTCGCAGTAGTTCTAAGACTGGAAATAAAAATTTGGAAATATATAATGGTTGTGGAAAGTAGTCAACTATTATAAGATAGGTACCATTTACTTTTTGACACATTTATTTTTGCTTTAATAAGCTATATAATAATTGGATCAACACTACTTTATGCTGAAAATAATAATTCAATTAAGTATTGTATCAATTTTTAAATTAATTATGCAAACCTATGCCCAGTGCGGTAGCTAGATTCATCAGCGCCCATGGCAAGATTCTGATTTCGCGCCCTCAAAATTTTATTGGTTGATATATTCAAATAAAATAATCATACTCAAATCTTTGATTAACGTCTGATTAGAACTCTTCAATAAATAAAATTATCGACCAATTTTTCAGACAATATATTAACAAAAAATATAATTAATACATTAACGTTTCGATCCGGATTTGGATCTTCTTCAGAACGGATCTAAAAATATAAAAAAATAATTAATATTTAGTTTCTATTTATTTTTAATGAAAATCGTGAAAGATTTTTTTTAATATATTTTTGTTAATATATTGTCTGAAAAATTGGTCGATAATTTTATTTATTGTAAAACAATCATAATCGCAATGCTGATTGCGCCCTTCCGGGTTTGGGCTTCTGGCGCGGGCGCCGATTGCCAAGCGCTATGTCACTAAAATAAACGTTGTACGCTATTCAGGTATTCATCGGTGGTTGGGGTAATACCAAATCTGTGATCAGACGCAACAGAACAAAACCCGACGTCGTTGAAGCCGACACACCGGATATCCTCAATGCTGACGAATTTCGAGGATTCTGGATCCGTTGGGCCGGTGGTCATGTGACTGTCGGTCATGATGGTGACACGTCACCATTCCTCGACTGGGTCGACCCACAACCGTTTGGAATCGGGTACTACGGTATTTGCACCGGATGGGGTGCATCGGGTACCTGGAAGATTGAAGGTAGGTGTATATGCATGCTCTTTATACGCTTGACTCTTTCAGCAAATGCAATGATTATCTATGTTTTTAATAAAAATTTCGAGAGAAATCTTAACACAATTTAAAAAAAGGTTATATTAAGTACTATGATGCTGAATTGTAAAAAGGCTTGTCAAAAAATTTGATTTGACAATGACCTTAGATTGTGAACATACTCTATATGAGAAGCGTTGCTCGAAAAATAATTGATCGATTAAAACGATATTTTTCTGAAACTATGTATACATATATTTAGCATCGTTTTGTGTACAATTTCCATTTCGAAACAACATTTTTCTAGGCATTTTGATCAGAGTTTAGCTTGAAAAGCGATCTTTTTCTATGAAGAACAATGATTTGTTTTTGTGTGAGTACAATCCGAAGTTCTAGATGACAGGGAGTTTGAATAAGACATTAGACTGCTCATGTATGTATGGAAACTGTAAATATATAATCACAATCTAAGGTTATTGTCAAATCAAATTTTTTGACAGTCTTTTCTGCAACCCAGCATGAATGATCAGATTTTTTCAATATGAACTTAGCTGTAATATATTTGCGTGGAGTGAGCAACTATCAGTTTCTGACACCGCCACGCTCTACAGCTTCTCTCGTTGAAAGCAGATATGATAACACAATTTATTTATTGCCTAAATCCATATCGATTACAAAATTTGTAATTACTGTCAGAGAGTGGAATGCTAGCTTTATCTTTTTGGAAACCTTTTATAACATTAATAATAGTGCTAACACACGGTCGAACTTGGTCCGGTCCGACAACGGACATGGTACGGCGGATCTTGCAACAGACGACCGAATCTGTTCCCATCGAACCGGGCGGACACGCAGACTACTGTACAGACGAACAGATTTGGTACGGAGCGGACCAGATCCGCTGTCCGCTTCGAACCAAGTTCGACCGTCTGTTAGTACTATTAGTTGCACGACTATTAAATCACTCACCAATTTCGAGTAACCAAGAATAACTCCTACAGTCAAAATGTGTATAAACGTTCGTGTTCTAAATTTTACTCCAAATATTTTCTCTTTAAATATATTCACTTACGATACCCTGTTTATTCACTAATTGTAGAGAAAAAAGTACCGGATCTGATGTTCTCTCGGAGTTGTTTTTAAAAATGGGGGATAAAACGGCATTTTTGAAGATGAGAACTTTTTTCATTCCTATGCTCTATTTTTAATGAAATATTTATAAAAAACATGCGTACATGTAACCTTTACGCGCGGTTGAAGTGAAACTTCTTTTAATTTGTTTTTACCACTCTCACTTTTTGGGAAATATTCACTCACAAGTTAAATCACTCGTTAATTAAATTACGTTGTCTAGCTATGCCCATTGGCTTGCGTCCGTAGCTATGTTTCACCTTTCTTTTATGAGTTCTGATGCCGCCATTTGTCAGTCGATACGCGTCTTTAAATAGCAGAAACTGCATAAACACGTAACTTCCGTCTGAAAAAGATCTGAGTTACTCTCTAGTCGCACGTAAAGAAGTTTTGCTTAACTGGCTTTTGTTCTAATTTTGCTTACAGCATGCATGAACAAATCAGTTCTCATCTCCTCGTTAATTTGTACATATTATCATTGATGTATTATTATATATGCGCACCAACTGACTTCTTTGTGAATACACTATCTTAGAATAAGCACACTGAAATGTCGGACTGACGATGCTTTATCAGTTTTCTCAGTTAAAATGCATTTTTTCCTTTCTTATTCCTTCGGTAGTTTTCTACTAGAAAATATTTCAGAATATTGTTTATAGAAAAGATGTTATTCTTTATTCTGTCAAACCTACTTTTTTGCCATTTTAGCCGGGAATCTCAAATAAAATTGTTTTGAAAATAAAGAGGTGGCTTGTAACGTGTATGTAAATGTACCGCGGTTCTGAAATAGTAGAGAGTACGGCTCGCTAATTGGAATGGCAAAGCAATGGAACAATATATAGCATACCGGTCCCACGCTAAAAAACCGTGCCACTTAATATGTTGTGAAAGTATAAGTGTGTTAGTCACTTCAATTAAATGCATGTTAAAAATTTGAGAAGTTAGCCATACACAATGTGATAGAAGCGGCATAGATTTTATGCATTGGACGAGTATGCGTTAATTGTTTCATTGCTTTGCAGCACTATACGATGAGTCACTTTTTAAACATTAGTTACAGACTATAGAATAAGCGAGCCATACCTTAGTAACATGACTGTCTGTTTACCATTTTCTAAGTATTTTACTCATTATTACCTACTAGTGATGTGCCGGATATCCGTATCCGCGGATATCCGAGGGAGAAAAAAGATCTGTATCCGTTAGTTTCTGGCGGATCTTTTACCTTATTAATTTTCAATTCATGGATGAAATTTTATATATTTATAGGTGATTAGGTAATAATGAAAAACTGTTAAATTCCATTCAGATTATTTTTTATTTTTTAAAATCCTATTTGGCACCTTTATATTGCAAAAATTTATCATAGTGAGTACCATACCAATAGTACATAACTTAAAGGTACTAAAAAACTATCTTTATAATGAGATATTGCACATCGATCTTTGGAAAGAGACAATCTGTTATGAGAGTTAACTCTTAAAGAGGTCAATAACTTTTTCCCATAACAGATAGTCTCTTTCCAAAGATCGATGTACAATATTTACCGCCGCGTACTCAGTTAAGATCCGTATCCGCGGAACTTGAAACCAAATATCCGTATTCAGATCCGTATATCCGCGGATATACATTTTTAACGATCCGGCACATCACTATTACCTACATCATGAAAAAACAACAAAAACCAAATTTCAAATTACTTATCCCGCTTCCCCTCACCATTAAAAACGATGTCGACGCTATCGCGATCAAAAAAGTTTAGTGTCTCCTCGGTATCTCATGCCTCATTGCCTCATAGTGAGGAAAGTTATGTTTGAAACAAGATAAATATTTAGTCACAGCGTGAACAATATTCATTTTTCGTTAATTAAAGTTAAAAAAATGTTCCAAATTACTTAGCATTCAAATTTTATAATCTATCAATCAATATCCAAAAAAAAAGCGCAAGCAATGATATAAGAACGAGATTCAATCTGAACTGTCAATTTGACTTCGTAACGCTATAATAATTTTCTTAATTAATAGTTTAAAAAATATTATGCGTCATTGACGGAATTGCTGTGTTTTTTTTTTAACTTTTGTAACCGTATAGTATACTAGATTACAAATAAAATTATTCAAGTCTGTTCTGTTCATCAAAATTGTTAAAAAGAAGTATTTACACACAAGATAATACATGTGACACAGAATCGTTACATTAGAATTTAAACACAAGCAGTAATCAGTAGTAGATCAATATCGGTCATAAATAGTTGATAATGAAACCTGTCAAAGCGTCTCCGGTCAAACCAGCAGTCAAAATGGCTGCTTAGCGTGCATGTTCATAATTATATCTGTAGGTCACGCTGAGGTTTCAACTCCCGATGCTCTGGAATACGGATACAGGCCAATCATGGCCGGCGCTCTCGAAGTGGACATCAGAGCCCCACACAACGGGCATTTGGCTCTGGTATCAGGACCCACAGAAACCGACCCTATGTATGAGATCATACTGGGCGGCTGGGATAATACCGCCTCTGTTATTCGCTATAGAAAAACTAAACCGGACAAGGTACTTTTTATACATATTTATATGTGTTGTAAAATGTACTCAGACTGTATAGTCAGCTCTCTCTCTCTCTAAGAACACTCTCTTTTCCGTTAATTTTCTCACCCTCTCTTCCGCAACTTTCGTAAAAATACCTAAAACCTTGCTATGACTTGCGCTTGCTACGAGGATGGAACTGACGTCACTGCAGACTCGCGCGCGTGTTTACTAATTGAATTTCAAAATTAGAACCGGGAATATTTTTCGTGCTTGTTTTGAGCAAAAACTAATCAGAAAACAGTATCTTGTCACGTGAGCAACATGGACAAACGCCCATAAGCAAGCATAGTGTGTGTTCTGCTCAGAGACAATAAACGTTCACTTTTGTTAACATTCGAACTGCGTGCGCACCAAACCCATCGACAAAGCCACCTTGAAAACACGGATCGTGTGCAGCGACCAATAAATGCCTTACAAATAAGTTTCGATTGATATATATATATATTATTTTTTTTTTTGGACACATCATAACATGTCTATCTACTCAGCCAATTTGTGAATAAGTGAAACGCCTTTCTGTATAAGACATTTCCCGCTAAGAAAAAATGATTCGGTTCCACATCATCATTCTTAGAGAGAGTCGGCTGATTATTGAACATTGTAACTGTTTCATTGCTTTGTGTTTATACCTTTTATGCCTATTTCTTAGACTTACAATCACACAAATGAAATGGATCAATAAAACAATATTATTATTTATTCGATTAATTAACTAACATTTTTACATATTAAAAAATATGGGGAGAAATCCAAGAGATTTAAACCAAAAATAAATTACGAATGAGTACCAATTGATTGGATTTTAAAGGTTCACGTAAACACTCCTAATCTACTGAATGCTGGCGATATTCGCCGCTTTTACATCGAATGGAACAAGGGTCGAATCAGCGTGCGAGCCAACTCCCGGTCCGGACCTGCTTTACTCGAGTGGCAGGATGATGGACCTTTGTTTGGAATTTCACATTTTGGAGTCCGGACCGCGTGGGGTTCCACTGGCAAGTGGCGTGTCAGGCCATATGACCAACGCACCGGGACAGGTTAGCTTCCGATAGCTGGTCACTTCAGTCATTGACAAAAGAGTTAATTTTTCCGTGTATGAATTAGATCTTTAAAATGCTGTTGCTTGCCAGTTGCTCGAAGTTCCAACAACTGTAGTCAGATTTTAGTACCTATTTTAATTCATTAAAAATACAGCTCCAATGACAATAATTTTTATTTGTATCGATACATGTTTTATGAAAATATTTTTACTTCTTCATTTTAAAATGGCATTTTATTGTGGCGCCTTTTTATTCGGAAAGGAACAACAATTTGTCGAAACGTTGATATAAGTAGTACAGTAGGTACTTATACTAGCAGGTACCTACAATTTATTATTCTTATTTCGAAAATATTTATTTCAACAGCAAAATATCAGTAAGCCGACAGAGCTCTATTTTTGTACTTTGAGGTAAAAATATATTTCAAATTTGCGAAAAGGGTTAATAAATACATATGCACGCTTTTGGGTGGAACAGAAAAAAATATAGTTAAATAACATTTAAACAGCATGCTGCATTATTAAATGAAAGAACAATATAGTTTATAATTATATCAGCTTTTTAGAACTCGTTTTTTTATTGACTGATTTCCCAACACATTTTTTTTATTGATTTTATAATATACCGTCTGCCCTTTGTAGGATTGTATGTACAAATCGAAATTTACGGAGTAAGTACTATTTTTTGGTTATAAAAATCGCTGCTTTAGTCGCTTTGACAGGTTTTGTAACCGCTTGTATTTTGAAATTGGGATAACCTAAATTTCAAATAATTATGTAGATGAAAAGTACTTCATAAATGCACGAATTATTGCTTTTTACGGGCACTCTTTTAGAAAAAATGCAAAAAGTGCACTTAGAATAAATATTCCGAAATAGAAAATTATATTTTTTTAACACACAATGGACAACACTATATCAAAAAGCATCAGAGCAGTATTAAAATTAGAAAAGAGAGGCGTGATTTTTCGACGCACGTCACTTCAAGATTATCAACCTTAAAGTAAACGGCTACTCATTGTCGGTTTGTTATTAATATTTTAGGAGTTTTTTGTTTGTGCAGATAAAAGTTGAAAGCAAGCCCTGGCATCTACTAATTTTAATACAACTCTGTTAGACATTTTTAAAATTCAAATTTGGATTATTTTATCGCTTATTCACTTTTAATTATTTCCACAATTTTATTGATAAACCGTACACGATCACTATTTGTATAGATATATTCTTAATCTTCTACTTTTCTAAAAAAAAAATAAGCTTACTAATAAATTACACTTTTTTTGGAACTGATCATCTTTTATAAATACACTTACGTCAACAATTTGATATGTTGATTTTCAAAAATTTGATCATAAAATACGTTATTGTATTTTCCGTCTTAGTACCTGTATAAGTAATAATTACGACACATAATTTATAATCGTTTATAGTCATAAAATACATAAAAATCTTACCACAGCTTCACCATCTGCACCTCCGTCTGCTGGATGGACGCCCGGTATTCCTGGTGCAGTGTGCTGGTGCCCGGCACGCGGTGGCGAAGCTCCACCAAACGGTGTGGTCGGGGGCAGTGACAATGGAGAACCTGTGTACGTAGCTAGAGCTTCACACGAGGGTGCTCTTATACCCGGTAAACTAGTACCGAGTCACGGTGTTTGCTACGTTCCCTGGGGCGGCGCCGAACACGGAAAGGAAGAATATGAGGTACGTTCTTTAACAATTATTGTCAATTAGTCTAGTATATTATAGTTAATTTGATAATTGTAGACTCTCACTAGTTCGGCTTAAATTGGTAACGCGTAAAAATGTGAAAATTAGGAACCGGTATTTTTATATTTAAGTTAAAAATCACCATGGAAACAAAGAAATGATTCTCGCTGTTGAACAAAATCTTTATATTTAAAAATTATTTTTTAATTTTTAGTCCACATTGCTACAAAAGAGTATTTGTTTTTTTTTTTTTTTTTTTTGAGTTTTTTTAAACTCTAATCTTTGATTAACGTCTGAATAGAACTCTTCAAGTAAATAAAATTGTTGACCAATTTTTCTCAGACCATACGATAAACTCTATTTTTTTACAATTATACTATTCTCTCTTATGTATAGTATGTAGTGTAAAGGCTCTCACAGACCAAGGCGGCTGCGGAGACGGTAAAATAAAACATGTTTTAATGTGCGTGTTCAGACAGAATGCGTTCGCGGTAATTTTGGCAGGAATTCCAGCGTTCAGTTTTGCGTCCACCTTGCGGTGGCGGCCAAACACTTCGTGTCGTATTTGGCCGCTGAACGCTGTGTTAGCTGTTAGTTGCATATAGTATACACTACCGAAAAAATTATAAAATTTTATATAAATTATATGATTTGTTACTTCTATTTGTGCAGAAGCACACATGAAGAGCGTTCAACGCGCGTTGAACGCCTCTCATATAAACTAGGCCTTAAATACATTTTATTACGTAATAGTTGAGACACTAATAAGAGAAAATAAAACTAACTCTTCTTTTTCGTTGTCTTCTAAAATAGCTGCTACAAGTAAAAACTATTCTTCTAGTTCACAACAAGTCATATTTATTAAACTCAATTAACTTATTGATATACATATACTTTACATTTATTTTAATTTGTTTTGAGTTTTTCTATGTGCGCGATCAGGCGATAAATTCGCTTTGGTATGTCTGGATCTGATCGCAGCCACGATCGCCACCACCACTCCGGCCGCGTTGGTTTGTGAGAGCCTTTAAAATATGTACAGTCCTTTTTATAGTGTCAATATTTGACTGTTTTACACGCTTTATATTAGTTTCACTTGTAAATTTGTATGTATTATGTTTGTAAACTCCGTTTTGGACTACAGCAAGTGGTTTATATAGTGGTATAATATGCCAGCACTGTAAACACACTGGCTAAGCCGTGCGGTCTAAAGCACGGGTCTTCGCTGACGTCAACTCTCGGAATCACGGGTCGTGGGTTCTAATCCCGTCCACGCCAAAAAAAAAAAATTTTTTTCGGCAAATTTTTGACAATAAATCGAACTAAATAGTGGAAAATAAATATAGGTAGTTAAAAAAAAACTAAAAAACACGCTTTAAGTATATCAAACTAAAAAGTGAAAAATAAATACAGTTTAAAAAAAACTAAAAAACACGCTTTATATCGAACTAAAAAGTAAAAAATAATTTTTTTAAATAAGCTTAAAACAATAATGAATAAAAAATACTAGTATTATTGTGAAAAAAGCGTGGGGCGCTCGATGTACGAATATGTGGAACAAAGCGCCCCACGCTTTTTTTCACAATAATACATACTAGTATTTTTTATTCATTATTGTTTTAAGCTTATTTAAAAAAAAATATTTTTTACTTTTTAGTTCGATATAAAGCGTGTTTTTTAGTTTTTTTTAAACTATATTTACACTGTAGGTACATTATTTTGAAAAAAAAAATGTCCTCATATTTTTTTTATAAAACTTTTTGCAGGTCTTGTGTGATTGCCCACATCGATGGGTACAAACCAGCGGCGGTCAAATTCCACCAGGCGCCGTTGCCGGCGGTCAATCCGAAGACGGCGAGCCATTGTTCATCGGACGCGCCGATCACAATGGCACAGTAACTACTGGTAAAGTTCAAAGCAGCCACAACGTGCTGTACATACCGTACGGCGGAGAAGAGGTCGCCATCACCGATTTCGAAGTCTTGGTTTCTCAATAAACGTCGCGCACAAACCTCGATTCGCACCGCTCTCACGCTTAAACTCATAGAGCTACTTGTTAAACCACCGGAGCGGAGCGACCCGTTTTGTCGACAAAACTTGCAGATTAAATTATTCTAGCTGTGAGTTAAGTCGTTAATAAGCCTTAAAATATGGAGAACTCGCTACAGCAAACTGAAAATAAACGTCCATAAATCCAGTCTTCTTTTTTATAGTTAAAGAGCGGTTTTGCTTACTTGTTTTTAACTCTTCTGAATAATTCATTCAAATCACACAAAAGCTTCTATAGACGTACAAATATTAATAGTATTACGTTTTATCCATCATAATAGACTGATTGTGAGCTGAATGCGAGACTCCCGTCGCCTTATTTAATTTAACGGTGGTAGCTATAGAATATTTAATTTTGATAAAAATATCTATTTGCTTTTACTTGATCATTATTATTTTTATGTCAGAATATATTATTATAACAGATCTGTGTTAAAAATATGAATATTAAAAGTAATAATAAAATAAAACTGTGTTTTTTTTTAATAAGAATTAGATTATAGTAATATCATTTTTATTGTTTTCAAAATGGAATCAAAGATTAGACGAAATCATAACCCACCCCATTATTTATATGGTGCTTCCGTTGCTCATCTATAACACTCTCAGTTCAGGGCTGTAGCTAGAGGAGCATAAAGGGATAATTATATAAATGACCTTACTGATGCTATACCTAAAATTTGGCTCTAGCTACGGCCCTCTCCCAGTTCCCTGAGAACTTTGAATTGATTGATTGACATTGAAAATTCGAAACTTTGTACTAGCAACGTCTTCTGCGCTATGAGCATTATCTATTTTTTAGCTACTAAAAGGAAAGGTAAGTGCAAATTGAATCCTTTCGTAAATTATTTTCATTGGTGCTGCGGTACGTGAAGACATTGGGACACATGCATGTGCCGCATACCTCTTTTGAACGAACAGAAAACGTTTAGCTCCGCAGTCACTACTATAGTAGTATTCTGTGATATTACAGGGTCTGGCAGGGAGGTAAGATGTTTTTAAAAAGGCTCATGCAACCGTATTTTTTACTGTATTTGAAAATGTGTTATGTTTATACATTACTGGTACATTGCAATTTGAGTAATAAAATAATCTGCTACAAAAAATCACATCACTTCGATGGCGTCCATTTTTGTCGAAGCATTCTTGTAGACAGTACAGTAGAACCAAAATAAGTAAGTTAAAAACCTTGATAACTTAAAAATTGTAAGACTTCCCTTCCACTTAAAGCCTAAAACCTCCAATACTTAAAGCACAAAACCTCGGTAACTTGAACAAATATTTTGAGCGCGTTGGCCCTCGATAACTTAAGTACAGGGTCAGGATCCTGTACTTGAAAATAAAAAAAACTTCGAATATTAGACTATTTCAATGTCCATAAGTTACATCCACAGACGCTTAAAAAATTCGGCAACAGTGACGTGAAAACAGAAAGAGTGAAAATGTAAATTTTAAATAATCAAAGCTATTATGTATATTCCCTGCGTTTAACGTGCCTTATAACAGCGCGAATTTAAAAAAAAGTGAAAAATTATTTTTAAAAATCCCTGAAAATGAATAGCCGTGTATTCACAGTAGAGTTCTACTAATCCAGACTTTCGATTAATCCGAATGGAATTAAAAAATAAATTATTAGAGAGTAGAACGTTCAAATTATTATTGGTAGCTAATTAAAGCAATCCCGAATAATTAAACACACGCCGTTATTCGGGATTGCAATTGGCTATCAATAAAAATCTGAAACTTGCGTTACGTGCATTTTAAGACAAATTTCGTTTAATCCAGACTTTTAATGATCTGGTTAGAGCCTGATCCCATCTAGTGCGGATTAACGGGACTCTACTGTATTTCGTATTCAGTTAGCGCAGACGGGGTAGAATACTCAAAAAAAAGCGTGAATACTCTCAAAGGGGCCGCAGCACCGTTCACATCTTTACTATCTTATTAAAAGATGACTTATATTTTATTTATTCGTTAAAAGTTAGTCTGAATTTGATCTGAAAAATATTACATAGGCATTTTCCAAAAAAATGAGGAGCATTA
Source organism: Xanthostigma xanthostigma (assembly GCA_963575645.1). Taxonomy (NCBI): domain Eukaryota; kingdom Metazoa; phylum Arthropoda; class Insecta; order Raphidioptera; family Raphidiidae; genus Xanthostigma; species Xanthostigma xanthostigma. Next base: position 21,799,328 of record OY754468.1, read on the forward strand.
AAGGCTATACCTTAGTTCTTAATAATTTATTGATCACTGTTATTAATTTTATTTTATCATAAAAAATTTAAAGTACAACTGTAAGTTTTTTTATGTACAAATCAAATAAATGTATGTACGTACATTTCCAATGACAAAATATATCTAAGTACTGTTATATTAGCTATAACTACAGTTGATACGGCAGGTGCCTGCAAATTATAAACAGAACGCATGCTATTCTTTATTATTTAACTAAAACTAGACATTTGTATATTGGAAATAAGTTCCGGAGGTTTCTACGATCAAATTCATTTAGCTACTAATAAAATGTAGAACTTAAAATTCATTTGCATCAAAAATCAGACACTCTTCCTTTTCGTTCCCAGTCACCGTACCGAGTGGGTTCTGGCCCTCGAGGACCACCTACTTCTCCAGTATGTGGATTTGTATTATCGGGCCATTCAGGTAATGGCTCTTGTTCTTGGTACGGATGCTTTCCTTCAATTTCATCCAATTTGCCTAAAGGAGCTTTTTCTCTCAGCTTTTTTTGAAATTCTTCCATCCGTTTGCTTACATTTTTTTGTTCTTTTGTCGAGTATGGTAGTATAAATTCTAGACAGTAGAGTAAAATTATTGCAAATTTATATATATTTCTAGTACTTCTTTCACTTTGTAGTACAAATTAATTACGCATTATGTGATTGTAGTTAGTAAGTAAATAGGTACCTAATTGACGTCTTGTACGCAATTGACGAATTTGTCTTGACAAATTAAATAGTATTACGCTCATTTCTGAATGTTTTAAACTATATTTTTTAAATTCCAAGTTAATCAACGGCCGTTATTATTAATATATTATAAAAAAAACAGTCTTTAATCACGAGTTTACAACTACTGTCAAAATGACTTTTCAGAAGTATAATTTTTGAGGTTAGGAAGAATCAGCTGTTTTGAATCATAAGAATTCGTCGGAATTTACGTTTAGAAGTTTTTACTATTTTGCAATTGTAAAAGATATTTAATAATGTTCAGTTTTAAGAAAACTGAAAAACCAAGAAAAAGCAGAGAAGGAAGAAGTTTATCACAGGTTTGTAATTGTATTTTTTTTCTGTTAATTAACAATAACTTTATTAGTTGTATTATATGACGTCAACTTTATATTTATTTTATTTTCAGTTTGGGCTTTTTGATGTTCCAAACGAATTTGACTCAATGAATGGAAGTATCGATGACGACAATGATAACGACAGTGATCTAGAAGCAGAATTAGCAGCAATTACGTCTGGTTCAGGTACCAAACCAAAAAGACCCGCCAGAAAACCTAAACCCGATGCAAATTTAGACGCAATGGTTGCTGCGAGTATGCGTGATATTCCATCAGATGAAGAGCTATCAGGTGATGAAAATGATCCGGAACTTTTAAGTGAACTGGGTGAAATCGTAGGAGAAGAGGAAAATGAACCTGTTGTGGAAGCGCCTCCACCACAACCTGCGCAAAAATCTGCTGGAGATTTAGTTGGACTTTTAGAAGAGAGAATTAAAATGTATACAATAGCAGAAGAGAATGCGAAAAAAGCAGGGGAAAGTTCTAAAGCCAGAAGATGTGGACGAGGAATAAAGACGCTTAAAGATCAGTTAAAACAAGCTAAAGCAGGGAGATCAATTAATGAAGACGATATTCCTCCGGCTATCAGTGCAAACGTAACTGTCCGTCCTGCTCCTCCACCACCACAACCTGAAGAAACTACTTCAGAACCTCTATTGCCACCTGAAATCCAACCTGAACCATCTAGTTTACCTGAACCTGAGTCATCTGAAAAACCATCTCTTAGCCCTGAAAATATAAAATTGTTAGAATTGCTGAACCAACGTAAAAACCAATATAAAATTGCAGCCTTAAGTGCGAAAAAATCGGGTGATACAGTAACGGCAGTAAAATACATAAAAATTGCAAAACAGTTCGATGCCGTTATTAATGCTGTTGAAAATGGACAACCTGTTGATTTGAGTCGGATGCCTGGACCTCCTGGCGATGAAGCAGAAGCTTCGACGGCTCCATCAAATACCGAAAAACAGGACTGTGAAACTCAAAAATCTGGTAATGATCCAAGTCCACCGGCACAAGTGGAACAGCCTATCGATCTTTCAAAAATTGATGAATTACCAGACGAAACCCTAATAACTGCAGGTACGGTACTAGAAGCTTTAGAGCAGCGATTAGAAAAATATAAGAGTACAGAGCAAGCTGCGAAAGACGAAGGCAATGGAAGTAAAGCGCGTCGTTTAGGTAGAATTGTAAAGCAGTACGAACAAGCTATTAAATTGCACAAAGCTGGGAAACCGATTGCGGTAGATGAATTACCAACACCTCCAGGATACGGACCAATTCCTGTAAAAACTGAAGATGTCAAGCCAGCACCTCCTCCTCCAGAGCCTAAAAGGGAAGTACCTGCAGATATTAGGTCGGGAGATGATGCGAATCAACCAACAGTTAGTCCGTCCAAACCAAAACCGTCGCTTCGAAAAATGGGAAATCAAGCTTCGACAACACTTAATGATAGACAGTTGGCAGTACTTTTGACAAGACAAAAAGAATTTAAAGAAGCGGCCTTAAACGCTAAAAAGAAAGGCGAAATAGAACAAGCCAAGGAGTACTTGCGTACAGCAAAACAATTTGATCCATTAATTGAAGCTGCCAATTGTGGATTACCAGTCGATATGAACACCGTTCCTATAACGGCTGCAGCAAGATCACAGTTGGAAGATGAGTATGTTCCTTGATTTTTTTTAAATCCTCGTACCTATATTTTTTATTCGTGTTCTGTTCTATTTATTGTTTGATAATAATTTCTTTGTTTAATATGTATTAATAAATGTCAATTTTTTAAATAGAGTTTTGAATGAGTTTCACTTATTACAGATACGAAATGGTTATGGGTCAAGAATGTGAAGAAGACGATTCGGGCATAATGGACGTAATGGCTCGTCTCGAAGAACAACTCACGAAACAAATGAAAATGTGCCTTAGCACTCGTGATCATCATAAAGCGCTAGGAGATGTAGCTGGTACAAATCGTTTTGAACAGTTGGCATTATCTGTAACACGCGATTTGGATATAATCAGAGTCGCGAGACGTACAGGTGTGTCGACACCACCACAATTTCATTACGAAACAAAAAACTTTGCCATTGTTAAAAGTTTCACTGAGTTAGCCGATAATGATATGGAACTAACTATCGTTAGGGGAATCAATTATGCGTGCAGTAATCCTAAAGATATTGACACTTATGTTAAATTTGAATTTCCGTTCCCACAAGTAAGTAACACGCCAGTATTTTTAAAACGTGATTGTTGTTGAGTTTCTATAGTTTCTAATGTGTTTTACATTAAAAATAGTAAGCATGCCTACAACAGAGACTTTCGTTCCTTTGTTATATAAAAATATTATGATAATTGGGCTTTTGAATGAAATTTTTTTTTGTCATAAATTGAAAGATCGTATATAAGCTTTATAACAAAACTATTTTTCTTTTTTTTATTTTCGTTATAATTCAAAAGTTATATCAAATTAAAAATAAATTTTTGTACCCAGTTCCGAGAACGCGCCGACATTTCCCGAACATAATGTGACTTCATAATGTTTTAGTCAATACACATGTAGAAGCCATTGATAGTATACTGCGTATATACATTTTACCATTATGACGTCACAACTGTCAAAAACAATTTTAGTGCGTTTGCAGTCACGTGATTTTTTAAAATATTTTATCAATTTTAAATTGCTTATAATTAATTTAAAAAAAGTTTTTTGAAAGTTTTTCGCATCGATTATCAATATTATTTATAATAAAGTTTTAAAATACAATAAAAAAATCGATAATTTTTTTTTTTCAAAAGCCTAATTATCTTAGAAGAAAGCAATTCTATTAAAAAAATAATTAATACGGTAATTTTTAATACAGGAAGAACCATACAGAGATAGAACATCATTAGTAAAAGATACGAACAATCCTGAATACGGTGCTACATTTACAATTCCAATTCAGCGTAACTCCAGAGCATGTCAAAGAGTTTTTAAAAGGCATGCCATAAAGTGTGAAGTGTATTCCAGAGGGTGAGTTATTTATTGATTTCTTAGATTTTTTTATTTCTAATAGAAGCATGTTTTATTTGTAGCAATTTATGTTGAGTTTCTCGTTGATATATTGTGCCTGACACAATAATTAATAATGAATTGGAATAATTAATGATTAGATATTTTACTTACTTACTTAATAATACGCATGTCTCATTTTATAAGTTCTTTAAATACACGCTTCTAGTTCTGATCTAAACGGCTGAAAAAATATAACTGATATTTTCAATTTATAATAATAATAATAAAGCTGGATAGTTCAATTAAAAATAATAATAAATATTGAAATATGAAATAAGACTAAGCCCAGCTATATTTGGAAATACTGACAATATTAACTGTAAATATTAGTTATAAACCCCGTGCGATTTTGTGTGATTCTACTGTCCTTTTAGAACTTTTGTGTTGATTAGACGTAGAATTAGACTAATTGCTTGTACATAAATATAAAATGACAGTATTTAAAGCACACATACACAACAGGTGATGGTTAAAATTCGAGAATACAGAACTGTGGAAAAATTTCAGAGAGAGAGAGAGAAATTATAGGCTCTCTACAACTGATGTGAATGGCGTCTATTCAAATTGCAAAAACAATTGCTTATATTTGTCTGCTATTATATCTTATCTCTTCATATTCTATAGTCTTCAATGATTATGAATTAACAGGCTTTAACCATTAGCCAATAAGTTCGATGTATGTGTGTTGTGCTAGTTGCCCTGCGACAGCGTGGTGTGCTAGCACGTGGGATTGTTGTTGCAGCGGTCTATTCAGGAGCGATTCTTTGATCGGCACCGTGAATGTCAAACTGCAGCCGCTAGAAACTCACTGTGAATTACATGACTCGTTCGATGTAAGTAAATCATATTAATAATTTCACTAGTATTTTAGACTTCACCCTCACGAATTTAGTTTGGGAATTTCATTGTATTGAAATTTACGAGACATACCCCCTCAATGTCGCACAAATTAACATTCTATAGTAGAGACTCGCTTCGACGTTTTTGTCAACTGATTATTCTAAATGTTGACTCAAAATACAAATAAAACGATATACTAATTGTTATACAGTATGTAAACACGTAAGGTGCACATAGGGAAATTAACATTGGGAAAAAATGACTGGATCAGAGTGAGTCTTGAAATCTTGTTTTTCAATTTGACAGATACTTAATAATATTCTTTTGCAAAATGAATGTGTATACTACCGAAGAAAATATTCAAATGATTACAACATAATCGGACTTTTTTATTAATGGGACATTAAATTCCCAAAAATACTTAAATATGGTGAGAGATCAAATATCTCCGCCTATTCGTGTTGAACCTAAATACATTGAGTCACTGATTTACCAACGCGCATACGTCATACCAGTCAGACAATTTTTGAATGAAATGTTTCCAAACAGATGGAGTTGTTTTTTTGTTTTATTTTTGTACAAACAAATTAAAATAAGGATTTATAAGAGCTTTTTATTATTAAAAAAGGCAAGTAAAATAAAAATAAATCAAAATAAAATAGAAATCCTCAAGATTACCACGATAATTCAATAGAAATAACAATTAATGCAGTCGTGGCTAACTCTGATCCAAGTATTTTTTCCCAATGCTAATTTCCCTATGTGCACCTTACGCGTTTACATACTGTATATGCTTCTTAATTCGCATCAACTTCTGAATTTATAAACTTTTAAACCAACTCATAGTATAACTGATAAGTGATAAGATATGCCATTCTATCTTACTTCAGTTATACAACGTTGATCGTAGAGATTTTTAATGGCGTCCGTTTCTACTTGCCCTAAATTTTCAAAAACTGCCACCAGTGAATTCACATCGCCCAAAGACAGTTTCTTGTATGGTTTTGAACCAGTGCCGGATTAGCCACGTAGCAAGAGTAGCAAATGCTACGGGCCCCGCGCTCCAACTCCTGTCTGACCGTAATAAAAAATATATTAATTTGGATAGGAGCGTAAAATATCTTGCATGCCTTAAACGCGAAGCGCTTAGGCTATGCCTCACTTCCACTTGAAAATCTAAAACTCGATTTCGTCACGTTAAATTGTAAAAATAAGTAGGTATTTTACGAGCTTTATAACGTTAATGTTCTAATGTTTAATTATATATAATCGATATATTTAGACTAGCATCTATACCACATTTGTACCCTTCAAGCGGCCAGATTTTTATTTTTTATATAGGTACCTATACATTTATTTTGCGAGTTTATGTAGCCGAGATTGTACTTTTTTAATCGATTTTAATATAATATCGATTATAAGTATTTCGAGAAAACAGGCGAACTATTTAAATTTTATTAACTCAGTCACGATCCAATCTACTGTGATTGGTTGATTTATTATAAAATATAGATTCATTTTATGAGTGAATATAGCTGACCTGTTATCTCTAAAGCTATTATTAAATCCAGAAAAGTTTATTTGTAACAGTTTTGTTTTATTTAATACCCTAAATTTGAGAGCCTAAAGCAAACCAAGGGCCCCTTGACAGAATTTGCTACAGGCCCCGCGCTGGCTTAATCCGGCACCGTTTTGAACGACGTAATATGTATCAATTAGGGCCAGCCCACAATGCTATTTTTGTACCATTGACTTTACCAATAACTGTATGATGTAAAGCGAGTCAAGCCGAGAGTGTACACAGCTCCATTTATTCGCGGTTCTCACCTAACCAATGTCTCGTCGAAAGTGTACAATCTATAAGCGATTAAATCACTCAACTGTGATACAAAAAGTAACATGTGTGCTGGCTGTTATTGACTAGATTTGTAGCCTAATAGAGCCATTAATTCTTATTACAGTTAATGGAAGGTAGAAAATCAATTGGCGGTAAATTGGAAGTACGAATTCGAATGAGGAATCCAATGGTAACAAAGCAGGTGGAACAACTTTCAGAAAAATGGCTTATTATTGACAGTTAGAAATGTAAATATTAAGGTTATACTTTAATCTGGTTGTTATTTCTAATCAGCAAATACTATTAATATAATTGATAGTGAAGTTTTAAAAATCACTAAAATACTGCAATTTATACAGATTTATTTTATTATACCAGTGTTTTTTTAGAGTGTGATACTATTTTATTTAATATTTTAAAACTAAATCTAACATTCTTCATATAGTTGAGTTCCCTAACCCTTAATTTCTCAGGCGTCTTAATTTCTCTATATTCCTTATAATCAAAATGAGACATCGAAACGAAATGTTGTTCGAAAAAAGTAGGGAAAAAACAAAATTTATTATTTGAAATATATAAAAATTGAATGTTCGTTTGTTCGTCTGTTGGGAACCTATGCATTATACCAATCTTTCGATTATGATGAAATATTGGTGAGTTCTTGTGCTCGCGCTAGCAAAGGTTCCTGGTTAGTTTTTTTTTTGTTTATTTAAAAAAATCAACTGGGTACTTAATAAAAAAAATTAAAAATTCAAAGTGTAAAAAGATTGTGTTTTAAAAAGACACTGCTATACGGTGAAGCCAAAGGCTCCACTACTGTTGTCTTGCCAAGCGGGGCACAGCCCCGTGAAACAAGACTGTAATACGGCTCTACTACTATTGTCGCTCCCGTGTTTCAGCTCAATCGCGTGCAAAGCCACGGGTAACGGCTAGTTTTAAATAAAAAATTATAATTTGGAGTTACTGATTGTTTAAACAATTTTTAATTACTGTTTAATCTCAATATACATAATAATAAATTATGCTACTCCACAATTATTATTCATGCAGGCTTTTCTAAATTTATGCTTAAATATTATGTAATTTATTTTACATTGCTGTGTATTTTGTTAATAAAATATATTGTTAAGCATTTAATCTATTATTATTCATATCAAACAATCAAGCTGTAGAAGATTATACACTCGACATTGAAGACAATCAATTAAAAAAAAATCATTAAAGCATTGAAGGACGTAAAAAAATTGAAAAACTTTTTGTAAATACCGTTTTCTATTGCTAGACCAACAGACAAATATTTGTTATCTACTGGTAACAGCAAATTCGAAAAAAACAAAAAAGGAATGTTATGGTATTGTTGAATTCCCTTCAATTTTACGTCAAACAAGCGTTTTAAGACACCCCAGTGAAATTTTACTTGTTTGCATTGCTGTTTTTACAAACGATTTTTTAAAGTCAAATAAATTTTTGAACGTTTACAGCCTTTGTCTGCAGTTGTCATTGGTCGTTTATAAGTTGGCTAACGTGTTTAGCTCGACCAGTAATATCATGGAGGGTGGAGGTACCTCTACCCTCCATAAGTAATATAACAGCGATGGGTGCCACCGTTCAGGCAACTTGAAAACTATTCAAAAGTTTTCAATTTCCGGGATGTCCAAGAAATATTCGCGTATATATAATTCAAATTAATGTAAAAACTTCATAATAATTCTATTTAAATATGTAAAGTTTATCAAAGTTGCACTAAAATTATGTTTTCTGTATTCAAAATTTTACAGAATTCCTATTAAAAATGCCTTTAGGTTGCAATTTTGAATCAACTTTGTTAACCCTGTTTTGTTTCACAGCTAGATTTTAATCATAAAACAAGGCCGTTTGATGACCTACACCTAAGATATTTACAAACAAAAACAGGTGTTTCAATGTCCACTCGTAAATAACAAATTTAAACCATTCGTTGTTATGTTTTTTTAGATAATTTGGTCATTATTAAAAATAGGTTTCCAAATAACGTACTGGTTGTTTTTAAATCGCTAGTAACGATTAATTAACTAATTTTATTTATACAACGCTACATAATTATATTTTCTGTAATTTTTTCACCTTATTTAACACTTTTTCTAATTAAAATCCCTGTAATGGTTATAAATAAAAGAAATCAATCAATATTTCCATTTTTGTTGTATGTTACCTTTACTGACTGCACAGTGACAACCAGAAAATTTTATATAGGTATTATTATAGGTACCTGTTGGCACGAACCGTTTATGATTTTTGTATCATCAGATGCACTATTATATAATGCCCCTGATTATTTTGTACGTAATAGCTATAGCTATGAAATAAGTTTTTATGATAAAATACTGCCTGATTTGACAAGATTTTGATTTAATGAAACTATGAAATGTTAGGTGTGAAATGTAAATGCTGTTAATTGGAAACATTATTTTAAAGTACATACATATTATTTTAAAATTGAGTTTTGTGAATTGTTTATGAAGTTTTAAGTCATATGGAATGCAATCTTTTTTTTCACCACACCAATTAATAGCTCCGGAACTATTAAATTACTCCGATATTGTGGACTAATACATACTTATTACTAAGAATTGAATATTATCTCGTTGTGGTCATTAGCGAGTGTATGCTTTTTGGCGAAACTATTTACAAACATTGTAGTGATATGTGATGTGTAAATTGTTCAAAAATCGTATTTTCTGTGCATCGAGTTCTGCTGCTACCAGATTTCAGAGCCGTGAAGGTAGGAATATTTTGTTATTTCGATATACATATATACATATCTGATTATTTTCCATTTATGACCTGTCGCGGTTTGTCGCATAAAAACTTATCTAAGTCGAAAACTATAACTCGAATTTTTTGGCGTCTCCCTTCAAGTTCGACTTACAGAGGTTCTGCTGTATATGGTATAACAAAAAAATATTGATGTTGCGCTAATATAGTTTAGTAATAAGTGTGATGGAAGTAGATCAGGGCTGTAATTGTCAAGAAGGTATGTTCTCTGATCAAAAAGTAACGTGTCGTAACAAGCCTTTAATGCGCCCGGTGCGAACTTCTATAATAATTTGCGCTCTTAGAAAACCGAAAACGTTCTAATCTTAAAAGTGGGTCCTGGTCTGGTTATTTCTGTGCCTCTCCATGGTCTGCGCCCTATGCCTGGGCCCCGCCCTAGTTACGGCACTGGAAGTAGTCACGTTATATTGATATTATATTGTCGAGCGGCTCATCCAATAAGCATTTTGAGTTCCTCTACATACTCTAATCAGGGTGAAATTACATTTCTTAGCTATAATATGTTAAAAATATCTCAACGCAGTTCGAAATGTACATTAGCGGAGCGCATAATTGTAGTAGGTACAGCAAACAAACCTCTTAGAAGAGTTCAATAAGAAGTTTGAAAAGATTGCGATTGATGTCGCTTAACACTATTCGTTAATAATGATCTCTTCCTACAATTTAAATTACAGTCGGCGACATCGGACGGAACATTATTAAAGCTGTTACTTTCTGTTGCACTCCTAACCATCTGCTCCTAACGGCTAAGTATTGAAATAGTCCAGGAGGCAGTGATTTTTTTTGAACTTATTTTGCCAGTCGGTGAATATGAAATAGTTTGTTCGGATGATGACACAAAACGACAATTTGTGAGTCTGACTAAAATTTTCGGTTGGGTTCACTAGATAAAAAAAAATTTATTTTGCCAGTCATAAATATTTGACTTTAATTAAAGTGAATCATTATATTAATGGAAATAACTGTCTGGCACATCCCAAGTGGAGGAAAGTCAGTCTGGCTGAAAATTTTACGTATCATTTGATACTATAATAAACTATAATCAAAAGAAAGTTTGGCTGATTTACGAAATTGGCAAATGAGTCTGGCGGCTTCTTGAAAATCGTAAAAATTACAAAATTTTTGCTTTAATTTTCCCGGATTTGAAAATTTGTCACATGATAAATAATACTATAATTTCATAGAAAATACACGTCTGGCTGTTATTTACACTCACGAAAGCCCCGCTAGCGGCTAGACTCACAAGTCAGATAGTCAAAGCAGCATAATAACATTGAACATGCCGAATTTAGCGTGCCTGAAGTCTGGCAAGGCTTTTAGGGTGTTCCACGTTTGTCAGACTATATTTGCAGCTGTAATTATAATTTAAACTATCATCTGACAAATTTTTAGGACTTCGAAAATAAGGGCAATGGTTTTGATTATTTTTTTCCAATTTTTTATCTGCCAGACATATTACCCATACTCGCAAATTAGCCGGAATATTTTTTTTCTTAACTTCACTATATCTCTCACTAATAGAACTATTTTTATCACTGGAAAAAAGTGCAGTATATTTGTACTTTCTAACGCATTTTCCGCCTCACATATTTCCCACCCCCACATATATGTGAATTTTGCTTAGAATAACAAACCGAATAGTTCTATCGGTGCTGACTGGGAAAATAAGATCCGAAAATCTTCACTGCCTCCTAGACTAAAATTTCTTTGTGAAAAAAATGATTCAGCAAAGTCGGAATTAGCGACTGACGCGTAGACAAAACAATTTCACACAGTGTACGACCAATACCTACATTAATATGCTCGCAATGTCTATGAATTGCTAAAAATATTTTTTTTTTTTGTATATGAATTTTGACGTGATAACGTCTTATAAATTGATGAAACACCGGCTGCACGCACGAAAAAGTGTCACGTTCCGCCTGAGCCTGAGCGTGCAAGCGAGAGCGCGGTATAAGCGATAGAGAGGCACGATCGGCCCAAGCGTCGGCTTGTACGCATTTCTCTCTCTTCTCGCGTGACGTCAGAGAGTTCATCAATGTTTCTTTATGACGTTATCACGTAAAACTATCGTCCGTAAACCGACTTTTTTTTTAATTTATTGGATGATGATAATTGTAAATTAAAACCGTTATACTTCTCGAATTACTACTAAGGGTGGCGCTTAGATATTAGATGTATATTAGGCACAATCTTTTGTCCCATCCCCTATGTAACAGGTTGTCATATTCAAGTGACGCCCTCCTCTTCGCTGTGACATCACAAAAATATAAATAAAAATAAATTTTGAACAAGTTTTATAAACTTTCAATAAATTGTTTAAGGGGCAATTACATTTTCACGTCAACTTTTTAATTCAGAGAATTATGAACGTATATAATGAAGAATATAATGACTCGGTCCGGCATCGTCCGAATTAGATTGCCGCCGTTTTTTCGTCCACTTACTTTGCAAAATTTGGTCTCCACGAAAAGTGGTATATTATGTTAACTCGATAATTAGCCTATGTCCATCCTGAAGGTCCATTCTAAATATTGGTGGAAAAATTTTTGAAATGTGATGAGTAGTTTCGAAGATTACCTCCTACATCCAAACTTACAAACTTTACCTTTTATAATTAGCTCTGTTCCAAGTTGTTAGAATGGTAACAGAACCGTCACAGTCTTGCTACTGCGCAAGACTGCTTTGCGTATTAGCTCAAAAGTGGATATAAATTATAAACAGTTTCGTTTTAGCTACTGCGCAAGACGGTGATGGTTCTGTTACCGTTCTCAAACAGCTTGGAACAGGGCTGACATTAGTAGCGGCCCGATCCGGCTTCGCCCGAATTTGTAGTTTGCCACTGTTTTTTCGTCAACTTACGTTGCAAAATTGGTCTACACGAAAAGCGCTTTTATTTTAACGCGATAATATATTATAGCCTACATATATATATCCATCCTGAAGGTCCATTCTAAATATTGGTGGAATTTTTTTTTTTTTTTAATCGGACGAGTAGTTTCGGAGATTACCTCCTACATCCAAACTTTAAAACCTTACCTCTTACATAATATACTTTTATTCTATACTGAGCATAGGAATAAAATCGCAATCGAACCATTAGGGTGCAAACACATACTTCTGTCCTTTTTTAAGCCGTAAGCACTGGCGTATCCAGGAGGGAAAACGCACGGGGGACCCGGCTTAAGAAATTTCTAATTTGCCCCCTCCTGGGCCAAGCTGAGTACGCCCATGTTAACATCATACAAAAAGACACATTTTTTTAAACAGGGATACTTTATTCAGATTGAATACAAGTACGTCAACCAATCCTATCATTGGATAAATCAGGGAATTACATCGAAGAAAGAGACGCAGATATATTTTCGATACGCTTTGTTGCCTTCGCTCAGCACACATTGAGTAGATAGACAATGATTCATATAGTAATTTATTAAATATATAGGTATGTGATATATGCCTCTATAATATTAGTTTAGATTATAGCAGATAACATTTTGTATTATTCCACGAGGAGGATGTAGACACGCTAACGAGTGTCTTCCTATGACCCATTATACTACCAAAAGCCATGGACAGCATGTCTGTGTCCAAGAATTACAATAGAGGAAGCACTAGAAAGTAGTGAAGAATTAGGGAAGGTAGTGTCGCAGCCTATTTTTTACTTTTACTTTTAATTAAATTCTTTATAGTGCACTTTACAATTTAAACGTAGAATCATTATTCTCGCCATAATTCAGAGAAAAAAAAATTAATTTAATTATTTAAATATTATAGGGTAAATATCACCAGAGGATGACGAGGAGAGGTCCCGTGACATCTTACCAAATTTCACTAAGGGGGAGGAGGGTCCAAATAAAAAAAACTACCTCTCGTAATTAATGGACGTTTCCTTACTCGTAAGAACTAGAAAATCTATTGATATTTAACAATAAATTATGAACATCAATCATATAATATTGAGTTTTTGATATGTTTACGCTAGCGTTAGGTTAAACTGTTAAGAAAAACTTTTTCTATTTAATAAATTATTATTGGTGATTCATTTTGTTATTACAGTATTTAATTATACAGTTTCGATATTATTGACATTATTTGACATTGAATAGATAGCATTTATGAATCGTTTTCATATTTAAATTTTATTAGGACACCCATGTGTGAGGAAATTAATTGCGTATTTTATTTTAAAATCGAACTTATTAAAAGAAATTTAAAGCCGAATACAAAATGATGAAATTTTACACCTTAGTTGATCATCTTTTATGCTAATATTTATTTACTCTGTCTTATAAGTTATAATTATTGTATCAGCGCATTCCAGATCTGAATCTATATCAACAGGAGTGTACTCATTATTATTTTGAATAATTCTGTAGTCAAACGTCAAGAAGGCTGAAAAACTAAGAGAAACTCTTGGGTTTGTTTGAGTTTAAAAAAAATAACGTACATACAAACAAAAAAATTAAAAAAATTGTTAAAAAAATGAAAATTTAAATCTTGTAAATACTTTTAATTGCTTATTTATAGGTATACGTTTCTTTGCTAAAAATGTAATACCTATACGAAATTGTAATGATAATATATCATAAAATTAGGGAGAAATTTGATTTCTTATTTAGTGACTGATTAGCTAATAAACTGATGCAATATTATTGCAAATTACATACTGCATTTCAGGGTGTGGCGTCCTTGTTTTGGTACTTTTCTATTTCTATCAGTACTGGGTCAACCTGATCCGCACCTTATAGATCTAATATTAATGTGATTAAATTATTAGTAGATACCTGAGAAATGTCTGATAAAATTGCATAAGCTTTTATTTACTGCGTTTGTTACGAATTCACTACGATAAAACGCAATAAAATTACGTGACAATAACAAACACATTTTTGTTCCATATTACTGCAAAAAATTCTAAAGTGCATCAAAATTGCAGTCGTTACCCGCGGCTACGGACGCAATTGAGACGAAACACGGATGGATTTCTATTATTATGCATAGTTACTTCTTTCTCGACGTAGACCTCCCCTAATAAATTTCAAAATGATGACATTCACGTGATCAAACTCCCGACAAACCGTGAAAATCACACCCATGTTGGTTTTTAGACTATTTACCTATTTTCACCCTCTGAAAGGGTTGTTTTTGAAAAAGCACGAAACACATAATTATTTATTTGTTGGCAGGAGTAATCCTGCGCATTTTCGAATTGATACATCTGTTTTATGTGATTTCTCCATGTACATTTTGAATCCCCGTTAGACCCTTTTAGGGGTTGAATTTTCAGAAATCTATTTTTGGCGGATGCCTACGTTATAATAACTATCTGTGAGCCAGATTTCAGCCCGATCCGTCTAGTGCAGTAATTCCCAAAGTGGTCTATATCGACCCCCAAAGGTCGACGACGACTTGCAAGGGGTCCATGTCAGCGGGAAAAAAATTGGGGGTCCATGAAATTAAAATAGGGGTCAACGATAGTGAATCTCTTAACAAAAAAAGAAACAAACTGGACATCGTTAACCGAAGAGATTTAAGATTAAATCTAACTAAATTGATGCCAAATGTTGAAAATTTATTATTAAAGCATCAGGTTCATCCCTCACACTAAAAGCATTTATTTTTTGCTTAGTTATTTTATGTAACAGAAAGTAAATTTTAATTTGACTTGTTTAATTTGAATCTAATTAATAAATGTATAAAAATAAACATTTCGCACTACATTTCACTACCTTTATAAATTTAAATCGTTCAAAGTGAGTAACACTATACCGGTTGTCAAAAATACATTTGAAATTAATGAATTTGCAAAAAATCAATATCAGATGAGCAGGGGGTCTACCCAAAACCGAAAAACATGGTAAGTGGTCTACGAAACAAAAAAGTTTGGGAACCTTTGGTCTAGTGGTTTGAGCAGTGCGTTTATTTTCCATGCAAATTTTGAACCCCCGTTACACCACTTTAGGGGTTGAATTTTCAAAAATCCATTTTTAGCTGATTCCTACCTCATCATAACTATGTATGTGCCAAATTTCAGCTATGAGTTGATAGATCAGTCAGTCAGTCATCAGTCACGGTTTCCTTTTATATACAATATACAACACAACAAAGATTTAAGGCATTTTCCACAAAACGCACAGCGGACAGCATTGGACCACTGTTGGTAAACAAATCCGATGAGAACACCTTGACGGATGCCCGCGCGTGTTTCGAAGGTGAACCATCGTCGTCCCAACATGAGGCTGGTTATGATCATACAATATGTTTGTGTTGACATCTTCCTACTTTGAATTCATTACCTACCGAATCAGAGACAACAACAACAAGAAATTAGCATACAGACATGCAGGGACGAATTTGCATGTTTTGCGCCTATGGCCACCCTTTTTAACCGACGAAAAACAAAAACGGAGGAGGTTCTCAAATCGACGCGTATATTTTTTTTTTTCTTTATTTTTTTTTTTTTTTTTTTTTTTATTTATGTATGACCACGCATAACTTTTTACAGAGTAGTCCGATTTTGATAATTATTTTTTTGTTTGAAAGGGTATACCCCGAAGTTGGTCCCATATAAATTTCGTAGAAAAATTCCAACCCTAAGGGTAGGAAACCAGGGGATGATTGATTGTTCACTCACTGATTGTAATGTATGACCACACATAACTTTTTACAGAGTGGTCCAATTTTGATAATTATTTTTTTATTGGATAGGGTATACCTCGAGGTTCGTCTCATATAAATTTGGAAAAAAAATTCCTACCCTAAGGGTGGGAAAATAGGGGTGATTTATTGTTCACTCACAGATTTTCATGCTGAGTTGTGTATATTACAATTATAAATTATATAGCCACAAAAAATTATTAAATAAAAACTTTTTAACAAAAAAATTAAACCGCCGAAAAACTGAAAAGCAAAAAATAATAAATCTTTTTATTTAACTAAGTTCTATCTAAGTAGTTGAACGTATGTGAAAGTCTAGTATATCTAAGTAATTTTGAGTCGGCGTCAAACCATCAATGAACAAAGATCACTAAAAGAAATAACCAAATCAAACAATGATACGTGAAATCTCCAGCGATAAACATTAACATTAAACATGCGCTCTCCACACGACCACTCGCAAAGACGTGTGCCCGTTAGGGTTGCTCTGTCGCTGATATTAACTTCGTGAACGCTCAGAGATTTCCGGCGAAGGATTGTTGACGCCGACTCAAAATTACTTAGATATACTAGACTTTCACATACGTTCAACTACTTAGATAGAACTTAGTTAAATAAAAAGATTTATTATTTTTTGCTTTTCAGTTTTTCGGCGGTTTAATTTTTTTGTTAAAAAGTTTTTCATACTCAATGACGCCTCCCTCCGGACTTTAATCTAATCTACTAAGTTAACTTCATAATTCTTTAAATAAATAAAATTGTCGACCAATTTTTTTCAGACTATATATTGACAAAAATAATAAAAAAAATATAAATCAATATAACAAAAGATGACGTTTCGATCCGGATTTAGACCTTCTTCAGAAATATCTAAAAAAATATAAAAATTAATATTAATTAATATTAATTTTTATATTTTTTTAGATATTTCTGAAGATCGAAACGTCATCTTTTGTTATATTGATTTATATTTTTATATTATTTTTTGTCAATATATTATATAGTCTGAAAAAAATAGATTTTAACATCATAATAATAATAATAATAATATAGAGTTAGCAACAATAACTGATTTACATTGAAACTTTTTTTTTTTCACTGGCAAAAATGTGTACTTGCAAGTGAAGTTGCAGACAACATTGTCAAAAAATTTTGTTTGACAATGACCTCAAGTTGTGATCATATAATGTTGTGAAACTCACTGTGATGTAGAACATTAGGTTGTACTCACATAGAAATGAATGGTTGATCTACATAGAAAAATATCGCTTTTTAAGCTAAATTTTAATCAAAATGTTGTTTCGAAGTGGAAATTGCACAAAAATAGTATATGTACATGTACACACCGTTTAAAAAAAATGGTTGCATTCGATTTTCAAAGCCATTAAAAAGTAAAAAATAAAAAAACTAATAAAAATTGAAGCTCCGTCAAAAAAGACACTAAAAGGAGGAAAATAATAATTTTTGACTTCAGTATATATCTGCAGTGTTGATCCAATAGAATGTCACGATGAGGGAAGATTTGGATGAGGATCAAGAAATAAGCTTTACCAATGTTACGCTAGTGGCCAACGTTTATGATCATGTATATTGTTAGAACAATTTACTACCATTTGACCAGCCCAAAAGATAAAAATAGATTTTTCGAAACGTTGGCCACTAGCGTAACGTTGGTAAAGCTTATTTCTTGATCCTCAACCAAACCTTCCATTATCGTGACATTTCATTGGATCAACACACATATACTGAAGTCAAAAATTATTATTTTCCTCCTTTTAGTGTCTTTTTTGACGGAGCTTCATTTTTTTTAGTTTTTTATTTTTTCTTAACCAAACCTTCCTTAATCGTGAATCATTTTTGAGGTCGGCACTAATTTAATGAAAGTTTATAGGTACCTACTACATAAAAATTTAAAGAAATCAAATTGACGCCGTCCTTAAAATTTTATAGTTTTACCTCTGTCAGTAGCTTCTTTTGAAGTAGTTTCAATATTTTTAAAAGTTTTTTCTGCAAATACCTTGTACACAAACTATTTTGTATTTAATTGGCATAAAAAATCGTAGGTTAAACTGTGCACATTATAATAACTTACAATATTTCAATCAATGGACATCGTACTTAACACGTTATGCAAAAAAAGAACATGAGTAATTATAATTGAAATTATAAAGGTTAGTTTCTATCACGGCCTGATAGAGTGACAATCAGATAAATTAGAGACTCAGCACGGAAATCACCTGGCGTGGACGTGTACCCACCATCGTAGTTCGTCTATTCTATTGCAATGATAATGAAAAAATTATATTATTGTTGCTACATATTCCAGTAATGTACCGAATGTCAGTTTTTACACATGCAAATATCTGTCGCCAATATTCTCGAATGCGAATATTCAGTTTTCAAATCTGGCGTCATTTGTCCAAGATTAAAATTTGACAGCTTATTGTCCGCGCAAGTCGCACGCACACCTTTGTAGTGGTTCTAGGTACTAGGTTGATTATTAATACTAAGTCTAAAGCTTTATTACCTTATGTTAAAGTAAAGGCTAATAAAAGATATTAATTGCAATATTCCCTTAGCGAAAAAATTTAAGTTACGTTTTAAAAAAGGAGTAAAAAAACTTTTTAATAAAATTTTATAAATAGGTATTCAGAAATTAAGATTTTTTGTATTATGTATTTAATATTATTTTGACATTAAAAAAATGTGATTTTTTCTGATATTAATATTTGCAAAATATTCGCGTGAGTTTTGCAAAGGCGAATGTCAAAAAATATGTAAATATTCACGAATTCGAATGCGAATGCAAAATTTTCGTTACATCACTACTACATACATTCTGTATTGCTATATCTAATATAGAATGTCCCAGAATTGTTACAAGTTATCCTGAATTCTATCGAATTAGATGGACTCGCTCGAAATTCGACAAAGTGAGGATGTTTAAAAAAAAAATTAGAACCAAAAAAAATGACTGTAATTTTTTGTATTAAACAAAGAAAACTGAACCCTGCTTTTTAATATCCATGATTGTTTGCTTTCGACTACGCCGAGTGATTAGATGAGGAGCCCTATTCATACACAAGCACAGAAGAGTACCGATTTGTTTCTGCATTATATATTAATAATGAAATTGAAAAAAATAATTATTTATGAAACCCGATTGCACAAAAATGAAACTAACCAAAGTCAAAAAACTACATCAGGCAAAATACAGTGAGGGGAGGGATTCTCAAAAATGTATTTTTACAAAAATATCATCATTTCTGTTTTGGGGTCCTCAATCTACTCACGTAAACCAAACAGACGGACTGACCAAATCTGTAATGGTTCCTAGTTTCTACGGAAGTCAAAAAATTAAGGCGATGGTGGGAACTAAACTAGACAAAAATTTTTTTGTGATTATTATTTTTGGGCAGACAAAGCAACGCCCTAACTTCTGTTTTCTAAATTTATCAAGTTGCAGTCATAGTATATCTATTTATATCTTTTTTGAACTTTGTTCCGTTTGAGGAATTTTGCATACGTGCGTCGACGTGAATGTTTTCTGCTTTTGTTACTTCTTATATAAATAATATTCACATAAGTAATATACAGAAACAGATATTATATTGCTGGTAAAGATATTAAATTGTTGCAGTCTGGTTCTCTTCTCTCTTCAATTACATTTATTCGTTTGTATCGTGCCACTTTTGTGTAATTATTAAATTAATAGTTATATTTGTATCGAATTTTATTTGATCACTGATAGCAAGGGAAATCACGTATAAAACGAGTTGTTAAGCCATTAAAGAAAGCTTATCGGTATCAATGGCGGTGCGTGAACATTTTAAATGGGTGTTTAATACAACCTAGGAATGAGGGGGGAGTGATAATTAAATAGTTAATCACATCCATGTTTATGTTAATTTATAACTTTTCTCAAACACTGTTGACAACAAACTACAATATACACTGTAACACTTGTCACTACTGCCATAAACCGTGTGTCGTATATACAACATACGTACCGCCGAGTCAAAGCCGTCGAAGGTATTGACTGAATGAGATAGATTCAGTGAACACTTCTAGCATATGACAGTGACAGATGCTTGTTTGTATTAATTTACTGACGGTAAATGCAGCACAAAGCCGATTTAAATAACACGCTATAACTTGTGGGTTGGAATGGCACAGTGTACACTGAGCGTATCTGACGATGGCGTTCCACGTGCTGTTTCGGAGCGCAGAACAGCAAGAAAGTCTGTCAGTGGCTGTGAAACTTTAGCGTTGAATTTGAATGTATTTAGATGTTTTTTTTCTAATGTCTTTTATGCATAATGCAGCACTAGAAATAGATTTGACTAGTAAAAAAATCGGCGGATTCTTTTTACTGGACATAAAAAAATATTAATTAATTGCTCAACATCTAACAAAAAATTTGACAGTTTTGAATAATAATAATAATTTTGACCGTGATTCGAAACCGGTGACACTTTTGAAGAAGTGCCATCATTTCATCACGTAGCACGACAGAAACTGTGGGTGGATCATTAGCTGTACATCTATTTTCATTACAGTTTGTTGACATCGTTTGACTTTTCAAATTGCGTTACAGCAGACTGCACAGGATAGAAGGGTCATCGATACTTAATAATTTTTAATCGTAGAGTGAATGATAAAACACTGTAAATATATTTATAACTACGTGCAACCATACGAGTGAAGACTATAATGTGCAAGTGATGACATACCGCAAGGCCATTTGACATGGATCGATTATTTTGTGATGGTCAATTTATTTTCCCAGAGAACATACCACTTTGATTGAGTACAGTAAATTTCCATTCGACAATCATAAAATTTGGAAAAAAATATCATCTGATTTCTATGACGTTTGTTGACCTATTACCTAACCAGCCCAATGGAAATATCGTCGTTAAAATCGTATAGTTTTTTAAACTGCGAATGCTGTCTCTCCAGGGAACAGTGGGTCATTTTCATGCATTACTGGAATATCTGGTAATGAATAAATATTAATTACTTAATTAATTAGACGTTATGGCTAATAGCCCGTTAATACACGCCATCCTAAAAGAATTTTTGTACTCTCACTTATTCTGGATCTAGCCCTCCAATAGTGTAGATCTTCTCATGAACTCCAGAAATTAGCGACTAGATTATCCTGTGAAATTACTCCGTTCTCATCAATGTATCCAAAGATGGTTGTACTCCTATAGGCTACGGTCTCGCATTCGAACAGTAATTGGTTATTTGGTTGGCTGTGTCGTGGGTCGATGTTTTCTCAGGAGTACCTACATGACAAGTCAAGAGCCCAACCACTTTACCTGAGTTTTGGTCTACTGAGTTTAATAAAGTCTTATGTAAGCCTATTTGAACGGCCCTAAGTCATATTTTTCCCATGTAAGTTTCCTGAATTCAAGCTCCACTCAGAGATTTGCTGATTGCGGGTCCACTAGTCATCTTGGAGCGGTTTCATTATTATCTCTCTCTAGTTCACGTGTACAATGGATTGCGGTACTTGGTAAATCTGGCAACATTACCTGTACATAAAAAAACTCAAAGCAATTTAATGAAGCGTCCATTAATTACATGAGGTGTTTTTTTTACAATTTGAACCCCCCTCAAGGGCGCAGATATTTTTTTTCTGAGATGGGGGGGTAAAGCAAAACAATCAATATTTTTTAAATTTTATTAATACGAATGACCTTTTTTAGCAACCTAACATAACTTTGCCGTGGAGAGCAAAAAAAAAAACAAGGCCCTTTCATTTCCACAACAAAAAAGTCTTTTTTCGTTTGTTATGGCTGGGTGCCTATGTTTCTAATGAATCTTGGGGGGACATCACCCTCTGTACCCCCCATATCTACGCCCTTGACCCTCCTTCCCTCTTGGTGGGATTTGGTAATATGTGATAGAATTACCTAAGTCCTAAATGATATTACCCTATAATAAAATTTATTAGATATGTAGATACATGTAACTATACTTTGCTTCGTACGACTGAATAAGCGTTAATACTGACGTATTCTATATAGGTATTACATTTTTTTCTGTGAAATAACAATAGGAACATGATACAAAGTGTTATCTGTTACAATAATGTAGGTATATTCTCTGAATAAATGGACGTCCTCCAAGTTAAGAAGAAAAAATAATGTGCTTCGCCTACAAAGAAAATAGACAGTGCAAAAGAAAATATTATAGCTGGTGTGGAAAATTCCCCGCGTTATTCTAAAATCTATTTGTGTAGGTAATAACCTGGCACTGGACTTTGTACTCGAAACATTTCCGTGGCCCCAGAATCCCCAGCATTTCAAGAAAACATCTAATATTACACTTCAAGTGTGTGAGAATGTGTACCAGTTATTAGTTATTTATGTGTGTGTAAAATACGGTAAATAAAGAAGGAAACGGCAGACGTTTTTAGCGAGGCTTACTTTAGTTACGGTCTACTTATAGTTTGAAAATATGTATAGGATTCAATTCAAATAACGTATAGCGATGGTTGATTATACAAAATTTCGAAAAAAAATCTTCCGTACCTACTTGTTTATTATTATCAGGACCGTACCGACAATGGGGCAAGCGGGGCGGTGCCCCAGGGCCCCCGAAGAAAAGAGGCCCCGAATAGTTCCACCACGAATATAAATCAGACAAGCACGACGATGAAAGCAATGTATTGGCCCCCATACACCTCGTTCTTTTTTGGCAGTTTTAACCGCCGGGTAAAACTGTACGGTTAAACACGAACAACGGCCATCCCCATACACCTCGTTCTTTTATGGCAGTTTTAACCGCACTGGTAAAACTGTACGGTTAATTTAAACACAGAGGCGTAGTTTCGTAATTCGTTCAGTTTTTCTGAAGTCGTGGCATCATTAATACGATCTGCTTTGATGGAAAATACAATAATATTGATATTATTTTATGTTTAATAAACATTAATAAACAATATAATGCAAAAATAATTAATAAAATTGATTGATATTAGTCTAAATTAGAGTGTTTTATTTGACACCATTATTTTTTCCTCTAAATTAATCAATATGTTTATAGCAATTTTCATTTATTTTTGTCAAAATTGCTTAGCACTAAAACGGTTAAAATATAAATCAATACTCAAACTAATTACAATCATTTAATTAATATGACTTATTTGCTGTACGTCGCACCACTGAATAAACACGTCGATTCTATCGGAAAGCGCCACACATTACGATTTAAAACGACAACCAGCAAACACGTCGTGTTTAAAATCAAGCTTCGGCAGATAAAAAAACTGCCGTGTTTCATCGACAGTTTTTGCCCATACACTTCGGTTTTGACCGACGTGTTTTATCGTGACGATGAAAACTGCCAAAAAAGAACGAGGTGTATGGGGGCCTTAAGACACGAATGACAATGTCATAATTTTGAACATAATAATAAGTGAGAGGTATTCGGAAAGAATTCCGTGGCATAAAGATCGAAAGTAAAGCAATTCTGAACTTTTTAAACTTGCGTTTAATACTGACATTTCGATACGTTTTGTATAATGTATAAAGTAGTGTTGATCCAATAGAATATTAAGATGAAGGAAGGTTTTGGTTGAGGATCATAAAATAAGCTTTACCAGTATTTCGCTAGTGGCCAACGTTTCGAAAAATTTATTATCATCTTCAGGGCCTCAAGCTGGTCAAGTGATGGTAAATTGTTCTAACAGTATATATGATCATAATTAAATAAATTTTTCGAAACGTTGGCCACTAGCGAAACACTGGTAAAGCTTATTTTATGACCCTCAACCAAAACAATCCTTCATCTTAATATTCTATTACCAATTTTACTTCTTCACGGGGGCCCCGAGGTTCTAGTAACGGCCCTGATTATTATTTTCATGCCTATTTGAATTCTAAATTTAAAAAACGGGAGCCGTCGTGGGAAGCCTGGCTGATGTAAAACAAATTTCAGCGAATTTCTTCATTCTTGTAACTAAATTGCACCCTGCCAACTAACGAAATTCTGGTAACTAAATTTCACCCTACAACTAAATTTTGCCCTGTCATCTCGTTGTTGCCTTAACAGATTAAGCCAAGTTATAATCCAACGCATACACAAAGCAAGCGTCATAAAAAAAATACTAGTAACTAAATTTAGCCCTGTTTTTAGATGTCGCCTTCAACTAAAGCCATGTCTAATTCAACGCACACAAACGTAACGTCCTCCCATAAAAGTGTCGCCACAATTGTACGATTTTACTCCCTACCAAACGCGCTATTAGATGTTTCACATCAAAATTGGTGCAACTTTGTGAAAGACAGACACTTAATTTAATGTTTTTCAATGTTCGTGATTTTATTGCCAAAGTATTCGCGTATGCCCCATTGTGCGGCTTAGACGCTTAGTGTACCTACTTAATATAAAAATACATATAGGCATTTACCAACTGTATTATATATTATATTGTTTTATGTATTTCAATAATAAACAGCCGATAGGTACACACACTACACACCTTATGTGTGTGTTTACATACCAGAATAAGCGTGGTTCGTGCTAATTTTAGAAGTAACTGGCCAAAGTCCATCGATATAATATTATGTTTGTATATCAAACGCTTAACACGTGTTAGAAACCTCCCTGCCCTCACTGTCAAGGATGGAAAAACTCTGACCCAATATTGAATGACTACGCCCATTTTTTGGTGTGACAAATCTAATGGCTCGTTTGATTGGAAGTGAAACCGTGCAATTGGCCCGATACTTTTTATGGGAGGACGTTACGTTTGTGTGAGTTGGATTAAACATGGTTTTAGTTGAAGGCCACGTCTAGATAGCAGGGCGAAATTTAGTTCCTGGTATTTCGTTAGATGACAGCGCTTGACGCTTGCTTTGTGTATGCGTTGGATTACAACTTGACTTTTGTTAAAGGCAGCTACTAGATGACAGAGCAATATTTAGTTAGTAGAATTTTGTTAGTCGACAGGACGAAATTTAGTTACTAGAATTTCGCATACATTTATGTTTCACATCTGCCAGTCGTCCCACGACGGCTCTAATTTTTTTAATACAGCAAATTAATTAATTGAGCTTGTTCATGTTTACATCATGAGCAGTGATGTAGCTAGCTGACCAAGGATCTCTGGGCAAAGAATAAACTAGACTCCCTAACCAATATTATCTTTAACAAAACGCAGCACTGTAACTATAGGATCTGGCAATCGGGGCAACGAAATTTAGAGAGCGCGAAATCAGAAATTTGCTATGGGCGCCGATGAATCTAGCTACGGCACTGACAAAATATAAAACTTAATCTCTAGAAATCTCAAAATTTTTGTTCAAAGAAAAAAAAACGTTAAAAATTCTCGGCATTTAGATCTGGCAACAGTAAATAATATTAACAACAAACTTAATAATTTCCACAAATACTTTTATATAGTTAATTTAATGTAATTCTTTCAGATAATTTGTCTGAATTATTATTTCTCAAAGAAGAAGTTTTGAGGTTGTCCAAGGTTCGCTGAGTTTAAAGGCCTTGTAGTACTCTTGTCTCCGGTAGCTATAAAGTTAAAAATATTAAAAGTCGAAAGTTAAAACCGGACATCAGCTATTTTGACCGGACAATTGCTCTTAAAAATCTAAATTATGTGTTGTAAGTTCAAGAAAAAAATGTTTTATTGGTGTTATTACAATTTTTATAGGTGTAGGCTTTTCGGAAAATATTAATCGTTTTGAAAACGTGTAATTAGGTTACATTTGAAAAATTGTAATCGGCCTATCTACTTTAAAACAACTATGCATGAAATATGTAAATATACAGTTATTTTTAGTTTTTGAGTCTGAGCAACAAAAATGTGTGTGAGCAGACACAGTCAGCCAAATGTGCAAATCACTTTTTATATAATATATATATCTATATTAAATTAATTTTGTAAGCGTAAAAAATCGCAACAACTGGTGTCAATAAGTCATTTGTCTTGCAGATTTTTCGGATGTCTGCTATAGTCAGTACCCAAACTTAAAGTAATGAGTAGTTGCTTTCAAAATTTATTTATAGCAAACTTTAAATTTTTGATTAACGTCTGAATAGAACTCTTCAAATAAATAAAATTATCGGTCATTTTTTTCAGACTATATTCAAATTCAAATTTATTTACAACATTTAATACAATTGTACAATAGTTGCACAATATATTGTATAGCAAACTTTACTTAAATCGTCACGTCCTGAGCGAATGTACAAAGCAAAAATAATTTTTGTTCGTTTCGAACACAAAATTACCGCCTACAATTCATTAAAGTATCTTCATAAAAACATAAAATATATTTTCATTACTCTTTTATTCGTTCTAAAGCTACCTATTGCTTTCAAATCGCCAACCCCATCACATCTTATAATCATGGATCAGGTTTTCATGGGGAGACTTTAACAAAATATAACATGGTTAGGAAAGCGAAACATGGAAAATTTGGGTGCTTATCTTGAAATGGTACTTGCCTCAGATAACCTACCTATTGATGGCCCCAATAAAAAAAAATCAATCAAACCAATCGTGCAGATTCATCAATGATGACAATCAATATCAAATAATTTTCACAAAAAAGCAAAAATCATTATTATTTGCATAAATGATATGACGTGAATATTATTTTTACATATCACATAGTATCAATTAAAAATCGAAATTATTATAACATTTTATAATCACGTAAAATAGTCCAGTGCATTTAGAAATATTTTATAGGTGTGACCCAAAAATTTCAGATACATTTTTTCTTTTGTTGCTTATTCGAAAGGGTCTTCGATGGCGACCTTAACCCTGAGTTTGCGCATTCCCTAAATTGCCCCGTCCGCCGCCATCTTGGATTCTGTTTTTTATTTTCAATTGCTCATATCTCGCGTTCTAATAATCCCACAGCAATCGTTCTAGGGTCGTTGGACTCGTCAGGATTTACTCTTTAATTGAATGTCTATCAAGTAAAACTCTCCAATGTACTGGAAAAAAGTTATTAGCGTCCAAAGTTAAAGTTTTTTGTTAAAAGTTCTTGCGCCCGGTTTTTCCGCGCGCAGCTCTTTCCAGTGCATCTGAGACCCCCACCGACAGTTTACTATTTAAACTAGACTCAATTTCCAGTATTTCAAAAAAAAAATCATCCCGATCGGTTGATTCCTCGCCCGCCAATCTACGCTCGAAGTAGCGCTGTTCATTATCGTGCTATTTTGAAGTCTCTAATACTCGCGTTTCGCGCCGCATTTCTCGCTTTTGTAACTAATATAATGCAAATTAATTAACATCAACGACATATTCGTTAAATCTGTGCTAAGAATACGCGTTTTACTTAATTTTTTATTTAAATTATAACTCAGATCAATAGTGACCTGTGTGAGTCGGACCGAACATGTAAATATTTTGAGCCGGAACGAAATTATCTACCCCTCCCCCGTTGTCGAGGATGCGGCATACGGTGGAAATATTAAAATTTCGTTTTGGGGTTACGAAACCCCCCAAAACGGCCAAAAACCATCCCCAAACGGGGCTAAATGCGCATTACGTTATTCCTTTTCCGAAAAAAATGTTTTTTCTCTGTTTTTGAGGATGCTGAGCACGGTGGTGCCGTCGACTCTCACCAACCCCTCCACCGGCCAAATCTCAACCCCGAAACGGTTGAATTTTGTTCATATCACCAGCAAAATTGGGTTATCTCTCCGTTTCAGAGGATTCTGAGATTTGGGCGGTGGAGGGATTGGTGAGAGTCGGCGGCAATTTTCAATACCACCACCGTGCTTAGCATCCGCGAAAACGCAGAAGTCATCAATTCTGCCGGCGATATAAAAAAAATAACTCACTTGTTTCGGGGGTGAGATTTGTCCGGTGGAGGGGTTGGTGAGAGTCGATAGCAATTTTCAACACAACCATCGTGCTCAGCATCCTCAAACTCAGGGAAATTTTTTTTTTTTCGGAAAGGGAATAAAGTAATACGCGTTTAATCCCGTTTGAGGCGTGGTTTTTGGCCGTTTTGGGGGGTTGCGTAACCTCAAAACGAAATTTAAATATTTCCACCATATGACGCATCCTCGAAAACGGGGGGGAAGGTAATTTCGTTCCGACTCAAAATATTTACATGTTCGTCCGACTTCTACACGTCACTATTGAAGTGAGTTATAAATTTAAATAAAAAAATAATGTAAAACGCGTATTCCTAGCACAGATTTAACGAATATGTCGTTGATCTTAATTAATTTGCGTTATATTAGTTACAAAAGTAAGAAATGCAGCGCGAAACGCGAGTATTAGAGATTTCAAAATAGCACGATAATGAACAGCGCTACTTCGAGCGTAGATTGGCGGGCGAGGAATCAACCGATCGGGATGATTTTTTTTTGAAATACTGGAAATTGAGTCTAGTTTAAATAGTAAACTGTCGGTGGGGGTCTCAGATGCACTGGAAAGAGCTGCGCGCGGAAAAACCGGGCGCAAGAACTTTTAACAAAAAACTTTAACTTTGGACGCTAATAACTTTTTTCCAGTACATTGGAGAGTTTTACTTGATAGACATTCAATTAAAGAGTAAATCCTGACGAGTCCAATGACCCTAGAACGATTGCTGTGGGATTATTAGAACGCGAGATATGAGCAATTGAAAATAAAAAACAGAATCCAAGATGGCGGCGGACGGGGCAATTTAGGGAATGCGCAAACTCAGGGTTAAGGTCGCCATCGAAGACCCTTTCGAATAAGCAACAAAAGAAAAAATGTATCTGAAATTTTTGGGTCAATTCCTAAATGCACCGGACTAAAAACTGTTTAAAAAAACATCACGGGGAGCGATGTAATTATTTTGTGAGTTCATTATCTCTTTGAGTAAAATAATTATTTTTTGTACTTTTTAAGAACATAAATAAGCATGATTTATAATTTATTTTTTGCATATTTTTTCATTTTTATTCCAACCTAGAAACAAACACAAATATTTTTGCAAAATATTAATAATAGAACACTTTTATTAATTTTTGGAAAAAAGTTAAACCTTTGATGATGAAAATTAAAGAATTCTGAGTTACAGTGTTTATTATTAAATCCTGTTTAATTTTTTAATAGACAATGATATAAGTGGCTATTACGGATCATTTTTATAGATGATAAAAAAATTTAACTAAAAAACTCTCTTGGATCCTTTTATATTTTCTAGTAGCTGCACCCGAACACGTGCTGCTGTGGCTCAGTCTAGTTTATTAGAAAAGAATGGAAACACGTTTCTAATATGCTTAAATTCACACTGCTTGTGGGTTACAATAATGAAAAATAAGAAAAACAGTTAAAAAACACGAAATGAAAAATAATGAAAAAATAAACTATACTCAAGAAATGAACGCTATGGTAAGACACAGTTCAATTCCAATGTATATGAAAATTCAATTTAACAATGCAATCTGAAACATTGACGCCAGCTGTCATGAAGCTGCGTGTGACGTAAAATATTTAGTATAGCGTGTGTTACTTTAACGTCCAACAAATGGAGCTGTCATGTTTTCACCTGTCACAAGCGTGACATCTATAGAAAAACTCGTGCGTATTCGAATTCAACGTTGTGTCAAAATTTCAAAGCAATCGGTGAAGAACTTTCGTAAATTTAAGATTTTGCACAAACGAACATTTACATTTTTATTTAGAAATGATTTTCTGGGTCTTACTTTTTATCTGCCCATGGTAAAGTCAAGGTGGGTAATGTTTTTAACGGAAATAATGTATATCTAACGCTTTATTAATGCCGCTGCACACAAGGCTGGATTTGCGGCTGGATTCCTTACTAGATTTGACTACTAGTTTTCTAGCGCTGGTTTTCTTGATTGCTTTTATGTGTTCGCTTCACACGATACGTCTTTTCAAGCTTGTTTTGTGGATGGATCTGGTGCACGCGCAGTGACAGTTCAAATATAATAAACAGAGCAAAACGTTCTTTTGTCATGCTGTTGTCCGAGCAGAATAACGCCATATTGGTGTGTGGGCGTTTGTTCATGTCGTCCACGTGACAAGATACTCTTTCCTGATTGGTTCTTGCTCAGAGCAAGCAGAGGACCTAGCAAGCAAAAAATAGCCCCTGTTCTAATTTTAAAATCCATCTTGTGAGCTAGCAATCGAGCCTACAGTGACGTCATTTGCAGCCTCGTCGCCAGCCTGCCAACCAGAAGAAGTCCCAGCAGTGTTTCCAGCCTCGTATGCAGCGGCCTTTATATTCCAAATATCCATCGAATAAGGGATGACATTTAGAATGTATTAATTTTCTTAATAAATTCTTGTTTGCAATTCTTATAGTGCTAACACACGGTCGAACTTAGTCCGGTCCGACAACGGACATGGTACGGCGGATCTTGCAACAGACGACCGAATCTGTTCCCATCGAACCGGGCAAACACGCAGACTACTGTACAGACGAACAGATTTGGTACGGAGCGGACCAGATCCGCTGTCCGCTTCGAACCAAGTTCGACCGTCTGTTAGTACTATAAGGGTTCTAAGACTAAACAAAATTACATAATTTTTGTTAACCACTGAAGAATAGTGAGCGTTGTTCAAACTGCACAAATTCAGATGTAGGACTACACCATTATGGCCTGTAGAATAAGATTCGCAATGATTGAAAACTCGTCAACTTGAGAGGGGCTACTGTATTTAATTTATATTATTAAATTAAAACATCAACAACAATTATTAATTAAGTAACAATAGTAAATCAGTTTTATTTATAAGGCAACAAACTTATATCTTAACCTTTGTAATTAGGTACTTAAAATAAATATGAGGACTCTATAATTATTGTCGAAATCACGATCTCCTCACGTGAAAGAACGATTTGCACACATATGCAATATGATACATAGAACCAACAACAATGATATTTGTGTACTTGCGTACTTAGTGTACTATGCTTTATGACTGTTGACTATTTTAGTTTGTAAAATGTAAATACAATTCCGGTTGTATATTTAAGGATGGCCTATATCAGCTGAGCTGACTATGAATCTGTACTAATATTATAAAAATTTATAGTTTAAGAGAACTCAAAAAAATAGCAATGTGAACTGAAAAGTAAAAATAAATTTTAAATATAAAGATTTTGAACAAAATCTTTACCTATATTTAAATTTTGTTTTATACTTTTTGGTTCACATTGCTTTTGGAGTTTTTTTAAACTCTATTTTCAATTATAACCCTAAAAACCAACACTAAATTACTATGTTTATATAAATTATTTATATATTTATAGATATGTATGTATATAAATTACTAGCGGCCCGGTCCGGTTTCGCCCGGATTTTTAGATTGCCTATTAAAGATAGACATAATATTCTACTGCATGTTTCTTATAGAATAATAGCCGTATTTGCAAGGTGTTGTCATATATAGAATAGCTGCGGCGAAAGATGAAGCCACCGCGTCATAGTGACGTGAACGAGTTGCGCCCGCCTTCTAGCTTGCAATTGGCTGTTTCGGAAATTCGGAGATCCATGTTCGTCGAGTGTTTATTTTTATTCTACCGCTATAAATGGATATGTCAAATTTATTCCACACGCCACTGTCTGCGGGCAAATAGGCGTTTACTCCCATATTATTGTTGACGTACCTGGCTTCAACTCTCACCGCGGGCACTATAATTATTATTTATTAATAATAGCCGTTACTCGCAGTTTCGCACGCGATTGAACCGAAACACGGCAGCAAAAGTGGCTCCACCGTATTACAGTCGTGCCTCACGGGATTGTGCCCCACTCGACAATGACAAAAGTACTGGAACCTTCGACTCCACCGTATTGCCTCGTGGATACGAAATCGCAAAAAGGAACTATAGTTAATTATTGTGGAAGAAATGATCCATTAAAATTCACTAATTGAAATTGGAATTTTTTTCTCCGATAATTTTGATTAACCTTTAGGTACACATGAATATTCCTCAAGTACAATAAAAAAATAGTTAATGTGCTTTCTTTGCTCACTTGAAAAAATACTAATCTTTTTTATAATGTTCATCACAAGAAATAAAGTCAATAATATCACAGGGCTTTAATGTTTAAAGTTTAAACATTATATCCAAGTTTTTTAATTTGAAACAAGATATTGCATAATTTATGTATTTGTTCCCAGAATGCGTGCTCGTTATTTTCATTATATTGATTTCGAATATCTGCATCATAACATTTCGCAGAAATTAATTGACCGTGAAAAATTCTATAAATACAAATACGCGAATTTACGTATTTCACATTAATTATCTGTTATAATTCTACATTCAGTATAATTGGTATTAATTCGGTTTAAATGAAACAACAAAATATTTATCATTTAGCACTAATTATTCAGCATGTTGCAATTTTAATGCCGAAAACTTTTACTTATGAATACCAATAATTTTTTAGTTTCATGTTTTATTTTTAGATAACGCATTTTATTAAGTATTTTTTAAGAGGAAATTTAATTGCAATATGTATATGTTACGGTAAATGTAAACTCTTGGGAAATGTACACTTTTACCGTAAAATGTGCCGGACAATGTGTACATTTGCC
The DNA here is from genome assembly GCA_963575645.1 of Xanthostigma xanthostigma. Classification (NCBI taxonomy): domain Eukaryota; kingdom Metazoa; phylum Arthropoda; class Insecta; order Raphidioptera; family Raphidiidae; genus Xanthostigma; species Xanthostigma xanthostigma. Next base: position 21,832,161 of record OY754468.1, read on the forward strand.
CGGCACATTTTACGGTAAAAGTGTACATTTCCCAAGAGTTTACATTTACCGTAACATATACACAACTTTTTACAAACTGTTCATTTTTTAACCTTTTGAACTAGAAACTGGAAATTAGGGGTGTTGGGTAACCGCTAAGGGGACACAACCTGATTTAGGTGTGGAACTGTTGCACTCTGCGTTTCTACTACCGGAAAGACAATTTGAAAATCCAGCTCTGTTCAATTCCGTGCCTTATAAGTGTACAAAATAATCACCCTTTTCCAAAATCGCCCAAATTCTGCGTCTGGGATGAAAATCGAGAATCAGTTCCAATAGGTTCTGTTCCATTGTCTGTGCAGACGTAGAGATTGTCTGGTTTGCCGACTCTACAACGCGCAGCATATAATTGTCAATGTGAGAAGCAAGTCGTGTCTATAAAATTCAATTTAACAACGCAATCGGAAACATTGTAAATGCTAAGTGACACCAGCTGTCATTGTGGCTGTTACATTCATCAGATGGCGCTCCCGTTACCGTAAAATATTTAGTATAGCGTGTGTTGCTTTAACGTAAAATAGATGACGCTATTTTTCAAAAAAAGCCTGTTAGCACATGTTACAGGGTTGATATCCATATAATTATAACAGGTATATAAAAACACGCGCGCATTCGAATGTCCTTTCAAGGCGATTGGTGAAGAACTTTCCGAGATTTAAAATTTTGAACAAACGAACATTTAAATTTTTATTTAAGTATACCTATAGAATATAGATATTGAATTATTGTAAACGTCGTGCCGTCGTGCCGTTGTTTATCCAAAATTTATTGCAATTATCTGTAGACTGTATAGTTCCAGAAAATGAACGATCCAATACTTTATATCTGTAAAAACAATTTGCTGATAAATTTATATATATTAAACTGCAGGCTTCTTTTAAATGCATAATTAAATATCATAAATATTGTACATATTTTCCGTTCTTTTTGTAATAATAGATAAACGCTAAACGTACTTCATTTTTTATAATTAACAAAAAAATTGATAATACTATCTAAACAACTAATACTAAGTTTAATTTGTGTGTGTGTAATTACAAATGATAAGAGATTATACTGATTTCAAAAATGTAAATTTAGCAATGCACTTGCAGATGTTTGCATAATTTTAACGGATAATTTGGGATTATTTTTTATATAACATATTTATAATCTTTGTTTTTTTCCCACGGATTTACTGCAAGGACGCAGAAAAAGATAAAATGTAAATAGTGACAAAAACGAATTAAAGTATTTTGAAGACTGACTTGATATTTTTAGAAAACACGAAATATCTTTAGCGGTGATTTTTATAATGGTATTCCTACCGCCTTATAACAAATATATTTTGTCTTCGTGCAATTATGTTTGAAATTCTAGTTTAATTAAAATAAAAAAATTAAAAATTTTGATAAACCCACGCCGGATATAAACATTGTAATTGAAAATTTATTTCTTTATAAAGACTACTAAAGTTTTTTTTTTAATTATACTAGCGGTCCCGCCCGGTTTCAGCCGGGTGCAAAAGAAATAATGGGTGGAAGGGACATGAGTACGCGCGTTTATCTTAGTTTACCGAGATGAATGTTGTGTCTAAATTTCATGATGATCGGAGTTACCGTTCAAAAGTTTTTGTCGGACGGACAAACTTTGAGTTACATTTTGCAACGTTTTTCATTAACGCTTCTCTCCTATTGGTCGTAGAGTGATATATAGCCTATAGCCTTCCTCGATAAATGAGCTATCCAACAAAAAAATTTAAATTCGAACCAGTAGTTCCTGAGATTAGTGCGTTCAACCAAACAAACAAACTCTTCTGCTTTATATATTTGTATAGATATTTTTCAGAAATTCAAAAATTCTTAATGTCCCTCTTTTTTTTGACGAATTCTGAACAATGTAAAACAATGCTTGTTATATGAAAATCTTTGATTCTAAATAGTAAGCTTGTTCTAAGCAGCCAGCAAAAGGTAACTAAATCGTCACCCGCATGCGCAGTAGCTAAAACGAAGCTGTTTGTGGCGATTTTGGAACACTTTTACCGTTTGCTGGCTGCTTGGAACAAACTTAATGTCTCTTGTGATTTTCCGTGACTCTCTGAAAGCTGTTATATTTTCAATCTAAAGACTCAATTTGTGTGCCAAAAGAAGTGTTACTTCAAAAAGTAACAGTTTCGCCCGTTCTACATCTCGTATATTTGAGTAATTGGTGTGACAGAGAGAGGTGCGGTCACTCGTTGGTCGAGTGGTCACCTCGCAGCAAGCGACTGCACACGTTATGCGGGCGTGATTCTTTGACGTCATCTGCGTGCATCTTCGCGCATTCTGTGATGCCGTGCAACGCCCATCTTGCTATCAAAGTGCGTCAGTGCCCTCGCTTCTGGTCGACACTCGACCATATCAACACATACACATTACACACAATTGCAGTTGTTGTTTCACATCGTTTCGAGTTTATCACTAACTCATCTGTCATTTTTATTTTAATTATTATTGTTTTTGTTTAGTTTCGTTTTCTATAAAATAAATCTTTGCGTTCAATTTTTAGGATTCCGTACATCAGGAAAAAAATTCCAGCCAATTGGGCAACGGGACCATTTCAACTTCAAAATATTGACATTTGATGTAGTATAATAAAGAAAATAAAGTGTCTTCAGAATACCTATAGTAGTGTTGATCCAATAGAATGTCATGATGAAGGAAGGTCTGATTGAGGATCAGAAATTATTTCTCAACCAAATCTTCCTTCATCGTGAAAGAAAATAAAATTTCTGAAATTGCGTGAGGTGACGCGGGTAATGGCTAGTATTCAATATGATATATTATTTGCTATTCGTTGCCATGGTTACCTATATAATAATATGTTCTACGACATGTAAATCATGATCAAAGCATAACTGGTCTATTTCTGACAAATCTACAAAACACAAAAGAATAACTGATTTATCATTCTAGCCCACAAGTGGGGAATGGTAGTAGTTTAGGTCAAAAATCACTTTTCAAAATTTTACAATATCTTTCCGTTCTGAGGTCCCCCGAATCCAAAAATCATATTATTGGAAAAACTCTGTGCGTCTGTTTGTCTGTGAACACGATACAGGTTAAACGGATGAGTGGATTGAAACGAAATTTTGGGAGGATGTTTGGTATGTAAATATGAAGAACCCTATTGTTTTTGGGGAAAATCGACGCATGCGCAGAAGAGATATTATATGCTATAACGGTGTTTTTTATATAATAATGGTATACTTTTCATAACGGCTGTTATTCATGTATTTTTTCAAAAAAGTTTTGTTAAAAAAATGTTTTTCTAAACTTTATAGTTTCGGAAATATTTTGAAAATAAAAAAAATCAGCCGCTCTTTTGTTTTATGAATCTGTCCGAAATAAACTAGTTAGGCATACTTTGAATTAATTTTTGCATGACGTGGAAAATATTATGTAGGTAACCATGGCAACGAATAGTTAATATCATATTGAATGCTAGCCATTACCCGCGTCACCTCACGCGATATCAGAAATTTTATTTTCTTTATTATAATCAAATGTCAACATTTTTGAAGTTGGAATGGTCCCGTCGCCCAATTGGCTGGAATTTTTTATTTAAAAAAAAAAATAATGAGCCGTTATGAAAAGAATACCATTATATGAAAAACACCGTTATAGCAAATATCTCTTCTGCGCATGCGCCTATTTTCCCCACAAACAATAGGGCTCTCCATATTTGCATACTAAACATCCTCCCAAAATTTGGTTTCAATCCGCTCATCCATTTGACCTATATCGTGCTCACAGACAAACAAACAGACGCACAGAGTTTTTCAAAAAATATGTTTTTTGGATTCGGGGAACCTCAAAACGGAAAGATATTGTAAAATTTTTGAAAAGTGATTTTTGACCTAAACTAGTACCATTCCCCACTTGTGGACTGGAATGGAAAATCAGTTATTCTTTTGTGTTTTGTAGATTTGTCAGAAATAGACCAGTTATGCTTTGATAAAGTTTTACATGTCGTAGAACATATTATATAGGTAACCATGGCAACGAATAGCAAATATAGAATTTTGAAAAGTGATTTTTTCTGTTACTGTCGAATTTGTCTGAACTAAACTTAAAAAAATTTAACTTTCTTCAAAAAAATCCACTAAAAAGCGTTAAGAGGTCGGTGTCAATTTAATTATATCATGTGTGTACCAAACACGTACTTGACCGTTTTTTCTAGGGGTGAAGTTGAAAAGATGCATTTTGACATGAACTTTACTAAACTGACAAAGTTTGTGTTAGGCATGTTTCAAGTACCTAGCAAACGGTAACGAAACCGTCACCGTCATACGCAGATAGCTAAAACGTGTTCCAAAACCGATACAAACAGCTTCATTTTAGCTATTGCGCATGCGGGTGGCTGTATCGTTACCGTTTGCTAGCTGTTGGAACATACCTATAGTTTATCGATGAAGACGGTATTCTAACGAGTACGCAAGAAACCTTTAATTTTTATTAATATATATTATTACCGATCAATCTTTTTCCGAAAGGTTAAAAATCCTTTTATACGGAATAAATGGCTGAAAATTAAATCATTCTATATTTATGAACGAAATATAAAAATGTTCTTATAAAAACAAAAAGTGTTATTTTTCCTTGAAACTGTTGATTCGTTGTTTACATGTTTATAAATAAATATATTATGAGCATATTTTTATTTAAATATTTTATTTACATGAATATAGCATATCCTTTTCTGAAAGACTTTTGTCCACTGAAGTCAATTTAAAAAAAAAATGTTCCTGACGTCATACTTGTTTTGGCTGTTTATGAAAAAATGTTGAGGTTGAATTTTCACACTGTAACATCAATATTTACAGAATGAAGTTGCTCACAGAAAAAAGCTACTATAACAGAATAGAGGCCACCAACAGAATAGAGGAAGACCCACTGACTTACACTAGTGGACTTGTCTTCGCCATATATAATTGTAGTTGTTATTATGATCTCAGCTGTGAATGGCCCTAGTGTGCCGACCCGGCTTTACTGGATTAAAAAAAAAAAAAAACATATATAATTGTAGTTGTTATTCGGTTCATTGAATGAAGGGGATAGAGTATGGTAGAGACCATGTTAACATGCACGTGGCGTTTAATATTTATGCTAATCTTGCTCCAGTTCTTTTGTTATTTTATTTCAATAAATTATAATCATCCAAATGAAACATTAGTTTTTACACACGCCAAAGAAGTATGACTTCTAATCGGCAGATACATAACTTCGCGATGGTACCGATACAGTTTCAGTAGTTTTTAACCGACTTCAAAAAAAGAAGGAGGTTCTTTATTCGATTGCTTTTTGTATGTCTGTCCGTCGATATCTTTGCCGATTGTGAAGCGATTTCGATTATTCTTTTTTTATGTAACAGTGTATGTCTCAAAGTTGGTCCCATGAATTTTAGTAATATTGGTCAGCAACAAAAATCAAAGAACTATTGCAAAAGTTGTAGTTGTCGGCGTGAACGTTGCTCTTCGGTTTCATTAGACACTAAAGAAGACCACTAAAAAATTTATTTTTTACGCTGGGGGAATGTTTGGTCATTACAATTTGTCTGGCTGTTGAAATATACTTCTGTAATAGTTGTCTGAATAACATATATAAAAATCAAGCATTTAAAAATAAGTAAGTGAAGTTCATTACTTTTTCTCTGAGCTTTAAAGCGTCTGTCAGAAGTTGTGGTCAGCGGAAAGTGACTGGCCATACTGGATACTAATTTACAGTGATATTTTACAAAACATATATAAATATCAGCTATTTAAATTTAAATTAAGTGACTCTTATTTTTACTCACCTTTCTCACCTGGTACCTGTACATTTGTCACAGACTCAATGATGGAGGTACGCCAAGTTCTAAGTACATAAAACACTACTCAAAACGTAAGGTTTCATTTATTTAAAAATAGGCTGTGTCTGACGACTCTGGGATCTTGGGCTAGAAGGAAAACAATTTTTTAAAATTTTTTATATGAATTGTAACTATGGTATTCGGCACTGAGAATCAACATTATATGGGAAATCCTAAATCCGACAGTGCAAACATTTAGATAAGTATTTACTGAACTTGTCACTACTTTATTTATGTAAATTAAGAATATAAATAGAAGTTATGTTATACGCATAAAAAACTTGTCGAACTAAGCAGCTGTTTTTAATTGAGTTTTGTTACGCAAAAATACTTTAAATGTTTACCGACACCAAAACATGCATGAAAGACGATTCGCATTAAAATTTTGACGTATTCTGTATTGTAAAGCCCATTCCACATCCCTCTGACGTAGATACGTATTAAAATGGATCAATACCTGGTGAACTATTTATAATACACCTATGTAAAGGTGTCAGATACAATTCATGGTCGAAGTTCTAGGACAGAGCAAAACTGCGGGGCTCCGATCCTATATTATATGTCCTTACTAGTCCCTACTAAAAGTGAACCGTCTTCTCTTCGTTTGGCTTTCTTTCACGCATAAACGGTTGAACGGATGTCAATGAAATTTTGTATGTACATCGTGTACATTTTGAAGTAGCGTGTGGTGACACGGGTGACGGCTAGTAATATATATATTATGATATTTGATATTCGTTTGCATGGATACATAATATGGTTTCACATATTATGTAAAAATATACTAAAGCACGCTATACGTAACTAATTTCTTTTTGACAGATCTTTTTTTATTTTCAAACTATTTCCGAAAGTATAAAGCTTAGAAAAAAAAATTTACAAAACTTTCTTGGAAAAATGAATAGAATAATTAAACCAATATGAAAAATATAGGTATCATTAAATAAAAGAAAAAACAACGTTCTAGCGCATATTACTTCTGCATCCAAAAACAAGAGAGCTCTTCATTTACGCATGTCAAACTTCTTGCCAAATTTTGGTTTCGACCCACTCAGCCGTTTGACCTATATATGGTGTTCACATTTTGGCAGGATGCTTGACGAGTAAATATGAAGAGCCCTATTTTTTTTGGGAAAGATAGCGAATGCACTAGATTTTTGTTTTTTCTGTCATAATATGAAGGTATATTTTTCATATAAGTTTATTATTCTATTTATTTTTCCAAGAAAGTTCTTTTTTCTATATAAGGCAAAAATTGGTTCACAAATCAGTATTTACAAATCACCCACATTGTAAAGATCTGAATTTATTAGTTAACATCTATATACCTTTAATGTAGTAGCCATTACAGTGACTGCTAGATATTAGGAATAATTTATTACTTTTAAAGACTTCTATTAAAACCGCGGATAAAGGCTAGTACAACAATAATAATTGTCTTTATTTAATGAGATACAGAATTAGTGTGTGAAATAAGTCATATTATACGTAGAAAAATCATAAAATTAAATAAATTATACAGCGGATATACCAATACATATATATACCAAAAATTTCAATGACCCTGCACAAATATTGAATATAAATTATTATATTTACGAATAAATAAAAATTCAACGACTTCATTCTTATTGACTGTTTACAATAACTAGGTAATCATATGTTGACCAAGTTGTTTCGAGAACAAATCGATTTATTCTTGGAATTATTTATTTGTGTATATTTTTATTACTTTTCTATTCCAACTCTACAAGTGGGAAATGGTATTCACTTAGTTCAAAATTCAATGTCCACAATTTTACAATATGTTTTCCTGTTGAGGTTCCCCGAGTTCAAAAAACATTTTTGGTAAATGTCTATTCCCATTAAAAAAATTTTTTTGACCTTCATTAAATTTTAAATCGGTTGTTCAGACAAAAACGGCTTGGTTTAGTTACATAGGCCAGTAAAATGACGAACTCAGTTTCCACTAATTCGAAAATTAGAAGAACTTTTCCATGGTTACAATGTTAAAATATTGAATTTTGCCCAGACACAAGCAAAAAACATGAAACACAGTTTTTTAACGTTTTTTAACAAGTTCCAGTCATCACACGAATGTCCAATTTTGACAGATTTTGTATCATATAAATGTTCCCTCAAAGCACTCTTTTACGATTTTGTGAAAATGTTTAATGTTTAATTCTATACAATAATTTTAATGGAAAATTTTACTTTGGAAGAAGGAGGCGTCTTCTCAGATATTTCAGCTGTAATTTATTTGATAATTTCAATGTACTGTGCTGAACCTGCCATCAACCAATCATGATCACTCTTATATTATATGAAAACATGTTCCGCAACAAAAAACAAACATGTTTATCTTTCGGGACAAAAAATAATATTATTTGCCTGTTGTTTATATCTTGAACAGTCATCAACAGTACAAAGTACAGTTATTTTTGTAGTCAGAAATTCCAAGACGTATCAAGTTTGAAATAATTATATAATTTTTGAGAGTCAGGAGACATACTATCAGTAAATGTCGCTAAACAACTAAAGTCCGTATAAACATTGTCTATACATGATTAAGTACAATGCGGTCCATTTCTATACAAAACCTCCATTTTGCGTTATACAGTTATCATATTTCTGCTATTTCTGGCAGCTAGTTTACTGGTGAATAACAGACTTATTTTAGTACAGAATCATTTTATTGCAAAAAGACAAAAACCCACTTAATACTAGCTTCAATGATGCTCAAGGGAGTTTGGGGTTAATTTGGTAACATTTTTATTGAAAGGACCCCGCAAAAACCTTACGGGATTTGGTACTCGGTTAATTTGATCAAAAATGGTTTTATTTTATAGTTTAAAGGTCGCTAAGAAAAAGTGTCCATAGGCGCATAGCCTAAAAACCAACAGATTTTTAGCCTACAGATAGGTATGTTTAGCGAGAATTTAGATATAGGGATATCCATTGAATTCACATTCTTATAAAATCCTAAACTCTAGAAATATGTTTTCGAGTGCGCTGAATCCGAATATGACATTATTATTTTATACAGGGTGACGCCTTTCAACATTACCTATAGTTTTAAAAACAAGCACAAAAGTTGAACATGGAACATGTTTGTGAATTCAATGGATATTCCTATATGTAAAATCTCGCTAAATATATCTGTATTCTGCAGCTAAAAGTCTACTGGTTTTTAGGCTATGCGCCCATGGATACTTTTTCTTAGTGACCTTTAAACTATAAAATAAAACCATTTTCGATCAAATAAAAAATAGAGAATAGTTACTTCTTACCACAACAAGTTTATTAGTGGATGTACATTTCGAGAGCTATGCTCTCATCTTCAGCAATACACTAAACTAGGTTCATAAACAAAAATCTTTTAATAAACTTGTGTGGTAAGAAGTAACTATTCTCTATTTTTTATTAGATTCAAACCACAGTGCTCTTAATATTTTTGTCATTTTCGATCAATTTAACCAAGAACCAAATCCCATAAGGTTTGTGCGGGGTCCTTTAACATTTAGCTGCGACGAAAAACAGTACCATTCCAGACTATGTGGGCAGTGGGAGTAAGACAAAAATAGGTATAATTCATTAAAAATCGCTGTTGAAACTTGGAATCAATAATTTACCTTACGGATATTTGGTGACGACTGATTTTACTTTAATGCTTTCTTTATTGTAATACTACTGTTGATTACCATACTTAAAATTTAATCGATTACTTTAGGCTTAAATTTTAAATATGTATAAGTTTCGACTGATTGCATGAAAACATTAATTGCAGATGATTGTTCAAACGTAGAATATCAATGACAAACACAATCAGAATTAAGGTCGTTGGTGAATAAGTCATATTAGGTATTGCATAAAATTTATTTTATTTATCCAAATGCAATCATATTCTAATAGTTAAGGCAATGGTGCGTATTTCAATCGGTGGAAAGCAACCGGATGACTCTTGGTATTTGAGTTCCTGAAGCAATTTGGAAACTTTTTTGTTCAGTACCTCATAACCCCAAAATGGAAGGAATCGGAGAAAAGGGGGGGGGGTCAAAACGTAAAAAAAAATTGTTTAGAAACCAAATGGAAAGGCGGTAGCATTAAAGTACGTGTACTCACTATTGTTTAAAAAAATTGTCATCCGAAACGTGCGGACGGTTTGCGCGAACCGATTTTTTGAAAATCGGAAAAAAAAATTGTATCGCAACCGGTTGCGATTTTGAGGAAAATTCTTGTTTTTGTTCAGAGATGCTGTAAAAAAATTGTCATCCGTTTCTGCTGGACGGATTTTGAGGAATTAAAGGTTTGAGTGGCGAAAATTCTCGATTTTTCACTAGCTTTTTTCAAAAATCATAAAAAAATTGCTAAAATTGTTAAAAACGGATGACGTTTCTTATACATGTTCTCAGAGGGTCCAACTATAATATGTATCAATGTCATCCGTTTTTATAACATTTAACCCCATTTTTCAACCCCTTACTTTTGTGCGATATTAATCAGAATATTGAGGTTAGACTCGTTTCTGATGGCATACAGATAACGTACAATATTATCAACCCCTTTAGGGGTTGAAAAATGGGGTTAAATGTTATAAAAACGGATGACATTGATACATATTATAGTTGGACCCTCTGAGAACATGGATAAGAAACGTCATCCGTTTTTTACAATTTTAGCAATTTTTTTATGATTTTTGAAAAAAGCTAGTGAAAAATCGAGAATTTTCGCCACTCAAACCTTTAATTCCTCAAAATCCGTCCAGCAGAAACGGATGACAAACAATTCTATTTCTATACAATTGTATATAACTGTTTACATGATACGCGCGTTATCACACAAACAGTTATATACAATTGTATAGAAATTGTAAACGCGCGTTGGGTCAACGCGCGTTGAACGCCTCTCATATAAACTAGGCCTTAGTTCTTCTTAAAATGAATGAAATTCTGTAATAGTGATGTAACGAATGTCAATTTTTAGACATTCGCGAATTCGAAACGATTATCCGTCGCGGATATTCGCGAATGCGAATATTCGGTATTCATATCTGGTATCATTTTTCTATGGCAAATTTTGTAAATGTGTCTTATACTTCGTGCAACTTACGCTATAAGATAGTTTTTATTAAATATTTTGTACAAAAATACGGTGTTTTGTGAAAAAAAAACTGTTTTGGTAGCATGTAGAGACATCTGTTAGAATTTGCTCAAAGCTATTAGTTCAGAAGCAAATCTGGTAGAATTTGCTCAAAGCTATTAGTTCAGAAGCCGGGCCGCAAACGAAATACATTTTGCAAAATTATATCTATCGCATCCGGGTGAAACCGGGACGAACCGCTAAGTTTTACTATAAAAAGAAAGTTTATATGCAAAAATATTTAATTGTATATTTCAACCCATAAGTTTATATTATTAGCACTTAAAAAAATATTATGATAATATGAAAAATATAAATTAAGAACATAAATAATGAATCATTATGAGCAAACAGGTGCTTGAGATTAGGTTGATAAATCGAGTTTGAAAATGTAAATACGCAAGTTTATCAGCTGTAGAATCAATACTGGGTTTCATGGAGAAAAAGTTTTCGTCATAAGTATTTTTTATCGGACTACAAAGCCAACAGGAGGGTAATGTTTTTCGTAGGCCTGTATGACATGTATGTAATGATTAGTGTTTCACTCTATAGAGCTCAAATGGCTGGACCGATTTCAACAAACAAGATATCATTAGAGTCATCTTGATATACTGCGAGTGACATAGGTGGTCACTTTTTGGTGTATTTAAAATGGCGGCCGTGAAATGGAAAAAAATGTTTGTCTATTTTTTTTCAATTCGATCGAGTAAGGTACCTATCAAATAATAATGAAATTATAATAATTTACATAAAAACAATTTTTCTTTAGATTGATTACTTATAATCAAACTGAAGTTGCCAAGCTACTGCATTTTTTTGATCATACATTGAAAAAACTGAACTGTAAATTGAATTGATTTCCCAGCTGTACAAAATATGGCGCTTGAAAAGTTTTCTATTCTTCCTGTTCAGTCAGGATGAACTACTTTTTTTATCATGCAATCCGAATTACCGTAACAATAAACGAACGTGTCGATTTAATTATTATTAATCAGATTCTTTAGACATAACAACATGTACATAATCATATTTCATATTATATTATATTATATATATATATATATATATATATATATATATATATATATATATATATATATATATATATATATATATTATATATATTAATATTATAAATGCGAATGTAAGTTTGTTTGTTACGCTTTCACGCAAAAACTACTTAACCGATCATCATGAAACTTTGCACATACACTCTTGAAGGTATTAGAAGTAACATAGGATACTTTTTATTAAAAAAAAATAAAAATTTTTTACGAAAAATAAGAAAGGGTTGAAAACATTTTTTGGGCCCAAAAATACCGAAAAATTTCTCCGAATCGTTTCAAAATTGAAATTTAACCCTTTAGTAATGATTAAAATGTGCTATTAAAATTTCATTAAAATCGGCCCGACAGGACCGGACTTACAAATTTTATGAAAACGAAATATTATAAATGCGAATGTAAGTTTGTTTGTTACGCTTTCACGCAAAAACTACTTAACCGATCATCATGAAACTTTGCACATACACTCTTGAAGGTATTAGAAGTAACATAGGATACTTTTTATTAAAAAAAAATAAAAATTTTTTACGAAAAATAAGAAAATTGTTTGTCAAAATATGTGCAATACCTCAACCCCTGATATGCATGTCAAAAGTCGATTTCCATCTCAATCGCGGGCGTAGCCGCGGGTAGCGGCTAGTAACTAATAAATTATTATATTGCGTTATGTATAAAACGGTCTAGAATATTGCAAAGCATTTCGATTAATTGAATCGCAATTACGTATTTTATTTGATCTCAATTAGTTCAAATTACTAACGAGTAACGACCCTAACTATGCTGTTAATAATGCCCTAATCCCATAAGCGTAGCAACGGTTTTATCCTGGGGGGGGGGGCAAATTTTCAACTCTATCTATCATTACCAGCTGCTATTATACATAATTTGAAAACTGTTCATATATGCGAAATCAATCAGCACGACTTTCTGGAGAAATTTCACGACAAAGAAAACGTAGATTATTGTAGATTTATCTTGTTATTTGTACGTCATGAGATTCTTGTTTTGTTTAAAGAAGTGTAAAGAATCAGTTGCTGACTGTACGCGCATGATTATAATCACAAATTAGAAACAGAAAGGAAACGGGGTTCATTATTATTATGTATTGTAATCCCCATGGACATTGAACATTGTCACTCAATCAACACAATATATACGTAAACAATGTCATAGGGTCAAGCATAGAAACTCCAACTGAATAATATTTTTATTAGCATCAAATTACAAAGGTTGTTTTTAATATATGCACACAATAATCCATAATCCATATTATAATATGTATAGCACTAGACAAAAATCCAAACAATTCCTTGTTAGATCTATGCCACTATAATAAAGCTGGAGATTTTGTTTGTTTGAACGCGCCAATACTAATCCGATTTGAAAATTTATTTCTGCGTTAGATAGTCCGTTTATTTAGGAAGGTTCTATAGGCCAGGCCTGGACAAGTGGCGGCCTGCGGGCCGGATCCGGCCCGCGAAGCATTTTATAAATGAAAATGAATGCAATGAATGAAAATATTACTGTTTGCGAATATAAATTGGCGCATAAAAAGAATTTTAGAAAAATAGTAAATATAGTGTTTAAAAATATTGTCTGAAGGCACAAGTAATTCAAGAATTACAAGGCGCGAAATTATATAAAATATACCCCGGCGTTATGTTTGAAAATTGTTGTATATTTTTAACGACACTTTGAGCTTAAAAATATAATTTAATTAACTTAATCTACGAAAAAAATTAGAGTTGAAAATATTGAAACACAGAAAGGAAAAAATCATTTTAATAATTTATTAATAATTAGTCACAACCAACTTTTTTATAATTATTACCCTAAATTATTAAAATAATTATATTTCCATTTTGGTACATTTCAATAAAAACTTTCTTTTTATTATTATTTTATTTTTTGTAATAAGATATATCTTTGATGCGCCTGCGCCGATTTTTCCCGAAATAAAATACAAAAATTTCTTGTAAAACAGATAGAATAATAAGCCGCTATGAAAAGTATACCATTGTTATATAAAAAACGTTATAGCACATAATATCTCTTGCGCATGCGCCGATTTTCCCCAAAAATAAATTACAAAACTTTCTTGTAAAACAGATAGAATAATCAACCGTTATGAAATGTAAAGCATTATTATATAAGAAACAACGTCATAGCCCATATCTCTTTTGCGCATGCGCCGATTTTCCCCAAAAAATTTACAAAACTTTCATGTAAAAATAGATAAAATAATGTCTTTTTAAAAACTATATTATTATTATATAAAACAACATTATAAAAGATATACTCTTTTACGCATGCGTCGATGTTCCCAAAAAACAATAGGCCACTTCATATTTGCATATCAAACATCCTCCCAAAATATGGTTTCAATCCGCTCATCCGTGGTGTCGGAATGGTAAGAAATGTCAAAAATGACGTTTTCATCTGTCAAAGTATTATGTTCTAATAATTAGTTATTCAAATTGTTAACTCAGAAGGCGTTGCATTTCACAAATATTTGAAATGCCATCCGTTTTTGAACAAATGCAATCGTTTTATTTTAAGACAGAACAAACGTAATCTTTATATTACCATATTAAACCGTGCAACAGAGAGAGATAACCGAAAGATGTTTGCCATCGATTATATCAAATTGAATTTATTTCTAAATAAATTTGTATAAAAAACCTGTTTTGGCAAATTCTGTTGTACGAAATTTATGTAAAAGTTTCTCCTCTTTCGTTTAAGACAGGTTTCGAACCGATCTGATTTAAATTGAGTGAGTTATAAGCAAAAAACTTCGTTTTTTCTTTATTGCTCCCCTCTGGGGTCAAAATTCAAAAATCGGGCGACGTTAGGATTTAAGTTACCCGGAGACGAATCGAACAAAAAAAAGTTTTTTAAAATCGGTTAAGGCGTTTGGGCTGTACGCTGGATACAAAAAGCGTGACTCACAGATTCACAGACAAAGCGAGTACATATAAGGCGCTTTAGCTTCGCTAATCGCGCCTAAAAACTTGAATTTGTTGTTTCAAAAAGACTACCTATAGGTACTTAAAATTAGAAAAAGAAATTGTTTGGCTCACGGTCAAATTTTCATCCGCAATGTGACCCGACAATCAAAAGATTTGCCCATCCCTGCTCTAGGCCATATAACTTCAAAGCACCCTAAGGAGCGGTGGTGCGCGTTAAGTCGTTGAGTCGAGAACCGAACATTTCCGGGAAAGGACGAACTGTGAATGCATAGGTCAGCAAGATACCATACCATACGACTCAGCATGTGATTGTGGTCATGTACTTCAGCGAACTAATTTTTGTGGATGTTATTGGTTAATTTAATTGAATCATTCTATGCGTTCCGTCAATTGGCAATCTACAAATCCGGACGAAGTCGAACCAGGCCGGTAGAATTGTATAAAAAAGTAATTTGTATGTATGGTAACATTACTCCTCCTGAATAAATTCAGTTCTGTAACACAACTAGCCTCGGAGATGGAGGGGGCTCGAAAAAGGCTCGACATATAGAACAATTCTTTGCGAGAACTTGGCCGGCGCACTCCGTGCGCGCAATGATACATATGTTGCTCAACCATGACCTAATTTCTATAAAATTTGTATTTCTTATCTACTATAATAGTTTAAAGATGTAATCATTTTAATTACCCACGACGGAACGGACCAGGTATATGCGTTTAGGGTGAGTGATTGTTTGTTTGTGTGTTTGTTTGTGCACTCGAATGTTGCCATTTATCTCGAAAACGGCTTTATCAATTCAGATGCGGTTTTCATGTAAAAGGTTTGTAATTCATCTGCGGTGGTTCTTAGCGCAAGAAATCTCTAAAAAGTTTAAAATAAAATATACCCACGACGGGTGTAAACGTTGTAATTGAAAAAGGGTTAAATACAATTTTAAAACCCCCCGTCTAAAAAGAGGTAAGTAATTAAAGAAAATCCGTATGGCTGCCATTCGCTGCCCTGAAATTAACTAAAATATTATAACTTTGACATCACGTTGGGTACGTAAATAATTGTAGTCTTTAATTGATATTTTCCTATTCTTAATTCAAGGCAGCGAATGGCAGCCCCCAAAGGATTTTCTTTGTTTACTTACCTCCTTTTAGTCCCGTCGTGGGTTTTTTCAAAAATTTTAAATTTGTTGTTTATTTATCTATAAGAAAATAAAGTATCTGTTGTGTCCCAACGCGCATGCGTTGTTATACAGTGTGCATAATAGAGAAAATTCTGTACAGTGGCGGATCCAGGATTACGGCAGGGGGGGGGGGGGGCTTGAAAAATTTTTACTCCTTTTGCGAAAAATGGGTTTCCAACTGATATGCAGTTTTTCTCTCTCTCTCGATAGTGGCAACTCACTTACAATTCGTTCCCACAATTATTCTCCGACAGAATTAATGTTGCGGAGAATTCATGAAAAACATGAAAAGCTTTTTTTTATCGCGCAGTAAGATTTTAATTTGGGATTTTTGATTCTCTTGAAGGGGGGGGGGGGTTGGACCCGAACCCCCTCCCCCCCGTGGATCCGCAACTGATTCTGTAGTATCATGGCCAAAGTAAAAAACCAGGCCAAAAAAAAACCGTAGTGCCACTTGTCAGCCGCAAACGACATCGATGAAACACGGTGTTTTGTTCGGTATACGTTGTCTCTTCAAACGCGATAAACTCTGAACCTGAAGCTGTTCAACCTATTATCATGAGGTTTTCACGAATACCGAAATAAAATAAATGGGAAGGTTTGTGGCTCTATTTGATTATACTATCTTAACAGAGGTTGTCAGTCCCAGGCTCCAAATTTTTCAGGTGTGTTAATTACAAAATTAAATTTGTGTAGTAGTCAAGTATAAACCGGTATTAAAAGAGTCATGCAAGATTTTGTTGTTAATACGAATTTAGCTTCTGACGCATCATTTCATGTTTTCTCATCCAAAGGCCTAATTTTACAGTGTCATATCAAAATGTTTTTTCCATTAAACTACTGATTTGTAAAAATTGAAATTTTCTGTATTGACCTATGAATTTTAAACTATTCTTTATATAAATACGTGATTGAAAAAATAATGCGTAAATTTTGCAGTCCTATTATTGAAAAAGTAATGGGGTGATAGGTGCAAAACTAGACTTACCTAATCACTAATCAGTTATTATTCGAACATTTTTTTTAATTCCACTAATTCAGAAATCAGAAGCATACTTATACAAATAACAATCGGAAATTATTTTTACGAGGATTTTTATCTTATGGTTGTGTTTATTTTTCTAGAACTTTCCATCGACCAAATAAACACCTGATCAATCTTCATTATTATGGAATTATATTTCAGTATACTTCTTTTTGATAACTTCAATGCATTTAAAGTAAAAGAAAATAATTATTAATTACCTAGATGTAGGTATACCTACCTACATAAAACATAACCAGTTGACAAAAGATATTTGTGTGTTCTAAAAAACAAAATATTTTAAGTGAAAGTTCTTCATTCTTTAATTTGGATAGTGTACTACACTTGAAGACAGTGTTTATGAAAAATAAGCTGATTGTTTTATCAATTCCTATCAGTTCCTATCGCACTGAATGATTATTAGTTATTACAATCATATTTCTCATTGTACTGATTTTTTAGTAGAAACAATACACGACTTTTGGTAAGGAAACAGAAGGCTTCGATTTATGAACGGCATAATCTAATAGTTTCTCTGCGATATTTTTACTGAAATTATTCAGAAAATACTTTGTTATATGACTGCTATTTTAATTAATTTATGACTATACGTACAGCATGTTTTTTTTTGCTAATCTTTAGTGATTGGAAGGAAATAAAAATAAAAATACAAAATAAATGTTATATAACTTTTTAATCATTTTCAGCAAGAAATTGTTTTTTTTTTTTATAAACATTCTTATAATTAAAAACAATTTTCATACAAATGTGACAATACATAAGTGAAAAATAAAATACATAAATACTTTTTCAGGTATTAAAATATTCTATTCTATATATAATTTATATAAGTATAATATATACAAAAAAATCACAGATATTTGAGTTGAAACACGTCAACTTTTCTAAATGGCATATTTTTTAAATAAATAGATACACAAAAAAATAAAAAATGATGGAATGCTTATTTACATACATTATAATGAAACAAATGATAATAATTGAGCAACTTAAATATGAAAAATTATAAAAAAGGTTTCATTGTTTACTTGATAGTGAAATTTAACATCACACTGCTTATTGGTAATTACAATGATTGTAGTGGGTGTCAAAGTTTGACCTCATTACTTATAATACAAACTGATTTATTGTTGACTGCATTTATCACAAATAAGTCACAGAAAATATTTCTTCCGTACATTGTAATATCTGTCCTTGCGCCGTTACCGAAATCACATAACAAAGTCCATTCAATATACTTTTATTAAATAAAAAGTTCTTTGGTAAAATTTTAACATTTATCTCTTCCGAAAACTTTACGTTTTCTTCAGAATGTGGCTGCCAACGGTCTCAAAGCAGGAAGTACTAAATTGATTCTCTGTGGGGTGATAATTTGCGCCGTTGAAGGCGATGGGACAGTAGTGTTCAAAGGTTTTTCTTTGGCGTGACGTTTGACGTGTTTTGCCAAGTGATCTGATCGCATGAATCTTCGAGAACAAACTGTGCAGCCGAATCTCTTCTCTCCCGTGTGGGTTCTCTTGTGACGAGACAATTCGTCGGAACGCGAAAATCTACGGCCACACCGTTCCCACTGGCAGACAAACGGACGCTCACCCGTGTGCGTTCGGGTATGGGCTTTCAAATGAGACGACTTGAAGTAGTTTTTGCCACAGCCTTCGTAGTTGCATTCGTACACGCGTCTTCTGACCGGTGGAGAGGCTACAGACATTGCAGCTTCCGGCGCCGGCTGCGGTAAAAGCACGATATGGGCCGGAATCAAGGTCGTCGTGCCATCACCTGTCGAAGTGGTAACGAATAGCGCTTGCGTTGTTGTGGGCGTCATTCCTTTGAACTTGGGCGCTAGTGTTGGTAGCGAGAGATTCGTAGATAAGTGTCCCTGTTGAGGTAAAATCGTTGTAGGCTGAACGCACGACGCATAATTTTGTGGAATTATCGTAGTATTTGTATTGGCAGGCGGGGAAATTGGCTTGGAAACTGTAACTGGTTTCGGTTGTAGATTGACGATTTCTTTAAGTGTGAACTGTTCTGTAGCAGGAGCAAGTTTTTGAGGGATAGGTTTGACGTAACAGGTGTTTTGGGATTTAATTTCTTTGCGGTTTCCCATTTTGAATTTGAGACTTTTTACAACGTTATCGCCGCGATACATTTGGACTGGAGTTAAGGGACGAATTTCTTGCAACTTTTCGAAAGGTTCAGGACTGCAAGTGCCGTCTTTGTTCGCGCGCATTATAACAGATACGTGTCGCGGGGGCTCGACAGCTGCTACTGTTGCCGCCGCCGGGACCGGGTCAACCTTGTCCGGGGGTGGCGTGCGGGCAAGCAACAGCCTGGCCAACTCACAGTCGTGCCTGCATGTGCGCTTCCTCAGTGGTAGGTCCGATTCATCGCAACTTTCCGAATCGCTCGGCTGCGGTGTGATCACACCCAAGTTGAAAGGTTCCAACTTGCGCTTCTTGAAATGTAACGGCGACAGATCTCGATCTCGCTCCTCAGATGTACCTACGCCGTTGTTTACCTGTAACGATACAAACAATTCAATATAGCTGCCAGTGCTGTGCCATGCTGAGCTCTGTAACCGTACAGAATGCCTATCACGTGAACAGCGAGTGTTCGATGCATGATGTGTGAATGTATGAATAACAAGCCTACTCTGACTCTCTCCACAATAACCGTTTATTATTTACATCATTCATGACAATTTCACTGGAAATACATTCTCTTAAAAAAATTATTCCGGTATTTTGAATCCTCATAACGATTAAAAAATTTCAATACACTAATTTAACATCAAAAAAAATGTAATCCCTATTTCCGTTAATTCTAAATGAACTGAAGATGATATTCGTTTAAAACAAGAACTTACATTAAAAATTTTTAGGGGAGGCGTAGATGGAGGTGATAGCAACTGATGTTCAATTTCCATTTTCACCAAATTTTAACGGTACACTAATAATTAAAAAAAAAACACAATAATAGTTCAAACACACACTGCACACTCAACGAATTGTTTTCTTTTTTTAAATTCAAACAATATTATTAAAACTATTACGCGGGTAAGCGTACAAATTTCAAATCACTCAATAATGTTAAACGTAGTCAGTATAATGATTTCAAAAATACACACAGGTGTATTAACATTTATGTCGTTATGCACCCTTAGCTGAACAACGAATGGTTCAATGTTCAGGTTCGCACGGAATATTCACTCCATACAAACTGCTGTACACTCCTTTAACTCGTGTTGTTTTCTGTATGTGTCATACTGTGTATGTGTGTGTGTGTCCCGTTCTAGTTGTTTGTTGTCTGGTTTGAATGTTTTGGGGTGTGTGTGCCGCATTCAGACGTGATCGGCCGTGTAGACGAATAGCGAACGGGGGCTCGTCCGCTCCAGCCAATCGTCGAAGACGAGCCACGCGAACACTGCGTGATCACTAGCGTGCTGTTCACGTGCACACGGGATGATTGCCGCGGCCGCGACCGTGATCATGACGTCACGACCGCGTGGTGGATACCTACGTCATATTGCCAGGCAGTCCGGTGACGCGAGTGTTTCGCGCACACATTCAAAACGTGCCCGTGTGTGTTAGCTGGGCTGTGTGTGTGTGTTTGTGCGATACACGGATTCATTGTTGTTTATTGATCCGTTCGCGAGAATCGAGATGGGCTTGACGCTTGCTCACAAATGGGAGTGTGTGTTGCCTGTTATTTTTTACAGCGAAACCTCAATTTATTTATTGATACACACCTTTTTAACTCGCTAAAAGCGTGGTGACTCGCGATGCTATATTATAAATATTCACAAATAATCACAATATTTATATTTGAGCTTCGCAAATTAATTAAATGTATAGGTACCTAATTTTAATCAAATACAAAATTTCTCATTGGTGTACCCACAAATAGTCAGGTTAGCTTCCTAGGACCCCAAACATCGAGATCTGATAAAAACATCCCACCTAAAGACCAAAGAAGATATTCTCTCGCTCTCTCGTCCCCGTCTGTTTCCCCGGGGCCACTGTCCCGGTGGCCCGCTCTCTGAGCTTTGAGGCGATACCAAGAACTTTCTCGAGAAGTTCCACTCATCTAGGTCTAGGTATAGAACAAAAATACTTATGGCGGATTTAATGACCTTCAGATAGAATTTTTCGAGTGGTCTAGGAACGGAGAAATCTGAGGAAAATTAATTTTAAAATATTGTTGGAAATAACAGCACCTATTGAATAGAAAAATATATCGAGCGGGGTGGCGTAGTGATCCCTTTATTTGAAAATTTTCAATAGCGGGTAGTTAAAAATGTGTAGGAGCTTTAGCTTCTGGCATGTGTCCACGACTCACTTCTTATTGTTTAATACCAAAAACTATTTTATACGAAGAATTTTTTATAATATAAAGTCGCGTTTACAAGCTATGTTTTTTTTTTCTTAAATAGGTTATCTATTTGTTATTTTAAAGTTCAATAGAGCTTACTTTTTTAGATAATTTTTTTTTGGTAAAATGCTGAAATACTGAAAGTAGGCGAACTATAATCGATTTTAATATTTCGGGCGCACCGCTTAACGCAACGTTGACGTCTAAATGTTTATTGCTTAGCTTTTCCAAAATTAAACTGTTTATCAGTATAGGCTGACTGTGGATAATGATATTGCCGGGTGCAGAGTATAGAGTGGGGACAACTGAATCGATCGCAGCGTCAGTTGCGGACTAAATGAGTAATAAAGCATGCAACGGTTATAGAGTATAAATTATTTCATGTGGCCGTCAGATGTTGTTTTCATTGCGCTCCCTGCAATAGTGTTTATTAAGAAGCTTCGGGGTTTTAAACAATAGTAACAAATTGCCTGCTACCATGTAGTCTTCATAGAAACGTCGAATAACACATTTTTTCAAATAATACTCAATATGTTTTTTTCAGTGCAACAGCATAAACACTAGGTATATCTCCTTAGCTGGGTAAAAAAAATCGATAATTAAAAGTTAAGTTTAATTGTTTTTACAGTTTTTTTTTAAATACTCATTTGACATGTTAAGCGCATGAAATATTGTGGACGGTAGGCGTTGTTGCCGTCACGCACCCAGCAAATACTCTGTGATTACCGTAGTATTGTTTCTTGTACTTTTCTTATCTGGAAACAAAATCGAGGTGTGTGTACTGTAAGTAACAACGAATTTATGACTTCACTGTAACTTAGCACTTCTTTGTGTAAAAAAGATGACTTTGTGCACAATTAATACGTAATTACTGCATTTTATAAAAAGAATGTAATATAAATGTACAATTTATTTGAATATTGATTTCTTTATAAAGACTTTACTAAAGTTTTTTTTTTAATTATATTTAAAAGCGTCCTTATAAAATTCGGTCAAAACAAGATAATATATTTATTGACATTGGCAGTGGCGCATAGGGTAGCAGGATGGGCAAAATGCCACGGACCTCCGGCCAGAGGGGACCCCCGTCCCGAGAAGTTCATGAGTACAGGAGGATCCTAACATTTATTATTACAACATTTAGAAACATTTATTAGTTTTGTATTCAATTAATCTAAGTTACTTGTACATATAAAAAAATGTATCGCTGGTAGAGCTTCTTTACATTGAGGGAGGGCCTCAAACGGTATAGTTACGCCACTGGACATTGATCATATTTTTATTAATTAAACTGAACCCCGCACTGCGGGAAACCCAAAAATCTTTTTGATAATGCTAAGTGAAGTTAAATTAGAGAGTAACCGCTCGAGCTGTATAAATTATTATTTTTTCTTTATATTTTGCGGCGGAGGGGTACGAATGTATGAAGTTCCGTCACTGATGGGTCCCTTCATTTAAGTCTGTTAGTATTGATAAAATAACATAATTAAAATATAAAATTAAACCTTTTTATTCAATCACGGAAAATGTTTTTGATTGTTTATAAATGTGTATACAAAATATACATTTGTGACAGTTGGTTTGCCTGTAATTGAGGTTCATATCAAGTAATGTCAGTGTTATTTTGTTTATTTTGGATAATAATCTAAACTTTTTATTATTTAAAAACATTAGCACCCAGAATGAAAATTCAACTTTTTATACTTTGCATTGTTCAATAATGGAATGATTGCCGTCATGGACCCTACAAGGGGCCGAAAACCAGACGGGTTAGTTGTACCGGCATAAGAGAGAACGCAGCTCCTGACATTAAGGCTGCGGATTTTATAGGGACTATATTTTTAAGAGCCCGCCCCCGTTTTCAAATGTGGGGGCCTGGTTGACTTTATGGTCATAACAGGGAACACCTTTAGAATTTTAAATACTTTGTACCTAAATGCAGAAAAACTTAAATAAAAAAAATAATACAATGCCAGTTTTATATAAAGTTTTTTATGTTAGTTACCGACTTAATTAAATATATCTAATTTTCATTGTAATGAAAACGCTTCTCATAATCAAAATTACTTATTCATCTATTTTTTATTGTTTAGTAATCGGTCTTGATCATTGATATATTTAAAATAAATAGCGCCCTCGTTAGTACGTAGATTTGAATCAACTAAAATCAATAGATAAAATATGTCAATAGTTCTGCTATTTGACGCTGTAAGACAGAGCGCTGCTGGCAAGCTGTAACATAGCAAGTTAGCAAAATATAATACAGCGACCGAACCTGCACGAATGTAATAGTTATAACTTCTCGCTGAAGAGCTCACAGCTAGTTGTTTATAAATCCAACGAGATGTACATTATTATTATGTTACTATGTATAGGTATCTCCTTGGATTTGGATGCTATGTTTCTACTACGCATCCAAATTTTCTTGTAAGAGAGCGAATAAATTGGCTGACGTCTATCTCTCTCCCTGGCTAAAACTGACAACCAAATTCTTTTGAAATAATTCATTTAACTGAGGGTTCCCAAATTTTTTCAGTTCGCGGCGCACTTTAAGGTTTGATATTTTGTCTCGGCGCCCCCGAGCCATTCGAAATAGGATACAATGATATTAAGTAGATGGCCACAAAAATTAAAACATCCACAATATGAAGATGAGTTTTTATTGAAACACAAAAACACATCTATTATCATCGGTTTCCGAGCGAGAGAATGGTAAACAGGGCGCTTCACGGCGCCCCTCTTTACTCTCTATGGCGCATCAGTGCGCTACGGCGCACACTTTGGGAACCCCTGCATTTAACAACAAAATAGTTTAAAATATTAATTTTAATTGAAGTTAAATGGTATACGCCACAGAAATAATAGTTTTTTACCTAGAAAGAATTTTAAATAAATAAAGATTCCTTCAAAATTTGACATTTCTACGTTTTTAAAAAATCATGTAGCACACTTTGTAGGGCCTAATAAGCGTGACGAAGACGAAACTATTAAGCCATTTGACTCTGTCTCTTTGTACCGGAACTTGGTTCGCGCAGGCTAGATTAGAAGTCTGTTTATTCATGTCGTTTATAATTTACTTTTAATTGTTTATCAATAGCGGGGGGTATAGAATACGGAGATAATTATTAACAATGAAGATTGAAGCGCAGTGACTGTGACTCCAAAATTGTGTCTTGCGACGCTCTGCACTTTAATTGATGGCCAGTCCAGGCGAATGATTGTTAAATTACACGTACTTCAAAAAAGCCCAGTATAAAAGGAAATTATAAAATAAAAATTGAGGTCAGCGTCAATTTACTTACTTACACTTTTTATATACAGAGTGTATCACAGAAAACCGTACATAGGGAAACTCCATTGTGCAAATTAGTTAGGATCAACGATTAGGTACTTTGGCCACATATGAGAAGGGGTACCATGGTATAACGTTGACTAATCATTATTTAATAACAATAATGAATTTAAAATAATAGGGTATATGCATGCATTTTTTTATATTTTTAATTAACTTTTTACATCATTATAACACCATAAAAAATATAAACACTCTTGGAAATGTTCAAATTAATTATTAAAATAAATTTTGTAACATCGATAAAATTCGACTTGTTTGAACGCTGCCATTTTTCGCGGGCCTTGTGTTACGTCACATGGCACGTTCTGTCAGTTCAGTGTTTGTTACTATAGTTTTACAGTTATTTTATAACAATTTTCAGTTTTAATAGCCATTCAGACGATGGAAAAAAGTAAAAAACCATTTTATAGGTATTGCCTTGTACCAAAGTGCATAAATACTATTAGAAGTACACCCGATAAAATGTTTTTTTCGGTTCCAAGAGATGCGAAAACACGAAAACTATGGTGTAAAGTAATGAGAAGAGATGGATTTGTGGCAAAATATTCTGTCATCATGAATGCATCTATTTTCGGTAGATTGTCCGATTGTGCTTTGACAAAAGTCATCGTCCTAGATGATTCCTAATTTCACCAAAACACTAAAATTGCACTAGCTAATTTAAAACACTACAGGAATACAAATAAAAACTATTTGTCACCCAAACACTGTTAGCGACGCCGAGAAATCAGATGACGTGACGTGCCATGTGCCGTCACGTTTTGTTTCGACCAATAGTGATGCGTTTCGCAAAATTGAATTTCCCTCGCTTATTTTGCAATTTTTGAATTAATATTCTTTACAATTAAAAGCGAACTAAATAGTAAAATAATTGTTTAGGCATAATGTCCGGACAATAAAGATTCTTGGAAAAAAAATCATGTAAATTTAAACCACATGCGTATTCCCTATTATTTAATAGTACCTGGGAGCTTTGCTCGGAAAGTTAAATAAAATACTGATATGCTGATATCGCCAAAACTTTGAGAACCGTAGGTTCTCTGGGGAAGCTTCGCTTCCCTTTGTGGAGCCTACGTCTCCACCTTTGTTACAGTCGTACCTGCGCCCCGCTCGGTTGTAAACGACACTAGTCGAGCCTTCGGCTCTCCATATAAGAACCGTAGGTTCTCTGGGGAAGCTTTGCTTCCTTTTGTGGAGCAATAAGATATTGCTGAAACAGTTTGACTCCTTTGTGGAGAGGATTGTCGGCCCTTATGGCAATCCGGTACTTGTAAAACTGATCCGCCGTCATCTTGATCTATGATATTGCATCTTTCGCTTCAAATTTAGGTTAAAAATTTATTTATTAAAATTACTCACTTATAATAATAATTATTGTTTTTAACTTTCTTTCAAATACGAATTTATTTTAAGTCTCACTTGGATAGTAATTAAAGATTAACTGTCATAATATTTTGAAAACAATTGTTTCATTGTTTGTATAAAATTCCAAAACCTACTTACAATATTTAAGTATTTTCATACGTCAAAAAATTGATTTTTATAATGATAAAATTTGTAAGAAAACGATTTTTTCGAGAGATGAGACCTAGCTAAAACAATTTTTTGCCCCCCAAAATCTTTTTTCAGTAAATTTCATCCAAATCGTTAGGGCCGTTTTCGAGAAAATATTTAGGGACATAGGCAGGTACATAGATACATTATACTTATAGGTAGATAGGTAGATACAAGATTAGCTCGTTTAATAATATAGGGATTAAATGAATTTATTTTTATTAATGACACAATTTTTTATTGATAAAATTTTTTTACTTAATTATTAAACGAAAAAAACAGTTAAAATAAAATAATAAAGCAAATGTGCAAATAAACCTCCATTTTTAATTAAGCAGTGGCTTAATTGGTTATAAAAACTTTCTCTCACTTCGTCTAACATTACTAAACTGTCAAATGAACAGCAATATGCATTTGTTACTGTATACGTACACCATGGTAACCATGGTAACGACCTCTGATTAGAGGGCAAGCAATCTCTGATCTAAACTAATTTGTACTGTGCAGTACTTTTCCCTATGTACGATTTCCTGTGATACAGCCTGTATATATTTTTAACAAACAAATTTATTATTTATTGATTTTCTTTTAAGGAGACTCAATTTTTTTTACAAAAGTTTTATTTTTTAATTATTTTGCATTGCACTAAACTAGAAAAAACTGCATTATCAATTTAAGAAAAAAATAAATAGGACCACCTCGACACGAAATGAGGGTTATCGACTTCGCAATAGACAGGTGCTGCAGTACGATTCCCAGTGGGGATAGATACGGCTGGATTTTTTTCCTATACTGCCTCAGGTATATAGGTACAAGAACGGTTAACCCAAGACTCAAAAAAATCAAGATTACCTTAGGACCAAACGCTCTAGTCAACTATTATTGTCTATTTTTTTTCCTCTCTCCTTGCCATCAAAAGTGTATGTTAAATTGTACCAACAGTAGGTGTACCCTATTGACATCTATAGATGTTCATTTCTTTTATTTATTATCTACACTGTGAATAGCGGATCACAGCTGAACTAGTGATATTAAAAGTTAAAAAAAAACTGCCTCAGGTCGAAAACAAATAAATGCTGTACCGGCCGTCCTGTTGTGTTTCTACATGGCTTCCTCAATAATATTCCAGAAAAATATCAATATGATTCCTTATTCAAGGCCATTACCTTATCTTAATTTCCTATACTTAATACTTCGAGGAGTTATTACATAAAAAATGGTATTTGATTAGTAGAAAAGAAAACTACTTAACCGATTTAACTACAAATTATATTGACGCATTTTTTCATCTGCCTGAACACAACGGCGCCGAAATTATTCAAATCAGTTAGCCCTTGAAGAAGTCAAGGCTGAACAAACATTAAAAAAATATATATACATACGTGTACATATACAGGGTGGGAAACTGCTCATGTGTAAGTAGGATTTTAACACGTAACATACAATTATAAATATGCTGTTTCAGGCACTACTGATTTTTTTAGAGCAAGTATGATCACTGTTAAATTATCTACATAACAGGTCACTTAGTTATAACGGATAATCATTTTTATTATTATCATTTTTATCATAAAAAATTCACAAAAACATTATTATTATTATTATTATAAGTGTCAGAAAAAAATATTTTTGATAAAAATTTCTTTAAGCAAACCTAAAAGGAGATAATTAGAATGGGCAATTGATATGGCTCATCTCTTATACGGGGTGGATGTGAAAGTAAGGAAATTCCATAAAAACTTGGAGATTTGTAAAGGAAATTTTAAGGATGTTTTTATTATTTACTCCCCTCTGGATCAAAATTATTAAAAACTCGGGTTTCGTGCTGCACAAATTGAGTTTTGGAAGCAATATAATATCATAAAAACATTAGTGCGGGTAACCTTTACGTTGAAGTAAAACTTCTTTTAATATGGTTTTACCACTCTCCTTTTTTGGGAAATATTCTGCACCCACAAATTAGATCACTCGTAAATTAAATTACGTTGGCTATGTTTATTCGTTTGCGTCCATAGTTATGTTTCACCTTTCATTCCAGCGTCTGTCAGTCGATGCCTTTAAATAGCGGACACTGCGAAAATATATTACTTCCGTCCGAAAAAAGATTTAAGTTACTCTCAACTCGCGCCTATAGAAGTTTTGCTTCAACAAATAAAATTACATAATCTGTATTGTTTGCGTTGGTTGCATGAGCTCATGAGCATCATAATATATATATGTCACAGTCCGATATTTAAATTAGCCGATTAATTAGACGTCTAGTCGGCTAGTTAAACGCCGACATTCAACTATATGCTTAGTCTTTTATAAGGTGAATGACGCTTATGGCATTTAATAGTACAAGCGACGGACGTAAAATATTAAATATGGTTCCGATTTTATATAGAGGTAAAACTTTCAGAAAAGATAGATAGTACACCTTTAATCAACCCACCGAGAACCCGGCCCGACAGCGAAGAACATCATTTCCGGTTTTCATTTTTATGCATGTAGTTATTTTTTACTGTTCCAACACCATAAGTGGGAATGGTACAACTCATTTAGATCAAAATTCCCTTTCCAAAATTGTGCGTCTGTTTGTTTGTATACATGATACAAACGGATGAACGGATTGAAATAAAATTTTGGGAGGATGTTTGTTATGCAAAATATGGAGGCCCTATTGTTTTAGGGGAAAATCGGCGCATACGCAAAAGAGATATATGCTTTAGCCTATAATGATGGATTTTATAATATAATGGTGTATTTTTCATAACGATTTTTATTCCAATTATTTTTCCAAGAAAGTTTTGTTAAAAATGTATTTTTCTAAACTTTATGGTTTCTGATATTTTGAAAATAAAAAAATCAGTTGTTCTTTTGTTCTGTTGATCTGTCAGAAAGACATGCTTTGGCGAATGTTTACATGACGTGAAACATTTTATGTAGGTAACCATACCAACGAGTAACAAATATCATATTTAATACTAGCCATTACCCGAGTTATCGCACGCGATATCAGAAATTTTATTTTTTTTCTTATATACTCTATCAAATGTCAACATTTCTGAAGTTGGAATAGTCCCGTCACCCAATTGGCAGAAAATTTTTCCATGCAGTAACATTCCGATTTGGCTAAACTAAATGTCGGGCTGCAAAACATTATACAGGTGACCGGTAATTGCTCATTCCTCTCGGGAGAAGAAACTGTGACTAATTTGGGATGATTTAACCTTATCACTTGGGGGTCGGAAATGAGTAATTTTTTTTATCATAATGACACTTCTGTGAAGAATTTTTATTTTATTTATTTTTTATTTATTGTAAGTTTAACCACATAACATATAAAATCTAACAGTAAATTTAGTGGTTTTTAGCTTTTGGAAAGTTGGCCAATCAGAAAGTAAGCTATCAGATCATGGACAAATTCAGGCCAAAAAGTGAAAATAATACTTATATTTTTTTTAATTTTTAACTCCCAAAATTTGGAATTTTGTAAAAAGACCACCGAAGTAGATTTTTTCGAAAATGACGCATTTCCGACCCCCAAGTGTTTGAGTTTAATTAATTCCAAATTAGTCATAGTTTCTTCTCCCGAGAGGAATACGAGCAATTACCGGTCACCTGTATACATTTTACATGTTCTATAGACGCAAGCAGGGCCATGCGAAGGGAAAATTGCGCTCGGGGCATAGCATTAATTTGGTGCCCCTCACACTTCGTAATCACCAATCAAACAAAATTTTGATTGGATTTTGGTTCCCTCCCTCCAAAAGCCGGCGCTCGGGGTTAGTTAAATATGATGAATTTTAAACAAACTGAATCTGAGATAATTAACGCTTAAAAAAATTGACACGTATAACCAATAATTCCTTCTTCCTTTTGGTGAAATTTGGTAAGATGCGTGAGATTTATCCTATAATTTTTAAATAATTAAATTTATTTTGTCATTGTTTTTGTTTCCGCATATTATTACATAAGCGTTAATAGTGCCGTATTTTATGTACTGCATTTTTTTTGTGAAACAAGAGGAGAAAATGATACTATAACAAATTTAATTAAATTTTGTAAAAGGCACCTTGTAAAAATGTATATTCTCCGAATTAAAAAGTTGACGTGAGATAAAAATTGAATCCCTCCCTTTAAATGAGATTTGGTGAGATTTTGCCGAACCCCTACACTTCATTTTGAGCTCACGTAATTATTGGACGTCCCCTAATATGTAAGGACTTTTGAGACATCCGTATTTATTAAAAAAAAATCGTTTTGAAACTAAAACGAACTTGTATATTTAATAATTATACAAGTTCGTTTTAGTTTCAAAACGATTTTTTTTTAATAATTATTAATTATTATGTAACAAGGCAGGTAGTGTAACATTGCTAGTGTTAAAAATTTAGATAATTTTATTCAGTAAAATCTCAAAAAGTCGTTAAACTTACACGTTACAAGTGAAGAGTGTTTACAATAATAATATTTTGAATTATATTTTTATTTGTTAATTTTAATAAATTAACGATAAAATGCCATAACGATAATATACTATCAGACGCCTTATATTTAATAGTGCAATAATAAAAACTAATGATTAGCAAAGCTTATCAATTTCTAGAAATTAACAACAACAAATAATATACATATTATTAAAACTATTGATAATAATGAAAACTAAACTTAGTTTTTTCAATCCTCACTTTAAATATTAATTCGTTTTAAAGTTTTGCTGTCTATCCGTTCAACGATTGCGCGCAGGCGTGAACTGTGTACAAGTAGAGCCCGGTCTTTTTCTATACACGTTGCGCTGACAGTTGTTTACAAACGTTAGAGTGGGAAGGTTATGTCGCTCGTATTTGACATTTAGATTGTATTAATTATAAAATACGTGATTATTATCTATTGAAAAAATATTACCTGCGGTTACAACGTCTAGATTATTATCATCAATTAGTGAAATGAATAAACAACAGAGGAAACTTGTCAGAAACTGCTCTTTTTCGTATTTTGTTGATAATTAATTTTGTGTTTGTGAAGCGTGTATTTTGGTTTAAACAATTTTACTTTTGACAAACAAATCATTGAGTAATGGTGTTTAAATTAAGAACTGTTTTTGGAATGGACGAAGTGTATACATAAAATTAACTATGTAAGCCACGTGTGAATTTTAGAACTCGTAAATCTATTCGCTGGAAAGGTTGACTTTTTTTGAAGAAGGAACTCGCAAAGGCGCTCGATCAGCTATTTCCAGTTGCAGAATGTCACGGCGGAAGCAGAGCAATCCAAAGCCACTAAAAAGTAAGTTTGCATTAATTTTTTCGGATACCTATAATTTTTACGTCAACATTTGATTAAATATTCTAAAAACAATAGCAACTAAAATATCAGAATTAGAAATTCGAATAATGCAACTTTATTTATACTGTAGGTAGGTGCTATTTATTAATATATTCAGATTTAGATGTAAATGTTTTTTTAAACCTATATAAAATGTACAATCCTTAGTATTATCCGGATATTTTACTCATAAACCACTCACGCTTGTCTAGTGTCTGTCTGTAAAAAAAAAATGATAAATTTTACTTGTGTGATGTTAAGAGTGGGGGAATTGTATTTCTCACGTGGTCGTTTGACACATTAGGTTTTGTTCTATACTTTGGAATGTTGTTAATAATATGTAAACAAATAATTTCCAAAAATATTCTAAAATTCGAAATTTAATATCTATTAAAGATCTTTTATCTTTTAAGTTAAATATTTGTTTTTTGAT
Organism: Xanthostigma xanthostigma; assembly: GCA_963575645.1. NCBI lineage: Eukaryota > Metazoa > Arthropoda > Insecta > Raphidioptera > Raphidiidae > Xanthostigma > Xanthostigma xanthostigma. Next base: position 21,864,480 of record OY754468.1, read on the forward strand.
ACGGTGTGAATTATGATTTGTATCAAAAAAGAAATATTAATAATAAGTACATGTCAAATTGGTTTATCCTTTTTTGATAAAAAAATACAAAAAATCGTGTGTTATCAACGTAGTGTACCTACCTACCGACTTTTTTCTAAATAACACTCAACCATCTTTAAAATTATACCATCTGAAGTGGCCGTCGCAAGCAATTTTTATCGAAACGTCAAATTATTCGAATCGTTTATACTTTATAGTTTATACGATGCGATATATATTTACAGAACAAAAATCAACCGATCGTAATTCTTCTGTACCATTGGCGTCTTATTTGTTTCCTGGGTAGTTACGTTTTTATGTGTTGTGAAAAACTTTTTATTTTGTCACAAATTTTTAAAGTATAAAAGTTTTTATAGTGGAAATTTTTAGAAGAAAAATTAAGACCCCTCCAGTTTTGAATTAATGTAGATTATAGACGCTCTACAACTGATATCATTAACGTGTTCTTACTTCGCGGGTTTGAATGTCACCTTTATTGGAATAGTCATCTTGTTGATAATATCAACAAGGGTTTTGCTGTACCTATTAGGTATATTATAATATATTATACCTACCTAATAGGTACAGCAAAACCCGGTTTAACAGTGCCCGTTTTATCCGAGTTTTTTTGATTATTATTTGAGGTATAGGGTCGATTGATGATGACTCGTAAAATTTAAACTTTATTATAGTATTTATGAAAGAAATAATTTCTGCTATTACATAAGCTCTGTTCCAAGCTCTCTGAGAACGGAAACAGAACTCCCACCGTCTTGGGCCATAGCTCAAAAACCATATAAACAGTTTCGTCATTAGCGTAGCAAGAGGGGGGGGGCGGGTGAGCCTGGCTTACCCTATAATCCTCCAGGCTCGTCCTAGAATATTAATTGTTCCCGTACAAATAACAAGATAAAGGGCCATAGCTCAAAAACCATTATAAACAGTTTCGTCATTAGCGTAGCAAGAGGGGGGGGGCAGGTGAGCCTGGCTTACCCTATAATCCTCCAGGCCCATCCTAGAATATTAATTGTTCCCGTACAAATAACAAGATAAATCTACAATAGTCTACATATTTTCTTTGTCGTGAAATTTCTCCATAGAAAGGTGTGTTGATCGATTTCGCTTCTATGAACAGTTTTGAAATTTTGTGTAAATGGTAGCTGATAACGGCAGGTAGAGTTGAAAATTTGGCCCCTCTAGGATAAAATCGTTGATACGCTTATGAGTTTCATTTTAGCTACTGCGTAAGACGGTGACTGTTCTGTTACCGCTCACAGACAGCTTGGAACAGAGCTTTAGAAAATGTTTAACGTATAATATAGGTAACATAATAACAACAAAAGAATGGTGATATTAAACAATAAATAAATTAATAATAATTAAATAATATAGGTAACAATTAATTATTTTATGTAAATTTATGCTATATACATTTTAAATTAAATAAAACACGTTTTAATTTATGTATTTTATAACAACTTCGTCAAACAGTTCCAAATCTTGGTTTCTGGGATTGTAGGCTGTGGTTCATTGATATTTCTACTTGACGTTTCGTCTCCAATTCACACTTGTCTGTGAGTCGCCTAGAAGGACACTTCGCTCGCTGCCACATCGTCTTTGATAATGTGAAAGTGCCGCAGTTTTAGACGAAACGTCAGGCAGAAATCCAAATGGACCACGACCTACAAGCCCGGTAAACAAGAAGATTTGGTAGTGCACGGGCAGTGAAAAAGCCTACACACTTGGATAAACATCTTAACCCTCAAATTCATATTGTGGGATGCAGCCTACATATAATATCTCATAATTATTATGTCATTAAAAAAAAAAAACATGTCACCTGTGCATCTAGAACAGACTTATTTTTAAATTCGTATTTTTTTTTGAATTGTATTCGAATTTGACAACCTAAACTAAAACCATACTACATAAACACCTATACTTTTTACTTGGAGGGCATATAGTTTAGGCTGCATCCTACAAATGTTCCTGTAATTCCCATACCCTGAGACATCGAACACATATTTTTTTAAATATAAATACAAAATCATGCATGAGCTTTAAAGATCCAAACTAAAATCTCTTATTTGACTATAGGCCACTGTCCGAAACAATTGTTATAAAATACATTTCTTAAGTGTAAATAAATTTTGAAAGCTGCAGTGTTTTATTTAATTTAAAATGTACCGACACCAATAATACTAATATTATAATATGTAAATATATCTCAAGTAGGGCTGGTTAATGATTATTTTAATTGGATCAAACACGGAAATGATATTTTAGATTTCAGAACGGATGAAATAATGCGCAACGGTGAAGCTATTTGATTTCATTAAAAAAATAGCTATAAAATCAACATAGATGTATTGTAGAATTTCTGTGATTTGTCGGTTCGATATTATATTATACGTATTAATGTGTTTTAAATTACTATGACTTACTTATCTAATTATTTTATAATGTTTCATTTATGTTTTACATTAATACTCTATCTGATCTTAATGTAAACTCATTGAAAAATTAAGTTATTATGTATAATTTTTGACGTACCTGCATTTGAAATATGCACTAACATTGAGTTTTTATTATGGATAAAAGCTGATTTTAAAGCTTTTTATTGTTGTTTACTATCTTCCGTTTATTTTCGTCGGCTTAGAAAAAGTACTTAAAATACAGTTCGATTTTTTTCGACAGTCTGCCAGCGGTTCTACTCAACCGATTTTTTCGTTTAATTGTTCACAGATCATCACTATTTTCCTTTTTATTGTTATCGTTTTTGTTATTATGAATAAACATTTGTGAACGTTCTTTTCTATAAGAATGTATACCTAATAAGTATACCTACTTAATTTTTCAAAATCTTATTCCACGTACCTACAAAAATTAAATATAGAAAGTTACACTGACCAAAAATAAAATACGCACGATTTGAGACCCCCTAAATCATAACTCTTAAATGAAATTCTGCAATGGGAAATCTTTTTTTTATTATAAAAAAAGTGCATTTTTGATGATAGGGGGTACCTACTAAGTACGCTATTTTGGTGATCGCGGATCTACTTTTGGCAAATTTAACCATTGTATTTATTAAAATATTAAAATTTTCAATTTTAGTTGATTTTTAGAATCAGTCGACTTATATTCTGTGTTAGGATTCTAAGGTAGACCTGTGTTGCTTGCATTGAAATCACCAACATACCTAATATAATAATAATTAATACTTATTACTTATCCTTTATTAATTTCAAATTACTGAAATTATAATTTTGAAAAACTGCATCGCAGGGTAGATATTATTAATTAATTATTATTTGGAGCCACTTCTCCTTACGTTTTGAGTGGAGGACAACATTAACTTAGGGTTGCCACCCAATGTTGTCTCTGCCGCCATTTTGGTTTTATAAAAACAAAATCTAGTGTATAACCATAGCACGGTATAGACACTTTAGACCAGGGGCGGGCAAATCTTTTGATCGGCGGGCCACATAGCTGATGAAAATTTGACCGCGGGCCGGATGGCTGACGAAAATTTCACCGCGGGCCAAAAATTTGCAGAAAAAAAGATCGTCATATTCTATTTCCGCTACTATTTTTCTAAAATTTTCTAAAATGCTTCGCGGGCCGGATTAAATTGCGCTGCGGGTCGGATCCGGCCCGCAGGCCGCCATTTGCCCAAGCCTGCTTTAGACGAATCGATAGATTGATTAAAATCTATCCAGCCTTTGGGATGCTTCGAGGGTATAAGGAATTCCGCAAACATTAATTCTTACTAAGATACGTATGAAAAACATAACCCTCTGTCTTTGCTCTCGCGCAATCGGGTAAAAAATAGAATAATAAACGAGCTAATATGCAGTATAGAACTTACAAAACGATCGACGATTATGAAAGTGAGGCCAGCGCTGTGGTGCGGGTTGAGAAACATAATCAGCTCACGACATCCAGGAAACTTGAGGCGATAACAGATCGTTGTTTTATTTTATATAAATAAAGGAACGGTTTAAAATGAAAGATAAACAATCTCTCTTTAAGCTTCCCACGCCTACTTTGTTGTTTGTGCTGTGTTTAGTGCACATATAGTGTACAGCGTTGTATCAACACACGCGGGGCCATTTCTCTTAGCCTATACGTATGCACATATTAAAATTATCGACAGATCTTTTCTTCTGCCCATATGCTTATATAATATGAGTTTTTTTACAAAATCAATTCGGTTTTTAAACGCTTTATATTAGTTTGGGTTGTAACTAACTATGTATGTATGTAACTAACTATGTATGTATGTCCGTAACGGAATCTTTGAGCATAATTTTCACCAATTTCCCGAAGTCTGATTAATTTGAAACTTTGCATACGTATCAAGGACCGATGACAATGCAATAATTTGATAACAGTTTCCCATTATCCTTATTAGGACCCCCAGGATTAATAAATTCTTTTATAGATCCTCTGTAGTAAACGCTTTATTTTCACCAATTTCCCGAAGTCTGATTAATTTGAAACTTTGCATACGTATCAAGGACCGATGACAATGCAATAATTTGATAACAGTTTCCCATTATCCTTATTATTAAACGCTTTATATTAGTTTGGGTTGTAACTATGTATGTATGTCCGTAACGGAATCTTTGAGCATAATTTTCACCAATTTCCCGAAGTCTGATTAATTTGAAACTTTGCATACGTATCAAGGACCGATGACAATGCAATAATTTGATAACAGTTTCCCATTATCCTTATTAGGACCCCCAGGATTAATAAATTCTTTTATAGATCCTCAAACTAAAAAGTGAAAAATAAAATATAGTTTAAAAAAAACTAAAAAACACGCTTTATATCGGACTAAAAAGTAAAAAATAATTGTTTTAAAATAAGCTTAAAAAGCGTTGGGCGCTCGATGTACGAAAATGTGGAACAAAGCGCCCCACGCTTTTTAAGCTTATTTTAAAACAATTATTTTTTACTTTTTAGTCCGATATAAAGCGTGTTTTTTAGTTTTTTTTAAACTATATTTTTTTTTGTGGGCGTTAGCACTGTGTGGAAGGAAGAACTGCTTAGGCTTCAACAGTTTTCTGAGCCAGTCAGTGGCGTGGTCAAAGACAGCTTGTAAGGGTATATATTCTGCACCTTCCAATAAATTAAATTAAACATTGTAAAAACCCCCGACGTAGAACGACTACTTATGTATTATGTAAAAGTGTTGTATATTTTTATGTTATGTTTATGTTATAATTAGTCTATGAGGCAGTGAAATTTTCGGTACTTATTTTCCCAGTCAGCAAACACCGATAGAATTATTCGGTTTGTTATTCTAAGCAAAATTCATATATATGTGGGGGGGGGCAATGGGTTGAGGCGGAAAATACGTTAGAAAGTACAAATATACTGCACTTTCTTCCAGTGATAAAAATAGTTCTATTAGTGAGAGATATAGTGAAGTTAAGAAAAAAAATAGTCTGGCTAATCTGTGAGTATGGATAATATATCTGGCAGGTAAAAAATTGGAAAAAAATAATCAAAACCATTGCTCTTATTTTCGCAGTCCTAAAAATTTGTCTGATGATAGTTTATATTATAATTACAGCGGCAAATATAGTCTGGCTAATGTGGAACACCCCGAAAGCCTCGTCAGGCGCGCTAAATTCGGCATGTTAAATTATACAGGTGATTGTTGTCATCTCTATCTGATTTGTGAGTCTGTCAGGGCTTTAGTGATTGTAAATGATAGCCAGACCAGACGTGTATTTTCTATGAAATTATAGTATTATTTATCATATGACAAATTTTCAAATCCGGGAAAATAACAGCAAAAATGTTATAATTTTTACGATTTTCAAGATACCGTCAGACTCATTTGCCAACTTCGTACTTTTGATTATAGTTTATGATAGTATCAAATGATACGTTAAATTTCAAGTATGGGAAAATAAGGGTTACAGATTTCAAAATTCGGTCAAATATTTGCATCCGCAAATTTTCAGCCAGACTGACTTTCCGCCACTTGGGATGTGTCAGACTGTTATTTCCATTAATTAAATGATTCACTTTAATTAATGTCAGATATTTATGACTGGGAATATAAGTGGACTTGTCTTTTTTTTATCCGAAAATTTTAGCCAGACTCACAAATTGTCGTTTTGTGTCACCATCCCAATAAACTATTTCATATTCATCTAATGGGAAAAAAGTACAAAAAAAATTCGCTGCCTGCTGGACTATACATGAAAGTTACTGATTTTAATGAAAATTGTCTACAACGCACTTTTTATTAGGTAGTCTTTTTGGGTCGGTGACTTTTGAATTTTGAAATTTAATTAATTTGGAGTTTTTTATAACTTAACTCTATATCATCTAGTAATCATATAGTCTTTCAAACAAAACAAACCGCCTCAAAATCGGTACACATACACACGACACACAAACACCATCTCAAACGCACAACACCCCCTTCTACGTCTGTCGCCGGGTGTTAATTAAGTATTATTCAGCCTCTTTGTGTTAGACGCAATGTAAAATAGTGTCAACAAAATCAATGAACATTTTATCGGAAGGTTTATTATTATTATTATTATTATTATTATTTACTGTCAAACTAATAAGGAAACAATTTTTATATTTGAATAAGGCAGTTATTAGTTGCATATTTTCCAGTTTGTACTATGAAAAACTTACCAAAAGTACAGAATTATTTATTGAAAAATTATTCAAATAATTTCGGACAAAAATTACACTAAACCCGCAAGGTGCCCGACATCAGTAAAAAAATGTTATGCTTTTTTACCTAGGAATTTTTTTAAAGAATGAAATTGGTTTTTAATATGTTAAAAAGTGTTTTCTCTCTCTCTCTAAATGAAACACAGTATAGACCAGTAAAATGACGAACCCAGTTTCCACTAATTCGAAATTTAGAAGAACTTTTCCATGGTTACAATATTGAATTTTGACAAGATACAAGTAAAAAGGTGATGAAACACAGTTGTTTAACTCTTTTTAACAAGTTCCAGTCATCGCACGAAGGTTTATCATACTGATATAAATATTCCCTCAAATTTTCACCCTTTTGCAATTTTGTGGAAACACTTAGTGTCAAATCATTTTCATTTTACTGGTCTAAGTAGGAAAAATTGTGATAAACGTATTAGCTGAATATTTTTACCAAGTTTTCCGCCATCAAAATTACGACAGTTAATTAGAATACAATATAAAAATGATACAATTGTGGATAAATTATAAGATAATAGAATAATATTATGTTTTCAATCATTTGCCTGCAACTGTATTTACATTGTGCATATACTTGAAATTCATTAGGAATGTGAGTGAAAAACTAGTCTTTAGAATGTATTTTTTATCAGTAATGGATAAACGCACTTATCCCCCGTCGGAAAGAACAGCTTTTTGACAGTATCGCTATTTTGACAATTATGAATGCGAAGCAATAGACCGTCGCCAGCATTCGTTATCGTCAAATCCACTTCTGTCATTACTGCTGCTAGGCCCGGCTTCGCTCGGATTGAATCTGTAAATATATAAATATAGATTTTTTTATAAAAAAATTATATTATAAATCAGTGAATAGATTAAACACTATATATAGGTATTACCTATAATCTATATTATATTTAAGTATAGGCATTATTTTTTATGCCAAATTTTAAATTGAAATCGAATGCACCCTGACGAAGCCGGGACGGTAACGTAATGATATACTATGTGCAATCTGTTGTAGGATTTATGTTTCATTGAAATTCCGTTCAGCACGTTTATAAGCGTGACAGAAAGACAGATAGACAATATAAATATTTTTGTTTCAATTTTGTTTAAAAAGAAATTAAAAAAAATGTTATTGGAAATAACAGACTATCACACTTATTTCTTATCTGTTATGTCTAAGTAAGTAAATCAATAAAATAAATAAAAAATACATGTATTCCTTATATTACAAATATTAAAATACATATTATGTAGAATTTCCTATTCAGCTGGACAGCACAGGAAATTAAAAAATGAGCACTTTTTTTAAGTTTATTGAGATGAGAAGAATTGGAAATAAATAAATATGATAACGTGAAACGAAACCGGTGGCATCATATCAATTTTCACAGTAAATCCCTGTTTATCTGTCATTTTTTATAATCTATTATTAGAAGCGACGTTTACTCAAAAGTGAATTTAGAATTTAGAAAATTATGTGAAAAATGACTATTTTTAGGGTTCCGCATCTCAAAAGGAAAAAATAACCCTTATAGGATTACTTCGTTGTTCGTCTGTGTGTCTATCTGTCAAGACTCTTTTTCTCAGTATAACGCGTGGAGGTATCAAGTTTAAATTAATATCAAATACTCAGGTCTACAATTCCTTGAACCTGTAAAAAATCAAACTTCTAAGTTACAGCAATCAAAATTTTTATACCGTATATTTTGACACTTGCAAGGGAATCAAAATCTATAGGGTCCTTCCCGTTGACCTAGAATTATGAAATTTAGCAAGAAGCAATGTCTTATAGCCCAAGTAAAGGGAAAAATCCGAAAACCGTAAATTTGTAGTTACATCACAAAAAAAATATTTTTTTGCGATTATAAACTAATTTGTAACTTCGATGCACAATGTGGTAAACTATTACTTTCCTTTTTCAGTCACCACTTACAAATTTGGTTCAAATTTAATAATCAAGAAATAAAATAACTTTGGTTTCCAATTTTGGTATGAACTGCCCAGATCGTTTGTACGGACCCTCAGGTCGCGAGTTCTACCTGCACTTGTCTTTTTTTCAATGGGGTAAAAGAATTCAGCATAAATGATGTTTTTCCTTTCCCCCGCATCAAAATTAAAAATGTTTGAGAATAGAACACAATCTAATAATAGAAGGTACGTGCAAAAAATACCATTATACCTCGTGAGTTAGGTCTTATGACTCGTGTGACTATAATAAAACTCACTGACACTTCTTTAAACATAACAGCAAAACTCTTTAAGCCACTATAGATATGGGTACAATCTACCATTATAAATCGTAAAGCTTATTAGTGAGGTAACGAATATTCGCATTAGGTATGCGAAATATCATGTTTGAAAAAAAATGTGAAAATAATATTAAATAATAAGACTAAAATATTAATTTCTGAGCATTTTTGTTAGAATTTTTTTTTCTTTTTTTTAAGAAAATATTAATATTTTTTTGCTAAGGTAACTTTGCAATTATATCTTTTATTTTAACATTAGATAATAAAGCTATTAATAATCAACCTAGTACCCAGAATCACTATACAAATTGCATGCGTGCGACTTGTGTGGAATCAACTGTCAAATTTAAAACTTGAACAAACGTTGCCAGATTTGAAAATTGAGTATATCGGCGATAGAGACTCTCGAATGCTTAAAAATTAACATTCGTTACACTACTAATACTTATAGATAAGATTTACAATTTTTAGAAGTCTCGTATTTTTGTATCTAAAGAAAATAAAATAACAGTTTCCTGCGGGATCATATAACTTTTCCTATATTTAGCTAATCGGTTGTTTTCCATTCGAGTGTATCTGATAGTGGGATGTCGGTTCACGAACACTAGACGTGAAAGTGACAAATGGCGGGTGCAAAGTCCGCGAACCCTGTGGAAGATGCGAGATAAGAAATCTGTGATGTTGTGAGTTTCAGATACATTTCAATAAAAATTATCTTTCTTAAAATATAAATAATACAAACAAGATTAAAAATCACACATATAAATAAAATAAATTACTGGACATACATATATTTTAAATATCGTCCACTGGTTACTTGAACTGTAAACATGATACGAAATGTATTTTTATTTTTGTTATAAAAATACACTCTAATTAAGGGTCGGTATATTCAACTCGAATTATTATTTATCTTAAGTTTTATTTATACATTGAAAAACTTCAATAGAAGTTAACAATATCCAAAGTCAAGGAAAATCGCCCTTCAATATTAACAATACCACATTGGAACCCGTAGAGCAGCGCTACTGAAACATTTTTCGCCTACAGACGCCGTATAGGCTTTTAAGATTAGAAAAATTATTCTGGACCTCCATGAATACAAATCATGAGTAATTTTATTTAATGTCAATTTTTAACATTCATATGTAGATTTTGCGGAAGTTTCACTTCAGTAGTGTGTAGTAAAACCGGTATAATTAAAAAAAAAAACATAAAAAATACTAACGGCGTGCACTGATCGCCGGGATCGAACCTATGGCCTTTAGGTTACGAGGCTAGTATTTTACCTCGCCGCCAGCTTAGCTTAATGTTTTACAGCTGCGTTTCAATCTCATGATTCAATTTTACCCTACCCGTGCCAAAAGAAGTTTTACTTCAATAAACTTTGAATGCGAAAAGTGGTTGTTATTAGTATTACTGTTGTTTTACAAAATCGATCTGTAAAAACACAACCATTGCATTGTAATAAATAAAATCTTATATCTTTTTGTAGTAATTTTTCGTCACAGACGTAATATACGCCGAGAAGGTTCGTTTGGTTTTTGTGTGCGTTGACTAAGGGAGTGCGAGTGAGACAGGGACAGGGGTGGGACGAGGGGGAGGAGAGAGTGAAGTGGCGATAAGAGATCTGCACCGTAAATATAGGCAAGAGAACTGTCCAGATAAGATGCGCTCATTCTTCAAACACGCCCGTCCGTCCCGCGTATCTCGCTGGTTTCACCCATACTCCACACTCCTTGTACAACAGAAATGCACTGAACTGTCTTTCGAATGGATCATCTGGTACAAAGCTACAAACATATTATATACTTTTATTCTATACTGAGCATAGGAATAAATTCGCAATCAAACTATTAGGGTGCAAACATATACTTCTGTCTTTTTTTACGTCGTAAGCACTGGCGTATCCAGAAGGGCAAAACAAGCACGGGGGACCTGGTTTAAGAAATTTCTAATTTGCCCCCTCCTGGGCCAAAAGCTGGGTACGCCCATGTTAACGTCATAGAAAAAGACACATTTTTTGAAACAGAGATACTTTATTCAGATTGAATGCAAGTACATCAACCAATCCTGTCATCGCAGAAATCAGGAAATTACATCAAAGAAAGAGACGCAGATATATTTTCGATACGCTTTGTTGCTTTCACTCACATTGATTAGTATAGTTAATTAATAGATATATGGGTACAAAGTAACTTGTTTTTTTTTCAAAGATGTCTGTGTTAGATAATATAGTCTACAAGTTTTTGAAGTTAAACTTTTTTAAAATGCGGTACGGTAAATTTGCTCGGATCAGACGAAATGTGAAACGCTTCACCTTCTCCGATCTTAACTGGCAGTTGAGGAAAGAGTGGGAGAATCGTTTCTACCCTCTCTGCCAAAACGTCATACGCACTTTACACGCATGTGCAGTGCGTACTGTGTGTATACGTAGCCACGGTAACAAATTCCACATAAACATTTTCTAATTGAAATAAAAATGTTAGAACCTAAGAAGTTTCACTTTTATCGTGCGAGAGTCTCGCGCATACTGTTTTTTTAATCCCGGTTAACATTTCTTTACTCTGTTAGTATGTAACGGACCGTTATTAAGTTATCACAGTGTTGCACACGAGGCTGGTTTTGCCGCTAGATTCCTTGTTAGATTTGGCTAGGTTTCGCGAAGGCTTTTATGTGTTCACTTCCACAGAACAATAATGTACTGTGGTTCACTTCACACGATGTGTGTGGCTGTGTTTGGTTCGCGCTCAATGACGATTCGAATGTTAACAAAAGTGAACGTTTATTACTAAAATCCATCTTGTGGCCACGCACGCGAGCTTGCAGTGACGTCGTTTCCATCTTCGCAGCCAGCGGCAAAACCAGCCTCGTGTGCAGCGGCCTTAAGATATTGTAGATTATAGGCGAATGAGAGTGTTACAAATAATATAACAAATAGACCAGTGTAGTTAGCCCAAAAACAAGTGAAAAAGGGACAAAATTAATAACAGAAAACGAATGATGATGAAGGGAAGAAACTGCCGTCAGAAATACAGAAACCAAAAATTGAAATGCGTAAAGGACCGGGGTGCTGAGGGGGGCGCGTTTTAGGGGTCAAACGCGGTTTTTCGTTATTTCCGGCGAAAGTTGACCTCCAATAAAAAAATGTAGGTAAAATGTCTACTTTTAGATGGTGTATGGATCCATACATCATCTGAAAGTAGATATTTTAACGAATTTTTACGATTTTTGAAAATTTGAAATTTTTACATTACTTTTTTAGGTAGAAGTTAGGGGTAATTTTTCGGTTTTTTGTTAATATTACATTGGCAAATTAATTTTTTTATTCGAAAAAATTACAGCGCCCCCCGCAGCCCCCCTGGCCCTTTACGCATTTGAACTTTTAGTTTCTGTATTTCTGACGGCAGTTTCTTCCCTTCCTCATCATTCGTTTTCTGTTATTAATTTTTTCCTTGTCAAAAGTTATCTTCACTGGTCTAAAATTGGTGGGTTGTCTTTGGACATAAGGGTAGCCCAAACTTTTTTGACCGCGGCACGGTACGAGGTTTTAAAATATTTCGAGACTCACCTTATGAGAAAAAGAACTTTTATTTACAAAACAAATTTTATTTTTTAATAGAAATTAAGTTATTTGCTTTATACACAAACATTTCAAAATAATTATATAAAAATATAGGTATATGTAATTAAAAAAATTACAACGCGCGGGCGCGGGGATTAAGCTATTTATTATGAAAGAATATAAATACACACTTTGTCACTATTCCTAGTTTCTAACTGATGTAAAAAAATACGTATTTTTTTTGTGTTTTTATAATTTTTTTCGCAGCCCAGCAAAAATTTCCTTCGACCCGGTGCCGGGTCACGATCACCAGTGGGATACAGTGGAGTAGCCTATAGAAGACTTAACTGATCATATTGCTTGGATGATTTTTAGTAAGAGTTCAGTGAGTAAAAGACCGACAGGACGGAATGCGAATAACGAACAGACGTTTGATTGAAAACCACAAGTCGCTGATAACGCCCCAACTCGCCAGAGAGATACGAGACAGAAACATTCGCTCTCTATATGTCTGCTTATACTTTGCTCTCAGCTCTAAATCTTGAGCCGAGAGCGTTCGTTGTTCACCACCAGCACACTATACACTGCACACTCACTGGAAACTCTCTAACAATGGATTTTCTTTTTAACTTGCTAATTGATATATATTTAACTTATTTGTATAATGCCAATATTCACCGTACACTATTAAGATATAAGTTACTAATCTTGGAACAAATTTATTCGTTTTACTTTCAATTTACCAAGCAAAACATCAGGCACAAAAGTTAGTTAAAGAACAAATATTCACTGCACTATACTTTTTTTGTTGATTATTTTGACGTTCACCCAAAAATTTGACCGATAGAGTTAGTGTAAACATCAGAAAAAAGTTTCACAAAATAATAATGTTTTATCCTAACCCAATTCCACACAAAACTTCCTCTAACTTTAATGTTTTGCAATGTTTTCACAAAAGGTTAATAAACCACACATAATTAAATTCACAAGAGTAAACTGTAGATATAATACTCCATGTTTATAGGTTAAGTATAATGATCCATGTGGCGGTCATTATTATTTTATCAGGCGAATAAATATTTATACCCTGGAAGTAAGACAGAATAGATTTATTCCTGCAGTAAACATAAATATGGTTGGTGAATTGAATTATCGCTATTTATTCGGATGAATAGTTACCTGAAGAACAAGTGAACCGAATAAATAACTACTTATACGTTCGGTGAATGGAGCCATACATCAAATTCCGTAGAGAGGGCCTCGCTATAATTGGCCCAGGGCCATCCAAACTTCAAAGACGGCGTTGATCGAGACACTCTGTATTTACTCGGAATTCGACGAAATTTGAAATTCACATAAATTATGTGTAAATCATAGTGTCGTATGTCAGTTATCACAACACTAAATTTTGTAATGGAATACTTATGTCGTATTATGGTTCAGCATCTGATATCGAGTTTTGTTTTTATAGACTTTAGACTCACGTTCTTTACTAAATGTGTTATGCCACATGACTGAAACAAATTTTTATCTCGTTTGGCATCTAGCCGATGTAATTATCATAATACCAATTAACGTGTTATCTTGTCATAGAATCGTCAGAATAAGTTCTGATCTATAGTAACGCTCTGTAAACCACATTGTTTTAAAAGTTTTTTTTTTTTTGTGAAATTATGTTGTCACAACCGTACGAAGCGTTGATGTGTCGGTGACATTCAATAAGGATAATTGGTGCGTATTTGCCTACATGGTGAATAGGGTTGTCAACTTTGAAAATCGGTTTAACGAGATTCTATGAAAAAAATTCGGAACTACTAAAAAAATAAATATTTTCGTAATAAAGCAAGAATTATTATTGTACTTACTTGAAATGATCTAGAAAAATCAATAAACTAAAATTAACAAAACCGGAAAATATAATATTTTTTTCTAGAATTTTAATACCTAATTCTAAATAATTAACATTAATAAACAACCACTTAAACAGAAATAACAGTTGCTAAATTATATTTGCATCTATCTTGAAGGATACTATACTAGCTTCACAAATATCTATCTAGCTATGTATACTTATTTACAGTCCAAGATCCGGTATTAGAAATATATACCCTTATCTCTTATTTGATGATGACAAAGATTATAATATGTTAGAATTAGATAATATATACATTAATAAATCGCACATGGATTGCCTAGCTAAATAGCGTACCGTTGCTGTTAAATTAAATAAATTCTAATTGACTTTTTTGGATCAACTTCCCCGATTTGTTACTCATAAAAATCGGGCCTAGGATGAGACAAATAAAATGTTAACAAAACAAATAAACTCAAAGTACACAGGGAACACAACTATTTACAAGGTATGTTTATGTGGAGGATTTACATTTATGTATAGAATAAAATGGTATATTTCAATTCCTTGTCATATTCTCTCATTTTAACCTCGATTTTAATGATTAACAAATCCGAGAAAAAAAAGTCAATTAGAATTTATTTAGGCAACCTCTGTGCGATTTATCAATGTACATATTATCTAACATATAATTTTTTTCATCTTCAAATAACACATGAAGATATATATATTTCTAATACCGGATCGTAGACTATTACGTTGAAATTTAGAACATTATAGTAAACTGCGCGAGCGGCAGCCTGAATAATAAAATTTGCTACCGTGCAGAGCTTTTAAATTTGAAATTGGTCGGGACAAGGGACAAAGGAGGTCAGAAATCGGGACAGTTGGCAACCCTATTGGTTCTCACCTTGCAGCATAAAAGTTATTCGCTTCTTTGGAACTTAATTACTTTTATTGGTTATTTAATAGATGGATGTAGTCGTCATTCAACAGTAATTAAAAACTTATTTTTTTTGTTTTTAGCTTTTTACTAATGTAATCAATACCTGCAGTATACATGCAGTTTATGTAGCTAATGGCGAACCACATTTATTATGTTAATGATGTAATTTATGAATTAATTAATTAATACCTGTGTAATTAACCTGAAAACTAGTTCAATTAAACTACTGACGAAAACAGATAAATTATATTAACTCTGATCTTTACTTAAATTAATTAAATATTTTTAACTTATATAAAAAAAAATCAAAATCTGATCACTGATATAATACAGTAATACGCAGCACGGTAATTATAGCAATTATATTATCAATGGTACCTACCTTCTACAATATGCACAATTCGGTAAATCGACTTACAGAGTGTTTTTTTTATTTATAAGCTTATTAAATTTCAATATTTTCAAAATATTTGTGAGCAAACATTTTTACCTAAGTGGATACTTTATGTCTACAGTTAGGACAAGCTTGTAGAAAAAAAATACATTATTTAAAGTATAATCTTGATTATCCGGCATTCTAGTTTATCCGACAGTATTTCTTGGATTGCCTTAGTACCTACTTTATTCTTGTTATATCGTGGTAGTCGTTTATTTTTCAGTTTATTTTAATGAAAACTGGAAATTCTGATGTGAAAAATACCATTGAAAATGCGAGTCCGAATAAAATCAAACTTATACCTTACAAGATTTTTAATCAGCTTACGTTTCTATCATCTCTGTATTATTTTCCATTTTCCAACCACCTGTCGATCATGATTATGTCACAATAGGGACTTTGCTTAATAAAAATTTCTGACTAAATTGCTGCTTTTTTTTAGATTGCTTTCTTTGTAAGTTTTTATAAAGTTACTTAAGGCTAGATTTCTTGTTTTGGCTGCTAGCTTTCCAGCGTGCTGTGGCGCTGGATTTCACACGATGCGCGCGTTTGAAATCTGGCTTTGTAGATGAGTTTAGTGCGCGCGCAGGGACAGATCGAATGATAACAAAAGTGAACGTTTATTGTCTCTGAACAGAACACACACTATTAAACCATGTTTGTGGGAGTTTGCTCATGTCATCCACGTGAGAAGATACTGTATTCTGATTGCTCAAAACAAGCATAGAAAAACGCATGAAAAATATTCCAGGTTCTAATTTTGAAATCCAAGTACTTGTAACTACGTACGCAAACCTGCAGTGACGTCATTTCCATCCTCGTAGCCAGCGTAAGGGACTTACGCTGGCTACGAGGCTACGATTCCAGCGGCAAAACCAGCCTCGTGTGCAGAGGCCTTTATAAACACATGTGAATGATGTAGATTTAATTTGAATAGAAGAGACAATTCAACCAGTTTTTTTCTGTGCGAGAATATTTTATTTTTTAAACGGTTAATTTCTCGCCATTTTCACTGTCAAGAATTCAATGTAGGCGGGATTAATACAAATGATTTAGATTGTGCTCTGTATATATGTATGCGTCTATACAAAATATGTATCGTGTATTTTAGCGACGTTCATAAGCATTAGTTTTTACGTATTAATATTAATTAATTTTAATTAGATAAATTACAATACGATTTTGTGGTCAATACATATGTCGATCAGCAATCGATTGATTTTGTTCATGTTTGAATATAGCAGTAGTTAATGAAACATTTGAGTCGATATATCAAATATGTTGTCAAGATTTGTCATCGGCGATTTCAGGTGACAATTTTTTACCTTCGACTGACAGGTCTACTGATTTATATCATTTTTTAATCAGTTTAGCTTTCTTTCTTTATTTAATAAAGTAAATAAAATGATCTGTCGATATGACATTTTAAATGTATAGCCAATAACCTCATTTGTTATGCCTCATATTTTGAATAGCAGCGTCTAATTTACATTTCGTAGAATTAGTTTATGATCTCATGTATACCGAATGTTTGGGAATTAGATCGACACATTTCGGTAGGCATTTTTGTATTCTTAAGGCCGCTGCACACGAGACTAGAAACACTGCTAGGAGTTCTGGTGGCCGGTAGGCTGGGTACAAAGCTGGAAATGACGTCACTGGGGGCTCGCCTGCTAGCTCACAAGATAGACTTTAAAATTAAAACAGGTTACAGGGGATATTTTCCTTGCTAGGTACCCTGCTAGGTATGAGCAAGAGTCAATCAGGAAGCTGTATCTGTCACGTGGCCGACTTGAACGAATACCCACAAGCCAACATGGCGTCATTCTGCTTAGAGTCAGACACGTTTTGCTGTGTGTTTATATTTGAATTGTCACTGCGCGCACACCAGATTTATTAAATAAACTAGCTTGGAAAGATGTCTCGTGTGAAGCGAGCACATAACAGCATTCAAGAAAACCAGCGCTATAAAACTAGTAGGCGAATCTAGCAAGGAATCTATAGCCTCGTGTGCAGCGGCCTTTACTTAAAAAAACTCAAATGTTAGAACTGAAACTTTAAAACTATACTAAGTAAATCATATTAAAATTAAGTTAGTTTATATTGTTTTTTTCTATCAGCCTTGCAGCTCAAACTTCTTAGCCGACTGAAAAACTTTTTTGTTCCTTTACTGTTGAATATTTTTTAGGTTCTGACTATTGGTATATATAAGCCAGTAAAATGAAAATGATTTAACCCTAAACATCTCCACAAAATCGCAAAAGGGTGCAAATTTGAGGGAACATTTGTATAAGTATGATACACAATCTGTCAAAATTGCACTTCGTGCGATGACTGGAACTTGTTAAAAAAGAGTTAAAAAACTGTTTCGTCCGTTTTTTGCTTGTATCTTGTCAAAATTCAATCGCAAAAGGGTGCAAATTTGAGGGGACAACGACAAGTAATATAAGTATGATACACAATCTGTCGTGCGATGACTGGAATTTGTTAAAAAATAGTTAAAAAACTGTGTTTCATTAGTTTTTTGCTTGTATCTTATCAAAATTCAATCGCAAAAATGTGCAAATTTGTTGGAACATTTGTATATAAGCATGATACACAATCTGTCAAAGTTGTAGATACCTTCGTGCGATGCTTGGAACTTAAAAAAAGAGTTAAAAAACTGTTTAATCAGTTTTCATCAATTTTTGCTTGTATCTTGTCAAAATTTAATATTGTAAGCATGGAAAAATTCTTCTAATTTTCTAATTTGTGGATAGTGAGATCGTCATATTACTGGCTTATATACACGCGTGCTAGGAAGCTTTAAAGTCATACCTTTATTTAGTCCAGAGATATTCCGTTGGGACGGACGAACGTCGTGTGATACCATATAAGAGTTTCGTTTTATCTTTTTGAACTGTTTTGTCTTGTGTCCACAGATTTGTGCACGACGTTTTTCTCGTTAATATATATTTGTGTGTACAGTATAATGTGTTTATATGTATTTAATTTGTTGGACAATTTACAGTACGCATCCACGGTCATGTACAATAATTAATCTCCGCTGCATCTAACACATAAATTCTTTCACCTGTAGCGTTGTAGACTTGTAAAGAGCATGGCGCGCGGCATGCTGTGCTCCGACACTACGGCCGCGGTGGGCACTGGGCAGAGGCAGCTTTTATAGCGACTGGCGATGTAGTACCGGTGCTGTCTGTCTACGCGTCCGTCTGTGTCGATTGTGTGCACCTCTGACCGCAGCGCTCGACGGACAGGGCACTGTCAGGGATGCTGTAGAGTGTAGAGCTTCTACCAATCACCTACAGACTGATCTAATTCACTGTGTGACGATACCTCAGATAAACAAATTAAAGGGATATAGCTTTGCTCACATTATTTGTAAAGGTCGCTGCACACGAGGCTGGATTTGTCGCTAGATTTGACCACTAGTTTTCTACCATTAGTTTTCTTGATTGCTTTTATGTGCTCGCTTCACACGAAATGTCTTTTCAAGCTTGTTTTGGGGATGGATCTGGTGCGCGCACAGTGACAGTTCAAATAAACAGAGCAAAACGTCTTTGTTGTCTGAGTAGAATGACGCCATGTTGGTTTGTGGGCGTTTGTTCATGTCGCCTACGTGACAAGATACTGCTTCCTGATTGGTTCTTGCTCAGAGCAAGCAGAGGACCTAGCAAGAAAAAAATTAATTTTTAAATTCATCTTGTGAGCTAGCAGACGAGCTCGCAGTGACGTCATTTCAAGCCAGCAGATATTCCAGCCTCGTATGCAGCGGCTTTAAACGAACTCGGTAAAAACAAATCTATAGGACTACAGGACTACCTATAATCATGCAGAAATGACTGAATTTCGCTCTACCTTTCATATCTATGTTATTATGAATTCTGTTTTCATTCATTCCAGTTAAATATATATATTGTCTGCATAGTTTCGATGTACGGCGCCATTACTGATCTTCTCTTGAGACTAGGACACTCTCCCATTGTTTTTATCAATCATTTAAATAGAAGCTAAATTATGTTACTTTTGTAGTCAATGATATGTAAATTGTCTATTTGCACCTTGATTGACTGTCGACGCTATCGACGGTAGTGTCTATTGGGGCTGGGTTGCCGTTTCCCATCGCAAACAATTTGACATTTTCTTTTAAATGTCGGATCAGTGTTTATCAATTCTAAGGTCCTCCGCAACGACATGCAAATTGCAACCATGCAACTGAAATTGCTTCTCGATTTGCAAATATGGTCGCGTCGTGTTTCTGCAGTCGACCCATGTGCGGCTCCCCATTCTCTGACATACGAAATGTCACAGAACGATCGCATCGTGAACCGGTTTGAAACTCAAATTGAAAAGCAATCGACCCATGTGCGAAAGAACGAAGTTTTTAATCTTCGTCAGCATAACTGATTTTTTTATTTACATCATATTTTTAGCATTATTTTACACTTAATTCAATGTACTTCGCAATGCCTATATTTATTTTGAGGCTTTTGTAAGTGTAAATTAAAACCTTCCTCACTTTGATGCAGTAGCTTTGAAAAAAACACGCGAGTTCCGAATACGTTTTTTAAGACCACCAGCAGTCAGTGTTATTATTTTTTAATAATATATCGAAAAAATAATAGTATAACCGGTTTTCGAATTAGAATCTATAGGAACTGGAGTCGTGTATTGAAGAAGCCAAATAATAAACTGAAAATATGAATTGATATTAAACCCTAATAATTTAAGCTGTTGGTGACCTTAGAAAAAAGGAATCGTGAAAACGCCATATAAAAGTACATTTTAGTAGCTTTTGTATTAATATTTCTAATACATTTATTAAATATATGAGTTGTAATTAATTTGAGTCTATCGTGATAACCGTTGTAATCGAAAATACACTGGACGTGTTGCTTTTTCATCCTTAAAGATTGTGGCATCATGAATATGTCTGTCATCAATCAATCGCCATCCGTTCGTTGTAAGCTATTAACCGTTTGGAAGCGCTGTTCTCTTGTTTGGTATCGTGCTACTGTTTTTCCATCCCTGAATGTTGTCACACGGTGGACCATAAACACTCCAGTCCGCCATCAATCAATCTCCTTGCATTCATTATAAATTAGTTCCCTGCGCAGTTTGTATTAACCGACCGCAATGCTCTGTCACCTGAAGCCGTCAATAGTTTCTGCGTTAAGTTAGTAGCTATCATCGTTTTTTTGTTGATTATTTGATTGTTGCTTGCTTATCAATTGTGGTCTTTCCGTCTGACTCATGGGTCCACCTCTAACCGAGGAGTGAAACTATGGTGATGACGATATAGGTTCGTAAATACTCCTGAGGAAGTTAGTTCGAGTTGCGTGGAACCATTTGTACACTTTTCGAAGTCAAACTTCTTTAGGCGCGGCTTGATATTAACTTAGATCTTTCTTCTGAAGTAGTCGGACGGAACGTATTTACGCAGTTTCTGCTATTTAAAGGCAATGATTAACAGATGGCGGCATCAAAATGCATCAGTATAGAACGAGAGGTGACACATACTCAAACCAATAAACATAGCCAATTGAATGTGATTTAATTTACAAGTGATTTATTTTTTGAGTGAATACCATATACCCCAAAAAGGGATAGTGGTAAAAACAATTAATTAAAACAAGTTTAACTTCAACCGTGTGTGAAGGTTACAAATCTCGTACATAAAAATCTCATCTAATTTTTTAACTAACTTTTATGGAATTTTGTTTACGGAAAATGTTTCCGGAACACCTGTATATTGGTTTTCAAATTGTGCAATGGAAGATTGGAAGAAGTTGCAGACTTCTTGTTGGTGGTAAACAAGCGGACGATTAGTGCTAGCTAATGAAACGTCACTTGTAACATTGTTTATATCTTTCTGCCTTCTGGTGTGACAATACTTACTGCACAACACACGCACCATTCACTGTGTACTCTGAATCGGAATTTCTCAACCTTTTTATAGGATATATATCGCGAATCAAGGGATGTGTGCACGGTGTAGTGATAAAATGCTAGACTAGGAATTAGAAGCTCCGAGTTTTTAACACTCCTTTAATTAACTTCACCTGCATTTGTGTAACTTTGTATGTGTATCTAATGGAATCATTCAATTTAATTTTCAGACGTCTTAATAATTTGAATTTTTTACACGTTTTAAGAACCCATGACAATATAATAATTTATATAAATGTTTATAAGTATTTAAATAATTTATATAAACATAGTCATTTGAGTGCTGCGTTTTAGAGTTATAATTAAAATTAGCAGTCCCGCCCGGTTTCACCCAGGTGCAAAAGAACGAATGGGGGAGGGACATGAGTACGCACATTCATCTTTGTTTACTGAGATTAATATTGTGTCTAAATCTCATGATGATCGGAGTTACCGTTCAAAAGTTTTTGTCGGACGGACAAATTTTGAATTACATTTTGCAAAATTTTTCATTGATGCTCCGCTCCTATTGGTCGTAGCGTGATATTATATAGCCTATAGCCTTCCTCGATAAATGGGCTATCGAACAAAAGAAAATTTTTCAATTTGAACCAGTAGTTCCTGAGATTAGCGCGTTGAACCAAACAAACAAACTCTTCAGCTTTATATATTAGTATAGATTAGAGTTGAAAAAATAAAAAAAAAACACTCTTTTATAGTAATGTGGACTATAAGAGTGTTTTTTTTTTTTTTTGATATTTTTTAAGCTCTATATTTTGTTCGACCGTCGAATACGTCCGTTGAAATTTTCTCAATGGTTACTCAATACTTCACAATTAAAAGCTTATTAATTATTAAAAAATAACTACAACACACATTCCGCTAAACATCATCAGGCGATTTTCATTAGATCTTTTGAGGCCGACGTATTGAAAGTGATTATTATACAGGCTGACCGGTAATTGACTCCTAAAGCTGAAAAACATGAAATTTATACTGTTAGATTTTATGTTTTGTGTTAAAACTTACAATAAATAAAAAATTAAATTAAAAATTATTCACAGAAGTGTCTTTATAAAAAAAAAAAAAAAATGACGCATTTCCGATCCCCAAATTATAAAGTTAAATCATTCCAAATTAATCATAGTTTCTTCTCCCGAGAGGAATACAGGCAATTACCAGTCACCCTATAACAGTGATGGCGAAACTTTTTGAGAAATAGGTCTAATTTTGTTAATTATTTTTTTAGTACTAGCTCGTGGGAGAGGGGGATGGTTAAATACTATTTTTTTTAGTTCAAAACACGACGTTTTACGACCATGCTGGATTCAGCGTGCTTTTTTCTATAAGCTTGATGATTTTGCCATAGTTCCGAAAGAACCGCATTTTTTTAATGAAGTATGCCTTGAAAAAATTGCAAAAGTCGAATTCTTTAATATACTTTTGAAATTGAGAATTCTTGCAAAAAAACGTACGCTGAATTCATGATGAGCGTAAGCAAACGTCTGTATCTCTTTTAGTTTGGAAACTACGGCCATTCGGAGTTTTTTTTTATGATTTTCTGGAAACTATAAACGCAAATAACTTCTAAAGCAAAAGACATACAGACGTGTGTTTGTGCTCATTAGATTCAGCGTGTTTTTTTCTATAAGCATGACGATTTTGCTAAAATTTCGAAAGATTTTGGTTTTCATCAAAAATCGCATTTTTTTAAAGGGGTTATGCCTTGAAAAAATTGCAAAACACACATTACGGAACACTCAGGGCGCGAGTTCTACTCGCACTTGTCCGTCTTTTTCTAATATTATTGACTGTTCTCTCTTTTGGTCATTTAAAAAGTCTGGCCGGCGGGTCATAGGTTCGCCATCACTGCCCTATAATATAGTCATGGCGTTTAAAGGGTTGATGTATAATTTCGGTGTATACGCTAATACTTTTATCAAAGTGTTTTATTGCTAATGAATAATGAAATAATTGATTTATGTTAATGAAACAAGCAGCGTTATATACTTCTTATATACATATATTATTTACGTAAAGTATTTTAAAATGAATAATGCATGTTGGCATGGCATCTACATACTTACATATTATATTGATGATAATATGTAAAACATTCGGCGATACCGATCTGTTTACGTGTTTCGGCCACATGATTCACTCACTCACTTACCGACCCCGCGTGCTCTCTCTGTGTTCAAAGACATTTCACGTTTTAGTCCTTCGAACATATTTTTTGTCCGAATTATTACGTTTTTCATTTGTATTATATGAACTGGACAAGTAGCATGTTAACATGTTAAACGCCGAAAGTGAAAGATGTATCAAGTAGATGCCGTAGTTAATTTTTTTCTTTTCCTATTAAAATTTCTTGGAAAAATACTATTAACAGAGTTTTATATATTACGTCATTCAAGAAAGTGTTAACATGGAAATATCTGAGAGCTTGTGAAGTGGTATTATTTATGTTTTTATTTTTAGAATTTCAAAATAATTAAATATCTGTAAATGTATCGACTTTATTTATATTGACTTTATGCTATTTACTATTTAAGCCTGTTTTTTCCAAGGAGCAAGTGCTCATTTGAAATAATAAAATAGTCTCTTTATTTGAACGGCGCAATCGTTTTTTCAGACCATGAAAACTTCCCTTGCAAAAATTAACTGGGAAACAGTAATTTTCGAAATTTTATATACCATTCAGATACCGACTCAGGATCAGCCGATTGGATGTTCGACATTGCCACAAGATTGTGTCTAGCAGTGTTCGAAATCATCGCTATTAGAAAAGCGTGATCGAACTAACTTGATTTTTTGACCCACAAGATAAACGCCACAGATTTCGCCTCTTTTCGGATACTTTAGTTGAGTTCCCAGAAAACTCTGTGCCGAAATTAAATCTTCTGGATCACCGGGTAGTGCAAAAAGATCTCTGGACGGAAAAGTAAATAGACACTAGTTTTATATACAATAGATTATAATAATAAATCATTCCGCTTGACCCTGTCACGACAGTAGGCATTCAGTTATTTTTGTTTGAAACATCTAATGGCGCGTTTGGTTGGGTGTAAAACCGTGCAATTATCACGACACTTTTATGGTAGGACATTACGTTTGTGTGCGTTGGATAGAACATGGCTTTAATTTAGGGCGACATCTAAATAACAGGGTGAATTTTAGTAGATGACAGGACAAAATTTATTTACAGGGCGATATTTATTTACTAGAATTTCGCTCAAAATGTTTCACATCGGTCAGGCGTCCCACGACGACTTACATTTTTTATATAATATGTTTGATTTTATAACGTACGGAAAAAAACATTTTTTTCTAATTTAACTGTTTTGGATAACCTAAAATTCAATTGAAAACGTCAAGAGAGTATACAGTTATAGAATGTACCATTATGGTTAATCCTAAATTAATTTTAGTCTTCAGGAAAGTATAGTTCATTTTTGTACACTATACTGTTTTATAAGTAATTTGTTTTGCTCAGATTGAATTTTATTCGGCTTATATGTAGACAACTAATTAGATTTAATGAGGAATAAAATAATTAATGTGGGTAGTACCTACATCCAAAATTAAAAATTATAATTTTAAAAATAATAAGGTAGGTATATATTTTAAACAACGAAATAACGCATATTTTTCTAATACATTTATAAATTCATAAATGGAAATTTTGTTTGCTGTTTTTTTGTTTTATTTCTTAAAGAGTCTTTGTTTAAAAAACTGTTAAATTTTTATAATATTCAATTAACAAATATTTAAAAGATCTATATTTTCGATAAAAACAATTAAATTACGACTGATTATCTTTTAAAAGTACACCATTTCGGAGATTCAGCTCTTTGGATTTTATGTACATTGAGAAATGAGTTATTTAAAAAACATAATTATGAAACTATTTCATTTACATTGGATTCAGATTTTCTCAAAATGTAGACTAACCCATTTGATTTACATTCAATTAAGGGCTAAAAAAATAGTAGGCTAATTCAGAAATCTATCCAAAAACATGGTACCAAAACAGCAGTAGCTGAGGCTATCTACACTATAATAATGACTTTAAAATTGTTGTATCAATTGAAAAAATTAATTACTTGTGTAATAGCATTTATACTGTCAAAAATAATGTTACCACGTTTTTTTATAGAAACTGAGTCTACTATTTGATATAACTTGAAGTTAATCAAATAAAGATATTTAACGTATAAAGTCAGTGTGTTGATTGGAATCAAACGCACCGTCTATTGCGTTCTCCTTTCTGCGTATGATACAAAATAACCGAAAAAGTAACTAGAAAACAATTTGAAAAAGATTCCGTTATAATTTTATATATTGTAATATTGTTATTTATATATTATATTTTTTCAACTAAAATTGCTGTAATGTTTGAGCTACAGTAACTATTTGTCTAAGTAATCGAAGGTCATGATTATATTACGTATTTGTATTTATAACTAATTTTAGAATATTGTATGTTAAAATCGAAATTTGGCTTACAAATTTATTAAAAAAAATTCTCACAACAATTATAATGATGAACATTTTTCCATAGAAGTAAAATGCAAATTGAAAATACTAACTTAAAAAACTGAACAATAATTTAATCTGAAAACATAAATCTTAAATGTCCATCTTACTGTTTAGCTCCATAGTAATTTGAAATGAGTAAAAAAATTTAGTGTGTGCCAAATATGATAGAACACATACACTATGTGACTATATTAGGTAAGAACTAATAATATTTGGAGAAACTGTGCATCGTTGATTATTTTGGGTGAATCATATATATTAATACGCTAAGGTTTAAGATGTTTGCCTCCCTTTTTAGAAAAAACCACACAATTTCTCCACATAAATTATATATCATTTTACAGATAATTGCTTGCTCTACTGACATCGACAACTAAAAAATTTATTGTTGCTATTGTTTTTGTAAATTAATTAAACTCTGAACAACGGCTGCCATCTGACGGCGTAACGTTAACACTTCGATCTGTCATCTGACCTTCATATTGTAAATACTGCATACTGCCATCTGACGGGCAACGCTGAACAACGCTTTTGCTACTTGCGCCTCTATATGACAATTTTAGAAAAATATTTCTTTCACAACAAAAAGAAGAACGTTATAAGCAGTGTGCAAACTTAGAAACGAATTGAATACCTGCAATCATATTTAAAAAATAATTTTGTAAAGTGATAATTATTATACTTTTTTAGTGCGAATAATTCGCACAGGTCACGCTAGTATTGTTTCATTTTCGAAACATAAAAAATTGGTTGTCTGTAAAGTCGGTTTACGGACGATAGTTTTACGTGATGACGTATTCCGTAATACATAACCTAAATTTATATAATAATTATAATAATTCGAATCTATGATATTGCATCTTTCGCTTCAAATTTAGGTTAATTTTATTTATTTAAAATACTCACCATATAATATTTCTTAATAAATAATAAATAATATATTCTTCCGTATTTATTTTAAGTCTCAAAGATTAGCTGTCATAATATTTATAAAACAATTGTTTCACTGTTTATAATATAAAATTCCAAAACCTACTTACAATATTTAAGTATTTTCATACGTCAAAAAATTGATTTTTATAATGATAAAATTTGTAAGAAAACGATTTTTTCGAGAGATGAGACCTAGCTAAAACGATTTTTTGCCCCCCAAAATCCCTTTTCAGTAAATTTCATCCAAATCGTTAGGGCCGTTTTCGAGAAAAGCACGCACAGGGTCAGGCGGAACGTTACGCGTTACGAACGTTAGGAACGTTACGTTACACTTTTTCGAACATGCAGCCGGTGTTTTATCAATTTATAAGATTGGTGATTCATCAATTTATAAGACGTTATCACGTCAAAAAGAAAATTAAATAGGTCTACATAATGATGACGATGCATGGGGGCTGTAACATTTCTCGGCGCAATCAGACGTACAGAGAAGGAGTGGTCCTAGTTGACCCAAAAGTGCACCCTTAAAGGGATTTTTGTGTTTCCCCTTTTTTATGCTGGATCTAGTCGGCAAATAATCTGGATCTTCATTCTTGCTATGAACCCCAGAAGAATTGCTACTGGATTATCCTTGGGAATGATTCCATCCTCTCAGTGTAAACAAAGATTGTTATCTTCCTGTAGGCTAGAGCTTCCCATTTGAGTATGATTTGGGTGACATAGTGTTGATTCTTGCTCTATATCTATCAAAAGTAGGCGTGACTCCTCAAAAACTCAATCACATTCCTGATGTCAGCCTTCTGAGTTTAAATTATGTTGTCCGTGAGTCTTGGGGAAGAACCTACGATCATTTTCTTTCCATATTTGTTACCTAAAACTAGGACCCATCTGAGAAATGTTGCTCGCAGATCCATCTCCAGGTACTGTATTACCCCAGCACTATTTAGTTCTTGAAAATGTCATAAGTTTAATCAAATTAATAATAATAATAATAAATTTATTTCAATAAATATAGTACAAATAATATAAGAAGAAACTAATCAAAACTGGATTTAAATTATGTATCAAGTTTACAAGAGTTTCTGTGAGATTACAAAATTAATAAGGGAATTGTTAGCTTGTACAGATATTGTAGTTTATAGACATTCGGCTTGTCTGAATAATTCAAACTTCAAAATACAGTCTATAAAATAATTGATTTAAAAAGAATATGCGAGGTATTGTATTAGGGCCATTATATTTACATTATTTTGTAATGTACTTGTAGTAGAGTCATCATTTTACAGATAAGACACGCCTTATCAACAGAAAAAATCAACAGTTGATATTTATATGAAGACGACTTCGTCTTATCTTTATTTAGAACTAGATTAGAATGGAAATTTATTGCTTATTTTGTACAGAATGAAACATAGCTGACAGACTAACGGATATGACGAGAAAATAAGTGTAATAAGTACCAGTCGTGAACCCGGCTTTGCTCGGATCTAGTTCTGGGTGTATTTAAAGTCGTGTCAAAAATACCCATATATTATGGTGCTGATTCTGTGGGGTAGATTGTACACACCAAACCGAGTAGGATATTAATTCCACCTGTTTTTAATTAAAAATCAAGTATGTCAAATTTATCGAAATGATGAAAACAATTCTTGGCAGGATAACCATGAACCTAAACAATTTCGATAATCTTAGTATTTGAATTATCGCCAAACAATGTTCTCTCTATTTTTTTTACTGACTGCGCGGTACAAAAGTTTATGGGAGCAAAAATGTTCAAAACGTATGCAAAAGGGTGAAAGTGGGGGAGGAGATCCCGTGCCTCTATTTGAAGTATTTTTTTTTAAAAGTACCTGCTCATTTTAATAACACAAACAAGAAAAGGTTTTTGACATTTTTAGATGCAATTATTTTATAAAATGAAATAAAAAAATGGGGAATATTGTGTGCAACTTTCGAAAAATTAGTGTGTGGACGTGCATCCGCGCAGCTTAGAAGGAACACTACTGCCAAAGCGAATTAGTAATTTTTGATAGATTTCAATGAAGTCTACCGTACCGGAGCGTTATCTATGAACCACTTAAGTGGATACAACAAAATTCGATAGTATTACTATTTTATTGACAGAGACCGGAAAGCCGTCATGACGTGTGTCATGTGTCATTCATTATTATTATCTAATAGCGTTTAAATATTTTTGATAGAAAAAAATTATCAGGATTGAAAACTTCTAGTGCCATCTATTGTTATAAAAAATCGTTTATTAGAACTGCAGACCCATAATTTGGCTACAGAACACTGCCGATAGCTTGCTCTTGACCAATTTTTTTTGCAGTGTTTGAATTTTGTAAATGAAACATTCTGTACATTACTTACATTTGTAAATGCGATAGATACTGGAATGTGCGTGTTTGCGTTTCATTGTTATCGCTGTGTAATCACTAATCGTGCATCGTTCTCAAGAAGATATCGTTATAATATTATATTCGAACGTTATTTCCAGTACGCTAAATCAACATAATCGTTTAAACTGGCACTGCATTATAATATGGCAAACCCATTGGCAAATTTGTGACGCTTGCCGAACTTTTTTGGCCATTCATCGTGTGTCAACATAATATGGCAAACGTTTCATACGCTACAATATGTAGAATCTACAAAAATGTGTGGCAATTGGGTTCAGGCGAGAATGAAACACGTAGGGTGTTTGTGTATTGAAAATGCTGTACTGTAATGAGCAATTCATTTTTTAGGGTTCCGTACCTCAAAACTTCAAAAGGAAAAAGGAGCCCTTATAGGATCACTTCGTTGTCCGTCTGTCTATCCGTCAAGACCCTTTTT
This sequence comes from Xanthostigma xanthostigma, assembly GCA_963575645.1. Taxonomy (NCBI): domain Eukaryota; kingdom Metazoa; phylum Arthropoda; class Insecta; order Raphidioptera; family Raphidiidae; genus Xanthostigma; species Xanthostigma xanthostigma. The sequence goes on from OY754468.1 coordinate 21,894,507, forward strand.
CTCAGGAATGCGTGGAGGTATCAAGTTGAAATTAATACTAATTACCTACTTAGGTCTGCAATCCCTTAGAGCCGTAAAAAAATCAAATTTCTAACTCGACGCAATCAAAAGATACGATCATTTATGCCGCATATTTGGACAATTGTAAGGGAATCAAAATCTGTAAGGTACTTCCCTTTGACCTAGAATCATAAAATTTGGCAAGAAGCAATGACCTATAGCACAACTAAAGAGAAAAATCCGAACCGTAAATTTGTAGTTACATCACCAAAAAAATGTTTTTTTGCGATGTTAAACTTATTTGAAGTTGGTAAACTGACCGCGACGTATGTCGATGTATGGTATACATAACGTGACCATTTATTTTTTTACTCAAAACGGGACATCGGTTTATTTACGTCAATTAGCAGGTTCTCAATAAAAAAACACATTTTTAATGTTTTTTATTCAGAAAAACTCAGATATTATTACAAATTAAAAATATGCCACATAAAATATCTAGTTATATTTATATTTATCACAGGAACATATTTATATCATTTGCTTATGAGAAAAGAGGAAGGTATATAATATGCACTTATATCTATGATAATAATCAAATATAGAAATATCAATTGGTTGACATACAATTGTCAAAAATATGATATAGGTATACAGTTTTTTAAATATTTACATCTTTTTAAACGTAAATTTACTTTTTGTAGCTAAAATAGAAACCCGCACCGCTCGCGTCCGGCGAGCTCCATAATTTTCGCGCGGTTTCGGAAAACGGGACATTTTTGCGTTCCGAAGCTTTCTTTGGGGACAACGGGACAGGTAACCGAAAAAAGGGACGGTCCCGTTCAAAACGGGACGTAAGGTCACGTTAGGTATACACTAAACAGGAAAATCTTCGAGACTTGCATACCTGCAAGCTGAAAGCTTCTCGGAATACGTCTTTTTTTTCTTTTAATTTAGTCGATGGAATTCATTTTGTCTTTTAAAAATAATCTTTAGTTTTTCTGCTAAACTAACCTTTCAATAATAAGTATCTTTTAACATTAGTATTGTATTTACATCAATTATTATCAGAAAGGTGGGATATATATACAGTTGTAACATTAGGTAATAAATCTTTAGAATTAGTATTAATAATCAACCTAGTACCCAGCACTATTACAAATGTGTGCGTGCGAATTGCGTGGCCAATCGGCTGTCAAATTGTAACCTTGGCTAAATGGCGTCAGATTTGAAAACTGAATATTGGCATACGCGAATGTCTAAAAAATGGACATTCATTACATCATTAATAAATATAACGAATTTGATGCGGTACTTTTTTCTCGGACTGTATCTTACTACAATAAAGAAATTAAATGCATAAAATGAAAGAACTAGAGTTAAAGTGTTTCACAATCACGATTTGTTGATTAAAAAAACGTGATCTTTTATTTTTATAATTCGATGGAAAAAATCACGTATATTGCGAACATTAGAATATACAATAGCGGAGTAATGGTTATATGAAGTGTTTAATGCATTGTGATTTGTGATAGATATTTAATAATATCGACTTGCATTTTATTTTAGTTATTAAGCATTGGAATTATCTCTCTCAAATCAAATTGAACATTTCTTTTATAGGTAGTATTGTTGTTAACACCACACCTATCACTTCGTTACGATCTTTCCTGCAGTTCCCAACACCAACTCTGTAGTCTCAGTATCGTAAAGCCTGTATCACACGCGACAACTTTGTTATTTAGAGTGACGGATCTGTGACTAATCGTCGATTTTTTGTTTTGTCTGCGATTATACACGTCAGTTCGACTTGTGCAATTAGACAAAATATAGGTATAATAAATATAGATAGTTTAAAAAAAAACTAAAAAACACGCTTTATATCGAACTAAAAAGTAAAAAATATTTTTTTTAAATAAGCTTAAAACAATAATGAATAAAAAATACAAGTATTATTGTGAAAAAAGCGTGGGGCGCTTTGTTCCACATTTTCGTACATCGAGCGCCCCACGCTTTTTTCACAATAATACTAGTATTTTTTATTCATTATTGTTTTAAGCTTATTTTAAAAAAAAATATTTTTTACTTTTTAGTTCGATGTAAAGCGTGTTTTTCAGTTTTTTTTAAACTATACTTATTTTCCACTTTTTAGTTCGATTTATTGGAAAAAATGTGCCGAAAAAAAACAATTTTTTTTTTCGGCGTGGACGGGATTAGAACCCACGACCCGTGATTCAGAGAGTTGACGTCAGCTAAGACCCGTGCGTTAGACCGCTTGGCTAACCACTGTAGTTACCGTGCTGGCATATTATAATACTACAATAATAAACCACTTGCTGTAGTCCAAACGTAGGTTACAAACAAACAAACATACATACATACATACATACAAACTTACAAGTGAAGTTAATATAAAGCGTGCAAAAAAAAGATATAGCGACGTATCATTTGAAATATAAGAAATCTAGTATAATTATTTAAAATTTTTAATGTGCGTTTATCAGTTTGTCTATACTTCTATAATAATCTTAAACAGAGTGTGTTTGTTGATATAAGTATGTAGGGGGTAATCTCTAGGAACTATTGAACCGATTCGAAAAATTCTTCCACTAAAAAAAAGCTGCAATATCCCTGAGTAATGTAGGTTATATATAATTTTGATAAAAATTACTTTCAGTTCGAAATCTGAATTTTTGTAAATCAATTCTGAAGAACAAGCGTTGCTTGGGTGCTTTATCGGCGTGCGCTGACCAAATGGTTGAATATACGTGGATCGACCGAATAGTTTAACTGGAAAAATACTTTACATGTAGGTACATAATCGGAAGTTCTGGGTTCGAACCCCAGTTTAGGCTATTTGGAAAAAAACATGTATTTTCGACTTTTGAGTTATTAATATTGCCCGACTGACACATACTATTGTTATATTTGATACTAGTGGCCCGGCTTCCTGAATTTGTATGCTGCCACCGTTTTTTCGTCGACTTACGTTGCAAAATTGATCTCCACGAAAGCGCCTTTATTTTATATAGCCTATACGTTCATCCTGAAGTTTCATTCTAAATATTGCTGAAAAAAATTGAAATCGGATGAATAGTATCGGAGATTACCCTCCGCATACACACAAACACAAAATTCGCACTCTCTCTTTGTAATATTAAGATAGATATTAATATGATGTAATATGGTATATTTAACGCAACTTGGATTTGTCTATCAATGTTTAATAATACGGTACAGCGAAGCCATAAACTTGATAAGAAGCGGAGCTTCCCCCGAGAACCGAAGTTTCTTTAATATTTAAAGTACATTTGAAATAATGTATTCATCGTTGTGTATAATTATTGTTAATTTGTTATTCCCAAATCGTGTATCGTGTGAAAGCGACTTCATAATCAAAAGGTGGCAAAGAGTGTTAAATGAGTTGAAATGTGAGTCGTGATTGGTGGGCGGATGTAGAGCCTAGTGTAGTGTAATGTTGTGAATTGGCATCACTGATCTCATACCAACATCACCATACTCGGGTTCTGGTCGATGCTGCACGCGATTGTTCAACACAAATGGACATTGTAATCATTACAATATTATTTCTATAGCATATTTTAATGTAATAATATAATACATTACATTGCTTTCTAAAATAATACTGAGCGGCATTTTTTTTTTGTTTTCGACATTTTCCATAGTACCTAAAAATTTTAAATTTTTGTTTTTTATTAGTTTATGAGCTTAGTGTCGGCAAAAAATTAGCCTTCGGTCACGCAACTGATTAATACAAAGTCTAATTAATTTTTTGTATATACAATATGTTTTAATGATTTCTATAATAAAATAACGCGTCACTATAGGTATATCGAAATCATTTCTTCATCACTTTTCTCTTACATAAAAAACTTGGCACTTGATGTTTTAAATCTTACTTGAGGAACTTTGCTTAAAGTACATGAGTAAACTTGGGTAGTTTCGGACTTATAGTTCTAGGATCTAAGTTATCTTTGAGAGCCGATTCCTTTCTCTAGAACGCATCACCAACGTTCATTTCTGAAAAAGGGTTGAAATATTTCGAAATTAATTTAAAGAAGGATTATGAAAGATTTCAATCCTTTCTTTTTCTTTAACGCAAAGATGCGAGTAAAACATAGTTTCATGGGCATGTTTCCGGGATTTAGTTGCATTCAATAAAGGAAACATTCCATGTTCCTTCCACATTCGGAACTGTTTGGAGCAAGCCTGTTGGGTTTTAACACAAAACGATACATCTGGTGACAGAAAAAACCATAAACACTATGTATTTTAGGTACTTATACTGTTAGCATTAGTCAAATATTTATAATATTCAAATCTTAGATTATAACGTCTGAATAGAACTCTTAAAATAAATAAAATTATCGACCAATTTTTTCAGACTGAATATTGACAAAAAATTATAATTTTATAATTTTTTGTCAATATACAGTCGATAATTTTATTAATTTGAACATATATATATAATAATTACCTACTGTATGAAGCATTGGCTATTTACCCAATGTGCTGTGGCCTGTGAGCGAAGGCAACAAAGCGTATCGAAAATATATCTGCGTCTCTTTTTTCGAAGTAATTCCTTGGTTATTTCGACAATATAATATATTATATACCTATATATTAGCATTGAGTATATCTTTCTTTATCAAAAGTCGTATACCATTATCTATGGCGTTAGCCAATCATAACCAACGGGCTCTTATGACTTAAAAAAGACACGAGTATATGTTTTCACGTTTGATTGCGAGTTTAAGTATAAGGTATATATTATATGAAAAATGGTGGATTCAATATTACATTTTGCCTAAAGTCCGCACATATTATGTCAAATTCCATTCACTCGATTCTAAAACATTCTGTAAAACCATAATGCACAGACAGCATGCAGGGTACTCATCTTCTTGTTTATTGCTCGATTGTACTTTATTTATTTTACAGTTGAACGATAGCATCTGTTCATGTGGGCGGTTCGCAATAAAACAGATAAATCATTTATTATGAGGCATCGAACTCAAACTTCGACCGAACTGTTCGACCATCTCTGATCATCGTTTACATTACATTTACACTATATGCTTGCATCTCCTGTTCAAATTAAATTGATTCACCTTTTTTATTCCGCGGAAAGGTCGTGACACACATAATATTTTCTCCGCGTATGTTTTTTTTTTAAACTGAGTTGTTAGGAACAGTTCTGTTTGCAGATCTATACACCGTGTCTATGTAACCACGCCTTTAACTTTTAGTCAACACTCAATAGATTTGATTTTTGATTATAGATATATGTTTAGTATTTGCAATCCGACCAAAAACATAAATGTGATAAAATAAACCAAGTTCTCGTCGACCTGTTCGTTCGGCCATCAAAAGAATGAAAATCTAAGATGGTGCCAAGCTTCATTGCAATCCCAAGTTTGAGATTTGGAACATACGTTCTGTTAAAATTGGAATACATTGTCGTCTCTTCAGACTATTATTTATTTCTAGTTTTATTATAGGCTTTTTAGCGATATATTAACATTGGCCAATTAAAAGCCTGAAGAAGTGGTAACTGTATTAATTAGGCTTATGGTGGTAAAATTAAGTTTTTTGATTAAGTTGTACCTATGTGCCAAATTTCTAGTTTCTAAATGCACGAACTTTTTTTGGTACCCGAGTTTGATTTATTTATTTATATATTTTTAATAAAGCATTCTGAAATCATGGATACTTACTGATAGGGAGATACATTAAGAAATAAATTCGCAAAATTGCATTTTTTTTGTTTGGTGATTTGAGATATCCTCCATACATCATTTTGTTCATGTTACACACGGTGTACACTAACGTTACCTCGAGAACTTGGCTTAGCACACTGCCGTGCGCCCAGATATTCTTGATTATTATAAAAATAATTTATGACCCTATTATGTATCTCTACATTTGTTTTGTAACTAATCGTGAAGTAGTACTACAAAAATATGAGATGATTATTAAATGCGGTAACACTATCTTGCAAATAATAATTTGTGTTAGACAAGTTTATCGTAACCCCAAACTTTTTCTCGCGACTTCGTTGATTGGACGTCGATTTTGTTCGCAGAATCGTACTATATAGACGTTATTGTTAAAATCGGTTTCGGCGTAAACCCTATATTAACTGGAGTTTAACTGGTAAAAAAGCACTCTACTTTAAGTTTGGTTATCAATTAATTATTGATAATAATCGTCTGGTCACAAAATATGAATTTCGTCAAAGAAGCAGATTGTTGTGCGTGTACGATTGTGATGTTTTTTTTTCTAACTTTCGAAGTTACGTCGAGCTAGTTCGTATACATATGTTTAATATACTACCTACTATAATCCTTTTCATGTTTGTTTTATTGATTACGCCAGAAGTGAACTCCTTCCAGTCCCAATATGTAAGAGACTTGAATGCGTGTAGAGAAAACAGACTTTTTAAACTTACTAATATCAAAATATGCTTTGCTAATATTATCTTTTTAATAAATTTTGTTTTATTTCATGTGAGATAGGTAATAGTAAATAGAGGTCATTTTTTATGGAAGTGTATTTCATAATTTATATTATTTGTCAAAAATAACATAGGTACCGATTGGCTAAATTTTTATGAAATTATGAGTGGAATATACACAGTAATACCCAGTCATGTTTATTCACACATTATAATTTTATTTTATATATTTATAACAACGATCAAGATAGCATTGTTGCTGGTATCCTCTCTGTACCAGAAGCGTACATACTACTTCTCAACTTTTTAATCAGTCAATGCTAGTAAAAAACATATTGTGTTTAGGTTTCAATATAATTCGTTATAATAATAGTAGTAGTTTATATATTTAGTACGAGTTTTGACATTATGGTAAAACGAAGGACCAGCGAGTTTTCACGGTCATACGAGTCATAATAAGAGATACAAACTACATTTTGTGCACATAGGTACCGCTTTTAATATACAGTGTAACCTCTTTATAACGAATCTCAAGGGACGGAGCATTTTTTTTCGTTATAAAGGGTTTTCGTTATGTGGAGGGAAGAAAGAAAAATAACCAAATTTCACATAATTTATTCCAAACACATACAGTAGGTATGTTTACTGTGCCTAACGTTTTCTGCTATGCTAATATTTGTTTTGTATTTTATTAAGTACTAGCGGCCCTGTACGTGCTTCGCTACGTATAAAGTGAAATAGGTAATAAAACAATTTAATTGGAACATCTATCTATCTATTTTATTTATTTTAAAATATACATGGACGTATATGTGTGTATGTCGAGCACTCCGGCTGCGCCGTCGTGCCCGGTGCAAAAGAACGAATGGGGAAGGAAGAAAAAAAATTTAGGGGTGGACTACCCCTAACATTTAGGGGGATGAAAAATAGATGTTGGCGAAGTGACACCTGTAGACATCTGGCGGGGATAACTAATTAAATGACGATTGATCAGTTTTCGACCGGAGAGGAAAAATGATTAAATTACTAAAATGGCTATTAAAAAATAAGGGTTGATCGTAGAAGGGTGAAAATTGAGGATTGTATGTATTTTTGTATGTTGTATCATAAAAAAATAGAAATTAAAAATTTTGTCTAAAAAATAAAAAAAAAAAATTAGGGGTGGACTACCCCTAACATTTAGGGGGATGAAAAATAGATGTTGGCCGATTCTCATAGATACCGGATAAGCACAAAAAATTTCATCAAAATCGGTCAAGCCGTTTCGGAGGAGTATGGCAACAAAAACTGTGACACGAGAATTTTATATATTAGATTTATGCATTTCTTGGGATGTGGTGGAATCATCTTCATTAAATAATAGGAAGTGCTTGTTGAATAGTTGGTGATGATTCAGAATCGTCCTCTTCACGTCTGTAAATATTTACTGACGCCTAAATATGAACTTATTTCTTCGTAATAGAGAATGGCTGTTGCGCTATAAAGAGGGTATTAATGTATGAGTTTTAAGGTAAACCAACCAAATTGTAAAAATTTCTACGTTATAGGGAGTTTTTCGTTATAACGAAGGACGTTATAAAGAGGTTACACTGTAGTTGATTTTCACGTGATTTTCAAAATGTTTGATAATTAAATTTTGAGCAAGATCACTTCTAATTGTAAGCTGCATTCAGTTGTTTAATGTGGTTAGACTATGGTAGTACGTACGGGTACGCTTTTATTTTACGCAACTATATAATTTGTACCACTATATTATGCAGACATGAAAAACAGCTATCTTATAGAAGAGTGTGCAAAAACAAATTTATAATCCTTTTTCCAAATAAAAAGGTTGAAATTGTGACTGCAGAATACAAAAATACAAAAAAATTATTTTTTAACTTGTTATTAAATAAATAGTACACGCCACTGGATGGATATTGCAGTGTAAACACATGTAATCGAACTAAAAGATGGGCAGAACTCTAAATTGTATTAGTTTTGTATTGTAATAACTAATAATGAAGAACCGGGTATTACATCACATCTATGTATGCTTTCACAGGTGTCGATACTTTTTGTTATATAAAATAATTAATAAACTGTTTTAAGAATTTTTGGGTATTTTTGTAAGATTGAGACATGAAAATTCGTTCCTAGAATCGATATGCAAATTGCGGACTGACCGCCTTTGTTGATTGCAGAATTGACTGGCGTATTTCAGTCTGTAAAATGCCGCCTATAGTCTAGTTCGTATGCCCCTTTTTGATGAATTCCAGTCCTCCTTCACCGAAAATTATGTTCATGGTTCGGAATGACATTTAGAAACTTTTTGAAACAATTGAAGTGGGGGACGAAAAAATTGCAAAAAATATAAACACTTTAGGTAAAAAAAAAAAATGGGGTTTGGTTTTTTGCGAATATTTCAAAAACTATTGCAGATATCTGAAAGAACAAAAAAGATTCTGAAAGAGCAGGAAATTTCCTACAAAAAAATCCCATCTCCCGGAACTCCACGAACAATGTTTCTAATTTTAATTTAGAGGTTAAACATTTTTTTTGTTATTTTTTATATAAATTTCAATATTTAGTTTGTCGTACATAAAAAATAGGAAAAAACATTTTTTAGCTTTTTGACCTCCAAATTAAAAAAACTCGGGTCGCAGTGCGAAACCCTGCCGACAATATAGTGTATTTGCTTTTATAAGCAGTGTGGCTCTATTGTATGAACTTAACTTTGTTTTTGGACAAAATAAAAAAAATTACCCCTTAATACACCTCTTAAAACAACATTTTTTTACTTAATTTCAATACTATATACCAATTTAACATCTGTACCAAATTATATGCACCCTTCAGTATGTAAATCCATATCAATAAACTTGCGTTTTCATAAAATTTGTAAGTCCGGTTCTGTTGGGCCGATTTTATTAAAATTTTAGCAGCACGTTTCAATAATTACTAAAGGGTTAAATTTCAAATTTGAAACGATTCTGAAAATTTTTTTGGTATTTTTGGGCCCAAAAACATTTTTGAACCCCTAAATACCCCCCTTAAAATGGCCCGATCGGGCCCATTTTAAATAGGCTTCTTGCGATGATGGATTCCAACATGTGGACCAAATTTCATTTAAATCGATTAAGTCTGTCGAGAGTTATCGTGGTCACACATATATATATAAATATATATATATATATATATATATATACATATATATATAAACATTTCCAAAAATGGTGCCAAACTTCTTAGAAAGTTATGAAACGTCGAGAAATTTTGGTCCGACCCCTAGGTCCCGCCATCCGACCGACGCCAATAGTGTAAGTGCCTTATGGCAAATACACTAATTAGAAATATTGCTGGTGGAGTTCCGGGAGATGGAACTTTTTTGTAGGAAATTTCCTGCTCTTTTAGAATCTTTTTTGTGCTTTCAGATATCTGCAATAGTTTTTGAGATATTCGCAAAAACCAAACTCTATAATTAATAAATCTAGAAACTGACAAGACGCTTATTATATATCATCAACTTTTTCTAGTGTGCACTTTTATTAGTCAAAGTGGCATTTTAAGGGTTGCATTAAGAGCTGAAAACATTTTTTAGACTGAAAAATATCCAAAAAAATTTGCCCAAAAAAAAATTAAACTTAAATTAAACTTCGGAAAAATTTCCACAGACATTTTGAGTTTATATATTGTTTAATGTTTTTCTGCATAGAAGTATGAACGAATCTTAATTTATATAATATAGTACAATATAGTACCTACACCTATATTTATAACAGGTACCTGTATTAACGGCGTGTATAACATACAGACGTGTAGCATCATAATCGGCTAATAATTTATGGGCCACTATCGAGTTTTTTTTTATCAGAGCAGTACACATAATGTATAATACGTACGTACGTACGTAGGTGCCATTAACAATGGATATATCCTACATTTGCATTGTATGCATTTTACAATTTACACTAATATTACAAACGTAAGTGCTCTTTCTATATGTTACTACCATCGACGTAGAGAACTGGACTGTTGTCTTTTGTAGTTACCTTAATTTAAAACAAAGATAATTCGTGACTATCATGGGCATGCGGCCTCGTGCGATGACGTCACAGATGAAACAAATCCTGTGCGATGAACCCGTTGTGGGCTCAACCGCTGTTAACGCCTTATATTTGTGTCGTAGTTATTAGCGATTCAAATCTGACGGTATTTTGGAACACAAGAAAGTTCGACAACAAGCGAATAAACGTTTTTACATCAAAAACCCGCAACAATGCTTGTGAGCGTTCCATACTAACGCGAGTCTATTGTAACATGTCAAACTGTTTAAATATGGAAATATATAATTTTTTATATGTTTGAGATTTGATATCAAAATAATATGTATTTTTTTTTGTTACAGGTGAGTCACTTTTAAACTTGCAATCTATTTTGCTGTAAAACTAATGGGGTAAGATTTGAGAATTTTTTTCGTTTTTCTTGATTGAAATTCTTAAGGTATGTTAATTAAATATACACAGATTTTTATCATTCCTTACTAGTACAATAATGAGCCTCGGTAACATCGAAAAAAATAAATGTCTATTCAGGTATATATGATTTCGCAAACGTGAAGACCATGTCCTGTAATTAGTTCACGTAACTGGGACTCTACTGTACAGTTTTGTTACTATGCAGAAATATTACAGTAGAACATAAAAATTTAAAAAAAGAAATATAAATAGGTCTAAAAGGGTTCACTTTCAGAGCTGAATAAATCTTAATTTGAATTCGGTTACTTAATATTATCTTAAATACTTTTTTTCGGCATGAAATTTTACCTATGAAGTACTAATTTTTAAAATTTCATCCCGTAAAAAAGTATGTAACATAATGTTAAGTAACCGAATTCAAATTAAGATTTATTCAACTCTGAATCCTTTTAGATCTTTTTAGGAGCCTTAAAGTTCAAAATCGAGTTTTAGAAACTTATAAAGTATGGATTAGTAAAATTTCTCCTCAAAACGAATATTTTAGGTAAAAAAAAGTCAATCATTTCAAATTTAGATATTTATTGTAGGTACATGGTCTATTTTTAGGTCCTTCTTAGGGGCTCTACAAAGAACCCGAGGATTAAAAATACTAAAACGTATTCATATGTAAAATTTTACGCAGAATCCGAATATGAAATAAAAAAGTATGGTTCCTATTTAAAATTTCAAAGTTGAGCCCTACGAGATCCTTTTAGGGTGTTCGGACCTAAAATATAATTTTGCCATTCGATAGACAAGAAAAAAATAATAAAAAAAACATTTTAACATTTTTAGTCCGGCTTACCCAATGAGAAATATTAAGCCGTTCCGAGACTTTTGAAAGACTGTATATATAAAACTCAAAATTGTTCGTCCGACAAAATCTTTTGAACAGTAACTCCGATCATCATGACATTTGGACACAACATTCATCTCGGTAAACTAAGATGAACGTGCGTATTCATACACCCCCTTCGGTCTTTTGCACCCGGTTGAAACCGGGACGGACCGCAAGTATAGTTGAATAAAATAGAGATGGGGTCCATGCGTTTGATTCTTATATATCATGTACATATTTCCTACTATCTGGTTGCAAGATACAGTTATGTTAATTATTATCTCTGTCATGAGTCATTATCGTCGCATATCCAACCACCCACAAATGTGTCTGTATGAACCAAACTATTTTTTTTTAATTTATCTCATATATACAGTGTGTTGAATGCCAGTTTGTCGCACAAGAATTTGGTGGTTACCCGGTAACAACTGGTATCTTCGATGATTTGGTGTTGCTGGTTGTATCAGTTATAAGTTTGTTACTTCAAAATAAGTACTAACATGTTAGGAGAAATGATTCCATTAATGTCACTTGTTTATTTGAATATAGTCTAAAAATCAACACGGGTGTCATTTTCAAGGTTTATCAGGACTTTAATCACGTGAATGTTATCAATTTTGAAATTTATTAGGGGGGGGTCTACGTCGAGAAAGGAGTAACTATGCCAAATAATGGAAATGCATCCGTGTTTCGTCTCAATCGCGTGCGAAGCCGCGTGTTAACGGCTAGTCAACATATAATGACAGTATTAAAAATGCCTTTTATATTTAACTAGAACAATGTAAATCTCTACCTTAAAAATTCAATCAATTGCCAAGTTCGCCATCTTAACCACCTTCCCGCTACTATCCAACGAACATGTTCTTCTTATTTCTTTATTGATCTTCTGAAGACCAACTAAAATCACAGACATCTTGATTAGACAGATAAAAAACAAAAGATGGCGTGCAATTTTTTTTAGAAAACAATTTTTATTTCGAAATCTACCGGTTTTTCCATGCCGTTTCGGGTAGGGCCCAGTCGATTCAGTGAGCGCCTGACTTTATTTTTTAAAGGAACGTTTAATTACGTAAAAACATAATTACGAACGCAAACCAAAATGAAATAAATAAATAAAATTAACTAATTTTCGTGCAAATGTTTTGTAAAAATGTAAATTAATTTAGTGCTTATTAAAACGTTTTAATGTTAACTTTGCCATGTTACAGATAGTGTTGTTTTTTTTTTAATTTTAACAAACTGATAATTTCTGTAAATTATTATAACGATAATAATATTTCCGGTCGAGGGTGCCCGTATTAAATATAGACCATTATTACACACCTACTCAACTTGATTTCGTGCTGTACCTGTTTGTTATTTATTTTAAATTATACCCATACTGTGCTTATATACATCCAAGCTGAGCTGAATTTTTACGCTACAATAAAAGTACATTTGGATCATTCAATTGTCATATTTTAGAATTCAAAAGTTTGTTGCTCAAAAATTAATAAAGTTATTCAATAAATAAAATTATCGACCAAATTGTCAGACAAATATATGAACAAAAATATATAAATATAATTCAGTACACTACAACTTCGGTCCGGATTTGGACCTACTTCAGAATTGATCTAAAAAATATAAAAATTAATTAATAATTAGTTTCATTGTAAGTTTTTTTGAAATATCGAAATATTGAAAAATATTATATTTGTTTGAAAAATTGGTCGATTTATTGAAGAGTTTTAATCAGTCGTTAATCAAAGATTTGAATTAATAAAGTTACATGTAATAACGCACATATCTCAATAAAATCAACATCTTGTTTTTTATAAAAGCTCATTATCGATTAATTTAATTTTATTACATATTTTATGTTGTTTCTATTGGCCAAATGGGTGGCCATAATTAAAGTTATATTTATTATAATGGTTCACTGAGAATACCATTATTATAGTTCAATGTACATCAATACATTTAAAAACCAAATTTCGAGCTTGTCGAGATATTCTGAGATTGTGGTGCTTAAAAACGTGTAGTGATTGTTATTAGTTACTTTCTATATAATTGCGTTTGCAGTCCATTTGAAGCATAATATTGTATTATAAAAAAAAACTTTTGTTAATGATTTGACAATATTCATTCGTAAAAAATATCAATTTTATACCAACATATATTTGTTTAAAGTATTGGATTTTTTTCAAAGTTTTAAATCTCCGAAAGTTGTTCACCCATTGCTTTGAAATTTTGAGACAACGTTGCATTCGAATACGCGCGTTTTTTTATATATTATAATGATGTCACACCTGTGACAGGTTGAAAAACAGCATCATCTGTTGGACGTTAAAGCAACACACGCTATACTAAATATTTTATGGCAACGGGTGCGCCATCCGTTCAATGTAACAAAATACGCAAACTAGCCTGTGCCAATCGAACGAGTGATCGAGTGCAATAGTTTCCGCAATAAATCAGATTTCTCGAAGCTGAATAAAGAGAGGCGCTCTAAATAAAAAATTTGATATGTCAATATTTGCTGAAATGTTGAATTGTGCAAATTGTACATAAAACTGCTGAAATCTGTACGTTCTTGTGTACGGGAATTGTCCTCCTGTGTGATATTTCCTACCGTTAAATATTCATTATGGTGAGATAAATTCTATGATGAATTTATGCTCATTAAGACATCCGCATTTGAATTAAAAAAAAGAAACATACTTACATACACATAATTATAACCGTGCTTGTGTTGAAAAATGTGACCTAAAAATTAATATTATACCTGCAATAATGAAGCTCGTTTGTTACATTTCTTATCGACTAAGATACTTTTTCCTTCCTTTATAGTCATTCATAACTTTTGTTGATAAAATTCGCACTTATGCATCTAGTTCATTTGTTTAGCATTAAAAAAGATGTATTTTTGCATGATCTTTATTCTTTAATAATGTCGGAGGCTCGATTTCAACAAAACGGGAAAGGGAAGTATCTATTGTTTTTGAATCTAGATTAACATTGAAATATTTTCTTGTTATCAATGTAGAGTTGATTTTTAACACACCTAAAAAAAGGAGGGTCTTAATTTAATGTGTCCTAATATTGTTAGAAATTCATAATATTTTGTTATATATTAGTCGTGTGAGCTTCCTAATAAATATCCTAAGTTTCGTGAATATGTGTAGATTATGTTTGTTTGTTTCGCGTGTATCTCCAAAACTAGATGTAGACGATTATTTTTGAGAAGTGAAAGAACCATCGAAAACGGTTCGCCAGTTGGTTTTTTATTAGATTAGTAATCAAATATAAAGAAGGGAGTAAGTTAATAACGTATAAACTACGTATTGCAAACGTATTAAAAAATTTACCTAAAAAGAGACAAATTAGTCAAATTTGTTGTCGGCGCTAATTTATGTTAAAATAATATAAAAGGTTGTAATTTAATTGACGCTGACCTCAGAATTTAGTTATTTTTCTCTTTTTTTAGTAGATTTTTTGAAGGCAGTTTTTTTATAAAACGTTTTTTGATAATACCTATAGTTTGGTTGCGGCATCTTAGGTTTAGATAACTGCTTACTTTTTATAAATATGTTTTGAATCATCTGTTGGTAAAGAAAAAATTAAATATAATCTCCCGATGATGCTAACATGGTTAGCGGAACGTTGGCCAAGAGAAAAAAATGTCAATGCTTTGGTGTTTTGTGGTTATTTTTAATATTCAGTCTCTCGTCAAGAAATTCGTGAATAGTGTCGTATTACAAGTAAAATAATTTTGATATATATATATATTTTTTTTTTTTTAATTTAATTTAAGGATGGATCGACTACTAGGTCATTACCACCTACAAGTTTGTACGGGAACTCTCGGTGCGTTTATATTAGATGGTTTATATTGTTTTCAATTTTGATATTAATCAGGTGTATTTTTGACTTCACTGTCGTAAGTTGGTACTATCAAGTATTCGAATTTCAGTTCATTATTATAATATTTATGAAAAACTAAACCAGGAAATCTGAGAAGTTTTAATTTATTTATTTACATTGAAAAAAAAAAAAATCCACTTTTCATGAGAACAAGCGGAATAAACAGCGAGCACAGTTGTATCGTAAACTAATGCAAATTTTATATGTGTAGTAGGTTTACAGTATATCTATGTGTTTCATTAAATTTATTATATAGATATGTATGAAGATAATTGTGTATAATTCTTTTGATATATACCAAGATATGAAAGAATTTTTTTAATTAAAATTGTGTACCCAGATAAGCGTACGGAATAATAATTGTTTTAATGTAACATGCTATTAATAAATTATTAATGAATCTTCGACAACTAAGGTCGTTTAAACTGAAATTTAATTGGAATTAATTAAAGAATCGTTAAATATTTTTAATAATTTGAAACTAAAATTAATTTTATAGAATGCATATCAGATAATCCAGATGTACTCAACGATAGGAAAAACGGGGAACCGATTTCGGATGTTATTATAAAAATAAGTTCTACGCTTATTAAAATTTTAAATCAGTTTCGAAGTATGATGAATAGAAACTTTATTTTCTTTTAAACTTATTTGTAAATTCTTTGCATCTTAAATATCAGTTGAATAATTTGTACATTATAACATTAAATATTATTTGTTTTAAGGCTCAATAACATTGAGCGAGTTTACAAGCTGCTTGTTGGAGAATTCGCTAGTTTCTAGTAAACTATCTACGAGTAAAGTTGAAAGCCGGTCAACTTTACTCGCTACTCGCTGGAGTTTGGGATTGTTAGCTAGTAAACTAGCCGTGTGTCATCATAGTTGCTAGTGAACTAGATGCGTCTTGGTAGTTTCTGGTTTCAGTGTCTACAAAATGTCGACGGAAATAGTTCGTGCGGGAATCGTTATTTTAGCTCATGCTATCAAAAAGGAGTAAAAAAAAAGAAAAGCACAAATTGAGGCAGAGAAGGGTATGGGTGAAACCATGGATAGAAAGACGTTGGAAATATGGTGCATTGATCAGTTTACTGAAAGAGTTGAAGGACGGAGATCCTTTGGCTTATCGTAATATTTTGAGATTAGACTGAACCCATTTTAATGATTTACTGCAGATGGCAGATGGAATGCTCATTTTAAACACTTAACACGAGAACAGGAAATGAAAGAAAAACAACAACAAATTCACAATACGTGGTTCGTTAGCTAGTTGGCTAGTGAGCGAGTGAGAAGTTTGTGTGTCATCATCCGTATCTCACTAGCCAACTCGCCCGCTTCTAAACTCGCCAACAAGCAGCTTGTAAACTCGCTCAATGTAATTGAGCCTTTAATGTTTCCGTTCGTTAAAATGTTTTTGAAGTATTAGGTAATATTAATCAATACACAAGTAAAATCGTAACTAATTAATAACGATAATTGTTCAAATAGCGAAATTTTGTAGATTAGATACAGCTATTATAGCTGTATCTAATCTACAAAATTCTGAAATATTTTGGTCTATAATAGACCAAAATATTTCAGAATTTTTATTTATTTGACTGTTTTAATCGATAGCGTTTGTTTATTGTTATATCTTAGGGCTTAGGAAATAAGATAGTCTACGAATTATTGCGCATTGTAACAGCCAAAAAACAAACATTATTATTTTCAAAAATTCTTACAAATATTGAGCGCTTACTAAAGTGCTTAAAAAAATTTAACATCAAGCATTGGGCATTTTAAAATAATCAAATCTTTGATTAACGTCTGATTATTATTTTTTCAATATTTCAATATTAAAAAAAATTTTCACGAATCTCGTTAAAAATAAATAGAAACTAAATAAGTATTAATTATTTTTTTTATATTTTTAGATCCATTCTGAAGAAGATCCAAATCGGGATCGAAACGTTAATGTATTAATTATATTTTGTTAATATATTGTCTGAAAAATTGGTCGATAATTTTATTCATTTTAAAATAATTTCTGGACAAGAAATTGGTCTCTAATATCAAATGAAATAAAAATTGTAAAAGATAAAAGAAATATGCTATTAAGCATTCCTAATGTTTAGTAAGCTTATTGAATGCTTATGTGCTTAATAAGTGGCAAGCCTTTATACAAGTCCCCTAAGCATCGATAGCATCTGTTGTACAAAGTGCTAGCATTATTATAAGTTCTCAGCACTGCTTAACTCTGAATGATATATAAACTCGATTAACGAAACGGCATTTCAGGGTTAAAATTAACTTTCAACATCCGATAATAGGATTTGTTTAAGAATCTTTGACGTCTAACCTTCACATGTCTCAGCTGTTTTAGCAATCTTACGTGGCGAACAGTGCAAACTGCAAATATATATTATGCACCCATTACACTTACGGAATCATGAATGCAGTGTGTACCGTATGAGATAAGTATCCTGCATCGGGTGTTACCTCCTGCAGGCAAGTAAAATGTTCATTTCTATGGAATAATTCACGTGAGCCGTGGATTTATGACTGTCGACGCTTGTTGCAATTAAAACGTCAAGACGCCCGCGCTTAGACTACAGAAACATTGTGTGAAATACCATGTATACCTATACGTACAAAACACATTTATAATTAATAATAATATTATAGAGGAATGGAGATATCATATTTTTCATGACTTAGGTCATATGTGGTCACTTTCGTGTTTAAG
This sequence comes from Xanthostigma xanthostigma, assembly GCA_963575645.1. Taxonomy (NCBI): domain Eukaryota; kingdom Metazoa; phylum Arthropoda; class Insecta; order Raphidioptera; family Raphidiidae; genus Xanthostigma; species Xanthostigma xanthostigma. The sequence goes on from OY754468.1 coordinate 21,912,947, forward strand.
GGGCAAGTCCAATGATTAACATCATGTTTGTTTCAATTTATTTACGTAAAGCCCTTCAAGTTCAGTACATATTTATATTTTCAATTTATTAATAAACATTAAATGAAACTAAAAGTAAATTCGCCTGCAAACTTCACGTTTGTTACTGGGCCACCACACTTTATTTCTTCTAAACTTCAAATTTTTAAGTAAAATAACCATATAATTTTATTCTATACTGAGCATAGGAATAAAATCGCAATCTAACTATTAGGGTGCAAAACATATACTTCTGTCTTTTTGTACGTCGTAAGCACTGGCGTATCCAGGAGGGCAAAACAAGCACGGGGGACCCGGCTTAAGAAATTTCTAATTTGCCCCCTTCTGTTTTTGAAACAGAGATACTTTATTCAGATTGAATGCAAGTACATCAACCAATCCTATCATCGGAGAAATCAGGGAATTACATCGAAGAAAGAGACGCAGATATATTTTCGATACGTTTTGTTGCCTTCGCTCACCGCACATTGAGTAGATAGACAATGATTCATATAGTAAATTATTATTAAATATATGCTTTATTCAGATTTAATGCAAGTACATTAACCAACCCATCATCGGAGACATCAGGGAATTACATCGAAGAAAGAGACGCAGATATATTTTCGATACGCTTTGTTGCCTTCGCTCACCGCACATTGAGTAGATAGACAATGATTCATATAGTGAATTATAAAATATATGAGAAAGCCCTATACGAAAACATCTAATTGTGAGCAATTTCTACCCTATTCCCCTCGATATGTTTGTAGCATTTCAACTGAATATTTTGTCAAAGTACGAAATATCGGGTACACAAATCGAGCAATAAGTGTGCTGTGTATCATACATGAGGGGGATGAAGTCTCTTGTATGCGGTAGAGTGAGCGAGGCAGGTTTCCAGCAACCGGTGGGACACTGAGAAAGAGAGCGAGAAGCAGTAGCAGGACGCCGTATGCTGTCCCACAGGAAATGAAAGCTGGGCTGAACAGCAAAGCGCCAAAAGAGATATACATATTATGTGTGTGTTTATGGCAGCGTTTCCTAAACTGTTTCGCCTACGGACCCCTCAGAGATTAGAAAAGTTATCGCGGAACACCATTGATATAAAACATTAGGTAATTAATTTTTTAGGTTTAACTTTCATTTTATGACATTTAAAATAGATTTTCTGTAAGCAAGTTTCACTACTGTAATGCGTACCTACGTCGTTTGCTGTTTACCGAACGGCGTTCATATAGTTCGATCGTCGCCGGCCGAACTGTATAATTTAGTCGACTTACAATAGGCTAGATAGCGAGGAGTTTTGGGTGTATTTTTCGGGCACAGGCGTTTTAGGGTGTAGTTCAACCCCCTAAGTTTGCTTACAAATTGTTGGTGTGCTTGATTTTATAATTGACAATTACTGACGAAATTAGTGCTTTTTTCTCTATTTCCTTTAATATCTCCGTTCCTCTTGACTTTTAGTATAGCATATGCATTGAGAAAGTTGTTCCTTATGAAATTTCCTAAATAAATGAGCACTGACAGAGGTCGCTAAGTGCAATAATTGTTAACTTGCAAATAGCCCCGAAATTTAAAAAAAACACGTTTTTCCCTTATTTTTTTACTAAAAAATGACCGCACATAGATGGCTGAAAATTCTCAGAAATTATGTCTATGTTGACCCAAACATGCATAAACAATTTTAGCGTCATCGGTCAATTACTTCTCGAGTAATTAACGATCACTTTTTTTGTTTCCTTAATTGCAAATTGCGCCTCATTTTTTTCACAAACGGGTTTCGCTGGTCGGACCAAGTCAGAAAAATCACAAATCCATTCAACTTTAGTATCCCGTTGGAATTTTTGGAAAAAAATTAATTCTAACCGATTTTATAACGATTTTTTTAACGATACCAATTTTAGACAAACGTATAAAACCGTATAACTTTTCCAATATTCAATCGTTATAAAATCGGTTAGAATTAATTTTTTCCAAAAATTCCAACGGGATACTAAAGTTGAATGGATTTGTGATTTTTCTGGCTTGGTCCGACCAGCGAAACCCGTTTGTGAAAAAAATGGCGCAATTTGCCGTCTAGCCTACACACTGGCGCTCCAGATTGCTGACTGTAACACTCAATGTTTGCCGGATGGCGTTCACACAGTTTGACCGTCGCCAAACAAACTGTATAACCTATACTTACAGCAGAGATGGATCCGTGGACTCTCTCGGTCTCCAGTTTAGGCAACGCTGGTTTATGGTATTGCCGCCACAGAGCGCCGTGCTCTGTGAGACGCGAATGATCACTTGTATTTACACTATTGTGCAAAGGCGATTTCAGTATATTTTCACTGTAAACGGCTCTCAAACATGTGAGATATTATGCCTCTTCAGGACACGTGTATAAAAATACAGCGAAGCTGTGAAGTGTTTCTTAGAAAAGTTATCGTGATTACTTTGCCATTAAGTTATAAATAATATTTTTTTAAATATTTAATAAAATAACGAACGCCAAAATACATAATATGACAGGATTAAATAACCCATCCATATTCTGAAATATAAGAGCTATACCGTATTTAGAGTTTTCGTACAATCCGTGGAGTCGGAAAATTGAAATTGCGTTTCCTGAGAACGTAAGAATTTGAAAAAAAAATGTAATAAAAGAGGCGGAACTGCGGCCTTTACAAGTCTCCAAAAAATCAAATTTGTTCGAAAGAAATGAAATTATCTTTACAGGGGTTTCTTAACGTTATTTTCGGTTTGACTTTCAAGAAATTTCATACACAGTGAAAATATAATAATATTATCGACCAATTTTTCAGACAAATATATTAACAAAAAAAAAAAATGAAAATTAATACAAATCCGGACCGAAACGTAAATTTTTATATTTTTTGTTAATATATTTGTCTGAAAAATCGGTCGATAATTTTATTTATTGAAGAGTTCTAATCAGACGTTAATCAATGATTTTAAGACACAATATATTTGTTGCTACAGTTTCCATATAGTTACCGTACCAACAAAGTTCAAAATTTTAAGATCATGGTTCTGTCATTGTTTGTTTTTTTTACGAATCAATTGTTTAAAAAAAGTACCAACTAGGTATAGCCCCTTGGCAAGGCAAAATTGAAAGAATAATTTTTGGTTTAGTGGAAAATAATAGTTTCTCGGTTGCTTTGTCAGTTGTCTTGCACTGATATAAGAAAGTGTTTTTTACGCTACTGTATATGTACGAATGTGTTGTGTATAATATGAACTTATCTGTAGCGACTGCTTGGTGCTGAATTGTGTGTCCCTCCGTGCATTTCGCAGGCCGGTGTTCCACTAGAAGGGTTGTTGCCCTTGTTTTGTGATTACTGATTAATTTATAACTAATCAATTATATAACTTACTTTCTCTTCATAGACGTAAACAACAATAATGGCGTTACAAAATATGACACCGTATGCTTATTTTAGTCAGCGCTTCCTCTCCTGAACTTTACTGATTTCGACTGTCGCAAGTTTTCAAGTAAATTCCTCTCTACACAAAATCTGACACGACCAGTCAATTCGAATGTGTATGTATATTGAACTTAGAATGAAAATGTAACCTAGAGAGAACGAATTAAAAATTCCAGCCAATTGGGCGACGGGACCATTCCAACTTCAAAAATGTTGACACTTGATTATAATAAAGAAAATAAAATTTCTGATATCGCGTGAGGTGACGCGGGTGGTTATAGTATTCAATATGATATTTGCTATTCGTTGCCATGGCTACCTACAAAATATGTTCCACGTCGCATGTAAAAATTAATCAAAGCATGTCTAACTAGTTTATTTCTGACAGATCCATGAAACAAAAGAGCGGCTGATTTTTTTTATTTTCAAAATATTTCTGAAACTATAAAGTTTAGAAAATAATTTTTAACGAAACTTAATTTCATTTAGTTTGTTTGCTGTCGCGAAATCTGGTAAAAATATCAGTCTATAGCAGTGATTCTCAAAGTGGTCTATATCGACTCCCAGGGGTCGACGACAACTTGCAAGGGGTCTATGTCAGCGAAAAAAAATTGGAGGTCCATGAAATGAAAATTGGGGTCAACGATAATGGATCTCCTAACAAAAAAAGAAACAAACTGGACTACGTTAACCGAGGAGATTTGAGACTAAATCTAACTAAATTGATGCCAATTGTGGAAAATTTATTATTAAGGCATCAGGTTCATCCCTCACACTAAAAGCATTTATTTTTTGCTTAGTTATTTTATGTAATAGAAGGTAAATTTTAATTTGATTCGTTTAATTTGAATCTAATTAATAAATGTATAAAACTAAACATTTCACACTACATTTCACTACCGTTATAAATTTAAATCGTGAGTAGCACTATACCGGTTGTCAAAAATACATTTGAAATTAATGAATTTGCAAAAAATCAATATCAGATAAGCAGGGGGTGTACCCAAAACCGAAAAACTTGGCAAGTGGTCTACGAGACAAAAAAAGTTTGGGAACCTCTGGTCTATAGTCTAGTGGACGCGTCGCTGGATTGGAGCTTTCGACGAGCATCGACGGTTTTAAGTGGCGCAAGTATGTATGTAGGTGTTTGGTAGAGATAGGCCGTTGATATAATACCACTATATACAGAATCGCGTTTATTCAATTTATTTTAATAAATCGTGGAATATAAACTGTTATTGGATGGATATCGCGATAGGAAAGCTGGTAGGATATAATATGCCTATGTACAATACTTATACGCGCAGCTAAGTAGAAACCCCTCTGTCTGTTCCGTGTTGAGAGCTGCTGAACGTATCAAAAACAACTACGCAACCGGGGGTAGTGGGTATCTTAGCATCTGTGTAGTTTCTTCTTCGTCAGAAATATTCTCGCAGATGATAATGTAAAGGTTATATTTCGACGAGAATGACATTATGTTTAAAATGAGCGTAAGCAAGTTTTAACAGTCATACGAGCTGTAATACAATTACGCACGTATTGTATGTGATATTTTTTGCAAGTGCCTCCTATTTGGTTTTCAAATCATTTACAAAATATATTTCGACCAGATTTGACATTGTATGTTTAAAATGAGCGTCAGCAAGTTTTAACGGTCACACAAGCTGTAATACAATTACGCACGTATTATATGTGACCTTTTTTGTAAGTGCCTCCTATGAAAATAGCTGGTTTTCACTTCATTTTCAGAATTGTTGACAGTTCACTTTTAAGCAAACATCACTTCTAAAGGTATAGGTTATAAGAAAAACAACTGACACACTAATTTACCATGAAATTGGTATAGCGCGACCAGTTTTGTTTTACTTTACCGCACTCGTTCGTAATGGGTCACTTTACATCCCTGTATACTATGCAAAGAGCTATTTTATAGGGGATTGTGCAAATAATACTATTAACTTATCTTGAATACAAATGTGATTAATTATAGGACATGCACCTACGCAATGTCTATACTTTAAACATATGAATTGAAAAACTAATTCAATTTATCGATTAAAATTTCGTAATGATTGCAGACGATTGATATTCATCTTATTTAAGGTATAGTTCACTTGTGACAGTTGTAGACAAAAGTATAGCGTAATAGTAAATACCAACAGCTAGATTTTCCGTGGATTTTTGTAAGAGACTGTACCCGACACATCTAAACTTTAATGTACAGATACACTTACAATTTCAAGTCCTTGGAATAAAAATATTTTTATTTTAAAAATCTATATTTTTTAACAAATCGGTCATATAAAAGAATCAATTTTTTTCAAAAAATGTGTAATTTTTGAATTTACAATGCATTCGTTTTTAAGAAATATATTATGTACTAAGAACCGTTTTCAAGATATTCTGGAATGTATTCGTTTTCTTTATACGTGGTTTATACCTCTAGTATGTTAATAACTATGCACATTTTGATTGTTAATATCTCGTTTTACAGTCGTTGAGAAAATTTAATTTTTTTAAATCAAATATAAGGCACTTTACTAACCTTATACTTCAATTTTATTAAATTCCTATGAAAAGCCGTTTCACAAGTGAACTACCTTAAAACTTCTTAAGATTAATTTAAATTACCTGTCTGAACGATATTTATTTTTCTTTTGTACAATTTTTTTTGTATCAAACAAAATGTTTAGCAAGGATGTTGAAGAGTTGAATAATCCTTTTGGCACTGTTAATTTGAGAAACAAACGGTAAGCAAGTTATTCCAACATTTTAAATAGCTATTCTGATTGATGCGTTAATCAATAGCTCACCACTTGTCCCCCCTTTTGCCGAAATGTATTATTATAAAGCCTGTAAAATGCAACAGTCAACGAATTTTTCAAAATCTTACCAGATATTTAGCATTAAGAGTATTCGTCCCTGCAAACACCCCCTGCACCCTTCATCTCATATCTTTTCCCCTCGCCTAAAAACGGTTCGCACTCTCCCGACGCTATTTTTTAAGCTAGAGGGTTCTAGTAAACGCCAAATGAAAGACAAAGAATCAGACTACAGATCCTTCAGACGAATTTTTTGAAAAAAAATTCCTGAAAAAAATAATAAGTTACGTAATATTTCACACGTAGGCGAAACTGTTTTTCAAAAAATTCGCCTGAAGGATCTGTAGTCTGATTCTTTGTCTTTCATTTGGCGTTTACCAGAACCCTCTAACTTTAAAAATAGCGTCGGGAGAGCGCGAACCGTTTTTAGGCGAAGGGAAAAGATTTGAGATGAAGGGTGCAGGGGGTGTTTGCGGGGACGAATACTCTTAATATTGTAGGTTGGTTGAATAACGTACGAACCGATCAACACTATTAGAATTTTAGCATAGTTAGTTAAAAGCTTACAGTTTAATGATAACTGAGCATGAGTGTGTATATGTAAGAAATTATGCATGTTCCTACGTTATTTATAGCCAGTTTTAATATTTTGCAATACTTCGATTTGTTGTACGGTTTTTTTACTTTTATTCAAAGCATCTTCTGTAAGAGACGTGCTCTCTTGCTTTAATGGTAATGTACACCTTCATAATGTATTTGTACATAAGTGAGATTAATATGTACATTGTACATACAGCTGGTTCAAAAAATATTTTTAAATGTATTATAGACTAGCGGTCCCGTCCGGTTTCACCCGGGTGCAAAAGAACGAATGGGGAAGGGAGAGACATGAGTACGCACATTCATCATACCGAGATGAATCTTGTGTTCAAATTTCATGATGATCGGAGTTACCGTTCAAAAGTTTTTGTCGATAAAAAGCAGTATTTATAAATACTTTTTTTTTTAAATAATAAATTTCTTTTAAATCTATAATTACTGTAATTAATAAAATATAATAAATATTTAATTTAACCACGACCCTGATATTAACAGCCGCATGCTCTACCGACTGACCCAGCTGGGCTTGTGAATGTACGACCTAATATTGACATATGTATTGACATTGTATATGTAGTTACGGCATTTCACCTGAATAGAAGCTATTTTTGAGATACATTATGTAACATTTTTCATTGATGCTCCGCTTCTATTGGTCGTAGCGTGATATTATATAGCCTATAACCTTCCTCGAACGAAATTTTTTTTTTCAAACCAGTAGTTCCTGAGATTAGCACGTTCAACCAAACAAACAAACAAACTCTTCAGCTTTATATATTAGTATAGATTCGTCGTTCTTCATGTAAATTAATATTAAAATTTAAAGAAAAATGTGTCGAAAAAAGTTGTTTCGAAATATCGAAATTGAACAAAAATGTTAAAAAAATATCTCGCACCACTCATATCACTTTTTACCCGACTACGGCGAGGCAAAAGGAGGGTTCTGTGTTTGAACGGTATTATAATATGTATGTTATACTCGTATTATGTATAATATAACTTCTAAACTACTGATCATAATTTGACAAATGAGGAATCGTTGGAATCATTTTGATCGTTCGCTGGTTATTCACTTAAATAGAGTACCGTTTAGAGAAGATAGTGTAATACAGGGGCGGTGTATATACTGTCAACGCTGCATTTCGGCTAGCGACGAAATAAATAATCATATTCGTACGATCATTCCTTGTTAGAAAACATAGATCCGTCCGACCCGTGAAATGACGCTACTGTCTTCTTTAAACGATACTACTTTTATTGTTTCGACCTGGCCGTAGTTTCTTTTTATGAACCGTTCTGTATTTGAAAGCGTATACCTCTACATAATACATTTGTAAATATTTAAACGTGAAAAGGATCAGATAAGAAGATTGCTAAACATCATTTATATGTACTTGGTATTTGTGCTTGCAATTGGCAAGCATCTATACAATATTTTTGTAGTTACGGAGGCTAGTCGTCTTTCGAAGTGCATTTTCTGCTTCGTTCTATCGAACTAAATTAAAGCTAAGTTGGATTGATGTGTTTCACCGACTAATTCAGTTTGGCCTGGGCCTAGTATCATATTTGTGTGTGTGTGTGTGTGTGTGTAATATGGAAACCTCTTATTACTTTTGAACGGAGTGTCCGGTTGAAACGCGGATTGCGGCATCTGGCGTGACTGCTGAACTTAGATTTCCTGAAACTTTAGACAAGTTTCAAAAATTTTTAGAAATTTGTTTTTTGGAATATTTTTTAAACTACTAAATTGTTTAATTCTAAAATCTAATCAGTTCTTCTCTTCAAAAAACTGCGTCGATTGCCGCAAACCGCATCAAAAGCGGTTTATTTGTTGTGAACGAAAAATTCGTAAGAAAGTGTTTTTTTTTTGAGATCGAAGAGCTAAAAATAAACTTATTGCTATATTTTATTTATTTTTGAGCATTTTTGAACTCGAAAATAGGTGGAAGTTTTAGGGATGGCCTGCAAGGTCAACCTTCTTTTCAATTTTATTATCGTTAAGTGAGTGAATATGTCAGTGAGTTGTAACTCTTATATAATATGTAAATAGATAAAATGATACTTTTGTAGGTTATGTTATGTAGAAGAGTGAGCTCCATACTCGGATAAAAAACGGTTCAGATTTATTGCTTTTAGATATAATTTTGCAACTTTTGTATTAATTAACATTTTTATCAAATACAGGATTTTATTTAATATCGGTTATTTTTTGCGTTTTAGTTATTTTGATGTAGATTAAGTGTTTCTTCTATAATCTTGTCATTATGTTATCTGTTTGGTGTTGACCCGCCTTGGCGGAGAAGTTTTATACAAATTAAGTAGATAAGGATTCATGGTCATAATATCATTATATACATTTAATGCACTCACAGTATCTCGATATTTATTCAGATATCTCCGTATTTTGATGGAATTAGTGGTTTATTGGGAAATCTTCAATGATTGTTTAATGCAAATTAGTAATGCTTTGGGCCGGACAGTTTTGACCGTTATAATCTTTAAGTCGGTATGCTAATTTTGTGTAGTTTCTAGTGTCTCTTTATACATTTATACTACATATTTAATGCGTGGAATACACCTTTAATTTTTTAGTTTATTGCTCCTAAATTATTGGGATATGGACCCACTTCGTTTTGCTAATATTGCATTATATTCGCTCGGCGTACGATATGCGACATTCGTTTATTAAAAAAATTCTCGATTATTTTGGCCCATACCGGCACAAACCGAGTCAGTCCAATGTGCATCATTTTAAGTATATTTGTTATATGACACAGGCACTATTGGTGAGTTGGACCAAATTTTTTCGACTACTTATAGCCTCCTGAACAATTTGGCGCCATTTTTAGCATAACTCTCGACAGACGTAATCGATTTTAACGAAATGTTGAAATCCATCACCGCACAAAGCTTATTTACAATGGGCCTAATCGGGTCTTAAGGGTAGTATTTAAGGTTTGAAAAACGTTTTTTGGCCCAAAATGACCGAAAAAATTATCAGAATTGTTTCAAATTTAAATTTTACTCTTTACTAAAGATTGAAATGTGCTGCTAAATAAAATCGGCCCGACAGGACCAGACTTATAAATTAAAAAAAAAACAAGTTTTCGAATATGAATTTACTTACTGAAAGGTGTATTTAATTTAGTGCATATGTTGGATTGACAATAATAATGCAATTAAAAAAATATATTTTTTAAGGGGTGTACCTACTAAGAGCTTACATTTTTTATTTTGGTTTAAAAACAAACTCAAGTTTACATAAGAAAGCCACACTGGCCATAATAGCAAACACACTATCGTCGTTGGTTCTTTAATAGCTCTTATGTGCATGATTGGCAGACTTACGTGTTTTAAATGAAAAGATTCAGGAAACGGAGCTCTATACACCAGTAATACCTCCAAATTAATTTTACAGTAACCAACAAGGGGAAGTAACTCTTATGTGAAAAGTTGTATCAAATAGGTAATTCCTCCCATGTGCCGCAATAAATCCGAAATTAACGTTAAATATTTTTTTAAGAAAATACTTCGTCTTAATTAAACACGTATAGTGAAGATAAGTATTAAGTATGAATTAGTAATATACCTCTGAAATTGCTAGTTCTTACCACCCATTGCTGAAATAACAACTTTTTGGCCTTTCCTGCAAATTTTACTTTTTGCACATAAGAGGTACCTATTACAGAACCAACGACGCTATATTGTTGGCAGGGTTTGACACTATGCGACTCGAGTTTTTTAATTCGTCAGTTCTGTGTTGTGAGCGAGGGTTTTATGACTTTGGCGCGAAACGCGTGAAAGGGCACCCTCGCGCGCCTCCGATATGTCCCTCCAAAGCGGTGTGGTGTGATGGTTGTACCTGTATATTACACCTTCTCTATCAGTACGGCATGGGTATATGTAGTGGTGATAGTGACTACTTGTGTATTCTGTTCGCATGGTCTGTTTTGACATTTACGTAATGACATCGCTGATGAGAACGCAGCCTAATGGTGACGACAAGATTAATAGATGCCATTTGATGTTACACCGTTTCTGCAGTGTCTACTTATGTAACTAATAATGTACCACTACATAATATCTATCTCGCCATTTTGTTTCATCTTCACGTAGCGTTCATAATATCAAGAGTAGCATTAAAATTGGAAGGGGGTGTGAACATATTTGGCACAAAAACGTAGCAACAAACACTTGAAATATTGACTACTGGCCAAAGGTATTCACCGAATACTATTAAAGATAGAAATTACTAATCTTGGAACAAATTTATTCGTTACAATAAAATTTACTTTCAATTCATCAACCAAATTATCACGTAAAATAGTTAGTTGAAGAATAAATACACACTGCACTATACTCCTTGGTATTTTTGTTGAATATTGTGACGTTCCCCCAAAAATCCGACCGAGTGCGTTAGTGTAAAATTAAAAAAAAAAATTCATTAAAATAATGTTTTATCCTATAAACCCAATTGCTCTTGGGACGAAACTTTTATGGGAGGACGTTACGTTTGTTTGCGTTGGATTATACATGGATTTAGTTAAAGACGACATCTAGATAACAGGGCGAAATTTAGTTACTAGTACCTGTTTCGTTAGAGGACTTCTTTGGGTATGCTTTGGATTATAACTTGGCGACAACTAGATGTTAGGGCAAAGTTTTGTTACAGGACGATATTTAGTTACTAGAATTTTGCTAGCTGACAGGGCGAAATTTAGTTATTAGAATTTCGCTTTAATTTATGTTCCAAATCTGCCGGGTATCCAACGACGGTGTATGCTAAATGATTATTTTTAAACAATCTAGTTTGTAGCTAAGACATGTATCTTTAATGAAGAGTTCTTCGGTTTCAAACCGTTATTTTTAGAGTGAATCCACTGTATAACATGTGAATCTACAATATAATGGTGTGATGTTACCTGCAGGGGCAGTGTTATGGGTCATTCAAAGCTGCTTTATCGGCAAAATAGGCACCTGATTCAAGTTAGACTATAAAAGATGCTTTACTAAAATGTTTCCGTTCAAGTGTAATGGTGAAACGTTTTCACTACTGCGGCCACGATACCGCTTAGACCTGGGAGTATGTATATAAGCACAAAATCTTTTAAGTTAAGACGTAAGGCTTTTACTCTAGTTTTTATAAATTACTTCCGATTTGTTTGCACAAACACACAGTGAACGACGAAAGTTAAGATACAACTTTAAGAGTCTCAAAGTTCCCTTAAGAAAACGCTTCATTTCAGATTTTCTGATTTGGGGCCCTTTAAGTATTACGTAAGCAGAATTTCAGTAATTTTTGACTCCCCCTCCCCCTTGTCAGCGTAAACATTGATCCCTTTTTAGTGACCCTTTTTTGAAGCAGTTTACATTTTTTTTTTATTTTTTAGGGAATCCCTGAACATGCTTTTCGCTTTGGAGCATAGACAAGTATAGGGTTGCCATATAATCCATTAAATTTTGCAGAAAAATCAGAAAAAGTAAATAAATAAATATTGCTGCCGTAATCGATCTAGACCCCCCTGACCCCATGTTATCAAAAATAAGCTAAGTAAAGACCCCCTCCCCATCTTTTGGTGGCTACGTAATACTTGAATGGCCCCGTTGCAATCTGACATTTATCTGAATTATATTTTTTTTTGTGATTTACTCTTAAGCCAGCAAACGACTTCCGAAAATCAGTAAATTCACGAAAGGCGATTTTATTTTAACGTGATAACCTATGTCCGTTCTGAAAATCCGTTGTAAATATTGGTGAAAAATTTTCTGAAATCGGATGTGTATAATTTCTGAGATTATCTTCTACATATCCAAACTTACAAACTTTACCTCTTTAGTCTTTATAATAGTGGTGTAGATGTAAAGTGGCAAGGCATCTTTGCATTGTCTAATTTCTTAAATGTTAAAAAGTCTTAATTTAATACCAACAATTTTTTGTCAGATTAGTGAATGGATTTGTGTAAAGATAACGTAAGTTTTAAGCAAAACTTCCTACTGATTTAGCTAGCGATCTAGCATTAATTAAAAAATTGTAACTGTACATAATTTATTTCAATGTGTCCAGAACATACCTGTAAAGTATTTATTCTTTTTTAATTTAAGTTTTATATTTTTGTACATAATTATTTATGTGGGTATATATAAGCGTTACTAAGGTAAATATGTATGTAATAAATATACATATTATGTGAATATTTTGTATGTATGTGTATGCATTATATTATGTGTATAAATTACGGTGGAAAGTTGATTGATAACATCTTATTTATTGTAATCATAATATTTAGTTACTAAGCTACTATATGTGCAAAATATTATGTGTAGGCAGCTTAGTTTGTAATATTTTGTGTACAGTATTGGTGGAAAGTTTATGCATAGTAAGAATTTGAGTTCATTAAATACATTTGAAGTTCACGATCCATTGTTTTCTACACTTAGGGAGTTTTCATAGGTTTGAAGGAAATTTTAGTGGGATAAGTTCCAGAAAAATTAGTATTCTATTTTTTATATAAAAGATCGAGCTAACTTATATCCAGCACGGACCAGCACAGCAAAAACCTTCAACCTGCACGATTTCACACACTAGACCATCAAATTTTAGTGCCGGTTCCGTGTGCGGAAAATATTTTCAAGTAGTGAGAGTGCAACATGACATGTGTAGCTCGGCGAAAGATTTTTTTAATTTTGACGATGTGTGAAGAATAAGAAGCCAGGAAAACTTGAAAACGACACATCATGACTATGGCACACTAGATCGGTCCAGCGCGGCTGGACACAAATTGTAAACAACCGTTGCTTGGTGCTAGTGCTGGTCTAATGTGCGCGACTTATGGCCATATTCACCGAACGTACTAATTCGGTTCATTTGTTTCATTCCTCCGAATAAATAGCGATAAAGCAATTCACCAAGCATAATTATTTTTACTACAGGTATAAATTTATTCTGTCCAAATTCTCGGGTATAAATATTTATTCGTCCGAAAAAATAATAATCGCCGCCTCATAGATCATAATACCTAACCTATAAACGTGGAGTATTGTATCTGCAGTTTACTCTTGTTTTATTTATGTGTTGTCTATTTACCTTTTGTGAAGTGTATAGCTGTAAAACATAAAAGTTAGTGGAAGTTTTGTGGGCAATTGGGTTAAGATAAAACATTATTTTAGTGAAACTTTTTATTGACGCAATCGATCGGATTTTTGGGGTGAACGTCAAAATATATAACAAAAAGAGCAAGGAGTATAGTGCGGTGTATATTTATTCTTTAACTAACTTTTCGACTTGATATTTTGCTTGGTGAATTGAAAGTAAATTTTATTCTAACTAATAAATTTGTTCCAAGATTAGTAATGTCTATCTTTAATAGTGGTCGGTGCATATTAGTAAGTTAAATAACATGGGTACGGAAGTGCTTTTTCTGGTCCTCTGATCCGTGCTTGGATAAAGTATGCGCGGTCTTTTAAAGAAAAATTGTTGGTGGCATGTCTTATATTGATATTAAATCATATAATCGATACGTAGTAATAATCTATATGTTTGTGTATTGCGCATCAGTTGTTTTTTTGAATGTTTAACATAACATTGTTGAAATTGATATTATTTTTGTAACATAATTTGAGTTGCGTTTGTGCTGTCAAGGGAGTAAGAACAATATTATTTGTTTTACGAGACTGTTTCGACGTGCTATGCCCTGAATAACCAGTGCAGACCGTCACAATATTATAGTATGGCTGCGTATGTTATATAAATTTTCGAACAATACTGTTCTTAATTTTAATAAGCAAATCGAACTCATGAAACCATAATATTATGCAATGTGCATGCATTATATTTAAAGATTTCACGGTAAGTCAGTTCTGTGCTGGAAAATTGGCATACAGTAGGAACTGTTAAGCTTTATTTTTTGAGTGATAGAATTAAAAGTTTCGAAACACTTAAGGCGTAATTAATTTAAAAAGTAACGAATACGACGTGTTAATTTTGTACTGTGCTGTTGTACTCTTACGAGAAATTTTCTGATTTTTTAATTTTGGCATTTTCAAGACGGCGTTTGATGCAAATGCACCGCCCAAAAGCCGACTCTGGTTGTACCTACATGCGTATACGAGGATAGTCAGAAAAATTGTGAGCCTCAATCATTCTAATACTATTGTTACTAGATTTACCAAGTACCGCAAAGATAACAATGAAATCGACTCCATGTGGCTTACTGACAGAAAATGATTTAAAGTTTTACATGATCCCAGTTACATTTTCTTTATTTTTCAATTTAAAAAACCACAACATACCGCTGCAATAAAATTTCACACAATTTTAGATTTGTGTAATTTGGACAATTTGCGTATTTTTGAATATGAAATTGATTATCTGTCATCGATATAAAATGGTGTACGACTGCGCTACTTTGTCAAATCTAGAGACTTTACTACAATTAAATATGCTGTTAAAATTTCAACTTTAGACGTTCATTTGTTGTTTGAAAGTAATTAATATTTGTGTTTTCAAATTAAAAAGGAAATAGATAAAAAAGTTTTAATTAAACGGTTTTTAGTTCCGATGACAATGCTCTGACCGGTCCAGCTTTTGTCAGGATGCAAATCACGCTTTTAATAAAGCACACTAGAAGCTTGAAAATAAAAATAGTAAAGAAAACATGTTTAAAACAAGCTTTTATTTAAATTCTCTAAAAAGAAGAAAATAAACTTTTAATTAAATTAAACCCAACCTTTCATTATCTACATTATACAATGTATCTATACTACCTTAATATATAAAGCTAAAGAGTTTGTTTGTTGGTTGAACGCGCTAATCTCAGGAACTACTGGTTCGAATTGAAAAAACATTTTTTTGTTGTATAGTTCATTTATCGAGGAAGGCTATAGGCTACATACTATCACGCTACGACCAATAGGAGCGGAGCATCAATAAAAAATATAACTCAAAATTTGTGCGTCCGACAAAACTTTTGAACGGTAACTCCGTACATCATGAAATTTGGACACAACATTCATCTCGGTAAACTAAGAACGTGCGTACTCATGTCCCTCCCCCCCATTCGTTCTTTTGAAGCCGGGTGAAACTGGGCGGACCGCTATATGATATAAAAGCTCGTAGCGAGATTTCCCTGTGTAAATAAACAAGAATACAATAAGTCACTTGATATTGACACAATAAATTTCTAAAAAAAATGTGTACATTTCATTAAAAATAAATTTAGACAGGAAAATCTCGCGACTAGCTTTTATGTCATATATATTGTATATTGTATAATGTAATAAATGGTTTGGTTTGATTTAATTAAAAGTTTATTTTTTCTTTTTAGAGCATTTAAATAAAAACTTGTTTTTAAAAATGTTTTTTTCGTCATACCTCGATCGAAAGTCGAAAGTCTAACATTTACGCATTGGTAGGATTACACGCACTGATGCGGGAAGTACGTACGTTCGGGCGGCAGTAAAGAAAAAATAACGTATGAACTGTTGTTTAGATGTCGTTTCCATAGCAATTCTATTACATTTTAGCTAATAGTCGCGAACAGCTCTCATTCGTGTACGTATAACCTCAAAGCTGCTTGCTTGTAATGTATCTGTGTTTTTTTTCCCTTACCATTGATGGCTTTTGGGGAAATCCCTGGTACCAATTACGTAAATTCACCTAATTATGTGTGTTTTTTATGTAATTAATAAGTAACTAATTAATTAATGGATTTAATAAGCGTACTTACGACCGATGTATGAAGAAAATAGTATATACTCTACACTGGCCGAAAGTTTGATACCTTGCACTGCGCGTCATGACTCATGATGCTCTCGGCGGCCCTTTTGGTGTAAATATACTCTTTACTATTAATTTTATTTTCAATCTACTCTCGTATATACGAATGAATTTTCTTCTTTTCGATTTTCTGTATATGCTTTCATATCTACTTACGTGTACATATATAATTTTAAAAGCATTTTCTGCATTTTATCTACGCGTTTATTCTCTTCAGTTTACAATATCATATACGGGTAAATTTTCCAAGTCTTTCCTGTGTACACTATTTAATCCAGTGGTCTTATCTTAATTATTCTTTTAGCTAGAAACTTTACAAACACATATACCTACAGTCGCCACATTGTGTTTTTAAAACCTCGGGGAGATCTTATCGAATCCGTTCTTATCATGCCTCGTAGTCTAGGACTGCAGCACGTACCGCGTTCTACCCAGAATACCAACTTTACCATACATCCAACACATGTTTGTGTCTAGACGACCATAACTCTGTAAAAATTAATCAACTGGGTTTTATATTAATATTACTATCTGAAAAGATTATACGCTCCAGGGACAACGTCTAGGCCAGTAAAATGACGAACTCAGTTTCCACTAATTCGAAAGTTAGAAGACCGGATAGGGAGACATTTTTAAAATAAAAAATAAAAAAATACAAATAATTGATAATTTTTCGTATTTTTAAATGTTGGGTGTTGTTAGACATTTTCTATAAATACTTCCAGAATTTTCTAAATACGTCTTAGATACTTCACACCAAGGCATTTTTTATGAAAGATGTAAATTGACTTCTAGTATTTCATTCGTAATATATCCGACAGAAGGAAAGCTTATATAGATGAAAATTACCTGGACGCATCTGTCTGGAATGATAGAGGGAAAAAAAATGAGAAAACTTCAGCGGCGTCGAAACTATAGATCTCGAATCTCTCGATTACAAGTCTAACGTCTACTCCGCGATCTCTGTTGTCAGTTATAAATCCATACTGTACTAATATTATTATAAATACGAAAGTAATTATGTCTGTCCGTTATCTTTTTACGTCTAAATAGCTGAACAGATTTCGATAAAATTTAGCAAAAAAACCTGAAGGGAGTGAAATAGGGTATGAAAGGTTGTATGAGAAACTATACATTTCTCAAGTTAGAGATATAAAAATTCATATGTAGGGTTTTGTTAAGAAATAAAGATTTACGTGTTTCGACGTTTTTGCAAAATCAACTCTCAAGAGGATAAAGAAAGAGGATGATTTTAAAATTCACTTGTAATGGTACTTGCAATAAAGTCCACTAGTGTTGTCGATGCTGAGCGGAACGCAGTCCCGCAAGGCAATTAATTAATTACGTAAGGGTCTCGAGGGGGAGGGGGGGTTCTCAAAATCTTACCAAACCTTTATCTCGGGGGAAGGGTGGCAAAAGCCAATCTTACGTAATATTTTTTAAGTCGAAATGTGTGATTTCTAACATAGAATGATGGATATTTGGGAGAAAAGTGTTGGGCGAAACAACTATGAGATCTATTTTGTCTTTTTAAATGTACAATTCTATTTATACATATTTTTATTTTAAAAATTACATTTAAAAACTTACATTTAATTATGAAACTGATATTCCAAAGACTAGACAATTATCTAAAAATAATATAATAATCTAAATCCCACAATAATATAATGGTATAATCTAAATTATCTTTTAAAGAATCAAAATTATTGATTTACTTCAAATTATGAGTTTTAGTGCAATTGATCCTTTTCTAAAACCAGATAAAATCTTACGTAAGAAGGGGAAGGGGGATTCCGAGAAATCTTATGTGCATGAGGGTAGGAAGGGTCAAAAATGGCAAAAATCGTCCTTAAGTAATTAATAGCCCCTAATACGGCGGAGCCGCTGCCGAGTGGGGCGCAGCCTCGTGAGACAGGACTGTAATACGGTGGATCTCAGTTGCGTGCAGAGTTGCGGGTAGCGGCTAGTCTGTAATAAATGTGTATCTCCAACATAAATGCGTGTATAGATTTCTTCAACTGCAGGTAATGTGCCGCTTCTTACTATAAATAGTCAAAATATAACGGTAGTTGGTAGCTGTTGTGTGCGGTCATGATATAATATAAAATAAGTCTGATAAGATTTCTTTTTTATAATTATTTTTATTGCTTGCAGAATGCATGCACGGCTAGGTTAGGTTAGGTTATTTAATATGGGCATTATTTGCGTGGCTTTAATCAGTTTCGTTCAGCGTTTGCCGCACCGTTATCAGTTTATCATCGCTTTCTATCGGCCGTTCAATCTATACCTACATTGTGTTTTCTTTTACGTTATATTATTATACAAAATGCCATATATCATTCTGATGACGCTATTGTTTTATGTGTTGTTTATTATATCTGATTATAGTTTTATAATAGCGCGTACCTGCAGGCCATCGCATCAATACACCTCTATCACTGATGCCATTGTAACTAGGGCTTCCATATCGCAATTTTCGAGATTCCTCTTTTCCGGAATTTCAGAAAAAAGTCATTTTTCAAATAATATTGAAATTCCGGTATTAATGGAATTAATAAATATTGGAATCTTTGATACCTATTTCTGAAGAAAATCCAAATCCGGATCGAAACGTCATCTTGTGTTATATTGATTTGTATTTTTATCATTTTTTGTCAATATATCGTTTGGTCTGAGAAAAATTGGTCGACAATTTTATTTACTTTAATAAATATTGACTTAATTTGGCGACCAGAAGGGGAACTTTAGTATAAATATTTTAACGATTCACGATGAAAGTGTTTTTAAATTTAAATCAAAGAAAATCCAAAAAACGCTTATATCAACGCACTAAAAAGTGAAAAATAAATATATTTATCTTCAATAACGCTTAGAAGCGTGAGGCCTCGATGAGTTAAATGTAGGTAAAGTAAGTGCCCCACGATTTTAAGCGTTTATAGAAGAGACAAAAATATGTTCCACTTTTTAGGACGTTGATATAAACGTATTTTAAAACTTAATAAGAAAAATCGCAGGATTGTGGACAAAAAGTTAGATTTATTAATGTACGACGTTTCGTCTATTATTTTCATATTTATTGTTTTGAATTTTCACATTGTACTTGAAAAAGTCTAAATCTATACACGAAACGTCGTACATTAATTTTTGTCCACAATCCTGCGATTTTTCTTATTAATTATTATCTTGATGGACACGATATCTAATATGTATTTTAAAACTTTTTTAACCGACTTCAACAAAAAGGAGGAGGTTCTATGTTCGTCTGTATATATATTTTTTTTTTTAATGAATGTTCACCGATTTCTCCGTCAATTTTGGACCGATTTTCAAATTTTTCAAATTATTCGAAAGAGTGCACCTCAGAGGTGGTCCCATCGGAACCAAGTCAGGATCTGATGGTGGAATCCGGAGAAATCGAGGGAAACTCTCAAATTTCAAAGAAACGCATAATGTTTTTTATGTATGTTCACCGATTTTTAGTGTTAGATTAACACTAAAAAGAGAAAAATAAAATATTTTTAACAAAAAAATTGAACCGACTTCACACTAAAAAGTAAAAAATAATTGCGTATTGAAATGTTTTGGAGTCGGTGTAGTTCTCGGAATAGATTTCATTTTGGCTGATACCGACTCCAAAACATTTCAATACGCTATTATTTTTTACTTTTTAGTGTGAAGTCGGTTCAATTTTTTTGTTAAAAATATTTTTTGAAACTATAAATTTAATTTTCAAATTATTAATCGTTATAAATTTGAAACGGCTGGAGACGTGTTTTTCCACCATCAGTACCGCTACTCCCACCACTTGTTTTTTTTTTTTATTTTATTTGTTATATACATATTATTACAGCCAAAACAATAGAATATTGTATTGTCATCAAAACTACATACTGATTACAAAGTTTCACGTTAATTGGACTTTTGGAAGAGGTTAAAAATCTATTCTGAAGCTTTTTTGATCTTTTACACGCAATATAAAACGTTTTTCGATACTGGAAGTAGCCTCGGAATTCCAGAACTAAGAAGCAAATGTAGAAAGCAGATTCGGAATTAAATATATGATCCCATTGGAGACCCTAATTGTTAACATTGTTATACTCATAGACTTCTATCGCGTCGTGGGATTTGCTACGTTTATTCTTGTTACACTCTTTAACATGTTTAATTGAATATTATGTTATTATCATCAGTTGTCTCATTTTAATTTATGCGCTGATTTTTACATCAGACATGAGGAATGTGACTTGATGTAACGGTTGGTGTGCTGGCATTTGGATCAAACGATCGTGAAATCGAATCTCACCTCACCCTTCAACCCTCCCGTAACGTCTTACTCGCACTCACGTATAATAGACACTTCAACCTACAGTTTTGAAACCGCCTGGCAAACATACCCGACTAAATGATCTGACATGTTTATTTTTTATTTTATTTGGAGATATCTATTAATTATTCAAAATAATTATAATAATGCGTTTAACGTCCGTTTCTCGAATTTATGTCATAACAGACGCCATTCGCACCATTACTATTTGCCATCAATTACACTTCCCGTTATTTAGTACATTTTTAAACTTCCCCTTAATTAATAGCTATGGGCGAAAAAAGAATTTTTAGGACATTACGATAACGTAGGTAAATGTTGAGCATAGGAGTTTCATAGGTAATCAGCAATGGCCTTGAATAAAGGATCATCTCGATATTTATCTGGAATTATTGAGGGAAACTACGGAAAGTCTTAACAAGACACATCTGCCCACGCCGGGATACCCGGTACCTCCCGAATGCGAGTCTTGCACTCTCACCACTACGCCACCCCGCTCGGTGTTTAATATATCAAAATGCCTCAAGGACTTTTTTGCAAGTAAAATTTCGCAAAGTTATAAACATTCAAGGCTTTGCTAGACCCCAGTACCCTTCAGCCAAGTCTTCGATTTTGTGTTCAGATATTACGAAAGAAGTGTTACACAAATTTTCACGTTACCTCAAATACCTACCCCAAAAATGTTTGATAGCACTTGGGCTATATATACTATGGATTGTTTTTAATCTGATTAGGTAAGGTAATATTGTTTTGATACAAATATGGCCGCCGTGCGACGAACATCCGAAGTCTGTGCATTGATAGATATTAATGTAGCGCAATGAATAAATCCGTCGCAGTTCGGCCACACATATCCCACCCACGTGTACACCTATGTATTGTATATTATTATATTACATTCCGTTGTGTGTATACAGAGTATAGAAGATAAAGTAGAGGCACAGCAGCTAGCAGAAGGACGTGTGTGTTGGTGTGTATGTGTGTGTGGAGCCTTTGTTTTCCATTTCCACTGCACGTACGGTGTAGAGCGCGGGTTCGTTTCCTGATCACCACACAAGACACAGAGCCAACGTTAGCAGGAAATGAATTTTAGCCAGGCGATGGTACTAACACAGCCACACGCGGGCACACGTTATACGTTTGGTCTCTCTGAAGCGGCGACGCTGTGCATCATCCATCCAGAGCGAGGGGTGGCGGTCACTCGGGGGGATACCCGCACCCCGCATACACGAATACTTTATAGCAGCGTTGCCTAGACTCTTTTCGCCTACGGGTACCTACCTCTTGCGTATTGGCAAATGGTACGCTCTCTCCGAATAAATAAAGAATAATTTAGGCACCCCGATAAAATAGCTGTTTTTCATGCCTGAATAGCGGTGGTGAAATGACCCAATTCGCACTAGTACGTAAAGTAAAACAATGCAATTTTATCAATTCAACGGTGATTTCCCTGTCAGTTATCATTTAACGTCATATGAATAACAGAGACAGCACAATGAAAAAAGATTCTAATATGGCCGAACCTGAACTATCATCATTATATATAAACTAGCTTTTGCCCGCGGATTCGCTCGTTGATAGATCAGTCAGTCAGTCAGTTACGGTTTCCTTTTATATATTACATATTTTGACTATTTAGAATTTTTTTGTTGTTCAAGTGTAATAAATTTCAATATTGATAACATTCACGAGATCAGTGGCCCGACAAACCTTGAAAATGATTTTTTGACTATGAAGGGGTTGTTTATTTATTTATTGACAGGAGTAATCCTGTACATTTTCGAATTGATACATCTATAATCTTATGTGATTTCTCCATGCAAATTTTGAATCTCCGTAACATTCTTTTAGGGTTTGAATTTTTAAAAATCTGTTCTTAGCGGGTGTTTACGTCATAATAACTATCTGTGTGCCAAATTTCAGCCCAATTCGTCCAGTCGTTTGAGCTGTGCTTTGATAGATCAGTCAGTCAGCCAGTCACGGTTTCCTTTTATATATTTTGATATATTCATATTATGAAGTGAAAATCAGCTATTTTTTATAGGATGTACGTGCAAAAAATGTAGTAGGTATCTCGATTGTAATGCTTTTATGACTCGTGTAACTGTTAAAACTGGCTAGTTGTTCGTTTTAACACTATGTCGCAACAAGTACATAAAATATTGCATAAAAATCTAAATATACAAACTACTGTTTCTTGATTCAAGAAATATCCGTTGTTTTGAAAAACTCTTTCAGAACCAAATCATATTCGTGATTCCATTCTGGCATAAAAAAAAGACGGGTTGCACTCCGGGAGTGCCGGCAGAAGTGAAAACTTGAATATTAACGTCTTACGAATTTTCGATCAAAATGGTTTGTATCATAGATTGCATTTTTATGTACGATATTTCAACGCTAGATGTCTAACGTTGTATAAATAAAAGTTTCCGTCTTACGAGTATAGATGTACAGTCAAACCTCATAGTGAGTGAGAACTGGGTAAGGTGTCCTGACGCCTGACGCGAGTTTAACATTTTTTACCCATTACAAAAAAAGTGTACAACGCCGCTAAAGAAGTTTTCACTTCAAAAATCCCGCTTATGGAAAATTTTGTGTATTTATTTAATGCCGTATATAAATCTGGCGAAAAAATTTTGAGAGCTAAGCGCGACTAACAGATATAGGTACATGAAAGTAGTACAAGGAAGACGTGAGATAGCTAATTCATATACTAATATAATAAACGGACGTCGATTGAAATTGATGATTGCGTCGAGTGCGATCGCCCAGCGGGGTGGTCTTTTTATTATAACTTATATATGCCGCTTATTTTTATATACGGTGTGTTCGGCAAACAGCGGTATTTTTCTGCATTCTAGATTTATCTGCTTTCATTCTTTTTGTAGCGAAGTCATCCATAACTTCGTGCCATCTATTATCGTAATTGACTTATTCTATACCAATTTGGTTTGTATTCAATGAAGAAAGATTTTATGGACGTAGCATGGAAAAGCTTCAACACTAGTGTGATCGTTTGCAATTAAAAAAACGACAATCCTGAAATAAAATCTTCCCCAAAAAATGACGCTCTTAGAAATTTCGGTTCTGAATAACGACAATCCTTTAAACAGACGTTCCTATAAAGCACCATTTTTAGCGGCGTCGTTTCATAATGTATTTTCTTACCAACAAGTATTTTTGTAAGTGGTGACCTCTTTGTTCAAGCATTGATTTGTCATTAGATTACCTTTTTCTAAGCTCTCTTTATATAATTATTGTCGAACAATGCAACCATGTACATCAGTGGTTCCCAAACTCTTTTGGCCCACGGACCCCTTTTCATAGTAAAAACTTGCCCACGGACCCCATTTCATAGTCAAAACTTTCCCACGGATTCGGGGTAAAAAACTACATAAATGCATAATAGAAATATATAAAACTTTGATATCTTGAATGGTAAATGGTGACGTAAAAATAAGATATATATAAAACATTTTGTTGAAGTATTTATTGAAATTATAACTTTTGTTTTAAAATTCAAAATAAATTAATGAGTGTATTTATGTCCGGCTCAATGTTTGTGAGTAGCAAATCCCCGCGAGTAATAATTTCTAGTCGGTTTCTTTTTTTGTGTTAATAAAAATGTGTCACAATTTTTTATTTTAGTTTACTTTAAAAATTGCTCGAACCTCCTGACGTTGTTCAGGGACCCCAAAATCGATTTTAATTTTCCGGCGACCCTCTGAATGATCCCAGGGACCACTTTGGGAACCACTGGTATACATACTACGTTTAAATAGAGTAGGGAATTACAATAAATAAACACCCAGTAAATTGTGAGGTTAAATAATGGAGAACACACTGTAACTAAACTGCACAGTGTGAACACAAGAGTATATTGATGACGTATAATCGAACACACAATTTAAATTGATTTTCTAACGCCCCCAGGTGTTCTCTCATACAATAATGTACAATGTTCAATGTTCGTACTTTAAATTTTCAATCTATAGCATGCTTTTATGGGTACAATCAGAGCTGAGAACTTAATACCTAGTCGTGCAGTCTATGAATTACTTCGAAGTCCTCAATAACAGCTCCGATTTTGATGATTTTTTTATTTTATTTTTTTTAAATATTATTTAAAATTAAAAACCTTTTGAAGCGGGGACAAAGTTATTTATATTGTTTACACAATATTTATGCTATTTACTTATGTAAAACAAAAAAATTTCGATATTAATTTATAACTCGTAAAAAATATATACTTAAGGATATATATTTATGTTTTTTTTTTATATTGCTATCGTAAATAGTTTTAAATTATACGTCAATATGTCAAAAAATGTTACAAACAATTGCTTATAAGTTTTTTTTTAGGTAATAATGACATAAAATTAATATAGGTATGTAACAAAATTTAGAAATGATTGTTTAATGTGGGAAACTGTAGACATAAGTGTCCACCGTGAACATATTGTGTCCGACTGGACAAAATCGTCCACCGTGGACATAAGTGTCTATCGCGGACATGAAAGTGTACACTTTTATGTCCACGTTGGTCGTTTTTATGTCTACGGTGGAAACTTATGTCGACGGTGGACACTTTAATATCCACGGTGGATACTTTCCCTGTGAATAGGTGTAAATCTTTAGATATATTTCTTGGCGCAAAAAAAAACGTTTTAATGACAGCAGCATCAGTTGTTTATAACTATCTTGAAGCGATAATGCTATGTAAATGTGATCAAGATGTGACATTCGGCTTCCAACCAAGAGCTGACGTGACATCGAAACTAGCAAAAACGAAACTTAGGTATAGATTTTGCATATATAAAATCTAAGATCGATATCTATAGTTAGCCGAGAAAATTTAGTAATTGACATTAATTATTATATGTATTAAATCGATCTTGAAGTGTTATTATTAGCACAAAATAAAATGACTTGCAAAACATCTGCATTTTTGCAGGTGACAATTGCGGAAATTTAAGTATCAACTAATACTATAGACAATATTAATAAACAATAATACTTGTAAGTTAATAGATTGTTTTAATATTCAATAATAAATTAATCACAATAAATATAGGCAATCTTAGACACACCTTTAAGCAGAGTTGTATTGAAATATATTTAAAATAATTATTGATAGTTTTGTACAAGAGAAAGCCTTGGTGAAATATACGGATAGACTATCTATGCGGCTCGTCATTTTGTTTTTTTTCGTAGCGGTATATACCTACCTGAGTTTTTTAAGACTACTTTAGTGAAAACCGGTCCAGCAGTTCGAGCTTTAAGTAGAGATGCGATTCTAGTAGGATTTTGTGACTCAAGTCACTCGGGTTATTTAATTACGTCACTCGAGTTGTACTCGAATTTTCGAGTAACACGAGTTCACTATTTACAGTCCCGGCAACTCGATGAAAAGTTATCACTCGAGTTGAGAGTTTCGAGAACTTTAGTTAGAACATTTTTAAATAGGTGCTTTTATTAAATAAATAATATGTAATAATATGAAATTTAAAACAAAAACATTTATTTTTTAACCGACGAAAATCAAAAACGGAGGAGGTTCTCAATTCGACGCGTATATATATTTTTTTTTTTATTTATGTATGACCACGCATAACTTTTTACAGAGTAGTCCGATTTTGATAATTATTTTTTTGTTTGAAAGGGTATACCCCGAAGTTGGGCCCATATAAATTTGGTAAAAAAATTCCAACCCTAAGGGGAGGAAAACAGGGGAAGATTGTTCACTCACTGATTGTAATGTATGACCACACATAACTTTTTACAGAGTGGTCCAATTTTGATAATTATTTTTTTATTGGATAGGGTATACCTCGAGGCTCGTCTCATATAAATTTGGAAAAAAAACTCCTACCCTAAGGGTGGGAAAATAGGGGTGATTTATAGTTCACTCACAGATTTTCATGCTTTGTGTATTACAATTATAAATTATATAGCCACAAAAAATTATAAAATAAAAACTTTTTAACAAAAAAATTAAACCGCCGAAAAACTGAAAAGCAAAAAATAATAAATCTTTTTATTTCTAAGTTCTATCTAAGTAGTTGAACGTATGTGACAGTCTAGTATATCTAAGTAATTTTGAGTCGGCGTCAAACCATCAATGAACAAAGATCAGTAAAAGAAATAACCAAATCAAATTAACAATGATACGTGAAATCTCCAGCGATAAACATTAACATTCCAAACATGCGCTCTCCACACGACCACTCGCAAAGACGTGTGCCCTCAGTGTGCCCGTTCGGGTTGCTCTGTCGCTGACATTAACTTCGTGAACGCTCAGAGATTTCCGGCGAAGGATAGTTGACGCCGACTCAAAATTACTTAGATATACTAGACTGTCACATACGTTCAACTACTTAGATAGAACTTAGAAATAAAAAGATTTATTATTTTTTGCTTTTCAGTTTTTCGGCGGTTTAATTTTTTTGTTAAAAAGTTTTCATTTATATAATCAATTAAGAAAGAAAATTAAAATGACTTCTTAAGATTAGGTAATTAAGTTTCAATGTAAGGAAGGATGACTGTCCATATCTACTAATTCTCCGAATCTGCCGAGTTAACTCGGTAACTCAAGTGCAAGCGGACTCGAGTAAAATTTAAATTTATACCGAGTTAGACAAATTCATTCGAGTAAATTTTTTTTTGTTTTTCATTTGAATAGCATCATGATTGAAAATAGCATTAATTGCAACTGAATTTCAAAAGATTGACATTAAAAAAATCAAGATAAAGAGACGTTTACAGCAAAACAATTTTTCTAATTTAAACGACATCATATCTCGCGCAATATCTCTATTTTGAACTTTAAAAATGCAGCAATGTGAAATTAAATTATGTGCTTAATTTCTTTTTACCGATATATATGTTACGCGAACGTGAAGTAGTCAAATAGGATATTATTATGTAGGTATACAATTACAACAAACATTAATGGGACTGTATCATTAGTCGTTTGAAATGTCACGGCCCGCATTATTTATTATTGTAAATACATTTCACACATTTGAAGTCAATAAATTGCAAAAAGATAACTAAGATAACAATCTTGTTTTGTACCGCCATATGCATATATATCTGTGTGTCTGTAAGGTAAAACCGCTTATGGCAAATATGTTTTTCTATTCCAGCCTCTCTGCGAACGGTAATATTATCGTCACAGTCTTGCGCAATAGATCAAAAACCGATACAAACAATTTCGTTTTAGCTACTGCGCAAACTGCGACGATAATATTACCGTTCGCAGAGAGGATGGAACAGAGCTTTTGACACTTTCTTTTATTTATTTACTTATTTTCATTCTTTTATAACTGTAGTGTACCTAAATATAAATTTTAATGCCAATTACAAAAAAAAGTTAAGAATATTCCCACCCAACTTGATAAATCAGTGCTAGGATAGAAGTTCAAAAATTTTATGATCGGACATTCAAAAAGAAAAAAAGCTGATTAATCTATTGTATAGACGCGTCCAAATGGGGAAATAGTCTCAAGTTTGATCATTTCCAAAAAAGAAAGCTTTTGTCTTGGGATAACTTGATATAATATTTTATACGATATATAGGTATACAGATTGTATCAAATCAAAACGGTTCATAGAACATTCTGTGTGTAAGACAGAGACGATATTATATAAAGCACTAAAGCAGTAAGTAAGAATGAGACAAATGATCGCTAATAGTTACTGTGGTTATACAGTCTGATCTTATCGTCTTTGCTTTCTACAGTAAAAATCACAATTTTATCAAATGTCAGTATTCACTAGTGAAATTATTGATAAAATCGCTATTTATTATAATCGATTAGAATATTGTTTGGCAGAACGTGGAGGTCTTTTTGAACATTTAATAAATTAATTATTAAAAGTATTGTTAAAACTTTTGTACCAGATATAAATAATAATACGAATTAATATTACGGTTTAGTTGTTTTAATTGATAAATTGGTAAAAAGATTTACAGTGTACGTAATTATTTATTTACGTAACCACGGTATCTATTAGCGATCATTTGTCTCATTCTTACTTACTGCTTTATATATCGTCTCTGTCTTACACACAGAATGTTCTATGGACAGTTTTGATTTGATACAATCAGTATACTTATCCCAAAAATACAATTCGATTTTTTCTTGTTTGGTTACAAAAATGCACATCAATTAGTACATAAAAAATTTCATCTTATAATATTTACAACTTCTTTTCCCTACATTTAACAAAGCTACGCCGTTATCGATAATAATTTTTAATGGGACTGAAAAAGTTTGCGCACTACTGTCGTCTGTCTATAGTTGATGTGTGTTGATCAACAAGTATTATATAAACTTACAAACTTTACCTCTTTCTAATATTAGTAGTATAGATGAAAAAAGACCGCTCAAATTTACAAAATAATTATTATTATATTATGCTTCTTAACGCGGGCCCGGAACTGGCAGTGAACTGAGAAAAAACAAACAAAATCGCATGTATTTGTGTTCAGATCATAGCTATACACAAAAAACGACAAATACTTTTTTTTGGGGAAACGTTTAAAAAAATTCAAACCGTGATAAGAATTGAATAAAATCAATCTTGGTGGTTATTTGACTTAAACGGTTTTGCCCTGTGACCACAGTTATGTACACGAACACTTCGTATACAGAGGTAGCTAACATGATATTGTTGTGCCAGGTACCTGTAGTTGTATATTTACACCTGCCTCAATTTGCACACCATTCAAATCTCCTTCGAGCGAATTGGAGAGGTTTGACAATAACTCTTCCATATTCAATTTGTTCATTGTTCTGTTATTGAATAATTGTTACCGTTAAACTGTCGTGTCTATATAATAAATATTAATGTTTAGAGTGTATGATTAATGTCAAATTATTATTAAAACTTTTGTCGTTGTCAATCAATACTTTCATAATTACATTTTTTGACAGGAACACGTTATATTATACGCTACATATTACAGTAAAACTTCTTTATAATGCTTTTCCGGTTATAGCGCTCTCTTTTCTCAGTCTCGGTTTTTTCGCGGTCTTTTTTTCAATAATTTTAGTTTTGAATCGAATGTAATTAAGCAAATTCTAATTATGAAATTATTACGTACGTTTATAGATTTTGCTTATTCATATGTAATTCGTTTGTCAATGATTCATTTCTTGTTTTCTCAGTACTTCGACTTTTCCGCAGAATCATACCCTCATCGGACTCATACCCTCACTTTTCTGTGATTTACTTTCAGACTTCATAACCCAGTCAGTTAAAATGATATCAAAATTAAGAAAATCAGTTTGCACTACTAAAAAACATCCGTCGAGATCAAACGACCTTGGACCTTTGCTTTTATCTTAAAATAAATCAAAATTTGGGCATATAAAATAAAAAAAAAACATGAATGCGTGTAACTTTTACGCGTGGTTAAATTAAAACTTATTTTAATTTGTTTTTACCACTCTCACAAATTAAATCACTCGTAAATTGAACTACGTTGACTATGCTTATTGGTTAGCGTCCGTAGCTATGTTTCACATTTCGTTCAAGATGGTTTCTACGATGCCGCCATCTGTCAATTGATGTCTTTAAATAGCGAAAACTGCGTAAACACGTAACTTCCGTCCGAAAAAAGATCTGAGTTTCTCTCAAGACACCCCTAAAAATGTTTTACTTCATAAAAATTGAGCGAACGAATTAAGGCATAATTTTCTTTGTATGCATGAAGTTTATCAAACCAAACTTTCAAATTATGTAAATAAATAAGTTTTCCTGACAATATAGCCATTTTCCGGTTCTCTGTAGTCAATGGAAGCATTATATTAAGGTTTAACTGTAATTTTATTAAAATTCATTTAAAGAGAAAATATTAAAGGAAATATGTGTGCATATAATTTTGACATAAGAAAGAGAATGTTGTTAATACTCATGTCAGCGCATTTTAAATGTGTCAAAACAATTAACAATTAATTATATTTCAAAAGAACCGGACATAATAACTAAAAATAAATTGGCGTAAGATCTGAGCTACTCTCAAGTCGCGCCTAAAGAAGTTTTACTTCCAATATATGCTGTTTTGAATTCTTTAAGCAACAAGCCAAATTGTGTGAAGCTTAATCCTTAAATACAGCTTAGAAAAGGTATTAAATTGCCTTTTACGACCACAGTTTGTATTGTCGAGAGCATTTTTTTACAATCTGAGTGCACAGTCGCCTTAAGGTAGTTCACTCGCGACGGTCATAGACAAAAGTATAGCGTAATAGTAGTACCAGCAGTTAGAGATTCCCCGTGAATTTTTATAAGAGACTGTACCCAACGCATCTAAGCTTTAATATACAGATACAATCCTACACAATGACAATTGCAAGTAGGTACAATAAAAAGATTTTTATTTTAAAAATTTATATTTTTGTAACCAATCGGTAAAAAATTCGGAGTTTTTTTCAAAAAAGTTATAAATTTTAAATTTACAATGCATTACTTTTTAAGAAATATATACTAAGAACCGTTTTGGAGATATTCTGGAGTGTTCTCGTTTTCTTTATACGTGGTATACTTCCTGCATGTTAATTATGCACATTTTGATTCATGATTGTTAATATATCTTGTTTTACAGTCGGTGAAAAAATTTCAATTTTTTAAATCTAGGTATACTAATATATAAAGCTGAAGAGCGTGTTTGTTTGGTTGGTTGAACGCGCTAATCTCAGGAACTACTGGTTCGCATTGAATAATTTTTTTTTATGGTTAGCTAATTTATCGAGGAAGGCTATAGGCTATATAAATATCATGCTACGATCAATAGGAGCGGAGAATCAATGAAAAATGTTGCAAAATGTAACTCAAAATTTGTCCGTCCGACAAAAACTTTTGAACAGTAATTCCGATCATCATGAAATTTGGACACAACATTCATTTCGGTAAACTAAGATGAATGTGCGTACTCATATCTCTCTTCCCCATTCGTTCTTTTTGCACCCGGATGAAACCGGGCGGGACCGCTAGTTGAATATAAGGCACTTTTATTAAATACTTCCATTTTATTGAATTCTATATGCTGAATGTGTGGAGAAGATTAATTCCAAAATTATCAAATTATGTTAAAAAGAATTATTTTAATGAGCAGCTTTCGTAAAATACATCTTCAGATTAATTTTTAAAGTTGTATATTAATTATTTTTCTTATTAATTATTATCTCGATGGACACGATATCTAATATATATGTTACGGCTAAAGGTAGGTGTGAACATAAACTTAAGATTAGCCGGCTAAACCTAGGTTTATCTTTAGCTGCTCTCGAAGATAAACCTAAGTTTAGCCGGCTAATCTTAAGTTTATTGTTTATAGAGTAGCTACTGTTTGCTACAATTGTTAAGAAAAACCCATTGTTACAATGCTATCAACATAGAAAAATTAGTTTTATTTTTTCATCCTTAAGTTTATGTTCACACCTACCTTTAGCCGTAACATAAATATTAATTATAATTTCATAATTTTGGAATTGGTCTTCTCCACACATTCAACATGTAATGTTCTTCCAAAACTCCTCACCGTATCTTTCAAATATTTTATTGAACTCCTAAGAAAAGCCGTTTAAACTACCTTAAATGAAAATTTAGATAATGATTGTAATCAAGAAATGAATCTGCAATGTTACGACGAGTGGTTTCCTCCAGTAGAGTGAATTTGAATAGCAACTGCGATACGTTATGAATGATAGTGAATTCATTAGAAGAGACGGACGTCAGGTGTCATTTTTTTCCTTCTCTCTACCCAGTTAGAATAGTTAGTCGGAGTATGAATTATCTCTGAGAAGGAAGACAGTGATGGTACCAGCATGTTACGTTCAGTGACGTTAAACTTGTAACTGATACGCACGATATTCTGATGGACTGACACCACAGCACACCACACTCATTATAGTTGTGAGAGAATAGTAGACATGTAGGTGTGCTTAGATAATAGTTACAGATGGTGTACAGTAGCCTCCCTTTAAGTCGGAGCCCCTATCCTCACCACGCGTTTGCGTTTTATGGTTTTAAAAAGTTACCAGTCTTCACTCCTGCAGGTCGCAGCACACGAGGCTGCTTTGGCCCCTAGACTTCTTGCTAGGTTTCAAGCGTACTGTGGCGCTAGATTTCGTAATGGATTTTTATACGTGTTTTGAAGCTGGCTTTGTAGATGGGTTCGGTGCGCTCGCGGTGACAATTCGAATATTAACAAAAGTGAGCGTTTACTGTTTCTGAACAGAACACACTGTGACGCGATGTTTGTTTGTCCATGTCGTCTTCGTGACGTTTTATGAAGTCATTCTAATGATTTTTACACGCTTTATATTAACTTCACTTGTAAGTTTGTATGTATGTTTGTTTGTAACCTTCCTTTGGACTACAGCAAGTGGTTTATTACTGTAGTATAATATGCCAGCACTAACTACAGTGGTAGCCGTGCGGTTTAAGGCACGGGTCTTCGCTGACGTCAACTCTCCGAATCACGGGTCGTGGGTTCTAATCCCGTCCACGCCGAAAAAAAAATTGTTTTTTTTTCGGCAAATTTTTGACAATAAATCAAACTAAAAAGTGGGAAGTGAATAAAAATTACAAGTATTATTGTGAAAAAAGCGTGGGGCGCTCGATGTACGAAAATGTGGAACAAAGCGCCCCACGCTTTTTTCACAATAATACTTGTATTTTTTATTCATTATTGTTAAAAA
This sequence comes from Xanthostigma xanthostigma, assembly GCA_963575645.1. Classification (NCBI taxonomy): domain Eukaryota; kingdom Metazoa; phylum Arthropoda; class Insecta; order Raphidioptera; family Raphidiidae; genus Xanthostigma; species Xanthostigma xanthostigma. Next base: position 21,946,633 of record OY754468.1, read on the forward strand.
GCTTATTATTTAAAAAAAAAATATTTTTTACTTTTTAGTTCGATATAAAGCGTGTTTTTTAATTTTTTTTAAACTATATTTTTTTATACCTACGAGTTATGATTTATAATCCAGTTTCCAGTAATTGATTAATTATTATAATACTCTTTTTACTCTTTAAACCACTGCATGTAATTGTCTCTTACACTGCATTTCACAGTATTGAATATGATTACTTACGTCTTTTATCTGCCTCTGTTCTATGCAGGTGACTATGTCAAGACTGGCAATCGAAACCTAGAGCAAAATTCATTCGAAAATTGAAACATTCATTCATTTACGTCTAACACCAACACACCTATTATTATGATACATTATGCGAAATAATCATTTCAAATACATTTTTTGATTATTAAAATTATTCGAATTGCAACCTTTCGATTATTATAAAATCATTCGATTATTCCCAAGACTGCACTAAGATACATGTGTATTGTGTACGTACCTTATCTTTCCATATATTCTAAAACAAATCTAAAACATCAGTTCTTACACAATAAGTAAGTGAAACGGTATGCTAATGTATATGTTGAACGCGCCTGATCACGTATTTATATCATTACAATACATATTGTGTACGTACTGTATGTATTCGCCGCCGACATAACAAGGATAGGAGAATCACTACATATTAAGTTTGTTCTAAGCAGCCAGCAAACGATATCGAAACCGTCAATACTGCGCATGCGAGTGACGGTTTCGTTACCGTTTGCTGGCTGCTTGGAACAAATTCATTATAAAACAAAGTCCCCCGCCAGGTCTGTTGGTCTGAACGCAATAAACTAAATAACTGCCGAACGGATTTTCATACGGTTTTCACCAAAGGACGGAGTGATTCAAGAGAATTAGGTTTATGTGTAAAATTCAGTAATGTTTTGTGTAAATTGGTTGAAATATGACGATGGTTGTTGTGTAGGAAAAAATCAAACCGGCTGAGCTTTCATCGAAAACGCTGCCTAATCCCTTATAATAACAAAACAATGTATGGTGGAATTGATTCTCTTTTATATAAGTCTACAGAAAAGTCCGCGATAGCATACCTATGTCTATCTTTTAAGGATAACTAAGGATACCCGTTTTAATGTTATGCGCTTTTCGTGGATATCAAGTTTGCAACGTAAGTCGACAAAAAAAACGGTGCCAATCTACAAATTCGAGGAAAGCCGGACCGGGCCGCTAGTAAATAATATAAATAAATATATAAATGGTATTATCGTTCAATAGTGCGTTGTCCGGGGATTTTTGTTCATCAGTAAATTTTTCTGAGACAATTATAGAAACAATAATAACATTTCGATTTATGAAATGTGAGCAATACCGTTGGAGCTGTTTTCGTGAAAATCATTATTTTTATCCTTATTTGGAAGGGTAGATAAAAAATATAAAACATCTTCCTGAGGAATCTCCTAAAACCCTAAGTTTAAAATTTGGTTTCGAATCTAAGGTATGTAAACGTGCAGCCAGGATTTTGTACATACAGACGAGCGGATGGAGAGGGCGTCCACAAAACTCGTTTTTTCGGTATGTAAGGTTCATGAAACGCTCAAATCCATCTAAATCTTCAATTTGATTTTTTTTCGCTATAACTTTCTTCCTGTGTAAAAAAAAAAACAAATTACTGGAGGTTCATTTGATTGATTGTAGATTATAGACGCTCGACAGCTGAGATCATCGACGTCTGTGAGCTTCATTTGAAAATCTCCACCAATAATATCTCGAAAACTAAACACCAGACGAAAAAATGTTTCGGACAAAGTTGTTCTTATTTGTTTTTTTAAGGAAAAATCTATTGTTGCTTATTGAGTTTGCAGGTATTTACAAAACTCGATTAGCTGAAGCATCAAACTATTTTAATTTGAATATTTACGAAATTTTTTCACATCCCTATAATAGACATATGAATGTAAATGCATGTAGATTGCAGACAGGAGGTTTTGAATATAAGATTCGCGGGCTCTTTGTGTGTAGTCAATGCGAGGTATGGCAGTGTTTTTCAAACTTTTTTAATACCTAAATAAAATATCATTTACATGACCGCAGACCTCGTGATTGGCAGTGAACTGGAAAAAAAGATTTAAATTAAACAAGAAAAGGACCATAGCGACGAGGCGCACATAGTACGTCATTGATATTATATACACAATGCATTCAGACCAATCTATTTTGCATGCGAAGGAATGCATTTTTAACCGACGAAAAACAAAAACGGAGGAGGTTCTCAATTCGACGCGTATATTTTTTTTTTTATTTTTTTTTTTTTTTTTTTTTATTTATGTATGACCACGCATAACTTTTTACAGAGTAGTCCGATTTTGATAATTATTTTTTTGTTTGAAAGGGTATACCCCGAAGTTGGTCCCATATAAATTTCGTAGAAAAATTCCAACCCTAAGGGTAGGAAACCAGGGGATGATTGATTGTTCACTCACTGATTGTAATGTATGACCACACATAACTTTTTACAGAGTGGTCCAATTTTGATAATTATTTTTTTATTGGATAGGCTATACCTCGAGGTTCGTCTCATATAAATTTGGAAAAAAAATTCCTACCCTAAGGGTGGGAAAATAGGGGTGATTTATTGTTCACTCACAGATTTTCATGCTGAGTTGTGTATATTACAATTATAAATTATATAGCCACAAAAAATTATTAAATAAAAACTTTTTAACAAAAAAATTAAACCGCCGAAAAACTGAAAAGCAAAAAATAATAAATCTTTTTATTTAACTAAGTTCTATCTAAGTAGTTGAACGTATGTGAAAGTCTAGTATATCTAAGTAATTTTGAGTCGGCGTCAAACCATCAATGAACAAAGATCACTAAAAGAAATAACCAAATCAAATTAACAATGATACGTGAAATCTCCAGCGATAAACATTAACATTAAACATGCGCTCTCCACACGACCACTCGCAAAGACGTGTGCCCGTTAGGGTTGCTCTGTCGCTGATATTAACTTCGTGAACGCTCAGAGATTTCCGGCGAAGGATTGTTGACGCCGACTCAAAATTACTTAGATATACTAGACTTTCACATACGTTCAACTACTTAGATAGAACTTAGTTAAATAAAAAGATTTATTATTTTTTGCTTTTCAGTTTTTCGGCGGTTTAATTTTTTTGTTAAAAAGTTTTTATGTATACCTGTTTTAAGGTCGTCAGTCCAAGACAATCGATAGACTTGGTCGTTAAGTTGTCAATTATTAGATATGTGAAGCTTCTCAGGTTTAACTCTCAAATTAGCATAAATTAGATACGCGTGTGTCGTGATGATAATAATAAGAACAATTCGCAGGTATGTGGGCAAAAAATATAAAATAAATCTATTTTATATTTTGGTCCAATCTGCGAATTTTTCTTATATAGTTAATTTTAAACATACAAAACGCCTAGAAGAAGCGTAGCTTCCTCGTGTATTCACGAACCAACGCACCTTATTAAATTGACTCAAAGGTCGTAGCTGACTGTTAATCTTTCTTCAGGCATTAGCTTAAAATGGCCGTTAGTTAATTTAAAAAAAATTGTTTGTAGAACTTTTACAAATACAGTGTAACCTCTTTATAACGTCCTTCGTTATAACGAAAAACTCCCTATAACGTAGAAAATTTTACAGTTTGGTTGGTTTACCTTAAAACCCATACATTAATACCCTCTTTATAGCGTAACAACCATTCTCTATTACGATGAAATATGTTCATATTTAGGCGTATTTAACAGTGTAATTGTTTTTATACAACAAAATGAAGATGAAGAAGATGATAAAGAGGATGATTTTTAACCATCATCAACTATTCAACAAGCACTTGATGCCGCTAAACTTATCGAAACATTCCTATTGTTTAATGAAGGTGATTCCACCACATCCCAAGAGTCAAGAAATGCATAATACTTAATAAAATACAAAACAAATATTGGCATAGCAAAAACGCCAAGCAAAGTTAACAGACTACATGGAATAAATTAATTAGGTGAAATTTGGTTATTTTTCTTTCTTCCCTCCATATAACGATAACTCTTTATAACGAAAAAAAATGCTCGGTCCCTTGAGATTCGTTATAAAGAGGTTACACTGTATTTGCTTATTTTTAGTGATTTATTGAAATTTTAGAAACATTGGTTTTCCAATATTTAATTAATATCCTATGTTACGCCTAGAATAAGCTTCTACTGTATTTGGTTTTGAAGAAGTCTGGCTTTTTTGTCGAGTTTAGAAACACTGTTAGAGAAATAAAGGTGAATGTACATTTGTGTGCTGTGTTCAAATGATGACATGTGACAGTTTACTTGTACTATGTAGCCGTTTGGAGTACCCGCATTATTTTATTGTTGCTATTATTTTATTATTATTTGTATATGACATTCTCGCTGGTTCATTTATACTGATTAGGATTACATTAGCATATTTTTCAATGTATCTTTATTTTTGAACTGCATATTAACATGTACTTATAAAAATAATTCATGTTGGATCGTATTGCCAGAAAATCTGATTTGACAATGACCTTAAACTAACTATACTGATCTTAATAACCATCGACACGTGCATATAGCCTAAGTTGTTGAGCACGTTTAAATTAAGTAAAAAAGAAATGACCTTAAAGTGCGACCAACATATTTCGATCCTGCTAGAAAAATAATTGATCGGATGAAACACGTATTTTATATAATTTTCATTTAACAACATTGTTTGTCATTTATTTTGATCAAAATTTAGCCTGAAACCCATTTTTTTCAATGTGGATCAACTATTTGTTTTTGTATGAGTACAATCTTTCATGCCAGAGTTCACAGCGACGGATGTTTGAAGAAAAAAATAATTCCAGCCAATTGGGCGACGGGACCATTCCAACTTAAAAAATGTTGATATTTGATTATAATAAAGTAAATAAAATTTCTGATATCGCGTGAGTTGACGCGGGTAATGGCTGGTATTCAATATGATATATTTTGCTATTCGTTGCCATGGTTACCTACATAATATGTTCCACGTCATGTAAAAATTAATCAAAGCATGCCTAACTAGTTTATTTCTGACAGATCCATTAAACAAAAGAGCGGCTGATTTTTTTTTATTTTTAAAATATTTCCGAAACTATAAAGTTTAGAAAAAAAATGTATTAATAAAACTTTCTTGAAAAAATAAATAGAATAATAGGCCGTTATGAAAAGTACACCATTATTATATAAAAAACACCGTTTTAGCATATATCTCTTCTACGCATGCGCCGATTTTTCCCAAAAACAAGAGAAGTACTTTATAAATACTTTCAAAGAAGATATAAAATATTTAATTCATAAATGAATCGGAAACTACTGTAAAATGACAAAAATACCTCGACGCATTTTAAAATAAAATATTTCATCCAAAAGAGGACATAGTCGGTGCTTCAGACCAGATATAATGTAGTAGTTATTTTTTAGTTTTTAAAGGTTTGCTTTTTTAAATATTTAAAAGAGAACATGATATAAAGATTTATCTATTTATTTTTTTAACTGGTAGATGAAAAAATAAAGGATTAGTTAAAACATAATCCGTGTAGTTTTATGTCCATTTGAAAATATTAATTATTATTCACCTATTGTTAGTTTAATGTGAACTGGTGTCGACCGAAATGATAAACAAATTCAATTACAGTTATCTTTGCTCATTTGTTAAAACTGAGTTTTGTATTTATTATATCATAGAAGTAATAATTCTCATATACAGTGTTTGTATATTATACATATTACCTAACCTTTAAAACGTTTTCATAGTATATTCTGAAATACAGCTGAAGAAATTTAACTTTTCAACGTGTCGTCTAGTTTTCGCAAATATAGAAATTTTAATTAATTATTCAATGCTGAAAATCGCGCTCAACTGTTGATACTCATCTTAATTTTAAATTGTATAAATAATAAAATTTTAATTAAAAACTTGAGAATTTCAAAAAACGGTTTATTATTTGTTGAAGTTTATTTAAATCTCCGGGTTTTAATTTAAATTTAAATTGTCACCTCGCGAAGTATATAAATTGTCGATATTTTGTAGGTTTTTTAGAAAACAAAATAAAATTGAAAATTTAGTTTTATCCGAGAAAAAACTCGGATTAAAATCTGGACACTGAGATCTTGTAACAGACTAGCCGTAGAAACGCCATCTGAATAACGACTGCTACACGTTGGGCCATTCTAAAGCTGGATAATTTTTTCAAAACATTTAGTCCGAGAATTGGTATTGATCGGAATAATTATAGTAAACAAAAAAATTGTGAATATGAATTGGCACAGAAAAAAAATAGGAGTGTGTAACCTTTATATTATATTCACTGACAAATTAAATCACTCGTAAATTAAATGACGTTGGATATGCTCATTGCTTTGCGTCCGTAGCTACGTTTCACCTTCCGTTCAAGATGGATTATATACATATGCGTTTTGAAGCCGCCATATATCAACCGTTGCCTTTAAGTAGAGAGAACCGATCACAAAATTGGTTTGCGTCAGTAGTTATGTTTCCTACATATTCGTTTTAATGCCGCCATCTGTCAATCGATGCCTTTAAATAGCGGAAACCGATCACAAAATTGGTTTGGTTCCATAGCTATGTCTACTTCATTTTTCAAAATAATTCAATTATGTTGCCAGGCTTAAATATATTTGTGCCGATTGGCTCTTTTGAACGTAGAACTGAATTGAATCAATTCAACTGTAAACGCTGGAAGCACAATACACAAAGCTTATTGGTGAGGTGGTGATATATCCACAGTCACATTCAACACAAAAGCCTTTTAATTGAACAGCGACGGGGCTTTTACCGTCTCAATAATACAGCGGCTAGCAGGGAATTTAGTTAGCCGTCGCCGGTCTGGTGGCGGCTTGTGACGTCGACTGGAAACTGATGGATACCGCCACCGGACTCGAAACATTGAGAACACCGCAGAGAAACTCTCTCTCTCTGGTGATGACTCTTATCATTCAATAATACACTTACTAACAATACTAATATCTATGCTCACAAAGTAAAGTGGCACAATTTTAACGATAACTTAACTCTGCAGTGATTCGAGGAATCATTGAATATTTAACACTTTACAGTCTACACGAAAAGTTTTATATCTTATTAATAATAATAATATAAATCTTTATTCCTTAAAAAATACTCCAATACAGTGTGGAATGAGTCAATATAAAATTAGATAAAATAAAAAAAAAACGGTTTTAAAAAATTCTTCAGTTTTGTAATAGCTATATTGGTTTAGCAGTCTTTTCCTATTGTTTTTCAAAGATAAAAGGTCGAAAATTTGTTGTAAATGTACCAAATTTTTTAATCTGATTCCGAACAAAAAAAATGTTGTAAATGGACGGCAGTATAAGACAAAAAATTGAGACTTTTCTTGTTAATAAATGTTTTTATTCAGTAAATGATTTTTAAACAGGTGATTATATTTTATTTATATTATTGTTGTTGTATCATCTGCTATTTGTATTCATCTATGCAGTTTTTTTTGTCTTTGAAACAATAAATGAATGTGAATATTAAATATTTACCACGAAACGCCAAGCCACTAACACTTTTTTCTCGACGGACGTTTCGCTTACCATTTGTTGGATCTTTTTGATTACTAATATGAATAAACTATAATCTTCTGTTTGTTTCCTTCATTTGGGCTTTTGCAGTTTGAAAATTTACCAATAATATTTAATGTACACAGCTGATATGTATTATTATTTTTTTTTTGTATACTATCTACTTGTTGGTGTTAGTGACAAATGTCGAAACACCTTTATACTTTTAATTAAAAAAAAAAATTACCACTATCAATATAATTTTTACCATGCAAATTAGGGTTAGGTCTTTTTGAAACAATATTATTACTCTGCGTTGTCGACCACAACATTGCTTTGTTTTGTTTATTAGCTACGCTTAAGAAATAAATGAATTATTTACATTTTCAATCTCATTGTGATCAGACTTCGTTCAAAGCATGGCTTGAATGAAAAAACTTTAAAAAAAATGAATGACTGACTGATTTTAAATTTGTATTGAGGTACCTATAATGTTTTTATTGTATAGATAGATGGAAGAATTCAGTCAACATATTATATAAAAAATTGACGTAATTTATTTTCTCTTGACGTCACAGATATACTGTAAGGGAGTGCGTATCTTGGACCTTAACGTCATCATTTGATTTTTTTTAACAAACGAATGCGTTTTACTAATAATAATGAACTCAGTGAATAGGTAATTAATAAAATTCAAGAAGTTTTAAGATTGACAGTATGATTCGTTTTCTTTAAAAAATATATATATTTGAAATGTTATTAAAAATACAGAGATAGTAGATTATAGACATTCAACAACTTAGGTCATCAACATCTATTTGAGAAATAAAAGCGATTCATGAAAAATAATTTTTTCTTAAATTGTTTGTGTTTTTGCAGTACTGCAGTCATTAAGTCTTTAATAAACACGCTTTATTATTTTAATTTACTTTGGATAATTTATAAATTTTTGAATATGAAAACATGTGTCATTGATATTTTTGAACTTGATTCATTTTCCTCAATTCCGAAAACTTTTAATCATAAGACCCAACATGGATGATTACGGTGATTTTCCTTAGTTTAGTAACTTAAATAGCTATACGATACTTTGTGTCTAAAGTGAGAACAAATCAAATTGAATATAAACGTGTAAAAATGCGAACCATTATAGGCTTACAGCGAAACAGTTCTAAACGAATAGAAATTTTGCATAACGTGTGGAACTTACTTAAGCCGTTGTGAAAGTCCCTGTCATCTAGAACAGAGGTGTCAGATTGGTTTTTCTAAAAGACCATTTATAAGATTTAGGGTGTGTTAGCCAGAAAACTAAAACACATACTAAATTTAAATCTTTATTTATTTAGTTTAAATCAATTTTCATATAAAGTTAATAGAAAAGGGTAAATTATCTTGAGTTTGAGGATCTCTTGTTTTTGATAAGCTCTTTGATGTCAGGTGTCATATTTGAGGTAGTTATTTTCATAGTCGATTGGAATCCTCACAGAATAGATTCTGGTCGAGGGCCGTATTGAGATGGCTTGAGGGCCGGATGCTGCCCGCGGGCCGTATCTTTGACATCACTGATCTAGAACATTCGATTGTACTGACACGAAAACAAATGATTGATCTACATAAGAAAAAATCACATGCCAAGCTAAATTTTGATCAAAATGGGAAAAAAAACGTTGTTTCGAAGTGAAAATTATACAAAAAACGATGCTAAATACATGTATTCACAGTTTACGAAAAATATCGTTTCAATCGATCAATTATTTATCGAGCAGATTCGATTTAAAGTCCTACAATATTTTTCATATGGAGAATACGTATGGCCACAATCTAAGGTCATTGTCAAATCAAATTTTTTGACAATCGTTTATGCAACCAAGCATTAAGGTATATCTTAATATGCAAGTAGCGTTAAGTTTAAAGTTAAACGACAATTTAAAACGACATGGCTACGTTACATGCGCTATAAGTTCGGCTTATGAACACAATACACACACACGGATAGGTTAATGATATTTGATGTTGAACTTGTCAGATGAACACAAGTGTAATATCTCAGCTCAGAGGCGACACCGGGCAGCTCCATATTATCGACACGCAAACAGAAACTGGGTATGAGTCGAGACGACGGTTGGTGTGACTCAGGACGGGGCAATGTGAGACGGTGAAGACATGATAGAAGAGCCACGCTGGCTGTATGTGTGTGTATTGTATGTATGAATGTGTCACGCCGAACGGGAAATCGCGATGAAAATGTGTGCTGTTGCAGAAAGATAATAGTGTGTCGGTCCGCATGCACCTTACACTTGATTTCCTTCAGATTTTTCATCACATCTCTTTGGCCCCCCGAGAAACAACCCACCCTTATTCATTATCTACTATTCTGTGCAGCTGTACTCTCTATATACTCCTTCATTTCTCTTTGCACATATGTGTGCATTGGCGTCAGTGGTTTTCGTATTTATCATCGGTATATTTTTAAAATGTAATCAGGACGAATAAATCGGCACCGTTATGATTTCAATTTTTTTTTTTGTTAATTGGTTAGATGTCATCATATTAGGATTTACTGTCTATATAAATAAAATATACACTAGCGGAAAGAATTAAAGGATCAAAAAAAAATTCCAAATTTTTTGAGGATTTTCAAGTGGCTGTATTTCCCTTAAAAATTGTCGTACTGGAATTTAAAAAAAAGGATTTTAAAACTCGCAGTTTCTAGTTTTAAGATCTTATGATGAAAATTTTTTTAAAGCAACGTGTTCCACTCAATCCTAATCAATACCAAAGAAAAAATTTTTTCGAAATTTTTTCGGTTCTTTTTTTTGGTCTACGAACTTGGAAAAAATTTTTCCAACTTAGCCACTATATGAATCGGATAACTTTTTCATTCAGCTTTAATTTGCTTTTTTGAAAAGTTCGATACGACCACTTCTCGCTGAGATATCGAACTTTGAATGGATCTTTTTGTCTTAACCTTCAATATCTCAGCAACCGCTGATCGCACAAGAAAATTAAGGAGAGTTTTGAAATCTTGAATAAACCCACAAAAATCAGCTACGGTTTTTAGAAAACAAATTTTTGTTCATTCTTTACATTAATTTGAAAAATCAAGAAAAAAAAAACTTTTGGTGGCTTTTGGGATAATCAGGCGCTAAGTTGGAAATATCGAGAAAACCAGTAATGTTAAGTGTGCCTTTTACAGTTCAATATGCCCACAAAAACCTCACAAAGTTTCGATTCAATCCATCGAGCCGTTTTTTTGTTTTATTCGATCGAATTTTTGAAAAAAAATTAAAGGATCACGATTTTGACTTTAAATGATCTTTAACAAAATGCAAAAGAAAATGTTTTTTTCAGTTTTTTTATGCATCTTTATTGGTAAAAATGTTTAAATTTATGCGAAATTTATGCATGAGAGCGTGCACTTCTGCAAATTTTTTTTCGCATAAATTTAAACATTTTTACCAATAAAAATGCATAAAAAAACTGAAAAAAACATTTTTTTTTGCATTTTAGTTCAATATAAAACGTGTTTTTTAGTTTTTTTTAAACTACATTTATTTTCCACTTTTTAGTTCGATTTATTCGTCGTGGACGGGATTAAAACCCACTACCCGTGATTCCGAGAGTTGACGTCAGCGAAGACCCGTGCCTTAGACCGCACGGCTAACCACTGTAATAATAATAATAATAATAATAATAATCATTTTTATTGAGATGCCACTGATGTGGATACAAACGTCAAAAAAAATACATCAAATATTAAAAAAGTTCCTTCAAATCATAAGGCACAGTGTTGCAAAAATATTGTTTTAATTTATATTTAAAATGTTCTAATTTTTTTAAATTTTTTATTGAATCAGGCAATTTATAGAAAATTTTGTAACCTATATATAACGGACTTTTTTCAAAAAAAGTCGTATGATGTTTTATAGTGATATTGTTGTTGCGGGTGTTATAAGATTTTTGATTATTTTCTGTAAAGTACATTTTCGAGAACATAACTGTGAGCAGCTCAAGAGCAAAAATCCCGTAAAAAGTTAGCAATTTGTTTTCTTTGAATACATTTCGACATGAGTCTCTAAATTTCAATTTGAATATTAGTCTTAAAATTTTTTTTTGTAATACAAAAATTCGGTGTCTATCTCCCGACATACCCCAAACTATGATGACATATTTGATAGTGTTTACTACAAATGCGTGATAAAAAGTTAGTAATGTTTCTCTGTTATACACTGATTTCATTTGTTTAAGTAAATAATAATAATAATTTAATTTTTTACATATGTTATTAATTTGTGGAATCCATTTTAATGTATCATCTATGTGCAATCCTAAAAATTTTACCGAATCTTTTAATTGTATGTTAGCATTGTAATTCAAAGAAAACAAATTACCCACAGTCACGGGACCTCTGATCCTGAACTGCACGCAGCTAGTTTTTTCAAGATTGATAATTATTTGATTTTTATGACAATACTTAGATAATTGGTCAGTAACAGTTTTTACTTTATATATAGCTTCCTTGACTGAATTTGCCGCTATCAACACGGCAATATCATCCGCATACATTATTACAGAGCCTGCTGTTAAATAAGCCGGCAAATCATTAACATAGCATAAAAATAGTAATGGACCCAAATTGCTTCCCTGTGGGACCCCAACATTAGTATCTCTCCGAGATGATTTTACATTATTAATATTAATTTGCATGCAACGATTTTGTAGGTAAGACTTGACAAGATCATTTGTCTGACCTCTGATGCCCATAGCATAGAGCTTCTGCAGAAGAAATGAATGATTAACCGTGTCGAAAGCGGCGCTAAGGTCAAAGAACAACCCGATTACAATATTGCTTTCATCCAAATTTTTCATTACAAAATTGCTGAGCGATAAACACGCCTTAGTTGTTGAATGATTCTTTCTAAAACCATGTTGACATGGATTTAATATATTATAAGTGTTGAAAAATTCTGTTAGTCTATTATATAAAATTTTCTCTACAACTTTTGAATGAACTGATAATATTGATATCGGTCTATAATTTTTTAATTCATAAACGCTATCTTTTTTATGAATAGGTTTTATTTCCGAGATTTTTAAAATGTCTGGGAAAATAGCAGACTCAAATATTGAATTAATTAATAAGGTTAGAGTGTTTACAATATGATCAAGCGAGCTTTTTAAAACAATGCTCGGGACATCATCAAATCCTGCCGTATGTTTATTAGGTAAAGATCTAATAGCATTTATAACTTCTGAATCACTTACAGGGTATAGAAATATACTATATGGATGACTACTATTTGAGATGGTACATTTTTTTGATATATTATTCTTAAAGTGAGTTTTCAGTTTGTCTGGAACAGCTGCATCAAAATAATTAGCGAATACGTTGACGACATTATTTAAATTGCTGATTTTTTCCCCATTGTAATCTATAATTAATTCATTATTTGAGTTGTCTTTTCTTTTTAAAAATTTATTCAGTTTTGACCAGATATACTTTGATTTATTATAGTTACAGTGCTGGCATAACTACAGTAATAAACCACTTGCTGTAGTCCAAACGAAGGTTACAAACAAACATACATACATACATACAAACTTACAAGTGAAGTTAATATAATATATCTTAAATCTCTGAAAGTTCTTCACCAGTTGCTTTAAAATACCTATTATATAAATGCCACACATGCGACAGGTAAAACAGCACCATACAGTACCATCTGCTAAACGTTAAAGCAACACACGCTTTACTAAATATTACACGACAACTGAGGGGCCATCTGTTGGGCGTAAAAGCGACACACGCGATACTAAATATTTTACGGCAATGGAAGAGCAACGTTTGTTGAACGTAACACAAAAACACGCAAACCAAGACTGAGCCGCAGTAACGCTTGACCGGGTACAGCTAGTTTTAATAATATAAATCAGTTGTATGGTTATGAAAATTATGCGAATACGAATAGCCTTTACTGTGGTTTATTTCGTTCCAATTTTAGGGTAATTATTGAAATAATGTTAAGTTGGGACTCATAGCGCCGTGCGCTGTATTCAACAGATGGCGTACCCGTTGCCATATAATATTTAGTATAACGAGTGTTGCTTTAATGTCAAACAGATGGCGTTGTTTAAAAAAAAAACATGTTTTCACCTATCACAGATGACAGATAGGAGGCATATAAAACACGCGCGTATTCGAATGCAGTGTTGTGTCGAAATTTCAAAGCAATTGGTGAAGAACTTTCGGAGATTTGCGATTTTGAAGAAAAGATTATTTACATTTCTATACTTCTATACTAATATTATAAAGAGAAAAGATAATATGTATTTTTGTAATGAACACATTCAAAAACTAATGGACCGGTTTTTTGAAATTTCTTTCACCAAAGAATGCTACATTATCACTGAGTAAGATAGGCTATATTTTTAATAGAGTTAAATTTGGGATCCCTACGAAAACTCCAATAATGTAACCCAAGGTATAAAAAATATTTACAAAATTTATCCGTCATACAAAAACTTTTGAACGGTAACTCGGATCATCATGAAATTTGAACACAACATTCATCTCGGTAAACTAAGATGAATGTGTGTACTCATGTCCCGCCCCCATTCGTTCTTTTGCACCCGGGTGAAATCGGAACGGACCGCTAGTTTATTGATATAAGTATATAGACAGTTTTGAATCCGCTGACCATGCGTCCCTTATTTGGCGTTATAATTACTAAGAATGACTACGCAATAAAGAATATTCATATATCGGTTCGAAAAGTTCATCCAAATTGTTCTGAAATGCAATATGCTGGTTCAAAGGACGTGATGGAATATATATTACTTGTTATATCTCGCATGCGGTTTTAAGGAACGTTCGGTCACGAGCTGGAATAGGAAGCGCGGGGAAAGAGAGGCAGTTTGAACATGACGTTTGGCGGGTACAGATAGCGAGCGGCGCAACGGACGCCCTGAGCGCCGCTGGTGCACGACACTGACTGATAGCGCCCGGTCTGGTTTCGTCCCGTCCTACTACCCAACCGACAGAGCAAGCAGCCGCACCAACTTCCTCACACTGGCAACTGGTGGGAGCTTTATGAAAACATATGAAATATATTCAATCTGCGAGTGTGCGATAAGCCGCGCGATGTGGTGCTAGCGGTGGACGCGATGGTGTGGTGGAGGTTGTCCGACTAACCGAAGTCTGGAGCATTGGTCGACGACGTTGCTCCGTCTAGCTCCGCGCCGTATAAGTCTCAAACACAATGAGAAACACCGAGCCGACTCGTTAAAGTTATAGCAACGCCACAGCTCCTGTTGTCGATGTTGTTATTTAGAAATTTATACAATCTCTTTTTTTTTTAATGAATATGTATTATTGAAACTTGTGTCTATCCTGAGTTTATACACTGAGGATTAACGTAGAGTGGCGTATGGATCAAATTAAATTGCAACACTAGTTTAGATTAGCATGTGTTTTGCTAACGTGCATCTGCAGAGTTTAATGGTTGAATTACTTGAATTTTAAAGATGGAAAACATTTTATTATTACAGTCACTCTCGAACATTTGAATCTCAGAAGATCAGAGAAAAAGTTAAAATAATAGGAGTTCAAATAATACGACATAATCATATTTTAAAATTCAAGATCCGGTATTAGAAATATATACCCTCATCTGTTATTTGATGATGACAAAGATTATATGTTAGATAATATATATATACATTGATAAATCGCACATGGGTTGCCTAGCTAAATCGCGTACCGATGCTGTTAAATTAAATAAATTCTAATTAACTTCTTTGGATCAACTTCCCCGATTTGTTAATTATAAAAATCGAACCTAAAATGAGAGAGTATGACACAAGGAATTGGAATATTCCATTGATTCTATACATAAATATAGTTCATCCACATAAACATACCTTGTAAATAGTCTTGTTTTATTTGTGTCATATTCTTTCATTTTAGGCTCGATTTTTATGATTAACAAATCGGGGAAGTTGATCCAAAAAAGTTAATTAGAATTTATTTAATTTTACAGCAACGGTACGCGATTTAGGTCGACAACCCATGTGCGATTTATCAATGTATAAAATGATCTAACATCTTTGTCATCATCAAATAACAGATGCGGGTATATATTTCTAATACCGGATCTCGCAGTATGACTGCTAAGCAGTGTTGCCAGAACTTTTTTGTTTTGCGTACTAGATCAGAGTTGAAAAAAGGAGAAAAAAGTACTAGAATTTTCCAACAACAAATGACCTTTTTTTTAACAACCTGGCTTAAATAATTTTGTTGTGTGCACAGTTGAAGAGCAAAAAAAAAAAAAACGAATGACCTTTTTTTAACAACATAATTTCACAAATTTTATCGTATATGGCCACAATATAGGAGATCCTTTCATTTCCACAACAAAAAAGTCTTTTTTTGGTAATTTCCCATTTTTCGTTTGTTGTGGTGGGTGTGTGGACATTGGGTATTAAAAAGTACTAGATTTATTAAAAAGTACTAGATTTTTGCTTCAACGTACTAGCGTACAGAAAATGACAAAAAAGTACTAGATCTAGTACAATTGTACTAGACTGGCCATACTGCTGCTAAGGTAGTTTTCCAGCACAGATTATATTTTTGTAACAGTAGCTGCGCTCCCCACGGAAACCAATTCTTTAGCTAGCAAAAACTAGTGGATTGTGAATTATGCAAAAATATTTTCTTCAAATTTTGAGAAAATAAAACAGATGAATTTTTATTAAGAAAAGTATATTTTGCGTAAAAAAAATTAGATGACACTGCTAATGCACCATTTATATTTAAAAATAAATATTTTGTATACGACAGAGATTTAAAAATTATTTTCAATTCTAAAAATACATGTTCCCTTAACAAATAACACGCGCTTTTCCAGATACAAATAATTTAAAATTTTGAATATTATTTGCGTCTTTTAAATAGAACATATGTAGGTACAGGAGATAAAAAAAAACGGAAACTGTCTTCTCACGACTAACTAATATTGTGATTATACAAAATAAAACATAAAATCAATAATTGTTTTGACAAGGACGATATCCACGTGTGTTCAGTATGTAGAGGGACATTACCTATATACATAATATTTTAATTAAACAAAAGAATCTCTCAATGAACGCAGTTGAGATAGTAATAATACCGTAGGTATATCTAATGAAATGGCCAACATAATGAAACGATCAGGTCCGGTCTGCCCATCATGTATGCCACATTACATAATACAGGCCGTTCAGGATTTTGTGTTGTTTTAAGGACCACAATATACGCAGTGCATAGAAAACAACCCAGCGTGTACCAAAGTCGTCGTTGATATGGCGTTTTCATGCGGCTTCTCTTAGGTTCGTGGCAAATTAATCGTATGGGTCCCTCCCGTAATATAAAAAAACTTCACGTTGTAGTTTCATCTTTATAAATCACGAAGTAAAGTAGATATTTGTAAAATTCGTGTATGTTCTTGACTTAATACCTAATTTTAATTGATTAAATACAAAATTAATATTTTTTTACCAAATTTTGTAATAAATGTTAGGTTATTCCTGTCCTAACGACCTCTCGGGTTAGGGGCCCCCTCAGGCCAGGGGCCCGTGGCATTTTGCACGTTTTGTCACCCTATAGTTACACCGCTGCTTCTCGGCCGCTGCACACGACGCTGGAATTTGTGCTTGAAACCGCGCTGACTGCAAGAAAGAATGTAACATCACTGCGTGATTCGTTGCTTGATCACAGGCTGACTTTCAGAATTAAAACAAGGCTATTTTTCCGTAGCTATGTTTCACCTTTCGATCAAGATGGTTTCTACAGGTATGCGGTTTGATGCCACCATCTGTCAGTCGATGCCTTTAAATAGCGGAAGCTGCGTAAACAACTATAGATCTTACTGCACGTTACTTCCGTTCGAAAAAAGGATCAGATTTACTTAAAGAAGTTTTACTTCGAAAACAAACGCAACGTGTGCAGTTCTATCGAGAAGTTGACTTTTGCACGCGAGACCTTATTGGGATGTCCCACTAAAATCGGAACGTCTGACAACGCTGGTGGTGTCGTAAATTAATTGAATAATTTTTGGGAACAGCCACATAAAGGAACTCTTAATAGACTGTTACTTCGTTTGGCTTTTGCTTGAGAACTGTTTAAAGTGTGATCAGATAGAGAACGAAAATAATGACTGTACTGAATTTAAGGGTCTTTGTCGAATCACACAATGGTTTGCACTAACTGTTTTCGGATGGACATTCTGTATAATATATATTGTGCCCAAGTTGGAACATATAAATTGATAACGACTAACACACACATGTACGTAAATTTTTGAATGCAATCCTATGTGTGTACAATACACACACACACACATATGATAGGTACCTAGTACCTACTACGTACTGTATGCGGATATGTAAAGATTTCAGCCGTAATCTCTCGCTCTACTTTAAATAGCACCGCGGGTGTCAGAAGTTTACAGTCCGGAATGGCTGGATATCTCCAGTCCATAGACACATATCAGACCATACATATATAATATGCAAAGTACCCCACATCTCTGCTATGGCATGACGCTTCAGCGGCGCACTGTGTTCCATTTTTGGGGTTCCGTACCTCAAAAGGAAAAAAAATGATCCCTTATAGCAGAGATTCCCAGACTTTTTGACGTGATAACGTCTTATAAATTGATGAAACACCAGCTGCACGCACGAAAAAGTGTAACGTTCCTAACGTTCCGCCTGACCCTGTGCGTGCAAGCGAGAGCGCAGTAGGCTTCGGCCCAAGTTTGACAGCTACTAAAATTTAGGTTATGTATTACGGAATACGTTATCACGTAAAACTATCGTCCGTAAACCGACTTTACAGACAACCAATTTTTTTCTCATAGACCACTTTCAAAATTTAGCTGGTTCCGGTGGACTCCCTACAGCTACATTTCTACCATATTCCCAAAACTCGACAAAAAATATTAGATCTAACATGAAAATTTGCGTTGCGGCTGAGTTCCAGCCACGAATTGGGTGTTTTCTAAATGAAATAAGTGAGAATTGATTGGTTAATTATTTAATTGATTGTGCTGTAAGTGGATGTCAAAAAAGTAAAGTTGGACAATCAAAAAAGTGATTCCATCCAACTTTACTTTTTTGACATCTACTCACAGCACAAGAAACCAATCAATTCCCACTTATTTCATTTAGAAAACTCCCTATTCGGGAGTGGTAACTGAACATGGAATATGAAAGTTTTTACAAGTAACAGTCGCTGAGCTTCTTAAAATATTATATGCCTACGTTGATAGGTAAAGTCAAGCTCTTCACTATCGAAAGCAGATACATTTTAGTGGACCCCCGCTTACGAATTGTGAACCCCCATTTTTTTGTCACGCCAACGTAGACCTCCGTCGAGTCTCCCATGGACCTCTGGGGGTCCACCTGGACCACTTTGTGACTTTGGGAACTAAGGCCTTATAGGATCACTTTGTTGTCCGTCCGTCGTTCTGTCAAGACTCTTGAAAATCAAAACCTACAGGGTACTTCCCGTTGACCTAGAATCATGAAAGGCAAAAAGCTATGTCTTATAGTACAAATAAAGAGAAAAATCCGAAAACCGTAAATTTATAGTTACGTCACAAAAAATAATGTTTTAAACCGCAGCAACATGCTACGCACGTACACATTAACGGTTCTAATACAAAGCAAGCGTCCGCTACCGGTGCTTTTATAGAGCATAATATGAGAACTCTCGCATACAACACGGTACGACAACTAGAGTACCTATATAGCCACGAGGTACAACACAGTTCAGTAGTCCATCTGAACTCATTGCAATTACACGCTTAGTTGGAAAACTGACCGCGACGTTTCCAATGGCTAAGCGGGGAAAATCTTCGAGACTCAAAACAATAAGTTTTCATAAAAGTTCAGTGAACTTTTCAATAGCTATATTATATTATATAATTATATTATAAAATAAACTACCATCAGAACTGAAAAACATAAAAAGTGAAGCTGTCTTTAAAAAACGTTTGAAAGAATTTTAATTAATAAATCATTTTATAACGTCCAGGAATTTTTAAACGATTAAATTTAATTGTATTTGTTGACAAGTCAAACATTAATGTATGTATCCTTTGACAACACTTATATAATATCTATATAGTATAGAATATAGATGAATATGAATATTTAGAGATGAAAGCGCGCCTCTGGGAAGCGACACACGACGACGACGACGGCGGCGGCGGTGGTGGTGTTGGCGGACGTAAGCTTAGCCAACCGTGGGTCTGTTCTCGTCTCCGATGTGTCGGACGGAAGCATCGATGGCAGTTCATGTATAAACGAACGACGCGTTACAACTACAAACATACATACTTACGTACATGTAACACACGATGGACTATTCACTTATCTCTTCTCGATATGACTGTGCTATATTAAAGTCTCTCACACACGGCGGCGTATCGCCTGTGTGGCGCTGTGGCAGGTAATGGCGTGCGAATCCGCGATAATATGTATGCCGATGTCGCTCACGTCGCCTCATCTCTCACTCGCTAGTGCTCCTCGCTAACTGTACAATTCTACCTATACTCTCTTATTTCCTACACACGGAGTACAGCACCTCCTCAGACATGGACCGTCTACATTAAGGTGATTCGTAAAAAAAAATTTTTTTTGCTCTTACTCTCTCAAATGTTTCTATTTAATGTAAAAAAATTCTTCACCAAAGATGAGCGTTTTAGCTATAGGGTTGCCACCTATAATGTCAATAAAAAAGCTCAAAAAAACCGGATATATGAGCTCTAAACCCGGACATAACTGCCAAGGAAAATTCTTATTTTACTGATGAAATTAAATAATACAGAAATAGTATAGATTAATTTTTGTGCCATATTTGGTGCAACTTAACGAACAAAATTAAAGTAATATATCGTCGGTCTAATTTTAAAACCCCGTAAGTCAATTTTGGTTATTTTTTACGAGGTTTTACAGAAGTGTAGGTACTAAAATCCTAAAGCACTATAGCCTAAAATCATAATTTCATAAAATTTTGACTTACGAGGTTTTAAAATTAGACCGACGATATGGAATTTAACAAGCTTTCATTTAACTATATCTCTATTTTCTTTGGTAATTAAATTAAAGAGCCGTATAAAAATTAGAAAAACTAAACAATAACTCCTTTCTTTATTCTCTTGATAAGAAATGATTTATCTAGTCAAATTAAAACCTAGACTGTAAACAAAACCCCGCCCGGACGCCCGTAAAAAGAGGACAAATTCGGGTAAATCCGGACGGATGGAAACCCTAGTTGTAGCTCAACTGTAAGAGGTCGTTTTTTAATTTTAGGTTCTTATTTAATTAACATGGAAATGTTTGTTTTTTTTTAATTTGAACTCATTTTTTTACAAATAACCATTATATATTCTTGAAGCTGAGTTTTTAAGCTTTCAAAAACTATAATAACGTATTAAGACCAATTACAGCCATCTGAAAATTACTGAATTTTTCACTACGGAGGACTTGTATACAATAATTTTTTATGTAGGCCTACATGATTATTTGAAAGTTTTTTTATAGAGTTTTTGAAAGCTTAAAGAGCTAGCTTCAAGAATGCATATAATGGTTGTTTGTAAAAAATCAGTTAGTAATTACAAGTAACTCTAATTAAAAAAAATGTCCGTGTTATTTGAATGGGAAACTAAAATTTAAAAAGCGATCTCTTAGAGTTGAGCTACAGCGCCCATCTTTGGTGAGGATTTTTTTTACATTAAGTAGAAACATTTGAGAGGGTAAGAGCAAAAAAAAATTTGTTTTAATCACCTAGTTTACATGTAACAAAGAACGTAGAGTTTAGATCAGAAATTTTAGTCTATTTGGGTTTATAGACGCATTTTTGAAGTAAAACTTCTTGTAGCACGGTGGAGTAAAATTCATTCTTGAGACTGAAAATGTAACGAACGTGTCGCAAATAAAAATCGGCTGTAGAACATCAAACTAAGTTGGCGGCGAAGTAGAATACATGCCTAGTGACTTAAAAGTCGTAGGTTCAATCACGGCAATTGGTGTCATTTTTATTTATTTATTTTTTGACAATTATACAGGTTTTACTTCTGTAGCGTGTAATGTAAAATACACAGTCTCTTTTTTATTTAAAAAAAATTCCACATCATAAATAAGTTGTATTATAAAAGCTTTAATGAAAATATCGGAGGAACAAATCGATTTAAAAATTGAATTACTGTATTTTCTATTGTTAAACTTAATAAGTCATAACTCTCCTTTTGGCTTTGCCAAACTAAGGCGATTCGTCCAAGTTTGCGACCTGTACAGCTCAGAACGCCAACTGTTATTCGCATTTTTCAGTTAAAAAGTTAGGATTTATTATGTTGACTCTAAATTGGCATTGACGCGAACAAATTTGCTTGACGTTCACGCAATGGAATTCATGGGAAAAAAATAGAGTCCCATCTAAAGCTGACATTAATACGAGTGAAAATAGACGTTTGTACGAACAACTTCCCTTGTAAGTTTTCTTCTTCGTATTTCTACACCATTGTATTATTAAACCAAGAATCTTGTTAAATACGTCACGTCTATCTGTTTTATCTATTATCTGTGTTTTTAATGTATTAATATCATGTGCTGACTGTTCACCATCAAATTCAGATGTTGCAAGGCGCCATCTAGTTTAATGATGCGAGTAGAATGTGAGATACGAGGGTGTTATCAACACATGATTACATTTAAAATCATATCTGTTTTATCTACATAGATTTCTTACATTTAACTTTTTGTAAAGAGAAGCGATTAAGTTTTAAGAATTCTTCAAAGCCTTTTGAAGCTCTGCTTTGTCAGCTCCATTAAATCACACATTTTTAACACACGTACACATTTGTGTACTCCAGGAATTCCAAACCATTTTATGTAGGTATCTGATAATCTGATGCGTGAATTATTATTTTCTGACGCAGTGTGACATTATGGTAAAACGAGCGCTCAGCCGGTTATAACAGTCACACAAGTCATAAAATCATTTGGCACGAGATCTATATAGTATTTGTGCACGTATCTTTTCTACACTAATATTAACTAGCTGCGAAGATGGAAATTACGTCACTGCGGGTTCGCGTGCTTGGTCACAAGATGGGTTTCAAAATTAGAACCGGGGCTATTTTTCATACTTGTTTTAAGCAAGCACCAATCAGTAATCTTCCCACGTGGGCGACATGGGCAAACGCCTACAAACAAAAATGACGTCACGGTGTGTGTTCTGTTCAGAGACAATAAACGTTCACTTTTGTTAACATTCGAACTTCCAAAATTAGAATTGGGGCTACTTTTTGGTGCTTGTTTCTGTGCTGGTTTTTAGCAAAAACCAATTAGACAAAAGTATTTTGTCACGTGAGCGACATGAACAAACGCCCACAAACAAAAATGGCGTCATGGTGTGTGTTCTGTTCAGAGACATTAAACGTTCACTTTTGTAAACATTCGAACTTCCAAAATTAGAATCTGGGCTACTTTTGGGTGATAGTTTCTGTGCTAGTTTTTAGCAAGAACCAATTAGACAACAGTATCTTGTCACGTGGGTGACATGAGAAAACGTCCACAAACAAAAATGGCGTCATAGTGTGTGTTCTGTTTAGAGACAATAAACGTCCACTTTCGTTGACATTTGAACAGTCATGGCGCGCGCACCATGCCCGTTTACAAAATAACGCATTGTGTGGAGTCATCACGGAATCCAGCACCACAGCACGTTTGAAACCAAGCAAGGAATCTAGCAGCAAAATCAACCTCGTGTGCAGCGACCTTAAGTACACCGGTTGGGAATCCTTTGTATGTGCACGCACACATCGATATAGGCGATTTGCATGAATACGACTTATACGACTTCCAGTTGGTATAGTTACACACTATAACTCGTGAACATATCCGGTTATTACAGTTTTCACCATTATAATACATGCTAGCTACTATAATATATGTACGTTACATTACATTACATTATATCGACGACATGATAGTTTTCTCTTTCGCAACACTGATTTTTGATGTTATGTTGCATTGATTTCTTATCGCGATACATGCTCTGCATGTAAATACGGGAGTCTCCTGTTCAGTGACGGATTTAGGCATGGGCAACGTGGGTTGCTGCCCAGGGTGCTGATTTTTTTGGGGGCGACAAATTCTTATAGACTACATTTTTTTTAATGTTACAAAAAATAATACCAATTATTCGAAAGTCTGCATGTTGTCAAAGTCTAGAAACATTTGCTTGACGACTTTAATTGTCCTTTCAAATTCAATACTAGCGGCCCGGTCCGGTTTCGCTCGAGTTTATAGATTGCCACCCTTTTTTCGTCGACTTACGTTGCAAAATTGATATCCACGAAAAGTGCTTAACGTTAAAATGGGCTATCCTTAAAAGATAGGCATATGCTATCGCGGACTTTTCTGTAGACCTATAAAAGAGGAACAATTCCACCATACATTGTTTTGTTATATTTCAAAGGGTTAGGGACCGTTTTCGATGAAAGCTCCCAGTCGGCTTGATTTTTCCCGTCATCTTCAACAATCATCGTCATATTTACACAAAACATTAATGAATTATACACATAATCCTTTCTCTCGAATCACTCCGTCCATTGGTAAAAACCGTATGAAAATTCCCTCGGTAGTTTTTGAGTTTATCGCGTTCAGACAGACAGACAGGCAGACACGGCGGTGGACTTTGTTTTATGATATTATGTAGTGATTCGCTTCTATCAATTAAATACAAATTAGTGCGTGATTCATGTTCTCCAAGAGCTGATTGGTTGACTTACTACCGTCTAATCAGTGTACCAACTTCTTAACTGCATCTGTTCATATTTGTTTACTTCCCTGACTCCCCGGAAATTTTTCACAAATTACATTTTTTAAATACAAGGGAGTCAGAGGCAATGTAAAACGACCCAGCTTAGGCGTTGCGTGGGGTAGGTGCTTTTAGGTAAGGAATTTGATGATTCCTCTGTGCCTCTGGTTCCTAACTTCCCCACGAACCGCTTTTCGAATTCAAGAAGCTGGCATTTAGAGACAATGTGAAACAGCCCAGGTTAGGGTGGCATTCAATCTAAATCCGGCACTGCTCCTGTTTACGCGAATAATTGTTGCAATGTTTCTTGATTAAATAAATTTACGTAATTGAGTCGAAGAAGTACTAAAGGACGACGATTCCAGTGTATCAAAAGTACTGAAGTTCATTACATAACCTAAAAGAAAAAAAAGTAAAATTTATTAAAATGTGGTTGTCTATATTATTTTCAGATATTATTAGTGACACACATTCAGAGCTGGGCGAAGCACTGAAGAAGCTTCATTACATGCTCGATTTATTCAAGCGACAAGAATCTTAATTTTCGAAAATTCTTAAAACCATCGAACACTTACTAAAGTTCTTAAAAAAAGCATCCTTAATGCATAATACGCTTGTCGAATGCTTAAACGATTTATAAAGCTTAGTTGTTTAATAATTAGTAGCAAATACTTTAAGCATCGAGCATCTGTACAAAATGCTTTTAAGCATTATAACTAAGTTTTCGTTACTGCCCAGCTCTAATTATGTTGGCATGTTTACCAATGGCCAAGAGTATATATTACGGGTATATTTTGTACAATGTAATTTTGTTATTGAATAGAAGATATTAATTTTTATTTTATTTTTTCAGGTAAGTTCCTCTTCCTATCGGGACTATATGCAGATCTTAAAACCGTATGTATTTTAAAATTGTTTTCTAGTAACTCTTAATTTTTAGGGTTTCGTACCCGAAGGGTGCCCAACGGGACCATATTACTAAGCCTCCGCTGTCCGCCCGTCTGTCTGTCAGCGGGCAGTATCTCATGAACCGTATAATAGGTAGAGAATTGACATTTTCACAGAGTGTGTATTTCTATTGCCGCTATATAACAGAAAATAATGAAAAACCAAGGTGGAGAATTTCAAAATGGCCGCCATACAAATTAGAAAAAAAAATCTCCGATTTAGCTAATATTGGACATGCGTGTTCTGTCCTATTAAAATTATACGAGAATGAAAAATAAAACCAAGACGTCAAATTTCAAAATGGTCGCCATGTAAATATAAAAAAAACCCGATTAAGCTGGTATTGGTCATGCGTGTAAAAAGTAGTATAGTGTTATATCTTGTACGATGATACGAAACCCTTCGTGTGCGAGTCCGACTCGCACTAGACCGGTTTTTTTAATTACCTATTATAATAATTATTATTAGATCAATTTTAAATTTACCAAGATAGTGTAATTTTAGCGTTAATATTTTGCACTGCTTTTGTAGGAATGTATGTTTGTTGCGTTTGTTACTTTGTATGGAATATTTATATAAACATATAATATTGTTTTGAATTCTTTGTACAAACTATTGATAACTTTTTGTTTATTTAAAATTTTTATTAATCTCAAAGTTTTTTTATTCAAGAGTTTGATAAATGATAATGCACAACTGTTCTATACTACTTTCATTCAAATATTTTAATTTAACTTTTACGGCCACGATAAATAAGTTATTATGAAAAAACTGATGAGTCGTGACGACCGAACCTGTTTGTTGAAACAGTTTATAGTACCTAAAACAGTTCGTCACAACTAATCAGAATTTTGCATACTATACTAAAGTTTTCTGATTGTCAGCGAGAGCTTTACAATTATGTGGGAACAACGGGATTAGTGATCAGGGATTTGGTGAAATGGCTGTTGGAACAAAAAAAAAAATGCACTAAACATACTTTTGACGTTCGCGGACGGACTGATCGACGCCTAGACGTTCTACGGCACGATGTGTAACATTAGTTATAGTAACTAACAAGTAAAAATATAGTAAGTCATGAATTCAAGATATATTCAAATATGTCAAACTGCAAAATTACAATAATAAATAATCTTTATTAGTTCTAGATTAAAGCACTGGCTCTTTTTCAACCTAACCCCTTTCACTAGAAATTACAGTAATTTTGACATTTATTCATGACTTACTATATTCGTAGTTACTACAAATATGATATTTGTGCTGGGTGACGCCATCCGTACTGAGAACGACATAGCGCGGTCAATTCTGAAACTTTAAAACTTGGAAGTAGCATAACTCTGCTATTTTTAAAGATATTACAAATATTCTTTCGTCATAATAATTTTTAGGACTATAATAATAAAAAAATTGGGACGCTTCATAATTGCAACGGGAATATTTTTTTAAAGAAAACATCTACTTTCATAAATAATATGACAAATGTGAAACATAAATCTAAGCGAAATCCTAGTATCTAACTAAATTTTGCCCTGTCAAAACTTGCCAATATAATATTACTATACGCATAGTGATTATTATTATTTACCCACGCTAAAACAGAGAAGCCCTATGTTATAATGCAACGCATACACACAGCAAACATTACGCGCTGTCATTTAATGAAATACTAGTAACTGAAAAATGTAACGACCTATCATCACAGTGTCGCGCCAATTGCACTTTTTACTCAGATCAAAGCGCGCCATTAAATGTTATAGTGATATATATTTTATATAGAGCGGGGCGGAAAACGTTGAGGCCCCTGTCCTCGTCCAGCTACTGTGTTTACCAAGCTCTTTATCGTGATTTAGCAATGAAGGTTAACTATTTAGCCGTTTGAACCTAATTTCCTTTCTGATAAAATATGTTTGTCGCTATATGTGTGTAGATTTTTTCAAATGCATTAATGTTGATATTTTGTATAGATATTATTTATATACGTACTAGTTTTAAAACATTCGTCTGTTGTACCTATAGGTACGTAGCTTAGCGATATGAGTGAACCTAACCTGACATGGGAGACGATAGTTCGCAAGTCGACCGTGTTGTGTATTAAAGCGTTGATATCGCCGGGATGATAACACAACAAACACACAAACAGCACGAATATTCCATTTTGAAAACGTTCGTTATCGCACCAGGGCCGGTCGACGACGGCAAATGTGTGTGTGTGCGCTCTGGTTCCACAATGAGGAATGGACAAACTTTGTTAACTAGAAATCTAAGCCTTCTAAGATTCCGCATAGGCGAGCGATTTGACCCACGGTGTTTTAATCGCCATGACGCAGCATTTTGTTTAATTATCATAAAGATATTTTTAAACGTAATTAGATAGATAGATTTTTTATATGGATGTGTTCAGTCGTTAAAATATGAAAGAAGACAAACAGACGTTTCGCTTTTATTATATAAGTATTCTGAGGTCCGTAAAGCTGCCAGTGTAAAATGGACAGAATCGAATAAGTTTTGGCTTACAATTTAGTGCTATTTTGGTGCTGCATTCGCGAATTTAGTGCGCTTTATAATACTGACTAATTAACAGGCATGCTAACTTTTCATTAAGTTATCATTGCATTGATAGAATATTGTAATAAATATTAACAGATGAACCCAGTTAATACGCCATCAATTAGTGCTCAAAAAGTGCTATGCAGAAAATAAAAAAAGTTCACGATAATGAACGATACGTCAAAAAATATATTTTTTTTAATTTTCAAGACCTAACACAGCTAGCTTAATACTAAAAGAACATGCAAAAATGGAAAAGAGCATACAAAAATGTAGAGAATCGTATAATTTTTGGCTTAAAATTTAGTGCTATTTTGGTGCTGCAATTAACTAAAGGAGTTATGCGAACACCGTCTTTGCATTTTTTTTTGCTGTTGCTCTTGTAACTTTTATAAGCACAGAATTTCAAGGTTGGATTTCAATTCCTTGTCTGCCTCGAAATTCATTTTTTTTCGACGTCTTACGCACAGAATTTCGAGCTTGATTTCAATTTCTTGTCTGCCTCGAAATTCTTTTTTTTAAGTTATAATCTTAAGATTCAATCGCCTCAAGTTTTTGATTTTAGCACAGTTTTTACTTCTCCGAAGTTTTTTTTTTAAGTTACAATATACATGACCTCAGCTGCCAAACTGCCGAGAATTTACAATCATCTACCCTATTGAAAATAATGTGTTGTTCCAATCCAATCAACTATCAGCTAACAATAGTTCGATATAAAATTGTAGTTTTAAGGTTCGCGCATCCCTCATAGCGGCTGGCGACGTCGAGCAGCGCGGCGGCGTATTACGGCAGCGACCGTTATCGCTGTGCGCGCCGCAGATTTCTTATCACTGCCGTACACAGTTTCACATACAAGCACGCTCTGTTGTATATCACGTATGTGTGTGTAGTGCAGTATATAATATGTGTGTGTGTGAGAGGGCGCTGTGTATGGAAGGGGTGCCGCTTTCTTTGCACACACCGTCTTAACCCCCTGTGTAAGTTGCACTACATTATTGCGTTTACCTAAACACCGAAAAATTAAAACTACGCCATCGTACGTTAATGATTTACTTTTTAATTAAGTCAGTCTGTTTATTATTTGGCTGATCAGAAATTAAAGAATAGTTATTTAATAATTAGGAAGAAAACAAAACTACTGATAGATTGATTGATATTTCAGCTCTTATAACATATGAACTTAAAATTAAAAAAAATTGTTCTATCGAAAAAGTTATAATTGTTAAATTTAAAAGTATAGAAGTTTCACACCAGTCATGTGTCCTATGACAACGCCTTTTTTTGTTAACATCAGAAAAATCATCATTCACATTTTTAAATTTAATTATGAAAATAAATATTTAAATTTATAATTTTGCTCAGTAATTTAGCCAAAACAAACGTGAAATGAGCATAGAACTATGTCCCTAGTTAATATTAATAAGAGACAGTAACAGCGTTTCAACAGTTTCATTTTGGTTTCATGATAATACCGTATATCGAATTGATCGTTTGGAAAGCGTTCACAAACGATCACAAATTCGGTTGGAGTGCTTAAAGAACCGTTCGACAACCGTCCATATCTCAGTTGTAACGCGTTTGACGTTCTGCGCATGAGCGTGGGTAGTATTACGGTTCGTTCACCACATTGTGCTCTATCTAATTCTTTTTTCTAAATCTATTTATCTCTATCATGTCGCTTTTTCGTTTTATCAACTCACGAACCGACCCTCGCTATAAAAGTTTCGCATCAGTAATTGCGTAAATTGTGGAAAATAATCTCTGGCGTTTGTACCTACTTTGGTGATTCTACAGCACTCCAATAGTTCACTTGTAACACAGCCGTCGTACATAGAAGTAGTGTGAATTTAATTGCATTTCACTCGCGAAACACACACTTTTAAAGCATAAAACTTGTAAATACATTTGTTATCTTTTATGTAAAGTGTTTAAGAATAGAATAATTAGAATAATTGCTAATACATCCGTACAAAACAGATAAAAACGTTGAGGTGTTCCCTATAATGTGAAAAACGTGCTCACTATAGTACTATGTTTCCCAACAAAAACATAAATGTGAACAAAGGAGCCAAGCTTGGTACCTAGAAAAAATAATTACCCGACTGCAGCGAAGCCAAATGGAAGGGTTAATGAGTTTAGCAGTCTATGTAGCGCCTAAACTATGATCCGATTTTGATAAATAATGTGTAAATCGATTCGTTATTATGGCCCGGGTAACATAGGCTGCATTTATTTTGAATTTTTGTCCCAGAGGGTAACAAATAGAAAAGAAAAAATAAGTTACAAAAAAAAAATTTAATAAAAAATATCATATTTTTAAAGGGATATGCCTTGAAAAAATTGCAAAAATTGATTTCTTTAATATACTTTTGAAATTTAGAAAGCATACAGAAAAAAAACAGTAACAGCTCTTAGTAATGCAGTGTAAGCAGCAAGTCTTTAAGAGCGATGGTGGTTCAGTGGTAAAATGTTCGTCTGCCACGCGGACGCCCTGTGATCTATTACTGGCCGATGCACTTATCCTTTTTGTTTTTAGAATTGCTAATAATTAACTTGATTTATTTATATTTTTTATTTTTAGAATTGTAAATCACTTGATTATTTTTTTTTATACTCACTCACTTATCAAAACTTTTAATGTTTCCCGTAAAATCTTGTTCGGCGCGAAAGAAGATTGTATAGCACAAGTAAAGAAAAAAATCCGAAAATCATAAATTTCTGATTTTATATATAGAATTATTATATGACAAATTGAATTTTTATGAAATAACGGTACGGAACATTTTGAGCGCGAGTTCTACTCGCACTTGTCCGTCTTTTTTTTAGTATTATTGACTGTTCTCTCTTTTATGATATAAAAAATGAGTTTATTCAACTCATGCGCGTTATTCATGTTTTATCATGCCTAAAAACCGAACCCTAAATAGCCATTTACAGTCTGGTGAAAATTACTTGTCATAACTCAATGAAGATTCCTACTAGCTCGGCCATTGTGGAGTAATGAAAATAAACGTAACTATTTTCTGAGTCGTATCGAAATAGTCGGTAACAACAACTCCGTTGTTACCCATTGAGGCTAAAATTGAGAGGCCGAATGTTTTCGACATGGAGTTTATTCATAACCGGCTAACCTCAAACCAAAACATTGAATCGTGCTGTTTGGTGCTGTTAGTAGAGACAATTTTTTTTATAAAGAAATAAATAGATATTTACAACATCTCATTAATAACAATAAATAAAACATGAATAACGCGCAATTGTTGAATAAAATTATGGGCGTAACTTGTAGGCTAAGCCATAACCTGTCAGAGCCATGAATGACTTAGACTACTAGTTACGCCAATAACTATTATAGAAATAAACTCGTGGGTCATTTAAAAAGCCTGCATGGATCATAGGTTCGCCAACACTAGCCTAGAGTTATGATCGCTTACTACTGTTAAAATGTAATGTTTTGCTAGGGTAGATGGCATATGACCACGGCTATTCTCAGATGAAAATATTTTTTTGTTTCATACTTTCCAGTAGTCGGGTTTTAGTTTTTGAACTTATATTTTTAAGTTACTAATTTCATTTTTTTGCAGTCGGTTTCTTGTTTTAATAAATAATTAATTTTTTCACATTTATGTTTTTGTTGGGATATCAATCATATCACTAATTTTTGTAAAGGTACAGACTGGCAGACTAGTCGTTACCTGCGGCTTTACACCCGATTGTGATGAAACAATGTTGTATATGTTACCGGCCAAACCCGATTTCAGGACAAACTAGTTCAGCCTAGGCCAAACTAGTTTGGCCTAAGCTCGATAGGACAAACTAGTTTAGCCTAGGTCAAACTAGTCTGGCCTATGCTCGATAGGACAAACTAGTTTAGCCTAGGTTGAACTAGTTTGTCCTAGGATAAACTAGTATGGCCTACTCCGGACTAATGTTGCCGAATCGAATAGGTATAGAAAGACAAAGATAGGAAGTGTTTTTGCAACAAAAGAAAGTTTTAAGGTTATACACCCGATAGAGCAATGTATAGAGTATACGCTGAAATTTTAATATGTAATTATGGATATCTCATACATTCAACTGCATTTTTTAAAAAACATTGGCCGTCTAGTTTTCAAGTAATTAAATATTAAAAATGAGATTTTTAACACAATGATAAATGAGAAGACCGACCGGAAGTGTATATAAAAATAAGATTAAACCAAATTGGCTATAGAAAAATTAAAAAAAAAATGTTTATTCGAAAGTTTGACTCTTTTAGATAAAGTAAAAATTAAAAAAACTAAACTTTCCCGTGCAGTTTTGGAGAAATATTAATTAAAAATTTTCGAAACAACTCACAAAATCTCTATTTTCTAGATTTGAATTATATCACCATGAAAACCAGATAATGTACTGTAACAGTTTGAATTCTTGAGCCCAAAATAAATAAAAATTCGAGCCTATGCATAAACATATCAAAATTACTAATTTGACATTGTATGAAATCAAATCTTGTTTAGAAAGGCACTCGTTCGTCGAGCAGCAACAAAGCGAGACCGAATGAGTATAGCTTGTGCGGGAGTGTGAGTGAGATGAGAGTTCAGTACGGTGTTTTGCGTTCCGTAGCTTGAACAGACGGGGGACTGGCAATTTCGCCTTCATGAGAAGCGGATCGTCTTTTTTGATTGCTGAGATAGAGTTCTGATAATATTTTGGCGTATTGGATTTTGAGTTTTTTGGTGGTACAGCGTTGAATTATTGCTTAGATTAGTCAATTGTTGACTGTTAGGAATTGGATTTTGTGTTGTTTGGATATTTTATTCCTCCTTGAAATTACATCAAAAGAAAAAGGATCTTTGGTTCACTTTCCCTCCGTGATTGTCATCAAGGACCTGCATTGTGTTATTTCATCCGTGTAGTTTGTTTGTTGTGGATATTGTTTGTAAGGCTCTGACAATTTTTGGGCGAATGAATTTGTCTTATTGTCGATGTTTCGAGTTACCTTTAAATCTCTCGCATTGTAAAAAATACAAATAATTAACAACAATCACAGTATTTAATTTTTAGTGATGATTAAGCAGGTCAGTGGCTTGCATTACTCTTTTCAATATTCTTACATCGACAATATATTATAAACTGATTTAAAGTCCATTCTGGTCGTTTTATATTAGTTTATTTATAGTCAATTGTGTTGTTTATTCAGTAGGCCAGTGGCGTACTAACTTCCTTGGTGAAGAGCCTTGGATTGTCTTCCACGCGACAGTGGCTTCGTCGTTTGAGGAATTGCTAGTCAACAGCTTTTTAATGTGTTTCGTGTATGAGATTTTTTTAATTGTGACGCAGTAGTCACTGCGTGGTTTTTGTAGAGTATTTTTGTCTGGTAGTGGCGCGGCTTGTGGTCGTACGTTGTTGGGGTTTGTGTCCTTTATTTATTTATTTATTTTCGTGTTTTACATATTGCGGTTAAATTTGTTATCTTTTAAAATAAAATTTCTAAATTATTTATTTTTTTTTCGTTAATTATTGAAGGAAATTTAGGTTGCTCTCTTTCTGGTGCACTCAAACCTGGACAGTTTGAGCTTGCTTCGCACAGTTAAAGTCCTGGCGCCCTTTATAACCGGTCGGTTAAAA
Source organism: Xanthostigma xanthostigma (assembly GCA_963575645.1). Lineage (NCBI taxonomy): Eukaryota > Metazoa > Arthropoda > Insecta > Raphidioptera > Raphidiidae > Xanthostigma > Xanthostigma xanthostigma. Next base: position 21,980,194 of record OY754468.1, read on the forward strand.
ACTAGTGCGAGTCTTTTATTATCTCCAAAAGTCGTCTAATTTCCTTGATTGTTTGTTTTAGTCATTTTTGTTTTAGTGGTTGGAGGTCGGATTATTATTTTAGGCTTCGGCCGTTTCTTTAAATGTTTGTGTAGTCGCTATTTCTCTAGAAAGTGGAAGTATTCGCACTTAGTTTGGAAATTTTATACACCTGGTTGCCAAATTTGTATCTCTCCTATTGGTATCCACGCTCTGCGCCGCTGAGTAAGCTAGCCGGTGGTTGCCTAGTAGACTGGTTAATTTTGACTGCTTTTACATTAATTATTTTCGGCTGGTTAACCGTCATAGTACATAACTAAAACTTCAAAATTGGATATTATCTCATTTACCGTATATTGGAAACTGAATTTTTAATATCCAATAACTCAAAAACTATACGTCTAACGGTTCAAAGGTTTTTAAAAACAAAACCGTAAGATAAAATCTTTCATGCACATTGGGTTTAATTAAATATACTGCTAAAATCAAAACTTTATGGTATATGTCAAATTTGCCATGTCAATACATATTGTATATAGCTGTTTAATGATTGTTATAAATAATATGAAGAATTTTAATTATCATACTGTGATTCATAGTCATGATACTAGAAAAAAGTTAAATCTCTGCCTACCATTACACAAATATGCTAAGACTACATACATACCAAATTTTTATGATATACCTACAATGTTTTAATAAATTACCACTCGAAACAAGAATTTTAGAATCAAGAAATTTTAAAAGAAAGGTAAAGAAATTTTTATTAAAAAATTGTTTCTCCAGCATAAAAGAATTCTTTGACTTTAATTATTGTACGAATGACAATAAACCTTATTATTATTATTATTTTAAAAAATCATGATTATTTTCCTAAACTAGTTTAGCCTAGGCTAAACTAGTTTGTCCTATCGAGCTTAGGCCAGACTAGTTTGGCCTAGGCTAAACTAGTTTGTCCTATCGAGCTTAGGCCAAACTAGTTTGGCCTAGGCTGAACTAGTTTGTCCTGAAATCGGGTTTGGCCGGTAACATATACAACGTTTGAAATTGTCAGTACTTACATTCTGGTTCTTTTTATGTTAAAACTAAAATAATGTTTATACAAAACACTGACAATATTTTGTAAATGGCTTGCGACAGACGCATTGATGCATTTATGCGGCAGTACAGAACAATAAACAACTTCACGTCAGTGACAGATGTAAATATTGAAAGTATCAACATATTATCCGTATTTACTGTACATCTACATAATGCTATCAAAGAAGTCAATTGTGTGCTCGATTATATGCAGTCAAAAATGCTATAGACTTTTTGATATGAAACATCTACTGGCGCGTATGGATGGAAGTAAAAACGTGCAAAAGCCGTGATGCACGGCGCTGATCATGACGCGTCGTTACGTTTAATTTAATTTCTAGAATTTCGTTGGACATTGCGCGTGTGCACAAAACAAACGAAAATTCTGGCGAGAAAGTGTGATGCACATTGCGCAATACTCAATAAAGTGAGCAAGAAACCGAATTCACGGATCGAGGTTCCTTATACAGTAGAACCTCTTAAGTCGAACCTCGATAAGTCAAAAACTCGATAAAATGCTTTGTTCTCTTCCTTTCAAGCCCCAAAACCTCCATTACTCCAAATCTCAACCCTGTATAGGTCGAAATAATCAGCCATTTTGATACAATATATTTTCCCTTCATAACTCGAAAAAATAAATTTTGAATATAGCAACTCAAAATTAGTTAGAATGAATCTCAACCTCTGCAAGTCGAATATTTCCTTACAAAATCCGCTTAAATCAAAATCCTTCATAAGTCGAAAATTCTATAACTCGAATTTTTTGGCGTCTCCCTTGAAATTAGTATTGATTGGTGTTTCTAGTAGTTTTTGAAACGTTGACTGAATATTCAAGGAACCAACAAAATAGTCTGTTGTACGGAATCGTGAATCAGACAGTCAGTCAGTCAGTCGGACTGTTTAGTTGTATGCAGGATGTGCATTAATAATGTGCATAATATATAAAAAGGTTTGCGCAATTCGTTTGACTTTAATCGTTGCACAGTGAAATGAGATTATATACTGAAATGTATAAATTTCTTTCAGTTTTACATTTAACATCGTGCAGACAGATCCCTGCAATATATCGATAGTGATCGCGATTTTTTATATGTGCAACAGTTAAAACTGATTTAGCGCACATCGCAGGGTACTCGGTGATATTTTAAAGTCATGTTTCGATAATACAGAGGCGGAGTAGTACTCTATTCAGTTTCTTTTTTATAAGTACACCTAACATTGATTATGCTTTGGCAGCGTAAGGGAAGGGTCTGAGGAGAGTCTTCCAAGTAGTGTTCAACTCTCCGCCTTTTTTAACACTCTTATATTAACTTGTATATATGACTTATATCATGTATGGTATGTATGAACGAATGTATGTAAAAGGAATATTTCAATTTAATTTTCACTCACTTCCATATGTCTGAATAATATGAATTTTTGCACACGTATTAAGGGGGTTAAGTACTCTAGAACACTCCAAAAATACCCGCTTTTTGAGATTTTTTGAAAAAACTACAGACATTGAAATTAATACTGTAGTTTAATAGAACTTTTAAGAAGGTAACGACATTTAAAAACAAAATTTGGACCCCATAGGAGCCTACACATATTGATTAGTTAAAAAATCCTTGCAGCTAAATCCACCTCTGCCCTCCGTACATTCCACAGCCGCCATGAAGCAATCTGGAACAAAATTTCCAAAGCTAAATTAATTTTAATACGTGTAGTTTCCATGTGACATTAAATTTATGCCAAAATAATTATTATAAAAAAAGTTAGAACCTTGCAATTGTCACAAAATAGCTATTTTTTTTATTTTACTTTTAAATGGCAAAAAAAAAATTTTGACGTGATAACGTCTTATAAATTGATGAATCACCAATATTATAAATTGATAAAACACCGGCTGCATGTTCGAAAAAGTGTAACGTAACGTTCCTAACGTTCCGCCTGACCCTGTGCGTGCTTTTTGCTAATTTCTCGCTCAATTTAAATCAGATCGGTTTGAAACCAGTCTTAAACGAAAGAGGAGAACATTTTACATAGATTTCGTATAACAGAATTTGCCTAAACAGTTTTTTTATACAAATTTATATAGAAAAATATTGTATACAAATTTATATAGAAAAATAGCTGTATAAATGCAATGTTGTGTAATGCATGGCGCGACGCGGTCGGTTGTCTTTGTTTGCCGTACATGGAAATTAGAAGCAAACGTATATCTTGTCTTAACATGAAAACAGCTGCATTTCTAATGTTTAATTCAATTTTTTAACATTAGTATATTGTGAAATGCAAAGCCTTCTAAGTTAAGTATTGGAATAACTAATTATTATTAGAACATAATACTTTGTAAGTTGCAAACGTCACTTTTGACATTTCTTATCATTCCGACACCAAGGATAAGCGGATTGAAACCAAATTTTGGGAGGTTTAGGTTATGTATTACGGAATACGTTATCACGTAAAACTATCGTCCGTAAACCGACTTTACAGACAACCAATTTTTTTTCAAGAAAAAAAAAGCAGGCAATGCCACGTGGAAACTACAAGTATTAAAATTAATTTAGCTTTGGAAATTTTGTTCCAGATTGCTTCATGAAAAAATCTTATCTTATGTGTTATAAAAATGCTTTGAATTGTAATTTTCAAGAGTACCTATTTATTAAAAAAAAATTGACTCCTCACCCCACTTGCACACTTTTATATACGTTTTGATCATTTTTACTCCCATATACTTTTGTACCGCGCAGTCAACGAAAAAATTATAATGGTTCTAATTTTTTTTAATAGATACCTATAGTTATAGTCAGGTATTTTTTCTCCACTTACTAACAAATCGGGGCAACTATTTGTAAACACATAGAAGATATTCTGACCATTTTTGAGTATTTTTGAGTAATTCTGCGATTCGTGGTACGCATTTGATTGCGGTCATTTACTGTGTAGCGTGAAAAGAACAGATAACATCTGGCAAAGTTCACGTCTGTTTTTATATTAAAAATTGAGGTCTGATTCTTTGATAATGTTTTTTGATGGATATTTTCCATTAGATTATCTACACAGTACATACATGTTCACAGTTTGTGACAGGGCTATCTCTTTGTATCATTTTATGTATATTTTAAATTAGATTATATAAACAGACGTAAGTGCATCAAAATAGTTTTAAGATAGTTATCGAAATCCGGGTACGATATTGACTTATTCAGACAGCTTATCAAACTATATCTGTGGGCACGAATAAAAACAGCTTATGTTGAAACTGGAGTAAAATAATCTTTCACTGAAATGAAAAGAGAGAATTCCTGATCACATGCCTCCAAACACGTTTTGCCACACGAGCGTCGCATGTTTGAATGAAATTCACTCATTAACGTGCTATATCTATATAAATAAAAATGTATATATTATGTTCGTTTGTTCAAAACCGCAAATCTCCGAAATTTCTCCACCGATTGTTTTGAAATTCTGACACAACCTTGCATTCTAATACGCGCGTGTTATATATCTACTAGCGACAAATTGTATTTCGTTTGCGACCCGGCGTCTGAACTAATGAGCAAATTGAGCAAATTCTACCAGATTTGCTTCTGAACTAATAGCTTTGAGTGAATTCCAACAGATGTCGCTACTTGGAATTAAAACAGTTCTTTTGTTTGCTTCTGAACTAATAGCTTTGAGTAAATTCTAAGAGATGTCACTACATGTTACTAAAACAGTTTGTTTTCACAAAACACTGTAATTTTTTACAAAATATTTAATAAAAACTATCCTATAGCGTAAGTTGGACCAAGCAAGACACATTGACAAAATTTCATTAGCATCGATTCAGTGGTTTCGGAGATTAGCGCAGACGAACATCGTGACACGAGATTTTTATATACTACATAAAGATTATATAAATGTCACACCTGTGACATGTGAAAACATGCTTTTTTTTGAAAAACAGCGCCACACAACGCCATCTGCTGGACGTTAAAGCAACACACGCTATACTAAATATTTTATCGCAATGGGAGCGCTATCTGTTGAACGTTAAAGCATCACTCGCTGTACTAAGTATTTTACCGCAACGGGAGCGCCATTTGTTAAGCGTAATAGCAACACACGCAAACCAGACTGGGTCACTGCAACGTGTGGCGGGTACAGCTAGTTGTTAATAATAATTAAAGGACCCCGCACAAACCTTATATGAGATTCGCTACTCAGTTAAATTGATCGAAAATGGTTTTATTTTATAGGTTAAAGGTCCTTAAGAAAAGGGTCCATGAGCGCATAGCCTAAAAACCAATAGATTTGTAGCTACAGATATGTTTAGCTAGATTTTAGATATAGGGATATTCATTGAATTTACAAACATGTTTCATGTTCAACTTCTGAGCTTTTTTTTAGAAATAGAAAAACAGTAAAAAACCAGGTAATGTTTGACGGTCACCTGTATAAAATAATATAATATCATATTCGGATTTAGCGCACTCGAAAACATATTTCTAGAGCTTAGGATTTTTTAAGATTGTGAATTCAATTCTCGTATATCTAAAATCTCGCTAAACATATCTGTATAGGTGTAAATCTATTGGTTTTTAGGCTATGCGTCCATGAACACATTTTCTCAGTGACCTTTAAACTATATAAAATAAAACCGTTTTCGATCAATTTAACCGAGAACCAAATCCCATATGTTTTGTGCGGGGTCATTTGTCCAACTAAAAGCGGACCTGTTTGAAACGTAAAGATCATGGTTTCCAAGAATGTGTCCACATATCATTTCGATAAACTTTTTGAAATATCACGTCCCATGATCGGTGACACGGCTTGTATGCATACCATGTATGCGCCTGATATGATAATGAACGATAAGCACTCAAATAGCTTACGAGAACTGACCCCCGTCTTTGGCATTGATGATGTTTGGCCATCGCCATATGTGCAGTAAGCGATGTGCACTAATCGGGAATTTGCTGCAATCAGAATGCAGCCAGATATAGGATGACATTAGATAATGAATGCACCTCACTGTCAAGACAAACATTGATTATTATTATGTCAGCTATGCAATTATTATGTCTCATGCAAAGGAAATTTACCTATTGCGAATACGATAAATTGCATAGTATAGCACAACATATTGTAAATTGAGGTGTTACAGCGAAGTCGTTCCACATTTTTAAATTGCTATGGTGATGTAACGAATGTCAATTTTTAGACAATGCGAATGCGAATATTTTCTCCGATATTCACGACTGTAAATATTCAGTTTTCAAATCTGACGTTATTTGTCCAAGGTTATAATTTGACAGCTGATTGGCCTCGCAAGTCGCACGCACACATTTGTAGTGGTTCTGGGTACTAGGTTGATTATTATTAATCTTCTTAGTGGAAGTTTTGTTCTAAAAATATGTATTGAAGAAGATTTATTTGGTTGAGGAACAATTGAAAAGTTTGCTTTTTTTGAGGCCCTGATGATGAAATATATTTTTCGAAACGTTGGCCACAAGCGATACTCTGGTAAAGCTCATTTTTCAATTGTTCCTCAACCAAATAAATCTCCTTTAATTAATCTAAGTCTAAAGTTTTATTACCTAATGTTAAAGTAAAGGCTGGTAAAAGATATGCAATTATGTCTTTTATCAGCCTTCACTTTATAGGTGTATTCAATTCTCTTAACTCTTTCAGGTTTGATGGTCAGTTATCAAACCATCTATTGTAGATTTTTTAAAGGTTATTATCACGCCATCTTTATTGACATTTGCAGTGGTTAGTTTACTAACCACCTTCATTACATGCTATTATAAAACAAAGTCCCCCCGCCGCGTTTGTCTGTCTGTCTGAACGCGATAACTCAAAAACTAGCGAATGGATTTTTATACGGTTTTCACCAATGGATGGAGTGAGTCAAGAGAAAGTTTTATAAGTATAATTCATTAATGTTTTGTATATAAATTGGTTGAAATATGACAATGGTTGTTGAAGATGTCGGAAAAAAATCAAACCGACTGGGAGCTTTCATCGAAAATGCTGCTTAGTTCCTTTGAGATATAACAATACAATGTATGATGGAATTGTTCCTCTTTTATAGGTCTACAGAAAAGTCCGCGATGGCATGCGTCTATCTTTTAAAGATAACTTACTATACCCATTTTAATGTTAAGAGCTTTTCGTGGATATCAATTTTGGTTACGTTATTTAAACAATCGTTTTAACAGTCGCGAATTTTTTAATGGCTCTTCGAAATTTATCAACCAGAATACTGTTATACCCAAAAATTTGCCAATCATATGATTTTTTTTAAATATTCTTATAATATGGCTATAATTTCCAAAAGAATTAAATTAATAAAAAATAAATAACATTGGGGTTGATCTGTTTTTAAATTAGTACAATACTAGTTTTGTTGGAGATTCAGTTTTAAAAACATTTATCACATATTTTTTAGATGTCCAATCTCCACATACAGTTATTCTTTTGTATTGTAAATTTGATTACTCATATAATAATAATAAAGTAAATATAAAAATGACAAAATCTATTATATTTTAAAAATGATCCCGACGGTTTATCTATAATGAGTTTCAAAGTTGCATATCAATTAAAATAAAAAATAACGGTTGAAGTTTATCATGATATAATTTTCATTACTAAATAAAATAAAATTAAAAATTTTCAAAACCCACGACGAAAGTAAAAATATGTTATAATAGAAAAAGAATTAAATTCTAAAATCCCCCGACTTAACGCAGGTAAGTAACCAAAGAAAATCCGTCGCGGGGCTGCCATTCGCTGCCCTGAATTAAGAATAGAAGAATATAAATTGCAATATATTAGTTCATTTCAGGGCAGCCAAATGGCAGCCCCGCGACGGATTTTCTTTGGTTACTTACCTGCGTTAAGTCGGGGGATTTTAGAATTTTATTTAATTCTTTTTCTATTATACCTAACATATTTTTACTTTCGTCGTTGGTTTTTAAAATTTTTAATTTTATTTATTTTAAACTTTTTCGAGATTTTGTAAAAGTGTGTTTTGATCGTCTTGCCGAACTAGCGTACACAGTGTAACCATATCTGATACCCTAATTGTCGAATCGCGTTATGTGCGAGAGTGCTCATAATTGTGTTTTTAATAAATATCTATGTATATTGCTGTAAAAACCACTACTAACGAACGCTTGTTAGATCTGTTTGTTATGGTATTTTAAACGTACGTGTAATGCTGTAAAAAGCAGTAGTTCCGAACGCTTGTTAGATCTGTTCGTGCGTAGCACGTTTGTTACGGTTTTTTGTGCAGTGCAGCGCCCCCTGGGGCGTAATAATCGTAATAATATCTATCTAAGAACCATCTCACATGAATTACAAACCCTTTACAGAAAACCGCATCTGAATTGATCAAACCGTTTTCCAGATAAATGGCGACATTGGTCGAGTGCACAAACGCACATACAAACAAACGAACACACAATCTCTCACCCTAAACGCATATACATGCTCCGTTCCGTCGTGGGTAAAAAATGTGAGCCGTCGTGGAACTCCTCGTCGATTTGAAACATAAATTTAAACTTCGCCCTGTCAACTAACGAATAACTAACGAAATAACTAAATATGGCCTTGTAACTAAATTTTACTCTGTAATGAAATTTTGTCCTGCCAAGTATCGAAATTCTAGTAATTAAATATCGCCCTATAATAACATTTCATTATGTAACTAAATTTTTGCCCTGTTATCGAGTTGTTGCCTTTAACAAAAGCTAAGTTATAATCCAACGCATACACAAAGCAAGCGTCACGCGCTGTCATCTAACGAAATACTAGTAACCCTTTAATTAAAGCCATATTTAACGTAACCGTCCTCCCATAAAAGTGTCGCCCCAATTTCACGGTTAATTATCCCAGTTAAATGCGCCATCAATGAGCTTCTTTGTCGTGAAAATAATTATTGTTTTCTGGCTACCGATCCTGCTTTGCGCCCCTGAAAACGCCATGTCTAGAAATAAAATGAAATCATCTTTGCTGTGGGCATAAATACAGCATTATAATAATTATTATGTGTAGTTTATCGCCAACTATCTCGAATGAAAGACGACACAACAGCAGCGAACACAGCCCGTGAACTTAGCGTATCGGACAAAGATCTGTTGTTATCCGCGTATATGCCGCAGAGGTCATCGGCTTAATGTCAGAGGTCGTCATCAAGACATAGACTTGATGATAAGTGGCTGATAACAGCGTGCCATATGCGAGATGACAGAGATAGTTGTATGATGAACTCGCTGTGATTGGTTGAACCAGTTGTCTTATCATTGCGGCAGTTGCCATTGTTTGATAATGACTTCATTTTACGTATTTACATATCACCGAAAACTTTAATATTAATAATTTATTTTATTTTTCTAACTTACATGGCATTTGTTTTCTGTGATATGCTGTTCTATTTGTATCAAAATTGATTAAAAATTAAGTATACTTAGTACTTTGAAACTTAAGGTGCTTATTCGCATCTGACAGCTCTCAAATCTATTATTCGAAAATGTTGTTCTTTCAAAGTTGCTTAGGTTATATTAATTTTATTAACGACCACATTCACCGAACACTATTAAAGATAGAAGTTACTAATCTTGAAACAAATTTATTCGTTAGAATAAAATTTACTTTCAATTCACCAAGCAAAATATCAAGTAGAAAAGTTAGTTAAGGAATAAATTTACACTGCACTATACTCCTTGCTCTTTTTGTTGAATATTTTGACGTTCACCCAAAAATCCGACCGATGTCATTAGTGTAAACGTCAAAAAATGTTTCATAAAATAATACTGTTTTAGCCTAACCCAATTGCACCCAAAACTTCCACTAACTTTAATGTTTTACAACTGTACACTTCAGAAAAGGTTAATAAATAACACATAAATAAATTCACAAGAACAACTGTAGATATAATACTCCACGTTTATAGGTTAGGTATTATGATCTATGTGGCGGCCATTAATTATTATTTTTTCAGGCGAATAACAATTTATGCTCTCGCAATAAGACAGAATAGATTTATACTTGAAGTAAACATATCATTGGAAATGCACAACGCTTTTTTCGAGTAGCTATGGTAACCTGGAATTGAAATCATTTTTTGATTGAATTAAGGCCTTGCATTGGCAGACATTCTTTTGTCGGCCGACCATTAAATTGCATGGGCGTTCTTTTGACCATGCGGTCACCTCAAACCCTTAAATAGGCCGATTTTAAATAGTTTGTGACTCATTTAGTTAGGTCTGTCGATCAGATGATGATATTATAGCTGTGTAATTTAAAATTGCCTGTCAGTGTCAGATCTTCTTGTTTTAAAAAATTGAGAGCAGTCGTTTTTGGGACTCATTCTTCACATTAAAGAATTGAAAAAAAAGAACAAAATAAAAGATTATGCGTTTCTTTTGGTCGACTGCAAAATACAAAAAGTTCGCGTCAAATGGAAAATTTCGGTGAATAATGTGTTTTACTCATTTTGTAATATTTTTTTATAATAAAAGTCATATGCTGCGTTGCAGAAAGCATTGTTAAAAATTTTATGTGACAATGACTGTAGATTCTGAACATATAAGTACACTTTTGACACCTACTATCGTTGTAAAACTCCCTGTCGTGTAGAACATTAGATTGTGCGCACAAAAAAACAAATGACTGATCTACATTCAAAAAGATCGCTTCAAGTTAAATTTTAATCAATGCGTAGAAAAATGTTTCGATGTGGAAATTGAGCAAAAAACTATGTTAAATACATGTATACACAGTTTCATTCATTTTTGAGCAGGTTGAATTTTATAATTCTACAATGTTTTTTTCAGGGAAAAAATGTGTGGTCCCAATGTAAGATTCTTGTCAAGTTAGATTTTCTGACACTTCTTTCTGCAACCCAGCATTTCGTTTTCTAAGAAGGTATTATACTCAAGAGAATTTTGAAGATTAATTATTAGACAAAGTCCATAGCTGTAGAAATTAAATGTTTTTAATAAATTGTATTTATAGAAATTATTGCTCATAGCATCACATTCTTTTAAGAATGATAAGATTAAGATTGCAACAAACATAATATTTATGTTTAATATTTTATTAAGTTTATTACAATAATTTTGAAAAAAAAAAGACATGACTGTCGCGGCACACACGACCGAATAAAGTTTCTATTGGTATAGCTTTACACGCGATTGAGACGAAACACGGATGCATTCCCTTTATTTGGCACAGTTATTCCTTTCTCGACGTAGACCCCCCTAATAAATTTCAAAATTGATGATATTCACGTGATCAACGTTCTAACAAACCTTAAAATGACACCCATGTTGATTTTTAGACTACTTACCTCTTTTCACCCTCTGAAGGGGTTGTTTTTGAAAAAGCATGAAACACGTGTTTATATATTATTTGTTGACAAGAGTAATCCTGCGCATTCTCGAATTGATACATCTATCTTATATGATTTCTTAATGCAAATCGTTACACCCTTTTAGGGGTTGAATTTTCTTAAATTTGTAGCGAATGCCTACGTCATAATAACTATCTGTGTGCCAAATTTCAGTTCAATCCGTCCAGTGGTTTGAGCTGTGCGTTGATTCTTCATGCAAATTTTGAACCCTTTTTGCACTCTTTTAGGGATTGAATTTTCAAAAATCCGTCCTTAGCAGATGCCTGCGTCATAGTTACTATCTGTATGCCAAATTTCAACTCAATCGGTCAAGTGGTTTGATAGATCAGGCAGTCAGTCAATCAGTCACGGTTTCCTTTTATATATTATTTAGATTGATTTATATAGGGTTGCTGTAATTCGCATCATCAATGCTTGACACTCAAAAAAATTGGTTGTCTGTAAAGTCGGTTTACGGACGATAGTTTTACGTGATAACGTATTCCGTAATACATAACCTAAATTCTACATATAATAATTATAATAATTCGAATCTATGATATTGCATCTTTCGCTTCAAATTTAGGTTAATTTTATTTATTAAATTACTCACCACCTATAAAAATAATTTTTTTTATTAACTTTCTTTCTTCCGTATTTATTTAAGTCTCAAAGATTAACTGTCATAATATTTAGAAAACAATTGTTTTATTGTTTAAGTATATAAAATTCCAAAACCTACTTACAATATTTAAGTATTTTCATACGTCAAAAAATTGATTTTTATAATGATAAAATTTGTAAGAAAACGATTTTTTCGAGAGATGAGACCTAGCTAAAACGATTTTTTGCCCCCCAAAATCCCTTTTCAGTAAATTTCATCCAAATCGTTAGGGCCGTTTTCGAGAAAAGCACGCACAGGGTCAGGCGGAACGTTACGCGTTACGAACGTTAGGAACGTTACACTTTTTCGTGCATGCAGCCGGTGTTTTATCAATTTATAAGATTGGTGATTCATCAATTTATAAGACGTTATCACGTCAAAAAAACGTTACGAATTTTTTTGACGAATTTCGTTTCATCATCCAGCTCTACCCAGTATTGTATCCGTCAAGTTTTTTTAATTTTAGTACTATTCGCAGTACCTACATATATTAATACGTACATGATTTAGAGTTAGATGTAGGGTTGCCATATCTAACCAGGGCCTCGTCGGGACACTCGGGGGGGGGGAGGGGGGTAGAAATGAAACAAATTATACAACTATTTTTTTATTGACAACATTACATAGAACTTGCGGCAGAAGTCGTAGAGTATTTTGGTAGCAACGGTTGGTGGCGACAGCGGCGACTCGCGAAATCGGGACAAAATTGGGTCTTGTCGGGATGTCGGGACGAGAAGGTCCATAACGGTGACAGTCCCGATATATCGGGACGGATGGCAACCCTAGTTAGACGGATTTTAGATGGTGTTTTGAAATAAGCCAGTGCTCTTTATGGACGGTTGTTGACGCTCTATTAGTATAACTTGCGTCTGCGGCAGTTGACTCACGCTGGGGTCGCGTAGAGAGGATGAAAACACGAAACGTTTTATTGATTCACAAAATCTCATGTTCACACACACACACTGCACTGGCAACAGGTGGATCAAACTGTTACATAAGTGCCATACGCATACCTGTTTATATATTTGAATATCATAGCGCACGGAGTGCGCCGGCCAAGGTCTCGCAAAGCACTCTGCTATATTTATTATTTACACAAACCATTTCGAGACCTTTTCGACCCCCTCTATCTCCCAGACTAGTTACGCTATAGAAATGATTTTTTCCAGGGAGGCTAAGGTTATTGTAGGTAAATAAGCTGTAATCCAAATTTCATACGTTTAAGTGGAATAGTTTCCAAGATACGAGTGTCCAAAAATCACAATTTCGGGCATTCATTCATGTACTCCTAGATCATAATAAAGCAGTCGTGGCCAACCTATAACTCGCGGGTCACCAAGTAACCCGTTTGATACTTTCAAGTGATTCACTTCTTGAGTTCCACAAATGAACTATTATTATATCTAATATGTAAAAATGAATGTTTGCTATGATATAATGAAGTATGGTATATAACTAATAATATTTGTCTAGATAATATTTAAGTATATTAAATAAGAACATAACTTTTCAAAAAGTATTGAAATCCCACCAAAAACATAAATGTGAAAAAAGGGCCAAGTTCTCGTCAAAACTGCGATTTGTTATCTTAAAAAAATAACTGAAATGTAGAAAATATGCCAAGTTCCTTTCCTTCACGTTTATAAGTTTATACGCCAAACTTGGCAACTTTTCATTAAAGAAGTGATCATTATTGAGACCCTTGAAAACTTGCCAAGTTTGGCGTGTCAATTTATAAACGTGTAGACAAGGAACGCAATTTTGACGAAAACTTGGCCCTTTTATTCACATTTATGTTTTTGGTGGGATATATTATACACAAGCTTTTACCCGCCGCACTGGTTCGCTAGCGTTAACCCTTTTCCAGCTAAGAGCCGCGAGACGTATAGATTCATAGTAATTGTTCAAAACGACCTCCGTTTTGTTGACTGCAGCATTACTTTGAGGCAAAGCTTCTTTACTTAGTTTGTGAACTCACATTCCAGCAATTTTCAAAGACATGGCTGGAAAAAACAGAAGTCCTTTTTTTACGTTTTATAGGTATAAACTAGAACATATATAACTTCAGTTTCACCACGGCGTACAAGGAACGGTTGAACACAGTAAAGCGCAGGATGAGAAGCGCTGATCATTTTACAAGCAATAAGAGGCCATTTTATTTGGAAAACACTTACTATGCGTATTTTACATTAAATTTTATAAAGATCATAAAGATGTCTTCCGAAGTTTGATCTGGGTACGCGATTAAAAAGTCGGCATTGTATAGCGGATATCTTGTAGTAAGATTGATAAGTTTGTCCTTTGTAACGGCTGGTTTATGTAGGTAAACACACAATGCATATTACTCATGTGTAGTTGAAATCTGTGTACTACATAGTATGTTATACTAACAGTACTAGGAGTATAAAAAGTCAGGAGACTCTTTGTTCTAGTGGTCAATGAAGGCGTTAGAAATACAACAGTCGAAATCATATAAACATCATCTGTGTTTTGATGCCGTAACCATAATATTACATTACTTACGAAATCAATGAGAATTAATAAAAACAAGCCGCCATATTAGGTTCGTTCCAAGCAGCCGCGAACGGTAATAGAACCGTACACAGTCTTGTCACTGCGCAAGACTAATTTGCGCACTAGCTCAAAAATCGATACTGCGCAAGACAGTCTTGCGCAGTAACAAGACGGTGTACAGTTTTATTACCGTTCGCGGCTGCTTGGAACGAACTTTTGACATTTCTAGTGTCAAAAAAATTCCGATTAATCTGGTATTGGTCGTACATGTAAAAAGTACATAGTGATATATCTTTTACTGAGGTATGGAAGTGGAACTCTTATTGTGCGAGTCCGACTCGTACTTAACCTTTTCTTCAAACTAGAACGTTAAAACAGAACAAATGTCTAAAAATATTAGTATATAAAATGATTGATACTAAATGAATAATGTTGACTGGCTGTTTAGAACTCAAGATAATTATTTTTCTGAATGTAAACAATAATATTTATATGTATTAAAAACGCAATTATTTAGTATAGTATAAAACTATATGCTACAGCACTGTAAATGAAGAGTTTAATACTTGCTGATGGTAACTAACGAATTAGAAAATCTAAATCTAGAATTTACAAAAAAAAAATGGAGGCGGGAGTTTTAAATTATTAATTAAAATGAAAAACTAAGTAAAAAAAAAACAAGAAATTCGCAATTTTTTTTTGTTAATCCAAATTCTATAAAAAAAGCCGGTAGATTAAGAAAAACAACGGGAGAAATAGTAAAAAACGGTAGATCTACCGCTAAACCAGAAGATCTAGTAACACCATATATGTATTAATAACTATATCAAGCATTGTCTATTTACTCAATGTGCGGTGAGCGAAGGCAACAAAGCGTATCGAAAATATACATATATCTACGTCTCTTTTTTCGAAGTGATTCCTTGGTTATTAACCGACAATAACATGGAGTATATTTCTCTTTACCTATTAAAAGTTCTATGTCTTCATCTATGGTGTTACCCAATCAGAACCAACGAACTAGCTTACGACAAAAAAAGATAGAAATATATCCTGCATTCTAATGGTTCGATTGCAATTTTATTCCTACGCTTGGTATTTACAGTCGAACCTGGATAAGCAAGAGTTCAAGAGACCGCGATCTCTTTTTCGCTTATGGAGGTTTTTCACTAACCCGAGTTTCTAGCTACAGGAGTGGTCTTTCTCGCGTAGAGAGGTCTGTAAAAATACACATGTTTGTATTATTCAACATAGATAATAATTCGACATATAGATGCTATAAAAAAGAAAACAAAAAATCTTACACTAATATAAAGTAGTAGTCTCAGTTAGGGTTCACGAGTGAATGCGTCTTTTCTCACTTATGTAGGTTTTAAAAGGTTACAAAAAACGGTACCTGGCAATTGCTCTCACTTAGAGAGCTTTTTCGCTTACCAAGTTCCTCACTCACTCAGGCTAGACTGTATACAAAAGTATAAATAATAAATAATAATAATAAAAGTCTTTATTAAGAGTATTATTACACAGTAAGTACTAATACAAAAACTGCATCTAGTTAGTAAGTATTACAAATATTCTTTTATATTGTAGAAATTATTTCCAAGTAAAAAATGTTTAACTTTTTTTTGAAATAGGTACTTATCATCTTTTATTTCCCATATATTTTTTGGAAAATTGTTGTACAATCGAGTTATGGCATTATGTAGGTACTCCTTGGCGTGTCACTTCTAAATTGAATTGATCGGTTTTTAGAGCGTGTTAATTTCGACTGTTATGAGTATGCAATTTGGTTTTAAACAGATCCAGATTTATTTTTATAAACATAACACTTTTTTAAGATATACATATCTGTGACTGTTAAAATTTTAAATTTTTTAAATAAAAGCTCACAATGCGTACGAGGAGCTACACCTGCCAAGATTCGAATGCACAATATAATGTGAGTAACACTGTCAACAATCTGTGAAACATTATGCCACCATGCGTATAGGTTCAAAGTTCCGCGTAAGTGTACTTGTATTCTCGCTCCAGAGTAATCTACCCTCCTTTTCGGTTCTGTAGTATAGGAGTAGAGATCCGCACGGAGGTAGTATGTTGTGTTCATAGTCTAACGCGAGTAAATGACGTGTGAGAAGCGCGCGAGGAATTCACAATGAGGAATACACAGTACACCGCGAGGAAGAGGAGGAGGATACGAGTGCAAACCTACCACCACCATCAACACCGACACTAAAAGCAGCAGTCAGCCCAGCATCGTCCTGACACCACCGCTGCCTGATGCCCGCCCGTCAGTGCTCGTCGGCTGGCCTCACAATTTACAGTTTAAATCCTTTTTTTTTAGAACAAATAACTATTTGAAGATCGGTGATGATGATATTGGTTCAAGATTAATAAGCAAGCCTCTAAATTAACTTTGAGTAGATATAGTGTAGTAAGCATTGTTACATTAACTCTCTCTCTCTCTCTCTCTCTTTTTTTATTATTGTCAAAATTAGTTTTCCTTAGCTACGCAGGAAAAATGAATGTTGTTATCAATTTGGAAAAAATCAATTTAATTGATTAGAACCTGAGAAAACAATTCATCATGAATTTTTTATAATTCAAGTCTAAGCATTTTATTTATTTTAAAGTAAGAACTTTATAAAGTGCTTACAATAGATATCGTAAATTATAGAGTTCATACGCGTCTTTGGGACTTATTTTTAATGCGGATTATGATTTCTATTGGATTAGAGATAAGCAAGATTCGAAAAACAAGAGTTCACCAAAGTACTCAACCTACGAAGTGCTTGAAGCAATCGTTTTTTAGGTGTTACATGGTGTAAATATTTGATTATTAAAAAAAACTATTAAATACTTGTAAATAAGTCATAAATTATTTTAAAAGGTGTATTTTGCAAGTCTTGCAGCCAAGACCAAGAGAATATGACGTCTAGTCATCACTAAATTGAATTAATAATAATAATAATGCATTTAACGTCCGTGTCTCGACTTTGTGTCATAACAGACGTCATTCGCACCATTACTATTTTCCATCTACCTTCCCGTTCAACTTGCAATGGGCGAATGAAGGAATTTTGTTTAGGATAATGTAAGCAAGTTTTGAGTATAGAAGATTGACAGGTAGTCGGCCGTGGCCTTGAATAAGAAACCATCTCGATATTTATCTGGAATTAGTGAGGGAAACCATGGAAAACCTCAACAAGATGACCGGTACAGGAATTACCTTTTCTCGGCGATAGGCAGCTGGGATTCGAACGCGGTACCTCCCGACAGGGTCGGTCTGGGACCTAAAAAGTTGCCGGGAAAATTGTCAAACACCTCTACGTGACCGTGTAAAAGAAGAAAAAGATCCGATCCGAACCGGCCCACCGGGATTAGTCCCGGTATTCCCTGAGGCCAGACCGACGCTGCCTCCCGAATGCGAGTCTATAGTGCTCTCACAACTACGCTACCCGCTTGGTTCTAAATTGGATTATAATTGCTATATTGCGATTTAATCTTTAGATACTTTCTCCATTCAATCCTGATGAGCACATTAATTGTCGAGCGTCTACAATCTGTCTGTCATTTGTGTCAGATACTTTTTTTTTGTTTCATCGTTGTGTGCGACACTTGCACACCACGGACAGTTTAGTGCACGTAGTGCTTACGGCATACGACGTTCCATTTTAGCGGGAAATGACGCTCTCTTGTATAGTGTTATATGAATTGTACGGAGGCACCCGCCTACAGGATATTATCGTGTACACGTTGTATTATGTGTAACGGATAAACTCGATGATATTTTGTGAATGATACACCAACTTTTGACACGTTCCTATGTCATACAAGTAATAATTCAAAGAAATTAACTTGAAAACTTTCAACGATTATTTTGTAATGAACGAGTTCCTTTTAACCGTGTTCGCGACTTAAAGGCTACATCTAATTTTTACTACCCATACTAACCGGGACATAAACTTTGAGCAATTGGGTTGTTTATACTAAAACAACCCAATTGCTTAAATTTTAAGCAATAGGGTTATTGACAAAATTTCAAAAAGTATTTAAAATTAAAGAATAAAGGTATATGTATCCGTAAAAAATATTTTTTCTCATAAATATAGCAGATTTGACTCATTATTAGTTGTTTTTTATTTTGACTTTAAATTCTGCTCCAAAACGTCAATTGACCTTGACAGCCATGTTTACTGATTGCCTACGTCACGGTAGGCAATCAGTAAACACTAAGCAAGCGGGTACAACGTGACATATAGCATTATAACCAACAAAGTGTTGCATTTAATATGATTGACAGAGTACAATGAATACACCAGAGAACATACACTGAACAGAGATAACGAATACACATGGCAGTCAGTGGCACACAGCTACCGGCCATGTTGACTGATTAATGACGTCACGCGTTGTGATTGGTGTTTAAAATCACGTGACACATAGGTTAAAAATTGTGATTTTATTTATTTATTTTAATATATTTAACGCACTTATTTAATAAAAATAATAATTTTAAACGATATTTTAGATCATAAACTTTCATTATAACACAGTTTTATATTTAATTTTAATCACTGTCAATAACCCTATTGGGTTGTTTTAGTATAACGTCTGTAATTATGTCCAGTTGGGATTTTTGGCATCACTTGACAACGTCCAAACATAGCTCTCTTCTGACTTGAAGAGGAATAATCTAATCAGAAAAGCAGCTTTTTGGATTTCTTTACCATGAACCAGACGTTCTAAAAATGACGTAGCCCATATAAACTGTTCTCACATAATACCATTTATGTTCATACAGTGATTTTCATCATCTCTAGAAATGACGTGTGATTTTGATATACATATTTTAAATTAAAATTTAGTGCGTTAGAATTTTATATTTTTTTTTGTTTTTTCAAGCTAACATGTTTTTCCTTTTTGTTTTAGGTAAGTCATCATTTGAAAATTGAAATAGAACAACCATCTTGAAAGGGTGTGTAAAGGTAACGTTCAATATTTTTTATTACTCATGCGGGAAAAGTGGTATCTTTACGCATGCTGTTACGGTTGAAAAGTAGCTATTTTCATTTGCGTGCGGAAACTTTATTTGTCGCACTGAAATTATTGTTTGCCGGACGCAAATACAGAGAAAAAAACAAAATAATAACGGTGTTAATGTCAATGAAAAAAACTGTCATTTGAAGCCAATTTGAGGTTAAAATTTTCGATTATGGACTTTTATTCTTGACAATTTCCACTGAATTTTCAACTTTTTAATGATTTAATTTTAATTTTTATTACTTCTAATTTCTTTTTTTAATTCGTAATAGAATTTTAATTTAATTTAATTCGTAATAAAAAATAGTGTGTGCAACTCGTGCGGCATTGTCGCACTAGTTGCACAATATACTATTAATCATTTTCCGATTGAACAGACTTAGGTACTACTTTTGAAAATATATTTTAGTACCAAAACACGCAACAATCATTTGTTTAGTTTTGGTTTATATACGTCATCAGACGTCTGTAGTATAAAATTGGTGTTTAAATGAGCTAAGTCATCGTCAGACCATAGACACCGTTCAAACACGGCATAGCGCTGAATTCTATAGTTTTCTTTAAAACTCTTAATTCCGCGATTAGTTTTTGAGATGAAGCAAATGTTACAATGCGCAATGCGAATAGTGAGTGAATGTAACAAAAACACTGTTATATTCTGATGTACAACACAACACAACTTACTGATACAATCAAGAGAACAGGGCAGTGTCGGAGGACGCGGGACGAACGGGGTGCTTACACATCGCTTGCATTCGGCCAGGGAGATGCCTCCGTTGATAAGAAGCTTGCCTTCGCCCTCCGGCACCCCGTACTCCACCGCTGCAGCCTTCCAACTGATATTGTTCGTATCGTGAGTCTGAGCTCCATATACCGACTGTCCTTTACGATTATGGCTGCACCTCTACATTGGATTCTTATTTCTCCCGATCCGATGTCGGTCGACGTCGAAAGTCATCGGATGGAAAATAAACATCAAAATTATAATGTCGGTATACTGGAAAGGGAAGTCCGATTTTCTTTTGTGTTTGTTATTTTTTCGATGTCGGCTGACGTCGAATCCGAAGAAATACGAATCCAATGTAGGTGGATCCTAAGTCATCTGTCTAACCAATTAGAAACTATACTCTTTTCCACCAATATATTATATAGTATTTGCTATATTCTTGGCCAAGAATAGATGATTTAATTTGCGTCTCATTTCTCAATGATGTGTAAATAGATCCTATATGTTCTTGTTCAATCGGGCCATTTTAAAGGTTGATATTTAGGGATTGAAAAATGTTTTTGGGTCCAAAAATACCGAGCAAATTCTCAGAATCGTTTCAAATTTGAAATTTAACCCTTTAGTAATTATTAAAATCTCCTGCTGAAATTTTAATAAAATCGACCCGACAGGACCGAATTTTTATTAAAACACAAATTTACTGATATGGATTTACTCACGGAAGGGTATATATAACTTAGCACAGGTATTGAGTTGATAATATTATTGAATTTAAGAAAAAATATTGTTTTAAGAGGTAAAATTTTTATTTTTATTCAAAAAGAAAGTTAAGTTTATATAATGAAGCCACATTTCCTTTAATAGCATTTACACTATATTGTCGGCAGGGTTTCGCACCGAGTTTTTATTATTACTATTATATTATACTATATTAGAACCAGACTAGAGTTTCGAAATAACAAGTAAACACCGGGCTGTCAGTAATATTAAAAACTTGCGGCCCGGTCCGGTTTCGCCCGAATTTGTAAACTACCACAATTTTTTCGTCGACTTACGTTGCAAGATTGGTCTCCACGAAAAGCGCTTTTGTTTTAACGCGATAGTATATATAGCCTATGTTCATGCTGAAGGTCCATTCTAAATATTGGTGGTAAAAAGATGAAAATCGGACGAGTAGTTTCGGACATCCAAACTTACAAACTTTACCTCTTTATAATATCAGTATAGATAATACCGAAGTCCTATTGCGTGACCACGCTGCGCTGGTCCCGCGGTTGGAGATAGTGACCGAACACCCGGTATGCGCGTATGCTATTTCCTCTGAACTTGCATATCTCACAGTTTGATCAACGATATCTGTGCTTTACGATCTACTATAGCACAGCGCACAGTTCTTTCTTGTTCATCAGAATGAGAAAGAGAGGCTTTTCGCTTATCTTTCAATCACTTTATACTTGCCAGTGCCATGTATTGTATGTCTATTTGTGTGTGTGTATGTACGTATATATCTTTATTTGTACAGTAAGCCGTCGCAAAACATCCGACTATAAAAAGAGTCACTTACTCTAACTTAGCCTGTTCAATTGTTGTCGATTTGTTTATTATTTTACCATATAGAGTATTGCGAAATAATAACTTAGAGTGATGATGATCTTGTTGAAATATTTGAAGATTAAAGGATGAAACCTGGTGGCATAGGATCAATGAAATTGCAAATAATGAAGATGTTATTGCATTTTATTTATTGCCGAAACGTCAGAAATGAAATAACACCTTCAGTATTTGCAATTTCGTTGATCCTATGCCACCAGGTTTCATCCTTTAATCTTCCAGTACCTGGGTGACCGAGCTTTGCTCGAAAAGTTAAATAAAATACTGATATGCTGATATCGCCAAACTTTGAGAACCGTAGTGTAACGATCCCGTTCCAAAAAAAAAATCTATATACGTAGCTCGTCGTTTGTCTAGGGGGAAACGGGCCGCACAAAGAATTTTCACTTGTTTATGATTATAAAAAAGAACACAATTTGAAATATTGCTCGTTGAGCGTTTATTTAATTTTTATCAAATTTCACAGTTTATTTTTTTATTTTACAAAATAGTATAGAATCAAAAAAAAAAAACAAAATTAATGTATCAGACATTAAAAAAAATAAAAATAAAGAAAACAGGTATTTGTGTGTGTGTGTCGGGGAATGGGAAGTCTAGACTCGAAAGAATCCGAAGTTTAGACGGAAAAACGGGAGACGACAGCCTCTAGGATCAATTCCGTAGAGAAACTGTCGTTACAGGTATTGGTAAAGTATTCAGGATAAGTTACTGTCGACAAGACGAGTAACTGTATGCGTATATGTGTGTGTGTATAAAAATACAAACCAGGCACTATAATAACACAAAATAAAAGAAATTTGAGTAAAAAAAAACAAATTAAAGAAAACACTTAAAAAAAAATCCAAAACAAAAATATGATGCGCTTCAAAATGCTAACGATGACTGCCTCTCTCATCCGGCACAGAACACTTTTATATCTCATCAATTATTACCTAATAATTAAAAAAAGTTAAAGAATGGCATTACATAATTTTTGTTTTTAAATAATTACAAAACTATAATAGATATCTGCTCTTTTAAAATAAAAAAAAATAATATTTCAAAATTACTGTAGCGTACATTCCGTATCGCTACAGTAGGTTCTCTGTCGCTTCCCTTTGTGGAGCCTACGTTTCCACTTTTGTTACAGTCTTACCTCGCGGGGCTGCGCCCCGCTCGGTTGTAAACGACACTAGTCGAGCCTTCGGCTCTCCATATAAGAACCGTAAGTTCTCTGGGGAAGCTTCGCTTCCCTTTGTGGAGCCTACGTCTCCACCTTTGTTACAGTCTTACCTCGCGGGGCTGCGCCCCGCTCGGTTGTAAACAACACTAGTCGAGCCTTCGGCTCTCCATATAAGAACCGTAGGTTTTCTGGGGAAGCTTCGCTTCCTTTTGTGGAGCAATAAGATAATATTGCTGAAACAGTTTGACTCCTTTGTGGAGAGGATTGTCGGCCCTTATGGCAATCCGGTACTTGTAAAACTGATTCGCCGTCATCTTGATCTATGATATTGCATCTTTCGCTTCAAATTTAGGTTAAAAATTTATTTATTAAAATTACTCACCTATAATAATAATTGTTTTTAACTTTCTTTCAAATACGTATTTATTTTAAGTCTCACTTGGATAGTAATTAAAGATTAACTGTCATAATATTTTGAAAACAATTGTTTCATTGTATTAATTTCCAAAACCTACTTACAATATTTAAGTATTTTCATACGGCAAAAAATTTATTTTTATAATGATAAAATTTGTAAGAAAAATATTTTTTCGAGAGATGAGACCTAGCTAAAACGATTTTTTGCCCCCCAAAATCCCTTTTCAGTAAATTTCATCCAAATCGTTAGGGCCGTTTTCGAGAAAATATTTAGGGACATAGGTACATAGATATATAGGTAGGTAGATACAAGATTAGCTCGTTTAATAATGTAGGGATTTCATCCAGATCGTTAGGGCCGTTTTCGAGAAAATATTTAGGGACATAAGTACATAGATATATAGGTAGGAAGATACAAGATTAGCTCGTTTAATAATATAGGGATATAGAGTATGTCTCCAAGTTGGTCCCATATAAATTTTGGCAAAATCGGTTAGGCCACTTTTTAGAAAAATAATAAAATCAAAAAAGTTATAGTTGTTGGCGTGAATGTTGCTCTTCGGTTTCATTAAACCCTGAAAAGTTAAAACAAAAAAATTGAATCCCCTTAAAAGAAGGGTCACTATAATAATAAAGTTTTGATGTCGGCGCCTATTTAATTACTATCACGTTTTATGTACTTATAGGTATATTAAATAGGCGCCAACCTCAAAACTTTGTTATTTTACGATTTTTAGTGACCCTTTTTTGAAGGAGGTTCAATTTTTTAAAAAGTGTTTTCTTCGTTCAATTAATGCTCGTATTTTTGCTTCAAAATAGATTTAAGATAAAAACACTTTCATCACTCAATTTTACGATGATACTACCATGTAATCGTGGAAATTTTGTCCTAAAACTAACTTTGAAAGTAGATTTAGCACTGAAAATCGTATAAAAACTATGGTTAGATTTTTTTTGGAATATTAAAAAATAGAAAAATTAAAATCTGATTAACGTCTGAATAGAACTCTTCAAAACGTCATCTTATGTTGTATTGATTTGTTATTTTTTATTTTGTCAATATATTGGTCTGAGAAAAATTGGTCGACAATTTTATTTATTTGAATTAAAAAATAGACATTACTTTAAAATTGATTTTTCTGTTAAAAATAAATTTAATTGGTTAAGTTCGTACTGTAGCCTAAAAGTTGAAAACTTATATCCTGAAAAGAAGAAAATATTTAAAGACTGTGTAATCAATTATTTTTATTTATTATCAATAAAAATATGACCCCGCAGTATTGTATCTATTAAAAATATTATGAATTGCGTGTGTTCTAATTCGAGAGCGTCCGATTTGTGGGTGCACACTGTACATTAGTGATCTGATGGATATCTGTGACTTGGCCTCGATGTGAAAACGCGAGCTGCGCGATAACTCTTGTTGTTTGAATGCATTATTATAGAAAAGATCTCGTATTTGTATTATTTATATTACAAAAAAAATATACATATTTATCTGCACTTTACTGTGTCTGCGCTACTCTGAACTGAAGTTAAAAAAACTCTAATTTCTCATTATTATATAAATACTACGTACAGAAAGGAAACTATCATTATTATATTATTATTTTATTCAGGCTTCATGCAAAAATGATCCCATCAAAAACATTTAATGTATAAATGTAGCCAAGTCTGGCGTTAATATTCCACTAAAAACATAAGTAGCAAAAAAAGGGTACATCGGTACAAAAAGAATTGAGATCTAAAAAAGTGCCAAGAATTCATGAATTACATTAAAAATTAATGGCTCGTGTGTGAAAACTTGGGACTTTTTAAGATGAATTTGACTCTATTCAATAAATAGAGTAACTGTGATCCATTGAAGTTAATGATAGGTATTTGGAAAAAAATCCGTGGCATAAGGATCGAAAATGAAGCAATACTGATATTTTTAAACTTGCATTTAATACTGACGTTTCGATACGTTTATATACAATATACTGATAACATGTGACAGCATTTAAAAACTCTGAAGTAGACACAAAACGTATCGAAACGTCAGTATTAAATGCAAGTTTAAAAATTTCAGTATTGCTTCATTTTCGATCTTTATGCCACGGAATTTTTTCCAAATACCTATCATTAACTTTTTAAGATCTCAATTTTTTTTGTAGCGAGTATCTATAACCTTTTTTTGACACTTATGTTTTTAGTGAGATATCAACGCGGGCTTGGCTACAATTTTACATGAAATGTTTTTGATGATGGGATTTCAATTTTTTTTTTAGAATGGTATTAGGTATACCAATACACAAGTTTTACGTGGGTCGTGTATGCCACGACACATGCCTTATAATCGATAGAAATTTTTACCCTGTACTTTGAGAGGGTAAAGGAGGAAATTAACAGGTTTTTAATTTTCTCGTTACTTGTACGTGAAACCGAATCTGTATAATAAATTCAGACTTTCTGGGACTACGGATTTTTTTGTTGTGTAATGTTTTACAGGCAAATACATAAAAGGCAGCGCTTCGAGAAAAACTGCTTAAATATTACAGTATGTCATTAAAATATTGAAATATTGTCAATATTGCAATTTTTGCTTGTAACAACCTTTTCTAAAATTAATAGTAGCCGATTAAGAAACGCTTTCAAAGCGAGCTATACCTGCACTAAAATATACATGTAACATAGGTGTATACATTGTACACACATCAGTGAATGAAATTTTAATATTTATTATTTCATTCAGTTGCAGTGCTGAGTGCATACTATACCTATTTATTATTTAAATAAAACTTTGCATATTTCTTGTTAAAAAAATGGTCTTGTTTACAATATAATTTGCTGCCTGTTTCGTCTATTATGAAATACAAAGACAAAAATAAAAAAAAACGTATTGTTACACACTGTCCACAATTAAACTAGGCAATGCCGCATTGCCTAAGTTTTGTCTGTGGACATGATTTGTGATGATAACAATCAATCACTTTAATTCTATAATCGATACGTAAAATTATTCTCAACAGATAAATTAAATTTCAAAACCAGCTTTGTATGAAGATCGCTGCAGTATTTATAAATTAGAATCAGGACTCAGCCGTTGTTGGTTTACGTCGAACCGTCTAAGCTTGAAGCAGTCCATTATTATAGGGTCGAAGGTTGTAATTGAACATTTTTCCTTGAATGATTACTACGTAGTATGTGTGCAAGATCGATGGTGAAAGAGTTTGTTATTGTAACGCAAATCTAGTGTATATTTTGTTGCTAGCGAGCTCTCAGTCACTGGTATATAGTTCATTCTCACTGTGCGCAGATTATATATACAGCTCAGTTCAAATCGATTGTCGGAAATTCAGAATAATTCACTACCATTACATAATAACTCATAAGTTATTGTGAAACGCGCTGTATAGATAATAAACGACTGCGCCGCGCCAGTGAATATGGGCCACGAGACTTTAATGCTCGATAAGAGTGAATTTCGATCTGTTCAGAGTAAAGGTTGCTGTACACTAGGCTGGTTTTACCGCTGGAATCATTGCGCTGCTGCCGTGCTGACTGAGAGGGTGAAAATGACGCCAAGCTGCGGGATTTTAAAATTAGAACCGGGGATATTTTTCGTACTTGCTTCTCTGCTGGCTCTGATCAAGAACCAATCAGAAAACAGAATTTTGTCACGCAGACGACATGGGTAAACAAATATAGAGCTTACCTATTGCTGAAGTGTTAGGAAATACCTACCGAGTTTTGACGTATGAACTTTTTTTCATTCAGCCAATAAAATGATGATTGTTTTTTGTTATAATTATAACATTTATAATCTGATATATTTGATATTATGTAAACTTGTGATGCCACGAATAGTGATTTTTCCGAATACAGAATAATCGGCCACGTTCTCGGCCAAAGTACAGAATGTTCGGCAAAATATGTGTACATTTCGCGAGTGACAGGTTACGACCTGTCTCATTACGGTGCGTGCGGTAACAACGCCGCGGGCGTATTTGTTTCTTTTGCGAGTAGATCGTGTTGTTCATTGTTAGATCAAATTGTGTTACTAATAGTCCTTATTATTAAAAAATATCACTGTTTTTTCACCAAAAGCTTTACAAAATGATACCATTTAATAAAAAATCGCCTATTTGGAAATACTATGCGAATTTCTGTGAAGATAATAAACTGGCTGCGTGTTTGCTATGTAACAACAAAATCTCGTCGAATACCGACTATTAAAGAAAGGCTAGTATTTAACGCGGCTACAAATTAATCTGAACTAGGGATTAAAAAAAAAGAAAGTGGGTAGCAAAAATAGTAGGTTGGCAGCTGCTGAGGAGGATAGTATTAAGTAAAAGTAGCAGCTTAATAATCAGTTGTAAACTTTGTTTTAATTTAAACTGGCATCGAGTTTTTGTTTTGGTAACTGAATTTATTATTAAGAAAAAATTTGACGGCGGATAAAAAATAGAAAATGGGCATTCCTAAATTATACAGTTGATATTCTGTCATAGCTTTAATCAAGTAATAAACAAAGAAACAACATTCAGAACCGTAATATAAAAACGCCATCGCATTGACACGACCCCGTATTTTATTTTTAAAAAACTCCCTCCTCTTTTCACTGCGCAAAAAAAAAACACCATCGCATCGTCACGATCCTGTAATTGTTTTTTAGAGAACTCCTCCCAAATCTTTGTCACCCCACAATATTAATATTAATTATTTATAGTACCTCGCCTATGATTTCAATTGACTTGTTTAATATGTTTGCTACCTTAAACTAGCAGCTATTATTTAGTTGTTATAATACCTTGCGTTTGAAGCTCATCTAATATAATTATTTCCAAAATATTTAATCGCTTTCCAGTTATTTTTTTAGTTGTAAATAGTTAGTCGTCTGGAAAATTATTTCCCTTAAACAAACTAGCCGAATAGTAGCCGAATATTCGTGGCACCTCGTATATATAAACTATTATTATATATCACCAACGTTTGGTGGTAGGTATAATAATTTTGTCACCGTGTTGCGCAGAACCTTACCTGAAGACAGGCTCGTCGCACCATGATCGCGTGGCCGATAAACATCTCTCATGGGTTGGGCCAGCCAAGCTAGTTAATGTGATAACATCTCCATAGTCGACCAAATAGCCCGATCCCCGGCGCTGATAACGGCCTACCACTACACTGAATCGACCGAATGTGTGTGTGTGCGCGCGCACTTCGATGCATGCAGCTGATAACAGTGTCGCTGCCTGCCGTACCGACCGAACTGAACCGACGCGACCGTGCCGTATAGCTCTATGGAGCGCGCTGCCGGCTTATCATTGCTCATCAATCAGCCACACTAACTGATAAACAAACTCGGCCGCACGACGCTCTCTCTGCACTGCTGCTGTTGCTGCTGCACCCACCGCCTCCACCGCCGCCACCTTTACCATCCCCCCACGGCGCGGGGGTGTGTTGTACCCTCGCAGTTCTCTTATCACTGAAAACGTTTCCAATCTATAGAGTCTGTTGTGTGCGCTATACAGCAGGGGTGTTCAACTTTTATCGGTCTTGATCGACCAATCGATCACTGTGCACCGTCTTAACCCCTTCTGTTTTGGCGGTCATTTCAATGGATATATACTATTCTATCGCGTGTAGTTTAAGTCAGCATAATTAAATATCAAATATAAACATTTCATTGTGCCTGAGGCTTATCTAAGATGTGGGAATGCCAAACAAAACAAAGAAATACTATGTGTGAAATATCGAGTCAAGTGTTGACCGTAGTCATGGATTCACGCAAAGCTGTAAAAGTGTATGTATTACTTAGTATAATTTTTTTCATGATGTCATCTATTTTTCTTGTGCGGATATTTATTTTAATTTTATGATGTTAACTTTACTAATTATACTTAAAAAGTAATTAAACATTATGCTAGTGATTATAGTAAAAATACATTTTTTTGACCTGTTGTCCATTTCAAATGACATATGATTTTCCAAAATTCTGTAAATGTCAAATTCAGTTTTTCACTGAATATACTGTAATATTACACCCTAAATAAGCCCAAAACCCTAAAAAATATGTTGTGTTTCAAAAATATAAAAGTCAGGTCCGAAGGTGTTAAGTTGATCTTTTCAAACAGAAATAATCAGATTTAAAAGTGATTTAACGTTGAAGAAAGAATTTAAAGATGCTCATTTCTAGAGTTTAATTTGTAATTATTGTGTGTAAAGAAAAAGTGCTTATATAAGTATGCAAATAATAGGAAACACCATTACGGTTACAACTTTTCAATAATTTATATTAAATTTTAGTTCTTTTATAATGATAATTCAGCCACAGATGTACTGTCGATCTTCAGATCAATTACTCACACATAGAAAATGTTTAGCACCCCTGCTATTAATACTGTATATACTAATACTTATTTATATAGACACAGTAACACCTCGTTTTACGTTGAATCGATGCTGTGGAGAGGTTTCCTTTGCGTTTAAAAAAGAAGGCCTGACCCAGTGCCCTTCTAAGCTTCACTATGAAAATAAATATACAAAACGAACACTCTTGAACTAAACGTTTTGTATAGGTACTTATATCTAGTTGTTTCAGAAAATATAGGTGGCAGGGATGTCAATGTAATATGTTTTATATCAGCAAATTGTTTAAATTGTGGGAGGTTTCATTTAACTATATTTAATATAATGCGATATAATGTTGTTTATCGATTAATAAACAAAAAAAAAATAATAAATCAGTACAATTCTATGAATATTCAATATTCGACACCAATTCATGTGAATTTCATTTTGTTTTAAAGTGGTGTTTCGATCATTTTTAAATTCCGAACCATGATGCAATAAAATAAGAATGTCAATTTTTTTTTATATTTACTCCTGACGAACATGTACCTAATTACATGGCTTGATAACAAGCGTTAAACAGTTGATTTTTTGACAAAATTACTACAAATAATTCCAATTTTTTTTGTATTTAATTCTCGGCCTGCATATAATAATAATACTAATGCACATTTATTTATGCATCTTTATTTATCATACGTATCAATTGATCGTTTTGATAACCATGTTATTTTTATTAATTAAAATCAGCGTATTATCAGTTCATTAACATATTCAATATTTGTCAGATGGCTTTTGGAAGTCAGTACTAATATGCTGTGTATTTATTTTAGATAAATAATTCGCTTTAAATTGAATTAAGGTCGCTGCACACGAGGCTGGTTTTGCCGCTAGATTCCTTGCTAGATTTGGATGTCAGGTGGTTTCAAGCGTGCTGTTGCGATGGAATTTGTGATGACTTTTATGTGTTCATTTCATACGATGCGTGCTTGATGCGCGCGCAGTGACAGTTCGAATGTTAAACAAAAGTGAACGTTTAGTATATATGGAGGGTAGAGGGTAAGGAGAACAATCTCTGTGTATGAAAATTGTAAGTGAAAAAGAGTGAAATTAAGATGTCGCCACCGTAGGAATCGTGTCAATTTCTCTCTGATGATTCTATAGATTATATTTACCAAATAATGTTTGACTGATTTGATTGAGGTCTTATTTACTGTGAATATATTAACTACTCTATAGTCGCCAAAAATATTAAATATTTCTTTCACTTAGTCTACAACTGCAAAGTTTATGTTAATAGTACCTATATTGTGCGATTAGTGAGAGAAGGAGAAGATTCCATGAGCGTGAAATTTGCCGCACGAGCGTAGCGAGTGCGGTAACACGCACGCGAGTGGAATATTCTCCTTCGATCAATGGTCGCACATAATATTTTATTCAACTAGCACGAGTAATATGTAATCGGGGCCCTGATAAAAGAGGGAAAAATAATAAATCACTTCATTGATTGATGTACTCACCGCCCTCGATGCACACAAGATGGCCATGACTTTCACTGAATTGCGATGCTGTTTTCATATATACAATACCGCCTACCACGTTCCTATTGGTCCGGAAGCTGTGCAGTTTTTTTTCATTATTTAACGGCTTGGGATTGTTAGTGCGTTCCTATTGGTCCAGAAAATTCATTATCTCACAGTACGGTTTATTATTAGCACTCTACGCGTCAACATGAAGTAATTTATTATTTCTCCCGAGTTTAGCAGGGCCCCGAAATTACATATTACTCACGCGTGTTGAATAAACACTTTTTCTACACTAACGCTATTC
This sequence comes from Xanthostigma xanthostigma, assembly GCA_963575645.1. Lineage (NCBI taxonomy): Eukaryota > Metazoa > Arthropoda > Insecta > Raphidioptera > Raphidiidae > Xanthostigma > Xanthostigma xanthostigma. The sequence continues at coordinate 22,011,959 of OY754468.1, forward strand.
TGGTCACTTTTTGAATTGTTATTTGACGCTTTTAGATGGACACTTTTTCAGTTTTGCTCACATATAAGATGGTTTTCCTTACATCTACCCTCCATAGTTTAGTATCTGAAAAGATTATAAACTGTGACGCCATGTTTATTTCTGGCAAGATACTGTTTTCTGATTGGTTCCTGCTCAAAACAAGTAGAAAAAAATAACTCCGGTTCTAATTGTGAAATCCAGATTGTAACAACCCGCAGTGATGTTATTTCAATCCCCGCAGTCAGTATGGCAATCACCGCAAGTTCCAGCAACGAGTCCAGCGGCAAGCCTCTTGTGCAGCCGGCTTTTATATAGGGAAAATATTTTAGATAATATTTACATTAGAGAGAAAGAGTTAATGTAATAAATAGTTGCTATATAATATTGATACAAATAAAAACCACATAGAAATCTGACGCCAGCCGCTGAAAATTTACTCGCTTGAGGAATTCCCGTTGTATAATTGACGGGATGTGACACATCGCGTGACATTCACTGTTTTAGATATGGATTGTATTAGGTATGCTCCAAGCAGCCAGAGAACGGACACGAAACCGGCACCGTCATGCGCAGGTAGCTAAAACTTGTTCCAAAACCGATACAGTTTCGTTTTAGTTACTGCTCATAGCGGTAACGGTTTCGTGTCCGTTGTCTGGCTGCTTGGAACATATCTATTAATTGAAGTGTCATTATAGATATGTCATTTTTGTATTTCTCTTTTGGGATATGCAACTTATTCATGTAATTGTATTATCCCACCAAAAAAATAAATGTGAAAAAAGGGGCCAAGTTCTCGTCAAAACTGTGTTTGGTTATCTTAAAAAAATAACTGATATGTAGAAAATATGCCAAGTTCCTTGCCTACACGTTTATAAATTTACACGTCAAACTTGGCAAGTTTTCAAGGGTCTCAATAATGATCACTTCTTTACTGAAAACTTGCCAAGTTTGGCATGTAAATTTAGTTTCAGTTATGTTTTTAAGATGACAAAATGCAATTTTGACGAGAACTTGGCCTCTTTTTCATATTTATGTTTTGGTGGAATCTCAATACTTTTTGAAAAATGATAATCTTACTTACTCTATTCAAATAGCTGTTATCTAGACACATAATATTAGTTATATATCATACTTCGTTATATCATAGCGAACGAACATTAATTTTTACATATTAGATATAATTATACTTCATTTGTGGAACTCAAGAAGTGAATCACTTGAAAGTATCAAATGGGTTACTTAGTGACCCGCGGGTTATAGGTTGGCCACGGCTGCTTTATGATAATCTATGAGTACATGAATGAATGCCCGAAATCGAGATTTTTGGAAAATTCGGAATACAGCTTCTTGACAATAACCTTAGCGTCCCTGGAAAAAATCATTTTTATAGCGTAACTAGTCTGGTAGATAGAGGGGGGTCTAAAAAGGCTCGAAATGGTTCGTGTAAACATAGCAGTGTTTTGCGAGACCTTGGTCGCTTCATGCCGTGCGCTATGATTCTCTGTTGTACCTTGTAGCTGGTTGGGTTCTCCTCCATTCTTTACCAATCCAAGCAATCGAGATTCAACTGTACTACGTGTATTAATTGTGGCATTCCGATGTTTAAAAATTTTAGTAATTAAAACGTAACGGTAATAGGTGATTATTAGTTATAAATTAATTAAAATTAATAAATGGTATAATTTGCGTTTCATAATATGCATAAATATGTAATTAAATTATTGACTATTTGTAAATGTCGCAGTGCAATTGATCAGGTGATAGGTGTGCACGTTCATTTTTAGATCTTAACAAAGATAAAATGATTGATAACGGCCGTTTAATTGAAAATCACGTGAACAGTTCGTGTGACCTCGTGAGAGGCACGTCATTGGTTGGAAAGGACTTCGTTTGAAAAATTTAATAGATGCTTATCTCTTTATATGTAGTTAATAATACTGCTGCTATCTATTCATAGATTGTTATCGTTATGATAAATTATTGACGTTGGACTATTAAACAGTGGCGTACGTATCTCATATCTGATGATTAAAATTCGTTTGACGTCACTGACGCTATACGTCGCGCTGAATATCAAATTAGTTCGAGACGGATAAACCGATGATAGTGCATAAACAAGGTGACAAAACCAACGCTAAATTGATAGACAAAAACTTGACGTTCGTGAAAGTAGTTTGCAAGGTTGGGTAGATAAATAGAGAGACGCTGCGTTTTTACACGCTTTATATTAGTTTCACTTGCAAGCTTATATGTTTGTATGTATGCATGTATGTATGTTTGTAAACTCGTTTGGACTACAGCAAGTGCTTTATATAGTGGTATAATATGCCAGCACTGTAAGTACACTGGCTACCCGTGCGGTCTAAGGCACAGGTCTTCGCTGACAACTCTCGGAATCACGGGTCGTGGGTTCTAATCCCGTCCACGCCGAAAAAAAAATGTTTTTTTTCGGCAAATTTTTGACAATAAATCGAACTAAAAAGTGGAAAATAAATATAGTTTAAAAAAACTAAAAAACACGCTTTATATCGAACTAAAAATTAAAAAATATTTTCTTTAAAATAAGCTTAAAACAATAATGAGTAAAAAATACTAGTGTTATTGTGACAAAAGCGTGGGGCGCTCGATGTACGAAAATGTGGAACAAAGCGCCCCACGCTTTTTTCACAATAATACTAGTATTTTTTATTCATTATTGTTTTAAGCTTATTTTAAAAAAATATATATTTTACTTTTTAGTTCGATATAAAGCGTGTGTTTTAGTTTTTTTTAAGCTATATTTATTATAATAAGTATTTATAGATGATGCGTTATGTTTTTTATTACGACACAAAAAATATCCTTTTAATCTTAAGGTGTGCTTTTTTATTTGATATAATTGCAACAAAATGTTATTTTATAGGTAATGGTTCAATGATTTGACATGCAATAGTGATAAATATAAACGCCTTTCGTAATTAATAACTATATTGTATATTGTGCATTCATGATATTTCAGTTCGTGCAAACTTTCTTTCTTCAGTTTTTTTTTTTAATTTTTTAAAGTGATATTGTGTCCAAAAGTGACCGACATACAGTTTGATGCTAAAAAATCTATATTTTTTGTCGGTATCATCAAAATTGAATTAAATTCTTGTTTAATACTAGTAGGTATACATAACGTGACCATTAATTTTTTTCCTCAGAGCGGGACACCCTTAAATTGTTAAAACAATAGATATGAAGTGTGAATTAATGAACAAAAATGTAAATAAGAACCATTTTTTTTCCTTTTCCTTAAATTATTATTGTTAATTGAAATGACATATCAGCAGAGAATGAAGACTGGTAGTGAGACTGAATCCGGACCTGTCAAAACTAACTATAAGCAACGAATTTGTGCAAGCGTTAAAAGTATTGACTATGCGACAAGACTTGCTTGCGGCTACGTTTTTGTTTTGTTAAAGCGGGACATTTTTACGTATTTTGGGGATAGCGGGACACTTAGCTTAAAAGCGGGACTGTCCCGCTCAAAGCAGGACGTATCGTCACGTTAGGTATACAGTATGTCGAGTTACATATTCATAAATTTAGTGTACATTGTTTTATCTTCGAAAATAATAAACTAAATTTTAGTTAAATCACAGTTATGTACTATTATAGTGACAGTGAGAAATATTAAATAATTTAATGCGTGAATGCACGAGGGTGACTCAATAATTAATTATCTGTTATTATACTAGAAATCATTTAACCCAGTTGATCTGGAACCCCCGCTGTAGACTTCGGCGAAGTATTACACAACGACAGCGTGTGGTATGCATGTGTGGTCAGTGGCGTATACAGTTTTTATAATCAGAATAAAGTAAGTTATAAAAAGAAATATTTATTAAATAAACCATTAAAAATAGTTCGAGAGATAGTCGTGAAATAAAAGGCAGTGGTCAGAGTGAAGATCTTACGTATACACTAATACTCTTAAAAACACGATCAATCGGTTCCTGCACCTCCGTGCTCGTATGGTGACTCCTAATTGAGAAAAGGGTATAAAGTAACAATAAAATATTTTCTTTACATAAACACAAATCTTGAAGTTTTTATTTTGTCCCGTTTTTTGGGCCCAAACCCCGATTTAATAAAATAATTATCTAGCAATTTAGTGTGGATGCTACAATTTAGCGTTGCTGTGTCGTTAGAACATCCCATTATACTTTTATTCTATACTGAGCATAGGAATAAAATCGCAATCGAACTATTAGGGTGCAAACATATAGTTCTGTCTTTTTTACTCCGTAAGTACTGGCGTACCCAGGAGGGCAAAACAAGCACGGCAGACCCGGCTTAAGAAATTTCTAATTTGTCCCCTCCTGGGTACGCCCATGTTAACGTCATAGAAAAAGACAAAGTTTTTGAAACAGGGATACTTTATTCAGATTGAATGCAAGTACATCAACCAATTCTATCATCGGAGAAATCAGGGAATTACACCGAAGAAAGAGACGCAGATATATTTTCGATACGTTGCTCTAACTCACCACACACTGAGTAGATCGGCAATGACTCATATAGTCAATTAATATGGAACATCCCTAGTATGATTTTGCAATTATTTACCTTGGTGAATCGGTGTAGTGAATGTATCTCGGGCGTATCAGTGTTTATAGTACGGTGCAGCAAGTGATTGCACTGCGCTAAGCATTGTGTGGGTGTTGAGAGTGTTGAACACGTCGCGTCGTGACGTCTCGGCTCGCGAGATATCTATTAAGCTGTACGCTTTGCCAATTTATCATGCAGTCCTTCAATCAGATTGCTATACTATGTGTATACTTTCTTATATGTAGGCATATGCACATAATATAATATGAACTTGCTGTCAAAGGATGAACAATCGGGTCGTCCCACATATGAAAATTTAATAATAATTTGAACAGTGCAAATAATTTCTCATTCATAAACAAATAATGTAAACGAATATTTTGTTCTTGCATTCTTCTTCTTAGTTGCAAACAAAAATTAAAGAAATATAGGTATACAGGGTGTCCCTAAAAGGTCTTTACAAAAGCCTACCACATATTCTTCAGGCCAAAACAACTCGATACAAGCAAACTTACCTCAGTACAAAGTTGCTTAGTTTGGGCGCTAGACGGCTCTTAAGTTACAATTTTCAAATCGTTTTTGCTTTATAACTTTGAAACGGCTTATGAGATTTTACTCAAATTTGGTACGTTGGCATAGCTTTATTGGGCAATAAAACCCATATCATAATAATGATGAATATCATTCCATGGGCGTAGAACTTGATTTTTTCGATAATTAAACATTTAAACTTCTACGCCAATGGAAAAAAATCAGTTTGAGTATGAAATCTGGATTACGCTACTCATTTACTACAAAAAAGGTACTCTTGATAAAATTCGATTACTCTCATAGTTTCGACAAAATTTTAATTTTAGTAATTTAGAGCATAATTAAATATTAAAACGAATAACAGATATTTCATAAAAATTGTTCAAAATGTTCACCATTTTCACGTATACAAAAGTGTATACGAGGCAAAAAATTGAAATGTACTTTTTTCGTAATTTCTTCATCGCATGTAAGATTATTTTTGTTGCTTGTTGGATACGTTGCCATAGTTGTTCTACAGTATTCACAGGGGACTTGTGTGTATTTAATTATGCTCTAAATTATTGAAATTAAAATTTTGTCGAAACTATGAGAGTAATGGAATTTTATCAAGAGTACCTTTTTTGTAGTAAATGAGTCGCGTGAGCCAGATTTCATAATCAAACTGATTTTTTTCCATTGGCGTAGAAGTTTTAGATGTTTAATTATCGAAAAAATCAAGTTCTACGCCCATGGAATGATATTCATCATTATTATGACATGGGTTTTATTGCCCAATAAAGCTATGCCAACGTACCAAATTAGAGTAAAATCTCATGAGCCGTTTCAAAGTTATAAAGCAAAAACGATTTGAAAATTGTAACTTAATTTTGTAACTTAGGCCAAAAAAAAGGGTCGGACGGCGGACACTCTAGCTGCTTTCCAACGACTCTTAAACAAAAAAATGAAGAATGAATTTCCAAAATCTTATTTCAGTTAAGATATTTTCCCATGGTAGATGATTTTTCGTAAATAATCGGTAGTCCTGACTCTTTCTCCAACCCTAGCACAATTATAATACTGAGATGCTGTCTTGGTATGTAGTTTCTTTATGATATTTCTTGGTAATTGTGTGTTTGTCTGTTTGTTACAAATGAAAAACGAAAAAGAAACAAAAAAAAAAAACAGTTTCAACGCGATATCTGGTTTGATGTATCAGTTGTTTGGTTGTTAACGTGTATTGTATTCTGTTTAACGTGATTCTGTTGTTTCGGTTGAGAAACAAACAAACCAGTTTGTTTACTAAACGTATATTGATATTAATCCGATAACAAGTCTGTTGGTTCATCTCAACATTTTTATAACTGCTTAAAATAGTTTACATTGATTGCAGTTAACGATACAATACATTTCTGTAGCAAAATGTAAAAAGCTCTCATGTCGAAATTTGCCATAATGAAATTTTTTTTTAATAAGAATTTTTTCATTTCAATTTGCGTTATACTTATGGACGAAAAATCTAATTTAATAAGTTCGTTCCAAGCAGCCAGCAAACAGTTTCGAAACCGTCACTCGCTGCGCAGTAGGTAAAACGAAGCTGTTAGTGACGAGTTTAGAGCACGTTTTAACTAGTTCGCATGCGGGTTACGGTTTCGAAACCGTTTGCTGGCTGCTTGGAACGAACCTAATATAAACAAATATTTGTTCGTCTCGATTTATTTTGATAATTATATTGATATACGCCACTGGCTCACGTGTTTACCGCTCACCCTTTCGTTTCGTAATGCTCCGCCTGACTCCATCGTAAGGATTCAAGGTCAACCGGGAGAGGGTTAAACAAACTGGATATAATTCAATCGACATTTTTTTTTGCTATAAATTACACATACACGGTTTTATCTTTAGTCCATAGATTTGTTGGAAATCTGAAATTCTGTTCTAGTTTTATTTTATTGTTTTTGCAAATATCTCTGCTATTATAATAGATCCTTAAAATTTTATCTTTGTATCTAGAAATTTTTACAAAGGAAAATGTTATTTTAAATTATTAATGATGGAGAAAATTACAATTGTTTTTAAAATTTTACCGTTTTTTATGCCTTTTTTGTGTGCATGAAAATTAGAACCGGGACTATTTTTTTGCTTGTTTTGAGCAAGAATCGATCAGACAACAGTGTCTTGTCACGTGGGCGACATGGACAAACGCCCACAAACAAACACGGTGTCATAGTATGTGTGTTCTGTTCAGAGACAATAAAAGTTCACTTTTGTTAACATTCGAGCTGTCATTGCGCGCGCATCAAATCCATCTACAAAGCCAGCTTCAATACGCGCATCGTATGAAGCGAACACATAAAAGCCATCATGAAATCCAGCTACACAGCACGCTCGAAACCTAGCAAGGAATCTAGCGACAAAATCGGACTCGTGTGCAACAACGTTAAGAAAATAATACGGGTAAAAGTCTTTTTGACCACTTCTGTATTAGAAGTACGAACTTGACTGAAAGTTTGATTCCTGGTATTTACACAATAGCATATATACTAACAGTTAAGAATTAATTAATTCACTATTACATCATTCTGCTGAGTAATATTAGTACTTAATACAATATCATCTTACTTTATAATATCAAGATCGTATCGATATAAATTCAATACAGTAGACTCCTTCTTATTTCTTCGTTAATAGATAAAAACAAACATAAGTGCGTGTAATCTTTACGCGTGGTTGACGTAAAACGTCTTTAATATTATTTAATATTTTTTCTCTTATGCCTATATTCAAAGTATTCAAACTATTAAAGAGGGAAGTTACTAATCTTGAAACAAATTAATTCGTTAGAATAAAATTTACTTTCAATTCACCAAACAAATTATCAGGTAGAAAAGTTAGTTAAAACGTAAATATACATTGCACTATATTCCTTGATCTTTTTGTTGAATATTTTGACGTTCACCTAAAAATCCGACCGATGGCGTTAGTGTAACCGTCAAAAAAAGTTTCACAAAATTATAAATGTTTTATCTTAACCCAATTGCACACAAAACTTGCACTAACTTTAATGTTTTGAAATTATATATACTTCACAAAAGATAAATAAACAACACATAAATAAATTCACAAGAGAAAACTGTAAATATATTAAATTACTCCACGATAGGTTAAGTATTATGATATATATGTGGCGGCCATTATTATTTTATCAGGCGAATAAATATTTATACCCTGGAAGTAAGACAGAATAGATTTATATCTGCAGTAAACATAATTATGGTTGGTGAAATGAATTATCGCTATTTATTCGGAGGAATAAAGTAGCATAATCTCGAACAAGGCTTCTGAAAATCTTCAAAAAAAAAAAACTAAAATATTGTATCAAAAATCCCCTTGAAAACTGTGAAGGCATATAGATAGTGTTTTTTTATTTATCGACACATTAAATAAAATGAGCTAACAATAAATGATAATCTAGTTCATATTTTTTGTTTGAAAACTGATTATAATAACTGATAACACAGATAATATTCATTGTTTAGACAATTGTTATCTGTACATTGATCAAATTAAAATGGCAGAGACAACGTGTGCTCTGAAACAATCTTCATTATTTTATTATCGTAATTATAATCGCTTTTATTTGTTGGTAATCTCTTGAATTATTCGATTAAAACAACAACAGAAACGTACAAAACATGATAAGATTTTGGAATGATGAGCTTGATTAATAATTTTGTGTGTACTACCTATTTATAGATTTAGTATATATAATAAATTATTATCTGTCTGTGATTAGTAGATTATGTATTTCAGAGCATTTTTTAACATTATACACTGCATAAGTTTTTGTGTATTATTTTAGTAAGCTTTTAATTATTTTTTTATCAACTTTAAAACAATTAACAAAAGAAATAAATTAAAAAAAGTCAATGTGTCTACTACTCTATACTATAATAATAATAATCTGAAAAATCTTGTAAACCGTAACATTTTTTATAAGTCAAGAAAATCATGGAAATGAAAGAAAATATCAGTCAGAGTCAGAGAAAAGTATAAAAATAAACATATTTGCTGTTCCTTTCAAAACTGATTCATACACTCGGTTTCACAGATGATTTTCTCTGAAGTTTCAAATTTCAAACCTTTCGTCAGTTGAACCTATACTAATATATAAAGCTGAAAAGTTTGTTTGTTTGTTTGTTTGGTTAAAGGCGCTCATCTCAGGAACTATTGGTTCGAATTTAAAAAAACATTTTTTTGTTGAATAGCCCATTTATCGAGGAAGGCTATAGGCTATATAATATCACGCTACGACCAATAGAAGCAGAGCATCAATGAAAAATGTTGCAAAATGTAACTCAAAATTAGTGTTTATTCAGGTGAAATACCCTAACTAAATATTCCAATATTAACGTCGTACATTCACAAGCCCGGCTAGCTCAGTCGGTAGAGCACGCGACTCTTAATATCAGGGTCGTGGGTTCGAGCCCCACGTTGGGCGAATATATTTTTAATTTTTTATTTATTTTCTACATTATACTTTCTTACATTTAAATCTGCTTTAATTTTATTTACGACTAATTAAAATTAAATAAATCTAATTAATAGCTCATTTGAAAACTGTTACAACTATAGGTAGGTACTTATATAAAAATAATTTTCCTACAGTGTGTTCAATTAAATATTTATTATATTTTAATTCCAGTAATTATTATTGATTTAAAAGAAATTTATTATCTATACTTATAAAAAGTATAAATACTGCTTTTTATCGACAAAAACTTTTGAACGGTAACTCCGATCATCATGAAATTTGGACAAACATTCATCTCGGTAAACTCATGTCCCTCCCTTCCCCATTCGATCTTTTGCACTCGGGTGAAACCGGGCGGGACCGCTAGTAACAAATAAATCGTGAGTTAAAGATTTTTTGAAATTTATATTAACGTTTACCCATTATTCATCCAGATTGGACGGTTGAAAGAAACGATTTGTTAAGATTAACGTGCAGCAGGTACCAAACTGTCATACAGCCGTAATATTAGGTAGTATATAACGTGGTGTTGGCAGTACAAACACACAGAATGGTTGTATCAAGATTTACAGTTCCATCCAATCAGAATGGCGGAAATGAAAATGACTCAACAAAGAATAATAAAATGATTAAAATGTGATGATATTAACTTTAATGGAGTTGGATTCTGAGTTGTGCGCCCGACGCCGCCCTCCGCGATCGCACGATCCACTCTTTCCACGAGCGATTGATGACGGACGGACGGACAGAATGAATAAAGAATCGAGTGTCGATGTACCTATAGAATGTTCACTTGAAACAAACCAATAAGATATAGTTTATTACATTGAAACAAATCATTTCGTAACGACGCGATTGTTGCGATCACACCGACGGGTTGCCTTGAATGAGGTTTTTCTTGGTTTGTCTCATTACCAGAAAAACGTTTCTCACGTACTTATCTTCCAAATTTTCCTTCCACCAGGATCAACTTTGGCAACTGGTTAGAAAAAAAATATTTTCTGATCTTAACAGAAAAATAGTCATTTTGTAATTTTTTTGAAGTATTTTTTTAACTACAGACACTCGATAACTGTTTCTGTTGACGATCAAATTTTTGTTTTTGGAGAAGTACGGTATAAATAGATGTTATTTATCCTTGGTATTTTTGAAGTCAGATTTTGAGTAGTATTGATCATAATTCTATTTTTATTATCGTTAAAAAAATAATATTTACAGACATTTTTGAAAATTCAAATTAAAATTGACCGCGGCGTTTGTCGATGTACGGGAACAACAGTTTTCCAACGGCTAAGCGGGAAAAATCTTCGAGACTCGATTCCTATGATACACGAACTATTTACGAGTCCGACTCGCACTTGACCGGTTTTTTTTTGTTTAATTTTATTTCTACAAATTACTTCTATGTCGGCGCTCAGTGTGATAGAACGACCCAAGAGCCAACCTGTGAAAATACGTTATTAGTTATTACATAAGTGTAATACACATATCACGATAGTTATCAAATATTATGCATTCAGAAAACAAATACTGTTAAAACAGCACACAAAATAAATTAACACTTTGTTATTAGACGAAATACATATGTGCATTAAATGTCTGCAATAGCAGCGAGAAAACAATTTGCATATTTCCATCATCAATCTGTGCATCTTCTCTCTATATGTTCTTTTTTAGCATGCTGCTTTCTGTCGCGATATCACGCATCTCTGTCATACACGAGGGATAACTCAATCATAAATAGGGATGTTCTTTCTCATACACAACAACTAGAGCCGTCTACTCGTGTTCTATTGCATTTACAAGTATTGAAAAGCCGGTTACACATTGATCAAATGATTTATTACTACCTATTCAGTTCTTTTTGTATATCATCCATAAGTGAATATATCGCTTGCCATTGATAGACTTTTTTTTCTTTTATGAAAATTTGTTTTGGTTATACTTATTGAAACCACGTTTAAATTCATAGTTTGACAGATTTGAATTTATGTACTAAAGTTTAAGGTCAGTACTCAGTAGTGAATGAACGTATAGTACGCCGCGTGCCGCACGCGACGTTTTCTCCGCTGAAATTAGAAGAGCGCATTCTAAATTAAAAGAAATACACGTTTGTGCTTCTAGACGGCTAATCGAACGTTTTGTTGCTTAAATAAAGCTGTTTTAAAGAGGGTACATGCAAAAAACTATTATAAGCACCTAGATTTCAGGCGCAATTATATGACTCATGTGTCGCCAGCGCTCGTTATAACGTCATGTCACTTACTCGTCAGTTATAATATACTTCATTCCATTTTAGGTACAGATGTTTGTTCAACTCTTTTCAACTGATTTTTATCAAGTATTTTCTAATGTTTAGTCCCTACTTCTCACGCTGCTTAGCCAATGGAAAAATACGGTTGACAACTTTTCACCTCAAATTAATAAGGTTTTTTTTATTGATCTATGACTGTCATGAAGTGAGGATGGAGAAAAAGTGGTCGTAGCGTGATATTATATAGCCTATAGCCTTTCTCGATAAATGGGCTATCCAACAACAAAACAATTTCAATTCGAACTAGTAGTTCCTGAGATTAGCACGTTCAACCAAAAAAACATACAAACTCTTCAGCTTTATATACCTATTAGTATAGATTTTAAAATTTTTAAATTAAAGGTTTACATTGACTATATAAGTATAATATAAAAAGGCAATTTTAATTATCTCTAGAAGTCGCTACGTCCATCGCGCTCTCGCTCATTCGTAACAGTTCGTTCAATTTCGGCGCTTGTTACACACCTTCGGCTTCGGCTTATTTTGGCCGAGGCCGAAGGTCTCGTCGAAGGTGGTTTTTTTTAGCCGAAAGTGGCCGAAGCCGAAGCTTCGGTCGGGCACTACCAATTATTAAAACCCTCGCGGTGATATCGCTGTATATTGTATTAATCCATTCCGAAGCAGCTGTATTATGTACGTAAGTATTACAGTTCTATGTGGGAGTAGCTGAATTTGCAGCGCGCTACAGAGATGAACAATTGCAGATAGCATGTTTTATTCCTGATTTATCTTACATTTTCATTTTCATCGCCGCGGAATCTGACGCGCATTATACAAAATTGAATGAAATGTCTAAATGAGAGAGAAGTGTATGCGAATTGTATTGTACAGCCATCCAGCTCAGATCACCCACCCACCCCCTACGTCTGCTCACCAACACAACAAGAGCGTCTGTATATACGCTGTACCACTATCTTTTCAAGTCGCTATATTTACAACTGTAACATTGCACTCATACATATCCATATTATTCTCTGCAGACACTTATGCATGTACCGTACTTAACTATTCATATACTGTGAATGTCAAATGCAACATACGTGTATAATGTGCATATTAACCCTTTCTTGGTTGACCTTGAATCCTTACTCTGGAGTTAGGCGGAGCATTGTGAGACCAGAGTGCAGATAATAATCAGAATAAAGTATGAACTATGTCGTTGAATAAATTGTATTTTAAACATTTTTGTCCCCGAAAATAAACGTTATTGAAGGTAGTTATCCACTTTAGAAGACTAAAAGAAGACTTATTAGATATAAATATCAAACTTTTCTTACAATTTTATTTAATACTTATTAAGTACAAAAATAATTCTGTTTTTTTAATTTTCATTTTTTAAATAATATCCGGAGAGCACCAAAGTAGGGCCCTTAAAAATGTTGTTCCATGGCCGACAGTTAATCAGAATCGGCAAGTCCGAAACAAAACATCAAATGGTATCTTAAAAAGAAAGGTTTCTTACATGCCGATTCACCTCATTTACTAAAAAATCCTAAAAATGAAAAAAAATGGCGGATGTTTAGAAAAAAACGTGAAAAGCGGCCTATTTTTCCAATATTTTTTTCTTGCTAAAAGTTTATATTTTCATTTTTGGCCAAATTGAGGTGAATTGGCATACAAAACATATCTATGAACAAAACGCGCCAAGATTTATTTATTAAAATCGGTTTAGTAGTTCCGGTGATTAACTGTCGGCCATTTGAAAAAGTAGTCTTGAGAAAAACGCGTTTACTCATATTTATCAAATATTTTTAAAAAATCAAGTTTTATCACTTACATTACAATTAGTTAATTTGTTATCCCGGGACCATATAACAGCAGACCGCTGTCATTAAAGGCCTCTTCCTCCGTTTGTTGGATATAAACTATAAAAATCGGTATTTCGGAGAGAGACAGACAGTTGCGTGAGCAACTGTATACAGCTGAGAGTGCGCGCACACTTTGAGTTATTCTATACTGTTAAAACCCGAATTTTAAAAAATATTTTATTAAATAAAATAAGACACCTTGGTATTATGGTATGATGAAATTAACGGGATACAAGGCTAAGTTTTAAAACAATTTTTATTTAATAGAACTTCATTTAATAGTCAACGTTTCGGCAAGCAATTATTGCCTTCTTCAGGACCTTAAAAATGTCTATTAAAAAGTCACAAATTAAAAACATAAATTAATTTAAAAGTTTAAAAAGTTTTTAAATGATGGACAATATTGTTTTTAAATTAATTTATGTTTTTAATTTGTGACTTTTAATAGACATTTTTAAGGTCCTGAAGAAGGCAATAATTGCTTGCCGAAACGTTGACTATTAAATGAAGTTCTATTAAATAAAAATTGTTTAATTTAGCCTTGTATCCCTTTAACTTCATCAAAAATATTTTAGGAGGTTATTTTTTAAAGGTCTAAGGAATTAAGAAATGTATAAAAATATGATTTTTTGAAAATTCTAAAGTGGACAAGTTATTAAAAATGGCAAAGCTTTATTAAATGAATAAACTACATTATTAACGAGCTCGTTTCTTTATTATAATAATTTGTTGTGCACTATAATACAGATATTTTTGTTGTGAAATATTCGAACTTTATTATGTGCGTGTTTGTTGCGAGTAAATTTTCGCGTAAACTTTGAACTAAACTTTTCTCTTATCTTCGACGCAAAGATAAACAAATTTAATACGCGTACCCACATCATCTGTGCGTAGCGCATATTCATCATAACAACATAAATACCTTACATCGATAACGACTAAACTTTATATTCTCGTTGTCAGGTTTACTTTTTTTGTGAATAGTGATATGTAGCCGCAATTCTTTAATCGTTGAAACCAAGTTGTAACTTCTAACTGGATAGATTTACTTTTTTTGTAAGGGGCCATTAAAGTATTACGTAAGCCGAATTTTAGTAATTGTTGCCCCCCCCCTCCCCCTTGTCAGCAAAAGTAAGCAAAGCTCTCACTCCTCCCCCATATGCTTACGCAAACATTGGTATATATTTTTTAAATTTGTTCAAATTTCTTTGTTATAAATACATTTTGATGACGTCATCACCATCTAGACCCCCCCGTCCCATTGTCATCAAAAATAAGCGAAGCAAAGACCCCCTCTCCCTCCTTTGGTGCTTACGTAATTTTAACCCAGATCTTCCTTTGATATTAGAGCTTCATTAACTCTAAAATTACATTGAAATTGGTCAAATTATTTTTTTTTGATACGATTGACAATGTTGCTAAAATCATATGTGCTTGAATTTGTTCATATTATCCTATTTGGATTAAGAAAAAATATATTAAAATTCATAAGTATAAACGTATATAAAAATATGGTACCTACCTAACCTTTTACGCGTTTTCTTTCTTGTCATCAGATTATTTGCCATTTTTATTCAGACGCTAATGTACACAGTTGCCTAGCTTCAGGAATCTGCAATATCTTTCTCTCTCTCTTCGTGATATTTTTTCTCTCTATATATTTTATAAAGAGTAAAATTTGCATGTTTGCCTGTCTGTAGGGGACAATCTCTGGAACTATTGAACCAATTCTAAAAATACTAATTTCACTAGCAAAAAGCTACACTATATCCATGAGTACTATAATTTGATAAAAAATAAAAATTCCCATTAAGTACGAGTAAGGCTAAAATAATTTGAGTATATGGTGGGAGTACAATCATTTTATGGTGGAAGTACGGGTATATAAAAAAATCTGTTGTGGCTGTCGTGTTTTATCTCAAACGCCCGGTAGCGGCTGATATTTAATAATTTTGCCAAGATAAAAATATTTTATAATTTTGCTGAAAATGAGAGCATAGGTCCCGAAATATACATCCGCTAATAAAACTGTTGTGGCAAGAAGTAACTATTCTTTATTTTTTATTTTTGTTTCAACCACAGTGCTCTTAATATTTATATTGCCAAAGTAAATTTGTTTTTTTATATTAGAAAGACATTAATTTGTAATTGTTAAACGCAATCTACAGAGTAAATAAATATGAGAGTTATGTATTTTGATGCTTGTTGGATTTGACTCTCAATCGTGACTTTTGACAATTTATTACTTCAAAGTTAAACAGTATATACTGCGGTAGGTATTAGATACGTGTATTGAACACGTAAAGATAGGGGTGGTGCGACGACGATGGAGTATTATGTGACAGAACGAACAAGGCAAGGCAAGTGAGAGTAGGTACTCCTCCACGGATACAGTCAATCAGTCATGCCCTATCTTCCCCGGTCTGACAGCTTCCCGATCTGTATGTATGTGAGGAGATGCTGTTGAGTCGTGTCTCACACCACTATACGCTACACTACACTGTCATCATCTCACCACCATCACCACTCATCGGAATGCACTACGCCCCGTTTGTCGTATCCTTTCTTACTGCTATACGTATACAGTGCCATCTAGGACCTCGGCTACATTGCAGGAGTCAGGCCTAGATTTTTTTTTTTTATTTTTAAACCTGGCAGGCTAACAGACAATGAATGTTCAATAACAAACCTGCTCTCCATAATACAATAATTATTATACATTTGCAGCACAGTTATATAAAAAAAGAAAAAAAAAAACAATAAAACAAGAAACATTATTGAATAATGTAAAACTTAAATAACCGAAGAGATATAATATTCACTATTTATTAATATCTCAAAAAAACAGAAATTCGCCTTAAAATTTTTACGAGTGTCCCCAAAAATATTAATATCCGTTTGATATCGTTGAAAATGTACGCCATTCTGAAAAGCGGAGAGTTAAAGGCATAATTGGTCGTGACTGAGGACAAATAAAATAGATCTCTATTCCTAGTGTGGTAGATTGAAGCAGATAAATAAAATTTCGCTAGTAAGTCGGGTGAATTAATTGTACCGTTTATAATTTTATGTAAACAACACAGATCAGAAATTTTCCTTCTAACTTCAAGAATTTGTAGTTTCATTAACGTAGGTAGCTGCCTAGGGCGGCAAATTTTGGGGGAACTTTCAAAATTTGTTTTACCCGCGAGGGGAATTGGAACGCACGATCTGATAATTTTCTGCCCATTTTGTTGGTTCATGTAGGTACCAACGTAATAAAAAGAAAATCCCCAAATTGAGAAAAGTATCGATTTATACAAGCGAGGGGGCGGGCAATTTTTTAAACTGCCTAGGGGCGCCACATTCTTAAATCAAGGCCTTACTACAACAGATTCAAGAACACGACTGCGAGGCTATAGCTCTTTACAACCGATCCTATACGATTGTGACGATTGATATTTTTTTTTGTCGCGAAAAAGATTAATTTTTGTGAACGCAACCGGCTTAGCACGGTTATCGGGACAGATTAACAGACGCACAGAGTTTTTCCAAAAATATGTTTTCTGGATTCATGGGACCTCAAAACGGAAAGATATTGTAAAATTTTTGAAAAGTGATTTTCGACCTAAACTAGTACTATTCCCCACTTGTGGGTTGGAATGATAAAAGTGTTAACTTCGTATTGGTGTAAGTAACCATCGATAGTGTTAGCAATCCCATTTATTGTGAACTGCTACAATTTCTTCACAATCATCTTGTATTGCTTCCTAGAGTTCAGGAATGAAAATTTCTCAAAAATGCTGAAGGAGAAACACTGGAATTTAATTAATAATTTTCAAACAAAAATTTCTCTATTTTTTTAAACTCTGAACGACAGGAATAATTTAAATTGTATCATTTATAACTATTTATTTATAAATAATATAAATTTCTTTGATGAATATAATATGCTGTCAATTCAGCCGGTACCCATGTAATTTCATAACGTTAATCCGCTGCGTTAAGCTTCGCCCCTCCACCTAACTGTACGTAATTTAATATTATTCATCGTGTTCAGACGATGGGTGTTTATATTTTAAATACATAATCCGTAACAATGTGCTTATATAAATCCACGCGCGGATGCATTGTATAGTGTGACACGACTTCTTAG
Organism: Xanthostigma xanthostigma; assembly: GCA_963575645.1. Lineage (NCBI taxonomy): Eukaryota > Metazoa > Arthropoda > Insecta > Raphidioptera > Raphidiidae > Xanthostigma > Xanthostigma xanthostigma. The sequence continues at coordinate 22,029,856 of OY754468.1, forward strand.
GCCTTAGTCTACCGGAGTCCAATTTCATCGTGTATTTCGCGATGGAATCGGATTATATTTAATAACTTATTAGCGGCCCGGCTTGGTTTTTTTACCCGGGTGCGATAGATGTATTTTGTGTTGTCGGTAAATTCTGCAAAATGTATTTACATCAAGAAACGACTAGAGTGCCAAAATGTCTGAACTAATAGCTTTGAGGTGGCAGTACTCATATTGCTAGTTGCCGCTTGATGTGCTACAGTGACACGCCATTTGTACGTAACCTTTTGCGCCCGCCTTCTTGATGTCGCTACATGATTCGGATACAGTTTTCTTGACAAAACACCGTTTTTTTGTACAAAATATTTACAAATTATATACAATAACCTTCCTCGTTTATCGCTCTTTCTATTAGTGAAAACCGTTACATAATCCGTTGGATAGTTTTTGAGTTTATCGCGTCCAGACAAACAGACGCGGCGTGGGGGCTTTGTTTTATATATATAGACTAGCAGTTCCGCCCGGTTTCACCCGGGTGCAAAAAAATGACTGGGGGGAGACTATCAGTACGCACGTTCATCTTAGTTTACCGAAATGAATGTTGTGTCCAAATTTCATGATGATCGGAATTACCGTTCAAAAGTCGGACGGACAAATTTTGAGTTATATTTTACAACATTTTTCATTGATGCTCCGCTCCTGTTGGTCGTAGCGTTATATTATATAGCCTATAGCCTTCCTCGATAAATGGACTATCGAAATTTTTTTTGTTAGATAGTCCATAAATAATCTCAGGAACTACTGGTTCGAATTGAATTTTTTTTTTTTGTTAAATTCGAACCAGTTGTTCCTGAGATTAGCGCATTCAACCAAACAAACAAACGAACTCTCCAGCATTATATATTAGTATAGATTATGGTTTACTTACATATATAATTTTCGTATATACCGACTGTCCACGTTTCCAAATATTTATGAATCGGTTTTCATCGCAACTGCTCGAGAAGTCTAAAGAAAATAACCGAACATACATGTATTAATCGGGTTTCGCTCGAAGAAGTCGAAAGTAAGCATAAATAACAAAATATTAGATTTATCCTTAAATTATGTGTCATTCTATATAACGTACAGAGAGAGGAGCTGAGAGGTTTAAGTTATCGTCATCAGGATCACAATTTCCTGTACTGTTTCCCGGAGACCGGACCGTGGTGGTCGCCTCCTCGTCATCGCTTGCTTAATACCATACGCCTTGACTTTGGAATGGGTCGGATGTTTAACGCTATGCTTGTCCATCTGATACATATAGATACATATGCGCCTAACATATTATATAAAATACTGTATATTTCATATCTGTCATAAAAAATGCCTATTTGTATCGCCTTTTTTCCGTGTCTAATAAAGATTTTTTGGAAATAGTGATGCAGCTCTAAAATTTTTAAACTTTTAGGACTTCAGTTTAGTAAATCTTCTCATAATTAATTAAGTGACAGTAAAATTTATAAGATTCGTCGTTTTCAGCCTTAATTTCAAAAACTAGTCAGTACATTATTACGTGAAAACTGTAGAGTGCCGATTAAAATAACAAAGACCCGTTCTCCGGGAGTGGTTAGACGCGGCAATTACTGTTTTTTTAGAATTTCAATAAGATATTTTTTATTTAATTATCTTCTGTTTTCGAAACAATATATTTAGTCGTTCGTTTTATCTACTTTTTTTTGAAATCTTAAACCTTGTATAACTGAATAAATGTGTGTAAGGCAGCGATACCCAATCGATTACCGAAACCATCAAAGTTTTCAATTATGGATTCAAAAAACAAACAAATTGAACACAGCAGTTGATGCACACATTTTTATTTTTATTTCAATCTTAATTATGTACCTATATTTATTTGTTTTATTTTCTTTATATTATTTTCTAAATAAAAAAAAAAAAAACAGAAGATTTGCGTGAAAAGTTTTTACGTGAACACGTTGTATATTTTATAATTAAACGATGCTGTTTTGTAAACAGATTAATTAATATTCAACCGCTTTACAAAGAGGCTATACCAACAAACGCCGAATGGCCAGCAGCATTGCTGAACAGGACATATTTCAATCAATTTCCGTGCTGTAAGACAGCGCGAAAGCTGCGTAGTGTAAAAATTGCTATATTTAAGCATAGCAATATGCAGAGTCAAACATTCTTCGGATAATTAGTTATTATCACGCGTAGTCTAGTCAAAGTTTTTTTAGTAGGAAATGATTCAATATATCAAATATAATTAACATGCCGTTATTACTTTCTAACAGCATTTGACACTTGACTTAGCCTATTAACAATGAAAACGGTTGTGCTTTTCTGCTAAAGGATGGTGCGAGTAGAATAGTGATGTGCCGGATCGTTAAAAATGTATATCCGCGGATACGGATCTGAATACGGATATTTGTTTTCTAGTTCCGCGGATACGGATACGGATTTTAACTTTCTTAGAGTACGCGGCGGTAAATATTGCACATCGACCTTTGGAAAGAGGCTATCTGTTATGGGAAAAAGTTATTGTCCTCTTTAAGAGTTAACTCTCATAACAGATTGTCTCTTTCCAAAGATCGATGTGCAATATCTCATTATAAAGATAGTTGATTTAGTACCTTTGAGTTATGTACTATTAGTATGGCACTCACTACGATAAATGTTTGCAATATAAAGGTGCCAAAATGATTTAAAAAAATAAAAAATAATCTGAATGGAATTTAATGGGTTTTCATCATTACCTAATTACCTATATATATAAAATTTCATCTATAAATTGAAAATTAATAAGGTGATCAGTAAAAGATCCGCCAAAAACTAACGGATACGAATACGGATACGGATCTTTCTTCTCGCTCGGATATCCGCGGATTCGGATACGGATATCCGGCACATCACTAGAGTAGAATCACTGGGCGTAACATCTTCCGTCACCACTCACCAGGCGGCACAACTCGTCATTAGATGCACTAGTGTCGTCTATTTTGTGCACTATTGCAGAACGTGATTAAATGATCATCTGGCTTGATGCTTTTAGCCTGGTTACAAAACAGTACCGTTTTATTAAACGGCTAGCCGGTTTGCAAAGCGGCTCAGTTTGTAATTGGTTAAGACACAATATTATATATTTTGTGTCACATAGTATCTGAAGTGAATGTTAAGGACTTTTTCAGTCTATAGAAACAATTAAAGGATTCATTTATTATCCTCTTAAACATTTGATTGTTGTCGTACAGTCAGGGGCTTGGGAAGTAAGCGTGTATGTGTTCGAGGGATGTCGAACGAGATAAAGGGCTGTCCCGTGCTCATATAATATAGCCACAGCCTGCTCAAATCACGCTCGGTGCCGTCGCGATGCGATGTAGCAAGTCGAGGTACCTTCAATCCAACCGACACTTTCCACTATCGTTTTTCCACACGGCTGACCACAGCCGCTGGCAGTCATATATGAGAGCGTCGCCGTCCGATTGTATTCACTCTCTTTCTCTCTTACGCACTCACACACACGCGCGCTCACTCATTAACCGCCGCTCTACTACGGGATGAAGACTGCAATGATCGGATAGACGAGAATCTTAGTGTGTGTAAACTAGTATAGCTTTACCGCACATCTAGATACAGAATTATTTTTAAGTTGATTCTTTTTTTCAACAGCGCACAGTGGGGCCAAGTACACTAATTTGTGGCAGAAACTCCAATGGCAGAAATCGACAGCAAGTAGTAAATAATACTTGGATACTAAAGTTGAGTAGTGCGTGTACTCGCTACCACCAAGCATCGAGCGCAAATCATGCAGTCATCCAGTTCAGACCAGTTTAATTGTTGGTTATCCTAGCGGCTATACGAGCGGAATGAAATTTAGCTATTACTTTGTGTTAACAGTGCGCCTCAGTGTTATAATATAAAAAATTGCTTTTAGCATGGAGTGTTTACCCTCAGGGTGGTCTTTTGTTTCTTAATTGTTATTACGGTTTTTAGGTACATAGGATGTTCTTATTATATAATCAAAATAAATATGTTAATTGAACTTGTTACTTGAATCTATATATATGATTTTACTTGTCATTAGGGCAGATCATGTTCCTAATTCTAACTCTGAATCAGTCTTTGTAACTTGTATTTGTAGAATCACGAACAAAATGTTGCGCATATTTGCGCCTTTTGAAGAAAATTTCAGTGAAAAATGAGACTATGGTAGTTGTCATTTTTAATATTTCTTTCTTCTCTTTTAAGGATCAGGTTCCATGGACACTAAACGCACCAAATCTCAGTAGTTTGAAGAAATAGATAGCAACGAATCATTAAGTGATAACGATTCCGACGTTTCCCTATAAAGTTGCTGCATAAATCCAATACATGTAATAATTATTTTTGGCAATGTAATCATATAGCAAAAAATATTAAATATCTTTATAATGTTCGTTATAAATGTTTAATTTACCTAGAAAAACACAAAAAAATATTAAAATAATTTCTGCCAGCAATTTATATATTTGGCCCCAGTGTTCAGCGTATTGAAATCAAATAGACGAACAAATATTTCAAATAACTTTTTTATCAAAATTAAAAAATGAAGGAGAAACGAACAGACAGTTCACATATACATTTTTATAGAGCGCTTAGAAGATAAATCTTGTATACCTATATATCTGCGTATATAGTGACTTTGTATTACTTTATTTATTACGTAGAATTTAGTAGTTTTTTTTATTACATTATTTTTATTTCATTTTCCATTATATAAGAAGTACTTTTAGTTAGTTTGTTTATTTGTTTTGTTAACATTTGATCGCTGTAAATAAATAGTTTCCACTACATAGAAGAACAGTTTTGTTACAATACGAATGATCCATATTATTATAGCCGTTATCTTATGCGAATGAAACAAAGTATCTACAGAGTTCGAGAATGAAACGTCTGCCGAACTGTGATAGGGAATTTGGCGTCATCGTGCGGTCGGCACACCGTGCAGAAAGCCTGTGTTCGGTGTTGTCGCGCGTGCCATTCTGCCTGCGGGAGTCTGCACTCTCCAAAGAGGGAGAAGGCGGACGGGAGACCCGTTGCACCGCACACACTATAACACTACACCCTCTCGCGAAATTCATCTCTGTCTCTCTCACTCTCGCACGCGTTGTGGCGGCGGTCAGATAACAAACGTGGGAATTCATCTCAGTACGTACTATAGAGAGAGTGTGTGTATATCCAAACTACATGACACCCTATTCTAACTGCGTTATTGTGTAAGACCAGTATCACTGAAACTGTTTTATAATTTTCATTGCTTAATAAAGAAGCTTAGACCGGTATCATAAAATAGAGAAATATATAGTATCGTGTTTTTACATGCTTATGTTAGCTTGAGTTGTGTGTTGTATGTAAACAAAATTGCAACTGATTTTCCATCCTCTTCCAAATGTCCGACTGACGTCAAACTTTGCAGTCGTATGAAGTTTTGATGACATTACAAAAGGCTGATGCTTTAATTATAATAATAATTTTATAACAAAATAAAAAAATGGAAATAAAAAAAGTGGTGGGAGTAACGGTTTTGATGGTGGGAGAACATGTCTCCAGTCGTTTAAAATTAAAAATTTTAAATAATAATATAGTGACTGAATAAAATTTATAGGTACTTTCAAAAAAATGTAAATAAACATGTTTTTCTTCTTTCGTAGGAAAAAACAATTCAAAGATTAAAAATACGACAAAAATGTACAAAAACGGCTGAATACTCGCTTTTTTGACAATAATTTCTATAACTTACTTTATTATCTATGGCGTAAATTTTATATAATAAAAAATACACATCTTTAAGTATACAATAATAGTCGGAAACCGAAACTTTTTTTGAGTGGGTGATGTGTGGAAAATGGACCTTATTAACCCACCTCCTTTCCTTTTTGTATAATTCGAGCGATTTCGAAGTAAATACGTACCAACAAGCATACAAATCCTTTTATTCCGCTTATTCACACCCCTGAGTAAGATGTAACTACAGTTTGGTACTACTCGTTGAGAGCTATATGTATGGACGGATATATTTTTATTATGTAACAATCGACTCGAGGAATTATTATATAACTTTATCAAATCATTTCGCTTTAAGCACAGGATTTGCGACGTCGTGTGTTTTAGGGTTGAAATTTTTACACTTTTCCAATTCTTTTTAAGATGATGAAAACTTTTGTGTTGATAGACATTGAATGCAGAGAACATTTTAATAATTATGCGCTCGATTGAATTTATTTAGTGAAAATTCGACGTTCGAAAATTCAATTTAGTTTGATTTTCCGATTTTATTTTAAATAGGGTTGTACCAAATTGCATAATATTGTAAGATAGAAGCGCGTCGAAAGCCTTTCCAAAATTTTAAGCTGGTACAGTTGTTTGCACACAAACACATCATAATGTGTCTGTCTGTCTGTCTTAACGCGATAAACTCAAAAACTAGCGAACTGATTTTCATACGGTTTTCACTAATCGAAAGAGCGATAAACGAGGAAGGTTTCTGTATATAAAATTTGTAAATATTTTGTTCAAAATAACGACGTCTTGTCAAAAAAAAAACTGTATCCGTATCATGTAGCGTCATCAGGTAGGCGGGCGCAAGCTCTTGCAATTGGCTGCGATCAAATGGCGCGTCACTGCAGCGCACTAGATGGGAACTAGCGACATAAGCTAACGGGCACTGCAACCAAGTGACATCAGCTCAAAGCTATTAGTTCGCACATTTTGGCGCTGTAGTCGTTTCTTAATGAAATAAATTTTGTAGAGTTATCTATCGCACCCGGGTGAACCGGGCCTGACCACTAGTATTAGTATAAATATGAGTGCATACTAACAATTGACCATGCGGTATAAACACTCTAGTGACTAGGGCATTGAGAGATCATACAATTTTCCTAAAAACTACAAAAAACGTCAAAAAAATGAACGTAAGCGATTAGCAAATCTGCAAAATTGATGTTCAATAAAATTAATCTAATGCTGATATTATATCTGCAGATATTAATCTTTTCTAAGTAATAAGGCTTTGTTACAGAATATAGATCAAATTGATTTTTTTATGAATGTGATTGTGGAATAATACAGCGATTGTATTCTCAAATTTTGTTGTGAAAAAAACGTAAAACACGAATTTTATCTTGTTTGTGAATACCGAGATAAATCGTCAATTAAATTTTATATCTCTTTATTTCATTCTTAGTTTTTGATTGCGAAAATAATAACTATTCATTTCATTGATTTCAAATCGTTTAGGGATTGTGCAGTTTTAATTCAATTTTGTCATGTGATTGTAGTCTCATTTTAGAATATATCTAATAATAATAATAATTTATTACTTCCATGAGAAATACATTAACATATAAACAAACAAATATAGAGGTACGTTGTAATAAATCTGTTGTTTTCAGCCAATAACTTTTTTATGGGTGCCTACGCTATACCTTTTCCAAAGTAAATGCATGAAAATCCAACGCAGCCTACAAATTTACGACTAAACTTGCTCAAAATTGAACATACAAATTTTGAAAGTCAGCTATTTTATAAGTGATACTTGCACTTGAACTAATATATGTATTTCATGCGTGATGATATTATGGCTCATGTGACTGTTAAAAGTCGTTGTCACTCGTTTTTAGTATAATGTCACATTTGTCATAGTAAATGTCACCACGCACTAGGAACTTAACCTAATTGTTGTCTACAACCCGGCTTTCTTTTTCCAATGATTTTTTCATTGATCGTCTATTGCTTAAATGTTGTTTGGGCCATGCTTAAAGGGGCGTACCCAATGAGAGCACCTCTCCTCTTTCCGTGATCTGTTATAGCGAATTGAAGTCTGGAAATTTGTTAAGCTTACTTCGTGTTAACCCCTTTTATTTGCGCCTGAAAACTGTCATTTATTGCAGTGTGACAACTAGTGATGTGCCGGATATCCGTATCCGTATCCGCGGATATCCGAGGGAGAAGAAAGATCCATATCCGTATCCGTTAGTTTTTGCGGATCTTTTACCTTATTAATTTTCAATTCACAGATGCAATTTTATATATAAATAGGTATAGGTGATTAGGTAATAATGAAAACCTGTTAAATTCCATTCAGGATATATTTTTTATTTTTTCAAATCGTATTTGGCACCTTTATATTGCAAACATTTATTGTAGTGAGTATCATACTAATAGTACATAACTCAAATGTACTAAATCAACTATCTTTATAATGAGATATTGCACATCGATCTTTGGAAAGAGACAATCTGTTATGAGAGTTAACTCTTAAAGAGGTCAATAACTTTTTCCCATAACAGATAGTCTCTTTCCAAAGGTCGATGTGCAATATTTACTGCCGCATACTCTAAGAAAGTTATGATCCGTATCCGTATCCGCGGATCTTGAAACCAAAAATCCGTATTAAGATCCGTATTCGCGGATATACATTTTTAACGATCCGACACATCACTAGTGACAACCGAATTTCCATGTTTACTACTTTTTCCCCTCCTTTTTCAGCAAAATTCAGCGTATGCCGTTGTGTGCTTTGAAAGTCCATATCGAATTCTGAATATGAAAATTGAGTTTTAAGTCCACTGCACACGAGGCTGGATTTGCCGCTAGGCTCCTTGCTAGATTTCACTACTAGTTTTCTAGCGCTGGTTTTCTTAATTGCTATTATATGCTCGCTTCACACGAGACGTCTTTACAAGCTTGCTCTGCAGCTAGATTCGATGCGCGCGTGGTGATAGAACGGTAACAGAAGTGCATGTTTATTGTCTCTAAACAGAACACACACTATGGCATAGTGTTTGTATGTGGGCGTTTGTTCAAGTCGCCCACGTGACAAGATACTGCTTCCTGATTGGTTCTCGCAAGAAAAATAGTTCCTGTTCTAATTTTAAAATCTATCTTGTGAGCTAGCAGGCGAGCCCCCAGCTCCGTACGCAGCCTACCCGCTAACAGAAGTCCAAACAATGTTTCTAGCCTCGTGTGCAGCGGCCTTTATATGCAGGTTTGCTCTATTTCTGAACACTCTGTAGTCTGTACGTGGGTGTATATGCATGTAGTAGGTTAGGTATAATATAGGGGATGTCGGGGACGAATGCGAAGTGTCTGCTAGCGAGCGATATGTCAGTCACTCGATCACACGTGACCGACTTTTATTAGAGACAAAAGTGTCGAACGAAAAAGATGAAAAGCGACCTGCAGCGTATATATATATATACACATATATATACATGCAGTATCGTCATCGGAATAGTAGGCCTGACCAAGATTTTTTTTATGTGAAATGTCTAACGGCGCATTTGGTTGGGAGCAAAATCGTGCAATCGACGCGACACTTTTATGGGACGCCGTTACGTTTGTGTGCGTTGGATTAAACATGGCTTTAGTTGAAGGCCACATCTAGATAACAGGACGAAGTTTAGATACTAGTATTTCGTTAGATAACAGCGCGTGATGCTTGCTTTGTGTATGCGTTGGATTATTACCTACTTGGTTTTTGTTAAAGACGACAACTAAATGTCAGGACAAAATTAGGTTACAGGATGAAATTCAGTTAAGGGGCGATATTTAGTAACTAGAATTTCGTTAGTTGACAGGACGAAATTTAGTAAGTGACAGGGCAAAATTTAGTTACAGGGCGATATTAAGTTACTAGAATTTGTTAGTGATAGGCAAAAATTTGGTTACCAGAATTTCTCTTAAATTTGTTTCACATTTGCCAGGCGTCCCACGACCGGTTATATTTTTTTCTTAATTTTAAAATCGCTTAAAAGACTGAATAGTAAAAAGAATCTTTAAAAAACAGGCTTTTATCAACGCACTAATGAATAAAAAATACATTTGTTTCATTCCATTCATAAGGATACTGTGTACAAAATATTCGTAAGTTTTTTTTAAGTAATAAATTATTGACAATGCCGATGTGTTTTGTCATTATCGATGTTCAAATTATAAAGGTTTTGCATTTCCAAAGGATTTGGAACTGAAAAAGAAGTAGTTGCATGCTATCAGAACGGAAAAAGCGCGTTTTCTTATAAAAACCAATCATAGGTAACTATATACCTGCTGCCATCTATATTACGTTTCTCATGTGCCCATCTACATTACATAAGCGAGTGTTATACACGCCCGGCGTATTCGCAGGAACAGAACAGCAGTGCTTTTCAACTGACTTGATATTAGTTGCGTGTGCCATAATGTCCCATTCACTTTTCTTTCGACAGTCGACACCCTATACTCAGTGACGGCGTGTGGAACATTTTAAATGAATGTTATGCAGGCTATTAACACGGACATAGAATGGAAGGGTGGAGGGGTAATGAAATTAGAATCATATTCGTATTCGTGAAGCTTTAATTATTATTAACTTCAAAGACTATTTCAACAAACTACCATATACACTCTAACACTAGTCACTACTGCTATAAGCCGTGCGTCGTGTATCATGTAGGTATACGACATCGAGTCAAGGCCATCAAAGGTGTGAATGAGATAGATTCAATGAAGAGTTCTAGCGTGACAGTAATAATGTGCTGAGGCTAGATGAAGCTCAGTCGATCTAAATAACACGTATAAATTAAGGCCACTGCACACGAGGCTGGTTTTGCCGCTAGATTCCGTACTAGATTTAACTACTAGTTTTCAAGCGTTGTTTTTCGTGATGGAATTTATGTATTCGCTTCGCACGATGCGTGTATTCAAGCTTGCTTTTTGGTGCGCGCCCAGTGATAGAACGGTAACAAAAATGGACGTTTATTTTCTCTGAACAGAACATACACTATGGCACAGTGTTTGTTTGTGGGCGTTTGTTCATGTCGCCCACGTGACAAGATATTATTTCCGGTTTGGTTCTTGCTGGGAACAAGCAGAGGACCTAACAAGAAAAATAGCCCCTATTCTAATTTTAAAATCCATCTTGTGAGCTCGCAGCCCAGCACGCAGTGACGTCATTTCCAGCCTCATAGTCAGCCTGCCAGCCAGCAGGAGTCCCAGCAGTGTTTCTAGCAGTGTTTCCAGCCTCGTGTGCAGCAGCTTTAACTTGTGTGTCGGGAATTTGTACGGTGTACCCCAGGGGTATCTGATGACGTTTCAGGTGCTGGTTCGGAGCGACGCAAGAAAGTCTGCCACACAGAACACTAGTTTAGTGACTTGCCAGTGGCCGTTGAACGTTAGCGTTGATCTATTACACCATTTCGTGCGACATTAAATATCGGTTAAATATATAGAAAATGTAATTCATTCTAAAATTATGCAGTAAAGATTTTGGTTGTTCTGCAGCTCTGCAACGCTCATAGAGGTACCGCCACTGCTTATATATTACTACTACGCAGTGACTATCCTTTATATTCTTTTGCTGTCTGCTCGTTTTCAGTTTTCACAGCGCCCAGTTCGCCGCACATGCTGCGATATCTCCGCTAAACCTCGATGACAGTAAAGTATCATTTTAGGAGATTTGCACTCAATATTTTTTTAACGTGTGAATTAATCTGCCGTCTTTCGCTGCTGCGGATAGTTTTTATCTGTAAAACTCAATATGAAGTCTGTATACGTATACAGGCTGTCCAGTAAACCTTCTCTAGGACCATAAAGTCGGTCTTACACGGACTGCTTGAGCAGTTGTCGAACAACAATCCAGTTTATTGATGCGCGAACAGAGTTTGACTACTTGACGCTGCACAGTTGCATCCGTGTCTAAATTATAATTTCCCGTCAACAATCAACAGACGCGAGAATCTGCGTTTGTACCAGTATCAGTCGAAAATTTCTGTATCACGTTTGGCCATATTCACCGAACCTAAGTAGTTATTTATTCGGTTCATTTGTTCTTATCCTCCGAATAAATAGCGATATTTCAATTCACCAAGCATGATTATGTTTACTGCAGGTACATAAATCGATTCTGTTGTACTTCTAGACTCTAGAGTATACATTTTTATTCGCTGATAAAATACTAATGGCCGCCACAAAGATCATAATACCTAACCTATAAGCGTGGTGTATTATGTCTATAGTTTGTTCTTGTTTTTGTGAATTATGTTTATTAATCTTTTGTGAAGTGTATAGTTGTAAGACATTAATGTTGGTGGAAGTTTTGTGTGCAATTGGGTTAGGATAAAACATTGTTATTTTATGAAATATATATTAATAATATCAGGAATGTGGACTAGATAAGATGCCTGAGGAAGGTCTAATAAAGACCGAAACGTTGCAGAAATAATAAAGTGATTATTATTTACCATCTTATCTAGTCCACATTCCTGATATTATTAATATATATTTATAATTATGGATGATAATAACAACAACATTTTATGAAATTTTTTATTTTGACGTTTACACTAACGCCATCGGTCGGATTTTTGGGTGAACGTCAAAATAATCAACAAAATGAAAAAAGAGTATAGTGCTGCAGTGCAGGTATATTTAATTTTTAACTAAATTTTCTATCTGTAATTGTCTTTTAGTATGTTTATCTCCTAACTAGTCCAAACAAAGTTCCTAAGTCAAACGTTCTGCTTTCGACATTTCCATCTACATTCACCTTATGAGCACTCATTGACCAAACAAATCTGTTCCAAAATTAATAATTTCTATTTTTAATAGTGTTCGATGAATGTGGCCACTATTTTGATTTTTGATATGTAGATTAATAAGTTGATAACCAAACTATAATACAGCGAGCAATAATGATTTCAGCTGTCTAGCGTCTATAATCTACAGTTTCTCACTCTCTATTATATAGCGTAGGTACTTTTTTTAAATAGTATTTCTAACTTACAATAATATTTACGTTGTTGTCTGGCCAAAGGTAGCATACCTATATTTTTTCAAGGCCCACTAATGAAAATAAAAAACATACAGTTTTTTAAATGATATACAGAATTGTTTTCTTAAAATTATCTGTTGACCTAAACTAATTCTTATTTATTACAAACACATTTATGTTTATCCCTATCGGTTCAAAATCTGGTTTAACCCTTTCTCGGTTAGAAGCCACGACACGTATCGGTGGGAACGTAGAAGTGGAAGAACCAATTGAACAGTGTTTTAACACAAAGTACAATTCTTTCAAAGGCATACTTAATTTAATATATTTGTACACGTCACTGACTGCGCGTCTCGTAATGCTCCGCCTAACTCTTGAGGTAAACCCAGGAAAGGGTCAAAGAATTTGGACGTTTCCATTATGATTTCTGAAACATTCACTACTTATCAACAAAAAAATATTTTCTTATCAATAACCATAATCTTTTATTTTATATCGACACACATAATTTGTCTGTGTACATGAAAGAAATTTTTATGAATATTACAAGAGATTAAAATAGTAAAAAATTGATATGAACTGTTATTATTTGTTCATAATCTTCTATTATTATCAGATCATAAAACTATTATTAAAATTAAGGATATATAATTATGAAATAAATGTTCTATCGCAACTTTTATCTTCTTTTAAAAGCCGTACGTTGTTTTTTGATGGATAAACATGATTAAATTATCAACAAAATTATAATACAGTATGCTATATATAATCTGTTCGTCGAGTCTTTACAATTTTGAGAAAAACTCTGTTCATATTAACAATTATTATAACGAAAGCTCTATTCTAAGCACTCTCTTTATTTATGTAAATAGATACGCAATTTATTTAAACCAGGAGCACAAAATATAATTCATTTTTCAAGTTTGTGAAGTACTGTGTAACAATGTATAAAATAGTTACGGAAACTCTGTCAGAATTTTGTTTTCTTGTTAGTTTTTCGGTATTTTGTGACACCTAGAAGAGAAAAGATGTTTCCAGAATATTCATGTCTGTCTGTTCATATCATTCGAGAATGGCTCGACCGGTTTTGATGAAATTTGGCACACTGACAATTGGCCCCAGGGATGCTGTTAAATCATAAGAGAGAAGTGGATGTTTACTCATTAAATTATGTCAATTGTTTTCTATCAAAAGAGGAAGATCTAGGAGATTCTTCACAAAAAAACTACCAAAAGCTGACATGAGAGTTAAAAAAATATAAAGACGTTAATATTAGGTACTGGAATATTGTCGACATTGAGATTTCGTTTGTAATGATTGTGTCACGTTCTGTTTTACCATCCGGGTAAAGATTGCAATAGTGCACACCAAAATAGTGATGACCAAAATATGAACGTCGTCTAGTGAACAGTAATTCTAAAGATTCCCAAATAATTGTACATTTAATACCGTTTAAATTTAGAATTTAAACAAATCTGAAACGGTTTTCGTACACAAAAAAGAGTTATTTTTTTTAAATATATAAATGCAGTTTTCCTGCAGAAATCTTTTGAAAACATTGAATAAAAATATAATCAAAAAACACTAACACTTCTTTTTCGATACACGTTCGGATAACGTTAGCATAATCGGGAGACAATAAAACGGGATTTGTCTTTCGGTTCCAATATAGTTCGAATTCGTCTTATATACAGGGTATATATCTTTAAAAAAGCCTACCACATATTCTTCAGGCCAAAACAACTCGATACAAGCAAACTTACCTCAGTACAAAGCTGCTTAGTTTGGGCGCTAGACGGCTCTTAAGTTACAATTTTCAAATCGTTTTTGCTTTATAACTTTGAAACGGCTCATGATATTTGACTCAAATTTGGTACGTTGGCATAGCTTTATTGGGCAATAAAACCCATATCATAATAATGATGAATATCATTCCATGGGCGTAGAACTTGATTTTTTCGATAATTAAACATCTAAAACTTCTACGCCAATGGAAAAAAATCATTTTGAGTATGAAATCTGGATCACGCGACTCATTTACTACAAAAAAGATACTCTTGATAAAATTCGATTACTGACATAGTTTTGACAAAATTTTAATTTTAGTAATTTAGAAGTTTTAGATGTTTAATTGTCGAAAAAATCAAGTTCTACGCCCATGGAATGATATTCATCATTATTATGATATGGGTTTTATTGCCCAATAAAGCTATGCCAACGTACCAAATTTGAGTCAAATCTCATGAGCCGTTTCAAAGTTATAAAGCAAAAACGATTTGAAAATTGTAACTTAAGAGCCGTCTAGCGCCCAAACTAAGCAACTTTGTACTGAGGTAAGTTTGCTTGTATCGAGTTGTTTTGGCCTGAAGAATATGTGGTAGGCTTTTGTAAAGACCTTTTAGGGACACCCTGTATAGTTTAAGAAATTGACGCCCAACGCTTTGGTGTTCCGAGTATACAGTCGGCGTTGTCCCATTTTTAGTTTTATAATATGTGCAATTTGTCCTTGGCAGTTCATTAGTCTATTACTATCTGTGTTTTCGACATCACTTGTCTACCAGATGGACATTTTGCACTTTCAAACGTATAATTTATTAATCTGCAGATCTCACAATAATTTATTTGTATTGTCTTGAGACTTATAATATTGATAGCATCTTTGCGGCATACCCAAGTGTCTTGATTGGCTGAACTTTGCTCTGTACTGAATTGTTATTTATACGCTTGCTTCGCTGTTTAATTGTGATTATATTTACCATTTTTAAAACTAAAATAAAATTTTATTCAATAAAACGAAATTGTATTTATTTTTCAGTGTTGTAAAAAATAAACAAAGAGGTATTTTTAGTTTCCGAAGGTCGATTTCTGGCCGAAACACGAAGACTTAAAAACCCCAAGAAATACAGTTTAAATTGACTACAATTGCTACAAGCTACATAATTAATAATATAAATGATTTTAAAAATTTTTAATTGAAGGTTTACATTGACTATATTTAATATAAAAAGGTAAATTTAATCACCTCTAGAAGTCGCCACGTCCATCGCGCTGTCGCTCATTCGTAACAGTTCATTCAATTTCGGCGCTCGTTAGACACCTTCGGCTTCGGCCAAAACTTCGGCTCATTTTGGCCGAAGTCGAAGGTCTCGCCGAAGATGGATTTTTTGGCCGAAGGTTGTCGAAGCCGAAGCTTCAGTCGGACACTAGGTAGGTATTTTACAACCATATTAAACGTAATATTAAAAAAATGAAAACATTTGACGGCATTTTGTCAAATCATTAATGGCGTGACTGAAATATGTGATTTAAGCCGTTTTCGAGAATCTCGCCATTTTCAATTTTTGTTCATCAACTTATTATAAGCAAAAAATATGAAAAATCCCTCTGATTAGTTAACTGTGTGCCAACTAGGCGTCTGACACTCCCGAACTGGTAACAGGAGAAATAGACATGTGAAAAGTCGTTACTATGTGATCACAGTGGCTGTTATTTCGGTTTTACATAAAAATCACAGTGAAAAATCATTGTGACTTTGTCATGTCGATCCCGACCGAGCAAACATTCGGTCGGACGTTACGTTGGCTACTTGGTTGGAGCGACCGTCGTGATTGCGGTGACATGGTACAACATACATTACGTTGGAACACTTGGAACGTAGTTATCTCTTGTCAGATCACAGTGATCATTTTAGACGCCTGGTCACAGTGATTTTTGAGCTAAAACTCCTTTACGCACGCTGGACTTGGGGAGTAAGCTGGTGAATGCGTGACGAGAGCGTTACGAAAATTGAGTGATTGGGCGAGGCGAACTGAATAGCGTTTCGCGAAAGGTGGTTTCTTGATTATTTCGACATTTCATATTGTAATTGAACAATTTTATAAATTAATATTTTGTTCAATACATTAAATATTCTATGTTTAAAGTGAATAAAATTGTAAATTCATTTTGAAGTTCATATTTTGTGAATTTTCGGGTCTAAAGCACACTTGTTTTTTCATAGTGAAGTTATTTATTCCCTAACTCTAAGGCGAACGTGCATCCAAAACATCAAAACGAATGTCTCCTGAGGGAACTTGTGAACCGAAATCCTTAAATTTATTTAACAAGACTGTTATCTGTTAACGAACTTTTCCGCAATTGACTCGCCTAAAGAATGTAATTCTTTCATCGTTTTTCTGTCCCACGTGTTCACCGGTTAAACTAGGGTGGCCCACTTGATCTTGTATGTCAGGCTGACAGCACGTGCGAAAGCCTTTTGAGTCGATCTTAACTTCCCGTCAATTGTTATAATATAAAACATCGCTTCCTACTTTAGTTGCACATCCCACTTACCATTGTAACTTCTGAAATTACACACCTGCTCTACACATTTGACATTACAATACTTATGTTTCGTATTATAAACACATTGTTATTATTATATACATTTTTTGTACAGTGCGTAGGGCGTGGGATATCGAATTCGTATCAAGAATTTTTATCAATATATGGACGTTATTCATTGCAATTGATATATTATGTACGTTTTAAAGTTGTTCCGGCCAGAATTTTTCTCACGTTTTGACACTTCGGAACTTATGTAGCTTACAAACCGAATTGCATTAAAATTCTGTTTGTTAAGGTAGTTAATTCGAAACACTCGTGGACAAAAAATTAAAATCAAATAATAAATAAAAACAGTTATTTGTAGTAAAAACAATATATAGTACAGCTTGTTTGTTCACGATTCCAGACCAAGGGGTCTATAACTCTGACAATATTTAAATGAAAACATTAATATATACATTAATTAGATAAATCGTAGGAAGTTGGAAAGGTTAATAAACTTGAATTTGATTTTATTAAATTGGACGTTAATATTTAAATGAAAACATGAATAAACAGTATGGTCACTTAAGTGTGCAACATATGGGGAAATTTTTAATTAAATGCACAACCAAAATACAAATATTGCCAAAAGCTGGTGCATGTCCGATAATCATTTTAGGTGCTCTTAGAATTGTTGAAACTCAAACAGCATACGGGGTGGGTCAAAAAATATGAAAATTGTACAAGAGTAAAGTGCCCTTATTTCAAAAAATTCAGCGAAATGTTATAGGAAAAAGTTGTTTAGAATTAAAAGTTATGCCCAAATACCAAAACATGGCCTTCTAAGAAAAACATTTTTTTTTTTGAAAAACCAAAATTATAATTTTTTTGAAAAAAAATTTTTATACTTACCTTAAACACACTAATAAATTATTCAAAATCAAATCAATTTCGCATAACTGTGTTCAAATTCAGGCATATTTGTAAAATTAACTTAGATTTTTAATTTTATTTAATTTTTTATGGAATCACAAACTTTATGTTTGTTGCAACGATATTAAACACCCTGTATGCTGTTTGAGTTTCAACAATTCTAAGAGCACCTAAAATGATTATCGGACATGCACCAACTTTTGGCAATATTTGTATTTTGGTAGTGCATTTAATTAAAAATTTTCCCATATGTTGCACACTTAAGCAGGGCCGGATTTAAAGTTGTGGAGGCCCTGGGGCAACGAAGGAGTGGAGGCCCCTAATTATTTTCCAAACAAGTTAAACCATTTTTTTCTTTTAAGTGTTCCAATAATTTATTGCGAACAAATCAAATTCTTTTAAAAAACATACATGTAGATAATAGTAAAATGTAAAATACAAGAAATAAACCAAATAAATTATAGAGTTAATGAAATTATTAGTTATTTGTTAGAAAATTTTATCTAGAAATTATAATGAGGGAAAAATTAAAAAAAAAAACTCTAATATGTTTTTGTACTTCGTAGACAAATGTATAGCTATAGTAAGTACCAACAGTTAGAGATTTACCGTGACCAACACATCTAAGCTTTAATTATTATACAGATACGGTCCTATACAATCACAATTTCAAAACCACTGAACTGGTCTTGAATATATTTGCGAATATTTTATTTAAATCGCATATAAAATAAAGTAGCACTTCATTAAAATCTTAGATTAATCGTTTGTGATCCATAGAGGAAAAAATATTTTAAAATGTTGACAAGTAAAATATAATCAGTTGGCAGCTGTAGCTTTACGCCCCGTCTATAAACGCATATTTTGTATACTGAGTTTACAGGAACTGTGAAAATAAATACCGATAAACAACAGATATGGGATGAATATGCAACGTATTTCCCCAACGATATACATTTATTTGGAAATAGATAAAACATATTTTTTTATTATCGGTTTGATATCAGCACTACTTATTTATTCAAGGAAAATAAAATTTAGCGTTAAGGAATTATTTTAAAATGTAAATAAAATTAAATACAAACCAGACGTCAATATTATTTGTTAAATTTGAAGGTTGAAGATTAGAATATCAGAATATTTATTACTGTTGTGCCAAGCAAAAGGAACGACAATATTCAATTAAAAATTAACCACCTATCGAACAAGGCGTCGCGTCATTTGTCTGCAGTCTACGTACAAGTAGCATGAAGCCACAACTTACGTATCAACGTAAATTCGTTACTAAAGCTACTGAATTTTTATAAACTTAATGATAATGACAGATGCAGATTTGCACAGATAAAGAAATTCACTATACGCAGCTGTGCAATGAGATTGCATGTATATCTTATCTATGCATTATAGGCCCCACTCACGATCAAACTTTATGCCACAGTTCAGTGGTCAAACTTATAGTTCAGTGAAGCATGATAATGTGTGTGTGGATTTTGGAACGACTTTTAGTTCAGTGTTCAAGTAAACTGCTGTGTGTGTGGGTTTTTTTCAGTTCAGTTTTTGGAGTTCTGTGTTTTGTACAACCAGAAGCCAAAAATCTCAATGTTGCTGCAAGACTTTCTTGTGCAGAAATAGATTTTCGCATATTTGTGTCCTGGTTCTTAATAAATGGGGTAACTAATTCCAGTAAATAATTGTAAATTAATTCATTCATTTCTAAATCATTATTCCATAATCAAGCGGTTCAAGATATAATTCATTAATCAAATAATCATGACTTCTTGAATCACGCATTTCTAACAAATTTTTCACCCATATTCTTCTTCTTTTTTCTTATTTCCCTGTTTTAAATACAATCCCACAGCTATGAACAGCCAATACTCACCATTTAAATAACTTATTTAATTGTTATTAATTATCTATATTCTATAGTATAATATTATAGTATGTATATAATATATATTTTATATATTTATACTCGACGAGTGTATGCCAACAACTGAACCAAACTGAACACAAAAAATTTAAAAAAATGAGCAGTGTGCATGAACTGTGTGTATGGTACCAGTCAGTCATTCGATTAATCGGTCCAACTTCACTAAACACTGAACTGTGGCATGAAGTTTGATCGTGAGTGGGGCCTTTAACAGCAGCTTTTGACGTCATTTACGAAATTGACGGGTCCTCAACCGTTCAAATATCAGCACAGTTTTCACATGCTTTATATGTTTTGATATGTGATTATAGGATTTTGTAATTAGAATTTCAATGTTTTAAATTATTTTTTACAAAAAAAGAAATAATTCATGTATCTTCTACAGAAATTAACATTTTTTGGATGTGCCTTCATAGTTAGGGAGCTGACGCGCAAAAAAACCATGTCGCTCCAACTTTCTCCCGCCTGGTACATAAGCTATTTAAGCAATTTAGAGCATTTTTTCTTATATGGTATATAACGCGGAATCTGGACCCATTTTAAGATAATGGGGATAAAAAATGTCAAAGATGGTAAAAAAATCGTTGAAATTTAAAAAAATGTCTTCCGCTTCGTTGTCAGGTTCTGTTAGAGCCAAATGACCTGCAATACCAACGGTAGAAATTTTAGACCAATTGCACCCTCCCCAAGTCACTCGTAAGAAAGTGGATTTATGAACATAAATAAATTCACTTTGTTAGGACTGGCTTGGGGAGGGTGTAATTGGTCAAAGTTTTTTTAAAATTTAAACTTTTAAAATTTTTAACCATTTTTTTACCATATTTAACATGATTTATCCCCCTTCTCTTAAAATGGGTCCAGACTCTTAAAATATGTCCAAAGATGAAAGAATGTATATTATAAAAACTTATTAAATACCTAAATATTAAACGAATAACTGGGACATCTAGTAATTTGAACGAGCCCCTAGCAGGTCGTTCGAATTGCAGTAGGGAAAAGTATAAGCGCAAGCAAAATGTGACTGTAGTTAATATATTTGTTTTCCAAATTTGTAAAACGTGTGTAAGCTATGTAGATGCAATCGGACAAAACTTACAAATGAAAAAAATGGATTTTACTTGCAAATCTGTGTCCATAGCTCTGATGTTGCGTACATATATAAAACTTCAAGATAACACGACGTATGTATAAACAAACAGATACCTCGACCAATGGCTGAATTAAAAAAAAAAAACTTTTTTCGTTGCGGCTTTTTCTTATCTATTGTTTTGTCTCTCTCATACATTAAAAACATCGTCAAGTGTCATCTTTTTTGTATAACTACAACGCGATGATATAAATGGTTATGTCAAAAAGTTTATTCATTTGTAAAGAAAGTTTTTTTAATGAAAAATATGTTCAGTATGTTTTTCATTTTGATAGATGAGAAAAAATCACATTTTCAGTTAAACTAAGAAAAAATATGTGTGCCAAAAAATATTTTAACTTTCAGTGGCTCACTCTCAGGGATAATCATTTTATTCCTTTTATATATTTCAGAATAAATTATAACTTTACTTATAAGGATGTACCAAGAAAATAGTATTCTACAAAGTTATAAATCGATTTAAAACCGAAAAATTTGAAATACAGTAACCCTCCAGATTTGTTCCATGAACGTTGAATTTCAAGTAAAACATGGAAAAAATAGGAAGGAACACGAGGTGAGGTGGATTCCCAAAACCTTAAAATTATTGGTATTGTTGCAATATATTACTACAAGAGTTGTGAGTTAAGGCTATAGTGATATTACAATAGAGTGCGCGAGAGAGCAGTGAAAGTATCTGCAATTAAGAGAGAGAATAGTTCCTTATCTCTATGGTAACTGATGATGCGAAATAATGCTGATTGGAGTAAACAAATTTCTGGTTTTCTGTAGTGTTCTCTCTCTTAACTGAGGACACTTGCACTAGCGTACAATAGTTAAGGCACATATCTTGTGCGCCGATTTTCTTCTAAAACAATAGGGCTCTTCTTGTTTACATGTTAAACGTACTCCCAAAATTTTGTTTCGATGCGCTCAGCCGTTTGACCTGTATCGTGCTCAGAACGAAAATCAAATCGTAACATTTTGAAAAGTGAACTTTGATAAAAAATAGTTGATACTATTCCCCACTTATGAATTTGTAATGGTAAAAGTTAATTTAATTGCTGCAACGTACCTTTTTGGTCCATTATACAACAGTCAGGAGTTGTAACGTTTGAAAACAGTAAAGCTTTGACTTGCTGACCAATGACGAGTAGTTGAAATAGAAGAGTAATAATTTTTATACTACAAAATATCCGAATTACCCTCGTGTGATGTAAAGACGTGATAGAGAAACAGTGAATCATGTACACAATATTGTGTTTAGTATATTGTGTTGTGACTTATACCGCGCGCATTGTGAGGCTGATAGAGATCTCAAGGAGCCCGTCCGCGATACGCGCTAGACAGATACTATATAGGCACACACAACACACACACACACATACGCGCGCATACAATGACATGCCTCAAGGCACTGTGATAGGACCACTCTTTTCTCAACGTGCGTTAAACACTCGATATTATTAGGGTTCCGTAGTCAAATGGCAAAAAACGAAACTCTTACAACTCCGTCATGTCCGTTTGTCCGTATGTATATTATAACTCCGCTATATTTCAATCGATTCGGATAAAATTTTACAGGCAGGTGTCATGTAATTAAATAAAAAAATAATTTAGAGGTAGATTTCCATACATCGAACTGAGGAACGAACATTTTTATTTTCGCGCACCACATTGCGTGGGGCATCGTTTGTCAGGTCGCCGTTTATGTGTGGAATACATGCTTCCTCTTTTAAACTCTGCCTATTTCAATAATTATTAAAATCAGTGTGTATTTGAGAGGTAAGAAACGGGCGTGAAAAAACAAAGATCGACAATTCGACTTTTCAACATTGACAAGAAAAGAAAAAAAATCTAAAAATTTAATTATTAAATTTTCAAATTTTGTATATGTGCTTATGAAATTTACAACTGACAGCTATTTTTGATTTAATATATTCATGAATGAACGCCCACATAATGATATAGATAAGGATTAATTTAATTAAAGTTTTTGATAACATATTTTTAAGTGTACTACTTTCAGGGTAAATTGGGTTTTTACTCTTACTAACAAATATATTACTACTTGAATTAGTGCTAATAATTTTATTTTCCTATTTAATTAAAAGTAAATATGAAGCTGTCGATAATAAAGTTTTAACGATAAACAGTATCGGCTACTATAAAAGTAGTCAACAACAGATTTGCAGTTTTTAGTTTGTGATGTGTTGTTAAACGGATGGTTCTGCAATGTTGTGTACTGTCATATCTTTAGTGCCATGCGAATGGAAAAGGGCAGCGTTTAAACTGAAAGGTACATTTTTTTTAAAGATTAAAGTATATGCGTAAAAATGAATTAATATTGTATCACAGTATCAAAAGTAATTTAATTTAATATATTAATTATTACTTACAACTATGTAATTTATTGAAATGATGTACATTGTCTCCAACAGTTATAATATAAACAAGATAGAGTTTGAGCCACACATATAAAAGATTTTTCAAGTCTATACAATTTTAGTTTTAAGACAAAAATATAAATACACGTTCTTATATTAGAATGCCATTTTAATTCATTTGGTAATCTCTTGTTATCTGTTTTATAAGTTTGTCATGTAATCAATAGACTTTATTCACTAAAAGCCTGAAGAGGTCGATACACCAGTCGACGAAACGTCGTTTTATAAAAAATTGTTTTTTATTTCGAAAACCATTTGCCCTAGAGGATCAACACAACATAGTTTACCATACTATGTAATTTATATAGTCGGTCATGGCACAACTGTAATTTCAATCAAAAAATGTATTAAGATTATTCAACCCTGGAGTCTCTGCAACTATATTACGTAACGTGGCCTGACTATTATCCTGCATTCATTGTGTCTAGTTTTTTTTTAACTTTATAGGCCCCACTCACGATCAAACTTCATGCCACAGTTCAGTGTTCAGTGAAGTTGGACCGATTAATCGAAAGACTGACTGGCACCACACACAGTTCATGCAAACTGCTCAGTTTTTAAAATTTTTTGTGTTCAGTTTGGTTCAGTTGTTGGCATACACTCGTCGAGTATAGATATATAAAATATATATTATATACATACTATAATATTATACTATAGATAACTAATAAGAACTAAATGAGTTATTTAAATGGTGAGGATTGGCTGTTCATAGCTGTGGGATTGTATTTAAAGAAATAAAAAAAAGAAGAATATGGGTGAAAAACTGGTTAGAAATAAGTGATTCAAGAAGTCATGTTTATTTGATTAATGAATTACATCTTGAGCCGCTTGATTGGAATAATTATTTACGAATGGATAAATTAACTTACAATTATTTACTGGAATTAGCTACCCCATTTATTAAGAACCAGGATACAAATATGCGAAAATCTATTTCTACACAAGAAAGACTTGCAGCAACATTGAGATTTTTGGCTTCTGGTTGTACATAATACAGAACTTAAAAAACTGAACTGAAAAAAACCCACACACACAGCAGTTTACTTGAACACTGAACACTGAAGTCGTTCAAAAATCAAGATGCATTTGATGAGTTCATGCTTGACTTCAGTGTTGGTTTCAGTGTTTATTTGTCCCACACATTATCATGCTTCACTGAACTATAAGTTTGAACACTGAACTGTGGCATGAAGTTTGATCGTGAGTGGGGCCTATTAGAAGCATCTAATACTTTCTGTGCGTTGCTATTTGTTTTTGTGTATATATGTGTTTTTGTTTAGTGTATATAATATATGTTTATGTTTTGTGTATATATATATTTTTTTACTATTTGTGTTAATGAAATAAATAAATAAAATTCACAAAATGGTTATTTCAAGTATAGTGCAGATTTCAAGTTAAATTTTAGTAATTTCAACCTAAAATATTTTTCGTTTTGTTTTTAACCACTGTTACAAAAACAGGGCTGTTATAAGCTGGAAGTATTTGTTTGTCTGTCTGTGGCGTCGTAACTCCAAAACGAATGAACCGATTTCAATGAGCTTGATCACTAGTACAGATAGAAACTTCAAGTTTGAGCTCAAATATTTATTAGTATAAAATAAAAATTGCCTTTGAAAGAAAACGTTAAAAAAGTAAAAAAAAAATTTTTTTCTACTGCATCTGGCCTGACGCATCATGTTTCTTCGTTTGAATGAAATATATATGCCTAGTTATATTTGAGCTCTCTGTGTTTGTGAAAAAACATCTGCACCTTTTTTCAAAAAATAGTGACTACTCTAAGTATGACACACGTGCCGCGAGCTGCCTCTCAATCCCTTTTCATAACACTGCGTTGTTTGAGAAGAATATAACCATGGCTGCTATAAAAGTTTATAATCATCTCCCAGATGATATTGCTATATTGCAGCCTTTAAACAAATATAAGACTACACTTTTAAAATTTTTAATCCATTATTCGTTCTATTCGTTAGAGGAATATTTTATGCATTCGAATTGACATGTTACACACCCTTTGACTTGTTCCACACTTTTTTGTAAGTTTTTACGGAATAAAAATATTATTATTATTATTACTATTATTATGCGTAGGGCATACTGTAAGAGGATAAACATAATGATTTCCGACGTATTTACGAAGTAAATATTTCATGCAAACGAAGAAATAGTCGGTACGTCGGACTAGACATAGTAAAAATTAATTATTTCTTACTTTTTAAAGGTTTGTTTTTGTATTAGTGATTTTTTAAATATATATAAATTAATTAATTTTTAGTGCTCCGTACACAAATTGGAAAAACGAAATACTTATAGCGTCAATCCGGTGCTGTCCGTCCGTCGGGCTGCCAAACGGCACAGGCTTAAGTCTTGTTTTGAATCGATATTTATCATTTTTGCATCATAGTGCAAAGTAGTTTTTTGTAAACAGTATTAGGTGACTTATTTTACATCTTTCATCGATCTGTATTCAGTGTTAAACTTTACTTTTATATAATTTTACAAAAATTAAAAAAAACTTATAAAACACAAATTGTATGAGATAAAATGAGCAATTTTATTTACATAAAATTAAGTGTTAAACTAAGTGTCACGAACTGTGATTTGAAATAACGTATATGTAAGGCCGGCTTTACCAAAAACATTTCTTACGTTAATGAAACAATTTTTCATAAATACGGTTTTTGTGTAATTTGCATGATTGTGCGGTTTTATTTTTAAACGTTAACATATTTTAATAAAATACATTTTCATATTACATAAATATATTACGTAGAGTATATATTAAATATGTATAACAAAAAACCGGGCGTGCGACGCGTTGATAACGCAAAGCAATAACAAATGAACGCTGGCGCATGATCATCTGGGGACGCGGAGACATTTATCAGTGGTTTTGATTAACCGGTTCATCAGGTTGGTCACTCGCTGTGCTTTATCACTTTCTCAGAATTCTTTGTCATTCATATTATATCCTCGCGCATATACACTCACTGTGCGATGACGTGAAAAAGAAAACAAAGGACCCAAAGCTGAGCCCTGGAGTAATACTGCTGGTAAGACGAAGAAATCATGGCGGGTAAAGATAGCCGTTTTAATTAAAATTTTAGACCAGTGATTCCCAAAGTGGTCTATATCGACCCCCAGGGGTCAACGACAACTTGCAAGGGGTCCATGTTAGCGGGAAAAAAATTGGGGGTGCATGAAATGAAAATGGGGGTCAACGATAGTGAATCTCCTAACAAAAAAAGAAACAAACTGGACATCGCTAACCGAAGAGATTTAAGATTAAATCTAATTAAATTGATGCCAAATGCTGAAAATTTATTATTAAAGCATCAGGTTCATCCCTCACACTAAAAGCATTTATTTTTTGCTTAGTTATTTTATGTAACAGAAAGTAAATTTTAATTTGATTCGTTTAATTTGAATCTAATTAATAAATGTATAAAACTAAACGTTTCACACTACATTTCACTACCGTTATAAATATAAATCGTTCAAAGTGAGTAGCACTATACCGGTTTAGTTGTCAAAAATACATTTGAAATTAATGAATTTACAAAAAATCAATATAAGATAAGCAGGGGGTCTACCCAAAACCAAAAAACATGGTAAGTGGTCTACGAGACAAAAAAGTTTGGGAACTTCTGTTTTAGACAATTGAAAAATTATATCGTTTGAGGATAGCCTAGCGTGTTGCAATTACAAATCTCCAGTTTATAGGCGAGGTTAATAGACTACAGAGATTGCCTTGTTCCATCTAACCAATCAGCAAAATTCCGAGTAAAATTTACCTCACTTTTCAAATCGTTGTTTTGTATAAACTGACGTAATTTACATAGATAGTCATAATTCATTACATTTATTAGGATAATATAAGCACATTTATAGATGACATATTGTAATAAAGGAATGCATTTAATTTGTAACAAATTCATAACATACACATAACCTATAGCATTACATCAGTATGTACATCACAAGCGACTCGTTCCATAAAGACAACAGTTTTGGGTAATTATACACTTTCACGGTCACCTGATTTTTTGGCTCTAGAAAATCGAAAAATCATCTGATTTCGATGAATTTTATTTTAAAATCTTCGTTTTTATGGCGGATTTATGGAAAAAAATACGAAAATTGAAAAAATCAATATTTCTCACAGTTTCATGACTTTAAATGCAAAAAAAAATTGACTTTCTACATATAATTCTTTATAACTGTTTCTGATGTCAATTCCGGGGTGAACGATAAACGGGTATGCGAATTGTAATTTCGGGGTGAACGATAAACGGGTATGCGAATTGTAATTCCGGAGTGAACGATAAAGGGGTATGCGAATTGTCTCGCAGTGAAACGGGAAGGGGCAAATGTGGAGTTTTTAAAAAAACAATTCCGGGGTGAACGATAAACGGGTATGCGAATTGTAATTCCGGGGTGAACGATAAAGGGGTATGCGAATTGTAATTCCGGGGTGAACGATAAAGGGGTATGCGAATTGTCTCGCAGTGAAACGGGAAGGGGCAAATGTGGAGTTTTTAAAAAAACAATTCCGGGGTGAACGATAAACGGGTATGCGAATTGTAATTCCGGGGTGAACTAATTTTTTTCATAAATCCGCCGTAAAATGAAACTTTTTGAGACCGAGATCATTGAAATCCATCTATTTTTCGATTTTCTAGAGCCAAAAAACCAGGTGACCGTGAAAAAGTGTATACCTAATTACCTAGTTTTGCTAGGCGTTTCATGTACCTTACTGCTTCCAACTGTTAAAGATCTCTTTTACTCCGTGACGAGACTGCAGCGTGTCGGATTTCTCAGTGCCAGTAATTTTTGAGAAGTGTCTTCATTTTTGGGACAATAAGCATTATAAAAATTATCTTTATTACATGATCATGAATGACCATAGCCCAGTATCGAGACAAAAAAAGTATCTTAGATACAAGATATTCCCCAGGTCTTATAGGTACATAATTTTCCATTTTTGAAATTAAAAAATGAGGTAGTTTAACAGACATTTTTCAAAGTGAACTAGCTCATTCATTTCGGTTCGTCACACAAATGTGTCACCTTTATGTTCATCAAACCACTGACACATAATATTATGTGTGACGAGCCCTTTAAGATTTTTCTGAGTAATTGTGTATTTGATTTAGCTCCACGCTTTGGTCTGCGCGAGAAAGTTCGATACGTTATTTGTAAAGCGGTCTGAAGTTTGATTTAATAACTACAATTTTAGGTTATGTTTCATATTATAATCAGCTGTCACATAGTACTAGTGTAACTGGTCTATCCGACGACTTTTTGACGTGATAACGTCTTATAAATTGATGCACGCACGAAAAAGTGTAACGTTCCGCCTGACCCTGTGCGTGCAAGCGAGAGCGCAGTAGGCTTCGACCCAAGTTTGACAGCTATTAAAATTTAGGTTATGTATTACGGAATACTTTATCACGTAAAACTATCGTCCGTAAACCGACTTTACAGACAACCAATTTTTTCCTTAAGTGGGTAGCAAACAAGCTAGGCTATATTCTTTTAATTGGTGAAACGTTGCCTCAGTCGCAAACTTTGTCATACATATGCTAATAGAAACGTACCTATAAAGGCATAACAGTCATCTAGAGAAGATAAATACACAGCAGTTTCCGTAGTGGAATAGCCTGTAGCAACTCTAACCTAGTGTGCATGTGGTCAGTACTATATCATAGAGACCTCGATTCTACCGTTTCGAACAGATCCGGCCTTATAAGAGACACATCTGCTTCCATTATCAGAAAATCCGTATTAATGGTGACTTTAGATTGTACCTATATTTATTCCTTCTGAAGAATCTCAATGGCCTCACTTGTCGAGCGTGTATAATCTCCAATACTTCAGAAGCGAAACATTGTAGAAACTTTAGACCTAGCTCTGACAGCCAAATTCTATAAGTTGCGCAATTATTCACTGAGGAATTTTTTTGAGGAAATCAAATATTTGTGCTATTGGATCGTATAGTTTATTCGAACCAAACAAATATTGTTTGATCCAAGTAAATTATATAATCCAATAGACACAAACAATAATTTGTATTTTTTTTTCATCAGTGTTTGGTTGATCATTTGACATTCATCGCATCAGGCAATGCTCACTTTGTATACCTTCCATTAGAATTTCTAATTTAACTCTTCCTTAGGACACGGCAAGGCGCGTCGATCGATTTTTTATTTTAATTTTAATTATAGGTACTTAAATGATCCAGAGTTCACTGACTGTCATTTCAAAAATTCATTTTTGTTTTCCTGTCATTTTTTCATCCATAGATAACGATTTTGTGTTCAAGCGATCAATGTTAACAAAATTTATTATTTTTATAGTAATTTTTATAGTTAATAATAATATTTACTACTGAAAAGTGTTTTGGATTGTCTGTGGAAAAACCTAAAGTGAGATTCTACACTTTTTTTCTGGTAATCACAAGGTAAGAAATCTGTTTTTATTAATTTAATATCCCCTTCAATAGATATCCAAACAACAATATTCTCATGTAATATTCCGAGTATTTTATATAAATATAATATCCAAAAAAATACGCATTTAATATTTTTAGATACATTTCTTAAAAATTCTTGTTGACTTGAAACCAAATTATTATAATTTTGTCCAATATGCAACCCATTTTAATACAAGTTTTTCTCAGTATTCGCTTTAATCTTCTAATTTTGTTGCAGGTTCACGTTATGAATATTAGAATATGCAGCAGCTGTAGATGGAACTAATTCACAGGCCCCGGTTCGAATTTATATGTCTGCGAAATTTAAATCACTGGATAATAATTTTTTTCGTGTTTGAGATCAAATATTTCTTTTTTATAAATGGACTTCCATAGCTAATATTTTAAAAAAGATGAAATATTTACCATAAATAAAGTTAACAATTTGTAATTTAATATTCAATTGATAATGAAACTGTAAATAAGAAATTAGTCTAAATAAATCATCATTTGGAAGAGAAGTAAGAATTTATATTATTCTAAACCTACAAATATTATCCTTTCAGGTGTCTATTCAATTTATTTTTTTATAATGAATTGAAAAAACAATTGATAATTTTAATAATTATCAGTTTAGTACCTGGGAATAGGGGGCTTGTAATAGTCAAATAGAGGAGCCATGGAAACGCTAGTAGCATCAGTAACGCCATTAGCATCAGTGACCTAAGGAAGAACTAAAAACTAAATTTGACCTTGAACGTCAAGTGAACTATCTATAAAACTATGTAATCTATGCATCGCATAGAGACGACTAAATTCACAGACTGTTTAATTGGTCGATTAAAACGCTTTAAGGTCGATTAAATCGAGATTCTCCAACTTTTTCATTTCTGAATTTGACTCTATTCAATAATAAAGAGTAATTGTGGTCCATTAATTGGTTAATGAGAGGTATTTGGAAATAATTCCTTGGTATAAGGATCGAAAGGATCTGAAGATGATACAAAACATATCGAAACGCCAGTATTAAATGCAAGTTTAAAAAGTTAAGTAATGTTTTACTTTCGATCCTTATGCCACGGAATTCTTTCCAAATACCTCTCATTTTGATTTGTTTTACGTTGTCATGGTTACACCGTGAGCGTTAAATGCTTAACACTTATAGAAAGCATATTTTCAAATTTCAGCTCTGTTTGAAACGAACGTAATTATATCAGTGCAGTGTCGGTTTGCTGTCGGCTGCCGCCTCCAGTCGAGAGAGGATCGAGTCGGACCCGTGAGGTGGTGGGAAACAAAGCGACGTTCTCGAATGTGACGGTCATTTGTCAGCCGACCGGCCGGCTTCTGTAGCCTGCTGCTATACAACAACCGACCAACGGTCACTATATAACTGTCGGACAGTTTCAACCCCCTTTAACCGCACGCCGAATATACTATATACGTACATGCGACGGATATGTAACATTAACTTTGTGAGATCACTTCAATCCTATAGAGTGGTTAAGAACGATTCGGAAATTTTTCATAGATTGGATTTAAGACCCATCTACTATGATCACAACAGTTATCCAAAGCCATTTCCGATTACATGCTCATCAAATTGTCTTCTTCTAATTTTATCACGTTTTATTTAACTTGCTTTTTGTGTGTTTGTCCGGGTGGAAAGATACATAGTATAATAAATTCATTCTAACTTGTTTACCATTGTAAGGCACATAGCATTCACTGGTCTATGGCTCAGTTGGTTAGAGCGTCGTGTAATACCGCGAAGGTCGCGGGTTTGATTCCCCAATGGACAATTAATATTTTTATTTTTTTACGATGTGTTTCTGTTTTTTGTTAATACAAAGTATAAAAATAATAAAAGAAATAAAAAAAAATTTAATATACCACGTTTTTAAAGCGAACTAAAAAATATATAATAAATTCTTTAGACAGATTTTTAACATGTAGGATTTGAACCGAAAAACTGGGGCGTATGCGACATTTATATAAGAAGTGTAGGTGTATCCATCAATGAAAAAATCTATTAATGAGATAAAACGAATAATGTGCCCCGCGTTTTTCGTTTCAAATCCTACAAGTTAAAAATCTGTCTGTAAAGAATTTATTTTGTACTTTTAGTTTGCTTTAAAAACGTGGTATATTAAACACTTTTTGTATTTCTTTTATTTTATAATTCAATCACTCGCAAATTAGTTTTTAACTATTATGAAGTGTAAATATAAATTCAGAAAATAACGAGAAAATGGCAATATACGAGTGGTGTCTGTTTAGCATAATACAAAAAATTCCAGCCAATTGGGCGACAGGACCATTCCAACTTCAATAATGTTGACATTTGATTATAATAAAGAAAATAAAATATCTGATATCACGTGAGGTGACGCGGGTAATGGCTAGTATTCAATTTGATATTTGCTATTCGTTGCCATGGTTACCTACAGAATATGTTCCACGTCATGTAAAAATTAATCAAAGCATGCCTAACTAGTTTATTTCTGACAGATCCATAAAACAAAAGAGCGGGTGATTTTTTTTTATTCTCAAAATCTCTCTGAAACTATAAAGTTAAAAAACATTTTTTTTAAAGAAACTGTCTTGAAAAAATAAATAGAATAATAAGCAGTTATGAAAAGTATACCATTATTATATAAAAAACACCATTATAGTATATATCTCTTCTGCGCATGCACCGATTTTCCCCAAAAACAATAGGACTCTTCATATTTGCATACCAAACATCCTCCCAAAATTTGGTTTCAATCCGCTCATCCGTTTGATCTGTATCGTGTTCACAGACAAACAGACTAACAGACGTACAGAGTTTTTTCAAAACTATGTTTTTTTGATTTGGGGGACCTCAAAACGGAAAGATATTGTAAAATTTTTGAAAAGTGATTTTTGACCTAAACTAGTACCATTTCCCACTTGTGTGGAATGGTAAAAAACAACTTGTGATAACTTTTATTATTATGTAGGTTTTAGAATAAGTCTCGATTTTTTTTAAAGATCATTTTATTAAATATGTGTTTTTCTTTTATTTTAGGTAAGTGAATTTCTTCATTCATTTCGCATCAACTTACATGAAATTATTCTTGGGTAAGCATGTTTTATATTATAAATGTACAAAATATATTTAGTAGGTACAGTGAACTCCACCAATATAATTAACTCGCTTATATACTTAATGGAAAATTGTTATAATTAGAGAATTACTTGACATCAAATTTTTTCAAAATTTTATATTAGGCTTAAGTCCGGGGCGCCGACTTCGTAGGTGCTCGGGGTCTCTAGCACCCACAGAAAAAAAATAAATGTCGACCACAGACATGTGAAGTGTAGAGTCATCATTAAGTTCTTGTGAACGAGTTATCAAATGATCACCTAATGAGCTTGCTAAACATCGACGCCCCTGGCTTGAGTTGATCTTCTAGTTTACTGCTTGACTTATGCTGGGTTCAAGGGCATAGATATTGAGGGGGTAAAGAGGGTAATGACCCCCCAGGATCATAATAATAAAGAAATAAAACTGAAAATAATACAAATACCTGGCTAAAAAATAAAATTTAGAAATACTTTTTAAAAAGGAATTTGTAAAATTGGTTTGGAAATTAATATTTTGCTTGACACCTCCTTCGTGAGTATTCTTGTGTGATATTAATAAAACTTAAAAAAATATTGAATTTTTTGCTTTAAGGGAATAAAAAATATCTATGCCCTTGGCTGGGTTGCAGAAAGAGTTGTCAAAAAATCTAATGTGACAATGACCTTAGATTGTGACAACACATATTGCTCTATAAGATATGCATTATAGAATTTTAAATCGACCCTGCTCGAAAAATAATTGATCAATTTAAATGATATTTTTGTAAATTGTGTATACATGTATTTAACATTCTTCGAAATATATTTTCCACTTCAAAAACACATTTTTCTACACATTTTGATTAAAATTTAGCTTGAAAAATGTAGATAAAGCATTTGTTATTGTATGAGAAGAATCTAATGCTCAACATGACAGGAAGTTTGAATACATTAGACTGCTACTGCATGTACGAAAATTGTAACTGTAAGATCACAATCTGAGGTCATTGTCAAATCAAATTTTTTGACAATCCTTTTTGACACCCAGCATTAATGTCAAGGTTATTTTCTTGAAGGCAGTTCAATTTAACGTAATTCAGATTCTAATCTTTGATTAACGTCGGATTAGAACTCTTCAATAAATAAAATTATCGATCAATTTTTCAGACAAAATATATTAACAAAAAACATAAAAATTAATACATTAACGTTTCGGTCCGGGTTTGGACCTTCTTCAGAACTGATCAAAAACCAATTAGAAATAATTGTTAATTAACTTTTATATTTTTTAGATCAGTTCTGAAGAAGGTTAAAATCCGGACCGAAACGTTAATGTATTACTTTTTATATTTTTTTGTTAATATATATGTGTGAAAAATTGGTCGATAATTTTATTTAATTCAGATTCTCTTAAAATGAACTCTCGATAAAATTTCCTTGATCCCTTGATGTTCAATAAACATATTTCACCGGAACTCTAATTATTCGTTTGAAAAGAAAGGCAAGAAGCTTTTACCAAAACGGTTGGCGACAGAATTATACAAAAAATTGGTTGTCTGTAAAGTCGGTTTACGGACGATAGTTTTACGTGATAACGTATTCCGTAATACATAACCTAAATTTATATAATAATTATAATAATTCGAATCTATGATATTGCATCTTTCGCTTCAAATTTAGGTAAATTTTATTAAGTAGAATAATAAAACACTATAAAAAGTACACTATTATTATATAAAAAACAACTATGGCATGTATCTCTTTTGCGCATGCGCCGATTTTCCCCAAAAAATTTACAAAAATTTCTAGTAAAAATAGATAGAGTAAAAACCGTTTTAAAAACTATATTATTATTATATAAAACATCATTATAAAAGATATATTCTTTTACGCATGCGCCGATGTTCCCCAAAAACAATAGGCCACTTCATATTTGCATATCAAACATCCTCCCAAAATTTGGTTTCAATCCGCTTATCCTTGGTGTCGGAATGATAAGAAATGTCAAAAGTGACGTTTGCAACTGTCAAAGTATTATGTTCTAATAATAATTAGTTATTCCAATAGTTAACTTAGAAGGCGTTGCATTTCTCAAAATACTAATGTCAAAAAATTGAATTAAACATTAGAAATGCAGCCGTTTTCATGTTAAGACAAGACATACGTTATTTTCTAATTTCCATGTACGGCAAACAAAGACGACCGACCGCGTCGCGTCATGCATTAGACAACATTGCATTTATACAGCTATTTTTCTATATAAATTTGTATAAAATATTTTTCTATATAAATTTGTATAAAAAAACTGTTTCGGCAAATTCTGTTATACGAAATCTATGTAAAATGTTCTCCTCTTTCGTTTAAGACTGGTTTCAAACCGATCTGATTTAAATTGAGCGAGAAATTAGCAAAAAGCACGCACAGGGTCAGGCGGAACGTTACGCGTTAAGCGTTACGAACGTTAGGAACGTTACGTTACACTTTTTCGTGCATGCAGTCGGTGTTTTATCAATTTATAAGATTGGTGGTTCATCAATTTATAAGACGTTATCACGTCAAAAACGTCCGATCTATAAACAAACATTAGTTTGGTGCATTACATATGACGTTCCGGGATCGTCTTAGCCGACGGCTGTATAAAACGACAAAAGCTCGACGTCCGTTCGTTACTCTACACGCGGTGTTTTTTTAGTTTTGATATGTCTGTCCAGTGCACAGTCAGTGAAGGAAGAACTCTGCTGTTTTTAACTCCAACCCCAACCGTATCTTCTGTTCTTATCTCCTCACTGACATGACGTCATCCCGCAGCTATCCAGTCGGATTTAACTCCAAGAGTAATTAGGAGTTGATGATAAAACACCACACAGTTTCACATACATGACATAGTTTTTGTGCTGTTCAATTTCGATGTCTGTGTTTTACTTGTGCCATATGTAAACGTCTAAAATCTAAAATGTTTATGAGCTTTAACATAATTCTGCAACAAAAGTTTCAGGTATTTAAATGGCACAATTGAAATTTTATGTATTTTTTTGTAACTATGGCGTCAAAGGTAAATTACCAGGGGCGGCGAGTTGCCATTTTCCCGATTGTTGAAATTTGTAACATCTTACCAAAAAAACGGATGAGGGAAGGGGGCAAAGAAAACACAATTTTTTTCAAGTTTATACAGAATATGAACTACAGTGTAAACTTCATTTAACGTCACTCGATATAACGACAAACTCTTTAAAACGTCGAAATCACTTAACTCTAGTTGGTTTACCTTGTTGCTGATACACTCTAAATAACGACACACCCACTCTAAATTATGACAACACTACGTCATCATTAAGCAATAAACAGTACTTGTTTGTTATTTTGTTGCTTTGTTGTCGGCATCATGCGTACCGAAGATTCCAAGAAATTCGTTCTTTTGTTTGTTGGGATTATCTTTCATATGTTTAGCTTTATCGATAAGTTATCATATTCTTAGTTGCCCACAAATTTAAAAACTGTGAACATGGCGAATAAAAGAAAATCGTTGTGTATTGAAAATATTAATGAATTATTTCTTCTCTCCCTTTAACGACAACTTTCAATAACGCCACAAAGTGCACAGTCCCTTGAATGTCGCTATATAGAGTTTACACTGTATTTTTTTTTTTAATTTTTTGACATAATTCGTTTTACATTAGAGATACATTGTGACCTGTTAAGCGGTATAAACTTTAAAACTAATTTTATTTATTGTTTTTCATTATACATATTATAAAGAAACAATTTTAAGTGCTGTTTTATATGAATCGAGCTTTATTTAACTGTTCGGTGAAGTATGTTAAAAATGTGCGTTCAGAATTATTGCTTTGTAATAACGTAAACAATTACAATAATAATTATATCTATGATACTTTTCTCCGAATATCTTCACTCGGTTGAATTTTGACGGGGTCAGACTAATTAATCCGTTGACCCTGCACTTAGGGAATCTACTTTGTACGGTATGTATTTTTACGTCCTTACACGGCTTATATTTTATGTGCGCTTTTTCAAATCTTTGTCGAAAGCATTTCTAATCAACATGTTTGAAAGATTCGTCGATATTTTCTGCATATCGGCTACAATAATAATAATTTAATTTGCATAATGCACAGTGATACTGTCGCTAGTAGGTACTTTACCTTTTATCTGCAGCAACAAATAAGGTGAGGCAAATGTCATAGAGATACGGTATCTTTCCACATACAGGGCATTATAATAATTCGTTTGTTATGGTTGCATGTTGCATACCATACTGGCCGGTTGTGTCAACGGACGATTGTAGCCCCTTTAATTATTGCTCTGATCTTCGAAAGAAAATGCAGGTGTCGAAGCAAATCTATTATTAATCAAGGCGATCGGGTGGATCACCGAATTCGTGGGACAGGCGATCTACCAAATCAAGGCAATCGGTAGATCGTTGAGTTCATGAGACAGATGATCTACTAAAAGCGTAGAGATATAAGTAACTAGAGTACGCTAGTTTGTATGCTTGCCATAAGTGAAAGTGTTCGCAGTTGAGAAAGAGAACGCTGCAGAAAACTCAAATCAGCATCGTTTTGTATCATTAGTTACCATAGAGATAAGGAACTGTTCTCTCTCTGAATTGAAGACACTTTCACGGCCCACTCGCGTCCTCTAGTCTAATAAAATGACTAAAAACCTTATTTAACGTTGGTCAAGACGATTGGTGGATAGCCGACAAAGATGCAGTAGTATTGAAATGGGCGTAACATTTTAATATAAAACAGAGTGCTCGTATTCCTCTCGGGAGAAGAAACTATAACTAATTTGGAAGGATTTAACCTCTATTACTTGGGGGCGTCGTTTTCGAGAAAATCTAGGTACTTCGGTTTTCTTTTTACAAAAATCTGAATTTTGGGAGTAAAAATTAAAAAAAAATATTCTCACTTTTTGGCCTGAATTTGTCCATGATCTGATAGCTTACTAATTGGCCAATCTTCCTAAAGCTAAACATCACGAAATTTACTGTTAGATTTTATGTTGTGTGTAAAAACTTACAATGAATAAAAAACTAAAATAAAAATTCAGAATTTCCGATCCCTAAGTGACTGATAAGGTTAAATGAGTCCAAATAAATTGGTCATTGTTCCTTTTCCCGAGAGAAATACGGGCAATTACCGGTCATCCAATATAAATAAAAAACTCGGGTCGCAGTGCGAAACCCTGCCGACAATATAGTGTATTTGCTTTTATAAGTAGTGTGGCTCTATTGTATGAACTTAACTTTGTTTTTGGACAAAAGAAAAAAATTATCCCTTAATACACCCCTTAAAACAACATTTTTTTCTTAATTTCAATACTATATACCAATTCAACATCTGTATCAAATTATATACACCCTTCATATGCAAATCCATATCAATAAACTTGCGTTTTCATAAAATTTGTAAGTCCGGTCCTGTCGGGCCGATTTTATTAAAATTTTAGCAGCACATTTCAATAATTACTAAAGGGTTAAATTTCAAATTTGAAACGATTCTGAGAATTTTTTCGGTATTTTTGGGCCCAAAAACATTTTTCAACCCCTAAATTCCCCCCTTAAAGTGGCCCGATCGGGCCCATTTTAAATAGGCTTCGTGCGGTGATGGATTTTAACATGTGGTCCAAATTTCGTTAAAATCAATTAACTCCTTCGAAAGTTATTGCCCGCACCTATATATATATATATATATATAAATATATATATATATACATATATAAACATACTTTTCCAAAAATGGTGCCAAACTTCTTAGAAACTTATGAAACGTCGAGAAATTTTGGTCCGACCCCTAGGTCCCGCCATCCGACCGACGCCAATAGTGTAAGTGCCTTATGGCAAATACACTAATAAACGTAGCATTGCGTCGAAATATAAAACTGCCAACAATCAGACGACTACAATTTTTGCGTTTCGATTTTCAAAACAGTCTTTAGATTTCAAAAGATAAACATCGAAATTCTGTGCCTAAGACGTCGAAAAATGAATTTTGAGGCAGACAAGGAATTGAGATCTATCCTCGAAATTCTGTGCTTATAAAAGCTATAAGAGCAACAGCAAAAAAAAAGTGCACAGACGGCGTTTTTTTAGTGGTAACTAAAAGAGTTATGCGAGCGCCGTCTTTGCATTTTTTTTTGCTGTTGCTCTTGTAGCTTTTATAAGCACAGAATTTCGAGGATAGATTTCAATTCCTTGTCTGCCTCAAAATTCATTTTTTTTCGACGTCTTAGGCACAGAATTTCGAGCTTGATTTCAATTTCTTAGTCTGCCGCGAAATTCTTTTTTTTTAAGTTATAATCTTGAGATTCAGTCGCCTCAAGTTTTTGAATTTAGCACAGAATGAAGCTTTTACTTCTCCGAAGTTATTTTTTTTTATATACTTTTATAAAAATCTCATGTCACGATGTTCGTCCGCGCTAATCTCCGAAACCACTGAACCGATTTTAATGACATTTTGTAAATGTGTCTTGCTTGGTACAACTTACACTATAGGACAGTTTTAAATTTTTTTTATTGCACGAAACAAGGAGAGAGAGACTACCCTTATAAATAAAGTATATATAGCGATAGAATTTGCTTGACGCTATTAGTTCAGAAGCAAACAAAAAAACTGTTTTATTAGGAAGTAGTGACATCTGATAGAATTCGCTCAAAGCTATTAGTTCAGAAGCAAATCTGGTAGAATTCTCTCAAAGCTATTAGTTCAGACGCCGGGCCGCAAACGAAATACATTTTGCAGAATTATATCTATCGCACCCGGGCAAACCGGGGCGGGCCGCTATTATTCTATAAGAATGTCCGATGCAGCATTTATATCTATCTTTAATAGGCAATCTACAAATTCGAGTGAAGCCGAACCGGACCGCTAGTTGTTAATACTTTTTAAAAAAATATATTTTTTCATAAAAAAAAAAAAAATAAAAATGCTGCAAGGGTCGGGTGACGTTTCCATCGAGTATAAGTTGGCTATATTATTATATTATTGTAACTAAAAACGCTTATACAATGTTATCATCGAGTGAAGAGAATGGGCGGGGTGCGCACTCACCTCTTATCTTTCGTATACCTACATATATACATACATAGATACATACAAACATACACTGCCATGCATTACCGAACTACCACTATAGTTTTACCCTTATCTAGTGTAGACACCTATATTATGTGCACATGTGTGACAACGATATGACTACGTATTTTCATAAAAATATGTACAAATGAAATGATAGGGTAGTGTTTATACCGGGTGTTGACTGACAAATGACCGCACGCTGTTATTTACCCGACCGACGAAAGATTTGTTCACTGCATAGGGTTCCTTGTTTGGGGAAAGCGGCATGAAAACAAATGAACGAATTGTATCCAAGTGTAGGCTTTCACGGTCGGTGTTACTCCAACATTTTTGACGTATTCTTCCCGTAGAGATGTCTCTACGGGGAGAATGTGTCGACAACAGAAGGGACTACGACGAAAAGAAAGCAAAGCTGCTGCGTTCACTAGCCTTGACTTGCTGCACTGTCGGGAACGGACTCGCCTAGGACAAGGGTCGACAACCTGCGGCTCGCGAGCCGCATGCGGCTCTTTTGATGTAAAGTTGTGGCTCACCAGTTCCAAACGCAAAAAATAAAAATATATATCAATCCATGATTGAGTACCATGTCTATCTCTCAGCCATTTCCACTCGCGTTATACAGGGTGAGTTTTAAGTTGATGCTTTTTTTTACAGCGTGTAAAAATCAAATAGACGAGCAAATATTTCAAATAGTTTTTTTATCAAAACTCAAAAATAAGAGAGAAACAGCCTTTCGAAGTTTAAATAAATTTTATTAAATTTTCTTTAATTTTGAGGTCGGTCCTGGGGTTATATTATGTCACTATGGAAATAAGTTGTTATTATCAATCATGTACAGAAGCATGGCTACGGCGCACGCATCTTTGTGTCCAACAAAACGGGGACAACTTCGAACAATTTCTGTGAATACTTATTACTTGATAATAATAACATATTTCCATAGTGACATAATATAATCCCAGGACCGACCTCAAAATTAAAGAAAATTTATTTAAACTTCGAAAGGCTGTTTCTCTCTTATTTTTGAGTTTTGATAAAAAAAACTATTTGAAATATTTGCTCGTCTATTTGATTTTTACACGCTGTAAAAAAAAGCATCAACTTAAAACTCACCTGTATATACCTATATAAGCAAATAATAAATACTATAATTCTCAAACAAAAATGTTTATTGGCTCTTTAAAAACTCGGAAATTTTGTAAATTGAAACTTTTGGCTCTTCCGTCTTAAAAGGTTGCTGATCCCTGGCCTAGGACACTTCGCCCGCCGCCACATCGCCTTTGATAATGTCTACCGCAGTTGTAGACGAAACATTAGGTAGAAATGCCAATGAATCACGGCTTACAAGCCCGAAAATCAAGAAGATTTGAAACGAATTGTAGGGTAATATGTGTTTAGTTACACTAAACGCTCCCTTCACATTCTGACATTTCAGTAGCTCAGAAATTTTATATTATAAACAACTGCATCCCCGAAAGGCCTATTCTCAAGTCTGTCTTTAATTGTAGCTATTTTATGTGTGCAATAGATATATCATTGTATGATAAAAAATCCATAATCATTTAAAGATTAAACGTGCTGCTTTGCATATTATTATATAATCCCGTTGCCTGACCTTCGAGAAGATGTCAGAAGTCGATCGACTATTTCACAATGTTTAATAACTTTTACAAATATAAAGGTGTGACTAAATACACACACCTTGCACTTTGTATCTTTTGTGGAATCTTTTTTCGATGTGCTTTACGTGATAACAATATTATATAAATAATAATAGAAACGTTATACTTTTACTTCGTATACTTATTCTGCGCTTTTTCAAACTATAATATTAATAAACATGTTGAAAGGCTTATGAAAATCATAGATTACAGGCGTGCCATTGTGTAAATGTCGCAGACAAATTGCAAATTTAGTTGCTTTACAATAGGACTAGCCGTTTTGTAAAAAGCCACTTTATAAAGAAACTGAATCAACAACCTCCAAATTGAATGTTTATGAAATACCAGGTAACCGATAGAAATTTCAAAAATCTCAGTTCTAGAAATCAATAAAAAATCAAGTTTGCTTTATCGACGATTGAAAAGAGTATAGAGCGCTAACTGGATTCTATTTATTTCTAACTTAATTAAAATTAATAACATCTGAACACGAAATACTTTGTGATCGGTTATTTAAATTGATTCAATGTTGATCAGAAGTTCACCAAAAAACGTTTAATCTAAAAATAACATTTTTTTAAGATCAGAGAAATGTACCTACATTATAGTCATGATGACATATTTTGAAATCTCGTCGATCTATAATGCAGGCACACATCTACTATTTCCGAAAAAAAAAACATTATTTTAGCAATAAATTAAGTTTTAACACAAATTATTGTATTTTTATATTTCTATTTTCAATTGAGCGCGAAAACGCGTGTAGGTGTCATGGCGTCCGTTTGTGACGTCACGCTTGTGTGACAACTGACATTATATTTGTGGGTGTAAAGCTGAAGTGTAGAAGTATTTCATAGAAAGGGATGTAAATTTACTTAATGATATGATTTATATCAAATATTTTCTTGAAAGTAGGTACTTAGTAGTAAAAATATAGTATGGCTTTCTTTATCTGCGAGTGAATTAACCTCAAAAATAACCTATGCCATAAGTGTTATAAAATATCACAAAACCACGAATAAACAAGTCAACTAATAAAATGATGCAGAAGTGAATGATCGCAACAATTCAAGCGAGGCGGTGATTATTTACTTCAAGTGTTTTTATTCTCTTTGATTTACATAGGCGTGACGCCATTCGGTTTTTTAGTTAAAATGGCCAATTGCAGTATTTTATACATTAGGTCACTTTTAGAATCTTTTCAAAATATATTTTTCTCCATTCTTTGATTCCTTTGTACTGTTATCATGCCTATTATTTAAAAGGTTAAAAATGAATGAAATAATCCCATTTCTGACATTTGCAATAAAGCGGGCACTTATCTCACTTTGTTCGTGCGCTCAACTCCGCCATCGTGGGCAATTGACAACTTACCGCACTAGTAGCACAATATACTCTTAAAAATGGGGACGTTTGGCAACACTGATTCCAACTATTCTGCGCTTATCGTTGAATTGAAAAACAAAAACACATTGCATAAACGTGACTGACCATCTCTTCACTGCAGGTAAAACAGTATTGTACTTGCTGATATAATACAATTTAGAAACGTTTGTTATCCACTGACGGTGATGTGATGTTAGCATAGTCCCAAGGCTATCGTTATCTCACCTGCATACTGCGGTTACCACTTCACTATCTCTACTGTTCACACACACACACACACACACACACACACACAAACCCGGTTACCTGTACACATGATAGGTAAAATGCGCAGGCAGTGGCCAGCCCAACCTCGGCTGGGTGGACTGAACCAGCGGCGGGACTACATCATCAAGAATTTACTTATTATAGCGCGTTTTTATTAGCTTCACCTGTATGTGTGCAATTGAATCTTTAAATTAATTTTCACCTACCTCCAGACGTCTGAATAATTTG
The DNA here is from genome assembly GCA_963575645.1 of Xanthostigma xanthostigma. Classification (NCBI taxonomy): domain Eukaryota; kingdom Metazoa; phylum Arthropoda; class Insecta; order Raphidioptera; family Raphidiidae; genus Xanthostigma; species Xanthostigma xanthostigma. The sequence continues at coordinate 22,073,576 of OY754468.1, forward strand.
AAATTTTATACACGTATTAAGAACCTATGACAATATGTATAATAATTTATATAAATATATACAACAGCGCTGGGCAACCTATGACATAGTGGCTATTGTTCCAAGGGGCTCTATTGTTTGTTACGCAAAGATAAATTTACGATCCTAAGTGAGACAGTATAGTTTTCAGGTATAACAAGAAAAGAGACAGCTATAAAAGTTATGTACCTCTTTCACTCATACACTCGTTTATGAAAGCAACCTGTAGAGCTTCTAGGAGCTCAAAGACCCGAGCCTGCCCAGCGCTGATATAAATGTTCGTAAATAATTTATAAAGTTAGTTACGTATAACTTGAAAAATTACTGTAAGTAAGCTAACGGGCCGTTGCCTACACAGCGGGCGTGATTTGTCAGAGATCATTAAAATTATAGTTTATGGAAAACTTTAAAAGCGCGCTTTTATAGCAATGTTCGCTAAGAAATAAATAATAATTTTTAAATATAATAATTTTGTTCAACAGCGATAGAATGTCCTCCAACTCGATATAATTTAATTTTTTGAATAAGCTTAAAATGAGAAGGGCTTAAGTATTCAAAAAATTAAATTATATCGAATGAGGGACTGCTTATTGCTGTTGAACAAATCTTTATATTTGAAAATTATTTTTTACTTTTTAATGCTACTAAAGCGTTTTAATTTTTTTTACTGTGTTCTTTCTGCTTGTGCCAAACCTAACTAAATAGTGTTTATCGTGGCTAGCGTTTTAAAAAGTTATCAAATATTCCATCTTGTGTTCTTAGAGTTGATAAAAAGGAGCCCCACTTTATAATCTCCGCCAGTGACGTGTTAGCCGCGATATGGGAACACATTAACATACGTATGTATCTATTATCGCCATTCGCCCCGGCACATTAGAGTGTAAAAAATAATGTATTGTAAAAATGTGTCTCTGTTTTGCTACCGCAACAGTGGCTACAGAAAATATACCAAAAAAAGGATGTCTGATTTATATATTTATAAAGTTGTTTCACCAAAATCTGACAAAAATCAGTGTTTATTTCTGCAGGTAATTATATTTTGATTACCTATAGTTAATCGACCCAGAGAGTAGACACTAAAATAGAATTCAATAAATATTTCTGCTGACGAACATTCTTGTAAAATATTATAATTTCAGAATGATTTAGGAATAATTGTTGAGAGTTTAATTATCTGATATGTTATCAACTATTTGAGAAATTTAAATATTTGTGTTATTAAATAATTCATCATCGCAGGTGGCGCCAAAATTGATAAAGAAGAGACTATAATCAATTTTTTAGCGATCATTTAAATAGCTTCAATATTTTTCTAAGGAAGTATAAGTAGGACGACCATTCGTCCCGGATTTTTCGGGACAGTCCCGGATTAAAGCACCGTGTTCCGTATTAATATAATATGTCTCGGAAAATGTCACGAATTAGATAATTCATCATATCATGTGAATTATTACAATATGTATTCGAATATATTTTATTCGCGCGTCTCTGCGTACATGGCTATATGAACGCAGTCACTAAAGAAATATTATACAAAATGAATATTACCATTCTAACCCACAAGTGGGGAATGGTACTAGTTTAGGTCAAAACTCACTTTTCAAAATTTCACAATATCTTTTCGTTTTGAGGTCCCCCAAATGCAAAAAACATATTTTTAGAAAAACTCTGTGCATCTGTTAGTCTGTTTGTATGTTAGCACGATACAAATCAAACTGATGAACGGATTGAAACCAAATTTTGGGCAGATGTTTAGTATGCAAATATGAATAGCCCTATTGTTTTTGGGGAAAATCGGCGCAAGCACAGAAGAGATATATGTTATAACGGTGTTATTTTATATAATAATGGTATACTTTTCATAATGGCTTATTATTCTATTTAAATTTTTTAAAAAAGGTTTGTTAAAATTTTTTTTCTAAACTTTATAGTTTCGCAAATATTTTAAAAATAAAAATAATCAGCTGTTCTTTGGTTTGTAGATCTGTCAAAAATAAACTATAGTTATGTATGTTTTAAAGAATTAAAAAAAAATACACGCGTTTGTATTTACGTATGCAATGGAGGCTCTCTGTCCCGCATTGTTACGATTAAAATGGTCACCCTATTTTTGAGGGGTAGCTGAAATCACCGAGAAATGAATTAAATCGTGTTAACTTATTTCTTAATACCTATATTTGCACTAAGTAAGTACCCGAAAACTCAGAAGGGTCTATACTAACTCGTTTACGAAACTAACATGAGCTCTTATTGAAAAATCGCACCTTCATAGTTTAATATCCGTACAACGCATAGAAATATCACCAAGAAAAACTCGTAATCTGTAGAATATGTTCGTCACATATCGAAGAAACTCTGTTCAAAATTTTATCTGTTTTGACCGTTGAAAACCATGACAAAAAAATGATTATTCCTGAAAAGTATCAAACAAACAAGAATTTTATAAAATGCGTGTTCACACTTGACAACGGGGCACTCATGGCGTATAGAGTTTATAAACATTTTTACTATGGCTACCGCTTCCTTTTGACAACTAATCAATGACATTAAAAGATTTAATTATTGTTCAATTGCGACGCTGTATCTTCTATGTGAACTCACTCATACGTACACTTGTATTGATGTATTGCTGTTTAACAAATTGTACCGAAACAGAAGTTTTGGTACAATTTAACGTTGCTATTATTATCTTATAATACATACGGTTATGAACAAACTTTTGTATGCGACTAATCGAAGAATCTCGTTAGAGATTCTTTTCTGTGCTAAATGCCGACGTATCTCTAACGTATTCTTATACATTGATTTTGCCTAGCTCCCATATAACGCCGTGTATATGAGACCAGTTTCCAAGTTTTATAGTTCTGTGACCACGTGACTTTCATAGGACCGATTTTTCGTATCACCCATATATACTTCTGTACCACAATAACAGCTTATGCTCCGAGTGTGCTCGTGGACTAACGGTTACGACGTTAGACTAGTAATAACACTAATAACAGGGTCTCGGGTTCGATTCCCGCTGGCATCATTGGAAAATTTTTTTTCTACTCCATTTTATTTCCACATGATATTTATATATTATCATATATTTTATTTTTATTTTAAATTTCTTTTTATATTTTTAATTGTTTTTTTTATTTTTAATTTATTTTCTCAATTTTTTTGTCATATACATATTTTTATTTCTTTTTTAATTTTTAATTTTTTTTTCTTGTTTTTTGAAAAATACACTTTCGTCAAATTTTTTATTAAAAAATAACAAAATATATGATTGAAGTTAGATTTAAATAATTTAATTTATTAAAAAACATATTCATCATAAAAAGTGCAACAAAAATTACAAAGAGGAAAGTTTTCAAAGTGAAACTTCTTTTTTAATGCAAAATAAGTATTTTACAAATAATATGAAAAAATTTTTGTATTTTTAATGGTTGGCGTTGTTCATTGATTTTTTTTCATGCCTTCAAAATTGGCCTTCATGGAATCTGTGGCCTCTTAATTCTAAAAATGCACATATGTTTATTTTTTGGAGAAAAAATAAAAATAATGTCTCACACTTTGGAAAAAGACGTGAAATCTTAAAAAAAAACTTCGGAGAAGTAAAAACTTCGTTCTGTGCTAAATTCAAAAACTTGAGGCGACTGAATCTCAGAATTATAACTTAAAAAAAAAAAGAATTTCGAGGCAGACAAGAAATTGAAATCAAGCTCGAAATTCTGTGCCTAAGACGTCGAAAAAAAAAAGAATTTTGAGGCAGACAAAGAATTGAAATCCAACTTCGAAATTCTGTGCTTATAAAAGCTACAAGAGCAACAGCAAAAAAAAGTGCACAGACGGCGTTTTTTTAGTGGTAACTAAAGGAGTTATGCGAACACCGTCTTTGCATTTTTTTGCTGTTGCTCTTGTAGCTTTTATAAGCACAGAATTTCGAAGTTGGATTTCAATTCTTTGTCTGCCTCAAAATTCTTTTTTTTTTCGACGTCTTAGGCACAGAATTTCGAGCTTGATTTCAATTTCTTGTCTGCCTCGAAATTCTTTTTTTTTTTAAGTTATAATTCTGAGATTAAGTCGCCTCAAGTTTTTGAATTTAGCACAGAACGAAGTTTTTACTTCTCCGAAGTTTTTTTTTAAGATACTATATACTTCATACATCCTTACGAAGAAAAAACTACTACATAGCTATAAATTTCAAAAATATTTTCATAATCGCATAGTTATAGAATGACTAAACTTGTTTTTTTTTATTAATTATTTAATCATGAGTTTAATTGGGGCGTGCTAGATATTCATATTTGCATGATACGTTAATATAGTGATATAACTCCCCTACGATGTCACATATCAGGCCCGTACTAAAGTGTTCTGCTTTCGGAATAAATTACGTAATTTCTTCGCTTTAGCTGTCACAAATATATTGTCACAATGCAGTCTCGCCGTTTACGTGTGTCCAAAAACATATAAAAACAGGTTGCAAACCACCCCCGATTGATTATATAGATATGGAATTTGAATGAGTAACTTACTGTAATCACCGTTATTGGTTATATCTATGTTAATAAACGTGTAAATATTTGAAATTTTGATACAACGTTGCATTCGAATACGCGCGTATTTTTATATTCCTATTGTATATATAGATGTCACACCTGTGACAGGTGAAAATATGTTTTTTTTTATACAGCGCCATCTGTTGGACGTTAAAGCAACACACGCTAAACTAAATATCTTACGCCAACATATGCGCCATCTGTTGAACGTAATAGCAACAGACGCAATATTAAACATTGCGTACTTCATGACAGCTAGTGTCATTTAGCATTTTCAATGTTACCGATTGCTATGTTAAATTGTTTTTTTTTATCTCACATGGACAATTATATGTTGCGTGTTCTAGAGTCGCCAAATCAGATAATTTCTACATCTCCACAGATAATGAAATAAAAAAAGTTTTATACCCACAAGCATGGTAAAATTAAACATATTTGAAACAAGTGCTTTTTCTTTTCTTTCTTTTCCATTAAACCAGACTGAGCTACGGCAACGCGTGGCCAAATATAGCTAGTTTTTAATGAATGAGTGGAATATAAGGTTTTATTTTTATTTATTTCGTTTATTATCATTACCAAATGTAGTGGTTGATATTTGAAGTTAAACTTATAGTTTAAAGACCTGTAACAAAAAACAAGTGTCACGGACATCCGCTTAAAGTTACATTTGGCAAGCTTAAATTTATGTTTCTCATCAGCCTGGCGTCCCACAACGACTACTCTTTTTTAAGTAAGGACCTGCTCATATTTGGAACTTAACAATAATGCAACAGACGTGTTTATCTATTGCAAAAAGGAAGGGGTTAATAATGCTATCTAATCAAACTGTAGTTATAGATAAAAATTAAAAGAATATAAATGTAGGGTATTCATTATTTTAAATATCAACAGTCAACACCCTCGTTTGTAAAATGTGTTTTTCAAAGGATTTTTTTTAATTTCACGTTCCGTATATTTCTTTATTTGTTTCAAATCTTGCGACCGATTTTTCACTTACTTCCCGTTATCCATTTTGGTTGAAAAAAAGAGAAGACGTCATGGAACTCCCAGCAGATATTGAACATAAATTTAAGCTTGCCGAATGCAACATTAAGTTACAAGCAGCGCCATTTAAATGAATATTCTAGTAAGTAATAAATGTAAGTTAGATATAGCCATGAATAAAAATTTGTTGATTCATTGATGTCATCGGACTAACTGCTTGAAATTTTGCATGAAAATAGAATAGGGCCTACCTTTTCCAAAAAAAAAAAAAAACTTTATGTTTCCGGTCAGCATGCCGGGTGTCGGGTTTTTTCAACTCTATTTTACTCATGTTTACGGACATTTTTAAACACAATGAACATATTTTTAAGTTATTATTCCGATTCCACAATTTTTCTTCGGTATTTTTTTTTAAATTTATATTCAATATTTACTGCTCCGATGACGTTCGCGATTCAAAAAATTTAAACCAGGTCTGGCCATAGAGATATTACAATAGAATACGCGAGAGATCAGTACAAGCGTCTGCAATTAAGAGAGAGAGAGAACATTTTCTTATCTCTATAGTAACTAATGATGCAAAACAATGCTAATTTGCGTAAACTTTCTAGTTTTCGCAGCGTTCTCTCTTTTAACTGACGACACTGTCACTTATGGCAAGCATACGCACTGGCGTACTCTAGTTACTTATATCTATGGATCTGCCACCCTGCCACGAAAAACCAAGGCTGACTTGGACGTTTTTGTTTGCGGAATTACCTTCTACTATGTCACGGTATTTCTTGCTGCTATCACATCACGCTAGGTATTCATGAAAAACAGGACCTTGTGAGGAATTTGTCCGGCGGACTGAATTTTGTATTATTAGACGAATCGACGAAAAAAGGTTCGGTTGTGTTATCTTATGACGTAACATATGACGTATCCAACGCTTCTACTGGTCCGTCAGTCACTAGAGATATTCAAAATAAATTATCAAGCAATTGAAGATGCTGTACGCGTGTTGGTGCGCGTATAAACGGACACCCGGTAAAAAGCGTATTGCGCTAGTTACTTTCTCGCATGGCACACGGAATCGTTCTGCTCTCCTAATCATATTATTTATAATATACTTGTGACAACTTACTGCTTTAGTTGTGTTTTATCAGTGCAGTGGAACTGCAACCAGCTGTTGCTCACTATCAGTATCAGTCAGTGTTTTAGTTTTAATTTAGTTCGCAGACAGACAAATCGGTGTAAACGCGCTCTAACCGTTTTCTATAGATACTATTGTGCAAATTTTGTGTTTTTCTGTGACTGGATTACAATTAAAAATTGTATTTCTGAAAGTTTTTTTTTTTGGTATGATCGCCGTCCGATGCTTTTGCGCATGATAGGTAATTATTATTCCTATTTAATAAATTTTATAATTTATAGTCATTTAAGATGGTTTGCAATTTAAAATAGGATATTTCATTTGAAAGTAATTTTTAATATAAAAATAATTTTAGGAGTTACTTAAACAGTGAATCAATTTGCTCGATTATTTTTGGATAAGAATAAGAGCAAGCTGTGCCGGGCTTAGGGAATGCCACCCGGGTGGCAGTCTGGAGCGGCAGAACTAATCAGTCAGTTAAGAAAGAATAACGCCATCACAAAACAAGACAAAAATTAATTAATAAACTTGTGAATTGTAACTATTTCTATCATTTTTAATCGAATAACTATTTTATAGTACAAATTCAAAGTACTATTTTTTATAATTATATATAATTATACATACCTATCTATTATTCACGGAATATTGTGCATTTACAATTAACTTTAAGAGATACAACATTTTTTATTAATGTATGATCATTTTACGACCCATATACGATAAGCGTTCTTTTTGTTGTTAATTACACTGATTTTTCCCGTGAGTCGTAGACAAAATGTTGGTTAAAAAAACGAAAGAGAATATAATTTAAATTTGAGTCTCAACCTGTCTCAATAGATCTAGGTATGTAATGTGCGATACTTTTGTACTGGCAATGAGGTTGACCGAGTGTGGTACTAATTCAAATTTTTAATTTTTATCACCAGTAAATAACAATTCTTTTATGTTTATACCTAATTATTTTGAATAATAAATTAAAAACCCAGTTAATACTTAAATCAGTTCTCATACTGTAATTTGCAAGATACGTATTTGAAATAAATATTGTAAGCCCTCAGTCCTGAAATTATTAAGTTACTAGAGTTTGCGGATCGAAGTAATTTGCTATTATTATTCTGACACATGTACAAATGTATTGAGTTTTCATAGTCTCTATTTCCTATATACCTACACCTATCTATACTAAATTCGTTTAAAAAAATATTTATGATTAAAACTACAAAAACAAACGTAATTTTTTTGTTTGGGTGTTTTTATATATTTCAGTATCTACATATATTGTTTTATTTATGTGACAGTAAATCTATCTTATCTTTTTAAAAAAACAGATGAAGACACTGTTATCTTATTTTAAATTTAAAATAAAAAAAGAGATACACAACTGTAATCCATTTTAATCTTTTTTTGTCTTGTTTTAAAATATGACATGATTCTTTCTTGAACTCTCCGAAGTTGCGAAATTTATCATTTATCTGATGGAGCCTTAATAACGCCACATAGATTTTAGTTAGACAGATTAAATCGTTAGCATTTAGAAACATAATTCTGGACGCGCAGTGAATAGATTCGCTTCAGTAAATGCCAAAAAAAGTTGTATCGCCGATTGTGCTTTTTCCGAACACAGCGCGCATCATCTGTTTTGCACAACCGGGTCTCATGTTCTCTTCTGCGCTGATCACAGCCTTAGCTATGTCACGCTGCAGTGTGAAAACCCTCATTCATGTTTGTGTATTCTAAAAGTTTTGGTCGAACCGAATAATTCACTGAACCTTCTGGTCGGTCAGTTGTACGCATAAATAATTTCGCAAGGTAAATTCCATGATTCATAAACATATTTCTGTTTATCCATTTATTTATTCGCTTTTCATCATTTCCGGTATTGTTGAAGACTGTTTGAATCTAAAGGTCGCTGCACATAAGGCTCGACTACTGCTTGGACTTCTGCTGGCCGGCAGGCCGGGCACGAGGCTGGAAATGACGTCACTGCGGGCTCGCCTGCTAGCTCACAAGATATTTTAAAATTAGAACAGGGGCTATTTTTCTTGCTAGGTCCTCTGCTTGCTCTGAACAAGAACCAATCAGGAAACAGTATTTTTTCACGTGGGCGACATGAACAAACGCCCACAAACCAACATGCTCAGAGTCAGACAGACACATTTTGCTCTGTGTTTGCGCGCGCACCAGATCTATCCACAAAACAAGCTTGAAAATACGTCTCGTGTGAAGTGAGCACATGAAAGCAATTAAGAAAACCAGCGCTAGAAAACTAGTAGTCAAATCAAGCAAGGAATCTAGCGGAAAATCTAGCCTCGTGTGCAGCGGTTTTAACATGAAAATTCACAACTATAAAAAATGATTCATTGCCTTTTGAATTGAATCAACAGCTACTTATTTTTTATCAAAGTGACAACTCGAATTGAGTCACATAAAACAAGACAAACGTGGCTAAAAGAGATAAATAATGGTTTTCAGAGTAATTTATTCTTAAAGCGAAATTATTATGAGCGCTACTTATTTTGATAATAAACAACGCGTTCTTTGTACATCATCATGAATCATTATTTTTTTTAAATCGCATATAAAATTCGCTATCAGTCATGTGTATGTTATCAAATATACTTACGATCTTCAAATGTTTTTTTATCTTGAAAGATGAGCATCGGAGTTCATATTCTATTGAGCATTATCATTGTAATTCGAGGACTGTTAATGCTTTCAATATATCATATTTATATATATTTTTGTAAATGTTCAAGGTTAGATAGTAACAAAATCTTAAAATGAAGCGTTATCAACATTGACAATCAAATTTTCATAAACGTTCTCAAATACTTGAAAATTGAGACTGAATAAAATAACATTAACGATTATTTAGTAACTCATACTGATTACTAAAATACTAGCTACTAAAATGCACTGTCACTTGTTTAGTGTTAGTTATAGCAAACGAAGAAACGAAGTATAATGTGTTAGGTTGTTGATTAGGTATCACTATTTCAAGTAGGTATATATTATGTAATTTGTTATTTGGTATCAGTTACTTTTTGGTTACTGTTATTTTTTGCAATGTTAATTGCAATGTTAACTACTTTTTTATGTACGAAAATAACTGTTTATTAGTAACAGTTTTTAGTAGTAGTTTAGAATTCACACATTGTACAAATATTGTAAAGGGTCACAATTGGAAACTATTTGATCTAGAACAGAGGTCCCCAAACTTTTTTGTCTCGTAGACCACTTGCCATGTTTTTCGGTTTTGGGTAGACCCCCTGCTTATCTGATATTGATTTTTTAATTTCAAATGTATTTTTGACAATCGGTATAGTGCTACTCACTTTGAACGATATAAATTTATAACGGTAGTGAAATGTAGTGAGAAATGTTTAGTTTTATACATTTATTAATTAGATTCAAATTAAACGAATCAAATTAAAATTTACTTTCTGTTACATAAAATAACTAAGCAAAAAATAAATGCTTTTAGTGTGAGGGATGAACCTGCAATGCTTTAATAATAAATTTTCAACATTTGGCATCAGTTTAGTTAGATTTAATCTTAAATCTCTTCGGTTAACGATGTCCAGTTTGTTTCTTTTTTTGTTAAGAGATTCACTATCGTGGACCCCCATTTTCATTTCATGAACCCCCAATTTTTTTCCCGCTGACATGGACCCCTTGCAAGTTGTCGTCGACCCCTGGGGGTCGATATAGACCACTTTGGGAATCACTGATCTAGAAATATGACATTTGATAGCATTGCATTGCAACTAACAAAAATTATGTTTAATTCAAATCGGCCCCAATTACCTACTTCTTAAATTATAACGCCTAAGAAAATATCGTTATATACACAGTAAAACGCTGTATTTTCAACCTGTCGGGAGTAATCGAGTCATGTATTTTCAACTTCTCGTTCTTTCTCACTTCGTAGCAGTCATGGACCAATCAGTAAAAAACTTTATGGATTTGATCTGAAATGTTTTCAAACGTATTTTTCCAGTAACTGAGTAGCGTAGGAGGAGACACTTTGCGTGAGTAGTAGGGACTGAAAACTTGAAAATACGTAAGGAAAATCAGTTGAGTCTGACTGTAACAACTGAAAACACGAAACACTCTGTGTGTACAAGCGAAGTTGGGTGTACTTGACCGATTTATTAAGAATTGAGAAGAACTCATTTTACAAATTTGAATTTTTATCGGTTAAATATAACGACATAAATTTGTTGTGGCTATAAAATACATTGGCTTTAATATAATGTTTGTGGGTATAGGTAAGTTTATGTAGATGTCTGTGAACCCGATAATAATTATTCATATGTTCATTATACGTGTGATCAGAACAATAGTTTTAAGGTTGATATTGTCACGTAGTTAGCGATAAAGAACATTTGTTTCCATATTTTTATAATCTTGCTATTCATTTTTGTGTGGTATAAACGTGCGATAAGAAAATCCGGTAATCGATGTTGGTTTTATTATCGACATGTATGCTTATATTTATCAACATATTTTTATCGAATGTTTGTGCTTAGGGCTGGTCGATAATAGAAAAATAACTAGCATATGATATATCGATATTGAATATATTTATATAGATAATAGTGATTTGAGTGCTTGAACGTTACGCCTACTTTTTATATGGTAAAATTTTACGGGATACAAAACTAAAAATTTTAAAACAATTTCTATTCACTAAAACATTCTTTAATGGCCAACGTTTCAGCAATAGTTTTTAACTTCTTCAGGAACTATACCAAACAAATAATACCTTACACATCTAAACCATAACCCTATTCTTAAAATTTAAAATACTATTTTTAGAATAGGGTTCTAGTTTAGATGTTTAAGGTATTATATTTTGTTAGTTATAGGTCCTGAAGAATTCAAAGAATATTTCCGAAACGTTGGCCATTAAAGAAATTCGACTCTTTGTAGCCTTTTGAATGATTAAATAAATGTTTTAGTGAATAAAAATTGTTTTAAAGTTTTTAGTCTTGTATCCCGTTAAATTTTACCGTATCATTAAAAACAAAGTGTCTTATTTTATTGTAGCTTATTTTTTAGTCGAAAGATTATTAGAAAAAATATGCCAAATTACTTTACTTATGGTTTTTTTTTGGACAAGTATAAAAAATGGTGATCATATCATATATAAGTTGTATCGACACTAGTGGTCGCCGTGTGGTCGAAATTCGACCGTAATTTAGGTTCTTATATGGACTCCTCCTGAATCGACTTTATCTGTGCTAATTTGTACACATCGTGATGAAACATATTGTGTACTTCCCCTCATTAAAACGAAGCGAACGATGGCTGTTTCATCACAATGTGTGCGAATTAACACACTCAAATCGGTACCACAACTTTTTTCTTCCCGTATTTATTATATATGATTGTCGATAATAGTGAAGAATCAAATAACATCTCGATTGTGAAAATAGATCCAATAGATTTGATCCTGCGAGCTAACAAACTATATTACATACAATTAAGTCCCGCTAAAACTGGCTCAATTCGGATTACAAAGCCGGATAAATAGTAAAACATTTATTTTAACAAAGATTTTACATTATTTCAAGGAAAATTAAACGACACTAAACTTAATCGTTACAAATATGAAATAAATTCATAATTTATTGAAAACATTTATGTTGTCGCTGCAGAGTGGAGCGCAATCCCGTGAGGCAAGACTGTAATACGGTGGATCCGAGGGCTCCACTACTGATGCTGATGCCGTGTTTCATTTCATACGCGTGAGAAGACGTGGGTACTAGTCAATAAATGTCCGTCTTCTGAAAAGATAGGTATCGGTGTGCTGTTGCCATAATTTTAGGAATTGTAACAGCATATGTACCGTCCCGAAATTACGTAGACGTCCTTTCAGAAGAAACGGGCATATAAATGTGTTGAATACTGCTTTAATTTGAATTAATCGTAAATAGGATTCTAAACAAATCTAGTTCAAATAAACCAGTTTGAAAAATTGTTGATAAAAATATAGTAATGTAAATATACACATATTATAACCAGAAGTAAATAAATGTGTTTTTTTATCTACTTATTATCAGTTAGGGGAGTTTGTGTATCTTGTGGTATCTGTGTGTGTAGAAATTAAATTGGCTACGTAGAACTTAACATTATGACAGTGTTTAACGCCATTAACGCTGCGAAAAACAAGTTGTAAGCGTTCAATTTTCTTTTTTTCCTTTTCTTTCTTAAGGCCTCAAACAGCTAAGGCTATTTGAATCTAGTACCGATTCGTATATTCAATTTATTATTTTTTTACCTATAAAACAAAGTCTCTGTTTGCCTCTGTCTGTTTCTCCGCTTACTTCTTTTAAACCACGCAACGGCTTTTGAAACTTTTTTCACTAAAACAATAAGCAATAAACGAGGAAGGTTTGTGTTATGTGTTGTAACCTCAACTGAGGAGGCCGCGGCTAGCGTAGTTCAGGCGGCGCGAGGGGCGTGGGCGAAGCCAGTAAGAGAAGAGAATAACCCTTGAAGGGAAAAGCCAGAAGGGCTGTAAGTATCCAACCACCGACCACTTACACGAATTAAAATAGTTAATGGTTAACTTAAGTTTAACCCGTAACATAAGACGACACAAATAACAATTAACAAAGTGTTGTCACGTGACGATGATAAAGTAGAGTAGTGTGGGCCCACCGACCGAGGTGAAAAGGGCGCCAGGACACAAGGGCCACACTACAGAAATATCTAGGGAGTCCACTCCTAGACAGTCGTACCACGCTGACAACACGGAACTAAATCTAAGCCCCAAACAGTTCCCAAAAACGTAATAATAAACAACAACACAACCAACGATCAACGATCCAATAACAACAACAACAATGAAAACAACGTCAACAAATTCAGCTCAAATGGGCGACCCCAAAACAATTAATCAAATAATTTATTAACAACTAAAAGTAATCTAATTGCGACGTAACAGCCACAAATGACGGTTAATTAATTATGACGCAATAGCCTGAGCCAATCCGTACAAACTTCAACTACAATAGTCGACGCTCGTAAATAATCTACCGTCGAACTCAAATTAATTATAAGTTGAACTTCAACCATCAACACGGTGAGACGGAGTGTCGCACCACCTTAGGCCCTCAAATCCTAACACAAACAAACTCACAAATTCTGAACAAAACTAAATTCCAGAAATTCCAGGAATGAATCCTGATCCACAACAACTACACCAAACTCTAATCCTAAGCGACAGAAAATCAACACTAATATCCAGAATGCCAACAGGCCTGTTAGTTCACGGTTGATTCTATTTGCAATAATGGTTACAACAATCAGAGATGGAAAAGAACCTAAAATTTGGGACCGCTCTGCGCGGAACCAAATTTTCTGTGTTACAAAAGGGTTCACGGAGGACTGCCCTAACTCGCCAACGAAACTAAAAATTTACAACCACTAAAACCTAGCCACAAAACGCCTACGAAGATTCGCCAAAAAATAGTAATCAGAATCCAATATAAAATTCACACAGCATCTGTCTCAACGACAAGATGCTTGCGCGTCGACCGCACTCCAGCCAATGAGCTCCAGACCAGTTTAAACAAAACCGAGAATCTCGTTGGCCGTTGCGACTCCACACATATCTCTGCGAGACGGACAGGTGTTGTTCTTTATTAACTTATGGTCTGCCCGCCTTTCTCGCTCGCACTCATTATCACGTTTCTTTACTGTTTAAATTCCGATATAATATTCAATATTATTTTCTATACAAAATTACCAATAACAAAAGGGCTTAAGGTTGTAAAACGTTACAGTGTATAGAATTTATACATATTCTGTACAAAATGGCTGAAATATGACAGCATTTTGCGTGGCTAACGCTGGCCAAATCTTTAGAGATACATCTAATATTTCTAGAAATATACAGAGACTATATATTAATAAATCTTACAGTTTTGCACCCGGGTGAAACCGGGACGGGCCGCTAGTTATGTATATAATATTAATTTTAAAGATTCAGATCTATAAAATTACTATATCGTCAGCTAATATTGACAGAATTACTCGCACTTTTTATACGTCCATATTTGCTTTTTGTATTAAATGATAAGCTCGTTTGAAGTGTGGGAAATAATCGTAGATATCTAAAAATTGTTAATCAAATATTACATCTATATTTGATGTTATATTCACTGTTGTTCAAACGATTGCATAATATATTACTAAGTCTGTATGGAAATATTATTTGCTGATTATAAAATATTTGAGAGTAAATAATATAGATAAAGTCTATTTTTTTTTTATTTCGTAATCTAATAAAAATAAAATTATTACGACTGACACCTGTCCTATATTCATTTGATATCAGTGAATTTCGATATTTTTTGTAGTATTATCAATTAGTAGTAATAATAATCAGCGATGCACCGAATGTGGATTTTGGCTGAGTGTTCGGTTCAAAAACCTGCCGAAACCAACATTCGGCGGAATTTCGGTAAAAATTCGCGCGGTATCTTTGACAAAATTGTTAATTGTTATTCTTAGTTCATGGTGAATAAAAATACTTTTCTAGTTTTTTACTTTACAAAGTTATTTTATTTTTAAAAAACAATATATATTATTCAGAAAGTGTTTTTTTTTTAATTTTCAATAGATAGTATTCACACCTTAGATCTAAGTTAATAATTATATCACCCTTTCACTAAACAAAAATAAATACTGTACTAAAGGTCACTTTTACATCAATATAATCTTAATAGATAGATAGAATTTATTCAAAAAAGGCCGTAACCATTGAATATGTCATACATAAAATTGTACAATGTACATCATAATAAAATTTACACATAAATTATAATTATTAAAATATAATTATTTATGTTGGGGTTGAGCAATGAAGTCACTGACATTGTAAAAGCAATTATATTCACAAGGTATTGATACAGCAGTATTTTGTATTTTTTAAGCTCAAGGCTTTAATTACAGTAACCTAAATTCGATGTTTCATTCTTCATCATACGTACATTTAGTCTAAGATGCGGTATTAGAAATATATTATCTCATCTGTTATTTGATAATGATTATATGTTAGATAATATATACATTGATAAATCGCACATGGGTTGCCTAACTAAATCGTGTACCGATGCTGTTAAATTAAATAAATTCTAATTAACTTTTTTGGATGAACTTACCCGATTTGTTATCATAAAAATCTAGCCTAAAATTAGAGAATATGACACAAGGAAATGGAATATACCATTGATTCTATACATAAATATAGATCAGCCACCTTGTTCTGTGTACTTTGAGTTTATTTGTTTTGTTAACACTTGATTTGTGTCATATTCTCTCATCTTAGGCTCGATTTTCATGACCAACAAATCGTGGAAGTTGATCCAAAAGAGTTATTTAGATTTTATTCAATTTTACAGCACCTGTACGCAATTTAGCTAGGCAACCCATGTGCGATTTATCAATGTATAATATATTATCTAAGATATAATCTTTGTCATCATCAAATAACAGACGAGGGTATATATTTGTAATACCGGATCTCGCATTAATTCGGCCGAATCCGAAATTCGATAAAACCTGCCTAAATTCGATGTTACCAAATGTGAACCAAACGGTGCATCTCTAATAATTAATTAATAATAACAGCTTGTTATTCGAATATCTGACATTCTAGTTAATGTTCATACGAATAAATTTTATTATTACTGTTGTATGTTGACTTGCTAAGAAAATTTAAAGCTAATGGTTCAGATACCTAATATTTGACGGTACATAAATCTTTGCACATTAAATGGTAATATAGTCAGCAATGTCTGCAAGTGGAGAGCTGTGTAAAGGGAACATGAATCAACACAATGCTGAATGCCGAATGGCGCGGCTCAAGTATATCTAGTATATATTTCAAAGGGACGTATACCTTATATTTACGTACACAATATAACTATCAGTTTGATAATGCGAGATTCAAATATAGGCGCAGTGTCAGCGAAGGATAAGAAACTGCCCTTACCAATGTGCCAGAAAGATATACCTACATTGTGTCAATTGTTATCAAGAGTAAGATAACGGTTTGCTACGATTGCTAAGAAACACACGTTGTTACAATACTATCCGGTTATTACGTAAGCTACTTTTTTTAAATTTGAACCTTCTTCACCCTTGGTGAGATTTGGTAAGATATGGTGAGATCTCCCCTCCACCTCAATTGATGTGCTCTATAATGTTTAAATAATTAAAATTTGATATGTTCATGTATTTTGCTTCATATACTCAGCGACTTCAGCGACCGTATTATGATGGTGTGCAGATATACCAAAAAACGTGTGCATAGAAATGAATGGATATGGTTTTCTCGGTAGCGCCGGTACCACCATAACGTAAAAATCGACGTCCGTTCACTTCTATTCACGTTCTCTCTCTCTCTCTCATATGAATACCTAAAATAAATAAAATTATCGACCAATTTTTCAGACAATATATTAACATAAAATATAAAAATTAATACATTAACGTTTCGGTCCGTATTAGGGGCTTCTTTAGAATTGATCTAAAAAAATATAAAAATTAATTAATAATTAGTTTCTAATTGGTTTTTACTTTAAAAACTTATTTATTGAAGAGTTCTAATCAGACGTTAATCAAAATTTTGAATACCTAAAATATTGATCTAACTATTTTAAACTAAATGAAAAATGTTATATTGTGTCTTCTTCGTATTCTTTATGAGATTACAGTACATATGGTTTGTGAAGCAGTCAGTATAATATAATACAGTACGTATAGATAGAACATCTCAATATAATATGTGTGTGTGTATGTGTTTGCACTATAAGTGTATAGAGAGAAGGAAAGGAAGGAACATCTCTCATAATCATTTTTGCGGCTGCTTTGTAAGAGATATGATATATACTCGTGTATTACTCTGTATCTGATTGGTCGCGCTTATCACATTGTCTGCTGGGGATGCTGTTACGTAATAGTATACATACACACAAACACACAGAGCTACCTCTACAGAACTCTCTACCGTAGCGGTGTATACACCTACCGGAGTCGCGGAGATACCTACTACTTACTAGTGCCGACAGAGTCGTCCCGCAACTGTTTTTGATGGGGATACGCCCGAATCTTTTCGAATATGAATTACGGTGTGTGCGAACTTTTCGTAAACATGATGAAAACATTCCAGCCAATTGGGCGACGGGACCATTCTAACTTAAAAAAAATATTGATATTTGGTATAATAAAGAGAATAACATTTCTGATATCGCGTGAAGTGACGCGGGTAATGGCTAGTATTCAATATGATATAATTTGCTATTCGTTGCCATGGTTACCTAATAATATGTTTCACGTCATGTAAAAATCTAGCTTATTTCTGACAGATCTACAAAACAAATGAACAGCTGATTTTTTTTTATTTTAAAATATTTCCGAAACTATTAAGTTAAGAAAAATTTTTTAGCAAAACTTTCTTGAAAAAATAAATACAATAATAAACCGTTATGAACAGTGTCCCATTATTATATAAAAAAAACCGTTATACCATATATCTCTTTTGCGCATGCGCTGATTTTCTCTAAAAACAATAGGGTTCTTCATATTTATGTATCAAATATCCTCACAAAATTTGGTTTCAATCCGTTCTACTAACAGACGCACAGAGTTTTTTCAAAAATATATGTTTATGGGATTCGCGGGACCTCAAAACGAAAAGATATTGAACATTTTGAAAAGTGATTTTTGACCTAAAGTAGTACATTCCCCACTTTTGGGTTGGAATGATAAAATAAAATTTACTCACTTCAGCCAAAATGTTAATTAGGTAATAGAAATACAACGGTTCACTCTTGCTCATAAGATGGTTTTTACAGCTTGCGATTTTATCTTAGAAAATTTTCACACGCTAAACTGTCGTCCGTCAAATAAGAGAAGAAAAGTTCCGAATTTTGCTAGGAAATCATGAAAAACTATTGCAAAGTTTTCATTACGTATAGGAATGAAGGCGCATAAACCTCGAAACACGAAGGTTTGCGTTATCGCTCGTTATATCAGGTAATAAAATAAAGGCTCTTAATATTATCGGTGATAATAAGAGATTTTATGTACAATGAACTAAAAAGATACGTATTTGTATAAATGATAATAGTGGTTTTACTATGACATTTTTTTTTGTGAACAAATAAACAGTTTATTTTTGAAACTTTTCAGTGAGTTATGTAATATTCGAAACATTTGGTTCCTATTTCGGGGTTTGTGCTTTTATTTTTGATTTTGAAGTGAAATTTTTTTTTGTAGGTAATAGCTATGTGTGATAATAATTTTATCTGACTAATTTTTGCTAGTAAATCCATTCGCGAGTGAAATAAAAATTACTTTATTAAGTTTGAGGGCAAGTTTCTAATTCATAGAATTCTGGAAACGAGTTTTTCTCTCTAATTTAATTTGTCAATTAGAAATTCTGATTATTGGGTGTTTTATATATTTTCCCCAACGATCGGCATGTAAACAGTAGACACATTAGAAACTCTTCATATCTTTCATTTTTTAATTTTTAGGAATTCCCGAGATTCTATAAATTAATTTATTAAGTGTATTTTGAAATATTTTTTTATTTATCAAAACTTGACGGAAACGCCGATGATTTAGTGAAATAATTTTAATTCGAATTTTAGTTGTTGATACGAAATGAAAATACTATTAAAAATATTAAATGGAAAATTTTGAATTGTCCTATACATGAATTAAGGCAGACACTTATGTCGTGATTTTTAATTTTAAAGTCTCCTATATAGATATCAATTGAAGTCGTAAGTTGAAAGAAGCGTTGCTTCATTGTGCGGCCGCCGCTTGTGTGCCGCCGCCCCCGGAGCTCCTAATGGCGGATCATTAGGGCGCAGGTAATCTGCGCCACTTTTTTCTAACCGAAAGATAAAAATAATAAATCATTGTGTGCTCCGGGTAGAGAAGCTCTCTCAGTTCGTTACCTAGCTATATAATACCCTAGCAGCGTGTTATGTATAGCCAACCAGTCAGCCGGGGCCACCAACTATATGTATATATATCTATCAGCCGACGTTATCTCGCTTCACTGGCTTGCAGATTGTTCACAGTATTTTTGCTTTCTGTGGGAAATAATTTCTACTTGTCGAACTGATTTATGCTATGTATAAATTACTAAAATTGTTTTTCGATAACTTAAACCATGTATTTACACGGCTACTTTTCGCTGTTTTGGCACCTTTTCTAATCGACGTGAAAATCATGCATTTAAATAATATAGCGGCGCTATTTGGATATATTGTCCATAATTCTTCAAATAATAATCATTCAAGACACGGTTTATTCGAACTTGCATTAATTACGATAAGCATTGAATTTCTTTACCTTAAATTTACCGATAATAAAATAATAGTTTATGTGTCTCGTTTGTAAATAAATGCATTATACGAGCAGTGACATTATGTTAAAACGAGTACCAGCGACTTTTAACAGTCGTAATATCAATACGCACATGATACATAGGTATTGCAATTTTTGCACGTAGATACCTCATATAAAATAGCTGATTTTGACATCATCATCTATACAGTGTAAACTCAAGCGACTGTGCACTTTGTGGCCCTATTGAGAGTCGCCGTTAAACGGAGAGAAGAATATTGCGCGTATTAATAAAACTCTTTTGTCAATACATAAATATTTTCTTTTACTCGCCATGATGTTCAGAGTTTGCAAGTTTGTGGGCAACTAAGAATATGATATATTATCGATAAGCAGCTGAGCGAAACATGTGAAAGATAATCCCAACAAACAAAAGAACGAATTTCTTAGAACCTTCGGTACGCATGATACCGACAACAAAGCAACAAAATAACAAACAAGTACATAAACAGTATACTTGTTTGTTATTGTTGTCGTTATTTAGAGTGGGTGTGCAGTTATTGCACATACCGCTAAACTAGCGGTATGTGCTTTATTATCGCTTTGTGCGTCAGAGCTGACTTTCGTTCATATAAGAAGTTATATCTAAGTTAATTTCACACGAAATCCATTCAAATTGAAGCTTTTTGAAAAGAGGAGATTCTAATCTATAAAATAGAACCATTTTCAAATCAATTCGAGTTCATAAATACTATTAAAATTGTAATTGAAAATCACAAACAGCAGTTGTCGGTTGGTCTGTACGTATGTACGTACGTATGTACGTACGTACGTCACGACTCTACAGATCGCAATTTTGGTCGGATTGCCTTGGGTTATATTTTATTCACTTTGTTTACTATCAGACCAGAACCCTATTTAAATTCACTAAAATGTGTTCAGTAGTTTAATTTTTATAAACAGTTTTATTTTATTATTTTTGACAGCTTATAGTTTAAAAAAACAAAATATAATAATTACTGTGTAAATATAATGTAATCCATAAAACAAGTGCTACACTTCTATACCGTGATAACACCACTACATGTATTAGGCCGCCGTGGCGTAATGGTTAGCCGTTGGATCCCTAAGGGCAAGGTCCTGGGTTCGATTCCTTACGAAATCATTGATTTTTTTCTTTTTTTTTTCTTTTTATTTTGTTTTATTTTATTCCACTTGATATTAATTATATATTATATTATGTATAGTTCTTAATTTTTTTTATTTTTGCAAACTTAAAAAAAATATTTTTTCAATTTTTAATTATTTATTTCTTTAAATTTTTAAATCTTTTTAAATTTATTAAAAATATTTTTTATTTGTTATTTTTTTATCATACAGTGGAAAACTTGCGGGATGTGCACTTTTGGTTTTGCCAGCTATTTTATTTAGAGTGTATCATTGTATGAGTAACCAACTAGAGTTGAGTTATTTCGACGTTTTAAGGAGTTTGTCGTTATATCAAGTGACGCTAAAAGTTTACACTGTAGGTATATATAAAACAAAGCCCCCCCCCCCCCCCCGTCTGTGTGACTACGTATTTTTTATACGGTTTTCACTAATAGAATATTATATATAGTGTACAAAATGTTTTCGTACACTTACATGGTTAACGCGGGCCAAATCTTTAAAGATACATTAAAACAGTGTACTTCGATAGTTTTGCTGTGTAGATGGAAAGGTCAATATAATATTTCCAGAAGTTTTGCATCCGGTTGAAACCGGGACGGGCCGTTATAGTAAATATATATTTATATATCTGACAGTTCGACCATAGTGGAAATTTGAATTGTTTACGAAGACAGCACCTATTTTGCTTCTCTGTCGCTCACATGGATTTAAATGACAACTGACAGAGATATAACTACTGGATTGGTAAAATCGCATAACTTTTGTTTTGCTTTACGGACTAGTGCGAAAGAAGGGTCTTTTTACTACAGCTACACGGGCATGAAAAGCAGCTGTTTTATAGGGGATCGTGCAAAAAAGACCACCCCGGGTCTACGATTTTTTCGAACCGAGGCAGAAACTTGATAATGACGCCCCCTCTCTCCAGCGTTTGAGATAAATTACTTAAAAAAACTCACAAATATATAATGATTGGCATTTTTCGTGAACCGTCAATAAACAAGCAGATTGAGTAAATCGGAAAAGGGATAGATTGGGTGTGGTTTTCAACCATATTATATTATTATGATTTTGGCGCCTCCTAAAACTGCCCCAGTTTGCCCTCCCTAAATCCGGGGCTGAAAAAAGGTTATGAAATCAAATTGCGACAAGGTCTGACAGACAAGAAAAACGTGATTCCAGAGTCGCGGTTTCTTAACTTCAAAAAAAACCGAACGGTGTGTCTCGGTGAGCATTTCGCAATGTCTGTTATCGCGACACAATATCTCCAAGAGTTCGTTTATACACATAATATTATGATAATGATGATAATAGGTACATCCTATTTGTGTATTGCGTACAATGTACATATAATAATAATGATGGTGCGTATACTGCGTTCGTTTATATGCAAAAGTATATAAATACAAAAGTTACAGTGCCTGTATCGTATCACCGCAGTTGCGCCTATTGTTATTGTGAGATATGGCCGCCGTTTCACATGTTGCATTTTACGTTGATTCAGTGTTGAACTTGTTCACGACCAATTTGAAATAGCCTAAAATTATATTTAAACTTCAGCTTTTGCCTGAATCTCCATCCGCGTGAATACAGTAATGCCTGGAAAAAAAAGAAACGGAAAAAATTAGACCCGACTAAATGATCTGGCTTATTTATTTTTTGTTCTATTAAATTCTACATTTAAAGGTATTAAAATTTGAAAATGTCTCAAAGACTTTTTTGCAATTAATATTTTAAAAAAGTTAAAAATTCGCTAGGTCCCACTAACCTTCAGCCAGGTTTTCGATTTTGTGTTCAGACATTATAAAAGAAGTGTTACACAAATCACACTGCCTCAAATACCTACCCAAAAATTATTGATAACTCTCCTACTAAAAAGACAGTACTGGTTCTTTATAAAAGGAGCTATATAAATTCGTAGCGTCCTTTTATATTTTTTTATGTTTGTTTATGTCTTAACTTCTCGGAAGGCTAACATATTTCTGTAATTTCATCTCCGTTGTATTAAGGAAGCCATCAAAATGGTTTACACAAATCTGTTCAGTGTCCAGTGATTTTCTTTTTTAGTTTAGTAATCAATTATTACTATAGTCTTTTCGAATGATGTTGTTGACGGTGTTATTCTAAACTGGTCTTAACAGTACTTTCAGTCTGTCTGTGTGTGTGTGTGTCTCAATATTTCTGTAAACACGGATGTTTAACGTCAATATCTTAACAGCCAATCGTTTATTTCTTATTATAACAGCGAGAGAGAACAATGGACACTAATCGAACTGTTGTGCTTGCCCCAGAGGCTATACCGTGTTTAATATCAATAAGCACCGTGTTTAGACAGGGCTGTCAAAAAAACGAATAATACAATACGACATGCCATGGAACAGTCGACACTTAAAATATACAGAGGAATAAAAGATCCGTGAATACAGTGACGAATGATTTTCATTTAGAATGTGAAGCGATCGTACACTAATGCTCATGTTCATCGAACACTATTAAAGATAGAAGTTACTAATCTTAGAACAAAATTTGTTAGAATAAATTTATTTTCAATTCACCAAACAAAATATCAGGTAGGAAAGTTAGTTAAAGAATAAATATACACTGTACTATACTCCTTGCTCTTTTTGTTGAATATTTTGACGTTCACCCAAAAATCCGATCGATGGCGTTAGATGTAAACGTCAAAAAAAGATTCATAAAATAATGATGTTTTATTCAATAAATAAAATTATCGACCAATTTTTCAGACAATATATTAACAAAAAAATATCAATAATACATTAAACGAATAACGTTTCGAACCGGATTTGAATCTTCTTCAGAACGGATCTAAAAATATAAAAAAATAATTAATAATTAGTTTCTATTTATTTTTAATGTAATTCGTGAAAGATTTTTTTTGATATATAAATATTGAAAAAATAATAACAAACAATGTTTTATTACGTAGTCATGGAAATAATTTGAGCACCTATAAAGAAAGAAAAATTATTAAAAACAATATATTTCAAAATAATATTATATATATTACTTACATTTTCCGTATCTAATTGAGCATTGAGAGAATTTTTATTTGATTTTATATGTAACATTTCTGAAATATTTTTTTTAAAAAAAATAGTTTCATTATCTAAAATTTTTATAATTGGTCGATAATGTTATTTATTGAAGAGTTCTAATCAGACGTTAATCAAAGATTTGCATGATGTTTTATCCTAACCCATTTGCACACAAAACTTCCATTAACTGAAGTGAACATAATTATGCTTGGCGAATTGAATTATCGTTATTTATTCGGAGGAATAGCTACCTAACGAACAAATGAACCGAATAAATAACTACTTACGTTCGGTGAATATGGCCATAAAATGCATTTCTAGCGATGCTCTCTAAAATATCCGAGTAAAAGTTCGTACAAGTCTAAAAAAATTAGGTAAATTAGGTGGAATATGTTTATAAATACACATACGGTTTTCTGGCTCTGTTCCGAGTAGTTTTTGATAATTAACGGCAAAAAATTTATAAATCTCTGAATGTAAAAATGAAAAACCCAATTATTTTGTATTCCTGTTTAAATAAGACTTTTTAGTAGATCGTCTGTTTCACTAATTCTGCCGATCGCCTTGATAAGTATAGCTTACACTAAAAAAAGACGAGAAGTGTCGTGGAACACCCGGTTGGAACGAAGTTCTTTTCGCTATTTATTATGTATCATATATTTTTTTTACTAATTTGTCTATAAATTATTCGAAAAGTTTATTTATACTAAATATATATTTTATCAATCAAAAATTAATCCTGTGATTTGCAACTCTAAAAAAATAAAAATAACATTTGTTGCGCGTCTGTCGGGAATTGAACCTGGGACACCCGCATGGCAGATGAGTATTCTACCACTGAACCACTGATATCATGCTTAGATATCGCTATTTATATAGGTTTAATAACAGATCGTGAAGTTAGAAGGCGTTGCATTTCACAAAATATTAATGCCAAAAAACTACCTAATATTGGAAATGGCATCCGTTTTTCAACAAATGCAATCTTTTTATTTTAAGACAATACATACGCAATCTTTATATTATGTTCATAACACACTGTGTAAGAGAAAATGATAACCGATTCACGTGCGCGATATATTAGGCAAAATTAAATTTATACAGTGTTTATTTCTGCTTTTATATGTATAAAAAACTATTTGCGCGAATTCTGTTATACGAAATCTATGTAAAATATTCTCCTCTTTCGTTTAAGACAGGTTTCGAAACGATCTGATTTAAATTGAGCGAATTATAAGCGTAAAACTTTTTTGTTTTCAATTTGCTCCCCTCTGGGACAAAAATAAAAAAGTGTGTCTTTCAACTTGACATAACATAAAATAGGTAATTAGATTAGATTTTCGTTACAGATTTTCTTTACGCTTTTTATATTTACGTGTTTTTTAGCCATCTCCATTTATATCTATAACGTCCCATAAGGAACTTCGTTCCAAAAAATCAAATAATTGAAAATGCGACATAAGTAATTTTTCCTTGTGGTCACAGATATATGATACGTTCGTACCTTGGACAGGCAAGTCAATGGGCATATTTAGTTCTTGGATATAAATATTGTGTGCATATAGTTAGGTTATTCTTTACGCGTTTTGAGATCGTAATGAGCGATAAAATTTCTCCATGTTGTTAATATCGCATCTCCAGAGCCTATAAGTGCATTGAATGCATGTGTGGTCTGTCTGCGGTCCGACTATACTGGGCTACATACTACCTTACACTTATCTGTATGCAGTGGGTCTATCCGGAAACGTTGCATAGTTCATTGTGGCAGCTACACGTGGATTGTGTTTGAAATCAGATAGATATTTATAAAAAAACGGCTTATTTATTTCAATTATTACTGACTAACATGCTATAAGCTGAGGAAAATTCAGATGATACTTGATAATTGGCTCGATTGATAGATGTCTGATTATATATTAATGATAAAATAAACTACAATTGGTCTCTTTATCTATTTATTTATTTAAAATAAACACTTCACATCACAACGTTTCCGCCATGTCGGCTCAAGCATAACACCGTTATAGCGTATACCTCTTCTGCGCATGCGCCGATTTTCCCCAAAAACAATGGGACTTTTTATATTTATATACCAAACATCCTCCCAAAATTTGGTTTCATTCCATTTATCCGTTTGACCTGTACCTATCGTGTTCACACACTAACAGACGCACAGAGTTTTTTCAATAATATGTTTTTTTTTTGATTCGGGGGACCTCAAAACGAAAAGATATTGTAAAATTTTGAAAAGTGATTTGTGACCAATCCCCACTAGTGGGTTGAAATGGTAAAATAATGCATGTATCTATTTTTTATGTGATATAAATGTAATATTAACACATCATTATACTTTTTTATATTTAAGTCTGTTGTATATCGTATTAAAAAGTATTGATCGTTTCGAACTTTTAATAAAATTATTTAATTATTATTGAATTCTGATTAGTCATTTTGGAGCGACCTATGTAACTTTGAATAAGAGACAGTCACTATGTAATAATATGTATTGATATAAAATGTACAATGACACTGTAAAGATGCCATAGATTCGACGTTTATTATTAGTAACTTGTTAATATGGCTACCAACAGTACAATAATTGCACTTTTCATCAATGACAATAATTTGATAGTCATATAGCGCACCGAGTAGGTCAGCCAAGGTGTCGCATTAATATTATACGCACTAACGACCCATCCCGGTTTCACCCGGGTGCAAAACTGTTCTGGAAAGACCTTCCAATCTATACAGCAGAACTATCACAGTACATTGTTTAGATGTATCTCTAAAGATTTAGCCAGAATTAGCCATGTAAGCGTACGAAAACAGTTTTTTTTTGACAAAACATCGTCATAGCTAAGCCATTTTGTACAAAACATTTACAAATTATATGCAGAAACCTTCCTCGTTTATCTCTCTTTCTGTTAGTGAAAACCGTATGAAAATCCGTTCGGTAGTTTTTAGGTTTATCGTGTTCAATAATATTTTGAAGGAAACTTACTATATACAGCGGAACTTCGTTATTTCGAAGTAGATGGGATCGGACCGAAACATGAAATTATAGAATTTTGGAAGTTGATGTTTCTTTTTATTAATTTTCAAACCAATCTACGCTGCCCTTGTTTCATTTAAATTTAACAGAAATCTATATCAGTTTAAACCAAATTTCATAATCACTTGTTGATAGATATTTTTATTATGATTGTGAAACGTCAAGCACACCTTTCAAATAGTCGATCAAAGTATGGCGCCAGAGAAAAAAATTAAAATCTTGATAAATTTACTTTAATAAACATGATAAGTTTTATGGTGACAGTGAGCCATCGAAATTTATCATTTCGTTGTCACCGATAATTTATGATATCCAATTAAATTATTATTAATAGATGAAGACCGTGATATCTTTATTTGCGTTAATTTTATTGTAATATTACTATTAAAACGTTATATCTATATTATTATTAATAATCAAGATATCTTTTAAAATGTGGATTTCGTTCGATTGACAACAATTATAATTGTTAGATTGCGTGTAGAATTTGTATTGCAATGTGATATTTTAACTTTAAAATTGATAAAAAATAAAAATAGTGTAGTAGTATCTGGATTGAAAGAGTTGTGACATAAATAAATGCAATCGCGATACATACTACATTTTTTGCACGTTCTTCTTATAAAATAGTTGATTTTCACATCTGACAGCTGACATAATTATTTATTTAACACTTGTAGACGACAAGCTCTGTATCATAAATTATATAAAAGTAGCATCATGAAGTGCTAATGTCAAAAAAATAGAATAGGATGCGTTTTATGCACATTGCATATAAATTAAGTATAATAAAGTACAGTAGCATCTTTTGCAAAATCTTGTAAATTAAAATCACGCAATAAATAAATTATATTACAAATGTAGCCCTTGTCAATTAAATAAAACGGCATGTTTTACCTGTCGACCGGTATAATACTGTTATAGGATTGTCTGTATAAGGCACAAAAAAACGTATCGTTGGGAAGAAACGCACATGCAATACTCCACAGACGAAGATCCAGGAAGAGAATTGCAGAATAGAAGAATCGTTGCATTGTCCGTTGATCGCCGCGCCCGCACGTTCTATCTGTCTGAAAGCCTGTCTGTTCGGTTCTTTAGAGTTTAGCGCATCGCGGTTCTCGTCTCTCTTCGCATTCATATCCATTTCTGCCAGCGTACCTGGATTGATATATCACAGATATTATATATAGATATAGAGTATAGACACTCGACAACAGAGATCTTCAGCGCCCAGTAATAATGCTTTTTTTCTACCGACAAGCATACCGTATATAAATATAGTTTAAAAAAAAACTAAAAAACACGTTTTATATTATATCGAACTAAAAAGTAAAAAATATTTTTTAATATGAGCTTAAAACAATAATGAATAAAAAATACTAGTATTATTGTGAAAAAAGCGTGGGGCGCTCGATATACGAAAATGTGGAACAAAGCGTCCCACGCTTTTTTCACAATAATAGATACTAGTATTTTTTATTCATTATAATTTTAAGCTTATTTTAAAAAAAATATTTTTTTACTTTTTAGTTCGATATAAAGCGTTTTTTAGTTTTTTTTAAACTATATTTATTTTCCACTTTTTAGTTCGATTTATTGTCAAAAATTTGCCGAAAAAAACACTTTTTTTTCGGCGTGGACGGAATTAGAACCCACGACCCGTGATTTCGAGAGTTGACGTCAGCGAAGACCCGTGCCTTAGACCGCACGGCTAACCACTGTAGTTGGCATTTTATACTACAGTAATTAACCACTTGCTGTAGTCCAAACGAAGGTTACAAACAAACATACATACATACAAACTTACAAGTGAAGTTAATATAAAGCGTGTAAAAACACCAGTAAATGAACATAAATTTAAAAAAAATACATGGCGTTTGTGAAAAATTCATTGGGAGGAAGAAAGCTTTATTGTATTGAAAACAATTATTATTGACTGAGAAAGTATAGACTAACGTACCTTTTTTGTTCATTGTGGTGTAAGGCAATAGGTTCGTAATCGGAAAGTCCAGCAGATTCTTTGCAAGTTATTTGTGGAAAAATTTAGAGGTATTGTTTTCCTCAAAATCGGTCATGACCGCATGTTCTAAGTTTCTCTGCCACCAAGTCTAGTACATGATAGTAGCAAATTGCGACCTTAAAAAGTCGCATTTTAACTAAAATTTTGTTTTGAGTTTTTTCAATATAATGGAATGTGTTTTATGTTCACTAATCGCGATGAAATCGATTAATAATGATATAAGTAAGAAGTTTACTTAAACATATTTTGATATTTTGTTCGATTTTCTAAAAATGAAATAATTACGAGGAGCAAATAAATGCCAGTAGAATCATTATTTTATAGACCAGGAAATTGTAGGTTTGTTCCAAGCAGCAGAGAACGGTAACAGAACCGCCACATTCTCGTTGTTGCGCAAAACTGTCTTGCATACTAGCTCAAAAATCGATATAAAGAGTTTCGTTTCAGCTAGTGCGCAAGACGGTGACTGTTATGTTACCGCTATCTGACTGCTTAGAACATAGTCTTATATTAAAGACCTTTTACTTCCACCATATTTCTTATTAAAATCACGCCACCTCCACCGCTCTTAAAATTATACGTTATTTAATACTGTACCTGCTGGTTAGTCTGCACTTCTATACCTACCCGGCCTATGTCGTCCCCACTTATAGCGAGTTGGTGACCAAAGGCTATTCAATGTTTCTGTAACATTAACGAGACATACGTCTGTTATTTCGTTTTTCTCATTTTTTTAAAAATATTTTTGTATGTTATCTAGCCGCGAAAACGTCTTTCTAGAATTTTCTGTTTGAACGATCATCCGTTGAGAACGACTGAACCGATTTTAATTTTAAATATTCAGTTAGTAAAAAGTTTGGGCTAAGACTATTGGTTTCAATGGAATAATAATAATAATAATCTTTATTAGTACAGATTAGTGCACTAAAAGGCGAAGTTCAGCCACTGGCTGTTTTTCAACCTAACCCTAGGTAATCGACGTTCATAGGCGTAGCAACGATTTTATCCTAGGGGGGGGAGGCAAATTTTCAACTCTACCTACCATTACCAGCTGCTATTTGCTTAATTTGAAAACTGTTCATAGAAGCGAAATCGATCAACACGACTTTCTGGAGAAATTTCACAACAAAGAAAACGTAGATTATTGTAGATTTATTTTGTTATTTGTGCGTGAACAATTAATATTGTAGGATGGGTCAGGCCCACCTGCCCCCCCAACCTCTTGCTACGCCAATGTCGACGTTCACATGAATGAAGCCGCGGTCGAGCTCTGTAAGAGTTTACAGAATGAGTATGGAGCGGGGTTCTGATGTAGATACAGTGTGTGTACTTATACTATGTAGGTATTGATTGATGGTATAGATGCACAAAGTAACGTAATGACTGTACGTATGGTGTATTGTTGCATTTGCCGTTAATAGATTCCGTACACGTCGATCGACATCGCTTGAACTTAGCGGGAAATGCCACAGATAACTGACTGCACTGTGTGTCTGCTACGGCAAACGTGTATTGTACAAGTAACAAGACGTGTACACGGCTATAGCATTGGTCTGTCATAGAGATGGCGCAAAAATCACTCGACGCTTTTATTGAGGAAGCCCTATTATTTATATTGGAACAGAATTTTAAATACCTACGATTAAGAAAGGTTTGGTTGAGGATCAAGAAATAAGCTTTACCAATGTTACGCTAACGGACAACGTTTCGGAAAATTTACCTTCATCTTTAGGACTTCAAGCTGGTCAAATGAAAATATTTTTTTCGAAATATTAGTCACACACGTAACATCGGTAATGCTTATTTCTTTATCCTCAACCAAACCTTCCTTCATCGTGACATTCTATTGGATCAACACTACTATACACTGAAATAAAAATAAATTTTTCGAAATGTTGACCACTAGCACATTAGTAAAGCTTACTTCTTTATCCTCAACAAAAGTGTACTCTCTTTCAGGACGGAACGGAGAAGGTAGATGCATTTAGGGTGAGAGATTGTTTGTTTGTTTGTGCACTCGAATGTCGCCATTACTGTAAAAGGTTTGTAATTCACCTGCGATGGTTCTTAGTGCAAGAAATCCCTAAAAAGTTTTAAAAAAGGTTTAAATAAAATTTAAAAAACTTCGGACTAAAAGGAGGTAAGTAACCAAAGAAAATCCGTCGGGGGCTGCCATTTACTGCCCTGAAATGAACTAAAATATTGCAATTTTAGAGTATGTGACTAATTGAAATCACGTTGGGTATAAGTCTTTAATTAATATTTTCCTATTCTTATTTCAGGGCAGCGAATGGCAGCCTCCGACAGATTTTCTTTGGTTACTTAGGTACCTTCTTTTAGTCGGGCAATCTAATTTGTAGCCTGGTTGCGGTTTCAACACCGCTTTCAATAAATAAACAAATAAAAGTTTGCGGTCTTTATCAGAACATAAAAACTCATCCTGCTAGTTTAAAAACATATTCATTTGTTGTACTGTACCTAATCGAGTTTTAATTCAAAAAAAAAATTCAAAAAATGTACTGAAAAATAATAGTCATGCGCGGGAGGGAAAACACGCGGAGCGGGCGGTATTCATCGCGCAGTCAGAAATTAGGAGTACCAGTAAAATATTTTACACATCAAAAGTAAAACACATTTAAGTGTCCAGTAACTTTTGCATAACCTCTGTGTAGACACTACTACAGTCACAACTATAGAGTTCAAATTGTCTGACTTATAATTAAAAGGCCAACAGACCTTTTAAAATAGATATAATCATTATCACATCATTTCAATGGAACCATGTATCAGTCAAAGACAAAGCAGTTGGAGGAAAAATAACATTCCACCCAATTGGGACCATTCCAACTCCAAAAATATTAACATATGATATAGCAGGCCTGGGCAAATGGCGGCCCGTGGGCCGGATCCGGCCCGCAGCGCAATTTTATCCGGCCCGCGAAGCATTTTAGAAAATTTTAGAAAAATAGTAGCGGAAATAAATGCGGGGACTTTTTTTTTGCTCTCCGAATGCGGAAATAGAATGTGAGGATCTTTTTTCTGCAAATTTTTGGCCCGCGGTGAAATTTTCGTCAGCCATCCGGCCCGCGGTCAAATTTTCATCAGCTATGTGGCCCGCCGATCAAAAGATTTTCCCGCCCCTGTGATATAGTATAAATAAAAAAAAATAAAATTTCTGATATCGTGACGAGGGTAATCGCTAGTTTTAAATATGGTATTTGCTATTCGTTGGCATGATTACCTACATAATATATTCCACATAGTGTAAAAATGAATCAAAACATGCTTAGCTTATTTCTTTCTGACAGATCTACAAAACAAAGGAACTGCTGATTTATTTTAATTTTCAAAATATTTTCGAAACTAAAGTTTTGAAAAAAAATATTTCTTAACAAAACTTTCTCGAAAAAATAAATAGAATAATAAACCGTTATGAAAAGTATACCATTATT
The DNA here is from genome assembly GCA_963575645.1 of Xanthostigma xanthostigma. Taxonomy (NCBI): domain Eukaryota; kingdom Metazoa; phylum Arthropoda; class Insecta; order Raphidioptera; family Raphidiidae; genus Xanthostigma; species Xanthostigma xanthostigma. Next base: position 22,106,396 of record OY754468.1, read on the forward strand.
ATATACAAAGACAACGTTATAGTATATCAAAATTTTGTATCAATGCGTCCATCCGTTTGACTTGTATCGTGCTCACAGACAAACAGACGCACAGAGTTTTTCCAAAAATATGTTTTTTGGATTCGGGAGACCTCAAAATGAAAAAATATTGTAAAATTTCGAAAAGTGAATTTTGATCTAAACTAGTAGATACCATTCCCACACTTGTGGGCTGGAATGATCGTGCGATGCCTGTGTTGGGAGGTACCACCGGTCGACCCTGCAGAACACACATTTAAAATGTTTACGCGCTGCCACTGCTATTGGCTAGTTATTATAATGTCTTTTTACTGTAATTTAAACTGAGTAAAATTCAATCACCTCCAAATCATCGATAAAGTTGTTGGTCACAAGAACACGTTTCCGAGAGAGATTGATCAAATCCAATGACCTCGATAATTAAAGGTATATACTTTATACGCACTGTCTTTCGATTTGCAATTAAAAAAAAGCATCTTATTTATACATGTACTGAGTATTGCGTTTCTGTGGCGTTTACTTCCACCCACCGCGTATAACAGAGTGGCTCGTTTAAAACAACATAATAAATCAGTGCTTGTCACTGATATAGAAAAGTAAACGGATATATTCTCTCTCTGTCTCTATCTACAGTTGAAATCACACTTCTTCGCTATTTAACTTGCTAATAAGTACAGTGAAACCTTATGCTGTCGTCACTACTTGCAGTATATTTAAACTCAATCCTTACCATGTAGCACCATAATCCCTCAGCGCATACCGATTATTATGATTGTATTTTTGAATTTGACGAAGATACTTGACGACATGCTTGATATTTCGTTATCATGTATGTATGTTCAGCCCCGGATCTAGGATTTTTTCGAACCGGGGCAGAAACTTGATAATGGCGTCTACTCTCTTCAGCGTTTGAGATAAATTACTTTAAAAAACTCGCAAATATATAATGCTTGGCACTTTTCGTGAACGGGAAACCATCAGAAAACAAGCAAGTTGAGTAAATCGGAAAAAGGATAGATTGGGTGTTCTTTTCAACCATATTATATTATGATTTTGGCGCCCCCTGAAACTGCCGCCCTGGGTGGGTGCCCTGGTTTGCCCCCCCCCCTAGATTCGGGGCTGTGTATGTTTCTTGGATAAGCGTGCATAAAGTTTTTCACATTAGTTGTAAAAATACTGCACCTGTCCGTCTTCTGAGTTAATTTAGTGTCAAGCTAAAATAAAACCTTAGTACAATATTAATAAAATTTTAATTATCGATATCTGAATGGTTTTCCCGTTCACATGTTATTTCTAATAATTAAAATATCTTTTTGATAATGTTTTTATAAGGTATGTGGAATTCTTAAACTCTTCGTAAATTTACACTGAAAAAAGTGATAACACTCGAAAATGAAATCATGTCTTAGATATTTCCGTTGAAAATAATTTTGCAATAGTATTTCTGAAAACTAAATGTTTATTTACCTACCGATATTTAGAATATTTTAGATAAGATGATTTTCCGTGGTTAAAAATGAACGCGTGAAGTTCAAAACTTCAATCTTGAATTGAAACTTTAAAATAAGATTTTTAAATAGATAAATAAAATTTGTTTTACTATTAGAAATTAGAAATTTGCAAAAAATGTATCAATAAGTTGGTACCGATGTAGATATTACTTTTTTTGGTAGGTAGTGCATGATGTATAAATATTAGAAAAAGAGATAGCAACTATTGATTAAAAACGCTCGAAAACAGCTCAACAAATAAAAATCACTTCATTATAATCTCATCCCGAAGAAACTTTGCCAGTCGTTTACTAAATCAAAAACATTATGTTTATGACAAATTCATTGATGGTGGAGAAACCTTAATTTCAATTAAAAAATAACAATTTCATTGACTGATATAATAGTATGAACATTAATAACGTACCTTTTTGCTAGGCTTAAACATCGAAATCGTTCCTCGGACGAAAAAAAAATAATAGCCAGAACATTTACAACAGGGAGATAAAAAATACGGGACAATTGCAGATTTCAAAAAAGACAGGACGCATTCTCAAGATACAAATTAAATAAATGTTAGAAATAATAGAAATTATGACCAGTACTTGAATTTAACCTTACCGTTGACAGTATAGAATGGGAAAAGTCGTTACTTATGTGATCCCAGTGACTGTTATTCCAGTATCACAAAAATCACAGTGAAAAATCATCGTGACCTTGTCACGTTGATCCCAACCAAGCAAACACTCGGTCGGAAGTTAAATCAGCTACTCGGTTGGAGCGACCGCCGTGATTGCGGTGACATAGAACAACATACGTTATACTTTAGAACGTAATTCCCTCTTGTCAGATCACAGTGCAGATCATGTTAGACGGCTGATCACGCCCAATTCCTCCCGAACGAGGAAATCTGTCGGACGTTACATCGTCGTTGATCGGCTACTCAGTTGGAACGACCGTCGTGTTTGCGGTGACATGAAACAATATACCTACGTTACTTTGGAACGTAGTTACCTCTTGTCAGATCACAGTGATCATGTTAGACGGCTGATCACGCCGAATGCCGCCTGATCGAGCAAACACTCGGTCGGGCGTTACATCGGCGTTGATCGGCTACTCGGTTGGAGCGACCGTCGTGTTTGCGGTGACATGGAACAATATACGTTACTTTGGAACGTAGTTATCTCTTGTCAGATCACAGTGATCATTTTAGACGGCTGGTCATAGTGATTTTTTCATCGTGAAGTTATTTATTCCCCAACTCTAGTTGACAGGTGTAAGGTACGTATTAGATTAGCCACCAGTTATTGAAAATTGTATAAAATTCCGTAGTATTTATATTTTGATATAATCATGCATGACATATGGTTTATAAATAAGTTAACCCTCTATTGAACATAACTTAATATTTTTAACCAAGCGCAGCACATGACGCTACGTGTTCACACGTGTGTAACCGATGACGTTTAACAATTTCCAATTTATTTTTTTTTTTCCAAAGAAATCGGATATGCCTCCCACTTTAATAATAGATTTTGATATTAGATAAATGATTGTTTATGTAAAGGTAGATACAATAAACGTTTTGAATAAAATTTAAACAGCTGTGCGTTTGTTCATGCTTTTAACGAATTTGTTAAAGTTAATTGATTTTTATTGTAAACGGAAGCGCACTCCGTATTGTTTAGACCGAAACAAGAATAACTTTATGTCTCGGACATTGATTACTGAACTGCAGAATTTCGGTTACACTAACGCAAAATGAAAATTTCGTTTTGTTTGTTTCTTTGTCTTTTAGGGTTCCGCACCTGAGTGTGCTCAACGGAACCGTATTTCTCTAAGCCTCCGCTGTCCGTCTGTCTGTCATCGGGCTGAATCTCATGAACCGTAATAGAATGTATATTTCTATTGCCGCTATAACAACAAGTAATGAAAAACAAATGTTTTTATACACAATGCATTCTATACTTTAATTACACAAACCGCATAGTAACAGTTCTACTACAAAACAAGCGTTCACGAACGGTGCGTTTATACAGCAGTATACTCGAACATTTATTAAAATACAATTATGAGATCTCTCGCATGCAGCACGGTGCGACCGCTGGGCTATCAGATATAGCCACGGTATACGGTACAGTTCGGGTAGTCGATTTGTACTTATGTCGATGTATATGGGGACAAAAGTTTTCCAACGGCAAAGTGGGAAAAATCTTTGATTCCCGTGACGGACGAACTATTTACATACCTACAAATTTGTACGGAACCCTCGGTGCATGAGTCCGATTCTCACTTGGCTGGTCTTTTTAAAAGGTCATCACCAGTTAATTTGGACTAAATGCTAATTATTTTTCCAATTTTTTTTAAATCAACTGAAAAACCAATAATTTTTACCAGTTCAGTTTAAAACGTGGGAACTGGAGGCTTGTAATAGAGGAACAATGGAACTGCTATAAAAATGACGACGTCGCAGTACTACCAAACACTTGACTCTTTTGGAGTGTCAATATAGATAGATACTAGATATTATATTATTTGCATGGTCAATTAGTGGATACAAACGGTCATATACATTATACATGTCGCGACCGAATTGCAAATTTTGCCGCTCTTTTAGCTATTTCAAAAAAGGAGTTATTTTTAAAATAGATAACTAACGCTCAGCCACTTTACAAAAGGGCTGAATTATAACTACTGCCGGATTGCACAACATTTCACTTTTTACAAAACGGCTGGTTCAAAAACTAGTCACTTTACAAATCGATTTAATAAAAACCGATCGACAGTTGACTAGAAAGAAATGTTTGTTTCGTGTGAAATTGGCTTTAAAAATTAAAATCTTAATTAAATTAATTGCTCGATTTAGTTGAAATTGTTGTAGATATTAAAAAGTTGTGATTATGCATATTATTTTAGCAGGGTCTTTGCACTCTGTCTTGCGTTTTTTTCCTTTTTATTTTATTGTGAGATCATTAACCGAAACATCCGTCACCGATTTTATAAAACCACGAATTACGATTATTTGAATAACAACAGTACCTTACAGACGATGTTTTGATGTCAGACGTTCAGTTTTCTATGAGATAATCTGATTACATTAAGCATACCGGATATTAAATCACTTCATTTGTTTTTCGTTGTCTTAGTCATCGTTGCCATAATAATTATTATTAGAATCTAGCATTTGTTTGAAATAAACATAATATGGCGGTCAAGTTCTTATCTATTTTTAGGAAATTAAGTGTCTGTATATACGGCTATCACTTTTGTTTTATTCATTTTTATGTTAAATTTCTTGTTTTTGCCATCTTTTGATTTCTCAATTTTATAAAAGAATAAACAACTCGAATGACAATGCATTTAGATATTTAATGTATTTTAATTCTGTATTTGCATGTTTTATTCTGACCTTTTGTATCCAATTTTTTGGCATTGCTAATAAATTACTATCTAAATATCTATAATTTATCTATCTATCTATGTGTAATGAATGATAATATAGTAAATATGCAGGAATATTATAATAAATTAAATAAAATTTCTGTTAATTCGTACGGTTACGCGGGCACCGACTACTAATTAGCGCGCACGGAGTGCGCCGGCCAAGGTCTCGCAAAGCTCTCTGCTATATTCGAGACTTTTTAGACCCGCCTCTATCTCCTAGACCAGCCATTCTCAAAGTGTGCTCCGCGGAACCCTAGGCTTCCGCGAAACCCTTGTGGGGGCTCCGTAAGAATTTAGAAAAATATTAAAAAAGAATATTGCATATAATATTTTTTAATATTATGCTATACGCACGCCGACAAAAGAGGCAGTGCGAGCTGATCAGCCAGCAAGAAAACAACGTTCATGCCTATTTAAAAGAAAATTTTAAAGGACATTTTGATTTCGTATACTGGAATAGTTAATAAAATTATTATTATTTAATGTTTGAATGTGTTAACATTAATTATTTTCATTTAAAAAAAAAAAAAAAACAATACCTCCCTTTAGATTTTTTTTAATAAGTAACTGTTACATTGTACCTACTCGTATTATACTTATTAATAAAGAATGCACATAAAGACATTTTTGTTTTATTGGAGGGTTCCGTCAAGTATTTCGCTTTCCAAAAGGGTTCCGTCACCAAAAAAGTTTGAGAACCGCTGTCCTAGACTATAGTTACGCTATAGAAATTATTTTCTCCAAGGGGGCTAAGGTTATTATAAAGAAACTGTGTTCCGAAAATATTACGATATTTGCTATTGGTTTGCATAGTTATCTACATGCCATATGAAAATTAACCAAAGTATACTTGATGTCTTCTTTTTTACCAATCATGCCATTCGTTATAATAAAGCTAACTAATAACAGTGGCGTCGCTTCTTATCAGCAGACAGTTCAATTTAGTTTTATTAATATATATTTAGCTATTAGTTTTATAATTCTATGAAATAAAAAGATGTGATATCATTCGATAATGACTCTATTCACTATAATATTATCACGATTTCAAAGTCGATGATATTAAAAAGGTCAGCAGATAATCAAATTCCAATTAAAATACTGAACAATAAAAAAAACCCATCATAATAATTTATACGCATGTAAGTATGTGTGATATAAAATAATTAATTAATACTTATTATTATAGAAAATTTTTGAATGGACAATTTATCGTTATCTAAATTATTGTGAAAGTAAAGATTCACCCAAAAAAATTAAAATATGACATCATGAAGTAATTTACAACAAAAATATTTTTGCGGAAGAATCTTCGATAACATACCTACAGTATAGAGTCGTTAAGTAGACGTTCAATAAATTAACGCTCCTACTTCTGCACTTTGTTTTTTACTGTCACGATTCACGGAGTCGTTATTTTTGTGCGTCACTTCCAGTTCTCTACACGGTCGCACGGCTAGGATGTAGACATATAGTAATTTATAGTTAAAACAGTTCTATCTGGAATGTGGGTGACAGGGCTTCTGTCTCGTCGAATCTTGACAGGAAATCGCCACTCTCGTTCTCGTCTCGTATTTCGAGATTAGAAATATCGAAACTCTCGTATCATTATTTTCTCGATGACAACTTTTTCGTCTCGGTAGCGAAAACATTTGTCTCGACAATTCTTATAAAGTTGCGTGTTTCTTCATTGGTCAGAAGCAAAAAAACTCGGGTCGCAGTGCGAAACCCTGCCGACAATATAGTGTATTTGCTATTATAGGCAGTGTGGCTCCCTTATATAAACTTAACTTTATTTTTGAACAAAATAAAAAAATTAACTCCTTAATACACCCCTTAAAATAATATTTTTTCTTAATTTTAATATTGTTATGAATACAACAAATTAAATTCACCCTTCACTAAATAAATCCATGTCTACAAACTATAACGTTTTCATAAAATTTTTAAGTCCGGTCCTGTCGGGCCGATTTTAATGAAATTTTGGTAGCACATTTTAATCATTACTAAAGGGTTAAATTTCAATTTTGAAATGATTCGGAGAAATTTTTAGGCTTTTTTGGGCCCAAAAATATTTTTCAACCCCTAAAACCCACCCTTAAAGTGGCCCGATTGGGCCCATTTTAAATAGGCTTCGTGCGGTGATGGATTTCAACATGTGGTCCAAATTTCGTTAAAATCAATTAACTCCTTCGAAAGTTATAGCCCGCACACATAAATATATATATATATATATATATATATATATATATATATATATATATATATATATATATATATATATATATATATATATATATATATATATATATATATAGATATGTTTTCTATACAAGGTGAGATCATTTGGTGATAAATGCTATACAAATGGAGATCCGTTTTGACAAGCCGAGATCCGAATCGGATCTCGTTGTGTTTCTATGTGTATATCAATTTTTTTCGGTTAATATGGGTGTGGGGAATGCGCAGTTAAATTTTAGTCCGGATCTCCATTTTACCATTTTTATCAATTTTTATACACGAGTAGTTACACCAAACGCACTAGTGAGGTCACTGCTGTGCCAAACTTGTATATAACATTTCGTGCACAACCTGAGATCCTGTATAATCGGCAACACTGCGTCGCATATTTTCATACACACAGACGCGTTTATTTATTTTATGTTATATCATCTAAGTTTGTTTCGGAGCTCAAGCCTCAAACCGAGTGAATAAAATTCATAACTTTGGAATTTTGTAACATTGCATTTTATAATGACCATGTTAATGAGTAAAACCGTAGGAATAGGTAAGCGTAAGATTAAAGGCTAGCGGTTAAATATAATTGATTTATCTACATATTATATGAGTATTTGAAAAAAAAGTTGAGCATGCTATGATATTCAAATTGAAGTAAAAAAAATTAGATTATCAATATTTCTACAATAATTTCTTTTAGTTGTTCGTTTATTTATAATAAAGGAGTAATGGCTTGAGGCAGGAAGCAATCAATGTAGATATTTCCAGAAAAAAAAATAAAAAAAATATTATCATAAGTTTTTATTAAACTGAAACTGTACTTATTACAATAAATAAAATTATCGACCAATTTTTCAGACAAATATATTAACAAAAAATAATAATTAATACATTGACGTTTCGGTATTAATTGAAATTTTTTGTTAATATATTTGTCTGAAAAATTAGTCGATAGTTTTATTTATTGAAGAATTCTAATCAGACATTAATCAAAGATTTATACTTATTACATATTTTTTAATTTAATACTTTTATTTGTACCCAGTTCTTGTCCTTAAATAAATCTGGATATTTTTCCCGTAATTTTAGACATTCTGCTTTTTTGGGAGAATTTTTTTTCAATATGAGTTTTGAAAAATTGTAACATTTTAGATTTTTGCTGTTTATTCCATGATCCACGGCAATTTTTTTTGTCTGTGTTTACTTTACTCTTCTCCTTTTTGCGTGGTGTTTCTGTAAAAAATAAGCGTAAGAAGAATTCGAATTTTCGTATTAATAATACAAAGATTATTAATTTTATTTTAACGTGATTTAAGCTGTTCTGTCAAGTTTGCAAGTCTACAGAAATCGCATAACTTCGAGTTCGCGCAATTTGGAGTAGCGTAATTCGGGATATTACAGGGTATATAGATTTTAATGGGATTATCTTCAAAAATAAGTCATGTCTGTGACACTCTGTACCTATATCAGAATAAACTTTATGTACCTGTAAGAATAATTATTTTTCAAAATTCTAAATTTCAACAGAGATTTTTATGTGGTTCATGCACTTTCGGTGATCATTCATACGCAACCTTCCTCTGATTCAGAATTAATATCGTTCTGGGTTTCATACTCGGGGACTACAACAGTATTTGAATCATCTAGTGTACCTCGCTGACTTGGGGCATCTGATAACAGACAGTCAAAAATGAGAAAAAGTGTTACGTATGTGATTTTTAATATTTTAATGTTTGAAAAATAGTTTTAATAATAATACGTGGTATTAAGAGTATTCGTCCCTGCAAATACCCCCTGCACCCTTCATCTCAAATCTTTTCCTCTCGCCTAAAAACGGTTTGCGCTCTCCCGACGCTATTTTTAAAGCTAGAGGGTTCTGGTAAACGCCAAATGAAAGACAAAGAATCAGACTACAGATCCTTCAGGCGAATTTTTTGAAAAAAAATCCTGAAAAAACTTACAACCTTTTGAAAAAAATAATAAGTTACGTAATATTTCACACGTAGGCGAGACTGTTTTTCAAAAAATTCGCCTGAAGGATCTGTAGTCTGATTCTTTGTCTTTCATTTGGCGTTTACCAGAACCCTCTAGCTTTAAAAATAGCGTCGGGAGAGCGCGAACCGTTTTTAGGCGAGGGGAAAAGATTTGAGATGAAGGGTGCAGCGGGTGTTTGCAGGGACGAATTTTCTTAATACGTTCTTTACCAATCATTAATAATAATTGTTAGCATTTTCGTTTTCCGTGAAAGATTGTCTATTCCATTGTTCCAATTCGACGTCGAATTTATCACTGTCGACCCCCCTTTCCATCATTAAAAGTAACTTGGCTATTTTTGCGGTTTGGTAAACTTCCTGTGGTAATCTTAAAATAAAGTTTAAATTTATTTTTCGAATTACTTGGCGGAAGGATAAGTGAGATGCAAGAGATGTAATATGTTTAGTTTTGCGAGACAGTGAATAAATATTTAAAAAGTCGCAGGTACTTGAACAGTAAAGTGAAATAATAGTCAATGTTTCTCATTTACTAAATGCACGAGTTTTTTCGGTAAATCGCGACTTTCCCAAGTACTGTAAACAAACATTTTTACAATTATATTAAATCTAAGTACTTAATTTTAATTTTTAAGCACAACTTATTTAATCCCCACACACTCTTAATAATGTGAGATGACGTATAACAAATATTTATCTAATATACAGTGCGTTTCATAATTGAATATACTTATACATATAGGTTCGTTTTTACTTCATTTCTGATATACAAGGTGATAGAGATTTTTTTGAAAAATTGATTTAGGTATTTTAATAAACCTGAAGCTAACCTAAGATTTTTATTAATTTATTATTTGTTGACAGTCAATTAAAATAACTAATTTAATTTTAAAAAAATCTGTGTCACCCTGCGTATCAAATATGACGCAAATCGGGCCTAATGTTTATTATAAACTTTTTGTCTTAAAATCATGCACAATTAATAAACCCCCTTTAAAATTGACAGTCAATTACGAAGCAGCCTGTATTGAAAAATAATTTGTTTTAGTTGGTACTAGTGATGTGCCGGATCGTTAAAAATGCATATCCGCGGATACGGATCTGAATACGGATATTTGGTTTCAAGATCCGCGGATACGGATACGGATATTTGGTTTCAAGATCCGTGGATACGGATACGGATCTTAACTTTCTTAGAGTACGCGGCGGTAAATATTGCACATCGACCTTTGGAAAGAGACTGTTATGGGAAAAAGTTATTGACTTCTTTACGAGTTAAAACTCTCCTAACAGATTCCAGAGATCGATGTGCAATATCTCATTATAAAGATAGTTTTTTATTAGTACCTTTGAGTTATGTACTATTGGTATGGTACTCACTACGATAAATTTTTGCAATATAAAGGTGCCAAATACGATTTTAAGAAATAAAAAATAATCTGAATGGAATTTAACAGTTTCTCATTATTACCTAATTACCTATATATATAAAATTTCATGTATGAATTGAAAATTAATAAGGTAAAAGATCCGTAAAAGATCCGCCATAAAACTAACGGATACGGATATTTGGTTTCAAGATCCGCGGATCTTTCTTCTCCCTCGGATATCCGCGGATACGGATATCCGGCGCATCACTAGTTGGTACACATATATAAGATATGTTTAAAAAAATCCTAAAATATGTATTAATTAAAGCGAAAGAAAAATAATTTTTTTCCTACAATTTTTATAGTTTATTTATAGAATATCATACCTATAAAACTGTTCGTGCGTCTTCTTCGTATAACCCATAAAAGTAGCCAATTGTTCCATTTCATTATCGTTAAGGTTTAAAATTTGTAAAACAGTTGCAATTTGTTTTCTGAGACGGGAAGATGTTAAAGTACCCGGATTTTTTTCGTTTTAACGAAACAAAAGGCAATTTATGTATTACAATTTTAATTTATCAATGATGAAATTTAAAAAAAAACAATTTTATAGTCTTTCAAATTTTATTACAAAATGCTTTTAATAACAGCAAAATATTTTGCTGTACTATAAAATGGTTTTTGCATTCACAAAAAAGAGTTCTGCTTGAATGTAGCTTAAAAAAAATTAAAAAGTTAATTTAACTTACCTTCGTCTTGTATACCTACTAGCAGTTGTCGTGTATTTCTTATTTATAGCTAGATTTACGAACTTTTTCCCACGTGATAACATTTTGGAGCAAATTATTTTTCGTCACTATCACAACTCGAACACTAAAAGTGCACGTGTACTGCGTCGCAACGTCACAAAAATTTGGCAATGTTGCAGGATCTCATTTTATGCTACATACATCATGATATACATTTCCGGATCTCCACTTGTTTACATTTTATAACAGATCTCGTTTTGTTCAAATTTTATCACGAAAAATTTAAACGCAGAAATTGTTTCCCCTCTGTGGGGTTATAGATTAAGGACAATAAAAGGAGCCTTTTTGTGAAAAAGATACTCCAAAAAACCTTTTTTTTGTGGTGGACCTCGGGTTGTCTGTAATTTAGTCGGATCTCCACTTGATACAAAAACATATATATATATATACATATATAAACATACTTTTCCAAAAATGGTGCCAAACTTCTTAGAAAGTTATGAAACGTCGAGAAATTTTGGTCCGACCCCTAGGTCCCGCCATCCGACCGACGCCAATAGTGTAAGTGCCTTATGGCAAATACACTAATAATACATTTTGGAATAGAATGATAAACAAAAATGTGTTGATGCGAAGAACGTGAACAGTAGGCGGACACCTTTTTTCAGGCACTTATTTACAAAATTCGATCTTCTCCTCCCGCGTCCGCTCGCTAACAGACATAATATTGTTCTCTTGTATCTCAAGGATTTATGAACTTGTACTGCCAGATGTTTGAAAAAGTACCTGCCTGATTCAATGAGTGTGAGTCGGTCTGCGATAAGCCACTGGTTGAGTACGGCTGCTCTACGGGCAGTAAGGATAAAAATCATAAACTATTTCTTTTAGCTGTGCCGTAGATAATAATCTTCCGTTTTGTGCTAAGCAGTGACGGAGCACACGCTTTAACCAAATTAAATGCTTAAATAGAAAATATTTCAATAACTTGGCGATAGAAGAAAAATGCAAAGATTTAAGTGAAATTTAACGTGGTAAAGAACTTTTTACTACTGCATTAATTTACCGTGCCAGTGTAACGTCTTGGCAGGTATTTGAATACAAATACGTATAATATTAACTATTCAGCTTTATTATAAACCTGGATGTATACTATGTTGTATAACTATGATAGGTGAGCACGGGGTCCGACAACAAAATTAAACAGTTTTCAAGTAATACGAAAGAAATTTTTAATTCAACTAACTTTTGCCTACGACTTCGCCCCCGTGGATAAGTTACTTATTCCCTAAGGAAGTGGTTGGAATTTCGGAAGTTAGTCAAAAATAATGGGGAATATAGAATACATATAAATCGCAAGCAAAAAAATTGTTATGATTGTTTAGTTGTAGCATAAACTTTTTTACCGACAAAACATGATATTATTGTTTATATTATTATTTATAAGGGTAAATCTATATACTAATATATAAAGCTGAAAAGTTTGTTTGGTTAATCTCAGGAACTACTGATTCGAATTGAAAATTTTTTTCTTAGATATCCCATTTATCGAGAACGGCTATAGGCTATATAATATCACGCTACGACCAATAGGAACGGAGCATCAATGAAAAATGTTGCAAAATTTAACTCAAAATTTGTCCGTCCGACAAAAATTTTTCAACGGTAACGGATCATCATGAAATTTGGACACAACATTCATCTCGGTAAACGAAGATGAACGTGCGTACTCACATAATAAAGCCACACTGCCTGTATTAGCAAATACTGTCGGCAGGGTTTCGCACTGCGACCCGAGTTTTTTAGTAACTAATTTTGGTGTTTCTTTTTTCCGATGCCGTCTTACATTGAACCGGGAGAAATACAGATCAATGCTCATCTAAACCAAGTATTCGTGTATAGTCTTATTAAAAACGCACAGTCCTTTTGGAGGCATGTACTTATGTTTTTGTCGGAGCCTGTACATCCATACATAAGTAGGTAGGTGTACCTCTAGTCTACGTAGTGAGTGTACAGGAGGAACGAAGCATTTATAATACAGTATACAATATAACACACGGTGTGGCGGCGGCGCATATACTAATAAACATTTCTGCTCATAACTGATAACATGCCATTGATGAATATAAATAAGGTACGGCTTGCTTATCGCGCCCGTACATTGCCGGCACACAACGCACCCCGCACCCCCTGTACACACACACACACACATATACAAAGGGCTCTCTGTTTCTCTCTCACTCCTTCTCTTTACTCTCTGAGTCTCTGTGTGTGAGCTGCTCTATATAAGGATATTTAGATATTCTAATAGTGGCGGCAGTACACTTACTGATAACATATATGTGCCGGTGCTGGCCTCGCGCGATAGTAGCGCCACAGAGACGGAGAGCGGCTAGGTCTGCCGCTGATAAAGACGCCGCTGCCGCCTCCACCCACCGACGTTGCGGTGCGGTGGCTTTCGCCTCCTTCTTATACACTGCCACCGCTTGTTGGTTGCAATGTCGTCGCCCGCCGGTTAATTCCGTTGGGCTCTGCTTATATTGCTGCTAGAGTGCATGTTAATCTGTCATATATATGTACTGATTTAATAGATTGAGAATTAGTCTCTTTATAAACCCCCAAATTGAGACCTGATGAAGGTGTTGATTTGTTTTTCATTTGAAATGCTGTTTATTGCAAATATTTGATAAGTAATTGAAGAGGCTTGTTGAGAATACAGGTACATTAAATTAAAAATTAGATAGGTATACGCGTACAATGGTATTAATAGTTATTTGTATATTATAATAATGGTATACTTTTCATAACGGTTTATTATGCCATCTGTTTTTACAAGACAGTTATGCATTTTTTCTAAACTTATAATTTCGGAAATATTTTGAAAATAAAAAATCTGTTGTTCTTTTGTTGATGTTCTGAAGTTAGTTAGGTAGTTGACAAGCAATCTTTGTTTAATTTTTAAATGACGTGATAACATATGCAGAGAACCATGAAATTATTAAAATGATTTTTTCCTTTCTGTGTTTCAATATTTTCAACTGCTATTTTTTTCTCGGATTAAGTTAATTAGATTTTATTATTAAGCTCCAAGTGTCGTTAAAAATATACACCGATTTTCAACCATAACGCCCGGGTATATTATGTAAAATTTCGCGACTTGTAATTGCGCATATACTCCCACTGGTTTTCTTACGTCTTTTTTTCTAGCTCTCTCCATTTATATCTAAAACGTCCCATAAGAAACTTAGTTCCAATAACAGTGTTTCATTAGTTTTTTGCTTGTATCTTGTCAAAATTCAATATTGTAACCAGGGAAAAGTTGTTCTAATTTTCGAATTAGTGGAAACTGAGTTCGTCATTTCACTGGTCTATAGTGCCTATTCAGTAGATATCTATGGTTCTTCTTATACTTATGTACGTAGCCAGCTAGATCTAGACGACTCAGACTACATCACTCCTGTTTCTGTACAACAGATGAGATAACAACAAACTTCTCTGAGGATGAGTGCTGTGTCTGTATCTATAATATACATGCATACAGTGATACCTAACCACTTCTTATATCTGTGTTTCTATATGTTGTACTCATGAGCTGCGGTAACCGCGTGCGCGAATTATGACGTATTCGTGGTTTTATAACATATTATTATTATTGTAAAGGATTTATAATTGTCTCCAAAACATCAACACTTTATCTTCTCAACCCTTTTCCACATTTTGTTCTTTGAAACGTTTTCTAAAAATAACTGTAGGATAGCTATAGTTTAGAAACACTCATCAGAAAAAAAATATTTTCAATCACTGTCACCGTCGGGACTCAAACCTGAATTTTTCCACTATCGCGGCGGAAGGGGTTATTATTTACTGACCAGTGACGTATCAAAACAGTCATCATTCCAATATTAAAAACATATATGTAACTATTTTTTTCTAAAAATATAGCAAGACGAATCAATTCTAATCTACGCCATTCCGATAGCGTACAATTATTCTATGATTAAAACTACATTGAAAATACACACTTTACGAAATTGTTTTATTATATAGAAAGCTTTCTAATGAAAGTCTCAAAAATACTGTTTCTAAAACGAAACAAAAAAAATGTGGGACTAACCCACCGTATGAGTGTTAGAATTAATGAAAAAAAGTATGAGTGCGTGTAACCTTTAGGCCCGTTTGAAGTACAACTTTTTTTAATTTGTTTTTACCACTGTCACTTTTTGGAAAATATTCTGTCACAAATTAAATCTGTAAAGTAAATTACGTTGACTATGCTTATTGTTTAGCGTCCGTAACTATGTTTCATCTTTCGTTCCATTATCTGTCAATCGCTACATCCGAATATTTCTGTCCAATAAAAGATCCTGGAGCTACTCTCAAGTCCCCCCTAAAGAAGTTTTACTTCAAAAATGTATACTACTTCTATGGTATAATCATGATAATTTTTTAGGATTCCGTACCTCAAAAGGAAAAAAGGAACCTTTATAGCATCACTTTGTTGTTCGTCTGTCTGTCTGTCTGTCAAGACTTGAGAATCAAAACCTATAGAATACTTCCCGTTGACCTAGAATCATGAAATTTGGCAAGAAGCAATGTTTATACCACAAGTAAAGGGAAAAATCCGAAAACCGTAAATTTGTAGTTAGGTACATTATAAAAAAAAAAATAATGTTTTTAAACCGCAACTGTACACAGTAATGCAGTTCTAATACAAAACAAGCGTCCGCTACCGGTGCGTTTATACAGCACAGTATGAGACATCTCGCATACAACACAGTACGACAAATAGGCTATCAGGTATAGCCACGAGGTACAATGCAGACTGCAGTTCGGGAGTCCATCTGAACTCATTGAAATTACACGCTTAGTTGGCAAACTGACCACGACCTTTATCGATGTATGCGGGGAATGGGGACAACAGTTTTCCTGCAACGGTTAAGCGGGAAAAATCTTCGATACTCGATTCCCGTTATAGACGAACTTTTTACATATCACAAATTTGTATGGAACCCTCAGTGCGCGAGTCCGACTCGCACGTGGTCGTTTATTTATATATAAATAACGTGAAACATGCAATAAAATAATTCGAAGAAAATAACGAATAAAATAGAAAGCGCATCGATTTATTTACTTACTGACTATCGAAATATGAAAACTAAAACTTATTTCTATACAAGTTGGGCATTGCAGTATACATAGTATATACTGTGTACTTGTGTGTTGTTTTGGGACAAGTCGTGCGGGCGAGAGAGTGAGGTAAGCGACTAAGGGGTTGTGGGGTGCGGTAGATTCACCCCTGTAGAAGTATAGATAGCGGTGGAGATATGACTGCCGCGAGTGCCTGTACGCTGCTGATATGGGAAAGGATTCTTCCCGTTGATTCTTTTGATTTTTTACTCGAATCAAATTTATTATAATACGGTTTTATTTCTTATAAACTCGAATTTCTCACTTCGTTTACTTTAGAGTAATAAATAGTATAATTGAAAGTGACAAAGTGCCAACGTAGAATTATGTTTTATAATTCTAATTATTAATTAGTTTAGATAAGTATTCAGATAGTAGTTCGTGGTTTTTTTTCTTTTCCACAAAATTAAAAATAATAATACCTATTGTGACATTATTGCCACAAGTTTAATATTATAATAATCTTAGTTCACTATTTTCATTTATTTTTACTAAACTTTACAAGCGCCAAAGTTCACCTTTTTGGCAAACAGAGTACGCCAGCAGCTACTGACCACGGTTTTGCACCTAGTCGGTATAATGCGAATTGTTATAGGCGTCTGTGATTCAATTGCTTTCTCCACAAAATATATGTGACGAGAAAACCTGACTGAATCTAGGTGGCGTGTTGTGAACAATGAGTGCTGTGTTTTTTTTTTTTTTTTTGTTCAAAAAAAAAGGTTGTGAGGGACGCGGAAAAATAACAATTATTAGGATTATGATATTTTCGGAAGAAAAGTCAAGATCCGTTTTGTCCGTTCTGTAAAATTTAAGCCGTTTTCCTTGTTCTGATTTTCTGTGTTAATTAGTTAATAATAAATTGTAAATAATAGGTCTGTATTTAGTAACTTTGTTCTGTCGGTAAAAAGGTCTGTATTTTGTTATTTTGGTCCGTCTGTAAAAATGGTCTGTATTTTGTTTCTGTTGTCCTGTCTGTAAAAATAAGCTGTCTTGTCCGTGCAATCTATCCTAAGTAATATATAATTGTAAATAATCTGGCCGATATTTTGTTAATCTGTCTTAGTCTGAAACCATAACTGTTTCCATGTTTGTAATCTCTAAAAATATATTCGGTTAAATTGAAACAATTCATTTTTTCTTATTTATTTAATTTTACATTTAAAACGAATCATATAAAAGAGTCTCAGGCCGACTCACACATAATTAACATCAACAAAGAAAGGGCCCAGCACAACAAAAACATCGAGTCGCGCCTGGGTCTTAAGTGTGATCCGTTTCTCCTTGCTTCCATTTCTTTCCTACAGGTTGAACAAGTGGGATCCGTCTAGGCCGCCCGAACGTACAACATTAAATTGGTAGCAGACGAGCGTAGTTTGGAAAACCTGAGTCTTGCTTCAACCTGTCCGGTACGTGCCCGCAATCCTGATGCCTAAATCCAGAACCGTCCAGTCCATTCCGCAGTCGGCAAATCCTCCGGTCGTCGTCATGGAGACGCAGCCTCCAAGTGTTCCAGTGTCCGGTGTTTCCGGTGAGTCACATATGTTACCGGAGAACGCAATTCAGTTGTCAGTGCCTATAACGAATTCAGATGTTAGAGAAATGCTAACTCAGGTCTCTTCAACTGACGGGGTAAATTTAGATAAGCTGGTTAAATTCATTTTAGAAGTAGATTCTCTCATGTCCGTTCCGTTTATTCCCCGTCAATCTATTTTTAGTTACTTAACATTTAAGCTCGAGGATCCACTCAGAGAGTGGTGGATTCGCCAATTCCCCCTACAGGAGGATTGGGATAGAATTAAGTCAGATCTGATGAACGAGTTCACTACTCCTATTGATCGCGTTATATTGTCGGAACGATTTGTGAACCGCCAACAGACCCCCTCTGAAAGTTTTCCGGATTATGCGGAGGAGGTTCTAAAATATGCCAGGCTATTAAACTCTCAGAATTCCGAAACAGATATTGTTGCCAAAATTTGGGTAAATCAAAACAAAAAGACCTTTGATCAACTGCAGTATCGCGATCCTCCAGAGGATGTGGCCCAACTCCGGGTCATTATCAAAAAATTAAGAGCGGTACAAAGACAACAATCTCTGTATAGCACATCTAGTTCCCCATCGAGTCCCGAGAACCGAAACCGTATCGTAGCTTGTTTCTATTGCAAACAGGAGGGACATATTATAAGTCAGTGCCCCGTTCGTCCGTCTCGCGCTCCGCCCAGAGCGATTTTAGAATCTAGTTCTTGAAAAGTACCCCCCAAAATTTTTAGTAATAATTGTTTAACTGATAGTGATAGTTTAACAATTTCCTCCGTTTCGGCCCCGTCTCAAAAATTATTCGATAGGATTCCGATTGCAGCTATTTCGAATTATTTCGCTGCAACCGCCAATTCAAATAATTTAGTCGATAAGTCCTTGTCTGTCCCTATAATTAATCTTAGTTTAGGTAATGTTAAGGCCTCCGCTCTACTCGACACGGGTTCCACGCTAAATTATATTAGCGCTAACCTGGCCGATTATTTAGTTTCTCTTAAGTTAGGTAATTATAAGAAATGCGAACAATATGCTCGCGTGGCCAATGGTCAAACGACCCGTTCCGATAGCTCGGTGACATTAGTCGTTAAAATCAATAATAAAACTTGGAAACTTATCTTTTTTGTGCTGCCAAATATTTCGTACCCCGTAATTATAGGTAGTAAGTCCTTGAAAAGCATGAGGGCCATATTAAACTGTGCCGACAATACAGTATCGTTTGAATTTGACCGGGATTCGTCGGTTCCGTATGTTTCCTTGCCCGCTTCCGTCCCAGTCGAATTATTGGTTCCGATTATGGCCGTGGATTCCGGTACTGAAAAATTTGATCGATTATGTTCCGAATTTCCGGATGTCTTGACAGAAAACTTAGGTCAAGCTAGAGATTACAAGTACACCGTTCAACTGACTGATGATGTTCCGGTACGTCGTTCACCGTATCCTTTATCACCTCCCCAAGCGCAAGTGATGAGAGCGCATATCGACGACCTCCTGAAAAAGGGAGTGATTTCAAAGGGTAAATCGCCGTACGCTGCACCGGCATTTTTAGTGAAGAAGCCGAATGGTGACTTCCGATTATGCGTCGATTACCGTCAGCTAAATCAGAAGGTCCGTATGGACGCGTTTCCGGTTCCTGCAATTGAGCACGTTTTTCAATGCTTAAAAGGGGCCAAAATATTCACTACTCTGGATCTGAACAGTGCGTTTTATCAAATTGAACTGTCCGAGAAATCGAAAGAACTGACTTCATTCGTAACCCCGGAAGGACAATTTGTGTTTCATAAAGCTCCGTTTGGGCTATCTATCTCGCCCAGTGCTCTTAATCGATTAATGAGTGAACTATTTTCCGATTACGATATAAAAACGTAATTGTGTTTTTCGATGACCTGCTCATTTACAGTGACAATTTGGACTCTCACATGAGCCATGTGCGTGAAGTGTTGCGGCGTCTTCGAGACGCAAATCTGACTGTCAATCCTAGTAAAGTGAAGTTCGCGAAATCTGAACTGAAATTCCTGGGTCACAGAATTTCGCCGTCCGGTCTCGCTGTGGATAGTGAGAAAGTTCAAGCCATCACCGATTTACCTGTGCCCAAGAACCTAAAACAAATGATGACTTTCATTGGTATGGTGTCATATTACAGCAAATTTATACCTGAATACGCACAGATAGTAGCGCCTCTCAATGATCTCCGTAAGAAAGGCTCCAAGTTCTGCATCACCGATAAGCATCGGGAGGCCATTCAAGTGCTTAAAGATGCGTTATCCAAAAGTCCGATTTTGAAATTCCCGGATTTTGAAAAGGAATTTATCCTTCAGACTGACGCCAGTCAGACACACTTAGGAAGTGTCCTCCTGCAAAAATTTGAAGATGGTATACACCCGATTTGCTATGCGAGTCGGCGACTTACTACTGCTGAACGTAAATATAGTACTTATGAACAGGAAGCATTGGCGTGCATTTGGAGTATGGAAAAATTCAAGTCGTACCTGCTGCATCGTAAATTCGTTTTACAGACCGATAGCTCCTGTCTGACCTGGTTAATCCGTCATCCGCGTAACCTAGGCCGTGTTGGACGCTGGTTACTGCGAATAAGCCGTTTCCGTTTCGACGTCGAACACATCCGTGGAACGTCTAACGCCACTGCCGATTGTCTGTCCAGACTTTTCTCCGATTCCAATCCGATCGTGCCTGATACCGAAGTGAACGATCTTGTGTGTCCAATTGTGGACGTCAGTACTCAGTTCAGTGAACTCAGAGACATACAAAATAAAAATGTTGAATTAAGTTCAATAAAAAGACAAATTTTACAAGGTGTGAACGTAAGACATTTTGCCGTTCGAGACAATTTTTTAGTGCGTCTAGTGGGGCGCAATAATAAAGCCCGTATTGTTGTACCTAGTGCAGCTAAGCCAAGCATCCTCGAGCAGTTTCATAACTCGGAAATTGGTGCTCATCCCGGAATTAACAAGACGTATCGCTCTATTGCCAGGCGATTTTGGTGGCCAAAGATGTTTATAGAAGTTCGTCAACACATTAAAACCTGCCAGCTATGTTTGCGTCATAAAAGTGACCAAAACCCCGACAAAGTAATTATGTCGTCCAGTCCTCCTACTGCGGTTTGGAACCGCTTATACATTGATTTAATGGGACCGCTTGTAACAACCAGTTCCGGCAACAAGTATGTGTTACTGATATTAGATGGTTTTAGCAAATGGCTTATTACTTACGCTATTCCGGACTCCAGTTCTGCTTCGATTGTCAAATGTCTACATAAAGTTTTTACTATGTACGGTCCTCCTGATTCTATTGTATCTGACAATGCGACGCCGTTCAAATCCAAGAAATTCAGAGACTTTTGCATTTCGTGGGGCTCCCGTCCAATAAATTCTTCGCCGTATCACCCCGCATCAAACGCCGTTGAGCGCGTTATTCGCAATGTACGTGCAGCCCTAGCGATTCTGTTAGATCAAAAATTCAACAATCATTTAAATTGGGATTTGCTTTTAAACAATATAACATTGTGTAATAATGCTACGTATCATACGAGTATCAATGACTTACCTTGTCGAGTCTTTCTCGGTCGAGAAATAAAATTTCCGCTGGATCTCAAGTGGAATTTACCTGCAGTTTGGGAAAAATCAGATCCGTTAACTCCAGATATTGTCCGTAACATGTTGAAACAATCACATGATCGTCAAGCGAGTTATTATAATGTCAATCGAACTCCTGAATCGAAGTTTCACGTTGGTGATACCGTTGTACAAAGATTGCATTATCAAACGATGAGGCCAAACTTTCAATTAAAATTCCTCCCGCGATATAGCGAACCTCGTACTATTGTCAGATTTTTGTCACCGGTTAGTGTAGAATTATCTGACCCCGTCACTGATAAATTGTTCCGCGCTCACGTTGAGCACTTAAAGAAACTTTAAGAAATTATTCCGACATCGTAATTTTAAGTTAGACATTATTTAGAGTTAACCTTGTCTTGTCCCGTGTTCGCACCGTTAAAATACTGTTGTCGATCTCAGTCTGTAGTTGACCGTTATACTGACAATTCAGTGTTGCCAATTGTAGGCATGTTTGAGAACTTCCCCCGGTCGTCCCCCAGTTGGTGGGAAATTGTGACATTATTGCCACAAGTTTAATATTATAATAATCTTAGTTCACTATTTTCATTTATTTTTACTAAACTTTACAAGCGCCAAAGTTCACCTCTTTGGCAAACAGAGTACGCCAGCAGCTACTGACCACGGTTTTGCACCTAGTCGGTATAATGCGAATTGTTATAGGCGTCTGTGATTCAATTGCTTTCTCCACAAAATATATGTGACGAGAAAACCTGACTGAATCTAGGTGGCGTGTTGTGAACAATGAGTGCTGTGTTTTTTTTTTTTTTTTTGTTCAAAAAAAAAGGTTGTGAGGGACGCGGAAAAATAACAATTATTAGGATTATGATATTTTCGGAAGAAAAGTCAAGATCCGTTTTGTCCGTTCTGTAAAATTTAAGCCGTTTTCCTTGTTCTGATTTTCTGTGTTAATTAGTTAATAATAAATTGTAAATAATAGGTCTGTATTTAGTAACTTTGTTCTGTCGGTAAAAAGGTCTGTATTTTGTTATTTTGGTCCGTCTGTAAAAATGGTCTGTATTTTGTTTCTGTTGTCCTGTCTGTAAAAATAAGCTGTCTTGTCCGTGCAATCTATCCTAAGTAATATATAATTGTAAATAATCTGGCCGATATTTTGTTAATCTGTCTTAGTCTGAAACCATAACTGTTTCCATGTTTGTAATCTCTAAAAATATATTCGGTTAAATTGAAACAATTCATTTTTTCTTATTTATTTAATTTTACATTTAAAACGAATCATATAAAAGAGTCTCAGGCCGACTCACACATAATTAACATCAACAAAGAAAGGGCCCAGCACAACAAAAACATCGAGTCGCGCCTGGGTCTTAAGTGTGATCCGTTTCTCCTTGCTTCCATTTCTTTCCTACAGGTTGAACAAGTGGGATCCGTCTAGGCCGCCCGAACGTACAACATTAAACTATATAGAAATATTTTTGATAATTTACAGTTTGGTGTTTAAATCCCGCATATATTTTCAGTCAGCTTTAGATAAAAATATTTAAAAAAAAAATGTTCCCATGATGCCAGAGGTGAAGCCGAGGGCATCATGATGCTCAGTGCAAAGTGACAAACTTTCGGCCAGTGTGGTGTATACTATTTTTCTTCATACCTCGGTCGTAACTACGCTTACTAAATACATTAATTAATTACTTATTAATGGCATAAGAACAGATAAATTGCAAGCAAGCAGCTTTGAGGTTATAAGTACGCTTACTAAATACATTAATTAATTAATTACTTATTAATGGCACAAGAACAGATAAATTCCAAGCAAGCAGATTTCAGGTTATACGTAAAAACACGAATGACAGCTGTTCGCGTCTATTAACTAAAATGTAATAAGGTTGCTATGGAAGCGACATCTAAACAACAGTTGATAGGCTATTTTTTCTTTGCTGCTGCCTGAACGTATGTACTTCCCGCATCAGTGCGTGTAATCCCACCAATGCGTAAATGTGAGACTTTCTGCCTCACAATTTTTGCCGAAAGTATGTACTTTCGCTCGAGGTATGAAAAAAAAATTTTTTTTTCGAAAGAAATTGATGTTTTTGTCTTAGTTTTGATAACTATAAATCGTTCATTTGAACGCAACTCGTTCACAAGCCAGAATCACATATATTATGTGTGTGTATGTATACGTGGGGAGTTTGGGGGGGTTGTTTCAGGTTGAGGCGGTGGAAGTGTAAGGGAAACGAGACTAAACGCAAGATAAGAAAGTAATATGGCGGCTGCAGCACTCGAGATAAGAGCATGGCATACACAGCGGCGATATGACCTGCATTACATTCACTCACTGGTATGTGCCGACACTCACTGCTGCCGCTCTGTATGTGAATGTTTGTCATACGAACACACACACACACATTAGACACGGATACACACGCGCATATAATAATGTACTACCAACTCCTGGCCTTCCGCCACAAACCGCTGTATGCCGCCGGCAACCCCTTTCAAAAACAATTGGAAAAATGCGAGGTATTTTTCTTAATAAATAAATCAGGTGATTTGCAATTCTAAAAACAAAAAAGATAATTGCATCGGCCGGGAATCGAACATGGGGCGCCCGGGTGGCAGACGAGCATTCTACTACTGAACCACTGTCGCTCGTGAAGACTTGGTGCTTTGCATGTTTAGGGTAACTAGAAGAAGTCCAAAGTCAGATACGCCTTTGTTTGCTGACAAAAAAAATATACATTGTCTGAAATATACCAATTAAACAAATATCATTGTTTATTAATACACTTGGTAAGGGGCCATTCAAGTATTACGTAAGCAGAATTTTGGTAATTTTTGACCCTCCCCTTGTCAGTAAAAGTAAGCAAAATAAGCTTAGCAAAGACCCCCCCTCTGGTGCTTACGTAATACTTGAATGGCCCCTAAGAGCTACAGGCTTTTTCAAAAAATTGTACACGATTTAGATCCTTCGTAGAAGCCCTACTTATATGAGTTGAGGAACTATATTATATACTTACAGTTGACCTACGGTAATCCGACAAACGTTTTGCAATGCGGTGTCGGATGATCGAATTTGTCGGACTATAGAGTACTATCTCCGACCCCTTGTAGTCCGGAAGTTTTTTGAAAAGGAGTACCTTGTAATCCGACAAATTACATAGTCTATAAAAGGTGCCGCGAGCAAGTACATTGATGAAGATTTGCTGCTATAAATGTGATACTGTTATAGGCATGTCGTTTTAAGGGGTGCCGGATTAGACAAGGGCCGGATTACTGCGGGTCAACTGTATATAATATTGTTTATTCGTATTTTTTTTCTGTATTTTTTTCAATTTATTCCGACTCCTGTACGCCACTGTACTTATGTTACGATCGCATCGGTCCCCTGACATTCCAATGTCGACATAATATTGTTATGAGCTAAGATTGAATGTACTAAATTCTGTGATAGATTTTCACTGTGGAAATCTTCTGTAATCAATTTTAGCGAAATTTTATTTGCTCGTAAGTACATTAACGTGCTTTCTTGCGTGCCATCTTTGGAGGCTTCACATACCACTGGTAATACGCGTACCGCAGTTTGAAAACTGCCGATCCACTAATATTATAATAAAGAAGAAACGTTGGTTTCTTTGTAGCTGGTAATCTTAGAACTCATTTTGAAAAATTCTTTTACTGTTAAAAAGCTTACTTCTACTGGAGTAACATATTTGGCTGTATATTATTATGCCAAGTCAAAAGGGAGATTATTGAGCAGTGTCAAGCAAATCGGTGATTTGAAGAGTTGGGGAACGATGAAAAAATCAATGTGACCAGCCGTCTAACATGATCACTGTGATCTGACAAGAGGTAACTACGTTCCAAAATAACGTATGCTGTTCCATGTCATCGCAGTCACGACGTTCGCTCCAACCGAGTAGCCGACCAACGCCGATGTAACGTCTGACCGAGTGTTTGTTTGGTCGGGCGGCATTCGGCGTCTAAAATGATCACTGTAACTACGTTCTAAAATCTAAAGTAACGTAGGTATGTTGTTCCATGTCATTTGAGTCACGACGGTCGCTCCAACTGAGTAGCCAACGTAACGTCGAGATCGACGTGACAAAGTCACGATGATTTTTCACTGTGATTTTCGTGTAGCTGGAATAACAGTCACTGTGATCACATAGTAACGACTTTCCCCACGTCTAGTGATTTGGCACGTAGTTTCTCAGATAGATTGGTGTACGCTGGCTAAGCTAGAAGAAATTCGATAAAGTAATGTTTGAGAAATTTGTTTATCCTGATTATTTCTTTGCCAAACCGAAATCCACCCGGACGAATCCGAACCGGAAAGCTTATTTCGCTAGAAATTACGACCACTGTATAAATATAAAATACGTAATATAGCACGTATATGTCATAGAATAGCATCTCATTCATATTCGTCTGTTTATTTAGAATATTTACTTCGCAGTTGGAGTGAATGATACGAACGTTGAGACAAGCAATAATATGCACACCTAATCCTAGAATCTAGGTGATTATGTGTACACTATCCTATTTACAGGCTGCTACTTAATAATATGAATGTAGCAGCTTTTGGCCGAAAGCTTATACCCGTTTATTACAGAACTAGCGGCCCGGTCCGGCTTCGCCCGAATTGGTAGATTGCCACCGTTTTTCGCAAAATTGGTCTCGCGATAATATATAGCCTATGTCCATCCTGAAGGTTTGTTCTAAATATTGGGGAAAAAATTTTGAAACTGGGTGAGTAGTTTCAGAGATTACCTCCTACATCCAAATTTACAAATTTTACGTCTTCATAATATCACTACATAGTATAAAAAAGTCGTTATTTCTCCGCTTACTTCTAAACTACGCAACGGACTTTGAAACGGTTTTCACTAATAGAAAGAGCGATAAACGAGGAAGGTTTGTGTATGTAATTTGTAAATATTTTGTACAAAATGGCTGAACTATGGTTTTTGTGCGATTACATGGCTAACGCTGGCCAGATCTTTAGAGATACATGAAAACAATAGATGGGAAGGTCAATACAATATTTCTATTCTATTCTATTCTATTCTATTTCCAGAGAGAGAGAGAGAGAGAGAGAAACAGGAAGAGATAGAGAAAGAGACTATGTGTTAAGAAATCTTACAGTTTTGCACCCGGGTGAAACCGGGACGGGCCGTTAATTATAATAGGGTAGATTGTTTTTATAATTTAAAAAAAATTAATTTTCAGACTATTCACTTTTTAATTCAGAATTTGAATTTCATTTCATAGATACTAGGACGAAAAAAATAGCCGAGCTTGTAGCTTGTTTGTATGACCCCTCTATTACAAATCCCTAATTGTAATACAAAAACTGATAAAAGTTTAAAATAGATTTTCAATTTATTATTAAAAAAACAAAATCGAACATATAAATCGGTGCTAATGCTTAAACGATCTTAAAAAATGAAACCTCAAAAATTCGTGCATAATAATTTTTATGGCTGTTTTGCACCAAAAAATTGGTATGCAAATTTAATTATTGCAGATGACGCTTAATTGTTGACAAATTACCAAATCATTGAGTAACTTCAGATAATCGAGTAATATTTTATATTTATTTATTTTAACTAACATCTGTGTTTCTTATTGCATACGATAAGCTACAAAATATTTTTTATGAATCAGTTTGTATATCAGTGCAATGAATTCTGTATATTTGTACATACATGAATGCAAGTAAACGTTTCCTAACACATATTTGTACAATGCACATGTATAGCTAATAAACAGGGTTTTCAATTTTTAGAGTTTTGGTAGCCTCGAAGTATAAACACTGGAAAAATCGTTCGATTACTTTTCAATCATTTTTTATTCAGAGTTTGCGCGAAACGAATGTCGTAGTCAAATCTGAAGGAGTCTGTTCCGATCAACCTGGTTTCTGAGTCAGATCTGATGACATCCACAATTCCAAAGACATGCTATCAACGTTCCCTCTAAGCTGATTTTTCGAAAGTTGCACAGTCGTTTTTGTATTCTATGCACAATGGGCTTGTTCACCATTTTTTCTCAATTTCATTTTATAAAAGAATTGCATCTAAAAATGGCAAAAATCCTTTCTAGTTTGTGTGTTTTTAAAATGCTTTAAAATGTAATTTTCAAGGGTGTTTATTAAGAAAAATTTTGACCTCAAACACAGGCTCACGACCCTCGCTCACTGGCACATTTTGAACATTTTTGTTCCCATATTGTACCGCAGAGTCAGCGAAAAAATTATATTAGAGGGAATATTGTGTTCACGGTGGATACAGTTATATTTAAGGTCGTCACATCGAAAAAACGAATTCTAATTTCTTCATTTGCAACCCTAGAATTATAAGGTGTCTTGTTCATATTATATTGCACAGTCTTCTCACATTCTAGCATCACATCATCATTGCTGCTTGTTTATCTTTCCATCTCGGAGCGTACACCACACACACACACACACACACAGCCACACACGTGACTGTGGGTGGCTTTCTTCTATAGAGAGACGGAGAAAGAAAGGACACGTCTTGTTTTGCATATCATTTTCTGTGTGTGTTTGTGTCACCCTCTCACCGCCCCCGACGGGCAACAGACAGTTGCATCACAGTCCCGCACCGCGTGTCGCACAGTGGGACATATGAGCTGAAAAAAAAAAAAACTCAAGACAATTTTCCACTATAAAATATTAGTGATAATTGTAAGCAAAACTTCGGACTGCCAAATTTAATATACCGCAATGATAATTCCTTCTTCTGGGATTGACAGGTCTTTCAGAGATGCTTAGAAAATTTGCTAGGACTTTTTTATCTATGATGCCCTAGTTCTAGTATATTATTTAATTAATTAACTTCCTCAGTGACACAATGTAGCAGCTGATAACAGTAAAATATTTTCATGTGTCCGACCTGATGGAAGTCGAAACCTCTCGCTGGTGAACAGTACATCTTCAATGATTATGTTCATTTTGCTTAGCTTGGCGAAGCGTTTCTTCGTGAGATGTTACAGAAGTAGAAAACAATAATATTTTTAACAATAGATATGACTTCTGATAGGTAAATAATTAATTTTAAAACCTTTTCAGGATTAAGGCGATTTCTCAAGGGTTCATAACATATTGAGTCATTGGCCATGTAGTCAAAGATCTCGAGCACGCCTCAAGTGTCGGGATCGCCCCCAACTATCTTGTCGTTGACTTGCAACGTATCCGTAAAAACTCTGGAACGACTGTTGAGGATGCGAATGCAGATGTCACAAATGATGCGAATGCTCCGCGGTTGCAACACCCCTAGTTTCCACTTTTTCTTTTTTAGTACATTTTAATAAATAAATAAAATTGTCGACCAATTTTTCAGACAAATATATTAACAGAAAATATATAAATTCAATACATTCACGTTTCTGCCCGGATTTGGATCTTCTTCAGAACTGACCTATAAAATATAAACATTAATTAATTAGTTTTTAATAAAATTCGCTTAAAGTTTTTGAAAAATTATATTTTTTAGATCAGTTCTGAAGAAGGTTCAAATCCGGACCGAAACGTTAATGTATTGAATTTATATATTTTTTGTTAATATATTTGTCTGAAAAATTGGTCGATAATTTTATTTATTGAAGAGTTCTAACTAGACGTTAATCAAAGATTTGAACATTTTAATAAAACCTTGTTTTACCAAAAAAAACTACAAGCTTTCATTGTTATATACCATGCCCCAAATATTTTACTTTAAATAATTATAAATTTTGATCACACATTTCGTTGCATTATGCTTCACCGTGCTTCGACTTACAGTCATCTTGTCATCTTACAACTACTCTGTACTCCTTTTAAACTCTGCTAAACTTGGTATCACTTCATGCACGTATACAAAAGTAGACAACTTCATATCGCAGTGTGCGCATTTCCGAAAGTTCACTATATAAACTATGATATCTGCACGGTGTATTATTTAGCTTTACTGCACTTGCAATATTGTTAACAAAAACTATTGTTTCTAACTGTACCTACTCTGTCCCTTAACGGTAGTTTGGAATTGTTTGTCGCAATCGGGCGGTCGATATTGTCGATTGAATCAAAATTATATATGAAGACATTTTTGATGTGAAACATCTAATGGCGCGTTTGGTTGGGAGTAAAACCGTGCAGTTGGCTCGACACTTTAATGAGAAGACGTTACGTTTGTGTGCGTTGGAATAAACATGGATTTAGTTGAAGACGACATCTAGATAACATGAGGGAGAAATTTAGTTACTAGTTTAGTTACTTTACAACTAGATGACAGGACAAAATTTTTATAATTTGCACTGATTTTTCACTCGGCACTTGTTAGAACAAGATTAATAACAATTAATTAAAACACTTGAAAATTCTACAAAATATTTTCTCTCTCGACGATCGTTTCGGACAATCAGTCCATCTTCAGGAGTACAGACATGTCGCGAGAGAAAATATTTTGTAGAATTTTCAAGTGTTTTTATTATTTGGGCAAAATTTAGTTACGGGGCGATATTTAGTTATTACAATTTCGTTAGTTGACAAGGCGAAATTTAGTTACTAGAATTTCGCTTAAATATATGTATCACATCTGCCAGGCCTCCCACGACGGCTCATTTTTTTTAAATTTTATACGTACGAATAAAAATGTCATTGATATATATTTATAAACTGACATTTCGAGTACCAAAATAAAAATTTATCAAATTTATTGAAAAGTTTGTTAACAAGATTTTTATGTATTAAGTATGCTCAATTTACGTGAATTGACTGTTTTTTTTTAAATTTAAAAAATAATTTACTCGTATACAATATGTACAAATTTGCACACCTGTTTATATAATATATAATGACCAGGGGCGTAGCAATTTGGCGAGGGTTAAAAATTTGGACAACAGAAACAAACGGCGTAATCCAGGAGAAAAATAATACGAGAATGGCTAAAAACGCTAAAGTGTTTTAAAATAAAATAGGGTTTTTTCAAATTTAATTCAGGTATCATCCAACGTTGATTTGTCTATGGCAGGCATGTCAAACTCATATGATATAGCGGGCCACATTATCTATTTTATACAAAGTTGGGAGCCACATGTTTTTAATGTTAAAAAATATTAATAAAATGCTAATTATTATTAGAATGATTATATTATTAGACTCATGCTGGGTTGCAGAAAGGATTGTCAAAAAATTTGATTTAACAATGACCTTAGATTGTGATCATATATTTACAGTTTCCATACATCAGGAGCAGTCTAATGTCATAATCAAACTCCCCGTCATCCAGGGCATTAGATGGTACTCGCACAAAAACAAATGATTGTTTTACATAGAAAAATATCGCTTTCCAAGCTAAATTTTGATCAAAATACGTAAAAAAAGTGGAAACTGTACAAAAAACGATGCTAAATACATGTATACACATTTTAAGAAAAATATTATTTCAATCGATCAATTATTTCTAGAGTAGGACCGATTTGAAACTCTACAATGCTTTTCATATAGAGAGATATGTAGGTTCACAATCTAAGGTCATTGTCAAATCAGTTTTTTTGACAATCCTTTCTGCAACCCAGCATCAATGTTTTTTTAACATCTCAGCGGGCCGCAACCTATGTGTTGGCGTGCCGCGTGTTTGCCATCACTATGGTAATAACTTTTTTGGCTTACACCCTATAAAATAGGTATTTTAACATGCATATGTACCGGTACGTAACGTACTACTCATTACGGACTAGTGCGGTAAAGTAAAAAAAAGCTGGTCTCGCTGTACCATTTCCATAGTAAATCACTGTTTGCCTGTGAGTGGATTTTTAATAATTTCCTGTTTTTTAAGCCTACAATATAGAAATGACGTTTGCTCATATGTAAGCTGTCGAAATTTTTGAAAATAAAGGGTAGGTCAAAAAAGACTATATATTCTATCTCCAGCGTAATGGTATTATGGCTCATATGGCTGTTAAAACTCTCTGGACCTCGTTTGAACATAATGTCACAACTTGCCGTAATATAAACCATTGTTACACTAGGTATACAATCTACTATTATATTTATAGCAGTGTTTGCTATTGTAGTTGTATGAAATACACAGTCATTGTTACAGTTTTAGTGCTACATAAGAAAAATGTACTTTCCAACAGTGTCACTTTCGGGACTTAAACCCGAACAACTATCGCGGCGAATTTTTTTAAGTATATTATGTCTGTATTTCATATTGTTGTATTTGCATTGTATTGACTTATCCTTTTCCTATTTTGGGAGCAGTTTTTGAGGTATAAATATGACTTACAAATTTTCTTATGTAGCATTGCAATGGCAGTGTGTTTTATACAACAACAATAGCAAACACTCTACTATAAATATTTATAATAATATAAGAATTATAATAATGCAAATAACGTCCGTTTCTTGACTTTACGTCATACAGACGCCATTCGCACCATTACTATTTCCCATCTATAACACTTCCCGTTATTTTCTATATTTTTTCAACTTCGACTAACTGATAGAAATGAATAACGAATGAAGGAGGTTTAGGACATTACGATACGTATGCAAAGTTTGTCAGGCAATCGGCCATGGCCTTGAATAAGGAACCATCTCGATATTTGTCTGTAATTATTGAGGAAAACCATGGAATACAAGATGGCCGGTACAATAATTACTGTTTCTCGGCGAGAGGCAGCAGGAAAAGTTCCAGTCACAACTGCCCCTGCCGGAATTTGAACCCGGAACCTCCCGAATGCGAGTCTAGTGCTCTCACCACGTGCTACACCGTGTAATAAAATAATATTATTATTAGTGTATTTGCCATAAGGCACTTACACTATTGTTTAATCTTATATTCGTAATTGGCATTTTTTTTTTAATATAATGTTTATTGGCTTCTGCACCTGTATGCGTAAGGCATTTCATATACAATCTACCATTATTTTACTTTTATAGTACTAACAGACGGTCGAACTTGGTTCGAAGCGGACAGGGGATCTGGTCCGCTCCGTACCAAATCTGTTCGTCTGTACAGTAGTCTGCGTGTCCGCCTGGTTCGATGGGAACAGATTCGGTCGTCTGTTGCAAGATCCGCCGTACCATGTCCGTTGTCGGACCGGACCAAGTTCGACCGTGTGTTAGCATTATTAACTCGAAAATATTTGTTACGTACCTACCATGATTTAATTATATTCGGTAAACGAAATTCTTTTATTTTATAGCGATCACCTCAGATATGTCCCAGAAATGTTAGTTTTCGATGTGGCAATCCTTTGTATTTAGTTAGCTGCGCCACTGGCTGTTGTAGTGGCATAAACTAACGCTATACATAAATGCTAAGCGTCGATATAACACGGAACGGCTATTAAACAATAACTATAAAGTATAACAATGGCAATAAACTCGCGACAATAAATATAATCGACAGTTTTCAGCAATGCACTTTACATCAGTTATAGTGAGCTAGTTAGTGGTTAGATGCGCCCGTAGTTGTGTAGGTAGAAGGTTATAGTCGTCCAGTATAGGCACAGATACACTGAGTTGAACTCAGATAACCTAATATATGCTTTTGCAAGTTAGATGCAGTTAGTAACTTTGAGTGGTGACCTGTAGTGATACGCAAAACTGCTAATTTTTGTTGAAGTGAATTAACCCACAAAATGATATGGCAGATTTATATTTTATTTCAGCCACGTGAACTTAACTTAATTTGAATTTATTTTTTTAAATATTATGTTATTGTTCATTTCACAATTTTTCGGTTTTCTGACGTGTCTGCAAAGTCATAGTGAAGAATAGAAAAAAATCATTAGCTTTCATCTGACCTCTTAACGGTCTATAATAATTAATCATTTACAGTGCGTTTGATTTCAAACGACATATCGGCAGTCTGTCGGCTCAATATAATTCGTCACTTTCCGGACTTGTAGCATAAATAGCTATTAATTTACGTTGGATCTAAGTTAAAGAAAAGAGTGGACTACCAGAAAAAGGAACTTTTTTTTAAAATATGCCTGTTAGGTATTTACTGTACCTCTTACGTAAGATAAGCGTAAGCTGTCTTTCAATAAATGCAATTGGTTTTATAAGGTCAGTCATTCAAGAAGTCACTCTGTTTTAACTTATTATTTCAAATTGTTTACGATTATTTTTATTTTTCAATTAATCACTCCTACCCTAGCACTGACTTAAGTCAAGTTGGGTAGGAAAATTCCATAATTTAAGATTATAATTTGTTTTTGTTTTGTAAAGATAGGTACCTATTTGTGGGAATAAATTTATTATTATTATTATTATCAAACACTAAACTGTTTGATTTGAAATATATTACTGTCAAAAATAACGTCGTCACAATTTTTATGGAGTGTCTATTATTTCATATAACTTGAATCAAGTATAAATCAAATGGAGATGTTTAATATTTAAATGCCCCTTGAAATCAAATGCACTGTATAAATTCGATTAGAAATAAATATATATAAATATAAATAAATATAAAATGTGACCAAAATTTGTCGTGTTTGTGAGTGACAGTGTTTTTTGAAGTCTTCAGTACGAACAAGTGATTGTTTTACCATTCCAACCCACTAGTGGGGAATGGTGCTAGTTAAGGTAAAAAATGGCTTTTCAAAATTTTACAATATTTTTTCGTTTTTTTTTTGATGGTTGTCACCACTCACCCGAATCCAAAAAACATATTTTTGGAAAAACTCTGTGAGTCTGTTTGTCTGTGAACTCAAAACAGGTTAAACGGATTAACGGATTGAAACCAAATTTCAGGGAGGATGTTTGATACGCAAATATGAAGAGCTCTGTTGTTTTTGGGGTAAATCAGCGCGTGCGCAAAAGATACATATTCTATAACGTTGTTTTTTTATATAATAATGGTTTATTATTACATACCTATATTTTTTTTTCAAGAAACTTCTGTTAAGATTTTTTTTTCTAGTCGTTATAATTTTGGAAATATTTTGATAATAAAAAAATCAGCTGTTCTTCTGTTTTGTAGATATGTCGGAAAAAAATTAGTTAAGCATGTTTTGATTAATTTTTACATGATGCGGAACATATTATCTTGACAATCATGTCAACGAATAGCAAATATAATATTTAAAACTAGCCATTACCCGCGTGACGATATCAAACATTTTATTTTCTTTATTATATAATATATCAAATGTCAATATTTTTGGAATTAGAATGGTCCCATCACCCAATTGACTAGAATTTTTATAAGAAATAATTGAAAATCACAGTTTGAGAAGACACACAGTATGTGTATACAGGTAGTTATAATATTGCGGTTTTATAAAATGCACATTTTATGAATATTTTAGCCCGTTTATCGAGTTGTGCAATCTGTTATCGCCAGTACAGTTCACGGAGCTTTTTGTGTTTATACAACGCAGAGAACTGTGGGAATCGGTGAAATGCAGTTTTTTGATAAAAAAAGTATACAGTGGATAGGGTGAAAAATGCATATGGTGCTAGAGATACTGTCTACTATACCGCCCGTCTACTATATATACCTATATATATATATATATCTACCGTCTGTACGTTAGATTAAAATAATGAAAAATAATTTAAATTCAAGGTAAATGCGATAAAATTGGTAAATTAAAAATCTAATCATCAGTGTTGGAGCTGACGAGACGATTTTTAATATTGTTGAATAAACATTGTTATCCAAGTTATTGTATAATATGCCTTTAGTCGCGTCAATGAAGCCTATTACTTCGAACTTCGCAGAAACAGCTCCGATTTTGATGATTTTTTTAAAATTTAGTTTTTTTATATTATTGAAAATCAGACTCATTGTGGAGCGGAGAACGAATTATTTATATTGTTTAAGGGGCTAGTGGCAGTCAGAGGCATGAAAAAATTATAAAGAAGTTTTTTCGACAAAATTTAATTTATTTTATAAAGCTAAAAATATTTCAACTTGACTTCACTAAATTTTCAAAAAGAAAAATAATTTTGGACAAAGTTACAGCCATCTGTTGGACCCCTCTCACAAGTAGGTAATGCTTTGCGGTGACCATCATAACTTTGTGCTGGCTGTTTATCCAAAATTGATAAAATAAAGAAAAGTCTTTAGTTTAATAGTAAATCTAGGACTTAATCGAAGATTTTTTTTTATATTATTAAAATGGCGGCATCTAAAAGCTTACACCCGAATTCGCAAGGATCAAGTCTTTGTTTTTTATGCTTTCAATAAGCTGTAAAAATTTCATTTAAATCCATCAAGTGGTTCTTCAATTTCAGTGGTCACAAATTAATATATTTTTAATAACATCAATATCCAAGTTGAAATTTGGTGGCGTGACCAAACAAAATTTATAAATTCACTTAAAAATTGACTGGAAAAAATGTCATATTTGACCCAAAAGTATGTTCAAATTCACCCGAAAAAATATAAAAATTGACTCAGAAAATTGTAAAATTTAATCTTAAGCGCTTAAAATCAGGCGGGAATGGGATAACAGCACAAAGTCGAAAATCCAAAATAAATTGAATACCCTGTATATTGTTTATCACGCCTGTTTCCACTTTATGTTTACTGTAACTGTAACATTGATAACAATACTGTTTGTTCATGGGACGGATAACAGACCCTGATAGAGTGTTCCACCATCATAACCTGCCTTCCTAGTTGCATTAAAATTATTATTTTTTTGCATTTATCTATTCAGTTTTATTTATTTAGTCCTTTGTCACCCTAAATATTCCGCCTACAATCAACCGCATACACACGTGTCTTGTCATAAAATTATATTACTGATGGCAGATTTTTAAATTAACTAAACCCGTCTTTCAAAAAAATAAGTCAGGATTAATTTGGGTCTAAGAGCTATAACTGACACTATTTTCTGCCGACACGTCATCCTACATTAAGAGAGCTTAAACCAAGCAAGTTGACGTATTGGTGACAGCACTAGACTCGCATTCGGGAGGTACCGGGTTTCAAATCCGTATGGGGGCAAATGGGGCTGGAACTTTTTATTGCTGCCTCTTGCCGAGGAACTCTTGTTGAGGTTTTCCATGGGTTCCTTCAATAATTCTAGATAAATATCGAGATGGTTCCTTATTCAAGGCCATGGCCGACTACTTGTCAAAGTCCTATGCTCAAAATTTACTTACCTTATTCTAATGTCTAAAATTGCTTCATTCGTCCATTGATATTAAATAAGTGGAAGTTTAAAAATATAGACAATAAAGGGAAGTGTGATAGATGAAAAATAATGCAAATGGCGTTTATTATGACATGAAGTCGAGAAACGGACGTTAAACGAATTATTATTAATAAGAGATCTCAACGAAAACTATGTCACGTCGTTGTTTTGAGAAATGTCATTCGAGACAGAACGACCACAACGATACGAAACTGTCGGCGACCGATTCGGTATAAAACTGTTCGTCTGTAACTGCCTTTGTTTTTGGTGAAACGGATATGTTTTTTGTAAGCTCCTAAATTTTATTACTATATGTATATAATAAGTTTGTTCCAAGCAGCCAGCAAACGGTAACAAACCGTCACCCGCATGCGCAGTAGTTAAACGTGTTCTAAAATCGGCAAAAACAGCTTTCATTTAGCTACTACGCATGCGGGTGATGGTTTTGTTACCATTTACTGGCTGCTTGGAACAAACTTATTATTTAAAACATGGAGTAGATTTTTTTTGTTCTGAAATAAATAATCAGTAAAATTCATATCGGGAATGAATTAATACAGTAATAATTGATGAAGATTTTATGTTTAAAATCGTTGACCTAATTCGGCTCATTAATGCGTTTTATTCAGATACATAAAATATAATGCTAATGGACTTTTTCAAATCTATGTTATCTTCGAGTGACAGAACCTTAATAGAAAAGGAAACCTGCATTATATCTACTTTTGAAAAAATATACATAATCAGCGAAGGAATTTTATGGTATCATCATTAGGCCTTACAGAAGCGCATATTTTATCGTATCTGTGATTCTCAAACTTTCACATTTATACAAAAATAAAAATTAATTAAAAAAAAAAACAAAAAACAAGAAACCCGACTGCATTAATAACTAAAAAGAGGAAAACAAAAATCTCAACATGTTGAATATGGAGACCTATTTGTCTCTTTCAGTTGTTTCAAACTTATTTTCCTCTTTTTGTTAGTTAATAATTACATTTTTGTGCAGTCGGGTGTCTTGTTTTTTTTATATTAATTTTTATTTTTTTCCTTTTAGTTAGTCATTTTTACGCACCTACACAATAGTCTAGGAAACATCATTTTGATTTTGAAAGACCTATTCAGTGATAATTATGTCTCTCGATATGCTAAGTATTTTTTCCGTCTCTACCGTCATTTTGGTTTTATAAAAACTAAACCTAGCCTATGACCATACGACGGTGTAGACGAATTGATAGACACCTCATTTATTAAAATCCATCCAGCCGTTGGAATGCTTCGGCTTTCGAGGGTATAAAGAATCCCGCATTATGCACACCTATTAATTATTATAGATACGCCTAAAAACATAACCATGTTTTTGCTATCGGGCAGTCTTGGGTAAAAAATATATTAATCATATCTCCTGCATGTACCCAATTGGTATTTGAGTGCAAATTTAGTAAGGGTGCTAGAGACCATTTATAATTATGAACTGGTTTTTTACTTTTTTCCCCAAGCCTGTTACAACTTGCCCCAAACTCGGGGTAACCTATAACAACGCACTTTTTGACGTGAGAACGTCTTATAAATTGATGAATCACCAATCTTATAAATTGATAAAACACCGGCTGCATGCACGAAAAAGTGTAACGTTCCTAAATCCTAACGTTCGTAACGCGTAACGCGTAACGTTCCGCCTGACCCTGTGCGTGCTTTTTGCTAATTTTTCGCTCAATTTAAATCAGATCGGTTTGAAACCAGTCTTAAACGAAAGAGGAGAACATTTTACATAGATTTCGTATAACAGAATTTGCCTAAACAGTTTTTTTATACAAATTTATATAGAAAAATAGCTGTATAAATGCAATGTTGTCTAATGCA
This sequence comes from Xanthostigma xanthostigma, assembly GCA_963575645.1. Lineage (NCBI taxonomy): Eukaryota > Metazoa > Arthropoda > Insecta > Raphidioptera > Raphidiidae > Xanthostigma > Xanthostigma xanthostigma. The sequence goes on from OY754468.1 coordinate 22,145,031, forward strand.
TGGCGCGACGCGGTCGGTCGTCTTTGTTTGCCGTACATGGAAATTAGAAAATAACGTATGTCTTGTCTTAACATGAAAACGGCTGCATTTCTAATGTTTAATTCAATTTTTTGACATTAGTATTTTGTGAAATGCAACGCCTTCTAAGTCAAGTATTGGAATAACTAATTATTATTAGAACATAATACTTTGACAGTTGCAAACGTCACTTTTGACATTTCTTATCATTCCGACACCAAGGATAAGCGGATTGAAACCAAATTTTGGGAGGTTTAGGTTATGTATTACGGAATACGTTATCACGTAAAACTATCGTCCGTAAACCGACTTTACAGACAACCAATTTTTTTCTTTAAAAAACATGGAGAGAATACTTCAATAGTTAAACAATCTATCAAAACAATCTACATTATACAATGTTTATGATTGCTTTTTGGAATGCAATCATTTTACTAAAACGTGTTGCAACTCCCTCTGTTCAGTATTAATTAATAGGTACCCCCTTCCCCCGAACCTTTAAATTAATAATAAGCAGCCAAGGATGTTAAAAGGAGTCGTTCAGATAATTATTTCTTTATAACAATACAAAGAAATTACAATTATTTTTTTATTTCTAAGACATTCCGTCGAATTCCGACGGTGTGAGTCTAGTTTATCTTGAAGTACGATCTTTGTTATTGTATCAACAGTTTGAGAACTTCTGATTTGATAGCTACCTATTATATGTATATCGCAGTCATTAATTATCCTGTGAAAAATATATTTAATGAGCAATGTGGCGTGGTTCTTTATCAGTTGAGCGGAGCCTCGCATATACCTACCTAACGTACCTATGTATGTGTGTATCAGCTTCTATCCCATTCCCAACACATTTATAGAAAGGTTTTCACTGTGCATGATGCGCTCTACGCCCGCTAGGGGTGTAGGAAAAGCGACGCGGAGAGTGAGCGACCGAGAGAGAGACAGAGATAGAAACTCTAATGTTTGTGCTGATAAGCGGCGTGGTGGAGCGCTCAGTGTGAGCGATAAGCGATCTCTGCGTGTGTATTGGGGCGCGTTCGGAGCGCGTGTGTGTTTGTGTGTGTGTTTTATAAGGCCGGCGTGACTCCATGGAGACTCACTCACTGCATCAACCAGACCGCCAGGCCAGACTCTACTACTAATACTGTTCTCTGCCTGTTTTGATATCAGTGTGTTCTGACACCGCCACCGCCGCCGCCGCGCCGCTAGACTAACTGACTGACTACTCACTCACTGACTGATAACGTGTCAACCGTCAATGATGTTGAGCATTCATTATAGATGGGTATACAGTAAACTTGACTTAAGCTTCACAAGTACCCGACTACGAGGAAGTAAATGCTGGCTTATTGCGTGCCCTTTCACAACAATCAATGGTCCTTCCAAATCCAACATACGAAATGGAACTGTCCACTAGATAGTGTTACTAGAGGATATATATTATAGACTCACCTTCTTGAAGTTGACCGAACGTATACATACAGTAAATAGTAGATTAGTAAATAAAATTATCGACCAATTTTTCAGACAAATATATTAACAAAAAATAATAATTAATACATTATTATTATTTTTTGTTAATATATTTGTCTGAAAAATTGGTCGATAATTTTATTTATTGAAGAATTCTGATCAGACGTTAATCAAAGATTTAAATAGTAGATCAATTTCATTTTAGTTATATATTCACCTTTATTTCTGAACGCAACACACAAACAGTTTTGTTTTTCACAAAGAGATAACGGCAGAATGAATTCTGATTGTCAAAAGCATTAAAGTACTGAAAGAGAAGTGCTAACTTATCGAGCATTGAATTAAGGAAAATATGCTGTATGTATTGTTGAAGGCAAATTATGCAGTATAAATTATATATTCATACAATTGATCTGATCAGATTACACATCTTTTTAGGGCTGGATTTGTGATTTGAAATTGTGCGGAATAAAATATTCTTATTTTCTATAACATTTGTCAATAATCTATAAAAATTAATGGTGATTTGGCAATTTTAGTCGAAACACCTTGTACTAATAAAAAATGTATTTTTGTGTGTGCAAAATTGTTTTCTAACTGATATATTTTCTTTTTGTTTCAGGTAAGTCATTGTTTAAGATTGGAAAAGATCATCGTCTTGAAAGCTGTATTCGAAGGTAACATATTTACACTCAGTCAGATTAGTGTATTAAAAATTTAGTGATAGTTGCAGCAGTTGAATATCAAATAGGTTGAATACATAAATTATTCACTCACATAATCCAAATCTCGGAGCTCTTTCTACAGTGAGAACGGAGAAAACAAGACATAACGTTATAATTATTATTATCTAAAATAGTAGTAACTAAATTTCAGCCTATTTATCTAGATGTCGCCTTCAACTAAACCCACGTTTAATCCAACGCATATACACGTAACGTTTTCCCATAAAACTGTCGAGTCAATTTTAACATTGTAAGTTGTGGCATTGTGGAGAACACAAATAGAGTATTCAAACTAAAACCTACAGATAGTTGTAGGCTAAATTTTGGGAATTACAATATTCTGACCTTTGCGTTTATTCCAATTTTAAAATCGGTCATCTATGTGAAATTAATTATTGCTTCTTTTTTGAAACATGATGATTTTCATAATTATGTCACTTGGAATGGAAATAAATTGGTAATTCCGAAGCACCATAGGGTTAAATATTGCAATTCTCCGAATTAAAACTTTATATAATGGGCTACCTCAAAATTTCAAAGATAATTGACAACATTAATAAATTTAAATATGAAGCTAAGAAATTCTTATTAGAAACATTTTTTTATTCTCTATAAGAAATATTTAAATTGGTAATTTATTTTACTCTAACTGATAATAGTATGTACTTCTGTATAAACATATTATCAATAAATATGTTATGTTAATTGCACGGTTTTACTCCCAACCAAACGCGCCATTAAGGGTTTCGCATCAAAATCAAAAACAACTCTATTTTTAACTTTTTATTAATTGTAAAAAATAAACTTCCGATTGCGCGTGGGGACCTCTAAATGATTAATCCGCCACTGTATGAGGAATTCGGCGGTCTATGCTTCCCCCATATAAATACACAAATGTTTTTGGAACGTTTTTGTAGATAAGGCGTTTAAAAATTAATCCGAGTCAATGTGATATACAGGGCGCGCGAGCGATGCAGTGTTAATATCTTTGGCCAATCTAAATTCTCGCCATACTTCACCGGCCGGCGACGTCACACGGCGACGATTCTCTGTCTCATTCTACACGAGGAGGCGGCCGAAATCTACATCCGTCCCTCGCTCAATGCTAATAGCGCTCATTTTTTACCGTGATACATTTTTATATGAAATATTACAAACCTCCTCTCCTCCCAAAGTCCTATCAGTTCAACTCTCTTCTGCCGCCTCACTTGCTCCGTCGTGTACGTATTTTAGAACCGTTTTAAATATATATATTTTTTTTTGTAAATTGTCGTCAATGAATATTATTTTGAATAGCCGCGACGCTCGTTTGGACAATTTTGATTTAAGAGTGAATGCGTCATGAGATAATATTTTTTTTATGCGAATTGTAATTGAGAATAAAAAACAACACTCATTGATCACTGTCCCTTTCTTTTATTTGACCAATGACAATTAGGAACACGCATTTTATAAACAAAATATGTTTGACAATTGAGCAGTAATTTTTATCCGATTTAATTAATTGTATTGAAATATATGGCTATTTTTCACAGTATCACTTAAAAATAGTGTATTTAGGTATTAAATATTTGTTATGTAATGAAACGTGGCACTGAATAACAGTACCTATAGTCTGTTATTGTCCATGATTAGTTTTGACCCAATAAATATCAAACGTGGGGGGGAAAGTTTGGAAGAGGAACAAAATAAAAATATTTTTAAATTGTTTCTTATCTAAATTATTTTGCTTTTCCTTCACTTCTGTACCACAGTTTCTAAACTCTTAGGTTTCTCTCTGAGAACTAGTAAAAATATTATGGTGCTAATCCGTATGGGGATGTTAACTAATAGGGTAAATCTCACGTGCGGTAAGGAGACTTCCGCCATATCTTACCAAATCTGATCAAAGGGGAGAGAGGTCCAAATTTAGAAAAAATTTGAGTCATCGTGGGACGCCTGGCAGATGTGGACCTCTAAATACGCGGGATCTCGAAGACTCGAATTATTTCGACGGCATGCAACTCGAACAAAATGTTATTTCCCTGTGAGGTATTGATAGTACGTATTGATACTCTATAACTCAAATGTCAAAAAGCAGACTCCGTAAGTCGAAGCTAGTAAAATATAATGACGTCTGACTTTGAATTTCTCGAACTCGTGGCACTTAAATCTTATTGTGCATTTCTAAGTCTAAATTTTTGCAATTAAATCCTTTATATCTTGAAATTCTTGTTAACTCAATAACTCGAACTTTTAACCATTTCTCTTGAAATTCGAGTTATCGAGATTCCACGGTATATTTTAAAGTGACAAATTTAACATCGCTGTACACATCTAACAGAGGTTACAGAATAGATTTTCAATATATTACTTATTAAAAAATATTACATTGAAAATATCAATTGGTGCTTGATCCAAGTAGAGTAATTCTACAAATAACCATATTATGGTTGTTGGTTACCTTGAGAAAATGAATGTGTTGAATATAATATTAGTAATCCACGATATATTTTCTTATAGTTAGAGATTATAAATGACGGTAAAAATAATTTTTGAAATTAGCAATTTGATAATCGCGATATATCTGCGGGATGGTTCATACTTATTGAAGTACCTACTTATGTAATAGGGACGGTAAACCCAACAGGAGTATATTTTCATTATAAATGGGTATGTAGTACCATTGATGGGAGTATTTTGAAGCTTGATATTGATTTCAATATCACTAATGATTTTCCCATATTTTAATGACTGTCGTTGGTGATATTAATAAAGATATTCGTGTGTGTAAACATAGACGCCGACTTTTAAACTCGTCGTGGGAACTCTCACTGCCAATGCTTTTTTTTTGTTAAATTTTCACGAAATGCGGACATCAATAATAGGTGTGTTTGCAGATATCAAGCGTTACTGTAATAGGTGCTGACACTTTTGACACCATTGCGTTTGTTATACAAATTTCTTTTATTTTATTTTCTTCTTTTAAGTTAATAAAAACGTGGTAAAAACAAAAATACATCGTAAAACATCAAAAACACTACCTATATTATGGTCGACGGATGGATTGAACCCGCGACCTTCGCGTTGTTAGCATAGCGTTTTAACCAACTGAGCTACCACCGTTGTTTGCATGGCGTCGTACAACAGTAATTAAGTAAGAATGAATTATATGTATTCATTGAAATTTATTTATTTCTTTTGTTATTTTGTCTTTATTTTAGTATTTTGTCATCTAATTCTGAGTTATGTTAAAAATTTCAAGTCTAAATCTTATCAGGAAGTTGGTTTAAAATCAATTACAAAGTTCCGTCCGACATACACGAAACGCGATATAAGAACGTGGTAAAATATGATAAATTTAATTTGTCAAATTTTCTGACAATGCTTTCTGCAATTGTTAAAAATCTCATGTGTACCAGACTAAACTACCAGAGCATCATCCGTATAATCGGCGCCTATGTCTATAAATACACGATATACTTTTACACCGGCTATTTGTTCGAGAGTTATCATCGAACAATATCGCGTATATTCATTAGGATTCTCAAAAAACGATTATAATCTCGTTTAATAGTAGACGTACATATATAATATTATCATTAGTACTTTTGTGTTTATATCAGCTGTCAGTATTAATGTAATGTCTGACAATTATATCTACTATAATTCAGTGGAAAAAAATCCATTAAAATGTATTTAAAAATAATATTTATTACTTATATGTATTAGCATTATGTATTGTGACTAAATAAAGTTGTTCTATACGGAAATTAATGATTGAAGCTTAAAATATTTAATATCTTATTAAATATGTATACCTACGTTAAAAACTGTTTAATTTTTTTCATTGTAACACAATATGCGATTGAAATCTTTGAAACATTATCCAAATAAAATTATATGATGGAACATAATAATCGTAAAAGATTGAGGCTAATCTAGTTTCCTTTTTTGTGATTTTTTTCAAGTTTTTGAGTAGGCACTTTGCACGGTAACAAGACGGAAGAATTTTTGTCTGTCTGCCTATTTGTACCAGCAGTATTATGCACGCTTACTTTCGATGACAATACATTAATTTCATGTCTACGACTTGATGATAAAGTCAGGAGAGAAAGAACGACAAGTTGTGGATGATGAAGGTTTACCGTGATTATGCTATTTTTGCTTAGCTTGACTATTTCCACGCATCCTGGGAAATTTCGTGAAATGTAATATCTTAAGAAAAATGTGACTTTAATCACAGACTTAACAAAATAAATATACCTATACAAAAATTTTAACAATTAGATATTTTAGATTGAAAATCATTATTTCAAATTAATGTTTAAAATATAGTATATTACACAAGCCAGAAAGTTTGACATTCTTGCACTGCGCGTCATGATGCCCGAGGCGAGTCGAGGACATTATGACGCGCATTTCAAAGCTCTCAAACCTTCTGCCCGTGTGGTGTATACAATTTTTCTTCATAGCTCGGTCAAAAGTATAATTAATGTTATTACTAAGTGTACTTTCGACCGACGTTTGAAGAAAAATTATTTTCATAAAATTTGAGTCAAAAAAGTGTGTTATTTTCTCGTTACATCAGTATACAAAGATAACAATCGTGGGTTAAGCTGTGTACATGTATCGCGTTTACATATATGCAGGTATACCTACCTGGTAATATAAATTGTGTAGAAGTAATAATAAAGCAGCACCTAAACGCGAGTAAGGCAATTAGCTACGAGAGGAAAACAAATCATAATAGAGATACCAAACTAAAGTAAACAGGTAGCTGGGTACCAACTGAATGGACTGATAACGCGACGACTCCGTCGGCCGGTGTCGCATCTCCGCCGCCCCGCTGCGCTCCGCTCTCATCGGGCCTCATTAGTGACTCGCCAGCGGCGTACGTCGTCCACCCTCGGTGGCCCGACAGGACCGCATCACATCCTGACAACTGCTCACATTATTCGATATTAGTTATAGTTATATTATATATAATTTACTAGCGGCTCGAATTTGTAGATTGTCACCGTTTCTTCGTCGACTTACATTGAAAAATTGATATCCACGAAAAGCACTTAACCTCAAAATGGGTATAGTAAGTTATCCATAAATGATATAGACATTTGCTACTGCGGGATTTTCTGTAGACCTATAAAAGAGGAACAATTCCACCGTACATTGTTTTGTTATATTTCAAAGGGATTTTCGAGGAAAGATCCCAGTCAGCTTGATTTTTCTGACATCTTCAACAATCATCGTCATATTTCAACCAATTTACACAAAACATTAACGAACTATACAATAAATCTTTCTCTTGAATCACTCCGTCCATTGGTGAAAACCGTATGAAAAACTGTGCGGTAGTTTTTGAGTTTATCGCGTTCAGACAGACATCCAGACTAGACGGGGGGACTTTGTTTGATAATATGTAGTGATGTAGAAATATTTGTTTTCAACTGACACGTTTGTTCTTTCACAGTAAGGTTTGTCTGACAATTTTAGCGCACGTTAGAGTGAATTGGATTCGTGCGTTGTTGAACTAGATAGGGACGCTGGAAATGAATTGCTGCTGCAGTGATCGTTACAGGCAGCTTTACTTATGTAGTGTAAAATACACGGTCCCTTTTTTTTACTCGACAGCGACTAGAAAGTGGTTTGTTTTTTCGTAGACTGTAAACGGCTTGGCGGATTTAAAAAAAAATGTGGTCCAGATTTTGTCATAGTCTCTGAAATGAGTCTGGTTATATATGAAATAACATAAAATTTAATATGGCGGAGCTTAAAAATCAAAAGACATTAATAGCGTGATGGATTTGGATAAATGACGTGTCGATTGATTCGTCGTAATCACTCCAAAGAGTCTAATTAGCTTGCGATATTTAAAATTACAACAAGGTTTCTGGAAAATAGTTTTCTTGCGAAATTTAGATTATAAACGAGAGAAAAAGCACTTCAAAGATTTTTATCTGTTTGTTTATTTGCACTGGAATTAGTTGTACCGGCAGAACGTATTTTAATGAATTTCGGTGCACTAGCAGTCGGTACCGTATTTTTGACGTATTGTTTCATCCCGCTCCATTTGGATTAAATAGTGTTCCCTTCAAAACCAACGTTCATTAGAGCTAATACCAAGGAAAAAACTGGACTCGCTAAAATTTTTGTTTTTGCAGTATTTTTTTGTCACATTTTTTTGTTGGAGTTTTTAAAAATGTTTTTAACATGTTTGACGCGGAATTGTTTACATGAAAAAGTTATTTATGACTCGAATTGCTGGTAAAATGATAAAGTTTAATATGAAATTAACGATAAAAACCTGTTAATTTATTTATTTTTGTCGAAGACACGTTCGCCTTGTTTCCAATAACAAAATATTCATCGAATGTATTTTTATATCTACACGATATATCAATTAGATAAGACTAAGAGAGAGCACATTGCTCAAGTCTCATTTGAATATCTTATAATGAAATTAAAATGCCAGCGCACACTTCGAACGAGGATCCGGTCCTGTTGGTGTAAGCCTCAGTGTTTTTGTTCTCAGTTCACTCAGCATCACTTATAAGCCATCAAAGATAAATGATATAATGTGTTGGTAGCCGTCAAGCCAACAAACTGAACAGCATAACACACTGTTCTTGGGTCGTTCATTTATCTCACCGAATGTTATTTTAATTTATTTGAAATGCGCTGATTGCACGCTTTGAATTACTACTCCGTTATATCATACCACTGTCAGGTGAGCTGAGGGGACGTCCATTACTTCAGGGGTGTCAGATTGATGTTTCTAAAGAGCCATTTATAAGACTTAGGGCGCGCCAGACTAAATTAAAAACGAAAGCACATACTAAATTAAAATTGCATTATTTATTTAGTTTAAATAAATTTTCATATAAAGGTAATAAAAACGGTAAATTATTTTTTGCTTGAGGATCCAGCACTTTTAAAAAATGCCATCTAAAATCTTCACTGAATAGATTCAGGTTGCGGATGGCTTGACATCACTGCATTAATTATTACCTGAGCTCAAAATAGGTGGGGAGAGGCTCGGTAAAATCTCATATAAAGAGAAGAGGGGCCAATGAAAACCTCACATCAACTTTTTAATTCAGAGAGTATACATTACTAGCGGTCCGCCCCGGTTTCACCCGGGCGCGATATAATTCTGCAAAATGTATTTTATTTGCGGCCTGGCGCTAACGCAAGATTTCGATTTCGCGTCTTCAAAATTTTGTTAGACAATATAATATTTACACCCCTTTTGACCCCATTAGGGGTTGAATTTAGGAAACGCTGAAACAAGGGTTTTGGTTATTTTTAATGAAGAGTGCGTATGTTGAATTCAATGTCTCTCATTTTAACGATTTTTGATATAAGGATATCAGTAACGTTTACACCCCTTTAGGATGCGAATTTAAAAAAATCCCTTCTTAGCGGGTGCTTACGTCATGAAAGGAATCTACTATCCAAATTTCAAATTTATAGCTCAAGCGGTTTGATCTGAGCGTTGATGAATCAGTCAGTCAGGACAAACGATTTTATATATTATATAGATTATAAGGTACTGTTTCGAGTAGGAGATACGTCCGATTGGGATAAAACTTTGGACATTTCTTGACTTTGGGGACAAATGAAAAACCCCCAAAGAATTTTTGATGCAAATGCCCCATAACATTTTTATGGGGGTTTAAAGATGTTACAATGTTTAGCCACTTATTCGTGGTGATTTTGTTTGAAAGGTAGGAGGTGGTGTCCAGGGGCGACGTCTCCTAACCGTTTCTTGATCCTAGCGCCCCGTCAACACATAAGTGTGTAAAAATCGTTATATTTGATCTTCAGTGTTCAGTTTTTGTTTGTCCGTTCTGTTGTCTGTTTCTTTGATCACTGATTTGGTGACTGGCCGTGCACAGAGGTGTTCGAGTGTGAGATAGATGACATGTGTCCATTCAACATGACATCTTCAATGTTGTTTAATGTTTTATTGAATTATTATTATTTTTTACTCACTGTTTAATCAATAATACTTATGTTTAATATTCATAACAGTTCGTTGATTGGGGCGAAATCTTATCTGTTTCGATCACATTTCATTGTGGGCGTAGAATTTGTTTTATGTTTGATGTCTGGTTAGTTCGGAAATTTTTGTAAATTAATTTTACTTTTACTGAAGCGTTATTAAAAATTCTAGCTACTTAGATGAATATGGAATGACAGTTCCAGAATTTGGATTTATTGAAAACTGCAATGTTGTACATAATTAGGCAGCAGAGTTGGGTCCATAGTTGCAGTTTTAGCTCATACTTATCCAGCCGTAGATGAAATCAAACAAATAAATAAAGTAATAGTTTTACGAAAATACAAAAAAAAAATATTTGAATAAAAATGAAACCGAGCAACATAATTTACAAAGTAATTAATATAAAAATAAAATAATAAAAATAATAAAATACAATGAATTGACAATTAGGAGTATATAGTACGTTTAACGTTATAAGAAATTCCTAATAAAAAAATCGACTCTTTCGTTTTACTAAACCAAAAAATATCGTGTATATATTTAAATATATTTTTATCTCATAACTTGTCTGTACTTACAATGATATTGTTTTTTTAATTTATATTAAAATAAAATTTTCTTCCTTTCAATGATTTTTTTCTTTAGCCTAGTTTTGTGAAGGGGCAACTCGGTGATTAAACGTTACGAATGAATGTAACACTAAATCCGTGTATGCAATATAGCCACTTACACAAAATATTACACAAAAATAAAAGCTGTCGTAGGACGCCTGGCATATGTGAAACATAAATTTAAGGAAAATTCTAGAAACTAAATTTCCCCCTGTAACTAAATTTCGCCTAACTAAACTCTAGTAACTAAATTAAACGTATTAACGATCGCCATGTTCGCCACAATAACACAGATAGACACATAGTTTTGTAAAAATTAATTTGACTCTATTCAATAAACAAATTGTGATCCATTGATCGAAAATGAAGCAATACTGAACTTTTTAAAAAGTTCTGTTCTGCTTCATTTTTGATCCTTATGCTACGGATTTTTTTCCAAATACCTTTCGTTTTGTAAAAATATTCTAGAAATGTAAATGCATTTTGAAAGTTCCGTGTTGAACGCATCATGCAGGTCGGCTATGATGATTGGTGACCATATAGGAGACATCAGAAGTCCGATCATAGATTCGTTTCAATGAACTAATTAAAAAGCATCTTTTTATCATTTATAACCAACCGGTGAACGAGAGATGTCTTCAGGTCTTCTATTTTTTTTTTGTATCTCGTCGTCCGATTGATTTTTATGATTAATAACACAACGACACGCATTATTCAGGTGTCCCGTCCTGTTGACAGTATTTTACGACTGTATTCTGCAAGCAAAGTTTTTTTACCCTGGTTTCTTTATTTAAGTAGAATGATAACAAAACGTTGACCGTATAATTAATGAATATTCTTACTATTTATAGCTGGTATATTTTTAGTCCCAAAGACGTACCTACAGTATTTTTCGGGCTATAAAACGCACCTCAAATTTAAAAGATGACTTTTAGAACAATATATTTTAATGTTACTTTCGGATCATAATTTTTATTTATTGTTAACATAACTTTAGAGACGATTTATTGAAAAAAATATTTTAATGTTACCTTCGGACCATAAGACGCCCCAAAAATTTGAGTCCATTTTTCTGAAATAAAAAAAAAGATTAGAAATAAACCTATTAAAAAGAAGTGAAACTAAGAATTGTTTCTGAGGTGAAACATTTAATGTGCGCGTTTGGTTGTGATTAAAACCGTGCAATTGGCGCGACACTTTTATGGGACAACGTTTTATAGGAGGAAGTTACGTTTTTTGTGCATAAAATTAAAGTTGAAGGCGACATCTAGATAACAGGAAGAAATTTAATTACTATAGTAGTATTTTGTTAGATGACAGCGCGTGACGCTTGCTTTGATTTTAAAATGTTGGTACAATCGGTAAAATCTGATTATATTAGGGACTCAATTATGACTTCAACAAATAAAAGTTATGGTGTTTGGAATGCCGTTAACATAATCTCTGGCAAACCAAGGAAAAATTCCAAGATACAAGAGATTGAATCAAACGGTGTAGTAATAAGAAATCCAATAGAAATTGCACAAATATTCAGTAATCATTTCGTAAATATTGTACCCAGAAAAATACTTGATCATTTTGGCATTAACATAAGCCATAAATGCACCACAGCTAATGCAACATATCCTACCATATTTCTATATCCAATTTCTGATGATGAGCTGGATTTGATTATCATGAATCTTAGCAATAAAAAAAGTTGTGGAATAGATGAGATTCCTGTAAAAGTTAAACACTGTTATAATCAAATTAAAAATCAACTTATATACATGATCAACAAATCATTTGAAACGGGTATTTTCCCAAAATTACTCAAGACAGCAGTCATTGTTCCTGTGTTTAAGAATGGTGCAAAGATAAATATTGATAACTACAGACCAATAAGCCTTCTAACAGTTATATCTAAATTATTTGAGTATGCCATGCGCAATAGAATTGCTAGTCATCTTAATAAAAATAATATTCTCAGTAACAATCAGCATGGTTTCAGAGAAAATATGTCCACTACTACTGCCTCGGTTGAGCTTCTAAATTTTATCCATAAATCTCTTGACAAAGACAGATTTACGGCTGCAATTTTTTTTTATTTATCAAGAGCGTTTGATAGCCTAGATATTAAATTTCTTTTGAATAAAATTGAAAAGCTGGGACTACGAGGTAATTGTGCTAGTTGGATTAATTCCTATTTATCTAAGAGGAGAGCAATAGTTAGTATAAGCGGAGTCAAATCCACACCTGAAATATACGAGGAGGGGGTACAACAAGGGTCCGTTGCTCTTTTCACTGTTTGTGAATGATCTATGTAGTTTCGTCAATAACGACTGCATAATACTTTATGCTGATGATGTAACCCTGGGAGTTTCATCTAAGTCCTTAGAAGAACTGAAAATCGAAGTCAGCTCACTCTGTAATTTGGTTTATGACTGGTGCTACAGAAATAAGCTTATGTTAAATGCCGAAAAAACTAAGATAATGATCTTCAAAACTAAATCAGTGCCAAAGACCGCATTTGATATAAATATAAATTCCAAAAACATCCGAACTTCTGATGAATGTAGGTTTCTCGGAACCATATTGGACTCTCAGTTGAATTGGACAAGTCAAGTAAATTCCGTAATAACTCGGTTAAATAAAGTTTTCTATATTATTAAACGTCTCAAAACATGCTGTAGTATTGACGTACTTCTGAATGTATATTACGCGTATGTATATTCTATATTAAATTATAACATCATTATTTGGGGTCAATCTACGGAAATCTCTAGAATATTTATCTTACAAAAACGCATTCTACGAATAATATTTAACTTACCTTACCGCGAATCAGTCAGATCGTACTTTCTTAATTACAAAATTCTTACTGTCCACGCAATTTTCGTGTACAGTAACATTATTTTTCTTAAGAAAAATCTGAATAAATACGAATTTACGCATAATATACACGACCGTTACACACGAAATAGAGATAATATTTACTTGACTCGTCATAATTACGTGAGGTTCGAAAAAAGTCCCTATTATACTTCTGCTCATATGTATAATGCGCTCCCTGAGTCCATTAAAAATATAACACCTTTCAATAAGTTTAAAAATAAATTAAAAGTATATTTGTGCGAAAAACTACTGTACACTTTAAATGATTATTATGCTATGTCTTAACTAGTAACTACCCTGACCATGTACAAACGATTGTTTTTATGTACAATAAAAAATTATTATTATTATTATTATTATTATTTGTGTATATGCGTTGGATTATGAGTTGGCTTTTTATTAAAGGTGACAACTAGATGACAGGGCAAATATTAGTTATTTGAATTTCGCTTAATTTTTTTTTAATTTCTGTGATAAAAATTCTTCTTGCGATTTTATCAACATAATATTGTGTTCCATCTAAAATCTAGATTTTTAAAATTTTTTTTTGAACGGTCTTCGGTTTTCGATACAAAATTGTATGGACGAACAATAATTTTTTTTTTTTCAATCAAAAAGCACCATTCAGTACCTAATTTGAACAGTAATAATGCTAGGTCTCCGTTACGACTTTAATCTGAAATCGTTTTCAACTAGATGGAGATCTCCATTATTTTGAAAAGAAATGACATTCTTAAATCTGGGTTTAAGGTAAAATTCGTACCAAAACCCAGCGTATAATAACCACAAAAATGTTATGCCATATTAATATATTGCATAACATTTTTGTGGTTATTAGTAAGTCAGTGAGTGGATTGGGACAATCAGTTATATATTAAACAATTGTAGCTACATCTTGTGTTGTTTGCTTTTGTATGTTTATAAATGGTATCGATTTCTTATCAACAAGAGTAAATATTATTTTTAGTGCCTCCAAGTTTAAACGTAAAAGATAAGTGAAAATTCTTTTTTTTAATACATATGCGAGTAGATATAGATAATTTTGGTATGTTGCTTTTTAAAGATAAGCTTTCGATTTCTCAGAGACGGTTTTAAAGTAATTAATCTGCCGATGAAGTTTATTACAATAAAGTATTGATAAGTAACAAGTTTATTATAATTTATTCAAAAAGTATAACATTGTATGGTGAAGGTCCTTTTTATAGAGGCTGGCTTTAAGAGTTCTTTAGTTTTAAAGATATGTACATTCTACAATAAAAATACCGTTCAGATATAGAACTGCAGAAGATACTTGTGTTATAATTTTTAAAATGCGTTTGCATCAAGGGTAGTTATTTATTAGAAACTAGAAAAACAGACGACATGAGGTTGTGCCATGTGTTAAAGTTCAAAAGTTTTGACTTTTGGGTTGATAGGTTAACTCTTCAAGTGTTTAACTGCTTAAAATTTGTTACACTAAAGCAGTTAAAAATGGGTTCTAAGAAATATTTAATGATATTACAATCTGATTTTGTGTGAGCTTTACTGACATCTGCAGATGCGGATGCGGAATTTGAAATAGTAATAAGAATAATAATACATTTTTCAATAAATGTGAAAGCAAAAGAAAGCTTTTTCCTCCGTTTTTTTTAGTCTTTCAATAATACTCAAAATTCAATTAGTAATGCAATTTGTACTTTCTCTTAAAACAAAGTCAGTAAGGAAATGCATTTAAGAAACTATACATTGAGCAAATTCTTTTAAATCTTGTTAATAAAAAATAATCTCAACTTATTTTTAGGGTTCCGTACCTCAAAAGGAAAAAATGAACCGTATAGGATCACTTTGTTGTCCGTCTGTCTGCCTGTCAATACTCTTGGGAATCATGAAATTTAGCAAAAAGCAATGTCTTGCAGCACAAGTAAAGGGAAAAATCCGAAAACCGTAAATTTGTAGTACACCACAAAAAAAATGTTTGTAAACCGCAACAACATGCTACGTACGTACACATTAACAGTTCTAATACAAAACAAGCGTCCGCTGCCGGTGCGTTTATACAGCACAATATGAGAACTCTCGCATACAACACGGTACGACAACTAGGCTATCAGATATTGCTATGAGGTACAATACAGTTCAGTAATGCATCTGAATTCATTGCAATTACACGTTTAGTTGGCAAACTGATCGCGACCTTTGTCGATGCATGCGGACAACAGTTTTCCAACGGATAAGTGGGAAAAATCTTCGAGACTTGATTTCTGTGATGGACGAACTATTTACATACCTACAAGTTTGTACGGAACCCTCGCACTTGGCCAGTTTTTTAACCGACTTCAACAAAAAGGAGGAGGTTCTATGTTCGTCTGTATATTTTATTTTTTTTTAGGTAGGTATGTTCAAATAAAATATTTTTAACAAAAAAATTGAACCGACTTCACACTAAAAAGTAAAAAATAATTTCGTATTGAAATGTTTTGGAGTCGGTGTCAGCCAAAATGAAATTTATTCCGAGAACTACACCGGCTCCAAAACATTTCAATACGCAATTATTTTTTACTTTTTAGTGTGAAGTCGGTTCAATTTTTTTGTTAAAAATATTTTATTTATTCAATATTATATTACACCGCATGTAGTTATTCAATCTATAAGCCTCTCTATACATGCCAATGTGTTGATCATGAACCAGTTACTGTGATCTCATGATTAACACATAAAATATACACGTATAATACGTGCGGTACACATAATATGTAGTTTGCGAGGGAGGGCAGGCTGCTGTTGTACTGTCGCGTCGAACTCGCTAACAAGGCTGTCCACACCTGTCGGAATCAATGCATCGCGCGCTTCACTCTCCTTCCCTCTTTTACACCTATATGCCCCGTGTGTGCCTTTTGAACGTCTCAAAGATGCATCTCTTGTGTGCAGATGCACCGTGAGTCTGTGTTTATCCCAACGTATTAATATTAACTTACGTAATATAACGAGTGTTCTTATTATTTCGATGTACATATTTTACCAAGCCATCGATTTAAAAATGCATTGATTTATACCACGCCAATTATATTGGATAAATGAACTCATTCCGGTCTGAAGTTGAAGTATTTTATTTTGTAAAGCAGAAAGCAATGGGAAATAAATACGTGTCATATTTTGTGATCTGTTTTCGACTGCATCGCGAGAAAACGATAGGATACGAATGTTTTTTGTTCTCTATAAAATTACAAAGCAAATAACAATTTACTCTAAATTGTTTAGGAGATCTGGTGAATCAAAGTTTGACCTAAAATAGTCAAAAATCATCGAAAGGTGCCATTTTTTGTTCATTGTAATAAAATATACCTAGTCTATTATAAAGATATTCTAATGTTTCTCTTTAAAAAAGTCAATAGACAAAAAGTCTATACGGCAAATGGCTTTCATTTTAGATCAAACTTTGGAATGACTAATATTTCCCCTATGGTATTATCGTATTAAAAAAATTAGGAGCCGTCGTGAGACGTCTGGCAGATGTGAAATATACATTTAAGCGAAATTCTAGTAACTAAATTTCGCCTCGTCAACTAACGAATTTAAATATAGCCCTGTAACTAATACACAGTGTGTGTCTCGAATTAGATGTATCTTGCTCATTGTTAGTTTCAATTGCAATATCACCTATCTCTTGCGTTGTTTGTGTAGGTACTGAAAAAGGAAATAAAATTTTATTAGTTTTATTTTTTTATAAAAATAGAAGAAAGAAAAAGGAGTTAAAATATAAACCGCTTATTGACAAGTAAACACATTTCTAACCTCAAATGAACAATTATAACATAGAATAGTAATAAAATAATGGTATTAATACCTAATTACTTAACTAACCTTTGGTTTGAATCAGTAGATTGTGTTGTGTAAATCATTTTAATGCAGCTTGCACTATAATAGTGGACAAGCAGTAGCGCGCGCACATAGGTACAGATAAATGCGATTTCCATGGATTTTCTGCCAAACGCCCCAATAGATGTTTCACATCAAAAACATACCATGTGTGAAAATGTGGCAGACTGCACATCTTGGCTGCATCTTGGTGCAGACCTGTTGCTGTTATAAGTTTTTGCAAAATGTAAATTAAATACCGGATTTTAAGCGCACTATTTAACAGCTTAAAAATCTGAAACATCGCACCTTAATATGTAAATAAAATTGTATGGGTACGTGTCGGAATAAAATAGGAGGCGCGGGCGTGATATATATTGTGGCATGTTTGTGTGTATATGTGTTAACAACACAGCACAATTATCGGCGCGTTCATATCTCTAGCTCTTAATAAATCTAAGTTTGACGTGTACGAGAACCAATCGGTCTCAGGTAATCTCTTCACAATGTATTGCATTTGATGAAGTTCTACTTTCGACCATATACTCATGGATAAGCTCGAGCCGTATCAATATTGTATGGTTAACACGGGGAACCACCATATCAGTATATTATGCAGCCTACGGGTTTCATAGGGTCGCCAGATCGTCTATGGAAGTAAACGTGAAATAATATATTTATTTTATTACATTTTTTCAAGTAATTATTATGCTCAATATTATTATGCTCAATTAATTATTATTTGAAAAATGCTCATTAGGCACAATGTTATATAATAGCATGAAAAATTGCGCACAGTAGGCGGTGCTGAAGTCACGCACCCATCGAATTTATGCTTTTGTGTAAATCTAAGGATATTTGTGAAAGAGTTTAGGTACACGCCATTGGCAACAATGTGAATGGACTCGAGCGGCCCATGGTGTATGGTTGACGAGTACTACATAATGTAAAAAAACTGACAAAACTATTCTGAACTTGGTGGTAAAAAGATTTATTTACTAAAATTAAATACCAATAAAACAAGCTAAAAGTACTTCTCTAAAAATAATGAAAAATGAAAAAAATAAATAACGCAAAACAAACAAATTCTAAAACAAAAATAATACACAAAATATTTATATCTCACAGATGTCTATTTATCTCTTAATGTTTATATTTATGTCACTATATTTATGTCGCGCACTGTTTACTGTCACTGACACTGACTGATTCGTGAGTGGCTTCCTTGCCTTCCACGGTAGCGCTGTTTATATCGGTTCTTCAGCCGCATTCTGGAACATTCACCAACTTTCTCGAAGCTACGGCATTCTTTTATGCGGTTCCAATAAGAATGCGCGCATTGTTGTCTGTGCGATTCCGATAACAATGCGATTATTGTTGTCTACGCGACTCTGACAACAATACACTGCCGTCGCCGCCAGTGGTGTCTCGTTCCAATAATATGCACAGCTAGGAGGCGTTGTTGACTGTGTTGCATTCTGCACGGACCTGCTAATGGAATGATCGCTTTGCCCTGCATTGCTGATGATAAAAAGCACTAATCGTCAGATCTGTACGTTTAATTGACACGTTGACTGTAATGATGCTCCCGTGTTTTAGTCAAACATTTTTTGCGTGATTCGAATCAATATGCGAAATAACGTTCTGCACTACAATGGCGCTGTTTTACCATCTTCACTGGAGTTGGGAATAATCGTTGGTTTTAATAAATAATCGGAAGGTTACTATTAGAATGATTCAATCGAAATGATTCCTTCGCATTATGTATGTTGTGAATGTTTCAACTATCGAACGAATTGGCTCTCGATTTCGATTGTTAGTCTTGAGAGAGTCGCCTACATTCAATGCTTCATAGTACAGACGAAGATAAAAGACGTAAGTAATCGTATTCAGTACTGTGCAATGCATTAGTATCTCGAGATCTCCAATGAAACGATTTATTCAACGCAGAAAATGTATCCAAATATATGTCACTTATTTAACGTGAAACAGTGTATAAAACAGATGTTGCATTAAAAAGTTCAAGTTTGTCTCAAGTCGATGATTTACGGTCATAAATTCCACATGTGTTTCACTTTTGAATGATTTAAAGCAGTGATGTCAAAGATACGGTTCGCGGGCCGGATCCGACCCTCAAACCATCTTAATACGGCCCGCAACCAGAATCTATCCAGTGAGAATTCTAGACGGCATTCGATGCCACTACGTATTTTTAAAATTGCTGGATCCTCAAGCGCAAGATAATTTACCCTTTTTGTTACCTTTTGTATGAATATTAATTTGTTATTTTTAACGTGTTCATTGCTAAATTATAAATAAATATTTTGTTAAATAAAAAATAAAGAATAGTTACTTCTTACCACAACAGTTTTCTTCAGCAAACATTAAGCTTAATGTTTGCTGAAGATGAGAGCATAGCTCCCGAAATTTACATCCGCTAAGAAAACTGTTGTGGTAAGAACTAACTATTCTTTATTTTTTATTTTTGTTTCAACCACAGTGTCTTAATATTTGTATATATAAATATTTTGTTGCAAATAAAATATCATTTTTTTCATTCTTGTTACAACATGTTTAAAAAAATTTATGAAAAAACTAATGCTGGGTTGTAGAAAGGATTGTCAAAAAATTTGATTTGACAATGACCTTAGATTGTGATTCTATATTTACAGTTTCCATACATATCAGGAGCAATCTAATGTCGTATTTAATTCTAGAACATTAGAAATTAGATTGTACTCATAAAAAAACAAATGATTTTTCTATATAGAAAAAGACCTCTTTTCAAGCTAGACTTTGATCAAAATGTTGGTTCGAAGTGGAAACTGTCTAAAAAAAGATGCTAAATACAATGTAAATACGGTGTCAGAAATATATCGTTCCAATCGATTAATTTATTTTTCGAGCAGGCTCGATTAAAAACTCTACTATGCTTTTAATTTGGAGGTATTCACAATCTAAGGTCATCGTCAAATCAGAATTTTTGGGAACCCAGCATAATTGTTTAAACAACCGATTTTGTTTCATTATTTTTTTTTATTTTGACTCTTGATGCCAAACATAGGTAGATATCTATTCCAATTCACTCTTGGGAATATACCTTTGTCAAACAAGCGACATTTTTTATTAACTGTCAACTTCTTTGTTACAAAATACTGCATTTTTTGCGAAAAATAATTATCTATGTTGAGATCAGACTGTGAACTGCACACATTTTAAGCGTGATATGATGAATTGTTTTTATGATTAAATCACTGAAGATACATTATTTATCCAGATAATCTTGTCATATTTGTTTAGTTCCAATGTCAGTAAAATTGCTAAGATTTTTACCAAAACATTCGTAGTGTTAAATAAATCCATATTTTTAACCGACTTCTAAAAAGGAGGAGGTTATATGTTCGTCTGTATATATATATTTTTTTTATGTATGTTCACCGATTTCTTAGTCAATTATGGACCGATTTTCAAATTTTTTTTTATTCGAAAGAGTGCACTTCCGAGGTGGTCCCGTCGGAACCAAGTCAGGATCTGATGGTGGAATCCGGAGAAATCGAGGGAAACTCAAATTTTACCCATTGCAATTACTTCATACAATCATATCATATTATTTATTATTATTATTATTTATTATTAATATTATAAATGCGAATGTAAGTTTGTTTGTTACGCTTTCACGCAAAAACTACTTAACCGATCATCATGAAACTTTGCACATACACTCTTGAAGGTATTAGAAGTAACATAGGATACTTTTTATTAAAAAAAAATAAAAATTTTTTACGAAAAATAAGAAAGGGTTGAAAACATTTTTTGGGCCCAAAAATACCGAAAAATTTCTCCGAATCGTTTCAAAATTGAAATTTAACCCTTTAGTAATGATTAAAATGTGCTATTAAAATTTCATTAAAATCGGCCCGACAGGACCGGACTTACAAATTTTATGAAAACGAAATATTATAAATGCGAATGTAAGTTTGTTTGTTACGCTTTCACGCAAAAACTACTTAACCGATCATCATGAAACTTTGCACATACACTCTTGAAGGTATTAGAAGTAACATAGGATACTTTTTATTAAAAAAAAATAAAAATTTTTTACGAAAAATAAGAAAATTTGTACCTCAACCCCTGATATGCATGTCAAAAGTCGATTTCCATATCAATCGCGGGCGTAGCCGCGGGTAGCGGCTAGTAACTGCATAATTTTTAGTGTTAGATTATCTAACACTAAAAAGAGTGAAATAAAATATTTTTAACAGAAAAATTAAACCGACTTCAAAATATGCACTAAAAAGTAATAAAATAATTGCATTTTTGGAGTCGGTGTCAGCCAAGGAAACACTACAATATACCTAGCAATAATAACACCGATTCCAAAAATGCAATTATTTTATTACTTTTTAGTGCATATTTTGAAGTCGGTTCAATTTTTTTGTTAAAAATATTTTATGTTATTCTGTTAATGAGAAATAACAGTGACAATCAATACTGATATGAAAAATTGTAACGCGTTCCCAAATTTTTGACTGTCTATTTGGTATCAACAATACTCGAAGGCGGCTGGATCGATTTTGATAAAACATGGTACACTATCATTCGATACTCAAATTTATGGTATAAAGTTTCCGTCTACAGTCGAGTTATTATAAGACTTCCATCAAAATCATCATTAATGCGAATGGATCCCTTTTAAAAACCTTAAATTTAAAATTTGGTTTCGGTTCGTTCAACGTTGTCAGTCTGACAGAACAGATGGACGGATATCTAGAACTCGTTTTTCCGCTACGTAACGTTAAAATTCATTAAAATTTTGAAAAAATTTTTTTTCTTTATTACAACACTCTCTTCTTTTCAAAAATAAAAATAGTTATTTTGTACGGAGTTTTGGTGGTGGCGTTGAAGGTATAGCAAATCTTAGGTGACTTTACGGTGTCCTTGCCAACCATTAGGAGCGCCCGGTGCATCATCATGCAGCCAAGAGAGTAGACTAGTCACATCAGATTGCATTTGCGCTGTATAGTTTTTTCCTCTCGGCCAGATTATCTTCAATACAGATCTTTCTTTTTATCGTGACAGGTAGGTAGGTTTTATGTTCACAAAGAGAGCTCTGGACTTGCACACATTTATATGTATTTATCATAAACAAACTATCTTTCCTTCTAGATAATTGTAAAGATATTTTTGTCTAGGCTTTTAACGTTTTCAGAATTGGGATTTGAACGTTTGATAATAATGTAGAACAAAAGATAAGCATCGTTGGATTTATAATGTATTTTGGTTAGTATCAGGGTCGTACGTACGTCGGTATGGAACTGTAGATACAACAACTGATCATAGTCCAAACTCCGATCGTATAAACGTCTACTGAACGCATATATTATATGTATAATAATCACTATATCAAGCATTGTATATTTACTCAACGTGCGGTGAGCGAAGGCAACAATGCGTCTCTTTTCGAAGTAATTCCGTGGCTATTTCAACAATATATTAGCGAGAATATATCTCTTTATAGTTCTATAGTGTTAGCCAATCAGAACCAACGGGTTCTTACGACGAAAAAGACAGAAATGTATCCTTGCACCCTAATGGTTCGATTGCGATTTTATTCCTATGCTTGGTATATAAATAAAAATATATGACTGGGCGACACTATTAAAATTTTATTATTGACATTTATGATGAAAAACAGTGGCAGACTAATTTGGTTTTTTTTTTGTATCATTTTTTGTGGATAGTATGTCGATTACTAAACCTACTTGCTGGTACAGATTATAGAGAAGTATCAAATAATTTATAGTTATCACGTCTGCCTTGCTATTTTTATTTTTGGATACCTAGCAGACTGCTCTCTAAATGGATATCTTCATTGATCAATTTAAGAGATCTCTCAAGTATGCAAAAAAATAGTAAGGAAAACGGCGATAATTGTAAATAATTCAATATTTCTCTGCAATCTGCATAAATTTCTTCAATTAGTGATGAACCGTATTCTAGATACAACAAAGATTGTTGTATTTCACCATATTATCTGTTAAATTCAATAATACATACTAGCTATATATTATCGCGTTAAAATAAAAACGCTTTTCGTAGAGACCAATTGTGCAACGTAAATCGACGAAAAAACGGTGGCAATCTACAAATTTGGGCGAAGCCAGACCGGACCGTTAGTACAGATAAATAAAGAAAACCTGCTGGAGATATATTAAAATGGCCGCGAACTTTATTTTTTGAGTATTTTTTTAAAACTTTTTTGGTTTCCAGTTTCTGTCAGTTAATTTTTGGTAATGACAAACCACAAAATTTTCTTTGTAGAAAAAATTAAATCGTGTAAATAACATTGCAGTGGAAAAGTTCAAATTTTAAATGTTATCGTTTTAAATATTTGCTATCATGATTTGTGATATTATTGATTTATAAAAGGTGCAGTTATGTAAATTTAAACATTTTCTTAATGATAATAATGTTTAACTAAGGTGATCTTTAGATTTTTAAATACGAAAAGTCATACAAAAAAACAAGTATAGCTACACTCTACAGAATGATTGGTTTTCTTGTAGAAATTTCTTGAATTTCATGGGAGAGCGCCTTTCAAAATTTGTCTGTATTGCTAAAAATTTTGTGTACCCTTACGTTTAATAAAACGTTGCTGTCAAAATAGACGTTAAACATCAGCGAAGCTAGTTAACAAATATTTTTAAGCTAAATAATAAATACATTTTAGCTAATTTCATGAAACGGTACTGTTTTAGTTTTTTTTTTAGCATATTAAAGTATATTATAAAAAATTACTCGCGTGATACCAAGTAATCTTCATTTTTGATTGGAATTGTTTGATATGATAAATATTATAGATTTTAGTGTATTGACCGTAGAACTAATAAAATCATTAACTAATTAACTAATCATTAGATGCAGATAATAATTATCGTTAAATTAATAACAAAATTGATCATCCGACATCAACCTAATTTATTTTAAAGAAATGATAAAAGATTGTGTCTAAAAATAGCACGTGTAAATTTCGTGTTACAACTTTTTTGTTAAAGACACTTGTGTGATCATTTATAGCCTTAAAATTAATTTAAACTTCAATAGCTGAAAATTGTAAAATAATTTTGATCAATACTAATTTGTAAAATAATATAGAGGAGATTTTGATCATTAAATGGTATAAGCTATTATAAATTCTAGATAAAAAATTTTACAAAATAATTTCTTCAAAAATGTATTATTACGCGACGACCCTTTCGGAAGGCTGTCTTTATAAGCATCGACTTTACTACATTTAAAACTTACAGTTTGGTCCTAAAATATATTATGGATAACTAGATTAAAGTAAATTTATTAGATATGCACAATTTTCAGTAGTATAGCAATCTACTAATGATGAAAGAATACTCTAAGGAACCCTAAGTTGATGCCAGTTTATAGATATCAGTATTGATAATTTCGATTCGATGTTCTTATTTTTTGTGATTAATAAACGGCCGCCTCTGCTTTTCAGCTGGTGGTCTTCTTACATAACTTACATATTAAAATCGACATCGGTATGAGAATCGCTTGTAGATATCGTGCCAATATATCTGTGCAATGAATTCTTCGCATCCAATATAATGCAGTTTACAGGTGTACAGAAATACTACATCGATGTGTGTAAAATATCACTCGTGTGGTAAAATATATTTTTCATCTCCGTTATTTTGAATGAACAATGTTTTATCAATAGGAATCGTGGAATTTTTAACGAGTCATGGAAATCAGAAAAATGGAGAAATGTTATTTACTGATCAAAGAAAAATATTAATTAAGTTGTTGAAGAAAATCAAAATAGAGTAGAATTAATTTATTTTCAAATTCTTCTTCATTCTTAGACCTCACTTCGTGGCAGTCATAGATTAATCAGAAAAAACCCTTTATCAATTTGAGGAGACACTTTGCCTGAGAAGTGAGGACTAAAAACTTGGAAATATGGGAGTAAAATCAGTTGCAAAAAATAAATTGTGTTGAAAATACATGATTAAATAGTGGTGTTTCATTTTGCAAATATAAATGGAGGGTAGTCTCTTTCGATCGCCATAATAATAATATTTTCATTTGCAAAAAACTGAGGAAACATATGGTACTGACACCTTCCCTTCTCCTTAACCCGACAGCGTTTCCGCGGAAACTTTTACCATTCCAACCCACAAGTGGGGAATGGTACTAGTTTAGGTCAAAAATCACTTTTCAAAAATTTTACAATATCTTTCCGTTTTGAGGTCCCCCGAATCCAAAAAACATATTTTTGGAAAATCTCTGTGCGTCTGTTAGTCTGTTTGTCTGTGAACACGATACAGGTCAAACGGATGAGCGGATTGAAACTAAATTTTGGGAGGATGTTTGGTATGTAAATATGAAGAGCCCTATTGTTTTTGGGGAAAATCGGCGCATGTGCAGAAGAGATATATGCTAAAACGGTATTTTTTATATAATAATGGTATACTTTTCATAACGGCTTATTATTCTATTTATTTTTTCAAGAAAGTTTTGTTAAACATTTTTTTTTCCAAACTTTATAGTTTTGGAAATATTTTGAAAATAAAAAAAAATCATCCGCTCTTTTGTTTTATGGATCTGTCAGAAATAAACTAGTTAGGCATGCTTTGATTAATTTTTACATGACGTGGAACATACTATGTAGGTAACCATGGCAACGAATAGTTAATATCATATTGAATACTAGCTATTACCCGCGTCACCTCACGCGATATCAGAAATTTTATTTTCTTTATTATAATCAAATGTCAACATTTTTGAAGTTGGAATGGTCCCGTCGCCCAATTGGCTGGAATTTTTTTCACCACATACAGACCAAAGGGTACTTAATAAACAATTTGTGATACTCAAACCTTAGTTGTTATTTTGTTTTTTTTGATCTTCCGGTTACGGTATTTTTTTGGTCTTAATTTTACTGTACTTATTCAATACGAAATGACATCTTCAACTTTGAAATGATCTCAAAAACCTTCTATAGTTCGTGGATCACCTTTATACGTTATGTCTACGTTGTTGGCAATCGCGGCGTGGCGGCGGCGGCGGCGATGGGACAAGCGTGTGTTGGCCAGGGAGAGCGCGACCGCGACCACTTTTCACGTGAGAAAACAGTGACACTTGCACAAATCGACGACATACAACCGAACAACAGATGCGTCCGATGATAACGGAGCGCGTTCTAAATCAGCGCGACCAATACACACACCGCCATCGCCGTACGATTGTGTTGTGTGCCGTGCACGCCGCGCAGTGCTGTTTGCCTGTCTTTCTTCTTGCTCGATTCGCAACTACATTCGTCTTCACAAAGATATCAAGCCTAAAGTTCAATAAATAAACGATTTTTTTTTAAAAGAAGCTTTTATTAGTTGTTAATAAAAATGAACTAAAAAGTTCAAAAAATAATTTTATTCCGATTAGAAATAAGTCGTTTTATATTTACTTTTGACAGTCTCAAGTTTTCAAATAAAAGCATCTCTCTCTCTCTTACTAAACGACTTATTTCAAATTGAAATAAAATTAATTTAAAACTTTTTAGTTCATTTTTATTAATAACTAATAAAAACTTGTTTTTTAAAAAAAATATCGTTTATTTGTTTTCTTATTAAAAGTGCGTATGCAAAATTTCAACTCCATCGGATAACGGGAAGTAGTTAAATGTGCGATTTGCATTCAGGCGAAAGTCGGAACGGTCAGTTATAGTTATTATAATATTGTATTGTTATCGGAACTACATACGTGTGCAAAATTTTATCTGAATCGGATAACGAGAAGTGGGTCAAATTTAACTTGTAAGATTTGATTTCAGACAGGTGAAACTAAATAAAAGCTTGTAAAAACTAAGGAACACGGGCCCTTTTTTTCTGTATTTAAGCTGCACACGAGGCTGGTTTTGCCCTACGTGATTTTGCTGCTAAATTTTGTCTTCACACGATACGTGCTTGAAAGCTGAACTTGTAGATGGGTGTGGTGCGCGCGCAATGACAGTTCGAATGTTAACCAGTATCGTCTCTGAACAGAACACACACTATGATGCCATGTTTGTGGACGTTTGCCCCTGTCGCCCACGTGACAAGATAGCTTTTTCTGATTGATTCTTGCTCAAAGCTTGGAGAGAATCAAGCATGAAAAATAGCTCCGCTTCTAATTTTGAAATCCAGTTTGTTATCACGCAGCGGAGCCCACAGTGGAGCCATTTCTATCATCGACGCCAGTACGGCAGCCAGTACAAGTCCCAGCAGCCAGTACAAGTCCCAGTAGCGAAATCAGCGGTAAACCCAGCCTTGTGTGCAGCAGCCCTAACGACCAGGTTGAATTTCCCCGGGCGGGGACGAGTTCGCGATCGGCGTGTTCTATGGGTTGGCTTTCTTGAATGTAACATATTTTAGTTTTGGTGTGAAACTAAAATGATTCCGCATTTTTTACAAAACTGTCGCGGGCTGCATTGGGGAGACTTGCCGACCGTTGGATTAGCGTATTCAGCGGCACCAAGTAAATTTCATGACTTAATTTGGCCATAGTGTAGTTCTGTACGAAAAAGTAGTTTGCTTGTAGCGGTGCCACTGTTAAATGCCGACGAGCGGTTGGTACATTGTATGCTAAATAAACGATATACAGAGTGATTCAGGACGAGGTATCAATATTTTAGGTATACGTATTCGGGGACCCAAAATAAACATAAAAGTTCCTATAAAGATGGGTCCTATTCTGAACCGTTACAGAGATACAGGGGTATTTACAGCATGATGAAGCCCCTGCGCAAAGTACAACATTTATTAAACAACTTTCCAGACCTTAATCCTTTGCATTATTGTCTTTCGGGGCGGTTTAAATCATTGGTATATTCAAGTAAAGTAAACACTAGAGATTCATTACTCGATCAAATAATAGGATAGGATAAAAATTACATTCTATTTACAAATTAAAAACAAAGATTTTGTCAGCAGCGTTCCTTTTACCGGCTGCAAGGTTGAAAAGAATGCAAATATAATACAATACACTATTTATTATTTATGGGAAAAATTAAAAAAAAACCCAAACTATAGAGAAAAAAAAAAAGAAATCCAAACTTAGTCTTGTGTATATAACATTATAATTTTTAATGTTTGTCTAGTAGGTGTTTTATTCTTTTATGTTTGCCATTAGGAGCACCACTATCATAATTTCCTATATCACTAATAATTTTAATAGCACTGTTTTTACAACATTCGAAGAATTTGGTTGTCATTTTGTATATTATGTGTTCTTTCAAGACTGTCATGATCAAATAATAAATGCAGCAGCAATTAATTATATAAGAAACAAATCCACATCCATTCATAGAGCGACCCGAGCTGTTTATCAGAGAGCTGACTTGTGCTTAGAAGTAAACGATGGTATTTTTGAAATCTATAAAACCCAGCCTACCTGTTATAAATAATTTAATAAAAATTTTAATTTAAATATTTTGTTTACCCTTGTATCTCTGTAACGGTTGAGAATAGGACCCATGTTTATAGGAACTTTTATGTTTATTTTGAATCTTCGAATACGTACCTAAAATATGGAGATTTCCTCCTAAATCATTCTGTATATTATATAGATATGTACCTAAATTTCAATACTGTACTGCGACTGCTCACAGAAATATGCGATACATATGAACAATTAAGGATTCGCATCAATGAATCACGCGAATGCTGCGACATTGCACACGTATTTATCAAGTGTGAAGTATCTATAACGATTTATCTGTGCCCAAAAAACAAAACTCCCTTGGGTCAAAATTAAAATCCGCTTAGTAAGCTTATCCGAATGCTTATGAAATTTATAATGCTTACCTGTTTAATAAGTAGCAAGTTTTTATGCTAGTGCTCTAGCATCGAGCGTCTGTTTTACAAAATGCTTTAATGAGTGGGAGTGCACAATATACAGGGTGTTTGGCACATGAACCGACACAATTTTTTGGGGGGTTCTCGTGGTCATTGTGATCATTTTAACCCCAATGATTTTTGTCCTAAGTGTCATGATTATCGAGATACGATTTTTTTAGTTATTTTCGAAAATCGGCCTAAAAATTGCCTTCAAAAAATCGTAACCTGTTTGTTTTTGGTACTAGAGACACGAAAATACATTTATTGAGTTCTCGAATGACTCTTTGTTCTAAATGAATCATAATTTTATGCAAATAGTATCAGGAAAAAGACCCTATGGACTTTTAAAGTGCCTGTATTAATAAAAACCAGTAGAAAAAAATAATTTAAAAATCATTTAAAAAAAATTTTACGGGTATTTAGAAATTAGTTTTGTTTAGAAAAATACTCCACTTTATCCTCTTTTCAACGATATGCCACATGTCATATTTATCATTCAGAATGTAGCCAAATTAAATATTACCAGTTTGCAAGAGTCAACTCGTGCGCCAAAAATATCAAGTCAGGTAGTCAGCCGTTATGGATCTAGGATGTAAATAACAAGTCTTGTTTCACTTTTCATTAAACGATATTGACTGTTAAACAGGTAGACAATGATTACAAAATTTGCTCAAATTGTGCCCCTCCACATCGGATACAAGCACGACACCTATTTTTAATTTCAACAGTTGTTGTTCTCAAAAGCATTTCCCTTTTCATTATTTCAAATGCAGCATCTATTCTTTCTATTAAATTTTCTCTGCTGGGTACCTCCGTTGCGTATACTAGATCTTTAGCACGTCCCCAGGTCTAGAGATCGCGCGGGCCACGGGATTGGGCCCATTCTTCCAATCCACGAATTGATGAAAGAATAATTTAAAAACTCGCGTACTGATCGTTGGTAATGTGCCGGACAAGCGTCATTCTGAAACACTATCGGCACGTCTTCTTCGTACACAGGCACTTCTGCCAATAACTCTGGGAGATTATTTTCTAAAAATTCCAAATATGCATCTCCGTTTAAGCGTTGGGGTAAATAAAACGGCCCTATAAGATTTTTGTTATTTACATCCTAGATCCATAACGGCTGACTACCTGACTTGATATTTTTTGGCGCACGAGTTGACTCTTGCAAACTAGTAATGTTTAATTTGGCTACATTCTGAATGATAAATATGACATGTGGCATATCGTTGAAAAGAGGATAAAGTGGAGTATTTTTCTAAACAAAACTATTTTCTAAATACCCGTTAATTTTTTTTTAAATGATTTTTAAATTATTTTTTTCTACTGGTTTTTATTAATACAGGCACTTTAAAAGTCCATAGGGTCTTTTTCCTGATACTATTTGCAAAAAATTATGATTCATTTAGAACAAGGAGTCATTCGAGAACTCAATAAATGTATTTTCGTGTCTCTAGTACCAAAAACAAACAGGTTACGATTTTTTGAAGGCAATTTTTAGGCCGATTTTCGAAAATAACTAAAAAAAATCGTATCTCGATAACCATGACACTTAGGGCAAAAGTCATTGGGGTTAAAATGATCACAATGACCACGAGAACCCCCCAAAAAATTGTGTCGGTTCATGTGCCAAACACCCTGTATATTTCATACAATGTGTACCTACGAATTAACAAACATGTAAAATCGATTCAAGAGGAATCCATATAATTACAAAAGAACTTCAATAATATTCAAACTTAAACATGTTATGAATTACGGTCGAATTTAGACCACTTGACGACCAGTACGGTGATTAAAAATTTTTTTTATTTTTTTTTTGTTTTGATCTTACCCTTCAATTAATGTTTCTATATTTAATGTAAAAAAATCCTCAACAAAGATGGGCGCTTTAGCTCAACTCTAAGAGGTCGCTATTTTAATTTTAGTTTCCCCTCTAGGTAAATTAACTAAGAAAAAAACGTCTTTTCTTGAATTGAAGTTACTTGTATTTAACTCAATTTTTTACAAATAACCATTATATATTCTTAAAGCTGACTCTTTAGGCTTTCAAAAACTCTATAATAAAGTATTATTATAACAAAAATATTAGGAGCACTGTGGTTTGAATCTAATAAAAAATAGAGAATAGTTACTTCTTACCACAACAAGTTTATTAAACAGCAGTTGGATAGTTTTGAAAGTATATACATAGCCAAGAGTGACACACAGAAACTTTTAAATTCAGATAATGGCCCTATACCTTTTTCAGCATTATTCGATCTTTTGTAACCGAAGTTCATTAATTTTTGTTGTTTGGTTTTGTTGTTTCCTTTGTTTTTTACAGAATTTTCATTGACACGGACCAGCGCTTGGTTGACATTGTTTCAGGTATATATTGGATATACCAGATTGACGTTACCTGACTTTTCATAAGTCAATGGTTAATTTTTAGTACCTGTATTATTATTTTAATTTATACCTGTAATTGCTATATAAGGTAAAGATTTTTGTTTATGGACTTAGTTTAGTGTATTGCTGAAGATGAGAGCATAGCTCTCGAAATGTACATCCACTAATAAACTTGTTGTGGTAAGAAGTAACTATTCTCTATTTTTTATAAGTATTATTATCATAATTAGAAGACCAGTTACAGCCATCTGAAAATTACTGAATTTTTAAATTGTATATAATTTTTTTATGTACCTACATGCTTTTTTGAAAGTTTTTTTATAGAGTTTTTGAAAGCTTAGAGATAGCTTCGAGAATATATAATGGTTATTTGTAAAAAATTTAGTTAATTACAAGTGGCTTCCATTAAAGACATTTTTTTCCATGTTATGGGAACCTAAAATTAAAATAGCGACCTCCTAGAGTCATCTTTGGTGAGGATTTTTTTTACATTAAATTGAAACATTTGAAAGGGTAAGAGCAAAACGAAAAAAAACAATTTTTTTATTGTCCCTACTAGTCAGTATATAAATAGAAGCATTGACAAAAGACCAGTATGTTAATTTTGACGACGATTCACCTCGTTAGATCCTCATTAACAGGTCATTGTTAACAGAACACTATTTGTTTTCTGAAACAATTTAAATGGAAAACACGTTAAACGTCGGCTATTGGAGCCGAAAGTTTAACGCGTTTTCAATCGATAACGCGTGCATCTAATTTAAAACAAGCACATTTAAATTCTTTATGTGCTTTTTGTTCTAGTAATTGAGATAATCAACTAATTGCATCGTACATAAAATCAGTAAACAGTGGCGTTACCAATCATAGCGTGTTTGACGTGAAACTATTTTTGACAGTAAAAGAGATGCGTATCTGATAACTGAAAACTTTACTACAGTGTAATCTCTATAATACATATACGTTGTTGCGATAAATTTCTATATAATGAGGAGTGTCCAAAGTTCAAAACACTTGTTATTTTTCATTTTTGCTTGGAACATGCATTTCTAATACGGTCTTGTAACAGGTCAACATTTATTTATGTTGTATATTTATATTTATTTTAATTGTTATTATTTATTAATAATTTTTTACTTATATATTTTATAATTATTATAAAAGTAATTATTTGTTTCGTCGACCTCCGCTAGCGCTTTAGCAAATTACAAAATTGGTTTGCGTTCGTAGTCATGTTTCACCTTTCGTTTATTCGTTTTATTACAATCTGTCAAATTACTGAAACCGCGTAAACACGTTACTTACGTACGAAAAAAACATCTGAGTTATTCTCAAGTCACGTCTAAAGAAGTTTTACTTCGTATTAAATAAATAATACATGGTATAATAAATGAATCTAGTATCTACTAAACACATATTAGTACAGTCAATCACTTACTGCACTGATGTCAAAGATACGGTCCGCGACCAGAATCTATTACGAAAATAACTACCTCAAATATGACACCTGGCATCAATGAGCTTATTAAAAACAAGAGACCTCAGGTTTCTGGATCCTCAAGCTCAAGATAATTTATCCTTTTCATTACCTTTATATGAAAATATGAAAATTATATTAAACTAAATAAAGATTTAAATTTAGTTGTGTTGTAGTTTTTAATTTAGAGTCTCGCCCGCTAACACACCCTAAATCTTATAAATGGCCCTTTAGAAAAATCAGTCTCATACCCCTGACTTACTGCATATATTTTAATTTATTTCAGTCACTGATTGAGCGGAGGTATAAATAGTTACGTAACGTATCCTTATTCCTCACATGAAACGATGATTTTTATTTTTTTAAAGTAAATATAATTCGTCTTCCATTGACGGTTACAAAATCAAATCGCGGTAACTAATTAAAATAACATAAATTACACAAATGTCAACTAAGAATCTGATAACAATCGCATAAGATCACAACTTCAAGGATATCTAGTGGAGCTGTCATAGACTAAATTAATGAATGCGTATTTTGTATGCCTCAACATTCCAGTTAAATTAAATAGTGAATGTCTACTTCACATCGAATGTAACGAAACATGTGAAACGAACAATTTTGATGCTTATTTGTAAATCAGTCTTCTGTGTTCTGTTGCTTATTAAATTCTTTAAAAATTTACTTCAAAAATTTTCTTTTTTTTTAATTTGTAATTTATATAAATAGGTATCTACCTATATTCTTATACCTAATTTAAAAAAATTATAATACATTTTAGCAAATAAACTTATATATACCGCTAGAAAGGAGAAAATACTTTTAAACTATGTAATTTTTTTGGGATTGTTAGTGGTAATTTATAAATAATAATAATACTTTATTCCACCCGGGACTTACGAGGCAGTATAGGTGAAGTCATTTTACATTACAAAGCATTAAAAAAACTCTTAAAATAACCAAACATGGCCGATTATCAGTATTCAGTATTCCTTTTGGGGATTTTCCCTTATAAAGAAACGAATAGCGAAGTTGGTTCATATATAAAAAAAAAATGATTGCTTACTGTCCTTAGGGGCGTCCATTAATTACCTGAGGTGTTTTTTTCTGGACCCACTGTCATGATATTTGGTAAGTTGTGGTGAGACCCCCTCCCCCTTACGTGAGATTTACCCTATAATTTTTGAATGTTATCTGTTATTTAAATAATGTATATTCTAATGGACGTCTTCTTACACAGTGACCAGAGGGTTCAGATCCCGACAAGGGCATATAATTTAAAAAAATAATCTGCTTTTACAAATAAAACAAGCAATGTACCGTGACTTCCACCATATCGATCAAACCGTTGTTCCACCACATCGAATATGTCGTATCCCTATTTAATTATGCAAAGATCACGTACTCGAGATAATATATAACATTAAAGTGTTACATATGTAACGTAGGTGGGAAATAACATAACACATCTAAATACATAAGGCGTTGTCAATGTTGTCAACAGCAACGGAATAATAAATTGACTACATTTCAAAAAATATCAAAATGATACATATCAACAAATTACAATCTTTTATAATTGCCATTCTCCCTGTACTGCCTGTTTAATAAACGAAATGAAATAAACATAAATTAACGATTTATGTGATAAGAAGGCAGACAGTCAAATCTGAAATCTAACTCAACGGGTAAGGTGTATTTACGTTAACCATGTGTGTATATAGGGTGTATCTAACTACATGTACCTATTTTTATATAAGTGGTTCACGAATAGAAATTTTTTACAAAAATCTTCTTCATTTGGAATGTCAGTTTAGTGTTGAATCCGATTTTTATTTAATTAACTAAGTTTAAAAGATTAGAACCGGACTAAATGTGCAAAATTGTCATTTTGTTCATTTCACCTCTACGCCGCTAGCATTTCATACAATTTGTTGTTGAGTATGTCAACTGCCATAATATATTAAAATAAAATGTGAATTTATTTGAATTAACTTTATAAATTGTTTCTCTATTAATGAGTAAGGTGTAAACAACATTATTTAGTATTTCAAGTAAGTTAGATTATTCTAATGTAATTTTATATATGAATAATATCAGATCGAAACAACATGCAACGTTACCTTAATTTACATATTATCGCATTGATTAGTAACTTTACTTTCAATTTTTTCAGCTATTTGCTAATCAAATTAAATGAATTGAAGTGACATTTACCATTCATTATCTTAAATATCTTTTATAATTGAACTACATTATTTCTATATTCATGCCAACTGCCAAGGAATTTTTTAAACTGTTTATTTACTCATTAGGATTACAAACTTTTGTGATATCTATCAACGACAGAAAAGTAAAAGATATTAAAAGACATTTTGTTAATTTTGAAGGAAAATACAACCATAGTTTTCTCTTTCTGTAATCGAAATTATACTGAAAATAAGATATATTACATATATATATATTACATACTCATTAATGTGTTTTGAAATTTGATCTATTGTCTATACTAGGGCTGCCCAACCTATTAGTAGGTGCGAAATACTTTTTTTTAAATAGTGTCATCGCGATCTACCAATATGCGGGAAAAAATAAAAATCGCTTTTAGAACGTTGCAAATATAGAAAGTTTATTAAACATTTAAGTGGGAACAAAAATTATACAATATCGAGTATAGTCATATAAAAAAATAAAGAAACAAAATTAGGAATATAGTGAAGTAATTTTAATGAGATCGCTGACACTGTCCAGATTTGGCAATATTTTCAAAGGCGGGAGTACTTATACGATGAAAGAGCTAATCGATTTAGTTTGAAAATTGAATTTTTGGATGTTATAATAAATAAAGTATAAAGATCCACTTAAAATTACGCCGCGATCGACCGGTAGATCGCGATCGACTGGTTGGCAACCCCTGGTCTATACTCTGTGTCTAGAATGCATGGAGTCAGCACCATTGCATTAGTGTTGTGAAAAACAGGTCAGCGCATTGTGTTATCTATACTAATATTATAAAGAGGTATAAAGTTTGTAAGTTTAGGTGTAGGAGACAATCTCAAAAACTGCTCATCCGATTAAAAAAAAATTCACCAATATTTAGAATGGACCTTCAGGATGGACATAAGCGATATGTTATAGCGTTAAAATAAAAGCGCTTTTCGTGGAGACCGTATTTGCAACGTAAATCGACGAAAAAACGGTGGCTATCTATAAATTCGAGCAAAGCCGGACTAGGCCGCTATTGAATATAATTTAGGGGAAAAAAAGCAGTTCCACCTTATTTTGACAGAACAAATTTAGCCAGAAGTCGGTAAAAGATTCAGCACCAGGTGTTCTTGCTACCTAGTACTCCCTTAATATTAGCTAATATTAAAGTAGTAGACTTTCCAAAACTCTTTTATTTTTCTGCAAACCAGCATAAGTGAAGGAAAAATGAAAAGACACATCAATTATATTGTTAAATTCGTGATTAATAAGCTTACATTTGATACTCTACACCGGAGATGATGAACCTATGGCACGCGTGCCATAGGTGGCATGCGGCAGATTATTGTTGGCACGGCTTTGATTGAGGTGCAAAATCGAAATGATAAAAAATATGCTAGATGCCGAAAACAATTGACCATAACCAAATAACAAATACGAAAAAGTTTCATGGCTCTCAATGTATTATCAAAATTATCTATGTTTGGTTCATTGTTTTGACATCTAAATTTCTTTGGTTGCTTGTTGGCACGTCATGGCTACATTAAACAGTTTTGAAAAACATTGGCACGTAGGTGTAGAAAGGTTTGCCACCCCTGCTCTACACTCTAAACGATGCCAATGATTTTTTTATTTCATTTCCTGTTTTCCCCCTCAAAATTAATCCCTAGAATTAAAATTCAACTTCTTATATATTATTATACATCTGTATTTGGGCCACCACACTCTGTCTTTTAAATAGTTTCAGATAAATCGCCTGTGGCACCGAAGTGATTCTAAAAGTGGTTCGTTTTGCACGAACTACTAAACGTGTGTTATTAAAAAAAAAACGAAAGAAGAAAGCTAAAATCACCATAAACTTTAACCTGTAGTACGGTGTATACGTCCCGATTTTGATTATTTTGATAGGACAATAGTTTTTTACACGCTTTATATTAGTTTCACTTGTAAGTTTGTGTGTATGTATGTTTGTTTGTAACCTCGTTTGGACTACAGCAAGTGGTTTATTACTGTTAGTATGTTATGCCACTACTGTAAGAGCAATCGTTGACCGAGCGGTCTAAGGCGCTAGTCTTCGCTGACGTCAACTCTCGGATTCACCGGTCGTGGATTCTAATCCCGTCCACGCCGAAATAAAAAATTTGTTGTTTTTCGGCAAATTTTTGACAATAAATCGAACTAAATAGTGGAAAATAAATATAGTTTAAAAAAACTAAAAAACACGCTTTATATCAAACTAAAAAGTGAAAAATAAATATAGTTTAAAAAAAACTAAAAAACACGCTTTATATCGAACTAAAAAGTAAGAAATATTTTTTTAAAATAAGCTTAAAACAATAATGAATAAAAAATACTAGTACACCTATCCCCCGATTTACACGGTAGATAGTTTACGTTCCTGAGAAAAACGTGTAAATCGAAAATTAAAAATTTTCAAGTCAAAACCGTGTAAGTCAAAAAGCTTGCAGAAAATGCATAATTTTGCTATTTAACAGTTGTGATTTTTTTCAATATTTTTTGTTTTAATTCACCATAACTAGACTGTTTAACAAAAGTTTAATAATTATTTTTATTCAAATTAAAATGTTTTAATTTTTTTATTTTAATTAAACCTATTGGGTAAATTGCCATCATTTCCCTCCAAAATTTCCCGCATTTTTTCCCTCTGAATTTTACTTTAATCACAGCCGTTAATTTATAATAATCTAAATTATGTACCTACTCACTTGTAATTTACGAATATGGAAAATTAAATCTTTCTGAAACTGTGAAACTTTCACTCAAATACAATTTTCCGTAGATAAAACTTTAATTTTATGCGAAGAAATACAGACACAGTGTGCGTGTGCAGCAAGTCAGCACATAAGCTCGGGATTCCCCGTGAGATGTGTACACAGCGCACGTGTTCAATCACAATAGCATTTAGTAGAGTGCGATAAAAACAAAAAAAAACTTATTTGTAAAAGCGAAAACGTGTAAAACAAGTACCGTGTAATTCGGGGGATGGGTGTATTATTGTGAAAAAAGCGTGGGGCGCTTTGTTCCACATTTTCGTACATCGAGCGCCCCACGCTTTTTTCAAAATAATTCTAGTATTTTTTATTCATTATTGTTTTAAGCTTATTTTAAAAAAAATATTTTTTACTTTTTAGTTCGATATAGAGCGTGTTTTTTAGTTTTTTTTTTTAACTATATATATTTTATAAAACGGGCGTGAATGCGAGTCGATGGCGCGCCATGAATTGTGCCGCGGCGCTGTGTGAGAGTTGTGTTACGTGTTGGTGTTGTCCCGTGGCGATGGGCGTCTCATTCGGTAGCACCTCTATTAGCGAACGTGTGTTATTATTGCAGCACGATGCGGCACCTGCAGGCGGCACCTCACACGCATGAGCTCGTCGCACCGCCGCCGCCGTCGTCTTAAATGATAGCCACTACACCACATTTTCCGATCTCAAGTTCTTTATATCGACGAATGGCACTTGTCTGTTTACAGTAGATCCTTTCATTACTTAATCACTCCTGAACATTGACTGGTATAGTTTCATTGAACCGCAATATAAAATTACTAGCGGCCCGGTCCGGCTTCGCCCGAAATAATAGTTTGCTATTGTTTTTTTGTCGACTTACGTTGCATAATTGGTCTCCACGAAAAGCGTTTTATAATTTACATCTTTAAGGTCCATTTTAAATACCGGTGAATTTTTTTTGAAATCGGATGTGTAGTTTCGGAGATTACCTTCTACATCCAAACTTACAAACTTTGCCTCTTTAATCTTTATAATATTAGTATGTATGAATGTTAGAACGAATATACATAAAAACTAATTGGCGACTATTGATGAAACTTTGTTTGAAACGTTTCTTATGATTTCAGAGACGCTACAGGTTATATTTCACTATTTTATTGCAAATTTAGTTTATTCAACTTTTTTTTGCATACTTTTGCAAAAATATATAAAATTGTAATTTTTTGTAAATTTGGTGCATGCAGTATGTTCACAGTAACTTCTCCCACTATATCATTGCAATCAAGGCCGACCGTTATCGTTCCCTTTTCTTCCGCAACTGTGTTATATATGATTATAGGTGACCGGTAATTGCTCGTATTCTTCTGGGGAGAAGAAACTAGGACTAATTTGGAATGATTTAATCTTGAGGGTCGGAAATGCGTCATTTTTTATGAAAATAACACTTCTGTGAAGAATTTTTATTTGAATTTTTTAACACACAACATAAAATCTAACAGTAAATCTCGTGCAGGTTTTTAGCTTTAGGAAGGTTGACCAATTACTTAGTAAGGTATCAGATCATGGAAAAATTCAGACCAAAAAGTGACAATATTTTTTTTTTATTTTTAACTTCCAAGACTCGGATTTTTGTAAAAAGAAAACCGAAGTAGATTTTCTTGAAAATTACACAATACCGATCCCCAAGTGATTCCAAATTAGTCATAGTTTCTTCTCCCGAGAGGAATACGAGCAATTACTGGTCATTCTGTATATAAACCGTGAAACAGCCAGTGCAGTTGCTATAGTCATTCGACAATCGACTTCTGATTTCGCACAAGCTCCTAATATCTAATATGTGGAATGGTTTTAAGTTATATCTCATTATGCTATCATAACAGGGGACATAATATGTCTGTCTTTAATAGGCAATCTACAATCCGAGTGAAGGTTCGGCTGTTAGTTCTATATACGAAAATAATAATTTAAACAAACATCTGTATTGCTTAGCCGTTATGTGAATGATAACATTGAAGGAGTGAGATTTCTTTGCTGGACCAAACTTACTAAGTAAATATTAAATGCGCGTGTACTAAATGAGTTCAAGCTATTTCATCGAAAGCGTTCAATAAGCGTACCTAAAAAATATGTTTGATTTGCAGACAGAATAAACAGGCCTCCTAAATCGACTGCGATATACATAAATATCTTTAATGCATACCTTACATACGTGAATTTGTGAAATGAATTAGCATACATTATGTATAAATATACATTATGTGCCTACATAACAAGGTATGTATAACATATGTATTTTCAACATTTACAGTGAAACTCGCGATTCTGCAGTACGGCAAAAAGAGTCGCGCTTATCTTTGAATACATTTAAATACCTCGGCAATATTTTAACATAATTTACTTTCGATTCATCCAGCAACATACATATCGATTAAACGGCGCGATAGGACAAACGTTACCTTCTTCCTTCCTTGCGCGAAGTACAGAGGAGCGAGAGAGACATTAATGCATGCAACGAGCTTGTCGGTAATAAAGAGACCTGTACTCTCTACTACTGCTACAACTACCTACCTACCGACCGAACTGTGTGGTATGTGAGCTCTTCGACTTTTTTGTCGTTTTAGTGTCGTCGTCGTCGTTTGTTGTTGGCTGTTGTATCGCTAATATGCATTTTGCTATTGATACCAGCGACCAATTTGCGCATATTTTACCCTTATTTCCTGTATTGTTACACTAATACTCACAATTATAACGCGACCTTGGTCTGTAATTTCGTTCTCTTGCGGATTTTTCAAGGTTCTTGGTTATTATGTCTAAACTGGAGAACATGTTTCCAGAATCTTTGTCTGTTCAAAGTTTGGTATCATTTGAAATACTCTTTTCTGTTATCGAAACTTTTTTTATTTTTTTTTTTATTTAGTGAAGCCGGTTCGGCACACGAGGGCCATTCACAGCTGCGATAAATAATGATAAATTTACTGTAGAGTAACGTTACGGGGCGGCCAGGAGACTTTCCTGTTACAACTGACTGTTAAGACGATTGACACTATGATTAAAGTGGACGGTTTGCAAAGGTGTAGATATTCAGTTATCAATTAGGTCCAGTGGAAGCCTTCGTTTGAGCCTGCGGCCATGTAATTGTTGATCGAGCTG
Organism: Xanthostigma xanthostigma; assembly: GCA_963575645.1. Lineage (NCBI taxonomy): Eukaryota > Metazoa > Arthropoda > Insecta > Raphidioptera > Raphidiidae > Xanthostigma > Xanthostigma xanthostigma. The sequence goes on from OY754468.1 coordinate 22,186,420, forward strand.
GTAGTGCACTGCTCCAGGACATTCGTCTATCTTGGAATAAAAGTAATTATCCAAACTTAAAGTATATAATTTTATCCTGGTACGTTCGGAATAAAACGAGATTCCTGTCAAAACCGACATTCACGCGAGTGAAGCCGTGAACAAAACAATAAGGGGGTCATTGTAATTTTGTTTTCTGGAAATAGATCAATTTTTAATTCAGTCACAACGTTCAAATTTTTCAGCTTGTGAACGATAAGTCAATATGTTCCTAAAGAAATGTTATCAAAATAGATCCAGCCGGTTTTGTTTTGTTGTCTGAACAAAAAGATTGCATAAAGCAAAAATTATAGTCTGACAGTAAACAAAGTGAATAAAATATAAATCAAGGCGATTGGACCAAAATTGCGATCTGTAAAGCTCGGACTTACGTACATATCAACCGACAACTGCCGTTCGCGATTTTCAATTACAATTTTAGAGAGTAATTATAAACTCGAATCAATCTAAAAATGGTTCCGTTTTATAGAACAGAATCTCCCCTTTTCAAAAAGCTACAATTTGAATGGATTTCGTGCGAAATTAACCTAGATAACTTCTTGATTGAACGAAAGTCAGCTCTGACACGCTAAGTGATAATAGAGTACACACCGCTAGTGTAACGGTATGTGAAAAATGCATTTCATAATTTGTTCTATTATCATTAATATTCCATAATATTAATCAATCATCCGATGGGTCAATCTCAAGGGTCCCACTTGTGGAGTCCCGATATACGACCCGCCCCACGACTTGTTTATTATTCGATTTATGACGATATCGATAAACAAAGTAAAATGAATATTTGTTATGCGGTCGTCATTGTTGGTATACATAATACCTATAGTGTTATTACAAAAGCATTTATTACTCGTCAAAGCCTACTATGTTGTGATATCAAAAACTCACATCAGATTTATAATGCTAGCGTGACGTGCCAACGCCGGTGTTAATCTACAGAACGTTCAAGAAGTGAACTACTTATAACCAAATTTTGGACACAGTACGTTTTAGCACATAATCGAATACTTATTTTAATTATTATTAAATGTCCTTGTATTTGTTATAAAATAGTTATTAAAATAAAAACAGTTGTGTGGTTTTAAGAAACCACGACGCAAGTGAAACTTTTATTGGATTGTAGGCGTTGGATTGTAGACACTTATCCATCACGATTAATTATAAACAACAATATTCACATGAATACACGAATAAAAACATGTAAACACTGTACAGCACTTGCCCGCATGACAGACTGACTATGTGTTATACATACTACACGGTCAGCTGATGCTAACCATGGGCGCCGCCATATTGGCCTTGTCTGCTCTACCGAGCGCCTTTCACTTTACCCCTACTCCACGGCCGCCTGTAATGCGACATGCAACAGACGGCCAGAAAAATTCGGGGCGATAGAATAAAAGTTTCACTTAAAAAAAAACAACTTTAAAGTCCCCCGGCTCATCACCGCCGGGCGTCCTCCCACTTGCGATCGGAACAATTTTCGTCCCACTTGCGGTCGGAACAATTTTCGTCTCACTTGCGGTCAATCAATATGATACAATGCAAATAATGTCAGGGTGATCTCACTTGCGGTCAAGAAAATAACTTTATAAATTACAAATTTCCTACCGTAAGAACATCTAAACAATTACGAATGCAATCTAACAGATTTTCCTAAACATTAAAATAATATGGCACAACTAATTTTAATTTTTCTTACTAAAGCCAATATTTGTCTTCATTTTTTATTTAATTTGACATTGTTGATGCGATGATATTTTTGTTGCGCAGTTAAAAGCAAAGGGGGTATGGGGGAGTTCCTTAAAAAACGATTACGGGGTGCTGTTGATGCGATTTTCTTTGACCCCAAGTGGGGTCACTCCTAACATTATTTTCTCTTAATAATATCGATTGACCGCAAGAGGGACGATAATGGCACTATTTCCACCACCCGCCCGATTATTTTACGATCAACCTGTATATGAAAAGCAACTATTTTACAAGGGGTCTAGGATAAAATGTATGTTGTGGACCATATATTATTTTCTCATTTTTCGACCGGTCTATATAAGTAATCTCTTTTTGGTATGAGTCGATCGAAGAAGTAACAGAGATGACGTGTAAAGAGGCGGCTTTGAGGAGGTACCCATACACGCACGCACTCACACACACACACGTTCAACGTATAGATAGGTAGCATAATTATAAATCAATGTCTTATGCTAATGTGGCTTGTCTGATCGATAGATTGTATCGATGAATCGCATATAAGAGAGTGTATTAGAGGAAGTTATAAATCGTTTCAAATCTAAAATTGATCTGTGAATTCTATCCGTATTAAATCAGTATGAGATGCGCTATATATGCCGTCCGCCTTTCGCACCGTTTTCCGCCCTATTGGATGCCTGAATGCTTCGAAGGGTTGAGCACGCGATGCAATATCAATCCATACTAATATTATAAATGCGAAAGTGACTCTGGGTTAGAGTACGATAACTCGATGTGCAAAATATCTACTAGAAGTACACACTTATTATTTAATATAACAGCTAGTGGTATTAGCCGTTTTAAGTGCGGAAAATAGATTTTTATAAATTAATTGTTTTTTTGCAGTGAAAAGGGGAAGGCATTTGGGGGTAGTTCTTTAAAAAACAAATACGGGGTCGTGTGATGCGATGGTGTTTTTTTACGCAGTGAAAAGGAGAGAATGTTTGGAGGAAGTTCTTTAAAAAAACAATTTTGACTCGTGTATACAAAGTGAGATAGTATTACAGTAATTCTACACCAGTTGCTATGACGTGTATATGTGATATCTAATTGGTTAGATACAAAAAATGACAGTGAAGGGCGAAAAGTAGTTTCATTTTTTTTACGTATTTTTGACGAAATTTGTGAATAATCCTCAAAGTTTTTTTTGGAACGTCAAAATTTAGCTGGACCCGTCTTTTTGTCTACTACCTTTTCACGCCTAAACCGCTAAACAGATTTCGATGAAATTTGGCAAGGAAATGGATTGCATCCTGAGGAAGGACAGATACTACATTTTATTTAAAATAAAACCTGAAAAGGATGAAAGTTTAATAGGGATATGAAAATTCATATTTAGGCTTTTGATAAGAAATAAAGAATTACGTGTTTCAGTGTTTTTGCTAAATCATCCTCTAACGACAAAACCAGCCTCGTGTGCAGCGAACTTAATTTTCATTACTACTTCTATTAAACCGCACTTTGAAAAATAGTTTTGGACATTAAGTCTGAGCTTGTAGCGCGAAGGAATTGGATCATGTGGCAGTTTTTATTTTTTTTTTTTTTAATTAAAGGGAAGTCAGTTTGTCACCGGAACCGTACCGCAGCCTCTGAGGCTTATTGTGCTATCTCCCGATGTCTTAATACCACTCGATGTAGTATCCTCGTTACTTGCGCTAGCTTGTGCAGTCTATGGACTGGGTGATTGATATAATCTTCTGGACTCATTCTACATTGTTCATAAATTATCTGTCTTCTTCGATCCGAAGCCTATTCACAAAGAATATGATGCGATGTTTCCGTCTTCTTATTGCACTGTCTGCAATTTTGTCCCCGCTAAACACTTCACAAACAGGACACAATGTCTTTGTCAGGAGGCCTGCCATGAGACGAATATTGTTCCTACTGAGTTGTAGTAGTTCTTCATTCTTTTTTCGGGTTGGTCCTTTAATAAAAGTCTTACCATGTTGCTGCCCGGTTTGTTTCCAGTATGTACTGTGCTGATTTTTTATCCATTCCCTTATTTGACCCCGTAGTGTGCTTTTGGACACTCTCAGGGCAGGTCTGGGCCAAGGTATGGAGTCACCAGCTTCTTCGTTGCCTTTGATTCCGGAGTGGAATAGGGTCTAGTAAATGGAAGGGAAAAGCTGAAAACGTTGACATAATAGCATATTGTGCAACTAGTGCGACAATGCCGCACGAATTGCACATAATATTTTTTATTACGAATTGAATTAAATTCAAATTAAAATTTTATTACGAATTAAAAAAAATTAGAAGTAATAAAAATTAAAATCAAATCATTAAAACGTTGAAAATTCAGTTAAAATTGTTAAAATTGTCAAGAATAAAAGTCCATAATCGAAAATTTTAACCTCAAATCTGCTTCAAATGACAGTTTGTTTCGTTGACATTAACACCGTTATTATTTTGTTTTTTCTCTGAATTTGCGTGTGGCAAACAATAATTTCAGTGCGACAAATAAAGTTTCCGCACGCAAATGAAAATAGCTACTTTTCAAGCGTAACAGCATGCGTAAAGATACCACTTTTCCCGCACGAGTAATAAAAAACGTTAGGACTTTCTTTCGTCTACTGGCTTTATAAATTGTCCAGCCCTGTATGCCATAACAGTGAGTCGAACGTCTGCAGCGGTGAGATAGCGCCGATGTATATTATCATCGCCTCGTATCGCCATCGCGCGACGGCGCCCATCCACAGCGCCCACCGATGCGGTGCGGCGATGCCTGCCTGACGCCTGGCAGCTGCGATGGGTGTCAGGGAGACACGGTGGGCGGATGTTGTGTGAAGAGGATAAACCCAACACCTACTTGATACTGTGCACTTCTGTCCTCCGATACGCTTCTCTGATCAATGATCACATCACATATAGAGTGCGTGTACACCATATCACGGTCAGTCTTCGCGAACATTGAAATGTGTTCGATTTTTAGTTTGTTTTGTCGATTCCAGTCTGACGCTGATTTTTAATCGGCCGGCTATTTAGCGCCAACAAGCGGTCTTGTAAATTTTTAAATAGTTTAGTCTGGTCTGAATAATTACGAGTCTTTGCCATAATGACCCAAAAAAATATTCAGTCAATTGTTGTTTCTTGAAAACATGAAAAAATCATTATTTTATTATCCAATTTCATAGTGTAAAAAATTGGCATACAAAAGTTAATACTTTTTTAGTTCATTGTTCAAAAGTAAGGTATTTTTTCTGTTTGCGTGTTTTTTAAGGCTACCAACAACCAATATGATTTGATACTAACTCAATTTCATTGTCTCCTCAGGAGAAGCATTGGAATTCATTTTTTTTTGGGAAATCGCGTTCCCGCATTGAGCCGAGCTCATACCGGTTGGTTTGTGTATGTCAACAATATATCTATTAATTAACTATATGAATCATTGCCTATCTACTCAATGTGCGGTGAGTGAACGCAACAAAGCGTATCGTTAAATATATCTGCGTCTCTTTCTTCGATGTAACTTCCTGATTTCTCCGATGATAGGATTGGTTGATGTACTTGCATTCAATCTGAATAAAGTATCTCTGTTTCAAAAACTTTGTCTTTTTCTATGACGTTAACATGGGCGTACCCAGCTTTTGGCCCAAGAGGAGGCAAATTATAAATTTCTTAAGCCGGGTCCCCCGTGCTTGTTTTGCCCTCCGGGATACGCCAGTGCTTACGGCGTCAAAAAAGGCAGAAGTTTATATATTTGCACCCCTGATTGCGATTTTATTCCTATATGTTCAATATAGAATAAAACTATATGATGCCAACTGACTGATTCCTTAATACACATATAGACGCTGATGACGTCAGCTGTCGAGCGTCTATAGTCTTTAATCTATCTCTATCAAGTTCATATTTTCTACGTGTTATTTTTTAATAATAGGTAATTTAAAATCTTAGCAGTTCTAGGATAGGAACTTGGGCAACGCTATGTAAACAACGATTTCTCAAGTCTTCGTATTCACACGTCCAGTGTATTCAGGAAGAGGTTATCTTTTACCCTGAATAAACTGACTCGTAAATTCTCTGATAATAAAACCTATACACCGACTTACTGAAAATATTACTGGTAGCAGAAAATAGGTAACGATAACGTAAATAGATTAAAATAGGTATTTATTTCACCCTCAAAATTTTACGGTAAGTGTTTCATTTTAATTATTTTAGGTGAGTATGAATATAACGGGTTCACAACTTTTTACGACAGTTGAATAGAGATGTTGAGGGTTTTATTACCCAAAAAGACAGTCTTCTTATGATTGCGCAGTTGTTAAAAGTCAACGTCAGTTTTTCTAGATGATGTAAAAAAAGTTTCCAAAGTTTCCAAATCGTTTTATTGTGGTAAACTTTAACATTTTGCTTTAAATATTACAAGTAAACAGTCTCACCTTATAAGTTTTTCTTAATTTAAAGCAATGTTGATACCGTGATCAGAACGTTCTGATCAAATCTGACGTTTGAAGACAGTAGTTTTCATGCCGAAAAATCATGTTTTATTTATCTAGAACATTATGAAACAAAAACGGTTTTTGTTTACCTGTTGTACCTTGTAATTGCACGTTCAATATATCTAATATATAAAATTCTCGTGTCACAGTTTTCGTTGCCAAACTCCTCCGAAACGGCTTGACGGATTTTGATGAAATTTTTTGTGCTTATCCGGTATCTATGAGAATCGGCCAACATCTATTTTTCATCCCCCTAAATGTTAGGGGTAGTCCACCCTTAAATTTTTTTTCTTCCTTTGATTATAATTATTATTAAAGACACGAATTTTTTTTTAAATTCGTATCCATGGTTTTAAAATATAAACAGCCTTATGTATGATTTGAAAAAATTCTGTCAAAAATTAAAAAAACATTGATTTATAATAAACCATTGTGCGAGTCATTAGGATCAGTTTTTCTGACAATTATATTGACAAAAATATATATATATATATATATATATATATATATATATAATATATATAATTATATATTGTCAATATAATTGTTAGAAAAATTGGTCGATAATTTATTTATTGAAGAGTACTAATCAGACGTTAATCAAAGATTCAAATATCCCCATTCGTTCTTTTGCACCGGGCACGACGGCGCAGCCGGAGTGCTCGACATACACACATATACGTCCATGTATATTTTAAAATAAATAAAATAGATAGATAGATGTTCCAATTATATAGATATATATATATTATACTGTTAGGCGGTACGAAGTTCGCCGGGTCCGCTAGTATATATATAAAACGGCTCTCTTGTTGGTTTTTTGTTATTTTGTATAGGTACACATAGATTGGAAAATATGTCTCTACAATTTTTGTTTTTTCTGTTTTTTTATTTGTGTCTACATCACTCAACGGCAGATCAGATTTTGATTACAGGTACCTAGCCTTTAAACATAGGCTGATTTTTATTCAGCCACGATCGTGTTAAGATAAAGTTATAAGGTTAATTATTCCTGATATGTAGCAGCATTGATTGAACTAATGTACTTCAATCGTTGACTTCTAGATGATAGGGATGAATCGTTCATCAAAGCTGCTATTTAATTCTTCGTTACGCTAGCTTTTTTACATTATCTAAAACATACTGATATAATTATATTTTAATCAATAATAAAATAATTGTATTTGTCAAAATTGGTAAAAGATATAGAATATTACAATATTTTTGTTTATAGTATAAAACAAGTCTATATTAATAAATAATGTGAAATATTTTAGAATGTTTTATAACAACCCAAATCTTTATTACGTAATACCTACCTACTTGAGATGGTAAAACAACTGATTGGAAACATATATCATCCATATATAATATATTATGTATAACATTATCAATACATTTAAATTATTGAGCTATTTTTGTTAATCTCCAATAATAAATATAAATTTTATCGGTTCTTCATATTATAATATATAGGTACCTCCAATAAGGTATATCATATGGCATGTATTAAAAAGCAAAATCTTTGATGTTATTTCGTTATCTTAAAATCCTTTCTCGAGAGTCGAAATGGACAGAAACACACCACCGCACGCGATATCTGTTCCATACAATACTAAACATTGATTCTCAGAAGCACATCGGTACTCAAACAGTGGCTTGTGTACCTTCCTGTTTATATACATAACTCCAAGCGTCCACTTGATATAACGACAAACTCCTTAGAACGTCGAAATTACTTATCTCTAGTTGGTTTACCTTGTTGCTCATTCAATGATACAACCACTCTAATTAACGACAACAGTACATCATCATTAAACAATAAACAGTACTTGTTTGTTATTTTGTTGCTTTGTTGTCGGCATCATGCGTACCGAAGATTCTAAGAAATTCGTTCTTTTGTTTGCTGGGATTATCTTTGATGTGTTTAGCTCAGCTGCCTATCGATAAGTTATCATATTCTTAGTTGCCCACGAACTTGCAAATTCTGAACATGGCGAGTAAAAGAAAATCTTTGTGTATTGACGAAACATTTTATATAATATGAGTAAATGCATATTATAGTAAAAAAATATTAAGGGATTATTTCTTCTCTCTGTTTAACGACAACTCTCAATAACGCCACAAAGTGCACAGTCCCTTCAAGAGTGTTGCTATATAGAGTTTGCACTGTATCTCATTAATGCTGACATGTAAAACATGCACGCAATACATTCGTTAAAAACATCGGCAATAAATGTTCAAAATATGCGAATCTTCGATAAACTGAGATATATTATATTACAATTTACAACCTTATGTATAAGTTTCGAGCGTCTATAATTTATTATATCTATCGGTGTGACGTTTTGAAAAATAAAACGCATCGTGCTTTCAATATACATTCGTCATTCTTTTTTTCGGCTCAAGTTGTCACAAGTTATAGCGTGCTATTTAAATCAGCGTTGAGCTGCATTTTCCGTCAGCACATTAGTACAAATAAGCATCCATCACTGTCATATTATGTTAAAAGTGGTCACTGAATCTATCTTATTTGCAGTCAACACTTTTGACGGCTTTGACTCGGCGGTACGTATGTCGTACATACAACATACATGATACACGGCTTATGACAGTAGTGACTAGTGTTACAGTCTGTGCCGCCCTGGGGTACCGTGAAAAATGCCGGCCCATTACCTAAACCCTACATAAAATGGGTAACGGTTCGGTATACAATTTTCATGTAAATAAAATGATTCATTTATAGTCAAAAATCTTTTTATTAAAAATGAGATAATTAGACAAGAAAACATTCTTTCGTATTAAAAATCATAAATTGACAAACAAAACTATTGCTCATTAATTGCGAGATATTTTTCAGAGGAAAACGCGTCTGACTGAAAAAAATGTATTTATGAATGTTTTCAACACGGTCACACTTTTCGGAAAATTTTTTGTGACGCGAAAAAAATGTTTTTTCCCACGTACCAAATTTTGCCGCCTCTGGAAATTTGCCGCTCTGGGCACTAGCCACTAGTGTAAATCCAACACTGGTTACAGTGTATATTGTAGCTTGTTATCAACAGTGTTTGAAAAAAGTTAATAATCAAAACATCATAACTAGCCTGTGTTAGTAGGTACCTCCGACTAACTCTGCGTAACACCCATTTAATAATAATTATGGAGCAGCGATTGTTTTGACATAAAACTTGACGGCCACTGGCACCTTGTTGTTCTGTTGTTGTAATCAGTTCAAGTTAAAATGTTCTACATGCAGCATCGTGATTCATATCGTGTATCAGCTCTCCAGAGCGCAGGTTTTAAGTGGATAAAAATACCAATTTCCTATCAAACTATATAAATTCAAGTCATCATTATCGCGGCCCGGTATTTATAGACCATTAGTGGCGCTCACGCTGCTCTGCTCCGATCCATTGCCTACTGCGATTCGGAATAACGGATGGATCATTCAACTGAATCAACGACATATTGTTATTGTTAGTGCTGTAGTATTTGATACTTAACGTCATTCGATTATCTTCCTTGTGCGTTCATTGTGTCATATTCATTTACACTCTTTCCAAACCAAAATCGGTGTTCTCGTATAATTTTACTTTTATGATTACTGAAATTTTTTTACCGTCGAAATTATTTTTAAGCATTTTACTAATTGGAGATCTATTATCGGTTGATACCGAAAGTTATTGAATTTTGTTCAGAAATTGCTCTATTACGCGAATAGTACTACAGACTATATAGTTAGGGAGCTGACGTGCAAAAAAACCATATAGCCGGAATCTGAACCCATTTTAAAATATAGGGATAAAAAATGTCAAAGATGGTAAAAAATGGATACAATTAAAAAAATGTCTGTCGCTTCGTTTTTAGGTTCTGTTAGAGCCAAATGACTGGTAAATATCAGCGGCAGAAATTTTTTACCAATTGCACCCTCCACATGCCACTCCTAAGAAAATGGATTCTGCCTATATGTCATAAATATAAAATAAGAAAAACTGCTCTACATTACTTAAAGAGCTTATTATATACCCGGCGACAGAAAGTTGGGACGACATGGTTTTTTTAGGCGTCAACTCCCTAACTAATAGTTCTGTAATTCAACGCCCGCCATTAAGGTCGCTGTTTTTTTCCGTTGGAAACATTGCTGGGACTTGTGCTGGCTGGCACGTTGGCTTCGAAGATGAAAATGACGTCACTGCGTTTCGCGTACGTGCTCACAAGATGAATAAATAAATAAAAACCGAGGGTATTTTTCTCACTTGATTCTCTGCATGTTCTGAAGAACCTATCAGGAATCAGTATTTTGGAACGTGGGCGACATGAGCAAACGCCCTCAAACATGTGTTCTGTTCAGAGACAGTAAACGTTCACTTTTGTTAACATTTCAAATCTCGGCGCGCCCACCAAACTCATCTATAAAGCCAGCATCAAAACAAGCATCGTGTGAAGCGAACATATAAAAACCATAACAAGACCCAGCGCCGCAGCCCACAGCACGCTAGAAAGCTAGTAGCCAAACCTAGAAGGGAATTTAGTGGCAAAACTACACTGCTTCTTGAAAATGTAAGAAGTCAATCATACACTTATACTCCACAATGTAAATATCATAAGATGCATAGATTTTTATGTGTGTGACGGGTATCGTTGCATTGTTTCATTGCTTGGTCTGCTCCATTAAGCGACTTGTACTACAATGATGAGTCATTTCGTGAATTTTGATCACAGCCTATAGCTCAGTGATTCAACGCTCATCATTATTTATGCCGTTGTGGCGTGATTGAGTAACAATATACAAACAGTTTAATATTAACCAGTAGTTATAAAGTTTATAGTACTGAACATTTTGTGCCAGCCTCTGTATATAAAGCGCTGCAATTGGACGGTGTGCGGCGGTACAAATTGAAGCGTCTGGTCCGTGCTTATTTTATTTATTATCGCATCACGCATTACTAATTACCTTTTAGTTTTAAGTTTTCATCTGTATGTATAAATGTTGTATGTATATGCATGTAATTGTTCTTACTTGTGCATAAATGTATAATTGTGCACGTGAGGCAAAGCCCACTTATGTCGACTATTAAATCGAATTTGAGAATTGCCGAGCGAATAGCAGCGCCCTTCGCCATTGTTCATATGGCGGTTCCATGGCTTCTCTATTATAAGTCTACAGTTAAAACGCATCAATAGTCCATATGAAAATAATCATTAGTAAGCACTGGCTTGATTAATTTCATATGTTAACATGACTTACTATAGTCTAAGATCCGGTATTAGAAATATATACCCTCATCTGTTATTTGATGATGACAAAGATTATATGTCAGATAATATATATGTCGCCGGGATATTGTCAAATCCGTGATTTTGTAATTTCACTAGTGAAATTACAATATCACGATTGACAAATATTCGTGATATTATAATTTCACTAAGTGAAATTATAATATCACGGGTTTGACAATATCCCGGCGACATATACATTGATAAATCGCACATGGGTTGTCTAGATAAGTCACCTACCGATGCTGTAAAATTAACTTTTTTGGACCAACTTCCCCGAGTTGTTAATCATAAAAATTTAGCCTAATATGAGAGAATATATTACAAATAAAGTGCTAACAATACAAATAAACTCAAAGTACACTGAACACAACTATTTACAAGGTATGTTTATGTGGATGATCTATATTTATGTATAGAATCAATAGCATATTTCAATTCCTTTTGTTATATTCTCTGATTTTTATGATTAACAAATCGGGGTAAGTTGATCCAAAAAAGTTAATTAGAATATGTTTAATTTAACAGCATCGGTACGCGATTTAGCTACGCAACCCATGTGCCATTTATCAATATATATTGTATATATTATCTAACATATAATCTTTGTCATCATCAAACAGATGAGGGATTATATTTCTAATCTCGCACTATTACCTGTGTGTTTGTAAAATTATAATGAATTTATTATTCAAAATCTTGATTTCCGGGTTTTTGATATTTCTAGGTAGAGATACCAATGGAACACTGCCCACAAGCCCGACAACCAAAAATACTTGGAATAACTCCGGCCGTGAGAGCCTATACTAACTTGAATTTATTATTATTATTGTGTACCTACACATCAAAAAATATTTTTAACAAAAAAATTGAACCGACTTCAAAATATGCACTAAAAAGTAAAAAATAGTTGCGTATTGAAATGTTTTGGAGTCGGTGTCAGCCAAAATGAAATCTATTCCGAGAACTAGAGACAGGTAAGATTTGAATTGCTACTTTCGAATTCCGATGAGACACCGACTCCAAAACATTTCAATACGCAATTATTTTCTACTTTTAGTGCATATTTTGAAGTCGGTTCAATTCTTTTGTTAAAAATATTTTATTTTTCTCTTTTTAGTGTTAGATAAAGTATTGCAATGGGTAGGCCAAGTATGCGTGCCTTTGAAATTTGAGAGTTTCCCTGGATTTCTCCGGATTCCACCATCAGATCCTGACTTGGTTCCGATGGCACTACCTCGGAAGTGCACTCTTTCGAATAAAAAAAAATTTTGAAAATCGGTCCATAACTGACGGAGAAACGGAGAAATCGGTGAACATACATAAAAAAAAAATATACAGTCGAACATAGAACCTCCTCCTTTTTTGAAGTCGGTTAAAAAACTGGGCGCACTGTATAATTATTACAACCCTATGTGTGCAGAAAAATTTATATGAAGTTATAGAAAGGATTGCAAATGTTTTTTGGCATACGCGGTTTTGTTTTTTGGTCGTAAATAGCATGTATGTCCACCACAAATGACACGTAGTAACCGTTTGTTGAATTGCAACACCATTGAACTGTCTTCACGTGACATTAAACACGTCTCTTGTGTAGAAACTTTTTTTAGAGCAAAAAAGATCTTACATAAATTGAATATAAAATGGCCTTTGTGGTAGTTTGTTGATGTAATTACACGTAAAAAATCTTTCTTGCATATCGACATTGATGGAAACGGCGCATCATCCGTAATACCATTGATGTTTAAACGTTTCCTTCGAGAAATAATGTTGTGGTGATAAAAAAATAGTATATTACAGAGATTTTTGCACTGCGCGTCATGATGCCCGAGGCTCGCTTCGGGTATCATGACGTGTAGTTCTAGATACTCAAACATTCTGCCCGTGTGGTGTATACTATTTTTCTTCATACCTCGGTCAAAGTACGCTTATTAATTACGTTAATTAATTAATTACTTATTAATTACATAAAACACAGATAAATTCCAAGCAAGCAGCTTTGAGTTTATATATAAAAACGCGACTATTGGTTGGCGGAAGTCTCATGGGGCGGTGTGCATGATAACTATTTTTCTTTGTAGCCGGTCGAAAGTACGTACTTCCGGCATAAATGCATAAATGTTAGACTTTTTGCATTAAAATTTATGTCGAAAGTACGTACTTTTGACCAAGGTATTAAGAAAAAAAACTTCTCTTGAGTAAAAATCTTAAGAATCTTTATAGTAAAAATACAAGAAAATACTCGTAAATTTTTTTTCCAAGTGTGAACCTTGGCTTCATCTTTACAGTTAATTTTGACTTATAAAAATGTATGAATATGTTGTAAGTATTAGTTACTACTGTTTAGACTTTAGAGCATTATGATAATAATTTTTTCTTTCACTTCCGGTGGTTTTAACGAATATTTGTAAGAAGGAGCTGTTCAGTTTTCTATCAACGGTTTTTATGATTAGGTAGTTCTTTTTTACTGCAACTTTTTTGCAAGTCGAATGCTACTGAATAATTTTTTTATTAACTACGATTAGTAATTATTGTAATGGAGCACTTGTCGATTGAAGATATTTACATAATTCCGTTTTTTGTAAAGATCATCTGGCATTTGATGAGGTTTAGATATATATGTTGTAATAACACATATGTTTTGTGAATCATAATGCTTAACTTTTGCTATAGTATTCATGCAGTCTTTATCATCTGAAAGATCACATAAGTCCAATGAAGGACTCCGTAAATGGATGTGTTGTATGGCGGCCTACAAATAAAATGTATTAGAGAAAAAACTTACATTACTGTTTATATATCAGCACACATATTATATACAAGTGACCGTTATATTAATTACCTATTCTGATAAATGAAATATTATTTTAACTATTTTTACTTTGTTAAAAATTTATTGTTTTAAAAAAAATCTTAAAAAGCGCACTAAAAAGTGTAAAATAATTGGAAGCGTGGGGCACTCACTTTACCTACATTCTATTTATTTCTACGGAGAAGGAAATGTTATTTTTACTCATCAGTGTGTTAATAAAACATATTTTTAGATTTTTTTGAAACTATATTCAAATTTATAGTCATGTTTTAGATTTTAAACAACTGGAGACCCGTTGCCCCACCATCAACATCGTCGCTCCCACCACTTGTTTTTTATTTCTATTTTTTGACTTTTAGTATTTAAATATTATTACAGTTAAAATAACAATATATTATTGTCATCAAAACTACATATGACTGCAAAGTTTCATGTCAATCGAACATTTGGAAGGGTGTGAAAAACGAGTTACAAGATTTTTTTACATGCGACATAAAGGTCAAACTAAAAGACGATACGTTTTCGTAATTTTTTTCGGATATGTAGTTATTTCTGTTATGAAGTCGAATTCAAAAGAAACTTTACTGTAGGTAATAGTACAGTTACGTACCCAAAACTATACCAAGATAGTTTTGTTTATATATTTGTATTAAAATAATACTGCAACTCGATACATCAAACTGACAATTTGTTTACGCACTTGAATAAATATCAAATTAACGTTGTTTTTCTTTTTGTTTTAGGTAAGTCATCGTTTGAAAATAAAAATTAAGTATGGTGCTGCAAAGGTAACCTTCATATTTTATTCGATTTCCGATAGATTCTTTTTCAATAACTTTTCTTATATTTTTGTAATAGTATATCAACTATTAGATGAGAAAATCTGCAGAAAAGGATTGAAATATACACGTCTTACACCCAACCTTTTAACAGTTTCCTGTGAATATTTTTCATTAGTAAATGTACTGAACTATAATAATACTGGAACGCATTCTCCCGAACCCTTCTGGTGTATCGGGAGTGAGCCAACAAGGATATCTATATAACAGGCCTGGGCAAATGGCGGCCCGCAGTAGACTTTTATCCGGCCCGCGAAGCATTTTAAAAATATAAGAGTGAAAATAGTTTGTCAATATAATTTGGCGCATAAATTTTTTTTTAGAAAATTATTAAATAGCAAAAAAGACAATGAAAGGACCTTTTTTTTTTTGCTCTTCAAAATTTTCGTTGTCGAAATGAAAAGACTCTTCAAAATGTTTGTTGCGGAAATAAGGACTTTTTTTGTCTCCAAATTTTTGGCCCACGGTCATATTTTCATCAGCAATGTGCCCCGGCGATCAAAATATTTGCCCGCCCCTGCTATATAAGATATTTTACACTCTCTCTTTTTCTTTTACTCGTTATGTACATCAAAAATATTCTGCTCTAACACCGATTTGCATTGAATAGCAATTATACCCAAAAATCGAGATGTCTTTGTCGGATCACTGACTCTTACACGCAACCATTAAGGCTGCTGCACACGAGGCTGGATTTTCTACTAGATTCCTTGCTAGATTTGACTACTAATTTTCTTAATGATTGATTCTTGCTCAGAGCAAGCAGAGGACTCAGCAAGAAACGTAGCCCCTGTTGTAATTTTAAAATCCATCTTGTGAGCTAACAAGCGAGCCGGCAGTGATGTCATTTCAAGTCTCATAGCCAGCCTGCCGGCCAGCAGAAGTGCAAACAGTGTTTCCAGCCTTATGTGCAGCGGCCTCTAGGTAGATGAAATTAGAGGCAGGAAAAAAATCCCGCTTGGTTTAGTCTCCGACGTCTAAACCGGACCTTATAGACAGTTTTGGTCCATTTAACCCGAACATTCGTGATAGACCTGTTGTACTATCTTGTGGTAGGTAATCTAATTGTGGTTTCCAAGGATTGATCTGAGACGCTTGTGTAGGACGCGAATTTAGTAAACCCATAGCAATCTCTTTTCAAGTATAGGTACGGGATTTTTGTGGAGACAGAAAAATAAAAAGAAAGTGATTTTAAAGAGTCCTAAACAGATGACGCTTAGGTCTGGGACGGAATGTGTCGAGTTACGCAGGACCGTTATATTGAATCTGAAATCGGATTTGATAATCATCCTGTAGGCACGCATATGCAGTCTGTTTAGTAGGCGTTGTGCATTAGTATATCAGAGTCAGGAGTCTGATGTCTGTGCTGTGAGATAATTGTAAAGATAATGCACATGATGTCGATGCGGTGCCCCAGATTGCAGTCGGCTGTGCTACGATGCGCCCGACCTGGCCCGGCCCAGGCCTTCTGCGATAACGTGCACACTACTTTACCACACCACAGCCATATTCTAGCATACAGAGCTAAAGGCTGGCTGGCGTGTCTGATGCTCTGTTTTCTGTTCACAAAGAGCGATATTTCAATCGTGTGATAACTGCCACGATAATGAAACATTATTAACTGGTGACTTTGTTTTTATGCGTCATTATGTCTCTAAATTACCTGCCTTGCTTATTCAACACGCATTACGTAACTTGGTTGCCCGGGTGTGTATCTTGTGATTTGTTTAGAAGAAACGAACAATATTAATAGTATATTACATCAGAAAGTTTGAGATTCTCAAGGCTCCCAAACTTTCTGCAAGTGTGGTGTACACTATTTTTTTTTTTCATATCTCGATCGAAAGTATGCTTATTTATTACATTAATCAATTAGATATTAATTACATAAAAACTGATAAATTCCAGCCAAGCAGCTTTCAGGTTATATGTAAAAACACGAATGACAGCTGTTAGCGACTATTGACTAAAATGTAATAGAGTTGCTAAACGACATCTAAACAATAGTTGATAGATTTTTTTTAATGCCGGTCGAAAGTACGTACTTCCCGCATCAATTTTAAGGCAGAACGTCTAACATTTGTAGGCTAGTGGGATTACACGCACTGATGTCGGAAGTACGTATTTTCGACCGGCATTAAAGAAAAAATAATCCATCAACTGTTGTTTAAATATAGCGGAAACTGCGTATACACGTTCAGTGGCGTAACTATACCTAGGCCCGTGGCAAATTCATCGAATGGGGCCCTCCTAGCTCCCTTAATATATAAAATCTTCACGTTGTAGTTTCATCTTTATAAATCACGAAGTAAAGTAGATATTTGTATAATTCGTGTATGTTCTTGAGTTAATACCTAACTTAAATTGGTTAAATACAGAATTAATATTTTTTATTCAACTCATGCGCGTTATTCATGTTTTATCATGCCTAAAAACCGAACCCTAAATAGCCATTTACCGACTGGTGACAATTACTTGTCATAACTCAATGAAGATTCCTACTAGCTCGACCATTGTGGAGTAATGAAAATAAACGTAACTATTTTCTGAGTCGTAACGAAATAGTCGGTAACAACAACTCCGTTGTTACCCATTGAGGCTAAAATTGAGAGGCCGAATGTTTTCGACATGGAGTTTATTCATAACCGGCTAACCTCAAACCAAAACATTGAATCGTGCTGTTAGTATTGACAGTTTTTTTTATAAAGAAATAAATAGATATTTAAAACATCTCATTAATAACAATAAATAAAACATGAATAACGCGCAATTGTTGAATAAAATTATGGGCGTAACTAGTAGTCTAAGTCATTCATGGCGTCTCCGGTGCGCAGTATGCACTCGCTTCGCTCGTGCCTGCTCACCTACGACTCGTGCTGAAAACATCGCGCTGACACGCCATGAATGACTTAGACTACTAGTTACGCCAATAACTATTACCAAATTTTGTTCTTTCTGTCCTAACGGCCTCTCGGATCAGTGGCCCCCCCAGGCCAGGCGCCCGTGGCATTTTGCCAGTTCTGACACTCTATTGTTACACCACTGAACACGTTACTTCCGCCCGAAAAATGATCTGAGTTACTCTCAAATCACGAAAGTTTTACTTCAAAAATCAAATATCGTCAAACATAATATCGTGTCCATGTGGTGTCTAAACAATGCTCATAATATTAACGACGGTATTTACTTTGTGACTATAATGTGAAACCCCGCGATATGCAATATTTCGATTGCGGATGGGGGTGGTGGTGGTGGTGCGATATCTCTAGAGAGACAAACGGTTGTCGGACGGACGGAGCCCGGTGTGTCGGGGAGGGGGGTGCAGAGCCCGGCTGGCTCGGTACCCCATCCACCAGCACACTGCCATCACTTATTTCAGTCAGGACTCAGACGGAGAGATAAGCGACGACCGCGCATAGATTGAAACTGGAGATAAAAATAGTGGATGTGCTGCAAGTATACAGGCTAATACAGGACTGTACAACTTTTATTTAATTGGGGGCGTTCACCAATTACGTGAGGCAAGTTTGGCGATTTTACAGTGTTATTGGGTATTACTTTGTATATTATGTATTTGTTTCTGTTATGTTTTAAATTTTCTAATGGGTTGAGTGGAAGAGCAGCTTAGCTGAACTGCATCCCTAATAAAGGCTATTATTATTATTATATTTCGACTTCCCTCCTCCCTTGGTGAGATGCCGTGAGATTTTGATCGAAGACCCCTCCCTCCCTAATCTCACGTGAGGTTTTTCAAAATGCGTATTTTTAATGTAAATACGTAAATCTGTACTTAATTGCGTTCGATTTATTTAAAAAAACATAATTTGCTTAATTATTAAGACTAGTATTTTAAAGACTTCTTAAACAACGTAGTCTAGAATCAAAGAAACTTATTATTAACCGCGATAAATATTATTGTATATGATTTAGCCATATTTTATTAGAGAAACATTTTTTTACTTAATTTAACCCAGTTTTCTCGCAATTTTACACTGTTTCTTGCAGAAAAAATCATTACTTGATATTTACCCAAATCAGCATTGTTTTGCATCATTAGTTACCATAAAGATAAGGAACTGTTCTTTCTCTTAATTGCAGACACTTGCACTGCTCTCTCGCGTACTCTATTGTAATATCTCTATGTGTGCAGCGTAGTAATGTGTCGCTCCTGAGCGAGTCGTTCATAATGAACGACTTCTTTCTTGGAGCGGAGCGAGTCACTCTTTTTTTTGTGAATGACTCACTCCGAGCGCCATTGCTCTGTGCTGAGCTGTTCTGTACTGGTGCATTCGCACATTTACAGAGCGCACACAGCACAGGGCACAGAGACACAAGTCAACTTTGCACGTACGGAGTTATTTTTGCTGAGTCATTTAATGTTGAAAGACACACTGTAAGTGTAATAGTACTAAGCTTAACAGTAACTTAAACCATTCACATTATCGTCGTTGACAAAGATATAATATTGTAACAATAAACATTATTATTGTTAAGCTATTATTATACTTTATATCCGAAATGCGAATAATATAAGATTAGTATCATATTAAAATAAGCTCACAGCTGAGTGTGTATTGCGCTGTGCAATGCTTCGTGACTCCTGAGCATGTATGATGGCAGTTCACACCTCTGCAGTATGCACTCTTGTGTAGTGCGTACTGTCTATAGTGTCGCTCGTTTGAACGACTCTGAGCGACTCTTTCTGTGAGCGGAGCGCTCGGAGCCAGCTCTCAACACATCACTAGTGTAGCGGTCTTAAGAGGTACACCACCCCTAGCGCGCACAGAGGGTATAACCTAATACCTATTCACATATAGATATACAGAGATATCTCTTCTATACTAGCTACATACCTCCATCTCTCTCACTCTCTCTCTTTCTCTCTGCACTTCCTCGAGAGCTAAAAGCGTAAGATAAAAGTTTCAGTTTTACTTTACCTGGATTCGTGATAAAACTGTGAAGAAGCGAAAAAAACAAATATACTTCGTTCGCTGTTGCAGACTGATACGGCGCTCTGTCTGTCTGTGTGCGTGTGTGTGTGTCAAATATAAACAGGATGGCGACTTACGTAACAAGCTTGTATCCGTTATTATATTGTTTGTTTAATATTGTTATTAGTAGATACTTCTATTGTTTCGTTTAAAACAGGCGCGGGCTTGCTAGGCAGAAAATAGATTTATTATTGGTGTGAAACATCTAATGGCGCGTTTGGTTGGGAGCAAAACCTAGCAATTGGTGCAACACTTTTATGGAAGGACATTACATTTGTGGACGATTATTTTGGAAATCCTGCAGTTTACAGGTCCCGAGACCAAAATAGCGATAGGTTTGACGCACTTACAATGTACCCAACTTCACTCTAGTTGTACCGTCACTACGATCCACTGATCTTTATAGCTACCTGGACTGCGATAGATAGATTTTAAAATTAGAACAGGAGCTATTTTTCTTGCTAGCTCTTCTGCTTGCTCTGAGCAAAAACCAATCAGAAAACAGTATCTTGTCACGTGGACGACATGAACAAACGCCCACAAATCAACATGGCGTCATTCTGCTCAGTCAGACTACCGACATGTTTTGCTCTGTTTTTTTTTTAACTGTCACAGCTGCGCGCGCACCAGATCTATTCACAAAACAAGATTGGAAAGACGTCTCTCAAATATAGCAAGGAATCTAACGACTAATCCAGACTCGTATAAAGTCTACAATGTCTGAACTACAAATAATAAATCTGTATGTACTTCAAATGCGTGATTTATAAAAAATTACAATATTTTAGTAAGTCCGGCTCTGTTGAAAATGATCATTTTATGTCTTGAGTTATTAGATTAATTATTGGCGTCAATACGTTGTTTTATTATACGGATATGAAATAGATTAGAATATCCGATGATTATTTTTTAATTTTAAAATTTAATAACTGTCTATTCAATTTACTTTTTTATTGCGATGACTAGTGCTTTGTGAAAAAAAAATAATTCGATAAAAGTTTTTATCACGCATCAGTCATTCTATAGGTTTGCATTTAGTGATCCGTTAAACTGATTATATATTTTATAACATGAAAGTGATCATTATCTGACCAATAGGGGTTTAGACTAGACAGCTGGAGAGGGGAGAGTTTGAATGTTTTCTGTGAAGTGACAGTCAGATAGACCAGGAACACTAGTGACTCGGTTTTGTTTATATCGTCTATGTTGTAACCGACTGTCATCTGTTTTTTATAAAACTAATACTTGTGACAATCATTCAAATATAGTGAAAAAAGTCATGTGATCTTTAAATGAATAGTATTTTATTTTTTTATAAACTGTGTCTGTTTTTTACAGGCAAAAATATGATTTTAAAAATAGTAGACTAATATTTTAGTGAACTGTCACTTTGGCAGGGCCCTCGCGCCCCAGAGTGCGATGTGTGCGATGCACGCGGGCGGCACATTCAAGGGGCGGCAAATGGCCTAGTTGTGTCATGTTTTTTGTACTGTATAGAAAAAATATATAACTGATATTATATCAATTTTATTTGCATACTCAAGCCTGCGTGAAAACTCTTACAAGTAGTTATTTATTTTTTAATGAAATTCGAATTCGAAATATTTCGCGCGCAGTTTTCGATTCGATAGTTAATTCACATCAGCGAGTAGACAAGGCGCCCCTATTGGGTGACTCCCGCGTATCTTGAATTTTCCTGTCGATTCCTGCATAAGAGTGTGAGTGAAGTAAAGTATTTTTCAATCAACAAATACTTTTTTACATTTTTTTTTTACATATTGTCTAGTGAGTTTATTCCCAATAAGGGGCGTCAATTATGAATCCGCACGCGGGCGGCGTGAGGCCTTACGAGGGCCCTGCACTTTGGTTTTAATGTGTGCGCGTGATTAATATATTTGATTAACAGACATTAACAGACTTGACATTTGGATTGAAATGTCTAATTATTTTATTTACCTGATACATAACAAAGAATTTAATTAAATTGTGAATTCATAAATCAATTATAGGTATAACAGTGATGATTCAGGAGTAAAAGTTATTGTTACGTTTTGTTTTTATTTAATAAACAGGAGTATAGCGTTTATAACGACTAAAAATTGTGCTTTGGATAAATAAATTGATCGAAGAAATTCTTATCATGGGAGAGTTTGAATTTGAATGTCTTGTCGATACAGCAATATGTATAAAGAAAGAGTCCATTTTGAAACACGTGTCACCAATTAAAGGTATATTACAATTCAAATTATTCTAGATACCTATATCTACTTCTTTTATATAGTTTTAAGTGGTTGTTATAAGTGTTACGAATTTGTGTCCAATGCCAAACCCTACCTGCAATCAAGGGCGTAGATATTTTTTTTCTGGGAGGGGTTAAAGCAAAAAAATCAATATTTTATAAGTCTTATTAATATCACACAAGAATACTCACAAGGGAAGTTATCAAGCAAAATATGAATTCTCAAACTTACAAATTCCTTTTCAAAAAATATTTCTAAATTTATTATTTTGTTAGTTTTATTTTTTTATTATTATGATCCTTTTTTTACTAACCGAAAAATTGTACAATCCTAAAAAATCGTTGGAAAATTACTTATTATTTTCAGCCGAACGCAGTTACGTATTATCATATTTTTCTGTTTACAAAGCTGTGTGTGTGATTTAAATAAACAATATATATCACACTACAAGGGCCGAAAGTTTGCCGTGTGCGCCATAATGCCTGAGGCGAACCCGAAGCCATTATGGCGCGCTGTACAAGGATATCAAACTTTCGGCCAGTGTGGTGTATACTATTTTTCTTCATACCTCGGTCGTAAGTACGCTTATTAAATATATTAATTAATTACATAAAAACAAAGATAAATTCCAGGCAAGCAGCTTTGGGGTTAACGTAAAAACACGAATGACAGCTGCTTGCGACTATTAGCTAAATATGGAACCGACATCTAAACAGCAGTTGATACGTTATTTTTTTCAACTCTCGCCCAAACTTACGTACTTCCCGCATCAGTGCGTGCAATCTCGCCAATGCGTAAATGTTAGACTTTCTGCCTTACAATTGATGCCGAAAGTATGTACTTTCAATCGAGATATGAAGAAAATAATATTCACTTGATTGTTCAATAAATTGAACGTACGTCTTAGACTGCCCCAACACACAATCCGGATTTATCCCAATCCAATGTCGGTCGATGTCGGACAACATCGGAAGAAAAGCAAACTCCAAGATTAAAAAACATGTGCCTATATTGGAAAGGAAATCGGGCTTCCCATTCCAATGTTGGCATCTACAAAATTATAATCTTTGCTATTCTTTCGACGTTGGTCAAAATCGGATCGAAAGAAACGTAACCATCGGCCTGTTTTTGACCGAAGCTGAAGGTTCAAATCTTGACCGAACGTGGCTGAAGCTTTAGTCGAGTGTGAATTATTATAATAATCGTGGGTCGAATTATTACAGCCATTGAAATACATTTCTTACGACTGTTTTTCACATGAAATAAGCGCTGACTTTCGCGTTATAAATATTTGAACACATTTAAATAAAGATCGATCAGATAAATGACAGGGCCACTGCTGTGTGACACCAGATTTAACACCCCATTATATGTGTGTTGTATATATATATATATAGACATGCATATAATGTGTAGAAGAAATGTAAGGACACATACCATATTACTGTGCGGCACCCCATGGTGCTGTGTACGAAACAGGTAGACTCGCGATTACCTGCTTTGTGTAAATGTCACACCCCGATGTAACAATCCATTGCATAATTGCCGGGTGCCCCGTAGTGCAGTATTTCTTATGAGTCAGATTTTTAACCTGAAAATAAAATATAGAAATTAAAAGGATTGAAACAATATAAAATCACTATCAAAAATATTTTTTTATTTTTTATTGCATTGACTAACTGCCATATTCATCAAACACTATTAAAGATAGAAGCTACTAATCTTGGGTAAATTTATTCGTTACAATAAAATTTACTTTCAATTCACCAACCAAATTATCAGGTAAAATAGTTAGTTGAGGAATAAATCCACACTGCTCTATATTCCTTGGTATGTTTGTTGAATATTGTGACGTTCACCCGGAAATCCGACCGATGGTGTTAGTGAAAACGTCAAAAAAAGTTTAATTAAAATAATAATGTTTTATCCTAACCCAATTGCACACAAAACTTCCACTAACTTTAATATTTCACAACTATACACTTCACAAATGGTTACTTAATAAACAGCATATAAATAAATTTACAAGAGCAATTGCAGATATAATAGTCCACGTTTATAGTTTAGGTATTATGATCTATGTGGCGGCCATTATTATTTAAAGCAATCTATACTATGCGGACACCAGAGGTTTTGAAAAGTAATGTTGAAGTCTAAAACAAATTCTTTGTTTTTATAAACCACACAAAAATTACGTGTTATCAGTTTAATTTCACAGGCATGACTCCTCGGAGCATCTCGATTATTTTTAAAGATAACCCTATCAAATATAGTAGTGAATGGGTTGAAATTCTCTACAAGATGGCGGTAGATACAGTCTAGGAAGGCAATAGGTTGTTTCTTAAATAGAACAATAGGTGTTTTTTATTTATTCTGATAAAATTTTTTATTATCTTTTCAACCATGTAATGAAATATTAGTGTTACTTACATTAAAAAATTCGCAATAATTAAACTTTACATGCGTTACATTAGCTCCAATTTACGAATATATATTATAGACTTTGATGGGGCTATACCATAGAGATATTATTACAATCAGTGGCGGATCTACGGGGGGGGGGGTTGGTTCCAAACCCTCTCCCTTCCAGAGAATCAAAAGTCCCTAATTAAAATCTTACTGCGCGATAAAAAAAAGCTTTTCATGTTTTTCATGAATTCTTCGCAACATTAATTCTGTCGGAGATTAATGTAGGAACGAATTGATCTAACTGAGAACGAAATTCTCCAAACTTTTTTCAAAAAGCCTCGGAAATTGCAGAATACATCAAAATCAATGTAGCTTTGGTTCACTTCAATTTTTTTTTATTTTATTGAACATGTTGCTCTTATTGTAAAGATAGAATTCATTTTATTCGATTTCATAATATAAACGAGTGTGTTGGTAGAATTGACTTAAACTTCGTATGTACATAATACACAATGGAATAATTTATATATACAAAATGATCTCAAAAAACTGCATATCAGTTAGAAAAACATTTTTCGCAAAAGGAGTAAAGATTTTTTAAGACCCCCCCCTTGCCGTAATCCTGGATCCGCCACTGATTACAATAGAGTAGGTACGCGAGAGAGCAGTGAACGTGTCTGCAATTAAGAGAGAGAACAGTTCCTTATCTCTATGGTAACTAATGATGCAAAACAATGCTGATTTGATTAAACAAATTTCTGGTTTTCTGCAGCGTTCTCTCTTTTAACTGAGGACACTCACTTGTGGCAAGCATACGCACTAGCATACTCTAGCTACTTATATCTCCACGGGCTATACACACCTGGGGAGTAATGTCTGGAACAACCTGTATATGAAAAAAAAAATCGTAAATCACAAATAATATATATTTAGGCTCTATTTTTACAATTTTACCTGAATACAGAGTGCGAGCCAGAATGGTGAGCTTCGAGGTCCGAACCTGGCCCGTGGATCATTAATTTTCGATCGTTGGTTTATAATATAGCCAAGTATTGTTACATTAACTCTCTCTCTCTCTCTCTCTCTCATATACGCAGGAAAATTGAAGGTTGTTATTAATTCTGAAAAAAATAATCTTACGATTACATTCAGAGAACACAATTTTTAATTTTCCTGCGTAGCTAAGTAAAAATAATTTTGACAGTACTGCATTAGAGAGAGAGACAGAGAGAGTTAATATAACAATACGTTGCTATATTATTTTTGTAACAGCGGAGCATACCTTTTTATTTAAGTTTCGCATCGACGTTCCTTATAGTACGTGAAAACCACAAGCCAAGCTTCTTGTGTGTCATGTTTTATTCATGGACTTTACTAATTAACTTATTTAAAAGGACACAACCATAATGATACAGACTGGAATTTGTTTTTGTTTTATATTTTGTAGTGTATTTATTTATGTTCTGATATTATATCTAAATTATATAGCTATTTAGATTTTTATTGTATAATGTTCTGTGATTTGAATATATTTCGCTTTAATTTATATTTTCATGTAGTGAAAATGTAAATCAAAAACGACTAGTAAAATTTTCTCGTGTTTCTATTATTATCTTGTGTGTATATTTCGGTGAAAGTGAAAATTATCGTTATTATTAGATGTCTACACGTTTTAAATGTTTAATTTTCCTGGAAGGAAATTTGATATCTTCTAATGCAGCATTTCCTTAAGTTGGGTGCGTTTTCCGTCAGTATATCCAAGGGAGTCCGCGGGCTCGTCACTAGTGTAAGTGGGCAAAGCTATACAATTTTGACCCGCGACGGTCGCATTGTATAAATGCTGTCTGATAAACAGTGAGTCTATTGTCACTGATCTGAAATTCAAGTTTGTAAGTGGGCTTTACCCTATACCTAAAATTTATGTCATGTTATAAATTTATATTTACAGAATAATGTTTGCAGGGCCGTCTTTAGGTGTGGGCCAACCGGGCCCGGTTTCAGGGCCCTCTAAAATTCCAAGACCTCGAAAATATGCTAAGTTTTTACGGAGAAATAAACAATTGTAATGAAGTGTAAACAATCAAAAAAACATGTTTAATAATAAGATATAGTTGAATTGGCCAAATGCACTGAGGTGGCCAATTCATAAATCCAGGATAGAAAAATGGGAAACTTTCCAAAGACACACTACTCAATAATAATATATTACACCATACGGGCCGAAAGTGTGATATCTTGCCCTGCGCATCATGGTGCGAATTAATTAATTACTTATTAATTACATAAAAACACAGATAAATTCCAAGCAAAAATCTTTGACGTTATACGTTAAACACAAATGACAGCTGTTCGCGACTATTAGCCAAAATGTAATAGGGTTGCTATAAAAACGACATCTAGACAACAGTTGGTTGGTTGTATTTGCTTTACAACCGCCCGAACGTACAAACTTTTCGCATTGGTGCGTGTAATCCCACGAAGGAGTAAATGTTAGACTTTCGGTCTTACAATAATATTATTGATGCCGAAAGTACTTTTGATCGAGGTATGATGAAAAACCTTTATGTATTAAATATCAGTGAAATATCGAACGTACTATAATAATGACCGGCGTGGATTGCAGTAGTTTAGAAGTGTTTAGCAACTAGCCAGTGTGGCGAGCGGCTAAGCCGCAAGAGCCACGCGACGTTCTTTGAGGCAGAGATATGTAAATCTATATCCTGATCGTGAGACACGACACAGTTGCAAGTTGGACTCAAAACGATATTCCTGTGTGCATGCGATCGTAATGTTCATAAACTCTCTTTCACTTCTTAATTGAGTATGGAAAATTTGATTTCAAAGAATATTAGCGATGTATCTACTATATATTTCCGCAAAAATAACTTTGATGTTGTTTGAACGGCTATAGAACTCTTCGGAAAATTCGAACTGGACTAAATATTTGAGGGATTGTAGATTATAAACACTATAGTTGGGGACTAAATAGCTTCACGATGAAAAAATCGTTGTGACCAGCACGTCTAAAATGATCACTGTGATCGGATAAGAGGTAGCTACGTTCCAAAGTAACGTATGCTGTTCCATGTCACCGCAATCACGACAGTCGCTCTAACCGAGTAACTGGCCAACGTCGATGCAACGTCCGACCAAGTGGTTGCTCGGTCGGGCGGCATTCAGCATGATCAGCCGTCTAAAATGATCACTGTGGTCTAAAAAATAAATATAGTTTCAAAAAAACTAAAAAACACGCTTTATATCGAACTAAAAAGTAAAAAATATTTTTTTAAAATAAGCTTAAAAAGCGTGGGGCGCTTTGTTCCACATTTTCGTCCATCGAACGCCCCACGCTTTTTAAGCTTATTTTAAAAAAAATATTTTTTACTTTTTAGTTCGATATAAAGCGTGCTTTTTAGTTTTTTTAAACTATATTTATTTTTCATTTGTTAGTTTGATATAAAGTGTGTTTTTTAGTTCTTTTTAAACTATATTTATTTTCCACTTTTTAGTTCGATTTATTGTCAAAAATTTGCCGAAAAATAAACAATTTTTTTTTCGGCGTGGACGGGATTAGAACCCACGACCCGTGATGCCGAGAGTTGACGTCAGCGAAGACCCGTGCTTTAGACCGCACGGCTACCCATTGTACTTACATTGCTGGCATAATATTATGCCACTATATAAACCACTTGCTGTAGTCCAAATGGAGATTACAAACATACATACAAACTTACAAGTGAAACTAATATAAAGCGTGTAAAAAGAGGGAACCATGTTCCAAAGTAACGTATATTGTTTCGTGTCACCGCAATCACAACGGTCGCTCCAACCTAGTAGCCGATGTGTTTGCTCGATCGGAGCCCCCAATCACAAAGGGGCCCCGCGGCTCTCTGAGCGACGTTCGAAAATGTTATTTAAATATCCTAGATAAATATATGCGAAAGTTTAAAACCCGCACATAAACAGTCGCAAAAATTATTATATAACAATTATAGAACCCCAAAAAAGGTGGTCTATTTATATTGCAAAAAACTCGAAAACTACTAATGCTAGAAATTTAAATAAAAGATTGTTAAAGATGAGGAAATTTCCGACAAAGAATGTCGACTCCCGGAACTTCGTCTGTATTATTAATACTTTTCCTCTAATGTTGAAAATAGAGCTCCGCGTGGTCGGCGCTGTGCCATTACGTTGTCTCGAAACCGGCCGTAGATAAGGGCCTCAATTTCACTCTTGGTTACGTAGCTACGCCACTGGTTCCGAGAGTGCGCTCTACATTAAGTTTAAAATCAACTTCCCCTTGAGGGAATAACCAGCCCTAAGAGTACTTATTCTGGACGTGGAACTGTTTAGAAGCTATAATCTAGCTCAAACAGTTCGAAAAATCCAAGAATTTGGCCTACAAACATGCAGTTCGAGCAGTCGGAGGAGAACGAATAAGTGTACAAATGAATGAAGTTAAGGAAACGACATACAAGCAACAGCATTTTTGCTTATATAGTTTGCTCAATGGTACAAAAAATAATAAAGAACTGTCTCGACATATTATAACGGGTTATTTGCACCGACTGTACACTTGCACAACACACGTAACACACCGGTTTAATTAAGTCAATAAATTCCGTATTCTACGCGATAAAACACTTTTATATCGTGTGTGTTCCCTTGCAGATTTATTATAATATTGATATCGCACAATCTAAATTGTGTACAAGTTAAAAATAATAATAAAATGCACAAAAAAAAAAACAAGCAACGTACGTGACGCAGAAATATAACCGTACTACCATTGAGAATTCTATATCACTTTTATAAGGTGTTAATTTGATACTGAAATATATTGTAAAGCGCATATCTCTCCTGCTTAAATATTTTTTAGGTTAAATTATTTTTTATTACTTTATCCTTTTGTTTTCTGGTTCCTTCTAATAAAACAAAAGCTTGATTTATTTATGTTGTGAGCTGTTCATTAAAAATTTTGAATGTTTAAAAGGGCAAATTATTGCTGTGTAACTTACTTGCTGGGTAGTGAGTCGAATGCCTCCACATGGAACTTTTATGGTGGGAGTGCCGGTTCTTGTGTGCCTTAACCTAAACTTATTATCATCTATTGGTGATATTAAAAATAAGATTTTTAAGTAACTTGCATAAATGACTGGTAGTTTGTAATAATCAAAGAATTAAATCCCAATCCACAAACCAAATTAGTTTTAACGAAAGTTTCAGTTTTGATAAGAATGCTGATATTTTTTTTTTCAAGTGATTGAGCACAGGTTTTGAATTTTTTAATTGCGTGATTAAATTTGGCGAATATCAAAAATTAAAATGTTTATCCAACATCAAATCTCACGCATGAACGTGCTAGACAAAAATATATAATGACATTATTTAGAATAGACGAAAAAAGTCATTTTACGGTGTCTCTGTAGCTTAATTATTCGATAATAGAAACAAATCTTTTTAAACACTATTAAACCATTGTAATTAGTGATGTGCCGGGTATCCGTATCCGCGGATATTCAAGGGAGAAGAAAGATCCAAATCCGTATCAGTTAGTTTTTGGCGGATCTTTTACCTTATTAATTTTCAATTCATAGATGAAATTTTATATACCTATATATAGGTGATTAGGTTATAATGAAAAACTGTTAAATTCCATTCAGATTATTTTTTATTTTTTAAAATCGTATTTGGCACCTTTATATTGCAAACATTAATCGTAGTGAGTATGTACCATATACCAATAGTACTTAACTCAAAGATACTAAAAAACTATCTTTATAATGAGATATTGCACATCGATCTTTGGAAAGAGACAAACTGTTATGAGAGTTAACTCTTAAAGAGGTCAATAACTTTTTCCCATAACAGATAGTCTCTTTCCAAAGGTCGATGTGCAATATTTACCGCCGCGTACTCTAAGGAAGTTAAGATCCGTATCCGTATCCGCGGATCTTTAAACCAAATATCCGTATTCAGATCCGTATCCGCGGATATACATTTTTAACGATCCGGCACATCACTAATTGTAATATGTTCCGTTCGAACGGGAAAACGAACAATATGTTGATCCAGACTACTTGCGAGTATATAATATATTAATCGCGGGTGGTGGTGGTGGTGGTGGTAACGGGTCGCGCACACCGTCCCCGAGTCAGGGGCCGGGTTCACATCAACCGCAGCAACAAGTAACGTATGTAACACGGCGGCCGCCGCGTGCTTGTCTGTGAATGTCTGTGTGTGTGTGTGTGTGTGTGTGTGTCGACGTCACATGATCCGCTTCGCCCTCTCCTCCTCCCCCAACGCTGCCGTTCTGCATACAGTCACGTGTACGCGCTCGCGTGTGGACTAATTAACCTGCCACAACGGTGTAAACTGTGTCACATCATCTGTCGCACGATTTGCCAAACCTCATCGCCTGTTTGTGTGCCGTACGGGGGGATAACAGCCTATACGAACACTGATCAACAAAGAGTAAATACATTTTTTAAAGAGGCGACGCTTCGAACATTGGTTTTCAAACTTTCGCGGCGCAACACCCTGGAATATCGTGAAGCTATACTTATGTTACAATAACAAATTTTACTGTATTCCGGAAAGAACCTCAAATTGTTAATGTGGTAATAATGATCCATCTGAATTTTTGTTTCCTTCAAATGAAATAAAAGTGGTAAAATGCCGCTTTAGACTCTAAAGCGACATTTTACCATTCCAACCCACAAGTGGGGAATGGTACTATTCTAGGTCAAAATTCACTTTTCAAGATTTTACAATATTATTTTGTTTTGAGGTCCCCCGAATCCAAAAAACATATTTTTGGAAAAACTCTGTGCGTCTGTTAGTCTGTGAACACGATACAGGTCAAACGGATGAACGAATTGAAACCAAATTTTGGGAGCTTGTTTGGTATACAAATATGAAGAGCCCTATTGTTTTTGGGGATAATCGGTGCATGCGCAGAAGAGATATATGCTACAACAGTGTTTTTATATAATAATGGTATACTTTTCATAACGGCTCATATTCTATTTATTTTTTCAAGACAGTTTCGTTAAAAAAAGTTTTTTCTGAACTTTATTGGCTCGAAAATATTTTGAAAATTAAAAAAATCAGCTGTTCTTTTGTTTTGTAGATCTGTCAGAAATAAACTAGTTAAGCATGCTTTGATTAATTTTTACATGACGTGGAACATATTATGTAGAGATAACCATGGCAACGAATAGCAAATATCATATTGAATACTAGCCATTACCCGCGTCACCTCACGCGATATCAGAAATTTTCTTTTCTTCATTATACTATATCAAATGTCAATATTTTTGATGCTGGAATTTTCGCTTTCAATTTTGAAATTTATTTTGGCGTGACGACACTAATGTATTAAATAATCGCAGGCAGATACGGTATTACTAAGAAATTCTTGCTTTGTGTACAGTCTCATGACTCCTTGTATTTTCAAGTTTTTAGTTCCTACTTCTCACGCAAAGTGTCTCCTCCTAGGCTTCTCGTCCAGTAGAAAAATACGTTTGCGTGGCGCTCCTCTGTATGTTCGTATATATATATATATATATAATACTTATATATATTACATTTTACTCGTATACTGACGTCCTCGATTATACACATAATAATATTGTGTATAAGCATTAAGCATGCATTAGTAGATAAAGGGAGAACATAACACAGATATCTGCCTACGTCGAATTTTTCTACACATCTATTGGCGCGTTTGGCAGCAAAATCATGCCGTAACGGAAACGAGATCAAGCTCTCTGTGTGAGCTATCTCAACGGCATATGCGACTACAGTTCACCGCTTGTATATGCACACTTTGTATTAGTCATTAGAATTTCGTTAGTTGACGGGGCGAAATTTAGTTACAGGGCGAAATTTAGTTACAGAGCGAAATTTAGTTACTAGAATTTAGCTTAAATGTATCTTTCACATCTACCAGGCGTCCCACGACGACTCCTAATTTTTTTAGATATGCTTTCACTAAAAACAAATACAAACGCATTTTTGTAATAAAAACCTAGTACAATACACAAATTTATGCTGTAACCTTCCAGTAATCCAAGGATTTCGGTAATCCGACATGTATCGGATTAGTGAGAGTTTTCTGTATTTTTTTTCGTAGTCATGGTTACATTGTTAGCGTTAAATATTTAACGACCTGATCTTGCACGAGAAAAAAATTGTTCGTTTAAGGCGCTCCCACAGAGCATCGCGAGACAGCGGGATATTCTGTCATGTAATTTGATTCCGCGCCGCTTACGCTGCCACAGTCCTGCGCTGGTCTGCGAGAATCTTGATTCGTTCAATCGATGTGCGTTACTTGTTCATGAAACACACGAGAGAAATAAATATTGGCCGTCGAGTTTGTTTTTCCATATCTGTGCCGAGGACAGCTTGGCGTTAAACGGTGCTGGCGTTTGTTATCGCGCGTCTATAATCTACAATAAATTAAAATAGTCTGATAGTAAACAAAGTGTATATCTATACTAATATATAAAGCAGAAGAGTTTGTTTGTTTGTTTGAACGCGCTAATCTCAGGAACACTGGTTCGAATTGAAAAAAATTTTTTTGTTGGATAGCCCATTTATCGAGGAAGGCTATAGGCTATATAATATCACGCTACGACTAATAGGAGCGGAAAATCAATGAAAAATGTTGCAGAATGTCAGTCAACATTTTTCATCATATACTTATATTCAGGTGAAATGCCTTAACTGAATATCCCAATATTAGCGCCGCACGTACCGGCCTGGTTAGCTCAGTCGGTAGAGTGCGCGACTTAATCTCCGGGTCATGGGTTCGAGCCCCACAATGGACGAATATGTTTTTAATGTTTTTTTTTATTATTTTCTAGATTGCTTTTATCTAAGGCTTACATTTCAATTTTTTAAAATTTTATTACGACTAATTAAAATTCAATAAATCTAATTAATAGCTCATTTGAAAACTGTTACAACTATAAGCACCTATATAAAAAAAAATTTCTAACAGTGTTTTCAATTAAATATTTATTATATTAAAAGAATTTTATTACTTAAAAAAAGTATAAATACTGCTTTTTGACGACAAAAACTTTTGAACGGTAACGCCGATCATTATGAAGTTTGGACACAACATTCATCTTGGTAAACTAAGATGAATGTGCGTACTCATGTCCTTTCCTTCCCCATTCGTTCTTTTGCACCCGGGTGAAACCGGGCGGGACCGCTAGTAAAATATAAACCAAGGCGATCCGAATAAAATTGCGATCTGTAGAGCTCGGACGTACATACGTGCGTACAGACCAACCGACAGCTGCTGTTCGAGATTTTCAATTACAATTTTAGAAGTAATTTAGAATCAATCTAAAAATGGCTCCGTTTTATAGAACAGAATCTTCTCTTTTCAAAAAGCTACAATTTGAACGGATTTCGTGTGAAATTAACCTAGATATAACTTCTTGAATGAACGAAAGTCAACTCAGCGGTATGTGCCAAAAAAAAAAAAAAACAAAATAAAGCAGATACCGCTCGGTTAGCGGTATGTGCAACTATTTTAGTGCACATTCTCTCCGTAGTCCGAAGGCGTCACTCGACCAATACGTACGATTCAAGTCGGCTGTATCTCGCGAAGGGGCGAAGTGAGGCGGTGGCGGGCGCATCATGTGTGTTACGTAAGTCTGGAGTGTGTCGAGATAGATGCCACTCGAGATAAAGTCACGAGCCATCAAGCCCCGGTCCAAATATCAGTCAAACGTTCTCTCCACAACCACGGATCTACACACTCTGACGTCTGACTGATTCAACCGCCCACTAGATCGAGTTTTTATAAAAGAATACAATGTTTGAAGTTGCTTCTACATGCCCGTAGATTAGAAAGAATGTATCATGCATTATTTATATGAAATTATTAATTAAACGCTCCACTAAGTAAATTCATTATTTCCGCTTATGTAAAATAACAATGCAGTGAGGTTTTTGTTTTATTATTTTCAGTTTTTTTTACTTGAAACAATAAAATTTGTTGTACTTTAATGAGTTTTTTTTAATAAGAGTGAATAACCATAATAAACGATTTCCGTTGTCTGTTGTGTTCGAATATTTCAGTAAAAGGAAAATTGATTTTTTTTAATATGCCTGACGGGTTATTTATAATAGGTTTTATATCTGAATAATAACTACCTGATGTTTCCTAAGTTAAGGCCGTTGCACACGAGGCTGGAAACACTGCTTGGACTTCTGCTGGCCGGCAGGACTGGAAATGACGTCACTGCGGGTTCACATGCTTGCTCACAAGATAGATTTTGAAATTAGAACAGAGACTTTTTTTCAGGAATCAGTATCTTGTCACGTGAGCGATATGAACAAACGCCCACAAACCAACATGGCGTCATTCTGCTCAGAGTCAGACAACAGACACGTTTTACTCTGTGTTTACATTTGAACTGTCACTGCACGCGTGTCGTGTTAATCGAGTACATATAAGCAATTAAGAAAACCAGCGCTAGGCCTCGTGTGCAGCGACCTTTAGTATTTTTTAATACGAATCGATTAGTCGAATTTTAATGTGAAACACCTACTGGCAAGTTTGAATGGAAATAACAGCGTGCAATTACCGTGACGCACGACGCTGTTCATGATACGTGCTACGTTTAATTTAGTTTCTAGAATTGACAGCGTGAAAATGTGTGTTACCGCTTGCTGTGTGAATGCTTTGGATTATATCATGGCTTTTGTTGATGGTGACATCTAACTGACATTTACTAGTTACTAGAATAGTTATTTAAGTGACGCTGCTCGTAACTTAAAGTTGCATACGGCGAATATGGCGTTTGTTGAGGGCGACATCTAACATACCTAACTTCGAACATGGCTCTAATATTTCTACATGTGTTTGTTTATGTAGTTTTGCGTGTGGTAAATAATTACTGTGCGTGGTTATATATTTTTTTTAACTCATGCGGGAAAAGTGGTATCTTTACGCATGCTGTTACGGTTGAAAAGTGGCTATTTTCATTTGCGTGCGCAAACTTTATTTGTCGCACTGAAATTATTGTTTGCCGCACGCAAATTCAGAGTTAGCATAGTTACCAATACTGAATGTGACAGCAAAAAATGTGTATTTTTAAATTGAACATTCTGGTAATTTTAGTTTATTCGTAATAAAAAATAGTATGTGCAGCTCGTGCGGCATTGTTGCACATAGTTGCACAATAGTATATTTTCGTTTTCACTTTGTTTAAATAAAAACATTTCAATATAATATGTAAAAAATATACAAATAAATAAAACGTCCGACTAACTTTTCAGACAATCAGGCGTTAATAAAGATATGAAAAAAAATTGTATAAATAAATTTAGATGTTTCCAGGCGTCTCAGGACGACTCACATTTTTTTTAATAATATCTTTTATAAAATGTATTACATATCATTGTATTAGCTCTAAAAAATTATTAAATTGAATGAATCACTGAATTAAACCTAACCTACTGCTAGTGCTGAGCGATTAAATGAATGATTGTAAATTATAGACGCTCGACATTACGAGTGCTATTATTAATCGGGAATACATAAATCGACGTTCAAGCGCACTGAATCGGCAATAGTACATAAACAGACGCAGGCGTCCAGCTTATCGGCCGTCCGTAGTATCTGACAAGCAGTGCCTGTCTGTTACGACATTCCTGCCGGGATGGACCGCGGATGACGCGACGGTACTCATAATTATGCACTACCGTATGATGTATTACATTTTTTATTCAATGCTTTCACTAGAGCCTAGGATTATTTATTGATAATATGGAACGACATAACGGTCCATTGTTTTGGCGATTTTATAGTGCTTATTTCTAACTGCTAGGATAAAGTACCCCAGATTTACTATTTTTTCGACTACTGTTGCAGCGAAACAAAAAGAGGGTATGTGGTTGACACTCTATTGCTGGGTTGCAGAATACATTGAAAGAAAATCTGTTTTAACAATCACTTTAGATAGTAGAATTTCTAGATGGTAGCTGCGCTAAAAGAACTATCTATTGATTGAAGCGATGTCTATAAATGTTATTAAATATCTAACTGATTCTCCCATAAAATGAAACTGCAAGAAGAACTGTTCGTAATTCCGTTTTCTTGCACAGAACAACGCGTTTTCAGATATGTTTTCGTGTTTATTTGTACGAACATTACTTGAAAATAAGTGAACTGATTGTCATGAAACTTGGAACTATATCAGCTTGTACCCAAACTTAAAATTCGGAGTAGTTTTTACTCGAAACGATTCGGATCCAAATAGGTTTTATGTGAAAATCGACAATAACGCGAACCGAGATACGGGCAAAAGCTGGTTGTAAATAAATTTGCTTTAATTAACAATGGTAAAATAATAAATATTAATAGTAATAAATAATAAATGTTATAAACCTGCACAAAATTATACAATAAGTTACCTATAGAAATAAAAAAATATTAACAATGATGACAAATTCAACCCTTATTTTTTAATAGCCATTTTAATAATTTAATCATTTTTCCTCTCCGGTCGAGAACTGATCAATCGTCATTTAATTAGTTATCCCCGCCAGATGTCTACAGGTGTCACTTCGCCAACATCTATTTTTCATCCCCCTAAATGTTAGGGGTAGCCCACCCCTAAATTTTTTTTCTTCCTTCCCCATTCGTTCTTTTGCACCGGGCACGACGGCGTAGCCGGAGTGTGTTAGGGGTAGTCCACCCCTAAATTTTTTTTCTTCCTTCCCCATTCGTTCTTTTGCACCCGGGTGAAACCGGGCGGGACCGCTAGTGTGTTTATAAAATGAATGACTTTTTTAACTAATTGCGTTGTATTCTGTTGTATTGACGTACTAAGCTGTTTCCTGCAGTATTACAGAATAAAAATTTCTATCTATCAATTTATCTAGTTAGCTGACGTTTTCCAGTTAAAGAAAATACATTGTTTAAAATTCATATTGAAAACTTAAAAACACGTATAGGTAAAAACATTATACAACGGAAAAAAATAAAATTGTATGTATAAAGGGCCTGTGCTTCACTGCTTCATGTATATATTTAAACCTTAACATTGACTAGAATGTGCGAATTGGTTAGTAATTGGTTAATAATAAAAATAATCTATTGTTTACCTGTTTACCCCGTCTCCGCGGTATTACAGTAGGTGCATGCAAGTACCCTACGACGTATTTTTAATTGAACGTAGTGTTGTGAAAATGTTTGCTTGTCAGATATTTTTATACAATACTCTGCAAAATAAAATGGTCCGAAAATACATAGGCATGATGATGGGCCGTACAAAACATTGTTGGAAAATAGTAAAAAACGAAACCTTCATAGTGAAACTTCGTTGTTTCTTAGATACTGTGTTATACAGGTGACCGGTAATTGCTCGTATTCCTCTCACGAGAAGAAACTATGACTAATTTGGAATGAGTTAACCTCTGTCACTTGATGGGGGTCGGAAATGCATCATTTTCGAGAAAATCTACTTCGGTCTTCTTTTTACAAAAATTCGAATTGTGAAAGTTAAAAATAAATAAAAAAATATTCTCACATTTTGGCCTGAATTTTTCCATGTTCTGATAGCTTACTAATTGGCCAACCTTCCTAAAACTAAAAACCACGAAATTTGCTGTTATATTTTATGTTGTGTGTTAAAACTTACAATAAATAAAATAAAAATTCTTCACAGAAGTGTCATTGTCATAAAAAAACGCATTTCCGACCCCAAATGATAAGGTTAAATCATTCCACATTAGTCATAGCTTCTTCTCCCGAGAATAATACGAGCAATTACCGGTCACCTGTATATGTAGGTATAGCTCTGTAGGCATAGGTAAATAAAATTATTTAAAACGAATTTTAATAATTTAATTTTTTGAGGAAGTAGTGAGTATATAATTTCTCTAGCCACGGTAACAAATTCCACATAACCATTGATCTTGAAAATCGCGCTAGATTTTCAGGCATTTTTTTTAAACATTTTTCTCATTTTCTTGTGCACAGTACTGTAAATAGGAATGTATTATAGGTACATATATACCGTACACAGAAAATGTAATCTGTTTGTAGAATCGCATAGCACATCGTTGGTTGGTTAATTGAATGAACCCACTGCAACAGACTTTGACCGTGTAACACATCTTTTATATTGTTATTAATCCGTCCACCAGTGACAGCGTTATTGTAAACTCTTACCCATACCTTCTTACACCTTGCGTTGTTGACCTATCGATTCATGTCATGCAAATCTTTAGTGGCAGGCACGTTCCAGGACAGGTGGCGGGCTGGTCATAGGGCAGATCGGGCGAATGCGCGATTAGCCGAATGCTCGATGGACCGATCTGATCGTTCGGCGTTGACTGAATCCGTACGAATGCTTTATTTTTCAAAGAGAACTATTATTTCAACTGAATGTTTACGATAGTCATATTGCCATGCCTGAGAATTTACAAAAGTCATTGACTAATTGGTAAAAAATAAATGTTTCGAAATTTGCATTTGTAGTCTTTCTTTCGTGTAGTGATAGAGGGCCGACCGTCTTTAAAATGCCCGGGTCGATTTCTGGTCCCAGTCCAAGCCTGTTCCAGGTAGTATTGCCAACACAAGGGCAAACAGAGTTAGGATAACCCCTATATTGCGGCGCGTTATATCACTAGAAACCCTACTGCAGTTCATCACCGTCTGAGACGAATCGGAGTAGGATTTACGCGTGTTTATTGTAATAAAATGCTAATCCAGTTCGTCATAGCCGGCGGGGACGTACTGAAGTAGCATTTCTATATACGCTGCCCCTGCCACCTAAGGCATCTGGCTTTAGTCGGACATGTTTGACTTTTTACGGTCGTCTCGGGCCAAATATTTACAAGTCATTTTTTGTCAATGTTTCAAGGAAAATTATGTTTATGATAAAGTAAATTCTCAATATTCATACCTGCTTATGGAATTTTGTAATTTTAAAGATATT
The DNA here is from genome assembly GCA_963575645.1 of Xanthostigma xanthostigma. Lineage (NCBI taxonomy): Eukaryota > Metazoa > Arthropoda > Insecta > Raphidioptera > Raphidiidae > Xanthostigma > Xanthostigma xanthostigma. The sequence goes on from OY754468.1 coordinate 22,226,193, forward strand.
TTAATTTCCCTAATTAAAATGTCAAAACCAAACATCAACATGTAACTATTACCTACTTTATTCTTTTAATTTTAGTTAAGATCTAGTTTTTCTTACCAAAATAATGAAATGATGGCTATTTCTGTTTGTTGTCTTGTATTTATCTATTTAACAGAATTTCACTGTTAATTGGTTGTTTTTAGTTATAATGTCCAGCTAATTTTGTAATAAACAATGTGATTGATTAGTATAAAACCATTAACAATACCTAATCAATTCTTTTTTATTAAAAAGATAGTCTGGCTAAATAATATAATGCCGAGTCCGTCTTTTCAATTTTTATTTCTGGCAACCCTATTTCCAGGAGCATCTGTAGAGATCGTTTTACGCGAGCTCGGGAGCTATGAGGTTTTTTGTTTTGACTGGCCTCGAAACTGAACAAACGGCAAAAGTGCGAGAAAACAATAGAGTAACAATTTGTATTCAATCGTGTTACAATTTATCAAGCGTTTAATTCAAATGATGACACAGCATTTTGATTTACTACTACAGAATATTTGAAGGTAGACTAAGAATCAAAAAATATTTGAAACAATTTATTTTAGTTTAACTATAGTATAATAGTTGTATTTTATTTATTTCAAGATTAGCTTTAAATCGCGGTTTTGCACTACCCTTCGACTAAGAGTTTCATGCTCTACCGACTGAGCTATAGCTCGATATTACTGCAATATACTAGTTTCGCGTTCATTCATTAATTAGAAAAACCATTCATTTATTGAAATTAATAAAACCAATAAAGTGTATTATCTTCGGAACTATACGTGTATACAAAATTTCAACCAGCCCGTTAAAATCGACTTGCAAGATTTGTAGCTGATAAACAGAGACAGATTATGTAGGTATCTCTCTGTCTGTCAGCTATAAAGTTAAATGTACGCTTTACTTCAAGCATTTGGGTTCGGTGCTTCGCCTAGATTTGACCTTGATTTTACAAGATAAATAGAGCGATTTTGTTGATGAGTTAGTGAAGCATCGACATCTGTGTGTGATCGATGTCTGGCGTCGTTTCCCGGTCCCGACGACGCCACTGCATCGATGTAGAATAGATAGAGATACATACTTATTGGGAATAACTGGAGGCTGTACAATTAATAACACTATCCCAGGTGAGGTACGATAAGATCTCTCTCTCTCTATCTCTCTGTCTTTCTACACACACGCATGCAAGGCGTTACGAAGTCGCGGACGAATGAGACGAAGTGAGACAGACATATATAACTCATACCTACAGTCTAGAGATCCATATCGGGTGGCTCTGGCATTCCGAGCTCTAATTAAAGATCCGTATCGCTGCCCATAACTCCCATCTTTCAGTCTTATTAATTCCTAATACACATCTAATCTTTCATTCAATCGTATTTTTCAATCTATCTTATAATATTATTGCAACAGGTTTTATAGATGAAGCCAATCAATAATTTATTGTATTTGCGTGGTTGCTGTAAGATTACTTGTACGGATTAATTATATTTTTTTTGTATCGGTTGGTTGGTAACAATATTTTTGTCTGTACATAAAAAAAATGTTACCCCTGAGCTGTGTGACGATTTGAATTGCTTTGTTCTGTAGCAAATATTATAGAATGTACAATAGGGTTATATACTAACGCCGTCTCTTGGTACAAAAATGAAAAGCAAAACAGCTTTTGAATTTCGGTAAATAAGACTTTGGTAAATCTGGGTAAAGTCTGGGTGGGGTAAAGCAAAGAAAAAATCAATAGTTTTTTTTTAAGTTTTATTAATATCACACAAGAATACTCACGAAGGAAGGTGTCAAACAAAATATTCATTCCCACACCAATTTTACAAATTTTTTTTCAAGAAGTATTTCTATTTTATTTTTTAGCCAGGTATTCGTATTATTTTCAGTTTTATGTTTTTATTATTATTATTATCCTAGAGCGGGGGGGTAATTACCTCCCCCCTTATCTACGCCCTTGTCTGTTTCACAAACTCGACGATCTACCGATCGTCTTGATACGCTGCACACGACTCTAGTTTTACCGCTAGATTTGGCTGCTAGGTTTCAACCGTGCTGTGACGTTGAATTGTGTGATGACTTTTATGTGTTCACTTCACACGACGCGTGCTTTGAAACTGGCTTTGTAGATGGGTTTGGTGCACGCGCAGTGACGGGTCGAATGTTAACAAAAGTGAACGTTTATTGTCTTTGAACAGAACACACACTACGATGTCATGTCTGTTTGTGGACGCCATGTCGCCCACGTGACAATATACTGTTTTCTGATTGGTTTCTGCTCATAAAGCAGGGAGACAAGCACGAAAAATAGCTCCGGTTCAATTCGTAACCGCGCACGCCAGCCCGCAGTGACGCCATTTCCATCCTCGTAGCCAGAGCGGCAGCCAGCGCAAGTCCCAGCAACGATTCCAGCGGCAAAACCAGCCTCGTGCGCGGCGCTCATAAGGAGCCGACTTAATGAGTAACGTCTTAAAGGGAGTGTGCTGTACATGTAGACGATATAATATGTACTTAACTCCGTAGGCAAATCTCTTGCTTGTCGACCGAAGTTCACGTAAGCTGATGGACTGCTTCATTAAACAGCTACAGCATGCAGCATCCGTGTCATCGACTAAAGCAGTCTCATATTGTTAACACCATCCGTTATAATAAGCCAATCAGTAGCGTCCAGAACAATAATTTGCTATTCAATAATATACTTACCTATTATTATCAATCTTCATTCCCTTGATTCCAATCCTAGAATTGCCCAAAGACGTAAAATATAAATGGGCCGGGCATTCTCTATGTTAGTTAATACAATGTTGTGATGACAACATCCAATACGAGAGAGAAGTGCGCATCTTTGTCTAAATACCGATATAGGTGCGCAGTTTTGAAGGATATAAAAACGACAGGTTTATAAATCTTATATATTGTTGATAAAAACCTATTTTAGATTGTTTAATCAAATTTAACTCATAAAAACTTTGTCAAAAACATATTCTGCACCTATAAGGGTAAAATGTCGTATTTACTTACCGGTGAAATGACACGTTGGCATAATTATTTCGTAATTTCTTACATACATAGCACTATTTAACAATCTGCATTCAATGCTCATTTGCAACCAAGTTTGTTTAGAATGTGATTAGTTGCGGGCTGCAAAAAATGTACGCAAATTTCTATTATTTATCTGAGGTCTTGTCACTAGCTTAAGAATTAAGATGCCCACTTTTGTCGTAACAAAATGCTGGACAGAGGGACTGAAGTCGTTTGAGAAAAGACTTCCTTTTTTTTAGTTATAGCAGGCACGAACACCAATGATTTTTTTAGTGAAATTACTTTTCAGGAGCAGAAAAGTTTGGGCAATGCTATACTGTTTAGTCACACGCGTAATAATGCAGGACATTTTCTCTAATCCTGGGCATTGTCTGGAAATCATATTAATGCGGGACACAGGGCTCCAATGCGGGACTGTTCCGGAAAGTCAGGGATGGTTGGTCACCCTACACTAGTTCTGTTTTGAATTTCAAACATTTTGCTCCAGTTTCAGCACGTTTTGGTCGCCGTGTAAATCAGAACATAAAACTTATCAATTGCATTATTTCTTGTGTACTTATTGGACACTCAGAATTCATAGGATGTGTGATTGTTGAATTATATTATTTCGTTTCAGTTAATTGAGTTACGGATCGGATAAAATGTCGTCTCACTCACCATGTGCAGCATGTGTCTGCCAGATATCAGTAAACACATCAAGGCGTAGTCACCAGTCTTTCTCAACCTGTTTCTCTTATCGATTGACCCTGGTTTGAGACCATAATTTACATCAAACCAACTTACTTAAACAATATGCATACACAACCGCTACATTGATGTATCTAACCTGTATTATACAACAATTATGTGGCATTTCAGTTGTACGCAGATTCAGACAAAACATATTTAAAACGGCGCGCTATTTTTTTTTAATGCGAAACATTTCAACATTGCGAAGTATTATTGTTTTTCTGATTATAAGTACAATGCAATATTATCGTTTTATGATTTTACCATTCTACAAGTAAATCTTCATTTAGGTTAAAATTCCTTCTTCGTAATACTTTGCCTGCTTAATGTTTCCGGTGGGCAAGAAAAACGCGTTTTTGCAAAAAAAGTGTTTGTGTGTCAACACATTACCAGTCAAACGGCTAAGGGAATCCTACCCAGAATTTGGTATTGTTTAGGGCGAAGTCAGGGCCTATGGCGACACAATTTGAAAGACTGCGAGGCGACTAAAATTTGAAAGACACCCGAGATGTTTGACACGCAAATAGAAATCCGTTTTAAATCTTTCCGTTCCTACAGTAACATAAAATGGCATATTTTGATAATTATTTAAAATTCCGCCCGATGCTGCTATTAGTGCTAAAGTTGCTGTTTTCGCTCACTGCTCATTCCCAGTTTTGTCATAGCATAATAATAATAATGTAGTCTTATTTTACTTCTAGGACTGTTTACTTTCGAAGAGTGATAGTACCACCAAAATCGGTTCAGTAATTTTTGCGCCAGTTCGAAACTAACGGACAGAAGAATAGTGTTATTAATAGTTTATAGATATTTATTATTTTATATTAAATGTATTTTTGAAGTCAAAATGTTCCCGTTATTCAATTTTTTATGACAATAAACCTCGTTTGAAATACAAGAGCCATGGAAATGCCATATAAACAATACCTTTCACGTAGATAACACAACAATGTTGTAGAATGTAGATATGATAATATTAATATTATAACAATTGCATTACAAAAATGTTTTTTTTTATGATTTAAACCACCGTAAAAAAATTGTTTGCCTATCAGATATGAAACAAATATTGTCGGTGCTGTTTATATGATTTTTATCCCGCTATTTTAATAATTAAATAATTCCTGATTTTTGAATGTAAATTAAAACTTATTTACAATTGTATGTTCTTTGTTTCAGGAGAGGATGAAGAATGGACTAGCGACGCCGAAGCAATGCCAGACGCCGCCGAAACAACAACCCCTCCAGGTGTTAATAAGTCACCGGCGAGAAAAGGTAGCGACGAAGCTGCGAGTCCAGCAGCAACACCGACCAGCACGGCTGAGAGCGGCGGTGCACCGGCCGGTGGTGACGAGGCACATGCGACACCTCGTTTGCGACTCAACACCAGTCTTGCCACAGATCCGGCACTGCGTCCATTAGCGACTGCTGTTGGTCCCGGTGATTCGTCCGACGGAGCCATATCGCCATCCCCGACGCCCACTTCGGAATATTTGGCCACTTTGCCGCCAGCAATTCAAACGGCTCTTGCTACTGGTCGACTGTTTAGATTGCCTCCGGCAGCATTGGGACTGGGAGTTGATTCGGCTGCGACAACCGTACCTCCGCCAAGACCACCTTCAGAGCCCGTCATAGAACCGCCGCCGAGATTGGTCACGGTTCCCGTGTATATGTGCACGCCGTGTGGAATCAAATTCTCGTCACTAAGCACCCTCGAAGCACATCAAACATATTATTGTTCCCATAGAAAGTCGTCTAGCGACGTCGAGGAAACCAAATCTGTCAGTGGCGCTGACTCGAACAGTATGGGGCCAATTGCTGACGATGCGCCGCAAGAAACGCCAGCTAAGGTAGCGAAAACTGGAAAACAATACGCATGTTCTCATTGTTCGTATAGTGCCGACAAAAAAGTCAGTTTGAATAGACATATGCGAATGCATTCCGTATCTCCGAGCGTTCAACAAACCGCTCCGAACGTCGGGACAACTAACGGAGATGCGTCCGTAGAAGTTGTTGCGCAAAATTCGCAAATTCAAGATCGGTATTGTGCTGACTGTGACATTAGATTTAGTTCGACAAAAACGTTCAGAGCTCACAAACTTCATTACTGTAGCACACGACATATTGTAAAGCCGACAATGGGAGCAGGATCAGCTCCCACGTCGTTACCGCAAGCTAAAACAGCATCATCATGCACGTCTGGGTCAGCACCAGCTTCACCGAGTGATGGCGCAGCATGTAGAACGCCCCCTTCCCCTCCTCAAAACATTAATTCTAATCAACAGTTTCTTGCTCTACCAACAAATCCAGTTTTAATTGTGCCATATTCATTATTTCGAAATGCTAGCGTATTAGCCGGTCCATCTGTTGCCGGTCTTCCTTCGTCAGATTCGCCGTGTTTTCTGCTACCTAACGGAACGATTCAGCCGATGTCACAAGCGATTCCACCATCCTTAATAACTAGTGTTCCTCGAACTACCGCTACTCCGGAAGTATTGAAAGCTGCGAATAAACCGCGAGATATTCCACCACCGAAAGATCCGTCAGCACCTTTGGATTTAAGTGTCCGCCGAACTCCAGAATTGAGGGATCTCGTCATGGAACTGGGGGACGAACACGAAAAAGAAAACAGACATCATCGTCGTTCTGCAACACCGGAACAAATCGTGTGCGCTCCGTCTCTGCCAGGATCACCTCCATTGACTCCTTCACCGAGACAGAGATCGTCACCTTCGCTGAGTACATCTCCTAAACGTAAATATCACGAGTCTCGAAGCAACAGTCCTCGACAGTCTAGGTCCACCCCAAAATCAAATTCGGACGGCGATAGTATACAGCATAGTCCGGATAATAAAACTCCGTCAATGTCATTAATACCGCCGACAGGATTACCATATCCAGTTCCATTACCGTTCCTTCAGAAATGGATGACTCCTGAAATCGCATTGCGCCTTGCATCAGAACTTCCAGTCGTTGCTTTGCAACAATCTCCTCAAGTTTTAGTAAAACAAGGTGTTTCTAAATGTAAGGAGTGTAACATTGTGTTTTGTAAGCATGAAAACTATGTGGCTCATAAAAAACATTATTGTTCGGCAAGATTACAAGAAGACGAAGGCTCAACGTCGAAAAATACAGGTAGTCCGCCAATTAGTCCTACAAACAGTAATGGTAAAGTCAGTCCAACTGGTCAGACGGCTCAGTATCAGCAGTTAATTTGTGTCGCTTGCGGCATCAAGTTCACGTCGTTGGACAATTTGAACGCTCATCAAGCGTACTATTGTTTGAAGAGAAATGAGTTACAGAGCAAAATCACAGATGCTGACATAAGAAGATGTTTGAAATGTAAAGGTGTTTTGGAGCAAGGACATCAGTGTGCCGTGAATGTGACGCAGACGGGCGGATGGAAGTGTCCCTGCTGCGACGTGATCAGTTCAACGGCAAGTGCAGCACAAAGACACATGGACACGCACAGCGGAGTCAAGGCTTATCGGTGCACAATATGTCGCTACAAGGGAAATACGTTGAGGGGAATGCGAACCCACATAAGGATGCATTTTGAGAAAAAAACAGCCGACTTACAGGTAAAACAAATTTAAGTACGTCACTTTATATTATCATTTTTGAAGTTGAACGAATTTTTTGCAATCTAGCTTTGCCAGTCGTTCGTGTTGATGTCAGGCTTGACAGAAATCTTATTGTAGTACAGTATCCTAGCTCAACTAAGTCTAGATACCCATGCAGGTACCAAGTTTAATCAAATTCGGTCCAGACAAAAATTCTGGAAACTTAAGCGTGTCATACAAAATATTCGAAAACAAAAACCTTTATGAAAATTAAACTACTGACATAATATCCCCCATTACTATTTTATATATTAACTAGCTGTACGCTATCACGCATTGCTGTGGCTCAGTCTGGTTTCCGTGTGTTGCTGTTACGTTCAACATAATATGATATTCCCATTGCCGTTAAATATTTAGTATGACGTGTGTTACTTTAACGTCGAACGGATGGCGCTGTTTAAAAAAAAGCATGTGGTATATAAAAACACGCGCGGATTCGTTGTGTCAAAATTTCAAAACAATCGGTGAATAACTGCGTTTTATAATAACTGTACTTTTCGATCTTCCTCTCAGCTAAACCGATTTAGGATTTTCAAATGTTTTAAGCTAACATTTTTTTTTTTTTTGTTTTTTTTGTTAAAGGAAGAAAATTTTATAACATGCATTCTTGAAGACGACAGTACAGTGAGGCCAACCGAAAACAACAAGGTTACACTTCCGTCATCAATAATTCCATCTTCCATTCCATCTGACGTGGACGCTGCTTCTCCTAGTTCAGACAGTAGTAATAATCGCAGTGAAAGATTTCATTACTGTGATTTGTGCACGTACAGTTCTTCGTCTCGAGGTAATGTCGTGCGTCATTATAAATTAATACATAATAATGGAGGTAGAGCGTCAAGCGCTTCTGCAGTTGGAGAAGGCGACGAATCGCTTTTGTGTAACGGCGTAGCTCAAACGCAATCAACAAAATCAATGCCAATCATAGAAACAACGGACGACACGGTTGTTGTGAAACAAGAAACGTCCGATGTAGAAGTTGAAGTAGACGTAACGTCTCCAGCAGACGAAGATATTGTCAAGAAAGAAGATCTAGTTCATATTGAAGTAAAACCTGATTTGATATCGGATGTTTCCATAGGCGATGACGATAAAAAAGCTACGAGATATTGTAAGTCATGCGATATTTCATTCAATTATCATTCTACATTTATCGCACATAAGAAATTTTACTGTTCAAGTCACACAGGTGAAATGACTGTTGCGGGAGCAGCTAGTAATAATAATAATACACCACCAAATACACGTACAGCTGAAGCGTCGGTATTGTGAATTGTGTTTCAGGGTTAATTATTTCGAAGATCTAATTTTAGGTCTTCATAATATGAAGTAACTAAAAAATATTAATGAATGTGAAAGTTCATTTTATTAACATCGTAATTACCCGACTGCCCCAGAAGGAGGGTAATGTTTTTACAACTGCGATTAATGATGTTAACCTCGTTAGAGAGGGGCTGAAATTTCAGCTGAATGATGACGTGATTCAACCGTAACAGTTGATGAAAGAAAAGTGGAAACCAAATCGTGTAATATAGAGGGCATTAAAAGTACTGTTATTATTGCAAAACTTTGAAGATTAAAAAAGTTGAAAAAATTTAATTAAAACGAATCTTGAACGGTGGCGATTTATTATGTGTGATTTTAAATCTCGTATGTATTAATCTCTGTATCTTATATAAGAAAAAAAGAAGAAACTGTTTAGATATGTTAAACTCTCTCTTTAACTCCCTTTCCAAACAATATGCTATTTGATGTTTACTTTAAATTTACAATAGATCTATTATTCAAAATAGTAAAGAACCATTTTACTTGTTTTGCGAGTGAGGAGAAGGGCGGACTAATTAAAATCTCTAATACATTTGAATCTGAGGGCCAGTTTACTGTATACGTGTAACTTGTGTAACTTGTGTTTAACTAAAAGAAATTGTTATTTACTTATATTGTGTAGTTAGGACTTATTATTAAAGACATTTGTATACGTATATAAATTATAATAAAATGAGTAATATCTGTGTTCTATTGATATGTCAAAAAATATAATATTATCATAGTTCAGTTTGCACTCCGTGATACAGTTTTGTCAGTTCAACGGAATGCAGTGCGTATATTTTCTGGTTGAAATTCCATAGCTAGAACGCACGACCGTCATATTTATTTAATGTATCCTCCATGGCTAATGTATTTGGACTAGTACAAATGCACAAAATTCAGCCACCGAGTGCAGTTACTGTAATCACAGAGTGCTTCTATGCTGTGATATTATGGTTTGTATTGAGATATGGATTTTAATGAGAAAATACTAAACTACAACAGCTGTTTTATATAAATGTGCATTAAATAGGGTACTTCCTTGCATGGTTTTTTTACCGCATTTTTATTATGCGAAATGAATTTATACGTCGATTTTAACCAAGCTCTAAGAAACGTTGAACGATTCTACAAAATTCAAATAACTTAATAAAATATGAAAGACCTATAAAAGAAATAGGTATTCGTCTCCGTATAAATGCGTTGCGTACACTGTTTACATGGGTACAGTATCTTTTTCTCGGAGCCTCCATAAATTCACTTTGTTGAGCGTGTATAATTTACAAAATATAATATTTACCTAGTCGTACGTTCAGAGCACGTGACGTTACGATCAAAATCGCTTTTTAACAGACGGAAGTGTTAAAATATTTTTGAGCTTATTGAAATCTTAAGGTTCAAATCTTTGATTAACATCTGATTAGAACTCTTCAATAAATAGTTGGCCGATAATTTTATTTATTAAAATCTTAAGGTGTTCAGAAAAAAATCATGCAGGTTCCCTATTGTAAAAAAAACATTAGTGATGTCACAATGTCACATAATATATCAAGGCTTCTCATGAACCGTGAATTGACAAAACTTGCGGTTACAGTAGTTGCGAGTAATTAAATGTAGAATTTCGTTCTTTCGAGTCTTGATTGATTTTATCCTTTTTTATTAATATTTGTATTATTAATTCAGTGTACAAAGTCATTTTTATTTATAAATGCAAGGCAATATACAAAAATGTTTTATTAGTATTTATTATGTTATATGCTTGTTTTTATTAACAAGGACTCGGGAAAAGATCGTTTAAGGACGGGTAAAGCTGAGACTTCGGTTACCTGTGACGATAGTTTTAAGTAGTTAAAACCTTTTACCATCGTTAAAAATAGTTATATAAAAAATAAGTTTTTCTTTTTAATTTTTAATATCTTACTGGAGAAGACGTAGCGATCCAAAAAAATAATAAATCATGTATCTTCTTTCGAAATATTGTAATTGTTTGTATTCTCGTTTAATTACATTTCTCAGTCGCAATTAATATAAAAATGCCATTTGAGATCAACAACTAAGTTATCTATAATTTATTATAAATGTAAAATGTCTCGAAATGGTTTGAATAACAGAATAACTTTGATATTATTTTTGATTACCATATTATTGTTAAAAAAGAAAACAAGAATCATAAGAAGAGAATTTACTCTTCCTCTTTGTTTTATCCGATCAGAAATGTAAATCAAACTACGATTAATACAACTCACAGTTGACTGTGCCATAACCGACATGAAATTCATTTTAAGCGGAGTTTATGTTTGGAAACATGGCCGACAGTAAAGTGTCTACGTGTAAAGGCCTCTGCGCTCGAGGCTGGTTTTTCCGCTGGAATCGTAGCTGGAACTTGTGCCTGGCTACCGCGCTAAAAACGACGTCACTGCGGGCTCGCAGGCGTCGTTACAAGCTGGATTTCAAAATTAGAACCGGGACTATTTTTTGTGCTTGTTTTGAACAAAAACTAATCAGTATCTTGTCACGCAAGCGCCCACAAACAAACATGGCGTCGTAGTGTGTGTTCTATGCAGAGACAATAAACGTTAACTTTTGTTTACATTCGAACTGCGCGCGCATCAAACCCAATTGCAAAGTCAGCTTCAAAACACGCATAGTGTGAAGCGAACACATAAAAGCCATCACGAAATCCAGGCCACGTACACTTGAAAGCTGCCAAATCTAGCGGAAAAACCAACCTTGTGTGCAGCGACCTTTATTCAAGGGAAGATTAATATTGAAGTAACAAATGTAAACCCCGCTTTACACTAGTATTAAATGTTATAAACTGGTTTTATTATCTTTAAATTAGGATAAAGGACACCTTATTTTTTTTGTATTTTCAGAAAATACAATTAATTCTTCATGAATGGATCATTATTAAAAATGAAAAAAAAAACTTAATTTTAACAACTTCAACAGTCTGCTGCACAGTTAAAATTTTTTGCAACAAATTTTTTTTTTTTAATCACAAAACTAAAACCAAATTTGAAATTGATTATCTCTGCAATCTGCAACCTCAGTCTAGGCCTAGTTTATATGAGAGGCGTTCAACGCGCGTTATCATGTAAACAGTTATATACAATTGTATAGAAACTGTAAACGCGCGTTGGGCTAACGCGCGTTGAACGCCTCTCATATAAACTAGGCCTTAAGTTATAAGTTAAACGTCGATCCATTTGTGTTGTAATATTTACTTCCCTCTTATAACATAATATTATGTTAAATATGCTTATGTATAATAATTGCAGGGCGACTGTGTCACCCTTATCTTATCTGGTCGACATTTTATGTAATTTAATTTGTAAACGCTGTTATTTTATATTAATATCAACTTTTTTTTATAAAACTTTGTTTATATATAAATCAGAGATATTATCGATTTGTTTTTATATTCAGTTATTTGTATATAGTTTTTAGTTTTTATAAAATACCTATAATGCCAAAGCATTGGATGATAAAAATATATTTGTAAAGTGGTTATATATGCAATTGCAAAGAATGGTCACTAAAAGTGATCTGTCTCGAATATATATATATATACATATATATATAATTAGAGAATTAAATAAATATTTAGTAAAATAATTATGTTGTTTCATTTCAAATCCGTACTTAAATTGAATTATCAAACTTTTGGTCTGATAAATTATCACGTTGAGCAGTGACCGTAAACTTATATTGTTTGAGACCTGTGGCAAATTTTACTAAATGCAATAAGTAATAATATTATGGAGGGTGGAGTATAAATAATATGTTAGAATCGTCATGCACTCACGATCCTCTTGCGCTGGGGGTCCCCTCCGTCCAGGGACCCGTGGCATTTTTCCCGTCCTGCCACCCTGTTGTAACCATTTCTTTTTACGTTTGAAAGAATCCTGTGTGATTTGACAAAATTCGTCAACTTATTATCCAGCTCCCAAGAGCATACAAGAGGTATTTCTAGGTAAGCATAGACACTAACCACTACTTTATATTCGGCTTGCAAAATACATAAAAGTGTTTTCTACAAAATTGGCCTGCCTTTGGGCAAACTCCGTGAGTGCACCCAGAAAGTTATTTAAACTTGATAGCACACACCTCCACAAAAAATTATCATACTAATACACTTCACATGTCCTAAGATAGTCGGCCATACAATGTCAAACATTAACAAAATTCAAACTATGTTGGTCTGGTGAGGTGTTTTGACTGTTGAGCTGTTGGGCTGTTTGTGTTAAGCTTAAGACGTTCAACTGTTGCAATGGTGTTTAAACACACTTCAAATGGCCACAGAACCAATAGTTGAGCTTTTTTTTGATTTGGAGTGTCGTTCCCTGTTAGTATAAGCCGTGAAAAAGCGAGCTATTAGAAAATGTCGAAAATCGACTATAAACGAGCTTGTTCGCATAGTTAGCCTTAGTTTTAGTCTGATTTTTTTTTGACAATTTTGGAAAATCTCTTGGAACCGATTCAAATTCGGTAGACTTATAGCTGCTATTTCCCGCGGCTTCGCCCGCGATTGAGATAAAACACAATACCAATAATAGTTTAGTGGCTGTGCGTTGTCCGTCAGTAAGTCAGTGACAGTGTTAAAGTAGATTAGCCCTCTAAGGAGATAAATTTTCAAAAAACCTTTCTGAGTGCTCACACGCCATATAGGGGACTTCTGTGTAAAATTGCTTGCTTTTAGACCCATCGGTTAGGGGTGGGCAAATTTTTTGATCGTCGGGCCACATTGCGGATGAAAATTTGACCGTGGGCCAAACAATTTCTTTTTCTAATTTTAAGTATAGTTTTTTTTTAAACAACAATTTCAAGGTTTTAAACACCATTTACTATCTTTCTAAAATTCTTTTTATGCGCCAATTTTGGCACAGTAATATTTTTGCTTTTAATAATCACTTATAAAATACTTCGCGGGCCGCCATTTGCCCAGGCCTGCTCTAGACCTACCGGTTTAGGCTGTGCGTTGTCTGTCAGCTATTAAATAGGGACTTTTTTATTAAGAAAAATTGAAAAAAAGAATTCGATAAAAACGTAAATATCAGAAATTTGCTATCCGGCACCCAGAAACAGTTAAAAGGTATTTATAGCGAATAAAATTAGACATAAACTGTTATCTAATTAATTATATTTTTAAAATTTTTACCCCTTCCACAGTCAGGGCCGGACTAATCCACTTTGGCCTTTTTGAAATCTGAAAAATAGTTGAAAAAAAGTAAATTTAAATATTTCTTTTTTTTTGAGTGTATAAGTAACTCAGTCCGCCGCGATAGTGGAAAGATTCGGGGTTCGTATCCCGATGGTGACATTGTTTGAGAAATAAATTTTTCTAATATGCAATGTAACAATGGGTGTTTCTTAACAATGTAGCGAACGGTGGCTACACCTGTATCTTAATTGGTAGTTATGCGTCCTTATCGTATGAATATTCACATATAAATATTTAGAGAAAAGAATTCTAAATTATTGGAAAAATTAGTATTTAGTAAAAAGAAACACAACAACACATTTTCTTTAGATTTTAGAATAACCATATAAAAAACAACACATTTTTATTTATTTGTTTATTATATTATTTATACACAATTGTCCAACAGAAAAGTAAATTATTGTGTTTACAAATCTGTTCAAAATAGACAGTTCGACCGGGTCCTTTTAAAAACCGTGCCCTAGACTTTTGTCTCATTTGTCTATACAATAATCCGGCCCTGCCTACAGTATTGCAATATTATTACCTATTGCATAATAGTTTTAAAATTCGACTTTGACAAAGTATAAACAAGCAGGTATAATAATAATTAATTTGGTACCAAAACAGTTTTTTTCTTGTATTTTTGTAGAATATTTTATTTAAAATTTAAAGTTCAGATAAAAACATTAAAATATATCACTTCAGTGTTAAATCTTTATAATTTGAATTATGCATGCGTAATCAGCTTGATAAGGAAACAAAAATGTTGCAGCTTTTCAAGTCTAAATATTTCAAAACTGTAAAATTACAGACACGACCTTTTGATTTAGGACTGCAGTATACGCAGCATTCAACAAAAAGTTCTAACTGCAAATAGTATACCTACATTCAAATATACCAAGCTTACAAACGTAAATTCCACGCGGACGAAGTCGCGGGTAACAGCTAGCTTATGTATAAAATTATTATTTTTTCTGATAGATGTGCGCCTGATACATTTTTGTTTATATTATTGACTGACGAATGTTTCAAGATTGCGTAATGCCGAATACTGCGTATACCGCAGTACTAAATCAAGAGATATGTCTGTAATTTAACAATTTTGAAATATTTAGACTTGAAAATATGGAAGCTGAAACATTCATTCCTCTTTTGCTTCCTGTCAAGTGTAATTCTTCCCGGAAGTTCACTGGATTGACAGGTCACGTTTACCAAAAAAACTTTGCCTGCCTACTGAAAAACGAGTTTTTTGGATCCTTTTCGACGCTCCCGTCATTGCCCATTAAAAGGTATATTCTCGATATTTTTTGCATGTATTTGATTTGTGAAACAGAATGAAAATCGTTTTCGAGAAAGTAACAAATTTTTATTCGTTCATTAGTAAACTATTATTTTGGGGAGTAGGGAGAAAATAAAAAAAAACCTAAGGTATCTCTTAAAAACTTCAAGTATTTAAAAATGTACGACATTTTCCAAAAACTCGCTTTTGAAATCTTCTAGGCACATACTAACAGAAAATGACACCGAATAAAAAAATAATCTCAACTTCTGGTTCGGTGGGCATTTGAAGTGTCTTTAAACACTGAAGCTACATTCAAACGTCTCTATCTCTGAAACGGTATTGGATACAGACCTCCGGGTGCGCTCATCGAATTCGGCGTGTCTTTTTCTATCAGTTCACCGAATTTGAAACGTATCCAATGCGTAGTATAGCCTTTGTTTTTTGCTGATTTTTTTGGACAATTTTGACAATCTCTCGAAATCGATTCAAATTCGGTAGACTTATAGAAAACTAGCTGCTGCTACCTCGCGGCTTCGCCCGCGAATGAGACGAAACACTATAGCAACAACAATAGTGGCTGTGCTGTGTCCGTCAGTAGTCAGTGTTAAAGTAGTTTAGCCCCCTAAGGGGATAATTTTTCAAAAATCCCGCTGAGTACTCACTTACGCCATATATAGGGGACTTCTGTGCAAAATTTCATGTTTCTAGATTCATCGGTTTAGGCTGTGCGTTGTACGTCAGTCCAGTGTTAAAGTTTTAACTAATTAGATTAACCCCCTTAAGGGATGAATTTTCAAATATGTTTTCTTAGAGCTTATCTACGTTATATGAGGAACCCCCCTACGCAAAATTTCATGCATTTAGACCCACCGGCTTAGGCTGAACATTGTCTTAGCATTAAGGGAATTTTAAGAAAAGTGTAAAAAAGTAAATTTTATTGCCAAAAACGGAAATATCAAAAATTTGCTATCCAGCTCCCAGAAGCAGGTAGAGGTATTAATAGTGAATAGAGAATAGAAGAAGACAAAACATAGTTGCATAATAGTTTTTATACTCACACCAAAAATTGCCGTCTTTAATGACAATGCAGTGTCTCCAAAACTTTTTTATTTTCAGTTTCTGAACCTCGTGGATTTTTTAAGAAGGCAATAAGAAAGCAATAATTGCAGGATTTTGTCTAAGACCGTTTTAAAGACAGGTCTAATATTTAGTTTTTGTATTCATCAAATCGTTACACGGAACAATAAATTTTGATATTTTTACTACCTATCTCTTTTGCATTTTCTGATAATAACATCAAAATATATCACTTCCGTGTTAAATCTATATAATTTACAAAGATATTATGCATGCATAATAAGCTTGATAAGGAAACAAAAGAGGAATTAATGTTTCAGCTTTTCAAGTCTAAACAATTACAGACATGACCTTTTGAGGACTGCAGTATACGTTGTATTCGACATTACGCAATCTATAAAAATTCGTCAGTCAATAATATAAACAAAAATGTATCAGGCGCCGCAGCCTTTCAGAAAAAAAAAATAATTTTATACACAAACTAGCTCTTACCCGCGAGTTCGTCTGCGTGGAATTTATGATTGTAACTTGGTATATTTGAATAAAAAACGAGTTATTGGAAAATGTCGAAAATCGACTAAAAACGAGAAAATGTTCTTAGTCTTAGGTTTCTTTTTGGACAATTTTGGAAAATCTCTCGGAACCGATTCAAATTTGGTATAGTCATATTATAGAGTACCAGCTGCTGTTATCCTCGCGGCTTCGCCCGCGATTGAGATGAAACACAATAAACAACAGTAGTGGCTATGCGCTGTCTGTCTACTAAGTCAGTGTTAAAGTAGATTACTGATTAGCCCTCTAAGGAGAAAAATGACTATACCAAATTTGAATCGGTTCCGAGAGATTTTCCAAAATTGTCCTAAAAGAAACCTAAGACTAAGAACATTTTCTCGTTTTTAGTCGATTTTCGACATTTTCCAATAACTCGCTTTTTATTCAAATATAACAAGCTTACAATCATAAATTCCACGCAGACGAAGTTGCGGGTAAGAGCTAGTTTATGTATAAAATTATTTTTTTTCTGAAAGGCTGCGGCGCCTGATACATTTTTGTTTATATTATTGACTGACGAATTTTTATAGATTGCGTAATGTCGAATACAACGTATACTGCAGTCCTCAAAAGGTCATGTCTGTAATTGTTTAGACTTGAAAAGCTGAAACATTAATTCCTCTTTTGTTTCCTTATCAAGCTTATTATGCATGCATAATATCTTTGTAAATTATATAGATTTAACACGGAAGTGATATATTTTGATGTTATTAGCAGAAAATGCAAAAGAGGTAGGCAGTAAAAATATAAAAATTTATTGTTCCGTGTAACGATTTGATGAATACAAAAACTAAATATAGACCTGTCTTTAAAACGGTCTTACAAAATCCTGCAATTATTGCTTTCTTATTGCCTTCTTAAAAAATCCACGAGGTTCAGAAACTGTAAATAAAAAAGTTTGGAGACACTGCATTGTCATTAAAGACGGCAACTTTTGGTGTGAGTATAAAAACTATTATGCAACTATGTTTTGTCTTCTTCTATTCTCTATTCACTATAAATACCTCTAACTGCTTCTGGGAGCTGGATAGCAAATTTTTGATATTTCCGTTTTTGGCAATAAAATTTACTTATTTACACTTTCCTTAAAATTTCCTTAATGCTAAGGAAAACGTTCAGCCTAAACCGGTGGGTATAAATGCATGAAATTTTGCGTAGGGGTTCCTTATATAACGTAGGTGAGCTCTAAGAAAACATATTTGAAAATTCATCCCTTAAGGGTACTACGCACAGTCTAAACCGATGAATTTAGAAACATGAAATTTTGCACAGAAGTCCCCTATAGGTATATGGCGTAAGTGAGTACTCAGAAAGGATTTTTGAAAATTCATCCCCTAAGGGGGTTAATCTTACTCTACTTAGTTAAAAATCTAACATTGGCTGTCCGTACAACAAACAACCTAAAGCCGGGTGGGTCTTGAAGCAAAAGCATTACAGTTTGTTTTGTACAGAAGTACAGAGTATAGTACTTAGGACGAAGAGTGTATGCAGTACGGGCTTTGTGCAGAGAGGCGGAGTTACAAATTTTTCGATGCAAGCGTTTATGGTGAGCACTAGGGGAAACTTCAAACTCAAATTTTTCGTATGTCAGTGAGCAATGTTTATTAAAAGTGAAAGTAGTGTTAATTTTATAAAGTTTTTTAATTACAAAGAATTAAGAAAACATAGGAAAACTAAGCGATCTGGAAATGCTTGTTGTGTTCCGGGCTGTTGCGCTGATGGCGATTTAAGTGAAATAAAGACCATTGGCGCCCTAATTTGACATTCCGCTGTCAGTGTAAACAAATTAACAGCAGTTTTCTTTATTACATTTTTTTTTTTTGACACATCATGGCCAACTAAAGTTTTTGATATCACCTTAGAAACATGTCGCGATTTCCATAAAAAGTGAGTTCAATAATTCTCTATTACCCACTAGCGGCGCTAATAGGCTTCGTGCACACAGCCTATAACACCGTTCGGATTTCGCCTATATTCCAGTAGGTACATTTCACTTGAAATTTTTACGAGCTAATAATTAATCTTAGTCTCGAGCGTCTACAATCTACAATAATCAACTTCAATAGAAACTGAATTCAAACGAATTATATGTGTTTATCGCTAAAACAATTATTTTATTTATTTATTTTATATTACATATAGGTACATCCAAACAATTATAATTTATTGTACTTTATTGTATAAATAATTGTGATGAAAAAGGATTGTGGGAAAATAAACACAAATAAACTAAAAAAATATTTTTTTATTTATAAAACATAGTACAAACAAGGTAGATATGATTATAGACACTAGAACGTATTAAAAGATTAAGTTAGGGATGTTTTTAAGGGATGAAATTAGATTGGAAAATATTTAAATACGTTCAGTAGTCTGGCGTCATAGACATCACTGCCTTATTGCCACCTTTATTTATTACTACTAACGGTCCCGCCTGGTTTCACCCAGGTGCAAAAAAACGAATGGGGGCCCTACATGAGTATGCACGTTCATCTTAGTTTACCGAGATGAATGTTGTGTCCAAAATTCATGATGATTGGAGTTACCGTTCAAAAGTTTTTGCTGGACGGACAAATTTTGAGTTATATTTTGCAACATTTTTCATTGATGCTCCGCTCCTATTGGCCGTAGCGTGATATTATACCTATAGCCTTTCTCGATAAATGGACTATCCAACAAAAAAATTTCAATTCGAACCAGTAGTTCCTGAGATTAGCGCGTTCAACCAACCAAACAAACAAACAAACTCTTCAGCTTTATATTATATTAGTATTTTTTTGCGGTTTGTTTAAGAAAGGTGTGTGCTATAAAGTTCAAATAACTTTCTGGCTGCACCCACGAAGTTTGCTCAAAGACAGGTTTTGTAGAAAACACTTTTATTTGGGTGGGCTACTTTCACGCGAACGAAGCCGATAAAATAGTTTATCTTTTTTAAGCTGATGAACCCTATGTACAGGTACCTGTAGCTACCCAAAAATCATTAAAATCGAATTAGGTGTGTGCAATACAGAGTAACTTTTTTACCATTCGTTTCTCGTTTGAAAAATCCTGTGTGATTTGACAAATAGTACCTATAATATTTTATCATATGTTCCGAAAGTTTGATATTCTTGCAGTGCGTGCCATGATGCCCGAGGCGAAGCCGAGGTCATCTTGATCTTATTTTTGGATTTATCTCAATTTCTCTTTGGCAATTAGCGCTATTATGTATGAATAATGTTAAAATGTATTCCGCTATTAAATTCCTGTCTTATTTTAACTTATTATTTCAGTAGCGGGAAGTTAAAATACAGACTATAATAATTTTTCACTAGTAAGTATAAGTTATTTAAATTTTCTGCTTTTTTGAAGTGTAAGGCTACGCCTGAGTCAGGCGGCCTGACGTACCAAAAATGTTGAAACCATGGATGTTATGTTAGTCTATGGTTGAAACGGAGGCGCAACTAGTTGTCCATTTGTAAATAATCAAAGGTTCTGTAGTAATATAAGGGGTAAATCTGACATTTATGAATTTAATGAAAAGAAACCAAAGTTTAGGTGCTCAGTTTTTAAGCAATATTTTATTATTTTATAAAAGTAATAGCACTGAGTAATAGTCTGTTTCGAAAGTATACGGGTTAAGAAGTATAGCTTTTTAAGTTACTGGCGCACTTTCGGTAAATACAAAATGACAGCTATAATAAGAGTAAAAAGACATTTGGATGAGGATCCTTTGGATGCCTTAGTTATAAATTGCAAAAGACGAAAAATAAGTAGCGAAGCTGCCAAAGATGAAGAATCGATAACTACAGTGTCGACATTTGCTGGAACAGTAAAAACACAAGTAATAACATAAATATATTTGTTTTTGGTTTAGAAAGCGAAGTGAGGTTATGTTTTCTGAAGAATAGGAGACTGATCTCGGAAATTATTGAATTAGCTATGTGAATGAAATATATTTCCGTTTTATTATTTATGTGTATTCGGTGTGAATAATTTGTATTATCTACTAAATCAATTAATTATTTTTTAGGACGACATTGTTTCTCATATCAACAACATTTCTAAAGAAGAATTAAGGAAAACATTGAAACGTTATGAACCAAATGTGTTAGATAAAATCAGATCTCAAACAAAGGCAGATTCAAATCAAAAACGATTTAAAGTACTAAATTGTTTTCGAGCACTAGAAGAACATAGTGATGATACGAACTACACTGTTGTAGAAGTAGAAAGACACAGAGATGAACAAAAAAAAGAAGAAACTAGCGAAAAGGATTTTGTCTACGATTTGTATTATACAGCTACAGATGGATATGATATGACATTAGATACTTTGGAGAGGTACTGTACTAACAAAGTTTATTAGAACTCAACATATTATGTGTAGCGAGTAGTGGTCTAATGGAAATAATAAATTTCTAAATTTGAGTTAACGTAGTTACTTACTTGCCTAATTTATTTAGCTATGCTCAAGACATTGTTTTTCATGTTGTGATTTCTTTTTTAGTATTAATCCACTGGAAAATGAACTAGTCTATGATTATGCTGATTGTGGAAACGAAAGTCACGATTCAGAAGATTCAAATGCTGAAGATTATTATCGTAATGATTATCCAGACGAAACTCACTCGGATAACAGTTTGAACGAAGAGGATATGTTACATGCTATGCGAAATTGCAAAATCGACGAACTGTCGAGCGATGACGGAGAAGAAGGTTTTGCTTATAGCATAGACAGTGAGGCTGCTGGTTTTGAGGAAGACATAGATGAGAGTGATGTAATGCGATACGGGGAAAGGTACGCCAGACATAAATCAAGAAGAGGTACTTACGGATCAGACAGCCACCATATGTACTATGGAGACATCGATTCAAGCGAAGACGAAGATGAGATCGATAACTATTAGTGTTTATTATTTTAAATAATATTGAAGTTTGATGAATAGGATACAGGTCACTGCGCATGAGGCTGGTTTTGCCGCTAGGTTTCAAGGGTGCTGTGTTGCTAGATTTATGTGTTCGCTTTACACAATGCGTGTTTTGAAGCTGGGTTTGTAGATGAGTTCGGTCCGCGCGAAGTGACAGTTCGAATGTTAACAAAAGTGAATGTTAATTGTCTTTGAATAGAGCGCACACTATGACGCCATGTTTGTTTGTGGGCGTTTGTCCATGTCGCCCACGAAATAAGATACTGTTTTCTGATTGGTTTTTGCTTAAAACAAGCACGAACAATAGCCCTTAATCTAATTTTGAAATCCAACTTGTAACCACGCATGCGAGTCCGCAGCAACGTCATTTCCATTCTTGTAGCTGGCGCAAGTCCCAGCAACGATTCCAGCAGCAAAACCAGCTCGTGTGCAGTAGCCTTAAGGCAAGACTCTTCTCTCACTGAAATATTTTTCAATCATAAATACATGCATGGTGTTATTAAGTATTGTTTCTTTTGTAAGGCAGCCATAATAAATTTCGCCACTGTATTGTAACAAGAAGTGTTTTTATGTTGAAATTTTACTGTAAAAAATATTTTTGTTTTAATAAATATTTTCAAATTTGAAATTGGTTCTGCAGTCTGCAGTAGAAAATAATTTTACCTAGAGATGCCACTTGACAACATGACTGAACTGAACGTTGTTTTGATGTCCAAATTTATAAAAAAAAAACTATTTTCATACAAAATAGCACATCAGACCCACTCTTGTACGATACCGTAGAAAAGAAAGACAGTTAAAACTAGTGTTACTTTTAAGAATCGCATACTTATCCGAGTACCGAGTACTTCTTCTCAATGCATGCAGTTGATAGTCTGTCAGCTGCTTAGAATCGATGCTAACCGAATACCGTCGGCTCGCACATTAGCTTGTGCTGGAAACACTGAATACTGAATGATGATTGGCCGTGCAATTTTTATGCATGTTAAATTGTTATAACCGAAAAATTTAGTTATGTTAATATTTTTAAATACTTATTGTCGTTAAACTTACTATATCTATTTTATTTTTTTAATCTAAATGTTAATTTGTTTATATGTCAAAAGAAGAGTTTATTGATTTTTATTTTTTTTAAAGTTTATTTATTTTTGGATTTTTTTAATAAATAATTGTAAGTAATTTTTTTAGTTACCCTAATAAAAATATTTAAATCAAAATAAGTAAGTAGGTGCCCCTTTTCATTATGTAAGTAGGTGGCGTTTA
This sequence comes from Xanthostigma xanthostigma, assembly GCA_963575645.1. NCBI lineage: Eukaryota > Metazoa > Arthropoda > Insecta > Raphidioptera > Raphidiidae > Xanthostigma > Xanthostigma xanthostigma. The sequence continues at coordinate 22,249,206 of OY754468.1, forward strand.
TAACTTAACGTTTATATTAATTAATGTTGACAAAACGCCTAATATAAATAGGTATAGGTTGTATTCGGTATTCGAGTACACGCCGTGCAGGTACAGAATCGCATTGACTGTAAAAAGAATTCAATCTCTGCACAGTGCACTGCTAACTGCAGTGTGTACTGTGTATTCGAATACCAGTGTCGATTCACGCAGGTACAAAAACACATCAACTGTAGGAAGAATTCGATTCCTGTACTCAGTCTCCAGTATTCGAATACCAGTTACAAGTACTCGAGTACTTTGAAGAATCGAGTACTGAATCGATTCTTGTACTCGAGTACCCCATCACTAGTTAAAACTTTTTAGTTAATGTTTTAAGCGACTCTTCAATGGATATATTTATTGCTACATACCTACGATCTATATTCATTTAAAAAATGTCAGATCACACATTTAACATAGCTCGGTATTACGCCATAGGTCTTGCATCTCAAAAATGGCGTTTTACACGATAATTATAATTATATACACATTTTTATTTCATAAGAATATTTGTACATCGTAAACAATAAAACGAATTACTCGAATATGAAAAAAACACTGACTCTACTTGATAATAAACGGTCTTTAATTTTTGTATTTGTCATTGCTTGAAACAAATACAGTAATATTAGATATGTTTTGTGCACTAGTTGTGGGCCTATCCGTTACTTTAAGAAATTCGCAACCAACAATTACATTACCAGTTCATATAAAGGTATTTGTTAGCTTGGAAAATTTTATTACTGCTGAAATTCAAGTCGAATGTTTTAGGTAATCGCTACTTAGTATTAAGTACTAACCCATCTCTATTACTTCATAGCAAGTAGTCAGTATTCACACCTAATGTGCACAATAAAATAAATTGAAACCATACAATGACTTTTCTCATTTAAAATTTAACGACTAGTTTAACATTTTTTGCTGTTTTAAGAGAAGCGTTTGTTTTGAAAGTATTGTTTTTTTACGTATTTTTGACGTGTAAACATCTTAGCTCCCAGTACACACTAAGCGCTATATGAGACTTTGAGCGTAAGTCTTGTTGATGCGCCTGCGTTTGGAGTGTTCTCATGGCATTTGTGTATCAGCTATGTCAGTAGGGCCGTTTGAAAGCAAACTGATACAAGCTCACAATGTTTACACATCAATTCTCATGAGTACCGTATCACTCACACTCTTTTAGAACACTGTACAATTGAATATTATTCACATTTGTTTTTATAGTTCACTTGTAATAAAATAAAAAATAAAATCACTCACTTTCAACATCACAAATCATTCGGAAAATGTCAGATTTCAATTTAAGCTTTTTTTTCCGATTTGTAATCCTTCGTAACTCTGCCGCAATACTTTGTCCGAACACGGTGTCTTCGTCTTCTGGCTGTTGTTGACTACTCGATGTTGTCGATGGCATTTGTACAGAAGGATCCGAGTGTTCAGGTCTGAAATTATTATCACTTATACTACAATGTTAAATAGTCTTAATTATCATGCCTGCCGAGACTCATGGCCTCAGTTTCTTGATCACGATGATTATATCTTTTGTTTTTCCTATTATCAGCGTCTATGTGTGTATTACAGAATCTACCAGCAGGCATACACAAACCGACTGGTATGAGTTCGGGTTTCTGGGAGCGTTAATTCTCAAAAAATTGGTTGTCTGTAAAGTCGGTTTACGGACGATAGTTTTACGTGATAACGTATTCCGTAATACATAACCTAAATTTTAGTAGCTGTCAAACATTGGCCAAAGCATACTGCGCTCTCGCTTGCACGCACAGGGTCAGGCGGAACGTTACACTTTTTCGTGCGTGCAGCTGGTGTTTCATCAATTTATAAGACGTTATCACGTCAAAAAACATAGGAATGCTAACTACATTCCAATGTTTCCTCTGAGGGGAGTTTATCCTATCAATACAAGCTTATTCTGTACAACTTACGTTCCGCGTTGGAATGGATGTTGCGCGCATAACATTACAAAACATTGGAGTTGTAAATAATATAATATGGATTAGCAGAGCCCTTTTTTTATACTGTAACACTAAACTGTCAATTAATTATCTTACCTTGGTGAATTACTTGTGTTAGAACATGGTGAAGGGCAGACAGGATTAGACGAAGATTCATAATCACTTCCAACACTCGATGTGTTAATAAACTCAATTTTTTCGAGTTTTATACTCTGATGTTTGAGAGGCGTGGAATTCGAATTTGGTTGAAAATTACATGAATCGGGCTTCTTGCTGTAAAAAAAATTGGTTGTCTTTAAAGTCGGTTTACGGACGATAGTTTTACGTGATAACGTCATAAAGAAACATTGATGAACTCTCTGACGTCACGCGAGAAGAGAGAGAAATGCGTACAAGCCGACGCTTGGGCCGATCGTGCCTCTCTATTGCTTATACCGCGCTCTCGCTTGCACGCTCAGGCTCAGGCGGAACGTGACACTTTTTCGTGCGTGCAGCCGGTGTTTCATCAATTTATAAGACGTTATCACGTCAAAAAGACAAGTACATATTGAGATCATGGAACAAAAATTTGTGAATAGCGTATTTTTAAACGAACTTATATACCTTCGAGTTTTACAAAATTTCTCAATAAAACTCATTTCATCATAGTATCTCCATGTTCTACGACCATCTCTCCGTTCTTTGAGAAATCGTTCGCGTAAAGTTCTCCATCTTGTTTTGCATTTTAATACTAAAAAAAAGTAGTTGTAGAATAATTAAAGTTATAGAAACTTAACAATCTTCTGTGCTTACCTGTGGAGCCAAGTTCGCTTGCTATGTATTTCCAAATAGCTTCTTTTTTTGAAGCGTTCGAGAAACCAATTGTATATTTATCGTACAATAAAGGATTTTCATGTATTAACTGTATTAGTCTGTTTTCTATTGGACCTGAAACTAATAAAAAATAAAGCAATATGTGATTTATAATTATATCTCTGAGTTATTTAAGAGTTTTTGACATGAAAATGTCTATTCACTCATTAAGTACAGTGATAGCTGGTTGAGTTTTCTTGTGTTACAAATACCGTCAGATTTTTAATCGCTGATAACTATGAGACTAATAAAACGGATAGGTCATGTCTGTACGTGTTTGTCGCGCAGGATTTGTTTTGCTCGTGATATCATCGTACGAGTATAGGCTCACGTGCGTGATAGTCCAGAATTAGCTTAGGACGTTGATTTGGGTGTCGGTATGAAGAGTTCGCGGAGCACTACTAGGACAATAAAAAATAGTCGCCGCAATTTAAGTGAAAATCGGTATTAAATTGAAAATTATAAAATAATTAAAGATATCGTCTCATGTGACTTGTAAATATGCTTGGAATTATAGAAAACGCAAGTCAGCGGAAAGCTCGCATCGAAAGGAATGCAATAAGCCTAAAAAGTTCAGTGCCGAGCGAATGCGAGAGCTACGGCAGCGTCGAAAAGGAAACGAAAAAACTCAAATGTCTATGTGTCATGCGCAGGCGATACTAAAACACTTATTATGATTTTATTCTGGCGTTTTCACGAAAAATCTACGGCGTGAACCTAAACTGAGCGTTTAACTTTTTTCGTTACAAGTCTAGATCTTATACAGTATGCCGTGGGTTGTTGAGCGTCTATTATCTATCTACTTAAATCTGAAAATGGTCACTGTATCTTACTCACTTTCGTCTGATGATTCATCGTTTGCGCTAAAAAATGATGACTGCGAGTCACTTATTTTAAATTTGACTCTATGTTTGATATAAGGATCTAAAAACCTCATATCTTCAAAATATTCCCAATTTTGTAGTCTTGCTATAACTATTGGATCACTTGTATGTTCAATAGCCTTTTTTGTTTTTGTGTACGATTCACGAAGAGTTCTCCATCTTTGTTTGATATCGTTTTCTAAAAGCAAAAGAAATGATTTCAATTTTTTTAAATTGATATTAATTTATTTAATTGACATGTACCTGAACACCGCATAATACTTGCAATGGTGGCCCACGCTTTGACACGATTTCTGGGATCTTTGAACATTGTGTGGTGTTTATTATATAAAAAAGGACAGTTTCTTACAAGTGCTATTAGCTCTAGTTCATTTCCTAGTACTCCTTCTGCATCTTCAATATCTAAATGACATTTATAACACCTTTGAGATTAAGAACAATATACACAAATAAAATAAAAATATATTGAACAAAAATGTACATACGTAATTCTTTACTTAAGTCATTAATATATTTCACCACATCTCTGGGAATTTTTGCTGGTATAATTTCATCCATGCTTTTGGTTGTCAAGAACAAAATTCGTGGTAAATATAAACGAAGTTACTAATCTGTACGGAGTGACACTCCGTACTCCACAACCACAAATATATTCGGGTAAAAAATACCTGAATTAGGCTTTGAATACATCAACATATTAATAAATCATATATTTGTTGATATTTAATTTTAATACTTATTTAATATTATTACGAAATTTATCAGAGTAAATCCCGAAAATGACATATCTATTACCTAATATTTATGTACACATTTGCAAATAGCGCGATTTTTAAAAAAATGAGTAGGTAGTTGTAATAATGAATTATTATTAACAGAAAATGTCAATATTTCTCCAAAACTGGAGGAGTTTAGTTTTGAGTTTGTATTGTGATAAATTAAACTCAAATTTGTGTCTAACGTCTTTTTGAAACATTAGTTAGTTGAAAGTAAAGTTTCATGATTCATGAAACTTGTTTCACTAAAAAAAAAAAATTGGTTGTCTGTAAAGTCGGTTTACGGACGATAGTTTTACGTGATAACGTATTCCTTAATACATAACCTAAACCTCCCAAAATTTGGTTTCAATCCGCTTATCCTTGGTGTCGGAATGATAAGTAATGTCAAAAGTGACGTTTGCAACTGTCAAAGTATTATGTTCTAATAATAATTAGTTATTCCAATACTTAACTTAGAAGGCGTTGCATTTCACAAAATACTAATGTCAAAAAATTGAATTAAACATTAGAAATGCAGCCGTTTTCATGTTAAGACAAGACATACGTTATATTCTAATTTCCATGTACGGCAAACAAAGACGACCGACCGCGTCGCGCCATGCATTAGACAACATTGCATTTATATTTTATACAGCTATTTTTCTATATAAATTTGTATAAAAAAAAAATTGGTTGTCTGTAAAGTCGGTTTACGGATGATAGTTTTACGTGATAACGTATTCCGTAATACATAACCTAAACCTCCTAAAATTTGGTTTCAATCCGCTTATCCTTGGTGTCGGAATGATAAGAAATGTCAAAAGGGACGTTTGCAACTGTCAAAGTATTATGTTCTAATAATAATTAGTTATTCCAATACTTAACTTAGAAGGCGTTGCATTTCACAAAATACTAATGTCAAAAAATTGAATTAAACATTAGAAATGCAGCCGTTTTCATGTTAAGACAAGACATACGTTATATTCTAATTTCCATGTACGGCAAACAAAGACGACCGACCGCGTCGCGCCATGCATTAGACAACATTGCATTTATATTTTATACAGCTATTTTTCTATATAAATTTGTATAAAAAGAAAAATTGGTTGTCTGTAAAGTCGGTTTACGGATGATAGTTTTACGTGATAACGTATTCCGTAATACATAACCTAAACCTCCCAAAATTTGGTTTCAATCCGCTTATCCTTGGTGTCGGAATGATAAGAAATGTCAAAAGTGACGTTTGCAACTGTCAAAGTATTATGTTCTAATAATAATTAGTTATTCCAATACTTAACTTAGAAGGCGTTGCATTTCACAAAATACTAAATAATGTCAAAAAATTGAATTAAACATTAGAAATGCAGCCGTTTTCATGTTAAGACAAGACATACGTTATTTTCTAATTTCCATGTACGGCAAAGAAGACGACCGACCGCGTCGCGCCATGCATTAGACAACATTGCATTTATACAGCTATTTTTCTATATAAATTTGTATAAAAAACTGTTTAGGCAAATTCTGTTATACGAAATCTATGTAAAATGTTCTCCTCTTTCGTTTAAGACTGGTTTCAAACCGATCTGATTTAAATTGAGCGAGAAATTAGCAAAAAGCACGCACAGGGTCAGGCGGAACGTTACGCGTTACGAACGTTAGGAACGTTACGTTACACTTTTTCGTGCATGCAGTCGGTGTTTTATCAATTTATAAGATTGGTGATTCATCAATTTATAAGACGTTATCACGTCAAAACTGTTTAGGCAAATTCTGTTATACGAAATCTATGTAAAATGTTCTCCTCTTTCGTTTAAGACTGGTTTCAAACCGATCTGATTTAAATTGAGCGAGAAATTAGCAAAAAGCACGCACAGGGTCAGGCGGAACGTTACGCGTTACGAACGTTAGGAACGTTACGACCGTTACACTTTTTCGTGCATGCAGCCGGTGTTTTATCAATTTATAAGATTGGTGATTCATCAATTTATAAGACGTTATCACGTCAAAAAGAGTATAATTGCAAAAAAATAAATACTTCATAAAGGCACGAATCGCTGGGATCGTACCTTTAGATTACCTCGCCGCCACCTTAGCTTAATGTCCTATAACTGGTTTTAAAAGTATTAAAGTATACACTAGATATACCTAAATTGGAACGTTACATTACATTTTCAATCTCATGAATACATTTTACCCTACCGTGCCAAAAGAAGTTTTACTTCAAAAAGTTTCTTCCGTGTGCGGTCCGCTAATTCAAATACATATCAAAAAAATGACTTCTGTCAAAATCGACATTAACACGATAGAATCTGGAAAAACGACAGAAAAAAATAGTTATTAAAAAAAAAACAAAACAAAAAACCTGATTGCATAAACAAGAAATTTATCAATTACTTTTGACCGAATTCAAGTAAAAAGTAGGCACTAAGGCCTAGTTTATATGAGAGGCGTTCAACGCGCGTTGGCCCAACGCGCGTTTACAGTTTCTATACAATTGTATAGGACTGTTTATATGATAACGCGCGTTCAACGCGCCACCAACGCGCGTTATCATATAAACAGTCCTATACAATTGTATAGAAACTGTAAACGCGCGTTGGGCCAACGCGCGTTGAACGCCTCTCATATAAACTAGGCCTTACTATAAAAATTAATGCGCAGTATATTATGCTGCATTTTGCTGGATTCAAAGTAAAAGTAGTTACGTACTTTTTGTGCTAAAATTATATGTTAAAGTACTATTAGTATTCAGTACTGTAACAGCTCTGTTTGTATTTATGTAAAATTTTTAATTAGTTTATAAATAAACTTACTTTAGCTCGGTGCACTTACCAATCAACGGGGTTATTAGATAGTTTTTGATAATAACAGCTGCATATCGATTTTGTGATTAAAATCTAGTCTGACAAGTTTAAAAAGCAGAAAAAATAAGTACAAATAACTGCAGTTAAACATTTGATTATTATTATTGATTAATTTGTTAATGATTAAATTTATAACAGCGATAACAACAATATATTTATTAATTCAGTTCTATTATCATGAAATCGGATCAAAAATGTCGTAAAACTATTTGTATATTTTATCTAAATGAGATTAAAGTGCGATTATTAAATAATGCGTTAAACGCGCAATTCAAATCAAAGAATGGCATTGGTCATTATTGGTAGGTGTGCGACTTTCGCACTTACTATGTTTAATACACAGGGTCGTAGTTTAGAGGGAATAAAATATTATTTTTTCTATAGATTAATATCAATTAGCACACTCGATTATTTTAGTGAAACTTTTTACGTAGGAGTCAAAAGCTAGTATTTGTATTTGTAACGTTTTATGCATATTATTACATAACTATACTATGTTTGTAACAGGCGTCCATAATTTATAATGTCTCTCTTTCTCTTTCTCTCGTGTTTGCAACTAGAGGTTTCATTTCTGTAGTGTGCACTACACGGTCCATTTTTAATGGTCTGACACTCGAAGTCTTATCATAGCACTAGCGTTCTCGTTCTGTTTCACCCGGATGCAAAAGAACGAATGGAGGGGGGGGGGGGTCATCTTAGTTTACCGAGATGAAAGTTGTGTCCAAATTTTATGATGATCGGAGTTACCGCTCAAAAGTTTTTGTCGGACGGACAAATTTTGAGTTATGTTTTGCAACATTTTTCATTGATGCTCCGCTTCTATTGGTCGTAGCGTGATATTATATAGCCTATAGCCTTCCTCGATAAATGGACTATCCAACAAAAAAAAATTCAATTCGAACCAGTAGTTCCTGAGATTAGCGCGTTCAACCAACCAAACAAACAAACAAACTCTTCAGCTTTATATATTAGTATAGATATAAAACGTGATAGTAATTAAATAGACGCCGACCTCAAAGTTCAAACTTTGTTGTTTCAGGCTTTTTAGTGACCCGTTTTGAAGGTGGTTCATTTTTTGACGTGATAACGTCTTATAAATTGATGAATCACAAATCTTATAAATTGATAAAACACCGGCTGCATGCACGAAAAAGTGTAACGTTCCTAAATCCTAACGTTCCTAACGTTCGTAACGCGTAACGTTCCGCCTGACCCTGTGCGTGCTTTTTGCTAATTTATCGCTCAATTTAAATCAGATCGGTTTGAAACCAGTCTTAAACGAAAGAGGAGAACATTTTACATAGATTTCGTATAACAGAATTTGCCTAAACAGTTTTTTTATACAAATTTATATAGAAAAATAGCTGTATAAATGCAATGTTGTCTAATGCATGGCGCGACGCGGTCGGTCGTCTTTGTTTGCCGTACATGGAAATTAGAAGATAACGTATGTCTTGTCTTAACATGAAAACGGCTGCATTTCTAATGTTTAATTCAATTTTTTGACATTAGTATTTTGTGAAATGCTACGCCTTCTAAGTTAAGTATTGGAATAACTAATTATTATTAGAACATAATACTTTGACAGTTGCAAACGTCACTTTTGACATTTCTTATCATTCCGACACCAAGGATAAGCGGATTGAAACCAAATTTTGGGAGGTTTAGGTTATGTATTACGGAATACGTTATCACGTAAAACTATCGTCCGTAAACTGACTTTACAGACAACCAATTTTTTTTTTAATATCATTTTTTCCTTCTTCATTTCCAGATAAATCGTGCCCTCCAACAACGTTGGCGTGTTGGATTTTCCTACGCTTATGCGACCCAATTAGTACTGATTAGCGATCGCACTAACATTTTGCTGTAGGAATCATAGTGGTGTTATATTAATTATTAATGCATGATACCAATCTAACGTGTCTACTCTGCGAGCGATATGATAAGAATATATATATTTTTTCGATTTTAATTTAAATCCGTGAACATATTTATGACTGCAATATTGCTGTTTATTAAAATGATCGACATAAAAACAATACGTGATCGTAACTAGATAGATATGTGAATAATTTGTTTATAGTTAAAAAAATATAATTACAATTTTAATTCTCACTCAGTTTACAACGATACTAGATAGTAATTAATAATAGCAATTTGTTATAACCGAACCTAGGTAAGAAAATAATTTTTTTTTATAATTAATTAATTTTAAATAATATATATGGTGTAAGCTCAGTGGTTATAGATTTATCATTAGGCCGAATAGATCGCTTGTAAAGTAGACGTTCGAAATTAATGATTTGATGAGAAATATTCTTTCGATTTTGCGTTTCCAAAATTTTGGGAATAGGTACTGACGCCCGATTTGTCGCACGACGATGCAAGTAGATTGAAGATTAAAGTACTTCTTGCAATGCATTCTATAAGTACACTAGCGGTTCGGTCCAGCTTCGCTTGAATTTGTAGATTGCTATTGTTTTTCATCGACTTGCGTTTTATAGCCTATGACCATCCTGAAGGTCAATTCTAAATATCGGTGAAAACAATTTTCGAACCAGATGACTATAGTTTCGGAGATTACCTCCTACATCCAAACTTTACATCTTTTTAATATTAGTATGATTTCAGTGATAAACGTACTTTAAAAATATACTTAAAAATTGACTATAAGTTCTAAATTTATTTACAGCAAACTTTATTGTATAAAGACAATTTTAAATTAATGCTAATAATTAACGATACTTCAATTAATTAACGTTACTGCTATGTTCAAAAACGGTGCTAAGTTTAATTCTAATTATGGTTGTTGTTCTGAAAATCTGTAATTTATATTTTAATTCTAATATTAAAGTGTAGCTACTGTTTGCCACAATTGTTAAAAAACACCCATTATTACACCGCTACATTAGAAAAATTTATATTTCAAACAATGTAATTTTAATCTCAAACTCGAATAAGTCCATTTATTATTTTTAAATCGGCCAAGCGCGTCTTGGACACACACATGATAGGGTTCTGTTGAGTTCCTATGACGTATTTATGGATTATTTATGGGTCGCAATTGTTGCTTGACAAATATCACAATAATTAAATTAACACTGAGCCGTGTTATGTGATAATCTGTCTGTTCGTTTGACTAAATTGATTTTATTAACGTTTTGAACCGTGGTGATTTTTTCTTTCTTTCTTTCAGGGGACGAATAAAGTTTACTTTAAATAATCGACTGTTGTTTTGTTAATATTCTGTGCATCTATCGATTTGCGCGGATGTATGTAGGTAATATTTTTGTGTGTTTATCTACTTAAGAGAGTTTTGTTAATATATAGTAGAACCTCGATAAGTTAAACCTTGATAACATAAAAACCTTTATAAAATTTATGTTTCCTTCCCCTCAAAGCTTAACACCTCCTTTACTTAAAATACAAAACTTCTATAGCTTAAACAAGTAATTTAAGCATTGGCCCTTGGTAACTAAAAGCAATATTTTGGAAACTTTCATAGCTTAAGGTATTTATCAGTGACTCATTTCAAGTGAATTTGTTTTGAATGTTCTGTTTTGTTTTTCCTGTTAGTTGGAACTGTACACAAGCTTATGTTACCGAGGCCATTGTACATATTCGTGATTAGTTAGATCATAATTCATAAGCCTTCTAGCTTTTCTCTAGAATACACCCCTGTACAAAATATTTTTTCTACTTTATTGAATATCGAAAACAAAATTGATTTTGATAGTTTGAATTATTTGAAACAAAAAAACCTGACTTTTTTTATGTAGATTCAATAAGATAAAACTAAACTCTTCTCTATCTATGGCTCTGTGACATAAACGAACCTCACTAAATAAAAACATAAACATTTAAAAACTCCCTAACTTAAACCCTTTGAGAATTAAAAACTCTATAACACAAACTATTTAACGTTTCCCTTGAACTTTAACGAGGTTCTATTGTATAGTGTTAAGAATATAAAATGTTATTGCAGAAAGTGACAAAATAGTCATTTTAATGTATATACTTTATATTTTTGTATGATACACAAATCTAAAAATGCTATTGCACAAATCAATAATTTAACTGCTCATATTTTTTAATTAATATAGGTAGTAAATGCAAGCTTAAATACTGCCTCATTTTTTACGCGGAAAATCTCGTGAGTAATTATTTTAACCTTTCTATGTCTATTTGGGGTGTGAATAAATTCTTGTTTTATAGATGTAATTGTAACAAAACATGAGCGGAATATGACTGTAACTAGCTGTACTTTGATTTGTAAGAATTGCATACTTTTTGATACAGATCGATAACTGATGTGATAACATCGATTTCGCAATTAAAATCCCGTCACACCCATTTTTGTACTGTTAACATAGAACAAACATAATAATTGATAATTTAATGATTTAATCAAATAGATAAGCAATTAGAAGAAATCGGTATTTTAAAACAAGGCATTTAATTCTTTTGTTAAATTTATTTGCATCATAAGTTCTAAATAAATAACGGGAAGAATGTGAAAAAATATATAATTAATTGATTAATTAAGCTTAAGCATTAAAATGTTCTTTAATCGTTGATTAGCGCAATAGAACGCCTATCTTATCGGAGACATAAAATTGAATACATTTTGAAATATCGGCTATGGAGAAACATATATGATTTAAAATCCTTTTTTAAAATAGAGTGACAGTGTAAACCATAGACTTACAATAAAATTGTACTAAATATCTGTGATGTAAACTCTATAAAGCGAACTTCTATTTAACGAAAAACTCCTTGAAACGTAGAAATTGCTAAGGTTTGTTTGGTTTATTGTTACCTATATATTGAAACACTCTGTGTATACAGTGTATAGCATAACAGCCACTCTCAATAGCCAAACAATACATTATTTAGATTCCAAAAATGGGGTTCTTAGAAATGTGTTCATATGTTTGTTGTAATTGTCTAGTACGTGTTGCAAAATTATTAAAAAAAATCTTTCTATTTAACGAAGATGATTCCACTATATTCCAAGATATGAATAAAATACGACGAAATAAACATACTGGCATAGTAAAAAAACGACAAACAAACAGAATATAATTTTGTTATGTAAATTTTTTCACTTAATTTAGTCAAAATTATTATTGTTTTCTTTTACTTTCCGTTTAACGAAAACTTTTTATAACGCAATAAAATAACCGGTCCCTTCAAATTCGCTACTTATATACGTAGAGTTTTACACTGTATGTAATTAATTCATGCACGTGCCTATATTTTATTTTTCTATTTCACTCAAAATATTTTAATTTTTCAGGTAGCTATATAGTTTAAATTAAATAATGCCGACTAATTACGGATTTTCTCATGACGAACAAGAAAGTAAAATAGGCGATTTGAAATGTATGCATTTTTTCATATCTACTTAAATTTTTTATTGCTGAATTTTTATTACAAATCTACCACACACGAGTATGAAATACATTTTTTCACAATCCCCTATAAAATAGCTGCTCTTCATGTCTTTACAGTGGCAGTAAATTTGTAAAATGACCCTTTTCGCGCTAGTGCGTAAAGTGAAATAAAAGTAATGCGATTTTATACCAATCCATTAGTTATATCTCTGTCAGTTGCCATTTGAATCTGTATGAGTGACTGAAAAGCAAAGTAGGTAAATTTACAATATATCGAACTGTCAGACATAGATATAAATATAAATTATTATGAAGTGAAAATCAGCTATTTTGTACGAGGTACGTGCAAAAAATGTAGTCTGTATCTCGTTTATAATGATATTATCACCCGAGTGACTGTTAGCGACTCGCTAAATCTCGCCTCTCATGATAAATACTTTCCATTGTAAACGAACATTAACTATTATTATGTTCTTATGTGGGTATTTATAATAAAATCAATAAATATTATTTTTTAAATTAATTTCTCGGCTTTTTTAGGTACAGATTTAGATGCAGTCAGCGGTAAGGTACCGAAAGACAACAGCGAGCCATTCCCGTTTAAGGATTCAGAAAAATGGCGGATATTACGTAACATTGTCGTATTGAGTATAGCGTTTATGCTGCATTTTACAGCGTTTCAAGGTGCCGCCAACTTACAAAGCTCCCTTAATTCAGATGGCGGTTTAGGACAAGCATCATTAGCATCTATATACGCTGCGTTAATTTTATCTAATGTATTTTTACCCGTCGTTACCATTAAGTAAGCTCAACATTTTTTAGATCACCATTTTATAAAATATTATTTTAACACATATATACAGTGTGTCCCCGGATTGAGTTCACAATAGGTGAGATTGACCAAATATTTTCGAATTGGAATTTCATATTTTGGGATTCCGCCCTGCTTGGTCTGAAACTTATTTTTAGTTTACTTTCGATTTTTTTAAATCAAGTAGGCCTTTACAGTTGAGCAAAACCTCTTTTCGTTTCAGGTAAAGTACCTTTTCCGTTCATAGTACGCAAAAGTGTCACTAAGAAAAGTTGTTCACAATGAAAAATTATGGCGTTATGCAAATTTTCAGATTGATCGGCGTACTTTGATAAAATCCGCTTTTGTTTGAAAAACAATCGCGTGGAGGTAGCCAAATAGAGTAATTGGAGTTAAATTTATTTTTTTAATAAACTGTAAAAATTTGAATGTTAATTTGAACATTTCTAATCACCCTGTTTTCTCATCTAAGATTTTTCATGTAATCGTTAATAATAAATATTTTTCTACTTCTATTATCAAAGTAGGCCGATCATTCTGAAAATTGGCATAACGCCATAATTTTTCATTGTGAATAGCTTTTCTTAGTGACACTTTTGCGTACTATGAACGGAAAATGTACTTTACCTGAAACAAAAAGAGATTTTGCTCAACTGTAAAGGCCTACTTGATTTAAAAAAATCGAAAGTAAACTAAAAATAAGTTTCAGACCAAGCAGGGCGGAATCCCAAAATATGAAATTCCAATTCGAAAATTTTTGGTCAATCTCACCTATTGTGAACTCAATCCGGGGACACACTGTATAACTATAGCGGTCCCGCCCGGTTTCACCAGGGTGCAAAAGAACGAATGGGGAGGGAGGGACATTAGTATTTAGTACGCACATTTATCTTAGTTTACCGAGATGAATGTTGTGTCCCAATTTCATGATGATCGGAGTTACCGTTCAAAAGTTTTTGTCGGACGGACAAATTTTGAGTTACATTTTTCATTGATGCTTCGCTCCTATTGGTCGTAGCGTGATATTATACAGCCTATATTCTTCCTCGATAAATGGGCTATCCAACAAAAAAAATGTTTGAATTCGAACCAGTAGTTCCTGAGATTAGCGTGTTCAAGCAAACAAACAAACTCTTCAGCTTTATATATTAGTATAGAATATAGATAATTGATAATTGTCTATTTCCTCAATGTGCAATGAGTGAAGGCAACAAAGCATATCGAAAATATATCTGCGTCTCTTTTTCGAAATAATTCCGTGGTTATTTCAACAATATATTAGCATGAAGTATATCTCTCTTTATCAAAAACTGTATGTCTTTATCTATCGCGTTAGTCAATCAAAATCAACGTACCTACTCTTACGACAAAAAACGACAGAAATGTATTCTGTCCCCTAAGGCCTAGCTCACATGAAGAGCGTTACGCGCGTCAGCCCAACGCACGTTGAACGCCTCTCATATAAACTAGGCCTTATGGTTCGATTGCGATTTTTTTTCTATGCTTGGTATATATTTAAAAGTATATGTTTTAACGGTAATTTTTTGAATTGTAGTTGGTTCGGTTGTAAGTGGGTGGCAGCACTCGCATTCATTACGTACATGCCGTACATAGCAGCAAATTTCTATCCAACTTTCTATACAATGATTCCAGCTGGACTGGTTGTCGGTTTCGGAGGAGGTCCCTTATGGTGCGCTAAGTGCACATATCTCACTGTTGTGGCGGAAGTTTATTCAAAATTAACGGGAGTGCCAACGGACGTCTTGATCGTTAGATTCTTTGGATTGTTCTTTATGATATTTCAATTTGCGCAAGTCTGGGGAAATCTCATTTCTTCATCAGGTTGGCTTTTCAATAATACTATATATTACATTTACAACGACCGCCAGGATTCAACTAACGACCTTTAAGTTGCGAGGCACGTGTTGTACCTTGCGGCCACCTTTTAGCTTGATGTTCTGTAGTAGGCTTTTATAGTATGCGGTATTAGAGGGTTTTTTCTTTCCATTTTTTTTTCGATGCCATTGGCTAATGTTTTAACATTAGATCTAAAAAAAATTCTCCCAAAATTTTGCTTCCTAGATCAACCCTGTGGACGGCGCAAACCGAGTTTGTTTCCCATTTAATAAAAATGGGAAAAAGGACTTTTTACTTAAAAAATCGATAGCTGGTAGAAAATATTTTATTTTCAATTTTTGTAGAAAATTAAATTTCCCACAAAACAGGTCCTTAGTACTAAATCCGTGAATTCATTATTTTCAAAGATATGTTCGACATTCTCATAAAAATCGGATTTCGTTTAAGTAGTTAATTAATGTTTAAACGAACACATCTTTGAAAATAATGAATTCACGAATTTAGTACCTTTTTTGTGGGAAATTTAATTCTCTACAAAATGCTGCTAAGTATCAAAAATAAAAAAAAAAATTCTTCTACCTGCAATCCATGCTTGAGTAAAAACGTCGTTTTTCCCATGTGAATTAAATGGGAAACAATCTCGGTTTGCGCCGTTCACAGGTTTGATCTAGGAAGCTGAAATTTTGGGAAACTTTTTTTAGGTGCAATGCTAGAACATTAGCCAATTAGCCATTATTATTATTATTATTAATATTAATAGGACCAAAAAACAGACACCCTAATGTGGTATACGTACCTACATTGCGATCATTTAATCTCAAGAATGAATTTTACCTTACTATACCGTGCCAAAAGACGTTTTACTTAAAAAATGTATCTTTGTACCACAACAACCAAAATGTACAAAACGGCAACGCTGTATTATTTTATGCATATTTCGCGGACACGTACTGTATTACAAAGGTTCTACGCAATGTAGATGGTATAGGAGTGAAAATTGTTGGAAAATTGTACATTTTATAGGTGCATAAAAATTTTGTATCTCACGTCTATTCAGAAAAGAAATGATCATGACTCTGCTGTTCTAAAAAAACAGATAACATGTGACGCGGTATAAAGTATAATTCAACGTGATTTCATTTTTTTATTACAGTTTTTTCATCGGAATCTACGAACAAAACAAATACTGAATTTAAATGCGGTGCTCAATTCTGTAAAGCGGATCCTGATGAAAATGAAAATCTAGCTAGTCCAGAACAATCGCAAATAAACATGCTGTTCGGAATTTATTTAGGCTGCATGGCGTTGGCATGTTGTGTAGTCGCAGTGGGTGTCGATTCACTGAAGAGGTTAATTAATTTCAAGTTTTTTAAATCTAGCTACAGATAGTGCGCGGTGCGTTGATGCGGTATCGATGAGAATTACTGTCTATATTAAATTCATACAGTTTAGTGCATTAGCCAACTCCTATCTAAAAGAGAAAAAGGACAATACAAGAGTGAAGTTGACGTTTCTTCTCATGTAGGCAGCCATTTTTACCGGCTTTCCAAGCTCATGATTGGTCCCCTTTTCTACCGTGAAGTTGCTTGCGATATTTCGAGCAATTCGATCAATATTCTGGCAGTATATATCTCACAAGCTAATATCTCGATGGACGCGAAGCACGCTAGTACATTATTATTTGCACGTGCTAAGCTGGCATATGAATGTTGAATGATTGCATAATTTATAGGTCGTATTGATTCGTTCATGTATAATCTGTATCCATGGAAATGTATTTCAATTGTATGCAAATATTATACTCACGAAGTCTGAGATCCAGCTCGAGCGTCGAGGTGGACCGATATCTGTCGCATGCACCAATATGGCGTCAGCTACTGGCTAACACGTTCATGGCTTACATGTTTGTAGTGTCTGTGAAGTTAAATAACGTTGGTAACTATGGCGAAAGCAGGTGGAAAGAACAGAAGTTTTCCCTGGTAATGATAACAGCGCCATCTCGCGTGCGTCAGAAAACGGTCCGTCTCGAAACAAGGCAAGCATAGGAAGCTACAGACTTCGTGAATATACTAAACAAACTCATATCTATTAAAATTTTAAAATGATAATTGAACGTAGCTTCTTTAGTTTTTAAATGACACTTCAAACGTAGTTATATATTTCTTTTTTACAAAGCGATTCAAATGGTGCTAGGGTTTTAAGTTGTTCAAGAAAATGATGTGTTATGTGATGTCTTAAACAGAATAAGTAAAGACATGCATTAGAAACAAACTTTTGTAATTTTTAGATATGATATGGGCAGAACTGGCAGTGGCAGCGGGCTTACAGGAATTAAATTATTGGCTATCACTTTGAAACTGCTTAAAGAAAAATATCAAATATTAATATTGCCAATAACAGCTTGGCTGGGAATTACTCAAGCTTACATGGGAGCTGATTTTACAGCTGTAAGTAATGTTTTCATTATATCAAGTTTAATTAAAAGCGGTCTAAGAGTTTATTCTTTAAATGTCAAACAAAATATCCAAAAACCTCTACAACTTTCAATGAAACGAAATTACAGACATATATGTTCCGTTCTATTCTAGTAGATAGGTATTGATTGATCTGCAGCACCGTAGGTAGGACCTGGTAACGGATGGAAAAACTTGGAAGACGCAAGCAGCGATGCTGTTCATAATATTAAGTTTGTTGCAAGCAGTCAGCAAACGGTAACGAAATCGTCACCCGCATGCGCAATAGCTAAAACGAATCTGTTTGTGTCGGTTTTGGAACACGTGTTAGCTACTGCGCACGCGGGTGACGGTTTCGTTACCGTTTGCTGGCTGCTTGGAACAAACTTACTGAGTTCAAATGTTAATAAAAAATTATAAAATTCCAATAACAAATAACAAAATGCAATTAGTTTATAGGACCTTGCACAGTCCTTATGGGATTTGGTTCTCGGTCAAATTGATCGAAAATGGTTTTATTTTATAGTTTAAAGGTCACTAAGAAAAAGTGTCCAAGGGCGCATAGCCTAAAAATCAATAGATTTTTAGCTACAGATATGTTTAGCGAGTTTTTAGATAAAGGGATATTCATTGAATTCACAATCTTAAAAAATCCTAAGCTCTAGATATCTGTTTTCGAATGCGCTGAATCCGGATATGACGTTATTATTTTATACTTTCTGTTATGTTTTGTAGTATCGAAATAAATCTGTACAACTTGTAGTTGAATGAATGATAATAATTTATTAATGCGATAAACTAAAAAGAAATACAGTTATATTGAATACAAATTATATAACAAAATATACATTTCATAATAGTTTCAAGTAATACAGAGTGCTCATAAAATCAAGTATTTTATTACGACGCAACACCTTCCAACTTTACATAGTTTTCGACTATTTTCCTATTTCCAAAAAAAGCACAAAAGTTGAACATGGAACATGTTTGTGAATTCAATGGATATCCCTATATCTAAAATCTCGTTAAACATATCTCTAGCAAAAAATCTATTGATCTTTAGGCTATGCGTCCATAGACACTTTTTCTTAGCGACCTTTAAACTATTATTACAAAAAAAGATATTAAGGGTAATATTCAATATAAAATTCAGAGATTCATGTAGAAATTTATTCAAAGAAAACAAACTACTAACTTTTTACGGGATTTTTGCTCTTGAGCTGCTCACAGTTATGCACTCAAAAATGTTTTTATCTGAAAATCAAACAAAAAATTATAACACCCGCAATAGCAAAATTGTGTTAAAACATAATACAACCTTTTTTGAAAAAAGTCCCTTATACTTAGGTTACAAAATGTATTATAAATTACCTGATGCAATCAAAAATTTAAAAAAAACTGAACAGTTTAATCATAAATTGAAGCAATATCTTTGCAATACGGTGCCTTATGATTTGAAGGATCTTTTTTAATTTTTTATGTACTGACGTTTGTATCCACATTAGTGGCATCGCAATAAATGATTATTATTATTATTATTATTATAAAATAAAACCATTTTCGATCAATTTAACCGAGAACCAAATCCTATAAGGTTTGTGCGGGGTCCTTTGACACACAGCGAAAGAAGGGGTTAAATCATGAAGAATGCTGGGAACTATTGCCCTGAAAGTCGATGATGCTAGCTACGAGATTGATTGTCTGACGTCGTAGCTTTATTCCAAGCTGTCTGACAACGGTAACAGAACCGCCAGCGCCTTGCGCAGTAGCAAAAATTAAACTGTATCGGTTTTTGGGCTACTGTGAAAGACTGACAGTTCTGTTACCGTTCTCAAAGAGCCAATGACGTAGATATTTTTTTCTTGGGGGGGAGGGGTAAAGCAAAAAAATTCAAATTTTTTAAGTTTTATTAATATCACACAAGAATACTCACGAAGGAAGGTGTCAAGCAAAAATATTAATTCCCAAACCAATTTTACAAATTTTGTTTCAAGATGTATTTCCAAATTTTATCTTTTAGCCAGATATTCGTATTATTTTCAGTTTTATTTTTGTATTACTATGATCCTGGGAGCGTAATTACCCCCTTTATCCCCCTATCTACGCCCTTGCAAACAGCTTGTATCTTCAATGAATTACAAGGGTGAAAACAAACTTTGACATAGAAGTATGGTGCGCAGAAATAACTTTATTATATCTATTGTTTTTTATGTATATTTCAGTCTTTCGTGGCGTGTGCTTGGGGAATCAGCAATATAGGTTATGTAATGATTTGTTACGGTGTCTGCAATTCGTTATCTGCAATCAGCACGGGTTGGATTGTAAAGCTGACTGGTCGATTACCCGTGGTATGCTCAGCTGCAATATTAAACATAGCGCTGTGTATTGTTATGTTGACCTGGAAGCCTAACAGCGATCAAAAAGTCGTCTTTTTTATCATATCAGGACTTTGGGGCATTGGAGATGGTATTTGGCTCGTACAAATTAACGGTAAGAAATCGAATGTGATTAAAAAAATTTGAAAAAAGGGCATTTTTAAAAGTGTCACATAAAATTCGCATTTCCCTCGAAGTGTGTCCAACCGCGTCTAAGAAGCTGCAGGCGTTATATAAGGACTAGCAAAGGTTTCTGTTCTGCATGTGCATTGAAGTCACTCTCAGTGGCGTAACTATACCACCTCGAGGCCCGTGGCATAATCATCGAATGGGGCTCTCCCTTAATATTAATAAGCTTCACCTTGTAGTTTCATCTTTATAAATCACGAAGTAGAGTTATAGATATTTGTATAATTCGTGTAAATTGATTAAGGACGTAGTCCTATGTTCAAGCTCGTTTTCAAACCTTTATTCAGAATTTTTTTTTAATAAGAAAATAATGTCCAATCATTTCAATTTTATTACATGTTATTACTGACATCGTAAGCCAAGGCAAAAAAAATTTTTTTGCTTAATTTTACGTCTTTTTATAACTGTTTTTTTAACCTAAAGTAGACAACTTTAAATGGAAGTAGGTGAGTAGCGCGGGTGATAACGTCACTTGGAGTCATCTGAATTATAAAAATTAAATTGGTTATTGTTTCGTAGGCTTGTGGCTCTATCCCGTACTAGAAATAAACATTTTTATTGATAAATAACAAAATGGCGGGTTTAAAAAAAAAAAAACAACGAGAAAGTCGTGATTTTGTCGTTGAAAATCGGTTAAAAAAATAGAAATATTTTTTATAATTAAGTAATTCTAGTACCGTATGGAACTCTATTGTTGTGTTACTTGTGTAGAATACCCTGTACAAAATTGAAAGCAATCGGTTGTATACAATTGTTTCAATCACCCGCGCCGCTTACAAAAACGATATTTTGAGAAAAACGCGTTTAAAGTTTTGATTTCAGATTTGTTACAAAAAAATAAAAATGAATATTTACACTAATCAGCTATGCCTGGTGTATAGTAAACCTCCCGTTTCTTCAAAGGCATCGTTTTCAGCTAATTTTTTTGCTCTACTCTGCGAGAGTATAAGGCCTAGTTTATATGAGAGGCGTTCAACGCGCGTTGGCTCAACGCGCGTTTACAGTTTCTATACAATTGTATAGAACTGTTTATATGATAACGCGCGTTGGTGGCGCGTTGAACGCGCGTTATCATATAAACAGTTCTATACAATTGTATAGAAATTGTAAACGCGCGTTGGGCCAACGCGCGTTGAACGCCTCTCATATAAACTAGGCCTAAGGGTAACGTGATAAAAATTGAGAGGTAAGAGCAGGTCAAAGTCTTACCGTAAGGCCTAGTTTATATGAGAGGCGTTCAACGCGCGTTGGCCCAACGCGCGTTGACAGTTTCTATACAATTGTATAGGACTGTTTATATGATAACGCGCGTTCAACGCGCCACCAACGCGCGTTATCATATAAACAGTCCTATACAATTGTATAGAAACTGTAAACGCGCGTTGGGCCAACGCGCGTTGAACGCCTCTCATATATAAACTAGGCCTAAGACCGTTGCTGTTCTCGACTATATGCTATAGCTTTGTAAATATTTAATATTTCGGTCTAAAATTTTTACAGTATTTTCTCAATATATTATAGGTACTTACTATAAATGTAAAAAAAATAAATTCGATTTTACGGAACCCGAACACCAGACTACGTCCTTAAATACAAAATTAATATTTTTTACCAAATTTTGTAATAAATATTAAGTTTCTCCTGTCCTAACGGCTTCTCGAGCCGGGGGATCCATCAAACTAGGGGCCCGTGGTATTTTGCCCGTTCTTCCACCCTATTGTTACGCCACTGGTCACTCTAATGTATTTGCGAGACTATGCGATTTTTTTAACACTTGTGCTTCTTACTTTAGGAACGAATAGAAAATTATTGACGAGATTTTAGTATTTTAGAATGATATCTTATCATCAACGAATCTATACTCTTTAAAGATTGAATTTTATTGACCCCTGTTTATGATTACAAGGATCTGGGACCGTATATCCTAGATTGCAAAGTAGAAACTTTTGGTCATGTTGAGGAAGTAGTTATTTTTTGCAGCTGAGATCTATAAAATTGAGTGCAATTTTTAGGCGGTTGACTATTTAGTTGCATGATTGACTACTCACCGTTCTTAAGAATACGTATTCACCATGCCACGTGTTAATTTATGTTTCCCGTTTCAGCATTTTGTGGAATTTTATTCCCTGGTCGCGAGGAGGCAGCTTACAGCAATTTCAGGCTCTGGGAGTCATTAGGATTTATTATTGCATACGCTTACGGGCCTTATTTGTGTACAGATGTTAAGATCTATATTGTATTGACTGTGTTGGTCGTTGGAATGGCGGGCTATATTGCTACCGAAATAGGGTTCAAAGCGAATCCAACAAAAATTGAAAACACTCATAATGAAATTGATGAAAAATACGATTAATTTAAGCTAAATTTATTTGTGATAAGGGACCGAGAGGTGGCGGTCAAAAATATAAGGATTTATAATTATTAAAGTCAGGTTCAAGTAATTATTGCTTCAACAAAATTTCAGGTGATAAAGACCAATCATGAATAAATGATCAAACCTCTCTTTTTATCGCCTGAAATTTTGATGGAAAAAATTTAAGAATTTAGTAGGGGTATTTGAGGTGTAAATAAATAATAAATATACTATATAGTCAGCGGTTGGGACGCCTGACGTCAGGACGCTTTGAGATATTATGTAGTCAACAAGATTTGTATAAACTTTACTAATTTCGACATTATGTCAACAATATTTTCATAAAAAATACCAAAGATTCATAAAAAATGTATAATTTTGTAATTAAATTCATATATTTCTTTACACCAGGGCGTGATCTAAACTGTTGAAATCAACAGTGGCAAACTGGTGGACTGTTGAATCCTCGTTATACACAAATAAAGATTCGTCATCCCTGAGCCTAAGTAGCTCCGTGTGCATACGACCAAAAGTTGTAAAATACTGTAAATTATTCATAAGTTATATTTTAAATTATTTTATTTATAGTGGTCGACAATTTTATTTATGATTAACTTTTGTATAAAAATGAAAATAAAAATATTTTTATAAAAAGATTGCAGATAATGTGAATTATTTATATTGTATAATGTATATTACCTATAGGAACTTTAAAAACTTGTCAGGAGCTTCGGGGGAGAAACAAACATTAATGAAATATTTTTTGTTGGCGTGTTCAAACAGATTAACTTATTTTGGAGGTCCCACCTTGAAAATGTGCCAGGGTTCAGAAGTCCCATATTTGCAGTGGCATATTTAAATTCAGTGCCATCCTGCCCTATCCGAAAGTGGTCGCCAACCACGGTTATTGCCACCAGCATTTATTGATCATTTAAAAAATAACACATAATTTGTGTAACAGTTAAAACTTTAGCATACAATCTAGAATAAATTCAAAGCAGGAATCATGATAAAAACGAAAAAAAAAACCTCTTGTATCATGATTCATGGGTAGCACTTTTCTGGTGTCAGGCCGCTCTTTCCCACTGGCCCCCGAATCGATAGGGACCCCCTAGTTCCTACCAGATCACCAAACGATAACCGATATTTATTACAAAAAAACATATTTATTTCGAAAAACTCAAACGATAATGACTGACTACAATATAATACCTACTTGCTTATTAGCTTTTGCATGCTCGAAGCTACTCTACTCTCGCCCATAAAAAAATACTATTTAAGTACAATGCTTCAAGAGAGATTAACCAGTTTGTCGCTGACGTCCATAGACTGTGATACATAACATAGATTTTGAAGAAGTGATTAACGATTTTGCCCATCTCAAATCTTGAAGGGTATCTATCTCTTAAATCAACATAGATTTTTAAGCATACGTGAATGCTAAAAGAGTTACTTTTGTAGGTTATATTGTATTATCTATTAAGACTATTCATTAATTGTGACTAAAGAAATAAAAATAAATCTAGAACCTTGCTTAGCTACTTTCTTTGCCTATTCTAACAAAATATTGCTCTGTCAAGGTCATAGGGGTCCTATTATCCTAATGTGCTCAGGGCTTCCAATAGGTTAAAGACGGCCCTGCCCGCTGCCTATTTATTCAGGGTTGGTAGTTACTGTTGTACTCTAGAGAGGATTTTTACACAACTGAACAAAAAATAAATAAAATAAACACATTTGGCGATAAAATAGAACTGAATATAAATCACTTACTTAATTATTTTTTGTAATATTTTATTCGACATAATTATATTACAAACACATAATATTTTCGGATTTATTCATATTATGTTATTTACAATAAAAAAGTTCAACTTTTCGATTTATTTATTAATTAGTCATTAAATCTTGATTTTACATTTTTCTTCGAATTTCTATACAATAATAAATAACTAATTAACACTTTAGCTACAATAATTGTAATTTCGAAAATATATTTTCCTACAATGATATACATTTTTTATTTCAAGATTTTTTAAATCCCATTTTTGTTAACAAAATAACAATTATGATATTTTTCAAGTATTTAATTATGATTACAGACGTAAAAAAAAAATTTAATTACCCTTAAAGACGTACTCCTGCATCCATTTTGTTTCTTCTCTAATTCATAAAAAAATCCAGGAAAACGGTGGAATTGTAATTCTGGATTTTTAGTTGACGTATCTTTACAACAACACAGCACTTCCTAATTGATAGTTTTTTTCCCATTTTATTCAACAATTACCTAATTCTTATTAAAATACACGTAAAACATATGACACTAATGTTTTTTAACTAAACCAGAATTAAAAAAAAAAACAAAAACAGGAGAGTGTGCAAAGGTCGCGTGTCAAAAGATACTTTGTATCTATATAATAAAACCATGTCTATTTTTTCAATATTCGTAAAATGTGTCACACAGCACACTGTTTCATTAATATCACGGCGCAGTAAACGATTAAGCTATAACTCAATAAATTATGCATTTTATCTAAATTTTATACCAGTTACATAATCAATGAGAAAGGTTATATTTAAACAGTCAACGAGTATATATTATGTAATTTAATTAGTCAGTCGCAGGTACAATATTTATTGACCTAAAGAAACTGTTTTATTCTTTTATGTATTTACAGAACGTAGTGGTTATTTAAGCTTTGTTGACTTGTGGAATATTTCTTTCGTTTCTATTTCTTAATCATTCTTTATTTATAACTAAAGAAAGAAAATTATTTGGTATTGCCATTCCAATTCCACAAGTGGACATTTAGCGTAGGTATTGTAAAAAAATGTCTGTTAATGCGTACGTTGACGCGGGCAACGACTAGTATTAATTATTATAATATTTGCTATTCGTTTTCATGGTTATCCATATAATATGTTACGTCATGTAGACATTAAAAATATTAATTTCAAAATTCAAAATAGTTTCGAAACTATAAAGTTTAGAAAAAAATTTTTTTACACAATTTTGAAAAATAATTGGATTAATAAACCATTAAGAAAAGTATACCCTCATTTAAAAAAACGTTATAGCGCATATCTTTTCTCCACATGCGCCGATTTTCTCCAAAAACTATATAGAGCTATTCATATTTCTACATCAAAACTTCTCCCAAAATTTGATTTCAATCTGCTAATAGACGAAAAACAAAATGGCGGGCCCACCTGTGGGACAACGTAGTTTCGTCTGTATGTGAGTTAAAAAAAAGCTGTAAATTCTTACATTGACCATAATTGCAAGCATTCATGAGGCGACTCAATAATGTTAATATTTTTCTGTCTTTAATGTAAATAATTAAGAAGACGTGTATGTCGGTAATATTTCTGAAGAATTTTTTACTGTGGAAAAATTTTAGAGTAGCTAAAGTGTTGCGACATAAATTAATATTGGACACTATATTATATTATATTTTTAATGTACAAATTTTCGCCTTTTTTTTTAAAAGTATATTCATTTTTTTATAATAACGCGATTACATGCCAAGTAAGAATATTTATTAAATATGTAAAATGGACATGAAGTATACTTAAGAAAAATTAAGTAAAAATTAGTTCTGAAACAAAGATCACATATTAATTAAGAATCTGAAATTTTAAAAGTACATAATTATACTTGAGTGATTACTTAATAGTTCAGATATTTTAACCAAAAATCCCGAAATAAATCAAAGAAAATGAAGTGGTGGTAAGTACCACGTGAGGCCATCCACATGCGCGTACATGTACGATGGAGATGCACTTACGAATTTTTCAGACACATACGAGCGTTGATAAATGCTCGGTTTTCGAATGACGCACTTGTCTTTAGACATGTACCTACTTACGTATGTTTGTGGAGTGTTGAAAATGAACTTCCTGATCGATTGTTCAAATATGATAAAAAAACATATCTATTGCACAGTTTTTTCTAGAAATTAAAACGTTTATTAGGGTTACATTTTAGGAAAATGTCCATTTATAAAATACTCTTATATATTTAAGTTTCATACTTTTACTTATGTATGTTTCAAAACTACACACTTTAATTTTTCTTTTTAGTGATTGTGTGTTTCTTAAAATTTTCAACTGAAAGTTCATTAATCACTTAGTTTTTCTTTAAAGAAATATACACCGTCATTTAAGTCACTCAAGATACATTTCTTGTCAAAAAAAAAGAAATATAAAAAATTTAATAACGACAAAGATGAGTAGAAAATCTATTAGAAAAGGTCATTTGTTAAAATAAATTCACAGTTTTGTCACGAGTGAAAATCACTCGCTACATATTTGTTATACACTGATTTCTTGTATTTGAACTCTTTTTTTGATAGTTCCACTATTACTTGTGTACGGCCCTGTACTCGATGACGTCGTGTTACTGTCAGTAACAACGGTCAAGTTACTTGAAGTTCTTAAAGGAGGTGGTGGTTTTTCACCACTTTTAATTAAAGGTTTCGTTTTCTTGGGTGGCGGCGGTGGATCGGGTATAGATGGACTCTTATTAACAGTGGCGTAACAAGGCGGGGGTTCGTGTACTTTAATAACATGTGACGTCGCGTTCGGCGTGTTGATCGGACTCTGAGATCTGGACGACGGGGTATTTATGTTAGTTCTTTGAGACATGGGAATGTTCTCACTTGACGGTGACGACGTTGAATTCGATCTACCGCCGCCACTGCTCCTCTGACGTCTTCTGTCGCGATCTCGCTGATAATAAATACCGGCAAATATTAACATGTTTAAAAGTAACAGAAGACAACCGACGCCCACCGTAACGCCGAGTGCGGCCGTGTAACTATAAAGGTTGCGCGTTTCAAGACTTTCAAGTAGTTGAGCATTGTCGGCATCTTTGTCCAGTTCGTCCTCAAGGTTTGCTATGAGATCGTCGTCGCCCGTTGTGTCTGGGATGCACTCAGTGCTGCCGGAAGTTGCGGCGAGGCGCGGATCGGCCATTGAAGCTGGATGTAGAGGTGGCGGGAGACGAGTGAACGATTCAGCACGCACGGCACCTGAAAAATAACATGGCATTTGCATTAAACTTTCAACGATGTACGGCGATTTTGATGATCATTATTAGCGGATGATCGTTTTTGAGAGTGGAAATGTAAACGTAACTGACGGTGCGCCTATTCTAGAATACTCTACAGTGTGTATTTTTGCAACGAAACTTCTTTATTTTTATTATATGTCCAGCGACTTAAATACAGAGATTTATTATTTTTATAATAAACTTCACTGCAATGTTGAATACTACCGTTACCGAAATCTAGCGAATTCCCGCAAATCAACGAGACCTGCGTAACTACCGCATTAGTGCGATAAATCCCGCGCGGAAAATTTTTGAACAATATTGAAATTTTGAACAATAAGGAACTTTTATTTCCATGATTTGTGATTTTTTATTTCGTTTTTTTAACACGAAGTTACTGTTAGATGTTTATTTATAAGCACAACCGTAAAACACACCATAATAAATTCGGTAAGTATTTATATTATGACTAAATAAATACTGTTACCCTTGTGGTAAGATCGCTGCACACGAGGCTGGTTTTGCCGTTAGGTTCCTTGCTAGATTTGACTGCTAGTAGTCAGCGCGGCAGCCAGCGCCAGGACCAACAACGATTCTAGCCAAAAAACTAGTCTCGTGTGAAGCGGCCTGTAGGTAATGGGCAACTGTGATTACCTAGTTCATGTGGCAATGCTGTTTGATCTCAATTGCGAGGTCAGTCTATTTTAAACTATTATTTTTGTTGAGAAGGAAGAAACCTTTTATAAGTTTTGCATCCATAAGCACCCAAAATTTCAGGTTAGTCACTGTCGTACAAGACACCGGTAAAACTCTTTCAGTATTTCGACATTTATTCATAGTAAAGAACGATTACCGGCATAATAATGTTGTTCTCGTTCATGGAAGTGGTGATGTCTCATGCTGACATCTTCGTCACCAGGCTGGTGCAACTGCGGGATGAGGTTCAGCCAAACAGCCATCTTATGACCACGGTAATGACTCTTCATCCGTGGTTTTAATGCTGAAAATAATAACAAATTTTAGTTTTTTTTTACAAATAAATTAAATATAATTAAGTAAATAAATAGGGGATAGGGAGACATAGTGGTGTACTTAGCGGAGCATTAATGAAAAATGTTGCAAAATGTGTCTGTATTTGTCCGTCATACTTTCTATTCAGGTGAAATGCCCTAACTAAATATTTCTATATTACCGTCGTATATTCACAAGCCCAGCTAGCTCAGTCGGTAGAGCATGCGGCTCTTAATCTCAGGGTCGTCGGTTCGAGCTCCACGTTGTGCGAATATATTTTTATTTTTTTTATTTTCTAGATGTAAATATTTTTATCAAAAATGGAGGTTTGAGTTTAAACAACAATATTCACCTCGGTAAGCTAAGATGATGTTCGTACTCATGTCTCTCCCTTCCCTATTCGTTCTTTTGCACCCGAGCGGGACCGCTAGGATGATATATTATGTAAGAAATACTTAAGTTAATATTCATATTCCTTTGAAAATATCATCTTATTTTGCTTACACTTTATTGAAAAGCGCTTGATGTGTTCTCTTAGCTGTGTCAGACTTAGATGTTGTAAGAGAAACTTTTACATTAAAAGCTTAAGTTATTATCCTGCATTATCCTTGATTATATATACATGTATATTATATTTATATAGGTTACAACGGGAACAATAATTAAGTGTTTATCAGTACAGTAGAATTTAGCAATTTGTTTCATGACAGCAGTAGCTATGTGCCGGTAATTAATCAAACGAAATAACTCCCACTCCGGTAGTTTTTTTGATAAACCGTCGAATATGTAGTTCTTTACTTTTTAAGGAAGGTGTTTTCGCCGAGTTTTTCGTTTCTATCGAAGAGATACGCGGTGTTCGACAGATTTTCGATGTTTGCGTTGTAATGAATGAATATCGAAAGTTCGTCAAACAATTATCTCTTTGATTGCGGCAAAGAATATTCGTGTTTTTAGCTGAAGGGCTTTCAGAAAAATCAATTTTTTCGACTCTCTTTTTCACCCTTTCAGATTTAAATTTCCAAAAAAATTAATTCTTTTAACAGTTGAAAAAAAATATAAATAAATATCAAGTCGCTAGGGACGTCTTTAACTGAACGGAGGCCTTAGGCACATAAGAATAATGGGGCCCCTATGACCTTGACAGAGCACTATTTTGTTAGAAAAGGAAAAGAAAGTAGATAAGCAAGGTTCTAGATTTATAGATAATATAATCCACAAAAGTAACTCTTTTAGCATTATAAAATCTATATCGATTGAAGAAGTATACCCTACTATATTTGAGATGAGCAGAATCGTTAATCACTTCTTTAAAATCTATGTTTGTGAGCATATCACATTCTATGGACATCAGCGACAAACTGGTTAATCTCTCTTGAAGCATTGTGCTTAAATTGTATTTTTATATATTTCAATTTACCTAAACATGCTGAAATCAGAAAGCCTGATTTTCGGGTGAGAGTAGAGTAGCTTCGCGCATGTAAAAGCTAATAAGCAAGTAGGTATTATAGTCAGTCATTATCGTTTATGGTTTTTTAGAAATAAATATGTTTTTCGGTAATTAATATCGGTTATCGTTTGGTGATCGGGCAGAAACTAGGGGGCCCTATCGATCGCGGGGTCCTGATAGGCACGTGCCCAAAGTACCTAGTGGAAAAGAGGGACCTGCAAGTCGCTGTTGAACTATATCTTTAAATTTAACAATTATTTTTTACTTTTGCTATAAGGGTGTTTTTTTTAGCACAAATTCGACATACGCAGTTTTGCCTTATTGTCACCGAACACATTTTCAAACCGTTTGAGTTCCATCTCGCCAGCTGCGATCTCGGAGTTCGTGCTAAAAGATTCGTGCCGTAGCTGCGCCGGTGTGTATTTACCGGATCTAGACGTCTATTCAATTGAACAGAGACACATTATGCTCCCCAAATATATCCTCTTTTCCCTTTCTCTCAGTCTTGTTTTCTTCATAATACATACATGAACTATTAATATTATATTAAGACGTGAAAGCAAATCCTTGTCACGCGATAAGGATAATGTTGAGGCAGATGAGCGAAGATTTCACCTGCTTACTTCCATACTATATCTGCGTGTACAGGTTGATTTTTAAATAATTTCGTAATGAATAGAACTGTATTTCGGTCTTCACCAAAGTTTACTTCTTGTTTGCCGATTAAAATTTTTAAGTCGGTGCATACATTTTCCCTCAACTATGTTTTTCAAAGGTTACGCATTATAAGCGGCTATCTGGGCACTTGACGTTGGGTTTCATGGGCACTTGGGAACCCTATCTTAAACCAAACACAATCGGATAAATAGTATCCTATATTTCAAACTAGCTGTAACTTCGTTCGCGTGGAATTCATGCTTGTTCAGTTCGCAGAGTTTACAAAAAGACTTCCCTTTCTTACACCCTAAGTTATTCATTATAACGTCAGCCATCTGCTAGTGAAAATCCCGTCAAAATCGATTCAGTCGTTTCGGAGATTAGCCGGAACAAACAGACAGACAGACAAAAACTTTTAAAAAGAGGTTTTTATTTTTGTTGCAAGTACCGTAGGTACATATACTTTCATATGCATTTAGTAAAAATGCTGTTATTTTGACATTGCAAACAGACACTTCAATTTTATTTATAAATACGTTCTTTTGACTGCGTGTTACACAAAATAAAAAAAAAACTATTGAGAAATTATTTCACACATCAATTTGGAAAAAAGTTGACGCGTAAAAACATTTAATCAGCATGAAATCGCATGTGAAAATAAAAGCTTCTCAGTGACTTATTTTGAGCTAGATCTAAAGGGATGTCCATTATTACGTGAGGTGTTTTTTATTCTAAATTGGGACCCCCTTTCCCTCACACAAAATTTACCTTATACTTTTTGAATGTCATCTGTTATAAAAATGTATATTCTCTGAATTAAAATTTTGACGTGGGATTTTTATTGCCCCCTCCTTTTTATAGAGATTTGGTGAGATTTTTCCGGGCCCCTCTCCTCATTTTGAGCTCACGTAATTAATGGACGCACCCTAAATATTAAATAAATAAAAATTTAACCTTAACAGTTTTCCTGCAATTTTTACAGCTTTGTTATGTCTTATTTATTTCAAAATAATTTCAGACCTGGGACTTAATTACAAACTTAGCCTATACCTCAAGACTACGCCCGACTGGAATTTTGTATAACAGAAGGTTACCTTTCTTGATCTAGTAACCGATTTACCTGACACTCTGTATAATAATGACATTTTAGTAAGTGTGTGTGCTTAGATTTATTTTAACCCTTCAGTACTTGCATATCAATTTGTAACATGAGTATTTTCGCATGTTATATTATCCCTACTAAAACGCTAAAACAACGATGTTTCTAAATTGAATAATGTGATTTTGCCATCTTGATCTTACATTGTCGGGCAATAAGTACATTCTTTATCCTATTTTCTCTTGTTCTATTTTATAAGAACTTTTAATTAATCTAATAAATTATTATAGTGTCTAATCCGAGCCAAATTAATGTTTGTTAAAGGACATATTAGAATGCCTTAGAATTAGATGATGCCGCTCTTATGTTAAAAAATTCCAGCCAATTGGATGACGGGAACATTCCAAATGTTGACATTTGATTATAATAAAGAAAATAAACTTTCTGATATCGTGTGAGGAGACGCGGATATTGGTTAGTATTCAATATGATATTTGCTATTCGTTGCCATGGTTACCTACATAATATGTTCCACGTCATATAAAAATTAATCAAAGCATGCCTAACTATAGTTTATTTCTGACAGATCCATAAAACAACAGAGCGGCTGATTTTTTTTATTTTCAAAATATTTCCGAAACTATAAAGTTTAGAAAAAAAAATTTAATAAAACTCTCTTGAAAAAATAAATAGAATAATAAACCGTTATGAAACGTATATAGCATTATTATATAAAAAACACCGCTATAGCATAGGTATCTCTTCTGCGCATACGCCGATTTTCCCCAAAAACAATAGGGCTCTTCATATTAGCATATTAAACATCCTCCCAAAATTTGGTTTCAATACGCTCATCCGTTTGACCTGTATCGTGTTCACAAACAGACGCACAGAGTTTTTTCAAAAATATGTTTTTTTGACCTCAAAACGAAAAGATATTTTAAAATTTTGAAAAGTAATTTTTGAACGAAACTAGCACCATGTACTTGTACTTGTGGGCTGGAATGGTAAAAAATATACCTATACAGTCAAATCTGAGTGAGTGAGAACTGGGTAAGCGAGAAAACTCTTATAGGCCCCACTCACGATCAAACTTCATGCCACAGTTCAGTGTTCAGTGAAGTTGGACAGATTAATCGAAAGACTGACTGGCACCACACACAGTTCATGCAAACTGCTCAGTTTTTTAAATTTTTTGTGTTCAGTTTGGTTCAGTTGTTGGCATACACTCGTCGAGTATAGATACATAAGATATATTATATTATATACACACTATAATATTATACTATAGAGTATAGTTCATTAATAAGAACTAAATGAGTAATTTAAATGGTGAGGATTGGCTGTTCAGAGCTATGGGATTGTATTTAAAACAGAGAAATAAGAAAAAAAAGAAGAATATGGGTGAAAAATTGGTTAGAAATGCGTGATTCAAGAAGTCATGTTTATTTGATTAATGAATTACATCTTGAGCCGCTTGATTGCAATAATTATTTACGAATGAATGAATTAACTTACAATTGTTTACTGGAATTAGTTACCCTATTTATTAAGAACCAGGACACAAATATGTGAAAATCTATTTCTGCACAAGAAAGGCAGCAACATTGAGATTTTTGGCTTCTAGTTGTACAAAACACAGAACTCCAAAAACTGAACTGAAAAACACCCACACACACAACAGTTTACTTGAACACTGAACACTGAAGTCGTTCAAAAATCAAGATGCATTTGATGAGTTCATGCTTGACTTCAGTGTTGGTTTCAGTGTTTATTTGTCCCACACACTATCATGCTTCACTGAACTATAAGTTTGAACACTGAACTGTTGCATGAAGTGTGATCGTGAGTGGGGCCTATTATGTTTGTCACTACATATTTGCTATATTTTTATAGACCTCTATAGGTGAGAGAGAACTCTCCTGTACCTATATAAACTCGGGTTAATGAATCACGATAGAAAAAGGAATCAATCAGGAGCTCGAAAAGCTGGACGAAAATGGCTGCCTACACGAAGAGAAACGGCAACTTCACTCTTGTGTTCTCCTGCTTCTCTTTTAGATAGACTGTTTATATATAGAGGTATGACGTTATTGATAAGTATTTAATAAAAATGAAAATCCCGAATCAACTTTAAAGCGGTCGCAACAATCTTTGTTTATAAATATTTCAGTTAGGCAAAGGCAAAAAGGGAACTTTAAAAAACAAATTGAATGTGGCAAACTGAAACCTTGAACATATATTTATGTGACACGAACTGAAAAAACAACACACTGGGTTCAGTGATTGTTATACAACAGAAGGGGCGAGTCTTACATATTTTATACATAAAGGGTTGTACAAAAATGTTTGAAAGCATTTGATCAGTGGTGTGCAGTGAGGTTTTTTGAATTCATATGCACAGTAAGAATGTTAAAAAATCGAGTAGCAATGCCACAAGACTGCCGATAATAAAATGTATTTATGCTAATACAAGGAGTGTGGGTTTAGTACGTGAACTTAATTTTATATTTGGACGAAATAAATAAAGTTTAGGGTAGGACGGGGGAATGGCGTTCACTTAAGGAAAACATGGTGTATTTTTTAAATTATTTATTATAAATCAAAATTAAGAAGAGTAATAAAGTCTTTAATTATCGAGTAATCAACAATTTAACAACAAAAGCATATACCTATCTTTCACCTACTAGTAGTAGGAAAACATTATTAAAAAAACATGTTTGAGCGGCATTGCCCCTGACTTTGGGTAATGCCGCTCAGGGTCTAATAAAGTAGTGTACTCAATCCAATCCGGCTGTTTTGCTGCTTTGATCATAATTTGTGATATTGTTGCGCTCAGCAAATTTATAAACAAGTTTACGCAAATCTGCGATACTATAGTATAGCGAGCCCAGCAACATAACTTGTTCAGCACCTAATTAAAAATTAGATCAGCGCGGCCGCAAAAAAAAACGCTCTTCACGGTCGCATGACGCGAGCTGACTGTCCGTTTGTATCGCTGTCTATTAGAGGCCCCCTCCCCTCGCGCTTCACGCGACGTGACGTGTTGCTACGTTCCTTTTTGACAGAGTTACAGAGGTGAGCGCCATTACCCAGTGAGCGCCAATTACCCCTTCCTCCCCTACCCCTTAATACAACCCCGAAAAATCTTTTTTTTCTTTATTACAATATTATTATCAATTCACGTCTGTGCTCAATAAAATACGCCCATCACAAACTAGCGTTTTCCTATCGAGCCGATTTTATCAACATTTTCGTGGAATATTTTCATGATTACTAAAGGGTAAAATTTCAAATTTAACAATTCCGAGGAGCCAAAAACTTATCTCAACCCCTAAATACCACCCTTAAATAGTCCAAATTGACCCATTTAAAATAAGATTCGTGTGGTGATGGATTCCAATATGTGGACAAAATTTCATTTAAATGCAAAACTAGAGAGACGACCGTCCTTTTGCGTTACAAGCAGCCCTGGTTCGAATAAAGGAGATTTTACTGTATGTCCAACCAAAGAACGTGACTGCAGAAGAAGAGTAAAAATGTTAGAAATCTGCGAAACTGTAGGCGGAGAAGGTATCCTCGTGGAGCAGGTGATGCGGTTATAAACAAGTAAAAACTCTTGTTGTAAGTCATTTTTTGACGTGAAAAAAAAAAATATATACGCGTCGAATTGAGAACCTCCTCCGTTTTTGTTTTTCGTCGGTTAAAAATGTCCATTCGCTTGTTAAATACAGTTAAAGCCGGTCGATCTGTCTTGTGCTACAAAATACCGTAAGATTTGAGGCGTTCATGACTATTATCTAATGCATTAAAAACGGTTGAACCCACAACGGGTAGAGCTTCTAAAAGCCCAATTAGAGTAAGTATTATAACAATTCAAGTGCGCATACATACAATATTACAAAAAAAAATTAAAGAGAAAAAAAGATAGGTACATTACTTCCTTAATTAACGTTAAAGACTAGATATGTACTGATTGAAGGTAATACTAAAAAAAATCAATATTTGGATATCTTTCCAAATGTCTGTTTGACAAATTGCACATTTGTGCTACAGGTGAGCTATCATGAGCAAAGGTTGATGATTTTATTTTTGTTGTGAATGTCGTGTTTTTTCTTCTTGTATTTATGACTGGTACGACAATATTAAACTATGATAACAAATTACTCCTGTCAAAGGATCCATTAATTTGTATACAAAAAAATCAGCTGGCAAATTCCTTCCTATATTGAAGTGTCTTCAGTCTTGACATTGTAACTGTTAAGCAAATCACGATAAGGTACAAAAGTGGGATAATAATGTTCAAACTTATAGTGAACATATTATCTGAGAAATTTGCTTTGTATCATTTCTATTTTTTTTATGTACACATCAAATAACGGATTCCAGACAGCAGCATATTCAAGTTTAGACCGAACAAAGGAGTTGAATAACGTGAAGATAACATAAACGTTATTTAAATCTCTGGAGATGCGAATAATGAGTTCTAGTAATTTATATGCTTCATTGACCATTGTTTCAATGTGCATTTTAAAAGAGAGGTTGCTCTGAAATATGACATCCAAGTCTTTAATTGCGACGCATCTCTTAAGTCGAATATCAAGAATAGTATATATTTGAAATTAATGACTGAGTGTTTCCTGGTATAGGATAGGCATTTGCACTTTGAGATATTTATTTAATTTATTCAGCTGACACCATTAATTGATTTTGCCCAGATCTGATTGTATTAATACACGGAAAGCTCGCATCGAGAAGAATGCACTAAGCCTGAAAAGGTACCGAGCGAAAGCGAGGGCTACGACAGCGTCGAAGAGGGACCTTTAAAACCCAAACGTTTACGGATCATGTGCAGGCAATACAAGAAACAGTAATACTCTACGTTTTCACGAAAAAGTTACGGCACGGACGCAAACTGCGCCTTTCTTTAGTTTTTATTTTAGTTTTTTTTGGGGCCATTTATGCACTTTGTTTCTAAACTACAAGCTTTTTACATGTACAGTAAAACCTGTGTACACTGACCACTTATGGTTCTCAAAAATAGTGGTCATTGTATAGAAAATGTGTAATGTAAGAGTAATTAGACCGGTTCCTAGAAATATTGGTCAATGTAGAGAGGTGGTCAGGTTACAGGCTGGTCATGTTTACAGGTTTCACTGTATATATATTTTTTTAAATTAATACTGATAGATATTTATCGACATTTACAATTAATTTTTAAGTAAAATCACAAATTCTATAACAAATCTCATTAATTTCATGTTCGGTCAATTACCGTATCGCTACTGGCGCTTCGCTTAAAGGTGTATCAATTAATCAACACCCTACATTGACACAGTTGGATATTGCAATGGAAACGACTCAGGCTACACTTCAAATATGTCTGGGTTAGTGGACTGTCACAATGTGACAAGAGTGTTCTGTATAACTCAACACATATTAGCTACAAATCGTTCGTTTGTTTTCATGCCCCGTTCTCTAAATAAAGGCCGCTGCACACGAGGCTAGAAACACTGCTTGGACTTCTGCTGGTCGGCAGGCTGGGTACGAAGCTGGAAATGACGTCACTGCGGGCTAGCCTGCTAGCTCACAAAGGTTTTAAAATTAGAAGAGGGGCTATTTTTCTCGCTAGGTCCGCTACTAGGTATGAGCAAGAACCAATCAGGAAGCAGTATCTTGTCACGTGGGCGACTTGAACAAACGCCCACAAACACTATGCCATAGTGTGTGTTCTGTTCCACTGCGCGCGCGCCGAATCTACCTACAGAGCAAGCTTGTAAAGACGTCTTGTGTGAAGCGAGCACATAATTGCAATTAAGAAAACCAGCGCTAGAAAACTAGTAGCCAAATCTAGCAAGGAACCTAGCGACAAATCCGGTTCTATGACTTTATATCCTCGGACAAAATATCCGCGACAAAATATCCCGGACAAAATATCCTCGGACAAAATATCCTCAAGACAAAATATCCTCAAGACAAAAAATCCATGGACTAAAAATCCTTGGACAAAATATTCTAAACATCAAAGAAAAATTGATTTATTGATCTTTTTGACGACTCGCATCGTGATAAATAAACATTAATTTACAAATAAAATAAAATATTCTGAAGCTTCCAATTTGTATTTTAAGTAACTCGAATGGATGTTTGTAAGTTGCTGTTCTGTTGATTTCTCGTCACGCGCAGTCAGTCGCTCACTTAGTAATACAGTAACCCAAATGGGTTATTTTTGTCACCCAAAATTGTAATTTACAGTCACTCGTTTAAATACTACCCACCTCGTTATCGTTCACCCCGGAATTGTTTTTTTAAAAACTCTACATTTGTCCCTTCCCGTTTCACTTCCAGACAATTCGCATACCCCTTTATCGTTCACCCCGGAATTACAATTAGCATACCCGTTTATCGTTCACCCCGGAATTATTTTTTTAAAAACTTCACCTCTGCCCCATTGCGTTTCAAATTGTGTTTGTATGCTGTTTGTTGTATATTTTAGCGTTCTGTTTTATTTCATATTTTTTTTTTAATTTAACAGGATATTTTGTCCAAGGATATTTTGACATAAAATATTTTGTCTTGAGGATATTTTGTCCAAGGATATTTTGGCAAGGATATTTTGTCGGGGATATTTTGTCCAAGGATATTAACGCCGGTTACCGACAAATCCAGCCTCGTGTGCAGCGGACCAAGAGGTACTCTGTGCACATTCTCTTGCTAGACTTTGTTTGGTTGGTCGGATAATAGACGAC
Organism: Xanthostigma xanthostigma; assembly: GCA_963575645.1. Lineage (NCBI taxonomy): Eukaryota > Metazoa > Arthropoda > Insecta > Raphidioptera > Raphidiidae > Xanthostigma > Xanthostigma xanthostigma. The sequence continues at coordinate 22,288,002 of OY754468.1, forward strand.
ACTGAACGGCACGTAGTCGAAACATTGAAGATAGGTAACACACCACACATGCTCTGTTCACCGCCGCAGTAAGCGTGCCTGGCTGTAGTGTGCAAGTTTTCGAACATCGAAACAATGTTGTACATATGGATGTCGTCGCGACGCAATTTCATGACGTCAACAAGCGTCGTTCTCTGGTAGTTAACTGTCTTGTTATATACAGTCATAAAATATCCGAAGTCTGTACGAGGTGTCGTCTATTCTCTTAGAAGTTACAAAGAAAATAAACACAAACAAACGTTTATCCACTTCCTTATAAGGAATGTTTCAGTATTACGGAACTTTTTTTTTTGACGTGATAACGTCTTATAAATTGATGAATCACCAATCTTATAAATTGATAAAACACCGACTGCATGCACGAAAAAGTGTAACGTAACGTTCCTAACGTTCGTAACGCGTAACGTTCCGCCTGACCCTGTGCGTGCTTTTTGCTAATTTCTCGCTCAATTTAAATCAGATCGGTTTGAAACCAGTCTTAAACGAAAGAGGAGAACATTTTACATAGATTTCGTATAACAGAATTTGCCTAAACAGTTTTTGACGTGATAACGTCTTATAAATTGATGAATCACCAATATTATAAATTGATAAAACACCGGCTGCATGTACGAAAAAGTGTAACGCGTAACGCATAACGCATAACGCGTAACGTTCCGCCTGACGCTTTTTGCTAATTTCTCGCTCAATTTAAATCAGATCGGTTTGAAACCAGTCTTAAACGAAAGAGGAGAACATTTTACATAGATTTCGTAGAATTTGCCTAAACAGTTTTTTTATACAAAGTTATATAGAAAAATATTTTATACAAATTTATATAGAAAAATAGCTGTATAAATGCATTCAATTTTTTGATATTAGTATATTGTGAAATGCAAGGCCTTCTAAGTTAAGTATTGGAATAACTAATTATTATTAGAACATAATACTTTGTAAGTTGCAAACGTCACTTTTGACATTTCTTATCATTCCGACACCAAGGATAAGCGGATTGAAACCAAATTTTGGGAGGTTTAGGTTATGTATTACGGAATACGTTATCACGTAAAACTATCGTCCGTAAACCGACTTTACAGACAACCATTTTTTTTTTTATACAAATTTATATAGAAAAATAGCTGTATAAATGCATTGTTGTCTAATGCATGGCGCGCGCGCGACGCGGTCGGTCGTCTTTGTTTGCCGTACATGGAAATTAGAAAATAACGTATGTCTTGTCTTAACATGAAAACGGCTGCATTTCTAATGTTTAATTCAATTTTTTGACATTAGTATTTTGTGAAATGCAAAGCCTTCTAAGTTAACTATTGGAATAACTAATTATTATTAGAACATAATACTTTGACAGTTGCAAACGTCACTTTTGACATTTCTTATCATTCCGACACCAAGGATAAGCGGATTGAAACCAAATTTTGGGAGGATGTTTGATATGCAAATATGAAGTGGCCTATTGTTTTTGGGGAACATCGGCGCATGCGTAAAAGAATATATCTCTTATAATGATGTTTTATATAATAATAATATAGTTTTTAAAACGGTTTTTACTCTATCTATTTTTACTAGAAATTTTTGTAAATTTTTGGGGAAAATCGGCGCATGCGCAAAAGAGATATACATGCCATAGTTGTTTTTTATATAATAATAGTGTACTTTTTATAGTGTTTTATTATTCTACTTAATAAAATTTACCTAAATTTGAAGCGAAAGATGCAATATCATAGATTCGAATTATTATAATTATTGTATAAATTTAGGTTATGTATTACGGAATACGTTATCACGTAAAACTATCGTCCGTAAACCGACTTTACAGACAACCAAATTTTTTTTTTTTGGCAATTTTTCTTACTTCCCTTTCTACTCGTGTTATGTAGTTGGTATTATAATTTCGTTTAGAAGAGGCGCTAAATTTCAATATCGGGACAGTGTATAAGCTTGAATCACTATTTTTGAAGTAAAACTTATTTAAACGCGACTCGAGAGTAAATCAGATCTTTTTTCGGACGACAGTTTCCGCTATTTAAAGCCATCGACTGACAGATGGCGGCATCAAAACGCATCTGTAGGAAATATAGCTACAGGCGCAAACGATTAAACATAGTCGATTTAATTTCTGAGTGAATTATTTCCCAAAAAGTGTGAGTGGTAAAAACAAATTAAAAGAAGTTTTAGATCAACAGTCCAAAGGTTACACGCACTCATTTTTAGGGTTCCGTACCCGAAGGGTGCTCAAACGGAACCCTATTACTAAGCCTCCGCTGTCCGTCTGTCCGTCTGTCTGTCTGTCTGTCAGCGGGCTGTATCTCAAGAACCGTAATAGGTAGAGAGTTGAAATTTTCACAGAGTGTGTATTTCTATTGCCGCTAGAACAACAAATAATTAAAAACCCCCCAAAACTCCCAAAAGAGGAGCAAACTAAGTTTTTTGCTTATAATTCGCTCAATTTAAATCAGATCGTTTCGATTTTACATAGATTTTGTATAACAGAATTCGTCGAAACACTTTTTTTGTACAGCTTTATATAGAAATATAATGTATAAATTCAATTTTGTCTAATCCATAGCATACACGGAGATCGTCTGTCTTCGTTTGTTGCATAGTGTACTATGGGAATTTAAATATTGCGTATGTTTTGTCTTAAAAAAAAAGATTGCATTTGTTCAAAAACGAATGTCATTTCAAATAATAGTCAGTCTTTTGACATTAGTATTTTGTGAAATGCAAAGCCTTCTGAGTTAACGATTTGAATAACTAATTGACTAATTATTAGAACATATTGCTTTGACAGATGCAAACGTCATTTTTAACATTTTTTACCATTCCAACACCATGGATGAGCGGAATAAAACCAAATTTTGGGAGGATGTTTAATATGCAAATATGAAGAGGCCTATTGTTTTTGAGAGACGTCGGCGCAAGCGCAAAAGAAATATATATTATAATGTTGTTTTTATAAGATAATAGTATACTTTTCATAACGGCTTATTATTTTGTTTTACAGGAGTTTTGTAAAATAAATTTTTGAAAAAAATCGACGCATTCGTAGAAGAAATATATACTATAAGGCTGTTTTTTATATAATAACGGTATACTTACTTTTCATAACGGTTTATTATTCTATCTATGTTTACAAAAGTTTTGTAAATTTTTTTGGGAAAAATTGGCGCATGCGCAAAAGAAATATATGCAATGACGTTGTTTTATATAATAATAGTATGTATGTCATAATGGTTTATTATTCTATTTTAAAAGAAAGTTTTGTAAAAAGTTTTAGGGGGAAAGGCGGCGCATGCGCAGAAGAGATATATGCTATAACATTGTTTTTATATAATAATGGTGTATTTTTCATAATGGTTTATTATTCTAAAGTTTTGTACTTTTTTTTTTGGGAAATCGGCGCATGCGCAACAGAGACATTTTCCATAACGTTGTTATTTGATATAATGGTATATTTATCAAAACTTTATATTATTTTATTCTACAAGAAATTTTTGTTAAAAAAGTGTTTATAATATAAAAACGCCGGGGTGAATTATGTAAAATTTCACGCCTTGAAATTCTCGAACTACTTGCATACTCCCACTGGTTACATATTGTTATAGCGCCTCTCTTATTTCTTTTACAAAAGTATTTAAAAAGTACATAGTGTACGGAACCCTTCGTGTGCGAGTCCGACTCACACTTGACCGTTTTTTTTTAATTCTTTCAGATAATAATTTAACGAAAAATACGAACACCTTATTACAGGGGTGGCGAACCTATAGCACGCGTGTCACAGGTGGCACGCGACAGAATATTGTTGGCACGGCCTTGATTGAGGTGCAAAATCGAAATAATTAAAAATGTAATAGATGTCGAAAAAAATTGACTATCACCATATAACAAATACCAAAAAGTTTCATGGCAGCCAATGTGTTATCGAAATTATTCTTTTCATCAATGTTGGATTAATTTTTCCGACAACTAAATTTCTTTGGCTGCTTGTCGGCACGTCATTACATTACATGGTATTAGCCCCTCCCCCGTTACGTAATATTTTAACATTCTCTTAATAACCTTCCGTTACACGCTGTTTCGCTTAGTGTTAATTATTATTTCTTTTAAAAAAACTGATCTTGTGAATTCTAAAGCATTTATTTATGGATTAACTTAAAGATGTCACTACTAGTAGAACGAAACCTAGTTTTGACGCGCAAAACTATATAACAGAGCACAAGGCCGTAGCCAGGAATTCACTGGGGGGGTCGAGCTCTGGACCAGAGACAATAAGTGACAACTTTATTTATGTAAAATTATAATATATGCTTATTATAGTATAATTTAAAATAATTAAACAATTTAATTAAAAGACAACCGACGCGGATTGTCACCAGAAATAAAGCGCGATACAACGATCTCTGGATTGATTTCGACATCACGATGAACGCTCATCAAGGCTAATCCAATCAGTCGTGACTGTCCCAAACTGTTTCTCAAAAATGTTTTAGCCTCCTCAACGAGGAAAAAGTACACTCGAGTATTGACATTTGACAGTAGCTTGTGAATCATGGGAAACATTACTGCGTTACAGCTGTCCAGCGCTTCTAGCGGTGTAGTGGGCCATTCCGCAGCAACTATTTTTGACCACTTCGCTCGCCACACCGATAACTCTCCTTCAAAACTTGTTTGATTTGACAAGTTTACCAAACACTTTCATGAATCCGTATTATTTGTAAATGTAATTGTTTTTGTTAGTTACGAAAAAACTTATTTAATCTTGTACTGACTTGCGATCAACGCCAAAGCGACATATGATATGAAATGTAACAACGAAAGATTGTTACATTTCAGATGGATGCCGAAAAACGTGATCCAAAAAAAATATTTTACTAGTATGTATAAAATGGTGGATTGGCTAAATAATTTTTTTTGGGGGGGGGGGTTGAACCCCCAAATTCCCTCCTTGCCTGTGTGTAAATGACAGTCTCAATTTAATTAAAATTACAGAAAATTACATTTGTTGAAATTTTATCATAGATATTGCAAATTCGAACCTGTCTTTAAGTTTTCTAAGCGCAATATTATAATGTAGTATTCAATTTAGTTAATAGTTCGGTGCATTTGATAATGAATGCAAGCTCGAATTACACTGAAGTATTAAATTTATTCTCTAATAGATTAGACCAGAGGTTCCCAAACTTTCTTGTCTCGTAGACCACTTGTCATGTTTTCCGGTTGTGGGTAGATCCCCTGCTTATCTGATATTGATTTTTTGCAAATTCATTATTTTAAATGTATTTTTGACAACCGGTATAGTGCTACTCACTTTGAACGATTTAAATTTATAAACGGTAGTGAAATGTAGTGTGAAATGCTTAGTTTTATATATATTAATTTGATTCAAACTAAACGAATCAAATTAAAATTTACTTTCTGTTACATAAAATAACTAAGCAAAAAATAAATGCTTTTAGTGTGAGGGTTGAACCTGATGCTTTAATATTAAATTTTAAACATTTGGCATCAATTTAGTTAGATTTAATCTTAAATCTCTTCGGTTAACGATGTCCAGTTTGTTTCTTTTTTTGTTAGGAGATTCACTATCGTTGACCCCCATTTTCATTTCATGGACCCTCAATTTTTTCCCGCTGACATGGACCCCTTCCAAGTTGTCGTCGACCCCCAAGGGTCGATATAAACCACTTTGGGAATCACTGGATTAGATGAAGCCATTGTTGTAATGACTTTAACAGAACTGTATCGAGTAGTTTTTAATTCTATTGAAAACACTTTATTGGAGATGCATTTTTAATTGATTTAATGCTGTAATTAATTTGTAATAGCAATTTTAGTTTTAAGGACTCTTCATATAGCAAACCAATTCGTGTATAAACACTGCAATTCGTATAGCTGTACGTATATATAAATAAATGGCGCCATACAAGTATATAACGTTTTACATTTTTGCTCACATTAGTCGTAGTAAAATGCAATAATATAGGTGCAGTGAATTTCATTAAAAACCTAATTTTCACTAGCAAAGTACCTAAACACTCGAGATACTACTTAATGCAATGCACAGTACTAAATACTTACGAGTATTTATATGTCTTTTATTTGCGTCTATTCTGTAGAATACTGTGTAACTGTATATAGAGGACTCTTTCAAGACTGACAACCGAAACCGAGAGTAAATTCATTCGAGAGTTGAAACATTCATTCATTCACCGAAAGTAAAAACACATCTCCTATTATTGTCATCACAGATCATGCGAATGAATCATTCGATTATTAAAATTTTTGGAGAAGCAACCTCTCGATTATTAAAATCATTCGATTATTCCTAAGTTCAATTACGATGTGTCCAATAGATATAACTTTCGAAATTCAACTTGAAAATATTGATTGAATAACTGTATTCCATAGCGCGCATCTGAACTGTGTCGGAACATTCGATCATCCAGCTCGTTGCCGAGTCTGTACCCGAGCCGATCGTACCGAGTCGATCCGAGTCGATTCAGTGTGTGTGGTGATTAACTCCATATAAACAACATTTCAACTGTTTTCACGATTATCAAATTCAATTGCACAATCGTTTTCCTTAAAGTAAAACAAGTACATAATAGCAAATCTTTACTTACCGATACTTAAGTATTGTTGGCTACCGGTTTCATAAGTATCCCATGTAAGTCCGCGATATCGCGTCTTCTCTTTGACGGTACCGTAGTCTGTTTTGTGTACACGCGGCTCATTGGGATCGCCACTTTTCGCGAAATTAGTGAAGAAGTTGAGCACGGCCTCGGCCACGCCCATATCCTGACGCGTGAAGTTCTGCGGGAAGTAGGGCATGCCGCCGACAAGTGGCATGCCTAGGATGTACGTGATGTCCTCTCCGCGGACGCTGCCTAAACGCTGTCAATATTGGAAAAAAATCATTTTAGTAAATATTGAAAAAACAAAATGGCCAAAGTATAATCTGAGTTCAGTTTCGAAAGTTGAGGGTCAGTTACGATTGGCTGTGATTTTACCGTGAACATAATTTCATTTCATATTAGATAACCAATTTGAGCTCCCACTCATATGGAAAGAATCCGGCTAATTTCTGAAATGGTTTTGTTCAGGAATTGTCTCGATTAGTATATAAAAAAACGGTAAAGTGCGAGTCGGACTCGTGCACCGAGTGTTTCATACAAACTTGTAGGTATGTAAATAGTTCGTCCATCACGGGAATCGAGTCTCGAAGATTTTTCCCGCTTAGCCGTTGGAAAACTGTTGTCTCCATACATCGACAACCGTCGCGGTCAGTTTGCCAACTAAGCGCGTAATTGCAATGAGTTCAGATGGACTAGTGAACTCTGTATTGTACCTCGCGGCTATATCTGATAGCCTAGTTGTCGTACCGTGTTGTATGCGAGAGTTTTTATATCGTATTGTATAAACACATCGGTAGCGGACGCTTGTTTTGTATTAGAACTGTTACTTTGTACGTGCGTTATTGTTGCAGTTTAAAAATATTATTTTTTTGTGATGTAACTACACGGTTTTTGGATTTTTCCCTTTCATTGTGCTATAAGACATTGCTTTTTGCCAAATTTCTTGACTATAGGTCAACAGGAAATATCCTATAGGTTTTGATTCCCAAGAGTCTTGACAGACAGACGGACAACAAAGTGATCCTATAAGGGTTCCTTTGTTCCTTTTGAGCTATGGAACCCTAAAAAACAGTTTTCGTTACTTTAAGCTTGCGATCATGATGGGGGGGCCAATGCAATCGGTTTTTATGTTACATTCGACAGTTACGCGCTGCTCGCAAACTTCAATATATAGCTGCCGCGTGTCGATGTCTCCCGTTGTCGAAAGAACATATTTTAGATCAAATAATATAAAGGGTTGTTCTAACGATTGACTACTTTTACCAATAAACATTCGATATTTTTTATTATTTCATTATCAGTGATGAAATAAAAATGCAGGTCATAAGCTTACTACTATTCAATTTTAAAGAAAGAAAAAAAAAACAGTTACCATACTTTCCGATAAATATTTGTTGAATGTTAGCGAATTCTTAGAAAATAGAGATACTGTTTGTCATTTCAAGGTGTGAAAGTCTAACAGAACGCTAAAGATACATAGTATTATGCATACCTTTACCTATAGATATGTAAAGCACGTTTTATCTTTGTTTTGTTACAAGCTTGATTCATGTTACGGCTTATTTTAGGTGGGAAATAACAAAACATAAACGTATGTATATAAGGTTAGTGCTAAACATAGCCAACCCCTTTTAACTAAAAGTGTATTATTTATGAATACATACATTGTTTTGTGATTTTTCAGTTTTGTGAATAAAATAAATTTTGTTCAGAATTTTTGATTTTGTATTATTGAGTGAAACCATGTTATGATTGGAAGTGATAGCTCTGTTCCGACCTCTCTCCAAACGGTAATATTAACGTCACAGTCTTGAGCAATAGCTAAAACGAAATCGTTTGTATCGGTTATTGAGCTACTGCGCAAGACTATGACGATAATATTACTGTTCGCAGAGAGATTGGAACAGAGCAAATATAGCACGACATTTTGAAAAAACTTTTTTGTTTCTTTTGTTTTGCTTCTACATAATATTTAATTAAGATAAAATTAACAACATAGGCATATGATACCAATTTTTGTTAATATAGAGTGACAATAATCTGTTCTGTGGGTGACTGGTAATTATTCGTATTCGTCTCGGGAGCAGAAACTATGACTAATTTGGAATGACTTAACCTTATCACTTGGGGGTCGGAAAAGCGTTATTTTTTATGATAATGACACTTCTGTGAGGAATTTTTGTTTTATTTTTTTATTTATTACATAAAATCTAACAGTAAATTTCGTGGTTTTTAGCTTTAGAACGGTTGGCCAATTAGTAAGCCAGATCATGGAAAAATTCAGGCCAAAAAGTGAGAATATTTTTGCTTTTTAACTTTTAACTCTCAAAATTCGGATTTTTGTAAAAAGAAAACCGAAGTAGATTTTCCCAAGTAATATCCCAAGTAAATCATTCCAAATCTCTTCTCTCGAGAGGAATATGAGCAATTGCCGATCACCTGTATATAGCTTTTTCAAGGCAATATATACAAAAGTTCTAATAATAACTATACGACCACATTTCCAATATATACTCTCAATTTAGGGGTTAATACGAAAAATAAAAAAAACTAAGTTGTAAATTTGTAATAACACAGAGAATAAAAATCTATGAAAAGTGAGAAAAAAAGAACGGTAAATTAAAATGTTTGCATCGCAATATTGATAAATAAAATATTTTTATCTACCGCTATTATATTGTCTGGCTACGACCGTTGGATCAACAGCGTAACATTTTTAATACTCGCGCGCCGTTATTGCAGATGTTCAAGTGTCCAACGCTTTGTTGTGAGCGATAAATTCTTATATATATAATATACACGCTCACGTGTTTATTACATCCCGACAGTCGACACCGGTTTTCTAAACTATTATAATTTGTAAACGCTTTCAGGCAAAGACGGTGCGAGGCGTGGGCAAAGTGAGTCACCGCTAGGGTTACCCAGCCCCGGATCTAAGGGGGGGTAAACCGGGGCACCCGCCCCGGGCGGCAGTTTCAGGGAGCGCCAAAATCATGATTCTGTCCTTTTTCCGATTTACTCAATCTGCTTGTTTTCTGACGGTTTCCTGTTCACGAAAAATGCCAACTATTATATATTTGTGGGGTTTTTTAAGTAATATATCTCAAACGATGGAGAGAGGGGGCGCCATTATCAAGTTTCTGCCCCGGTTCGAAAAAATCCTAGATCCGGGGCTGGGGTTACCAGGTGTCCGACTTTTTAGGTCGTGTCCGACCAAATATTTACCTGTCCGGCTTTTGCTAGGCTTTTGGTCTGTGTACTGTAATTATAGACTTTTTGATATATTTCAAGAGTTTAAAAATTGTTATATTTTTTAATAAAGATCTTTTTTGTTTAATCCAAAAGAAGGGATATATTTTTAATTTGGTTAACGAAAACTTAGTTTTTTGTATTTTTTTAAAAGGGAGCTAAATTTGTTTGTTTGTTGCTTTTTTTAAAATTTATCCACTGACAGTCTACAGAAGACTGAACATTTTTCACTTCAACATTGGCGTAGCAAGGGGGGGGGGGGCAAGTGGGCCTGGCCCACCCTAGAATATTAATTCTTTAGTTAAAGTAGTGTTGATCGAATATTAAGATGAAGGAAGGTTTTGGTTGAGGATCATAAAATAAGCTTTAGCAGTGTTTCGCTAGTGGCCAACGTTTCGAAAAATTTATTTCTTCCCTGAAGATGAAAATAAATTTTTCGAAACGTTGGCCACTAGCGAAACACTGGTAAAGCTTATTTTATGATTCTCAACCAATACCTTCCTTCATATTAATTCTTTACGTACAAATAACAAAATAAATCTACAATAATCTACATATTTTCTTTGTCGTAAAATTTCTCCAGAAAGTCGTGTTGATAGATTTCGCTTCTATGAACAGTTTTCAAATTATGTGTAAATGGCAGCTGGTAATAGTAGGTAGAGAATTAAAAAATCTCGCTCTAAGCTTTATAGTTTATATCGAGGATTTTTCGGGAACAAAGAAGGAGCGAGTTTCTCGAGACACTATATTTAGAATAAGCGAAACACTGGCTTTTTAAGCTTTTTTGTCTCGTAAATTATTTGTTAACTAGGAAAATCCAACGATTTCATATGTTATATTAAACTATATAAACAATATTTGATTCAACAGATTTCCGAAATAAAGTGTAGGGACTAGGTGGTAAATTTATTATAATTTTATAGAAAAGTGTGAGATTTCGACGTGAAAAATCGTACCTATTTCTGGTTTGTAGTAATAATGTGATATTTCATCAGGAATAATTTAAGTCTTGGATATATCATTTGCTTATTTACCATTAGGTAAGGTAAATTTTCTGGGACAGGGTCTTCTAGGTTACATAGTGCAATAGTATTTTTATAGCTGACACCATTTTTGGAAACTATTATCGTTTAAATGCGCTTTATGGACAAGTTTAATAGAAAAGTGGCTATTATAGTTGAAGTTTTGTTGTCGGTCATAAACTCTATTTGCCTCACGTATTTATTATATGGGCGACACATGCTTTGTTAACTACTCTCTCTTACTAAGCGCTTTTAACAAGTTTAAAAAAAATGTATTTTAGTCTGGCTTTTATTATAGGAGTACGCAATATTTCAGAATTTCAGTAATAATTAATTTCATCCAAAAAATGGATGAAAAAGTAAAAAAAAAAAACAGGATTGCAAAGCTATAATTAATATCTAATATCGTACAATTCAACGTTCCAGCCTTGAAAGCCTATTTTTTTTAATTTTTCACTATAAGAACAAAGTTCCAGCTATCAGGAAAGCGTGAGTGGTTAATGTTCTGTCCAAAATAACCCCCCTCCCGTAAATTTTAAACTAGCATGTTTAATATCTACCCTTTACAATATGTAAATTTTTATAAGTAATAGTTAACCTATAGCATAACCCACCAAAATTTATTCCACCGTCAACGACTGTCAGAAGTTAAAAACCTTATACAATAACTCAGTATATTATATAATAATAATCGAAGTGACGTATATAGGATCAGACAGGTGGGGTATGTTTCTGTTGACTGCGTACTAAGAATTCAACAAACATTATAAAAAACAGGTTTTCAAGGGTATCATTTTTGAGGTGAAACTTCCTTAGGCGTCTGGACTAGACGAAAATTGAAGCGCTTCTCCTTCTCCGACTTCAACTGGTAGTTGAGAAGAAAGAGTCGGAGAATCGTTTCTACTCTCTCTAACAAAGCGACATTTGCTCTGTTCAAGCATGCGCAGTGCGTACTGTGTGTATACGTAGTATTTTCTCTAGCCGCGGTGACAAATTCCACATAACAATTTCCTAATCCTTAAATAATAAAATCGTTAACGAATCTGGAACCTAAGAAGTTTCACTTCCCGCATACTTTCTTATTTAGTCTGGGTCTGAAAGCCGAGAGGTTACGCACGGTTGAATCTCAGACCTTTGATTTAATGATGCCATAAATGCCTCAAACTAACAAAAATCAATAAAATATGACCTATGCATACATCTTGCGAAAGATAGGTACAGTCTTTCTGTTACATTAAATGTTTTAATAGTATATTTTCTGTGTTATTAAACCGTTCAAAGACGGGTAGTGTATACGAGTTGTAGAGATCAAGCGTGGGGGTGGAGGTGGGGATGCCGGCCGAGGATAGGTAAGTGTCTTCAGGCAGTATAATAAAGGTGAGATATAGACAGGTATATAAAGGATTAGACATTATGGTTCATAAAATCAAGACGAGAGCCGGTGTAAAACAGAGCTCCCGCAAGTGAATAACGGGATTAATGTTGGCAAACATTTGCGCGCTTACCGTGTAGGCATAAAGAATAACGGGGCCACTCTACTCACTTTCTCAGAATTCCAAAATCGTCTAACATTACACGTCTATCAGTGACGGACTTACCTATTTATTAAGAGTAGGCCGTTAAATTTCTGCTACCTCTGAAGTGAACTTTTTTTACTTTTTCGTCAATAATGTCGTATAGTTAGGGAACTAGTGACGATTTTACTTATAATACTTCTTCGAAACCTGAGTTTTTGTACATTCATTAAGGGTACTACCCTGAACGTAAAAACCATAGTCTGGCAGCTGAGACCAGGGACAATGCGTGGATGGACCCGGTCAAAGATGTCAAACTGGAGGTATTTAATCATGTTTGAAATTTCCTGATGCCCTTGAGCACAAAAACTCAAGTCTGGCATTTCGTATCCGGGACAACCCCCGTCTGGCAAAGGGTTGAAAATGTCAAAATTCGTAGCTCCGTAGCTCATCCTTAGTGAAATATTTGAGGGAGTTGCGAGTTTTGACATGTTCAACCCTTTGCCAGACGGGTACGAAATGCCAGACTTAAGTTTTTGTGCCCAAGGGCACCTGAACTTATCGCTCAGGAAATTTCAAACATGATTAAATATACCTCCGCCTTCAGTTTTACATCTTTGACCGGGTTCATCCACGCATTGTACCTGATCTCAGCTGCCAGACTGTGGTTTTTACGTTCAGGGTAGTGCCCTTATGAATGTACAAAAACTCAGGTTTGAGGAAATAGCTAACTAGTAGATCACGTTTGTACGGAGTCCAAGTTTATTTCAAACACGGAATGACGTTCAGCGGTTTTGCTGTATCACTTTCTATTAAATTAATAATTATTGATAATAAATACCTGAGGATAATCGCTGTCCTTTGTTTGGTAACCGAAATGAAAGAAGTACGTTTTTGCCCCTCGTCTAGCATGTAGATAAGCGACTCTAATCAATGGCGAAACGGTATGTCCGTCGCTCAGTGCTTCCATTGTCGAGTCTCTGATGTTGATCGGATGTTGTATCGGCTTATCCCAGTCGGTATACTCGTTTCTTACGGCTGAAAAGATTTCGTTCAAGTGATAAACGTACGCGTTTCTTATGTAAGTTCTGAGTACACGGTTTCTCTGGTCCTCCTCGAATCCATACTGTATGTCGTTCGCATTGAAATCATTGTAGCTCTCCGTGGTCGTCGTCCCTAACATCAATTCGCATGTGATAAAGCTTTCGCTCGCGTGTTCCATCGCGTACGCCGGATCAGGGGTGTACCCGTCGACGGGAATGAACGGTGCGTATCTTGGCATGAATCTTACGCTGTCCAATCGTACGTCTAACAGTGACTGTAACGGTTTGGTACGCAGACATGGCGCTATGTCGTCGTCTTTGTCGCTAGATGAAGCTGTCGACGACGTGCTCGCCGGCTGTGATGATTGCTTCATTGTTGTCTTACTGGGTAATGTCGATTGTTGCAGCTGGTGCGTGACTGGCAGACAACCTAATTGCTGACCTACTGTTGTACGCAACGTGTCTGGGTTGTGAACTGTTGCCCAGGGACTCAATGCTGAACCACTTAATAATACGACACGAGTGAATAAACCTGGAAAGAAAAATATTTTAATGCTTGGTTGTAGCGGTCCTTTTAACGTTTTACTTATTTTATTTGTAATCCTGACAATTATGCATAAGTATCAGCTGGTAATGGTAGGTAGAGTTGAAAATTTGGCCACCCCTAGGATAAAATCGTTGCTACGCCTATGATGTAGATACAGTTTGCTATGATCGTTCAGAAACACACACTGTTACAACGCTTTTTTAGAAAAAAATATTTCTTCTCTTAAAAATATTTTTTTCTAATATTGCGTTGTAACAATGGGTGTTTTTTTAACAATCATAGCAAAATGTAGCTACATGTTACTGTTATTTAAATAGTTTACTAATCGGTGCTGGTATAAAAATTGACAATATGTTTATTAAATATAGGAAAATAAAAAAATCAAAATTGGCATCTATTTTACAAAAGTAATTTTTTATTGATACGCTTGTCATAATTATAAACGAAGAACAAAAAAAAATAAAATAAAATAACACAACTCTCTATACTAAAAATATTTTTGAGGCAAGTCCTTTTTAGATTTTTTATTAAAATTTTCAAGTATATTTTTTTTTTTTATTATGTGTTTGGAAAGATAATATGATGGCAAAGTAAAATATAGACTTGCTTTCTTAAGGCCCTTGCACACGAGGCTGGAAACACTGCTTGGACTTCTGCTAGCCGTTAGGTTGGGTACAAGGCTGGAAATGGCGTCACTGCGGACTCGGCTGCTAGCTCGCAAGATAGACTTTAAAACTAGAACATGGGCTATTTTTTTTGCTTATAGGTTCTCTGCTGGCTCTGAGCAAGAAACAACCAGGAAACAGTATCTAGTGGCGTGCAGGGCGATATGAACAAACGCCCACAAACTAACATAGCGTCATTCTGCTCAGAGTCAGACAGCAGACACGTTTTGCTCTGTATTTATATTTGAACTGTCACTGCGGGCGTACGAGATCTATTTCCAAAACAAGCTTGAAAAGACGTGTCGTGTGAAGCGAGCACATAAAAGCAATTAAGAAAACCAGCACTAGAAAACTATATTAGTCAAATCTAGCGAGGAATCTAGCGAAAAATCCAACCTCTTGTGCAGCGACCCTTACATCAAGCCAGTCTAAATTGTTGAATAAAGAAATAAAAGATGTGTCACATAGATGCTTTGAAATAGATACGTCATATCTACTTATAAATGTTTACCGTACCTTTTGCTAACGATGAAATCAACAAGAGATTAACAAGGGCAGCACCAGTATCATGTCCCAGAAGAGTAACCCTAGTAGGATCTCCGCCAAAAGCTGAAATATTATCGCGTACCCATCTAAGGGCTGCAGCAATGTCCCACAATGCCAAATTACCACCAGACGTCGAGTTTTTTGGAAACGGGGTTGTACGTGTTTTCAGAAAACCTGAAACAAACGAAAAAAACAGTTACATAACGTATCTACTATTTAATAATTTCATAAAATCTTTTTTATTTTTACCGTACGTGGTGGCATTTTTAACATGAATAATATAATTTAATGGGGAACTTTTGTCGTTTTTTATTTTAAATTAACAAGATTTAGGTGCATTTCTATTAGACATGATAAAATCTATCATATTTATATACGGCATCTTTTGAGGTACAAATTTTAGTTTGGTCAGTTTTATTGCATTTTAATTTATAATTAAACAGTTTGAAAACTTCAGACACAATTAAACTTTTAAACTTCACACTTCAGATTGCCGGTGTTATCTTAATTCATAAAACCAAACAGCACAAAGCGATAGGGAGGGGAGAAAGAAAGAGATAGGCAGATGTCGAGTGACAAAGAGCAAAAGAGCATTATTATAAAATAAACTCACAATCTCTGTGTGTCAGAGAGTTGGCAAAGTTTGGCTCTGGTACATGGGAACTTGAAAGTTTGTTTTTATCAGTTCCGCACCGCTTACAGTGGAGCGACTCAGTTTGAAATAGAGGCAAATGCAAACATGTTGTCTCATTACTTAAAACTTATTGCTGCTAAGCAGATCCTTTTGATCATTTTCAATAGTACGATTATACTGAGAAATAAACTCGTCCTTATTATAGAGAACCATACAATCAAAAACCATACAGGCGTATAACTTTTGTGTTTAGAAATACAACTCCTTTGTTCTTAGGCATTCAACTAAAAATCAAATTCTGAAGAAAAATTGTACCTCATAGAATTTACGACAGGTTATTATTAAATTGTGCTGAATGTTTATTACCTACAAGCCGCTACCCGCGGCTCCACAGGCAATTGAAATGAAACACGACAGCAACGATATTAGTGGAGGATTCGGCTTCATCATATTATTGCAGTGCCACTTATTAAATGTGAAATTTGAAATCCCACTGAGAGATGGTTTTGCAAAAACGCTGAATGAAACGCGTAATTCTTTATTTCTTATCAAAAGCCGAAATATGAATTTTCATATCTCCAATTTGCGAAATAATGGGTTCCCCATACAAACTTTCCACCCTATTTTACCCTCTTTAGGTTTTTTTTTGAGACAAAAGATAGTCAATAACTAGTATCCGACCGAAGCCGAAGACGATTAATCGGCTATTACCACAAGCTTCGGCCGAAGACGAAGACTTAAGAAATTCAGTTTTAATTCGCTAAAACTGATATCAGCTACAATTAATAATATAAATGATTTTAAAATTTTTAAATTTAAGGTTTACATTGACTATATTATATAAAAGATATAGAAGTCGCCACGTTCATCGCGCTCTCGCTCATTCGTAACAGTTCGTAATATTTCGGCGCTTGTTAGAAAGCTTCAGTTTCGGCCAAAATCGGGCGAAGGTGGGTTTTTTTGGCCAAAGGCGAAGTTTCGGTCGGACACTACCTATAACCTTTCTCAGAATTCAATTTATCTTCTTGCCAAATTTTATTGAAATCTGTTCAGCGGCTTAGGCGTGAAACGGTAACAGACACATTTATAATATTGGTATGGATTATTTTTATTGCACTGGAGTCAACAAACTTGCCTCAAGTGTGTGACAAACAACCAAATTTCACCAAATGGGTTCTGTTATTCACCATTTTGATGCGGAACCTTAAAAATCAAGTTAAACACAATTTGTTACCGTTTATCAATTACCTACATGTTTGTCATATACTTAATTCATGTAAACAACACTTTGTTAGGGAAGTGGGTTTTATGGATCAACAAGCTCTGATTGAAATCTGCATAACTGTAATCCGAATATTCGTATAAATTCGGCTGTTTGAACACCCTTTTATATTTACTTGTTCAGGTTAATGAGAGTATACTGTAATCTGCAAAGTACATAATGCATTTTTCATACCTGTAAATTAAAAATAACACTTTTGAAATACAGTCCGTAATGGAAAAACATAGGATGCAGATAAAAGTCTATATTTTTTACTAAATTCATTACAATATATTATATTTTTTTAAAATTATAGATTCTCGACAACTAAGGGCACTGTATCAAATTGAAACCATATCACAAAATATCCATGGGCTGAAGTGAGATCCGAACCCACGACAACCTGATCCATTACGATATAGGTATTAACTAGATGTTGTCCGAGAATGAATGATAGCGTATTGAGATAGAACTCTTTTCAAAAAAATATTTTTAACAAAAAAATTGAATCGACTTCACACTAAAAAGTAAAAAATAATTGCGTATTGAAATGTTTTGGAGTCGGTGTCAGCCAAAATGAAATCTATTCCGAGAACTACACCGACTCCAAAACATTTCAATACGCAATTATTTTTAACTTTTTAGTGTGAAGTCGGTTCAATTTTTTTGTTAAAAATATTTTATTTTTCTCATTTTAGTGTTAATCTAACACTAAAAATCGGTGAACATACATAAAAAAAATATTATGCGTGCCTTTAAAATTTGAGAGTTTCCCTCGATTTCTCCGGATTACACCATCAGATCCTGATTTGGTTCCGATGGGACCACATCTGAGGTGCACTCTTTCGAATAAAAAAAAAATTTGAAAATCGGTCCATAATTGACGGAGAAATCGGTGAACATACATAATAAAATAAAATAAAATAAAAAATATACAGACGAACATAAACCTCCTCCTTTTTCAAGTAAATAAAATTGTCGACCAATTTTTCTCAGACCGAACGATATATTGACAAAAAATGATAAAATTACAAATCAATATAACACAAGATGACGTTTCGATCCGGATTTTTGTTGAAGTCGGTTAAAAATCGATTGAATTGTATCTAAGTGTATTGCGTTTGGACAAGCTAACAGCAGACATATTGAATTTTTGCTGCAACTACACTCGCGTGGACGTACTATAAGCGCCTTAAAAAATCATTATATAAGGCACTGTCAAAAACTGTAAGGCGTGCTGTATTCAGAAAGAACCAGCATTTGTATGAGTGATGTACCATTTTCATTATCCTGCAGCTGAACATGGAAAAACAACGAACTAGGACATCCCTCGGGAACTACTTAATCAACCGGACTAAGAAGTGATAATCTGGGTTATAAATTATTTGCTTGCAAAATTCACATTTTATTATGCAAATTAAAAAAAATAGACACTTAGGCTACGTTATAAACACTTTATATAATTCGTTGTATCGACCCAATTTGTGGCTTCAAAAAAATATTTTTTAAGCCACCCGTTTAACAAAAAATTATATATACACGTAGGTATATATGCTGTATGAATACAACGTACATATGAATTCAATAGTGTAATAATCTGATAACAAAAATACGAAATATGCTTTGATAAAAAAGTTTGATTATTAAAATAGAATACTAAAATAACTACAAAACACCATTACTGAACGAATATCAATTTTTAGACATTCGCGAATGCGCATGCGAATATTCATATTCCAAATTTAGCGCCACTTGTCCAAGGCTAAAATCTGGCAGCTGATTGGCCGCACAAGTCGCACGCACATATTTGTGTGGCTCTGGGTACTAGGTTAATTATAAATATTAAGTCTAAAGCTTTTGACTACCTATTGTAAAGGCCGATAAAAGATTGCAAAAAAACTTAAGTTATTTTTTAAAAAAGGAGAAAGAAAAAACTAATATTCGCAAAATATTTGCATGAATTTTGCGAATGTGAATGAGAATATGTATTCGTTAAATCACTAGTATTAATTATAAAATCATATTATAGGTATAAATATACTAGCGGTCCAAATATATCTATCGCACCCGGATGAAACCGGTCATCCGGGTGCGATAGATATATTTTGTGTTGTCGGAAAATTCTGCGAAATGTAATGAAAACGACTACAGTGAAGAAATGTCTGAACTACCTAATAGTTTTGAGCAAATTCTACCAGATTTGCTTTTGCACTAATAGCTTTAAGCAAATTCTATCAGATGTCGCTAGATGGTACTACCATGTTTTTGTTTGCTTCTAAACTAATAGCGTTTGGCAAATTATAACAGATGTCGTTACATGTCACTAAAACAGTTTTTTTTTACAAAACACCGTAATTTTGTGCAAAATTATTAAAAAAAACTATACCTACTATAGTGTAAGTTGAACCAAGCAAGACACATTTACAAAATTTCATTAAAATCGGTTCAGTGGTTTCGGAGATTCGCGCGGACGAGCATCGTGACACGAGATTTTTATATATAGAGAGATTTGAAATGATGACTGGTAGAATGATATACAATAAATATTATTTAAACAACAAAAAATATGAATAATTAACAAATATAACTCGGTAAACTTACAAAGAACAGCTTCTAGTCAACTTATAAATAAAGCACCATGTACAAAAAAAACATACGCTTTTAGCAATTTTGCATTTTTGTAACATTGACATATGCACACACCGCACACTATATTTAATTATTTACTTTATCTTTTATTTGTACAGCGTAGAAAAATGCAAAACAAAACTTGCTCTGATTACACTCCAAACACAAATGTGAAATGTGAAGATGCATTTATTATTGTACAGCTGAGCCACAAATATTGTGCCTTGATTTTTAACCGTTCTACTATGGTAAGGCCGCTGCACACGAGGCTGGAATTATTGCTGGGACTTGCGCTGACTGGCGCGCTGGCTCCGAAGATAAACGTCACTGCGAGCTCGCGTAATGGTCACAAGATGGATTTCAAAATTAAAACCAAGCATATTTTTTGCGCTTGTTTTGAGCAAGAACCAATCGGGAAACAGTATCTTGTCACGTGGGTGACACGGGCAAACGTCCACAAACAAACACGGCGTCATAGTTTATGTTCTGTTCATTTTTCTTAACATTGGAACTGTCACTGCGCTCGTACCAAACCCATCTACAAAGCCAGCTGCAAAACACGCATCGTGTTAAGCGAACACAAAAAAGTCATCATGCAATCCAACGCCACAGCACGCTTTAAAACTAGCAGCTAAATCTGGCGGCTAAACCAGTCTCGTGGGCAGCAGCCTTTAGCTGTATTGTTCTTTTAATTTCTCCTTAAATCAATTTTATGGTTTATTTATGTCGCTAATGACGCTATTCTGTACGGCTAATGTAATAATTTACATAGCTTTTAATTTTTGTTATTATTAATAGCAATAATAATGCGTTTAACGTCCGTTTCTCGATTTTATGTCATAACAGATGCCATTCGCACCATTCCTATTTTTTTTTTCTACCACACTTCCCGTTATTTTCTACAAATTTTAAACTTCCACTTAACTAATAGCAATGGGCGAATGAAGGAATTTTACGACATTAGGATAAGGTAGGCAGATTTTGAGCATAGGAGTTTGACAGGTAATTGGTCTTGGTCTTGAATAAGAAACCATCTCGCTATTTATCTGGAATTATTAAGTGAAAACATTCATTTTTGTTATTTATTTATATTGTAATTAAATAAATTAAAGTGAAACAAAAATTTAAGAGCGCTCTAAAGTTTAATATTGACGACACATAATAGCATCATAAACCTACTTCAAAAATAGAAACATCTACGCTAAATGTCATACCAGAAATCCAGAATAAGTGTTGTCTTCTTGTCTCGTCTGTGACTTATAGACTAAAAATCGCAATTTTTAAAATTTTGATAATAAATTAATCTTGTGTTTTTTTTAATAAAAACAAATATACTCGAGTTTGCACAAACTATCTTATTTTCGTTATTTCATAATTAATTTCTCATAACGTATAATTGCCTATTCAGTAGGCTATGTATAGTGGATCCGTTGTTACGCTTCACTAATTGGTATTACCTGGACCTTCCACCAATTAATTTATTCAGCTTGTTATTATTTTTATTAACAAACAACATACAGTTGATACGTTCACTAGTTTGTTTTTATTGTATAGTGTGTTTTTTCATGCTCTGTTTGAGATAATGATGAGTCATTTTTTAGCACATTCTAAAACATTAATGTGTCATTATTTAAGATAATAGAAATTATAAGTATTTTTTTTTGTAATGTATATAATAATTGATACTAGCTGAATTATTTTTATGTTCTTTATTTGAAAGCAGTTTTACAAGTATGTATTTAAAATTTTGACAAAAATGCATAGTGCTGATTATATAACATCAAATGAATTATTACCTAACTTACTATTTCTAAAGGTAAATACACACAATCTTTAAACATATTATTAGCCGGATAGGGAATCACGTGTACGAAAATTGCTAAAATTAGTATAATATGATGCATATGCAAGTTTTTAAACAAAAACATACGTACGTATTCAATGTGGTGGAAGTAAAGAAATATGGCGGAAGGACGGGTGTGTTATATTTCACGTAACTAATTTGATTAAAGAATTGAAACTAAAGGACCCCGCACAAACCTTATGGGATTTGGTTCTCAGTTAAATTGATCAAAAATGGTTTTATTTTATAGTTTAAAGGTCACTAAGAAAAAGTATCCATCGGCGCATAGCCTAAAGTCCAATAGATTTTTAGCTAGAGATATGTTTAGCGAGAATTTAGATACAGGGATATCCATTGAATTCACAATCTTAAAAAATCCTAAGCTCTAGAAACATGTTTTCGAGTGCGCTGAATCCGAATATGACATTATTATTTTATACAGGCTCACACCTGCCAACATTACCAAGTTTTCGACTATTTTTCTATTTCTAAAAAAAGCACAAAAGTTGTTTGTGAATTCAATGAATATCCCTGTATCTAAAATCTTGCTAAACATATCTGTAGCTAAAAATATATTGGTTTTTAGGTTATGCGCCCATGGACACCTTTTCTTAGCGATCTTTAAACTATAAAATAAAACCATTTTCGATCAATTTAACCGAGAACCAAATTCCATAAGGTTTGTGCAGGGTCCTTTGCATGTTTTAAAAATTTTTCAATAAAAACGAAAAAAATACGGTATGTATGTGATAACTGAAAAACAACGAATATAAGGTAAGTTATCAGAATTAGTTGTGACAAATACGATAAGCATATTTCACTCGTCTAGTTATGATAAAACCACAAGAGTTGTTATTTTCTATTGTCATAATAATTTATTGTTATCTTTATAATACACCAAAGAAGTTTAAAACAAACAAAGACGCAATATATCTTAAAGACAAATAATGTAGATATTTTTAAAATGGCAAGCAGCCATGCGCTCAGATTTCATTATGAGGAGGGAACGGAGGTTGTTCACTAAACTTGCGTAACAGAAAGGTTACGACAAAATCTTAAAGAAGGATAAGATAAAGCGATTTTATTAAGATGAATCACTTTCACGTAGAATACGAGTAGCAAAATAATAAAAACGCTACATAAAATTGAATAGATATAAGACAAGTGTATTTAATAAATTGAAATTAAAGTTAAAAAAAAAAAACAAAACTTAAAAAAAACACTTTTTATAGCAATGTGAACGATAGGTCCCCCCGAACTCGATATATTCTCAATTTTTGAATAAGCTTGAAATGAGAGTAGCTTATTCAAAAAAATAAATAAGGTTTGTTCCAAGCAGCAGAGAACGGTAACAGGACTGTCACAGTCCTGTTACTGCGCAAGACTGCCTTGCGCACTAGCTCAAAAATCAATACAAATAGTTTCGTTTTAGCTAGTGCACAAGATGGTGACGATTCTGTTACCGTTCTCTGACTGCTTGGAACATACCTATTATATAGAGTTGGAAAACTAAAGACAGTGGTCATAAAAAACGATAGGACCCGATTTTTATTCAGATTTTATTTCCAGTTTTTTCTGATAAAATAGTGGTTTTGGTTTCGGTTACTGAGACGTTTTTAACTGCAACGATTTCAATCTTTGTTGAAAGACATTTTATTGTATCAATTATTACAAAAAAATAATAATTAATAGACCTGTTCTGATTGCGTTACGAATATCAGCGTGTATTTTACTACAGAAGTAGAGAATTTCGTACTAAGCCCTGGAGTGTATCGGTGTTTTGGTGTATGCAGTTCATTTAAATGTGTTAGAAATACTTCCGAAAGCTTGGGGATAACATTTCGTATATTTTTATTCTATTTGCAAAACAGTTTATCATTTTTACAATTGCATTAGGATAAATGCAGTCTTTTGTTCGTTTATGTATTCAGCTTTAAAATTGTTTCCTGGATATTGTTGTAACATAAATATAGCTTAGGGCTGGGATATACATTCGTTCTGTTAAGAGTATTCGTCCCTGCAAATACCCCCTGCACCCTTCATCTCAAATCTTTTCCCCTCGCCTAAAAACGGTTCGCGCTCTCCCGTTGCTATTTTTAAAGCCAGAGGGTTCTGGTAAACACCAAATGAAAGACAAAGAATCAGACTACAGATCCTTCAGGCGAATTTTTTGAAAAAAAAATCCTAAAAAAACTTACAATCCTTTGAAAAAAATAATAAGCTACGTAAAATTTCACACGTAGGCGAAACTGTTTTTCAAAAAATTCGCCTGAAGGATCTGTAGTCTGATTCTTTGTCTTTCATTTGGCGTTTACCAGAATCCTCTAGCTTTAAAAATAGCGTCGGGAGAGCGCGAACCGTTTTTAAGCGAGGGGAAAAGATTTGAGATGAAGGGTGCAGGGGGTATTTGCAGGGACGAATACTCTTAAGTTCTATCAAGTTAATACAAACAGAAGTTGGGTAGTTAATATTTATTACGAAATTTAAACGAACTGTTTTTTTATTGAAATGTTTGATAAAAAAAAGTAAATTACTCTCAAATAGTTTAAATTTCATAAAGGCCATTATTTATTTTGCACATGTACAGATTTTTGTGTATCTCAAATATAGAACATGTACTATTTTAAAAACATCGGAATTTTTCAATTAGATGGTAAAAAAATGCCTATTTTGTGTCTCGGTTGCATTTTAAAAGTATTTTACTTAAAAACAATTATGTGTTTGTTACGAGTCCAACTAACAACAAATAAGTTTCATCAAAATCGCGTCGATAAGTGATTTGAGATAAGCGTCTTAGAAATTTATGAGATAATAACTACAAGTGCATAAACAAAGCTGGACTTCACCAATTTTAAAAACATATTTTATGTTAATGTAATTATTAGCCTCCGTGACGTTTTAAACTGTTTTTAAAAATTTAATAGATGCAAGTACACATGCAAAGCTGGTACTGGACTGATTTTTTTAAAACATATTTTAGGTTAATATAATTACTAGCTTTTGTGATGTTTGAAACTGATTTTACAAAGTTAAAACTGATAATAACGATTACTATTAGTAAAAACATTAGTACATTTTTAATTATTAAAAAAAAATATGTTTTTAGTCTAATTTTTGGATGATTTTTAAAAAGAAAATCCTATTGAAAATAATGTGAAAATAAAAAACGGTTTCATTTCCACATGGTTTTGTTAAATGTCAATATTTCTCCATTAAATGTGCAGTCCTAGAGGGATGTTAATTATATATAAAACATTAAGCTTTACGGAGCTTTAGTCAGCAGGCAAATTAAGTAATTAAAATAAAAGTAAACGCGTTAAATATAAAGGTCATTAAATTTTAATAAAAGGGATAATTAACACTCTTACACACGGATTATCGAAAAATAAATGTTATGTGAAAAAATCTGCTTGGCTTATTGACACAATAACATTTTTATAAAGGATGTAACACAACAATAAGCTGGAAAACTGTATGTGAGTTCTATTTGTCCAATTACGCACAGGCTTAGAAATAAAATTCAAATTGAAATTATTGCGCCAGCAATATTTAGTGCAGTATTAATTTCGCAAATCATCTGTAAAAGACAACAATTTTAATATTTAAATTGTGAGCAGGTACGTATCTCCAGAAAACATTTTATTGTAACCTTTGACGTAAGAACTTGCTTTTGTCTCACTTAAATATGCGATTTGCACAAAATTACATGTTTGCTTTATTACAGAAGTCTGAACTATTCGAAAAGAAAATTGTAATTTTTTTATATAAAACTAGCGGACCTGGTAGGCAGTAGTTGTACTGCCACAGACCTTGAATATAATAAAAATTCTTGAATTAAAAAGTATTGAGAAATGTTGAAAGGCTAAAAATTTGAGAATGTATATTTTTGATGTGAGAAATAAAAAAAAATATCAAAAAAAAAATTTGGTCATAAAATTACAAAATAATTTTCTGAATCTCTACAACAGCGACAACTACCGTGTCCAACTATAGCTAAGAACCATCCAGGTGACTCCATAAGTATAAAAAAAATTTCATCAAAATCGGTCAAGCTGTTTAGGAGGAGAAGAATTAGGATCACACGGACACTGGAATTTTATAGGCGTAAAACGTGTACTGTGTGCAATATATTCAAACAATACACTGCCACTGAAAAAGATACGCAGTGTTTATGAAAAAGTATAATTAAAATAAAAATTAATTGAGACTTCGTCATATTGAAAAAACAATTTTATTGTAAGTATGAGAAGAATAAAAAAAAGTTAATGGCCAAAAAAAGCATAAATATTTTTATTCATACACTAAAATTCAGTGTCAGGAAAGAATACGCGAGTATTGCAAAGAAGGCAATGAGAAATTTAATATTGAATTAATGTTCAAATTATTTCAATATATTTATGAAATGGATGTGACGTATATATGTACACAAAACAGAAGAATTGTACAGAGTGGAGGGAGCGAACCTGTGCGTGTCGGTATGCATGTATATAAAAATGGGGACCTGATTGGTAAAAGAGGATGAGGCCGGGAAGATAAAGAGACATCAGTTTGCAGGTTGTGGTTGTTGAATATATCGATTCTCCATTAGCCATCACATTGCGGAAATTGAGGGAAACGTCCTCCAACCGACATTGGGTTGAGTTCGACGATCAAGTGCTCCGACTACGTTACGAATAGCATTGTACAGACTGTTCACAAAAACCAGGTTTCCGATCTTGCCAACATTTTCAACTTTAATTTTTGAAATATTGTGATCTATTACAGATAAGTATAGACGGTAAATTGGTTGTATTATCCATCTACAGATCTCCTTCTGAACATAATATTATTCCTTTTCTAGATGGACTTCGACTGAACATTAATAAAATAAAAAATGCAAACGACATAGTACTCGTTGGTGACCTAAACATAAATATATTGCCATCAACAAACAGACATCCACAGACAGACTTATACCTGGACTTACTTGCGGAATACAATATTAAAACCGTTATCAACAAACCAACAAGGATATCGGAAGGACGACAAACATGCATTGACCATATTATGGTGAAAACAAAATGTTTAGTAAATGCAGCAGTTTTTGAATCAACACTCACAGACCATTACTCTACAATTCTTGTCATTTGTAATAAAATCGGCAACAATCTTACACAAAAAGGTAAAACTAAATACATCACTAATTTTGAACAACTAATTAACCTAGTAAAACAAGAGACTTGGATTTCAACGATGAATACGAATGACATTAATATAGCAACCAACAACTTCATAACCACACTACAAAAGCATATAAATAACACTACACGAACACAAATACTAACACACAAACAACACTGTCTAAAACCATGGATAACTGAAAATATATTACGATCTATACATAGAAGAAATAAAATACACCAGCAAGTGAGAAGATTTCCCAATAATATCCAATTAAAAATCTATTATAACCGTTACAGAAATATTTGTAATAAACTGATAAAAACAACTAAAAATAATTATTATAAAAAACAAATAGAACAAAACGCACTTAACACACAGAAAACATGGAAAACCATCAAAAACATTGCAAACCTAAACACTAACAAAACACAGGATAATATACAAAACATACACACATCTCATTCCACTATAAACGTAAACACAGATCCAAAAGCTGCTGCAAATGCTTTCAATGAACATTTTATTGATGTGGGAAATAAACTAGCAATGACAATATTGGACAAATTAGATACTACGGAGGACAAACTCGTGGCATCTAGTACATCCCATCCTAATATTCCTTCTAGTATTTTCCTAACTCCTGTTTTAGAAAGAGAAATTGCCAGCATTATTGACGACTTACAGACAAACAGCGCACCTGGACCGGACACGTTGACTGTAGCACTTATTAAAAAAATAAAAAATTATATACTTCAGCCATTAGCGCATATTATTAATCTAAGTATAGGAAACGGTGAGATACCTGATCATTTTAAGAGATCAATAATATGTCCTATATTTAAATCAGGAAAAAAATCAGACTTAACAAACTATCGACCTATATCACTATTAAACACGACAAGCAAAATATTAGAAAAAGTAATTAAAAAAAGACTGACAAATTATTTAGACAAATACAATATATTATCTACTAACCAGTTTGGATTTAGACAGGGACTAGGGACAAGTGACGCTATCAGCACACTAACGACAAAAATTGTGACTGACGTTGACAAAGACTTAAAATGTTTGGCTATTTTTCTAGACCTGGCCAAAGCCTTTGATACTGTCCCTCACAAAATCCTATTACAAAAGTTATTTAACATAGGCATTCGAGGTGTAGCTTTGAGCTGGTTTGAGAGCTATTTGTCCAACAGACAACAGTCCACATCTGTGAATGGAGTACTCAGTGATACGCAGACTATTCTCTTTGGCATACCGCAAGGTACAGTTCTTGGACCCATTCTGTTTTTGATTTATATAAATGATCTTTGCAATAACAATGCAGATGGGTCCATATTTTCATTTGCAGATGATACTGTCCTCTATTTCGCAGATGTGGACTGGAAAACTACGTACAAGAACGCAGAAAATGGACTGGCAAATGTGCATAAGTGGCTTAATAATAACCTACTGACGCTAAACGAGACAAAAACCAAATATATGACCTTTAGCCCAACGATTACTGGACAACCAACTGATATGACTCTTACACTACATACATGCAACAACGTACAAATAACTTGTGACTGCACACAACTGACTAAAACGAACAATATTAAATACTTAGGTGTCATAATTGACAATAATTTAAAGTGGGAAACACACATCATCGACTTGACAAAAAAGATACGGAAATTAATTTACATATTTATAACCTTACGACAAATACTGACGCCGACTTTAATAAAAACAGTTTATTATGCACTTTGCCAGTCACTTTTAAACTATGGAATAGCGGCTTGGGGCGGAGCTTCCGAATCGGCACTTATTCCGATTAAAAATGCACAAAAGCTACTTATACGCATAATAACTAAAAAGCCTCCCTTATTCCCAACTAACCAATTGTTCCAAGAGTTCCAGGTTTTAAATATACAACAGCTATATTTAAAATCTATCCTTACCATGTATCACCACAATCCCTCTACGCATACCCGATTTTTACATAACCATGGAACCAGATCCCAAGCCCAATATACTGTCCAACCTCCTAGAATGTCAAAGGCATTTGGCCAAAAACACATGCACTACCTTGCTCCCAAAATATACAACCAAATTCCCGTAGAAATAAAGAGCTGCACTAGTAAAAAAGCATTCTGTAAGAAAATAACAAAATGGATAGTTACAGAAGAAGCTCGAAGTATTATCAATGTTCTCATTTGAGTGCCGCACACATAAACACACATTGCTACACACACAATTAACCACTAAGTGCGCACACACACGCACACACACACACCACAGATACAAGCACACAAAACCAAACATTTAACACGCAAGCGCAATTTATAAAATATGTATTTAAAAATCCACCCTAGCACTGGCTATGCCAAGTTGGGTGGATCAATTTCATACATAATATAGCAATTATATATTATTTGTACTGTATTTATTGAAATAAATTATTTATTATTATTATTATTATTATTATTATTATTATTATTTTATATTATTATTAGTTGTATTCCTTATAACTAATATTTAATTTTTAATTGTATATAACATTTACAACTATTGTATTCTCCGGACATATAGACAAATTGGGAATAAATAATAATAATTATTATTGTTACAATCTCCCCATTAGGACAACAAAGGATTTCGTGAGATAACAATCGATTCGTCATTCTGCCAAAGACATACATTGTTGTCTAACAACAATCATCTTTCATTCCGACAATGAGACACATTTTGTTGTGGGAGACAACAATCGACTTTATTGTTGTTATAACAATATGCGTAGGTAAAAAGGGCTTTGTTGCCAAATTCCAGACAACAATAAAAGCAACAAAGGAAAGAACGATCCAGCGCCTATGTAAACACGAGATAGGTCACGATCGGGGGCAGTCGTCAACAGACAGTCATGATACGACAGTGATACGTGATACATTGTGTGAACAATCGACATAAATTTAACAGTCAGTAAAAAATGCTGAGGTAACTGCTGAAATAAATAGTTTAACATAAATAATCTCCTGTAGATAAATAAATAAATAAACTGCGTAAATAATAGTGTAATAAATAAATTGAACTATATATAGTTAATAAATAAATGTTGGTGTGCTCCTGTGTTGTAAATACACTTGTGTATATAGTTGTATAGTGACTTTGTATTCTTTATTAGGTACTATTTCTTCTACTTTATTATTTGGAACTGTCGTTCTGTTTCTGTTACGTTAAAGAAGTACTTCTTCGTTTGTGTGTTTAATTGTTTCGTTAATGTAAATAAATTCCACCACAAAATAGACAGTTTTGTTACATTTTTATTAATATTATCATTAAGACAGGACAGTTCATTTACAAGTACGTCGGTTCTATGAAAATTTGGTCAATGTTTACAATTGGGTCTAGCACCAATTCATAATTTCAATTTAATATTTCTGAAACAATCTTCGGATGGACAGTAAAAAACGAGCGTTATGTTAACACTAAACTAAGGCACACATACGTATTTGTGTTTAGACCATGGCTTAAACAAGGAAAGAACCTGAACACGTATGTCGTTGATATTATCACAGTTCAGATAGTGTTTTCATTCTGTGATTTTTATTTATTATTGAGTATAGTACTCAGCATAACATACGTACAGAAAACGCATTATGTTAAAAAAAATAAGGGCTTCGACAGCATCTTATGTTTTTGAACAGGAACAATAAACACACAAAAAATACTAATTGAAGCTTTTATATTATTTTAAATATAACTGTTTTAATAATTTACTTGTGACGGCGCTACGTATGTCATACATACACATACATGATACACGACACACGGCTTTTAGCAGTAGTGACTAGTGTTACCTATAGTGTTCATTGCAGTTTGTTGTCAACAGTGCTAGGAGGTACCATCGATTCAACACGCATTTAAAATGTTCACGAGCCGTCACGGCTTGAGTTTTTGTGTGGAAAGAATGTAAGAAGAATAAATGTAAATTTTACATCTGGAAACCAATAGCCATATTATTTGAACATATTGTATAGATGCATATTGTCAACTCGTGACAATTTAATAATTATAAAAAAAGCCTTTATGCTACACTCACTGAAAGTGATTGTAAAGGTAGGCTTAATGTCACAAAATATTAAGTTTTATTTATATTAAGTTCGTTCCAAGCAGCCGCGAACGGTAATAAAACCGTACACAGTCTTGTTACTGCGCAAGACTGTCTTGCGCAGTATCGATTTTTGAGTGCACAAATTAGTCTTGCGCATGACAAGACTGTGTACGGTTCTATTACCGTTCGCGGCTGCTTGGAACGAACCTATTGTTACTAGAGAAATAAGACGAGTTACAGTCAAATTTCGACATTTTATTGGCTTTTTCCTTGAAAAAACCAAACATTATATACTAAGATCCCAGTCCCGCTAGACCTACGTCATTTCAGTACAGCTAAGATTTTATCAATAAATGTACAATATTTTGTTAAAACGTATGCCAATTTTCTAGCTTGAAAGCGGGACCTTTTTAGAGATAACAGGTTCTAAAATTACATAAAACACGTGCTTACCTACGTACGCAATGGCATTATGCATGCATATGAGTGCGAGTGAGAGCATTAGGCGAATTTTTTTGACAGCTTCATGAAATTTTGGTTTTTTATTTGTTTACACGCACACAGAGTAGTCCATGAGTAGTTTAAAAGAGAAAAAATCCATGATTACAAATAAACAACCTACATTTCGAAGCTGTCAAAAAAAAAAATCATCTAATGCTCTCACTCGCACTCATATGCATGCATAAAACCGTTGCATACGTAGATAAGCACGTGTTTTATGAACCTTAATTTAACTAAATATTTTACATATACTGACAAAATCTTAACAGTACTAAAATAACGTAGATCTGGCGGGTCTGGGATCTTGGTCTATTTCTATTAATTATTAAAAAAATGTTTTCGGTGAATTGTATTAAGACTGCATAATGTAATAATGCTACAATAATTTGAAAATTCTTCTTTAATGATCGCTTATTTAAGAAATGTTAGTTTTGATAAAGAACAAAAATGTTTAAAGTACAGTTATTTCAAAGGCATACTTTATTCTGATTATCATATTTTTATATGCCACTGGTCGTACGTGCTTACCACACACTTTTATCCCGTAACGCTTCGTCTAACGCCAGATGTCAGCTGGGGAAGCACAATGGTGCCGGTTTGTCCTGACATTATCCAATTTCCAGCAATCTTTTTTGGACACGGTGTACAACGGTAGGGTGAATTTTTATGTGATAACAGGCAACTGCTATTGTGTATCGACTAAAAGAGCAATTGAGTCTATCAGGCAGGTTTTCACATAGAAATATTGTTCCACCACAAAAACAGTATATTTGAACAACAGCACAACAACGGCGCGGCAGCGGGCCGCACTGCAGCAGGTGCGCTAAATATCGTTACACGAGAGCAACGACCGATCAAATAACCAACGCCACTTTTTATTATAATGATAATGTTTTGTTGAAACTCTTCCGGTAGGGTACACGCATGCATTTTAACCGAGTGCGCATATATACTGATCATTTCTAGGTCATCTATTCTTAATTCTGTGGGTCGCGAACCACCGTGGAATCGCGATAACAAAAGTAACGCACGAAAATAAAAGAGTAAAACGTTAAAATATATTTTTTTCAGAAATATGCACACATATTTTCAAAAAAATGCAGTTACTAGCTTTTAGCACTACTTCAACTTTCTTAGTGACTTCGGACTTGTATAAAGGCTGAATTTGCCGCTAGGTTCCTTGTGAGACTTCATTACTAGTTTTCTAGCGCCGGTTTTCTGGATTGCTATTATGTGCTCGCTTCACACGAGACGTCTTTAGAAGCTTGCTCTGAAGGTAGATTCGGTGGACGTGCAGTGACAGAACGGTAACAAAAGTGGATGTTTATTGTCTCTAAACAGAACACACACTATGGCATCTCTGCTATGCCACAGTGTTTGTTTGTGGGAATTTGTTCATGTCGTCCACGTGGCAAGATACTGCTTCCTGATTGGTACTCGCTCATATGTGGCAGAGGACTTAGCTAGGAAAATAGCCCCTGTTCTAATTGTAAAATCTATCTATGCATTCGATGTGTTATAAACTTATAATGAATGAATTTAGTTCTCGTTGGCAATTATGGAACTTACGAGAGTCAATAGCATGCAGTATTTCATAGAACAGACACAGATAGAAAATTTTATTTGTGAAGCTATAAAAATTGTACATAGAAAACGTCACTTGACATGAATAAAATATACAAACTATTAAAATGGATATAAAATACGTATAAATAAATAATTAAAAGTTAAAACTCAATAAAAATATATCCTTGCAGTTTATACACCGGCTTTTTAACAAGCACAAGATAAAACAAATGCAGTGTTTCAATAAAGAAAGACCATAGTATTGTAACGAGACGCCACTGAAAGCGGCGGAAGTGCATTGTTGTCAGAGCCGCGTAGACAACAATACTTGAATTGTTGTCGGAACCGCATAGACAACAATGCGTGTATTGTTACACTCATTGACATCGGAACCGCACAGAAGCATGCCGAAGCTTTTAGAATGCCGAAGATAGGGTTTGCAGTTTCGGTACTGAAATCGAATTTGTATTTCCCGGTACTGGGGCAGATCCAGTACCGAGAAATTCGATACTTTCGGTACTAGAGAAAAATGTGTTAAATACTTGTGCGTGAAATAAAATGTTGGAAATGGTTTTGAAGAAGTTTAATCACAATACAAATCACTGAATTATCCTACGTAATTCAATAAACTTTAAACATTACAATCAGTCTCAATAATAATCTTTGATAATCAACAAATGTAGTACTAAGTATTATCTTAACTCATCTTTAACAAATAAAAAATAATCACTCTTGTCGTGGAAAAGGAGCCTTAAATTTAAATTTAATAAATTGTACCTATTCAGTCTGGTTTTGAAAAATTCACTAAAATTCTAAACTAGTAGTCGTAACTAAACCGAAACTCGTATAGTCGTAATAGATAGTAAAGCAGATAGAAATTGAGGTAAGGTCACATGGGTGTTATTTCGAATCACCGACGATTACAGCATTTACAGTTTGAAAAAAATAGTTAAAACAATTAAATTAGTATAGAGAGGACAGCGTGGTGTAATGGTCAGCGTGCTGGCCTTTGGATCATACTGTCGTGGGTTCGAATCCCACCTCCGCTCATGGATATTTTGTGTTTGTCGTTTAGACCCAGCTTTGATATTTAATGATACTGGCCAGATACTAAGAGGTAGTGCCACCCCCCCAAGTGATATTCTCTTGTGTATGTGCATATGCTCTATATATGTGGATATATACAATTGGATATACCTTTAAAAAAAAAAAAAAAATTAGTATAGTTTTTTATAATACCGGAATCCTCGGAAAATAGGTTTCATTTCTCGGTACTGAAGGCGATGCAATTTTCAGGGAATTCCCGGGAAATTCAGTACCGGGAATTCCCGGGAGCAATCTCTAGCCGAAGAATGTTCGATAACGCGGCTGAAGAACTTATATAAACAGCGCTAGCTTATAGAGAGGCGGTCAGTCAGTGTCAGTGACAATAAATAACCATTATGAGATAAATAGACATCTATGAGATATAAATTATTATTCTGTGTACATAGTAGTTTATTGTTATTATTATTGTTTCAGAATTTGTTTGTTTTTGTTATTTATTTTATTATTTACATTATTATAAACGCGTACTTTTTAGTTGGTTTTTGTTAACGTTTCTTTTTTGTAAATAAATCTTTTTAACCACCAACAAAGAACAGTTTTGCGAGTTTTGTTACAGTATTTATTACTGGAGATTGTATTATAAGTCGTCTAAAAATAGTTCGAATTATTCTGAATAACAGATTGGTTATGTTAACTCGAAATATCGCATCCTACAGTGAATTAGTTTCACTCAACAAAGGAAACGTTCTATTATGCATTGCGCATCGCATATACCCGATTTTTCCTACCATTGCACTGGTGATGTAATGTATGCCCATGTTTTGATGTGTGGCTCTCGGTTTGAATGTACCATTACATATTAAGTGAAGTGAAAAAAAAAACACACACACAAGTAGAAAGAGTATCTCTACTCTTTCTACTTGTTTTTATAGCACGCGTCATGTGAGCCAAAGTAGAATAATAACAAAGCCCTTAATTTAATATGAATGGGCCGGTAATATATGTACGTGTGCACATAGGTATGTAGACGTGACGACGGTTAGACTCTTTCATCTGAACACTAATTAAAATCTCTTTATAATACTAATTAATGGTTCCCACATCACTTCTGTTTGACAGGTATATGCCAGATTAAATACACAATATTATCTATGTATATTAGGCACTTAAGGCCGCTGCACACGAGGCTGGTTATGCCGCTAGATTAAAAAAAACAAAACAAAAATAAATTTGACAAAGATGGAGCTTCAACCTACCGCCCTGTGATTATGAGAGCACGAGTCTCTTAGTTACTGCTGCATTCATTTGTTTTTAGAAACAATTACACATACATTGTCTATTCAGAAATTATTATATTTGATACAGTTGAAATACAGGTTGCAAATGCAACATTAATATCCGCGAAAATGTTAAACCTTAAGAGTATTCGTCCCTGCAAACACCCCCTGCACCCTTCATCTCAAATCTTTTCCCCTCGCCTAAAAACGGTTCGCGCTCTCCCGACGCTATTTTTTAAGCTAGAGGGTTCTAGTAAACGCCAAATGAAAGACAAAGAATCAGACTACAGATCCTTCAGGCGAATTTTTTGAAAAAAAATTCCTGAAAAAACTTACAACCTTTTGAAAAAAATAATAAGTTACGTAATATTTCACACGTAGGCAAAACTGTTTTTCAAAAAATTCGCCTGAAGGATCTGTAGTCTGATTCTTTGTCTTTCATTTGGCGTTTACCAGAACCCTCTAACTTTAAAAATAGCGTCGGGAGAGCGCGAACCATTTTTAGGCGAGGGGAAAAGATTTGAGATGAAGGGTGCAGGGGGTGTTTGCAGGGACGAATACTCTTAATAATTACTTGTGATAAATTACTTAAAGACAACTTATTTTAAAATGTTGTTATTTATAGTAAAAAGAATATATTTTAATACAAGAATAAGTTAACAAACAAAAACAAAAATACATTTGTCAAGCGTGGAGCTCGAACCTACGACCTGTGTTCTAACGGTTGAACTATGCCGAATTTCATATCCATTCAATAATTTGGAGAAAAAAACTTAATAATTATTCGATTATTTAATTCTACTAAAAACGGTCAACTATATTTTCATCGGAATATGTATGCAAAATTTTAACCGAGTTGGAGAACAGGTAGTGCGTCAAAAGCGACATGTAAGATTTGTAAAGATTGCTGCATATAAGGCTGATTTCGCCGCTAGATTTGGCTGCTAGGTTTCAAGCGTGCTGTGGCGCTGCATTTAGTAATGGCTTTTATGTGTTCACTTCAAACGATGCATGGTATTGAAGCTGGCTTTGTAGATGGGTTTAGTGTGCGCGCAGTGACAGTTTGAATGTTAACAAAAGTGAACGTTTATTGTCTCTGAACAGAGCACATACTATGACGCCATGTTTGTTTGTAGGGGTTTGCCCATGTCGCTTACCTGACAAGCTACTGTTTCCTAATTGATTCTTGCTCAAAACAAGCAGACAAACAAGCACGAAAAATAGTCCCGGTTGTAATTTTGAAATCTATCTTGTCACCACGAACGCGACCTCGCAATGACGTCATTTCCAACTTCGCAGCCAGCGCGCCGGCTCGCACAAGTCCCAGCAGTGATTCCAGCAGCAAAACCAGTCACGTGTGCAATGGACTTTATACATATACTATACAAAGCCTATTATAAAATGTTAGCATATTATACGATATATTATGTGGACCCATTTCAAATTATATAATTTTATTTGGTTAAAAATGTACAGAATATCATTTTATTCAGTAAAATTGAATTATTCATGTTTTTTATATTCAAAATGTTCAAAATATGCGTAATTAAACAGTTCTTTTGAAATATAAATGTATGTTCATGTAATAAAAATGGCTGAAAAATATTTCCACCTTTTCGATGAATAAATTTCTGCAATGCGAATGTTGGTCTTTTATTTGAATTGAAAAAATAGTTATGAATGAAAAAAAAAACTTAAATATATATTTTATATTTTATTTATATATTATAGAAAACGAACGACCCGGTACGGCTTCGCCCGGATTTGTAAATTATGTATCAATTATAAATATAACATGTTTTTGGATACATTGTCGGTCAAAATAGGTTCCCAAGTCTCGTCAAGAAAGTAAAACATTATCATTTTATTCGAGTAAATTTTAAATTTGTTATATTTTCTAAGATATTCTTCTAAATGATAAATAACTTCGTAAATAACTCATTATTTTTTATAAAATATTTGAAATATAAAAAAAGTGACCTGATCATCCTTAAAAGAGAGGACATAATATGCTATCGTGGACTTTTCTGTAGAACTTTTTAAGACCTGCAATTCTGTAGTACATTAATTTGATGCTTCTCTTACGGTTTAGCCCGCGTAATCCATGAAAGCGCCCCAAGGGTCGCACTTGTAGAGTCCCAACAAACGATCCACCTCAAGGCTTGTTTGTTATTGTCCTGAGACTCCACAGAATGCAATCATAATACGTTTCCACAGAGTGGGTACCAAAATGTTAAAACATAAATCAATACTAATGTTTTCAAAAATTTTCATCGAACAAACATTTTGATGACTACTAAGTGAATTACGTTGTGTGAGGGCCACGAACAATCGTGTTAAAAATAAAAAACGAGTGTGCTTTAGTTTAGACCACACGACTGAAGTAAAACTTCTTCCTGCCATAATTTGTTATTATTCACCCGAAAAATCACAAAATCTGAATTTTAAAATGA
This sequence comes from Xanthostigma xanthostigma, assembly GCA_963575645.1. NCBI lineage: Eukaryota > Metazoa > Arthropoda > Insecta > Raphidioptera > Raphidiidae > Xanthostigma > Xanthostigma xanthostigma. The sequence goes on from OY754468.1 coordinate 22,325,728, forward strand.
TTTTACAATTTTATTCACTTTAAACGTAGAATATTTGATGTATTGAACAAAATATTAATTTATAAAATTGTTCAAGAACGAAATGAACAGTCTAATGTAAGAAGAAAGAAATATAAACATAAAGATAATGAAAACAAAAGTAATACATTGTAATTACTTAGCTCTCGTTGGATTTTAAGCGTAAATCTTTATAAAATATTATTTAAAGTAGGTTCACAAAACTTTTTTCTGTCACCCGATAGCGCCGCTGGCAAATAAAGTATGTGTCATTCTATTGTTAGTACCGCTTATATTTTTGACCACCTGATGGCGCCACTAGCCAGTGAAATATTTGTCATCCTCTTTCTATCTTCACTTACTTATATCTCCCTCTTAACTTCCGTTCGCCTCGCCCGATCACACTTCCGTAAATCTCTCGTCAGGCATTCACCAGCTTACTCCCCAAGTCAAGCGTGCGTAAAGAAGTTTTACTTCAATAACTGTTTCAGTTCCAGTCTGCGATTGTTTCAAAATAAAGTCGTGCAATTTCCGTAGTGGTAACGTAATGCATCGTTCAGTCGTTGTTAATGGCAGAATGTACAGATAGTTGATAGCAACGTATGTAATTACCCAATTAAAACAGTAAGTCTAGCGTGCGCAAAGTGTTGAACCAAGCAGTGCAGCTTTGCGTTAGTATGACCTGTTTCTGTTGAAGTTGGAAGCTTGAAGTTGGAGAGTTTATAGGTGTGAGTGTTCAGTACGCTGCATGAACAGAGAACGGTGCTTACAGGAAACAGTGTGGCACTAGTAAGTGAGGCTAAATACATTTTAATAAATATAGACAGAGAGCAACGCTTGCTTTTGATGCCATAATCTATTCATCACTTATTTATTTACAGGTTCTAGATAGCTGTTCGACTATTCGGTCACTAGAAAACTGTGAAATGTAGGCGAGGTTAGCAAATTCATTAATAATCTATACAGTTCTAGGATCCAAAAATTACAATTGCAGAGAAGGTCAGATTTTCAGTAGTTTTTATGGTATTTTTTTGGTACAGAATTATTCATTTTATACAATATGTTAAGAGGCTGGTAAATATTATAGGGATAGTATAGCGCATGATGTACGGAACCGTCGCTCGGCGTATAAATTACGTACATGATTTACTGTTTTTTTGCAAAGCATAATTGCAATGAAAGTATTTCAATTAAATATAAAAAAATTGACTGGCTATATTGGGATATTTGAAATGTAGATAATTAACATTAAATAGGTAACTGTTGTATATTGGTAACATTCATTTATAATTGTAGATTATAGACGCTAAATAGTTGAGGTCATTAGCGTATGTCATTTATTATAATTGTACCATTAAAAGAGTACTCTGTAAGATAATCTTGTGTAAGTAGTAGTGATAATTCTTTAGAAAGCAAAAAATACTGAAAACATAAGGAACAAAAATTTGACCTATATTTTTTCATTACTTTTTCTCATTTACATACATATGAACATTTAATGTGTGTATAACTGTATATACATGCAGGAAAACACTTAAGCTCTTTGTATTCGGTTCAGAAATATCTTTGACCAATATTTCACAATAATATAATTTTATTTTACTGCATATAGGTATGTATTAAACCAAAAAACCACACTGCATTCTAAAGTGCACAGTATAATTTAGTTACCTAGTAACTATTTTCTAGTGATACAGACTTTTACATTTATATAATATAAATATAATTTTCCTATATAATCCAAAAGAGAAAAAGGCGAACACAAGAGTGAAGTTGTCGTTTCTCACCATGCAGGGAGCCATTTTCGTTCGGCTTTCCGAGCTCCTGATTAGTTCTCTTTTCTATCGTGAAGTTTTTAGCGATATCTCGAGTAATTCGATCAATATTTTGACAGTATATCTTACAAGGATATCTCGGGGAGCGCGAAGTCGCAAGTAAGACTAGTACAAATGAAAAAGTCTGTATCACAATAAAATAGTTACTAGATAATTAATATGGTTCATACTTTCTTAGTCCATATTGTTTTTGTACTTACAACGAGTTTTTTTTCCTCACAATAACATATTAAGTTATTTGCTGTCTTTATAGATTTTCAACGTGCGTTTGATTCTGTATGTCACATAAAGTTGTGGAATAAACTCTACAGTATCGGTGTTTCCACTAAAATAATAAATGTAATAAAAGATCTGTATGACAACGCTAATATGAAAGTAAAAACTGAGATGAAATACACTGGACCTATCGAGATTACCGAAGGAGTTTTGCAAGGGGAAACCCTCAGTCCTTTATTATTTGCCTTATTTATCTACGATCTAGACCTATTTTTCAGAAAACATGGCGCTGTTGGCTTAAACATAAATGGAAGAGATGAAATTATTTCACTGCTTTACGCAGATGACCTAGTCGTATTAGGAGACACTCCGGTAGATATTAACAAAAAGCTGAAAATTTTAAAAATGTACTGTCTAGAAAATGCTCTTAGAGTTAACGTCAGCAAAACTAAAATCATACACTTTAAGAGAGGGGGTAAAAGCAAATTTCCATACAAGTTTTTGTATGCACATAACGAAATTGAAGTTGTAAGCAAATATAATTATCTAGGGGTAACTTTTAATAGTTCGGGCCTTTTCTTAGAAACATCAAATAATATAGTTAGCAAAGCAAATACTGCTGCTGGGGTAGTACTGAATCAGCTCGCGAAAGCCAAAGTAAGTTGTTGGGAGACTCAATGCAAAATGTACGAAAGTGTAGTTGTTAGTACTTTAATGTTTGGTTCACCTATCTGGGCACTCCGATACTTCGACTTGATTGAAAAAGTACAAGTCAACTTTTTTAAAAAACTCTTGAACTTACCACGTAACACACCAAGCTTTGTGATTCGCCTAGAAACGGGGATAGTTAAGCTCGAACATATAGTAATGAAACTACTCTTAAACTGGCTGTTAAAGTTAAATTATATGGAAAACGACAGACTTACAAAAATTTGTTTTATTAGAATGCAAGAAATAGGTTCAGGGTCTAGCTTAAAATTTAATTGGATAACCCAAGTTAAAAATGTATTCAATAAAGAAGGTTTCCAACTCAACATAAACAATGCAGCCGATATAAAAACTCAAAAGAATGATTTGCTGAGTATCTTTAAATCAAATTTAAGACACCAAGACATTGCAAAGATCGAAAATTCCAACTATTGTGAATATTACAAAATGTTATTTCAGTGCGATCAAAGCCCACAAATGTATTTAACATACAATCTGCCTATTAATTTGGTGCGGCTTTTAGCACAGCTACGTGTATTCAGCAAATACACCTTAAGAATAATTTATAAATGTATCAAATATAAAACTAACCCCGAGCTTAATTGCACAATGTGCAATATGAACACAAAAGAAAATTTACAACATTTTGTATCCGAATGTCCGATTTATGTAGCTAGCCGCAAATACTATTTAGACAATATTTTAAGTGATTCAAAGAATAATTTTCATAATTTAATTTTTTTACTATCTGGCTGTAATAGAAACAGTGTAATAAAAAAATGTAATTATGTTGTATTAAAAACCAGAAACTATATAATTAATTTTTAAGTAGTTTACAATAATTAATGTACGTTAATATTAGCTATGGAAAATTTACTGTTTTTTCTTTTAATGAAATACTATATTTTATAATGTAAAATTGTATATCATCCCCTTGTAATAAGGAAAAATTTTCTTTAATACAATAAACTAATGTTAAATGTTAAACAGAGGTTATAGAAAATGATGAATATTTTTTAGTGAAATTTTGCGAAACACGACTATAACTTTAAAGATCTAACAATTAAGTGGTTTATCTTAGTTGGAGTAATTTGAACTTATGTGGTAAGGATATTACTGTACCGAACCATTTTTACTTCAGGCACAACGTGCTTCTTGTCGAGTCACAAAAGTGGCAAGGAAATTAACTCATAGAGAGAGGAATTGTTTGCAGAAATTCCTCTAAACTGCGCTTATTGCATCTAGTTTTCTTATTATACCATAAAAAAACAATTGGGACAATTATATATTTTTTTAATTAGCAGCTATAATATCGTGTTTATAGAGTCGGAATTTTTTTACGTTGAGATGTAAATTTATCCGGATTTAAAAATAATATACATTGCAACACATTTTAAAATATCGCAAAAATGTTTTATTTATATAGTAGAATATAGACGCTCGACAGCCAAGATCGCCTGTTGAACGTTTTCATTAATGCAACTTATCTTTTGATGTGAAGCGTTTGCCTAGGGGTTAACCGTGTAATTGACGCGAAAATTTTATGGGAGGACATTTTGTGGGAGAACATTACGTTTGTGTGGCTTTAGTTGAAGGCGACATCTAGGTAACAGGGCGAAGTTTAGTTACCGATAGTTCGCTATATGACAACGCGTGACGCTTGCTTTGTGTACCTATGCATTGGATTATAACTTGGCTTTTGTTGAAGGCGGGAACTAGATGATATGGCAAAATTTAGTTACAGGGCAAAATTTAGTCGCCAGAATTTATCTTAAATTTATGTTTCACATCTGCCAGGCGTCTCACGAAGGCTCACATTTTTCAATATTATTTATAAGCATAATTATTAGTTCAACGTGAGAAAAATGCACCAAATTCATACAGTTTGTGAGAGCTCTTTTATACTGATATTTAAACCTATAGAGTAATTATTTATTTACAAAATAACACAAATGTTGTTTCCATTAAATCATAAACTGGGTGTTGAGAAACCTTGACATAATTTTAAAGTAGTGCAGAAATGCTTATGTAAACATAATACTTGTAACAGTATTCGAGTATTCGTATATTAACACATCGAAAGTAGCACGAGCTTTTGTTTGTACTGAGACTATGGAGATTTCAGGGACGGACTGAAAAATCATGATGATATTGCAGTCGTTGTTCAAAAGAAGAGTAAAATATTGAATTTGAGGAGAGAAAAAACAGGTTTAAAACTCAGCTTGTGGTACGCAGGAGAAAACGCTAGATTTTATTACTTTCAAATTTTGAGATTGATCTAAATCCATACTAATAATATTCTAAATGCAAAAGTAACTCTGTCTGTCTGTCTGTTACGTTTTCACGCCTAAACCGTAGAATAGATTTCGATAAAATTTGGCAAGGAGATAGATTGCATCCTGAGGAAGGACATAGGCTATCTTTTGTCTCAAAAAAAAACTAGAAGGAGTGAAAGTTTGTACATATGGGGAACCCATTACTCCACATGAAAATTCATATTTAGGCTTTTGATAAGATATTCAGATATATACAGGGTGTCCCATTAAGAATGGGACATAGAACAACCGCAGATTCTCCAATTCAAAATAAAACGATTAAGCGAAATATGCTTAGATAAAATGTTGCTCGTTTCCGAAATACAGGGTGTTGAAGTTGAAAACTGAAAAATAATTAATGTCCATAATTTTGTTAATACACCGTATAATTTTACTCAAATCGGCACACTTGTTAAATATCATAAAATGCACCTAACAATAAAAAAATTAGTTCAGTACGCTCTACCAGTGGCGTACGGCAGGAGTAAGTAATGCTTGTGCCCCTTCTAAATGTTACGCCGCTGTCTAAATTTTAATTTTGACTATAATTTTAATTTTTTTGATATTTTCTAAGTCAATAATGTACACTTGTTAGTTTGTTGTAAAGTCATTGGTTTTCGAGATATTCGCAGTTAAAGATAGATAGACATGTACTTTTTATGTGTATTATTATTAATAATATTCATTTTTACAATTTTGTCTTAAAACCAAACAAAGTAGAAACTAATGTAATGAAATTTTTAAAAATTTTTTAAAAATTTCATTACATTAGTTTCTACTTTAACTAATGTAATGAAATTTTTAAAAATTTTTTAAAAATTTCATTACATTAGTTTCTACTTTGTTTGGTTTTAAGACAAAATTGTAAAAATGAATATTATTAATAATAATACACATAAAAAGTACATGTCTATCTATCTTTAACTGCGAATATCTCGAAAACCAATGACTTTACAACAAACTAACAAGTGTACATTATTGACTTAGAAAATATCAAAAAAATTAAAATTATAGTCAAAATTAAAATTTAGACAGCGGCGTAACATTTAGAAGGGGCACAAGCATTACTTACTCCTGCCTTACGCCACTGGTAGAGCGTACTGAACTAATTTTTTTATTGTTAGGTGCATTTTATGATATTTAACAAGTGTGCCGATTTGAGTAAAATTATACGGTGTATTAACAAAATTATGGACATTAATTATTTTTCAGTTTTCAACTTCAACACCCTGTATTTCGGAAACGAGCAACATTTTATCTAAGCATATTTCGCTTAATCGTTTTATTTTGAATTGGAGAATCTGCGGTTGTTCTATGTCCCATTCTTAATGGGACACCCTGTATATGTTTCTACCTTTTTCAAAATCATTCTTCAAGGGGATAAAATAGAGGATGGTGTAAGCACTTCGTAAAGTTCTTACTTTAAAATTAATAAAACGCTTTAGTATAATTATAAACAATTCGTAATCTAATGTTTCCTCTAGAGAAGTATTCAATTAATTAATATTTTCATAAATTATAACAACTTTCATTTTTCCAGCGTAGCTATGGTCCCCCCGACGCGTCTGTCTGTCTGAACGCGATACACTCGAAAACTACCGAACGGATTTTCATACGGTTTTCATTAACAGGTTAAGCGCCGTAGCGGACACCGGTGTCCGCTCGTCTTCCACATATCGTGCCTAGCCAAGCGGACGCACTCTTATGAAGTTTAATGTGCCAGAGTGTCCGCTGTGGCCCTGCACAACCAGACGCTAGTGTCAGGTTTTTCGTAGCAATAATTATTGGTAAAAAAAACGATTTATTGAAAAAACTGTTGAACAAGAACAAAATGGCTATAGCTATCGAAATACTTATAGCTAAAAACTTATTATAATTATAATAATTTATTTTTTATGGAATGAGGCAAAATCTTGGGTTTCCTTCAGAATATTGGTTCGTCTCTAAAGCTAATTGTAATATTCGCTTTGCACGGCTGTTCATCTTTTTAGGAAAAATCAAACGCTCACGTTATAACACAAAAACTAAACAATCAGAGTGTAAATAATGTCGCATTCTTGGCCAACAATACAGTCAGATTCATGTCAAAACTTGCAAAATTAAATCGGCGGACACTTCGTTATTTGCCGTGTCCGCTCGTTTGTCACGCCACCGAGCGGACACCGGTGTCCGCTGGAGGTTGCGGATGGCCACGGCGGACACCGGTGTCCGCCGTCAATTTTTTCTATTTGAAAAATGCCAAATTTTCCAAAATCATCTAATATAGTTCAAAATCATCAGAAGTATGCAAAATTGACAAAAAACCACATTAGATTAGATTTATTTGGGGTGATAAGACATTCTGTATATCTCACAAACACTGCGACCTAGAAGATCTTTTGTGCATCCCCTAATAGTATTATTCCCAGTCTGGTAGAATGCTTTTTGTGAACCTTATTACCTTACTGGGGGCTGCTCTCCATATATCCTCAGGCTTTGGAAAGGGCCTGTTAAGATATAGTAGCCTTTTGGAGAAGACTGCTTCACATTCACAAAGAATGTGTTCAGCAGTTTCTTTTGCTTCTTTACAGAAGCGACAGTTATCATCTGGGGCTTTACCCATTTTTGAGAGATGGTATCTCAGAGGGCAGTGGCCTGTAAGGAGTCCTGTCATTATTCTCAGATCTGATTTGCTGAGCATAAGGAGTTCTTTAGTCCTTTTGATATTATGCGAGATAAATCTCTTTGATTGTCTTAGTCCTAGAATAGACTTCCAACGGGAGGCCTTCTTTTCGTCCTCCCATTTGCGAACCTCTAGCTTAACATGGCTCTTAGAATAGCCACAGAAAGGTTCAGGGCCTATAAAAGTTTTAGTTCCTCCTTCTTTAGCGAGGGAGTCTGCTATCTCATTGCCTTCGATGCCTGTATGCCCCGGGACCCACATTAGGGTTACTCTGTTATATACACCCAGTTTATCAACAGTATCTAGGCATTCCCAGACCAGTCTTGACTCAATTTTGTGTGAACATAGAGCCATAATAGCTGCTCTGCTATCCGATAGGATGAATATTTTTGCGTTACTATAGCCTTTGTTCAGGCAGTTTAGAGCGCAAAGTTGTATGGCGTATATTTCTGCCTGGAATACAGTGGCAATAGAGCCCATGGGAGCTGATATCCTTGTTTTAGGACCATAAACTCCTGCTCCTACCTTATTATCCATCTTAGATCCGTCTGTGTAATATACCAGGGATCCTCTGGGGAAGTTTATCTTACCTTCTTCCCAGAATTTGCGACTTTCTATGTTAGCATTGAATCTTCTATCAAATTTGAATCTGACATCCATCAGATCCACCACTGTACAGGTCATTAGGTTAAGATTCCTAAGAATACTTAGGTGACCTGTTAAGTCTCCAGACTTAAAATTTTTTGTTCTTTGCAATCGAGTTGCAAAGATTGCTGCTTCTTTCTCTAGATAGAGTGGGAGGGTGGGAAGATCAAGTATCACCTCCAGGGCAGCAGTGGGGCATGTACTGGAGGCACCAGTAATCATGAGACACGCTAGTCTCTGTAGTTTGGTAAGTTGGGCTTGTGCTCCCTTACTTTCCAATTTTGGCCACCATACCATTGCGGCATAACTGACCATGGGTCTCACTATAACCTTATATACCCAGTCGGTTATTTTAGGCTTTAGTCCCCATTTCTTACCTACCATTTTGCTGCAGGTAAATAATGCACCTCTAGCCTTGTTAATGATCTGCTCGAGATGTAGGTTCCACGTAAGTTTTTGATCGAGTGTGACTCCCAAAAACTTGACGCTAGTAGAGAGGTCGATTTGTATCCCTCCCAGACTGGGTGCTCTGATTGTAAGCTTCCTTCTCCTGGTAAAAGGAACAATAGTAGTCTTATGTGGGTTAATATTAAGCCCTTCATTAAGGCACCAAGTATTTGCTAGCTTTAGGGCATCTTGCATTCGGTCATAAATCGTCCCGTCATGCTTGCCCCTGACTATAATGACAATGTCGTCAGCGTATCCGATGGTTTCGAAACCGTTATCTGACAGTTTGTTTAAAAGGTCATCGACTACCAGTGACCACAGCAGGGGCGATAGGCAGCCTCCCTGTGGACAGCCTTTTATGGTTTTTACTGTACTGGACTCATCTCCGAGACAAGCCGTTATCAGTCGGTTAGTGAGCATGGAATGTATCCATTTAGCCATCGTGGGGTCCAAGCCCCTATTAATTAAGGCTTTCTGAATGGATGCATGTGAGGTGTTGTCAAACGCACCCTCTATGTCCATGAATGCACTTAGTGCAACTTCTCCGTGTTCTCTGGCCTTTTCAATTTTTCTGATGAGGCTATGTAGAGCAGAGACAGTAGATTTACCTGGTTGATAGGCAAATTGACTAGCATTAAGGGGAAACGAAGTTAAGTGTTCATTTCTAATATGCTGGTCAATAATTTTCTCCATCGTCTTTAATAGAAAAGATGATAGACTAATAGGTCGAAAGGATTTGGGGTGGGTTTTGAGGCGTTTTCCTACCTTTGGAATGAACACCACCTTAACGTCCTGCCAGGATTTGGGTATATGTCCCCAAGCAAAACTGGATCGGAACAATATCAATAGATCTGCTATTATGATCTCTATTCCTTGCTGGAGGAATGCAGGATATATTCCGTCCCCACCTGGGGATTTATAGGGCTTGAATGATTTAATTGCCCATCTGACTTTACCCGGGGTAAATATTTTACCAGCTAGTTTGTGTGTGTGGGCCTGAGGTCGTTTAATCACCTCTGAGTAGCCCATTCTTATTGGGTAGTCATTGTGTATCACCTCTGAACCTGGGAAATGTGTTTCAAGTAAGACTTGAATTGTCTCCCCTTCGGATTCAGTGAGGGTGCCATCAGTTTTTATTAGCTGACCTATGCCATTTGAGTGATCTTTCGCTAGGACTTTATGTAATCGCGCCGCGGTATGTGTACTATTGACACCCTCGCAAAACGTTTTCCATGACCTTCTTTTAGATTTCCTCAATTCCTTGTTGTACTCTGTAAGCGCTTTTCTATATTCATCCCAATTTCGGGTGATTTTAGCCCTATTAAAGAGTTTCCTTGCATTTTGGCGGAGTAGGCTTAATCCTTTATTCCACCAGGGTACGTCCCTGTTTAGTTTTGTCTGTTTTAATGGACAACTTTCTTCAAAGGCGGAATAAATGCGGTCCCTTAATTTATGCGAGGCATCGTCAAGAGCTTCTAGAGACTCTATTTTGCCCGGTATTATCCTATCCTTGGACTTTAAGATATTACGGTAAGTATCCCAATCCGTAAGTCTAGGATTCCGTTGTGCCTCTATAATATGGGTTTTTATTTCAAGATCGAATCTAATGTGCATGTGATCTGAAAGAGATGCATAGGCAGATACATGCCAATTTTTAACCCTATCTATAAAAGCAGGGCTAGCTAGTGTTAGGTCGAGAACCTCCTCCCTAATAGCGTTAATAAAAGTAGGTTTATCTCCCCTATTCATAATGTCAATATTATTAGCTAACAAATATTCAAGGAGTTCCTCACCTCTTTTATTGATGTTTGTGCTGCTCCATAGCGTATGATGGGCATTAGCATCACATCCGATGATGAATTGTAGATTCATCTTTTTGCAGTGAGTAATGAAGTCAGATATTGCATCTGGAGGTGATGAGTCAGCCTCAGGAAAGTAGGCTGAGGCTATTGCAACCTTAAGCCTTCCTCCCCTGTGTGTCGTATCTATTATCACTGCAGCGATATCACGTTGAATAAATCTAGAAAAAGGAATACAATTTATTCGTTTGTTAATCATAATGGCGGCTCTAGGATTTTCACAGCCACTACAATAGATTAGTTTACTTAACTGGGTCTGAAGACCCCTGATGTTGTTGGCTACTAGCCATGGCTCTTGGATGAGTGCCAAGTCCATTTCTTCTCGAATAAACCTCCATGAGAGCACATCAGATGCAGCTTTTGCATGGTGGAGGTTTATTTGAAGGCACTTAATGATGTCGTCCATCATCAGCCTTCCGATTCCACGGTTTCCCGCGATTCCTTCCTCTGGGAGCAACTACCCGCTCCTGCCGCAGTAGAGGCTTCTGTGAGCTCTTTCTGTGAGGCGAAGATTTGCGCTGTACGGTGGAGAGCTTTTGTTCAGCTCTTATCCCTGATGTGGAGGCTGTAGGAACAGTCCTAGCCTGTGAAGTGGATGGTGTACTTACCCCTGATGTTGAGGGCATTGGTTCCATCCTTTCACTTGAAGTTGAGGGCATTTGCTCCTCCGTTTGTAAAGTCTCAGGTTTTGAAACTGTCGAGGAGGATTTTATGGCCTCTTTCCCAACAGTGCTCTCCTTCGACTTGGGGTTGGTACTTTTGGGTCGGAATTTAACGACCCCAAATTTGTAGTCCACTAGGAACTCTTGTTTTTTAAGAGCTTCAAAACTTGCCGTGTTCAGAGATACGACCAGCTCTACGCAGTTCTTAGGAGCATTTGCTCTCTTCAGAACCTTCCAGTCCTTGGCATTAAGTCCGTCGTTTTGGTTTTCAACGAACTTGAGAATTGTCTCATTATTGTGGTCAAGGCTATTTCCAAAGTAGCCTATTAAAATGTGTGGTCGAGGAATTTCTCCCTCATCTACCACCTTAAGGTCTATATTATCTACCTTAAAGTTTGTTAAGCTGCTTTTTATCCACTCAGCTGTGTCTTTATTGCAGCATGTAGCGACTATATAGCCTGGTTTGAAGCTAAAGTCTCTAAACTTAGGCTTTATAGTAGCCTTTGAGTCTAGAGCTAAAACTAGATCCAACACATTTTTTTGAACGGCCTCTTGCTGTGCCATCGTTAGTGAAATTGCTGGATAGTTAGTGGGGATGATGCCCAATCTTACGCTATCCAGCATTTGTTTAAAGGTTGGGCGATGGGGTGTTGTATCATCCCCTTGTCGCCGTTTTTGTTCTATAGTAGCTGTGGGGTTTTGAGCCCCTTCAGCACTTTGAACTTTGGCCTTTTTGGCTGGTTCGCCTTTACCGGGTGTTGAGTCGTCTGAGCGTCCTCTTTTGCTCGTAGTAGGCTGTTGTTTATATGGCTGCCTACATTGAATTCGGGCCTCTTCAACGGTGTGCCCTTGCTTCAACAGCCATTTGAAGCGCTTTCGCGCTGCTCCACTCAGTCCACGCGTAGGGCCTTTGAGGTCCATCTTGCCGAGGGATTTTTGTAATTCCTCATCTGAGGAAAGAGAAGGGATTTCCTCAGTCTCCATCCCAATTACAGGGACATGTGGAGGCTGATCTACCCCAATCTCTACTTCGGTTTTGGGCTCTTGAGGCGTGCCCGTGCCTTCAGGTTTTTTAGTTTCTTGGTCCATATATTCCCACGAGAAGCTAGGGAAATAAACTGTCCGCTCCTGCAGAGCCCCGCTTGCAGAAGTAAGGCTAAGTGCATCCGAAGGTCGCCTGGTATTCGGAGCCATCGTTCGAGACTACACTGACGCAGAGCCATTCATCCTTTAGGCACGATGGGTTACACCTTAGGATTGCGGATTTTTTTTCTGGGTTTACTCCCATAGAGCCGACATGTTCTGTTAAAACAGGGGCACCTCGAGTAGGGTGCGATTCTTCATCGCGCATGTCGGTCTTGAGGAAGGAGAGGCTATGGTGGTGTGTTAGCACCTCTATATTGCGCTTCACTTTCTCCTGATGTTTGGTCTAGAAGTTGCCTACCAGACCTCACACCCACCCCCAAAAAAAAAAAAAAAAAAAAAAAAAAAAAAAAACCACATTAGTCCTAAGAGAAAGTTTTTTGAGAACCCCCCTTGGCGCTTAACCTGTTAATAGAAAGAGCGATAAACGAGGAAGGTTTTTGTATATAATATATAAATACTTTGTACAAAATGGCTGAACTATGACGGTGTTTTGGAAAAAAAAAAACTGTTTTTGTACGCTTAGATGGCTAACGCTTTAGAGATCTATCAAAACAATGAACTTTGATAGTTCTGCTGTGTAGATGAGAAGGTTAATATAATATTTCCAGAACAGTTTTGCATCCGGGTGAAATCGGGACGAGCCGCTAGTATAATATATAAGGCTTCTGTAAAAAAATTAAACTGTATAAACATTGTGTTTTAAAGTGGCAATGAAATACGGTGGAGCCGTACTGTTGTCGCTGCCGTGTTTCATCTAAATCGCGTTCGGAGCCGTGAGTAGCGGCTAGTATAATATACTTTTACGCACGAATCGATTCTGTTTTATTTAGTAGTTGATCTGAAAATAGTCAAAAATGTAGATCGGAACGTCTTGAAAATAATTTATTTTCCATTATTTACTTTGGAAATCTTGGGCAATTTCGTCTCTGCAAATACGCTCTTAATTTTCTAAAAAAAAAGCAATAAAAAACGCTTGCGAACCAATTTTTTCCATTTGAATATTTTTTGCACTACTCCCTTTTTACCCATTGCGCTCTAGTGTGGGGAAGTAAAACAAAACTGGTCAGGCTGTACCAATTCACAGTAAATATTTGTTTTTTTGTTGTTTTAGCCAATCATATTTTATACGACTTTGGGACAGGATTACAGGACTGTGTAATATTATTAAATCCATTACATAATATGTTATCATTGTGAAAGAAAACTCTAATAATTTATAGATATGATGATCCTGTTCAATTGTTAGAAGATTAAGAAGGAAGAATCCTGGTGGCATAGGATCGATGAAAAAAGCAAATACTGAAGATTTTTATTGCATTTTTATTATCTGACGTTTCGGCACACTTTATGCCATCTTCGGAGAATCAATGCTGTCCATTTTTTCAGTATTATTGTTATGTATAAAGTAAATTAAAATAAAAATTGTCATCAAAGGTATTAAATTACTATTTATCTTGAAAGAACGAATAGTAATTTAATACCTTTGATGACAATTTTTATTTTAATTTACTTTATACATAACAATATTACTGAAAAAATGGACAGCATTGATTCTCCGAAGATGGCATAAAGTGTGCCGAAACGTCAGATAATAAAAATGCAATAAAAATCTTCAGTATTTGCTTTTTTCATCGATCCTATGCCACCAGGATTCTTCCTTCTTAATCTTCTAATAATATGTTATCATTGCCGAGTCAATTCATATTATATGTATAATAGGTTCATTGCGCTTAATTATGATACCTATTAAATTTAAAGACTTTTAAATTCCATCATAGCGAAGAGAGCCTTGGATTAAAACTCACAGGGATATCGAAAAAGAGGAAAACTAAAAATATCCTGGAGAAGAACTGTTCGCGAAGAAGTTATGGAGCAACTACCTGGCTTCAAGTCACAAATATGGCAAAAGATAGGACTAGATTCAAAATTTTCGTAGACGCCTTATGCTCCACTTAGGAGTTAGAGGAGATTATTATATGATTATTATAAATTTAATAAAATAATAAAATTTCCGTGCTTTTTTATTTTTTTTGGACCTTGTTTTTTATGGACAACAATGGAGTACCGACACGCACCCATCTATATTGTAGGTAACGATCGTTGCAGCGATGCCTTCCCAAGATTCAATATACTCTAGCTCAGCAGCACAGAGTGGTGTGTAATGCCTGAATTCAATTTACTCTACCGTCCGTAAAGAAGTTTCACTTTAAAACTACGACTTATTACTTAGATATCTTGCCATTAACATTTCAAAATCCACGGTATGAGTTTTGAAGCAGAGCGTACTCAAAAAGAGCCAACCTTCGAAGTGCCGAGTTAGCAACTAACTCGAGCGAAGGCAGATTGGGCGTACTATAATATAACCTAGCAAGTCAGCTAACAGAAACAGCTAATTAATGCTGAGGAAGTTAATGAGTTTCTCTTACTTATCCTTATTCTGTGTCTGCACATTGCGTTCCGTTTTCATTCTCTGACCCCCCCACAGATATTCTTTCAACGTCGACCAATCTTATATTCTTACCTAAACGCATTTATACATAGCTTATACTAATTTACAGAAGGCGTGATTGAGAGAAAGAATTATGTAAATCGTCTGATTTCATACACACTGCATATCACTGAAGCTGAGAGAGAAGAAACAGAATTAAAATATCCATATTCTTTGTTAAAATTTGCAAATTTTGAATAATCTTCAGCTCCGTAGATTATAAAAAAATAAAGTGAATAAAATATAAAGCAAGGCGATTCGTCGAAAATTTAGCTGTGGTTCTTTTCTTCGATGTATAATATAATACAAAAAATACTTAATAAGAAAAAATTCGCAGGTTTGTGGACAAAAGTTATATTTATAAATGTACATTTTTTCTTATTAATTATTATTATCGATGGACACGATATCTAATATATACAAAAAATACTGTAAGGAAAGATCAGCTGACATCCTGCAACTTGTTAATATATCTTGTTCAAAATGATTTTCGTTGAAAGTATTTATAAAGTACTACTGTCTTGATTTTTTAATCACATGGTTGCAAAGTTGGAGGGGGAAGAACATTATTTAGAAGCTTATATCTCGGGAAATATTCATTTAAATCACATTTAGGTATGTATGTTAATTTAAAACTGACAAAAATTTGTTAAATAGTGCTTCAAAAACTTAGAAATTAATAATTTTCGGATTTCTATTCTATTGAAAATTAACAGGAAAATAGCTAGTAATTTAATACACAGATGAAATATTATATATTCATAAATTTTTTAATACTTCTACGTTTCGTGGATATCTTTGTCCACATCATCAGAAATGATTAAAGAAAAGACAATAATAATATTTTAAAATGAAAATTATAAAACAAAATACCAAATTGAAATTATAATTTTTTATTTCCTATTATTTTACGAAATGTCTTCTTGGAAAAAATAAATTAAGAAATTAAAAATTATAATTTCAATTGGGAATTTTATTTATATAATTTTCAGTTTAAAATATTATTATTCCCTTGTCTTTAATCATTCCTGATGATGAGGACAATTAAGCTATTCACGAAACGTCGAACGTATTAAAAAATAATGAATAATATATAATATTTCATCTGTGTATTTATGGGCTATTTTCCTGTTAATCTTTACTATCTAGATTCTATTACAAGCCCCCAGTTCCAAGTTCTATTCTGAATACTCATAAATGTTTTAATTGGATCTTATATAAATTGAAAATATAAACTGACCGTTATATCAATACGGACGGTTTTGTACAACTTAATCATATTACACGTTTTAAATAAATTCAGTTTGAAATAAAACAGATAAAAAAAACATCAATCGGCAAGGTAAGTCTCAGTTACACATATAAAAAACATATAAAAAACATAAAATAATATAATTAGGAACATGGATTTTGTTTATTCAAAGAGAAGATTTTGTTTACCGACTTGCAGGATGTAGCTTGTCAAAATTAGATTAGTGTAATCAAATTATAATTTCTAAATAAATTAAAGTTAGTAAAACTATTTGAATAAAATAACAGTTAAAGAACTGAAGACGATCATAAAGCTCTACAAGTACCTAAGTCTAAAGTTTAGCTATGAATCTAAGAGCTTTAAGCAGTTTTATTCAGTTAACCAAACATATACATGTACGGTAGCCGAATACACTATACGAGGTGACAGAAAAAGTTTTCAATTTTTTGACGTGATAACGTCTTATAAATTGATGAATCACGTCAAAATAAAAAGATGAATGACCTAGCTGTCGACTCACCTATAAAATAAAAAAAAAAAGATGAAACACCGGCTGCATGCACGAAAAAGTGTAACGTTCCTAGCGTTCCTAACGTTCCGAACGTTCCTGACGTTACTAAGTGAGCGACTAGAATGCCTTCGGTAATTTTGAAGCAGATATCATCAACCGATTGAGATGAAAATTTGTATACACGTTTAGTTTGAATGACAATGCATGGTTAGCTGTGTGACGTCACTCTAAATCCAATATGGCGGACTTCTAAAGATGGCGGAAATGCCTTCGGTAATTTTGAAGCAGATATCATCAACCGATTGAGATGAAAATTTGTATACACGTTTAGTTTGAATGACAATGCATGGTTAGCTGTGTGATGTCACTCTAAATCCAATATGGCGGACTTCTAAAGATGGCGGACTAATTTTATTATGCTTTCCTACAATATGGGTATCAAATGAAAGGGCTTGCTGAGAATAACTCGAAAAATAAAGTGACGTCACTCTAAATCCAATATGGCGGACTTCTAAAGATGGCGGACTAATTTTATTATGCTTTCCTACAATATGGGTATCAAATGAAAGGGCTTGCTGAGAATAACTCTAAAAATAAAGTAACGTCACTCTAAATCCAATATGGCGGGCTTCTAAAGATGGCGGACTAAGTTTTTGACGTGATAACGTCTTATAAATTGATGAAACACCAGCTGCACGCACGAAAAAGTGTAACGTTCCGTAACGTTCCGCCTGACCCTGTGCGTGCAAGCGAAAGCGCAGTAATGTATTATTAAATATGATATTCGAGCGGAATACGTTATCACGTAAAACTATCGTCCGTAAACCGACTTTACAGACAACCAATTTTTTTATGACGAGTTGTGACATTGTGTTAATTAACGAATATGATTTATCATAAAAGCATTACAATGGAGATACATACTACATTTTTGTAAGTAGGTACCTCCTATAAAATAGCTGATTTTCACATCATAATAAGTGTATTAGTAATATTTTTGAGAGTTCACGTTTGGCCATATTGGTATCTATAGCTCTGTTCTAGCTTCTCTGCGAACGGTAACAGAACCGTCACGGTCATGCACAGTAGCTGAAACGTGTTCCAAAACCGATACAAACAGTATCGTTTCAGCTACTGCGCATGACTCCGACGGTTCCGATACCATTAGCAGAGATAAGATAAGATAAAAATACTTTATTGTCTTATTTCATATAAAAGCTTTGTACAAAACTTAAAAAATAATGGTTTTTAATAGCGTATCCTGTAATATCCTGTAATAATCACCAGCTGAGTTATTTTTTATTAGTTATGTAATGGTAGGTTAAGTTGTAAAACAGCTTCTATAGCTGAACTTATGCCTTTTGGTCTTTTAACCAATAAATATTATTATTATTATTATTATTTTTGTGTCAATCGAGGAAAGTAATTTGACTACTTTGTATTTTTCCAGAAAAAAAATGGCAAGGTCGTTCGCAGAGAGCTTGATACAGAGCTTAGGTATACTGTTCATTTCCTATTTTGCTTCCCTGTGGCTCATATGGATTTAAATGGCAAGTGACAGAAATATAACTATTGGATTGGCAAAATCGCATTAGGTTTGTTTTATTTTACGTATACTAGTGTGAAAAATTGTGTCATTTTACTACTGCTATACAAGCATCAAAATCAGCTCTTTTGTAGAGAGTCGTGCAAAAAAAAACCCATTAAACTCGAGTACGGCTAAAATAATCAAAGCACAATATAAACTTCTAATATGAAAAAACGTAGAGTTTATCAAGTCGCAGAACCCCTTCTATACAGAGTATTCAAGTCTTAAGTAAGAGAATTATTTTTAAAATAGGTATATATACAAAACATTGTTTTCTTTAAAACACAATTTTGGCCACGCTAAACCACGCGAAACCACTGAACCGATTTTACTGAAATGTTGTACATGTGTCTTACTTGGTGCAACTTACGCTATAGGATAGTTTTTATTAAATTTTTTGTATATAATTGCGGTTTTATCTTAAAAAAACTGTTTTAGTAACATGTAACGACATCTGATAGAATTTACTCAAAGCTATAAGTTCAGAAGCAAACAAAAAACACTGTTTTAGTACCAAGTCGCGACATCTGGTAGAATTCGCTCCAAGCTATTACTTCAGAAGCAAACCTGGTGGAATTTGCTCAAAGCTATTAGTTCAGACGGCAGGCCGCAAACGAAATACATTTTGCAGATTTATATCTATCGCACCCGGATGAAAACGGGATGGACAGCTATATTTAAATAAAATATTACATTATTGTATATTTGGTTAGTTTTAAGATCTGATTTCCTTAACCTTGGCATAATATTTTTGTGTCAGCTCGTATAAATAATTCACTTTACTGTAGTATATTTTGTAAAAGCTCAACTCGCAGCACCGCTGTGAAGTTCGTATACACGTTAGGAAGCACTAACTTCAGGCAAGTCAATGCCGGGCTCCTTGATATTTTATATAGTAGGTATGTCTGATCACACCAATCTTTTGATTATCCTGACATTAAAATTATACTAAGGATAGAACTGCTTCATTTTGGAAACAGTGGTTGCAATACGACGGAAAAATGAACACGAATGTTTGCTGGTTGAAAATTTTAATAAACAAATATTCAAACAATAATGAAACAGTTCAACGATGTGTGAACAATCCTTTAACAGGATAAAATATTGTATTCATTATTTTTTTAAATATCTTTTTCATCGCTGTTAAATTACTAATAAGATATTTCGCAAACAAACAATGTTTCAACAAATATTTTTGTGTTTTTCCATTACATTTTTTTCGGATTTTACATAGCTATACATATTATGTGGGCATTATTTTCAGATTATACAACGAATTGTTTTTACCTTAAATCCGCAACATTTAAAATTTTTACGTTCATTTGAAACCGCCTGACAATAATTTCAGCCCGACTAAATAATCTGGCCTATTTATTATTTTATTTTATTCCATACTAGTGATCAGGTCCGGTTTCGCCCGAATTTGTAGATTCCCGCCGTTTTCTCGTCGACTTACGTTGCAAAATTAGCCTCCACGAAAAACGCTTTTATTTTAACGCAATAATATATAACCTATGTCCACCCTGAAGGGTCCTTCTAAATATTGGTGAAAAAAAAATTTGCAAACGAATGAGTAGTTTCCAATATACACAAACTCACAAAATTCGCACTTTCTCTTTATTTATTCTCATATTAGTATAATAGATTAAATTTGAAGGCATTAAATTTTTAAATTCAAGGCATGCCTAGGCCTTACTACCCTTCAGCCAGTTCTTCGATTTTATATTCAGACATTACAAAAGAAGTATAATAATAAATAATGCGTTTAACGTCCGTTTATCGACTTTATGTCATAACAGACGCCATTCGCACCATTACTATTTTCCATCTATCACACTTACCGTTATTTTCTACATTTCTAAACTTCAACTTAATTAATAGCAATGTGCGAATAAAGGAATTTTAGGACATTAGGATAAGGTACGTAAATTTTGAGCATATGAGTTTGACAGGTAATCCGGCCATAGCCTTGAATAAGGAACCATCTCGATATTTATCTGGAATTATTGATGGAAACCACGGAAAACCTCAACAAGGTGGCCGGTACAGGAATTACCGTTTCTCGGTGAGGGCAGCAGGAAAAAGTACCAGCCTCATCTGTCCCCGCCGGGATTCGAACCCGGTACCTCCCGAATGCGAGTCTAGTGCTCTCACCACTACGCCACCCCGCTTGGTACAAAAGAAGTGTTACATAAATGTTTACGGTGCTTCAAATACCTACCCAAAAATGTTCGATGGCTCTCCTACTAAAACGTTAGACAGTCCTGTAAGTATAATATAACTCTATCAACTTCACCAGAGCACATGGTTTGATTTTATCGCATTGCCAGGTCCTTCTAGTTGGAATAAATTCATTCAGTTAAAAAGTTTCTCCATCGTTACGTGTTGTGTATGTCTCTGCGAGTGACTGAGACAGAACTAAATGTAAATTCCAATGCTGCCCTGCGCACATAGAAAGAGACGGACAGTGATGTACTATTTCTCACAGAATGTATGTGTTGGTACCGGGAAAATAACAAGCGACTGTTGTGAAAATTATATTACATAAGTTCAGATTGAATGTAATAAATTCTTATTCCGTCAGTCTTGTTGCACCGCGCTACAAATTCAAGATCGAAAAGGACTTTTCATTTAGAGATAGGCGTGTGTCGGTGTTACAATTTCCTGTAATTTTGGGAAGTTTTTTTTTTTTTGCAATAAATACATTGTGTAATTCAGTTTATCTGTTAAAAATGACTCGAACGAAGAATAAAATTACAGTTGTAATGCTAAATAAAATGGATTAAATTTTTTCGAAAAACTCCCACCCGAACCGACCTTCTATTTGGAAAGTATGAGAAAATGTATTCATCATATAGATAAATAGATATTTGTTTTATTTCATGAATAGCTTGAAAGCTGTGAAATCAGTCACCTAAAATAATTAATTAAAATACAATTATAATTATTAAAAGTCGTCAATGGAATATTAGCATATTTTGCCAATGAGATATCTTTTCAAAGGTTTTTTAAAAAGTGACAATGGCAGAAATTTGAAATCGCTTAATGAAAATTTTAATATGATATTTTTTATTCCTCATATAAAAAAGTTGCTGATATTCACGAGCGCGTTGGTGACTGCTTTTAAATGTCCCCAAGGCTCCAAGCGTTCATAAATTAATCAGCTATTTTTTCAAGAAGAATAAAAATTCAATTAATTGCTTTATCTGGACTTCACAGCTTTCAAGTTAAGAAATAAAATCTCTAACTATATGATTAAAAATATCTAGCCAACTGGGCGACACGCAGGGTCGTAATTAGAGCCTCATGGGCCCCGGGGCAAAAAGTAAAATTGAGGTTTAACTTACGTAGAATTTAAAAAGTGCTTTTTAATTTGTGGAAGGGCTCCAAAAAGTCAAAAACGAGTGTTGACACCTTTGAATCCCTTAAAAGTAGCCAACGAAAAGGAGCTCTTTCAGGGCCCGTTTTTGTCGGAAGAGCCCGGGGTACCCCTCCACTTGCCCCATTGTCGGTACGGCCCTGGCGACCATTCCAACGCTACTGATATTTTGCCATATACACAACAAAATTTCTATTAAGGCGCGGGTGACGCGAATAATAGCTGGTAAAAAATGTTATGATGGTTTCTATTCGTTCGCATGGTTACATAGTATGGTTCCACTTGTAGAAATTACCAAAGTATTATGCTTGTCAGCTACATTACTAATTTTTTTTTAGAGATATTTAGAAATATTATTTTTTATTTCAAAGTATTTCTGAAACTATAAGTTAAAAAAAAATATTTATAAAATGTTCATGGAAAAATAACTAGAATGAACCACTATGAAAAATATACCATTATAATATAAAAAGCAACATTATAGCATGTATCTCTTCTGAGAATGTGCCTCGATTTTTGCCCAAAAACAATAGGGCTGTTCACATTTGCAAATCAAAGATCCTCCCAAAATTTGGTTGCGATCCGATCATCCGTTTCACCTGTATCGTGTTCACAGACTACGAGAAACAGATAAACGGATGCGCAGTTTTCAAAGACACAGACAAAAAAGACAATGGCGGCCCCGAATTGTTGTATACAAGTGAACATAAATTTATATAAATTATCGTGCTAGTAACAAATAAAATATCAATTGATTTTGTAATGCGTATATTATTTTACAATATTTATTCTATACATAAATTTCCATATAAAGCGGATTCGAGTTTGGTGGAATATATTAGAACATAAGAGACGAATTGTCAAACTTACGTACTTAAGATACTTGGAAATGATTAAATTACAAACTGTATAGAATCAAACGAGTTTAATGTAAACGCTGAAACCATAATACTCTGTTTACTATATGATTAAAATAGCTATAAACTTATAAATTATGTTTAAATATCATCTTAAATAACAATTGGTACTATACCAGGAATTTGAAAGGGTAGAAAATAATGTTGATACTTATTTAAACTATATAGTATTATTAGTGCCAAAATAATAAACAATGGGAATTAGGGAGCTGATCGTAAAAAATTATGTCGTTCCAACCTTCTGCCGTGTGGTACATAAGCTGTTTAAGTAATTTAGAGCATTTTTTCTTATATGATCCATTTTAAGATAAGAGAGGGGGAGAAAATCGAAAAAAAAATGTCGGCCTAACCGCTTGGTTTTGACGGTCTAATTTACTTACAGTGCTCCACATTCCCGGACAAATAGTGGCGCAGAAAAAAATCATGAGGCATTTTCTCGCGCGTGAATAAAAAAAATAATAAAAAAAGTGAACCCTAACCGGGTCTAACAAAATGGAAAATTTTCTTTTCAATGTGTACATTGACGGGAAAATACTGGCTGAAATTTTCGTCGGGCCATTTTTCCGGAATTTGACGTTAAATGTCGAAAAGTGGATACAAAATTTCAAAGATGGTAAAAAAATGGTTAGGATTTAAAAAAAATCTGTTCCTTCGTTTTTAGGTTCTGTTAGAGCCAAATAATCGGGAAATACCAGCGGAAGAAATTTTTGACGAATTGCACCCTCCCCAAGTCAGTCCTAAGAGAGTGGATTTATGAATTGGTATTTCCCGATTATTTTTTCGATTTTCTCCCCCCCTCTTATCTTAAAATGGGTCCAGGTTCAGTCTATATATTATAATAAAAAAAAAAAATAAGTTCAAAAACTAAGACTCGACATACCTATTATATATGAGGCCCCTCTAGATGTGTAGCGTGATGCACTTTTCCCTAGAGCTTATGATCGCTTACTATATACTGTTAAAATGTAATGTTTGGTTAGGGTAGGTGGCATATGACCACGGCTATCCTCAGATGAGAATATTTTCTTGTTTCATACCTCTTAGTAGTCGGGTTTTAGTTTTTGAACTTATTTTTTACTTGTGACCAGAATTCAAAAATAAATGTAGCCTATGTTACCCGGGCCATAATAACGAATCGATTGGCACCTCATGTATCAAAATCGAAGGAATAATTCAGGCGCTACAGTGGAACATCCGTAAATACAAACATAGACTGCTAAACGCATAACCCTTCCTTTTGGCTTCGCCGTAATCGGGTAAAAAGGCAGAAAAAGCTGTTTCAAATAAACTACGTTCATAGTTGGCGGTTTTCAATATGTTTTTAAAAAACTTTACTTAACTATTTTGTGTAACATTATATATTTAAAATAATAAAAAAAAAACACGTTTTAAAACGGCAATGGTGTTTAGATAGATATAGATATTTATTCTGTCATTTGAGATCCAATAAGTCTATTTAACATGTAAAAAACAAAAATTAATTTCAGTTAAGACTAAAGCTGCATGTATGTTGTTTTAACAATTTACCACATTGGTACATTGGTAAAGCTTATTTATTTATGATCCTCAACTAAAACATTCCTTCATCGTATTATTATTATTACTTGCGAAATGCAAGCACAAAACTAACTACCTTGAGCATACATAATAATATAGTATATCCGCTGCAAAGTTACAATATTATTATGATGATTTTTCGTACGTGTGATTTTCCTCATTACATTTCATGAGATGAAAATAAAAATAGATGCTATACATGAAGCATGAAAAGTTTTATTGTTTCCGAGAGCTTAATAAACATGTTACACAAATAGATTGTTATGAGCCACTCTTTCAGGAAAAATTGCTTTTCCTTCATATTTTCCTTATAACTTACTTTTATGTCGTAAAATTTATTATTAAATTTTGAAATAAGGTTCTTGCACGAATAGAATATAATGCCAACCCTACCGGTGTATATCTGCAGTTTCACGCCTCTGTCTGTTTTTATTCTAAATCAATGTGGAAACATGAGCATACAATCGTTAAAAAGTTCTTGAGTTATGACGTTTGTGCTGAAAAATACAGCAGAACTTCTGTAAGTCGAACTTCAAAAAATAGTTTTCGACTTATGAACGATTTCGACTTAATCAGATTTTGTAAGGAAATATTTGACTTGTAGAGGTTATCATTCTAATTAATTTCGAATTAAATTCGAGATACAGAGGTCTAAATTATTTTTTCGAGTTATGGAAGAAAAATATGTACCGAAATGGCTTGTAGGGACTCACTGATTATTTAGACCTATAGAAGGTTGAGCTTTCGAGTAATAGAGGTTTTGGGATTTGAAGGGAAAGGAACAAAACATTTTTTCAAGTTTTCGAGGTTTTCGATTTAAAGAGGATCTACTGTACTAAGTTTGAATTTTTCTAAATTTTTATTGGAAATTAATGTTTTAAAATATATCTTTACTATAATTTTTGAAGTCAAACTTATTTAGGTGCGACTTGACAGTAACTTAAATCTTTTTTCGGGCAGAAGTAACGTGTTTGCGCAGTTTTCGCTATTTAAAGGCATCGACTGACAGATGGCGACATCAGAACGCAAACATAGCTACGGACGCAAACCAATAAGATTTAATTTATGAGATAATAATTCACAAAAAGTGAGAGTGATTAAACACAAATTAAAAGAACTTTTACTTTAACCGCGATTAAAAGTTACACGCACTCATGTTTATTTTTACTTAAAAAGTGTTCTTTGAAGATTAAAATATAGTTAACTAGCTCTTCCCGGGATAGAGCTAATTTAGTTTAACATAAATTGGGAAGGAGGGAACGGATGTAGCAAAAATATTAATCCGGATTTGGCAAGTACAATTAACTGTGCAAATTTCATGACGCCAAAACTCACCCGATGAGGACTGATGAAGAGATACGAGTGTTTTTTGTATTGTATAGTTAAGATATTTAAAATCGACAACAATTGGCTATTGCCCCATTTTTCACTGATTATTTAAATAGATTAATAGGGAAAAATAATGTATCGAATTTACCAACACCTCTATTTATCTATAATGCACACAAAGTTACAGGGAAACTAAACGAAACCCTCGGCACATAAAGTGCGTTGAAACTTGACAGATTTTTTTGTAATGTCAAAGGTATGAAAGCTTTCTTTTTTCAAAGAAACGTAATTATGTATAGCAGGCCTGTCAAAGTCGTTTACAACCAAGGGCTACATCAAGTATTACACACAAACCGTGGGCCGCATTACCAAAAAAAAAAAAACTACAATTGAAAGCAAACAGATATTTCATTAACATGGTAATTACATACAAAATAATTTAAAAGTATTAAAACAAACTGTCTTTTCAAACTAACATTAGTGAAATAAAACTGCATAAATTATATCATATCATTTTTTTGAAGAAACTTGGCAACGTTTATCATGAACCAAATCTTCAAAATTTAGTTGAATTTGTTGAGCTGTAGCTATTTTTAAAAGTTGAAAATAGTTGTTCGCAGAAATATGTGCTACCAAACATAGCTAAAATACGCCCAATTACTGCCCATAACACATTGGGATATCGGTCCACTGATAAAAAATTATAGAAATTTGGTATTCCAACTTCCATATATTTTTGTTTCAATATGGAATCACACTAAATTTCGATTAATTACAGTTATAAATTATCGTCAACCGTTTCAACATCGATTGATAGAGGAGAAGGAAATAGGTGAAACTGATTTTCGCATGTTATTATAAATGTCAAAGTGATAAATTTATATATGAAATTTATCACTTTATGACACTTGTAACAAAATATGATGTCTTGGGAAAAATCTTTTGTAGATTAAAAGAAAAACAATTATTTTTACCTTATATGATGTATAGAAAGTATCATTATATTAATACGCTAAGGTTAAGATGTTTGCCTCCCTTTTTAGAAAAAACCTGACAATTTCTCCACATAAATTATATATCATTTTACAGATAATTGCTTGCTCTACTGACATCGACAACTAAAAAATTTATTATTGCTTTTGTTTTTGTAAATTAATTAAAATACAACAACGCTGAACAACGTCTGCCATCTGACGGTTTTAATTTTGAAACAACGTCAACACTTCGATCTGTCATCTGACCTTCATATTGTAATACAACAGACACAATACTGCATACTGCCATCTGACGGCTTTAATTTTGAAACAGCGAGCAACGCTGAACAACGTCACAGCGATGTTGTATGATGCCATCTGACGGCTTAGTTCAACGCTTTTGCTACTTGCGCCTCTATATGATAATTTTAGTAAAATATTTCTTCGATCTGTTATCTGAGCTTCATATTGTAATACAACAAAAAGAAGAACATTATAAGCAGTGTGCAAAATTAGAAACGAATTGGATACCTGCAATCATATTCAAAAATAATTTTGTAAAGTGATAATTATTATACTTATTTAGTGCGAATAATTCGCACAGGTCACTCTAGTGTTTTATATTAACCAATACTTGAATATATCGTCAACGCGTAAAGCGCGTTTGTAGTGCAAGCGCTATTTTTACTGACGGCATCAAAGAGTTACGACGTTTTATTTATAAAATATTTAATTAAAACAGGCGTTTGTAGAAACTAATTAGATAGGCTATAGCCTATGGCTGTGTAGAAAACGTGTGATGTACTGTTTGTTAGTTTATACTCGTACAGTGCACGGTGCATGCTGGGTAAATATGCCATTTCAATTGAAAAATAATATTGCTCATTAAAAAAATCAGTGTTATACTGTAAAAATATTGAAAGTATATCGCTCTAGGTCAAAAGTCAGTTCGTTATATTAAATGTTTAATAGATTCAGTTATTTTTTATTTCTATTGCCAGTTGATATCAAATTACGGTTTTATTTTTCGTAGCATAAGTTGTGTTTTATTTGTGTTGTCAGGGAATTAATAGTAAAATAACTTGTCTTATGGAACGGTTCCTGTATGCCCTGTTTTGTCAGTGCAAACTATAGACATATTAGACTAGAGTATGCGAGTGAGCCGCAATTCGGAGAGAGAAAAGTTCCGTATCTCTATGGTAACTAATGATACAAAACAATGCTGATTTGAGTAAACATATATCTGGTTTTCTGGGTTTTCTGCAGCGTTCTCTCTCTCAACTGAGGACACTTTCATTTATGGCAAGCATACGAACTAGCGAACTCTAGTTACTTATATCTCTATGGTGCAAACTGTTTCAAAGTGTCATCCAAAGGAAAAAAAATTGTCAACTGCAAGTTAATTAATTGCATAATAATTATTGTTCTGTGCCATCAACCCATCACTTTGGCTATAGAGAGCTAAATTTAGATTTTGCAGTTATAAAGAAATAATTAAATTGTTTTTAAAAATAGGGTATATGCACAATTTTTGAATATATTTAAAATCAATTATTTTCATATTAAAAGTTATCAAACACATGAAATCTTTCATTAAAACATTCTTATTGAATTAAAAAATAAATATTCAAACGTGCCATTACGCGCGGGATTTTAGTAGCGTCTCATGTCAACAATTTTGTTTAAATAAATTTGTATTGAAAAAGAGACAATTATTCTATGGCAATTGACAAACGTACGAATAGTTATGTATAACGGGCTTTTGACGTCACACTACGGTCTGAAATAGCATTGTGTTTCGATATTTTATATATCGCGCGTATTTATTGCATTTTTGTTTAATTAATATTTATTATTCAGCAAAAATTTAGAGTCTAATCAACTGTAATAAAGATTACAAAAAATAATATTTAAATTAAATATAAGTTACTTACAATGTTACATGCATATACCTTATTTATCGCGCTAGAATTATTAAATCCCGATAATTTTCGTTCAATCTACACCTAATTCTCAATTTTCATAATTTTCTGAGCGATAGTTTCGGAGATAAGGGTAGGGGATAGCTATTTTTAAGCGTTTTTTCCCAAAAATTATTAAAAAACGAAAAAATAAAAATACAATAAAAATATTGTTTTTGAATTCGTGCTTCCATAAGCTTTCGTATGACACGCGGCATAACTATTTGAAAAAAAGTTTTTTTTTTCATTTCACATTTCAACCCTTGAAATTAAACTTTTTTTACTTTACGTCTCTGATTGGGCCACCGCACTCTATATCTCTGTGCCATACTTCAAAGTTTTAAGTCAAATAGTTTCAAAGAAAAACGTCTGTGACAGACGGATGGACGGACGGACGGACACCGAAGTGACTCCATAAGTATTTCGTTTGCACGGAACACTAAAAATGAGCTAAATAAGTACAATCTCCACTTGTCGCGCTGGAAATTGGAATTTATATTAAACAGGGAATTAATATTGAAATTGAGGTTGTATAATCAGTTGGTGTATGGGTTAAATGGGTTTTAAGTTTAAAATAGTATAAATGTCAACATTACCCTAAGTCTGGATAGTTGGAAGAGATGTGAGATTGCTTTACGCTACACACATAATCACTTTCAAAGTGTAACATAACCTCTCTCAGGTTACTAAATCTACACATAATATATACATAAAATATTGCAGGTGACGATGAAATCGGTTCATTTACGAAGCTTCATAAACTTGGCTCTAATAAACTACTGCATATCCAATATATCTGACTGGAAATTATATAATTATGTTCGTCACACAAAAACTCGCCAACGGTGAGCTTTGGCGACATGAAACAGACGCCATTCGCACAATTACTATTTTTTTCAACCACACTTCCCGTTATTTTTCACAGTTTTTAAACTTCAACTTAATTAATATAATAGTATTGGGCGAATGAAAGAATTGCTAGGAAATTAGGATAAGGTACGCAAATTTGGAGCATAGGACTTTAACAGGTAATCGGCCATGGCCTTGACTAAGGAATCATCTCGATATTTATCTGGAATTGTTGAGGGAAACCATGAAAAACATCAACAAGATACAGGAATTATCGTTTCTCGGCGAGAGGCAGTGGGAAAAACTCCCAGCCACATCTGACCCCGCCGGGATTCGACCCCGGTACCCCCCGAATGCGAGTCTACTGCTCTCTCCGCTAGACGCCATCCTGCTCGATAGACGACATGAATTACATACAGATCAAAATGCTTGCTTGGCAAATTCGAATAGATCAGTTCGCTGCGTCGTTTCCTTTGTGATTTAGGTCGCAGTAGGTTAGCTCTTCTCTGGCGAAACCGGACCGGGTAGATAAGTTTGCGATAAATAAAAAGAGGATATTACAGAAAAGCTGTTTCAACAATTTTATTTGTAAACTAGCGGTCCCGCCTGGTTTTACCCGGGTGCAAAGGAACGAATGGGGATTGAGTACGCACATTCATCTTAGTTTACCGAGATAAATGTTGTGTCCAAATTTTACGATGATCGGAGTTACCGTTCAAAAGTTTCTGTCGATAAAAAGCAGTATTTATACTTTTTATAAATATAGATAATAAATTTCTTTTAAATCAATAATTACTGGAATTAATAAAATATGATAAATAATTAATTGAAAACACTGTATAGGAAAATTATTTTTATATAGGTACATATACTTAGTTGTAACAGTTTTCAAATGAGCTATTAATTAGATTTATTTAATTTTAATTAGTCGTAAATAAAATTAAAATAAATTTAAATGTAAGAAAGTATAAATGTAGAAAATAAAAAAAAAATAAAAATATATTCGCCCAACGTGGGGCTTGAACCCACACCCTGATATTAAGAGTCGCGTACTCTACCAACTGAGCTAGCCGGACTTATGAATGTACGACGTTAATAGGTATTGGAATATTTAGTTAGGGCATTTCACCTGAATGGACGCTAATTTTGAGATACATTTTGCAACATTTTTCATTGATTCTCTGCTTCTATTATATAGCCTATAGCCTTCCTCGATAAATGGGCTATCCAAAAAAATTTTTTTTTTTCAATTCGAACCAGTAGTGTCTGAGATTAGCGCGTTCAACCAAACAAACAAACTCTTCAGCTTTATATATTAGTATAGATAATAACGACAATTGGTGCCGAGAGGGATTACGTCTATAAAGCTGTTTATGGTAACAACTAAAATAAAGTTCGGTATGAGCCCCGCCGCGGGTAACGCCCGGTGTTTAATTTATAAAATAAACTTCCGTCAAGTTTTATCACTGCTTGCTAATGTTTATTTTGTATCTATTACAACCAAGTTGTGCTCGCGACTTCGTTTTTGAGCTTAATCCGTTCGTACAGAGATACAGACAATTTTTTTAACATTAGTAATCTAGAATTCAAATGAAAAACAAAACAAAAGAGCGGATGATTTTTTTTTATTTTCAAAATATTTTCGAAACTATAATGTTTAGAAAACAAAATTTAAAACAAAACTTTCTTGAAAAAATTAATAGAATCATAAGCCGTTATGAATATATCTCTTCTGCGCATGCGCCGATTTTCCCCAAAAACAATAGGGCTCTTCATATTTGCATACCAAACATCCTCCCGAAATTTGGTTTCAATCCGCTCATCCGTTTGACCTCAATCGTGTTCACAGACAAACAGACTACAGACAAACAGATTTTTTCAAAAATATGTTTTTTGGATTCAGGGGACCTCAAAACGGAAGGATATTGTAAAATTTTTGAAAAGTGATTTTGACCTAAACTAGTAAGTACCTACCATTCCCCACTTGTGGGTTGGAATGGTAAAAGTATAAGTTGAAAAATTGAAAATCACAGACACTTCTATAGCTCTGTTCCAAGCTCTCTGCGAACTGTATAATAGAACCGTCACAGTCATGCGCAGTAGCTAAAACGAAACTGTTTGGAATACGTTTTAGCTACTGAGCATGGCTGTGACGATTCTATTACTTTTCGCAGAGAGCTTCGAGCAGAACTTATTATTTATCTGTTTTGATAATCTGAATAATTCGAGTAAATGCGCCAGTGAGGATGAGATAATCACGCGGTTACTCAATTTTGGAAATATTGCAACATTGGTCAGGGTTCTTTACAGCTTTCGGCACCTCAGCGGTAATAGCTTTTGAACGAGATTACTCTAAACGAACTGCTACTAAGGAGTCCTTTGCACGAGAGTGACATGTTATTAAACAGTTTATTATTACATAACGGTTATTGTTAAGTGACATCTATTTTGTTTAACCGACAACACGACGGGCATAGTTCATTGTTAAGTTCGCTGCACACGAGGCTGGTTTTGTCACTAGATTCCTTGCTAGAGTTGGTTACTAGATTTCGTAATAGTTTTGCGTGTTTTGAAGCTGGCTTTGTAGACGGGTTTGGTGCGCGCGCCATGATGGTTCGATTGTTAAAAAAAATGGAAGTTTATTGTCACTGATCGGAACACAGCTTATGACGCCATGTTTGTTAGTGAGCGTTTGTCCATGTCGGCCGCGTGACAAGATACTGTTACCATTCCAACCCACAAGTGGGGAAACATTTTACAATATCTTTTCGTTTTGAGATCCCCGAATCCAAAAAACATAATATTTTTGGCGTCTGTTAGTCGGTTAGTCTGTGAACACGATACAGGTCAATCGGATGAGCGGATTGAAACCAAATTTGAGCCCTACTGTTTTTTGGGAAAATCGGCGCATGCGCAGAGGAGATATATGCTATAACGGTGTTTTTTATAAAATAATGGTATATACTTTTCATAACGGCTTAATATTCTATTTAGGTAATATTTCAAGAAAGTTTCGTTAAATTTTTTTTTAAACTTTATAGTTTCGGAAATATTGAAAATAAAAAAAAATCAGCTGTTCTTTTGTTTTGTAGATCTGTCAGAAATAAACTAGTTAAGCATGCTTTGATTAATTTTTACATGACGAGGAATATTTTATGTAGGTAACGATGGCAACGAATAGCAAATGTAATATTGAATACAAGCCATTACCCGCGTCACCTCACGTGATGTCAGAAATTTTATTTTCTTTATTATACTACATCAAATGTCAACATTTTTTCTGACTGGTTCTTGTAAACAAACTAGCACGAAGAATAGTCCCGATTCAAATTTTGAAATCACCTTGACCCCGCACACGAGTCCGCAATGAAGTCATTTACATCCTCGTAGCCAGCGAACCAGTAAGCACAAGTGCCAGCAGTGGTAAAATCAGCCTAGTGTGAAGCGATCTTAACTCAATAAAACCAGATTACTGTTTGATTTCATTGATAGTCCCAGCCCTAAAAACGATGATATACCTGCTGAGTCCATTCTATCAAGTGGAACGAAATGTCTTATTATAATAATCTTTCACGTTACATCATTAACGAAGTAAGAGATCGTGTAAATGACGTCTATTTTATCGTTATGACATTATATAATAGAAAAGTAACTGCGAAACTTATTTAAGCCAATTAAAATAATTAGCATCTTTTTTGTTCACTACATTTTTTTGATATTATATTCTTAGGTAAGCAGAGAGCATCCAATTAAAATAAGGATTAAAATTAAATAGTCATAAAGTATAAAAAGATCAAGTCTTTTTTCTTTGATACAGTTAATTATTTAAAACACTCCACATTGACGATTATAAATTGTGTTTCTCTTTCCAGATTTCTAATGCGCTTAAAAAACTATCTTTTTCATAAAAACGTTTTTGTAACTTATACCGGGGGTATTTAACATAGAAACTACAGCGTATTTTTAAGGCACGCCGACTATGTTATACATTGCATTACAGTAGAATCTTGATTACCTCTGTAACTTAGAAAGCTTAAAACCTCCATTACTTAAAGCACAAAACCTCGGTAACTTCGACAAATATTTTGAGCGTTGGTCCTCGATAACTTAAAATAATATTTTAGTGACCTCTATAACTATTATCAGTGAGTCATCGTGAATATGTATACAAACAAAAGGTTTTGCCAAGAACTGTATTAATTTTCACTTTAGTCTTTCACTAAATCGCTTTACGTGATAAAATGAAGCGAAAATTGAACACTTTAACATATTCTGACAAGTTAAGAGCAATAGAAGCAGTGAAAAGTAGTTCAAAATTTATTGGCAATTTATTAAAACGGTTGAACCTCCTTAAGTTAAAAATTGAACTTCCAAAACCTCTCTTACTTCAACTCTCGATAAGTAAAAAACTCGAAAACTTAAATTTTTCAACGTTTCCTTTGCACTTTAACTTATCAAGGTTCTACTGTATTATAATTAATAAGTTTACCAAAATAATGTGCATAGGGAAAGCGATATGAAAACACACAAACGATTTGTAGCCAATATGTGCTAAATTATACAAAACGCTCTTGCTACATTGTGTCATTCTAGTAACCCAGATATATTTGATTGGTAACATAAGGCGTTTCTTATAAAATATCTAGCTGTGTCGATGTAAGGTGTTAATTCAATGTGCACCTTTAAGCGAAATGTCAGTATGAGCAACTGACCGAACTTGAATTTATTATGGAGATTTGTGCGACTTTATGTAAAAATGAATTGAAAATGTTAAAAAAATATCTATTATGAGTTTGTCGATAATCGCATTACCCAATACGCGAGAACACCTTCTACGCTTACGGTTTCACAGAATACTATAAGTTTCACTTCCCTTCCGCACATACGTTCTTTGGTCGGGCACACAGCACGTTATACAGTTAGGTACGTTTATATTAATTAGTGACTAGTAATTAGAATATGTTAGCGACTACTAACCTAAAACGCCAAGCCTATAGTTGACTGTGACCACAATGACGTGACCGTACGACGCTAGAACACTGCCGTCGTAGGGGTTTCCTGAGCCCCACTCGAACGATTCACCGTGCACGTACAACATCACTGCATACGGAGCTTCCAAACCGCGATTACCTGTAACAATTAACAACGACTAATCATTATCTAATTTACAACACGAATATTCTAGAATCAATTCAGGGCTGTAGTTAAAACTAATTGTTTGGTAGGGCATCAGAGAATTTTGAATTGAGGGCAAATTTTAAAAAGTGCTATGCTGGACATTTTTAAGGTAGAACATAAAAATATAATATTTCACATCAACACAACGAATTTCAAAGAATGTTTTCGAATAAATTATAGACAAAAATCATAACTGAAACATGTCGGGTGATTAGTTTCACGCAATGGCGTCTTTATTTTCGGAGTTTAAAAATGTCTTGTATAAAAAATATTTTCAGAGTTAAGTGGCTATTTCTGTCGTTTACGAATGTTATATGATTTTAATAGTATTTTGCGATATGTAATTAATAGAAAACACATATACAGCCCAGAGAATAAAGACAAAAAATAAGTTAAACTTCGGAAAAATTAAAGGAAATCTAGATTTTTGGTATGAACATTCCTTTCGTGGTTCTAAACAATAACCCAAAAGTTCCCACAAATACATGTGCCGCTAAAAATGTATCGCGGGTTAAAGGTAACAAAAAACGGTTTTTCGCGAAAGTCTCGTTAACGGTGACTTTTATAAAAAAAATAGTAATTATCAAATTTGTAGCTTAGGAAATTGTCTACATAGTATTACTTTTTTCCGTAAGACTAAAATTACCAATTACGTACGACGTACGACGCATGCTACATGATACTCGTTGTCTCACGTCGCATTCATTCAATTGCTTAGTGAACCATTCCAGTTCACGCATCCGCATAATGTATGTCGTATGATGCATTGAATTCGTTCGTATAGCCGCATCAAACGAATCGAACTGACATAAGAAACATAAACGTTACAACGTTTAAATCAAATTTATGGAAAACCGTTAGTCTTACCATAAAAAGTAATACTTTATTTTTTGTAGGCAATTTTCTAAGCTACAAATTTAATAACCACCATTTTTTCATAAAAGTCACCGTTAACGAGATTTTCTTCAAAAACTGTTTTTTATGACCTTTCATCCCGCGTTATATTTTTAGCGGCACATGTATCGGTGGGGATTTTTGGTACCTATATTGTTTAGAAACACGAAAGGAAGGTTAATGAAAAATCCAGCTTTCCTTAATTTTTCTACTCTGAAATGTCTCTATTCCCTGTATTAATATTATTATACACCAATAAAGTTATTTTAGCCTTCATAATTTTAAGAAAATAATAATAATTTGTTAATTTCCAAACATCAATATTGTTTTACTCTCCATGAAAACAGTGTGCAGACAATTCCCTTTTAACGGAAAGATATCCTAAATACGGAACATTACAAACGTATTCTATATTACAGTTATCTTTTCGCATTAAAATTATTA
This sequence comes from Xanthostigma xanthostigma, assembly GCA_963575645.1. Taxonomy (NCBI): domain Eukaryota; kingdom Metazoa; phylum Arthropoda; class Insecta; order Raphidioptera; family Raphidiidae; genus Xanthostigma; species Xanthostigma xanthostigma. Next base: position 22,361,541 of record OY754468.1, read on the forward strand.
CATTATTATTCGAGTCAGCTGAGATTTTCTCAAATACAGTTGAACTCAGGTTATTCGCATCTTAAATAATTTTATATTATTTTTGTTTTTGTGTTCTCAGAGACATTCAGTTTTTTATATACTTTATTTGCGACAGAGAGGGGGGAGAGTAGATTATAGACGCTTGACAACTTAAGTCATTAGCGCTTTGTATAAAAGATACCAGAGCTCTTTTAACATCAAGCTAATAAATTTCTGTAACTGGTACATACAATTTTTGATATGTAAACATTTTAACTTTCGCGCCGTGCCACGGGCTTCATGTTAGTTTGAGAGTAAGTCATGTAGATGGGACTGCGTTAGTGTGTGTGCGAATTTCGGTTCAGTCTCATATTCGACCGAAACCAAAATTTCATGTTTTCGTGAGAAAAATAAACATTATCATAACCGGTCTTTATTTTTTTTTTAGTTTTAAATCAATCGCTTATTAATCATTTAGCATCTGATATTTTAACTAATCATTAACCTTAGGAGGCTTAAAAGACTCTTCGTCGCTCGCAGCTTCACCGAACATGTCTGATTCCAGCGCGAAGCCTCCCGAATGTAGTTTCTGTTTCGGCCGGATGGCAGCCGAAACCGAAACTAGGCCGAAACAGAAAGTTCTGTTGGACACTAATATAGGTATATAAAATCTAAAATGTACACGTAATCATTGTCTGTGATTTGTGTTTTTGTTTACCATATCATGTGAATATCTTTTATTGTAAATTTTAGTCAATGTCTAGATACAATTTATTGTGTTCTTGACAAAAAACATATTATTATTATACGTTGTGAGAAAAATTCAAAAATTGAGATATTTCCAGAGCCGGATTTACAATTTGGCCGCCCCTAGGCAGAGTAAATTGTGTCGCCCCTCTAATTGAGGTCTTACTGAGGGTTTTTTTTTCATGTCAGTTGCATGGAGGTTGGTATTAAGCTAATTCTCAGCGGGAAATTCAAATTGAAAATTGGAAAAAAATCAGTATTTGCTTGAAAAAATTTAGTTAATGAAATTACGTGATCGCAAAAAAAATATTGACTTGACTTTATATTTTTTCAAACACATATATTTTTTTCAACTCTGATTTTTGCCGCCCTAGGCGCGAGCCTACATTGCCTTATGGGATATCCGGCCCTGGATATTTCTCCTTATATTGCACCAATTATTAGGATATTAGCAGTTCAAAAACGATCTTTTGAAACGTTTAGGTTAGAGTGCCAAAATCACTTCTGAAATCAACAAATTGAAATTATTAAAACCAGCGCACGTCCAACATTTTTCAGAATGAAACTTGAACTCACATATCGCGTCACTCACACTTTTTTCTATAGATATGTAAAAATAATTGAAAAAGTATATTTTTTTAAGGACAAAATTTATGTCGTTACTTACTTATAGTTAGGGCGCTGACACGCAAAAAAAAAAAAACGATGTCGTCCCAACTTTCTGCCGTCTGATACATAAGCTAAAAATTCTCTCTAAATCATTTAAATAGCTTATGTACCAGACGGTAGAAAGTTGGGACGACATAGTTTTTTTTTTTTTGAAAAAAAAATCATCTGTTTTTATGCATCTATTTATATTTACAAACAAAATTACAATTTCTTATATAGAAGATATACAAGACTAACACATGTTATAAAATAAAACTAATATACAATTAAAAAAATTATAATAATATACAATAAATTAACATAAGCGTAACGCATCCGATTCATACATCTCGTTGGATCCATACATTCGTCGTTCGGTTTTGCGATCTTGTTTCTCATTTGTGCGTCCAATAACTCGATCCCACGAGTGTATGCTTCGGCAATCGCGCGTTCGCGGTACATAGGTTGTGTTTATCATCGACGTGTATGCGATGTTACGCCGTTGGTAGCCACATCTGGCGATCTCCAAGCAAGTTAATAGCAATATCGTGCTAAATAAAGTAGCATTTGCCCTGAACAGGCATTTCTTTAGTAGACACACCGTAAAACTAATAACTTGCCGATTATCCGACTCTTGAGTAATCGAGGTTTAACTGTACAATATAACTTCGACGGTGGAAGCAAGTCCATGGGACTACGATGTGTAAAAGGTTAAGACGCTTTTGTTACGAAGCATTGTTTTCGACTAAAAAGATATTATTTTAAACAACGGTGTTTGCTAAGCTAAGCGGTTATGCGTTTCATTACCAACTGCGAGAAATTTAATTTTATATTACGGGGTCTTACAGCTATATTCGTTACAGGGCTGTCGTAAATTGAAACACACCTCGTGTGGAAAAGAGAATCGGCTTATTTTAATTATTTTTCGGTTATTAACACCATTATTTATTTGTCATCAAATTGATGTAAAAATAATTATTAACTGTATAGTTTTTGATACCTAAAATTCATTTAGGTTTTCTCATTCTTCGCTATGGTACTTCCCACAAAGCATAGGAAATTTCGCTTCCAACGGATAGATATATTGGCTATTTTTTCAATCGTTCGTATTAGTGTAGCTGAGTAAAAAATATTTTTATGTCCTTCATTGTAAAGGTTAGGAAAAATTTAGTCTTGATTAAAAATTGCTTATAGTAGCACAGCCCTTACAAAATGAATACATATACGTATACATAACGAATAAAATTACCGTCTAGTGACAGTTTTATTCCTCAGGTTGGTACCTTTGTACGTTCTTAGAAAGCGTGATAAGTACAATTTTATTAGTGTGTTGGTACCGAAGAGTTTTGCTTTTGTTAAGATGTGTTTGTTATTTATTTGAATTTCGTGGCTAGAATAACATACTTCTTCTAAAATGAGACCATTCTCTTTGTTTTAAAAAATAAATATTTACAACAAGAAAAGTTTAAGATGTATAACGTAGATACGTATTAAGCTATTTTTTTATGAAATGATGCTATTTTTAGCTCTTGTCACCACTAAAGTCGTGTCGTAGTGCATCAGTTTCCAACAAGAATAATGTATAAGCTCACGAATCTGTTTAAAATAATGTGAGGAACAGTCATACGCACTTTGTAGTCATTCATTTGTTTCTTGAGGAATATTTTTACACGATATAAAACGCTCTCAGCAATCTAATATTATTCTCAAAATAAAATCTAATAAATACTAAATATCTTAATCAGCTTTAATTAATTTTACGGCAAGTCGATAGGAATTAGTTTCCACACAATGGTCTCGTCGGCATATTGAAAACTATTTTTCTTACATCGCACACTGAGTGTTTCCGATGTATCATATTGAAAATATCGGATTTCTTCTAAATTTTCTCTCCATTTTACAAATTTGTTTAGACCTTTTGGTTTATATATTGTTAAAATACTTTTAGGACAGAATTTTGGTGTCACTCTCTGTCTCTTTGCAGGGGGTCCATCACTTCCGTTTAGCTGTCTTTTAGTCGATTTCATTGTTTTTATTTTACCTGATACCATTTTAATCACAAAGCGTAAACTGACTTCTTGAATGATCAACTTCCAAATACGAACTGAAAATATCTACCTTAAAATTTACCTTATATAGGTAATTATAGGAAATAAGAGGTAAAAATTTAGGGTGGAGTTATTCAGTAGTTTATCGCCAGATACCTGAACTGTTAAAATACCTAAAATTTTTATTCTCTTTAATGACCTTAAAGAGATAAAGCATTAATCTTACCTGAATTTGTTTAAAAGTTATAAAATTAAATTAAATATTAACGACTATGTATTCATTAAAAAATTACCGTCGATTTTCTAGGGAATTTTTACAGGATTTTTATAGAAGTTAGAAAAGTAATCAATTTTAAAAAATCATTTTTTGTTTAACAAAAGAAACTTGAAATTCTAAAAAATCATTCGTTGTGATCATTCAAATGTGATTATTAATATTTTCTTTAAATTATTGAATTACAAAAAATCAGGTTAGATAAAATATTTTTTTTATGATTATTCCTGAGAATTTGACCGTAGACATAAAAACGATTTAAATTAAATCTTCATTTAAATAAAATAAACTTATAATTTTTCTCGGAAGACCCCAAAATTAACTCGACCTTTCATTCATCTTAACCTATTCAAATATAAAAATATTAAAAGTACTGTGGTTGAAAAAAAAAAAAGAATAGTTACTTCTCCCCACAACAGTTTTATTAGCGGATGTACATTTCGGGAGCTATGCCACTAATAAAACTGATGTGGTAAGAAGTAACTATTCTTTATTTTTTTATTCAAATATAATTAATATAATAAACAGAATCAATAATTTAAAATGAAAAATGCAAGTTGATATATTCGAATAATTTTGTACCGTGTAAGAAAAAAATTCTAAAATCTTTGATTAACATCTGAATAGAAATCTTCAAATAAATAAAATTGTCGACCAATTTTTCTCAGACCAATATATTGACAAAATAAAAAATAACAAATCAATATAACAAAAGATGACGTTTCGATCCGGAATTGGATCTTCTTCAGAAAAATCTAAAAATATAAAAATTAATTAGTATTAAATTATTAATTATTATTTATTTACACGAATAATGAAGTTTGAAAGAATCAAACAAATTAATTTTAAAGAATCAAACAAATTAATGAAAAATTAATTTGTTTGATTCTTTCAAACTTCATTATCCGTGTAAATAAATAATAATTAATAATTTAATACTAATTAATTTTTATATTTTTAGATTTTTCTGAAGAAGATCCAAATCCGGATCGAAACGTCATCTTATGTTATATTGATTTGTTATTTTTTATTTTGTCAATATATTGGTTTAGAAAAATTGGTCGACAATTTTTATTTATTTGAAAAAAATTCTAATCTAAATTTATAAAACAAAACCGTGACTGACTGACTGATCTATCAATGCAGAGCTCAAACCACTAGACGGATTGGGCTGAAATTTGGTTCACATATAGTTATTATGACGTAGGTATCCGCTAAGAACAGATTTTTGAAACTTCATTCTCTAAAAGGGTGTAACGGGGGTTCAAAATTTGCGTGGAGAAATCATATAAGATTGATGTATCAATTCGAAAATGCGTAGTATTACTCTTGTCAATAAAATAAATAAACACGTGTTTCATGCTTTTTCAAAAACAACTCCTGAAAAGATGTAAAGAGGTAAATAAGCTAAAAATCAAAACGGGTGTCATTTTCAACGTTTGTCAGAACGTTGATCATGTGAGTGTCATCAATTTGAAAATTTATTAGGGTAGTCTACGTCGAGAAAGGAGTAACTATGCCAAATAATGGAAATACGTCCATGTTTCGTATCAATTGCGTGCGAAGTCGCGATTAACGGCTAATAATACATATTCTTGATAGATTTTGTAAAAAGCAAACGAGAAATGTTGATTTCTATTCAAAATAATGCAATATAAATTTTATAATTCAATTTTAAGAATTGTATTTTACCATTCTAACCCACAAGTGGGGAATGGTATTAGTTTAGGTCAAAAATCACTTTTCAAAATTTTACAATATCTTTTCGTTCTGAGGTCATATTTTTGGAAAAACTCTGTGAGTCTGTTTGTCTGTGAGCACGATACAGGTCAAACGGACGACCGGTTTGAAACCAAATTTAGCGAGGATGTTTGGTATGCTAATATAAAGAGCTCTATTGTTTTTGTGGAAAAACGGCGTATGCCCAGAAGAGATACATGCTATAACGGTTTTTTTTATATAATAATGGTTTACTTTTCATAACGGCTTATTATTCTATTTATTTTTTTTGCAGAAAGTTCCGTTAAACAATTTTTTTTCAAAACAGTTTCAGAAAATTAAAAAAAATCAGCCCGTCTTTTGTTTTGTAAATCTGTCAGAAATAAACTAGTTAAGCGAGCTTTGATTAATTTTTACATGACGTGCATGGCGTGGAACATATTATGTAGGTAAGCATGGTGACGTATTTTACCATTCCAACCCACAAGTGGGTAATGGTACTAGTTTAGGTCAAAAATCACTTTTCAAAAATTTTACAATATCTTCCCGTTTTGAGGTCCCCCGAATCCAAAAAATTCCAGCCAATTGGGCGAGGGGACCGTTCCAACTTCTAAATGTTGACATTTGATTATAATAAAGAAAATAAAATTTCTGATATCGCGTGAGGTGACGCGGGTAATGGCTAGTATTCAATATGATATTAACTATTCGTTGTCATAGTTACCTAGATAGTATGTTCCACGTCATGTAAAAATTAATCAAAGCATGCCTAGTTTATTTCTGACCGATCCATAAAAGAAAAGAGAGGATGATTTTTTTTATTTTGAAAATATTTCCGAAACTGTAAAGTTTATATTAAAAAATTTTCTAACAAAACTTTCTTGAAAAAATAAATAGAATAATAAGCCGTTGTGAAAAGTATAGGTACCAATATAATATAAAAAACACCGTTATAGCATACATCTCTTTTGCGCATGCGCCGATTTTCCCCAAAACAATAGTGCTCTTCATATTTGCACACCAAACATCCTCCCAAAATTTGATTTCAATCCGCTCATCCATTTGACCTGTATCGTGTTCATAGACAAACAGACGCACAGAGTTTTTCCAAAAATATGTTTTTTGGATTCGGAGGACCTCAAAACGGAAAGATATTGTAAAATTTTTGAAAAGTGATTTTTGACCTAAACTAGTACCATTCCCCACTTGTGGGTTGGAATGGTAAAACATATTTTTGGAAAAAGTCTGTGCGTCTGTTAGTCTGTGAACACGATACAGGTCAAACGGATGAGCGGATTGAAACCAAATTTTGGGAGGATGTTGGGCATGTAAATATGAAGAGCCCTATTGTTTTTTGGGAAAATCGGCGCATGCGCAGAAGAGATATATGCTAAGCCGTGTTTTTTATATAATAATGGTATACTTTTCATAACGGCTTATTATTCAATTTATTTTTTTAAGAAAGTTTCGTTAAACATTTTTTTCTAAACTTTATAGTTTCGTAAATATTTGGAAAATAAAAAAAAATCAGCCGCTCTTTTGTTTTGATTGATCTGTCAGAAATAAACTAGTTTGGCATGCTTTGATTAATTTTTACATGATTAGGAACATATTATGTAGGTAACCATGGCAACGAATAGAAATATCACATTGAATACTAGCCATTACCCGCGTCACCTCACGCGATATCAGAAATTTTATTTTCTTTATTATAATGAAATGTCAATATTTTTGAAGTTGGAATGGTCCCGTTGCCCAATTGGCTGGAATTTTTTTTTGACGATTGACATCTTTGGGAACGATACAAATATATTGTTTTTATAATTAATTATTGAGTAGTTTGGGAGACTCGATACCGTCTGTCTGTAAATATTGATTCATCATTTATATTCCTCGTTAGCCGGTGCATTTTGTGACAGACATTTTTTTATGCATTGCTATTTCTTTCAGCAAAATTTTGAACCAAGGTTAGTATTTTTGGTTACACCACGTTTCTGTTTTACACAGTGATAGAGATTATAAATCTGTAATATCGTCGCATAATGTAATTCTTAAATAATGTTCTGTTCTTGTTTCTTGTTTACATTATTAAAATACAAAATATAAACAGCTTAATGTTTGTCAAACAATATTAATTAATAATCTGTTAAACAAACAAGGGCGTCATGTCTTTAATTTTAAAGTATTCTCTTTAGGTAAAAGAACATTGCGCAAACATCAGTTAATAATTCCCAACTGTATTATTCTTGTGCACGAAAAAAACTATTTACAAAGTTTTAAAGTTAATTTAAAGTAGTTGTTAAAGCCGTCACGTAGTTGAACTTTATACAAAATGTTATACAACTTGACTTGTACAGGATGCGGCAAAGAAACGGCAAAGTAAAGACAAAAGCATTTCATTTTCTGAAGGTGATCATCTCTGCGAAGACAGTCTAATCTTCATCACATGATGAAATGTTTTCACTCGTATACCCAGTGATGGATTTAATACGCCTAGGCCCGTAAGGTCCGGACCTAGGGTGGCATATTCTAGGGGCGGCAACATTTTAGGGAATTCATCAATTCAAGGATTCATTAGATAATACTGAAGATGTGCTCTCTGAACAAAATATATGCAATATATTACATTCACGAAATATTCGCGATATTTATCCTAATGTAGACATTACTCTAACCATTCAAACCCACAAGTGGAGAATGGTACTAATTTAGGTCAAAAATCACTTTTAAAAACTTTATAATATCTTTTCGTCTTGAGGTCCCCCGAATCCAAAAAAACATAATATTTTTGGAAAAACTCTGTGCGTCTGTTAGTCTGTGAACACGATACAGGTCGAACAGATGAACGGATTGAAACCAAATTTTGGGGGATATTTGATACATAAATATAAAGTGCCCTATTGTTTTTGGGGGAAATCGGCGCATTCGATAAAGAGATATATGCTATAACGTTGTTTTTTTTTATATAATATGGGATACTTTTCATAACGGTTTATTATTCTATTCAGTTTTCAAAGTTTTGTTAAATTTTTTTTTCTAAACTTTATAGTTTCGGAAATATTTTGAAAATAATAAAAAATCATCTTGTTCTTTTGTTTTGTAGATCTGTCAGAAATAAACTAGTTAAGCATGCTTTGATTAATTTTTACATGGCGTGGAATATATTATTAGGTAACCATGGGAAATTATATTCTCTTGAATACTAGTCATTACGCGCGTCACCTCCCGCGATATCAGAGATTTTATTCTATTTATTATACTAAATCAAATGTCAATATCTTTGAAGTTGGAATGGTCCCGTCGTCCAATTGGCTGGAACTTTTTAAGCATCCCAGCTACAAATTGTTCAGGAAAAAGATCTTTTTATACTCTGAAAAGGCTATTTACGTACAAGTATGGGCCAAAATAGACTTAATGTTCTTGTATTATTAAGATATAATCGACGTTTTCGCACGAACCAAAGCCAGGAAGAAGAAGTTAATGTCATAAGTGATAATTAAAAAAATGTATTTCTTATTTATCTTCGAAAAATTATATTTAAGTTAATAAAATGCAATACATAATAATTTAAATATTTGAAAATTAAATGTTTGATTTTGATAATCACTTCCACATAGAACAAAAAGGGCGCCATACTGAACTCCTAGGGCGACATCGAACCTAAATCCGCCACTGGGTATACCACTATAATATTGATGAACGCTACAAGACAGCTGTTCTTTTCCAATATCATATCCCCGGAACGGGTCAATAGCAAGCCATTTTTAATGTGGAATTATTTAAAATGCAAGGCCAACTTTGATCCCAGTACAATATTGACCAGATTAAACTCAGAATTCAAAAATTACAACTAGAATCCCAACAGAAATGCCGTACAATTTCAAAATTGGAGGAGTGGCTGCGCTGCAGAGACGGACAACATCTTCAAGTTATCTTTAAAAAGTGCCTTTTCCAGGACTTCATATTTAATTATTAAAAATAATTTCTTAAATAAGACATTTCAATTCGTTATTGAACCTGTTTCTTCACCGCACCCTGCATAAGGTTCGACCGTCTGCGTCGCGACGTCATTATAAGTAGTACTGTAACATTAGATAGTTATTTCTATAAGTAGAGTAGGGCCGTCGCGTCGTAGCTAGGGAGGCAAAAGAGACAATACCCTACCTAAAAATGTGTTATTCTAATTATAGCGAATACAGTAATATTCTGCTTCTTTAATTTTCATATTTTGCTCTACCCTAGTTTCGGCTATAAAATAGATAATAATATTACAAATTTTGCAAAACTATTTTGACATACGACCTGTTATCCGACTGGGTTGAAATTTTGCACACATACATGTGTAGTTTCGATGAAAATACAGTTGACAGATTTCATTTGAATTTAATAATCAATTAATCATTGATGTTTGCTTTTTTCAAATTATTGAATGGATATGAAACTGACATGTAGTAATATCGAGAGATAGTGTCAAAAGCTCGCCATCAGTGTTGCCAAAACTTTTTTGTTTTGTGTACTAGATTAGGGTTGAAAAAAGTACTAGAATTTCATAAAAATGTACTAAATTTTAATATGCTTGTGTTTAAATAAATTATAAAAAATATTTTCTTGTTAAAAAATCCAAAATTATAATCTAAACATATTCAAAATGTTTTTTCTTAGTATACTACACATTACCACAGGGCGGTGTAGTACCTATTGCTACACCTGTTTGCTTAGCTACCTTAAAAAACAAACACAAAAATACCAACAAAAACAAAACACAAAAATAACACAAATAAAAATGGGAAAATTCTCATTTGCCAAATTGCACAACTTTAAAACATCATGTAGGTATTGCGGACATTGGATATTAAAAAGTACTAGATTTTTGCTTAAACGTACTAGCGTACAGAAAATGTAAAAAAGTACTAGATCTAGTACAATTGTACTAGACTGGCAACACTGCTCGGCATAGCTCAACCGTTAGAGCACGGGTCTTATAATCACAGGGTCGTAGATTCGAGCTCCACGTTTGACAATTGTAGTTTTGCTTTTAACTTATCCTTGTATTAAATATTCTTTTTACTATAAACTAGCGGCCTGGTTCGATTTCGTCCGAATTTGTAGGTTGCCACCGTTTTTTCGTCGACATACGTTGGAAAATTGATCTCCACGAAAAGTGCTTTTATTTTAACGCGATAAGGTATAGTTATATTTATCCTGAAGGTCCATTCTAAATATTTTTGAAATCGGATGAGTAGTTTCGGAGATTACTCTTACATCAAACTTACAAACTTTACCTCTAGATAATATTTTCGTAGCGCATGCGGTGTAAGGAGTTTTATGTGTACATTTTTTACACCTTGGGTTACATTATTGAAGTTTTCGTAGGGATCCCTAATTTAACTCGATTAAGAATATAGCCTATGATACTCAGTGATAAGGTAGCATTCTATTAGTGAAAGAATTTTTAAAATCGTTCCAGAAGTTTTTGAGTTTATTCATTACAAACAAAAATACAAATCTTTTCTCTTTATAATATTATATTATAGTATACAGATTGTATCAAATCAAAACGGTTCATAGGACATTCTGTGTGTAAGACAAGAGACGATATATAAAGATCTAAAGCAGTAAGTAAGAATGAGATAAATGATCGCTAATATAGTTACTGTAGTTAGGTAAATAAATAATTACGTACACTGTAAATCTTTTTACCAATTTATCAATTAAAACATCTATAAATAAATTTATTATGTTGGCGGTTAAATTACCACCATAAAACCATTTAATTATTTGGATTTTTTCCCCGAACAGTATAAATAGCCATTTTATCAATAATTTCACTAGTGAATACTGACATTTGATAAAATTGTGATTTTTACTGTAGAAAACAAAGACGATACTATCAGATTGTATAACCATAGTAACTATTAGCGATCATTTATCTCATTCTTACTTACTGCCGTAGTGCTTTATATAATATCGTCTCTGTCTTAAACACAGAATGTTCTATGGACTGTTTTGATTTGATACAATCTGTAGATTAAAAAAATGGTTGTCTGTAAAGTCGGTTTACTGACGATAGTTTTACGTGATAACGTATTCCGTAATACATAACCTAAACCTCCCAAAATTTGGTTCCAATCCGCTTATCCTTGGTGTCGGAATGATAAGAAATGTCAAAAGTGACGTTTGCAACTTACAAAGTATTATGTTCTAATAATAATTAGTTATTCCAATACTTAACTTAGAAGGCTTTGCATTTCACAATATACTAATGTCAAAAAATTGAATTAAACATTAGAAATGCAGCTGTTTTCATGTTAAGACAAGACATACGTTTGCTTCTAATTTCCATGTACGGCAAACAAAGACAACCGACCGCGTCGCGCCATGCATTACACAACATTGCATTTATACAGCTATTTTTCTATATAAATTTGTATAAACTATTTTTCTATATTATAAATTTGTATAAAAAAACTGTTTAGGCAAATTCTGTTATACGAAATCTATGTAAAATGTTCTCCTCTTTCGTTTAAGACTGGTTTCAAACCGATCTGATTTAAATTGAGCGAGAAATTAGCAAAAAGCACGCACAGGGTCAGGCGGAACGTTAGGAACGTTACGTTACACTTTTTCGAACATGCAGCCGGTGTTTTATCAATTTATAATATTGGTGATTCATCAATTTATAAGACGTTATCACGTCAAAAAATTAAAATACGTTGCCTTTAATTAATTCATCACAAGTAATTAATATGGTTCAACATTTTCGCGGATATTAATGTTGCAATTTGCAACCTGTATTTCAACTTTCTCAAGTATAATAATTTCAGAATAGACAATGTATGTGTATTGTGTATTTGTTTCTAAAAACAAATGAATGCAGCATTTATTTCTATTTAACTCTCACGTTTAAATGAAACTTCTGCAACTTCTAACATAAATTTGAAAATTATATAACAATCATGTAGTAGTTGGATGCTTTAGGTACGGGAAAACTACCCGTATTTTTGTTTGTTTTGTGTTAAGAACAGTATTAACACCTTAATGAAATTTAACGCTATAACATTGTTTTGTTATTTGTCTACTTACAAAAAGTTACGTGTAGTGATGATCTTTTGATCAATATTTGCAGGTGTTTACAAAAATAGGTATTAAAACACTAAAACTCAATATTTTTAACAATATTTTAATAAATTTACTGTATATCCCTTTACAACTGGCGAAACTTCTTTTGTTTTCTGTTGAATGAATTGCATATTCTATTTAGAGACCAAAGAACCGAGAAAAATTAATAAAAAAAATTGTGTACCCCTTCTTAGCTGTGAAAAAAATCCGCACGAAATAACCGTGCGAAGCCGATTGCGTTCACAAACATTAATGTTTCGCGGCAAAAAAATTGCCGATCGTATAGGATTGGTTGTAAAGAGATATATTAGGTAATGGAATTTTTCCATTTTTTTTTTCATTCACTTTCAGACGCCAGAATAAACCCATGACAATACAACAATTTATAAATATATAAATATAGTTTTTAAGGTTATAATTAAAATTAGAGTTTACTAAAGCTCAAAAGATAACACTCTTTTATAGCAACGTGAACTAAAAACTACAAAATAATTTTTAAACATAAAGATTTTGTTTAACATCAGTAGGAAGCCCCCGACTCGATATAAGGAAACTTCCTATTGCTATTGAACAAAATCATTAATTTGAAAAAAAAAACTTTTACTTTTTAGCCCACTTTGCTATAAAAGAGTATTTCTTTTAAATTTTTTACCCGACTACGGCGAAGCCAAAAGGAAGGGTGTAGCAATCTATGTATGTTTGTATTTACGGATGTTCCACCGTAGCGCCTAAACTATTCATCCGATTTTGATAAATAAGGTGTCAATCGATTCGTTATTATAACCCGGGTAACATAGGCTACATTTATTTTTGAATTTTGGTCCCAGGGGTGAGCAAATTGAAAACAAATAAAAAATAAGTTCAAAAAAATAATTTAAATTAAAAATAAGTTCAAAAACTAAAACCCAACTACTGAAAAGTATGAAAAGGCTACATTTATTTTTGAATTTTGGCCCCAGGGGTGAGTAAATTGAAAACAATTAATAAAAAATAAGTTCAAAAAAAAAAATTTTAAAAAAAGTTCAAAAACTAAAACCAGAGTAGGTACTGAAAACAAGAAACAAGAAAATATTCTCATCTGAGGATAGCCGTGGTCGTAAAGATGTATAGCGTGATGCACTTTGCCCTAGAGCTTATGATCGCTTACTACTGTTAAAATGTAATGTTTTGTTAGGGTAGGTGGCATACGACCATGGCTATTCTCAGATGAGAATATTTTCTTGTTTCATACTTTTCAGTAGTCGGGTTTTAGTTTTTGAACTTATTTTTTTTAACTCTAATTTTATTTACATATTACAATATGGTGTAAATAGTTATTAAAAGCCACTAAATACAAATACATAAGTCATGTGGTTATAAAGACCAAGCCAATGGTGATCTTGGTCTTGCTTTTACACACGACTAATGTTAGCAGAATGTAAGCACAACGATCTTCTTATTGGATCAGGCTAACACACATTGAGCTTTAGACTGTTTAATTTCCAACTACGTTGTAAAACTAATTTTCAACATGTTGGAAATCTCATTAGGACTTTTTTGTAACATAATATAATTATTTATAAGTAATGATAAAGTAAAGTTTAAGTTAATGTTATAAAAAGGTTTACGAGAGATAAAATAATTTGATTGTTTTATTGTTAATTAGAGGGAAAGCTAATTATCACTGTAATTTAATCACCTTATACAGACAATAACGAAATATAAAGCAGTGTTAACTCCGATATACATATTATGAAAAAGTGATTTAAAATTTGCATACCTGTAGATATAATTATTATTATGTTTTAATTTCGTGTATTTTCTGTATGTTATTTTTTTATTTGGCTCTATTTGTGCCGTGATTACGATTAAAAAAAATCCTTAAGAATTTTTTTTAACGATAGTCAAAATATGAAATGTATAGTTATTATACAACAAAAAAAATCCAGCCAATTGGGCGACGGGACCATTCCAACTTCAAAATGTTAACATTTGATATAGTATAATAAAGAAAATAAGATTTTCTGATATCGCGTGAGATGATGCGTGTAATGGTTAGTATGCAATATGCTATTCGTTGCCATAGTTACCTACGAAAATTAATCAAATCATGCAGATCTACAAAACAAAATAACAGCTGATTTTTTTCATTTTTTGAAAATATTTCCTAAACCATAAAGTTTAGAAAAAAATTTTTGAACGAAACTTTCTTAAAAAAATAAATAGAATAATAAGCCATTATAAAAAGTATACCATTATTAAATGAAAAAACACCGTTATAGCATATATCTCTTCTGCGCATGCGTCGATTTTCCCCAAAAACAATAATGCTTTTCATATTTGCATACCAAACATCCTCCCAAAATTTGGTTTCAATCCGTTCATCCGTTTGACCTGTATCGTGCTCATTGACTAACAGACGCACAGAGTTTTCCAAAAATATGTTTTTTATTTTCGGGGGAGCTCAAAACGAAAAGATATTGTAAAATTTTGAGAAGTGATGTTTGACCTATACTAGTATCATTCTCCACTTATGGGTTAGAATGGTAATATCAAAAAAATAATTTGTTTGTCTCATATCCATGATGTTCAATAAAATAAAATAAAACTCAGCTTTTAGGACAAATTATTATAGTGATTTAATGTTTAGATATTAATAAACGTCGGAAAAAGTCGCTAACACGACGAAACGTCGTACAAATGTTAGTAATATCTAACATTAAATCACTATAATTTACAAAAAAAGATGTGTTTTTTTTTATTTTATTAAAAAAATATTGATTCAATGAAAGGACCTGTGGAGATGTTTTTAATTTTCAAAATCGGTTCATTTATCAAATTCGCAAAATGTGAGCACAATGTGGCTGGTGATAAAAAACAATAGCTTTTCTTGAAGCACAACAATGCCACGCTAACAAACAATACACAATAACAAAAGCACAATATAACAACATACGAGTGTATAGATCTATGGTCACAAGGTTACGCTGGCTATGTTAGATTTTAGGAGAAAAAAATATTAATGATTTTCGATGTTCTCTACTTTTTTATTTTGTACAAAATATTTACAAATTATATATAAAAACCTTCCTCCTTTATCGCTTTTTCAATTAACGAAAGCCGTATTAAAATTCGTTCGGTAGTTTTTGAGAGACAGACATGCAGCATAACTCCCTTTTTTAAAATGCGCGCCATTCAGTCGGTTGATGTCGTAGCGGAGCGTTAGTGGTGTGGTTCGAGAGGCAGAACTATAAAGTTTGCCGTTGAGACCTACTTTTCGACCGAATGTTTTGTGATCGCAACCCAGCGCGCCTTTCGGAATCGCTTTAATTTAGCCCCGTTGGCTCTCGTCCCGGATGTGGGTCACTACATTCAGACAAACTGCAAGTGCGACAAGATGAAGAACTGGAGTCCCTCGTCCCATTAGATCACCTGAGAACATTGAGGCAGTGAGAGCATGCGTCTGCCCCCTTGTAATTTTTTTCTATGTTTTTTTTTTTTGTAATCCCGCTTTTATGTGAACCTTCCAAAGACCCTACAAGATTTGAAGATCAATATCCAGGAAGAAATCGCCAGGATAACACATGATATGCTGGCAAAAGTTATGACAAACGCCAGAAATCGGTTTACTCAGTGTATGGAGAATAGGGGACGTCACCTACCTGATTTGATCTTTAAAAATCAAAACTTTAGGTGTGTGCCTACATTATAAAAAAACAAATAAATAATACAATGGGTTTTATTAGGTTGTGAAAAAAGGCAGTTATGCTGCCGCATCCTGTATGTATGTTACGGTCAATGTCCGGCATACAGGTAATGTCGACAATGACCGAGCCACATCGGGCAATGTCCGAAATCGGACAAGGTTAAAAAAATAGATTTTTTTTTAAACATGAATCGCTGACATTTGATTGTTTCTTTATCATGATAAGTCATCATTAACGCTTTATGAAATTTTTATCACTGATATCAACTATTGAAGAATATATTTTTCAGCTTTCAATTACAATTATTTATTATTTATATGATACTAGCGGTCCTGTCCGGTTTCACCCGGGTGTAAAAGAACGAATGGGAAAGGGAGGAACATAAGTACACACACTCATATTAGCTTACCGAGATGAATGTTGTGTCCAAATTTCATGATGATCGGAGTTACCGTTCAAAATTTTTTGTCGATAAAAAGCAGTGTTTATACTTTTTTTAACTAATAATTTTTTTTAATTAATTAAATAAAATTAAAATAAATTTTAATGTAAGCCTTAGAAGAAAGCAATGTAGAAAATAAAAAAAAAATAAAAATGCATTTGCCCAACGTAGGGCTCGAACCCACGACCCTGGTATTGATAGTCTTGTGCTCTACCGATTGCGCTAGCCGGCGTTGTATTCTTACATCGCTAATATGAGTATACTTAGTTAGTGCATTTCACCTGAATAGAAGCTTATTTTTTAGATACATTTGGAACATTTTTCATTAATGCTCCGCTCCTAATGGTCGTAGCCTGATTTTATATAGCCTATAGCCTTCCTCGATAAATGAGCTATCCAACAAAATTTTTTTTTTCAATTTGAACCAGTAGTTTTTGAGATTAGCGCGTTCAAACAAACAAACAAACAAACAAACTCTTCAGCTTTATATATTAGTATAGATGAGCAAAAAACTTAATATATCTCAATGCATTAAATTTCAGAACTCACATTTATTCCAGCAATAAAAATAAAAATTAAAACAACGGATAATTTATTTTCACACATTTTATTTATTTTAATAAATGAAAATATGTTTATTGCTCTCTTAAGCTGATCTACTCATAATCTTCTTATTACTCAAATACAAAAACCTTCCATTTATTACAAAATTCGGCTTTATAAGACGTTGGTAAGTTCTAGCGCTGTCATTCTTTTTAGAATTCTCGTAATAGTCGATCGATCAATAGTGTTTCATTCAAGTGCCTACAAAATATTTTGTTCAAATTTGAGTTATTCAAGCTAAAAAATATATTCTTTAATAGTTGATATCAGTAATAAAAATTCTATAAAGCGTTAATGATAACTTATCATGATAAAGATACAATCAAATGTCAGCGTTTCATGTTTATAAAAAATCTATTTTTTGAACCTTGTCAGATTTCGGACATTGCCCGATGTGACTTGGGCATTGTCGACATTGACCGGTCTATGTCGACATTGCCCGGCCACATTCCGGACATTGACCGTACCCACATTGCGGCACGTTTATTACATTTTAAATCTCATGAATCAATTTTTCCCCACTGCGCCAAAAGAAGTTTTAAGTACTTAAAAAAAATAGTGCAAACATTCAGATTCAAATACAATTACATAAACCTCATAACTAAGTGTAGAATATATAGCCTGAATTATCCTAAATACCTGTTCGAGGTGGCGGCCATAAATGCCACTGTCATGTCACGTCCGTGACGTTTCATCAAGCCAGTATTTCAAAAATTTGGAGGAGGTGGCAGTAAAGAAGATTTTTACAAAAAAATATAAAAAATTTGGCGTGAGCGCTTTTATATGGTGACCATAGATATCTAGTTACGTTTGGCTGTATTTATTATTTTTTCTGCGCGCTGCAATACGAGAATGCTTCTCTGTATTATATCAATGCGTATTGTGAATTTACTGTTTCGATGAAACACTTTTATTTGTTAGCTACAATTGTTATTAAACATTGAATTAATTACTATACAGACATCGAACACAATACGAATATGTATTCACAATCAGCGTTCGTTAATTATAATTCGGTTATTAATTTTCAAAATATAATCTCCCCGCTTCCTGTTACATATAATGTATTATGGGTACCTAAGAGGTTCATTTTGTCACGTCTAAATTTATAGTGAGACCAACAGTTATTTGACAAATGGGCATATTCACCGAACATAAGGAGTTATTTATTCCGTTCTACAGAGCTATTCCTTTAAATAAATAGCGATAATTCAATTCACAAAACATAATTATGTTTACTGCAGGTATAAATCTATTCTGTCTTAAATATTTATTCGCCTGATAAAATAATAATGACCGTCACATAGATCATAATACTTATAAAGGAATCTACAGTTGCTATTGTGAATTTATTTACGTGTTGTTTATTAACCTTTTGTGAAGTGTATAACTGTAAAACATTAAGGTTATTGGAAGTTGTGTCCAATTGGGTTAAACATTATTATTTTGTGAATCTTTTTTGACGTTTACACTAACGCCATCGTTCGGATTTTTCGGTGAACGTCAAAATATTCAACAAAAAGAGCAAGGAGTATAGTGCACTGTATATTTTTTAACTAGCTTTTCTAATTTCTATACCTGTAATTTTGCTTGCTGAAATGAAAGTAACTTTTATTCTAACGAATAAATTTGTTCCAAGCTTAGTAACTTCTATCTTTAATAGTGTTCGGTGAATCTGGGCAAAAGTAAAAATTTTTGACCACTTTGCCTTCCCAACCGTAGATGGCAGTTCGGAAGTTCATAAACAGTGCGTTTTTTCTCAATTTATCATGTCATTTTGATTTCAACTTATTTTTATTTATTTATTTTATTTCCTCAAAACATATACAATAAGTTCCAAATTTTATAAATTAATAAGGATTTCCTGCCCAACTTGGTAACTGCCAGTGCTAGGGCAGGAGATCAAAATAATATGTTCGGACGTTGCGTGTGTCGGATGTGTATTGTGTAGTGTGTATGCACGTGTCTGAGCGTCTAGCTGAGTTCGATGAGTGTAGTCAATATACCGAGTGTTCAAAAAAAAGAATATAGCGAATAAATTATTATAGTGCTGTGATATTCTCGAGTAGTTTTTCATTGAGGAGATGTTTGTGGGTACGTGTATGTTGTCTTGTTTTTATGTATGGTCTGTATTTTGGAGTGTGAATAGCCACTTTGATATTTGTTTCTTGTATGTGTGTATATGTGTGATGGTTTTAATTTCCAGAGGTAGCATGTTGTATATTCTTGGCGCGTGATATTTAAAATGGTTCTGGCCAAAAGTTTTGTTTACTTTTGGTACTGAGATGCTTTGCAGCGTTCTATGCCTGGTTTCATAGGAGTGGGGGATAGGCGTTCGCAGGGTGGGTTGTTGGTGATAAAGGATGAGAAGGGACTGTAGGTACAAATGATTAATATTTAACACCATAGCATTTTGATACAGTTGCACGGTTGGGTATAAGCGTGGTTTCTTTAGGATAATGCGAAGTAGGATGTTCTGGATGGTTTGGAGTGGAGAAAGATTTGTTTTGAAAGCACCTCCCCAGGCAGCGATTCCGTACCATCTTTGTAAAAGTTGCAGTTCAATAATCCAAGGTTTCACAAATTCACTATTTGTTGGTATGTTTTGACACAACAATCGGTATTTTGTATTTGGAAATTAAAAAAAAATAAATAAAACAGTTCACGAGAAACGTTTGGATGGCGTAATAGCGTTATAAGTACGTACTACGTAGTCACTGTAGATGCACTGCACATCTGTGTAACTTGTAAGTATGATGTACCGAGTTTACATAACTAATTCAAAAGTAACTACTTCCTACAAATTTAATCTTTCTTTTGTGATTGTCTGCATCACGTTGGCAAAACTTCACTAAGTCATAACAAGCATTCATTTACATGTATATAAGATATAGTATGCACGAATAATATATTTTCACTACACTTTGTATTAAGATAATTTTTTCACAACATATTAAATACAAAAATAGGTTAGAGTACGATAACTCGATGTGCAAAATATCCATTGTAAATACACAATTATTATTTTAAATAATATATAGCAATTAGCCGTTTTAAGTGCGGAAAATGATTTTTATAAATTCATTTTTTTTGCGCAGTGAAAAGAAGAAGGCGCTTGAGGGGATTTCTTTAAAAACAATTACAGGGTCGTGTCAATGCGATGGAGTTTTTTTTGCGCAGTAAAAAGGCGAAGGCGTTTGGGGGAATTCGTTAAAAAACAATTACGGGGTCGTGTATAAAAAATAATTACGGGATCGTGTCGATGCGATGGCGTTTTTTGCGCAGTGAAATGGGGAGGGCGTTTGGGAGGAGTTCTTTAAAAACAATTACGGGGTCGTGTATACAAAGTGAGATAGTAATACAGTAATTCTACACGAGTTGTTATGACGTGTATATGTGATTTCTGATTGGTTAACTTAAAAAAAGTGACAGTGAAAGACGAAACGTTTTTACGGATTTTTGAGGAAATTTCTGAATATTCCACAAAGTGTTTTTTTGGAGCGTTAAGACTTAGCGTTTTCTATGACTTAAAAAGAAAAAAGTCAAAATTTGGGCACATCGAGTTATAAGTATTACTGGATCTCAAAAATATTACTAGCGGCCCGATCTGCAGTCGACGGTAATTTACTCCGCTAATTTTTTGCAGTGTATGAACGTAAACAATGAATATTTTTTTTACAGTGTATGAATGTATGTTTTATTTAATTTAATTTAATGTATTTGTAACACATATTATACATACATTTTATGTTTCTGCACTCCTACATATATAAACTTTAGCTATGCAAAATCTCACACTCCTACGAGCGCACAGTGTGCTTAAAAACGAGTGCACAGTTTTTTCTTCACGTATTAATATATTATAGATTAAATGGCATTATATTTCATATAATAATTAATTGACTGTCATTTGCGTAAGGTACATATTATGTAAGTACTTATTTAAATTAAACCAATGGATGCTGTTAAAGCAAGGTTAGTAGATACACAGTGTTATCTCGTTCCATGAATGACGTCATCCTTCCATTACTATCCAACGGAACGAGGATACCTCTGCTTCTATTAACCTTGCCATTACCAGATAAGAGAGACTGTATAGATTCTATACAGTCTCTCTTCTATACTATAGAAGTTCAATCCTGTGTTATATTTGGCGATCACCCCAAAGCGCAATTCTCACCCCAGTTGTCAGATGGCGATGAAGCGCACTCAAGCTTCGGAACCGCAATGCCAGGTGGCGATAATTAATAATTTCAGCTTCACACCTTAATCATTATATTTTTCATAATTTTTCATTAACTTAAAAAAATTGACGAATTTCTTCTTATTTAATTTCTACGGTGTTTAGATACAAGCTTAAATTTAATTCTGAAGATAGATGGAAATATATACGTCCCCCATTTCTGTACACCGACACTAAACCTCGATCGATCTGTCATCTAACAGAAACAAGACAAACTAAAATTTCCGGCTACACTGTCCCATTAGAAATAAACTTCTATACAGGTTTTCTTCTGTGCCATTACGATAAGTTTTCACGCGAAAGTAAATAATGGCTTTTATTGCCACGGCACGAAATGTCATGACTATTTGTCACGACTGGCGTTGCAAAATCAAAATATTTTAATTTTTTGTAACACTGTGTCAAGCATTGTGCATAGTAGAACTATACTATCGTATTGTCATGACAGTTTCGAGACATTATATGATTATTCTAGTTTTACAACAGGGAATGCTCCTAATGCATTAATCCGTTTTCGTGTCCAAATTTTTTCTTTTATTTCTTACCAGTTTTTTGATTTCAAAATTTATAATTTACGTAAACAACGTGAACAGCTGCAAAAACTACTTTATTGCCAAGACATGAAAACATTTACACAAAAGATGTCACAGTGTCATGAAAGCAAAAGCCAAGACTTTTACTGTCACGTGAAAACGCGCCTTTTTAACTCAATATTCAGGCAAGAAAATAATTTACGATCTAAGAAGACATTTACTTCAACGCTTGTAGAGGTATTGAGGGCATAAAATCTTTGTCTATTTCTTCGCCAACATTTGAAAGTTTAAAATTTATTCTAATTTTATATAAAAAACAAAATATGCTTCCAAGTCAATTGTCGTGTATTGCTAGAATGTATAAAGAGTCACATTTTCTCAAACAGTCGGTAGATCGCAGACGACACACCGTTGCATTTATTTAACACACAAAACTTAGTCTCAGTTCAAGTCTATTGAAATGCTAATTATTATGTTCTCTACTTTACTATTTAATCATTTAAACAAAAATTAACAACAAAGACAAGAACTTAACTGACGTCACAAATCTCATGTGGCACGATTCACAAGCTTCTACTGTAAGTAGGAGAGCTATCCAACATTTTTGGGTAGATAATTTTGAGGTAGCGTGAAAATTTATGCAACTTTCTTTTGTAATGAATACAAAATTGAAGACCTGGCTGAAGGTTAGTGAGACCCAGCCAAGCTGGGAATTTTTTACTTTGCGAAATTTTATATGCATTTATTTATCCTTAAGGCATTTTGAAATTTTAATACCTTCAAATTTATTATTTAATCTAATAAACCATCGAGAAAGATTTTATTTACTGTAATATTGTTAAATGGCTAATAATAATCATTACGATTAGATTCCAGTTACAGCATATTTTTTTCACTGAATTAGTGAAAGCATAATAATAATATTAAACGTTTCGGGTTCAGGTCCCGACAGTGAGATTTAAATTTTTCTTATATATAAGCCTTCTAAAAATATTATGACGATAATCGTTTAATATTATTATGCTTTCACTAATACAGTGAAAAAAATATGCTGTTAATAATAAAAAAAAAATAATAAAAAAAATGCTAACACTGATAGACAGACCATTTTGTAAACATATCAATGGTATACAATTTAATATACAATGCAATATATCTTTTATAATTTCTGTACACACAGTTACTCAGGAAAACCCGAAGGGTTTTCTGTGAAAAGCGTTAGCTATTCTTGTTTAGTATTTAATAAACCAGATCATTAAGTCGGGTCTAAGGCCTAGTTTATATGAGAGGCGTTCAACGCGCGTTGGGCCAACGCGCGTTGAACGCCTCTCATATAAACTAGGCCTAAATGTCGGTCAGTCGGTTACAAAACTGTATATTATACGAGAGTGCGAGTAAGATGCTACAGGTAGGTTGTCATTTAACATTTTTCCGTTAGTTAGTATATTTTTGAATTTCTAGTTGGTTAATAATGTGTGAGAGGAGGAATTATAGGAAAGCAGAAATGGTAGCATAGGCGATGTACTGTATATACAGTATGTAGGTTAAGTTACGTATATCAGTTGCAAACTGCAAACGTAGTATTTAACTGTAACACTTACTTAAGTGTTCTAGTTAAATACGCATGGGTTTGCATTTCAAATTGATATAAATATATGTATATTTGGAAGGAAGAGGAGGTGAGGTAGTGGACACGCGTGGATGTGCCAGCGCGAGCAGGTACATTTTGAAGTTGGTGTTGTAAATAAAGATAATTTAATCAAACTCGAAGTTATTACTAACACAAAAGAACCTGATCAACCACCAATAATACATGGCGATCCTGCCAGTTAAAAGCAACAATACAGCGAGTGTGGCAAGTAATCGAAAATGACTTTGTATAAAGGCCGCTGCACACGAGGCTGGAAACACTGTCTGGACTTCTGCTGGCTCGCCTGCTAGCTCACAAGATAGATTTAAAATTAGAACAGGGACTATTTTTCTTGCCAGGTTCTCTGCTTGCTCTGAGCAAGAACCAATCAGAAAATAGCATCTTATCACGTGGGCGACATGAACAAACGCCCACAAACCAACATGGCGTCATTCTACTCATAGTCAGACAACAGACATGTTTTGCTCTGTGCTTATATTTGAACTGTCACTGCGCGCGCACCAGATCTATCCACTAAACAAGCTTGAAAACACGTCTCGTGTGAAACGAGCACATAAAAGCAATTAAGAAAACCTGCGCTAGAAAACTAATAGTCAACTCTAGCAAGGAATCTAGCGGCAAATCCAGCCTCGTGTGCAGCGGCCTTAAATAACCATCTCAATATTTATTTGGATATATAAATCATGAAGAACTTCCAAACTTCCACGGAGAGCGAAATATGATGCCTTGCGCGGTCATTTGTAAGTTTAATTAAACATTTTAGAAACAATCTGTATAGATATTTTAATTTATTTTATCATACTATTAAGAATTTAAAATTGTCATTTGTTTTATTGAAATTTTTGAAGCTGCTTAGAACCATTTCAGAACATTATTGTGCAACAGAGGGGCAAAATATTGTACGTATAACGAGACTCATATTTGCTTTTCGTCTCTTTGTTTTTACGAATACAAAGACGATGACGACGTCTCAAACACATCACAAAATTACCTACGGGACTTTATTGATAATAAAAACAAAACATTTTCTTTCAAGTCAAAGATGACTAGATCCCCACAAATATAATATATCAAATTAATTAAATTATGAAAATGTTATTTGTTCTGAGAAACGTAACGTATTTGAGACATTTCTCTAAAACAGTGTTTATCAACTTTTTTCATGATGCGACCCCCCTGGTATGAAACAGTATTTCGCGACCCCCCGACCCTTCGCTTTTTTATCATGTATGTATGTGTATGTTACAGTGTTACAAATATTCATTCCATACGACGTTTTTATACGTCTCCATAATTAGGATTCGGATATAAGTAGGTACATAATATAGTACGTAAAACACATTATTTTACAATTACATACATCGAATACGTTGCCAATTAATAACTAACGCAATTTACGCACATAGGTATTACTAAAATTCTCTCGACCTCTGGCGACCCCCC
Source organism: Xanthostigma xanthostigma (assembly GCA_963575645.1). Taxonomy (NCBI): domain Eukaryota; kingdom Metazoa; phylum Arthropoda; class Insecta; order Raphidioptera; family Raphidiidae; genus Xanthostigma; species Xanthostigma xanthostigma. The sequence goes on from OY754468.1 coordinate 22,386,697, forward strand.
TACAGAAGCTTCGCGACCCCCAAGGGGGTCGCGACCCACAGGTTGAAAAACACTGCTCTAAAATATCTAATATTAATTTAGAAACTAAAAAAAACTAGCTTAAAAATCTGTCCTTGGATCGAACAAAAAGTAATGGAAAATGATCGTTGAAAAATATAAGTATATTATATAAAAAAAATCAAATTAAAAAGTACATATGGGTACATCGGTTCATAACTGGCGGAGACATCACGAAGCATCCATAAAAAAATACATGAATAAAACAACTGCGTCGATTTCAATGAAATTTATGTGGAACCACTCTGAAGGTAATGCTCTATTAAATAGAACAAGAAATGTTAAAATTGGTTCACAACTGGCGGAGATATCGCAAAACATAGACAAATAAAACGCGTCGAAATGACAATCTCTTCTTTTTTGAAGTCGGTTAATAACTCAAGTGTTAAGTCCGAGACTGTGCATTTATTCGTTTGGCTGTACGGAACTATTGGCGCGCGAGTTACAGTCCCACTTGGCTGATCTTGTTTTGTGTATGTAGTACTCAAAAAAAAAAAAAAAACTTCGGAGAAGTAAAAACTTCGTTCTGTGCTAAATTCAAAAACTTGAGGCGACTGGATCTCAATTGATTATAACTTAAAACAAAAAAATTTCGAGGCAGACAAGAAATTGAAATCAAGCTCGAAATTCTGTGGCTAAGACGTCGAAAAAAAAATGAATTTTGAAGCAGACAAGGAATTGAAATTCTGTGATTATAAAAGCTACAAGAGCAACACCAAAAAAAATGCAAAGACGGCGTTCGCATAACTCCTTTAGTTACCACTAAAAAAACGCCGTCTGTGCACTTTGTTTTTGCTGTTGCTCTTGTAGCTTTTATAAGCACAGAATTTCGAGGTTAGATTTCAATTCCTTGTCTGCCTCAAAATTCATTTTTTTTCGACGTCTTAGCCACAGAATTTCGATCTTGATTTCAATTTCCTGTCTGCCTCGAAATTCTTTTTTTTTTAAGTTATAATCAATTGAGATTCAGTCGCCTCAAGTTTTTGAATTTAGCACAGAACGAAGTTTTTACTTCTCCGAAGTTTTTTTTTTGAGTTTCACGTCTTTTTCCAAAGTCACATTATTTTTATTTTTCCTCCAAAACAGACATATGTGCATATAGATAATTAATGTTAAAAATGTAAATTAAAAAAGTATTGTTTGAAAATTCAATTTCCTATTCACGTTAAAAATATATATTGTTGAAACTGCGAACTAATAGGTTTTTTTTATCGATGTAACTTACACTATTTTTTTAATATATTGATTTTTGGCTTCTACGATATTGTAATTACCCACGTCTGAATTGTCTAAATTACTTTTAAATAATAAAATAAATTTAAAAAAAAGGGGGAAAAATATCCGAATACACACAACACTGGGATACAAGATGGATGGACCAGAGGATTTGCGTGGGAAGGACCATGGAGTTGCATTGGGCTCGACTCCGCAGGACAAACGTACAAGAGAGCCAGGAACACGGACTAACTTACACTTACTAAAAATTAAAAAAAAAATAAAAATAGATGAGAAATATATTATATTTAATATATAAATATCAAGTGGAAATAAAATGGAGTAGAAAAATAAAAAATTCCAATGATGTTGGCGGGAATCGAACCCTAGACCCTGCTATTACTGGCCTTACGTCTTAACCACTCGGCCACCAAGCGGTAACAGTACATTGCTATTATTGTCATATAGAGCACTACACGGGTGATATGAAAATTTGGTGAGACAAAAGTCACGTGGTCACAGAACTATAAAACTTGGAAACTGGCCTCATATACACGGCGTTATATGGGAAACAGGCAAAATCAATGTATAAGAATACGTTAGAGATTCGTCGGCATTTAGCACAGAAAAGAATCTCTAACGAGATTCTTCGATTGAAAATGTTACATCAGAAAATAAACTCTGCATAGTATTTATATTCTATATTTTAAATAGTATATAAAACAAAGTCCCTCCGTCGCGTCTGTCTGTCTGAATGCGATAAACTCAAATTTTCATACGGTATTAACTAATAGAAAGAGCGATGAATGAATAAGGTTTCTGTATATAATTTGTAAATATTTTGTACAAAATGGCTGAACAATGACGGTGTTTAAAAAAAAAAAACTGTTCTCGTACGCTTACATGGCTAAAGCTGGCCAAATCTTTAGAGATACATCAAACCAATGTACTTTGATAGTTCTGCTGTGTAGATAGGAAGGTCAATATAATATTTCCAGAACAGTTTTGTAGTCGGTTGTAACCGGGATGGGCCGCTGGAATACATACAGAAATGCACGAAAACGACATAGGGATAACAGTTTTGATGTCAAACTTTTTTGTTTCACGTAAGCTGTTGGCAGTGCAAACGCGTTCAGAAAAATTTACAAACGGACGTCTGTAAACAGAAGCTCTCTCTCTCTCTCTTTCTCTTAGTTGTGCACAACAAACTCGTAGCTCCGTAGCCAGCCGGTTCGGTTACGGACAACCGTAGACGTTGAGGAAGTAGACTGTAGAATGAATTCCCCGAGAGTACCATTAATTAACGTAGTTGGCCCTGCTGACGTCAGAAACAGAACAGAATCACTACTTCACATACACATACACACACTACCACACATATGCAATTGGGTGCTCGGTGCAGATATATTATAAAAGTTTTTTAATGAAATGAATTTTTTTATATTTCAAAACATTAATTTGAAAAAAAATTTTGAAAGTTCCACGTACTGATGATATTACAAAATAAATTCCTAAAAATATTTCGTTTAATGAATAAATAATTTTGCGACAACATATGGAGTAGTTTTTTTTAAACAAATTCAACTTAAAATTCATTAAATTAAAATATATTATTGTTTGACATTTTGTGTTTGATAATGGTTTATGTTAGTAGGCCCTGATGATGAAAATATATTTTTCGAAACGTTGGCCACAAGCGATACACTGGTAAAGCTTATTTTAAATTGTTCCTCAACCAAATAAATCTCCTTCAATAATGGTTTATGGTTGCCACTTTTTATGTAAGGAGGAGAAAAGTTGAGAAAGTGACAAATCACACTATAATTTATAACAAATATGTGTGTATTCATCTATGATTATCATATTCTGATCATTTCATGAAGCAAACAGAATTCAAATAAATTTTTCATGGAAATGAGTATATTTTTAGGAATTTTGAAATTTTCTTATGTTGTCATGGTATGCTCACAATAAGAAGCAAATATGAGTCAACTCAGTCAACGATATTCATCACAGAAATAAGCAAATTTGAAGTAATATTTAATCTTTTTAACACCATCATAGAATGTTCGTAATATGAAGCAAATATGAGTCAACGATATTCATCATTAAAATAAGCAAATTTGAAGTAATTTTCAATCTTTCTAACACCGTCATAGAGATAGAATGGACACGATTTCTAATATATAAATGTACATAATATGAAGCAAATATGAGTCAACGATATTCATCATAGGAATAAGTATATTTTGTAGGAATGTTGAATCTTTCAAATATTATCATGATCTACTGTAAATATGAAGACAACTTTTAGTTGAAGATTATTAGTATCCATTTGATTCAATATTTCTACAATATGCATATACTCAACGAATTCTGTCATGATTTTAATTTACTATGAGCTCACACAGGCACTCATAATAGGTCCATGGTGAGTTCATTTCATGTATCAAAAATGATCTAAATTTGCAGTAAAGCTGTAAACCTGTCTATCTGGGATGTTGAATGAGTTTATCTTGAAATTTGAAATGACCAAGACTCAAAACAATCTATAAACAAATTTAAATACTTATTTAACGTTTGAATTGTCAGTTTTTTAGCAGAGGTTATTAATATTATTTAACAAAGGACTGCATAAAAAGAAGCAATGCCCGATTTAGAACTGCGCAGAGATGGTAACTTTCCATTGGCGCCACAAGAATTTGAGGCTGGGTTCTATAGTCTTTCTGAATAGTTTTTGTTGAGAATACACTGAAAAGAAAACGTACTGCCTTTTTAATTATTCCTTGTTTCTAAGACCCAATGCCCAAAAAACTCTATAGGATATGGTGCACTTTTTGAGTTAACCTAGGGACCATCCCTATTTGTTTCTTAGGGCGAACCAAACGATACTTTGGATTTAGTCAGACCCACCCGCTTTAGTTACGCCTATCCAACTTCCCTCAAGTCTTTGCATTAATGTTAATTTTTAGGACGTGCATGAACTGCGCACTTTCTTAATCTTTTAATGAGGGTTCGTTTTATTTATAACCTGTAATACTTAACATGAATTCCGCACTAGTTCAATTGCTGGTATTTCAAAAATAAGTATTAATCCCTTTTCTTAATATTATGTATCTTCGCGTTGTCAGGTAGATGTGCATTAACTTTTGATGGAAATGTTCATTTTTCAATTGTTCTTCAGATTTGTTTTGTGGAGGTGCTTGTAGTGAAGTCTTGCTCAAGTTAATCTAGCGTCTAATATTCATTATGAATCCCGTTTTTGAGTATATAGTGAAAAAGGAAACGAAGTTTTGGTTTCAGAAGGTGTAAAGTTTTCCTTTTCGAAGGTTTTAAAAAATTGCGAGTCGTTTTGGCGCTGTGCTTTTAAAACTTGCAGAGCTGTTAAGTTTTATTTTTCTTTCCTTTGATCATACATAATTATTATTATAATTGCCTGGTGCGCAGTTCATACACTGTGAATTTTTATGGTATTTTGTACAAAATTTACAGTGCTGTTAGATTTTGGTTTCGTTTTAACTCATGCAATATTTATTAGAAAGTGACAAAATATTAACAGCACTGCAATTCTTACATTGATAATACAGAAAGAATACTGTAAAATGCGTTAGCTACGCGGCTCTTAGGTGTTCCAATTTGTTCTCTCGTGTACAAAGGCGGCCGTCGAAGTCTTCTACATAATATACTTTTATTATATATCGAGCATAGGAATAAAATAGCAATCGAACCATTAGGGTGCAAAGATATATTTCTGTCTTTTTTGACGTGATAACGTCTTATAAATTGATGAATCACCAATCTTATAAATTGATAAAACACCGGCTGCATGCACGAAAAAGTGTAACGTTCCTAACGTTCGTAACGCGTAACGCGTAACGTTCCGCCTGACCCTGTGCGTGCTTTTCTCGAAAACGGCCCTAACGATTTGGATGAAATTTACTGAAAAGGGATTTTGGGGGGCAAAAAATCGTTTTAGCTAGGTCTCATCTCTCGAAAAAATAGTTTTCTTACAAATTTTATCATTATAAAAATCAATTTTTTGACGTATGAAAATACTTAAATATTGTAAGTAGGTTTTGGAATTTTATATAGTTAAACAATAAAACAATTGTTTTCTAAATATTATGACAGTTAATCTTTGAGACATAAATAAATACGGAAAAAAGAAAGTTAATAAAAAAAATTATTTTTATAGGTGGTGAGTAATTTAATATATAAAATTAACCTAAATTTGAAGCGAAAGATGCAATATCATGGATTCGAATTATTATAATTATTATATGTAGAATTTAGGTTATGTATTACGGAATACGTTATCACGTAAAACTATCGTCCGTAAACCGACTTTACAGACAAGCAATTTTTTTAAGTGGTAAGAACTCGTTGGCTCTGATTGGCTAACGTCATAGATAAAGACATAAAACTTTTCATAAAGAGAGATATACCCCATGCTATATTACATATAATATATATATTGTCGAAATAAGCAAGGAATTACCTCGAAAAAAGAGACGCAGATACATTTTCGATACGCTTTCTTGCCTTCGCTCATCGTACATTGAGTAGTATATAGACAATGCTTTATATATATTGTTTTTCAGTCCTAAATGCAACACGGAGCAAATAGTTTTCATCGACACATAAATAAGTATTCAAGTCTCTGAAACAGACATAGTTTCGTTAAGAATGGAAATAAGGCGATGATAAAATTGTAACAATGTGACAACACAACATTACAACACCTACCTAAGTGTGCTAGAAAACCCAGTAAGCTGTTCAATTGTAAGCCCATAAACGTGTAAGTTAATTTATTGATTGAATTCCAAAACAAAATCTAGGTTAGAACCAGGAAAAGGGAAAAAGAAGATTTAAACGAACCTGTTCTAGTATAAAAATAAATTCACTTATAGTGTATAGAAGAAGTATAGTGTGTCTGGTGAGAAAAGAACTTTTAATAAATGCGCGCGTGTTAGTTTTAAACGAAGGCAATAGGTAACGCTAATTAGTGCTAATTAATAATAATAATAATAATGCGTTTCTCGACTTCATCATTACTATTTTCTATCTATCACACTTTCCGTTATATTTGTATATTTTTAGACTTCGACTTAATAGCAGTGGGCGAATGAAGGAATTTTAGGACATTAGGCAAATTTGGAGCATAGTTTGGTAGGTAATCGGCCATGGCTTTGAATAAGGAACCATCTAGATATTTATCTGGTATTATTGAGGGAAACCATGGAAAACCTCAACAAGATGGCCGAATTACCGTTTCTCGGCGAGAGACAGGAGGAAAAAGTCCCAGCCACATCTGTGCCCGCCGAAATTCGAACCCGGTACCTTCCGAATGCGAGTCTAGTACCCTAACCACTACGCCAACCCGCTCGGTATTAGTGTCAATTATGATAGGTTACGATTTATGTGCAGAAACACAAATGCCACGGAAGTATTTTTTGTTTCGTAAACTTTCATTACGATTTTTTCTAGACATTTGAAAATAAATATAAAAAAAAATAAAAGCTCGACTGCACAAAAAATAAATAAATTAATTAAATTAAAAATAGGAAAACAAGTCGGAAAATTTCATCTCAAAGCAGGTGAAAACCTATTTGTTTTTTTTTTGAATGGGTCCCCAGCTGTTGCTGTTCTCTTTTTGGTTTAGTTAATTAATTTCAATTTTGTGTAGTCGGTTTTTTTGGTTTTTAAATAATAAATTTTTATTTTCTTCTTTTTAGATAGTCATTTTTATGCATTCGAGGTATTTATTACTTTTTTTATAGTTTGTGTCAAAATGGTAGCATAAATGTGCTATAATATACATATTTATAAAACTGACTATTTACTAGATTTTATTTGATACCCATATTGTTATAATAAAAAAAATATTTTTTTTATTCTCCATCTCTTTTTTAGTGAGCTGACGCCATATTTAAACATTATACCCTATGTCACTCCCACAATTAAGACGAAGCTAATGACACCTCATATGTTAAAATTCATTAAGTCGTTTAAACCGCAGAGCGTGCCAAAAGAAATAGACATACATACACATAACACATCCATATCCAGATACACATATACATACATTCGAAAAACATTACCCTTCTTTTGGCGCAGTCGGGTAAAAAGGTTTCTCAATTCATTTAGGTGTTATTTGTTTTAAACTTAGGTTAAAAACAGTTGTGTGGTTTTAAGAAACCACGACGCAAGTGAAACTTTTATTGGATTGTAGGCGTTGGATTGTAGACACTTATCCATCACGATTCATTATAAACAACAATATTCACATGAATACACGAATAAAAACATGTAAACACTGTACAGCACTTGCCCGCATGACAGACTGACTATGTGTTATACATACTACACGGTCAGCTGATGCTAACCATGGGCGCCGCTATATTGGCCTTGACTGCTCTATCGAGCGCCTACTCCGAACGCCTTTCACTTTACCCCTACTCCGCGGCCGCCTGTAATGCGACATGCAACAGACGGCCAGAAAAATTCGGGGCGATAGAATAAAAGTTTCACTTTAAAAATTTGTAAAATGTATATGAAAGCAAGTTAAAAAGTAGTTTCAAATCTTAATTAAGATTTGAAACTACTTATTAAGTTGCTGGCTAATATTCTTCCATTTAAGGTACTTTTTATCTCGCAAAAGGTAGATTATTTCCATCTAATTTTAGGAAGGCGGTATTTTACAAAAATTTGTTCATTGTGCCTTTTGGCGTCAAATAACTATATAAAAAACTCCTCTGTCTGACGAAAAATAAACTCGTTTCATTCTCTGTTTGAAAATGTTTGGTCTTGTCTGACATCTTATAGTTAGATTAAATTCGAAATGTAGGTTTGTTTTTTGTCTGTGTTACGTCGATACGAAAAACGTTCTTTATATAATATTGTTGTGCCTTCTTATGTCGACGCTAATAACATAATAATGTCATTGTTTTGTTTTACTATGAGGTACGTTTTCCAAATAAACAAGTTGAATTGAATTTTTTTTTTTTGTGATCATTTATCTATCCTGATTAACAATTTTGTGACGATAACTTTAAGTAAAATATATACAATTTTTAAACTTAACATTTGACAATCTTTTGATGTCATATTTAAAAAAAATTAAATTATACGCGCACCTGGCGGTAATCGAACTCGAACCGGCCGCGTGGCAGGCCGGGATTCTGCCACTAAGCTACGGATGCTTGCTGAGAACTACTGTTTGTAGTTTTAAGTACAAGTTCCTGACAAATTCAATTACATAGGTTTCGTTACATAGGAAACGAGTTTACCCCCGTTTTTTAAAAAGTATTCACTTCAAAAGATTTTAATTACGCTTGGCTCAACTGCGTTCCAAACCCTGTGTTTATTCCACTGAAATTGGAGCTTTACACCTTATACTAGCAGTTAATAGGTAGTAATTTCCATTGAATGGCTTTGTTGGAATCCATTTGTGTCAACACTGGTATTTGAATTTGAAGGGTCGTAAAACAGTTATCGCGTAGCAGAGTTTTGTATGTCAATGTTTTCTGTAATTAAATTGCGAAATTTTTTAGTGATTTCTTCAAGTAAAGTTAACTAAACCGTTAATTGCAGTTTAGCCAACAAAATTTACTGAAGCACTATTTGCAGGCATGGTAATTAATTATTTAGATTTGTTATTTTATTTTTATAGAAATCAAGCAATGCATAAATAAAAAAAAAAGTATAAAACCCTCTTATGGATATATTCACCGAACGTGAGTAGTTATTTATTCGGTTAATTTGTCCTTCAGGTACGTATTCCTCCGAATAAATAGCAATAAATCAATTTACTAAACATAATTATGTTTACTGCAGGTATAAATCTATTCTGTTTTACTTTGGGGGTATAAATATTTATTCGCCTGATAAAATAATAATGGCCGCCAAATAGATTATAATACCTAACCTATAAACGTCGAGTATTATATTTGCTCTTGTGAATTTACTTATGTATTGTTTATTAACATTTTGTGAAGTGTACATTAAAGTTAATGGAAGTTTTGTGTGCAATTGGATTAAGATAAAACATTATTATTTTGTGAAACTTTTTTTGCATTTACAATAGCTCCATCGGTCGGATTTTTAGGTGAATGTCAAAATATTCAGCAAAAAGAGCAAGGAGTATAGTGCAATGTATAATAATTTATTCTTTAACTAACTTTTCTACCTGATATTTTGCAGAGTGAATTGAAAAGTAAATTTTATTCTAACGAATAAATTTGTTCCAAGATTTAGTAACTTTTATCTTTAATAGTGTTCGTTGAATATTGGAATAAGTACAATTTTCACTAAAATAGATATATTGGCTGAAAAATGGACCGTGAAATTATTACTTAACACGTTAAAACTTAGATGCATGTCTATTATTAAACCCATTTAAATGGATATCGTCGTTTTTAATCACCTTGTATCTATGCATGATTGTACGGTAAGTACTTTTGTTTTGGATATAATTTGCCAAAAGCAGCGAAGCTAGACAGGCGACCCGGGTGAGCGGTCGGGGTTAAAAGAGTTAACGCAAAGCTCTCAGCCGGTGGCATGGCATCGCGCCTTCTCCGTCCGTCCCCCGTTCCTACACCGTCGACGTATTCGCAGTTTACTTCAGCTGTATTGTCTTCGCAACTGATTGTGCGCTTGGAGTCTGAACGAGGTCTTTCTAAAGCACACCTTACACGACAATAGTTTTATGAATAATACTTTTTAAACGATCACACGGATATTTTATGCCAAATAGACTGCGTTTGAGTCAACATTATTACTCTGCATTGTTTTATTGAAGTGAAAACTTCTTTAGCGGCGTTGTACACTTTTTTTGTAATGGGTAAAAAATGTTAAACTCGCGTCAGGACACGTGACCTGATCAAAAATTCGTAAGACGTTATTATTTAAGTTTTCACTTCTGCCGGCACTCCCTGAGTGCAATTTTTTTTTATGAGATACGTTTAAGAAACAAGTAGAATTCTATTTGTATAGTCTCGTTGTGATCACACCCCGTCTTGATAAAAGCGAATGTACTGCGCTTTCTTTATTTATTTTTAGCTTACATGAAGATCAATTAATTATTTATAAGGATTGGAGAGATTTGGTAAGCAGTGGCGTAATTATACCGTTTGAGGCCCGTGACAAATTCATCAGATGGGGCTAGGGTTTGCAGTTTCGGTACTGAAATCGAATTTGTATTTCCCGGTACAGGGGCAGATCCTGTACCGAGAAATTCGATACTTTCGGTACTAGAAAAATTCACATAAGTTCTAACTCGTAGTTGTAACTTAACAGAAACCCGTAATAGACAGTAAAGAAATTGAGGTAAGGTCACATGGGTGTTATTTACTTAAATAAAACGTTATGTTTCAAATCACCGACGACGATTACAGCATTTACAGTTTGAAAAAAATAGTTAAAACATTTAAATTAGTATAATTTTTTGTAATACCGGAATTCCCGGGAAATGGGTTTCATTTCCCTGTACCTACTGAAGACGATGCAATTTTCAGGGAATCCCCGGGAAATTCAGTATCGGGAATTCCCGGGAGCAATCCCTAGATGGGGCCCTCCCTCAATGTAAAGAAGCTCAACCAACGTTATACATACATTTGTGTATTTGTGTATATTTACTTTAGTAGGTAACTTAAATTAATTTAATACAAAACTAACAAATTTAGTTAAAAATTTAATTCAATGTTGTAATAATAAATGTTAGGATCCTCTTGTGCTGACGGACTTCTCGGGCCGAGAGGCCCGTGGCATTTTGCCCGTTCTGCCGCTCTATTGTTACGCCACTGTTAGTAAGATGTAGTGAGAACCGCCTTTGGTGAGATTTAGCCTACAATTTTTAAATAATTAAAATTTGATATATTTCTGTAGGTATTTTGCTTCATATCAATAAATACATAAGCGTTAATACTAATCTATCTTTATATATAGATTTCTGGAGTGTGTGTTCGTAATTCTTCTACTCTTAAAGGGCCTGACCGATTTTGATAAAACAATTTCTTGTATTTATGTGGTCACCTGAATGGTTCTTAGCTACAGTTGGACCCGACAGGTGGCGCTGTTGTTTGCTCCAGATTTTTTTTTATAATTTTCTGACCAATTTTTTTTTTTATTTCTCACAACGAAAACATAATCCCAACTTTTCAGCCTCCTCACCTCAATATTTTTTTAATTCAACAATTTTTTTATATTTGATGTCTGTGGCGGGACAACGTCTGCCAATCGGGTCCGCTAGTGTACTAAATTTTTGCTGTGAAATAAGAGGAGAAAATGATACGAAATTTTATCTGGTATAATAACGTATATTCTTCGAAATAAAAACTTGACGTGAGATTTTCATTGAGCTCCCTCCCTTTCAAAGATATTTGGTGCGGTTTTACCAAACAACTTCCCCCCATTTTGAGCCACGTAAGTAATGGACGTCCCCAAATACATCACTGCATGCAGGTGACTCTCGTAAGACTGACATTCGAAACTGGGAGCAAAATTCATTCGAGAGTTGAAACATTCATTCATTCTAGTACCTGGGTGACCGAGCTTTGCTCGGAAAGTTAAATAAAATACTGATATGCTGATATCGCCAAAACTTTGAGAACCGTAGGTTCTCTGTCGCTTCTCTTTGTGGAGCCTACGTCTCCACCTTTGTTACAGTCTTACCTCGCGGGGCTGCGCCCCGCTCGGTTGTAATCAACACTAGTCGAGCCTTCGGCTCTCCATATAAGAACCGTAGGTTCTCTGGGGAAGCTTCGCTTCCTTTTGTGGAGCAATAAGATAATATTGCTGAAACAGTTTGACTCCTTTGTGGAGAGGATTGTCGGCCCTTATGGCAATCCGGTACCTGTAAAACTGATTCGCCGTCATCTTGATCTATGATATTGCATCTTTCGCTTCAAATTTAGGTTAAAAATTTATTTATTAAAATTACTCACCTATTGGGCTTTGACATGCTCACTCCTGACATCTGGTGGCTAACATAAAAAATAAAATGTGACTGCATTTTGTCGATCTATCATCTGTGAACAGTACTCCATTCCGCATTCGTACTTTTAAATTCTTATAAAATGAAATAAATAAAAAGCTTTGAAAATAACTGAACTTAAAAAATCAATGAACGTTTGCTTAAAAAGATGATTTTATGTTATCAAGTAAGTATACAAGTGTAACGTTACTATTATACTATATAACCTCATATAGTTTTAATATAATAATTTATTGTCTATAATTAATTTTTTTATCTACAGATACTGCTAAAAAAACAGGATTTGAAAGAAAATGCTATACCTTCAATCAATTTGTCTGGGAAAAAAACACAGCTACTGATCAGAACCATAGGATTCAATTATTGTATGAATTAGGCAATAAAGAAAATGATGATAGTCTTATTGTTGAAAACTAAGATAATAATGAAGTTTATGATGATGATCATAACGACAATCAAAGTAATTATTTCACTAAAAAATTAGTTTTAGTTACAATTTATTATAATTTTCATTGATGTTTGATGTACTGAATCTTTATTTTCCAAATTAAATTTTTTGTTCTTCTTTTCTCTTGTTCCTCTGTAGGTATCCTACGGTTCTCATCAGTAGCTGTGTTTTTTTTCCCAGGTAAATTGACTGAAGGTACTTATAGCATTTATTTTCTTTCAAATGCTGTTTTTTAGCAGTATCTGTAGATAAAAATATTAATAATAAACAAACTGTATATTATAACTATGAGGTTATAATATAATAGTAACGTTACAGTTGTATAGTACTTACTTGAAAACATAAAATCATCTTTTAAAATGTGCAGAGCAAACTTTCATTGATTTTTTAACTGCAGTTATTTTCAAAACTTTTTATTTATTTCATTTTTTAAGAATTTAAAAGTACGAATGGGAGTACTGTTCACAGATGATAGATCGACTAAATGCATTCACATTTTATTTTTTATGTTAGCCACCAGATGTCAGGAGTGAGCATGTCAAAGCCCAATAATAATAATTGTTTATAACTTTCTTTCAAATACGTATTTATTTTAATTAAGTCTCACTTGGATAGTAATTAAAGATTAACTGTCATAATATTTTGAAAACAATTGTTTCATTGTATAAAATTCCAAAACCTACTTACAATATTTAAGTATTTTCATACGTCAAAAAATTGATTTTTATAATGATAAAATTTGTAAGAAAACGATTTTTTCAAGAGATGAGACCTAGCTAAAACGATTTTTTGCCCCCCAAAATCCCTTTTCAGTAAATTTCATCCAAATCGTTAGGGCCGTTTTCGAGAAAATATTTAGGGACATAGGTACATAGGTACATAGATACATAGGTACATAGATACAAGATTAGCTCGTTTAATAATATAGGGATATTAAAATCATTCGATTGTTCCCAAGTCTACTTTTGTTGTAACCTTGCAAGAGTGTCGCTTCTGTAAGTTCTCTTCTGTGAAACAGTCGGAGTTATTTGTATAGTGTGAAGAAGAAACACACGGCTGTTGTTTAGTTTTGTGAAAAGAGAGGAAGATAAATGTTTTATACGTCGACAGGCAGTGAAATGCGTTTTGCACAACGCAGTGTGGAATTCGCATACAAAACGGGAAACAACTGTCTGTTAGCTGTGATGGAAGCAAAAAATAATTCCCATACATTGAGCACGCAGCTCTCTAGATATGCCGTTAATTATCTAACGATTCGGAAGAAATTTTAATTTAATTCTCTTTGAAGAGTCGGTGTTTAAATGAAAAATATTTCAATATATAATGTCCTTGGCCGCTATAGATATAAGAGTGACTGTGTTCTCGTTGCATTCTGCCACTAAGCTGAATTTAAAACAGATTTTTCAAACTCGAAACATTTATTCAAAACAGTTACTTTTTTTAAATTTTTATATCGTTTCGATTTTTGATGTAAAACTTATTTGAGGGCAACACAGATCTTTCTTCGGACGGAAGTTACGTGTTTACGCAGTTTCCGCTATTTAAAGGCATCGATTGACAGATGGCGGCATCAAAGAAACAATCTTGAACATAGCCACAGACGAAAAACAATTTTGTGATCGATTTCAGCTACTTAAAGGCATCGATTGACAGACGGCGGCATCAAAACATATGAACGAAAGGTAAAACATAGCTACGGATGCAAACCAATACACATAGCCAACGTAATTTTTATGAGTGATTTAATTTTATCAGTGAACATTTCCTACAAAGTTAGAGTGGTGAAAACAAATTAATAGAAGTTTTACTCCAACAGCGAGTAAGGGTTAAACGCAGTATTTTTTTTTTCAAAGGACCCCGCACCAAATACACGGGAAAATAACTTTCTGTGAAATTCCTTCTAACTGGGGGGAATAAATCAGTCATTTGATGCTGAATAAAGTTTCCAATACAACTTGGGTCTGAAAATCCCATTATACAGGGTGAGTTTTAAGTTGATGCTTTTTTTTGTACAGCGTGTAAAAATCATATAGACGAGCAAATATTTCAAATAGTTTTTTTATCAAAACTCAAAAATAAGAGAGAAACAGCCTTTCGAAGTTTAAATAAATTTTATTAAATTTTCTTTAATTTTGAGGTCGGTCCTGGGGTTATATTATGTCACTATGGAAATAAGTTGTTATTATCTCTCAAAAACAGAACAATACACATGTCAGTTTTAAATAAGCACCAACATACTTGATAATAACAACTTATTTCCATAGTGATATAATATAACCCCAGGACCGACCTCAAAATTAAAGAAAATTTAATAAAATTTATTTAAACTTCGAAAGGCTGTTTCTCTCTTATTTTTGAGTTTTGATAAAAAAACTATTTGAAATATTTGCTCGTCTATTTGATTTTTACACGCTGTAAAAAAAAAGCATCAACTTAAAACTCACCCTGTATAACTATAGTAAGTGCGTCATATTCAATAAGGTAATCAAATAAAACTCTGAATTTTAAAGTCTATCCAGCCTTATTTATTTTAAACAGTTAGATAATTATTTGGTATCAAAAACAATTAATAAAATTCTTTAAAAACATCAACATCTAAGAAATAATTAAAATTTTCTAAAATATGTCATTTTTATGAGCTTGCAAAAAGTGACCTTTACGATATACATACATGTGTATCATATATGTATATCTCACGGGTACATTCATATTGCACGTTGTTCGTTAAATGCCACAAACAGCCGTTTTTGATAAGGTTTTAACTTTGGACACCGCGATTTTCAGATCCAAGTTGTATTGGAAACTTTTTTCAGCATCAAATGACTGATTCATTCCCCCCAGTTAGTAAAAATTTCACCGAAAACCATTTTCCCATGTATTTGGTGCGGGATCCTTTATACACGTTGAAATCAGATTCAATATTAAAGATTTTCTAAGTTTGAGAACTCGAGGTCACGAAATATCCTTTGGTTATGTGTGTCGCTTTTTTTGAACGGTATTTGTTTTGAAGATCTGAGAGGCAAATTGACAATGTTTTCGTAACGAAGTTATTTTGGACTTGTAATCGTGCAGAATTTAATATTAAATTTATTATTTATAGCGGTCCCGTCCCGGTTTCACCCGGGTGCAAAAGAACGAATGGGGAAGGGAGAGACATGAGTATGCACATTCATCTTAGTTTACCGAGATGAATGTTATGTCCAAATTTCATGATGATCGGAGTTACCGTTCAAAAGTTTTTGTCGATAAAAAGCAGTATTTATACTTTTTTAAGTAATAATTTTTTTTTAAATCAATAATTACCGTAATTAATAAACAGTTTTCAAATGAGCTATTAATTAGGTAGATTTATTTAATTTTCATTAGTCGTAAATAAAATTAAAATATATTTAAATGTAAGCCTTAGAAGAAAGCAATATGGAAAATAAAAAAAAAATAAGAACATATTCCTCCAACGTGGGGCTCGAATCCACGACCCTGATATTAACAGTCGCATGCTCTACCGCCTGACCTAACCGGGCTAGTTATGGCAATTCACCTGAATAGAAGCTATTTTTGAGATACATTTTGCAACATTTTTCATTGATGCTCCGCTCCTATTGGTCGTAGCGTGATATTATATAGCCTATAGCTTTCCTCGATAACTGGGCTATCCAACAAATATTTTTTTTTCAATTTGAACCAGTTGTTCCTAAGATTAGCGCGTTCAACCAAACAAACAAACAAACTCTTCAGCTTTATATAAATAGTATAGAAGTATAGATTATTATTAATAAAAATAATGTCTAAAGTAGTGCATTTTCATAAAGTTGTTTATACACTATTCACCGCAATTACAAATTAATTCGAGCCGAGGAAATAAACACATGTAACAAACAGGAAGTAAACTAAGTAGTTTTATTATATCCAGAGGAGTAATAGTTGGAATAAATAAGTAGACGGCGTGCATTAAAAAGGAGTGGATACATAAAAAGACAAATTTAAGGGCACATAAAGTAACTATGTGTATGCAAAAATCTCCATAAAAAGTATACACAGTGTATACTTAGGCACCTACGTCCTACATAGTAAAATGCAGATATATTTAAATGACCGCTTAATCATCTTTATGTCAAGGATTGTAATTAGTTGCGTTTATAATATAGCTCTGCCAAGTTTCAGTGGAGGCAGTAAAAAAATAATACGTATGAAGCAACTAACTTAAATAATAAAGCGACTTCGCCAGTGTGTGCCTCTTATATTCCCAATAGAGCCCTAAAGCAATACGTTATGTGGGGATGAACGCTTCATGCCCAGTATGGTACGAACCGTTTTGTACAGATCAGGCTTTAGTAGTGAATATTTTTATCTGTTTTCACTTCGTTGTTAGATAACAGAGTCAGCTGTCATTCGGCTATCGGTTAAGATCTGTCAAATGGGAGAAACTTTTTTAAGGGGGATTTCTAGTGTAAAATCCTATTTTTAACACGCTTATATTATTAGCTTGACCAGTATGTATGTATGTAAAGGAATTTTTCAGCGTTATTTTCACTAATTTCAAGAAGTCTGATTAACTTGAAAAATTGCACACGTGTCAAGGGCCAACTACAATACAATTATTTCATAAAAATAATTTTGAATTTGAAAATTTTGAAAAAAATTACTTTTGATGTCATTTTGAGACTAAAAATTAAGAAAATAAATTATAGTTTAAAAAAACTAAAAAAACACGCTTTAATAGCAAACCGAACTAAAAAGTAGAAAATAATTATTAACGAAATAATTCAATTATAGTAAAAAAGCGTTAGGTGCCAATTACTACATTTTCATTATAACTCTAATTTTATAAATAGCTACCAATGAAATAATTGTAACATTTAATATCAAGCACCCCACGCTTTTTTACTATAATTGAACTATTTTGTTAATAATTATTTTCTACTTTTTAGTTCGGCGTGTTTGTTTAATTTTTTTTAAGTATAATTTATTGATACCTAATTTCGCGATTTTTTTTGGGAAAATCAGGTAAATTCATTTAAGAAAGTCTTGGCGTCTTTTTATAAAAGATATAAGGTACAAAAACTCGTTTTTTTTTAAATTCTAACATGAGGGCGTTTCAGGGTCATGAATCTACCCCCACACAAAAAAAAGACAGTTGTAGGTACCTGTTTTGATTTTTAAAATTTTTCTGAAATATGTCAAAAATATTTCTAAAGATATCTGCTCAGGATCTGAAAAAAAAGTAATTTGTCTTGTGTGTGTAATAATGAGTGTGAAAAGAATATAAAAGTGATAAATTAGAAAGGAGGCAGTCCCAAATTGGTGACTGAAGAAACAGTACAGAAAATAAAAGATCAAGGTCGTTTAACTGTAATTTTGAGATGATCGTAGTTTCAGTTTTTGGAGATCAAAAATTAAGTATAAAAACTTTGTATGTTTTTTCTTGGTGAAATATTATTTTTTTCTATTTATTATTTTTTGATAATAAATTACCTCACAACTCAAAAGTCAGTGAAGCGAATTTAGAAATTGTTTCACTGTTTAAAAATCTACTTCTTGACAGGTAGCGTATGCTTATATACTAACTACGATAAAGTGGAATGAGCAGTAAGCGAAAATAACGATTTATACGTGAAGAATAGACAGATAGTAATGAATTGTGAAAATTTAAAATTATATTTTCTTTCATGATTTTTGAAACATTTCTTTTATTATTAAAAATATAGGTACCTACGACTTTGTTTTCTCGGATGCTATTAATAAATATCTAAAAATAACTCGAATGTAATGCAGAGTAATAATAAAACAAAGTTCATAAAAATTGATTTTATTGATATAGGTGCTTAAATACGGTCATATAGAAAAAGAAACATGTTTTATTAAGTGATATTTTCATTTTGATATAAAACAGTGCTAAAACTAATATGCCTTATGTGTTTGATACAGTGTGTGTCAAAATGTTTTGTACGGGAATACTAAAGTTATTATCCAAATACAGATTTAGACAACTTTACGCATGTCTATACCTACTATAATATTATAAAGAGAAAAGATTTATTTTTTTGTTTGTAATGAATAAACTCAAAAACTACTGAACCGATTTTAAAAAAATTTTCACTAACAGAATGCTAGATTATCACTGAGTAACATAGGGTATATTGTTAATCGAGTTAAATTAGAAATACCTACGAAAACTCCAATAATGTAACCCAAGGTGTAAAAAATTTACACATAAAACTCCTTACATCGCATGCGCTGCGAAAATATTATATAAAAAGGTAAAGTTAGTAAGTTAGGATGTAGGAGGTAATCTCCGAAACTACTCATCCGATGTCAAAATTTTTTTCATAAATATTTAGAATAGACCTATAGGATAAACATAGGCTATACATTATCGCGTGAAAATAAAAGCGCTTTTCGGGCGACGTCGAACCGGGCCGCTAGTTCGTTTATAACTAGAGAATCACCGAACCGAATACAAATTTTTGCCTTGTATTATCTTTTGTATTTTTTTCATTAAAAATAAGTATTTGAAGTTAATTTGTATCAAACCCAATCTATAATATATTTTACCTCGAATTCATTAATTATTTTTTAATACAGATCTAAAGATATTAACGTTATCAAATTATCAATCTTTCAAATTTTTTTTTGTACTCTCATCGACGGCTCTGAGTGTCGTTTTTCAGATGCGGTTTTCGTAACACTTGTTATGGAATAAATGAAAAAAAAAAGTATATTGCACCACAAGGGCCGAAAGTGTGATATCTTGCCCTGTGCGCCATGATGCCTGAGGCAAGGGCAAGGTATCACGCTTTCGGCCAGTGTGGTGTATCCCATTTTTCTTCATAGTTCGGTCGTAAGCACGCTCATTAAATATATACATTAATTAATTACATAAAAACACAGATAAATTCCAAACAAGAAGCTTTGACGTTATACGTAAAAACAAGAATGACAGCTGTTCACGGCTATTAGCTAAAAATGTAATTGGGGTGCTATGAAATCGACATCAAAACGACAGTTGATTATTTTTGCTTTACTACCGCACGAACGTACAAGGAGTAAATGTTAGACTTTTGCCTTACAATTGGTGCCGAAAGTATGCACTTTCAATCGAAGTATGAAGAAAAAATATTATTCTGTTTCCGAACTCAAAAAAGGTCATATAATAACCAATGAAAAACTTTTTTTTAAGTCAGTTTTTTTTTAATATAAATTTTTGGCTTTTATACATTTGTGTATTCAGCCACTAACTAAACTAAAATTTAAAACTGATTAAATGTAAAACTAAAAACACAACACAATTATAACGGGGACATAAGATGGATGGACCAAAGGATAAAGGATTCAGGGCCACAGAAGTGCCTCGGACCCAACTCGGCAGGCAAAACTAACAAGAGGTCAGGAATAAGTCAGTTAAAAACGACGAGATATATCTTTGGCTGCATCCGGAAAATTAATATTTATAACATTTTCACGTTGATAAACAAATTTTTAATTATAATTTAAAATAGTTGGTAGAAGTTTTGTTCCAAAAATATGTATTGACGGAGATTTATTTGGTTGAGGAACAATTGAAAAATAAGCTTTACCAGAGTATTGCTTGTGGCCAACGTTCCGAAAAATATATTTTCATCTTCAGTTGATTTAAATGATCACGTATATTATAATAATTTCCACAATTTGCCATCTCAACTTGCATTGAGGTATGTTATAATGTTTAGTTTTATCTGATCTGTAATGTATATATTTGTAAATAAATATTTAATATTTATAATGAACTTCCACAACACATTTCTAAACTGAAAGATTTAAATTTAAAAAAAACTGTAAGCAAATATCTAATAAAAAAGGCTTTTTACTCCATCCAAGAGTTTTTAAATGAACAATGTTCAGTAGCTGATTTTAATGTGTAAACTTTAATCTATGTATATTATATCATGACTTGTTTCATATACTTGTAAGTATAACGAAATTAATAAATTACGATTTACGATTTACGATAATTTAGAAATCAAAATAATATTAAATGTAATGAATACTATACATGTTTATAGGCCCTGAAGATGAAAATATATTTTTCGAATCGTTGCCTACAAGCGATACTCTGGTAAGGCTTATTTTTCAATTATTCCTCAACCAAATAAATCTCCTTCAATGAGATAATAATACTTAGTATGAGCAAAAGAAGGCAGTGGTAGGTACATTTCAAACTATACATTTTGTCGTAACTTGTATAAACGCTTTTTGTCAAAGTTGTCATTTAGTTGATGGCGTTGGTATAACAAAGTTGAAATTAAATGTGACAGCAAAAGAAACCAGCCAACTGCTAAAGACTCCATGATTATGACAGAACCTGTATAACGCACTGCCGCGCACAAAATACGACCGCTGTGATGAAAATTACTTTTAATATTCAGTTGTATATCAACATAACCATCTCGCGGTTATGTGGTTACATATACCGGCTACAAAATTTACTCATAGAACTTTTTATATGTTTCGGTAAGAGTGTAGTACTCGTTATATAACCCAGGCGGCAGCACCGGTCGTTATGTGTAGCGTCGTCTGTCCGCCGTCAACTTTATGACGTAAGTTCTGTTTGCCTAGAAAATTCATATGTGTGACGTTTTCAGTTGGTTTAATAGACATTTACGAATCTATACAGATAAATAAAATTGAAGTGTCTGTAATGCCAAAATAACAGCTTTTTACTAAATGCATATGAAAGTACATACGGTACTTATAATAAAAACACAATTTTTAAAGTTTTTGTCTGTCTGTCTGTTTGTTCCGGCTAATCTCCTAAGCGATTGGACTGATTTTGGCGGGATTTTCACTTCAGATAGCTAATGTTATAAGGAGTAACTTTAAAAACTGTAGTTCGTCAAAGTACATTCGCATTGAAAAAAAATTGATGTCAATAATTAGATTTCACATTGTTCTAATTTACAATACTATATAAAAAAAATACTTTCCAACAATGTCAGTGCCGGAACTTTAACCCGAAACTTCTACTAACCGCTTCCCCCTCCAACGACTTAATATTACAAATGCTGCTTGTCGCGCGGGCTGATGGTTGTGTCTCGACGCCCGCTTTAAAAAATTGTTTTTTAGCAGTTAGATCATACTTTTTTGTCTGCTTAGGTATTTTTTATTTGTTCCTCTATATATGTCGCCGGGATATTGTCAAACCCGTGATATTATAATTTCACTTAGTGAAATTATAATATCACGACTCTGTGTCAATCGTGATATTGTAATTTCACTAGTGAAATTACAATATCCCGGCGACATATATACCTAATACATATAGCCAAAAATTTCACTAATTTTGTCGCTACCGTGTTTCATCACAATCGCGTGCGGAGCAAAAAATGCGGGCGAAAAATATATTATAAAATATTTTTTATTCTAGTGAATTCTAGTTGTAAGCAAATCATTTGTCTAATATTAATTTTGTTTCTTATTTTGTTTTTGCTCAAGTCGTAAACGTGTTTTCTCGGCGAATGTACCGTAAGTGGAAAGAAACGTCACCGGAAGTCAAATAAAGCAGCGGAATGTAGCTCTAGGAAGAGGAAGAGAAGGGCTGCTCTCCTGCCGGAAGGAAGGGGACGTGATAATTTCTACCTCAAATTAGTATGTGTGTTCTTTTGATATTTACGACATATTTTTAAAAATTATATGGCCCAAAAACTAAGGTGAAAAATGATAAAACAGCAGCATAAAAAGTACCTTAAACATTAATGAAACATAAATTCAAATAAATGCTTACATACAATATTATAAAATTTCCACACTTCTAAAGTAATTATTTGGGTTTTTTACGATTATGCTAAATTTTTCATTTTTATCTACAAAGTATTATGAGCAACGGTCTAATTTTATTTAAAAAATCGTAGCTAATTTGTCTTCGAGCTATCAATATTTAAATTTACATTAAATTTCAGTTGTAAAAAATTCATTTATGCTGTAATTTAAACGTATAATGTGTGAAATAAGAAATTCAAACCTATTGATTTTTTGTTTCGCCCATAGCATTGAATGTTCAAATTACAGTGAAACATTTTTTTAATTATAAAGGTGTATCGTATTCTGTAGATCAAATAATTATATACAAGATATTTTCAAACATGGAGTTTAACAACAATAATCCATTTCACCCAGCTCATTTATATAAGTTAATCTTAATATTTTATTATTATATGTATTCATAAAAGTAAAATAATATTGTTTAATCATACGACCACCAGGCTTTATATTAACTTTACATGAAATGAGCCATCCAATTAATTACAAAGATTTTTGTGTTATTATAATTAATTCATATTACTGAATATATTACAGGAAAATTGGTCGTCTGGATCTCAAGGGTCGCATTTGTATAGAGTCTAAACAAACGACCCACCTCACAGTTTGTTTGAAGTTTTTTTTATTGAATAAGAAAATCCACCTGAAGCTAGATATATCAACTAAGAGCAGTAAAAGTTTAAAGAAAAGTTTTCCGATTGTGACTATTTAATTTACGTATTCTAGATTTTTATGGTGGAGGAGCCGGTCCGACACCCGTTCTTCCATCATATTAACTCGTGCGAATTGCAATACAGAGATATTTTTAATTATTGTGGTTGTTTAACATATTATTTATAAATTATAATTATTATATTGACATTAAATTTGTTTTAGGTGTGACACTTCTTCCCCAAGTTCATTTAATAATATTTCCCTATATTTATAATAATTATTAAAATGGCTCTAAAAATTTAAATTTGATTTCACAGTATATAAGAAAAGATGAAGTATGATTAAAGAACAAAATTATATTAGCGGACAGATGTAAAAAATAAATTCTTAGAGAGAAAACTTGTCTCAAAGGAGAATGTGTGAAAAGAGAAAATTCGTTACAAGGCCACCGTTGATAATAAAGTAAATTGAAAAGATTCGAACAAAATACTAATTTGTTCTACAGAAAAGTTTTTTCTTTTCGTTTCGTAAAAAATTCTCAAAGAGTATTACAAAAAACTACACAATGTTTCGTCTCATAAATAAAAATTATTCAAAAATACTATAAATCATTAATTTCATACAATACATAATAACTATATATTTTTAGTACATAGAATTTTTATTTACTATGATACGATTTTATAAAATAATAATAATTTTTATGCAAGCATGCCATGCTGACAGAGCTATTTTGATGCTACTTCTTTAGTGACGCCACTGTGAGAACACAAAAAAATTGGTCCAAAAACTAAAAAAAATCTTGGAATTGTTTCAAAAACAAAATGTGCTCCTAGCATAAAAAATGAATGGTTTATATTTTCCACACGGTCTTATTGATTCTTAATTTAAAAACGTAGGTAATATATAAAAATTCCGAGCCATATTTATTCATAGAAAGATATTTTCTATTTTCTTTATTATCAAATAAACCTTAAAAAAATTATTAAATAAGCTAAAAAACTGCATAAAAATACTCAACCGAGGTATTTATTGCACATACCGCTAAACTAGCGGTATGTGCTTTATTATCGCTTTGTGCATCAGAGCTGACTTTCGTTCAGATAAGAAGTTATATCTAAGTTAATTTCACACGAAATCCATTCAAAATGAAACTTTTTGAAAAGAGGAGATTCTGATCTATAAAACAGAACCATTTTTAAATCAATTCGAGTTCATAAATACTATTAAAATTGTAATTGAAAATCACAAACAGCAGTTGTCGGTTGGTCTGTACGTATGTACGTACGTACGTACGTACGTACGTACGTATGTACGTACGTCACGACTCTACAGATCGCAATTTTGGTCGGATCCCCTTGGGTTATATTTTATTCACTTTGTTTACTATCAGACCAGAACCCTATTTAAATTCACTAAAATGTGTTCAGTAGTTTAATTTTTATAAACAGTTTTTTTTTTATTATTTTTGACAGCTAATTAAAATAAAAAAACAAAAAACATAATAAATATACTCAATTAATGTAGTATGATACGTAAAATAACTGCTACACTTCTATACCATAATAACAAAGGCGTTGTACGGCATCGGTGTGGCCGAACGGTTAAAGCGTAAGTCCTGTAATCCCAAGGTGCCGGGTTCGATTCCCGCTGACATAAGATTTTTTTTTTTTTATATTCCATTTTATTCCACTTAATTCCACTTAATATTTATATATTATATATAATATATTTCTCATATATATTTTTTTTATTATTATTTTTTTTTCATTTTATTTTTTTCATTTTAATTTTTTAATTGTTTTTTTTAATCTATTGCACATACCGCTAGTGTAGCGGTGGGATATTCTTGAAAAATAGTGTTTTGGGATATTGTGTCTATAAAATGCGTTCTTCGATAAACTAGAAAGTCAATAAACTAGGACAAGAAACTCAAAAAATAGGGATTTTTGAGAGCAAAACCCGTGCATAATTGCTAAAAAAAATTTCTTATTTTACTAATGTTTCTCGTATATTTTTATTTTTTTTTTATTTGTTTTAATCTATTTTCTCAATTTTTTTCATTATAATATAATGTACAGTGGAAAACTTGCGGGATGTGCACTTTTGGTTTTGCCAACTATTTTATTTATATATCCACATAACATCTACAGAATATAAGTATAGCTCATGAAATCTTGTGTGTGTGACTATATATAAAAAGCTCGACCGAAAACAGCTGCCGGCTGAGCTTAAGTGACGCCACGTCACGTGATACAAGAAATAAAACACTGTAAAAGTTCATGGACTGCTTCATAGATACGTATTTATATCTATATATGCAAAAAGATAAACTTAGGTCTGGATTCTGTGAAGTAAAAATGTTTTGTTTTTTGTTGTTAAATAAAATTGTGAAAATCAATAATTTGTCGCATTGCCCTGGAAATAAAAATATATTTATTTGGTCCATAAATAGATTTGAGTTAGTGGCTTAAAATTGAAATAAAGTTTGGGTTATACAAACGCTATATACCTATTTAAAGATTTACTGTTCAAACGGTACGTACTATTATTAAATCAATTATACAAGATTTACGTTCAAATAAGTTTGATGTTAATAATATAAATGTAAACTTTTGTAATTTATAAGTCTCCAAAGATTAACAGATTAAACTTCGAAATGTTGACATTAAATTACCTAATATAAGGTTTTGAGAAGCTTATATATTTTTGTGTGTTTAAAACAGTACAAAGATAAAATATCTTTGACCTTTTTCTAATCACATTAATATACAATTACGCGTTAGGTAAAATGTGTATTTGTCTGATTGTTCTTTTGATTTATTATTTATTTTATTAAATATCACTTTTGCTAAAAGCCTAAAAGAACATATCGAACACATCTATAATCTATATAAAATTCTCGGGTCACAATTTGGGCCGCACTAATCTTCGAAACCAATTAACCGATTTAAATGAAATCTGTAAATTCGTCTTGCTTGGTGCAACTTACGCTATAGGATAGTTTTTATTAAATGTTTTGTACAAAATTGCAGTGTTTTCTCAAAAGAAACTGTTTTAGTAACATGTAACGACATCTGATAGAATTTGATCAAAGCTATTAGTTCAGAGCAAATCTGGTAGAATTTGCTCAAAGCTATTAGTTCAGGCGCCGGGCCGCAAACGAAATACATTTTGCAGAATTATATCTATCGCACAGGGTGAACCGGGACGGACCATTTGTATAATATATGTTTATACTGTCCATGTTTATAGTATAATATGCCTTATGGCAGTAGCACTAATGACCTTGGCAGTCGCAGCATATTTTTTTCCTTAAATTAAAAAAATCAAAAAATCATCAGGATTGAAACATTGTGGCGCTATCAATAATTGTCACAAGCAATTTAATTGTTTATTTCTTTGTAACTGCAGAACCAACATTTGGCTATAGAATACACAATTCGGGGGACTGATGGCACGGAACACTAATTGTGCAAGTATAGCTTGTACTAGACAACCTGCGGCTCTTTTGATGTAAACCTGCAGCTCTCCAGTTCCATGCGCTAAAAATAATTATTTTATCATATAAACCTTTAAAAATCGTCCAATCGATCCATGATTGTGTACCATGTCTATCTCTCAGCCATTTCCACTCGCGTCTCACCCGCACCGCCCCTGTCGCGACGTGTCGTCCTCTGATATATATACTGGGTGCGGCAAAAGTTTGGAAACGGTCCGAGGGTTAGGATTGCGAAAAAAAAGTTTGGCACAAAAGTTGATTGGTTTTCAGTTTGCAATCGTTTGGTCACTGAATCATCCCCCAACCCCTCACCCCTCACGTGGGGGTGAGGGTGACTGAAATTTCAAATCGCGACCCCAATTTTCTTTCGCGGATTCGGGTTCAGAGAGCAAAATTAGGCAACTTTTGTTCGAAAAATTTTTCGGCCAAAAGTTGCCTAATTTCTCTCTCTGAACCCGAATCCGCGATGCGAAATTTCCAAGTCACCCCCACCCCCACGTGGGGGGTGAGGGGTTGAGGGATGATTCAGTGGCCAGACGATTGCAAACTGAAAACCAATCAACTTTTGTACCAAACTTTTTTTTCGCAAAACTAACCCTCCGGAAATATCGGACCGTTTTCAAACTTTTGCCGCACCCAGTATATATTATACCTATATAGTTGGCAAAACCAAAAGTGCACATCCCGCAAGTTTTCCACTGTATGATAAAAAAATAACAATTAAAAAATATTTTTAATAAATTTAAAAAGATTTAAAAATTTAAAGAAATAAATAATTAAAAATTGAAAAATTATTTTTTTTTAAGTTTGCAAAAATAAAAAAAATTAAGAACTATACATAATATATAATATATAATTAATATCAAGTGGAATAAAATAAAACAAAATAAAAAGAAAAAAAAAAGAAAAATATCAATGATTTCGTAAGGAATCAAACCCAGGACCTTGCCCTTGGGATCCAACGGCATAACCATTACGCCACGGCGGCCTAATACCTGTAGTGGTGTTATCACGGTATAGAAGTGTAGCACTTGTTTTATGGATTACATTGTATTTACACAGCAATTATTATATTGTTTTTAAACTAATAGCTGTCAAAAATAATAAAAAATAAAACTGTTTATAAAAATTAAACTACTGAACACATTTTAGTGAATTTAAATAGGGTTCTGGTCTGATAGTAAACAAAGTGAATAAAATATAACCTAAGGCAATCCGACCAAAATTGCGATCTGTAGAGTCGTGACGTACGTACATACGTACATACGTACAGACCAACCGACAACTGCTGTTTGTAATTTTCAATTACAATTTTAATAGTATTTATGAACTCGAATTGATTTAAAAATGGTTCTGTTTTATAGATTAGAATCTCCTCTTTTCAAAAAGCTTCAATTTGAATGGATTTCGTGTGAAATTAACTTAGATATAACTTCTTATATGAACGAAAGTCAGCTCTGACGCACAAAACGATAATAAAGCACATACCGCTAGTTTAGCGGTATGTGCAATAAGCAAATACTATAATACTGAAACGAAAATGTTTAGCGGAAATGTTTAGTGAGAAAATTTGTAAATTGTAATTTTTGGCTCTTCCGTCTCAAAACGTTGCCGACCCCTGTACTAGACAGATTTTTTAGTATGTTGCATAGTAAATCATTATGCATTCATAACAAGTCAATATTTAGTAAAAAAAGAAAAAAATTAGAGAATTCAATACCTCTACGTATATAATTACTACTGAGGTTTGTACATTTTTGGTGTTAGGGATATTGCAGAAAAGTAAAGCTGGAAGAGAGGAAAAAGTTTTAATCCAATTTAAGTTTTTCTCTGCTAATGAGAAAAATACGCTTAGCGTTGCCACCAACCGGGTTACACTTCAACTTAGGCATATTTTTTCTTTCTTAAACGTTTTTACTGGCATTATGAAGAAAACCGACTGCTAAAATTGTCAGTTTACAACAGTATTTTCTTTCAAATTTATAACGAAAATCAGCCCTAATATATACAGGGTGTATTACCGGAAACCGTACATAGGTAAAAGCACACAGTACAAATTAGTTAAGATCAGATATTGCTTTTCCCTCTATTCAGAGGTCTATACTAGTGATGGGAATAATCGGATGATTTTAATAATCGAAAGGTTGCTACTCGAATGATTTTGATAATCGAATGATTCATTCGAAATGTTACCTTCGAGATGTTTCATTACAATGAGTATAACAAATATTCTCGTAGTATTTAGTTTACTATAGGTAGTTACTACTTACCCACCTTAATACTAATATATTACAGCACACATTAAAACACAAAACTTTTATTTCATTAGCAAAAATAATTAACTGGAAGAAATACATAATAATATATATTATATAAAACAAATCATTCCATTTCAATAGCAATATTTCAATTTATACTATATTTTTATTTTTACTAAATAATTAATAAACTATAAAATGTAGTGTGGTACTGTGTAGTGTGTACATCTATTTCTGGTAGTCGTAAACGCATTACGCAAAACACTGCAATAAAACCAATTGAGAGATTGGACAAAATTCTCTCGCGGACAGAATTCACTCATTGTATATCTCGAAAGGTATATTTCGAGTGGTTTAGGACGTTCTCGAACGATGTTACTGGTTACCGCAAGCTAGCCGTGAACAGTGAAGACAAATACAAAATGAAACTTCATTCGACCTAAAATATTAGTTCGAGGCATCGAGCTTCGATTGAATTCATTCGCAGTATAAACACATTCTGAATGAAGTTTGCATTCATCTCGACTTAGAGGTCTCGATTCTTTAGACTATAATAGCTAATACAATAGAGTAACCTGGATGCAGTGCTTCATAGAACAGAGGCAGATAAAAGATGTTACTACTTAGTATATATCTACTTACTAAAAATCATTCGAGTGATTTTTAATAACCTCTCGAGATATTTCGAGATATTTTAATAATCGAATGATTCTGTATTTTATTTCGAGATATTCCCATCACTAGTCTATACCATGGTTACCATGGTGTACGTATACAGTAACAAATGCATATTGCTGTTCATTTGACTCTTGATAAAAAATATTTTTTGTTAATAAAAAATGTTTCATTTATAAAAAAAATATTAATTTAATATTGAAGAATTGATTACAACTGGTTTCTCTAATTATGCATTATTATTAGTTATTATTGTTATTAAATAATGGTTAGTCAGCGTTACCATGGTACCAATTCTCATATGTGGTCAAAGTAATCGTTGATCCTAACTAATTTGCACAATGGAGTTTTACCCATAGATATATTATACTTAAGGTACACGAGTGAGCCATGAAAGTGTCTGCTATTCAGAGAGAGAAAAGTTCCTTATCTCCATGGTAACTAATAATACAAAACAATGCTGATTTGAGTAAACATATATAATGATACGGAACGTTTGCAGGTTCTCTCTCTGAACGGCAGACACTTTCAGTTATGGCAAGCATACCCGCTACCGAACTCTAGTAGGTACTTATATCTCTCTATGGTTTTCCCTATGTTCGGTTTTCTGTGATACGTCCTGTGTAAATAAAAATGTAATGTTCGTTTGTTAAAAATCTCAAATCTCCGAAAGTTCTCCACAGATTGTTTTGAAATTTTGACACAACATTGCATTCGACTACGCGCGTGTTTTTATATACCTATTACTAGCGGCCCTGTACGTGCTTCGCTACGTATAAAGTGAAATAATAAAACAATTTAATTGGAACATCTATCTATCTATCTATTTTATTAA
The DNA here is from genome assembly GCA_963575645.1 of Xanthostigma xanthostigma. Classification (NCBI taxonomy): domain Eukaryota; kingdom Metazoa; phylum Arthropoda; class Insecta; order Raphidioptera; family Raphidiidae; genus Xanthostigma; species Xanthostigma xanthostigma. The sequence goes on from OY754468.1 coordinate 22,417,126, forward strand.
TTGCTAGCTATTTTAAAATATACATGGGCGTATATGTGTATATGCGTATAGCTTAAAGTGTTCGTGGATAACTGGTCTTTAAAACACTTGCTCTATTTCGAGCACTTCGGCTGCGTCGTCGTGCCGAGCACTCCGGCTGCGCCGTCGTGCTCGAAAAAGAATAGCGTAAAGTATTCGTGGATAACTGGTCTTTAAAACACTTGCTCTATTTCGAGGGTTCACTCCGGCTGCGCCGTCGTGCTCGAAAAAAAAAGCATTTGTTTTAAACGATATTCAGTTTTTTTACATCCTCGATCTAGATATATGGTTGTTAAGTTTTCTTAAATAAGGATTCTTAAATTTTCTCTTTTTCCGCGCAATTTTTAAATTTTTTATGTCATAAGAACCTTCTCCTGACAACAACAAACACAACAATATTACAAAATAAATTTAGGTTATACCTTAACCTCAGCAACACGTGGTGGTTATGCTATTGAATTGTAGCTTATATGAAACGTTGCGCCATCTATTGAATATTCACTCAATCCAGTCAACAGGTATCGCCATCTGTTAGAATCCTTTGGAGCTAACAGATAATTATGACTGTCAAGGAGTAGGTAGTTTAGGTTCAGTAGTTTAGGAGTTCATCGCGGACAAACAACGTGACACGTAATTTTTATATATAAAGATATAGATGTCACACCTGTAACAGGTAAAAACATGCTTTTTTTGAAAAACAGCGTCATCTGTTGGACTTTAAAGCAATACACGCAATACTAAATACTTTATCGCAACGGGAGCGCCATCTGTTGGACGTTAAAGCAGCGCATGCTATACTAAATATTTTATAGCCACGCGAACGCTAACTGCTGAACATAACAACAATACGCACGCAAACCAAACTAAGCCACTGCTACGCGCGGTCGGGTACAGCTAGTATATAATAAAACACAAAACGCACATTTCCCGACTATCAAAAAATTATATTGACAATTTATTGACATAATCGATCATAAAAGAAATAATGAGACCGCTCTTCCACAAGGAATATACGATTATGACGCCACTGTGACGCTAGATTCTATACACATTGTTTCAAACCAATAATGCCATATAATTTTGACAGAATTTTTGAACGCAACGAAAAAACATTTTATGATTAAAACTATCCAAAAAAGTCTGTGTTTATAAATGGATCAACATTTTTAATAAAATATCTGACAGTATAAAAAATATCGAACCATTCAGCATTTAAAATAAAAACTTATTTTTTCGATATTTCTTAATGTTTTAACATGTTTCGAGCCATCATTTAGTGTCTATTTTCTCACGTTTTGTATCCAAATTATCTAAATATGCAAATTAGTGAAATTAGTGCAACATTTTAAAGTATAGCTACTGGTAAACACCCATTATTACAATGCTATATTAGAAAAAAATATTTTCTAACAATGTCACTATCGGGAAATTAGTATTACTAAATATTTCCTGATAGTTCTTCAAACAGTTTATGAGTTTGAGGGGGAGGGTAGTGCAATATAATTATAGAAATAAAAGAATAATATACATATTTTAATTTCATATATCTATAATATACAGAATGTTTCAAAAGTCCCGGAGCGGCTGAATATCTCAGAGAGATTAAGTTCTTTTGAAAAATGTTGCGAATTAAAGTTGCTCAACTCATTGTAATGTATTTTGTCGGTCACAAAAGTTCGTCCCAAAGTGGTGCCACCGTGGGGGGCAGGAGGTAACTCTGAAATTTTAGATGGCAACCGCAATTTTTTTTATTGGCTCGAGTTATTCGAACAAAAAAAAACATCTTTTGTCCCAAACTTTTTTTTGTTCAAGCTACAGATCACCGAGTACGCGGGGTAAAATTTATCGTGTCATCCTCACCTCCTCAAATAAAATTTATTCATTTTGTAATAGGTCAAGAAATGGTAGTCGTTTACTCGAGCTTGATAAAAATCTTAAAGATGTTTGTCGATTTTAAAGTGGAATTTGCACAAAATGAACAAACTTTATTTGAGGGGGTGAGGATAACACGGTAAATTTTACCCCGCGTACTCGGTGATCTGTAGCTTGAACAAAAAAAAGTTTGGGACAAAACATGTCTTTTTTCTGTCCAAAGAACTCAACCCAATAAAAAAAATGCGGTTGCCATTTAAAATTTCGGAGTTACCCTCTGCCCCTCTACGGGACCGAAAAATACATTACAACGAGCTGAGCAACTTTCATTTAACATTTTTCAAAAAAACTTAATCTCTCTGAGATATTCAGCCGTTCCCGGACTTTTGAAACACTTTGTATATAAAACAAAGTTCCTCCGCCGCGTCTGAATGCGATAAACTCAAAAACGACCGAACTGATTTTCATACTAATAGAGCAATAGGTAAACTAGCAAGGTTTCTGTATATAATTTGTAAATACTTTGTACAAAACAGCTTAAGTATGATGGTGTTTTGTCAAAAAAAAAAACTGTTTTCGTACGCTTACGTGGCTAACGCTGACCAAATCTTTAGACATCAAAACAATGTACTTGATAGTTCTGCTGTGTAGATGGGAGGGCCAAATATAATATTTCCAGAACAGTTTTGCACCCGGGTGAAGCGGGACGGGACGCTAGTATATTTATACAATATTACTTTTTATTAATAAATTAAAAATGTAAAACGCATGTTGTATCTTTTATTTTACTTATGACAAATTCGACTCTGTAGTCTTCTGAACGATTAAATAAATAAAAAAATTGGTTGTCTGTAAAGTCGGTTTACGGACGATAGTTTTACGTGATAACGTATTCCGTAATACATAACCTAAACCTCCCAAAATTTGGTTTCAATCCGCTTATCCTTGGTGTCGGAATGATAAGAAATGTCAAAAGTGACGTTTGCAACTTACAAAGTATTATGTTCTAATAATAATTAGTTATTCCAATAGTTAACTTAGAAGGCTTTGCTTTCACAAAATACTAATGTCAAAAAATAAACATTAGAAATGCAGCCGTTTTCATGTTAAGACAAGACATACGTTATTTTCTAATTTCCATGTACGGCAAACAAAGACGACCGACCGCGTCGCGCGCGCGCCATGCAATAGACAACAATGCATTTATACAGCTATTTTTCTATATAAATTTGTATAAAATATTTTTCTATATAAATTTGTATAAAATATTTTTCTATATAAATTTGTATAAAAAAACTGTTTAGGCAAATTCTGTTATACGAAATCTATGTAAAATGTTCTCCTCTTTCGTTTAAGACTGGTTTCAAACCGATCTGATTTAAATTGAGCGAGAAATTAGCAAAAAGCGTCAGGCGGAACGTTACGCGTTATGCGTTATGCGTTACGCGTTACGAACGTTACGTTACACTTTTTCGTACATGCAGCCGGTGTTTTATCAATTTATAATATTGGTGATTCATCAATTTATAAGACGTTATCACGTCAAAAAATATATGGTTATACAGTAAGTAGATGAAACTTTGAAGCAGTAATGAGGGTAAAGAGTAGAATTACTACACCTTGAAACCGAACAGGAAACCGACAATAAGCTTACAGATTGTGGTAGGCTGAAATAGAAATATCAAAAGAAACAACTCACAAATAACACAATTAACAGTCGATAAATAAACATTTAATTATTCAGTTCCGAAAGTGCAGTAAAAATTATACAATTGAAAAAAATTAAAAGGCATTTACTGAAAATGCCTGCTATCGACTATATGTAGTACAGCAGCGTAATTTGGGTTACCTGCATATATTTTTTCACAAAATTAATAGATTTGTATAATAATTCGAATTTATGATATTGCATCTTTCGCTTCAAATTTAGAGTAATTTTATTTAATTAAGTCACTTACCATATAATATAATTGTTTTTTTGGCGTGATAACGTCTTATAAATTGATGAATCACCAATATTATAAATTGATAAAACACCGGCTGCATGTACGAAAAAGTGTAACGTAACGTTCCTAACGTTCCTAACGTTCGTAACGCGTAACGCATAACGCATAACGCATAACGCTTAACGCGTAACGTTCCGCCTGACCCTGTGCGTGCTTTTTGCTAATTTCTCGCTCAATTTAAATCAGATCGGTTTGAAACCAGTCTTAAACGAAAGAGGAGAACATTTTACATACATTTCGTATAACAGAATTTGCCTAAACAGTTTTTTCATACAAATTTATATAGAAAAATATTTTATACAAATTTATACAGAAAAATATTTTATACAAATTTATATAGAAAAATAGCTGTATAAATGCATTGTTGTCTATTGCATGGCGCGCGCGCGACGCGGTCGGTCGTCTTTGTTTGCCGTACATGGAAATTAGAAAATAACGTATGTCTTGTCTTAACATGAAAACGGCTGCATTTCTAATGTTTATTTTTTGACATTAGTATTTTGTGATTTGCAAAGCCTTCTAAGTTAACTATTGGAATAACTAATTATTATTAGAACATAATACTTTGTAAGTTGCAAACGTCACTTTTGACATTTCTTATCATTCCGACACCAAGGATAAGCGGATTGAAACCAAATTTTGGGAGGTTTAGGTTATGTATTACGGAATACGTTATCACGTAAAACTATCGTCCGTAAACCGACTTTACAGACAACCAATTTTTTTTAACTTTCTTTCGTATTTAGTTTAAGTCTCAAAGATTAGCTGTCATAATATTTATAAAACAATTGCTTCACTGTTTATAATATAAAATTCCAAAACCTACTTACAATATTTAAGTATTTTCATACGTCAAGAAATTGATTTTTATAATGATAAAATTTGTAAGAAAACGATTTTTTCGAGAGATGAGACCTAGCTAAAACGATTTTTTGCCCCCCAAAATCCCTTTTCAGTAAATTTCATCCAAATCGTTAGGGCCGTTTTCGAGAAAAGCACGCACAGGGTCAGGCGGAACGTTACGCGTTACGAACGTTAGGAACGTTACGTTACACTTTTTCGTACATGCAGCCGGTGTTTTATCAATTTATAATATTGGTGATTCATCAATTTATAAGACGTTATCACGTCAATAAATAAAACATATACGTAAATTTTAAAACATCTATATAAAATGCGAAATGATTATTGAGTATTGCTTCCGTCGTGTGTTCGCGAATCGATGCACCTCTTTTTTATATGGGCGATCAAGTCTGTAGAAATAATGAACACGGTACTAGGTAGTTCTGTTTGGTGTTTGTCTCCATTCATCCAATGAACTGTGTCTGTTGTATGATTTCTAGCAGTACAAACAAAACACAATTGTAATATTATGTAAGTACAGTCATAAACAAAACTGACAATTCATTGTACTATTAAATTAGATTGTTAGAATAGATTATTATGTCACCTTAAACTGGAAATAGTGCCACTTGCGGTCATTCGATATTATTAAAAGAAAATAATGTTAGGAGTTGCACCACTTGCGGTCAAAGAAAATTTGATAATTTCTAAAACAGCTTCGCATCAACAGCACCCCGTAATTGTGTTTTAAGGAACTCCGCCATAGCCCCTTCGCTTTTCATTGCGCAACATTAAATAAAAAATAAAGACAAATATTGGCTTTAGTAGGTACCTAATAAGAATTAAAATTAGTTGTGCCATATTATTTTGATTTTTGGTAAAATCTGTTAGATTGCATTCGGAATTGTTTAGATGACTTAATGACTTATTCTTTCTATAGGAAATTTGAATTGCCGATTTATAAAATTATTTTCTTGACCGCAAGTGAGATCATCCCTGACATTATTTGCATTTTTAACCGACTTCAACAAAAAGGAGGAGGTTCTATGTTCGACTGTATATTTTTTTTTGTTTTTTTTATGTATGTTCACCGATTTTTAGTGTTAGATTAACACTAAAAAGAGAAAAATAAAATATTTTTAACAAAAAAATTGAACCGACTTTACACTAAAAAGTAAAAAAGAATTGCGTATTGAAATGTTTTGGAGTCGGTGTCAGCCAAAATGAAATCTATTCCGAGAACTACACCGACTGCAAAACATTTCAATACGCGATTATTTTTTACTTTTTAGTGTGAAGTCGGTTCAATATTTTTGTTAAAAATATCTTATATTATATTGATTGATCGCAAGTGGGACGAAATTGTTCCGACCGCAAATGACACGACCGCAATTAGGAAGACACCCTAGACTGATATGGTAGAACAAAATAATTAAAATTCAAGAAAATTTGATTTTTTATCAAATTAGAGTTTGGCAATTTGATCTCGAATCGGGAAAATGAATATCTGAATTTATAGCAGAACTTATTTTATACTTGACATTTTACTAGATTTATAACTTCAACTGCTAAATCTACTTTCAGTATGTTAGGTGCAGTACAAAAAAAGAAAAAACATACCGAGTTGGCAACATTGACTTCTACTGTATTTTCTATTTCAGGTACGTTGGGTTTTGTGTTTCGTCTGGTGAATAGTGTTAGTTGTGTAATTCCATTTTATAATTAAACACATCAAATGGATTGCAATTTATTGTTCTAAACTGTTTACACGAATGCTGTTAACGAATTATATTTGAACTTTTAAAGGCCGCGCACACTTGTCAACCTTCAACCTACACGATTCGCACACTAGACTAGCATAAACCAGTAAATTTTAATCATAGAAATATTATGAGTAACTAGAGTACGCTAGTGCGTATGCTTGCTATAAGTGAAAGTGTCCTCAATTAAAAGAGAGAACGCTGCAGAAAACCAGAAATTTGTTTACTCAAATCAGCTTTGTTTTGCATCATTAGACATAGAGATAAGGAACTGTTCTCTCTCTTAATTGCAGACACTTTCACTGCTCTCTCGCGTACTCAATTGTAATATCTCCATGATTTTAATACAGGTTTCGTAATGTGCGGTGAACATTTTCAAGTAATCTTATTAATGCAAATTAATTAAATGAGGACAGCGTGCTGACCTTTGGATTGTACTGTCATGGGTTCGAATCCTACCTTTGCTCATGGATATTTTGTGTTTGTCGTTTAGACCCAGCTTTGATATTTTAACAAGTTTCGCCCCCCCCCCCCCCAGCTGACGCGACACTATTTTCTGTCGAATGTTCTCGCAAACTACAACAATGACTGCAGGTAGCATGTTTTTTGTAAATCAGGTAGCCAAATCCCGACCTTCATAGAATTGCCTTAAGAAGGCAATGCAAGTGAAGGAAGGTTCTCGGAACATTCGACCAGGCGGGGGTCGAATCTATAAATACGGCGCGAGTCAGTTAGTCAGGGACAGTGAGATTTCGTGTGTGAGTGAGTTCATAGTCCAACTCGTGTCCGAAATAAATAACTAAATAAATAATCTCTTGTATATAGTTAATAAATAAGTGTGCTAATTAAATTTTTATGTGTTACTGTGTTGTTAATATTTTGAGTACCTACATAGATAGTGACTTGTATTCTTTATTACTTATTCTCTTATTTTGTTAGTTAGAATTTGCCGTTTTGTTTCTGTTACGTTAGAAAAGTACATTTCGTTTTGTTAAACGCTTGTTATTGTAAATAATTATTTCCACCACGAACTAGAACAGTTTTGTACAACATTTAAATATACTGGCTTTATACCAAGAGGTAGTGCCACCCCCAAGTGATATTCTCTTGTATATGCTCTATATATGTGGATAGGTATATACAATTGGATATACATTAAAAAAATAATTAATGAAAACGACACATCGCCAGCACACTAGATCGGTCCAGCACGGCTAGACAGAATTTGCAGGCGACCGACTGACAGGCCTTTTTGCTTCGTTCTGTGTTGGTCGTGCAGATTCGTGCTTGAAAATTGTGCGCGGTCTTTTAAAGGTAATATTTTGGTGCATTGTTAATTAAATTTGCGCGATCCACGTATTGGTTTATATTTGACAGGCCGGTGACAAAATTAGATTTTTTGTTTACTATGTGGAATAGAATAATTAATTTTGATTCATTATTTTTTTTAAGAGTCATTGTTGTTTGTTTACCTGGACTTGATTACTAATCATTTTTAGTTCATTTTTAATTAATTTTTATTATCAATATGACAATTTTACTACTTGTGAAATTTGGAGTAATATTTGCGATTATATATATTTTTTATGATACAAATCTTTGTCGACAAAAGACCCCGCACAAATCTTATGGGATTTGGTTCTCGGTTAAATTGACCGAAAATGGTTATATTTTATAGTTTAAAAGTCACTAAGAAAAAGTGTCAAATAGATTTTCAGCTACAGATATGTTTAGCGAGTTTTTAGATATATAGGGATATCCATTGAATTCACAATCTTAAAAAAATCCTAAGCTCTAGAAATATGTTTTAGAGTGTGCTGAATCCGAATATGACATTATTATTTTATACAGCGTGATATCTTCCAACATTACCTAGTTTTCGATTATTTTTCTATTTAAAAAAAAGTACCAAAGTTGAACATGAAACATGTTTGTGAATTCAATGGATATCCTTATATCTAAAATTGCGCTAAACATATCTGTAGTTAAAAATCTATTGTTTTTTAGGCAATGCGTTCATTAGCACTTTTTCTTAGTGACCTTTAAAATATAAAATAAAACCATTTTCGATCAATTAAACCGAGAACCAAATCCCATAAAGCTTGTGCAGGGTCCTTTATTGCTTATAAAGTAAAAATTTAACAAATTATTACTTATTTATATACGAAAGTTTGTTATTGTTGGAAATAAATAATGCCACAGTAATAATTTTATCATTTGTATATGTAATAGCTTAATTAAGTGTATCGAACTTATCAAGATATTATACCTATATATGTCGCCGGGATATTGTCAAATCCGTGATTTTGTAATTTCACTAGTGAAATTACAATATCACGATTGACAAAGATTCGTGATATTATAATTTCACTAAGTGAAATTATAATATCACGGGTTTGACAATATCCCGGTGACATATACATCTTTACAATAAATAAAATTTTATTTATTGTATAATATAATCAGACGTTAAACAAAGATTTGAATATATAGGTATCTCTTGTTTAAAATTATTCCGTGTAACATTGCGTACAGTCGTTTCGTCTTTAATAAAATTGTTTTAAATTATATATTGTAGGTAAACATTTACGTAAACTAGCTATTTTATAGAGGGTAGTGCAAAACATAATTAAACTGTTCACATACTTACATAAGTAAACAGTAGGTAAATAGAAATAAAATAAATGAAAGAAACGTTAGGAAACATTTTAATCAAAAAGTTCATCATAGAATTTTTAAATTACAAATTGAAATTTTATGTCCGTAAAGAAATATAGTGCTTAACAGAGATTGGAAACTTTGCAGTCTTCACAAGGCAAGGAGAGAATCTAAAGGCTGATTTACGTTTGTTCAGATCTGTGTAGTCGACGTGAGGACAGCCTTTAATATTTAGGCTTAGGTTTCAAGGCTCTGTTTAATGAGGTGGCAATACCTCAACATGTTTTTTTCGTGTATTTGTTTATATAAAGTATTTTGCACTTACATCTTTAGCGTCAACTTGATGGCGGAGCCTACGTTCCAGAGGCAACATAAGGCGTAGGCGACGTGGGTCACCGGCTACGGCCTCGCGGTACAAGGAGCCTCGCGCCTCAAATGTTGTTTGCAATAGTTTGCATTAGGTAATTAAAAACCGTGACCGCGACGAAAAAAAATTAAATGATCCTGCGAGTAGGTGAGAGCAGTGACTTCCAACCTTACGAATTGTATGAAGAGTTAACGACAATGCTCTCTTTACCCAACTTCATTAAAGATGTGAAACATCTGCTCCAATAGCTTGAAAGTTTAAATATTTACATAGTCATTCGAATTTTGCTTACAATAGCGGTAAGTACAGCGTCCGCTGAAAGGAGCTTTTCAAAATTAAAAAAAATATAATGGGTCAGGAAAGACTTTCAGCTTTGGCAGTTTTATCTATTGAAGCGGATATAGCATCTAAGATTATTAAAGAATTCAGTAAGGTTCAAAGTGGGAAATTTCTGTTTCTTTATTTTTTATCAAATAATATAGTTTACATTTATAAGAATAAAAATTGAATAGTTGCATCTATTTTTATTTTATACAATTCATCTCCTTGCGTCACCAGAGGGTTTAGACCCAAATAACCCTATAGCTCTTGGAAAAGAAGAATTAGTGGAAATAAAAGGTTGCTAAAGAATGACACAATTCAAAAACCTTTTTCCTTGCTTATTCGAGTAAAAAGGTAGAAAAAGGGTGTAACTAATTATTTGATACGGTCATGTGACTTACCGACTAAAATAATTGCTGATTTCTGGTATAGGTATTTAGAAATCGCCTGTTTTAACAAGCGAGGAATTAACAGTACCTCGAGGTAATGTTTTTGGACATGCCGGTTTGAGTTCAGTTTCTTTTTCATGAGATAAACAGAATGACTAATTGTATTTGAAAGTTACGGTATAACGGACCTAAATTAAATCAGTGTGAATCGATACAATACAACTCATCTTCAGAGGAAGACAAAAAGAAGAAAAGACATAATTTAATAAACCAGATTCAATTTCATTTCAATACATAAAGCGTATCTTGAAGTTAAATTTATTGATTTTGTACAGATATTATTTAGCAAATGTATTTACACAGTATTACGGTTGTAATCTTTAATCATCCCGTTAATACAACGTTATATTGTATCAAATTATTTCTTTGTAGGCTTTCGTTTTGATATAACAATCCTAAAAATAAGATATGCTTTAATATTTAAAGCGAAACCGTTACGGAAAAAACCGAATCATATGAATTGTCTTTTCAAATCCATGATGTTATTTTCGAAAAATGTGTTCATGGTATACAGAAAAACGAAACCGTCAAGTGATCTTATTTCAATTTGACAATATATATAAAAGGTGTTTCAATAAAAGTGCAAGACTTGAATTGCGCGGCATTTTGGCTGTCATAAAGACAAATTGATTTTGACATGACAGATCAATAGGTGACAGGTGGGAGTGGAGCATTACACGTCCTGATTGTTAAATATTACCTATTATCAAAATGGAGAAAGTGTGATTGCCACGATTCGTAAAATGCGTCCAATTTTCGGTCGAAATATTGTTTTTAATTCATCTACTGTATAAAAAAAATCGAAAGAACTGGTTCAGTTAGTGATGTGAAATACACGACAGGAGCTCGTAGAAGTTGTTTTTAACAAAATATCTGGCCGAGAATCCAGGGACGTCGATTCGTCATCGTGCGCAAGAATTAAACATTACAACAGCCACTCAGCGTATTTTCACTAAAGATTTGCATCACCGTGCCTACAAAGTCCAATTGACTCAACAACTTCTGACAACAACAGACCGTACACAGCGAAGAGAGTTCACTAATTGGATCCTTGAACAACAAAAAGTTCATGCGCTAATTTTGTACTCAAAATCATTCTCAGTGCGATTTTACACCTTTGGACTTTTGGCTGTGGGGTTATTTGAAGTCACAGGTTTTTGCCAATAAGCCCGCGACCACCGAAGCATTGAAGGCCGAAATTAGACGCTGTATCAACGAAATATCGCCACATAGATTATAGTAATACTATTATTCCAAAGGCCAAAAGAGTACTCGTATGCCAACAAAGCCGTGAAGGCCATTTACCAGATGTGTTGATCAATACATCATTCCCATATATCTACTTTATAACCCAATAAATATTTCAATGCTTTACCACAGAAAATCTTGTTTTATTGAACCTTTGAATATTGCACTCTTATTGAAACACCCTATAAATAGCGGATGCTATAAACTAACTATATAAATAATGGCGGCCTGGTCCGGTTTCACCCGGGCGCAACAGATATAATTCTGCAAAATGTATTTCGTTTGCGGCCCGGCGTCTGAACTAATAGCTTTGTATAAATTCAACATGATACTAAAACAGTTTTTTTTGTTTGCTTTTAGAAAATTCTGTCATTTGGCGCTACATGTTACTAAAACAGTTTTTTTTGACAAAACACCGTAATTTGATGCAAAATATTTAATAAAAACTATCCTATTGCGTAAGTTGAAGCAAGCAAAACACATTTACAAAATTTCATTAAAATCGGTTCAGTGGTTTCGAAGATTAGCACGAACAAATATCGTGACACAAGATTTTATATATTATATAGATAAAAAATTAGATCTATATCGACATATACACCCTAGTGGCTGCACGTCTTCTTAAATAAAAAAAAATGAGTGTTTGTAACCTTTACGCGTGTTTTATCTAAAACTTATTTTTTTGGAAATATTCACCCAAAAATTAAATTGCTTGTAAATTAAGTTAGGTTAGCTGTGTTTGTTGGTTTGGGTCCGTAGCTATGTTTCACCTTTTATTCAATGATGCCGTCATCAGTCAGTCGACGCCCTTAAATAGCGGAAACGTAATAGCAACACACGCAAACCAGACTGAGCTACAGCAACGCGTGGCCGTTTACAGCTTGTACCCTAATACGTGTTTTTCAATTTTACTACTGCACCTGAAGGAGCTCTAGACTCTAGAGTATCTCTGTATTGGCTGCCAGTTAACTCGATATACATATAATTTATTTAACGCAAACCAGTGTTTTGTATAAACGGCTTTACCTGTTCTTTTTTAAAGTAAATTATAGCTCCATTTAAAACCAAGGTAATGCATTACTCAATGTACTCGTATAGAGCTACCTGCTTATATACGAGGTGCATTCAGATATAAGCATTGATTTTGTTCAAATATGACTAAAAGAACATTAACCGGGGTTTTGTTGAAACACTTTAAAAAACTGCGAGTTTCTCTGCCGAACCGATTGCCTGTGACTTCACTGAATCCTTTCAAATGGACAAGGATTTCGAAAAATTTTAAATGAAAACAAACATTATCACACGTGTTCAGGTACAGAAAATAGTAGGTACTAATCACTGAAATATAAATAAATATACTGGAACGGGCACTGAGCGGCGGGAAGCGAGCCGAGAGAGAGAGTAGATTTGTGGAGAGTCTGTCTTTGTCGTACAGTCAAAACCAAAAACATTTTCTCCTGTGTTCACCTTATGGTAGTGGCTCAAGGGACCCGAGACAAGTAGAATTACTATGATATTAAGGTTACATTTTTTTTTCTTAATATTCAATTAATTACTATAGGCGCTATGGTCATCACTTCTTCTAATAACGTACTACAACAGCACTGCGAAAAAAGGAATAAATTTTTGAGATGGGGTGTAACGCATGCGATGTGCTGTATTGTGCGCAAGCGCACAAGGACAGAGTGAGACGGACTCTCCACAAATACTCTCTGTCTCTACCGCGTTTACCGTGCATGGGCCAGGCATGGCAGTGCCCCTTCCAGTATATTTATATTTCAGTGGTACTAATAGTTTCCCTCCCAAGAAAGGAAGGGGAAGAAATAACCTGAAAATTCGGTCCCAAAATTTGTATGTACCTGAAATTACACATGAAAATTCTGTCTCGTCGTGGTCCGGGCGAAACATTTTAAGAGAGGGTCAGTAAAATAAAACTGTAACATAGAATAATTTTCTTTTATTAAATAAAATTGAAAAAAATATATACATTATAGACAAAGTTTAGCTTCTTCTACGTCTATTTTCTACGCCCAACCGAAACAGCAGCCAAGTATATTGCAGGGGCTTACACGAATTAGCGTTTGTCTTCTGAATACCTTCAAAATTCTATCGCGCGTTAGTGTGCGTTAAGGCCGCTGCATACGAGGCTGGAAACACTGCTTGGACTTCTGTTGACTGGCAGGCTGGGTACGAGACTGGAAATGACGTCACAGCGGGTTCACATGCTACCTCACAAGATAGATTTTAAAATTAGAACAGGGGCTATTTTTCTTGCTAGGTACTCTGCTTGCTCTGAGGAAGAACCAATCAGGAAACAGTATCTTGTCACGTGGGCGACATGAACAAACGCCCACAAAGCAACATGGTGTCAGACAACAGACACGTTTTGCTCTGTGTTTATATTTGAATTGTCACTGCGCGCGCACCATATCCATCCACAATCTAATCTTGAAAAGACGTCTCGTGTGAAGCGAGCACAAAAAAGCAATTAAGAAAACCAGCGCTAGAAAGCTAGTAGTGAAATCTAGCAAGGAATCTAGCGGTAAATCCAGCCTCGTGTGCAGCGGCCTTTACATCTGAATCTAGAATTGAAGTGCGTCCATCCATATATTGTGCTCTAAGATTATCAATATTATGTAATAGTAATTATTTAGTCAATACGTCAATTAGTGCTGCAGATGCAGATTGGGCAATAGCAATACTGAAGTATCAATAGTCTGAAGCCATTTTATGAAAGTTCCACGACGTCGATCTGGCTTTAATAATTCATACATGAAATATGGGTTGGTTTTGAGTTCACGGGTTTTTTTTAACAAACCTCGTGTGTCATGCACTTCTTGCTACCAGTATAGTAAAACTTTATGTTATTTATTTGCCCTAAAGTTGGTATCTACTATGTGTTCGTCGATATACAATCTAAACAACAAACCTGCTAACACAATACATTATATGTGTAAGGCCGTTTTGCACTATTCAATCTCAACTGAACTCTTTTTATCACGGAATTATTTTCAGCACAATGTAATGACGATTTTTATCCTGTCGAAAATCGACAGAGTAAGGTCACCAAAAATTTTATCTCAGAAGTAAAAGAAGTATTTGTAATTGTTTACATTATTATAAACAAATAATTAATAATTCACAGGTATTATTCTGAACTTTTTCAAATGCATTAATATTTTAGAGAATTTACACTTTAAAATATGGTGGGACTCTATGGTCCAAATTATGAAAGACAGGTATCAGTTAGAGTTAAAATGCTGTGAGAATCGGAAAAAAAATAATCAAAACCATTGCCCTTATTTTCACAGTCCTAAAAATGTGTCAGATGATAGTTTATATTATAATTACAGCTGCAAATATAGTCTGGCTAATGTGGAACGGTAGACTCGTCCAACGCTCGTCAGGCACGTTCAATGAACTATCTGACTTGTGAGTCTGGCGGGGCTTTCGTAATTGTAAATGACGTGTATTTTCTATGAAATTATAGTATTATTTATCATGTGACAAATTTTCGAATCCGTGATTTTGTAAATCAGCCAGACTTACTTTTGATTATAGTTTATGATAGTATCAAATGATACGTTAAATTTCAAGCATGGGAAAATAAGGGTTACGGATTTCATAATAATAATAATAATGTTATTTTATTTCATACGTACAACAAAGTATAAAGGAAATCGTCATATAAAATTACAATAAAATCTACGACACAAACTCATCATGCATAAAGTCTTCGTAAGAATAAAAACATTTAAAAAGGAGAAAATTCCTTACTTTCCTTTTGAAAGCAACCAAACTTAAGTTCCTTATTTCAGAGTGTAGTTTGTTAAAAAATTTAATTAATAAATCGGTCAAATTTTTGCATCCGCAAATTTTTAGCCAGACTGACTTTCCTCCACTTGGGATGTGCCAGACTATTATTTTCATTAATAAAATGATTTACTTTAATTTATGTCAAATATTTATGATTGGGAAAATAAGTAGACTTGTGTTTTATTTTATCTAGTGAACCCATCCGAAAATTTTAGTCAGACTCGTTTTGTGTCACCTTCCGATTAAACTATTTCATATTCATCGACTGGGAAAATAAGTACAAAAAAAATTTACTACCTTCTGGACTATAACAGCAATACACGGAAACCAAACTGAGCCACTGCAACGCGTGGCCGGGCACAGCTAGTTATTAACATATATTACGAGAAATTAAATATAACTCGTCAGGCTGTTTGCAAGATATACCTATATACTAAGTAAACAATTTGGTTCGTATAGTGAAACGTAAGCTTTACAATCGACTGTTATAGTTAGAGTAGTGACCGTGTTCTCTTTTTTTTTGGTTTTTTCGTATCCATTATGGATTTATTTTCCAGCACGTTCCATGTTAACGCCATATACTATTCACTGTTAGCCCACTTTTTCTTCAACCTTTTTTTCTGCTATAACAATTTTTTGCTGAAAGGTGATTTTAACTTTTAATTTACATAGTCAGCAGCATTCATTGAAATTATTTATTGATTTAATTCGATTAAATAAATATTCAAACTTTTTCTGAACATTTCGCATAATTTTTATGACTAGTTAATACTTTTAATTAACAGAATTTGAAGTATTATTTATTCATTTATGGTTAACCACGTTTTTCACTGCCCATCGAGGTGGAAAAATTGGATGAAATTAACAAACGTTAAATATTAATTAATTTTATGAACTAAATTCACATTTTCAACACTAGCTGAATTTTTCATTATTATTTAACACATTAACTTTATAAAGGTAGTACCTATATATTCAAAGCAAAAAATAACACACATTTATTAATTTATTTAATATTATTTAATTGTGCAAATCTGTATGAAAAATTGTGTGTTCGTTATTCAATCATGTATCTGCATGACACTTTGGACCCGAACTAACTTATATACTACTTTTTAATTCGAACGATTCAAGACTTCCCGAGGAATAAGTTGAAATTTTATGTTGTTTGATACTTCATCACGACTAATAGGGACAACCGATTTGAATGAAATACAGAATCTTTGTGACTAGAATAACACATAACCTCAATTTTGTTCCGGCCAAACAGGCAAGTAGAATCATTGAAAATAAATGGAAAATTTGACGTTAGTATTTTATTTCGAATGCGATTTTTAATCTTATCACCATAATTCCATTTTCGTCTTATTCCCTATAGCTCCTTTTCATGCATGTAAACCGGTCGTAAAATTAACGATTTCAGGTCAGTGACTAGAACTGTTTTTTTGACGTGATAACGTCTTATAAATTGATGAATCACCAATCTTATAAATTGATAAAACACCGACTGCATGCACGAAAAAGTGTAACGTAACGTTCCTAACGCGTAACGTTCCGCCTGACCCTGTGCGTGCTTTTTGCTATTTTCTCGCTCAATTTAAATCAGATCGGTTTGAAACCAGTCTTAAACGAAAGAGGAGAACATTTTACATAGATTTCGTATAACAGAATTTGCCTAAACAGTTTTTTATACAAATTTATATAGAAAAATAGCTGTATAAATGCAATGTTGTCTAATGCATGACGCGACGCGGTCGGTCGTCTTTGTTTGCCGTACATGGAAATTAGAAAATAACGTATGTCTTGTCTTAACATGAAAACGGCTGCATTTCTAATGTTTAATTCAATTTTTGGACATTAGTATTTTGTGAAATGCAACGCCTTCTAAGTTAACTATTGGAATAACTAATTATTATTAGAACATAATACTTTGACAGTTGCAAACGTCACTTTTGACATTTCTTATCATTCCGACACCAAGGATAAGCGGATTGAAACCAAATTTTGGGAGGATGTTTGATATGCAAATATGAAGTGGCCTATTGTTTTTGGGGAACATCGGCGCATGCGTAAAAGAATATATCTCTTATAATGATGTTTTATATAATAATAATATAGTTTTTAAAACGGTTTTTACTCTATCTATTTTTACTAGAAATTTTTGTAAATTTTTTGGGGAAAATCGGCGCATGCGCAAAAGAGATACATGCCATAGTTGTTTTTTATATAATAATAGTGTACTTTTTATAGTGTTTTATTATTCTACTTAATAAAATTTACCTAAATTTGAAGCGAAAGATGCAATATCATAGATTCGAATTATTATAATTATTATATAAATTTAGGTTATGTATTACGGAATACGTTATCACGTAAAACTATCGTCCGTAAACCGACTTTACAGACAACCAATTTTTTTCGATAAATAAAAGTAAAATTCAATAATTTCAATTTTTCATATTACGCCAGGTAGAGAGGAACCTGTGAACTTGTGAACAGTACACAATACAGACGAGACGAGACTGGTACCAACTGTTAAATAATAAAAAATTTAAAAAAAAATTGAACCGACTTCAAAATATGCACTAAAAAGTAAAAAATAATAATTATTGTTATTTTTGGAGTCGGAGTCACATCGGAATTCGAAAGTAGCAATTTAAATCTTACATGTCTCTAGTTCTCGGAATAGATTTCATTTTGGCTGACACCGACTCCAAAAATAACAATAATTATTATTTTTTACTTTTTAGTGCGTATTTTGAAGTCGGGTCAATTTTTTTGTTAAAAATATTTTATTTTTCTCTTTTTAGTGTTAGATAAAGTATTGCAATGGGTAGGCCAAGTATGCGTGCCTTTGAAATTTGAGAGTTTTCCTCGATTTCTCCGGATTCCATCATCAGATCCTGACTTGATTCCGATGGGACCACCTCGGAAGTGCATTCTTTCGAATAAAAAAAAGTTTAAAAATCGGTCCATAGTTGACGGAAAAATTGGTGAACTTACATAAAAAAATAAACTAAAAAAAATGAACAGTCGAACATAGAACCTCCTCCTTTTTTTGAAGTCGGTTAAAAATAATAAATATTTAATTATTTCTAATATTTTAAAATTGTTGTTATTGCTTTTACTGAAAATATATACGATAAAAACGTGAACTTAAATAAAAATACGCATTTCTTGGTAATTTAAATATCTTTTAATATGCCAATTAAAGTTGATAATGCTCTTTTTAAAAATGTATCGAGCGTTTAAGCGTTTACACTTGACTTTAAAATTCGTTTAATTTTTTTTTAATTGGTGCTAAGATGTTTTAATGATCCTGCTAAGCGAATTGGAAAATTTCTGTAATACACACGATACATATCTATACAGTATTTTCAATAGCGAAAAAAACGTGTTTTTAATTTTACAGGTATTTGCCGCTACTCACGGCTTCGCACGCGATGAGATGAAACACGGCAGCGTGAGCAGTAGTTAAGCCATCGGCTCCACCATATTATAGTCTTGCATCACGGGGCTGTGTCTCGCTGGGCAGCGACATCAGTAGGGGAGCCTTTGGCTCCACCGTATTTTTTTTGCCAGATACCTTCAGGGGTGCGCACAGCAGCTCACCAAACTTTCATTATAATCGGATGAATGATATAGAAACGCACACGTAACAAACAAATAGAGATTCATTTTTTTATATTAGATTAGCGGCCCATCCCGGTTTCACCCGGGTGCAAAATTGTTCTGGAAATATTATATTGACCTTCCCATCTATACACAGCAGAACATTCAAAGTACATTGGTTTGATGTATATGTAAAGATTTGGCAAGCGTTAGCCATGTAAGCGTACCACATCGTCATAGTTCAAATTTATACTGTCCTAAGTACAAATAATGGTGTGTATCAATGCCATCCGATTTCGATTAAATTTACCCCTATTTAGCCACCCCCAAAACTCATGAAAATAACAATTTTTTGCAGCGTATGGCATTATTGTTATTTTCATGAGTTTTGGGGGGTGGCTAAATAAGGGTAAATTTAATAGAAATCGGATGGAATTGATACACACCATTATTTGTACTTAGGACAGTATAAATTTCGAATGCCATTCGATTTGAACAATTTTTAGTGTTTTTTTTACTTATTGTTGAAACAATCGAAAAAAAGGGTTTTTCGGCGACTTTGAGGGGTTGTTTCTCCGAAACTGCCCATCAGGATCAGATGGAAATTTTTTCCCAACGTTTAGTGGTGTCAATCAGTATGCTCACTAATTTTGAAGCGGTTGCCTTTTCACTTTTTTTTTTTTTTTTGTTCGCTAGTGCAAAAACGGCCCACGTGTTTCGGCTGGCAAAAAATTTTTATTATATAATTAGGGTATTTCCTTCAATGCTACCGCATTTTTATCCGGTTGTCTTTTCAAAAATTTTTCGATTTTGCCCCACCCCCATATCGCCGCCCCTGTCCATTTGGGGTCACTTTGGCCGCTACTCACCACTTAAAGGCCCAGATTACCACTCGCCATCCGGTTGCCTGTCCGACACCGGATTGACGTGCCATTGCTTTGAATAATTGGGTACATCATTAAAATTAACGGTTGCGATAAATGATGAAACATAAAAAAATCACTTAAGTAAAAAATTAGCAAGTATTTAATTATAGCTGTGACAGATTAAGATTATGCAAAGTGTTTACTGTCATATAAAAACCTCTCGAAGAAATGGTAAATCGATTTAAAACTGTGCATTTTTATTGGAGTCTAACGACGTCAATTATTAATATAAAATGCAAATGACAGTTAAAATGTTAAAACTTGAAGGGCACGTTTAATAGAGTGATAGTTTTTATTCCGACGTTTCCAATAACTGTAACAGGTTCTTAATGAAATAAATATATATTATTATTATTATTATTAGAAACTTATATTGTTTTATAGGGTTTTCTGGCGAGACGGTATAGCATCCCATGTTTAATTGTAGATAATATATTTTCACGGTGACAATTTTATATCGAGTATTTTTGTAAAATGTTGGAACTCTGTATCGATATTATTTGATTCGGCTTGATTTAAATATGTATTCATTAAAATTTCTTTATTTCTTTGATTATTTTCTTCTTTATTTTAGTATTTTCTTGAATTGTAATCTAATTCGAAGTTATGATAAAAATTTCAAGTCTTTATCTCATCAGGAAGTTAGTTTAAAATCAGTTAGAAAGTTCCGCGCTATATATACACGAAAAGCGTTAATATAAACGGGTTAATAAAAAAGAGCATCTATTAAATGTTCGAGATGACACTAAATGAAAAATGCAATATCGTCACAATTTGGTAGCGGACATCTCATACTTTAAAAATTCGTGAGAATTATAAAAAATGATTTTTATTTATTTGTATAATAAAAAGTTTACAAAACATTATTGTATTGTGAAAGATCACATTTTTGAATAATTAGAAATAAGACATAGAAGATCGTCCTACATGAATTTTAACGTAGGCGATGGAACGAAAATTATTGTGTCACCTGACATAATTTAATTTGCTTTTGTTGAAATTATTATTAGATTAAGATTTAATTAAAGTGAAGAAATATGCTTGAGCTTGAAATAATTTTATTCAAATAAATGTTTTCTAATAAGCTATAATAGATTTTCTAAATGTCTTCTATTAATAGCCAAACAGTGCAAGTATTTGTCAACTTATGTTTATTACAGTTAACCACACAAAAAGCTACGTTCCATTACTTACGTGAAAATAAATCTAAGAACGTCTCCTATGTTCTATTCCTAATTATTCAAATCTGCGATGTTTACTTTGTAAAGTATTCATCCTGTATGTAGAGTATATACAGATGTATTAGAACATTCGTAAACTGAAAATAAACAACGGAAAATTGAAAATAAACACAGAAGATTTGATAAGGCCGTATATATGAGAAAACCGTAAGTGATATGTAAAATATTGTCATGAAAAGAAAATGTATTTGCTGTATATGACGTTTTTCTAGCTGACCCAATCTTTCGATTGTTTTGCAAAAATAATTGCATTTAAAAACCTTTAAAATAGTTATTTTTTGTTTTATAATTTTCATAATTATTACTTTGTGTATTATGTTATAATTTTTAATGTAGTAGCAGCAGCCCCGGATCTACGATTTTTTCGAACCGGGGCAGAAACTTGAGAATGGCGCCCCCTCTCTCCAGCGTTTGAGATAAATTACTTAAAAAAACTCGCAAATATAATATAATGATTGGCATTCCTCGTGAATGGAAAACCGTCAGAAAACAAGCAGATTGAGTAATTCGGAAAAAGGACAGATTGGGTGTGGTTTCAACCATAATATTATATTATTATGATTTTGTCGCCCCCTGAAACTGCTACCCGGTTCTCCTCTAGATCCGGGGTTGTGTAGTAGTAGAAATATATTGTATGCATGCATGTTGGGGGATTTTATAATTTTGATTTTGTTTGGTTCGACGTTTTTTATTAATAGGTATACATTTAAATTAATTCTACATTTCAAATAGATTACATATCATTTTTTTGAGAATTTTGCGGAAGCTTTTTTTGTAATAAAACAAATTTTCAAAAGAGATGGCGCACATAAAATTGACTGACACACAATCTCCCTGACATTTTAACGAGCCACCTTTTACCATTCCAACCCATAAGTGGGGAATGGTACTAGTTAAGATCAAAAATCACTTTTCAAAAATTTTACAATATCTTTCCGTTTTGAGGCCCCCCGAATCCAAAAAACATATTATTGGAAAAACTCTGTGCGTCTGTTAGTCTCTTTGTCTGTTACTCTGTTTGTCTGTGAACACGATACAGGTCAAACGGATGAGCGGATTGAAACCAAATTTTGGGAGGATGTTTGGTATGCAAATATGGAGAGTCCTATTGTTTTTGGGGAAAATCGGCGCATGCACAGAAAAGATATATGCTAAAACGGTATTTTTTTATATAAGAATGGTATACTTTTCATAACAGCTTATTATTCTATTTATTTTTTCAAGAAAGTTTTGATAAAAAAATTTTTTTCTAAACTTTATGGTTTCGGAAATATTTTGAAAATAAAAAAAAATCATCCGCTCTTTTGTTTTATCATGGATCTGTCAGAAATAAACTAGTTAGGCATGCTTTGATTAATTTTTACATGACGTGGAACATACTATGTAGGTAACCATGGCAACGAATAGTTAATATCATATTGAATACTAGCCATTACCCGCGTCATCTCACGCGATATCAGAAATATTATTTTCTTTATTATAATCAAATGTCAACATTTTTTAAGTTGGAATGGTCCCGTTGCCCAATTGGCTGAAATTTGTTTTAACAACTCAATTGAGTAATTTATATCCGGCTACTATTAGGTTAAATTATTTTAAACAGGGATAAATGCGAGTGAATTTTTTCGTACTATAAATATCGGTAATAATATTTAGACATACGTATTTTTAGGGTTCCGTACTCGAAGAACGCCCAATGGGACCCAGACCCTATTAAGCCTCCGCTGGCCGTCCATTCATCCGTACGTCCGTCTGTCAGCGGGCTGTATCTCATGAACCGTAATAGGTAGAGAGTTGAAATTTTCACAGAGTGTGCATTTCTATTGCTGCTATATCAACAAATAATGATAAACCAAGATGGCGAATTTTGAAATGGCCGCTATGTAAATTTGAAAAAAAAATCCCTGATTAAGCTGATATTAACCATGCGTCAGTCCGATTTACAAGATACGAAAATGTAAGAAAAAAAGATGGCCAATTTCAAAATGGCCGCCATGCAAATTAAGAAAAAAATCTCCGATTATGCTAACATTGGGCATGCGTGTTCAGTCTTATTAAAATTACACGAGAATGAAAATCAAAACCCAGGCGGCAAATTTCAAAATAGCTGCAGCCATGTAGATTATAAAAAAAACCCGACTAAGCTGGTTTTGGTCATGCGTGTAAAAAGTATATAGTGTTATATCTTGTACGATGGTACGGAACCCTTCGTGTGCGAGTTCGACTCGCACTTGACCGGTTTTTAAATATGATAAAATTTTAATATCTTGAATGTGATGCATGTACAAAGTAGTTAGATACAGTATACATATAATGTAGATAAAAATTTGCGAGTATATTTTCGATATAAGGCGAGATAAGGAGGATAGCAGGAGAGCATGGGTGCCTTGTCTCAAGTCCCGGTAAAAGTATGCGGCGCAGCAGGATTCAAGGATAAAGAAGGAATAAGTACACCCGTCATGGTGGTGAGTACACGAGAAACCACTATGCCGAGTTACGTTCGGCCTGGTCCGGTCTTATGCCTGTATTTGTGTCTGCTGGGACAGGATCGGCTTTGTAACATTTGAGATTAAAAAAAGAAACAAATTACAGGAGAATATCAATGTAAAATACTTGACCTTGGATCATAATGGTAGTTTACAATAATCAAAGATTATATTACGATAAATTAAAACGAAAAAAGACCTTAAGTTAATGAATGTTTCATTTTACAGAAGAATATGTATCGAAAGTTACTTTAGTTTTATTCTAGTTTTTAAAATTATTGAAAAATAGTAGATTTTGAGTTTATTTCCCAATTGATTAAACTTATTTAAATATAAGAGGAAATATTTAATACTGATATGATACAAATATGTGTAGCAATAACCGAGGGGTGTAGGGTAATAGTGAGAGCACTAGACTCTCATTCGGAAGATACCGAGTTCTAATCCCTGCAGAGGCAGATGTGGCTGGGACTTGTCCTTACTGTCTCTCGCCGAGAAACGATAATTTCTGTACCGGCCATCTTGTTGAGGTTTTTCATGGTTTCCCTCAATAATTTCAGATAAATATCGAGATGGTTCCTTATTTAAGGCCATGACCGATTACCTGTACTCAAAATTTGCCTACCTTATCCTTTTGTCTTAAAATTCCTTCATTCGCCCATAGCTATTAATTAAAGTGGAAGTTTAAAAATGTAGAAAATAACGGGAAGTGTAATATTAAATAAATAATAAAACACTTGAAAATTCTACAAATATTTTCTTTCTCGACGATCGTTTCGGACAATAAGTCCATCCTTAGGAGTACTGAATTTTTTGAATTTGCAATAATTTATATAGGTATAGTAGGTTAACCGAAAATTACCTGGGCTAACCATAGTATAATTATAAATTAATTGTAATAGTGGTGATAAATTAAATTCCACTTGGTCGTTTGTTATGTTTTTATTATTCCTAATTGCTTTTTGAATCTCAACATTTTCAAGTAATGTTAGCTTTTTACCTTTATTACATATGTGAAGTGTAATAGATGGAAAAAATAGTAATGATGCGAATGGTGTCTGTTATGGCAGAGTCAGTAAACGGATGTTAAACGCATTATAATTATTATATGTAGCAATATGAAAATCAATGCACGTTTAGTTTTTTATCGTTCAGCACAATATAATAGTTAACCAGTTAATCATTGAATATTAATTCATGAACTCATTGTTTTTATCGTGGTAAAAATATACGTAAAAAATAAATGGAGTGATCGCGTTTGATGCGATATAACATCGAGGCGCTCAACACACTCTTATTATTGACGCTTGAATGACTCGGTTAAGGAAGAGGTGTGTCGCAGAAGGGATGCAAAGCTACATTCACCCCGGTTAGCTGTCATTTTTTTAAGGTTATGTGAAGCTGTCATCGTATTCAAATTTGAATGCTTTTGCAGCTCGAAAACTCACTATTTTTGTGTGTCCTGGAGAACAAAGAAAAAAAACGCGAGACTATATGATAATGTGCTCGAAAAATACAAAACATTTTAAAATCCAAACTAGCTGGGGGTTGTTTTTCGAGAAAAAGAGGATAACAGCATGACCCCTGACGGTGGATGTAACATTACTTAAGGTTCCAACTAGCGGTGTATCAAATTACGCCTTTTTATCATAAAATACAATGTATAGGTACTCATCTAGTTATTTGGTACTTTGCTTCAGATAACGGGTGTTATATGGTGGAAGTACGGGTCTACTATTCACTTATAAAAATGTATACGTTTTACTACAATTTTTATTATTGCATTCCATTAATTATGCGATCAGAATAAAAATAGTATTCTTGAGATTGTTAGAAGGGAAATGCTTTAGGTTTTAGCGTTCTTTGACGATTTTATTATTTTAGGATTAGGTAATGGTTATGCAAAATTTGTTACCGTGACTAGAGAAAATGCTACGCATATACATTTACAGGGAGACTAGAAACGATTCTATCATTCTTTCTTTTCAATTGTCGGTTGAAGCCGGAGAAGGGTAAGCGTTTAATTTTTCGTCTGATGCAGGCCAATTTGCCCCAACTAAAAAAGTTACATTTCAAAAAAATCATGCAAATTCCGTGTTACATGAGACAGCTTGTTCAGTCCGATCCTGGCTGTACGCACCGGCGTTCTCGAGAAGACGTGATATATTTTGTGAATTACTATGATTAATTGGGTTATACTGGCGTAAACGAGCTTATTGTTGAGAGACCGTTGATGGGGTGAGGTAGGCGAGGATGAAGGTGGGCATACAGAAAGAGTGGTGCCGTTATATAACCCACGTCATCGATAGAAAACTATAAATCTTCAAGGGAAACCCCGATCTACAACCGTGTCGCTACTCTAGTATTATGAAACATAGTAAAACAACTTCATATTAAACCAAAGCTAGAGGTGATAGTACAATATAATTTATATCCAAAATAAAATTGCAAATAAACTTATATTCTTGATGTCTGGTTTGTTTCGAAACTAGGTTTAAGATAAAAATACTTTTAGCATTGGATTACGTTAGCGTTGAAAGTCGTAATTTGAGTATTTTGTGTTATTTTTTCAGGTTATAGATTTTTGATATTTTTTTTTCTTGACTGAACAATTAATAGGTGCTCTGTGTTATAGGAATATAAAAATAACACTCATATTATATTATTAATGTAATGTTTTTTTTTTTAATTATATGGTGTATGTACTTTTATTAAAGTATTTCGCCTTTATTTTTCTCATCATTACACCCGTTATTCCACCATAAAACCCTGATCCTCCACCATTTGAAGCCTAATGGCTAGTTTACACAGTGCGAGCTGCTGACCAGACAATAGACAGCTACTCGGCTTGTCTACTCGTACGCCAGTAGCTCGACTCGCCTTTGCTGTCTACACGATACGAGTAGCTGCTGTTAAGTCTTGCGAGTTGCCACGATGTCGAGTGAACGTGTTATAAAAAAAAACGCACCACAAAACACGGGTTCCGCTCAGTAGACTATCCCGCTCGCACTGGCGAGCTACTGCCGAAAAATGTTGAAGTAACTCGGATGCGAGCTACTGTCTAATTCGCACGTGCGAGTTACTCGTAAGTGACGTCCAAACAGTGCGAGTTACTGCAGTGCAGTTACTCGGCAAGCTGACTCGTACGCTAGCTCGCACTGTGTAAACTAGTCATTAATCATTTATGATGTTTAGTATTAGAAAATATAATAAAAATGTTGATAGTTGAATCTGAAGTACTTGTAAAAGACAAGTTGAAAACATATTTTGTCCAAACGAGAAAGAAAAAACCCCGAAATGTTATATATTGTGTACTTTTATTAAAGTATTTCGGATTTATTTTTCTCTATCATTACACCCGGTCTTTCACCATAAAACCCCGATCCTCCACCATTTGAAGCCTACATTCTTTTACGATATCTGGTATTAGAAAATATAATAAAAATGTTGATAGTTAAATCTAAAGCACTTGTAAAAAAAAGAAAAAAACCCGCACTGTAACTGGTTAACGTTTTTGACGCTTTTCATAAGCATTCTAAATAAAATAACTATGTGATATTTTACAAAACTAAAAAAAATATGTATATAGGTACACATATATTATATTTAAATTCTGCGTAACGTTTACCAAAAGCATACTGAAAAAGTTTAGAACTTATTTAAAAATAGGCATATTAGTATAAAAAAATTAAATTCTAAAAAAAAAACAACAGTGGAATGTAAAATCTACTTAGTAAGTTAATTCAATTAAAATAAAATGATATTTAACAAATAATAATAAAATACAAAAACGATGCTATATAAACATTTGAGACGACAAGTCGTAAATTTAGAAATTAAAAAAAACAAATATTTTTTCATTAAAAAAAGATGTACATGTATTAAATATAAGTCCGCAGGCTATTTATGAGTTTTAAAATAGCGGTGTGTTTCCAGCGTTGCCTTTTTTCTGTGTAAATTTAATTTCATAAAAGCGACTCACACGATTCGTCGCATTTGCACGCATTCGTTTGTTTGTAAACGTAATCAAGATTATTTTTATTAAAAATCTTTTTTGTAGACATTAAAAAGGATATGATACGCTGGTACCTGCTTAGTTATTAATTTTGTAAACAAGGAAGATATTATTTAAATTTTAATAATAGTTTAAATATTTTTAGTTCAATATTTTCTTTAAAAATAAAAAAAATATCATAAATAGAAATGCATGAATTTGACTCTATTTAATAAATATAGTAACTGTGATCCATTGAAGTTAATGATACAAAATGTATCGAAACGTCAGCATTAAATGCAATTTAAAAAAAACTCAATATTGCTTAATTTTCGATCCTCATGCCACGGAATTTTTCCAAATACCTGTCATAAATAGAAATGTTTCTCCTTTTATTCATTTATTAAAAAAATACTTACTGATAAATTAAAACTAAAAATAGAGATCATTTTTAACATATGGTTTTAAAGATAAGATGTAATTTTTTGTTGAATTATTATCTCAATTTTCCCTAAGATAAAAAAGTAGAACAAATGAAAGATATAGTCTTGAGGAGGGATGACTATGAGTAGCCGACATCTCTAAGCCGAAAGTCGACAATTGATATAAAGATACCTTGTTATCCAGTAATATTTCGAATTCCTTTATTGTCAGAAAATACTGATTAAGTACTAGCGCCCGTACCTAGCTTCGCCCGAATTTACAGATTGCCACCGTTTCTTCGTTATTTCAGAGATTACTTTACAAAATTTTCCTCTTTATTAATATTAGTATAGAATAGTTAAATTAGGTTGTGCAATATGTGTTTTTCTTTATTTTCTACGCTATCGTTTAAATCATAAAAGGCCAATGGGGTTGTCTATAACAATCAAAGACTATAATATTAATTCATAAATAAACTTTTTTTTAACAGAAGTTAGAATGTTCAGGCAACACTGGTGGCGTGAATGTTAAAAGGTTAAGTAAGAAAAATTTTACATATATGCTAGACAATCAATTTTTTTTATATAAAGGGTTTTCCAGTTATTTTGAATAGCCCGCTATTTCGGTAGATGTCACTTTTGGAGTTGTCATTTTTTGACATTTGATAAGTAGAAACTACGCCATTAATAAAAATGGAACGATACACGCTTCAACAACGCATTGAAATTATTAAAATTCACTATAAAAATGGTGAAAATTTGGCAGAGACGGTTCGTAAAACTCGAACATTTTTGGGTCGTCGTGAAGCACCTTGTCGGACCGCAATACAGAAATTGGTGGAAAAATTCGAGCTGTTGGGACAAGCTAGTGATGTGAAGAATAAAACCCGTGTACGTCGCTCAAGAACAGCCGAGAATATTGCTGCTGTAGCCGAAAGTGTTGAAGAAAATTCAGGTTTGTCCATTCCTCGTCGTTCTTTGGAATTACGCATATCGAGAGATGATTAATGATTTTTTATGGCCGGAATTGGATGGTATTGATCTGGACAACGTTTACTTTCAACAAGACGGCGCTACGTGCCACATAAGCAACGAAACCATTGATCTTTTACGGGAAAAGTTTCCGGACCGTGTTATCTCTCGAAGAGGTGATCACAATTGGCCACCGAGATCTTGTGATTTAACACCTTACGACTTCTTCCTTTGGGGCCACGTGAAAGAGAAGGTCTACGCCAACAGCCCAGCGTCGATTCAAGACCTCAAATATGGAATTAGTGAGGCTGTCGAGGACATAGGGCAGCCACTTTGCGATTTGGTTATGGAAAATTTCATGAAAAGGATATGGTCCTGTAGGCGTGGTCGTGGTGGTCATTTGGCTAATGTTATTTTCCATTATTAACGGCATACCTTCCTCATTATAATGAAATAAACATCCGATCATTTATCTCAAAAAATAGCATTTTCCTTTGAATATTAAAATAACACCGCTTATTGGAAAACCCTTTAGTAACATTTGTGACAAAATTGTCAGGAAACACTCGTTATAACGCATAAATGTGTTATTCACAATTTACTCTAATAAAAGATCAATCACGAAAAAAATATGTGCGTTATAATCAAAATAATCTCGAAGAATCACACACATTTCGCAGGAGCAGACTTTCTCGTAGGGGAAGAGTTTCTCGAGAAAGAGAGTATTGATGAGAGATGGTGTTTTTGCGAGGTGAAAAGAAAACGAGTGCAGCGGATAGTTGATTTAAAAAATTTCCGGGCGGTGTGTTGGTGCAATTGTGCATCTCTGGGGCTCATTTAGAACGTATATGATCTAAGTAATATTTATTAAATATGAAAAAATAGAGCTTAAAAAAACTGAAAAAAAGAACACTCTTTTATAGCGATGTGAACTGAAAAGTAAAAAATAATTTTTAATTATAAAGGTATTGTTTAACATTGATTGGAAGTTTCCTAACTCGTTTCTATGGGTGTTAAACATATTCACTTTTCAGTTCACGTTGCTATAAAAAAGTGTTTGAGTTTTTTTAAGCTCTAATTTTAATTATAACCTTAAAAACTAACACACAACCGACTATGTTTAATGCTTATAAAAATTATTTATAAAATAAATATTTATACAAATTATTCTATTAATAGGTTCTTAATACGTGTGCAAAATGTCAAAATATTCGGCCGTCTGCAAGTGGGTGAAAATTGCATTAGATGGATGCACATAATATGTATCTAGATTATAATACATTCATACAAGTGAAGTTAATAAGAGTGTTAAGAAATGTAAAGAGGATTCACTGAGAGTTTATATTATGATTATTATATTATCATGAGTTTCCCTTTTTAAAACAAATGAAAAGCTTTGACAAAGGGAAATCGAAATTTTTAACATCATGATTAAATATTAAGCATTTTCTCTTAATTTACTGTGAGAGCACTTTATATGTTCTGTTTTTTATTCTCTCTGCATGTCGTTGGTCAGAAGTTTTATTGTTTCAGTGACAAATGATAAATTTGATAAAATTCAGAACAACTTTTTGTATAAATCGTCAATAAATTACAAAAAGACGAAACAATAGAGATTGTATTTTGAGCAAAAAATAGTTGGTAACAGTGACAGATTATTTGTACAGTGAAATACAGCAATCGCAGCGTACCAACTGTGTAAAGTTGAGAGCACAAGAGCACTTGACAGTAACGCCTCTAGGGACGTTACATATAAGCGACATCTCATTACTTGCGTCACTGAACTAAAACATTTGAAAACGTGTGACTATTACTCATTTGTTCTTTTTTTGTTTTCGAATAACATCACTGTAGATATATTTATTTTATAGGTTACTTAGAGTTGATTAAATAAAGAAGGTAACGTTCCATTATAAGCTGTTTAACTTCATCTTTTAATTTTAGTTGTGAAATTAAAAATATTATATAAGACCAACAGTAAGCTCAGTTGGAACTTACGTCGATATTTTCCCATTTTGTATGTTTTTGGGGTTTTATTCGGTTTAGTGCTACTTAGGGCATCAAGAAACGAGTAATTATATTCATACGTCGAACTTTGCTAAAATCACAGTGTAAAGATTTGTGTCATGAATAGACGCTGATGACCTCAGCTGTTGAGCGTCTATAATTCACACTCTCTCTTTGTGTCATGACCCAACCCTTGAACCTTATAACTAGTATTGGAAATATTTTGAAAACAAAAACAATCAGCTGTATAATATTCTGTAGATCCGTCAGAAAGAAACTAGTAAAGCATGCTTTGATTAATTTTTACGTGACGTGAGTATTTATATGTAGATTGCTATGCTAACGAATAGCAAATATCATAATTTTCAATATTAGCAGGTACCCACGTTTTCGCACGCGATAGAAATTTTATTTTCTTTATTATACTATATCAAATGATAATATTTTTGAAGTTGGAATGGTCCCGTCACCCAATTGGCTGGAATTTTTTTGGTACAAATCACAGCAAAAGAGTAGAAGAAATTTTAATTATAGTAAATTAGTAAGAAAAGAAAAATAA
Source organism: Xanthostigma xanthostigma (assembly GCA_963575645.1). NCBI lineage: Eukaryota > Metazoa > Arthropoda > Insecta > Raphidioptera > Raphidiidae > Xanthostigma > Xanthostigma xanthostigma. The sequence goes on from OY754468.1 coordinate 22,448,703, forward strand.
ATTCACTCTCTATTTTAAAAAGTAAATTAATAATATAATTCAACTGCGACTAAACTCGGTTTAAAACAAGAGAAGAACGACGAACAAAGGAAATTAATGAATAAAAACAACACATCGTTTTTGATACGGCGGCGCTACGATGAGCAGATTTGGAAATAAAAAATGCTATGACGGGTGCTCAGACCCTACAGATTTCAGTCATTAGAAATTAATTATTTTATCAGAAGATGTAATTTCCTTGAATATAAAAATGTAGAAGGAAAACTTTAAACACTTCTGTGTTGTCGACGGTTGCATTGCTGTGAGTGAAAATATAACTCAAACACTTAAGAACTTCAGGAGAAAAAACGAGGAAAATTACATTTTCTACTTTAGTAAATAACACTTTAAAAGAAAATGACAGTTTGTATTTCATTTTGGTGCAATTTGAAGAAAAAAAAAACAATACATTCTTTCTCACTAGATTTACCCCTTCTTTTGTGTAAAAGAAAAACAAGTCAATGTAGTAACTGTAATAATATAGTTGTTAAATTTTTAAAGTCGTTTTCGTGTTCAATAAATTATTATAGTTGACGGTAAAAGTAGGGGAGCAGGGGGCTAGTTGTAACAATTTTTCGTTTCTTGGCTATGGAAGCTTATTTGTTGGGTATTTAGGAAATGCAGCAGTACTGTTCGAATGGTCTATTATTCAAATATCCATTTCAAATGAAATTTTGATCAAATCTATGACGAATTCTTGTAAAAATGGCTTAGAAAAACGAGAGTTACAACTTACCCCGTGATTGGGGCTACTTTTAACAGGCTTCGGGCAAATTGTAACAGGAGGAATTGAAAACTAGTTTTCTATTTTTCAAAGATTTATTTAGCGTATTTAGCATTAGAAACTTTAGGCACGTTATAACAGACAGACTTGAAGTTAATGGATCCCAATTTCCATAGAATTTATGATTTCACTGACACTTATGTCTAATGAACAATTATCGAATGAATCTATATTAGGTAGATTCGTTGTCAAGCTAGAGGCGTTATCAGTAATGTTCATATCTGTCTCAGATTCTTGGCTTGCAGGATTTGGCCGATCCGTAACATAAGATGGGGCAAAATCTGAATTTTTAAAAATATCTACATTTAGAGCTCATACATATGTTACAACTTGCCCCATGAAAGTTTTACAACATACCCCACTACAAGGTTTTTTAAAATAACGGTTATAAAAAATATATCCCTTATTTGGTGTAAAATTGCAGTTAACATAATCAAAGTAAACAAATGTTAAATGTATTTGAATAAATCAACAACTGCTGAACAATTTGAAATCAACAATAATCAATTTTGTACAAACAAACAAAAGTCCATTACCTGGTCTTATCGGAGCGCCTGCACAACATTGCCTCCTGTGCCGTCTAGCGGGATACTAATCGCGCTCATATAATAGAATAACAAATGAATATTCTTTTATTAACTAGGTAAAAAATGCTTGTTACTGTTACAACTAATCCCCCACTCCTCTACTTGCTAGTTTGAAAAGTTACAATAATGGTGTGGGTTCATTTGTAAAGGATATAATTAAGTTTAATAGTATATTACACCACAAGGGCCGAAAGTTTGATATCTTGTTCTGCGCGACATGATGACTATTTTGTTCATACCTCGGTCGTAAGTACGCTTATTAAATACATTAATTAATTATTGATTACATAAAAACACACATAAATTCCAAGCAAGCAGCTTTTAGGTTATACGTAAAAACACGAATGACAGCTGTTCGCGACTAAAATGTAACAAGGTTACTATGGAAACTACATCTAAACAACAGTTGATAGGTTATTTTTCCTCACTGCCGCCCGAACGTCCGTACTTCCCGCATCAGTGCATGTAACCTCATCAATGCTTAAATCTTAGACTTTCTGTCTTACAATTGATGTCGAAAGTATGTACTTTCGATCGAGGTACCTATATGAAGAAAATAAATTTGAATTTGTAGTACGCTGTGTTTCCAAATTTATTTGCTTCTAAACTTAAAATATTCAATATATTTTATAGTAGAAGTATGCAAAGGCCCGCAGTACAGAGTGTTTTGATTAAAATGGTACCTATTTACTTGTTTATGTACCTAACGAAGAAACAAATGAAAAGAAAAACAAGAACTGCACAAGGAGACTTCAACAAGAGAAAAGTGATAATTCTCATTGAATGCAAGGACTCTTCCAAGAAGAGCACAGTCAAAAGTATTTAGCTGTTAATAAAATTGTGGCCACATAGATATTACGAAGATTTCTTCAAAATAGTGTTAAATCACATTTTCTTCATACTTTCGGCATCAATTGTAAGGCAGAAAGTCTAGCATTTTCTCCTTGGTGGGATTACACGTCCAAATGCGGAAAGTTTGTACGTTCGGGCAGTCGTAAAGCAAAAACAACCAACCAACTGTTGTTTAAATGTCGTTTCCATAGCAACCCTATTACATTTTAGCTAATAGTTGTATTTAATGAGCCTTTTTCCTGAGAATAGTGCAGCGAAAGTGTCACGAGAGGCAGCACTAGTAGTAGGGACAAACATAAAATATTTACATGCAAACCAATGTTATTTACGTGATATTATTTTATTATTTAAAAATATAAATCTGAAATAAAAAAAAATTTTGAACTTGTACAATGCCAACGAAGCATTGCAGTTTTGCTAATTGTACGTCGGATAATCGATATCCAGAAGAGAACGTGTTTTTTATACCATTTATAAAACCTCATATTGATGAGGTTAGATGTAATAAGTGGATACATGCTTCGAGGAGAGTGGATTTAACAGTGCAAAAAATTAATAAATATTCATATGTGTGCTCTAAGCATTTTATTTCCAAAATATTAAATAGTAAACTAACTGATAAACTCATCACTGAGAGTCATCATTTACATAAATGTTATCGAAATTATTTTTAAAATTAATTAAATGAATAAAAAATTAATAGTAAATTTTTGACAGTTTATTACCATTGATTAGAATGAGATATAACCTCAATCTTTTATTAAATTATATTCATTTATTATATTTAATTTAATTTATTTTATTACCATATATTTTTGATTCATATTTCATTTGGAAATAAATCTGAAATTCATAATTATTTTCTATTTCTCTTATTACAGTTTGAATTTATCGCTAATATTTTACTAGAGTCTGCATACTAACCTGTCTATTAATTCATTTTTTTTCCAGATACTTTTAAATTACGACACGCAAGCCAACGTTTTAATGTTACTACATTGTTATCTTTTACAGTTGCAAATTTTAGTTTTGTTCCAGGAACATCATCTTCTGTTAAAAACATTTTTTTTCAAGTACACTTTAATGTGTGTTTATATGGGGATTTGACAGTGTTTGTCCCTACCGAACTACTAGCGCTACTAGTGAGTGATTTTTCGTACTTCAGGAAAAAGGCTCATTGTAGTGTCTTTCATTTGTAATCATAAGATGTGGGATTCCATAAAACAAAAGAGATTTGTTGAGAGTTCCGTTATCTTAAAAAATTAAGAACCGCTGCGCTAAGAAAATGAAGTCTGGAGAAAGACTTTTATAATAAAATATTTTTAACAAAAAAATTGAACCGACTTCAAAATATGCACTAAAAAGTAAAAAATAATAATTATTGTTATTTTTGGAGTCGGTGTCAGCCAAAATGAAATCTATTCCGAGAACTAGAGACATGTAAGATTTATATTGCTACTTTCGAATTCCGATGTGACACCGACTCCAAAAATAACAATAATTATTATTTTTTACTTTTTAGTGCATATTTTGAAGTCAGTTCAAATTTTTTGTTAAAAATATTTTATTTTTCTCTTTTTAGTGTTAGATAAAGTATTGCAATGGGTGGGCCAAGTATGCGTGCCTTTGAAATTTGAGAGTTTCCCTTGATTTCTCCGGATTCCACCATCAGATCCTGACTTGGTTCCGATGGGACCACCTCGGAAGTGCACTCTTTCGAATAAAAAAAGAATTTTGAAAATCGGTCCATAATTGACGGATAAATCGGTGAACATACATAAAAAAAAATATACAGTCGAACATAGAACCTCCTCCTTTTTTAAAGTCGGTTAAAAATATAATAGTGCACATAACAATTTTTAAACTTACACGAAAAATTTAATGGCAATTTTACATAAAATAATTTTAAAGAAATATATAGTGCTTGTATCGGACACAAATACGCTTAGGACCTGGATTATCTAGCGTTTGTAATCATTTATTGGGACTAATAATATGAACAAATAAGTAAAGCCAGTCCTGACAGTCAGTTAAAACAGACAGTAGAGCGGTTCTTGGTTTTAGGTGCCGAGCAATGGGAGCGAACGGGCGAACAAAATATAGCGGAAGGTTTAAAGGAGACGACACTTAATTTAATATGGGTCAGGATTTTTTACGGTTATGTTCGTATAAGCCAGCCATCCTGGTATAAGTTTCAACGTGTCTTCGGTAAATGCACAGGATTGGGTCGCCGCGGAGGCGTTTCTTTCTTCTTTTTATATGTCACTCTATGTTGTTTAGTACGTTTTTTATTGTACAGCAACAATCAATTGTTAAATTTAAATGCGACAAACACAATTTAAACATAAAGTGCGCGTAAAAAGTTGTTTCCTGTTTTAATTAGTATAAGAAAAGTTAAACAAGTTCACAGTTAAATTAAGTTTTTAAATACTTTTGCAAAGACGTTTGGAAATAAAAACAATAAATTAAAAAAGAGAGTGTGCGTGCTTAAAACAATACGGTAGAAGTAAAACTCTCTCACTCCCGCTCACTTACTACACTTTAGCCGGGGGCACATTGAGACGCAAGGCAGGGCAGGTTAAGTAGAACAGCTTAGAGCAGAAAAAAACTGCGAGACTTGGGTGACCGCACATTGCAACGCAGTTTCTTGTCATCAACAAGTCGTAGTTTAGTTCGGCCATTATTACGTTAATGGTCGAACGAAACAAACTAGACTTAAGTCTATTATTATGAAGTATTAAAAACTGCGTGACACGTTCGTAGTCAACACTGCGTGAAAGAGGTTCACGCAGACACTGAACTGTTCTGCCCTGCCATGCCTCTCAACTAACGCTCGCAAATTTAAACTTGTGGATCACTTAAAATTGTGCTGCGCTGTCCTTTGCTGCGCCTACGTGTCAATGTGCGCCCGGCCTTAAGGTCGCTGCACACGAGGCTGGTTTTTCCGCTAGATTCCTTATTAGATTTGACTGCTGTCGCGCTGTATTTCTTGATGACTTTAGGCCAGCTTCAAAATACGCATCGTGTGTAGTGAACATATAATATCCATCACGAAATGCAGCGCAACAGCACGCTTGAAACATGACAGTCAAATCTAGCAAGGAATCTAGCGACAAATCAGCCTCGTGTGCAGATAGATCACTTTATTTCTGTATATGCTATATTAACAGCGTAGAATGCGTCAAATTTAAAAAAAATGTATACCTACAACTTATAAGTTACTTTAAAGTACTAAAGATATTACTAAAAAATTTAAAATTAATACCCGAGAGAAATAAATATTTTGTTAATTATTACTAAGTTATTCCCGAGGTATAAGCCAGCTCTCTGTTTCACATACATAGAAAGAATTTTTAATTATTATAATTCATTTTCAAATGGAAGTAGATATATATTTTTATATAAACTTCGGCACTTTATTTATACTTTTTACAAACTAAAAGCTTGCAAACATTTCTTTTTATTAAGTAAAGTCAAATAAACTTTAAAACGTTCACCAGAAAACAGTATACAGTAGAATTATATTATCATTTATTTATATTCCATCAGCTATCATATTTCTTGTGAAATATTATTTCGGAACACCAATTTTGTGTGTGTATTATTGATTACTAAGTTTAGTTAAAGTACTGCTATCCTTTTTTTATTCCTTTTTTCAAGTACCTCTAATTTGACTATTTTTTGTTTGCTATAATGAAAAAAACTACTTGCAATATAACTGCCCAAATATTTATTAACACAAATTAAAACCAACGTTTCTACCACTATATTTATGATCCTTTTTAAGTGAAAAATTTTATATAAAAATGCATCAATGAGATTATTTAATTATTTTTGTTTGCTATCAGTTAATACATTTTTCAAGTCTATTTTTCTTTGAAACGGAAGACGTACCTTTACGGCAAACTTCTCAGGTCACTACTACAGCCCATATCTTTAATACATTATCTATCTTGTATTGGTCGTACGGGATATGTCCAGGGGCGGATGGGTCCACATGGATTTTGGGAGTTTTCCCGGTAGCCCGGGGCCCGCCGATTTACATAAGTTTATATCTTTTTTGTTTACTAGAATGATTACGTTTTTATTTTTTGATAGATATAATTCTAAGGTAAAATTAATAATGCGTTTTTTGTCATTGTTGTAAAAGCTCTCACAACTGCAAGCTATAATTTTTGTGGCAGCGAAGAGAGAGTGTGGAACGCTTACTTATGAATACAGTAGTTATGTCCACGGTGGGCACAGTTATGCCCACGGTGGACACGGTTGTGTTCAAGGTGGGCATAGTTGTGTTCACGATGGACACAGTTATGTTCCCGGGCCGAAATAGCTGAGCCCATCCCATCTACAGGTAAGGTATATAGGAGTATAAAATATCAGAGAAACGCGCAAATTCAAGTTTTAAACTAGAACTTTAACGTATTGAAATAAAATAAACGCCATTGTTTGTGGTATTGATTTATAACAAGAATTTTTATAACCTCATTATCTACTCCGTTTAGTGAAATGTGGTCAAAATAATGTTATAGGCATGGTAGGTTTAAATAAACAAGTGTAATAAATAAGCAAGTGTAATAAACAAACATACACTATAGATTACATAATATTTAAGCCTGTGTGTTCCCGAGGGTAAAATGGGAACAAGTCTAGAGTTTGAGTGCATCTGGTGCATCTTCTCACATAAATTAAAACTTCTATATTATGCACCTGCATAATGTACAGGTTCGATCGTATTACTATTAATAGTGTGCGACTTTTTTTCTCAACTGCAGCTGTCAATAACCCCAGTATGTCTAACCAACTTACAAAATTAAAAAAAACGGGAAATGGAATCTTCTTCTGTACAATATATTTATTTTTAATGTCAACGTTTCGTTTTTGACTTAAGATTTTTTCAGGAGTTAAAAATGATAATTATTGCACATTCGTATTTGTCACTAGTTTACTTTTTTGAGCCCTGAAGAAATCTTAAATTAAAGACGGAACGTTGAGGCATCATGAGAATTTGTGTAACACTACTTTTGTAATGTCTGAATACAAAATCGAAGACCTGGCTGAAGGCTAGCGGGGCCTAGTCAAGTCGTGAATTTTTAACTTTGCGAAATTTTATTTGCAAAAAATCCTTGAAGCATTTTGAAATTTTAATTATTTCGAAATTAGTTTTCAATAAAATAAAAAAAAAAAACAAGCCAGATCATTTAGTCTGGTCTAAATGTCTATTATGTGAGTGCGAGTAAGACGTTACGGGTATGTTGAAGTGCGAAAGCAAGAGAGAGATACCTTGCTATACGCTCTCTCTCACACTTCAACCTACCCGTAGCTCCTTGGACTTATTTCAAAAAGAAATACGTGGTTTGTTTTAATATTCAGATGTTACCATCGGTTTAAGTTGGTAGTGCTATAGATATGTCATATACATATAATAATTACTATATGAAGCATTGTCTATTTACTCAATGTGCGGTGAGCGAAGGCAACAAGGCGTATCGAAAATATATCTGCGACTCTTTTTTCAAAATAATTCCTTGATTATTCCAACAATTACCTATAGGTACTATATATATATTAGCATGGAGTATATCTCTCTTTATCAAAAGTTTTATGTCTTTATTTATGGCGTTAGCCAATCAGAACCCACGAGCTTTTATGATTTAAAAAAAGACAAGTATGTGTTTGCACCCCAATGGTTTGATTGCGATTTTATTCCTATGATCGATATATAATAAAATTATATGAGATTTGTGAGTACGTATTATTCGTTCTATTCAAATAATAACAACAATTTGCATGGTTGTCGTCGGTATCTCTGTGTACCTACACTAAGATTGGAGAAATAATACTATGGTGTATGTCGCTGTGTTTATTTGAAATTCAAATAACTATTAGACGACTAATAAACAAGATGCAGTATTACTATTTGTTTAATGAAACCTTAGATGGAAAATGAAACACATTGGATCAACATTTAGAGAAATTTACGCTATGTTAGTAGTGAACTGAAATTGGTTATATTATTTCATAGATGGCATGCAGAATTCTCGATCACATCAACGCAGGTTAGCTTCGTATATTAATTTTAAATTAGAAAATCTAAAAGGAAAACTATTCCATATTAATTTATTAAAATATTTATTAATATTAGCGTTCTCGACATTCAGTCATCTACAGATAATACTTTATAATATGTAATTATAATACAATGAAAATATTATAACTAAACAACAAATTTTGGAATTACTAGATTTCTTATATGAACTACACAAATCATAAAAAAGAATATTTTGAGTATACAAACAATTTTAATCTTTGGAACCAAATATTAGGTTTAAATTTTGGAAGATTAAATGATGAATCCTGGTGGCATAGGATCGATGAACTAAGCAAAGACTGAAGGTTTTTTTATTGCATTTTATTGTCTGACGTTTCGGCAAACTTTATGAACTATTTGCTTAGTTCATCGATCCTATGCCACCAGAATTCATCCTTTAATCTTCCAATAAACATTTATATATTTTTAATTAAAAAAAAACTGCGAAAACAAAAAAAAGTGTTTTTTGTCTTTCGTTACTAAGTTACAATTAAAGTAAGTAATGTAAGTAAAAATACACAAACGACCTCATTCTAAATTAAATCACAATATATTTACTGAAATATAATTGAAAGAGGCATTTACAAGATATATAATTAACCATATTCTACTATACGTGTTCTAATTGCCGTTCTTATACAACCACAGTGATGACAAAATTTATAAGCACTATTGTAATCACTAATATTTAACATGCTATTTAGGTAGTCACTTTGCATAGCAGAATAGAAAACGAACAAAATTGAATATCCAGAGTTACTATTTTACTAAGCACTTGATAGTAGAATTAGTAGAATAGGTCTAAATGTTTCCAGAACACACCCGGCTCCTAACTTTAATTACTTAATCACCCTTTTTCGCACAGTCACATATATTTGAAATTTATTTTATTCCTATTCCAGATAAGGCCCTGCACACTAGTCTGGTTTGGCTGCTAGATTTAGCTGCTAGATTTCAAGCGTGCTATGGCGCTGGATTTCGTGATAACATTTATGTGTTCGCTTCACACGATGTGTCTTTTTGAAGCTGGCTTTGTAGATACGTTTGGTGTGCGCGCAGTGAAAGTTCGAATGTTAACAAAAGTAAACAATTTTATCGTCTCTGAACAGAACACACACTATGACGCCATGTTTGTTTGTGGGCATTTGCCCATGTCATCCACGTGAAAAGCTACTGTTTTCTGATTGGTTCTTGCTCAAAACAGACAAATAAGCTCGGAAAATAACCCCGGCTTTAATTTTCAATTCCAACTTGCAACCATGCACACGAGCCTGAAGTGACGTCACTTCCATTCTCATAACTAGCGAGGCAGCCAACTCAAGTTTCAGCAACGATTCCAGCGGCAAAATCAGCCTTGTGTGCAGCGACCATAGTCAGGATAAATTGTACCTACTACCAATTAATATTTTATATTTAGTATTTTTTTATAATAAACTTAAAATCATACTTTTAGGACCTGGGAATTGGGGGCTTGTAATAAAAGAGTCATGGACATAGAAACAACGGTATCGCTATATGCTCGGTTATTCTCAAGCCCTTTGGTGTACGGTAATAAATCTCAAAACAATAATTGTTAATACTAGCTTCATTGTTAGGTACTATAAAGACTTAGTTTGTTATTTGACTTTATATGTTCATATTAATTAATTACGTTTGATATACCTATATTTATTTTCAACTAAGTGTGGTCTCGCTTGCAAAATGCATTTGTTTGGGTATCTTATATGCACACTTGCATTACTTTATAGCGTTAGGTTAATTAGTAGCGCAAGGAAAGATACTTTGCTATTACAAGTTTCGAAAGAGCAGATGTAATTGGCATAAACTTTGCTTTGTACAAAGCTTAGGTGTGAGTCAGTTGATGAGTTTAGATAGAAAAAAATAAGATCGCCAACGTCTAGGCCAGTGATGGCGAACCGTTTTGAGAAGTGGGTTATATTTTGTTAATTATTTTTTTTAGTACTAGCTCGTAGGCTACTAAGTCAGTGGCGTTACTTGTAAAGGGAGAGGAGGTATGGTATACTATTTTTAGTTCGAAACTTTTTTTGGGCGATACACAACGTTTTACGACCATTCTGGAATCAGCGTGTTTTTTCTACAAGGATGATGATTTTGCCAAAGTTCCGAAAGATTTCGGTTTTTGTTCAAAAATCACATTTTTTTAAAGGGGCGCGCCTTGAAAAAATTGCAAAAATTGAATTAATATACTATTGAAATCGAAAATGCTTACAGAAAAAATACGCTGAATTCAATGAGCGTAAGCAAAAGTCTGTATCTCTTTTAGTCTGGAAACTATGACCGTTCGTAGGTTTTATATATGATTTTCTGAAAACTATAAACGCAAATAACTTATAAACCAAAAGACATACAGACGTTTGTTTGTACTCATTGGATTTAGCGTGTTTTTTTTTCTATAAGCAAAGATTTCGATTTTCGTCAAAATAACATTTTTTTAAAAAATTGCAAAATTTGAATTCTTTAACAAACTTTTGAAACTTAGAAAGCTACAGAAAAACAGTTACAGTTCTTAGTATTGCAGTGTAAGCAGTAAGTCTTTAAGTGCGACGGTGTTTCTGTGGTAGAGTCAAGAGTGCTCGTCAGCCAATTTCTGATTTTATATATTGAATGCCAATCATAAATTTCTGATAGGTATTATATATAGAATTATTACTTGACAAATTTAATTTATATGAAATAACGGTACGCGCGAATTCTATTCGTACTTGCTCGTCTTTTTTTAGTAATATTGACTGTTCTGTCTTTTATGATATAAAAAATGAGTCTATAGAAATAAACAAGCATGGGTGATTTAAAAAGCCTGCGTGGGTCAGTGTCTGACCTGCGGGTCGTAGGTTCGCCATCACTGATCTAGGCCTAATATCTATTCGTGTTTTCAACTTATTACTATTTGGATGTGAAACATCCAATCGTGCGTTTAGATGAGAGTAAAAACGTGTAATTGTCGCGACGCTGTGATGATACGTCATTATACGTTTTTTAGTTACTAATATTTCGTTAGATCGTTAGATAACAGTGCGTAACGCTTGCTGTGTGTGTGCGCGTTGAATTGTAACATGGTTTTCGTTGACGGAAACATCTAACTGCAGTGTACATAGGGCTTTAGGAAGTGTCCGTAGGTCTTAGTAACTTAAAGTTGCATTTGGAAAGCTTCAATTTGTTTCTCATCTGCCAGGTGTCCCACAACAGCTCACATTTTTTTTTAAGTAGAAATTATCAATGAAATTATTTTTCAATTTTTTATAAACTCTTGTTTTTGATGAAGATTGGAGTATAGTCGCAAGAATAAATAAATAACCAGAAGTATAACTCTCCATTACGAACTTCATTCATTCGTGTGACCTCGGTGTTCCTGAAATATCCTGAAATTGCCAGTAGTGTACCATCTCGAGTGTTGGAAGGTTTACAAGGAATTGTTTATTAGGCGTCGGGTTTAATAAGAGACACGAATCCGTCGGTTTACAAAGCTTCTGGTTATTTATGTATTCTTGTGGCATAGCTCTCGAAATTACATCTAACATTAAAATTGTTGCGGTTAATAACTGACTAAATTGTTGTTTTTATAATCTATTTACAGTTTTTATTCATGAAAGTGTCAGGCATACTGTAACTATGCATATTATATTGTACTTATATCACTTTCATTACAAAGTCAACATAAAATATGCTTATAGAGCAAAAGTGTTGTGAAATTAAATTTTAAATTAATGTGACTATTAAAATAATAATATTATACAAAATTTACGCTTGTTCGTTAACAACAGAACTTGAACATTTTATAATTAACACACCTAAGCCATTTGTGTTTTAATTTTATTTATACCGAAATAGGGAACACAAGGACTGATGCTATATGTTCTGCTACTTTTCGATCGATAGTTTTGAATAAAATACCGGCTGTCTGTAATAGACATTACATAGGCCTGCTATGAGAGCCTTTGCACAGGTACCACTTATTTCGATTGATGATTTTTATCATTGGCTAACTGCCCGGCCCGGTTCCTCCAACTTACCATAGCATAATTTGAAAAGACGTAGCGTGCTGTATAACAAGAAGCTACACCGTGGACATAAGAAAGTAAGATTTCGATCCCGCCATGGATAGGTACTATTTTTTTCATACAGGGAGCCAGCACTATTTTTTGCTGACCTGTACAGAGTGAGCGTTCGACACTTTCTATTCGCCGCCACAAAAATTATAGCTGACGGTTGTGAGAGCTCTTACAAAAAAGACAAAAAAAAACGCATTATTAATTTTACCTTAGAATTATATCTATCAAAAAATTAAATCATTCTAGTAAACAAAAAAGATATAAACGAATGTAGGCACTCGGCCTACTGGGAAAACTCCCAAAATCCCCGTGGACTCATCCGCCCCTGCTCGTTATACAAGATCATGATCTAAACAAAGATTAAAAAAAAAATAACAGTTTTATAAAATTTCGGAAGGTCCAAAAAATAAAAAATAATTTTTCTTCGTTTAAGATTCACCTTCCCAACCTAAATTGGATTAATAGTATTCCTCGCGATTATAACTTAAGAAAATAAATCAGTCCAATTGTTTCTGACAAACAAAAAAAAAGTTCGAACAATGTATTAGCTGTAAGCTGTGTTCAGAGGGAATTGGTGTTTGGTCAAATTATTTATTATAGAAGAAGCTGATTGTTATGAAAATTAACAGATCATCATATTATGAATAATGAACGTGCAAATTTTAATAATTTAAACATTTCGATGTTTAATAAATAACCTAATTACTGTTGCATTAATATATATACAGATGTAAAACAAATATTGAATATAACATCATCATAATCACTAACACCTTTTCAAATAGTAATCAATCAATGAACGCGTAGCTATACAGAAACTAGAATTATTTTAACATACATCAGTAAACTGATTAACCATGAATTATATATTTTTCTATCGCAAAAATATGGATGACAATAAACTTACGAGAGAATGCAAATCATACAAAATACAGTGTAACCTCTTTGTAGCGAATCTCAAGAGACCGAGCACTTTTTTTCGTTATAAAGAGTTTTCGTTATATGGAGGGAAAGAAAGAAAAATAACCAAATTTCACCTAATTAATTTATTCCAAACACATATAGTCTGTTTGCCTGACGTTTTTGTTTTATATTGTATTAAGTATGCATGGCTTGGGATGTGGTGGAATTAAACAATAGAAATATTTCGATAAGTTTGGCGGCATCAAGTGTGTGTTGAATAGTTGGTGATGGTTCAGAATAGTCCTCTTTGCGTCTGTAAACATGTGCTGACGCCTAAATATGAATGTATTTCTTCATAATACAGAATGGCTGTTGTGTTATAAAGAGGGTATTAAAGTACGTGTTTAAAGTAAACCAACCAAATTGTAAACATTTCTACGTTATAAGGAGTTTTTTGTTATAACGAATGACCTTATAAAGAGGTTACACTGTATTATAAAGTAAAATTCATTGTTTCTTTTGAAGAGGATTGGAATCATTAATATAAAAGCACTGCGTCCTAAAAAAGTAACCACGAAATACTAACATTATTTCTCGCTGTACATTTTGCTAACCATGTTATGATGATGCTAAGCATGATTATCGAAACGCAAGTCGAGGAAAAAGTGTTAGTAGTCTGAAGTGAACCTTTTTAGTTCGTATTAACGGAAACTGGAGAGGCTGGCGGATAAGACTAAGAGTGACGTCACATCTTGAAAAATGGAATTATAACTGCACTCCCAACAGAGAGTTTGGCGGCTGCACTTATTGACTGTTGGAAATGTCAAACCCGGGTTCCAATCCCAATTTATACAAGTTGATGTAGTTACTATATTATGACGATTTATTTATTTACTAATATTCTATTACACGCTCCTAGTTTCCAAGCTTTAGTTCGAGATCTGATAAAAGTATTAATAAAGCTTATTAAAAATAAAAAAATAAAAACGTGAATTGCTGCTAGATTGATGGCCTTAAAAAGGATCACATTTTTGGGTCACACATAATTGGAATTTTATTTGATTTTAAAATTTAAAAATGTTAAGTTATTAAAGTGTTTTAATATTAACAGTTTGATTTTTGTTTGAAATAAAAATATTACGTAAAATGTATATTTAGTTTAAAAGTAATATTATGCAGTTTATCTTTTTTGGTAGATATAAAACACAATTATTTTTGTAAAATATTCATTCCATTCATTTTTGGTTCAACAAATTATATTGTAATTAATAAAATAAAATCTTTATTTAACAAAGAAACGAGTACATTTAACAAAATATATATATATTTTTAAATTTAAGTACAAATAATCTTGATAAGAAAATGTCGTAATTTTGGACTATACTATGCAAATTTGTATAGAATGATCAAACGTTTCATAAAAAAAAACCCGTATGCAGAATGAGAGACGTAGGTAAGTGTAGATCCGAGTTTTCTAGATCGAGTTGACAGAAGGGCTTTGCAATAGCAGCGTGTCCTCTTTATTACACGTAAAAGACCAATTGTAAAAGAGTTTTTCTTTTGCACAAACAGAACTGGATTCCTTTGTAACGAAACTTTTTCCTTTCTCTTTATAACAGCCCTCCCTTTGTTTTATTCTTCGTACATTCTGTGTTTCGCGTAATAGAACACACTGCACTTCAGAAAAAGTACTGGATGTACAATTTATTCATTGTAGATTATAGATGCTCGATAACATAGGCCACCAGTGTCTTAAATACAATGTACAACATTATCAATGGAAATTAAACGGCAAGATTTGAATCTACGACGATCAACCCAAAAGCCAACACGCTAACCATTAGGTACACCAAAACTTTCTCTACTAGATGTAGAAAAAGTTTCCAAAATGGCAATCAAACCGCCAACCCCATTGTTTAACCGTTTAAATAAATAAATATAAATTTAAAAATAGAAATATTTTTAAAAATGTATGAATAACTAGAGATCCGGTGCCGTTCAGTCCGGGTGCAATATTAATAATATGTAGACATAACGTAGTTTTTTCCACGATTTAATATCATTATTATTGGATATACTTATAGTATACTGAGCGGTGTAGCGTAATGGTGAGAGCTCTAGACTTGAATTTGGGAGGTACTGGGTTCGAAGCCAGGCAGGAACTTTTTCCTACTGTCTATCGCCGAGAAACGGTGATTCCTGTACCGGTCATCTTGTTAAGATTTTCTATGATATCTCTCAATAATTCCAGACTTTAATATCGAAATGGTTCCTTATTCAAGGCAATGGCCGATTAATTACCTGTCAAACTCCTATGCACAAAAGTTGTCTGCCTTATCTTGATTTCCTAAAATTCCTTCATTCACCCATTGCTATTAAGATGAAGTTTAAAAATGCAAAAATAGCGGGAAGTGTGTGGTAGATGGAAAATGGTAATAGTGCGAATGGCGTCTGTTATGACAAACTCGAGAAACGGACCTTAAACGCATTATTATTATTATAATTATTATTTGTTAGTAGAAGTTTTGTTCCAAAATATGTATTGAAGGAGATTTATTTGGTTGAGGAACAATTGAAAAATAAGCTTTACCAGAGTATCGCTTGTGGCCAACGTTTCGAAAAATATATTTTCATCATCAGGGCCTCAATGCAAGTTGAGAGAGTAAATTGTTCAAATTATTTTAATATACATGATCGTTTATTATGAATTTCCACAGCTATCTGCGATTTCGTGTCCCTTTGCTGGCTGCTTTGAACATATACCTAATATTACATTTTAACTGCCCAGTACGGCATTTACCGTCTATGGATTAAATATAGCTATCCCAAAAATTCCCATTAAATAAGCTCTTTATTCGTAAAATCGGTTTACTATTTTACTCATTCGTTTCGCTCATTCTCTCTCTAGCTTGAAATCAATTCTATTTGTACTCGGTTGAAGTCGGGCCTGTAGACCTAAACCTTCCTCAAGAAAGAGGTTATCGAATGATAAAACTGTTCAAATATAATGGATTTAATCTGATTTTCACCAGTTCGACGATGGGGTGGACAATTACTATGCCGTAAACATTCCCCAAAAAACAAGCTTTCGAATGGTAAAAACTGCATTCAAATTCGTTCATTAGTTACTCGTGTTTATATAGCGAACACACATCGATTGCTTTATATATGTAGTGATGATGATGATGGGAAATATATTTATTTCATATTATTTAATTTAAAACTAAGGTAAACATACAAATAACATATTTGAATTTAAAACAAATAATATTCCACAGATAATGATTCGTCCAATGAAATAATATTTTAAATTAAAAATGAAACTTTAGATATTATAATACAATTTCTAAACAAGTATCATTCCACAAATACATTTTTGATTCTGGAATATTAAATAGTCGGATGAATGGCACAATTGTACAAATTTTACGAATACCGATTGTTGAAAAGATCTGATTACACCGTCACTAATTTTGAGTAATTTACAATATTACACCCTACATCATATAAATAAGAGGGACTTCGTGATGTAAATTAGTGGCATTCTCTTTATTATATTATATTGGAAACGAAAACAGTGGTGCTATAAAGATGTGAAACTTTTGTCAATATTATTCCGTATTTAAATGTACAAATATTGTCTCTGTAAAGACCGAGGGTGATAGATACATATTACGTTTGCACATACCTGTGCTGAAGGCGTTGTGAATTCAAATGCAAATAACCGTATTTATTCGTGCCTTAAATTTATCGCGATTTAAATACTTTTTTGCTTTGCGTTTTGTGTGTTTCTCTAACCCAAAGGTAAGATCGTTTATGTCAAATTTGTAGTAAAATAAGATTAAGGGATGACTGAATCATCCAGTTCATTTAATGATTCATCTTCGTATTCGAAAGAAGTGTCTATCATATTAAATGAAATTCATTCATCTTGACACGATGGGGGCGCAAGGATGATCTCACTGTTTTTACTAATTTAGTTAAATTGGGAATGAACGACATTGAATGAATTTCATTTGATTCGGTGATTCACGTGATTGAAATGTAGCTCAAGGCGCGTGATCGGTCACTGCTATACGAAAAGTATATTCAAGGTCAACCTGGAAAGGGTCCCATGTATCCCGTTCTCCTTAAAGTAGCTATACAGAATACCATGATAATTGGATATAGTAATTTTCGAAAGTGAAAAACACATATTTACGACGAAGGTGGAATTAACATTCTATTACCATTCTAACCCACAAGTGGGGAATGGTTACCTACTAGTTTAGGTCAAAAATCACTTTAAAAAATGTTACAATATCTTTTTGTTTTGAGGTCTCCCGAATCCAAAAAAAAACATATTTTTGGAAAAAATCTGTGCGTCTGTAGATCGGTTAGTCTGTGAACACGATACAACTCAAACGGATGAGCGGATTGAAATCAAATTTTGGGAGGAAGTTTGGTATGCAAATATGAAGAGCTCTATTGTTTTTAGGAAAAATTGGCGCATGCGCAGAAGATATATATGCTATTTTTACATAATAATGGTAGACTATTTAAACGGCGTATTATTTTATTTAATATTTCAAGAAAGATCCTCGATGATGTAATTATTTAATAAAAATCATGGATCATGACAAGGTTTACATGGTTGACTATGTTAAAATGATAGTTTATGGTATGAAATAATTTATTTTATTTTATTTTAATTGTTGTTTTAATATTTATACTAATGTGTAGGTACTATGTTGTGATGTATTTTCAGAACGCCTGAGGAAATCTTAATAAAAGCCGTAACGTCGCGAGTAAGTATGAAGTTTTGACTGATTTCCTTACATGACTTGGAACATATTATGTAGGTAAACATGGCAACGAATAGCAAATATAATACTGAATACTAACCATTACCCGCGTTACCTCACGATATCAGAAATTTTATTTTCTTTATTATACTATAACAAATGTTAACATTTTGAAGTTGAAATGGTCCCGTCGCCCAACTGGCTGGAATTTTTTTTTTAATATTTCTTTCCAATTTTGAACGTAAAATTGCTTCACCAAACTGATGTGTAATTATACTACATTTATAGACTATTTTTTTATAGTCAGTTTGCGGAAAAAAGTAAAATAAATTCATCTAAAAAAATTCTGTAAGTATAACTGTGCGTGAAATTGCAGACAATTAACTTTTTGACACATTTAACAACCCCAATTCTTGACACAATTAACAACCCCTAGTCTTGTGCTTTCTAATTTAAACAATTCTATAAGAAACTAGACGGCACCACTAAACATTAAAGGGGACTAAACATTACACCAAAGTAAACGTCTATCAATTTGCGTCATCGTTTAGAAACAGGGCTTCTAACACATTGAAGTGTTTTCTACAACTGTAAGCTTGCTTAACGGGTTTATATAAATTGTAGATTTGTTGACTAGTAGAAATACCTTAGGCGCCTCATTTATTATGGACGAAATCAATTCTAGTTGTTAGTAGTAGTAGTTTTGTTTTAAATATTATGTTTAAGGAAATTTACTTTGATTGAGGAACAATTGAGAAAAGAAGCTTTACCAGAGTATCGCTTGAATCAAGTTTCTACCATCTAAAATAGCTTTCATTATTTCATTATGCGAATAAATTAATTAAAAATGTTTTCGTTAAATATCTAGATTACAATAAATCTACTTAAAAGTTATGTTCTTACATCTCAAAAATGCCAATTATAACATATTTTCTTTGTTCATTAAAAGAGATTAAGCATCAGTTTTTAAGCGAGATATTGAATGGAGTCACCTTGGAAAAGCTTGGTTATATACTGGGAACTGCTGTTGAGACAGTAGACATAATTAGGGAATTGACGCGTAAAAAAATCATGTCTTCCCAACCTTCTGCCGCTTGGTACCTACATAAGCTATTTAAGTAATGTGGAGTATTTTTTCTTATATGATACTAGCGGCCCTGTACGTGCTTCGCTACGTATACAGTGAAATAATAAAAAAATTTAATTGGAACATCAAATTCATGTATTCAAAGAAAAAATTATTTTATTAATTGCTAGCTATTTTAAAATATACATGTGCGTATATGTGTGTATGGAAATATATATGACTGCATACGTCAATATATATAAAAATGTCATTAAATAATTCAATTTTAAATCGACGTGCTTCCATCTGTTACAAAAGAATAAAACACCCGTATGCACACAATATGTTTTTTCAAATAAAGAAACACACATACATACATGTAATTCACTTCAACAGTTCAAAACTTACCGTTTGTGTAAATGCGTTTGACAATTTAATTCAAAAAAAGCCTGTAAACGATATGAAACACCGACGGCTCGCTAAAAAACTGAGAAAAGTACACGCACACATATACATAGTACATTTGAACAATTCAAGACTCACCGTTTGTATGAATGCACTCAACAATATGTTTAAAAATATAAACACAAAGCAATAATTATCGCTGACAATTTGCTTTAATCGAAGCACGTCCAAAATGAAATGACCGCATGAATGACATAACAACATGCTTGTACTGTCAACACTGAAAAAAGTTTCAATTTGACAGCACAGTCCCCATCCGAAAAAATTTTCAATTTGACAGCAAAATCCCCATTAACAAAATGATCCGCCATTTATTGAATTCATTTGTTACAAAAAATGTGATAAATGAAGAACCGCTCGACCGTTTTTGTGCAAACTTCACATAAACCATCTACTAAATAGTCCGAACAAAGCCTAAAAATTTGGTTTGGATAGGTGAGCCCGTTCTTGAGTTATAAAATTACAACGAAAAGTGGCATTGATTTTTATAGATATAGGTATAGGCGGAATCTGAACTTATTTTATGATCAGAGGAGGGAGGAAAATCGAAAAAAAAATGTCTGCCTAACCGCTTGATTTTGACGGTATAATTTACTTTCAGTACTCCACATTCCCGGAAAAATAGTGCACCCTAACCGGATCTAACAAAATAGAAAGTTTTCATTTCGACGGAAAAATATTGGCAGAAATTTTAGTCAGGCCATTGTTCCGCAATTTGGCGTCAAAATGTTGAAAAGTGAATAAAACATTTCAAATATGGTAAAAAAATGGTTAAAATTAAAAAAAAATTCTGCCGCTTCGTTTTAAGGTTCTGTTAGAAGCGAATAATCGGGAAATACCAGCGACAAACATTTTTGACCAATTGCACTCTCCCCAAGCCACTCCTTAGAGAGTAGGGTTTGTGAGTTAGCCACCTCAGATCATTTGACCAGTTCATAAATCCACTCTCTTAGGAGTAGCTGCTATATGACACAGGCAAATAGCTGCAAATAAAGTATAAAATTCTTGAGTGACAATTCAAGCATCTCGTAGAATGATGTCGCAAAATATACAAATATTTCATTCTACAATAAGTGCCGTTACAAAAATACTTTGCGATGAAATAGTACACGCTAAAAGTGCTCTACAAAAAAAGAGGGGAAAAAGAAGTATTTGGGTCAGGAATTGGATGCAAAGGAACGATTTAGTAGTAACGCATACAATATTTAAAGAGTTATATAATGAAGATCCCCAAGAATATAAAGCAGTCATGAGAGTGACTCTTATGCAAGTAGTCATACTCTTTTTAATTGTTTAATTGTTCCAAAAATACAAAATGCCTTCTGGAATGGCGGGGGAAGGTGAGCGGTCAATAAAAACAAAAAATGTAGTAGCTCGGATGCGAGCCACTGACCGACTCGCACATGACCAGTAACTCTTATGATGCGGTCACATGTTGTGAGTAGCTGCACTGCAGTAAAGGTCGCTGCACACGAGGCTAGTTTTGCCGCTAGATTTGGCTGATAGGTTTCAAGCATGCTGGGTTTCGTGTGATGGATTTTGTGTGTTTGCTTCACACGATGTGTTTATTGAACCTGACTTTGTAGATGGGTTTAATGCGCGCGCAGTGACAGTTCAAATGTTAACAAAAGTGGAAGTTTATTGTCTCTGAACAGAACAAACACTACGACGCCAAGATTGTTTGTGGGTGTTCGTCCATGTCGTCAACATGACAAGATATTGTTTCTTGATTGATTTCTCAAAACAAGCAGACAAACTAGCACAAAAAATTGCCACGGTTCTAATTTTGAAATCCATCTTGTGTCCATGCACGTGAGACCGCAGTGACGTTATTTCCATCTTCGCAGCCAGCGCGCCAGCCAGCAAAAGTCTCAGCAACGATTCCAGCGGCCTTTACTGACTATAGGCCAGCTCGTACTGTGTGGGAATAAAAGATGGTCACCGATAAAATGAATTAAACTTTGTTCTGTCCGAACCGAAGTATTTATCCTTGTTTTCTAAGTGTTGTTCGTTGTCGTTTCGAGTCGATTCGGTGCGCATCCTGCTTTAGTATCGTTAATTCGTTGAACATTGAGCAAATAAATTGTCATGTAAATAACAAATCCCCGAACGGCGTTCAGGAAGTACAATAGTGTCGACAGAATCGTGAACATACATGTGCTGTGACTGTGATTTTAAATCTGAAATGTTGGTTGAAAGGAACAGATCCATAGTAAATGACGCTAACGGTACATGAAAGACAGAGCCGTACTGACAATGGGGCAAGCGGAGTTTTGAAGTCGGTCCTATGGTTATGTTATGTCACTATATGTTATGTCATTATCAAGTATTCATAGAAATTGTTCGAAGTTGTCCCCGTTTTGTTGGACACAAAGATGCATGCGTCGTAGCCATGCTTCTGTACATGCTTGTAGTAACGATAAGCATCTTCCGCGAATTATTTGGGATGCATTTCCGATTCGCGCTATCATTTCTTCGCGCGTGTTAATTAAATAAAATTTAAAAACTTCATTAAACTTTGAAGAGCCGTTTCTCTTTTATTTTTGAAGTTTGATAAAAGAGTTATATTTGTGCGTCTATTTGATTTCTACACGCTGTTAAAAAAGAAGAATTAACTTAAAAAATATTTTTAACAAAAAAATTGAACCGAATTCACACTAAAAAGTAAAAAATAATTGCGTATTGAAATGTTTTGGAGTCGGTGTCAGCCAAAATGAAATCTATTCCGAGAACTACACCGACTCCAAAACATTTCAATACGCAATTATTTTTTATTGTTTAGTGTGAAGTCGGTTCAATTTTTTTGTTAAAAATATTTTATTTTTCTCTTTTTAGTGTTAATCTAACACTAAAAATCGGTGAACATATATAAAAAACATTATGCGTGTCTTTGAAATTTGAGAGTTTCCCTCGATTTCTCCGGATTTCACCATCAGATCCTGACTTGGTTCCGATGAGACCACCTCCAAGATGCACTCTTTCGAATAAAAAAAATAATTTGAAAATCGGTCCATAATTGACGGAGAAATCGGTGAACATACATAAAAAAAAATAAATAAATAAAAAAAAAATATACAGACGAACATAGAACCTCCTCCTTTTTGTTGAGGTCGGTTAAAAATCATTCTGTATTGATTTAATTTAATGTTTTGTAGAATAAATTATTGTTTTGTGATGATTTCTAATGCTATTAGTAATACTTTTAAGGTATTGTCTATCCACTAGAAATCCGTTACGCACAAATTCCTTTCTCAAAAAAGATTAACGAGTTCATTATTAAACTAAAACGATAATTACAAATTAAACAATACTTTATTGCATTACTCTATTTAATTAATCGACGGAAATTAATATTGTCAGCCCTTGCGCTAAGCTACGAGCATACAAGAAATATTTCAAAACACACACCCGCTCACATAAACGTCTACAGAATTCAAGAAGAAAACTCATTTGATAAAAGCTTAAATTAATTTATTGTAATCATGCTAATTGAATTTGTGCACAAGAATAGAATTACAAGCCAAGTAAAGTTTCTTGTTCTTTGCATTCCGGTTTGCGTGCACTGCGTTAATATCTGCGGCCAGAACACAAAATCGGTTATGTCAAATTTTTCGTAATTTTTTATACCACTTCCAATAAAAAAATTTCACAAGGGTCTTTCCTATTACTTTTTTTAAGTTAATTTCTTGTAACATTACGTAAAAACACATAAATAGCGATAGTTTGCTATTGTAGGTATTATGAAACACCATTTGTTCACAGAATAATGTATTATTCAAACACTGCCACTGTCATGACACAAACCTGAATTTTCTACTATCGCGACGGCTGATTTATCATTTATTCTACAGTGAAACATATAAAAGGCGTTATATAATATAATAGCAAACTATAGCTATTTATTTTTGTATAATAAAACCTTACGTTTTTGTTCCGTACCAACGGTCCGTAAACGAAATCGCAGGATTGTGGACAAACATTTTTATATTGTACTTGAAAAAGTCTAAATCTATATAGATGAAACGTCGTACATTAATAAATCTAACTTTTTATCCACAATCCTGCGATTTTTCTTATTAATTATTATCTCGATGGACACTATATCTAATATATGTCACACAGATTCTTTTAGAATGAATTTTAAAACATCATAATAACCCTTCAGTGGTTGGGCGAGTTATCTAAAGCTCGTAGGCCGCAGCAATAAAAAGAGACAGCACTGCATTTCTTCCTATTACACGTTCGTCGCGAACGAACGTCGAGTCTAAAAATCTTTCAACAAGGTGGGTCTTCTGGTCTTTTGAGCGTGTACGCTAGTGTATACGAATTTTGTTTGACTTGGTTTTTTGACGATAGCTTTGTTCCATCCTCCCTGAGAACGGTAACAGAGAGGTTGTATATATACGTTAGAAAAATTCCTCGGCAGTGCTGTTTTTTTCATTCGAAAAATGTAGAACTTAATGTTTTATGCCCATATTCATTGAACACTATTATTAAAGATAGAAGTTACTGTGATGTTCTATGGAGTAAATAAATATTATTACTATTATCATTAGTGTAATGTTCTTTCTTCTAAATAATATAATTTAGTAGGTATTTAATTTGAAATAAATTAATCTTTACTCGATGAAACATAGAACATTATTATTTTTAATTTTTACATTTCAGTTGTACAAAAATTATTCTTAGTATTAGGTAACTAATAATTAATTACATAATTGTAGGGCTGTACAATTTAGTACATCACACCTCCCTTTTAAAATAAAAGTATTCTGAAAAAAAACTAAATATTTTTTTAAATATAATTCTTTAAGTGTAGACAAGACGATCGGGTTTTTTAATAATTCTTTTTGGTCTTGTCTTCTCTACATTCTCTGAATTATTATTATTATTAGTTACAACATTTTTAATCGGACTTTTATTAACTGTATCTGGCGAAAACACAGGTATCTCAGATAGTACATTTTTATTTTGATGACATTTTAATATCTGATTTGTATGTCTTTTCCAGATACGGTTTATTTCTGGTATTATAATTAGATAAACACAATTACCAATTTTTGTTTTAATTTTTCCTTTAATCCACTTAGGATTATTAGGTACGCGGTAATCTTTCACAAATACTTGCTCGTTTACATCAAAACTTACATTACGATTTCCTGTATAATATTTCTGTTGGTTTTCTTGTTCTTTTAAGATTTTATTTTTTAATGTATTTTTAATTTCAAAATTTTGTTTAGGCATTAATAATGAAAAACGCGTTCGTAACGGTCTACCAAACATTAAAACGGCAGGACTCACGCCTGTTGTGCTATGAACTGATGTCCGATAATCAAATAAAAAATTGTTTAACGTTAAATTCAAATCAAGTTTCTTATTAGTGCCTAACGCATTCTTTATACTATTTTTTATTAATTTGACAGTATTTTCTGCCGCACCATTAGATGACGGATTATAAGGAGGAGACGTAATAAATTCAATTTTGTTTCGAGCTAAAAAAGTTTTAAATTCATCAGAATCAAACTGTTTTCCGTTGTCAGAGACTACCGTTTTCGGTAAGCCAAAACGCGCAAATGTAGAGCGTAAAACTTTAATTGTAGCATCAGCTGTAGTCGATGACATCGGAAAAGCTTCTACCCATTTCGTGTGGGCGTCAACTAAAACTAAAATATTTGTATTGCAAAACGGTCCTAAAAAATCTATATGAATTCTTTCCCATGGATTTTCAGGCCATTTCCAATTGAACAATTGTGTTTTAGTTGGATTATTTTTATTAATCATGCACGATTCACAATTTTTTGCTAAATTTTCCACATCCTTGTCAATATGAGGCCACCAAAAATATGAACGAGCCAGTGACTTCATCTTGACAATGCCCATGTGTGATTTGTGTAATTCGTCTAAAATTGTTTGTCTCATTTTTACTGGTATTATTAATCTTTGATTCCACAATAAACAACCTTGTTCAATTGAAATTTCCTTGTTACGTAAAAAGTACGGTTTGGATTCGTCTTTTAAATTCTCTTTAGGCAATTCATTTTTTACATATTTAATAATATTTTGCAGTAATTCGTCATTTTTTGTAAACTCTTGTACCATTTTAAAATCAATAGGAAAATCACAATTGGAACTAAAGTAATTACAAAAATCAATATCATTTTCTGAATTGTCTATAACATTGTCGGATAGTGGCAAACGCGATAACCCATCTGCACTATTAGTTTCAGAAGAAGTGTACTGTATTTCATATACATAATTTGATAGAATGATAGCCCACCGTCTTAATCTATTAGCAGAAAATTGAGGTATAGCCTTGTTGGGACTAAAAATTGCTAAGAGCGGTTTATGGTCAGTTACCAAAATAAATTTTGTGCCCATTAAGTACTGGTTAAACTTCTTCAATCCAAAAATTATAGCACACGCTTCTTTTTCTATTTGTGAAAACTTACGTTCACTTTCCGACAGTGTTCGAGACCCATAAGCAATTGGCTTTTCGATTCCCGATGGAAAAACATGGCTTAATACACATCCTAAACCTACATCAGATGCATCTACCGTTAATTTAACTTTAAGTTTCGGATTAAAATGAACCAAAATTTCGGAAGACACTAACACATTTTTAATTTTTTCAAATGTAGCTTGACAGTCACTATCCCAGAACCACTTTACATCTTTTTTAAGTAATTTAAATAAAGGACTTAATAGAGTAGATAAATTTCTTACAAATTTTCCATAAAAATTAATCATACCTAAAAATGACTGCAATTGTTTTACATTGGTGGGAGCGGGCGCATTTTTTATAGCAACTAAATTTTTTATACCATCTTTGCTTATGACATGACCCAAATAGTTAACTGATGACTGGGAGAATTTACATTTGTCTTTTGAAACTTTTAAGCCACAATCAAGCAATTTTTGTAAAACTAATTTAACCCGATTTAAGTGCTCAGAACGATTTTTACCGGTAATTAAAATGTCGTCGAGAAAAACGCATACACCTGGCAACCCTTGTAAAACTGATTCAATTATTTTTTGAAATTTAGCTGGTCCAGACGATATACCAAAAGGTAATCGATTATAAACAAATAACCCCTTGTGAGTTGATATGGTTACATATTGTTTAGATTTCTCATCAAGCAGTATTTGTTGATACGCTTGTGATAAATCAAGCTTTGTATATTGTTCACCACCTTGTAAAGCATATAACAATTCTTCTATGCGGGGTAGTGGGTGCTGGTCAACTTTCAAAAAAGGATTAATAGTCACGCGGAAATCGCCGCATATGCGAACACTTCCATCTTTTTTTAGAACTGGCACAATTGGTGCCCCCCATTGACTGTAGTCTATAGGTGATATAATATTCAATTCTAATAAACGATTCAATTCTTTTTCCACTTTATCTCTCATTGCATATGGCAATGGTCGAGCGCGACAAAATTTCGGTTCAACATTATCATCTGTTAAATTTAAACTTACGAATCCTTTTGTGAACGTTCCCAGACCAGGAGAAAAAACATCATTAAATTGATTTATCAATGTTTTAAGATCATAATCGTCATTTATAAAATTTAATTGAGTGAGAGTAAAATTAAAGAGTGACAAAAAATCTCGTCCCAATATAGGTATTCCTCCATCTTTTACCACATATACATTGAGAACTTTACTTATATTATTATAAGTAACATTTGCCTTTAACATACCAATTGGTTTTATTTTTACCCCAGTATAAAAAATTAATTCCTTATTAGTTTGAATAAGTTCAATTTTATTAAAATTATTATTGTAGTAATTTTCTGAAATGGCTGAAATGCTAGATCCAGTATCAATTTGACCTTTCATTTCAACATTATTCATTAAAACTGTTATGTAATATGAACTACGCTTATTTAATTCAAAATCTATTGAATACAAAGAAAGATTCTCATCGTCTTCTACAAAATTTGTATTAGATCTACGTGATTGTTGATTATTATTACGATTATAATTTTCATTACTATTTTGATTTGAATTTTGATAGAAATTTTGATTATTATTTTGACTACGACAAACCGGAGCTAAATGGCCTTTTTTGTTGCATTTGTGACAAGTGTAATCCTTATACCGACATTTGTCAGTTGAATGATTTTTCCGACCACAAACTTTACATTTTTTACCTGACCTTGACGCTTGAATTTTATTTAAATCCGATTCTTGTTTGACAACTACGTCGTAATGCTGCATCGCTGCTAATTTCGCCGTCGCTATTTCGATTGCTCTGGCTAACGTCAACGTGTTACTTTCTTCAAACAGCTTGTCAAGTATTGGCCCTTTTGAAAACCCCATTATGAAACGATCCCGAAGCAAGGTGTTCAATTCCGTTCCAAAATCGCAGTTTACTGTCAATCCTCTTAGACGTGCAACCCATTCATTTACGGACTCGGCTTCATTTTTGACCGCAGAATAAAATTTATATCTTGCTGGAAAACACGACTTCGTAGGAACAAAATGATCATTCATTTTTGTAATCAAGTCAACATATGATTTTTGCTCTGGCTTATGTGGCAAGCATAAGTCGAAAATTAATTTATACGCCTCTTCATCAAAAGTATTTAACATTAAAGCTCTCTTCTTTTCTTCGCTTACAATTGAATTTGCCGTGAAAAAATTGGTCATTCTTGCATAAAATATTGTCCAGTTTGAATTTAATGTAAATTCTCGAAGATGTCCTGTTATAGGACCATTTGTTTCATCATTTGCACGATTTTCTCCTGCATCTCCAGGCATTTTCAGAATTTTACAAAAAATATGTTTTGTAAATTCAAAAGATGATATTTTATTATGAAAATATAATTCAGGAACTAATTTTAATTTGAAAATGAAGTTTTATCCTCGTCGCCACTGTAATGTTCTTTCTTCTAAATAATATAATTTAGTAGGTATTTAATTTGAAATAAATTAATCTTTACTCGATGAAACATAGAACATTATTATTTTTAATTTTTACATTTCAGTTGTACAAAAATTATTCTTAGTATTAGGTAACTAATAATTAATTACATAATTGTAGGGCTGTACAATTTAGTACATCACAATTAGTATTACTAATCTTGGAACAAAATTCGTTAGAATAAAATTTACTTTCAATTCACCAAGAAAAATATCTGCTAAAATATTTACTTGTAGAATAAATATATACTGCACTATACGCCTTGCTCTTTTTGTTGAATATTTTGACGTTCACCCAAAAATTCACCGACGGCGTTAGTGTGAACGTCAAAAAAAAAGTTTTACAATATAATAATGTTTTATCCTAAACCAATTTCCCACAAAACTTCCACTAGCTTTAATTTTTTACAACTATAAACTTCACAACCACAGATAAATAAATTCACAAGAGTAAACTGTAGATATAATACTCCACGTTTTATATAGGTTAGGTATTATGATAGCGGCCATTATTATTTTATCAGGCGACTAAATATTTATACCAGAGATTTTGAACAAAATAGATTTATACCTGCAGTAAGCATAATTATACTTGGTGAAATAAATTATCGCCATTTATTCGGAGGAATAGCTACCTGAAGAACAAATGAACTGAATAAATAACTACTTACGTGAATATGGCCATTAGTGATATAGAATCTAGATATTTTCAATGATTGTTACTACAAATTCGACATACGCGATTTTAACTTCTGGTCACAGATTTATATAGCATGAATTATGTAGATTTGTTATACATATCTTTCTCTTTATAACTGTCGTCACACTTTATCTTATGTCCAAAAGAGAGATGGAGTGCTAAACTTTTGATCTCTGCGGTCTTTCCTTTATAAAAAATAATGGTTTAATTGTTTGCAATTCGCGTGAAAGAGAATTAAATGCATTATTGTCAAGGAAGTTGAGATGCAAGTTAATTGAAAAGTTGAGTAATTCCTAAGAAACCGGGTCGCGATTAAAGGTCGCTGCACACAAGACTGGTTTTGCCGCTAGAATCGTTGCTGGAACTTGCGCTGGCTGCCACGCTGGCTGCCACGCTGGTTGCGAGGATGTAATTACGTCAGTGCGGGCTCGCTGAATTTCAATATTAAAACCGGGACTACTTGTTTTGAGCAAGAGCCAATTAGAAAACAGTATCATGTCACGCGGGCGACATGAGTAAACGCCCATAATCAAACATGGCGTCCTACTGTGTGTTCTGTTCAGAGACAATAAACGTTTACTTTTGTTAACATTTGAACTGTCACTGCGCGCACACTAAACCCGTCTACAAAGTAAGCTTCAAAATACGCATCGTGTGAAGCGAACACTTAAAAGCCATCACGAAACCCAACGCCAGAGCACGATTGAAACATAGCACTTAAATCTAGCGGCAAAACCAGCGTCGTGTGCAGCTGTCTTAATGAATGAAAACGTAAATATAAATGAGCTACGATTATAACACGCCATAAATTGGACAAAACTTTTACATTAAGATTTAGTACGCTTTCTAAACTTCCAAAAATGTATTTACAGTTAACAAAAAGGTATATTAAAGTCTGCTGCACACGAGGTTGGATTTTCCGCTAGGTTCCTTGCTAGATTTCACTACTAGTTTTCTAGCGCTGTTTTTCTTGATTAGTATTATGTGCTCGCTTCACACGAGACGTCTTTATAAGCTTTCTCTGCAGGTAAATTCGGTGTGCGCACAGTGATTAAACGGTAACAGAAGTGAACGTTTATTGTCTCTAAACAGAACACACACTATAACATCTCCACTATGGCACATTGTTTGTTTGCGGGCGTTTGTTCATGTCGCCCACGTGACAAGATACTGCTTCCTGATTGGTACTTGCTCATACCTATAGCAAGAAAAACACCCCTGTTCTAATTTTAAAATCTATCTTGTGAGGCAGTAGGCGAGCCCGCAGTGACGTCATTTCCAGCCTCGTACCCAGCCTGCTGGCCTACAGAAGTCCCAGCAGTGTTTCTAGCCTCTGTGCAGTCTTTTGATTAGATTGCACTTTTTTGGCCGCAATAACGAAACACTGTGGACATTAAATAAAAAAAAATCCATAATTAAATAGCGAAATGTCGTATAAAGAGCGGATGTAGGTATAGGTCCCTCGGATTGTTTAAGAATTTTATTTATATAGATTTCAGCGTTCCCCAAAACGGTGTACAGTCGAAGGCCCGGTCCTGATTTTTAATCGTAATTTCGTAACTTTATTTAAAACGAGCAGCGATAATAATTCTTAATAAAAATTGTCTCAATTTGTAGCTTTCGCATATTAATCTTCTTTGCTAAAAGTTTAAGTTTGAAAGGCAGTTTTTTTACATAACTTGTTAGCTTTTAATTATTCACTTCGTTCTGTTACAGAGACGTTGATTATTCACAAATTGCTATAAATTATCAACGATTACTAAACTTTTTATCCGATTAAACAGTTGAACACAGCTGCCAGCTGGATTTCGTAGTTTCATATCAAAGATACCTGCACGATGAGCGTTAAAAATACAAAGGCATTAACTTATTGCGTTCAAACAAATGGAAATAAATTATTTATTACTGTATTGTTGGCGTCGGTCGGATACCAGGACCTCAGGCATTCAAGTGTTACGTAAGTAGAATTTTAGAAATTTTTATACGTAAGGCACATAGGGAAATTAACATTGGGAAAAGATGATTGGATCAGAGTGAGCCTTGAAATCTTGTTTTTCAGTTTGACAGATAATATTCTTTTGCATAATGAATGTGCATACTACCGAAGAAAATATTCAAATGATTACAACATAATCGGACTTTTCTATTAATAGGACATTAAATTCCCAAAAATACTTAAATATGGTGCGAGATCAAATATCTCCGCCTATTTGTGTTGAACCTAAAGACATTGGGTCACTGATTTACCAACGAGCATACGCCATACCAGTCAGACAATTATTGAATGAAATGTTTCCAAACAGATGGAGTTGTTTTTTGTTTTATTTTTGTACAAAAAAATTAATATATTGATTTATAAGAGCTTTTTATTATTAAAAAAGCCAAGTAAAATAAAAATAAATCAAAATAAAATAGAAATCCTCAAGATTACCACGATAATTCAATAGAAATAACAATTAATGCACTCATGGCTAACTCTGATCCAACTATATTTTCCCAATGCTAATTTCCCTATGTGCACCTTACGCGTTTACATACTGTATAATATATGAAAAATAGTTGGCAAAACCAAAAGTGCACATCCCGCAAGTTTTCCACTGTATGATAAAAAAATAACAATTAAAAAATATTTTTAATAAATTTAAGAAGATTTAAAAATTTAAAGAAATAAATAATTAAAAATTGAAAAAATATTTTTTTTAAGTTTGCAAAAAAAAAAAAATTAAGAACTATACATAATATAATATATAATAATTAATATCAAGTGGAATAAAATAAAACAAAATAAAAAGAAAAAAAAGAAAAAAATCAATGATCTCGTAGGGAATCGAACCCAGGACCTGCCCTTGGGGATTCAACGGCATAACCATTACGCCACGGCGCCCTACAACGTGTAGTGGTGTTATCACGGTATAGAAGTGTAGCACTTGTTTTATGGATTACACTATATTTACACAGCAATTATTATATTGTTTTTTTAAACTATTAGCTGTCAAAAATAATAAAATAAAACTGTTTATAAAAATTAAACTACTGAACACATTTTAGTGAATTTAAATAGGGTTCTGGTCTGATAGTAAACAAAGTGAATAAAATATAACCCAAGGCAATCCGACCAAAATTGCGATCTGTAAAGTCGTGACGTACGTACATACGTACATACGTACAGACCAACCGACAACTGCTGTTTGTGATTTTCAATTACCATTTTAATAGTATTTATGAACTCGAATTGATTTAAAAATGGTTCTGTTTTATAGATTAGAATCTCCTCTTTTCAAAAAGCTTCAATTTGAATGGGTTTCGTGTGAAATTAACTTAGATATAACTTCTTATATGAACGAAAGTCAGCTCTGACGCACAAAGCGATAATAAAGCACATACCGCTAGTTTAGCGGTATGTGCAATAATTGGCAAAACCAAAAGTGCACATCCCGCAAGTTTTCCACTGTATGATAAAAAAATAACAATTAAAAAATATTTTTAATAAATTTAAAAAGATTTAAAAATTTAAAGAAATAAATAATTAAAAATTGAAAAAATATATTTTTTTTAAGTTTGCAAAAATCAAAAAAATTAAGAATTATACATAATATAATATATAATTAATATCAAGTGGAATAAAATAAAACAAAATAAAAAGAAAAAAAAAGAAAAAAATTAATGATCTCGTAAGGAATCGAACCCAGGGCCTTGCCCTTGGGGATCCAACGGCATAACCATTACGCTACGGCGGCCTACTACGTGTAGTGGTGTTATCACGGTATAGAAGTGTAGCACTTGTTTTATGGATTACACTATATTTACACAGCAATATTATTATATTGTTTTTTTAAACTATTAGCTGTCAAAAATAATAAAATAAAACTGTTTATAAAAATTAAACTACTGAACACATTTTAGTGAATTTAAATAGGGTTCTGGTCTGATAGTAAACAAAGTGAATAAAATATAACCTAAGGCAATCCGACCAAAATTGCGATCTGTAGAGTCGTGACGTACGTACATATTATTACGTACATACGTACAGACCAACCGACAACTGCTGTTTGTAATTTTCAATTACAATTTTAATAGTATTTATGAACTCGAATTGATTTAAAAATGGTTCTGTTTTATAGATTAGAATCTCCTCTTTTCAAAAAGCTTTAATTTGAATGGATTTCGTGTGAAATTAACTTAGATATAACTTCTTATATGGACGAAAGTCAGCTCTGACGCACAAAGCGATAATAAAGCAAATACCGCTAGTTTAGCGGTATGTGCAATATAATTCATTCTAAAATTGAAGTACTTAAGATTTGGCTGTTTTGCAGCTCTGTTGCACTCATAAAGCAACCGCCACTGATATCTATTGTGATTCTGATTTCGATCTAGTTTTGTTGGCGTGTAAGTAGACC
The DNA here is from genome assembly GCA_963575645.1 of Xanthostigma xanthostigma. NCBI lineage: Eukaryota > Metazoa > Arthropoda > Insecta > Raphidioptera > Raphidiidae > Xanthostigma > Xanthostigma xanthostigma. Next base: position 22,482,366 of record OY754468.1, read on the forward strand.
TTAAGAATTATTTATGGTGCAGTTAATTTGTAAATTATACGTTGCTATGATTAATATAATATTGCTGTTGAATAACTAAATATGCACTGTTTCATCACATATGTAAAATTATTATCAAAAAGTTTGTGTTGGCCAGATGCCAAGTATAATCTTAGCTAGCATGTAACACTAATGGTTAATACCGAATATTTCACTTGGTTATTGCCAAAGTTTAAGTGTTTTATGTATGGAAATAATATTAAGTAGCTATTATTTAACTTTTATTGCTGATGAATTAAAAAAATAACGAATAAATTATTTGTTCTTAAAATCACAATATGTTGATACGAATTAGAAAATACAATTAAAGCGAGGTATCCTAATTATAAAAAATTAAGATATTAAAAAAACTAATTAGATACATAAAAACACAGAAAATCCGACTGTAAAAAAATTAAATAAAGTAAAAGGAAGAAAACAAGTCGCAACGCGCAGCAGATGGGGACCTAATTTTACATCTTTCTTTCAATCTGCTGCGTGTTGAGGTTTTCCGACTTGGACTCTTCTTTTTAGTCAGTTTGATTTTTGTAATGTTGGGTTTTTTGTTTTTTTTTTTAAATAATCAATTTTATTTTTAACACTTTGAGTTAGTTTTTTTACAGTCGGGTTTCCAGTTTTTTAAATGGTTTGTTTTTGATAAAAAAAAATCCGTAGTGTGTACATATTTTTGTAATCTGCTCATAACCCTTTTCAAAATGTTTCACTGAATTTATGTGTACTGACATGGCGTCTAGCGTCAGCCATATTGAATTTTACGTACCGTCATATACCCAGCCGGGGTCACTCTTGAGATTACAATGAACCAATCGACAACTCATTTATCAAAATTCGTCAAAATGTTGCTGACTTTGACTTGATGTAGGACGAAAAATACAAAAAAAATGTTTTTTTATCACTAGTTTAACATAATGTAACACCTCTTCGAAAATACATGTCATTAGGCCCTAGATACATAATCTACCATTAAAATAGCATGTACTTGGCATTATAATCCTCAGTTGTGACACTTTTGCAACATTTGTAGATGTACTATAGTTTAATCAATGGCTTTGACTAAACATTCAGCTATAATAGGTTTTGTAGCGCTTTGCTTCTAGGATACAATACTGCCTGACAGGTTAATTGTGATAAAGCAGGAAAGTCTGTTTAATCCTTTTACAATATTCAATCGTGTGAGAGAGTGTGAGACAGAAGATGAGAATAACGTACGCATGCTTTCTTGTATTGTCGCTAAGTCTAAATATCTGCAGCAGCCATTTCTCTAAACTGGGAGATGGTGGGAAACTATTATTACACAATATTTGTTTTCGGTTTAATCGTCTGCTCTCATACAATAACTGAATGTATTGTATTAGCTACATCTTTTATTAAGATTAATAATCCTGTATTATATGTGGAAAATTCTTGGGAACAATAGACTTCCAATGCAGTGCATTTATTTAATACATTTTATTTGTCAACGTCTTTTTCGAAGCGCTAAAATACTATTTTACACTAAAGTCAATTTTTTTAAAAATCATAAAATATATGAAACATACAAATGTAATACTGTTAATATTTTAATTTACAAAGATATTTTTATTTTACTTTAATGAGCTCATGTCACTTTTATTTTCGTTTCGTTCGATCTGTATTAAGTTATAGATATGTCTTTCTCTTTCTTGTAAAATATGTAACGATGAGAAATAAAATAACAGTAGTGAAAACCAGTTTTCACACATTTTTGATGCGAAACATCTAATGGCGCGTTTGGTTGGGAGTAAAACCGTGCAATTGGTGCGACACTTTTATGAAACGACGTTTTATAGAACGACGTTACGTTTGTGTGCGTTGGATTAAACGTGGCTTTAGTTGAAGGCGACATCTAGATAACAGAGCGAAATTTAGTTACTAGTATTTCGTTAAATGACAACGCGTGACGCTTGCTTTGTGTATGCGTTGTATTATAACTTGGCTTTTGTTATAAAAGCGACAACTAGATGACATGGCAAAATTTAGTGACGGGGCGATATTTAGTCACTAGAATTTCGTTAGTTGACAGGGCGAAAAATAGTTACTGGAATTTCGCTTAAATATGTTTCACATCTGCCAGACGTCCCGCGACGGCTCACATTTTTTGTCTTTTTTTAGTAGTGACAATGTTATTTTATGTCTCGTATAAATAAATAAATATAAAATAAATAAAAAAAAATGTGTAAACGAACTAAAAAGTATAAAATATTTTTTTCAGCTTGTATAGCATTTGAAACGAAAAACGTGGGGCATAAGTAAGAATGAATTATATGTATTTATTAAAAATTTCTTTCGTTATTGTCATGTAATTCCTGAGTTATGTTAAAAAATTTCAAATTTCTATCTCATCAGGAAGTTAGTTAAAAAAAAATACAAACTTCCGCCCGACATACACGAAAAGCGAGTGATAAAATTAAAAAACAAAACGTGGTAAAATTTAACAATTTATTTGTATAAGTATATTTTTGAACATTCATATAAAATACGTAAGGGGCTTAATTTCTGTCATGTGTCCTGCACGAACCGACATTTGTCTAATTCACAATTTTTAAAAGCAAACATTGTACCCTGTATAATTCGAGAATTTAGGATTTAAAGGACACTAAAAACCATTTATGATCATCATGAATATTAAGCTCAATTATTAAATTTTTAAAAGAAATGGGGACGAAGTGTTTTTCAATCTATTCGAACTTATATTTAAACGACAGAAAACAGGTCGCTGAAGATTAATCATCTTTTAAAAATAAAATTAGCTCTTGAATTTTTTTTTCTTATTATTTTCGTGAACTGACGAAAAGTGAAAAGATGAAAACGAAGATGAAGACGCTGTATAAAGGATGTCGGCGGAACGCGACGAAGAGCGTGGGGGAACGCGGGGGATGGTGATGGGTAGGCGCATGTGGGCGTTTGTGTGACGGCTTGGTGGGACGCGGCAGTTTGAGGAGTAGGATGCGAGCGGCAATGAAATAGAAGGATGAATAAATTAAACGCGAATGTAGACGATGTGTTAGGAAAGCGCTTTCCGTTTAAATGCCGCTGTTTACTTGTACCCACTGCTACTCTACCAAAGAAGGACCGACCTACTGCTACGGCTTAGCCATGGGTGGTGCTCGTGGCTCTTAATGCCGCGCGTTAAGAAAATAATCTGCCACCTACAAATATCACCTGTCCTCTCATTCCCAAATTCCTTTCTCCTTCCTAAAAACCAATTACATGTCTCTAGACGCTTTTTTTTAACACGCTTATATTAGCTTGACCTGCATATCTGTATGTAAAGGAACCTTCCAGCGTAATTTTCACCAATTTCAAGAAGTCTGATTGACTTGAAAATTTGTACACGTGTCAAGGGCAGATGACAATACAATAATTTCATAAAAATAAATATGAATTCAAAAATTAAAAAAAAAAAATTGGTTGTCTGTAAAGTCGGTTTACGGACGATAGTTTTACGTGATAACGTATTCCGTAATACATAACCTAAATTTATATAATAATTATAATAATTCGAATCTATGATATTGCATCTTTCGCTTCAAATTTAGGTTAATTTTATTTATTTAAATTACTCACCATATAATATAATTGTTTTTTTTTAACTTTCTTTCTTTCGTATTTATTTTAAGTCTCAAAGATTAGCTGTCATAATATTTATAAAACAATTGTTTCACTGTTTATATAAAATTCCAAAACCTACTTACAATATTTAAGTATTTTCATACGTCAAAAAATTGATTTTTATAATGATAAAATTTGTAAGAAAACGATTTTTTCCAGAGATGAGACCTAGCTAAAACGATTTTTTGCCCCCCAAAATCCCTTTTCAGTAAATTTCATCCAAATCGTTAGGGCCGTTTTCGAGAAAAGCACGCACAGGGTCAGGCGGAACGTTACGAACGTTACGTTAGGAACGTTACACTTTTTCGTACATGCAGCCGGTGTTTTATCAATTTATAAGATTGGTGATTCATCAATTTATAAGACGTTATCACGTCAAAAATTGAAAATAAAAATTTTGAAAAATTAGGAATATAGATAAATAAGACTCTTCAAATAAATAAAATTATGCACCAATTTTTTCAGACTATATATTGACAAAAATTATAATTCATTAGATGACGTTTCGGTCCGGATTTAGATCTACAGAATTAAGTTAAAAAATATAACAATTAATTAGTAATTATTTTCAAATAGAATTAAGTTTGATTTTTTTAAATATTTTATTGCTTGTGTTAATCAGTATAAGCTTTTAAAGTGCATGAACTTTTTAGATCAAGTCAGTAGCAAAAATATAGATATCGAATCACAACTGGTTTCAGAAACAAATAATCCTTAGAAATTTACTATATATTTATAGAAAAAACTTTAAATGTTTTATACTCTTTTGTTTCTCTTATTGTTATGCGTGCTTACATCATTTCACGTCTGTGATTTTGTATGTAAGTTAACACAAAAGAATTTTATTATATTAAATTTATAGTTTCTGCCAATTTTTTTATGGTATTTGTAATGACCGAATTATTGTCTAGTGTTCCTTTAAATAAATCATACCCGCTACTGATAGCGAAGACTTGACATAGACTTGAATTATTATTGTTCTTGATTTGTTTTTAATGCGCTGTTTTTTGAACGTTCTCGTATTTTGTTGAACGACTAATGATCTTAATACATACATATAAAATATCTCTTAATAAATACGTAACGTCGTAAAACGCTGTACACTCTAAAAATATCATTTTCTTGCATTTACTACTTCAACTATATTAAAAAAATGAGTTCGTGTAATTTTTACGCACGGTTGAAGATTTTGCCACTCTAGTCGGGTAGAATTAGCTGATTCGTGTCCTAAAAAACGTGCAATTGCGAACGCCGATTTTAAATTTTTTTTTGTTAGATAATACGAATATAAGTAACATATTAAGTTTAAACGCCAATCGGAGCACCGCACGATGGTTAAAAAAAATGGCAAAAATCGTCCATATCACTTTTTGGCGATTTACGGGAAAACTATGCATTTGACAAATTAAGTGTAGGGAAATAAAAAATGCGCAATAAAAAGACGAATCGAATGAGTTTTTGTGAGCTCCGATCGGTCCAGTAGTTTTTTAGTAAATTGCAAAAAACCGCTTTTTTGGGCCATTTTTTCGAAATTCCATAACTTCCGTTCTATTAAATATGAAGACTTGAAACTTTAATAGAATATGTGTTTTATAAGCTTCAATATGCATACAAAATTTCAGCAAGATCGATGTTATACTTTTTGAGAAACTTTGAAAAAACCGAAAAAAGGCCCTTCCGAAAAGGGTCCCTGAAAAAGTTTTGGGCCAGCGTAGACCAATTTTTCAAACGTGCTTTTGTTCATCGAGAGTTGCTCTACAACATCCTGCAATGCCGTACCATTACACCTAGCGAAAGTGCGAAAAAATGAGAGCGTTTGTGGTGAGCACTAGGGGAAACTTCAACCTCAACTTTTCCGTCAGTGAGCAATGTTTATTAAAAGTGAAATAGTTATAATTTTATGAAGTTTTTTAATTACAAAGAAAACATGAGCAAAACTAAGCGATCTGGAAATGCTTGTTGTGTTCCGAGTTGTTGCGCTGATGGCGAATTAAGTAAAATAAAGACCATTGGCGCCATAATTTGTCGTTCCGCTGTCAGTGTAAACAAATTCATTATTTATATATTGTACGTCATAATTGGTAAATAAATAATTCTCACATACCTTATTATACTATTTATATAATGGTTTACAACAGAGGTCTCCAAACTTTTTTGTCTCGTAGACCACTTGCCATGTTTTTCGGTTTTGGGTAGACCCCCTGCTTATCTGATATTGATTTTTTTGCAAATTCATTAATTTCAAATGTATTTTTGACAACCGGTATACTGCTACTCACTTTGAACGATTTAAATTTATAACGGTAGTGAAATTTAGTGTGAAATGTTTAGTTTTATACATTTATTAATTAGATTTAAATTAAACTGATCAAATTAAAATTTACTTTGTGTTACATAAAATAACTAAGCAAAAAATAAATGCTTTTAGTGTGAGGGATGAATCTGATGCTTTATTAATTAATAAATTTTCAACATTTGGCATCAATTTAGTCAGATTTAATCTTAAATCTCTTCGGTTAACGATGTCCAGTTTGTTTCTCTTTTTGTTAGGAGATTCACTATCGTTGACCCCCATTTTCATTTCATGGACCCCCAATTTTCCAAGTTGTCGTCGACCCCTGGGGGTCGATATAGACCACTTTGGGAATCACTGGTTTACAATCTGAATTTTATGGTATACCTATATAAAATTAACATCAGTTTTCCTTATTACACTTTTTTACACATTATGGCCAACTAAATTTTTTTACTTATCAACATAGAAACATGTCGCGATTTCTATAAAAAGTGAGTTCAATAATTCTCTATTACCCACTAGCGGCGCTAGTAGGTTTCGTGCACACAGCCTACACATTAATTATTTTCCGTACAAAATATGATATATTTTTAGATTTAGTTAAATAAGGTACATCTTTTATGATCAACATTTTTTTAAGTTAAAATTTTGTACCCAAATTATTAGGCTACTTACGATTCGGGTCCGCTCACATCATGATACTGATCCGTTTAAAACCAGTAAGGGCGAACCCGAGTGAAAAATTGACGTTCACGAGTGTGAAGGTGCAGACAAAAGGTAATTCCATTTTATAGAATCTGCGGAGTTGGATGATGAGGAATTGCTTGCATATTTTTCTTAAACGTGTTTTTTAAATAAAGTTCATTGTTTGAGTTCATCAATTATTGCGCATGACATGTCTTATGAGAACTTGCATGTAGGTCAACAATACGCTGTAAACTGCACAACTGAACCGTTGTTAGAGGGGTGGAGCAAAATATGGTAATTCTACGGTATGCATAATAATCTTAATATCGACTTGTTCAAGATCACCAACGGTTAGGACTATTTTTTTGGGTCTAGCACGAATTCATATTTTCAATTTGTTATTGAAGCGAATCTTTTTTAGACGCGCTACAGGGGTGAACTGGCCTGGATCAGACGAAAAGTGAAACGCTTCCCCTTCTCCAAGGAAACAGTGGGAGAATCGTTTCTACTCGCTCTCTGTCAATGTGTCGTACGCACTCTACACGCATGCGCAGTGCGTATTGTGTGCTTACATAGCAATTCCTCTAGCCGCAAAAATAAATTTTATATAATCACTTCCCAATCCCGAAGTAATAAAATCCTCAACAAATTCTAGAACCAAAGAAGTTTTACTTCTAACGCGAGAGAGACTCACGCAGTTTTTTTTTAGATAAGTCTATGGGCCGAAGTAAATGCTTACTAAACTTGGTAAGCCAGTTAGCATAAAAACATTAAAATCTTACAAGCTGACTATAGCGCTTTTCGGCCAGGACAGACTTATTGGCTTAACATAACACAAAACACCGGTTTAATACGTTATATCCCGTACATAACCTATAGACTGAATATAATTGACAGTACTAAATTTATCAATTATCAATTTTTATTGAGTGCTTGTCCATCTGAACAATGACAGGCCTGTTCCTGTCTGTTTTGTTTACATCAACAATAAGCAAAATGGCGTCTTATATTAAGCCATGCTTACTGCGTTAGCACTTATTTTGTGTCCCGATCGAAAATTTTGTAAGTACAGTGAGTGACTAACTAGATTTAGTAAGTACTTACTTCGGCCAAACACGCCGATTGAAAATCCAAAAAAACAGCGTTTGCTGGTTTTCGGATTAGTACCATGGAAACTGTTTTATTGTAAAATAGGAGCCACCGGAGTCTTTGGACAATATCAGGTCGATTGAATCCACTTTGTCAATATATAACGATATTTTTTTTTGGAAATATAGCCCTTTAAAATTGAAGTGTTCGAAATTAATTTTTGCAAACTTCCCTATAAAAAGGTTGCCTTTCATGTCCGTATATTAGTCGTGGAATTACATAGTTAACACGAGTGTAAAGTAAAAACAAAAATTCGGGTCGCAGTGCGAAACCCTGGCGACAATATAGTGTATTAGCTATTTCAGGCGGTGTGGCATTATTATGTGAACTTAACTCTTTTGTTTTTGGACAAAATAAAAAATTTAACCCCTTAAGATAATACTTTTTTCTTAATTTAAATATTACTATCAATTTATCAAATTAAATCCACCCTTCACTATGTAAATCCATATCTACAAACTTAATGTTTTCATACAATTTTTAAGTTCTGTTGTGTCGGTCGGATTTTGATAAAATTTTTGCATCGCATTTTAATCTTTACTAATAGGTTAAATTTCAATTTTGAAACGATTCGGAGATTTTTTTATAAGTTACAGTATATAAGTAAGAACACAAATGACAGCTGTTTGCGACCATTAGCTGGCGGCATTCAAATGGAGCGGTGTACATGATAACTATTTTTCTTGCGGTCGAATGTATGTACTTCCAGCATCAGAGCGTGTAATCCCACCAATGCATAAATGTTAGCCTAAATTGATGCCGGAAGTACGTACTTTCGACCGAAGTATGAAGAAAACAAAATTTCTGTTTTCTATCTAGAGACAGATTTTTGTTTAATAATTAGGTTGTTACCTACATGTCACAATGTCACATAGTCTGAGGTTTTTTGAGCCGTTCTGTAAATTGGTGCATGATGCATCTCTCTGCATGGTATTTATGTGCATTAGCGGAGGAGATATTCAGCGATGTGCATTTGACAGCGTTTAGTTGCGGTGACTGGAGCCATGCTGTGTTCTCGCCTGCGCATCGTTATTGTGTGTACAGTGGTTGTCAAACATTTAGCTCACACACCCGAAACGCGTAACATTATAAGAACTAGCGAGTTGTCAATTTGTTTTTGATATCAGCAGCGAATTTTATTATAGGGTTCCGTACCTGAAGGGTGTCTAAACGGAACCCTCCGCTGTCCGTCTGGCTATCTGTCATCAGGCTGTATCTCATGAACCGTAATAGGTAGAGAGTTGAAGTTTTTACAACTGTATATTTCTATTGCCGCTATAACAACAAATGATGAGAAACCAAGATGGAGACTTGTAAAATGGCCGCCATGCAAATTTGAAAAAAATCTCCGATTAAGTTGATATTAAATATGCGTATACAGTCCTATTAACAATATACGAAAATGAAAGAAAAAATAGATGGAGAATTTCGAAATGGTCGCCTAACAAATTAAAAAAATCTCTGATTAAGCTGATATTGGGCATGCGTGTTCAGTCCTATTAAACTACACGAGAATGAAAAATAAAACCAAGACGGCAATGACCGTCATGTAAATTGAAAAAAAAAAAAACGATCAAGCTGGTATTCGTCATAATATGTCATTGTACGATGGTACGGAACCCTTCATGTGCGAGTCCCACACGCACTTGACCGATTTTTTAAATAATGTGCATTCTCATTTTATATTAAAAATTGATATCCAAAATGTCATTATTAAAAAAAAAGAAATTTGAATCTGGGTGTGACATTTTTAACAGTCGCCTACCGACCTAAAGGCCGCTGCACACGGGGCTGGTTTTGCCTTTGGAATCGTTGTTGACGCGCTGACTGCGAAGATGGAAATTACGTCACTGCGAGCTCGCGTGCGTGGTCACAAAATGGATTTCAAAATTAGAACCGGACCTATTTTTCGTGCTTGTTTGTCTGCTTGTTTTGTGCAAGAACCAATCAGGAAACAGTATTTTATCACGTGGGCGCCATGGGTAAACGTTCACAAACATAGCGTCATAGTGTGCGTTCTGTTCAGAGACAATAAACTTCACTTTCGAACTGTCACTGCACGCGAGTTACGTGGTGATACGTGAATAATTAAACAAATAAATAAGTTTCAATAATTATTATTTTATTTGAATTAAATTTATAAATTGGAGAATTTAGTGTACAAGAATAATATCGCTGATGTTCGCTCTACGATACTAACTGTCCCTTTACAGACAGAAGTCACTCCTATTTATCAAATTAGCATTCTTAACACTCTCGCTGCTTTCCCATGAGAAATCGGGTTCTTGCAAAGATAGTCACGATTGCAAGAATGCGTAATATGATGATCCAACATAATATACATGATGGACCATAAGATGGTACGTAACTCGCGCATCAAACCCATCTACAAAGCCAGCCTCAATAAACGTATAGTGTGAAGCGAGCACATAAAAGTCGTCACGAAATTCAGCGCGCAAGCTAAATCTATCAAAGGATCTAGCGCCAAAACTAGTTCTTCATGCTACACAAAGTGCAGTATAATGATTTTATTTTTCAGGAAAATTGCAAGCTAAAAAATTGCAGTATAAAAATATTTTTTAAAGGATTATTGTAATAGTGTTCAATATTTTAGTTTTAATATCTCAGGTTGACGTAAATTTTAGTAATTTGTATATCTACGTATCTGTATCGATATTTTAAGGACTGCAGATATAAACAACAGGCCGTTATGACGTATTTACGGTTTTCAACATCGGATAGCGACGTGATAGAAGAACAAACGGACTAGTCTTAATAAACCAGGTTTGTTGTCTACTTCATCGTTGCTGCAGGTTCTGTACATTTGCCCGCCTACCGTGTTCCATAATAATTTCTAATTGCTGTTTTGTCATTCACAACTATCGCATAAATAAGAGAACTTACTTGTTGTACCGTGATTCAATTATTTATAACAAAGAAAATGAAAAAATAACATTTATAAATCATTTCATATTTTTATATAGAATGTTACCGGTCACACCTATATAAAAATATGAAATGACTTATACCTAAATGTTTTTTTTTTTAATTTTATTTTCGTATTCCTCTGAAGAAGAAATTGTGACCAATTTGGAGTGATTTAACCTCTGTCACTTGGGGGTCGGAAATGCGTCATTTTCGATAAAATCTACTTCGGTTTTCTTTTTACAAAAATCCGAATTTTGGGAGTAAAAATAAAAAAAAAATATTCTCACTTTTTGACCAGAATTATTCCATGATCTGATAGCTTACTAATTGATCAACCTTTCTAAAGCTAAAAACCAGGAAATTTACTGTTACATTTTAAGCTGTGTTAAAACTTACAATAAATAAAAAAAAGTAAAAATTCTTCACAAAATATCATTATCCAAAAAAATTATGCATTTCCGACCCCCAAGTATAGGGGTTAAATCATTCCAAATTAGTCATAGTTTCCTCTACCGAGAGGAATACGAACAATTACCGGTCATAAGTATATTTTGAAGAATTTGATCTTATTTATTCAAATGTAAATACGACACAAGAAATCAGATTTAAAATATTTATGTAAGTACAGCAGAATAAATGTTATGACGAACAGAAAATGTGGTATAAAAATAAAGTGTTTAAAAGTATTTACCTACACAAAAGTTGCATAGTTTCCACCCTTTACTTCCACCATCTCATACCTGCAACCTCCACCATATGAATTACACATATAGGTTCTAGTGCGTGATGATGCGTAATAAGGCGAAAGTGAGCTTTGTTGAAACGAGCACAGTGAGTTTTAACAGTCACATGAGCCACAGTATCATCACGCACGAGATACATATAGTATTTTTGCACGTACCGCCTACAATACATATAGTTTATTTTCTCATATTTTTTGACTTCAATTTTCATTTAACTTGTACCTACGCTGCTTTGGATTTTCATACGTTACTGTAAAAATGATAGCATGACTAAGTTTCTAATTTCCATTGCTTTATTTTACGTACTAGTGCTAAAAACATTTGTGTGGTCGGCGTTTTTATACTCTTTGTGAAACATGGGTGCATAAGAGTGTCAGTGAATTTAAATTAACTGCATTTGAAATTTGGTGTTTAAGAAATAAGTTGAAAATAAAGTGGACTGCAAAATTAAAACAATTAGGTAGTTTCTCAAAAAGTGATATTTTGGCCATATTATGTGTAGAGGACAAAGTTACGATTTACAATGACTTATTTTATGTGATACAATAAAAGAATACGTTTCAAGAGACAGAAAAAGAATTACCTGGACATCTAATATTAAAAGTTATTTTACTAACAGTATAGCCTTTTTGTGTGTTTTTCAAAGGTTTGAGTGCTGTGTATGGCTTGGGTGCCTAATGCTGTGAGGACCTGTGGCGATAAAATGTGTTGGTCCCTTTATTACTGCTATATTTGATTTTACGATTTTATATTGTATTTTCGATTGATGCATTCTATGTCATTGTGACATAATGTTGAATACAGTTCTATTCTATTCCTTGTTTGTCTATAAATCTTTATCATATGGGCTAAATTACTTGAATCCAGATTTAATAAAAAAAATATAAAGTTGGCTAAATATTATTAACAATTACATTTAATGACTTAAAATTTCTAAATTTTGACAGATTAAAATGGAAGCAAGTGGTCTCCAACGTCCTGTAAAGGATATTAAAACTTAACGTGTCATCGCATTTTTATTAAAGAACGTTTCACTGAATATTTACGAATACTTTTTTCTGGATAGAAATTAAATATTGTTGCGTGCCCCTAGATGGGACGCCTCTGGAATCGGTAGAAACTACTAGAAAAAACAACAATGAAAACAGGTAAAATTATCCGACCTGCAGACAATCGCTTGGAGAGACACAAATACATGTAAAGGAAGGGATCTCGGTGCGGATAGCACGTAGCAAGTTAGACCAGAACATTCGATAGAAGCGTGGGACGAGGCTATATAAAGGCGAGCAGAGTGGTTGAGTGAGGCAGTCAGTATTCGAGCTGTTCGTGAGTTTTGTTGATAGAGTGCTCTGGCATTACGACATAAATTATACTGTGGAAATAAATTATAACTTTAGTGAGTGATTTTACATAAATGATTTATAGTTGATAGACAAGTGTGCTGATAAACTTTGTGTTGTGTTCCTGTGTTGTAAACATTTTGTGTATATAATTTAGTGACTCTATATTCTCTGTTACTTAGTCTTTTATTTTTATTATTTAGAACTATTAGTTTTGCTTCTGTTAACGTTATTATTTCTGTTAAGTTAAAGAAGTACGCTTTCGTTTGTGTGTTTTATTGTTTGTTAAACATTTATTATTGCAAATAAATAATTTCCGCCACGGATAACAGTAGTTTTGTTACAATATTTAGATATTTTAAAATCCGAACCAATGTTATTCCTTTCTCAGTGTCAAAAGTATAAGTGAGTCAATTAAATATACGACGCAATAATCGAGAAAGCTTTGCAGAATATTGACATCCTGTCAATAAAGGTTGTGGATAAAAACCACTGGAGCTAGTACAATCGTTAAACGGTATTCACATCACACACAAACACACAAGCATGCGTGTCGTTTGTATATATTTTTTTATTTAATAAATTCAGTCAACGCTTTTTAAATCTGCTGATATTGTTAACGATAATAGTAGATTGTGTGCCTAGTTGCGTAATTGGGTTTATTACGACAATGTGCGGATATTATGTTAAAAGCGATAGTTAGGGGAGCTGACGCGCAAAAAATTCATGTCGTCCCAACCTTCTGCCGCATAGGAGTAGCTTGGGGAGGGTACAATTGGTTAAAAATTTCTGCCGCTGGTATTTCCCAGTCATTTGGCTCTAACAGAATCTAAAAACGTAACGGCAGGACCAATAGATATCACTTGATGTGTAGTATTTTTAGCTTTCCAATTTTCCATTGATAATGAATCATCTGTATAAGAAACCCCAGATCAATGTTCATTTGGAACGTTGTACCGTTTTTTCCTTAGCAATATAATATCCAAAAGAAAAGTTCGCACAAACGGATATGTTTTGAACTTCCAAATTGACCAATTGGGAACCCTGACACCAACACTGTATGTCGTAGAGCTAGATATGCTTTAGTGAAGCGTTCATGAGCTACGTGTAGTAATGGCCCCCTATTGTGATTATAAAAGTTTTCGCATCAGAGGAACCAAGATGTAGGTATAATAATAGAGGAAAGCGTCACAGAACTTTGACCGCATAGAGTGTGTGTATAAAATGAATCTATAGCGACTCGTCGAAATTGGGGCAAGAGAAATTGCACTATGATAATTAAAATAAATGGTTCTACTCTACCGCATTGAAATAGGGTCGTCCCGCTTATCAAAATTCGTTGATTTTAAACAGTTCACTTTACTCCTCATACATAAAGAAAACAACGTAAAGCAAATATTATTTTTCTTCTTAATTGCAAAAATGCTGAACCTGAGCCACACATTGCGTATAGATAAAGAGGTCTATGGAAAGATATGTACATATCATTTTTTATACCAGTACCGCATGATACGTTTAAAGAATCAGTGGGCGTGATTAATCTGGAGACAGCCAATCAGCTGAATTTGTTTAGCGATGACGTGTCTCTGAAGAGCGATTATTCTATTTTTAAAATTACATTGAAAAATACAAAATTTTGGGAACTTTTTCCGAAAAATTCTCCAAAAAAATGTTTTACTCTTTGTAACGTATATTTCAACACTAAAAAAAGAGACTGTGTACCTATTTTATACTACAAACTACACAAGTGAAACTGGTATGATCGTAAAAAATAAACGCCGCTGCAAACGAGGCTGGTTTTGTCGCTAGATTCGACGTTTGATTTCGCAGCTGGGATCCTAGAATTCCGTAGCGATGCGTTCCGTGATGACATTTATGTGTTCGCTTTACACTATGCGTGCTTTGGAGCTGGTTTTTTAGATATATTTGGGACGCGCGCAGCGACAGTTCGAATGTGAACAAAAGTGAACGTTTCTTTTCTTTGAACAGAACACATACTATGACGCTAAATTAGTTTATGACGTTTGTCCATGCCCACGTGAAAAGGTAGGTATTGTTTTCTGATTGGTTCCTGCGTTTATATATTGCGCACTAAAATTTTTATACAGAAAGCTTAAGTGGTAAACGTAAAGCATGGAAACCTTTGAAATCTGACGTAGTGATATTTATTATTAAAATATTTCATAAATTTATGGATATAGTAATCAGAGATATATTTGTAATGAAATTAGTACGGCGTTTTATGCTTCAAAGCACAAATAAAGTAAATATTTATACCAAACTTTTCAGACACGCTATTATCATTAAATATACGACTGTATAGTTTTGTATTATGTCTGTTTGTTTCAAAAGTTCTGTACTTATTATAAAATACATTGTATACTCATAATTTATTTCTCTTTATAAATAAAAAGCTACCTACATGTATTTTTTTATTTTAATTGTTCTACGTAACACAAGAAAATATTCATTAAAAAAACAATCACAGCTTTGGGATAGCATAAGGAGGTAATAGTGGAGCTTATGATGGTTTAATGACCATATTCATCGAACATAAGTAGTTATTAATTAAGTTCATTTGTCCGTCAGGTAACTATTCCTCCGAATAAATAGCGATAAATCAATTCACCAACCATAATTATGTTTACTGCTGGTATAAATCTATACTATCTTACTTCCAGAGTATAAATATTTATTCGCCTGATAAAATAATAACGGCTTCCACATAGACCATAATACCTAACCTATAAACGAGCATATCTACAGATTGATCTTGTGAATCTATTTATGTGTTGTTTATTAGCTTTTTGTGAAGTGTATAATTGTAAAACGTTAAAGTTAGTGGATGTTTTATGTGAAATTAGGTTAGGATAAAACATTGTTATTTTATGAAACTTTTTTTGACGTTTACTCGAACGCCATCGTTCGAATTTTTGGTCTGTTTTTTTAAATAACTTAAATTTTTTTGCTAAGGTAACCGTGCAATTATAATATCTTTTATCAGTTTTTACTTCAACATTGGGTGATAAAGCTTAAGAGTTAATATTAATTATCAATCTAGTACCCACAACCAATCAGCTATCAAATTTTAACCTTGGACAAATGGCGCTAGATTTCGAAACGGAATATTCGCATTCGCATTGTCTGAAAATAGACATTCATTCCATCACTATTATCTGCATAACTACAAAAATATTATTCACTCTTCCAAACTGACGAGTCGCATCTGCGCAATGGATATAAGTATTAGATGTTATAAACATAAAGTATGTTTCACGTTAAGTGGCAGCTATCAACTCTTATGGTCAAAATAACATAATATTATACAGAATGATTTAATAAGCAAACCAAGCTACAGAGCTTATAAAAAAGTGAAACCTTTCGAGAATTGATATTTCTGAAGCCGGCAAAAACTCGAAAATGGCGCGACCGATTCGAATACTTTTCTTTCTCGTTTTACTCGTCTCAATATTGGGGTGGTTTAGGAAAAAATATAGGCAAAACCCAAAGGAACAGCCGAAAAATCTAAATTTTTTTGTATATTATGTGGGATAGTGCAGATAATCCGAATAAGATTTTTTTTTATTTTTCGGCTGTTTCCTAGGGTTTTTCCTATTTTTTTCTGTAATACGATGGAGCCGAAGGCTCCATCACTGTTGTCACTGCTGAGCGGGACACAATTCCGTGAGGAAAGATGTAATACGGTAGAGCCGAAGGCTTCACTACTGTTGTCACTGCCGTGTTTCATTTCAATTGCGTGCGAACCCGCGGGTAATGACTATTATTAAAACATATGACAACGCCCTGGAAATACGACTATAATAATTTTATCTTTTATATAGGCGATCATCAAATCCGGGCGAAGTCGAGCCAGGCCACTAGTAAGTAATATAAATCCCACCAAAAACATAAATATATGTAACAATACAATAAGTGGGTTTATAAACCTTCTACAGTGATGAAGTGTCTCTTTGGTCGTCATTTTGTTTTTTATTATGTGCGTTTTTTTATTAAATATTATTGACTATTTATTATATCTATTTTTTACTGAGGTATAAAAGAAAGAATTCACAAAATTTGGGAAAAGTGCCTTACTTGAATATATTTGCTACTTAATTAATTGCAACCAATCATCAAAGTTTCAAAATACAGATTGTGTTGACTTGAATGATTTTAAATCAATTGTATTCAGAAATATGCCGAAGTGTCAATTAGTTTTTATTAAGCGACTTCAAAAAAGACGAGGTTATAAGTATGTTCGACGCGTAATATTTTTATGTGTGTTCAGCCATAACTTTCCGAGGGGTTAACCGATTTGAAAAAATTTGACGCCATTTTGTTCAGAATGTTTCTGGATAGCTGCCAACATTTTTTATAAAATCGAAGTCGTCTTAAACTAACTTCAAAAAAGGAGATTTTTATGTCACCGCATATTTCCAATATTGGTGAATCTTTTTCTATTTAATAGGGTATATTATACCTTCAGGTTGGTCTCACATAAATTTTACTTAAATCGATTCAGCAGTTCTTTTTTAGTTTAGTGTTAAAATAATAGAGAAAGAAGGCGATTAATAACGTGCAAACTCATATCGCAAAGTCACCGAAAAGTGAAAAATAAAAACTTAAAAAAATATTGAACCTCGTTCAAAAGAAATAACTAAAAAGCGTAAAATAACAACGTTCTGAGGTTGGCATCAATTCAACATAAGTACATAACACGTAACAGTAATTAAATAGGCGCCGACTTCAAAACTTTGTTATTTTATGCCGGCACTTCACATGGCTATTTGTATTTGTGTGTTTGGCATATTTGGCAAACAATTACCAAGTGTGGAGGGTCTATTTGACAAAGTGTTGGCCTTATTTGCCTATTTGACAAATAAGGCCAATACCAAATACGCGTTACCGACGTTACCGTGCGATTGTCGGTTTTTCGAGGCACATCAAAGGAGTCAAATAGACAAAAACGCAAATAAACCGTCCACACAATGGTCATATTCAGAAGCGCACGCGCCTTGAACCTGTACGGACGTGCAGTATTTTTGTGTCTGTGCTGGAGCGAGAACTGGAACAATTACTATTAAAAATTAATTGGGACAATGAAATAGTGCTAAAATTCCTGGAATTTTGAACCTTGCGTTCTGCTGCCAAATGTTTGTGTGTTTGCTATTTGACTGCCATATGTAGATGGTCGTATTTGCCTCTATTTGCATGTTTGTCTTGAACGTCATATATTTTGCCAAATACAACAAACACCCAATATGAATAGCGAATACGAATAGCCATGTGAAGTGTCACCTTTAGGCTTTTTAGTGACCTCTTTTGAAGGTCGTTAAGTTATTATAATTACTAATAAAATCAAATAGATATTCATAGACATGGTTAATTATATTATTATAATTTTTCCGATACCAATAAGTTCTCAAAATAAATACTATTCACCTGTATCTAAGTTGGATAACGGTAGAAGAATAAGTGACGAATACAGATGAGCTCTACTACAAGCAACAAAGTCGTCTCAAAACTGTTGAAGAATGTTGGATAAAGAAAAAAGTTTGTTTGGTCGACTGAATGTTCCATTCGTCTTTGGAGCAATAGCTCTGTCGACTCGCAGATGATAAATTGATATTTCGACATCTGAGTTCTCTTTTATTGTAGTTAATTTTTAAAGTGTTTACTTATTGCCTTTTATATTTCAAGCCATTGTTAAAAATAACACTGCATATTTTGGAATAACATATTATTGTATGGAATTTTTTTGTCAACAAAAATAAGTAAAGGTTATACTTTATTAGTTTTTGTAAAATTTATAATAGTGTCATAATGGCGCAGTATAGAGATGAAAACCCGTAAAATGATAATTTCAGGATGGTTAGAGTACGATAACTTCCTTGTGCAATATATTCACTGGAAATACACATAATTATTATTTTATATATAACATAACTATAGCCGTTTAAAGTGCGGAAAATAATCTTATCTATATAAATTAATTTTTTTCGCGCAGTGAAAAGGGGAAAGCGTTTGGGGGGAGTTCTTTAAAAAAACAATTTCGGAGTTGTGTCGATGAGGTGGCGATTTTTTTGCACAGTGAAAAGGGGAGGGCGTTTGGGGGAGTTCTTTAAAAAGCAATTACGGGGTCGTGTGTACAAATTGAGATAGTAATACAGTAATTCTACAGTCTACACCAGTTGCTATGACGTACCTATATATGTGATTTCTGATTGGTTAGATTAAAAAAATGACAGTAAAAGACGAAAAGTAATTTGTGAATAATCCGCAAAGTTTTTTTTGAACGTCAAAATTTAGCGTTTTCTATGACTTAAAAAAAAGTAAAAATTTGGGCACATCGAGTTATCGTACTGGGCCCTTTAAGGATAGACATAAATTCTAAACGGTAAAGTATAACAAAACCTATATCATTTAGTTGATCGAAGCAACGATAAAGGTTCTGCAGATAGGGGCGTCATTATTTTTTAAAAGAAACATATTTTAATGCGTTAAAAGAAAAAAAAAAGAATGAAATGATTCATCCACACTTACCACTTCCAGGAATATAAAGATTCAAGAACAAACAGTCTTCGCTTTGGTTCTGCAGAAGAGGCACTAATTTTTTTAAATACATAAATCGTCCTTTTGGCATAAACAACAACGCCGCCGTTCTGTTCGAAATATCGGGATATTTCTGTGGACAAACTGCACCGAACGTATCAGCGAGTTTGGTACCCGACCACGGAACAATAGGTTGCGGCGTTTTATATCTGAGGTCGCCAACAGGCGGCGCCGCGTACGGTATACCGCGAAACACTTCAACCGGCTCCAAGTGGCGGGAGTTTAGTTCCAATATAATGCCGCGAATGGCGCCACCTCTTGTGTCAACGATTCGCGAACTGTAGCGAGGACCGCCGAACACACTGTCGCACAATATTGTCAGGAGCAAACACAATGTTCGTAATGTCGGCCTTGTAAATAGGCGCATTGTCCGTAGCACAATACAGCGGCGGGCATACCCGATCGTGTTCGGGTGTCACCGCAATATATAGGCTCGTTCTGTGCCTAACGCTAATGCTTTTCTATTGTTTGACACCGATATATTTTTACACATTATTTTTTCGTTAAATAACACTAAATATTTTTAATGTTACCCGTCGTGACATTTTTATTTTCCTTCAGATGACACGAACAAATGTTTATTTAATATTATAATTTTTAAATTAATCACTTTTGAAACGGATTTTAAATACATCGCTTAAAACAATCGTGATGAAATCGAAACCCAAAAAGTTTCTAAGCGTAATCTTTAAAATATATGTCTACATAAAAAGAGTTACTATTTGCATTTATGTTTAGCGAGGTTGGCATAAAATGTAAAGGAACTATCACTGATATAAACTTTACGATACGTTATTAAGTTATGAGAACATTTTGAAATTTATGGTTAATTAGAAAGCTAAAGTTTGAATTATTAGGTAATTAAGATTGATTAAAGTTGAAACAATAATTAAACAAAGCTTGCCCTTTACTCACTCTCATTCAGTCAGTCAATTATTTATTAACGTTTTCAAGTTTCCACTGCACTGAATTTTATGTGTACTATTAAAACTTCCAAAATAATGATGCATAGTACAAACAGAAGTATATTATTTTACGCTGCAGTTGGTACTTTTGCATTCCGACTTTCATCATTTGTTTTATACATCACTTGGTAACTATATATAGTTTAACGTTTTCAATTTTAACGTGTGCATTAAATTTAATTTACTTTAATATTAAAGTCGCCGCTTAAAATCGTATTATTTTGTATTTACAGTTGGTGAACCTTATCAACGTGACGTTTGTCATTTAAATTTCATTTATTATTCACCAGATGTTGTGGTATAGCTGTGTTGTGTAACTATATTCAGGTCGCGAGCTGTACAGTCCTGTTTAATGACTACCTGAAACAAAGAGAAACAATATTATTACAATTTCTAAATTAATGTGCTAGGTTATTAAAACTGTCTTTTAATAACACAAAATACATCAAAGCAAAATAATATTATGTCCACACATGGCGTATTATTTAGTATTGTTTTTAATATACATCATAATATGTCAAGAAGGTTTATATACAGTATGTAAACACGTAAGGTGCACATAGCGAAATTAACATTGGGAAAAAATGACTGGATCAGAGTGAGCCTTGAAATCTTGTTTTTCAATTTGACAGATAATATTCTTTTGCATAATGAATGTGCATACTACCGAAGAAAATATTCAAATGATTACAACATAATCGGACTTTTTTTATTAATGGGACATTAAATTCCCAAAAATACTTAAATATGGTGCGAGATCAAATATCTCCGGCTATTCGTGTTGAACCTAAAAACATTGGGTCACTGATTTACCAACGCGCATACGTCATACCAGTCAGACAATTTTTGAATGAAATGTTTCCAAACAGTTGGAGTTGTTTTTTTTGTTTTATTTTTGTATAAAAAAATTAAAATAATGATTTATAAGAGCTTTTTATTATTAAAAAAGCCAAGTAAAATAAAAATAAATCAAAATAAAATAGAAATCTTCAAGATTACCACGATAATTCAATAGAAATAACAATTAATGCAGTCATGGCTAACTCTGAACCAAGTATTTTTTCCCAATGCTAATTATATACATTTTATTTATATATATTTTACTAACAAATAGGCAACTCTAAATTGTATTAATTAAATATATTTTAAATTTTTTGAAATTTTAGAACAAAACTTATTATTAGTCACTAGATAAGAATCTACTTTCGCTCTCCTTTAACGCTATTCGTCTCAACGATTCACAGCCCAATATATTTCCAAAAAAGTTTTATATTCTTGACAGACTAAAAACTGTTCGACGGAGAATTTAATGTTCTTAAAAATTTTCTGTAGGATGTGTCGTTTAGGAGTTGTAAGCAAAAACTAAACAAGAATCAACTTTTTAGCTAAAATGGTAAAAATGGCCCAAATTTGAAAATCGATTGCGGCTAGACGACTGGGCCGGTTTTGATGAACCAAAACACATTCGACGCAAAATTTAATGCTCATTAAAACAGCTTTAAGTAAAATTTTCTGGAGGATGCGACGTTTAGAAGTTATAAGCAAAAAAATTGGTTGTCTGTAAAGTCGGTTTACGGACGATAGTTTTACGTGATAACGTATTCCGCTGGAATATCATATTTAATAATACATAACCTAAATTTTAGTAGCTGTCAAACTATATTTTTACCGACTAATAAATTGATCAATCAAAGCGAAATACATATTTTTAAGCAATTATAAAAGACATTTAAAAGAATGTATATATATTATATATTTGTTAACAAACCGTATAATTTATCTGGCCATCTGTCAGATGTAGCTTTCGCTGGAACAGCCGAAAAAAGTGTTGAACGCACACTACTCTCTGAGAAGAGAGAGACTATCGTTTATATCGTGCTCTCACTTGCGGAACGTTACTCTTTTTCGTGCGTGCAGCCGGCGTTTCATCAATTTATAAGACGTTATCACGTCAAAAACTATGAAGCAAAGTGCGAAAATTTCGCGGTTTTTTGACTCCCAAAACTTAAGCAGAAGTCAAAACCCGTCGCAAACTCACAGGACCCCCCAAAAAGGTATTAAAACGCTTTCCAGATTTGGGCGATTTTTCGGGAAACTTGGCCATTTTTTGGTCTAATTTGCTTGGACTATATGTATAGAAGATGATTTTAAAAAATAATCGCAAAATACCGTCATTTGTTTTACTCAATACTCTATCTCGTATAAAAAGACAGTAAAAAAATGCTCATGAGGTTAAGAAAACTATACATAGCCACTCGATAAATCATTTGATAACAAAGACTTTATTGTATGATTTAAGGAGCCGCGCGGTTTGAGTGCCTTCTTTCTTTATGTAAAATTGGAAGAGGATACTTAAAATTGGAGATATTCATATATTGGCTGGCGTTACAGAGGTACAGTGTACAGTATAGTCCAAAGTTTTTCGCCTATGTTTTAAACTGTACGTCACCTAGAAGAATCTTTAGGATGTTTCTAAACTTATACAATACTAGCCGCTATCCGCGGTTCTCCACGCGATTGAGACGAAACACAGCAGCGACAAAAGTATAGTGGAACGTATCTCTCTCTTATAGATATTGTTTATTACATGTGAATTATGAAATAATCTTCTATTTTACCCTCCTGAGAGATGGTTTTGCAAAAACCCTGAAATACATGATTCGTTATTGCTTATCAAAACTTAAATAAAAATTTTCATATCGCAAGCTTGAGAGAATATATGAATTTCCCATACAAACTTTCAACCCCTTCAATTTTTTTTGAGACAAAAGGTAGATTATGTCCGTCCTCGGGATGCAGTCTATCTCCTTGCCAAATTTTATCGAAATCTGTTCAGCGGTTTAGGTGTGAAAAGGTAACAGCCAGACTTTCACATTTATAATATTAGTTTGGATGCATGTTAATAATTATTTAGTAACTACATACGCTCAAATGAACCACATTTGTTCGAAAATATAAGTGATTAATACATATTGGAAGGAGGTTCCGTTAGTATCATTTGGAAGAAATTTTACTCCGGTAAAGTTGGAAAGCGTTCGATTTGGAGAGAGGCCAGTGTATAAACAAACGACATAATATCGCATATTAAAACAAATTACATTCCATTTGTAACACGCCTTTCGTAATTTGCTTTGTAATACAGTAGGTATGGCATTCTAGTGGCTATTCAAGTTATTCTATTCAATTTAAAATAAAATCAATACTTATTGAATATTATACCACCAGTAGCGTGCAAGGTCGAACTAAAGGTGACCGATCAATCCTATTTTAATACTTTTATCGAGAACCTGATTCCCGTGTCCTGAAAGGACAGGTATGTAGGTTATCACCATTTTTTGAAAGGTTATTTCTATGCTTCTGCTTAAATTACAGTGAACTTACAAATAAAACGATTTTTTGCACAACTTCTCTACAAAATAACTGCATGTGTAGCGGTAGTAAAATGACAGCATTTTGCACTAAATTAAAACTATTTTACCAATCCAATAGTTACATATCTGTCAGTTGCCATTTAAATCCATATGAGCAACAGAAAAGCAAAGTAGGCGATGAACAGTGCACATAGATACCAATATTGCTGAGCGCGAACTGTCAAAAATATTACAAATATATCTATTATGATGTGAAAATCAGCTATTTTATAGGAGGTAATGCTTCTACGACTCATGCGACTGTTAATAATTCGCTAATCACTTCCAGTGCAATCCGGTGTAATTTCCAATCCGGCCGGATTAATCAAGTCAGAATAATTTTCCCTTTTGGTTTCAAAATGGACTGTTTATGAGAAAATCGAGTGAGTGTATTATAATCAACTTTAAATTAAGTTGAATATAATATAATTATAATAATTTTTCTATTGAAGGAGATTTGTTTGGTTGAGGAATAAGTTTGAAATAAGCGTTACCAGAGTATCGCTTGTGAAAAATATATTTTCATCATCAGGGCCTATGAAACGTTGGCCACAAGCGATACTCTGGTAAAGCTATTTCAAACTTGTTCCTCAACCAAACAAATCTCCTTCAATACATATTTTTGGAACAAAACTTCTACTAATAGTTTTTCTAGTTTCCAACGATTATAAAACGCAGTGAAGTCAAAGTCAAAATTTGGGCACATCGAGTTATCGAGCTGGAACCATTTATTGATTGTTATAATATGGCAATTTAAAACTGTGAAAAAGCAAATGGTTTTTCAACAATTATTGTAACGTTCATGAACACTGAATAGATACATTTGGAAGGGTTTGTTCCATTGAATTATTTTAACGTCGGAATTTAGCAGGTATTGGAATTTAATACTAATTAATTAATTTCGATTTCGTTTTAATTTTGCTTCGTTCATATTAGTGACACTAAATGCTATAATACTTATAAGGATACTAGCCACTGTAGTCTGATTGTATATCTAGTTTTTAATGGGAAGATTTTACATGAAACAAACTTAAAAATGTCTATTTCAATTTTTGTACAAAACTTTCTTGGAAAAAGAAATAGAATAATAAACAGATATGGAAGATACACAATAATAACAGAAAAAATAACATTATAGCTTAGATCTCTTCTACGCATGCGCCGATTTTCCCCAAAAAACAGTACGGCTATCTCTATTTACATGTCAAACATCCTTCTAAAATTTGATTGAAGTCCGCTCAGCTGTTTGCTCTGTATACAACAGATGAGGCCTTTTTTTTCATCTGTTAGTTTCTGAGCACTATACTAGTACAGTCAATCTGGCAAAAACCTCAACAAAACCAACCAAAAAGGTGAAACTTGGTGAGTCGCTAGAGAATGATGAAAAAAAGGTTACCTGGCAATGGCCACCTTGTACCTGTTCAAATACCTGTTCAAATAGTCAAAAAAAACTCAAAAATATTTTGAAATGCATTTTTCTCGAAAACTATCCATTTTACAGAAAAATTTATTGAACAAAAAATGTAGAGGGCATCGTTATCTACAATTAATGTCATTGGTGCTATGTTGTACAACAAAAAATGTGCGCAGTAGGTGGCGCTTAAGTGCCAAAAAAAGTGTTTTTCCACTTTTTTGCCCTGAAATTTTCATTTTTCAGTTACGATTCAAATAGAAAAATTGTTCCATTTTATTTTATAAACAACTTTTATTTCAACATTTTTTTCATACAACTTACCGTTTCAGAGCTGCAGCTTGTTGAAGTGAAAATAAGTTGTATGAAAAGTAAGTTGTATGAAAAAAATGTTGAAATAAAAGTTGTTTATAAAATAAAAAGGAACAATTTTTGCATTTGAATCGTAACTGAAAAATGAAAATTTCAGGGCAAAAAAGTGGAAAAACACTTTTTTTGGCATTTTAGCGCCACCTACTGCGCACATTTTTTGTTGTACAACATAGCACCAATGACATTAATTGTATATAACGATGCCCTCTACATTTTTTGTTCAATAAATTTTTCTGTAAAATGGATAGTTTTCGAGAAAAATGCATTTCAAAATATTTTTGAGTTTTTTTTGATTATTTGAACAGGTACCAGGTGGCCATTGCCAGGTAACCTTTTTTTCATCATTCTCTAACGACTCACCAAGTTTCACCTTTTTGGGTGTTTTTGATACGAAATGATTTTTTTTTCGCCAGATTGATTGTACTATACTGGCAAGCGGCTGAGCGGATCAAAACCAAATTATGGTAAGATGTTTGACAAGTAAATATGAAAAAATTTATTGTTTTTGAGGAAGAGATAAGCGCTACACCTTTATTTCTTCTGTTATATAATTATATATTTTTCCTATCGTTTTATTATTCTATTTCTATTGCCAAGAAATTTTGTAAAATTATTTTTGTCTAAAATTTCTAGTTTCGGAAATATTAAAACAAAAATCGACTGGCTACGATGCTATCTAGAATCTGAATCCATTTTGATTCGATGTTTCGTTAAAAAAAAAATGGAAGTTTATAGGTGCTAGGGTACTTGATGTCAGATTCTACTGTGACGTTTTGTGGGCCTTAATCCAAAAATATTTTAAATAATTTTAGTTTTAAATTTGAATGTCGACTTTATTACATAGAAAAGTATGAGCTGTAGGAAATTATCTGTAGTGTTCTATTTATAATACTAATTACGTAATGAGATAGTAACATAGTATGTTTACATGAAATGTATTACATTACGTATTAATCACATAGTAACATAGGACGTTTACACGACGCAGTTACTACATTTCGTATTAATGAGATAGTACCTATAGTACGTTTACATGACAGGTATTAAAAGCGACTTTCCGCTGGCGACTGTGCATCCATGTATTAGTTAATTTTTTTCGGTCACAATAACTTCTGCAAAATACAGGGAGTATGATTTATATCTTTTGTTTTTTTTTGCGTAAGAATTCAGACTTATCAATTTTAGTGTCATTTTTTTTTAATACACATGAGTTTTGTTAATATGGTAGCTATGGAAATCATTAATGCATAAAACTGTGGCTTGGCTATGCCGATGGGTATTGCCGATCCTCAAAGCTGCACTAGTGTGGACGTGACTGTCGGCTTCGTTATCAGGAAAATTCGTTGCCGATCGTAACAGCTTTGCGGATCGGTATTGCCGATCGGCATAGTCAAAACACAGCTTTACAGAAAAACGTTCCACAGAAAATGCATACAAACCTTCCTTGAGCGACCGTGTCTATGTCGGATTTTATGTAGAACGATTTTCAATAATGCAATAAATATTTCGATAGCTATCAAAACTCATGTGTATACCTATTGCATTATAAATGAAATTCACTGCAGTATATATTGTTTTAGTATTATAAAATGACTTTCAAGAAAATTTCACTAAAATTTTAGGAACGAAAAATTATTTAAAAAAAATATTTTGGAAAAAGTGTTTCTATGTTATTTCACAGTTATTATAAATTTTTGTTCTATGAGTGGTCATATAAACAGTAGAAATTTGAAAATGTATACCACGTGTACTGGAGCCAATTTATATAATGTTTCAGTTCACTTATATTATGTAACAGAATAGTTTTAATTTTAAATACCATTTGTAATAAATTCATTCCTAATTTGAACGTTAAATAAATAACTAAGATAAAAACTTCTGCTATATTATTTTCTATAATATCTTAAGGATATTACATTGGCGCAGTCAGTAAGATAGAACATTTTTTTTTCTTCTCGTTAATAAAATGACTAACACTAATATCATCAAGTACGGTCAATTACGAGAATTTGATCCAGCAATAAGCGAATGGGGAATATTTCAAGCCCGATTGGATCAATATTTCATCGCAAATGAAATTACAAATGCTGAAAAGAAGAGAGCAATTTTATTAAATATGTGCAGTGAGGACGCTTACAGATTAATCTATAATCTATGTGTACCGGCAAAACCAGAAGCTAAATCATATGACGATTTAGTAAAATTTTTTGAATATCACTTTCAACCCAAAAGATCGTATTTTCCGGCTCGTTTCAAATTCTATAACTCCAAGAAAACTTCTTCTGAGTCAATACAAGATTGGGCAGCAAGAGTTCGGAATTTGGCGTCGTATTGCAATTTCAAAGATGAACTAGCTACAGTGATGCGGGATCGTTTCATTATGGGACTGGAACCAGGACCGATACTAGATCGATTGTTTGAAGAGGACGTCGACAAGTTGACCTGGGATAGAGCAGTAGAATTAGCCATAAATAAGGAAGCGGTTCGTCACAACTACGACGGAGTCACACTGGATAGGCCGATCAAAACGGAGTTGGACGAGGTGAATCGTATAGCAGCCAGGGGAAGAAATCAGCGATGGAACAGGAGGCAAGGGAATCAACCTTCAACTACGCAGAACACCTGTAAAGTTTGTGGTAAAAATAATCACGAAACAGCTAATTGTAAATATAAGGAATATCATTGTAACTTTTGTAATAAGAAGGGCCATTTAGCATCCGTTTGTAGACAAAAGAATAAGGCAGATAAGGATCAAAATACTCATAATTTTGTTGAAAATGCTGATACTGACAAATCTCTTTTTTCTATTAAATCAATGTCAGATAAACCGTTTACTGAAACGTTACTAGTTCACAACATACCTATTAGATTCGAGGTTGATACGGGAGCTAGCATATCAGCAATTTCAGACAAATTTTATAGAGAGCATTTTAAAGATTTAAAATTAAATCAAACTGATAAAATGTTGATGTCTTATACCGGTGAAACTATTAAGCCTATAGGAATTTTAAACGTCAAGGTCAATTTCAAGGGTGAAACAAAAAATTTGAATTTGTACATCATTAAGGATGGGTCAGTACCTTTACTAGGTAGAGAATGGTTAAGAGAGTTTAATGTCGGTATTGCTGATTTAAATGAAATAAATAACGTAAATGATGATTATTTTTATAATAAGTATAGTGAAGTTTTTACGGAAAAGTTGGGATTATTTACTAAAGGAGAAGTTTCATTAAAGCTTCAACATGATGCTAATCCAAAATTCTTTAGAGCTAGGCCATTGCCGTTCGCGATAAAAAGTAAGGTGGAACTGGAAATACAGCGTTTGGTAGATGAAAAAATTTTAGTACCGGTTGATTATAGTCCATGGGGCACTCCTATCGTTCCAGTGTTAAAAAGGGATAACACGGTTAGGATTTGCGGAGATTACAGAGTAACAATTAATAAATTCTTAGAAGTCGATAAGCATCCGCTACCTAGAACGGAAGATTTATTTGCACAGTTATTGGGAGGTCAAGAATTCAGTAAATTGGACTTGTCACACGCGTATCAACAGATTCCCATTGATAAAGAATCACAGAAAATGGTCACTATTAGTACACATAAGGGTCTGTTTACATTCACGCGGTTACCTTTTGGTGTTTCTAGTAGTCCGGCAATTTTTCAAAAAACGATGGAATTAATTTTAGGGGGATTAGAAGGAACGATATGTTTTTTAGACGACATATTAATTACAGGAAAAGATAGAGTTGAACATATTAAAAATCTTGAAGCTGTATTAAATCGATTAAAAGAATGTGGGTTAACAATCAGTAAAAAGAAATGCGAATTGTTTAAAAAGGAAATTAAATATTTGGGATATGTGATAAATTGTAAAGGTTTGCAAACATCGGAAGATAAGATTGAGGCTATTAAGAATGCGCCCATCCCTAATAATGTTTCACAATTAAAGTCATTTTTAGGACTTGTAAATTATTACAACAAATTTATTAAAAATGCATCTGATGTATTACATCCCTTATATAATTTGCTTAAGAAAGATATAAAATGGGACTGGACCAAAAATTGTGATAATGCTTTTAATAGAATTAAAAAGATGTTAATTTCTACTGATGTCCTTGTACATTTTGACCCAAAATTAAAAATTAGGTTAACATGTGATGCATCTCAATACGGACTCGGTAGTGTCATTTCTCATGTGTATCCTTCAGGAATCGAGAAACCTATTGCTTATGCGTCCAGAATGTTGTCCCAGGCAGAGAGAAATTATAGCCAGATTGAGAAAGAAGCACTGAGCATAATGTTCGGTTTAAATAAATTTAATCAATATTTATTTGCCAACAGATTCATTTTAGTTACAGACAGTAAACCATTATTAACAATTTTCGGAAATAAAAAGGGTCTCTCTATGATGACAGCTTGTAGATTACAACGCTGGGCATTGCTCCTTTCTCAATATGAATATGAAATTGAGTATATTAAATCGGAATTAAATAGTGCAGATAGTTTGTCAAGGCTACCGATTAATTCAGAACAAATTCAGTCGAAGTTTGAAATTGGTGATATAAGCTATTTAAATTACGTAAGTTCAAATGATGACGTTCCTATTGATATAAATTTAATTCGACAAGAAACTAAAAATGATAAGATTTTAAGTCAGGTAATTAAATTAATAAATGACAATTGGAAACAAAAAAACATTGAACCTGATTTAAAACCTTATTTTAATAGAAAATTAGAATTATCGATTGAAAATGATTGTATATTTTTCGGATATAGAGTTATCATTCCATTTTCATTGCGTGAAAGTATTTTAGCTGAATTACATACTTCGCACATGGGTATGGTAAAAATGAAAAGTAAAGCACGATCGTATATTTGGTGGCCTAACATGAATCGCGATATAGAAAATTTAGTGACGTCATGTGAATCCTGTATACCATTTAAAAGCTCACCTCAAAAAGCAGAATTGAAAGTTTGGACTTGGCCAAATCAGCCATGGGTTCGAATCCACGCAGATTTCCTAGGTCCATTTAAAAATAAATATTTTTTAATTATTTTAGATGCCCACAGTAAATGGCTTGAGGTTTTTCCGATGAACAGCATAACGTCAGATATGACAATAAATATTTTTAGGTCGATTTTTGCGCGCTTTGGATTACCTCAATATTTAGTTACTGATAATGGTCGACAATTTACTTCTAATGATTTTCAGTTGTTTTTAAAAGGAAATGGCATAACGCATCAAACCGGTGCACCTTTTCATGCTGCAACAAATGGAGCTGCAGAAAACGCAGTGCGCACGGTTAAGCAAGCTTTAAAAGTTTCACTATATAAAAGTAATGATAAACATTTAAATTTTATTCTTAATAATTTTTTAATGGATTACCGCAATACTCCACATTGTACAACTGGTGTGTCGCCAGCAAAGTTAATGTTTAATCGCTCGTTACGCACTAGATTTGATTTAATTAATCCTCACAGCCAACAGTTAAACGGTTCTGAATATAAAAAAATTGCTGAAACTAATGTTAATCATAAACAACAGAAACAAATTGAAAATTATTCCGGTAAACGAAAAATAAAATTTAAAAGGGGGGAAAAAGTATTGGCACGCGATTATAGATTCTCTAAACCGATTTGGACTAAAGGAATAATTGATAAAGTTATTGGTTCACGTACGTATATAATTTTTATCCCAGTTTTGAAATTATATTGGAAACGACACGTAAATCAATTACTTAAATTTGATCCACTTCCCATTGAACAAGTAGATCAAAATTTAGATGCTGATCCGAATACAATTTCTGATAATAATATAAACCCTAATAATTGTGAAAGTGTAACCAGATCTAAGGCTGAAAATGTTGTTCAGAATAAATTAAACCTTAGACCTCGGGAACACTTAAAACAACCGGAACGACTAGTTTATACTTAAAAAAAAAATGTGTGAAATAAGTTGATGTGTTTATGTGAATTTACATATTTTGTACTTTGATTTAAGAAGCGGGGTGTACTGGAGCCAATTTATATAATGTTTCAGTTCACTTATATTATGTAACAGAATAGTTTTAATTTTAAATACCATTTGTAATAAATTCATTCCTAATTTGAACGTTAAATAAATAACTAAGATAAAAACTTCTGCTATATTATTTTCTATAATATCTTAAGGATATTACACCACGTATAAAGAAAAGGAATTCATTCCAGAAAATCTCGAAAACGCTTCTTAGTAAATTTCTTAAAAACTAACGCATTGTAAATTCAAAAAAATATAAATTTACCGATTTGTTAAGAAAATATAGATTTTTAAAATAAAAATATTTTATTGTACCAACTTGCAGTTGCAATTGTATAGGAGTGTACCTGTACAGCTTAGATGTGTTGGGTACAGTCTCTTACATAAATGCACGGATGTACTTACTACTTCTGTCTGCGACTGTCCCGAGTGAACTTAAAATATAATATGGCAAAATGTCGTGACTTTAAAACATCATGAAGAAACAAATTAAGTATTTAAAAACGTATGTCATAATATTATCGCCAAGCTACGTAATAAGAACTGTTCGGTCATAATACCAGTTATAATGAAGTTGTTCTTATGAAAATTTAAATAGATATGGCACCGTTATGCCTTAAAAATTAGTACGCTATAACTTTCCCTGACAAGGAAATTCACAAAGCATTTTGTTAACGACACTTTTTGAGACACAATAACTTTACTGCTAATTTTGACTTTGATATGAATAATTTATAATTAACCATTCAGTCAATATTAAAAATAACCGGTCTGTCGAATATTAATGAAGTTCTGGAGGTGTGCTTTTCACAAAATATTTTCATGTTTTGTCAAACCGTTGAGGAGTTAAAAAACTTAAAAAAATAACCTCCTTCGAAAAAGGGTCACTAAAAAGCCCAAAATAACGAACTTTTGAGGTCGGAACTAAATTAATTACTATCACATTTAACGTACTTACTTAGGTATATTAAATTGGTGTCGACGTCAAAATTCTGTTATTTTACACTTTTAAGTGACCCTATTTTGAAGTAGGTTAAATTAAAAAAAAAAAATATTTTACATTTTTTAGTGTCTAATGAAACCGACGAACAACGTTCACGCCGACAACATTGGCGTAGCAACAAGGGGGGGGGGGAAGGTGGGCTTGGCGCACCCTATACAATATTAATTGTAACAAAATTACCCAATTTATCACTAGTAGTCATTAAAAATAAATAAAATGCCATCTAACCAATCGAACAGTAATTTCCAAAAGCGACCCATGCCAGTTACCATTTAAAAGTAATGTGTAGCAGAGGAATCGAAGTAGGCGTAGTTTTCAGATTGCAAATGGGTATGATTTTAAAGTTATCCTTATTATTATTATGATAATACAGGGAATAGAGAAATTTCAGAGTAGAAAAATTAGGGAAAAGCTGGATTTTTGCATGAACCTTCCTTTGTAGTTCTAAACAATATACCAAAAGTTCCCATCGATGCATGTGCCGCTAAAAATGTTACGCGTGACGAAAGATCACAAAAACGGTTTGTCGCAAAAATCTCGTTAACGGTGACTTTTATGAAAATGTAGTGATTCTTTTGTAGCTTAGAAAATTGCCTACAAAAATATACTATTACTTTTTTTCGTAAGACTAACGATTTTCGATAAAGATTTAAAAAGTTTTAACGTTTCTGTTTCTTATGTCAGTTCGATTCGTTAGAGGTGATTATACGAACGAATACAATGCATCATGCGACATACATCATGCGGATGTTTTAACTGGAATGATTCACTAAGCGATTTAATGAATTCGAGGTGTGAGAACGAGTGTCATGCAATTGGCATTTTTGGTCTTACGGACAAAAGTAATACTATGTTTTTATAGGCCATTTTCTAAGCTACAAATATGATAACCATTATTTTTTCTATAAAAGTCACCGTTAACTAGATTTTCGCGAAAACCCATTTTTTGTGATCTTAACGCGCGCGTAACATTTTTAGCGGCACATGTATTGGTGGGGACTTTTGGAATATTGTTTAGAACCACAAAAGGAAGGTTCATACCATATTTTTTGTCTTTATTCCCATTATTGTTTTCATCAAGTGTAAACTTCCTAATTGTGTGGAAAAGTAGAAGTCAATGCGGAAATTAAAATAATGTGATGAGTTTTGGAACTCATTTCATTAAAGAAAATTTACGTATGCACATATATACGCGAGAGTTGTGTTAAAAATAAACAACAAAGACCCCAGAATCTAATCCACTTTTCTATACAAACATTTCTTAAAAGCACTCCCCGACCTTTCTTATTTCTTCAGGTTTTCTTCTTGCAACACATTTAATCACCAAAGATTTTAGTTAAAGATAATCTCTTTTCATGGAGCGTGTCGTGATAAAATGGTGCCAACTTAAAAAAATGTGTAACATGCTTTTATACTCTTTGATATAAAAACGAAACAGACTAATTAAATGTAAAAAATTAAAGAGCGTGCTTTGTATAAATTTTACTTATTTTCTATAAGTTCAATTTTAATCTAACTAGTTTATGAACAACAGAAAATTTTAAGTGCCTTCGTTGCAAAATATAGTTGCACTAAAATAGAATTTCGCCGTCTAGACAAAAACGTAATGATGTATAACTTCCGTTTTAACAAAATCTCTAATTTGCTTTTTGCATGCTTTTTTATCTACAGAACAACCTATTTATTAGTTATGTCAAAACTATGTGCTAATACGTTTACTAATTACAGCATGTTTTTCATTATTGTATTCTGACTATCGTGAAAGTAAGCGAGAAGAAGAGATAGTAAATTATAACGCTCGATAACTGAGGTCACTATTTCCGTATATTGTCCTGTACATAAATTTCAACAGGGCCGGATTTAAAGGTGTGGAGGCCCTGGGGCAACGAAGGAGTGGAGGCCCCTAATTATTTACCAAACAAGTTAAACCATTTTTAACTTCCCGCTGTAAAAAAAAAAAAAAATTTTTTTTTTTCAAAAATCGGGAAGTTATTGGTTTCACCCCGATTTTCGAAAATCGAGTTTTCGCCAGATCTCGACGTTTTGAGGTCCTAGGAAGCTATTAAAACTATTTTGGCGATGATGTCCGTAGGGCTGTATGTATGTGTGTGTGTGTGTGGGTGTGTGTGTGTGTGTGTATGTATGTATGTAAACCTTTTATATCTTTTGAACGGAGTGTCCGACTGAAACGCGGTTTGCGGCATCTGACGTGATCTCGGTGAACTTAGACTTCCTGAAAATTTGAAACGATTCGGCCCAAAAAATTTTGAGAAATCTTAAAAAAACAAATTTCAAAAATTTTTAAAAATTTGTTTTTGTAAAATATTTTCTAAACTACTAAACCGATTAATTCCAAAATCTAATCAGCTCTTCTCCTTAATAAACTGCGTCGATTTCCGCAAACCGCATCAAAATCGGTTCATTTGTTCACGAGATACCGTGAACGAAAAAATCGTAAAAAAGTGTTTTTTTAAAATGATTCTTAAAATTGTTATCAGATCGATTTTTTTGTAATAAATTACTTTCTTAGGCTAAAAAAACTGCGTCGATCGCCGCAAACCAGATCAAAATTGGTTCATTTGTTCATGAGATAACGTGAACGAAAAATTAGGAGAAAAGTAATTTTTTATAATTACTCGTAAAATTCTTTTCAAATCGATTTTTTTGTAATAATTTACTTTCTTAGGTTAAAAAAACTGCGTCGATCGCCGCAAACCAGATCAAAATTGGTTCATTTGTTCATGAGATAACGTGAACGAAAAATTAGGAAAAAAGTAATTTTTTATAATTACTCGTAAAATTCTTATCAAATCAATTTTTTTGTAATAATTTACTTTCTTAGGCTAAAAAAACTGCGTCGATCGACGCAAACCGCATCAAAATCGGCTCATTTGTTCACGAGATATCGTGAACGAAAAATTTGTAAAAAAGTGTTTTTTTTAAATTGCCCGTAAAATTCCTATGAGATCGATTTTTCTGTAATAAATTACTTTTTTAGGATAAAAAATTGAGTCGACTGCTGCAAATCGCATCACAATCGGTTCATTTGTTCATGAGATATAGTGAAAGAAAATTTCGTAACAAAGTGTTTTTTTTTTGAGCTCGAAGAGCTAAAAAATAAACTTCTTGCTATATTTTATATATTTTTGAGCGTTTTGAACTCGAAAATAGCGGGAAGTTACAGGGATTTTAAGTGTTCCAATAATTTATTGCGAAACAAATCAAATTCTTGAAATTTGAAATTTTTAAAATTTTGTATAGACGAACACTTCTTGTACCTATTCCCAAAATTTAAACATCATTGACCATTTCGATTTTACGTACTGACATTGAGAAGTTAAGTGTCTTAAACATCTTTTAAACATCACATAGAAGTTTCACTTGTACCGCGTGACTTTTCTCGCTCCCTCTTGTTTTATATAATTTTGCATATTATTCGTTATTTGTTAGAAAATGTTATCTAGAAATTGAAGGAGATTTATTTGGTTGAGGAACAATTGAAAATAAGCTTTACCAGTGTATCGCTTGTGGCCAACGTTTCGAAAAATATATTTTCATCGAAACGTTGGCCACAAGCGATACACTGGTAAAGCTTATTAGTGTATTTGCCATAAGGCACTTACACTATTGGCGTCGGTCGGATGGCGGGACCTAGGGGTCGGACCAAAATTTCTCGACGTTTCATAACTTTCTAAGAAGTTTGGCACCATTTTTGGAAAAGTATGTTTATATATGTAATATGTTTATAAGTATATATATATATGTGTGCGGGCTATAACTTTCGAAGGAGTTAGGTAATTGATTTTAACGAAATTTGGACCACATGTTGAAATCCATCACCGTACGAAGCCTATTTAAAATGGGCCCAATCGGGCCACTTAAAGGGTGGGTTTTAGGGGTTGAAAAATATTTTTGGGCCCAAAAATACCTAAAAATTTCTCCGAATCGTTTCAAAATTGAAATTTAACCCTTTAGTAATGATTAAAATGTGCTACCAAAATTTTATTAAAATCGGCCCGACAGGACCGGACTTAAAAATTTTATGAAAACGTTAGTTTGTAGACATGGATTTATTTAGTGAAGGGTGAATTTAATTTATTGATAACAATATTAAAATTAAGAAAAAAATATTATTTTAAGGGGTGTATTAAGGAGTTAATTTTTTTATTTTGTGCAAAAATAAAGTTAAGTTTATATAAGGGAGCCACACTGCCTATAATAGCAAATACACTATATTGTCGGCAGGGTTTCGCACTGCGACCTGAGTTTTTTTCAATTGTTCCTCAACCAAATAAATCTCCTTCAATACATATTTTGGAACAAAACTTCTACTAACAGTTATCTAGAAATTTCTATTGTGGAGGCCCCGAGGCTTTAGCCCCGGTTGCCCCCCCCCCCTAAATCCGGCCCTGATTTTCAAGTTTGTTCTAAAAGTTGAGTACACATAGTCTTGTATGTTTATTTCAATAATAATAAATTGTTAATCAAATCATTCTGTACTATTATCTAAATATATTGATTACCTGCAAGCTTAGCTGTTCCAACCTCTCTGCGAACGGAAATAGAACCGTCACAGCCATGCGCAGTAGCTAAAACGTGTTCAAAAACCGATACAAGCAGTTTAGTTTTAGCTACTGCGCTTGCCTATGACGGCTCTATTACCGTTCGCAAGGAGTATATAACTAAGCTAATTTTATGAGGTACTGTATATCAACCCGAAATAATTTTGATACTTCATTTTACGGCAGGTTATTTTACTCGCACTGATGTTCATTATTCTACAGTATAAATTGCAACATTTCTCTTTCAACAACTGTCTATAGTCCTATTGCGCAAGGTGTATGATTTCATTCTCTGATTCGCGAACTCCTTCGTTTAGTTTAGACGACAGCGACGACAAAGTATGCAATTATATTAAATAAGATTGGGATGTAGGGCTGTGACGAGATTAATATTTTTTTAACAGGTCAAACGTATTTTTTAAAAGACTTCTTAAGTATTTATTCAATAGGTTGTAGATCATAAGGGTTCGACAACAGACCATTAGTTAATTATTTATTTTTGTAACAGTTACTTATGCTGATATTTATTAACGTATTAATTTAAATTTCCGTAAAACTATATTTTTATAATTTCAAATATTTAAACACAATTAAACTTAAATCTGCTAATTTAAGAGATTATCAAGTAAAAATAGATTTGTATGAAAGTGAAATAGCTTCTACAAAATCCAAGGCCCGATCTGGGGGGGGGGCAAACCAGGCATTTGCCCGGGGCGGCAAAATTGAGGGCGGCGCGGCGTCGGCGGCGAAAATTTCAAAGATGGTTAAACAAAAAAAAAACCACACCCTACACAAAAGTTGTGAGAATATATTACTATTGACATCACTGAAATTTATTTTTGAATAAATGTCTTAAAACGAAACTTATTTTGTATCATTAATATCGGCAGGGAAAACTTGTCTTTTTAAAGGTTAAAATTACACCATCTATGGAACAACGCATGGGTAGAAGGCGGCAAATATTATTTTGCCCGGAGAGGCGAAATAGCTGGATCGGGCCCTGACTAAATCAATTTTATGGTGGTGTAAACTCAAATAGTCTCGATTAATAAGGAAACATTCAGTTTAGAGATAAGGAAAATATTCAATGTGCATAGTGAATATTAAATAATAAAGATTATGGGATATGAAGTCGCGTTACTGTGGTTCGTCTAATGCAAAATCTCTGATTTTAGGTCATAATCTAGGAACTAGTGAAAGTTTGTACTAGATTTTCTTTGTATAATTTATGTACTTCGAACCGAAATTATGAATTGGTAACTACTATTAAATGCATTAAATCAGCATATTATTACAATACTTTTGTAACTAGCAACTAGCAAGCATCAAATAGATAATGTAACGAGACACCACTGGAGGCGGCGGCAGTGCATTGTTGTCAGAGTCGTGTAGACAACAATGTTCGCATTGTTGTCGGAACCACGTAGCTAAAAATACGCGCATTGTTACGCACATTGTTATGGGAAACGCGCAGAAGAATACCGACCATTCAAAAATGATCCAAAATGAAATTGAAAGGCTATAAAATGAAGCAGAAACAGGCAGGAAGAACAGTGCGCGAACGACATAAATAAATATAATGACATAAATAACCGTTACAAGATAAATAGAGAACCGTAATATAAATATTCTGTGTACATAGCAGTTTAGTGTTATTTTTGTTGCTTAGAATTCTTTTGTTTTTCCATTCTTTATTTGAGTTCATTGTTTCATTATTATAGAGTACTTTTTATTTTGTTTTTGTTAACGTTTATTTTTGTAAATAAATATTTTTATCACCAATAAAGAACAGATTTGTCAGTTTCGTTACAATATATTTTATTGTAGATTCTCGACAATAGTCCAAGCAAAACTAATAATCTACTGTAAAAATTATTTTTTAATTGCTTTGTGTATTATATTTTGTTTGAGATTTACAAATAAACAAGTTTACTAACCTTTTATATTTAAGCGTGGTAGGATGTATTCGTGTAGAGTACATGAGTTGTCGACACGTGATTACAAAAAAATCCAATAAAAATAAATTTTTAAAACGAGTGAAATAACCGTATTGTAGACCGTACGTATTCTTTAACTAACTGACTACTTTATTCGTGAAACGAACTATTCAATGCAAAATACAGTTATTCATTGTCAGTTATGCAATGTTTCAATTAATTAGGTATACAATTTAATAGTTAACCCATTCATACACCACAATTTTGTTTCATTTAAATTCACGTTCCGTTCATTTATTTATATCATTTATTTCTTTCAAATCTTGCGACTGATTTTTCACATACTTCCCGTTATCCGATTGCCTTGAAATTTTGCACACGTGTGTCGTTCCGATAACAATACAATATTATTGCAACTAGGTGACCGGTCCGGTTTCTGTCCAAGTGCAAATCGTACTTTTTCATCCATCTTATGTCAAGCATTTGGAGGTTTAAATTTATAATTAAATAGTAGCTTTTTTATTCGCATTATTTTCAAACAAATCATATTTTTGGTTGTTAGTTACAGAGGACGCAGACTTCAGATCCTTTCCAACTTTCTCAGTGCCTCATTATTACAAGAGTAATCTACTCTCTTGTAATAATGAGGCACTAAAGAGACTAATAATGAGGCACTGAGAGAGTTGGAAAGGATCAAAAGTCTGCGTCCTTTGTAACTAACAACCCAAAATATGATTTGTTTGAAAATAATGTGAATAAAAAAGCTACTATTTAAATATAAATGCGAGTTCCAAAGTATAGCTCCCGTAGCGTTTAGGGTACGTTCACAAATAACGTGAGGCAAATTTGACGATTTTTCGATCCCTCCTTGGTGAGATCCGTGAGATTTTGCTCGATCCCCCTCCCTCTAATCTTTTTACTGGAGAAACATTTTTTCTCGCTATTTTACACTGTTTCTTGCGGAAAAAAAATGACGTGATATTTGCCCCATGTGAGATTGGGCTCGACCCTTCCCCCCTCCCCAACGCCTCACGTATTTTATGAACGCCCTCTTATACCTGACAGTTCAGTATGATCGGCCATACTGGAATCTATTTGCTGTCTCTGTTACCCATATAGTTTTAAATGGAAAATGATAGACCGCTTTCGAAAATTATTGTAAGTTTGGAGAAATCGTTTTTTTGTTTTACTTTACGCACTAGTATGAAATGGGTCATTTTTCTACAGGTATGAAACGCTGCAGTTTTTTTATAGGTGTGTGCGTAAAGAAGGAGTCGGGTAACTAAATTTATAAATCTTTTTACTCGACTACTTTTTATAGTGGAAGCTTGTTTTCTACTTTTACGTAGTCGGGTTCTAGCTGTTTCACGTTTTCTATTTATCAAATTCAATTATTGTAACGAAAATTGTTTTAGCGCGTTCGTTGCGTTGCAATGACAGTACATCCCTCCGAGATTGAATACAGTACGGAGAATGAAAGAAAGAGACGGACATGAAATTGATTACTGGCTCATATATATTCTGTAACTTAATCCTTCCAAATCCTCAACATTCCTAAAGCGTTTCTTAACCGCCGTCGTAACATGTCTCGTGTTATAATACCTATCGAAACCATAGAGCTAATAATAGGAAACGTCTATTTAAACTTTATAGTTTGTAAGGTTCATTTTTTACATATATAAATACTGAAGGCAATTACTCAAGATAACTTCAAACAACAAACGATCGCCGTAATGACTCGCATTCTATCTAATGAAAGGATCTTTAAAACTGAACTTTTGTTTTTTTGCAGAAATTGTCCATTTGCAGTTTGACTTTTTGAATAGTGATAGAGAGGGTGACGAAAGCGCCGTATAAGGAAATTTCACTGTAAACTAGGAGCCGTCGTGAGATGTGAGATGGCAGATGTGAAACATAAATTTAAGCTTGCCAAATGCAACACTAAGTTACGAAGCTCTATGGAAACACTACGGACACTTCCTCAAACCCTATGGACACTGCAATTTTAAGTTACAAGCATTTCCCGTTAAGTGACTATTCTAGTAATTAATAAATCTCAGTTAGATGTCGCTGTCAACAAAAGCCATGTTACAATCCAACGCATACACACAGCAAGCGTTACGCGCAGTTATCTAAAGAAATACAAGTAACTACTAAAAAACAAACTAGAAATTAAATTTCGTTCTGTTATCTATCTAGATGTCGTCTTCAATTAAAGCCATTTTATATGTACAACAATCTTCCACAAGAGACTGGACCTAGCTACTGTCGAATGGAGTACATAAAACAATTTTAAACCAATTATTGAAATCTGTAACTTTTATGACAATGGCACTGTAATTATTTATTACGTTTAGCTGAATAAAACTATTATTAATATTATTATTATTATTAATCTAACGCACACAAACGCAACGTCCTCTCATAAAAGTGTCGCGCCAATTTCGCGGTTTTACTCCCAACGACACGCGCCATTAGACGTTTCTCAGAAAAAAATGGGCATAAATTTAAACGATATGGCGTGGCATCGTTTAGTTACATACTATATTTGTTTAAAATACGAATATGATCAGTAAAAAGAGTTGGAGAGTGCCTATCCGATGTTTTCTCTGCCCTGGGCGGTCACCCGGTTCGCCTGCCCTTTCCACCGACCTTGTCTTTCAGGTTCAATAACAGATTGTTATTTTAAATTTAAAAAATATGTTAACTGCGATCGGTTTCTCTGTTCTGTTCCCTCTATGCTTTTACCCCTCAATGTCTGTTACTGTAATGTTAATTCGTTTTGTATGCGCGTCGCGTGTTTCTAACAGAGACTCCTGCAAAAATAATATTTTGATTGATACTCGTATAAATCTACTGACTGGTTCCATTCAAATTGAATTATTCTTTATATTGTTTTGTTTGCTTTGTTATAAAATACATGTATACAGACACGCTAATCTAAAGTAATGCATCATGGATTCTTGACATTATAACGATAGATAAACAAGAGATGTTTCAAAGACTAAAAAGTTCTTTTGAAACTGTTTCCAGCTTTTTTGATTGATTCTGATTTTATGATACTTCACAGTTTACAAAAAGAAACGTATATGCAAATATATACAGAATTACTGTTGAATATTCTTCAGCAGCCGAGCGGTGTAGCGTAGTAGTGAGAGCACTAGACTGACATTTGGGAGGTGCCGGGTTCGAATTTCAGCGGAGGCAGATGTCGCTGAGACTTTTTCCTCGCCGAGAAACGGTAATTCCTGTACTGGCCACCTTGTTGAGGTTTTCCATGGTTTCCCTCAATAATTCCAAATAAATATCGAGATCGTTCCATATTCAAGACCATGGCCGATTACCTACTATGTTCAAAATTAGCCTACCTTATCCTAATGTTCTGGTATTCGTTCTTTCTCCAGTTGCTATTAATTAGTTGAAGTTGAAAAAATGTAGAAAATAGATGGAAAAAATAGTAATGGTGCGAATGGCGTCTGTTATGGTATAAAGTCGAGAAACAGACGTTAAACGCACTATTATTATTATTAGTATTCTTCAGCAAAGTATTAATTTAATTTGCCTAAAACTTTAAGAGACTGTTAACGAAGTTATAATTTCGTGTTAATTGTGATGTCTTTACAGGATCGCTTCCTTTTTTCAGTAAATGAATAAATAGATGTTATCGGTTTGAAATTCATTTATTTATTAAAATATTAAAACTTAAAATTATCTACACAAAAGAACAGTTTCATAACTTAGCAAATTAGTAATTACATAATAATAGTACAGTTAGGATAATACAACATTTCTCCTCTCTGATGAAATAATTAACTAAACAAAATTCTAAGAAATAAAAGTAATTATTCTGATGTTTTAATTGATTTTTAATGCGTTATCTGCAGTCTCTCTGGAGGTTTGCGTTTACGTTTTTTTCTTTGTCGTAAATTATCTCTGTTTATGCAAATTTCCAAAGAGGCTTCGATAATGTCATTAACAATTTTTTTACAATTTAGTTCAACATTTTCAGCATTTCCAACATTTTCAGCGTTTCCAACGTTTTCAGCATTTTTCGGAACATTTTTTGCAATATCTAAATTTATTTTTTCAAAAATATCAAAATTATTATAAGAATCATAATTTTCTACCTCGCTAATTTTATTTTGACCTTTTAACATTTGATTAATGTGTCGTTTCCAAATTAACTTGTCATTTAATTTAACTAAATAATGTTTTAAACCAATTCTTTTATAAACAATACCTTGAGTCCAAGAAGGTTTATTTTGAACTCTATAATCTCTTACCCATACCGTTTCATTTATTTCGAATTCGATTTTTCTTTTTCCACGATAATTTTTTATTTGAATATTTTGCTTATTTTCTATTTTTTGTTTTGTTTCATTTATTTTTATCATTTCTGTATTATGCTGGTGAGTATCGGGTTTCAATAAATCTAGTCGTGATCTTAGTTCTCGGTTTAACAATAAGCAAGAAGGACTCTTCCCTGTCGTACAGTGAACAGTGTTACGGTAATCAAATAGCGCTTTATCTAGTTTTAATTGGATTTGATTAAAATCTTTATTTTTTATTTCTTTTAATAAATATGATTTGAATGTTTTCACAATATTCTCTGCTGCTCCATTTGTTGACGGCATAAATGGGGCAGAAGTGATATGTTTTATTCCATTTGTTTTTAAAAATTTTTCAAAATCTTCAGAACAAAATTGAGGACCATTATCTGTCACTACAACTTTCGGAAGACCAAAACGCGCGAACAAATTTGATAGTTTTATAATTGTGTTCATAGTTGTAGTCGATGTCACAGCAAAAACTTCAGGCCATTTGCTGTGCGCATCAACGACCACTAAGAAATTGTAACCCATAAGTGGTCCAAAATAATCTAAATGAAGTCGTTCCCAGGGTGACTCTGGCCATTTCCAAGGA
Organism: Xanthostigma xanthostigma; assembly: GCA_963575645.1. Classification (NCBI taxonomy): domain Eukaryota; kingdom Metazoa; phylum Arthropoda; class Insecta; order Raphidioptera; family Raphidiidae; genus Xanthostigma; species Xanthostigma xanthostigma. The sequence goes on from OY754468.1 coordinate 22,526,392, forward strand.
CTGAGTAAACTTTTCTCCGGTAAATTTTTTATTTTCATGCAACTATTACAGCTTTTCACCATTTTTTCTATATCGTGATTAATTGAAGGCCACCATACAAAAGCTCTAGCGCGCATTTTCATTTTTACCATGCCCATATGGGATGCATGTAATTCTTTTAAAATATTTTGTTTCATAGAATCAGGTATAATAACTCGATAATTCCACAATAATATTTCGTTTTCAATTGAAATTTCTCTCTTTCTTATATAATATGGCGCGAGTAGTTTGTCGTTATTACTATTCCAGCCATTTTTGACTTTGTTAAAAACTTTACGTAATATTACATCGTTTTTGCATTCCTTTTTTAATGTTTCAAAATTTAATTTAAGATCATTTTCATTTTCTATATAATTAAAATAAATATCATCATCAGTGTAATTGTCGTTGGCCTGGAGAGGTAATCTCGACAAACTATCGGCTATGTTGTTTTTAGATTTTACATATTCGATGTCATATTGATAAGCAGACAAAATGAAAGCATATCGCTGCATTCTACTTGTAGCCAATGTCGGAATACCCTTTTTTGGACCTAATATAGCCACAAGGGGCTTATGGTCAGTGCATAAGGTAAAATGTCGACCGTAAATATATTGATGAAACTTTTGCACCCCAAAAATAATAGCTAAAGCCTCCTTAGCGATTTGGGAGTAATGGCGTTCACTTTTTGATAACGTCCTGGACGCAAAAGAGATCGGTTTATCTTCCCCATTATTTAATGTATGACTTAGTATGGCACCTAAACCATAGTTAGAAGCATCTACAGTTAGTTTTACTTTAAGATCGGGATCGTAATGAACTAAAACTTTATTTGATATCAGTTGATTTTTTACTAATTCAAATGCATTTTGACATTGATCTGACCAATAATATTTTTTATTTTTGTGTAATAATTCATAAAGCGGTTGCATTATTGATGAACAGTCCGGTATAAACTTTCTATAATAGTTAATTAAACCAATTATTGATTGTAATTCCATTAAATTCTTTGGTGTTGGAGCATCATAAATTGCTGCCACTTTTTCTTTTTCCGGATGAAGTCCCTCATTATTGATGATATAGCCTAAATAATTTACCGATTCTTTGAAAAATACGCATTTATTTGGTCTAACTTTAATTCCACTTTCACATAATTTATTTAAAACTTGCTCTAATCTATCTAAATGATCCTTGTCATCTTTCCCAGTAATTAGAATATCGTCAAGGAAGCAAATAACCCCCTCAATACCTTGCAATATTTGTTCTATTTCCCTTTGGAATATAGAAGGTGCCGAAGCGATTCCATATGGTAACCGCGAGTAATTGAATAACCCTTTGTGGGTAGAAATGGTAGTTAATTTAGACGATTCCTCATCTAACTTAAGCTGCTGATAAGCGTGCGATAAATCTAATTTAGTAAAATGTTTTCCCCCGCGAAGTTGTGTGAACAGATCATCTATTCGCGGAAGAGGATATTTATCTATTAACAATTCTGGGTTGATTGTTATTTTATAATCTCCGCAGATTCTCACTGACCCATCAGTTTTTAATATCGGTACTATCGGAGTTCCCCATTCACTTTGATTAACCGAAATCAAAATGCCTGCCTCGATTAACCTATTTATTTCTAAGTCGACTTTATTTTTTAAGGTGTATGGCAAAGGTCTGGGTTTAAAAAATTTTGGTGTCGCGTTGGGTTTGCAATGTAATTTAAAATCTTTATTCTGATAAGTTCCCAACCCTTCACTAAAAACATAATTATATTTTTCTTTAAGCTTTTCTATTTTGTTCATTACATCATATAGGTCGTCCATTTTGTTAATTTTTATTTCAATTTTAAATTTCTTTATAAAATCTCGACCCAATATTGGCGGACCTCCATTAGGAACTACAAAAATCTGTAAGGTTTGTGATCGATTATTATAACTTACAGTCATTGGTATAAGACTACACGGTTTTATTTTGTCGCCTGTATAAGTGACTAAATATTTATCGGTGTTTAGTAACGGTACATTATTAAATTTATCTAACCACAGTTTTTTTGATATAGCTGACACACTGGCCCCTGAATCTAATTCCATATTCAATTCAATATTATTAATTTTAACAGGAACAGTCAAAGGTTTATCTTTATTTTCAGAATTTAAATTAAATAGAGCATAATCTTCTACCACGTAGTGTACTTTTTCTTTGTTGCTTTCGAGTTTACTATTATTATCATTATCTTTTGGTTTGTTATTTTCTCTTTTCTTTTTTCGACAGACAGTACTTAGATGACCTTTTATTTTACAGAAATGGCAAGAGTAATCTTTATACTTGCATTGGTATTTTTTATGATTATTATAACCGCAGACGGTACAACTTACATTTTGCGAGTTACTACCTCCGGCTTCGTTGGTTGACTCACGCTGTTGCCGTCTTCGACGAAAGGAAGACATACGGTAGACTTCTGGTTCTTGCTTGATGGCTGCTCTCGTGGTTGATCCATTTGAAACTTCATAGTTGTGCTTGGTGGATTCGACTACTTGCGCCAGTTGAATAGCCTTTTCCAGTGTCAAGTCGTTGTCTTCTAGAAACAGTTTGTCTAGTGCCTTTCCTTTGCCTAGACCCATGATGAAGCGGTCCCTGATTGCAATGTCCAGTACGGCTCCAAATTCACAATAAGTAGCTAATTTTCTAACTCTTACTGCCCATTCTGGAATTGTTTCGGTGCTTTCTTTGACGGAATTGTAAAATTTAAACCTTTCTTGAAAAACCGATTTATGTTCTTTGAAATGATTGTCCAAGAGATTAGTTAATTCTTCAAAACTTTTATTTTCCGGATCATCCGGAACACATAAATTCGTTAGTAGGTTGTAAGCTTCTTCGTTCATACAATTTAGAAGTATAGCTTTTTTCCTGTCACCATCGCCGATTTGGTTTGCAATAAAATACTGAGAAAGCCTTTTTTTGTAGACTCCCCATGTATTTATTTGCGGATTAAATTCCGCAAGATGACCAATCAACGAATTCATAACTTTTCCTCGTCGCCACTTGTGATGTCTTTACAGGATCGCTTCCTTTTTTCAGTAAATGAATAAATAGATGTTATCGGTTTGAAATTCATTTATTTATTAAAATATTAAAACTTAAAATTATCTACACAAAAGAACAGTTTCATAACTTAGCAAATTAGTAATTACATAATAATAGTACAGTTAGGATAATACAACATTAATAGGTTTTATTGTGTTTTAATTACGAACCGCTGCACACGAGGTTAGTTTTACGGCTAGAATCGCAGCTTGTATTGTACAATAACCAATCAGGAAACAGTATCTTGTCACGTGGCCAACATGGGTAAACATGGCGTCATAAAGAGTGTTCTATTCAGAAACAATTAGCCAAACCCAACTTCAAAACACGCAGCGTGTGAAGCGAACGCACACAAATCGTCACAAAATTCAGCGCCACCTAGCAGTGAAAGCAGCAAAACCAGCCTTGTGTGCAGCGGCCTTTAGTTTAATAGTGTATAGTCACATTGTGTATGGTGAAATGGTATATAAAATGCATTAATTAATGACCGTTGTTCCAACTTGGATGAATGATCAACAAATCAAATTAAAAAACAGTCAGGTTAATCTTTCGCGCCCTCATTTCGCAAAAAAAGTGTAGCAAGTAAGCAGTGCTGCTAAATATAAATTATTATGTTTATTAAATTAGAACATTAGTTACTTGTTGTAATGATTTGAGTATAACGTGACTTCAACGATCAGTGAAGTTTGAACGTAGCACATAAATATGAACTAAAAAGAGAAATAATTTGTTCTCGGGAAACAGCAGGTATATTAATGTAGCATCAAAGCTAAACACATTTCTTTTACAATGATAGTACAAAAGTCTACTGGAAAAACTACCCAATTTTATTATCGAATTTAACAGATCATGCAAAGAAAAACATATTTTTTTTTATCATTCTTTGTTGTCAGTATCTTGAAAACGACTCAACACGACTTAAAATTTATATAGATTGTAGAGCCGACGTATTAATATTATTTAAAATAAAATTATATATAATCGTCTGTCGTTTTGGAAGGGATATGCCACGTATACAAAAAAAAATGTATATTTAATTTTAAATGTTGAACGTAATTATTTTTATTTCCATAAATGGACTTTGAGAAAAAGTTTTGTTTTTGTATACATGTTCATTGTTCAATGTTCATAGCCCATAAAAATTTTGAAACATCGGTAAAGCTTCTTTTTTCATTGTTCCTCAGCCAAACTTTCTCTCAACAGAATTGTAACTAATTGATATTTTTCTATAATCTGCATAAATTTCACCAAGTGGTGTTGAGTCGTATCTATACTAATATTAAAGAGAGAGTGTGAATTTTGTGAGCGGGGGGTAATCTCCGAAACTGCTCATTTGATTAAAAAAAAAAATTCACTAATATTTAGAATGGATCTTCAGGATGGACATAGACTATACCGGGTGTTTTTTTTTTTTAATTTTGGGCGTTTTTCTTAAAAAAAATGAGTTGAATAAAAAAAAGTTCGAACGAAAGTCGTTGGGTTTCGAGAGGAAAATCGTTTGAACACAATGCCCATCTCCACCATCTCACCCCTTAGCAGGGAGAGGGGGTGACTTTTGTTTTTTAAATGTGAACCTTAGTTTTTTATGGCCGGATATTGCTTTTATGTGAAAAAAAAATTGTTTCTTGTCTGAACTTTTCTTCAATTCGGTTCGCAGTTTTTTATCAAAACAATATTAAAAAAATCATTTTTTTAGCAATTTGTAAAAATACTACAATCTAAATTCAAAAAAATTTCCGACAAAAGATGTTCATTTGCACATAAAAAAATTTGATGATAAAAAAACTTTAAATAAACACCGATACAAAACGTCAAAAGTGTTTAAAAAAACACCCGGTATATTATCGATTTAAAATAAAATCCCTTTTCGTGGAGACCAATTTAGTCAAAGAAGAACGGTGGCATTCTACAAATTCGTGCGAAGCCGGACCGGGCCACCAGTTTGAGATATGATATTAAAAAAAATTGAATTAGTTTGTCACCGTTTAAATCTTTTTCTTCATATTATCTATTCTTTGATGTCACGTCGCTAAAGAGTCCATATTTCATCATGCGGCGTGAATAAAGCTTTAAAGAACTGTTTAGAAATTCCTTTTTTATGAAAGAAAATCTGTGGACTGCCAGCACAAGGACTGTTTGTATGCGAGTATTGGTTTGTGCTTCGAATGACTCTGCGAATACTGAAAGAGATTACATGTAAGTATCCATAGTGAAGCGCGGCGAAGATGTTGCTCTATTGACTCGACACAATATACGGAAAGATAGGCCCGATAGACCGGCAAACCGGTTCGATGCTAATTTATGACGTCACTATTTCATTTGGACGCGAAAATAAAACTTTAAATAAGAGTAATAATGAAAGAAGCTCAGATAATGCAGAGTCGTCAATAAACGCTCTGCGTTTTATGGCTCTTTTTATATTTTTTTTCTTGAAAATCTACGAGCTGTTTCAAAATAATTCATTTCGAAGTGAGGCTTCCTGGTTGGCGGTATAGCGCTGAATATTCTGTCACGGAAAAGTGGCATCACGCGTGTACTTAAAAATACTAAGTATTGATGTATAAAACGTCACAGACTGAGCTGGTCTACCTAAACATCTACCTAAACATCATTGTAAATTTATCATCGCTATAGACACAAACTTATAATAGGTACGTTCGTTTCACACTTGGCGCATATTGAACATAAACTATAAAAAATATTTTTAAAAAAATTGAATATAAGTTTGACCCTGCAGGCCATCCCTGAAACTTCCCGCTATTTTCGAGTTCAAAACGCTCAAAAATATAGCAAGAAGTTTATTTTTTAGCTCTTCGAGGTTAAAAAAGAAACACTTTCTTATGATTTTGATGCGGTTTGCGGCAATCAACGCAGTTTTTTTAACCTACGAAATTTCTAAAAAATTTTGAAATTGGTATTTTTTAGATTTCTCAAAATCTATTGGGCCGAATTATTCCATATTTTCAGGAAATCTAAGTTCAGGAAAGTCATGTCAGATGCCGCGAACTGCGTTTAAATTGAACACTCCGTTCAAAAGTAATTGAGAGTTTTACATACATACATACATACACACATATACACGAACACACACACGAATACATAAATAGTTAGAATAGCTTCCCTGGACCTCAAAACGTCGAGATCTGACGAAAACTCGATTTTCGAAAGTCGGGGTAAAAACAATAACGTCCCGAATTTTTTGAAAATTTTTTTTTTGTTTTTCTTTTTGACGTGATAACGTCTTATAAATTGATGAATCACCAATATTATAAATTGATAAAACACCGGCTGCATGTTCGAAAAAGTGTAACGTAACGTTCCTAACGTTCCTAACGCGTAACGTTCCTAACGCGTAACGTTCCGCCTGACCCTGTGCGTGCTTTTTGCTAATTTCTCGCTCAATTTAAATCAGATCGGTTTGAAACCAGTCTTAAACGAAAGAGGAGAACATTTTACATAGATTTCGTATAACAGAATTTGCCTAAACAGTTTTTTTATACAAATTTATATAGAAAAATATTTTATACAAATTTATATAGAAAAATAGCTGTATAAATGCAATGTTGTGTAATGCATGACGCGACGCGGTCGGTTGTCTTTGGTTGCCGTACATGGAAATTAGAAGCAAACGTATGTCTTGTCTTAACATGAAAACAGCTGCATTTCTAATGTTTAATTCAATTTTTTGACATTAGTATATTGTGAAATGCAAAGCCTGCTAAGTTAAGTATTGGAATAACTAATTATTATTAGAACATAATACTTTGTAAGTTGCAAACGTCACTTTTGACATTTCTTATCATTCCGACACCAAGGATAAGCGGATTGAAACCAAATTTTGGGAGGTTTAGGTTATGTATTACGGAATACGTTATCACGTAAAACTATCGTCCGTAAACCGACTTTACAGACAACCATTTTTTTGACGTGATAACGTCTTATAAATTGATGAATCACCAATATTATAAATTGATAAAACACCGGCTGCATGTTCGAAAAAGTGTAACGTAACGTTCCTAACGTTCCTAACGCGTAACGTTCCGCCTGACCCTGTGCGTGCTTTTTGCTAATTTCTCGCTCAATTTAAATCAGATCGGTTTGAAACCAGTCTTAAACGAAAGAGGAGAACATTTTACATAGATTTCGTATAACAGAATTTGCCTAAACAGTTTTTTTATACAAATTTATATAGAAAAATATTTTATACAAATTTATATAGAAAAATAGCTGTATAAATGCAATGTTGTGTAATGCATGACGCGACGCGGTCGGTTGTCTTTGTTTGCCGTACATGGAAATTAGAAGCAAACGTATGTCTTGTCTTAACATGAAAACAGCTGCATTTCTAATGTTTAATTCAATTTTTTGACATTAGTATATTGTGAAATGCAAAGCCTTCTAAGTTAAGTATTGGAATAACTAATTATTATTAGAACATAATACTTTGTAAGTTGCAAACGTCACTTTTGACATTTCTTATCATTCCGACACCAAGGATAAGCGGATTGAAACCAAATTTTGGGAGGTTTAGGTTATGTATTACGGAATACGTTATCACGTAAAGCTATCGTCCGTAAACCGACTTTACAGACAACCAATTTTTTTTTATAGCAAGAAATAAAATAATGTAGGCTATGTCATTCGTTCTATTGAAGCGAATCGATTGTCAACAAAATCATAAAAATCGGTTCAGTATTTTAGGCGCTGCGAGGGAACATCCATACATACATACATAGGTACATACCGGTAAAATATTATAGTAGTCGGGTAACAGTGAGAAAATTGTGAAAACCGGTGTATATTGATAACGATGTAGAAAAGAAGTACTGTCAATCTATACGGAACACAGTACTATGAGGAAAACTTAACCAAGGTACTTGGTAAACACATCACTGAAGCATTCTGTTTCGTATAATAGAAGTTCTTCAGCTCACGTCCAGGTAAGCCTAAAGCGAATACCATTCAAAGGAAGAAACTGCATATATAACTGTTTTGAACGTCTACAAATGAGCAGTCTTTTGCGGATTAAATGGCTGATCGCAAAAACACGACTTAAACATACTAAATAACATAATTTAAATAAAAAAATCGGTCAGGTACAAGCTATACTTGCACAATTATTAGTGTTCCGTGCTATCAGCCCGCCACTATAGCCAAAATTTTGTTTCGCAATAGGTTATTACACAGTTTTTGAAAAGTGTTTTAAATGAATTCTGAAGTGATAAAGAATCGCTATAATTTTTATAATCGAATAGACTTTTAATGTATCATTATGAATTTTCGCGCAAACACGACTCGTGACGTCACTATGATTGTAAATAATTAATAGCGATAGTGCACAGTAACCATAGTAACACTACAATTAAAATATTAAGATTGCTATAATTATACGTTACCAGTGTAAGTATAAGTATTACTTTATTTATTTATTAAACGTATTTATTCTTGGTAGATTATTACTCTCTGCTTCTACGAAACCGTCTTCCATGATGCGAAATCAATAAAATACGGGATAGAAGTCTTTAAGCGCGTTAATAACTGGAAATAACTTCAAAATAACACACAACACAACAAACGTAGCTAGTTTACAGTACAGACGAAGTGACGATGGCGAACAGCGTTTTAGACTTTTGAAGAACAGATTAAAAAATACAATTCTTAAAATTGAATTATAAAATTTATATTGCATTTTTATGAGTAGAAATCAACATTTCTCGTTTGATTTTAAAAAAACCTATCAAGAATATGTATTATTAGATTGATTATATCTTACATGGTGCAAAATACTCTATTGTAAAGAAATAAACAATTGATCGCGCTAGAATTCTGATAATTTTTATTCGATCTACACCTAATTCTCAATGTTCCTTTTTTTTCAAATTTCTAGGTGATATGGACAGGTGACAACAAAACATTTTTTCCGAAGGAAGTGCTATGGATTATTTGAGCATAAAAATGTTATTATACTGAAAAATAATTGTATAGAGTTTCTTTTTCGTAATGTAAAGTTCTCCGACGAAGTTAAGATTTAAAAATACACAAAAAAGTAGTCGCAAAGAACAAAAGAACAGGGCAACTGTGCTTACGTATAAAGAGGTAAGTCATTAGTTAGCGATAGAAAATCGTTTTAAAAAAACCTCTTGATTTATTTAGTTGTTTCGCATTACTTCAAAAGTCATGATTATTTTCACTGATCGGGTTTTTTAACTAAATAAACAAAACTAGATGGACGTTTATTTTATATTTCATTGCCATTCAATAACGTAGGGGAACTAGTGGCACAAAAAGCGCTCAACTGTAAAATATATACATATAGAAGTACGTGGCTTTTCACTATGATGCCACTTACCAACATTAAACATTCTATAAAGGCTGCTGAACAAAATGTTGGTTTTGCTGCTGTAATTTCTGCTGGGACTTGTTCTGGCTAGTGTCCTGACTTTATATATGGAAATGGCGTCACCGAGGGCTTGCGTGCGTGGGTACAAGATGGATTTAAAAATTAGAACCGGGGCTATTTTTCTTGCGTGTTTTGAGCAAGAACCAGTCAGAAAACAGTATCTTGTCACGTGGGCGACATGGACACACGCCCACAAACAAACATAGTGTCTAGGACCTAGAGTCTGTTTGGCACTCATCTTTAAATAAATAAATAAAATAAAAAATAGTGTGTGTTCTGTTGAGAGACAATAAATATTCACATTCAAACTGCCACTACGCGCGCAGTAAACCCATCTACAAAGCTAGCTTCAAAACAAGCATCGTGTGAATCGATAACGTAAAAGCCATCACAAAATCCAGCGCCACAGCTCGCTTGAAATCTAGAAGTCGAATCTCTTTATCAAATTTCTTAATAAATTGCGTATCGAATTGTTTAGAAGACAATAAGTGTAAAAATTAAATTAACTTAAGGAAATGTTTGAAGGTAAAAAAAGTTTAAACATTTTTGGTCTGTATATTGCTCTCATGACATGTTTCGAAAAAAATTTCAAAACATTTTGAAAACTTTATTTAATTAATTCAGTGCGCCAAATGCAATGAGTAGTACTAGCTTTAAAAACTACACTTGTACAATTTTAATATAATTATGTGTAGCTACACTGAGTTAATGTTGATTTTAAAACAGTTATAAGCTTTAAGATAGTATTGATCTGTTTTTTTGACGTGATAACGTCTTATAAATTGATGAAACACCGGCTGCACGCACGAAAAAGAGTAACGTTCCGCAAGCGAGAGCGCGATATAAGCGATAGTCTCTCTCTTCTCGCGTGACGTCAGAGAGTAGTGTGCGTTCAACATTTTCTTCGGCTGTTCCAGCGAAAGCTACATCTGACAGATTGCCAGATAAATTATACGGTTTGTTAACAAATATATATTATATATACATTCTTTTAAATGTCTTTTATAATTGCTTAAAAATATGTATTTTGCATTGGTTGATCAAATTATTAGTCGGTAAAAATATAGTTTGCAGGTACTAAAATTTAGGTTATGTATTATTAAATATGATATTCAAGCGGAATACGTTATCACGTAAAACTATCGTCCGTAAACCGACATTACAGACAATCAATTTTTTTTCTTATATTCGCCCAGCCCTATCGGTGTTTCTCTATTTCATTTATTTTATATCAATTCGAGATATAACTAAATCAAATCTGGTAGCCAATCTTAGAACGAGAATAAGGTCGCGCGGTGTAATCAACCAACCGTTTGCTCTGGACGACACCGGAGCCCGGAACTATCCATATCGTCTGTATATGTGCAATGTATAGGGGCGTATATTCAACACATACATGCACTATGTATGTGCTCAATCGTACATAGCTCCAGGATTTTTAATAAACGATGGTAGCTCTGCCGAATGTATGTACTTTAAATCAGTGCTGAACAAACACCGGTTCAATTCATTTTGATGTGAAACATCTAGTGGCACGTTTGGTGCAATTGGCAACCGTGCAAATGGCGCAACACTTTTATGGGTCGACGTTTTATGAGAGAACGATTCGTTTGGGTGCGTTGGATTAAACAAGGCTTTAGTTGAAGTCGGCATCCAGATAACAGGGCGAAATTTAGTTACTAGTATTTCGTTAGATGACAGTGTGTGATGCTTGCTTTGTGTATGCGTTGGATTATAACTTGGCTTTTGTTAAAGGCGACAACTAGATGACGAGGTGAAATTTAGTGAAGTACTCGAATTTCGTTAGATGACAGGGCGAAATTTAGTTACTAGAATTTCGTTAGCTGACAGGACGAAATTTAGTAGATGACTGGGTAAAATTTAGTTACTGGAATTTCATTCAAAAACATCTGCCAGACGTCCCACGACGGCTCACATTTGTATCTCTCGTTATTTTAATATTGTTGCCATCTCGATTCATAAAGAATGTTATATTGTAGAGATGAAGTCAATTAATTCACAAAATTGTCATTTAAAAACAATGCACCTTTAAGTTCTACTTTAGTGATATTTAATATACGTTTAATCTTAGTTTGTTTCATTATTTCTTTAGAAATCATGTTTATGTTTCAGTTTATTTTTCTAATTCTTTGAGACGTCTATACTAATATAACGACGCAGCAAACTCGTTCTTAAAAAACTATCCCTCAAAAAATATTTTTTTTCTTAAATGCAATATTATTGTCAATTCAACATCTGCACCAAGTTAAACACATCCTTCAGTAAGGAAATCCGTATCGGCAAACAATTGTATTTTCATAAGAATTATAAGTCCGGTCTTGTCGGGATTTAGTTAAAATTTTAACAGCACATTTCCATTTTTACAAAAGAGTTAAATTTCGTTTTGAAACGATTCGGAGATTTTTTCAGTATTTTTGGACACAAAATTATCTTTCAACCCCTAAAAATCACCCTTAAAATGGTCCCATCGACTCAAATCAGAGTTAAGTGTAAATAAACTCTTTTGCAAGTCGTATATCCAACCTCAACCGGACTTCCATCCAAAAATAGTCAGAATAGCTTCATGAGCCCCAAAACGTCAAGATCTGAAGAAGAGCTGATGGTCGTGCCATTTGCCGTCGGAACAATTTTCTTCCCACTTGCGGTAAATCAATATGCTAAAATGCAAATAAAGTCAGGGGTAATCTCACTTTCATTCAAGAAAAAAACTTTATAAATTGGCAATTCCAAATTTCCTACAGAAAGAATAAGAGTCATTAAGCCATCTAAACTCTAAACAATTCCGAATACAAGCTAATGGATTTTTCCAAACATCAAAATAAAATATAACTAATTTTAATTCTTATTTTCTTCATTTTTTATTTAATTCAACATTGTTGATGCGATGGTGTTTTTGTTACGCAGTAATAAGCGAACGGGATATGGGGAAATTCCTTAAAAAACGATTATGGGGTGCTGTTGATGGGATGGTATTTTAGAAATTATCAAATTTTCTTTGACCGCAATTGGGGTCACTCCTAACATTATTTTCTTTAAATAAGATCGATTGACCGCAAATTGCACGATTGCAAGTGGCACTAAATAAATGAAAGTTCGATTTTTTAAAAATCGGACCGAAATAACTTTCGTATTATTTTGGATAATTTTCAATAGGAAGTTAAAAAAATGTTATTACCTGTGTAGGCTAAAGGTGTAAATTAAGTTAAGGTATCGATCTTTAAAAACTCCTTTTCAGAGAAGATCCGTTTGAAGTCTACGAACTGTTTTACGTTGTAGTGTTAAAGCAGGAATTCTGATTAAGTTGAGATGTTATTTGTGTGAAGAGTTTTGGGAGCACTTTAAATAACAAAAGAAGTACGGGTGCAATAAGAGGACGCTACTCAAGACGATCGCATAGGGCCGGAGTCGAGTCGAGAGGTTACACTACACAACTAGGGCCTCCAATATTGAATCGTCCTCAATTTCGAAATTGGTTTCGATATTTGGTTTTCAACCACGGATTTCTGAAACTTGTTTCGATATCGAAAAAATATTGCAAGTCTAAGAAGCGTGTCCTTTATAGTCGAAATATGATTATTGTCACAGAAAACGATGCATACAACTTTTAAAGTCGGAAATTGGCGAACAAACAAATAAATCAACATTACCGACTGTTTATAATTACGACCACTTGAAATATTGTACTTAAAAACTTCCTAATTTTTTCAATTCTAGAGAAATCATATATATTGGTTAAAAATCTATATTTATGCTCACATTAATTTAAACAAAAATTGCCAATTTTTTTTTCTCATTTTCGGAATTCCGATATTTTTTCAGTTGCAGAGTTGATATATAAAAAAAAAATATCTTAAATTCCGATATGGAAGCCCTTGTTAAACGGCACAATACAGCCCACAGTGGTGGGTTGTGACGGTGTAGTACAGTGAGCGTGTATATATCTTTATATTTTTTATCCATGCACAAAGCGTAAAAAGAGGCTTCATTGATTTCTAAACCTATCAGGAGCGTTTGTGTTGCATGTGCCGATAGCTTTTGGCTTCGTTCTTCCAACACTATAATCAAACATGTATCTTAATTGTTTTTAGCTTAGTGAATTTTAAACTCCCAAGAATATATCTTACCAAACAGCAGATTTATGTTAATAACGGCCATATTCACCGAACGCAAGTAGTTATTTATTCGGTTCATTTGTTTCATTCCTCCGAATAAATAGCGATACTTCAATTCACCAAGCATAATAAATTATGTTTACTGCAGGTATAAATTTATTCTGTTTTCCTTCCAGGGTATAAATATTTATTCATCTGATAAAATAATACCTAATGGTCACCACATAGATCATAATACCTAACCTATAAACGTGGAGTATTATATCTGCTGTTGCTCATGTGAATTTATTTACAATGTGTTATTTATTAACCTTTTCTGATGTGTGTAGTTGTAAAACATTAAAATTTTGTGTGCAGTTGGATTAGGAAAAAACATTATTATATTAATGAAACTTTTTTTGACGTTTACACTAACGCCACTGGTTGGTTTTTTGGGTGAATGTCGCAATATTCAACAAAAATACCAAGGAGTATAGTGCAATGTGTATTTATTTTTCAACTAACTATTTTACCTGATAATTTGGTTGGTGAATTGAAAATAAATTTTATTGTAACGAATAAATTTATTCCAAGATTAGTAATTTATACATTTAATAGTGAAAGGATGAATTAATTCGGAGAAGGCTATTGAAATGATTTCTAATGATATAATATGTTGCCGACATTTCGGAAAATATATTTCCTTCCTCAGGGCTTACATATTATGTATTAGAATATAATATGTAAGCCCTGAGGAAGGAAATATATTTTCCAAAACGTCGGCAACATATATCATTAAAAAATCATTTCAATAGCCTTCTCCGAATTAATTCTAATACACCTTATAGTGTTCGATGAATATGGTTATGTTACCGTTAAAACCCGTTTTTAGTTAGAACGCGTATTTTCTAGTTAAAACTAGTTTTCACTAAACGCCCTCGTTAAAACTAGAATTTCCTAGTAACAACTAGAATTTACTGAATTAGAAGATTGATTTTTAGGTAAAACTAGTTTTAACTGTGAGCGTTAGACAAAACTAGTAGTAACTAGAAAATTGTGTTTCAGAGGATTTATTTAATAGAATGAAGGCTTGATTAAAAAATAAACATTATTACATATTATTTATTAAAATATTTATTGAGAACATTTGTGAATACTAACATCTGAACAACGTTGATATTAATTAGTAATATAAAAATATCATTCTTCCAGCTTCCTTATGGAGATCAAACATCCATATTGGCAACTTTTATTAAAGTTTTATTAAAGTCTACACATTTAACAAAGACATTAATAGCGAACAAAAACAATGGTACTCGCTCTTAGTCATTTGAAAAAGAAACATTATATGACAACATATGTATTATTTAATACACTATTTACGAATTGAAACATCCCAAACAAATTTAATATTTAAAATTAGTAACATAACACAGTAAAAGAACATTTGTCCTTATGAAGATCAAACAGCCATATTGGCAATTTTAATTACAGTTTTATTGGTTTTTACTTGTATTGCAGGGCAAACTATCGTGGCATTTTGAGTGGAATCAGTTTTAACTGCTTGGTGCCGTTAAAACGCGTTTTGACTGGTTAAAACTAGTTTTAACTGATATTCATTTTTACCAACAGTAAAGTCTAGTTTTAACGAGGGCGTTTAGTGAAAACTAGTTTTAACTAGTAAATACGCGTTCTAACTAAAAACTGGTTTTTACGGTAACAGTTATAAAAGAAGCAAATCGCTGTTTGCAGATAACTCTTTGTAGGAAAATATCGATACAGCAAAATCTTTTTAAAAGATAGGTCCTGACCAAATTCTATTGGCATCGCATATGAAACACCCTCTCTTGAAGGACCCTTTTTTGAACGGACCCGGACAGCAAAATTTATATTAAAATCTCCTTTGTGCGGATAACGGGTGCGTTGCACGCGTGCTTATCATCATTATCAACGGGATTCCTTTTATGAGCGAATTGCTGATTGATTTCAATTTTTAATATCGATAAAAATTTAATGATCAAAGAAGACAATAATTTAATCCACTGTAACGTTCCCATAAGAGAATCAAGTAAGAATATTGAAGAGTTGGAATAGTAATCCTGCTTTGAAGATGACAAATCTCAGCGATGTGTGCTGACAATAATTTATTTATTTAACGTCAATTTCAACCTTAAGAAAAGTTAAAGGCGCGGTTCTGATCCGAGCCGTAGGTATATTTTTCGTGAAAATGTCGGAATAAAATCATGGTATCGCCTTCTGATCCAATGACGCCTGCACACGATACGTAAACATTCGGTTTTTTTTTCGTTTTCTTCTCGACGCTGCACTGGACTTTTTAGGCTTATTGCAGTAATTATTTTATTATTTTCAACTTAAGGAGGTTGATCCGTTACAGTCCCAATCAAAAGTAAGTCGAATTCTAAATGGGAACTTTTATAGTTTATAAATCGATGATACCAATAAATTATTGTCATAAAGGCATAAATAAACAATTTTTTTAATATTAATTAATTATTTCAGTACTTTATACTTAATAGACTAACTTTTGTATTTTTGTACAAAGTTAGGTTAAAAAAAATAAATTTATGTAAATATCTGTATTTTACATATTTTTTGCAGTAAATAATTGAAAAAAGAAATTAGAAGTAATAAAAATTAAAATTAAATCATTAAAAAGTTGAAAATTCAGTTAAAGTTGTTAAATCTGTCAAGAATAAAAGTCCATAATCGAAAAGTACTAAGGTTTAATAATTTTTTTTATTGATTAAAAGTCTCCTAATTAAATTGGAAAAAATATTAAAATATGCGTAAGACATCGATGCTTTACATAGATAGTTTTCGGAAGTGCTGACATTATTTGGTTATTTGCAAAAAATTAAAATGAACATTTTGCATGCTAGGTTGACATATTTCCCATAAGACTACATGTAAAAGTTTTTTTAAATTTTTAACTTTATAAATCTCCTAATGATTTTGGATTTTTTACAGAAAATTTTGTCATAAAAAAATCTATTCAAAAAACTTTATTTCAGATTTTTTTCATTATCTTCGTAAAACGGCTCAACCTCCTTAATACCGAGTTTCACTTAAATTCCGGCGACAATTTTATTGTCTCACTTTAGCTCCTGGTAGTGATCCGTGAGCTCTTTAAAATGACTCCTGAATTAACGTCCTAGCTAAACGCGTTTCCACACTGCATTAATTTTAACTTAACGCAAAGCTAATTCGTGACTATCACGCGTATGCGTCTATACTCGCGCGATGACGTCACGGGCAAAACAAATCCTATGCGACAAATACGTACAGACATGATCTATCCGTTGTTATTAGTCTCGTAGTTATTAGCGATTCCAATCTGACGGTATTTTGTAACATAAGAAAGTTCGACCGATTTTTATTGTATTTAACGAGCGAATAGACGTTTTTACTTCAAAATGCGGGACGAGTCTATCCCAATTTTTCTCTTAAGAGTATTCGTCCCTGCAAATACCCCCTGCACCCTTCATCTCAAATCTTTTCCCCTCGCCTAAAAACGGTTCGCGCTCTCCCGACGCTATTTTTAAAGCTAAAGGGTTCTAGTAAACGCCAAATGAAAGACAAAGAGACTACAGATCCTTCAGGCGAATTTTTTGAAAAAAAATTCCTGAAAAAACTTACAACCTTTTGAAAAAAATAATAAGTTACGTAATATTTCACACGTAGGCGAAACTGTTTTTCAAAAAATTCGCCTGAAGGATCTGTAGTCTGACTCTGTCTTTCATTTGGCGTTTACCAGAACACTCTAGCTTTAAAAATAGCGTCGGGAGAGCGCGAACCGTTTTTAGGCGAGGGGAAAAGATTTGAGATGAAGGGTGCAGGGGGTGTTTGCAGGGACGAATACTCTTAATTTAAGGTACTTCTCCACTATAATCATCTGTCATATTTCGAAAAGGTTAGTCTATTTACTATTTGGTATTCAGTCTACAGAAGTTTTATATAAAATACTACAATCGTTATTAGGGCCACGCCTGTAGCATCTATGTGTACACTGTACGTACATACACTATAAACTATGCACCTACTTAGTGTAATATATGGCTTTCTTTTAAAATAATATAATCTTATACTCCAGCAATATTAAATTTCTAAAACTAGGACACTGAAGATGGATTGTTATTAAAAAGACATTTGTATTCTAAGGAAAATGGATTACACGCAAACGAAAAACACAAGTATTCAACTCTTTTTAACATCCACGGCTGCCTTGTTTCCTATTTAAAAAAGTGTAATGAAATTTGACAATTTTAATGACAAGAATATTATAATAAAGGAGCAAAGGAAGAGAACGAATTTTATCATGTATAAAGTCTTGACATTTTACCCATTAAATAAATTAGAGAAATTAAATAACGTATTTCTTTCCGTCTTTTGATTAAAATATATGTTTCTGTATCATGTTTTTAAAATTCCGTTACAGGAAATGTGATGATTTACAAAGAAGGCATGTGAAAGTAGGCAATTTTGAATGGAAATTTTGTCATTTTTGTGGGCTTCCATCTTTAATGAATGAAATGAATACATTTATATTGACTTTATTTCTTATATTTGTAGTTCCCAGAATTAATTGAAATTCGAAGTTTTAATGCGTGTGTTTTGATGTCGAATATTGAGAGAATATTTGCTATAATTATTAATTGAAGATCTATACTAATATTAAAAACAAAGTTTGATTGAATATTTGTCGAGGGTAATCTCAAGAGCTACTAAATCGATTTGAAAAATTCGATCAATAATCTTACTTCTTCTCGAGTAACATAGATAGATAGATATATATTTAGTGACCATGTTGGTATAAAAACGTCAAGAAGAATACAAAAATACATCTTAAAAAGTAATTACGTAAAATAGCTTATAATAAAATGTCACACTAAAATGCCCATATTCACCGAATACTATTAAACGTTAATGATCTTACTGATCTTGGAACGTTAGAATAAAATTTACTTTCAATTCACCAAGCAAATTATCAGGTAGAAAAGTTAGTTAAAGAATAAATATTCACTGCACTATACTCCTTGCTCTTTTTGTTGAATATTTTGACGTTCACCCAAAAGTCCGAGCGATGGCGTTAGTGCAAACATACAAAAAAAGTTTCAAAAATAATAATATTTTATACTAACTCAATTGCACACAAAACTTCCACTAACTTTAATGTTTTACAACTATATATACACTTCACAAAAGGGTAATAAACAACGGTGCCCGACATGGACAACTCAGTCCAGAATAACTCCGATCAAAACAACTCGCTCAAAATAACTTAGGTTAAAATAACTTTTGTCCAAATCGACTCGGCGGAAAAAGAACTCGGCTCAAAACAACTCCAGGCAAAAACAACTTCGGACGAAATAACCCCGGTTACAATGACTTGTTTATGAGTGAATTTGAGACTACAACTTAAAACTCACATTTTCATGAAGATCATGAAAACCATCGCTTTTTTGATAAAGGGGTATGCGAATTGTCTCGCAGTGAAACGGGAAGGGGCAAATGTGGAGTTTTTAAAAAAACAATTCCGGGGTGAACGATAAACGGGTATGCGAATTGTCTCGCAGTGAAACGGGAAGGGCCAAATGTGGAGTTTTTAAAAAAACTATTCCGGGGTGAACTATAAACGTGTATGCGAATTGTAATTTAAATGAAAATAATTTGAAATTCGATTGAATGTAATATTGTGTAATAATGTGTAATGAGTTGAAATTATTATTGACGTGTTTGTGCTCTGAGTTGTTTCATCTGGACATGTTTTGCCCGGAGTCGTTTTGGTGCTGAGTTGTTTTGGTCCTGAGTCGTTTTGTCCAGAGTTGTTTTGTTCAGAGTTGTAAAAAGCAAAGTTGTTTGGTCCGAGTTATTATAACCTAGCACCATAAACAACACATAGATAAATTCCCAAAAGCAAACTGCACATATAATACTCTACGTTTATAGGTTGGCTATTATGATCTATGTGGCGGCCATTATTATTTTATCAGGCGAATAAATATTTATTACCTGGAAATAAGACAGAATTGATTTATACCTGCAGTAAACATTATTCTGGTCTGTAAACTGAATTAGGTATCGCTATTTATTTGGAGGAATAGTTACCTGAAGATCAAATGAACCGAATAAATAACTACTTACTTTCGGTGAATATGGCCATAAAACAAAACGACGATAAGCAATGAGCGAAAATTTATTGCCAGTCTGAGATATCCTATCTGATTTCTAAATACGTCAGATAAAAAATTTGAAAATAACATTTAACAACTGCAAATAAAGTTAAAGACTAAATTTTGCTGTTAATATGCACGTTCCATAAGTTATTGCTTTACACCTTACCGCATACATACAAAATATACACATGCATATTTCGAGGTTATGTTACTCTGGGTTTTCTAGCATTTCTACACTTTAGTATACATTATATATACGTGTCCATCTTTGTATGTAACATAGGTTGCTATTTATAAAAGTGCAAGACAGACAATTTTAAGATCGTTAGAAATATTTAAACGATTATTTGAATCTCTATTATTTTCGGGTTTGTAGGATGTGGTTCATTGATATTTTTGACGTTTCGTCTATACAAAGTGTCCTCCTTGGGGACTCATAGGTAAAGGCCGCTGCTTGGAGTTCTGCTGGCCGGTATAGGCTGGGTACGAAGCTGAAAATGACGTCACTGCGGGCTCACTTGTTAGCTCACAAGATAGGCTTTAAAAGGGAGCATAAAAAGTGTCTGAGTTTTTGACTTTTCTGTATTTTTGTAGTCCTTACGAATGAACTATGTAACATTTTTGAACGGACAGGCAGTAGGCATATATGCAGAGCACGACTGCTGCTGCGGAAACTGTTCTTACGTTGGTACTGCGTCACTTACATAACCCAATGCTACTGCCACTGAATGGCGTGCTTCTATATTATTTAGTTTACACTGTATAGTAAGCGTTCATGTTGAAAAATATAGACATATATGATATGTACATTTAATTATCTTTTTTGATTTGACTGTACAATTGTACTTTGAACTTAAATTACGTAAGATTAGTTTTGTAATACTTAACAATTTAATTGAATTTAAACATTTTTGTTAAAAACTAAAATAAGTACAATTTTGTATTCGCTAGAATAAAGACATTTTCAGTTTTGGTATATTTGTCTATTCTTTTTATGAAAAAACATATTAATATACTCAACAGCTCGACTGCTTCTGGTCCTATTTCAATAAATTGAGAAATTTTGAAGTGATAAGTACAAGCAAATTCAATGAAAAATTGCCAAATTGGAAAAGAAAAACTGATATAATAATTTAAATCTATAAATTTGTATAACTTAAACATTTCTCAATTTATCGAGAGGACAAAAAATGCACAGAAGTAAAACTGGAATACCTAATTGTAAATAAAAATAGGAGCTATCGTGGAAACATAGAATAAAATAAATTTCAGTTTTTCAAATGCATCTTTAAGAGTATTCGTCCCAGCAAACACCCCCTGCACCCTTCATTTCAAATCTTTTCCCCTCGCCAAAAAACGGTTTGCGCTCTCCCGACGGTATTTTTAAAGCTAGAGGGTTCTGGTAAACGCCAAATGAAAGACAAAGAATTAGACTACAGATCCTTCAGGCGAATTTTTTGAAAAAAAGTTTCGTCTACGTGTGAAATCTTACGTAACTTTATTTTTTTCAAAAGGTTGTAAATTTTTTTAGAAATTTTTTTTCAAAAAATTCGCCTGAAGGATCTGTAGTCTGATTCTTTGTCTTTCATTTGGCGTTTACCAGAACCCTCTAGCTTTAAAAATAGCGTCGGGAGAGCGCGAACCGTTTTTAGGCGAGGGGAAAAGATTTGAGATGAAGGGTGCAGGGGGTATTTGCAGGGACGAATACTCTTAAGTTTCAAAGCCCTACGGACACTCTACGGACACTTCCTAAAACCCTATGGGCACTGCAACTTTTAGTTACTAGCAGCGCCACGCAAATTTTTACACGAAAAAACAAAGAATACAAAAATAAATAAAAAGAATAAAAAATAATAATAATGGAACCGACCGCCGGGATGGAACCAACAACCTTTAGGTTAAGAGACAACGGTTCTACTTCACCGATTTTTATATTAAATGGTTGCGACACGTTCACTAAATTTATAATCTTGTGAATCAATTTTATCCTATTGTGTCAAAAGTATTTTGCTTCAAAAATGTTGAAAATTCAAGTCCTTTTGGACATAAACAGGCAATAATTCAAACGCCAACTAAATATTTGTTGGTAAGAACTGCAAGGCTTCCTCCTAAACGTACGGAATTCCTTATAAAGTTTAACTTTACAAATATGTGGGTCATATGTAGGTACATAGTGAGGTAACGAGGAAATAAATTAGAGGGGATATTTAAATAAGGCATCAGCGTAAATAGCCTTTTGTTTCATAAAATGAAAAGAACCTCGGCGGTAAATTGACGCAGCATACAAAAAAGATATCAAAAAGTGAAAGTATTTATATTCAGAAAGCACACTTTGATGTAAAATGCATTCAACTACTAAGAACGAAGACGGGCGAGCTGTTCTTATTTTATCATAAAACTTCTTGTTACAACGTAGTTCCAGTGTTTTAAAGAGAATAATAAAACCCATAAAAAATTAGGAGCTGTCGTGGGACGCCTGGCAGATGTGAAACATAAATTTAAGCTTGCAAAATGCAACTTTAAGGTACCTACTTGTCCACTTTAGAATTTTCAAAAATCTATTTATTTTTTTTTTGCATTTCTCAACTCCTTAGACCCTTAGAAATCACCTTCTAAAATATTTTTAAGAAATTAGAGTTCTAACAGTATAGAATAACTCAAAGTGTGCGCTCACTCTCAGCTGTATAGGTACAATTGCTCACGCAACTGTCAGTCTCTCTCCAAAATACCGATTTTTAGTTTACATCCAACAAAGGGAGGAGGAGGCCTTCAATGAGAGTGGTCTACTGTTATATGGTCCCGGGATAACAAATAAACTGATTGTAAGTGATGAAAATATTTGATAAATACGAGAAAAAACTTTTAACTCGTTTTTTTCTAAACTACATTTTTTTAAATGGCCGACAGTTAATCTCCGGAACTACTAAACCGATTTTAATAAACTTGGTGCATTTTGTTTTTCAAACATCCGCCATTTTTTTTATTTTTTAGGATTTTTTAGTAAATGCGTTGAATTGGCACGTAAAAACCTTTTTTTTTATACATTACATTGCTTTATTTCGGACTTGCCCATCCTGCCATGGAACAACATTTTTTTGAAGGGCTCGACTTTGGCGCTCTTTGTATATTATTTAGAAAATGAAAATTAAAAAAACAAAATTAATTTTGTATTAAATAATATTGTAAAAAAAGTTTTATATCCGTATCTGGTAAAGGAACATGAGAAAAAAATATTTAAATTTGATGTTTTTTTAGCCTTCTAAAGTGGACAACTACCTTTAACAAAACCTATGGACACTCTACGAACACTTCCTATAGCCCTATGTACACTGCAATTTTAAGTTACTAGCAGCGCCATTTAGGTAATTTACTATTTTAGTAACTAATAAATCTCAGTTTGATGTCTCCGTTAACAATCCAACGCGTACACACAGCAACCGTCGTCTAACGAAATACTACCTAGTAACTAAAAAACTGAACTAGAACTAAATTTCGCCCTGCTATCTAGATGTCGCCTTCAACTAAAGCCACGTTTAATTCAACGAACAGAAATGTAACGTCATCCCATAAAAGTGTCGTGCCAATTGCACAGTTCTACTCCCAACCAAACGCGCCATTGGATGTTTTAAATCAATAATAAAGTTAAACAATTTTTAGAATTTTACAGGTGGAAAATTGACACAGACCTAAAACCATTTATTTTTTAGGAACTGATTTTTTTTTATATCAATTGGGACGTTTACTAAACTTTTTTGTAAAGACAAATTAGCTACAACATGACTTTGTAAAGATGCGAAAGAACAATTTTGCCGATTTTGCAAATACTTAATCGTTTCTTTTTTTTGCTGTGGTTCTATATAGCATTATAAGGTACTGACTGATATATATTAACGCACAGGTATCCATTCTACGAGAAAATAGCCTCTACATCTGCACTAACCTAGAAATGATAATTTTGGGAGTTAGTCATATACTTTTGTTCTATACTGAGCATAGGAATAAAATCGCAATCGTACCATTAGGGTGCAAACATATACTTCTGTCTTTTTTTACGCCGTAAGCACTGGCGTATCCAGGAGAGCAAAACAAGCACGGAGGACCCGGCTTAAGAAATTTCTAATTTGCCCCCACCTAGGCCAAAAGCTGGTGTATACCATTTTCTTCATACTTCGGTCGTAAGCACGTTTATTAAATACATTAATTAATTAATCTCTATATATATAAAATTCTCGTGTCACAGTTTTCGTTGCCATACTCCTCCGAAACGGCTTGACCGATTTTGATGAAATTTTTTGTGCTTATCCGGTATCTATGAGAATCGGCCAACATCTATTTTTCATCCCCCTAAATGTTAGGGGTAGTCCACCCCTAAATTTTTTTTTTATTTTTTAGACAAAATTTTTAATTTCTATTTTTTTATGATACAACATACAAAAATACATACAATGCTCAATTTTGACGATCAACCCTTATTTTTTAATAGCCATTTTAGTAATTTAATCATTTTTCCTCTCCGGTCGAAAACTGATCAATCGTCATTTAATTAGTTATCCCCGCCAGATGTCTACAGGTGTCACTTCGCCAACATCTATTTTTCATCCCCCTAAATGTTAGGGGTAGTCCACCCCTAAATTTTTTTTCTTCCTTCCCCATTCGTTCTTTTGCACCGGGCACGACGGCGCAGCCGGAGTGTGTTAGGGGTAGTCCACCCCTAAATTTTTTTTCTTCCTTCCCCATTCGTTCTTTTGCACCCGGGTGAAACCGGGCGGGACCGCTAGTTACTTATAAATTACATAAAAACACAGATAAATTCCAAGCAAGCTTTGAATTTATACGTAAATACAAAAATGACAGCAGTTCGCGATTATTAGCTAAAATGTAATAGGGTTGCTATGGAAACGACATCTAAACAACAGTTGATTGGTTGTCTTTGCTTTACGACCGCCCGAACGTATGAATTTTCCGCATTTGGGAGTGTGTAATCTCACCAAGGAGTAAATGTTAGTCTTTCTGCCTTATACAATTGATGCTGAAAGTAGGCACTTTCGATCGAGGTATGAAGAAAATAGATTGTAGCTTTTGTGCTATACAAGTAAAATAACACCTCAGACAGTTTTTTGACGTGATAACGTCTTATAAATTGATGAATCACCAATCTTATAAATTGATAAAACACCGGCTGCATGCACGAAAAAGTGTAACGGTCGTAACGTTCCTAACGTTCGTAACGCGTAACGCGTAACGTTCCGCCTGACCCTGTGCGTGCTTTTTGCTAATTTCTCGCTCAATTTAAATCAGATCGGTTTGAAACCAGTCTTAAACGAAAGAGGAGAACATTTTACATAGATTTCGTATAACAGAATTTGCCTAAACAGTTTTTTTATACAAATTTATATAGAAAAATAGCTGTATAAATGCAATGTTGTCTAATGCATGGCGCGACGCGGTCGGTCGTCTTTGTTTGCCGTACATGGAAATTAGAAGATAACGTATGTCTTGTCTTAACATGAAAACGGCTGCATTTCTAATGTTTAATTCAATTTTTTGACATTAGTATTTTGTGAAATGCAACGTCTTCTAAGTTAATTATTGGAATAACTAATTATTATTAGAACATAATACTTTGACAGTTGCAAACGTCACTTTTGACATTTCTTATCATTCCGACACCAAGGATAAGCGGATTGAAACCAAATTTTGGGAGGTTTAGGTTATGTATTACGGAATACGTTATCACGTAAAACTATCGTCCGTAAACCGACTTTACAGACAACCAATTTTTTAAACAAAGAGGGTTCAAAAAATTTACCACAAAAGAATTCACACGACACGGCTGTTATTTACATACATACAGAGAATTGTCTGAAATCGAATTGTGTTCGTTGGTATTTGTGTGTGTGTGTGTGTGTATGTATGGGAATGTAGTGACTTGTGCTCACGTCGCGTCTGTCTGCAGCAAGCAATCTGAATGCGGGGCACCGCAGTGTCACGCTCTGGTCCTAACCCTTGCGATGCTTGTCACTTGATTACACTTTGGCGAGATTACACCTACATATTCTATTCGATCTGCTGGCTACTATTGTACAGTGAAACTTCTCGTATATTCGACTACAAGTTTATGTAGGTGCTATGAATCTATACCTACGTTTAATAAAATTTGTTGTACAAGTGTTCCGAATTTTTATAAAATTTGTTGACGGCTATTTTCTTTTATAATTGATTCCAAGTAGAAATATTGATTTTCCAAAAAAAAATCGAACTGCATCAATTTCGATGAATTTATTATAAATTGTTTGAGCTCCCACCCTAGCATGGCATTCCAAGTTGGTTGGGAAAATTCTTAACTTTTATTTTGTAATTGGCATTATAATTTATGTATACTTACTAGTGATGTGCCGAATATCGGTATCCGTATCCGTATCCGCGGATATCCGAGGGAGAAGAAAGATCCGTACCCGTATCCGTATCCGCGGATCTTGAAACCAAATATCCGTATCCGTATCCGTTAGTTTTATGGCGGATCTTTTACCTTATTAATTTTCAATTCATACATGAAATTTTATATATATAGGTGATTAGGTAATAATGAAAAACTGTAAAATTCCATTCAGATTATTTTTTATTTCTTAAAATCGTATTTGGCACCTTTATATTTTGCAAAAATTTATCGTAGTGAGTACCATACCAATAGTACATAACTCAAAGGTACTAATAAAAAACTGTCTTTATAATGAGATATTGCACATCGATCTTTGGAAAGAGACAATCTGTTATGAGAGTTAACTCTTAAAGAAGTCAATAACTTTTTCCCATAACAGTCTCTTTCCAAAGGTCGATGTGCAATATTTACCGCCGCGTACTCTAAGAAAGTTAAGATCCGTATCCGTATCCGCGGATCTTGAAACCAAATATCCGTATTCAGATCCGTATCCGCGGATATGCATTTTTAACGATCCGGCACATCACTAATACTTACTATTATAAAGGAATATATAAATTATAAGCAAGTAGAGGTAAGTACTCATTTTATTTAACGGCGTAGCGCATATTAGACCCGCACCTGCAACCAGGAGCCAGGAACGATCATCAGAGCAAATCGTCTCGGTCGTGGTACAATCCTGACTTGCAATTTCTGCATTTGGCTATGCTGAACTGACTTAATATTGTGTTTTGGTATATTCAGAGAAGAGATACTGTATAGAAGTTTATTTCTAATGGAATAGTGTGGCCGGAAACTTCAGTTTGTCTTGTTTCTGTTAGATGACAGAACGATCGAGGTTCAGTGTCGGTGTACAGAGGTGGGGGACGTATATTTCCATCTATCATCTTCAGAAGTAAATTTGAACGTTTATAAAAAAATACCGTAAAAAATAAATATAAAAAATTATAATAAAATGTTATGAAAAATACAATAATTTAGGTGTGAAACTGAAATTATTAATTATTATCGCCACCTGGCGATGCGGTTCCCAAGCTTGAGTGCGCTTTTCTGGTATAGTGTAGGTGAGGAAGAAAGATATCCAAATGCTCACAAAAAAATCGAAAACTTTGAAAGAATTTTTGATAATATATATCTATAGCTTAGAAAATTCACCATATTGCTTCCTATTTTCATCGATAAGGGTAAACCTAAAACCTCTTTTCTTTCTGGCTTTTTCCACTTCCTCCTGTTCACACAACATCGTCAAAATAAAAACTTCAATACTTTGAAACTGCAAACTTTGAATCTGCTGCGAAATCGTGTCTGTTGCAGATTCGTGTTGTGCTGGTAAAGTGTGAGTGGCTTTTAAAAAGGTACAAATCATTATATTGAATCATCAAACAATTCGAGGGCGAGTGCATCAATGTGATTTTTTACGATCATTTCTGTGGAATTTTCAATCGCATTTTTATGCAAAATGTTTAAAAATATAAGACAATTTGAACAATTTCCGAGTCACGCTTCGTTGAAGCGAAATGAATTATTTATTTAAGTTGTGCTATTTAAACTACATATGAAGTCAGTAATAAGTAAAATACCTGCAACGTTAGGTGGTGGCCGGAAACCGGTTAAAAATGAATGAATGAATGAAATAAAAATTATTTTTTCAAAAAAGAGGAGCCGTCGTGGAACGCCTGGCAGGTGTGAACTCATAAATTTAAGCTTGCCAAATTCAACTTTAAGTTACAAGCAGCGCTACTTAAATGACTATTCTAGTATTTAATAAATTTAAGGTAGATGTCGCAGTTAACAAAAGCTATGCTATAATCCAACGCATACACACAGCACGCGCTAACACACATTTTGCGCTGTATAATGTAACGAAATTCTAGTAACTAAATTAAACGTAACACGTGTCATGAATAACGTCGAGCATCACGGCATTTGCACGTTTTTACTACCATCCAAACGCGCCAGTAGATGTTTCATTTTCAATAATTATTGTAGGTATATCTAAAGATGTTCCGTTATTAGGTTATTTTTTTGCTTTATTTCAGCAACTGAATAAATTACCACTTGTGCTAACAATGGCTGATTTAACGCAAAGCAAAGATATATATTTTTCAGAAGTAACACCGCTAATGATTTAATAATTAATTATAGCGCATTAAAATATAACACCTTTCAATAAGTTTAAAAATAAATTGAAAGAAGATTTGTGTGCTATGTCTTAACTACTCTGACCATGTACAAACGATTGTTTTTATGTAAAATAAATTATTATTATTATTATTATGAGTTGATGTATATTTTAATTGTGTGTTCAATAGTTCTCATTTAGGACTTGAATTGTGAAGCTCTTAGTGAATACAAAGTTATGTACAGGACGGTAAATCTCAACCTTAGAGAGAAAACAAACAGTTGAAATTGTAAGATCAAAGTTTGACCGGGGAGAAGTTTTCGGTGCCAGGAAAGTTGACCAACACAGCAAAGTTGGACAACATAATTACAGATATTTGCTTTGGCAGTACTGTATGTAGTTTAATGATGACAATGTTCACTTGTCAAAGGACAATATAGAATTTAATTTGCAGTGGGTCATATCTTGCACTTGATTTTGTATCCTACCGGTGAACATTTTCTAGGTTACAAACTGTAATGATTAAAGTGTAGCCTAAAATAAAGGCCGCTGCACACGAGACTGGAAACACTGCTTGGACTTCTGCTAGCAGGCATCTGGGTACGAGGCTGAAAATGACGTCTCTGCGGGCTCGCCTGCTAGCTCACAAGATAGATTTTAAAATTGGAACAGAGGTTTCTTGCTAGGTCCTGTGCTTGCGACATGGACAAACGCCCACAAACCAACATGCCGTCATTCTGCTCAGAGTCAGACAACAGACACGTTTTGGTCTGTGTTTATATTTGAACTGTCACTGTGCGCGCACCAGATCTATCCACAAAACAAGCTTGAAAAGACGTATCGTGTGAAGCGAGCACATATGTAAAAGCAATTAAGAAAACCAGCGCTAGAATCTAGCAAGGAATCTAACGGCAAATGTGGGGCTCGTGTGCAGCGCCCTTTACAGTGTAAATCTCTTATCTAAATTATTATGCTTCTAATTTTAAAGTAAAACTTCTTCAGACGCGACATGAGAGTAGGTTGGATTTTTTTTGGATGGAAGTATTCGAAGTATCGCGTTCCACTATTTAAAGACATCGACTGACAGATGGCGCTATCAAACCGCATCTGTAGGAAACATAGCTACCAACGCAAATAAATAAGCATAGCTAACATAATTTAATTTACAAGAGATTTAATTTGTGACTGACTATTGAGTGTTAAAACAAATTGAAAAAAGTTTTACTTCAACCGCGCGTAAAGGTTGCACGCACTCATGTTTATTTTACACGCTTATATTAGCTTGACCTGTATGTATGTAAAGAAATCTTTCAGCGTAATTTTCACCAATTTCAAGTAGTCTGATTAACTTAAAAATTTGTACACGTGTCAAAGGCCGATGACAAATACAATTATTTCATAAAAATAATATTGAATTCAAAAATTTTGAAAAAAATTTGAATTTTACCATTTTGAAAAAAAATACTTTTGATGTCGTTTTGATTAAAAAATTAAGAAAATAAATTATAGTTTAAACACGCTTTAACAGTTAACCGAACTAAAAACAAAATAATTCAATTATAGTAAAAAAGCATGGGGTGCCAATTACTATATTTTCAATATAACTCTAATTTAATAAATAGCTATCGATGAAATAATTTAACATTTAATATCAAGCACCCCACGCTTTTTTACTATAACTGAATTATTTTGTTAATAATTATTATTTTCTACTTTTTAGTTCGGTTTGCTATTAAAGCGTGTTTTTTAATTTTTTAAACTATAATTTTTATTAGCAGGCTCGATTCAAAATGCTACAATTTTTTCTAATGAAAAAATATGTGTTGTTACAATCTAAGGTTATTGCCACTTAAAATTTTCTGACTCGGTATTGTAATGTCCGTACTTTATATTCGAAGTAATATATCAGAGAAACTTATTAGAATTTATGGCTGCAATTTTTGCACATTCGTCAGTAAAAGGTAGTTTTATTTTATATAAAAAAAAAAAACAACTTTTTAATTTTACACCCTTTTATACGGTGTTGAAGAGATTAAAAACTTTATGAATAAATCCGAAAAATGCACTGCAGTCATTTTAAGATTAAGAACTGCATAAATTCCATGGCGCAGTATTTAAATGAATGCGATGTGGATTTACTGAATTTAATTTACATCGTTTGTATAATAAATCAAAAGAATCGTGACGGATTTAAAAAGAAGAATACTTCAAAAAGAAGTTAGCCAAGTTTATCTGCATACAAAACTCATACATGAAATTTCTAGTCACATTTTATTTTTTCAATTGTTTAAAGAATTGTGAATTATTATTAATAGATTATTATTATTATTAATTGATTAAGTGCAAAAGATGAATATCATCAGCATAATACCAAATTCGCGCCGAGGGTTCCGTATTATTTACCTTTGAATTTCGAAAACTATGCTCATAAACTTCGTGATAATGTTCCTATGTTCCTATATTTTTCCGAAATATACCGTAAACCGGGGTTACTTTGTTTTGCTGGTAACTATGATTTTGTAGGTAACTTTGAGACCTTTGTTAATATTTAACATACACTATCGTGTTAAATTTCAGTGAAATAATGTACCTAAGACCAGAATTAATCATTTTGCGCCCGCCACACAGGCAATGGCGTAGATATGGGGGGGCGGGGTACAGGGGGTAATTATTCCCCCAGGAATATAACCGATTTGTAACCGTCCCGGATTTTCCGGGTTAGATGTCCCGCATTATTACGTGAACTTTGCGAGACCCCTGTGAGTATCTTTTTATGCCTATATTCAGGAAAAGGACACAAGATAAAGTTTTTTAAATTAGGTTACTAAAAAAGGTTATTTTTTTTGAAAAAGTTATATCTTTTATTCGTATTAATAAAACTTACAAACATAAGCTATCGAAGATTAACCGGAACAAACAGACAGACAGACTAAAATTTTAAAAATTGTTTTTTTTTTTAGAAGTACAGTATATGCTTTCATATGCATTAAGTAAAAGGCTGTTATTTTGACATTACAAACATAAACTTCAATTTTATTTATTTGTATAGATAAATGAAGATTGTGTGAAACGTGGCACCTTTTCAGATCTCAATTCTTTTTTGTACAGAGCATGGTCCTTCTTTCACATTTATGTTTTTATATCAACGTGAGACTTGGAAAACAAGTACCGGCCCACGGATAATGTGGTGGAAGTGCCGTTATTTACGGTGGAGGGGCGGGTACTTGTTTTTCAAGTATTTGACGAAGCTACCTACCATGTGGTGCGAATCAATTGTTATAAAATAATGTCCCAGATTGTGTTTTATTTAATTTAAAAAGTACTTATAACATTACAGACGTTGTTTTATTTGCAAGTAGAGATCTTCAGAGGATGTAATATTGCAGAAGTGTCAAAGTCGCTTATTATATATGTTTGTTACAATAAATTCAACACGCTATTTTGAATGCTTTTATTTAGCTTGCTATTGTCTGTCTGCTACAAATCTTGCAAATCGATTTTGAAGCCCTTATAGTTATCCGATTGGAGTGAAATTTTGCATACGGGTGCAGTTCCGATGACAATACACTTTAACAATTTTGTTACAATTAAAAAATTTCCAGCCAATTGGGCGACGACGGGAACATTCCAACTTAAAAATTTGACATTTGATATAACAAAATTTCTGATATCGCGTGCGGTGACGCGGGTAATGGCTAGTATTACATATGATATTTGCTATTCGTTGGCATGGCTACCTACATAATATGTTCCACGTCATGTAAAAATTAATCAAAAGATGCTTAACTAATTTCTTTCTAACAGATCTACAGAACAAAGCAACAGCTGATTTTTTTTCAAAATATTCTAAACTATACATTTTGGAAAAATAAATTAAATAAAATCTCTTTGAAAAAATAAATATTATAAAAAACCGTGATGAAAAGTAGGTATACCATTATTACATAAAAAACAACAATATAACATATTTCTTTTCTGAGCATACTTTGATTTTCCCCACAAAGAATATTAATAAAATTTCGTTTCGGTCCGCTCATCCTGTATCGTGTATACAGATAAACAGACGCACAGATTTTTTCCAAAAATGTGTTATTTGGATTCGGAGGACCTCAAAACGAAAAGATATTGTAAAATTTTGAAAAATAAATTTCGAACTAAATTAGTACCTACCATTCTACATTTACGATGTGTAAAAACATTTTGATACAATATATATGGTTGTGTGTTATAAAAAGGTTTTATTAATTATTATTATCGGCTGTCAATTTGGAAAAAGAACAGACTTCAGATCCTTTTGAAATGCAGAAAAAAATTAATTATGTTGATACATTCAAGTTGCATAAGAAATCGAAACTTTAGTCCTGCACTGATAGTATACTAGGTTTGTTAACTAAATACCAAAACACCACTTCTCAAAAAACTCATTTTAAATCTAAAAGCAAACTGTGTAAGTTACTGATTGCTTCGTCGTTATCAGCAGCGGAACAGCAACGGTTTTTGGAATAACAATCGTTGAGATTTAATTGTTATTTTTTGTAACTGAAAACGCGTCGCACACAAGAAGAATAAATAGCACACCTATACACAGAGAGCAAGAAAACAACGTGATCATAATACAAAGGGTTTGGCTTATATCGGAGCGAGATATGAAATACGTCTAGCGGAACTACAACATGAGATGGAGATAGACATGCCGAGTTCGGATTTGATTTTATTTATTTTATTCGATTTATATGTGAGATACAACAGTATGTACGCCGGTAAACAAATTACACCTCTGTAAGCGTGTGACATATTGTGTCGCCTCTGTATCGCTAAAATATAACGTCTATTTATGTACAATCGTTCATTGTACATATGCCATGTACAGGACTTCACAATTCATACGCAACCAGGGCTGTAGTACAGTCAAATTAAAGTCAGTGGCTAGAAAGTTACGTAACAATGATATGTGAAAAAAAAACGGACTCGCGCACCGAGGGTTCGTACAAACTTGTAGGTATGTAAATGGAAATCGATTCTCGAAGATTTTTCCCGCTTAGCCGTTGGAAAACTGTTGCCATCATATACATCGACAAACGTCGCGGTCAGTTTGCCAATTAAGAGAGTAATTGCAATCTGTTGGACTACTGAAGTATGTTGTACGTCGTGGCTGTATCTGATAGCCTAGTCACCATACCGTGTTGTATGCGAGAGTTCTCATATTGTGCTGTATAACCGCACCGGGAGCGGACACTTGTTCTGTATTAGAACTGTCACTGAGTATGTGCGTAGCATATTGTTGCGGCTTAAAAACATTATTTTCTTTGTGATGTAATTATAAATTTACAGTTTTCGTATTTTCTCCTTTACTTGTGCTATAAGACATTGCTTAATGCCAAATTTCATGATTCTAGGTCAACGGGAAGTAGTAGTACCCTATAGGTTTTGACAGACATACAGACAGGCGGAAAACAAAGTGATTCTATAAGGGTTTCTTTTTTCTTTTTGAGATACGGAACCCTAAAAAACATGAGTGCAAATAATTACAAAGTGTGGACAGTCTATTTGACAAAGTAATGGCCTTATTTGCCTATTTGACAAATAAGGCCAATACCAAATACGCGTTACCGTGCGCTTGTCGGTTTTTCGAGGCACATCAAAGGAGTCAAATAGGCAAATACACAAATAAACTATCTACACAATGGCCATATTCAGAAGCGCACGCGCCGTGAACCTGTACGGACATGCAGTATTTTTGTGTCTGTGCTGTGAGCGAGAACTGGAACAATTACTATTGAAAATGAATTGGGACAATGAAACAGTGCTCAAATTCCTGTAATTTTGAACCTTGCGTTCTGCTGCCAAATGTTTATGTGTTTGCTATTTGACTGACATGTGTGAATGGTCGTATTTGCCTCTATTTGCATGTTTGTCTTGTACGTCATATATTTTGTTAAATACAACAAACACCCAATAGCGAACACAAATGAACACATGAAGTGCCACCTTGACATTTCTTATAGTACTAACAGACGCTCGAACTTGGTCCGGTCCGACAACGGACATGGTACGGCGGATCAAGTCCGCTGCTTGCAACAGACGACCGGATCTGTCAGTCTCGTTGTGTACACAAATACGTAATCATGCCTATGATTAAGCGCACGAAAATTGCGATAGTTCTAGCGGCAACGTTAATGCCCCCACAAACAAGGAAGAAAAGAAAGAAGTGGGCAAAATTCTATTTGAAAGATCGCGATGAATTTAGTCATATGAAGTTAATAAAATCGCTTGATAGCGAAGATCATATTTTAAATAACACTCCTGAAGAATTTCTAGAGCGTTGTTACGCGCTTCTCTGTTACAATATAACTTATCTGATAGATCCCACAAACATGAGAAATCTTTTTATAATACCAATACTCCACCAAGAACTTCGCGTTCTGTCAAAATTTCTGTCATGTTGCACAACCAGGGCCGTATTTAGGGGAGGGCAACTGGGGCTACAGCCCCGGGGCCACCACAAAAGAGGGACCCCCACAATAGAGACTTTGGAAAAAAAATTCAAATTTCCTGAGCATTGAAAGTGGTTTACTTCGGGAACTGGATTTCAGCTCGGAAAGTTCTGTTCGTTAATGCATAAATTTAATTTTTAGATAATTCTTGTTTCTGATTATATTTACCTATATGTTTGTTAAATAATAAAAGAATCTATACTTGGTTTCACAATAAATTATTTATTGGAAAAATCGACTGAAAACATTGTCCATTTTATTTGGAAAATAATTTGGGGCCAGGGAGCCTTCACTCCTTTGTTGCCCCGAAGCCTCCAGACCTCTAAATCCGGCATTGTGCACAACGTTTTGAATTACAATGACGTCGTTATACTTTTATATGTATCAAGTCCGTCGGACTGCTATACACACGCTCGGATATTGTACCGGACCGGACCAAGTACGACGTGCATTCCATCGAACCGGGCGGACACGCAGACTACTCTACAGACGAACAGATTTGGTACGGAGCGGACCAGATCCGCTGTCCGCTTCGAACCAAGTACGACCGTCTGTTAGTACTATTATGTTAGACGGCTAGATGGCAGTTTATTAAAAAGCGTTATGCAATTATTGTAGGCACAAGTTTCAAACATTAATAAATAAATTGATTTTCATATTTTTAACAAATTTGAGGCATTCATAAATAAACACACGCGGTGAAGGATGTTGAGTGCTTTAAAAAAATGTTTACATGTAGTTCGAGAACAAGTATGGATCATTATCTGAATGGCTCTTATTTAAACTTTAGAAATAGATACTAATTGTGCAGCACCACTCCAGAAGATAGAATGAATTAAAATGAGCATAATACTATTTTACTAAAGTATCTATATGAACAACCCATCTACACTTGACATTATAACATACGCTACTATATTATTAATTACTAATGACATTCGCGTGTTCAAACATTTTCAGTGATAGTTACTCCTAGGAATTTACTTTACCTGGTACAACCCTGCTAATCCACCCAAGATATAAATATATCAATATTCATATTAAACTGGCTTTAGAAATGTATGCACGCTATCATGCGAGTATTTGATTTTCATTTTATTTATAGCTTTTGCAAGCTGTGATAAATAATAATTGGAAATAACATGATTTTGTGATAGAAAAAAATATATTGAACAAATTGGATTCGTCATTCGGAGTGTACGATTGATTTTTTAAAATAATATACGACCTTAATTTCAGTTAATAAACTAGCAAGTCTAATAATAACTAGCATTGTAAAATTCTTGAAGAATGCTGTGGGCTGTGTTGCGTCCTGTCATATTTTTTATTCATATACAGTGTGTTCACCGATAGTGGTACCAGTGAATAATTCTTGTATCCTACTAGATACAATAAAAAGTTTGAATGGTTTTATATTTGGAAACTGCTAAGATATATTTTTTTGTACTTCCAAATTCAACCGAAAGTGTACATGCATTTTTTTAAAATGCAACATATACATTTTTCTCTATAAATTCATATAAAATTTTCATAAGGTAACATAACAAAATATTCGAGCAAAACGGCATCGATTTATTAAATAAGCCCAAAGTAGTAATTATTTTTCAAAGCCTCCAAACTGTGTATATATTTATAATAATTAATTAATACTATTTGTTTAATTAATAAATCGATAAACTTTTTCTCAAATATTTTCTTACGCAACCTTATATAAAAATTTATATGAATTTATAGAGAAAACAATAAAGATTTCGAAAATGTAAAAAAGACTATATGTTGTCGTTTGAAAAAAGTGTATATTTACACTTCCGGTTGAGTTTAGAGTACAATAAAATGTAGTAGTTGAAAAAAAACTATTCAAACTTTTTTGTATCTAGTAGGATACAAAAATTATTCACTGTTTACCCACTATCGGTGAACACACTGTATATATATTATAAGTCTCGGAACGGCTTAATATTTCTTATGGGGTAAGTCGGACCAAAAATTTTAAATGATTTTTTAAATAATTGTTTTCTGTCTATCGAATGGCAAATTCGATTTTAGGCCCGTTGAATTCGAATATGAAATAAAAAAATATGGTCCCCACTTAAAATTTCAAAGTTGGGCCCTACGGTACCCTTTTAGGGCCCTTGGGCCCAAAATCTAATTGTGCCATTCGATAGACAAGAAAAAGTAATTAAAAAAACCATTTTAACATTTCTAGTCCGGCTTACCTGATAAATATTAAGCCGTTCCGGAACTTTTGAAACATCCCGAATATCTACCTAGCTTTGTGTCATGCTTTCCCAAATGATGAAATAAAACCACAATATATTTGAAACAATTAATTTCAGTTAAGAACGTATTAATAGTATTAATTTGGACGACAAAGTGCTATTCACATGTCATCGTCTTCTGCTTGACTTTAAGTCGTAAGACGTAATTCAGTATTTAAAGGACCACTTCTACTAAATAGGCTTTGTTAAAGGCTCGTTTAGGAATGCCCGGGAAGTGACGCCAAATGGGGTTGAGAGAACACTGAAAAGAGATTGCAGTATGCATGGATAAGTCATTGCTTCTATTCGGTGCCGGATTGTGGTTTGCGTAGGTTCTTGGGGAGTCATGCTACTTGGCACTAGTCTTCAATATGAACATTTTTGAAGAGACCCCTGGGCAGTTAGATCCGGAATTGGTTTTCAAAGAAAACGTACACAGTAGGCCTTCGTTCTGTAGATTTGTCAGAGAATAAAACGCTGTCATATCTGCGTAGACAGATTTGTTGTGTAAAAAGAATTATCTATGATTAAAAGAAATTGTGACTTCAAAACTAAGCTCAAAAATACAAAAATAATAATAATAATTAAAATTATAATAATAAAAATTAAATAATAATAATAATAATGCGTTCAATGTCCGTTTCTCAACTTTATGCTACTTAATAGTAATGGGCGAATGAAAGAATTTTAGGACATTGGAATAAGATATAGTCCAAGAGACGGCTGCAGAAAGTGTGTCGTCATAAGGTGGACGAACGAAAAAATTAGAGATGATAGTTAAGACCATAATTATGAAAGATCGCTAAGGTTGCCTGCGAAAATCCTGCCGAAACAATGTTTTTTTTAATTTGTTTATCAGTTAATAGATCAGTGAAGTTAGCTTTTGGCAAGGACAAAAGTAATAACAGAAAACGAATGATGAGGAAGGGAAGAAACTGCCGTCAGAATTACAGAAACCAAAAATTCAAAAGCGTAAAAGGCCGGAGGGCTGTGGGAAATGCATTTTAGGGGTCAAACGCGGTTTTTCGTTATTTCCGGCGAAAGTTGACCTCCAATCGAAAAATGTTGTATGGCAATGTTGTAGGTATTAAAAGGGTCTACAACTTTTATGAATATAACTTTTTCACATAACCTTAAAGATTCAAAGAAATATTGAAAAAACCGTGTTTTTCGTTTTTAATTTTTTTTTTCATTAAATTTTCAGGAGACTTACCTTTCTATCTCCTAAATAAGCTGTAATTTGCAGGAGAAAAAAATTAAAAACAAAAACACGGTAGGCGAATTTTGAGCATAAGAGTTTGACAGGTAATCGGCTTTGGCCTTGAATAAGGAACCATCTCGATATTTATCTGGAATTGTTGAGGGAAGCCATAGAAAACCTCAACAAGATGGCCGGTACAGAAATTATCGTTTCTCGGCGAGAGCTAGCAGGACAAAGTCCCAGTGATATCTGCCTCCGCCGGGATTCGAACCCGGTACCTCCCGAATGCGAGTCTAGTGCTCTCACCACTACGCCGCCCCGCTCGGTAAGCTCAAAAATATTACTTTATACAAAATTTGGTATTTTCATTAAAGAAATAATTAAACACATATTGTGAACGCCCTGGGGCTTCAGACGCTGTTTCTACAGTCCTCTAAATTCGACCCTGCATCCACCACGAACGTATTCAAGTGTTTAGGAATAGAATTCAAAAGAGAAATGACACTTATCATATATGAAATGTTCCGGAAGAGGAAACGTTTTTAGAATGTTTCAAATGTGTTTGTGAATATCCATTGAATTTAGGTTAATGTTGAAAACTGCAAATATAGTGATATATATTTTTTGTGTCGTTATTTATTTTATTTTTTTAAATATACAAGGTGTGATTAAAAAAAATTACTGATGTAAAATAAATACTTTTTTATGAAGCCATTTGTTAATGGAAATAATGTTTTACATGCACAAATATTGTAAATTTTATTAACTTTTTAAATTACAACATGTTCACGCAATCGATTGTTTGCATAGAACTGTCAAACTTGCCTACTACTCAGACCACTCAAGGGATTGGATGCAGCCGAATGCACCCGAATAAAGTCGAACTGTTTCAGTCACACATAAACTGATTTATGCTTGCTATGCAGCAACACCATTTTACTCGATTAATTAGCTGACTAGGTAACCGGCTATACGTGTGTAGTGTGTACAAAAAACATGGCGGTTTTTCAGAACTAGCAGCCATGATCTGTAAGTTTACAAGTATAATGATTGCGTTTATTAATTTATTAACCGACTTCAACAAAAAGGAGGAGGTTCTGTGTTCGTCTGTAGGTATATATATTATTTTTTTTTTTATGTATGTTCACCGATTTCTCCGTCAATTATGGACCGATTTTCAAATTTTTTTTTTATTCGAGAGTGCACCTCAGAGGTGGTCCCATCGGAACCAAGTCAGGATCTGATGGTGGAATCCGGAGAAATCGAGGGAAACTCAAATTTCAAAGAAACTAATAGGTAATGTTTTTTATGTATGTTCACCGATTTTTAGTGTTAGATTAACACTAAAAAGAGAAAAATAATATATTTTTAACAAAAAAATTGAACCGACTTCACACTAAAAAGTAAAAAATAATTGCGTATTGAAATGTTTTGGAGTCGGTGTCAGCCAAAATGAAATCTATTCCGAGAACTACACCGACTCCAAAACATTTCAATACGCAATTATTGTTTACTTTTTAGTGTGAAGTCGGTTCAATTTTTTTGTTAAAAATATTTTATATGTAGTTATTGGTTATAAAATTATGATGGCTGACAGATATTGCAATTTATAACCGTGCACAAAAACATTCTGTACAAACTAAGGCTATTAAATAAGACATTTAGCTGGTTATTTAGCCTTTTACATCGCTGGTCAAAATTAAACTGAAAATTTATACTTTATATGCAAAATAAAAACGTAAATGGACAATTGAAAAAAGCGTTCATTGATGTTAAATATAAATATTTGTGCTAACGCGATTAAAACAATAAACAAACGAAAGCGCAGTTGCGTGAATAGAGTACAACTTGACCAATCAGGCTGTAAATGTTTAAAACAGAATGAAAACGTACATTTTCAATAATTTCCCATTTAGAGTTTCACAAAGTGACAGGTATTTGTGAAAATACGCAACGCGTAGTCGTTTAGTGTGTCTTTTGGGAGTTTTGACTCACATGCTTGCCAGTTACCACTACCCTACTAAAGTATGTATGTTGGCTATATATGGTGAAGCGTCCATGTGAGCACTTTATGGCTCTAATCCCACGACGCGACGTGTCTTTTGCCATCAATCAAATAATAAATGGTCTCTAATGCGCTCGTTTAATTACAACCCGATTTTTAATTGTTTTCAACAATTGATTTTTGAGAATTCAGGACAGACTTGGATAGCTTGTGCATTCAAATATAAAATACTAACGGCCCGGTCCGGATTCGTTCGAATTTGTAGATTGCTACCATTTTATCGTCGACTTACGTTCCAAAATTGATATCCACGAAAAGCGCTTAACATTAAAATGGGTTCAGTTAAAGTAGTGTTGATCCAATAGAATATTAAGATGAAGGAAGGTTTTGGTTGAGGATCATAAAATAAGCTTTACCAGTGTTTCGCTAGTGGCCAACGTTTCGAAAAATTTATTTTCATCTTCCTGAAGATGAACGTTTCGAAAAATTTATTTTCATCTTCAGGAAGATGAAAATAAATTTTTCGAAACGTTCATCTTCAGGAAGATGAAAATAAATTTTTCGAAACGTTGGCCACTAGCGAAACACTGGTAAAGCTTATTTTATGATCCTCAACCAAAACCTTCCTTCATATTAAAATGGGTATACTAAGCTATCCTTGAAAGATAGACATATGCCATCGCAGACTTTTCTGTAGACCTATAAAAGAGGAACAATTACACCATACTGTTTTGATATATTTCAGAGGTATAAGGCTCCCAGTTGGCTTATTTTTTGCGACATCTTCAACAATCATCGTCAAATTTCAACAAATTTGCACAAAACATTAATAAATCGTTTGAAAATCCGTTCAGTAGTTTTTGAGTTTATCGCGTTCAAACAGACGCGTCGGGAAGGCTTTGTTTTATAATATGTAGTGATAAAAAATTGTTCAAGTGCGAGTTGGACTTGCGCACAGCGGTGTTCTTACTATGAAAAATCCTAAAAAGTTGTTACAAAAGGCAAAAATAATACTGGGGTTGTCTAGGGCCCTAGGGTTGAACCAGTAATCTTCTACTT
Source organism: Xanthostigma xanthostigma (assembly GCA_963575645.1). Classification (NCBI taxonomy): domain Eukaryota; kingdom Metazoa; phylum Arthropoda; class Insecta; order Raphidioptera; family Raphidiidae; genus Xanthostigma; species Xanthostigma xanthostigma. The sequence goes on from OY754468.1 coordinate 22,567,769, forward strand.
TTAACAAAATACTCTATAATCTCTTATTAAATATATATCTATACTCTATAGTGTTATAGTAATCTCGTCTATGGTACAAGGTTCGTAATTGACTGCGCAAAGTTGATTTTCTGTTACATACTTCCGAAATAGAATTAGGAGGCCCATATGACTAGTGGTCGCCAAGCGGTCGAACTCCACCGTAATTAATTGAATTTTTAAGTTTGAACGTTTTGGGGTTCTTTTGTCATTATATGGATTTCTCCTGAATCGATTTTACCTGCGTTAATTCGTACACATCGTGACGAAACATATATTGTGCACTTCCTCTCATTAAAACGAAGAGAACAATATATGTTTCATCACTGTCTGCGAATTAGCACACTCAAATCGGTATCCCGTATTTATATATAACCAGAGGTCCCGCCCGGTTTCACCCGGGTGCAAAAGAACGAATGAGGAGGGAGGGACATGTGTATGCACGTTCATCTTAGTTTACCGAGAGGAATGTTGTGTCCAAATTTTATGATGATCGGAGTACCGTTCAAAAGTTTTTGTCGGACGGACAAATTTTGAGTTATCTGTTGCAACATTTTTTATTGATCCTCCGCTCCTATTGGAACTAATAAATGGACTAACAAAACATTTTTTTTTTCAATTTGAACCAGAAGTTTCTGAGATTAGCGCATTCAACCAAACAAATAAACTCTTCAGCTTTATATATTAGTATAGATTAGGTACACATAAAAAATCTAGTCCTATGAAAAACACTGCGCTATAACTAGAGCTAAGCCCACCTGTTTTTTTTATCGCTGCAATGTGCATGAAAAGACGCATACTGTGTGTATAAACATAGGTATGTAGTAAACGTACATATTATATACATAATATGTATTATGTACACATATATGAATGGTATATTATATAAGTACAGCATCTGTTGTTCTGAGATAGCGCTCCAGCTATTGCGGTGGGGCCAAGTGGGACTGTAATAATATGTAGTGCGTTTTGTTTATAACCACTTGATAAATTATGGTTCTTGTTGTTTGTTTGTTCCCTTGTTTGTTCGTTGTTAAAGGCTATTTAGGCTGTTTAACTGTTTAATTGTTTGATTGTATGAATAAAACTTACGATCTTCAAGTTTTTTATAACAAGTTGAATTTATTTACATTTTTTCATTACGCTTATGCAGACAATGTGACTGTGCGATAAAATATTAAAATCTGTTTAAAAATAAAATAAATAAATGGTACGGCTTCGCTGAAGTGCGTCGGCCAAGCATGTTTGTTCATTAGTCAACCAAAGTTTCTGGATTTTTCATACACAAATAAGTACTGATATTTTGTGGGCTCATTATTGACGCATCAATGTATGAAAATTGAATAAAAAGTGTTTGGACGGAAATTACGTGCTTACGCAGTTTCAGCTATTTAAAGGCATCGACTGACAGATGGCGACATCGTAGAAACCATCTTGAACGAAATGTGAAACATAGATACGGACACAAACCAATTATGTGATCGACTCCGCTATTTAAAGATGTCGACTGACAGATAGATAGCGGCATCAAAATGCATCTTTAGGAAACATAGCACGGACGCAAACCACTAGGCATAGCCAACGTAATTTAATTCACGAGTTATTTTAGTGAATTAATATTTCCCAAAAAGTGTGAGTGGTAAAAACAAATTTAAATTACACGCACTCATGTTTTTTTTATTATTATTTTTTTTTGGAATCTACAAAATGTTGCTAGGGTACCAAAACGTGAAGATTTATTAATATTCCGAAAAAAAAGTTTTCCGGACTAAATCCAGTACTACTTTCCTAGTATGGAAGTGAGAAGTAAAAAATTTAAGATGTGATTTATTTGACAAAAAATTCTAATATTTTTCAACGGAAATATCATATTCACGGGGAGATACGGTTTTCATTCTTAAATCGTCGGCATAATGGTCGGTAGTTTTGGTGTATGCAGTGATTCGCGACATCCTCTCGGTCGTCATGGCTACCAAACAGTGCCGCTAACCGCACGGCGGCGATAAAGGTTCGATCATTTTGATTGCCACTTCCGGGTGTTTGCCAAAGCTAACAAACGCAAACGCTCGCCAGCCGACACTCATATACGTACGTATAAGAGTCAGTGACGTCTCAAAAAAAAAAAACTTAATTTTTTATCAATTTGTATTAGTGACTTTGCATTGACAGTAAACAATTTAATGTCCATATTCACCGAACGTAAGTAGTTATTTATTCGGTTCATTTGTTCTTCACGTAGCTATTCTTCCGAAAAAATAACGATAATTTAATTCACTAAAGTCTCATACACACTCCTTGTTTATTAATATTACTTTAGTATTGGTGATATTCACCGAACGTAAGTAGTTATTTATTCGGTTTGTTCTTCAGGTAGCTATTCCTCCGAATAAATAGCGATAATTCAATTCGGCAAACATGATTATGTTAACTGCAGGTACAAATCTATTTAGTCTTACTTCGAAAGTATAAATATTTATTCGCCTGATAAAATAATAATGGCCACCACTTAGATTATAATACCTAACCTATAAGCGTGGAGTATTATATCAACAGTTTTCTCTCGTGAATTTATTTATGTATTGTTTATTGGTCGGATTTTTGGGTGAACGTCAAAATATTCAACAATAAGAGCAATGAGTATAGAGCAGTGTATATTTATTCTTTAACTAACTTTTCTAGGAACCTTTAGTTTGCTTGGTGAATTGAAAGTATATTTTATTCTATTTTATTCTTGGGTTACATTATTGGAGTTTTCGTATGGATCCCTAATTTAATTCGATTAATAATAAAGCGTATGTTACTCAGTGATAATGTGGCATTCTATTAGTGAAAGAATTTTTAAAATCGGTTCAGTAGTTTTTGAGTTTATTCATTACTAACAAAAAAAACAAATCTTTTCTCTTTATAATATTAGTATAGGTATAGATTATGTAGATATCAGATTTTATTGTAGATTATACAATAAAGATTATCCTGTGACAGGTAAAATAGCCTTTTTAAAAAACAGCGCCTTCTGTTAAACGTTTAAGCAACACACGCTATACTAAATATTTTATGCCAATGGGAACGTCATCTCTTGAGTACAGCCCCATCTGTTGAACGTAACAGCAACACACGCAAAACCAAACTGAATCAATCACAGCAATGCATGGTTGGTCACAGCTAGTTAAATAACAAATTACGTGCTGGTCATTTTAGTTTCATTTTTACCCCCCCCCCCAGAACTTTCACTTAAAAGAAAGCAGCTTTCACAATGTACGAGTACCTACATCCGCTAAGAAAATTGTTGTGGTAAGAATTACTCTTTTTAATTTTTATATACGTTTTATTGATGTATTTTGTCATAAATTGGGAGAAATCATTTTCAAGACGTACAATTTTACGACCAAACTATGGATGTGAGTAAACAGTGTGTTAGAAATGGAACGACATCAAATAAATAGGTATTTGATAAACCTGTTTGCTGCATGCGCCACTGTGGGCCACAGCGCCCACGATACTATTATAGTACCAGCAAAATGGAGATCTGTCGCATTCTCGAAGTATTTGGAAGTAATATGTGTTTATATGTATGTCCTATACGGACTGTACGCTTAAAACAGACTGCGCATTTCGAACTTGAACAAAACAAATAACAATTTTATAAAACACGAGATGAAATTTTTTAGTTCCTTAACTCCTAAGAGACGATCACATGTCCCCCACGAAAGATTTAAACCGTGTACGATTTTTTGACAAAGCCTATCTTGCCAAGTGTATTTCAATTTCTGTCAGACCATTGTGTCTCTAGTTAAAGGCTCAATTACATTGAGCGAGTTTACAAGCTGCTTGTTGGCGAATTCGCTAGTTGCTAGTAAACTCGCTCAGTGTAATCAGTTTACTAGCCAAGTAGCAAATTGTAAACTATCTATAATCTGCGAGTAAAGTTGAAAGCCGTTCAACTTTACTCGCTACTCGCTGGCGTTTGGGATTGTTAGCTAGTAAACTAGCCGTGTGTCATCATAGTTGCTAGTGAACTAGATGCATCTTGGTAGTTTCTGGTTTCAGTGTCTACAAAATGTCAACGGAAGTAGTTCGTGCGGGAATCGTTATTTTAGCTCATGCTATCAAAAAGGAGTTAAAAAAAAGAAAAGCACAAATTGAGGCAAAGAAGGGTGTGGGTGAAACCATTGATAGAAAGACGTTGGAAATATGGTGCATCGATCAGTTTACTGAAAGAGTTGAAGGACGATGATCCTTTGGCTTATCGCAATATTTTGAGATTAGACTGTACCCATTTTAATGATTTACTGCAGATGGTAGATGGAATGCTCATTTTAAACACCACGAGAACAGGAAATGAAAGAAAAACAACAAATTCACAACACGTGGTTCGTTAGCTAGTCGGCTAGTGAGTGAGTGAGAAGTTTGTGTGTCATCATCCGTGTCTCACTAACCAACTCACCCGCTTCTAAACTCGTCAACAAGCAGCTTGTAAACTCGCTCAATGTAATTGAGCCATCATCATAGTTGCTATTGAGATAGCTGCGAGTATCTCATTTGTCTACAAAATGTCGACGAAATTAGTTCGCGCGGGAGTCGTTATTTTAGCTCATATGCTATCAAAAAGGAGTTAAAAAGGAAAGCAAAACGGCGCAGAAAGTGTGGGTACTGCTGATAGACGTTAAGAAACTTCACAATATGATTTACGTTCCACTTCATTTTTTCGCTAGAATACCCAGAAAAAGTTTAGAATTAGATTAGATTAGAACAAGAAAAACAAAACAACACGTGGTGTTAACTCGCTAGTTGGCTATGGAGCGAGTGAAAAGTATTGTGTCATCATCACTATGGCACACGCCGATTCGCCCGCTTGTAAACTCACTTGCTAGTAGATTTTAAACTCGCTCAATGTAATCGAGCCTTTGTTAACCGGTCGTCTCTTTTTCCTGTATCGCTGCTTGTTCATAGTAGAGTTGCCTTGGTAACATCTTGAGGATTTTTCCTCTTTTATTTACATGTTATATACATTCCTACGAATCCTACAACTTTTTGGTCATCTCACCACACTTTTCCAGCTTATATGGCAGTATTACTGAAGTCTTTCGGATTTCGATGCAGGGCTGCTATTCAAAGACATCGACTTACAGATGGCGGCATCTTAGAAACCATCTTGACCGAAAGGTGAAACAGCTACGGTCGCAAACCAATAAGCATAGCCAGCGTAATTTAATATTTGAGTGAATATTTCCCAAAAAGAGAGAGTGGTAAACACAAATTTAAAGAAGTCTTAACAAGGTGTTTATTTTGTCGTGCATTCAGTAAAAATCGTCGTTTAGTGCACATATACGACTGTAGTTTACACGGATGGTTCAATCCTCTATATTGAATCTAGAGGTTCAAGTCTGATACCTATAACAGTTACCCCCGTCCGCCCCGTCGTGTGCGCCCTTGTCTTCGTACGTGCGTGTCCCTCCAGGCGACAACCATCAGGAACGGACCGGCACAGCATAGAGTCCTTAATGTAAACCCAGTGTTCCTTTCCTTCCTTCCTGACTATATGTTCCTTCCTATCACTGACAACATATTAGATATCGGAATCAACCTCATACTTTACACTCTTTATTTTCAATCCTTATACGAATATGCGAAAAATATGTATAAATTTCAATATAGGGCGTGGGGACTAACACACACTGAGATTTTTTTATATGAATGGTCTTATTATTTTCTGTACGGTTATTTGAAATGACGTCTTAACTCAAATACATATGCATTTTTCATGCAAAAAATTGCCATTTCTGCGGAAGCCATTTTTTTAAATAAGAAAACTGCGGTTTAAAGCAGACCAATAAATTAAAGGTTTTGCATGTGATCAAATTTAAAATTACAGTCTGGAAAATGTAATCTTTTTCAATTTAAAACTGGCAAATTATTATTTATAATCGTTTTCTGACAGGGTACGTACGTAACTCTGCGAAGGTAACGATAATGTTTCCCAAGCTACCGTTCATAAAACTGATATCACGACCGGGACCGTAGTGAAATTGCCTGTCTTCCCTTTAAAAACACTGGAATTAACGTATAACTAAACGAAGACATACATTGAGTAAACTCGGATTAATCACTTATTTTTTAAAGTGCGTGAATTAACGAAGGCCGACGCATTGTAGTATAGAGTACTTTCAGAAATACAACAGATTCATTCATTACTCGCAACAAAAAATATGTAGAGATCCTAGTCCTACCTACAAATAAATAAAATTGAAGAGTTCTATTCAGACGTTTATCTTTTCCTACCATCACAACTTTCAGGTTGTGTAATTCGTAAACGGAGCTTATTGCTGTAAAATAGTCTAGGAAACATCATTTGGATTTTGAAAGACCTATTCAGTGATATAGTTAGAGGCTGGCGCGTAAAAATATTATGTCGTCCCAACCTTCTGCCGCTTGGTATATAAGCTATTTAAATAATACAGAGAATTTTTTCTTATATGATAATATATAGACGGAATCTGAACCCATTTTAAGGTAAGAGTGGGGGGGGGGAATCGACTAATTCATAAATCCACTTTCTTAGGAGTGGCCTGGGGAGGATGTAATTGGTCAAAAATTTCTGCCGCTAGTATTTCCCAATTATTTGGCTCTAACAGAACCTTAAAACGAAGCGGTAGAGATTTTTTTAAACTTTAACCATTTTTTTACCATTTTTGAAATGTTTTATACACTTTTCGACATTTTGGCGCCAAATTGCGAAAATAGCCCGACCAAAATTTCTGCCACTATTTTTTCCGTCGATTTACACATCGAAAAGAAAATTTTCCATTTTGTTAGACACGTTTGGGGCTCACTATTTTTATTCACGCACGGAAAATGGCCCATGCATTTTTTCTGCCACTATTTTCCCGGGAATGTGGAGCACTGAAAGTAAATTATACCGTCAAAACCAGGCAGTTAGGTCAACTTTTTTTTCGATTTTCTCCCCCCCCTCTTATATTAAAATGGGTTCAGATTCCGTCTATATATCATAGAAGAAAAAATGCTCTAAATTACTTAAATACCAAGCGGCAGAAGGTTGGCACGACATGATTTTTTTACACGTCAGCTCCCTAACTAATATGCCACTCATATAATTAGGCCTTGGTCTGTTTGTGGGGTGTGTAAATAAATAAATAAATACGGTATAATTTTTTTTTCGTCTCTATCGTCATTTTACGGCCGTCATTTTGGTTTTATAAAAACAAAACCTAGCCTATAACCATCGCACGGTTTACACGAATCAATAGACACCTCGTTGGTTACAATCCATCCAGCTGTTGGAATGCTTCTAGGGTATAAAGAATCCCACATAGGTACGCGTGAAAAATATAGCCCTGGCTTTGCTGTCGCGCAGTCGGGTAAAAAGGAAACGCATTGAATCAATTTAGTTGCTTGTAGAAATTCAAAGAATACGTCAAATAAACGTGGGATTTATATTAATTTTCAAATGAAAAATGTGACAGTTAATATTTTCCAGCAATAATTTGCCTCTAGCGAGATTCTAGGAAGCGCTGAAATAAGTTTCGCAGACGTGATTAAAAGTTTTCTTTTGAAAAAGTTTTTTATTTAGTTGTCTCAATACTTCTTTTCAAATAAATTAGATTTATTCAATGTATAAAAAATCGCAATTTTAAAATGTCTGGTAAGTAACTGATGTAGTGCGGTGAAGAAATTTCAACTAATTTTATTTTATTTTCATATAAGATATTCAAAATAAAGATATATTTTAATTGGGGTAAGTAGCTTAAATAAAATCGGTCAAATGCGCGCCGAGGATTCCGTACAATTAACAAACAAATAGATAAGGGTACGTAATAAATTAAATTACATATTTTGTTTAAATCTTATTCATAATAATATACATTTGTAGTGCTTTCTAACTTTATTAATACTAATGAAAATGTTTAAACATAGGTGCTTATTTTTTTCGTAACATCTTTGTTGATGCGGCAAAAGTCCGGCAACGATCCGAAATGTCTTGAAGGATAGGTTTTCGTGAAAAAAATTTCGAACTTGGAAGGCACACAAAACTCATCCCCACACCCTCGTATGGAGTAGGTGTGAACCTAAAATTTCAAATGGAGGATTATGATTCTACGAAGAGAAATATAAAACTTCCCCGCTCCCCCAAATTAATGGTGTCAAAAATTCGTTATCCCCAAAAATCCGAAACATTTTTAGCTAACAACATTATTTCCGCTCAAAATTTGCGTGGAAAATATGCAAAATAAATGTTGAAAGTTATCTCCCACAGAATCTATTCACCGATTACATGCTAGACTGTTTCACGAAAACCGACCCTTTCGGAAATTTCGGACTCTTGTCGCACCTGGTTCTAACCTTATCCATACATAACAAATTTGAAATTGAACACTCTCTATAATTAGAGATAGATAATTATACACACGTGTGAATGCTTTATTTTTTAACATGAATTTAGGTTCCATGTATAACATATTATGTAATAATAATAATAATTTAAAATTTACATAACTTACATCGACACAATTAACATTGACCCCTTGCTAATACTTGGTTTCGGCCCGTACAGCGCGATATGCGAATCAATCCAATGCAGTCCAACTTGTATAAGAATAATAATTATGTTATTAATAAAAATATATATTATTATTAAATAAGTACCAAACGTCAGTGTATTACATACGATTGTAAATAAAGTTCAGAAAATGTACGGAGTATGAAATGCTACTTTCGAAACAAGTAAGTATAACTTCTGTCGACGTCTGCATAGTTTGTCTATAGTCTATACACTACTGACTACCACTACACACACCAGCTATACTTATATAGGGAACCATGAAAACTTATATTACTGGGGATGTTTGAAAACTTTGTTGTTTATCAGACAATCAATAACCACGGATAAATGTTTTAAATAATAAAATTTTGTAATTAAATATAACGATCAATAACATTGCATTTATTTTATTTTATACTCTAAATGCAATAATCGAGTGCAAAATTGTGCAAATGCTGAATTTGATGAATATTTGTCAGAGTCTAGGCGTAAATGGAGGGAATGAAATCATTGTGGCGGGGTCGCATCTCCTCGCGTATGCACTGGTTTATTATAACGTTTATAATAAACTAGAAAATTTAAAAATTGATTGTAAAATTCCAAATTTTTCTCTTTTTTTCAGTTTGAATTTATTGATAACTGTAGTGGATAATTACCTACTTATTAGGAGATAATCAAGCCTATTTTACTTTCTTATCAAAATAAGCTGCACTCTTGGCATCTATTTTTTTTATTCTACTTAATAAAGTGACTACCTAAGTAGCATGTTAAACATTAGTGACTAGAAACAGTGCTTATATTTTTTTTCTATGACTTTATATATGCAGGCGTTAGCCATAGTCAGAACTAACGAGCTCTTACGACAAAAAAAAGGACAGAAATACTTCCTTGCACCCTAATGGTTCAATCGTGATTTTATTTCTATGCTTTGTACTATATAAATAAAAGGATATGATGGCTAAATACCTCAAATTACTTTTTTATTAATAAAAAATACCAAATTTAATTATTTGGGTTTCTATATTAAATATTGTAACTTGTTCACATGCAGTGCTTGCAAAATTGTTCCTTTGAACCGTTTACCAATTGAGCTCTAGACAAAAAAAATATATTTACAACTGTAGTAGCTAAGTTGTAGATTTAAAGGCCGAAAAAAAAAACACACTAAGTTTAAGATTAAGGAAAAACACAAGAAATTAAATATATCATATAATTGAAGAAGACGTACAGTTCATTAACTCTTTCATTCTGAAACGACTCTGAACAATCGGCCATTTTATAAAAACAAGAATAAATGAAAGTTGCACAAAACAGATTCAATGAAGCTTTAATTTTGTTTTGTTCTGTTTTCAATTCAGTGCAAATCCTGATGAGATGAATTATTGGTTGGAAAAATGCACAGGAAATTAGTTTAAACGGTGAAAGATGTAATCGGTTTGTTGCTGACTGTACGTAATATTTACGATGTACAATCACGGACTTAAAATAGATTACACCTCTATTAATCTAGTTATCGCATTTTTCTAATTTTTGCATTATAAGGTATTAATACCAGGATTACATTCTAAAAATTCAGTAAAAAAATGTACAAATAGGGTATTAAATAAAAATGTTTGATTTTGTTATATTAATAGAGCACACAAATTTGGCACAAATACTATGATTCTGTTTTCAATTAAACTCAAAAATAATTTTTGAAATATTTATGTACGTTTCACCCGCTTAAATCGTTTTCGCTCTACATACTTTTGACGTCATAACTGTTCTTAGGTAACCACAGTAATAGCATAATTTATAAGCACTGTTTTTAACCATTATTTGTGTAGTCACTTTGCTTAGCAGAATAATAAACAAACAAATGTGATCACCACAAGTGTTTATTTTGCTAAACACTTTGTAGTCACAGTAGTTATACTTAGTTAGTGGAATAGGCCTGAAAATCTAAAAACAGACTGTTGAAAAATTCTGTTTTATACCCACGTAAATAGTCAAAGCTATATTTCTATGCTTATATTTTTTTAATAAATAGAAATTCACAGAATTGACGTAATGCGATGTTTTACAGTCACATCACACATAGATTAAAAATATTTAAATGTTTATGAAATGAAATGAAATTTCTAAAAAAATATTTTATAGCAGAAACTTTCATCAAGTAGTGTTGATCCAATAGAATGTCACGATGAAGGAAGGTTTGGTTGAGGATCAAGAAATAAGCTTTACCAATGTTACGCTAGTGACCAACGTTTCGAAAATATATTTTCAATTTCAGGGCGTCATTTAACCAGCTTGAGGCCCTGAGGATGAAAATAAATTTTTCGAAACGTTGGCCACTAGGGTAACATTGGTAAAGCTTATTTCTTGATCCCCAACCAAACCTTCCTTCATCGTGACATTAAAACATCTAATAATATTTAACACTAGGAAATTCCTTTCTTCAATCGTAAAAAAATTCTTGTTTTTTATTCGCCATTTAAATAACTTTGGCGCAAGTATTTCGTTTAATTTTTGAGATTGACATTTACCTATCAAAACTAAATTTGTCGCAAAACTACCGACTTTACAATGACAAAACTCAGGTGTAATCTATTTTGAGTCCGCGACTGTACAGTGTACATACACGTAAAGATCAAAAATAAAGATACATTTTTATATAGCTTTTACTAAGTTTAAATGGCGGTTTTTATACTAGCCCCAAGGTGTATTGTAAATACATATAAAATGTGTAATAATAAGATTTTATGAAGGCACTTACAGTATCGTTTTGCCAAATGCACACATTTTTACGTAGAGTTGATACAATTTTATGGTCCAGAAAGATGGTTATAGGTTAACTAAAATAAAAGTGCTTTATAGAGGAAAAGACGAAAATCAGTATCGCTATACGTGTTAACGATAAGATTTATTTATTACGTACCTACTTACACCTCATTAAATAACATTCAAAGAACGTTTTGATTTTACTCGGTTTTTCTATTATAGTCCGGGAGTCTACGATCGTTTTTGACGACTAAAATCGCCAAAGCTGATATATTTTTTTAAAGGTAGCTGATATATTTTTTTAAAGGTATATCCAATTGTATATATCCACATATATAGAGCATATGCACATATACAAGGTTCACCCCCCCCCCCCCGAAGTGTCAACCCACCATTTTATACACGCTCATTAAAATATGTTCGACTCTTTTTTCGGATCTGTGATACGATAATTGGATTCCACGTTTTTTCGGAACGAGTAAAATCGAAATGTATTGTTAATAAATTAAATGAATCATTAAACTCTTTCGTCGAAATCTACGTCGGCTGCCCGTTAATTAAATTTGTATTTATGTAAAATCATAAGATATGTATGCTTATTTTCAAATAAAGTTATTACGTATTGTCTCTGGTCCCCCGAAGTGAATTTCTGGCTACGGCCTTGTGACCAATATAATTGAATAACAAAATTGGGTCTAAACGACAAACACAAAATATCCATGGGCAGAGGTGGGATTCGAACCCACGACAGTACGATGCAAAGGCCAGCACGCTGTGACCATTACATCACGCTGTCCTTAAGCTGATATTTATTTACAAAGTTAATATGAATGGAGCCTCGTCACCTTCAGTTGCGGCACCGACTTGATATCAGTTGAGGCCGCTGCATACGAGACTGGTTTTGCTGCTATAGATTTCAAGCATGCTACTAGGTTTTCGTGATGGTTTTTATGTTCACAAGAAGCGTATTTTGAAGCTGGTTTTGTAGATGGGTCAGGTGCAGTGACAGTTCGAATGTTAACAAAAGTGAACGTTTATTGTCTGTGAACAGAACAAACACTATAACGCTTGCCCGTGTCACCCACGTGACAAGACACTGTTTTCTGATTGGTTCTTGCTCAAAACAAGCTGACAAACAAGCATGAAAAATAGCCCCGGTTCTAATTTTGAAATTCATCTTATTACCTCGCACGCGAGCCTGCAGTGACGTCATTTCCATCATCGCAGTCAGCGGCAAAACCAGCCTCGTGTGCAGCGGCCTTTATTTATGTCGCACTCACGAACTTCAAGTTTACAGTGTAAATGTTTTTTTTAAGTATATCACCCATTTTTGTTATATTGGTATAATATATAGGTAGATACTTGTAGCATTTTTAAATAATAATTGCTAGTTTTTGAAAATATAAAAAAAATTCTATATTTTAGTACTACTGCGATGATAAAGAAAATGAGCCATCTCTCCGTGGCAAAAACAGTCAATTTGTGTAAATAAGGTTTGGTACTATGATGATGTTTAAGTAGTATGATGAGAATATGTAAAAAAATGAGCAGAGTAACGCCATCTCTGAGTGTAAAAATGAAAAGCTATAATGTATTTGTTTTCCTGTAAATAAGGTTATTTAGTAGATCGTTTGTCTTATACAAACTCGGCTAACTACCGATGAATGATATGTTGGTAACGAATAAATATTTCTATTTTCATTTCTGTTCGATCTCGCCCTCAAAATAATAATTAAAAAAAAAAACACACACACATTAATGTCAGGTCACCCCTAATTAATTTTGAATGAATGGCCGGTAGTTTGCATGATAAACGTTCGAGTGCTCTTTGTGAACTTGCAGCCCTGAATTGAGAGCACAAGAAATGAGACAGAGATAAACACATTATATTATATGCACACTTGAAGGGGTATGGTAGACGCGTTGCCAACTTAAACAACTATACTCGATTTCTCGTAAGTTCAGTTTCTAGTTTATGTTATTCTTGTTTCGTTTACAGCACCAACAAGAGTGTGTCTACGGTCGCAAGGGAAAGAGGCTTACGGCACATTTTTTCTAGCAAAATAAGGTTACAGACGATTTAACTGACATCTAAAACACATTTGTTTTCTAAACAAGGATGACAAAACGTTTTAATTACAATTCGTTTTTTTTTTCTCTATTCCTTTTATAGAGTATAGCGGTCCGTCTGAACTAATAGCTTTGAGCGAATTCTAACAAATATCGCTACATGTTACTAAAACACTTTTTTTTATTACTTCTGAACTAATAGCTTGAGTAAATTCTATCAGATGTCGTTACATGTTAGTAAAACAGTTTTTTTGAGAGAACACCGTGATTTTGTACAAAATACCTATAGCGTTTATTTTCACAAAACACCGTAATTTTGTATAAAATATTTAATAAAACTATCCTCTAGCGTAAGTTGCATCAATAAATTTCTTTAAATCGGTTCAGTAGTTTCGGAGATTAGCGCAAACGAAATTGTGCCACGAGAATTTTATATATATTTGCTCTATTATATGCGCATTCACTGAGGGCGGGATCTAGAGGTCGGACCAAAATTTCTCAATGTTTTATAGCCATCCGAACAATTTGACACGATTTTTTGGAAATGTAAATATATAGTCGAAGTTTTTTTAAAAGGGGCCCAATCGGACTATTTTAAGGGTGGTTTCCTATGGATTGTAAAATATTTTTGGGTCTGAAAATATCGAAAAAAAAATCGGAATCATTTTAAAATTCAAATTTAGCACATTAGGAAAGTTCCAAATGTGCTGCTAAAATTTTAATAAGACCGGCCCGACAGGACCGGGCATACAAATTTTATGAAAACGCTAGTTTGTGGATATGAATTTACACTTACTGAAGGGTATATTTAAGGTAGTTCCCTCGCAACAGTATAGAGATTATCTATGCATTTTTGTAAGAGACTTTAATAAGAAGCTTTAATATACAGATACACTCCTATACAATTCCAATTACAAGCACAATAAAAATATTTTTATTTAAAAGATGTATATTTTTTAACAAAATTCATGATTTTTTCAAAAAAATTATAATTTTTGAATTAACAATGTATTCGTTTTTATGAAATATACTAAAAACCGTTTTCGAGCTATTTTGGATTGTTCTCGTTTTCTTTATACATGGTATACATGCAGCATGTTAATTATGCACATTTTGATTGTTAATATCTGGTTTTACAGATAGTGAAAAAAGATGAAGGAAGGTTTTTGGTTGAGGATCATAAAATAAGCTTTACCAGTGTTTCGAAAAATTTATTTTCATCTTCAGAGCCTCAAATTTTTCGAAACGTTGGCCACTAGCGAAACACTGGTAAAGCTTATTTTATGATCCTCAACCAAAACCTTCCTTCATCTTAATATTCTATTGGATCAACACTACTTTATAGTGAAAAAAGTTCATTTTTTTAAATTAGGTAAATTATAAGGCACTTTTATTAACCTTATACTTCAATTTTATTAATATCCAAAAAAAATCCGTTAATTTAGTGCAGCTTTTGGATTGATAATAATATTGAAATTAAAAAAAAAATGTTTTAAGGGCTGTATTAAGAAGTTAAATTTTTTATTTGGTCCTAAAACAAACAAGTTCTCAAAATAGTCACCCTGTCTGTATGTATTGGCAAAGATAGCTCTGTTCCAACCTTTCTGCTAGCGTCAACAGAACCGCTATAGTCATGCGCAGTAACTTAAACGAAGCTGTTTGTATCGGTTTTGGAACACGTTATAGTTACTGCGCATGAATGTGACGGTTCTGTTACTGTTCGCAGAGAGGTTGAGTTTAACACTGTGGCCGAGTTTTTTTTTAATTCTACGCTCGCTCTGAAAAAAATATCTATACGCAATTTTTCCTTGTCGCCACAATTTTAGTAGATACATACCTACATACATACATATAACAGTGTTTTCAGCACAACTACGGAAGATATTTGTCTATGAATAGTGCTTTAAACCTCATTCCACTTGATCTTAAACAATGCTTGATTCAACTCAATCTGTTTGTACAGAGAATGAGAAAGGAATCATTTGCATAATAACTTATATGTTACACATAATATATGTAAATTGAACAGTTTCTGTGAAATGGCGAATGTCTACGATTAGTTCGAGTAAATATATACTTATAATGTTTAACCTAGGATGTCTTAAGGTACGTCCAAGATGCAAGCTGGTAGTCAGGTTGTCAGACGCTGGTTTTCTGAGTCAGACAGTCGGCGTGCATAAAATCCTTTATTGCTAAATCGGAATGGCCATAATGCACCAGCGCGCAGTTTTCCGGCGCACCGGCTCTCTGACTCAGAAATTTACCGGTATGAATTGTACATTCTGGTTTCAGACAACCTGCGTCTGACAGTGTTGTTTTTAGGTGCTATAAAATATGGATATCGAGGATTTTATTTCAAAAAAGGGTTTTGTGGAATTTGGCCCAGTTCTTCGTAAGCCTGTGTTCAATTTTTGACAAAATAAAGTAAAAAGTATCCGGACTCATTCGGAAATATTAAAAAAATCGGTTTTCGTCGGCAAGTAATTGCGGAAAAAGGTGTTTGTACTCCCCGTAAATCGACCTTAATTTATTAATTGGATGTATTTCACTTTTAAAAGGTTTTAATTTAGATGTAACATTGTCACCAAGCAGCAACAAAGCTGCAATATTTAAAGAATATTTAAATTTTTAGCTTTTAATTTGATTTTAATTTGACTATTCACATGTATACTTAGTATAGCTAGGTGAAATATTATTATTATTATCAATCTGTACTGTTAGCTCTGTAATTATTTAATATGAATGCTCTGTCTGCGCCGATAACCAGCTTTCATATTGGCCACACCCAACGCCGCTCGGAGTCAGACAGTCAGACGCCGAAAATCTGAATCTGACTACCAGCTTGCATCTTGGACGTACCCATATTCCTTAAAGCAGAGGTGATAGTCAAATTGTCTTATTTCCGTGTGACACACGAGATAGGGGTGTCCACTTAAAAAATACATCGATGTTTTTTGACGTGATAACGTCTTATAAATTGATGAATCACCAATATTATAAATTGATGAAACACCGGCTGCATGCACGAAAAAGTGTAACGTTCCTAACGTTCCGCCTGACCCTGTGCGTGCTTTTCTCGAAAACGGCCCTAACGATTTGGATGAAATTTACTGAAAAGGGATTTTGGGGGGCAAAAAATCGTTTTAGCTAGGTCTCATCTCTCGAAAAAATCGTTTTCATACAAATTTTATCATTATAAAAATCAATTTTTTGACGTATGAAAATACTTAAATATTGTAAGTAGGTTTTGGAATTTTATATAAACAATGAAACAATTGTTTTCAAAATATTATGACAATTAATCTTTGAGACTTAAAATAAATACGAAAGAAAGAAAGTTAAAAAAAAACAATTATTATTATAGGTGGTGAGTATTTTAATACATAAAATTAACCTAAATTTGAAGCGAAAGATGCAATATCATAGATTCGAATTATTATAATTATTATATGTAGAATTTAGGTTATGTATTACGGAATACGTTATCACGTAAAACTATCGCCCGTAAACCGACTTTACAGACAACCAATTTTTTTCGATGTAATACATCGTGACTGTGCATTGATATTTTCCGATACATCGATTAGAAACATCGATGTTTTTTCAAAATCGAGTACTTTTTCTAACTTTACATCACAAAGCTGTAGTCAACCCCCTGACCCTCCATAGAAACGAAGAAACAACACTTTTTAATAATCTACTACTCCTATAACAGCTCTGTCTTTTTCCGTATGCCTTTTGAGTGTGTTCAGGGAATCTATGTAACTAAGAAACGACTTTCCATGGAAACTTTCGGTGAATCGGTTGTTGTTTAATTAAAATAATAAAGATAATGTGTGAGAATGTTCTTTGTTATTATTACAAAAAGTACAAACAAAATAAAAATCATCCACAATTACAGAAATTCCTATTTCCAGTGTTCTTTATCTTAATCTATCATTGATTTGATGTTTTCTGAAAATACATCGATATATCGAGTAAATCAATAGCTTTTCAAAACATCGGATCGATTCGATGCATTGTATTGTACTAAACATCGAGTGAATTCGATGCATCGATATAATATATCGACTATCCCTAACACGGGATACTTAAAAAATAATGTTATTTTACTAGGGGATTCGGTTTAATGTTGCTCACACGTGAATTCTGTATCAATATGTTTGTAATCCGCTTTTGTTTGCTTTTTATTTTGCTAATCTAAATGACTACCTAAAAAACTTAAAGTGGAATAATGAGTAAATAAGTAAATAAATAAAAATAGCATGTTAAGCATTGGTGATTACAAACAGTGCTTATAAATTTTGTAAACAGTAATCAGTAAAAACAGTAAATAAAACAGAAAAGAATAGAATAGGTATAGCTAATTGATTGATGCATAAAAATTATGGTATTTTAAACATTCGTCCCGGGATTTGATTATCATATTTCTATAGTAGTAATAAAGCATCTGTTGGACGTTAAAGCACCGCACGGTATACTAATTTTTTACGGCAATAGGAGTACTATCGTAACAGCAACGCACGCAAATCAGACTGAGCCACAGCAAAGTTTGGCCGGGTACAGCTAATTATACTTAATAATATTTAATATTTATTATAGAAGCTTAAGTAATTTTTGCAATAATAAATATTTTTTTATTTTTATTATTTTTTTAATATCAATTTTTTTATTTTTTATGGATGAAGAATAAAACATATTTGTTTCTATTTTACTGTATTTTTTTACGGGTTATATAAAACTATAAAGAAATATTTTTGGATTTTTATAATTATAATCTATACTAATATTATATAGGGGCAAAGTTTGTAAAGTTTCCAAAACTATTCATCCGATTGCAATTTTTTTTGAAATATTTGAAAGCGCTTTTCATGGAGACCAATTCTGCAACGTAATATAATCAAATCAAATTTATTTAGATCCGTGCATGAGGATTCGTCAAAAAAATAATATACATTAAAATACATTAGTACAAAATATTAGATTACATAATAAGACGTACGTTTTTTAAAAAGTATCCCTTAAAAATTCCTCATAATTATAATAGCATTCTTCTAATAAGATTTTTTTGCAAATTTTTTTGAAACATTTGATTACTTTTATATTTTTTATGTCAGCAGGTAAATGTTTATAAAATTTGTGACCCCAATATGACGATTCGAGGTTCAAACTCGAGTCCCAGCCCGATTCTTTTCTTAACGAGTAACGAGTCTACTCGATTCTTATAATAAACAGCCACTAATGCATACATAGTTTCCTAATTGAGCATGTCGTATTTTTCAATTTGTTTCTAATGTAAATTTCTTATACTTCCAGTAGAAAGCTTTGTGAATAGATGGATATTTATGTAATCATTCTCGCGGTAAGTGTATTCGAGTTCGGTGAACATGAAAATAACTAAGTGTTTCTGAGTTAAAAATGTGTGTCGTCCCAGCTCTATAATCTATAGGTTGCTTTAATCTTAGAACATTTACCACAGAAACAGGAAATGCTTATACATTCCGTGATAGTCTAGTTCACATGTCCCTTTTTGATGAAATTCACCGAAAAATATGATCATGGTGTCATTCGATTCGGTATGAAATTTAGAAATTTTTTGAAAAAAATAAAGTGGGAGACAAAAAAATTGCAAAAGTTATAATTATTTTAGTAAAAACAAAAAGAGGGGTTTGTTTTTTGCGAATATCTCACGCGCTGTCATGTAACGAAATACCAGTAATAAATTTCGCCTTGTTATCTAGATGTCGCCTTCAACTTAAGCCATGTTTAATCCATTGCACACAAACTCTCATGAAATGTCGTCCCAAAAAAATGTCGACTCAATTGCACGGTTTTACTTCCAACCAAACGCGCCATTAAATGTTTCGCATTTTAAAAAAATTGGTCTTACAGGTTACTCTTTTTTTACAATTTATATGATTTCTACTGTTAAATATGGCTGTAAAGTAAAGAGCTTCAATTTTTTGAAGGAATTTCCATAATTTTGAGCGGTAATGTATATTGTAGTGCTTCGGAACGTGACCCCGAGACAAAAATCAATGTTAGTTGGAATTTGAACAGTCTGTTTCACATTCGATAAATAAATGTTCTAAGGTTCTAATTCACGGAAAGTAGGTACGGACTACGGAGCTGGGCTACGACCTGCTTGTACATAGCTCCAGTATAGAGCAATGGCCGCTTCTTGCCAGCACACAAGTGCATACTCATGCACTTTGGGACATTTAAGGCTAATAAATTGCGTCCTTTGTCCTGAAGTGGGGTTGTTCCTTTGTGCACCAGTGTTTTGTAAGGCAGTGGTCAGGGAAGGTTGCCCGTTAATTGCCAACAAAAACAATTAAACTGCAGGCGGAACTCACAATGGATATTACTGATTTCGCGTACAATAAACAGAAAATATATTTATCTTGAAAATTTCATGAGCTAAAATATATAATATTTAAATATACAGACCGAGTCAAAATTATTTGTTCTGATGAGTTAAAAAAAAAACGATCAAGCGCGTGTACACACAAGGTAGGATTCCATAGTGTTCATATGGCGCATTTATGAGCTAATTATTCTTCCATTTTCTTATTACTTACAGATTCTTGATAATTTCGATTTACTGTCAATTTATTTAGTTTGGTCATACTATGTTGACTAAATTTGAATAAGAGATAGTTCCATAATATATCGAATTTTTCAACGCTTCTGATATTATAGTATTTGAATAAATCGAATAAATATAACAAATTAAACAATCCCATTGCATTAATGTAACACTGTACAAGAGTGTAAAAAATCATATAGATATTATTACCTACCAGAGCTAATGAAATGTGAAATTGACATGAGAAAAGCCATTTTCTTACCTGGAAAAAAGAAAAAAATATTAATAATAACAGTATGTATCTTATATAACCTTTGAGTTGTATGTCATCGTTTAATTGGATTTTGTGTTTGCAACAAAGCCGCCATAGTCAGAAATCTTTCAAGTGATCTGGCAATCGCATTTAATTTTCCGAAAAAAATATAGAGAAAGATATCTTTTTGAATTGGTAACTCAAATTCATAAAATCAATTTTTCCAGCCTTAACAAATTTGAAGAATATTACGTAAGTTGTCAAAGTTTTATTAAATGAATTAAATAAATAAAATGATCAAAATTAAAAAAAAATCTTCACATCACAAAGATTATTAAAGTGACATCCAAATATATAAGTTGAATACAGTTGTTATAGCTCAGTGTTTAGAGCTAATAGACCTAAACATCAGCAGTTTTCGATAGTAAATTTCGAGTTGAACAAAAACTATTTAAACTTTTTTTGCATCTAGTAGGATACACGATTTATTCACTGTTACCACTATCGGTGAATACTCTGTAGATTGTGACATTTTGCCACAAATTTTTATATATAACAACCTTATTTATAGTTTAGTTGAATTATTAGAGATTAAGAGACGGCAGAATAGCTGATAGTCCAAGAGACGGCTGCAGAAAATGTGTCGTCATAAGGTGGACGAACGAAAAAATTAGAGATGATAGTTAAGACCATAATTAAGAAAGATCGCTGCGGTTGCCTGCGAAAATCCTGCCGAAACAATGTTTTTTTAATTTGTTTATCAGTTAATAGACCAGTGAAGTTAGCTTTTGACAAGGACAAAATTAATAACAGAAAACGAATGATGAGGAAGGGAAGAAACTGTCGTCAGAAATACAAAAACCAAAAATTCAAATGCGTAAAAGGCCGGAGGGCTGTGGGGGGCGCGTTTTAAGAGTCAAACGCGGTTTTTTGTTATTTCCAGTGAAAGTTGACCTCCAATCGAAAAATGTTCTATAGCAATAAAAAAGGTATTAAAAGGATCTACAACTTTTATGAATATAACTTTTTCACATAACCATAAAGATTCAAAGAAATATTGAAAAAACCGTGTTTTTCGTTTTCAATTTTTTTCTCCTGCAAAAATGATTTTTTTTTAATGAAATTTTCAGGAGACTTACCTTTCTATGTCCTAAATAAGCTGTAATTTTTTATTTAAAAACGATAAACACAGTTTTTTCAATATTTCTTTGAATCTTTAAGGTTATGTGAAAAAGTTATATTCATAAAAGTTGTAGATCCTTTTAATACCTACAACATTGCTATACAACATTTTTCGATTGGAGGTCAACTTTCGCCGGAAATAACGAAAAACCGCGTTTGACCCCTAAAACGCGCCCCCACAGCCCTCCGGCCTTTTACGCATTTGAATTTTTGGTTTTTGTATTTCTGACGGCAGTTTCTTCCCTTCCTCATCATTCGTTTTCTGTTATTAATTTTGTCCTTGTCAAAAGCTAACTTCACTGGTCTATTAACTGATAAACAAATTAAAAAAACATTGTTTCGGCAGGATTTTCGCAGGCAACCTTAGCGATCTTTCTTAATTATGGTCTTAACTATCATCTCTATTTTTTTCGTTCGTCCACCTTATGACGACACATTTTCTGCAGCCGTCTCTTGGACTATGATACATTTTTTAGAAATTACGGGACTCAGAACACTGAGTGTGCCTGTTATAGCCGGAGAGCTGATGACACAATTTAGGGTATGTGTTTTAGGCAGGTTGAAATAATGAAAAAACAGTAATTTATCAATGGGTGAATCTGGAATGGTGAGTCTGCCTGAGCATTTGCGGTTATTTCGCGCCTGCGCAGCATATGACATCTGCAAAAAAATATCCCCAAAAAACACGTTTTAGGCAACTTGAAACTTTTATAATCTTTGAGTTCAGCATTTATATAATCCAGAAATGAAAATGCCAGAACATTTTGTCGGTTATAAAGTAGAGGCAGAACCCCCCGAAGATATTTTATTAATATACGCAATGAGCACGATACAGGTCAAACGGATGAACGGATTGAAACCAAATTTTGGGAGGATGTTTGGTATGCAGATATGAAAAGTTCTATTGTTTTTGAGGAAAATCGGCGCATGCGCAAAAGAGATATATGCTATAACGTTGTTTTTATATAATAATGATATACTTTTCATAACAGTTTATTATTCTATTTATTTTTTCAAGAAAGTTTTGTGAAAAAAAAATCTAAACTTAATAATTTCGGAAATATTTTGAAAATAGGACAAAAACCAACTGCTTTTTTGTTTTGAAAATCTGCCAGAAAAAAAATAGTTCACAAAACTTTCTTGAAAAAATAAATTTTAGTGTCAATCTGACACTAAAAATCGGGATCCACCATCAGATCCTGACTTGGTTCCGATGGGACCACCTCGGAAGTGCACTCTTTCGAATAAAAAAAAATTTGAAAATCGGTCCATAATTGACGGAGAAATCGGTGAACATACATAAAAAAAAAAAAATATACAGACGAACACAGAACCTCCTCCTTTTTGTTGAAGTCGGTTAAAAAAGGATGCGAATCTGTTACCCTAGTGACGGAGTTAGTATTTTTTCACGTAGAAAAACGGTGTGATTTTTTGCAGTTCTGGTAGAAGTGAGAATGTGTTTTGGTTTTTGGAGTCCCCTGATAATTTGTTTATCGTATCTTTATTTAATATCTGTATCCTGGTCATTGGTCTTTATTATAAATTAATAATTAATTAATTATATTTAATCATTAGTATAACGTAGATTAGTGTTATTATATTAAGATTTGCACCAAACATCCTATATTGTGTTCGATACGTCTAGTGGACGTGGTATAGTAACTATACCACGTCCACTAGACGTAACGAACACAATATAGTATAGTAAATTATTATTAAATATACAACTGTTGTATACTTAATAATAATTTACTATATGTGTTTAGTAGTCACAAATTTATTAGATTAACATCGGTGGGTACACGCGGACAACTTAAGAGAACAAATTCGTATGATGTTATTCCGACACGTGAACAAAGATTAACGTAATAACTAGGCCATATGCCTGATTTGGGTTATTTATTTGTACCATTGATTTCTACTTTACTATACATTAAAATAAATTTATTAAACTGATCCTATCATTTACTCTACTGGGAATTGCATATTATACGAACTCAGGACCGGCTCACTATTAAATCAATCATAATAAAAAAGGGCCCAGCACCAATTAACACATCTAGCCGGGCCCGATTATTCTTATATGTGATTGCCTGTACTGTTTCTTGTTTTATTCTTCATGTCATACAGGTTTGGAACTAGTTGGGAGCCGATTTACGCTGAGAGTTCACCGTGATCTTAACAAGATATAGAAGTAGTCTAAAGCCGTTAGGATCTAAAAAGCGTATAGCTGAAAAGTAGTGATGAGTAGCATAGTAGTATGTACCTGCACCGTGTTTTCCCGTCTCACGAGAAGCAAATGTACGAAGACAAATGAGACAATTTGACAGAGAATGACGCAGACAAGCAGACGATGACACTGTGTTATGTATTCCTTCTTTAGTGCGATGACTATTTGTGTGTGTTACCTGCACACATATAGAGTAAGCCAAGTGTTTTAAGAGCTGTACAATCTAATGTTGCCAAGTTTTGGAAAATCACGTGCGTCATTTGTGTTGTAGGAAAAAACTTCAAAAAATTCATCGCGTGGTTTATCTACGTTCCCGTAAGTCGCGGTTATACAACGGTTATATAACGCTGAATAACGTAACAAAAAAGTGTGATTATACAAGTAAATGAATGCAGTTTTAAAACTTGCAACGGCATCACCGTAACGTAAAACAACGGCGTCCATTCTATGCACACGTTTTCTGCTATTATAATATAATCGACCGTTATATTATAGTGCCGCTATCTTAGAAAATCAAAACTTAACAAAACTTCTTTATAGACCGGCAGCTCGTGACAGATTTTATCAACCAATCGTATCGCGTATGCCCTTCAAGTTGATGATTATAAAGTAGGTTTAACTAAAAAATGGATCTAAGCGAGATCGTGTGGGCGGGACATGCAGCGTGCAATGTCATCTGAAATTGCAAAAAAAAATTGAATTTTTAATCAATCGTATCGCGTATGCCATTCATGCCTTGATGTAATTTATAAAAAAACAAATCCAGAGAAGCAAAGGCATACGTTTAGGTCGGGGCCTTGTGGCTGAACTCAGTCCTCGAAGTTGCAAAAAAAAACAATAATTTTAACCAATCGTATTGCGTATGCCGTGTCTACTAAATGTTTATATTGATTGTGAAAATCATTTTTGACCAGTCGGCATACGTTTCAACTGGGGCCAAATATTTTTTTTCAATGATGGCGTTTGTAAAAAAAAACCTTGTTTTAAATCAATCGTATCGTGTATGCCTTTGAACCCATGGTTAATTCCGATTTTTATATGTTATATATTTTAACGGCATACATATTTTCGAGACCTTGTCCAAAGGCATACGTTTTAAAACTGTAAAAAATGTATCCATAATAAACCAATCGTATCGTGTATGCCCTTTTGGATTTAACTTCGTAATTATTATTTCTTATCAAATTTAAAAGGGCATACAAATTGTGCGGGACAATAACGAGAATCAACATTTTTTTAAAAAGGAGATGTTTGGAATTTTTTTTTCAATCGAATCAAGTATGCCACGAAATACTTATCATTAACTTCAATGGATCACAGTTACTCTATTTATTAAATAGAGTCAAATTTATGCCCTTTGCAATTTTTCTGCAAAATTATGCTATTCGGCCAAATTTTATGAAGGCATACGGATTCACGTTAGCCGTTATGCGATTGGGACGATGACATGATCGGTTACCATTCCTCGTGCTACAAAGAGTTCCGATTGAAATAAAAATATTTATCATACGAAAGGTAAGTCAAATAATTATTGCTTCAATTCAATTCACTCGTACACAAAAATATGCATGTGTGTGTGTGTGTGTATTAACTTAATGTAAATCGACAAAAATCGACAGAGACAAACCGTTCAAAGCTTATACACGAACTATATACATGAAACATATACCGAAATTTCAAATAGGTACACATTTTAAGGTATGTTCAGATCTACCAGCACGTAACGTAGCAGACACGGCACAGACAATAGTTTTCACATCTATACAGCAACAGCACACCCGGCATGAACAGACGCCATCAGGAAAACTAGAAAGTGCCCGTGCATACCATGTTTCGCAATTTTTCGATAGAACTAGCCTTGATGGTAATTTTACTAGAATAGGAAGAATCGGGTTGTGTAGAAGTGCAACAAAGAAAAAGGTTTGCAGTGCGTCCCATGAGCTCAAACGAAAAAAAGAAGGAGAGTTCTACACATTATATAAGAAGCTCTTGGATGATGAGGACAGATTCTTTAAATATTTTAGGATGAGTAAATATGAGTTTGAGACCATTGTAACTAGAATTAAACCAATGATAACTAAGCAAGACAAAGTTCAAACCAAACTGTTCGTTCCCAAACGAGAAGCAAACTAAGTTTTTTGCTTATAATTCGCTCAATTTAAATCAGTTCGTTTTAAACGAAAGAGGAGAAAATTTTACATAGATTTTGTATAATAGAATTCGTCGAAACACTTTTTTATACAGCTTTATATAGAAAACAAGCTCTATAAATTCAATTTTGTCTAATACATAGCATACACGAATCGTCTGTCTTCGTTTGTTGCATACTGTACCATGGGAATTTAAAAACAGCGTATGTTCTGTCTTAAAATAAAAATACTGCATTTGTTCAAAAACGAATGTCATTTCAAATATTAGTCAGTCTTTTGACATTAGTATTTTGTGAAATGCAACGCCTTCTGAGTTAACGATTTGAATAACTAATTAATTATTAGAAAATACTTTGACAGATGAAAATGTCAGTTTTGACATTTTTTACCGTTCCAACATCATGGATGAGCGGAATGAAACCAAATTTTGGGAGGATGTTTGATATACAAATATGAAGAGGCCTATTGTTTTTGAGAGACGTCGGTGCAAGCGCATAAGAAATATATATTATAATGTTGTTTTTATAAGATAATAGTATAGGTTTTCATTGACAACTTTAAAATAGAGAGTAAGTAGAACCTACAGCCAAATTTTGGTGCTAATCGGTGCTGTTTGGTAGAATTTCCAGGTTTGGCAGTTTTTTCTGTGCATTGACTGGGCTATTACGCGTTTTTGCCCCACGGAAATTGTATGCCCTTTTGAATTTGATGAAAAAAGTATGATTACTAGTAAAATCCAGAAGGGCATACGCGATACGATTGGTAAAAATTCATATCAAAATTTGCAACTTCTCTGGTTCCTCCAACCACCGGACCCCAAAATTATTGTATGCCAGCTTGTATTTCTTTATTTTACAATGAAAACAGTGTTTTGCAACAATTTTCAATAACGATACGATTGATTTAAAACAAGGTTTTTTTTTACAAACGCCATCATTGAAAAAAAATATTTGGCCCCAGTTGAAACGTATGCCGACTGGTCAAAAATGATTTTCACAATCAATATAAACATTTAGTAGACACGGCATACGCAATACGATTGGTTAAAATTATTGTTTTTTTTTGCAACTTCGAGGACTGAGTTCAGCCACAAGGCCCCGACCTAAACGTATGCCTTTGCTTCTCTGGATTTGTTTTTTTATAAATTACATCAAGGCATGAATGGCATACGCGATACGATTGATTAAAAATTCAATTTTTTTTTGCAATTTCAGATGACATTGCACGCTGCATGTCCCGCCCACACGATCTCGCTTAGATCCATTTTTTAGTTAAACCTACTTTATAATCATCAACTTGAAGGGCATACGCGATACGATTGGTTGATAAAATCTGTCACGAGCTGCCGGTCTATTAGGCGCGACTTGTGAGTATCTTAGATCTTTTTTCGGACGGAAGTTACGTGTTTACGCAGTTTCCATTATAATTAAAGACGTCGACTAACAGATGGCGGGATAGTAAGAACCATCTTAAACGAAGGTGAAACATAGTTACGGACGCAAACCAATTTTGAGATTGGTGGAAACGCATCTTTAGGAAACATAGCTACGGGCGCAAACCAATAAGCATATTTAATGCAATTCAATTTACGAGTGAATTAATCTGTAAGTGAATATTTCCCAAAAAGTGAGAAGTTTCACTTCAACCGCGCGTAAAGGTTACAGCGCTCATGTTTTTAGTGACTTGCGTTCGATTCTACTTTTTCATGAAAATTCTGACATCTTTTTCAACCCACACTTACTCGGAACAAAAATGTTTCTTGAGCTATTTGGTATACAATTTTTAAATAATATCAGTGCATCAAAGAATAATATAAGATTTTCAACAAAAGGAAGGGCATAAAAGAAAGTGTAATATAATGTCATTCTCTTCTTTATGTGTGAAGAAATGTACTTTGTATTAAATGTGCGATGCTCTAGCTATCTGTAACATTCAATTTTTTGTGTTCAAATAACGAACTCTTTTATGCCAATGGCAAGTCAAAATATGTTTTAGTTTTCAACAAACGAAACCGTTCATTTAAATAAAAGCTGTGATATTTGATTATAGCCATTTTAATTTATATAATGTGGCAGAAGAAACGGGTCCATATGGCGGGAGTACGGGTGTCCATAAGATCCTGACGTTAATCAATTACTTTGAACAATTAGTTCAACAAACATTCTCGGTTTATTTGATGTTCTTAAGTTAGAAATGTTATGTATATTTATTATTTTCGAATATAATATCACTAATTATATTAATTAATCTGTACGTATTTTGTTATTCTGTATCAAAACAATATATAATAAAGAGGAAAATGTTGTACGTTTGTTTGTCGGTTTGTTTACGGCGTGTAAACTCAAGAGTTATCGTTTCGAAAAATTATTTAATTTTTAAAAGGCCTAGTTCTGTCCAGGTGAAACAGGCTACGACAAAAGAGAGACGAACAGTAAGCGAAAATTAATAAGGCAAATCAGGGATTTCGCACACAATTTTTTAGATAATTTTTCAATAAATAAAATTATCGACCAATTTTTCAGAAATTTTTCAACAAAAAAATATATAATTAATACATTAACGTTTCAATCCGGATTTGGACCTTCTTCAGAACTGATCTAAAAAATATAAAAAATAATTAATATTTGAATTCTAATTAGCTTTTTTAAAATTCTTTCAAAAATATTAAATAATATCAAAATAATGAATTTTTAGATAATTGTTTTGATTTCAAAAATTTGGGTCGAAATTCTGGTAATTTATTTTTTTGTACTATCTAGTTTTTCATGTTTTTTAAGACTTAGATTATAATAATATTTTTTGCAAAATAAATAGAACTCTATAGCGCACTTCTTCTTATATATTCTAACTAGCCGTTACCCGCGGCTTCGCACGCGATTGAGACGAAACACGGATGCGTTCCCATTATTTGGTACACTTACTCCTTTCTCGCCGTAGACCCCCCCAATAAATTTTAAAATTGATGACGTTCACGTGATCTACGTCCAGAAAAACCTTGAAAATTACACCCATGTTGATTTTTAGACTATTTACCTTTTTTCACCCTCTGCAGGGGTTGTTTTTGAAAAAGCATGAAACACGTGTTTATTTATTTGTTGACAGGAGTAATCCTGCGCATTTTCGAATTGATACATCTATCTTGTATGATTTCTCGATGCAAATTTTGAATCCCCGTTACACCCCTTTAGGGGTTGAATTTTCAAAAATTTGTTTTTAACAGATGCCTACATCATAATAACTATCCGTGTGCCAAATTTCAGCCTAATTCGTTCAGTGATTTGAGCTGTGCGTTGATTCTCCATGCAAATTTTGAACCCGCGTTATACTCTTTTAGGGGTTGAATTTTCAAAGACCTGTTCTTAGCGGATGTCTACGTCATAATAACTCTATGTGTGCCAAATTTCAGTCCAATCCGTCCAGTGGTTTGTGTAGTGCGTTGATAGATTAGTCAGTCAGTCAGTCAGTCACGGTTTCCTTTTATATATTTAGATATGTAAACAATATTAATAGCATATACTCAAAATCTGATTTTTTTAAAATACTTAATTCAGTTATAACTGAGTATTAAGTAATAAAAAAATATTAGCTATTTTCAGTTCGTAAAGTTGTTGTATCAGAGTGTTTATTTATTTTTTTTTTTGTTCGTTTCTTAGGACAAACAACTTGCTATCTCTAACATTTACTGATAATTTAATTAGATTTATTTCTACGAATGAAAGACTTGGAATTAACCCAGTATTTCACGCAGTTAATTTTACTCTT
The DNA here is from genome assembly GCA_963575645.1 of Xanthostigma xanthostigma. Classification (NCBI taxonomy): domain Eukaryota; kingdom Metazoa; phylum Arthropoda; class Insecta; order Raphidioptera; family Raphidiidae; genus Xanthostigma; species Xanthostigma xanthostigma. Next base: position 22,597,340 of record OY754468.1, read on the forward strand.
TGATTCAATAGCTGAACGTAGCCCTTGGCTACAACAACTTGTTGTTCACACTAATGAATCTGTTGATGAAAATGAAGCTCGACGCACTTCGAACGAAATGATTGTAAATAAATTACACATCAAGTTGAGTTCACATGAGTGTGTGTGTGTGTGTGCAGAACTAGATTAAGCTCTACATTCAACAAACTCGTGTGTGGTTTGAATTCAAATCAGAAACGGAGAAAGATGGAGATATAACTTGATGATGACGAAAGTGATTTTGTGTGCAAGTCTTCTTGAGCGCATAGACCAGAACTGTTCAAATATTTTTGAAATGTAACTTCTTACCCCGTATACTCACATCACAACGCACCAAAAGAAGTATAGATAATAACTTAAAAAATTCTAGCCAATTAGTCGACGGGACCATGCCAACTTCAAACTTAAAAAATATTGACATATTATTATGAAGAAAAGAAAATTTCTGACATCGCGTGAGATGACGTGGGTAATGGCTAGTACCTATTCAATATGATATTTGCTATTCGTTGCCATGGTTATTTTTATAATATGTTTCACGTCATGTAAAAATTAATCAAAGGTATTTTATTTCTGACAGATCTACAAAACAAAAGACAGCTGATTTTTTTTATTTTCAAAATATTTCCGAAACTTAAAATTTAGAAAACATAATGAAAGTTTCTTGAAGAAATAAATAGAATAATAAGCTGTTATGAAAAGTATACCGTTATTATATAAAAAAAAAACACCGTTATAACATATATCTCATCTGCGCATGTGGCGATTTTCCCCAAAAAACAATAAAGCTCTTTATATTTGCATAGCAAACATGATAAACAACCTCCCAAAATTTGGTTTCAATCCGCTCATCTATTTGACCAGTATCTTACTCACAGACAAATAGACTAAGAGAGAAACAGACTAATAGAGCAGACGCACAGGGTTTTCCCAAAAATATGTTTTTTTTTTGATTCGGGAGATCTCAAAACGAAAAGATATTGTAAAATTTTGAAGAGTGATTTTTGATCTAAACTAGTACCATTTCCCACTTGTGGGTTGGAATGGTAAAACTGGTAATAAAAAGCAATAGATTATAAGAAGTTCGCTTGTCAACATAAGTTTAGATTAATTTATAACACTGATGTATGATTTGTAGAATGTGGTACACTTTTGGGTCAACTGTTACCACACTTATCTATTTTATTGTTTTATAGGGATTGTGCATTTTTCAATATTCAGAATAAATATTGTAAACAAAATTTTAATCATGTAAAATATGCGTTCTGTATGCCAAATGCATAAATATTGAACTTCCTTAGTATACTATTTTTATGGTCAATTGAAAATGCATATACACTTTTTGCCAATTTTTAAATTGGATTTCAGTTGAACAGATGTATATAATGAATTTCTTTACTAACTATTCCCAAATATCTTTATCACTGTATTTATTTGTTACCAGAGTTTTCTTAAAAGCTTATAAATTAAACAATTTATTCTATTAGATCTTTTGAGTGCAAGACCTCAATGAGCGCTGCAGACAACCAAAACCTAAGGTCTTTCATAATTTTATAATTATTATAATTTCCATATTTAACCAATATTCAATGTTAAAAAATAATGCAATAGATACACAATCAAACTTAAAGTTTAACAGCCACTGACTGACCATAAAACTCGTGTGTGTTGTGGATGGCAGATTTTCTTGCTTTCAAATAAGTCGCACATGAAACGTCATCATCAGGTATCCCCAGTCTGTACATCGTGCAACTCTTGACCCACAAGTTACAGCGTGTTATTTAGATCGGCTTTGAGCTGCATTTACCATTAGCACATTAGTACAAATAAGTAGAGCTGTAACAAACCGTATGTATTCGTTACTGAGTAACCAGTACATCGTCTGACTCGAAGTAACGAATCGTTATACTTACAAATTCATTTCGTTACTCGCATTTGACGTATCCATGTCAGTTCGACTCGTTTGATGCGGTTATACGAACGAAGTCATAATATACCGTATCACGTAGGCGACGCGCTTCGATGCGATGATACATGCTTGATGCTATTAGTACACGATTGTATGTCGTATGAAAAGTAACGAGTAACGTAACGATACGAAAGTAACGGGTACTGGTTCTTTAAGTAACGAATACATACGGGTACACAATTTATCGTTACTTTTACAGCTCTAAAAATAAGCATCTGTCACTGTCATATGCTAGAAGTGTTCACTGAATCTATCTCATTTAGTCAACACATTTGATTGCTTTGTCTCGGCGGTACGTATGTCGTACATACATATACATGATACACGACACACAACTTATGGCAATTACTCTCACTTAGAGAGTTTTTCCGCTTACCCAGTTCCCACTCACTCAGGTTTAACTGTATATGATTTCAAACAAATAAAAAAAAATTAATAATATGCATATTTCTTCTCAGAAAATTTTCTACTCAGTGTAAAATCCGAAGACAAATCGTTTTGCAATCCATCAGCGATCTGCAAGTGTCCTGCTTGTTATTGTTCGACAGGCCTAGTGTATAGAACGACGACGCGTTCTTGACAATATATGCACGAGTGCTATACATAAATCTAAATGTATATGCGTTGCTTTGGCGGTGTGTGTGTGCGTGTATGTGTGTACTTTACAAATAAATTAAAATACATTTCACAGTAATTGAAATTTGATTAGGTATACACATTATGTAAATACCAATTTTGGTATACCTAAAGTCTATATTTACCTATATTAAGAAAACATTGCACAAAGCGTTTAAAAGGACAAAAATACATAACAAAAAAATTGAGCTGTCGTGAAACGTCTGGCAGTTGAGAAACTTTAAGCGTAATTTATTCTAGTAACTAAATTTTGCAACGTAACTGAAATTAGGCCTGTAACGAAATTTCGCCCTGTAATGTAACTTACCAATATATAACAGCGCACAGTAATTCACAGAGAAGCAACGAAGTGTATAGTATACGCGCGCGCACACAAGGAAGAAGGCATCGCGGCATCATGCCGTTTGTGGTTCGCAGTAACGCGTCAATAGATGTTTCACATCAAAAATTGAAAATAATTCCACAATAATTCTTCAATTTAAGTATCTCGAACACATAAAATGGTTGAGAACTTGAAGCTGTTATAGAAAGAAAATTTAAGAGATAGAAGTTGTAGTTTGTGTATGCAGAACGTAATGGAGGATATTATGTTACGAGTTGTGCTATTATACAAAAACGAGCGTCACTGAGTTTTAACAATTACACGAGTCATAATATTATTACGTTCAGGATACATACTACATCGTGATTTTTGGGAAACTGTCCCACTTATGCCCATATTCACCGAACACTATTAAAGATAGAAGTTACTTATCTTGGAACAAATTTATTCATTCGAATGAAATTTACTTTCAATTCACCAAGCAATTTATCGAGTAGAAAAGTAAGTTAAAAAATAAATATACACTGTACTTCTCCTTGCTATTTTTGTTGAATATTTTGACGTTCACCTGAAAATCCAACCGATGGCGTTAGTGTAAACGTGAAAAAATATGTATCACAAAATTATGTTTTATTCTAACCCAATTGCACACAAAACTTTCACTAACTTTGTTTTACAACTATACACTTCACAAAATGTTAATAAACAACACATAACTAAATTCACAAGAGCAACTGTAGATATAATACTCCATGTTTATAGATTAGGTATTATGATCTATGTAGGCGCCATTATTACTTTATCAGGCGAATAAATATTTACACCCTGGAAGTAAAACAGAATAGATTTATACCTGCAGTAAACACAATGATGGTTGGTGAATTAAATTATCGCTATTTATTCAGAAGAATAGTTACCTGAAGAACAAATGAACCGAATAAATAACTACTTACGTTTGGTGAATATGGCCACGAGATGTGTGAAATTTGGATTTTATGGTAACATTAATTAAAAAATCAGTTCTGTAACGTGACTAGCTTCGGAGATAGATGGGGGTCAAAAAGGGCTCGAAATGTTTCGTGTAAATATTGTGCACAGTGCTTTGCGAGAACTTGGCCGGAGCACTCCGTGTCCTGCGATATATATAAATCAAATATCCTGTATAAATATACTTAATTATTTTTAATTAGAGCCTTATTTCGAAGTATCCTCAGTTAATAATTCTATATTATGCAGTACGTTACGTAATAACTTAAATATATGTACACAAAGGTTTAAAACTGTATTGTATGCGCCGTGTGCGATAAACGCGTAGAGGGACGAAGTGAAGAGCTTGTGGCAACTAAAAGAGTAATGAGAAAGCACAAGTGGCGGCGTTCTGAACTGGCAAAGCAAATATTAAATGCACTTTAAACCTCTTCAAGTTATGTTCGACACAAACTAAAACAACCTCATTCCAAGTACGTTGATATACTATTCCAAAACTCAGTGGCGGTTCACGAGCGCTGCAGAACAACCAAAATGTTAAGTCCGTTGCACACAAGCCTGAATTTGCCGATTTTCCCCAAAAACAATAGGGCTCTTCATATTTGCATGCCAAACATTCGCCCAAAATTTGGTTTCAATCCGCTCATCCGTTTGACTTGTATCGTGTTCACAGACTAACAGACAAATAGACTAATAGACGCACAGATTTTTCCAAAAATATGTTTTTTGGATTCGGGGGACCTCAAAACGGAAATATATTGTAAAATTTTTGAAAAGTAATTTTTGACCTAAACTAGTACTATTCCCCACTTGTGAGTTGAAATGGTAAAAGTTAATAATTAAAATTTCATAAGCATGTGTGTGATTCATAATTTAATTCGCCATCTTCAATTCCTAGACTTTGTTAGGAAGTACCTCCGGTTGACCCTGGAGAACACCCAATTAAAATGTTCACGAGTCGCGACTGTTAAAACTGACCTTAAAATCTGAATATGGCCTTATAAAAATGATCCGATTAAAGTTAGACCGAACTTCAAAGAATAAAACACCTATGTCTATTGTCTATATATCAATTTGTGATATACATATAGGACTTGCAACTTCACTAGTCCGCCGTCATGTTGACAATAGTTTTTTTACACATGTAACTATTTTGTATATAATTTAAATAAATGTAGGATTGTTTTCAATGTCTAGGCTCCGTTCTGCTCAATTATTTTGTATTAACAATTTATTATTAAGAAAATAATTGTGGTATAAACATTAAAATATTGGTATAAACACTAAACAGTATTAACGACAAAAGAATACAAAAATACAAAATTAATATTTATAATGTAACACACGATTCGAGCGTACGTCTTTTCGTTTTAACGGCTTAAGTTCGTCTTCTCGACTTACGCGTTGTTGTCCGTCATGTATTATCGCTACATAGTGATTCATGCCAATAATCTATACTATGCAAACTCTTACAATAAAAAACATAATATACTTGGTGGGTAATGGGTATACTACATAAATATATTCATATTTACTTTAATTTTCAAATAAAAATATACACTCAAAATCTGAGTAAGTTATTTTTCAAAAAGAACCAACAAAATGCATAACATTTACACATGATCACAACTGTAAGTTTGATTTGATTAAAACTGTTTCCACTAATTCTAAAGTTGGAACTCGGATAAGGAGACAGTTTTAGACCGTTTTTTAAAAATCAATAAAAAATTCAAATAATTGATATTTTTTCGTGTTTTTAAATGTTGGGTGTTTTTAGACATTTTTATAGCCGTGGAAATTTTCAAGAATCGCAATCTCTTTTACAATAGTATCAATAAAAAAATATGCCTAGTTCTAACTGTTCTAGAGATACAAGCAAAAAATAGCTGAACACACTTTTTTTAACTCTTTTTTAACAAGTTCTAGTCATCGCACGAAGATGCAATTTTGACAGACTGTGTATCATACTTATATAAACTGTATCCTCAAATTTGCACCCTTTTGCGATTTTGTGGAAATGTTTAGAGTCGAATCATTTTTATTTTACTGGCATATATTAAAAAAACAACAAACTGAAAACTATAAAAAAACTATACTAACTATACTAAACTATACTGAAAAACTATACTAAAATAGTCTTGATAATTGATCGATGATATTGAGACATAGCGTAGTCAGTAAGCGGATTTCGCATTAAACGTAAACTGTACTACTGTTAATGTATCTGTCATCTAGGTCTTACGACGTAAATAACATGTCGTACGTCATGCTGTAAACGTAATCTACTCAAAATTTAGAGGCTGCTCAATTATTATTAAAATTATTATCAGTGCATATCGGCAGAAGTACTGGATATGAAAATAGGTGCCCGACATGAACAACTCAGTCCGGAATAACTCCGATCAAAACAACTCGCTCAAAATAACTTAGGTTAAAATAACTTTTGTCCAAATCGACTCGGCGGAAAAAGAACTCGGCTCAAAACAATTCCAGGCAAAAACAACTCTGGACGAAATAACCCCGGTTACAATGATTTGTTTATTTATGAGTGAATTTGAGACTACAAGTTCTACAACTTAAGACTCACATTTTCATGAAGATTGAAAACCACCGCTTTTTGTGATAAAGGGGTATGCGAATTGTCTCGCAGTGAAACGGGAAGGGACAAATGTGGAGTTTTGAAAAAAACAATTCCGGGGTGAACGATAAAGGGGTATGCGAATTGTCTCTCAGTGAAACGGGAAGGGGAAATGTGGAGTTTTTAAAAAAACAATTCCAGGGTGAACGATAAACGGGTATAAGAATTGTAATTCCGGGGTGAACGATAAAGGGGTATGCGAATTGTCTCGCAGTGAAACGGGAAGGGGCAAATGTTGAGTTAAAAAAAAATTGGTTGTCTGTAAAGTCGGTTTACAGACGATAGTTTTACGTGATAACGTATTCCGTAATACATAACCTAAATTTATATAATAATTATAATAATTCGAATCTATGATATTGCATCTTTCGCTTCAAATTTAGGTTAATTTTATTTATTTAAATTACTCACCATATAATATAATTGTTTTTTTAACTTTCTTTCTTTCGTATTTATTTTAAGTCTCAAAGATTAGCTGTCATAATATTTATAAAACAATTGTTTCACTGTTTATATAAAATTCCAAAACCTACTTACAATATTTAAGTATTTTCATACGTCAAAAAATTGATTTTTATAATGATAAAATTTGTAAGAAAACGATTTTTTCCAGAGATGAGACCTAGCTAAAACGATTTTTTGCCCTCCAAAATCCCTTTTCAGTAAATTTCATCCAAATCGTTAGGGCCGTTTTCGAGAAAAGCACGCACAGGGTCAGGCGGAACGTTACGAACGTTAGGAACGTTACACTTTTTCGTACATGCAGCCGGTGTTTTATCAATTTATAAGATTGGTGATTCATCAATTTATAAGACGTTATCACGTCAAAAACAATTCCGGGGTGAACGATAACGGGGTATGCGAATTAGATAGTTAATTGAATAGAACTGCGTTTTCTAAAAAATGTATATTTAATTGACAGTCAATTAAATATATATTTTTTAGAAAATCTTAAATGAAAATAATTTGAAATTCGATTGAATGTAATATCGTGTAATATTGTGTAATGAGTTGAAATTATTATTGAGGTGTTTGTGCTCTGAGTTGTTTTATCTGGAGATATTTTGCCCGGAGTCGTTTTGGTACTGAGTTGTTTTGGTCCTGAGTCGTTTCGTCCAGAGTTGTTTTGTTCAGAGTTGTAAAAGTCAAGGTTGTTTCGTCCGAGTTGTTATGACCTAGCACCATGAAAATATATAGTCATTTTTTACAATCTACAAGATAATATGCTGGTGGTAAATTATTTACTTACTAACTAATATCAGAAATATATGTTGAAAAAAAAAATTAAATCATTTATAACCGACAGATGTTTCTGTTTATACTGTTTACAGTCTTTAAATAATGATATTTAATTATTTTGTTGTTGTTATAAAACTGTAATACCAAACACAGCAGCTTATGATTTTATCCCGGCGTTTTACGAAAAATATACGGCCCGGATCTGAACTGCGGATTTCACTTTATTTTTTGTATGCTTTTTTAAAACAAAAAAAAGAAGCTCGTCTATTTTATTGAGAATGTCCTTTTTGCGAAGTCGGTTAAAACATTTCTGTATGTGAGCATTGCATCTGGGCTGATTTAGAATTCATATTTATTTTCAAACGTATTATTTTTGTTTAGATGTCGGTTTGGATTATTCACTCCATTGTAGAAAACTTTACATTCTTGAACAGGGCACCTCAAACTTTTTAATTAAATTTTCTTTCAACTTGAAACAATTTTATGCGTCATCACAGGTAACCAACACAATCTAAATAAATTATAAAACTAGTAGCTTAAATATCACACTTCACAGTCTTATAATATAGTAATACCTAAATTTTCTGTTTGTAAAATATGTGTTAAATTACCGGCAAATATTTTAAATATAAAGGAAACCAAATTAAAAAATACTATAAAAAACATTCTTACGACATAAATTTCTATAGAAATTTTACGTAAAATTTCCATAAATGTAATCCTTAAAGTATCACACTTACAGACAAAAACAAGAAAGATTTTTTGTAGAGAATAAATTTTCCTACAAAACTATTGTGATCAAAATTTTTTATAATTTTTTTCCAAGGGGGTGGAACTCAGGATTCAGGGGGTGATTAGGCTCATTTGCCTAACCTCTCTCCTTAAGAAAGTCTTAACCAGGCCAAAAAGAGGAGTTAAAAATCTTTTCTAAGCGGGAGAACGATTTGGGGGTGATTTTTGGCCAATTTGAAGGGGTTGCCGATGAAAAAATTCTAGGACCCTCACCATCGTGTTCAGCAACCTCGAAAACGGGGGTGGGTTTCTAAATTGCCGCTCTGGCAAAAAAAAGCAATAAACCCAAAAAATCCCGACTCCTGACCTCGACTGCCCGCACTAATGACAAAACTAACTAGAAAATTACAAGAAAGTAAGATTTTCACTTTTTTTTAGATTTAGCGCAAAATAGTTATTTTGATAGTAAGTACTCAAAGAGACAGACTAAGATTAGAGTGCTAACCCCTTAACGCTTGAAGAACGTTCATTGCTCGACCTATATTTGTTCGATTTTTGATGTTCCTCCTCGAGGAGTCGCGACGTACAGTTTAGGAATCACATTCCTTAGAAGATTTAAACATAGCAGCCAGCCAGCTATGCCAAAACGAATGTTTACGTTGTGAGATACAATATCTGCAGCGACAACTCTACGATGCACATTTATATGATGTTGGCATTATACGTGCTTTAAAGCAATTCACACGAATGCATCTTAAGAGGCAATCTGCATCAAGACATAACTATTACATTGTTTCTAAGATTTGCATACTTTACAGATATGAATACACGACGCCACAATAGTTTCATGATTGCAATGACAGGTTTTATTTAGTTTCCCTTGCAAGCGCCTGAAATAATTTAATCACGAATAAGCCACCACACTCTATTTCTGTACCAATTTTCGAATTTTTATGTGAAATAATCTCAGAGATAATCAACTGTAACAGACGGATGGACAGATGGACACTGAAGTGATATCACAAGTGTCTGCCGTTCTATTAATTTTTTTCTTACTACACTCTCGATGCGTCTTGATGTCAGTTATTTTTTAACACTCTTTTATTAACCTTACCTGTATGGCATCTTTCAATTTAATTTTTACCCACTTTCAGACGTCTGAATAATTTGACTTTTTGCACACGTATTAAGAACCCATGACGATACAATAATTTATATGAATATTTACAAATATATAAATAATTTATATAAAAATAGTCATTTGAGTGTTGGTTTTTAGGGTTATAATTAAAGTTAAGAGTGAAGTTAAGTTAAGATGTGAATTAAAAAGTAAAAAATAATTTTTAAATAGCTATACAGATTTTGTACGACAGCGAAAGGAAGTCCCCCAAATTGTTCCTATCACTGTTGAACAAAATCTTTATATTTAAAATTATTTTTTACTTTTTAATCCACATTGCTGTAAAAGAGTGTTTTTTTGGGTTCTTTTAAACTTTAATTCTTGCCATTCAGTTTGCACTTACAAACTGCAAGTTTACCTACATTGTAAACGTTTTTTTGTGGATATGTTATAACAAAAAAATATTTCATTAATATTTTAAGTTTTCTATAATTGAAACATTGTGATGTTACACATTAATGTAGAGCTTCGTTGTGTTTGTGTGAGAGAACTTTACAATATTTACATATCCTGACAAACTGTTTTAAAAGTTTGAAAGCTCAGAAAGCTCAGTTGTACATAGTTTGTTTAAAATTAGGAGTTAGTGAGTAACTATCGATTTACATAGATACTGTCTAAAAAGCTTCCTTGAACATTGGAATTTATAAACAAATTTAATTCTAAACTTTATAATCAACATACCTACATAAATTATTTAGCCTTTATTCAATTAAGAAACAGTTCGTGAGTACTAAAATTATCAAAACTTTATGTTGGTAACATTATATAAACTAACTAGATTTAGTTATTTACTGTCTATTGTAATATAAAATGCAAAAAAAAATAAGTTCAAAAATTAAAAAACCGACTACGAAAAAATCACGCACTTAAAAGTATTAAACAACAAAATGGACGTTGTCATATTCCACCTACCCTAATAAAATAATACATTTTAACAGTAATAAACGATCATAAGCATTAGGGCAAAGTGCATCAGGCTATACATATAGAGGGCGCCTTATGACCATATATATGAGGTAACATACGACCACGGTTATTTTCTTGTTTCATAATTTTAGAGCGTGATTTTCCCGTAGTCAGATTTTAGTTTTTGATCTTACATTTTATTTAAATTATTTTGGGGTTCTAATATCGTGATTATTCCCAATTATCGAGTGTATGCAAGTCAAGCCGCGAGGGATAGCTAACAATATATATATTTCAAATGTACCCTTTCATTTGATAACCAGCACGGTATCATTAAAAACATCTATTTTTAGTTTTTTTAGTTCATGACTATGTTCTCTATAGGGCGCCACATTTATTTTATTGTGACGTCACATAGCCTATAACTAGCGGACGATCAAAACGCTTCCAACGATCCCTCATTTGTCAAATTATGATAAGTAGTTTAGAAGTTATGATGGAACAGATGAACATACATGCATACATACATACATAACGGTCAAACTCATAACCCTTCTTTTACTGCGCCATAGTCGGGTAAAAATATATAACATTTGACAAGTTCATAAAAACTGCGTATTTTTATGCAAAAAGTAATTTTTTTTTTTATTTAGTAAACGCGCAGAAGCGTGGCTATATGCGTTATATTATTTGGTTATGTTGTAAGCACTTGGATGATGATGTATTCTGTAGTTATAAGATGATCTTGATTATGATGTTTGATGATGATGGTGATGAAGATATTTGATGCGATGATTGTGGTTGAGAATGAGCCGGAAGATTTGCTGTATCTACAGATGCTTTGGCGCGGAGTTTTATGTTTAAATGAAGGTAAGTATTATTTATCTATTTTATTTGTTTGTTAGATATTTTTATTTATTTTTGTTAATTATACATTAATTATTTAGTTGATTATTCGATTTTATTATTATTTATTAATTAAAACTGATTTAGATTTTCTTTTTCAGATCCGTGTGTAAAAAAAAGTAATTTTTATAAGCATAATATATTTGGAATAAAAGTAGGAAACGAGAAGAGCGGATATTTTGAAACAAAAGAACAAAGAGGTACATAGAGGTAAGTAACATATTATTATTTCTTACACAATATCCGTAGACTGAGACTAAATTCTTGCCGGATATGTACAGAGAACATCGAGAACAACGATGTTCCTTTACGGTTTGTTCTTTACCTAAATACAGTATCCAGGGTTATTAGTTTAAGCTGAACGTAGACTAAAACAAAAGGTATTTTGTTTGTTAGGCGCTGAAACTGGGAGTACTTTCAACAACAGAGTACAAAGAACACATAATTGAAGGTCATTTCACTATTGTTTTGACACATTGATTTTAATTTTTGCACACGAAAAATATTTTTTTTATGCCAGAGTCCTCAAAATATTCTTTAATGGTAAATACAGGGTCCTTAGGAATAGAATAGAATAAATTTATTGTCCGGGACAGCTAGAATCAATGAATTTCAATTAAAAAATACATCAGGTAAAATTCATTAGCAGAATATAAAAAAGCTTTAACTAACATTGACAAGTTGTCTCTTAAATTTGGGAAATGGTAATGTCTTCATGTCAGTAGGAAGACAGTTATGGTATTTTAAAGCAGAGTATTCATGGCTATTTCTAAAAAGACTTAGGTTAGTTTTGGGAAGCAAAACTGAGTTATTTTACGCGTTTGCTAGCTTATGCAGTGTATTGTTAAGAAAACAAATTCCATTTAATTTGACACCTGGACCATTCCTTACAAACAATAGGCTCTTCCTATTTATGCCGAATAGATTTTTTGCAACAATATATTTCCTTTTAATTCAGCGAAGACCTCAAGTGAGTTTTGAAAAGTCATTTTTGATGGTTAGCATTATTTCGTTGTAGCATTGGAATGGTAAAATTATAAGTTTCTAACGTTATGATCTAAATATATAAAAATATTGTCTGAAGACACAAGTAATTCAAGAATTACAAGGCGCGAATTTTACATAATATACCCCAACGTTATGTTCGAAAATTGATGTATATTTTTAACGACACTTTGAGCTTAATAATATAATTTAATTAACTTAATCTAATAAAAAAATAACAGTTGAAAGTATTGAAACACAGAAAGGAAAAAATCATTTTAATAATTTATTAATAATTAATTTAGGTTCATAAATATAAAAGCGTTAGCTGTAAACTCTATGATCGTTTATTAGTCACAATCAATAATATAGTTGTGACCCTAAATTATAAAAATTATATTTTCTTTTTGGTACATTTCAATAAAAACTTTCTTTTTATTAGTATTTTATTTTTCTTGTTTTTATGGTCTTTCAAAATTTTAACTATTATGACATTAAATTATAAAAATTATTTGATTATTTTATTCAAGATGGTTGAGAAGGAAAAGGTATTCCGTCATCTTGGGGCATCCGCCATATTGGATATATACATTGTCACCAGACTTGCATGTGTGAAATTTCAAAGCTTTAGTTAATTTAATCTAGTCGAACAAATTGCAGCAATTAGATTATGGGGCCTTTCCAAGTAATAAATTATAATATTGACATTTGACATATAATAACAAAGAAAATAAAATTTCCGTTAACGCGTATTATACGCGTTAACGGAAATTTTATTTTCTTTGTTATTATATGTCAAATGTCAATATTATAATTTATAACGTGATAACATATAGAAAACCATGAACACGAACAGCAAATTTTAAAATGTTTAGTGGTAACTATACGCGTTACTATAATAGTAACGCGTATAGTTACCACTAAACATTATAAAATTTGCTGTTCGTGTTCATGGTTTTCTATATGTTATCACGTTATGATGTTAAAAATAAACAAAGAATGCTTGTCAAATACCTAACTAACATCTACGGAACAAACTAATATTAGATTTTATTTATTTTCAAAATATTTCTGAAACTAAGTACAAATTTAGAAAAATACATTTTTTCATGACTATCTTGTAAAAATATACAGGCTAATAAACTGTTATGACATGTAAGTAGATCATAATTATAAAAAAAACAACATTGAAAGGTAGGTACTTCTTTCTCTGTTGCGCATGCGCCGATTTTCCCGAAAAATAAATTACAAAACTTTCTTGTAAAACATATAGAATAATAATCCGTTATGAAAAGTTTACTATTATTATATAAAAAACATCATAGCATATAATATCTTTTGCGCATGCGCCGATTATCCCCAAAAAAAATTACAAAAATTTCTAGTAAAATATGCAGAATAATAAGCCGTTATAAAAACTATATTATTATTTTATAAAACAATATTATAAAAGATATACTCTTTTGCGCATGCGCCGATGTTCCCCAAAAAACAATAGATCACTTTATATTTGCATATCAAACATCCTCCCAAAATTTGGTTACAATCCGATCATCCGTTGTGTCGGAATGGTAAGAAATGTCAAAAATGACGTTTGCAACTGTCAAAGTATTATGTTCTAAATTAGTTATTCAAATTGTTAACTCAGAAGGCGTTGCATTTCACCAATATTTATAATGGCATTCGTTTTTGAACAAATGCAAACTTTTTATTTTAGTACACCAAGGCAATTTTAAATGAAAGGCTTGCCTATTTTTAATATTTATTTATAATTAAAAAGATATTTATTTAATTAAATATCTTTTTAATTAGTCGGGCACAACGGGTTTTTTTGTTTTCAATAATTTATTAATGTTTTATTTTAATTTAAATAGTTTTTTTTTAATTTCCACCGACTAGTTTTGGAGAAATCAATGAAAACATATCATCCATCTACCGTTTTACCATAAAGCCAATGTTAAATATGCCTACTTTTGAAGTCATTTATTTATATAAATAATCGGGCAACCCCCCCTAAAATTTTCAGAATTGGTTTAGACTTAGTCCAACTTAAAAAAAAATCAATCCTTTCTATTTCAAATTACCTTGGTGCTCGTATTTTAAATTGTCATGTTAAACCGTGCAACAATTAAATTGAATTCATTTCTATATAATTATGTATAAAATGAATTTATTTCTATATAAATCGGGATAAAAAAACTGTTTGGGCAAATTCTGTTACACGAAATATATGTAAAATGTTCTCCTCTTTCGTTTAAGACTGGTTTCAAACCGATCTGATTTAAATTGAGCGAGAAATAAGCAAAAAACTTTTTTTTTCCTAATTTTCTCCCCTCTGGGACAAAAATTCAAAAATCGGGCGACGTTAGGATTTAAGTTACCCGGAGACGAATCGAACAAAAAAAAGTTTTTTAAAATCGGTTAAGGAGTTTGGGCTGTACGCTGGATACAAAAAGCGTGACTCACAGATTCACAGACAAAGCGAGTACATATAGGCGCTTTAGCTTACGCTATTCGCGCCTAAAAACCACTGGACGGATTGGGCCGACATTTGGCACACAGATAGTTATTATGACATAGGCATCCGCTAAGAACAAATTTAAGAAAATTCAACCCCGAAAAGGGTGTAACGATTTGCATTAAGAAATCATATAAGATAGATGTATCAATTCGAAAATACACACAGATTCAGAAAGTTTAACACAGATTCCTATGAGGTCAAATGTCAATTCTTTGGAACAGTGCATTGAAATTATTATAACTAACTTGTTAGACCAATTGCCTGTTGAATACATTACTCAGAAATCGAGTATTTCCGCTATTGTCAAACAGGATTACTCATGTCTACAAATAAATAAACACGTTTTTCGTGCTTGTTCAAAAACAACCCCTTCAGAGATAAAGAGGTAAATAGTCTAAAAATCAACATGGGTGTCATTTTCAAGGTTTTTCGGGACGTTAATAACTTGAATGTCATCAAACTTGAAATTTATTACACTTGAACAACAAAACTACTATAAACTACTATAAAAAGTATATAGTAGTGTTGATCCAATAGAATATCACGATGAAGGAATGTTTTGGTTGAGGATCATAAATAAGCTTTACCAATGTTACGCTAGTGGCCAATCTTTGAGGCCCTGAAGATGAAAATAAATTAACATCGGTAAAGCTTATTTATGATCCTCAACCAAAACCTTCCTTCATCGTGACATTCTAAAAAGTCATAATCTGTATCATGTATACAAAAAGAAACCGTGACTGACTGACTGATCTATCAATATCAAACTTGGCGCAAGCGAAGCAACGGGCAAAAGCTAGTAACAAATAAATAAATAAATAACCGACTACTCTACTTATTACAAATGGCAGTGACATTTTTTCTTACGAATATAGGTACCTGCAGATATTGAAAAGACGTCATGCGTCAAATGAAAATAATTTATCGCTCTGTAGCTATACTTACTGCGAAAGTAGAGGAGTCGGGTTGAAATTCCCAGCGTGATTTTATATTTTCTTATAAATATTTTTTTTAAGTAAAACATGTATAAATAAAAAAATAGGTACAAAAATATTCCATTTCCGTTCCTTCGGAAAACAAAAATGTTGTTTACTTATAAACTCAAAAGAAAGTTGAAAAGATAATATTTTTATGAAAATATTTTTAAACCAATTTATTATCTGTTATAATTTAATGACCATTTATAAAATTTCCATTATTCAATTTTATTGTAAAACTGTTTAAACTCACTTCTAATACAAAATGACATACTTATGTAAACTACCTATATAAATGTTTTCAAGGTTACGTGTGCATGAACGATAAATTAATCGGCCAATCAAACTATCGGACAGTGGGTAAAGATGTGTTATTTGAGAAATCACACACGAAAATTATTGATTTCGTGTTGGTTATTGAGGGCATTTTCACACAACACTTTTGACATCAAACTCTGTACCTATTCTTAAACTTTGGTTACTAAAAGAGAATTCTCCTGACAAATTATATTATTAATTTAAAGTCGGCTATAACTTTTTATTTTATTTATAAAATTATCATTTTTGAAATACTATTTGGGTCAAATGTTTAAATAAACCTTGGCCATAAAACCAAATTTGCTACTGGTCTGTTTTTAATCACCAAAATTGTGAATTTGCTATTTTCTGATCAAAACAAAAGTCATGTGGCCATATTCATCGAACACTATTAAAGATAAAAGTTACTATAATCTTGGAGCAATGTATTCATTAGAATAAAATTTACTTTCAATTCGCCAACCAAATTATCGGGTAAAATAGTTAGTTGAACAATAAATACACACTGCACTATACTCCTTGGTATTTTTGTTGAATATTTGAACGTTCACCCAAAAATCCGACCGATGGCGATAGTGTAAACGTCAAAAAGTTTCACAAAATAATGTTTTATCTTAACCAAATTGCGTTCAAAACTACCACTAACTTTAATGTTTTACAACTATACACTTCACAACAGTTTAATAAACATCACATAAATAAATTCACGAGAGCAAACTCTAGATATAATACTCCACGTTTATAGGTTACGTATTATGATCTATTTGGCGGTCATTATTATTTTCTCAGGCGAATAAATATTTGTAATAATAATAATTTATTTGTGGGGCCATATTGCATGGATACAAATTGTCAATGGTGATTCTGTCAAGGACGTTAGTAGGTCCATCAAGGACACAGTCATTTATGATTCAACAGAAATTCTTCTAGTTTATTTTTTAAATTTCGGCAGATCTTCACATTTTTTTAATATTTAGAGGTAAATTTTTAAAACACTAATACCTACACTATTTGGGGATTTTCCAGAAATGTTTAAATGGTTGATAGGCACTCTAAGTTTTTTTATAAATAAATAATAAAAGGTTTGACTCTAAGTTTTTATTTTGACCGGGTATACCCGAGATTTGAACAGAATAGATTTACACCTGCAGTAAACATAATTATGGTTGGTGAATTGAATGATCGCTATTTATTGGGAGGACTAGTTACCTGAAGAACAAATGAATTCAATAAATAACTACTTCGGTGAATATGGTCAATAGTAAAAGTAATGTTAATAAACAAGTGTGGATGAGACTTTAGCTAATACCCAGTATTGCTCTCTAAAGATAGAATTTACGATTATTATACTTGTGTAAGAAAGTCGGTAGGTAAACTTTAAATGTACGGATGGATATAAGTGTTAAGGTAAGTGCCAGAATATAGTCCAAATACATTAAAAGATGCTGTTTTTTTTCAAAATAAATCCAACTTTAAAAAAGTCCTTGTTATATTTTAATCATAATAAAAAACTGTCAGGTAAGGTTGAGTCAGTTACGTGAGAAATTCAATAAAAAAGCGTTCATACACCACTTTTAACATATTTAGAATTTTGGCATGATGAACCACATCAACACTAATAGTATAATTATTCAAATCTTCGCGATAAACGTCTGATTGCTTCTCAATAAATAAAATTATCGACTAATTTTCATTTAAAATTTTGATATTAATACCTTTCTCGATTTTGCAAAAAAAAATAATAATTTTCATTTGTAATTTTAATATTAATATTTCGACTTTGGAATAATTCACTCATTTTTAATTTTATTACAATCTAATATACAGGGTGTTTGGAAGCTGGGTGCAAAGCCTTAAGGGGGTGTTAGTATAGACCATATAGAACATTTTGAACCATATTTGTCCTAACCAAAGTCTGATAATTTTTTTTTAGGGAACTTTTACGATTTTAGTACCAAAATCCCAAAATTTTCCAATTAAGTGCTAATAACGCAAAGTTTAAGTGGAAATGTTTATTTTTTTTAATGTACTTTATTAGCCTAATGTGTTACTAAAAAAATAACTTTCAGACTATTTAAACCTAACAGAAAAAAATGTCAAAGAAAAAGATGGATTTTTATTGACATTTAAAAAAATTAATAAAATAGCTACAGGTGTTCAGACAATTTTAAAAACATGCTGAGTTATTGTTCTTTCTGTTAAAGTATCATTTACCTGGATATCTTTACCATTTTTGAAGTTAGGGTGCCTGAACCAGTTAAGGGTAACAAATTAAAAATTTCAAGAAAATCAAAACAAACCTAATTTTGCTCAAATAACTTTAAACTGATGTCTAAAACCATATCCGAGATTATTTTTTAGTCTACTGTGTAATAATAATAAACTTACTCGAACAAAAATGTAAAGAGGAGCCTTACAGAACTAAAATCGTAAAAGTTCCCTAAAAAAAAAATATCAGACTTTGGTTAGGACAAATATGGCTCAAACTGTTCTATATGGTCTATACTAACACCCCATTAAGGCTTTGCACCCAGCTTCCAAACACCCTGTATTATTAATTAATTTTTAAATTTTTATATATTTATTTAGCTCAATCCTGAAGAAGATTCAAATCCGGATCGAAACGTCATTGATATAATATATTGAATTATTATCTTTTGAGGGTAGGGTAAATCTAAAAATGGTTCAGATCAGCATTCGGTTGGCCGTGAAAAAACATGAAACGATTGTCCCACATATTTTTCTTCAAACCCCGAGATATCTACGGTTCAAAATTTGAATTTCCCAATTTTTTATGTTCTTACTGCCGAATCGTAGATTTTTTTAAAATTTGCAAGAGACAAAAAGTTCTCTGAATTTTTCAAGGAATTAATAAAATACCTAATAAAAGTTTAAAATTCAAATTTTGGACCGTGGATATCTCGGAAAATACGGGGTTTGGAGAAAAATGTTTGGGACAAACTTTTCATGTTTTTTCACGGCCAATCGAATGCTGATCTGAAAAATGAGAGTTCTCATTTAAAAAAAAAGTTGCCCTAAATGACTTTGAACCGTCGACCCAAGGTTAAAAGCGGCACCCTTCGGACCAATCAACTTTGCCCTGAACCATTTTTCAATTTTACCTTACCCTGAAAAGATAATCGCATCCGAAGATTAAAATGACTTACTCTGTAATTTTGTAATGTATTGTCTGAAAAATTTGTCGATAATTTTATTTTTTAATAATTATATTATTAATGAAAACATAATGTAGTTAGAAATACAATTAGGCTCATTAGAATTTTACGATATTACATTTACAAAAGAATTTATTTAGCTGTTAAAAATACCAGCTTCTGATCGAAAAAGGTTTGGTGCCTCCATTAACCATTTGTTTGTTCTGGAATATGGTAGCTTCGAAATTTATAATCTGTTAAATAAATTCTGTGTTGTTAATAGTATGTCTGTGGAATCGTATGATAAACTTACAATAAGATAATTATGTAGGTAATAATAATTATTATTTTATGGAATTAGTGCTGGCACATGAGGTTATACTTTTGAAACCATTAGCGATGGTTATAAAAAAAATACCAATTTTTGTTATGTTCAATGTTTTTAAGACAATTTAACAACAAGTACTTAAAAGTTGAAAAAATAGCGGCCTTATTTAAAGAGGATGGACAAAAAAAACTTTGTTTATACCTTAGTTATTAAGGCCATATAATTTTTAAAGTTTAGTGTTTCTCACAAACTGCAATAAATTTGCCAACAAACATAAGTACATAATATACTTTATAAAGTAACACGGGCACTGACTAGAAACTGTCCCAAGGCGCTTCACAATGAGGTTAACTGCAATTTACTTCGGCAACCTAAATTGCTTGTAGTTTGAGTTAATTTAACTTCGTCGGCTATTCTGACCAAAACAAACGACTGTCCGATTTCTTCACATCGCTCGATAGATGCTGTCTTCCAGCTAAAGATATCTGACAGATATTACTTTCAGTTACATATTAGTGATGTAACGATCGTTAATTTTTAGATATTCGCGAATTAGAATATTCAGATTTCAAATCTGGCACCATTTGTCCAAGATTAAAATTTGACAGCTGATTGACTGCGCAAGTCGCGCGCATAGGGTTGCCAGATCCTAAAATACAAAAGCCAGACTCGGCGCTGTATTATAGTGCTAACACACGGTCGAACTTGGTCCGGTCCGACAACGGACATGGTACGGCGGATCTTGCAACAGACGACCGAATCTGTTCCCATCGAATCGGGCGGACACGCAGACTACTGTACAGACGAACAGATTTGGTACGGAGCGGACCAGATCCGCTGTCCGCTTCGAACCAAGTTCGACCGTCTGTTATTACTATTAGGCCGAACATTTTGCCCTAAAAGCCGGACATATTTTCTTTAAACATACCTTTTTAAAGCCATACATATGTTTTTAAAGCCGGACATCACATTTATATTAAAAGAAATAACTCTGCTAGGTTCGTATTAAAGTTGTTTATTAATTAATTATTATTTAATAGTGAATCACAGTTTTGTTACAAAATTAACAACATTTAATCCATTCTTTTGGATATAATAAAAACAAAAAGATCTTTACATAATAAAAAATAACAATTTCAAACTTTTGACAAATATCAAAAAGTCTATAATTAAAAGTACACAGACCAAAAGCCTAATAAAAGCCGGACAGGCCGGACACGACCGTGAGAAGCCGGACACCTGGCAACCAACGCACGCACACATTTGTAGTGGTTCTGGGAACTAGGTTGATTAGTAACTAAGTCTAAAGCTGTATTACCTAATGTTAAAGTAAAGGCTAATAAAAGATCATTGAAAGGTTACTTTAGCAAAAAAACTTAAGTTATGCTTTAAATAAGGACTAAGATTTTCTTAAAAATGTTAGGAAATTAATATTTGACTTATTTAATATTAATTTCACGTTTAATAAACATAATATATCATATTTTTATGTGAAACATCTTTGTAGCGCCTTGACAGTAAAAACATGCTAAACGCTCCCGCTCTCGACTTCTTTGTGTGTGTGCGCGCGTATACTATACACTTCGTGGGTTGTCTGTGTGAGCTGTGTATTGCGTGATCCTTTCTATCCGATTATAATATAATTGACACGTTCACCGCTTGTATACGAAATCTAATAAAAATTATTTTTCAGATATTTTTCCCATTCGTATATCGTACTTAGTCACCTGCTTGCTATAATTTTGAGTTCAGCATTAAACAAAATTTTGACACAGCCCTGACACATTGAATATTTAATGTTGGCATATATTTAACTGTAAACACTATAAAATTTTATGAAAAAAAAAACACGTGATGCTCACCGACAATGTAAATATTCAGACTAAACCCGGATCATTTGTGTTGTATCTGATTACGACTATCGTTTCCAAAAAAAAATACACGCAGTGCATTTGGGCGGTCACCCTACTGTGGCATTACGCCGCATTTAATTCAAAATTATGTGCAAGCGGATCATATTGTAACAACACAGAGGACATTAAAAAGTCAATAATACATTTGATCATTAATTACAAGTTAAATTTACATAGAAGTATTTGATTTTTTACGACTGCAAAATTTTCAACCAGCACTGTGAGCACGACGGCAGTATATTGTGCAACTAGTGCACAAAAATGACAATTGCCCACTCGTTAACTTATTGCCAAACTTTTGAGCAATTGCCTGTATGTTTGCATAATACTATTTTTTGCCACAAGTGCGACAAAAATATAGTTTTTATTAATATAGTAGCTGTACCTGGCCACGCGCTGCTATGGCTTAGTTTGATTTGCTTTAACGTCCAACAGATGGCACTGTTTTCAACAGATGTGGCTCCCATTGTCGTCAAATATTTAGTATAGCGTGTGCTGCTTTAACGTCTAACAGATGACGCTGTTTTTCAAAAAAAAAATCACTTTTATTTATCACATTAGTATACAATGTTTGATACCTCGACTATTTTCCCATGAGAAATCACGTTCTTGCGAGAGATAGAATGTAAAAATGCGTAATATGAGGATCCTAGGATCATAGGATGGTTATGGAACTTGCATAT
Source organism: Xanthostigma xanthostigma (assembly GCA_963575645.1). Taxonomy (NCBI): domain Eukaryota; kingdom Metazoa; phylum Arthropoda; class Insecta; order Raphidioptera; family Raphidiidae; genus Xanthostigma; species Xanthostigma xanthostigma. Next base: position 22,619,752 of record OY754468.1, read on the forward strand.
TCGAATACAACGTTGTATTAAAATTCCAAAGCAATCGGAGATTTAAGATATTTAATAAAGGAACTTTTAAATTTTTATATAGATTTGAATTTTATTTATATAGATAAATTATCTTTAACATACTTTTATATGCATGCAAAATGTTGAACAGAACACTATTATTTTTACACTGCTCTATATTGTATTCTTTTCAAAATGATACGATTCATACGATACCTAATTTTTTTAAAATCGGTTCACTTAATTATGTCTAGAAGGGAGTATCCATAGATTAGATAGGGAACATCTATACTACCCACCCAGATACATATACAGAGTGTTTCAAAACTTTTTTTTCGGGATGAAATTTTACAAATCAGTACCTACTTCATAGGGAAACCTATGAAGTATCGATTAGTGAAATTTCTCCTCAAAACAAATATTTTAGATAAAAGTAAGTCAATTATTTAGAATTTAGATATTTTAGGTCTTTCTTAGGGGCTTAGGATCCGAAGATTAAAAAACAACTAAGACGTATTCGTATGTAGAAATTTCCGCAGAATCCGGAACCTTTTTAGAGCCCGAGGGCCCAAAATTTAATTTAGTCAATCGATAGACAAAAAACGTTATTAAAAAAAACATTTTAACATAATAAATTGTTAACATTGTAATCCTTCTTTTTGGATTAGTCGAAGTCGAGTAAAAATGCCTTCTAATTTTTCATTCAAATCGGTGCTATGTTTGCGCTTCTTAATTTTCTGTGAATTTTTTAATAACAAATATTGTTTTACCACAAGTGAGTGTTTGTCCACAAATGAAGAGGGTTATCAATTAAAATCAAAATTCACTTTTCACAATTTTACAATAATTTTTCTATTAAAGAACTCGAGAATGTAAAATAAAATATAATTTCTTTCTTACATTTTTAATTTACCAATAATGAGATAAAAAAACTACAGTATTACCATACTTCAATTTTCTTATGCAAACCGTTTTTATTCACAGTAAAATGTTTCGCTGCTACATAAACATAAATTTAGAATTTAAAAAAATCTCTTTTAAAGTGCCTTCCTACTTAGCGCAAACCCACGTACCTATACTGGTACAAAACAGATTATTTTATCTTATTACTTGTGTCGTTTTTTTTTTAATATCTAACTCAATTTTTATTTTATTCCTTTTTTTGTAGGTAGATATGGAATATTTTCACTCAACGTGCTGTACTTCATGCAGTGGTAACACATCAAACTTAAGCAATTCTGTAATGTAATATAGTATTGCCGGGTAAAGCAGGAATCTGCTTAAACGATATAAACTTTTAATGACGTATAAAAAGAGTTGCTCCGGAACCATACAAAAATCAAGGTTAACGAGATGCATCAGCATTATTCTAGTAATATACTGTTCCTAGACTACACAGATCTGCGGAGAGTCAGTTTTCAAAATACTATTAGTTTTAAAACAAAGAATTAAAGTAACATAAGTTTTTGATAATACGTAAATGATTTATATCAACACTCAATGCTTTCATCAATGTTTGAAGATGTCTTGTATCAGATAATATAATTAATGATGAGGAAATTGAAATGTCACTGATTATTACCTGAAAATTGAAATCACTTTTATTATGCGTTATACCATTTCGTCATTATCAATATAATTATATTTGTGTAGTCGCAGTAGTCCGCAATGTAAAACTAAATATGTAATGAAATACCTATGCAATACAAATGATAAGGTGTGTTCAAACAACTAACTTGTTACGTAACTAATAATAATTTATTTATTAACTCCATCAAATCCGAAAATAAATACAGTGTAAACTCTATATAACAACATTCAAGGGACTGTGCACTTTGTGGCGTTATTGAGAGTTGTTGTTAAACGGAGAGAAGAAATAATCCATTAATATTTTTTTACTATAAAATGTATTTACTCATAATACATACAATTTACAACTGACCAACAAACAGCTGAGCTAAACATATAAAAGATAATCCCAACAAACAAAAGAACGAATTTCTTAGAGTCTTCGGTACGCATGATGCCGACAACAGAGCAACAAAATAATGATGACGTATTGTTGTCGTTATTTAGAACGGGTGTGTCGTTATTTAGAGTGTATCATTGTATGAGCAACAAGGTTAACCAACTAGAGTTAAGTAATTTCGACGTTTTGTCGTTATATCGAGTAACGTTAGATGGAGTTTACAACGTAATAAAATTGGAAGTTTTGACCACCAATCTTTGTTCTTCGCGACAATCGATTGTAAAATGCTATTTTTAATTTTGAAATCGTAAGAACTTAAAATCAATCAAACCAGAGAAAATTCAAATTATGACCGCTATCTTAGAATTGGGTTACTATCTTAAAAAGACACTTATCGTGCCAATTTTCATGTATCTAAATATACTTAAGTGAACCATTTCTCTAAATACTTTTTAGAAGCTTAATACAGATTCCTTTTTTTATTATTTAAGTTTAAAGTTATTTTAAATCTTTGATTAACGTCTGAATAGAACTCTTCAAGTAAATAAAATTGTCGAAACGTCATCTTGTGTTATATTGATTTGTAATTTTATCATTTTTTGTCAATATATCGTTTGGTCTGAGAAAAATTGGTCGACAATTTTATTTATTTAAAGTTATTTTCATATCGTTCTTAACAGTGTTCTTATACAAAAACCTAAGAACGTGTATAACACAGGAAACGATAAAATATCAAAGCTTTGTTCAAAATCAATTTGTAACACCGTATTTTTCGGACTATAAGACGCACCGGACGTTAAGACGTACCTCAAATTTATAAGATGATTTAATGTAATGTTACTTTCGAATCATAATTTGTATCTATTGTTAACATAAATTTTGAGACGATTTATTGAAAAAGTATTTTAACGTTTCCTTCGGACCATAAGACACACCCAGAACGAGAAAGGTGAGTCTTATAGTCCGAAAAATACGGTATGTATTTTTCAAATCAACTATTTTTAATACTTAATTCAATGTATGCAGTCAATTTTCAATTTGAAAAACGATTAAAAATAACAATAAATAAAAAAAAAACGAATTTTTATCTTTCCTACAGCCGAGTCAGAATGAGGGAAGTGTTAGTTAAGAGTTTAAACGAGGGAGCGTTAGACCAATATATCAATATAACTGATATTCCTTTAGCTATGCCTCGAAGGATGAAAAATATAAGCTGAAGTGAATATAAGGTAGACATGTATCTGCTGGTACAATACCAGTACCAAGAACTTAACTAGGGCTTCCAAGGATTTCGATATTTTGTTCTTAGTTTCGGAATTCCAGAACCATTTTCGATATCCAGAAAGGTTCATAAAAATAGTGTTTTTTTATATTGATCGAATGAAATTTTGAGTCAGAAATTTGCAAATAGAAAAAAATCAGTACAATCGACTAGTAATAATAATTAAGAACATTTCGAATAAAAGCTTAAAAATCTAGAGGCATCACAAATTGTTGGTAAAAAATCTATATCTGCAAGATTCATCTTCTGATTGGCAAATCAAGCAAAAGTTTATTATTTTTTTAAATACTTTTAATTAATTTTAGAATTCCGATGATAATATTCACAGTTCTAGAATTGACATATTTAAAACTTTTGTCCGAGATTCCGGAACTGAGAAATCTCAGAACTCCGGTATGGAAACCCTAAACCTAACGCTGCAGCTTTACGAACAACTTCGACTATAACTCATGAATATATTACGTTTTTTAGTTTTCTATTAACTGGTGCATGTGCCACAAAATAGATATAATATATTTTTAAACATATTTCGTTCGCGCGTTGAAGTAAAAATAAAAACATTGCAGCAAGATTGTTTTTTCCAATATCAATGATTTTACAAAAAAATAGTATATTACACCATAAGGGTCGAAAGTTTGATATTCTTGCACTGCGCGTCATGATTCCCGTCGTGCGTCGAAGCTGACACACACACACCCCAATACACACACTTTTCTAATATCAATGTTAAAAAAATATACCTATAATGTTAAAATACAATCCTGCTTTGTAATTCTATTCCTGAAAAATCTTCAGTGTATCAAACTGAAATTTGCTTAAAAATGTTGGTCAGCGATGCCCAAATGTCTGTCATAACACTTAATAACTGTTTATAGTTTTTTTTTCTTTACTGCCGCCCGAATGTACGTACTTCCCGCATCAGTGTGTGTAATCCCGCCAATGTGTAAATGTTAGACTTTCTGCCTTACAATTGATGCCGAAAGTATGTACTTTCGATCGAGGTATGAAGAAAAAATATTTTTATAATATAATCGAACGAAGTGGTTAAAACTTAACACATTTGACGGAGATAAATGAAATTGTATAATCTTGAACTGCCTCGTAAAGTAGATCAATATTTCATGAAAAGTACAATTTCGCAATACGAGAGCGTGCGACTAGCTTTTCAAGATACCCATCGTTTTGTGGAACGAGTAGGCAGAACATAACGTAAGGTTTATAGTTAGAAAGTAGAGATAGTTTATTTGTTTGTTGCATGGATGTTGGACAAGGCCCTGTGACGAGGGTCAATGAAACAAGAGTTGCAAACTCGAGATCTATACGACACAATCGGTATGTGAGTGTCGTAGAACTAACTCAGAGCTTTACAAAATGTGCGTGAAGTAGTCTCAGAATACAAAAAAATGTTATTAAAATTAAAAGAAATTGACATTAATTGTATTAATTACGTTTGTGCTCGTATGTTAAGAGTATTCGTCCCTGCAAATACCCCCTGCACCCTTCATCTCAAATCTTTTCCCCTCGCCTAAAAACGGTTCGAGCTCTCCCGACGCTATTTTTAAAGCTAGAGAGTTCTGGTAAGCGCCAAATGAAAGACAAAGAATCAGACTACAGATCCTTCAGGCGAATTTTTTGAAAAACAGTTTCGCCTACGTGTGAAATATTACGTAACTTATTATTTTTTTCAAAAGGTTGTAAGTTTTTTCAGGATTTTTTTTTTCAAAAAATTCGCCTGAAGGATCTGTAGTCTGATTTCTTGTCTTTCATTTGGCGTTTACCAGAACCTTCTAGCTTTAAAAATAGCGTCGGGAGAGCGCGAACCGTTTTTAGGCGAGGGGAAAAGATTTGAGATGAAGGGTGCAGGGGGTATTTGCCGGGAGGAATACTCTTAAGTACAATTTATTTATTCGTAGAATTTATCTCACCAAAAACATAAATGTAAAAAAAGATGCCAAGTTCGGTACCTACAAAAAATCCTGAAGTTACATTTTAAATATTGGTGAAAAGATTTTTGAAATGGGATTAGTAGTTTCGAAGATTACCTCCTAGTCCAAACTTTACCTTTTTATAATGTTAGTATATATCAGTGTTTTTCGAAGTGTGGGTCGCGACCCACTGGGGCGGAGGGTGGCAAAGCCTCAGTAAAAAAAACAAAGTTCTGCTTTAGGTATTTAATTATGTATATTTTACCGATACCTGATAAATAAAAATATTGTACGGATTTGATATTTGTAATATAATAAAATACACTGTACCTATACTGATTATAGAAATAGCGGAGGGGTTGTCTCAAAAATATTTTTCATACTAAAGGGGTCGCGCAATGAAAAATATTGAAAAACACTGGTATAGACTATAGATATAAAACATGAAAACTTTTAGATCTTAATTATTTTTTATAGGTATACCGAACTTTATTTAGCGTGTATATTTTTGGTGAGATATCATAACTTTTTGTTCAGTAAATAATCCCATCTAACTAGCCTATATATTATATATCGACTGCCTGTATTCCGCAACTTTCCAAAGCAGAAGTTGCTACTTCGTATCAAAATCCGTCAAATTTTCTGATTTTTCTCGTAATTATCACCTTAAACGTTCTAAATTTCAAAGCTCGATTGGAAGTACCCTAGATTTATGTCAGTTAGTGAATTCCCAAAAGCGTGATTTTTGGGAACTTGTATTTTGGAAACTATTCCACCTAGACGTATGACATTTGGAATACTACTGCTTTTGAAAATCCCAGTCCCTCTGAAAAAATCAATTCTTTAACATAACTAATAAGATAGATGGTGGTCGAAAAGAGTTCGTGTAAATATTGCCAGTGTTTTGCGAGTTCTTAATCGGAGGCGGAGCACTCCGTGCAGTATGATCCAAGTAGTCGCTCTCCGTTGAATGTATTAACACATACCAACGGATGGACATCTCAAAACTTTTTTTCAGGTATGTAGAGACAACGAACGTTTAAATTCTCTGAAATCTCGATTTCGATCATTGCAAGAACTTTCTTCGTTCTAAAGGTCGCTTGAAAATTAAAACTGTACAGCTATTCGCTATGTGAAACATCAAAGTCATGACATCTAGCGCCATTTACCGGCGAACCCGCTGCCACTTTTATACATTATGTCAAATGGAACAACTAGTAAAAAGTGAATTAAAATTAATGTGCAACATCAAAGTTTCAAACCAAATGTGAAAAAAAAAGAAAAGTTAAAGTTTATGAAAACTTCAATAATATTATTATACAGTTCAATAATATTAGTTAACCATTATTTTTATGTATTATTACAATTAATAATGCAGAATTTACGAATTGTTATTGTTTACCTTTGATTTTATATCAGTACATGTGCCGTAAAAATGCCAGCTTTCGCCGCTAAGCGCGCACGGTCGTTCAGCACCTCCCTTCCAAGCAGCTGCGCGTAGCGAATATAGAAATCGACTAATGGAGCTAAACTTGGTACGCAATAGTTGCGGACTTCTGGTGTAGGCAAGGCGTTTATGTTAGTGGACCTACCTATGTAAAGACCTTAAACTGTGTAGTTGGTAAATAGTTTATCCTTTAAATAAAGGACAGATGCGAGTTGGGTTTTAATTTATTACCGATTTAATGTAAACGCAGGTAAAATAAACGAGCCGATAATAGTTCTCCAACACATTCACATTAATTCGTTATCCCGCTGAACATGTCTACTCTAGTTCCGTTAGCTGAACTATGTCAAGCCTGATGCTGAAATTTAACTCAATTTCACTCCTGACATTTAAACTTTCATGCAGAATACCAACTTCGAAGTTCAAATTAAAATATTTTCTTTAACTATAAATTAAGTTTTTTTTTGTTATAAAATAAATTTTAATTAAAACTGTCGTCTTAATATGGCTAACTCTTCTATTAGTTTTTGATATTATAGATTATAGCGGTCCGTCCCGGTTTCATCCGGGTGCAAAAGAACAAATATGGGTTCATCTTAGTTTACCTAGATGAATGTTGTATTGAACTTTCATGATGATCTGAGTTACCGTTCAAAAGTTTTTGTCGGACGGACAAATTTTGAGTTGAATATATTTAGATTAAGAAAACATGGTCCTAGTTCCTTCAAAACAACAAAAGTAAAAAAAAGTGCGCATGTCTAAAAATGTACTCTGAATATATTTAATTACTAGTCACAAACCCGGTTTCACTCGGGTCAAGAACTGTGTGTATTTTGTTGCGTCAAAATAGTTATGTAAATATTGTGAATTGTGCGGGGTTGATAGTTCACAATAAATCAAGTAGAATATGTCCGCCTCTCTTTGATGGACTTCCAGACATCGTGTACTCAATGCAGCGCAAAAGCAGTGTATTGTCACATCTAAAAAGAAATTATGTCAAATTATATCGAAGGGATGAAAACAATTCTTTGCAGCGTAATCACGAATCTAAACAATTTCAATAATCTAAGTTATTAAATTACCGACAAAAAGAATTCTTGATAAATTTCAATCAAGTCTATCGTACCGAAGCTTCAGGTGGATAAAACAGAATTCGACTGTAAACTGTTTTATTTGACAGAGGTGGGCAGGCTGTCATGTCGTGTGTAAATAAAATAATGCTCATTCAATGTTATTGTTATTTAAATAACATGAGTATGCAAATGTTGCAGATATACAGGGTCATTTTTTTAATTGACCCATTAGACGTTTCTCAGCATAGAAATGGAATACAAATCTGAAAATTTGTACAGGATCATTGTACCACGTGATCTATCTTTCTAAAATATTTTCGTCAAGATGGCGCCACCGGTTATGTAAAAAACGGACGCCATCTTTGTTTTTTAAATGGCACCCCCCATTTTTTATTACATATTATGATTCCCCCTTTCATTTTAACTAAGGAGCACCCCACTTTTGGGTACCTATCTCTCATAGTTTTTGACTTATGTCAAATTATGTGTCAAATTTCGTCATTGTAGAGTCAACTTTGAAAAATCATAACTCCTAAACGGTTAAAGATAGAGACTTGCGATTTTTTTTATTTGAAAGAGCAAGGAAAGGGGAATCTTTTGGTATGTCGGCGGTTTCTGAGCGACGCCAGAGTTGCATAGTATGATTTTTGAGTTTGGACATAAAAAAATGGCGATATCTCAATTTTTTCAAATGGCAACCCCCATTTTTTATAGCTGAGAAACGTCTAATGGGCCAATTAAAAAAATGACCCTGTATGTACTTGAATCAAAATTAATAATTTTTTATAGATTTCAGTCAAGTTTATTAATATTGATAGTGTAAGATTTCAAAATTTTAGTTAATGATCGATTGTTTTGTTTTCCTAAAGTAAAAATATGATGCAATTTCTATTTACTAATAAAAATTGTTAGTGAAGTTAATCAATACATGTCGCGTACAACTTTTCCAATCATGTAATTGACCTGTCAATGTCCATAATGCCCTGCTAAGTCGGGCATCATCGACAATGACCGGCCAACAACATTAACGCCGATGTAAATTAGGCGCTGGTGACAATTTATAATTCAAGTGTTATTTCCAGGACAATGTGCAGATCATGAATAATGATGCCATTGCTCATTAGAGAGCGGGTGGTGATTAGTGAGCAACGAAAGAAAAACATCGATTTTAACATCGAATGATATATCAAAACCATTGATGCCATGAACATCGGATGGTCGGTAGAAAAATATCAGTAACGGATAAAATATGTAATTCTATGATCCACCAGCAAGGCACTATCTTATATTTTCATAATGCGTGATATGTAACATGTTAGATTAAATTAAAATTTAACTTTAAATTTAATCACATCTTTTCAACTTTTTTGGTTTTTATTTCTCTTTATATATACTAGATGGACCTGTTCAAAACTTTTTTGAAGGTGACTTAACACAGTCTCCTAAGATCAATTTTTGGCACAGGCTGTCGCCAAAAAATTTTTTGCTACAGGCTGTCGCCCAAAATTTTTTTGCCAACACAAAACTTTTTAACACGTGCTTTTGGGTTAGTTTTCAAATATTCATGTGTTTTGGTACAGGCTCGCGGCGCAACTAACCGTTATTTATTTACACAAAACATTTTTGCATTTGATTTTGGAATAGTTTTCAAAGCTTGGTGTGTTTTGATGCACGCCTGCCAAATTACCATAACAGGTGTACACGAAATATTTTTGAATGTGTTTTTAGAATAGCTTTCCAAAATCGATGTATTTTGATAGTGCATCGGTTTCAGCGGCTCCTCGAGCCTCGTAATATTAATTCAAGTACAAAATTCAGGCCTTCGCCCTCACAATTTTCATATTTCTTAAACAAAATATTTTTGTATGTGTTTTTGCCGTAATTTTCAAAGGTTTATGTGTTTTGATACACGCCTGCTCAAATACCATAACAGGTTTACGCGAAACATTTTTGAGTGTGTTTTTAGAATAGTTTTCCAAAATCGATGTGTTTTGATACTGGTCGAGCGCAAAAAGATAACTCTTAGTGTGTCGGTGCAGGGGCTCCGGCTTTTAGAAAACCCCGTGGGTGCTTTTAATGATTCGTTTAAAAAAACTGGCAAATTGCGAGGAAAGAAATGCACACCAACCGACGATTTTGCAATTTTCACCATTATATATAATCGTCCAGTAGAATTAAGTTATATGAGAACGATTCGTCATTCTCATAACAAATCTTATTTGCAACTGTATATATAGGTATATGCTTTATTATAATTAATGTTGAATTAGTCCATTATGTTATTGTAGTCATCCGCCGCGATAGTGGAGGTTTCGGGTTTAAGTTCCAACAATGACATTGTTGCAAAGTAATTTTTCTCAAAGCCGATTACCGATCAGTTTTGATGCATCTATGCTCTATTTATCACAATGAGCGAATCTTTTCATTTCATCTATTGAAAAGGATGCAGGAAAGATGGAATATTTTAGCTAAATAAAGTTCCGTAAGCACCTTTAGTATTTTGTTGTTTTATTTTACCTACGCCGCCACTGGGTATTATGTACGTTTTTGAAGTGAAACTATTTTTATAAGCGTTAGGGGGGTAAATTGGCTTGAATCTGACAAAAAGTTGAACGTTTCCCCTTTTCCGACTTCAACCGACAGTTGAAAGGAAAGAGTGAGAGAAACGTTTCTACTCTCAGTGTCAAAGCGTCATGCCCACTTCCACGAATGCTAAATTTTTTCTATCCACGGTAACAAATTCTACATAAACATTAACTATACAATAAAATCGTCAACAAATATTCGAAACTAAGAAGTTTCACTTCTAGCTCGTGAGAGTTTCCCGCGTATTTTTTTTTATTTCTAAGTGTGAGGTACCAGATATGGTTATTTTGGTTACTGTTTTCTTGTAATTGAGTATTTTTTGAAAAGCATATTATGCACTTTGAAATTATTTTATGTGGGTTGTATAGGTAAGTTAAACCGGATAAGTGATTTTAGAAATTGCTTCTACGAAAAATGACAAAAACTTGACGTTTAAAAATTTGACACAATAGTATTATATCTTACATTGAAAAAAGACAGACTATATTTACAAACCGCTGATTCAGTACTGCTAAGAATTTATCAGTAAATATACAATATTTAGTTAAATTCGTATGTCAAATTGCCAGCTTAAAAGCGCGGGGGCCTTTTCGAGATAACACGTACTATAAAAGGTACCTAAAAAGTAAAAATCGAACTTACCTAAAATATACAATATTTTTATTAGATATCCCGATTTAAAATACAGAAACCCGACTGAGTATGTGTACAACACAATAATATTATAACCTAATTTTTAGCTGTCATATCTACACAAAGAAAAAATGTTTAAAATATATTTTTTTAGGCATAATATGTATATATAGCACGTATTTATAATACATTTAGAATGATTTAATAACTAACCTGTATTATTTCCCGTTACAAAATGCAGCAAATTTTATGAAATGTATTTTTGATACAAAAAACAATTGTTTAAATTTTAAACGTCAAATAGTCGACCAAAAAAAATAGAAGTCCGATTAATGTTCTATCTCTGTCGTACCCACAACGCAAGCGACGACCCCCTGTCAACATTCAGTTTTGAATATTTCTCGATTTAAATTGGTTAATTCGCCGTCGGACATCAGTCAAAAGATTCTATAATTATCAATTTACATAACACTGACAAAAAAATTCCATTCAAAATCGACAAAAATGCCAAATTATGCATTTAAAGTGCAAAGTGACAGCTACATTTTTAGATTGTCGTTTGTTTTTGTTTATTAACTTGGAACGTCAAAATATTTTCCGACTAATAATAAATCAAACTATACATTTTTCATCCCTGTCACACTGTAACATAAGATGTTACATTTTAATTTAATATCATTATTTTTTTTATCTTTTGCTACACGCCACTGCTGAAACATTTATAATAAGTTGTAATTATTTAATATTCTAAATTACATAATACTCACCTTTTTTGATTGCTAAAAATTCTGTACAACATTTTTTCAAATTAATTCGCTTTTAAAATTCAATTCGTCGACAACAAAAATTTCAAGACACCAATTAATTCTGTGGCAGTATTTAATTTTATCCACAGAAAATATTAATTGTGTGCTATTTTTTTTCTATTAATAGTTCTTTGCCATCAATAGTTTCTTGTATTATTATATGTATTTTTTAAATGTATCTACGTCTTTTAAATTATATTTGGAGATCTCTAAATAAATGTGTGTTTCACTGAGTACTGTTGGAATTTACTTCAAGCCTTCCACTGCCATCATAAAAATCAAAAATTGAACACCAACTAAACTTTGTTACATATGGTAACCGAGCGTAGTTTTTGAAGAAAAGTGTGTAACTGAAATTTCTGAAGAAAATAAAATGACATCTAACGAAAGAAAGAAGACTCTTCGTAATGCTAAAACTTCCGAAGAAAATGAAACATTGCAAGAAGTAAATCATTCAAGCAACTTTAATTTTCAATTGCCTTATCGTCCAATAGCATCAATGACGCAATCAGATACGCAAGTTACACAATTTCAAACCAATCCAATACCATCAGTAATGATTTCAACGGACTCAGGTGAATCACAATCAAATTCAGTTTCAAATTTTGTGCCAGTAACTTCATCATCAACAACAGTTAAGTCAGATCAGCCATCGCCAATTGCTAAAGCTACCGCAACACACATGCAAATGACTGCAGCGCTGTTAGACAAGGTCGATTATCTAACATGTATAGCCAAAAATTCATCACATAAAGAAATTCCTCCACCTTGCGACTATCGTATTGATGCGAGAGACATTACATCCCAAATTCCGCACTGCTCTGGTAACGATACAATTGAACTTGTTAAATTCGTTCAAGAAGTTCAAAATATTGTAAATCTCAAATTATCGTCAGAATCTACACTACTAAGGTCGCTATTAAATATCGTGCATGATGATCTTCGTATATGGTGGGCTTCAGCGGTTCAAAATCATTCTTCGTGGTCAGAACTCAAGAAAGCACTACTTTCAGAATTTATTTCACCGGTAATGAAAAATCAGCTAATTAATAAGTTGGTTCGAAGAAGCCAACGTCAAAATGAATCATTTAAAAATTATATAAATGATATTTTTGCGAAAGCTTCCGCCCTGGATGCACATATATCAGATGAAGATCTTATACTTCAAATATGGGCCAACGCGAATTACACTACGTTGTTAAATTTAAAAAATTTACCAATGCCAAATTCTGTACAACAGCTCCGTTATACCGCAAGACACATAGAAGAAACTGAAGCACGTCTAGAAGCAGCGAAACAACGCGAGGAACCTTCTACACAAATTGTCAACGCCAGCACTAACGCTAATTTAGCTACTACAATCAAAAATAAAAATCCAAAAAACTAAATTCCTTCAGGAGAAATAAGCTTATTGTTTCCTCAGAAAACCAACCTTATATTCTCCTGACCAAAGATAATTTTAACCAATCAAATGAATCGCCTTTGTTTACCTTACCCTTCATTTCAATTAAAATCAATCACGATTTCTATCATTGTCTCATTGATACGGGAGCTACTACTAACTACATTGATACTTCAGTTGCAGAGAAAATAAAACTGTTTAAAAAGTCACGAATTCAAAAAATGTCTTCCTTTGCTACGACAGCAGATGGTCGTCGTATTCAAATTAGAAAATCCGTCTCTACGATTATCAAGATTGGACATCTGACATGGAAGATTTCCTTTTTAATTGTTCCAAAATTGTCGGTTCCTATCATCATTGGAAATTCTACTCTTTTACATATGAGAGCCATCCTTGATTTTCACAACAACAAGTTAACATTTTCCATTGCAAATGACACTACTCCGTTAATTTTTAAATCTCCTAGTAATCCTGCTACACTTGCTCTTTTAGTTGATCAACCATTCCAGCTTAATTTATCCCAAGAAAATATTCTTCAAGATATCAAAAATCAATATGAAGACGTTCTGACAGAAGATATCGGCCACACAGATCTATATACTATGTCAATCAGACTTCAAGATAATAAGCCAGTACGAAAAGCGCCATATCCGCTAACTCCGTCCAAAGCTGTCATAATGCAAGAACACATAAACAAACTCATCCAAAAAGGCGTTATTGAAACATGCATATCACCTTATGCTTCACCAGCCTTTCTTATCAATAAGAAAGATGGATCACATAGACTGTGTGTGGATTACAGAGAACTTAATAAGAAGATCATATTTGACGCTTTCCCTACTCCAAGAATGGACGACATGTTTATGACGATGCACGGATCATCAGTATTTTCTTCTATTGACCTCACGAGCGCATTCTATCAGATTCCTCTTACAGAATGCTCCAGGGAGATTACAGCCTTTGTGACGCCTTTGGGTCAGTATCGTTTTACTCACTGCCCATTCGGACTTGCTATCTCGCCCAGCGCCTTGAATCGAGTAATTACCGACATGTTCAGCGATTTGCGATACCGCTTCGTAATTCCATATTTTGACGATATTCTCATTCACAGCCGCAACATCGAAGAACATCTAGAACATTTAAATATCGTGCTGGAAAGGCTAAGAAAATCTGGATTAACTGCAAATCCTAACAAGTCGCAATTCGCTATGTCTCGCCTGAGATTTTTGGGTCACGTGATTAGCCATCAAGGAATACAGGTCGATCCCGAAAAGGTTAAGGCAATTCAAAATCTAGAAGCTCCGCGAAACATAAAACAACTCCGATCGTTTCTTGGCATGACGGCATTTTTTGCCAAATTTATTCAAAATTACGCCGAAATTGCAGCTCCATTAAATTGTTTAAAGAAAACCGGTGCTAAGTTCGTGTTACAGTCAAACCATCTTAAGGCTTTCAATGATATGAAAAATATTCTGACCACTGCACCAGTTCTTAAATTTCCAGATTTCGACAAGCAGTTTATTTTGAGAACCGATGCTAGCATTGTGGCAATCGGCGCTGTTCTTCTTCAGAACTATCCTGATGGACTTCATCCTGTACAGTACGCCAGTAAGAAGCTTCTTCCTGCTGAACAACGTTACACAACGTACGAGCGCGAGGCCTTAGCCATGGTATTCGGTCTCAGAAAATTCCAAGATTTCCTACTAGGTCGCAAATTCATTCTACAGACAGACAACGGAGCTTTATCATGGTTAGCGAGCCACAAACGTCAACTGGGAAAGGTCGGACGTTGGATTTTAGAAATATCGAAGTTCGATTTCGATATAGTTCACATAGGCGGAAGACTGAACACCGTAGCCGACGCCTTATCACGTTTATTTGCCAGTGATGATGAGACAGACAGACCGGAAAATGATAATCAAAAGGCGGACTGTACAAATGACAATTTTTTGAACATATTAACTAACATTCCTCCCTCGTTTACTTCAATTAAGGATCACCAAAAATCAGATCGGTTTTGTCAAGGCGTTCGCCAGCGATTACTCGCTGGAGAGAATGTAAAAGACTTTGACATAAAGAACGGAGTTTTGGTGCGCCATGTTGGTAAACGAAGGTTGGTGAGAATTTTTGTTCCAGAATCAATTAGAAAAATGGTGTTGTATTATTATCACGATGTAAACATGAGCGCACACCCGGGGATAACAAAAACATATAGAGATGTCGCCCGAAGGTTTTGGTGGTGTGGTCTTTATCAGAATGTCAAGGATTATGTAAGATCATGCGAACTTTGTCAACGCTGTAAAGCATCAAACCTTCACCAAGGAGCTCCAATGGCCTCGAAAGTTCCAACCGCAACTTGGGAGAGAGTTTTTATCGACCATATTGGCCCTCTGGAAATGTCAAGCAGCAGAAAACGCTACGTTTTGGTTTTAGTAGATGGTTTTTCCAAGTGGGTGGAAATTTTTCCCCTCACCAAAGCTACAACCGAAGCGACAACTTGTAAACTTGACGAACTGTGGTGTCGATATGGGCCTCCAAAGGAAATTGTGAGCGACAACGCTAGATGTTTCACAAGTAAGTCTTTTAAGGATCATTGTTTAAGATTTGGAATCAAACGTATAAATACGTCACCATACAATCCTTCTCCAAATATGTCTGAACGAGTCAACCGCAATATTGTTGCCGGTATGGCAATTATTTTAAAACAATGTGCTGAAAGACATAAAAAATGGGATACTATGATGAAGTGGTTATGTTTTTCCTTAAACAACTCGTCACATGAAGCTACAGGAACATCTCCCGCTTCAATATTTTTGGGACGAGAACTTAATAGACCTCTGGATAACCAATGGGACATAGGTAAATTAATAACGCATGACAGAATTCCGACCACAGATGAAGTGAAAAGATCTCTAGATGCCAATTTTACGAGACGGAAACGTTATTATGACCAACGCCAACCTGCCGATCACCAATTTCATGAAGGTCAGTTGGTTCTACAAAGAAACTTGGCTCCAGCGTCTTCAGAAAATCAGGGGAAGAAATTTCTACCTAGGTGGTCTGAACCAAGAAGAATTCTCAGATTCACTTCACCGGTGTCGGTTCTGCTACGAGACGATCGCACTCGCAAAACCTACAGAGTTCATATCCAGCATCTCCGGCCATATCACCAGCGTTTTGGATAGTAATTTATTTAATTTATTATTTAGTCTAAAAAAATTATTTACTAAGAAAAAATGCACTTAAAAGTTTTTTTTTATCAAGCAGGGGTGGCTGTAACATAAGATGTTACATTTTAATTTAATATCATTATTTTTTTTATCTTTTGCTACACGCCACTGCTGAAACATTTATAATAAGTTGTAATTATTTAATATTCTAAATTACATAATACTCACCTTTTTTGATTGCTAAAAATTCTGTACAACATTTTTTCAAATTAATTCGCTTTTAAAATTCAATTCGTCGACAACAAAAATTTCAAGACACCAATTAATTCTGTGGCAGTATTTAATTTTATCCACAGAAAATATTAATTGTGTGCTATTTTTTTTCTATTAATAGTTCTTTGCCATCAATAGTTTCTTGTATTATTATATGTATTTTTTAAATGTATCTACGTCTTTTAAATTATATTTGGAGATCTCTAAATAAATGTGTGTTTCACTGAGTACTGTTGGAATTTACTTCAAGCCTTCCACTGCCATCATAAAAATCAAAAATTGAACACCAACTAAACTTTGTTACAACACATATTAACTGTTGGCGACGTAAGTTTATTAAAACACAGGATTCGTCGTCGCATGTTAAATTCGTATTGAAGCTAGACTGTGAGTTTTCTTTTACTTTATCATGCGTTCAGTAAACCGACCGCTTCACCGACTAAACGCCGAAACACCGATTTTTATTTACGAATAAATCGCTACAAAAAAGTCGTTTCGAGTGCAACTTTTGCACTTCGCAGGTAGAGTTTTTTACTCCGCTTCGTTTAAAATGCCTCCCGAGGTCGTGCGACCAAAATCGAGCGAGATATAAGCAAAAACACGTCCCCGGGTTAAATCCCATAAGGACTTTGCGCGGGTCTCGACTTTTGGCTTCGGCGGCCGAACCGCACGGTCGACTTTTGCGATCGGAACGGCCTATAAAAATAGAAAAATGAGCAAAAATCGTCCCAAAACCTCGTCCTCGTGCGATTTTTTTTACTATTTTAGTCGACGATCCGCGTTCGACCCAATGCATTTTAAATGGGGCCGAGGGCCTCTTTGAAAAATCGCAGCGCCCAAGCCCCTGAAATGCAAAAGTCGCCGATTCGTTTTTCGAAATAAACCATCGAGCTCCGTCTTTTGCTTTTTTTTTGAATTTTTTCCTCCAAAAACGTAGATTTGTATAAACTTGAAACTTTTTGCCTCGAAATTTATCGTCTTTAATATATACGGATAAAATTAAAAAAATTAAAAGCTTTGCAAATAATTAATTGAAAACAATAAGAAAAACAATATAATATATTGCATAAAAATCGATGTCATAAAACCATCGGTTGTAAACACCGATGGAAAAAGCATCGATATCAAAAGTAAAACGTCGATGCTATCAAAACACCGATTTTCAATGCCCATCTCTAGTGGGATCTGGTTTAGATGGGCGTTTGAAGCAAGAATTCCTGCTCCCAAAGAACCCCGCACAAATCTTGTGGGATTTGGTTTTCGGTTAAATTGATCGAAAATGGTTTTATTTTATAGTTTGAAGGTCACTAAGAAAACGTGTTCATGGGCGCATAGCCTAAAAATCAATAGACTTTTAGCTACAGATATGTTTTGCGAGATTTTAGATATAGGGATATCCATTGAATTCACAACAGTTCTTATACTTGTAAGCTTTTTTTAGAAATAGAAAAATAGTCAAAAATAATGTAATGTTGGGAAGTGTCACCCTGTATAAATGAATAATGTTGTATTCGGATTGCGCACTCGAAAACATATTTCTAGTGCTTAATATTTTTTAAAATTGTGATTTCAATGGATATTCCTATATCTAAAATCTCGCAAAACATATCTGTGGCTAAAAATCTATTGGTTTTTAGACTATGCGCCCATCGACACTTTTTCCTAGTGACCTTTAAACTATAAAATAAAACCATTTTCGATCAATTTAACCGAGGACCAAATCCCATAAGGTTTGTGCGGGTTCCTTTAGCTATCTTCCGAAAAACCTATAAGAAAACGAATCTAATATTCGTTAGCGTTATCTGAATTTCTTCCAGTTAATGTTAAGGAGAGTTTGGCACCGAAGTGCAACAATACATTATGCAATAGCTATTATCCTCGCGTTTAAGGATTAAGGATATTTTATATATAACTAGAGCTATGTGAAGTGTTTAATGGGTTTTAGATAAGAGATAATACTCCACGGGACTGAGCTGTCGAGGCATACCTTCGTTTTTTTCCTGTGGACACTTTTCACAAGACTTCGATGAACTCAGTTACAATGCAAAAAAACTGGCAACAGTGCTATTATGTGCGCTACAATTTAATTTAATCAATATTTTAAGCTACATAATTTTATAATCAATAATAATAATAATAATAATAATAATAATAATAATTATAATAATAATAATAATAATAATAATAAATTTTTATTTATTTTGTTTTCATTAAGTACAGTACAATATATATCTTGAAATATTTTCCCCCTCACTAGGTAATCATATTACCTGTCTCGAGGGGAAACAATTTTTTAGTACTAACGTGGCTTGCAAGCTGATTTTTACTTAAATGCTATTTTAATCATTATGTGTGGGGGTGTGTGTGTGTGAATTGTGTATGTGTACGTGTAAATAGGTATTATGTGAGATAAGCTCGAGAATATTTTAAATTGATTAATTATTTGATCACATTTATAATTATTATCTGTATAAAAAAGTATTTTTTTAAGCCTTCGACTAGAGTTCTTAAAAAAAATGATAAATAAGTTTATACCTAATAGTGCGTTCGTGGCTTCGTTTCTTTCCTCCAGGGACAACTTTTTGTATCGGAAACGTGCGATTTAAAATACTAAATCGCGATTTGAAGAACCCGCTGATACCTAGGTACAAGGTAGACACATTTTCTCCTTTTAAAGGAATATTATCAAGATGTTCTTTAAATGTTTAATTGAAATTGACGGAAACGCTATATAAACAGTACCAATGCCCTTAAAAACGTAAATCCTCCTTTAAATCGACTGAACAAGCGAAACAGCGATGGACCGCACTAACTCGGCTGAAAGATCGAATTGGGTAAGATACCGCAATGGGCTCATATTTATATAGTTGTGACTCGTGAGATATCGGACTAAAATCCAGACAGGCAAAGCACTGCTAAAGGGGTCTATATTCAACGAGGGCTACGGTAGACTTGATTAAAATCTTTCAAAAATTATTAAGCATAAACAAATTAATATACACAACTTACGTAATTACGAATGACCTTTATTTCGTATACCTACACACGCCATGACAGTTTGCCCGTCTCTGGTTTATTGTCGAATGCTGTTTTATTTACTTAACGCCCTTAATTGAAATATATCACAAATTACTTTTTTTAAAGAAAACTTAGTACAATGAAGAGATGAATATGATCCTTGGTTGATTATGATGACGAAGTTGACAAAAATAACTATCGAAACATCAGAATAATAAATGAAATTTCTACCATAGTATTGCTTTTTTCTGATCCTATACTACGAAGAATTTCTTCATCCAAACATCACTGATTTTTGTTATTAAATATTTTTTCCATATTAATATAATACAAGTTAATTATACTCACACTCTAGCTCTGTTCCACCCTCTCTGCGAATGGTAAAATTATTGTCACAGTCTTTGCGCAGTAGCTAGAGCGAAACTATTTGTATCGGTTTTAGCGCACAAAACCGATACAAACAATTTCGCTTTAACTACTGCGCAAGACTGTGACGATAAAATTACCGTTCGCAAAGAGGTTGGAACAGAGTTTCTTACTGAAATTTAAAGGTTGTAACTAGTGATGTGCCGGATATCCGTATCCGTATCCGCGGAGCTCCGAGGGAGAAACAAGATCCGTATCCGTATCCGTTAGTTTTATGGCGGATCTTTTACCTTATTAATTTTCAATTCATAGATGAAATTTTATATATATAGGTGATTAGGTAATAATGAAAAACTGTTAAATTCCATTCAGATTATTTTTTATTTCTTAAAATCGTATTTGGCACCTTTATATTGCAAAAATTTATCGTAGTGAGTACCATACCAATAGTACATAACTCAAAGGTACTAATAAAAAACTATCTTTATAATGAGATATTGCACATCGATCTTTGGAAAGAGACAATCTCTTATGAGGGTTAACTCTTAAAAAAGTCAATAACTTTTTCCCATAACAGATAGTCTCTTTCTAAAGGTTGATGTGCAATATTTACCGCCGCGTACTCTAAGTTAAGATCCGTATCCGTATCCGCGGATCTTGAAACCAAATATCCGTATTCAGATCCGTATCCGTGGATATCATTTTTAACGATCCGGCACATCATTAGTTGTAACTGCACAGAACTTTACCCCAGCGAAGCCGGGTTCGCAGCTAGTAATGTAATATTAACATGCTTACTTAAGTGTAATATAGATAATTATTTACTGCTATAAACAAGCAAACAAACCAGCAGTTTGGAAAGTTCTAAATGATGAATTTATCGCAACAAACTTTTGTTGGAACATTTTGTATTTATACAGCGACGTTAAATATAAATGAAAAGGTTCATTAAGAGAAATTCGTGAAAACGAGAGTCATTTATATATTTATTTGTTATTTATTGACTCAACTGTCTTTTATCCAGTAAAACTGCAAGTTCGTCATGCGTGGACTCTGCGGGTTTATTTCCTCTACCTCTTAATTAAGAGGTGTTTTCTTTTAATTGTTTGTTTAATTTTCAATACAAAGATTGTTTGAGTTAAAGATCAATGCGGTCTGAAATCTGGTAATATCTTTTATGCGTATAATCTTTTTTTCTGATGTAAACGTCTTAGCTCTTGCGCCACGGTACGGACTAAATGGGATCCCGTCAAAAACATAAAATGTAAAAGAAATGCCAAGTCTCGCAACGCAGTTCTTCCGCTACAAAAAGTTGTGAGATATCATCTAAAACCAAGTCAGTTATTGTTAGTGTCTGTGTATACAGTCTTCAATAAAGTCTTATTATTATTATTTTTATTATGGAAATACCTGTCCAACAACTTTGTTACCTATAATCAATTGTCTATCAACATTTATAGTGACTGTATCAATATTCAATATTAGGAATTTCTATAATAATTATAATGACTTGGCAATATTTAGTAATTAAGAATAATTCTTTAATGTTTCTTTTTTTTTTTAATTAGGTAGTAGCAATTTTTGCACATTTATAGGTATTGTGTTAAATATATCGTTTGCCGTAATATGGTACTTAAATGTTTCTTGAAATAAAAGATTTAGTTGCCGGTTTATACAGTGTGTCCCCGGATTGAGTTCACAATAGGTGAGATTGACCAAAAATTTTCGAATTGGAATTTCATATTTTGGGATTCCGCCCTGCTTGGTCTAAAACTTATTCTTAGTTTACTTTCGATTTTTTTTTAAATCAAGTAGGCCTTTAGAGTTGAGTAAAACCTCTTTTCATTTCAGGTAAAGTACCTTTTCCGTTCATAGTACGCAAAAGTGTCACTAAGAAAAGTTGTTCATAATGAAAAATTATGGCGTTATGCAAATTTTCAGAATGATCGACCTACTTTGATAATAGAAGTAGAAAAATATTTATTTTTAACGATTGCATGATAAATCTTAGATGAGAAAACAGGATGATTAGAAGTGTTCAAATTAACATTCAAATTTTTACAGTTTATCAAAAAAAATATATTAAACTTCAATTACTCCATTTGGCTTCCTCCACGCGATTGTTTTTCAATCAAAACAAAAGAAAAGTGGATTTTATCAAAGTAGGCCGATCATTCTGAAAATTTGCATAACGCCATAATTTTTCATTGTGAACAACTTTTCTTAGTGACACTTTTGCGTACTATGAACGGAAAAGGTACTTTACCAGAAATGAAAAGAGGTTTTGCTCAACTGTAAAAGCCTACTTGATTAAAAAAAATCGAAAGTAAACTAAAAATAAGTTTCAGATCAAGCAGGGCAGAATCCCAAAATATGAAATTCCAATTAGAAAATTTTTGGTCAATCTCACCTACTGTGAACTCAATCCGGGGACACACTATATTTTACTATTATGTCTGGTGTGATGACTGTGAACCGTTGATTCAGTGAATTTAAATAGGGCTTTGGTCTGATAGTAAACAAAGTGAATAAAATATAAACCAAGGCACAGCTCGGACGTACAGACCAACCGACAACTGAGGTTCGTGATTTTCAATTATTACAAATTTTGTAGTAATTATGAACTCGAATCGATCTAAAAATAGATATGTTTTATAGAACCGAATCTCTTCTTTTCAAAAAGCTACAATTTGAATGGATTTCGTGTGAAATTAATTTAGATATAACTTATTGTATGAACGAAGTAAAGGTCGCTGCACACGAGACAAGAAACGCTGCTAGATTCGCTGCTAGATTTGCCTACTAGTTTTGTAGCGCTGGTTTTCTTGATTGCTGTTATGTGCTCGCTTCACACGAGACATCTTTTCAAGCTAGTTTTGTGAATAAATCTGGTGACAGTTCAAATACAGTGAAACCTGGTTAAGTGGGACCTGGATAAGTGAGAAACCTCTATTATTGTGAGTTGCAATGAGGTTCCGGTTCTTTTTCATTAAATTACCTCTGTTAATGGGACTTTTTGAACCTGGTTAAATGAGATTTGAATTCTGAGACTTTTTCGATGTTTACCTCTAAAATTGAGACTCTGTAGCTCAATTACCTGTATAAGTGAGATAAATTAATCAGGTTTTAACACGTATTTCCACCTCTAAAAATGGTATAACGGCACATTTCGACCTCTGTAAGGGGGGGCCTCTGTAAATAAGACAACTATAATTTTAAACCTGCTTAATTGGAAAACTGGATTATTGGAAACCCTCAATAATTGGTACATATGTCTTGACTCTTGGTCAAAGAGATCCCAATTAACCAGGTTTCACTGTATAAACACAGAGCAAAACGTGTCTGTTGACTGACTCTGAGCAGAATGACGCCATGTTGGTTTGTGGGTGTCGCTCACGTGACAAGATACTGCTTCCTGATTGGTTCTTGCTCATACTTAGCAGCGTAACTAGCAAGGAAAAATAGCCCCTGTTCTAATTTTAAAACCTATCTTGTGAGCTAGCAGGCCAGTTCGCAGTGACGTCATTTCCAGCTTCGTACCCAGCCCACCGGCCAGCAGAACTCCGAACAGTGTTTCTAGCCTAATGTGCAGCGGCCTTAACACTGAAGCATTAGGCCTAGCACACATGAAGAGCGTTCAACGCGCGTTTACAATTTCTATACAATTGTATATAACTGTTTATATGATAACGCGCGTTGAACGCTCTTCATGTGTGCTAGGCCTTACTTTTCAAACCTCCGAATAAACTTGTTGACAGCCGTATCTTTTGGAAAACACACAGGAACAATATAAATAACAATTAACGCACAAGTGAGTGCTTGACAGGTGGTGAGTTTTTAAGAGTTGCTGAGAGAAGAAGTTCAAGTTGTACTGAAGTTTTAAGTGTAGTGAGAAGGGCACATTTCCCACGTCAAATTTAAAGTTTTAAATCTCATTAAATGAATACCAACAAGGAGCGCGTAGTATATCGACTAGATCGTAAATTTAATATAATCTTTCGCGTGCTGCTTGTTAGTGAAAATGGCAGGGGTACCAACACAAAACCGAGCCGACTCACAAACAGTGCTTCCAATACATGAGGGAAACATCACAAGTGCTTCACCGCAGAAACCGCAACACTTACAAGATCACTGTTTTCTCTCTAATGATATATGGTACTTTGTAGGTGTATATGTTAGAATAAACGTGTACTATATCAACTGTTGTACAACTTACTGAATTGCTCAAAGAGACTTAATGCTCTCTTTGTGCAATTTATTAAGACGGTTAAAAGATCGCGCACATTAATTGCCGAGCATAAACCTGCACAGTACAGACCTGCAACCTGTACGATGTCGCGCACTAGACCAACACAAACCAGCAAATTTTAGTGCAGGTTTCGTAGAAACTTTGCAGTTTTCAAGTAATTTTATCAATGTATTTATCAAGTATTTAATAATGATTACAGACGTAAAATAAAATTTAATTACCCTTGACGACGTACTCCTGCAATCCATTTTTTCCCTCTCTAAGTCATAAAAAAATCTAGGAAAACGGTGGAATTGTAATTCTGGATTTTTAGTTGGTGTATCTTTATAATCAACAACACAGCACTTCCGAATTGATAGCTTTTTCCCATTTTATTCAATAATTAATCCTTATTAAAATGCACGTACCTATAACATATGTCACTAAGGTTTTGACTGAAACAGAATTAAAAAAAAACACACACACGAGAGGGCGCAAAGGTCACGTATCAAAAGATACTTTTCTAGCGTATTAGACACCGGGTATTAGCAATGAAAAAAAACTACTTTTGTGTTTGTCTTCATTTTGGATTTGGTTCATTTTGTATACGTCGTACCAGCTAGAAAAATGTGTAAATACATTAATTTTTAAACACATGAGGTTAATAATTATTAATTGACTAGAAGAATTTAATTATGCAACAGTGAGATAGGTGTTCTGTCACGTGATTAACGCGGTAAGCCGATATACGAAATTAAATTCTTGAGATCCTTTACATATTAAAACGAAACTCATTCAATGGCGTGACTCAGCAAAAAGTAAATCAGTCGACAACAAAATAGAGAAAGAGATAGAGAGAGAGAGAAAAAGAGAGGACGAGTTCAAAAGTGTTAAGGTGCGTGTCTATACATACATAATATAATATGTATGTAATACATATATAACTTATTGTTCAGTTATAATACCCCATCTTCTACCAAAACTTCGCAGTTGTTGCGTACAGTTCAAGTCTTCAATTCTCTCTGAGTTCACCAATGTTTGGTGGAAAGAGCAGAAAGAAAGATTATTCTAGCACAAGTATCACACGATCCTGTTTTCTCATTTGCTTATTTATTTTCGAAAAGCGTTTCTAATTAAAGACTATTTACCAGCAGATTTCAAACAACAAAATTTCTTGCGTTAAACGTCGACGAGTCTCTGTGTTGGGTCAAGGCGTTACGTCACAACAAACTGCTTCCTCGAAAAAACATTGAAGTGAAATCATGTTTGTTTCGGCTTGTGGAATTTGAATAATTCGAGATATAAAATATTTTGAGTTTCAACGAAAGACTTAAGTGTAACTAAAACTTCACTATCAATTGAAATAAATAGATCAGTAAAATGAAGATGATTTGAATGTAAACATTTCCACAAAATCGCAAAAGAATGCAAATTTGAGAGAATCTGTCAAAATTAACATCCGTGCGATGACTGAGACTTATTAAAGAGAGTTAAAAAACTGCGATTCATCAGTTTTAATACTTGTATCTCGAGAACAGTTAGAGCTAGAATATTGTAAAAGAGATAATGATTCGCAAAAAAGTCTTTAAAAACAATTCTTCACCAATTGTCAAAAATTAATAAAAAATTATTAAAGTATAGGTAAGTTGAAAATTTCCACGGCTAAGAAAATATCTAAAAATACCCAACATTAAAAAAACACAAAAAATTATCAATTATTTGAATTTTTCTATTTTATATTGATTTTAAAAAATCGGACCAAAACTGTCGCCTTAGCCGCTCCGAATTCTTCTAACTTTCGAATTAGTGGAAACTGACTTCGTCATTTTACTGGCCTATAAATTAATATCATATTACAATCACAGTAATCATTTTATTTCCTATGTTTTATGTTTGACTTAATGCCGGCACTTCACATGGCTATTTGTATTTGTGTATTTGGCATATTTGGCATACAATTATCATGTGTGGACAGTCTATTTAACAAAGTATTGGCCTTATTTGCCTATTTGACAAACAAGGCCAATACCAAATACGCGTTACCGTGCGCTTGTCAGTTTTTCGAGGTACATCAAAGGAGTCAAATAGGCAAATACGCAAATAAACTGTCTACACAATGGCCATATTCAGAAGCGCACGCGCCATGAACCTGTACGGACGTGCAGTATTTTTGTGTCTATGCTGTGAGCGAGAACTGGAACAATTACTATTGAAAATGAATTGGGACAATGAAACAGTGCTAAAATTCCTGGAATTTTGAACCTTGCGTTCTGCTGCCAAATGCTTGTGTGTTTGTTATTTGATTGCTATGTGTGGATGGTCGTATTTGCCTCTATTTGCATGTTTGCCTTGAACGTCATATATTTTGCCAAATACAACAAACACCCAATAGCGAACACAAATAGCCATGCGAAGTGCCACCATAACACATTTAATTGTATAAGTACATTGTGACAGTTGATCAATAAATATTACGTAATAATATAATATAAAATACCGTCTTCTTTTATTTTTTTTTATTATACAATACAATTCAATACAATATTTATTTGAATTTTCCTACCCAAGGAAGAGTCTTTAGAGTACAGTAAAACCTTAAATTAAGCCCCACCGATTCCACTATAAATTAAGATATTCACGAGAAATATCTGAGTTTGAAAAGTGATCAATGTACGTGCTTTAATATATTATATCAATATCGAAGATCGTGTAAACGTGACTTAAACTGAATAAAGATTAGCAACAGCTTAAAGACATGAAGTTAGAGCTTCGCAAGCTGAAACTTTGAACGAGAGCAGAGCACAGAGAAGATGCGTAGCTTGCGTACGTAAAGTACATAGGTTATCAGATTCATTTACCATGGGGCTACGGTGTCATCACAGAACAGTGTTGCCATACAGAAGCGACACTCCACTAACGATTATTCTTAGAGCATGAAACCGGCAGCCATATTAGCGACTATCTATTAATTATATCCCGTCATAAGTTGTTATATTCAAGTGATCAACTCACCTGTTGTGACGTCACATCTTTTACAACAATAGTGGTGCTATTTTGTGCGGTCAATGCAAGAATTCAAGTAATAGTGTAACGACGGTCTCATTACTAAAAAGATGTAAAAACAGTACGAAGAGCGAATGGACGAGGAGGGGGATGCGTCGGTGAGAATTCAACACTTTCTGAGAGGATCTTATGGAAGATTTCCCCTCTTCCGATAAAAAATGTACGAATTTACACTGATGTTAATTAAATATTTGTGTCTCTATAACAAATTTAACATCACACAGGCTTAAATATTTCTCGCACTGTGGACATAATAGGGCCGTCCAATATTTTTTTAGGGATGGAATCTAATATATTACAAATAGATAATAATATAATTTTTTTGAGAATTTTTTCGGAAGTTTTTTGTACAAGAATAAACTTCCGAAAAGTGTATATTTTTCAGTGTAATTTAAAAAATAAAATCATCCCGCTACGGACGTACGTCATCACTAGACAGCTTCAGCTAATTGGCTGCCTGTAGTTGTACCACGCCCACTGTTTGTTTAGGTATAGATAACTGGTATATCGGAGAATCTCGTTAGAGATTCTCTTCTGTGCTAAATGCCGACGAATCTCTAACTGATTCTTATACATTGATTTTGCCTTTCACTATAGATATGTCTGTCAGGTCCAGCTTTCACGTCATTATATGACGCCTATGTTCAGCCGTTTGAAACACACTTTAAATTTTTATTTGCTATTAAGACGAAGGGTAAACAATATGGTTTACATTATTTGTTTATGTATAAGGAATAATTTGCACTGTTCAAAATTATCAAATTTTGATAGGCGGGACGACTGTATTAATGCATCTGCGAAACACTTTCTGTGTGTGGCATGGGACGCACGCAGTGAATGGGCTACATTTTTGTATTCAGTGTATTTTAGTTTAGAATTTATATAAACGAGTATGAAACATACAACCTACAAACTATATTAATTTAGTGGATAATGACTTGCGCGTACACGCTTATAATAATGTGTTTTGTTTTTAAAGGTTGGTTCAAATTCAACATAATTATCAGCGAATTCATAAACGATTTTTTTTTATTTATTGCTATAAATACCTCTAAGTATTTTCCGACAAAAAAAAACAATTGCAATTATTGAAAACTTATTGTGACATAGTGTTTAATTAGGTAACTAGATTTTTAATGCCAACTTTTAAAATTAATTTCGTTATTATGACATTTCAATAAATTAATTTAAAACGAATATCACTTAAAATGGGTGGCAGTAATAAAAAAAAATTTGAAAAGAAGTTTGACCCTGCAGACCATCCCTGTAACTTCCCGCTATTTTCGAGTTCAAAACGCTCAAAAAAATATAAAATATAGCAAGAAGTTTATTTTTTAGCTCTTCGAGCTCAAAAAAAAAACACTCTCGTTCACGATATCTCATGAACAAATGAACCGATTTTGATGCGATTTGCGGCAGTCGACGCAATTTTTTAACCTAAAAAAGTTATTTATTACAGAAAAATCGATCTCATAGGAATTTTACGAGCAATTTAAAAAAAACACTTTTTTACAAATTTTTCGTTCACGATATCTCGTGAACAAATGAACCGATTTTGATGCGGTTTGCGTAAATCGACGCAGTTTGTTAAGGAGAAGAGCTGATTAGATTTTGGAATTAATCGGTTTAGTAGTTTAGAAAATATATTACAAAAACAAATTTTTAAGAATTTTTTGACTTGTTTTTTTAAGATTTCTCAAAATTTTTTGGGCCGAATCGTTTCAAATTTTCAGAAAGTCTAAGTTCACCAAGATCACGTCAGATGCCGCAAACCGCGTTTCAGTCGGACACTCCGTTCAAAAGATATAAAAGGTTTACATACATACATACATACACACACACATACATACAGCCCTACGGACATCATCGCCAAAATAGTTTCAATAGCTTCCTAGGACCTCAAAACGTCGAGATCTGGCGAAAACTCGATTTTCGAAAATCGGTGTGAAACCAATAACTTCCCGATTTTTGAAAAAAAAAAAATTTTTTTTTAAGCGGGAAGTTAAAAAATGTCCTACAAAACTTGCTTATTTTTTAAAAATATTTTCAAACTTAGAGGGAAGCCGACGTTTTCGGGGGAAAAATATCACCATTCTATTCTTCATTATAGGGCTTTTATAATACAGATTTTTGACAACTCTCTACGACTAACCGTTTTCAAAAAAAAAACTTGTATAGTGTATATCTACGTAAATAAATTATTTTAATAGTTTTAAAATATATTTGATAGATATTTTTACAAATAGAAATTGAAAATCAATCTTCTACACCTCTATCACTTTATATTGAAAATATAAAAAGCCACAAATATGCAACACTTAAATTTATAAACGCAAAAATAATCACTGTTTGGTAGTATTTGTAACTTTGTGGACGAAAATTTTAACATGCGTATGAGGTGTTTCAGGATTGAAAGTAGGTTTTCCATTTTCTGGATTCCTGTATGCGATGTAAGGCAATTCAAATTCGGTTTTCATTCCAAGTTTATCACAAATTTTAGCAATATACGAGTTTGTGGCGACAACCGATATCAATTTGAAGCCAAGTTCAGAACCATAAGCTTTCGCAGATTCAATAAGCTTTGTAGCTATTCCTCCCCGTCGTACATCAGGCGCAGTCGCTAATACGGAACACTCGAATATTTTATTAACTTTGTATTTCCTGTGAAGATTAGGCATTCTTTCAATGTGAGCTAGGAAATGTAACAGTTTCTTAGCGTTAGGACACGCCACATTAGTTGCTAATCGATTGATGTTGTCGGCATCCCATGCACATTTTTTGCAATTGATCGCCGCGCCTAAAATAGAATCACCACTCAGCGGCTTTGCTACTAAAGTCATACCTTCACTAATCATATGATACACCTTATCTTCTAGTATCGGATTATACAGATAGTTTAAACCGGCTGATTTTAATACGGGCTCATCTTTAAAGAGCGACTGTCTCATTAGTTCCATTATCGTATCGTATTCACTAATGGCTGCACGACTTATTTCAAACTGGGGTATATTCAATTTTGATTTCGATTCAGACTTGACTATAGTAGAAACTGAACTTCCAGAATCACTCTTAAAATAAATGAAACTCTTGAAAAATGAATAAACTAGTCTTGAAATGAAATTTTCATTACGTCGGCAAACGTTGTACTTGTTAATTTGAAACATTTTAAGATTAGTATTTTGAAAATTTGTATTTTGAAAACATTTTGCACTACAGAAAATTTTATCATTAACAGTTTCTGACGTTTGACGTTTGTCAGTTAGAGTCGCTATGGAAAAATATTTATTAGGAAAGCAACACTAACTTTTTATTATTTATTTATCTAGCTACTAGAATAAGCCCTTTTTATGAGAGCTGTACCTTCGATTAACCACGAGTTGCAGCGCTTGTAGTAGGGATAAACATTACAGTAACCCCCCGCTTAACGCTGTTTCGTTTAGCGCTGTTTCGGTTTAGCGCTCTTTTATTTCAACCTGGGGATTCCCCGAAATTGTGCGCAGCGTATCTACATAACATCCGAAACAGTGTAGTAAGTTGTGTTTCTTGTTTGGTGAGGTGCTGTACGGACGCATTTTTATCATTTGAAACATTTGTTGACATTATTGTAAGTATAAATTTGACCACTATAACTGAAATTATAGACCAATTTATTGAAAATGATCCAAATTTTGACAGAAGTTCAAAAGCAAGACGGGGTGTTATAGATGCTTTATCCACTTATCAGCAACTTCTAACAGAACGCAAAAGGAAAACGCAAACTATATTAGATGCCTTCTTGACAAAAAGGCAGAAAATTGGAAACACAGAATAGGCTGAATGATCCGACTGACTTTTATTTATTTTTATAAGTATATTCGTTTATATTGTTTTTATTTTTGTAAGAAATAAATGTTTGGTTTTATTTTTATTAAAAAAAAAAACATAATTATTAAATTTAATACCTAACCAATTTTCTATCTATCTTCCCCTAACCCAGAGGTCCCCAAACTTTTTTGTCTCGTAGACCACTTGCCATGTTTTTCGGTTTTGGGTAGACCCCCTGCTTATCTGATAAAGATTTTTTGCAAATTCATTAATTTCAAATGTATTTTTGACAATCGGTATAGTGCTACTCACTTTGAACGATTTAAATTTATAACGGTAGTGAAATGTAGTGTGAAATGTTTAGTTTTATACATTTATTAATTAGATTTAAATTAAACGAATCAAATTAAAATTCACTTTCTGTTACATAAAATAACTAAGCAAAAAATAAATGCTTTTAGTGTGAGGGATGAACCTGATACTTTAATAATAAATTTTCAACATTTGGCATCAATTTACTTAGATTTAATCTTTAATCTCTTCGGTTAACGATATCCAGTTTGTTTCCTTTTTTGTTAGGAGATTCACTATCGTTGATCCCCATTTTCATTTCATGGACCCCCAATATTCTTTCCCGCTAACATAGACCCCTTGCAAGTTGTCGTCGACCCCTGGGGGTCGATATAGACCACTTTGGGAATCACTGCCCTAACCCCATTATTTACATGTTAAGATAGCCTCATTCTATTTCGGTACATTTTGTTAGACAGCAATATACATATGTATAAGTGTAAATATGAGGGAGTAACTAGCATGAAAGATATTGTGACAGCGTCGCAGTTGAACAAATAGTTAAATCTTTCAATTTAATTGGTTATTTGTCAAAAGTAAGTGGTAGTTATTAACTCTATACGCCATTAGTGTGATGTTGTCAAGTGTGAATACGTTTTTTTTTAAGTTCCAATAAAAATTGTAGAGAAAAAAAATCCGCGTAAGATTTTTTCCAGACCGGGTCGGATTGGACAACCCGTTTGCGAGATATCGCCATTTTAGTGCGCGTGATTTTGAAAAATTAAGTGCCATTATTTAAAGAACAATTGCAGCTTAATTTTCTTTCTATTACATAGGTACTAAAGACCCCTTCTTTGCACCGGAGGCTGGACGCGGTGAGTCAATTAGAACCGGCAGGAGAGGAGAAAAACGATTTTTTTAATCTCCCATAACTTTGGTTCTAATTGACTTATCGTCCTAAAACCGACGCCATTTTTTTCGTTTTTTTATCGACCTTCATGTGAAAAAAATGTTCTCCCGAACTCAAATGATGGTGGGCGAAATATATTGTTACATTAATTCTCTCTCTATGTAATATTGTGCAGAACATTACTTTTCCTTAGCTACGCAGGAAAATTGAATGTTATTATCAATTCTGAAAAATATTAATCTATCAATTTTCCTGCGTAGCTAATGCTAATTTCATAATTTTTATTTTAAACGAGTTAGTATACCATTCTGAATTTTTGGGTACTTATTGTAGGTATATTAAGAAATAGTTTGACAAAATTTAATTCATTTATGGGAGATTTGAGATAGGTACCCCTCATACATCCTTAATACCAATTAATGTAGAAAAATATAAAAAGCGCGTGTTAAGACACACCCTGTATATAGCAGCGTACGACGAAGCGACAATGATGATAATGTTATTATATTATAACATATTTTAAACTTTCATTTCCTCGAGCGTTCAGTGTACAGCGTTCAGAATTCAACATCGTAAGATTCTCTTGAAAGTCATCTTCTCTTTATTCTGAACGCTGCACAACATTATAATATAGCAATATCACGTTCATAGGCTTCTCTATACTCGCAGCGTCTGTTTTTCCCAATTAATCCTTTGTACTTTTATTCCAGAATAAGTTTTTAAGGGTCGTTTTCATCTTTCGTTAAAAATAAACTATATTTTACTACATAAAAATATAATGACGTAAGCCACAAGAACTTATCATATTATAATATTTACTTTGTTACGCTTTAGTTATCTTCTTATTTTGAAGTAAAACTTCTTTAGACGCGACTTGAGAATAAGTCATTTCTTTTCTGAGACGTAACGTGTTTGTGCAGTTTCCGCTATATTTAAAGACATCGATTGACAGATGGCGGCATCAAAACGTATCTATAGAAACCATCTTGAACGAAAGGTGAAGCATGGTAACGGACGCAAACCAATTTTATGTGATCGGTTTCCGCTATTTAAAGGCATCGACCGACAGATGCCGGCATCGTAGAAACCATCTTGAATGAAAGGTGTAACATAGCTACGGGCGCAAACGATTAAACATAGTCAACGTAATTTAATTTACGAGTGATTTAATTTGTGAGTGAATACTTCCAAACAAGTGAGAGTGGTGAAAACAAAGTAAAAAGAAGTTTTATTTCAACCGCGGGTAAAGGTTACACACACTCATTTAAATTTTTTTTTGAAAGAACACAATATTAATTCTTAGTATTGTGTACTTAGACTAGAAAAAAGTGGATATAAATTTTTTTAAATTGCTACGTTTTCGTTGAATTTTTTCATCTGTAGACAGACAGATAAATTTTTATTTGCGTGGCCAAACAGTGGATACAAAAGAACATTAAATAAATATAGTATAAAAAAAACTAAAAAACACGCTTTTATAGCACATCGAACTGAAAAGTGAAAAATAATTCTTAATATAAGCAGAAAATAATAATGAACAAAAAATATTAGTAATATTGTGAAAAAAGCGTGAGGCTCTTTGCGCCATATTTTTCGTATATCGAGCGCCTCACACTTTTTTCACAATAACACTACAATTTTGTTCATTATATTAGTTGGATGTGCTATAAAAGGCTTTATTGATCAGGATAATGAGATAAACTTATCAAATTATTGTATTGTCGCCGGTTCTTGTTAAGTGTGCAAAGTTTAAATTAAATATGATTCTACAAGCTACCATATAATATTAAGATGGGCGCTGTGAGTTCTGAACTTATTTCAAAATGCGACAGAGACTTTTTTTGCAAATAAAATTTCGCAAACTTAAACATTCAAGGCTTGGCTAGGCCTCACTACTCTTAAGCCAGGTCTTCGATTTTGTATTGACATTGAGACATTTACAAACGAAGTGTTATACAAATTTTCACGCTGCTTCAAACACCTAACCAAAAATGTTTGATAACTCTCTTACTAAAAATATATAATTTTGGTTGGCGGACTGTCGAAAGAAAACGACTTGTGTTTTAAATATAATTATTCATATTTATTTTTTATTTTTTCTGCTTGATAAACTTTATCAAATCTATTTTCGAACCTAATATAAAAGGAACCATTGTGAGAGGAAAATGTCATGTCAATTTACGAATATTCGACTATAAAAAACGAAGCAGAAATATGTTCAAAGTAACATATGTTTGGTCTTTGAAGATGTGCATCTAAGTGAAAGGGAATCAAAATACAATATTTACATCAATAATACTGGAGACAATATCAAAGTTTCTGAATTTTTATTCCTTAAATTCGCTTTTAGGAAGTAAATAAATACTTTTAAAGGGGATAAATCACATGAAAAAATCATCAACTTAAAAATAATTTGAGTAATCCTATACTAAATTTTAGAATTATGTAACTGGCAATAAGTTAAAACAAACGCCAGCGAGTTTAACACACACGAGTCTAAATATCATTCTGTCGAAGATACATATTTTTTGCACGCCACCCCCTATAAAATAGCTAGTTTACACTTCATTTTCAGCATATTTTCAAAAATTTCGACAGCTTACTATTGAATGAGCTCCACTTCTATTAATAAGCTGAGGGACAGTCGTAGGCACACTCATGACCATCAGTGCTGGATTAACCCATAAGCAATATTAACAACTGCTTAGGGCATCACGTCTCAGAGGGCACCAAAAATTACAAATCAGAAACAAAAAGTACCTACCCAGACCGTGTCTTTTTTTTCGTTATGTTCTCAAACATTTGATCTATTGATATATAAAACTGTCTTTAGAAGTATAGAAGTAAAAAATAAATGGTAAGTAATTTATTTCTGAAAATTAAAAGGAAAATGTCTTATTTTATCTTAAAAGTTTTTTTTCAATTAACTGTATAAAAATGCTCACGGGCCGATTTTATACACAGTCAAATTTTCAAAGAGAGCATTGATTGTAAAATTCAATTTTTTCCAAAAATTCTTCGCTTTTTAACTTTTTTCTATCTATTTCAAGTTTATGAAATTTATAATTTGAAAAAGATTTTTTTTATAAACTTTACATGACAGAGATAGATAATATTAGATTTTTTCAATAAATAAAATTATCGATAATTTTATTTATTGAAGAGTTCTGATCAGACGTTAATAGCCCAGGGTATTTAATTTAAAATTTAAAATAAATCAACCGTCGATTTTCTCAACATGATAAATAGCAGAAAAATAGTAGTAATCGAAGAAAAATACAGTAGAAAAAATCTGGCTTGGGCAAGGTAGGTAAAAAAATTCATTAAGTGGCCTAAAAGTGATATTTCAAGATTTAAGCAGTTAAAAAATTTTTTTCCGAGAACATAAAAAATATCACGTTGTAGTGTTTAAAAAGACAAAAAAAATGAGCTTTGTAGACTTTAAATCGGCTGAAAATTGTTGGCAGAAAAAATTAAAAACGACGAAAAAGTGCCATTTTTCACCATTTAATTGCCAGGGCCCATTCCATCGCAGAGACTTCGTTCAAAGCTTAAATTGTAGCATTTGGTGGCTACTATATTAGGACAAAATTTCGTTAAAATCCATACGCAAGTTTTTGCGTTATTCCCGTTTAAGTGAAAACAGGTGCTTCTGTAAATCTTCTGCCATATGGCTCATAATGGTCCTAGGGTAAATATTCGAACGGTTTTCTGTTGGGGAAGAGTTACTCTACAGCCCCTATATATGAAAATGGTGTAATTAGTACGCAAGTACTTTAAAAACGCCTTCGAAAATCGGCTTTTCCGAGCTCCGAGCGCTCCCGCTGGAAAGTGAAGGGGAAACGGCGGCAGAGTGGGGGAAGCTAATAATTAATGTAACCATTATTTAATTTTTTTACAAATAAATTTGAGTTATCGCAAATTGTTAATACATAAATTATTTTTTTATTAACATATCCTATGTAACAATTACCAACATGCAATTGGATAACATTAAAAAAGGTATGGAAGTGACACTTGCATGGACTCAGAAATACGCTGATTATTCATATTTTCAAAAACTATCACTTTAAAAAAAAAGGAGCATTTTCATACAGTGGTTGCCGAGTTATCAGTGTTTTTACCGGTACTTGCAATTTGAACGCGCGAGCTGACGTTTACTGCTGACACTGCTGCGAGAGGCTTCCCCCACTCTGCCTCCGTTTCCCCTTCACTTTCCAGCGGGAGCGCTCGGAGCTCGGAAAAGCCGATTTTCGAAGGCGTTTTTAACGTACTTGCGTACTAATTACACCATTTTCATATATAGGGGCTGTAGAGTAACTCTTCTCCAGCAGAAAACCGTTCGAATATTTACCCTAGGACCATTATGGGCCATATGGCAGAAGATTTACAGAAGCACCTGTTTTCACTTAAACGGGAATAACGCAAAAACTTGCGTATGGATTTTAACGAAATTTTGTCCTAATATAGTAGCCACCAAATGCTACAATTTAAGCTTTGAACGAAGTCTCTGCGATGGAATGGGCCCTGGCAATTAAATGGTGAAAAATGGCACTTATTCGTCGTTTTTATTTTTTTCTGCCAACAATTTTCAGCCGATTTAAAGTCTACAAAGCTCATTTTTTTTGTCTTTTTAAATTTAAACACTACAACGTGATATTTTTTATGTTCTCGGAAAAAATTTTTGTAACTGCTTAAATCTTGAAATTTCACTTTTAGGCCACTTAATGAATTTTTTTACCAACCTTGCCCAAGCCAGATTTTTTCTACTGTATTTTTCCTCGATTACTACTATTTTTCTGCTATTTATCACGTTGAGAAAATCGACGGTTGATTTATTTTAAAAAACAGCTATGTTTTCTGTAAATACCCTGGGCTATAATCAAAGATTTGAATATTAGATTTTTTTAGACTGCTGTTTGAGATGAGGGCCCATAGGCTAGAAACGCTTAGTAATCCAGTCAACGAAGAAAAAATAAAAACAATAAATTGTGTAGTCTGGGTTATTATTTCAAATGATAGGGGTTATACCCAGGTATAACATATTAAAAGTCCCCAGCGGGGGGGCACTTGCTTTGGGCGGGAGGGGAGCAAATAGGTCTCATTTTTTGCTTCTTCGTGATTCTCTAAAAAACCATGCGTTTTAGAAAAGAGAACCTCTTATAAAAAATAAAGCTGATTAAATTTTCTACAAAATGCCGTATAATTTTTTTTTTAGATTTATTAATAAGGGAGATACGGGACCCGTTAAGAAATAGATTGGACGGAGACAAAGTTGCAAAGCTATTGTTTATTAAATATAATTTGCTACTTCTGGAGTCAATTAATTTGATTTAATTTGCTAACTGTTATAAAAATGTGATTATTTTTATTTGTGACACCTAGGTATATTTATTATTTTTTAATTGAAATTAAAGAGGCTGACTGCTTAATGTTTGTAGTGTTTGTACTATATTTTTTTATTGCCTGCCCTTAACACATCTTTCTTCTCCCACCATCTCCGACTCCGATCCCGGTTCCGACTCCGAAAAACCAAATTTAAAAACTCCGACTCCGACTTCGGTTCCGATAAAACCACCTCCGTAACATCCCTAATTTCAACATGAACCAAAAGATAACTAATGGTATATTGGATTGAATGTAAGGAAGAACCTTCATCTATAATTTGTTATAGCTCAACGGAATAAAAACATTAATTTTCGAAGGCAATAATACTTTATTTTCAGTTTGTATCACATTTATATCCCTTGCATTTCCTTTTGTATTTGTCATAAATATACAATTAATATATCATTTTGTAAGAAATTTAATAAGCTTCATTAGGTTTTAAGGTTTTTTTTCCTACGACGCTTAGTTTTTGAAATATTTAGGAAAAACTAAAATATGGGACATACCCCCCCCCCGCCTCAAGCAAGCGGCCCCTGGCTGGGGACTTTTGGTATGTTGTACCTGGGGGTCAACCCTATTATAAAAAATATTAATCCAGACTACACAATTTTTTGCATTTATTTGCCAATTTCGGGTCTTCGTTAACTGAACTATAGGGCATCCAAGGAGTCTTAATCTGGCACTGATGACTGTAAATTACTATGGAATTGGTATAGTGTGGCCCGTTTTATTTTTCATCCTAGGTCACGTTATCTGCTTGAAAACTTGCCAATAAAGTACCTATTTTATAAGGGATAGTGTAAAAAACTTTAATACATACTTAGAGAACCATAATATTATGATTCCAAACATTCACTGCGCGAACAAAAATATGAATAGAGTGGATTGCTAATTACAGCAATCGTTGCAATAAAACATTCCGATATTTTACTTTAGTGTTCATAATATGACCCCCGATAATTAAATTCATTCTCATCGACTATAATGCTATTGCCAGTTGATATAATGTATATTAGAACATGCGATTGATACAAAAAACACTTGATAAACTAGGGCTGGACGCTTTTCGTTCTTAAATTTACAGTGAATTTAGGAACAGCTATACTCAGCACTCAAGTAGGTACAATTTATAAGTTTATGGAATTTACGCATATGAAAGTACTAAATATTTTAATAGAAATGTTAAAAAATTGTACAATACAAGGTCAAATCAACTTAGTATTAAACACAACACAGTCTTTTAAAAGGGCGTAGATAAGGGGGGGGGGCTAAATGAGGGTAATTACCTCCAGGAAAATAATAATAAAAAAATAAAACTGAAAATAATACGAATACTTGGCTAAAAAACAAAATTTAGAAATACTTCTTGAAAAAAAATTTGCAAAATTGTTTTAGGAATTAATATTTTGCTTGACACCTTTCTTCGTGAGTATTCTTGTGTGATCAGTGATATTAATAAAAAATATTGATTTTTTTGCTTTACCCCCAGAAAAAAAATATCTACGCCCTTGCGCTTTTATAAAAAAAATCCAATGTACAGCAGCCATAGAATCTTTAAGAAACTGCCTGTGAAAGTTAAAGAATATGTAACAAATACCAAAAAATTTAAAGAAGCTTTTTTAAATTACCTAATTGATATTACACCGACAGCAGTGTTTTTCGAAGTGTGGGTCGCGAACCCCTGGGGGGTTGCAAAACCTCTACAAGGCGGCACAGGGTCGCGAAGCCTCAGTAAAAAAACAAAGTTCAAAAAAATGTATTAAGAAAATGTTAATTAACGAGCATTTATTGTAGACTAACACAAATTAACAAAATTAATCGATGTCTGTTTTAGGTAGATACTCAATTATGTATTTAGCAGATATTTAACTATAAAAATAAATAAAAATGTTATACGGATTTGATATTTGTTATATAATAAAATAAACTATACTGATTAGGAACAGCGGAGGGTAGGGGTCCCACAATATTTTTTCATACTAAGTGGGTCGCGCCATGAAAAAGATTGAAAAACACTAAAGAGATATTTTGTAATATTATTGTAATTGACTCTTTCGTATCCCATCTGGGATAAACAAATATAATATATTACTAGCGATCCCGCTCGGTTTCACTAGAGTGCAAAAGAACGAATGGATGGGGAGGGACATGAGTACGCACATTCACTTAGTTTACCGAGATGAATGTTGTGTCCAAATTTCATGATGATCGGAGTTACCGTTCAAAAGTTTTTGTCGGGCGGACAAATTTTGAGTTACACTTTGCAACATTTTTCATTGATGCTCCGCTCCTATTGGTCGTAGCTTGATATTATATAGCCTATAGCCTTTCTCAATAAATGGGCTATACAACAAAAAAAAATTCAATTCGAACCAGTTATAGTCCCTGAGATTAGCGCGTTCAACCAAACAAATAAACAAAAAAACTCTTCACCTTTATACATTAGTATAGATTATTATTATTATTAAATGAACACAAAACAAAGTTCATGTGCATGAAAACTCTTCAATCCAAAAACGACCAGCATATAGATCTTTCCATTAATAACTGTCATATAGAAAGGGTAGAAGTCTTCAAATTTTTAGGAATTTATATGAATTCAAATTTAAAGTGGGATGAACACATACTGCACGTTCGCAATGCAATTTCTAAAAAATTGTACGTTGTGAAAAAAGCTAAATTTCTGTATAAAGATATTTCTATCTTAAGATCTATCTACTTCGGTTATATTTATCCACAGTTGAAATATGGGATTATTGGGTGGGGTAATAGTCCACATTGTAAAAACATTTTCATTCTGCAAAAAAAAGTTATTAGAGCAATGTATAGTTTAAAATGGAACGCTTCATGCCCAGATATTTTTAAAAGTAAAAAAATGTTAACCGTGCCATGTATCTACATCTATTGTTGCATTGTTTTTGCTCGCCAAAACATAACCAATTTTACAACTGTAGACACTATTCATTCGCATGATACTCGCACGAAATTTAGGTTAATAACACCTATGGCAAATAATAATATTTTTAAATATAGTCCGTCAAATATTTCAGCCCATTTATACAATATACTGCCTGCAGAATGCAGAAATTTAGCTTCTTTCACAAAATTTAAATCTAAAGTTAAAAGCCTACTTGTCAATAATGCATTTTATTCTCTTGACGAATTTTATTCTTATTTTAAATAGTATTATGTCTCTGTGTAATTTTGACTAGTCAAATATACTGTATATGTACAGTTCTATTGACAATAAAGTTCATATTCATATTCATATTATTATTTTATGGATCTTATAAATGTATTTA
This sequence comes from Xanthostigma xanthostigma, assembly GCA_963575645.1. Lineage (NCBI taxonomy): Eukaryota > Metazoa > Arthropoda > Insecta > Raphidioptera > Raphidiidae > Xanthostigma > Xanthostigma xanthostigma. The sequence continues at coordinate 22,660,688 of OY754468.1, forward strand.
TTCAACACGCGTGAGTAATATGTAATTTCGGGGCCCTGCTAAACGTGGGAGAAATAATATATTACTTCACTAGTGTAATAATGAATTTTCTGGCGTGGGAGAAATAATATATTACTTCACTAGTGTAATAATGAATTTTCTTGACCAATAGAAACTCAGTAGCAAGCCCAAGCGCTAAATAATGAAAAAAACTGCAAGCAGCTTCTGGACCAATAGGAACGTGGTAGGCGGTATTGTATATATGAAAACAGCATCGCAATTCAGCGAAAGTCAAGGCAATCTTGTGTTTATACACTGACGTTGGGTACGTCAATCAATGAAGTGATTTATTATTTTTCCCTCTTTTATCAGGGCCCCGATTACATATTACTCCTGCTAGTTGAATAAAGTATTATGTGCGACTATTGATCGAAGGAGAATATTCCACTCGCGTGCGTTTTACCGCACTCGCTGCGCTCGTGCGGCAAATTTCACGCTCATGGAATCTTCTCCTTCTCTCACTAGTCGCACAATATACTATTAAATTGAATTAATTTAATAATAACATACCGCCGTTTTTTTTTAATATTATTTTCTTCTGTTCTTACACTGAAATGTTCCGTTCGTATTGACATTGCTGATTATGTCAGAAGATGTAGAGGCCAATAAACCATATATTAAAAAAACAAACATTATTTTAGATGCCGTAGTACTATTCATATAATTTTCGCCTGATGTGATACACATCAAAATGTTGCAGATTTAGGTAATAATAAAAACACTGTGCTTTCTTATCCAAACCGTCTTTTCAACGCTGCCAAAAATGAACTGCAAAAAGTGAATTTTATACGAAATCCTAATAAGAAATGATTTCGAATGATCTGAAATAAATTTTTCTAAATCGGTCCAGCCGTTTTTTATGTGAAACATCTAATGTCGCTTTTGATTGGAAGTAAAACCAATTCAAGTGGGACGTGTTACGTTTCAACTTGCGGGACGCTTTGCATGGGACGTTTTATGTTTTATGTGTATACGTTGAAGATCTGTGTGTTAGTGCTTGTTGTGTGTGTGTTGTGGCGAACACGGCATATTATGTTGGTACTATAAATTTCATTAGATGGCAGGGCGAAATTTAGTTACTAGAATTTCGTTAGATGAAAAGGCAAAATTTAGTTACTAGAATTTTACTTAAATTTATGTGGCACATCTGCCAGGCGTTCCACGACGGTTCACAATTATTTTAAAGAAAATGACTGCATTTTAGGATTTCTTCAAAAAGATTTATGGGGTCTAATTTGTCCTGGTGGCAAAAATAGATTAAGTTTGTGTAATGATTAAAATGCGCCCACTTTTCTGTGTTAATAATAAATATTTTAAATGTAGCCCCAGCCCACCCCTTGTCGCAGCAGCCGACATGCCATACACAGTAGCAACTGTAAGTAGACTCGTTCCATTAAAGTCTCTGAAATGGTTAAGGATTAGTTATAAAGTTGTGTTTTACTCACTTTGAATTACACATTGGGAATAAAGTTATACGAAACTGTAGTTATCCTTCTATGTTTTCGTGTAGAAATACATTATTGGTAGTTGGTACCAGGGCCTGGTCGGCAGGCCGTCATCAAACCTGAGAACCTTATTAACCCAACACATACCGTGTCTACTACTATTTGTGTCTATGGGTCAGGAAAAGATCACGCTCGATATTGGCAGTATGTAATTGAGGTATTAACCCTCTGAGGACGGACTCAGATTACGAAACTGTTCACGCACTTCAAAGATTCCTCTTTATTTCGGCTCTCATAGTCCGGGAGGTGGTGTCAAAATTTATCAGTGATTTATCTCCGACTCAAATGTAATTGATTGAAGAGTTACTCTGTTCGAAATTGAAAGTCAGTCAGCGCACCCGCGGTGGGTGTGGGCGTGGGAGGCTGTGAAACTCGTCGGAAAAATTATGAAAAAAAGTGATAAATCTGCCGATGAAAATTTGTTAGATTGTAAATAATTGATGATTAAACGCGAAAATACACGTCAGTCACTTTCCCGACGGGGGAAACATCGTCAGTCAGAGGTTTAAAGCCTTTAAAAGAATAATAATCTCAGTGTTTGAATTTAAAATCGATATTTTCAGAACGAATAGTAGGAATAGAATGTTTCAGTTCCTACTATTCGTTCTGAAAATATCGATTTTAAATTCAAACACTTGAGATTGATATTCTTTTAAAGGCTCTGAAATTCTCTGACTGACGATGTTTCCCCCGTCGGGAAAGTGACTGACGTGTATTTTCACGTTTAATCATCAATTATTTACAATCTAACAAATTTTCATCAGCAGATTTATCACTTTTTTTCATAGTTTTTCCGACGAGTTTCACAGCCTCCCACGCCCACACCCACCGCGGGTGCGCTGACTGACTTTCAATTTCGAACAGAGTAATGGTTAAACTCTTCAATCAATTACATTTGAGTCGGATATAAATCACTGATAAATTTTGACACCACCTCCCGGACTATCATGGCATAACATCTTTAAATTTAACTGTCCAACCTTATAGAAATATTTTGAAATGAGAATTTTTACGTTTTGATTTTTGATATTTATTTGAAACGGATAAATTATTAAATTCTTATTTTAGCAATATATTATCATTATTTGACATTCGTACTGATAATTTTTAATTTTAAAAGAGTGAACAAAAACTCGAAGTAGAAGTGAAATTTTTAGCGGTTTATTTAAAAAAAAAAGAGTACATTACACCACAAGGGCCTAAAGTGTGATATTCTTGCCCTGCGCGCCATGATACTCTCGGCTTCGCGTCAGGCATCATTGCGCGCAGGGCAAGGTTATCACCATAGAGATATAAGTATTAGAGTACGCTAGCGGGTATGCTTGCTATAAGTGAAAGTGTCTGCCGTTCAGAGACAGAACGCTGCAAACGTTCCGTATCATTATATATGTTTACTCAAATCAGCATTGTTTTGTATCATTAGTTACCATGGAGATAAGGAACTTTTCTCTCTCTGAATAGCAGACACTTTCATGGCTTACTCGCGTACTCTAGTATAATATCTCTATGGTTATCACACCTTCGGCCAGTGTGGTGTATACTATTTTTCTTCATATCTCGGTCGTAAGCACGCTTATTAAATACATTAATTAATTACGTATTAATTACATAAAAACACATAAATTTCAGGCAAGTTTTCAATTTATTCGTAAATACACAAATGACTGCTGTTCGAGATTATTATCTAAAATGTAATAGGGTTGCTGTGGCAACGACATCTTAACAATAGTTGAATATCTGTTTTTGCTTTACGACCGCCCGAACGTACGAACTTTCCGCATTTGGGCGTGTTATTCCACCAAGGAATAAATGTTAGACTTCTGGCGTTACAATTGGTGACGAAAGTAGGCACTTTCGATCGAGGTATGAAGAAAAAACATTAACTGGTGTACGAATTACCAAATAAATTAAAAACCTGTTTCAAAAACAGAAGACAAATTAATTTCTCAAATTGGCTTAAGTCTAATTTTTGATAACTATATCTCGAATTTTTGCATCCACTTTTAATTATCAATATCTCGAAAATTGGCAGCGTGTCAAAAATAATGGCAAATTGCTGAAATAAAAATTTAATCAAAAAAATATTGGAGGAGAGTGCCATTAAAAAAGACGATCACGTTGTTCAAGAAAGAGGTGGGGAAAAAGGACGACTCTCAAAAATATTTCACGTTTAAAAAACTAAAATCACGTGTCCGAGGATTTTGAGTGCAGGCGACTTGTAACATTTTTACATAGATTGTTTCAGATTTACAGATCGCTGCACACGGGCCTGGTTTTGCTGACGCAATAACGAGAACGAAACCGTGATTTCAATCAATAATACATAATATGTTGTATGTAAATTTAATAAAATATTATAATTAAGATCGCGGTGTAACTAACTGAAACCCAATATGCTTGTGTATAAATATATAGGCAAGTTTAAAACGCAAAATCTACTAATTATATTAACGAGATGCACAATATGCCGTGCTACAACTTCTATGAAATTTAATAGTTTCATGACCGACATTATATAGGTACATGCCTACTATACACACCTATAAGTATTATCTAATGTATGTATCTACTAGCAGTGACTATGAGTGTAGTGTTTGTCACAAGTAATGAGCATAAAACATAATCCTTCCTCAAAGCCGGAGCAGTTTGTTAACAATATAATAATTACCGTCGCAGTCGACTAGCTCCGACATACATATTATAGTTTTTGTCAACTTTGTGAATTTAACTTTGTTTATATCCTGATGTATGCGTGGATACATGCTAAAATCGTATTAAATTCGAAGAGGCAAGGGCGTGGCTTCGACTGTACAAAAAATATTTAAGAATTTAATGTCGAAACATTTCAGTTAGAACTTGGATAACCTTTTAGTATAAAGAATATTAAATGTACTATTCAGTGACGTAACAATAGGGTGGCAGAACGGGGAAAATGCCACGTGCCCCCGGCCAGAGGGGGTTCCCGGCCTGAGAGGCTGTTAGAGGAACCTAAATTTTGTAAAAAACATTAATTATGTATTTAATCAATTTAAGTTAGGTAGGTATTAACTCAAGAACATACACGAATGTACTTTACTTCGTGATTTATAAAAATGAAACTACAACGTTAAGCTTTTTTATATTAAGGGAGGGCCCCATCTGATCAATTTGTCACGAGTGTAGTTACGCCACTGGTACTATGGTTGAAAAAACAATAATTTATTAGGCTGGCGCGCTGGCTGCGAAGATAGAAATTATGTCACTGCGGGGTCGCGTGGGTGCAGGTCACAAGATGAATTTCAAAATTAGGACCCGAACTATTTTTCGTGCTTGTTTTGAGCAAGAATAGGAAATAGTATCTTGTCATGCCGGCACTTCACATGGCTATTTGTATTTGTGTATTTGGCATATTTGGCAAACAATTACCAAGTGTGGAGGGTCTATTTGGCAAAGTGTTGGCCTTATTTGCCTATTTGACAAATAAGGCCAATACCAAATACGCGTTACCGTGCGCTTGTCGGTTTTTAGAGGCACGTCAAAGGAGTCAAATAGGCAAATAAACCGTCCACACAATGGCTATATTCAGAAGCGCACGCGCCGTGAACCTGTACGGACGTGCAGTATTTTCGTGTCTGTGGTGTGAGCGAGAACTGGAATAATAATATTGAAAATGAATTGGGACAATGAAACAGTGCTAAAATTCCTGGAATTTTGAACCTGCGTTTTGCTGCCAAATGTTTGTGTGTTTGCTATTTGACTTTCATGTGTGGATGGTCGTATTTGCCTCTATTGGCATGTTTGTCTTGAACGTCATATATTTTTCCAAATACAACAAACACCCAATAGCGAACACAAATAGCCATGTGAAGTGCCACCTTTACGTGAACGACATGGGCAAACATTCGCAAACAAACATGGCGTCACACATAAAAGCCATTACACGATATCATACTGACAATGAGTTCGACTAGCACCCTAACAAAGTCGATATCGTTTTTTATTCGTGAGATTTCGTGTAACAACCACCTTTTTGCAGTAATAGTAATAGTAATTTGAATTCAAAAAAACCGGCTGAACCGATTTTAATAACATTTAGTCTGGATTATATTGACGTTAATGGGTTTGGATTAACATCGTAGCGAATCGTTTAGCTGCAGTCAGAGAAGTTTTGGATGCCTGAGGATGCAAAATTCTGGATTGAATTCTTTGTTGGCTATAATAATAATTAAACACCGTTCTGTCGAAACTCAATCTATATATCTGTGATTGATCTAGGGTCGGGCGCAATGTAAATTATTCATGTAAAGCCTGCTTTAATCATTCAATTGTCATCAATTATGTCACGTTAACAAGTACGTTTGGATATAATTATGCAATTTAAATTGTTCTGAATTTATTACAAATCAAGTGTAGTAGTTTTTTGCTATTACGGCGTGTAAATATATTTATTTGGTATTGAGATTAAGATGAAAAAAGTAATTCGAAATAATTAGAATAATAACAAAGGCCTTTTTTAAAATCTACCCGGCTATGCCAGGATAGGATAATTAGTATAAATTAATATTAGATTAATAAAAGACAACTAATGAGCAAGAAAAAAATTCTGCCAAAACATTGAAGCTCTTTAATTTTATTGGAGGCATGTATTAGAACTTTAATTATTGAAAATAATTTGGTTTTATTAAATGAAAGTTGTTTTTTTAAGTTTCCAAAATTATTTATTTTTCAAAAATTTAGCTTATGTAATTACAAACTCTCAAAATCTAAAAGATATTAATTCAGTGCGTTAGATATTAATTTTGATCTAATAGGATTTTGATTTGGTTTTAAATAATCAAGTACAATTTTCTATTTTATTAATAGACGATTTTTAAGATGAATCTACATGAATTGTATTAATACTCGTGATATTAGATTATCTTGTTCGTTTTTTCTTTTAAATAATTTTTATTTTATATTGTTAATGTTTTTGAAGCTGTATACTGCATGAATTCATTTTAGATCTTTGATAGGATTTGCAATAGTTCCAAGCGGCTATTACATAATTATCTACAAAGTGTAAAATAACTACGTAAAAATAATTATGAACAGGGCCAGCATTGTCCGTGTTTATATAATTGATTACAAAATCTATGAACTTTGTAGTAATAATAAAATGTTATTTAAACTCACCAGTATAACAGGAAGATTGCACCTGTAAAAGAAAAAATTATATTATTAATGAAATTCCATATAAATATTCTTGGTTCACCAGTGATTAGATCGCTATATTATGAACTTTAATAATTCAAACATTTTAAATATATTTATAATTTGTTTATCATAGTCTGGACTTTGGACACCATATTTTGTGGTCAGACGCAAACAATAAATATTCTAGGTTAGAGTACTGTAACTCGATATGCAAAATATCCATTGGAAATACACAATTATTATTTTAAATAACATATAACAGTATTATTAGCCGTTTTAAGGTAGTACGAGCACCAAGGCAATTTTAAATAAAAGGCTTGATTTTTTTATATGAAGTTGGACTAAGTCTAAACCAATTCTGAAAATTTTAGGGGGGATTGCTCGTTTATTTAAATAAATACATGACTTCAAAAGTAGGCATATTTAACATTGGCTTTATGGTAAAACGGTAGATGGATGATATGTGTTCATTGATTTCTCCAAAACTAGTCGGTGGAAATTGAAAAAAAACTATTTAAATTAAAGTTAAAAACTTAATAAATTATTGAAAACAAAAAAAAAACCGTTGTGCCCGATTAATTAAAGCGTTATTTAATTAAAAAGATTAAATATCTTTTTAATTAGTCGGGCACAACGGGTTTTTTTTGTACTACCTTAAGTGCGGAAAATAGATTTTTAAAAATTATTTTTTTTGCGCAGTGAAAAGGGGAAGGCGTTTGGGGGGAGTTCTTTAAAAAACAATTACGGGGTCGTGTATACAAAATGAGATAGTAATACAGTAATTCTACACCATTGTTATGACGTATATTACTGTACATATTGCGATTTCTGTTTGGTTAGATTAAAAAAATAACAGTGAAAGACGAAAAGTTTGTACGTATTTTTGAGGAAATTTGTGAATAATCCGTAAAGTTTCTTTCTTGTAACGTCAAAATTTAGCGTTTTCTATGACTAAAAAAAAATTCAAAATTTGGGCACATCGAGTTATCGTACTGGGCTCAATATTTTATTCTATTCTAATTAATGTGGCCACTTTCGATAAATCGCGATTAAGAGGATGCACGCCTAATCATTGTTGATTAATGGAGGAGGGGCTGATCCTGTAAGTCGATTAAATTCAAACTTGGTAATAAATTTTTGAGTAAAATTATGATAGACTCCAGTTTATTTTTGGCGCATTTTAGGCGAACAGTTAAAGAAATAATATTTTTTTGAAACAATTGTTTGTCACAAAGAAGAAAAAAATGATCAATATCTGGTGATAAAATGTTCACTGTAACTACATAATATAATTTCTAGCTCTAAAAAACTGAAATCAACTATTATACTTTTACCTATTTTTGAACACTTCCAGAAACATTGAGGTTTGGAATATTCCGAATGATTTCAAACTGTACTTAACAATAAATTAGAAAATGTTTAAAACTAATTTAAAAGAACTAATTTTAATTATTACATTTTTGAAATCTTTTTATCTCAGAAATCTCACTTCAAAGTAATGAACTTTACCAAAATTCTTCTAAAATACGTTTTCAATTCTAAACACATCCTTAAATTGAAGATGTTTCGATGTATAACACATAAAACTCAAAGATATGACAGTAGCTCAAAGATAATAGACACTTTTTAGAAAACACAGTCAGAAAACAAATTCACGACTACTTTAGAACGTCTAAATCAAATATCTCCGATACAATAATCTGAATTGAACAGGAATTAACATAATTGGACGAACTGTTATACAATTTATCTTTTTCAATAGCGCAGACAGACATCTATTAAGTTAATGAAATAAATACAAGGAGCCGAATTTTGAGTTGTGAAATCGAAAATATACAGTGTGTCCGCGGAAACGACTCTTGTATAAGGTAAAAAATTTTCGATTTAAATTTTAATTTTTTTGGTGTTAAGCCCTCTTAAGTTCAGTTTTGAGAATCTTTGAAATTTTCAAAAAACATATTTGTCCCTAGAGTAAAGGGTCTTTTGTGTTGCAAATATGATGAAAAATTATTGGAATAAGTTGACTAGAATCGACAACTTAAGCCCTTATAGCAAACTTGAAAATCCTCGGTCAACAATGATTTTTCATTTTTTTCCCCGAGATAAGTAATTTTTGACGTGATAACGTCTTATAAATTGATGAAACACCGGCTGCATGCACGAAAAAGTGTAACGTTCCGAAAAGTGTAATTCATAAAAGTATGCAATTTTTCATCAATGTTTCTTTATCACGTAAAACTATCGTCCGTAAACCGACTTTACAGACAACCAATTTTTTTAAAACAGATAAGTATGTCAAAATTTAATTTAGAAATGTTACTTGAAATCAATCGTATCCTAAATTTTAAAATCCTCAGCCAACTTTGATCTCTCACATTCTCTTTTATGTTTATATTAAAGAACTTTAAAATTTGGGATACCTGAAACCTAGATTTTATTCGTAAAATTAAGTAAAAGAGATTGTAATTTATTATCATTTTTATTTAGAATGTCTTTATTTTCATTACTTAATCATCAAAATTCAGAATTTTTAAAGTACATCCCAATCGAATTTCGATGAAATTTTAAATATGCATAATCTTATACTTCCTGTTTTTTGTTTATTTATTCATAGACTACCTGGTTACCTGCGACTTCGTCCACAAGGGCTTTAATTTTTTTGCGTGGAATAAAAGTCCCATCAAAATCGGTCTAGCCGTTTCGGAGATTAGCCAAAATCAGACAGACAAGAATTTAGAAATTGTTTTTGTTATAAGAAGTACCTACCGTATGTACTTTCATATGCATTTTGTAAAAAGCTGTTATTTTGAAATTACAGACAGACACGTCAATTTTATTTATTTGTAATAGATTTAATTCGTTTTGCATCAGGGCGCAGCCGGGATGAGCAGCTACTAAAATAAAAAAAAAAGGATTTCTTGGGTCCAACATATTTATCAACATGACTAGTATGATTTTGTAAATTAGAAATTAGGATTCTCATATACAATGCATGTTTCTCTACATACAATAGCTATATCCTTTCATCCACTCCTCCAACGTTAAGTTCAGTAATTGCAGCTCATATTCCTGCTCGGCAAGGATCACGAATGCGTGCTGTGGTTCAGCCTCATGAGTTTCACCGAGTGCACATTTGGCATCTATTCTATACTCACTTTAGTGTAGACCGATCCAACACATCACCGTAGCTTACTCATGTACGCCGTACGGCGCTTAGGTAACTACAATTTCCTTATTTGCTTTACACGCATTTTCTTTGCCGTTCAAACAGAATTTTCTTACGCAAGGATTTTATTTCGTGTATTTTGTAATGTAATAGTTTTACATTTTACTTCGTAGTTGATAAAATTACACATAGAAATAAAAAAAAACTGAATAAACTCTAAAAGACCGTGCACACTTGTTAAGCACGACCAGCATAGCACAAACCTGCAACCTACGCGGTGTCGCACACTAGACTAGCAACTTTTAGTGCAGGCTTTATAATGTGTGATAGACATTTTGTAGTTTTAAAATAGTTTAATCATTGCAAATTAAAACGACACTAGATTGGTCCAGCACGGCTAAACAGAAATTGAAGGAAAACAACTGACGGAGAAGAAACTATGATTAATTTGGAATGATATTTAACCTTATCACTTGGGGGTCGGAAATGCGTCATTTTTTATGATAATGATGCGCTTCTGTGAAGAACTTTTGTTTTATATTGACGTGATAACGTCTTATAAATTGATGAAACACCGGCTGCATGCACGAAAAAGTGTAACGTTCCGAAATATGTCACGTTCCGCCTGACCCTGTGCGTGCAAGCGAGAGCGCAGTACGTTATCACGTAAAACTATCATCCGTAAACCGACTTTACAGACAACCAATTTTTTTATTTATCGTAAGTTTTAACAAATAACATAAAATCTAACAGTAAATTTCGTGGTTTTTAGCTTTAGGAAAGTTGGCCAATTAGTCAACTATCAGATCATCGAAAAATTCAGGCCAAAAAGAGAGAATACTTTTTTTTAATTTTTAACTCGCAAAATTCGGATTTTTGTGAATAGAAAACCGAAGTAGATTTTCGACTCCCAACTGATAGAAGTTAAATCATTCCAAATTGGTCATAGCTCCTTCTACCGAGAGGAATACGAGCAATTACCGGTCTCACTGTAAATAAAATCAATTTATTCACAAAATATATCATCAAAAAAGTAAAATTTTCATAATTGTTTACTATATTTTTTTTCAACAATAAAAGTCGGAACATTATAATAACAAGAAAATTACGGTAAGTTTTAGAGGGTTCTTTGTAAATCTGGTAAAAGATGTATTTAATTTAGTCCACAGTTTATGCTAAGAAACGCTATATTTTATAATAATATACATTATACACGCGCATTGTATTTATATTATGATTTATGCAGTTATTTGTTTTTGAGCTTTAGTTTAACTTGACACCTGTTTTCATCTATATTCCTATCCGTTTTGGGGAGCTCGGAAACAGGCGGTTGCAGGTTGGCTATGCTAATCTTGTTAGTATGACATGTATAATTGATGGTACGGTTCAAAACTATGAGCAGACATAAATTCAAGAGATATTTATCTTTATTGTGCCTCTAGTACGCTCGATCATTTTGAATTATATTGCAAATATTGATAAAAAAAAACTGAAAACAAAGAAATGAATCTCCTTCAAAAAAGGATCACTAAAACGCGTAAAATAACAAAGTTTTGAGGTTGGCATCAATTTATAATTACATAAAACGTGATAGTAATTATATAGGCATCGACCTCAACTTAGTTATTTTACGGTTTTTAGTGATTTGCTTTGGAAAGGGGTTCAATTTTTTTTTAATTTTTTGAAGCCGGTTTTTGTTTTATTGTGAAAAATATTTTTTTTTATAAAGTTGCTGGACCAATTTTGATAAAATTTATATAGGACCACCTTTGAGACATTTTTTAGTGTCTAATGAAACCGAAGAGCAACGTTCACGCCGACAACTACAACTTCTGCTATATTTCTTTTTGATTTTTGTGAATTTTTTAAAAAGCTGCTAAACCGATTTGGATAATTTTATCAAAATCGGTTCTGCAGATTTTTAGTAAAGTCTGCCTCATATACATTTGTATATGAGACCGACTTATAGAATAAAAAAAGAATCATCGAAATCGATGGACACAAATACAAAAAAAATGCAATCAAATTAAGAACCTCCTCCTTTTTTTGAAGTCGGGTAAAAATGCCGCTTAGCACACTTATTTTTCATAGTTTAAATTTTAAGATGACGGAACAGACTAATATTGCGTTACCGTTTTTCAAAATGACGGTCAAAAATATGAAACGCATCTAGCTTTTTTAAATATGATCGATCGATTTACCCAGTAAGAACCAAAATGTGAAGAAAAAGATTAGGATTTTTTCACTTGACGAAAATACTACTAATGTTAGTGTCAATCATGATAATAAGGATAACCTTAAAAACGCTATAAACATTATTTCGGTATTTTTAAAATCAACAAAGATATTCAAATATTTGAACGTGGGATATCAAACGACGTCTGATCTGCCATTATGATGCTCTGCGGCACGATATTAGTTATAGTAAACTAATAAGTAAAAAAATATAATATATCACTAATTTAAGATATACCTATTTAGGTTTGCAAAACTTCAAAATTGACATTTCAATAATTTTTACACCTATTTAAATATCAATTGTCTGTTGTCTTCATGACTTGCTATTTTATTAGTTATTGCAAATATGACACTTGTAATAACCAGGAATACAATCTAAAAACTATAAACATATCTGTTTATAATGTAAATAAAATTGTCGACCAATTTTTCTCAGACAAATATATTGACAAAAAAATAACAAATCAATATAACACAAGATGACGTTTCGATCCAAATCCGGATCGAAACGTCATCTTGTGTTATATTGATTTGTTATTTTTTTATTTTTGACGTGATAACGTCTTATAAATTGATGAATCACCAATCTTATAAATTGATAAAACACCGGCTGCATGCACGAAAAAGTGTAACGTTTCTAAAGCGTAACGTTCGTAACGCGTAACGTTCCGCCTGACCCTGTGCGTGCTTTTTGCTAATTTCTCGCTCAATTTAAATCAGATCGGTTTGAAACCAGTCTTAAACGAAAGAGGAGAACATTTTACATAGATTTCGTATAACAGAATTTGCCTAAACAGTTTTTTTATACAAATTTATATAGAAAAATAGCTGTCTAAAATTATGGAAATATGGAAATTAGAAAATAACGTATGTCTTGTCTTAACATGAAAACGGCTGCATTTCTAATGTTTAATTCAATTTTTTGACATTAGTATATTGTGAAATGCAACGCCTTCTAAGTTAAGTATTGGAATAACTAATTATTATTAGAACATAATACTTTGACAGTTGCAAACGTCACTTTTGACATTTCTTATCATTCCGACACCAAGGATAAGCGGATTGAAACCAAATTTTGGGAGGTTTAGGTTATGTATTACGGAATACGTTATCACGTAAAATTATCATCCGTAAACCAACTTTACAGACAACCAATTTTTTGTCAATATATTGGTCTGAGAAAAATTGGTCAACAATTTTATTTATTTGAAGAGTTCTATTCAGACGTTAATCAAAGATTTGTTTATAATGCACTTTTCGCAATTTTTCAGATCTTTGTGTGTATACCTATTACAGTAAATAGAATAAAAAATAATTTCTTAATAATAGACACGAAAATAAAATGTACTGTTTTGGTACATTTGACCTTTTGTTTATTTTGGAAATTCTAAATAGTTATTAACCATATATCAGTTTAATTGCACCCTACCGCGGTAATATTAAAGTTACATTCTCTAAGTTGCCGGTTTGCTAACAATAATTATACGCATACAATATGGAAGCATTACAATGCTGTGAGCTTCAGGAAGGGTATATATTTCTAATTTGAGCTACGTAATATGGTCCTCTAGGGTTACCCTATTTAATTTTGAACTATAGTATAACATTTCAATTAAAAAAATATCAAGTTTTTATTATTAGAGGTAATATTAATTTGGGTTGTTTCTTGCACTGCCACTGTGAAATAAAATTTAAATATAGCAAAAAACTTTTCTTTAACGATTTTTGTGCACAATCATTTAAAAAAAATGCGTTTACAAAGTAATAAATACTAATTTAAATATAATAATGTATTTTTTCATAAAAAAATGTAGACACTAAGAAATTTATTTTAAGATACATGCATCTTCTTAAATTTCCCAGTAGATAGATCAATTTGAGTACAAAACAAGTTCTCACTACACCCAGACCTATTTTGAAGCCCCAACGTTAAACGAACCGCCTTGGGTACTCATGAGAGGAGCTCAGTTCATTCGTGATGGATCTGATGAATCTATTAGGATCCAATTATTTAGGGAGATGACGCGCAAAAAACCATGCGTCCCAATCTTCAGCCCCTTGTTACATAAGCTATTTAAGTAATTTAGAGCATTTTTTTCTTATATGATATATAGGCGGAGTCTGTACTCATTTTACCCATTAAAAGGGATACAAAATTTTAAGGATGGTAAAAAAATTGTTAAAATTTAAAAAAAATCTGCAGCTTCGTTTTTAGGTTCCGTTAGAGCAAAATGACCGGGAAATACCAGCGGCATAAATTTTTGATCAATTTCACCCTCCTCAAGCGACTCCTAAGAAAGTGGATTTATGATCATAAGCGGCTAACATGGGTTTTTTGCGCGTCAGCTACCTAAATAAATAGCTTGGTTAAAATGTGAGATACTTGGGCAGCATGTCATTGTCTGTTATTGTTGGGGTATGTCCCCAAACTGTCGTGAACCGTCAGATGAGGCATTCAGTTCTTTCAAGATCCCATCTCCCTGAGTATGAGCCATTTACTCTAGTAAACGGGATTCAAATTAATGTTTTCAATTTTGAATAAACGTGAAATGAAAGTATATGATATTTTGTACTATTTACTTCATCACTGAAATATCTGCATAATAATTACGTAATAGTACAAACTACATAGAAAACATAAACACTATATGGACATTAATAATAGTTATAATGTTTAGGTAATTATGTACATAAGTCTGAAAACACATTAAATGTTAATTTATGTGTGCAATTACATCGTTTAATTAACTAAATTTTACTAAATTAAATGCTCATATATATAACACAAACTCATTTTATACACGATTAAAGCATCTAAAGACGTGCTTGCAAGCTTATTTCCGGGTACGATTATCGTTATCGTATTTTAGGGATCATCGAATTCTGACGAACGGCTGATGATAGCAATATTGATCGTCTTATTAGTACAAACTGATTAAATGGTGTCGGAAGTGTAAATTAGTAAATTATCCATTGCATTATTGTAGGCTGTTTGCCTCAATTTTGAACGTATTTATAATATTAAATTACTATCTACAACAGAATTTTTTTATATACCTATATATATTTTTTTTTATTGTTTATTTTTTCCATAGCAAGAAACTCAACCAATTAAAGTTTTTATTTTATAATATATTAGTCGCATGGACCGAATTTGTAGACTGCCACAGTTTTTTATTTTTTCGTAGACTTACGTTGCAAAATTGGTCTTCACGGAAACCGAATATATATCGCCTATGTTTATCCTGAGGGTCCATTCTAAATATTAGTGAAATTTATTTTGAAATCGAACGAGTGGTTCGGAGATTACCCTCCGCATACACACAAAGTCACAAAATTCGCATTTTCTCTTTATACTATTAAGTATATATAGATTATGTTAAAACGATCGTTTAACATAATTTACTATAAAATAATTTTAAAAAAAATGGTATCTGTCTCAGGCGTACTGATTGACTCGTCAGTAATATAACGAGCCATAATTTCAGCTCATCCTAGATATACACTATTTTTTTTTAACTACACTTATAATAGCCGCTTTCGTAAATCACACAGCTGTGTATGTTTCAGCGAAAGTGTGCGGCCTTACGTAGCTAAATGTGACGGTATCAACGCTACTTAATCGCAAAATCGTGCTGCAAAAAGTTGCGTATGTGCGTTGGCCATAAATATTAAATTTCCGAGCCAAACAATAATTTTCATTCGCACGAAAATTGTTTCAGTTAAGTGTAATTATATTAAATAAATACGTTGAAGCTATGGTCAATTGGACATTGTATTTAGTGACTTTTAAATGTAAACAAAAATTGGTAATCACTAATCAATACATCATAGAAAACAAAACAATACCTATCTGGTTGGAAGACAAAACAGATTAAGTTAAACAATGTTTCATGCCTGATAAACAAAGGACCCCGCACAAAGCTTATGGGATTTGGTTTTTGGTCAAATTGATCGAAAGTGGTTTTATTTCATAGTTTAAAGGTCACTAAGAAAAAGTGTCCATGGGCGCATAGCCTAAAAACCAATAGATTTTTAGTTACAGATATGTTTAGCGAGATTTTAGATATATATTCCATTGAATTCACAATCTTAAAAAATCCTAAGCTCTAGAAATGTGTTTACGAGTGCGTTGAATCCGAATATAACATTATTATTTTATACAGGGTGACACCTTCCAGCATTACCTAGTTTTCAACTTTTTTTCTACAAAAAAGGACAATAGTTGAATATGGAACATGTTTGTGAATTCAAGGGACATCGCTATATCTAAAATCTCTTAAACAATCTGTACCTATAAATTTTTTTTGGTTTTTTAGGCTATGCGTCCATGAACACTTTTTCTTGGCGACCTTTAAACTATAAAATAAAATAATTTTCGATCAATTCAACCGAGAACCAAATCCCATATACGATTTGTGCGGGGTTTTTCATTCCACACATCGCTCGCTGCGCTCGTTTAGTAGAGAGGTAACTTGAGATTTTTCTTTTTTCCATTTTTCGTTTTGTTTAAAGTGATGTGATTAATAAAAATTGGGATAAAAATCATAGTTAATTTATGTGACACTGACTTTATTTGGACAGTATTTGATGATTTGAACAAAATAATTTTGTTTGATGTATTTATTTTCTTGTATATAAGACCTTAGCTTATTAATTGTTCATGTACCTAACTTGTTTTCTGTCCTTTACTAGAGTTCTGAAAATGAGATTAAATCTTCCGAAACGTTAGCACTAAATGCAATTTTAATCATCGGCATTACTGTTTTTTTTTTGTTTCTTGAAATGAAATGTTTTATAAAAGATAGTTAAAAAATTGCTTATGAAGCTATAAAAAGAAAAGAAAACAGTCAAAATTAGGTTGAGGGATCCCAGCAACAAAATATAATCATAGTATTAATTTGTTCCAAAAGGACGAACACAAACTAAAGATTATAGTATGAAATATTTTGCGACTAAATCAATCATTTTTAAAATTCAAAATAATTAAAGTGTAAAACTTTTTATAGTGAAGTTTTAAAAGGTCATTTATATTTTTAAATTATGAACTATAAAATAAAATGTGAAAATCCACTTAGGTAATATCTGCAGAACAAACAGAAGTTGAAAGTAAAAACCAACACGCAAAAAAAGGGTATAAAATCACGTAACCAAATTAATCAAAGCAAGCATGAAATGTTTGTACATGAAGTGAACATAGCAGGTGCCGCTGTTGGTTGGAAGCGTCGCGGTGCTGCAGGATAAAGAGAGCGTCGGCCGGTTGATCGTCCTTCATTCGCACTCTACAAAACCAAAGTTACAACCCTTTAATAAAGGCGAGAAATTGAAAAATTGCGTTAGAACATAATGACACATCCGATGCCGCGTTCCAACTCACGACTATCGTTCAAAATCACTGCAAATAGGGATTCGTTCATACAATTTATTTGAAAATGTTTGGTGAAGCGTCAGAGTTCTTGTACTCCCAATTAAGACATATTTTTATGTTTACAAAATCGGAATGAAAAGACATATTTCCTGCCTGTTAAGTCTGTGGAACTCTGTGCGGACGTCGAAACAAATTAAACAAATATTTTCTTGCAGAGCACGAAATGGTTTTCAATATTAAAAATATAACAGTGACATATATTTTGAGACTTTTTATCACGTTTATATTAACATAACTAAGAATTAGATGATAATACGAGAAAATACCAAAATAAAGAAGAAAAAAAAAATTGGTTGTCTGTAAAGTCGGTTTACGGACGATAGTTTTACGTGATAACGTATTCCGTAATACATAACCTAAATTTATATAATAATTATAATAATTCGAATCTATGATATTGCATCTTTCGCTTCTTTAGGTTAATTTTATTTATTTAAATTACTCACCATATAATATAATTGTTTTTTTAACTTACTTTCTTTCGTATTTATTTTAAGTCTCAAAGATTAGCTGTCATAATATTTATAAAACAATTGTCTCACTGTTTATATTATAAAATTCCAAAACCTACTTACAATATTTAAGTATTTTCATACGTCAAAAAAATGATTTTTATAATGATAAAATTTGTAAGAAAACGATTTTTTCGAGAGATGAGACCTAGCTAAAACGATTTTTTGCCCCCCAAAATCCCTTTTCAGTAAATTTCATCCAAATCGTTAGCGCCGTTTTCGAGAAAAGCACGCACAGGGTCAGGCGGAACGTTACGCGTTACGCACTACGAACGTTAGGAACGTTACACATTTTCGTGCATGCAGCCGGTGTTTTATCAATTTATAAGATTGGTGATTCATCAATTTATAAGACGTTATCACGTCAAAAATAAAAGAAATAAAGAAATTTTAGTAAATACATAAAATTCATTCTTACTTATTTACCGTTGTACTAACGACGCTTTGCAATCATCGGTTGTAGCTCAGTTGGTTGGAGCGTCATGGTAACAACGCAAATTTCGCGTACCACCCCATAGGCCTTATAATATTTTTATTTTTTCACGATGTATTTTTGTTTATACCTCTTTTGACGTGATAACGTCTTATAAATTGATGAATCACCAATCTTATAAATTGATAAAACACCGGCTGCATGCACGAAAATGTGTAACGTTCCTAAATCCTAACGTTCCTAACGTTCGTAACGCGTAACGCGTAACGTTCCGCCTGACCCTGTGCGTGCTTTTTGCTAATTTCTCGCTCAATTTAAATCAGATCGGTTTGAAACCAGTCTTAAACGAAAGAGGAGAACATTTTACATAGATTTCGTATAACAGAATTTGCCTAAACAGTTTTTTTATACAAATTTATATAGAAAAATAGCTGTATAAATGCAACATGAAAACGGCTGCATTTCTAATGTTTAATTCAATTTTTTGACATTAGTATTTTGTGAAATGCAACGCCTTCTAAGTTAAGTATTGGAATAACTAATTATTATTAGAACATAATACTTTGACAGTTGCAAACGTCACTTTTGACATTTCTTATCATTCCGACACCAAGGATAAGCGAATTGAAACCAAATTTTGGGAGGTTTAGGTTATGTATTACGGAATACGTTATCACGTAAAACTATCGTCCGTAAACCGACTTTACAGACAACCAATTTTTTTATTAACTAAAAAGAAGAAAATAAAATAAATAAAACAAATTTTTAATTTACCTACCACGTTTTTAAAACGGACTAAAAAATAACTTTTTTAACTTGTTATAGGATTTGAAACGATAAACGTGGAGTGCATTATTCGTTTTATCTCATATATTTTTTTTTTCATTGATAGCTACTTTTTATATAACTGTCTCATGCGCCTCACATTTTTCGTTTCAAATCCTACAAAATTTTTGCTAATTTATTTGCGCATTTTTCGGGACAATTGCTTAAAAATTGTTTGTCCCCTAGGTAATATTACTTTATAACTTTTTAAGAGACAGCGTACTGCATTAATTAGTTTTCATTCTTGTAGTAGTGAATTTCACGATTTATATACTGTTGTGTTTTCTTATTGTTTTCTGTTTGAGAATTTTACGCATTGCGGCAACAAAATATGCTCAATATTTACTTTCTTTTTGCCGTTAATTGACACTCGTTAATTTATAATATGCTAAAACTTTTCGATTCGGTCTACTGAAAACAGGAGATTTAACTAAATTAACACCCTTAATTTACGGTACATTTATCGCTAAAACATTAAAGTACTAGCAGCATTGAAATATTTTTTAAACAGTACAAAGTAAAATAATAACATTACAGTTATATGACAAAAAATAAACTTAAAAATGTCAGTAGAATAGTCTCCCTTATTGTTAGTAGAAGTTTTGTTCCAAAATATGTATTGAAGGAGATTTATTTGGTTGAGGAACAATTGAAAATAAGCTTTACCAGTGTATCGCTTGTGGCCAACGTTTCGAAAAATATATTTTCATCATCAGGGCCTCAATGTAAGTTAAGATGGTTAATTTTTACAATTTACCATCTTAACTTGCATTGAGACCCTGATGATGAAAATATATTTTTCGAAACGTTGGCCACAAGCGATACACTGGTAAAGCTTATTTTCAATTGTTCCTCAACCAAATAAATCTCCTTCAAGTCTCCCTTATGTGATTTTAATATAATATAAATAACGTTGGCAATAAAAATAAATATTAGTCCAAGAGCTATCAAACACTTTTGAAGGTTTTTGAGGCACCGTGAAAATTTGTGTAACACTTCTTTTGTAATGTCTGAACACAAAATCGAAGACCTGGCTGAAAGGTAGTGGGACCTAATCAACCAGGCCAAAAATTGAGAATATTTTTTAACTCCTACATTTCGGATTTTTGTAAAAAGAAGACCGAAGTAGATTTTCTCGAAAATGACGCATTTCCGATCTCCAATTGATAGAGGTTAAAACATTCCAAATTAGTCATAGTTTCTTCTCCCGAGAGGGATACGAGCAATCCCCAGTATTTATGCACAGTAGATTAGCATAAAATATTGTTATAATAACATACAATAAATTAAATTGTATTGTTATTATTATAAATTTACAGTTTCATATTTTACCGATAATATACCTATTTACTTTATAGGTGTAAAGAGACATTAGAGAATATTTATTTGTGCGTGAATTACACATGACGCGTTGCCTGATGTGTAACTCACTTGCAAACTGATATTTTCTAATGCCGCTTTGCACCGATATAATATTATTGGTGGAAATATGAAAATGGTAACAATGTAATTTTTGTATTATCTTTAATCTATATACTTAACCGTATTCTCTGAAAGTCTACGCCCAGATGAAGTGAGGTGATTTTTTATTATGTGGAATGATCTGCCTGCTAATGTTAAAAATTATAATAAGAACAATTTTTCAAAATTTATTTATAACAAACTACTGACAGAACAACTGTTATTGCACATACCGCTAAACTAGCGGTATGTGCTTTATTATCGCTTTGTGCGTCAGAGCTGACTTTCGTTCATATAAGAAGTTATATCTAAGTTAATTTCACACGAAATCCATTCAAATTGAAGCTTTTTGAAAAGAGGAGATTCTAATCTATAAAACAGAACCATTTTTAAATCAATTCGAGTTCATAAATACTATTAAAATTGTAATTGAAAATCACAAACAGCAGTTGTCGGTTGGTCTGTACGTATGTACGTATGTACGTACGTCACGACTCTACAGATCGCAATTTTGGTCGGATTGCCTTGGGTTATATTTTATTCACTTTGTTTACTATCAGACCAGAACCCTATTTAAATTCACTAAAATGTGTTCAGTAGTTTAATTTTTATAAACAGTTTTATTTTATTATTTTTGACAGCTAATAGTTTAAAAAAACAATATAATAATTGCTGTGTAAATATAGTGTAATCCATAAAACAAGTGCTACACTTCTATACCGTGATAACACCACTACACGTAGTAGGGCGCCGTGGCGTAATGGTTATGCCGTTGGATCCCCATGGGCAAGGTCCTGGGTTCGATTCCTTACGAGATCATTGATTTTTTTTCTTTTTATTTTGTTTTATTTTATTCCACTTGATATTAATTATATATTATATTATGTATAGTACATAATTTTTTTTATTTTTGCAAACTTAAAAAAAATATTTTTTCAATTTTTAATTATTTATTTCTTTAAATTTTTAAATATTTTTAAATTTATTAAAAATATTTTTTAATTGTTATTTTTTTATCATACAGTGGAAAACTTGCGGGATGTGCACTTTTGGTTTTGCCCACTATTGTAATCTTTCTTAGTATTTTTTTTGTAAAAAAATTTTGCCTTTAACTGGGCTAGGTGGAAGATCAACTTAAAGTTGAACCGTGCCTTTAGTACGTTTATTATGTACAATAAAAAATTTATTATTAATATTAATTTGCCCAGTGCTCCGACTGAAAATATATATGTTTTTTTTTTTTAATTTTTTATAATGACCCTGAAGTCTACCTTTCTGAACAACGCATTTTCATGAGCTTTTTTATCTCTGTCAAATAGAAAAATAATTTTGTGAACACAAAAAAAAATTACTTGTTTTTTATTAAGAGTATTCGTCCCTGCAAACACCCCCTGCACCCTTCACCTCAAATATTTTCCCCTCGCCTAAAAACGGTTCGCGCTCTCCCGATGCTATTTTTAAAGCTAGAGGGTTCTGGTAAACGCCAAATGAAAGACAAAGAATCAGACTACAGATCCTTCAGGCGAATGTTTTGAAAAACAGTTTCGCCTACATGTGAAATATTACGTAACATATTATTTTTTTCAAAAGGTTGTAAGTTTTTTCAGGAATTTTTTTTCATAAAATTCGCCTGAAGGATCTGTAGTCTGATTCTTTGTCTTTCATTTGGCGTTTACTAGAACCCCCTAGCTTTAAAAATAGCGTCGGGAAAGCGCGAACCGTTTTTAGGCGGGGGGAAAAGATTTGAGATGAAGGGTGCAGGGGGTGTTTGCAGGGACGAATACTCTTAACGTTGAGAGAAAAAAAAAATGTAATATGTACCTAAAGTTGACCAACCATCAGAGAAACTTATCGGTTTAATGAAGATTCTAACATGGTATACTATAAATCATTTTTCAGAACAATTTTTTACATGCATATTTTGATATTTTTAGTAATTAAATGATAACATAATATATTAGTTAAATAAACATTTCGCAATTAAAATCAAAGTGACTGCCATTTAGTGTTCGAATCGGAAATCATCCTATGTGGGGTTTACAAAGAAAGAGTAAAATTCTCTGCTATTAATAACTGTCAAAACAGCAATTAAAAAAATATCTGTAAAATGATGTTCAATTTCTGGTCGTTATGTAAGTTATGGAAAAAAAATTTATCTCTTTGTGATACGACAGATTACATAGACGTTGCATCTACATTCGACCTATATGAGACTCCGTTTCAGCAAATAATAAGACGTGTTGAATTTTAGAGAAATTAAAAAGATAAACTCGCAAGTGATACAAAGAATAGTTCTCAAACAAACTCCTTTTATCTGTTATTTAATTTTCCACTTTCTCTAAGAGCACATAAAGATTAAATTTCTTTTTCTTTATTTTCAACAAATTGAGTTGGGATTCACACAGAGACCATTATTCTGACCGATTTGTCAGTGACTGAGGGGTAGATATATTATAATACCTCATCGCGGAAGAACGTCGGTAAATTGCTTATAAGCGCGATGCTCAAAATTGAATTCAGGTTAAGCGCAAAAAAATGTACAGGAAGATTAAAACAATGATTACGGAAAATTATACTTATAGCCGCGTTTCAAAAATTGATTGATAATCAGAAGAATCGAATTGTACTTCTATCCATATTGCAAGAAGTGAAATGCGACAAGATGTGAATCACCAACATCAATGGTGACCAACTTTATTCAGATTTAGATCTACTGTTTTTTCTCAGCAATTAGCGATCTACTTTATATTTGAAATTTTTTCGAAGGTCATTTACTCTTTTCCTGAGAGACTTTCGATCTGTCGCTTTTGAAGTAAAACTTCTTTAGGCACGTGTTTACGCAGTTTTCGACATTTAAAGGCATCGACTGACAGATGGCGGCACCGAAACGCATCTGTAGAAACCATCTTGAACGAAAAGTGAGACAGAGCTACGGCCACAAACTAATAAGCATAGCCGATGAAATTTAATTTGTGAGTGAATATATTTCCCAAAAAGTGAGAGTGCAAAAAACAATTTAAAAGAAGTTTTACTTCAGCTGCGTGTAAAGGTTACCCGCACTTATTTTTTTCTAAATATTATCAGCACTGTGGTGGGATTTCTTAATGAAAATAAAATTACTAATTTGTTGTTGAGCGAATGTAAATTTAATTTAATTGACGCTTCGCTGCTGGGAAGTACCGGGGAGACGCAGATAGAATTCTTACACATAAAAAGAGAGAGAAAGAGAGAGTGAGATGGAATGGGCTTAAGAAGATGGAAAATGGGGAGCTGGAGCTGTTTCCATTAGTGCGGTCACTGGATAAGTGAGGGACGCTGTTGTTATGTACAACTACCGCAACCCCCACATCTGCAAAACACCCTTTTACTTGCACTAAACCTCTTCCTTTTTCTCTACTACTTTCTTCACTTACAAGACCTCAGTCGAAGATTTCACTAAGGAAATCTGCTTATTCCGTGCACCTTTCAAAGGTTCGTGTGTTCGACAAGCATCATCAGTTCAAGTTGCACTTTAATTCGTTTGGAAATTTTAATATGAACATATGTACCGTATTTTTCGGACTATAAGACGCACATTTTATATAGAAAAATGAACTCAAATTTTGGGTACGTCTTATGGTGCGAAAGTAACATTAAAATATTTTTTTCAATAAGTCGTCTCTAAATTTATGTTAACAATAATTAAAAATTATGATTACAAAGTAACATTAAAATATATATTTTCTAAAAATACTTGATGTGTATTGTACTCTATTTTATAAATTATTGTATAAAATGTACTATTATGTAATTGATTTAACTATATGTACAGAAAGACAAATTCATTTGGTGGAGAGTTATAAATCGTCTCCTGTATAGCGATAAGTTGTCCATATATTAATTCAGAATTGTATTCTTTTTATATTCACAAATTATTCATTATTAAATAAAGAGTTATTTCAAATACATATTATACGGTGTATAATTAATTAATTATTATTATTGTAATAATACACAACAATACTCTTATAAATTTATGAATATCAAAATAATGAAAAAATAATTTTTCATTATTTTGATATTCATAAATAATTTTGAAATACCTATAAAAAGCGAATTAGATTTTAAATATTAATTATTTTTATATTTTTTAGATCAATTCTGAAGAAGGTCCAAATCCGGATTGAAACGTTAATGTATTATTTTTATATTTTTTGTTAATATATTGTCTGAAAAATTGGTCGATAATTTTATTTATTGTATATAATATCACGCTATGACCAACTTTTCATCGACAAAAGCTTTTGAACGGTAACTCCGATCATCATGAAATTTGGACACAACATTCATCTCGGTAAACTAAGATGAATGTGTGTACTCATGTTCCTCCCTTCGCCATTCATTCTTTTACACCCGGATGAAACTGGACGGGACCGCTAGTACATAATATGGCGATTTATGCGTAACGTTTAAAATATATATTTATTTTTAAGTCTGGTTTGCAGTCAACAGGAAATATATAAGAACGAAAAAAATTGTTTATATTGTTTGTTTATGCATAAAGAACAATATGTTCAAAATTATCAAATTTTGATATGTGGGACGAGCCTATTGAATTCAGTTTTCCTGCGCAAAAGACGACTATATTAAAGTGTTTTTTGTTCGTTGCAGTTTTAGGCCGAGAGCCGGGGGTATAAATATCCTACGGATAAGATACAAGAACGACTTTGCGTGAGTAAGTAGTACTACCACAAACCTTCTTTAGAACTGTCAAATTTTGCCCACATGATAAAATCTGACGTCACTCCCGATTATGTCGTCGAATACATCGATGATCAAAATGAAGGTTTCAAAGGTACAAAATAAAAATATAGAGAGCTGCCACGCCTTAGTCATTCGCAACCCTGTGGCTGGTTCCTTTAAAAGTTTTTTTTTCAAAGTTTTCTTATGAAGGCAGCCCTCGATATTTTTATTTTGTACCTCAAAAGCTTCATTTTGATATGAATATCATCAATGTATTCGATGATATAAACGGAAGTGACGTCATATTTTATCATGCGGGCAAAAATTGGCAGTTCTAAAGGAGGCTCCCTGTGGTCGTACTACTTACTAACGCGAAGTCGTTCATGTATAAGATTTTTGTATGCTCGGCTCTCGGCCTATTTTCATATAATTAAAAATATAAAAAATTGTAAAAATGCAACTGGTATTTTTCAAATGAAAAATATTCAAACACATTCATGAAATCGGTCAATGAAATTTGAAAGGTCGATTGTTCGTCTGGTATTTCCGGTCTCTTTGAAGTTTTTTGTGTAGGCAGGTGACAGTTGTTTGATCAAAAATATATACATGAATAGAATCAAACTGTACCTTTATCAGTTTTACACTAGACGAAGTTTTTTAGAGCATCCGGTACGAACTGTCAAAGCAGTGAAACAAGACAAACATCCGGTTGGTTGAAAACAGGATAATGTCTTTCTATTGACTCATAACAATACAAAATAAAGGTCACCTATAAAGTTATTTGAACTTATTTATTTGTTTCATGTTTTATATTATAATCCTTTCTATTCTGAGCGACCACAGAAATGAAGAAAGTCTTGAAATGGTGAGAAAATTAATTTCAAGATATTGATGTATTTAGACGTTTCATTGTCTCTAAAGAGCAAAAATGCACGCATTTGTAGGAAACATAGCTACGAACGCAAACCAATAAGCATAGCCAACGTAATTTAATTTACGAGTGATTTAATTTGTGAGTGAATATCTCCCAAAAAGCGAGAATGGTAAAAACAAATTAAAAGAAGTTTTACTTCAGCCGCGCGTAAAGGTTACAAGCACTCATGTTTTTTGTTGTCTGAATCTCTGCTATTTTAAAGGGGATGCGTCTAAAAAATACTGTAGGTATCGTGCGCGATGCTATTATGGCTCATGTGACTGTTAATGTCGCCACATCACGCACTACCTATTAGTGATGTGCCGGATATCCGTATCCGTATCCGCGGATATCCGAGGGAACTGAAAGATTCGTATCCGTGTCCGTTAGTTTTTGGCGGATCTTTTACGGATCTTTTACCTTATTAATTTTCAATTCATAGATGAAATTTTATATAGGTATATAGGTGATTAGGTAATAATGAAAACCTGTTAAATTACATTCAGATTATTTTTTATTTTTTTAAATCGTATTTGGCACCTTTATATTGCAAACATTTATCGTAGTGAGTACCATACTAATAGTACATAACTCAAAGGTACTAAATCAACTATCTTTATACTGAGGTATTGCACATCGATCTTTGGAAAGAGACAATCTGTTATGAGAGTTAACTCTTAAAGAGGTCAATAACTTTTTCCCATAACAGATAGTCTCATTCCAAAGGTCGATGTGCAATATTTACCGCCGCGTACTCTAAGAAAGTTAAGATCCGTATCCGTATCCGCGGATCTTGAAACCAATAATCCGTATTCAGATCCGTATCCGCGGATATACATTTTTAACGATCCGGCACATCACTACTACCTATATGTAATCACGCACTAGTAACATCACCTACAATTGTTTCTACGTCATAATCATACTTATAGAAAATTTCCGAGATTTTGTTGACTAACGCTAGTATATTGTGTCAGAAGGTAAGATTAAAAACCAACATGCTTTAGATTGTTATGGTTTACTCCAAGTGTCTATGTAAAAGATTTAACTTAAAACAAGGCTGAACAAAGACTATAAACATAATATAACGCAATATTCTTATTCTGGTATTTCTTCGGCTTGTCGTGTCTTTTTATATATTTTCATAGCAAAGCTTTTTTTCACTGCAAATGTAGGTATTTTCATATGCGTGTAAGAAAAATTTGACAAGAATTGAATCTCTCAAATTATTGTAAGAACGTAGATAATCTGGAGTCATTTTGGAATCTTTTTGGTTAAATTAAAAGAACGACAGGACCGTTTTGGAGAAAATTTCTTTCAGATCATGATAACTGTAATAATGTAGTCGATATCATTTTTTATTCTCGGGAATTCGTTCGAGAAAGAAATTATCACGCACGTATGTACGTACGTAGGTACCTACATACACACACAGACATCTTATTGTAGTGACCTTGAAACATAAAAATGTGTTAGACATTTCGATCTCGATTTTCGGACCGATTACAATGTATTGGAAAGTTAATAACAACATCTGAATCACGAATACATTCAACTTAGCCTGCCAATATTGATAAAAAAATATAATTGCTTGCAGAAAGACAATTCAAATATTATAGGTACTATCACAGATTTGACATCCTTGCAAGTCTTGTCTATTTGTATTTCAGTCAGAACCACAGGTTTCCCGTGTCAGTCGTTTCTATAAGTAATGTTATCCACTGGAATTAACTGGGTGGTTTTGTTAAGAAATAAAACCACATTCACTTGACTCGGATGCTATATATGTGTTATCTACGTTTATACTAGAGCTGTCGGAAAAGTTATTCTAGTACTTGGTAGTCGCCAATAAAAAAAGCGATATTGTCTTCGTTGTGGTGCCAATTGAGACGCTCTAACGTCGGAATGATCAATTTTTTCTATCAAAAACGGTCTAGCTGTTTTTTTGTTTTAATAAAAATACTGCTAAAAAGGTAGATTTTACACGAAATCTCGCGGATAAAATATCCAATCGACTTTATTAGAGTGCCAATCTAAACTTAATAACGTCGGAACGTCGCGTCGGTATGATCTGACTTTTTTTCAAAATCGGTCATTTTAGAATGATTTTATTTTTATTTTTTTGATAGATATAATTCTATGGTAAAATTAATTCGCGCAGTTTCGGGTATATTCGTGGACTGTGTTGATTGTGTGCAAGCCGCCCGCTGCTTCGTGCATCCTCGGCTCCGTTTGGTGATAATATTGCAAATCCAATGTAAACTAGAGAAAATTTTGGTTGGGGTAAAGAGTGCTCTTAATTGTCGGGGGGAAAAATATGCACTCCCAAATAAAATTATTTAACTTACTGCTTTTTATAACGCGTTCAAAGATATTTTTGAAGATCACATCAGAACGAATAAAACTTAAAAAAAAAGTTTCCACGTAATAATGGAGAAATTTTGCCTCCTCTCACGCCCTTCAAATAGATATACTAGACTCTTTCTACCGAAAAAATGTTAGACAATTTTTTTCTGTTAAATAACGAATTTTCCTATCGAATACACTACTATTTATCAAGATTCGTGATAACGGTGAAACATTATTGCTTTTTTAGTATAATTAATCTCATAAAACTATTTTCGACTCATTAAATCAACGCGTACCAAGGTCATTTTGTTTGTATAGCTGTTTACATAAAAAAAAAATCAATTCCGCGATGACGGTACTTTCAGTGTCACCGGCCCTGGACTATAATGTTTTATAGGAATTAGCGCTACCAGGAACCTGAGCTCGTCCCGGTCGGTTTGTATATGTTGGTTAGCAGATTCTCTAAAGGCCGTTGAACACGAGGCTAGAAACGCTGCTAGAAACAAAGCTTAGACTTCTGCTGGTCGGTAGACTGGGTACGAAGCTGGAAATGACGTCACTGGGGGCTCGCCTGCTAACTCACAAGATAGGTTTTAAAATTAGAACAGGGGCTATTTTTCGTGCTTCTTTGTCTGCTTGTTTTGAGCAAGAACCAATCAGGAAACAGCATCTTGTCACGTAAGCGACTTAAAAAAACACCCACAAACAAACACTATGTTCTGTTCAGAGACAATAAACCGTGTTACAATCACTGCGCATACACCGAATCTACCTGCAGAGCAAGCTTGTAAAGACGTCTCGTGTGAAGCAAGCACAAGGAACCTAGCGGCAAATCCAGCCTAACGTGCAGCGGACAAATACACAGATAGACGCTGATGAGCGTCTGTAATCTAAAATCCATCTATATTGCTAACAAAAAAGTAAAATACAATCAAGAGAATTGTGATTATATTTGTCAACTTTAATACTGCTCATTGTCATAACACAATACAATACATAAATCATTATAATTTCTAGGGTTTACTGCGACACAATACCTATATGTGTCATGTTTATGACCTCAAAAGTATATTCAATGCGTGTTACGAGTAATTGCGTTGAAGTGACGAAATTACTTAA
The DNA here is from genome assembly GCA_963575645.1 of Xanthostigma xanthostigma. NCBI lineage: Eukaryota > Metazoa > Arthropoda > Insecta > Raphidioptera > Raphidiidae > Xanthostigma > Xanthostigma xanthostigma. The sequence goes on from OY754468.1 coordinate 22,690,570, forward strand.
TGGTCAGTAAAATGTTAAACTATACAATGATAATAGAGAGCACCTATTGTGTATTATAGTCCAGGCCAGGTCACAAGCTATAGCTCAGTGACATAGCCAACCTGATGATCGACAGAACACAAAAGGCCGGGCAGGTTTGAGATAACGGGTGACATGCTTGGCGTTCCTGTTTTTGTTGCGTTATCTACCTACACATCTACCAGTGAAGATTCCATATATACATAAAGTTAAAATCAATGTAACTTATGGAAATATACCAGGCATGTACTAAACATAGTCATACGAACTTACTTTATAAAAAACAGACTGACGCCATACGCTCAGCCTAAATCGGTGGGTCTAGAAGCATGAAATTTTGCACAGGAGTTCCTTATATAACGTAGGTCAGAACTATAAGAAAGGATTTTTGAAAATTCATCCGCTAAGGGTGTTAAATATTTAATCTATATATTAAAGCGTTGGTTAATTGTAGTTGATACTAAAAATTGCAGACATGCGAAGAATAGCCAACAAATAAAACTGTAATACACCTAACGGTGTGGCGTAGTGGTGAAAGCATTAGACTCGCATTCGAAATGTACCCGGTTCGAATCCCGGCGAAGGCAGATGTGGTTAGGACTTTTTCCTGCTGCCTCTCGCCGAGAAACGGTAATATCTGTACCGGACATTGAGGTTTTCCACTTAAAGTTTATTTATAATATCAGCGACATTGCGCGAATATTTTAGATATTCCAGAATATTATTGTGGTTGCAGATAATATAGAAATAATTTATTTATTTTAAAATACAAAAAATCTATACCAGAACGATCGAAGATATTGTAAGATAAATGTTTGGAATTATTTTCCTATCAACAATTTTGTTATAATTTGCTGTTAGTGTTTAACGTCGACTTAGAACTCTATAAACTAATGGTTCGGACTGTAGGTACAAAAATGTTGTTTCAGAAATTACTTAGGGGTTGTTTCAGCATCTGAAAAACCCGCAGTGCCAAAAATCATTTTAGCGAAAAATTTACGGATAAAATATTGCAATCCTTTTTCCTTTTACTGCCTATAGTAATATATTTTGCGACAAAGAATAAGCAGATATTTTATGAGTAGTAGGGCCCTGGCTGTTGTTTTCAATGTGTAGCCAATACATGCCCTAAGCGCCTTATCGATAAAAGCTCTCAAAGCTTTCAGACAACAATATCGATTGTTTACCAATGCTGATAGTTTTATTACCATAAAAGAATTTACTTCCGCAGTTATAAACTAGATAATATAGACAACAGGAAGTACTTCTACGTAATAGAATGTGCATTTAAAGAAAAAAACTAGTTGAATGCTTGCGAAAACGACTAATTAAAACGTCGGTGTTTAATTAGCTTGCGTTCAATAATTTATTGATTAAAGGCTTGTTTACACGTATTAAGTTGTCAAGTAATTAACTAAATTTTAACTTAATTTTAACTTAATTCTTGCGTGTAAACAACCACTTAAAAGCTCTTTAGTAACAAGTGGTAAGTAAACGATTCAGTGGTTAAGTGAACAAGTAGAATAGAATCGAGTCTATTTTTTGAGTAAGTAACCACCACTCCCGTACTACTTGTAGGCGTGGCTTTCTACTAAATTGTCATTTAGTTGACGTGTGAACGCAACATTTTAGTGAAGTACATAAGTTTATTGCGTTGTGTATTGTTTTGAGGAGCCCTTGGAAATAGCTGATAGCGCACATCTCATTACAGTATCCTTTTTTTTAATAATCGGTTCTACTTTAGATAATAAATAATTAAAGTATTCTTCTGACATTCTTAATGAATAGAACTACTCTCCTTTGTCCTCATCTGCTAATTCTTTAAACAGAGTTGTACTTGCACCGAGCATATCCCTCCTTGAAATCCAATTTCTCTCCCAAAGTCGAGGTGTATCTCTGTAGGTATTCGATATTTCATATTTCACTTCGTCAATAATTTCGTTTATTAACTACATATCTAATTATTGAATTTAGAACTTCAACACGTTCTTGATCTTCCATGGTTAAGCAAATAGTGAACTAAAAAGTGCGTAAGTTAGACACGTGTAAACGATCGATTACTTAAAATTAAGTTAAAATTAAGTTAAAATTTAGTTACCTACTTGACAACTGAATACGTGTAAACAAGGTAAAGCGTCTGTCAGAAGTTGTGGTCAGCGGAAAGTGACTGGCGATACTGGATACTAGTTTATAGTGATATTCTACAAAACATATATAAATATCAGCCATTTAAATTTAAGTAAAGTTACCCTTATTTTTCGTCACCTTTGTCACCTGGTATACCTGTACATTTGTCACAGACTCAATGATGGAGGTACGCCAAGCGTTCTAAGTACACAAAACACTGCTCAAAACGTAAGGTTTCATTTATTTAAAAATAAGTTGTGTCTGGCGGCTCTGGGATCTTACTCTATAAATGGAAGACAGTATGAACATTTGTGACATTGTTTAATTAGGTAACTAGATTTTAAATGTCGACTTTTAGAATTAAGTTCGTTATTATGACATGTTAATTTAATAATTTCAAACGAATATTACTTAACAGGGGTGGAACTAGACAAAAAAAAATGTCCTACAAAACCTGCGTATTTTTAAAAGATATTTTCAACAATACCACTTTCGACCTATCTTGCCATTTAAAATTCCAGAGTTCTGAACATTCTGGAGCAAACTAATAGGGAAGCTGACCTTTTCGGAGGAAAAAAATGGCATCATTCGATTCTTCATTAGGGCTTTTATAATACAGATTTTTGACACAATTCTCTATGACTAACCGTTTTCGAAAAAAAAAATAATTCGGGTACGGGTGATCTGACTTACCCTGTACAATAATGAATGTAAAAAATAGCATAAAATCACCCGAGACAACATTGAGGACAATGTGCGCCATATTGATTTTTTTATAGTCACACTTTTTACATTCAGTCAAACCCAACGACACATTTATCTAATTTGGTCTCTAGCAGTAAAAGCGTCTTGTACTCACCATGATCATTGTCTGCTAAAAACATAACCCTTCCTTTTGGCTTCCCCTGAGTGGGGTAAAAACCATAGAGATATTATACGAGATTACGCGAGTGAGCCATAAAAGTGTCTGCTATTCAGAGAGAGAAAAGTTCCTTATCTCCATGGTAACTAATGATACAAAACAATGCTGATTTGAGTAAACATATACAGTATACATACATATACAGTACTGTCGTGGGTTCGAATCCCACCTCTGCTCATGGATATTTTGTGTTTGTCGTTTAGACCCAGCTTTGATATTTAATGATACTGGCCAGATACCAAGAGGTAGTGCCATCCCCAAGTGATATTCTCTTGTATATGTGCATATGCTCTATATATGTTGATATATACAATTGGATATACCTTTAAAAAAAAAAAAATATATATATACAGTATGTAAACGCGTAAGGTGCACATAGGGAAAATAACATTGGGAAAAAATGACTGGATCAGAGTGAGCCTTGAAATCTTGTTTTTCAATTTGACAGATAATATTCTTTTGCAAAATGAATGTGTATACTACCGAAGAAAATATTCAAATGATAACAACATAATCGGACTTTTTTTATTAATGGGACATTAAATTCCCAAAAATACTTAAATATGGTACGAGATCAAATATCTCCGCCTATTCGTGTTGAACCCAAAGACATTTGGGTCACTGATTTACCAACGCGCATACGTCATACCAGTCAGACAATTTTTGAATGAAATGTTTCCAAACAGATGGAGTTGTTTTTTTGTTTTATTTTTGTACAAAAAAAATAAAATAATGATTTATAGGAGCTTTTTATTATTAAAAAAGCCAAGTAAAATAAAAATAAAATAGAATTCCTCAAGATTACCACGATATTTCAATAGAAATAACAATTAATGCAGCCATGGCTAACTCTGATCCAAGTATTTTTTTCCCAATGCTAATTTCCCTATGTGCACCTTACGTGTTTACATACTGTACCTATAATGATATCTACTTATGGCCAGCATACCCGCTAGCGTACTCTAGTACTTATATCTCTATGGTAAAATCAGAAGGTCTGATGCCAGAGCCAGTTAACTTGAAAGTAAGGAATCAACCAATCGGAGGTGCAACGTGGGAATGTAATTTTCATTCATAGCCTTATGTGAAGTTAAGCTGAAGTCTGAAGGTTTTCTCTTTACATATGGCAGAGCACTCAAATCCCTGCGCTTCGATCGGGAGAATATAATATGTCGCGAATTCTTTATGATTTCCAATTTGTATAACTAAAGTTTATTAGAGGAATCGACAGCCTGACACGCTAACCCTTTAATGAACCTATATATTAGTATTTGCCATAAAGCACTTACACTATTAGCGTCGGTGGGATGGCGGGACATATAGCCAGAGTGCCCGTCGGCAAAAATTTTATTGATACATACTCTCCCCAAACTTTGTATATGGCTTCATTAGGCCTATAGTCTGACACCTATTTCCTCTGTGACTTTTCTTGATTTTAGGGCGTTTTCCTTCTAAATTTTCCGAAAGATGTCGTTTTGACGACATGTAAAAATTTATAGATACTGTTTGTTTTTTTAATTTTTAAAAACTTCAACCAAAACGCTGAAATAATGTTCTCTGACAAATAACATGAACCATTTAAAATGTCTGACACCTCGAATATGTCGACCATATTCGAGGTGTCAGACATTTTAAATGGTTCATGTTATTTGTCAGAGAACATTATTTTCGCGTTTTGGTTGAAGTTTTTAAGCTATCCAATTAAAAAAACAAACAATATCTATAATTTTTTACGTTTTTTAAGTTTGGCACCATTTTTGGAAATGTTTATAACTCTCGACAGCCTTAATCGATTTAATTGAAATTTGGTCCTCGTGTTGGAATTCATCATCGCACTTTAAGGGTGGGTTGTAGGGGTTGAATGTGCTGTTAAAATTTTAAAAAAATCGACTCGACAGGACCGGACTTATAAATTTTATGAAAACATAAGTTTACTGATATGCATTTACATACTGAAGGGTATATATAATTTGGTACAGATGTTGAATTAATATGTAATATTGAAATTAAGTAAAAAATGTTGTTTTAAAGGGTGTATTAAGGGGTTATTTATTATTTTCTCCAAAAACAAAATTAAGTTCATACAATAGAGCCACATTGCCTATAAAAGCAAATACACTATAATATAGTCGACATGATTTGGCACTGCGGCCCGAGTTTTTATACATGATAGTTTCACTCAGGTTTATTGTGGATAATTGGAGTTTTTAGACGGTCGACAACTTAAATCATTTGCTTAGAGCATTCAATTAGCTAATATGTGGACTGCTTGTTGGTCTGGTCTCTACCCTTTGACCTTTCCGGGATTCGATGTTCCGCTCCCACGCCGGCATAGCTCATCGGGTCACTGAGACACGCAAGCCCTCCCACCGCGACAAGGTCCTGCAGTCCATAGGGAGGGGGGTGTGTGTATTAATGTATGTAGTGTAGTATGTATGTACGCATGCTGTGTATATGTTTGGTATATTTGTGTATATTATGTATATTTGTGTTTTTTATTTGACCACTAATCACTAAACACTTTCAAACAAATAACACTTTATAATGTATTTCATCACAAAAATTTTGTTTTCGTCATTAATCCTTGTGTATCGTGTCCGAATCGCAACTTTACAACAAACCGCCTTTCCGATAGACATTCGTAACTTTCCGTCGTAATTTTGATAGGCCCGAATCCTTTTTCTTCTTTACGGTTTTCTGCCCCGGCTCCGAAGTGTCCGTCTTCTGCCTTTTAGGAGCGGGCTCTATATTTTCAATGGCCTGTTTGTCGTGGCTGTTCCGCGCCTTTTCTTCGTCCCGAAGACGTTTCGCGTCCATCGCTCTTTGCCTGATTTCTATTTTTGCGTTTCTATTCTGGACGGCTCCCTCATGAAGCATCTTCTGCCGTTCTTCCAGACGTCGTCGAGTGTCCTGCTCTGTTGAATTGCAGCTAGCGATCTTCGTCAATGGCATGGGAAGCAATGCGGCGGACTGCTTCTTTCCTTGCACGATTCGGCGCTGAATATCCTTATTCAACTTTTGTCGTAAATTATCATTCGGGTTTCCATTTGCCAACACTTCTTTCTTTTCGGCAGGTACAGGTATCCGCAAAGCCTGTTTCTTCTCGTTTCCTAAATTGTTTTTTTGCCGTCTTTCTTCTTCCAATTGTCGAACGCATTCCGCTGTGTGCAACCACATCATCCGATCTCTTTCGGCGTAAATATCCTTGGCCACATTGTCTTGGGGTTGTCCAGTTTCCATTTTTTCTTCCTGCGGTTGAATGTTGTTCCGCTGAACCTTTTCGCTCGTCGTGCAGCGTATTCTTCGCGGGTCACCTTCAAGCAGGGGTTGATTTATCTCCGTTTTCCTCTGTCGATCCTCTGTCGCCTCTTCGGCATTTGTTTTGGCCATCAATTGTAGCATTCTTTGCCATTTTAATTCATACGTGTCCTCTATTTTTTCTGTTCCCAGACAATCAAGGAAATCTTTTTTTGTAAACGATCTTACGATATTATAATTTCCTAAACATTGCTGAATCTCCAAAGCTTCAGCATCCAACGTGGTAACTCGTCGCATTGGTCCAAATACTGATTCTTCGAAACTTGCCATTTTTAAATTCAAAAAATAAAACACTACAATCGAACACAAATGAAAAACACGCACAGACACTAGATATTAACACAGTGAGCAAATTTAATGAAACACACAATCACTATTTTATCACAAATAAGAAACACACACAATCACTATTTTATCACAAATAAGAAACACGCACAATCACAATTTTGCCACAAACAAGTAAACCTGTTAGTTTGAAATGCACACAATCACTATATTAACACAAGTAAGTAATTAAAAAGTAACACACGCACACTCACAATTTTATCACAAATAGGAAACACGCACAATCACAATTTTATCACAGTTAAGAAATACACACGATCACTATTTTGTCACCAATAAGAAGCACACTCAATCACTATTTTGTCACAAACGAGTAAACCTGTTAGCTTGAAAAGCACACAATCACTATATTAACACAAGTAAGTCAATTAAAAAGTAACACAGACGCATTCACTATTTTATCACAAATAAGAAAACCCGTGAATTATAAAAAACACACACAATCACAATTTTATCACAAATAAGTATAAACCTGTCAATTAGCGACACGCACAATGGCTATTTTATCACAATTAACTAACAGCGAAGTTCACAGTATGAAAAGCACAATTGAAACGAATAATTTGGCTTATAGATCAAAGAAAATAATAGAAATTATATTCTAATCCACTTACCAAAACGATGTTCACAGCACGAAATTCACAACTGTAATGAAAATTTTGAAAGAAAGTAGGTATAATATAAATCCAATCCGCTTACCTGATTTTTCGAGAAATTTCTCAGAAAAGGTAATTTACAGGTCAATTTGGCTTATAATTCAAAAAATTAATGACCGGGTCTAGGTAATTAGTACTTTGTAAAGTACAGTTTTGCCAAAATAAAATTAGATCTACAAGAATTTTTGTAAATTTAAATATGTTTATACTATTTTCACTTAGAAAACATTTATTTAAAGTTAGAATCAGAAATTTGCAAACAAGCAAAAACATCCACATTGTCGAAGTTTACTTTCATACAAACCTTCTCCTGACAATTACGAACACAATAAAAAAATGTTTAAATCGGTCGAGTCATTTTCGAGATTTTTCGAGACTAACGCACGGTAATTGATTTATATATACAGTATGTAAACGCGTAAGGTGCACATAGGGAAATTAGCATTGGGAACAAATACTTGGATCAGAGTTAGCCATGTTTGCATTAATTGTTATTTCTATTGAATTATCGTGGTAATCTTGAGGATTTCTATTTTATTTTGATTTATTTTTATTTTAAGTATTTGGTTTTTTTAATAATAAAAAGTTCTTATAAATCATTATTTTAATTTTTTTGTACAAAAATAAAACAGAAAAACAACTCCATCTGTTTGGAAACATTTCATTCAAAAGAATGGTATGACGTATGCGCGTTGGTAAATCAGTGACCCAATGTCTTTAGGTTCAACACGAATAGGCGGAGATATTTGATCTCGCACCATATTTAAGTATTTTTGGGAATTTAATGTCCCATTAATAAAAAAAGTCCGATTATGTTGTAACCATTTGAATATTTTCTTCGGTAGTATACCCATTCATTTTGCAAAAGAATATTATCTGTCAAATTGAAAAACAAGATTTCAAGGCTCACTCTGATCCAGTCATTTTTTCCCAATGCTAATTTCCCTATGTGCACCTTACGTGTTTACATACTGTATATATTTATATGTATACAGAAAGACAGATAATCGAAGTGTTTCTAATTCGACAATGTGGGTGTTTTTGCTTGTTCGTAAATTTCTGACAAATTTTTCATCAATGTTTCCTATATCAATATACTAGCGGTCCGTCCCGGTTTCACCCGGGCGCGATATATATAATTCTGCAAAATGTATTTCGTTTGCGACCCGGCGTCTGAACTAATAGCTTTGAGCAAATTCTACCAGATTTGCTTTTGAACGAATTCTAACAGATGTTTCTAGTTGGTGCTATACCAGTTTTTTTTTGTTTGCTTCTGAAATAATAGCTTTGAGTAAATTCTATCAGATGTCGTTACATGTTACTAAAACAGTTTTTTTGCGAAAATATCGTAATTTTGTACAAAATGTTTAATAAAAACTATCCTATAGCGTAAGTTGCACCAAGCAAAACACATTTACAAAATTTCATTAAAATTGGTTCCGTGGTTTCGGAGATTAGCGCGACCAAAATTGTGACACAGGAATTTTATATAGATAGATAAACATTGTTTATCTATCTATAGTTTTTATTAAACATTTTGTACAAAATTACGATGTTTTCTCAAAAAAACTGTTTTAGTAACATGTAACGACATCTGAAAGAATTTATTCAAAGCTATTATTTCAGAAGCAAACAAAAAAAAACTGGTTTAGCACCAACTAGCAACATCTGTTAGAATTCGCTCAAAAGCAGATCTGGTAGAATTTGCTCAAAGCTATTAGTTCAGACGCCGGGTCGCAAACGAAATACATTTTGCAGAATTATATATATCGCACCCGGGTGAAACCGGGACGGACCGCTAGTATATTGATATAGGAAACGTTGATGGAAAATTAGTCAGAAATTTACGAAAAAGCAAAAACACCCACATTGTCGAATTAGAAACACTTCGATTATCTGTCTTTCTTTGTACATATAAATATATACAGTATGTAAACACGTAAGGTGCACATAGGGAAATTAGCATTGGGAAAATATGACTGGATCAGAGTGAGCCTTGAAATCTTGTTTTTCAATTTGACAGATAAATATTCTTTTGCAAAATGAATGTGTATACTACCGAAGAAAATATTCAAATGATTACAACATAATCGGACTTTTTTTATTAATGGGACATTAAATTCCCAAAAATACTTAAATATGGTGCGAGATCAATTTTTTAATGAAATGTTTCCAAACAGATGGAGTTGTTTTTTTGTTTTATTTTTGTACAAAAAAATTAAAATAATGATTTATAAGAACTTTTTATTATTAAAAAAACCAAGTACTTAAAATAAAAATAAATCAAAATAAAATAGAAATCCTCAAGATTACCACGATAATTCAATAGAAATAACAATTAATGCAAACATGGCTAACTCTGATCCAAGTATTTGTTCCCAATGCTAATTTCCCTATGTGCACCTTACGCGTTTACATACTGTATATATAAATCAATTACCGTGCGTTAGTCTCGAAAAATCTCGAAAATGACTCGACCGATTTAAACATTTTTTTATTGTGTTCGTAATTGTCAGGAGAAGGTTTGTATGAAAGTAAACTTCGACAATGTGGATGTTTTTGCTTGTTTGCAAATTTCTGATTCTAACTTTAAATAAATGTTTTCTAAGTGAAAATAGTATAAACATATTTAAATTTACAAAAATTCTTGTAGATCTAATTTTATTTTGGCAAAACTGTACTTTACAAAGTACTAATTACCTAGACCCGGTCATTAATTTTTTGAATTATAAGCCAAATTGACCTGTAAATTACCTTTTCTGAGAAATTTCTCGAAAAATCAGGTAAGCGGATTGGATTTATATTATACCTACTTTCTTTCAAAATTTTCATTACAGTTGTGAATTTCGTGCTGTGAACATCGTTTTGGTAAGTGGATTAGAATATAATTTCTATTATTTTCTTTGATCTATAAGCCAAATTATTCGTTTCAATTGTGCTTTTCATACTGTGAACTTCGCTGTTAGTTAATTGTGATAAAATAGCCATTGTGCGTGTCGCTAATTGACAGGTTTATACTTATTTGTGATAAAATTGTGATTGTGTGTGTTTTTTATAATTCACGGGTTTTCTTATTTGTGATAAAATAGTGAATGCGTCTGTGTTACTTTTTAATTGACTTACTTGTGTTAATATAGTGATTGTGTGCTTTTCAAGCTAACAGGTTTACTCGTTTGTGACAAAATAGTGATTGAGTGTGCTTCTTATTGGTGACAAAATAGTGATCGTGTGTATTTCTTAACTGTGATAAAATTGTGATTGTGCGTGTTTCCTATTTGTGATAAAATTGTGAGTGTGCGTGTGTTACTTTTTAATTACTTACTTGTGTTAATATAGTGATTGTGTGCATTTCAAACTAACAGGTTTACTTGTTTGTGGCAAAATTGTGATTGTGCGTGTTTCTTATTTGTGATAAAATAGTGATTGTGTGTGTTTCTTATTTGTGATAAAATAGTGATTGTGTGTTTCATTAAATTTGCTCACTGTGTTAATATCTAGTGTCTGTGCGTGTTTTTCATTTGTGTTCGATTGTAGTGTTTTATTTTTTGAATTTAAAAATGGCAAGTTTCGAAGAATCAGTATTTGGACCAATGCGACGAGTTACCACGTTGGATGCTGAAGCTTTGGAGATTCAGCAATGTTTAGGAAATTATAATATCGTAAGATCGTTTACAAAAAAAGATTTCCTTGATTGTCTGGGAACAGAAAAAATAGAGGACACGTATGAATTAAAATGGCAAAGAATGCTACAATTGATGGCCAAAACAAATGCCGAAGAGGCGACAGAGGATCGACAGAGGAAAACGGAGATAAATCAACCCCTGCTTGAAGGTGACCCGCGAAGAATACGCTGCACGACGAGCGAAAAGGTTCAGCGGAACAACATTCAACCGCAGGAAGAAAAAATGGAAACTGGACAACCCCAAGACAATGTGGCCAAGGATATTTACGCCGAAAGAGATCGGATGATGTGGTTGCACACAGCGGAATGCGTTCGACAATTGGAAGAAGAAAGACGGCAAAAAAACAATTTAGGAAACGAGAAGAAACAGGCTTTGCGGATACCTGTACCTGCCGAAAAGAAAGAAGTGTTGGCAAATGGAAACCCGAATGATAATTTACGACAAAAGTTGAATAAGGATATTCAGCGCCGAATCGTGCAAGGAAAGAAGCAGTCCGCCGCATTGCTTCCCATGCCATTGACGAAGATCGCTAGCTGCAATTCAACAGAGCAGGACACTCGACGACGTCTGGAAGAACGGCAGAAGATGCTTCATGAGGGAGCCGTCCAGAATAGAAACGCAAAAATAGAAATCAGGCAAAGAGCGATGGACGCGAAACGTCTTCGGGACGAAGAAAAGGCGCGGAACAGCCACGACAAACAGGCCATTGAAAATATAGAGCCCGCTCCTAAAAGGCAGAAGACGGACACTTCGGAGCCGGGGCAGAAAACCGTAAAGAAGAAAAAGGATTCGGGCCTATCAAAATTACGACGGAAAGTTACGAATGTCTATCGGAAAGGCGGTTTGTTGTAAAGTTGCGATTCGGACACGATACACAAGGATTAATGACGAAAACAAAATTTTTGTGATGAAATACATTATAAAGTGTTATTTGTTTGAAAGTGTTTAGTGATTAGTGGTCAAATAAAAAACACAAATATACATAATATACACAAATATACCAAACATATACACAGCATGCGTACATACATACTACACTACATACATTAATACACACACCCCCCTCCCTATGGACTGCAGGACCTTGTCGCGGTGGGAGGGCTTGCGTGTCTCAGTGACCCGATGAGCTATGCCGGCGTGGGAGCGGAACATCGAATCCCGGAAAGGTCAAAGGGTAGAGACCAGACCAACAAGCAGTCCACATATTAGCTAATTGAATGCTCTAAGCAAATGATTTAAGTTGTCGACCGTCTAAAAACTCCAATTATCCACAATAAACCTGAGTGAAACTATCATGTATAAAAACTCGGGCCGCAGTGCCAAATCATGTCGACTATATTATAGTGTATTTGCTTTTATAGGCAATGTGGCTCTATTGTATGAACTTAATTTTGTTTTTGGAGAAAATAATAAATAACCCCTTAATACACCCTTTAAAACAACATTTTTTACTTAATTTCAATATTACATATTAATTCAACATCTGTACCAAATTATATATACCCTTCAGTATGTAAATGCATATCAGTAAACTTATGTTTTCATAAAATTTATAAGTCCGGTCCTGTCGAGTCGATTTTTTTAAAATTTTAACAGCACATTCAACCCCTACAACCCACCCTTAAAGTGCGATGATGAATTCCAACACGAGGACCAAATTTCAATTAAATCGATTAAGGCTGTCGAGAGTTATAAACATTTCCAAAAATGGTGCCAAACTTAAAAAACGTAAAAAATTATAGATATTGTTTGTTTTTTTAATTGGATAGCTTAAAAACTTCAACCAAAACGCGAAAATAATGTTCTCTGACAAATAACATGAACCATTTAAAATGTCTGACACCTCGAATATGGTCGACATATTCGAGGTGTCAGACATTTTAAATGGTTCATGTTATTTGTCAGAGAACATTATTTCAGCGTTTTGGTTGAAGTTTTTAAAAATTAAAAAAACAAACAGTATCTATAAATTTTTACATGTCGTCAAAACGACATCTTTCGGAAAATTTAGAAGGAAAACGCCCTAAAATCAAGAAAAGTCACAGAGGAAATAGGTGTCAGACTATAGGCCTAATGAAGCCATATACAAAGTTTGGGGAGAGTATGTATCAATAAAATTTTTGCCGACGGGCACTCTGGCTATATGTCCCGCCATCCCACCGACGCTAATAGTGTAAGTGCTTTATGGCAAATACTAATATATAGGTTCATTAAAGGGTTAGCGTGTCAGGCTGTCGATTCCTCTAATAAACTTTAGTTATACAAATTGGAAATCATAAAGAATTCGCGACATATTATATTCTCCCGATCGAAGCGCAGGGATTTGAGTGCTCTGCCATATGTAAAGAGAAAACCTTCAGACTTCAGCTTAACTTCACATAAGGCTATGAATGAAAATTACATTCCCACGTTGCACCTCCGATTGGTTGATTCCTTACTTTCAAGTTAACTGGCTCTGGCATCAGACCTTCTGATTTTACCATAGAGATATAAGTACTAGAGTACGCTAGCGGGTATGCTGGCCATAAGTAGATATCATTATAGGTACAGTATGTAAACACGTAAGGTGCACATAGGGAAATTAGCATTGGGAAAAAAATACTTGGATCAGAGTTAGCCATGGCTGCATTAATTGTTATTTCTATTGAAATATCGTGGTAATCTTGAGGAATTCTATTTTATTTTTATTTTACTTGGCTTTTTTAATAATAAAAAGCTCCTATAAATCATTATTTTATTTTTTTTGTACAAAAATAAAACAAAAAAACAACTCCATCTGTTTGGAAACATTTCATTCAAAAATTGTCTGACTGGTATGACGTATGCGCGTTGGTAAATCAGTGACCCAAATGTCTTTGGGTTCAACACGAATAGGCGGAGATATTTGATCTCGTACCATATTTAAGTATTTTTGGGAATTTAATGTCCCATTAATAAAAAAAGTCCGATTATGTTGTTATCATTTGAATATTTTCTTCGGTAGTATACACATTCATTTTGCAAAAGAATATTATCTGTCAAATTGAAAAACAAGATTTCAAGGCTCACTCTGATCCAGTCATTTTTTCCCAATGTTATTTTCCCTATGTGCACCTTACGCGTTTACATACTGTATATATATATTTTTTTTTTTTTAAAGGTATATCCAATTGTATATATCAACATATATAGAGCATATGCACATATACAAGAGAATATCACTTGGGGATGGCACTACCTCTTGGTATCTGGCCAGTATCATTAAATATCAAAGCTGGGTCTAAACGACAAATACAAAATATCCATGAGCAGAGGTGGGATTCGAACCCACGACAGTACTGTATATGTATGTATACTGTATATGTTTACTCAAATCAGCATTGTTTTGTATCATTAGTTACCATGGAGATAAGGAACTTTTCTCTCTCTGAATAGCAGACACTTTTATGGCTCACTCGCGTAATCTCGTATAATATCTCTATGGTTTTTACCCCACTCAGGGGAAGCCAAAAGGAAGGGTTATGTTTTTAGCAGACAATGATCATGGTGAGTACAAGACGCTTTTACTGCTAGAGACCAAATTAGATAAATGTGTCGTTGGGTTTGACTGAATGTAAAAAGTGTGACTATAAAAAAATCAATATGGCGCACATTGTCCTCAATGTTGTCTCGGGTGATTTTATGCTATTTTTTACATTCATTATTGTACAGGGTAAGTCAGATCACCCGTACCCGAATTATTTTTTTTTTTCGAAAACGGTTAGTCATAGAGAATTGTGTCAAAAATCTGTATTATAAAAGCCCTAATGAAGAATCGAATGATGCCATTTTTTTCCTCCGAAAAGGTCAGCTTCCCTATTAGTTTGCTCCAGAATGTTCAGAACTCTGGAATTTTAAATGGCAAGATAGGTCGAAAGTGGTATTGTTGAAAATATCTTTTAAAAATACGCAGGTTTTGTAGGACATTTTTTTTTGTCTAGTTCCACCCCTGTTAAGTAATATTCGTTTGAAATTATTAAATTAACATGTCATAATAACGAACTTAATTCTAAAAGTCGACATTTAAAATCTAGTTACCTAATTAAACAATGTCACAAATGTTCATACTGTCTTCCATTTATAGAGTAAGATCCCAGAGCCGCCAGACACAACTTATTTTTAAATAAATGAAACCTTACGTTTTGAGCAGTGTTTTGTGTACTTAGAACGCTTGGCGTACCTCCATCATTGAGTCTGTGACAAATGTACAGGTATACCAGGTGACAAAGGTGACGAAAAATAAGGGTAACTTTACTTAAATTTAAATGGCTGATATTTATATATGTTTTGTAGAATATCACTATAAACTAGTATCCAGTATCGCCAGTCACTTTCCGCTGACCACAACTTCTGACAGACGCTTTACCTTGTTTACACGTATTCAGTTGTCAAGTAGGTAACTAAATTTTAACTTAATTTTAACTTAATTTTAAGTAATCGATCGTTTACACGTGTCTAACTTACGCACTTTTTAGTTCACTATTTGCTTAACCATGGAAGATCAAGAACGTGTTGAAGTTCTAAATTCAATAATTAGATATGTAGTTAATAAACGAAATTATTGACGAAGTGAAATATGAAATATCGAATACCTACAGAGATACACCTCGACTTTGGGAGAGAAATTGGATTTCAAGGAGGGATATGCTCGGTGCAAGTACAACTCTGTTTAAAGAATTAGCAGATGAGGACAAAGGAGAGTAGTTCTATTCATTAAGAATGTCAGAAGAATACTTTAATTATTTATTATCTAAAGTAGAACCGATTATTAAAAAAAAGGATACTGTAATGAGATGTGCGCTATCAGCTATTTCCAAGGGCTCCTCAAAACAATACACAACGCAATAAACTTATGTACTTCACTAAAATGTTGCGTTCACACGTCAACTAAATGACAATTTAGTAGAAAGCCACGCCTACAAGTAGTACGGGAGTGGTGGTTACTTACTCAAAAAATAGACTCGATTCTATTCTACTTGTTCACTTAACCACTGAATCGTTTACTTACCACTTGTTACTAAAGAGCTTTTAAGTGGTTGTTTACACGCAAGAATTAAGTTAAAATTTAGTTAATTACTTGACAACTTAATACGTGTAAACAAGCCTTAAGGTTAATTTATTAAACTATAGAGATTCACATCAAGCTTATCTCTAGTTACCAATAATTGTAAAGAAATATAAACCGAAAAAATAGCATATTCCTTTTACTATTCCAACTCATAAATGTGGAATGATACTAATTTAGGTCAAAATTCACTTTTTAAAATTTTGCAATATTTTTCGTTTTGAGGTCAAAAACATATTTTTGGAAACACTGTTTGCTAGTCTGTTAGTCTAATCATAACGGTTTATTATTCGATTTATTTCTTCAAGAAAGTTTCGTAGAGAATATTTTTTTCTAACCTTTTAAGTTTCGTAAATATTTTGCAAAATAAAAAAAAAATCAGCTGTTCTTTTGTTTTGTAGATCTGACAGAGAGAAATTAGCTAAGCGTGCTTTGATCAATTGTTACACGACGTGGAACATATTATGTAGGTAACCATGCCAACGAATAGCAAATATCGTAATTAAAACTGGCCATTACGAGCGTCACGATATCAGAAATTTTATTTTCTTTATTATACTATATCAAATGTCAATACTTTTGGAGTTGGAATGGTCCCATCGCCCAACTGACTGGATTTTTTTTATACAATTATAAACTTTCAGAAAAACAGAAAATTATATAATGCAATAAAATAATAATTTGAATGATTTTAGCTTTATATCTTTTCCTAGTTAGAAGTTAGAGGTATTAATATTTCGTAATAATAATAATCAGTTTGTTCGGATGTATTACAAATACACATAATTATTTTTGGTCTACAGTAAATGGCCGTTAGAATTATTGCAAACGCAAAATTTCGAGAGACATGTCGTCCGTTATTTAAACAATTAAAATATTAACTCCATCATGTGTCTATATACATAAACTGTCATATATGCACATTCGCATAAGAAAAATTTTGAAAGTCATGCTGACAATCATCATTACCATATAACTAGAGATAGAGATACACTTCGTCCTCCGGACCACCGATTGGCGGGATCACGCACTGCCCCGGACTATTATGCTTTAAAAAATATGTTAAAAAATTGCTGACGGATAATTGCTTCGATTCTGTGGAAGAGTTTTTAATTCATACATTTTAATTTGTTTGTGTTCACTTGCAACTATTGTACAATTGTACCAAATATATAGAAAATAAAAATATTATTCACTTGTTACAACTTACATTTCAACATGATTGTATACTTGTACATAATATTGCCGATCAACTTTTAAAACGCAACTTAAACAAAACAGGTCCCAAGACGATTTTTTATTTCGTTCATTCCTCCATACACATTATTTTCGCATTCTTCCTACGCACTTCTTTACTTACTATATACTTTCAGAAAAAAAAAGTTTTTTATAACTGAAAGTTACCTATCAACTTTTACTGTTGGTTTAGAAGGTCACCCAAAAATCCAAAGATTTCAATTTAAATTGAAGAGAAAAACCGATTTCGTACGAAAACAGTGATCATATTATTATACCTATGCCAAAATCCGGGAATATAAATATCCTATGGATAAGATACACGAACGACTTTGCGTGAGTAAGTAGGGAGTCTGTCTGTGAATTTGTCAAATTTTATCCGCATGATAAAAATATGACGTTTCTTTCGGTTATGTCGTCGAATACATCGATGATATTTATACCAAAACTAGCGTTCCCGCCCGGTTTCACCCGGGTGCAAAAGAACGAATGGAGAAGGAAGGGATATGAGTACGCACATTCATCTTAGTTTACCGAGATGAATGTTGTATCCAAACTTCAAAATGATCGGCGTTACCGTTCAGAAGTTTTTGTCGCTAAAAAGCAGTATTTATACTTTTTTTAAGTAATTTTCTTTTAATATAATAAATATTTAATTGAAAACACTGTAGGAAAATTATTTTTATATAGGTGCCTATAGTTGTAACAGTTTTCAAATGAGCTATTAATTAAATTTATTTAATTTTAATTAGTCATAATAAAAATTTAAAAAATTGAAATGTAAGCCTTAGAAGAAAGCAATGTATATAATAAAAAAAAAAATAAAATTATATTCGCCGACGTAGGGCTTGAACCCTAGACCCTGGCATTAAGAGTCTTATATTCTACCGACTGAGCTATCCGGGCTTGTGATCTTGACGCGCTAATATTGCAATATTTAGTTAAGGCATTTCACCTGATAATATTTGTCGGACGGACTAATTTTGAGATACATCTTGTAACATTTTTCATTTATGTTCCTCTCCAATTGGTCGTAGCGTAATATTATATAGCCTATATCCTTCCTCGATAAATGGGCTATCCAACAAACATTTTTTTTTCAATTCGAACTAGTAGTTTCTGAGATTAGCGCGTTCAAACAAACAAACAAACAAACAAACTCTTCAGCTTTATATATTAGTATAGATGAAGGTTTCGAGGTACAAAATAAAAATATCAACAGCTGCAATCACTCAATTTTGTGGGTAAATATTTGTACCCATGTAAACATTAAACAGAAAGGAGCGTGTCGATTGAGTTTTCTCGTTAGTGCATTCGTTCCAACCCGCCAGCCAATCAGTTCCGTTTCCACGTTAGCAGATCATTTCCCCCCTTCTGACGGTGACGTTTGTTTGTTACGTTTAAACAAAACTACATCCATCGCGGCTAAAGAAGAATCATTTTAAAAATAATAAACTTAAAATATATGCACACAAAGATTGACATAAAATGAATGTAGGTTTCTTAAACAACAAAGTATGCCCGTAATGTGTATGGAATATAACACGAAACCTATTAACAAACCTTGTGGTATTCTTCCTGTGATGTGTCTGTAAGTGAATAATAGAGGATCCAGCGCAAAGCCTTGAGGTAGGTACTATATATCAGTGGTTCTCAAACTGTGTAACACGACACGTCGCATCTCACGCAATGATAACGCAATAGTGCAATAGTCCAGGCGGTAATACTACAAGTTTGCCTCTCAAGACTTTCGTCGTAACTACAACGGTTACCGATTTATATTAAACATTTCGAACGATGTTTTCAGATATTTTCAGAATAACAACATTCAATTTTCCTGTGTAGCTAAGGAAAAGTAAAGAGAGAGAGAGAAGAGAGTTAATGTAACAATACTTGCTACAATACCTTTGAATTCGTAGAATCGTTGTAGTTACGACGAAAGTCATGAGAAGCAAACTTATAGTGTTCGGAGCGTCTTCTACATTGATGTAATTATTTTTGTCCTAGCTATAATACAAGCCGAGAAAATTAGAAAAATAATTTTGCACCTTTCTGCCCTCCGTAACGCAAAAGTTGTAGATTTTGTGTATTTGAGACACTGAGAGGGGTCCCTAATAGCATATGCAAAAACTCAGCGAGTATGTTTCCAGCGCCTGAACTATAAGGTTAATATTAATTTTGTATCAAAATCGAAAACTAATTAATTGTACTGTATACTTTTCCCTGTGTACGGTTTCCTGAGATACACCATGTATATATGTATATTATAATCAACAATAATTTATAAAGAAACAAACCATAATGTACATAATAATCGGTATAACCATGCAAATGTATCACAAACATTCCTAAACTATCTACTACTAGCTATTAGCCTAGACGGCGAGGAGGTAAAAACATTAAAAAGTGCATTATTCGGGCACAGGCAAGATTATTGTTGAAATCGCTTCATTTTAGGGTGTAGTTCAACCCCCTAAGTTTGCTTACAAATTGTTGGTGTGTTTGATTTTATAATTGACAATTAGTGACGAAAATAGTGCTTTTTTCTCTATTTCCTTTAATATCTCCGTTCCTCTTGACTTTTAGTATAGCATGTGCATTGAGAAAGTTGTTTCTTATGAAATTTCCTAAAAAATGAGATATTAAAAGAAAATAGAGAAGAAAGCACTATTTTCGACACTAATTGTCAATTATAAAATCAAGCACACCAACAATTTGTAAGCAAACTTAGGGGGTTGAACTACACCCTAAAACGAAGCGATTCCAAAAATAATCTCGCCTGTGCCCGAAAAATACACCCAAAACTCCTCGCCGTCTTGCCTATATACTCATGGACTCCTAAGTTTGTGGGTGGGTAAAGATATATAGTTTGGTCGACTATAATAAGCTTATTTACACTCTTAATACAAAATGTTACGACACTCTTTCGAGATACTTGCACCGATTGAGAATCCCTTCCATATCTTATAATTGTAGAGCAGTTTTTCTAAAGGAGTAGTGATGAAAAATGTTACATATTATATAACATTTTTGAAACCACTACTATATATATAGTTCAATATATATCTCTCTCTAGCTGTCTCTCCCTCCCTGTCTGTGTGTGTGTGTGCGTTTGATGTAGGACAGAAGAGTTCTGCTTGGTTCTACGCTGATGCGAACGCCATAACTGGTTTATAAAATATGTGTTAGACCGCAAATTACGATACAACAGGCGACGACAGCGGCTACGCAACGCAACGCGACGCATAGTTTGATGTTTGGAAGCGTTATTTCAGGGCTGTCACGAATTATTTGTGATTATTTATTCATTTTTGTCAACACCTTTTTAACTACCTCAAATTGCTCTTGGCTTTATACTCCCAACCTATTAGGGATTAATAAGTTTATCAGGATTTTTAATCGTAGATATCGCATTTAATATAAGTTACATTCTCACCAATAACACGCGATGCGATTACGACGTTATAGCGACGCGACTGAGATACTAAAGCAACGCAACTACGACATAAAACGACTCGACTGCGATGTCACCACAACGCGATTACGACGACACAGCGAGTCGATTACGTTTTATGGAAGTCTCTGCGCACTGTTTTATCCGGCAAAGATATTGCGACGCGAAAGTCGCAGTTGTGTTATCGTCTTGGTTGCGTATAGCCTATTGAAATTTGTGACCGTAATGAAAAATAACGACATACGACAGGTCTCAAAAGATTATATGGAACTGAATATGAATCAGTCCGAGATGAGCAGTCGTTTTGCGTGACACATTGTTGCCTCCCGTTGCAGTCGCAAGCTTCGAACGGCTAATTTTTTTGTTGTGTTTTTTACTTTCACTATTGTGGATTGAGAACAAAGCAGAAATTTTAAAGGTTAATGAATAAATTGATTAACGTCTGAGTACTCTTCAATAATTAACGACCAATTTTTCAAACGATATATTAACAAAAATTATAAAATTATATTTGGTTTTCTTCACAATTAAGCTTAACAGAATTCATTTTGTAATTTTTATAATAACAAAAAATGTTTAATAAGTAGTCATGGATAGACTCGTAAGAGTCGTAAGCACTTAAAATGGAAGAAAATATTCTTTAAACACAAAATAATATTATAAATACCTATTACTTAAATTTACATATGAAACCGAATAAAAATTTTAATGCCCAATTAGATACGGACAATTTAAGTAATATTTATAATATTATTTTGAAATAATTATTTTGTTTTTAAAGAATTGTTTCATCCATTTTAGGTGCTAACGAGTATATCCATGACTACTTATTAAAATTTTTTTGTTATTTTAAAAAAACTCAAACTCAATTCTTAGAAATTAATTATTAATTAATTTTTAGAATTTTTAGCTCAATTCTGAAGGAGACCTAACTCCAGATCGAAACGTCAATTAATTGAATAATAATTTTATGATTTTTGTTGGTTTATAATAATTTTATTTATTAATGAATAAATTATTTAATAAGTGAATAATTTCATTTTTGGGGATTTGGATTTGTTTTATTATTTCGGAAATTAGGCAACCCTGAGTACGCAACACAACACTATAAAGGCGGTACCGACACTGACTGAGAGATGAGAGAAAGCGAACGAAGACAAGTGCAGGAAGAAGACTGATCCAATTTCCTACCAAATCTCACTAAAGCATCCTGATCCGACTGTACCTACATTCGGGACGTCATCTTTCATCACTGCAATTGAATATACCGGATGGTTTGTTTTCTACTTCATATATATTTTACTGTTAAATATATCGTTTTTTCAGTTCCTAAAAATTTGTGTATAAATTGTAGTACGAAAGTTTTTATTACCTATACATTTTGAAAACTAAACGGAAAAATTATCTGGGTGTTGTTTTTCGAGAAAAATGGGTGACGGCATGACACTTGACCGTGCCTGTAACTCTCAAAACATTACTTATGCTGGGTTGCAGAAAGGATTGTCAAAAAATTTAATTTGACAATGACATTAGATTGTGATCGTATAATTACAGTTTCAGGAACAATCTACAGTCGTATTCAAATCCTCTGTCATCTAGAATTCTAGAACATTAGATTGTACTCACACAAAAACAAATTATGGTTCTATATAGAAAAATATCGTATTTCAAGTCAAATTTTGATAAAAATGCGTAGGAAAACGTTGTTTTGAAATAAAAACTGTATAAAAAACGTCGTTTAATGCATGTATTCACCGTTTAAGAAAAATATTTGTCAATCGAACAATTATTTTTTCGAGCAGGATCGATTTAGAACTTTACAATGCTTTTCATATGTAGAAATATGTATGTTTACAATCTAAGGTCATTGTCAAATCAAATTTTTTAACAATCCTTTCTTCAACACAACGTTAGGGTCTCAACTAGGAGCCTTTTTTTTCATAAAACACAAAGTGTTTTAATTAATAATCGTATTAGTTAGTTATTTAGTTTATTGCTTCAGATCACGGGTATTATATGGTGGAAGTACGGGTCTATTATTCACTAATAATAATTTATACGTTTCACTATAATTTTTACTATTGCATTCCATTAATTATTATGCGGTCAGAATAAAAAAAGTATGCGAGAGACTCTCACGCGCTAGAAGTGAAACTTCTTAGGTTCTAGCATTTGTTGACAATTTTATTATTTCAGGACTAGAAAATGGTTAATGTGGAATTTGATACCGTGGCTAGAGAAAATGCAATGCATATGTTACGGTCTAAACCCGAATTCGGTCAATGACCGAAATAAATGCTCAAAACTAATTTTGAGCCACGAATATTTCCCAAACCCGAAATCTTACATTTAAACGGGTATTGAGTGTTATAAAATGAGCAAAACTAGTTTTGCGCATTTTCAGTTGAACAAAACTAGAAAAAAACTTGAATGGACAGTACTAGTTCTGCTTGTTTCATTCAATCAACGTCCGAACCCGAACAAAAGTAGGGTTATGTTCTTGTGTATGTACCTATCTATTGAATTGTTCTCCTGAATGTTATAATTAATATAATTGTGTGATATTCAGTGTAATAATTAAGATAAATGCAGGATAAATTCGAGGCTCAACTAGTTCGCCTATTGCAGGCTTCTGAAACATCATTTTATGACGAAAAATAATTACCTTACTATACTAAGTAGGATTAAGAAAGCAAATTTATTAAAAAACTGAATTAAAACCTAATACTGCTAAACAATACAGAAGAATAAATCGCTTTGATATAATAAGTATCATTGATGTGGAAAACTTAATTAAAAAACGCAAAGAAGATTCCGATTCCATACTGATGGTACTATCCGTTCAGAAATGAACAGAACTAGTAGGGGAAACGTTTCAATTTTCGTCAGATCCAGACCAATTTTACCCCCCTAGCGTGCCTAAAAAGTTTTACTTCAAAATTAATAATTAATAGTAAAAAGTGTCTAATATTCAAACAAAATATATAGTAGAACCTCTGTAATTTAAACCTCGACAAGTCGAAAATCTCCAAAATTCGAAAAAATGTTTTGTTCCCGTCCTTTCAAGACCCAACACCTCCATTACTTGAAATCTCAAATTGCTATAGGTCGAAATAATCAATAAGTCCCTACAGGCCATTTCTGTACATATTTTCCCCTCGCAACTCGAAAAAATAAATTGGACCTCTGTATCTCGAACGTAGCAATGTTCTCTAACTCAAAATTAGTTAAATTGACTTGACTTCTACAAATCGAATATTTCCTTATAAAATCCGCCTAAGTCGAAAACTCTAGAACGCGAACATTTTGACGTCTCCCTTGAAGTTCGACTTACAGAAGTTCTACTGTAAAACTAAAAAATATAAATTTTATAAAATGCATGAAAGCAACAATATCTAGTTTTAAATTTAAATGAGACTGAATATTTAGCAAAAATGTCGATATAACTGAGAGAAATACATTGAAATTCTATAATACGAAAACACTAATGCACAAAATATATATAGTATATAGGGTGCGTCAGGCGTCACATTTAATAGTGTACTCTATGCGTCATCGCTACCTCCTGACGTCGACTGCCTTCGTAATTGCGAATGTATAATAATATAAACTGACGCATGAAATATCTGCGCGTACAAAACAATAGTACCGGAGCCAACCGTCGAATTTCCTATGAATCGAATACACAGCCTTTGTCTGCTGTGTGAGTTAAAATATTGTTATTTAAATCTAATTGTTTAAAAAGAGTCTACAATATAATGCTATAATACATTACTGAAACGGTTAAAAAATAGCTGTCTTTACACAAATTAAAAAAATTCCAGCAAATTGGGCGACGGAACCTTTACAACTTCAAAAATATTGAAATAAGATATAGTATAATAAAGAAACTAAAATGTCTCATCACGTGACGCAGGAAATGGCTAGTTTTAAATATGATATTATTTGCTATTCGTTAGCATATGTTCCATGCGTCGTGTAAAAATTAATCAAAGCATGCTTAGCTAATTTCTTTCTGACAGATCTACAAAATAAAAGAACAGCTGACTTTTTTTTATTTTCAAAATATTTCCGAAACTATAAAGTTTAGAAAACAAAAATTTTAATGAAACTTTCTTGAAAAAATAAATAGAATAATAAGCCGTTATGAAAAGTATATATAAGTACCCTTATTATATATAAAAAAACACCGTTATAGCATACATATCTCTTCTGCGCATACGTAAAATATTCCCCAAAAACAATAGGGCTCTTCATATTTGCATATAACTCTTCCAAAAATCTGTTTCAATCCGTTCATCTGTTTAACCTGTACCGTGCGCACAGACAACCAGACGCACAGAGTTTTTCCAAAAATATGGATTTCGGATTCGGGTGACCTCAAAACAAAAAATATTGTAAAATTTTGAAAAGTGAATTTTGACCTAAACTGGGCTGAAATGGTAAAAGAGCTAAGCCAAATTACTCATTGCCTGTAGCATGTCTTATATATTATATTTATTTTTAAAATACCTATGCATTTTGGATCTATCTCATCGCCACCAGTTAAACATTTTGGTGTTTTGTGGTTATCGTTGTAACAATTATTGTAAATATTATTGCTATATGTTTTAAATGACGCTATAAATTATATTAAAGTAATAAAAATTACCTCTACGCTGAGCTTTAAAACCACTAACAATGCTAACACTCTGTAATCCACTGCACGGCTTAAAAAGAACTTAATATTTTACTTACTTGGTTTACTAAGTTTTATATTCTCTTTACCTTCGTGTTGATACAATTTCCAATTATTTTAAATGACTTTATTACAACAAGCAACTCGATCATTTAAAACTTAAATAAAAAATAGAAACTTTGTCGTACTTTCATGGTAGTACAGTCAAAAAAGCTAAAAAATGGAACAACCTCGGATTGACTCAGAATAAGCTGAATGTTTGTATAAACCTTTATTTTGGAATTCTAAATGTTGTCACAAAAGTTTCATAAGGTCACGTGTGAGCGTTTTTGAAAATTCAAGGTCACAGGTCGCGAAAATCAGTTTTTTGCAAATATCTCGCTTCCTTTGCCTCAAATCGTATCTGTATTTATTACAAACTTTGTAGAGTATAAAATTCTCTACAAATTTCGTCTTAAGCATTTTTTTATAGGTTTAACTGTTTTAAAATATTTTCTTAATTTCTTTCCTACTTAAAATACAATTATCCTTAATAAGAATATTATTAAAATAAGTATATGTAAAATAATTCACTTAATTACTTCATT
Organism: Xanthostigma xanthostigma; assembly: GCA_963575645.1. NCBI lineage: Eukaryota > Metazoa > Arthropoda > Insecta > Raphidioptera > Raphidiidae > Xanthostigma > Xanthostigma xanthostigma. The sequence continues at coordinate 22,716,677 of OY754468.1, forward strand.
ATTTATATGAAAAAGGTAATTATATGACTATTTGATATATAAGTAATATTTATAAATATAATATATTAAAAGTTAATTAACTAATATTTGACGAATAAGTTAAAAAACCGTATTATGGACTGTGATTCGCGATTGACCTTGCGCCATGGCATGTATGGCTGAGCACTCAATCTCAAAAACGGTTAAGCGTATAAAAAATTGTTTAAGGCAAAATTTGTAGACAATTTTATACTCTACAAAGTTTATAATAAATACAAATATGATTTGAGACAAGGGAAGAGAGACATTTGAAAAAAAACAGATTTTCGCGACCTTTGACCTTGAATATTTAAGGGCGCTCACACATGACCTTATGAGATTTTTGAGACAACATTTAGAATGCCAAAATAAAGGTTTATACAAATATTCAGCTTATTCCGTTTCATTCCGAGGTGAAACTCTAAAGTGACTGGACTATGGAGGCATTTTACATTCTGCAATTTTAATATTATGTGGGGCTATGGATATAAGGTTTTTCTAAAACAAATAAGCAAAACATTGAATAACCAGACATAATCACATTAACGAACTATATAAAAATTAAAAAACTAAAAAAACTTATATTGAAATATGCTAAAAGGGAAAACTTTGATAATGTCTGTTTAAAATTATAAATGCATGGTCTGTAAACTTTCTTTCACATGATGCGTGTTTTGAAGCTGGCTTTGTAGTAGGGTTTAGCGCGCGTGCTGTGACAGTTCCAATGTTAATAAGTAAACGTCAATTGTCTCTGAACAGAACACACACACAATGACGCCATGATTATTTGTGGGCCACGTGACAAGATACTGTTTTCTGATTGGTTCTTATGCAAAGCAAGCACGAAAACTAGCCCCGGTTCTAATTTTCAAATCTAAATTGTAACCACGCACGCGATCCCGCAGTTACGTCATTTCCATCCTCGTAGCCAGCACGGCAAACAGCGCAAGTCCGAGCAACGATCCACTGACAAAATCAGCCTCGTGTGCAGCGGCCTTGAGATCTTGTTTCTTTCTGGTCGGTGGATACCAGATGCTCTAGGTTCACAAACTTAGTTCTTACTGTTTCCAACTAGACTCATTAAAGAAAACTGCATTAGCAAATAGGTATATGCTAATGTGAACTTTTAATGATGCCAGTTCAACCCACTGGAATAATAAATATATGTTTTACATGATATTGATTAGACCAGTACAGGGTGTAGACATTAGATTAAGAGAATTAATTTGAAAACTACCAGTCATCAAACAGTCATTTAAATTTTTAATAATACTTATGCTGGGTTGCAGAAAGGATCATCAAAAAATCTGATTTGTTAATGACCTTAGATTGTGACCATACATATTTCTCCATAATAAAAACATTGTAGGATTTGAAGTCGATTCTGGTCGAAAAATTAATTGATCGATTGAAACGATATATTTTTTAAATTGTATATATGTTACGGTTAATACAAGAAAGTAGTTAATTCGCGAATTAATCGGCTAATTACCCGAATTAACCAATCCTTGACGTTGGTTAATTCGGGTATTAGCCGGTTAATTCGCGAATAAACTACTTTCTTGTATTAACCGTAACATATATACTGTATTTAACATAGTCTTGTATAATTTTTACTTCGAAACAATATTTTTCGACGCATTTTGATAAAAATTTAGATTGAAAAACAATTTAGATGTAGATTTAGCGTTTGTTTTTGTGTGAGTACAATCTAATGTACATGACAGGGAGTTTAAAAATAACATTAGACTACTCCTGCATTATGAAAACCGTAATTGTATGGATCACAATCTAAAGGCCATTGTCAAATAGTTTTTGACAATGTTTTGCGCAACTCAGCACTAATAAAACTTTTAAACGTCATTCAGTATTTTTCAAACCATTCGCTTTTTTTAGTACCTATGTTTTAAAATTATTGTCTGGATTTGAATTTGAACTTTCCAATAGAGTGTATTTAATATGCCAATTTAAATTTTATTTATTTTCATTCTGTGTATGTACACAATAATAATTATTACAAAATTAAACGCAGTTTCTAAATTATCCAATCTAACTTGGCAAGACATTTATAATAAAACTAGTCTCTATCCGCGATTCCTCGCATGCGATTGTGGTGAAACGCGGCAGCGACAACAACAGCGGAGCCTTCGGTCTCATTCCCTATTTTACCCCCTTGAAATGATTTTTCAAATACGCCGAAATACATTATTTTTTATTTCTTACAAAAAACCTAAATATGAATTTTCATATCCCTAGTTTGAGAAATGATGGGTTTCCCATTCAAACTTTCATCCCTTATTTCACCCCCTTCAAGCTTTTTTAAGACAAAAGTTAGCCTATGTCCTTTCACGGGATGCAATCTGTCTCCTTGCCAAATTTTATCAAAATCTGTTCAGCGATTTAGACATGAAAAGATAACAGACAGGTAGAATAAGTTAAGGCCGCTGCACACGAGACTGAATTTGACGCTAGATTTGACTACTAGTTTTCTAGCCCTACTTTTATGTGCTCGCTTCACACGAGAAGTCTTTTCAAGCTTGTTTTGTGGATGGATCTGGTGCGCGCGCAGTGACAATTCAAATATAAACACAGAGCAAAACGTGTCTGCTGTCTGAGCAGAATGACGCCATGTTGGTTTGTGGGCGTTTGTTCATGTCGTCCCCGTGACAAGATACTGCAGAGGTAAGCAAAATAGTCCCTGTTCTAATTTTCTAAAATCCATCTTGTGAGCTATTATAGCAGGCGAGTGACGCGCAGTGACGTCATTTCAAGCCTCGTAGCCAGCCTGCCGTCTAGCAGAAGACCCAGCAGTGTTTCCAGTCTCGTGTGCAGCAGCCTTTCGCATTTAAAATATTAGTATGGATAAATGAAAATGCATTTTAGACAACGACGATTCGCAAGTCCTACATAAGAGTTGTATAAAGTCGGGACCGCACATTGTTGGTGCCAATAACGCTCGGCCAATGTGTGGATCGAGATTATAGCGTTGGTACCATTGTTTGCTCCAACGTTGGTCCAACTTGGACGCTGACCGTCTTGTGTCGGTTTTTTGAAAGGGAATTTGTCCCAACGTTCGTGTATTCGGCCACACATTGGCGTGTAAAACGCCAACTAGTCTTCAGTATCTGATGAAGCGAGTGACAACGTCGTAATATTATTTAAAATTATAAATGATGTCATCAAAGGAGACGTGGTCAAATGAAAATGTATTACTGTTTTTGGAGCTTTATCAAGCAGAACCAATTTTATGGAATCCAATAATTAAAGACCACAAAAATAGAAACGGACGCTTTTCAAAAATAATACCACAAGCATGCGCCAACGTTGGCGCCAACACTGGCCCCAATGTGCGGTCCCGGGGTAAGGTAAGTTTGTTAGCTTTAAACTTTAGGGACCAGACATCATTTCTATACCAACTAAAGTAGCGATGTACACAACTACAACGTTATAATGGCTACAACACTACCGTGCTACCTAAAGAAATTTCTCACTACATAGCAATTTCATAGTGAACTGTAGTGTTTGTTTTTCAGCTTGTTACTTATTCAGTTCCGTTTCAACCCTTGTTTATATTAGCTATATTAGTTCAACCCTATCGCAGCTTCACTTTCATGATGTAACAAAGTATTTTGCAGTGGCACAACACACACAATACGGTTTGTTGGTGTGTGTGTTCCTCATTATTTTTATTTTCCAAGCCGAGGACAAGTGAACGAACAAAACAATGCAATGTTAATTTATTTTCAACCGGCGACGCTTTTTAAATGACGTCAGTATAATTTAAAATTCTATGTTGCGTTGTTTGGTGTCGGCAAGTGTCGGTCTCAGTGCGAGTAGGTGCTGCTGTTCGCGTTCGTTTTTATAATGAATAAGTCTAGTTCTATTAACAGTTACGGCTACATATCCGTAGCCCCACGGCAAAACAGCCTATGTTCAATTTTGTAGAATTTTTTTATATCTATTTAAGGTACTACTGTCGGTTAGAGAGTTACTGTTCAGAATTAAATGAAACTTGGCATATTGGTAGATTTTAATAAGATAATGAACCACCTATAATTTCATAAAGCTACAGAGAACCAAAAAAAAAATAATTAATATTAAACGTTTCTTGCCTTTAACATTGAACCTTATGAGAGAGCACAGATTTTATTAAATTTCACAAAAGGTACCGTTCAGATTTCAATACATTTTATATCAACAGAAAGAAAAAAAAATTTCAATAATTTTGATATTTTAAAAAATTAAGGTTCAACGCATGTGATAAGAGTAATTAGCAAAAACGTACTAGATTGTGATAATATACAGTTTTTAATATATACACGAACAAAATATCGTTTAGTCGAGGTCGGGAGTCAGTAAGGGTATAGAATAGAATAGATTTTATTTCTTCGCGAAGCCATAAGCGGATGCGAACGTCAATACACATAAAAGTACAGTATTAATTATAAAAAACAAAATCATATATTAAAATAGTAATATTAAAAAGAGGAGTCATATGGTCAGGCTTTTATTAAAAATCGTTTTAATCGAGCTTTAAAGATGCTCACGCTAGGGCTATCTTTGATAGTATCAGGTAGCTTATTATAAAAATAACTTCCTTTATTGGTTGAGCTATTATATTTGGAAGTTCTGCAACGTTCCAAATGTATGTCATTTTGTGTACGAGTATTATAGCCATGTATGTTGGAGTTTAAATTTAAACTGTTTAATTTGGTCTTCACATTATTTATGAGTTGGTACATGTAAATAGCATAAAAAGTTAAAACATCCTTTTCAATAAAAACTTGCCTACATGACTGTCGACCTTTAAGCTTAAAACTAAGTCTTATTAATCTTTTCTGCGCCCTGAATACTCTGATGCAGTCTGTTGAATGACCCCAAAGAACCACACAATAAGACATAGCACTGTATGCAAAGGAATAGTAAACTGACAAGCGAGTTTCGCTTGTGTGACTTTTGCTTAGTCTCCTTATGTAATAATAAGTCAAATTAAGTTTTTTGCACACTGCATTTACCTGGCTAAACCATTTCAGATCACTACCTTCTTTTGCTAGTCTAGAAGCCCCCCCTCGTTTTCGAGGTCACTGAACACAATGGTGAGATTCCCATAATTTTTTTCCCTCGGCAACTCCTTCAAATTGCCCCCCCCCCTGATTTAGGACCTTTGAATAAAAATCATACAAAATTTTGAACGCAATAATTTAGTAGGAAAATTAATTCTCTACAAAAATCTTTTTTTCCTGTAAATGTGATACTTTACGAATTACTGGCTTTCAAAGATGATCAGTTATATAAATTTTACACAGGGGTCCAAAGATTGGTGCTCTGGCAAAAAAAAATCAAAAAACCCAAAAAAATCCCGACTCCTGACTACATAGTTGTCAAACTATTCTTAACGTCAAAGTACCTATAAAATATGAAACTAGTTTTGTAAATAACTCAGAAATAATTTCAGGACTGAAAAGGTTATTTTCAATCTTGAATTTGATAAAATTGTAAAAAAAGAGCGTATAAATTTATTATATTTCTTATTGAATTGTAAATTGGTATTTCAAGTTTTCTTATTAAAAGAACTGTTATTTTCAATATGTTATTTTTAAATAACAATTAGAGCTTTTCTTATAAAAAATAACATGCTCGCTCTTCTCGTCCATTATTTAGTATACCTATAGTAATATAATATCCGATACACTAGAAGATAGTTAATAGCGTGTCGTATACAATGCATAATAGACACGGTCTGAAAATTCGAGACGAGATATGACAAATGGGTGTGGTTAGTGTTAGATAGAGACGGAATTAGTTATACCGCATTCATAAATCATCAGTGGATATATCATCATTCTTGTCATATAAACACCGTGATGGTGAAATAAGTGTGTCATCATCATGGTTCATTCTGTTCACGGCTCACTTTGATCTGCTTTATATTGTATTTTTAATAACATAATTTTGTAAGTAGGTACATTAAATTTTATATAAATTGAAAATAAAAAAGTTTTCTGTATAGATATTTATTAAACGGCAAATTCAAAGTGCATATGACAATAATTATCTCACGAAAATTTGCGTTCTCATACAAACACCATCAGGTCAAGTATTTGAAAAAAATAGTAGTTTTGTTGAAAGGTTCATTAAATGAACGACTAATATCTAGGGTAATTGATTATTATAGGTATTAACAATTAATGTAATTTTATGAATTGGCTGAAAAACTAGGAGCATTTTCGTAAATATACGATCTAAATTTTTTATTCAGTGATAATGTACAACCTAGATTAGGTTACGGGCCCAAATCACACAGCGCTGGTTACAACGACGGAAAATGACGTCACTGCGGACTCTGTTTTGCGGGGGCATATGTTGGATTTCTGCAGAATTAGACCTGCGGCTAGTTTACAAGCTTTTATTTAGTTTCACCCGTCCCGGTGTCTGTCTGTCTGAAATCAAATCTTGCAAATAAAATTTAATCCACTTTCCGTTATCCGATTAAGCTGAAATTTTGCATACGTATGTAGTTCCGATGACAATACAATATAATAATAAACTAACTGACCGGTCTGGCTTTCGTCCAGATGAAAATCGCACTGAAAACTTAAAAATAAATAAACGAAAAAGACATTTTTTAAAAACAAGCTCTTATTAGTTGTCAATAAAAATGAACTAAAAAGTTAAAAATAATTTTATTCCGAAAAGTGGATGAAACCACAAATTGCTAGAATCGTGTTGTCGTTCATTTTTTTTTTTTTTTGTGGTTGATATTCGAACTGTCACTGCGCACGCAACCAAACTTGCCTAGAGCGCCCATCGTGTGAAGCCAATTCGCATAAAAACTATCACAACACGCTTGAAACCTAGCAGCCAAATCGAGGAGCCAGTCCAGCGGCAAAACTAGCGTCGTACTATGTGAACTTTACGCTTCCCGACCTGACTTCGATCAGATGCAGATAATTTCAGATAAAAAACCAGTATAAAATATAACTATAAAACAAAGTCCCTCCGTCGCGTCTGTCTGTCTGAACGCGATAATCTCAAAAACTACCTCACGGATTTGCATACGGTGTTCACTAATAGAAAGAGCGATAAACGAGGAAGGTTTCTGTATATAATTTGTAAATATTTTTTACAAAATGGCTGAACTATAATGGTGTATTGTCAAAAAAAAACTGTTTTCGAACGCTTACATGGCTAACTATGGCCGAATCTTTAGAGATACATCAAAACAAAGTACTTTGATCGTTCTGCTGTGTGGATGGGAAGGTCAATATAGTATTTACAGCACAGTTTTGAGTTCGGGTGAAACCGGGACGGGCCGCTAGTTATTTATAATCAAATTTTTATTTATATATTCATTTCCATCCGGGCGACGCCGGGTCGAACTACCAATCTATGATTAAATGTGTGTTTCTGTGATATTAAATATAAAACAAAAATACAGGTCGTACACGGCAGTTAACAACAATTAATCATATCGAGTTATCATTACATTGTTACGGTTGACCTCCATTGGGACGCCTGACTGTGCAGGATTACGGAAATAGGCACCCACATATCTATAATGTGTGTGTATACCCTGGATACTGGATTAAAGAGGATTCAGATACCCGGCGCCACCGCCATCAGCATAAATAATCACCAAAAACTGCTTGACAGCAGGTTATAACGATTTTATTACCTAAACGATATACAAACACGTCTATTTACAACACCGCCGATTGTAAAATGATCAACAAAATACTAGACGGTGTTTTGAATATTGTGTTCTGTCTCACTGCATGACTGAATATTTTGTATATTGTGCTATTTAAATTTGTTATGAAATGATCGCATTTTTTTAGGTTTCGTACTTCAAAAGGAAAGAAACGAAACATTTATAGGATCACTCGTTTTTCCGTCCGTCCGTATGTCTGTTGCAGTCGAATTTTTATGAACTAAATACACATATCAAGTTGAAAGACGTAAATATTAAGATAACTCGTATATACTGCGTGTCCACGGAAGTTCCTTACAAATGGATTTTTTTTTATTAATTATTGGAGCAAAAATTTTTTTCTGTGGAAAAGTTCTGCTGCGTCCAAAACCTCTAAAACACCAAAGAAAATTTTTTTCGGCCTAAAGTTATACGAGGGAAATCAAAAAGTTTTATTTTACTAAAAAAAAAAAATTATCTGTGATATTCAAGATTTTCGCAAAATTAGTTACATAATCAAATTTAATTCAAAATAATAACATAACTAACTTCTAAGTAATTATTTATTCAGAATTATAAATCATAATTCAACATGTCCTCCAACTTTCTCCATTCAAAGAAAAGTTCTCCTTCTAAAATTTTCTTTGGTGTCTTAGAGGTTTTGGACGAAGCAGAACATTTCCACAGAAAAAATTTTTGCTCCAATAGTTAATAAAAAAAAATTCCATTTGTAAAGAACTTTCGTGGACACGCTGTATTCTAATAGTCAGAATCTAAAAATATTTTCCTGTTAAGGAGAGATCCAAAGTGACACACTCAAAAACATTTTCTATTTAGTCATGATTTTTTGAAGGATTTACGAACTATTTTTTTTTTCAGAATTTTATGTTAGGTAAGTATTTTGAGGATTTGGTAATATACGCAGATAATCCTTGCAGCTGGTGCTCTTAAAAAAATCCAGATAATTGGGCGACGAGATCCTTCCAACTTATTGATATTTGATATAGTATAATAAAGAAAATAAAATTTCTGTCATCGTGTGCAGTGACGCGGGTAACAGCTAGTATTAAATATTCTGATATTTGTTATTCATTTGCATGGTTACCTACATAACATGTTTCACGTCATGTGAAAATTAATCAAAGAATGCTTAACTAATTTCTTTTTGACAGATCTGCAGATCAAAAACACAATTTTTGAAAATATTTCCGAAACTATAAAATTCAAAAATATTTTTTTTTAACAAAACTTTCGTAAAAATAAGCAGACTAATAAACCTTTATGAAAAGTATACCATTATTATATAAAAAAACAACGTTATAGCATATATCTCTTTTGCGCATGTGTCGATTTTCCCCAAAAACAATAGGGCTCTTCATATTTGCATATCAAACATCCTCTCAAAATCTGATTTCAATCCGTTCTTCCGTTTGACCTGTATCGTGTTTACAGACAAATAGACTAATTTTTTTTTGGATTCGGGCGACTTCAAAACGAAAGAATATTGTAAAATTTTGAAAAGTGAATTTTGGTCTAAATTAGTACTATTCTGACACATGTGATGCTTGAATAGTAAAAAACAACCTAGTAGGCAATTAAATTGTATATTGAACTTAAAATGAGAATTAGAGAGGCAGCACAGAAAGTAATATTCTTCCACAGTCCCGTAATCTCGCTCTGACGAAAGTCTACTTTATAATGTATTGTTATAGGTATAGGATCCAATAAACACACCACACAATACAGAAAAATCGTCTTGAGTTAGAGCTTGTTTATTCAACTCTCACTTTCTACGGACTTTCGTCCTGTTTTCCTTAAATCGTCGATCATTTTGTTCGACATCCATATTATGTACAGAATATTTGATGTATTGTAATAAATTCAAATATAGTAAACAACCGTAGGCCGACTGTTTTGTGTACAGTTAAATCAATTTCCATAATGTTTACATATGCAGTATGCACATGTGAATCAACTATAGATAAATATAGTGCTATACAGGTTGCTCATCATCATAATCTAATATTAGATCTACATGATTTAATTATTCTCAAAGTTAGTCTTCTGTAACGCAACATTTTTTAACGTTGAGGGAAAGTTTGGTAGACATAAAAATAAGCATTACCGATGTTTAGCTTGTGACCGACGTTTAGAAAAAAATATTTTCAAATTCAGGGCCTCAGGCCAGTTAAAGGATGTTCAATTGCACCAATCTGTGAAAATAATCATCTTTTTTTGGGTTACTACAATTCCATTTATTTCTTTAGAACTACCATTGAAATAGTCTATTTTATTTACGATTTGTAATACGTTCACTCTGAAATTTGACATGATTGAGATGAAAATATTTTTTTCGAAACGTCAGCCACAAGCGCATCATCGGTAAAGCTCCTTTTAAAAACGTTGCTCGATCAAATTTTTCCTCAACGTTAATATTTCATCGGAACAAAAAATAATTACGGGGAACATTTTTTGTGAACATATTTTATGTCACTATTTTATATCTTAACCTGACAAAATAACCAAGCACTGTAGTTTGGCATAGAAATTATGTTACATTGAAATATTAATATGCCTTGTTATTTAGTAGTTTGATATAAGACCAGTAAAGTTATGTCACCTTAAAGTTTTTCAAAGGACTCCGCACCAAACACACGGGAAAATGGCTTTCGATTAAATTCCTTCTATCTGACGCTATATTGGTTCATACGACAGATATCGGTCCACCGCTACACTCGAGCTGGATCTCCTGATTAAAGATTTCCTATGAATTTAGTTGTGAGACGAATCATTGAATGTACAGATATCGTCTATGAGTGTCCCTGAAATAAATTACGAATCACGCCGCTACTGATCGCTTTTCTCACTACGCAGATTTCCCACCTTGTATTATACGCGCCCCGAATCTAAAAGGCTCGGAAGTTAGATGCGAATGCAGGCTTGCGCTTGTACAGTCTGTTGAAAAACTACAAACTCGCAATTCAACAAAACTAACATAGCAATAACAACTTGACAATAACGTACCCGACTGTACTTTAAAGCAGGACAAGTGACAAAGGCAACGAGTGATCATGGCCAATCACCGACGAGCGCACGTGGTGGGAGTATCAACGGCTCTAAAATGTGCCTTTGCGACGCTGTTTTTGACCAACTCCCGAACCTTTTAGATCTGTGGCGCGTACTATAAACGATGTTACTCTATCCTCGATGATTAGTTAGTGCCTGTAGTTATCTGTAAATCACTCAAGGCATCGTGTTGTTGGTTTTCGACGGACAGTCCGTGTCTATTAATTATTATCAATATAGCGCGCCGTTTATATAATTATATTTGTCAAACACAGACGTTCAGAGGTTTTGGCACAAAGCCCACGTGTATACATGAGTGTTAATTATTGAATAGTTAATGAAATATATCAACTATAATAATATTATAAACTTGTATAATGTATTGTTCCCTTAACAATCCAGTGGCGCAATTATTTTACGCAGGTTTCATTATAGTTAGAATGGTAATCATCGAAACAAGTAACATTATAATTATTATCTTCTATAGGTGGAAAGAAATTGTATGTTCTTTGTTCACGGTTGAAAATTTGAACCGAACTATGACTAAAATTCCAGTCAATTGAGCGACAGGACCGTTGAAATTTCAAAAATACTGACATTTGATAAATATAATAAAGAAAACAAAATTTCTGATATCGCGTGAGGTGACGCGGATAATGGCTAGTATTCAATATAATATAATTTACTATTCGTTGCCATGATTACCTGCATATGTCCACGTCATGTAAAAATTAATCAAAGCATGTTTAACTATAAGCAGTTTATTTTTGACAGATCTACAAAACAAAAGAACAGCTAATTTTCAGATTTGCGTATAAAACATCCTCCCAAAATTTGGCTTCAATCCGTTCGTTTGACCTGTATAGTGTTTATCGTGCCCACAGTACTTTTTTACAAAAATGTTTTTTTCAAAACGAAAAGATATTGTTAAAATTTTGAAAAGTAATTTTTGACCTAAACTAGTACCATTCCCACTTGTGGGTTGGAATGGTAAAAAATGTGAGCCGTCGTGGGACGCCTGGCAGATGTGAAACATCTAAATTATTTATATTTATTTCTTTTATATTGAAATGTTTTTATTTGAACGAAAAGTATATAACAACGCGCAGTAACTATTTACTCACGCAAAACAACCTAAACAAACACACGTGGAAATATTGAAGCCTACGCATGTTATGCAAAATGCTGCGATCAACAAACGTCATGTTCGCCGTATGCAACTGGAAGTTATAAGCAGCGCCACTAAAATGACTATTCTAGTAAGTAATAAAAGTCAATTAGATATTGCCATCAACAAAAGTCATATTATAATTCAACGCATATAGACAGCAAGCGCTAACAACTCATTTTTGCGCTGTCATCTCACGAAGTAACTAAATTAAACGTACGACGTGCAATGAACAGCATAGAGCATCACGGTATTTGCACGTTTTTACTCCCGATAAACGCGCCAGTAGATGTTTCACATAAAAAAAATGAACTAAAATGATAAAATTGATGTCAAAAGTCAAAATCAATAGATTAACGAAAAAAAAGACTTATAAAAGTATAATTTATAATAAATATTTTGAATCTTTACTGGGAAGTGGACTACTTATAAATTATTTTAATAACAACAATAAGGTGTCATTGAAATAATTTGTACCTGCCTGTTTTCCCGTGAAGTTTCAATATATTTGCTAAAATAAAATAGGTTCGTAAATTTTGTAGTTAATGAAATATCGTCGCTTGGAAAAATGGAGATCGACATTTCTCGTCTTTGTTCGGCAAATTAAAGAACCGAAGGATGTTTCGAACGAACTGTAATTTCGAACGATCGTAAGGCTACTATGTATTACAATTCAAGAGTATACGCTCGTCTGTGACCATGGAACTTTTATAAAAGAAATGAAAACAGGCTGTTCAAATTGCAGCCAACATCGATTTGTTTCTCTCAAGTTCTTATGTCTCCAATGCGAATGCGTCCCGAGTATTTAAACATATATACACTAGCGCTCAAAATTAAAAATACTTCTTAAAAAAATTGAATTTCTCTTAGAACAATGTCCAGACAAAAATCTGAAATTTTAATATGTTATCTATGGATATTTGATTTATTCGACTCATTTTTTTTTAATGGTAGACGTTCAGTTTTCAAGTAATAATTCTTAAAATGTGACTTTTATTACACGTTAAATGAGGGACATTATTCTTAAAATTATACAAAATTTAAAAAAACTGATTACTCGGAAGTTTGACTCTTTTAGATACTTAACATAAAAACTAAAATAAAACTTTCATTTTCATTCGGGAGCAAACTAATATTTTGACCGTTGTGTATGACACACTTAATGATGAAATCGGACTGTAATGTTCTAGGAAGTGATATGAAATAGAAATAGATTTGTTATTATGAACCCAATGTAGGGTTTAAATTCGTCAAACAATTCATAAAATATATAACCAATATAACAACATATTTTAAAAGCATCGAGCACTTACTAAATTGCTTTAAAAAATTTTAGTATCAAGCGTTAGACATAATAAATAAATTATTCTAATTAAAGAAGTTTGACTTAAACAAACAAGAAAACGATCTCTATATTTAACAAATAAAATTATAAATTTATAAATTCCTCAACATTGTAAAAGGCTCTTTTAATTAAGTATTTTTTATGGCCTTTTTGAAGGTTATTTCCATACCTTTAATAAAATCTGGAATTTTATTATACAATTTGGGTGCAAAATAATTAATCGCGAATGCTGATTTTTTTAGTCTTAGAAAGTCAATGATTAAATGGTGCCTATTCCGTGTTACATGGTCATGTACATTTGAAAGGATATTATAATTTTCACTATTTGTTTTAGCATTTTGTAAGCATTCGTAAATATACCTACAGGGGAGAGTCATTATGTTGTGTTCAATAAATTTATCTCTCACATCATCTCTGTACTTTTTGCCGGACAGAATTCTCAAAGATCGTCTCTGAATTTTAAATAAACGTTAGGTTTGTGGCAACTTCATTAACATGGTATTATGAAATGTGTCCGAGAGAGGACAGGTCTACGAGGATATAATATGTACGAAACTAGTCTGGTCCACCAATGAGAACGTATCGGCAATTCCTATTCCAATACAAAAGTTCCATGTCTGTGACATAGTTATTTTGATGGAGCGGTTGGACAGTGACTGGGGCGTTGGTACGAGACACGGCACCAATTAATGACCACTACGTAAATTATGACATACGGGAGAGTTCTGTGATCTGTTACATGTGCCTATAACGACTGTACAGTGAGAATGCACCTCAGAGAAATATAAATTATAATAATAAGTCAATCAAAAAAAATTGGTTGTCTGTAAAGTCGGTTTACGGACGATAGTTTTACGTGATAACGTATTCCGTAATACATAACCTAAATTCTACACATAATAATTATAATAATTCGAATCTATGATATTGCATCTTTCGCTTCAAATTTAGGTTAATTTTATTTATTTAAATTACTCACCATATAATATTTCTTAATAAATAATAAATAATATATTCTTCCGTATTTATTTTAAGTCTCAAAGATTAGCTGTCATAATATTTATAAAACAATTGTTTCACTGTTTATAATATAAAATTCCAAAACCTACTTACAATATTTAAGTATTTTCATACGTCAAAAAATTGATTTTTATAATGATAAAATTTGTAAGAAAACGATTTTTTCGAGAGATGAGACCTAGCTAAAACGATTTTTTGCCCCCCAAAATCCCTTTTCAGTAAATTTCATCCAAATCGTTAGGGCCGTTTTCGAGAAAAGCACGCACAGGGTCAGGCGGAACGTTACGCGTTACGCGTTACGAACGTTAGGAACGTTACGCGTTAGGAACGTTACACTTTTTCGTGCATGCAGCCGGTATTTTATCAATTTATAAGATTGGTGATTCATCAATTTATAAGACGTTATCACGTCAAAATGTTCTTATTTTTTATAAATTCGTAATTATAGTCCTAAAAATTACAAAATTAATTGAGAAAGATTTTTTAGTAATACCTATCTTTAAAAATAACAAAGTTAGGCTATATGCCGTTCTCAGTGCCGATGACGTCACGTGGCACAAGCGTCATATTTATAGTAACTAATAATATAGCAAATCATGAAGGCAACGCTTTGGGGACCATCAATTCATCACAATTTTTAGACATAAATTGTTACCAAGTCTATCACAATATTACTCATACCTTGTACTTAAACAACAAATATAAAAAATGGTTTTTCATAAAAGAGAAAAAAGTCGTAATTTTCGAACACAAAAATTTAAAAAGCGTCTAGCCGTACAGGGGCCATTAAGTCGTCATGGTATCATATTATTATTGAATATAATAGGTACTATTCGCTGTGAGAATTGATCGACATCTCTTGCTTTAGGGTTGCAAATAAAGTGACAGAAGCAAATGTAAACAAAAGTTTATTTATTAAATTCAAGTTGTATAAATATCATTATAATGTTGTACTCAGAAGAATATGTACAAATTAAGATTTTTAAATATTTGTCATATTGAAAATATTTGAAAATAAAAAGAATGTTCTAGTAGTGTGACATAATATTTTGATGTTAATATTTACCTGGTTTTATAGCAATGCAAAGTTTTTTCTAATTATAAGTTTTCTTATTTAGCAATGTTCAATTTATTATTAAAATCAATTTTCAGCCTAGATGGATATTTACATACCATCGCTTTTTCTTCCACCTGCAACTTTAGACTTGAAAACTAATAAATACGGATGGAGTAATTTCTACTAGCAATATTGCTGTGAAAGTTTTCTTGTAATGCGAGAAAAAAAATATTCTATTTTCAATACTGGCAGGCACTTCCATCCTAAATTCAGTACAGTCAATAATGACTCTTGTACTTACTGTACAGTGGATGAAAACACTCTGGCATGCATCCTGAACAGTAGCTTTATCTGGCCAAAATACAAAATTTGCTGTTGCGGCACAAAGTTCTTACAAAGTGGAATGAAAAATGTTTGACACTGAAGTTCCATGTATTGAGAACAGAACACTTATGACAGAAAAAGTTAATCCAGTCTTTAATTTAATTAAAAAAATAAGTGGCCTATTTCTCTGATTGATTTTACCCTTATCTGACGTAGGTTTCATATAAATTCTAATAAAATATAAAAATTTTCTCTAGTTATACCTGCCAAGTCTGATAATTGTTCATCATCTTGTATAGACTCGTACCCTCTAAAAAACAGTTTTTAAGATCACATTTATTTTCACAAAACTCAAAATTAGGTCCAACAGCTTCATTTGTAAATTCTTTATGCGGCGTATTACGCCCTTTAGTTTTTATCACTTTCTGACTCGGAATAGGTATAAAGTACCTTCAAAAATGTCTGTTTGAATTAGATGTTGAAAATTTATAAAACGCACAGTCACTGTTATACCATTTATTTTTACAAGTAACAACACAACGAGTTGCACTTCTCATTTTTATTAATTTACCTATTGATTATTTATTATTAAATTGAAAAATAATAAATGTCACCAGTGTTTAGCAACGAAACTTTTTTTCACTTTATTTCTCGACTCGCTCACTACGGGCGCTGCAAAACTTTTTTGTATCCCCTCCCAACTCATTCTCACAGTCAATACCAGAATAACAGATGTAAAGCAAGTCCGTTCAACGGCCGAGGGAATAGGAGCGTCTACACTGAAAGAAGAAGGTTGCTGATTCGATTCTGGACAACATCAGTATTGATTTTGCCTTTTTTTACAACTTTTTACGGTTTTTCACAGTACGAGACACTCAGTGCGCGAGTCCGATTCGCATTTGACCATTTTTCTATTAATGTTAGTCTATGTATGTTAAGTTAGTATGAAGCACGATCTTCAACAAGTCAGCACCCGATTTTGTTTTTCGTCTGTTAGCGTATTGAAACCAAATTCTGGGAGGATGTTTGATATGCAAACGTGAATAGTCCTATTGTTTTTGGAGAAAATCGGCGCATGCGCAGAAGGGATATATGCTTTAATATTCTTTTTTATTTAAATATTATAATGGTCTATACTGTTCAGATCGGTTTATTATTTTGTGACGCGAGTAACGGCTAGTAGCAACGCATCGTCTAAGTTCAGTATAAAAACGACATGCGATATAATATTCAGTCTGTGCATTCATGTGAAACAGTCATACAGTGGTCAATATGGCGGCATGACAGGTCTGCTTCAATCTTCATAATCACAATATCGGCCGGCACAATATTATTTACACTATCACACAGCGGCCACAGGTTCCTCATCCATCAATACTCACACAAATGTTACACGTTCCGCTTATTGATCAACACTAATTTATGTTAATTTGTATAGAGCAGTAAAAACGTTTGATTGCGATTCGTCATTAATTGTATTGTCTGCTTAATTACTATGAAAAATTACCTAAAATGAGTGTACATACATTTCAACGTTATATTTAATCTGATTATAATATGAGTCTGTTGAAACTGGAAATTAAATTAAAAAGTGACGAGCTTGCATTATTTAATGGAAAAGGGTTACTGTAAAAAGCTGTTGTTTATGTAATAATAATTTGTATAGGTGCCTAAAATTTTAAAATTGCGAGGCAGATAAAAATTCAGAAAATAAATATAATTCGTATACCTACGCTTAAAATAATCAATAATTAAAATCCCAAATCCACAAACGAATTCAGTTATATCAGCGAATTACAGATTTCAGATATGAATGTTATAATACAAGTGCACAGATTTTCTTATATTGTACCATTCCAACCCATAAGTGGGGAATGGTTTAAAATATTTTTTTTTGTTTTGAGGTCCCCCAAATCCAAAAAACATATTTTTGGAAAAACTCTGTGCGTCTGTTAATCTATTTGTCTCTTGTTTGTTTTGTTTATTACAATTTTTTAAATTGAAAAAATGCGCATTTTTTCAATTTTCTGTTAACTTTAAGTAGGTATATTATAATATTATGTAAAAGGGGCTCCATGAAATAAAAAATTTATAGCCGAATTATTTAAACATTTTTTGGTGATTTCAATGGAAACGGTTTTTCAAAAAAAAAAATTAATTAACAATTGCCTCATTTTTTTAAAAATCAATTTTAAAAGTTTTTTCAACGGGACTTTATTCTTTCAAGTATAAGATGACACCATAATTTATGCAAATTTTTAAATTGTTATGTAATATTATAAAACATTATTTTATGTGTTGTGCTCTATAAACAGGGCGTTGCACTCAAACTGTAACGGCCACGCGGAATCCTATTTTCAACGTTAAATTAAAACTATAAAAAACAGAGATAGAGTCCGAGTGGTAAAACTTTTTTATTGGAAGTTTTCTCCTCTTTAAAAATCTTTTTTTTAATTTCTGCTATCGCTTATAGTTTTTTATTAATTGCCAAAAATCTGAGGGGCTTTTTTTCTTTTTCGTTCTTTGTTAATACCAAATGCAAGTTTTGTCAGCGCAAAAATTTAAAAAAAAAACGTCTTTTTCGGAATATTTTTTCGAATCGAATAAGCTACTGCTCATATTTTTAGGAGACTTGGATCTATTTTTCGCAGATATCCCACTTCTCGATTATGCTATTGAAAGAAGCAGCGCACTAGGCATATATGGTGGAAGTACGGGTTAGGTGGGTGGAAGTGACGGTTGAAATGAAACATTATTGATTAAGATTTATTAAAATAACTATTTTATCCATAACGACCACCATGCAAATGACATTTAATTTTTTAATAATTTAGTTTCATATAATTATAAAAGCGTGGGCTGCGAAAAATAAACGTTTACCTATAGAGTTCACAGCTCACGTTTTTATAATTATGAGCCTAAATAATAAAAAAAATGTTTTCACCTTTTTAGTACATATCAATAAAAGCTTGTCTATAAAACAGTTTTTTACTAATATTTTATTTTGTTGTTAAAAAATTGTTATTTGTTTCCACATTGTTATCTACTGATTTTTTTGTTTTTTTAAATTAAGTAAGTAATTAGATTAAATGATATTATTAAGCGCAAAATATTTAAAAAATATACTTTAACGCTTAGGTAAAATTACGCGCCTTGTAATTGAGAAAGAGAGAGAGAGAGATGAATTATAGACGCTCAACAACTGAGGTCATCAGTGTCTATATAATAAAAAAAAACATCAAAATAATCAACAACAATTGTTAACAAAAAAATTGGTTGTCTGTAAAGTCGGTTTACGGACGATAGTTTTACGTGATAATGTATTCCGCTCGAATATCATATTTAATAATACATTACTGCGCTCTCGCTTGCACGCACAGAGTCAGGCGGAACGTTACGGTGGAACGTTACACTTTTTCGTGCGTGCAGCTGGTGTTTCATCAATTTATAAGACGTTATCACGTCAAAAAAGGAGTTGTATAAACTCTATAAATTAACAATAAACAATAACAAGTAACAAAAACAAATAACAAATAAAAAAATAAAATCAAAGAAATCGATCAAGACCGGTCTCTTTTAAAAATCGAAACAGCAGATCTACATTTTCCGGCCCCATTCCCTAAAATCACAGACAGATCACTTGACAATCCGATCTGCTGTCGTGTGTTCCTAAACTGGACACACTCAATTAGAATATGTGAGACGGTGATTCCAGCCTTGTAATTCTTGAATTATTGATTGCTACAACATTTTAATAATAAAACTCTGCTCTGATGTAGGAACCTACCTACTTTATACATTTCAAAGTTCAATAAGGTGTTTTAGCTTTATTATTTTTTTAGGAAAAATGCAATCTATTTTTCATTGTAAGCTAATGGTAGCTAATATTTCTCTTTTTTATTAATGTGAAACCAATAAAAGTAGACCCTATCAATACATTTTACGTATGTAAATACCTAAGTAATTACTGAAATGGGATGTTAAATCATTTTAAAACGTATTAAAATTGCGTTGAAAAAATGATAATACATTTATTCACATTGCTGCACTAGGTACCTATAGATATTTATCATTTCCCATGCTAATGTGTACATTGCATACGTTTCATGAAAAAAATACGGGCATAGATGGGTTGACAGATCATTTAAAAAGCCATTAAAATGGGCTGAAAAAAATGACGGTGAATTTATTTGCATTAGTGTTCTATATTTACCTTTCTACGAGATGCGTACGGTAAGTGCGTCACAGAACTATGGCTTTAAACTTATAAAATTTCTATACAAACTCAATTTGTGAACAAATATATTTATATTTCCGACACAAAGGATGGGTTACGCAAAGTATTTACCATGGGCTATGTGCAAGTGGATGGAGCTAAACTGTTTCCGAATGTCCCGCTCGCGGTGGCAAAATAAGAAAACTTGTGCATAGTTCGTTACTATTGTTTCTCGCGTCTATGTTGTATTCGTGTCAATAATAAAGGGGAAAAACGTTTAGCGTGGGGAAATACTAAATAATAATTCTATAATATTACTAGCTGTATCCGTCAACTCGTTGCAGTGGCACTTCCGTTACCGTAAAATATTTTATGTTTATTTCGTGTTGCTTTAACGTCTTAATGTCCAACAGACGAGGCCATTTTTAACAGATGGCGCTCCCATTGCCGTGAAATATTTAGTATAGCGTGTGTTGCTTTAACGTTCAACAGATGACGCTGTTTTTTTAAAGCATGTTTTTACCTGCCACAGGTGTGACATCTATGTAATCCTGACTAATATTATAAATGCGAATGTGAGTTTATTTGTTACGCTTTCACGCGTAAACCGCTGAACAGATTTTGAATAAATTTTGGCAAGATAGATTGCATCCCGAGAAAGAACATAGGGTATCTTTTGTCTAAAGAAAAACCTGAAGAAAGTGAAATAGAGGATGAAATGTTGTATGTAGAACCCATAATTTCTCAAGTTAGGGATATGAAAATTCATATTTAGGCTTTTGGCAAGTAATAAAGGATTATATATTTCAGCGTTTCTGCAAAATCATCCCTCAAGAGGGTAAAATAGGGGATGATTTTAAAATTCACACGTAATATACATGTTACCGGCCAAACCCGATTTCAGGACAAACTAGTTTGGCCTAGGTCAAACTAGTTCTACAAACCAGTTTGGCCTACATAAAGCACGCAAAAACTGATGGCGAAAACCAAAGTGTATAAACATTGTTTTTTAAGGAGGTTGATCCGTTACAGTCCCAATCAAAAGTAAATATTCTAAATGGGAACTTTTCCATAATAAATTTTCACAAAAGGTTATAAGTCGATGATACCAATAAATTATTGTCATAATGGCATAGTAAATATATATTTTTTTTAATATTATTATTTCAGTATTTTACTTAATGAACTAACTTTTGAATTTTTTGTACAAAGTTAGGTTAGAAAATAAATATATTTATATAAATATCTGTATTTTACATATTTTTTGCAGTAAATAATTAAAAAACGAAATTAGAAGTAATAAAAATTAAAGTTAATCATTAAAAAGATGAAAATTCAGTTAAAATTGTCAAGAATAAAAGTCCATAATCGAAAAGTGCTAAGGTTTAATAATTTTTTTTATTGATTAAAAGTCTCCTAATTAAATTGGAAAAAATATTAAGATATGCGTAAGACATCGATGCTTTAAATAGTTAGTTTTCGGAACTGCTGACATTATTTGGTTATTTGCAAAAAATTAAAATGTACCGTTTGCATGCTAGGTTGACATATTTTCCATAAGACTATATGTAAAAGTTTTTTTTAATTTTTAACTTTATAAATCTCCTAATGATTTTGGATTTTTTACAGAAAATTTGGTCATAAAAAATCTATTAAAAAAACTTTATTTCAGATTTTTTTCATTATCTTCGTAAAACGGCTCCTCCTTAAAGGGGTACGGTTCCCGTTTCATCTCAATAGCGCGGAGTAGCAGCTAGTGGGTATACAAAAAAATTGGTTGTCTGTAAAGTCGGTTTACGGACGATAGTTTTACGTGATAACGTATTCCGTAATACATAACCTAAACCTCCCAAAATTTGGTTTCAATCCGCTTATCCTAGGTGTCGGAATGATAAGAAATGTCAAAAGTGACGTTTGCAACTGTCAAAGTATTATGTTCTAATAATAATTAGTTATTCCAATACTTAACTTAGAAGGCGTTGCATTTCACAAAATACTAATGTCAAAAAATTGAATTAAACATTAGAAATTCAGCCGTTTTCATGTTGCATTTATACAGCTATTTTTCTATATAAATTTGTATAAAAAAACTGTTTAGGCAAATTCTGTTATGCGAAATCTATGTAAAATGTTCTCCTCTTTCGTTTAAGACTGGTTTCAAACCGATCTGATTTAAATTGAGCGAGAAATTAGCAAAAAGCACGCACAGGGTCAGGCGGAACGTTACGCGTTACGCGTTACGAACGTTACACTTTTTCGAACATGCAGCCGGTGTTTTATCAATTTATAAGATTGGTGATTCATCAATTTATAAGACGTTATCACGTCAAAAACACACGTGTATTCGAATGCAACGTCGTGTCAAAATTTCAAAGCAATCGGGTGAATAACTTTAAGAGATTTAATATTTTGAACAAACGAACATTACATTTTAATTTATATAGATAATTGAATTAGTTTATGGATTTGATATGATAGTATGGGCAATTTAATTTGAATCAGGGATAGTATTAGATCAGATGAAAAATGTGTATGTAGGGTAAAGGTGCACATATTCGTACAGAGTAGAGTGCAGCATCGAATGATGAATGCGCAACCCGGTCGACGGTCGTTACGTTGGAATGATATGTGTGCAAGTGAGCGTGCTAGTCTGTGGGTCACAAGAGGCCTTGCCGTCATGTGAAACATATTATACCTATGGTAGGTATATAGTTTGTGTACATCACGGCGTACAGAGATGTACTTGCATGATTTTTTAAGTTACAATTTTAATATGTAGCTTGTGTAGCTCGTGCGAAAAGATGGATAAAAAGGGCTTGGGATACGCGAGCCGACTCTAGGAGAGGCGCTAAACGCCAGTGAATACTGCGTTTGATTAGCGAACGGCACCAAGTTGAGACATTGTTATTATGTAACTCATTTTGAAATAATAAAATAAATATTTTTTTAATATATCGTCGTTGGTTCTGTAATACCTCTTATAGGCCCCACTCACGATCACACTTCATGCAACAGTTCAGTGTTCAAACTTATAGTTCAGTGAAGCATGATAGTGTGTGGGACAAATAAACACTGAAACCAACACTGAAGTCAAGCATGAACTCATCAAATGCATCTTGATTTTTGAACGACTTCAGTGTTCAGTGTTCAAGTAAACTGTTGTGTGTGTGGGTGTTTTTCAGTTCAGTTTTTGGAGTTCTGTGTTTTGTACAACTAGAAGCCAAAAATCTCAATGTTGCTGCCTTTCTTGTGCAGAAATAGATTTTCACATATTTGTGTCCTGGTTCTTAATAAATAGGGTAACTAATTCCAGTAAATAATTGTAAGTTAATTCATTCATTCGTAAATAATTATTGCAATCAAGCGGCTCAAGATGTAATTCATTAATCAAATAAACATGACTTCTTGAATCACGCATTTCTAACCAATTTTTCACCCATATTCTTCTTTTTTTTTCTTATTTCTCTGTTTTAAATACAATCCCATAGCTCTGAACAGCCAATCCTCACCATTTAAATTACTCATTTAGTTCTTATTAATGAACTATACTCTATAGTATAATATTATAGTGTGTATATAATATAATATATCTTATGTATCTATACTCGACGAGTGTATGCCAACAACTGAACCAAACTGAACACAAAAAATTTAAAAAACTGAGCAGTTTGCATGAACTGTGTGTGGTGCCAGTCAGTCTTTCGATTAATCTGTCCAACTTCACTGAACACTGAACTGTGGCATGAAGTTTGATCGTGAGTGGGGCCTATTATGTGCATAATTGGCAGATTTTACGTTTTTTAAATGAAAAGATTCAGGAAACGGAGCTCTATGCACTAGTAATACCTCCAAATTAATTTTACAGTAACCAACAAGGGGAAGTAACTCTTATGTGAAAAGTTGTATCAAATAATTCCTCCCATGTGCCAATAAATCCGAAATTAACGTTAAATATTTTTTAAGAATATACTTCGTCTTAATTAAACACGTATAGTAAAGATAAGTATGAATTAGTAATACACCTCTGAAATTGCTAGTTCTTACCATCCATTGCTAAAATAACCACTTTTTAGCTTTTCCTGCAAATTTTACTTTTTGCACATAAGAGGTATTACAGAACCAACGACGATATCACGTTTTTAAAGCGAACTTAAAAGTATAGAATAATTTCTTTACAAACAGATTTTTAACTTCTAAGATTTGAAACAAAAAACGTGGGGTAGGTACATAGTTCATTTAAATCTCATAAATAGATTTTTTCATTGATAGCTACTCTCTTCACTTTTTATATATCTGTCGCATGCGCCCCACGTTTTATGTTTTTAGTCCGGTGCATTTAGGAATTGACCCAAAAATTTCAGATACATTTTTTCTTTTGTTGCTTATTCGAAAGGGTCTTCGATGGAGACCTTAACCCTGAATTTGCGCATTCCCCAAATTGCCCCGTCCGCCGCCATCTTGGATTCTGTTTTTTATTTTCAATTGCTCATATCTCGCGTTCTAATTATCCCACAGCCATCGTTCTAGGGTCGTTGGACTCGTCAAGATTTACTCTTTAATTGAATGTCTATCAAGTAAAACTCTCCAATGTACTGGAAAAAAGTTATTAGCGTCCAAAGTTAAAGTTTTTTGTTAAAAGTTCTTGTGCCCGGTTTTTCCGCGCGCAGCTCTTTCCAGTGCATCTGAGACCCCCACCGACAGTTTACTATTTAAACTAGACTCAATTTCCAGTATTTCAAAAAAAAATCATCCCGATCGGTTGATTCCTCGCCCGCCAATCCACGCTCGAAGTAGCGCTGTTCATTATCGTGCTATTTTGAAGTCTCTAATACTCGCGTTTAGCGCTGCATTTCTCACTTTTGTAACTAATATAACGCAAATTAATTAAGATCAACGACATATTCGTTAATTTTTTATTTAAATTTATATTTCAGATCAATAGTGACGTGTAGGAGTCGGACGAACATGTAAATATTTTGAGCCGGAACGAAATTACCTACCCCCCCCATTTTCGAGGATGCGGCATACGGTGGAAATATTAAAATTTCGTTTTGGGGTTACGCAACCCCCCAAAACGGCCAAAAATCACACCCCCAAACGGGGTTAAACGCGCATTACTTATTCCCTTTCAGAAAAAAAAAATTTCCTGAGTTTGAGGATGCTGAGCACGATGGTGGTGTTGAAAATTGCCACCGACTCTCACCAATCTCTCCACCGCCCAAATCTCGGAATCCTGAAACGGAGAGATAGCCCAATTTTGCTGGAGATATGAAAAAAATTCACCCGTTTCGGGGTTGAGATTTGGTGAGAGTCGACGGCAATTTAATACCATCAACGTGCTCAGCATCTTCAAAAACAGGGAAAAAACATTTTTTCGGAAAAGGAATAACGTAATGCGCGTTTAACCCCGTTTGGGGGTGTGGTTTTTGGCCGTTTTGGGGGGTTGCGTAACCCCAAAACGAAATTTTAATATTTCCACCGTATGCCGCATCCTCGAAAATGGGGGGGGGGTAGGTAATTTCGTTCTGGCTCAAAATATTTACATGTTCGTCCGACTCCTACACGTCACTATTGATCTGAGTTATAAATTTAAATAAAAAATTAACGAATATGTCGTTGATCTTAATTAATTTGCGTTATATTAGTTACAAAAGTGAGAAATGCAGCGCTAAACGCGAGTATTAGAGACTTCAAAATAGCACGATAATGAACAGCGCTACTTCGAGCGTGGATTGGCGGGCGAGGAATCAACCGATCGGGATGATTTTTTTTTGAAATACTGGAAATTGAGTCTAGTTTAAATAGTAAACTGTCGGTGGGGGTCTCAGATGCACTGGAAAGAGCTGCGCGCGGAAAAACCGGGCACAAGAACTTTTAACAAAAAACTTTAACTTTGGACGCTAATAACTTTTTTCCAGTACATTGGAGAGTTTTACTTGATAGACATTCAATTAAAGAGTAAATCTTGACGAGTCCAACGACCCTAGAACGATGGCTGTGGGATAATTAGAACGCGAGATATGAGCAATTGAAAATAAAAAACAGAATCCAAGATGGCGGCGGACGGGGCAATTTGGGGAATGCGCAAATTCAGGGTTAAGGTCTCCATCGAAGACCCTTTCGAATAAGCAACAAAAGAAAAAATGTATCTGAAATTTTTGGGTCACACCTATAAAATATTTCTAAGTGCACTGGACTATTTATATTTATTATTATTTTATTAAAAATCTACCTGTAAAGAAATTATTTTATACTTTTTAGTTCGCTTTAAAAACATGGTACATTAATTTTTTTTATTCCTTTATTATTTTCAGCAAAAAAAAAACAAAAATACCATCCCATTCGGATTCGAACCCACGACGTTTATTTAGCACGACGTTCTAACCAACTGAGCCATAAACCAGTGATTGCTATGCGCCTTACAACGGTAAACAAGTAAGAATGATTTATATGTATCTGTCCACCCGACAGACACACAAGAAAGCGAGTTAAATAAAACGTGGTAAAATATAATTCCATCATACCACACATGCCGCAAAACTGTACTTTGGTTTCGTTGTCATAGATCGGTGCATAATATAAATCAAATCAGTATTATAGACCGGCAGCTCGTGACAGATTTTATCAACCAATCGTATCGCGTATGCCCTTCAAGTTGATGATTATAAAGTAGGTTTAACTAAAAAATGGATCTAAGCGAGATCGTGTGGGCGGGACATGTAGCGTGCAATGTCATCTGAAATTGCAAAAAAAAATTGAATTTTTAATCAATCGTATCGCGTATGCCATTCATGCCTTGATGTAATTTATAAAAAAACAAATCCAGAGAAGCATCGGCATACGTTTAGGTCGGGGCCTTGTGGCTGAACTCAGTCCTCGAAGTTGCAAAAAAAAACAATAATTTTAACCAATCGTATTACGTATGCCGTGTCTACTAAATGTTTATATTGACTGTGAAAATAATTTTTGACCAGTCGGCATACGTTTCAACTGGGGCCAAATATTTTTTTTCAATGATGGCGTTTGTAAAAAAAAACCTTGTTTTAAATCAATCGTATCGTGTATGCCTTTGAACCCATGGTTAATTCCGATTTTTATATGTTATATATTTTAACGGCATACATATTTTCGAGACCTTGTCCAAAGGCATACGTTTTAAAACTGTAAAAAATGTATCCATAATAAACCAATCGTATCGTGTATGCCCTTTTGGATTTAACTTCGTAATTATTATTTATTATCAAATTTAAAAGGGCATACAAATTGTGCGGGACAATAACGAGAATCAACATTTTTTTAAAAAGGAGATGTTTGGAATTTTTTTTTTCAATCGAATCAAGTATGCCACGAAATACCTATCATTAACTTCAATGGATCACAGTTACTCTATTTATTAAATAGAGTCAAATTTATGCCCTTTGCAATTTTTCTGCAAAATTATGCTATTCGGCCAAATTTTATGAAGGCATACGGATTCACGTTAGCCGTTATGCGATTGGGACGATGACATGATCGGTTACCATTCCTCGTGCTACAAAGAGTTCCGATTGAAATAAAAATATTTATCATACGAAAGGTAAGTCAAATAATTATTGCTTCAATTCAATTCACTCGTACACAAAAATATGCATGTGTGTGTGTGTGTATTAACTTGATGTAAATCGACAAAAATCGACAGAGACAAACCGTTCAAAGCTTATACACAAACTATATACATGAAACATATACCGAAATTTCAAATAGGTACACATTTTAAGGTATGTTCAGATCTACCAGCACGTAACGTAGCAGACACGGCACAGACAATAGTTTTCACATCTATACAGCAACAGCACATCCGGCATGAACAGACGCCATCAGGAAAACTAGAAAGTGCCCGTGCATACCATGTTTCGCAATTTTTCGATAGAACTAGCCTTGATGGTAATTTTACTAGAACAGGAAGAATCGGGTTGTGTAGAAGTGCAACAAAGAAAAAGGTTTGCAGTGCGTCCCATGAGCTCAAACGAAAAAAAGAAGGAGAGTTCTACACATTATATAAGAAGCTCTTGGATGATGAGGACAGATTCTTTAAATATTTTAGGATGAGTAAATATGAGTTTGAGACCATTGTAACTAGAATTAAACCAATGATAACTAAGCAAGACAAAGTTCAAACCAATAAAAAAATAAATATTTTTTCAAACACTTCAAAAAAATTTCTATGAGTTTTCCCCGAAAAATTCATTGTTTTTAGGTTTTCGTACCCGAAGGGTGCTCAACGGGACCCTATTACTAAGCCTCCGCTGTCAGTCCGTCTGTCTGTCAGCGGGTTGTATCTCAAAAACCGTGATAGGTAGAGAGTTGAAATTTTCACAGAGTGTGTATTTCTATTGCCGCTAGAACAACAAATAATTAAAAACCCTCCAAAACTCCCAAACGAGAAGCAAACTAAGTTTTTTGCTTATAATTCGCTCAATTTAAATCAGTTCGTTTTAAACGAAAGAGGAGAAAATTTTACATAGATTTTGTATAATAGAATTCGTCGAAACACTTTTTTTATACAGCTTTATATAGAAAACAAGCTCTATAAATTCAATTTTGTCTAATACATAGCATACACGAATCGTCTGTCTTCGTTTGTTGCATACTGTACTATGGGAATTTAAAAACAGCGTATGTTCTGTCTTAAAATAAAAATACTGCATTTGTTCAAAAACTAATGTCATTTCAGTCTTGTGACATTAGTATTTTGTGAAATGCAACGCCTTCTGAGTTAACGATTTGAATAACTAATTAATTATTAGAACATACTTTGACAGATGAAAATGTCAGTTTTGACATTTTTTACCGTTCCAACATCATGGATGAGCGGAATGAAACCAAATTTTGGGAGGATGTTTGATATACAAATATGAAGAGGCCTATTGTTTTTGAGAGACGTCGGTGCAAGCGCATAAGAAATATATATTATAATGTTGTTTTTATAAGATAATAGTATAGGTTTTCATTGACAACTTTAAAATAGAGGGTAAGTAGAACCTACAGCCAAATTTTGGTGCTAATCGGTGCTGTTTGGTAGAATTTTCAAGTTTGGCAGTTTTTTCTGTGCATTGACTGGGCTATTACGCGTTTTTGCCCCACGGAAATTGTATGCCCTTTTGAAATTGATGAAAAAAGTATGATTACTAGTAAAATCCAGAAGGGCATACGCGATACGATTGAAAAAAATTCATATCAAAATTTGCAACTTCTCTGGTTCCTCCAACCACCGGACCCCAAAATTATTGTATGCCAGCTTGTATTTCTTTATTTTACAATGAAAACAGTGTTTTGCAACAATTTTCAATAACGATACGATTGATTTAAAACGAGGTTTTTTTTTACAAACGCCATCATTGAAAAAAAATATTTGGCCCCAGTTGAAACGTATGCCGACTGGTCAAAAATTATTTTCACAATCAATATAAACATTTAGTAGACACGGCATACGTAATACGATTGGTTAAAATTATTGTTTTTTTTTGCAACTTCGAGGACTGAGTTCAGCCACAAGGCCCCGACCTAAACGTATGCCGATGCTTCTCTGGATTTGTTTTTTTATAAATTACATCAAGGCATGAATGGCATACGCGATACGATTGATTAAAAATTCAATTTTTTTTTGCAATTTCAGATGACATTGCACGCTACATGTCCCGCCCACACGATCTCGCTTAGATCCATTTTTTAGTTAAACCTACTTTATAATCATCAACTTGAAGGGCATACGCGCGATACGATTGGTTGATAAAATCTGTCACGAGCTGCCGGTCTATTACTTCATTACTGTAGGGCGGCTTTTTTCTGAGAAATTTCAATGGCGCAAAATGTGTTTGCTGGCATCTAAACAAACAATGTACAAACCTGTTCAATTATATCTGTTAAACATTATACTTATAGAATCAATTTCACGATCTGAGTAAGAATAACAATTAAATAGTTAATAATAAGCAAACGATTAACGCCCAATCACATCTATGCACTTATATTAAAGTTCGCATGAATGTTGACGGACTAATATTTTAAAAAAATGTGAACCGTCGTGAAACGTCCGGCAAATGTGAAACAAATTCTAGTAATTTAATTTCGCCCTGTCATCTAACGAAATTCTAGTAACTTAAATAAGCGTATCAACAAACGCCAGTTCGGCACCCCTACATACACACAATAAGAACTAGCATACAGCTGTCCAACGCATACACACATCAAGCGCAAATGAGAAGTAGCGCGCCCCATGAACAGCGTCGCGCCAATTAAAACGAAACACGTTGGTTTTATTCCTAACCAAACACGCTATTAGATGTTTCACATTAAACTGATCCCAGATTCGCGGTGAACGAATTATCTTTACTCAACAGCGTCCGAAAGTAGAATTTCTACTTTCGGAAGCTGTTGAGTAATACAACCCTGCAGTCGGAGCCACTAACCAGTAAACATAACATTAGCTCAGTAAAAACAAACAATATTGCATTTTACAGCACGGAGATAAATAATTGAAAATAACGTGTTGTTTTGTGAAATACAACTTGAAAGGTAATTGTATACTCTCGACTTATAAATGTTCTACCTGTTAACCAATATATCTATATGATATTGTTTAACAGATAAAATGTGTTTTTTAAGACTGTCAGAATTATCTGGGCTTAGTTTCAATTTATTTTGCTTTTAATTCGAAACCCAAAGGAATGGTGAACCCTCTGGTGAGAAATGCGCCGAACTGTCCTAAGGGAGTTTTTGACATGTAAACATTGATTTAGAAAAGCATAATGGAGGCTCACATCATGATTTTCTAAATCAATGTTTACCTTATGCCTACATAGTTTACCTGCCAAAAACCCCCCTTAGGATAGTTCGGCGCATTTCTCACCAGAGATCTCACCATTATTTTGGGTTCCGAATAGTAAATAAGGCCAATTAATTCTTTCTAGTATTAAAATGAAAAACTGGAGGTAATAGACGAGGAAAAGAAACGTTATATAAATAACAGCATTCTTGAATTCTCAGCTACTCAATGTTTTTTACAAGTATTATTTTATGTTTGACAATTAAATATCGAAGTATTGATTTAAATGAGACATAAAATAACCTGGGAGCAAATATTCCGAAGAGCCAAATATATACATTTTTATTTTCTAGAAAAAGAGTAGATGTAGCATACAGTTGAGGAATTTAAAAGAATGTGCAAGGAAAAGTGTTCAAAAATCCTTATCATCGTACTTTCCGCATTTCTTAAATTACTCGCATAATATGAAAGTTGCAAGTCTTTTTTCGTTTACGTCGCTGCAAATTTTTAACTCATCTTTTTTTATATTTCACGCGAAATGAAAATTATAATCATGTTAGAGTTCCATATTTATATATTTTTTTATCTAAATAACCAAATATAAATGTTACCGTTTATTTATTTTAGAATTAGCATTTTAATCATTTACTTTTTTTACGAAATCAAGGCAAACAAGGTTCTGATGTTTTTCTCCGAACAATGGATATTAAAAATAAGCACTAAATATCATATTTTCAACGTGTTTCGTTAATTGCGTCAGCATCATCAGTAAATCGTTAATAGTTTAAATTAATCTACAGTAACAGATGGTAAAGTAGGTATATTAGGAAATATTTATTTATGAAGTTTTTTATAACTGAGAACCACTGCATCCGAGAGATGAGATTTAATAGCTTCTTTCTAATATATTATATTAATAATCTCATTCATTTAGATTATATTTCCTGTATTTATATGTATTTGTAACAGACATTGCAGATAAAGTGACCTGTGTAAAAATTTGTATATACATCTATGTTTGAAAATAGTAGTGTAAATTTATAAAAAAAATATATTTCCTCTCGCATGTGTTATGATTCGATATTTAACACCCTGTGTATAAATATTGATTCTCGCATGCAGTGGTTCTCAGTAATCAAAATATAAATAAATATTTCCTAATACACTTTACCATGGAATTGTACCCAATGCGCCACAACGGTGGTAACTGATAATAAAACTAACAATGGTGTGATGAATGGCAACACTCATGGGTTCGAAGATGCCAACAACACATTGCCGAACATGGATTTAGATACAAATGCTGAAGGTAATCCTGATTCCCATCAGTTAACCTTGAAGATGGATAAACTACTTGAAAATCAACTACTGGTATTCAACCTGATCACAGAGCTTAATAGTAAAATTGATACCCTCACAGAACTAAATACATTGAAAGATGTCACTATTCGAGAATTAAGACAAGAAGTAGCCGAATTAAAAATTAATATGACTGCCAACAAGAATATGACTTTCGTAAAGAAACAAATGAGCTATGCAAATGCTATCAATAATGGTAAGAACATCAACGAAACAAATAATAATACCGATAATAACAAACAAAATGACAGGGGTACACATAAGGATGATACAACACAAAATAATAACGGTTCTAAAACATTTACAAGGGGTGACTCAAATAAAAAAACACATACTGAGGAGCAACCTAGGCTTGCATTAAGCTCAAGTACATCCACAGCGGAAAATAGTTCAATTTTCCCTGTGAACGATACAACTACAAATAGCCAACACAACATAGAAAAAGAATACAAAAATGATACCATTGAGCCAATTATTAATACGTCTGGAAATAAAGAAGAAGAAGATGAGAATGATTTTACAAAAGTGACATATAGAAAAAGAAGACGTGTATTAATAAGCGGAATAGCGGAAAATGATGATAACCTACAAGCTGCACCCAGGCAAGCACATCTGCACGTTTGGATGTTTAGTACGTATACAACAGAAGAGAATATCATTAAGTACATACAAAAACAAATACCAGACCTACAAATAAAAGTTGAAAAACTAAAAGCTAAAGGTAATTATGCCTCATTCAAACTATCTTTTGAATTTGAAAAACTGGGGTCGCTTGAGAACCCCAAATTCTGGCCTAAAGGAATACTAATAAATCGGTTTTTTCTGCCAAGAAGACCAAGAAATGGAACTGAATAATAGAACTAATCCTAAAAATGTGCATGTTTATCATGATATATCACATAATACAAGTAGACTTAAAATTTTAAATTTAAACACTCAGTGCTTGCGCAATAAAGTCAATCAAATGACTGTATTACTAGATCAAGAGCAGCCATCATTTATGTGTATCACAGAGCATTGGATGTACGATGACGAAATGTTTACTGTAAATTTTAAAGGTTTTTATATAGGTGCGCGGTACTGCAGAAAGCATCATATTCATGGTGGGTCTATGATACTTATTAATTCTAAAACTGTAACAGAAGAACTAATCTTTTTATATGACTACTGTGATGATTTAAATTTTGAAATTTGCGGCGTTCAGTTTATAAATGGACGTAGAAAAACTATTATACTATGTCTTTATAGAAGTCCAAGTGGTGACATAGATATATTTTTGCACAAATTAGACAGAATACTTAATAAATTGTCCCTTAGTGATTATGAAATTTTTTTGACAGGTGACTTCAATATAGACTTTCTCACTATGGCTCCGCCATTACAAAATTTACTTGACATCATCAATACATATAATCTGTCCCCCACTGTCAATGAGCCAACTAGAGTTGGTCAATATTCTCAATCATGCATTGACAATATTTTAACTAACTGCTGTGAATTTAACGCCTCCGTTTTAAAATATTTTTTATCAGATCATTATGCTGTATCATTAGTTTTCAATGACGGTATTCAATCAGTGCAAACTGATAACTCGACACCGATAAAATGTCGATCTTATAATCTTCAGAACAGAGATTATTTTAAATATCTGATTTCAATTGAAAAATGGGATGAAGTATCAGATAAAAACAATTTTAATGATGCTTTTAATAACTTTTATTCTGTTTTTAAATACTACTTTGAAATAGCATTTCCCCTTCAAACTAAAAAAATGTATAACAATAAAGAAAAATGGCTATCTCAAGACATAATATATCATAAAAATAGGTTAATGAATCTTTTCTATATGTATAAAAACGATCATAACCTGGATACCATATATAAAGACTATAAAATGTTTTATGACAATTTAGTTAATGACACAAAAACACAATTTGTGCAAAATAGCATTAATGGATCTAATAATCGAAATAAAAAATTATGGAACATTATCAAATCCGATTGTAATTCAAAAAATACGAAATGCTATCAAGTGTCAGAGTTAGAGATAGATGAAACTATTATAAACCATCCAAAAATGTTGGCAAATGCCTTTAATGACTATTTTATTGATTTAGTGAAATCTCTACGCTCACATAACAGTTTTAATAACCCGAATTTTAACATGGAACATAATATGAAAACACTCTTTTTAAGCCCCATAACAAAGAATGAACTAAATGAGATTTCATGTAAAATAAGTAATTCTCTATCAGCTGGCATTGATGGCATTCCAAGCTCAATAGTAAAAGATGTACTTCCTCATATAATTGATCCATTAATGAATTTAATTAATATGTCTTTTACCTATGGTGTGTTTCCTACAGCTCTAAAAACTTCAAAAGTTACACCACTTTATAAAAGCGGTGATAAAAAATCTATAAAAAATTATCGACCGATTTCAGTTCCATCAATATTTTCAAAATATCTTGAATATGCTTTTATGAATAGACTTGTACCTTTTCTATACGACAGTGGTATAATCAGTAACTCGCAGCATGGTTTCCGTAAAGGTAGGTCGACGGAATCGGATATCTACAGTTTCATTGACTTTTGTGCTACACTTTTAAATGATAGAAAATGTTGTTCTGCAATCTATTTAGATATGAGTAAAGCCTTTGACACTGTCGACCATCGAATTCTTTTATCTAAACTCGAGTATATGGGGGTTAGAGGTATTGGTCGTAATTGGATTGAATCGTTTTTGACAGACAGAGCACAGCAGGTTTGTGTATCGGGTGAACTTTCTTCTGCTATAGAAGCAGTATCTACAGGTGTCCCACAGGGGTCTGTCTTGGGTCCGGTACTCTTCGTACTGTATATTAATGACCTTCCTAAAGCAGCATCGTCTGCAGATAATTGTATTATATATGCAGATGACACTAATCTTTTAGTTTCAGCATTGAATCCTGTTGATTTGGAACCAAAAGCAATATCAGCGCTCGCCCAGGTTCAGGACTGGTGCAATGCCAATAAACTATTATTAAATGAACACAAAACAAAGTTCATGTGCATGAAAACTGTTCAATCCAAAAACGACCAACATATAGATCTTTCCATTAATAACTGTCATATAGAAAGGGTAGAAGTCTTCAAATTTTTAGGAATTTATATAAATTCAAATTTAAAGTGGGATGAACACATACTGCACGTTCGCAATGAAATTTCTAAAAAATTGTACGTTGTGAAAAAAGCTAAATTTCTGTATAAAGATATTTCTATCTTAAGATCTATCTATTTCGGTTATATTTATCCACAGTTGAAATATGGGATTATTGGGTGGGGTAATAGTCCACATTGTAAAAACATTTTCATTCTGCAAAAAAAAGTTATTAGAGCAATGTATAGTTTAAAATGGAACGCTTCATGCCGAGATATTTTTAAAACTAAAAAAATGTTAACCGTGCCATGTATCTACATCTATTGTTGCATTGTTTTTGCTCGCCAAAACATAGCCAATTTCACAACTGTAGACACTATTCATTCGCATGACACTCGCACGAAATTTAGGTTAATAACACCTATGGCAAATAATAATATTTTTAAATATAGTCCGTCAAATATTTCAGCCCATTTATACAATATACTGCCTGCAGAATGCAGAAATTTAGCCTCTTTCACAAAATTTAAATCTAAAGTTAAAAGCCTACTTGTCAATAATGCATTTTATTCTCTTGACGAATTTTATTCTTATTTTAAATAGTATTATGTCTCTGTGTAATTTTGACTAGTCAAATATACTGTATATGTACAGTTCTATTGACAATAAAGTTCATATTCATATTCATATATTCATCGGTTACTGTAGACTGATTGATTGATAAATCAACCAACGCGAAATTAGGAGATTCAGGTTTGAGTCTGATGGTAACCAGTTATATGTTTAAAATTGTTTCCAAAAAGATAACTGAGCATTTTCAATATAATTGTACGTGATTAAAAAGAACACTTAGATATTATACAAAGAATTAATGTTTAAATAAATGTATAATGTTCAAATCTTTGATTAACGTCTGAAATAAATAAATTGGTCGACAATTTTATTGAAAATGTATAATGTATTTATAATAAATGTAACTAGTACGAAAATTGTAAAGAAATCACATGATATTTAAACCTCTTAAGCTCAATGAAATTTGAATTATTGCAGGAATTACGACACTTTACAAACTTGCCTCTGTTACAGTCGGTATCCTTAACTCGGATACGCGTAAATATATTCCGCGTATACGTGCATAATATTCTGTTATGTACGTTCTATAATGGCACTCGACGTTCCCCTGTTTTTCTATGTATGCACTCAACAGAGCAATTCTGTTTAACTAAAAGCAAACATTGTTGTACCAGCTGTAGTTTAGATATGTAAGGTTAAATGTACAGAATTGTATTTGCGATGTTTAATATAACAGCAGGTGCATAAATATGACGACGTTCCGCCATATCATGCTGTACAGCTTCTCTTTTGTTTAAAGTGACTATCGCATCAATCATGACAGAAACTACAAAACATCTGAATTAATGTGGCCGTTTACAATTTAAAGAAAGTAACCTCACATCAAGTACAGCGTGCGTCAGAGGAATCTGACGGTTTTCAAGTGTGTATCACCGTTAATGTTCATTCCCCAAATAACAAAAATTGGAACCCTTACAGGATCCATAATAGGCATGATGACAGATTTTGAAATCCAGTTCTATAATGTAGGTACATTTCACGAAAGAAACATTATTTCAGCAATAAATTACACTTTAACACAAATTATTGCATTTATATCTTTTTATTTTGAAGTAAAAGCAAAAACGCTTGTGGCGTCACGCCTTAGTGACAGCTGACATTAGATATTGTATTTATGGGTGTAAAGTAGTCGTGCAGAGGTATTTTATAGAAAGGTATGTTCTTTATGATATGATTTAAATTACGTATTTTCTTAAAAGTAGGTACTTAGTAGTAAATATAGTATGGCTGTCTTTAATTGCAAGTTAACTAACCTCAAAAATAACCTATGACATAAGTGTTAAATAATATCACAAAAAACGAAGCAAGTAATTAAGTAACTCCTAACTTATGACTTAAGTGTTATAAAATATCACAGAAAAACGAATAAACAACAAGTCAACTAATTAAATGACGCAGGCGTGAATGATCGCAACAAAAATTTAAGTGACACGGTGATTATTTACTTCAAGTGTTTATATTCTCTTTGATTCAATAAGGCGTGACGTCATTCGGTGTTTCAGTCAACATGGCCGATTGCAGTATTTTATAATTTTATTTTATAAAAAATTTATTAATCTCAATGTTTATATTAACACTGGGCCATTTTTTAGAATCCTTTGGCCATATATTTTTCTCTAAAACCATTTATTCTTTCTTTTATAGTGTCAGCATGCCTATTTGTTCGTCCGTATGTCTGTCACAGTCAAAATTCTTTGGACTAAATATAGTCAAGCTGAAATTGGGCATAGTTAGAAAGCTTAGTAACATGCATATACTTCAATAGTTATAACTTAAATGATATGGGGGGAGGGGCAAAGTTTGACACCCAAGAAAACACTTTGTATTCTTAAGGATCTTAAAACCATTTTCTTTCAAATTTAATGTTACGTAGTTCTCGAAATTTTTCAGAAGACACATCTTGAAAACTGATTGTCCGTCTATTTTCAAAACTAATATAGACTACAATGTTTCCTACAGGTGTAGTTTTAGAAATTCAAAAACAATTGTATTAAAAACAATGAAATTTCAAAACAAAGTGAGTAGGACTCTGTTTATATTTGGATTATACATGTCATGTATGCTTTACTTTTATCCAGCAATGAAAAAGAACCTCAACTCCTTTGAAGAGAGTAAAGGAATAGAATAAAAATCTAATGGTACCAACATGAAGGTATGTTGTGCAACTGTGAGTGACATCCATCTCTTTCTAACGCACATATACTAGAATACACGTATATAATATGTATTTTTCAAATATGCAAAGGCCATGACGACGTATTTGTTAATGAGATCATAATATTATAAAGGTTTTTTACGACGGCTGGGGAATGTAATTAAGCATAAATTTTCTGTTGTATTGAAGACAATTAAAAAATAATTACTTGTCAAGTATTAGTATGCAAAAATGTGTAATTAAAATATAATACTATATTAACAATTTTTATTTGTGATGCATTTGAAAATATAAAATTATTTTACAAATTGCGTGTCATTTTCACAAACAATATTGACATCAATTTATTGTGTTTTTTATATAATTTTAATGTTTCTGTCTTATTTTGGCGTCCTAAATAATTGCTATATTAATACAGAATTTATTTAAATAAATAAAATTGTCGACCAATTTTTTTCAGACTATATATTGACAAAAAATAAAATTATAAATTCTTATAAGTTCTATTCAGACGTTTATCAAAGATTTGAATACAGATTTTAGTTATTGACGTGGTGGAGGTCTCGGGTAGATATGATGTAAGAACGGGTCTTTAAAACAAATATCTGAATCTTTGAAACATTTTATGATAAACTTGTCATTTTCACCATTCTTAAATATAATATTCGTTTTAGAAAAACTGTATTACATAACAGTAAACACATCAGAATTCATTTAATCCATTGATAGAGCGATAATAATTTTTGAAATTGTGCTGATCGATAAACAAAATTGTGTCAACTTACCAATATATACTTCAATCTTTGAAAGGAAAATCTGAAACAAAAAAGGACATTAATTAAAATAACAAAGGTTTATATTCTTAATGATTAATGATGCAGCTTGTATGCAATGTACAAACAGTAATCATTAGTGAAGAAGGATAACAAAAACAGAATTATCCTAGAAAACAAGAGAATTTGAAAAAGGGAGAAAATAATCTACAGTTCACTTCGTTATGTACATTGTGCAGTGTACAATGTACATGTAAGAAATTTAATAACGTACATTATTATTAGTGTATTTGTCATAAGGCACTTACACAATTGGCGTCGGTCGGATGGCGGGACCTAGGGGTCGGATCAAAATTTCTCGACGTTTCATAGCGTCCTGAATAATTTGTCATAATTTGTGTGACCACGATAACTGTTGATAGACTTAATCGATTTAAACGACATTTGGTCCACATTTTGGAATCTGTCAACGCACGAAGCCTATTTAAAATGGGCCCAATCGAAATATTTTAAGGATGGTATTTAGGGGCCCAAAAATACAGTAAAATTCTCAGAATTGTTGCAAATTTGAAACTTAACCCTTTCGTATTTAATAAAATGTGCTGCTGAAATTTTAATAAAATCTGGCCGACAGGACATACTTACAAATTTTGCGAAATCTCTAGTTTGTGGATATGTGTTTACATAATGAAGGATGTGTCTAATTATTGATTGTAGACGCTGGATTGATAATAATATTGAAATTAAGAAAAATATTTTATTTTAAGGGTTGTATTAAGGGTCAAAATTTTGTATTGTGTCCAAAAACAAACTTAAGGTCATGTTATAAAGTCACAATGTCTGTATAAGAAAATACACTATATTGTCGGCCGGGTTCTGGTACTGCGGCCCGAGTTTTTAATAATTTTGTATATGAATATTACAATACAAGAATGAAAAATGACCATCAAATGGTTTTTAAATCATTGAATTCAAAACATGAGTAAAGGCATTTTAGAGGCAAGCATGTACCTACGTTTATTATCAAATAATATGCTGAAAGGTATTTCAAAGCGTCCGTTAACAATAGCAACAATTTTCACGTAGTTGTGCTCCGTACGGTCATAGATAAAAATTCCAGCCAATTGGGTGACGGGACCATTGAAACCTCAAAAATATTGTGAAAAGTATACCATTACTATATAAAAACAATGTTATAGGATATATCTCTTCTGCGCATGCGCCTGTTTCCCCCAAAAACAATAAGGCTTTTCAAATTTGCATATACTAAACATCCTCGTATAATTTGGTTTCAATCCGTTCATCCGTTTGACTTGTATCGTGCACACATGACAAACAGACTAACAGACGCACAGAGTTTTTCCAAAAATATGTTTTTTGAATTCGGGGGACTTAAAAACGAAAAAATATTGTAAAATTTTTGAAGAGTGAATTTTTACCTAAACTAGTACCATTCCCCACTAATGGGTTAAATGGTAAAAAAAAAACAGTTTCCGATGGTTTATAACTTTGCTAATAAAAGATATCGGTATGGATTGCGATCAGACCAGCCGCGACAACGAAGCGTGCCCTTTTACATGCGGTGAGAATCAAGTTTTATTCGTTTTGTTTAATTTTCATTTTTGTATTTTTTTTTTGTTCGTTACATAATTTTACACAGCTGCCGATTTTTTAGTGTTTTAATACTTCAACATTAAACATTTTTTATATTTTATCGACGAAATATAACAAGATTTTACGTACGAAATTTTGCACTTCATTATAAACGAATTCTACTGTATTTTGAAATGTTACCACAAAGAAAAGACTAACTTTTTATATTCAAACTATCTAATAAGTCATATTTGCACGTGACCACTTCTACACGTAATTATTTGGGGTCGTTATATCATCAGTTCTTATAATAACAGGAAAAGGTCAAAATAACAAAACATGCCATAATGTGTGTGTATGTATATGAATAGTGTGCGGGACTATTTTTATTTTCGCCATTTGTGCGGTTGATGTAG
The DNA here is from genome assembly GCA_963575645.1 of Xanthostigma xanthostigma. Lineage (NCBI taxonomy): Eukaryota > Metazoa > Arthropoda > Insecta > Raphidioptera > Raphidiidae > Xanthostigma > Xanthostigma xanthostigma. The sequence goes on from OY754468.1 coordinate 22,757,453, forward strand.
ATAGACAAATAAAAGAGCATCGCATAATATTACTTCTCTTGTACTAGGTACCTACATAGTTTCACATGGAGTATGTACTTGCATAGCTTGGCGCTGAAATAAAGTAAATGATACTTTGTACTACAGCTGAATGTAACACTGGAAAACTTATTCTCGTTATATGAAATTACTTTATTCTACCCTTACCTTACAACAAGACTTTCAATTTTCTAAAGCTCTTGAGGTTGTCAACCCTTTTCTCAAAACTTTTTGGAAAAAGGAAAAACAAACTTAAGTCATAAAATAGTTATTTGGTTAAGATCGCTGCACACGAGGCTGGAAACAATGCTAGAAACACTATTTGAATTACTGCTAGCCGGTAGGCTGGGTACGAGGCAGTAAATTACGTCACTGCGGGCTCGCCTGCTAGCTTGCAAAATAGATTTTAAAATTAGAACAGGGGCTATTTTTCTTGCTCGGTCCTCTGCTTGCTCTGAGCAAGAATCAATCAGGAAACAGTATCTTGTCACGTGGGCGACATGAATAAACGCTCACAAACCAACATGGCGTCATACTGCTCAGACAACATGTTTTGCTCTGTGTTTATATTTGAACTGTTACTGAGCGCGCACCAGATCCATCAACACAATACAAGCTTGAAAAGACGTCTCGTGTGAAGCATGCACATTAAAGCAATCAAGAAAACCAGAGCTAGAAAACTAATAGCCAAATCTAGCAGGGAATCTAGCAGCAAATCCAGTCTCGTGTGCAGCGGCCTTAACACTCTAACCAGTATCACTCCTTCACTCTCTTCACGTTCTTTAACTAAAAACAATTACAATAATTAATGAGTGTTTTTTATGCTTTAAATAAATCAGTTGTTGAACGTCTACAATTTACAATCTATCTACCCTTTTATGTTTAAAAAGGAGAGAAATTCTTCGATTACACTGTATCCCTTGAACTGATATAACAAAACAATTGCGTGGTCCGCATCTGATTGGTCGGTCGAACTGAACACAACAAAACAATTAATCAAATACTTTGTGTATCCTAGCATATTGTGTTGTTCACGTGATAACCAAATCTGAAAGACTATAGTATGTACTGTTGTGCTATAATAACATATAGTTTACAATTTTGAACCGAAAAAATCTCATTGCGCTTTTAAAAATCGCTTCTAAGCCCCCGTCATTTTATTTTAAATAGCGAGAACATTATTATCTTTATTAGTATCAATGAATACCAATAAATTAATTGTTAACATTTTATCCTGTAGAATAATCTTTTCTTTCAACACAGTATAACTGATAACCAGTAGTTTTTACTCCAGCAATCTCCAACGTTTTCGTCGATCACCATGTTTAAGGGGTCATTCTCATGCGCAGACAGGAAAAAAGGACTTTTTACAGAAATTATTTCCTTGGTTATATACACGAATTTTGAAAAAAAATTATACGTTCATTTATAAATTCAAATAGTACCTAAACAAAAAAAATATTTTTATTTATATTTTTTTTGTGAATTAATTGTAGCGCCCCTGCCGCGTCATAGTTAGCTGGCGGGGGTGGTTCACAGGATTATCTGAAACAAAAATTTCAAAGAGATTCTTAATCAGCATGAACGTACCTTTCATCCGTAGTAAATTTGAATCTTTTCATTAAAAATTTACAAAATGGCAGCCATTGAAAGTTATTTTTTAAAATATACTGTTTTTGAATATTTTTTCGATAAAAAAATATCAAAATATCGAAGTGAATTTATTAGGGACGAGAGGTACGTTCATACTGATTAAGAATCTCTTTAAAATGTTTCTTTCAGATAATCCTGTGAATGAAAATGACCCCCGCCAGCTTACCATGACGCGATAGGGTAAAGGGGAGAGGTTCACAAAAAGTGTTTAAAAAAAAAGAAAAATGCATAATTTTTTTAAATTTTTCGTATACTATTCGAATGTATAAAATTAAAAGTACAATTTTTTTGATCATTCCTGATTATCACCAAGGAAATAACTTCTGAAAAAATTCCTTTTTTCCTATCCGCGCATGAGAATCTCTTAAGAGTGTCATCAGTCAGACGCAAATAACGTGTGGAATAGTGCATTGTAGTAGTAACACATACTGTGAACACTGAATTACGTCCACAAGAACCGAACAGAGAGTCGCGTGATTACAAAGATCAAACGTTTATACAAGATTAAAATTAGTTGCTGCAAACTACTAAGAACTAAAATTCTGATCCTTAAAACTTTTGATTTATAGAAGTTGAGGACTGCTCGTGGCTTATTGATAAAAATAAAAGCAATGCTGTTTGTTATTTTTGCTGTATTTTATAACGTTTCGATGGCAAAAACTCTGCCGAAACGTTAGAAAATACAGCAAAAATAACAAACAGTACTGCTTTTATATTGATCTATAAGCCACGAGGAGTCTTCAACCATTATACATTAAGACTATATTGCATCGGTTACACCATGTTTACAGTGTTTGATCAAATTAATACCACACTTTTGTTCTGCAGTGTACCCCGTTATAGAGCAAATCAGAACAGCGTGCATCCAGACTTCTAAAAGCGCAGTATTATATATAATACGGTGAAGTAAAAACAAAAGAAACACTCGTGAGGCTGCTTTTAATAGAGATTACGGAAAGCTTCGAGAAGCTAAGGCAACCATTCCCTCTAACACGTAAATCTCACGTCTTTCTAAATAATGAAAACAACCACTATTCTTTATCATGGCTATCTTTTAATTTAAATATTCATTTTTAACTTTTTAATTGAATAAATTAAGCAAATAGTCCTGCATTTTGTACCTATATCAATATTTAGTTGAATGAATCTAGTTGTTAAATTCAATTGTTCCAAATATGTTAAACATGTTGAATATAATAAATTAACTGGACCATTGAATACATTACTGTTTTAACTGTATTCATAGTTTAATTAAACACTTTGTTTTGCTCAATGCAACGGGACATGCTTATATATGTTTATTAAAGTAAAACTTCTTTAAGCGCGACTTGAGAGTGACGCAGAAAATATATGTACTTACGCTTTCGGTTGAGTCAGAAGTACAAAAAAATGTAACTCAGCAAGTTGCGATAGTAAATTTTAAGTTGAATAAAAAATTCCAGCCAATTGGGCGACGGGACCATTCCAACTTCAAAAATGTTGACATTTGATTATAATAAAGAAAATAAAATTTCTGATATCGCGTGAGGTGACGCGGGTAATGGCTAGTATTCAATATGATATTAACTATTCGTTGCCATGGTTACCTACATAGTATGTTTCACGTCATGTAAAAATTAATCAAAGCATGCCTAACTAGTTTATTTCTGACAGATCCATAAAACAAAAGAGCGGCTGATTTTTTTTATTTTCAAAATATTTCCGAAACTATAAACTTCAGAAAAAAAAATTTTTTAACAAAACTTTCTTGAAAAAATAAATAGAATAATAAGCCGTTATGAAAAGTATACCATTATTATATAAAAAATACCGTTTTAGCATATATCTCTTCTGCGCATGCGCCGATTTTCCCCAAAAACAATAGAGGCTCTCCATATTTGCATGCCAAACATCCTCCAAAAATTAGGTTTCAATCCGCTCATCCGTTTGACCTGTATCGTGTTCACAGACTAACAGACGCACGGAGATTTTCCAAAAATATGTTTTTTGGTTTCGGGGGACCTCAAAGCGGAAAGATATTGGAAAATTTTTGAAAAGTGATTTTTAATCTAAACTAGTACCATTCCCCACTTGTGGGTTGGAATGGTAAAACTATTCAAAATTTTATTTGTATCTAGTAGGGTGCAAGAATTAGTCACTGTTACCACTATCGGTGAACACTCTGTATTATGGAGTAGTATAAAACTCAATCTTATTCCAATCAATAAACAAGAATCTAACAATTAATATTCTTGGTTTTCGGAGCCTAGAAGGACACTACGTCCGCTACCACATGGTCTTTGATAATGTCTACCGCAGTTGTAGACGAAAATATCAGTGGACCACGGTCTACAAGCCCGGAAACCAGGACTCGGAACAACACCGGCCGTGAAAGCCTCTACACACTTAGACGAGAATCTAACAATCTGCGATGGAATTGTAGAAATTGCACAGTACAATTCTAAAATATTTATCGGATCAGCAACAACAGTGCACGAGCACGCGATTAAATTCGTTACATTAGCATTTTAATGAGTCAGTGAGCCATCTACAACCGTATTTAGGTATATATACAACCGTAAAATATGCACAGCGCATGTTGGCAGACATTTCTATAATAAAACAAAAGAGCATATATAGGTGCACACGTGACCACGAGGTATGCAACGCTTTCATCATTCATCTGTTTTATCAATTAATGACGGTTTTAAATGACGCGAAACACACGTTTTGGAAACATTCCAAACACAAAACAAAACCAAACCAGATCAAATCCGTATCAGTTGGCGATGCGGTTTGGTAGGTATTGTAACAAAACTGTTCGTGGTGGAAAATATTTATTTACAATAGTGAAACGTTAACGAAACAAATAAGCAAACTAATAAACTATTCTCTATAACGTAACAGAAACAAAACGACAGTTCTAACTAATAAAATAATAGAATAATCAAGACTTCTAAGTCACTATACAATTATATACACAAGATTATTTACAACACAGTAGCATACCAAAATTTATCTCGCACAGTTATTTATTAACTATATAGAGATTTATTTATTTCGTAGACTATTATTTACACAGTTCATATTATATTTATTTATCTACACGAGATTATTTATGTTAAACTATCCATTTTTCAGGTACCTCAGCATTGTTTACTGATTGTTAATTTATGTCGAATTTATGTATCACTTGATGAGGGACACTGTGACAGTGACTGTTTGTGTATGACAGTCCCTGTGTGACTGTGTCTTATTTATCTCTGCAGTTACCTCAGCATTGCTTACTGACTGTTAATTTATATAGATTGTTCACTCGATAAGGGACACTGTATGACTGTCCCTGTGTGACAGTTTCTGTGTGACTGTCCCCGTGTGACTGTGTCTCTACTAAGCTATCCCAGGGTTTATATAGACGCTGGATAGTTCTTTCCTTTGTTGCTGTCAGTGTTGTCTGGAATTTGGCAACAAAGCCCTTTTAACCTAAGCCTTATTATTGGAACAACAATCAAGCCGATTACTATCACCCACAACAATCGGTGTGTCTTTGTTAGAATGACGAGTCGATTGTCGTTAGACAACAATGTGTGTCTTTATTTATTGTCTCACGAACTTCTGTGTCGTCTCTACGGTGAGTTTGTAACAGTATTATATGCCAACGAAACCTATTGCAATGATACAGAGTTCTGTTTAATAAAAAGTGATCTGATATGGTATATAAAACGTTCAACGCGTAAAATTCGATTCGGAGACTTCCTGGTTAAAGTTAACTGTAAAAATTGGATCAGTGAATTTTGAGAATAGTACCTAAAAAACAATAGTCCCCGTCAGCGTTCATAGTGACTACATAACTGTATTAGGGGAATTCCCGTCCAAGATCTCTGTATTTAGATTTACTACAGAACTCTTTACGGGCAGAAACGAAGCTGGCTCTTGGTCGATTTTATTGTATAGTATGATAATAAAAAAAAAATCAACCTTGCTTCTGGCAGTTCACAAACAGATGAACCACCTGCAAACTTGCTCAATATTATATTATGCACAGGAGAAATTCGAACCAACCATGCGGAAAAGAATAAAACAAACAAGTATCGAAATTTCACGTTGCAACGACCCGGGTATGTATATAAAACAAATGAAACATGCATTTTCAATTTATGTAGCTTGCAAGATATATTGTTTCGTTATTATCGGGCGGCCATAATAGATCTAACAGCCGTTTGCCAACTAGGTATACAGTGATTCCACTGCCGCGCTAATTCATAACCAATCAGCAGGAAGGAAGAAACAAAACAACAGCAGACAACTCGTTAAACAATTGAACGTTGGAATACAGCATGTATCTCTATGCATGCATGTAAATTAACGTGCATGACTGCGACGAATAATAACTTTATTTGCATCGATTTAATGGGAAAATAATAAAAAATTAATTGACCGCCGCATGGAGGCAATGATGTTTGGGACTGTAAAAATAAATCATAGTTAAATTATCATTTTTTCGCAGTACTGAAATTTTTAATACAAACTATATAAACCACTTTAGTAATCGCCCGGTGCTTTTAAAAATTTTCGAAAATGAAAGTACTTGCTGCCTGAAAACTTTGAATATTTAAATAAAACTGTTTGATGCTAGGTGCCTCAAGCACATTGATACTCTAATAAAACTGTTCTTGTTCGTGGTGGAAAATATTTATTTACAATAGTGAAACGTTATAACAAAACAAATAAAGAAACGACGTCTTTATAACGTAACAGAAACAAAACAACAATTCTAACTAATAAAATAAAAGAAAACACAGTCACTATTTATGTACCTACACAAAATTTTAGAGCACAGGAACACACCAAAACTTATTTAGCACACTTGTTTGTTAACTATATACTCACGATTATTTACACAGTTTATTTTTTTATTTATCTCAACAGGTACCTCAGTACTTCTCGCGGTACTAACTGTCAATTTATGTCACAACTATTTTTCGATTATTAATTCGATGAAACACCATGTAATATGTATCACTCTCCTCCTTTGAGGTATCGCCGTGGTTTATATATACGCTGGATCGTTCTTTCTTTTCTTGCATTCATTGTTGTCTGGAATTTGGCAACAAAGCCCTTTTTACCTGCGCATATTGTTAGAACAACAATCCGATTGTTGTTACTCCACAACAATCTATGTACATTGTTAGAACAACAAGCCGATTGTTGTTACATAACAATCTGTGTCATTGTTAGAATGACGAGCCGATTGTTGTTTCACGAAATCCTTTGTCGTCGCAACGGGGAGCGTTTAACAATACTCTAAAAGTCTAAATATATAAATATATACCGTATTTTTCGGGTTATAAGACACACCTTTTTACATAGAAAAATGGGCTCAAGTTTTGGGTGCGTCTTATGGTCCGAAGGTAACACTAAAATATTTTTTGACGTGATAAAGTCTTATAAATTGATGAATCACCAATCTTATAAATTGATAAAACACCGGCTGCATGCACGAAAAAGTGTAACGTTCCTAACGTTCGTAACGCGTAACGTTCCGCCTGACCCTGTGCGTGCTTTTTGCTAATTTCTTGCTCAATTTAAATCAGATCGGTTTGAAACCAGTCTTAAACGAAAGAGGAGAACATTTTACATAGATTTCGTACAACAGAATTTGCCTAAACAGTTTTTTTATACAAATTTATATAGAAAAATAGCTGTATAAATGCAATGTTGTCTACTGCATGGCGCGACGCGGTCGGTCGTCTTTGTTTGCCGTACATGGAAATTAGAAGATAACGTATGTCTTGTCTTAACATGAAAACGGCTGCATTTCTAATGTTTAATTCAATTTTTTGACATTAGTATTTTGTGAAATGCAACGCCTTCTAAGTTAAGTAGTGGAATAACTAATTATTATTAGAACATAATACTTTGACAGTTGCAAACGTCACTTTTGACATTTCTTATCATTCCGACACCAAGGATAAGCGGATTGAAACCAAATTTTGGGAGGTTTAGGTTATGTATTACGGAATACGTTATCACGTAAAACTATCGTCCGTAAACCGACTTTACAGACAACCAATTTTTTTCAATAAATCGTCTCTAAATTTGAAGTACGTCTTATTGTCCGAAAAATATGGCACGTCACTGTAGGTAGGTATGACGCAAGTGAAAATGAACTGAATATTGCTAGTACGAGTTATGTTAACAATAAATCGAAATTATGGTCCGAAAGCAACAATAAAATATATTTTTCTAAAATTTTGAGGTGCCTCTTATCGTTAGGTGCGTCCGAAAAATACGAAAATAATATAATAATAATTCTGTATTGCTCCGAAGACGAGAAATTGTATAGAAGTCTTTTACATAGAGAAAGTTACATGTTAAAAAATTAATTTATATTGTAAAAACATTACCTACTAATTTATACTACAGATTTTAAAATCGGTAGATTTTGTATCGGTCCAAGCGCGTTTTTTCATGTAACATTGATGTCAATACTATTCGCTGTTAGATTGGCCGATTGATTTATCATTAATTATGCATACCTGCCAAGCCAATAACATACTTTTATAACTTTTGGATCAATATTAGAAGCAATTAAATTATATCAATTCGTAAAAAAAGATATTTCACGACTTTCGTTACTAAATTAATGCAAATGGTTGCCAAAATTTATTAAATGAAAAATATATTCCTTATATTTAATATGGATACATAAAATGTAATTAAAAAATTTTACAATCAATTATTTAAATTTAAGGGTGCAAAATTAATTATTCATTTTAATTGCGATAAAAACTCGGCTTTTTCGCATCCAAAAATAACAAAGTTTTATAAAAAATGAAAATTTACTTAAAAATTGTATAAAAAAACGACAGTAACGAAGTATTTAAATGAATATAAAATGTATGTAATTGGGCGCAGGATCACGCAGAGAGATGTCCTGTTTACCTCCCAGTCATTCCAGGGTAGTATACCATTCCCCTTCCGTTTACGCTTTGTGAATGTTTCACTGAGGAAAGAATATAAGGAGGTGACGCTAAGATATTATGACAAGCCTAGTCTTAATATTCCAGAAAAAATATGACCTACTTAAATAATGGTAACAATGCACTATAAACAGTCAATGTGATCAGCTTCATTGTTTAGTAAAAAAATAAACACAAAAATAATTCTGCATTTAGATAATCTTTTTTTATATCATTTCAATATTTGTTTATACGTCGACAAGATATAAAGATATCATTCGAAAAAAAATTAATATCACATAGTCCAGGCGGTAGGGAGATTTTCTCTAAAATTTTTAGAATTTGATGATGGGAGATAATCCCGAAAGCGCTCAATTTTTATAAAAAGAAAAATTCTAATTTTTTTTTCAACAACCTACATTAATACGCTTTTAGGCCCCTCTTAATGTCTCAAATGCACAAAAGTTTACAATTTTTGCGTTACGGGGGGCAGGGAGATCATGGAAGGTGCAAAATTTGTTTTCTAATTTTCTCGGCTTGTATTATAACTACGACAAAAATAATTATACCAATAGGTACCGATTTATATCAAACATTCAATTTTCCTGCGTAGCTAAGCAAAAGTAATTTTGACAATACTACATAAGAGAGAGAGAGAGAGAGAGAGAGAAGCGTAGAACCGAAATATATTTATCACCAAAAAATACCATCCAACAAAACGTTTATTTATGATTAATCGTATAGCGAAGATACTGGACGTCTAATTTTAAAAAATTAAAAAAAAATTATCTAAAAAAATCTCATTAAACAAATTCATATTAATGTCAATATTTTTAAAATTCCCCCCCTGATATTTTTTTCATCAGCGTGTACAGATGATGTAGGGTAAGGTAGGTATACAGATGATATTATTTACACGAGGGAAACACAAAAAAGATTTATGTGTCCCATTTCAACAGAACGGATTAGACCACAGTTATTTTAGCCGTATATAATAAATCATTTATTAATATGTCGTAATTAATAATAGCAACGATAATAATAATCGATCAATATTTGTGCGTAACGTTTTCCGTGTCATTTTAGAACGTTACTTTTTGGAAGTTTCTTTAAGTCGATTAATTATAATTAATAATAACACATCTTTTTTTTAGAGCACATAAATATCTTATTATTATATCTTTCACCACACAAAACGGACAAACAATATAATTTGTTCAAAGATCTACGAAAAATTTATTTAAAGTTCAAGTTTTGAGCGTACTGGACAAGAGTACTAAAATTTTATTCTTCGATTTAACAGGCCAATTTAGGATGAACAGCAAATTGATGGCAGACTAATTCCAATTTTTACCCGACTGTGGTGAAACCAAAAGGAAGGGTTATGAGTTTAGCAGTCTATGTATGTTTTAGTGATGTGCCGGATATCCGTATCCGTATCCGCGTATATCCGAGGGAGAAATAAGATCTGTATCCGTATCCGTTAGTTTTTGGCGGATCTTTTACCTTATTAATTTTCAATTCATAGATGAAATTTTATATATAGGTATAGGTGATTAGGTTATAATGAAAAACTGTTAAATTCCATTCAGATTATTTTTTATTTTTTAAAATCGTATTTGGCACCTTTATATTGCAAACATTTATCGTAGTGAGTACCGTAAGTGGCGGATCCAGGATTACGGCAAGGGGGGGGTCTTGAAAATTTTTTACTCCTTTTGCGGAGAATTCATGAAAAACATGAAAAGCTTTTTTTTTATTGCGCAGTAAGATTTTAATTTGGGATTTTTGATTCTCTGGAAGGGGGGGTTTGAACCCGAACCCCCCCCCCCCCCCGTGGATCCGCCACTGAATTTACTGTCCGTACCAATAGTACATAACTCAAAAGTACTAAAAAACTATCTTTATAATGAGATATTGCACATCGATCTTCGTAAAGAGACAATTTGTTATGAGGGTTAACTCTTAAAGAGGTCAATAACTCTTCCCCATAACAGATAGTCTCTTTCCAAAGGTCGATATGCAATATTTACCGCCGCGTACTCTAAGAAATTTAAGATCCGTATCCGTATCTGTATCCGCGGATCTTAAAACCAAAAATCCGTATTCAGATCCGTATTTGCGGATATACATTTTTAACGATCCGGCACATCACTAGTATGTTTGTATTTACGGATGTTCCACCGTAGCGCCTAAATTATTCATCCGATTTTGATAAATAAGATGTCAATCGATTCGTTATTATGGCCCGAGTAACATTATTTTTGAATTTTGGTCCCAGGGGTGAGCCAATTGAAAACAAAAAAAAAAATTTAAATAAAAAATAAGTTCAAAAACTAAAACCCGACTACTGAAAAGTATGAAACATGAAAATATTCTCACCTGAGGATAGCTGTGGTCGTATGCAATCTCATATATATGAGGACCCTCTTGATGTATAGCGTGATGCACTTTGCCCTAGAACTTATGATCGCTTACTACTGTTAAAATGTAATGTTTTTTTAGGGTAGGTAGCATATGAGCACGGCTATCCTCGGATGAGAATATAAGTCGAGTTTTAGTTTTTGAACTTTTTTTGAAGTAAAACTTCTTTAGGCGTGAATTGAGAGTAACTCAGATCTTTTTTCGGACGGAAGTAAGGTGGTTACACAGTTTCTGCTATTTAAAGGCAACGATTGACAGATGGCGGCATAAAAACGCATGAACAAAAGGTGAAACAGTTACGGACGCAAACCAATTTTGTAATCGATTCCGCTATTTAAAGGCATCTACTGACAGATGGCGGCATCAAATCGCATCTGTAGAAACCACCTTGAACGAAAGGTGAAACAAAGCTACGAACGCAAACCAATAAGCATAGTTGACGTATTTTCATTTACGAGTGATTTAATTTGTGAGTGAATATTTCCTAAAAAGTGCGAGTGGTAATAACAAATTAAAAGAAGTTTTACTTCAACCGCGCGTGTAGGCTACACACACTCGTGTTTTTTTTTTAATTTTTTTTATCTGTATTTCGAATACGGCCCAATACTATTCGACGAAAATACAGATTGGTAACAATTATTGGCAAAATGCAATAATAAAATTCAAATAAATTGTTGTCAGTAGACATTGTACAGTCAGATATTAGACTGTTATGTTTGTTTGAATTTCCTCGTGTTTTCATTAATATTGGACGAAACAAATAATTACTGTTCATACTTACAGGTCACCAACTTTCCGAAGATATAACACAGAGTCGTAAGTGTATGAAATGTTAAAATATTGCAAACTGTATGAAATTACATGAAATAGCAAGTAAGTACTTAGTTATATTATTTTAGACACAATTAACAATATTTTTAATAAAGACTTTTTATTATTAATATACTTACTAGATTTTATAATTTATATTAATATTATTAATAACGCTTTGAAAGTCACCGAACAACTGACATACAACTGGTTTAGTCCTTTACAAGTATTCATTAAGAACACTAGATAACAATTAAAATACAAATTATATAAAACATAAATGACAAACTATTCCAGAGGCGTACATAGCATCAGACTATTTGATATTTTGGAGATTTCCCAGTTATTGTAGATTGTAAACGCTCGACAACATATTTTGCCAGATAATAGATTCTAGATAAAATATACAAAAAATACGTAATACACTTTTTCAGGATTGTATAAAAGACTATATTTTCATAATTGAATAATCAATACCAGTACATTAAAATATGCACATAAATTTAATTTTGATTACAATGAGAGAAGCTTCGACGTATTTTAAAATGGAAAAAATATGTAGGTATACAGTAAATTATTTTGAATAAATATTATGTTTTTCTATGCATTGTTTGCAATGACCTATGCAGATATGCGATGTTGAACTAATCAAAATATTTTAATGGGACAAATAACATTCAAACGTGAATATCAAACTATTAACATATGTTGTGTCAATACGTTTTCCACTAAAGTATACAAGGTGTTTGTATATAAAATAAATTAATTAACATAACACTGTTCGCGTTTTCAATTAAATATGCATCACAGTTTGTTTATTGTAATTTTGCATTACACCTACTTAGTTGTCAACGTTCAATGTTCACGCCCGTGTGTCTCTGCGTCCACTTACAGAAAGTCTTTTATATGTAAAATATAGGGCAAAGTTGATTCCGCAAATTTTGTTCATTTAAAGGAGATGTCCTTTAATTCACTTAACATGACGGTACATACCTATGCATAAAAAAATAAAGTTCTATAACTTTAAATCACTAAAGATTTTTAAGGTCCTGAAGAAGACAAGAAGTATTGCCGAAACTTTGACCAATAAATAATGTTATAATGAATAAAAATTGTTTTAATATTTTAATCGTTTATCCCGTATAGTTTTCATGGTGTCTTATTGTATTTTGTTTAAATCTGTTGCTATTTTGTCGATAAGTCAATTGGTGCGAAGATAACTTTTAAAAATAATGATTTTCAAGTCAGTTACACAACAAATAACAAATGCCACTTATTCGCAAATTAAAATAGTGTTTTCGAAACACTCTATATAGCGTGACAACGACTCTCAATAGCGAAACAATACGTCATTATTGAGATCCCAACAACGAAATTCTTAGAAATTCGAGATTCAGTGAGGAAAAATTAGGAGGAACAAGCCGATGAAGAAGACGAAGTGATTAATCTTGAGCCACCATCAAGCACTGAACAAGCTCTGCATGTCGCAAAATTTTAAAGTGATAGAATTTGTAAGAAAACTAGACCTAGTTCGATTTTTTAGTCTCCAGGATCTCTTTTTCGCAAATTTCATCCAAATTTTTAGTCATTTTTGAGATAAAATTTACGTATATGCATGTAAGATTAGCTCGTTATAATAATATAGGATTAAAATATTAATTTAATAATAATATAGGATTAAAATATTTTATTAACTATACACATAAAATCGAATTCAGTGCAGAACTCGAGACACGCATGATGCTCGGTGACCTTTGGTTTGCGCGATTTACACCTCTATTCGCAAGTTGAACACGTCCATACATTTTGAAAACATGAATAAAAAGCACTGTTGTCTTAGAAAACGAAATTTGTATTAGTTCACTAAAGAACTCCGCACAAACCTTGTGTGGTTTGGTCCTCGGTTAAATTGATCCAAAATGGTTTTATTTTATAGTTCAAAGGTCACTAAGAAAAAGTGTCCATGGGTGCATACGCATAGCCTAAAAATCAATAGATTTTTAGCTACAGATATTATGTTTAGCTAGATTTTAGATATAGAGACATCCATTAATTTTTCAAACATATGGAACATGTTTCAACTTTTGTGCTTTTTTTATTTTTAGAAATAGAAAAATAGTCGAAAACTAGGTAATATTGCAAGGTGTCAGTCTGTATAAAATAATAATGTCATATAGATCTTAGATCTTAGGATTTTTTTAAGATTGTGAATTCAATGGATATCCCTATGTCTAAAATCTCGCTAAACATATCTGTAGCTAAAAATCTATTAGTTTTTAGGCTACGCACCCATGAATACTTTTTTAAATGGCCTTTAAACTATAAAATAAAACCATTTTCAATCAATTTAACCGAGAACCAAATCGTTTTTAATTTAGAGTCTGGGCCGTTAACTCACCCTAAATCTTATAAATTGCCCTTGAGAAAAACCAGTCCGACACCTCTGCCATAAGGTTTGTGTGGGGTCTTTTACTGGTTACAGCCCTGTCTAATATGATTCATGAATGCGGAATATTATATAGTACAAGTAACTGGTTTGTTTTAAAATATAAAATCGACGACACAAAAGGTTAATTAAGAGCTCCTAACAATAACAATATTTTAGATTTCCCCTCGTAGATGCGAACAACAAACAGACGCACATAAATAGGGTAGATTTGGGCAATGCGAACAGAGCGAGGACACAATTTAATTTGGTACAATGGCTGTTATACACTCGTTTGAAAATTAATGTCGTACAGTTATAAAATCGTGCACTTTGTCTGATTCTGTTTCTGTCGGGTTGGCAATGCAAGTGAACGGACAGCGTTGGTAAACGTGTGTATATTTACAACTGACCAGATAATACCGCGTATACACAAAGCCAGAGAAAAGGAGACTGTGACTGGAGGCGCCGTTAAATTTTTCTCGATTTCTACACCTACATTGAATCAATTTTTCTCCCGATCCGACCCGATTATTCATTCGTCGTGAGTGCCTATAGTACTGAACGGGAACCAGTTGTGCCGTGGGGGTACGTTTGGTCGGTCAACCCGTCGGTCCGTAAACGGCCGTACCGTTCATTATCGTACCGGGTTTCTGTTTATAATATAGTCTTGATGGTAGTTTTTCTTCCGATGTCGGCCGATATCAAATTGGGAAAAATTCGAATCTAATATCCTGCAAAAGTGCTGTAGCACTTCAGAGCCCATTTGCTGATCTCAGAGGGGAAATAATAGTGTACTTTGCGGCGTGTGGTGAAGAAACATTTTGAAACATTTCATTCATAATAGTAAACTACTATATTGTGATCTATTAGAATTGCTCTCTCTCTCTCTCTATCTATCTTTCACACATGTCAGAAGTATCGACAAAGAGAACCGAATTATCAGATGCACATGTTACAGTGATATACATACTATTTATATGTGTTGGTACACAGACACGTACACATAGTATACAGAAGGTATCAAATAGAGATGTGCTATATCCATTTTATATACAGAATTACAAAACATAACAATATCTGCAAAGAAATATTTTTCAAAAAACTAGAATGATATAGTAAATGTCATATAATGAAAATCCAGAATTAATATTATGTACATAATAAAAACTTTGAATTAAAATTATGTACATAATAAAAATGTTGGAATTACAATTATATGCATAATAAAAATTCAGGGTTGAAATTATGTCCATAATAAAAATATTAGAATTATTAGAATTCTGAATTTTTATTACGTATATAATTTTTATTCTCATTGTCATAACTTTTATTTATCAAAAACAGTTTACAACAGTCAAAATTAGAACTACTCATAAAGTGTACACACATTTTTGCTTATAGGTAGCGTGTAAACATAATGGAAAGTCAGAATTAATATTATGGACATAGTAAAGATGCTTGAATTAAAATTATGTAGTACATAATGAAAATGCATGGCACGCCGATTTACTATCTAATCGTAAAATATTTTAACAAAATATACAAAAATATTTAACACATTTAATTTTAGAAATTTAATCTCAAAACGAAACAAAATGTCGCAAGTGAAAAATAGATACAAATTTTTTTTCCAAAAAAACCACGATAATGCAGACATGTCACGTGAATCGTAACGCAGTACTGATAACACTGCTACTTGCGGTGCTTTAACAAACTACGAGTGTTGCTGATTTTTAAGACTCGTGCCCTGTGGAGCTAAGTCTCCTTCTATCCAGTCTCCATGATCGTACCTATACTTAAAATGGGGATATTATTAGTCCCTTTTCACCCAAAAGGCATATTTGTACCTATTCTGGGATATAAATATTTAATTCTATTAAATGTACTTTCCAGTTTAACCAAAAAGATATAGTCTCACGTAATATTATAATATAGACTTTATCGTGGACCAGGGATGGAGAACCTTTCACACCTACGTGACAATTTTTTTCAAAAATGTTGAAGGTAGCCGTGACGTATCAGCGAACTTTACTTGTCAAAAACATGAATCAAATGAATAGAATAGATTCGATAATACATTGAACGCCATGAAACTCTTTTGTATTTGTTATTTGGTGATAGTGAATTTCTTTCGACATCTAGAATATTTTTAATTATTTCGATTTTGTGTCTTAATCAACGCCATGCCAACAATAATCTGTCGCGTGCTACCTGTGGCACGCGTGCCATAGGTTCGCCACCTCTATCGTATACTGACCGTTTCTGTTATCAATACAAATAATTAAAACTATAATTTCACAGTTTCATGCTAGAAACGTTATCGTAGTGCACAGCAATAGACGTTAATTTTTTTTTTTAATTTTGCTAACGTTTATGTAGGAGAGCTTTTATATTAATAAATTATACAAACAATTAGTTCAATAAATAAAATTGTAACCTCGTCTATAATGGTCTTATTTTACGGTGTGTGATTGGGTAGACAAGCCCGCACCGACGCACCTTGGGAAGGGTGTTGTCCGTAGCAACGTAGATGTGTCCGTGACTATGCGTCCGATATACAGCGAGTCGATAAGATCAAAGGTGCGGTGCGGGCTTGTCTGTGGTCATCTGTGTCAGCGCAGACGAGCGACTCAACTTTGCCGTCGATAACCATCTAGGTAATGAATTGATTGAACGATATTTCTGAATTTTTAAAGTGCCAAACAAGCCATCGCGATCGCTTCGGAATTCAACGAGAAAATAAAAGCAATGCATTTTATGGTTGGATTCGAATTGATATGTATTTTTTGGAGAATTTGTAACGATAACTAAACAATATAACTTCAGCAATACTTGTTCTTTTACTGGGAATTTTGAAAAGGCAAAATTTCGTGAAGAATATAAAATACTTTTTTTTTTATTTTCGTGTATGTAAGAAAAAAAGTATTTTGTATTCTTCACGAAATGTCAAAATGCTCCTTTCAAATTGGCAGTTATTTGTGTCTCATAAAACTTAATCTGTATTTATTTTGAACTCGATTCATTATCGTTCGATTTTTCCAATGAGTTTTTAAATGGTAGTTTATATTATAATTGCTAATTTCTTTTTTTTAATAATTGCTAATTTTTTTTTAATTTCCAACTACAGCATATTTTTTCACTGAATTAGTTAAAGCATAATATGAAACGATTTTATCGTCATAATATTTTAGAAGGCAATATATATAAGAAAAATTTAAATGTCACTGTCAGGACTTGAACCCAAAACACCAATTTTGCGTTGGCTGAGTTACATTACTCTACAGTGCCCACGACAGTTAATTTATGTTATTATCAATTTTCATATGTAATCTAAAATTACTACTGAATTTTTACAGATAAGCACTTTTCTTAACATCTTGAGGGTAATAAAATCACATCTTACTTACGAGTTTAGATCATGTTACTTCCATTTTCTTACGAGTCGTGTCTATATATTAAATATCAAATCGGTAGGGATTCAATTTTCTCTATTAGAACAATTTTCATGATGAATTTAGTAATTCTATAGTCTAGATCAGGGATGGCGAACCTTTTTACATCTACCTGCCATTTTTTTACAAAAAATGTTAAATGCAGCCATGACGTGCCGACAAGCAACCAAAGGAATTTAGTTGTCCAAAACATAGATGAAAAGAATAATTTCGAAATACATTAAGAGCTATGAAACATTTTCGTATTTATTATTTGGCGGTAGTCAATTGTTTTTCGACATCTCGTACCTATATTTTTAATTATTTCGATTATTCACCTCAATAAATACCATGCTAAAAATAATAATCTGTCGTGTGCGACCTGTGGTACCCCTGCCATAAGTTCGCCATCCCTGGTCTAGGTTCTAGAATCCAGATTATAAAATATGCTAGCATCTTCTGAAGTTTTTGCAAGAGCTTTTTTCTTTAGGTAAACAAGTATTTTCATGTTGCCAACTTACATATTGTTTGATTAAGTCATGAATGTAATTAACTAGCAGTTTGTTGCCAAAGACAAATTCAATTAATTTTTTGCTCAAACTAAAGTACACCAGATTATTTGCACCCTTAGTATTAAGCATACATAATGAGTCAATGAGTTATATAACATTTTAATTAGTTATTTTATGTATTACATCTTGCGTATTATCTTTCATTACCTACTGCGACGTCATGCTTGCAGTAAACAAGCAAGTGCAAATAAGGCTGGGTATCGTTTACACGAGATTCATTTAACGTTTACTCACGCAAGTGTGTCGTGTGTTTAAATATAGGTGTGTTTACTGCAAGTCTGACGTCACACTTGAAACCGCCATGACGGGTACCGTTTTTTTACATGAAATTTAAATAATAAATCAACCTCGTGTTTTTGAGAACACAACCAAACATTTTTTATTTCAAATTCTATAATCACATAATTTAATAATTAATTTATTACCTACCATTCCAACCCACAAGTGGGGAATGGTACTAGTTGAGGTCAAAAATCACTTTTCAAAATTTTACAATATCTTTTCGTTTTGGGGTCTCCCAAATCCTAAAAACATTTTTTTGGAAAATTTCTGTGCGTCTGTTTGTCTGTGAGCAGGATACAGGTCAAACGGATGAGCGGATCGAAACCAAATTTTGGGAGGATGTTAAGTATGCAAATATGAAGAGCCCTATTGTTTTTGGGGAAAATCGGCGCATGCGCAGAAAAGGTATATGCTATAACGGTGTTTTTTTATATAATAATGGATGTGAAAAACAACAACAATAACAACTTTAACAACAATAATTTAAAACTTTTTATATATTAATCTTCTAGATTCTCCGAAGACGGCATAAAGTTAGCCGAAACGTCATACAATATTTGCTTAGTTCATTGATCCTATGCCACCAGGATTCATCCTTTAATCTTCCAATAATAATGGTATACTCTTCATAACGGCTTATTATTCTATTTATTTTTTCAAGAAAGTTTTGTTAAAAAAATTTTTTTCTCAACATTATATTTACGGAAATATTTTGAAAATAAAAAAAAATCAGCTATTCTTTTTTTGTAGATCTGCCAGAAATAAACTAGTTAAATATTGAATACTAGCCATTACCCGCGTCACCTCATGCGATATCAGAAATTTTGTTTTCTTTAATATACTAGATCAAATGTCACCATTTTGAAGTTGGAATTTTTTATAGTGCCTATTCGACTACTTTATATTGCGGAATTTGTTTATGTAAATCGTACGACTATTCAAACAATAATGACAATCGTATAACAATAATCGTTCCATAGCTCCTACTTGTAATCCGATATCAGCTGTTCAGTTGCAGGTACTCTTTAATAATTTTAATTTAAATGAAAGTCACGCAAGTTTTGTTTACATTGAGTTCGAGTCACGCTTCACCATTTTGCATCGAATGATTTGTATAATAACAATGTCGAGACGAAAAAGATGTTGAAAGGAATCCGCTCATGAATATAAAACAAAATTCAAAATAATGAAAAAGAAACTTAATAAAATGTTACAATGAAAAAAGTTTTTTTTTTAGTCGGTCGTTGCTTGGCGCGATTTATATTCAAGCTATAATAATGAAAAATATTAGTTAATTATATAGTCCTTTCGTCTTGTCTGTATTGTTGTTTTAAAAAGTTTGTGCGTGAGGAAAATTATAATTTTAATAAAAACAATTTTGAAATTATTTCTTCAGTTCTTTTATCACGTGGTCAGAAAGAAGAAAATAAAATAAGGATATATCTTAGTGGAAAAAAGGGAATGTATTTAACGTAGCTGTACTTTACAACATGGATAAAAAAATCAAGTTATAAAAAAATATAGTGCAATTTGTATAAAAAACGAGTGTGCTTTAGACCATACGACTGAAGTAAAACTTCTTCCAGCCATAATTTGTTATTATTCACCCGAAAATTCACAAAATATGAACTTTAAAATGAATTTACAATTTTATTCACTTTAAACGTAAAATATTTAATGTATTGAACAAAATAATAATTTATAAAAATGGTCAAGAACGAAATGAACAGTCTAATGTAAGAAGAAAGAAATATAAACATAAAGATAATGAAAACAAAAGTAATACATTGCAATTACTTAGCTCTCGTTGGATTTTAAGCGTAAATCTTTATGAAATATTATTTAGCTCTGCAAGTTAAGTAGGTTTACAAAACTTTTTTCTG
The DNA here is from genome assembly GCA_963575645.1 of Xanthostigma xanthostigma. Taxonomy (NCBI): domain Eukaryota; kingdom Metazoa; phylum Arthropoda; class Insecta; order Raphidioptera; family Raphidiidae; genus Xanthostigma; species Xanthostigma xanthostigma. Next base: position 22,777,895 of record OY754468.1, read on the forward strand.
TGTCCCGATAGCGCCACTGGCAAGTAAAGTATGTGTCATTCTATTGTTAGTACTGCTTATATTTTCGGCCACTGGATGCCGCCACTACCCAGTGAAGTATTAGTCATCCTCTTTCTATCTTCACTATCCCTCTCAACTTCCGTTCGCCACGCCCGATCACGCTTCCGTAAATCTCTCGTCACGCATTCACCAGCTTACTCCCCAAGTCAAGCGTGCGTAAAGAAGTTTTACTTCAAAAAGCTGCATGGTGGGCACATACATGATAAGGTTCCGTGGGGTTCGTATGGCATATTTGTGTGTTAATTATATTGGTCGCATTCGTTGGTTGACAAAGATCACACCCTAACCTAGAAATGCGTCGCTGCATTATGTTAATATTGTTTTGTAGATTATTAATTAAAAAGAAGTCGGGTATACCTGAGTTTTTAGTTGCACTACTGAAATCGCTATAAAGCCATCCATAAACCAAGTAAATAATAAATATTAACTTGAAATCGGACATTTATTTTTAAGTTGATATAGCTGTGGTTCTTATCTCCGCTGTATTAATAGAAATATGGCAGACATATAAAAATACTGTAAGGAAAGATCAGCTGAACTCTAGCAACTTGTTAATATTTATTGTATAAAAAAATTTTCGTTGAAATTATTTATAATGTACTTACTCTCTTGATTTTTTTTAGTTTTTTTAATCACATGGTTTCAGAAAAGTATAAAAATGAGAGGATAAAAGGACTGTGACACACAGGCAAACAGACTGATCGTCCGAAACTATAAGGCTTCCTAGTTTCTTCGGCACCCTAAAAACACTTCCAGCACTCCAAGCCGATGAGTCGTTATAATCAACAAAGAGAATAGGTCGAGGTCGTCCTACTGTGCTGCCCTCAGCAATCTACGGAGACGTGTGTAACTGACATTTCGTTTGGGACAATACGAAGCGCTACAAAATGTGAGGATCGCAAATTTTGACGGGTGCAGACATTTCGATATTTTATTTTTTTATTCAAATAATTAAAACTAACAGTTCATTACTGCAGCAAATACTTCTGTTGACAATGGTACCAAAATAGAGACATTCATCAAACTGATATTTTGAAGAGCACTATAGTAAATGTGCACTCCTTTTATTCAGGATATTTTTTATAGTAGGTTATACCGGCGTTTTAATGTAATTCCTATTAAACCGCAGCTGATTTATAGGAATAGAAGTGACATACTTTATAATGTAGTTTAATGAGTGCAAACAACGCAAATGACATTCTTCGTCACCAAGTCCTGTCATTTTTAGGGTTAATCAATCACTAAATATGCACTAGTAGGGTTGAAAACGTCAACTCATTTTGACAAGGCAGAGATTTTCACAGTATTCCAAATACACTTTTCTATACTGTTTTTAAAAAGGCAGAACAAAATTCCGGTCGGAACACCTCGGCAGACTGGTATGAAGCGATAAGATAAAGGATGTTCAAAGCAGTTTACCGGGGTGTTCCGATCGGAATTTTGTTCTGCCTTTAGAAACGGTCTATTTGAAATACTGTGAAAATATCTCCCTTGCCAAAATAAGTTGACTTTTTCAACCTTACTAGTGAATATACAGAATGATTTTTAATTTAATTCTTTTTTTTTAACAGCGTGCAGAAATCAAATAGACGAACAAATATTTCAAGTAACTTTTTTATCAAAACTCAAAAATAAAAGAGGAACGAGCTTTCAGGGTTTATCAAATTTTGAGGTCCTGGCGTTATGTTATGTCATTATCAAGTATTCACAGAAATTGTTCGAAATTGTCCCCGTTTTGTTGGACACAAAGATCCGTTCGTCGTAACCATGCTTCTGTACATGTTTGTATAGTAGCGATAAGGGCTTTCCGCGAATTATTTGGGATGCATTTCCCATTTGTGCTATAATTTCTTCTCGTGTGTTAACCGGACTTTTGAATTAAATACAATTTAATTAAAAGTTGAAAGTCTCTTTCTCTCTTATTTTTGTATATAAAAAAAAGTTACTTAAAATATTTGTTCGTCTATTTGATTTCAACACGCTGTTAAAAAAGAAGAATCAACTTAAAAATCATTTAGTATAGGGGTTGACTAACCCTAAAAACGACTGGACTTAGTGACGCAAAATGTCATTTTGGTTGTTTGCATTACATTATAAAGTATATTACTTCCATACCTAAATCAGCTTCAAAAAAGTTCAGTAGCTCTTGGACTAATATATTATTGACTTGTTTATAGTTCTATGTCAAAGAAATAAATAAACAATTATTAGTATTATAGTTGAACTATAATAATTTCATATGGATGCTCTGTATCTGAATGTTGACTATACCATAATTTCGCTTAGTACATTACAAGATATTTATTATGAAACATGAAATATATAATTTTACAACACAATGATAATTTTACAAGCCAAGGTAGGTAAATTTTTAAAACAGAAGGTAATAAAAGTTTATTTTTATTTAAAAAATGAAACTTCGTCAGAATTAACTGCTATTTTTATGGTTTGATTTACTGTATATTATATATTATTATATAAACATTATTACGCAAGGTATAATATAAATCCTTGAAATTTCTTGACTTCTCGGTAATCCCTAATTTTATTATACATTGTTCTAAAAAAAATTGTAAATTATAAACGCTCGGCAAAAGAGGTTATATATAAATTGTTCAAAACAAATGAGGGGATCTCTTTTTAACCGACATCAAAAAAGGAGGTTCTACAATTCGATTGTTTTTTTTTGCTTTGTATGTGTGTCCGTCGATATATTTGTCGGTTGTGAACCAATTTTGATTATTCTTTTTCATTCGATAGAGTACGTTTCAAAGTTGGGCACATATAAATTTTAGCAAAATCGGCGCAGCAACTTTTTAAAACATTAACAAAAATCAAAGAACTGTTGCAAAAGTTTAAGGTCTCAGCGTGATTGCCATGCGATATCTTCGCTGGCTGTGAACCGATTTCAATGATTCTTTTTTTATTAGATAGAATATGTTTCAAAGCTGGTCCCATATAATTTTTAGTAAAATCTGTTCAGTGAATTTTTAGACAATTAACAAAAATTAAAAAAACAAAACAATGCAGCATCTTTAGAAGGTCTGACAATATTAAACACAGAGAAGTTACTTACCACTAAAAAAATTTAAATAAAATCTTAAAATAGTATATTACACCACAAGGACCGAAAGTGTGATATTCTTGCCCTGTGCGACATGATGCCTGAGGCGAAGCCGAGGGCATCATGGCGCGAAAGACAAGATATCACACTTTCGTTTAGTATTGTGTATACTATTTTTTTTCTTCATACCTCGGTCAGAAGCACGCTTATTAAATACATTAATTAATTAATTGATTATTAATTACATAAAAACACAGATACATTCCAAGAAAGAAACTTTGAGGTTATACGTAAAAACATGAATGACAGCTGTTCTCGACTATTAGCTAAAATGTAATAGGGTTGCTATGGAAACGACATTTAAACAGCAGTTGATGGGTTGTTTTTGCTTTACTACCGCCCGAACGTACGCATTGACACGAGTAATCCCACCAAGGAGTAAATGTTAAACTTTCTGCCTTATAAAATTGTAGCCGAAAGTATGCACTTTCGATCGAGATATGAAGAAAATTCTTTATAAATACGCTTCCCAAATTATTTATCTAGTAACAGAGACACCTCATATAATATGATCAAAATGTGATAATTTTGAATAGTACACATTATTCCTCACACATAAATGTTGTTACACTCTTCTTCTTGATTACAAACCTCAAAAACTCCGGGTCGCAGTGCGAAACCCTGCCGACATATAGTGTATTTGCTTTTATAAGCAGTGTGGCTCTATTATATGAACTTAACTATGTTTTTGGACAAAATAAAAAAAATTACCCCTTAATACAACCCTTAAAACATTTTTTTACTTAATTTCAATACTACATATCAATTCAACATCTGTACCAAATTATATACACTCTTCAGTATGTAAAATCCATATCAGAAACTTGTGTTTTCATAAAATTTGTAAGTCCGGTCCTGTCGGGCCGATTTTATTAAAATTTTAGCAGCACATTTTAATAATTACTAAAGGGTTAAATTTCAAATTTGAAACGGTTCCGAAAATTTTTTCGTTATTTTTGGGCCCGAAAACTTTTTTCAACCCCTAAATACCACCCTTAACATGGCCCGATTGGGCCCATTTTAAATAGGCTTCGTGCGGTGATGGATTTCAACATGTGGTCCAAATTTCGTTAAAATCAATTAACTCCTTCGAAAGTTATAGCCCGCACACATATATATATAAATATATATATATATAAATATATATATATATACATATATATATAAACATTTCCAAAAATGGTGCCAAACTTCTTAGAAAGTTATGAAACGTCGAGAAATTTTGGTCCGACCCCTAGGTCCCGCCATCCGACCGACGCCAATAGTGTAAGTGCCTTATGGCAAATACACTAATAAAAGCAATGTGTATATTAACGAAGCTACGTTAAATAGATCAGGCACACTTGTCAAGCATAAACTTGCACAACCAGCACAGCACAAAGCTGCAATCTGCACGATTTCTCAGACTAGACCATCACAAACCAGTAAATTTTAGTGCAGGTAGACATTTTGCAGTTTTTGAATAGTTTTATCAAAGCAAATTAATTAATGAAAACGACATTAGATCGGTCCAGCACGACTAGACAGAAATTGCAAGCGGCCGACTGAAGGTCGTTGATGACTGCTGGTCACAGGTTGCCGGTGCTGGTATTTTTACTTGTCGTACAGGTTAATGCTCGACAAGTGTGCGCAGCAATTGATGACGCGCATTATGATTCCTGTTTTAAAGACTTCCGTGCGGGAACGTGAAGTATAACTTTTAAAAACGTTTTGAAGGCGCTGAAAAAAACCTTTCAGGATATTAGGTATTATTTATGTAAAAATTACCACAGAAAAATTTTGCGTAAACATTTAGGACATGACATAAAAAGGTCATTTTATACTTTCAAACACACTGTATGTTTTTCTTTATATGCTTTTTACGTGCTTGGATTTTTAAAATAGTTTCAACACATTTTTTTATGCTATGTGGTATATACATTCGCTGAAATATATATATACACGTTTATTATACTGTACCGACAGTGAGCACAAAATCTTGCACTACAAAATTTTTGCTGAAACTTTTCACACAGACCACCAACTTTTCAGTATGATCAATATTAATTATTAAAAATCCTAAACAACACTTTTTAAGTCTTTTGGTTTAACAAAAAAAAAAACGGCTGTCTCGATTTTGATACTTTTTTTCGGATCATATTGACGTTAAAAATAGAAATGAAAAATAAATATAGTTTAAAAAAAACTAAAAAACTCGCTTTATATCGAACTAAAAAGTAAAAAATATTTTTTTTAAAATAAGCTTAAAAAGCGTGGGGCGTTTTGTTCCACATTTTCGTACATGGAGCGCCCCATGCTTTTTAAGCTTATTTTAAAAAAATTATTTCTTACTTTTTAGTTCCATATAAAGCGTGTTTTTTAGTTATTTTTAAACTATATTTATTTTTCACTTTATAGTTTGATATAAAGCGTGTTTTTTAGTTTTTTTTTAACTATATTTATTTTTCTCTTTTTAGTTCGATTTATTGTCAAAAATTTGCCGAAAAAAAACATTTTTTTTTCGGCGTGGACGGGATTAGAACCCACGACCCGTGATGCCGAGAGTTGACGTCAGCGAAGACCCGTGCCTTAGACACGGCTGCCAGTGTACTTACTGTGCTGTCATATTATACCGCTGTATAAACCACTTGCTGTTAGTCCAAATGAAAGTTACAAACATACATACATACATACATACATACATACTTACAAACTTACAAGTGAAGTTAATATAAAGCGTGTAAAAAATAGCTCCCAGCTCCTAGCTTCAAACACTAATCTTCAACAACTATCTTCAATTATCAGCCTTCAATCATAGAATTTCAGGCTTGAAAATTTAGCTTAGCGTTGGAGGTTGTATAGAACTGGCCAAATTAACCTACTTTATGGTGATCTCTATAAGTCATACAGTGGATGCCCAAAATCATGTTTTTGAACACCCGTATCATGAAAACTATTCCATCTAGGCGTATGTAATTTCGAATATTGCTTCATTATCGTAAACTTAAGACACTCTGAAAAAAATTAGCTCTGTAACGTAACTAGCCTCGGAGATCGAAGTGGGTTGAAAAGGGCTCGAATTGGTTCGTGTTAACATACAGCACGATGCTTTGTAAGGACTTGACCGGCACATTCCGTGCGCTCTGAATAGCGAAACGTACGTAAAAAGTTTTTGTAATTTTTTTTTAAATTTATCATATCGTTGGATTTTTTTAAATCATAAATACTCAACTAATTAGTTTTAACAAATTGTTAAATTAACTGAAGTGGGCGGCTTACATATTTACTTGCAAAACGGATGCACAAAAATCTAGTATATGTATATATACAGTGTCTCACAAAATATAGAACAACTGTGCAAGCAGATAATAAAATTCAAAGTTAAATATTTACACACGTATTTCGACGTTTTGCTGCATATGCAAAATATAATTGGCTTACAAATGTTCAAATACTTGTTATGTCAGTGGTCAGCATGCATATAATAATGATTTAAGTAGGTATCTGCATCGTTAAATATATTAATTGCTCTTTTTCAAGTTTAGTTATTTCTTAATTAATCTTAATGGCTTATAAGGAAACGATATAACAAATGAATGGTTAAATAATTAAATATTTTTTACATAACTAAGCCGAATAAAATCAATTTGAAAAAAAGAAGAAGTGATTAAAAAAAACATTAGTTTCCTTCTGGTGCAGTCGGGTAAAATAATAAAAATTCAGTTTTCGTTGGAACTTCGTATAGAGATAAATAAAAAATAAGAACTTAAATGGTGTCGACATATTTAAAAAAAATTACATAAAAGTTAGAACATAATTTATTGTAAACGTGTAATATATTGTTAGATAGTCTTTATACTTTTCTTTTATAAAAACGATTATGATTTGATTCCGTGAATATAAAATTTACCGGGATTTTCTGCAAAATACAACGATGAAAAAAATCGGGTTGGTTCAGCTTAATTCGTTGCACCGTAGTTTTTTTTTTTTTATTTAGAAAAATTAGTGCTTCGACATCTATGGTCATTAGCACATAATACATTGTAGGTACCTATATACATTCTATAGTTAAGCAGTATGGAAGACTATCACAGGTAAGTATATGCTAACAAAAAGGTAGGTACGATACAATAATTATAATGTATTATCAATTATTATTTAGTTTTAATTTCGAATTTTATATCAACAGGAGCACTGGGTATGGATTTGAGGTTTGAGAAGAGAAGAAGCTGATATGGTAGCAGTTTGACTATTTATAGCTGATTGGTAAGTCCGGTTTCTTGTAGAAATTTGGTTATTTTATCAATATTAGAATTCGTATTAGTGTTTTTCGTAGGACTACGTCTTTTGAAAATAGTAAATACATTTTACTATCTTGCTAACAGCCAGGTTCGATTTCGCTCGGATTTGTAAAGATTGTCTAGATATATACATATTATGTTGCAGCAGACTTTCTTATAGAATAATAGCCCTATTTTCCCATCGTTTTCTATTTAATACTAATTGAATAATTAATTAAGTTATTTATTATCAAATAAATGAATAATAAATTTATTGCAAACAAAAATATACTACTTTGTAAGTTTTTATAAAAAAAACCCGCATAGGATGCCTATTCCCGCGAGTATGCCCGCGCGATCGTGTCTGCATTACAGATATAGCTCCACTTCTCCCATTTATTACCATAACCCCTCCGTCAAATAACTTCAATTCCAATATGGGTGATCAAAATATGCACAAAGTAGTGGAGTGGTGGATCTTACGGACGGTTAAAGTAAAAGAAAGTCAATCTGGATGTAATTTATTAATCTACTAGCGGCCCGGTTCGGCTTCGCTCAAATTTGTAGATTTCCACCGTTGCAAAGTTGGTCTCCACGAAAAGCGTTTTTATTTTAACGCGATAATATATATATTCGAGCACTCCAGCTGCGCCGTCGTGCTCGATACCTTAACCTCAGCAACACGTGGTGGTTATGCTATTGAATTGTAGCTTATATGAAACGTTGCGCCATCTATTGAATATTCACTCAATCCAGTCAACAGATAATTATGACTATCAAGGAATAGACAAATAATTTGCAATAAAATAATATTGCGACTATAAATTGAAATGTAAGCTATCCTATCTTTCAAGTTGGGTCGAATTGCACACGGTGTGCAAATCATATTTAAAATCGGTTCAGTAGTTTAGGAGTTCATCGAGGACAAACGCGGACAAACAACGTGACACGTAATTTTTATATATAAAGATTAATCCGAAAAATAATTTAAGTAGCAAAATAAAACATAGCTCATAGGATTTCTGGAAATATTTCCAAAAACTTTAATCACAATTCGTAATATAGTTTTTGAGTTCAATCCGTTAAAACATACATACATACCGTACTTACATACGAAGAATTTTAAATAATCATACAGGTCAATCAATATAATACACAGAATTTAACGGTAATCTGTGCTTTGTTTCAATGTTTTTCAAAGACTAACAAACGCACATTAAAAATTTAAAAGAATAATAATTAAACGGGACATTTTTAGCTTTCAAATGACACCTCAAATATTATTATATTTTTAGTTTTGTACAAATTCATAGCAATTCCGTCTGTTTCACGAAACGTGTTACTTGAGTTGGTCAAAGTGACTGGCGTATACCCGCGAGCATTGGCTTTATCTTTTCAAAAATCCTAAAACAAATACACGGACATTTTGAAAATACTATTCGAGTATCACATTTATCCAAAAACTACTAAAATTCTTGAAGTAGGTACAGGCGAAAATATGCACATAAATCCAGTTACTATTTGTATTGACTGCATGCATTTGCGAGGTCTGTTTATATTTACCAATACTGTTTTATAGTGCATATTTAGTGTAAAAGGTTGGTATCCGCTATAGGCGTGTGGCCTCATAACATTTTAATGTAACCGATCGGTCAGATATGGAATACATAATGTTGCCGGGCTATGTTCAGAGCAATGGGAGCGGTTGTCCAACACAAATCCTATCTGTACTCAACTTCACGTCCAACATACAGGATTGATACGTTTTTATGGATGTTGTTATTTTTTTAATAGCAGCTTTATATCTTTTTTTCCAAGTGCCATATCCACCTATGTTATATTATATACAAGCATTAAATCTATTTTATCACTGCTTTAAATGATTTAAACTGACTCTAAATAAAATTTTACATTTATTTATTTTATATTTATGACGAATCGTTGACAAAAAAAATATAAACTCTGAATCGAATGACGCTGTCTGTACTGCTAAAGTACCAATTTACAATTGCACATACCGCTAAACTAGCGGTATGTGCTTTATTATCGCTTTGTGCGTCAGAGCTGACTTTCGTTCATATAAGAAGTTATATTTAAGTTAATTTCACACGAAATCCATTCAAATTGAAGCTTTTTGAAAAGAGGAGATTCTAATCTATAAAATAGAACCATTTTTAAATCAATTTGAGTTCATAAATACTATTAAAATTGTAATTGAAAATCACAAACAGCAGTTGTCGGTTGGTCTGTACGTATGTACGTACGTACGTATGTACGTACGTACGTATGTACGTACGTACGTCACGACTCTACAGATCGCAATTTTGGTCGGATTGCCTTGGGTTATATTTTATTCACTTTGTTTACTATCAGACCAGAACCCTATTTAAATTCACTAAAATGTGTTCAGTAGTTTAATTTTTATAAACAGTTTTATTTTTTATTATTTTTGACAGCTAATATAGTTTAAAAACAATATAATAATCGCTGTGAAAATATAGTGTAATCCATAAAACAAGTGCTACACTTGTATACCGTGATAACACCACTAGATGTATTAGGCAGCCGTGGCGCAATGGTTATGCCGTTGGATTCCCAAGGGCAAGGTCCTGGGTTCGATTCCTTACGGTATCATTGACTTTTTTCTTTTTTTTTTCTTTTTATTTTGTTTTATTTTATTCCACTTGATATTAATTATATATTATATTATGTATAGTTCTTAATTTTTTTTATTTTTGCAAACTTAAAAAAAAATATTTTTTCAATTTTTAATTATTTATTTCTTTAAATTTTTAAATCTTTTTAAATTTATTAAAAATATTTTTTAATTGTTATTTTTTTATCATACAGTGGAAAACTTGCGGGATGTGCACTTTTGGTTTTGCCAACTATTTTATTTTTGCTGTGAATCGACAGGATTTTTTTTTCGTAAACAGTGAATTTATACGGCGTTTTCATGGCTACTCTTTACAAGTAGTGCAGGCAAATTAGATTAGAATGTGTATTAATTGTAGACAGAACTTTTATCATTGTAAACGGTAAAGGGGCTTATAATGAACGTAAAAAATAAAAATGCCCGGCCAGGAGTAGTAAAAGGTTAATTCTGGGGGGTCAAAGAGGGGGGCAAAATATATTATTGCGTTTTCCAGCGAAACTTAATGTTCTATCAAAAAATGTTCTACAGGACAGTTATAGAACATAAAAAGATCTACAACTTTCATAGAGGTCACTTTTTACTGTGATCTCAAAATGTCCGTGAAAAATGCAAAATGTGCGAAGAAAACGATTCTTTTGTTTTTTATTTTTCATTGTCGCATAAAAAACTCAATTTTGCTGAAATTTTGTGAAAGCATGCCTCTTTATGTCTTAAATAAGCACAAATATTTTTACATAAAAAAATCGAAAAGTTTTTGTGATATTCAGTTTTTTCAGTCAAAAACCATTTTTTTCAAAAGAAAATTCTACGGTGAAAATTCATCGTACAGAGTTCTTCCTTTGCTTATTTTTTGTGCTTTTACATGTACTTTCTGATACAATAATAAAAAATAATAGTGCCTATTTTTGGCTGAAAGAACAGAATATCACAAAAGCTTTTCGATTTTTTTATGTAAAAATATTTGTGCTTATTTAAGACATAAAGAGGCATGCTTTCACAAAATTTCATCAAAATTGAGTTATTTATGCGAAAATGAAAAATAAAAAACAAAAGAATCGTTTTCTTCGCACATTTTGCATTTTTCACGGACATTTTGAGATCACAGTAAAAAGTGACCTCTATGAAATTTGTAGATCTTTTTATGTTCTACAACTGTCCTATAGAACATTTTTTGATAGAACATTAAGTTTCGCTGGAAAACGCAATAATATATTTTGCCCCCTTTTTGACCCCCCCGAATTAACCCTTTACTACTCCTGGCCGGGCATTTTTTTTACGTTCATTATAAGCCCCTTTAACGTTTCCAATGGTAAAAGTTCTGTCTACAATTAATGTTGGTCTTGGCTTCTAAATATGTTAATTTGCCTGCACTAAAGCTCCTAGTTCTTAGGTTCTAATTAGAGAACTGATAAAAGTATCAATTCTATTATTTTTCAATTTATATTTAAAAAAAAAGACAATTTATCTGAAGGCCACTATATTATTGAGAAGTAAAAATGCATTCTTTATACACTCCAAGCAGCGTCGGATTAACCTATAAGCAAAGTAAGCAGCTGCTTAGGGCATCAGGTCTCAGGGGGCACCAAAAATCACAACTCAGAAATGAAAAGTACCTCACCAGACCGCGTCAATTTTTTTTTTCATTTTGTCATGTTCTCAAAAATTTGATCTATGGTATAAAATTGCCTTTAGAAATAGGTATAGAAGTCAAAAATAATAGCGTAACACGTGAGTGGAATATTCTCCTTCGATCAATAGTCGCACATAATACTTTATTCAACTAGCACGAGTAATATGTAATCGGGGCCCTGATAAAAGAGGTAGAAATAATAAATCACTTCATTGATCGACGTATCCACCGCCCTCGAAGCACACAAGATGGCCCTGACTATTAGTCCAGAAACTATGCAGTAATATACATTACCGTACAGTTTCGGCTCGCTACCGCGTTCCTATTGGTCAGAAAACTATGCAGTAATACATTATCGTACAGTTTCAGCTCATTATCCGCACTCTATGCGTCAACAAGAAGTAATTTATTATTTCTCCCGAATTTAGCAGGGCCCCGAAATTATATATTACTGACGCGTGTTGAATAAATAATATTTTATGTTTGAAATTGAAAACGAATTTTTTTTTTTAACTTAAAACTTTTTCAATTAACTGTATAGACCAATTTTATAGACTGTCAAATTTTCAATGAGAACATTGATTGTAAAATTCAATTTTTTTCCTAAAGTTCATGCTTTTTAACTTTATTCTATCAATTTTAAGCTTATGACATTTACAATTTGAAAAAAAAAATATAAACTTAACATGACAGAGACAGATTGTATTAGATTTCTTTAGACTGCTGTTAGAGATGAGGGGCCCATAGGCAAGAAATGTTTAAGGCATCAAGGAGTCTTAATCCGGTACTGACTGCAAGATTGTGTCATTTTATATCAGTTGTAAATCTGTTTTAAGGAAACTTCATCTCAAAAAAGACACGACTTCTTCAATTTCGTTTTTATAATAAAGTAACTGCATTTTCATGGAATATTAAAGTTTTCGTTCGATCCGTGCAGTTTGTTTATATTCTCAGTGATTTATGTTTTTGTATTTTAGGGAATAAAATGCCAGCACGTGATATAATATCTGAACTCATAGATTGAGGTAAAAAAGAGTAGTTTATGTATCAGAATTTAGATTGCATTTATTTATTTTACTTTTCGGCACTAACGTTAAACGGATTATTTTACTACCGCTATACAGGCATGCAAAAATAGTTTAATATTCCAACGAATTGAGACAAAAGAGTTAAAATCATATTTCGTGTTTTATAGCAGAGTTCGAAAAAAGTACAAAAAATTCTGACAGTTCAGTTTTGACCAATAAGAAACTGTCTAGACTATACGAATTAAATTCAGTTTTACTAGCTACCAATAAACTCAATAACACCGTCAGTCCATGTGAAACGGACTTCGGGCAGTTTCTTTTTATATTGTGATATATATATAATTTAATATTCCATCGTAAGATATCATGTTTTTTATTTGCTTATTTTATATTGAAAATCTATATTAACGAAAAGTAACGCGAAACGATATCCGATGATGAGAATATCTTGAGCTCTTTCACTTCAATCTTTTATCTAAATTACATACATTTTTTAAAAAACAAAATGAATCTATTAACCCGTATAGTAAGTATGTAGATATCAAAATGGTTCGTGACGCTCACTGATGTATTATCACTCTTATATAAAATTATACATTGCAGGAACCTTAAAGAAGATCGGCGTCAGAGCTCTAAAAGAAAAAAAAAGTGTGATGTATTACATGTGGTTTTATTTTAAATTTTAGCTTTACAAAAACAGTAAAAAAAAATATTTTACATAATGATTATATGCTCTTAAAATAGTCGGAGTTAATCTTGGCTGTATACCTATAATTTCAAAATAAGATTTTTAAAATAAACACCCAATGTTCTAGAATCTTCATCATTTTCCCAATTTTGCATTATCTTCAGAAAATTCACTTTCACTAATTCTCCGGTTAGTCGGGAATTTTCAAGTTCTGAAATGTTTTTAAACTAAAATTGTGTATAAATCTTCAAACAATACAATCATTTGGCAGATACTTGGTAAGTTAAGGAACTATAAATAGAAAAAAATGTACATGGTTTTACTTTGATTTTTTTAATGATAATGATTTTAATAATTTTTAATAAAAATTCATTACTGAAAACGACACATTGCTAAGAGACCAGATCGCTCCAGCACAGCTATAGACAGAAATAGTTGGCAAAACCAAAAGTGCACATCCCGCAAGTTTTCCACTGTATAATGAAAATTGAAAAAATAGTTTAAAAATAAAATTGAAAAAATAAAAAAAATAATAAAAGTTGAAAAATTAAAAATATATGAGAAATATATATAATACCTGTATAAATATCAAGTGGAATAGAAAAAAAGAATCAATGATGTCGTGGCAGGAATCGAACCCGAGATCTTGTCACTACTAGTCTGACGCCTTATCCACTGCCATAGCGCTTTTGCATTGCGTCGCTGGTATCGTGATTTAGGCCTAGTTTATATGAGAGGCGTTCAACGCGCGTTGGCCCAACGCGCGTTTACAGTTTCTATACAATTGTATAGGACTGTTTATATGATAACGCGCGTTATCATATAAACAGTTTATATGAGAGGCGTTCAACGCGCGTTGGCCCAACGCGCGTTTACAGTTTCTATACAATTGTATAGAACTGTTTATATGATAACGCGCGTTCAACGCGCCACCAACGCGCGTTATCATATAAACAGTCCTATACAATTGTATAGAAACTGTAAACGCGCGTTGAACGCCTCTCATATAAACTAGGCCTAATATATCGTTTTTTAACTATTAGCTGTCAAAAATAATAAAAATAAAACTGTTTATAAAAACTACAGAACACATTTCAGTGAATTTAAATAGGGTTCTGGTCTGATAGTAAACAAAGTGAATAAAATATAAACCAAGGTGATCCGACCAAAATTGCGATCTGTAGAGCTCGGATGTACGTACATACGTAGGTACAGATCAACCGACAACTGCTATTCGTGATTTTCAATTACAATTTTAATAGTAGGTAATTATGAACTCGAATCGATCTTAAATGGTTCTGGTTTATAGAACAGAATTTCCTCTTTTCAAAAATGAATGGTTCATTTGAAATTAACTTAGATATAACTTATTGTATGAACGAAAGTCAGCTAGTTTAGCGGTATGTGCAATTGCAGGCGACCGACTTACGTATTACAGGTGATGGTCTAATGTGCGCTACTCCGTTAAAAAAAAACATATGAACAGGCTTTTTTTGCTCCGTGCTGTACAGGTCGTGAAAGTGTGCGCGCTATTTTAATGTTAGGTGAGTGACTCTAGAGATTCTGTGGGGTTGACGCTGCTCAAGTCTCAATACACCAATGGATCGACAGAACGGCATAAAGCTTCCTCGTAAACGTTACGGTTGAACATCAGATGTTAAACATCAGATTTTATGAACTCTGGCTGCGTTCGCTATAACATAACGGTACGGACGGCCTATTAGTTCTTTCGCATTTACTTTTAGCACTAGGCCGAGATATTTTTTCATAAATTTCTACTCTACTGCGTTTTTTTCTTCGGCAAATGCAGTTTTCAGTCAAGATAATAAAATAAGAAAAAAGCTCTTGTCTAAAAATGCCTCAACATTAAGCGGGGATGTTGTGACTTTTTGAGACAACATTATTATTCTGCATTGTCAATAATGCAGAGTACTAGTGCTGTCTCAAAGAGACACAAGATAGCAATAAGTACACTTAAGATGAATTAATTAATTATTGTATTATTAATTATTGTAACATCCAGAGTTCTTTAGGCCCCGCACAAATTCATATTTTCAATTTAATAATTATTAATAATAAATAGAAAATTAAGTTGGTACTTTTATCAATTCAGCAAGAGAACCTGGGGCTTGTAATACAGAAGCCATAGGGTATGTTCCGAAATATAACCCCAGTATACTGGCCAGTGCTAATGACGTCATGAATCCGACGCCATATTGTACTGGTGAGACAGATGTGACGTAGTATAAATATTTAGCCAGAGGTGTGTTCATCAGGCTTTATGGAATTTTGTATTTTATTATTTGTTTATTTGCAATAATGCCTGATCAACAAAGTAGACAATTACTTTTGGTGGCCGAGGGAAATAATAATACGTCAACGCGCTGGCCAGTATATTTCGGAACGAATCAACAGTACGGCGTCAATTCATGACGTCATTAGCACTGGTTAGTATATTGGGTAATATTTCGGAACACACCCATAGAAATGTCATATACTGGGTGTGTTCGGTTTACTTAGTTTATTTTTAATAGTTGGTAATGAAATCGACATTTTTTTATTCGAAAGATATTGTGTCAATTCTGTTTGCTTTTGTTAAAAAAAGAATGGCTAGACTGATTATGAAAGAATTCTTCCAGACCAAATTTTAGAATACGTGCACTAATGTAGTCGATACCATTTTTTATTCTCGAGATTTCGTCTGGTACGTAGAGAAATATTTTTAAAAATGGTGTAAACATATTGTAGTGACCTTGAAACATAGAAATATGTTGAAAAATTTGGTTTTCATTTTCAGATCCATTCTGCGAAGTTAATAAGTAGACCAAAAATATAACGGCATCGCTACACGCTCAAGTCCTGTTCACGTTTTATTAATCTAAACAAAACCGACTGTCGTAGTGTGCTTGAAAATCATCAAAGCATTACAAAGGTGTTGGCCTCTCAACTGAGATCAAAAACCGGATGCTTTCTTCAAATATCGATCACACAGGAAGATTATGTAAAGAGAGACGCGTAAAACGAAAAGGAAGAGAGACAATGGGACTGCAGAAAGAGGTATAAAGCAAAGAAACCCGCATCGAAAAGGTGTAGACGCATGTGTGTGTGTGCGTGTTTGGATTCAACGGATGTTATTCTGAAAGACGCGACACTCGAACAAGAAAGTTGTACATATTCAATTATTTTAACGTAAAGTCTCGAAACCTGACGCATTTTGATTTGGCGCGATCGACTTTCCTTTCTGTCTAAAGACCACTGAACACGAGACTGGTTTTGCCGCTGTAATCACTGCTGGGACTCGTGCGGATTGGTGCGCTGGCTGTTAAGATAGAAATGACGCCACTGCGAGCTCGCGTGCGTGGTCACAAGATGGATTTCAAAATTAAGATCGCTGCAAACGAGGTTGGTTTCGCCGCTAGATTCCTTTCTAGATTTGGCTGCTAGGTTTCAGCGTCCTATTGCGCTGGATTTCGTGATGGTTTTTATATGTTGACCGCTTCAGACGATGCGTGTATTGTAGCTGGTATTGGTGCGCGCGCAGTGACAGTTCGAACGTTAACTATGAAGTCATATTTGTTTGTTGGGAGTTTGCTTACGTCGCCCACGTGACAAGATACTGTTCCTGATTCATTCTTGCTCAAAACAAGCACGGAAAATAGCCGCGGTTCTAATTTTGAAATATATCCTGTGACCACGCATGCGAGCCCGCAGTGACGTCATTACCATCTTTGCCGCCAGCGCAAGTCTCAGCAAAGCCAACTATTTCCATTCATATTTGACAGGTGACCGATAATTGCTCGTATTCCTCTCGAAACAAGAAATTATGACTAATTTGGAATGATTTAACATCTATCACTTGTGGTCAGAAATGTGTCATTTTCGAGAAAATCTACTTCGTTTTCTTTTTACAAAAATCTGAAGTTTGGGAATTAAAAATTGAAAAAAAATTCTCACTTTTTGGTCTGAATTTTTCCATGATCTGATAGCTTACTAATTGGCCAACCTTCCTAAAGCTAATAGTTTAAGCTCCCATGACACAAAAAGTTACCCCAAAGAACACCTCAAAATTATAAAGTGAAAATGGCTGAAAAACATGTCAGAAACATGTTACGCCCGCCAGACAAGTAAAAATTTGTTAATTGTTATTTTTTATGAATTTTTGAAATTTAAAAAAAAAACATGATTTTACTTTCCAAAACACCTGCTTGAAATTTATACAATTTGTAGTAAATAATGTACCATTTTTGAAAAAATTGGTCTGGCTGACAATTTTTGTTAATAAGCTAGCCAGACTTCATTTGTTATAAACTATTTTTTTTATGAAAATACATTTCATAACACCTTCTTGAATTTTTTTTTAAATAAAGTTTAAGATCTCTTCTATCTAATACAACTGGTCTGGCTGACAATTTTTGTTAATTAATGTGCCAGACTTCATTTGTTATAAATTATTTTTTTTATGAAAATACATTTCATAACACCTCCTTGAATTTTTTTTTTCAATAAAGTTTAAGATCTCTTCTATCTAATACAACTGGTCTGGCTGACAATTTTTGTTAATTAATACCTCTAATATGCTTTTTAGTCCAGTCGGTGGAGGCAATTTTAGACCAAAAGCTCCAGAAATTCGCAGACTCCATTTTTTTTTATAAGTAGTTTAAAGTGTACTGATTGAAATAAAAAAAAGTTCATTCGTCTATCGATTTCCCAAAGTCAAAAAAAATTTTGAAAAAAATTTTTATTTTCAAAATTCTTGAATATTTTGAGCTGGGATAAAGATAGAGATAAATAACAAATACTGTATTGTAAAGGACGTTTTTTTCTATATAAAAGATATCTTGTACTTTTTTCGTCAGAGCTATAGTTTACCTGGAAAAAATTCGGAAAGTTAGTAAGTCATCTTGCGCCGGCAAACAAGCAATTAAAATCACTTTGCAGAAGCAAGAATCATTAAATTTTACTAAAATGTTTATAACATTATTTGTCTAGAAATGCATATTCTAAATATTCCAAATAAAAAATTGAAAAAAAAACAAAATTTTCAAAAAAAATTCAAAATTTGCAAAAAAAAATTCAAAATTTGCAAAAAATTTTCGGAAAATAATTTTTTTTTGTTTTTGGCGTCGGAACTATTTTTTTTAGGTTTTTTGGACAATTCTAAAGAAAAAAGGTCTCTTATGATTTTCCTATAAAATGGACCGTTTTTGAGATATTGCATTTAGAAAGTTCGAAAAAATGCGTTTTTCGTACTAAAAATCGCTGCAATATGACGGTGTTTTGTCAAAAATCACTATCACTACATCTGTATATTATAAGCGTTAGACTGGCAAAAATTCGAAAATGACTCGACCGATTTTAATACTTTTTTTTGTTTTGTTCGCCTGAATACAGCGGTGGTTTATTAAAAAAAATCCAAAGGAACAGCCGAAAAATGGAAAAATTCAAAATTTTTTTGTATATGTTCATGATAGTCCCAATAATATTTTTGTGGAAAGAAAAACTGCAATATAAACTCAGAATATGGTGGAGCTACTATTGTCACTGCTGAGCGGAGCACAGCCCCGTAAAGCGAAAAAAAAAAATAGTCGCGGCGCTTTAAAATTAAGTCTGACAGTAAAAAACAATATTTTGATAAAAAATGTATTAAAGTATATAAAAGGGATCTAGCGTATTAATTTAGAATAAAAAAAAAAAAATTTCTAGTTAGCAACGATTATACCATATTTTTTCATTAAAAAATGTGGTCGCAGCACTTAAAAAATGAAGTCTGTCATAGTAAAAAACATTTTTTCGCTGACAGACCAATTTTTATGCGGAAAATAGATGTCAAACCTTCTTTCAGAAAAAAATTAAGGGGGTGTTTTGACGCGCCCGTTGTAAAAGCTTATTTAAAAAAAAAAAAAACAGTCGCGGCGCTTTAAAATTAAGTCTGTCATAGTAAAAAACAATATTTTGATAAAAAATGTATTAAAGTATATAAAAGGGATCTACCGTATTTATTTAGAGTAAAAAAAAATTTTTTTTTCTAGTTAGCAATGATTATACCATATTTTTTCATTAAAAAATGTGGTCGCAGCACTTAAAAAATAAAGTCTGTCATAGTAAAAAACATTTTTTCGCTGACAGACCAATTTTTATGCGGAAAATAGATGTCAAACCTTCTTTCATAAAAAAATTAAGGGGGTGTTTTGACACGGCCCTTGGAAAAGCTGATTTGTTTATAAAAAAACGCTGTCACGGCGCTTAAAAATTGAATCTGACATGGTAAAAAACATTTTTTTAATGACAGGCATATTTTTATGCATAGAGGACATCTTAAACTTCAGTTGTTTTTTTTTTTACGAGGTGTTCCTAAATGCCTGTGATTGGTCTTGATGCATTGTTGCTGTGCATTCAAAATAAAGTCTGGCACATTAATTAACAAAAATTGTCAGCCAGACCAGTTGTATTAGATAGAAGAGATCTTAAACTTTATTTAAAAAAAAATTCAAGGAGGTGTTATGAAATGTATTTTCATAAAAAAAAATAGTTTATAACAAATGAAGTCTGGCTAGCTTATTAACAAAAATTGTCAGCCAGACCAATTTTTTCAAAAATGGTACATTATTTACTACAAATTGTATAAATTTCAAGCAGGTGTTTTGGAAAGTAAAATCATGTTTTTTTTTTAAATTTCAAAAATTCATAAAAAATAACAATTAACAAATTTTTACTTGTCTGGCGGGCGTAACATGTTTCTGACATGTTTTTCAGCCATTTTCACTTTATAATTTTGAGGTGTTCTTTGGGGTAACTTTTTGTGTCATGGGAGCTTAAACTATAAAAACTACAAAAACTGTTAGATTTTATGTTGTGCGTAAGCTTACAATAAATAAAAAAAATAAAATAAAAATTCTTCAAAGAAGTGTCATTATCATAAAAAACACACACAACATAAAATCTAACAGTAAATTTCGTGGTTTTTAGCTTTAGGAAAGTTGGCCAATTAGTAAGCTATCAGATCATGGAAAAATCCAGGCCAAAAATGAGAATATATATTTTTTTAATTTATAATTCCCAAAATTCGGGTTTTTATAAAAAGAAAACTGAACTAGATTTCCTCGAAAATGACGCATTTCCGACCCCAAAATCATTCCAAATTAGTCACAGTTTCTCCTCCTGAGAGGAATGCGAACAATTACCGGTCACCCTATATTTTAATATAAAATTTTAATGTATTTTGAAAACATCTATTGGCACTAACATAAGTAAAAAAGCTTCAAAAATTTAAATTTCACCTTGCCCTGAAAGCTTCCTGGCTTGATGTTCTTACAGTACGGTATTTAAATTCAGACGCCCTTACATACTACCAATTTAAAGAGACTTGA
The DNA here is from genome assembly GCA_963575645.1 of Xanthostigma xanthostigma. Taxonomy (NCBI): domain Eukaryota; kingdom Metazoa; phylum Arthropoda; class Insecta; order Raphidioptera; family Raphidiidae; genus Xanthostigma; species Xanthostigma xanthostigma. The sequence goes on from OY754468.1 coordinate 22,798,707, forward strand.
CGTTTCTGGCTCACTTATAAAATTTAACGGTAAATATTAATGGATTCGTTCTAAGCGTCGCCTCTTTATGAAGTGTATCTACTGTTTGATAGTGGAGCGCAATGCTATTGTAATTCTGACATCAAGTTTAGAATGACCTGGATATCAGCTTTGATTATTTCAGAGAGCCGTGGCTGCTTACTTTATGCAAATCGATGAATTTAATTTCTCTCTCAAAATAATTTGCATGTCACTCTTTTGCATATCACGTGGTTCGATTGGACATTTAACTGTTTTATTGAATAACTGTTTCAAATTTTATAAATGAACGGGAAATGACCCTGTTGATTTTGATGAGTGAGCTAGTGAATAAGAGCCAAAATATAGCACTTTCTGGGGCATGTATCTGTTAATCGTATCAGCTTTATATGGAAAGAGGCATTTTTATGTTGGTAAATATGTCTTCAGAGATATGACGCTTGGTTTGCTGTAGCTGGATTTATAGCGAGGCTACCGCGCACCTACATTGATAAGTAAAAATTTAAATACATACCTATTAAAAATATAATCACATATTCAAATTTTGTAAATGCTGCCATGTATTTTAAAGCAATCTGCTATACACGTTTATGCCTTCAATTGGGTATGTGAAGTATTATTTTATAAAAAAATTATTTCAAAATGAAAATTCTAACCACAAAATCTTATTAATACATTTTCAAATCAAAAAAATCCAAAGAAACGTCGATTTTTATATCAAAATGAACCGATTTTTATGCAAAAATCTTTCCTGCAACTTTAGCCTTGTGCGGGGAGTAGTAAAATGATCCCTAATTTGGAAGGGTTTTTCATTACTTACACAACCGAATTTGTTTTTTTTTTTTTCAATTCGATCGATTTGATACCGAGAACTTGCTTTTTGAATTTTAGAAATTAAAAAACTAATAAAAGCATAAAAAGTTTTAAACTATCGAATGACCTCCACCAATTGCCATACAATAATACATCCAGATCTTATATTTCTCAAAACTTTAAGAGTTATTAGCCGGCATTCGGCGATAATTCTTTGTCGGAGTTTTTGTCACGTAAACTGTTGATTCAGATGATCCTAGAGAAAGAAATCTACGGGGTTGAAATCTGGCGACCTAGCTAGCCATTCTATTGCACCTTTCCGATCAATCCACCGTCCGGGAAAACGCTCATTCAAAAACTCTCGAACCTGAACAACATAATGTGGGGGCGCACCATCTTGTTGAAAAGTTATCTGATCCTATAAAAGGTTATTGTCGTTTACTAAAATTTCCGTTATCATCCGGGGCTGTATAATATACAATCATATTCAATAAATCTGTGTAAATCATTAATTTGTAATTGTATATTTCTGTACAAAAAAAAAAAATATCTGTGAATTAAATCATTTTCTCATCATTAATGATCCGTTAAAATGAGACTTCGAATATTACTCATTGAGATGATCGTGAAATTGTAACTGAACCAATTATAAGTACGGGGCGAAAGTACTTGACGTAAGTATTAATTGACCCATCCTTAATGTAATCGAGCAGCTAGCGCAAAGGATATCCCGGAAGCGCACACATACATACGCGCGCGCGCGCGCGCGCGCGAGAGGTCTCATCCTTTTAGCGGGCGTTTCACGCGCCCGGTCGACCGTCGCGACGCGTCCAGGACTACGAATGAAGGAACTAGGAATGGGACGTGCCGTGCTGTGCCCCCGAACACCTACACTTAGAACTCAAGAAACACTCAACTCGATTACGAAAAGCCGATAAAATTACATCATTACTATATAAACTGAGTTAAACACCAGAAGGAAATTTATGCTGTATTATGAATATATTCTGTAAATATCAGTTTTTCCTTTCAAAGGTACATAAAATACCGTCAGTTCAATCACAAATCTACGCTTCACATAATATATTATAAATTTACTTATCATGCATGAGCTGAAAATACAATGTTTGATGAATCATTTTGAGAAGTTTCGTCAATTTAAACACCAAAAAAATGCGTTTTATATGATACACGCGGGTACAAAACTGTTCTCATAATATTATATTGACCTTCCCATGTACACAGCAGAACTATCAAAGTACATTGTTTTGATGTATCTTTAAAGATTTGACTAGCCTTATGTAAGCGTACGAAAACAGTTTTTAGTGTATTTGCCATAAGGCACTTACACTATTGGCGTCGGTCGGATGGCGGGACCTAGGGGTCGGACCAAAATTTCTCGACGTTTCATAACTTTCTAAGAAGTTTGGCACCATTTTTGGAAATGTTTATATATATATGTATATATATATATATATATATATATATATATATATATTTATATATATATATATATATATATATATATATATATTTATATATATATATAAGTGTGCGGGCAATAACTTTCGAAGGAGTTAATTAATTTTAATGAAATTTGGACCACATGTTGAAATCCATCACCGCACGAAGCCTATTTAAAATGGGCCCAATCGGGCCATTTTAAGGGTCGGTTTTAGGGGTTGAAAAATATTTTTGGGCCCAAAAATACCGAAAAATTTCTCCGAATCGTTTCAAAATTGACATTTAACCCTTTAATAATGATAAAAATGTGCTACCAAAATTTTATTAAAATCGGCCCGACAGGACCGGAATTAAAAATTTTATGAAAACCTTAGTTTGTAGATATGGATTTACTTAGTGAAGGATGAATTTAATTTGGTCGATTGATAGTAATATTGAAATTAAGAAAAAATATTATTTTAAGGGATGTATTAAGGGGTTATAATTCTTATTTTGTTCAAAAACAAAAGAGTTAAGTTCACATAATAAAGCCACACTGCCTGTGTAAGCAAATACACTATATTGTCGGCAGGGTTTCGCACTGCGACCCGAGTTTTTTTTTTATATATCACCGTCATAGTTCAGCCATTTTATACAGAAATCTTCCTCGTTTATCGCTCTTTCTATTAATGAAAACCGTATGAAAATCCGTTTGGTAGTTTTATATAGATATATTCAAAGCTATTGCTACTGAAGACAAGGATGTCATATTCAGAGTGCCCGTCGGCAAAAATTTTACTGACAAATTCTCTCCCCAAACTTTGTATATAGGCGGCTTTACACAGGTGTAGTAGCTAAAGCAAGTAACTTGAGCAAGTAACTAAATTTTAGTGAATTACCGTTTAGTTAGTGTCTACACACATTATCAATATTTTTAGTAGATAAATTAATATTGTTATTGTTATTTTAAATTTCTTCAAAGATCACTAAACAAGTCAACCACACTGTACTAAACTGGAACTGTCCAGACGGGTTTAGTGCACGTTTTAGTTGCTACGACGCGTGGTGGGGGACCAACTTGCTTTAGTGAATAGGATGAGAAGTCAGCTACTTGACTAAAACTTTTACTAAAACGCCAGTACTTTACTTTACTAAACTGAATGTTCACACAATGCAAGTAGCTAAATTTAGTTACTTGCTTTAGTTACTTGCTTTAGCTACTATACCTGTGTAAAGCGGCCTTATGGCTTCATTAGGTCTAGTCTGACACCTATTTCCTCTATGACTTTTTTGAATTGGGGCGTTTTCCCTTTAAATTTTCCGAAACATGTTGTTTTGACGACATGTAAAAAAATTATAGATACTGTTTGTTTTTTTAATTGGGTACCTTAAAAACTTCAAATAATGTTCTCTGACAAATAACATGAACCATTTAAAATATCTGACACGTCGAATATGTCGACATATTCGAGGTGTCAGACATTTTAAATGACAAAAACCTTACAAAAATATAATGAAACTAAAATTTACTATTTTTAAGTTCTCCGGTTGTATTTTTAAACTGACAATTAAATACATAAAACAGCTTTTTTATTAAGATACATTGACGTTGGGCCTTAGGGTCAGACAAGATAATCTTAACGTTGGACATCTTTTTTTATTTTTGAAAATGTTAGTATTTATATAGATATCCTGAATTTTTCCCGCAATTTTTTTTCTACAAAATATGGTTTTATAACAAAAATTTAGAGAGGATATTTACATTTTCTAACTTTGAAATATTATCGAAACAATAAAGCATAAATTGTATACAGTATGTTCACCGACACTGGTAACAGTGAATAATTCGTGCATCTCACTGACAAAAAAATTAAATAGTTTTTTATTCAATTCGAAATTTACTATCGAAAATTGCTGAGATATTTATTTTAAATTTTTTTCCATTTTCGAAATCATTATTTTTTTCTCTATAAAATATTTGATAATGAGTTATCAATTTATTAATTAAAATATACACAGTAATCATCCTCATTAATTTTTACATGTGTAGAGTATTATGAAAAATAATTAAGTTTTACTGGGTATTTAATTAATAAATTGATAACTTTTTTCTCGAATATTTTCTCACGTTCTTATATAAATTTTATTGTAGACCGTCTATTTGAATCCGGGTATCTTGTGCGGAAAAATGCGATATTACGAACTGTCTTGTATAATTTAAAATCAACAATAAGACAAGTTGAAAACAAGAATATAAAAAAAATCATATCAGAGTAATACGTCTACGTATGATGTAGGTAATGAACTTGCCTGAAAGTGAGACGCGAAGAATGTTTCTCTTTCTACATGTGACTTGTTACAGTCTCATCTTGGAGTTTTATTGCGCCCTCAGGCAGCATAGCCAGCTGTGTAAAAAGCCATGCAGAGCTAAGATACGAATCTGATTTTCCGACTCGCTTACCAGCCATTATTCTTTTGCGGATTGTTGCGGAAAAATAGTATACGGTCTTCACAAGCCCATGTATGGTATAGGCTTGTTTATGATTTACATTCATACAGCGATACATTGACTATTAGTAATTAACTCAATTCGTGTGAATTTATCATTTTTCACTGATTAATTATTTAACATTTCGGTTATCCTTGCATTAGAGCCATTACGTACTGTCGACCAAAACATAGGCAACTAGGCCCAGGAGACCAAGCCGAGCGACATTATTCCAAGTACATTTGTGCAGAATGGACGTCGAAGAAGCTGCTATAGTAGCGCCACTAATAATGAAGAGACAGTCGCTCGCAGTGTGAATTGTTCCATTTGAAGCTGTGCTCCTATTAGTCGCCGGCGATCGGCAGTCGCTTTGCGCGTCGCCACCACGCGGCGAGTCGCCGAGTCGCCTGGGCGACCGACGACCAAGACAGTGTGCGTAACCATCTATTTAAACTGTAGTAAGTCACAGTCGCCAGCTACCGAGTCGCCGAAGTGCGTAATTGCTCTTATATATGAAATAATCAAGTTCACTTAAAATTTGTACAGACCTATAATTGTATCTACATATTTATTATCGTTGATTAATGATGATGTAAACGAGGAAATCGAACATTCCTTGTACAATATGTTTATTTTGAATGTAAACGTTTCGTCTCCAGTTTGAAAGCTCTTCAATTACATTTTGAGCCCTGAGAATGTCTCAAATTGTAGACAAAACGTTGGCAATAAAAATAAACATATTTTACATGCTGAAGGCTCCATTCTTTCGTTATTATATTTATCTTTAAAATGTATCTACAACTCTAAAAAATCAGTAAAAACGGACTAAAAATTAAAAAAAAATGTGATCCGTCGTAGCGCGGAGCGTCTAAATTTGTTTATATAAATTTTTTATAACATTTTGTTTAGATAAATCTAAATTTATATATATATTTGTACATTTAATGGTATAATTCTTACATTTTAAATGAGTATGAATTACTTACCAATATACAGATGACTTTTAAGTTGATTCACTTTTTTAACAGCGTGTAGAAATCATAATATTAACGAACAGATATTTCAAGAAACTTTTTTTATAAAAACTAAGAGAGAAACAGCTTTTCAAGGTCTTTTTGAGGTCGGTTATGTCATTATCAACTATCTTGGTGCTTATTTGAAACTGACGTGTTTAATGTTGTGTTTTTGAGAGAATTTTTTAGATGAAAAGTTTCGTAACCAGTGGATAGCCGCCAAGATCACCGAATTTAAAGTCTATGGAATTTTTTTTTTGGGAGGGGGGTTGTCTGATGAAAAGGTCAGTCTTTAATTAATACATTAATATACGCGAAGAAATGATAGCACGTATCAGAAATGTATTCCAAATAATTCACGGAAGGCCCTTCTCCCTATTACAAACATGGCTACGGCGCACGCATCTTTGTGTCCAACAAAACGGGGACAACTTAAAAAAATCTGTGAATACTTGCCTTCAAAACAATTAATTACTAATTTTTGAACCGCTTGTTTTATTACTACCAAATATTATAATGGAAAGCTGTTTCTCATCTTAAAGCCGCTGCACACGAAGCTAGAAACGCTGCTAGGAGTTCTGCTAGCCGGTAGGCTGGGTACGAAGCTAGAAATGACGTCACTGCGGACTAGCCTGTTAGCTCACAAGATAGGTTTTAAAATTAGAACAAAGGCTATTTTCCCTGCGAGATTTGCTGCTAGGTATGAGCAAAAACCAATCAGGAAGCAATATCTTGTCACGAAGGCACTTGAACAAACACCCACAAACCTTCATGGTGTCGCATTCTGTTCAGAGTCAGACACCAGGCACGTTTTGCTCTGTGTTTATATTCGAACTGTCACTGCGTGCGCACTAGATCTATCCACAAATCAAGCTTGAAAAATAGTCTCGTAACAGCAATCAAGAAAACTAGCGCTAGAAAACTAGTAAGCAAATCTAACAAAGAATCTAGCAGCGTTTCTAGCCTCGTGTGCAGCGGTCTTTATTCATGCATAATAATAACGTACGGATAATAGAGTCTTTACTATATGTGCGCGTATTCGGTTCTCTGTCAGAGTGTTGATATTTTAGTGACTGCAAACAACCGCAATGCACGACTATTTACAGATTGTCATATAAGATGTCTGTCCTATTGTTTTGTCTTTCTGGAAGTATGAAGCGGTAAATTAAAAGGACGCAGAGCATAGTTTTACGAGGGGTTATAAACATTGATCTTGTCCTATATTTGAATTTTTATTATGCAATGAATCAGTTTGAAAATTTGTAAATATTCTGAAATCTTTGGAATATATTCAGTGTCAGAGTTGTACATCAATCTATGTCCCGCTGCCCGCAACATGTCAATACGATTTTGAAGGCGCGACTTGAAAGTAACTCAGATCGTTTTTCGTACGAAAGTACAGTAGAACGCCGATTATCCAAATTAATTGGGACCGAGGTCGATTCGGATAATCGAAAATTTGGATAATCGGACATAGACTGGTAATAAAGAAAAACGAACTGTCACACATAGAATAAACTTTATTAAGTTTAACAAACACAGTTCTACAATAACGCTCACTTGAACATCTCGATCAGAGTAAGTTGCCTCGACGTTCAAGCTCGTTTCCGTGTAGCAAGGTCACGCAGGCGCATTTTTGTATTCCTGCGTCCCCACAAAACTTGTTTTCATTGAAAAATTACTTGATTTTAATTTTTTATATTACGCTTAGGACCGATTCGGATAATTGGCGATTCGGTTAATCGGCGTTCTACTGTATTAAAACAGAAGTTTCCGCTATTTAAAGGCATCCACTGACAGATGGCGGCATAGTAGAAACTATCTTGAACGAAAGGTGAAACATAGCCACGGACACAAACCAATTTTGTTATCAGTTTTCATTATTCAAAGGCATCGACTGACAGATGGCGACATCAAAACGCATCTGTAGGAAACATAGCTACGGACGCAAAGCATTGTCAACATAAATTAATTTACGAGTTATTTAATTTGTGTGTGGCAAAAATAAATTAATAGAAATTTTACAGGAACCTCGCGTGAAGGTACACGCACTCATGTTTTTTTTATTAATGAATTATGAATAACTACGTATTTAAAAAAAATAAAAAATATAATTTTTTCCGTAATCAGTTGTGTTCCCACAAAATACTGAAATTGTTAGCAAGACCAAAAGTGTATATCCCGCACCTTTTCCACTGTACGATAAAAATTAAAAAAAAAAACAATTGAAAAAGTACCTATTTTAAAAAATTAAAAAATAACTAATTAATAATCGAAAAAAATTTAAAAACTTGAAAAAAAAAATACACAACTTGAAAAAATATCTTATATAAATAGAAACATCAAGTGGAATTCAATGATATAGAAAAAAATCAATGATTTCGGCAGGAATCGAACTTGAACTTATCCACTATGCCACGGAACCTTGACGGCTGTGCCGCTGTTATTATGGTATAGAAGCGTAGTACTTATGGTAATTTACACAGTAATTATTATATTGTTTTTTTTTTATTAGACTATTTACTGCCAAAAAATAATAAAATAAAACTATTTATAAAAATTAAACAACTGAACATGTGTTGAATTTTAAATATATAGTTCTACTCTCATAGTAAACAAAGTGAATCTATACTAATATATAAAGCTGAAGAGTTTGTTTGCTTGTTTGTTTGTTTGGTTGAACGCGCTAATCTCAGGAACTACTGGTTCGAATTGAAAAAACAATTTTTGTTGGATTGTCCATTTATCAAGGAAGGCTATATGCTATATAATATTACGCTACGACCAAGAGCGGAGCATCAATGAAAAATGTTGCAAAATACAACCCAAAGTTCGTGCGACAAAAACTTTTGAACGGTAACTCCGATCACCATGAAATTTGGACACAACATTAATCTCGGTAAACTAAAGTAAACGTGCGTACTCATGTACCTCCCTCCCCATTAGTTCTTTTGCACCCGGGTGAAACCGGGCGAGACCGCTAGTAAAATATAAACCAAGGCGATCCGACCAAAATTGCGATCTGTAGGGCTCGGACGTACGTACGTACGTACAGACCAACCGACGGCAGCCGTTCGTGATTTTCAATTACAATTTTAGTAGTAATTATGAACTCAAATCGATCTAAAAGTGGGTCTGTTTTATATAGAACAGAATCTCCACTTTTCAAAAAAACTACAATTTGAATGGATTTCGTGTGAAATTAACTTAAATATAACTTTTTGTATGAACGAAAAGCAGCTTTGTAGCGCAAAGCGATAATAGAGCACATATCGCCAGACCGCCAGCGAAGCGGTATGTGCAATTGAGGGGAAGTTTGTTAGAGGATTTATTTTTTGTTTACATTATGTAGTTTTTTGCCATTTCGGTACGGAATCCTAGAAAGATTTATATGTGCACGCCATTGATATACTTTGTACGTCCACGAGGCACGTTCTATGTGTTCACAATCAGACCAGTTGAATTTAATTCCGTCAATTGATTATCTGTATTCACGTATTCATGGAATTCTTTATTGAATTCGGTTCGACTATTATATTGTCTCTCCACCTGATCTAGCGTACAAGACCGAATCTAATTTGAATCTCTTGATTGCGTTCGATTGTGTAATACGGAATGCATCTCTCTAACACAATTCCATTCTTAATTCTATTTTATATTTTCCTATTTTCAAACTTATCCACTTTAATTCATTAGATAATTTGTCACTCTTATAAAAACTAATTCGTTATATTTTTTTTCTACTATTGCCAAGCGAAATTAGAATTTTAAAAACAAGAAATTAAAAAAAAAGAAAGGAAATTTTTGTTGGAAAAATGTTTCTATAAAACAAAAGAATTTTTTGATTGTCATCATGTTTCTTAATTGTACGAATGACAATAACTTTTACTTATATAGAAATTTTTTTTATATCGATAAGTAGCCTCAATACTGGGATAAACCCAAAGGAACAGCTGCAAAATCGGAAAAAAACTTTTTCAGACGAACATACATATATATAAAAATTTCGATTTTTCGGCTGTTGTTTTGGGTTTTTCCTATAAACCAAAACAAATATAATTGTATCTGGTCTAACAGAAAAGATATGCTATTTTTTCAAATTTTTCAAAGATATACTGGGTGGTTTTTTAAAAACCGAACACCTGATGTATTCCCTTAGGTTGCATTCAAAGGAATTTTACCCCCCGTAATAATCTTCATAGTTTCAGGGGTGAAATCGATTGCCGTATTTTTTTATGACCTAGTGCACGCCGGTGCAGTGCAATGCACTTGCACTCATTTTTTTTAAATGGGGACCCCGTTTAAAAAAAATGAGTGCAAGTGCATTGCACTGCACCGGAATGCACTAGGTCATAAAAAATACGGCAATCGATTTCCCTCCTGGAACTATGAAGTTTATTACGGGGAGTAAAATTCCTTTGAATGCAACCTAAGGGAATAAATCAGGTGTTCGGTTTTTAAAAAACCACCCCAGTATAAGTGTTGAGATAATTTGATTATTTATGATACTAAATTTTCAATAATTATTTATTACCGATTTTTTTTGTATTATAACAGCGAACATCGATCATTGTCTAGTGGCTTTGCATATAGAAAGGTATAGCTACAAATGGTTAAAAAAATAATGATAAAATAAAAACATTTTTTATACTTAATTTAACAAGTGTTTTATATGTGATTTATATCTATTATCGTTCAAAATATTTAACATTAAAATATGTAATAACGTTCAAATATAAACTCACTTAAACACGAATTTCAATATTATAATCTTATACAGCTTTAAAATTCAATAAGGTAAAATAATTCTAGGAGTTTATCATAACAATTTTGAAAGTGAATTTCAACTTTTAATTTGTAATTAATTATGTATTATAAAAGAAAATGACATTTTTAAAAAAATTCAATATAAATCTTGAAAGGAAAAAGTTTAATTAAAAACAAATTACTTTTAAATAAATGAAATACTTGGTGGACTTCTCTAATCGTAATATTTTTAGATTGATTCACTTAATTCAATGGCATTATGTATATATATATATTTTTTAACAGGTTTCTGTAATAATCATCTTTTATGCTGTAGGCAAGCTAGTTAATTTTCAATTTTATTATTTTTTTGGTGCCTGTTATTTTTTTTCTCGATTTTTTTAATCAAAAGATTTTTCTTTATAGTATGAATGTTTAATTAATTTTTGTGCAGAAAGATTAACACTTTATCTGAAAGGAATTTTTAACCGACTTCAACAAAAAGGAGGAGGTTCTGTGTTCGTCTGTATATATTTTTTTTTTTTATGTATGTTCACCGATTTCTCCGTCAATTATGGACCGATTTTCAAATTTTTTTTTTATTCGAAAGAGTGCACTTCCGAGGTGGTCCCATCGGAACCAAGTCAGGATCTGATGGTGGATCCCGGAGAAATCGAGGGAAACTCTCAAATTTCAAAGGCATGCATAATGTTTTTTTATATATGTTCACCGATTTTTAGTGTTAGATTAACACTAAAAAGAGAAAAATAAAATATTTTTAACAAAAAAATTGAACCGACTTCAAAAAAGGCACTAAAAAGTAAAAAATAATTGCGTATTGAAATGTTTTGGAGTCGGTGTCAGCCAAAATGAAATCTATTCCGAGAACTACACCGACTCCAAAACATTTCAATACGCAATTATTTTTTACTTTTTAGTGCCTTTTTTGAAGTCGGTTCAATTTTTTTGTTAAAAATATTTTTAAGTATTGTGTTTACAGTTTGTTAGCTAATTGACACAAAAATAATAAATTAGACAATATTCTGAATATTTTAAGTGTTAATAATATTGATATTATTTAATCTGATTGCTTTTAACATTTTATAATAATCAATTATGATCTTTAATCTTTATACTCTTTTGATGTTGTGAAAAGGAACTAATCTCCACATTGAAATTTTCAAATGTGCAAAGATATGGCTTATAAACAAAATTTTTCTATCCACTTAAGGTAGTTTTTTGAGTGTTTTAAAACGAATTAATAATTAGTCGAAAATATATCAAGTTGCTTCTTTCTTTTAAGTAGGTAACATATTTTTTGCAAATAAATTGTTGAATATTGTTTATGTACTAAATTAGTATTTGGTATGACTAGTAGACTAGTATTACTTTTAGTTAAAGAGACGGTGACAGAAATGGTCAAGGAGCACTTGGTGGCAGAAATACTCTTTCTTGTAGTCTAAGTGCCCATCTACAAATCCGCTAAATGGAGTAGGGGACTTGCGCGTTGCGATACGACGCTGGGGCACTTTAAATAAAAGGACAAAATTCAAAATTCCTCCACTAAATGGCAGAAAATGACGGAAAGGCTTCTAGGAGAACCTCCTAATTGCAGAAAAAATATTTTCTGCCAATTAACTCCCTGCGAGACTGTCAGTATAATAAATAATACAAAAAAAATCAAAGCTCGGTGAGTTAAACTAAGCTCAAACGGTTCGTCTTCTTGTAGAGAATCCCGAGGTACAGTTTTCTGCCAAAACCGATCTTGCAAAAAAACGTCATGTTCGCAGAAAGTTTAACATGGTATTCAGGTAAAACATTAATGACAAATACATTAAATTGGCAGATTATGATCTAGCAGTGACAAAATTGGCAGACATTTTTTTCAAACTTTTCGGGTACTAATAGAGCGCCTGATAAGAATTTCTGCCACCGAGCGAAAATTTTTCGAATTTTTGCCTGCGTAAATTTTGAAAAATCATCGAAAGGAAGTGAGGTCACTTGGAGCCACGAAAATGTATTCTCGTATTTCGGGCCACCCAATCAACCATTCCGTCAAGTTTCAACTTCAAATTATTTTTTTTTTATTTTCTTGCAATTTCCTTTTCGATTTTTTGAAAGGATTTTGAAAATCTCTACAAGGAGTAAATTGCCAGAAAATATTTTTTCTGCAAATAGGAGGTCTCCCAGATGCCTTTCAGTCATTTTCTTCCATTCAGTAGAGGAATTTTGATTTTTGCCATTTTTTTTTGAAGTGCCCCAGCATCGTATCGCAACGCGTTAGACCCCTGCTCCACTAAGGGGATTTGTAAAGAGGAACTTAGACTACACGAAAGACAGCATTTCTGTCACCAAGTGCTCTTTGACCATTCTGTCACCGTCTATTTAACTATTTATAAAAAATGCAAAAACTGACATGAAATGAAAAAAATTAAATGTCAAAGTTCACTTCGCTACCATTAAATGCTATCTGCAGATTTTGTTGTAGTACATAAAACTCTTATGTCAGTTCATGTTTATGGATGTGTGTATGAATTTTAAATTATATCCTCCACGCAGAAAAAACTGTCGCCATTCTCCTTGTTTTTATATCACCGCGTCTGTCAGGTCAGGTCGAAGAGATTTTTGCATAATATATAAATTTACATATTTTTTTATTCGTCTTGCAACAGAAGAGGAACATGTGTTGAAATGTTAATATGATTAAAATGTCATACGTCAGCCTCTTCAGTAGTTAAAAGATTGGTGAGTTATAAGGAAAAACCGCTTATGGTAAAATAAACTTAACAAAAAAATCATTTAAGGAGAATGAAAAAACAGACGAATATTGAGAATCAAATTTACATCATAGCTCGATTATTTAATTTTTCTTTTTACATGTGAAAAGTAATAATTTTGAGCCATGCATTTTTTTTTTGTTTTCACTTTCTTATAGGTGCATACAAACAATATATATACATATTTATTTTGTGTTGAACCGCCAAGGAGGACACTTCGCCTGCTGCCAGTCTGTCACACTGCCTTTGGTAATAACCGTCAGTTAGAAATACCAATGGATCACGGCCTGCAAGCCAGAAAACCAAGAAAATTTTAGAAAAGTTTTATGTTAATAATAATTAATCGAACGACCATCCCAAAATTTAGACTGTAAAACTTTTAAGTTAAACGCTTTTATTGTACAATCGAAAATGTATTAAAACTAGAAAATAAATGTGAGTCAGATTGGGGGCTTTGATTAAAATAAAATAAAATCGTGGGGGGCACTTAAAACTATCGTTTGTTTGAGATTGGAAATCATATTAAGCTTTCGACTGTCTTCTTCGACCGTAATGTAACTATAAATGTACCCCACTATTTTATTTTAGTTTAACCAAAGCCACAAATGGTAACTCATATTTATTTTCTAGTTTTTAGTACAATTTCGATTCTACAATAAAAGCGTTTAACTTTTCATTTTTAAGTTTTTAGTATGCTTTATTAAAAGTGCGATTTGAAACCGGACGAAAGCCGGAACTGTCAGTTAGTTATTATAATATTGTATTGTCATCGAAACTACATACCTATGAAAAATTTCAACTCAATCGGATAAGGGGAAGTAGTTAAAAAAGCTGTCCCAAGATTTGAAACAAAATATAAAGACAAAGAAATATATAGGTACGGAGTCAAGCTAAAATAAAATCGTTTAAAAATAGAGGATATTTCCAAGACATAGTCCTTCCGGAAATATAAAAATCTCCATAAATTACATTTCGCAATTCCATTTTGAAATTAATTGAAATTAAAACTGTATTCTTTTGCGCCACCCTTTCCAGTAGAGAAATATACCTATATTTTAGATTGAATTCACAAATAAATAAAACAGCATTCATTGGAGTTCAAGTAAACTCGTTGTATTCCTTGACTGCACTTTAAGTAGCAAACGTAAATATGTTGTTTTGTCGATTTTCAAAACGAAACTAATATTTTCCTATCGCATCTTATTTCAGCGCACCCACAGTCGAGGCGGTTACAACTAACATAGTACATAAACTACACACATCACTGAAGACGTACATCCGGAGAGTAGTCAAGTGCAGTCAAGTGTATTGTAACCTAAGAATAGAGTAAGTTGTTAACAACTCTACAAAATAAATATTTCTACTGCTTTTAAGAGACCACTCTCCTTGTCGTACGCTAGATATATTTGTCTTGTCATGTGAAAATGTCTATCAGATCCATTTGAAAAAGCAGGCCACCACCAACAAAACCTTCCCAGTCACCTAACACATATAGAGCCTTTGTGCATTTACCCCCCACACACACACATGTGGTGCATTTTCCAGTTCCCACGAGTCATTTTCAATGATACATTGAAAATTAAGAGAACGGCAAAACAGTAATACGGTTATAAAATATATATGTTGCCGGCAAAGCCCGTTACGCAGTCATACCTAGGTTTGTCTAGGCAAAGTCCGCATTGCCGGGCCACTTTAGGCTAAGTCGGAAATTAGTTGATATTTCCGACATTGCCTGCACTGTTGTAAGACAATCTTAGGTTTACCAAACATGTAGCTGGCAAACTCTGAAATAACCTACCGCATTACTATCCTACCTACTGTCCATATTATACCTATGTACGAGTAAGAAGCACAGTTTGCGATAGAAAAAAAAAACAGTAATTTGTATTAATAATTTATTGTCTTAAGAACAATCACAAATAAAATAAACTTTTATACTAAAAAAAAACAACTGAAAGCATATTGAGGTATAATCAGAGTGGACCCTTGGCTTCTTCAGCTTCGTTAATTAATGCCTCGTATCTATCGATGGAATGTAAAAAGAATTTATTGGTTTCTGCATACTCTCTAATTTCTCCAAAAATCTCGCCTTCATTTCACCCGCTCCACTCATATCTACTTGCATATGTCTTGTTGGTCACAAATCCAATAAAGATTAAACCCAACTGAACACAACGGCCGCTTAACCCAAGTAAACACAAAAGTCAATGCAGAATGAGAATTCAGTGACGTCGCCTGGAATCGGAATATCAACTTATATCGTAGTTTGCCTGCTACACATCTAGCAAACCTAAGATTGTCGTACCACAGTGTAGGCAATGTCCAAAATATCGAATAATTTCGGACTTTGCCTAAAGTGGCTCGGCAATGCGGACTTTGCCTAGGCAAACCTAGGTATGACTTCATAACGGACTTATCCGGTAACATATAAATATACTAGCGGCCCGTCCCGGTTCACCCGGATGCTAAACTGTTCTGGAAATATTATATCGACCTTCCCATCTACACAGCAGAACTATCAAAGTACGTTGTTTTGATGTATCTCTAAAGATTTGGCCAGCCTTAGCCATGTAAGCGTACGAAAAAAGTTTTTTTTTTGACAAAACACCGTCATAGTTCAGCCATTTTGTACAAAATATTTACAAATTATATACAGAAACCTTCATCGTTTCTCGTTCTTTCTATTAATCCGTTCGGTATTTTTTGAAAGTATCGCGTTCAGACAGACGGACGTGGCGGAGGGAGTTTGTTTACATATACCGGGTGTTTTTTTTAAACTTTTGACGTTTTTCTTAAAAAAACAACGGGTTGAATAAAAAAAAAGTTCGAAGAAAAGTTGTTGGCTTTCGAAATGGAAATCGTTTGGACACAATAACCACCCCCACCATCTCACCCTTTGGCGGGGGGAGGCGATAACTTCTGTGTTTTAAATAGGAACACCAATTTTTTATCATCGAACTTTTTTTATATGTAAACTTTTGTCTGAATTGTTTTTATATTTGACTCTTAGTTTTTTTGTAATCGCTAATAATGATTTTTTTTACAAAAACCCTGTATACAACTGATTACTATAAGAAATCATTGCCACTGAAAAATTGTGTACATTTTACTTCAATACGTAAAGTCACTATGAAAATACAAGTTAACAAATTTTACAACCTGCTACGTCATTTTGCAAATATTTTATACTCTTATGTAACCGGCCGCCTATCTTTCCTGTACACTGATCTCGCGCAACCAGAATAATATGGATAATGTATTAAATATATTATGAACTGTTGATGATTGGTCCTCACAGTGTCAACCTGGAAAGGAAAAATATTTATTTAACTAGCTTCATAAATTTATTGTGAAGCCATTTTGAGTGCTAGACGTCATTATTTATGTAAGTAAGGAGCCCATTCGAACAATTAATAAATAGTCGTTTATCAAATGAACACTAGTAGACCAGTGCAGTTAGCTTTTGACAAGGACAAAATTAATAACAGAAAACGAATGATGAGGAAGGGAAGAAACTGCCGTCAGAAATACAGAAACCAAAAATTTAAATGCGTAAAAGGCCGGAAGGCTGTGGGGGGTGCATTTTAGGGGTCAAACGCGGTTTTTCGTTATTTCCGGCGAAAATTGACCTCCAATCGAAAAATATTGCAGGGCAATGTTGTAGGTATTAAAAGGATCTACAACTTTTATAAATATAATTTTTTCACATAACCTTAAAGATTCAGAGAATATCGAAAAAACCGTGTTTTTCGTTTTTAATTTTTTTCTCCTGCAAAAATGATTTTTTTTTCATGAAATTTTCAGGAGACTTATCTTTCTATGTCCTTAATAAGCTGTAATTATTTCGAATAAAAAAATTACTTTGCCAATGTAATATTAACAAAAAACCGAAAAAATACCCCTAACTTCAACCTTAAAAAGTAATGTAAAAATTTCAGATTTTCAAAAATCTTAGTATGGGGTTTTCTTCGTTAAAATGTCTACTTTCAGATGGTGTATTACATTTGTTAATGTTACATTGAATTCCCCTTTTATGAATGATTTTAACTGTACATTTTTATATATAATTGCCAAAGAACAATATTCAAATTCATATTTGGCAGTTATATATGGAAATGTACAGTTAAAATCATTCATAAAAAAAACGTTGTATCAGTTATTAAAATAATTAAGACTAGAGTTTGATTTTTTTGGTAATACAAATCGCACATTTAAATCATATTATAAATATTTATATAATTCAAAAATTTTAAAAGACACTTCTGACCTGTGTCGTCGAACGTGTATAACTTACACATATCTATCAATTGTTTTATACACCAGCGCAGACATATTTTAAACTGTATTTGTTTTAAAATATCTCCACAAAAAAAAATTAACATGTGGAGTATAGAGGCTGTACAAAAATTAATTTCGAAAATATTTTACACCTTATCGCTACTTGCATTTTTTTATTATTCTAAAACAACAGAAAAAACAACTGTTATGTTTTACAATTGTAGGATCTATACATAATATATATCCTCCAGTCGACAAGTTAAAATTATTGACAATTAGATAAAAGAGCCAGACAAGTATGTCATAACAACAGTGCGAAAATGACTTTTGACAATGAATCTGCAGAGAGCTTACATTCAAGTGTTGTAAATTCTTCCAAGTCAATTCACAATCAGCAGTTTTGGTATCCTATTCCATATTTACGAAGCAGGAAGTGAGACGGAAATAATACATATAATGCAGGTCTACAAGTTCAGTTAAAAGTTTTACTTTTAGCTTGATTTTTACAAGCAAACTAAGGAAAATTTTAAACAAACTGTCTTAAATTTTAGAAATAATGTTGAAGAATACGTTTTCAATGTGTGTTTTGCTTAACCTGTCAACAGTGAAACCCGAAAGATTATTAACCAAATTAATGCAAAGAATTGTTAGAAAACTTAGTTTGATAATGTAGAAATAATTAAAGTTGGATTGGGCGGTCAAAATATATAAATACCATTTTCTTTATTTTTGCACGTTAAAAAATGTTTTATTGTATCAATGTCAGCCCCCGGCAGATTTTCTTTGATTACTTACCTCCTTTTAGTCGAGGGGCGTTTCAAAATTTTATTTAATCCTTTTTCAATTACAACGTTTACATCCATTGTTGGTTTTTTCAAAATTTTTAATTTTGTTTTTTATTTTATTTTATATTATAGGTACATAACAAAAAAATTGACAACATTTGAGTGTTTGCATAAATATATAAAATGGCGTTATATGATCATAGTCATTGACAAATCAGATTTTCTAGCAATGCATTCTACACCCGACATAAGAGAATGGCGGTTAAAAATTAGAAAAGAAAAACAAAACTTTGTTATTTGATGTGTATCTTAAAAACACAATATTAAAAATAGTTAAGAAGTGACCTAGTTTATTAAAATTATTATTGACTTAAAAAATATTATTTTTTAAGGAGTTAGTGAGTGGGTTCACTAGACAAACTCTGTGTTATATATTCTATATTAAGGCCGCTTCACACGAGGCTGGTTTTTCCGCTGAAATCGTTGTTGGAACTTGGGTTGGCTACGGACTCGCGTGCTTATTTACAAGTCAGATTTTTAAAATTAGAACCGGGGCAATTTTTCGTGCTTGTTTTGAGCAAGAATCAATCAGACCAATTGTCACGTGAGCAACATTGACAAACGCCCACAAACATAGTGTGTGTTCTGCTCAGAGACAAGAAACGTTCATTTTTGTTAACCTTCGAACTGTCACTGTGCGCATACCAAACCCATCACAAAGCCAGCTTCAAAACATGCACCGTGTGAAGCGATCACATAAAAAACATCACGAAGCCTAGAGCCACAGCTCGCTTGAAACCTAGCGTCCAAATCTATACTAATATATAAAACTGAAGAGTTGAGGACAGCGTGGTGTAATGGTCAGCGTGCTGGCCTTTGGATCGCACTGTCGTGGGTTCGAATCCCACCTCTGCTCATGGATATTTTGTGATTGTCGTTTAGACTCAGCTTTACATACTCAAACATACTGGCCAGATACTAAGAGGTAGTGCCACCCCCCCAAGTGATATTCTCTTGTATATGTGCATATGCTCTATATATGTGGATGTATACAATTGGATATACCTTTTTTTTTTTAAAAAAAAAAGAAGAGTTTGTTTGTTTGGTTGGTTGAACGCACTACTCTCAGGAACTACTTGTTCGAATTGAAAAACATTTTTTTGTTGGATAGCTCATTTATCGAGGAAGGCTATAGGCTATATAATATCACGCTACGACCAATAGAAGCAGAGCATCGGTGAATAATGTTGCAAAATGTATATCAAAAGTTTGCGTATATTCAGGTGAAATGCCCTAACTAACTATTCCAATATTAACGTCGTACATTCATAAGTCCGGTTAGCTCAGTCGGTAGAGCACGCGACTTTTAATATCAGGGTCGTGGGTTCGAGCCCCACGTTGGGCGAATATATTTTTAATTTTTTTTTATTTTCTACAATACTTTCTTACATTTAAATTTATTTTAATTTTATTTACGACTAATTAAAATTAAATAAATCTAATTAATAGTTCATTTTAAAACTGTTACAACTGTAGGTAGGTACATAATATATAAAAATAATTTTCCTACAGTATTTTCAATAAAATATTTATTATATTTTCTTAATTCCAGTAATTATCGATTTAAAAGAAATTTATTATCTATACTTATAAAAAGTATAAATACTGATTTTTATCGACAAAAACTTTTGAACGGTAACTCCGATCATCATGAAATTTGGACACAACATTCATCACGGTAAACTAAGATGAATGTGCGTACTCGTGTCCCTCCCTTCCCCATTCGGTTATTTGCACTCGGGTGAAACCGGGCGGGACCGCTAGTCTAGCATAACTAGTGGCAAAACCACTTCGTGTGCAGCGACCTTTATATTAGAGTGTAATATGATATCTGGTGGCAGAACGGCGTTTTCCCGTTGCACAACAGTCAGTTTCTCCAGTTCGATCCTCGGCATAATCGCGCGTCATCCATCACACTGGCTCATTATTCTCATATCTCATAAATTCAGAACAAGTTTGCTATAGGTACTGCCTACCTCAAACTCACTCTGCCTGCCTCAAAACGTGCGCTGACGTTCGAGATATTTTCCTTCTCTCGTTTCAATTCATTTTTTTTTGTATCGTTTCAGTAGCGTAGTTCGTAGATTACAGATTATTAATGGTCTTTTTGTCGACAAGTTAATCATTTATAGCTAGCTGTAATATGTTGTAGATATTGTGATGTATTTTAATCATAGACGTACAACTCAATTTACTTTTGATGTGAAACATCTATAATACAGGGAATAGAGACATTTCAGAGTGGAAAAATTAGGGGAAAACTCAGAGTCGGACTAACGCATGGGCCTAGATGGTCCTGGGCCAGGGGCCTTGAGCTTCTAGGGGGGACCTCGTACTTTTCTAAGTACAAAATATATGTATGAATTATTATACACAAATAATCTATCAGATGTTTTTTTCCGAATGTTAATATAGCGCTTAGAATAGCATTGACTGTACTAGCTTCAAATTGTACTGGTGAAAGAACTTTTTCCCAGCTTTCATTCATAAAAGACGAACATAAAAATACTATTAGCCAGAAAAAATTAAATAAACATAGCGTTTTATGTATAGAAAATGATCTACTTCAAACAATCGATTTTGAAGAGATCATAGATGAATTCGTTTCAAAAAAAGATGAGACGAAACTGTATGTAACTATTTGTCAATAAATTAATTAAAAAAGAACAAATAAAATCTTTGTCATTTTAAATTTTTTATTCAAAGAAAATACATTAAAAAAATTTCCTTGCAAAGGGCCTCACACGCTCAAGTGCCCAAGGGCCTCTATAGTCATTAATCTGGCTCTTAAAAGCTGGATTTTTGCATGAACCTTCCTTCCGTGGTTCTAAACAATATACCAAAATTCCCCACCGATACATGTGCCGCTAAAAATGTTACGCGGGATGAAAGGTCACAAAAAACGGTTTTTCCCTAAAATCTAGTTAACGGTGACTTTTATGACAAAAATAGTGGTTACCAAATTTGTAGCTTAGAAAATTTCCTACAAAAAGTGTACTATTACTTTTTTTTGTAAGACTAACGGTTTTAGATATAATTTGATTTAAAACGTTGTAATGTTTATGTTTCTTATGTCAGTTCGATTCGTTGGATGCTGCTATACGAACGAATACAATGCATGACATGCATCATGCGGATGCTTGAACTGGAATGGTTTACTAAGCAATTGAATGAATGCGAGATGGGAGAACGAGTATCCTGCCGCATGCGTCGTACGTAATTGGTAATTTTAGTAAATAAAATTGTCGACCAATTTTTCTCAGACCATACGATATATTGACAAAAAATAATAAAAATACAAATCAATATAACACAATATGACGTTTTTAAAAGTTTCAATCTTGCGTGAAATCTATTAGATAATAAATTACTTAATACTAATTAATTTTTATATTTTTTAGATATTTCTGAAGAAGATCCAAATCCGGATCGAAACGTCATCTTGTGTTATATTGATTTGTATTAAATTACTTAATACTAATTAATTTTTATATTTTTTAGATATTTCTGAAGAAGATCCAAATCCGGATCGAAACGTCATCTTGTGTTATATTGATTTGTATTTTTATTATTTTTTGTCAATATATCGTATGGTCGGAGAAAAATTGGTCGACAATTTTATTTACTCGAAGAGTTCTATTCAGACGTTAATCAAAGATTTGGTAATTTTAGTCTTAGTGAAAAAAAGTAATGCTTTTTTTGTAGGGATTTTTCTAAGCCACAAATTTAATAACCACTACTTTTTCTATAAAAGTCACCGTTAACGATATTTTCTCAAAAAACCGTTTTTTTTTATCTTCGACCCACGTAACATTTTTAGCGGTACATGTATTGGTTCATACCGAAATCTAGCTTTGCCCTAATTTTTCCGAAGTTTGACTTATTTTTTGTCTTTATTCCTTGGACTCGCGCACTCAGAAGGGAGCACAAATGCGCAATTTGGGCGACGCTGTGATGGCGCGACACTGTGATGGAACGATGTTACGTTTTTTAGTTATTGGTAGATGACAGCGCGTAGCGCTTGTGTGTGTATGCGTCGGATTATAACATGGATTTTGTTGATCCAACTTACATTTATTAGTTACTAGAACAGTCATTTGGGCGACACTGCTTGTAACTTAAAGTTGCGTGCGGCCAACATGGCATTAGTTGATGGCGGACTCTAACTTACATTTATTAGTTACTTGAAGTCATTTAAGTGGCGCGGCTTGTTATTTAACGTGGCATTTGGCGAGCTTAAATTTATGTTTCACATCTGCCAGACGTCCCACGACGGCTCCTCTTCTTTTAATTATACAATATATCGTAAACGGTTTACATTATTTGATTATGTATGAGAATTGATATACTCTGTTCATTATTAACACATTTTGAGAGAAATACACTGAAAACTAAAATTTATTAAATCACTGAAACTTTTCTCTAAACGTTCTAGTCAAACAAGATTTTATAAAATGATCAAAAGCCTTAATTAACGCGTAATTTTTCTGTTTATTCGTTGAATTTCAAGTTGTTTTTTCCCTGCTTCTGTTCGTCCGTGTTCTGTATACGCTCTAGGCCAATTAAAATTAGTTTTTATTTTCGGTTTTTCATTTAAAGATTTTTATAATGAGAAATTTTCTTGCAAAAACTACAATTGAGGAACTCGTTTGCAAAACTTGACAAGTTCATTTTAATAAAAAATCGAGTTATATATCGTACGTCAGTATTCAATCCTAAACAAATCTGAATTTCTGGCTATTTTTAATTTAAACTCAACATAATATCATATACGAATTAAATGACGAAAATGGCGTTTTAATCGCTATTTTCGTCATTTAATTCGTAATATTATTATGAAATCTCTGATGTTTTATGTGTATTTAAATACACATAAAACATCAGAGGTTCCATAATAATGTCACAAATTTCTATTTTAATATTGGTCCTTTTTTCCAAAACTTGACATATTCAACCTATTTGTTTTCTAAACTAAATAAATCCATTGTTTGTTTTCAAAACTCGACAAAACCAAAAGTTTTTTATAAAAAAAATAACCATTTAAATTTAAAATTCTATCTTCAGCTTATTTTAATATAAAGAGTCAGAGCTACCAAACGAGCCCAAAAACAAAACAAAACTTTATCAGTCCTTCGATGTGGCGGTTTTTTACCTCTTCTGAGGATGTTGGTTCTTTAGATTTGTCAAGCTTTGCAAACGAGCTCCTCAGTTATTATTTTAGTTAAAAATGTAATGAAGAAGAAAATTGTATTCATGTTTCATACATAGGTATATTTTTTATAATCAATACAGAGCCCGGTCTTTTCTTCGTTTCCACATGTTCTAACGCTGATATTTCGTGATAAATTCAGTAGGTCCTGATTGAATTTTGTCACGGACAGACATTTTCTAGTTGCGCAATTATTCGGTTGGCCGATCGACGATTAATTTAACAGATCTTCGTTAGAAGACAAGGTAGTCTTTTATGCAACTAAACAGCTGGACGACTAAAATATACTCTAAGTGTTAGAGATAAAAAATTGCAAGATTTTTGTAAAGGTGAATATTTTGAGATTAGCTGGTATAATACAGTCAGCAAATCGGTAGAAGTTTAAAACGTTTAGCGACTGCCGATTAAAATGAGGTCAGACTGTTTTTTATAAGTATAAAGCAGGAATCACCAATATTAGTTTCATTGCGGGTTCGTTTAAAAAAATTTGAAAAGGAGTTTGACCCTGCAGGCCATCCCTGTAACTTCCCGCTATATTCGACTTCAAAACGCTCAAAAATATATAAAATATAGTAAGAAGTTTATTTTTTGCTCTTCGAGCTAAAAAAAAACACTGTTACGAAATTTTCGTTCACGATATCTCGCGAACAAATGAACCGATTTTGATGCGATTTGCGGCAGTCGACGCAGTTTTTAACCTAAAAAGGTAATTTATTACAAAAAAATCGATCTGATAAGAATTTTACGAGTAATTTAAAAAAAACACTTTTTTGAAGAGATCTTGAATTCCAGCCGACTACCTCTGTTGACTGTTAAATAGGTCTTTGACAATTTTCTTGCGGATTTTTAAAATTTTGGCAAAGCGTCAACGGTTTTAAAAAGATCGATTAAAAATCTATATTTATTTTTCCGTGAAGAAATATGTGTGATCGTAATCGAAGACCAATCCAGATATTCTAACAATACGTTATGTAACTCAGTATTAGAATGAAAATATTGGTTCGGTATATAAACTTTTTTTTAATTAACAAACTAGTTACAAGATGTATAAAAAAACTCGCGTCTCAGTGCAAATCCCTGCCAACGATATTATGTATTTGCTAATACTGCCTGTATTGTTATTATGTCATATAGTGTGTTCTGGTCAGAGACAATAAACGTTAACTTTTGTTAACATTCGAGCTATCTGCGTAGCATCGAAAAATACTCTGAGCATATAGAATATAAGTGTTTGCTGTGGGAGCCTCCTATTGGGTCTAACACTCTAACCCAACCCATCCCAACTGTCCTTCTTCCTGGCCATCATCTTTGTCGCCGCCGAGAATGACCCGAGGATAATCCATATCCCCAATCCGAGTATTCAATCTCTTATGTGTGCCTGTTATATTTGCTGCTTCATACTGCGTCGATTATGTTCTCAATCATTCAAACTTCATCGCAATTCAGCCTAATATAAAAACTAGCCCTGACTAATTACTTGTCAGAGTAAAAGCTATTTTGTTAAAAATAAAAAAAATCGAACTATCACTAAATCCATCTACAAAGCAAGCTTCAATACACGCATCGTGTGAAATAAAAGTCATCGCGAAATCCAGCACCACAGAACGCTTGAAACCTAGCAGCCAAATCTGAAAACACACTTTTTAATGAAGAAAAATTCAAATTTTTTTCTATTGTTTAGTCAAAATAATATTTGAAGATAAGTGTAACTGTCTTCTGAAAGGACAGATACATAACTTTGTTACAGATCAGTGCTGTTTCAAAAAAAATATCAAAATTTAATTAAGAGAGGTGGCTCCATTTGACGATTTTGAATGGAATTCTCTTTTAAAATATTACACCAGGTACAATTTCTGTTCATAATTATAGAAAAGTTTTCAGTTAATTATATTTTTTTTTCTTCAAATAAGGTTGAACGTAATATTCTTAAAAATATTAATTTCCTTATAAAAGTTTGTCGAAAGTTAAATAATTAAAGATTAAATCGTGATATGATACTTTCGAACAGAAGTTTGTTGACGCGTAAGTGTTTGTAAAGATTCCTTTAATCCCCGCCTCTGTTGGGGCGTTCAAACAACGGACTGTTTTATACAAATGCCCTGTAGATGACGGCAAATAGAATATTGATTCCGTGACTTACTCTATTTATATTCTGAATATATCATTTTCAGAATCAAATTATGTAAAGGAAAACATTGCAATCGAACAAAAAAACATTGTGTTCGTTACGTAGTCCCCGCTTACAGTCAGTTATATTTCATGGATAATGATACATAGAAGGACTTTTTCCTTTAAAAGATATTTCATACTAAACGAGAAGTAATTATTGTGACAATGTAAATACGATAGTTTGCGCATTGAGAAACTCAAACATATTGGTTATTATTCAATTTTAAAAAGTGATATTATTAGTGCAGGAAGTGAAACACTAGTCGCCAATGTGGTTTCGTGTTTGACGTCACTATTATAGTAAACAAAGCACGGGTTACTTAGAAATAGCGTGTAACTGCTACCGTTTTCGCGCAGAATTTCAGATTTGAAATTAAAAATACTGTTTTAGGCTACAAAGCGATTTCAATTTAAGAAAATATAAATTTAGGTGGACAGTAAAATATGTGTTTTTCAAATTCTTGTGTTTTTGCGTCACTACTAGGACTACAACGAATCAACGAATTTCCACAAGTAAAGTTTCAAGAAATTCGTAATAATCTATCGAGTAACAGTATACGAGTTCACGTAAGACTCAAAATGGCGGATTCCATCTCGCAAATATCAGCTTTCAACAACAAAAAAAATCGTATTGAATACGGTTGATCCGTTTTGGAGTCACAATATTATTTAGTTTGGATTCAAAATAGTTTAATAGCTCATTTAATTTTAAGAAATTTACATGGTATCATGAAATATTGATAAACGTTTTTACGTATTTGGATTTAATAATTAATTAATATTTTTTTGTAATTTCCAGTACCAAATTTTTCATAGAATGATCGTCATATGAACGGCTCACGGGTAAGTCCATAATATTTCTGTGGGCTAGTACCGTCCTGACACTACTCCATCACGTCCATGTGTTATCACAGATCTAAACCGAACAATTAATAATAAATTGTTCAAGAAGGTTACATTAACTTTTTTGAATTTCTATATCATTATTTTGATTATATTTGTAACGGTTTTTCTAAATAAAAAATTTTTTTTAAAATGCCTATATAATATGTGTAGTATTGTATAAACTTACAAAAAAAATTTATTTCGTTATATTACTACGATCAAAGGTGAATTTGGAATAAGGAAAATGGGAAAAAAGAAAATTAATAGAACTTCATGTTTCAGAACATTCTATTAGTGGAATCCCTGAGGCATGCCACGAGCTATTTTTTCGTTCGATATTGTATTTCTGATTGGAAACAATGTAACATGAGTAAAATTTTGACGACACAAATATAATTTGACTTTTTTGCAAACATAATGGCCGAATTTATCAACTTAAGTAATCATTGTTACCGTTTAGATGATAAATTCGGCCATTATGTTTGCAACAAAATCAAATTATTTTTGTGTCGTCAGAATTTTGAATATTGTTTATATTTGCATTGCAATGCGAGCGAACAGTATAACTGCAGATAATAAAAAGATAGGACAGCGTGATGTAGCCACTAGAGTTCCTGCCTTTGGGTAAAAATGTCGTTGGTTCGAGTCCAACCTCCGTTCATGCTTGTTTTGTGTGATGTCGTTTGATGTAATTAGATGCTAATTATCTTAATTATCAAGCGTTTATAATCCGCACTCAAAAGAAAATATTTTAGTTTTAAAATATATTTATTAAATTCACATTAACGTATTAAAATTTTATTCTGAACCATTCCGAAGTAATTGACACTGAGAATTAATTATTAGCTACGTGTTTATATATAACGCTGTTTTACATTTTTAGGTTCAAGGAGTTTGATGTCTGGTATATTGTTACGCTAATTAATTTGTTAATGAGTCTGTAAGCCATGCTAGCTTCTGGACATAAATTTGTTTTCTGACAAAACTCTGACAAATCGGATGAGAGCGAATTGAAACCAGTTTTTGGGAGAGTGTTTGGTATGCAAATATGAAGAGCCCTATTGTTTTTGGGTTTTAAAAAAAAAAAAATGTTTTTTTTTCAAAAATCGGGAAGTTATTGGTTTCACCCCGATTTTCGAAAATCGGGTTTTCGCCAGATATCGACGTTTTGAGGTCCTAGGAAGCTATTAAAACTATTTTGGCGATGATGTCCGTAGGGCTGTATGTATGTGTGTGTGTGGGTGTGTGTGTATGTATGTATGTAAACCTTTTATATCTTTTGAACGGAGTGTCCGACTGAAACGCGGTTTGCGGCATCTGACGTGATCTTGGTGAACTTAGACTTCCTGAAAATTTGAAACGATTCGGCCCAAAAAATTTTGAGAAATCTTAAAAAAACAAGTTTCAAAAATTTTTAAAAATTTGTTTTTGTAAAATATTTTCTAAACTACTAAACCGATTAATTCCAAAATCTAATCAGCTCTTCTCCTTAACAAACTGCGTCGATTTCCGCAAACCGCATCAAAATCGATTCATTTGTTCACGAGATACCGTGAACGAAAAAATCGTAAAAAAGTGTTTTTTTAAAATGATTCTTAAAATTGTTATCAGATCGATTTTTTTGTAATAATTTACTTTCTTAGGTTAAAAAAACTGCGTCGATCGCCGCAAACCGCATCAAAATCGGCTCATTTGTTCACGAGATATCGTGAACGAAAAATTTGTAAAAAGTGTTTTTATTTAAATTGCTCGTAAAATTCCTATGAGATTGATTTTTCTGTAATAAATTACTTTTTTAGGTTAAAAAATTGCGTCAACTGCCACAAATCGCATTAAAATCGGTTCATTTGTTCATGAGATATCGTGAACGAAAATTTCGTAACAAAGTGTTTTTTTTGAGCTCGAAGAGCTAAAAAATAAACTTTTTGCTATATTTTATATATTTTTGAGCGTTTTGAGCTCGAAAATAGCGGGAAGTTTCAGGGATGGCCTGCAGGGTCAAACTTTTTTTTAATTTTTTTATTTGAAAATAAAAAAAATCAACTGTTCTTTTGTTTTGTAGATCTGTCAGAAATAAACTAGTTAAGCATGCTTTGATTAATTTTTACATGACGAATTTCAAATATAATATTGCATAATAGTCATTACCCGCGTCACCTCACGCGATATCATAAATTTTATATTCTTTATTATACTGTATCAAATGTCAACATTTTGAAGTTGGAATGGTCCCGTCGCCCACTTGGCTGGAATTTGTTTGTACCATAGTGTAGAAAATCCGTTAGCAACAGATTTTTGTGTACATAGAGCAGTTAATTTTTCTTAAAGGGCGTCAGTAATGTGAAGTGTAAACACATCGCAATAAAAATAAGAAGTAACCAATCTGGGTGTATATCTGTCGGAGAGACTATGTCAGAGGAGTATAGATGACTGTCAACAGTGGAGCCGTAGTATACCTATTCCGTCTTGTTTCAATATCGTCTTTACGAGCGGTGTATTTGCACAGTTGTCGAGCAGCAGCAAGTGAAAGTTATTATAGTTAAATAAAATGTACACACGAGGGAAAAGCATGCCAAACCCGAAAAGAATGTAGGTATCCTACATTATTATTAAAGTTGTTTCTAAATTTGCGTCTTATTGATGTGAAATATCTACTGGCACGTTTGGATGGAAGTAAAAACGTGCAAACATCGTAACGCTCGAGGCTGGGATTCAGTGACTATTTACGCTATTAATGGCACGTATAACGTTTAATTTCATGGTCCTTAACTAAAAAAGATGTAAAGAAACTACAAGTAACACAGAGGGCAATGGAACGTAGTATGCTAAGTGTTAAAATAAAAGACAAAATAAGATGGAAAGATATCAGACTAAAAACAAAAGTGAAAGATATAATTTCTGTGTGTAGAAGATCAAAATGGAATTGGGCAGGCCATATTTACCGACTTACAGACAACAGGTGGACATATAGATCAACAGAGTGGTACCCTATATAAGGAAAAAGGAAAGTGGGTCGACAAAAAAATAAGATGGATGGACGAAATTTGCGGGTCCCCTTTGGACTCGCACAACACAAGATCGTCGACACTGGATTGAAATGGGGGAGGCCTTTTCCCTGAAGTGGGAAGAATAGGCTTATTATTATAACGTTTAATTTAGTTACTAGAATTTCGCTAGATGACAGCGTGAAAATGTGTTGTTAGCGCTTGTTGTGTGCATGCGTTGGATTATAACATGGCTTTTGTTGATAGCGACATTTAGCTTACACTCATTGGTTACTGGAATACTCATTTAAATGACGCTGCTTGTAACTTAAAGTTGCATTTGGAAAGCTTTAATTTGCTTCACATCTGCCTGGCGTCCAACGGCGGCTCCTACTTTTTCATTTATTAATATAATAGGCATACAAGTGGCGCTGCTTGTAACTTAAAATTGCATTTGGCAAGCTTAAATTTGTTTCAAAACTGCCAGGCGTCCCACGACGGCTACTCTTCTTTTTATTTATTGAGGATTAGAGAATTTGTGTTTCAAAACAGAAAAACTACTCTGATAAAAATTATTATAGAAGCAGGTCTGTTTTTATAGTCGTATTAAGTACATTTTACAAAGCGGCTGAATTGTGTTTTGTCTTAAGAGAAGAAAAATGTCTTGTTTACATTTGATTTAGGAGGCTGAATCGTTCCTGACTTGTGCTTGGCGCGAGTTCGGGGGGGTGGATGAAAACTGAAGGAGAAGTACAGAGAGAAAGAGTCCGATGGAACACAAACACACTCAACCAGACAGATATACAGAGAAACACTGCCAGGGGAGTTTAGATTAATCTGCAGTGGTGCGTGTCCGTATACAGAGATGTCACTCTGCACTATTGTGTTTTATACGTACTCACATAGGTATTCATAAAAAAGTGTGAAATACATTTCAACCGTTCTTAGTTTGCTTGCAAAATATCTACGAAAGTAAGCCACAGCATTAAATAAAATAGGTCATAATAATAAAAGCATGAGACAACAACTCTGTGACAGTACATTGCAGACACGACCTACGCTTTTTGAATATAAATTAAAACACTATATTTTCATTTTAATTTAAATGGTTTAACAAAATTCGTACCTACTTTTTATTTTTAACCGACGAAAAACAAAAACGGAGGAGGTTCTCAATTCGACGCGTATATATTTATTTTTTTATTTTTTTTTTTTTTTATTTATGTATGACCACGCATAACTTTTTACAGAGTAGTCCGATTTTGATAATTATTTTTTTGTTTGAAAGGGTATACCCCGAAGTTGGTCCCATATAAATTTGGTAAAAAAATTCCAACCCTAAGGGTAGGAAAACAGGGGATGATTGATTGTTCACTCACTGATTGTAATGTATGACCACACATAACTTTTTACAGAGTGGTCCAATTTTGATAATTATTTTTTATTGGATAGGGTATACTTCGAGGCTCGTCTCATATAAATTTGGAAAAAAAACTCCTACCCTAAGGGTGGGAAAATAGGGGTGATTTATAGTTCACTCTCAGATTTTCATGCTGAGTTGTGTATTACAATTATAAATTATATAGCCACAAAAAATTATAAAATAAAAACTTTTTAATAAAAAAATTAAACCGCCGAAAAACTGAAAAGCAAAAAATAATAAATCTTTTTATTTAACTGAGTTCTATCTAAGTAGTTGAACGTATGTGACAGTCTAGTATATCTAAGTAATTTTGAGTCGGCGTCAAACCATCAATGTACAAAAATCACTAAAAGAAATAACCAAATCAAATTAACAATGATACGTGAAATCTCCAGCGATAAACATTAACATTCCAAACATACGCTCTCCACACGACCACTCGCAAAGACGTATGCCCTCAGTGTGCCCGTTCGGGTTGCTCTGTCGCTGACATTAACTTCGTAAACGCTCAGAGATTTCCGGCGAAAGATTGTTGACGCCGACTCAAAATTACTTAGATATACTAGACTGTCACATACGTTCAACTACTTAGATAGAACTCAGTTAAATAAAAAGATTTATTATTTTTTGCTTTTCAGTTTTTCGGCGGTTTAATTTTTTTATTAAAAAGTTTTTTTTAGTATTAAAGTACCTACAAATTTTTACTGACTGACTGATTCATCCACAAGTACATGGCTATTATTATTATTATTATATTTTTTAATTAAGTCTGTTTTTAACACAACGATGTCTAGCATTTTGCTGAATTATTTGTTTGAAAAAATTAACGAAATGTTTAGCAATTTTTTTCCACGGCACTTTGCAAAATCATGGCACACATGGAAATTTTATTACACCAAGTTAATGCAGATTTTATTAATTGTTTCAAACGAATATTGCACTAAATTCAACTTGAACATCACTGTATTCAGAAAAATCTTTATCTGACTAAATTAAAAAAAAATATATATACAGTAGAACCTCTGTAAGTCGAACTTCAAGGGAGACGCCAAAAAATTAGAGTTATAGACTTTTCGACTTATGAAGAATTTCGACTTAGGCGAATTTTGTAAAGAATTATGCGACTTGCAGAGGTTAAGATTTGTTCTAACTAATTTTGAGTTTTTATGTTCGAGATACAGAGGTCCAGTATATTTTTGCGACTTATGGAAAAACAATATGTACCGAAATTACTTGTATATGGACTCACTGATTATTTCGACCTATAGAGGGTTGAGATTTCGAGAAATGTAGGTTTTGGGGCTTGAAGGGAAGGAAAAAAAACATGTTTTCAAGTTTTCGTGTTTTTCGACTTATCGTGGTTCTACTGAATCAGAATTTGAAAAAAAGCAGTGTCGCTTGATCAAAAAAATTAAAACAAGGGCCTTTCCAAACCACTTCTAGAATGATTGCATTTGTTTGTTTTTTTTTTTTTGTTTATTCAAACTGGACAATAAATAACAGAGATTATCACTTGTTTTATTAGGAAACATCCTCTTAAGACTAGCTGTGTGACTTCAACTTTAAGTCCGCTACACACGAGGCTGATTTTGCCAGTGAAATCGTTGCTGGCTGGCACGCTTGTTGCGAAGATGGAAATGACGTCACTGTGGCTACAAGATGGATTTCAAAATTAGAACCGGACCTATTTTTCATGCTTGGTTCTCTGCTTGTTTTGAGCAAAAACCAATCAGGAAACAGTATCTTGTCACGTGAGCGACAGGGGCAAACGCCCACAAGCATGGCGTCATAGTGTGTGTTCTGTTCAGAGCCAATACCTAAACGGTCACTTTTGTTAACATTCGAACAGCGCGCACCAAACCCATCTACAAGGCAAGCTTCAAAACAAGTGAAGCGAACACATAAAACACATCACGAAATCGAGCGCCACGGCACGCTTGAAACCTAGCAGCCTAATCTCGCAAGGAATCTGGCTGGAAAGCCAGCCTCGTGTGCAGCGATCTTCATCATAGCAAAGCACTCTGCTATATTTACATAAACCATTTCGAGCCCCTTTCGACCTCCTTCTATCTCCCAGACTAGTTACGCTGCAGAAATGATTTTTTCCAGGGAGGCTAAGGTTATTGTCAAGAAGCTGTATTCCGAATTTCATATGTCTGGGTAGAATAGTGTCCAAGATATGAGTGTCCAAAAATCACGATTTTGGGCACTCATTCATTGATTCTTCGATCATCATAAAGCATCTGTGGCCGACCTATAACCCGCGGGTCACCAAGTAACCCACTTAATACTTTCAAGTGATTCACTTCTTGAGTTCCACAAATGAAGTAAAATAACTAATATACAGCGTGTCCCATTTTAATGTCCCACCCCGGATAACTTTTGTCAGTGACCTTGAATGAAAAATTGTTTGGTACAAAAGTTGTACAACTTGGAGGGGGACATTCGATGGCACTAATACTTTTGACCTTGGGTATAAGGTTCAAGGTCATTCAAGGTCAACTTTGTTTTTTTTAATGGAACGGCCTATTTTTGACATCGGCAATCGATTGCGCGTGAAAAAATATGAGACTTTTGTCTGAAACTTTTTTCGAGAACGGGCAAATTTTCTCAATTAATTTAGCCTTCAAAATTGAAAATTTTTGAATTTTCAACTCGAGAATGCTGAGATTTTCTTCAAAAACAATAGGGCTTTTCATATTTGCATACCAAACATCCTCCCAAAATTTTGTTTCAATCCGTTCATCCGTTTGACCTGTATAGTGTTCACAGACTAACCGAATAACCGACTAACAGACTAACAGACGCACAGAGTTTTGCCCGTTCTCGAAAAAAGTTTCAGACAAAAGTCTCATATTTTTTCACGCGCAATCGATTGCCGATGTCAAAAATAGGACGTTCCATTAAAAAAAACAAAGTTGACCTTGAATGACCTTGAACCTTATACCCAAGGTCAAAAGTATTAGTGCCATCGAATGTCCCCCTCCAAGTTGTACAACTTTTGTACCAAACAATTTTTCATTCAAGGTCACTGACAAAAGTTATCCGGGGTGGGACATTAAAATGGGACACGCTGTATAAAAAAGAATGTTCGTCCGCTATGATAGAATGAAGTATGGTATATAACTAATATTATGTGTCTAAATAATATTTACGTAGAGTAAGTAAGATTATAAAACTTTGCAAAAAGTATTGAAATTCCACCAAAAACATAAGCGTAAAAAAAGGGCCAAGTTCTCGACAAAACTGCGTTTTGTTATCTTAAGAAAATAACTGAAATGTAGAAAATAAGCCAAGTTTTTTGTTTACACGTTTATAAATTTACACGTCAAATTTTCATTAAAGAAGTGATCAGTCTTGAGACCCTTGAAAACTTGCCGAGTTTATTAACGTGTAGGCAAGGAACTTACTGTACAATTGACCTTTGTTTAGAAATTTTACATATTAACGATAAACCTAACATCATACATTTTTTGGAATTGTTTGAAATCAAATAATAGTAACAATGATTGTTTGAATTTGGTATCTGACATATCTACAGCTACAATGTTTGACTTCTTATTTAACTTCTGAAATTCCCGGTCAACTTTAGTTTATATAAATCTATACAGATGTCTTCAATAAATAAAATTATCGACCAATTTTTTAGACAATATATTAACAAAATATAATTAATACATTAACGTTTCGATCCCGATTTGGATCTTCTTCAGAATGGATCTAAAAATATTAATTATTTTTTATATTTTTAGATCCATTCTAAAGAAGATCCAAATCGGGATCGAAACGTTAATGTATTAATTATATTTTGTTAATATATTGTCTGAAAAATTGGTCGATAATTTTATTTATTGAAGAGTTCTAATCAGACGTTAATAAAAGATTTGACTATACAGATGTCTCTATTGCTATTGATTTATTTCTTTTTGGATTATGTTTTTTATAAAGTTTATAAAGTGTTTCCTCCATCATTTTCATTTGATATTTTATCTTGTTCAGACATATTCGTATTCTTCTATTTGGCTACAAAATTCATATTTGTTTTAAAAATGACTTCGATTCAACATTTTTGGATGGAATATTGGTTTTGCTTTACTTATAACTACATTTATATACCTACTATAATGTTTCTTAAACATCAACTTCTCATTCTTTGGACAACACATGCCTTTGTATTAATTAAGGTACGCCATTCTGTAAATTATGTATTTGTATAATTAAGATCGTAAGAAATTTATAACTAAAATGTTTTATCTTCCAGCTTCTTGTAATATTATATGCCTGATGATGATCTTTGATCGAAACTAGTCGCTAGTAAATTAATTTTTAATTATCTTGTGTGGATCAATTTATTATCCCTATAAGGAACTTGGAATATTTTCTACATTTCAGTTATTTTTTTAAGATAACAAAACGCAGTTTTGACGAAAACTTGGCCCCTTTTTTCACCTTTATGTTTTTGATGGTATTTTTATTCTTCTCGGTCTGTATAGTGCAGGGCGTGCGACGCTGGCCACACACGTATCAATCCGCCAGCAGCAATAAATAGAGATGTCGCCTGTGTTCATCATACACAGAAAGCCCGTGTGCGGTCTGACTTATCGCCTCTTTCACTAACAGCTGCTTTTACCGTGCATCTTTCATGTTTAAGCCATTTGTAAGCATTGCGTGTCCAATCTCACTTTACAGCTATTGTCTTTCTTCTTCGCTTTTGCTTATCTTATTATCCCACACCATTTTTTTTGCACGTTCTAAAATAGAGTTTTGAGATAATTTATATATGCAGTGAGACCTCGCTTAGCGCTGTTTCGGTTTAACGCTGTTTTGTTTGAATAGGGTATTCCCCGAAAATCAGACCAATTTATTAAAAATGACACGGATTTTTATAGGAGCTCAAATGCAAGACGGGGTGCTATAGATGCCGTATCCACTTATCGACAACTTATTACACAGTGCAAACACAAAACGCAAATGACATTAGACACATTTTTGATAAAAAGACAGAAAATTGAAAATGCAGAAGAATCTGAATGATCTCTAACGTAAATGATGACTTAGAATCTCTTTGATTTTTTTCTATTTTTTGCATCGAGTATTTGTTACTTGACGCACTTTTAAATGTTGGTTTAAAATTAATAATACCGGGTTGTATGTTTATTTATGTTTCTATATTCGTAAGAAATAAACTTTTGTTGTATTGTTATAAAAAAAAAAACATATTTAATAAACTTAATTCATGAAATACATATTCATTAATAAACATTTTCCCCTAACCCCAGTATTTACATTGTGACAACCTCATTTAACGCTGTTTCCCATAACGCTCTACTTTGCTGGAACGTATATCCCCTGCGTTCAATGGGGTATTACTGTACCTCGAAATAAGATTTTTGATTCGGGGTTTAACAATGTTTTTTATTGTAAATACATTTATTTTATACAGCTTTAAATCTTACAACAGACTTTAGAGGTTTAAAAAAGTTTCATTTATTACGCTAAGGAACAGACCCGGATCTACGATTTTTTCGAACCTGGGCAGAAACTTGATAATGACGCCCCTTCTCACCAGCGTTTGAAATAAAATAATTAAAAAAACTCACAAATATATAATGGTTATAATTTTTCGTGAACGTCAGAAAACTGTCAGAAAACAAGCAGATTGAGTAAATCGGAAAAAGGACAGATTGGGTGTGGTTTTCATTAATATATTGTAGCAAGTATTGTTACATTAACTCTCTCTATCTCTCTCTCTCTTTTTTTATATTGTCAAAATTAGTTTTTCTCAGCTACGCAGGAAAAATAAATGTAGTTATCCTCACAACTTGTCTCCTGCGCGTGGGTTTTTGCAGTTGGTTTGGAAAATATTCCTTTCATTTCACTTTTTCCCATGCGTGGGGGGAGGGGTGATAATATAGGAAGTGTTGTAACATTAACTCTCTCTCTCTTTTGTAATATTGTGAAAATTTGTTTTCCATAGCTGATTAGTATTCCTCAATAAATTAAATTATTGAGCAATTTTTCAGACAATATATTGACAAAATAAATATACCTATATAATAATTATAATTTAATAAATTAACGTTTAGGTCTGGATTTGGGTCTTCTTCAGAATTGAGTTAAAAAATATATTAAAAAAAATTCGTATCTAAATGCGCAAGTGAATTAAAAAAAATCAGTTATTGCTCAATTAGATACGGAAAATTTAAGTAATATTTATATTATTATTTTTTTTAATGAATTTTTTCTTTCTTTTTAGGTATAGTACTTACAAATATATTATCCATGACTATACCTACTTATTAAAAATTGTCTGTTATTATTTTTTCTTTAATATTTCGATATTATAAGAAACTCAAACTGAATTCTGTTAGAAACTAATTACTACTTAATTTTTAAATATTTTATTTTATGTTTTTTAGCTCAATTCTGAAACGGACCTAAACAATAATTTATTGAATTAAAATTATATATTTTGTCAATATATTGTCTGCAAAAATTGATCGATAATTTTATTTATTGAAAAATAATAATGATTATGGCGGACAGACAAATTATTCTGTGGAAGCAATACCTAAAAAAAAACCCAACGGCTCGCTATAAGACAAGTACTTTTGCATAACAAATTCACCTGTAAATCGAGAATTAGCTGTGTATTTATAGTTGCTATTATTTATATAGTTTCGCGAAATGATTTATTTTGATTAAATTTATAACTAGTGAAAATGAAAACTCCAAACACATTTCAATTGAAAATAGGATTTAATAATGATAAGTTAATGAATTCATTCAACTAGAGAGGAAACGAAAGGAAATTTTAATAATTATCTATTATAAATTGAAATGAATTATAAACTAAATGAATATTAAACATCAGTGGCGGCGCCTGAACATTTTAAATGGATGTTCTGCAGGGTCAACAAAAGGTACCTTCTAACGAAGGGTTGGAATGAATTTTAAATAAAATATGAATCACATCCATGTTAACGATGTTTTTATTATTAACTTTTTTCTAACACTCGACAACTTATAATTGTAACACTAGTCATTACTGTCATAAGCCGTGTGTCGTATATCATATATGTGCTAACTAAATAAAACAGATTTAGTGAGCACCTCTAGCGTATGACAGTGATAGATGCTTATATTTGAAGTAATGTGCTGACGGTAAATAAACAAATAACTTGTGTGGTGTACTCCGGGGGTATCAGATGGTGACGTTTCATGTGCTGCTTCGAAGCGCAGAACAGCACCTGAATGCAAGAAAGTCGGCCACACAGAACACACACGAGTTTTGTGGTCTATCAATGACTGTTAAAGTTTAAGCGTTGGCTGTGTAACCATTACACTATTTCCTAACATTAAATTATTGGTTAAATATGGAAAATATAATTCATTCTAAAATTATAAAGTATACCGATAAATATTTTATTTGCTTTGCAGCGCTCATAAAGGAGTCGCCACTGTTAAACACTGTAGGCACAACTATTATTGTGTAATCCAACATTTATTAAATAATTCTCCAAAGCAACAAAACAAAGTACAATATAATTACATATAAAATTTGTTGGACCTCAATTTATTCATACGTACAGGCAGTATATTAATTAACCATACAAATTTACTACCCCTTTCAGGGCCGGATTAACCATTATGTAAAGTTATCAGTTATTTAGGGCATCACGTTTCAAGGGGCACCACCAAATCCTAGTCCTGAAAAATTGCGCGCTAGCTCATAGTGACTATTTACTTCGTGATTTTTATGCCGGTAAAGTAAGAATACGGTAAAAATGTATAGGCAATAATAAATGATAGAAATATAGTTTTCGAGCCTCAGAATGTTCTAAGTTTTAAACAAATCTCTTAGTGCAAGGCTCTATTAAACAAAAAGACACGCTTCTCGAATGACAGCTTTTAGGATTCAATTCGACTTACTCATTGCAACGCCTTTTATGAAACAGATAAATCGTTACACCTTAGTAAAAAATAAAAACTTGACTTTATTCGAGGTGTCATTTGAGAGCCAAAAGAAAAACTCCCGCTTAACTATCCTTAAAAATGTTTAATGTGCGTTTATTATTTCATTTAGTATACTCTAGTGAAGAAAAAAACCCGGCCAAGTGCAAGTTGGACTCGCGCATCGAGGGTTTCGCACAAATATGTGGGTATATAAATAGTTCGTTCATTACAGGAATCGCTTTGAAGATTTTTCCCGCTTAGTTTATACCATCGACATAAGTCGCAGTCAGTTTACCAACTGCAAATAAGTTTATACTCGCAATTTTTTTATGATGTAAGTATTTTATGGTTTTCCGATTTTTCCCTTTATTTGTGCTATAAGACAATACTTCTTGTCAAATTTCATGATTCTAGGTCAACGGGAAGTACCCGCTTTGATTCACTTGCGAGTGTCAAAATATGCGGCATAAACGGCTGTATCTTTTGATTCCGTTGACTTAGAAGTTTGATTTTTTCACAGCTCCAAGAGACTTCATACCTGAGTATTTGATATTAATTTAAACTTGGTACTTCCACCCGTTCCTGAGAAAAAATGTTTCAGACAGACAGACGGTGAAAATAGTTGCCAAAAACGCTATAATAATATTAGACTGGTATTAGTGAAGGGGGCTCACAGACAATTAAAAATGTTAAGGACATTCGACTTAATTAAATAAAAGTTCTATCTACGTTTCGGGATTCGAACCCACTACGTTCATATACGAATTTACGCTATTCCTGTGTTTTGAAATACTCTATTATGTTAATCTTCAGACGATAAAAATATTTGCACCTAATCAAAAGTCATAGAGTGGTAATTTTTGATATAAAAAATTTTGAAGATAAAATGTGTTTCTTTGAAATACTGATTATTTTAAACCAGTGGTTCCCACATTTATTTGGTCTACCGCCCTCTTTCCAGAAAAAATACTACTCAGCGCCGCCTGGGAATTTTTTTTTTTATTTTAATAGAAATTAAACAGAAAAATATATTATATAATTATAAGATTTATTACGGGTATGTGGACAAATCTAACACGTTAAATGATTGTGAAATTTGCAACGTTTCGTATTTTTATTAATACATCTTCAGGCAACTGAAACAATTACAATGAAACATAGTATATTATTATGAATAATTATGAACATTAAAATCTGTAACAAACCTTTACAGCTTTAACGATATGTCAAATAAACAATATACTAATCCCCACATGTTGATTGAAACTCATATATTGTTAATAATTTGTTATATTGTAATAACTTGAAAGAAAATTATCGCATCAGTTTACCGACAAATTAATACTTGAATTATAAATCATAAAATTCCAAAATAATATCCCTTTGTTTTATATTAACACTACTGCAGTAGTCATGGCACGAAAACAGCTGATAAGTACTGGAACTAGATCAAAACGCATCAACGTCTGTCGGTAAACATGTACACTGCAGCGAGCGGTGAATTTAAATATAATTATTCATAAGTGTAATGAAATAGTAAATTTGATAAATAAAACTAAATTAAAATATATTTAAACATTTTTCAATATGTCATTGTATATAGCACTTAGACCCTGTGTATCTGAACGCAAATTCACTGTGTTATTAAGTTTAATAAACACCATTTCACTTAAATTTCTCTTCATTTTATTCTGCTCACAATGTTCTACAGTTGCCTGGTCAAAGTTAAAATTATGTCCTGTATTGAAGTGGTGATTAGCCAATGCTGTTTAATAAATCTTATAATTGAATAATATTGGACGTTAATAATGAATAATATTATATAATGTTTCTGCCTTTTTCGTAAAATATAGGTAGTAAAGAAAGGTATAAATTAAAGACATTGCAGTTTGAAATTATGAAACTAGTTATTAAACTTAGAATTCTTTGCCCCCCAAATGTACCTGTGGCCCCCCTGGATCGCTGCAGCACCCACCAGGAGACGGTAGAGCCCACTTTTGGAACTACTGTTTAAACTAACAAAAAAAAAAGTATTATTATACTTAAGCAAAAAAAAACCTTTTTGGGCGAAACACCGCTGAATGGTCGTTTCAAAATGTAAAATATATTGATAAAGTATATATTATCATTTCAGCAAAATAAGAAGAAATAAGGAAATAAATTAGTAGGTTCCCAATATTTACTTTAAGTAAAAGAGATAGATAGAAATGGTCGCTTTATATCGGAAAATACATATGAAAACGAATGTATAACCAGGATTGGGAAGAAAATGTGTCTGTTTCCGGAAAATGTATAACGCTTCAATTGGACGAAATCATTCATCCGAATGCAAAATTTATACGCCCCACCTGTATGTTGTTTTGCGTCTGGTTTAGAACTGCCTCCAGTCTTAATCTAATAATAATAGAAAAAAGACATTTTTAATATACCTACCACGTTTTTAAAAAGTATAAAATAAATTTCTTTACAGACAGATTTATAACAGAAAACGTGGGGCACCTGCTAGCTCACAAGATAGATTTTAAAATTAGAACAGGGGCTATTTTTCTTACTAGGTTCGTACTCTGAGCAAGAACCAATCAGGAAACAGTATCTTGTCACGAGGGCAACTTGAACAAACGCCCACAAACAAACACTGTGCCATTGTGTGGGTTCTGTTTAGAGACAATAGACGTTCACTTTTGTTACCGTTCTATCGTTGCGCGTGCACCGAATCTGCCTACAAAGCAAGGTTGAAAAGAGGTCTCGTGTACAGCGAGCACATATAAATCAAGAAAACCAGCGCTAGAAAACTAGTAGTCAAATCTAGCGGCAAATCCAGCCTCGTGTGAAGCGGCGTTACATTTCGCCCTTTTATTCAGATATCGCCTTCAACTAAAGCCATATTTAATCCAACGCACACAATCGTAACGTCATCTCATAAAACGCCATCCCATAAAAGTGTCGTGCCAATTGCACGGTTTTAATTCTAACCAAACGCGTGATTAATAAAAAAATCATCACTCTCTAAAAGTTTTCCAAGATTGTCATATGGCGGACAGATTATTTATTTAAAATATACAAACACAGATTGTGACCCTCTACCTCCACCATATTATGAAACAACGAGCATGGAGTTGGTCGATTTAAAAATGAATCGAAGAATCTCGCTAGAGATTCTTTTCTGTGCTAAATGCCAACGAATCTCTAGCGTATTCTTATACATTGATTTTGCCTTTGTCCCATATAACGCCGTGTATATGAAGCAAGTTTCCAAGTTTTATAGTTCTGTGACCACGTGACTTTCATAGGACCGATTTTTCGTATCACCCATATATACTTCTGTACCATAATAACAGCTTATACTGTGTGAGTGCCCGTGGACGAGCGGATTACGACGTAGGCTAGTAATAACTAATAACAGGGTCTTGAGTTCGATTCCCACCAGCATCATTGGAAAAAAAATTTTTTTCAATTTTTAATTTTTTTATGTTTTTAATTGTTTTTTTTTTATTTTTAATTTATTTTCTAAATTTTTTTCTCATATATTTTAATTTCTTTTTTAATTTTTAATTTTTTTTGTTTTCTTGTTTTTTGAAAAATTCACTCGTAAAATCTTTTATTAAAAAATAACAAAATATATGATTGAAGTTAGATTTAAATAAATTAATTTATTAAAAAACATATTTATTATAAAAAGTGCAACAAAAATTAAAAAGTGAAAAGATTACGAAGTGAAACTTCTTTTTTTAATGCAAAATAAGTATTTTACAAATGATATGAAAAAAAATTTGTATTTTTAATGGTGGCCTTGTTCATTGATTTTTTTTTCATGCCTTCAAAATGTGCCTTCATGGAATCTTCAAGAATATCCATATTTCAAATGAATATAAATAAAAAAAAAACTAAAAAAAAAAAATATATACGCGTCGACTGGAGAACCTCCTCTGTTTTTGTTTTTCGTCGGTTAATAAAAAAGAATCATGTATTACAGAGAATAGACTTGTTATAGCTCATTTTTATTTTTAATAGACTTCACATGGATTGTTTACAAATTGAATGTCATGGTATTCGCATAG
Source organism: Xanthostigma xanthostigma (assembly GCA_963575645.1). Lineage (NCBI taxonomy): Eukaryota > Metazoa > Arthropoda > Insecta > Raphidioptera > Raphidiidae > Xanthostigma > Xanthostigma xanthostigma. The sequence goes on from OY754468.1 coordinate 22,841,812, forward strand.
AGGTGTGATGAGCCGATTGCACCACTAGGTGTTGCACCGCGACAGCACTGGACTACGCGGCAAAATATAAATGCACTTTTGTAGTACGGTTTGTTAAATGAGAAGTAAAAATCAAAAGTCGATTATTGCAATTTCTATAACCGACTTTTGATTGTTACTTCTTATTTAACAAAATACATGAGAGACGCGCTCGAAACCACAGTTGCATGGAGTAAGGATCGTGTTGTTTTTTACAATACATATTCTAATTTCGGAGATTCATTGCATTTAAATACAACAATATGAACACTTTTATTGCATTTAAATACAACAATATAAAAAATGCACATATGTTTATTTTGGAGGAAAAATAAAAATAATGTCTCACACTTTGGAAAAAGACGTGAAATCTTAAAAAAAAAACTTCGGAGAAGTAAAAACTTCGTTCTGTGCTAAATTCAAAAACTTGAGGCGACTGAATCTTAAGATTATAACTTAAAAAAAAGAATTTCGAGGCAGACAAGAAATTGAAATCAAGCTCGAAATTCTGTGCGTAAGACGTCGAAAAAAATGGATTTCGAGGCAGACAAGGAATTGAAATCCAACCTTGAAATTCTGTGCTTATAAAAGCTACAAGAGCAACAGCAAAAAAAAGTGCACAGACGGCGTTTTTTTAGTGATAACTAAAGGAGTTATGCGAACACCGTCTTTGCATTTTTTTTGCTGTTGCTCTTGTAGCTTTTATAAGCACAGAATTTCAAGGTTGGATTTCAATTCCTTGTCTGCCTCGAAATCCATTTTTTTCGACGTCTTACGCACAGAATTTCGAGCTTGATTTCAATTTCTTGTCTGCCTCGAAATTCTTTTTTTTAAGTTATAATCTTAAGATTCAGTCGCCTCAAGTTTTTGAATTTAGCACAGAACGAAGTTTTTACTTCTCCGAAGTTTTTTTTTTAAGATAGTCTATACTTATAGCGACTATCTATTGTATTTTATCAAAAGCACATTTTCATGTACGAGACACATCTGTAGATAACCTTAATACTCCTTAATACAATTTTATTTCAAATATTCTATTGAAAATGCACTTTCTTCTGCACAAAGCTTTACGGTTAACGCTTACAGCTTACAAAAAAATATATATTGTATAACGCTGCCATTTTGAGAATGAATAAAGTATAGGCACGTGCTTGTATATAAAAGTTTCATATCGTTTTATTTTTATAAAATCTATATGTATATGTATGTAGGTAATATATAAAAATCTCGTGTCACGATATTAGTCTGCGCTAATCTCCGAAACCACTGAACCGATTTTAATGGCATTTTGTAAATGTGTCTTGCTTGGTCCAACTTACACTATAGGATAGTTTTCATATTTTGTACAAAAGTTGTCAAAAAAACTGTTTTAGTCACATGCAGAAGCAGAGACATCTGATACAATATGCACAAAGCTATTAATTCTGAGGCAAATCTGGTAGAATTCGCTCAAAGCAAACGAATTACATTTTGCAGAATTAGATATATCTATCGAACCCGGTTGAAACCGGGACGAGTCGCTAGTAGATGAATAATTTTATCTTTGTAACACAAAAATAGTTTTTTTTTTTTTTTAATTGAACTTTAATTAAGTTTTACGCCAAGGAATAACTGGCGTTTTGAAATTACACATTTGATAGCACTAAAAATATCCTCTTCCGTTAAAATAGCAAAATGAAATTGTGGTTAAGCATGTAACTTTACTGTTATATAATAAATAGTAAGAAATATTGTTCAGATATTACATTGAACAACTAAAATATAATTAAATAAAGTATTTACGTGTTTCGTGTTTCCCTACTTCATTTAAAAAAATAGAGTATTTATAGTAATGTTTGGATGAAGAAATTCTTCGTAGTATTTATAGTGTCACCGCTGTTTCTATTTGAAGTTTGGACTTTAGAGCATGGGATAGACGCTGATGACCTCAGCTGTTGGGCATCTATCTATCTATTTTTAGAGCATGGAGACTCAAAGGAGGCTAATTTCCATTCCTAGTTGTCTAATAAGTAAAGTAAATATATAGGTTCATATTTCGCCGATAGCTGAAATTATAAGATCTCAAGTAGAGTGGGTAATTTTTTTTCTAATAGCATCATTGTATACATCTGTCTACGAGCATACATGAATATTAAACATTATTAGTTTACCGCGGATTCATTCATAGGAGATGACTTGGAGACATAGCCACAGCACGTAAGCTTTAGGAAGCCTTACCTAAATCGATTTTCTGGAGACACGCTTCGCAGTGAAACCTACCTTTCTCTCTATCCTTCACGGTTTAGACTTTATAGTATGGGCATTTTTTACCAATAAGATGTGTTCAATAATAAATTGGAATTATTGTCACAGCGTGATGTTTGGAGCAAAATGGTGCTTACCTGAAACAAAGAAAAAATATAATTAATGAGAAAAATTACTAGTGTCCAAAATTCATATTTAAATTAACTTTCTCATCGTTATTTAGCAATGTTTTAATTAATAACAGTAAGATAGCTGCAGTTATTATATAGTAGAACCTCTTTTCGATAGGTCGAAAACCTCCAAAACTTGAAAAAATGTTTTAGCCCCTTCCTTTCAAGCTCCAAAACCTCCAGTATTCAAAATCTCAACCCTCTATAGATCGAAATAATTAGTGAGCCATTTCGGTACATATTTTCCCTCCATAACTAGAAAAAATAAATTGGACCTCTGTATCTCGAACATAGCAACTTAAAATTAGTTAGAATTAATCTTAGCCTCTACAAGTCGAATATTTCCTTACAAGATCGGCCTCAGTAGAAATCCTTTATAAATCAAAAACTCTATAGTTCGACTTTTTTGCCGTCCCCCTTGAAGTTCGACTGACAGAGGTTTATTAATCTTGTTTTCTTGTAGATATTTTGAATATTTTGTGTGAGGAAAAATGCTTCTATTCTATTTTTAAACCATTTCAAAAGAAAGAGTAGGTTTTCTATTCGATTGTCTTTTTTTTTTAATATCTGTCCGTCGATATATTCACCGCCTGTGAACCAATTTCGATGATACCAGCATTTTTTTTATTTCATCACTCGAAAACTGTCCCTGGTTTTCGTAAAAACTGATGCAAATAAATCAGCGGACATCATGACGTTCACACGGGAAAATCAACCGAAAATAGTTCGTTATACATATTACTAGCATGAAATATTAAAATTAAAAAAATTGGTTGTCTGTAAAGTCGGTTTACGGACGATAGTTTTACGTGATAACGTATTCCGTAATACATAACCTAAACCTCCCAAAATTTGGTTTCAATCCGCTTATCCTTGGTGTCGGAATGATAAGAAATGTCAAAAGTGACGTTTGCAACTGTCAAAGTATTATGTTCTAATAATAATTAGTTATTCCAATACTTAACTTAGAAGGCGTTGCATTTCACAAAATACTAATGTCAAAAAATTGAATTAAACATTAGAAATGCAGCCGTTTTCATGTTAAGACAAGACATACGTTATATTCTAATTTCCATGTACGGCAAACAAAGACGACCGACCGCGTCGCGCCATGCATTAGACAACATTGCATTTATATTTTATACAGCTATTTTTCTATATAAATTTGTATAAAAAAACTGTTTAGGCAAATTCTGTTATACGAAATCTATGTAAAATGTTCTCCTCTTTCGTTTAAGACTGGTTTCAAACCGATCTGATTTAAATTGAGCGAGAAATTAGCAAAAAGCACGCACAGGGTCAGGCGAAACGTTACGCGTTACGCGTTACGAACGTTAGGAACGTTACGACCGTTACACTTTTTCGGGCATGCAGCCGGTGTTTTATCAATTTATAAGATTGGTGATTCATCAATTTATAAGACGTTATCACGTCAAAAATCACGTTAAACTATATAGATGAAAAAGTTCTTCGCACCTTTAGCACAAGCACAAGTTTGCTGCATCGTTGACAATAATCGTAAAATAATTTCAGATTACGATTAATCGTACACTTGCAATAGTCGTGGATTAATCGCAAACGTAATCGTAATTTATTGTTGAATTACTAATAGAAACATACCTAAAATAAGACAGTAGCATTCCTAAAGCGAATAAGGTATAGAGCGAAAGCAATTGCTGTACTTTAATACAATTTTATTTCCAATATCCCATTGAAGGCGTACTTCCTCACGTAGTTGGTACAAAGCTTTTTGGCTGAATGTACCACAGCTGATACAGAGAAGGAACCATAATATCTTGAATATTTCAACACAGAGTTTTCCTCCTACAATATATATTCTTTACTTCATTTTCTGTTCTCTCTTTTAGGAACACGCTATTTTCCATTTCCCTCCACATTCTTTACCTTAAGGTGATTTATACATTAAAATGAAATTTTGTAAAGAAAAATATTTTTAAAGCATTATAAATAATACATATCTTTCACATTATTTATTTATGGTTGTGTTTACTTATGTATTGCTTGTCAATGAGTTATAACAAAATTTATTTGATCTAAATCTTTACATTCTGTATTTGTGGAAATCCTTGCTGACATGCCTAAGCATAAAACTTTTATATGCGTATTGTAAGCTGTTATTTTTGATGTGCAACGTCTACTAAAAGCGCGTTTGATTGGGTGTAAAACAGCTAAATTGGCGCGACACTTTTATGGAACGACGCTTTATGGGAGGACGTTACGTTTGTGTGCGTTGGATGAAACGTGGCTTTAGTTGAAGGCGACATCTAGATAACAGGGCTCAATTTAGTTACAAGTATTTCGTTAGATGGCAGCGCGTGACGTTTGATTTGTATATACGTTGGATTATAATTTGGATTTTGTTAATGGCAAAATTTGGATACAGAGTGAAATTTAGTTACTAGAATTTCGATAGTTGACAGGGCGAAATTTAGTTACACAAAGCAAAATTTAGTAACTAGAATTTCGCTTAAATTTATGTTTTCATATCTGCCAGGCATCCCACGACGGCTCACATTGTATTTAAATAAATCCTAGTAGTTTTTGTAAAATAAAAATATATTGCGAGGAAGTTTTTTCAGCGCCTGATTTTTACATTAAGATTAGCAATGACAAAAGTAATTTAGAAATAGGTTACTGATTTATATTACCGTCGTTTGGTAGTTTTACTTAGAAAGTTTTCCGGGAGTTTTGAAAATTGGTGATTTTATAGATTTCGATGTGTTCTTTTCGAATTTCTACTTTGCCACCTCGTATATTTGCCGCTCGCGCCGCCATATTGGAAAATATTGGAAAAATGGCGCCTAAAAACAGTACTAATTACACATAACACAAATTGTTATCAATAGAACCAGTCACTGGATATTCTGCTTTATACGTACTTAATTGTTTACAATATTATTTCAATATATTTTAATTGTTTGATTTGGAGGCATTACTGATTAACGGACATTATATAAAATATTTCCTGCAAAATTTCCAGCAAGTTCCATTATTATTTTAGTTATTATTACGAACCGAATGGGAAATATCGGTTTATGTTATTTTGCTGTTATTGAAACTTGAAGAATCGATAAATTCTGTAGGTACGTGGTATTAGGTTTTTTCTTTGTAATGTCATAAACTTGGTTACAGAATTCAATCACAACGAACATTGCATATATTCAAAAAGTTCAATAAAACAAAGTATAAAAATCGTAGGTTGATCTACTTAAGCTGTAATAAAATGAGGAATAACCTCATAATTTATACACGTTGAAAAATAAATTTCAAAAGATAAGCTCAACTTCAAACTTCGTCTATAATATTTTCATCAAAGAATTGTTTAAATTTTTTACACAATGATATTATGTCTGAGTTATATTCATTGGAAAACTGGTAACGAGTGAAATAAATTTTGTAGACAATTTGATAGGTGCTTATACTTGCCAGTAGTTGGTTTTTACCAATTCTGGACCCTCATCTCCCCCTTCCACTACCTCCAAACAAAATGGCCGCCAAGGGAGGGGCTATAAAAAATAAAAAATATGGTCAACATTATACTCTAATTAAACTAGAGCACGCCCCCAACACGTCTGCGTCGTCCAATCGGTCGTCAGAGGTTCCGTTCTCGAGATAGGTGGGGGTACCCTTTCCCAAAAAAAATGTCCAGCGTCGAGTGTGAGCTCAAATTAAACAGCATGTCTGCAGGAACACGCCCATGGCGTCCAATCGGTCGGCAGAGGTTCCTTTCTCGAGACGGGTGGGGGTACCCTTTCCCTATGAAAATTTCCAGCGTCGAGTGGGGCGTCTAATTAAACTAGAGCACGCCCCCAACACGTCTGCGTCGTCCAATCGCTCGTCAGACGTCCCGTTCTCGAGACGGGTGGGGGTCCCTTTGCAAAAAAAATTTTTCACAGTCGAGTGACGTCACTAATCAAACAGCATGGCCGCGGGAACACGCCTACATGCTGCGTTCGACTCCGGCTCGCTTCGTTCTCCGAGCAGGGAGGGGACTGGGGGCTTGTTAATATTTTACAAGGGGGCTTGCATGCGCTATCGGATCTACGCAAGATGCTCTATACGACACCATAAATACAATTATTAAAAAAATAAAATTCATAATTTTTCCAGAAAAAATGCAAAATTTTGGATTTCTTCAAGAGAGCTTAATGATTTGTTTTTTAATTACAAACAACTTTTCCCTCTTCACAAAATTCAAATATCTTTGAAAAAAAAATTTTTATTCTGCACCTACACCACATAAAAAATATCAAAAAACCCGTTACTCCCACCACCAAACTTCAAAAAATAATGATTTCTAAACCGAGTTCAAAATTCAAAAAAAACGACTTTTTAAAAATTTTCGAAAATGAAAACTCAAAATTTTGGAAATTTTCATTAGGGCGTTATTGTTTGTTACTTTATTGTTAACACATTTGGACTCTTGAAAAAAAATCAAATAACGAAAATTTAGTTTTGTTGTTAAAATTGAATTTATCAGAGTCACACACATAGACAATTACTGTACATATTTTGAAAAAAATTCTGAAAAGGCGTTAATATAATAATAAAGGGAAAAACTCACCATTTATAAAAAACATTCACATTTCAAACATTATTTCACCACACAAGCGCACACACCTAACCACAGACCATCTTAACAGTTTAACTGTCGAGCGTTTATAATAATATCTAATCTTATTCATAGTTTAGTCTATTCCAATCGAAAAAATAATAATTAAAAAATATTTAAACACTACCGACTTAGCCACACAACAGCGCTAAGTCAAATGGTATGTTGCAATATACACGCAATTTTCGACCTTAGTGTCTGGCAGATATTTTTTACAATCAGCCTACAGAACAGTGCGACTGACTCAGTCCGTGCGACGGTCGACAACATTAAATTAGCATAAACTGCGCGGGATGGCCAATATTGAAATTTTCGGACTTTGACGGATTTTTTGAAAAGCACCCGACGAAATTGATAATTTAGGAAAAATTTTAGAAGATTCAGAGAGGGCATCTCTTCCAGTTCACCCTACGCACGCGTGCATTTTCTTTGTAGCGACAGTGCGCCTCGAAAACGTGTCTTTTTCAAAAATTAAAAAAACTCTTTCGTTAATATTAGTTGATCAAAGCGAGCGCCATCTCATTGCAAACCGTTTTCACTTGAGGCGTTTTGCTGTCTTTCGAATATTTCACCAAATATTTCAAATTAAAGATTTTTATTTTTAGTCGAGATAAAAAAACGCTTGCGGCCCTGCCAAAAACGTGTTTATGTTTGCATGCAAAAAACAATTTATTGAATATCTCGAAAACGGTCCAACGGATTTTAACGTGGTTTTTTTCATTCGATAGCGGCCGAGTAGACGAAGCCTTTGCACTTTTCCGAAATGTCAAAAAGTCAAAGGGAGGCAGTAACAAGCCGAAAAGAAAAAAATGCATCATTTTTCCCTTTCCAATAACAGTGTTATCTTTGTACGTCTCTCCTGACCTTCTACAAAGTAATTTTGTAAACGAACAACAATGTAGTAAACAACTTGAAGCACGCAAGGACATTTTAAAAGTAAAAGCGGAAATAAAAAAGCAGTCAATAACCCGTATGCAAACACAACATTATTTAAGATTACTGAACTTTGCACAAAGATCTTTATGTACATATTAACCACATAGGCGCAATAAACTACAAGATATATGGATTTTTAAAAAACTATACATAAGTTAAAGACGTACCTACATAAAGGACTTGATACTTAATATAGCAAAACGCAATTAAGAAAAATAAAAATTGAGTTTCCACTTTAGAATTGCAAGGTCTTGCAACTCGAGGTGAGTTAATATTTATTACGTCTGTAAATATAAATGATTGCAAACGCAATTAATAGCAAGGTCTTGCAACTCGAGGTGAGTTAATATTTATTACGTCTGTAAATATAAATGATTGCAAACGCAATTAATAAAAAATAAAAATTATGTTTAATCTTTAGAATTGCAATTTATTACTACCCGTGGCGACTTAATAACTACTACGTCTGTAAAAATATTTTCTAGCAAAACACAACAAAATAAAAATGGTGTTTACATTCTACACCTGCAAGATATACACAATGCATGCGACCGTGGAATAATACATTTTTTTGAAAATGGTTTAGTATATAACCTACCGAGGTACAGCCACAATTATCAGTTGGTCTTTACGTGTTCACGGATCGTGTTTTGAACAACTTTAAACAACTTTAAACAATTCGGCATTATAAGTGTTTCAAAACAAAACAGCACATAAAGTTTTTTTTGCTTAAACAAGAATTGGATCGTTGGTTTTTATTGAATTGTCGTTTGAATAAAGTCAGCGCTACAAACGTGAAGTTTACGATAGTAATTTGAATACAGCATACAAGGTAAATATTTATTTTATTTAAATGATTTTAGTTCACATGCACACATACGCCCTAATCATCTCAGTTGTGTTTGATTTAGTATAAATAGATTTGTAACGATAGCTCTTTGTTTCAGTTCATTGTCAACTGAGGTATACGCACACACACACACACACACACACACACATAAAACAAAATGGAGAGCCTTAACCAAATAGGAGCGGGAACGTCTAAATCATTTAAGGCGTTCGTGAAATTGGAAACGTTAAATAAATGCGTTCCATACCATATTTTAAGCGTAAAACATATGAACACTACATTTGGAAAAAAGCTGGTTGTTGAAATAAAAAACGGAATAGTATTTTTACCCGAAAGATTCAACAAAATGCCCGAAGAAAATAAAAAATTTTTACTTGAAAGAAAGAACATCGCTCTTATTTATAAGGGCATGGAGAAACGTGGGCAGTATAACACTGCCATACTCCAATTCATTGACGTGAAGAAGAAAAAAAAGTCAAATCAAACAACTTATAGTGATGAGGACGTCAATGCTACTGCTGCTGCTACTATTACTGACGACGACGACGAAAACGACTGGCAAGTTGAACTTGACGACGAAGTAGAAGACGACAAAGAAGAATAAAAAGTTATAAGGTCGTGAACCGCAATATTTCTGTGTGTGTGTGTGTGTGTGAACTTTACGCGTTCAGACAATTTACAAATTGTATTTAAAAAAACGTGATAACAGTATATTATAGTACAGTCGCCAAATTCTGCGGATGAATATACATTTTTTTTTCAATAATAGTCGAAACAATGAAGTAGTGCATAAATTTGTTTTATTTTAAATATAATTTAAAAATGTTTAAGTGTACGCTGTGTGATAAAAGATTCACTAGACGCGATAATAGAAAAAGACATGAAATCGTTCACGCTGACATTTTTAAAGACGGCTTCCACGAATGCCTTGTGTGCGGATTGCAAATTTTACAAAGAGATGAATTAGAAACGCATTTGGCTCGCTCGCACAACGTTATAAAAGTGCCTGAAAAACCAGCCGACGCTTCAGTCGACGACGACGTTGTTGTTGTTCTAGACGCAATGAAACGACAACTGCAAACTGATGGTGGTGGTGATGATGCCGCTAATGAAGTGTCAACTTCATCAAAAAAACAAAAAACACTAAACACAATATTGTGCGAAGTTTGCGGTGTTGAAGTGTCGGCTGATTCGTACGGCGCGCATCAAAGGAGCAATGGCCATAAAGAAAATATTTACGTGCGTCTTTACGACAATATAGAAGTGTCAAAATTTGCTTTCAAAAAAAAAATAGTATCGTACAAAATTAACAATCAAAATTTCAGTCATTTGAGTATCGAAGAGTTTTTCGAAAGCAATCGGGCCGCGATCGTTGACTTGCTAAATTTAAATCTAGAAAAACACATTACTGTTAAAGGAAATTTCGAACTGTTTGCTAATTATTTCATTTTGAAAAAAGACGAGATCGTGACCGAACTCAAATCCTTTAATACAAGAAACGTCATCTTTAACGCCGGCACAGACATTGATGCCGCCTTAACGGACTTCAAAAACAAAATTATAAAAAAATCAGAGGAGTTTCAGGAGCGCGATTCGGGTTGGTCTTTGCAAAAGATCGCCTACATGGAACTCAATATAATGAAATATAACCCTCTGCGCGCTTCTTCCTATATTGACTTACCGAAAAAAATCAAAGAAAAAAAATGTTGCGTGAATGTGCAAAACGTTAATGATCACGCGTGTTTTGCTTGGGCCATCGTCAGCGCACTGTTTCCAGCACTTCATCACAGCGATCGCATTACATCTTATCCGCACTACAGTACAGTTTTGAATTTAGAGGGATTAGAGTTCCCTATGACGATGAAAAATATTAAAAAGTTTGAAAAATTAAACAATTTTGTTAGCGTGAACGTTTTCAGCCTCGACGAGCGTTGTAATATAGTAGGTCCTCTGTACAGCACTCAAGAGAAAAAAACTAACCATGTAAATTTGCTATATTTAAGCGATGACGTGTCAAGCAACAACCACTATGTATGGATTAAGGATTTATCAAGATTAGTGTCTTTGCAGTTGAATAAGGACGGTCATAAGAAATTCATTTGTGATTGCTGCTTGGTGTATTTCGATAGTGAAAGTTTGCTTGAACGGCACTGTGTATTCGACTGCGGTAAAGTAAGGGTAAAGTTACCTACGGAAGAATTGAAAAAAGATCGTTTAGGACGCGAAAGTCCGGGCAACATAATAAATTTTAAAAATTATGAAAGGAAAGAATTACTGCCTTTCGTGATTTACGCCGACTCGGAAACGGTCCTAAAGCCAATTCACACGGTAATGCCCGACTCTACCCGCTCGTTTACGGTGCCGTTGAAGCAGCACGTACCGCATAGTTTTTCCTACTATATAAAGTGCGCTTATAATGAATCGCTGTCTAAATTAGAAATCTTTAACGGTCGCGACTGCACAATAAATTTTATACAAAGTCTTGTGCAGGACGCTAAAAATATATATAAAATTTTAAATCAGGTAGTTCCCTTACGTGAACTCAAAAGCGAAGAGATTGAAAATTTGCGCAAAGACACTTGTCATATCTGCGAGAGGAGTTTTTCAGTCGAAGAGAGTGATTCTATTGTTTTGGATCACTGTCATCTGACTGGAGAACCTCGCGGATATGCTCACAGTGTTTGCAATTTGAATTATCAAACACCAAAATTTATTCCGGTTTTTTTCCACAATTTAAGTAATTTTGACAGCCATCTTTTTATTAAACAGTTGGCTTCGGTGTGCGATGACATTTCGGTTATACCCATCAATAAAGAAAAATATATTTCGTTTAGTGCAAAATTTCCTTTGTCTGATGATGATGATGATGATGATAATAATGATAATTCTGACGACTACGCGAACGTGGACGCTGAAAATCATTTCAAAAATAAAAAAAAGCGTGTTGAATTGAGATTTCTGGACTCGTTTCGTTTTCTTTCATGCAGTTTGAGCAAATTGGCAAAAACGATGCGGGAAGTAGACTTTGTCGAGCTCAGAAAACAATATCCAAACACGGAACAATTTCAACTGGTCACAGGCAAAGGAATTTTTCCATACGAATATGTCACTTCGCTCGACGTCTTAAACGAAACGGAACTGCCGCCCATAGAAGCGTTTTACTCTGAGCTAAACGATGAAAATATCACAGAGGAGGAATACGAACGTGCGAAAAAAGTATGGACGGTTTTCAAGTGTGAAACCTTGCTCGACTACTCTAATAACTATTTGAAAACCGACGTACTCCTCCTCTGCGATATCTTTGAAAAATTCCGCCAGGTAGAGCGTGCAACATACCAACTCGATCCGGCTTGCTATTACACGCTCCCAGGATTATCGTGGGACGCAATGTTGAAGTACACCAATGTCAATTTAGAACTAATGTCGGACATTGACATGGTGCACTTCGTTCGCAAGTCGTTGCGCGGCGGAATATCGAGCTGTGTTAAACGCCACTGTGTGGCTAATAATAAACACATGAAAAATGAGTACAACCCCAACTTGCCGTCCTCATTTATTATCTATTTAGACGCGAACAATCTTTATGGTTATGCTTTAAGCCAGCCATTACCGACAGGAGGGTTTAGCTGGCTGACCGAGGATGAAATTAAAAATTTTGACGTAGAAAATTTCGACGACGACAGTGAAAGTGGTTATTTTCTAGAGGTAGACTTGGAATATCCGACGCATTTGCATGAAAGCCATAACGACTTTCCATTTTGCGCCGAGAAAAAAATTCCACCGACCGCTAAATCGACACAGACAAAATTACTGACTACACTGGACGACAAAGACCGTTACATACTGCACTACAGATACCTTAAACAGTGTTTAGAGCACGGACTCGTGTTGAAAAAAATTCACCGAGTGTTGAAATTTTCTCAGTCAAAATTTTTGAAAACATACATCGACCGAAACACGGAGTTGCGCGCTCTTGCCGAGTCCGATTTTGAGAAGGATACGCTAAAATTGAAGAACAACGCGTGCTACGGAAAATCCATTGAGAGCGTAGAAAAGCGTGTGGACGTGCGTTTGGTGTGTCGTTGGGAGCGCCAAGGGAAAAAGCGGGGAGCCGAGCATTTCATCAGCCAGCCGAATTTCCATTCCATAGCCATTTTTGACAGCGAGCTGGCAGCCGTGCAAATGAATCGACTCAGCGTAGAGTACAACAAACCAAACTACATCGGCGCAGCAGTTCTAGACCTGTCCAAGTGTTTGATGTACGACTTTTTCTACAATTATTTGAAAAAAAAGTTCAAATTCAATCTTGTATATTCCGACACGGACAGTTTTTTGCTCGAGGTGTTCACCGACGACATATACGAAGACATCAAAGCCGACCTGCTGCACTTGTTTGACACGTCTAATTTTCCCGCAGACAACGAGTACGGTCTTCCGTTGGTGAATAAAAAAGTTGTGGGTAAATTCAAATTTGAGACAGCCGAGAATTTAATAGTAGAATACGTTGGTTTGCGCTCCAAAATGTACTGTTTCAGACTGTTTGGTAGCGCAAATCATTGTCACAAGAGAGCAAAGGGTGTGAAAACTAATGTTGTCGACAAACAATTAACGTTCGACGACTATTTGCACTGTTTGCAGAGCGGCGAAACTTTGATGTGTCAAATGTGCGTGTTTAGGTCTGTAAAACACGAGGTGCAAGTACAGAAAAACAATAAAATCGCTCTCAGTGCTGCTGACGATAAGAGACATTTGTTGGAGTACTCTCACGAAACTCTAGCGTGGGGTCACTATAAACTCAATCAGTAAAAAACTATGTGCTTAGTGTGTGAGAGAGAGAGAGAGCGATTAAAACAATGTAACATTGGCTCCATAGACTATTTAAAAGCGTATTGTTTAATAATAAGACAATTTTTAGTATAATAATTGAATTCTAGTTTATAACTGGTTGGAGTGGTGGTGGTATAGATTTTAGTTTTATTTTTAATAATTGGTGTTGGGATATTATATTTTTTCACAAATAAAAAAAATAAAAGATTACATTTTTTCTTTCTATAATATAAAAACCCCTCTTTTCCCCATTCCTTGTTCAGTTGTCTTTAAAGTGTTTAAAAATAAAGAGTGTGTGTGTGTGTTGATAGCAATCAAAATGAAATTGGTACAGCAGCCCGTCAAAATTGAAATTCTAAATCTAGATCAAAAAAGTGAAAATTCAATAATTAAAAAAAAACACGGGATTTTACTTCCCGACACCATAAGATGCATTATTGTGGGTCCGTCAAATTGCGGGAAGACCAACGTAATGGTTTCCTTGTTGATCGACAGCAACGGACTAAAGTTTGAAAATGTATACGTATACTCGAAATCTCTGCAACAGGAGAAATATCGACTGCTTGCAGAGATCTTGAGCGGCGTCAGTGGAATGGGCTATTACACCTTTACCGACAGTGAAACAATAATGCACCCGAACGAGGCAAAGCCGAATTCAATTTTTATTTTCGACGATGTGGCGTGTGAAAGTCAGAGCAACATTCGCGAATACTTTAGCATGGGACGACACGCTAGCGTCGATAGTTTTTACCTATGTCAGTCGTACAGTAGAATACCCAAACAGCTCGTCAGAGACAATGCTAATTTTATTGTGCTCTTCAAGCAAGACGACATGAACTTGCATCATGCTTATGATGATTATGTCAACACCGATATGACTTTTCAAGAGTTTAAAAATCTCTGTGTCAAGTGCTGGGCGGAGAACAAGTACAATTTTTTCGTAATCGATAGAGATTCGGATCTGAACGCCGGTCGATACAGAGTGAATTTTGACAAATTTATAGCCGTGAAACAGCAAGTATAAATATACACGTCCCGTTCAATTATTACGCAGTTGTGCTTCTGTCGTGCGCTCCGGTGACATGATGAAGAAGAATAAAAGCGAAATTTCCCTGCGTAAGCGATTGCGAAGAGCCATTAAATCCGTTAGAAATAAATATAATATCATAAAATCGGGTGTTTTTGAGCAGAGCAGATGTGCAGAGACGCAATTGAAACCGCTCTTAGGTCCTATTAAAATTCTAATAGATCGTGTAAAAAAAGAACAAGAAGAAGATGAAGAAGAACGGAAGTTTCTTAAGAGAGAATTAAAATTAGACGAAACTCCACGGAAACTGTCCTCGACGACGACGACGACGACGACTGCTACAAGAACCGCTTTGAGCCGTAAACTTGATTTTCAAGCACCGATATCGTCTAGTACACCTACCGCCACTACCACTGTCACCAAGCCGATCACTCCAAATCTTTCGGAAACATATTTAAATGGAAAACCTGTAAGTCAAAAAGACTACGTTTACGGAGTTAAATATGTAGACGAGGAAGAAAATGATGGCGACGAAAATGCAGGCAAATACATGATTGGAGATAAGGAAATACGTTTTCTTGAAAACGATTTTGTAGTCGGTAAATACAAGGTCGACGGTACTGTGGGACTTTATGAATTGATTTTTATGAAAAAACCTGAAAATTATACGCGACAGGATAGGGCAGTATACGCGCAGCTTTTAAAATATACAGGCGCACATCTAAAAACAGATGGTAAAATAAAATCTAACCAGGGTTTTAAATATAAAAATATAATCGCACCTCTGTTTGCAAACAAAAATGACGAAGAAACTGAAACAACAACAGGATCAGTTGCAGCGACCGGTAAGGGAATGTTTTTAAAAATGAACCGAAACAAGACGAAAGAGTATGTGTATTGGAATAATTTGAACGAATTGGTAGACAGACTGAAATTGTTGTACGGTTCTCAAGAAGCTGGCAATACGTCACATCACAACGAAATAGTTTCAATCATAGAAGAACTGAAGGAAGCAAACATTATTGTATAAATTGAGTTTTGTTTACCGTTCGATCGTCAGTGCGCTTTCAACATGCCCGTGGACAAGTTTGGAAGACACAGTAGACGTCGGCAGTGGAAATTAATTCACGATCCTCCTCCTCCTGTTCTCCCTTCTACACTCGGCTTTAAAATTGTAGATAATAATTTAGACTTTAATGGCAAAAAACTGACAAATGTCGGTGATCCGACAGACCAACAGGACGCTGTCACGATTGAATATTTAAACAATAAATTAATAAGTCTGATGAACCATTTTATCGACAATACAATACCCCTATCGATACAGAATTTTTTGAGAACATGTCGCGGACATTTTTTGATTCGTCTGTTCAGTCGCGATGCTAAATTAACACCCGAAAATCATTATACTCTAACCGAAGGATTCGTAGAGTATATATTCGGCGAGGAGTGCGACGGAATGGAAATACGGTCTATAAGAACGTCGCCCGTGGACGCGAATATATTCATCAACGATAAATTGTATTCGACGCTTGAATCGACTATAATCCACACCGGTGATCGCATAAAATTTTCAGCTAGTGCACGAACGGCGGCGTTAAAAATTAAAGACAGGGTTACGCTAGGCGTGGAAATATACCTACGCTATCCGTTATTAAGCGAGTGAAATGTTCTCAATCAATAGACATAGCAGAGATGTTGACATAGCAACTACTAAAGACTTGATAAGCGCAGAACGTGCGGCGAGAACAGTTTACGCTAATCTAAGAAAAAGCACTGCTAAAGTTGAATTGTACAAAAGAAAACAGCTTATACAGGTCAATAATTTGTCACTTACGAGAAAAAATAAAAGGAATATTCAATATGATAATACACAACAGAATAAAACAGCCTTATTGCAAAATATCGGTACAAAAAATAAAAAAAATGGTCGTGGTGGGGATGATAACGTTGATGATCTTAATATTAGCAACGATTATCAAGAACCATCATCACCACCACCACCACCACCACCACCATCGCCGGTGAGATTTCTTAGCATTATGGAAACTCGATATGAAACGGAAGAAGAAGAAGAAGAAGAACCATTAATTAGACGTTTTGTTAACAAACTTCCACGACTGTCGGCTTCGAGCGTAGCGAAAAAGTTGAAGAAAAAAGGTGACGTGTCGACGGCTTTGAATTTTACGCGCTATCTCCACCAAGCATCTGACGAAGATGATGAAATAATAGACATTTTACATAGAAGTTTAAAAACGTCGCGTGTCAGTCGATTTCTATCACGCAGCTATAATGACGAATTGACGCCACCTCAACCGTTGACGACATTATCTTCATCGGCATTATCATCATTATCGTCGTCGTCGTCGTCGTCGACTATAAAATATTTTGCCAACGAGTCCAGCAGTAGATTGGAACCTATATTAACCAACACAAACTTGAAATTAGCGTCTGTTGTCAAAGAGAGAGCGCAGAGAGCATTTAAGACAACGCTGCTATCGAAAATACAACGCAGAAAACTTTTTTTAAATCCTATATTTTACAATGAAACGCGGTCGTCTTCGAACGCGAAATAACACCGCCATCAACAACAACAAGGACAACAACGTCAAATTATCGCAAAAAGCCTCTGCAGAAAAAATTATAATTGTCAACGAGCTGCACAAGCCGGCGAGAAAGAACTATCGCCGCAGACGTGTGATCGTAAAGGGTCTGTACGACCTGTATCAGGCCGATCTCGCCGAAATGATTCCGTACGCCGGCGTGAACAGCAACTACAGATACATTCTCACCGTAATCGATGCGTTTTCAAAGTATGCGTGGACGCAACCGCTGAAAAGTAAACGTGGAAAGGAGGTGGCGGACGCAATGTTGAAAATTCTAAAAAAACTTAAAAAACCACCTCGTAATCTGCAAACTGACAACGGAACGGAATTTTACAATTCAAATTTTCAAAATTTAATGAAAAAATATTCCATCAATCACTATTCGAGCTTTAGCAATTTAAAGAGTAGCATTGTCGAGCGCTTCATAAGAACACTGAAGGCGCGACTGTGGAAACGCTTCAGCATCGAAGGTAATTACAAGTGGCTCACGGTGTTGCCGAACATTGTAGCCGACTATAATGACACTAAACACAGAACGATAAAAATGAAACCCAGACAGGTTAATGAAAAAAATGAAAAAAAGTTATTAAAGACCGTCTACTCTAATTTAAAAACAATTGACGTGAGAAAACAAAAAATACACGTCGGCGATCGCGTACGCATAAGTAAATACAAACATTTGTTCGACAAAGGCTACCTGCCCAACTGGACTACTGAAGTTTTTACTGTGTCTAAAGTAAAACTGACCACCAATCCGCGCACTTATGAGCTGGTCGACGCAAACAATACACCGATTAAGGGCGGCTTTTACGAGGAGGAAATTCAAAAAGTGCCCAATCACAACAATGTCTATTTGGTGGAGAGAGTCTTGAGAACGAAAGGTAACAGATTGTACGTTAAGTGGTTGGGCTTCGACAACAGTCACAACTCGTGGATAGACAAGAAAGACGTGGTATAGTTTTTTTTTTGAAAAATGACTTTTAGAATAAAAAGGGACATTGCGAGCACACACACGCAGTTGAGTATAAAAGATGATCGTTTACCGTTCCACAAGTGATAAAGTTAGCGGACGTGGACTTGTCAACACGTTAATCAACAAACTCCCGTTTGAATTACACATCCCCGGCTACAGCTATTGCGGACCCGGAACAAAGTTAAAGGAACGTTTGAACAGAGGCGATTTGGGTGTGAATCGATTGGACGAAGCGTGCAAAAAGCACGACATAGCTTACGCAAACACAAAGGATTTAAAAGAACGTCACACAGCCGACAGAGAGCTACTCGAGAGCGCTTGGAATCGCGTCAAAGCCAAAGACTCCAGTTTAAGTGAAAAAACTGCCGCGTGGCTTACGACAAACGCTATGAAAATTAAAACTAAACTCGGCATGGGCAGAAAAGGAAAAGAATGTCTGCTGCTTCTTCCGCAGGCGCAGGTGTTAAACGCAGACGCATCAGTAGGCAAAGAAAAGCAAAATCAGCCGGAATACGGAGAAGGAGAGGAAGAAGTGTGAAAACTAGAAAATCTAACATCAAGAACGATCTTATTAAACGAGCACAGCTAGAACTGGATACAATTAACTCGACGGGCGTAAACAAATATGCAAATGCTGCAATAAAAAATAATGGTGAATCTCGCGTGATACCCGTACCCAAGACGGGAGGATTTTTACCGCTAATCCCGCTCTTTGCCGGTCTGTCGGCGTTGGGAGCTCTGGCCGGCGGAGCTGCGAACGTCGCCAAAACCGTCATGGACACCAAGGCGGCCAGAGATAAACTCTCCGAAGCGAATCGTCACAACGAAACAATGGAAGCGATAGCGCTCGGCAAGAAAGGAAGCGGTCTCTACTTGAAACCCTATCGGCGAGGCTACGGTCTTTATTATAGACCTTACCGGCCGGCGGCAACGGCTTCAAAAAACTTTTAAAAACGTTACCGAAACACGCGCTCACCGATGCGGAAATCAAACGCTATGCTAAAATATTACGCATCAAGTTCTTCAGAGGCGTGTACATGAGAAACGCGCTGCCTAAAAAACCGAAAAAGAACGAGAGCGCTGTAGTAAATTTAGATGATAGAGACGGTCCCGGGACGCATTGGGTCGCGTATAGAAAAATCGGTAAAAATGTACAGTACTTTGACAGTTTCGGCAACTTGCAACCGCCGAAAGAGCTCGCCGTCCACTATTTGAAAGGTTGCAACATAGTATATAACTACGAGAGAAAACAGAAATTCAACTCAGTTTTGTGCGGACATCACTGCTTGTTTTTCCTATTAGAAACTTGATGTCGTTCACGTTCACCCTGAGCGGAGCCGAATCGGTGTTGAGCAGTCTGTTCTATCCGGCGATCGTGCTCGACGAGAGCGAGGAATATCAACTGGGACTGATTGAGTTTGAGTCGTGGCACTCGATTCCAAATATTGATGAGACCAACAATAAATTTGTCTACCAGGATCCAGACTTTCCTGACAATAGGAAAACGATCGAGATACCGAAAGGGGCGTACGATATCAATGATATCAACAACTACCTTGTCGAAGAGTTGAAAAAAGTGAACAGAACAATTAGAATCAAGGCAAACAACAACACGTTGAAAACGGAAATAAAGAGCGATGTGATTATAGACATCGGCGCCGAAGGTAGTGTGGGATCTTTGCTGGGTTTCAGCATGACACGTCCGATGCTGGAAGCAAACAGTGCACACAAAGCAGATTTTAATGCACATATTTCAAAAATAAACGCCGTCAGAGTGAAGTGTAACATTGTCAGCGGATCCTATTTAAACGGACAGCCCGAGCACACTCTCTTTCAGTTCTATCCACAAGAGGAGCCGGGCTATAAGATATCCATTACGCCGAGAAACGTCATTTATTTGCCGATAAATCGTCGTGTTATAGACAACGTGACCGTTACTATTGTAGACCAGAACGATCGATTAGTGAATTTCAACGGCGAGCCTGTCACTGTGCGTTTACATCTGAAACGCATGTAAGATGGGTATATATTACGGAGATTATAAACTTCAACAAAGGTCAAATTACGCCAGTCTAGCGTCGTCCACTGAATCGATAACAGCGAAAAAAACAGCACAAGCAGCACCGAGTGTAAAGAAAAGTAAGAAGGTGATAAAAAAGACAGGATTCGGTCAGAAAAAAATAAAAATAAGTCAGAAAAAGCAAAAAAATCAAATTAATAAAAAGAATTTAAATTTTCTAAAATCGATCGGACTTGAACTGAAATAAAAAAAAATGCAAGACATTCTGGCCGTCGACTTTCCGATAGTTCTAGACGAAAGTATAGACTCGATTCGCGTTCACTCACAGGAACCGTTTAACACCAATCAATTAAAGTCTAATGATGAAATCCGCATAGCAATTCAAAATCAGGATGCCATCACGTTTCCTCACGACAGCGTGCTCGAAGTGCGCGGGAAATTGATCGACGAAGACGATGGAAAAGCAGAAAATTCGAGCATCATCAACAACGGAATAGCGCATCTGTTTGAGGAAATTCGCTATGAATTGTGGGGCATGCCAATTGACTCTACTAAAAACGTAGGCATCACGGCCACCATGATCGGCTATGTGTTGCACAGTCCAGACGACGTGAGAGCACTTTCAAACTGCGGTTGGGATTTAAGCTCAAATAAAAATGCCGACTTGTTAGATTCGGAGGGAAACTTTAGC
The DNA here is from genome assembly GCA_963575645.1 of Xanthostigma xanthostigma. NCBI lineage: Eukaryota > Metazoa > Arthropoda > Insecta > Raphidioptera > Raphidiidae > Xanthostigma > Xanthostigma xanthostigma. Next base: position 22,862,807 of record OY754468.1, read on the forward strand.
GTCAGCATACCTTTGAAATACATTTTGGGCTTCGCACACGATCACAAGAGAGTGATGGTGAACGGTAAACAAGAATTGATATTGATACGTAAGCGAGACGATAATTCGGCAATTTTAACAACTGCAGCAGCTCAAGGACAAATTCAAAAATCGAGCAAAATAGAATTAACGTCCATTAAGTGGAACGTGCCCTATATTATACCGTCTAACGATATGAAAATTAAACTCTTGAAGACGGCAAACAAAAATAAAAACATCGTGTTCAGATCGTGGGATCTGTACGAATATCCTGCGCTGCCGACGTCTACAAAACACGTATGGACCGTGACGACCACCAATCAAGTCGAAACGCCGCGTCTGATCATTGTGGGTTTTCAAACGAAACGCTACGGCACTCAACTAAAGGACAGCAGCGTCTTCGATCACTGTAAACTGCGGTTGGCAAAACTCTTTTTAAATTCCGAAGCGTATCCCTACGAACCGCTCTCTATGAATTTCGAAAAAAATGACTTCAACATTGTATACGAAAAGTATCTCAAGGGACAGGAAATCTATTTTTATGGAAATAAAAACGCGCCTCTTTTGAATAAAAACGAATTCAAAACAAAATCACCGCTAATTGTTTTCGATTGCTCGCGACAACCGGAAGCCATCAAGAAGGGCGTTGTAGATATCAAATTGATGATCGAAGCTTACGAAAATTTCCCCCCAAACACAACAGCGTACTGTTTGATTATACACGATAAACTCTTCACCTATCATCCCTTACAAAATACGGTCGCAAAAATTGTGTAATGTCTTGTAAAACGGGAATTTGTGACGTTCAGTTCGTCGTGGGCAACGGGCATGAATACTTTGCAAAGGAATTGGCATTTTGCAATTTGTTTAGTGAAAGTGTAGAACAAATAGTGTTCGGGCCGCCGTACGAAAAACGTTTACTCGACGCGAAATATAAAAAACAAAATGCTTACAATAAACGAAAAATAAACGGTCTCGATTGGAATGATGGCGACCGCGACAGCGTAGGCGTTGAATATAGCGAACTGAAGAAACATTTGACTAGGATTTTTAAAGGTTCAAAGCTGATTTTCGTCAAAGGACTTGAGAAACAAAAATTCTTAAAAGAAAACGGGCCAGAAGATTTAGTCTATGTGGATTTAGAGTGTCTGAACTGTCCTCCGTTGAAAGTATTGTCTCTGTCTTCAAAATATGAGAGCGTCTGTAAAACAGTCTCGCATACAAACATGAAATTTGCAAACAATTGTGCATGCAAGAACGTGTTCAAACTGCGAAAATATGTTTCTGAATTATGTACGCGCCAAACATTATGAGCTGGAGGGAGAAAAAAGCTGCATATATATTACAAAACATTAACTTTAAATAATTCAGTCTTTAGCAAGAATGAGTGCATTCAGCAACGTTATGAGCGATGATAGCGTTGATAAATGGTGCGTTGGATCTGTGCCCGTTCGATCGACCGCGACCACTTTACAAGAAATTCTCGGCGTAGAGCTGTTCAATCAGAGCAGGCGTTTTTTGGCTCTCTCTGCGGAAAATAAACGAAAATTAGAAGAATGGGGATTTGTCTTTGACGAAAATAACGTTGCACAGCAAACACCCACTCCTTGGAAGCAGGGTATACGATTTTTAAAAACAGATCCGCGTCAAGTGCGATTCGTTTTGGACGATGGGCGTATAGTTTTTGAAGTGTTTATCAAAAATACTTACTATGAAAAAATGTTTATGCTCAGCGTTACTGATAGAAGAGCACTCGAAAAATTATACGAAAAATTGCACGGGTATTTGAAGCGATTGAAACTGTTGAACGTCGATATAAATTTCCGCGAAGATATTAACAGTCTTGCGCATAAACTGCAACGAAATTTAACAATTGATCATAACGAAACGACGAGCACAACAGCAGCTGTCGAGACGGATTTCAACAGAAGTGTTGGCGACACGGTGAAGAAGGGAAGGGTAACATCAGACTGTCATTAGATGTGTTATAACACGATTCGTAGCAAGACAGCGAACCAGTGTGCAAGGTTTTGTTGAAACATGACTACTTCTCCGAATATATTTCGGTTTTACAACTCTGACTCAACGGCGACGACGACGACGATGATGAATTCATACGATGTGAATATTAATGACTACAACGCAACGATTGAGAATGCTGACAAGGGGAGAGGTGAAGACATCGTAGAGTTTCCATTGGTGTGCAACGAAGAGTTTACAATCGAAAATACGAGTGCTACGTCTGAGGTATCAACACTTGCTTCGTCTCTGTCGGACTTGGGCGCATTGAACTCTAGAACGCAACTTTTGATGCAAAACATCTTCTTTATCGACGCAAAACGAAATAAATACGTCAACGTGGGTTGGTTGCCCTCTCAAGGCTTTCAAGCAACGCTCGAACTGCGAGACTTGAAAACAACAAGCATTTTTCTGGATCAAAACGATTGGTGCGCGCTGATGCTCTTGTGCAACTATGTTAACAAGTACTTTAACGACGTCGCTCATCGTCGATTTTACTCAGTGATTGGTGGAAACGTGGAAATTAAAGAAGTCTATCTAAAGAACATAAAACATTTAAAATTTAAAAGAACAACTTCTCCCAGTTCGCTGATTTTATCAAAAGATCAGTGGGAATGTTTATTAGAACTAAAAGACAATGTGAATAGTTTATTGTGTTCTTACGTTTACTATTCAAAAAACATTAATTTATATTATAATACGTATTTAGATAAGTGCAAGCTGCTAAATTGTTTACGCTTAAGCAGCAACGATTTTTTTATTCCTAGAGATATATTACATACTATTAATTATGAAAGATTATTTTATGAGCTACCTATAGTTTGTAGTGAAAAAATTCTTTCTGACATTAATAGTAGTAGCAGTAGTTTTAATTAAGAAAATGAATAAAAAAAAAGTGTGTTTTAACGATAAGGTAAAGATTAACTATATGGTTTGTTGGAATTTTGCATATCGTAAAGCGCGGGTGGGAATATGGGAACAGATTGCTAGAGATCGCGATCGATTTAAAAGAAGAATTGAAAAAGTCTCTCATATTCTCACTCCGGTACTGAAAATTAAAAAGAAACAATTATAGTAGAAAATTTAAAAATTAAAATTATTTTCGAAACAACTGAAGATAGAGTAGATGATTCAGACGAAGACTACGACGACGACGAAGATTACGAAAACGACGAAGGCTTTGAAGATGATGGAAATTATGATGACACCGGTGATTATGACGATTTTGAAATGCATGGTATAAACATATAAAATTAGATTTAAGCAATTTTTAATGTATTGATTTTTTTTACAATAAATATATTTAAACGTAATACTGCGTTTTTATTAAAAAAATACCTTGGGGAAAATTTATATTTCAGATATTAATATTAGAGAAATGTGTAGTCGACATTCAGTGTTACAATGGCAGTCGCCGAGTGGAGAACATTCTTCACGTTTGCAGTGTGTGGTTTGGTGAGCGCATATGTAATTGCAGACCTCATAATTTTAGATTTTTGGGTTTCGGATTTAGACAACAAATGCGGATCGATTTTGAAAATAAACAGTACCTACAGTCGAATGTTTCATAAATTTCAAGTGGAAAATGTTGAATATGTAATCGATGCAATGGGAAAAGTCAATAGTACATTGAATGATTTCCAAGAACAACTCAATCGATCGACCACGCATCTGTTCGGTCTACTGACTTGGAACGTGCATTACTTGAGACAGAACATAAGCGTCTTGATGGAAACGTGTATAAATTGTACATCTAATAATTAAGAGAGAAAGAGAGAGAGATGATGAAAAAAAATAAAGGTGTTGGGATACTTGTTATAAAACATGTGTTACCGTCCGGGTGCTTTTCAGTTTGTCAATTGAAGCGATTGAATATGGGATACTTAAACATCGTTAAAGATAAACTGAACTCGTTGCTGTTTGGCGAAAACGCCTACCGCATCAAGTGTCCGAGAACTGTGCAACATTTTAAGAATTTCAAAGACAAATATGAGGACGTTGCTGTCGCCGAGTCTTTCAAGCTGATTGATAACAAAAACGGTTCACACTATGCGAATTGCGTGTGGGCTGACGATAGAACGAGATGCGGACCAGATACCTGTCAGTGTGTTGGAATCGATAGAGAAATTGCATCTGTCGAAAAATTGATAGATCATTACAACGACTACTTCTCCGTCTATCCTCGAAAAAATGCGAATAAAGAAACAAGCACAGACATGCAATCTCAATAATAATAATGAATAAACCTGTTAGTTTTTAAGATGATCTTATAACGATATATTATTTATGAATAAATAAAAAATCTTTTTAAGATATATTATGTTTTATTTTAACATCTTTATGTTCCTATCCCACATACAACAGACAGCGACCGATGCAGACTCGTTAACGCATGCAAGCCCCCTTGTAAAATATTAACAAGCCCCCAGTCCCCTCCCTGCTCGGAGAACGAAGCGAGCCGGAGTCGAACGCAGCATGTAGGCGTGTTCCCGCGGCCATGCTGTTTGATTAGTGACGTCACTCGACTGTGAAAAATTTTTTTTTGCAAAGGGACCCCCACCCGTCTCGAGAACGGGACGTCTGACGAGCGATTGGACGACGCAGACGTGTTGGGGGCGTGCTCTAGTTTAATTAGACGCCCCACTCGACGCTGGAAATTTTCATAGGGAAAGGGTACCCCCACCCGTCTCGAGAACGGAACCTCTGCCGACCGATTGGACGCCATGGGCGTGGTCCTGCAGACATGCTGTTTAATTTGAGCTCACACTCGACGCTGGACATTTTTTTTGGGAAAGGGTACCCCCACCTATCTCGAGAACGGAACCTCTGACGACCGATTGGACGACGCAGACGTGTTGGGGGCGTGCTCTAGTTTAATTAGAGTATAATGTTGACCATATTTTTTATTTTTTATAGCCCCTCCCTTGGCGGCCATTTTGTTTGGAGGTAGTGGAAGGGGGAGATGAGGGTCCAGAATTGGTAAAAACCAACTACTCTTGCCAAAACACTGTAATAAAATTATAATAATGATTTTTGTAACTTAGCATAAGGGTCTTACATAACATCGTATATATTAAAGCTGAAAAATTGGACTTTTGGTCGACTTTTATTTTTATAGAAATTTGCAATTTTAGACGGATTTTTTTGAAAAAAAATCACCACCCGGGGCCGATATTTCTACGTCTCAACGTCGCATTGTCGATTCTTGCATTTGAGTGGGGGCTCGGCGGTGATTTTTCGCCCGGGGGTCTGCATTTGTATCTTTTAACACGGTGACGATTTTTTAAACGCTCGCCTAAAATCGAGAAAAAATCGCTCGCCGTTCAATTTTATCGGAAACTGACGACATTTTTGACCTCTTTCGACCGAGTGCGAGCGCGGACGGTTTTCGGCCGAATTTCGGCCGACTTTTGTCGAAATAAAATTTTCCATAAGATTAACCCGGCGCGGGAAATCGCTCATTACTCGGCCGATATTAATCGGACGACGTAGAGACCCGTCTCAAACGATGCAGAATAAAAAAGTCAAACTAGAAAGTACAAAAGAAACGCTCAAAACGACTTTTTTATAGTCATTTATGCGCCGACAAAATCGCCAAAATTGCTTTTTTTTCCAAATTCTTAGACGGTGACTAGGTAAAAGTGCCTAGGATCATTGGAAAATTTTCAAAAGATCACAGTCTAACTTAAATACGATTTTAACATGCGACGACGAATCGAGTTTTTAATTAAATTTACGTCGCCGACACTCCATTAGTGTGACTGAGATGAAACATTTATAGCATGGTTTAACTTGATTCGTTAAGCAATAGCGTTTTGTTCTAAAAAAGTATGCGTTCAAAAGATTTTTCGGCTGTTCCAGCGAAAGCGAGATCTGACAGATGGTTTTTTTTTATAAACCGTGGAAATTAAGACTTAAAATCGAGATACCTAATAAAAATGTCATAAATTATCGAATTTTAAAAGCAATCATTCAGATAATACATCGTTATTTGTTGGTTTTTGCACGGATATTTTTGTGTCATATAATTTATTATCGATTCATCCGAGCCGAAGATTAACTGAACGCTCTCATTTTACTTTGACGTTTGAATTATTAATAAACAAACGACTGTCTAAATTTGGAGCTGTCATTTATCATTTTAAATGAATAATTTGGCTTTATTAAGGATTTTGAATCGAAAATGGTTATCGATATTATGTACATTGAAACATATAAAATATTCAATTATACGCCAGACACCGGATAAATCGATATTAATTGAGATCTATTCAAAATAGTAATTTCGGAGGAGCTAGCATTTGAGCTGTGAGTTCGACAGAGACAGAACATTATTCGAATTTCTTTTTTTTTTGGACATTTATTTGACGTTTAAATTTAAAACAATTGTTTTTGTGTCAAAAATACATTTCATAAAATTTTATGCATTTTATGACGGGAAATAATACAGGTTAGTAAGTTAACAAATCATTTTAAATCTATTACAAATACGTGCTAAATACATATTATGCCTATTAATAAATCAAAAATTATATTTTAAACATTTTGTAATATGACAGCTAAAAATTAGGTTATAATATTATTCTGTGTCCGTATACACTCAGTCGGGTTTCTGTATTTTAAATCGAGATATGTAATCAAATATTGTGATAGATTATTATATATACATTGTAGGGCGGTTTTCTATAGTGCACTTAAGTAAGATTTTATTAACTTTAATTTTGAAAAGCTTCTTTCACATGAAGCCACCGAAACAGGGGCGCCGACTCCGTGGGTTTTCGAAGGCTCTAGCACCCACGGGTGATAAATAGACCATAGACGCATCAAAATTAATTGGTAATCGGCATTGAGAAAAAATTACTTTACAACAATGTCATTACTGGAACTTAAACCCGAAACTTCCACTATCGCGGCGGATGTCAGTTAGTCTACAATAACATAATGGACTAATTCAACATTAATTATAATAAAGCATGATATATATACTATATACAGCTGCAAATAAGATTTATTATGAGAATGATGAATTGTTCTCATATAACTTGATTCTACTGGACGAATTTAGATGCGATTTTTACGATAATTATACATAATGGTGAAAATTGCGTCTAAATACGTCGGTCGGTGTGTATTTCTTTCCTCGCAATTTGCCAGTTTTTTTAAACGAATCTTTAAATAATTGAGCATCAGCACTCACAGGGTTATTTAAAAGCCGGCGTCCCTGCATCGACACACTAATAGTTAAAAAAAATATCTTCGACACAGCGCTAGACTCGGAACAGACACAGAATAGCCACATTTTACGATGAATATGAGAGGCTCTATGGCGCGGTTCATTCCGATGCTGTGGTAGGTACGATTTATTAATTATTTATTATTTACTTGAATCAGTTCAGTCGCGCGTATGACATTATATTGTATCTACTTTCATCGCGTTACTCAATCGCTCGACCGAGCGCAACCTGAACTCATTCTTCTTTTTGGAAATTATATTCGACAGTAAATGAAAATAAAGTTGCGATACATGTTAAGATATAATATAAATAAATGTAGATAGATACTAGAGTAGTTGAACCCATTTATTTATTGGTATATTATGGCTTTGCAGAGTGATTCTTCTGTAAGTATTTTCTGGCTGTGCGAGTGAGTTGTCGTTGTCGGGGGCTGTTCGTTTATTACGTAAGATGATTTGGGGAGGGACAGGGTCTGAACAAGTCTTATTCTTATCTTACATAGGGGCGGTAAAGGCGGTAAAGATTGTGAGATCGCAAAAGTAAACAAAAAAATATAATTTCAAAACGCGCGCAGTCTCGCACATGCGTGGATCGTACGGCAATATATTCAACATACTTAAAGTATCAACGACAATACACCCCCGCCCCACTGTTCATCGGTCCAAAACGCCCTCAAAGTACTTTGCACCTAAGAAAGCTGTGCAACATCACAAAAAAGTTCATGGCATTGCTTCGAATATTGAAAAAGACAACGCTGTTGCCGCATACTTAAGAAGGGCTATGTGCCACATGAAACGCAACAATGTTGATATTGTTGAATGGGTGAACTTAATTATTCTCTTAAATGAGGCAGTGAATCCGACGCAAAGCAGAGATGTTCCAGTTGCTGATCCACTAGCTGACTTGCTGTTAAGCCCCTGAACTAATTCACATTTTTAGTAAAACATGTGTTACCGATTCATATTAAAACTGACAGCTATTAGATTATATAGTTTTACACAGTAAAACTACAAAATGTAATCGTTGTCGAGCATGTAGTAAGTAAATAGTGCGAATTTTAAAATCAATTTTAAGTAATGAAAACTGCATTTTTATCATATGTGTAATCAAATTACTATATCACGCATTGCCTACATTTACTCAAGGTGCGGTGTATAGAAAATATAGCTGCGTCTCTTTTTAGCGATACTAAACTTAACCCACTGCCCACCCACTTCTGTTGGCGGAGGCGAGGATAATTTTGGAATTTTAAATGGGTATCTCCAATTTTTATTACAGAAATTTAATGGAATTTTTTTCGGGCGGTCTCTTATAAACCTATGTTTCGATCGTCGGGGCCGAAGGCTCCTGGTGGACGTAAAAAATGTCCAAATATTTTCCGAAAATAAAAAAAAATCCCCGATGCCGGACGAATCGTCTGATCGAAACTAAAAGGATATCGTCACGTTAGGCCCGTCGAAAGGCGTCTTTTCGAAGTCGACGCTCGAATCGCTCCGACGCACCGTTCGACATAAATAACGCGAAAAGTCTTAATTCGAGAAAATGCTATGTAGATTGTATACACGCTAGGGTGTTTTTGTAAGCTAATGTTTTAGCATTGGACCTAAAAAAATTCTCACAAAATTTTAGCCTTTAAGATCTAACCTGTGAATGGCGCCAACCATTAACATGAGAAAAAATTCGGGAACGTTACCCTGTGTGTTTTTTTTTGCGCAGTTCATCAAAAACCGATACAAATAGTTTCGTTTTAGATACAGCGACAGAGCTATAAGTATGGAGATACATAATACAGGGCGTGTGTGTTAAATACCGGGGCGGTCAATTATTTCGAATGCTGCACGTTGAATAAAAAAACAAAAAACACGTGTCCAGTATTTTTAAAAGATCTATTCAGCGACACTAAACTTTGGAATTTTAAATTGTTACCCCCAATTTTTATTACCGATTTGTATTCTACGGTGAAAAATAGGATACTTTTGTCTGAAACATTTTTTCGAATTCTGAGTAGTTGGCGCTGTTGATGACGGAGAAAAAATACGTGCCTAGAAATGTATGTCTGTTGTTTGAACAGAATGGCCTCATGTTGGTTTGTTGGCGTTAGTTCATGTTGCCTACCTGACAAGATACTATTTCCTCAGAATTCGAAAAAATGTTTCAGACAAAAGTGTTTGTTTTCACTGTTTTACTGGCGGGTGCTTTTTTCCAATTTTCGGAGTGAGGCGGAGGTTAGTGGTGGGAATGTTCCTGAGGGTCTAAGGAATCAAGTAAAAGAAATTTTGAAATCGGAGATGTTCCACCACTTTTCCAGATTTTCCTGCTTATTTACTGGACTAAAAAAGTTCAGGCAACAGAGAGAAGAACATTTTAGTTAACCGTGGGAACATAATATTTCGAAAATATGATATCTGCGTCTCTTTTTTCGAATTACTTCCCTGGTTATTCCAACACTACACATGCTCTGTTTCAAGCTGTCTGAACACTGTGACAGAACCGCCACAGTCTTGCGCAGTAGATCCAAAACCTATACAAGTAGTTTCGTTTTAGATACAGTGATGGAGCTATAAGTATGGAGTACTATACAGGGTGTGTGTCTTAAATACCGGGGCGGTCAATTATTTCGAATGCTGCACGTTGAATAAAAAAACACGTGTCCGGTATTTTTAAAAGATCTATTCAGAGACACTAAACTTTGGAATTTTAAATTGGTACCCCCAATTTTTAATACCGATTTGTATTCTACGGTAAAAAATTGGTTGTCTGTAAAGTCAGTTTACGGACGATAGTTTTACGTGATAACGTATTCCGTAATACATAACCTAAACCTCCCAAAATTTGGTTTCAATCCGCTTATCCTTGGTGTCGGAATGATAAGAAATGTCAAAAGTGACGTTTGCAACTGTCAAAGTATTATGTTCTAATAATAATTAGTTATTCCAATACTTAACTTAGAAGGCGTTACTAATGTCAAAAAATTGAATTAAACATTAGAAATGCAGCCGTTTTCATGTTAAGACAAGACATACGTTATTTTCTAATTTCCATGTACGGCAAACAAAGACGACCGACCGCGTCGCGCCATGCATTAGACAACATTGCATTTATACAGCTATTTTTCTATATAAATTTGTATAAAAAAACTGTTTAGGCAAATTCTGTTATACGAAATCTATGTAAAATGTTCTCCTCTTTCGTTTAAGACTGGTTTCAAACCGATCTGATTTAAATTGAGCGAGAAATTAGCAAAAAGCACGCACCGGGTCAGGCGGAACGTTACGCGTTACGAACGTTAGGAACGTTAGGATTTTAGGAACGTTACACTTTTTCGTGCATGCAGCCGGTATTTTATCAATTTATAAGATTGGTGATTCATCAATTTATAAGACGTTATCACGTCAAAAATAGGACACTTTTGTCTAAAACATTTATTCGAATTCTGAGTAGTTGGTGCTGTTAATAACGGAGAAAAAATACGTGTCTAGAAATGTATGTGTCTGTTGTTTGAACAGAATGGCCTCATGTTGGTTTGTTGGCGTCAGTTCATGTCGCCTACCTGACAAGATACTGTTTCCTCAGAAATCGAAAAAATGTTTCAGACAAAAGTGTCTTATTTTTCAACGTACAATACAAATCTCTAATAAAAATTGGGGGTACCCATTTCAAATTTCAAAGCTACTCCCGCCCCCGCCACCGGGAGAGGGGACGGGGGGTCAAGTTTTGTGTCGCTGAATATGCCTTTTAAAAATACTGGACACGTGTTTTTTTGTTTTTTTAATTCAACGTGCAGTATTCAAAATAACTGACCGCCACCGTATTTATGACAGGCCCTATATAAATAAGAGTATATATGATTTAAATTTACGAATTTATACAAACATGTTAGTTGGGGTTAACTTAAAGCTAATGCCTGCAGTACGCATTCGCCGAGCGTGCTTGCCGTGAGATCTCGCCGAGAGAGTTGATAAAGCGAGCGTCTACGAATGTATGTGTGTGTGTGTGTGTACACTGTCCACACTTGGCGTAACTTGGCTTCACTGGCCATTTAAACGGCGCAGTTAAATGGATCTGGACGTTGTTTGTGTTGCTGCTGTTTCAGCTTATTGCGCATAATACCTATACCTATTAAAAATAAATTGGTCCTATCCGCCATAATTTATTTATCATTAAAAACGCTATTAGTTTACACTTTAACTGAGTTTAACTAACAAAAATGACAACTTAAGGTACGATTCCGATCCACGCGACAGACGGCAGCGGCAGACGTAGACGGAATGTGCCGCGACGACAAACGGCATTACTTTGTAGTTTTCATTTGTATGAGGCTGATTCCGACATGCGACTGCAAATGCCTCGCGACATGTCGTGACTTTTTTTGACGCGTAGCGGCAGACTGCACTACCATACAAAACACAATACTGCCGTTGCAGTTTGACATTATGGACGTGTTGACAGACGAAGAAATCAAAAATTTTATTAATTTAGTGTCTAAACATCCGTGTTTATTTGATTTTTTTATCAAAGTTTCATAAGAACCTTCTTCCAGTCTATTTAAATACAATGACAGTATAGGTTTTCTGCTTAAGTAATAGTATAATAATAGATCGTCGTCGTCTTCTTCTTCTTGCAATAAAACGTGCAGCATTTGATTATTCATAACTATATCGAATACACATCGCAAATTAGTAATGCTGCGACGTAACTGCATTGCCTGCTGCCTGCTTCGGAATCTATACGACGGCAACTGAAGCCCGACAGCTATTGCTGTCGGTCTGCCGTCTGCCGCGTGGATCGGAATCGTACCTTTAAGTACATTTAAATTCGCACTAGGTGAAGAGTGTGTACTGAATGCACTCGCACTCACCGCTCGATTCCTTTGACTCGCGGTTGAAAAATCGACTTTATACAGAGCGCTAGCGAGGCGAGACAGGGCGCTACGAGATCAGGCGAGCGTTTCCAGTACACACTCGCTTTCGGGCAGTTTCGGTATCACTCGGCGAGTGTATACTGCCGGCTTACGATATAGCGTTTTTATAGAGATGATGATGAAGACCGTATTAAGCATAAAATTCGGTCTCAGATCGAAAAAAAATTATTGTTCGATTTTGTTGTAAGAAGAATAGATTATTCAACATGAACAAGATGTTGAAATAGATGACACAAACCTTAGACTATGGAGGTATAAGGACATCATATAAATCATTGCGCGCGTCTGTTGACTGTTAGCATCAAAACCGGGGTTGTAAAAAATTACTAGGCCGTGTCGATGCGATGGCATTTTCTTTTTGCGCAGGGAAAAGGGAAGTGTCTTTTGGGGTTTTCTTTAAAAAACAATTACGGAGTCGTGTCGATGCGTTGGCGTTTTCTTTTGACGTGATAACGTCTTATAAATTGATGAATCACGTCAAAATAAAAAGATTAATGACCTAGCTGTCGACCCATCTATGTAAATAAAAAAAAAAAAAAAAGACGAAACACCGGCTGCATGCACGAAAAAGTGTAACGCCTAACGTTCCTGACGTTACTAAGTGAGCGTCTAGAATGCCTTCGGTAATTTTGAAGCAGATATCATCAACCGATTGAGATGAAAATTTGTATACACGTTTAGTTTAAATGACAATGCATTGTTAGCTGTGTGACGTCACTCTAAATCCAATATGGCGGACTTCTAAAGATGGCGGACTAATTTTATTATGCTTTCCTACAATATGGGTATCAAATGAAAGGGCTTGCTGAGAATGACTCGAAAAATAAAGTGACGTCACTCTAAATCCAATATGGCGGACTTCTAAAGATGGAGGATTAATTTTATTATGCTTTTCTACAATATGGGTATCAAATGAAAGGACTTGCTGAGAATAACTCGAAAAATAAAGTGACGTCAGTCTAAAACCAATATGGCGGACTTCTAAAGATTGCGGACTAATTTTATTATGCTTTCCTACAATATGGATATCAAATGAAAGGGCTTGCTGAGAATAACTCGAAAAATAAAGTGACGTCACTCTAAATCCAATATGGCGGAATTCTAAAGATGACGGACTAAGTTGTTGACGTGATAACGTCTTATAAATTAATGAAACACCAGCTGCACGCACGAAAAAGTGTAATGTTCCGTAACGTTCCGCCTGACCCTGTGCGTGCAAGCGAGAGCGCAGTAATGTATTATTAAATATGATATTCGAGCGGAATACGTTATCACGTAAAACTATCGTCCGTAAACCGACTTTACAGACAACCAATTTTTTGCACAGTGAAAATGGTAAGGCCTTTTGGGGGATTTTTTTAAATACAGTTACGGGGTCGTGTCGATGCAATGGCGTGTTCTGTTTGCGCAGTGAAAAAGTGAGAGCCTTTTGAGAGATTTCTTTAATTAGTTTCAAAACACTTCTATCTTGGAAAACTATACTTAAGACACATTCAAAGAATTTTTGCCTACAACATTTGTTGCAATAAGGCAGGCGTATATCAAAGCACACCAACTTTGGAAGAATATGCCAAAAACACATGCAAGAATGTTTTGTTTACGAAATATGAAAATAGTGAAGGCCGAAAAGTCGAAATTTATACCTTTACCTGTACGAGGCTCGAAGAGCCGAGTATTTTTTTGAGCTCGATCAGTATCAAAACGCATCGATTTTGGAAAACTATTTTGAAAAAACATTCAAAAATGTTTCGCGTAAACCTGTTATGGTTATTGAGAAGGCGTGTATCAAAACACACCAACCTTTGAAAACTATGCCCAAATCAAATGCAAACATGTTTTATGTAAATAAATAACAGTAAGTTGCGCTGCGAGCCTGTAGCAAAACACATCTATCTTGGAAAACTATTCTTCAGTCACATTCAAAAATTGTTTGCTTACAACAGTTATGGCAATTGGGCAGGCGTAGATCAAAGCACATCAACCTTTGAAAAGTACGCCAAAAACACATGCTAACATCTTTTGTTTCAGAAATACGACAATTATGAGGGCCGCAGGCCCGAATTTTGTACTTGAATTATTATTACGAGGCTCGAAGAGCCGAGTAGTTTTTTGGGTCTCATTGTAGTATCAAAACACATCTATTTTGGAAAACTCTTCTAAAAACACATTCAAAAATGTTTCGCGTACACCTGTTATGGTAATTTGGCAGACGTGTATCAAAAGACGCCAACCTTTAAAAACTATGCCAAAAACAAATGGAAAAATGTTTTGTGTAAATAAATAACGGTTAGTTGCCTGTATTAAAACACATCAATCTTTGAAAACTAAGCCAAAAGCACGTGTAAACAGTTTTGTGTTGGCAAAAAAAATTTTGGCGACAGCCTGTGGCAAAAAATTTTTTGGCGACAGCCTATGCCAAAAATTGATCTTAGAAGACTGTGTTAAGTCACCTTCAAAAAAGTTTTGAACCAGGTCCACTAGTTCTAATTAAATGCGAATTGGTTATGTCCATAATTTCAAATTATTAAAAATTTTTTTTTTAATACTAAGGTATGTTTAGATTAAAAAACCTTTTTTTTATACAGTTGAACCTGGATAACCAAGAGTTCCAGGGACCGCCATCTTTTTTTCGCTTATGGAGGTTTTTTATTAACCCGAGCTTATAGAGGTACAGGAGTAGCCTTTCTCACTACAGAGGCCTATAAAAACTACACAAAAACAATGTTAGTTCAGCTATTTATAACTCATTCTTAAATTTCGTTCGACTATAGAGGTACAGGCAAGTAGTAGTCTCAGTTATAGAGGTCCATGAGTGAAAAACGTCTTTCTTTTATAGATGTTTCTGTGTCTCAATTATTGAGGTTTTATAGGGTTACAAAGGCGGTACCGGGCAATTAATCTCACTTAGAGAGTTTTCTCACTCATTCAGGTTTGACTGTAGTTATTATGTAATTTATACACACTTGTTTAAAAAAATGTATGTTTACGGTGCTTTGAAGAAGTCGTAATAAAACAATTTCAGCAAATAAAAATCGCATTAATAATTAATTATTGTAGTTCAAGTACGTACCTGTATATTCGCATATTTTTTAACATTCGCATTCACAAAATTCGTGCAAATATTTAGCAATTGCAGTGTAAATTCTATATAACGACACTTAAGGGACTGTGCACTTTGTGACGTTATAGAGAGTTGTCGTTAAACGGAGAGAAGAAATAATCCATTACTATTTTTTTACTGTAATATGTTTTTACCATTATATATAAAATTTACAACTGCTTAGCAAACATTCATACTATCACAAATTACAACGCCTATTGCGTATAGTCTGTTATCTTTGTCTGACGTTTTTTGCTACTCCAGTATTTTAATTGTATTTTTTTTTTTTAAACAGTGTGCAGCAACTAAGGCTAATAATTGTAATTTCTTATATATTTTATTCATATCAAGTTTGTGGGCAACTCAGAATATGATAACTTATCGATAAGCAGCGGAACTAAACATATGAAAGATAATCCTAACAAACAAAAAAACGAATGTCAGAATCTTTGGTACGCATGATGACGACAACAAAGTAACAAAAATATTTTTAACAAAAAAATTGAACCGACTTCACACTAAAAAGTAAAAAATAATTGCGTATTGAAATGTTTTGGAGTCGGTGTCAGTCAGTCATTTGAAAATCGGTCCATAATTGACGGAGAAAAATATATCGAAGAATCTCGTTAGAGATTCTTTTCTGTGCTAAATGCCGACGTATCTCTAACGTATTCTTATACATTGATTTTGCCTAGCTCCCATATAACGCCGTGTATATGAGACCAGTTTCCAAGTTTTATAGTTCTGTGACCACGTGACTTTCATAGGACCGATTTTTCGTATCACCCATATATACTTCTGTACCACAATAACAGCTTATACTTCGAGTGTGCCCGTGGAGTAACGGTTACGACGTTAGACTAGTAATAACACTAATAACAGGGTCTCGGGTTCGATTCCCGCCGGCATCATTGGAAAATTTTTTTTCTACTCCATTTTATTTCCACTTGATATTTATATATAATCATATTTTTTATTTTTATTTTTTTTTTAATTTTAAATTTTTTTTTATATTTTTAATTGTTTTTTTATTTTTAATTTATTTTCTCAATTTTTTTCTCATACCTATACATATTTTTATTTCTTTTTTAATTTTTAATTTTTTTTTCTTGTTTTTTGAAAAATACACTTTCGTCAAATTTTTTATTAAAAAATAACAAAATATATGACTGAAGTTAGATTTAAATAATTTAATTTATTAAAAAACATATTCATCATAAAAAGTGCAACAAAAATTAAAAAGAGGAAAGTTTTCAAAGTGAAACTTCTTTTTTAATGCAAAATAAGTATTTTACAAATTATATGAAAAAATTTTTGTATTTTTAATGGTTGGCCTTGTTTATTGATTTTTTTTCATGGCTTCAAAATTGGCCTTCATGGAATCTGTGGCCTCTTAATTCTAAAAATGCACATATGTTTATTTTTTGGAGAAAAAATAAAAATAATGTCTCACACTTTGGAAAAAGACGTGAAATCTTAAAAAAAAAACTTCGGAGAAGTAAAAACTTCGTTCTGTGCTAAATTCAAAAACTTGAGGCGACTGAATCTCAGAATTATAACTTAAAAAAAAAGAATTTCGAGGCAGACAAGAAATTGAAATCAAGCTCGAAATTCTGTGCCTAAGACGTCGAAAAAAAAAAAGAATTTTGGGGCAGACAAGGAATTGAAATCCAACTTCGAAATTCTGTGCTTATAAAAGCTACAAGAGCAACAGCAAAAAAATGCAAAGACGGTGTTCGCATAACTCCTTTAGTTACCACTAAAAAAACGCCGTCTGTGCACTTTTTTTTGCTGTTGCTCTTGTAGCTTTTATAAGCACAGAATTTCGAAGTTGGATTTCAATTCCTTGTCTGCCCCAAAATTCTTTTTTTTTTTCGACGTCTTAGGCACAGAATTTCGAGCTTGATTTCAATTTCTTGTCTGCCTCGAAATTCTTTTTTTTTAAGTTATAATTCTGAGATTCAGTCGCCTCAATATAAGTATACAGACGAACATAGAACCTCCTCCTTTTTGTTGAAGTCGGTTAAAAATACCAAACAAGTATTGTTTTGCTTAATGATGACGTGTTGTTGTGGTCATTACGAGTGGGTGTGTCGTTATTTCGAGTGTATCATTGTATGAGCAGCAACGTAAACCAACTAGAGTTAAGTTATTTCGACGGTTTAAGGATTTTGTCGTTATATCGAGATACGTTAAATGGAGTTTACACTGTATATTAATATCAGGAAAAAATCATATTTTTTTTAATGGTAAAATAACATTAAATAAGGCAAAAAATATTAATTTTTAGCATTTTTATTAGAAATGTTAGTATTAATAATCACCACAAATGTGTGCGTGCGACCTGCGCGACCAATCAGCTAGATATAATATTTTAACCTTTGACAAATGACGCCAGATTTCAAAACTGAATATTCGCATTTCGACGACAAATATTTGCATTCGTGATTTTCTAAAAATTGGTATTCATTTAATAATTCTAATTAAAAATTTCGCTGTGCATACTTTCAGACGTCCACGGACGTTTTTGGATTATTGCAGGAACAAAATTCTAAATATAGAAATATACGTTCAGAAACGATAACAGCCAGTGAGAGAGAGTGAGAGATAGAGAGAGAAAGAGAGATACATGTATATAATAATGTTATTCATACATCTAAGGGGGTTGTGAGTTGCATTTTATGTTTGACGACAGTTTGATGAATTACTTTAAAGTTAAGACTCTTTACAGCTCGAAGTTTTATTGCTCACTCTGTTTAGCGCCAATCCTCGCGACTCTCCCGGCTCAACGTTGAACTACACACTAAAGGCTGCTGCACACGAGGCTGGTTTTGCCGCTAGATTCCTTGCTAGACTTGACTACCAGTTTGCTAGCGCTGGTTTTCTTGATTGCTTTTATGTGTTCGCCTCACACGAGACGTCTTTTCAACCTTGCTGTAAAAAAGTGGACGTTTATTGTCTCTGAACAGAACACACACTATATAACACAGTGTTTGTTTGTGGACGTTTGTCCTTGTCGTCCACGTGACAAGATACTGTTTCCTGATTGGTTCTTGCTCAGAGCAAGCAGAGGACCTAGGAAGAAAAATAGCCCCTGTTCTAATTTTAAAATCCAGTTTGTGAACTCGCAGTCCACCCCGCAGTGACGTCATTTCCAGACTCGTAGTCAGCCTGCCGGCCGGCAGAAATCCCAACAGTGTTTTCAGCCTAGTGTGCATATCTTTGCTAGATTTGGCTGCAAGATTTCAAGCATGCTGTGGTACTGGATTGCCTGACGACTTTTATGTATTCGCTTCACACGATGCGCGTTTTAAAGGTGGGTTTGGTGCGCGCGCAGTGACAGTACGAATATTAACAAAAGTGAACGTGTCACTAAACAGAACATAGACTATGACGTCATTATTGTTTGTGGTTGTTTGTTCACGTCGTTTACGAGACAAGATTACGATTTTCTGATTGGCTCTTGCCCAAAACAAGTAGACAAACAAGCACGAAAAAAATCCCCAGTTATAATTTTGAAATCCATCTTGTGACCAAGCATGCGAGCCCGTAGTGACGTCAGATCCATCTTCGCGCAGCCAGCACAAGTCCCAGCAGTGATTTCGGTGACAAAACCAGCTTCGTGTGCAGCAACCTTAAACTCTGTTGTAAGTAGATACACTATTCTATTCTTTTTCTTTCTAATAGCTCCTTTGAACACGGACAAATGCATTTCTAATATACGCCATTTTGTACACCGATAGATTATTGCTTCAACTTAGTATATAACTTTCATCTGCCTAAATATTTTTTTATTAGTGTTTTGCCATAAGGCTATTAGCGTCGGTTGGATGGCGGGACCTAGAGGTCGGACAAAAAAAAACGGATGTGACCTTGCTGTGAGAATTATGGAAGACTTAAAGACAGAAGAATTAAGAAGGAAACGGCCCTGAGCCGTAACTCTTCCCCCCGCGAAGGAATGACTGCGGAGGTCGGTACCGTGGGGGGACACAAAAGCGCGAGGGAGGGAGTTTTAGTGGGTATGGAGGAATGCTTTGAGTCCCATACTACCCAGGGAATACCTGGATGTCCGTAATTGGATTTCCCCCTCCTTACAAAAAAAAAAGAGGTCAGACAAAAAAGTTTTTAAGTCCAAAAATATCGAAAAAATTCTCAGGTTTGTTTCAAATTTGAAATTTAACTCTTTATTAATTAAAAAAAAGTGCTGCAAAAGTTTTAATAGCCTTGGCCCGACAAGACCGGACATAAAAATTTTGTGAAAACGCTGGTTTGTGTATATGAATTCACCGAATGAAGGGTATATTTAATTGAGTGCAGATCTTGGATTGAAAATAATATTGAAATTAAGAAAAAAAAATTAAGGGTTGAATTAAGGGGTACATTTTTTTTTATTATATCTAAAAACAAACTTAAGATGACGTAATAATGCCGCAATGCTAGTATTCATTACAGCAAGGTTTTGGCACTAGGACCCGAGTTTTTAATATTTTTTTTGTCAAATGAATGATCTGATAATTGAGCCGCTGAGAATTAAAATAAAACAAATTCCGAATTTTATAAAGACATAGAAAGTAGTCTGGTTTAAACCGTGCGCTTACGCCATTTTGTTTTTAAAAAGGCGCTGGAAAATTAGTGCTATATAGCAAATCAACAACAGCCGTTTTGATTATATTATATTTTCAATGCAAGTGCAATAAGACCATTCTTACCCAACAGTCGATATTGTGGCATATTTATGTAGGTTGCATAACGTGATAATGCAATATTTATTACGTTTTCGTGTTTTCCAATAACTGAAAGAGATAATTTATAGCTTTCACATAAAAAGTCAACATAGAAGACAGCTTATAAAAGTAATCATGGCGGTATTATAAATTATTAATGCTGTAAGTTGTAACACTCTTAATGCAATTTCGACGTTGTATTTGAAATATAAAAGAAAAACTGAATATTTGTAGTTTCAAAGGCATTGCGAATTCAGTTATTTTCAAAAATAAAAGTGTTCCAAGACATATCAACGGAAAGATATATAGCGAATTCTGAAAACCAAAGACGTTTATAAATTCTGTTAAAGAAGATAAATTTATTAGTATTACACAAATGTATCTATGATTGTGTAAGAATTTTCTTACTTTAAGAGAAGAAACGCAGATAGAGGTTATGGTTTCAAGATATTAAAATTCGTATAAAAACGAAATACTGACAAAAACACGATATTTATGTGTGTGAATTCATCTACGATTATCATATGGTGATCATTTCATGATGCAAATATAATTCAAATAAATTTTTCATGGCAATAAGTATATTTTTAGGAATATTGAAATTTTCTTATGTTGTCATGGTATGGTCACAATATGAAGCAAATATGAGTCAACGATATTCATCACTGCAGAAATACGCAAATTTGAAGTATTCAATCTTTTTAACACCATCATAGAATGTTCAAAATATGAAGCAAATATGAGTCAACGATATTCATCATAGAAATAAGTATATTTTGTAGCACTGTTGAATCTTTTAAATATTATCATAATTTACTGATAATATGAAGAAAAATTTTAGGTGAAGATTATTACTATCCATTTGATTGAATATTTCTACAATGTATGTACTCAGCGAATTTTACTATGATTTTCCTACCTACTCATAATAGGTCCATAGTGAGTTCATTTCAACTATCAGAAATGAGCTAAATTTGCACTAAATTTTCTATGAACTTGTCTATCGGGGACGGGATAAATGAATAAAATAATTAGTTTTACATTTTTAAGACTGAAACTCTCGAAATAAAATGAGTTAATAAGGATGAAATTGTGCAGGGGTTTAGGTTGAATTTAGGATTACTTGATACCAACTAATTTCAACTTCATTTTTTTTTTTATTTCTTACCACAAACGTTCTAAAACTATACTAAAGGCCGCTGCACACGAGGCTGGATATGCCGCTAGATTCCTTGCTAGATTTGACTTACTAGTTTTCTAGCGCTGGTTTTCTTGATTGGTTTTATGCGCTCGTTTCATACGAGACGTCTGTTCAAGCTTGCTTTGTAGGTAGGTTCGGTGCACGCGCAGTGATAGAACGGTAACAAAAGTGGACGTTTTTTGTCTCTGGAGGGTAGAGGTAAGGAAAACAATCTTATATGGAAGTAAAACTGAAAAAGTGTCCGTCTGAAAGATTCAAATAACAGTTCAAAAAGTGACCAGAATGACGCTAGTGTAGAAAAAGTGTTTAATGTGAACTTAGCAGTTGCAGGCGAAGTGAAGTGTGCTGAAAGAAATATTTAATATTTTTGGCAACTAGAGTAGATAATATTATATTCACAGTAAATAAAACCTCAATCATCAAACATTATAAATATAACCTAAAGAATCATCAGAGAGAAATTGACACTCTCCTACGGTGGCGCCATCTTAATTTCACTCTTTTTGACGAATACTCTTCATACACAGAGATTGTTCTCCTTACCCTCTAGCCTCCATAAGAACACACAGTGTTTGTTTGTGGGCGTTTGTTCATGTCACCCACGTGACAAAATACTGTTTCCTCATTGGTTCTTGCTCAGAGAAGCAGGGAACCTAGCAAGAAAAATAGCCCCTGTTCCAATTTTAAAATCCATCTTGTGAGCTAGCAGGCGGGCCCGCAGTGACGTCATTTCTAGGCTTGTCGCCAGCCTGCCGGCCAGCAGAAGTACAAACAGTGTTTCTAGCCTCATGTGCAGCGACCTTAAAATACTGAATGAAGGATAAAGTGATTCATAAAAATGTAAACATATTTAGTTCGCGCGCGTGTGTTTGCGAAATTTTCAAAAATAGTTGTTGAATTATTATAATCATTATGATGCGTCAATTTTACCATTCCAACCCACAAGTGGGGAATGGTACTAGTTTAGGTCAAAATCACTTTTCAAAAATTTTACAATATCTTTCCGTTTTGAGGTCCCCTGAATCCAAAAAAACATATTTTTGGAAAATCTCTGTGCGTCTGTTTGTCTGTGAACACGATACAGGTCAAACGGATGAGCGGATCGAAACCAAATTTTGGGAGGATGTTTGGTATGCAAATATGAAGAGCCCTATTGTTTTTGGGGAAAAACGGCGCATGCGCAGAAGAGATATTTGCTATAACGGTGTTTTTTATATAATAATGGTATACTTTTCATAACGGATTATTATTTTATTTATTTTTTCAAGAAAGCTTTGTTAAAAAAATGTTTTTCTAAACTTTATAGTTTTGGAAATATTTTGAAAATAAAAAAAATAAGCCGCTCTTTTGTTTTATGGATCTGTCAGAAATAAACAAGATCGGCATGTTTTGATTAATATTTACATGACGTGGAACATATTATGTAGGTAACCATGGCAACGATTATGCGGTGTTTACACGGGTGACTAAAGCCGCACGATTTCCGCCGCACGGCGAAAATCGACCGTCTAAATGGCAATTCGGCTAGGCCGCAAGTGACTAAAATCGCAAGCCCCAAAGTAGACTAGCATCCGACTTTTGCCGCGCGGCGACCGGCCGCATGCGGCTGGTGACTAAAATCGACCGTGAAAATGCTCATTCGCAGGCGACCGTGCTGATCGACATTTTGATGCCAAATGAACTAGTCACCCGCGATTTTCATCGACTCGTGTAAATCGGGTAGCGATTCGGCTAGGACAGGCGATGCGACTGGTGACTTGCCGCACGGCTAAAATCGACCCGTGTAAACACCCCATTAGCAAATATCATATTGAATACTAGCCATTACCCGCGTCACCTCACGCGATATAAGATATTGTATTTTCTTTATTTTAATCAAATGTCAACATTTTTGAAATTGGAATGGTCCCGTCGCCCAATTGTATGAATTTTTTTTTAATAACACCTAAGATCCACTAAATACAGCTTGATATCCTGCACCTCTACATACCTAAAAATATCTTGTAGTCAAGGAAAAGAATTGAAAAGGTAAGCAGAAACCATACGTAGAGAAAATTGAAAAAAAAAGGAAAAATTGCTTGTGTTTTGCATCATTTACATGAAATGTATGCAGTATGTTTTGAACGGGTGACGTCAGAGTAAAGTCTCTCAAGATTTCAGCTCTCGCAGAAACAGGTTTATTCAGGTATTATAAAACCGACTTGCTTTGCTAGGCTATTCCACGAACAGTCTTATATTTATTTCAAGAACTCAATATTTAAACTGAGACTGTACAGCGTCTTCTAAAAATGTGAACTGAAAATACGCTAGTACGATCGAAGTATGAAATAAAAGGAAAATGCAAAAGAAAAACTCGACGTTTTCACATTTTCACTCAACCAAACTGTTTTATACAGAGACAATGTGACCAAAGCATTTTATATGGGATCGTTTAGGGGATTTACAGGACCACTTTACATTTGTTGTTTTGCTGTTCTTTTTTTCGTTTCTCGTTTGTTTCTATAAAGTGTTGCATGTGTACTGGGTATGTTGGTGGCGCATATAATATGTATTCGACGGCGGTAGTTACACATGAATTCGCTTCTTTCGCAAGAATCGATTCGAAGATCGTACCTACGAATCAATTTCCAGCGAATTTATAGCGAAATTAACGGCGATTTTATTTAATGTCAAAAATTATCACAAACTTGCAAATAGAATAAAAAAGAAAGCATGTATTTCACAATGTAGACACCACACATATATCCATACGTAAGCGGCGCAGAGGAGTGAGGGTGCAGCGTTTTGCACACGTCGTTCCATTCTACGTTTAGTCGCATGCATCCCATTCACTCTGCCGCGCCTAAAAAAGTTTCACTACAATATTTTTTCTTTCAATACACAGATTTAAGAAATTTTATCACATAAGCCTAAACGAGACTATGCTAGTATTTTAGTCGAGTGGCAAGTAATTTAGCAGCTAAACGTTTAACTAACTCACCAAAAAGTGTTCACATTGCTTAATGCACTCTTTTGTGCTTTGGGCTACCTAGTCTGGGAGATGCAATTTAACCTCTTCAAACCTGAATTTTATATTTTTGAAACACAATATATTTTAGGGTGTCAGGCTTATTTAGGATGTAATTAAGGTACCTATATTCAGTAAAAAACTAAATTGGACATTTACAGAACTAAGGAAATATTATTTTTTACGATAATTACTAGCATAGAATGTTTAATTACTTTTTAAGTATAATTAGTAAAGTTAACATCATGAAAATGCGTAAATTATACTAAGTAATACATTAAAAATATAAAGAATAGTTACTTCTTACCACAACAGTTTTATTAGCGGATGTAGGTATGTTTCAGGAGCTATGATCTCATCTTCAGCAAACACTAAACAATACATAATCAGAATGTAGACTTTTACTAGCTTTGCGTGAATCCATGACTGCAGGTCAACGCTTGACTCGATATTTCGCCTACACACATAGTATTGCTTCGTTTTGTTTGGCCTGCCTACATCTCAGATAAGCCCCAAGCACAATGAAATGTTTATACATAGCTGATATTTAATTACGCTGACTTAAATTGCACGCGTTAGAATAGTATGTCAATTGAAATGACCACCAGGACTGAGGGAGTTAACTAAATAAATAACCATTATCAAAAACGATAAAAAACAATTAGGTATCGATTTAGTCCCAAAATGGAATTAAAATTCAACAATTCGATTTGTCAAATATTACAAATTACAAACTCCTAAAAAAATGGCGTAAATTTTTGGTGAGGAATTATCAGAAATTTGTTTTAAATTTTTAAAGAGGGTTCTCGAGCTTAATCGACTGTGCAGATGAAAAAAATGATTGCTGCGGTTTCTAGATGGAAACGATTCGGTCGATTCGATTAAACGCGGCGGTCATGTTGTCGGAATTCGAGTCAGGAAGGAGAGTAAAAACCAATGGACATATTTTGTTATGGTCTGTCGATATATCAAACGGACTGCAGAAATATCTCGTTTTCAGATTTTAATTTTTATCAAATACGTCATCAGATACAGAGATTAATAACGTACATCACTTGACAGTTTGCAACATTCCTACGGTAAAACAGTACCATTTATTTCCCTAATATTTATTTCCCTTTTTTAAGTCGAGTATATTTTTAATATAGATTAGTTATCTAAACTTCAGTTTGGTTATTAAATAAAATGCTAATTACAAATGTAAGGTTAAATAATATTATTATTATTTTATTTATAGTAAAGTGTTTGCTATTGTTTTTGTATGAAACACAGTCATTTTTTCAGTTACAATGCTATATAACAGGGGTGGCGAACCTTTCTACATCTACGTACCAATTTTTTTCAAAAACGTTTAATTTAGTCATGACGTGCCGTCAAGCCACCAGAGAAATTTAGTTGTCAAAAAATGATTTAAAAATAAATAAAAATGATAATTTTGATGACATATTGAGCGCCAAGAAACTTTTTCGTATTTGTTATTTGGTGATAGTCAATTGTACAAATTTATATTGAAGTGTAATCAGACGTTAATCAAAGATTTGTATAATCAATTCTTTTCGGCATCTAGCATATTTTTAATTATCTCGATTTTGCAGCTCAATCAATGCCGTGCCAACAACAATAATCTGTCGCGTGCAACCTGTGGCACGCGTGCCATAGATTCGCCACACCTGGTTATAAGAAAAAAAATATTTTCCAACAGTGTCACCGTAGGAACTTAAACCCCAAACTTCCACTATCGTGGCGGAGGACTTAATCAGTCTACATTCTTTTTTTTAATCTTAATAGGGCTTCGGTGGCAAGGTCATTATCTTCAGACTTATGCCTGGTCACTGTAAATAATAAAGTTTAAAAATACTGTTTAATCACTGATTATAGAGTTTACATTCTACAATTACACATCAGAACAGTCAATCATTCTCATAATACAGCGTATTTGTAACTGTATTTGACATACTTCGAGAGCTGAATTTTTAAATTAAGTACCTATCTCAGAATGTGAACCTTCACTCTAGCCAGAACTACTTTATAATTGCCGTGGATAAAAAACATTTATTCTATTTGTTAACTGATGAAGTCTTCAGTAGCGATAGTGCAAGTTTGAGGTTTAAGTCCGAACAGTAACACTGTTAGAAAGTAAACTTTTCTTATATAAGTATAGCATTGTAACAATGACTGTATGTTTCATACAACAACAATAGCAAACTGTGCTGTAAATATAATAATAATAATAATTAATCTTACATTCGTAATTAGTATTTGAACAAAAAGTAGTTTTTTTCTTTACTAATGAGACATTTTCGAATTTCGTAGGTTACTCTCTCATAATCTCTGATTCCAGAACTAAGCGGTACGTATTTTTAAAGCCCCTAAACACGATTCTTTGCTGCAAATATTTGGAAAGCAGATTTGATACTGAAAGTTGTATCTGAAATCCAGTATCCCTTTAAACCGTAGGCGCACTGTACATGGCCGGGCGTGATGGGTAGTCGTAGTCGTAGATGTGTAGCGTTGGCCGAGCTACGAGCGATGCGATAGTCTCGCGGATTTATGTATCCCGGTAGCTTGCCTTCAAATCCCAACCTATCAAATTTACTCTTGTAGAATAATTCATGGAGCGTGAGAAATTTTTATTATTTCCTTAACATTTTCTTTTACCACGAAGTTCAGACGGGCGGCGGTACTATAGTATGCAATGTAAAATGAAATTATGTATCATAAAATTGCATTTATGCGTTCAAGTTTTAAATATTTTATAAGAAAATAGTATTTTAATTAGTGAAAATTTTTAATGTTAAAAAGATGAATATAATATCGAATAAGTAGAGGCAAACCACATTTTTAAAGATGATAATAGCTTTAACAAATTTAAAATGGATACGGATAACACTATTCAGACAATGTATAAAAATAGAGAACTTTCATTTTATATGAAATGTGGCTACATTTAGAAATTTTTTTTTCTATTTATAAATTCATATTCTGTGGGTTCTTTTCCATTTTGCATACAAACTACATAGGATATGATATTTGTCAAGCAACGAATGCGACCAATAATTAATTAACTCGTAAATACGTCTCATATGACTTGTAAATCAGTGGAAAACTCGCATCGAAAGGAAAAAGTCCAGTGCCGAGCGAACACGAGAGCTACGGCAGCATCGAAAAAAAAAAACGAAAAAACTCAAACATCTACGTATTATGCACAGGTGTCATTAGATTGAAAGGCGATACCAAACGCTTGTTATGATTTTATTCCGACCATTTCACGAAAAATCTACGGCGCGAGCCTGAACTACGCTTTTAACATTTTTTTAAAATTCTGTTTAAGCTAATACTACCAATATTATTTTAATTTTTATGCCTCAAATAAAGTAAGTCGAAAACAAAATACTGTTTTTTGTACTACAACTAATGCTCCCATAAGAAAGCAAAAACAATTACGTAATTAATTAGTCCATAAAAACACGCTCTGTTGTTTAATTTAAATTATCCACATTCAATTTCAGAAACCATATACATAAAAAAAACTTTTCACTGAGTATATTTTTGTTGAAAAATTCTGTAATATTTTCTTGTTTTTAACGAACAAAATAAATAATCTTTTATATTACATCGCTATCGAACTTACCATTACATTGATAGAATTATAAACAATAATTTTAGTTGAGCAATCTCTCATAGAATTTTATATTCAATAACTAGCCGCGACCCTCAGCTCCGCACGTGATTGAGATAAAACATGACAGCGACAACTGAGTAGTGGAGCATTCGACTCACCGTATTACAATCTTGTCTCACGGGGTTGCGCCCCATTCGGCAGTGGAGCCTATTACAGTCTTGCCTCACGGGACTGTGTCACGCTTAGCAGCGACAACAATTGTGGGGCCTTGCAGTACCACCCCCTCCAGGTTGTTTTTGTTTTGAGACAAAAGGTAGCCTATGTCCTTTCTCGGAATGCAGTCTATCTTCTTGCCAAATTTTATCGAAATCTGTTCAGCAGTTTAGGCGTGAAAAGGTAACAAACAGCCAGACGGACAGAGTTAGTCAGTGAGTCAATCAGTTTGATCAACTTTCACATATCCGATCGATTTGAAATTTTGTACAAATATGGTTTCCCGGTGACAATCCATCATTTTTGGAACTAAATAAATGATTAATTTTTAATCAAATCAGACAAACGTGAGGTGGAAATTACTGGACATGGTGGAAGAGACGGGACATGGTGTAAGAAAAAGTTCTACGAGGGTGAACAGCGGCGGATTGCGCGACAGCGGAGATGTGAGGTCAAGTCGACGGGTCCTACTACCATTTCGCGCCCCTCACACCAAAAAAAGGCAAACGGGGCCTGTAGAATGTCAAAAATAATAATAATTTACTTGTAAGCAGGCCTATGTATCATACACAACATTCGTTTATCTAGGGTTGTCCAACAAAGGAAACTTCATTCCAACAATCATTATAAAGGCCGCTGCACACAAGCTTGATTTTCCGCTTGAATTACTTCTGGAACTTGTGTTGACTGACGCGCTTGCTGCGAAGAAGAAATGACATCACTGCGGGCTCGCGTGCTTGGTCACAAGATGGATTTCAAAATTGGAACATGGGCTATTTTTCATGCTTGTTTTGAACAAGAACCAATAAGAAAACAGTATCTTGTCACGTGGACAACATGGGAACATTCGAACTGTCACTGCGCGTGCGTTATCTCCATCTACAAAGCCAGTTTAAAGACACGTATCGTGTGAAGCAGACACATAAAAGCCATCACAAAACCAGCCTCGTGTGCAGCGGCCTTAATACATAACCCTTTTAAGAGAATGGTTGAACGACAGAAGTTATTGTGCTAAGAGCTAGAAACTGAAACAAGCGTTCCGTTTATAGCTTGGTATTATATCAATAAACAGCTTCGAGAATACGTAACATGTTTCGGAAATATTCCCTTTCAAGTTTGAACATTTGAACACAAATCAAAAGTTTGGATGAGACTACTTTCCATGCCCTATTTAAAGTTCTAGCATATATATTATAATATCGCTTGCTCTGTCCAAAGTTCAGCTTCTTTATGTGAGGAATAACGATATGTATATCATTTAAATATATCGAATGTTTCATTATAAATACATATTTACAATTATCTTTACACTGCATCCGACGAACAATAAACAGGAAGATGTAAAGAAGCTAATTATACTAAACTATAAATTAAAATATATGTTGTTTCGGTAGGACATTTTGTTATTTTGTCATTGAGGAAAACTAAACGTTTCTTTATTTGCCGTTTGTTCGAGACACATTCAACCTGTTCCGCTTTAGAGCTATAGTAGAAAAATGAATTCTGCCCACATGATATACTTGGTTCATAAAATAGTATAGTAATAAATTGAAATGAGGAATATAATTTTTCTATTTTTTTATCAGAATTTGTTATAGTAGTAAGATTTCGCGATAAATAAAAATTTTATTTAGAAGAGGTAATTTGCATTAAATGTAATCGTTGAAAAAATAGGTGCAAGAAATATTAACAAAAAATTTAAAATGTGTTACGAGAACGCATTACAGAAGTGAAACTTCTAGTTGCAAATCATACGATTGCATTTGGAAAATATATGTTACAAGATAGTTTAACGTTCAGATTTTTTGTTTGTGCAAGTTAATCTGAACGTGAAACTATCTCGTAACACATTTTTTCCACTTGCTACAGATAATTATGGGCACGGCATTGATTGAGGTGCAAAATTGAAATAATTAAAAATATGTCAGTTGTCGAAAAAATGACTATTACCAAATAACAAATACGTAAATGCATTATCAAAATGATTCTTTTTATCTATGTTTGATTAATTTTTTTGATAACTAAATTTATTTGGCTTTTTAAGTCGGTACGCCATGGCTATACATTACAAAAGTTTGAAAAAAAATGGGACATTGATGTATAAAGGTTCGTCATCCCTGTAGTAGGACAGTTACATATAATATAGTTAAACAGTGTCGTAGATGTTATTTTGACCGTTGTTTGAGCGATAATTAAATTTCAATCAACTAGTATTTGTACTAAGTGAACTTTTTAACAGACTTAAATAGTATATTACACCACGAGGGCCGAAAGTGTGATATCCTTGCCTTTCGCGCCATGAAGCGCAGAGCAAGGGGTTATCACACCTTCGGCCAGTGTGGTGTGTACTCTTTTTTTTCATACCTGGGTCGTAACCGCGCTTATTAAATACATTATTTAAGTAATTACGTACTATTTAGATAAAAACACAGATAAATTCCAAGCAATCTTTGAATTTATGCATAAATACACAAATGACAGCTATTCGCGATTATTAGCTAAAATGTAATAGGATCGCTATGGAAACAACATCTAAACAACAGTTGATTGGTTGTTTTTGCTTTACGACCGCCTGAACGTACGAACTTTCCGCATTTGGGCGTGTAATTCCACCAAGGAGTAAATGTTAGACATTCTGCCTTACAATTGGGGCCGAAAGTAGGCATTTTCGATCGAGGTATGAAGAAAAATAACTTTTCGACGGGTTAACCGATTTGAAAAACTTCGACGTCATTTTGAGAATGTTTCTAGATTGGTACCATAATTTAATTAAAAAAACTGCCTAAAATTGTTCCACTATATTTTAACAGCAAAAATAGAGAAATGATTCGATGTTTTCGAAAACAAAATCCAAAAAAATGTAGAAAAAAAATTCGACTTTCCGAAATAATCTGAAATGAAGCAAAAAGCTTATTGCCCAAATAAGTTTGGGTATTTGATTGTCGGGCTCTAATGGGCTAGCTTTCTCGCGTGATTAGAAATGGATATACGCAAATATAGGTAATCAGAGAGAGGATTTGTCATTTTAAGCTTTTTTTTCACTATTGTGGAACTAAAAGCTTTTGGGTGGAAAACTTACATGTACGTGTTTATGGTTCAATGTAAGTATGTCTGTGTGTGTGTTGAATAACAACGAATAGACGCACGCCTTTCTTATTGGAGTTTTTTCACATTCTGACTTGTATCTTACGGTTTCTTTCTCACCATTGTAGAACTGCCATTGCTATCTGAAATATCACTGATACATATTATTACACTAGATATTATTCTTAGACAAGATAAACATATCTTGTAGTTTTGTCAAACGGATCTTCACTCTGATTATATTAAATATCGCTAACACGTATTCAGCACAACCGGCACAAACCATTACAAGAATGTTGACTTTCAAAGAAAGTCAACATTCTTGTAATGTTGTTATTAAAATAGCTCTCGCAGGTAGTCGATTCTGCGGTGCATTGTGCTATATATGAGAGAAATCAAAAATTAACTGTCTTGGGCACTGTAGAGTAATGTAACACAGCCAACGCGAAATTGGTTGTTTCGGGTTCAAGTCCTGACAGTGATATTTAAATTTTTCTTATATATAAAGCCTTCTAAAAAATATTATGATGATAAAATCGTTTAATATTATGCTTTCACTAATTCAGTGAAAAAATATGCTGTAGTTGGAATTTAATCGTAATGATTATCATTAGCCATTGTAAATACAATTATGCTTGGTGAATTGAATTATCGCCATTTATACGGAGGAGAACAAATAAACCGTTCGGTGAACATGGCCATTAGACGTAGATTAAGTTTCGCGTCTGTAGTGTATAGTTACAAACAACATATTTTTATCACTGTTTGTCGAACGGCGTTCATAGAGTTCCACCGTCGCTGACTGAATTGTATAGCTTTATTCGTTTACAAACTTGCTGTCTAGCACGCTGATTATAGAATCACTGTTTTCCGGATGACATTTACTGCTTTGCCCGCTTACATCAGAAATCTATACTAAATTATAAAGCTGAAGAGTTTGTTTGTTTGGTTAAACGCGCTAATCTCAGGAACTACTAATTCAAATTGAAAAAAAAATTTTTGTTGGATAGCCCATTTATCGACGAAGGCTATAAGCTATATAATATCACGCTACGACCAATAGGAGCGGAACATCGATGAAAACTGTTGCAAAAAGTAACTCAAAAATAGATTCTATTCAACTGAAATGCCGTAACTAGTAACTTCATCTATCAATATTAGGTCATACATTCACAAGCCCACCTGGGTCAGTCGGTAGAGCATGATACTGATGTTAACATCAGGGTCGTGGGTTCGAGCCCCACGTTGGGCGAATATATTTTTATTTTTTTTGTTTTCTACATTGCCTTCTTGTAAGGTTTACATTTAAATATATTTTAATTTTATTTACGACTAATTAAAATTAAATAAACCTAATTAATAGCTCATTTGAAAACTGTTATATATAGTAGTGATGTGCCGGATATCCGTATCCGCGGAGCTCCGAGGGAGAAACAAGATCCGTATCCGTATCCGTTAGTTTTATGGCGGATCTTTTACGGATCTTTTACCTTATTAATTTTCAATTCATAGATGAAATTTTATATATATAGGTGATTAGGTAATAATGAAAAACTGTTAAATTCCATTCAGATGATTTTTTATTTCTTAAAATCGTATTTGGCACCTTTATATTGCAAAAATTTATCGTAGTGAGTACCATACCAATAGTACATAACTCACAGGTACTAATAAAAAACTACCTTTATAATGAGATATTGCACATCGATCTTTGGAAAGAGACAATCTGTTATGAAAGTTAACTCTTAAAGAAGTCAATAACTTTTTCCCATAACAGATAGTCTCTTTCCAAAGGTCGATGTGCAATATTTACCGCCGCGTACTCTAAGAAACTTAAGATCCGTATCCGTATCCGCGGATCTTGAAATCAAATATCCGTATTCAGACCCGTATCCGCGGATATGCATTTTTAACGATCCGGCACATCACTAATATATAGGTACCTATGTATATAAAAATAATTATCCTACCGTGTTTTCATTTAAATATTTATTATATTTTATTAATTACAGTAATTATTGATTTAAAAGAAATTTATTACTAAAAAAAAGTATAAATACTGATTTTTATCAACAAAAACTTTTGAACGGTAATTCTGATAAAACATGAAATTTGGACACAACATTCATCTCGGTAAACTAAGATGAATGTGCGTACTCATGTCCTTCCCTTCCCCATTCGTTCTTTTGCACCCGGGTGAAACCGGACGGGATCGCTAGTATATATATATATAGTTACGGACTCCGGTTTGGGAAATGCTGCGTTAATCCATCCAGACAAAACAGACGACAAACTCAATGTCTCAAATGGAGTCAACTATTGAATACACACAACCATCCAATTCAACTATACTTTGGAGTAGAGGTATATAAAGAAGGAACTAAGAACGTCTTCTGTGTACTGTGTTTTTTGCGCCTTTCTTTCATTCGACGTCGTTTTCTTTTTAGTCTTGTGCATAACACTAACACGCGATACAACGCACCGTACAGAACGAAGACGGCCCCAGATGGAGGCGGTTGGTCCCATCTTCCGAGTCGATGTTTGCCGTTATTTAGTCATCATACGTATACCGCACGTTCAGAGCCGTATTAGCTCAATAGAAGACAATGCGGTTTTTACCGAACTGACAAGGTATCCTATGTTATACATAGAGTGTATTGAATTTAAAATGAAGTACATGTGGTCTATTGGAAATAATTTCAAATACAAAGTAATATTTAAATGAGATAAAAATGTGGATGTATGTGTTTTTTTTATAACCACCGCCAATGACTTCAGGGCTTAGCAACTAATTCTCAATAAAGTTCAACAAAATATAAAACAGAGACACTGACGGATAGATTCACGGAACTTGAAATAGGGTCAAGGACAGCAATAGACTCTTCAATGCAGGACCAACACAAACAAGAAACTCTTTCATAAATGGATTAAAACAAGGTTAACGAACAACACATTAGGATTGAACTTTATTTATTTAACCTCCTTTTTTCTTAAATTGATATATTATTTTTGAGACAAAATTCGTTTAAGTAGTCGTATACTTCAAAGTTCTGGAAATTTAAAATGTGCTCCATACGTGGTTGAACATAGGCATGTTATAATATGATTAAAATGTATTTTTTATGGAGATTTAAAAAATGCAAAAAAATATTTCATACTTTTTAGATGTAGGTACCTTTGAAACCAGTTAAATGATTAATTTTTAACTAGCGGCCGGGTTCGACTTTGCCCGAATTTGTAGAGTGCCACCGTTTTTTTCGTCGACTGACGTTTCAAAATTGGTCACCACAAAAAGCGTTTTTATTCTAACGCAATAATATATGGCCCATGTTCATCCTAAAGTAAATACTGATAAAAGAATTTTTCAAATCGGTGCAGTGGTTCCGGGGATTACCCTCTGCATACACACATACTATTAATAGGTAGGTACTTATAGTTTTATAATATCATTATGTATATGATCATAGTTTTCAAAGGTTTACAGGGAAAAAAAAATAATTTTGAAAGTTCGAACATTTTTGTTTAAGTCGATCCTGCTTAATACTTGCTTTTCTTCGTTCACTCTGTCGTCACTCCAGTTAAGATATCATTTATGGGTGTATATTATAACTTGGTTAAGTTCGTCTGCAACGTCATCTGTACAATGTTTGTATACCTAAATATTATACACAAAATTTAATTTCAACTAACATTAAGATTATAAAAATAATAAAAAAAGTAAACCAACTTTAAAAAAATGTCTCTACAAATTATAATTATTTAAATAGAAGGCCGCGCGATTATTTTACGATATTAAATTACACCTGTTTTTTATTTACCCCGACCTTAATTTGAATACAGAGGAAAGGTCGAGACGAAGCGAAAATTATTTTGACTCTTATGACAAACTCACTTAACATTAATGTCACATCTCATCCAAAATATCTTTTAAGTCGATACATACAGTGTAAACTCTATATAGCGAACTTCTAATTAACGAAAAACTCCATAAAGCGTAAAAATTACTAATGTTTGTTTGGTTTACATTGTTACCCATATATTGAAAAACTCTATATCGGCGTAACAACCACTCTCAATAGCAACAATACGTCATTATATAGATCCCAATATGATTTTGAACCACCACCAAGCATTGAGCAAGCTTTGCTTGCCGCAAAATTATTATAAAAAAATATTTTTATTTAACGAAGACGATCCACCGAACACACCATCATCATCATCAAACATCATAATCAAGATCATCTTACAACTACAGAATACATCATCACCCAAGTGCTTACAACATAACCAAATAATATAACGCATATAGCCACGCTGCTGCGCGTTTACTAAATAAAAAAAAAAAAAACGAAGACGATTTCACTATAACCCAAGATATATGAATAAAATACAACGAGATATACAGTTAAAATACGACAAACAACGTTAAAAGATTATAATTTTGTTATGTAAATGTTTTTCACTTGATTTTGTAAAAATTAAAGCCCCTTATTCGTAAAATTATATTGTTTTCTTTTACTCTCCGTTTAACGAAAACTCTTTATAACGCAATATAATATCCGGTCCCTTCAATTTCGCTATATAGAGTTCACCTACACTTTACACTGTATTTATGAAATATATTTTGAGTAAATTTATCAACGCATCTGATGGTCTACACTCTATGGAATGAAATGAGACCACCTATAGCATTTTTTAGGTAAAACACAACGCCTCATCATAATCTCGAGTTAAAACTAATGTTAATTAGCATCATATAACCGTTAACTAAATGTCAACTCTGTGTTAAAAGTTTTCGTAATCTGCTCGAATTATAAATTACATTTTAAGTTGTTAGATTGTAGATTATTATTATTATGTACTTCAATATTTTGAGATTATTTTTGCATTAACATAAAAATAATAAATATATCTTTAATATATTATTAAGATGAGCTAAGAATTTTCATTTTTGAATAACATGTCGGATCATATTATATCAAGTGAAGATTGAATTTCAAAAGCACTTCAATAAAATATGAAGTGTGCATTATTATTAGAACAGTGTAATAAGAGAAAAAAGGGAACTTATACTCTAAATTATACTACTAATTACCATTCTCTTGAAAGGTTTAGCACTACGAAAGTAACCTATGTATATCCAGACATCTAAATAACGTCGCTAATGCTATACAAGTGTTAAAGGTCAGACGACTGTAACTTTAGTGCTTAGATAGTCAGATATGACCTGCTTTAATGGCTGATCTATATTATATAGTCATCGTGTTAGAATCGTTAATGAGCAAAATAATAATACTTTCAAGTTTTTATTTAACTTGTGCGATTTTCGACTTCAAAAAAAGGAAATAATTTTGAAAATGCTGTTAGTATAATTACCTTTTAGATTGCAAACATATACATAAAAAACATAATACTCTTTTGATTTTGCGCAGTCTGGTAATTAATAAGCTCCAGCTAATGGTGAAAAAAAAATCCTACGAAAAATATAAATGTGAAAAAGTCATGCAAAAAATGTTTTGAGACGCAAAGAAGAGACACACGTGTGAAAGCGTTTAATAAATGAGTTAATCATAAGATGGATGAGTAATTTGTTTCCACCACGCTATACCAAATTCTTACACCCTGGATCCAAAGCTAAACTGTTCCTGTAACTATATTTATTAACGCAATAGCAATGTTCTCTGGTGCATG
This sequence comes from Xanthostigma xanthostigma, assembly GCA_963575645.1. Taxonomy (NCBI): domain Eukaryota; kingdom Metazoa; phylum Arthropoda; class Insecta; order Raphidioptera; family Raphidiidae; genus Xanthostigma; species Xanthostigma xanthostigma. The sequence continues at coordinate 22,899,641 of OY754468.1, forward strand.
TTTCGATTGTTTTTAAAGGGACGTTATCAACAAGCGGTTTGTTTATTTTATCCAGAAAAAAAATAATAGTTTACATCTTGGTAGGTATAATATGTCATTGCCTGTGTAAACAAACACAATGTTTTGATAAGATTTATATTTAACATTTATTACAGCTAGTTTTGATATGAAACATCTAATGGCGCGTTTGGTTGGAAGTAAAACCGTGCAATTGTAGCGATACTTTTATGGGAGGACGTTATCCGTTTGTGTGCGTTGGATTAAACATGCCTTTAGTTGAAAACGATGTCTAGATAACAGGACGTAATTTAGTTACTAGTATTTCGTTAGACGAGAGCGCGTGACGCTTGCTTTGTGCATGCTTTGGATTATCACTTGGCTTTTGTTAAAGGCGACAAATAGATGACAAAGCAAAATTTAGTTACAGGGCGATATTTAGTTATTAGAATTTCGTTTGTTAATAGAGCGAAAAGTTACTATAATTTTCCTGCAATTTATGTTTAAAATCAACCGGGCTTCCCACAACGGCTCACAATTTTTTTAAATGCTATTTCCCACATTTCACATTTTTATGTACGGCTCTACAAGTCAAATGAAAGAAAGAAGACAAAGCTTTCAAAAGAAATATATTAACTTCATAACGAAAGATGTTTTTCAAAACAAAACTACAGCATGAAAATATAAGAAGATATTAATTTGTACTTTCACACAGATAAAAGAAATTACAAGATGAAATATTTCTCGAGAGAAAATAATACATGATATTTATGCGTCTGAGTTGTGGAAGTACATTTCTCAAAAAAAGATGAAAACAAATAAAAAACAACACGAAAAGAGTGTGGATGTAACTTTAAGACGAAGAACTCGACCCGACCGGTGAGAAATATCACATCAGTAATCTGATCACGAAGACAAAGTCTGCAGTAGGTAAAGAGAGAGGTAAGAAACGTGGCATGTCGTTTCCGGAGTCCCTGACATCTATCCCGAGCGGGGTGTCCCGGATTCATGGGATGGAGAGATTCAGCAGCCGTGCCATCACTTCGATTTGTATAACCCCACTATGCATGCACAGGTGTCTCTAAAATTACTTAAGGACGTTCCCAAAAAAATCAGTTTTCTTATGATTCTTTTGAAACTTTGAATACACATAGTTATGTGTCTTTTAAACGTAGAAGTTTTTCTCAATACTTCTTTCGGTAGTAAATTTCAAAATATTGACTATTAAAATTTGCATATTTAACATAAGAACCTTATGCCGATCGATGTTGAAGCGAATGTTTTATTAAATAGCAATAATAATGTTCTTATGATTGTTTTGAAAAATTGAGAATCATTTATTAAAGATACAACAAATACCTATGTTTCATTATTCGTTTCCATAGTATAATATGTAGGTAGTAAGATAAATCGTTGGAAGTTGGAAATGTTGGTAAAAAATTGGTTGTCTGTAAAGTCGGTTTACGGACGATAGTTTTACGTGATAACGTATTCCGTAATACATAACCTAAATTTATATAATAATTACAATAATTCGAATCTATGATATTGCATCTTTCGCTTCAAATTTAGGTAAATTTTATTAAGTAGAATAATAAAACACTATAAAAAGTACACTATTATTATATAAAAAACAACTATGGCATGTATCTCTTTTGCGCATGCGCCGATTTTCCCCAAAAAATTTACAAAAATTTCTAGTAAAAATAGATAGAGTAAAAACCGTTTTAAAAACTATATTATTATTATATAAAACATCATTATAAGAGATATATTCTTTTACGCATGCGCCGATGTTCCCCAAAAACAATAGGCCAATTCATATTTGCATATCAAACATCCTCCCACAATTTGGTTTCAATCCGCTTATCTTTGGTGTCGGAATGATAAGAAGTGTCAAAAGTGACGTTTGATACTGTCAAACTATTATGTTCTAATAATAATTAGTTATTCCAATAGTTAACTTAGCAGGCGTTGCATTTCACAAAATACTAATGTCAAAAAATTGAATTAAACATTAGAAATGCAGCCGTTTTCATGTTAAGACAAGACATACGTTATTTTCTAATTTCCATGTACGGCAAACAAAGACGACCGACCGCGTCGCGTTATGCATTAGACAACATTGCATTTATACAGCTATTTTTCTATATAAATTTGTATAAAAAAACTGTTTAGGCAAATTCTGTTATACGAAATCTATGTAAAATGTTCTCCTCTTTCGTTTAAGACTGGTTTCAAACCGATCTGATTTAAATTGAGCGAGAAATTAGCAAAAAACGTTACGCGTTAGGAACGTTAGGAACGTTACGCGTTACGAACGTTACACTTTTTCGAACATGCAGCTGGTGTTTTATCAATTTATAAGATTGGTGATTCATCAATTTATAAGACGTTATCACGTCAAAATGAATTTAATTTTAATAAATTGGACGTTTCGTCATTTAATTATTACTTCATCAGCAACTATAACTAATTGTAATGAAATAAATACATTTCTTATACAAATTTATCATTTAAAGCTATAGTTTACCTTAACTTACTAATAAAATTCTATTGTTAAACTTAAAAATGAACACTTTTTTGTTAAAATAATAATGAAATCTATTATATGCCATTGTGTCAATTGATATTTTAAACAAATTGTCGTAATTGTATTAAACTATAGCTTAATTGTGTTAAACTATAGCTTTAAATAACATATTTGTATAAAAATTGTATTTAATTTATTATAATTATTTATGCTTGCTGATGAAGCCATAATTAAATGAGGAAACATCCAATTTATTAAAATTAAATTCATTTTATTAAAATTTTCAAGTTCTTACGATTTATCTTATTTCTGTAAAAATAACTATGACAAGCGGTATTCGTTTTGTTATAAAAATGTTAAATGCGAGCAAATTTTCGATTATTTGTAATTCTGCGCATGTGAGCGGAGGCAAAAAGTGTGCTGTATCTCAACTATTTTTATTGCAGTCATGGTAATTTATATAGGGGGATTTTTTTGCAAGTTGATCACGCCTGCTCTTTGGGAACGCCCTTAATTCACTTGTTTTATAATATCAGGTTTTAATCAAAATTTAGCCAGAAAATCTTTACTATGTAGAGCAATCATTTGTTCGTAACCGTCGAGTCTGTGTACAATCTAATGTTTTAGATGACAGGGAGTTTGAATACGGCATTAAACTACTCCTGCATGTCTCTTTACTATAATAGTATGGAACCTACTGCTTTGCGACTATTCAACAAATTACCTGATGATATTGCCATGTTGCCTTTTATAAACATTAAATGCAAACTAAAACAGTACCTTTCTGAACTTTGCTTGTACTCTGTTGATGATTTTTAATATTAATTTTATTACTGTGACGACACCTGCTGTATCTAGCTTATGGTTAATAAATTTAATTGATTGATTGATATGGAAACTAATAATCACAATCAAAGGTCATTGTAAAATCAAATTTGTTGACAATCTATTCTGCAACCCAGCATAAAATCTTAACAATTAACGACAATGAAGATTCATCCAATATCGCCAACTAGATAACTCATTACATTAGTAACAGCTACAAATACAAAATCCTTTAATTACAAATGAAGTTGATACTTGACCGATTTTAAGCTAGTATTAATTGACAAAAAAAATGGTAAAATATTGTTAGAATCTGCGCTAAGGACCGTAACCAAGAAAAACATTGTTAAACACAGAACAGAGCTGAGTTGCATGACTATGTGTAAATGTTACGGTTAATACAAGAAAGTAGTTAATTCCCGAGTTAATCGGCTAATTACCCGAATTAACCAACGTCACAAACATTATAATTTTATAATATATATCTTATATTATTTTCTAGGAACTATATAATATCTATCGCAACAACAGCTCAGAGATTACTTCGCCTTTAAAATTTAATAAAACCTGTCAGGAAAAGAATCTTCCATTATGAAAACTTAACTTTGAGACGTGCACAATTAGATAAAATGCATTTACTTCATTCAGTCTTTTCATCTTCCAGCGCGAATGTAATATTGCGCATAATATGTATTCTTTAGATTTTTATACTAACTACATTTAATATTGAATTTATTATTAATTTCTTGAAAAAGTTTGTTTGAAGTTTACTTACTTTAACAGAACGGGATATAATATTTATTTTCTTAATTCTTTTTTAAAACGTTATTAGAAATTAATTAATTATAGGTACGTGTTTTCCTGTCTAAAATAACAATGAGTAGGATTTTTTTGCTACCTCGAAGATAGTCGGAACGTTGCGTCAGTACAATAAATCTGTATATATAAAAGGAAACCGTGACTGATGACTGACTGATCTATCAACGCACAGCTCAAACCACTGAACGGATTGGGCTGTTTGGCATACACATGGTTATTATGACGTAGGCATCCGCTAAGAATGGATTTTTGAAAATTCAACCCCTAAAAGGGTACAAACGGGAGTTCAAAACTTGCATGAAGAAATCATATATAAGATAGATGTATCGATTCGAAAATGCGCAGGATTACTTCTGTCAACAAATAAATAAACACGTGTTTCGTGATTTTTCAAAACAACCCCTTCAGAGGGTGAAAAGAGTCTAAAAATCAACATGGGTGTCATTTTCAAGATTTGTCAAGACGTTGATCACGTTAATGTCATCAAAAAGGGACATGTGAATATATTAGAGAGTTTATACTTATGATATTAAACCTGCCTCTGTATTCAGAGATATGCTCGTATATCTATGAATCCTGTAGGCGTATTGAACGAATTTTACGAGACGATTTTTATAAATATAATGTACCTACTATTTTTTAATCACTCTATATTATATTGTATCATTCGTAGTGAGAACTCACAAGGGAATAAAGAGTTTGTGATTTAGGACATGAAGAATGCAGGTAATGTTTCATATAGTATTAGTCCAGGAGGCAGTGAAGATTTTCGGTACTTATTTTCCCAGTCAGCAAACACCAATAGAATTAGTCGGTTTGTTATTCTAAGCAAATTTCATATATTTGTAGGGGGGGGGTTCGATGGGTTGAAGCGGAAATTGCACTTTTTGACGTGATAACGTCTTATAAATTGATGAAACACCGGCTGCACGCACGAAAAAGAGTAACGCTCCGCAAGCGAGAGCGCGATATAAGCGATAGTCTCTCTCTTCTCGCGTGACGTCAGAGAGTAGTGTGCGTTCAACATTTTTTTCGGCTGTTCCAGCGAAAGCTACATCTGACAGATGGCCAGATAAATTATACGGTTTATTAACAAATATATAATATATATACATTCTTTTAAATGTCTTTTATAATTGCTTAAAAATATGTATTTTGCTTTGGTTGATCAAATTATTAGTCGGTAAAAATATAGTTTGACAGCTACTAAAATTTAGGTTATGTATTATTAAATATGATATTCGAGCGGAAAACGTTATCACGTAAAACTATCGTCCGTAAACCGACTTTACAGACAACCAATTTTTTTTTCAATGATAAAAATAGTTATAAAAAATAGAGAATAGTTACTTCTTACCACAACAATTTTATTAGTGGATGTACATTTCGAGAGCTATGTTCTCATCTTCAGCAATACACTAAACGAGTTTAGTGTATTGCTGAAGATGAGAGCATAGCTCTCGAAATGTACATCCACTAATAAAATTGTTGTGGTAAGAAGTAACTATTCTCTATTTTTTATTATGTTCAAACCACAGTGCTCTTAATATTAATATTTTTGTTATAAAAATAGTTCTATTAGTGAGAGATACTTATAATGAAGTTAAGAAAAAAATAGTCTGGCTTATCTGTGAGTATGGGTAATATGTCTGGCAGGTAAAAAATTGGAAAAAAATAATCAAAACCATTACCCTTATTTTCGCAGTCCTAAATATTTGTCAGATGATAGTTTATATTGTAATTACAGCTGAAAATAGCCTGGCTAACGTGTAACACCCCGAAAGCCTTGCCAGACTCGTCCAACGTTCGTCAGGCACGCTAAATTCGGCATGTTCAATTATACTGCTTTAACTATTTGACTTGTGAGTCTGGCGGGGCTTTCGTGATTGTAAATGACAGCCAGACGTGTATTTTCTATGAAATTATAGTATTACCTATCATGTGACAAATTTTCAAATCCGGGAAAATAAGAGTAAAAATTTTGTAATTTTTACGATTTTCAAGATGCCGCTAAACTCGTTTACCAATTTTGTAAATCAGCCAGACTTGCTTTTGATTATAGTTTATGATAGTATCAAATGATACGTTAAATTTCATGCATGGAAAAATAATGGTTACGGATTTCAAAAATCAGTCAAATTTTTGCATCTCCAAATTTTCAGACTGACTTTTCTCCACTTGGGATGTGCCAGACTGTTATTTCCATTAATATAATGATTCACTTTAATTAATGTCACATATTTATGACTTGCAAAATAAGTGGACTTGTCTTTTTTTTATCTAGTGAACCCATCCGAAAATTTTAGCCAGACTCACAAATTGTCGTTTTGTGTCACCATCCGAACAAACTATTTTATATTCGCCGACTGGGAAAATACGTTCAAAAAAAAATCACTGCCTCCTGGACTATATATGGGATAAGAGCTATTCTATCTGACCAGTCGAAATAGACCGACCGATATCAACGTAACGCGTATACCCACTTTCTCTATGCATTCACAACTTCCCTTTATCACTTCGTCTCTCCACGACTTCCAACCAGGCAATACCAGAAATGCTTAAATATTCAGCAGAAGAAGAGAATTGGGTTGAGATACAGTTTAGGTAGCAATTTTGTTGCGTATTTTTAGTCTTCACGTCAGTTAACTAAGTTTATTAAGGTCTGGTACTCGACCATAATTTGTAGCGGTGATAAATATTAAGGTTTGTGGTTTCCAAGATGTTCGCATTTTAGTGGACGAACATGTCCATATGTCTAAGTATTTTTTTCAAAATTTGTGGCTGCTCTGGTCTTCGGATTAGAGCATTCAAAAATATTTTATTTTTATCATTTTTCATAATATGGATTCAATCTGGTGATTCATATAAAAAAAATGCGTTTTCAGAAAAAAAAAAAAAAAAGTGTTTCGGAGTTGTGGAAAAAATTTTGAAGCCAACACTAAAATTTTGACATCAATTGCTTTCGCACTGTGGAAATAATATAAAAGCTTCCGAAAAGTTGAATGGTACAAAGGTGAAGTGTTAATAATTGGTTTTCAAAGCTAAGATTCTTAACGCAGACGAATAACACAGGCTACAGATGGGTAGTTAACTGGAATGAATAAACGACAAAATTTTTTTAAAAACAAGCTTTTATTGGTTGTTAATAAAAAGAACTAAAAAGTTAAAAATAATTTTGTTCCGATTAGAAATAAGCCGTTTTATACGTGCTTATCACAGTTTCAAGTTTTCAATAAAAACGTGATACACTGTTAATCCCACTTTTTTGTCTCTCTTGGTATTAAAATGTGGTACCCTTTTAGTTGAAATCTTGAAACTGTGATAAGTACCTACGTATAAAACGGCTCATTTCTAATCGGAATAAAATTATTTTTAACTTTTTAGTTCTCTTTTATTAACACCTAATAAGAGCTTGTTTTTAATTTTTTTTTTCGTTTAATTATTTTTAAATTTTAGTGTGCTTTATTAAAAGTGTGATTTGCAACCGGACGAGAGCCGGAACGGTCAGTTAGTTATTATAATATTGTATTGTCATCGGAACTACATAATTTCAGCTCAATCGGAACCTGGAAAATAGGTCAACTGTAACTTGCAAGATTTGATTTCAGACAGACAGAGAGACAGCGGGACAGTTGAAACTAAATAAAAACTTCTAAGAAACGAGCAAATCGTCGGGCGACATGACAATTTATTATAAATTTTAGAGTAAAATACTCAGAATAACATATCTAAAGAAAGCGTTTGTATACAAAAGTGTAAAACGATTGATTACATACTTTACGCATACTTTTCAGTATTGAATTATTTTATTCGTATTAATAGCCGTGTCTGAAATAGTATATTACACCACAAGGGCCGAAAGTGTGATATTCTTGCCCTGCTGTCATGATGCCTGAGGCGAAGCCGAGAGCATCATATGGCGCGAAGGGCAAGGTATCACACTTTCGGCCCTTGTGGTGTATACTATTTTTCTACATAAAAACACAGATAAACTCCAAGCAAGCACCTTTGAGTTTAGACGTAAAAACACGAATGACAGCTGTTCGCGACTATTAGCTAAAATGTAATAGGGTTGTTATATGGAAACGACATCTAAACAACAGTTGATTGGTTGTTTTTGCTTTACTACCGCCATAACGTGCGAACTTCCCGCATTGATGCCTATAATCCCACTAAGGAGTAAATGTTAGACTTTCTGCTTTGCAATTGATGCCGAAAGTATGCACTTCCGATCGAGGTATCAAGAAAAATCTTTTTCGATACATATTTTTTTGTACGGTTGTGTAATATTCAGAGATTAGTTGGGGTAACAACTTTCGAACAGTCTGTAAATAGTTGAAGTGGGCAAACTCAATCCCTTTGGGAAAAGCACCTCCAACGCTGTTCCACGTTTTACGTATGACAGCACCACAGTGAACAAAAACTATTACCGTTTGGATTCCTATGACAATATATTACAGCGATGTGCCAATACGAACCACTCCAGTTCAGTTGTTGTCAGTTGTCACACCACAACACCAACTTTGTCTACGTTCAAAATAAAATGCTCGAGTTTCAATTTATTTTTAGGAACTATAGGTGTTGAGGTAAACATCACCAAAATAAATATTTCAGTGTGTCACAAGAATTTTCGATAATTTAGTAAATATTCCCAGTAAATTGACTTTGCACACGTATTAAGTACCCAACCCACGACAATACAATAATTATTAATTTATAGATAGATAATTACTTAGTCAGTAATTGAGACATACATCGATACATATTTATAAACTTATATATATCGTTTATACAGGGTGAGTCAGACCACCCGTATCAGTCGTTTTTTTCGAAAACCGTTAGTCGTAGAGAGTTGTCTCAAAAATCTGTATTATAAAAGCCCTCATGAAGAATCGAATGGTGATATTTTTCCCCCCCGGAAAGGTCGGCTTCCCTGTTAGTTTTCTCCGGAATGTTCAGAACTCCGGAATGTTAAACGGCACGATAGGTCGAAAGTGGTATTGTTGAAAAGATCTTTAAAAAATAAGCAAGTTTTGTAGGACATTTTTTTTTGTTACTGCCACCCCTGTTAAGTAATATTCGTTTGAAATTATGAAATTAACATATCAGAATAACAAAAAGTCGGCATTTAAAATCTAGTTACCTAATTAAACAATGTCACAATAAGTTTTCAATAATTGCAATTGCTTTTTTTTTGTCGGAACATACTTCCAGGTACCTACTCATAACATATCTAGAAGAGCTCTGCAGTGTTTAGAAGTAAATTGAAGACAGTTTGAACATTTGTGACATTGTTTAATTAAATAACTAGATTTTAAATGCCAACTTTTAAAATAAAGTTTGTTTTTCTTACATGTTAATTTAATAATTTCAAACGAATATTACTTAACAGGGGTGGCAGTAACAAAAAAAAATGTCCTACAAAACTTGCTTATTTTTTAAAGATCTTTTCAACAATACCACTTTCGACCTATCGTGCATTCCGGAGTTCTGAACATTTCGGAGCATCTAACAGGGAAGCCGACCTTTCCGGGGGGAAAAAATATCGCCATTCGATTCTTCATTAGGGCTTTTATAATACAGATTTTTGACACAACTCTCTACGACTAACCGTTTTCGAAAAAAACGACTGATACGGGTGGTCTGACTCACCCTGTATATGAACATAATCATTTGAGTGTTGCTTTTAGGGTTATAATTAAAGTTATAGTTTAAAAAAAAACTAAAAAAAAAACACTATTTTATGGCAAAATGTGAACTAAAAAGTAAAAAACAATTTTTAAATCCAAAGATTTTGTTGTAATTTAAAAATTACTAGCGTGACCTGTGCGAATTATTCGCACTAAATAAGTATAATAATTATCACTTTACAAAATTATTTTTTAAATATGATTGCAGGTATTCAATTCGTTTCTAATTTTGCACACTGCTTATAACGTTCTTCTTTTTGTTGTAAAAGAAATATTTTACTAAAATTGTCATATAGAGGCGCAAGTAGCAAAAGCGTTGTTCAGCGTTGCCCGTCAGATGGCAGACGTTGTTCAGAGTTTAATTAATTTACAAAAACAATAGCAATAATAAATTTTTTAGTTGTCGATGTCAGTAGAGCAAGCAATTATCTGTAAAATGATATATAATTTATGTGGAGAAATTGTGTGGTTTTTTCTAAAAAGGGAGGCAAACATCTTAAACCTTAGCGTATTAATATATATGATTTTTTACTTTTTAGTCCGCATATTATGTCTTTTTTTGAGTTTTTTTAAAATAAAATTTTTTAGAATTTTACCTATACCAATCGAAAAAAAACGGAACAACGGTAGGTGTCAAGTGAAATTTTCCGTATTTATACAGCTTACAAATCCTCATGTATTCTTATATACTTATAGTCATAAATTTGGGGAGGGGGCAAAGTTTGACACTAAAAAAATCTATGCTTTCGGTAATGTAAGATACCTACTGAAATTTCTATAGACTCAAAATATTTTTTTTCAGAATAATAATATATTCCGTCATTTTTGAGAGCTTCTTAGAAAAAATAAAACTGATTCCTTCAACAATACTAACATTTCGGAGTTAGCAGGACAACTATTACAATGTTACCAAAAGTTTTCGACATTCAAAGACATGTAATGTTTATGGTATGGAAGTTTTGGCACGTGGCTCGTACTTAACCGTTTTTTTTATATATATTGAAATGTGATTTTTTTCTGCCTAGAAAATGTACAGGTAATGCTAGAGGGACTTAAATGTCTTAAATGAAAAGTCCTACGTTAATTTTTCAAGTACCTACTAAACTATGTTGAAAGACTTGCATTTATACAGAATTATTTTTAAGTTGGTTCCTATTTTTCAACAGCGTGTAGAAATCAAATAGACGAACAAATACTTCAAGTAACTTTTTTATCAAAACTCAAAAATGAAAGAGGAACGGGTTTTTAGAGTTTAATTAAATTTTTTTAAATTTTATTTAATTAATTTAAAAGCCCGGTTAACACTCGCGAAGAAATGATAGCACTAATCAGAAAAGCATTCCAAATAATTCGGGGAAGGACCTTATCGCTACTACAAGCATGCATCTTTGTGTCTAACAAAACGGGGACAACTTTGAACAATTTCTGTGAATACTTGATAATGACATAACATATTTCCATAGTGATATAACATAACGCCAGGACCGGCCTCAAAATTTGATAAAATAAAGTAAAACTTCGAAAGCTCATTTTTCTTTCTTTTTTGAGTTTTGATAAAAAAGTTACCCGTAATATTTGTTCGTCTTTTTGATTTCTACACGCTGTTAAAAATAAAGAATCAACTGAAAAATCATCTGTAGTGTTCAAATAAAGAATAATATTATTTGTCGGTAATGTTTGATTTTTAACTGAATAACGATTGAAACTTTGCCCTAAAGACTACACCCCTGGTTACAACGGATTTGTCTCATTTCGTAAGTTTAAACATCAACAATACTATACAATATTTGGGTTACGGGTTAGCCGTTAGAATAATATACGCTACAGTCTGACAAAACTGTTTCAAATGTTATGTAAATAGTATCTAAGTATAGTTTGCAACTAAGTTATAAACATATTCGCATATAAATACAGATAATTTAATAAGAGAAAATAAACAACGGTTTACGACCACTGGCAGTTTCAACGGTTCAGACAGTTCCCTCATTTCACGATATAGGTATATGCATGAAAAACAATGAAAGAACCATTTACTGTGTTCATGGTTGCAGTAACGGTCGTTTTATTGTTTACCTGTTATAACTACACACATATTATGTACCACCGTCAAAGTTAGGACTTCCATATACATATCGGAATTTAGAGATTTTGCATATCTGTAAATTCGGACGAAATTCGTTAACTTGTCAATTCCGGAACTAAAGGAATTAATATCGAAATTCCGAACTTTATTAAAAGATACTTAAAATTGACTAATGTGCGCTTCATTTTTCGACTTGACAGTCGGCTTGATGATGCCTCTAGACTCTGGAGTTACATAAACTATAGTGTTTCTAATTATTACTAGTTGAATAGGGTTTTTTCTTTATATTATGTTTGCAAATTTTAGTTGAACTTTTTCTGTCAATAACGCACTTAAATTAAAAAAATAAGTTCAAAAACTAAAACCTGACTACTAAAAAGTATGAAACATGAAAATATTCTTATCTGAGGATAGCCGTGGTCATATGCCACCACCCTAACAAAACATTACATTTTAACAGTAGTAAGCGATCATAAGCTCTAGGGCAAAGTGCATCAGGCTATACATCTAGAGGAACCTCATATTTATATATGAGATGGCATAGATGAGAATATTTTCTTGTTTCATGCTTTCAGTAGACGGGTTTTAGTTTTTGAACTTATTTTTTATTTAAATTATTTTTTATTTCTTTTCAATTTGTTCCCCTCTGGGACCAAAATTCAAAAATAAATGTATCCTATGTCACCCGGGCCATAATAACGAGTCGATTGACACCTTATTTATCAAAATCGGATGAATATTTTAGGCGCTACGGTGGAACTTTCGTAAATACAAACATACATAGACTGCTAAACTCATAACCCTTCCTTTTGGCTTCGCCACAGTCGGGTAAAAAGTTAACTCTTCTACATGCAATATTGTTGTGAACTTTTCTCGGTATTGGAACTACATAATTCCGGATCTTCGGAACTATGAACCAAGTATCAAACCTATTTCCAGAATTGAGGATGACTCGAGAATGGAAGCTCTAGTAAAAGCCCGTTGCGCTGACTTTTTTTTGTAATGCGCCCTCTAACCGTTTATTGAAGCATAGATAATTTTCATCTCTCTAGAAGCTAATGCAAAGTATGCTCTATAATCTATATATCTTTAAAATTGATGTCCAAAAAATGCGAGACGACATCGTGGGACACCTGATAGATATGAAACACACATTTAAGCGAAATTCTAGTAAACTAAATTTCGCCCTATCATCTAACTAAATTCTGATAACTAAATTAATGGTATCAACAAACGCTTTGTTTTCCACTGTGACGAAGTTGTTGTGTAACTTGGTAATAGTGGTCTATTCATGTAACCTGTTGAACGACTGATTTTTTTGACTTTAAAATTGTTTTTTGGTGGACAGTTATAAAAATTATTATAAAGCGAAATATACTTTTTTGAATGAATAAAATTGTTTTTTTTTGATAAAACACAAATATATTGTTTTATTTGATATTGGTAAAACGGTTTAGATATATCGTTGCCATTCGTATTATTAATTGATTGAAGAACAGTCATTCGTCCTGTTGGGTCATGCAGGTTTCAATTTCGAAGGGACTGGAGTCGTCGATCGTTTTTAAGCCGAGCGAATTTCGAACAAAAGATGAACCAACGACCCCACCTCGTTTCACCACACACACACACACACACAACAAGCACTAACAGCTGTCCAACGCATACACACAGCAAACGCAAATGAAGCGTAACACGTCCCGTGAACAGCGTCGTGCCAATTACACGGTTGTACTCATTAAAAATATGGCACTTTTTCGTCTCTGATATATATGGGATGTAGCTTTATTATTAAATAATCAAAATCAAATTTTGCACATTTCTAAAGCCCTTCACAGACTAGCGCTTGCGATTAAGCGGTAGAGGACCGGTTTATTAACGGTTCACGTGCATATATCACTTGTACTAAATAACTAAATATCCTCATAAATGCAAATAAACATCCTTACAGAGTAACGTGCGCGGTACGAAACATTGCAGAGGTTTATTAGTGGACCGTGCACACATATCAAATTTTCATTAAAATTAAAATCTTCCTACTCGTAGCTAAAGATCTTCGCACACCAGCATCTAAGTATAAACGGTAATATGACAACAGATATAGCCCAAGTCCTCACAATATAAAAGTCTATTGGACAGTACTGCTAAAATTTAATTTTTGAGTTTACCAGATATGATATGAAAAAAATAAAATCGGTGGTTTAATTTTTAATTGTCAGTATTTCGAATACGGTTCAATACTTCTGTATGAAATTTATAGAAAAGTGTGAGCTATTTACAATCATAATCGTCTGCTTTGAAATTTTTTTTGTATACCTGGCCGATCTTATATTGAACATTTATCTATTAGGAGAAAGTTCTGCCAAGTATGCACGAAAAATTTGCAAGACTTTAAAACTAAATAATTGACACTTCTCTCTAATTTGTAACACCACGTCTTAAAAAGCCACGCCGCCACTGGTGTACTCTGGTGGTAATGAAATGAAACAGAGGCAAGATGGCAGCAGAGCGTATGAACTAGGAAGTAGTGTTCATGTTAAAAAACTTAAATTGATAAATGTGTTGAATTAAATAATACTCTTCATGTTACAAACTTACGTTAATAAATATGTTAAATAAAATAATAATAATTGTTACAAACTGGCGCCCAACGTGGGGCCCCAGTTTGTAACAAGTATTAATATTTTATTCAACATATTTATTAACGTAAGTTTGTAACATGAATATTATTTAATTCAACACATTTATTAATTAAAGTTTTTTTAACATGAACACCACTTCCTAGTTCATACGCTCCGCTGCCATCTTGCCCCTGTTTCTTACCACCAGAGTACACCAGTGGCGGCGTGGCTTTTTAGGCGCGAATAGCGTAAGCTAAAGCGCCTATATGTACTCGCTTTGTCTGTACGTCTGTGAATCTGTGAATCTGTGAATCTGTACGTCCCACTTTTTTGTGTCACGCGTACAGCCCAAACGCCTTGACCGATTTTAAAAAACTTTTTTTTGATCGATTCGTCTCCGGGTAACTTAGATCCTAACGTCGCCCGATTTTCGAATTTTGGCCCCAGAGGAGAGAAATTTAGGAAAAACGAAGTTTTTTGCTTATAGCTCGCTCATTTTAAATCGGATCGGCTCGAAACCTGTCTTAAACGAAAGAGGAGAAAATTTTACATAAGTTTCGTACAACAGAAAATGCCCAAACAGTTTTTTTATACACATTTGTATAGAAATAAATTCAATTTGATATAACCGATGGCAAACATCTTTCGGTTATCTCTCTCTGTTGCACGGTTTAACATGGCAATTTAAAAATTGCGTATGTTCTGTCTTCAAATAAAATTGGTCGATAATATTATTTATTACAATAATGAAATTAAAAGATAGCATTTGTTCAAAAACGGATGCCGTTTCGAATATTTGTGAAAAGCAACGCCTTCTGAGTTAACAATTTGAATAACTAATTATTAGAACATAGGTAATACTTTGACAGATGCAAACGTCACTTTTGACATTTTTTACCATTCTGACACCACGGATGATCGGATTGAAACCAAATTTTGGGATGATGTTTGATATGCAAATATGAAGTGGCCTATTGTTTTTGGGGAACATCGGCGCATGCGTAAAAGAATATATCTCTTATAATGTTGTTTTATATAATAATAATATAGTTTTTAAAACGGTTTATTCTTCTATCTATTTTTAATAGAAATTTTTGTAAATTTTTTGGGGAAAATCGGCGCATGCGCAAGAGATATATGCCGTCGTTGTTTTTTTTTTAATAATAGCGGTGTACTTTTAATAATAGTTTTTTATTCTATTTTACAAGAAAGTTTTGTAAAATGTTTTTTTTGAGGGAAAGTCGGCGCATGCGCAGAAGAGATATAAGTTATAAAGTTGTTTGTATATAAGAATGGTATACTCGATCGAATAAAAAAAAACTTGGTGACTGATGATGAGATACTGTTTTAATAATTTGAGATATTAAAATATATAATAGTTGTGTGACTAAATTAATAAGTGAGCGACTGAATTACTAAGTGACTGACTAGAATGCCTTCGGTAATTTTGAAGCAGATATCTTCAACCGATTGAAATGAAGATTTGTATATACATATAGTTTGGATGACAATGCATGGTTAGCTGTGTGACGTCACTCTAAATCCAATATGGCGGACTTCTAAATATGGCGGACTAATTTTATTATGCTTTCCTACAATATGGGTATCAAATGAAAGGGCTTGCTGAGAATAACTCGAAAAATAAAGTGACGTCACTCTAAATCCAGTATGGCGGACTTCCAAAGATGGCAGACTAAGTTTTTTATGCTTTCCTACAATATGGGTATCAAATGAAAAGGCTCAGTGAAACTAACTCAAAAAAAAAGTGACGTCACTCTAAATCAAATATGGCGGACTTCTAAAGATGGCGGACTAAGTTTTTTATGCTTTCCTACAATATGGGTATCAAATGAAAGGGCTTACTGAAACTAACTCAAAAAATAAAGTGACGTCACTCTAAATCAAATATGGCGGACTTCTAAAGATGACGGACTAATAATTTATTAGGCTTTCCTACAATATGGGTATCAAATGAAAGAGCTTGCTGAGAATAACTCGAAAAATAAAGTGACGTCACTCTAAATCCAATATGGCGGACTTCTAAATATGGCGGACTAATTTTATTATGCTTTCCTACAATATGGGTATCAAATGAAAGGGCTTGCTGAGAATAACTCGAAAAATAAAGTGACGTCACTCTAAATCCAGTATGGCGGACTTCCAAAGATGGCAGACTAAGTTTTTTATGCTTTCCTACAATATGGGTATCAAATGAAAAGGCTCAGTGAAACTAACTCAAAAAAAAGTGACGTCACTCTAAATCAAATATGGCGGACTTCTAAAGATGGCGGACTAAGTTTTTTATGCTTCCTACAATATGGGTATCAAATGAAAGGGCTTACTGAAACTAACTCAAAAAATAAAGTGACGTCACTCTAAATCAAATATGGCGGACTTCTAAAGATGACGGACTAATAATTTATTAGGCTTTCCTACAATATGGGTATCAAATGAAAGAGCTTGCTGAGAATAACTCGAAAAATAAAGTGACGTCACTCTAAATCCAATATGGCGGACTTCTAAAGATGGCGGGCTAATTTTATTATGCTTTCCTACAATATGGGTATAAATGAAAGGGCTTGCTGAGAATAACTCGAAAAATAAAGTGACGTCACTCTAAATCCAATATGGCGGACTTCTAAAGATGGCGGATTAAGTTTATTATGCTTTCCTACAATATGGGTATCAAATGAAAGAGCTTGCTGAGAATAACTCGAAAAATAAAGTGACGTCACTCTAAATCCAATATGGTGGACTTCTAAGATGGCGGACTAAGTTTTTTATGCTTTCCTACAATATGGGTATCAAATGAAAGGGCTTACTGAAACTAACTCAAAAAAAAAGTGACGTCACTCTAAATCAAATATGGCGGACTTCTAAAGATGGCGGACTAAGTTTTTTATGCTTTCCTACAATATGGGTATCAAATGAAAGGGCTTACTGAAACTAACTCAAAAAATAAAGTGACGTCACTCTAAATCAAATATGGCGGACTTCTAAAAATGGCGGACTAATTTTATTAAGCTTTCCTACAATATGGGTATCAAATGAAAGAGCTTGCTGAGAATAACTCGAAAAATAAAGTGACGTCACTCTAAATCCAACATGGCGGACTTCTAAAGATGGCGGGCTAATTTTATTATGCTTTCCTACAATATGGGTATAAATAAAAGGGCTTGCTGAGAATAACTCGAAAAATAAAGTGACGTCAGTCTAAATCCAATACTTATGGCGGACTTCTAAAGATGGCGGATTAAGTTTATTATGCTTTCCTACAATATGGCTATCAAATGAAAGAGCTTGCTGAGAATAACTCGAAAAATAAAGTGACGTCACTCTAAATCCAATATGGCGGACTTCTAAAGATGGCGGACTAAGTTTTTTATGCCTTCCTACAATATGGGTATCAAATAAAAGGGCTAACTGAAAACAACTCGAAATAAAAGTGACGTTACTCTAAATTCAATATGGCGGTCTAAGTTTTTATGCTTTCCTACAATATGGGTATCAAATGAAAGGGCTTGCTGAGAACAACTCGAAAAATACAGTGACGTCATTCTAAATTTAATATGGCGGACTTCTAAAGATGGTGGACTTAGTTTTTTACCCCAGAATTGTTTTTTTAAAAACTCCACATTTGCCCCTTCCCGTTTCACTGC
This sequence comes from Xanthostigma xanthostigma, assembly GCA_963575645.1. Lineage (NCBI taxonomy): Eukaryota > Metazoa > Arthropoda > Insecta > Raphidioptera > Raphidiidae > Xanthostigma > Xanthostigma xanthostigma. The sequence goes on from OY754468.1 coordinate 22,917,865, forward strand.
GAGACAATTCGCATTCCCCTTTATCGTTCACCCCGGAATTACAATTCGCATACCCGTTTATCGTTCACCCCGGAATTATTTTTTTAAAAACTCCACCTCTGCCCCATCGCGTTTCACTGCATATATGCTTTAAAGTTGTGTTTATATAATAATTGGGTAGTTTTCATAACGGTTTATTTTTCTATCTGTTTTTACAAGAAAGTTATGAATTTTTTTTTCTAAACTCATAATTTCAGAAATATTTTGAAAAAAAAATCTGTTGTTCTTTTGTTCTGAAGATGTTAGTTAGGTAGTTCTTTGTTTAATTTTTGCATGACATAATAACATATTACATAGAGAACCATGAAATTATTAAAATTATTTTTTTCCTTTCTGTGTTTCATTATTTTCAACTGTTATTTTTTTCTTAGATTAAGTAATTTAAGTTATATTATTAAGCTCCAAGTGTCGTTAAATATATACACCGATTTTCAAACAAAACACCAGGGTATATGCTGTAAAATTTCGCGCCTTGTAATTCTTGAATTACTTGGGCATATACTCCCACTGGTTAAGACGTGGTATTACAAATCTATATAAATTGACAGTGTAGAGTCAAAAAAAAATAAAAATAGGAAGTCATAGAGAACTGTCGACAAAAGTGAAAACTTAAAACTATGAAATAAAAATGGTTAACGTAGTCTATTTAACTTTCTTATTAAACACTTTTATTTATCTTGACTCCGTATATTATTTCTATTTTAACTTGACTCCGCATATTTTTTTGTTTCTGTTTCTTTGTTTCAAATCTTGGGACAGCTTTTTCAATTACTTCCCGTTATCCAATTGAGTTTAAATTTTGCATACGTGTGTAGTTCCGATGACAATACAATGTTATAATAACTAGCTGACCGGTTCGGTTTTCATCCGGGTGTAAATCGCATTTTTAAAAAAGCATACTAAAAACTTAAAAATAAAAAGAAGTAAAAAACTTTTAAGTTAAACGCTTTTATTGCACAATCGATGATGTACTAAAACTAGAAAATAAATATGAGTTACCTTATGGGGCTCTTATTAAACTGAAATAAAATCGTGGGGCGCATTTAGTAGAAAACTTTCATTTGTTTGAGATTGGAAATCATATTTCGCTTTCGACTGCCTTCTTCGACCATATGGTAACTATAAATGCCCCCCACGATTTTATTTTAGTTTAATCAAAGGCTCCTATGGTGAGTCATATTTATTTTCTAGTTTTTAGTACATATCGATTGTACAAAAAAAGTGTTTAACTTAAAAGTCTTTTTACCTCTTTTTATATACATATACACAGCACTCTACAGATATACTGTTAACAATAGCATGTCGGTAAAGTGAAGTCATAAGATTTTATCCATCTAAAAATCGCCTATAGAAGTTTTCACTGCAAAATTAAATAAATTCAAAAAACTTTGCATCGTAATGAGTAAGCTGTGTAAACGCACATTTACACTGAGCAACTATGTAGGTATACATGCCATAATACAGTATATATATACACATATATTTATGATCGGCACTATATCTGCATATAGATGAGACATATTCTGTTAGTTGAATACATTAAATATGTCATTTACCATAAATTTTATCTAAGGCTAATAAAATGCATCTGTATCGGTATGTCCGCATAGGTTTTACGATTCGCTAACTAAAATAGTGTGTGATCTAATAAACTCTTATAGGCCAGTAAAATGAAGATGATTTGACGCTAAATATATATACAAAATTGCCAAAGGGTGCAAATTTGAGGGAACATTTATATAAGTATGAAACACAATCTGTCAAAATTGCACCTTCGTGCGATGACTGGAACTTGTTAAAGAGCTGTGTTTCAGCAGTTTTTTGCTTGTATCTCCAGAACAGTTAGAACTATAGCCATATTTTTATTGATAATATTGTAAAAAAGATAATGATTCACGAAAAAGTCTTTAAAAGCATTTCTCCACCTATTGTCAAAAATTAATAAAAAGTTATTAAAGCAAAGAAGTTGAAGATTTCCACGGCTAAGAAAATGTTTCTAAAAACACCCAACATTTAAAAATACGAAAAATTCTCAATTATTTGATTTTTTCTATTTTTATTGATTTTAGAAAATTGGGGCAAACTGTCTTCTTATCCGCTCCGAGTTCTTTTAACTTTTGAATTAGTGGAAACTGAGTTCGTCATTTTACTGGCCTACTTATTAAAAGTGTCAAAAAATTATTAGCTACCTATGTCTTTTATAACATTTTTTTTATTTCGACTTTTAAAAAATACTATTTTTTATCGCATATTTTAAAGCGCACTGATGTCAGGTATCTACATTCCCAGCTTACTGATTGTAGAGCATTAATTTACAGTCTAAATATTAAAATATTACAGTCATTAAAAACTTGCAATTTCTAGTCAAGACTTTTAAGTCTATAATACATACCCCCTCAAAGCAAAAGATTCGAGAAATTGTGTAGGCTTTTTGATATTCAGGTTGATTTACCTGAAACAAAGGAAACATAAGTATAAGTAATGAGTATTTTTTTTTTGTAGACGCATCGACATCAAGAGTTCAATCACCTTCCGAGCTCCCATTCAATTAAAAGTCGGTGAAATTATTTCTGTATAGTATAACAATGGTTCTATGCTGACTGTAAGCAAGGAAGATGATTGTAAAATGAAGGAAAACGTTACAATATCTAACCTTTTTAGAAGAATGGAGTCAAAAACACCTCATTCTTCTAAAAAGACTTTTAGAAGTAATCAAAGACACTCCGCTTCTAATCTTATTCTGGATCTTTCGGAGAATTAATGTCTATAAAATTCTATTGTAGACATACTCAATCATTTGAATTGCATATTAAAAAAAATACATTAGATTGTATATTATGAATAAATATGGTGGCAGCAAAGTTGTTAATCACGGTACTCCCACCATGTACTTTTAAATACATTCAAAAACCGGATCGCCAGAATAAAGACGAATAATCTGATGTGAATAGTCAAGGTTTATCGTTACGCAATTTTAAATGATACAATATAAATGCATTAAAACTGGTCAGTAGTTCCTGAGATAGATGCATAGACGCACAAATGACGATTGCATTATTTTTTGTTTAATTAGTCTAAAACGACAACAGAGCGGATGAGAGAGTAATTGAATTAAGAGGTTAGGGGTAGTCAGGATTTTGAAAAAAATCGATTTTGTTTTTTTTTCGAATTTTCTTTTGGTGTGATGTTTCGAAATTATTCCCTAAAAGTTTCAAGTGAATTGAATGAATAGTTTTCGAGATAATTATTTATATGGCCCAGGAATAGATGACTTGGTGCATCTAAGAAGAAAACTTTAAACGCATTTTTCTCGAAACTATGTTTTCGAAGTCTGTGAGCACTGTAATTCAAGAGCCACTAGATGGATTTGATCGAAATTTTTACAGCTTATTGAAAGCATAAAAAACTAGGACCTAATCGAAGGATTTTTGTTTTTATTGAAAACTTCGATTTTTTTAACAATAAATTCTCGTTTTTTTCCCTTCAAAATTCGGGTGTAAGCTTTCAGAAGCCGCCATTTTGTCAATTTGCAAAAAAAAAGCTTTGATTAGGTCGTACTATTAAACTAAAGACTTTTCTTTGTTTTATTGATTTTGGATGAACCAGCACAAAGTTCTGATGGTCACCGCAAAGCACTACTTGTGAGAGGAGTCTAACAAAGATGACTATACTTTTGACGTGATAAAGTCTTATAAATTGATGAATCACGTCAATATAAAAAGATGAAACACCGGCTGCATGCACGAAAAAGTGTAACGTTCCTAACGTTCCGCCTGACCCTGTGCGTGATTATTAAATATGATATTCGAGCGGAATACGTTATCACGTAAAACTATCGTCCGTAAACCGACTTTACAGACAACCAATTTTTTTTTAAATACAGTGAAGTCAAGTTGAAAGATTATATAATAACTCTGTATTATCAGTTTTATAAAATAAAATTAATTATTGAAGGGGATTTATTTGACTGACTAACAATTGAAAAATACGGTTTACCAGAGTATAGCTTGTGGTCAACATTTCGAAAAATATATATTTTCATCTTCAGGGCCTATGAACATGTATAGTATTCATTAAGTTTAATATTATTTTGATTTCTAAATTACAAATATATACATTACCGATTAAAACTAAACATTATAACATACTTCAATGCAAGTTGAGATGATAAATTGTGCAAATTATTGTAATATACATGATCATTTAAATTATGAATTTCAACAGTTTTTAAATTTAAAAATATATAAAACAGTTTTTTAGAGAAAATTGTTCTGTCCAATGTAAAAATAAATATTGTAGGTACTATCTTATGTATAAGAAAGACTTTCTATACAGACTACATTTTTTTACAGGTTAGAAATTGTTAAATTTTGTTAGTTATACTTCCATAAATGTTTATTAACCCTTCTATGTTATATTAAATGTAATAAATAATATACATGTTTACAGGCCCTGAAGATGAAAAAATATTTTTCGAAACGTTGGCCGCAAGCGATACTCTGGTAAAGCTTATTTTTCAATTGTTCCTCAACCAAATAAATCTCATTCAATACATATTTTTGGAACAAAACTTCACTAACAAAATAAATTATTGTCAAAAAAAAATACTGAAAATACCCATTTTTTTATGCCTCTGACTACCCTTAACCTCTTAAATCTATATATTATGAAATCGTATGAGAAACGATTATACACGTTTAGTGCCGTATCTTCAAGTCGAGCAAATCTTCCTAATACCGATCCGAAGTACAGGCAACAGTCTATTTTGAATACCTCAATTAGTTTACAGACGAAAAAAAAACATGCGTCAAGTTGAAATTTTGAACGTGCGGTCAACGCATATGATTGAAATAAATTGTAACGTGACGACGGCCATACACGTTATGTTTTGACGAGAGTTTTAAATTCTCTATTAAAGATGACGTCAGTGGTCAATCGAATAAGAGCAGTCGGCCGAATGGGTTTCTTCCCCTGAGAACAAAGGACACGCTGTTTCGTTCCGGTCAGGTGTTAGTATAATGTAAGTGTGGCCCAGTGAAGCGAACTGCACACAACTAAGGAACACAGAGACGGTCTTAAGAGGATTATGGGGCCCTCCCTACATCACTGGTTCTTATATATTCTGGGATTATCACGTTTTGTGTCCTCGCTAGGTCGTACCAAACACATACATACTGGGATGGTTTGTTTAGTCTCGAATATGGATGACGGATATTGTTGTTAAGACCGCTGCACACAAAGCTGATTTTACCGTCAGATTCTTTACTTCATATCGCTACTTATCACAATAAAATAAAACCATTCACCAGGTCAGGTCTGTCAGTGGCAAAAGTAGTTAACTACGTACGCTAGGTGGTGCTGAATTTCGAGATGGTTTTTGCGTTGGCTTCACACGATGCGTGTTTTGAAGATGGTTTTGATGCGCGTGCAGTGGCAATTCGAACGTTAACAAAAAGTATTATCTCTGAACAGAACACACACTATGACGCTATGTTTGTTTATGACGTTTTTCCACGTAACAAGATATTGTTTTCTGATTGGTTCTTGCTGAAAGCCAGTGCAGAAACAAGCACGAAAAATCGCCCCGATTCTAATTTTGAAACTCAGTTTGTAACCACGCACGCCAGCCTGCAGTGACGACATTTCCATCCTCGTAGCCAGGACGGCAGCCAAGTCCCAGCAGGTATTCCAGCGACAAAACTAGCCTAGTGTGCAATGACTTTTAGTTATGTCGTTTAGTCCAGGCGGCAACCGTTACAAATGGATAATAATAGTGTGTATCAATGCCATCCGATTTTGATTAAATTTACCTCTATTTAGCCGCCCCCCAAACTCATGAAAATAACAATTTTATGCAGCGTATGGCATTATTTTTATTGTTATTGAGTTTTGGGGGCTGGTTAAATAGGGGTAAATTTAATCAAAATCGGATGGCATTGATACACACTATTATTTGTACTTAGGACAGTATAAATTTCGAATGCCATCCGATTTGAACAATTTTTAGTGTGTTTTTTTTACTTATTGTTGAAAAAATCGAAAAAAAGGGTTTTTCGGCGACTTTGAGGGGTTGTTTCTCCGAAACTGCCCATCAGGATCGGATGGCAATTTTTTTCCAACGTTTGGTGGTGTCAATAAGTATGCTCACTAATTTTGAAGCGGTTGCCTTTTCAGGTTTTTTTTTATTTTTTTTTATTCGCTAGTGCAAAAACGGCCCGTGTGTTTCGGATGGCAAAAAAAATTTATTATATAATTAGGGTATTTCCTTCAATGCAACCGCATTTTTATCCGGTTGCCTTTTCAAACATTTTTCGATTTTGCCCCACCCCCATATCGCCGCCCCCGTCCATTTGGGGTCACTTTGGCCGCTACCAGGGGGTTCTGCACAACTCAAAGGCCCAGATTACCACTCGCCATCCGGTTGCCTCTCCGACACCGGATTGACGTGCCATTGCTTTGAATATATAGTTCCAATGACAATACAATATTATAATACCTAACTGACCATTCCGGCTTTCGTCCGGTTGCAAGTAGCACTTTTAATAAAGCACACCAAAAACTTAAAAATAAAATAGGTAATAAAGCTTTTTAAGTTAAACGGTTTTTAGTTCCGAGGACAATTCACTATTATAATAATCCGGCATTCGTCCGGATGCAAATCGCAATTTTAATAAAATGTACTAAAAACTTAAAAATAAAAAGAAGTAAACTAAAATCTTTAACTCTATGGAACTAGCAAGTATATCAAATTAAATGCTGAAAGACAGCAAATAAAAACGCTGTAAAAATAGTGTGTTATTACTTATTATATGTCAAATTAAAGACCGTAAAAAATTAAAAACTTAGATGACCTCGGCATTCTTTGAACCTACGAAGTATATAAATAATTGTCTCTTGAACTGGCGATGGCTTAAAAGCTTATAAATTCAGAACGTAGAGAAAAAACAAAGAAATAATCTTTAATATGCTGTTTTATTTCTGTTTTTGGTCAAGAATTGAAATGCAGTCGGAATAAACGTCAAATACTCGCAGTGTTAAACTCCTATCGACCGTGCTTTATCCTCTGGTTGGTAAGCTATAGTATATTTTATGTTTTTGTCAATGGAAATGTGGTACATTTATTTGACATGTCATTTTTATTGACGTGACCAGAATATCAATTGACAAGTAGGTTTACAAAATTGCGTTACATTAATAGTATATTGTGCGACTAGTGAGAGAAGGAGAAGATTCCATGAGCATGAAATTTGCCGCACGAGCGTAGCGAGTACGGTAAAACGCACGCGAGTGGAATATTCTCCTTCGATCAATGGTCGCACATAATACTTTATTCAACTAGCACGAGCAATATGTAATCGGGGCCCTGATAAAAGAGGGAAAAATAATAAATCACTTCATTGATTGACGTACCCACCGTCAGTGTATTAGCACAAGATTGCCACGACTTTCGCTGAATTGCGATGCTGTTTTCATATATTATACAATACCGCCTACCACGTTCCTATTGGTCCAGAAGCTGCGTGCAGTTTTTTTTCATTATTTCACGCTTGGGCTTGCTACTGAGTTTCTATTAGTCCAGAAAATTCATTATCACACTGTACGGCTTATTATTAGCACTCTACGCGTCAACATGAAGTAATTTATTATTTCTCCCGAATTTATCAGGGCCCCGAAATTACATATTACTCACGCGTCTTAAATAATAGTATATTGTGCGACAATGCCGCACGAGTTGCACATACTATTTTTTATTACGAATTAAATTAAATTAAAATTAAAATTTTATTACGAATTAGAAAAAGAAATTAGAAGTGATAAAAATTAAAATTAAATCATTAAAAAGTTGAAAATTCAGTTAAAATTCCATAAAAGTCCATAATTGAAAATTTTAACCTCAAATCTGCTTCAAATGACAGTTTGTTTCGTTGACATTAACACCGTTATTATTTTGTTTTTTTTCTCTGAAATTTTGTGCGGCAAATAATAATTTCAGTGCGACAAATAAAGTTTCCGCGCGCAAATGAAAATAGCTACTTTTCAAGCGTAACAGCATGCGTAAAGATACCACTTTTTCCGCATGAGTAATAAAAAATTAATTAACAACAGCAAACAAAATGACCAAAATTTAAAAATTGTTTTCTTCTTAGGGGAGATTCATTAATTACATGAGGACTTTTTTAAAAATTTGGACCCCCCTTCCTGCGTGGTGATGCAGTGATCCTCCAGCTAACGTGAGATTTACCCTGTAATTTTCAAAAAATAAATTTATTTGATATGTTCATATATTTTGCCAAGCGTTATTACTGTTTTATACAGTGTGTTTTAAAAATCCCGGAACGGTTTAATATCTCTTATCAGGTAAGACGGACCGAAAATGTTAAAATGGTTGTTTATGTAATTTTTTCAGGTCTATCGAATATACAAATATATCGAATGGCAAAATTTGATTTTGGGCCCCAACTTTGAATTTTTAAATAGGAACCATATTTTTATTTCATATTCATATTCTGAGAAAAATTGTACATACGAAATACGTCTTAATATTTTTTTAACCCCTAGAAAGACCTAAAAATAGACCTTGTACAATAAATATCTAAATTTAAAATGATTAACTCAATTTTACCTTAAATATTATTTTTGAGAAGAAATTTCACTAATCGATACTTCACAGGTACCTAAAGCTAAATTTTAAACCTTAAGGCCCCTTTGGAACGCCCCTAAAAAGATCTAAAAGGGTCCAGAGTTGAATAAATCTTAATTTGAATTTGATTACTTATTATCTTAAATACTTTTTTCGGGATGACATTTTACAAACTAGTACTTCATAGGGCCCTATAGCCTAATTTAGAACTTTGTAGAATTTCATCTCAAAAAAAGTATTTAAGAATTACAGAATTCACATTAAAATTTATTATTTTACCGACCACCTCAATTTTGAGCTCTCGTAATTAATGGACATCCCCTTGTTTTATAAATAAAGAATTGATGTTATTCATACGCGAGATTACACTAGCAAGTTGCATAGTCTTGTTAGTATACTAAAACTACTCTCTATGTAATTCCTCGTAGAGCTTTCGTTATGCGGTCAGATCTGATAACGGTCAATACTTATCTAACATTGTACTAATATAATATGCAAAGAGATTAAACTTCTAAGCAATAACACAAACGAATGCTTACACTATCAAACTATTTAATCGATAACCAATTGCTATAATTCAAGTAAATAAAATTGTCGACCAATTTTTCTCAGACCATGTCGTAACTAAGCATAAAATTGATTACGACCATAAAATTAATTGGGATAGTGTTAAAATTTTAGATAATGAAAGTAATTATTTTAAAAGAAGTATTTCGGAAATGTTATATATAAAATCTAATAAAAACTCTCTTAATGCTCAATTAGATACGGAAAATTTAAGTAATATTTATGATATTATTTTGAAATAATATTTTATTTTTTCAAATAATTTTTTCTTTATGGGTACTTTGATATCCATGACTACGGTTTATAAATTTTGTTTGTTATTAATTTTTCATTATTTTTTAATCTTTCAAACTTTCAATTTTACGTACAATCGATTAATTAATAAATAACTTAATATTAATTATTTTTTATATTTTTTAGATATTTCTGAAGAAGATCCAAATCCGGATCGAAACGTCATCTTGTGTTATATTGATTTGTAATTTTATCATTTTTTGTCAATATATCGTTCGGTCTGAGAAAAATTGGTCGACAATTTTATTTACTTGAAGAGTTCTATTCAGACGTTAATCAAAGATTTCAATTGCTATAATCACACGGTAATAATAATAACAAGTGTATAGGTATTTATTTCATAAATTATTGTAACAACAGTGAAACAAGTCGATGTGTAAACATGAAACAATTATTAAGAACAAACTTCTATTGTCCGAGTGCGGAGTCTAGAGTGGGGACAACTGAACCAATCACAGCGTGAGTCGTGGACTAAATGAGCAATAAATCATGCAACGGTTATAGTGTGTGATTTCGTGTAGCCCGCTCTATTGCCCGTTAGCGGCGCTAGTAGTCTTCGTGGAAGTAAACGTCGAATAATATATTTTTTTAAATACTTGATTAACGTCTGAATAGATCTCTTCAAATAATAGTATATTGTGAGAGAAAGAGAAGATTCCATAAGCGTGAAATTTGCCGCACGAGCGTAGCGAGTGCGGTAACACGTGAGTGAAATATTCTCCTTCGATCAAAAGTCGCACATAATACTTTATTCAACTAGCACGAGTAATATGTAATCGGGGCCCTGATAAAGAAGGGAGAAATAATAAATCGCTTCATTGATTGACGTACCCACCGCCCTCGATGCACGCAAGAAGGCCCTGACTTTCGCTGAATTGTGATGCTGTTTTTATATATACAAATCGCTACCGCGCTCCTATTGGTCCAGAAACTATGCAGTAATATATTACCGTACAGTTTCGGCTCATTATTTGCACTCTACGCGTCAACATGAAGTAATTTATTATTTCTCCCGAATTTAGCAGGGTCCCGAAATTACATATTACTCACGCGTGTTGAATAAATAAAATTATCGACCAATTTTTTCAGACTATATATTGACAAAAATAATAATTTTATTATTTTTGTCAATGTATACCTAGTCTGAAAAAAATTGGTCGATAATTTTTAAAAAATATTTTTTGTATACATTTTTCCAAATAATAATAATTATACCTATTCAATACTTTCTTTTTCAATGCAACAACAACTGGGTATAAAAACTTCGATAATTAAAGATTTCGTTTATTTGAAAAATGCTCATTTTATAAGAGCATGCAAAATTGCGTACAGTAGGCGGTGCTGCCGTCACGCACCCAACGAATACCACAACAGTTTTATTATTGGATGTACACTTCGAGAGCTATGCTTTCATCTTCAGCACAAATTCAACTTTTTAGTTGTCAAATGTCATTATTTTTGTAGTTAAAATGGCTCTGTTGCCCAATTGGCAGGAATTTTGATGCGTTACTGCGACTCGTATGCCGTGACGACAAACGGCACAACACTCTCTCATGTCGTCATGCCCCTTGTACTGTGCGATCGGTGAAAGAAGACCGGTGGGGAAAGGGCAAGAAGTCGCTGATGTGTTCCCAAATTATCGGAATTCATAGGCGGCGCATAGCAAGGCATGCAAACAATGTATAGCTTTAAATTTTAAGGCATTATTTTGAGCCTCTAACTCGCACATTTTAATTACATTCGCTATGACCTCCCTAGCGCCACTTCTAACTGTTTTTCCATTTTTATTTTCCATTTTGATGATATTCAGACAACACCCCTCAATTTAGTCCGTGAACGCACACCTATGTACTGTCTAGTGTATGATTTTTTTGTACTGTTAGCAAGTGTCGCTGTATAGTTGTACGGCTATGGCAATAGTACAATTATCGCGATACGACTCCCTTATTGCATAGAAGCGGTTCCAGGATCATTACCGTTTACTAATATAAAATACATGTGCGCTCTTCTGCAATAAGGTCATAGGACTACATTCCATAGACCGGTCTTCTTTTAAAAATCCAACAGTAGATCACCGCTCTCGACTTCTCTGTGAACGCGGTTATACTAAACACTTCGTTGCTTCTCTGTGCAAGCTGTGCACTGCGTGTGACTTTCTTTCGCGTGGGTATATAATGATTAATTACTGTGCGTTGTTATATATTGGTATTGTTACATGACAGGGCGAAATTTAGTTACAGGACTAAATTTCGTTGCAAACCGAATTTCAGTTACAGGGCGAAATTTAGTTACTAGACAAATCTTTGATTAACGTCTGATTAGAACTCTTCAATAAATAAAATTATCGACCAATTTTTCAGACAAATAATTTTAATTTAGTTCGTCAAATCCTTCTTGCTAATTGTTATCCTCTTAAATTTATTAATTTTATTAAAATTAGAATTAATAAATTAACAAAATACCAAAATCCACAAAACAATGTTAATAATGTCGATTGTCCTTCCATAGTGATTCCTTTTTTCAAAAATATTTCGCAAAAAAAATAATTCATTTCTTAAAAATTTAAATATAAAAATAGTTTATAATAAACAGGTTATAATAAACTTGAAAAAATTATTATAAAGGGAAGGGACAAACTCAATAAATTACAAAAACATAATGTTGTTTATAAAATTAATTGTGAAAAGAACTATATTAGACAAACTAAAAGAGCTCTTAAGACAAGAATAAAAGAGCACCAAAATAACCATAAATTACTCCCGGATAAACAGAACGTAATAACTAAACACAAATTTGAACACGACCACAAAATTAATTGGGATAGTATAAAAATTTTAGATAATGAAACAAATTTCTTTAAAAGAAATATTTCGGAAAATCAAATAAAAATTCTCTCAATGCTCAATTAGATACGGAAGATTTAAGCAATACATAAAATATTATTTTGAAATAATTTTTGTTTTTAATGAATTTTTTCTTTCTTTTTAGGTACCTACAATCATATCCATGACTACTCATTAAAAAATTAATTATTTTCAAAAACCAATTAGAAACTAATTATTAATTAATTTTTATATTTTTTGGATCAGTTCTGACGAAGGTCCAAATCCAGGCCGAAACCTTAATGTATTAATTTTTACATATTTTGTTAATATACCTATTTGTCTGAAAAATTGGTCGCTAATTTTATTTATTGTTTAGTTACTAGAATTTCGCTTAAATTAATGTTTCACATCTGTCAGGTTTCTCACAACGGCTTATAATTTTTTTTACTTGCACTATATTACGAATTACGAGATAGAAACTGCATGGTTTGTAGATGTGTCGAGACAGCTAATACGCATCTATGAAGATGCGAATCTATATAAGACATGAGTGTGTGTGTGTGTGTACATTATATGTGTGCGTCGGAGAGTATTTATTAAGTGAAGCTGCACTAATACCCACTTAGCAGCCGTTGTCCGGCTCTAATTCGTGAACAATGACTCGGTGTCCGGCGTTCGGTCGTCCCCTTTCTCTGCAGCGGAGTCTCTGGCAACTCGTAGGGCCATTGATGCTGCTGCTACGGTCACATTTAACTAACGCACTTCCATCACCGGCTGTCGCTATGTTCATTTCGTGATATAATGTGTACAGTAGAACTCCTTTTTAGCTATCATCTGTGTCTTATCTGCCTTTCCCGGTCGTTCGTGTTCCTGATCTCTTATTACTTTTGCCCGCTGAGTTGAGTCCGAGACACATCCGTGATCCTGATTCCAAAATCCTGAGGTCCATCCTTCTTGTGTTCTTGTTTTATACAGGTGACCGGTAATTGCTCGTATTTCTCTCGGGAGAAGAAACTATGACTAATTTGGAATTATTTAACCTCTATCACTTGGGGGGGAAATGCGTCATTTTCGAGAAAATCTACTTCTGTTTTCTTTTTACAAAAATCCGAACTTTGGGAGTTTAAAATATATTTTCACTTTTTGGCCTGAATTTTTCTATAGGTAATAGCTTACTGTTTGACCCTCCTAAAGCTAAAAACCACGAAATTTACTGTTAGATTTTATGTTGTGTGTTAAAACTTACAATAAATAAAAAAAAATAAAATAAAAATTCTTCACAGAAGTGTCATTATCATAAAAAATGACGTATTTCCGACTCTCAAGTGATAATGTTAAATTATTCCAAATTAATCATAGTTTCTTCTCCCGAGAGGAATACGAGCAATCACCGGTGTATAGTAATACATTTAGTTATATTTATTTTATAGTTTATAGACTACATGCCCATGTCCAAAAAATGGATGGGTCATGTGAACCACCAGGTGACGTTATAAGAGCAACGCCGTACAAAAATCATGCGACAAGGGGAAAAAATCGAGGGTTGCAGCCCCCTCTCTTTCCGTGGCAACCCTCGATTTTTTCCCCTTGTCGCATGATTTTTGTACGGCGTTGCGGAATGATGTATTAGAACCTGTATTGAAACAGTATGAAACTGATACCGTACACTGTACAGAATGAAATGACCACCCTGGAAATTGACAGAAAATCAAAAAAATTTACCGACTTTGTGGCGCACCATTTTTTTACGGCACTGCGCGCTTTCTTATTATTTTTCATGGATCTATCGATGGTAAAAATGCCGTACAAAAATATATGACCAAAATGTACTACTCACTCTACCTGCACTTTTGAATTCTCACCAGCACTCAGTTGGACAGCTTACAAGTGACGGCATAGTGCTGAATCTTATTATTTTATGCTCTTATATCGTCCTATATACGTCACCTGGTGGTTCATATGACCCATCCATTTCTTGGACATGGGCCTGTAGTCTATTAAGGTAGTAGCTGACTATACAAGATGTGAAAAAGCCAAAAAGTTTACATAAAACAAAAAAAAAACATTCCATCTCTACAATTTGTCGGGATTGGTGTTAATTCAGGTGAAAATTCATTGTTCAAAATTTTACATTATTTTTCTTTTTAAGGTTCCCCGAGTTTAAAAAACATATTTTTGTAAAAAGTCTGCTCGTCTGTTTGTTTGTGAGCACGGTACAGGTATCTAAATTTCGACAGAGTGTTTACCATGTTAATGTAAAGAGCCCTACTATTTTGAGACAAAATCGGCGCACGCACAGAATTAAATATACAATTAAAAATATCATTTTCAAATATCTAAACGACTGTTTATCATTTTTATTTCAACGTTATCGGTTGTTCCGGACGCTTGAAATTCGTTATAACCAAGTTCCACTGTATACAGAGCAAATATAGCGTGTACTGTTTTAAAGCAGGACCCAATGAATAAACGGATAAATCCTCAGCATTAATATTTGGCTTCATGTTTGTATTGAGGATTTACAAGCTTTGTGGTCAAAAGAAACAAGTTTTAGGGTTGTTAGGCTAGAATGTTTGACAGCGTACAGTATTTTCAACAAATGAAATTCTTTCAATGTTATATATTATGTTTCATGTAGTTTTTAACCTATTAGTACCTACTTATCGGGTCCAGACCTATAACCCGATGTGCCCAAATTTTGACTTTTTTTTCAAGTCATAGAAAACGCCAAATTTTGACGTTCCAAAAGATAACTTTGCGGATTATTCACGAATTTCCTTTAAAAATGCGTAAAAACTTTTCGTTTTTCACTGTCATTTTTTTAATCTAACCAATCAGAAATCACATATACGTCATAGTAACTGGTGTAGAATTACGGTATTACTATCTCACTTTGTATACACGACTCCGTAATTGTTCTTTAAAGAACTCCCCCCAAACGCCGTTCCCTTTTCACTGCGAAAAAAAATATATGTCATTTATTTCCAATGGTTATTTTGCACATAGAGTTATCGTGTTTAAAGCCCCTTAGATTAACTAGAATCCCAAATTTCATAAATACAGCTCAAACGGTTATTTCTAAAAATCAGCATTTTTATCACTGACTGACCTAACCCACTTCCAGATGACCTCCAAAGGTGAAATTTGGCGTCCAGCTAGGTAATTGTGTGTATACAAAGGAAAAAATCAGAAAACAGTAAATTTTTAAGATTTGGAATATTTTACAAGCAATCGATTTTTATTAACACCTAGTGCCTTTCGAAAAAGATAACTATAGGTACAGGAAAAAAGATTAATTTTACAAACCACTTTT
Source organism: Xanthostigma xanthostigma (assembly GCA_963575645.1). Taxonomy (NCBI): domain Eukaryota; kingdom Metazoa; phylum Arthropoda; class Insecta; order Raphidioptera; family Raphidiidae; genus Xanthostigma; species Xanthostigma xanthostigma. The sequence continues at coordinate 22,933,544 of OY754468.1, forward strand.
GAATGATAAATAAGAATAATTTCTTCACAAAATGTAATGACATCCTATCAAAAACATAAATGTGAAAAAGATAGCCAAGTTCAATATTCAATACAAAAAGAATTGAGATCCAAAAGGGTACCAAGTTTTCAACACAGAAACTTGCCAAGTGAAAACTTGGGACCCTTTTGGATCTCAAATCTTTTAATATTGATTTTTGAACTTGGCTCCCTTTTTTACATTTATTTTTTTGACCGGATCATATTCTCTCATTGAGTTTCAATAAACCCACAATTTATAGTTAGATTCATAATAATCTATAGATCCAGACGCCAATGACATTTGATGTCGATGCGTCCGTAAATAACTCAGTTGAAAATACACGAGCCCGATTGTACATTATAAGGGACATACGGTACATAAGACAGTGCGTTACTTCGTCTCGCTTGGCGGTCTTTATACTGTCTTAGAGTCGACGAATTAGCCTTCGAAATACCCATAAATACTCTTTGAATAATATTACCATTAGTCTGGACCTGTCTTACTACTGAATTAAACACGCCCTCGGGATTTATATTACAAATTATGTGACTAAAACAAAGATAGCCGAGATAGGAACATGTATGTGCCTAGCTTGAGGATTTCTAATAAGTAATCACCATAACTAATTAAGTGTAGTGCTGACCAAGCCTATAGTATATCTAAAATGTACAATGCACAAAACTTCTGTAATGTTTATCACAGTTTGTAAACAAAACGCAAACATTTATTTTTACAAAGTACCGTGATTTCAATTAGTCATATACCGTGATCCATAAATCGCACGAATTTGTAGATTGCCACCGTTTCTTCGTCGACATACATTGTAAAATTGGTCTCCACGAAAACCGATTTTATTTAACGCGATAATATAAAGCCTATGCTCATCTAGAAAGTCCATTCTAAATATTGGTGAAAAAAATGTTGAAATTAGTTTTGGAGATTACCCCCCGCATACACCCAACTCACAAATAAAAATCTCACTCTCTTTTTACAATATTAGTATAGATATTCAACCAACTAATATTTAGATTGTGGCAAACTGACCGCGACCGCGCCTAATAGTTCTGAACTAGCAGGAGCACATAAAATGACTTGGCTTCATATTAGCAGAGTCAAGTCCAACGTCACTGACGAAAATGTGCTAAACTACTTACATAATAAATATCCAGATAAGGAATTTGTCTGTGAAAAACTGACTACGAAGGGTACTAACGCCTCCTTCAAAGTGGGTGCCCCCTTTGAACTGCATGACGCACTCAATAAACCCAACGCATGGCCCGTAAATATACAGGTGAAAAGGTTTCTGTTTTTTCGAACCAACAAAAAAGGTGAACCAGGAAAGTTTTGAAAATATAACAAAGAATTACAAATTGCATGTAATTCATCAAAACGTACAGTGTATTAAGAATAAAATAGACGAAATTGAATTATTCCTAAGAGAAAGCACTCCTGATATATTTTGTGCTTCTGAACATTGGTGTAACAAAGGTGAACTCGCTAGCATCAATTTTAATAATTATAAATTATGTGCTGAATATTGCCGAACTGATTATATACATGGAGGTGTATGTTTATATTGCAAAACAGATTTACTAGTTACCTCAATTAATAAGTTGGAACAATTCTGCTGTGATAGAGAATTTGAATGTGCGGGGGTAAAGTGGTTCAATGGTAAAAAACACACCTATATTATCTGTGTATACAGATCACCGAATAGTGACTTTGATAGCTTTTTACTAAAATTTAATGATATGTTGAATACAATTGACGTAAAAAACGGTGAAATTCTTGTACTTGGCGATTTTAATATAAACTTTTTAATTAAGTCATGCCCAAATGTAATTCGATTTACGGATGTACTCCGATCTTTTAACTGTAAAGCTTTAATTGATACACCAACTCGCATTACTGTGACTTCCGAGACAGCCATTGATAACATAATAACAAATATTCCAATTAACAGTATACAAACTTGTGTGTTGAATTCGGCAATTTCTGATCATTACGCACAATCTGCTGTTCTCTATAATGTTAGATGTGCATCATCCGACAAATACATCCATAAAAGAAATTTTAGTAACGAAAATATTGAATATTTTTCCTATTTACTTTCTTGTAATAACTGGGATTATGTTTACAATGAAGAATTATGTTTTAACAATGTTTTCGATATGTTTTATTCCGATTACAAATACTTTTACAATGTAGCCTTTCCCATACAGAAAATAAAAATTAAGCATAAGAAATCATGTTCATGGATAACCAAGGGGATTCTTGTCTCTCGGGAAAAACTTAAATTACTCAATTAAATCAGTAAATTTAGAACGGATGAATATTTTTTAACTTACTACAAGAACTATAAATCTGTATATAAAAAAGTTATTAGGGCTGCCAAATTAGCTCAAAACAGTAATTTAATTAAGAACTCCGAAAACAAGTGTAAAAGTGCCTGGAACATCATAAAAGATGAAATAGGTGGCAAGAATACGAAGACGCAAAACAAAATAAAAATAGTGGCTAATGACTATGAGTTAACTGACCCTTTAACTATTGGAAATATTTTTAATGAATATTTTATTAATGTGTCTAAGTTAAATAGAACATCATTCGACAATGCGCAATACGGAACTGTTAATGTCAGTAGTTCTTTTTATTTGATGCCCACTGATTCTGTGGAAATTACGAACATTATTATGAAACTAAAATCGTCAGCTTCTTGTGGTATTGACAATATAAATGCATCGGTTTTTAAAAGATCTTTTGTGTACATTTTAACACCTTTAACCTACATAATTAACCTATCTTTAACTGAAGGCATTTTTCCGAATGCTATAAAAGTTGCTAAAGTGGTGCCTGTGTTTAAACAAGGAGACCCTACGGACTATACGAATTACAGACCAATATCTGTGTTATCGATATTTTCAAAAATTTTTGAAAATGTTTACTGCTGCAGATTGTTGTCGTTTCTCACTAATTTTAATATTTTAAATAATTGTCAACATGGTTTTCGTTCTGGCAAAAATACCGAGTCTGCTTTGACGGAGTTAGTGGAGTATGTATTATCCGCGCTGAATAATCGTCATTTTGTCTCAGCAGCCTATCTTGATTTAAGTAAGTCATTCGACACAGTTGACCATGCGTGTCTTCTTGGGAAACTTGCCAACTATGGAATAAGAGGCAACTGTTTAAGTTGGATTGAATCTTTTCTGACACATCGTACACAGATAGTCATGGTTGATGGTGTCCAGTCAATTAATTTAACGCTTACAAAAGGCGTCCCACAAGGGTCAACTTTAGGCCCAATCTTATTTCTTCTTTATGCTAATGACATGGTAAGCAGAATAGAAAATATAAAACCGATTATGTACGCGGATGATACAACTCTACTCTCTAGTCATGGTGATCTAATTGGCATGGAAATTAATTTAAATATAGCTGTCAATCAGACAGTAGACTGGTGTCATGAGAATGGTTTACAACTAAATGTTACCAAAACTAAAACAATGCACTTTCGCTCGAAGCAATCATTACAGTGCACTTTACCCACAGTTGTAATAGATGAGGCAGTTGTGGAAAACACTGATGTATTTAAATACCTCGGGGTTTTGGTGAACGAAAACTTAAATTGGTCATATCATATTGATGAATGCTCCAAAAAAATTTGTAAAGGCCTATTTATTTTGCGTAGACTACATTCTATCGTTGATTTAAAAACTTTAATTAGCATATACTACGCCTATATATTTCCTCATTTAAGTTATGGCTGCTTAATCTGGGGAAATTGCTCTGATGCTAAACGTTTATTTATTCTACAAAAAAGAGCTCTACGTATAATTTTCGGACTTAAGCCACGAGAAACCTGCCGCTGCATTTTCATAAAATATAATATTATGACACTACCATCAATTTTTATTTACAAAGCTGCTAACTATGTGAGGAGCAACTACAGCAAGTTTGAATCGCTTGGGCATCAGTATTCCACAAGGAATAAGGACAACCTAAGTAGCATTAGGCCCAATTTAACTCTCTACACGAAAAGTCCTATATATTGTTGCACCAAAATATTCAATCTTATTCCTGCGGAAATAAAAAATAATACAAACTGTCAGCAGTTTAGGAAAAACCTTAAGGCTTTCCTTGTTTGCAAATGTTTTTATTCTTTAGAAGATTTTTTTAACTTGTAAATTCTTGTTTATATATTGTGTAAATGTTTATACGACTTCTCCTGTACAAATCTTTTTGTTTTTTGGAGCAATAAAAATTATTATTATTATTATTATTATTTGTCGATGTATGGTGGCAACAGTTTTCCAACGGCTAAGTGAGAAAAATCTTCGAGATTCGATTCCCGTGATGGACGAACTATTTACATACCTACAAGATTGTACGGAACCCTTGATGCGCGAGTCCAACTCGCACTTGGCCGTTTTTTTTTTTGTTACGTTGACATTTTTATTCTCTTTTCACGTAACAGGGAACAATACTGTTCTAAATCTTTTGTGGTATCAGTCATGAGTCAAATTCTTCGTACATTAAGTAAACAAGTGATCAAGAAGACGTATACCTATATAGATGTGTAAATAGACGTTCAACGTATCGGTCTTTAAATAACACTTGTACCCTCTCAAAAGAACATGTCTGATACAATTCACCTTTCATTCCTTCATTTCTCCCCTCGGTTCATCTTCTTTCTTTCGTTGGATCTACTTATAAAACTACATGCTTCATTTATTTCCTCCCTCGTCACTTATGCTTTCCCTACCGGTCTTGTCGACTTCTTTAAATGCCCTTTTATTCCCAGCAAAAACAATCACGTTTATATATCATTTATCACAAATCTGTTACTACTTTATTATCGTCAATTAAGTATGTTATTTATGCCTATATTCATCAAACATTATTAAAGATAGAAGTTACTAATCTTAGAACAAATTTATTCCTTCGAATAAAATTTACTTTCAATTCACCAAGCAAATTATTAGGTAGAAAGGTTAGTTTAATAATAAATATACACTGAACTATACTTCTTGCTCTTTGTGTTGAATATTTTGACGTTCACCCAAAAATCCGATCGATGGCGTTAGCGTAAACGTCAAAAAAAGTTTCACAAAATAACAATGTTTTATCCTAACCCAATTGTACACAAAACTTCCACTAACTACAAAAGGTTAATAAACAGCACATAAATAAATCGCAAGAGCGACTGTAGTTATAATACTCCACGTTTACAGGTTAGATATTATGATCTATGTGACGGTCATTAATTTTATCAGGCGAATAAATATTTATACCCTGGAAGTAAGACCGAATAGACTTATACTCGCAGTAAATATAATTATGGTTGGTGAATTGAATTATCGCCATTTATTCGGAGGAATAGTTACCTGAAGAACAAATGAACCGAATAAATAACTACTTACGTTCGGTGACTATGGCCATTAAGAAGATAAAATTAAATCTTTGAAAATGTTGTATCATTTTAATTTTTTAATTTTAATTACATATTCCGCATGAAAATCTTGTCCGGGGTGCGCTCAGATTCTGATTGTAGAATAGTATCGTTTAGAGAAGATAGTAGCAAGTTAGGGAATCTATGTAGTAAGAAGAGTGGGAAAAGCGGTCAGTAGCTGTAATTTGAGGGGCAATCATAGGCGAGTATCTGTACTGTCAATGGTGCGTCTCGACTAGCGCCGATCAAGTAAACGACCATTATCGCATATGACTGTCCTTTGTTAAAAAACAAAGACTCGTTCGACTCGAAAGAGAAGGATTCAAAATAACTAAAAATTAAAATAAAAGTAGTCATTCAAATAAATGTTTTAACTTCAACAGCGTTATTTTATTAAATCGCACGGAAAAATCAGAAATCTTACAATTTTTGCCTTATTTAATCTAATTAATTAACTCTTAGACATGAAAGTGATGTTGACCCATAAACCATACACATAATTAACTTTTGTTAATGCGTATTAAAAACGCCTTTTCCAATAACAGTATCAGCATTGCATGCTGCTACACGTATCTGCTGATTTTAACGAGAAAATTCGCAATGGTTAATTTACCTTTTTGATCCTTCTACATAATTTACATTTTGATTATACAGTATCACGAAAAAATTGAAGTGCAAATTGAGTCTACATAATTTTGGCGGTAGAGATTGTACAAAATGTAGTCATTTGCTAAAAAACGCCAGCGCAGAAGATTATATATAAAGAAGATAACAATACATTTTTAAGAAACTTTAATCCACATTGTATGTCGGACAAACTAGACAATGGTTAAAAAACAGAATAAATCAGCATAGATTGGACTGCAGAGTGATACATATGCTAAAACCTGAACAAACAGCCTTGGCCAGACACCATTTTAAAACTGGACACGTATTTGATTTTAACAATGTGCGGATATTAGACAGAGAATCCAACTATTTAAAAAGGAATATCAGTGAAATGGTCCATATTTACTTAAATGATACCGTAAATCAAAAAACAGACACAAATAACCTAAATTGTTTGTATAATGGCTTATTGGATGAATATAAAAAGAAAAAACGTAATGTCAGATAGATTAAGCATACGAGATTTATGAATGTTAGTAGGTTATTTTGTAAATTAGCTTTTGTCATCTTTTAATTCCAATTTTATTTTTATTTTTATTTTATTCTTACTTCTTTTTCAGTACATTTAGACCATTGGAATTAATAGATGACAAATGTTGATTCATAATTAGTAGTATGCTAACTTGATTGTTACTTAATAAGACAAATCTTTGATTAACGTCTGATATGAACTCATTAATAAAATTATCGACTAGTTTTTCGGACGATGTATTGTTGGCAATTCGTTAAATTACAAAAAACTTTGTAATTTGATGAATTGTGGATAGTATGTTGTCTGGGGGGTGGTCGATAATTTTATTTATTGCTACTTAATAAGGTTTCTTTAAATATAACAGTGTTTTTTAAATATAACAGTGGCTATTAGTTAGGTCATATGCACACAGATGGCAATAATTGCATTTTATTTTCAATGTCAATTTCATTCGTAAAACAAAAAATATAAGACAGTAAAACATGTGGTTAATTGATATATTCTAGCAAGACATCATTATACATTTTTATGTTCAAAAACACAATCGAAGATTGGTTTTAATTTATTATTTCATTGATGCAAGAATCTTGTCCAACATTATTTCAACTTACATTACGATATGACAATAATATTTTTATTTTGACTATGTCAAGATCTAGTATTTTATGGTAAGGTTAAGATAAGGTTGTAACGATTTTGTAGTTATTTGTGTGATTCATTATTATTAATGTTTTGTAGATCGCCTGATGAAGTGTTAATTACAACACGAAACGTTGCGAAAAATAAAAATTTCGTCTTGATAGTTTTTCTATGATCCTTCTTCCTCTAAAAACAACAACTTACTATATCATCATCCAGGATCTTACACACTTAAATATGTCATCAACAGGAGGATTTATGAACAATTTGTCAGAACAGTACGGTAATGAATCTAAAGTGTTAGTTAAAGAATGGGCTTCTATATCATTAAAAGTAGCCAAGTTAAGTAATAGGAAGATTTTCTTGCTAGAATGTAAAAATAAAAAAGTAATTCCTAGCCATATAAAGAGTAACTTAAAATGTATATGGTCATTACAGCGTGAGGAACATCCATTTATCAACCGCGCTGATAAAATATTGAATAAGTTCAGGGAATCAGTTCTTAGATTAGAAATTAAAATAACTATATGGAAATTGAAGAAATTTGAAAATAGAATTGCTGAAATAAAAAGGAGACTTGCACAATTGATACCAATAGACATTTACAATCATTGCATGACTTTAAATAATTTGAGGTTAAAAAAACAGCACACTAAGACAAAATGCAAAAATATTAAAAAACTGAAACGTCTATATATTAACAGTCATGAAATAGATACCGTAGGACAACAACAAAAGTTTGTTTATAACTACACAGACACCCAACTTCCGGATTATGCAATCAGGATACTTAGTTTAGCACCAAAAGTGGGTATACCTCTCAGTAGCAATGAAGTTCCGATCCCGACACTTATAAAAGACGTGGAGTTTGGGATCTCTAAAATAAATGTTGAAGATCCTGATCCTAAAGTAATCGAGAACGTGAGAAATAATTATAGATTGCGAGTTATAAATACTATGACTAACTTTTATAAAAGACACACGGATATTAGAGACAGAAAATGGACTAGTCTGTTGTACGACTTAAAAAAGACTACTAAGTTTTTGAAAGAAAACCAGAACCTATTAGTGTGTAGAGCAGATAAGGGTGGTAGCACAGTAGTGATGACAAAAGATGAGTACAAGGCAACTATGAGTTCCATGCTAACTGATAATACAGTCTATAAAAAAGTAGATAAAGATCCGACGAAGAAGTTTCAAGAAAGAGCTAATAATCTGGTTAGTGACCTAGAAAGACAAGGAGTGATTGATACCATACAGGCCAAGAGGATGAAGACACACAATGCTGTTCCACCAAAAATTTACGGCCTACGAAAAGTACACAAAGAAGGATGTAAATTGCGACCGGTGGTTAGCTGTATAAAATCTCCAGGGTATAAACTTGGAAAATTCGTGCACGAGTTGCTTTCACCTCTGACAGGACCGAATGAATTTAATATTAGAGACTCAACGGAATTTGTAAATTTCATACATGGGCTTAAGCTTCCCACTAATTATATTTTAGTTTCTCTTGATGTGATCTCGTTATTCACAAATATACCAAAACGTTTAGTGAACATAATAATTGAAGAAAAGTGGGAAAAGTTAACAGATATTGTGAAGATGGACAAAAAATATTTTCTTAACTTGATTAACAGTTGTTTTGATTTAGGTTATTTTAGCTTCCAAGGTGAGATATTCTTGCAATTAGATGGTACAAGTATGGGTGGACCAGCCAGTCCGGCATTAGCTAACATTGTCATGCAGTATGTTTTAGAGAAAGCTTTAAAGTCATTACCGTTCCATATTGAATTTCTAAAGTTATACGTAGACGACACGTTCATGGCCATTCCTGATAGTGAAATAGATAACTTATTAAAGTATTTTAACAACGTGGACAGTAAGATCCAATTCACTATGGAAGTCGAAACTGAAGGTAAGCTACCGTTCTTAGATGTAATGGTTACTAGAAATCAAGATGGCAGTCTTAAAACTAATTGGTATAATAAACCGACCAGTTCAGGACGGTTACTTAATTATTTGTCGAACCACCCGGCATCGCAAAAAATATCAGTTGCACTAGGCCTGCTGCATCGAGCTATAAATTTAAGTCATAGTGATTATCATCAGGAAAATATGAACCGAGTGAGAATGCTACTTAAGAATAATAACTACCCTAGTTCATTCATCAACATCTGCATTGATAAGTTCAATATGAATAAAAATAAGACGGGGAAAAAAGAAAGTAAGGAAAATAAGCACTTCAGGTTTCCTTACGTAGAGGGTTTGTCATCAGATATTTCGAGGGTGTTTGTTAAAACTGAGTGGAAACTGGCAAGCTATAACTTGAAGACTATTGGTAACATACACTCAAAGTTAAAAGACAATACTGAAATAGGTCTGAGTTCTGAATTAATATATGGTGTCCCATGTAGCTGCAAAAAATTGTATGTCGGACAAACTAGACAATGGTTAAAAAACAGAATAAATCAGCATAGATTGGACTGCAGAGTGATACATATGCTAAAACCTGAACAAACAGCCTTGGCCAGACACCATTTTAAAACTGGACACGTATTTGATTTTAACAATGTGCGGATATTAGACAGAGAATCCAACTATTTAAAAAGGAATATCAGTGAAATGGTCCATATTTACTTAAATGATACCGTAAATCAAAAAACAGACACAAATAACCTAAATTGTTTGTATAATGGCTTATTGGATGAATATAAAAAGAAAAAACGTAATGTCAGATAGATTAAGCATACGAGATTTATGAATGTTAGTAGGTTATTTTGTAAATTAGCTTTTGTCATCTTTTAATTCCAATTTTATTTTTATTTTTATTTTATTCTTACTTCTTTTTCAGTACATTTAGACCATTGGAATTAATAGATGACAAATGTTGATTCATAATTAGTAGTATGCTAACTTGATTGTTACTTAATAAGACAAATCTTTGATTAACGTCTGATATGAACTCATTAATAAAATTATCGACTAGTTTTTCGGACGATGTATTGTTGGCAATTCGTTAAATTACAAAAAACTTTGTAATTTGATGAATTGTGGATAGTATGTTGTCTGGGGGGTGGTCGATAATTTTATTTATTGCTACTTAATAAGGTTTCTTTAAATATAACAGTGTTTTTTAAATATAACAGTGGCTATTAGTTAGGTCATATGCACACAGATGGCAATAATTGCATTTTATTTTCAATGTCAATTTCATTCGTAAAACAAAAAATATAAGACAGTAAAACATGTGGTTAATTGATATATTCTAGCAAGACATCATTATACATTTTTATGTTCAAAAACACAATCGAAGATTGGTTTTAATTTATTATTTCATTGATGCAAGAATCTTGTCCAACATTATTTCAACTTACATTACGATATGACAATAATATTTTTATTTTGACTATGTCAAGATCTAGTATTTTATGGTAAGGTTAAGATAAGGTTGTAACGATTTTGTAGTTATTTGTGTGATTCATTATTATTAATGTTTTGTAGATCGCCTGATGAAGTGTTAATTACAACACGAAACGTTGCGAAAAATAAAAATTTCGTCTTGATAGTTTTTCTATGATCCTTCTTCCTCTAAAAACAACAACTTACTATATCATCATCCAGGATCTTACACACTTAAATATTTAATCCACATATATTTCATATTTTATCCACGTTGAGTCAATATTGGTTTTTCGTACCTGAAGGATGCCCAGCGGGAATCTATTACTAAGCTTCCGTTGTCCGTTCGTCCGTCCATCTGTCTGTCAGCGGGCTGTATCTCAATAACCGTAATAGGTAGACAGTTAAAGTTTTCACAGAGTGTGTATTACCAAAATGGCGAATTTCAAAATGGCCGCCAGACAAATTAGAAAAAATCTCTGATTAAGCTGACATTGGGCATGCGTGTTCATCCTATTAAAATTACACGAGAATGAAAAATAAAACCAAGACGTAAAAATTCAAAATGGCCGCCATGTAAATTAAAAAAAAATCCGATTAAGCTGGTATTGGTCATGCCTGTAAAAAGTACATAGTGTTATATCTTGCACGAGGGTACGGAATCCTTCGTTTGCGAGTCCGACTCGCACTTGACTGGATTTTTTATAACTGGGAATATACACTACATAAAGTTTAAAATAAAACAGGATAAAAAGACGGTGCACAAATGATATCGTAAGACATTAATTGATTGTTGTTGGGCTTTTTCTGTAAACCTTTGCGATACCTACATACTTTAGTAATGTTCGTTATTTACATTGTTTAGAGAAAAAATATTGGTTTACAGAAAAATTTCTCTAAGACTTTCGGTGAGACAACACTTACTTAGAAAAAGCACCATGTGCGTTTATCAACAAAAAAAATGTTTAATAACTATTGAAACTCAGTTTTCCCTCTGCTTGAGACGATTTCTGTAAACGTAAACCGAGGAAGAGAAAGATAAACTTTACATGAAAATGAAATGAGATAGAAACAGAACAGGCGAGAATAATAAAGTAATATTAAAGAGTAGGTAAGTTACATAAGAGGCAACATTTTGAGCTGTCTCTCTAATTTTGGATGATTAAAAAGGAAGAATCCTGGTGGCATAGGATCGATGAACAAAGCAAATACTGAAGGTTTTTATTGCATTTTATTGTCTGACGTTTCGGCAATCTTTATGCCATCTTCGGAGAATCAATGCTGTCTGTTTTCTCAGTCTCTCTAATGTTTCGATGACTGTTAAATATCCAGTCCCTGGATTTTCTATAGAACAGGCAAATTCTAAATATCGTAAAATAAGCGTAAGTTATCAATAAGATCTGTTTTCTCAAAACGCACGAGATTTTGCCATTTTTAGAATAATAACGGTATTCGATAAGTAAGAATAGAAATTTATCGATTAGCGTTTATTTCTCTAGATAGAGACTAAGAGAATGGGCTCGTCTCACATTAAACTTTTTCGACAAAAAAAGCTTCCCGTTCAATGTAATTATAAAACATAGAATTATCCCGCTACGGAAGTACTTCATTTTTGATGATCACTGGGCAATTTGTTTATTTTATCCACAAAAAATTAATATTAATTCACATTTTGGTAGGTACATATAATACCTTAATGCCTGTATAAACAAACACACTATTTTGTCGGCGAGGTTTGGTCCCATGGGCCGTGACGAATATTTTGATCATATTTGTGTTTAATATTTATTACAGCTAATTTTGATGTCAAACATTTAATGGCACGATTGGTTGGGAGTAAAACCGTGCAATTGGAGCGACACTTTTATGGGAAGACGTTACGTTTGTGTTCGTTGAACTAAACATGACTTTAGTAGAAAGCGACATCTACATAACAGGGCGAAATTTAGTTACTGGTATTTCGTTAGATGACAGCGCGTGACCTTAACTTTGTGTATGTGTTGGATTTAATAACTAGATGACAGAACAAAATTTAGTTACAGGGCGATATTTAGTTACTAAAATTTAGATAGTTGACTGGGCAAAATTTAGTTACCAGAATTTCGTTTTTTATTTCACATCTACCCAGTGGTCCCACAACGACTCACATTTTTGTTTTAATTCGTGTTAGCAATTAAGAAGAAGTGTATAAAACAAAACAATTGGATCACATTATAATAATAAAAATAGAAAAAAATGTTTAGCCTTATTTTTACCTCTAAATTAAAAATAGAAAGAGGTATTGGTGGTAGAGTTCCGGCCGGAGATGGAACTTTTTTGTAGAAAATTTCATGCTCTTTCAGATATCTGCAAGTTTTTGAGATATTCGCAAAAAACCAAACCCCTCTATTTTTACTAAAATGTTATAACTTTTTCAATTTTTTTGTCCTCCACTTTTTTTCAAAAACTTTCTAGACGTCATTCCGAACGAATGACACAGTGATCATAATTTTCGGTAAGGAGGGCTGGAATTCATCCTTAATGGACATGTAAACTAGAGCAGGGATCGGCAACCTTTTGAGACGGAAGAGTCAAAAGTAACAATTTGCAAAATTTCCCAGTTTTTAAAGAGCCACTAAACATTTTCGTTCCAGTTTTATAGTATTTGCTTATATAGGTATAATATATATATCCGAGGACGACACGTCGCGACGGGAGCGGTGCGGGTGAAACGCGAGTGGAAATGGCTGAGAGAAAGACATGGTACTCAATCATGGATCGATTGGACGATTTTTAAGGGTTTATATGATAAAATAATTATTTTTTGCGTATGGAACTGGAGAGCTGCAACTTTACATCAAAAGAGCCGCAGGTTGCCGACTAGGGTTGGGTAACTCAGATCTGAACCGGTTCAAAGAGCCGGCTCCGACAGAAGGTCCGTGAGAGCCGGCTCACTTTTTTATGAGCCGACGGCTCAACGGATCCGCATAACTCAGTGAAACACTTAACACATAGAAGCACTGTCAGCTCAAATGACTCATGCATCATAATATGTCTGGCTATGGTACACAGACACACTACGCACAGGCGGTTATACAGCTTATTACAATGTTTTACTTAAGTCACAACTATTTAAGGTATTGTATTGCATATTGTAATATGCTTTCTGTAACATAGCAAGTAGCAACCTCTAAAACCCCGCCTTATAATATGTGAGTCAGTCACTGGCATAAGGTGATATGATTGACTTGACTCAACTAACTCAGTTTTTTTTTTTTTTTTTTTTTTTTTTTTTTTTTTTTTTTTTTTTTTTTCTTATTAACTATTATCGATAGACACGATATCTAATATAACTCAGTTGACTCAGTGGCTCAGTTGACTCGAATAACATATTCAAAACTCGGCTCTTTTTGAACCGGTTCAGGGAGCCGGCTCGCATACGGGATCCAGATGCAAAGATGCAGATCGCTAAAAAGACCCGTTTATAACATCTCTATTGCCGACCCCTGAAGTGGATTATTATGAAGTGAGCCGAATATGACCGAAAGTTAACGATAATTTGAATCTTTCTTGTTTAAAATCAACTCTCTTATTCGAGAGTCGCCTCTTGTAAAATACCTGTTCATTAGCTAAATGTTATAGTAAATGAGACAGACATAATATATAGGTATAACTTTTTTCCCAGTTGCAATATGTATAAATTATCTCAAAGTTGTTTGACTATAGGTAAGGGAAATTACAGAGACACACACGCTGCGCCGCTAATATGGGACGGATGAAAGAGCCGTGTTGGGTACAATTTATAACTACCTACCTAGTGTGTGGGAAGGGCGATAGAGGAGGCGGTTGAGAAAGATGGGCTACGGTGCGAGAGTAAGACACGCATGGATCCCATCATTCATAGCGCCGCGCAGTAGAGCGAAGAGAGGAACTCTGCAAGCCCTGGCATAGATAATACCCACTAATATGAGAGGAGAATTCATTTTCGTGCATCAGTTTTAAGACTTCGTTTTATGGCTAAGGGATTTTAAGGTCAGGATAAAAGAATTTTTTTATACGAAATGTTTGATGTTGCGTCATTAACTCATTTTTTATTATGGATTTTTTTACTTCACAATACTTTTCCAACTGGATTTCATTTATATTGTAGATGATTTTTCAGAGGGAGCATCAACTAGCAAATATTTCAATTGTTTCAGTATTTCTTTATTTTTGATCCCCTTCATTCATTTTCACGCTTGAATGTTCGCGAGAAATTCAAATTTCACAGATGTATAGTATAGTCTCGAGAGAGATTGAGGTCAATTATTATAACGCTACACACTCCCTAGTAACCTAGTTGATTTACATTTTTAAAGTCTAAAAACTACGCTCTGTTAGCAAGTGAGTTTCATGAAAAAAATAGATCCACGTTTCCAAAAAATATGAGCAATATCTTATTCGATTCGGAAAAATATTCTGAAAAAGACGTTTCTCTTATTTTTTTTCCGACAAAAATTGCATTTCAGATTTTTCGCAATTACTCAAAAACTATAAGCGATAGCGGAAATTGAAAAAAATATTCTTAAAGAGGAGAAAATTTCCAATAACAAAGTCCCACTCCTGGAACTCAACCTCTATTATTTATAATTTTAATTTAACGTTGTAAATAGGGTTCCAGTCGGCCTTTACAGCTCGAGTGATGCGTGTGTGGAGTACAACACATAAAATAATTTTTTGAAGTATTAAATAACAATTTAAAAAAAAATTGAATAAATTATGGTGTCATTCTAACAATTGAAATAATAAAGTTCCGTTGAAAAAATTTAGTTTAATTTATTTCTAAAAAGTGAAGCTATTGTTAAATAATTAATTTTTTTCGAAAAAACGTCTCCATTGAAAACAACAAAAACTATTTCAATAATTGGCCTATAAATTTTTTGCTTCATGGAGTCCTTTTTACTAGAGCTGTAAAAGTAACGAGAAATTGAGTACCAGTACGTATTCGTTACTTAAAGAACCAGTACCCGTTACTTTTGTATCGTTACGTTACTCGTTACTTTTCATACGACATGCAATCGTGTACTAACAGCATCAAGCATGTACCATCGCATCGAGGCGCGTCGCATACGTGATACGGTATGACTTCGTTCGTATAACCGCATCAAATGAGTCGAACTGTCATGTATACGACAAATGCGAGTAACGAAATGAATTTGTAAGTAACGATTCGTTACTTCGAGTCAGACGATGTACCCGTTACTCAGTAACGAATACATACGGTTTTTTACAGCTCTATTTTTTATCCGACTGCGGCGCAGCCAAAAAGATAGGGTTTATAAAAGGAAGTTTAAAGAATGAAGTATAGCAGTCTATGTATGTTTGTATTTACGGATGTTCCACCGTAGCGCCTAAACTATTCATCCGATTTTGATAAATAAGGTGTCAATCAATTCGTTGTTATGGTTTGGGTAACATAGGCTACATTTATTTTTGCATTTTGATCCCAGGGGTGAGCAAATTGGAAACAAATATTAAATAATTTCAAAAAAATAATTTAAATAAAAAATAAGTTCAAAAACTAAAACCCGACTATGGTCCGTGTAGCACAGGCTACATTTAATTTTGAATTTTGGTCCCAGGGGTGAGCAATTTGAAAACAAATAAAAATTTATTATAAGTTCAAAAAATAATAATTTAAATAAAAAGTAAGACCCGACTACTGAAAAGTATGAAACAAGAAAATATTCTCATCTGAGGATAGACGTGGTCGTATGCGACCTATCTTAACAAAACAATACATTTTAACAATAGTAGGTGATCATAAGCTTTAGGGGGTAAGAGTACGATAACTTGCTATGCAAAATATCCACTGGAAATTCACAATTATTGTTTTATATAACATATAACAGCGTTATTGGTCGTTTTAAGTGCGGAAAATTAATTTTTATAAATTAATTTAAAAATATTAAATATGGTAGGTATAGTAAGTATATTATTTACTATAGCGATCGCTATCTTGTCTTATATAGTGATAAGAAAAGAGAAAGTTATATATACCTGTACCTATGATAAACAAAGATAGAAATATCAATTGGTTGGAATGAAATACAATTGAACGTTCAGGGCAGAGTCGTATTTGGAAATTTTAATTTATAAAACGAATTTTAAATTTAAAGCTCACATTTTCATGAAGTTTGAAAACCACCGCTTTTTTTGATAAAGGGGTATGCGAATTGTCTCGCAGTGAAACGGGAAGGGGCAAATGTGGAGTTTTTAAAAAAACAATTCCGAGGTGAACGATAAACGGGTATGCTAATTGTAATTCTGGGGTGAACGATAAAGGGGTATGCGAATTGTCTCGCAGTGAAACGGGAAAGGGTAAATGTTGAGTTTTTAAAAAAACAATTCCGGGGTGAACGATAAACGGGTATGCGAATCTAAATACGACCCTGCTTCCATAACACAATCGAAAGCTGCATTCAAAGTGAGATAGTTATACAATAATTCTACACCAGTTGCTATGACGTGTATTTGTGATTTTTGATTGGTTAGATTAAAAAAATGACAGTGAAAGACGAAAAGTAGTTCCATTTTTTTCACGTATTTTTGAGGAAATTTGTGAATAATCCGCAAAGTTTTTTTTTTTGAACGTCAAAATTTAGCGTTTTCTATGACTTAAAAAAAAATTTTCAAAATTTGGGTGCATAGTGTTATCGTACTGGACCCCGGCTATCCTAAGATGAGAATGTTTTCTTGTTTCATACTTTTCAGTAGTCGGGTTTTAGTTTTTGAACTTATTTTTTTTACATATATACGTCATATAAATATTAAAAGTAATTTATTTTGTCTATTATAAATTTTTAAATTTAACAAAAAATGATAGAAAATTAGGCTGCTATTAGTATAAACCGAATGTAACAAAATCGGGTATAACGACAAGTCGGCTGTAACGACCAAACATGTGTCCCGTCTTAGAGGATGTTCATTAATTACGTGAGATAAAATTGGGAGGAGTGGTCCGGTAAAATTTCATCAAATCTCATATAAAGAGAGTGGGAATTATTGAAAATCTCACGTCAACTTTTTAATTCAGAGAATATACAATCTGTAAACAGATAAGCTGCACATAGGGAAATTAGCATTGGGAAAAAATGAATGGATCAGAGTTAGCCGCGACTGCATTAATTGCATATTTCTATTGCGTTACCATAGTAACTTGAGGATATCTATTTTATTTTGGTAAATAAAATTATCGACTAATTTTTCAGACAATATATTAACAAAAAATATAATTAATACATTAACATTTCAATCTGGATTTGGACCTTCTTCAGAACTGATCTAAAAAATATAAAAAATAATTAATATTTAATTTCTAATTCGCTTTATATAAAATTCTTTCAAAATTAAAAAGTGGATTCAAAATATTGAAAAAATTATTATTATTATTTTTTCAAAATTTTGAAGATCAGTTCTGAAGAAGGTCCAAATCCGGATTGAAACGTTAATGTATTAATTATATTTTTTGTTAATATAATGTCTGAAAAATTGGTCGATAATTTTATTTATTGAAGAGTTCTAATCAAACGTTAATCAAAGATTTGAATATTTTATTTTGATTTATTTATATTTTACTTGGTTTTTCTAATAATAATATGCTCTTAGAAATCATTATTTTTATTTTTTTTTTACAAAAATAAAACAAAAAAGTAACTCCATCTGTTTGGAAATATTTCATTCAAAAATTGTCAGAGTGGCATGACGTTATGCGCGTTGGTAAATCAGCGACCCAATGTCTTCAGTTACAGCACCAATAGACGGTATTTGATCTCGCAACAGATTTAAGTATTTTTTGACATTTAATGTTCCATTAATAAAAAAGTCCGATTATAGTGTAATCATTTGAATTCTTCGGTAGGTATACACATTCATTTTGCAAAAGAATATTATCTGTCAAAATGAAAAAAAGATTTCAAGTTTTTCGAGTTACGGCTAACTCTTATCCATTAATTTTTTCCCAATACTAATTTCTCTATGTAAACTGCACTGTATATTATTAGAACAGATAACATTTAAAATTATAAAGTACCTAAATCTCACATGAAGGAGAGGTGAGGGGTTTCACACGACATCTTACAAAATCTCACTAAAGGAGAGAGGGGGTCCAAATTTAGAAAAAAAACATCTCACGTAATTAATGGTTGTCTTCTTATGGTGAGATCTTTCTGTATGTGAAAGTCAATCTTCTCAGAAACTGAATATACTACTGACGCAAAATTTTAAAGGTTGTGTATCCGCACCTAGTCCAAGAGTCAGAATCACAAAAAAACTTTGTCCCAAACCTATATTCGAAGTTTGTTGGCGATATTTTTGTGAGAATGCCTAAGCCGAGGCTTTCAAGAGCAAAAAGAAAACAGTTAATGACTAAACACAATTTGGTTAAATTAAAATGTACACACTATAGCTTTGTATATCTTTGACAATAACATTTTTCTAAGAATGTCACTTTTTTCATTGTTTTTTTCCTGCTTTGATATTTTATTCATTTTATATATTTACCAAAAGAACGAAAATTTCTACTTATCTAACCTGTTTTTCGCAGAATGGATTACTTCATGCTTTAAAAGTCAAAGACATATTATGTTACTCGGTAATAAAAAAAATGTTTTCTTTGTAAAAATATATTCAAGTATTTTTTGAAATCGTTTAGAAACCTTGTATTCACGCGCACTAGGAAAAATAGAGGAAAAATGTTTTAAGTGAATTTTGAAAAAAATTGTCGAAGACTTTCTAACTATACATACCACCCTTCATCCCCCGTGTTTAATTTTTATGGGGGTGAAACTATTCCTAAATTGTATTTTTGCAAAAATCTCGAGAACTATCTACATTTGTAAGTTAAGATTTTCAGAACCCTAGCGGCGTCGTCTTGGAAATCCATAATTAAAACGTAATGCCTTTTTCAACCCCCGAATTTATTGTGTTCCTTGTCGCATTTTAAATTGAAAACACATAATTCTATACTGAAAAATTCGCTTTAAAGTCTAAAACAATCTTAAAAAATTTGGACGTTATAATCAATCAAAGTTGATATCACCAAAAAAAGTGAAAATATTTTGACACGCGCTGCGAGTACCTTCTATACCAAGTAAAAAAATTAATTTTGTATCCATAGAATATTTAGATCCTTTAATTATTTTAACTGTGCAAATAAAAAAGTAAATTTCATTAACCGGAACTATTGCTTAAATTTAAAAACCACATTTTTTATGCTTAAAATGATGGCTATCATTTCTTGCACACAACCTAATCGTCATTTTATTTATATTTGTCATTTTTGTCTGTCATTCTCAAAAACAATAAATTGTCATCTAGGACGTTGATTCGGGTGTCATTGTGAAGAGCTCGTGGAGCACTACTAAGACAATAAAAATATTCAATAAATAAAATTATCGACGAATTATTTATTGAAGATTATATACGTTAATCAAAGATATTAATAAAAATAGTCACCGACAAAGTGAAAATCGGTATTAAATTGAAAATTACAAAGTAATTTAAGGATGCCGTCTCACATGACTCGTAATTATGCTCGGAATTATAGAAAACGCAAGTCAGTGAAAAGCTTGCATAGAAAGGCACGCAATAAGCCTAAAAAGCTCAGTGTCGAGCGATTCAAGAGCTACAGCAGCGTCGAAAAGGAAACGAAAAAACCCAAACGTCTACTTATCATGTGCAGGCATCATTGGATTGGAAGACCCTACTACCAAACACTTGTTACGATTCTGTTCCGACGTTTTCACGAAAATCTACGACGCGGACCCGAACTGCACCTTTAATTTCTTTCACGTTTTTGGTAGAATAGGTAGAATGTATGTCTTACTTTACGAACATACTGTACATTCGCAACTCTTCCCGTAAACAAACAACCAGCGGACAGCAGCGGCTGGCTTCCCGAGGCTCTGCTTGCTAACAATAGGTACGTACAATCTTGATATGCGGTTGTGATGATATTTGACCAATGGCTCTACTTCCCCATTGTTCCCATTATCATTAGTCAGGCCAGTCGCACATGTAGAGACCCGACGTAAATTATTATCACTATTCACACAGGACGAGAAACAAACACACGGGATATTACACTAATTGTTGGTCTGAGACACTTTACTTCCACCAGATTAGACCCGCAACTTACACCATAACAATAAGTTAAGAAGTGGCCCAGAAAGATGGGCGCTGTTATCACATCTAATTTAAAACTGTTGTTTAAAGTGTGAATTTTGATTTTATAAAAATAAAATTAAGTTAAGAATGCGTTTCCGCCGAGCCATATATTGATACCTATAAGTAAAAAATTTCAACCAATTAGGCGACATATCCATTCCAACTTCAAAAATATCTGTTAACGCTTGTGGTGGCGGTAACGGCTATAAATATACGAGTATAATATCAAGATGTTTGGTTTTCGTTTGCATGGTTACATAATATTATTTCATATGTCAAAATTAACCAAAGTATCCTTGGCAGCTACCTAAACAATTTCTTTATTTCTTTTTGACAGGTCTTCAGAACAAAGAACAGTTAATTTTTTTGTATAAATATTTACGAAAAAAAATTTAATAAACTTTCCTAAAAGATTAATAAAAAATAAACCGTTAGGAAAAGTATATAACTATGATATAAAAAAACTTGATGGTACATTCTTCTGTGTATGGATTTAAATGAAAGGTTTTCACTTGCAAAATCTTTTCGTGTTCGGTTGGCGGGCGTTTAATTGAAAAAAAGCAAACGAATTTTTGAATGATTTTTCATATATGGAAAGATTACATACAGGTTTTAAAGCAAAGTTGCGTTTATTTTATTTTTTTACCTCATAAGCAAAGTGTTATATAGAATTTAAAAATTATTTTTAACTAAGTGCCGATAACGCGCCAAAAAAAACATGAGTGACCACAAATATTTTTCTGGATTTGTATTTATGGTAGCTTTGATAGTATGTAATAATAAGATACATACACAGAATAAATAACTCTTAACATAATTATCGGAACTTAGTTAAAAACTTTTTTTAAATTCTACATAACTTTTTAATCGAAGGTACATAGATCACCGGTTTTTTCGGGGACCGGAAGTAATCTTTTTTCATGGTTCAGCCTACTCCAGCCAGCCAATCACTGTATTTTTCTTTTAAGCATGAAAAAAAACACTATACAACTATATGCACAAGATTATTTACAACACAGGAACACACCAAAATTTATTTAGCACACTTATTTACACAGTTCATTTATTTATTTATCTCAGCAGTTACCTCAGTACTGTTTACGGTACTGACTGTCAATTTATTTGTCACAACTATCTGTCGATTGTTAACTCGATGAAGCACAATGTATGACTGTCTGTCCACTGAGCTATCGCGGTGGTATATATATATGCGCAGGATAGTTCTTTCTTTTTCTTGCATTCATTGTTTGGCAGCAAAGCCTTTTTTACCTACGCATATTGTTATTGTTTGAACAATCAGAACGATTGTTGTCCTACAACAATCCGTGTGTCATTGTTAAAATAACAAGTCGATTATTGCCCCACAACAGTCTGTGTGTCATTGTTAGAATAACAAGCCAATTTTTGTCCCACAACAATCTGTGTGTCATTGGTAGAAAGACGAGCCGATTGTAATGTCACACGAAATTCTTTGTCGTCGCCTGCTGGGGGGTCGCTGTTACAATATAATGTTCGAATATTGTGTATTCCACTTTACATAATACTTCAAGCATAATATACAATATTGTTGCGATGTTCTATTGTTTTGCAACCAATGAGAAAAGCTAATACACAACTTTCGCGTTTCATACATACATATTTTGTGTGTAGGTATTATATGTTGCGCATTGTTAGAATCGTAAAATCTAATTGGTCAGCTATCTGCTTTGTGTCATACTGCCCGTGTACGCAGTACTTACGTAATATATGAATAAGATAGTATGAGTCGCACATACACGTGTGGACGTACTATATTAAATATTTTATTGTTTGCTACATTGTAACGAAAAATTAGTTTCGAACTGTTTAATTAAAGTTGATTCACATTGTTCACATATTCATTCTATATGAAATTCCATATTGAAATAACTTTAATATTCCAAATCCACAAGTGAGGAATTGGTACTAATTTGAATAAAAAATTCCAGCCAATTGGGCGACGGGACCATTCCAACTTCAAAAATGTTGACATTTGATTATATAATAAAGAAAATGAAGTTTTTGATATCGCGTGAGGTCAATATGATATTTGCTATACGTTGTCATGGTTACCTACACAATATGTTCACGTCATGTAAAAATTAATCAAAGCATGCCTAGTTAGTTTATTTCTGACAGATCCATAAAACAAAATAAGGGCTGAATTTTTTTATTTTCAAAATATTTCCGAAACTGTAAAGTTTAGAAAAAAAAATTTTTAACGAAACTTTCTTGAAAAAATAAATAGAATAAGTAATAGTCCGTCATAAAAAGTATACCATTATTATATAAAAAATACCGTTATAGCATATATCTCTTCTGCGCATGCGCCGATTTCCCCCAAAAACAATAGGGCTCTTCATATTTGCATATCAAACATCCTCCCAAAATTTGGTTTCAATCCGCTCATCCGTTTGACCTGTATCGTGTTCACAGACAAACAGACTAACAGACGCACAGAGATTTTCCAAAAATATGTTTTTTGGATTCGGAGGACCTCAAAACGGAAAGATATTGTAAAATTTTTGAAAAGTGATTTTTGACCTAAATTAGTATCATTCCCCACTTGTGGGTTGGAATGGTAAAAATGTTCATGACTCAGAAATATTTTCTTTACTCATTCTTTTTTTAGTTTAAAAACATTAATACCTCATATTATGTGCCTTTTTGCTTTTCATGCATGTTTAGTGCTAGTAAAGTGAGCAATATCGCACTAGTGCGTAAAGTAAAATAGAATGCAATTTTACCAATTTAATACAACCACACGCATTAACAAAATAGTATATTACATTACAAGGGCAGACAGTTTGAGATTCTTGCACTGGCGCTATTCAAGGCTCTCAAACCTTTTGCCCGTGTGGTGTATACCTACTATTTTCTTCATACCTCGGTCGAAAATACGATTATTAATTACATGAATTAATTAATTACTTAATAATTAAATAAAAACACAGGTAAATTCCAAGCAAGCACCTTTGAGATTATACGTAAAAACACGAAATACAGCTGTTCGCGACTATTGGCTGGCGACAGAAGCGACAGTCTCAGGGAGTGGTGTAATGGATAACTATTATTCTTTATAGCCGGTAGAAAGTACGTACTTCCGGCATCAGTGCATGTAATCCCACCAATGTCTTAAAATTGATGCCGGAAGTGCGTACTTTCCACGGAGGTATGAAGAAAATTGTATTTTATTCATTATATGCCAAATGATAATATTTTTGACTGTTTTTTAAGGACCGGCCTGTATAAAAAAATCTAATAAGTAGGTACACTAGATTCAATTTTTTTTTTCAATTTTTACCAATTGTATACGCGCTATAAAAATACTATCCTCACGCACACATGCTTCGTTCCGTATCTAAAATGCTTGATTTAGTTTAATAAATCGTAATTTAATGATTACACAGCTACTTGAAATTTCTCGTGATACACTAGTTGTATACTTCAGCAAAGAGTGTGCGACCTTACGTTATCAGTAGCCATATCTGACAATCTTCAAGTGACTTAATCGCAAATTCGCGCGACAAAAAGTGTACACCGGCCCTAACCATGGATGAATCATATGAATTCTAGCAACACATATACACTAAGTATAATGTTTTTAGGCAAGAGGATTAAGAAAGTACGTGAAATGATATGCATAAATTTCCAAGGAAACTTTTGAGTCGTCATTAGAACATGGATAATATATAAATGTAAAAAGACATCTTGATGTTTTTTCTTCATAACAATCTATCCATTTTGTTTAGTGTCACATGAGAATATTCCTTTTGTTGTTCAGTCGTCGAGAAAAGAAGCAAATATAATCTCGTTTGTGAAACTTACTTTACGTAACATTTTGACGTTCTGTCAGAATCCAGGACCGTACTGTATATTCAAATTTTTTTCTGAGTGTTGAATATTTGCCAGGCGGTTACAAAACTGTCTATTATACGTGAGTGAAGACGCTACGGGTATAGGTTGAAGTGTGAGAGAGAGCCCATATCGATTGGATTGGTGCGACTCTTGCCAAACTCAAGCAGCCAATGATATACGCTCTTTCTCACACTTCAACCTACCCGTAGCGTCTGACCCACGTACAATAGACACTTTCAACTACAGTTCTGAAACCGCTTGGCAAACATTTAGACCCGACTAAATGGTCTGGCTTATTTATTTTACCATTCCAACCCACAAGTGGGGAATGATACTAGTTTAGGTCAAAAATCACTTTTCAAAAATTTTACAATATCTTTCCGTTTTGAGGTCCCCGAATCCAAAAAAAATATTTTTGAAAAAACTCTGTGCGTCTGTTAGTCTGTGAACACGATACAGGTCAAACGGATGAGCGGATTGAAACCAAATTTTGGGAGGATGTTTGGTATGCAAATATGAAGAGCCCTATTGTTTTTAGGGAAAATCGGCGCATGTGCAGAAGAGATATATGGTAAAACGGTATTTTTTATATAATAATGGTATACTTTTCATAACGGCTTATTATTCTATTTATTTTTGACGTGATAACGTCTTATAAATTGATGAATCACCAATCTTATAAATTGATAAAACACCGGCTGCATGTTCGAAAAAGTGTAACGTAACGTTCCTAACGTTCTTAACGTTCGTAACGCGTAACGTTCCGCCTGACCCTGTGCGTGCTTTTCTCGAAAACGGCCCTAACGATTTGGATGAAATTTACTGAAAAGGGATTTTGGGGGGCAAAAAATCGTTTTAGCTAGGTCTCATCTCTCGAAAAAATCGTTTTCTTACAAATTTTATCATTATAAAAATCAATTTTTTGACGTATGAAAATACTTAAATATTGTAAGTAGGTTTTGGAATTTTATATTATAAACAGTGAAACAATTGTTTTATAAATATTATGACAGCTAATCTTTGAGACTTAAAATAAATACGGAAGAATATATTATTTATTATTTATTAAGAAATATTATATGGTGAGTAATTTAAATAAATAAAATTAACCTAAATTTGAAGCGAAAGATGCAATATCATAGATTCGAATTATTATAATTATTATATAAATTTAGGTTATGTATTACGGAATACGTTATCACGTAAAACTATCGTCCGTAAACCGACTTTACAGACAACCAATTTTTTTTTAATGAAAGTTTTGTTAAAAATTTTTTTTTCTAAGTATTTTGAAAATAAAAAAAAATTAGCCGCTCTTTTGTTTTATGGATCTGTCAGAAATAAACTAGTTAGGCATGCTTTAATTAATTTTTACATGACGTGGAACATACTAATTTTTAATTGTGGTCACAAATGTTTCAAACAAAATAACGTATTAAATATTTTATGGTGATCAAAATCAACTCCTATCCTTCTTTCACGATAGATTGAGAAACTTTCAAGAAATTATGAGTTGCTTTTTACCTCATTCTGGACCTGAACCTGTGCTGTGTACTAGGCGCACGGCAATCTTGTTTGTTAAGGTTTTGGTGTGAAAAAGCGAAAATCCGATATTTTCCTCTTTCTGTCCCGTCCTTATCTAATATAGCGAACAGTTTTTCACTCTACCGTGACTCTGACAGACTCCTCATTCTTCTGATAATCTGCTTAAGTACTCATCCTTTATAATTGTATATAGCATATTACCAGAG
The DNA here is from genome assembly GCA_963575645.1 of Xanthostigma xanthostigma. NCBI lineage: Eukaryota > Metazoa > Arthropoda > Insecta > Raphidioptera > Raphidiidae > Xanthostigma > Xanthostigma xanthostigma. Next base: position 22,960,005 of record OY754468.1, read on the forward strand.
ACAGTGAATTAAAGCTATATTAAAACACATCGTTGCTATTTGCAAATGGTATTTTGCAGACACGCTACCTCTCGACTAAAATTCACTGTTGCCAACATTTGATTTTTTCTCCCTCTAAGAGTGATTTTAAAAGCCCCTCAAACAAAACACCCTAACCTGAAATTTTGTCAAATATCAGGTAGGTACTATAAATTATAACATTTATGTCAGCTGGTGGTATACCTCATCTATACTAATAATACTGGTAATAGAATTTAGTCATTAAAAGCCTGAAGAGGTCGACACACCAGTCAACAAAACGTCGTTTAAAAAAACTTGATTTTTATTTCGAAAACCATTTGCCCCAGAGGATCAACACAACATAGTTTACCATACTATATGGAGGGCGAAAAAAGATTCAATAATCATCTATAGTAATATTATAAATTGTTTGTAAGTTTGGATGTAGGAGGTAATCTTCAAAACTACTCATCCGATTTCAAAAATGTTTCAACCAATATTTAGAATGCACCTTTAGAATGAAATATATTATCGCGTTAAAATGAAAGCGCTTTTCGTGGAGACCGTAAGTCGATAAAAAAAAGGTGACGATCTACAAATTCGGGCGAATCCGGACCGGGTCGCTAGTAGCTTACAAGGTGGCTTAAATGTCATAAAATTTGAAATATGCTATTTAATATACATTATGATGGACAGTGTTTTATTTTAAATTAAATAAATAAATTCCTTTTAACGTCTTATAATAAGTTTTAAGAGCTCCTAAAAAAACCACTCAACAATTTTTTTAACCTAAATTTAGGTTGAAAACTCTTAAGTTTACTATACTGCTTAAATCAGAACAAAATCAATCGGTAAAGCTGTCGAAAGACATTGTACCTTACATTTCGAAATTACCGGTTATATAATGATGCCGGGTTTCTTATACGATTTTAGCACAAAGTCTAGATTTAAGATAGAAAGTTTGTATTAGAAATCTAGTACTAGTGTTGCTGGTCTCTTATCTTATAGTGCAGCGGCATGACGTAATAAATTGTTCACTTTTGTATGAAATTTTGTATGACGGTATTTTTAGGATATTAGATCGCGTTAAATTTTTCCTACCTTCATAAAAATTAAAAAGGCAAATTAAATTCTATATCTACTTATGATAGTTTGATTTTTTTTATTTTCACGCTTGAGCTGGGTCTCCTGGTTACAGACTTCGCGATTGCGACAAATAAAAATTCTATTCTATTAAGGCCAACTGAATAAATTTTAATTTGTGCTTGTAAATTCTACAAAAAATGTAAAAAAAAATTTCAAGCTCTTTTCAATATCATTTTCTTTCCACAAACGTACAATAAAATGTAATATAGCCTCTGAGTTGTATATAATTATGAAATTTAAACATAAAATGTTCGTTTTCTCATATTTTATGGACACTTAATTTTTTAAGTTAATTATGCGCACCTCGTTTACATTTTTTTGCGGCATTAGTGACAACTGTAGAAAATTAAAATTGTGTTTTAACATTAAAATTTAAAGTGTGAGCAAAATTTTACTTTGGTTTATTTTGGAGATGGAACATTTTTCTTTAAACAGATTACTTTACAGATGAAACTACACGGCCTAATGTTATTTCTGAAAATTTTCACAATTCAACGTACACACAGTTGAAATTTGCAAATCGCCCAATTATATAACGGGAACAAAGGCTATAACAATAACAACTTGGTTATCTACTTAACAGAGATCAAACTTTAAACTTTGTTTGACGAAACTCTAGAGCCCGGCAACTATATAGCCTATAGAACTTAAAGTAAAATAAAAAAAAAGTATCCAATATGCAAAGTAGTTGGGTAAAAAAAATATGAGCCGTCGTGGGAAGCCCACAGATGAAAAACATAAATTTAAGCGAAATTCTAGAAACTAAATTTCGTCCTGTCATCTAACGAAATAATAACGACTAAATTTCGCCTTGTCATCTAATGAAATTCTAATAACTAAATTTTTTTCCTGTCATCTAACGAAATTATAGTAACTAAATTTCGCTCTGTCATCTAACGAAATTCTAACGACTAAATTTCGCCCTGTCATCTAAATAATTCTAATAACTAGATCAGAGGTTCCCAAACTTTTTTGTGTCGTAGACCACTTGCCATATTTTTCGGTTTTGGGTAGACCCCTTGCTTATCTGATATTGATTTTTTGCAAATTCATTAATTTCAAATGTATTTTTGACAACCGGTATAGTGCTACTCACTTTGAACGATTTAAATTTATAACGGTAGTGAAATGTAGTGTGAAATGTTTAGTTTTATACATTTATTAATTAGATTCAAATTAAAAAAAACCAAATTAAAATTTAATTTCTGTTACATAAAATAACTAAGCAAAAAATAAATGCATTTAGTGCGAGGGATGAACCTGATGCTTTAATAATAAATTTTCAACATTTAGCATCAATTTAGTTAGATTTAATCTTAAATCTCTTCGGTTAACGATGTCCAGTTTGTTTCTTTTTTTGTTAGGAGATTCACTACCGTTGACCCCTATTTTCATTTAATAGACCCCCAATTTTTTCCCCCTGACACGGACCCCTTGGGGTCAATATAGATCACTTTGGGAATCACTGAACTAGATTTTGCCCGGCCATCTCACGAAATTCTAGTAACTGAATTTCGCCCTATAATTTAGATACCGTCTTCAACAAAAGCCGTGTTAAAATCCAACGCACATCCATAGTATGCGTTACGCGCTGTCATTTAACGAAATACTAGTAACTAAACTATAGTAACTAAATTTTGCCCTATCATTTAGATGCCCTCTTCAATAAAAGCCATGTTATAACCAACGCAGTAAGCCTTACGCGGTGTTATCTAACGAAATACTAGTAACTAAAAACTGTAACGTCGTGCCGAAGGCTCCACTATACTGTTGTCACTGTCGTGTTTCGTCTCAATCACGTGCGAATCCGCGGCTATTATTAATGAATATATTATGACAACGCCCTGCAAATACGACTATTATACTATAATAATAATAATAATAATTAATTAATTAATATTTTATGGGCAAATCCAGGTGAAACCGAACCGGACCCTAGTGCTTTATAATTATTCGTGAGACTATAGGTTCGTTGTTGAGAGTATAGCATGGTGAATGTTACTTGTTCAGCATCAATTCCGAAAGAGGAAGTTTAAATCGGATACACCCTTCGCATGTAAAATGAATGCGGGGAATAACAATGTCCGTATGTAGCAATGCTCACATACATATGTAGTGCCTATCACAGTCGTAGCTATGGTGTCAATATATTTACACTAGCGTTAAAAACCACGACTGTGACTCTATCGGATAGAGTTGAGTAATTTTTGTCAGACTCTCAAATATGTTTATTTGATTACGTGACAGCGTCATCGAACTTTTGCATAACTGGAACACAGTCAAAAATACAACATCGAAAATATTTGTGTAGAGCGGTTTATTTGATTGCGACGGTTTTGTTGAATTGTAAAACATTACGTGTCAGAAATTTGTAATAGCGTTTGTAACGAAATGTACAAAATAGCTGGTATATATTTCTATGAAAAAAATATGTATATCAAAATTCGTGTAAAATATTGAAACGTTAAAAATATAATAATTTACTAGTGTACCCGAGCAAAATTATTTGCATGTATATTCATATTGTTTTAAAAAATCAATATTTTGACACAGATCTACGACAATAATTTTATTCCTCTTGCACTAGTTCATTTACAGTTATTTTTCTTTTGATTTAGCTTGATCCATCACGTTATCTATATATTTAATCTATACTAATACTATAAAGAGAGAGAGAGAGAGCAAATTTTGTGAGTTTGTGTGTATGTGGAGGGTCATCTTCGGAACCACTGCACCTATTTGAAAAATTCTTTCATCGTTTGAAAGGTGCATTACTCCTGACCAACATAGGCTATATTATGTGCAAATTAGCTAAAGTTATGATGATATTCGTCAACTAAGTCGGAAAAAGTCGTGCCTCTTGAGAGCTTCCACGGCGTCCGCCGCGGGAGTAATTAAAGTTACACGAAAATAATGTATGGCTGAATTGTGCCTCTTGAAAAGTTCTATAAAAAAGTCCGGGATAGCATATATCTTTCTTCTAAGAATAACTCACAAAAAACATTTTTATCTTTCAAATTTGATAAAAAAATAATGAACTATTTACGAAGCTGTTTAACCGATATAGTGTTTATCTATACATATTTAAATAAATTTTGAAACAAATAAAATTATCGACCAATTCTTTCAGACTGTATAATTTTATTTGGAGCATTCAATTAATTAATGTGTGGACCGCTTGTTGGTCTGGTCTCTGCCTCTTGACCTTTCCGGCATAGGAGACCTTTCCGGGGTTCGGTTTCCCGCTCCCCCGCCGGCATAGCTCATCGCATCTCTAAGACTCGGAAGCCCTCCCACCGCGACAAGGTCCTGCGGTCCATAGGGAGGAGGGGTGTGTGTATTAATGTAAGTATGTATGTATGTTTTAGGGTAGGACGGGGGAATGGCGTTCACTTAAGGAAAACATGGTGTATTTTTTAAATTAAGAAGAGTAACAAAGTCTTTAACTATCGAGTAATCAACAATTTAACAACAAAAGCATATATCTTTCACCTACTAGTAGTAGGAAAACATTATTAAAAAAACATGTTTGAGCGGCATTGCCCCTGACTTTGGGTAATGCCGCTCAGGGTCTCATAAAGTAGTGTCCCCAATCCAATCCGGCTGTTTTACTGCTTTGATCATAATTGCTTTTGATATTGTTGCGCTCAGCAAATTTATAAACAAGTTTACGCAAATCTGCAGCACTGAGTCCATAGTATAGCGAGCCCGGCAACTTAACTTGTTCAGCACCTAATTAAAAATTAGATCAGCGCGGCCGCAAACAAAGAAACGCTCTTCACGGTCGCATGACGCGAGCTGACTGTCCGTTTGCATCGCTGTCTATTAGAGGGCCCCTCCCCTCGCGCTTCACGCGACGTGACGTGTTGCTACGTTCCTTTTTGACAGAGTTACAGAGGTGAGCGCCATTACCCAGTGAGCGCCATTCCCCCTCCCTCCCCTACTACCTGGGAAAACTTCGGTTCTTTCCACCTGTGTGCATTACCCGGTAGCTGACGCCATATTGTTTCATGAGACCGATAGCGGTCCACTGCTACGCTCGAGCTGGTTCTCCTTATTATGATTTCGTGGTTTACATTGTCAGAGAGGAGAGACTGTGTAGAAGTTTATTTCTAACAGAACAGTGTGCCGTAAATGTTACTTTGTCTTGTTTCTGTTAGATGACAGAACGATTGAGGTTTAGTGTCGGTGTACAGATGTCGCTATTGTTTCATATGTAAAATAGCTCAGAAGCAAACAAACAGGTTTTTTGAGAAAATACTGTAATTTTGTACAAAAAATTTAATAAAAACTATCCCATAGGCTAAGTTGCACCAAGCAAAAAATATTTACAAAATTTCATTAAAATCTGTTCCGTGGTTTCGGAGATTAGCGCAGCCAAAATTGTGACACGGGAATTTTATAATAATAATAATAATATATTTCGTTACAATTGACACTTAGTTTACAATAATTTGTTTACACTATAAAATCATTTAGTTTGTAGAATTCTTTGTTTACCAGTTCATTCCCTAGAACTTCCTTGAAACGAGGCAGGGGCTCAATGTTCTTTACTTTAGTTGGTAGATATATAGATATCAATCCCGTGACGAAGGCTTCACTACTGTTGTCTCTGCCGTGTTTCATCTCAATCGCGTGCGGAGCCGCAGGTAACAACTAGCACTTCATAAGTGAAACTTGTTTATGGAACATTTAATACAGGTAAATATATAAAAGCACGTTACACAAACAACAATGGAACAAGAAAATCTATGTTTTCATTTGTATTCTAGATCATCAATGGCATCATTCAAAAAATATCACTTTATAAAATGTCATAGATATAAAAAAATATGCTGTTCGTTTTGACATTTTAAAAATTCTATTCATTATATTGACTTGCAACATGTTAACGGCTGTTGTGTGACATCATAAAAGAATCATAATATGCACGCAAACACATACATACATACATACACACTCCACACATGTGACAGAGAACAATTTCCGTATCCTGTTCTTGTTATCCCGCTTCTTCCCTACGCAATGCCGGGTTCGGGTATTGTTAGGGGACCGTTTCCAAGCCCGACAATATGTGACATTAGTTCCAGGAGAATCACTCCGATGACGTCACAATGTACAACGCTCCACTGGAAAGCCATGCTCTCTATACTCCACAGTCCTCACGACACTAGACTACAATAATATGCTGTATACAGAGTGTATGAAAAAGGCTGGTCTTTTATTTTCTATAAAAATATTTTTTGTTTGACTTCTTGTAAAATGCTGCTGTACGTGTCTGTATAGCGGTAGTAAAATGACCCTTTGCGCACTAGTCCGTAAAGTAAAATATAAATAGTTGGCAAAACCAAAAGTGCACATCCCGCAAGTTTTCCACTGTACATATTATAATGAAAAAAAATTGAGAAAATAGATTTTAAAAAAACAATTAAAAAATAGAAAAAAAATTAAAAATAAAATGGAATAGAAAAAAAAAATATTACTTGTGTCAGCGGGAATCGAACTCAGCACCTTGCTATTACTGGACTAACAATTTAACCGCTCCGCCATACCGATATCGCAGCTTGCGTTGTTATTGTGGTATAGAAGTGTAGCAGTTATTGTACGTAATACACTACATTTACAATAACAGTAATAGGTACCTATTTTTTTTGTTTTTTTAAGGTTATTTATTTTAACTTTTAGCTGTCAAAAATAATAAAATAAAACTGTTTATAAAAATTAAACTACTGAACACATTTATGTGAATTTAGGGTTCTGGTCTGATACTAAACAAAGTGAATAAAATATAACCCAAGGAAATCCGACCAAAATTGCGATCTGTAGAGTCGTGACGTACATACGTACAGACCAACCGACAACTGCTGTTTGTAATTTTCAATTACAATTTTAATAGTATTTGTGAACTTGAATTGATTTAAAAATGGTTCTGTTTTATAGATCAGAATCTCCTCTTTTCAAAAAGCTTCAATTTGAATAGATTTCGTGTGAAATTACCTTAGATATAACTTCTTGTATGAACGAAAGTCAGCTCTGACGTACAAAGCGATAATAAAGCACATACCGCTAGTTTAGCGGTATGTGCAATAATGCAATTTTACCAATCCAATATAGTTTTAATATTTCTATCAGTTGACATTTTATATGGGTGTCAAAGTAAGCGTTGCCTTCGTAAACAACCCAAATCTCACTATCCAGTGTTTGAATATACACTCACTATGAAGTGTAAAGGCCGCTGCACACGAGGCTAGAAACGCTGCTAGATTCCTTCCTAGATTTTCTTAATTGCCGTTATTTGCTTGCTTTACACGATACGTCTTTTCAAGCTAGTTTTGTGAATGTATCTGGTGCGCGCGCAGTGACAGTTCAAATATAAACACAGAGCTATGACTGTTGTCTGACTCTGAGCAGAATGACGCCATGTTGGTTTGTAGGCGTTTGTTCAAGTCGCTCACGTGACAAGATACTGCTTCCTGGTTGGTTCTTTCTCATACCTAGCATAATTTTAAATCCTATCTTGTGAGCTAGCAGGCGAGCCCGCAGTGACGTCACTTCCAGCTTCGCACTCAGCCTACCGGCTAGTAGAACTCCAAGCAGTGTTTCTAGCCTTGTGTGCAGCGGCCTTAAATTTGCTATTTTATAGGAGGTAGGCGCAAAATATGCTATACAGAATGATTTTTATGTTGATTATTCTTTTTTAACTACGTGCAGAAATCAAATAGATGAATAAATATTTTAAGTACCTAACTATTTTATTAAAAATTCAAAAATAAAAGAGAAACAGTAGTTCAAAGTGCAATTAAATTTTATTTAATTAATTCAAAAGCCCGGTTAACACATGCGAAGAAATTATAGCACGAATCGGAAATGCATCCCAAATAATTCGCGGAAGGGCTTTATAGCTGCTACAAGCATGCATATTTGTGTCCAGCAAAATAGGGACAACTTCGAACAATTTCTGTGAATACTTGATAATGACATAACATTTCCATAGTGACATAAGACGACAACGCCAGGATTGACCTCAAAATTTGATAAAATTTAATAAAACTTTAAGAGCCCGGTTCTCCTAAATTTTTGAGTTTTGAGAAAAAGTTACTTGAAATATTTGTTCGTCTATTTGATTTCTACACGCTGTTAAAAAAGTATCAACTTAAAAATCAGCCTGTATACGTATATCTCGTACGTGATTATTTTATTACTTGTATCACTACGGGCGCTCGTTTCACCTTATTGTCACACTGCGTCATAAAAAAATAATTCACGCACTAGATACTAGATACATAACCTATTTGATCGAAAATATACGTTGAGAGCCCCTATAATATACAATCTCTTTCTCAGACTACAAAACTTCACGCAACCCAAATACTGTCTGAGTAAAATTAGTAAGAACGAGCTTGAATTTTTGAACAGTCTGTAGAGCTCAATTTATATAACGTAATACAAGTCTATACTACATAATAATGGTTATGCGAGGACAACTTCTAGGTTATGTTCTCACTACCATTCTGTGCAATGATTTCAAAATAAATTACCCCACTTTAAGAAATGGCTTCATTCTCTTTAAACACATAAGTATTCATGAGGTTTAAATTCGTTTTTAAAGAGTATTTTCATATATGTGAAGTCACGGAAAATACATAATACTGTTGTTTGCATAGATTCGTTTTAATTGATGGGTGTTCTGTATATAGGTATAAAACCGCGCACACTTGTCCAGCATAAACTTGCACGACCAGCACAAACCTGCAACCTTCTCGATGTTGCACATTATACCAACATAAATCAGACAAACCAGCAATTTTTACTACAGGTTTCATAATGTGCGGTAGATATTTTGCAGTTTTTAAATAGTTTTATCAATGCTAAATAATTATTAACACTAGCACACCAGATCGGTTCAGCACGGCTAGACAGAAATTAAATATGCCTGACTAACGGTCGTTGTTGACTGCTAGTCGCAGGTGCTGGTCTTATGTGCGCTACTCCGTTAAATAACATGAGTATACCTCAAGAACAAGCTTTTTGCTACGTGCTGTACAGGTCGTGCAGGCTTATGCTTGACAAGTGTACGTGGAAATATAAATTTGTTATTTAATTCCAAGTTGATTTATTATTAATAACCGCTCAATAAAATAAGAAAATAAATGTTTAGCATAAAATTAAACTTTTTGATGTGTTATTTATACAGGGGCGGGTGGACCCACAGTCATTTGGGAGTTTTTCCGGCCAGTATGCCGATTGCCTCTATTAGTTTATATTGTAGCAAGTTGCCGAGCGGGGTGGCGTAGAGGTGAGAGCACTAAACTTGCATTCGCCTCTCGCCGATGAACGGTTATTCCTGTACCGGCCATCTTGTTTAGGTTTTCCTTGGTTTCCCTCAACAATTCCAGATAAATTTCGAGGTGGTTTCTTAATCAAAGCCATGACCGATTACCTGTCAAACTCCTATGCTCAAAATTTGTCTACCGTATCCTAATTTCCTATAAATTCCTTTATTCGCCGATTGCTATTAATCAAGTTGAAATTTAAAAAGTGCAGAATATAACGGGAACTGTGGTAGAAAAAAATAGTAATGGTGTGAATGGCGTCTGTTATGACACAAAGTATAGAAAAACTTTATTATTATTTTATTGTAGCAAGTTTTGTTACATTAACTCTCTCCCTCTCTCCCCCCTCTCTCTCTCTTTTGTAATAATGTCAAAATTAGTTTACTAGAATGACTTTATATATATTTTTTGGTAGATATAATTTTAAGGTACCTATAATTTGTTGTAATAGCTCTCACAACCGTAAGCTATAGGTTCGTTCCAAGCAGCCAGTGAACGGTTTCGAAACCGTCACCCGCATGCGCAGTAGGTAAAACGAAGCTGTTAGTGGCGATTTTAGAACACGTTTTACCTACTGCGCTTGCGGGTGACGGTTTCGAAACCGTTCACTGGCTGCTTGGAACAAACCTTATAATAACACAGTTGTGTTCACGCTAGACACCGTTGATCCAGGGTGGAATAGAGTTATGTCCACAGTGGAGATAGTTATGTCCCCGATGGACAGTTATGTCCACGGTGAATACAGTTGTTTCCACGATCTTCACACCAAAGTTGCCATGCATCTTCAAGAACTTCATGGACATATTTGTTATTCTACTTTTTACATATAATCCTCGATGACAGTAAGACCGTTATGTAGTGAAAAAGAAAGAACATTTAATTTTAAAGTTTTAACTTAATGACAGTTGAATAAAAACAACAATTTGTTAAAGTGAATAAAAATAAAATATATTTCACTTCACACAGAACGTATTGAAAGTTGTTTTAAAATTAAATTTCTTTTCTGGATAATTTGCAAAGAACGAATGAAAACATAGTAGGTACATTTTATTTTATTTAAAAAAATAAAAATAAAGTAGAAACTACATTTAGTTTCATACAAGCAATTTAAAGTGTATCAAACTACTGGACCATATTTGTACGTATGTAATAGAGAGACGATATTACGAAAAGTTCTCAAATAAAAAATAAATAAAAACTATAAAACCAGTTAGTAAAGTAGCAATAGTTTTTCTCGAGAAAGAAACAAATATCAATAATTTCGCCACCCACTAGAAATAACGTTTCGTTAAACGTTACTTTACTGAACATGTAGTACTTACTAGTGATGTAACGAATATTCGCAGTGGCATCCGAGAATATTCGCATATTTTTTGACATTCGCGTTCGCAAAATTCATGCAAATATTTTGCAAATGTTAATATCAGCAAAAAATCATATTTTCTGTTCTAATGTGAAAATAATATTAAATAAACCGAGGCGGTCCGACCAAAATTGCGATCTGTTGAGCTCGGACGTACACACCAATCGACAACTGCCGTTCGAGATTTTTAATTACCAATTTAGGAGTAATTATGAACTCAGATCTAAATATAATTCCATTTTGTAGAACAAAATCTCCCCTTTTCAAAAAGCTACGATTTGAATGGATTTCTTGCGAAATTCACCTAGATATAACTTCTTGTATGAACGAAAATCATCTCTGACTCGCAAAGCGATAATAGAGCACATATCGCTAGTGCAGCGGTTTGTGCAATTCGAAAAAAAATATAATTTCTTTTAATTAAAAATATTCCTTTCCTTACTCCTTTTTTGAAAAATAACTGTAGTCTTTACGCCAAGGTAACCTTGCAATTAAATCTTTTATATGCCTTTACTTAAACCTTAGGAAATAAATAATAATAATAATAATAATAATAATAATAATGCGTTTAACGTCCGTTTCTCGACTTTTTCATACAGACGCCATTCGCACCATTACTATTTTCCATCTATCATACTTCCCGTTATTTTTTACATTTTTAAACTTCCACTTAAATAATAGCAATGGGCGAATGAAGGAATTTTAGGACATTAGGATAAGGTAGGCAAATTTTGAGCATAGGAGTTTGACAGGTAATCGGCCATGGCCTTGAATAAAGAACTATTTCGATATTTATCTGGAATTGTTGAGAGAAACCATGGAAAACCTCAACAAGATGGCCGGCACAGGAATTACCGTTTCTCGGCGAAAGGCAGTGGGAAAAATTCCCAGCCACATCTGCCCCTGCCGGGATTCGTACCTCCTGAATGCGAGTCTAGTGCTCTCACCGCTACGCCACCCCGCTCGGTAACATTAGGAAATAAAGATTTCGACTTTTAGACTTAGCATTAGTAATCAACTTAGTACCCAGAATCACTACAAATGTGTGCGTGCGACTTACCCGGCCAATCAGCTGTCAAATTTTAACCTTGGACAAATGACTGAATTTTCACATTCGCAAATATAGATGACATATAGGGACTAAGAGCTGGCTACGGAGAAAATGGGTGACTCGGTGCAGAGCTGAAAATTTGCAGAATAATAGGAGATAGTACAAGTAAGTAGGGGAAAAATTGCCAGAAGGCTAGGCGGAAGATAAAGAGCCGCCAGAAGGCGCTAATGTTGCGAAAAATCAGTGCACTTCTGGCAATTTTCTATACTTATTCTGTAATTCAAAACTAGATTAAATATTATCGAAGAATCTCGTTAGAGATTCTTTTCTGTTGTATATTATACATTATATAGTTATAAGGGCACACTGAAAATTCAAACATGATATAATAATTACATTCGACAAATATTTAAAATTATTATAATGTCATTTTGATAGAAATAAAATTAAATAAATTAATAAAATTACGTTGTTATAACAACGGAATTTTATTACGTTGTTATAACAACGCAATTTTATTAATATATTTAATTTTATTTCTAAATTGCCAGAAGTGCACTGATTTTTCGCAACATTAGCGCCTTCTGGCGGCTCTTTATCTTCCGCCTAGCCTTCTGGCAATTTTTCCTTACTTACTTGTACTATCTCCTATTATTCTGCAAATTTTCAGCTCTGCACCGAGTTACCCATTTTCTCCGTAGCCAGCTCTCCGTCTGATATTCGCATTCGTGAATGTCTAAAAATTGATATTCGTCACATCACTAGCAACCTACATATCGCAATACCACCTATGTATACTTAGGAAACTAAACTTTTCAATAACGATTTCACACTATAGATAATGGGACATTTTTATTGCAACGTCAACGGAAAATCATTGAGAGGAAATCAGCAACGATTATTGAAGTGGGAATAAGGTACAATCAGAAAGAGACGGCTAAAACGCTGTGTGTTGAGTGAAAATTAATAGAGACTGTAAAGTGCTCTTGCCGCTGTATATGGGAGGCAGAATGCATTTCAGTTGTACAGCATGAGTCACAGTCGCTTAGGGTTGTCAGGCCCTAAAATACAAAAGCCGGACTCGGCGCTGTATTAGGCCGACAGGAGGGGTCCCACAGGGATCGGTCTTGGGACCTACCCTATGGGACATTATGTACGATGGGGTATTGTGAGTAGAACTAACTGACGGTGCAAAGTCAGTAGATTTTGCTGATGATTTGGCGGTAGTAGTAAGCGCGGAGGAGGAGGATGAGCTCGTCTTTAGAGTAAATGAATCCCTAAGACGAATTGACTTGTGGATATCCAAACATTATCTGAAACTAGGTCCAGAGAAAACAGAGGCAATCACTATGAAAAGACCCAGGAAAAGAAAAAAAGAAATACGTTTTAAGATAAGGGAAACTATCATTGTACCAGGAAGCACGGCTTGTAACTTAAAGTTGCATACGGCGAGCATGGCGTTTGTTGATGGCAACATCTAAATTGCATTTCTTTGTTACTAGAATAGTCATTTAAGTGGCGCTGCTTCTAACTTAAAATTGCATTTAGCAAGCTTAAATTTATGTTTCACTTCTGCCAGTCGTTCGACGATGGCTCCTCTTTTTTTCATCACTTTCTTTACACAGGACTTTTCGAATAATCGAGTAGGTAGCCATTAAGATAATTTCCAATTTCTTTGTCACTACAATTTAATTCATTTTTAAGTTGCGATAAGATTCACCTGCACAGTGAACGAGGCATTTAAAGCAAAGTGTTTGTTCTAAATGTTATGTTATAGAGAAATGAAGTGTTCACTGGAGCTACATTGTCAGCGTGGATCGATGACTATCTGCACTTGATTAATACGCATTTGAGAAGTGCTTCTCAACATTTTTGTATTCTTGTTAATTCCGTTTTATACTCGATACAAACAATTTGGTGACGTCGCATTGAATTTGATAGTCTAATAGATTAATAGAAAATTTATTGAGACAGGAACGTCTGTATAATAGCACAGTTCAGATTGTATACCGTCATACAGTTTTGTCAGTCAACAATAATAATTTTTGTCACCCGAAACCATGATATATCATATACTAATAGATAGCGGATGCCTATCCTTGAGCATTGTGTGGAATGGTACCAATTAGAAGCCATTTTGACTGAGGGAAAAGCCGTAAAAAGCGCGCGAGATTAAAAAAGCTTTAATATTCTATAATATGATGTTATTTGGAAAAACAACAAAACTCGCAGTAAACAGTGATATTTCGCTCCAAAACCTATTTTCAGATTGAAACGTTTTCAAAATTATAAAACTGAGCATAAATATCATGAAAAAATCTTAGAACATTGACAATTTGACGGCAAGGTTGACATCCATCGTATATCATGACGTCACATAAGCCCGCCAACATGGCCGATTGTTTAAACTGTTTAGTTTTGAATTTAATTTTTTTTTTCATATGATAATATTACATTTTTAAAAGATTATCAATTAATTTTTTTCCGTATTACGTTTGAATACACAATTTATTAAAATATTTAAAAAACACATGCATATGAGCAATTATTAAATCGTGAAAAATTTGTTCATTCCACTGTCGATTTTGTTATTGTTTTGGTTATGAACTGCATTTTTTTACACAAAAAAAATTTTCAAATATTAATTTCCATGAAAATAAAGTAGAAGCTACATAAAGTAGTATTAACGCATTTTTGAAAAAAACGCCGGATATTTATGTTTAGTTTTGTAATTTTTTAAACGTTTCAGTATAAAAATAGGTTTTGGAGCGAAATATCACTGTATACTGTAAATTTTGTTGTTTTTCTTAATAAAACCATATTACCTAGATAGAATATTTAATATTTTTGAATTTCGCGCGTTTTTTACGACGTTTCCCGCAGTCAAAATGGCTTCTAAGAGGGACAGGAGGCGCTAGTGTATCCGCAGTCTATTAAATATATATATCTATGCACGAAATGCAGTAGTGCATATAACTTTTCTGGTTGAAATTTCATAGATTGAACGCAGGACCGACATAGTCGACGTATTATTGACGTGATAACGTCTGATAAATTGATGAATCACCAATCTTATAAATTGATAAAACACCGGCTGCATGCACGAAAAAGTGTAACGTTCCTAACGTTCCGCCTGACCCTGTGCGTGCTTTTCTCGAAAACGGCCCTAACGATTTGGATGAAATTCACTGAAAAGGGATTTTGGGGGGCAAAAAATCGTTTTAGCTAGGTCTCATCTCTCGAAAAAATCGTTTTCATACAAATTTTATCATTATAAAAATCAATTTTTTGACGTATGAAAATACTTAAATATTGTAAGTAGGTTTTGGAATTTTATATAAACAGTGAAACAATTGTTTTCAAAATATTATGACAGCTAATCTTTGAGACTTAAAATAAATACGAAAGAAAGAAAGTTAAAAAAAAACAATTATATTATAGGTGGTGAGTAATTTTAATAAATAAAATTAACCTAAATTTGAAGCGTAAGATGCAATATCATAGATTCGAATTATTATATAAATTTAGGTTATGTATTACGGAATACGTTATCACGTAAAACTATCGTCCGTAAACCGACTTTACAGACAACCAATTTTTTTTTGTGTATCCTCTATGGCCATGCTTGTGTCTATGGATATGGAATAAGTAGTACAATGCAAAAAATGCCAGACAATTGGGCGACAGGATCATTCCAACTTCAAACTTATTTGATATTTGACGTAACTATTTAAAAAAACTGTCTGTTAATGCGTGCGGTGACGCGGGTAACGACTAGTATTAAATATTATCTACATCTTTAAATGAACTAGATATGAACACGATGACTTTTGAGAGAATGATAAACTAAACCAGGGGTGGTGAACCTTTTACATCTACGTACCAATTTTTTTCAAAAAATTTTAAAGTAGCCATGACGTGCCGACAAGCAGCTCAAAAAATTTAGCTGTAAAACAAATGAATCAAGCATAAAATGAAAAGAAAAATTTCGATAATACACTGAGCGTCATGAAACTATTTCATATTTGCTATTTGGTGAAAGCCAATTTTTTTCGACATCTAGCATATTTTTAAGTATTTCTATTTTGCACGTCAATTAATGCCATGCCCATAATAATCTGTCGCGTGCCACCTGCGGCACGCGTGCCATAGGCTAGCCACCCCTGAACTAAAGGGATTAGAGACTTGCCTTAATATTTCTTAAACTGCAGATTAAAAGGTCGTATTTTTTTGTTTCAGTTTGTAGATTTTACAAGATAATTAATGAGAGCCGTAAATTATGTGAAATATGCTAAAGAAAAATACATATCTGCGATATGCGCAGGCAGTTTATATTAAATTGCATTATAGTTTTTTATGATTGTTATTAAACAAATAAACAGGAGACATAAATGCAACGGCAAACAACAAATCTCTGAGTTTATGGTAGGATAATGCGGTTAAAAACCTCAACAGTATAGGTTGGTGCTGGCATGTTAAGCTTGTTAGCTTTTATAGAATTAAGCTCTTATATATAGAACAGAACCCAACGTTACATGTGTATTGTGTAGGTTTAAACCCGACTTGGTGTTTTCTGAATGCAGTCTGCATTCAGCTTTAATTATAGTGGTCGTATCAAAATACATATTCTAGAACAAGAAAAGGACAGTTCATTTTCGATGTGAAACATCTAATGGCTTGTTTGGTTGGGAGTAAAACCGTGCAGTTGACACGACGCTTTTTTGGGACGACGTTACGTTTGTATGCTCTGAATTAAACAAAGCTTTAGTTAAAGGCGACATCTAGATAACAGGGAGAAAGTTAGTTACTAGTATTTCGTTAGATGACGCTTGCTTTGTGTATGCGTTAGATTATAAAGGCGACAACTATAGGTGACATGGCAAAATTTACATACAAGGCGATATTTAGTCACTAGAATTTCGTTAGTTGACGGGGCGAAATTTAGATACTAGAATTTCACTTTTTGCCAGGTGTCCCATGACATTTAAATTATCGTCCGAGAAGCGAGCGATGTAGCATAGTGGTGAGAGCATTAGACTCGCATTCGGGAGGTACCGGGTTCGAATCCCGGCGGGGGCAGATGTGGCTGTGACTTTTTCTTGATACCTTTCGCCGAGAAACAGTAATTCCTGTATCGGCCATCTTGTTGAGGTTTTCCATGGTTCCCGTCAATGATTCCAGATAAATATTGAGATGGATCCTTATTCAAGACCATGGCCGATTACCTATTAAACTCATATGCTCAAAATTTGCCTACCTTATCCTAATGTCCTAAAATTCCTTCATTCGCCTATTGTTATTAATTGGTTGAAGTTGAAAAAATATAGAAAATAACGGGAAGTGATAGATGGAAAATAGAAATGGTGCGAATGGCGTCTGTTGTGACATCAAATCGAGAAACGGACGATAAACTCATTAAAATTATTATAATTTTTTAAATTATAAATTTTAATAAGTAAATTTTGACGTCACATTTTGTACTAATTATATTGTTTGTTAATCTATGAGCTATGTGGAAGGAGGCGTTTGTGGTGAGCACTAGGGGAAACTTCAACCTCAAATTTTCCGTATGTCAGTGAGCAATGTTTATTAAAAGTGAAAATAGTTATAATTTTATAAAGTTTTTTAATTACAAAGAAAACATCGGCATAACTAAGCGATCTGGAAATGCTTGTTATGTTCTGTGCTGTTGCGCGGATGGCGATTTAAGTAAAATAAAGACAATTGGCGCCCTAATTTGACGTTCCACTGTCAGTGCAAACAAATTAAATATTTATATATTGTACGTCATAATTGATAAATAAGTAATTATCACGTAGCTTTCATGTCATGCTATTTATATAATGGTTTACAATCTGAATTTTATGATATTCATCAGTTTTCCTTATTACATTTTTTTTGAGACATCATGGCCAACTAAAGTTTTTGGCTTATCACCATAAAAACATGTCGCGATTTCCATAAAAAGTGAGTTCAATAATTCTCTATTATACCCACTAGCGGCGTTAGTAGGCTTCGTGCACACAGCCTATTCATTCTTGTTAATTTTGATCCTCCCGTTATTTTGGTAAATTCCCAAAACAACCTTTATTATAAGTACTGTAAATATGTATGTAAGCATACAAACAGTCTACACAGTTGTTTTCATGTCATAACTACAATAAAAATATTTTAATATAATATTGCGCTAATTGTTCTCAACTCATTAAATGACCAATTTATGCTTTTTTTGCACGGCACTGAAGAATTTAAAACAATAAAAAAATGTGCAGTATTGTCTTCACTTTAGTAATTCATTATACGCAGTGGTTGTTCCACATTCTGTTTATTAGGTGCGAATAGGGTTAGCTAAAGCGCCTACATACAGTCCAGTGCAGTCAATTGGTTCATTTTAGATACGCCGCTATATTTTTTTTATGTAAAACATCTAATGGTGCGTTTTATTGGGATTAAAACCGTGCAATTGACACAACATTTTTACGGGAGAACGTTACGTTTGTGAGCGTTGGATTAAACATGACTTTAATTGAAGGCGAAATCTAAATAACAGGGCGAACTTTAGTTATAAGTTACTAGTATTTTTTGAGATGACAGCGCGTGACACTTACGTTGGATTATAACTAGGATTTTTTTGAAGGCGACAACTAGACGACAGGGTAAAATTTAGTTACAGGGTGATATTTAGTTACTAGAATTTCGTTAGTTGACAGGGCACAATTTCGTTACTAGAATTTCACTTAAATTTATGTTTCAGATCTGCCAGTAATCCCACGACGACTCACATTTTTGGGGAAACGCACGCGTGTCGATGGTGAGTTTAAAACTGAGTTTTCGGGACGGAGGGTGTCCCCATTTGGCCGCAATCTATTTAACTAACATTAATAGAAGGTAAATGATAAAAGACCCGTCAACATTTTATTACCCAACGTCAAATTGTATATTACATAAGTTTCTCGCCTTGTAATTCTTGAATTGGTTGGATATTCCAAATTTTTTCAATCAACTTCAAAAAGGAGATTCTCAATTCAAGCTATTTACGGTCTGTCCCGGGAGGAATCTGCCAAACTTCGGAGGTGTAAAAGCAAAAAAAGTTATACATCCCTGAAGTTTAGCAGATTCTGTACATAAAATACTTTTATAATAGTTATCGGGTAAAAAAATTGTCTTATTTTGATTTAAAGTTCAAAAATTCAATTTGTACCGACATTATATCTTGTTAAAAAGTTCTGTTAGAAGAAAGCATTTGCATGGTTTTATACTTCGACTACTAAATTTTTTTTATTTTTTTAAATTTAAAAGTCAATTCACTTTATTTTATTTATTTAGCCTTTATTTTCTTCGTAATTGTTCTTATACTGAGTGAACCTCATTATTTTTTCAAATGTGTCTTGTGATATCTTACTTCAAAAATGAATGTAAGGAAAGGTGTATATGATGTTCGGATGAAGAAATTCTTCGTAGCATAGTTTAAAATAGAAAATATATATTTCTAGTTAAAACAATAAAAATACTATCCTAAACCGCATTTAAGCTCCCAAGATGACAAAAATAATTGTCGGAACGTCAGCATAATAAATGCAATTTCTACCATAGTATTGCTTTTTTCCCGATCCCATGCTACGAAGCGTTTCTTCATCCAAACATCATAATCAACCAAGGATCATATTCATCTTTTTGTTGAGATCAGTTTTCTTCAAGTGTATAATATATGTGTATCACGGTTATTAACCAGAGACAAATATTTTTAACAGAAACCACACTGAAACAAGTAGAATTTTTTTCACTATTTGAAAGCTTACTTCTTCCCGACTTAGACACGAGTTTGAAACGCCTGGTGCGTCGCGACATACAGTTTACGGATAACTGATATACCGATATTAAAAAAACTTGATATTGGCTATACCTACTATGAATAGAATTTTAAATAATCATTAATTATATCACAGTAAGGCCTAGCACACATGAAGAGCGTTCAACGCGCGTTGGCCCAACGTGCGTTTACAGTTTCTATACAATTGTATAGAACTGTTTATATGATAACGCGCGTTCAACGCGCCACCAACGCGCGTTATCATATAAACAGTTCTATACAATTGTATAGAAACTGTAAACGCGCGTTGTGCCAACGCGCGTTGAACGCCTCTCATATAAACTAGGCCTTAGATTATTTATTATTATATAATCAATAATCATGTATTTTATGCCATGCAATTTCTTCAAAGTCCTGCGTGTAAAGTTTATTTAAAAAAACAAAACAATTGCGGTGTCTAGTTCTCTGTTTGCTCAACAGGATGATGAATGCCATGTAAAATGTCATGCAAAGAAGTAATTAATGTAGGTATAAGTGCTGAATAATTTATTGTCTGTGGATGTAGATACACATATTATAGAGCTTATAATAGCTTCACTGGGAACACTCACCCGACCAACCCCAATTTTTTACAAGCCGCTATTGAAAATTTTCAAAAATAAAATTGGTTGTCTGTAAAGTCGGTTTACGGACGATAGTTTTACGTGATAACGTATTCCGTAATACATAACCTAAATTTATATAAGAATTATAATAATTCGAATCTATGATATTGCATCTTTCGCTTCAAATTTAGGTAAATTTTATTAAGTAGAATAATAAAACACTATAAAAAGTACACTATTATTATATAAAAAACAACTATGGCATGTATATCTTTTGCGCATGCGCCGATTTTCCTCAAAAAATTTACAAAAATTTCTAGTAAAAATAGATAGAGTAAAAACCGTTTTAAAAACTATATTATTATTATATAAAACATCATTATAAGAGATATATTCTTTTACGCATGCGCCGATGTTCCCCAAAATCAATAGGCCACTTCATATTTGCATATCAAACATCCTTCCAAAATTTGGTTTCAATCCGCTTATCCTTTGTGTCGGAATGATAAGAAATGTCAAAAGTGACGTTTGCAACTGTCAAAGTATTATGTTCTAATAATAATTAGTTATTCCAATACTTAACTTAGAAATCTAATGTCAAAAAATTGAATTAAACATTAGAAATGCAGCCGTTTTCATGTTAAGACAAGACATACGTTATTTTCTAATTTCCATGTACGGCAAACAAAGACGACCGACCGCGTCGCGCCATGCAATAGACAACATTGCATTTATACAACTATTTTTCTATATAAATTTGTATAAAAAAACTGTTTAGGCAAATTCTGTTATACGAAATCTATGTAAAATGTTCTCCTCTTTCGTTTAAGACTGGTTTCAAACCGATCTGATTTAAATTGAGCGAGAAATTAGCAAAAAGCACGCACAGGGTCAGGCGGAACGTTACGCGTTAGGAACGTTACGCGTTAGGAACGTTACGACCGTTAGGAACGTTACGACCGTTAGGAACGTTACACTTTTTCGTGCATGCAACCGGTGTTTTATCAATTTATAAGATTGGTGATTCATCAATTTATAAGACGTTATCACGTCAAAAAAGGAAGTTACTGGTTTTGGTTCGATTTTCATCAAATCTCAACGTTTTGGGGTCTTAGGAAGCTATTCTGACTATTTTTGAATGTACGTCAGTTCGTTCGTCCGTCGTACGATATCTTTAGAACGAATCAATCGATGGAGATCAGGTTTGCGAATTTCAAAAGGATTTATTGAGACTTACGTCTGACTAAATTTTGGAATCAATCGGTCAAGTAGTTTCAACGTTATTTAAGTTAAAAAATAACATTTTTCACGTTTTTGTCGCATAACTCCCCTTATGTGCTTGAGTACAAGGTTAAAACATGACGAAGTCTTGAAATAGCTCTTTCAATTGCCGAACGATTTACTGAAATTGGTTGATTAGTTCAAAACCTATTGAAAGTAATGATTTTAATAGACTTCACAAACATGGCTTCATAGTGTGTGTTCACTTTTGTTAACATTGAACTGTCACTGCGCGCGCACCAAACCCCTCTACAAAGCCAGCTTCAATACACGCATCGTGTGAAGCGAACACACAAAAGCTATCGCGAAATCCAGCGCCCCAACACGCCAAATCTAGGAAGGAATCTGGCAGCAAAAACAACCTCGTGCAAAACTCTCCATGATTTAATTATTCAATTCATATATATGTTTATGAGTTTGATTTTATTAAATACTTGTAAATTCATTCAGATTATAAAGGTTTAATTATTGTTTTATAGTTTAGAAAGAGCAAGCATAAAATCCACGAGAGCCAAACAGCCATGAACACCGATTCCCCGATGACTGTCATGCGCGACGTTCGTCTGTTTGTTCCTATTGTCTGTTGTTTTAGTGCACAGAGACTGTCACATATTAGGTACACTTTCCGTTTTACTCCTAAGTTATACAGGCCGTTTCGAAACAAATTACCTAGATTCAAAAGAAACAAGAACATTTTTATAACGGAGTGTTATTCGGGTGTTTTTTTGAAAACTTTGAACGTTTTTCTTTAAAAAACGACGGGTTGAATAAAAAAAGTTCGAACGAAAGTTGTTGGGTTTCAAGGGGGAAATCGTTCGACACAATATCAACCCACATCACCTCACTCCTTATAGCAGGGGGAAAGAGCGACTTTTTTTTTAAATGGGAACCCCCATTTTTTGTCATCGAATTTTTTTGTACGTGTAAATGAGAATCTTTTGTCTGAAATTTTCTTAAATTGAACTTTTAGTTTCTTTGCAAACCGATAATAATTTATGAGTGATAACACATTGAAGAATCATCAGGCTCTGGAGAAAACTCTCCAAATGATAAAAATGGAGGTTCCCATTTTAAAAACAAAAGTCACCTTTTAATCCTGCTAAGGGGTGGTTATTGTGTCCAAACGATTTCCCCCTCGAGACCCAACAACTTTCGTTCGAACTTTTTTTTTATTCAACCCGTTGTTTTATAAAGAAAAACGTCCAAAGTTTTCAAAGAAACATCCGGTATGAGTTAAGCATGAGCTTTTAAAAATCAGAATAGTCTAGTGGTCGGGATGCAATCATGTATCTTCGGGCTCCTCGCCTTTTTGATCGTCACACTAAAAAAATTTAAAATTTCATTATAATGGTAGAAACGTGCAAAACCTGGTGTATGGAGCGTACGAATGATTGCAATTTTCAAGTTTTCTGGGAAAACTAACCTAGAGTACAAATAGTAGGAAAACAGGTGTATCATCAAACACGTGCACGTATTCGAATGCAACGTTGTGTCAAAACTTTAAAACAATCAGTGAAGAACTTTCGAAGATTTAAGATTTCGAATATTACATTTTTACTTATATAGATTAGAATATGTAATACGATTGCTCACATCAGTTAGGTATGACACCGATTTTTTCAGAAAACTATGGAAAATCTATGATAAGTAATACAAAACTTCATGGGGTAGTTTTCGCGGAATCCATTGGCTGGCGACTGGTTCGGAATGCGCAGAGTACGTGAACGCTACGGACGTTTGAATCAATTAGTAACCACGTATTATACAGGTTCTGAATAGTAATAATTATGTAAATTCGTCAGCGAATACAAGAAGAACATTGAAATGATTGACTACTCGTTCGGAACTCCAGAGAGAATGAAGATAAATAATTTTGAGGAAAGGCGATTGATTAACAATATTTATTCAATGAGACAAGGAAGCAGGTATATCTAGATTTGGAAATTCCAAACTGAATAACAAGGTTTTTGATATTAAAATGATCTATAAATAAACTTCAATTTATTTGTTTCCATTCACCTGTATGTAAAAGAAAATCTCATTACGCACTGTCCCGAACAGAAATTCGAACAGCTGTTCCGGATAATAGTTCCACAAAATAGACTGTTCGGTGGAGGTCGCGCTATCCTAGTCTCCCTAGGGAACACATTTAAAAT
The DNA here is from genome assembly GCA_963575645.1 of Xanthostigma xanthostigma. Lineage (NCBI taxonomy): Eukaryota > Metazoa > Arthropoda > Insecta > Raphidioptera > Raphidiidae > Xanthostigma > Xanthostigma xanthostigma. The sequence continues at coordinate 22,983,750 of OY754468.1, forward strand.
GGAGGATTCACATTAGTAAACTATATTTTATTGAAATGTATACGTTGAATATATGTCTTTATCACTCGAAGATTGTTTTGGATAAAAATTAAAATTAAGATTGTTTTGGTTTATAAATCTGATATATTATTCTTTGTTTTCAGTATAAATAATTAGATGTCTCGATCTAACCAAATTGAGTATAAAATATCACTTAGCTGCAAAACGCGTCTGGAATGTAATATAAAAAAAATTGTCTTCAAAATTGAAGAGTGACTAAAGTTAACGAGAGATTGAAAAATAGATCTTAGAGATTTCGAAAAATAGAAGTGAGATTTTAGATGTGAAATGTCTAATTGGTTGGGACACTTTTATGGGAGGACGTTACGTTTGTGTGCGTTGGATTAAACATGGCTTCAGTTGAAGGCGACATTTAGATAACAGGGCGAAATTTAGTTACTAGTATTTCGTTAGATGACAGAGCGTGATGCTTGCTTTGTTGGATTATAACTTGACTTTTGTTAAAGGCGACAGGTAGATGATAGGGCAAAATTTAGTTACAGAGCGATATTTAATTACTATAATTTCGTTAGTTTACTGGGCAAAATTTAGTGCATGACAGGGCAAAATTTAGTTTCTAGAATTTCGATAAAATTTTTTTCACATCTGCCCGGCGTGCCACGACGACTTACATTTTTTTTGCTAAAATAAAATGAACTAAAGGTATACAAATTATGATGTGTAACCGATAAATATTTTCAAGGAAAAATGTATATCAGTCTTATTTGCTGTCGTTATCAACTTTTATTTTAAAAACAATTTATAGATACTTAAGGATTCCAATGTCAATATAAGATAATAAAGCTTTCGAAGAGTTTTGCGTCTGTCATGAAGACAAATAAACGTTCAATATTCTGAACACATACGTGAATAAGACAACAACTGAGAAAAAAGCATCTTCTGTCCAAGAGCATTTTCAAAAAAGAAAGAAAACGGAACTTAGAAGCTAGACTTTTGCGTTACTAAAAAATGCAAAATTTAATGATAACTTATGTATCTCGTTTGTAATTAAAGATAGTACCTGGGTGACCGAGCTTTGCTCGGAAAGTTAAATAAAATACTGATATGCTCATTGTTTGTATAAAATTCCAAAACCTACTTACAATATTTAAGTATTTTCATACGTCAAAAAATGATTTTTATAATGATAAAATTTGCAAGAAAACGGTTTTTTCGAGAGATGAGACCTAGCAAAAACGATTTTTTGCCCCCCAAAATCCCTTTTCAGTACATTTCATCCAAATCGTTAGACCCGTTTTCGAGAAAATATTTAGGGACATAGATAGGTAGGTACATAGGTAGATACAAGATTAGCTCATTTAATAATATAGGGATTATCATGAGAGTGACATAATGTTATCACGGGCGATATAGCGAATGCTAACAGTCATTCGAGTGATAATATTATGATTACAAACAAGTAACATACTTAATTTTTTGCACGTACCTACTACTAAACTATTCTATAAAATAGCCGATTTGCACGTCATAATCAGTATATTTGTAACAGTTTTGACAGTTCAGTGCGGCCATATGGATTTGTTTACGATGTAGACGTCTACTATTCTTATCTCTGTTGCTCATAAAAATTTAAATGGCAACTGGCAGAGATATTACTATTAGAGTGCTAAAATCAAAATATGTTTGTTTTACTTTGCGCACTAGTGCGAAAAATAGTCATTTTACAACCGCTATACTGGCATGAAAAGCAGTTACTTTAGAGGGGGTCGTGCAAAAAATTCTTTAGACTTGTTATTATTTCTCTCTATTTCACATTTAAAAACATGGTGAATTTCGCAATCGTCGAAAATGACATTTTGATATAAAGAACAATACAAGTTATTAATTTAATTTTTTTTTAAATTCCATTTTGTGAGCAGAGAAATAAATTAGTTTCAAAATAATTCAGTTAATCTATTCGTTTATTTACTTTTTTACCATTCCAACCCACGGGAATGGTACTAGTTAAGGTCAAAAATCACTTTTCAAAATTTTGTAATATTATCTTTTCGTTTTGAGATCCCCCGAATCCAAAAAACATATTTTGTTTGTCTGTGAACACGGGACAGGTCAAACGGATGAGCGGATTGAAATCAAATTTTGGGAGGATGTTGGTATGCAAATAATATCTGAAGAACCCTATTGTTTTTGAGGAAAATCGTTGTTTTTTTCATAATAATTATATACTTTTCAGAACGGCTTATTATACTATTTATTTTTTCATTTTGTAGATTTGTCAGAAATAAACTATATAGTTAAGCATGCTTTGATTAATTTTTACATTACGTGGAATATAATATTATGATGTATAGGTAACCATGGCAACGAATAGAAAATATCATATTGAATACTAGCCATTACCCGCGTCACCTCGCGGCTCACTCAATATCAGAAATTTGATTTTCTTTATTATACTACATATATCAAATGTCAACATTTTGAAGTTGGAATGGTCCCGTCGCGTCGCCCAATTAGCTGGAATTTTAATTTAAAAATTACATCCAAATTAATTTCAGGTTTTCCTTCGAATCATTTTAATGAATTGAGGCTCATAAAAAATTCCAATGTCACAACATTTTTATCTTGCATGTAGTTTTCGTGAAGAAGAAGAAACAGATCAGAAAAAACACAGTCTATCGACAAAGTAAACATATTATATTATACCAAAAATAGAATTATTTTCCCAAGTGATACCGACTTTCAGTTTAGTCACTAAAACAGTTTGATAGCAAACAAAACTTGACAAATTGCTTAAAAAGAGATATGGCTCGTGATGTTTTTTTTTTGTAAAACAAAGATGCAATATGAATTTTGTTTGTACAGTAAATATACCTACTGAAAAAGTTTTATTTATTCAGGTTAAAATAGGAAAATGTAAAATATTCACACAATCCGAGTTTATCTGCGTTTAAAAAAAATAATATTTACTTGAACTAAAACTATTCTATGAGCTTGAATTTTTCAGCAGAAAATTTAGTGTTTTTTGAGACCTTTCAATTTTGATGTAAAACATCTAATGGCGTGTTTGATTGGGAGTAAAACCGTGCACTTTTATGGGAAGACTTTACGTTTGTGTGCGTTGGATTAGACATGGGTTTAGTTGAAGGTGACATCTAGATAACGGGGCGATATTTAGTTATTAGTATTTAGTTAGATGATAGCGCGTGACGCTTGCTTTGTGTACCTATGTGTGGCGACAATTAGATAACAAGGCAAAAATTAGTTACACGGTGAAATTTAGTTAATATAATTTCGCATATATTTATGTTTCATATCTGCCAGGCGTCCCACGACTCCTCAGATTTTTTTGTCATAATTTTTTACATTTTTATCGAATATTGTCTTACAATCTAGATCGTCAAAATATTGTTAATTTTGAATCTGTAGTCGATATTCAAATTCCGTTATAATTTACGGTATTTAAAAATCATTCGCACTACGTCTAGTTTATAGAGCACATGAAAATTCTGAATGATAATTTAAGGTAACTCAACAAGCTTTAAGGATGCGTTCCGTATTTAAAACGCTACATAAGAGCAATTTTTAAATTAAAGACATACGAAAGTTGTTGACAATAATTCAGAAAATTTAATTTTTTTACTTTACCGGACATTTATATATATGAATTAGCAGTTTGTGAAATAAAATTAACTATAAAGTTCGTCACTTCCATAACACAAGAAACAAACAACATTTGGAAACAATGCTAACAAACTTAACCGCGTGGTTAATAAAGGCGTTGTAAATTCTCTTTTAAAAGCATATGATTTGTATAATCTTCCCCTATAAAACAGTTTAAAAAGAATAAGACTGTTTATAAATTATTGGCAGTATTATGTAAATTAATTTTTTTATTAATATGTTTCTAATGAATTTGTGTGCCAATTTAGATTAAATAAATTTAGTTACTCATAGAGAACTGGTCAAATAATACAAGAATATTATCTAATTATGGTGGACGTTTCGTTATATTTTTTAACTTCCTCTTTTTCTACAATTATTAAATATTTTGTTTTGCAAAAAGAATCAAAATAATGACTTTGAATATAATAAAGGACGATAATCATAAATATAATAATTTGACAACAGAATATATAATAGTTTATAGGTAAGATATATTTTTAACATGTATATGTTTTGCTCAACATCATTATAATTTAGATTGGTCAATGAGTGCTCATAAGGGGAATCTAGATGGAAAAGTCGAAAGCAGAACATTTGACTTAGAAACTTTGTTTGGACTAGTTAGGAGATAAACATACTAAAAGTCCTTGCCCCTCTGAGGTACGCCCGAAGGGGGGGAGCACAAAGAAGGTCCCATTTTTTGGTTTTTGCTTTCATCTCGAAAACGGTACGTCGTACGAAATTTTGTTGTAATACATAATGAAAGATGATAAAATTCTCTACAACTTTAGCTTTCACACTTTTTATCTATCTCCAATCTTTGCCTAGCTATGAGCTCCGAAAAATGGTCGATTTTCAAAAATGTGTTAAATTCTCTGTAGCACATTCTAACAATACGAATTTGTCAAAATCATTTCGTATCGCTCATCCACACTATTAAAAACACCCACACACTATTAAAAAATAACATAAGCTTTAACCTATTGGAGGCCCTGGGCACATTAGGATAATGGGGCCCCTATGACCTTAACAGAGCACTATTTTGTTAGAATAGACAAAGAAAATAGATAAACAAGGTTCTAGATTCTAAGTCGAGGAATGTGATATAAAATGCATATATTTAAAAGGATCACGTTCCCAATTTTAACATGGACACAAAAAAAATAAGTATATGAAAAACTAGTTCACTGATGATTTTTGTTTTAAACAGTTTAGGTACTTAGTATACCATTAAACTAGGGGGTCCCTATCGATCGCGGGGCCCTGGGCACGTGCCAGAGTGCCCAGTGGGAAAGAGGGCCCTGCGTGGAGGTACTCCTAGCTTATGTTATTTTTTAATAGTGTGTGGGTGTTTTTAATAGTGTGGATGAGCAATGCGAAATGATTTTGACAAATTCGTATTGTTAGAATGTGCTACAGAGAATTTAACACATTTTTGAAAATCGACCATTTTTCAGAGCTCATAGCTAGGCAAAGATTGGAGATAGATAAAAAGTGTGAAAGCTAAAGTTGTAGAGAATTTTATCAGCTTTCATTATGTATTACAACAAAATTTCGTACGACGTACCGTTTTCGAGATGAAAGCAAAAAACCAAAAAACGGGACCTTATTTGTGCTTCCCCCCTTCGGGCGTACCTCGGAGGGGTAAGGACTTTTAGTATGTTTATCTCCTAACTAGTCCAAACAAAGTTCCTAAGTCAAATGTTCTGCTTTCGACTTTTCCATCTAGAATTATTCGTTGCTTAAGCTAATTGTGAAAAAATGTTGTTTATTGATTAAAATTTTAGTGCTGAAAAAGTTACAAAAAATGTAACGAAACTTCCACCATAATTAGATAATATTCTTGTATTATTTGTCCACATCTCTATGACTAACTAAATTTTAATTGAAGTTCATTATGGATACGAAGAAATCAACATTATGAAATAAATATTATTATTTAATAAATCTTCAAATTTATTCAAAATGGAGAGAAACTTGTCGATCACTGTAAAAAGTATACTACTTAAGTGCGTTATTTTATTTAAGATTTGTGTGGATTTATGGTTTTTAGTCACAAAACTTTTCATATATATACATCGTAGTATATACAATTCATGTTGTTTTGTAAACGATAAATATAATAAATTTTAAACATGCAAACGTCTTATTCAAAGTTAAATGAATATCATGTTACGTTTCTTTAAATTATACATCCAGAAAAATGTTTTCTGTTGTGAAAGACTATTACTAAATAGAAGTTTATATTCAAGTTTACGTTTGTGATGATCGATTGGCGTGTACCATTGAAAGAGAGCAATAGACATTTTTAACTACGGTTTATAATAGAAAGTTAACAAAGAAGAAACGAACGAAGTATTTTTTTAGTGTTTCAACCGACAGTTAAGATTACTTGAACCCTAGGTTCATATTTTACAACTTTATAAAAAATGAGTGAAAAATGGAACAAATAAACTCGTGAGATTTCAATTACTATTATATTATAGTCCAAGAGACGGCTGCAAATTACAGCTTATTTAAGACATAGAAAGGTAAGTCTGAAAATTTCATGAAAAAAAAAAAATCATTTTTGCAGGAAAAAAAAATTAAAAACGAAAAACACGGTTTTTTCAATATTTCTTTGAATCTTTAAGGTTATTTGAAAAAGTTATATTCATAAAAGTTGTAGATCCTTTTAATACCTACAACATTTTTCGATTGGAGGTCAACTATCGCCGGAAATAACGGAAAACCGCGTTTGACCCCTAAAATGCACCCCCCACAGCCCTCCGGCCTTTTACGCATTTAAATTTTTGGTTTCTGTATTTCTGACGGCTGTTTCTTCCCTTACTCATCATTCGTTTTCTGTTATTAATTTTGTCCTTATCAAAAGCTAACTTCACTGGTCTATTAACTGATAAACAAATTAAAAAAACATTGTTTCGGCAGGATTTTCGCAGGCAACCTTAGCGATCTTTCTTAATTATGGTCTTAACTATCATCTCTAATTTTTTCGTTCGTCCACCTTATGACGACACATTTTCTGCAGCCGTCTCTTGGACTATTAGTGGTCTTGAATTCCTGTCCCGAGAATCAACTAAAAAACTACACTTTTCTTTTCAGAAGGGAATTTATGTATGCTAGGTTGGCATCACTGAAATTTAAAAAGTAAATACAAAGTATATTTAAAACAATGTAAAATGTTTTCCGACTTCTGGGGATTATATTTATGTACAATTTATTATGTGTAAAATAGTACAGAATAAATTAATATATTATGTAATTACACACGGTTCAATACTTTTTTAATTAAAAAATTTCATACTTACAATGAGTCTGACTTTCATTCTTTTAAGGAGGGCAGCTAGTGTAACAGCTCAAAAATATTTATAATTTTTGCTTAAAAATATTATGTAAAATATGCCTACAAAATTTCAAGACGATATTCGTTACGATATAATAGTTACGATATTAATTGATCATTACAATTTTTTTTTACTATCAAACCTGTTTTTATTTTTTTAAAACGCGTTTTTCTCAAAAAATCATTTTTGAAGTTTGTGGGAGTAATATCTCAAAAACTATTAAAGATACTTTTATGAGTAGTGGAACCTACTTGTTCGGTAAATTATTGTTATAAATTTTATTTATAAATGTTTATAGGTCAAAATTTCATGCGAAACATCAAATTTTTTTTCAAACTTTAAATTGAATACTTTTTTTCAATTTTTTATAATATATTTTATAGGGTTAACTACGAATTATGAATGTTATTAACATGAAATTGAATGAATGTTTCACGTTTATTCTATGGGATGTAATTACGACCATAAATTGGATATCGCACTTGTTACCAATATTTTTTGTACACGAGCTGTGTTTCGTTCTCCTTATGTCAATCGATATCTCACTATCACCAAATAAAACGTTTGAAATATTCGAACGCTCAGCTCGGAACATATTTTTAGAATGTTTTGTTTGTATATCCGGTAATCTTTTTGCATCATGACCTCGCTTTTATTCGGCCGACGACTTTGACAGTATAAAACAAACTTAATACATAATGTATCCGTATATCCGTGAAAACAGAGTTTACTATCGACAACATTAAAAGTCACAAAAGCACCGAAAACAAACAAAACATTTTCGTAAAACTTTTGCTCTCTAATTTATTGGCTGGAAAGATAGAGAAGAACGCTAATCATTGGGACTAACACAACAAAGATTAAAATGTCGTACTGACGTTATAAAAGACGATAGATATAAATTATTGTATTTTGAAGATGATAGTCTCATTACCAGATTCTATAAAATTATAATATTGGAAATTTTTTTACAAACAAATACCAGATAATATTTTGTATTCGGTAGAAATTTTACGCGCCTACGTTTCATATAAGAAGCTTGTTTTCTTTTTTCACGTAGTTACGTTTTTTAACTTTTATTTTTATTTCAGTTTATTGTAGTTTTTTATATAAGCTATTTATTAAAGAATACATTTTTTTAATGCAATTGCCATAAAATTTTCCTACCCGATCGAAATTGACCAAGATTTTTACGGACTCCATTTTGCATTCACAAAATTCATTATCCGCGAGACTAAACCAAATCGAATCTCGATTACAATAATCGGCCCAGTTGATTTGGTCCTACTTCATAGCCCTTTCTGAAGTTGGGTAAAACACACGAAATTACAAACCCTACTTTGACTACAGGTTTTTTCAATTTTTTACGTCAGTAGCACCTCTGAACCTTTCGTAATAACAATATAAAGAAAACATCTGTTTCACAAGCTAATTTGACATAGTCTAATATTTGTCTAATGTTGTAAGATGCTAGTTAAGAGTCATGTTGACTCATTAAATAGAGCCAATAGTCGGTGAATAAACGCAAACAGCAAGATGGAGATAGAGACACAGTAAGTAGTATAAGAGAGATGGACACAACTGGTCAATAGTCGCGACTAATTACGATTAATTGCAACCGTTCTCCCAGTGTATTAATCTATAAAGTAAACTGTTCAGGGAAACGGCACAAGGATACAATATTATGTCTGCATTAAGTCCCAAAACAAACTTAAATCAGATTCATGTTCAGTTGCAGAAAGCGTTGTCAGAAAATCTGATACGACAATGACCTTAATTGGTGATAATACATATTTCTTCAAACGAGAAGCATTGTAGAGTTTTTAATAGATTTTGTCCGAAAAATAATTGATCGATTGAAAACAGTTTTCACTTTCAAAATACGTTTTCTTTGCATTTTGTTCAAAATTCAACTTGGAAAGCGGTCTTTTTCTATGTAGAGCAATCAATTGTTTTTAAGTGAGTACAATCTAATGTTCGGATACGATTTTTAGCTTAAAATCTCGGTTTAAGAATCGCATTTGGTTTTAACTGAATGAAAACCTTCACAACAAAAGACATTTCTAAATCTAGATTTTAAGCTGAAAGTTGTATCGGAAACCAAGCATTAATCTTCTTTAATTTAAATTTGGCATTGAATAAACTATTGAGAATTAACTAATTTATTTTAGCTAATTTATTTGTGAAAAGTTGTATAAATCAATGTTAAGTATTTATATATTTATGTAGGTACTATGTAGTGTACAAGTGTACACAGTTTATAATAAAAAATGTTTCAAGAGATCAGTTATTTTCCGAGCAAAATTTTATATAGAAAATAATAAATCTAAAAATACAGATGGACGAGCAATCCTGGACTTGAATCTGAAGACTATCGCTTTAGCAATAAATATATCTACATAATTATATAGTATTATGTATCTATACCGATAAGACTAAAAACTAAGTTTAAAATGAATTATTTATTGCCAAAGTTGGGTAGGAAAACTTAAATAATAATAATTACTATAATGAAAAAAACATTATAGTGTTTGAGTATAAATAAATAAAAAAAATCTTTGTGGTCTTTTAGCTTACTGTTTTATGGTGCAAAAAAAAATGCTTTTTTTCAATATCGACCCATAATCCCACCATCGATACCCGTACTTCCACCATATCTGTTCATCCGCTTTACAGTGCGTGAGTGTGTACCTACTATGTAGTGTAATATGAAGACTTTGTAAGAAAATTTCTTTTCAGTTTTATATTTTTAAAGTTCTATGCCATTATGTCAATAAAAATAAAGGACAACTACTTTTGAAAATTTTTGAATTCGTTTAATATGAACAATTAAACGGAAAAAATCTATTTTTTTATTCAAAAAATAAAATGTCCAAATGATAGTTTAGAAGCTTTATTAACTTTTTGAAGTGAAACTTTTTAATCATTTCCATGATGCTGTGTATAATTTAATAAATTGATGGTTTAAAAAAAATATGAGCCATCAACATTCGTCGTATTCGCCGTATGCATCTTTACGTTACAAGCAACATATTGTAAATGACTATTCTAGTAACAAATAAATTAAGTTAGATGCAGCTGTCAACAAAAACCATGTTATAATCAAACACAAACACACAGCAAGCGCTAACACACATTTTCACGCTGTCATCTATCGAAATTCTTGTAACTAAATTATGCCTTTTGCACATTTTTACTGCCATTCAAACGCACAAATAGATGTTTCACATCAAAAATATCGCGATAATTTTATGTGGCATTATTAGTTAGAACACGTCTATAAATTAAAGAAAGAATTGTTGACTTTTCAATATATCAACAACATGCATTCAATACAGAATGATTATAAGTTGATTCTTTTTTTTAACAGCGTGTAGAAATCAAATAGACGATCAAATATTTCAAGTAATTTTTGTATCAAAACTCAAAAATGAAAGAGGAACAGGCCTTCAAAGTTTTATTAAATTTTGAGGTTGTTCCTTACGTTATGTTATGTCACTATGGAAATATGTCATTATCAAGTATTCACAGAAATTGTTCGAAGTTATCTCCGTTTTGTTGGACAAAAAGATGCGTGCGCCATGCTTCTCTACATGCTTGTAGTAGCGATAAGAGCCTTCCGCGAATTATTCGGGATGCATTTCCGATTCGCGCTATCATTTCTTCGCACGTATTAACCGAGCTTTTGAATTAATTATATAAAATTTAGTAATTAAACTTTGAAACGCTGTTTCTCTCTTATTTTTGAGTTTCGATAAAAAAGTTATTCAAAATATTTGTTCGTCTATTTGATTTCTACACGCTGCTAAAAAGAAGAATCAACTTAAAAATCACTCTGTGTATGTGCTGTACCTAAAATGAAATCAATCTGAAATGCAACACAAAATCAACGAAACAATTTACGAACGAGGATGCGGTTTGTTCAATGCTGTAATGCACAGTAAAGACTCGTTGCGAGGGTCGACCGTCAGAGGGACAGGGGGTACGAAAAAGAGATGTCGTATACCGTGTAGATTTGTAGAGCCAGTCATCGCCGTCGCCTCCTCTAGCTTTGACGATGATCGGAGCGTGAAATTGACCTGCAGCAGGTGAAGGACGAACTTCTCTCGCTCTTTACCATGTACTTGTAACACAGCGATTCCCAACACGAGCCACGTCACATAAATGTGTGACACGTGCCGCAAAATATGTGAAATATACAGAAAGGCTACAATTTTTTCGAGAGCTAAATTAACACAGAATAGCATATCATCGTTGGTTCTGTAATAGCTCTTATGTGCATAATTGGAAGATTTTACGTTTTTTAGATAAAAAGATTCAGGAAACGGAGCTTTATACACTAGTAATACCTCCAAATTAATTTTACAGTAACCAACAAGGGGAAGTACCTCTTATGTGAAAAGTTGTATCAAATCATTCCTTCCATGTGCCAATAAATCCGAAATTAATGTTAAATATTTTTTAAGAAAATACTTCGTCTTAATTAAACACGTATAGTGAAGATAAGTATGAATTAGTAATATACCTCTGAAATTGCTAGTTCTTACCATCCATTGCTGAAATAACCACTTTTTGGCCTTACCTGCAAATTTTACTTTTTGCACATAAGAGGTATTACGACGATATACCGAATAGTTTTTTGAACAGCGGTTCGGTAGAGAGAGAAACACTGAAGAATATAGACGCTCGACAATTAACTGACATTGCGTCTGTTTACTGAATAGTAGGACTATAAATATGACAAAACTAGCAATTTTGTTTAACATTTATTTTACTACAAACTAGCCAACCCGGTAGGTCGACCTCGCTAGCAAAATATATATTTTTTAAATCTTATTACAGTGTAACCTCTTTATAACGAATCTCAAGAGACCGAGCATTTTTGTTCGTTATAAAGAGTTTTCGTTATATGGAGCGAAGAAATAAATATAACCAAATTTCACCTATTGACTTATTGTAGATTCAGTTACGGAAGAAAGTTTGGCAGCCACTGTTCTGACACATGCACACTGCACACGAAACACTAACGTATCAGTCTTATGTGGTTAGTTGTAACCGCTGTGACGTAATGCCGGCCACATCTTATCTATGAGTGTACATTACCCGCACAACATAACATTCAAGAGCTTATTTAACTTCGGTTCGATCATACAGAGAACTTGTGTTTAGTTCGATTTTGTAATTAAAAGTTGATTGGCGAGAACTACGAATCAGACTGGGAAATGTTGTTTATCAGTGTATTTGTTACGGAGAAAGTGATTAAATAGCGATTATACGTACAATGCCTAAATTGTCTAGTTAATTTAATGAATTACTTACTTTGCCGAGATATTATTCATAATTACTAGTATAAATTGATTAAAGTTATAAAAACGAGCATCAAAACAATAGCCACTTGTGATTTTAGTTACATATTTTATTAATTAAAAAAATAAATTAAAAACATTTTTAAGTAGGTACTATGGTACTGGCTTTTATTTATTTTACTGTTGTATTTAGGTTTAAACGGTCTGTGTTTTTTTGCTACTAATAAATAAAATTTTCAATTAAATTTTTTGATTCAGATTTTGCAACTACTTAGTAGAAAATTATTTACTTAAAACTGTCTTATTTTTAAAAATAGCTTACGATGTAACTTTATATAAAAAAAAGTAAAATTTATTGTCCAAATCTTCATTATTATGTTTTCAATATTAAAAAACGTGAAGCGAATTTTATTAAAAACTAATGAGAATCTAATTATTAATCAATTTTTATATTTTTTAGAACAGTTCTGAAGAAAGTCAAAAACCGGACCGAAACGTTAATGTATTGAATTTATATATGTTTTGTTAATATATTTGTCCGAAAAATTGGTCGATAATTTTAGTTACTGTAAAATTTATTCTTATTTTATTTGAAGGTATACTAGATATTATGTATATTATCTAGATTAATTGACTAATTTCGCCTCAATACTCACTTTATCGAAATTTTATAGATATTACGCATAATAGGCTGGATAATATACATTACAACTAGATTAATTACTTTGGCTGTAACATATAAATTGACCTTATACATAGTGTACCTGTATATTTGGCGTATACACTATTGACGCTGACTGATTGGCGAAACCAAAAAACCTCGACATTTCATGCACACTTTGAGCTAATCCAAGATCAACATTTCCACTGAAATTTGATGAAATGTTGTAAAACGAATTAAAAGTAGTCTAATTTGTTATGTGTTTAATGATATAGAAAAATATTCCACTACTCCTATATTTATGCGAAAGACTCAACAAACAAAATTGGCGTTCACGGATTCGAGCCTCATGAAAAGAAAACCAGCCAATTGGGCGACGGGACCATTCCAACTCCAAAAATATAGACATTTAATACAACATGATAAAGAAAACAAAATTTCTGTTATCGTGACGCGGCTAATTGCTAGTTTTAAATATGATATTGGCTATTCGTTGTCATGTTCGTAATATGTTACACGTCATGTAAAAATTAATCAAAGAATGCGTAACTAGTTTATTTCCGACACATCTACAAAACAAAAGAACAGCTGATTTGTTTTTATTTTCAAAATATTTCCGAAACTATAAGTTTAGAAAAAAAAAATTTTTCTTGAAAAAATAAAGAGAATAATAAGCCGTTATAAAAAGTGTACCATTATTATATAAAAACGCCGTTATAGCATATATCTCTTCTGCGCATACGCCGAATTTCCCCAAAAACAACAGGGCTCATCATATTAATTATGTATCAAACATCCTCCCAAAATTTGGTTTCAATCCGTTTGACCTGTATCGTGCTCACAGACAAACAGACTCTCTGACGCACAGAGTTTTTCCAAAAATATGTTTTTTGGATTCGGGGGACCTCAAAACTGAAAAAATATTGTAAAATTTTGAAAAGTGATTTTTTACCTAAACTAGTAGGTACCATTTCCCACTTGTGGGTTGGAATGGTAAAATTGTAAAATATAATATAACATGCGAATGAAACCGTCAGTACAGAATATAGAAATTCTTGTTGTTTCTAGTTTGCCGTTGATTTCGCTGCATACTACGAGACTGAAAATGACCTCACTGCAGGATCCACTGCTTGGTCACAAGCTGAATTTATTAATTCGAACCGGAGCCATTTTGCGTGCTTGATGCTCTACTCGCTTTGAGCAAAAACCAACTAGAAAACAGTATCTTGTCTCATAGGCGATACGGGCAAACGTCAAACATGGTGTCATCATCGTATGTTGTTCGGACTGTCACTGAACGTAGACCAAAACCACCTTTAAATCCAGCTTCAAAACATGCATCGCGTGAAGCTAACACATACAGCAGCTAATCTGACGGCAAAAAAGGCCTCGTTGTGCAGCGGCCTTTAAGCATCCGATCTCCTAGCTTTAGTGCCGATTTTAATTCACGTCAAGCACGTCGTAAACTTAAAGTGCAAAATGACAGTGACGTGTGACTAATTGCACGAGCATGGTTTATTTTTGTCTGTACATAAATATATGTAGATGCATTAACCGCTTTAGTGAGCTCCGTTATGTACCTTGTTAAGCGCTGACCAAGCACGACCTATTATAGCGTATCTGTACTAAGATCAGACACTGCAAACAAAACGGCTGTTGTGCTTTACAAATTTACTCTCTCTCAAACTACCGGTCATTAATTAATGTATTTCGCTGACCGCTAGAGGTGACGCCAAAACAGTTACATCAGACAAGCCAAGACACATTTAAGGCCTATTTAGATGACGAGAGTTTCACATCCGTTTGATACCAAAAATCGAAGGCAATAAAAAATAACCTTGCGTAAACAACATATAGGGGATTGTCTCTTATATAGAGACAAGAATCGCCATCTGACTCTAACGCAAATGACATCTGTGAAAACAACATGGTTAGGTCAGAGTATAAGTCGATGTGCAAAATATCCATTGGAAATACACGATTATTATTTTATATCTATACTAATATATAAAGCTAAAGAGTTTGTTTGTTTGAACGCGCTAATCTCAGAAACTACTGATTCGAATTGAAACAAAATTTTAATTGGAGCGGAACATAAATGAAAAATGTTGCAAGATGTAGGTATCTCAAAATAAGTCCGTCCGACAAATATTATCCGGTGAAATGCCTTAACTAAATACTGCAATATTAACGCGCCAAGAGTACAAGCCCGGATAGCTCAGTCGGTAGAGTGTAAGACTGTTAATGCCAGGGTCTAGGGTTTAAGCCCTACGTCGGCGAATATATTTTTATTTTTTTTTTTATTTTCTACATTGCTTTCTTTTAAGGTTTACATTTCAATTTTTTAAAATTTTAATACGACTAATTAAAATTAAATAAATTTAATTAATAGCTCATTTGAAAACTGTTACGACTATAGGCACCTATATATATAAAAAAAAATTTCCTACAGTGTTTCCAATTAAATATTTATTATAATAAAAGAAATTTATTACTTAAAAAAAATATAAATACTGCTTTTTAACGACAAAAACTTTTGAACGGCAACGCCGATCATTATGAAGTTTGGACACAACATTTATCTCGGTAAACTAAGATGAATGTGCGTACTCATGTCCCTTCCTTCCCCATTCGTTCTTTTGCACCCGGGTGAAACCGGGCGGGACCGCTAGTAAGATAAATAGTGTTATTAGCCGTTTTAAAATACAAAAACACGTCGATTTTTATATCAAAGGGGACAAATTTTATGCTAAAATCATTCTTGCAACGGGTGGTAACAACTCCCCAAATTTTTTAATGGGACGGAGGGTCAAATAATCCCTAATTTGGAAGGTTTTTTCATTACTTACACAACCATATTTGTTTTTTTCAATTCGATCGATTTGTTACCGAGAAACTACTTTTTGAATTTTCGAAGTTAAAAAACTAATAAAACCACGAAAAGGTTTAAACATGTTTAAACTATCGAATGTATTAGATTTCTTTTTCTGGAATTATCTGAAATCAACCGTTTATGCCACTCAACCCGAAAATATACAAGAACCCCGAATAAGAATTATCGCCGAATGCCGGCTAATAACTCCTGAGGTCTTAAGAAATGTACGACCTGGATTTGAATCCAGAATGTATTATTGAATGGAAATTGGTGGAGGTCATTTCGAGCAATATACATTCGATAGTCTAAACCTTTTTATGCTTTTATTAGTTTTTTAACTTCGAAAATTCAAAAAGCGATTTCTCGGTAACAAATCGATCGAATTGAAAAAAACAATACGGTTGTGTACGTAATGAAAAACCCTTCCAAATTAAGGATTATTTGACCCCCCGTCCCATTAAAAAAATTGGGGAGGGGTTGCTATTCCCGCACAGGATTAGAGTTGCAGGAATTATTTTTGCATAAACATTGGTTCCCTTTGACTTAAAAATTGACGTGTTTTTGAATTTTTGTCAAAACGTTTGTTTTGCCGAGTTTTATGGGGGTTCAAGTTTTCGTTGGGACACCGTATATAATTTTTAAGTCTTGTGTGTTAAAATTTATTTAAAACTTGGAGAACCTTCGGTTTTCGAAGGAAGCCTCGCTTCCTGCTATTAAACTTATGGCTACACTTGATTAGTCTTGCCTCGCGGGGCTGCATACCTCTCGTCTGTGACAACAGTTTGTAGAATTTCTTTTTTTATATTTATCTATACAGTCATATTCTATTATTTGCGTTGTAATTGTTGTTCTTTCGTAACAAAATTGTTTGTAATAGTTTCAAACATCGAAGACGTGAAATTCGCAAATATCTATAAATATCAAAAAGTTACGCTCATTTGAAAATTGTCGCAGTAGGAGAGATGTCGACTATTTCTTGTAGGACAGCGTCCTTAGAGAAACTTTTGTGTCATCTATATTTAGTTGACATGTTTAAAATAAATAAAAATGCGGCTACTCAGAAGTCATTCCGTACAAATATAAAACAGGAGTAAAACAAACATCTATTTATTTTATTATCATTGTTGTTTATTTTGGACTCTACGTACGAACATATGTTGTATCATGAAAGAAATAAACTCAGGTTGGAAAAAATGTCTTTTTCTTTATAAGTCCGACAAAACGTTCTTGTTTACCACCAAAAAATCGGAAAGCACGCAACAATAAAATTCGTTAATATTACATTTCGGTGTTATAGAAGAAACAAAAGAGATTTAAGTTGAACTTATTGCAACTCGTAACACTTCACGTTTACGATTGTCGATTATTATTATTGGAAAACACTCGAAAAACCACAACCAATAAGGGCACGGCAGAACAATTGTTGTGTAAAACGACACAAAGAAAAAAAATCAGAACCGTATTCATTTTATATATTTCACGCTGTTGCATGATGCACTTAAAAGTTTGTCTCATAAAACTTAAAAATGCTTTCTTTTTTTTAACTGAATATTAAATTATACCAGCAAAAAAATACCATGAATTAATATTAAATCAGTAGTTTTGAATACTCATGTATATATTGTAGACACAGATTCAAATACTTATAAAAAATAAAAATAGTTACTTCTTACCACAACAGTTTTATAAGCGGATGTACATTTTGGGAGCTATGCTCTCATCTTCAGCAAACGCTAAACTTGTATAACAGATTCAAATATTGCTCTATAACAAGCCCCCCGTTTTAATCCGAGAACATGTAAAAATATCAACTGGATTTTCCATTTAGTTTATTATAATAAAACATTGAAAAAATTAATTCATCTAGCCGCGAATAATCCTGGCTGTTGACGTTTTTAATAAAAATAGAGTCATGTTCGTCCTAAAAGACTGCACACACTTGACAAGCTCGACCAGCACAGCACAGGCAAAACATCATCGTGAAGACACTCGAATTTACGAACACGAATTTAAATAACCTCAAAAACGTGTCCCGTAACAAAACACGTATTTCCAGTTTTAATTCAGTAAACATAAAAACAAATCAAATAATAATAAAAAAACCTTTTATCATGAAAATGAATAGAGTTACATAATATTGTTGGAAGGACCACGCAAACAAGAATTTTATGTTAATTGAAACGGTATAAAACAATTTTAAGCCCGCTAAAAACAGACAGGGATGCTTATTTTAACATCTGTCGGCCATTTGAATTAAGCATATGAAATGTCACACATTTCTGTGAACTTACAAGTTTTTCGTAACGAATTATTTTTATGATAGGGGTTGACTATCTGTTTAAAAATGCATTTGAACCGATATTGTACCGAACAATCGAGATTGTATCGAGTCGATCGATTAATAATAATCGACACAACTTCACAATGCTCTCTGAACTTACAATTGAAATTACAATCCAACATATAAAAATTACAAACAGCCACCATACTAAGCAGATGCTACATTATGATTATGGAGGGTAGAGGTTAAGGAGAACCATCTCCGTGTACGAAAAAGTGTCCGTCAAAAAGCGTTAAATTAGGGAACCGCCACTGTCGCAAAAGGGTAAATTTAAAAGTATGAAGGATATTTTAAAGTAAACGTATAGTGCATAGAATGGAGGGCAAAAATAATTAATTAGAGTAGGATAGAAAAGTAAACGCAGAAAGAAGAATTTTCGCTTTTTTATGGCGCACTTTTTGAAAGTAAAACATAAAAAATAAGAAAACAATATGATTAAAATTAATTTTTGATTCAAATGTCATTATTTTTTAAACGTGCATTTAGTAATAAATAAACGATTATACCGATATGAACAAACGTCAGATAAGTTATCCAATTTGTTTTTAATAAATAGATTTATGAAAGTGACAAATATAATCGGTTGCTTTCAATAGGTCATATGCATAAAACTCCAAATTGGTTAAAATTTTTATTTCGAAATATATTTTAGTTCTTGATCATAACGTAATGGTTATTTTATTAATCAAATCACTGAAAAACATACAACTAATAAAAAAGAAATGTAGAAAATAAGCGCTATTTTCGAATTCTCAAAACGCATCGTGACGTCAGAGTATATATCAACAACAGTTTCCATGACGACGATGTCGTCTCACAGTAAGATTATGTCAGTATTTAGAGAAAACAACAAATAAACTTCATTTAGAACATTGACAATTTGACATCAAGGTTGGCATGCATCGTATATAATGACGTCACATAAGCCCGCGAACATGGCCGATTGTTTAAACTGTCTATTTTTGAATGTGGAATTTAATATTTTTTTTCTTATAATAATATTACATTTTTAAATGATTATCAATTTTTTTCCGTATTATGGTTGACTAAATAATCTATTAAAAATATAAAAAAAAATCATGCATATGACCTATTGTATGTCTAAAGACATTTTCCAATTTTCTGATCTTGCTGGTGTCTGTAAATTTATATAAACAAAAAAATGTTGATTTATTACGCCCTTTAAGTTGTTTGTCGCCTGGAAAATTATTTTCCGTTATTTTTTGTACATTTTGTTTTAAACCTCAACTTTATTATAGGTACATTGATATACGTTCGATATATCGAGCATAATTAATCAGTCAAGATATATCTCAACCTGGAATTTATAAAGTTGTGCCATTTTTAGTCTTCTCCGTATAAAACGGAAATTTCAAAACGTAGAAGGATTTATTGTTACCAGCATGTCTATTGTCTATATGAGGTTTTTTTGTGATTTTGCTGTTATAACATATATCTTACCATCTACGCGGAGGAAAAAGAAAATTGTCTTGTTATTTCTCCATGTAGGTATGTTTTGTACCTAGTCGCTTTGCTCCATCAACGAGACGATGAACAAACTTACCTACATATAGAAGTGACGGTATCTAGCTTCGCCAGACATTGTTATTCTTTAAAATTCTAGATAGTCTTCTAAGGATGTTGCAGACGTCTGTATCAACATCCGCACCGCGGAACATTTACATCATTTTTACCCGACTACGACGAAGCAAACAGGAGGGTTATGAGTTTAACCAGTATGTATGTGGGTATATATATATATATGTATGTATGTTCATCTGTTCCCTCATAATTTCAAAAATACTTAGAATTTGACAAATGAGGTATCGTTGGAAGCATTTTGATCGTCTGCTGGTTATACGCCAGTGAAATCGTATTAAATTAAATATGGCGCCCTCTAGAGGACAAACTCAAAAACTATTTTTTTTTAATTTGATGATGTCATGTTAGGGATCAATTGAAAAGGCTTAATAAACACATTTCAAAAATATACAGCATATTTTTAGCTGCTATGTTCGCGACTTTGCTTGGATGCACTCGATAATTATAATTCTAAAATAATTTAAATAAAAAGCTCCAAAACTACCCGACTACTGAAAAATCATATAATATATGGTCATATGGAGCCCTCTAGATGCAGGTATACCGTGATGCAATTTGCCCTAAAACTTACGATCGCTTACTACTGTTAAATAAAAATGTATTGTTTTGTTAGGCTTAGGTACTACCACGGCTATTTTTTAGTTTCATAATTTTTAGAGCAGGATTTTTCAGTAATCAGGTTTTAGTTTTTGAATTTACTTTTTTTGACATCTGCATCCGTCGTGTCGTTACGGAGCTTTCGCAAATCCAAAGCAAGTCATGACTAGATTATCGGAGGCGGGTCTTTGACTACTTGGCCAATGGGCTATGTGCAAGGAGACGTAGTTACAAATTTTTCGATGCGAGCGTTTGTGGTGAGCACTAGGGGAAACTTCAAGCTCAAATTTTCCGTATGTCAGTGAAAAATGCTTATTAAAAGTGAAAATAGTTAGAATTTTAATTACAAAGAAAACATGGGCAAAACTAAGTGATCTGGAAATGCTTGTTGTGTTCTGGGCTGTTGCGCGGATGACGATTTAAGTAAAATAAAGACCATTGGCGCCATAATTTGACGTTCCGCTGTCAGCGTAAACAAATTAATTATTTATATATTGTATGTCAAAATTGACAAATAAATAATTCTCACGTACCTTTTATGTTATGCTATTTATATAATGGTTTACAATCTGAATTTTATGGTACCTATATACAATTAACATGTTTTCCTTATTACATTTTTTTTGACACATCATGGCCAACCGAAATTTTTGACTTATCCCCATAGAAACATGTGATTTCCATAAAAAGTGAGTTCAATAATTCTCTATTACTCACTAGCGGCACTAGTAGTCCACACAGCCTATAGGAATCAGACTTCGCAAGTCGGGATTAGGTTGCATAATCATTGATCCAAGTTCGACTGAATAACAGATGAATAGGCTAAACTCATTGACATAATCGAGCGACGACATTATGGCTGTTTGTTCGACAAGAATAGGATAATAGGAGAGTGTTTTCTATTAACTTTATTTTTCTATTGTTGACAGGTCAGCAACAGACGTAAGAATGGCCGATATTGTGTGGCAGAGGGACGGAGCGCATAGAATGCAATATCAATAATACTGCGACCGGTTCCGGTTGTTTGTTTATTTGTTGCGAACCGATATACCTGCAACAGCGAGGTTTGACTTGAGAGGTATTGATGTGGCAAATTAGTTTCCAACTCACAAGAGAAATACATTTTATATATATGTTGCTTAGGGTTTAACTGGACATAGCAGCTCCTCTCCGTAGAATTTTAGATACATACATTGTATGTAAGTTAGCTAGACCTGTAGTGATGTGTCCACATGACTCTTTATTGGGAGCTGGCTCCGTGCGCTCCTCTCACTAAAAAGAGTCGCTCAGAGCGAATCGTTCAAAGGAGCGACACTAGACATAACACACTACACAAGAGTGCAGACTGCAGAGGTTTGAACTGTCATCATGCATGCTCAGAAGTCACGAAGCATTGCACAGCACAATACACACTCAACTTTGAGCTCATTTTCATATGATTCTGATCTTATATTATTTGCATTTCGGATAAACTATAAAGTATAATAAAAGCTCAACAATAATAATGTTTATTGTTACAATATTATATCTTTGTCAATGACGTCAATGTGAATGATTTAATCATTTAAGTCACTGTAAGCTTAGTACTATTACACAAAGATACAGTGTGTCATTCAACATTAAATGACAGCAAAGATAACTCCGTACGTGCAAAATTCACTAGTACCTGTGTGACCTGCGCTTTGTAAATGTGCCAATGCAACAGTACAGGAGAGCTCAGCACAGGACAATGGCGCTCAGAGTGAGTCATTCACAAAAAAGAGCGACTCGCTCCGCTCCGAGTGAGGAGTCGTTCATAGGAGCGACACATCACTAGTCGCTTAGGTTTTTAACTGGACATAGTACCTCCTCTCTGCAGAATTTTAGATACGTACATTGTATGCAGTAAGTTAGCTAGACATGAGAAAAGTCGTTACTATGTGATCACAGTGACTGTTATTCCGCTTACACAAAAATCACAGTGAAAAATCATCGTGACTTTGTCACGTCGATCACTCAGTTCACTCACATCACAACGCAAACACTCGGTCGGACGTTACTTCGGTTGAAGCGACCGTCGTGATTGCGGTGACATAGAATAATATATACGTTACTTTGGAACGTAATTCCCTCTTGCCAGATCACAGTGATCATTTTAGACGACTGATCACGCCAAATGCCGCCCGACCGAGAAAACACTTGATCGGACGTTACATCAGCGCTGGTCGGCTACTCGGTTGGAGTGACCGTCGTGATTGCGGTGACCTCTTGTCGGATCACAGTGATCATTTTAGATGGCTGGTCATAGTGATTTTTTCATCGTGAAGTTATTTATTACCCAACTCTATTCTATATCTATATACATATATATAAATCAATGCCACTTTTCGTTGTAATTTTATAACTCAAGAACGGGCTCACCTATCCAAACCAAATTTTTAGGCTTTGTTCGGACTATTTAGTAGATGGTTTATGTGAAGTTTGCACAAAATCGGTCGAGCGGTTCTTCATTTATCACATTTTTTGTAACAAATATCTATAAAAATCAATGTCAAGATATATAAAAAAATATAATAAATGAAGAACCGTTCGACCGATTTTGTGTAAACTTCGCATAAACCATCTACTAAATAGTTCGAAATAAGCCTAAAAATTTGGTTTGGATAGGTGAGCCCGTTCTTGAGTTATAAAATTACAACGAAAAGTGGCATTTTTTAAAAATCAATTTTTTGACGTATGAAAATACTTAAATATTGTAAGTAGGTTTTGGAATTTTATACAAACAATGAAACAATTATTGTTTTCAAAATATTATGACAGTTAATCTTTAATTACTATCCAAGTGACACTTAAAATAAATACGTATTTGAAAGAAAGTTAAAAACAATTATTATTATAGGTGAGTAATTTTAATAAATAAATTTAAAAATAAATTTTTAACCTAAATTTGAAGCGAAAGATGCAATATCATAGATCAAGATGACGGCGAATCAGTTTTACAAGTACCGGCAAGTGTTTTAAAGACCAGTTATCCACGAATACTTTACGCTATTTTTTTATTGACGTATGCAATCATATATATTTCCATACACACATTTACACACATGTATATTTTAAAATAGCTAGCAATTAATAAAATAGATAGATAGATAGATGTTCCAATTAAATTTTTTTATTATTTCACTTTATACGTAGCAAAGCACGTACAGGGCCGCTAGTATATTTTAATCACAACAATATTGGAGCTAAATCGTCATTGAAGAGGGTTCATGAAGTGTTTTCAGGGTTCCGCATTTCAAAAGAAACAAAAAGTGAGTGCGTGTAGCCTTTACGCGCGGTTGAAGTAAAACTTCTTTGATGGTTGCTGAAGATATTACTAAAAGGATTAAACATAAAATAACACTGTATAAACACAATGATAGGTTAGAATATTTTGGGTCAACTGCACGTAATGCAATTAAAAGTAAATAATACACACCAATAGGAATTTGTTAATTACATTTTGTTTGGACCGTTTTTGATGTGAAACATTTATTGGTGCATTCAGTGACTCGCAAACGGCATGATGCCATGATGACCCCTCCCTTCGTTGTTTCTCTATGAATTACTGTGCGTTGTTATATATTGTTAAGTTACATTACAGGATGAAATTTCGTTACAGGCCGAATTTCAGCTACAGGGAAACATTTCGTACAGACCGAATTTCAGATACACTGCAAAATTTAGTTACTAGAATTTCCTTTAAAATGTTTCACAACTGCCAGGCGTCTAACGACGGCCCAATTTTTTTCTTACACCGTCGTCCGGGAAATATCCATTACGTCGGCTAAGCTTAAAATGTGTTTCGTCGACCTCCGCTAACGCTGTAGCCGATCATAAAATTTGTTTACGTCCATCTTTCGTTCAAGATGGTTTCTTCAAATGCGTTTTGATGTCGCCATCTATCATTCGATACCTTCAAACTGCGTAAAAAGTCTACTTCATTGAACGTTACTTTCTTCCGAAAAAAGATATGAGTTACTCTCAAGTTGCGCCTAAAAAAATTTTATTTCAAAAACGCAATTCTTATATACGAGTATGACCGCTCGTTTGTTACATTCTCTCCAATTTTTCTGGAGTACACAATAAACTTAAAAATTGTTTTACTATATAACAATGAAAATTTTGGACGTGATTGTACCCAAATTACTGGTCATAAAAAAATAAGGAAACAGGTACACCACAGTGGTTGGTGGCAAATTCATCGGATGGAGCCCTCCCTTAATATAAAAAGCTTCACGTTGTAGTTTTAGCTTTATAAATCACGAAGTAAAGTAGATATTTGTATAATTCGTGTATGTTCTTGAGTTAATACCAAACTTAAATTGATTAAATACAAATCTTTGATTAACGTCTGATTAGAATTCTTCAATAAATAAATTTATCGACCAATTTTATAGACAAATATATTAACAAAAAACAATAATTAATACACTGAAGGTCCAATTCGGATCGAAACGTCAATGTATTAATTATAATTATTTTTTGTTAATATATTTGTCTGAAAAATTTTGTAATAAATGTTATAGGTTCCTTCTGTCTTAACGGCCTCTCGGGCCGAAGGGCCTCTCAGGCCAGGGGCCTGTGGCATTTTGCCCGTTCTGCCACCCTATTGTGACGCCACTGGTGATTGGGCTATATATTAAAGATAACCATTTTCTAAATGAATTGGTTAGTGTTCTAGTAGGCTTTATGTATTTTCTCAATCAGAAATAAAATAAATCTGAAACCGGATATTATAAATAAAATTAAATTACTAAGAATCAATGTATTGAAAAATAATGGATTAAATGTGCCGTGAAGCGCTGTTTACTAAGAAAGATTATCAGTTTTTTGAACTGTAAAACTTTTTATATGTTCTTTAAAAAAATCTAGATAATATATAAAGTGTTCAGATTTGCTGAAACTGAAAAGCGTTGGAAAACTTGACGTCTATCCTTAAATAAAAATTGCAATTCAAATGTCGTACCTTCAAACAGTTTTGGTATAATTTTATTCTATCTAGAACTTTTATATTATCACACAATATTTAACTCAGAATAGTTTTAGAGATATAAAGTTGATTTAACAACTGCACATACAGCAACAAACTGAATTCTCCGTCTTTATTTATTGCTTGTACAAGCTAATAAATAGTGTGATCAAAAAAACTCAATTATGAAACCGCATTTAATTTAGAATCAGCGCACACATGATATTTTTTTATCGGTCGTTTGACCGCACGAATTGGCAACAGGGTGGCAACTCAATCGCACTTTCGCTCGATCTAGCGACTTATGTATTCGACCAGCTCAGACCGGCCGAACCGATCTGAGAATGATTGCGGGGCTAAAATTGCCGAATGTTTTCAAGTAGTAAGCTGCTGACCATTCGCTACGTCTGCTAAAAAAAGAACTGTCCGAGCTGCTGGTAACACGAAACTTGCCGATAGTAACGTTTCGAGTCGATTCTGCGCGCGTGATTCTTTACACGGAGTCTTAAGATCGCTGCCCACGAGGCTGGTTTTTCCGCTGGAACCACTGCTAGGACTTGTGCTGGCGGAGAGGATGAAAATGACGTCCTGCGGGTTCCCGTGCGTGTCTACAAGCTGAATTCCAATATTAGAACCGGGGATATGTTTCGTGTTTGCTTCTCTGCTGGCTCTGATCAAGAATCAATCAGAAATCAGTATCTTGTCACGTGGACGACAAACGTCCACAAACAAACATGGCGTCATAGTGCTCTGAGTCTAGCTACAAGAGGATAAAAATAACGTCACTGTGGCCTCCGTGCGTAGTTGTAAGCTGAATTTCAAAATTTGAAATTTTGTTTTTCTGTTTGTTTTGAGTAAAAACTAATCAGAAAACAGTATCTTGTAAGGCGACATGAGCTAACGCCCACAAACAAACATGGCGTCATAGTGTGTGTTCTGTTTAGAAACAATAAGCGTTCACTTTTGTTAACATTCGAACTGTCACTGCGCGCGCACCCAGCCCATTTACAAAGCCAGCTTCAGAACACGCATGGTGTAAAG
The DNA here is from genome assembly GCA_963575645.1 of Xanthostigma xanthostigma. Taxonomy (NCBI): domain Eukaryota; kingdom Metazoa; phylum Arthropoda; class Insecta; order Raphidioptera; family Raphidiidae; genus Xanthostigma; species Xanthostigma xanthostigma. The sequence continues at coordinate 23,010,170 of OY754468.1, forward strand.
CAAACACGTAAAAGTCATCACGAAATCCAGCGTGAACAGCACGCTTAAAACTTAGCAAGGGAAAACCAGCCTCGTGTGCAGCGACCTTTATCGATCACTTGTATAGCGAGTATTAACTCTCTGTCTGGTATAGGTACAGTTGTTACTGTAAGTTATGGAGACAATCATTTAAATACATATAGTTTAATATATTCCGTGATTCCTGCGGATGATCTGCAGCAAGAAAGGATAACGTACCTCCGTCAAGTGTGGAACGTGCAGCTATAGTCGGCTCGGCCCAGCCCGGACTCATCTACCCAGTGCGGCCTCAGGGTTCGACTTCGGGAGAAACGGCCGACGTGCGCGGAATCATTATGCACGTATTTAAATATATTTTGCTATATTATATTCTCTATGTATTCTATTATATTCTATCCTTATACGAAGAATCTCGCTCTACACATATTTTGTTAGCTAAAAGTCGACCACGAAAAATTAATGAGTACAATTAACAAAATAAAATGTTAATCATTTTTATTTCCCATCTTTAGGTACTATAAAAATGTGGAATCTAGTTTACCCGTTACAATCAATTTATTTTGTGTTTATAATATCGTACATTAAAGAAGGTTATAAATAAATTATAGTGTAAATAAACTAGAAAAACACGCTCTACTTTTTAGTTCCGTTTGCTATTTAAGCGTGTTGTTTGAGTTTTTTTTTAACTATAATTTATTTTTTTAATTTTTAGTCTCAAAACGACATCAAAAGTAATTTTTTCAAAATTTTCAAATTCATTTTTTTTTTCAAAATTTTTCATTTTAAATTTTTCTCAAAATTTTCCTTTCCAATTTTTTTTCAAAATTTTCAAATAAAAATTTGTTTCAAAATTTTTTTAAATTAAAATTTATTTTTATGAAATAATTGTATTGTCAGCGGCCCTTGCAAATTTTCAAGTTAATCTGACTTCTGGAAATTGGTGAAAATTACGCTGAAAGATTCCTTTACATACAAACATTGTCACAAACAGGTCAAGCTATAAAAAGCGTGTTAAAACGCAAGTTATGCGGCAAAAACGTAAAAAAAATGTTATTCATTCTATGAAATCTTTGAAACTAGGTACATGTTCGATTGACTTCAAAATCTAGTCAGACCTAAGTCTCAGCAAATCTTTTCGAAGTCCACAAACCTGATCTCAATCAGTTGACTCGTTCTAAAGGTATCGCATGACAAAAGTTGGCTTACGTACATACATTTATCCAAAAATAGTCAGATTAGATTCTTAGGACTTTAAAACGTCGAGACTTGATGAAAACTCGATTTTCGAGAATCGGATCAAAAAAGAATTGAAAATTTTCAATAGTGGAAAATTATTAAGTACTGGAATCAATTCAAGTGTTTATTCATAGATCTTCACGTTTTGAGAACTAATTTAAGATCATTTTATGATTGATGTGAGTGTGTATGTGCCGAAACTAAATAAAAAATTGTTTCAATTTTCATTTTCGCAATGACCTCAATTATCAAGCATTAATATAATTAGTCTGCAATTTTCCTCTCTCTGTCTTAAATTCTTTTTTTGAAGGTGTGATTAAAAAAAGATTGCTTTTAATATGTTCGTTTATCAAGCGTGATTTATAAGCTATTGTAACAAAATATGCTTTTTATAATCAAACTGTCTTCGCCGTGTAATTTATCGTCGCATATTTGTTCGCCTGTATACAATACATTATTTATTACTAGCATACCTGTGTCACAGTGATTTTGTAAACTTCTTCTTCTTCACGAAGCATATCCAATATCTCTTATAAGCTCAGAGATTCGATAAAAACTCCATCCGCTACGAACGGAGTTCAGACGTCACTGACCTCAATCTAGTGATATGTCGAACAAAGAGATGATGTTAATCGAGAACGTAATATAAGCTACATACCTACGTATATATCAGCAATGTACGGAACAGTTAAAGCGTTGGTAAATAGGCATGATGACAGATTTTTAAATCCCGTTCTATAATGTAGGTGCACGTCTACTATTTCCGAAAAAAAAACATTATTTCACCAATAAATTACATTTAAACGCAAATTATTGCATTATTATTTTTCTATTTTGAACTAATCGCGAAAACGCTTGTGACGTCACGCCTTAGTGACAGACAATAGATATTGTATTTATAGGTGTAGAACTGTAGTGTAGAGGTATTTTGTAGAAAGGTATGTACATTTACTTAAAGATATGATTTATAATTATATTAAGTATTTTCTTAAAAGTAGGTACTTAGTAGCAAAAATTGTATGGCTTTCTTTAGTTGCAAGTAATTAAGTAACTCCAAAAATAACCTATGACTTAAGTGTTATAAAATATCACAGAAAAACGAATAATCAACAGATCAACTAATTAAATGATGCAGAAGTGAATGATCGCAACAAAAATTTAAGCGACACGGTGATTATTTACTTCAAGTGTTTATATTCTCTTTGATTTAAGAAGGCGTGACGTCATTCGGTGTTTCAGTCAACATGGCCGATTACAGTATTTTATACTTTTATTTTATTAAAAATCTTATTAATCTCAATGCTTATATTAACTCAGGGTCATTTTTTAGAATCCTTTCAACATATTATATTTTTTCTCTAAAACCATTTTTTTATTCTTTGATTCTTTTATACTGAATCATGCCTATTAACAAAAATCAAAGAAATATTGCAAAAGCTGTAGTTGTCGGCTTGAACGTTGCTCTTCGGTTTCATTAGACACTAAAAAAATGTCTCAAGGTTTGTCCCCTATAAATTTTAGCAAAATCGGCTGAACGAATTATTAGATAAAAAAAAATTTTCTCAAAAAAAAAGGCGAAAACCGACCTCAATACTAGTGGCAGCATAAGCCGAGGCACATTTTTTGTTTGTGTTTTAATAAAAAAAAAAGTTTTGAGGTCAGTGCCTATTTAATTACTGTCATGTACATAGGTATATGAAATTGGTGTCAACCTCAAACATTTATTATTTTACGCTTTTAAGTGACCCTTTTTTGAAGGAATGTTCAATTTTTTTTATAAAAAGTTTAATATTACAGCAAAAATCCCGCGATATGATGAGCTAATACGGTGTCATCAGCGATTTTGTTCATCCCTTACCTGTGATAAACTTAATATTTAGAAACAGAATTCAAGTCACGTTACCAATCTGTAGATCTCCGCAGCAGATATAAATGATCTTTCTTTTAACTAAACTATATATAGATATATATTTTGCACTGAAGGATTGTTTTATGCTTCATTTTTAAATTTATATGCACTCATTATAGGAATTGTGAACTTCATTCCGGTTCAGTTACCCAAATTAAATTTATACTATAGAGGATATGTTGTTTTCTTCTTATTATTCTTTAGCACGTTAATTCTTAACATTTTTTACCCTCATACCTTTTCTGACTGTGAACATTTATAATGCCCCATCCTTCGTCAAATTAATTAATGACCTAATCAAGACATAATTAAGATAAATCGACTTTTTCCACCCGTTTCCTCATAAACACGAAAAATGTAAATCTAAATAAAATAAAAAACTTTAATTTTTTTCACGGCCGCCTCTCTAATTTAAAATTCACGTTCCTGGTATAACCCCGCTATTTTTATTTAGCGGCAAAATAAAATCGCATTTTCATATGAAATTAAAATTATTATTATTTCGAACAATAACGTTTGGCATCTGAGTCAAATAAGAAATCGGTGAATGCAGAGTGACCGGTAATTGCTCGTATTCCTCCCGGGAAACAAAAGTATGACTAGTTTAGAATGGTTTAACCTTATTACTTAGGGGTTGGAAATTGCGTCATTTTTTTATGATAATGACACTAATTCTGTGAAGAATTTTTATTTTATTTATTGTAAGTTGTAAAAACATAAAATCTAACAGTAAATTTGGTGATTTTTAGCTTTAGGAAGGTTGTCCGAGTAGTAAACTATCACATCATGGAAATATTCAGGCCAAAAAGAGAATATTCCAAAAATTCGGATTTTTGTAAAAAGAAAACCGAAGTAACTTTTCTCGAAAATGATGCATTTCCGACCCCCAAGTGATAGAGGTTAAATCATCTCAAATTAGTCATAGTTTTTTCTCCCGAGAGGAATACGAGCAATTACCGGTCACCTATATATAACTTTTGCATATATTTTAATGGATACGAGAGTGTTTTAATGATGCAATAAAATGTGGACTCGCCCCGTAGTTATAAATTATTTATTCTGGGGAGGAAAGCCATCCAGGTTAAACACGATTCATCGAACTTGTTTATCTTGTCGTTACTAATTATCAGTATAAAAATTAATTAATAAAATACTTATAAGTGTTTTATTAATTAATTTTCATGCTGATATGTAATTACATTGGCAGATATATTGTATTGATTATTATCAATATAATACTATAAATTTAAATTTTAATAGCGGCAAAGTTTTATCCATGGGACGGGTGTACTTAAAATTATTTACATTATTTAACATTTTATTTAAAATTGTTTATTATTATGATGACTAGCTCTTTAAATTTTGATACTTTACTATATGCAAAGCAAAGTTATACAGTATAGACATACAATAAAATGATCTCTGGTAAACAAGCGTGAAGTTCAAAGATCGCAGTCGAAGATCAATTTCAAGAGTATTACAAGATGCAATCGTATTCAATGCAAATGCAAATACTCCTGCATCATATATAAATAAAATATTGTCTCCGATTCCGATAAAACACTGTATTGATCTGCGCTTGTTGTCTGATTGCATTGGTTGCAAAAAACATATAAAAGAAAAATATAGCTAGTCTTTCTCGATTCTTTAAGATCAGTGAAATAGTATTTTACCTTTGACTTCGTTATACTCTTTTTTATCCAGAAAATGAAGTGGTTAGTGTGCATTCTATTGAGAAAGAGACACACACAGAGAGAGAAAGAGAGAGAGAGAACAATCGAAAAAAGGTTTCAAATAATTCCTAGGGTATCAAAAAGTCAATTAAATATTATATTCATATATCACATTTAGAACTAATTTATATGTACTTATATATTTTTATCTAAGTTTATATTACACATTGAGAACATTTTTGGGCTCTCTCGGAAAACACTGAACCGATTTGGCTCAAATCTAATCAGATCTAAAGGCCACTGCAGACTAGGCTGGAAACACTGCCGGCCAGCTAAGTACGAGACTTGAAAAGACGTCAATGCGGACTCGCCTGCTAGCTCACAAGATGGATTTTAAAATTAGAACAAGGGCTATTTTTCTCGATAGGTTCGTTGCTATGTATGAGCAAGAACCAATCAGGAATCAGCATCTTCTCCCGTGGGCGACATAAACAAACGCCCACAAACAAACACGGTGCGTTCTGTTCAGAGACAATAAACGTTCACTTTTGTTACCCCTCTATCACTTCGCGCGCAAAGAACCTACCTACAAAACAAGCTTGAAAAGACGTCTCGTGTGAAGCGACCACATAAAAGCAATTAAGAAACCCAGCGCTAGAAAACTAGTAGTCAAATCTAGCAAGGAATCTAGCGGCAAATTCAGCCTCGTGTGCAGCGGACTTAAGTTAATATAACAAAAAAAAGAAAAAATACAACAAAATAAAGTGCTTGGCCTTGTGTTGTTCCATTTTTGAAATATAGAAGGAAGAGAGAGAGAGATAGAGAGATCTAAAAACGGTTTGAACTGATTTCTAGGGTAAACATGAAGATTTATTAAATTTCAGGACTTTAAACAGTGTCCACTAAGAACAGGTATACGGTTAGAAAATCTGTCCGTTAGCATAAATTATACTGCAATTTAAAATTCTTCATTTTTTGAAAATTAACAAACAGAAAGACAGGCAGAGAGATAAAAACAAACGCGCAACTGGATGACAAGACATTAAATTTGCATTACAAGGATGACAACTGTAAAAAGCTGATGCAAATGCGCTTTCAGTCTTCAGATGTCGTCGCTTGTTGGTGTAAAATTAAATATCATTTTACATTTAAAAAATATATACGAGTATAAGTACGTCAGCTCAAAACTCAGCATTAACATTTTGTAAGAGAGAAATATTCTCATTTTAATAACAGAATACCAAATAATAGTATTTTTGCGAGGCTGTGGATACACACAAAATTTACTAACACCTTATTGCAGCTCTGTACAGAACTAAAATAAGATGTTATTTAATTTTGTACCTGTCCGCATCCCCGTGAAAATAATGCACGGTTGATGTAAAAATTCAAACCTTATGGGATTGGGTTTTCGGTTAAATTGATCGAAAATGTTTTTTTTATAGTTTAGATGTCATTAAGAAAAAGTGTCCATGGGCGTATAATCTAAAAACCAATAGATTTTTAGCTACAGATATGTTTAGGCGAGATTTTAGATATAGGGATATTCATTGAAAACACAAACATGTTTCATGTTCAACTTTTGTGCTTTTTTTTATAAATAGAAACATAGTCGAAAACTAGGTAATGTTGCAGGTGTCACCCTGTATAAAATAATTATGTCATATTCAGATTCAGAGCATACGAAAACATATTTCTAGAGCTTAGGACTTTTTTAAGATTGTGAATTCAATCGATATCCCTATATCTAAAATCTCGCTAAACATATGCACCCATGGACATGTTTTCTTAGTGACCTTTGAACTATAAAATAAAACCATCTTCGAATAATTTAACCTAGAACCAAATCTCATATTTGTTTTTACCACTTCCACTTCTTGGGAAATATTCATTCACAAATTAAATAACTCGTAAATTAAATTATGTTGGCTATGCTTATAGGTTTGCGTCCATACCTATGTTTCACATTTCGTTTAAGATAGTTTCTACAGATGTGTTTTAATGCCGCCATCTGTCAGTTGACGTCTTTAAATAGCGGAAACCGATCACAAAATTGGTTTGTGCCCGTAGCTATATTTCACCTTTCGTTCATGCGTTTTGGTGCCGACATCTGTCAGTCGATGCGTTTAAATAGCAAAAACTACGTAAACACGTTACTTCCGTCCGAAAAAAGATCTGAGTTACTCTCAAGTCGCGCCTAAGGAAGTTTTACTTCAATAGTATCTACTATTAAAAATGGGCGTGAACGTACCAAACACCAAATAATTATTTGGTTGTTATTTGTAGACAACAGAGATAGAAATTATATAAATCATTTATAATAATAAAAAAATTGCTAGCACCCAGTATATTTTATTATTTAAATTAGTTATAGTTAGTTACTCGACAGCTCGACTTCCTCCACGTTCGAGTTTTTTAAATCGTCTAGCATATATATCTTTAATAAAATACCGGATTTGATTAACTGTGGATAACAACATATGCATATGACGTAGCCAAAGGAAATATATATATCAAATAACTTGCAGAGACAAACAATGTTCATTATTTTTTAATAAAACTTTTTCAATCAGTGATAGGTAAACAGAGCATAGTAATTCATTATCCAGCATAAACAGGGATGTACAATTTAATCAGCAATCAATTGGGTCGTCCAATACTTTTTTGAGGGTTGAAATTTACGTTACAAATAGATTATAAAACAGTTTGTTGCGTATTTTCGAAAGCATTGTCTATAAAAAAAAAAATTCCGAAAAGTTTGTATTTCTTAATGTAATTTGAAACACGGAAATAGGTATGTCGTTACACAATGACGTAACATTCGACCAGTCTGTGATTTAGATCTACTGTCACGCCCGCTGCTATGTAGAAACCCAAATTAAGGTTATTTAACTACATCTCTTTCTATAGATAAAAAAGCACTAGTCTATAATGTAATCACATGACGGTTTATGCTTTCTATTCTTGTTAAGAACAAAGATATAAAAACAAAACAAAAATGCTTGATATTATCTATGAATGAAGAATAACTGAAAGAATAACTGTTCAAAATTATTAAATTTTGATGCGTGGGACGACTCAGGAATAGTTCTTTTAACTCTTCTCAAGAGGGCAAAAGGGAAGTTTGTGTGAAGTAAATAATGTCGGTTTTGACAGGAATTCTGTCTTATCCCGAACGTCGTTGAATAAAATGTACTCCATATTTCAAGTTTACGCACCAATCGATGAAAAGTTCAGTCGTTTTCGAGTAGGTACAAGCAGACAAACCACAGACAAAATTTCTCAAAAAACTACCGAAAATCTATACTAATATATAATACAAAGTCCCTCCGCCGTGTCTGTCTGTCTGAATGCGATAAACTCAAAAACTACCAAACGGATTTTCATACGGTTTTTACTAATAGAAAGAGCGATACGAGGAAACTTTCTGTATATAATTTGTAAATATTTTGTACAAAATGGCTGAACTATGACGGTGTTTTTTCAAAATTGTTTTCGTACCCTTATATGGCTAACGCTGGCCAAATCTTTAGAGATACATGAAAACAATGTACATATTTTGAAAGTTTTTTTGTTTAGATGGGAAGTTGAATATAATATTTTCAGAACAGTTTTATACCCGGGCCGCTAGTTAGAAATAATTAATATAAAATTGAATAGCTAATAATTTGCAATTATATAATTTAACATCCATTATAATACGATGAAGGAAGGTTTTGGTTGAGGATCATAAATAAATAAGCTTTACCAATGTTTCGCTATTTATTTATGATCCTCAACCAAAACCTTCCTTCATCGTAACATTCTATTGGATCAACACTACTTTATGCTGAAGACATCCATTATAATGCGATATTAGAAAAATTTACTTCGAACAATGTCACTGTCGGAACTGAAATCCGAATCTTCTACAATCACGGCAGCTGACTTTCATTTATTTTACAGTGTAACGATATGGAAAAGCCTCTATCACTTACACGAAGATAAAAATAATAAGAAAAATTTCACCTTTGATTCACAATAACACTGGGCTCTCGGTCATTATTGTAACAGGATATTTTGCACCATGTAAAAAAAAATCTAATAATACATATTCTTGATAGATTTTGTGAAAAGCAAACGAGAAATGTTGATTTCTATTCATAATAATGCACTATAAATTTTAAGAATTGTATTTTTTAATCTGTTCTTCAAAACTTTAAAACGCTGCTCGCCATATTGGATTCCGGCGTGACGTCACTTCGTCTGTAAACTACCTACGTTTATGTTGTGCTGTGTGTTATTTTAAAGTTATTTCAAGTTTATAGACTTCTATCCCGTATTTTATTGATTTCGCAACGCATCTTGGAAGACGGTTTCGTAAAAGCAGAAAGTAATCTACCAAGGATAAAATATAAATTTAATAAAAAAAGTTTTACTAACTTGCATACTTTACTTACACTGGTAACGTTATAATCATAGCAATCTTAAATATTTTTAATTGTACAGTGTTACTATGGCTATTTTTAGGAATCTCAACCTAATGACCTGTACAGTGTACAGTGGTTGTGGATCTGATGGATGTCAGATTCAAATTTGACAGAAGATTCAACGCTACCATAGACAGTCGCAAATTCTGGGAAGAAGGTAAGATAAACTTCCCCAGAGGATCCCTGATATATTACACAGAGGGATCTAAGATGAATAATAAGGTAGGATCACGAGTTTATGGTCCTAAAACAAGGATATCAGCTCCCATGGGCTCCATAGCTCCACTGTATTCCAGGCAGAAATATACGCTATACAACTTTGCGCTCTAAACTGCCTGAATAAAGGCTACAGGAACGCAAAAATATTCATCCTATCGGATAGCAGAGCAGCTATTATGGCTCTATGTTCACACAAAATTGAGTCAAGACTGGTCTGGAAATGCCTAGATACTGTTGAAAAACTGGGTGTATACAACAGAGTAACCCTAATGTGGCTCCCGGGGCATACAGGCATCGAAGGCAATGAGATAGCAGACTCCCTCGCTAAAGAAGGAGGAACTAAAACTTTTATAGGCCCTGAACCTTTCTGTGGCTATTCTAAGAGCCATATCAAGTTAGAGGTTCGCAAATAGGAGGACGAAAAGATGGCCTCTCGTTGGAAGTCTACTTTAGAACTGAGACAATCAAAGAGATTTATCTCGCACAATACCAAAAGGACTAAAAAACTTCTTATGCAAAACTGAGAATAATGACAGGACTTCTTACAGGCCACTGCCCTCTGAGATACCATCTCTCAAAAATGGGTAAAGCCCAATATGATACTGTCGCTTCTGTAAAGAGGCAAAAGAAACTGCTGAACACATCCTATGTGAATGTGAAGCAGTGTTCTCCAATAGGCTGCTATATCTTAACAGGCCTTTTCCAAAGCCTGAGGACATATGGAGAGCAGCCCCCAGTAAGGTAATAAGGTTCATAAAAATCATTCCACCAGCACAAAAGATCTTTTAGGTCGCAGTATTTGTGAGGTATCGAATGTCTTATCACCCCAAATAAATCTAATCTAATCTAATCTATTACGGCTATTGTGCACTATCGTTATTATTAACGATCATAGTGACGTCAAGATCCCTTTTCGCGCGAAAATTCATAATGATAAATTAAAAGTCGTTTTCATAGCTCTATTCGGTTATAAACTCTTATTAAAAAAATTGTAGTGTTTCTTTATCACTTTTCAGGCAAAAACTGTGTAATACCCTATTATGTCTAATGTAAAATTAGTTCTCGCTTCTCGGAAGATACGAAATGCTGCGTCAAATATGTTTTATGAGAAATATTGATTGTTTGGATATGTCACTGTAAATAAATGACAACAAGTCTTCACGATTCAAGTTTGAGTCCCGACAGTGACATTGTTTGAAGTGAATTTTCAAGATTGGTATCCAACTTTCGGATAAATTGTGTTCAGTCGACCAAATGAGTCTACTGTTAATGTTGTCGGGCGTTTTTTTACTGACAGTCTGTGTACAGTTAAATAACATAGCTGTGAATCGAAAGAGCTACGTGCATTTAATATGCATGCATGACTGTAGCTCCGTTAGCTAGCGGGTAAATTCTGCGCTCTCTCGAAATTCAAACGACGCTGATAATTCAACGTGCTGTGTAGCTCTCATCGGTTCCATTTAATATAATATCTACTGTAAGTCAGCAGTATTCAAGTCAATATTCAGATTGAATTAATTGTCACCTTCATGCTTACAGTATTGTAAACAGTTTAGAACTAAATACAATCTATCTTATACATATATAGGGGGCCTGAATTTAATTAAAACCTCGTTACACCTAAAATTCGGTAAAGTATAAAGTTTCTAAGAACTAATAACACAGATATAGCTGTTGATTGTTACAATTGTAAAGAAACATCCATTGTTACAACACTATATTGGAAACATTTTTTGTTTTCAAACACTGTCACCGTCGGGATACGAACCCCGAATCTCTCCATTATCGCGGCGGGTTGAGTTTCCTTACTCCACAGTGACATATCTTAACAGGCAATAATTCTAATATTTAAAGCAATTTGTAATTGTTATTTCACACAGTGTGAAACAACTGTAGCAAACAATAGCTATATTTGTGTTATTAATATTTATTGAATATACAAAAAACACCGTGTTAAAGTTTAAAACAGATGTCTAAGGCCGTTATTGCCAGTTCCCAGGTTTTAATCCAAGAATTGGTAAAGGTGTTAAATGTATTTTAAAAATTCCAGCCAATTGGCCGACGAGACCCTTCCAACTTCAAAATGTTGACGTTTGATATAATAAAAAAAATAAAATTTGTTATATCGCGTGAGGTGAGGCGGGCAATTGCTAGTATTCAATATGATATTTGCTATTCGTTACCATAGTCACCTTCATGCTTAACTAGTTTATTTCTGACAGGTCTACAAAACTAAATAGCTGATTTTTTTCATTTTAAAAATATTTCCGAAACTATATAGCATATATCTCTTCTGCGCATGCGCCGATTTTCCCCAAAAACAATAGGGCTCTTTATATTTGCATAGCAAACATCCTCCCAAAATTTTCTTTCAATCCACTCATCCGTTTGACCTGTATCGTGCTCAGAGACAGACTAACAGACGGACAGAGTTTTTCCAAAAATATGATTTTTTGGATTCGGGAGACTTCAAAACGAAAATATATCGTAAAATATTGAAAAGTGGTACTAAACTAGTATCATTCCCCACTTGTGGGGTTGGAATGGTAAAATATAATGAATTAAAAACAGAAATTGGTACTTAGTCCAAATAACCCTCGCTTTTGGTGACCTAAAAAAATGTATGAAAATTTGTCATCTGCCACTGTTTGGAAGTCTCTGGAATACGTACAACGCTGATGTATTGGAACGTTCGTATTACATTGCACTTTAAAATACATTTAATATAAGATTATTTCATGTGACACCAGATATATATCTATTCTCATAAAAATCATAGCAAAACTGTGCACATTATTAATATTTTACTTCAGTTGAATAATAATATCGTAATAATTCAGAAAATAGTTTCGGTGTCGAAAACAATTTTCAGATTTATGAATAATATGACATTTTAACACGTAATAACCATATAACTTATTTTATAAGAGCACATATTTTAAAAGTAGGTACACTCCATTATTTTTTAAACGATAAGCTTCTTTTGCTAGGTACCTGTTTGAAATTTTCTGTAAAGTTAAAGGGGAAACGTTTCAACAACGGGAAAATAAAAGAGAAACCTGGTAACACACAATAGATAACGCGTCAATGAAACGACTTCATAACTTTAAAAAAGTTTCACTTCTGTCGTGAGGTTATGTGGGTGAGACAATTTTTATAACTTCATTCGATTTTATAACGAGCGCCTGCAAGTTTTTACAGTCACCCATGTCGTAATACAATAACGCACGAGGTATAATTTTTTGCACATGCCTCCTACAAAATAGCTGCTGTTCACTTCATTTTCAAAATTTTGACAGTTCAGTATTGAACAAGCGTCACTTCTAAGTTCTATTAGTAGTAAATAAAAAAAAAACTGACAAACAGTAATTTAGTATGGGATAGGTATAGCGTGAGCATTTTGTTTTGATTTTACTGCACTAGTACGTAAAGAGTCACTTTACATACCTGTATACATTCATGAAGTGGAAAATAGTAATGGAGCGAATGGCGTCTGTTATGACATAAAGTCGAGAAACGGACGATAAACGCATTATTATTGTAACAAAACTGTTCTAGTCCGTGGTGGAAATTATTTATTTACAATAATAAACGTTTAACAAAACAGTTAAACACACAACGAAAGCGTACTTCTTTAACAAACAGTAATAATAACGTTAAAAGAAACAAAACTATTAGTTCTAAATTCGTCCCCCGCCTGGTCGAATGTTCTAGAAGCACCAAGATCCTTCCTTTATGTATCGCATTCTTCAGGCAACTTTATGAAGGTCGGGTTTCGACTACCTGATTTACAGTGTTGTTGTTGTTGCGAGAATAGCATAGTCGTCCCAACAGGGACCGCGCAACATTATTATTATTACATTCATGTAAAGCAGCTATTTTATATAGGGTAGTGCAATTTTCCATTTTTTCGATATGTTTTAAAACATGTGTAGGTAAATAATCTTACAAGCGCACATTAAAGAGGCCATTTGACTAAAAAAGTTTATTGTTATAATTATAAAGCACAACATTCTTAATAATATGGCACTTAAATTACTTCATTCTGATTTCAAAGCTTTATCATTTTTTGACGTCATATAATTTTTTGAACGTACGTCTATATCATCTACTAATACAAATTAAAAATCCAGAAACAGGCTGTTGAAAAATACCGTTTTGTACCTATGTAAACACGCTAAGCTGTGTTTCTATGGTTATATTAATTTATAGAAATACTAACTACTGACGTAATGCGATGTTTAAGGTCACGTGACACAGGTTAAAAAATGATTACACTTTTAACAACTCTAAAAAGAGTATTTAAAAAAAAACTTTCATTACAACAAAAAACAATTTTTCAGTGAAATACCGTATTGAACGGAATTTCTTTGACTTTCAAATGACAAATATAATTAAGTATATCATTATTTTTACAGCGATTACACAGAGAATATAGACGTTGTTCTACGCCAATTTTTCACTCACGAACCTTATTTACTTTAACGTAGGACTTTCTACGTTAAAATAAATAGAGTTCGATTCAATGAAAACTGAATAATTGCTTTTAAACCCAAAAACTGTAAAATGAAAAAATAATTAAACTGGCCAGTTACCGATACCGCACTTAAAATAGGTATGTACACAGTTCCAAAATGATGTTATAATTGCAATATTTTTAATGCATTTTGTATTCGCATTTATGAATACATATTTTGAGCGTATTATTGACCACCCCGCGGCTTTTGTGCAGATATAAATATAACCGAAATGAACTCTGCCAGTACAATGTGTTCATCAATAGTGGTAACAGACAATAATTCTTGTATCTTACCAGATACAAAAAAAAGTTTAAATGGTGCTTTATTCAACTCGAAATTTACCATTTAATACTGCTGAGATATATTTTTTGTACCTCAAAGTCAACCGGAAGATTATATATGCATTTTTTTTTAATAGTAACATAGGTTTTTTTTACATTTTTGAAATCTTCATTTTTCCTCTACAGGTACATTTCATGAAGTCACAATATTCGAAAATAACGTTATTTACTTATTAATTAATTTAACACACATTAATAATTATTTTTCATAGCACTCCACACATGCATAAATATTTATTACTGTTTGTTTAATAGTACAGTCATTGGGTAGTTTTCCTGGAAAGTTTTCCGGAAGTTTTGAAAATTGGTGATTTTATAGATTTCGATGTGCTCTTTCCGAATTTCTACTTTGCCACCTCGTATCTTTGCCGCTCGTGCCGCCATAATATTGGAAAAATGGCGTCTAAAAACAGTTTGTTGACAATATCTCCTTCCCTACTCATTTTTATAAAAATATCAATAGCGCCATTGGAAAGAACGGAAAATTTTACGAAGGAAACATGTATTTTTCACATGAAATTCGAGCAAGCAGAAACTTGTTAACTAAGGTCACAATTAATTGACACGCGTCGATCGCCTGCAATAGACTTGTGGGATCCCGCGCGCTGTACGGAATAGGTTGTAACAAGCAAATGATATGAAACCAATTGCAGATGAAAAAGTATCATTTTCTTGAAGTATTACGTCTGTTCCAAATTTTTTTTAAGTACTTTAACAATTATACAATATGTAGCTCTACATTGAAGCACTGCGAAGGTTTTCAATTATTTGACAAATTTCGATGAAACATTCCCAGGTACCTAACCTCTTTTATCGGCACCACATGACTGTACTATAACTAATAAATCGAATATTTTCTTATGCGACCTCATGATATTTTATGATAAAACTGTACGGGATACAAGGCTAAATATAAAAAACAATTTTTATTCACTAGAACATCATTAAATTAATCGTCAACGTTTCGGCATAAATTCGTGGCTTCTTCAGAACCTGTTACAAATACATACATCTAAACCATAAACTTAAAATTTTTTTAAAATTTTTTTTTATAAAAATTTGTATATCAAATAAATACTTATTAGGCTTACCTTAAAAATGTTTAGTAAAAAGTCATAAAATTGAAAACATAAAATAATTTAAAAATATTATTATCAAACATTTAAAACTTTTTTAAAAACTAAACTTCATGAATAATGTTTTTTATATTTAGCCTTGTATCCCGTATAATTTTATCATACCATAATATCAAGGTGTCTTATTTTATTTTGTTAATAACTAAATTATATTTTATGTAAATGTGTAGAGAAAAGAAATAGATTTCGAAAATAAAAAATAATATAATTATGTTGCTATTTGAAAAAAATTTGAAAAGAAGTTTGACCCTGCAGGCCATCCCTGTAACTTCCCGCTATTTTCGAGTTCAAAACGCTCAAAAATATATGAAATATAGCAAGAAGTTTATTTTTTAGCTCTTCAAGCTCAAAAAAAAAAACACTTTGTTACGAAATTTTCGTTCACGATATCTCATGAACAAATGAACCGATTTTGATGCGATTTGTAGCAGTCGACGCAATTTTTTAATCTTAAAAAGTAATTTATTACAGAAAAATCGATCACATAGGAATTTTACGAGCAATTAAAAAAAAACACATTTTTACAAATTTTTCGTTCACGATATCTCGTGAACAAACGAGCCGATTTTGATGCGGTTTGCGGCGATCGACGCAGTTTTTTTTAATCTAAGAAAGTAAATTATTGCAAAAAAATCGATTTGATAAGAATTTTACGAGTAGGTAATCATAAAAAATTACTTTTTTCCTAATTTTTCGTTTACGTTATCGCATGAACACATGAACCAATTTTGATCTGGTTTGCGGCGATCGACGCAGTTTTTTTAGCCTAAGAAAGTAATTTATTACGAAAAAATCGATCTGATAACAATTTTAAGTCATTTTAAAAAAACACTTTTTTTCAATTTTTTCGTTCACGGTATCTCGTGAAAAAATGAACCGATTTTGATGCGGTTTGCGGAAATCGACGCACTTTGTTAAGGAGAAGAGCTGATTAGATTTTGGAATTAATCGGGTTAGTAGTTTAAAAAATATTTTACAAAAACAAATTTTTAAAAATTTTTGAAACTTGTTTTTTTAAGATTTTTCTAAATTTTTTGAGCCGAATCGTTTCAAAGTTTCAGGAAGCCTAAGTTTACCAAGATCACGTCAGATGCCGCAAACCGCGTTTCAGTCGGACATTCCGTTCAAAAGATATAAAAGGTTTACATACATACACACACACACACACACACACATACAGCCCTACGGACATCATCGCCAAAATAGTTTCAATAGCTTCCTAGGACCTCAAAACGTCGAGATCTGGCGAAAACTCGATTTTCGAAAATCGGGTTGAAACCAATAACTTCCCGATTTTTGAAAAAAAAAATTTTTCTTTTTTAAAAAAAAAAAAATATGCACGTATACTTCCGGTTGAGTTTGAAGTACAAAAAATATATCTCAGCAGTTTTAAATAGTAAATTTTGAGTTGAATGTAACACCATTCAAACTTTTCTTTGTATCTAGTAGGATACAAGAATTATTCACTGTTACCAATTTCGGCGAACACACTTTATATAATATATTTACACTAGTTTGTAACCATTAGGATTATTTATCAATGTTGTAAATTCTGGTTTTAATCATTGAAATGCATTCTGTATAATTTTAATATTAATATTATATTTTCACTATAAATTCTCTTCCGAAATTGAATACAGTCGGCAAAACTCAGTCGAGTTTCAATAATATAAGTATAAACTATATTATTCAACAGGCATCTGACAATCAACCATGAAAGTGTAACTAAACAACACCAACTAGAATTTTTTTTTTTTTTTTTATTTTGAAAAACAAACAACACAAAGTGTGCTTCAACCCGAGGATTATTAGCACTGTACAATGGTATATAAGATTAACAGGTAATTACAATAATAAATTATAGGTAAGTATTAATTTTATATTAGTAGTGTATCATATTTTTTGTAGTAGTCCAGATATTTCTAAAAATGTTAATAACTTTTTTATATTTTTTTCAGAATTGTTCAGAATGGTCGCAAGGTCTGATGTTAAATCTGCTGCAATTCTGCAATTCTACTAGCAGAAACTAGAATTTAATCTATGTCAAATGAAAACATGCCTTTTTTTTGAAAAAAAGCGTTAGACAACAGTTGGACGTTAAAGCGACACGCGCTAATACAATTAATATTTTACGACAACGAGAGCACTATCTGTTGAACGTAACTGCAACACATACGGCAACGTATGGCCGGGGGTACAGCTATTTTTAATAAAAGTAGGATTGCGTATATTATAAATTTCATAAAATTAAGTCTACATAATTTTACATCCCACCTCAACTATGATACGATAGTTATATACCTATATTGAAATAAAATTTCTTTTGGAGTTTTTAATAGATCTTGAAGTTCCCTAAAAATCGTTTGAGACTATTTTCTGATTGACGTCTCTATCTCGATAAGTTCTAGCCAAAAATAGACAATGGAAGAAAACTGTAATACATTTAAAAGATTATTAAAAAAAGTTGTTCGCTATTTATGGCGTAACATCAACCGTTCGCGCGATATTTAGCAAAAACTGGCGGCTTTCGCATACTTTATTAGACTACACTATTTTGGTAAAGGACCAAAGGGCTACCGACGAAAAATTATAAAAAATTCTTACAAGATCCATGCAAAAAAGTGTAATTTTACTGGACTTTTATATTAATTCAGTTGTGACGTACGTTAGTTTCCGATCTGACCAATTATGTCGTTATAGGCGGAGTCGGAACAGCGTTTTCCCAACTTTTAATTAAAACCACGAGAGCGTTCGTTTTAGTAAACGACAAAAAATAATCCGTTGTTCTCACATAGCCATAGTAGGATATTGTGATAATGCCTAAGGACATCTACACTTGTACGAATTCAATTCTGTATTCATATTATTTTGTGTATGCACAGTAAAATCTCGCTTAACGGTAGCCTTGCATTCCTGGAAAATGTGTCAAATATGCGAGCAAAAGCAAGCAAGAGCAAAAACAGTGGCCTTTTTTTGAGTCGACTTTATTTTTTAATAAATGCTCGAATACCGAAACGATTCCGCACAATGCCAGAAGAAATTTTTGATGTGAAACATTTATTGGCGCGTTACAGCGACTCGATGCCGTGATTCCTCCTTCCTTGTGTGTGCGCGCGCGTATACTGTACACTTCGTTGCTTCTTTGTGAATTACTGTGCGTTGTTACTTGTTATATATACTGGTAAATTACATTACCGAATTTCAGTTACAGGGCTAAATTTAGTTACTAGAATTTCGCTTAAACTTATGGTTTGCATCTGCCAAGCGTCCCACAATGGCTCATTTTTTTCGAACATTTTTATAAATATTTTTTAGTAATCTGTTTGTCTATCTCTATACACAACACGACACACCTCGAATAGAACAGAATTTTTTTTTCAAAAATGTGTTAATACTGAATGCGAAAAATTCATTAGTTACAAAAGTTTTTTTTTACCAACCAAGAAAACGTAGAATAGCACTAAAAAAATCAAAATTCTCGTCGTAGCTTAAGGTTTGTTTATTATTATTTTATTCTCAATCATAAAACATTGCCATTAGAGTTTAAATATTTTTTATCTCAAAAACTAATGTCTGGAACATAAATGTGTACTTGGTTCATTTAAGGTCAATATTATTTGAGATTTTTTTCCGAATGTTAAATAGAAGTTCGCAAATAGAGTTTTACACTGCATTCTACAATAATATGTAAAGAAAATGTAAAAAACTTCTCGTTAAACGAGAGCTAACTGTAGATACTTGCACATATAATACATTATACAAGGTGTATCACAGGAAACCGTACATAGGGAAAAGTACACAGTACAGATTAGCTAAGATCAGAGATTGCTTTGCCCTCTATTCAGAGGTCGCTGGTTTACATAATGAAATATATTCGAGATGGTGGCACAATCTGGATGAACTTAAAAACAAAATCCCTAAAGTATGTTTCAATTTGACGCCTGTAATGTTAGCCAAAGTGCGACAAAGTTTTTATAACCGATTAAGCCACTTCTCAATCAAAATGGAGGTTTATTTGAACACATGCTTTAATTTTTTATTTTAGCTGTTTGTTTGGTTTAATTATTAATTAAAAAAATATTTTCTAAATAAAAAATTGTTTTATTAATAAAAATAAATTCATTTAAAATACTAAAGAATTTATTTTAACTGCTTTTTGTAATTATTAGCAATTATTGTCATTAAATAATGGTTAGTCAGCGTTACCATGGTACCCATTCTCATATGTGGCGAAAGTAATCGTTAATCCTAACTAATTTGCACAATGGAGTTTTCCCTATGTTCGGTTTTCTGTGATACATCCTGTATAAGCGTATTCAGGTGCGTCTGTCTATTCGAATGGATATACAAAATATAATATCGGATAAAAATACATCGAAAATTGACAGTCTTTTACCATTCTAACCCTCAAGTGGGGACTGGTAGGTACTAGTTTAGGTCAAAAATCACTTTTCAAAAATTTTACAATATCTTTCCGTTTTAAGGTCCCCCGTTGGTTTGCCTTTGAACACGATACAGGTCAAACGGATGAGCGTATCGAAACCAAAATGTTTGGTATGCAAATATGAAGACCCCTATTGTTTTTAGGGAAAATCGGCGCATGCGCAAAAGAGATGTATGCTATAACGGTGTTTTTTTATATAATAATGATATACTTTTCATAACGGCTTATGCTTCTATTTATTTTTTCAAGAAAGTTTTGTTTAAAAATTTTTTTCTTAACATTAAAGTTTCGGAAATATTTTGAAAATAAAAAAAAATCAGCCGCTCTTTTATGGATCTGTCAGAAATAAACTAGCTAGGCATGCTTTGATTACTTTTTACATGACTAACATATTGTGTAGGTAACCATGGCAACGGATAGCAAATATCATATTGAATACTAGCCATTACCCGCGTCACCTCACGCGATATCAAAAATTTTATTTTCTTTATTATAATCAATTGTCAACATTTTTAAAGTTGGAATAGTCCCGCCGCCCAATTGACTGGAATTTTTTTAAATTTCTACGAAAGAAACAAAAAATACTACACAACTAATTACTCATTAATTGTTAAATTTCTAGATTGTAGTTTTTAAAATTTTTGTTGAGCCTTGTCGCTATAAAAATACACTGAGTAAACCTTAAGACAACCTTGCAGCTGAAGTTACAAGTAAATAATATAACATTTTGCTGTCTATTTTTGTAAACATTAATTTGAATTGTTTATTAGTAGTTTATCAACTTTCGCATTAATGTAACAAATTGGGCAATTTAAAATGACATAAAACCGAAAATACAGTGGAAACATTGTACATACCAATTATATTTATCTTCCAATTTAGAAAATAATGTACTACCTGAAACAAAATAAAAATTTATTATTAATATAGCATAATATTATACTAGTAAAAAATGAGTTTTGTAATACGACTGTGCGATTAAGTCACTTGTAGACCGTCAAGTTCAGCTACCAACAGCGTAATATAATAGCCCACACACTACTCGCTGAAGTACACTACTGATGTATTTCGCACGCGCGATTATTAATAGTATATATTACACCACAACCGCCGAAAGTTTGATATTATTGTCTTGCGCGCCATGATGGCTGAGGCAAAGCTGAGTGCATCATGACGCGCAGTGCAAGGATATCACACTTTCGGCCAGTGTGGTATATACTATTTTTCTTCATAATATGTCGGTCGTTAAGTACGCTTATTTAATACATTAATTGATTAATTACTTATTAACTACAATAAAAACACAGATAAATTCCAAGCAAGCAGCTTTGAGTTTATACGTAAAAATACGAATGACAGCTGTTCGCGACTATTAGCTAAAATGTAATAGGGTTGCTATGGAAACGACATCTAAACAAAAGTTGATTGGTTGTTTTTTCTTTACTTCCGCCAGAACGTATACGAACTTCCTGCATCGGTGCGTGTAATCTCACTAAGGAGTAAATGTTAGACATTCTGCATTATAATTAATGCCGAAAGTATGTAATTATAATCGAGGTATGAAGAAAAAAACACATTGCACACTTTGTCGCGACTTGCGAGTTCGAGTTGCTCGATTCTTACAAGGAGCGCGAATTTCAAACAAATGCATCGAGCAAAAGTCCGATTATAATAATAAACAATATTGCAGGTTCTTAATCTAACCAAAAATGGGGCCGATTCGACTTCAATAAGCTCCAGTCTTTGAAAAACGTACATATCCGCCTCTGGCGATACAGTTGTTAAATCGCACGTTTACGATACAAAAAGTATAACAATTACCCAAACCATTATCATCAAAAGAGCTATTAAAAAAAGAGAAAAAGACGATGTGATTATCACTTAAAAATATAAAGATTGGACGAAAATACGTCAGTGTATTCGTATAAAATAAAAAAACACCTGAGTATACTTTTGGCATAGCCCTCGTGTGTTAAAACAATATTATCCAAATATTATACATGAAAGCTTTAAAATAACAATAAACCCTCTGATTTGATAGTACATGATTTCATTTTGTGATAAAACAAATCTACGGTTTAGGGTTTAGCAAAAATATTTTTTTTTATACAAACCATTACTTATTTCAATTCAACTCACATTCATAATATTTTTATGGTTACAAGGATCTCTAATACTATTTCATATAATATTTTTATTGTTAAAAATACAAACATGCGAGATAGTGTGTGTTCGGAAACAATAAACGTTAACTTTTATTAACATTCGAACTGTCACTACGCATCAAATCCATCTACAAAACCAGCTTCAAAACACGCATCGTGTAAAGCAAGACAAATAAAAGCCACAGCACGCTCGAAACCTAGCAGCCAGACTTTGTAACTCTATAGAAGGCAAAACCAGCCTCGTGTATAGCGACCTTAAAATTTAACAGTAACTGGTCTGAAAGATAATTTCTAAACTAAGAAGTGAATTTACTAACCCTGGCGTACCATTTTTACTTGCAGTCTATATTTTGCTGTTGTCCTTTCCCATTTCCCTATCTTAAATTTCTTCTTCTACCAAAACATGAAATTTACGAATATCGCAATCTGGAAACTAAATCTACAGCAATATAACTGGAACGCCGCCCTATTCTGAATGTATGTTGCGTATATTTTCAGTGGGACACAGCGCTGGAGGACATGATCAGTTAAAACAGAAAAGGACAGATAGAGGACACAAAGATTCCGCTCCCTCAGCAATGAGTAATATCCAGAACTGATCGTAAAAGGTATAAATATCTTACAACCTTCCTACATTAGCGTACGCATTTTATGGTTGGGTATTCTCTATCCGCTATCGGATGGATAAGTGGACGATAAAACGCAGTTCCCAACGTATTTGAAATGAAATTTACATCCCTTTATTATGTCTTGGGTTTTTGTTTAACGGAGAAGCTAATATTTTTACTGAAATTTCAGAATAACCACAGGACAGAGTATAATAAAGTTTTATTTTTATGTGGTCAATAAATTTTCACCTCGGAGAGAGGGAATTAGTAGGTATCTCTCTTTTTTATATTCGATATTACATTTTTTCGAACGAAACTTTTAAGTATAACATGAAACACAAGGAAACGAAATGAGTTGATACCTAGATAATATACAGCAGTTTTAAAATTGAAAGAGGTCAATGACTTTGAATAAATAAAAACAAACATCATGCCTTTGGTACCTAATTTTATAATAATAATTTATTTTTGGATATTGCTTTAAAGATTAAAAATATTCTACTAAAAATAAATGTTTAGTTTTATTTCTTGCTTTTTTCACTACTGTTTTAATAAATACTTTAGTTCAATCCCAAAAGGCAATGCTTTTCTACTTCCATTATAATAACGGTAGGTTACATTTCAAGCGCGTGAATTATAATTTTATGACGCAGTGTGATATTGTAGCAAGTATTGTTACATTAACTCTCTCTCTCTCTCCTCCCCTATTTCCTAATCCCTCACTCTCTTTGTCTAACGTAATATTGTCAAAATAATATTTCTTAGCTACGCAGGAAAAATGAAGGTTGTCATTATTTTGAAAAAATATTAATCTCACGATTACATTCAGAGAAAACAATTTAAACTTGTTAATAATTAGCCAATTTGAAATCGTTTTATTTATTTAAAGTAAATACTTATTTATTACTTACAGTTTTATGACATTAAACGAGCACCTAGCGTGTTTAAACAGTCACACAAATCTTAAAATTATCACACACGAGATATTCGCTATGTGCTACATCAAAGTCGTCACATCTAACGCCACTGACCTGCGAACCCACAGCCACTTTTATTTACATTATACCAAATGGGACAACTAGTAAAAAGTAAATTAAAAATAATCCGCAACATCAAAGTTTCAAACCAAATGTGTAAAAAGAAAAGTTAAATTTTATAAAAACTGTGCGATCAAAATATAATTCTATAATATTAGCTTACATCACTATTTTTCATGTATTATTACAATTAATAATGCAGAATTTACGAATTGTCATTTTTTACCTTTGATTTTATAACAGTACATGTACCGTAAAAACGTCAGCTTTCGCCGCTAAGCGCCCACGGTCGTTCAGCGTCTCCCTTTCAAGCAATTGCACGTAGCTAATAGTATTTTTTGTAATGCCTCTGTGCAACAGACATTGAGTATTTAGTTCAGTTTTTTAAAGTTAAAAGATGATAGTTATTTGACACCCCAATAACACCTACGACACTGATTACGTGTTCGGCGTTTTCATTATAGGAATTCGTTTCATGAATTCCAAAGAATAAATCTCGAATGCTGCGCAGGCTTTGTGTGTGTATTATTATTATACACAATATTTATAATGTGTATCTTCCTTGCAGACATAAATAACCTGAAATATCTGTGACACAGCTAAATATTTTTAAAGAAATGTGATTTATTAATAATTGCATTCTATATATTTACGTTCCGTATATCTATATACAATTTTAAGTATTCCATCTAGATTAAGTCTTGAAATATCGAAGCCATCAGTATTGTTTATTGGAAGATTAAAAACTGAACGATTTTATGTAATAAATAAGCAAGTCATTACACCATGGATAATCGTTCCGTCTGCACAATAATCTACCAACAAATATAATGATTTGTATTTTAAATAGCAAAATACGCATTATTTTGCTCATAAATTGTTCTTTCACGTAAAGAGGCTCTCTTTCAAGCATAGAAATTCACATTACTGTCTTAAGATTAGATTAGATTAGATTTATTATTTCACAAATACGGGCTGATTTTAACATGGAACATTAAAATTATATTAACAAAAAATATAATAATAATTCAATACTTTAGCATTTCGGTCCGGATTTGGATCTTCTTCAGAATTGAGCTAAAAAAATACAATTTTTTATAATATCAAATTTTTAATAAGTATAGTCATGGATATATGTGTAAGTACCTAAAAAGAATGAAAAAATTCATTAAAAACAAAATATTATTTTATTAGTAAAACTATTATAATATATACCTACAATTGTTTGCTATTATTTTTTCAATATTTAGATATACAAAAAAAACTTAAAGCGATTTTTATTATAAACTAATTATTAATTAATTTTTGTATTTTTTTTACTCAATTCTGAAGAAGTTCCAAATCCGGACCGAAACGTGAATGTATTGAATTATTATTATATTTTTTATTAATATAGGTAATTGTCTGAAAAATTGGTCGATAATTTCATTTATTGAAGAGTTCTAATCAGACGTTAATCAAAGATTTGATTATAATTTCATGTTGACAGTCATGTTAAGTTGACAGTAATATGTATCGACATACAGTTAATAGAATGTTTTTAATTGGTTTTTAGAACTGTCGCCTTCGAAGGTCTTGTCTCATTTGATCAGAATCTAGTTTCGAGAAGAGTCTACTTTTTCAGCCCTAAAAAGCCATTTAAATAGAATTTACATTTATTTTGTCAGTCAAGCCTAAACGGTCCAACAGGAGGGAGTACAAGATTTAGAATTATTGGCAAAAGAGCCTCGTATAAGTTATTGGCTACGTTCACGATATAGATATTTCTTTGGACGAAATTATAGGTGAATTAAAAATATTATAGCATTTTCATAGTTACGCCGTTTAGTAGCGTAAATAAATCTTAATATATAAAATTCTCGTGTCACAGTTTTCGTTGCCATACTCCTCCGAAACGGCTTGACCGATTTTGATGAAATTTTTTGTGCTTATCCGGTATCTATGAGAATCGGCCAACATCTATTTTTCATCCCCCTAAATGTTAGGGGTAGTCCACCCCTAAATTTTTTTTCTTCCTTCCCCATTCGTTCTTTTGCACCGGGCACGACGGCGCAGCCGGAGTGCTCGACATACACACATATACGTCCATGTATATTTTAAAATAAATAAAATAGATAGATAGATGTTCCAATTAAATTGTTTTATTATTTCACTTTATACGTAGCGAAGCACGTACAGGGCCGCTAGTATTAAAATATAAATGTAAATAGCGATTTATTTGTGGAAAATACACACAAAAAACAATGGAAACCCTTGTGGCTTAGGATTGATCAAAGGTACATTACTGTAGAAAATTATTAGATAACCCGTGATGTTAACTCGAATTAAATTGTGTCAAAAATTAACTTAAAACCATGAAGACAGAGTGAGGTTATCGATAATACTAACGGCATGTAAAATGTAAAGTATTTATGGTTTAAACTTCTGTCACCAGATGTCATATCGTTTTATGTCAAATCCTAATATCAGAAAGTTTAAATTTTATATTTCTGATAGAACAAAATACACTACAAAGATAATCTGGTCCCTTTGAAAATCCACTAAAAAAATTACAAGAGAAATAAATCTATACGGCATCGTTTAGATAGAATCGTAATTGCTATAATATAGACCTCAACGGCCTGCTTATTTATTTAACAATAAAAAGCACTCTCCCACATGCTCGCATTACAGTTGCAATGGCCAGAAAAACTATCTTCATAAACAGTTTTAGCAACGGAAGAATGAAAAAGCGAAAGCAGTCAGCGACTAAACTCGCGTAATAATATATTTATCACAAAATACAACCGCTATCATTTTTAGTAAAGTGGTGCCGGCAGCTTGGGTTACACGCTCCCCACAAAGGGATCCCCATGTGTCGTCTACTGCCCTCTATACTTTCCACCTCCTGCAAGCCGGCGCCTCAGGCACCCAAATCTACTTTCCGACTGAATTTCGTTCGTTCACGTAAATCGTTCGAAACACTAATCGTAATAAAATGATTCCACTTTACTCTTAAATAGTTAAGTTTGTTTCGTCGTTGTACCATGACCTATTTTACGGATATTGGACTATTTATGTTTTACTTCCTATAGTAAACTCACAATTTTTCCGCTTATTCAAATTCAAATATTTATTGCCAAAGGAAAATTACATTTCGTATGACTTGTCAAGTACAAAAGCTAATAATCAATATTTAAAATCATTTACTGAATATAAACAAAGAGAGCATAGTCGACTTTTTATTTGTGATTTAAATTTGGAATACGGCAGTGAAGTCACCTGTACTAGCAGTGTATTATACATTCTCAACGGTCAAAGATTAAAAGAACTTTAAAATCATCAAGTGTTCGCGTTTACAAAGAAATCATAGTTAAACGTACTATTAATTATACGAAATTAGTGCGTGTGCTGTTATTATTTTTAGTGTTTCGTGTATACGAAACATGAAATCAGTTCGGTGTCCGTCCGTCACAGACGATTTTCTTTGAAACTATTCGACGTAAAAATTTTTAATTTGGCACAGAGATAGAGTATGGTAGCCCAATCACAGACGTGAAGAAAAAAAAATTAAATTTTGATTCTGGGGATTAATTTATGGGAATGAAATGAGAAATGAAAACAAAACTGTCTGTCCGTCTGTCACAGCCTATTTTCTCCGAATCTACTGACCAGTGATTCCCAAAGTGGGCGTTACCGCCTGGTGGACGCTGCAGCGATTTGGGGGGGATGAATTCTGAGTTCAATAAATAGTTTCATTTAGTTTCAAACTTCAATGTTTCTAATTTACAAAAAGGTAGAAACATTAATACATACCTATATCTTTCTGTTTAATTTATATTAAAATTAAAAATAAAAATAATTTCCAGGGAGTGCTGAGTAATATCTTTTCTGAAAAAGAGGCGGTAGGCAAAATAAGTTTTGGAACCACTGAGTTAGATGATCCAATCACGGACGTATAGCGTAAATAAACGAATTCGGATTTAATTTTGGGAGGCATATTAGAAAATAAAAAAAAAATATATTAATCAATTACATCATGTGACATGTCAAATGAAATACAAACATACTTTTCTTTATATTTGTTTCATTATCCGTTTCAATAGTAATATAATAAAATCGTATAGGAAGTTGTAATTATTATTAGTAAAATAATAAGTTTTGTGATTTTTTATGACTTCTTCAGCAACTTGGTATTAAAACGACAATTTAATTTTAACACTAAGTTGCTGAAGAGGTCATAATAAATGACGAAACGTTCAATTTATTAAGTTTTAATTCATTTTACTAATAATTCCAACTTTCTACAATTTTATTACAATATATTTTTATAATTTTGGTATGCATAGTTTAAAAGATGTTAAAGAAAATATACGAAAATCGAGCATTCCTCCCTTATTTCTAAAATTACTCAGCCTAAAATTAAAAAAAAAAATAGGAAGTATAGGGTCTCACACACAGTTTACGGGAAAACCTAACCAAGAATCTTCGAAGTTCTCACAGAAATGGAGAGGGTCCACGCGAGTTCGGCTCGCACTTGACCGTTTTTTTTAATTTCATGGTTTCTTCGATTACTTTGTGAGTTTCTATTCTAAATATCCAAACAAAAATTTCTTTGTGTTGACACTGTTTTATAACAATGTGAGTCGTGTCGTTGTTTTCCATCATAGCAATAATACTACGTGATGTCAGTAGCAAAGTGGAACTAGGAGAGGGAGAATGACTGGCGGTCGAGGGGGGGGGGGGGTGTATGCGCATGAATGTAGAACGGACTTAACGGTCGGTTGAGAGACGTAGAGGTGGCGACGGCAGACCGCCGAGAGCACCGCTAACGTCGCCGCACCACTGCGGTGGTCGCGGAAATGAGCCTCTAAGAGACTCCAACAGTTCTGCCCCTATACCGATTCCTTGGTCACGTTTGCTCGCGGCACAACATGCATATAACGCGCCTTGCTATACTCTCAACTTCACTAGACGGATGTCTAATGTCATTAAAATGAGTTAGGTTATACAAAGTCAGGGCGCTAAACTATAATAATGCAGCTCTACACTTTCAATTGTTCAACGTTTGCTCGGGGATAGAATAAATGAAAACGAATTCAGAGCAAAATATTTGCCGAATGGCAGCATAGCCTGAGTTTTCTATTGAGCACCCCCAAAATGAAACGACAAATATTAAACGTGCTTACGGGACTTGTCCTTTTCAATAGATAAAATGGAAAGATTGGTTAGTCGCGGTTGGCTCCTCGTAGATCTTAAGTAAGATTTTATCAACTTTAATTTTGAGCTTCACATGAAGCCACCGAAACACAAATAGTTAAAAAAAATCTTAGACACAGTGCTAGAGTCGGAACAGACTCAGAATAATTCCATTTTATGATGAATCCATTGAATCGCTTCTGGGGAAGAAGTGCTGGCGGTCGCCCAATTCTTTTAGGTGAGTTTTTTGTAAGTATTCTCTGGCTGTGCGAGTGAGTTGTCGTTGTCACCCATTGATGCTTGGCACCCGAGGCGGACCGGCGCCTTCGCCGCCACTGTATATGCCTATCCTGTGCTCCAAAAGATTTATGGTAATGATTACAAGATAAAGATTTTTCTTCCTTCTTAATTTGAGCCACTTTTTTGAGACCGATGAATGATATAATGGTCATTAACTGAGAAGGGAATGGGAGGGGTTGTATGGAGCTATAAAAACACATTTGATATTGTTGTCGCTCCTTTTATGTGATTTAAAGATAACATAGTATTTCAGAGAAAAGAGGTAGCTGCATTTTTAGAGCGTAATTAAAACCTGGTCTCAATCTTAGTTCATTGTTCAAATAAAAAAAAACTCGGATTGCTGTGCCAAAACTCTGCCGACAATATAGTGTATTTTCTAATTTATTACGCGAACTTAGGTATGTTTTTGGACAAAATAAAAAAATGTCACCCTTAAAATATAGTTTTTTCTATATAAATATTATTATATCCACAAACTAGTGTTTTCATAAAATGTATAAGTCCGTTCCTTTCTTTATTAAAACTTTAGCAGCATATTTTAATAATCACTAAAAGGTAAAATTTCTTTGAAACAATTTTGAAAATTTTATCAATATTTTTGGGCCCAAAAATGTTTTACAACCCCTAAATACCATTCTCAAAATGGGCCGAACACGTTAAGTCTATCGAGTGTTATCGTGCTAACACTATGTAAATATTGTTCAGGAGGCTATGAAACGCCGATAAACTTTAATCCGACCCCTAGGTTCCACCATCCAACTGTCGCCAATAGTGGTACCTACCTATGTGCCATTTGGCAAATATACACTAATGATCAGTCATCTACATTAGATTAGATTATAGACGCTCAGCATCTGAGGTCATCAGAATCAATATCAGCCATCTAGTTGATGAACTCAGTGAATCAGTGAATCGTGCTGAGAGTTGTAGTAAAGCTTGACAAACAATGGTGAGAAGAAATCGTCTGTATAAAATATTTTCGCAGGCCGCGAGATTTTACAATGAAAGAGGAAGAAATTCTGGTTGCCTCACAGTTTGACTACTTACGTCACGTGCTCAAAATGTTCATTTATATTTTCTGTCTCTATGCTTTTACTCTCTTACACATTTCAGAATCCACATTTACTACTATAATTCTAAACCTTAATCTCCAGCAGACTTTCGGCATGCCTAGTCACTTCAAAGAACAGGAGATAGCCCGGCTAGTTTGTCGGTTTTAGATAAACTTACATAATATTTACGATTTATAGAATAGAACAGAAAACATAGCATGCATTGCTTAACCTATTAAGGATGCCACATGTCAATTACAATCAAGAACAATTTTACAATTCTATACTTAATAAAACTGACTGACTGACTGACGACAGCGTGGTGTAATGGTCAGCCTGCTGGCCTTTGGATTGTACTGTCGTGGGTTCGAATTACTCTGCTCATGGATATTTTGTGTTTGTCGTTTAACCCAGCTTCGATATTTAACTATACTGGCCAGATACCAAGAGGTAGTGCCCTCCCCAAGTGATATTCTCTTGTATATGTGCACATGCTCTATATATTATGTGGATATAATATACAATAATTTAGATATCTTTAAAAAAAAAACTGACTGACTGATAGACAACGTATAGCCTAAGCCGACGGGTCTAGATGAAATTTTACACAGGAGTTCCTTGTATCACGTAGGTGAGAACTCAGAACGAATTTTTGAAAATCCATTCCCTAAAGGGGCTAAATATTTATTCTATAAATTAAAAAAATGTCAAATATCGGCTAATTTTAGATGATACTAAAAATTACAGACATCTGATCAAGAGCCAACAAATATAATACTGTAGTACGGCGTAGCCGAAGGCGTGATAACTGTTATATAAAACATGGTTTCGTCTCAATCGCGTGCGAAGCCACGGGTAACGACTAGTACTATGTTTTATAAGAAAATTCAGTTTTGTTTTCATAGTGTATGACACTATAGGCGTTTCTTCAATCTAGGTAAGTTGAAATATAGTCAGAATTGCCCCAGGATTCCTACGATTTGGACTACAAATATATTTGAAAGGCTAAGAGCAAAAGTGCCGTATTTTCAACTCGCTGGCAAGAGTGACGTAGAAATATGTTCGAGCGCAAAAATGCCACGGAAAAATGTTTCGGGCAAAATAATTGACGTTAAAAAAATCTCAAATTGAATTCTGTTAGAAACTAATTACTAATAATTTTTTTTATATTTTTTAGCTCGATTCTGAAGAAGACGCGAATCCGAAATGAATCGTCAATTATTTGAATTATAATTATATAATTTTTGTTAATATATAGGTAGTGTCTGAAAAATTAGTTGATAATTTTATTTATTGAAGACGGTAGTCAAAGATTTGAATAGATATTTTTGATTAGTATACCGAAAATAACTGTTTAAAAATATGTGAAAATACTTAAGTCGTTTTTACCCGGAACATTTTTCCAATTCATTTTTGGCCGCGATCCCACACGTGTCAATTTCTACGTCACTTTTTCCGGCGACTTGAAAATACGCCACTTTTGCTCTCAGTCTGTTAAATATATTTGAGATCCAAATCGTAGGAGTCCAGGAGCAATTCTGACGATATTATAACTTAATCTAATAGATAATTACCCATTCAAATCTTTTTCAATATTTATATTTTAAAAAAATCTATCACGAATTGCATTAAAAATAAATAGAAACTAATTATTAATTATTTTTTTATATTTTTAGATCCGTTCTGAAGAAGATCCAAATAAGGATCGAAACGTTAATGTATTATTAATAATTTTTGTTAATATATTGTCTGAAAAATTGGTCGATAATTTTATTTATTGAAGGATAATTACGCATGTATTCGGGTATTGACATAATGTTTAATTTGATAACAGATTTGATTTAGGTTTTTTCTTCAGTACAAGGGACAAATATTTGACGTTAAAAGTTCAAAGAGAATTACCACAAATTAATAACTTTGTTGAACGAATTATTTCAAGTATGTTTGTAATTAACTTTTAATTAAAACACGATGCAGGTATGTGGTACACATTGTTACATTTCACCTACCCTATATACGGTGTGAGGTGCATCCTAATGTTAGCACGGGTTTATTTTAGAGAGGCGCGAGAGTACAGAATGTGAACGGGTTAAAATGTGCAGACACACCACATGATCACAGTCATAGAGTTTCTTTATATGCAAATACAGGGTTAGAATGTTCTATGAGCAGGATGGAAATACAGAATTATCCCATTTAACATATAGTGTAATCAAATTATGAATGTTAATGAAGATAAAGCATTTATTTGCTCGAGTGGTCATTCTATTATTCTCGACAACTCAAATAATGTCAACCATGTTATATGAATTTACGGTTATTTCTGAATCTGGCTAAATCAGATCAGAGATTAATTTACTGTTGCTAATTCCTGTATAAAGACGACACAAAAAACACATACGCGTAACAAAAATATATAAAATTTAATAAAACTATTAGTGTTACCAGACCCTGTCCCTTAAAAAGCGGTAGTACCACCTAAATAAACCGGATAGATTAAGAGAAAAAAAACGGTAGATTCAAAAAGTTTAGAAAAAACATTACGTTTAGTACTTGCACAAAATCATTGCTTATTAGTCAGTTTTGACTTACTACCAAAATATTGATCAGTATGCGGAGTTAACATTACAATAAACTCGCTATATTAAACCAAAACATTAAACAGGATAAATGTCCACGAATATTAGAGTATAACAGTATTAAATGAATTATGTTGACTTATGCTGGGTTGCAGAAAGGATTGCAAAAAATTTGATTTCACAATGACCTTAGATTGTGATTATTTAATTACAGTTACCATACATCAGGAGTACTCTAATGTATTCAAATTGCCAGTCATCTAGAACATTAGATTGTACTCTCACAAAAACAAATGAATGCCTATATAGAAAAAAAATAAGTTCAAAAACTAAAACCCGACTACTGGAAGTATGAAACAAGAAAATATTCTCATCTGAGGATAGCCGTGATTATATGCCACTTACCTTAAGAAAACATTACATTTTAACAGTATAGTAATAAGCGATCATAAGCTCTAGAGTAAAGTGCATCACCCTATACATCTAGAGAGGCTTCGTCGCAGTCGGGTAAAAAGATCGCTTTTCAAGCTAAATTTTGATCAAAATACGTACAAGACCGTTGTTTCGAAGTGGAAACTATCCTAAATCCATGAATACACAGTTTAAGAAAAATACCGTTTCAATCGATGTGTTATTTTACGAGCAGGATCGATTTAAAACTCTATTATGCTTTTCATATGTAGAAATATGTATATTCACGATCTAAGGGCATTGTTATATCAATTTTTTTTACTGTTTAGCACGTAAGATAATTATTTTTCTGTTTAGTATAGTATAAAACGGAATGCTATAGCAATATAATGTAAGGTACACGGTAGAGTTGAATACTAGCTAATGGTACCTAACTTATGAATTAGAAAATCTACTATAATGTAAAACCTTACAGAACAGAATGGATGCGGGAGTTAAAAACGGTAGATTAAGGCTACGCTTATAGTGGATGCGTTTTCTGACGAACTGATGTTCATGACAAACGTCAGAAATGTTGGTCAGATATCGATGGTTATAGTGTATGCGTATTCTGTTTTGACAAATTGTTGCTTCGCGTAGCATTTCTAAACTTTACCGAGATGGATAATAATAATTTTAAAGAATATTATCAGTATTTAGAAAGTCCTTTATTAAAAGTTTTACTTCTGACGGGAAAAAGTGAATATGTAAACTAAGTGTTTGCGTCGAGACAAATTAACGGAGAGTATCATATACGTTATTTCCACAATTATTGGAGCAGCCTAACAAATTTGCAGAATATTTTAGGATATCTCCAGAAACATTAAATTATATCCTTTAAGGAATTGAAGAAACTATAATCTAAGCAATCAAATTTTCATATCTTTAGCTAGTGTGTCCCATTTTTGACGGGAAAGATCTCTATTATGGTAACTTTTCTGGTTTATGTCCCACAACATCTGTTTTAAAACACTAATGATATTAATTTTTCAACATCCATGTTTAAAAATAACAATATTCGCTTCAATTCGCATTAAAATATCAAGCCAGTTTGAACGATTTTGTTGTTCTGACAAGTTCGTACGTTATCTGACGAACAATTCGCAAGCACTGTAACCGCAATAATATATTTATGTGTATTTGATTCATTTGAACGACTTCTGACGTGTTCGTCAGAACATCGGTTCGTCAAAAAACGCATCCATTATACTGCCGTAAAAAGGCAAAAGGCAGTAAGTGACCAGCTTATGAAATTGAGTAAATGAAGATTTACTAAAAATGTATTGACCGTCCAGAATTTTAGATTATGGAAAACAAAACATGGGGGAAACATTTTTTAAAGACAATAAAATTATTGCTGCAGCACTTACTGCTGTCGTTGGTTTGAGTATGAACTCATTTTTCAACAAATGTCACTTAGTGCCCTTTGCCTTTTTAGGGTAGTATAACCGTAGCCTAGAAAAAAAGAAGGACAACAGAATTAGTAAAAAACCGGTAGATCTGCCGCTAAAATGGGAGATCTGGCAACACTGAAAACAATGGAAATTAAATATCAAACCTTGGCATCACGCGCTTTGCAATCTTGATCAAGCTAAATCATCCACAATGTCTGTCCAGTGTTCTCACATTCACAGAAAACCTATGCTGTAATGCAATTTGATTCGAAAATAACTATTATTGTTTAATATAAACTTCATCTTATTGTATTTGGTCCGTTGCCAAAACCACTCATAAAACACATCGCACTAAAACTAAACTTGCACTAATATAACCATTAAAACTAAAGTCATTCACCTTTTTATTCCGATCATGTCACAACAGCCATACCTACTTTCATTGCATAATAACTTTTTCTACAGTCAGATTGTAAAGTGGCTTACAGATATACTAATAATTAATCATTATAACTGCACAAGAATGTTGGTATAGCTTGTGGATTTGATTGAAGGATTGTGTACATTTCAAATGATGCGTGTTATTCGTTCACTTGCGCAGTTACAATTGCTATTAGCAAACATGTTTAGCTGTGTGAGGGCCGCTTTATATAAATGAATTGAAAAAATATTATACATCTAGCATAAAAAAATAATATAAAATATGCCTTTTCCAACACATTATAAAAAAGGTTATCAAAAGTTTCTTGTCATTGTAATTTAGGCCTTTCTTGGTAAACCGTCTCTTCAAGCATCAACTGCTTTATAAGTCGTTTTTTTCCGTTGTTTTTTTGTTATCTGGCATATTATTACGAGAAATTTACCTACAACGTAATAAATATGGCGACATTCAAAGGGTAATTTTGAAATCAATGTAAATTTATTATCACTTTTTTCCGTGTTTGTTAAACATAGGAAATATCTGTCAGTGGTCAAATGTACAACGTTCTTTAATGATGATTATATCACGAGTTCGCCCACAATGACCAACCGTATGACGTAATTGTAGTATAGAAGTTTGGTTTTCATACAAACTCCTAACAGAGTTAGTTCGAAACATTCTTGGTTTCCGGACTTGTAGGCGGTGGTGCATTGATATTTCTACCTGATGTTTCGTCTACAACTGCGGTAGACATTATCAAAGGAGATGTGGTAGCGGGCAAAGAGTCCTTCTAGACTGCACTTGTTCAATGGGAACTGTTTCTCAGTCAAGTTTATAGTTTCCTAAATTAACCTGCTCGGTTTGATACACTAAACTAATTATTGCAATTATTTCTTGTGTTTACCTCAAAATGTTAGCAAGTACTGAATTGAACATTTTCCTCAGTTCATGAGAAGTGACTGTTACTTAACCCAGTGTAATTACATTAACTATTAGATTTGCGCCCTTACATTTACCTATAATAATTAGCATTGTAATTACAGAAGCAAACAGCGCGAAGTGGCAAGCGCGTATATCCGAGCACACAGTTTCGGTTATAGAATATACAGTACAGACATTACGCAACGCGAAATAGTGAGAGCAAACATGCGGTCAAAAGGAAAAAGATTATATACCAAGTCCGCTCGTACATCTAAAGGCCCCCATACACATCGTTCTTTTTTGGCAGTTTTAACCGCACGGGTAAAACTTTACGGGTAAAACGGTCGATGTGTGGCCAAAAACCGTCCTTCTTACCGGCGTTAAAAATATCTGCTGCTGCTTGATTTAAACCGTCCGTTTTAAACGTGGTCGTTCAAGTCGGCCCGTGTGTGTGACGACGCAGTTAAAAAGGACGGGTTTTGTTCGACTCTGTAACGTTGTAGGATCCCCATCAAAGCAGATCAGATGATGCCACGACTTCAGAAAAACTGAACGAAACAACGCCTAGTGTGTGGATATGGTCGTTGTTCGTGTTTACCCGTACAGTTTTACCCGTGCGGTTAAAACTGCCAAAAAAGAACGAGGTGTATGGGGGCCTTAAGGATACCGACCCGCTTATCACAGAAACCGATTTTGATGAAACAATGCTCGAGCGAGCAACAGCACGCGTACCGTACGCGCTGACCGTCGGTTGTCAAAATGCGTTTATATGGTATAAACTGAGATGCTTGTCTAATGTACAGTTGCGAACAGAAATTAATCCTTCTGCAGTAAAATCTATAATATGTGCAATGCGCATATTATTTATACAAACAGTTACGAAAGAAAGGACGAAGAAGATATCATGTTCACCCAATATTTGTAGAACGGCTAAAAGAAGATGAAGTCTGTAAACTGTTTTCAAAATTGCAAGAAGACGAGGAAAATTTGTTTGTTAAATTTTACTCGTACTGTACAAAAGTACGTACGCGCGTACTTGTTCAGCCTCGTACTAAATGCGTTCATACATTTTCATGGCTATCGACGGTCGACCGACGATTTCTGTCAGCGCGACGTAGCTATTATCAGAAACTTGTAGAATTTGAAACGAAAACGGGGGGCACATGCGACAATTATATAAGAAGTGTAGAAAGTAGCTCTCAATTAAAAAATGTATTTATGATACAAAATGAATAATGCGCCACACGGTTTAAAGTTAAAGTTAAAAACATATCTGTAAAGAAATTATTTTATGCTTTTTAATTTGCTTTAAAAACGTGGTATATTAAACATTTTTTATTATATTATTTTTATGGCTGAATCCATCTATAGACTTTGTCTCTTCATCGACGGATGAGCACGTCTAGCTATTGCTTCGCAAAAAAAATAATATGAGTGATTTTGTCTTGTGGCCGTGATTATTGTTGAAGTTCTATTATCTAAGTGAGCGCAGAGGCCGAGGTGGAATCAGTCGAGGCGACGTATTTAATTACAGATACACAGAGAGTATATACACAAAGGATGCGGTCACATCAAGTACGTATCATAACACAATTATACCGACTGTTTGGGGAAGGTGAGCGAGGTGCGTCTCAGTAACAGCAGCAAGACTTGCATCTAAAGGCCGCTGCACACGAGGCTGGATTCCTTGCTAGATTTTTCTAGCGCTGATTTTATTGATTGCTTTTATGTGCTCGCTTCACACGATACGTCTTTTCAAGCTTGTTTTGTGGATGGATCTGGTGCGCGCGCAATGACAGTTCAAATATAAACACAGAGCAAAACGTGTCTGTTGTCTGACTCTTTGTGGGCGTTGGTTCATGTCGCCCACGTGAACAGATACTGTTTTTTGATTGGTTATTGCTCAGAGCAAGGAGAGGACCCAGCAAGAAAAATAGCCCCTAGCTGTTCTAATTTTACATTCCATCTAGCTCGCAGCTGAACCCGAAGTGACGTCATTTCCAGCCTCGTAGCCAGCCTGCCGGCCAGTAGAAGTCCCAGCAGTATTTCCAGCGTTGTGTGCAGCGGCCTTAAGGCTGCACTTACAACAAATCCGTGTTTCTCCTGATTCGATGTCGGTTGATATCGGAAGAAAAGCAAACACCAAGATTATAATGTAGGTGCCAATATTGGAAAGAGAAGTCCGAATTCCTTTCCAACGTAAAGTGTTTGTTTTTCTTCGGTCAACCTCGGATCGGGAATAATACGGATCCAATGTATGTGCAGCCTTATCTTACAGCAGCGATAAACATGATTCGTCAGACACAAAGGATCCGGTTACATCAAATAGATGCTCTAACGCAATTAGAGCTATGCTGTTCAGGAATTATTGCAAGGC
Source organism: Xanthostigma xanthostigma (assembly GCA_963575645.1). Lineage (NCBI taxonomy): Eukaryota > Metazoa > Arthropoda > Insecta > Raphidioptera > Raphidiidae > Xanthostigma > Xanthostigma xanthostigma. The sequence goes on from OY754468.1 coordinate 23,048,617, forward strand.
GAGGACAGACTTCAGTAACAGTAAGGATTGCTTCACACAAGTTATCTTACAGCGGCGATAAAAGAAGTCACTCCACAAATCTTCCCATTCCGTTCCCAGACGTCAAAAAATAGATCAAAACCAAAGTCCGCAAAAGTTGGCAATCTGAATGAACGACAATTGCCAACAACAATTTTCGCATCATCAAACCGGAAGTTTTGAAATGGACCAACCTCTTCCTATGAATCGAAAAGAGAACACATATTTAGATCATAATATTAGGGGAGGGAGGGGGAATGGCGCTCACTGGGTAATGGCGCTCACCTCTGTAACTCTGTCAAAAAGAAACGTAGCGACACGTCACGTCGCGTGAAGCGCGAGGGGAGGGGGCCTTTAATAGACAGCGTTGCAAACGGACAGTCAGCTCGCGTCATGTGACCGTGAAGAGCGTTTCTTCGTTTGCGGCCGCACTGATCTAATTTTTAATTAGGTGTTTTTTGTCGGTAAGTCCAAAACTTTAATGCTTAGGTATTTAATTACTAATTTTACTTTTCTGCCAATAAACTATTCTATTTTGTGATATTGCAGTCAATTTTCAACAATCGTGTATGATTTTTTTAAAATTTCAAATTAATTACAAAACGACCGGTTAGGGTTATACCGCTCATCTGAGCGCCATTACCCCTTAGTGACTTATTTTTTTATTGTTTTAGATAGATATGCCAAGAAATCGTCAAAGGACCACCGCTAAAGCGGCTTGGACCAAAGAAGCCCGTTTTCCACCCAACAGCAAGAAACTGAAATTGCTGAACAAGTTAAGTTGCTGGGCTCGCTATATTATGGACTCAATGTTGCAGATTTGCGTAAACTTGTTTATAAATTTGCTGAGCGCAACAATATCAAAAACAATTTTGATCAAAGCAGCAAAACAGCCAGATTGGATTGGGTACACTTCTTTATGAGACCCTGAGCGGCATTATCCAAAGTCAGGGGCAATGCCGCTCAAACATGTTTTTTAAATAATGTTTTCCTACTACTAGTAGGTGAAAGATATATGCTTTTGTTGTTAAATTGTTGATTACTCGATAATTAAAGACTTTGTTACTCTTGTTAATTTTGATTCATAATAAATAATTTAAAAAGTACACCATGATTTCCTTAAGTGAACGCCATTCCCCCGTCCTACCCTATATCTAACAGTTACAATAAGTTTTTTTATTAGAGCTACTATATAATAGTGAAAAACTCTATTACATACCTCAAGCTGGTCGAAAGGTGGTAAATTGTTAAAACAACATACATGATCATATTATTATGGGTTAAAAAATATTAATATGAACACCTTATTATAAAAAATCATTAAAAAAATTATTAAATGTTTTATAAAAATGTCACGCAGTAAAAAATTTATTGAAATATTTGTCTGACAATATATAACCATAGAGCACTTTCTGTGGACTGATATTTGATACTGATCAATTTGTGATTAAAACGATCTTTTGAGATTTTTGTGAGCAATTTAGCAACAGTTAATCTGTAATTTCAATCGAAATACTAAACTTTACTTATTAATGTGAAACATCTAATGACGCGTTTTGTTGGGAGTAAAACCGTGCAAATGGGGTGACACTTATGGGAGGAAGTTAGGTTTGTAGGCGTTGGATAATGGCTTTAGTTGAAGGCAACATCTAGATAACCGAGCGAAATTTAGTTACTAGATGAAAGCGCGTGACGCTTGCTTTGTGTATGCATTGGAATATAACTTGGGTTTTCTTAAAGACAACTAGATGACACAGCAAAATTTAGTTACAGGGCAATATTTAGTTACTAGAATTTCGTTAGTCGACCGGGTGAAATTTAGTTGCTAAAATTTTGCTTAAATTTGTGTTTCACATCTGCCAGACGTCCCACGATGACTCACTTTTTTTTAATCAATACGTTTATTTATTTTATTTCAGATTTTTCCGATTTATACTTAAGAGAAATTTTTCTGGTGACCCGTTAATTCAGTTTAGGGCTGTGTCGGAGGTAGATTTTTCCGATCTTAGTTAATATCGGAAGTAACAGCCCTAGTATACTGAAAAGCCACTGTAAACGTATCTAAAATGCTCATGCAGCGGTAGTGAATACGCAATAATTAAATACATTATCATACAGCAATTCTATTAATGACTGTACATACAGCCACTATCAACGTCTCTGCAATACTGTTGATATACATATTACATAATACACAGCATTAATTGTAACAACAGACATTACACGCATGTGTGAATATGTAATATGCCATATTGGATCAGCGATATCAAATGCCGCGCCATTACATGCAAGACTAAACTGAAGTAAAAAGAACTTTATCACTCAATTTATTGCACGGAAAATACGATAGACGCAATGTATATACAGTGTGTTCACCGATAGTGGTAACAGTGAATAATTCTTGTTTCCTAGTAGATGCAAAACAAATTTTTATTCAACTCGAAATTTACTATTGGAAGCTGCTGAGGTAGGTATATTTTTTTGTACTTCAAATTCAACCAACATTTATTTATTTTTTCAAATGGAAAAACATATTTTTTTACATTTTCGAAATCTCTATTTATTCTCTATAAATTCATTTAAGATTTTCATAAGGTTGCAGAAGAGAATATTCAAGCAAAACGTTATCGAATTATTAATTAAACAAATAGTAATTATGATTAACACTTATGTGTCTGGGAGTGCTATCAAAAACAATTATTTCTGTGTGTTTAATGAATAAATTGATAACGTTTTTTCGCAAATATTTTCCTATGTAACCTTATGAAAATTTTATATAAATTTTTAGAGAAAAAAATGGAGATTTCGAAAATGTAAAAAAATTGTTGACATAAAAAATTGCATGTACACTTACGGTTAAGTTTGAAGGACAAAAAAATAGATAGATAGATAGATAGATAGATATATATATTTATTTCGAAAATAGCATAAAAGCTGTGAAATATGTCAATATACATTACATGAATAATAAATAAAATACAGATAAAATTAGAATTCGTCAATACAATAGAGACATTTTTCTATTAAATATTTTTTCAATTGTCTTTTAAAAGGTGATAGAGGTAGATCTTTAATTTCACTTGGAACTTTATTAAAAATGTCAACTAAATTAAAATTTACATTATTTCGATACATAGAGGATTTTGGCAGTGGAGTACGCAGGTTGCCAGCTCGTCTCGTGTTCTTATTGTGTATCGAAATATTTGTATTAAAATAATTTGAATGTGATTTCACAAACACAGACACTTCATAAACATACATTGAATAAAAAGTTAAAATTTTATAATTTTTAAAATAAGGTTTACACGAGGTTCGTGGACTGAGCTTAAACAATGCTCTGATAGTCTTTTTTTGTAATATGAATAGACCACTGCACTCACTTGCGGCTCCCCATAAAATAATGCCGTAATTGATCGAAGAAAACACAAAAGCATAGTAAACGGACATTAAAACGTGATAGTTAGTTACACTGGAGAGATTTCTTATCATATAAACATAACGAGCAAGCTTAACCTTGAGGAAATCTATATGAGTTTTCCATGAAAAATTAAAATCCATAAAAATACCCAAAAATTTTATATTAGAATGTAAAGCCATTGTTTTACCGAGAAATTCCACATTATTTGACCTGAATGATTTAGCCGCACTATAGCACATTAATTGAGTCTTTTTGACATTGAGTTGCAATGTATTGAAATTAAACCATTCACTGAGATGTGCAGCGACGCTATTAAGATGCACTTGAAGATTGTCAAATACAGGATCTTGTATGATGATCGTCGTGTCGTCAGCATAAAGCACAACATCTGCCGGAGTTGAAGATGGCAAATCATTTATGTAGAGAAGAAACATAAGAGGGCCTAGAATGGATCCCTGAGGAACTCCACAGGAAACGGGCTTCCAATCGGATAGACAGTGATTTAGTTGGACTTGCTGACTTCTGTCACATAAATATGAAGAAAACCAGGAATTGGCGTGCCCTCGTATACCATATGATTGGAGCTTCAGAAGCAAGAGTTCGTGGTTTACTGAATCAAAGGCTTTACTTAAGTCTAATGACGCTGACATAGTATACTTATGCTGATTGACATTTTCTAAAATTTTTGATATAGCTTCGTAGGCTGCAAGAATAGTGTCTTTCCCTCGTAGAAAGCCGAATTGCTGCTTGGAGAGTATATTGTTTTGATTGAGGAAAGTCAACAATTGTTTATGCACAATGCGCTCAATGATTTTAGAAATGTTGGGAAGCAACGCGATGGGACGATAATTATTTAAACATTCCGTATCACCACTTTTAAATAATGGTTTGATCACTGCCCATTTTAAAAATTGTGGAAAAACCGCACTTTCGAAACTTAAATTTATTATATAGGTTAAAAATTTTGAAATTAAAATAGCATTGCTCTTTAATAGTACGACAGGAATCTCATCCCAACCAACCGAGTTAGTATTTTTAAGATTTGAGATTTCGTTTTTTACTTCAACATCTGTTACAGGGAATAATACAAAGCTGTTCAGGCAGTTTGAAACTTTAAAATATTCGAGGTTAGGTGCGCTTAAGTTCATATTGCTAGAGATGTCCACGTAGAATTCATTAAATTTGTTGGCAATAATTTTGGAATCTGTAAAAAGTTCATTATCCACTTTTATCTGTTTCAGAGCTACAGCGCTTTTTTGAGTTTTACCAATGGATTTATTTATTATATTCCATGCTGCTTTAACACGATTTTTAGAATTCAAAATAAAGTTATCATTCGCTTGTTTTTTAGCAGCATTAACATGGTTTTTTACAAATGGACAAATATGTTTATATTGATCCTTTAAAAAAATGTCACCCGGAAAAGATTTTGTTAATTCAAAGTAATGTCTTTTAATTTCAATAATTTCTAAAATCTGCGGTGTAATCCAGCTTTTAATATTTTTATTGTATGATTTCTTTATCCGTTTTTTTGGAAAACATACATTCATGTAAAAAACAAAAGTGTCATGAAAATACAAATAGGCATCATCACTATTAGTTAATTCATAAAAGTCACGCCAGTCATGTTTAGAAATATAATAATTAAACTGCTCTATCGCTGAGGGTGTAAAATATCGTCTATAGATAATATTGGATTCACATTTGCTAGTAGCAGTGTCACAGCACAATAATTGCGCTGTATGGTCAGACAGGTACGAACTTATTATTTGTGAATTTGAATTTGGCAAATTTGTTATAATATTATCTATGCAGGTGGCGGAAAATGCAGTGATACGCGTAGGATCAGTAACCTTGAACTGTAAGTTAAAAGTAGATAATATTTCCCTGAACTTGGACGAGTCTGTAGAGTTTTTCAAAAGATCGATATTGAAATCACCACAGAGTATAATGCGGTTATTAGTTTTAAATAACAAATCTAAATATTGATCTAGATTGTTAAAAAATATATTTGTATTGCTGACTGGAGATCGGTACACACACGAAACTATTACGTTGTATTTTGTTAATTTAATCGTTGTTGCTTCAAAGTTAAAATCGTCATTTAGAAAACAAATTTTATTGATGACACTATAGTCTGTATTTTTGGTGACATAAATACACGAACCACCATGCTGGGCCGTAGTTCTATAGTAGATTGAGGCTAAGGAGTAATCAGCAATGTCTATATGCTCATTTAGAGTCAACCAATGCTCCGAGAAACAAAGAACTTCTGGCCTTGGCGTTATAGAACTGAGGAACACTTCTAATTCAAGATTTTTATTTCTTAAGCATTGTATATTTTGATGCAAGATACGTAATTTGTTATTGCGGCTAGTTGTAACGCTTAAGATTGGCTGTCCGACATTTCTAAAAAATTTATTTTTTTACCTTTGGGAAACCAGAATCGCTTAATGGCAATACCCTTGGGCCAGTTTGAAGGATCTAGAAATTTTTCTTTTAACTCAAATGGAACACCGACCATGAAAGCGTTAGTGTCGCCTAAAGTTTTTAATTGTCTGCAAGTGAAATCTGTGCCATATTTTTTTAAATAATCTAGAACAACATCTGAAGTCACTGTTGAATTAGCCTTTCCAATATATATCCAGGCACGTTGATTCCGAGACTGAAAAGCTGTACTACTCTCGGCTGTTCCGTAAAATATATTTCGAGCTTTTATCGCAGACTGGTTATTAGTATCAATAGATCGATGTTCAGAAGAAGCCTGCCCTGGTGAGTCAGATAAAACTGTAGAATAACTTGCCTTAACAGATGCACCACTTGCAGATTTTGTATGAGATCGCAATTGTCGACCTTCAGTATTTGAAATATTGCTTGATGTATTATTATTTGAGATTTTAAAATTATTTAGAGTCTTTTTTAACGAAGCCACTTCACTCACAAGGCCATTAACTATCCTTTTAGTTTCCGACATATGATCTTCAACAAACTCTTTAACGCAATTGGTAACTGCTTTAATAATAGTACTTTTAAAATCTTCCGAAATTAGAATTTCACGCATTGCGACACTCAAAGAGTTAGAAAGCACATCAATTTCACGCGAATCCAGTGGAGTATTCGTCTGATTCGAATTATTAGATGAACTCCCCGCTTTTGACGGGGGAGCCATTGTTGGTTTGAGATTCGATCTCTTAGATTATTAAAAATAAAAACTCAACAGAGAACACTAAAAACACGTCTGTACTGTAACGCATCCAAACATTAATGATCTAATAAATAAATAATAATAATAATAAATATACGTCAGCAGTTTCCAATAGTAAATTTAGATTTAAATAAAAAAACAATTCAATTTTTTTTGGATCTAGTATAGAATACAGGAATTATTCACTGTTACCACTATCAATAAACACACTGTATATTTTTCACAATTTTGAATACTGTTTTATCCCATTAATCGTGATTTAAAAATAAAAGTTAAATAGTTTATTAAACAAAGCAAACATGATTTTAGTATGTATCTACTAATCAAACGACCTTCCCAGATAAGAAAGGTAATTTTTATTGATTTTGATGAAAATAATTATTAATCTATATAATAATGTAATCATTTAATACTATTTTTTTACGGTAAATCCAGTTTTCACAATTATGTTACAAAGTGTTACAAAATAGTTTTACACAGAAAACGTTAAAAAACATTTCACAATTTACAAGAAAATATTTTTTTTTTTTGACTTAACCAAATGAAAAACAGTTTTTAGTGGACACGCGCTTGGTGACTTTGGGAAAACAATATTTTTTTAACTAAATATGTATCGTCTTCATTTCCAAATTAAGTACCATAAGAAACCAATACAAAGCTAATTATTTTTTACCACAGTGTATACTACAGTTTACCTATTATTATTCAATTATTCAATTTTTTTAATGTATTAAGCTGATAAATTAGTAAATGATAACATACAAAACGGGTATAAAAAGATTATTGTTTTAAAGTTAAAAATTAATCGTAAGTGGTCATTGTTTTTAAAACGCCAACATGAAGGTAAGTCAGGATAACAATTAAAAGTTATTTATCGTTAATAAATTTTGTAAAATTATATTTTCAGCTACAAATTTTGATATTCGTCGTTTTATTTTTCTGCAATGCGAGAACTTCTCCGATAGAACTATACGACAGTTGGGTCGACAATGGTGAAGACACGTCTTCGATCCCATGGCCAGTTTTAAAAAAGATGCATTTACACAGACCTCCTCCTGTGGAAGTCAAAGCTATACCGAAAACTCTTGCAACGAAATACATTGATCAAAAATTAGATAATTTTGATCCTTTAAATACTGCCACGTGGAAAATGGTAATTAAAATAATCAAAACTTAATTCACGCTTCTAAAAATATTTACAACGTTCTAGTGTTAATGTAATTTAGTAGGTACATTTTGTATTCATTATTTCCGCAATATTTAATTTATTGAAGTTATTTAGAAGTAATTTCCAGATTTAACTAACTCGTTGTGTTTCAATTATACATGATTTATTTTTGTAATAATTATTCAGTAAAAAAGGGTGCACCTTGACGACCTTTCAGCCCCTATAATTAATGACTAAGCAAGGGGTACATTTCTCTGTTGTGTTGTGAACGAAATTTTCGGAGTAAGGGTCGCGATGCATTGCGATGATTCTACATATTTGAAATTAATTTCTCATCTGTTTAGAGATATATGAGCAACGACCAATACTACAAACCTGGCGGTCCAATTTTCGTAATGATTGGAGGTGAATGGACAATCAGTTCTGGTTATTTGATAACTGGTCAAATGGCCAAAGCTGCAAAACAGAACAACGGTTATATGTTTTATACGGAGCATCGCTATTACGGAGACAGTAGGCCGACAGAGTACGTTTAAAAAAATGAAATTATATTTAAACAGTAAATTTTTTACTCGACCGCGCAACAGCAAAAACAGGGTTATTTTTTAATATGTGGAATTCTTTTATACCCTCGAAGCGTCCCAACGGATTTAATACTGAATTTTAATAAAAAAATTGGTTGTCTGTAAAGTCGGTTTACGGACGATAGTTTTACGTGATAACGTATTCCGCTCGAATATCATATTTAATAATCACGCACAGGGTCAGGCGGAACGTTACACTTTTTCGTGCATGCAGCCGGTGTTTCATCTTTTTATATTAACGCGATTCATCAATTTATAAGACGTTATCACGTCAAAAACTTCAAAAATGTTTATAATGATATATTTTTTAAAAGAGGCAGTTATACAGTCAGAACTGACGTACACAATTTTTTTGTGCTTTCTAGCAATCTGTCTGTAGAAAACATGAAATATTTGACAACAGATCAAGCGCTTGCCGATTTAGCTTATTTCATTCAACAGAAAAAACTCGAACTGAATGCAACCAAAGTCATTGTTTATGGTGGATCGTATGCCGGTAATTTGGCTGCGTGGGTAAGAATTAAATATCCCCATTTGGTTCAGGGGGCAATATCTTCAAGTGGACCTGTTGAGGCCGAAGCTGATTTTAAAGGTATATTAAATAAAAAAGATTCATAATCAACATTTTCTGGAAAGTTTTTGTCTTCAGCAAAGATTGTTTTTTCTGACTTGTAGTTTCGTTACGTCACAAGAACGTAACGTTTAAATATACAAATACGCAATTAAAATTTGCTATTAAGGCCGCTATACACGAGCTTTTTTGCCGTTAGATTCCTTGCTAGATTTAACTGTTAGTTTTCAAGTGCTGGTTTTTATGTGTTGGCTTCACACGATGCATGTATTGAAGTTTGCTTTGTAGATGGGTTTGGTGCGTGTGCAGTGATGATTTGAATGTTAACAAAAGTGAACGTTTATTGTCTCTTAACAGAACACACACTATGGTGTTATGACACAGTGTTTGTTTGTGGGCGTTTGTCCATGTCGTCCCTGTGACAAGACGCTGTTTTCTGATTGGTAATTGCTCAAAACAATCAGACGAAGATGCGAAAAAAATAGCCTCAGTTTTAATTTCGAAATCTATCTTGTGAATCGCAGGCGAGCCCGCAATGATGTCATTCCCGTCTTCGTAATCTGCACGGCAGTCCCAGCAGTGTATCTAGCGACAAATCTAGCCTCGTGTGCAGCTGCCTTTATATTAAAAAATACCAGTTGTTGACATTATAAAGTAATATAAGAAAAAAATATTATTCAAAAAATGTTACTGTTGGGACTCAAATCCGAATCTTCCACTATCGCGGCTATAGTGGAAGAGATCAACAACAGGCTGTTTCATAATATGTGTACATAATTATGCAAAAACATATTTCCATTTTAAATATATTACAAAATTATTTTATTAATTTTTTTCAACAAGAGTACATGGAAGTTGTCAACGATGCGTTGGCCACAGTTGACCAAAAATGTGTTGACAACATTCGAAATGCAACGGGAGAAATCGAAAAACTTTTACTTACCGACGAAGGAACTGAAAAAGTCAGCAAACTTTTCAAGTAAGCACTTTTAAATTTATTTAATTAATTTGTTATTGAAATTGAGACAATAGAAATTTTATGTGTCTAAAATAGAAAAACATAGATCTTGCTCAGTGAAACTGCAATATATATATAATATATATAATCTACCGAGTAATCTAAAAGTTACTACTTCTATAAATATTGAAAATCAATTTTTTGTCTATTATGATAGTAAACCGCTAATTCGTCAATTTTATTCTATGAACTGTGACGTTACACCAATGAAAGCTGTGTTCTGTGTCACGTGATATTCTAATATTTGTAACGCACAAAGTTATAAAAACCAAGCGAGTTTGAGCAGGTCAGAAACGTATAGGCTTCAAAATAAAGTGAACAACTTTCTATTCAAAGATATATAGGACGACCAATTTTTTGGGGAACCGGACGTTATGCCATTTTATTTCTATTTCATTTCCTTTATATAGGAAAAGTACCTACCTACTTTCTAGTTTAAATAAGTACTGCTCCTATATATAATGGAAATGATATATAAATAAGGTAACAAACAAAACAAATTCAAAGTAATAAAAATAATACACTAGGTACCCAGAAATATATACAAGAAATGTTTATCTAAGCGCTCTATAAAATTACATCCGAACTCAATGATTTATGTCAGGCGACCGAACACCGTATGATTGTGTCTGATCTGTGAACTGCAGGCGCGGTCTATTTATACCTATGCGTGGGATACCCATTCTAGTTTTTCCTCGAATGTTCGAAAACCTTCTTTACCAGCTTCCACAAAAAGTCTTCTACCTGCTTCTAACAATGCGCGCAGGGTCGATGGCGTGCGTCACAATACCGGATACGAGTCATTTAATTAATGATCTCCTAATGTTTTTTATGTAGCATATGCAAAAAATTGGATCGGCATGATCAGGCTACAGTCTCCACTTTTATGCAAACGATTGCAGAGACTTACGCCGGAATTGTCCAGTATGCCCACACTGGTGATCTCGCAAAAGCTTGCAAACCTATGTTGGAAGGCTCCGGTGAACCTATTGAAAAGTTGGCCAAATTTATATCCGGCTCTCAGTGCATAGATCCGTCATATAGCAATGTGGTTTCGTATTTTAATCAAACCAGTTGGTCTTCATCGGCTGGAAGTGGAAGTGAGTAAAACTATAAATTTAAGTCCGTTTTGCAACTGAATTTTGTTAAATAAAAACCGATCTAATTCCATCTTTATTTCAGTACGCCAATGGATTTATCAGACATGTACCGAATATGGTTATTACCAAACATCCGCATCAAAAAAACAACCATTTGGTACAAAATTTCCTTTGGAATATTCTACAAAAATGTGTACTGATGTTTATGGCAAAGAGTAAGTATTGTATACTACAGTAATTCATGTATCTAGGTTGTAAATCATTATATTACATAGGAACAGGGACATTGTGTTAAAACGGGCGATTGGGGAGTTTTAACAGTCATACGAGTCATAAAAGCAATAGAGATACATACTAAATTTTTTGCCCGTACCTCTTATAAAATTGCTAATTTTCATTTATGTATTTAAAGTGACGGAAATGATCATGTTGTCAGCAATGAAACTTCCTGGTATAACTCCTCTCGAACTTAGTGATGTTTTGAAAACAGTTTCATGTAGAAAGTAAGTAAAAAAATTGGAAAAAACTGGAAAAATCGATTATTTTTAATGATATTTTGACAATTTAAGAGGCTAAATACCCCCAGAACTTTTCATCCCTCTAGTCTCTCAGAAAAAATTTAAAGACTTGTGATAATGCCGGCCCTGTTCCATTTATTTTATAGCATGCCTAGTTATTTAATAATTTATTGATAATTATGCAATGGTCGCTCGAAACACATAACAATATAAATTACAAAAAAAATACAAATATATAAAAAAGAAAAAGATAATTTAATATAACGAAATATAATTCATATAGATTCAATCTTGAAAATTGTCCTAAGATAAAATAAACTAAAATAGAAAATTCTTATATTATTTAAATCAACACCAAAATTTAAAACCGTATATAAAAATCAAAATTAATAGCTTAAGCAACGAATAATTCTAGATGGAAAAGTCGAAAGCAGAACATTTGACTTAGGAACTTTGTTTGGACTAGTTAGGAGATAAACATACTAAAAGTCCTTACCCCTCCGAGGTACGCCCGAAGGGGGGGAGCACAAAGAAGGTCCCGTTTTTTGGTATTTTGCTTTCATCTCGAAAACGGTACGTCGTACGAAATTTTGTTGGAATACATAATGAAAGCTGATAAAATTCTCTACAACTTTAGTTTTCACACTTTTTATCTATCTCCAATCTTTGCCTAGCTATGAGCTCCGAAAAATGGTCGATTTTCAAAAATGTGTTAAATTCTCTGTAGCACATTGTAACAATACGAATTTGTCAAAATCATTTCGTATCGCTCATCCACACTATTAAAAACACCCACACACTATTAAAAAATAACATAAGCTGGGATTACCTCCACACAGGGCCCTCTTTCCCACTGGGCACTCTGGCACGTGCCCAGGGCCCCGCGATCGATAGGGACCCCCTAGTTTAATGGTATACTAAGTACCTAAACTGTTTTAAACAAAAATCATCAGTGAACTATTTTTCATATACTTATTTTTTTTGTGTCCTTCATGTTAAAATTGGGAACGTTATCCTTTTAAATATATGCATTTTATATCACATTCCTCGACTTAGAATCTAGAACCTTGTTTATCTATTTTCTTTGTCTATTCTAACAAAATAGTGCTCTGTTAAGGTCATAGGGGCCCCATAATCCTAATGTGCCCAGGGCCTTCAATAGGTTAAAGCTTATGTTACTTTTTAATAGTGTGTGGGTGTTTTAATAGTTTGGATGAGCGATACGAAATGATTTTGACAAATTCGTATTGTTACAATGTGCTACAGAGAATTTAACACATTTTTGAAAATCGACCATTTTTCGGAGCTCATAGCTAGGCAAAGATTGGAGATAGATAAAAAGTGTGAAAGCTAAAGTTGTAGAGAATTTTATCAGCTTTCATTATGTATTACAACAAAATTTCGTACGACGTACCTTTTTCGAGATGAAAGCAAAAAACCAAAAAACGGGACCTTCTTTGTGCTCCCCCCCTTCGGGCGTACCTCAGAGGGGCAAGGACTTTTAGTATGTTTATCTCCTAACTAGTCCAAACAAAGTTCCTAAGTCAAATGTTCTGCTTTCGACTTTTCCATCTAGATGCCCCTTATGAGCACTCATTGACTAAACTATAACAGCAACGCACTAAATCAATATCGTTAATCTAATAATAATTACATAATTAAATTAATGAGAAATAAATTATTTTTTGGAAATTTTTTATAAAAGCTTTCTTTTAAAATAAAACCGAAAGATTTGCAAAATTTGAAGTTCTCATACACGCATCCAATAAAATCAAAGAGCTTCAAAAAACGTTGCAGGTTTAAATAATACTTTTAATTCCCCCAAAATAACAAAGAATGATTAAAATAGGGGAGGGGGCGCGAAAACGATGGGTAATGAGGGAAAATAAGGGTCATATTCGTACTCAGCCGGAATGGTGACATGGCTCGAATCCAGTGTACCTAATCCTTTGTTTCTTTTCAGAGTGAATAGCAACGTCCTGGAACAAGGCGTAAATAGAACAAATTTGATATATGGAGGACGCCGTCCTGATGTTACCAACGTAGCGTTCATTCATGGGTCAATTGATCCCTGGCATGCTCTAGGAATTCTCGAAGATTTGTCCGATAAGGCTCCGGCTTTTTTCGTTAAAGGTAAGCAAATCGAAATTTGATCTGTTTTTACGATTTTAAATATTTTCTAATCTTAAATTTCTTTAGGCACATCCCATTGCGTTGACTTGTCAGATAACACGGACAACAAAGAAATGGTTACCGTTCAACAAAAACTACAAAGTTTAATAACGAAATGGTTAAACGAATAAAATTTGATGAAATTTAAATAGAACCGTATATCTACACTTCAGAACATCAAAAGCCAAAACTTTACTAGGATTGTCTTTATTTAAAAGTTTATAATTCGTACAATATATTTAAATAAAAAAAATTAAATTCAGACATAGTTCAATGAAAAAATCACGTTACGTTTGTACCAAAGTGTGAGGTTAATTTAGACCCACTGGTATAAGACGTAACAATATCCTAAAATTGTGCATTATCTCATCCTACATCCCGCCCTGTCATTCGATCAATGTCAATAATGCATCTTTCTTAATATGTTATGTACATAGTCCGAGCGGCCTACGTAAAAAATGGTTTCGATGTTATAGAACATGAAAATTTCAGAAAAGTTAATACCTACTTCACATTTTAACATTCTTTAGTCTTCAGCAGTCCTCCTGAGCTATACTTTCAATCTCGACAGAGCGTGATAATATTTCCATTAACTGAATTTTCGGAACGAACTTTAGTAAGATCACGCAAGATTTCACAAAGTTTATACGAACTACAATATTAAATTAAGTGAATCCAGATGTTTTTTATACGAGGTTTTCACCAGGTTTTTGAAGCGTCTTGTTGTACATCACGTTTCAATGTTTTCTAAAAGCATTAAATTTTTTTGACGTGATAACGTCTTATAAATTGATGAATCACCAATCTTATAAATTGATGAAACACCGGCTGCATGCACGAAAAAGTGTAACGTTCCTAACGTTCCGCCTGACCCTGTGCGTGCTTTTCTCGAAAACGGCCCTAACGATTTGGATGAAATTTACTGAAAAGGGATTTTGGGGGGCAAAAAATCGTTTTAGCTAGGTCTCATCTCTCGAAAAAATCGTTTTCATACAAATTTTATCATTATAAAAATCAATTTTTTGACGTATGAAAATACTTAAATATTGTAAGAAGGTTTTGGAATTTTATATAAATAATGAAACAATTGTTTTCAAAATATTATGACAGTTAATCTTTGAGACTTAAAATAAATACGAAAGAAATAAAGTTAAAAAAATTTTATTATTGGTGGTGAGTAATTTTAATAAATAAAATTAACCTAAATTTGAAGCGAAAGATGCAATATCATAGATTCGAATTATTATAGTTATTATAAGGTAAGTAACCTAAATATGGGCACCCCTAAACATTTTGTTGATTAATAGCTTTATTATTCAAGATTAAACTTAAAAAAAAAATACGTTTGTTCTTGAGGTCATAACGAATACAGAATCATAGACAAAATTTGCAAAAACCATTTTTATATTTTCAAAAAATCACACATAAAAAAATTAATCAGGTGTCCATATTAAGAGCATCATGTTCTAAATAGGGGCACCATAAAAAAACTTAAAAAGAAACAATTTAATACCGAAAACAATAATGTAATTCTTAATATTAACTAAAAGAAACTTGAAAACTTGCGATATTAAAAAAAAGTTTAAGTTGCACAATTAAATTTTAGTCATCTTTGGCTCAGTCCACAGCATTCTTCGTGAACCCAAGTCTGGCAAACGGTACACTGCCTCATGTCTTTCTGCTCATCTTCCTTGCAAAGGGTACAGTACCAAGATTCTTTCCGAGGAATTGAAATGCCACTGCACGTTGCTTTATTTAATTTGACGCTTTGTTGTTTGGACTGAGGTGCTTTTTGCTTGGTAATTGAGGCACTGCCCATATTTAGCAATCATTCTAGTGCCCATATTTTGGACATGCCATTACTTAAAAGTTTCGAAGCACACATTTATAATACAGAAATAAATTTAAATGTCTATAGGACCACTTCAAAGTAGAGCTCCTCAGTTTCAATTTCGTGTATAGTAACAATTAATTTTGGTACAAATTCCTTACAAAATAAATTAAAACCTACTTATCGAAAATTACAACCTCACTTTTAACATGTGACATCTTCCGATTAAAAATATTTCTGATTGCCTTCTAGCGAGTAATGGCGGAATTTTTTGTATATTCGCAGTTGTCTAAGATCCCTGCTAAGACGCATGATGCCATCTTTTGCTACAATTGGTTACTAACTGTATTTTTTCACTAGTGCCCATATTTGGGGGAGTGCCCATACTTGGTTAAGGTACCTTATGTAGAAGATAGGAGAAATAGAACATAAATTACGTATTACGGAATACGTTATCACGTAAAAACTATCGTCCGTAAACCGACTTTACAGACAACCAATTTTTTTTTATATTTAACATAGCATTTCTTCGGCACCGGTTAAGAGGAAAAACTGCCTGTAGGCAGTAGTATATCAAGTATTGCACATACCGCTATTAACCTAGCGGTATCTAAATCCTAACCCACTTCCAGATGACCTAGAAAGTTGAAATTTGGCATTCAGCTAGGTAATTGTGTGTATACAAAAGAAAAAAAATCAGAAAACAGTGAATTTTTAAGATTTCATATATTTTCTAAGATATCGATTTTTATTAACACCTAGCGCCTTTTGAATTTGGCTCCTCGCACGGTGCAAGGTGCGCAGGGCGGGCAAGTATTCAATTGTTATAAAATATACATTTATTATAAAAATTCGTACCTACTTGTAACGGCATTTGTTAGGTATTCAATTGTCATATTCACTGGAATACAAAACAGTTCTCTTACTAAATATTTACAATATAATTTTCTTTGTAAATTCTGTGCTAGTTGATTTTAGGTTAGGTTGCAATCAGTAAATATACACTAAAGGCCCCCATACACCTCGTTCTTTTTTGGCAGTTTTAACCGCACGGGCAAAACTGTACGGGTAAACACGAACAACGACCATATCCATACACTAGTGACTAGGCGTTGTTTCGTTCAGTTTTTCTGAAGTAGTTGCATCATCTGATCTGCTTTGATGGATCCTACAACGTACAGAGTCGAACAAAACCCGTCCTTTTTAACTGTGTCGTCACACACACGAGCCGACTTGAACGACACGTTTAAAACGGACGGTTTAAATCAAGTAGCAGCAGATATTTTTGAACGCCGGTAAGAAGGACGGTTTTTGGCCACACACCGACCGTTTTACCCGTGCGGTTAAAACTGCCAAAAAAGAACGAGGTGTATTGGGGCCTTAAGTAATAAATATTCGCAAAAGTTAAAGCGGGCTCTACACTCGCGGCCCAATTGATGTTGGTTTTTTGTCCCGCGACAAAGGGTTCGCGCTTGATTCACGGCGCGCGAACGCGAACGCATCTACACTCGCATTTATTCGCAGTAGCACACGAGACGCAGTCGAGAGTGAGCTTACCTTTCGGATGTACTATTTTTTAATACGCTTTTTTTTGAGAAAAATGAGTGCAACTGCGACGTCGTGGAATAATGAACTTTATCTAACACTGATTGAGTGTTACCAAGCAGAACACATACTTTGGCAGTCCAAACACAAGGACCACAAAAATAAAAATAAGATGCATGATGCTTATACGCGAATCAGTGAAATTTTAAATATTCCTGTAATTGACATTAAAAAGATAATTGTAGTACGCTACAGCACACAACGTCACAGCAGCAGTAACAGTCGCATTGTCGTCCATTTTCCATGAAATCGCGAACGAAACTGCGAAACTTTGCGAGTGTGGATGAACACGTTTTCACGTGGAGTTCACGACGCGAATCGCGGCGTGAATTCGCAGTAAGAATCGCGCGCGAGTGTAGAGCCCGCATAATGAAAATAGTAGTAAGAGTTAAGTTTATTTTATTATTTTTTTCAAAGTAAAACCCAATTGTTTCCTTCTAGGTAGTGCGCTGATAATATTTTTTTCTTTCTGAAATTAGTAGATAAGCATTCATAAATTTTTATCAAAAGTAACTTCTTACGTAATTGTTTTAATTAAATAAATATTTTAACAACTACCGTACAATGAGTCGTACAGTAGAATTAATGGTGGAAGATAAACTTATATTACACCGAATTATTCCAATCAAAAGTCATGATATATACCTAATAATAATTTCTTTTGAAGGAGATTTATTTGGTAGAGGAACAAGTGAAAATAAGTTTTACCAGTGTATCGCTTGTGGCCAACGTTTCGAAAAATATATTTTCATCATCAGGGCCTATGAACATGTAGAATATTCGTTACATATATTATTTATACATTATATTATTATATGAACATGTATAATATTCGTTACATATATTATACATATAATATATGTAACGAATATTCTACATGTTCATAGGCCCTGATGATGAAAATATATTTTTCGAAACGTTGGCCACAAGCGATACACTGGTAAAGCTTATTTCGTTACATATATTATATTATGTATAATATATGTAACGAATATTATACATGTTCATAGGCCCTGATGATGAAAATATATTTTTCGAAACGTTGGCCACAAGCGATACACTGGTAAAGCTTATTTTCACTTGTTCTTCTACCAAATAAATCTCCTTCAATACATATTTTGGAACAAAACTTCTACTAACAATAATTTCTTTATAAAAAGTAATGATATCCCATCAAAAACATAAATGTGAAAAAGGGGGCCAAGTTCAATATTACATATTATACGAAAAGAATTGAGATCTAAAAAGGTGTCAAGTTTTCACTTGACAAGTTTTCGTGTTTTATATTATGATTTATATCTAAACCTCATGTTTATATGTGTGAAAACTTGGCACCTTTTTAGATCTCAATTCTTTTCGTATAATATGTAATATTGAGCTTGGCTCCCTTTTTCACATTTATGTTTTCGATGGGATTCTAATAACACAGATAGTAATCATTGTTTAAACAATTGCTATCTGTACAGTGATCAAATTAAAATGGCAGAGACAACTTATCAATGTGTGCTCTAAAATAATCTTCATTATTTTATTATTGATGAAACAATACTAGAAACATACAAAACATGATAAGATTTTAGAAGTTCCCTCTTTACCCCCCGGCCCCAATTCCACGCTCTTGGTTTAATTGCGTGGAGACATTGGATTGGCAGTACCTAATATTGAAATTAAGAAAAAAAATATTATTTACAGAATTTTTTATTTTGCCCAAAAACAAACTTAAGTTCACGTAATAAAGCCACAATGCCAGTATTAGCAAATACACTTTATTCTCGGCAGGGTTCTGGCATTTCGACCCCAGATTTTATTTTTTTAAATACGTTTACGATAAATCCCGTTTTCTCAATTATTTTACAGTTTCAAAATAGTTTTACACACAAGTAAATAAACCATGTCACAATTTACAAAAAACATTTTTTTTTGACATAACTAAATGAAAAACAGTTTGTGGTGAACACGCGCCTGAAGACTTTGAGAAAACAATGTTCTTTCAATTAAATATATATCGTCTTCATTTCCAAATTAAGTACGCGAAAAATTCATTCAAAGCTAATAATTTTTTAACACAACGTATACTGTATAGTCCAGTTTACCTGTTATTATTTCAATTATACTATTTTTTAAATTAGGCAGATAAATTAATAAATGATAACATACGAAATGTCTATAAAAAGACCACACTTTTAAAATTAAAAATTAATCGTAAGTGGTCATTGTATCTAAAACCTCAACATGAAGGTAAGTCAGGATAACAATGAAAAGTTATTTAGCGTTAATAAATGTAAAATTATATTTTCAGCTACAAATTTTGATATTTGTCGTTTTATTTTTCTACAATGTGAAAACGTCTCCGATAGAATTATACGACAGTTGGACCGAAAATGGTGAAGACACGTCTTCGATCCCATGGCCAGTTTTAAAAAAGATGCATTTACACAGGCCTCCTCCTGTGGAAGTCAAAGCGATACCGAAAACTCTTGCAACGAAATACATTGATCAAAAATTAGATAATTTTGATCCTTTAAATACTGCCACGTGGAAAATGGTAATTAAATAAATCAAAACTAAGTTTTCGCTTCTAAAGATATTTCAAACAATTGATAATTTGACAATAAATAAAATTATCGACCAATTTTTCAGACAATATATTAACAAAAAAATATATAATTAATACATTAACGTTTCAATCCGGATTTGAACCTTCTTCAGAACTGATCTAAAAAATTTAAAAATAATTAATATTTAAAATCTAATCAGCTTTTTATAGAATCTTTCAAAAATTATTAATGATTATCAAAATAATGAAAAAATAATAATTTTTGAAAGATTCTATAAAAAGCTAATTAGATTTTAAATATTAATTACTTTTATATTTTTTAGATCAGTTCTGAAGAAGGTCCAAATCCGGATTGAAACGTTAATGTATTAATTATATATTTTTTTGTTAATATATTGTCTGAAAAATTGGTCGATAATTTTATTTATTGAAGAGTTCAAATCAGACGTTAATCAAAGATTTGAATTGATAATTTGATTTTCTATTTAAGTAAGTACCTATGCATTTTCTATTCATTATTTCCACAATATTTTTTGATGTTATTGAGAAATAACTTTTATAGTACTAACAGACGCTCGAACTTGGTTCGAAGCGGACAACGGATCTGGTCCGCTCCGTACCAAATCTGTTCGTCTGTACAGAAGTCTGCGTGTCCGCCCGGTTCGATGAAATGCACATCGTACTTGGTCCGGTCCGGTACAATATCCGTGCGTGTGTATAGCAGTACGACGGACTTGATACATATAACCGTATAACGACGTCATTGTAATTCAAAACGTTGTGCACAATGCCGGATTTAGAGGTCTGGAGGCCTCGGGGCAACAAAGGAGTGGAGGCCCCCTGGCCCCAAATTATTTTCCAAATAAAATGGACAATTTTTTTCAGTCGATTTTTCCAATAAATAATTTATTGTGAAACCAAGTATAGATTCTTTTATTATTTAACAAACATATAAATATAATCAGAAACAAGAATTATCTAAAAATTAAATTTTAGCATTAACGAACAGAACTTTCCGAGCTGAAATCCAGTTCCCGAAGTAAATCACTTTCAATGCTCAGGAAATTTGATTTTTTTTTCCAAAGTCTCTATTGTGGGGGTCCCTCTTTTGTGGTGGCCCCGGGGCTGTAGCCCCGGTTGCCCTCCCCTAAATACGGCTCTGGTTGTGCAACATGACAGAAATTTTGACAGAACGCGAAGTTCTTGGTGGAGTATTGGTATTATAAAAAGATTTCTCATGTTTGTGGGATCTATCAGATAAGTTATATTGTAACAGAGAAGCGCGTAACAACGCTCTAGAAATTCTTCGGGAGTGTTATTCAAAATATAATCTTCGCTATCAAGCGATTTTATTAACTTCATATGACTAAATTCATCGCGATCTTTCAAATAGAATTTTGCCCACTCCTTTCTTTTCTTCCTTGTTGTTTGTGGGGGCATTAACGTTGCCGCTAGAACAATCGCAATTTTCGCGCGCTTAATCATAGGCATGATTACGTAACTGTGTACACAAGGAGACTGACAGATCCGGTCGTCTGTTGCAAGCAGCGGACTTGATCCGCCGTACCATGTCCGTTGTCGGACCGGACCAAGTTCGAGCGTCTGTTAGTACTATTAGATTTAATTAACTCGTGTTTACAGTGAACACTTCTTTAAAAACGAGGTCAAACTCGTTTCCCTATGTAACGGATTTTCTTACGAAGTTGTAGTATTAGTAACCCTGGTGCCCGACATGGACAACTCAGTCCAGAGTAACTCCGATCAAAACAACTCGCTCAAAATAACTTAGGTTAAAATAACTTTTGTCCAAATCGACTCGGCGGAAAAAGAACTCGGCTCAAAACAACTCCAGGCAAAAACAACTTCGGACGAAATAACCCCGGTTACAATGACTTGTTTATGAGTGAATTTGAGACTACAACTTAAAACTCACATTTTCATGAAGATTGAAAACCATCGCTTTTTTTGATAAAGGGGTATGCGAATTGTCTCGCAGTGAAACGGGAAGGGGCAAATGTGGAGTTTTTAACCGACGAAAAACAAAAACGGAGGAGGTTCTCAATTCGACGCGTATATTTTTTTTCTTTATTTATTTATTTTTTTTTTATTTATGTATGACCACGCATAACTTTTTACAGAGTAGTCCGATTTTGATAATTATTTTTTTTAAAAAAACAATTCCGGGGTGAACGATAAACGGGAATGCGAATTGTAATTTAAATGAAAATAATTTGAAATTCGATTGAATGTAATATTGTGTAATGGGTTGAAATTATTATTGAGGTGTTTGTGCTCTGAGTTGTTTCATCTGGAGATGTTTTG
Organism: Xanthostigma xanthostigma; assembly: GCA_963575645.1. Classification (NCBI taxonomy): domain Eukaryota; kingdom Metazoa; phylum Arthropoda; class Insecta; order Raphidioptera; family Raphidiidae; genus Xanthostigma; species Xanthostigma xanthostigma. The sequence continues at coordinate 23,070,704 of OY754468.1, forward strand.
CCCGCAGTCGTTTTGGTACTGAGTTGTTTTGGTCCTAAGTCGTTTCGTCCAGAGTTGTTTTGTTCAGAGTTGTAGAAAGCAAAGTTGTTTCGTCCGAGTTATTATGACCTAGCACCAGTAACCCTATATAAGCAATGATTCTTTGTATGCATTAGTAGTTTAGTGGTAGAGTGCTAGCCTACCACGCGTCCGGATTGGGTTCAATTACCGTCAGGTGCGCGCAACAAATTGTTGTTTTTATTTTTTTATTATTTTTAAGTAGGTATACTATAGGTATATACAATTTTCGACTAATTTATCAGAAACTAAAACCCGACTACTGAAAAGTACGAAACAAGAAAATATTCTCATCTGAGGATAGCCGTGGTCGTATGGCACCTACCTTAACAAAACAATACATTTTAACAATAGTAAGCGTTCATAAGCTTTAGAGTAAAAGTGCATCACGCTATACATCTAGAGGACGCCATATGACCATATATATGAGGTGGCATACGACCACGGCTAACGTTAGATAAGAATATTTTCTTCAATAAATAAAATTATCGACCAATTTTTCAGACAATATATTAACAAACAATATAAAATTAATACATTTTATTTATTGAAGAGTTCTAATCAGACGTTAATCAAAGATTAGAATATTTTCTTGTTTCATACTATTCAGTAGTCGGGTTTTAGTTTTTGAACTTATTTTTTTTATTATATAGGTACGGTTTATTTTTGTAATAATTATTCAATAAAAAAATGCGTGCACCTTGCCAACCTTTTAGCCTCTAGTCATTATACATAATGGCTAAGCTGGGACACATTTCTTTGTTTTGTTGTGAGCGAAAATCTCGGAGTAAGAGGTTGCGTTGTATTGCGAGACAACACAACAGAGAAATGTGTTTCCAGCTTTAATCGGCCTTGAATAAATACAATTCTATAATTAATATCTCATTTGTTTAGAGATATATGAGCAACGACCAATACTATAAACCTGGCGGTCCCATTTTCATAATGATTGGAGGTGAATGGACAATCATTCCTGGCCATTTGATAACTGGTCAAATGGTCAAAGCTGCACAACAAAACAACGGTTATATGTTTTATCCGGAGCACCGCTATTACGGAGACAGTAGGCCGACAGAGTACGTTTAAAAACAAAAAATTATATCTAAACAGTTAATTTTTTATTCCACTGCGGAACAGCAAAAACAGGGTTTTATTTTTTACACCGTATCTAGGTATGTGGTATTCTTTATACCCTCGAAGCATCCCAATGGCTGCATGGATTTTAATCAGCGAGGTGTCTAGTTTGTTTAATATTGAATTTTAAAAACCATAAAAAATGTAATGATATATATATTTTTTAAAAGACGCAGTGATACAGTCAGAACTGACGTACACATTTTTTGTGCTTTTTAGCAATCTGTCTGTAGAAAACATGAAATATTTGACAACAGACCAAGCGCTTGCTGATTTAGCTTATTTCATTCAACAGAAAAAGCTCGAACTGAACGCTACCAAAGTTATTGTTTATGGTGGATCCTACGCCGGTAATTTGGCTGCGTGGGTAAGAATTAAATATCCCCATTTGGTTCAGGGAGCAATAGCCTCAAGTGCACCTGTTGAGGCTAAAGCTGATTATAAAGGTAAATCAAATCAAAAAGATTCGAAATCACCTCGTTGTAGAAAGTTTTTGTCTTCAATAAAGATTGTTTTTATTAGAAATAATTTCGTTACGGCACAAGAATGTAACGTTTAAATATATAAATACGCAATTAGAATTTGCTGATAAGGCCACTGTACATGAAACTTGTTTTGCGGTTAGATTTAACTATTAATTTTCAAGCGCTGGCTTTTGTGGTGGCTTTTATGTGTTGGCTTCATACGATGCGCGTATTGAAGTTTGCTTTGTAAATGGATTTGGTGCGTGCGCAGTGACAATTAAGTTTTAGCAGTGTCTCTATAGCGGCAAAACTAGCCTCGTGTGCAGCGGCCTTTATATTATAAAACACCCATTGTTGACATTACCAAGTAAAGTAAGAAAAAAATGTTATTCAAAAAATGTCACTGTCGGGACTCAAAACCGTATCATCCACTATCGCGGGGATAGTGGAAGATGTCAACAACAAGATGTTTCATAATATACATGTATAATGTATATATTATTATGCAAAAACATATTTCACTTTTTAATACCTATATTAAAAAATGATTTTATTATTTTTTTTCAACAAGAGTTCTTTGAAGTTGTCAACGACGCGTTAGCCACAGTTGACCAAAAATGTGTTGACAACATTCGAAATGCAACGGGAGAAATCGAAAAACTTTTACTTACCGACGAAGGTGCTGAAAAAGTCAGCAAACTATTCAAGTAAGCACTTTTATATTTATTTAATTTATTTATTATTGAAATTTAAACAATAGAAATTTTATATTTTAACTATAAAAATAACCTAAACGTAAACAACAAATTACTACTGTACAAAACTATTCTGAGACCAATTTTAACTTATGCCTGCCCTGTTTGGAGTTCAATGAGCAATTCAAACTACCAAAATGTGCAACTCCAACAAAAAAAGTCCCTCAGAATAGCAACACGCCTTCCTAAACACACCCCAATCACCCTATTGCATAACACCGTTGACATAATGCCAGTCAAAGATTTTGTGCATGCCGCAACTTTAAAATTCTTTCTAAAATGCAGTTACAGTAATTCCGAAATTATAATCGCAATCGGTAACTATAACCTTACGAGATGTAATAAGCGCATTAAACATATACTGCTCCAAAATTAATGCATCAGTGCATCCTAGAACATCTACATACTTGAGTTTTTTTTACACCTTTTTTCCCATAGGAACAATATAATTATGTAAACCTGTTTATTAATGCATGGATTTACTATGCATTATGCAGTTGGTTGATTTAGTACACTGTAATAAATGTTGTAATTTTCTGTTCTTTTACTATTCTTTGACAATGAAATTTTATCATTATTATTATTATTTATGTGTATAAAACAGGGAAACATAGATCTTCAAATCTTTGATTAACGTCTGATTAGAACTCTTCAATAATAGTATATTGTGCGACTAGTGACAGAAGGAGAAGATTCCATGAGCGTAAAACGCACGCGAGTGGAATATTCTCCTTCGATCAATGGTCGCACATAATACTTTATTCAACTAGCACGAGTAATATGTAATCGGGGCCCTGATAAAAGAGGGAAAAATAATAAATCACCTAATTTATTGACGTACCCACCGCCCTCGATGCACACAAGATGGCCCTGACTTCCGCTGAATTGCGATGCTGTTTTCATATATACAAATCGCTACCGCGTTCCTATTGGTCCAGAAACTATGCAGTAATAATTCATTACCGTACAGTTTCGGCTCGCTACCGCGTTCCTATTGGTCCAGAAACTATGCAGTAATACATTATCGTACAGTTTCGGCTCATTATTAGCATTCTACGCGGTAACATGCAGTAATTTATTATTTCTCCCGAATTTAGCCGGGCCCCGAAATTATATATTACGCGTGTTGAATAAATAAAATTATCGATAATTTTATTTATTGAAAAACATAGATCTTGGTCAGTGAAATAGCAACATATGATTACATACCTATCCGAGTCTACCGAGTAATCGAGTTACTAATCCTATAATATCGAAAATCAGTTTTTTGTTTATTATGATAGTAAACCGCTAACGTCGCAAGTTTATTCCATGAACTGTGACGTCACAAAGCTATAAAAACCACCCGAGTTTGAGGACGTCAGAAACGTATGTCTCAAAATAAAGTGAACAACATTTTATTTGAAGATACGTAGGGCCAGCGTTTTTTAGGGGACCGAAAGTTATGCCTTTTTCACGATCCCGCCCACTCCAGCCTGCCAACCATTGTATTGTTCTTTTAAACAGGGCTTAAATTTTCCAAATACCCTTGAACTGACCTTTACGGCTGTCCATGGGGTTTGAGTGTTACGGGCTTTCCTACTATAAGAATTTTTATGTATTCTGCTATAAATACATACCGTACACGAGTCATTTAATTAATGATATTCTAATGTCTTTTATATAGCATATGCAAAAAATTGGATCGGCATGATCAGGCTACAGTCTCTACTTTTATGCAATCGATCGCAATGACTTACGCCGGAATTGTCCAGTATTCCCAAACTGGTGATCTCGCAAAAGCTTGCAAACCTATGTTGGAAGGCTCCGGTGAACCTATTGAAAAGTTGGCCAAATTTATATCCGGTTCTCAGTGCATAGATCCGTCATATAGCAATGTGGTTTCGTTTTTTAATCAAACTAGTTGGTCTTCCTCGGCTGCAGGTCAATGTGAGTAAAAATACAGGGTAGCGCAGAGGAAACGCATGTTTTTCACCTAAGCATAACATTTTATATTTTCAAGATACTGTTGTTTTAATTACAGGTAAATAAAGTAATAATAATGCACTTTTAAATCAATTATGAAAAAAAATGTCAGTCGAGTGTCGCTCTGCTTTGCGGTCGCACATCTCCAACCGCTCTTGAAAATTGTGCATCACATTTAAAATCATTTCTTGCGATTTCTTGACGAATAGCAATTTTCAGTTCTTTTTGTGGGGTTAACTTAAGTCTTAAAGTGTACGCTAATAAGCCCCGTACGTTACAGGAACTGAAAATTGCTATTCGTCAAGAAATCGCAAGAGTACCACATGAAATGATTTTAAGTGTGATGCACAATTTTCAAGAGCGGTTGGAGATGTGCGACCGCGGAGCAGGGCGACACTCGACTGACATTATTTTCCATAATTGATTTAAAAGTGCATTATTATTACTTCATTTACCTGTAATTAAAACAACAGTATCTTGAAAATATAAAATGTTATGCTTAGGTGAAAAACATGCGTTTCCTCTGCGCCACCCTGTACAAATTGACGTTCATTTTTTAACTAAATTTTGGTAAATAAAAACCGATCTAAATCCATCTTTATTTCAGTACGCCAATGGATTTATCAGACATGTACCGAATATGGTTATTACCAAACATCCACATCAAAAAAACAACCATTTGGTACAAAATTTCCTTTAGAATATTCTACAAAAATGTGTACTGATGTTTACGGCAAAGAGTAAGTATTGCATATAATAGTAATTTATGTATCTAGATCGTATTGAATGATATTGCATACGAACTGTGGAATTGTGTTAAACCGGGCTATTATCGAGTTATATAACAGTCATACTAGTCATAACAGCATTACAATAGAGATACATACTACATTTTTTGCTCGTACCTTCTATAAAATACCTGATTTTCATTAATTCATGAGTATTTATTCAAAGAAAAAAAAGTCATGAACCATAGGCGTACTCAGGGAGGGCAGCTGCCCCCTCTGGATTTTGGGAGACGTCATAAACCGTTTTGCTAAAGATTCTCGAAAACTTCTTTTAAAATAGATGTCTAATAATTTAGGTGTAGGGCAAAACAAGCGCGGGGATCCGGCTTAAGACGTTTATGATTTGCCCACACCCTCTTGGATCAAAAGCTGGGTACACTCATGCATGGAAATGATCAGATTGTCAGAAATGAACACATCCTTGAAAATATCTTCTCGATCTTAGTGATATTTTGATGAAACAGTTTTATCTAGTAAATAAGTAAAGTAAAAAACCGGAAAAATTGATTATTTTTAATGTTTTTACAGTTTTAAAGGGTAAATTCCAAATCTTCCTCCTTGCTAGAAATGTTCAGGTTTTAGAACTTCTTTTCCCTCTAGCCTCTCAGAAAAAATGTAGGCTAAATAATCTTCTTCATTTCTCCAAATGATCAAAAGGTGATTAAAATAGGTGAAGGAGAGCCTCTTCTGAAAACGGCGGGTGATGGGGGAAAACAGTGGTCGCATTTGGTATCAGAAGGTCATTTTACATAAGAATCAACAGGAATGGCTCGAAAAAAATATTTTTGGCCGATCAGTGTAGTGTTTTGTTACTTTTCAGAGTGAATAGCAACGTCCTTGAACAAGGCGTAAATAGAACAAATTTGATATATGGAGGACGCCATCCAGATGTTACCAACGTAGCGTTTATTCATGGGTCAATTGATCCCTGGCATGCTCTTGGAATTCTCGAAGATTTGTCCGATAAGACTCCGTCTTTTTTCGTTAAAGGTAAGCAAATCAAATTTGATCTGTTTTTACGATTTGAAATATTTTCTAATCTTAAATTTCTTTAGGCACATCGCATTGCGCTGACTTGTCAGATAACACGGACAACAAAGAAATGGCCACCGTTCAACAAAACCTACTAAGTTTGATAACGAAATGGTTGAACGAATAAAGTTTGAAGAAATTTTAAATAAAACACTTCGAAACATCGAAAGTCAAAACTTTAATATGATTGTATTTATTTAAAAGTTTATAATTTGTGCAACATTTTTAATTAAAAAAAATATAAAAATATAAAAAGATCACCTTACGTTTAGACAACTGAGTACGTAGGTTTATACCTTCCTAGTTAGCGCTAAGTGTGAAACTAATTTAGACCCACAGATAATTTTTCAGATATGCGAGAAAATATTTAAAAAAAGGCGCAATTGTGTGAACCCTACGTTTCGCTCCGTCGTTCTATCAGCGCTAATAATGTATATTTCACAATATGCTATGTACATAGTCCGAGCGGCCGCGCGACGTAAAGATTGATTCCGATATTATATAGAGCATGAAAATTTTAGAAAAGTTAGAACACATTTTAACATTCTTTAATCTTCAGCAGTCCTCCTGAGCTATACTTCCAATCAGCGCGATAATATTTTCATTCATTTTTGAAACGAGCTTTAGAAATTATCACGCAAGATTTCACAAAGTTTATACGAACTATAATACTAAATTAAGTGAATCCAGATGTTTTTGATTCGAGTTTTTCTCCAGGTTTCGTGAAGCATCTGTTGTACATCAGTTTTAATGTTTCCTGAAAGCATTCAATTTTTTTAATATTTAACATAGCATTTCTACTGCACCGGGTTAAGAGGGACACTGCCTGTAGGCTGTAGTACATCAAGTATTTATTTTTATCCACGACGGAACGGAGAAGGTATATGCGTTTAGGGTGAGAAATTGTTTGTTTGTGCGTGCACTCAAATGTTGCCATTTATCTCGAAAACGGTTCGATCGATTCAGATGCGGGTTTCTGTAAGGCTTTATAATTCATCTGCGATGATTCTTAATAATAATAATAAATAATAAAGTTTATTTATTCCGTTGACGTTAATCAAAGATTTGAAGCTTTACCAATGTTTCGCTAGTGACCAACGTTTCGAAAAATTTATTTTCATCTTCAGGGCCTCAAGCTGGTCAAGTGGTGGTAAATTGTTCTAACAGTGTACATGATCATAATATTATGAGTTAGTATAATTTTAAACATCTTATTATAAAAAATTAATTAAAAAATGTATTCAATTTTTGTAAAAGTGTCACGCGGTGAAAAAATTAAAATATTTATCTAAGAATTTAATATAACCAAATTTGAGAACTTTCTGTGTACTTTTATGTGATACCGATCAAATGTGTGGAACAAGTCAAACATAGAAATTATAATGAGGTAGAAAAAAATTCCTGAATGGAATAGAAAGTGTGCTTAATTAAGAGACGCTTGATGGTCCGTTTGAAACAAGATAGGCTATCAATAGATTTAACATTAGCCGGTAATTGATTATATAGTTTTATAGGCATAGAATTTGAACTTTTAGCAAACAGATTTAAATGGTGCTTCAAAATTGTTAGTCGATCATTATTTCGTAGAAAATGACATGTAGTGTCGCTAACTTTCGAAAATGTGTTAATATTTCTTTAACATACGAGCAATTATAAATATATAAGGAAATTACTGTTAAAATTTTGTGTTTTTTTAACAGAGGGCGGCAAGTCTCTCTATAATTTGAAAACGACATCAGTCTAATTATTCTTTTTTGCATAATAAGTATATCGCCAATACGCGTGGAGTTACCCCAACATACAATTCCATAACTGAGCGTGTATTGGATACAACCGAAGTAATATGTTTTTAATGTATCAATATTTACGGATTTACGTAGATGGCGAATGAGATAGCAGTATGACGCCATCTTATCAGAAATAACATTAATCTGTTTATGCCAATTCAGTTTAGAATCTAGATATATACCTACCTAAGAACTTTTCATCTGATGACTGTTTAATAGACTTGCCATTAAACTTCAATAAAACATTTTGATCTTACTCTCTAGTGCTAAATTGAAGAAAGGCCGACTACAAGTTGTTTAAAACAAGGCCATTGATATGGCAAAATTTTTGCATGTTGACCGCACAAACATTAAGTTTAAGTGAAAGTTTAGGTATATTGTGTGCGAAGGTGGTCACCGAAGTATCATCAGCAAACAGCGTTGTAAAATTATTAGCACCAAGATTGGAAACAACATCATTTATAAATAAGATGAAAAGTAGAGGACCCAGATTACTACCTTGGGGAACTCTAGTTGTAGTGGCTAGATGTTCAGAATAAAATACACCGTTGTCGTTTTTAAGCGTCACCTTTTGTGAACGATCTAACTACTAAGAATTCAACCAGTTACGACAAACTCCACGGATACCATATGACTCTAACTAATTGATTAAAATTACATGAATAATAGTATCAAAAGCTCAACTAAAATGAAAGAAAATACATGCACAGAGTTTTTTACTGTCTAGGCATTCTATTACATATATAATTAACCACTGATATAAGGGCATCTAGAGTAGATAAACCCTTAGTAAAATCGAATTGCCTATTGGATAAAATATTGTGAGCATTAACAAAATGTAACAATCTAGAATAAAAAGCTTTTTCATAAATTTTTGAAAAAGCTGACAGAAGCGAAACTGGTCTGTAATTATTAATGACTGAACGATCAGCTTTCTTTTGAATGGGTACTACAACAGACAGTTTGAGAAGAGAGGGAAATAAACCCTCTTCGAACGATTGATTTATTAAACTAGATAAAGGAAATGCAATAAACTCTGCTACATGTAATAGTAAAGAACATGGAATACCATCAGAACCTGCAGAGCTCTTACTTGCTATGTTGCGAATGTATCCAATAATTTCTAAAGAATCGACAGGTGTTAGAAATAACGAAAACATGTTTTTAGTAGGACAATTAATTTGATTATTTGATTGACCATTTGTCAATAAGTCAGAAACAGACGACACAAAATAGTTGTTAAATTTCTCCGCTGCGTTATTGATAGCAAAATATTTTCCATTACCATCGGAAAAAGACGATGGATGAGATAGACGTTACGATGGTAACTGGCCAGGGAGCGCTGCCCAGCAAAGAAAAAAACGATTGTTGCCATTTATCTCCGACCGATTCATATGCAGTTTACTGTAGAACGTTTGTAATTCATCGGCGATGGTTCTTAAATAGATGTTACGGTGGGTAGCTACAATAATATTTTATAAGAAATCTCTAAAAAGTTTATAATAACAAACAAAAATAAAAAATTTGAAAAAAACCCGACGGATGTAAACGTCGTAATAGAAAAAGGATTAAATAAAATTTTAAACCACCCCCATTCGTTCTTTTACACCCGGGTGAAACCGGACGGGACCGCTAGTGCACTAATAAAACTGCACATCACCCTTTTATTTACTCTATTTTTTCTCGCAGCTAAACTATATCACTGCATTTTGATCGATTTTTGTTGCGTGAATGTCAAATTTCTCATATTTTATGACAGACTTTTTTACATTTTCAAAAATCAACTTCTATTTATATATATAATGTTTTAACGGTTTTTTCGATTATACTCTAGTTTATGTATATTTCTTGTTTGAAAACTGATTCTAACTGATAACACATATAATATTCATTATTTAGACAATTGTTATCTATACAGTGATCAAATTAAAATGGCAAAGACAACTTATCAATGTGTGCTCTGAAACAATCTTCATTATTTTATTATCGATGAAACAATAACAGAAACATACAAAACATGATAAAATTTTGGAAATTCATCAATCAATAATCTTGAAGTTAATGTGTTTATTGTTTTATCTGTTGTACTGTCCCATGCAGAATAAAAATGTTTGAATTACAGCATTATAAATAAGCAGCTTGTTTTTAACATTTAAGTTTGATTTTTTATTAAAAATGGGAAACAGTCGAACCAAAATTCCAGTTGCTTTATCCACCTGCTGTTAGGTGTGGTATGTGAATAGAAATGTTTTATCTATAAAGATTCCTAGGTATTTAACTTGGTCTTTCCATTCGATTTCTTTGTTATTTATTTTTATATTGGTCCTTATTTCTGGTCTTCGTTTAATTGAGTGGAGTTGGATTGATAGTAATATTGAAATTTATAAACAAACATTATTTTATGGATTGTATTAAGGGGCAATTTTTTTTATTTTGTCCAAAAACAAACTGAAGTTTACGTAATAAAGCCACAATGCCTGTATTAGCAAATACACTTTAATGTCGTCAGGGTTCTGGCATTGGAAAACGAGCTTTTATTAGTGTATTTGCCATAAGGCACTTACAGTTGGCGTCGGTGGGATGGCGGGACCTAGGGGTCGAACCAAAATTTCTCGACGTTTCATAGCCTCCTAAACACTTTAGCACCATTTTTTACTTTCGAAGGAGTTAATTGATTTGAACGAAATTTGGTCCACATGTTGGAATCTATCACCGAACGAGGTTTATTTAAAATGGGCCCAATCAGGCCACTATAAGGGTAGGTTTTAGGGGTTGAAAAATATTTTTGGGCCCAAAAATACCGAAAAAATGCTTCGAAACGTTTCAAAATTGAAATTTAATCCATTAGTAAAGATAAAAACCGGACTTTAAAATTTTATAAAAACGTTAGTTTGTAGATATGGATTTACTTAGTGAAGGGTGAATTTAATTTGCTAAATTGATAGTAATATTGAAATTAAGAAAAAAATTTTATTTTAAGGGATGTCTTAAGGGGCTAAAATTTGTGTTTTGTCCAAAAACAAAAGGATTAAGTTCACATAATAAAGCCACACAGCCTATATTAGCAAGTACACTATATTGTCGGCAGGGTTTTGCACTGCGACCCGAGTTTTTTTTTTTTTTAAATAAGTTCAAGAAAACTCCAGTTTTCTCAATTATTTTACAACGTGTTTCAAAATAGTTTTACACATAAAAAGTCACAAAACATGTCACAATATACCTACAATAAACTTTTTTTTACATAACCAAATGAAAAACAATTTGTAGTGAACACGCGCCTGATGACTTTGGGAAAACATTTTTTTTTTCAATTAATTATATATATCTTCGATATCCAATTAAGTACGCAAAAAATTAATTCAAAGCTAATTATTTTTTTACCACAGTGTATACTGTATTGTCCAGTTTACCTATTATTATTCAATTAATCTATTTTTGAATTAGGCTGATAAATTAATAAATGATAACATACGAAATGACTATAAAAAGTTCATGGTTTTAAAATTAAAAATAAATCGTAAGTGGTCACTGTTTTTAAAACGCCAAAATGAAGGTAAGTCAGGATAACAATTAAAAGTTATTTATCGTTAATAAATTTTGTAAAATTATATTTTCAGCTTCAAATTTTGATATTCGTCGTTTTATTTTTCTACAATGTAAAAACTTCTCCGATAGAATTATACGACAGTTGGGTCGAAAATGGTGAAGACCCGTCTTCGATCCCATGGTCAGTTATAAGAAAAATGCATTTGCATAGACCTCCTCCTCTGGAAGTCAAAGATATCCCAAAAACTCTCGCAACAAAGTACATTGATCAAAAATTAGATAATTTTGATCCTTTAAATACTGCCACATGGAAAATGGTAATTAAAAAAAAATTCTCGTTTCTAAAGATATTCCCAATAAAAATTTAGTTTTCTATTTATAAGTAGGTACATTTGGTATTCATTATTTCCACAATATTTGATTTATTCATGTTATTTAGAAAGAATTTCTATATTTAATTAAGGTAGTATGAGCACCAAAGCAATTTTAAATAAAAGGCTTGATTTTTTTATATTAGGGGGGTTGCCCGATTATTTAAATAAATAAATGACTTCAAAAGTAGGCATATTTAACATTGGCTTTATGGTAAAACGGTAGATGGATGATATGTTTTCATTGATTTCTCCAAAACTAGTCGGTGGAAATAAAAAAAAAAACTATTTAAATTAAAGTTAAAACCTTAATAAATTATTGAAAACAAAAAAAAAACCGTTGTGCCCGACTAATTAAAAAGATGTTTAATTAAAAAGAATAAATATCTTTTTAATTAGTCGGGCTTTTTTTGTTTTCAATAATTTATTAAGGTTTTAAGTTTAAATCAAATAGTTTTTTTTATTTTTTTATTTCCACCGACTAGTTTTGGAGAAATCAATGAAAACATATCATCCATCAACCGTTAAATATAAAAGAAAACAAGCCTTTTATTAAAAATTGCCTTGGTGCCCGTACTACCTTAACTCGTTATGTTTCAATTATACCTACATAGTTTATTTTTGAAATAATTAATCAATAAAAAATGCGTGCACCTTGGGAACATTTTAGCCTCTAGTCACTATGCTTAATGCCTAAGCTGGAGGCACATTTCTCTGTTCTGTTGTAAGCGAAAATCTCGGAGTAAAGAGTCGCATTGCATTGCGACTAAACACAACAGAGAAATGTGTTTCCAGCTTTAATCGGCTTTGGATAAATACATTTCTATAAATTTGAAATTAATTTCTCATCTTTTTAGAGATACATGAGCAATGACGAATACTACAAACCTGGCGGTCCAATTTTCATAATGATTGGAGGTGAAGGGCCAATCAGTCCAGCTCATTTGATAGCTGGTCAAATGGTCAAAGCTGCAAAACAGAACAACGGTTATATGTTTTTTACGGAGCATCGATATTACGGAGAAAGTAGGCCGACAGAGTACGTTTAAAAACATAAAATTATATTTAAGGTAGTACGAGCACCAAGGCAACTTTAAATAAAAGGCTTAATTTTTTTTTAATATTTCGGTAGATGGATGATATGTTTTCATTGATTTCTCCAAAACTAGTCAATGAAAATTTAAAAAAACTATTTAAATTAAAGTTAAAACCTTAATAAATTATTGAAAACAGAAAAACCCGTTGTGCTCGACTAATTAAAAAGATATTCAATCTTTTTAATTAAATATCTTTTTAATTAGTCGGGCACAACGGGTTTTTTTTTTGTTTTCAATGATTTATTAAGGTTTTAACTTTAATTTGAATAGTTTTTTTTTAATTTCCACCGACTAGTTTTGGAGAAATCAATGAAAACATATCATCCATCTACCGTTTTACAATAAAGCCAATGTTAAATATGCCTGCTTTTGAAGTCATTTATTTATTTAAATAATCGGGAAACCCCCCCTAAAATTTTCAGAATTGGTTTAGACTTAGTCCAACTTCATATAAAAAAATCAAGCCTTTTATTTAAAATTGCCTTGGTGCTCGTACTACCTTAAGAAGTTAATTTTTTACTCGATTGCGCAACAGCAAAGACATCTGGGATTCTTTATACCCTCGAAGCATCCCAACACGCGGCTGAATGGATTTTAATCAGCGTGTCTAGTTAGTTTGTTTAATATAGAATTAAAAATAAAAACATTAAAAAATGTGTACAATGATATATTTTTTAAAAGACGCAGTGATACAATCAGAACTGCCACACACATTTTTTTTGTGCTTTCTAGCAATCTGTCTGTAGAAAACATGAAATATTTGACAACAGACCAAGCGCTTGCCGATTTAGCGTATTTCATTCAACAGAAAAAGCTCGAACTTAATGCAACCAAAGTCATTGTTTATGGTGGATCGTATGCCGGTAATTTGGCTGCGTGGGTAAGAATTAAATATCCCCATTTGGTTCAGGGAGCAATATCTTCAAGTGGACCCGTTGAGGCCGAAGCTGATTTTAAAGGTAAATCAAATAAAAAAGATTTAAAATCAACCCTTTGTAGAAAGTTTTTGTTCACTAAAGATTGTTTTTTCTGACTTGTAGTTTCGTTACGGCACAAGAATGTAACCTTTAAATATACAAATACGCAATTAGAATTTGCTATTCAGGCCGCTACACACGAGACTTGTTTTGCCGTTAGATTCCTTGCTAGATTTAACTGTTAGTTTTCAAGCTCTGGCTTTTGTGATACATGTATTGAAGTTTACTTTGTAGTTGACTTTGGTGCGTGCGCAGTGATAATTTGTATGTTAACAAAACTGAACGTTTACTGTTTCTGAACAGAACACACACTACGGTGCGAACTGCTATGGAACATTGTTTGTTTGCGTTTGTCCGTGTCGTTCACGTATAACAAGATGCTGTTTCCTGTTGCTCAAAGCAAGAATAATAGTTCCGTTTCTAATTTTGAAATATATCTTGTGAGCTCGCAGGCGAGCCCGCAGTGATGTTGTTTCCATCTTCGTAATCCGCACGGCAGTCAGCCTAAGTCCCAGCAGTGTTTCTAGCGGCAAAATTAGCCTCGTGTGCAGCGGCCTTTATATTATAAGACACCAATTGGTGACATTACAAAGTAATATAAGAAAAAAATTATTATTCAAAAAATGTCACTGTCAGGAAACCCGTATCTTCCACTATCGCGGCGATAGGGGAAGATGTCAACAACAGGATGTTTCATAATATACATGTATATATTGCAAAAAACATACTTCACCTTTTAATATATTAAAAAATGATTTTATTAATTTTTTTTCAACAAGAATTCTTTGAAGTTGTCAACGACGCGTTGGCCACAGTTGACCAAAAATGTGTTGACAACATTCGAAATGCAACGGGAGAAATCGAAAAACTTTTACTTACCGACGAAGGTACAGAAAAAGTCAGCAAACTTTTCAAGTAAGCACTGTTATATTTATTTAATTTATTTGTTATTGACATTGAAACAATAGAAATTTTATGTATCTAGATAGAGAAACATAGATCTGCAATATATGATTACATACCTATCCCAATCTACCGAGTAATCAAGAACTTACTATTCCTGTAATATAGAAAATCAGTTTTTTTGTTAATTATGATAGTAAACCGCTAACGTCGTCAAATTTATTTTATGAACTGTGACGTCACACAATGAAAGCGGTGTTCTGTGCCACATGATTTTCTTATATTTGTAACGCAAAAAGCTATAAAAACCATCCGAGTTTGAGCAGGTCAGAAACGTAAGCTTCAAAATAAAGTGAACAACATTCTATTCGAAATAGAACGACCGGTTTTTTAGGGGACCGGAAGTTATGCCTTTTTCACGGTCCCGCCCACTCCAGCCTGCCAACTATTATATTGTTCTTTTAAACAGGGCTTAAATTTCCTAAATACCTACCCGTGAACTGGCCTTTACGGCTGTCCATAGGGTTTGAGTGTTACGGGCTCTCCTACTATTAGAATTTTCATGTGTTCTGATATAATTACCTACCGTATACAAATCATTTAATTAATGATCTCCTGATGTTTTTTATGTAGCATATGCAAAAAATTGGATCGGCATGATCAGGCTACAGTCTCCACTTTTATGAATACGATTGCAGACACTTACACCCGATTTGTCCAGTATGCCATAAGTGGTGTTCTTGAAGAAGTTTGCAGACCTATGTTGGAAGGCTCCGATGAACCTATCGAAAAGTTGGCCAGATTTGTATCCGATTCTCAGTGCACAGATCCATCATATAGCAATGTGGTCTTGTTTTATAATCAGACCAGTTGGTCTTCACCGGCTGCAGGTGGAAGTGAGTACAAAAATATAAATTGATATCCGTTTTGCAATTAAATTTTGGTAGATTTGAAAGATTTGCGTCTACTGCATATTATGCTGGGTCTGATGCATTTTGTATTACGTAAAACACAACCTGAGTACTTATATGAGCGATTCAGCTATCTTACTAAGTTTTATAATTATCAGACCCAGAATAACTTACCTAGTCTTAGTTATTCCATCTTGCCATATAGCTCTGGGATCCAAAAAAACGGAATAAACTGCCAAGCGGTATAAGATGCATTAAAAACAAATATTAAATTATTAAAATAAATAAATATATGTAAAGAGATGCTGCTGGAAATATAATTATTCCAAATTTTTAAGTTTTTATGGCTATAAATTTAGTAATTTTATGTTTCATGCTGTTTTGTATATTATTTTATACATGTATATTTTATCAGAGAGGGTATGTTGAAACGGCTTGGGCTACTCATGACCCTAAATAAAGTCGATTATTATTATTATTACCTTGTTCCATCTTTATTTCAGTACGCCAATGGACCTATCAGACATGTACCGAATATGGTTATTACCAAACATCCACATCAAAAAAACAACCATTTGGTACAAAATTTCCTTTGGAATATTTTACAAAAATGTGTACCGATGTTTACGGCAAAGAGTAAGTATTGTATATAATAGTAGCTTATATGTATCTAGATCGTAATGAATTATTAGTCATACGAGTCCTAAAAGACTTACAATAGAGATACATACTACATTTTTTGCTCGTACCTCCTATAAAATGGCTGATTTTCATTTCATGAGTATGTATTTAAAGAAATGTAGAGTCATGGAAATGAACAAATTGTCAGCAATGAACACATCCTTGAAAATCTCTCCTCGATCTTAATGATATTTTGATGAAACAATTTCATCTAGAAAATAAGTAAAAAAGTTGCGAAAAAAACGGAAAAATCGGTAATTTTAATTATGTTTTTACAATTTAAGAGGGTAAATCCCAAATCTGCCTCCTTGCTACAAATGTTCAAGTTTTAGAACTATTCATCCCTTTGGCCTCTCCGAAAAAAATGTAAAGGCTAAAATAATCTACTTAATTTCTCCAAATTATCAAAAAGTGATTAATATAGGCGGAGAAGAGCCTCCTTCGAAAACGGTGGGTGATAGAGGAAAACGGGGTAGGTACATATTCGGATTCAGCAGGTCATTTTACATAAAAAATCAGCAGGAATGGCTCGAAAAAAAATTGTTTGCAGATCAATGTAATCTTTTGTATTTTTTTCAGAGTGAATAGCAACGTCCTGGAACAAGGCGTAAATAGAACAAATTTGATATATGGAGGACGCCATCCAGATGTTACCAACGTAGCGTTCGTTCATGGATCAATTGATCCCTGGCATGCTCTTGGAATTCTCAAAGATTTGTCCGATAAGGCGCCGGCTTTTTTCGTTAAAGGTAAACAAATCGAAATTTGATTTTTTTTTACGATTTTAAATATCTTCGAATTCCTTTAGGCACATCACACTGCGCAGATCTGTCAGATTACGCAGACAACGAAGAAATGGCCACCGTTCAACGAAAACTACAAAATTTGATAACGAAATGGTTGAACGAATAAAATTTGATTTAATTTTAAATAATAATTATAATACATTTTGTCATTTTGACTATACAGTAGGTATATGACAAGTCGCAAAGCAGATAGTATAATTTACAAAGCAGATTATATACCTAGTTATAAAATCAGATACTTTATAAAACATTTGAGATAATAAAAATTTCTTTACAGCTTTAATAAATTTATTTAGATCTTTATTTTTTTTAATTTCACCTAGTAAACAGTTGTAAGCTTGAGTAGCGCTAACCATAAAACCATCTTTTAAAACTTTCAACCTATGCTGAGGTGTTACGTAGCAGTCATTATGACGCGTATTATATTTATGTATTTGGTTAAAGGTGCTTACTTCAAGCTTACTTATGTGGGTTTTGAAAAAGGTTAAAATTTTTAATATATAAATACAGGCAATGGGCAATATTTGCAACTGTACGAATAAATCTTTGCTGTGATGCTGCTGTCCAACGCCACATGTTATTCTCAATGCTCTTTTTTGCATCACAAAAACGTTGTCAAGTTGAGACCTACCCCAGAAGATGATTCCGTATGTGCAATGGCTTAAAAAATGGGCATAATAGACTATTATAAGAGATTCCATTCTCTTTATAGGCTTGAGTCTTCGTAATAGATAACAAGCTTTACTCAATTTGACATTTAGATCCATAATGTGATGATGCCAGATAATTTTCTGATCTATCGTAACTCCCAGAAATTTTAAGGTTTCAACTTGACGAATTGTACCGGAGTTTATTAAATAATAATAATAATAATGCATTTATTTAAATAAAACCTCAGAGAGGTGATTAAAACGTCAAACATAGGTACATTAAATCTTACATAGTTACATTAAAATAGTTATAAAAATAGTTCGTTTGTATTATAAAACATCTTTTCAATAAGCAAGTCTTTAAGTTTTTTTTTAAATTTAATTAATGGCAGTTGGCAGATATTAGAGGGTATATGGTTATATATTTTGATAGCCATATTGTGGGCGCTTTTATCGATTTAAGTTCTACTCGTGAAAGGTTTATACTTATTTTGGCACTGTCTGGTTTGGTGGTCATGCAGTCTGGAACATTTCGGGGTATTGTTTAACTATTAATGCTGATTCATATATGTAGATGGATGGTAATGTTAAAATTCTATTGTTTTTGAAATATTGGGCACAGGAGTCAGTCTTCTTTAGGTTGAATATAGCTCTTATACATTTTTTTTTATTCTAAATATTACAATGACGTAGGTGCATTGCCCCATTGAGTTATACCATATCTTAGGTTAGAAAATACATATGCATAATACGCTATGATGGTGGTTTTCAAATCTGTCATATATGTATAGAACAGTATACACTTCAGAACATCAAAATCCAAAACTTTAACACGATTGTCTTTATTTAAAAGTTTATAATTCGCACAATATATTCAAATAAAAAAATTTAAAAATCCAGACATATAGTTTCATTGAAAAAATCATTTTATGTTTGTACCAGTGGGTTCGTAGGTTCGTGCCTTCCTACTTTAGGTCTAAAGTGTGAGGTTAATTTAGACCGACTGACATAAAACATAAGAAAATATCCTAAAATTGTGCATTATCTGATCCCTACATCCCGTCTTGTCATTCGATCAACGCCAATAATGATCTTTCATATTATGCTATGTAAATCGTCCGAGCGGCAGACGTAAAAAATGATTCCGATTTTATAGAGCATGAAAATTTCAGAAAAGTTAAAACACATTTTAACACTCTTTAGTCTTCAGCAGTCCTCCTAAGCTATATTTCCAATCTCGACACAGTGCGATAATATTTTCATTAACTGGATTTTCGGAACGAACTTTAGTAAGATCACGCAAGATTTCACAAAGTTTATACGAACTATACAATATTAAATTAAGTGAATCCAGATGTGTTTGATCCGAGTTTTTCACCAGGTTTCGTGCAGCATCTGTTGTACATCACGTTTTAATGTTTGTTGAAAGCATTCACATTTTTTAAAATTTAGCATTTCTCCTACACCGGGTTAAGAGGAAAACTGCCTGTAGAACATGAAGCTTTTTTATTTTATATCAACTTTTCCCATATAATGACAGATAAGTGGAATTCGGAAATTAAACTTTAAAATATTTTTGCTATTTTCTAAAACGTAAACCGAATACCCTGTGAATAAGCGCGGACACTTTAAAAACTTCTTAGTTTTCTAATAATTCTACAGGGTAAACTCTATATAGCGGACTACTTTTCACGAAAAACTCCTTAAAATGTAGAAATTGCTAAGGTTTGTTTGGTTTACATTTTTACACTTTATATCGCGTAACAACAACTCTCAATAGCGAAACAATGACGTCATTATATAGACCCCAGCAAAGGGATTCTTAGAAAAGTGTTCATTTGTTTGTTGTAATTATTAGAAAAAATATTTTTATTTAACGAAGATGATTCCACTATATCCCAAGATATATGAATAAAATACGACGAAAGATACAATAATTAAGATACTGGCATAGTAAAAAACGACAAAGATAACAGATTAAAATTTTGTTATGTAATTTTTTTTTACTGAATTTAGTCAAAAAAAAACACTTATTCGTAAAATTATATTGTTTTCTTTTACCCTCTGTTTAACGAAAACTTTATAACGCAATAAAATACCCAGTCCCTTCGATTTCGCTATATAGAGTTTACACTGTATTTATGAATGTAGGTAATAATTTAACACTACAGATCACCGTTTATTTACCTTATCTCTCAATTTTTCTAGCAGCCAAACTACGTCATTGATCATCATTTTGTTCGATTTTTTTGCGGGTATGTTATATGGCAGAAAATTGAATTCTCACGCAGCTTCTTATATAGTATGAAAGGCTTTTTTAGTTTTTCAAAAATCAACTTCGATTTGTTACTAAAACCCCATTTATACACTCATTAGTTAAAACGGTTTTTTCGATTATTGAAAGATAGAATTCTACAAATAAAATTTGGCTAGCTTGTAAATTGACGTTTGTATATTAAGGTGTTTATTTATTTTTTTTTGTCCCATTGGTTTATGTTTAAGCATTGGGCCTAAAAAAAATTCAACTACTGAACACATTTCAGTGAATTTAAATAGGGTTCCGGTCTGATAGTAAACAAAGCGAATAAAATATAAACCAAGGCGATTCGACCAAAATTGCGATCTGTTGAGTTCGGATGTACGTACATACGTACAGAACAAACGACAACTGGTGTTCGTGATTTTCAATTACAATTGTAGTAGTAGTTATGAATTCGAATCGATCAAAAGTGGTCCTGGTTTACAGAACAAAATCTCCTTTTTTCAAAAAGCTACAATTTGAATGGATTTAATGTGAAATTAACTTAGATATAACTTTTTGTATGAACGAAAGCCAGCTTTGACGAGCAAAGCGATAATAGAGCACATACCGCTGGTTTAGCAGTTAGAATATTACTTTGTTTAAATCATATTTGCACTAAAAGGCCACTTCTTTTGGCTCCATTCTCATTCTAAATTCATCATATTATTATACATTTACTACTACGTCAGACATGCCAAATAATGCGTATAGAATTATTATAAACTTAGAGGAGAATTTATAATTTTTTTTTGCACAGTGAAAAGGGGAAGGTGTTTTGGGGAGTTCTTTAAAAAAAATACGGGATCGTGTCGATGCGATGGCGTTTTTTGGCGCAGTGAAAAGGGGAGGACGTTTGGGGGGAATTCTTTAAAAAACAATTACGAGGTCATGTCGATGCGATGGCGTTTTTTTGTGCAGTGAAAAGGGGTGGGCGTTTGGGGGGAGTTTTTTAAAAAACAATTACGGGGTCGTGTATGAAGAGATGACTTCTAGACTGTTTCTATCAAAAACAATGTTATGAAATAAAATTAAAATGTTTTTAAGCAACTCTTAGACGTCGATAAGAAAAGGAAAAATATTTTTAAAAAATTGTAGGTTGAATCAACGCATACAGAATATAGGTAACGCAGGAAGATTCGCAGGTATATCACGGTATATGCAATGTAGCAGGAAAGGCGTAAAACACGCACGACCGCCTTCGGATGCGTGACTGGGATTCCTGCTAGACTTTGCTGTAGGTAGTGTACTACTGCTACAGTGAAATCCCTTCAAATCGAGTCACTTGTGCATTGTGAATGTCTCACGGGTAGAAGAACACAATACACACCAATGATTTATTGATGATTTCACGAGAATTTATGATTATGGATTTTTACCACAAAGAGTCTTTTGTTTTATCATTGCAACACTAGAAAACTTCCAATCAACTTAATCTAAGGTTCAATCTCATAATTCTTTATATTTTACTACTAGCGTTTTATCCGGGTGCAAAACTGTTCTGGAAATATTATATTGACCTTCCCATCTACACAGAAAAATTATCAAAGTACATTGTTTTGATGAATCTCTAAAGATTTAGTCAGCGTTAACCATAAGCGTACGAAAACAGTTTTTTTTTGACAAAACACCGTCATAGTTCAGCCATTTTGTATAAAATATTTCCAATTATATACAGAAACCTTCATCGTTAATCGCTCTTTCAATTAGTGAAAACAGTATGAAAATCTGTTCTGTAGTTTTTGAGTTTATTGCGTTCAGGCAGACAGACGAGGCGGGGGTACTTGTATTATATATATACTCGTATATAGATATTATTGATGGCTTTGTAAATAAGTTTACATTGATGATAAAATATTCAAGAAAATAGATAGTTTCCATTTTTTTAAAATCATCTTTTATTAGTACTAGCCCTTATAAATTCAAAGTTAACCCTGTAGTTATATAACTAGTGACGTAATGGGTTTTATTACGACGAGATGTGTCATTATGTTTAAAACGAGTTGTGATGCCAATAGACACGTGGCATATATGGTATATTTAGCACGTACCGCCTGTTGGAACAATATAATTATATAAAGATGGCTGCACAAAAGACCGGTTTTGCCGCTATAAAATTGGCTGCTAGGTTTCAAGCGTGCTTTGTCCGTTTCACACGATGCGTGTTTTAAAGCTGACTTTGTCGATGGGTTAGGTGCGCGCGCAGTGGCAGTTCGATTGTTAACAAAAGTGAACGTTTATTGTCTCTGAACAGAACTCACACACTATGATCGTTTGTGAACGTTTGCCCATGTCGCCCACGTGACGAAATACTGTTTTTTGATTGGTTCTTGCTCAAAACAAGTAGAGAAATAAGCACGAAAAATAGCCTCGATTCTAATTTTGAAATCCAACTTGTAACCACGAACGCAAGCCAGCAGTGACGTCATTTTCATCCTCGTAGCAACGATTCCAGTGGCGAAACCAGTCTCGTATCCAGTGACATTAACACACTGTGCCACGGTGTGTCAAAATGGCAGACCAGAATCAGTCTCGTCATCAACCCTTTTTACAAAAAATTGAATATCCCCGTTCAATTTAAAGATATCAAAATTATTTATTTAGCATTTTTAACGTTATCTTCATTTTCATGATGGACACTAGCATTACTAGTAGTTATGTGTCCACATAACTCTTTATTGGGAGCTGGCTCCGTGCGCTCCGCTCACTAAAAAGAGTCGCTCAGAGCGAGTCGTTCAAAGGAGCGACACTAGACAGTACGCACTACACAAGAGTGCAGATTGCAGTGTGAACTGTCATCATGCATGTTTAGGAGTCGCTTAGCATTGCACAGCACAATACACACACTCAGCTCTGAGCTCATTTTCATATGAGTCTGATCTTAATATATTATTCGAATTTCGAATAAACTATAAAGTATAATAAAAGCTTAACAATAATAATGTTCATTGTTACAATATTATATCTTTGTCAACGACGTCAATGTGAATGGTTTAATAAGAATAAACGACTCGCTCAGGAGCAACACATCACTAATTACTAGTATTTTCGTTACTGAAAATATTCGATTCTACTCTGACAACCCATCCCTGTTTCTATGGATATACAACTCAAACCAAACGCATATAGAGTGGCGACAGATGGACTGAATTGTGTAGCACTTTGTAGCCTAAAGTACACTCTGTGTTTGTATGTATGGGCGTGTGTGTGTATTCAATGCAAGCGATGTTTCTGTCCCAGCGGGTGGCAGAGCAGTTTGGTCGGGGTTTGAGGTGGAAACGTCGAGGGCGGAGGTTAAAGGCGGTTCCAGTAACGATTTCCGACACTCATTTACTTCGACAAGCTCTAAACTTGTTTTAATTATACTAACTTTATAAACGTTTAACGCGCGCGCGCGCTTTACAGTGTCTACATAATGTACAATACTGCAAATGCTATAGTGTGAACACGACTAGACTTTATTTCAAACAGCGCAGTGTTAAGGCCGCTGCACACGAAGCTGGAAACTCTGATTGGATTTCTGCTGGCCGGAAAGCTACCTACGAGACTGGAAGAGACGTCACTGTGGGCTCGCCTTCTAGCTCAAAGATAGATTTTTAAGTTCAAATAGGGGCTATTTTTCTTGCTAGGTCCTTTGCTTGCTCTGAGCAAGAACCAGTCAGGAAACAGTATCTTGTCACGTGGGCGACATGAACAAACGCCCTCAAACAAACATGGCGTCATTTTGATCAGAGTCAAACAACAAACACATTTTGCTCTATGTTTATATCTGAACTGTCACTGCGCGCGCACCAGATCTATCCATAAAAGAAGCTTGAAAAGACGTCTCGTGTGAAGCAATCACATAAAAGCAATTAGGAAAACCAGCGCTAGAAAACTAGTCGTATAATCTATGAAGGAATCTAGCGGAAAATCCAGCCTCGTGTGCAGTGGCCTTTACTGTTTACATAACGAATGTATAAATTGTTTGATGTATAAACGCCTTTATTGGCGAGTACAAAATTTTTGCTGGTGAACGCGGTGAAAATTCACGCAAAGCTTCTGTGCCAGTTATAATCTACCCTCCTTGTCCTTGGTTAAGGTTATTTGGTTCTCACCAACGAGATGTGTTCAGCGTCTTGCGCACCAGAGCTGAGTTTCGCTGATACAAATAGTTTAATATCACAAGAAATCAATACAAACTGTAGCTTTGCGAAAAATGGAGATTCTCCAGTTCCATAAAAAGTAGCATGTGTGCGCTTGCTCTTATTTACAATAAAAAATTCACATTCGATTTTTTGAAACTCGCGCTGCCATAGCGCCGATTTAACGCTGGTTGGAACGGAGATTACGGCACTACACAGTACGTTCAGAGTACGTACACTACGCACTTTAATGACTGTTTCGAATGTTTATTCTAAAATGTACTTTAAACACTAGTGTGTTCATGGGATGGGGGAAATCGATAAATGCAACGAAAGGATGATTGAAAATAGTAACATTTTTTTTATAATGTAGCAGTAGACTTGGACTATGCATTTTGTTGCGAACTTACACAGCCCAATAGAAATTGAAAAAAAAGTTAATGATGCAAAAAACATTAATAAAAAGCAATAATATATGTAATCGTTTAATAGGAAGCGCTAATAAACTGTCAAATACTAGCCCTGGCTAATTAATTGTTAGAGTAAAGGCCATTTTGTTAATAAAAAAAAACTGTCAATTGAAAACGGCTTGTGTTAAAATTAAACAGCAAAAAAACACACTAAGAAAATTAGAATAAGAATTTGTATTTAAAAAAAAAATAATATAATTTTTATATAGTCAAAAAACATAAAAGGAACATCTAAAGGGCGTCCTTGTAGATACATCTAGCACCTTTGCAAAAAAAAACATTTAATTATTGCCCTGTTTAAATGCAAAAATATAACACAAAAAAGTAAATATACGAACCACTACAACTGAGCTTAAATTAATTCAGATTATTTTTTTTAACAGCACCAGTGCAAGCGTTTCAGTCGTCGTTTACTATACAGGGTGAGTCAGACCACCCGTATCAGTCGTTTTTTTCGAAAACGGTTAGTCGTAGAGAGTTGTGTCAAAAATCTGTATTATAAAAGCCCTAATGAAGAATCGAATGGTGATATTTTTCCCCCCCGGAAAGGTCGGCTTCTATGTTAGTTTGCTCCGAAATGTTCAGAACTCCGGAATGTTAAATGGCACGATAGGTCGAAAGTGGAATTGTTGAAAAGATCTTTAAAAAATAAGCAAGTTTTGAAGGACATTTTTTTTTGTTACTGCCACTCCTGTTAAGTAATATTCGTTTGAAATTATTAAATTAACATGTAAGAATAACAAACTTAATTTTAAAAGTTGCCATTTAAAATCTAGTTACCTAATTAAAGAATGTCACAAATGTTCAAACTGTCTTCAATTTACTTCTAAACACTGCAGAGCTCTTCTAGATATGTTATGAGTACCTGGAAGTATTTTCCGACAAAAAAAACCAATTGCAATTATTGAAAACTTATTGTGACATTGTTTAATTAGGTAACTAGATTTTAAATGCCGACTTTTTTGTTATTCTGACATGTTAATTTAATAATTTCAAACGAATATTACTTAACAGGGGTGGCAGTAACAAAAAAAAATGTCCTACAAAACTTGCTTATTTTTTAAAGATCTTTTCAACAATACCACTTTCAACCTATCGTGCCATTTAACATTCCGGAGTTCTGAACATTCCGGAGCAAACTAACAGGGAAGCCGACCTTTCCGGGGGGAAAAAATATCACCATTCGATTCTTCATTAGGGCTTTTATAATACAGATTTTTGAGACAACTCTCTACGACTAACCGTTTTCGAAAAAAAACGACTGATACGGGTGGTCTGACTCACCCTGTATACCATACTCCTTAGGTATGGTAAACTAAAAATTGAAATTTTCTCATTAAAATAATATATAATAATGATAATGCGTCTCACGTCCGCTTCTCGACTTTATTGTCATAACAGACGCCATTCGCACCATTACTATTTTTCCACTAACCACACTTCCCGTTATTTTCTAGATTTTTAAACTTCAACTTATTAGCCCAAATTTTCTTATTATGATTATAATTTATAATATTTCCAGGAATTTTTACATCTATATTTAGTAGGTACTCTTGTCAAAGCGGGTACTATAAATTTTATCCCTATATACCAACGTATTATACAAATAGAATACATTTTAGTGTTTTTTTTTAATTCCCAATCGTCAAGCACTTTTATGCGAATGTAAACACGAATTTATATCTTCACTACGATATTATTTAACAACGGTAATATTATTTTATAGACGGAGCTTCAATAATTTAATACCTACTATTCGTGCTGTCCTTTATGCGATCATTTTTCTGACATATTTTATGAATGTGAATACGCTTATAAAATTTACAACAGCCAGTAACCCTATTTTTCTCTGTTATCACACAAAATATAAATATATTTCTTAAAAAAACAGCTTACTCAAATTGTATGTCCCACACCTATAATGAAGACATCTATAGAGAACGATTTTAAAGTTTTCTTTTTTTTTAACAGCGTGTAGAAATTAAATTGACGAATAAATATTTCAAGTAACTTTTTTACCAAAACTCAAAAATGAAAGAGAAAAGGGAATTCAAAGTTTTATTAAACATCAAATTTTGACGTCAGTTTTGGCGTTATGTTATGTCACTATGGAAATATGTTATGTCATTATCAAGTATTCACAGAAATTGTTCGAAGTTGTCCCCGTTTTGTTGGATATTTTACCGGCCAAACCCGATTTCAGGACAAACTAGTTTGGCCTAGGCCAAACTAGTTCTACAAACCAGTTTGGCCTAGGCCAAACTAGTTTGTCCTAGTATGAATAGTAGGCCAAACTAGTTTGTCCTGAAATCGCGTTTGGCCGGTAACAGATACGAAGATGCGTGCATCGTAGCCATGCTTCTGTACATGCTTGTTATAGATATAAGGGCCTTCCGCGAATTATTTGGGATGCGTTTCTGATTCGTACTATCATTTCTTTGCGTGTATTAACCGGACTTTTGAATTAATTAAATAAAATTTAAAAAATTTTATTAAACTTTGAAAGGCTGTTTCTTTCTTTTTTTTAATTTTGATAAAAAATAATAAATAAAATATTTGTTCGTCTATTTCATTTCTTCACGCTGTTAAAAAAGAAGAATCAACTTAAAAATTACCCTGTATAAACGTTCAATCAAATATATATTTTTCGTTCAACTTCCCATTATTATTAATAAGAATCACAGGATTGTGGACAAAAAGTTCTTTATTCAATGTACGACGTTTCGTCTATAAATTTAGACTTTTTCTAAATTTATAGACGAAACGTCGTACATTGAATAAAGAACTTTTTGTCCACAATCCTGCGATTCTTATTAATAATTGTATCGATGGACACGATTTCTAATATACTTATATCTTCCCATTATTGTTTAATTATACAAAATTATGACATAGTTTGATATTTAAGAGGTTAAGAAAGCTGCGTAGTTTTCAAAACAAAAACGCAATAATATCTACGGTACTGTTACTTTATTTCGGCGACGCCGGTAAAATTGACAACTATGTAAATCTTTTCATATCAGCAAGTTTCAGGCATCTCGCTGGTGTACCACAGGGTATGGCCGATTTATTATGCTACATATATGATATATTTTCATCCAATTTCAAGGAATTGAAAATTATAAGCACGAATCTAAATTTCAATCCATGCTTTATTTCAAACGAAATACATGAATAATAAATGATACAGATTTTTGTTAATCAGTTAACGAACATATCTGTTTTTTTCTGTGACAAATGAATACTGGCATATTAATGACATATCGATTGATGAAATATGATCATCGTTCAAAAAAATTTAATTTTTTATTTTCGTTCATCAGTTAACTACCCTTATTTAGAGAAGTAGGAGAGAAAAAAGGGAAAAAATTCCTTTGCAATCGTATAAAAATCGTAAGTTTAAAACTTGGTTTTAACGATATGTCAACTAAGCTTCTATGTACCCGTATGAGCGGCAAACGTTCAAAGTTCGATTTTTTCATACAGAGGAACCATGAAAAGTCTAAAACAGTCGAAATTTCGAATTTGCTTTTTTTGCCTTTACAAGTGTTTTTTACACAAAAATATTGACCTTATAGTTTCGCGTTAGCTTCGAAATAAAATTGGAACGTTGAGAGTACTTTATTTGCATGAAAAAGTATAGGTACCCATTGAAAATGAAATGTATTTCGAAAAAATGTACAAAATATAATAATATGATAAAAAAATTTCCAGCGTCCCACACGAGTTACAAAACAAATATATTTGTAGGACAAACAGTAGAGAGCTAAACAAGTCGGAGAAGTCCTAATAAAAAATTGTTCTAAGAATCCACCATATCAGACATATGGTTGATTTTAACTTTTTATTATTCTTAATAAAAGCTTATCAGATTTTTATATAAATACCAGGAATTGTTTAAAAAAATCGGGGTTCATTTATTCAGAAATGTTGAAAGCTAAAAAGATATCTCTGAGACAGTCAAACATCCGTTTTTTTTTTGTTATTTTGCATTTGGGAGCCACCTTGTCACTGAAAGCACTGCAGCCTCTAGGACTCATTGTGCTAATCATATTCTTCGTTTCTTGTACCTGTTTGTTAAAACTTTTCGATTTATTTGATCTCTACTGAATGTCCTACAAACACGACACATTTGTTTATTTGTTTTTTAACACTTTGTATATTATATAATGTGCATTATAAAAAAGGTTTCTTTAGCAATATAAATATATAAATAGTTAAAATAGGTGTTCGTTCCATCAATCAATGAAATGGCGAAACGAACCTTCGCTGATGTGTCAAACTTTATACACTTTACTGTCATCTAAATCAAACATGACTCCGGCCCCTATTCATTATCAATCGCATTGGGGCCGCCATCTTACAATGTATAGGAGAAAATCTAAGAGTAAATTAAGTTCTACAAGAGACGTCGCGTCGAACGGTCCAATTGATGTAGCCTTGAAATGTTCAGTTTTTGAGTTGAACATAGAATGCGCGAAAATTATATAAGGTAGAATTTATGTATTAGAACTTTCGTTATTTGAGATCTATGTGAATAAAAAAATACCACATCAAAAATTACCGAAAAGATAACACTTACGTTACACCTATAAATGTATGGGGTTAAATATAAAATATACCAGTAAAAATTTTTTCTAGAGACTAATTTCGCCCTGTCATCTACCAAAATTCTAGTAACTAAATTAAACGCGTCAATAAACGCCATGTTTGCCAACACACACACAACAAGCACTAACACACAGCTGTCCAATGCATAGAGAAAATAGAATAAAATATATTTCCTAATGTAAGGAAAAACCATTACAGGATTGACTTTGTATAATCATAAACATAGGTATATAATATATTACATTGTTGCGTGCCCCTGATGAGACGCCTATGGAATTCGGTAGAAACTACTAGAACCAACAACAATGGAAACAGGCAAAGAACACCCGACCTTGGAGACACACATACATGTAAAGGAAAGGAACTCGGTAAAGCAGGTAGCGAAGTTAGACCCGATTTCTTAGAATCGCTTGGAGAGAACAATAGAAGAAATCTCGATTCGTCCAGAACATTCGATAGAAGCGAGGGACGAAAACTATAAAAAGGCGAACAGAGTGGGCAAGGAGGCAGTTAGTTATTCGAGTTGTTCGCGAGTTGTATTGATACAAGTCTGACGTTGTGACATAAATACAGTTATAAAATAAAATAAATAAAATAAATTAACTCTAGTGAGTACAATTATAAATCCGTTTTTAAATAAATGACTTATAGTTAATAGACAAGTGTGCTAATAAACTTTGTGTTGTGTTCCTGTGTGTTGTGAAAATTTTGTGTATAATTTAGTCACTCTATATTCTCTGTTACTTAGTCTTTTATTTTATAACTTAGAACTATTAGTTTTATTTCTGTTTACGTTACTATTTCTGATAAATCAAAGAAGTACGCTTTCGTTTGTGTGTTTTACCGTTTTGTTAAACAATTATTATTGCAAATAAATAATGTCCGCCACGGACTACAGCAGTTTTGTTACAATATATACATATACTTAAACAATAAAGTCACCAGCACTATAAAAGCATTTTTCTGACAAAAACTTTTTAATTTATCTTTAAAATTGTTTAAAATACACACAACAAACGTAACACGTCCCGCAAACAGGAACACGCCAATTGAAATGTAACACGTCGCACTTGCACGGTTTTACTCTCAACTAAACGTTCGTTACATGTTTCACATAAAAAAATTCCTCTAACAGTCTAACTAATACTGAGTAATCGTCAAACTGGGAAGTTGGTGTTGTGATTCTTAGGACCGCTGATTTAATGCAAAATGAAAATATGCGTTGTATTACGTACCGCTTTGAATGTAATCTAGAATCTATACGATCAGACATTTAGATTAGCGCGATTGTATTTATTTGTTGAAAACAGCTTTTTTGATCGAGTGTCGCGTCTTATAGAAAATACCTACGAGTCTTTGGTAAGACGAAGCACCAACGCAACATTACATAGGTCGAGCTTTGCATCCTAAAACGGTTATTTTATTACGGTCGTACATCTCGTCCCGTCAATAACTTTAAACTTTCGAGTCCTCAAACTTCCGTCCGCACAGCAGCGTTCGGCCACCCATCCGTATGGAGCATCGAGTTCAGATCACTATTAATGATACAATAGCCTATATACGAAGCCATAGTACTATACTTATATATACTATATGTAGTTCTGTACGTTATGTGACAGTCGACTATACAATCGACGTGCAAAATTGTTATCCACCAATATTGCTGTTGTGGATTCGAATCCCATCTCCGTTCATGTATGTTTTGTGGCGTTTTAAGGTGTAATTAGTGCATTTGCCACTTACATTATTGGCGTCAGTCGGATGGCGGGACCTAGGGGTTGGATCAAAATTCCTCGACGTTTCATAGCCTCTTAAGAAGTTTTGGCACCATTTTAGGAAATGTCTGTTTATATATGTACGGGCTATAACTTTCGAAGGAGTTAATTAAGCTTAACGAAATTTGGACCACGTATTGAAATCCATCACCGCACGAAGCCTATTTAAAATGGGCCTAATCGTCTCAACAAAATTTGGTCCACGTATTGAAATCCATCGCCGCACGAAGCTTATTTAAAATGGGCCTAATCGGCCCCTTTAAGGGTGTGTTTTAGGGGTTAAAAATATTTTTGGACCCAAAAATGCCGAGAAAATTTTCCAAAACGTTTCAAAATTAAAATTTAACCCATTAGTAAAGACAAAAATATGCTGCCAACATTTAAATAAAATTAGCCCGACAGGACCTGACTTAAAATTGTTATAAAAACGTTAGTTTTTAGATATGGATTTACTTAGTGAAGGCTGGATTTAGTTTGGTAAATTGATAGTAATATTCAAATTAAGAAAAGAAATATTATTTTAAGGGATGCATTAAGGGGTTAAAATTTGTATTTTGTCCAAAACCAAAACGCTTAAGTTAACATAATAAAGACACCCTGCCTGTTATAGCAAAACACTATATTGTCGGCAGGGTTTCGCACTGCGACCCGAGTTTTTTGTTAATTACGATGCTTATCAAGCGTCTACAGTCTTCAATAAAATTTAGAAAAAACAAGTAAATATTGTAACTTTTAGACCGTTTTTATCGTTCCTCAATAAATGGTCTTTTTTTACCCGTAGGTGGATAAAAAAATCATACTGGAATCAAATTTTCGGGCAGCGACAAGGCAAGACTTTTATTAAAGGGCCATCCCGAAAGATGAATGAAGAACTACTACAACTCAGTAGGCAGAATCTTCGTCTCGTGGTAGACCTCCTGACAGGACATTGTGTCCTGAAAGGACACCTTCAAAGAATCGGATTGTTTAACGGGGATTCAAAGTGCAGACAGTGCAATAAGAAGACGGAAACAACGTATCATATTCTGTGTGAATGCAAGGCTGTGGATCGTAGAAGACAGATAAAATGTAAAATTAGTCCAGCAGATTACCCAGTCCACGGACTGCACCAGCTAGTGCAAGAAACGAGGATACTGGATCGAGATATAAGAGATTGGGAGATAGCACAATAAGACCAAGAGGCTGCGGTGTTCTCGGTAACAAACTGACTCCCGTTAATTAAAAAAAAAAGGATGAAGGAAGGAAAATGAGACGCTTGAAGAATCGATTAAGTTTCAAATTTTCTTTCAATTCGTTGAACGATCGGCTTAGACTTTCTGCACCTACGGACGCGCGAGCGGACACATAGCCAGATCATACAAACATGCTGAGCTGGTAATCGTCGAACAACATACACGAACCACTCAAGCAGTCACTGTCAACCGCTTGAGTAAACGTTTTCAACCGCTTAAGCTGCACACTCAAATTCTGTTGCAATACAGATTTTGAGACAAGTAGTTTTTCCCTGTTCTGTGTCGCGTCGCCTAGATAAGCCATGGCAGATTAGATGTGTGTTGCAACTGCTAGACTACAAGACGAAATTTTACCGTGCTGATAACTGCTCGATGCGATTGCGACTGCTCGGGCGGTCCTATGTCAGTGGGGTAATTTCTATGCAGATTTATAGTTCGTCATAGAGTCGATGCTTGAGCAGTCAATTTCGACAGCTCGAATCGCCCTAAAATTCACTTTTTCGGTATTCAGAAACTACGAAAGGTTTAGATTCGTGGACTTTCTTCGCTTCTATAATTTCTCGAAAGTAAAAAATATTCGACTTCGACATCTTAAGTGCGTTCGTCTTCATCTAAAGCGCGCCTCTGCATCTTAAACCGACTACTAACCAAACAAAATTGGAAAAATAGGATAATATATAGCAACTTGTTCGCATGAAGAATTGTTGAAAATGAAATAAATTTCGAAAAAACATATTAAATATAGGTATTTGCTAGTCCCATGTGTATAATGTACAAACACGAAATCGTTTTTTTTTCACATCTATGATAGCGTTAACGCAAAAGCGAATCAATAACTTTATTAAACTCAAAATGCGTTATTTAATTGCAAAATGATACAAAAATATAACGTTAATAATAACATGTATTTTAAATCTTTGATTAACGTCTGATTTATTTATTGAACATGTATTTTAGCCTCCTATTTTGTCTAATCCGACTCATCTCGGCTGTCCTTCTTCCTGGCCATCATGTTTGTCTAATACCCGTCGAGAATGGCCCAAGGCTAATCCATGTCCCCAATCCTAATATCCGTGTATTCCATCCTCCATGTGCGCCTGTTATATTTGTTGCTTCATATTGCGTCGCTTATGTTCCCAATCATTCAAACTTCATCGCAATTCAGGCTAATATAAAAACTAGCCCTAGCTAATGACTTGTCAGAGTAAAGGCCATTTTGTAAATAAAAAAAGTACGTATTTTATGCAATTTCAGGGACATCTAAAAAATATAGTCAAGTTTATGTCAGTAGTGAAAACCTTAAGCTCAAGCTGTAAAGCAGGTATGTCGAGATTAAATTAATTGCCTTTAAATGTAAACTAGGCTAAACTATTTAAAATAAACTGTTAAATTAACAGTCGACTTTCCAACATGCATCGTGTCGGTATATAGGTAACCGTACTCAATAAACATTTACGCTACCGATTATAATAGTAAAACCTCTGCAATAAAATGATGCTACTGCTGCCACCAGATAGTTATAGCTTAAATTATTGGGTTGAATTCAACGAAATTTTTATGACGCAAGTTTGTGAGTAAAATATTAATCAATGCCACGATTTGGCTTCCCACCCAAATAGCAGGGAAGTGTTAGAATAAGTCTGATTTGTTTAGAATTTTACACCTTAGGAATCAAATAAAAGATACTTGAGTGAATAACAATAAAAGGTAATTTATATTAATCAAAGATAGATTTACCTATTGGTTACAGTTATACAAAAAATGTTAAAAACTCGTCAAAAATACAATCTGTTAGGGAGCATTGTACACCTTTTGAACTTTTTAATAAGATATTTGTAAATTGTTTTTTTTTTTGTGAACATTTTAAGGCTTTGGTTTCTAGTGGTCAAATATAGTTTATTATAAACTTGTAAACCTAAGTAATTAGGACCAAAAGTGGGTTTTTTTGTCAAAAAAAAAGGAATGGCAAGATCTTCTTTTCTTCTTGTGTTGTAATGGTGCAAGATTTTAATGTCTATTTGAGAAACCAACTTTGTTTCTGACAGGTAACTTTAGGAAATTACTGATGGGTTGCTAAGCTGCGTGTATTTGTTTTATTTTACGTACTAGTGTGAAATGGGTAATTTTACTATCGCTATACAGGCATGAAAAACTGTTATTTTATAGGGAAAAAACACAGTATCTTTCCGTCGAATATACTGCCATCTATTGAGGAAATTTATGAACTTCAAGGACAAAGTTGTTTCAACTGTCGACTGTATAAAACAGACCCTTTTCTGTAAGTTACGCCACAGAACACGCTGTAGCCTAGCCTTATTACAACGTAATGCAGTAAAAAATTTATGGGTATAGAATTTTTTTTACTCCTTCGTCAAGTGTTCTGTTTGAAACAAGTCGCATAAATTTTTTCCAAAAACAAACTTTTAGTATTTCAATTTGAATATTGAGAACAAAAAATATTATGAAGGGTCTGTAAATTTTTTATAAGTTATGTAAACTAGTTTAGCTGATAGAACCTTTTCATGACGTGAAAAAATACATAAAGTATTGAAAGTTATGAAATTGAACTAAACAAATATATACAAGGCTTATATAAATACTATTGTGAGTCAAAATTTTCTGAAGAAATGTTTAAAATATTAAAGAAAAAAAAAACAATTTTTAGACTTATATCGACGCTACAGAACGTAGTAGCTGCTCGTCTTCGTAGTTATTTCGTAATTAATTTATTAAATTGGTATTTTCAGATAATTATTCTCTTGGAATAAAATATTTTTCAATTTAATAAAGCTTGTTAGATATGTAACTAACATATTATTCTAAAAATTTCAAATTTTCTCAATGGTATTACTATATGTATTTTACCGATGTTATACACTATTTAGTAAACTTTTTAAAAATCCTGGATACTTATTACGGATATACGTAGAAATAAATTAACAAAATTTTCCCGCAGTGGCGTAGCGTGGGCTAATCTAGACGTGAGCAAAGACGCATCAGCGAGGCCCTTTTCTTTTAGTACCTACCTATTCCCAAGATCACTGCAGTGATCCTACCATATAATTGTATATAGGCTATATTTAGTAGGGTCTTTTAGGGTACTAATCGCACTATTTATTTAGCGTAAATAATACAGAATAGTTGGCAAAATAAAAAGTGCAAATCCCGCAGGTTTTCAACTGTATAATGAAAATTGAAAAAAAAACAAAAAAAATATATGAGAAATATATATCTAAATATATAAATGGAATAATATATAAATATCAAGTGGAATAAGTTCGAATAGAAAAAAAAAAAACTAAAATTCAATGATGTCGACAGTGATCGAACCCGGGACCTTGTCACTACTAGTCTAAGGCTACATACGCACTAGGCGGCTACCCGCAAAGCGGCTAGCCGCGCGGCTAACCGCAGTGTGCGGTTGAATCTGCGTTCAGCCGGACGGCTAGCCGCATTGCGGGCAGCCGCCTAGTGCGTATGTAACGTCAGTTGAATTTGCGCTTGAATCTAATTTAAACCAGACATATTTTGTTTACCAGAAAGATTTTGTTTAACCAAACAAAACGAACCATTTCTACAATGGACGTTGAAGAAGTTCTTGCTGTTTATTATATATACGATCGCTACATAAAAAATAAAAAGAAAAAAAAATACTGGATACATCCTTTCTTACAAACACGAAATGAAACCAGGCATTTTGATATATTTTTTGAAAAACTCAAAAAATATGAAGACAAGTTTTTTGGTCACATGAGAATGCGTTTAAAATCATTTGAAGAATTATTGAGTATATTAAAAACATTCATAATGTAAATTGTCAGATTACAAAATACACGGCTACCCAGGTAACGGTTAACCGCAAACTAAACCGCGTAGTGCGTACACGAACCGCGCGGTCAGCCGTCGAAGCGGCCGCTGTGCTCCAAGCGACCGGAGCGGTTGGCGGGCAGCAGCAACGTAGTGCGTATGCATTTTTTTATATATACAGAATTTACGTATAGTTTACTACTTGCGGCTAGCCGCGGGTAGCCGCCTAGTGCGTATTTAGCCTAAGGCCTTATGCATTTATCCATGGCACACTTATATCAGTGCCGCTGTTATCGTGGTATAGAAATATAGCACTTATTCTATGGTAATTTTCTATATATTGTAATTATATTGTTTTTTTTTAACTATTAGCTGTCAAAAATAATTAAAAATAAAACTGCTTATAAATATTAAACTACTGAACACATTTCAGTGAACTGAAATAGGGTTCTGGTCTGATAGTAAACAAAGTGAATAAAATATAAACCAAGGCGATCCGAACAAAATTGCGATCTGTAGAGCTCGGACATACGTACAGACCAACCGACAACTGCTGTTCGTGATTTTCAATTACAATTATAGAAGTAATTATAAACTCGAATCGATTAAAAATAGTTTTGTTTTATAGAACAGAATCTCCTCTTTACAAAAAGCTACAATTTGAATGGATTTCTTGTGAAATTAGCTTAGATATAACTTCTTGTATGAATGAAAGTCAGCTCTGCCGCGCAAAGCGATAATAGAACACATACCGCTAGTGAATCGGTAAGTGCAATATAGATCATAGCGTTTGACCTCAAATCAGCACAAAAGAGCGTCTCGCTGAAAGGCGCTAGGCCCCGCTTGGCCCACACCTAGCTACGCCAGTGTTTTCTCTTGTTTTGAGATACCTGTCATACATCCTTTACATGTAGTCATAATGTAATAAAGCTTTTTTTAAGCTTTATTATAGTAGACGAGATAATAAAAATTTTCAGTTCATCTTCTAAAAGCTCAGTACAATGAAAATTTAATATGTCTCGCTAAGTTTTTTCACACTTTTTACACATTGCTCATAAGCGTGCTTTTAATTAATTTGACAATTTTCATTCTCAAACAACAATAAAAATAAAACTGAATAAATCTCTGCATAAAGAAATAAACAGTTTATTCAATAAATAAAATTATCGACCAATTTTTCAGACAAATATATTAACAAAAAATATAAAAAATTAATACATTGACGTTTCGATACGGATTTGGTTCTTCTTCAGAACTGATCTAAAAAATATAAAAATTATTTTAATTTTTAATTAATTCCTGGTGTCTTACTATTTCAATGGACATACTATTCTAACGCGTGTAATTTAAGTCAGCGTAATAAATTAAACACCAAATATAAACATTTCATTGTGCTTGTTGATTATTATCTGAAATGTAGGCATGCCAAAAGAAAACAGAAATACTAGAAATACTATTGTGTGTTCAATGTTCATGGTATGTTCAATATTACTGACAACAAAAATGAATATTTCATTAAATATCAATATTAAAATTAAAAAAAAAATATAATAAAGAATAATTTTATATTAAAAAACTGATTCAGTTTTAACAAAATACATAGGCAATTATTTAAAAAAAAATTACATTATGAAAAAATATCTAGTTATTACATTCAATTTCACCAATTTATTTTTTAAGTCTTCTTAGATAATTTAAATTAAAATATTAATTTTCCCCTAGTGGCTGCCCTCTACCCCAATTGTGACCTGCAATCATGAATTCACGCAAAGCTGGTAACTGTACATTCTGATTGCCTATACTTTAGTATAATAACTTACATATTTCATGATGTAACCAATTTATTTTTCTTGTGCGGATATTTATTTTAATTTTATGACGTTAACTTTACTAATTATACTTAAAAAATAATGAAACATCCTATGCTAGTGATTACCGTAAAACATACTTGTATATCATAAACATCACTGAATATACCTTAATTATTTACACCCTAAAAAATATTTTTTGTTTCAAAAATATAAAACTCAGGTTCCAAGGGGTACTGTACTCTCAGCTACGTTTGATTTGACTAAATTTTACTGATTTTCGGTTTTAACAATAACACATATATTATCAAAGTATTTTGTGAGATTTAACAAAATTCTTGCCGTTTTTTGTATTTAGAATATTTCACAACAAACGCTGGATGTTTTAAAAATAACCAGGCAGCAATTTTTAATTTCACCGACAGTAATAATAGTAGAGGATGAGAAATTATTACAAAAAAATCCCTTTGAAGATTCCATCAAAAATGTTTTGTTGAAATTATACACCCTCGAGTATACTATACCTACGACATGAA
This sequence comes from Xanthostigma xanthostigma, assembly GCA_963575645.1. Lineage (NCBI taxonomy): Eukaryota > Metazoa > Arthropoda > Insecta > Raphidioptera > Raphidiidae > Xanthostigma > Xanthostigma xanthostigma. The sequence continues at coordinate 23,109,290 of OY754468.1, forward strand.
GAAAGTAAAAATAATTGTATATAGCCTCAAATATCATCTATATCTGTTAATAAAAGCCGCTGCATACGAGGCTTTTTAGCCACCGGAATTGTTTCTGGGACTTACGCTGGCTGGCGAGCTGGCTACAAGAGGATGAAAATAACATCACTGTGGCGACAATCTGAATTTCGATATTTTGTTTTTCTGCTTGTTTGAGTAAAAACTAATCAGAAAACAGTATCTTGTCAAGCGACATGGGCTAATGTCCACAAACAAACATGGCGTCATAGTATGTGTTCTGTTCAGAGACAATAAACGTTCAGTTTTGTTAACATTCGAACTCTCATTGCGCGCGCATCAAACCCATCTACAAAGCCAGCTTCAAAAAACGCATCGTGTGAAACGAACACATAAAAGTCATCGCGAAATCCAGCAATACAACATGCTTGAAATATAGCAGCTAAATCCAGCAAGGAATCTAGCGGCAAAGCCAGCCGCGTGTGCAGCGGCCTTTAATGATTGCTTTATTTTTCATATTTCTCTCTTAGCTTTTATACTAATTATGATCGGATTTATTTCCCTCAAAAATTACAAATAAAAACTAAAAATATCAGTGACACAAATATTTAGCAAACGGTAAACTTTCCGAAAATGTACCATCGCAATCACTAAATAACAAAAAAACAGATATATATCGGAGTACGAAGGTTGATATGCATAAAAGGAATGTGTAAAACTTGCTAGATTTTCATGAATCATAATTATGAATTTTCAACACGAAAATACTTTCAACTAGATGAAAAATTGAAATGTTTCATCGTTCGCTGATACTGCGTGATGGCAGTTTGTGTTGGTTGCTCTGAATATAGTACAGGAAAATATACGTCCAATGTAAATATACATGGCATGGGTATTGCGTCAGATCGTTATGAACAAATTTAGGAGACGTCACTCGTTGAAAAGTTTAGGAAATTTTTCGATGTTGCTTTCAAAAAAAGAAAAAAATAGTAATGTGCAAAATAATAACATACTTATAATGTTTTTTTATTACTTTTATTAATAAAGAAAATCACATAACAAAACGTTGGTTTCTAGTAAACAAAAATTATAAGTTCAAAAAAACTAAAAAAACACGCTTTACTAGCAAACCGAATTTGAAAGTAGAAAATAATTTTTAGGTATGAAGAGTTTGTGTTACAGCAATTAAAAGTCCAACAATCAAGTATGACTAAAAAATTTGAATAACATTAAAATGAAAATTGAATTAAAATCTTTGATTAACGTCTGAATAGAACTCTTCAAATAAATAAAATTGTCGACCAATTTTTCTCAGACCAATATATTGACAAAATAAAAAATAACAAATCAATACAACGTTTCGATCCGGCTTTGGATCTTCTTTAGAAAAATCTAAAAATATAAAAATTAATTAGTATTAAATTATTAATTATTATCTAATTACACGAATGATGATGTCATCTTATGTTGTATTGATTTGTTATTTTTTATTTTGTCAATATATTGGTCTGAGAAAAATTGGTCGACAATTTTATTTATTTGAAAATTGAGTTTTTGACAAAATAATTCAATTATAGTAAAAAAGCGTGGGGTGTACTATATTTTCATTATAACTCTAATTTTATAAATAGCTACCGATGAAATAATTGTAACATTTAATATCAAGTACCTCACGCTTTTTGGCAATCTTGTTCCAAATTAATTAGTCATAATTGATTGTTGGATTTTCTATTGCTCTAACACAAACTCTTCAATTTTAAAAATTATTTTCTACTTTTTAGTTCGGCAGTCGGCTGGCTATTAAAGTGTGTTTTTTAACTTTTTTTAAACTAGGTATAATTTTCTTTTCTTAATTTTTAGTCTCAAAACGACATAAAAAAATATTTTTTTTCAAAATTTTTAAGAAATAATTGTATTGTCATCGGCCCTTGACACGTGTGCAAATTTTCAAGTTAATCAGACTTATTGAAATTGGTGAAAATTACGCTGAAAGATTCCTTTACATACATACTGATCAAGCTAATAATATAAGCATGTTAAAAAAGATATTAGTTAACTAATACGGCCTACTGGCCTCGGCGGGCCCTTGCCTACCGGGAAAACTTCCAAAATCCCTGTGGGCCCATCCGCCCCTGTCTATACGTCCCCCTACTTAGCTAACAAGTATTCAGCAATCTATTTAAAAAAATATATATAGTTCGTTAACACTATTAGTGTTGTACACATAGGTATAAATTCCATTGAGTATTTCTTATGCAATCTACAAGTACCGTTGTTATTATAGAACTATAATTTATTTATGTAAGTTCTAAAATCGAATTCACTGAACAATGTACTATAAGTTTTTCTGGTATTAAAAAATAACTACTCGATTTATTTAGTAAAATAAAATATAAAACAATTCGTATACTTTTAATTACCTACATTTCAAAGCGGCGTGGGCACATAGATATATTTGGTTTTACCCTTTAGAAAATTCCAAATCTGTTATGTTAATTATTAAAATCCACAAATATTTAATTATAACCAGATGAACGGTCAGATTAAAATAATTATATAATATACATTCCAAAGTTCTCCAGTGAAAGAACGGAAAGGATGCAGCCTCGTCCATCATTATCTATAGTTCATTAAAATGAACCTAAATTCCAAATTTGAAATATAAGCTACGGATTTAGCAACGAAAAGATGTATTATAATCAAATATGCTTGTAGCCATGCATCGTTCACAACACAATAATATTATAGTTAGCAAGATGGTGACAGAAATTGTTGAGAAACACTCAGACCTTAGTGGCATAAACGCTCTATTTCGTTAGTGTTACGATACTCCGCTGAGGCGCTTAAAAAAACGGCAAAATTCAAAAGTCCTCTACAAAATGGCAGAAAATGACTGAAAATTATCTGGGGGACCTCCTAGTTGCAGAAAAAATATTTTCTGCTAATTTACCCTCTGTAGAGACTGTCAGTATAATAAATAAATACAAAATAAATAAATTTAAAAAGAAAACAAGCTCGGTGAGTGAAACCGACCTCAAAAGGTTCGTCTTCTTGGAGAGAATCCCGAGGTACAGTTTTATGTCAAAATTGACTTTGCAAAAACGCGTCATGTTCGTGGAAAGTTTAACATAATATATGGTATTCAGGTTAAACATTAATGACAAGTACATTAAATTGGTAGATTGTGATCTAGCAGTGACAAAATTGGCAGATAATATTTTTTACAAACTTTTTGCTACTAATAGAAAGCCTAAAAAGTTTCTACCACCGCGCGAGAACTTTGCGAATTTTTGCCTGTGCAGTTTGAAAAATTTAGTGAGGTCACTTGGAGCCACGAAAATTTTTTCTCGTATTTCGGACTACCGAATCAACCATTCGGTCAAGTTTCAACTTCAAATTCAATTTTTTTAAATTTGTTTTCGATTTTTTGAATTGATTTTGAAAATCTCTGCAGCGGGTAAATTGGCAGAAAATATTTTTTCGGCAACTATAGGTCTCCCAGATGCTGTTCAGTCTATTTCTGCCATTTTGTTGAGGACATTTGAATTTTGTCGTTTTTTTAAGCGTCTCAGAGGCGTATCGCAACATGCTAGACTCCTACTCCACCAAACGGATTTGTAGAGAGGAGCTCAGACTACACGAAAGAGAGCGTTTCTGCCACCCAGTGTTCCTTGACCATTTCTGTCACCATCCTCAAACTATTAGGTATACACATATTTTAAAGAGAATAATATGTTATAATTTCTACTAACTAAAAACTCTGACGAAGAACTTTTTATAAATATTTTAATAATAGAATAGTTAAAATAAGACTGGCTCTGCCCTAGAACTGGCATTGCAGGAAACATTATATAATTAAACATTGTATAATTAGGTATTATATTTGTAGCTGAATATATATAATTATCATATATAAAATATACGTATATAAGCATATATAAGCATAAAAAACAAATATATATTTCCATTCGAAAGATCCCATCTCTAATTGTTACTGCCTTTAACATCTTTCCGTTGACTGCACTGAGCTCCGGATTCCATTTACGTCGATGGGTAGAGAAAGCGCAATATTTTGTAAATAATTTGTCTTTGTCTCCTTCAATACAGAAGAATCGCAGAATCGTTGATGATTTTTCACAAATTGTTATATAGATAACATTAACAACATGTCAACAGTAGTAGCGTACGGTATGGCAGATTGATGTCAACTCGACAGGGGCTCAATCGAATGGAATGTGAATGATTCCCGTATCGTCATCAGTATAAATACCTACTTGTGTGTGTGTTGCGCGTGTGTGCTACATTATTATGATGATATTGCCGACTTTGTGTTGTGAAATCTGCAGTAAATGTGGCACGTGTATAATGTAGACGAGGCCTTCTCATTCCTGTTCATCATGAGGCTTTCATCGCTACTCTAAATCCTATATCAAACATGACAGCTGGAGCACCCCAATAGGCGCTTATCAGTAGCCATATACAGAATAGTGAAGTAACGAATATTCGCATATTTTTGTACATTCGCATTCGCAAAATTTATGCGAATAGTAATATCGGAAGAACCGATTTTTTTGACGTGATAACGTCTTATAAATTGATGAATCACCAATCTTATAAATTGATAAAACACCGACTGCATGCACGAAAAAGTGTAACGTAACGTTCCTAACGCGTAACGTTCCGCCTGACTCTGTGCGTGCTTTTTGCTAATTTCTCGCTCAATTTAAATCAGATCGGTTTGAAACCAGTCTTAAACGAAAGAGGAGAACATTTTACATAGATTTTGTATAACAGAATTTGCCTAAACAGTTTTTTTATACAAATTTATATAGAAAAATAGCCGTATAAATGCAATGTTGTCTAATGCATGACGCGACGCGGTCGGTCGTCTTTGTTTGCCGTACATGGAAATTAGAAAATAACGTATGTCTTGTCTTAACATGAAAACGGCTGCATTTCTAATGTTTAATTCAATTTTTTGACATTAGTATTTTGTGAAATGCAACGCCTTCTAAGTTAACTATTGGAATAACTAATTATTATTAGAACATAATACTTTGACAGTTGCAAACGTCACTTTTGACATTTCTTATCATTCCGACACCAAGGATAAGCGGATTGAAACCAAATTTTGGGAGGATGTTTGATATGCAAATATGAAGTGGCCTATTGTTTTTGGGGAACATCGGCGCATGCGTAAAAGAATATATCTCTTATAATGATGTTTTATATAATAATAATATAGTTTTTAAAACGGTTTTTACTCTATCTATTTTTACAAGAAATTTTTGTAAATTTTTTGGGGAAAATCGGCGCATGCGCAAAAGAGATACATGCCATAGTTGTTTTTTATATAATAATAGTGTACTTTTTATAGTGTTTTATTATTCTACTTAATAAAATTTACCTAAATTTGAAGCGAAAGATGCAATATCATAGATACGAATTATTATAATTATTATATAAATTTAGGTTATGTATTACGGAATACGTTATCACGTAAAACTATCGTCCGTAAACCGACTTTACAGACAACCAATTTTTGACGTGATAACGTCTTATAAATTGATGAATCACCAATATTATAAATTGATAAAACACCGGCTGCATGTTCGAAAAAGTGTAACGTAACGTTCCTAACGTTCCTATCGCGTAACGTTCCTAACGCGTAACGTTCCGCCTGACCCTGTGCGTGCTTTTTGCTAATTTCTCGCTCAATTTAAATCAGATCGGTTTGAAACCAGTCTTAAACGAAAGAGGAGAACATTTTACATAGATTTCGTATAACAGAATTTGCCTAAACAGTTTTTTTATACAAATTTATATAGAAAAATATTTTATACAAATTTATATAGAAAAATAGCTGTATAAATGCAATGTTGTGTAATGCATGACGCGACGCGGTCGGTTGTCTTTGTTTGCCGTACATGGAAATTAGAAGCAAACGTATGTCTTGTCTTAACATGAAAAGAGCTGCATTTCTAATGTTTAATTCAATTTTTTGACATTAGTATATTGTGAAATGCAAAGCCTGCTAAGTTAAGTATTGGAATAACTAATTATTATTAGAACATAATACTTTGTAAGTTGCAAACGTCACTTTTGACATTTCTTATCATTCCGACACCAAGGATAAGCGGATTGAAACCAAATTTTGGGAGGTTTAGGTTATGTATTACGGAATACGTTATCACGTAAAACTATCGTCCGTAAACCGACTTTACAGACAACCATTTTTTTAATTTAAAAATTATATTAAATAAGACAAAAAATATTAATTTCGTAGCATAATTAAGAGAAAAGTTTTTTTTTGAAGAGGGTTAAAAAAAAATTTATTAGTCTGCCATATGTTATTCATCATATCTATATATATAAAATTCCCGTGCCACAATTTTGGCCACGCTAATCTCCGAAAACTGAACTGATTTTAATGAAATTTTGTAAACGTGTTTTGCTTGGTCTAACTTACGGTATAGGATAGTTTTTATTAAATATTTTGTGCAAAATTACGGAGTTTTCTAAATAAAACTGTTTTTATAACATGTAACCGACATCTGACAAAATTTGCTCAAAAGCAAACAAAAAAAACTGTTTTAGTACCAAGTAGCCACATCTGTTAGAATTCGCTCAAAGCTATTAAAATCTGGTAGAATTTGCTCAAAGCCGTTAGTTCAGACGCCGGGCCGCAAACGAAATACATTTTATAGAATTATATCTGTCACACCAGAGTGAAACCGGGACGAATCGCTAGTTATTTTTTAAATTCACTAATAAAAGTTTAACAGTATAGAGTAGCTTTTGAAGATCTAGTTGGTTTACGAATTGAAATTTTTCTATTATGATTATTCTGTATATCCACCTATATATATTTCAACACGATTATTACCGCGAGTTGCTGTGCCATTAAAATTTATTATATCTATAAGAATGTACATTTTACATAGCCATGCACACATTACATCTTATAGAAAAATCTTACCGATAATTGTTTCAATTTTGAATATTTCTGAGTGCACTGACCTGAAACAAAAATGAGATAATTACATAACAGCCTTAATTTAGCATAATATTGAATATAAAAGCAAAATATAAATGTCATCATATTTTATTTATTCGTTGTATTTTATCATACACTAGCGGCCCTGTACGTGCTTCGCTACGTATAAAGTGAAATAATAAAACAATTTAATTGGAACATCTATCTATCTATTTTATTTATTTTAAAATATACATGGGCGTATATGTGTGTATGTCGAGCACTCCGGCTGCGCCGTCGTGCTTGATACCTTAACCTCAGCAACACGTGGTGGTTATGCTATTGAATTGTAGCTTATATGAAACGTTGCGCCATCTATTGAATATTCACTCAATCCAGTCAACAGATAATTATGACTGTCAAGGAATAGACAAATAATTTGCAATAAAATAATATTGCGACTATAAATTGAAATGTAAGCTATCCTATCTTTCAAGTTGGGTCAAATTGCACACGGTGTGCAAATCAAATTTAAAATCGGTTCAGTAGTTTAGGAGTTCATCGCGGACAAACATGTGACACGTAATTTTTATATATAAAGATAACATGTCGGATCGATGTAAATTTTATTACAAAAATTACAAACATTTTTTTTTTCATAGTTATTAAGGTACCACGAGTAATTATCTCGACTAATGGTACACTTAATATGTTAGTAATTATTAAAATTAATAAATCGATTAATTTTTATGATGATTATTATTTCTCTTAGACATGGAAACCAAGAATAGTTGGAAGTTGTTTTCTTATTTAAAAATTTATTTTCATTTTAAGACGTCGAAAAAACATCATGCGACTACTCCAAGAATACGTAACAATTAACGTGGGCGACAGTCTATATGTTGCGGTCAATGCCCGGGCAATGTCGACATTGACCGGTCAATGTCGACAATGTCCGAAATCTGATAAGGTTCAAAAAATAGATTTTTTTTAAACATGAAACGCTGACATTTGATTCTATCTTTATCATTAACGCTTTATGGAATAATAATTATAATTATTTATATTAGTAATGCCTTTTTGTATTTTTTTATTCATTAAAATAAATAAAATGTGTGGAAACAAATTATACGTGGTTACAATCATCAATAAATGTAATAGAAAGCTGAAAAATATATTCTTCAATAGTTGATATCAGTGATAAAAATTCCATAAATAGGGTTAATAATAACTTATCATGATAAAGATACAATCAAATGTCAGCGTTTCATGTTTATAAAAATCTACTTTTTGAACCTTGTACGATTTCGGACATTGCCCGATGTGGCTCGGCCATTGTCGAGATTGACCGGTCAATGTCGACATTGCCCGTATTTCGGACATTAACCGTAACACATATATCTACTTTCAATTCATTTAACCCACGTATTTTAAAGTTTTTAGTCCCTAATTCTCACGCAAAGTGTCTCCTCCTACCCTACTCAATCCCTAGTACCTATGTATACCTAGTTCCGATGACAATACAATATTATAATATAATAACTAACTGACCGGTCCGGCTTTCATCCGGATGGAAATTGCACTTTTAATAAATAAAAATAAAATAGTAATAAAGCTTTTTAAGTAATACGGTTTGTACACACACTAAAAACTAGAAAATAGTTATAACTTGGCATATAGGGGGCTTTGATTAAATTAAAATAAAATCGTGGGGCGCATTTAGTCGGAAACTTTCACTTATTTGAGATTAAAAATCATATTTAAATTCGACTGTTTTCTTCGACCGTAATGTAATATAAATGCGTCCCACGATTTTATTTTAGTTTAATCAAAGCCCCATAGGGTGACTCAAAATCATTTTCTAGTTTTTAGTACATCATCGACTGTACAATAAAATCGTTTAACTAAAAAAGATTTTTAACCTATTTTATTACATTTAAAAAAAATGTTGTACCATATTACGTGTTGTTATTTTAGAGAAAAAGTATCTATAAAGAAGAAGATCCTTTTTCTATAGATGCATATGCAAGTATTTTGCTTTGTAAACTACAGGAATCAAATTAAATAGGTAAATTTGTAATAGCGTTGGTTGTCTTACATTTATATAAAATTATATGGAAAATTAAAGCAGAAATTACGAATTTCAGTTACAAAATTCAAACATATTAAACATCTAAACACGCTAGAAGTAATTAGTTTTCGTTCATGTGTGTACACTGTACACAAATATAATGCATTTTGCACGTAGGAACATAACGATGTTTACCCGATGGCACTGCTTTCTATACTCTTATATGCATCGATGTCGTTTAATATCCACAATTAGGCGCTGCCGAACCGTCCGTTGAATTGTTACAAATTTGTATAAAACACCTGCAATTATGCGAACAGTGGCCCGCACACTTTTCATATTTTTAAATAACTGTACCCGACCACGCGTTGAGAAGGCTCAGTCTGGTTTGCGTGTGCTGCTGTTACGTTCAACAGATGGCGCTCACGTTGCCGAAAAATATTTGAAAGAATGTCGTCATGGAACGCGTGGCAGATGTGAAACATAAATTTAAGTAATTAAATTTCGTCCTGTCAATTAACGAAATTCTAGTAACTAAGTTACGCCCTGTCAACTAACAAAACTCTAGTAACTAAATATCGCTCTATAACTAAATTTCACCCTGTAACTAAATTTTTACTCGTCATCTTGTTGTCGCCTTTAACAAAAATCAAGCTATAATCCAACGTATATCTACACAAAGCAAGCTTAGCGCGCTGTCATCTATAGAGGCTGCTGCACACGAAGCTAGAAACGCTGCTAGATTCCTTGCTAAATTTGCCTACTAGATTTGTAGCGCTGATTTTCTTGATGTTATGTGCTCGCTTCACACGAGACGTCTTTTCAAGTTAGTTTTGTGAATAAATCTGGTGCGTGCGCAGTGACAGTTCAAATATAAACCCAGAGCAAAACGTGTCTGTTGCCTGACTCTAAGCAGAATGACACCGTGTTGGTTTGTAGGCGTTTGTTCAAGTCGCCCAAGTGATAGAATACTGCTTCCTGATTGGTTCTTGCTCATACCTAGCAGCGGACCTAACAAAGAAAATTGCCTTTGTTCTAATTTTAAAACCTATCTTGTGAGCTAGCAGGCGAGCCCGCAGTGACGTCATTTCCACCTTCGTACCCAGCATACCGGCCAGCAGAACTCCGAGCAGTGTTTCTAGCCTCGTGTGCAGCGGCCTTAACTAAACTAGTAACTAAATTTCGCCATGTTATCTAGATGTCGCCTTCAACTAAATCCATGTTTAATCCAACGTACAGAAACGTAATAACCTCCCGTAAATATGTCGCGCCAATTGCACGGTTTTACCCCCAACCAAACACGCCATTAGATGTTTCACATCAAAATGATTTCAACATAAAAACAATGGGTGCAATTCGAATGTTCAAGATAGACGCGGGCACCGTGTACAGTTTGTACGGTTAAAAGTTTAAATATCAAAATGCAAACTTGTTTGTATGCATGGCCGGTTATGCAGTTGGTCGACGTACCGACCGAATGTATACGATAATAATAACGTATGCAAGGTTTGTAACTTCGCAAACAATTCTCTAAACTTTTCCTATTTTCATACTCGGCACGACACAGTTGCTTAGCTGGTAACTTACAGAATTTATAAGTCTATTTTAACATTTTTAAAATTCAATGCACATCTCAAAGTCGGTTTAAAGCGTATATGGCTTTTTTATAAAGTACGCAACATTTCGAAGAAATTTTTATTTATAAATTGTAATCAGTAGGCAACAGTAAACTTTTTGGAAAGTTTATTTTTATTTAATCTATTAGAAAACGCCTTTTCATTTACATACAGCCAATGGCGGATCCAGGATCTATTCTATATCTATACAAAATTATTCAACGATAACTTTCTTTTACAATTTTATTATTAGTATTGTTAATAAAACATATTAGCGACCCGGTACGGTTTCACCCGGGTGCGATAGATATAATTCTGCAAAATGTATTTCGTTTGCGGTCCGGCGTCTAAACTAATAGCTTTTAGTAAATTCTACTAGATTTGCAGCTGAACTAATATAGCTTTGAGCAAATTCTATCAGATGTCGCTATGCTACTGAAACAATTTTTTTGACAAAATTATACAAAATATTATAAAAACTATCTTATAGTGTACCTAAGTTGGACAACGCAAGACACATTTAGAAAATTTCATTACAATCGGTTCAGTGGTTTTGGAGATCAGCGTGGACAAGCATCGTGACACGAGTATTTTGTATATATGTAAGTATCTAAATGTTCAAAATATAAAAAAACTGCAGCAATATAAGTTCATAAAAATCAATGATATTTTAATTGAGATTTTAAAATTAATGTAAGTCAATTTTACTACTTAATCGGCTGTGTTATAAAAAGTACCAATATTAGACTTTGTAAACTTTATAAATTGAATGCAATTTATAACTTTAGAAGGAAAATAAAATATGTTGCTGCATTGGAGCGCGCTCACTGCTCAGTGTCTCCCGCGTAGTAGCATCTGAGGAGGTGCTGAGCGATGTAACATTTCGTTACCCATTCAATCGCATAATTCGAACTTGCTCTACCGTACGTAAAGAAGTTGCACTTCAATAAAGTTTTTTTCATAAGAAAAAAAAAACGTAGTCTTACGGAAAACACTATAGTCCAATCGGTGGAGATAAAAAGCTCCAGAAATTCGCAAACAGGTTGAATTTTTTTTAATAAGTAGTTTAAAGTGTACTGATTGAAATAAAAAAAAGTTCATTCGTCTATCGATTTCCCAAAATAAAAAAAAAATTGAAAATCATTTTGATTTTTAAAATTCTTTGATATTTTGAAATTTGAAAAAGATAGGAAGAAATAAAAAATACCACGTTGTAGAAGACGTTTTTTTTCTATAAAAAAGATATCTTATACTTTTTTCGTCCGACTTATAGTTTGCCCGCAAAAAATTCGATAAACTATGTATCTATTTTACGCGCAGGATGCTCGGCTAGCCATGCGAGAACCTACTTTTTCATGTCCGGCGTATTGAAATATAATATTTTACATACTTATAGAGTAATAAAATAAAAATTCAAATAGCCTATCTGCAAGTAGAAAATCTGAACTTTTCAATGGTGTAGTTAATTTTTTTTTTTTTTGAATAAAATCGAACGTTGCAATAATAATTTTTTTTAAACATAAGGAAAAGTCGTAAATTTTTTTTGAACCCGGTAAACTATTCTTTAGATGTTCTTTTTCATAAATAAAAATTCCTGACCATAAATCTTATCTCGTTATTAAATACGGCCCTTGTTACTATTTTCAATTTTTTCGGAATCTTGAATTCACTGGAAAAAATATTTTTAAACCTCTGTAACACGATGAAAACTTAACGGATTTCAATGTATATTTTTTTAAATCGTAGGTATAATTAAGTGTATTAAGAATCACTAAGTATGAAGTTAAGTTTTCAAATTTTTTTAATATTAACGATTTTTCATCCATAAAGAGAAAACAGACATTTTTTTGGTTTTTCGTTTGTATGTTTTTATATCGTTGAATATAAAATTTCATACTACATATTACATTACGAAGATAAATACTCAAGGAATAGAATGTGATATGTGGCTAGGTAAGAAAGTATCTAGGTAAAAAATACAATGGAAATTAAAACAGGTAAACAAATCTTTGATTAACGTCTGATTAGAACTCTTCAATAAATAAAATTATCGACCAATTTTTCCATGACTACTTAATAAAAAATTGATTGTTATTATTTTTTCATTATTTTGATAATCATTAATAATTTTGAAAGATTTTATAAAAAGCTAATTAGAATTAATATCTCAAAAATGGTGCATTTTATAGGAAAATCATAAGAGACCTTTTTTCTTTAGAATTGTCCAAAAAACCTGAAAAAACTGGTTCCGACGCCAAAAACAAAAAAATTTTATTTTCCGAAAGTTTTTTGCAAATTTTGAAATTTTTTTTTGAAAATGTTTTTTTTTTAATTTTTTATTTGGAATATTTAGAATATGCATTTCTAGACAAATAGTGTTATAAACATTTTAGTAAAATTTAATGATTCTTGCTTCTGCAAAGTGATTTATTTGCTTGTTTGCCGACGCAAGATGACTTACTAACTTTCCGAATTTTTTCCAGGTAAACTATAGCTCTGACGAAAAAAGTACAAGATACCTTTTTTATAGAAAAAAAATGTCCCCTACAAGGCAGTATTTCTTATTTATCTCTATCTTTATCCCAGCTTAAAATATTCAAGAATTTTGAAAATAAAAAAGTTTTTCAAAATTTTTTTTGACTTTGGGAAATCGATAGACGAATGAACTTTTTTCTATTTCAATCAGTACACTTTAAACTACTCACAAAAAAAATTTGAGTCTGTTTGCGAATTTCTGGAGCTTTTGGTTTAAAATTGTCTCCACCGACTGGACTACTACGGTGCAGCCAAAGTCGACCCCACTGGATTTTTTTCTATAGAGGAAACCAGTGACGGCACTTGAACATTCTAAATGGGTGTTTCGTAGAGTCAACTGGACGTACTTCCTAGCACAGGGTAGGAATGAAGGATGGAGGATAATTAAAATGTCAATTACATCCATGTTTATGATGTTTTAATTGTTAACTTAAACACTGTCGACCACTAACCACAAAATACTGTAACAAAAATGTTCTAGTTCGTGGTGGAAATTATTTATTTACAGTAATAAACGTTTAACAAAACAGGTAAACACACATACGAAAAAGTACTGCTTTAACTAACAATAACAATAACGTTAACAGAAACAAAATAACGACAGTTCTAAATAATAAAATAGAAGACTAAGTAACAGAAGAATATAAAGTCACTAATTATGTACACAAAATATTTACAATACAGGAACACACCAAAGTTTATTAGCACACTTGTCTATTAACTATATACCCACGATTATTTACAAAACTGAAGCAATTTATGTAAAACCAGATTTATATAATTGTACTCAATGGTTTACATAGCTCATTTATCTTCTATCTTAGCAGTTACTTCGGCCTTGCTGTACCAACTGAACAATTTATTTCACAGTGTTGTCTGTAATCCATTGTACGTACACGCTGCAACTAACCAACTGACTGACTTGCCAACCACTCCGCTCGCATTTTATAGCTTCGTCCCCCGCCTGTCGAATGTTCTAGAAGCATCTGAACCTTTCTTACATGCATTGCCTTCTCCAGGCAATTCTATGAAGGTCAGGTTTTTACCTGCGTTCTATTATTGTTGTTGTCGTGGTCTGGAACATTCTATGGAACACATTATCGTCCCAACAGGGAGCACGCAACAATACACTAGGTATGTTCCAAGCAGCCTGCAAACGGACACGAAACCATCACCGTCATGCGCAGGTAGCTAAATGTGTTCCAAAACCGATACAAACAGATTCTTTTTAGCTACTGCGCATGCGTGTGACAGTTTCGTGTCCGTTTGCTGGCTGCTTGAAATATACCTACTGTGACACTAGTCACTACAGTCATAAGCCATGCGTCGTGTATCACGTATATACGACAAACGTACCGCCGAGTGAAAGGTGTTATTTGAATGCGAACACTTCTAGCATAATATGATAGTAATAGACTAGATTAAATTTTTTATTGTGAATTGTACTGACGGTAAATGCAGCTCAAAGTCGATCTAAATAACACGCTGTAACTCAGGGGTCACCAAAGTGGTCTATATAGACCCCCAGGGGTCTATTTAACAAAAATAGGGGTCTATTCGGGGTCGAAGGAAGAACATTTCTTTACATGCAAATCACACATACCTAACTGCGTATGTAAAATTTGTGAATGTTTTTATAATTAACTTATCTTTTCTTTATAGAAAATAAATTAAATTAAATATATTCGGGTGAAACAAGTATTTCATAAACTATTGTTATACAATGTAAATTTAATAAAATAAATGTTCAAACGCAATAACTAATAGATAGTTTTATTTTATTCAACTGAAAATTACTTTTATGGGGGTTGATGGAGATTTTGAAAAATTATATTAGCGACTCCTGCGTGTAACTTGTGGGTCAGGAGTTGTACGGTGTACATCAGGACGTTTCAAGAAAATCGCTCACACAAAACACACACACAAGTTTTGTGATCTGTCAGTGTTTTTTTTAAAATTGAGCGTTGATTGTGTAACTATTACATTATTTCCTAGCGTTAAAATATGGAATATAATTCATTTTACAATTATGAAATACCTAAGATTTTGGTTGGATCCAATAACATTGGAAGGTAAAGAGCGAATAGAAAGCGGTCTGCACTAATCGAATTAGTTGACAATATAGACGCCAAATAAGCTATAGGTCAAAGACAAAGTAAGTTCATGACATTCGAATCGATCAAAGTGCAGGACAGTGGATAGATAGATAGGTAATTGAAAAGATCAAACGATGTCACTCTATGACTGAAACTAGTTCACTGAACCTCTTTAGAACGACAATATTAAGATATACACCAAAGTAGTAAGGTCGTTTAAGCTAGTATATTTTATTGGAGACATTAATTTCATAATGGATAAGCCTGTCGTCTGCAAAGGTAAATATAAACGATCAAATTAAGTGACGATTCGTATGTAGGTAGATAGATAGATAGATAGTACAGCTTTATTTTCGATAGACAAGTCTGTGTAATAGCGTTAGCAAATACAGTAGTTCGTTGTATATCTAGTGTCGTAATAGATCATATATATCGAGCGGGGTGGCGTAGTGGTGAGAGCACTAGACACGGATTCAGGAGGTACCGGGTTCGAATCCCGGGGACAGATGTGGCTGGGTCTTTTTCCTGCTGTCTCTAGCCGAGAAACGATAATTCCTGTATCGGCCATCTTGTTTGTTGAGGCTGTCCATGGTTTTCCTCAATAATTCCAGATAAATATCCAGATGGTTCCTTATTCAAGGCCATGGCCGATTACCTGTTAACTCCTATGCTCAAAATTAGCCTACTTTATCCTAATGTTCTGAAATTCCTTCATTCGCCCATTGTTATTTTACGGCTAGGACATTAAGTTTAAAACAAGCGCCATCGAGTTTTAACAATCACAACAGCAATAATGCCATTACGCACGAGATATGTATGGTATATTTTGGACGTATTTCCCATAAAATAGCTGCTTTTCATTTTCAAAAATTTTGACAGCTCATTTTTAAACAAGCCACACTTCTAATAGTAGGTTATAAAGAAAAACATCTGACATACCACATACTATGGATAGGATATAGTATAGCGTGACCAGTTTTGCTTTGCTTTATCGCACAAGTACGTAATGCCTGTACTCATGTATGTAAGTCAACTATTAATTTATAGAAGGTAGTTCGAAAATAGCATTTTTGATTGAGTACCTATTATTATAAAATTAATTCATGTAAATTTTTCTTGCACGTCCCAACTTCGGATTGTGGATTTTTGTCTCTCTTCAAAAATTACATAACCGATCAAGTGCGTGTTGAACACGTACAAATTAGGGCTCCGTAGCTATATTTTTCATCAAATATTTTCATACTTCTTTTAAACCGCTAGTAAATCAGACGATTGTCAACTTAACATCCGTTTTTGTTGCATTTCTACAAAACTTATTATTTCCAATCAAAGTACTGACTAAATGCTAAATACAAATGTTTTTTCAGATTTCTTGAACAAACAATATTGGAAACGTAAAGGAGGTAGTTACACTGCAAACAGTTTTGTATGATCAAATCTGGTTACTGGAGCTCCCTAATTAAAGGCCACTGCACGCGAGGCTGGTTTTGCCGTTGGAATCGTTGCTGGGACTTGCGCTGGCTACGAGGATGGAAATGACGTCATTGCGGGCTCGCGTGCATGGTTGCAAGTTGGATTTCAAAATTAGAATTGGAGTTATTTTTCGACCTTGTTCTCTGCTCAGAAAACAGTAACTGTTCACGTGGCCGTGGGTAACAGAAAAACGTCTACGAACAAACATGGCGTCATAGTGAGTGTTCTGTTCAGAGACAATAATAACATCCACTTTTGTTAACATTCGAACTGTCACTGCGCGTGCACCAAGTCGATCTACAAAGCTACCTTCAATACACAAATCGTGTGAAGTCAACACATGAAAGCCATCAAGTAACTCATTTGAAACCTAGCAGCCAAAACTAACAATGAATCTAGCGGCAAAACGAGCTTCATGTGCAGCGCCAGCGGTCTTAAATTACGAATAAGGACGTCTTATTGCAGTTTGAAAGACCTAACCAACGATAACCTTGTTCAATAGTGTAAGCCAGGGGTCAGAAACCTGCGGCTCGCGAGCCGCATGTGGCTCTTTTGATGTAAAGTTGCGGCTCTCCAGTTCCATACGCAAAAAAAATATTTTATTATATAAACCCTTAAAAATCGTTCAATCGATCCATGATTGAGCACCATGTCTATCTCTCAGCCATTTCCAATCGCGTCTCACCCGCACCACCCCCGTTGCGACGTGTCGTTCTCGGATATATATATATTATACAAATCTTTGATTAACGTCTGAATAGAACTCTTCAAATAAATAAAATTGTCGACCAATTTTTCTCAGACCATATATATTGACAAAAAATAATAAAAATACAAATCGATATAACGCAAGATGAAATATAAAAATTAATTAGTATTAAGTTATTTATTACCTAATAAATTGCACGAAAGATTGAATCATTCAATCTTTAATGCAATTTATTAGATAATAAATAACTTAATACTAATTAATTTTTATATTTTTTAGATATTTCTGAAGAAGATCCAAATCTGGATCGAAACGTCATCTTGTGTTATATTGATTTGTATTTTTATTATTTTTTGTCAATATATGGTCTGAGAAAAATTGGTCGACAATTTTATTTATATATATTATACCTATATATATAAGCAAATACTATAATACTGAAACGAAAATGTTTAGTGGCTCTTTAAAAACTGGGAAATTTTATAAATTCTAACTTTTAGCTCTGGTGTAAGCGATCTTTTTTTCTAAATCCAGAGTTACCATCTAAGGGGAGGGTTTCTTAACACTTTTAGTATTGCGATAATAAAAGACAGCCTATTAAATTTCATCAAGGTCAGTTGTTATGGTTGCCATGACAGATGGATGGATATAACTAAATTATAAGGGCTTCTAGTGACTGCGTCATTTTATGGTCAATTCAACTTCTCTGAAACAAATCACATTGTAAGCACTTGAATAAGTTCTTACTTCAAATAAATAAAAAGCCTTAAAATTGAATTATAAACAATTCGTTAATAAAATGAAATCGATAGATTTATATTTTCAAAATTAATAAAATTCAATTTTCCTGCGTAGCTAAGGAAAAGTAATTTTGACAATATTACATAAGAAAGAGAGAATTAATGTAACAATACTTGCTTCAATATGTACTTATGCGTGATTTATTTTGAATAACAATTTAAAATAACAGAATCTGTTCTAACTGTTACTAAACAGTAACAATTTCGATCATCACTAGTATATAGTATAGATGCACACGTTTACTAAGTATACGCTTATAATATGCATGTATACATGATTTTACATATATGCATACTAGACGTGTGTCGATCGCGATTGATCGAATCGTTTTGATTCGATCACCACCCGTGACTGAGTGATTGAATCACTGAATCTCACAAGATCCAATCGTTCGGTCTCGAGTCGATTGTCAGCTTAATAGCAACCAAAGAGCCACAGGGAATAGATGACGGAGCGTGACCGAGTGATTGAATGATGAATTTCTATGGTAGAGTCGTGACTCGTGAGTCATAATAACATACAACAATCACTTGAATGAATGCTACATCTGTACCATGCGAACGATTTTTTTCCAAAGCTGGAATGACAATAAGTGCAAAAAGAAGTTCTTTAAAACCCGAAAAAAATTCTCAAGTTTTATTTCTTAATCATAACCTATAGTGTCATAAAATAGATATAAACATTAATTTAATCTTAAAATACCTACTTGGTGTTAATTTATCGTATCTCATTATCTATTTTATATATAAGTAATTTGAGTCGAGTTAAATAAAAGCCTCATTGTTCTGTTCAATGGTAAGTTTTTCTTTCGTACAAACAAGCTAGCGCAGAAAATTACATCAACAGGTCAATGGTAACTCGTATAGAAATGAAATAGGTACTCAGACAGCCGATCGAACGATCGAATCATTGTGATACTAACCCCTAACCTGTAGGTTGCGATCGACCTAGGTCGCAGGAAATGTTCGATCGACACACGTCTAATAGGTACAAGCTGATCGATCAAACGATCGAAACATTGTGATACGATCACTTAACCTGTGGGTCGCGATCGACCCGGGTCGCAAGAAATGATCGATCGACACACGTCTAATGCATACTATTATTGTTCATTTAGCTGCATATTGTAGAATGCAACGATGCATGTATAGCCTTCCCATCCACATTCCCTTAGTTATAAAATACAGTATATTTTTGTGTGCAGTCAGCACGCCTGAACTTTTGACCACAATCTTTTGATTATGCTAAAATCAGTGTTTCCAAACTCACTGTTTACCGTAGAAAACATTAAAATAGTAAGTAATTTTAATTTTATTTGGAGTATCCGACCGAAACTACGAGTACATTCGGAAGGTTTCGCGCTGAAATGCGGTGCAGCTGCGAGCGACGAAGTGTCTTTTATGCCTGCGCGCTCCGCATTTTTTTTTTTTAGTTTGAAAGAAAACTCTTTCTATTTTAACACTTTCGATTTAAGTATTATTTGCATTAAAAATATTTATTTAGTGTTGTATTTGGTAGGTAGGTACTGTAGGCACTTATTAATTTTAATTTTATTGTACTTCATTAAGGTAGTACGAGCTCCAAGGCAACTTTAAACAAAAGGCTTGATTTTTTTTTATATTTCGGTAGATGGATGATATGTTTTCATTGATTTCTCCAAAACTAGTTGGTGAAAATTAAAATAAGTTATTAAACTGTTTAAATTAAAATTAAAATCTTAATAAATTATTGAAAACAAAAAAAAACCCGTTGTGCCCGACTAATTAAAAAGATATTTAATCTTTTTAATTAAATATCTTTTTAATTAGTCGGGCTTAACAGGTTTTTTTTGGTTTCAATAATTTATTAAGGTTTTAATTTTAGTTTAAACAGTTTTTTTTTTAAATCTAACTACATAATTAAACAATGACACAAATGTTCAAACTGTCTTCCATTTACTTCTAAATACTGCTGAGTTCTTTGAGCTATGCTATGAGGACCTCTAAGTATTTTAGGAAAAAAAAAACAATTTCAATTATTGAAAACTTATTGTGACATTCTTTAATTAGGTAACTAGATTTTAAATGCCAACTTTTAAAATTAAGTTCGTTATTATGGCATTTCAATTTAATAATTTTAAACGAATATTTCTTAACAGGGTTGGCAGTAATAAAAAAAATGTCCTACGAAACTTGCTTATTTTTAAATATTTTTTCAACAATAACAATTTCGACCTATCGTACCATTTAAAATTCCGGAGTTCTGAACATTCCGGAGTAAACTAATAGGGAAGCCGACCTTTACGGGGAAATAAATATCACCATTCGATTCTTCATTAGGGCTTTTATAATGCAGATTTTTGACACAAGTCTCTACGACTAACCGTTTTCGAAAAAAAACGACCGGTACGGGTGGTCTGACTCACTTGTAGGTATATAGTAATGAGTGATGTCAAAAATACAATTTTAAAATTAATAAAAATTGATTTGCAACGTTTTTTGGGTGAGACTCTAACCATATATGCATCAAGTCTGGCGTTGAAAAGGAATTTTTAATTACGCTGCAATTATTGGGTCGGTCAATTTGGGTCTGTACTATTTAATCGAAAAATGTCTCTATGACTGTAATTATTGTTAAATTTTATTTTTTTTCATATTATTCTGTTGACGTTTATACATATTTTTATGTTCAAAAAATAAAACCTATCCATCCATAGATATGGTTATGTCTTTTTACCAGCGCTAGCATGATATAATATTAAACTCATTATTAATCATTTTTATATTTTTTATTGCTTATCTTAACCGTTATTCTGATGAAGATCCAAATCTGGATGGAAACGTTAATTGAATTATAATTGAATGATTTGTTAAGCAGCTTAAGCTGGTCGATAATTTTATTTAATCTATAGGTACCTACTTCTATACTAATATATAAAGCTGAAGAGTTTGTTTGTTTGTTTGGTTGAACGCGTTAATCTCAGCAACTACTGGTTCGAATTGAAATTTATTTTTTGTTGGATAGTCCATTTATCGAGGAAGGCTATAGGCTATATAATATCACGATACGACCAATAGGAGACGAGCATCAATGAAAAATGTTCAAAATATAACTCAAAATTTGTTCGTCCGACAAAAACTTTTGAGCGGTAACTCCGATCATCATGAAATATGACACAACATTCATCTCGGTAAACTAAGATGAACGTGCGGGAGCGCTAGTGATATATATTTGTTTCTATATTATACGAGGCTGTAAAATCACACGGCAACAAAAATGTTTTTTCAAAATCTCGCATGATAGAACTCTAAAAACAGCAGAACCGGGAGCGTTGAGTCATTCATGGTTTAGATTCGAGCGTGTCGTCAACACACAAATTAAAACAATGTTTGATTATAATACATATTACATTATACAGGGTAGCCCGTAAAATGTAAATGTGCTTTTGCATTTACAGAATGTATTTATTCCTCCATATTCGAAAACAAGGAAAAATAAACAAAATTACGTTTTGCTTTTGTTATCGGATACAGCTGTGAACCATTTAAATATATTTGTATGATGCTGGTAAAACATTTGACCATAAAACATTTCAAGTTATATTTATGTTGTATTCTTGAGTTGCATTGAAATCGTTTTATTTCAGTGTGCATGAAAATAACAATATAGAGGTTTCGGTTTCTGCAAAACAAACTAAAAGTTAGGTTATTTATTCTGTTGATTGTTCAAATCGTTTCTGATTTCAGTGAAGATTTGAAATACTGTTGTCCGTGTATGTAAAATTGTAAAGACATCAAAATCTCGCACTCGCAAGTTTTTGTAAGCGAGTTATCAAACGATCACCTACGAGATTTGCCTAAAGTCGGCGCCCCTGGTCGACTCATTACAATATTTATTAATTAATAACTGAATTTAATTTGTAATTGTATTTTAATACTAGAGGATTCAATAATTTTTAATGTCTTTGCCGAAAATAAGAGTTGCGTTGTCTGCGAAATGACAGTTTTGCTACCTCGTCTAGTCGGACAAAACATCCTTTAAACGATACCCTCCATGACCGATTGCAATTTTTTTTGTATCATTTACAACACTACAAGAAGGGAATGATACTAATGGTAGATACTAATTTAGGTTAAAAATACACTTTTCAAAATTTTACAATATCTTTTCGTTTTGAGATTCCCTCAATCCAAAAAACATATTTTTGGAAAAAGTCTTAACGTCTGATTGTCTGTAAATACGGATAAACGAATTAAAACTAAATTTTGGGAGGATGTTTGATATGCAAATATGAAGAGCCCTATTATTTTTGGGAAAAATCGGCGAATGCTCAGAAGAGATATATGCTATAACGTTGTTTTTTGTACAATTGTATACTTTTCATAACGGTTTATTATTCTATCAATTTTTACAAAAAAGTTTTGTAAAAAAAATGTTTTCCAAACTTTATATTTTTAAAATAAAAAAAAATCTGTTCTTAGGTAGTTGACAAGCATGCTTTTATCAATTTTACATGACGTCATAACATAGTATATAGATAACCATGAAAACGAAAAGCAAATATCATAATGTCTAATACTAGCCGCTACTCGCGTTACCGCACGCGTTAACAGAAACTAAATTTTCTTTATTATAAAACATATGTCAAACGTCAATTATTTTGAACTTGGAATGATCCCGTCGCCCAATTGGCTGGAATTTTTTTCTTGAACTAAATAAATGTGTCAAGCTGAAAGGCAGTTATTAAGTAAGCTGTAGGTATTATCTCCAAATTTTACTTTGATAACTTTTCAGTTCAATTCAATTCAAACTTTATTAGTCAAAAACACAATTAAAATTATATAGACATTATGAATAAAAAGAAAAATGATACAGAAACTACAATAATCCTTGGATGTATTTTTTATAAACTTTGTGTCATATTGCACATATAATATTCGCCAAAACTGTAAAATGGTTCTAAGATCAAAAATTGCTTAGTGATTTTTTTGAAATATTTAAAGGAGAGACCTTTTATTTTTTCCGGTAAAAAGATGAAAAGTTTATGTCCCATGAAGGCTGGGCTTTGCTGACAAATTTTTATTCAGTTGAAAGAAATTCGACTGTAACAGATACACGGACGATTAAGCGAGTGATCTTGTAAACATTTTCTAATCTGCACAGACTTTTTTGAAACCCTGTGAATAACGCTTGCATTATTAATTGCGCACCTTTTTATTACTCACATATTATAAATTTTATGACCGTGGTTCCACCTGCAACTATAACATAAATTACACTGATTCAAATGAAAGCAGCGCTATTAAAAGCAGTCTTTAAATATTAATATCTAAATCAATAATTTATATAAATCAACCAAACTGGACTGCCGCCGACCGTCGTAATTCATAGACATAGAATAATTTAGTCATATTAATCGCTAGGTACAGCGTTCTTTGATCAAAGACAAATATATGAATTAACATCTTTTGTTTTTACAAAACAATTACTTATTTTATTATAAAGTTGATCACAATATGGGTAACGAAAGGTTCAACAAATAAAAAAATTAAACCTCCTTCTAAAAAGGTTACTAAAAAGCATATAAAATAGCAAAGTCTTGAGGTTTTAACTGCACCTATTTAATTACCAAAATAAAATAAGACACGTTGATATTATGGTATGATAAAGTTATACTTTTTACTAGACATTTTTAAGGTCGTAAAGAAGACATGAATTTCTGCCGAAACGTTGGCGATTAAATGATGTTCTAGTGAATAAAAATTGTTTTTATATTTAGCCTTGTATCCCGCATAATTTTATTATACTATTTAATTACTATCACGTTTTATGTATCCTAAAATGATGCCGACTTCAAAACTTTATTATTAGGGAATGCAATCCCGCAAGATAATTTCAATCCCGGTATTTGCGGGACTGAACCATCTTAGTCCCGCTGGATCTAGGTATTTGCGGGATCCAGCAGGGTGGCCTTAGACTACTCAATTTAATCGTTATAAAGACCTAATAGACCTCGTTTTCATGGTTTTAATATATATTAAACAAATTTTTTGATACTTATTAAATGATTTATTAATACTTTTAGACATAAAAATTAAGACATAAATTGACATAAAATTGACCAAAAATAGCTGCTGTATACGCTGCCATCAAGACAGCCAAATGACACACAAATGTCAAACTCTTTGAGAATTCAATTTTGAGCAAGATCAGTTGTAATTTATAGGCATCGTTAGATTTTCACACTTTTACTATGGAAATGATATTACGACAACTTTTATTTTACTTTACTAACTAGTGCAAAATTAGTGTCGCTTTACAGTAAAAAGCAGCTATTTTATAGGGTGATGTGCCAAAATTTTTGATTTCATATCTTATTTCTGTCAAACATTTCCGAACTTTTAAAAAAAATTTTTTTTTCTGTTTACCGAGCAATGTCTTTATTTATATGGCGCCCCCATGTCTTCTCTATTAGAAGCCCTTAGCTCACAGGTTCCGAGAGAGCTGGAAAAATTATCAATTGAATTTTCAGTTTAACTTGTTGGTGACCTTAAAAAAATATTTTTTTTTAGTGTAAATGAAAATACGGTTTCAGGATAGACATAGCTCAAACAAGGTCTTGTTACTGTGAGTATGAAATATTGTCAATATTATAACATATTAATTGAAGTGTTGTCATTAGCATGTTAATAATATGTCAGACACGATGCTGACGTAGGAACATGAATATTATATTATAAACTTATTACATAATTATATATGTACCTAATGCCGGGTTGCAGAAAGTATTCTCAAAAAATTAAATTGACAATGACCTTAGAATGTGATCATATAATTACAATTTTTATCTTGAAATCAGAAAGGATTCTTCTTTGTTACTGTTTTCCTTTTCTAATGTATCTATGTGTATTTTTGTTATTTTTTCACTATGAAATACAAACCCGCTCAGTGGAACGACTAATCACAGAAGAACAAACTACGACCGAGCAGAGAACACTAGCACGCTGAGCATAAAAGAAGAGAGAACCGCACTCGTCTACACACTTACACGTAAGCAGCCTAGAAGGACACTCCGCTCGCTACCACATCGCCTTTGATAATGTCTACCGCAGTTGGAGACGAAACGTCAGGTAGAAATACCAATGGACCACGAACTACAAGCTCGGAAACCAAGAACATCATTTGGAGTGTTTCATGATGGTTTGCTCTTTAAGGGAGCTTACTATTCTTTTGTTTTTTCAAATTTTTAAAAACATAATTCTTGCTAGCTTACTAGTTTTTGTTCAATTTTAGGTAGATACATACATAATTTTTGGGCCAATATTATATCCAAAGATTTTTTTAACAAATATTTTAATTTTTGAACATATATCGACAATTTTTTTAAAAACATTTTTCACCTGATGATGACAACGATGTTGTCGAAACATGTAGGTGGTGAAGGAACAATTGAAAAATAAGGCCCTGAAGATGAAAATATATTTTTCAAAACGTTGGCCACAAGATATACCTACTCTGGTAAAGCTTAAATTGTTCCTCAACCAAATAAATCTCCTTCAATACATATTTTTGGATCAAAATTTCTACTAACATGTAAGTAGTGATTTTTTTAAATAAAAAAATATGCTAAAATTTGCTTGTGTAGGGAATAATTATAATAATACAGTTAAACATCTAAAATTGACCACCCTGTAACCTCTACATTGACCAATATTTCTAAGAACCGGCCTAATTACTCTTACATTACACATTCAATGACCATTATTTTCGAGAACCATAAGTGGTCAGTGTATACAGGCTTTAGAGTATATTTATACCTATACAGTTTTTATTCGTGCAATAGAAGTGTAATATCGTGGTGAAACTCCCTGTCATGTAGAACATTAGATTATTCTCACACAACAACAAACATACATACTTTTTTTATCAATAATGCTTAGAAAAATGTTTCGAAGTGGAAATTGCGCAAAAAAAAGAATGTTAAATGCAGATATACTGTATAGGTATAGTTTAAAAAAAATATCTTTTCAATCAATCAATTACTTTTCGAGCAGAGTCGATTTAAAATTCTACAAATATGCGTGGTCACAATCTAAGGTCATTGTCAAGTCAGATTCTCTGACATTGCTTTCTGCAACCCGACATAAACTCCGTTCTGCGATTATACACAACAACTCACGTTGCCGTTCTGTTTAATTACCGCTAAAATGGCTGTAAATGCGCGACCCTAAAAAAACCTCTCAAATAATCATGCGATAGATTAGCGTCATTCAATCATTGTAATTTCAGTTTACCATTTTGTCCCCATCACAACGCTGTGTCGCGTTGTAGTTATATTTTATTTTCGCTTTGTTGATGTTAAAATGAACGTAAATCTACTCGCGAAACATTATAAAAATGTTCATCCAATTAATGCAGATTACATATGAACTAATTTAATATCACAGAGGCTGGACGTTAGGCCGCTGCACACGAGACTGATTTTGTAGCTAGATTTTTTGTTAGTTTTGCTGCTAGGTTTCCAGCATGATTTTTATTCGCTTCACACGATGCGTGTTTCTAAGCTAACTTTGAAGATGGAAGTGCGCGAATGTTAACAAAAGTGAATGTTTATTGTCTCAGAACAGAACACATACGCCATGTTTGTTTGTGGGCGTTTTTCCATGTCGCCCACGCGACAACATAGAGTTTCCTGATTGGTTCTTTCTCAAAACAAGCAGACTAACAAGCACGAAAATGGCCCCGGATCTAACTTTTAAATTTATCTTGTGATCACGCACACGACTCCACAGTAACGTCATTTCCATCTTTGCAGCCAGCGCGCTAGCCAACGCTAGTTCTATAGCAACGATTCCTAGCGGCAAAACCAGCCTCGTGTGCAGCGGCCTTTACTTAAAAAATATAACTCAACAATTATAATAGAACGCCGTGTTCTGCATGAACATAAATTTCCCGGTGTTCCAAACTGCAGTAACAAGGAAAATGCTAGAAAGTTCGACTAATAGAGAATTTTATTATTTTGAGTTGGAAAATCTAACAGACAGTAAATTTTGACTTAAAGAGGCTGTGAAGTGCACATGTTGCTTACCTACTTCGAGATTCAGAGTTTGCGATACAGAAAATCGAGTAGGTACTATACAGGTTGGTTTTTTAAAAACCGAACACCCTTTTATTTCTTAGAGGAAGAGTTTTCGAAAAAAAAGTTTCGGACAAAAGTTACAGGGAATCAAGGGGGAAGAACAGTGATGTAGTTTTTTTTTCGTTTGATGGAGGTGTCTCCAAAATATCAAGGTCACCTACACTTTCTTAAATACGACTCTGTATTTTTAATCTACGATTATTGTTCTTTGGGTCAAAGAGATCAACTCTTGTACCAAACATTTTTGGATTTGATGCCATCGTGAACCGCTGTTTGATTCTCAATTCATCCCGTTTCCTATTTTAGTGGAATGTGTGAGTCGGAAAAACCCCTGAAAAAGTTTTTCCGACTCACACAATCCATTAATATTAATTAATAACAAACGGATCGAAACGTCATCTTTTGTAATATTGATTTATAATTTTATTTTTTTGTCAATATATATTTAGTCTGAAAAAAATTGGTCGACAATTTTATTTATTTGAAGAGTTCTATATTCAGACGTTAATCAAATTATTGAATATTGTTATATGTTATATAAAATAATAATTGTGTATTTCCAGTGGACATTTATCACATCGAGTTATCGTACTCTAATCCTTATTATGATGTAAAAATCAACTATTTTAAAAAATATAGTGTGTATATCGATTATAATGCTTTTTATTATGACTCGTGTGTGTTAAAACTCGCTGATCGCTCGTTTTAACATAATGTCACACTGGTACATGAAATAATGAATTGCAATCTTAATACATAAACTATTAAAGTTCAAAACATTTGAAAAATGTTATTAACAGACGCACTCTTGCTGATACTCTGTATAAATGCCGTAGTTAATTTCGACAAGAGAACAATTGTTAAAGTTTAGCGCAGTGGGAGCAGTAAATCTGGTACATAAGACCATAACAAAAAAGGTATTACTAAATAACAATAGCAAAATATTATACTGTATACGTAATAATTTAAATCCAACATAAGTGAGAGAAAACGGTATGCTTAATTATGACATTAAAAGTACCTCCAATATATTATTATATTTAAAGGATATTTTGCGACACTCAAAACGTTAGAGTTTAATTATGTAAAATGAATAAACAAGGGTTACACCAAAACTGCGACTTGAATATACGAAGTGTTCAAAAAATATTATTTAACATTGGCATGTGTTCCATTACCACCAGCAAAGGCATAATATATTTTACCATTCCAGCCCACAAGTGGGGAATGGTACTAGTTAAGGTCAAAAATCACTTTTCAAAATTTTACAATATCTTTTCGTTTTGATGTCTCCCGAATCCAAAACACATATTTTTGGAAAAACTCTGTGCGTCTGTCTGTGAGCATGATACAGGTCAAACGGATGAGCGGATTGAAACCAAATTTTGGGAGGATGTTTGATACGTAAATATGAAGAGCCCTATTGCTTTTGGGGAAAATTGGCGCATGCGGAGAAGATATATATGCTATAACAGTGTTTTTTATATAAAAATGGTATACTTTTCAAAACGACTTATTATTCTATTTATTTTTCCGAGAAAGTTTTGTTAAATTTTTTTTCTAGACTTTAGTTTCGGAAATATTTTTAAAATAAAAAAAATCGCTGTTCTTTTGTTTTGTAGATCTGTCAGGAATAAACTAGTTAATAAATAAAATTATCGACCTATTTTTCAGACAATATATTAACAAAAAAATATATTGTCTGAAAAATTGGTCGATAATTTTATTTATTGAAGAGTTCTAATCAGACGTTAATCAAAGATTTGAATAAACTAGTTAAGCAAGCTTTGATTAATTTTTACATGACGTGGCACATATTATGTAGGTAACCATGGCAACAAATAGCAAATATATTAGATTGTAGCCATTACCCGCGTCACCTCACTCGATATCAGATTTTTTTTCTTCATTATACTACGTCAATATTTTTGAAATTGGTATGGTCCCGTAGCCCAATTGGCTGGTATTTTTTAACCACGTTATAATCTTAAACATTCTACATATCGAAGAAATTGCTATAAATGATTAACTCAGCTCGAAAAAAAGTTCGTTGAACAAATGATTGTATCACATGTGGAATACTTTTTCTGTAAATCCAACACAAAATTAATTCAACGGTTTATTTATTGTACTCCAACTCCATATAATTATAGACTTTGACATTATTCATATAATAAAATACTGTTTTCAATGCTTTTCCACTAAGTTGTTCCGAACTTGTCGTGTGACATTAAACGTTTAAACTTCTAAAAGCCGTTTATGAACTTTAAAAACTACTTTTTGGTAAAGCTTAATTAACATTTAAATTATAAAAAGTTGTACTTAAAAGTAGTTTCACATGTTCACAGTTCAAATAGTTTTCAGAAGGTAAATGTCTAGCGAAATAAATAATTTTTATTTTGTAAATAAAAACCAAGTTATATCATCTACTTTGCATACGATTACTAGGAAGCAAACATGTTACTACATAACTGTATGTATTATTCATGTGTTTACTGTGATTGCTTATCAATATTTAAGAATTCATTGTGAGAATCACATCACTTTAGCCGTTTAAAAAAAAACAAAATTAAAAATTTTGAAAGAATCCACGACGGATGTAAACGTGGTAATAGAAAAAAGATTAAATAAAATTTTAAAACTAAAAAGAGGTAACTAACCAAATAAAATCCGTGGGAGGCTGCCATTCCCTTCCCTGAAATCAACTAAAATATTGCAATCACGTTGGGTACGTAAATATTTGTAATCTTTAATTGATATTCTCCTATTCTTAATTCAGGGCAGCAAATGGCAGGTCCCGACGGATTTTCTTTGCTTAGATCCTGTTAGATAGATTGGTTTTCGCCAGTAGCTAAGTTTCACCTTTAGTTCAAGATGATTTCTACGATGCTGCCATCTGTCAGATGTAAATTGCGTAAACACGTTACTTCTGTCCGAAAAAAAAACCTGAGTTACCTTTAGTCGCACCTAAAGAAGTTATACTTCAAAAATATATTTCTTTTTTGAAGTTCAGTTTTTTAGAATAATGTTTTATTATACAAAGTAGATAAGATGTCTTTTGATTAGTACCTCCTTGAATATTATACACATTTGCAGACAAAATTCAGTATTTCCCCGTTGTATAAAAAACAAATATAAAAAACACAAAAGCTGCGATCTTCGTAAAGGAATAAATATAATATTGCGCAAGCAGTACATAGACGAAATTATATAAAACTCATGTGACCCGAAACAACGAAACAGACAACTCTTTTCTCCCTCAGTATCAACTTGCGTGAAGCACGGCTTTGCAGGATTTATTTTAATAATAAAACAGTTGGCGCTGAATATAGCTCGATCGATATCTGTGAACGCACAGTGACAAGCCGTATTATTAGACTCAATATTAATCCAAGGTATGAAATTAGACACATTTTAGAAATGTATTGGATAGAATAAAGGCCACTGCACACGACGTTAGAAACGCTGTTAGTTTCCTTGCTAGATTTGCCTACTAGTTTTCTTGATTGCTATTATGTGCTCGCTTCACACCAGACGTTTTTTTTTCAGCTTATTTTGTGGATAGATCTGATGCGCGCGCAGTGACAGTTCAAATATAAACACAGAGCAAAACGTATCTGTTTTCTGACTCTGAGCAGAATGGCGCCATATTGGTTTGTGGACGTTTGTTCAAGATACTGATTCCTGTTTGGTTCTTGCTCATATCTAGCAGCGGATTTAGCAAGGAAAATAGCCCCTGTTCTAATTTTAAAACTTATTTTGTGAGCTAGCAGGCAAGCCCGCAGTTACGTCATTTCCAGCTTAGTACCCAGCCTACCGGGCAGCAGAACCCCAGTCAATGTTTCTAGCAGAGTTTTTTTAAAGGACAGTGTGGTGTAGTGGGCAGCGTTCTGGTGTGTGTGGATCACACTATCGTTAGTTCGAATCCAACCTTTGCTCATGGATATTTTATGATGTCGTTTAGACCCTACTTTGATATTTTAATGATAATGGTCACATACCAGATGATCAAACCACCTCCTAAGTGATATTCTCTTGTATATGTGTATATGCTCTATATATGCGGACATATATAATTGGATATATAATTTTTTTAAAGAAAGTAAAGAAGAGTTCTTTTAATTATATAATATTTCTTTTCAATAGGTATTCAGTAACTTTTTATGTTTGAATGCAAAATAAAAAGTCAAAAATATCAAATGTATTTGCAAACAATGAAATCGCATTTGGCAGGTCGTAAAAATACTATAACTCAATAATCAATTATCATTTTATATCTCATGAGGGAATATTTATATATGAAACATTTTTCCGAGACGTGTTCTTTCCATCCGAACTTTTCCTTTGGATGCTTTTATTTCAACAAGCTGCAGCAGATATAAAACTTTTCTCATTACATTCAGGTACCTAATGCTAACGTAATTGCAAGACTTGTGCTTATTATTTAGATGTAATATAAAAATACAAATATAAGCATTTATATTTTGCTTGAGTACTAGAAACTACGTCTTAACACTTTAGTTTCATACCTTAAACAAACATGAAAAAAACATTTTCTTTTAATTTAAAACAGAATATGGATCTTGAAGGACTATTCCATTTATTATTTTAGTTTTAGGTCAACATTTCTAAAGATTTCTGATCTTTCTCAAAGCCTCAACTCTTAATCAGCACTTGCTTTTTAATACTTCGTTGTCAATAATCAATCTTTAAGAGCAACCTACAAGTTCATCGAAGCATCGATTTTTATGTTTTCTTTATGTTTCTTTTTCAATGTGAAAAAAAAATCACACTATAATTATTTAACCTAACGATTATTTTATGTAACATTTTATTTTTGATTAAGAGTGGAGGAAACTTCTTTTTGCATTTTATCTAATGTTAGCTGTACCCGACGACGCGTTGCAGTGGCTCAGTCTGCTATTAGGTTCAACAGATGATGCTTTAGTTCACGTAAAATATATTTAGAATAGCGTGGCTCTCCCATTGCCGTAAAATATTTAGTATAGCGTATGTTACTTTAACGTTCAACAGATGGCGCTGCATGGCGCTGTTTTTCCAAAAATAGCAAGTTTTCACCTGTTACAGGTGCGGCATCTATATAATAACAACATACGCGTATTCGAATGCAACGTTGTGTCAAAATTTCAAAGCAATCGGCAACGAACTTTCAAAGATTTGAAATGTTGAACAATTTACAAGCAGCGTCACTTAAATCAGTGGTGTCAGACTGAATTTTCTAAAGTGCCATTTATAAGATTTAAGGTGTGTTAGCGGGCCAGATTCTAAATTAAAAACTAAAACATATACTAAATTAAAATATTTACCTATTTATTTAGTTTAAATCAATTTTCACATATAAAAGTAATAGAAAGGGTAAATTATCTAGAGCTTGAGGATCCAGACATCTGAGCTCTCTTATTTTTGATAAGCTCATTGATGTCAGGTGTCTAAAATCATCACTGGATAGATTCTGGTCGCGGGCCTTATTGAGATGGCTTGAGTGCCGGATGCCGCCCGCGGACCGTATTTTTTACATCACTGACTTAAATGATTATTCCAGTAACAAATTAATCAAAGTTAGATGTCGTCATCAACAAAAATGATGTTATAGTCCAATGCATACAGTCAGTAATCTCTAACACATATTTTCGCTCTGTCATCTAACGAAATTCTAGTAATTAAATGAAACGTGACAGGTGCCATGAACAGCGTCAAACGTCAAGGCATTTGCACGTTTTTATTCCCGCCAGACACGCCAGTAGACGTTTCACATCAAAAAATCTCCGCCTTGATCGGGACATAGTTTTGTGTCAATAAGAATTACTTGGTTACGGATAGGTGGAGTTCAATGTAGGTAACATCGAACACATAAATGAGTTATTGACGAAGGAGACTTAAGTGAACTAAAGTGAAGTGAAGTGAAGCGTGCGGACATTAGAAAGCAGGCAGCAAGCAGCTCGGAGAACAGAGAGAGAGAGAGAGGGAAAGAGAAAAAGAGACTATATGACTGTAACGATGATACTTTCAAATTGACTCCTTAACGACTGTCGTAGGACTTAAAAACATGAGAAATGTGTCTCATTTCCAATGGATGAATGGATGAGAGCGACTAAAAAACCATCCTCATAATTCGAGCATCAGTTCCTTTATAAGTATCCACTTTCGACATAGGCGTAGTGATGGCTATTCATCAACACTACGCCCTGCGACAAATAAAATACCTGCATCTCTAGCTTCTAAAGAAAACGTATTTTGATTACTTAACTTTCCTCAATACAAAGGATTTTACTGTAAGAAATTTGTACGTAAACGAGTTTATAATATCACTAGATTCTATCCGCGGTTTTACCCCAATGTACATTGCTTTTTTCCGCAGATACATACAGTTAGGGAACCAACCAAGAATGCAACTTTTATCAAAATCGATCTAAATGATTTTGAGAGATGTGATACAAAATTTAAAAAAAAATGGAAAATATTTCTAAATATCGTATAAACATCGCGAGAGAGCGAATTTGAAGTTACAGTAGAATCCTGATAGTACGCTTTTAACGACGTAAATGCAACCTCAAAGTTGGTTTTCATAAAACATACTGCGAAAGTATATCCATTTAGTACGACTCCAGTTAAAGCAACCAACCGCAGCGTCTGGTTAGAACGACGCGCGTTTCAAAACAATCCATCATTTCAATTAGGGCAAATACTTCGTATTACCTTGCCGCCCCCACTACTTTTCTTCCCAGATGCACGTTATATTATTCCCGAGTAAATCACTTAGTTTTTTGTGATCTTTTGATCAATCACTGCGTTAACTTTGTATCAACGGACTTTTAATTGAAGAAAACAGTGCAGTTATAATACAATGTTTAGAAGCTGGTGAATCGAATGTGACTTTTGCGAAGGAATTCAACAATCAAGAAAAATAAACACAAAGTTGTCCGAAAATTTCAGGCCGTTTTGTGCGTTGTCCGGTTAGTACGACATAATATCGCCGGTCCCTTGACCGTCGCTCTATCCGGACTCTACTCTTCATTTTGAATTTTTTTCTGAAAAAATATGTTAGTCTCGTCCCTAGCAGAAATGAAAAGAAAAGTTAAAGTGCGAGTTAACCTTTTTTTGAAATGTACTTTAGAAAATTATTAGCAGCACCACTGCCAAGATTCAGTTGAATAAAAGAGTACTAAACGATAATTTGAAAGAAAGAAATAGAATAATCGCAGACGACACTCTGACGTCAAAAGTGAAAAAAGATGTAACTTACGAAAGCTCCGAAAAGCCATCATCATATTATTGACATTAAATTAATTCATGCAATAATTTTCCTTCTCAGAATTTTTAAAAATATTAAAAATTCTAAACTTGCAATTTATTTGTGTTTAACTCATTGTTGTTATTTAATTTAGACTATTATAAACGTCATAATAATCAGTTAGCCACACTATAAAAAATAATTTAATTTCAATATTTCTTTCTGTTAAAAAACATCGAGTTAGGAAATACAAAATATCATTCTTAAACAAAATATAATAAATTATTACAACAGTCAAGTATAAAGTAATTTAGTATACATATATATAATTGATCTGTTGTTAATACTATCACGTTCAACTGTTTCTCATCTTATGAAATGTGTTTTGTTTTATTCCTTATATTCCTGTAAATTATTGTTACAAAATAACGACTAACTTCGAACAAGAAAACATTAATTAATGACCATTGAACAGGACTGACACAACTAGTTTTGTGTGTGTGTGTGTACAGAGAATGTATATTGCATTGGAGATGTTAAGAATTATAACGAAGTCAATATGAGCTTTATTAATATAATATAACACCACCTCAAAAGATATATATATTTTTTTTAATTAAATGGTTAATGGTGTTTCGACACTTTGTCATTAACACCCACTAGTACCTACATACGTCATACATAGTATACAAATAAAATAATACATATTAATTGTGTACATCAAATGATACTAAAGTGTGTTATTTAAAATTTAAAGCAACTACATCTTAAGTACGTAATAGAATTTCTATTGTTTTTTCTACAATATAATTGAACACTTTAAAAAAATGGTTTCTAAAAAACTTCCATCGAGGTGGTGCAACTAATTGAAAAATCTGTGTTAACTCGTTTTAAAATATATAAATACAGTGTAACTTGGTTAACTAGGACCTGGATAAGTGAGAAACCTCTACTTAGTAAGTTAGTATACCGATAATTACAATGAGGTCCGTACACGTTTGCATTGAAATACCTCTGTTATTGAGAATTTTAGAACCTCTGTAACTGAGACTTAATTTCGTAGATTATTTCGATGTTAACATCTATAATTGGGACTGTGTAGATGAAGGGCCTGTATAAGTAAGACAATTTATTAGATTTGGACAGGTTGCGACACGTTTGTTTATGTACAACTAGCGGCCCGTCCCGGTTTCACCCGGGTGCGATAGATATAGCTCTGCAAAATGTATTTCGTTTGCGGCTTGGCGCTAATGCAAGATTCCGATTTCGCGCTCTCAAAATTTTGTTAGATAATATAATATTTACCCCATTAAGGGTTGAATTTAAAAAACGCTGAAACAAGGGTTTGGTTATTTTTAATGAAGTGTGCGTATGTTGAATTCAATGTCTCTCATTTTAACGACTTTTGAAATATGGCCAATTTATCAGAAACGTTTACACCCTCTTAGGATGCGAATTTAAAAAAAATTCTTTCTTAGTGTGTGCTTGCGTCATAAAAGGAACCTACTGTCCAAATTTCAAGTTTATAGCTTAGGTGGTGTGACCTGGGCGTTGATGAATCAGTCAGTTATTCAGGACAAACGATTTTATATAGTACTTACATAGATGTACATACAAACATTCGAATTTTTTCCGCACTCTCTAAGGCTTTGTACGATAAACAAATGAATAAAAGTGCACAAGATGTCGAAATGAAAGTGTAATTCATTAACAGTCGCTGATAAATTAAAGCTATTGTTGGATTATGATAGTGGAAAGTCTAATGACGAACTGTGTACGGAGTTTAATACACCTTTTATAGAATTATTCAAAACAAGAAGAGAATTCGTTCTCCGTGTATTGACGGAAAAGAAAAACTTAAAAAAGCATTAGAAATCTTACATAAATATTTCAAGATGTCAAATACTTATTATCCTCGCATATTTGATCAATATATGTTATCGAGAAACATCGCTAGAAGCACTCAAATATAAACCAATATAACTGATTTTTTACAAGCATTTATTTTTAGTTTCACCTGTCCCGGCATCTGTCTGTCTGAAATCTAATCTTGCAAGTTAAATTTAACCCACTTCCCGTTATCCGATTGAGCTGAAATTTTGCATACGTATGTAGTTCCGATGACAATACAATATTATAATAACTAACTGACCGTTCCGGCTTTCGCCCGGTTGCAAATTATATTTTTATCCTCAGGGCCTCAATGCAAGTTGAGATAGTAAATTGTGCAAATTTACCATCTCAACTTGCATTGAGGCCTATAATTTCTACAAGCTTTACCAGAGTATGGTAAAGCTTATTTTTCAATTGTTCCTCAACCAAATAAATCTCCTTCAATACATTATTAGTGTATTTGCCATAAGGCACTTACACTATTGGCGTCGGTCGGATGGCGGGACCTAGGGGTCGGACCAAAATTTCTCGACGTTTCATAAGTTTCTAAGAAGTTTGGCACCATTTTTGGAAATGTTTATATATATATGTATATATATATATATATATATATATATATATATATATATATGTGTTAGCACGATAACTCTCGACAGACTTAATCGATTTAAACGAAATTTGGTCCACACGTTGGAATCCATCACCGCACGAAGCCTATTTAAAATGGGCCTAATCGGGACATGTTAAGGGTGGTATTTAGGGGTCGAAAAAAGTTTTCGGGCCCAAAAATACCGAAAAAATGCTCAGAATCGTTTCAAAATTGAAATTTAACCCTTTAGTAATTATTAAAATGTGCCGCTAAAATTTAAAAAAAATCGGCCCCACAGGACCGGACTTACAAATTTTATGAAAACACAAGTTTACTGATATAGATTTACATACAGAAGGGTGTATATAATTTGGTACAGATGTTGAATTGATATGTAGTATTAAAATTAACTAAAAAAATGTTGTTTTAAGGGGTGTATTAAGGGGTAATTTTTTTTATTTTGTTCAAAAACAAAGTTAAGCTCATACAATAGAGCCACACTGCCTATAAAAGCAAATACACTATATTGTCGGCAGGGTTTCGCACTGCGACCCGAGTTTTATTGTATTGTTATCGGAACCACATACGTATGGAAAATTTCAACTCCATCGGATAACGGGAAGTTAATAACTCGTTGTGTATTATTAAAATTTAGTTGTCAAATAGTCAATTTTCAACTTTTGATAACTTCTGATTGTAGTTGTGTAATGTTGCGCCTTCTCTAACAGGGAAGTTTTGAAACTCAAGCGAATTGTTACAAAGTTATTAATTGCTTTAATTTTGAAACAAGCCGCAAATTAGCTTTCTATGTACCTCAAACAATACCTCTCTGTATTTAATGTTCTTGTTACATCTGATTACAATGATAATATAACGCCTAGTAATAAATTTATAAATAGCATTGGAATAGAATAATATTTTCTAATAAATTAGTTTGTAGTCATTACACATACAATTATTTTAGTAAGGGACATTTACATAAAATTAATGACTTTTCTTCATTTTCAAAATTTTATGTTTCGTATTTTTACATGTTTTTTAAAAATGCGTGTCGAAAACTGATCCTCCCTCCTTTTTTTCCGAGACTAGTCTACATAAAAAACTAGTCATGTTAGAGAGGTAGGTACACGTATATCTACTTTACCGGAAGAAAACTATCAAGATATTTCCAACAGCTTTGGTTTTTGAAATTCAAAGGCAAATTATATAGAGGGGGCTGTAAGGAACCCTCGCGCGTCATTGTCTGATTTTTTAATTACCTATAGTTATGTACTTTATAGAAAGACAAAACAAAATTTTTCCGTGGTGAAAAAAATCGAATAACAATTTTAAATACTAATGCTTGGTTGCAGAAAGCATTGTCAGAAAATCTGTTTTCACAATAGCAGTAGATTGTGATCCTATAATTACAGTTATTATGAATATAGGAACAGTCTAATGTCGTGAACCATTCTGTCATGTAGAAATGGTACTCACATATAAACAGATGATTGATCAATATAGAAAAAGATTGATTTTCAAGCTAAATTTTGATCAATATGCGTAGAAAAATTCTGTTCCAATTAGAATAAATTGTACAAAGCACGATGTTAAATATATGTAGATTGTAGATACGCACAGTTTAAAAAAAATACAGTTTCAATCAATGTATTATTTTTCGAGCAGGATCGAATTAAAATTCTGCTGTTTTTTTTTAATAATAATAATGATGAAAAAACAGAAATTTTATCAAAAGGCGTGAATTCAGCTTAAGACATGTGTGGCCACAATCTAAGGTTATTGTCAAACCAGATTTTCCGACAATGATTTCTGCAACTCAGAATTTGAAACCTCTTACTATAGATTAAAAATGTTTTTTAGGATTCCGTACCTCGAAAGGAAAAAAGGAACCCTTATAGGATCACTTCGTTGTCCGTCTGTCTGTCTGTCAAGACCCTTTTTCTCAGGAATGCGTGGAGGTATCAAGTTGACATTAATATTAAATACTGAGGTCTGCAATCCCTTGGAGTTGAAAAAATCAAACTACTAAGTCAAACCAATCAAAAGATACAGTCGCTTATGCCGCATATTTTGACAATCGCAAGGGAATCTTAATATATGGGATACTATAGCACTGGCTCTGCCAAGTTGGATATGTTATTTCCATAATATATCTGTATCAATACAATCTATACAGTCATTTTTTGGGAAAAATTTATTACTACTATTATTTCCCGTTGACCTAGAATCATAAAATTTGGCAAGAAGCAAAATTTTATAGCACTAGTAAAGGGAAAAATCCAAAAACAGTAAATTTGTAGTTACATCACAAAAAATTTTTTTAGATTATATATACCTATATATCATCTAAAAATTTTTTTTGTGATGTAAGTAACTATATATTATATAATATATAAATATATGTAATCTCAAACCTAGGAATGCGAAATTTAACCAAGTGGTATTTGCGTTTTTCGTAATGTTAATAAAACTTTTGATACACTTTATGTACAGTATGGAATCTTCAAGGCGCGAGTCTGACTCGCACTTGGCATTTTTTTTGTTCATAAACGAAACATTTATTACGGATTAACCTATGTTCCTCTAACAAAGAGAAAGGTTGTTCCTGCAGAAACGAAAACGAGAGTTTAGTCGTTATTTTTCATTTTAATTCTGTTGAAAATAATTGAGAGATCGCTTTCAATTATAAAACGGTTTCAAGTAATTATCTTTTGTTAGTGAAAACGTAAGTCTCTAAGCCGTGTACACTTCAATAATTTAAGGAGATATTTATATAAGTTCATTTTAATGAAACACACTGAGATAATTAATTAAAAGATAATATTGTACCATGTGAATGAAAAATATACATTTTAGAACATCATAAAATCTATTCGAAATATCAATCGCCTAAAATATTATACGCTAAAATAAAGAATGTGTACAGAAAGAATGTTTCTCGTCTGAATTGAAAAGGAACTTTTCGAGTGTAAATTAATTGCAAACACGTCTTACTTCCATAATAATTTGAAATAAACAAATATACAAGCTGTTTGAAAATGTAATTCAAGTAAGTTCACATAAAGAAAAAAAAAGTTCCTATAAACGTGGGTCTCAAAACGCTTATTATTACATCGTAGCAAATTGATTTATTTTCAATGGTTTTCTTATTTTTTGAAATTCTGTAGGTAGTCAGTATTTATGAGTCAAATTTAGTAATTGAAATTTGACCCACTTTCCGTTATTCAATTGAGGTAAAATTTTGCACACAGCTTTTAGTCGCGTCAATGAATACATAAAACAGGCAAAACTTCGAACTTCGCAGAAACAGCTCCGATTTTGATGATTTTTTTTTTAAAACTTAGTTTTTTTATATTATTGAAAATCAGAAACATTTTGGGGCGGGGAACGAATTATTTATATTGTTTAAGGGGCTAGGGGCATTCAGAGGCATGAAAAATTAAAAAAAAAAAAATTCGACAAAATTGAATTTATTTTATAAAGCTAATAATATTTCAACTTGACTTCACTAAATTTTCAAAAAAAAAAAAAAATTGTACAAAGTTATATCCATCTGTTGGACCCCTCTCACAAGTAGGTAATGCTTTGCGGTGAACATCATAACTTTGTGCTGGTTAATTCAAAATCGATAAAACAAAGAAAAGTCTTTAGTTTAATAGTAAATCTAAAACTTAATCCAAGATTTTATTTTTTTTTTGAAAATTAATAAAATGGCGGCATCTAAAAGCTTACACCCGAATTTGCATGGACAGATTGTTATAAAAGCCGAAGTTTTCAACCAAAACAAAAATCCTTTCATCAAGTCCTTCTTTTTTATGCCTTCAATAAGCTGTAAAAATTTCATTTAAATCCATCAAGTGGTTCTTTGATTTCAGTGGTCACAGACTTCGAAAACATAGTTTCGAGAAAAACGCAAGTCATCTAATCGATTCATTTTTTTGCATTTTCTTGTAGTATGATGTTTTGAAAATATTCCCTGAAAATTTCAAGTGAATTGAATGAATAGTTTCCGAGATAATTATTATATGACCCAGGGAATTAGATGATTTGCGTTTTTCTCGAAACTATGTTTTCGAAGTTTGTGACCACTGAAATCAAAGAACCACTTGATGGATTTAAATGAAATTTTTGCAGCTTATTGAAGGCATAAAAAAGAAGGACTTGATGAAAGGATTTTTGTTTTGGTTAAAAACTTAGGCTGCCCTTAGCCCCTTAAACAATATAAATAATTCGTGCCCCGCCCCAAAATGTTTCTGATTTTCAATAATATAAAAAAACTAAGTTTTTTAAAAAAAATCATCAAAATCGGAGCTGTTTCTGCGAAGTTCGAAGTAAAAGGCTTCATTGACGCGACTATTTGGTTCTGATGACAATGCATTGCTGTATATCGAATATCGTTTCAAATTCAATATGACGGACGTCCTAGCTTGACAATTTACCTTTGTTTTTCTCTACAATCCCCGTACATCTAAAATCTAAAAACAATGTCGTTCTATTATACAACTAATAAAAAGCAGATGATAATTTATTTTCGGCAATCCCAATAATTTTATAATATTGAATATTATTACTTTGGTTTTAAAAAAAAACCATTAATTAAAAAAAAAATATTATTATTTTTTATTATGAAGATTTAATGTCTTGGGTGAACAATATATCAATATGAATTTATTTAATCTGTCTATTTCTCAAAATTTAACGACAGTAGATAAAAACTACCTAATAACAAAACATATTTATTAGAAATTGCGCATAATAATCAACTTTTCACAGACGGCAACTTTATAACAAAGCGTTTTCGGACTTCATCGATAGATACGTTTTCAGAAGTTCCGCAGTTTGTCAGTGTCATTTTTAAACATGCTGTATATGCCTACTTGGTTGAGAATTTTACACAATGTCAATTTCATAAGAGCTGAAGAGAATGAAAGGCGACAAATGTTTACTGAGTAGCTTTCATCTAACTTCAAGAGAAAAATGTTTTTTTGAATATTTTTGGACCGAGAAAATTGTGTCGTAGCATTTCACAAAAACATCTTATTTAAATAAAAAATCTGTTTGTTTTATTTAACAACGAAAAAGGTAAGCAAAACTTTAATCTGCGGAATGAGAAGTTGTAATTTATTGACACAAATTTAAAATATAAAAATCTTTATAGCATCAGGCATCCATTAAATTAAATATTTCTTCATTTTCAATGCAAAGAAATTGTGTTAAACAAAACTTATTTGCCTTCTAAAAAACTATAAAACTTGGAACAAAAAAAAGATTTTTCAATGAAACCGAAAAAACTTGAAATTAAAAATTGTTTTAGTGCGGCAAGACGCTACGGGTAGGTTGAAGTGTGACAGAGAGAACGTATATCGCACCACAGTATGCTTTAACTCACGTATAATAGACAGTTTTGTAACCGCCTGACAGACATTTAGACGCGACTAAATAATCTGGCTTATTTATTTTTCATTGTATTAAATATGTACTAAATTTGAAGGTATTAAACTTTCAAAATGCCTCAAGGACTTTTTTGTAAATAAAGTTTTGCAAAGTTAAAAATTTGAAGGGTTGTTTAGGCCTCCTACCCTTCAACCAGGTCTTCGATTTTGTGTTCAGACATAATAAAAGAAGTGTTACACAAATTTTTACACTGCCTCAAATACCTACCCAAAAATGATTGATTTTTCACTTTTTATGGAAATCGCGACATGTTTCTACGTTGATAAGTCAAAAACTTTAGTTGGCCATGATGTGTCAAAAAAAAAAGGTAATAAGGAAAACTGCTGTTAATATTATATACAATAAAGTTCAGATTGTAAACCATTATATAAACAGCATAACATAAAAGGTACGTGAGAATTATTTATTTATCAATTATGACGTACAATATATAAATAATTAATTTGTTTACACTGACAGCGGAACGTCAAGTTATGGCACCAATGGTCTTTATTTTACTTAAATCGTCATCAGCGCAACAGTCCGGAACACAACAAGCATTTCCAGATCCCCTAGTTTTGCCCATGTTTTCTTTGTAACTAAAAAATTTATAAAATTATAACTATTCTCAGTTTTAATAAACATTGCTCACTGAAATACGAAAAATTTGAGTTTGAAGTTTCCTCTAGTCCTCACCACAAACGCTCGCATCGATAAATTTGTAACTCCGCCTCCTTGCACAGAGCCCATAATGTGGCTGCATAAATGCAAACACAATTGGTTTGAATCTTGAAAAAAAAACATGATATAATGTTTGCTAAAATATACTATAAAAATACAAAGCTATGTATGAATAAAATCATTATACATGAATCTACTTGAAAACCATCAGTCGATAAAACTTATGGAACGGTGGGCACACAGAAAGTCTTGCATTCGGTGGGAGGAGTAGAGGACGTATGAATGATGGCGGAGGCAAGAGGGTGATGTAGGTGCAGCCACGTAATAATATTTTGACTTTCGGTTTTATTCTGTTGGTACCCTCTCACAGGGAGGGACGAGTGACGAGTCATAACGATAGTCGGCGGTGACGGGAACACACTGTTGATGACACATCTCTTGAAGAAATTCGAGTAAACGCTTCAATACTACTATGAGCGCTTTTCACTCAACTGCTTTCACAATTTCCTCTCCGTCTTCCGTTCCCAACTTTGTGTTTACTACATGAAAAATTAACTTTGAGATGCCAATGAAAATTCAATTTTCGTCATATCTTCTATTTCATATTGTAATATGAACTGTGACATTTATATTAAATATTAATATTTTTGTTGTTTATATTAATATCGTATTTTGATTCATGTTATACGATTTCTCATCAACTGAAGGATAATGACTGGGTGTATGTGTGTGGGTATGTGTCAAATTTTTTGGCACGCTCTGCAATCTAAACAGCTTGATGGATTTTAACATATAAGCTGTCGTTATAGAAATAAACGACCGAGCGGAATGGCGTAGTGGTGAAAGCATTAGACTTGCATTTAGGAGGTTCCGGGTTCGAATCCCGGCGGGAGCAGATGTAGTTGGGACTTTT
This sequence comes from Xanthostigma xanthostigma, assembly GCA_963575645.1. Lineage (NCBI taxonomy): Eukaryota > Metazoa > Arthropoda > Insecta > Raphidioptera > Raphidiidae > Xanthostigma > Xanthostigma xanthostigma. The sequence continues at coordinate 23,153,443 of OY754468.1, forward strand.
TCCTGCTGCCTCTCATCGAGCAACGGTAATTCCTGTACTGGCCATCTTGTTGAGGTTTTCCATAGTTTCCCTCAATAATTCAGGATAAATATAGAGATGGTTTTTTATTCAAGGCCATGGCCAATTACCTGTTAAACTCTTATGCTCAAAGTTTGCCTCCTTTATCCTAATGTTCTAAAACTCCGTCATTGTTATTAATTAAGTGGAAGTTTAAAAATGTAGAAAACAACAAGAAGTATGATAGATGGAAAATAGTAATGGTGCGAATGGCGGTTGTTATGTTAAGTCGAGAAATGGACGTCAAACGAATGATTATTATTATCTATTATATAAATAAAAAAAAATAGCATCTGATAATTCGATAAACGAAACAAAAATTGTGTATTGTATAATTGTAATTTTACTATTTCTACTCCTCATGGTATTAATTTAGATCAAAATTCACAAAGTTTTCAATACTTTTTCGTTTTGAGGTGCCCTGAGTCCAAAAAACATATTTTTGGAAAAAGTCTGTCTGTGAACACGATACAGGTTTTGGTACACTTTATTGAAATCTAACACGAATTAACATTCATTTTGTCATAAAATACTCAAGAAAAACCTATATTCACACTCTAAAGATTGCATCCGCACAGAGCTTGACCCGAGCGAAGCCGGATCTGGAGGTATATTTAAATAATTGAGAAAAAAATGAAAAAATAACAAATGGTGGAAGTTCGGGTATTAGTGGTGGGAGAACGTGTCTTTGGTCGTTTTTAAAAGCTTTTATTTAATTTCACTTGTCTGTTTCCAAACAATTCATATCTGTTATGTTTTATTCCAGCCAAACACAGATTCGACTGTACTTTATTTTTAACTATTTAAATTAATAATAAAAATTAGCGTAAATAAAATGCACACAAAATTAATGACAGCAAACATGGTTTTAGTTAATTAAGCAAAGTTGAAAATAATTAGTACGGCGTATGTTGAAGTTTTATTAATATCGAATTGATGCAGAAAACCTTGACATAGATTCAAAAAGTAATTTGTCTTCAAAGATGGCAATTTCAGTATAAGTTATAAAGTTTTCAATAGACTATGTAATAAATTAACATCAAATTTTGAGATAACTGCACTTGGCACATGTTGCTAACAGGATACTTCACAATCTTGTGGTTGATATTCTCAATATAATTGGCATTGATTTTAAATTTAATTATCAAATTTTATAAGTTTTTATATACTTTCTTAAGTATAAGTAATTAATGACATCTCATATTCTATCATAATATTATGTAGTAATTTTAGACTAGTTTTTCGATTCGGAATTTGCACGGGTAGATTATTGCTTGGCAACAAAATAACCAAGAAAATAGATCTCAGATCTCTCATAAAGCTAGTATTTTACGTTACAAGTGGATTCGTCAAAACATTAAATCACAAAGTAAATAATAAATATATAAATAATAATATACATAATTAAATACGAAAATCATCAATTTTATAAAGACATTGTTTAAGTAAAGCTGCCTTTATTTCTTTTTAAAACTTAATAAAATTCAAGAATTTTAATATTATGTAGCAGTATATTAAACATTTTTAATACCAGATATTCGACAATATTATTAAACAAAGTCGTTGTAGATTTCGGAAAAATTACATTATACTTAAATACTGACTATTGCGAAAGATATCAGGAGGTAATTCCTTATCATTCTTAGAAAAAAATTCCTATAAATATTGATCCGAAAATATTTACCCGTTGAGCTATAGCCCTAGAAGAAGGGAGAAGATCAGCAATTGCCTACAGATACAGGCACGGGTCCTCACTGTGGGTGTTTTTTTTTTCAATTTATAAGAGTGTTGTTTTTGAATTCTTTCGGTCGCGCTTATGACTGCACCTTTCCATGTTACGAACAGAAACGTGTGCAAACATGAGGGGTGAGCATTTTCAACAATTACTTTGATTTTTCAAAATGTTCGTGAAAATTATTCATTTTTTTTTATTTTTCGAACTCTTTAACCTTGAAATAAAAACGTTAGGCAAGCCTATTGTGCCCCGTTTTTTGTAGGGCTATATCTCGGTGGTAAGCATTTTCTGGACCCATGTTTATGGGAACTTCTTTTAGCAATATCTAAGAAATCATTCTTGACATCTTTCGCAATACTTATGGAACACCCCGTATAGCTCAGCGTTTGGGCAGCTACATTAATTTAATTGTCTGGCTTGCTTTATATTTTCGTTTACTGCTCGGATTATAATACCGTATTTATTATTCGAGAAGAAAAAAGTCTTTAAATATTGGAAAAAAAAAATCCTAGAATTAGCATCAACAACATCAAACAAATAATAAACAAACTTTATTTCTTTATAATATAATAATTATACGAGCACGATAAGTATTTATTTATTTTTTAATAAAATCTCCTTTAACTTTATCTTTCAAAATAATCTTTATTTCTCTTTTACAAGCACCAAGTAGTTCAAAAGAAATATTATAAGAAAGACAAAAAAATATGTGATCGCGGTTTTCTCTAAGCTTGTTTGTATACAAATATTATGTTGTTTGAACTGTGGAACGAAGGAAACAAATTAGATTAATTCATACAGATAACTAAAATACAACGTTTTATACAAGGTGTCTATGCTAATTTAGTACATGGGAAAACAACATGAAACATACCTTTTTAAAAGATCTCCAAAAAGAAAATTTCACCCGTAACTATATTTTTCTACGTTTGTACATTATTCATTTGTTCATGCAGATCTCGAGAAACACCCAACTGATTGTTATGAAACTTCCAGCGTATGGTTTAGTGCCCAACTTTTAACCGGGCTTGAGTCAATTAAGTATTGAAAATTTTTTGAAGAGCCACATAATTTTGAAGTTTTGAAGCAAAAATATTCTTGGTCAGTGGAAAGACAATTTAATAAAACTGAAAAATTACACAAAAAATCAACCAATCTACAATTAATGTATTTTCATTTTATACAAATAACTATTAAACTAAAAAAATGTCTGAACAACTATATTCATTAACAGCGATATTGTATTTTATAGAGCCAATAATTTTTTAGACATTTCATAGCCGAGTTGATAAAATGAGGCACATCAAAAGTTGCCGCGAGGCACACGTGGCTCGCGAGCTACGGGCTGGGAATCTCTGATTTAGTACGATTTCGGAACAATTTTTAATTAAAAAAGTTTAACTCTAAAGCTTTATTTTCGAAATTAAAGATTTAGGTACTATGCTGTCGAAGTTATTATATACATTTTTGAGAATATTATTGACACATTATTTATAAAATAAAGCGTGCTCCAAAATTTCACACTCAGTACGTACAGTCGAAGTTATAACCAAAGTTTTCGAAGTTTTGATTCAATCTATAATATTCTTGCGTAGTGTGTAGTTGTGGCTGGTAACAGGCGATAGTGTTTTGATAGATATGGGGACAAACGTCTGGCTGTGGACCGTAAAACGGGCGCAATCATTCTCCCAGCCTTTTGTTAGATGTGTGAAACTAAACAAAGAGAACCTACGGACGCTGTTTGCACAGGGTTTGTACCGAAATTGAATCATATATTACATTAATGGATTGCAAAAAGCGAGTATTGCAAATCTGAATCGATTTGTCATCTATAAAATATTCAGTCATAAAATTGCCGTTTAAAAGGTTTAATTCAAATATATTATAAATGTGAAAATATGTTTGTTTGTTACTCAATCACGCCTTAACGGCACAACAGATCTGAATGAAATTTTGCATTTAGGTAATTTATTGCCTGGATTGACACGTAGTCTACTTTTTATCTTGATCGACTCAGTAGAGATAAGATGTAAGTTCGTTTTTTGTTTTTATAGTACCTACTTCTTTATGCCCAAAGGGGTCAATCGATTTGAATGAAATTTTACATGCAGAGAGTTTATAACTAGGAGTAATATATAACCTCAGCTGTTTAGCGTCTATAATCTACTATTCTTATTCTTCTATGCAATGATTTTTTTAAGATCCATATCGGCAGAGTTTCGAGCAGGAAATAAAATTTTATTTTAAAATATATTGTTTCTGCTGCTTTGAGAAGATTTTTTGTATTTATACAAAATTCATTAAGATGAAAGTAATCCAATTTACAGAAAAAAAAATATTTAGGAAAACACAAAATCTCAATATGGTTATTAAAAGTTTCTAAAGTAACTGCATTATTAATAAGCTAAAAAAATAGGACAACTTCGGAATGAAACGGAATATTTGTATAAACCTTTATTTTGGCATTCTAAATGTTGTCTGAAAAGTCTCATAAGGTCACGTGTGAGCGTCCTTAGATATTCAAGGTTAAAGGTTGCGAAAATCAGTTTTTTTTGGAAATATCTCGCTTCCTGAGCGTCAAATCGTATTTGCAATTATGTATTATAAAATATAAAATTTACTCTCAAACAATTTTAGCCGTTTTTGAGAGAGAGCGCAAAAAGCGTGGAGTGCTCAGCCATACATGCCAACGTCAATCGCAAACCCTGTCCATAGTACGGTTTTTTAACTTAATTATTCGTTAAATTTAAATATTAGTTAATAATCTATTTAATACACTGTATTTACAGTTATAATAGTATAATTTATATTTATATGGACTGGGATTCGCGATTGACATGTATGGCATGTATGGTTATCTCAAAAACGATTAAACGTATGAAACATTGATAAAAACGAAATTTGTAAAAAAATTTATACTCTATAACTTTTATAATAAACGCCAATACGATTTGAGGCATAGGAAGCGAAATATTTCCAAAAAATGGATTTTCGCGACCTTTGACCTTGAATATCTAAGGACGATCATACGTGACCTTTTGAAATTTTTGAGACAATATTAAGAATGCCAAAGTAAAGGTTTATACAAATATTCAGCTTATTCCATTTTATTCCTAAAGCGTTATGCTTCCGAAAAAAAAGAATTCTTTTATAAACACAAAAACCAGTCGTTCGAAAACAAAATGTCATATTTACATGCTTATTAGTATTCGATTGTGAGTAGACACTTTTTTTTGTTAAAATATAGTATCAAATGTCAGTAAATAATACGTATCATATTCTATATAATAAAAAAGCAATTTGCGGCAGTCAAGCATTCTAACATGCGAGTGAGTTTTTTCGTCTTGACCAAAGAAACGAAAGATATCTTGTCCAGTTGTACATACAACCTACGAGTTGTGTACAAGACTTGTCTAAGATGGTTTCATATATCTTATATAGGTATACCTATATCAGAAAGCGGATAGCAGTCTCTGTTCTTATAGATATGTAAGTATAGCTCTTTTCACACTAACTGAAAGAGATAAATAAATTTCAGCGATTATTGGGGCTCCGCAGCCAAAGAGCAAAGGAATCCTTACTGCAGTTTCGTCATGTCCGTCCGTCTGTTACATTCTTATAGCTCCGCCACATTTCCTTCGATTCTGATAAAATTTTACATGAAATGTTTTATGTAATTTTGTAATGAAATAGGGGTAGCTTACGTAAAACAGCGATTTTTATTTTCACACACCTCATCGCGTGGGATATCGCTGGATAGGTCTTTAAAAATCCAATAAAAGCTCTTAAGGTTATACGCCCTCGACCGTATTAGTAAAAACTGCGTCCGTATTTTGTTGTAAAAAAAAATGTTATATGACTTGGTAAATTTATTATTTCTTATGGAAATATTATATCCTGTTGATCATAGCTTTATTTTTGAATATTTAAGAAATAATATTTAAACATTTGACATAATATCATAAAGGATTGACTTTAGCAGTATATTTAATTAAGCCCAGTGTACACGAATGATTTTATCTTACGTTTTGGTTTTAAAAACCTTTGAACCGTTAGACGTATAGTTTTTGAGTTATTGGATATTAAATGCAGTTTTTAATACACGGTAAATGAGATAATATCCAATTTTCAAGTTTTACTTATTAGCTACGTCAAAAAAATTATTTAATAAAAACAAAATTTATGAAAAACTTTTCGTATAACCTGGTTTTCATGGTGACATAATTCAAATCTAGAAAGATTTTGAGAGTTGTTTCGAAAATTTTTAATTAATATTTCTCCAAAACTGCACGGGAAAGTTTAGTTTATTTTAATTTTTACGTTATCTAAAAGAGTCAAACTTTCGAATAATCAGTTTTTTTTTTTTAATTTGTCTATAGCCAATTTGGTTTAATCTTATTTTTATATACACTTCCGGTCAGTCTTCTCATTTATCATTGTGTTAAAAATCGCATTTTTAATAATTAATAACTTGAAAACTAGACGGTCAATGTTTTTAAAAAAATGCAGTTGAATGTATAAGATATCCATAATTAACATATTAAAATTTCAGCGTTTTATCTATACATTGCTCTATCGGGCGTATAACCTTAAGTGAATGTTTTGCGAGATAAACGCTCCTAAAGGCGTTAATAATCCGTTCCCCGCCCATCTATAACTTTCCAACCACGTGCTAAAATATCTGAAAAATATTATCACCTTGTAAAAAAAAATTGAATAAGCTTTGTGTGAAAATAGCCTGCTCCAATCAATAGCGGCGCGTAAACATTTTAAATGGATGTTCTGCAGGGTCAACCGGAGGGGGTAATTAAATTATAAATCACATCCATGTCTATGATGTTTTAATTATTAACTTTTCTCAAACATGGTTGACAACAAGCTACAATATACACTGTAACACTAGTCACTACTGCCATAAGCCGTGTGTCGTGTATCGACATTCTTACCGCCACGCCGAGTCAAAGCCCTCAAATCCGTTGAATGAATGAGACAGATTCAGTAACACTTCTAGCAAAATATGGCAGTGATAGATGCTTATTTGTACCAATGTGCTGACGTTAATTGCAGTTCAATGCCGATCTTAATAACTTGTGGGTCAAGAGTTGCACGGTGCACACCAGGGGTATCTGATGATGACGTTCGAACGCAAGCTGCCACACACAACACAAGCGAGTTTTGTGGTCTGCCAGTGGCTGTTAAACTTTACTCTCTAAACATGAATTAGTGAAATTTTCACTAATTGTTTAAGTGAAGCTTGATTTACTTGATAATCAGTGATTTTCACAATAAATTAGTGAATTTTCACTAATAAATCTACTCTCTAAAACTGAAATAGTGAAAATGTCACTATTAGAAATAGTGACTTCTGATTCACTTCCGCAATAGTGAATTCAAGTGAAATTTACTGTCAGAATAGTGATACCCCGCATTTTATACGTGTCACTTGTGGCACCTCCATACTATAGATTCATGTAGAATGTAGATCGTTCTATAGCAAGTTCTTTGTAAAATACAAGTAATATAATTATTCAGGTAAGTTAATTAAATTATTTTAATTACATTTTCATAGATTCAGAGTAAAGTATTACGTGTATAATATTGTTTTTTAACCGATTGTTAATTATAGTCAATTACATAGGATCATAACTAACAATGAATTATGATTATGTTTTTTTGACGCGAATTCTCTAATTATTTTATTTTATTTTATTTGTAAATCTGGCAGGCTAACAGACAATGAGTGTCCGGTAACAAGCCTGCTCTCAATATTATACAATAATTATTATACATTTGCAGCACTGTTACAAACTATATATATAAAAGAAAGAAAAAAAAGCAATAAAATAAGAAGCATAATTGAATAATATAGAACTTAGAGAATCGAAAAGATATAATTTTCACTTCGAAAAAAAAACAGAAATTTGTCTTTTAAATTTTTTTAGAGTATCCCCAAAAATATCAATATCCGTTCTATTGTTGATATCGTTGAAAATGTACGCCATTCTGAAAAGCGGAGAGTTAAAGGCATAATTGGACGTGACTGAGGACAAATAAAATAGATCTCTATTCCTTGTGTGGTAGATTGAAGCAGATAAATAAAATATTTTGTATCCAATTTTTAATCTACTAGTAAAATTATACTAGTGAAAGTAACGAATGAATAAAGATTTAAAAAAATCTGTAATCAAAAAATTGTTGATATCAGATGACTTAATAGTCATTTATATAATTAGTGAGTTTTTATATTCACTAATTCATATTGTGAGTATTCACTAATTCTGCATGGCACGATTCTAGCACTGACAAGTACTGAAAACACATTTGTAATTAGTGAAAAATCACTGATTCGTGTTTAGAGAGTAGCGTTGATTGTATAACTACACTATTTCTTAACATTAAATATTGGTTAAAAATGGAAAATATAATTCACTCCTAAATTACGAAGTACCTAAGATTTTGTTTGTTCTGCAGCTCTGCAGTGCTATTTCCCAGCGAGTTCATCGGCCATTAATTTTTTTTAAGTGCCAAGCTGCGTTCCGAAGACCAGTATGTCCTGGTGACATCGCATCGCACGTATGTCCTTACCAGTATGTGCGGATCTTTAGCGTGTTTATATACGTCAATGTGTCAGTCGGAAGTCCGTGTGCTGAGACATGTATACATATACATACAATTCACGGATAACAATCAATATCACAGTGGGTTCTGTTGCCGCACGACACCGTCTCTCCGCCGACACCATGTCGTTCTGCCGATGTGTTGTCACCAACTGTGACATCACGACACTTGTATATATCGTCGTTCAATTGTTCTCCGACGTGTGTGGCCCTCCCACTGCCACTCGAACGAGTGTGTATTACTCACGCACACTCTCCATTATCACTTTCACTTGATATACATAATACGTCTATCACTGAATAAACGAGTCTTAGATACGGCTGAACGATGTATCGGTGTTTTCATTGATTGCCACTGTTCATCGATTAAGACTAAATGGGATTGACTTCGAAAAATTACAATCAATTTTTATATAACTCATATTCGCCGAACGTAAGTAGTTATTTATACGGTTCATTTGTTCATCAGGTAACTATTCCTCCGAACAAATAGCGATAATTCAATTCACCAACCAGAATTATGTTTACTGCAGGTGCAAATCTATTCGTCTTACTTCCAGGGTATTAATATTTATTCGCCTGATAAAATAATAATGGCCGCCACATAGATCATAATTCATAACCTATAAACTTACAGTTTGCTCTTGTGAATTTATTTATGTATTGTTCATTAGCCTTTTGTGAAGTGCATAGTTGTAAAACATTAAAGTTAGTGGAAGTTATGTGTGTAATTGGGTTACGATAAAACATAATTATTTTGTGAAACTAATTTTTATCGTTAACGCACTAACGCCATGGGTCGGATTTTTAGGTGACCGTCAAATTATTCAACAAAAAGAGCAAAGAGTATAGTGCAGTATATATTTATTCTATCTAACATTTTGCTTGGTGAATGGAAAGTAAATTTTATTTTAACGAATAAAGTTCCAAGATTAGTAATTTCTACCTTTAATAGTGTTCGATGAATATAGGCATCAGATACAATCAATGAGCGACGTTGGCGAATTAGGACTTTCTAAGAGAGCACAATAATATGTTTTTAGTATCTAATCTTTCACCAATTAGGTGATTTATGACAATTTTTGGGTTATAATATTATTTGTTTGGTCGTGTCACCAAGTTTCAACCCAGATTTTGATGTTATTAAAAATTTATTTTAAACCCCAATTGGAATATTCTTAATCTAACAAAAAAAAATGGGGCCCCACTGCACTTGTAAGTCCTAGTGAAAGTATTTAATAACATTTACTTTAAATACATAATACGATTTTAAATTGAATAATTATAAACAATTTTTAATTCATTTCTTTCTCTGAATGTAGGCAAGAGATTATTTTTTCAAAAAGAATAATATTCTTCAATTTTCCTGCGTCGCTAAGGAAAATAATTTTGACAATATTACATTAGAGAAAGAGGTTATATTATATTACTTGCTACACTAGGCCCCGGAAAGCCTAAACGCGTCCCTATCTAAGCTCGTGTAAATTTAGTGACTCCACATTTCTTTTTCATATAGGTAAAGATTCCAAACAGTGGATGATCTTCTTCCCATATTCAATCGCCATCTGTGTTTAACCTTAGATCATATATTTGTGATTGCTGAGTTTTCCAATGCTTTCACAATTCAAGTGTTCTCGGTCTATTTCTTTTCTTTTTGCCTGGAGAAACTCGATAAGTTATACAACTTGCGTAGCCATCTATTATTTCCCATGCGTAGTAAGTGGCCAAATCATTTGAGACTTTCCATTTTCACTCTTTTCACAATATTCTTCCCCATCTCCTGTCTTTATCTGTTTTCCTCCTTTTCTAAGTATTGTTTTTTTCCTTGACCTTTTAATTCAATATCCACAATTCCACAAATCGTATCAAAATTTATTAATATTCCACTTTTAGATAACACATTTTTATTCCCACAAGAAACTTCGCGTTGCACTCACACACAGTCAAAAAATGACAAAATATTTAAAAACTAATTAAAATGCGACCTCTCCTTTAGATTTGTTGTTCAAAATACTATTACAAATTTGTAAGACTGTTAAGTTTTTGAGATAATGATCACATTGATATGATTTTTTGAACTTAACAAAAATAAAATTTTCAAATGTATAAAAAACAGAGTAATTTAAATGAAACACAACGTTTTAAATTGTTTACTCTATTTAAGAACATTGTACTAACTGTTTCAGTCAACACAGTGACTTCTTCAGACAAGGTCATCGTATTTTATAAATACGAGAAGGAAAAAAACTGCGGTACCGAGTTGAGTGTAGTAATTCGCACACATTGTAATACATAGTTCTCTTCGTTTTAATGAGAGGAAGTGCACAATATATGTTTCATCACGATGTGTGCGAACTAACAAACTCAAATTCGTACCACAACTTTTTTACTTCCCGTATTTACATATTATGACTATAGCGGCCCGGTCCGGCTTCGCTCGAGTTTGTAGATTACCAATGTTTTTTCGTCGACTTACGTTTCAAAATCTACGAAAAGCGCTTACATTAAAATGGACATAGTAAGCTATCTTTAAAAGATAAACATATTATGCCATCGCGAACTTTTCTGTAGACCTATATAAAAGAAGTAAGAGGAACATTATTCTACCATATATATATTCAATAAATAAAATTATCGACCAATTTTTCAGGCAGTCATATTAAAAGAAAAAATAAATAAATGCAATGCATTAACGTTGCGGTCCGGATTTGAAACTTCTTCAGAACTGATCTAAAAAATTAAAAACTAATGATTAAATAATTTTTATATTTTTTAGATCAGTTCTGAAGAAGTTTCAAATTTTTTGTTAATAGAATAGAATACAAATTTATTGTTTGACCTAATTTGGATACAACAAGTCATTACGTAAAAAAACAATCATTAAAAGCATAAGCAATCCAATAATACTAGAAACTAAAAACAATCACATAAAACAGTAAAATAGTTATAAAAGTTCTTTCAATCTATAGGTATGGTTCCACCTCTATAAGCCATTTTTTTAAATTTATTTTAAGTTTATTTTTATTTACGCAGTTTTTTTATTTCAATGGCAATTTATAATACATTTTAAAACCCGTATATACAGGACACTTTTCATAAAAAGTTGTACTATGTTTAATGCTAGCATCAGTTGTTCTTGTATTGTATGATTTTTTAATATTTGATTCAAAGAAGCCTTGTTTACTCATATATATTAGAATTTCGTAGGCATATATTGCATACAATGTAAGTAAGTTATTAGTTTTAAAAATATTTCTACAAGTATCTCTTGCCTTCATATTGAATATACATCGAATTACTCTCTTTTGAATAACAAACACTCTGTTAATATCTGTAGATCTATCCCAATTTATGATTTCGTATTTGAGACTTGAATAGATGAAGGCATTATATATAAGTAATAAATTTTTTTGTGTTAAAATAGTCCTTTGCTTGTTTTATTTGATAATAATAACCACAAACCTTTTTACAAACTATTTTAATTTTTAATTAATATAATTGTCTGAAAAATTGTTCGATAATTTTATTTATTGAAGAGTTCTAATCAGACGTTAATCAAAGATTTGTCTACTATAAATTGTTTTGTTATATTATCTCAAAGTGAATAGGCAGTGTTTTCGAGTAAAGCTCTTAGTTGGCTTGATTTTTTCCCACAGCTTTATGAATCATCGTCATATTTCAACCAATTTACATTAACATTAATGAATTATACACACAAAACTTTCTTTTGAATCACTCTGTGAAAACCGCATGAAAATCCGTTCGGTAGTTTTTGAGTTTGTCGCGTTCAGACAGACAGACAGACGCGGCAGGGGACTTTTTTTTTTTTTTTTATAATATGTAGTGATATAGAACAGGGCTATACAATTTCAGGAGAAATCCATATAGGAACCTCAATAACGTTCAAACTTAATGAATTACGGTGGAATTTCGACCATTTGCCGATCACTAGTAAACTTAAATCTTAAACTAGTTTAAAATCTTCATCTGGCGAAGCGACTTTGTTATGTGAAATAGTTGCAATTACATAAAGTTCCTACAAATTTAAAATGTGTTTTATTTGATTTTAAAATGAACAGAGCTTGTTGATACTATTAGACGTGTACCATTCGTTATAGAACCTTTGAAAAAAAATATTTTTAACCACTTCGTTCGAAAAAAGGTTAAACGTGACGTCACCGAACCTTGCGTCAATAGAAATGTAGAGAGAGAAAAAAAAACAAAAAAGCGATAACCGATAACACTGTGACTACTGAGAATAAAACAGCCATATTGATTCGAAGTCCCTCGAGCCAAGCTTTCTATTTCAGTGGTATTGTCGACAATCACCGACGATAACATGTAGGTTATCAATCTGTTGCAAGACAGCCGCTGAAGTAACGGATATGGAGCAAATTTACGGTCAATGCTTCTTTTCTTCAACAAATGCGCGAATGAAAAATAACAAAACGCCAAAAATCCTTTTCTCTTCGAGTTATACGACTGTCAATGAAGACAGTTCGGATCACATGTGTGCTTTGGAGAACTCATTTTTAATATTGATGCGAGCTTGCGTTGAGAATTTACTTCAGCCTGCAGAACGGCGAAACAAACTGACACACTGACAGGCTGATATTCTATTTATAGTCACAGTTAGTCTGCTCTGCATAATTTATAGATTTTCATGTCCCTCTAACCAACAATTAAGTATTGATTCAATTATTAAGCAACAACATATAATTTTGTTACAGTTTTTACTTCACATATATAACACAGGATTATTAATTATTTACCCTACGATAAAAATATGTTTCAATAACGAGAATTTAGTTTATCCTTTTGATGCGATAAATTCGATGCATTTGCAAAGGAAGTGTGTAAGGGGAAATCAAGTCTGCGCAGTCGCTTGACTGTCATCTACAAAAACACTTTTTGTTGGAATCTACAAATTATAAAACCATTTTTTAGAGAATTTTTCGACAGTTTTTTTAATAATAAAAAAATTCAAACTTCACTTCTGAAAAGATCTACAGTACCACGTCCGCTGATATATCAAATGAAACCGAACCACGAGATAGATTAATTTATAGCACATCTCTTTCTATACATAAACATGTGCCTACTTTGCTACGTCATTAAAAGGTGGTTTATGCATGGCGTTTAAAATATATAGGATATAAGAATGAAAAAGTTGTTTTACATTATTTGTTTATTTATTACAAATAATATGCACTGCAAATTTTAATACGTGAAACGACTCTCATCAGTTTCTATAAAAATGCTAGTATTTTTATAGAAACAGATCATGGAAAAATTGAGACCCAGAAGGAAGAATATTTTTTTAAATTAATTTTTAACTCCCAAAATTCGGATATTAGTAAAAAAAAACGAAGTAGATTTTCTCAAAAATGATACATTACCGACCCCCAAGTGATAGAGGTTAATTCATTCCAAATTAGTCATAGTTTCTTTTCCCGAGAGAAATACGAGCAATTACCGGTCAGCCTGTATATATGCCAAAAAGGAAAAAACAAACAAAAAGGTTTATTTGAAAAAAATACCTAAATTTGCTCTATTTTAGAGCAACAGGCTAGTGCATATAAAAAGCAGATAAATTTTAGCATTTATATACTCAAAACTGCATTGTTTGAATTTCTTGCAAGCCTACATTTAAAGTTATTATAGTACACGAGTTGTCTAACATAGTAAGCCCATGTGTGGTCGGTATCTAGAACTTATGCCTGGTGCGTGAAGTGAGAACAAGTCATTTACAGGGAATGGCACGAGCAAAACTTTTAGCAATTCAAGATAATTATTATAGAGATAATCGAGGTAATTCCGTACCCCCAAACTGGTAATTTACACGCGCGTTGCATCAGTTTCAACAGACAAGCTCCAATCATTCTCTCCGAACTATAAAACAAATGATACGAAATTCTAACCTACAAAAATATTTGGAACACAAAAATGTTGATAATAATTGGTCTTTTTAAATACATAGCTTCATTATCGCGGGACAGTTGAACAAACAAAAACAATTAAAACAAATTAATTGAGTCGCAACGTTTCCTCCATATATTTCGACTTTTTAAAGCTCCGTATTTCAATGATTTTAACTGTGTCAATTATGAATTGGTTTTTAGGTGTAGAACGTTTTATATACCCACACTCCCACGTAGACATCTTTTCAAAAACAGTTTAAAAATAGGGCAGTGACCTCGAAATTTAGAAATTTGTTAAAAAAATTATTTAGATATATGATTTTTCTCTAATATTAATTTTGCGATTGCGAATGCGAATTAGTCGTTACATTAGTGCAAGTGTATGGCCAGCCATTTTAGTCGAAGTCGCCTATTTCCACTTTATCGTTGACTATACAATTGCAGAATAAATGACGCTGTCTTATACTCCATCTCAGAAGTTTTGTGTACGTATTATTACATAGCATTTTGATTTATTAACCCTGCACGGTACACGTGCGATACGCAACCCTGATATGTTAATTGTAACGTGAATGAAACACGCGTCTCGGATTAGCGACACGAATACAAGGTCTAATTTGCCCAGCTCGTGTGATCTTACATTTAGATAGAGATTATTGCTAGCCATTTTAACGAACTAAAAACAGGTGATGCCACTTTCACACAATATACCATTGGGTACCCGGGCTGAATGTGCATTTATGTATACTAATATATTACCCATTATCACGTAATCTGTCATCTGCCATTTTTTTTTTAATAATAAAAGAATAAATTAGTAGTACACAATATGCCTTAAATATATTATTAATTACGAAAAATTCACAAGTCCTATAAGGGTCCTAAATAAGAAAAAAAGCCCGCCATTGATGATGCTCCCATTCCAATTCGAAAAATCCTGACATTTAACACTTAGAAAAAATTTAAAAAAACTTAGAAAAAACACTTTTATAGCAATGTGGACTAAAAAGTAAAAAATAATTTTTAAATACGAATGTTTTGCTCAACAACGATAGGAACAAGTTGGTGGACTTCCTATTGTTGTTGAACAAAATCAAAGAATTCAATTCAACATAAAATTATAATACCTAAATAAAAAAAGTTTTAAAAAACTCAGAAAAAACACTTTTATAGCAATGTGGACTAAAAAGTAAAAAATAATTTTTAAATACGAATATTTTACTCAACAACGATAGGAACAAGTTGGGAAACTTCCTATCGCTGTTGAACAAAATGTTTAAATTTAAAAATTATTTTTTACTTTTTAGTCCACATTGCTATAAAAGTGTTTATTCTGAGTTTTTTAAAACTTTTTTTATTTAGGTATTATAATGTTATGTTAAATGTCAGGATTCTTTGATTTTGTTCAGCAGCAATAGGAACTCCCCCCACTCGTTTTTATCGCTGTTGAGAAAAACATTCGTATTAAAAAAAATATGTTTTTTACTTTTTAGCCCACATTGCTATAAAAGTGTTTCTTTCGAGTTATTTTTAAATTTTAATTAGTTATAAGTCTCATTTTTTGTGCAGTCGGACTTCTTGTTGATGTGAAACATCTATTGGCGCGTTACTGTGATTCGTATGGCGAGCGCTCTCGTATGACGTCATGCCGTCATTCCTCCTCTACGCCGTCGCTTATTCACGTAGTTGCTTCTCTGTATGAGCTGTGTACTACGCGTGCCCTTCTTTAACGTGGGTAAATTATATTACTGTGTGTTGTTATACATTGGTGAGCAACATTACAGGTAAAATTTCGCTACAGGGGTAAGTTATATTACAGATAAAATTTAGTTACAGAGCGAAATTTCGTTACCGGGAAAAGTTACACCACAGAGTGGAATTTAGTTACAGGGGTAAGTTACATTACAAGGTGAAATCTAGTTACTATAGAATTTCGCTTAAATTTATGTATCCCATCTGCCAGCCTTCTTACGACTGTTCCTAACTTTTTTTTTTTAATTAAATAATGAATTTTTATTAAACCTCATTATTAATTTTGTGGAAGCTTTCGACACTGTAAAATCAACTCGTCGTGAGAAATTGTACATGTCGACGCAATGTGTACGTCGCTTTAGATCGCAGCTTGAGAAGCTCGAATGCAGCAAACATTTTAAATTAAAGTCGACTTTGTATACAGTGAACAAAATAGTTGCATGCACGCTTAACTAGAATGTTGGTCACGTTGCAATATGCTGGAACGTGACAAGCGCTAATATGTCTGTTGTTGCCCGATGCAATATCGCAGAATAAGGAATCAGACTGCTGATCATAACCGGCAATTTTATTTTTATACATAAGATATAGGTATATTGTTGTTCTCAATTTTTCCCTAACCTGCATGTGCATCGTTACAACTTTTAATGCATATTAAGTTACATTGTTTTTTTCCAGTACTATAAAATTTTGTTGTAACAACTCAAGTTTCCATATTTTTATAACAGCTAACAATTGTTTGAAAAATATGAAGATATATAGAAAGTTTGATATTCTTGTCCTGCGCGCCATGATACCTGAGGCGAAGTCGAGAGCATCATGACGCGCAGTGCTAAGTTATCAAACTTTCGGTCAGTGTGGTGTATACTAATTTTCTTCAAGCCTCGGTCGTAAGTATGCTTATTAAATACATTAATTAATTACTAATTATATAAAAACACAGATAAATTCCAAGAAAGCAGCTTTGAGGTTATACGTAAAAACACGAATAACAGATTGTTGCGACTATTAGCAAAAATGTAATACGGTTACTATGGAAACGACACTAAAACAACAGTTGTTAGGTTATTTTCCTTTACTGCCGCCCGAACGTACCTACTTCCCGCATAAGTGCGTGTAATCCCACCAATGCAAAAATGTTACACTTTCTACCTTACAATTGATGTCGAAAGTATGTACTTTCAATCGAGATATGAAGAAAAAATAATTTAAATAATTTAATACGCGCGTGTTTTTATATACCTGTGACAGGAAAAAACATGTTTTTTTTTAAACAGCGCCATCTGCTGGACTATAAAGCAACGCACGCAATACTAAATATTTTACGGCGAAGAGGGCGCCATCTGTTGAACGTAACAGCAACATACGCAATACTAAACATTGTTAATGCCGGACAGCGTGCTTCATGATAGCTGGTGTCACTTAGCATTTTCAATGTTTCCAATTGTATTGTTAAACTGATTTTTTTAGATCTTTGCTTCTCACATGGACAACTATATGTTGCGTGTTCTACAATCGACAAACCAGAGAAATATTGTGAAATTAAACATATTATTAGAAACGTGTGCTTTCTCTTTTTTTCTTTTCCATTAAACCAAATGAGCCACGGGTATAGTTAGTAAAATAATAATATCAATGCATGAGTGAAGCATTCTGCTTTATATTGTAGTTATTAATTTAATATGGCACTAATTATATACACATTAATGAGCGTTTGACAACAATAATACAAACAAAGCGCCGTAAGCTATCGGTTAAACAAAAATAACTGACTGCTTGTTTAAGGGAGTATAATTACGAGTTTGAAATGAAATAATATCCACTATGGTGTTGTTTTATTCAACAAAACTAACAATTTATAACAAAGAGAGAGTGGTAGTAGAGAAACCAGTAATTACCGAAGTGTCAACACGAGGTTGGGAACTGAGACAGGCAGACAACATAACAAAACAAAACAGCGTGCCAACCTTAGCCAACCACGGTTTGTACAAATCATAAACTATAATTATGACTAGAAGCGACGGCAAAGACTTTCGTACAAAGCCAGGCCTAGACGTACGAAGTACTGAGGTGTGAAGATGAATGGGGAGGGGCGCAGCACTACAGCAGTCTCCGTCAGTTACACCGGAACTTATCACACTGTGTGTTCCACTTAACACTACATACTTTAACAGGAGTGTCCAACCTTGCACTCGCCGTGATCGCCATGCAGGTATAGTTCAGACTCAAGTAAACATGAAAAGTTATTTTAAGCGGATAGTTCCGAATGTTTATTTGTATATTGTAGATTATAGACACTTTTTTTAATTCGGGGGACTTAAAAACGAAAAGATATTGTAAAATTTTGAAAAGTGATTTTTGACCTAAACTAGTACCATTCCCCACTTGTGGTAACTCATTTCTTAACTGGATTCAGTGTCGGATTAAGACTCCTTGATGCCCTACGCATTTCTTGCTTATGGGCCCCATCTCTAGTAGGTTCAGTTTATAAAAAAAAATCCAAATTGATAGAAAAAAGTTAAAAAGCATAGATTTTTAGGAAAAAAAATGAATTTTACAATCAATGCCTTCATCAAAAATTTGGCTGTCTATAAAATCGGACCTTAGGCATTTTTATACAATTAATAGAAAAAAGTTTCAAAACTTTAAAATTAGTAAAATGGAACCCTTAAGAAATAATGTTTTTTTTTCGTTTTTATTTTCAAAAATAAATTATTATTAATTTTTAACTTTTATACTTCTAAAGATAAATAAAAAAATAAAGAGTAGTTACTTCTTATCACAACAGTTTTATTAGAGGATTTACATTTCGGGAGCTATGCTCTTATCTTCAGCAAACACTAAACTTGGTTTAGTGTTTAGGTCCCGAAACGTACATTCGCTAATAAAACTGTTGTGGTAAGAAGTAACTATTTTTTATTTTTGTTTCAACTACAGTGCTCTTAATATTTGTATTCTAAAGACATACCAGTATAAATTAAATTTTTGACAACATGAAAAAAAGAAAAAAAAATGTTGACACGGTTTAGTGAGGTACTTTTCATTTCTGAGTGGTACTTCTTGGTGCCCCCTGAGACGTGATGCCCTAAGCAATTGCTTAATTTGCTTATAGGTTAATCCGGCACTGACTAGGTTACGTTAAATAAATACGAAAATAAGCTAATGGAATAACTGTATGCATAGAACACACCTGCGCGAAAAGAGAAATATGCTACAATATTCGACACCTCGACATTTTCCCAAAACACAAATAAAACATAAAAACGAACATATTCAGTAATAATCATCCACACGGCACATAATCGCGAGTTGGTAAATACTTCAGTTGATTGTAAAGTAAAAACCCGGCACTTCCACCATATTTATCTATTCTAGACATGTAAAACGCCAGAATTTGTAACCTAAAAATTACTGCAACTTTAATTCTAGCGCCTTCACTATAGAACTATTGTACGTGAATGAAATAGATAAAATAGTCATACACGGAGGAATTTTATCCGTTAAACCAATAACTGCATTACTATATAGAGTATAACCCGTTACTTCCACCGTTTCTATAAATCGTAAATGAAAATATGAAAACTATAAATTTTTTGAATTGTGTTTAAAACTGCGAGTTTTCATTATTGAAGTATTTATTCCTGATTCTCCCACCACACAATTTTTAGGGTTCCGTTGTCAAAAACCGGAACCCTTATAATTGTGCTCTGAGCACACTAATATTAGATACCAGCGGTCCTGTCCGGTTTCACCCGAATGCAAAAGAACGAATGGGGGGGAGAAACATCAATACGCACGTTCATCTTAGTTTACCGAGATGAATTTTGTGTTCAAATTTTATGATGATCGGAATTGCCGTTCAAAAGTTTTTTCTCGGACGGACAAAGTTTGAGTTCTATTTTGCAATATTGTTCATTAATGCTCCACTCCTATTGGTCGCAGCGTGATATTATATAGCCTATAGCCTTCCTCAATAAGTAGGCTAGCCAACAAAAAAAATTCAATTCTAACCAGTAGTACCTGAGATTAGCGCGTTCAACTAAACAAACAAACTCTTCAACTTTATATATTAGTATAGATAAAACCAAAAGTTTGCATGAATGAAATCTCGCTTGTAGATAATTTTCGATCCGGATTACTCCAGTCAATTCGTTATTTCCCGCGGGATAAGATATAATTTTATTTTCTGTTTGTTCTTTCATTACGCTTAAAAATTTAAATGAAATGTTACATACAAAAAACGTTAATTACTTAAGTAAACAAGAAACTCGACTGAACAAAAATGAAATTAATAACTAAAAAGAGGAAAATAAGTCAGAAAATCTCAACTTGCAGCAGGTGGAGACCTACGTGTCTCTTTCTTTTGTTTTTGAATGGGTCTTTTTGCTTACTAAATTCATTTTTGTGCATTCGGGATTCTTATTTTTTTAATAATTAATTTTTATTTCCTTCATTTTTACTCATGCGAGTTTTTTTTTACTTTTTTTTCTAGTTGTCATGTTTTTTACTCCCCCGCTCGTTTTTGATTCGCTGACGTAACATTTCAATATTATATCCTATGCCACTTCAACAATTAAGACGAAGCTAACGACATCTTATATGTTAAAATCCGTTAAACCGCTTAGGTTGCAGAGTGTACCAAAGATACAAGTATACTAGGTACTCACATGCATACATACATATACATAAAATCTTTATTTGGAAAACAGTACAGTCCTGTATAAAATGCGTCATTAAAACTAATAAAAAATTTTACTAGTTAAAATAGTAATGCAGGTTGTTATGCCATTCATTTAGTATATAACTCATTAACTCTAAATTTATTTAGAGGCAGATTTTTTAAATAGTACGGCAGTTTGGTAAATATTATTATCATTAAATTGTTAAGTCTAATGTAAACATTTAATTTTGTGTGCAGTATATACATACACACATATACTCGAAAAACATTACCCTCCTTCAGGCGCAGTCGGGTAAAAACATAAAATTACGAGTAATACATAAGCTTAGTTTTATAAATTCCATATCTATATAATGAATTACGATACATTGAGGCGCTTCTAAGCCCACGCAACACATAGAATGATTTTTAAGTAGATTCTTTGTTTAACAGCATATAGAAATCAAGTAGACGAACAAATATTTTAAGTATTTTTTACCATTCCAACCCACAAGTGGGGAATGGTACTAGTTTAGGTCAAAAATCACTTTTCAAAAATTTTACAATATCTTTCCGTTTTGAGATCTCCCGAATCCAAAAAACATATTTTTGGAAAAACTATGTGCGTCTGATAGTCTGTTTGTCTGTGAACACGATACAGGTCAAACGGATGAGCGGATTGAAACTAAATTTTGGGAGGATGTTTGGTATGCAAATATGAAGACCCCTTTTGTTTTTGGGGAAAATCGGCACATGCGCAGAAGAGATATATGCTAAAACGGTATTTTTTATATTATAATGGTGTACTTTTCATAACGGCTTATTATTTTATTTATTTTTTCAAGAAAGTTTTGTTAAAAAGAATTTTTTCTAAACTTTATAGTTTCGGAAATATTTTGAAAATAAAAAAAATCATCCGCTCTTTTGTTTTATGGATCTGTCAGAAATAAACTTGTTAGGCATGCTTTGATTAATTTTTACATGACGTGGAACATACTATGTAGGTAACCATGGCAACGAATAGTAAATATCATATTGAATACTAGCCATTACCCGCGTCACCTCACGTGATATCAGAAATTTTATATTCTTTATTATAATCAAATGTCAACATTTTTGAAGTTGGAATGGTCCCGTCGCCCAATTGGCTGGAATTTTTTTATCAAAATTCAAAAATAGCCGATCAAAGTTTTGATTAAATTTCTAAAATTTTTTTAATTAATTCAAAAGCCCGGTTAACACACGCATAGAAATGATAGCACAAATCGGAAATGCATTCCAAATAATTCACGGAAGGCCCTTATCGCTACTACAAGCATGCACAGAACCATGGCATCTTTGTGTCCAGAACAATTCGAACAATTTCTGTGAATATCTGATAATGACATAACATATTTCCATAGTGACATAACATAACGCCGGGATCGATCTCAAAATTTAATAAAACTTTTAAAGCCCGTTTCTTTTCCATTTTTAAGTTTTGATAAAAAAGTTACTTGAAATATTTTTCGTCTATTTGATATCTAAACGCTGTTAATAAAATAATCAACTTAAAAAGTGCTTCTTTAAACGACATAAACTCTGAATCTATTCAATCGATATATTCGGTTTTCACGAAAATATCGATCAAATATTTGAGAATTTATAGGCTATAATGTTTCATTAAGGTTATCAACTATCATCCCCGGACAACACTGGGTAAATACGCCTCGCAACGTATGAAGAACAACGCCGAAATGTTCATCACCCCCGGTCTGCAACTCCTTGATACGCAGACCGAAAGAGTGACCGCATTTCGTACTTTGACCAGACCTAGCGCGCATGCAGTAGTGCGCTCTGTTCGCGTACGCTGAGATAGAGTGAGAGAAGTAATAGTTAGCGTCGGTTTTAGGTGACAGTCGGCACAGCTGCGTCCCCAATTACCGGCCGCTCACTGTTTGTGATATATGAGCTACCTGCATACATGTGTAGGTATGTGTGTTCGGTACACCCACACACATGTATTTGTGAAGACGCTGCATGCAATGAGACGGGACGTACACAAATTTTAATTAAACCAATTAGATTGCCTTCGCATATTTCTTATAAATGCTTATTAAAATAAAATTTGAAAAAACTGAATTGATATTTAATATAGGTTTTGTAGTAAGAAACGTAAATTAATATTACATATATATTAGATATCGTGTCCATCGAGATAATAATAATAAGAAGAAAAATCGCAGGATGGTAGACAAAAAGTTAGATTTATTAATGTACGACGTTTCGTCTATAGATTTAGACTTTTTCAAGTACCTACAATATGAAAATTCAAAACAATAATTATGAAAATAAGCATTAATTACTAATCATAGCAATAAACAAAATTTAAGGTACATAAAACAAAAACATTAATAAATCTAAATTTTTGTCCACAATCCTGCGATTTTTCTTATTAATTAATATTACGTATTTAAGCGCAATAAACATAAAAAAAGTCCAGCCGATTGGGCGACAGGACCATTTCAACAAAATATTAACATTAGTTGATGTACATGTAGTAGGTATAATTAAGAAAAGAAAATTTCTAATATTGCGTGTAAAATCTATTAATAGCCTATCTTGTTTCAAACGGACCGTCAAGCGTCTCTTAATTAAGAGTGTTCGTCCCTGCAAACACCCCCTGCACCCTTCATCTCAAATCTTTTCCCCTCGCCTAAAAACGGTTCGCACTCTCCCGACGCTATTTTTAAAGCTAGGGGGTTCTAGTAAACGCCAAATGAAAGACAAAGAATCAGACTACAGATCCTTCAGGCGAATTTTTTGAAAAAAAATTCCTGAAAAAACTTGCAACCTTTTGAAAAAAATAATAAGTTACGTAATATTTCACACGTAGGCGAAACTGTTTTTCAAAAAATTCGCCTGAAGGATCTGTAGTCTGATTCTTTGTCTTTCATTTGGCGTTTACCAGAACCCTCTAGCTTTAAAAATAGCGTCGGGAGAGCGCCAACCGTTTTTAGGCGAGGGGAAAAGATTTGAGATGAAGGGTGCAGGGGGTGTTTGCAGGGACGAATACTCTTAAGCACACCTATTCCATTCAGGAATTTTTTTCTACCACATTGTAATTTCAATGTAATCTTATTACTTGTTCCACACATTTATGTCAACGGAATAAATAAACTTTATAATTATTATAAAAATTACAAAATAATTAAACATATCATCTCATATGATTCGTAAATATGTACAGAATTATAAATTCGGAAAGCTCGCATCGTTAGGAATGCACTAAGCCTAAAAAGTCAAGTGCCGAGCGAAAGCGAGAGCTACGACAGCCTCAAAAAGGGAACGAAAAATTTCAAACGTTTACGGATCATGTGCAGGTCATACAGGACAAAGTAATACTCGGGGTTTTCACGAAAAATTTATGGCGTCTTTCATTTCAATTTCATTACTCGATTTTTTCCTGTTAAGCATGGCTCATTATTATTCTAAGTCAAAGAACAGCTATGGTCAACTTAATTCTCAATAAAAATGTTCATTAGTAAATACTGAACAGTTATTAATTATTAGTTTATAAAATTGTTATGCAATATTGTAAAACGGTCGAATGTTTGAAATTTTCAATTTAATTAATTTTTGCTCTAAAAAATCTGGAGAAGAAGAAACAGCATATTTTTGAATTTACATGTTAAATCACTATTTACACACGAGCAGTTCATCACTCTACATACTAAAAAGATCAAAATTTTGCAACTGGGAACTTTCAAAAAAACGCTGACGATCTTTTTATTTAATAATTGTTTTTATACAAGTGGAAAATATTTTTATTACAATCTTTAATATCTATATTTGATATCATATATTTATACACGTATTACGCTATCATATAATTGTCACTACATATTATAAAACAAAGTCCCCCCGCCGTGTCTGTCTGTCTAATGGCGATAAACTCAAAAAGTACCGCACGGATTTTCACCAATGAACGGAGTGATTCAAGAGAAAGGTTGATGTGTATAATTCATTAATGTTTTGTGTAAATTGGTTGAAATATGATGATGATTGTTGTCTCGAAAAAAATCAAGCCGACTGGGAGCTTTCATCGAAAACGCTACATAATCCTTTTGAGATATAACAAAACAATGTATGGTGGAATTGTTCCTCTTTTATCGGTCTACAGAAAAGTCCGCGATGGCATAATGTCTATCTATTAAGGATACCTTACTACATCCATTTTAATGTTAAACGTTTTTCGTGGATATCCATTTTGCAACGTAAATCGACGAAAAAACGGTGGCAATCTACAAATTCGAGCGAAGTGTTAATCCGCTAATGTTAAATATACCTATCTATACCAGGCCTGGGCAAATGTCGGCCCGCAGCAGAATTTTGTCCGGCCCGCGAAGTATTTTATAAATTATAGAAAAATAGTAAAGAACAGATGAAAAAAGGACCTAAGGAGCTTCTTTTTTGCTCTCCAAATGTGTAAATAGTATGTGAGGACCTTTTTTTTTGCTCTCCAAATGCAGAAATAGTATGTGAGGACCCTTTTTTTAGCTCTGCAAATTTTTGGCCCGGGGTTAAATTTTCATCAGCTATGCAGCCCGGCGATCAAAAGGTTTGCCCGCCCCTGATCTATACTGTCATAAGAAAAAGTTAAACATTTAAAAATTCATATTTATTGGAAAACAAGTTTAAGAAAAACTGCATTTCTTTCTTATAATTAATTAGGTACATAAATAATAAAATGTAACACATAAAGAGCTATAAAATATATCCTGCTCTGTCACAAATTAAAGAGAGCTCTATAATTACTCAAGGCTTGTTTTACAAAATTTTCCTTTTTATTAAAAAGAAGCCCTTAATTTTAATTTTCTCTTACGACAGTATAATTACGAGGCAACTTATGAGTGTATGTGTTTTATTAAAGGCTTCGTATATGTTGTGCATTAACTAGTAGTTAGCAGAATGAACAACGAGTTGCTCTTTTTTCAGGATTGCGTTTTTTAAAATAAACTGAAATGCATTTTTCTTTATTATTTAAATTTAACTATGGCGAAGCTAGCCACTGAAATTGCAGAACTATTGGTAGCGGAATGACGGAGGGTACAAACAGCCAAATTTCATTCTACAAAGAATCTGTGCTGGGATAATTGAAAATGTAACCACGGCTCAAACTATGAAACGGTTGATAATTATTATTATTATTGTTATCGTTAAAATTAAATATTTATAAAAATAGTATAAAAATATAAAAACACTTACAAAATTGTCCATGGAAAGGAATTTCAAACAAGATTTGTTCATCATGGAAATTAATCCTTACCTGAAACAATAAAAATAAACGCTATAAGCGACAAGAACAATCAGTGTATTAGTTTTCGTATGTTAATAATAAGTACCTGGGTGACCGAGCTTTGCTCGGAAAGTTAAATGAAATACTGATATTCAAATACGTATTTAGTCTCACTTGGATAGTAATTAAATATTAACTGTCATAATATTTTGAAAACAATTGTTTCATTGTTTCCATAAAATTCCAAAACCTACTTAGAATATTTAAGTAATTTCATACGTCAAAAAATTGATTTTTATAATGATAAAATTTGTAAGAAAACGATTTTTTCGAGAGATGAGACCTAGCTAAAACGAATTTTTGCCCCCCAAAATCCCTTTTCAGTAAATTTCATCCAAATCGTTAGGGCCGTTTTTGAGAAAATATTTAGGGACATAGGTAGACAGGTACATAGGTAGATAAAAGATTAGCTCGTAATAATATAGGGATTAATAAGACGTAATGCAGCAGTCTAATGTTTTCTAACACAGCAGAACCTCGATAAGTTAAAAACCTCTGTAACTTAAAAACTTTTAGAATTCCCTTCCCCTCAAAGCACAAAACCTCGCCTGAAGGATCTGTAGTCTGATTCTTTGTCTTTCATTTGGCGTCTACCAGAACCCTGTAGCTTTAAAAAAAAAAATTGGTTGTCTGTAAAGTCGGTTTACGGACGATAATTTTACGTGATAACGTATTCCGTAACCTAAACCTCCCAAAATTTGGTTTCAATCCGCTTATCCTTGGTGTCGGAATGATAAGAAATGTCAAAAGTGACGTTTGCAACTGTCAAAGTATTATGTTCTAATAATAATTAGTTATTCCAATACTTAACGTAGAAGGCGTTGCATTTCACAAAATACTAATGTCAAAAAATTGAATTAAACATTAGAAATGCAGCCGTTTTGATGTTAAGACAAGACATACGTTATCTTCTAATTTCCATGTACGGCAAACAAAGACGACCGACCGCGTCGCGCCATGCATTAGACAACATTGCATTTATACAGCTATTTTTCTATATAAATTTGTATAAAAAAACTGTTTAGGCAAATTCTGTTATACGAAATCTATGTAAAATGTTCTCCTCTTTCGTTTAAGACTGGTTTCAAACCGATCTGATTTAAATTGAGCGAGAAATTAGCAAAAAGCACGCACAGGGTCAGGCGGAACGTTACGCGTTACGAACGTTAGGAGTTTAGGAACGTTACACTTTTTCGTGCATGCAGCCGGTGTTTTATCAATTTATAAGATTGGTGATTCATCAATTTATAAGACGTTATCACGTCAATAGCGTCGGGAGAGCGTGAACCGTTTTTAGGCGAGGGGAAAAGATTTGAGATGAAGGGTGCAGGGGGTATTTTCAGGGACGAATACTCTTAATTAAAAATAAAATTTTCATTCAAGCCACTAATATACTTCGGAATACTACGCCACTGCTAAAAATAATATGCTACATAAAATATAACAGAAATTGAACTTCCATTGGGAACTTTTTACCGTGAATACAGAATTTTTATGTTTGCATTTGAGAACAAAATTAAAAACATTTTTAATTCAGCAAAGCGCAAATTGAAAAGATTCCATTCAAACTCAAATTAAAAACCGGTGAAAATTAAATGTTCGTGTGTTTATTATTGGATATTATGCTTTATTCGTACATATTACGATATTTATTTGAGGCTAGTGGCCCGATCAGGCTTCGCTCGGATTTGTAGACTACCTATTATTATACTTCCTGGTTTCGCCCGGGTGCGATAGATATAATTCTGCAAAATGTATTTCGTTTGCGGCCCGGCGTCTGAACTAATAGCTTTGAGCAAATTCTACTGCAGATTTACTTCTGAACTAATAGCTTTGAGCGAATTCTAACAGATGTCGCTACTCGGTACTAAAGCAGTATTTTGTTTGCTTCTGAACTACTAGCTTTGAATACCTAATCTCTTTTAGATATCGTTATATGTTACTAAAACAGCGTAATTTTGTACGAAATATGTAATAAAAACTAACCTATAGCTTAAGTTGCACCAAGCAAGACACATTCACAAAATTTCATTAAAATCGGTTCAGTGGTTTAGAAGATTAGCGCGGCCAAAATTGTGACACGCGAATTTTTTATATATAGATACAGATAGCCATATTTGCAGGGCGTTGTCATATATTTATTAATAATAGCCATTACCCGCGGGTTCGCACGCAATTGAGACGAAACATGGCAGTGACAACAGTAGTGTAGCATTCGACTCCACCATATTCCGAACAACTTTTCTAGTTTTTCTTTCCCCAAAAATCTTATTCGGACTATCACGAACATATACAAAAATTTCGATTTTTTCGATTTTTCGGCTGTTCCTTTCGGTTTTTTCCAATTTTTTTCCTTTAAACCACCCCAGTATTAAAGCGGGCAAAACAAAAAAAAATATTCAAATCGGTCTGGCATTCTTCGAGCTTTTGCGAGACTAACGCACGGAAATTGATTTTTATATAATATATAGATAGATATTTGAAAACAATAATAATAATAGAAATATTTTTTTGCTTAAGCATTTGTATTGTTTCAGATTGAGTAGAAACTTACGATCAATTTATTTTGCAGATTTCAATGAAATATAGGTGTAGGACTCATGCGGGTTTCATCAGAGATAAAAAAAATTGTCAAATATATAAATTACGTAATTATAAACAATCTAAACTCGACTGTTTAAATTCACAAATCATTAAACTTTGAATTTTTATTTTCTTTACAACTTGTATTTCAACAATTGAATTTTAACAATTTAAAATACATAATTTATGGTTTGTGGTACATACCTATAGGTACTCGTACTATTATGAACAATGCGTTTTAAACTACTATAAAACTAAACTAGAATATAACAACACATTTCAAACTTAATATGACCTCACCATTTGAAATAAATTAGTTACAACTAGAGTACTTAGTTATACAAAGGGCATTTTACTGAAAAGTTATGATTTTAACGAAGGTTTGGCATAACAATTTAAATTATATGCATATAGAATGGGTCCAAAAACTGTTCTGATAAAATTATACGGGATACAATGCTACAATATTAAAACAATTTTTATTCACTCGAACATTATTTATTGATCAACGTTTCGACAATATTTCTTGTCTTCTTCTGGATATTAAAATATCTTTGAAAAAAATCACAAATTTAAAAATATAAAATAATTTAAAATCATTGTTGTCAAACATATAAAACTTTTTTTTTTCCCCAGTGAATAAAAATTGTTTTAATATTTTAGCCTTGAATCCCGTATAATTTTATCATATCATAATATCAAGTCTTATTTTATTTTGTCAAAAACTGTTTGTTCTGCCAGCATTATTCGTTATTTATTTTTTTATTTAATAATTCTGCAAAAATAAAGGGTCTCCCACGACTTTATATTATAAATTCGCAATGATATTCGTACATATTTCTGATTTCAAAATGTTTAGATTTTTCTTCGCGACTATACTGTTTCAAAAAATTATATAAAACAGACGATCAGACGAACAGACGATCAGACAAACAGACGAGCAGACTTTTTCCAAAAATATGCTTTTTGATTTCGTGGGGGTTAAAAAAAGTATTATAGATTTTTAAAAAGTGAATTTTGATCCAAAACTAGTACCATTTTCCCTTAGGGAGTAGAAATGCGAAAAGAAATAATAAGTCGGAAATATAAATTGGTGCTACGCCCAAATTACCCAATTAAAAAAAGATAATGCATGAACTGCATATGTCTAATTTTATAAGCAGGTTCATCAATCGAATAGGTTACTTTACTAATTTCCCATTTTTAAAGTCCAATCAAGTCCTGCTTTTTAACGTGCTATCGTGCGCTATTCACTATGAGCATGAACTCGACTAGCTACAGAATAAAATTTAACGTCGCAAGTAAAACTTCTTTAGGCGCGACTTGAGAATAACTCAGACCTTTTATTGGACGGAAGTATTTAGACGGAAGTTACGTGTCTACGCAGTTTCCTCTTTTAGGAATCGATTGACAGATAGCGGCATCAAAACCCATAAACGAAAAGTAAAACCAACTGACAGATATGGCGGCTTCAAAACGCATCTGTAGGAAACAAAGCTACGAATGCAAACAAAGATTAACCAAATTTTTGAGTGATTTAATTTGTGAGTGAATATTTCTCAAAAAGTGAGAGTGGTAAAAACATATTAAAAGAAGTTTTCTTCAACCGGGCGCTAAGATAACACGCACTCATGTTTTTTATTAGATAATGCACTTTAGATTTTAATTTTTAATGAAATATTTGTTTTATAGGGTTCCGTACCTCAAAAGAAAAAAAAGGAACCCTTAGGCCTAGTTTATATGAGAGGCGTTCAACGCGCGTTAGCCCAACGCGCGTTGAACGCCTCTCATATAAACTAGGCCTTATAGAATCACTTTGTTTTCCGCCTGTCTGTCTGTCAAAACTCTTGGGAATTAAAACCTATACTTTCCGTTGACCCAGAATCATGAAATTTGGCAAGAAGCAATGTCTTATAGCACACGTAAAGAGAAAAATCCGAAAACCGTAAATTTGTAGTTACATCACGAAAAAAATAATGGTTTTAAACCGCAACAACATGCTACGCACTAATATAAAACAAGCATTCGCTACCGGTGCGTTTATATAGCAAAATAAGATAACTCTTGCATACAACACGGTACGACAACTAGTCACGAGCTACAATACACTTCAATAGGTCATCTGAACTTATTTCAATTACACTCTTAGTGGCAAACTGACCGATGTATGGGGACAACAGTTTTTCAATGGCTAAGCGGGAAAAATCTTCGAGACTCGATTCTCGTGATGGACGAACTATATTTACATACCTACAAGTTTGTACGGAAGCCTCGACTTGCACTTGGCTGATTTTTTAATTTTTTTTACAGTGTTTGTTGGAAATATAACTACGATACTGTTGCTATGAGAACGAGTAGAGCACATAAAAAATGCAATAGTTGATCGCGATGTGAACGCCTAGCGAATATTATAGCCACACGCTATCGTGACTCAGTCCGTATATTGTAAGGTCCCTATTTATCGGTAGGCGAGATTTCCGGTTACATTGACATATTCATGTGTGTTCTGCAGTAAACTATAGACTTTTATTGCCATTTGTACGCCTAACAACAAAAGCTCTCTGCCGCGTGACATAACCACTAATTCATAGCACTGCTGTGACGTCACGCCGGTCATATCCTGTGCGTGAGTGGAGCGCGAATGAGACATCGGACACAATGAAATGTCAAGGCTTCACGGATTATACAGACGTATAATTCAAGTCAGATGAATAGAGTAGAGCCGCAGGGTATAACCTACGCACAGTCAGCTATTTTCGAACATTTGACCACCTATTTGTCGTATATACTAAGGCTGACCTG
This sequence comes from Xanthostigma xanthostigma, assembly GCA_963575645.1. Lineage (NCBI taxonomy): Eukaryota > Metazoa > Arthropoda > Insecta > Raphidioptera > Raphidiidae > Xanthostigma > Xanthostigma xanthostigma. The sequence continues at coordinate 23,184,908 of OY754468.1, forward strand.
AAAATCAAATTGGAACGGGAAAAAGAAAGTAAGAGTTATATTAAATATAAAGTGAGAGAACATTTGAGGAGCAGCCATGTAAAACCCGATTAATCTATTTTTTTAAACGATTTTATTTAGCTTGACTCCGTATATTTCTTTATTTCTTTCTTTGTTTCAAATCTTGGAACAGTTTTTTCAACTACTGCACGTTATCCGATTGAGTTGAAATTTTGCATAGGTATGTAGTTCCGATGACAATACAATATTATTGTAGCTAACTGGCCGGTCCGGCTTTCATCAGGCTGCAAATTGCACTTTTAATAAATCACACTAAAAACTTTAAAATAAAAAAAAGGTAAAAAAACTTTTAAGTTAAACGCTTTTATTTTACAATCGATAATGTACTAAAAACTAGAAAATAAATGAGTCAATAAAGGAAGCTTTGATTAATCCAAAATAAAATCGTGGATGGCATTTATAGTTACATTATGGTCAAAAAAGACATTCAAAAGCTAAATATGATTTCCAATTTTAAACAAATGAAAGTTTTCTACTAAATGCTCCCCACGATTTTATTTTAGTTTAATCAAAGCCCCCTACGGTAACTCATATTTATTTTCTAGTTTTTAGTACAATATCGATTGTAAAACAAAAGAGTTTACTTATTTTTATTTCTTTTTTGAGTTATATATCAATTCTAGTTAATTTTGGTAAGTTTCATCGACATATGGATTCAGAATGCAGCTAAACCCGATAAATCCCCTAAAAAACTGGTGTTAAAGTGGAGACTCCGATAAATCTGAGATCCATGCGAGTTAAGAGAAAAATATCGTTTTGTTTTTACTACGTAGGTACTGTTATGTTACAATATTATGTTTTTATTTTATTCTTTATTATTTTTTTTAAATTTTACTTCTTAAAAAACGTTTTTAAAAAATTTCATGATAAGTTATATATTGTTTTTGTTTTGAAAAATGTACTTTTTTTCATTTTATTCGATGTTATCATATTAATAAACGGTTTCTGAAATACATGTATATATGAAATATATATTTGATTTACGAACAAAGCCCGATAAAATTCTTGTTTCATGCAAAAACCGATAAATCCAAAATTTTTATTTTTAATATAATTGATATTTTTTCTAAAAGTAAACTCATCTATAAGCTATATGCCACTGACTCGTAAAAAAAAATTAGCTAATTATACAATCTGTGTAACAGATTTTCGCGATTTACTTGAAATTAATAAAACTATATTTATCGGGTTTTGCATGGTTGCTTCTCATTTAAGGTTTCGTACATTATATTAACACAACATCGTCACCTTATTGAAATCTGAATGTAAGATTGTCGGAGATACTTTTTTCTCTATTTTTATTTTTTACGACCACTGTCACAAACTATACATAATACTTTTTACATTTTCATGGAAATAAGATGCTTACACTAGACAAAGACATTCAAATATGCAATGAACGAATCTTGATAAACAATTTCATTTCGTGATGTGAAAACAAACTTTCCGAAATCCATTAAAATTGTCGTTATAACACGGTATTCCGGGAAATGGAAAAGTTAAAGAATACGAGTTAATTACGCTAATTTACTTTTTTCTGTAAAACTGTAGTAAAACATTAGCGCATCGTAAATATTCGGAGGAAAATAGTTTTATGTGTTTTCGTTGAACACTTCGAACAGTTATTGAGTTAAGGCCGCTGCACACGGGCTTGATTTTTTTACTGGAATAGTTGCTGGAACTTGCACCGATTGCGAGAACGGAAATGACGTCACAGCGTGGATACAAGCTAGATTTCAAAAGTAGAACCGGGATTATTATGCATGCTTTTTGTCTCTTTGAGCAAGAACCAATCAGAAAACAGTATCTTGTCACCCGGCCACAAACAAATATGGCGCCATAGTGTCTGTTCTATTGAGAGACAATTCGCCATCGGAACTGATCCTAGTTTTCCCTAGTGGCAGAAAATAAAAGCTGTATATGCTTTAGTCAGTTTTAAAGTAAACGTCAGATAATTTATTTAGGTATAGGGGAGGGAGGGGGAATGGCGCTCACTGGGTAATGGCGCTCACCTCTGTAACTCTGTCAAAAAGAAAGGTAGCAACACGTCACGTCGCGTGAAGCGCGAGGGGAGGGGGCCTCTAATAGACAGCGATGCAAACGGACAGTCAGCTCGCGTCATGCGACCGTGAAGAGCGTTTCATCGTTTGCGGCCGCTCTGATCTAATTTTTAATTAGGTGTTTTTTGTCGGTAAGTCCAAAACCTTAATGCTTATTTAATTACTAATTTTACTTTTCTGCCAATAAACTATTCTATTTTGTGATATTGCAATCAATTTTCAACAATCGTGCATGATTTTTTTAAAATTTCAAATTAATTACAAAACGACCGGTTGGGGTTATACCGCTCATCTGACCACCATTACCCCTTAGTGACTTATTTGTATTGTTGTAGATAGATATGCCAAGAAATCGGCAAAGAACCACCGCTAAAGCGGCTTGGACCGAAGAAGCCCGTTTCCACCCAACAGCAAGAAACTGAAATTGCTGAACAAGTTAATTTGCTGGGCTCGCTATATTATGGACTCAATGTTGCAGATTTGCGTAAACTTGTTTATAAATTTGCTGAGCGCAACAATATCAAAAACAATTTTGATCAAAGCAGCAAAACAGCCGGATTGGATTGGGTACACTTCTTTATGAGACCCTGAGCGGCATTACCCAAAGTCAGGGGCAATGCCGCTCAAACATGTTTTTTTAATAATGTTTTCCTACTACTAGTAGGTGAAAGATATATGCTTTTGTTGTTAAATTGTTGATTACTCGATAATTAAAGACTTTGTTACTCTTGTTAATTTTGATTCATAATAAATAATTTAAAAAATAGACCATGTTTTCCTTAAGTGAACGCCATTCCCCCGTCCTCCCCTAATGGATCGATAATAAATTCGAAATAAATATTACTGATGTTATTAAGTATTTGGGTAATTCTAAAAGACATCTAGTAGAAGGAGAACATATGTTTAAAGCGAATTACATTATAGTCAGGGAGCAAGCACATTTTTGGAACTTTGATTTTTCTTCATTGGTTAGTTCTTTTCTTTTCTGTTTATATACCTACATCAATTTATTATTTTTTCTTTTTTTTCATTTTTTCTATAAAAAAGTTTTTTTTCCATATTCCATAATGATGAATATTTGTTAACTGTCATTATGAAATCCATTTTAACCTAACTAAATCCTAAATTTCTATCCTTTTTTGAATTTATTTGTAGCAATGATATAAATGCATTAGAAATCATAACATGCACATATCTCAGACAAGAATAAATTATTTTTTTTTTAGTTCGCTCATTACAATAAACTGACTCTCAGATGAAATATATAAATGTGAGTAAAGCATATACAGCTTTTATTTTTTGCCACCAGAGAGCACTAGAATCAGTTCTCATGGCGAATAAACGTCCACTTTTGTTGATATTCAAACTGTCACTGGGAGCTCACCAAACCCATCTAAAAAGCCAGACTCAATACACGCATCGTGTGAAGCCAACACATGAAAGCCATCAAGTAGCCAACAGTACACTTGGAACCTAGCAGCCAAATTCAGCAAGGAAACTAGCGGATAAACCAGCTTCGTGTGCAGCGACCTTTAGAAGTCGCCGTGTGTATTGGAAAAGGTACGCTTGGGCAAATGACACAGTGAGTTTACTATTTAAAAAGCGTGTTGAATTTTGCTTCAAAACAAATGTTTGATTTACTGTTTGATACGCAAATTAATTTATAACACGTGAAAACTGTGAAGAAATTTACGTTGTGAAAATAATATTTATGTATTTATCAACTATAATTTTGAAATCAATTCATATAGGTAAATAAAATCGTAACACTGTTTAGTTTACACTTGAATTTTTGAGTTAAAACTTTTTTAGGCGCGACTTGAGAGACTTAAAAGCTACGATTGACAGATGGTAGCATCAAAACGCATCTGTAGAAACCATTTTGAATGAAAGATGAAACATACGGACGCAAACCAATTTTGTGATCGGTTGAAGCGCTAGCGGAGGTCCACGAAATAAGCCTATAGCCAATGCCACGACCGTGTTAGAAGTTTCACTTCACACGCACTCATTTTTTAGTGTATATTCAAAAAAGACAGTAGGTAGCTAATAGCGACAAATTTAGTTTGATAGATAAATGGTGTAAAATATATTGAGTCCGCAAATCTACAGTTTATAGTAATGATGGCGAACCTTTTTGAAAAGTTGGTCAAATTTTAATAATAATTTTTTTAGTAGTAGTTCGTGGGCCACTAAGTCAGTGATGTTACTTGAAAAGCGATGATGGTTACAAACTATTTTTCTATGTTCGGAACTTTTTTTTGGACGGCACACGACCTTTTACAATCATGTACACAGGTGCAGTGATACGAATACGAAGGAAAATCAGCTAGTCAATGTCCACTTCGAAATATTTTTTTATAAATTCGAAATTAGATATATAAAAACTAAGTTTATAAAAATATACACGTGGATAATTTTATAAAGCCTGCGTGGGTTAGCGTCTGACCCGCCATCACTAGTTTATAGGATACTAGCGACCTGGTCCAGCTTCGCTCTAATTCGTAGATTGCCACCGTTTTTTCGTCGACTTATGTTGTAAAATTGATATCCACGAAGAACGCTTAACATTAAAATTGTTATGGTATGCTACCCTTAAAAGATAGACGTATGTCGACGCAGACTTTTCTGTAGACCTATAAAAGAGGAACAATTCCACCATACATTGTTTTGTAATATCTCAAAGGGATTAGGGAGCGTTTTCGCTGAAAGTTGCCAGTCGGCTTGATTTTTTCCAACACAATAATCATCGTCATATTTCAACAAAACACAAAACATTAATGAATTATACACATAAACATTTCTCTCACTCCGTTCATTAGTGAAAACCGCTTAAAATCCGTTCGATAGTTTTGAGTTTATCTCGTTCAGACAGACAGACAGATGCGGCGGGGGGACTTCGGTATATAATATGTAGTGTTTAAGATCGAATTAGTCATTTTCATAATTATTGTGTTATTGGGTGTTATGAAATCTTCAATTCTGAACAATTCAAAACCACAAATTATTTTGCTTTTATGTCAAAGCAATGAGAATAAAATGTCGGTTCATTTTAAAAGCACTATATCTTGGTGATACTTCACATTATTATTATATCATCGACCTGAAACGTTTTCTGGTGATGACAGAGTTTTCAACTGTTAACGTTTTTAACAGTCTCCAGAAGTGTATTTCTATTTTCTTAATGGTAAAGTTTATTTCTATTTTCTTACAATTTCTTATTAAACTCTTCAATTAAACATCAATCTGGCCTTTTTTCATATTATATTACATTTAATTAAATTCTCTGTTGAATCGTTTGCTAACTTATTGAAAAATATTTATTACACTGACGTTAATCTACATATATATCTATATATATAAAATTTCCGTGTCACAATTTTGGCCGCGGTAATCTCCGAAACTACTGAACAGATTTTAATGAAATTTTGTAATTGATTCTTTCTTGGTGCAACTTGGGCTATAGGATAGTTTTTATTAAATTTTTTGCACAAAAAAACCTGTTTGTTTGCTTCTGAGCACATTTATATATGAGACCATATAGCGCCCTACCTGTTAGGACTCCCAATTTGCTCAAAGCTATTAATTTAGAACCAAATGTGGTATTATTAATTCTACGTCACATGTGTTTCATAGACAAACAATACAGTGTAAACACAGAAGCAAACACACAACTGTTTAAGTAACAAATAGCGACATCTGTACATCGACACTAAACCTCAATGGTTCTGTCAAGGTGGAAAGAACCAAAGTTTTCCTAGCTAGTGATAGCTTCGACATCTCGCGTGCGTCAGAAATCGGTCCATTTCGAAACACAGCAGGCATAGGGAAGCTAGGTGTCCTGATTAAAGAGTTCCTGATGTAGTATCAAATAGCGATATCTGTTAGAAATTTGCTCAAAGCTATTAGTTCAAAAACAAATCGGATAGCTACAATTAATTCCACGTCACATGTGTTTCATAGACAAACAATACGACGTAAAAACAACGCATGTGTTTAGTTTTTTGTGTATCATTGTTTTACCGAGTCCGCTATAAAAGTCCGATACCTCATAATAATGTCAATGTTTAATAGGTAATCTACAAATCCGGGCCAAGCCGGACCGGGACGCTAGTATATATATAAAATTCCCGTGTCACAATTGTGGCCGCGCTAATTTCCGAAACTAGCGAACAGATTTTCATGAAATTTTGCAAATGTGTCTTGCTGGGTGCAACTTACGCCATAGCATAGCTTTTATTAAATATTTTGTACAAAATTACGGTGCTTTCTCAAAAAAACTGCTTTAGTAACATATAACGACATCTGATAGAATTTACTCAAAGCTATTAGTCCAGAAGCAAACAAAAAAAAACTATTTTATTACCAAGTAGCCACATCTGATAGAATTCACTCAAAGCTATTAGTTCAAAAGCAAATCTGGTAGAATTTGTTCAAACCTATTAGTTCAGACGCCGGATCGCAAACAAAGTGCATTTTGCAGAATTATATCTATCGTACCCGGGTGAAGCCGGGCCGGACCGTTAGTCTAGTAATAATTGATAAAAGTCGGTACGTTTTATTAAGAATGTTCTTTTCATTATCAAACGTAGGCGTTATCAAATACTTTTTAACAAAATTATATCAAAAGATGTTTTTAAACTAAATCCATTAGCATAATTACTAAACACATTAACTAAGGGATATAATTATTATAGGCGTAAAAAGTCGTTGTTGAAATTTTTTTGTGCAGAGAACTTTAGATTATAAAAAATACATTTTTTCAAACTAATAACAATTTATAAAAATTGTTAATTTCAAAGGCATTTTTCAAAAAAAGAATTGTATATTTTGTTTTTCTGGCTTGAGAATAGCCGAGTTATGCTGTTGTTTATAGACGTTTCAGGTTCCAGTAAAAGTAGTTGGTATCAACTAAATTTTCAGCCCTGGCTATTGATGGCCTTAAAAATAAACTTTTATCTCTTTAGTTTTACACTTCCTATGGTTTTGTGGCCACCTGGGAACCCTTATAGTTCCGGTCAGTTTATCTGTCCATCTGTCCGTGTATGTTATAACACCCCCATCCTCAGGGGGGGTCACAGGGGACATGACCCCCCCAAAATCTAAGGTCAAATTGAAAAATCTCAAAAATTTGCCAAACAATAAAAGGAAATTTTTAGCCATCCCCTAACAGCGATAAATTTATAGTTTCCATTTGTTTTATAGGTAATGTATAAAATAAAATTGTGTCTTGTGCAATAATGTTTATTTTATTCCAGATACCTATTTTTTATTAGTGTAGTGAGTGACCCCCTCCAAAATTTCAGGCTGCGATCGCGCCTGCCCATCCTCGAATGTATATACCGATTAAGATGTAATTTGGAATATGGACGTATACAGAGTGAAAGGTGTTCTCGAATATTTTTTTTCCATTTACCCCACTGAGAAAGGTAATCTCAGATAAGTCTCCTAAAATGCAGTAAAACATGTTTTAGGACTCTTCGATTTTAACTGTTCAGTCACAAAGTATTTCCTTTCAAAGTCGTTATTAAGGCGTCTTCTCTATCTAATTTCTAAACTATCGATTAAAAATATCTGAAAAAATTCCTGACTGCGCAGTATTTATTTAGTACTTTTAATAAAAAATTATAACAAACACCATGGCAAAAATAGTCTATGAACATTTTAGAAATAACTAAAACCGATATCACTGAATCATGTGGATGACCAACACGCGATTGGTCAGTTTTTTCAAGAAGAAATAGTTCAAAACAAGCGACAATCTCGATAGCTAGCTTGTATAAATTTTATTTCAATGAGCTCTTGTTCCAATTGTACTATTTACCTTACGTATGCATGTAAAGGTCGATGCACACGAGGCTGGTTTTGCCGCTAGATTTGGCTGCTAGGTTTGGCGCTGGATTTTTTGGTGGCTTTTATGTGTTCGCTACAGACGATGCGTATTTTGAAACTGGCTTTGTAGATGGGTTTGGTGCGCGCGCAGTGTTAACAGAAGAGAACGTTTATTGCCTCTAAACAGAACACACACTATGACGCCATGTTCAATTATGAGAGTTTGCCCATGTTACCCACGTACGACAAGATACTGTTTTCTAACTGGTTCTTGTTCAAAACAAGCACATAAATAGCCCCGGTTCAAATTTTTAAATCCAGCAAGCGAGCTCGCAGTGACGTCATTTCCATCTTCGTAGTCAGCGCAAGTACCAGCAACGATTCCAGCGGCAAAACGAGTCTCGTGTGCAACGGCCTTAATATTTACATTGCACTGCTTTACAACCGTTCTCGACGTGTTAATGGCGTTAACGGAATGCCAATTTTTAACGGACTTGTAATAAATATAACTCAAAAGGAGTCACAGCCGTCTCATTCTATTGTTTTCCAGTCCCCTTTATTCTTTCATCGCATTACGTAAGGCTTTTAAAACGGGAAATAAGTTTCGTTACGATTTTTGTTTTAAGTACTTACTAAGATTATTATACCAACTTAACAATAGTAAAAATCCCTTATACTTTTTAAGAGCACTTTCGCTTTTATTGTAGGTAACCTGTCAACCTATTGTGTGTAAAGTTTTAAGTTTTCCGGATATTACGTATCGTTCGTTCTTTTGTTTTCACTTCACGCAACTTCCGTTCTACACAAATAACTATTATGCGTCTAGTTTTAAATTTATCATTAAGATTAAAAAATAATCCGATTACCTAGTCATGATCTATTTATTCATAAACAAGATTAACCGTCGCTGCCAACACTTTAAAACTTGGTCACCATAAGCACGATTTAAAAAGAAGATAGTTTAACTTTTTCTGAAAATACTCAATATACTGTAGCAACACTGACAAAACGGATGTTTGTTGGTGATAAAGATATTTATAAACAAAAAGAAACGTTAACAAAAACAAACTAAAAGTACTTCTGTAATAATCATGAAAAATGAATTAATAAATAACGGAAAACAAACGAATTCTAAAACAACAATAATAACACCCAGAATATTTATCACAGATCTTTTATTTTATTTATCACAGATGTCTATTTATCTTTTATAATGGTCATTTATGTCGCGCACTGTTCACTGTCACTGACTGACTGACTGCCTCCCACGCTAGCGCTGTTTGTATAAGTTTATCAGCCGCGTTCTTGAACATTTCAAGACGTTCTACAAGCTTCGGCGCGCTTCTATGCGATTCCAATGACAATGAGTGTAATAATACACGCATTGTTGTATATGCGGTCCCGACAACAATGAAATTATTGTTGTCTACGCGGCTCTGACAATAATGCACTGCCGCCGCCTCCAGTGGCGTCTCGTTACAATACCATGTGTTTCATTTTTCGAGGTTTTTATTGGCAAATTTTTGTCATTTATACAACCTCCAATGACGCATCTGTTCATGTGCTCTACTCAAACTGAGTTTACTTTTTGCTGAAAATAGGAACATAGTTCTAGAAACATACATCGAATAATAAAACTGTTTTAGTTAACAAGTGGCGGTTTATTTCATAGTTTCCAAACCGAGCAGGGTGGCGTAGCGGTGAGAGCACTAGACTCGCATTCGGGAGGTACCGGGTTCGAATCCCGGCGGAGGAAGATGTGACTAGGACTTTTTCCTACTGCCTCTCGCCAAGAAACGGTAATTTCAGTAACGGCCATCTTGTTGAGGTTTTCCATGGTTTCCCTCAATAATTCCAGATAAATATCGAGATGGTTCCTTATTCAAGGCCATGGCCTATCAAAATCCTGTGCTCAAAATTTGCCTACCTTATCCTTAATTTCTTAAAAATTCCTTCATTCGCCCATTGATATTAATTAAGTTAAAGTTTAAAATTTGTAGAAAATAACGGGAAGTGCAGTGATAGATGGAAAACAGTAATGGTGCGAATGGCGTCTGTTATGACATAAAGTCTAGAAAGAGACATTAAACGCATTATTATTATTTTATAGTTTCCAAACACAAGGGAATGATTTTATTATATTTTGATTTGCTTTTAAATAGTAGAAACTCTGCCGACAATATACTCGTGTCATTGTGTCTCTGTTATTTATTTAACAAATATGTCTACAAACAAAAATGAATGATATACTTAAAAAACATTTACAATGTAAACTTGAAGTTCGTGAGCGTAAACTGAATGACAAAAATTACTGATATCAAGCTGTCAAGGCAAATCGACGGTGCAGTAAAAATAAACAGAACGAACTCATCGATCGTTTTCACAAAATATTAAATCTATACTAATACTAGCGGTCCCGCCCGGTTTCACCAGGGTACAAAAGAACGAATGGGGGGAGGGACATGAGTACGCACATTCATCTTAGTTTACCGAGATGATTTTTTTTCAGTTTTCGGCAGTTCCCTGCTTTGTTACTTATTTTAAACTCAAACCTCTATTTTTGATGAAAATATTTACATGTATGTGTCATCTAGTGTCGAATAAATATAAATGTAATGCATGAAACTATCAAAGATACCGCAACGAGACGCCACTGGAAGCGGCGACAGTGCATGGTTGTCGGAGCCGCGTATACAACAATACTCGCATTGTTGCCGAAACCGCATAGACAACAATACGCGCGTTGTTGTCGCACATTGTTATCGAAACCGCATAGAAGAATGCCAAAGCTTCTAGAATGCCAAAGAATATTCTAGAATGCGGCTGAAGAAGTATAAATAGCACTAGCGAGTCAGTCAAGGCAGTCAGTCAGACGTCAGTTAGCGACATAAATAGACGCGCAGACATAAATAAGCGTTCTATATAAATTTGGTGTGTCGGCGATATCAATATTCTGTGTACATATAGTAGTTTAGTGTTATCATTATTGTTTTAGAATTAGTTGGTTTTTTTAACATTTAGTTTTGTAAATAAATATTTTTACCACCCACAAAAAACAGTTTTGTCAGTTCCTTTACAATACTAGTTCCTTGTTAAACTAAAATCTACGCAAGCGAAATAAAACTAGAAAGCTAATGCATTTAATAATTCAAGTCTCGCCGCTGAACTTATCGGCTGAGCCAACTTCGTCGCTGCAATATATTTGTGCCCTGTTTTCTTTTTATCAAAAACAGTTCTTGTAAATGTCAAACCTACAATTACTCCTAGACTCATCTAACACACTATTAAAGAAATATTAATACTCTCGCAAACAAGTCATTTGTCAAGAGAAAAATAATAAATGTGGTTAGATGATAAATGATAAATGAAATAATAGTATATTGTGCGACTAGTGAGAGAAGGAGAAGATTCCATGAGCGTGAAATTTGCCGCACGAGCGCAGCGAGTGCGGTAAAACGCACGCGAGTGGAATATTCTCCTTCGATCAATAGTCGCACATAATACTTTATTCAACTAGCAGGAGTAATATGTAATCGGGGCCCTGATAAAAGAGGGAAAAATAATAAATCACTTCATTGATTGACGTACCCAACGTCAGTGTATAAACACAAGATTGCCTTGACTTTCGCTGAATTGCGATGCTGTTTTCATATATACAATACCGCCTACCACGTTCCTATTGGTCCAGAAGCTACTTGCAGTTTTTTTCATTATTTAGCGCTTGGGCTTGCTACTGAGTTTCTATTGGTCCAGAAAATTCATTATTACACTAGTGAAGTAATATATTATTTCTCCCACGCCAGAAAATTCATTATTACACTAGTGAAGTAATATATTATTTCTCCCACGTTTAGCAGGGCCCCGAAATTACATATTACTCACGCGTGTTGAATAAATAAATATCTTATCTTATAGTGTACAGTCAGGTTATACAAAAACAGATACAGGAACTTTTTGTACACAACCCATTGAAAAAGTAACTTTTCAACATTGTATGTCGCATCTAAAGCTTCAGTTATCTAAGGTTTGTTGGTAGAAACGTCACTTTTTTTTGTACATGTTCAAATAAGAACAAAACTTTCGAATTCAGACATTGTTACCAACCACTAGATATCTATTTTTCGTATTAAAAGGATGGAAAAAAATATCATATATATTAATACGTTAAGGTTAAGATGTTTGTCTCCCTTTTTAGAAAAAACCACACAATTTCTCCACATAAATTATATATCATTTTACAGATAATTGCTTGCTCTACTGACATCGACAACTAAAAAATTATTATTGCTTTTGTTTTTGTAAATTAATTAATTAACAGCAACGCAGAACAACGTCTGCCATCTGACGGCTTTAATTTTGAAACAGCGAGCAACGCTGAACAACGTCACAGCAATGCTGCATGATGCCATCTGACGGCTTAGCTCAACGCTTTTGCTACTTGCGCCTCTATATGACAATTTTAGTAAAATATTTCTTCGATCTGTCATCTGAACTTCATATTGTAATACAACAAAAAGAAGAACGTTATAAGCAGTGTGCAAAATTAGAAACGAATTGTATACCTGCAATCATATTTAAAAAATAATTTTGTAAAATGATAATTATTATACTTATTTAGTGCGAATAATTCGCACAGGTCACTCTAGTATTTATCAAAAACTTTAAGCCGTCAAGGTTATTTAACGCATATATAAACTTCGGATGACTGACATAGATTTGGTTCGTAGGTGATGAAGGGGCGTCTATATTGATCCCATTTGTTACAAACAATAAATGAAATTCTAATAACTTTTGATTGTTTATTGTTTGGGGGCATCATAAACTATAATTTAGACCAGTTATGTTTGTAACTCCGTAGGTTTGCCTAAAAACATTCCAGTCAAGGCACGTGACACAAATTATTTCAGGTTTTGATCGAAACGTTTGTTTGTTGAGTATTATAAAAAACAGATTACAAGAGTTGTTGATTTTGACTATTTCAGCAATAATTTTGCTGAAAAATAACAACACTAACTACAAAAATCACTCTATAGTAAAATATTAGCAAGACAAGTTTTTACTGATATGTACTAAAAAGGAAGAAATATTTTGTAACAATTTAGGTTCATGTTCATATAAGCATAGATGATGATTAGTCATGATCTACGCTTTTATTATCGATCTTAAATTTTTTTTAATTATTTTTTTCTTTTAACTACTTTTCAATAGAAGCTTGTCTTCAAAGTGTTTTTATTATTATTTGATCCTTTTTAGTCTCTGAAAATGTTTATTAGTAGAACATAATTTTATTAAAATAAGTTCAGAGTTCATTATCTATATATACAGGGTGACATAGAACAAACTACATTGCATAGCACCACGTGATAGAGGACCAAAATATATATAAAATTCTCGTGTCACAATTTTGGCCGCGCTAATCTCCGAAAGTCCGAAACCAATGAATCGATTTTAATTAAATTTTGCAAATGTGTCTTGTTTGGTGCAACTTACGCTATAGGATAGTTTTTATTTATTATTTTGTACAAAACTACGGTGTTTTCTCAAAAAAAATTGGTTGTCTGTAAAGTCGGTTTACGGACGATAGTTTTACGTGATAACGTATTCCGTAATACATAACCTAAACCTCCCAAAATTTGGTTTCAATCCGCTTATCCTTGGTGTCGGAATGATAAGAAATGTCAAAAGTGACGTTTGCAACTTACAAAGTATTATGTTCTAATAATAATTAGTTATTCCAATACTTAACTTAGAAGGCCTAGCATTTCACAATATACTAATGTCAAAAAATTGAATGCATTTATACAGCTATTTTTCTATATAAATTTGTATAAAATATTTTTCTATATAAATTTGTATAAAAAAACTGTTTAGGCAAATTCTGTTATACGAAATCTATGTAAAATGTTCTCCTCTTTCGTTTAAGACTGGTTTCAAACCGATCTGATTTAAATTGAGCGAGAAATTAGCAAAAAGCGTCAGGCGGAACGTTACGCGTTATGCGTTACGCGTTACACTTTTTCGTACATGCAGCCGGTGTTTTATCAATTTATAATATTGGTGATTCATCAATTTATAAGACGTTATCACGTCAAAAACTGTTTTAGTAACATGTAACGACATCTGATAGAATTTACTCAAAACATTAGTTCAGAAGCAAACAAAAAGACGGTTTTAGTACCAAGTAGCAACATCTGTTAGAATTAACTTATTAGTTCAGAAGCAAATCTGGTAGAATTTGCTCAAAACAATTAAGTTCAGACGCCGGGTTGCAAACGAAATACATTTTGCAGAATTATATCTACCGCACCCGGGTGAAACCGGGCCGGACCGCTAGTTTATTATAAAAACGACTGACTCATGTACTATCATCGGGAATATATACGTGTACAAAATTTCAAATCGAAGGAGTATGTGGAAGTCATTCAAAATTGACACGCAAATTTTTACGACAGACAAACAGATGATGTTAAAAAACAGTATTTAGGAATTGTCAAAATTCTAAAAAAAATTGAGCATTTCAATTATCGTATGTGAAATGCCAACATTTCAAATAAATCAATGTAGATTGTCACTACATGTTACCATAAATCTTCACCAACTGAAATAATGCTCAAGCCCTAGTGAACTCGGAACATCCTTTTACAAAACCCCACCTGTCACCAACTTTATTTTATTTGTTTACGTATTTATCACAATAATACAAAAGGTCAAAAAGAAATTCTCGCGGAGAGACAAGGAGAACATTTCTCGTGCACATGTTGCGGAACTTTTCTTTTGTGTTTGTCGAGGGAAACCGGAAGGCTGCTGTTGACATAGATGCGAGGATAGTTTAAATGGACTTTAGCGCTGCAAACAGCTCACGGACGTACATATTGTACAAAGTGTTCGATAATTAGCAGACCGTGTACAGTCGCGGACTCGATATAATTCCACTTTTTTCAGTGCAACTTCATAAAAAGTCTGTAGTTTAGCCACAAACTTAATTTGACGGGTAAAATGTTAAAAATTAAAAGAACGTCAAAAATATTTATTATTTAAGCAACAAAGTGAAGAATTGTGGCATGGGGTAGATACAGAACGAGCCGACAGATTGCGCTGTACCACAGGAGAACGATTGTGGATTGTCACCAGAGAGAAGCGAGGCCGACAATCCGCACTCGTTCTCCTGTGATGATACAGCACAACCAGAGGTGAGTTCTGTAAATATACCATGCCATAATTCGTCAGTTTCCCGACTTATAGCATACAATAGTCCTTGCTTTGAAAGTTTACTTTAGCCATTAATACAGCAAAAAAATCCAGAAGAATTTTTGTTAATTTAATTAAATAATCATTTTTTCGCAAGGATACATTGTTGAATAATATAAAGTATTATCTTATAACACAGTTAAATGAAAGTATACGTCGTTGAATAATATTTCATTGCTACACCCTGTGCGATAATATAAAGTATGCAGTTTAGTGTTCAGAGATTGGTCACTTAGTGTACGCTACGCTACGTATCGACGTAAAAATTAATTTTCAAAACAAGGATTGCATAAAAAGAATTATTACAAGATTGTAAAAAAAAACTGCTAATATACCAAATATTATCAAAATTTTTTATCTTTCAATTGAATAATATCGAGTAGTTTGAAATGTATAATAAACAAATTGAGGTGCACCACCGATATACGCTCTCTCTCACATTTCCATCTACCCACAGCGTCTTACTCGCACTCACGTATAATATTCCGGATCACCTGGCAGGTAAAAAGTTCCACCAAAATGGCTTTTCAAAGGATTTTTTTCTAGGTATATCAGCATATGTCTCATATATTTTTTTCGATATTTGTGATATTTTGTAAACCATCTGACAAACTTTTAAACCTGACTTAATAATCTGGCTTGTTTATTTTTTTTTAAATACTAAATTTGAAGCTTTTAAAATGTCTCACAGATATTTTTTGGAAACAAAATTTCGCAAAGTTAGAAATTCAAGGGTTGGCTAGGCCCCACCACCCTTCCTCCAGGTCTTCGATTTTGTGTTACACAAATTTTCACGATGTCTCAAAAATGTTTGATAGCTCCTGGACTATGTTAGTTCAGTGGAAGCATAAAAATGTTTCATAGAATATATTTTTATATTAGAAATATTTTAACTGTTTATTCAAACATTCAAACCCTAAAGATTAAATCTCAAGTGTCTATACAACAAATGTGTGAAATTGCAGATCATAGGCTCTCATAATATTTATTTACAACAATAGAGAGTACATTGTTATCACACTCTTGAGCTTAAGCAAACATACAATATTGTGAATCACAGTGCGCTCTGGGAATTCTGGTGCGAAGACGAATGCAAGTTGGTTTTATTTTCTGCATATAAAAAGTTTGTTCACAATTTATATTAAAGATACGTCAAACTTGTAAAATAGTCAGCATTCCCTATAAAAAGTTTATATTTTCCGTTTTTTCTCTGTTATTTCTATATCTGTATAAATATAAATCAGTATGCCAGGGTCAAAGTAATCTATCAACTAAAATCTACACAAAAAGTTTCATAGAATATATTTCAGCACATACAAATATTATTAATAGTTTTACTTAAGTAGTCGGTGTTTATAAATATCAATTAACTGAAAAAAAACACAGATAAAACTTAAATAACAAAACAAATGCATTGCCTTTAACACA
This sequence comes from Xanthostigma xanthostigma, assembly GCA_963575645.1. Lineage (NCBI taxonomy): Eukaryota > Metazoa > Arthropoda > Insecta > Raphidioptera > Raphidiidae > Xanthostigma > Xanthostigma xanthostigma. The sequence goes on from OY754468.1 coordinate 23,201,536, forward strand.
CATATTGTGTGTTAGGTAACACATCGGTGAATATTTAAATATTAAATACTAGCGGCCCGGTCCGATTTCGCCTGAATTTGTAGATTACCACCGTTTCCTCGTCGACTTATGTTGCATAATTATTGCAGTTTCCACGAAAACGCTTTTATTATAACGCTATAATATATAGCCTATAATCAAGTGTCCATTCTAAATACCTATTGGTGAAAAAAAAATTGAATACGGATGAGTAGTTTCGGAGATTATCTCCTACATCCAAACTTTACCTTTTTGACGTGATAACGTCTTATAAATTGATGAATCACCAATCTTATAAATTGATAAAACACCGGCTGCATGCACGAAAAAGTGTAACGTTCCTAAATCCTAACGTTCGTAACGCGTAACGCGTAACGTTCCGCCTGACCCTGTGCGTGCTATTTGCTAATTTCTCGCTCAATTTAAATCAGATCGGTTTGAAACCAGTCTTAAACGAAAGAGGAGAACATTTTACATAGCTTTCGTATAACAGAATTTGCCTAAACAGTTTTTTTATACAAATTTATATAGAAAAATAGCTGTATAAATGCAATGTTGTCTAAAGCATGGCGCGACGCGGTCGGTCGTCTTTGTTTGCCGTACATGGAAATTAGAAGATAACGTATGTCTTGTCTTAACATGAAAACGGCTGCATTTCTAATGTTTAATTCAATTTTTTGACATTAGTATTTTGTGAAATGCAACGCCTTCTAAGTTAACTATTGGAATAACTAATTATTATTAGAACATAATACTTTGACAGTTGCAAACGTCACTTTTGACATTTCTTATCATTCCGACACCAAGGATAAGCGGATTGAAACCAAATTTTGGGAGGATGTTAGATATGCAAATATGAAGTGGCCTATTGTTTTTGGGGAACATCGGCGCATGCGTAAAAGAATATATCTCTTATAATGATGTTTTATATAATAATAATATAGTTTTTAAAACGGTTTTTACTCTATCTATTTTTACTAGAAATTTTTGAAAAATTTTTTGGGGAAAATCGGCGCATGCGCAAAAGAGATACATGCCATAGTTGTTTTTTATATAATAATAGTGTACTTTTTATAGTTAAAAATCAATTTTTTGACGTATGAAAATACTTAAATATTGTAAGTAGGTTTTGGAATTTCATATAAACAGTGAAACAATTATTGTTTTATAAATAGTATGACAGTTAATCTTTGAGACTTAAATAAATACGAAAGAAAGAAAGTTAATAAAAATTATTTTTATAGGTGGTGAGTAATTTAATAAATAAAATTTACCTAAATTTGAAGCGAAAGATGCAATATCATAGATTCGAATTATTATAATTATTATATAAATTTAGGTTATGTATTACGGAATACGTTATCACGTAAAACTATCGTCCGTAAACCGACTTTACAGACAACCAATTTTTATAATATTAGTATAGATTAATTATTAACAAACATTCATCATGGACATTAAAACTAAATGAGCGATTTGAGTGTTAAATATAAACAAATTTTTTAGTGATGTACAACCCTTGAGTAACAGTCGAATCGGTTTACCTTACTTGTAAACAAATAAATTACATTATCTTATTTGTTAATTATATTCTTTAAATATAGTATGTAGAGTTTAAATAAATTATTTTCCGCTTGTCGGAATAATTACCATAGTAAATTAGTAAGGCAAAATAGCAAATTAAATCTTATTATAGTAGACGCTCGGTTATGTAAACTAGTAAGTATCAGGTGTGTTCATATATTCTATAATCGAAAGTATATTTTTATTTATGAAAAACAGAGAGCTACAATTTCAGTAAATATAGAGTAATTTCGTACTTAGATGACTCAGTAAACAAACATTTATGTCCATATTCACCGAACGTAAGTAGTTATTTATTCGGTTTATTTGTTCTCCGATTAAATAGCGATAATTCATTTCACCAACCATAATTATGTTTACTGTAGGTATCTATTCTATTGCCTACATAATATATGTTCCACGTTGTGTAAAAATTAATCAATGCATGCCGAACTAGCTTACTTCTGACAGATCCATAAAACAAAAAAGCAGCTGATTTTTTTTTTAATTTCAAAATATTTCCGAAACTTTAAAGTTTAGAAAAAAAAATTAACGAAACTTTCTTAAAAAAATAAATAGAATAATAATCCGTTATGAAAAGTATACTATTATATAAAAACACCGTTTTAGCATATATCTCTTCTGCGCAGGCGCCGATTTTCCCCAAAAGCAATAGGGATTTTCATATTTGCATATCAAACATCCTCCCAAAATTTGGTTTCAATCCGCTCATCCGTTTGACCTGTATCGTGTTCACAGGCAAACAGACGCACAGAGTTTTTTCAAAAATATGTTTTTTGGATTCGGGGGACCTCAAAACGGAAAGATATTGTAAAATTTTTGAAAAGTGATTTCTGACCTAAACTAGTACCTACCATTCCTCACTTGTGGGTTGTAATGGTAAAAAATTCAATTTTACAATTAATGCTCTTTTTTTTATTTTTTTTTACAGTGCATAAAGCCTTTGATGCTGAGCACTTTTATATATGTAGGTATTTAAAAAAAAATGCTCTCATTAAAAAATTGACTGCCTATACAATCGGTTAATTGAAAAAAGTTAAAAAAAAATTTAAAGTTAAAAAAAAAAACATTACGTTTTTAATTATTATTATTTTCCAGTAGGTATATTATTTATTTTACCTTGAAATTAGTTCAAACTAGATAGACTATACCAGTCTATCCTGGAGTGTACATATTCATACTAGGCCAAACTAGTTCAGCCTAGGCTAAACAAGTTTGTCCTATATATACAGTTTACTCTTGTGAATTTATTTTTGTGTTATTAACCTTTTGTGAAGTGTACAGTTGGAATACATTCAAGTAGTTTTTGGAAGTTTTGTGTGCAATCGGGTTAGGATAAAACGTCATTATTTTGTGAAACTTTTTTTTTGACTTTTACACTAATGCCATCGGTGAACGTCAAAATATTCAATAAAAAGAGCAAGAAGTATAGTGCAGTGTATATTTATACTTTAACTAATTTTTCTACCTGATATTTTGCTTGGTGAATTGAAAGTAAATTTTATTCTAACGAATAAATTTGTTCCAAGATTAGTAACTTCGATCTTTAATAGAGTTCGGAAATATGGGCATTAATTGTAAAGTATGGCTATGAGTAATAGTAAATGTTAAATCAATTACCACAACGCGCAACGGTATAATAATTTGTAATAAGATAGACTTCATTTCCATTTTTGTCAGAACAGCAAATATAATTATATTTTCAATTAGTATTATCTACATAGTGTTATTTATTATATTACAGTTGACTTAAATAAATTTTCAAAATTAATAACGTGTAATTTCAAATAGTTGTTATTAATTAAAATTAATAATTTACAAAATTAATATCAATAATAAAATTTAATATTCTATATCAATTTGTTTGCTCACTATGGGGATTATTATTTTGCCATGTAATTATTGTAAATTATTATTAATATTGTCAGTCACTATAATATTCGAGTGCGTTTTGAATTAGAATTATTTCATTTCAGATATACTTAGTTTAGTAAAAATGAGAGAAATCTATTTAGTTTCGATTTTCAAACACTAACAGATAAATATTTTTTTATTAGTTTAATGAATGGGGGGGGGGGGTATTGTAAGGTTACTAATAACATAATATCGATTTATGAAATAGTGAGATAGTAATACAGTAATTCTGCACCACTTGCTATGACGTGTATAAGTGATTTTTGATTTGTTAGATTCAAAAAATGACAGTGAAAAACGAAAAGTTTTTACGTATTTTTGAGGAAATTTGTGTATAATCCGCAAACTTTTTTTTGGAACGTCTAATTTAGCGTTTTTTATTACTTAAAAAAAGTCAAAATTTGGGCACATCGAGCTATCAAACTGGACCCTATCATTGATAATAATAAAGTGAGATAAATTAAATTAATTGATTTTACTCTGGCGCCGCTCTGAAAAAGAAAAGCAACTATTTTACAGGGGATATCAACATAAAACATTTTTGAATGCGTTGTTGAAAAGTGAAATACTTGTTGAAACATTTTAATTAAAACATGACGATAAAGTTAAAAGTTTCACATAAAACAAAAATATCGGAGTAAATTATACGAAGTGACAAACAAGCGACGTAACGCAGAGAGGATACATCTAAATTGGTACTGTAGATATCTACCTACGCAACTATACATAAATTATATTAAAATTAACTTTCGGACGAATGCAAATTAGGTGCAAATTTATACAAGAACAGTGTTATTCCATTAAAGCCAAAACAAAATGAAAACATAAAAAGTACGACTTTACAATCTAGATAAACATAGGACTGAAACGTTTTCAAATTTCTTAATCAGCACAAAAAAGCACGCTATACTCACGAACTATTATTAAATCTTGTCAACACTTTGAAAAAGATACTGAATGTTCCAAAAATTATCGTGCGGTATTACATCCAATTCAAAGTTTATAATATACCGTATTTTTCGGACTATAAGACGCATCTCAAATTTCGACGTCCCCCGAATCCGAATAAAATAAAAATAAACAACGCCAACGATGTAATTGATTGGACGTGGACCCCCCCGTCAGATGAAACAGTTAAATACTTGGGATTACATCTTGACCAACGACTTACTTGGAGCAATCATATAAATAAAAAACTGAATGAATCCTACGCTAGACTCTCTATGCTAGATTAGTTAAAGGGTATGAGGCACGCCTCGTCAACACCGCGACCTTAGTAGATCTATTGTGTAGCCCTGACTTGTTTATTCCTGAGCGAGGTTAAGGCTTTTGAAAAAGCCTAGAATTGTTCTGGAATCGGCATCCCAAACTTGATCACAAATGCTCCGATGTTTCAGGAGACTCAAAACAGAAGCGGCATGACGTGGTGTCCGTTACACCAATTTTGTTAAGGAGATACCTTAATGGGCACTGACCTGACAAGAGCCCGGAAATAATTCTGAGCTCAGTTTTCCATAAGCGTAAAAGTTTTTCCGCTTTGTCATTATTGATTTTAATAAAGGCGTATTCTTCCAGAACAGGGAGTGTTGTTTCTTTTCTCATGAGGCAAAAGCAGTTTTAATATAACATTTGATGTGCCGCAATAAGGATCCGGTCTTATAAAGGGCATTTTTGAACCTTTTTTAGATAAGCTATCGGCAATTTCATTACCTTGATGGCCCTCGTGTCCCGGGATCCATCTAAGTGTAACTTTGATACTTTCTGACAATTGCCTTAGGGATTGTATGCATTCTCAGACAACCTTAGACTCTATTTTGAATCCTTTGAATGCCTTGAAGGCTGCTTGACTGTCTGAGAGTATGTGTATTGTAGAGCCTCTTAAAGCTTTGCCAATACAGACTTGAGCGCATTCTTCAATGGCTAGCAACTCTGATTGAAATACAGTAGGTGCTTTCGAGATCCGACACTTTGGACCAAATACGCCTAGTCCCACACCTTCATTTGTTTTGGATCCATCCGTATACCACACCATTGATCCTTGACAGAAGGATGGTTCTCTAGACCATTGCTGGCGATCACCTATGATCACGTCAAATGACTTAGCGAAGTCTAGTGTGGGTATGAGTATATCGGAAATTGTAGCATACACATATCCTCGTAAAACTTTCCATCTACTAGTCCATACTAACATACGGATTTGTTGTTTGGGGAATAGCTTCCAATTCCAATCTAAAAAAAAACTCAAACCTTCCAAAACAAAGTATTGCGCATCGTTACAAACGCTCCTTGCTTCCTCCGAAATCAACACATCCACGAAGAACTGGGCATCACAACGATCTAACAGTATTTAAAAACTGTGCCCAACACTTTTATAGCAAAATAGACGAATGTCCTGGAGCAGTGCACTACCATTCTTTATCTTGTCTTCATCTTTACGAAATAATAATAATAGGTAATAATAAAACTTGCTTTTTATGATTCGTAAAATAAAACTGAAAAATAGCACGTAACTTGTCACCTGCAACATTAATTCGCGGAGAAAAGTCCCATGCAAACATTTTTAATTACTTAATGGCTGTAACAACGCAATTTCACCGACAAAAAATTATAATTAATAACCTCAATTATATTTCACGAGTTTTGATCGAACACCCTCTAATTGTGCCAATTAAGGTTAATTTTCAATGCGAAACCGAACTGTCAAAAGTAATATCACCTAATAAATCTCAATATGCATTTATCTAAATATTATAAAACGGTGCCCGTTTAATAAAATCTGTAATTAAATTATAAAAGTTTTTAAAGTGAACCAGTAATACAATTTTTTTCTTATCAAGTAGTAAGCTAATGTATAATTTCTGTTATTTTATTATTTCGCATGAATGACCAAGTTGTCAATAATGCACATTTAATTTAAAAAAAACTGCAATTGTATGATCACAATCTAAGATAAAATGTCTGACCCAGCGTAAGTATGATATGCTTTGACTTAGTTGTGATACTAGCTGTAAAGCTTATTATAAAAAGTATAAGATACTAACTTTACCAAGTTTATGTAACTTGTGCCTATACACCAAGCATAATATTAAAGATTTTGAAACAGTACAACAGTCTTATAATCACAGCATAAAGAGCATATCAGTATTATCAGTTCCTATATTGTTTCAGATATTAGACTACCTTAACTTGGAAGTATATAAACAAGGACCGCAATATATGGGTCAGAAATTATTTAACAACTTATATATTTGCTTCAGAGATCTAAATTGGTCTAAAATTAAAAATTATATTTCTACTATATTAAAAGAAAAGTATTTTTATCAGGTTGCATCTTTTTTTGACAGCCCTATACCTATGTATTTGTACATCTATTATATAGTTTGTGTATTCACTAATTAGAATAATTCTTGATTATGGTTTGTATTTATTTTTTACCATGTATTTGTTGACGGTATTACACAGACTTGTCTGTCTATAACAGAGGTATTCGTTATCTACCATAGCTTACAAAAAACAGGGCTGATTACAAAACTAGGAGCACAAAACAATTCAATAAATGTTTTACTGAAATTTTAGTTGATAAATTATATTACTCTTTTAAAAGAATTTTTAGATGATTTTAATTAATTTTAATTCACTTGTTATTTTTTCTGTAAACTATGTCTAACGACTTCAATAAATAATTATTATAATTATGTGTTTTTAAAAATTGCGACGTCTTTGATACACCCGCCGTGTATTTCAGCGAATAGCGTACGACGTTACGCTGTTGGTAGCTGCATATGGCGATCTAAAAAGCAACTCAATCGCACAACCGTAATACAAAAAGTAGCATCAAAACAAACAATATAGTAAAAAATGTGAAAAATGCTTTCACCAGTTGTCAAATTATAACTTATAGGAACCGAGAGTTTGTAAAAGCTGAGTCGTGACCCATTTTAACAACTACATGATCTCGATCATTGCCGATCACTTAGAATCTAATATAATTTTATAAAAAACTTTTTAACTTCATACAAAAAAACATGGCACTTATATAACCCATCCCTATGAAAAAGTTCTTTTTGTCAACATTAACAGTCAATGTTTTTCAGAGTTCATCAGTTCATATTTTTGTTTATTGTTATCTGAAATAATAGATTAAAAATCCACGTTCAATATTTTCATTTCTGAAATAAGAATCCAGAAACTAGGGGCTGTCAATAGAACAAAAATGTCCTAAAAATGTCAACTATTTTTAATTTAAGCTGAAAATAATGTTTTTGTTATCACATACAATGGAAGTTCCAGAAGTCGAATATCCATAGCTTGAATTTTTATCAAAATCTTCGTGTTTCATTTTTTTACTCAACGCCTCGAATTTTCCATAGTTTAATTTTTTTTTGTCTGTTAAGATTCGACTAAGTAGACTATAACTTAATAAAAATATATAACCAACATGTATACCTTATGATTTCGAAGAATTTCAATTTTTGCTGCAATAGTTCACAACCTCACAGATTTTGTCTGTAAAACTATTTTTTTATTTCACATTTAAAACTACTGATAAAATAGCACACAATAATTTCACACATTAATTAAATCGGATTACAGTGTTATGTACTTATTTTTCTAGGACACCACACCACATTACATTTAAAAAAATATCTTTTTTTTAAATGTGACTGTTCACACACAATAAAGTCAGATTTATTTATTCGTTTACCAATCGATTATGCAACAATAAAACATTAACGACTCTAAAAACAACGAATGGAATTTGGAAATAGATTATTATTTGTATTTTAAAATATTTGAAATATATAACAAGTATTTTTATTTTAACATTTCTAAACTTTAAAGCTCCTTTCAAACACACTGTTTCAAGAAAGTAAATTTCAAACGACACGTCTCTTTAAACTAATGTTTTTCTGTATATTTATTAAACAGTTAGTTGGAAAATTTTATTTAAAAACTAGTATTTTCCTTCTGCATAGTTTTCATAATACATCTAACATAAAACACTTTGTTTATAATATAAAATGACAATTTACAGTTAATGAATATTAAACAATTGAAGCCTATAATAAATTGTTGATTCAAAAAAAAATTGAATTGTAATATATATTATCCGCGAGCGGAGTCAAGTTGGCATTGGAAATTCCATTCCATTTATTAACAAAATTCACTCATAAACTCACTGTACATGACACTACATTGAATCGTCGCAAGGGTACGGCATACGACGTCGATGCCGGCAGCTCTGTACTTATTTTGAATAGAGATTTGTACGCGATGACGTAACAGCGTCCACTACAACAGACTAATGGGCAGTAGATAGCACGCGTACACATGCAAGCTTTAAACAGGCGGAGTACGCGATACGCTGTACAGCTGACCATCCAGTGTCTCGACTGTCACTAAAGCGCGCGCGACGCCAAGGATGCTGGTCCGTCTCTATCTAGGAGGCGCTGCTATCCCGGTACGTGTACGACCGTTACCGAAATAACGCGAGCGTGACGTCACGCTAGTGATCGATCTATGCCTAGTGTATCTGAGGTATATTCTAACTGTACACCATGCTTGCCGAGTGCCGACTGTTATAGGTGTGTATACGTAATATACCAAATATACGTTCGTTCGGTAAGATTTTGTGTCTCTCAAGCGCAATCCAACATCGCCTCCAAGATTCCAAACGCCGATTACGTCTATGAATTATACAGGTATCCCTTTGGAGGTTATAGGGACTCGACATACTCTCTACAGAATTATTTATTTATGATATCAGTCTAAAAGTTTTGGGGATTTAAGCATATTAGTAACCTCAGATCGGTCTAAAACTGATTGCACCAACGAATCTCTATGAATTTCAAGTTTTAGTTTTTTAATTGCGGGTATGATAACAACTTATCCGAAAAATCTTTTTCAAAAAATACTAAAATACAATTACAAAAAAAACAACTAGACCGATTTTGATAAAAATGTTCGATCGGTACCCTAACGAAGTCTAAATCATTTTTTAATCTCGAGATTTCGTCTTAGAAAGAAATTAACATAAGTACACACAGCCATACATTTTTCAAAAATAATTTAAAAATAGTGTAGTTACCCTGAAACAAGGGTGTGCTAGATATTTAGGTTTTAATTTTCAGACATATAATAATAACATCACAATATACTGGGGACTTAAAAAGCAAATATTAGCTTAAATCACAAAAACAAAAAAGAAATTTAGTGAAAATACATATAATTATAATATTTACGACAATTTAAAAGATATGTTATTGGATAATCATTATTATTTATGTCGTCTCGAACTCTAAAATGGAAAATAATTGAACCGAAAAAATTTTCTACACCGGAAATTTGAACAAATTTTAGGTGCTTAAATATCGATCAGTGGCTATTTTAAAAGCATAACTTGATTTTGAATTTTCCGTTGCAAGTCGAACACCTGGTATAATGAATAGTGAAACCTTTAACATTAATTTAATGTAAAAGTAAGATTCAGACCTATTCGCAAAGAGTAAAATCTAGGTTAAGTTTGAAAAGTAAAACTAACATTTTCAGCCTGTGGTGGTGGAAGTAAAGGTATTTAATTTCTAACTGTTATGTTTGTACATGCATATCTGGCAAATTTCAAAATTAAAAACCTTAAGCTACGGTTTTGTTTCAAAAGTGGTATAATATGCAACAATACTTGAAAAAAAGTTAATAAAAATTTGGAAAAACTGCACTAATATTTTCTAAATGCTATTAATGTTAACTGGATAATTTCTTGGAAACTATTAAAACTTCACCAATGAACACTTTGTTCATAAAAACTTAACAGATGAAGTCAATTTTTAATTTAAATCTCTAAAAAAAAATGTAAACAACAATTTCAAAATTTCTTCTTGTGGTGGAAGTAAAGGTGTTAAACCTGAACCTCCACCATATGATCAACATTTTGTTAACTTTCACCATGTTTCGTGAAAGGAAAAAATGTGTTATTGAAAATATAAATCCTTTTGGGTCTAGTACGATACCTGTTGTGCCCAAATTTTGACTTTTTTTTGTTTTACGCCAAATTTTAACGTTCCAAAAAATAAACTTTGCGGATTATTCACAAATTTCTTAAAAAATACACGAAATAAATGGAACTACTTTTCGTCTTTCACTGTCATTTTTTGAATCTAACCAATCAGAAATAATCACATATACACGTCATAGCAACTGGTGTAGAATTACTCTATTATTATCTCACATTGTATACACGACCCCGTAATTGTTTTTTAAAGAACTCCCCCCAAACGCGCTCCACTTTTCACTGCGCAAAAATAAAACGCCATCGCATCGACGCGGCCCCGTAATTGTTTTTTAAAGAGCTCCCTTCAAACGTCTTCCCCTTTTCACTGCACAAAAAAAATTATAAAAATCAATTTTCCGCACTTAAAAAACTGTCATATGTTATATTGTAACACCACGTCTTAAAAAGCCACGCCGCCACTGGTGTACCCTGGTGGTCATGTAGAGAAACAGAGGCAAGATGGCAGCGGAGCGTATGAACTAGGAAGTAGTGTTCATGTTAAAAAGTTAAATTAATAAATGTGTTGAATTAAATAATATTCATGTTGACAAATATGTTGAATAAAATAATAATTGTTACAATATAAAATAACATTTGTGTATTTCCAGTGGATATTTTTCACATCGAATTATCGTGCTTTTTATTAAATTAGTATAAAATTGTGCGATAATGTTAAATACACTATTATTATTCTTACATTATTTACGTACTCGCTCCAGTCCTGGTGTATGAAATAAATTTAAATTATGTGAGTGTATGTCAGTCGTTCTAAGAACTTTACGAATCAGTTAAATACTTCATAAAAACCATACCTGCAAGAAAAGAAATCTTCTTCACTTTCCACAATGAAGGCATCTCGGAAGAGTCTCATTTATCATCATAAAATAATTTAAGATGTGCTCTTCAAAGTTTAAATCTTCGAGAAATGTTGATGTTTTGATTAATATTACACTGCCAGATTTTTATCACATATAAAATGCTTAATAAGACGCGATACACGGTTTCGTTGTTGCAAGGAAGGTAACCTTTGTGCGTTTAAAAAAAACTTGCCTGCTTAAAATAATTAAAAAGTTTACTGAAAACTGTAGCTCCATGAAAACTTTAGATGTTTGAAAAGATTTATATTAGCCGAAAGGAAGATAATAACATGTAATACCTAAAACATTATTCTTCTTCCTTCATCGTCATCAACTTTAACTTAATATGTGCTATAAGAACAACTAGCGAATCTTTCGAAAACTATCGAGACTCGGGGCGAAACTGTGTACGACATAATAATTATTATTATACATTTTATCATAATATCTTTATAATTAGATAGTTTAGATAGCTTCTGCATGAAATTCATATGTGTTCACTTTGCTAATGCCTTTATACTTGCCGTAAAGTTTTCTCTGTAAAGGGGGTCGCCCCATGTGATAGATTGAAAAAATTGAATTTATTTTTTTTTGCATAAATTGATTTCTAAACATGTTGGTAAAATGATTTTATAATATTCGAAGTTGTTGGAAAAATACAGCTGTTAGAAGAGGAGGTGTTCGGAGCGCTCAGTTCAGCGCTTGGGCACCGAGCCTATTGTGACGTGTCGGGTTTTTACTTGGGACCTTCTAAAAGAAATGAGGAGCAAACAAGTTAAACCCGATAAATCAATTTTTTTCTTTTTTGAGTTATATATCAATTCTAGTTAATGTTGGTGAACTTTTAGCAGATTAATGGTGAGTTAACATTTCATAGTTTAAATCGTACTCGAATCTTTAAATGTGTTTTTCTCAAAACTGCGTTTTTCAAATTTGTCTCCACGATATCTCGAAAATGGCTTGACCGATTGCTTTGAAATTTTAATGATAGATTCGGTACATGTATAGTCGTAGGATGAACTAGGATCTTTTGGAAATTCCGAGTGGTTCTATTTTTTTCGACGCAAAATTGTCGAAAAAAATCATGAAATTTAGAAATTAATTTTCAAAAGTCTGCCAATTTTCTATATTTTCGAATAATCCTTGTTCATCTCATTACCACGGGTTTACAGATTAAAATGCCGTTAATTAAAATTAAATTAAAATGCAGTTAATTTTTTTATTTGAAATAAGCCAATCGGTCGGAATCATGGAGACCCGTCAACAACCTTTTCCTCAAAATGAGTGTCTTCGGAGTGGTACAACTCATCTTTTTGTGGAGATTTATGCTTGAAAATTTTTTTATACACTACTGAAATATTAATAAATATATCAAAAAAATTTTATAGTTCTATCTTTTTAAAATCTCTAAAAACTGGCCTTCACATGGGGTGACCCCCTTAAAAAGAACACTCACTGAATCGTCGCAGCTCAGCTCAAAATAAACAGAAAACATATGAATTCACGAAGGCAACGAGTACATTGACCGTTGATTATTTTTTATTGATTCGTACAAAACTGATCTGGTGCACTTCTAATTTAAAAACGCTAGAGGGCGGTGACAGACACAACAGAGAAAACAATTTATAGAGTTATACCTTTGCAGTAAGAAACCCTAAAAATACTAGAATAAACAATCAGTTCGGTTCAATGCACACACCTTTGTTTATTTTTGTTTTCTAAAAGAATCAATTGTATCGCACTGGAATGTTCAAAACAGAGACGATTCAATACGCGACGTGCCTTATATTAACACATATCTCAAAGAATTGTTGAAATGCATTTTAATTTCTATCCAACGGCTTAGAAATGAAGCAGTTTTGTGAATAGGCAAATAAATAATTAAAAAATGTATAGCGTTTATGCCCATATTCACCGAACACTATTAAAGTTACTATAATCTTGCAGCAAATTTATTCGTTAGAATAAACTTTACTTTCAATTCACCAAGCAAAATATCGGGTAGAAAAGTTAGTTAAAGAATAAAATATACACTGCACTATACTCCTTGCTCTTTTAGTTGAATATTTTGACGTTCACCCAAAAATCCGATCAATAGCGTTAGTGTAAATGTCAAAAAAAGTTTTACAAAATAATGTTTTATTCTAACCCAATTGCACACAAAACTTCCACTAACTTTAATGTTTTACAACTATGCACTTAACAAATGGTTATTAATATATAATAAATAAATAAATTCACAAGAGCAAACTGCAGATATAGTCCTTCATTAAATAAAATTATCGATCGATTATTTATTGAAGAGTTCTAATCAGACGTTAATCAAAGATTTGAATATAGTCCTTCACGTTTACAGGTTAGGTATTACAATCTATGTGGGGACCATTAGGTATTATTTTATCAGGTGAATAAATATTTATACCCTGAAGTAAAATAGAATAAATTTATACCTGCAGTAAACGTAATTATGGTTGGTGAATTGAATTATCGCTATTTATTCGGAGGAATAGTTACCTGAAGAACAGATGATCCGAATAAAAAACTAGGTACTTACGTTCGGTGAATATGGCCATTACAACATTTAATTTATATAACTGTACGTTTTTTTTAAAGATTATATCAATATTTGACTGGTATTTTAAATCTGACGCACTAATATTTCAACGTATGTAATGTATTTTTGCACACCTTCTTATAAAAATAGCTGCTTTTCATGCCTGTCATAAAATGGCAAATTTAACACTAGTGATGTAAAGTTACGTAAAGTCGAGCGTCTATAATGAGCTACTATCTATCTGAAATAAATGTTCAAACAATGTTGTCAATGCAATAAGAAAGATTCAGTTTTCTAAGCATCGGTTAAACCTCGTTAATTACAGAAACCTATTTCATACCTAGAGCTAATGGCTTTGCTGCCGAAGCATCATAATGAAAAAAAAGATTCAGTTTCTGCGTTAGTTAAGGTCGCTGCACCCTAGGCTAGAAACACTGCTTGGATTTCTACTGACCGTTAGGATGGGCACGAATCTGGAAATGACGTCACTGCGTCTTCGCCTGCTAGCTCACAAGATAGGCTTTAAAATTAGAACCTTGCTAGGTCCGCTGCTAGGTATGAGCAAGAATTGAAATCACGAAGTAGTATCTTGTCACGTGGGCGAAAACGTCCACAAACAAACACTATGCTATAGGGCATAGTGTGTGTTCTGTTCAGAGACAGAAACAAAACAGAAATAAAATAACGACAGTTCCAAATAATAAAATAAAAGACTAAGTAACAGAGAATATAGAGTCACTAAATTATGTACACAAAATATTTACAACACACAAGCACAACAAAGATTATCATCACACTTGTCTATTAACTATATTCACACGACTATTCACAAAAAGTTATTTATGTAAAACGAGATTTATATAATTGCACTCAATGGTTTGCACTAGAGATGCCACGAATATTCGGCTACTATTCGGTATTCGGCCTATTCGGCTACTTTTTTTAATATTCGGTATTCGGCCGAATGTTGCGTACTATTCGGCCGAATACCGAATATCAAATCGTGGGGAAAAACGCACATATTACTTCAAAATATGCGATTTTTTTCTTAAATAGTATTATTTTGTAAAGCTTTTGGTGAACAAACAGTGATATTTTTTAGTAATAAGGACTATTAATAACACAATTTGATGTAACAATGAAGAAATAATGCGTGTCGTGACACGGTCTAGTTGCGCAAATGAAACAAATTTGCCCGCGGCGTTGCTACCGCACGCTCCGTAATGAGACAAGTCGTAACCTGTCACCCGCGAAATGTACACATAATTTGCCGAACATTCGGCCGCCGAATATTCGGCGCTTCGGCCGAGAACATGGCCGAATATTCGGTATTCGGCAAAATCACTATTCGTGGCATCACTAGTTTGCACACACAAAAGTTTATTTACCTTCACAGTATAATGATTTATGTTGCTACGCCAGACTTGTATCAACACAGCTCACGAACAACTGACTAACTGACTGACTACTCCGCTCGCATTTTATAGCTTCGTCCCCCCCCCATAGAATGTTCTCGAAGCACAGAGATCCTTTCCTTTACATGTATTGGTTTCTCCAGGCGATTTTAAGAACGTCGAGTTTTTACCTGCTTTCCACTGTTATTGTTGTCGTGGGCTGGAACATTCTATGAAGGTCGGGTATTCTTGACTACCTCTTTTCCATTGTTGTTGTTGCTAGAAGATTCCACAGAAGTCATAGTCGTCCCGACAGGAGGCACTTTTTTTTTTTTTTTATTTTAACAAAAAAAAACAAGTGAATCGGCTGCTGTGGCCATTATCACTACAAAATGAAAATGATTACAATGGTTATCATCACAAAACTGAAAAAATAACAAATAGTATTGGTAATTTTACATATTAAATAGGTAAGTATGGTAAGTATTTATTATGTATATTGTATATTATTATTAAATGGCATATATTTTCATTTATATTTCTTTGATTTTATTTATGTAGGAGGCACTTTTGTTACCGTTCTATTACATCGCGCGCATCAAATCTACCTGCAGATCAAGCTTGTAAAGACGTCTCGTGTGAAGCGAGCACATAATAGCAATTAAGAAAACCAGCGCTAGAAAACTAGTAGTGAAATCTAGCAAGGAACCTAACGGCAAATCCAGCCTCGTGTGCAGCGGACTTTATACGTAATTTAGTGGGAAAACATTTATTTTGTGAAACGAACTAAACGAAGTCGTTGCTTGCACACTACGCATGTGCGACGTAATATTGTTACTATGAAAACTGTCTATGTTTGTATTTGACAAGAGGTTAAAATTAAAGGACACCTAATCAAACAGAATAGCGACCCAGCCAAAAGCATTGTACTTACATATAAAATGAAACTCCGTCACATACGAGTGCGTGGTTGACCAAAGTTTCCATTTACAGACGAAACCAAAATTCACTTATACCCCGTTATCTATACAAATAAATGATATTCGAGTGTCTGTTTGTAATGTCAAAATAACAGCTTTTTACTAAATGTGTATGGAAAGTATATAGACTGTATACGGTACTTATAACAAAAAAATATTTTTTTAAAATGTTTGTCTGTCTGTCTGTTTGTTTCGGTTAATCTCCAAAACGACTGGACCGATTTTGACGGGGCTTTCACTGGCAGATAGCTGATGTTATAAGGAGTGACATAGGCTACTTTTATTTTAGAAAAATAATTAGAAGTCCGCGCAAAAAACAAATTCCACGAGAACGAAGTCGCAAGTTACAGTTAATGTTTGCTAAAATGTCAGAAATAATGGACTTGTGCTATATATTTTTTAAGCAAATCTTCTTTTGACATGGTGGAATGACCATTTGTTTGTTAAATTATAGTTTATATTTACTTTTTGCTGTCATTAAATAGATCTCGTTCATGTTATAAAAATGTAAAAACTTATTTCAAAGTTTTTTTTTTGCAGCCGGCCAGTGGGAGCTGTAGAGCTGCAGATCCACCAAAATCTTAGGTACTTCATAATTTTAGAATGAATGATATCCTCCATATTTTAATGCTAGGATTTAGTGTACCTAAAGCTATGTACCGATTTCGCGCGGCAGCCTCGCGCAGCGTCCTCGCGAGGCTTCCTCCCGAGGCTGCCTCACAGGAAATTTTTCTGGGCGGAATGAGGCAAGCTCGCGAAGCAAAGCGAGCCGTCAGTCAGTGCGAGGCACCGTCACGTACAGCTTTTATTGTGATACATCAAATTTTAGCATATAGGAAGAAACGACGACAAAAGCCGCGTTGGTGGATGAAAAAGTTATTCAAAAATCGACTACATTATAGGAATAGACTATTAGAAGATATGGTATTTGAAGTAGTTGAAGATACCGTCAAACATTTTACGGCGCATGTCATTGGCCGACTTCGAATACTTAATTACATTAATAAATCCTAAAGTGGAAAAAATGGATACACATGCGAGACAAGCGATTACTGTTCGGGAAAGATTAGCCCTAACATTAAATAAATCTACTAAAAGTATACACTTTTCGTTGTCCAAACACACAACAAATACTGGTACAAACAGAGCGAGTATTTAGTCGCGAGGCGCCTTTAAAGTGGACCAAAAACCGACTGCCGGTGGCTCACTCTGAGGCAGCCTCAAGTCGAGGCAGCTTTAGGTGCGAGGCAGGTATACATTTCGCGAAGCATGCTTCGCGAGGCCGCCGCGCGAGGCTGCCGCGCGAAATCGGTACATAGCTTAATAGTTACACAACCAACGCTAAAGTTTAACAGTCACTGACAGACCACAAAACTCGTTTCTGCACACCGAAGGAGTACATGGAACTTCATCATCACACACCTCCGGTCTACACCGCGCATCTCTTGACCCACGAGTTCAGATCGGCTTTGAGCTGCATGTACCATCAGCACATCATTGCAAATACGCAACATCACTGTCATATACTAAAAGTGTTCACTGAATGTATCTCATTCAGTCAACACCTTTGACTCGACAGTACGTATGTTGTACATACACACGGCTTATAGCAGTAATGACTAGTGGCATAGTGTATATAGTAGTGTGTTGTCAACAGTGTTTGAAAAAAGTTAATAATTAAGAAATTAGAAACATAGATGTTATTAATGATTTAATTACCTCCCCCCCGACTGATTCCCATCCAATGTTAGGAGGTACCACCGGTTGACCTTGCAGAACATCCACTTATAATGTCACGTGCCGCCACTGTGGAACCAACATTTAGAGCCACTGATTTAAACTATATTAAGTAATAATGATTTATTCAACTGATAATGATTACTCGTTATTCGCTAGCGCATTGTTGAAAGCAAACTAAGTACCTACTTTGAAATATAATACATAAACAAAATATGTATATTGTATACCATTAAAAGATACAAGAAAATAGTCGGTACTTCTTATACAATGGCAAACAATGATACATCACAGATATATACAATAAAACATTTTATTGTGTGAAACATAATGATAAAATACAGTTATTTATTATTCATAAATACAACAGGATATTTTCAACGTACAAATTCATAACAACGTTCCTAGTTTTTTTTTTAATTTCCAAAAAGAAGAATATCATTGGATATTATCAAGTAATATAATATCCAATGAGTATGAAATTGTAATGAACCTCAGTCTGTAATTTCGTTTTCGTGTAGATAAAAATTAATTTATTATAGTAACAAGAAACCTGACTGCACAAAAATGAAATTGATAACTAAAAAGAGGAAAACAAGTTGAGATTATCCGATTTGTTTTCCTGTTTTTTAAGTTATCAGTTTCACCTTTGTGCAGTCGGATTTCTTGTTTTTATAAATATAGTGTACCTATATAGCGACACTTAAGGGACTGTGCACTTTGTGGCGTTATTGAGAGTTGTCGTTAAACGGAGAGAAGAAATAACCCATTAATATTTTTTTACTATGATATCTGCTTACTCATAATATATAAAATTTATAACTGACCAACAAACCTTCATACTATCACAAATTGCAACACTTATTGAGTATAGTCTGTTATCTTTGTCTAACCTTTTTGGCTATATTTCGTCAATACACAAAAATTTTCCTTTACTCGCCATGTTCACAGTTTGCAAGTTTGCAGGCAACTAAAAATATGATAACTTATCGATAAGCAGCTGAGCTAAACATATTAAAGATAATCCCAACAAACAAAATAACGAATTTCTTTGAATCTACGGTACGCATGATGCCGACAACAAAGCAATAAAATAACAAACAATTATTGTTTGTTGTTTAATACTGATGACGTATTTTTGTCGTTATTTAGAGTGGGTGTGTCGTTATTTAGCGTTTATCATTGCATGAAACCAACTACAGTTAAGTAATTTCGACGTTTTAAGGAGTGAGTGTAATTAATTTTTATTTGGTTTCAATTCAAATCTACATGTGTCTCATTATTATTAATTATTATTATTATCATTATTATTATTAATATATTAATTTCAACTAAAATATTAATGACGTATTGTTGTCGTTATTTAGAGTGGGTGTGTCGTTATTTAGAGTTTATTCAAATAATTATGGGCGTTAAGTCAAGGTCGTCCTGCAGAAATGGGTTCAAAAACTTACGTCTCTTAACTGTTTATAGTATATTCGCGCAGCGCGCTGGAATGCATAATGTTTTGCAAGAATAATCAAAGTATTTTTAATCAGAGAAATACAATACACAATCATAATACTAGGAATAAAAATAATTTTGTAGGTATTAATTCTAATCTTTCAGTTGTACAAAATGGTACTTACAATATAATCACAAAAAACTGCAACAAATTACCATATAAACTATTCAATTTAGATCCACTTAAACTAAAAAAAAAAAATTGGTTGTCTGTAAAGTCGGTTTACGGACGATAGTTTTACGTGATAACGTATTCCGTAATACATAACCTAAATTCTACATATAATAATTATAATAATTCGAATCTATGATATTGCATCTTTCGCTTCAAATTTAGGTTAATTTTATTTATTTAAATTACTCACCATATAATATAATTGTTTTTTTTAACTTTCTTTCTTTCGTATTTATTTTAAGTCTCAAAGATTAGCTGTCATAATATTTACAAAACAATTGTTTCACTGTTTATAATATAAAATTCCAAAACCTACTTACAATATTTAAGTATTTTCATACGTCAAAAAATTGATTTTTATAATGATAAAATTTGTAAGAAAACGATTTTTTCGAGAGATAAGACCTAGCTAAAACGATTTTTTGCCCCACAAAATCCCTTTTCAGTAAATTTCATCCAAATCGTTAGGGCCGTTTTCGAGAAAAGCACGCACAGGGTTACGCGTTACGAACGTTCCGTTAGGAACGTTACACTTTTTCGTGCATGCAGCCGGTGTTTTATCAATTTATAAGATTGGTGATTCATCAATTTATAAGACGTTATCACGTCAAAACATGTTAAAAACATTTTAATTGAAGAAACTTTGTACAATTTAAATGACTATTTTAAGATAGATTTTTATAAATATCCATTGTAACTTTAATATGACCCATTCTACACTGTATTTACAGTATTCCAGAATAAAGCTACATTATTATTATTATTATTATTATGAAACCAACTAGAGTTAAATAATTTCGACGTTTTAAAGAGTGATTGTAATTAATTTTTATTTGGTTTCAATTCAAATTTACATGTGTCTCATTATTATCATTATTATTAATTAATTAATTTCAACTAAAACATTTGGTGAGCGGATGTTGTGTGAGAGATTCAACAGAAGCAACAATAAACACGAGGCTACGAGCAGGCAGTCGAAGACACGGGAATGTCGAAGTTTCGTACAGCGCGTTTAACTACACTCTTTCTGTTTACATACAGCCGTTTTAATCCTTTATTACAACACGAAACGGCGACATCGCAGCGAAAACTCATTCAATCATGCCTCAATTCAATTCACATACAAGTATGTATCTACGTAGTGCCTATGTACAGTTGTGGACTATAATTTAAAGAAGTATTATTCGTATAAAAGAAATTTGGATTCCTATTAATTGTAAATTAGAAATTCTTAAAGAACAACTATTCCAAATTATTTATTATTAGCTGCTCCTCGCGGCGCCACACGCGATTGTGATGAAACACGGTAGCGACAAAAGTAGTGGAGTTCCGCAATAACCCGCTCGTGCGTTCTGAGCAAAATATCCGACTTTTCCGGAAATTATTGATTTTTTAAGTTTTTCGCGATTTCCGCGACATCGGTCGCGAATCGAAAAAAAGTAAAATTGATGTAATTTTTCCCGTAGAATCCGAATCTGCAATAAAAAATAGGGGTTCCTATTTAAAATTTTAAAGTTGCCCCTCTCCCCACCAACTGGGTGGGGGGTGGGGAGTCATGTGTGGTATCAAAAAATAGTTTTGCGAAAAATATTTGACACGTATTTTTTTTTTTGATATGATGCGTAGTATGCGAGATATTCAACCGTTCCTGGACTTTTGCCTCACCCGGTACCTATAATAAAGAATTTAATAAACAATTTGGAATAGTGTTTCTTTAAGAATTTCTAATGTACAAATTTATTTATCCAGTTACCGTTATTTTTATGTGAAACACATCTAGTGCCGCATTTGGATAAAAACGTGCAAATGGCACGTTCATGGCACGTGTTACGTTTAATTTAGTTTCTAGAGTTTCGTTAGATGACAGCTGTGTTAGTGTGTGTTGAAGTTATAACACGGATTTTGTTGTTGGCGACATTTAACTTATATTTATAAGTTACTAGAATAGTCATTTAAGTAGAGTTGCTTGTAACTGGTTGTAAGTTTTGCCTACTTTTCTTCTTTTTTGTTCATTGTTCAAATAATTTGCAGACAGTTAAACGACAGTTATTTTTGATATTCAAAAAAATAATAATTTATTCCAACATAGCAATATAATTGCAACTAAATTTGTTGCTAAGCTACTGACTTTTAATGACTTGAGACTGACAAAACTCGTATAAACTATATTGAGTCCGCAACTGTACACACACAATACATGTAGACACAACCACTGAAATTGCGTAAAGAGAAAAGTTTGTACAGCAGGATAAACGTGTATAGAGAGACCTCAATTCTGTCGTTTCAGATAGGTCCGGGCTTAATTGAACAGACACACTTTTCAGATATCTATATATATAAAAGAAAGTGCCTCTGCTGCGTCTGTCTGTCTGTCTGAAAGCGATAAACTCAAAAACTACCGAACGGATTTTCATACGGTTTTCACTAATAGAAAAAGCGATAAAAGAGATAAGTTGTATATAAATTGTAAATATCTTATACAAAAATGACGGTGTTTTGGCAAAAAAAACTGCTTTCGTACCATGTAGCGACATCTAGTAGAATTTGCTCAAAGCTATTAGTTCAGACATTTTTGCGCTGTAGTCGTCTTTTAATGGCCATAATGAATTATTTCATCCTTAATGAAATACATTTTGCAGACTATTTCGATAACACAAAATATATCTATCTATAATATAGGTATATATAAAAAGAACAATTTTGTACCCGAGTGAAACCGACCGGGCCGCTAGTTTATAAATAAATTAAGATGTCCCACGACGTCTCACGTTAATATAAAATGAATAATTGAAAAAACCGTTCAGATGAATACATGAATAATGTCTAAACAAAATTTTATTAAGTTCGGATCTATTATAAACGAACATTTTAGGACTCTATAATATTATCGCCATTCCACCATCACCTACCCACTGCCGGCCCATCGAGCGACCTTCCATCTAAACCATTAACGGATTTAACGGCAATTCATGCTCAATTGATATAGTTATATTATAATATAATACCTACATCTGTACTTACCGGCCTTTATGGAACTTTCCAGCCGATTAGAATAAGACTAAGAGATCTCGATATGAACACAATTACGGTCAAAGCCGATAATTGAAGCATAACAGAAATTACTTAACACTAGAACTGCGAAATAGGCAATTTGATTTCAAGAGACTGCTTCTCATGCAAAAAGTTTTTTTTTGTAATATTTTATTGCGTTTTTTTAGTCTTTAAAATGTTGATTATTAAAACATTAATTTTTTTTAATTTAATGATTATTTAATTCCAAAAACTACAAAATCATATATAATTATGTCTACAAAATTTTAAATCCACCATATTGGGTTTAAAAATATAGCTTATCGTATTCCACTTGTCAAGCTTTTTCATTTGATACCCATGTCAAGAGGGTTGTGGAGAAAAAGGTAATCCGCCATCTTGGAACGTCCGCCATATTAGATTTACAATGACGTCACATAGGCTATCGTATTTCAATCGTCAAACACTTTCATTTGACACCCAGGTTGTGGAGCAAAAGGTAACCCGCCATCTTGGGGCGTCCGTCATATTATATTTACATTGACGTCGCATAGCTTATCGTATTCCACTCGTCAAACGCTTTCATTTGATACCCATGTCAAGAGGACTGTAGAGCAAAAAGTAACCCGCCATCTTGGGGCGTCCGCCGGTTTACAATGACGTCAGACAGTTTATCGTATTCCACTCGTTATACATTCGTTTCCTTGCGAAACGTGGAAATAATTACTCACATGAAATTTAGTACTTTATAACATTTTCTATTATCTAACAACGATCATTATTCACGACAGGTCAGCGTTTTTAATGTTTATTTTCTATGATCATTAAAATAAAGCGACATTAAATCTGCTTTTAATTTTAACTGCATATATATACATGAAAAACAATAAAAACTAAAGCTTGCGTGACTTCCGATGCTAATGGAAACTTATAGGTACATTATACTGCGCTAGTTAACGCGCTTGGAAATACCAACAATGCAAACAGTTCACTTGTTTACAAGAGTGCTATGTAACCTTATTTCATTAGGTTAACATATAGACCGGCAGCTCGTGACAGATTTTATCAACCAATCGTATCGCGTATGCCCTTCAAGTTGATGATTATAAAGTAGGTTTAACTAAAAAATGGATCTAAGCGAGATCGTGTGGGCGGGACATGCAGCGTGCAATGTCATCTGAAATTGCAAAAAAAAATTGAATTTTTAATCAATCGTATCGCGTATGCCATTCATGCCTTGATGTAATTTATAAAAAAACAAATCCAGAGAAGCAAAGGCATACGTTTAGGTCGGGGCCTTGTGGCTGAACTCAGTCCTCGAAGTTGCAAAAAAAAACAATAATTTTAACCAATCGTATTGCGTATGCCGTGTCTACTAAATGTTTATATTGATTGTGAAAATCATTTTTGACCAGTCGGCATACGTTTCAACTGGGGCCAAATATTTTTTTTCAATGATGGCGTTTGTAAAAAAAAACCTTGTTTTAAATCAATCGTATCGTTATTGAAAATTGTTGCAAAACACTGTTTTCATTGTAAAATAAAGAAATACAAGCTGGCATACAATAATTTTGGGGTCCGGTGGTTGGAGGAACCAGAGAAGTTGCAAATTTTGATATGAATTTTTACCAATCGTATCGCGTATGCCCTTCTGGATTTTACTAGTAATCATACTTTTTTCATCAAATTCAAAAGGGCATACAATTTCCGTGGGGCAAAAACGCGTAATAGCCCAGTCAATGCACAGAAAAAACTGCCAAACCTGGAAATTCTACCAAACAGCACTGATTAGCACCAAAATTTGGCTGTAGGTTCTACTTACTCTCTATTTTAAAGTTGTCAATGAAAACCTATACTATTATCTTATAAAAACAACATTATAATATATATTTCTTATGCGCTTGCACCGACGTCTCTCAAAAACAATAGGCCTCTTCATATTTGTATATCAAACATCCTCCCAAAATTTGGTTTCATTCCGCTCATCCATGATGTTGGAACGGTAAAAAATGTCAAAACTGACATTTTCATCTGTCAAAGTATTTTCTAATAATTAATTAGTTATTTAAATCGTTAACTCAGAAGGCGTTGCATTTCACAAAATACTAATGTCAAAAGACTGACTAATATTTGAAATGACATTCGTTTTTGAACAAATGCAGTATTTTTATTTTAAGACAGAACATACGCTGTTTTTAAATTCCCATGGTACAGTATGCAACAAACGAAGACAGACGATTCGTGTATGCTATGTATTAGACAAAATTGAATTTATAGAGCTTGTTTTCTATATAAAGCTGTATAAAAAAGTGTTTCGACGAATTCTATTATACAAAATCTATGTAAAATTTTCTCCTCTTTCGTTTAAAACGAACTGATTTAAATTGAGCGAATTATAAGCAAAAAACTTAGTTTGCTTCTCGTTTGGGAGTTTTGGAGGGTTTTTAATTATTTGTTGTTCTAGCGGCAATAGAAATACACACTCTGTGAAAATTTCAACTCTCTACCTATTACGGTTTTTGAGATACAACCCGCTGACAGACAGACGGACTGACAGCGGAGGCTTAGTAATAGGGTCCCGTTGAGCACCCTTCGGGTACGAAAACCTAAAAACAATGAATTTTTCGGGGACAACTCATATTTTCGTGTAACTTTAACTATTCCCGCAGCGGACGCCGTGGAAGCTCTCAAGAGGCACGACTTTTTCCGACTTAGTTGACGAATATTATCATAACTTTAGCTAATTTGCACATAATATACATAATATATAGCCCATATTGGTCAGGAGTAATGTACCTTTCAAACGATGAACGAATTTTCCAAATAGGTGCAGTGGTTCCGAAGATTACCCTCTACATAAACAAAAACACAAAATTTGCTCTCTCTCTCTTTATAATATTAAGTATAGATAGATGTATTCACATCTACCGCACCCAAACGGAGCGTGTCCGCGCAGACACGGGCCGGCGTCGGCCAGCATTCTCCGCAAGAATGTTTTGTCTGTGCCGGCGCGTGTCTGTGCTAGTCGCGCGGCTAGTATGAATGCGATCGCCGACACGAACAGTTTGGTTTGAACTTTGTCTTGCTTAGTTATCATTGGTTTAATTCTAGTTACAATGGTCTCAAACTCATATTTACTCATCCTAAAATATTTAAAGAATCTGTCCTCATCATCCAAGAGCTTCTTATATAATGTGTAGAACTCTCCTTCTTTTTTTCGTTTGAGCTCATGGGACGCACTGCAAACCTTTTTCTTTGTTGCACTTCTACACAACCCGATTCTTCCTATTCTAGTAAAATTACCATCAAGGCTAGTTCTATCGAAAAATTGCGAAACATGGTATGCACGGGCACTTTCTAGTTTTCCTGATGGCGTCTGTTCATGCCGGGTGTGCTGTTGCTGTATAGATGTGAAAACTATTGTCTGTGCCGTGTCTGCTACGTTACGTGCTGGTAGATCTGAACATACCTTAAAATGTGTACCTATTTGAAATTTCGGTATATGTTTCATGTATATAGTTCGTGTATAAGCTTTGAACGGTTTGTCTCTGTCGATTTTTGTCGATTTACATTAAGTTAATACACACACACACACACATGCATATTTTTGTGTACGAGTGAATTGAATTGAAGCAATAATTATTTGACTTACCTTTCGTATGATAAATATTTTTATTTCAATCGGAACTCTTTGTAGCACGAGGAATGGTAACCGATCATGTCATCGTCCCAATCGCATAACGGCTAACGTGAATCCGTATGCCTTCATAAAATTTGGCCGAATAGCATAATTTTGCAGAAAAATTGCAAAGGGCATAAATTTGACTCTATTTAATAAATAGAGTAACTGTGATCCATTGAAGTTAATGATAAGTATTTCGTGGCATACTTGATTCGATTGAAAAAAAAATTCCAAACATCTCCTTTTTAAAAAAATGTTGATTCTCGTTATTGTCCCGCACAATTTGTATGCCCTTTTAAATTTGATAAGAAATAATAATTACGAAGTTAAATCCAAAAGGGCATACACGATACGATTGGTTTATTATGGATACATTTTTTACAGTTTTAAAACGTATGCCTTTGGACAAGGTCTCGAAAATATGTATGCCGTTAAAATATATAACATATAAAAATCGGAATTAACCATGGGTTCAAAGGCATACACGATACGATTGATTTAAAACAAGGTTTTTTTTTACAAACGCCATCATTGAAAAAAAATATTTGGCCCCAGTTGAAACGTATGCCGACTGGTCAAAAATGATTTTCACAATCAATATAAACATTTAGTAGACACGGCATACGCAATACGATTGGTTAAAATTATTGTTTTTTTTTGCAACTTCGAGGACTGAGTTCAGCCACAAGGCCCCGACCTAAACGTATGCCTTTGCTTCTCTGGATTTGTTTTTTTATAAATTACATCAAGGCATGAATGGCATACGCGATACGATTGATTAAAAATTCAATTTTTTTTTGCAATTTCAGATGACATTGCACGCTGCATGTCCCGCCCACACGATCTCACTTAGATCCATTTTTTAGTTAAATCTACTTTATAATCATCAACTTGAAGGGCATACGCGATACGATTGGTTGATAAAATCTGTCACGAGCTGCCGGTCTAATAGGAGTTCAGAATTTTTTGTATCGTAGCAGGTAAAAATAACTATTCTTATTCAAACGAATTTATCAATTTTAACAATGAATTATATTATTTAATCATAATAATTAATTGTTCAATAGAATAAGATTTCTTACCTCGACTAAATTCATTGTGTTGGTGAATAAGATAATATTATGAAACGATATGTAGCCATTATATTTTTTAGACGGCTTAGGTATACACAAGAAAAAATGTAAAAGCTACTGCCAAAATTTTAACCCTAAACTCTCAATTGTGCGTTGGTTAAGTTTCATTATTCCACAGGGCCCACAAAAAGTAGACATTTAATTTTTTTTATATATGACACAATGCACCGCTGGAATCACAAATTATGAGAGCTAATATTTATAATAACAACATCACAATATTGACTTTCTCAAAATATTGATTATTATTAATATTTAATAATCTATATTTAGTCTATACTAATATTATAAAGAGAAAAGATTTGTATTTTTGTTTGTAATGAATAAACTCAAAAACTACTGAACCAATTTTAAAAATTATTATACTAATAGAATGATAACTTATCACTGAGTAACATAGGTTATATTGTTTATCCATTTAAATTAGGGATCCCTACGAAAACTCCAATAATGTAACCCAAGGTGTAAAAAATTTACACATAAAAATCCTTGCATCGCATGCGCTGCAAAAATATTATATAAAGAGGTAAAGTTTGTAAGTTTGGATGTAGGAGGTAATCTCCGAAACTACTCATCCGATTTCAAATTTTTTTTACCAACATTTAGAATGGACCTTCAGGATAAATATAGGCTATATAGCTGGGGAGCTCATGTACCTCTTTTCACGAAGTGTTTGATGCGGTGTGCGGGTAACGACTAGTATTAAATACTAGCAAACAAACACAATCAAAAAGTGGTACGTGTAGCTCTTGGGCTAATACCATAACGCGTTAAAATAAAAGTGCTTTTCGTGGAGACCAATTTTCCAACATAAGTCGACGAAACAACAGTGGCAATGTACAAATCCGGACGAAGCTAAACCGAGCCGCTAGTTATTAAATAATGTATTGTGAAAAAAATAAATCATTTTAGTCATTGAACTTCAATCAATTTTCAACTCGTAAGAGATCGACGAACTAAACCATTTCGTTTTATTATTAGTCGCTGAAAATAAAGTATAGGTAACTGAAATATATTTCATATTATAAAGTTATGTGATGTTAAATAGCAACTTTAACAGGCTAAACTTTAAACAAATATCTGCTTCAATATGCAAAATATTATTACAGCTGAACTTAATTACAATTATCGGATGTTTGTACAGAGTTTCTCAATAATTTATTTGTCTTAGTTGCCTGGTGCATAACCTTGAATTAATAATAATAATAATAAAAATAATCTGTTTAACGTCCGTTTCTCGACTTTATGTCATAACACACGCCATTCGCACCATTACTATTTTTCCATTTTTCCACTAACCACACTTCCTGTTATTTTCTATATTTTTAAACTTCAACTTATTTAATAGCAATGGGCAAATGAAGGATTTTTTAGGAAATTAGGATATGGTAGGCAAATTTTTAGCATAGGCGTTTGACAGGTAATCGGCCATGGCCTTGAATAAGGAACCATCTCGATATTTATCCGGTACAGGAATTACCGTTTCTCGGCGAGAGACAGTGGGAAAAACTCCCAGCCATATCTGCCCCCGTCGGGATTCGAACCCGGTACCTCCCGAATGCGAGTCTAGTGCTCTCACTGCTACGCCACCCCGCTCGGTATGAAGAAGAAGAATGACAAAAAGCACTACGGTCTCTGTTATACTCTACTTTTCGGTTTATTTGCTCGTAATCGACGGCTCGGTTGACTATCTACTAATCTATTGAATCTACTTTTAACGAGTCCATGAGTATATGGTCGAAGTTATATTACACGTATGTACAATAATGGTTATTGCTTTTAGAAAAGAAAGTAGAATAATGTCATTTCAACAGTTCAACAAATAGATGTATTTTCGTGACAACATTTACACTAGTATAAAAACTATTCGTGACATTTTAAATGCTTTTTACGAAGACGTATAGTGCTTTTAATTTAATTAAATGTGATTAATCGTATTGTGATCGTGTGCTAAATACGCCTCACGCAATCTGAATTACTTTCATATTTCACAAAAATGTTCTGTTGACGTGACGGAAATGGACTGTATTTATACAGGGTTGCCACGGAAGCATTCACTATTTTTGTTTAAATGTCGATTTTATTAAGGTTATATGCTCGATAGAGCAATGTATAGATAATACACTGAAATTTTAATATGTTAATTATGCATATCTCATACATTCAACTGCATTTTTTAAAAAACATTGGTCGTCTAGTTTTAAAGTAATTAAATATTAAAAATGAGATTTTTAACACAATGATAAATGAGAAGACTGACCGGAAGTGTATATAAAAATAAGATTAAACCAAATTGGCTATAGACAAATTAAAAAAAAACTGATTATTGGAAAGTTCGACTCTTTTAGATAACGTAAAAATTAAAAAATCTATACTTTCCCGTGCAGTTTTGGAGAAATATTAATTAAAAATTTTGGAAACAACTCTCAAAATCTCTATTTTCTAGATTTGAATTATATCACCATGAAAACCAGATTACATTAAAAGTTTTTCATAAATTTTGTTTTTATTAAATACTTTTTGTGACGTTGCTAATAACTAAAACTTGAAAGTTGGATATTATTTCATTTACCGTGTATTAAAAACTGCATTTTTAATATCCAATTACTCAAAAACCATACGTCTAACGGTTCAAAGATTTTTAAAAACAACACGTAAGTTAAAATCTTTTGTGTTCACTGAGCTCAATTAAATATACTGCTAAAGTCAAAACTTTATGATATTATGTCAAATTTTTAAATACTAATTTCTTAAATATTGAAAAATAAAACTATGATCTACAGGATATAATATTTCCATAAGAAATAGTAATTTACCAAGTCATATAACATTTTTTTATTACAACAACATAAGGACGCAGTTTTTATTAACACGGTCGTGGGTGTATAACTTTAATGTATATTAGTTACGAAATAAAGTACTTTGTAAAAATATTTAAATATGGAATAAAACCAGTAAACAAATTTTTTTAAACAAGCTTCTTTAAAAACCTTACTTATTCTTTTTTTTATTTATTAGAAATACCTAATAAAATAATTTTTATATGAAAAAAAGCTATTTACATTAATGGAATCACGTTCTTCCACCACCAGCACCGGGACTTCCACCATAAGTTATTTTTTTCATTTTCAACCTATTATTTAATAAACAAGCGTACTCTATAATATATTTTTGCACATTTCTCTATAAAATAACTTCGTTTCATTTTTGATAGCAATAGTGAAATGACCCATTTTGCACTAGTGCGCAAAATATAACAAAAAAAAAAAATTGGTTGTCTGTAAAGTCGGTTTACGGACGATAGTTTTACGTGATAACGTATTCCGTAATACATAACCTAAACCTCCCAAAATTTGGTTTCAATCCGCTTATCCTTGGTGTCGGAATGATAAGAAATGTCAAAAGTGACGTTTGCAACTTACAAAGTATTATGTTCTAATAATAATTAGTTATTCCAATACTTAACTTAGAAGGCGTTGCATTTCACAATATACTAATGTCAAAAAATTGAATTAAACATTAGAAATGCAGCCGTTTTCATGTTAAGACAAGACATACGTTTGCTTCTAATTTCCATGTACGGCAAACAAAGACAACCGACCGCGTCGCGCCATGCATTAGACAACATTGCATTTATACAGCTATTTTTCTATATAAATTTGTATAAAATATTTTTCTATATAAATTTGTATAAAAAAACTGTTTAGGCAAATTCTGTTATACGAAATCTATGTAAAATGTTCTCCTCTTTCGTTTAAGACTGGTTTCAAACCGATCTGATTTAAATTGAGCGAGAAATTAGCAAAAAGCACGCACAGGGTCAGGCGGAACGTTACGCGTTATGCGTTATGCGTTACGCGTTACGTTACACTTTTTCGTACATGCAGCCGGTGTTTTATCAATTTATAATATTGGTGATTCATCAATTTATAAGACGTTATCACGTCAAAATGCAATCTTACTAACCCAACAATAATTTCCAAAATCGATCTATCAGTTACAGTTTACAGTTTGGTAAAAAACTACTTCTAGGTACATAAATTACTAGTATCTTTATGTCTCTCCTATTGGTCAATCTTTCTGTATCATTCTAAATTATGACTATATTTTTCTAGCATAAGCACTGATTTGTCAGTCTGTTATTTAATCACTCCTAATATATCAGTTTGATATGTTTCGGTTAAAAGTATGCTTTTGTCAAAAACGTCTGACAATGCAAAGACGATTCCGGTACTTCGTCAAATCTAGAAATTTAAAAGTGTATAATTTGAATGGAACCGAGCGGGGTGGCGTAGCGGTGAGAGCACTAGACTCGCATTCGGGATGTACCGGGTTTGAATTCCGGCGGGGGCAGATATAGATTGTAGCGTAGCTGGGAGTTTTTCCCACTGCCTCTCGCCGAGAAACGGTAATTCCTGTACCGGCCATCTTTTTGAGGTTTTCCACGGTTTCCCTCAATAATTCCAGATAAATATCGAGATAGTTCCTTATTCAAGGCCGTGGCCGATTACCTGTCAAACTCCTATGCTCAAAATTTGCCTACCTTATCTTAATTTCCTAAAAAATCCTTCATTCGCCTTTTCCTATTATTTAAGTTGAAGTTTAAAAATTGTAAAAAATAACAGGATGTGTGGTAGAAAAAAATAGTAATGAGGCGAATGGCGTCTGTTATGACATAAAGTCGAGAAACGAACGTTAAACGCATTATTATTATTATTAATTTGAATGGATTTCTAGTTTGTATACATCACTAAATATTTTTTTAAAGAATTTTATTGAATTGAAACATCTAATGGCACGTTTGGTAGGGAGCAACGTTTAATGGGAGGACGTTACGTTTGTGTGCATTGGGTTTAACCCGGCTATAACTGAAGGCGACATCTAGATAATAGGGAGAAGTTTAGTTTTGAAATCAGAAAGGATTCTATTTATATCTAGAAGTCTACACTCTACTTATTAGTTTTTCGTTAGATGCAGACAGCGCGTGGCGGTTGCTTTGCTGTATGCGTTGGATTATAACTGGGCTTTTGTTAAGAGAGAGAGATTGTGAATTATAGACGCTCAACAGCTGAGGTCATCAGCGTCCGGCTTTTTTTAAAGGCGACAACTAAATGAGAGGTCCAAATTTAGTTACATGGCGATATTTAGTTATTAGAATTTCGTAAGTTGACAGAACGAAATTTAGTAGATAACAGGGCAAAAT
The DNA here is from genome assembly GCA_963575645.1 of Xanthostigma xanthostigma. NCBI lineage: Eukaryota > Metazoa > Arthropoda > Insecta > Raphidioptera > Raphidiidae > Xanthostigma > Xanthostigma xanthostigma. The sequence goes on from OY754468.1 coordinate 23,234,348, forward strand.
TTAGTTACAAGGTGAAATTTAGTTAGAAAACCATATTTAATTACTAGAGTATCGTTATAGTCCGGGAGGTGGTGTCAAAATTGCTCAGTGTTTGAATTTAAAATCGATATTTTCAGAACGAATAGTAGGAATAGAATGTTTCAGTTCCTACTATTCGTTCTGGAAATATCGATTTTAAATTCAAACACTGAGCAATTGATATTCTTTTAAAGGAAATCATTCATGACTGACGATGTTTCCCTCGTCGGGAAAGTGACTGACGAGTATTTTCACGTTTAATCATCAATTATTTACAATCTAACAAATTTTCATCAGCAGATTTATCACTTTTTTTCATAGTTTTTCCGACGAGTTTCACAGCCTCCCACGCCCACACCCACCGCGGGAGCGCTGACTGACTTTCGATTTCGAACAGAGTAATGGTTAAACTCTTCAATCAATTACATTTGAGTCGGAGATAAATCACTGATAAATTTTGACACCACACTCCGGACTATTAGATGTAAGGGTGAAATTTGGTTACTAGAATTTCACTTAATTTCTGTTTTACATCTGCCCGGCGTCCCACGACTGTACACATTTTTGTACGTATTTTTCCCCCCTTACTAGTACCACTAAAATCTAGCGGGAAAAACTAAAGCTGTACACATAGTTTACAGGAAAACTATTCCGATGGTTTCAACAGCTACTTTACGAAATACAAAGGCAAATAACATGCATGATACGGAACCCTCGGCACTGCAACACTCAATACAGGACACAGGTGCATCATTAGAATATTCATCGAAGATATAAATAAAACGGCCGAAGTCAAAGTGAAAATTTAAAGTAATCAAGTAGCGTATTAACGATCTCCCTAGCTTAATTGCAAAGTGTTTTGAAAAGCAAAATCTGCGAAATTACATTAAAACATAACGTCATCATTTTTAGATCAAAAGATAAAAGCTTAATTCAGTAATTGCAGTGAATGGCGAACGCGGGTTAGCATGTCACTGAATTATGCTATTATCAGATCATAATAAACTAGCTGCACCCGGCCACGCGTTGCAGTGACTAAATCTGGTTTACGTTCAACAGATGGCGCTCCCGTTGTCGTAAAATATTTAGTGTAGTGCGTGTTGCTTTAACGTTCAATAGACGGCACTTTATTCAACAAATGGTGCTCCCGTTGTCGTAGAATAGTTAGTACAACTTGTGTTGCTTTAAAATTCAACAGATGGCGCTCCCATTGCCGTAAAATATTTAGTATAGCGTGTGTTACTGAAACATTTAGCATATAACGCTGCATTCAACAAATGGTGCTCCCGTTGCCGTAAAATATTTAGTGAGCGTGTGTTACTTTAACATTTAGCATATGGCGCTGTATTCAACAAATGGTGCTCCCGTTGCGTAAAATATTTAGTACAACTTGTGTTGCTTTAACATTCAACAGACGGCGCTCCCATTGCCGTAAAATATTTAGTATAGCATGTGTTACAGAAACATTTAGCATATGACGCTGTATTCAACAAATGGTACTCCCGTTGCCGTAAAATATTTAGTATAACTTGGGTTGCTTTAACATTCAACAGATGGCGCTCCCATTGCCGTAAAATAGTTAGTATAGCATGTGTTACAGAAACATTTAGCATATGACGCTGTATTCAACAAATGGTACTCCCGTTGCCGTAAAATATTTAGTAAGCGTGTGTTACTTTAACATTTAGCATATGACGCTGTATTCAACGGGGCTCCCGTTCCCGTAAAATATATAGTACAACTTGTGTTGCTTTAAAGTTCAACAGCTAGCGCTGTATTCAGCAAATGGTGTTACCGTTGACGTAAAATATTTAGTGTAGCGAGTGTTGCTGTAACGCTCAACCGATGGCGCTCCCGTTGCCGTAAAATATTTAGTATAGCGTGTCTTGGTTTGCTACTCATTAAATACACTACCTACATAAATTATTACACATAATTAGGGCACATTCCTCGATGTTCCAGTTATCCTACGCCAAGCATGTGGGCGAATTTATTAATAAGCAATAATATGTACTAATCACCTTAATTCCAACCGATTTCAATTAGTATGTAGAATGTGATCTATTTTAAATTTTAACCGATTCAAAAAAGGTTCTCAATTCAACACGTATTTTACCATTCCAGCCCACAAGTGGGGAATGGTAAAAATTTTACAATATCTTTTTGTTTTGAGGTCATCCGAATCCAAAAAACATATTTTTGGAAAAACTTTGTGAGTCTGTTTGTCTATTTGTCTGCTTTTCTGCTTTCTGTTTGTCTGTTAGTCTGTGAGCACAATCCCAGCTTCAATACACGCGTCGTGTGAAGCCAACACAAAAGTCATATCGAAATACAGCACCACAGCACGTTTGAAACTTAGCAATCAAGGAATCTAGCGGCAAACCAGCCTCACGTGCAGCGGTCTTAAGAGAAAATTGTTATATGTATATTATTTTGATTACAAAAAATTCCATCTAATTGGGCAACGGGACCATTCCAACTTCAAAATGTTGACATTTGACATAATACCTATATTAAAGAACTTCAAAATGTTAAAGAAAATAAAATGTCTGATATAGCGTAAGGTGGCGCGGGTAATGGCTAGTATTCAATATGACATTTGCTATTCGTTGCCATGGTTACCTACATAATATGTTCCACGTCATGTAAAAATTAATCAAAGCATGCTTAACTAGTTTATTTCTGACAGATCTACAAAACAAAAGAACAGCTGATATTTTTTTTATTTTCTCAATATTTCCGCAACTATTAAGTTTAGAAAAAAAATTGTTTACCAAAACTTTCTTGAAATAATAAATAGAATGATAAGCTGTTATGAATATAGTACCATTATTATATTAAAAACACCGTTATAGCATCTCTTCTGAGCATGCGCCGATTTTCCCCAAAAACAATAGGGATTTTCATATTTGCATATCAAACATCCTCCCAAAATTTGGTTTCAATCCTTTCATCCGTTTGACCTGTATCGTGCTCACAGATTAACAAACATACGCACAGAATTTTTCCAAAAATACGTTTTTTAGGGTCGGGGGACCTCAAAACGAAAAGATATTGTAAAATTTTTGAAATGTGATTTTTGACCTAAACTAGTACCATTCCTTACTTGTAGGTTGGAATGGTAAAATATAGGTATAATTCCAACAGTTTACGAATACCTAAACTGAGTACACCTGTAGGTATTATTCATTATTCAGCATAGTACATTTGATGATGTTTACATCATATAGGTAACTATATAATAGTTCAAGATGTTCACATAATAGTACTAACGTATTTAGTAGAATAACATATTATTCTAGCTAAGACGATTTACATAAGCTGCTATCCAACAACAAAACAATATATTACATTATGCAGTAAATACAGTGAAACCTCAAATAAATCAACATACATGGAAAGGCATCTCAACTAATGTTCTACCATTCCAACCCACAAGTGGGGAATGGTACTAGTTTAGGTCAAAATTCACTTTTCAAAATTTTACAATATTATTTCGTTTTGAGGTTCCCCGAATCCAAAAAACATATTTTTGGAAAAAAAACTGTGCGTCTGTCTGTTAGTCTGTGAGCACGATACAGGTCAAACGGATCAGAGGGATGAAACTAAATTTTGAGAGTATGTTTGGTATGCAAATATGAAGAGCCCTATTGTTTTTGGGGAAAATATGATATAATATGCTATAATGTTATTTTTTATATAATAATGGTATACTTTTCATACTGGTTTATTATTATTTGTACATTTAGAGCAATAAAAATTTTTTATTATTATTATCGAAATCGTTTTAGGCGTTTCCACCAAAAAAATCGCATTTTCAATTTTCGTTCGTCAATAAAACTACCTTATCTGGATTTTCCAAAACAAATGAATAACGGTACATTGTTGGGTCATTAATGATATATCGATTTATAAAATATGATCGAAATCGTTTTCGAAAAAATCGCAAATTTCCCTGTGAGATATCTTTAAATATTCGTAATACGCCAGTCAAATGTAAATTTTTCTATTGACAATGAATCTATCTATCTATAAACAAATATCGAGCCAGGTGTTTTGGCAACGTTATATATTCAGAAAAGGCCAGATTCCACTAAACTATTGTAGCCTATAGGTACGAATTATTGTATTGTTAACAGAACTTCATCCGTTAGAAATAAAAATGGACAATAATATACATTCTGGTTTCTGGAAGGTGTAACAATATTCTAATATCAGTATTCCTTTATATTAATAATATTCTATCTAATGCTTACTACATATAAACACATCAATTCAGCTAAATTTTGCTTTTTTCCATTTCAGTTCAACTCCCACGACCCACACAGTAGAGAGCAAACAAACATCTTTGTTCCCCTTATCTCTTGAAAGAATGAAAATTTATAGCTTGTTGATTATGCTTCGATTAGATTGCATTTTAATATTTAAATTTGACCTTAAAGTGAAATTGAAAACATTCAACTTTGTGCTTGAAGATTGCAAGCTATAACTACTGTTTTAATGTAAATATTTCAATAAATAAACAAAAAAAAATATATCAGCAATTTTAATCATAGCGCACTATATTATTTACACGAACCATTTCGACTCCTTTTTCGGTCTCTCTCTACTTCGAGGCTAGTTACGTTACAGAACTGAACATATTCAGGGAGGTTAAATTTATCATAAAGAAGCATTATTCTAAATTACATAGGTCAGTAAAATGAAGATAATTTCACCCTAACATTTCCACAAAATCGCAAAAGGGTGCAAATTTAAGGAAAATTTTATATAAGTATGATACACAATCTATCAAAATTGCACCTTCGTGCGATGACTGAAACTTGTTAAAAAACGTTAAAAAAGTTAAAAACTGTATTTCGTCAGTTTTCTGCTTGTATCTTGACAAAACCTAAATTGCAAAAGACTACAAATTTGAGGGAACATTTATATAAGTATGATACACAATCTGTCAAAATTGCACCTTCGTGCGATGACTGGACCTTGTTAAAAAAGAGTTAAAAACTGTGTTTCAACAGTTTTTTGCTTGGATCTTGTCAAAATTCAATGTTGTAACCATGGCAAAGTTCTTATAACTTTCAAATTAGTGGAAACTGACTTCGTCATTTTACTGGCCTATACATGCGTTTAGGTCAGGGGTGGCGAACATCTATGTGCCAATTTTTTTCAAAAATCTTTAGTGAAACCATGACGTGCCGAAATTTTGTTGTTAAAAAATGAATAAAACATAGATGAAAAGAATAATTTTAATAATACACTGAGCAGTATGAAACTTTTTCGTATTTGTTATTTGCTGATAGTCAATTTTTGTCGACATATTCTAGCATATTTTTAATTATTTCGATTTAGATCAATATTACCCCTGGTGAAATCGTTTCCAAGATACGAATGCTCAAAAGTCACGATTATGGGTACTCAATGACTAATTGACTGACGGCTACATCATCATAAATCTAGAGTGCTTCCTATCAAGCAATTTGCAACATATACGCTAGGAAAGTATCTTTGACACGGGACCTTCGCACCATCTCGTGTTTGATTTTTCAAAAGTGGTTCACCCAAAACTTACCAAACACATGGAAACCAGCGTTATTCTTAATTATAAAAAAATATTTAGGTACGCAAAATGTCAATAAAAAATTTTAAATTATTTTTGTTAACAAAATAACAATTATGATATTTTTCATGTATTTAATAATGATTACAGACGTAAAATAAAATTTAATTACCCTTGACGACGTACTGCTGCATTCCATTTTTTTCCTCTCTAATTCATAAGAAAATCCAGGAAAACGGTGGAATTGTAATTCTGGATGTTTATTTGGTGTATCTTTACAATCAACAACACAGCACTTCGGATTTGATAGCTTTTTCCCCATTTTATTCGACAATTAATCCTTATTAAAATGCACGTATAACTACTGATACTAAAGTTTTGACTGAACTAGATTTAAAAAAAACTACGAGAAGGCACAAAAGTCGCCTGTCAAAAGATACTTTCCTACCGTATATAGTGTTCAAGGTGATTATGACAAAAATCAGAAAATCAATAAAAATCCAACAGGGTGCGCTCTTGAAAAGTTACGGAGTACAGTCAGACGGTGCATTCTAGTAGATTGGGATTATTTACTTAGCGAAATGTTATGAAATCCCAAAAACATAAATGTTAAAAAGCGTAATAATTTATTCCACCAAAAACAAATGTGACTAAAACGGACCAAGTTTGGTACCAACAAAAAAGAATTGAGATCTAAAAGGGTGTCAAGTTTTCACTTGACAAGTTTTGAATTTTGTGTGAAAATTTACTAAGTGAATGCTTGACAAATTTTAGAAGTTTTTGTAGATACCGAAATTGGCCCGTTTTTTCACATTTGTTTTTGGTGGAACAAATTATTACGCTTTATCAAAATTTTCAGTGTTGTTGATATTTTAAATGTTATGGATTTTATAAATCTGTATAATATATTTCCTATGCAAATACCCTAATTTAATGTTACATTAACTCAAAGACAATCTAAAAACATCACAAACGATGCGCAATATGAACTATTATCTATCATACATATTACATGTTAAAATTCATGTGTACTTTTATAAAAATATAACTGACTGAGATTAGAATAGACTTCAGTAGTTTGCACAGAGTACCGGCTTCTTAAAAATGCATTAAAATACAAGAAACAAGAAGCTAAGAACCATTGAGATTATAGTCAACATGCGATGAAAAATCCTTACCAAAAAAAAGATGGAACACCTTAAAAAGTTTTACAACGTTCTATAATTACAAAAAATTGAGATATAATTAATAATTAATGCTAATTGTCCCAAATCTTGTGTTTCCGAGCGTGTAGGCTATGGTCCATTGGTGTTCTACTCAACTAAACAATGTTAGCACGTAGGTAGAACAACAATTTTTACAACCACCCTTTACATGTATGGAATCCCTCTCAAAATAAAATTCTCAACAATTTAAATATGATTTTCGTTTTTAAACCAAGGGTTTATATTTTATGAGTGAATTTCAAGCCTTCATTTCGTTTAAACCAAGAAGACTGTAACCAGGAGACCCAACTGGAGCGTAGCGGTGGACCGATTTCTGTCGCATGAACCAATATGGCGTCAGCTACCGGGTAACGCAACACGTTCATGATTTGCATGTGTGTATTGTCTGTGAAGTATGTGAACACGACGCACTATGGCGAAAACATGCGAAAAAAACCGAAGTTTTCCCAGGTAGTGATAACAAAGCCATCTCGCGTGCGCCAGAAAACGGTCCGTCTCGAAACACGGCAAGCATCGGAAGCTGGTTCCAGTCGTCTTGGTTTAAACACCTCTGACAGACATACAACGTTGCCACAACAATAGGGTTCTGCTTTGACTTTGTGGAACCCAAGAGGTGCGTCGGTACGTAAACGCAGGATGGAAGCTAAGTTCCTTACGCATTTTATATTATTGTTTTTAATGTACGTATACACCAAAAACCAACAAAATGATATTTAATAAATTCAAATTTTTGTAGCGAACTACTCTATAATCCCAAACTGGCTTTCTTCATTAGAATATATTTTATAAACATAATATATTCTTAGGGATAGAATCCTATTGTTTTCATTATTTTGGAAAAGCCTTGATGAACAAAAAAAATTATTTTTCTTCATACCTCGATCGAAAGTGCATACTTTCGGCACCAATTGTAAGGCAGAAAGTCCGACATTTACTCCTTGGTGGGATTACACGATACAATATGGGAAGTTCCTGCGTTCGTGCGGTAGTAAATCAAAAACAATCAATCAACTGTTGTTTAGATTTCGTTTCCATAACCTATTACATTTTAGCTAATAGTCGCGAACAGCTGTCATTCTTGTTTTACGTATTTAACCTAAAAACTTCTTGCTTGGAATTTATCTGTGTGTTTTTTTTGTAATTAATTAATTAATGTATTTACGTGCTTACGACCGAGGTATGAAGAAAAATAGTATACACCACACTGGCCGAAAGTGTGATATCCTTGCCCCTCGCGCCATGATACCTGAGGCATCATGGCGTACAGGGCAAGCTATCACACTTTCGGCCCTTGTGGTGTTATATACTATTTCATTTGTGATCTAATAGTCTCTACATTTTACTTCGTTTATGACTCCAGAAACATAAGAAAACTTACACGAAAATAAAAATGAAAAACTTTTCCACTCATACAGCTTCAAACGTAACATAAAAATATGTATGTATCCTAAAAGTTACTTCTCTCGTGTTACTTATAAATACATTTTCTCAAAGTATATAAAAATGACGGTAGACTATATGTCTTATAACAGTTTTAGTAAAATTTTGGTTGATTCCAAATAAATCATATACTTTGGGTTAATAACTCTTGTACTTATACCAAATGTTTATTTACACTCAATAATACTACAATGTATCAAAATTGAAATATCACGACTATAGATTTTGGTTCAAAAATAAAAACATTATCAGGCGATATTCTAAAATTTATAAAGGAGAATAATTTAAGTTACGATACAATTCATTCGAAAATAAAAATATACTAAATTTAGAAAAAAAATCGTGTCGGAAATTTCCAACATAACTGGAAAATTGCAAGTTCTAGGGTTGGATAACTTAATACTGTTTTAAGAGTGCGAAAGAAAAAAAAAGATAATTTGAAAGAAAACTTTTTTAAATGCAAACAACTAAATTATCAATTACTAGTTGGTGTCTATATTTATGGTATTAATTTGTTATTAACCGACTTCAAAAAAAGGAGGGTATGCAATTCGATTGTATTTTTTTTTTGTATGTGTCCGTCCATATCTTCGCCGGCTGTGAACTGATTTCGATTATTCCTTTTTAATTCAATACACTATATCCCAAATTTGGTTCCATATAAATTTTAGCAAAATCGGTTCAGCAACTTTTTTGAAAATTAACAAAAATTGAAGAAATTTGGAACACCTTTAGAAGGCCTACCCATATTAAACATTAAGTTGTAGTTACTTACTACTAAAAAACGTAAAACAAAATCTCTTTTTAAAAAAATTTAACCTTCTTCAAAGCGAGTCACTAAAAAACGTAAAATAACAAAGTTTTGAAGTCGGCGCCTATTTAATTACTATCACGTTATATGTACTTACATTGATATGGTGTCGATCTCAAAACTTTGTTATTTTACGCTTTTTAGTGACCAGTTTTGAAGGAGGTTCAATTTAAAAATGAAAGATTTTATTTCTTGTTCTTACGAATTTATATCATCCAAAGTTTTTTCGTTGACCTACATTGCAAAATTTACATCTATGAAAAGCCCGACTGGAAATTAGTTCAGGGAACCCGGATCATGATCAGATCCGGATCAGATTTTCCGGATCAGATTTTCTGGATCAGTTCCGGATCAGAGTACAGTACTCCATCCTTTGATCTGGTCATCTGATCAGTTCCTGATCAGAGTACAGTACTCCATCCTTTGATCTGGTCATCTGATCAGTTCCTGATCAGAGTACAGTACTCCATCTTTTGATCTGGTCATCTGATCAGTTCCTGATCAGAGTACAGTACTCCATCCTTTGATCTGGTCATCTGATCAGTTCCTGATCAGAGTATAGTACCCCACCCCTTGATTTGGTGATTTGATCAGAAACTGATCAGTGTTCAGTACTCTTTCCCTTGATCCGGGTATCTGATCAGTTTCTGATCAGAGTACAGTATTCTATTCGTTAATCCGAAACTGGAACTAATTTATATAATAATAATATATATAATAATATTTAGATAAGAGCTATTCAATAGCATTTCTCAAAAATTAGGCACTTTGCAGGCTGATGTTGATGCATTAAAATGTGGCCTTTATCGTTTGGTACATTCCAAAACTACTGGGCCTAGAGTGTCAGAGAAGAACGAAGACGTTTTCTTCAATTGCCTTTCAAAACAACAGCAGATTTTGAGAAGTTGGAGGATTCCTTAAAAGAGGAAAAATTAAATCAAAAGGATGAATTAAAAAATGAAATTGTAAGTCAATTACCAACTAGTTTTTATCTTATTATTTTACTATTATTTTGTAAAAATACAATCTTATTGTAGGAAAACATTGTATGGAATATCACAATGGCAAACAGAACTTTGATGCAGAATTTGACAGACGTAATGGCAAAATTCTTTACAGCTGATGTGATCAACCAATTTACAGCCCAAAAACAAACTGGAAATAAAACTGTTTTCAAAAGTACTGAGTTTGGTTCATGTTTATTTGGTAAATATTAATTATATTTTTCTAAAATATTTATTTTCAGTTTTATAATTGTTGAATGTTCCAGATATCATGCGTAACGATTTAGAAGACCATGGAATCAGGTTCAAAGATAAAGAATTTTATGATACTGTTGGCAAAATCATAAACAATGCAAAAACTTGGACTTCATAATATAAAAATAATCAATAATAATTAAATTCACTGTTTGAAAATATATCCACTTTAAGTGTACTAGTATAAGCTTATAACTATAAATAAAATTAAGGGAAAATGGTAATATTTCGTTAATTATTTAAGGTCCAATAATTATCCAAAAATTAATCCTGATCCTTCAAACGGATCTGGTATGGATCTTTCAGCCGGATTGGGCATGGATTTTTGAAACGGATCCGGTATGGATCGTTTAGTTGGGTCCGGCATGGATCTTTGAAACGGATCCGGTATGGATCTTCTAGTTGGATCCGGCATGGATCTTTGAAACAGATCCAGTATCGATCTTTTAGTCGGATCCGGCATGGATCTTTAAGACGGATCCGACACGGATCTTTTTAATGGATCCTGTGCGGATCATATATGGCGTGACGATTTTTCATCATATCCGGATCAGAAAGCCTGATTTGTCCCTGATCAGTCTTCAGGCAATTCTGATCCGGATCGGATCCCATACTGAACCTAATTTCCAGTCGGGAGCGCTTAACATTAAAATGGGCATAGTTAAGCTATCCATAAAAGATAGACATATGCCATTGCGGACTTTTTTGTATACCTATAAAAGAGGAACAATTCTACCATACATTGTATTGTTATATCTCAAAGGGATTAGACAGCGTTTTCGATAAAAACTACCAGTCGGTTTGATTTTTTCCGACACAACAAACAGCGTCATATTTCAACCGATTCACACAATACATACATGAAATATACATATAAACCTTTCTCTTGAATCACTCCATCCATTGGCAAAAACCGTATGAAAATCCGTTTGGTAGTTTTTGAGTTTATCGCTTTCAGACTGACAAATCTAGACATAAAATTGAATATTACACGAATGTGTCTTTGAATCTTGTTAACGAACAATTAATCCCACTTCAGATAATTGTTAAAGAATAATATAATAATTCATCCTACTTCTGAATTAACGAATTTAATTATAGCCCACTTCTGAATCATTGATATATGTTATAGCACGGCAGTGGAAGTTTTTCTTGGAAACGTAGGTCCATTCCCACCTGTGAGGAAGTAAGAAAGAAAGACGAACAGATTTCTCAAAATAATAGATTGTTTGGTCGGTACAGGTGTTATTTCGGGCCCATAGTAGTCAGAGAATGTACCTCACAATTTTCCTCTACTATTCCGAGAAATTTGTGAATCAAAAAAACTATGGAAAGAAAACACAGTAGGTCGATAACATTATTATATTTACTAATCACTTAGATACGTGAACGAGATATAACTGTACAATAAATGGTTAAATTACAAAACAGTATTTTCATATTTAACACATTGCTTTATTATTGCTTTTAACAATTAACTGGGGGTGGAACCCTGAAGAAGGAGAGATCAAGCTTAATTCATAAGAAGTGACAAGGACAGGGAAATTACATATTCAATAAATTAATTAAGTTAAATACTACAGGACAAAAACTAGGAACGAACTTCATACCTGTACGCCGGCTACCGTACTTACAAATAAGTATAATTTATCCTAATTATACATTACAAACGTGTTGAATGATGACTGGTGATTAGACCACTTCATTGTTGTAGGTGAAATCCAAAAATGACTTGGAAGTTTTAATTAAATAGTTATTTAATAATTTTCTCCATGAGCGTCTTTTTACGTGCGTCTTCATCAAACCCGGAAACCCGGAAAAACGACTCTTTTTTATTTTTCTCCGTAACTAATCAATATTTATTTTAATTATTTAAAAACCTTAACAACTATTGTTTGTCACTTATTCACTGGTTGTTTCACAAGTACCGCGTATCTAGCGTCCGCCGACTTGATCACAACTTAGACACACTTATAGTTTATATGTCCAAGCCACGCGATCCAAATCGTACGGCACATGCAAATACCCGCGAAATCCACGACTTAAGTTTTATTTATTTTATTAATAATTTTATACTAGCAATAATTAGTTTGTCGCGGTGCCACAGCACCACGTGACAATGTATATTTATCCCTAATTTATTTCTCTTGTCAGGATGGAAATAAATTGAAACAAACAATCTCGACTTTGTACAACTTTATTTACAATATTTACAGTTTCATTTAACTCTCAGCTTACATTTCCAACTCCAATCTTCAACTTCGACCTCAACCATCAACTTACTTCAACTAACTATCTCCAACATATCCAACATCACTTACTTACTATCAATATCTCAAAAAATCATCTTCATTCATTCAATCCTTTTTCGCACACACCCGCGATGACCAATCACATTCAATAAACCCTTCAACTGTCATTCTCTCTCAACCAATCATACCAAAACACATTGCAATTGTCACTCATTCATACATAATTCTTAGAACCTATTTTTAATTGCTTTAGCGTGACAAATTTAAAGCAGTTAATCATTTTTAAGGGTTAAACTGTCAATCTCAAGTTCTTGAATTTTGTCAACATGTGGCCGATTCTATTTTGTCTATTTTTACGAATTTTACGAAATAGCTATACAGTCTTAAAGCAATAAAGTAATACATTTTTTTAAAAATTATAACAATTTATAAATTAATATCAAATAGTGGAGCGATGCTTTTGCTTTCATCTTAACAGTAATCCTGGATAATTCGACTGTTTCGGTTACTTTGAAGCAAATAATATTCTGAAAACATACACACTCTAAACTGAATCGCACTGATTACTGATAATTTCCCTATTGAAGGTAGTGTTCCGCATTCATAAATACTGATTACATTATAATATTATCGTACGGTCAGAGGTCAATAATACATATGTATATGTTTGTCTCTCCCATCCACAAGTTCGGTTCACTTCTCGAGGGAAATATCGCTAAATGTTACATTCTAGCGAACCACTAAACATGTATACACGGTGTTTGTGGGAATCGTGGCTTCGCGCATTGCCACGTCGCGCCGCGTCAGTGGCGGCTGGCAGGAAATTATCAGGGAATTTACAACTTAACGATGCTGGAAACAATTCGAAGCCGATCAAGCGCAGGGCTGTGTTTGAAATATGCGATGCCCTATGTCGAAAAAAGCTTGGAGCCCCCCTTACTGACTGACTGATTTATCAACGCACAGCACAAACCAATGAACGGATTGCACTGAAATCTGGCACACAGATAGTTATTATGACGTAGGCATCCGCTAAGGACAGATTTTTGAAAATTCAACCCCTAAAAGTGTGTAACGGAGGTTCAAAATTTGCATCAAATCATATAAGATAAATGCATCAATTCAGAAATGTGCAGGATTACCTCTGTCAACAAATAAATAAACCCCTGTTTCGTGCTTTTTCAAAAACAACCCCTTCAGGGGGTAAAAAGAGGTAAATAGTCTAAAAATCAACATGGGTGTCATTTTCAAGGGTTGTTGGGACGTTGATCACGTCAATGTCATCAATTTTGAAGTTTATTACACTTGAACAACATAAAATTCTAAAAAGTCATTACTTATTTGAAAAAACTAAAAGGCTGAAACTAAAACTTATCAACCAAAAGCAAACTTGGCGCGAGCAAAGCCGCGGGCAAAAGCTAGTGAGTCAATAGAAGATCAGTGTTCATGAATATTTTAATAGGCTCTTTTTAAAATACATTTTTAATTATTTTTAATTAGTTTTCTCTTTCTCTGTTGGTTTTCAAACTACACATATAATTAAGTGATTTTCCGAGGACGGAGGAACCGATGTTTTAAATTAATTGATTATTTCACCGTCAAAACGTATACATTGCTTTGCCATTATACAGGTGAGTCATTTTAATCTTCGAATGAGAGTATCTTTTCAGGGTAGGGTAAAATCGAAAAATGGTTCAGGGCAAAGTTGATTGGTTCGAAGGGGGACATCGGATGCCATGGTCACTTTTGACCTTGGGTCGACGGTTCGTCATTCAAGTTCAACTTTTTTTAATGGGAACTCTCATTTTTCACGTCAGCATTCGATTGGCCGTGAAAAAAACATTAAACATTTGTCCCAAACATTTTTCTCCAAACCCCGTATTTTCTGATATATCCACGGTCCAAAATTTGAATTTCCAATTTTTTTGTTTTTTTTTTACTGCCAAATTGTAGATTTTTTTCAAAAATCGCAATAGACAAACAGTTCTTGGAATTTTTCAAGGAATCAATTCCAATTTCTAAAAAATGTTTTACTATCGAAAGACAATTTATTCTAACAATTGAAACATCGAAATAACAGAAAGTGTGCCAAATTTTTTTTAAAATTGGAATTTATTCTTTGAAAAACAAGAACTTTTTGTCTCTTGTGGTATTTTGAAAAATCTACGATTCGGCAGTAAAAAAATCATAAAAGTTTGGAAATTCAAATGTTGCTGTTACGTTCAACAGATGGCACTCTCATTGCCGTAAAATATTTAGTATAGCGCGTGTAGCTCTAGCGTTCAACACATGGCGCTCCTATTGCCGTAAAATATTTAGTATAGCGTGGGTCTCTGGCGCTGTTTTTCAAAAAAAGAATCCTTTCACCTGTCAAAGGTGTGACAGCTATAAAATAGGTATATAAAAACATGCGCGTAGGTATTCGAATGTCAAAATTTTATAATCAGTGAAACTTCGGAGTAAACAAACGAACATTTACATTTTATTTACCTATATAGATAAATGTCACCATATCTGAGATGAAAAATATGTCGTTTTTAACGGGCAGCTACTGAAATTACGTCAAGTCTCCGATACTGACTGGACGTATTGCGATATTATGTTGTGTTTATTTACGTTTGTAGAAAATACATTGGCTGAACGTCTACCCAAATAAATAACAATCTTCACTTTATATCGACTGGAATTTTATATGATTCGAACAACTTTTGTATTTTTTCACAAAGTTGTACTCCTAAGTACGCACACTTTTAAATAAAAGAAAAATACGTTACAGTCGACTACTTTTACAAAAAACTTAATGTTATTCATAAAAGTTATATAAAAATAAAACATTTTTTCAAATTTACTTGAGTGTAGATCCGTGATATTAAGACATTGAATACTGACCTTACTTAACTAAAAATAGATTTTATTTTTTAATAGTTCTTAAAAGGAATCCCCAGCTAGAGTACGATAACTCGATGTGCAAAATATCCATTGGAAATACACAATTATTATTTTATATAACATATAACAATTAGCAGTGTTATTAGCCGTATTAAGTGTGGAAAATTGATTTAAAAAAAAATATTTTTTTGCGCAGTGCATAGGGAAGGCGTTAGGCCTAGCACACATGGAGACCGTTCAACGCGCGTTGGGTCAACGCGCGTTGAACGCCTCTCATATAAACTAGGCCTTAGGGGGAGTTCATTAAAAAACAATTACGGAGACGCGTCGATGCGATGGCGTTCTTTTTGCGCAGAGAAAATGGGAGGCCGTCTGGGTTAAGTTCTTTAAAAATCAATAACAGGGTCGTGTTGACGCGTTGGCGTTTTTTTTTCGCAGTAAAAAAGGGAGGGCGTTTGGGGGGAGTTCTTTAAAAAACAATAACGGGATCGTGTAAATGCGATGGAGTTTTTTTTGCGCAGTGAAAAGGGGAGGACGTTTGGGAGGAGTTCTTTAAAAAACAATTACGGGGTCGTGTATACAAAGTGAGATAGTAATATAGACATTATACACCAGTTGTTATGACGTGTATATGTGATTTCTGATTGGTTAGATTCAAAAAATGACAGTGAAAGACGAACAGTTTTTACGTATTTTTGAGGAAATTTGTTAATAATACGCAGTTGTTTTTTTTTTTAGAACGCCAAAATTTAGCATTTTCTATGACTTAAAAAAATGACAAAATTTGGGTACATCGAGTTATCGAAATGGGCCTGACATCCCCTATAAATCTTAAGTTTAAAATTTGATTTCAATCCGTAGAATGACGAGTCAGCCAGACCTCTTTATTCTTTACTCTTAAACTTTCTTACCCCTCACGTGGTATACGAGAAGAGCTATATCGATTTTAATTTTAGAGTGTACACAAACTGTCTAAATTAATAGTAAAAATGTTAAAAAGTATGAATTTTATATAACCATTCTGTATAAAAATTATTTTCGTTATAACTAAATGATCCATCATGTAGAAAATTTAACAGTGGTCATTTTTAATTCAATGAATTTTTGCTCTAAAAAAATCAAAAGAGCAGGATATTGCATATTTATGATTTTACATGTTTAATCCCTATTTACACCTGAGCAGTTCACCACACTGTACACGGAGTGTTCCAAAAATATGACATAAAATAAAAACGTTCTTTTGTTTTGTCATATTGGTTTTGTGCATTGTCAACGGACGTATGTGCGCAGAATTTCAAAACTTTAGCTTAATTAGATCTAGTCGGAAAAAGTCTAAAATGAAGTTAGACTCAGTTAAAATATCATGTTCTAATAATTAACTTATTAAAATCGTTAACATAAAAAGCGTTGCATTTTCCAAAATATTATTGTCAAAAAATTGAATAACTACATTTAAAATAGCATTCGTTTTATTTTAAGGCAGGACATACGCAATCTTCAAATTTACATATCACACTGTGCAACAGACAAAGACAACATGGGGCAAGTGCGCGATTTATTAGGCAAAGTGTGTGTTTTGTTTTTATATGTATTTACAACTGTTTGGACGCATTCTGTTAAAAAACTCTCTTCTTTCACCAGAAAAAATAATAATAATCTTTATTAGTACATATAAGTGCACTAAAAGGCGAGGTTCAGCCACAGGCTGCTTTTCAACCTAACCCTAAATAATGGTAACGCATAAGACTACTAATATCTAAACAAGATTCAAGTTAGTATTAAGCTTATTCCACTGGGTAATAAGGAACCAGTAGATAAAAATATGTAAAATTGTAACTTACTTTTATAATGTGACAATCACAGAACAGTATAATTGTTCTGTGGTGACAATAAATCTTATCTTATCTCTTCTTTCGTTTAAGATAGGTTTCTCAGCGAATTATTACAAGCAATACAATCGTTTTTTTTTATTTACTTACCTGTGGGAACAAAATGCAAAAAATTGGTTGGATCCTGTAACGAGTCGAATAAAAAAAGGCTTTTAAAATCGTTTGCGCCGTACGCGTCACTCAAAAAAGAGTGAGTCGCAGATTCAAAGACAAATCGAGTGTATATAGGCGCATTAGCTTATGCCATTCGCGCCTAAAAACATGAACTCTAGATGTCGATAAGCCTGTAAGGCTTTGATCTTAAATAAACAAATAATAATAATAATAGTAGTAATAACAATAAGACGGTGTAAAATGTGTTCGCCTATAGGGAACACAATTGTAAGACAGGTTTCGCTTGAATTATTTCAGAGGAAAAGTGACTGTCTCGAATATACTCCATTGCTGCATGCATACATGTAAGAAGAGTAAAGTGTACCTACTACGTCGCTGACAACACCCGTGTCAACAGCAATCTCGCTCACAGACAGTGACGGCGCCAATGGGAATACAAATCATCTCGCGTTATTTCCCGAAAAAAAATGCATCTATTCTCAGTTACCAAAAGAGAACATGTAAATATTTAGAAAAGCAGCCTTTACGAACATCAAAGCACTTGCTAAGTCTGTCTGAGTACATAACAAATACAAGGTATATGTCTGTACTCGCGGCTTCTCCCGTCTTAATGACAAATTTGACAGTAACGTTATTTTATGACTTACAGTATAGGGAATGATTTACACCAGGAGGCAAAAAATGACATTTCTTGTCGGAATCGAATTTTGTTTCAGAGATTTCGGAGGATAAATAGATAGATGGCGACAGAAATGGTCAAGGAGCACTTGGTGGCAGAAATGCTCTCTTTCGTGTACTCTGAGCCCCCCTCTACAAATCCGCTTGGTGGGATAGGGGTCTAGCGCGATGAGGTACGCCGCTGAGACGCTTAAAAAAACGGAAAAATTCAAAAGTCATCTACGAAATGGCAGAAAATGACTGAACAGCGTCTGGGGGATCTCTTAGTTGCAGAAAAAATATTTTTTGCCAATTTACCCTCTGTAGACACTTTTTTTTATTTTCTGAAAGGATTTTAAAGTCTCTGCAGGGCGTAAATTGGTAGAAAATATTTTTTCTGCAACTAAGAGGTTCCCTAGATGCTGATCAGTCATTTTCTACCATTTCGTAGAGGAATTTTGAATTTCGCCGTTTTTTTAAGCGCCTCAGTAGCGCACTGCATCGCAATAGGCTCCTACTCTACTATAATAATGGTATAATTTTGTCATATATGACAGTTTATAGTTAATAAAATATTAGAAACGCAATAATTACTATTCGTTTGCGACTAACAACTACTACCACTACAAATTCAGCTTCAGAACGCGTATCGTGTGAAGTCAACACGCAAAAACCATCACAACATTCAGCACGACAGCACGCCTGATATATAACTGCGAAAATAAGCAGCTAATCCAGCGGAAAAGCAGCATCGTGTGCCGTGAACTTTACATCAAAACTAAATATTATAATACGTTGAGTATGATTATCTCCTTCATATGTACATTTGTGTTAAATAATTATAAACTTAATTCTATTAAAATAATAGGCTACTAAATTCATAACTCTTCCTTTTGGCTTTGCCGTTATAGTCGTGTAATAAAATGAGTGCTTAGTGTTTAATATGAGAACTTAAACGCTGGTAGTTTAGTCGAAACAATCAACGCTCGAATATACCAAAAATAGAACTAAGAGAAAGACAGCCAGTTCTATTGAAGCTAAAGCTCACTATGCGTCAATAAGCGGATAAGTCTACGAATATTTAGACTTATTAGTCGTCAATATAGTAGAAAATTTTATACTTTCCAAAGCTATGACTTTTAAACTTAACATGAAAAAACGTTTTTCGGTGTGACACATCTAATCGCACGTTTGGATGGGAGTAAAAACGTGCAAGGAAGATAACAGGGTGAAATTTAGTTACTTGTTTAGTTTTTTAGTACCATTTCGTTAGATGACAGCACGTCCTGTAGACATTATAACTTTAAGTGAATAACTAATAAATCTGTTAGATATCGCCGTTAACAAGAGCCATGTTACAATCCAACGCATACACACAGTAAGCGTAACATGACTTTTGTTAACGGCGACATCTAACTTTATTTATTTATTTAAGCATCAAAAACATTAATTTATTTTTGTCACCATAAAAAATTAGATTCCATAAGTTTCTTTCAAGAAACTCTAAAATTAGCTTTTTTCAATCATTATGGTGCAACAAAAAAAAAGCTGCTAGAACGATTTCGATAAAATTTATTTCAGATTGTCCAAGCGGTAATGGATTGGCACCCTGACAAAAAAAGTTTTTTCCTGTTATGTCAAATTAAATATATAAATGACTAGCAATAAATTTTACCTTTGCTCAACGATTCTGATTTTCAACAAAAAACAGCAAATTCTGGTTTCCTCTCGTTCTGAAATCTATTTTCTCTCTTCATCAGTCACCACTGTTCATTAATTTTTAATCCACTTTGTTAGTAATTGTCTGACACAATGTTGTTAATTATTGTTCATTCAATGTTTATAAAAATTATCGACTTGCTTCCAATTTGATAAAAAAACTGAATATTTCCCCCAAACCATCGCAGGGCTTATATCAAATGTATGTAACTAATTACTATAACACTCAATAAAAACTTTCTTACTGACCACTTTTATACCAAATATGCATAATGCGTTATTTTATATTTTTTTTAAATTAACTTTTTTTTAGGTTAGAAATAATTAAACAGAATAGTTTCTCTGTAAACAAAGAACTCTTTAGACTATTAATTTACACTTCAAATTACAAGCCTATAAACAAACAAAGAAAAAACATTCAATGCTTATTTTTATTATTTATTATTATAAACTGTCTATTATATGCTACGGGTACGTTGAAGTGTGTGAGAGAGAGCGTATATCGCACCGCAGCACACTTCAACTCAGCCCATATAAACTTAACACTTCACAATAATTCACATGTATTATGATATAAAAATCTGCATCAAAAATATATTTAAAGAATGTTCTCATAGACAAGTTTTATTCAGAATGATATTCAAATTATAAAAATTCTACAGTATACATTGAATGTTTATGATGTGTTACATAATCACCGCAGTGGGTTCAGGGTTGCCAGACGTACGAGAAATCGCGTTACCGCGTACCATTACGAGATTTACAGTTTTTGCACGAGAGACAAGAATAACAAAATTCTGACTGCCTTCGCTAGGTATCAGCCAAAAATTGTAAGAATTTGCATATTTACCACAAAACGATCGACTGGGCGCATCACTAAATGCACTACCTCATCACTATATGAAACTAGACACCTTGAGTGGGAAATACCCGTTTAATGTATTTATTTGTTGTTGTCCTTATTACACTAATATTAATCAGTGAATCACTATCAGTTCTAATTGTTTCATTTGAATTGACAGCGAAAAGCGCAAAGAATATGATTACTCAAAGTTAAATAGTACAGTAAATAGCATTAATTATAAATTTTATTCGATATACCTACTTTAAATTTATACTTGTATGAGATTAACTGTCAAAAGTACGAGATATTTAGCAACACTGGTACGAAAAAAAAATCCGTCATCTGGCAACCCTGAGTGGGTTTGGTAACGTTTCTGAGCGAATTGCGACTATTCATACTAGTCAATTATATTTCGTGATTTTAGTGATAGAAATCTGTTTCACATAATATTACAGTGACCTTGATTCGTCCAACGCAGACAGATACTACAAAGGAATTGAACAATCTTACTTGTACTAACTGGAACGATGTAATTAACATTTCAGATTCTAAAGATCTCGATTCCTATTAAACTATGTCTACCTTAAGGAATGTCATATCAATCTCTAATTACATCTGTTGACAATATTAAACGTGGACGGAATAATTTTTAATTTCGCACTGCAGAAAACAAATCTTAAACTAAAAAAAAGTAATAACTAGCCGCCCTGTTGCTCTAAAATTTTCAAAGGACCACGCACAAACATTATGGAATTTGGTTCTCGGTTAAATTGATCGAAAATGGTTGTGTTTTATAGTTTAAAGGTCACTAAGAAAAAATGTCCTAGGCGCATAGCCTAAAAACCATTAGATTTTTAGCTACAGATATGTTTAGCAAGATTTAAGATATAGGGATATCCATTGAATTCACAAACATGTTACATATTCGATTTTTGTGCTTTTTTTTAGAAAAAGAAAAATGGTCGAAAGCTAGCAAATGTTGGAAGATGTCACCCTGTATAAAATAATAGTGTCATATTCGGATTCAGCGCACTCGAAAACATTTCTCGAGCTTAGGATTTTTTAAGATTGTGAATCCAATGGATATCCCTATATCCAAAATCTCGCTAAACATATCTGTAGCTCAAAATCTATTGGTTTTTAGACTAAGCGTCCATGGACACTTTTTCTTAGTGATCTTTAAACTATAAAATAAAATCATTTTCGATCAATTTAACCGAGAACCAAATCCCATAAGGTTTGTGCGGGAATCCTTTATGCAACGTTTTTTAAATGCGTTATATATATAGACGTATAGACGTATATAGACGTATGATGGTTTCAATAGCTGGACCTTTCCTTTCTGATAACATAAAATAAATGCAGAGCTGACTCCATCAATCAATAGTTAACCGTAATTATTTTGACATATATATCTAATACAAATTGTGTTTCAAAAGCCTGCTCATAATATATCGTATAATTTGTAACGGGAAACATTGATTTTTTGCAAATCGATTTTCGGCACTTAAAAACCATTTATTGCAATTCTGACACCCTGTTGCACATCTGTACGTCGAGCCTTTTCGAACGACACTTCGATCGTCAAAATCGGTCCAGTATTTTAGAAGAAGATAGCCGTCCAAAAAAACTGCTGGCCTACTAATATATAGAAAAATTTTAAAGATATTAATTAAATTGTAGTGACTCAATGAAAGTTGGTCATGTTTTTAAGATTGGTGCAAATAACACCCTTCAACTAACTTGAAGGCCTGAAGATAAAAATATTTTTTTCTAAACGTCGGCCACATGTAAACATTGGTAAAGCTTGTCTTTAAATAAATTGTCCCTCTACCGAACTTTACCTCAACGCTATTTTTTTATAGAAACACAACTAATTACGGACACTTAAACGTGTACATTTGGCGACAGGCCAAGCGCAAATCAGGCTGCCTTATTACCAAAAAAAAAAAAAACTAATATATCGTCCAGTTTTTGGCCACAAAGAGTAAAGAAATAAAATTTTTGTTTCATATTTAATTTCAGTTTCGCTTTTTTTCGAGATTAAGTACATAATCTATTACTTCGTTTAGTTTGTTATTGCATTTGCAAAAATTAAATAGACGATAAATATTTTGTAAAAAAATAGTATGAACGCTACTGATTGTTTCAATGGTGATGAAAAACTAAATAAATCAAGAAACAAGACAAAAACAACATGTCCTATGAGTTGAAGTAGAATTTGAAACAAGGTTCGTATATAAAACATTTCAAAATTTGATGAGGTGCACAAAAAACTGTTCCTGTATACAGAATGAAAAAAAAAAAACAGAAACCTTATCAAATACATATTTCAGTATAATTTGGAAAAATTTGTCCCCAGTAACCTTAAGAAATTACTGCCGGACGTAACTTTGAAAATTAAAATAAGATTTTAAAATATCCAGTGGTTTTATTAATCTTGGCATAGTACAGTAATAATATTACACTGTTTTGTTCAAAATTCTATTACTACACCTGATATATTAATATTACAAAAATCTCGACGTGAGTTATTTTCTACCAATATATTTTTTGATTATTTTCCACAAAAGTTGAGCCAATACAAGCATGAAATTTTGCTACGGTCACAAGGTACACTATGTAAAATTTAAGACGAAAAAAAAAACAGTGACCAATTCTACTGAATTTTGTAGTCACATCGCACATACAATTAAAAAAAAACAGACCAAATTTCAAGTCTCTAGCTTGGGTCTTTTGGCTCTGGGACCTTGTAACAGACGGGCGGACGGAGAGAAACCAGAGTGAGGCTTTAAGTGTATTTAAACACAAGCTTTAATTTAAATGCTCTAAAAAGTAGAAAATAAACTTTAAATTATATCAAACTCAACCGTTTATCTATACTAATATATAAAGCTGAAGAGTTTAATTGTTTGTTTGAACGCGCTAATCTCAGAAACTAATGGTTCGAATTGAAAAAAAAATTTTTTGTTGGATAGCCCATTTATCGAGGAAGGCTATAGGCTATAAAATATTACGCTACGACCAACTGGAGCGGAACATAATAAATGTTGTAGGATGTATCTCAAAATTAGTCCGTCCGACAAAATATATTATCAGGTGAAATGCCTTAACTAAATATTACAATATTAGCGCGTCAAGAGTACAAGCCCGGATAGCTCAGTCGGTAGAGTGTGAGACTCTTAATGCCAGGGTCTAGGGTTCAAGCTCCACGTTGGCGAATATATTTTTATTTTTTTTTTATTTTCTACATTACTTTCTTCTAAGGCTTACATTTCAATTTTTTAAAATTTTATTACGACTAATTAAAATTTAATAAATCTAATTAATAGCTCATTTAAAAACTTACAACTATAGGCACCTATATAAAAATAATTTTCCTACATTGTTTTCAATTAAATATTTATTATATTTAAAGAAATTTATTACCTAAAAAAAGTATAAATACTGCTTTTTAACGACAAAAACTTTTGAACGGTAACGCCGATCATAATGAAGTTTGGACACAACATTCATCTCGGAAAAGTAAGATGAATTCGTTCTTTTGCACCCGGGTGAAACCGGGCGGGATCGCTAGTAACATTATAAAAATTTATATGATATCAAAGCTTGTCGCGAGATTTTACTGTGTAAATAAACAAGAATCGAAGATTCTCGCTAGAGATTCTTTTCTGTGCTAAATGCCAACGAATCTCTAGCGTATTCTTATACATTGATTTTGCCTTTCTCCCATATAACGCCGTGTATATGAAGCAAGTTTCCAAGTTTTATAGTTCTGTGACCACGTGACTTTCATAGGACCAATTTTTCGTATCACCCATATATACTTCTGTACCACAATAACAGCTTATATTGTGAGAGTGCGCGTGGACGAGCGGTTACGACGTTAGGCTAGTAATAACTATAATAACAGGGTCTTGAGTTCGAATCCCGCCAGCATCATTGGAAAATTTTTTTTTCAATTTTTAATTTTTTTTTATGTTTTTAATTGTTTTTTTAGTTTTAATTTATTTTCTCAATTTTTTTCTCATATATTTTTATTTCTTTTTTAATTTTTAATTTTTATTATTTTCTTGGTTTTTGAAAAATTCACTTTCGTCAAATCTTTTATTAAAAAATAACAAAATATATGATTGAAGTTAGATTTAAATAAATTAATTTATTAAAAAACATATTTATCATAAAAAGTGCAACAAAAATTAAAAAGTGAAAAGATTACGAAGTGAAACTTCTTTTTTTAATGCAAAATAAGTATTTTACAAATGATATGAAAAAAAATTTGTATTTTTAATGGTGGGCCTTGTTCATTGATTTCTTTGTCATGCCTTCAAAATGTGCCTTCATGGAATCTTCAAGAATATCCATATTTCAAATGAATATAAAAAAGAATCATGTATCACAGAGCATAGACTTGTTATAGCTCATTTTTATTTTTAATAGACTTCACATGGATTGTTTACAAATTGAATGTCATGGTATTCGCATGGAGGTGTGATGAGCCGATTGCTAGGTGTTGCACCGCGGCAGCACTAGACTACGCGGCAAAATATAAATGCACTTTCGTAGTACTGTTTGTTAAATGAGAAGTAAAAATCAAAAGTCGATTATTGCAATTTCTATAACCGACTTTTGATTGTTACTTCTTATTTAACAAACTACAAAAGTGCATTTATATTTGGCGTGTAATCAAGTGCTGCCACGGTATAACTTACATGTCACGCCCACAAATACATGAGAGACGCGCTCGAAACCACAGTTGCATGGAGTAAGGATCGTGTTGTTTTTTTACAATACATATTCTAATTTCGGAGATTCATTGCATTTAAATACAACAATATGAACACTTTTATTGCATTTAAATACAACAATATAAAAAATGCACATAATATGTGCATTTTTTATATTGAAAATAAACATATTATGTTTATTTTGGAGGAAAAATAAAAATAATGTCTCACACTTTGGAAAAAGACGTGAAATCTTAAAAAAAAAACTTCGGAGAAGTAAAAACTTCGTTCTGTGCTAAATTCAAAAACTTGAGGCGACTGAATCTTAAGATTATAACTTAAAAAAAAAGAATTTCGAGGCAGACAAGAAATTGAAATCAAGCTCGAAATTCTGTGCGTAAGACGTCGAAAAAAAAATGAATTTCGAGGCAGACAAGGAATTGAAATCCAACCTTGAAATTCTGTGCTTATAAAAGCTACAAGAGCAACAGCAAAAAAAAGTGCACAGACGGCGTTTTTTTAGTGGTAACTAAAGGAGTTATGCGAACACCGTCTTTGCATTTTTTTTTGCTGTTGCTCTTGTAGCTTTTATAAGCACAGAATTTCAAGGTTGGATTTCAATTCCTTGTCTGCCTCGAAATTCATTTTTTTTCGACGTCTTACGCACAGAATTTCGAGCTTGATTTCAATTTCTTGTCTGCCTCGAAATTCTTTTTTTTTAAGTTATAATCTTAAGATTCAGTCGCCTCAAGTTTTTGAATTTAGCACAGAACGAAGTTTTTACTTCTCCGAAGTTTTTTAACTTCCCGCTTTAAAAAAAAAAAAAAAATTTTTTTTTTTTCAAAAATCGGGAAGTTATTGGTTTCACCCCGATTTTCGAAAATCGAGTTTTCGCCAGATCTCGACGTTTTGGGGTCCTAGGAAGCTATTGAAACTATTTTGGCGATGATGTCCGTAGGGCTGTATGTATGGATGTGTGTGTGTGTGTGTGTGTGTATGTATGTATGTAAACCTTTTATATCTTTTGAACGGAGTGTCCGACTGAAACGTGGTTTGCGGCATCTGACGTGATCTTGGTGAACTTAGACTTCCTGAAAATTTGAAACGATTCGGCCCAAAAAATTTTGAGAAATCTTAAAAAAACAAGTTTCAAAAATTTTTAAAAATTTGTTTTTGTAAAAAATTTTCTAAACTACTAAACCGATTAATTCCAAAAACTAATCAGCTCTTCTCCTTAACAAACTGCGTCGATTTCCGCAAACCGCATCAAAATCGGTTCATTTGTTCACGAGAAACCGTGAACGAAAAAATCGTAAAAAAGTGTTTTTTTAAAATGACTCTTAAAATTGTTATCAGATTGATTTTTTTGTAATAAATTACTTTCTTAAGCTAAAAAAACTGCGTCGATCGCCACAAACCATATCAAAATTGGTTCATTTGTTCATGAGATAACGTGAACGAAAAATTAGGAAAAAAGTAATTTTTTAAAATTACTCGTAAAATTCTTATCAAATCGATTTTTTTGTAATAATTTACTTTCTTAGGTTAAAAAAACTGCGTCGATTGCAGCAAACCGCATCAAAATCGGCTCATTTGTTCACGAGATATCGTGAACGAAAAATTTTTAAAAAGTGTTTTTTTTTAAATTTCTCGTAAAATTCCTATGAGATCGATTTTTCTGTATAAAATTACTTTTTAAGGTTAAAAAATTGCGTCGACTGCCGCAAATCGCATCAAAATCGCTTCATTTGTTCATGAGATATCGTGAACGAAAATTTCGTAACAAAGTGTTTTTTTTTTGAGCTCGAAGAGCTAAAAAATAAACTTCTTGCTATATTTGACATATTTTTGAGCGTTTTGAACTCGAAAATAGCGGGAAGTTACAGGGATGGCCTGCAGGGTCAAACTACTTTTCAAATTTTTTTTTAAGATACAATATACAACTTGATCTTGACACAAGTAATTCGAAGAATGTATGTATTTCATAAAATAAATTTACATAGGAAAATCTCGCGAGATGCTTTTCTATCATATAAATTGTATAATGTAATAAATGGTTGGGCTTGATTTAATTTAAAGTTTATTTTCTTCTTTAAATATAATCTTGTTTTTAAAAATGTTTTTTTACTATTAATATCATTTGTATCCTACAACCTTAACACAAAAATGTTCTGTACCCAGTATAAAAAAACAGCATCAAAATCGGTCCACCCACTGAAGAGCTATGATGCTATAGTCAGAACATTAACACTCTTCTTTTTGTAGGTCGGGAGTTAAAACAGAAAAAACTGATGACACATCTGTATAAAAGATGACCGCTTTCAATTTAGCAAAATAGATATAAAAATGTATTCAAAATATGATATAGATATCTGCTTAATGCAATATAAAATTTATAAATATTTAACAGTATAGTATTTTAACTGTTTTATGAGTTGGAAACAAAAAGAATTGGAAGAATAACAGTAACAAACACGCAACAGTACACACGGGAATAAAAATGCAATGCATTGTTCAGTGGAAGCTTCTGGTGTAATCATAAAAACATTATAAAGTATCTTTTAAAAACTTTGTTATAATATGAAAACCTTAGAGGATTGATACGCTGAAATACCAGCTAAGTAGGCTTCATCGGTGTTTTTAAATAAACTTTTTTACAAGAAAAATATGTCGGAATCTTTTTGAAAATACGCAACCTGCAAAAATACTTTTTCGCACACCTCCCTATAAAATAGCTGCCTTTTATGACTCAATAGTAAGAGTAAAATTACCAATTTTGCACTAGTGCGTAAAGAAAAACAACAAAATTCGATCTTATCAATCGAATAGTAACTTTCCAAAGTGACCTGCCAGTTACCGTTCAATGCTCTTGTGCCTCATGCGTCAGTTAAAATCGCTAACTCACGTTTTTTCATAATGTCAAAACTCATAAAATACTTCACATTTTATTTATTGATGAAATAATATTAATTGTTGATATTTCCCAGCTCTAATAAAAAATTCAAAGATTTTTTGTCTGTTATGTATTATCTAGTAATATCATTTTTATACAAGTTTTTAGTTTAGAGCTGTTAGTAAAATATAAAACGTAAAGTATTCTTTTCTTTAAAAACACTTATTTCACAAAAACTTTACAAATTATATCTGCAACAATATTAAATTTTATTGCAGATCTCAAAAACAATTCTTCTTGTCAAGTTGACTGAACGAGTATAAAATTTTAATCAAGCAGTTTTAAATAATTGTTGTCCTATTCCCTGAAAAATACCTACTTTTCATGCATGTATACAGGTCGTAAAATGACCCATTTAAATCAGTTTTTTCACTTTAATATTTTAATATTTTTATTTTTTAATAATAGATAAACGTAAAATTCAATATAAAGTAGTGTTGATCCAATAGAATGTTACGATGAAGGAAGGTTTTTGGTTGAGGATCATAAGTAAATAAGCTTTACCAATGTTTTTGCTAGTGGCCAACGTTTCGAAAAAAATATTTTTATCTTCAGGGTCTATGGAACGTTGGCCACTAGCAAAACATTGGTTAAGCTTATTTACTTATGATCCTCAACCAAAAACCTTCCTTCATCGTAAAATTCAATAATTTTAATATTCCAGATTACTCCTACTGAATATGCAAACCTTCGATTAGGTAAACAGTACACAATACAGATGACAGAGATCACAAATATGATCAAATTTTTTTTCAAAATCGGTCCAGCTGTGTGTTAATAAATAAGGTAGATTTGACCCGAAATCTCGCGAATTATAAATAATATCGACTCTGTTAGGGTGCCAATCGAAGCTTCCCCATGTGAGTGTGATGTGACTATCAAAATTGGTTAAACCGTTTTTTCTGTTTAAACAAAAAGGCTGCAGGATTTTTTGAAAATTATTTCTCGGATCAAATTTGTTTAATACCTACATATTTAACATTCAATATTGAAGTGGGTCGTGCAGAGCTCAAGGGTTGCACTTGGAACTCTAAATAAGCGATCCACGGTTTGTTAAAACTAAGTTTTTATTTCGAAACTAATAAATAGAAAATATCAACAGTTGGTGAAGGGACACAGTGTATTTTTTCTTTTGTCAAACACTTATCGCCTCTGGCATTGCTCCACTTATCAATGCGTGCACTGTAAACAACATACCGAACAAAATTTTCTCACCCTTATCTTCAAAAAACAAAATCCTAACGTAAACAAACGAAGAAACAGGAATGTTAAAAGAGGTTGTACATATACGAGATTGTGAACCATTGATTTAACACGTTCGCTACAAGGAATTGCTTCAAATTGTCAAACCAGTCATTATTTATTTATTTATTTATTTATACCCTACAAACACTGCACTGTGTGAACCTATACATCAGAATAATTAGGATATATCACGTCCTTAACGGCTTTTTTAAATTGACAAGTCAACATGAGGAGATGTAAGTAGTCTGTTGGCAAGTTTTAAAATTCTCAACAGAGGTGAGTTGGCATACTGTGTGGTGTTAGGTTTAGGAACAAAAAACCATTCATGCGAACGTGCACAAATACACATCAAGAGCGATTTTGAGGGCGATTCCCAAGGTAGCAGAAAATACTGTTTAAGGTCAAAAAAAGAAAAAAAAAAACAGAATATGTCGAATGCACCCCCATTCCCCATTGAAAAGACACAGACTCACATCACTAGGCCTATGGTTTTCCAAAACACATTGTTATTACTTTCGTATGTTTGGGAGATACAGTCACAAACAAAAGTATGTCCTTGACGCATATTTTATAATAAAAGAAAGCACGTCGAATGTAGTCAAAACTTGTAGCACGGTACAGTTTGTTAAATCCGCTGCACACGAGGCTGGTTTTGTCGCTAGATTCCTTGCTATAGATTTGACTGTTAGCTTTCTAACGCAAATTTACGTGATGACTTTTATATGTTCGCTTCACACGATGGATGTATTGAAGCTTGTTCTGTAGATGGGTTTGGCCTGCTCGCAGTGATAGAATGTTAACAAAAGTGGATGTTTATTGTATCTGAACTGAACACACGCTAGGACGCCGTGTTTGTTTGTAGGCGTTTGTCCATGTCGCCCAAGTGACAAGTTACTGTTTCCTGGTTGCTTCTTGCTCAAAAACAAGCAGACGAACAAGCAAGAAAAATGGCCCTGGTTCTAACTTTGAAACCCGTCTTGTGATCTCGCACGTGAGTCCGCAGTGACGTCATTTCCAACCAGCCCGCCGGCCAGCAAAAATACCAGCAGTGATTCTGGCGGCAAACCAGCCTCGTGTGCAGCGACCTTTACGTACCAAAACAGAAATACCTGCATATTAGTACATCAGTATGTTAACAAAAGTGAACGTTTATTGTCTCTGAACAGAACACACACTATGACGCCATCTTTGTTTATTAGCGTTTGTCAACATCGTCCACGTGACAGTATACTGTTTTCTGATTGGTTCTTTCTCAAAGCAAGCAGAGGACCAAGCGAGGAACATAGCCCTAGTTTTAATTTTAAAATCCATCTTGTGAGCTAGCAGGCGAGCTCGCAGTTTCGTCATTTCCAGCCTCGTAGCCAGCCCGCCAGCCAGCAGAAGTCCCAGCAGTTATTATAACAGCAAAACCAGCCTCGTGTATAGCGACCTTTACGTACCAAAACAGAAATACCTGCATATTAGTACATCAGTATGTTAACAAAAGTGAACGTTTATTGTCTCTGAACAGAACACACACTATGACGCCATCTTTGTTTATTAGCGTTTGTCAACATCGTCCACGTGACAGTACCTATACTGTTTTCTGATTGGTTCTTTCTCAAAGCAAGCAGAGGACCAAGCGAGGAACATAGCCCTAGTTTTAATTTTAAAATCCATCTTGTGAGCTAGCAGGCGAGCTCGCAGTTTCGTCATTTCCAGCCTCGTAGCCAGCCCGCCAGCCAGCAGAAGTCCCAGCAGTTATTATAACAGCAAAACCAGCCTCGTGTATAGCGACCTTTACGTACCAAATGAGAGACACCTGTATATTAAGTATAGTATGTTAAGTGTTAACAAAAGTGAACGTTTACATACAATCATATATTTAATAACTTCTATATTGCTAGTGGTCGTAAGTGGAAGCGTGGCCCATGAAGTAAGACAGCAAATAACTGTTTTTCTATCTCTTTCTTTTTACTTGACGCCTTGTCCGCATGTGTCCTGTCTGTAGCGAGGCATTTGGTAAATCGAATAGAGAAAGCCACCTCCCTTTCACAGCTAGTTCCATGTGCAAACTGAAGCTGCAACTGACGCGCATCCATTCACGGACATGAGCCTGAGACTCAGAGTATAATAAGTGAGACAGACGTATAAATGTCTGCTCCGTAGTGTTTAAGTCTTTCTCCCGATATTTTCTAGCAATATAGAGGGCATTAAATATATGCACACAATATGACGCCATGTTTGTTTGTGAGCATTTGCCAACATTACCCACGTGACAATATAGTGCTTTCTCTAGACTGTATCTTAGCTAATTGGAAATAACGTATGGCCGGGTTGTATCAGAATTAGAGTAAACTAAACTTTGGCGTAACGATTGACATGATGTACGTGCGTCTGAGACGAGATTAATAGTTATTAGAGCGGCAACGAAAACGTCAAACGATGAGTCCATCAGAACAACAGTTTGAAACAGCAAACACAAAATTGCAGGATTGTCTTTTATGATCGAAACACCTCTCAGAACGGTTGTACTCAGCACGTATACATAGTACCACACACCGTATTTCTTATACAAGTCTACACATCGCTACGCCATACATCTTCTTGTTTACTGTTGCCACCCCCCCGGCAGCTATTTCGCCCAATGCTGTGCGGACAGACCGTACTCTTTTGGTTTTTACTATCACTAGTATTATAGTCCGAGAGCCCACAGTTATTTTCTATATATTGATAGCATAAGCTTTATCAGCATAAATTAGAATTGGAGCAAACAAATAGCGAGATACAATTATTATTATATTATTTTCTACCAGATGACCTCTGGCGCCATATTGGCCATGGTAATATGAAAGTACTCGCTGGCATCGACATTTTTACAAGTTTCAAGTACCTAGTCGATGACGTAAGAAAACAATAAACAAATGTAAAATTGCAGCTGCCAAGGGGTTGCGGCTAGGGTTCCTTCCGTCCGGATGTCCAAACTTTTCGTCCAGCTTTTTAATTCTTACGGATTTTTTAAAAATAAAAAATTATTTTTTTCATTTAATTACTTTAGATTAAAATGCACGTATCAAATCAGTTTTCAATCTTTATTTAACTATACATTATACATAGAAGTATGTACTTCAACTAGTTAAACTATATAGTTAGTCAGTTTCATCTTAACTAAAAACAGTCAACTTTGGGCTTAAAAATAAAATATTAATCTTTTGACAATCAACTTTACTAGTTCAACTGTTCGAAACGTCTAAAACATTGGAATTAATTATTTCATTTTGTAACTAAAATATCTGGCTTTTTGTGCGGGCATTTGAAATTTTTACATGGTAATCCTAGTTGCGGCACCAAAAATGATGGATCACAATGACATTTTGAAGGTAATTTTATTATATTCAAGACAAGTATTTCATTATCTGGCAGAAAAAAATGATATTAATATTGAGCGTCCTATTGAATGCCCTAAAGCTACTTGTTCACTTGTGGTAAGTCGTGAATTTTACTGTAATGACACGGAATATCATGACTTGTGAAAACGAGAAGTCGTGTTGTCATGGCATTGCAATTCATGTCACGACTTTAGAGTTGCAAAACAAACATTTTTTTGTGACATATTTTGTATTGCTGTGCCACGTAGCTTTAGTCGTAGTGTCATAAGTTTTGATATTTTATTCTAGTCTACTTCTAATATATTCCTTCGTTGATTCTATTTTTATATCTAAACTCTTTTCCTCCATTTCTTACTAAATATATTGCTTCATAATTTCGCTAACATCGCGGCTAGCTGATAAAACTACTACACGCGATACACAAAACGATGTCACAGTGCCATGACAGCAAAAGTCATGACTTTTACTGTCACATGAAAGCGAACCTTAAAGCTCACACAAATATTCAAATCTGATGGTGGGCTCTCCGTCCATTTGATTCTTGCTTATAACTGGTAAGTTGGTGACAGTCTCGTCAATACACAATACGTTTTTCCGTTTTATTTTTATGCTTTTTCTACTATAGTGTACTTTTTTTTAGATCGATGTGTAAACATATTGTGCTCTATAGGTACTTAATTATATAATGTAGAAGAAATAAATTTCGCTTTAAAAATTGTTTATCAGTAGGCAATGAGTCATACTAACTGAAATTACTTTAAATATCCAGCCAATTGGGCGACGAGACCATTCCAACTTCATAAATATTGATATTTGATATAGTATAATAAAGAAAATAAAATGTCTGATATGGCGTGCGGTGACACGGGTAAAAGCTAGTATTAAATATGATATTTGCTATTCGTTGGCATGGTTTACCTACATAATATGTTCCACGTCATGTAAAAATTAACAAAAGCAGGCTTAACTAATTTCTTTCTGGCAGAACAAAAAAAAAAGCTTTTTTTTATTTTCAAAATATTTTCGAAACTGTAAAGTTCAGGAAAAATCGTTTTAACAAAACTTTAGGAAAAAATAAATAGAATAATAAACCGGTATGAAAAGTATATTATTACATTAAAACTAACGTTATAGCATATATCTCTTCTGGGCATGCACCTATTTTCCTCTAAAAAAATAGAGCTCTTCAGATTTGCGCATATCAAGCATCCTCCCAAAATCCGTTCATCCGTTTGATCTGTATCGCGTTCACAGAGTTTTTTTGGATTCGGAGGACCTCAAAATGAAAAAAAATTGTAAACTTTTGAAAAGTGAATTTTGACCTAAATTACGTAGTAGGTACCATTCTGACACATGATGTAAATAGTACTGTATGTATTTAGTTTGTAATGCATTATTTTATTTACGAGATGTGACATTACTAAAACGAGCGATTACCAATCCAATAGTTATCTATATATCTCTGTCAGTTGTCATTTAAATGCATATGACTGACAGATAAACAAAGTAGGCGCCGCAATATGGCCGAACGTGAAGTGCGATTAATATTACCAAATATACTTATTACGATGTGACAATCAGCTATAATTTTATATGTGCAAAAAATTTTATATGTATTTTGAATGTAATGCTTTTATGACTGTTAAAACTCGCTTATCGCTCGTTATTAACACAGTGTCACAACTCGTCATAAAATAAAGCATCACATAAACAACTATTAGTAATGATGTGTCCAATATTCGCCATGTTTTTTGTATAGGTAAAAGAACTCGATAGTAACATGGCACGTTTATTTTCCAGTTCGAGTCGTCAATCCGCTTCCATCGTTTTTATTATACGTGTGGAGTTCTAGCTCTTTTTCTTCAGTACGTATTACAACAGTCAAAGATTCGTTGTCTGTATGTCTAGCTGGTTGTCTGAATGTCGCTCGTAAAACACCATAAAAACCACCATTGTTATAAAACCCACGTATTTATATGTACAACTATACACACGCGCAAGTACAGTCAAACTAATTTAACTTAGCTGTTACTTTACTACTGGCTACACTTGAAAGCTGGTAGTCCGGGAGCCAGGTCAAAACTTGGTCAATTATTTCTTCTCGAACGATAAATTATTAGTGAGACGCATTAGGGAGTTGTATCATAAAGCCTCGGCTGCGGTTCCGTGTGTGGGATGAGCGGCGGTAGCCTGCCACGCACGAAGAAAAAAATATTTTTGGTCATTTCCTCCTAATTAAAAATTTGTCAAACTATAGCTAATCCTAATACCTTAAAGAGAAAAAAAGGCCAGCTGACTGCAACATGAAAAAAATATTATGCTTACAGTCAATGATTTCCTATCAACTAAAAATTTATCTGATGATAGCTTTATTATGCTACTGTGAATGAATATAAATGTCATGTAACTTTTTCAATTACGCCATGAAAACTTTAAATGAAAATAAGAAGAAATCCTTTCCAAAAAAATTTTCAATTCGTGTATTAAGCGATTCGAACATATTAGTTCATCTTCAGAATTAGTTTTTTTAAAATTATCATAATAAAATGCATTTTTCAATAGTGCTTTTCATAACTATTTTATTACCCCTTGAATAAACAAAATTTTTAAATAGAATTGAAAATCATCATCCAGATAGGTACCAACAATGAATTTCCAATTGAGTTCATCAAATTTATATCAAATTTCTTTTTAAAAATCACTTAAGTTCCAACAGTACTACACTTATTTTTCAGAGATTCTCAGAATTTACAAACATATTTAGTGAAAATTAAAGATAAGGAGGACACTTTAGATAATTGCGGTGTTTATCGGTTACTTTGTGAATGTGGAGCAAGCTACATAGGCCAAACCGGTAGAAATTTCCGTACAAGGTTTAAGGAACACATTACAAATTTAAAAAATATTTACAACCACAAATCCAGCTCTGCTTCTCATTTAAACAATGAAAATCATAATTATGATCCTAAGAATTATTTTCAAATTTTAAAATTCAAGCATAAATCTACTCTTTTGAATGAATTGGAAAAATTTCATATAATATTAGACGTCATGAAATCAGAGCCACAAAAAATTCTTAATATAATTATGGATGATTTAGATCAGGGGTCGGCAACCTACGTCTCGCGATGTTAAGTTGCGGCTCTCCAGTTCGATGCGCAAAAAATAATTATTTTATTATATAAAAATTGTTCAATCGATCCATAATTGAGTACCATGTCTATCTCTCAGCCATTTACACTCGCGTCTCACCCACACCGCCCTCGTCACGACATATCGTCCTCGGATATATAAATATTATACCTGTATAAGACAGTATAAGCAAATGATACTATTGAAACGAAAATGTTTAGTGGCTCTTTAAAAACTGAGAAATTTTGTAAATTGTAACTTTTGGCTCTTCCGTTTCAAAAGGTTGCCGACCCCTGATTTAGATAATAATAAATTTTATCTGAATAGCATTAGGTACTCATTACAAATTTTAAAAAATTAATTCTTCAAGGACAACAGAGGTTATATTTGGAATCTATTTTTATCAATCTGTCTGTAATGTGCTTTTTAGTGATATTTTTTACTTTTAATTTATTTTGATAATAATTTTAATGATTTAAAAAAAAAAACTAATTCTAAAGATGGACTAATATGTCCGAAATAAATAAATTAAAAAATTGGTTGTCTGTAAAGTCGGTTTACGGACGATAGTTTTACGTGATAACGTATTCCGTAATACATAACCTAAACCTCCCAAAATTTGGTTTCAATCCGCTTATCCTTGGTGTCGGAATGATAAGAAATGTCAAAAGTGACGTTGGCAACTGTCAAAGTATTATGTTCTAATAATAATTAGTTATTCCAATACTTAACTTAGAAGGCGTTGCATTTCACAATATACTAATGTCAAAAAATTGAATTAAACATTAGAAATGCAGCCGTTTTCATGTTAAGACAAGACATACGTTTGCTTCTAATTTCCATGTACGGCAAACAAAGACAACCGACCGCGTCGAGCCATGCATTAGACAACATTGCATTTATACAGCTATTTTTCTATATAAATTTGTATAAAATATTTTTCTATATAAATTTGTATAAAAAAACTGTTTAGGCAAATTCTGTTATACGAAATCTATGTAAAATGTTCTCCTCTTTCGTTTAAGACTGGTTTCAAACCGATCTGATTTAAATTGAGCGAGAAATTAGCAAAAAGCACGCACAGGGTCAGGCGGAACGTTACGCGTTATGCGTTATGCGTTACGCGTTACGAACGTTAGGAACGTTAGGAACGTTACGTTACACTTTTTCGTACATGCAGCCGGTGTTTTATCAATTTATAATATTGGTGATTCATCAATTTATAAGACGTTATCACGTCAAAAAAATTTTGGAAACAATTTCTTCTTATTTTCATTTCATCAATATAAATGTCAGCTGGCTGTACCTCGGTGGAATGATTGTCAGCTGCGATACCTTTGAAAGTTGTAACGCACAAGTTAGGCGGGAGCATTTATCGGCTATTTAAATGCATCAGCTGACGAGTTTTCACTCGACTTACTGCTAGCTGAACTTTTTTATTAATTACAGAAGTAGGTATATTACAAATTTTTATCCGGGTGGAAATGAGGCATCTTAAATTATTCTCATTATATTGATTTAATCGGAACACTCATATCGAAACGTAATGCCGAATAAATTAAGATACGTCATTTCCTTCCGGATAAAAATTTGTAACCTGGTTGTTAATATACTTCTGTAATTAATAAGAAAATCATAATTTTTTTCATGTTCAAGCGACCAGCTGACTTTTTTCTTTCTTCAAGATATGATAAGCTATAGTTTGACAAATTTTTAGTCAGGAGGAGATGACAAAAATTATTTTTTTTCTGCGTGCGTTGGAATTCATCACCGCACGAAGCCTATTTAAAATGGGCTCAAACGGGTCACTTTAAGGGTGGGTTTTAGAGGTTGAAAAATTTGTTTGGGCCCAAAAATACTAAAAAAATTCTCAGAATCCTTTCAAATTTGAAATTTAACCCTTTCATAATTATTAAAATGTGCCGCTAAAATTAAAAAAAAAACGGCCCGACAGAACCGGACTTACAAATTTTATGAAAACGCAATTTTACTGATATATGGATTTACATACTGAAGGGGTATAATATAATGTGGTACAGCTGATGTTGATTGATATGTAGTATTGAAATTAAGTAAAAAAATGTTGTTTTAAGGGTTTTTTTTTTATTTTGTCCAAAAACAAAGTTAAGTTCATACAATACCTATATAAAAGCAAATACGCTATATTGTCGGCAGCGTTTAGCACTGCGACCCGGTTTTCATTGTTTGTTATTGATCATGTTCTACCAAGTGCCGAGTGAAAAATCAGTGCAAATCATATTTTTCTCGGTATTGGAACTAGTTCCGGAACTAAGAACCAATTGATATTAGAATCAGTTCCGAAATTAAGAATGATCCGATAATGGATGTCCCTATTTACCGCGATTACAATACCTGTATGAGAACAGATTGTTGTCAAGCAGATAACGTACTATATGATAGAGTTTCATGACATAATTGAGTCTCGGCATCTTTGGTGGGAGAAATTCTGTGTAGACACAAAACAAGCTTGAGATATATCGTATGAATCATAAATGAAATTCCTTTATCCTGTAGGATCAAATAAGCATAAATAACAATAAAGTGATAATCCTGATTAACACCACAAGCAACAAGAATAAAGGCAAACTGGAATCATTTAAGTGAACTGAACTTTAGAATCGAAAAATACGAATCGATATATCTTATTATATAATACGTAAAATAATAATGAAACCTTTTTTTTGGATTTGCTATATCTTTCGTCCAAAAAATATATCTTTAAAGAAAACTATCACTCGACGGATTTTGATGAAAGTCTGTACACTATCAATTAACATCCACTTTTAAAATTGAGTTCCCCACCAAATTCTCTCATTTACAGAGGATTATAAACACTCAAACTGAGGCTAATAGCGCCTATTTTCGCATCACATTAAATTATACGTCTTCGCAAAACATCCATGACCGCATGTGGTGTAGAAAGAAATGTTTTATGGCTAGAGTCCGATAACTCGATGTGTAAAATATCCACTGCAAACACACAATTATTATTTTATATAACATAATATAATAGCGATATTAGCCGTTTAAGTGCGGGAAATGGATTATTATATTTTTTTTTTTTTCGCAAAGAAAAGGAGAAGGCGTTTGGGGACAGTTCTTTAAAAAAACAATTACGGGGTCGTGTCGATGCGATGGCATTTTTTTTGCGCAGTGAAAAGGGGTGAAAAGGGTCGTGTATACAAAATGAAATAATAATACAATAATTCTACACTAGTTGACGTGTATATGTGATTGCTGATTGGTTAGATTAAAAAAATGACAGTGAAAGACGAAAAATAGTTCCATTTTTTACATATTTTTGAGAAAATTTGCGAATTTTTTTTTAGAGCGTCAAAATTTAGCGTTTTCTATGACAAACAAAAAAACGTCAAAATTTGGTCACATCGAGTTATCGTACTGGGCCCATGTTTCATATCTCTTTTTAGTGACGCGGGACAATTGGAAGAAGAAGAAATGTTCTGGGTGGCTAAGTCTGCTCCTCCAAATAGCGTCAATTTTCCCAATTCTGAAAAAAAACCGGCCAAGTGCTTGTTTTGTATTAGAACTGTTACTGTGCTGTTGCGGTTTAAAAACATTTTTTTTTGTGGTGTAATTACAAATTAACGGTTTCCGAATTTTTCCCTGTACTTGTGCTAGAAGACATTGCTTATTGCGAAATTTCATGACTCTAGGTCAACGGGAAGTACCCTATTGGTTTTGATACACAACAGTCGTGACAGACAGACAGATAACCAGATAACAAAGTGATCCTATAAGGGTTCCTTTTTTACACGCTTTATATAGTTTCACTTGTAAGTTTGTATGTATGTAGGTATGTTTTTTTGTAAACTCGTTTGAACTACAGCAAGTGGTTTATATAGTGGTATAATATGCCAGCACTGTAAGTACAGTGGGTAGCCGTGCGGTCTAAAGCACGGGTCTTCGCTGACGTCAACTCTCGGAATCACGGGTCGTGGGTTCTAATCCCGTCCACGCCGAAAAAAAAATTGTTTTTTTTTCGGCAAATTTTTGACAATAAATCGAACTAAAAAGTGGAAAATAAATATAGTTTAAAAAAAACGAAAAAACACGCTTTATATCAAACTAAAAAGTGAAAAATAAATATAGTTTAAAAAAAACTAAAACCACGCTTTATATCGAACTAAAAAGTAAAAAATATTTTTTTTTTTTAAATAAGCTTAAAACAATAATGAATAAAAATACTAGTATTATTGTGAAAAAAGCGTGGGGCGCTCGATGTACGAAAATGTGGAACAAAGCGCCCCACGCTTTTTTCACAATAATACTAGTATTTTTTATTCATTATTGTTTTAAGCTTATTTTTAAAAAAATATTTTTTACTTTTTAGTTTGATAAAAAGCGTGTTTTTTAGTTTTTTTTTAAACTATATTTATTCCTTTTGAGGTACGGAACACTAAAAATCAGTGCATGTTTAATACTCCTTAATATACAAAAAAGGTAGGCTTTTTGAAGTAACGAGAGTAATTTCGTTCAATAGCGTAACGATAAAACCGACACCGTTAGAAGTACGGGAAATGAGCTTCTAACGGGAAATCAATCGAGAATGGCTGGCAGGTAGCGCGTTAAACTCAATCAACATGTCCGTTTCTAATATTTTTAGAAATTGTGGCATATCGTACGGAACGTTTAGTTTTTTGTCATTCACCACAGAAGAAATTGTCAAAATTCATTTGAAATCAATCTTTGTTCCGTAACACAGTTAACCTCATATATAGGAGAAATAACAAAGGCACATTTTCAAACGATTCGTTAGCGAACCGATATCAGACACACATGTTTTATTATCTTACCGTAACGGCACATATACCCTATGCTTTATATTCCCGTTCCACTTAATCTTGTCGTGTTAATCTTTATTTACCCCAAAGGCATTCATCCACCGAGTCGCTCGGCGTTTCCATTGTATGCAATAAAACACCAAAGTCGTCTCGTCGTAATCTAATAGATTTTCAATAAACAATAAACAAACTACTTGGCTTGACTTGAAAATCAAGCTTTTTAAAAATTCACAACTTAACTCGACTTGGTTTTCCACCGTTACTTGATTTGATTTCAAGCTACTTGCACAGTAAATATTAGAAAAAATCGATTTTTTGCTATTTTGGTAACTTTCATTACTTTGAATATTTTAACTTCTCCGCGGCTCAGACGATAGCTAATCGGTTAACAATTAATAAAAATTTGGAAATTTGTGTTTTAGAGTCAGTTGAGGGCTGCAATCGTGCGCACCGTTTGACCCTCAAAGTTGACACACCCCTGAATCAACAGTTATTTTTTTGTTTTTAATAAATACTTGGTAAATTCTTTATAGCGAACTTCTGTTTAACGACACTCCTTAAAAGGCATATATTACTAAGATTTATTTGGTTTACATTTGTTACCATATATTGAAACACTCTCTATAGCGCAACAACCACTTTCAACAGCGAAACAATACGTTATTATTCAGACCCCAACAATGAGATTCTTAGAAGTGTGTCCATTTGTTTGTTGTGAGAAGACGAAATGGATGATCTTAAGCCACTACCAAACATTGAACAAACTTCATGCCAAAAAATTGTTTAAAAAACTCTTTTTATTTAGAAGATGATCTCACTATATCCCAAGATATGAATAAAATACGAGATACAATTAAAATACTGGCATAGTAAAAAACGACAAACAAGTTCTGTAAATTTTTTTTCACTTAATTTAGTCAAAATTAAAGCTACTTACTCGTAAAATTATTACCTATATTGTTTTCTTTTACTTTCCATTTAACGAAAACTCTATAACGCAATAAAATACCGGATCCTTTCAATTTAGCTATATATATAGAGTTTACACTGTATACCTATGTATAATGTAAATATATAACAAAAGAATGGATAAATGTATGAAAAAACGACTCCAAAATCTTTTAACTGCTCCCAAAAAAAACCGTCCTGAAATTACGCTCCAAAAACGGTTGCCATCCCCTCAATATTACACTGATAACGAACCGATTATGAACAAAAATGCACTAAAGACAGTTCATTTGCGTTTTTATTTGACTTGACTTGAAAACACACTCAACTAGCTTGAAAATCAAGTCAATCCGTGCGTTCCTAATCTTGATGTGGACATAGAGGGTCACCCCATGTGATAGGTTGAAAAAATCGTTTTTTTTTTGCATAAATTGATTCCTAAACGTGTTTAAAATATGTTGATAAAATGATTTTATAATATTCGAAGTTGTTGGAAAGATATATATAATTGTTAGAAGAGGAAGTGTTCGGAGCGCTCAGTTGAGCACTTGGGCACCGAGCCTATTGTGACGTGTCGGTTTGTTACTTGAAACCTTCTAAAACAAATGAGGAGCAAACATGCAAACGATAAATTCATTTTTTTCATTTTTGAGTTATATATCAATTCTAGTTAATTTTGGTGAGCTTTTTGCAGATTAATGGTGAGTTAAGATTTCATAGTTTAAATCGTACTTAAATCTTTAAACACGTTTTTCTTAAAACTGTGTTTTTCTAATTTGTCTCCACGATATCTCCAAAAAAGTTTGACCGATTGCTTTGAAATTTTAATGGTAGATTCGGCACATGTATAGTCATAGGGATGAAGTAGGATCTTTTGGAAATTCTAAGTTGTTCTATTTCTTTCGACGCAATCATGCAATTTTCAATATTTTCGAATAATCATAGTTCATCTTATTGCCACAGGCTTACAGATTAAATTTGAGATAAACCAAACAGTCGGAATCATGAACACCGTCAACAACCTTTTTTTCAAAAAAATGGATGTCTTTGGAGTGGTACAACTCATGTTTGTGTGGAGATTTATGCGTTTTATATACTACTGAAATATTAATAAATATCTATACCACAAAAAGTTCAAAGTTCTATCTTTTTATTGGTAGTCAGAAAAAATTCCTAAAAAATGTCTAAAAGCTCAACCGTCACACGGGGTGACCCTCTTAAGAAAAATTGATAAAAAAACCAGAAAATGTTTTATTTTTTCTGAGAAGAAATAAAAAAATGTGAACAGTCTACGTCCGGTTTATAACGAGCCGCTTCTGTTAAAAGCTTACAAAGAACCGCGCGTATGTGGGGTCAGTAAGGTTCGCGGTATTCTTTCCACTTGACTCCGGCAGGATTTCCTATACGTAGATACTATTCTTGTACAACCCCGTGCGATCATTAAAAGAAAAAAATACTAAACGTATATAATATATGATGGCGGCGTGTAGCCTAAGGTAGATGTAGTTGGATACACCATTTCCTCTCTGCCGTAATGCAACTTTGATTAACGTACAAACACTAAAAGCGCATTTAAATTGAGTGGTTGGCTTATCCGTTTTTTATTGTTTCTCTTTTTACCTTCAAATTTATACACAGTCTTTCTAGACCTGGAATGCTACCTACGAAAAGAATGCAACAGCCATATTAGATTATCTATGTTAAAAGCTACTTCGCATTTTTTTGCTCCGAGGTCATTTCTCCTCTACAAAGAGCATAGTTTCGTTTTAGACCAGTGATTCCCAAAGTGGTCTATATCGACCCCCAGGGGTCGACGACAACTTGCAAGGGGTCCATGTCAGCGGGAAAAAAATGGGGGGTCCATGAAATGAAAATGGGGGTCAACGATAGTGAATCTCCTAACAAAACAAGAAACAATCTGGACATCGTTAACCGAAGAGATTTAAGATTAAATCTAACTAAATTGATGTCAAATGTTGAAAATTTATTATTAAAGCATCAAGTTCATCCCTCACACTAAAAGCATTTATTGTTTGCTTAGTTATTTTATGTAACAGAAAGTAAATTTTAATTTGATTCGTTTAATTTGAATCTAATTAATAAATGTATAAAACTAAACATTTCACTACCGTTATAAATTTAAATCGTTCAAAGTGAGTAGCACTATACCGGTTGTCAAAAATAATTTGAAATTAATGAATTTGCAAAAAATTAATATCAGATAAGCAGGGGGTCTACCCAAAACCGAAAAACATGGCAAGTGGTCTACGAGGCAAAAAAGATTGGGAACCTCTGTTTTAGACTAACTAAAATATCCGATGATATACCCCGCGTACAACGAGATACGCAAAAATACAAAGGTTCATCCCTCAGTTATATGTATCGTAAGCTACCCCTAATTTTTTTTAAAGGACTCCACAACCAATAA
This sequence comes from Xanthostigma xanthostigma, assembly GCA_963575645.1. Classification (NCBI taxonomy): domain Eukaryota; kingdom Metazoa; phylum Arthropoda; class Insecta; order Raphidioptera; family Raphidiidae; genus Xanthostigma; species Xanthostigma xanthostigma. The sequence goes on from OY754468.1 coordinate 23,278,647, forward strand.
GCATAGTCAACGTAATTTAATTCACAAGTGATTTAATTTGTGAGTAAATATTTTGTCAAAAAATATTTTTAACAAAAAAATTGAACCGACTTAAAAAAATATGCACTAAAAAGTAAAAAAAAAATAATTATTATTGTTATTTTTGGAATCGGTGTCAGCCAAAATGAAATCTATTCCGAGAACTAGAGACATGTAAGATTTAAATTGCTACTTTCGAATTCCGATGTGACACCGACAATAACAATAATAATTATTTTTTTTTTATTTTTTAGTGCATGTTTTTTGAAGTCGGTTCAATTTTTTTGTTTAAAATATTTTATTTTTCTCTTTTTAGTGTTAGAGAAAGTATTGCAATGGGTAGGCCAAGTATGCGTGCCTTTGAAATTTGAGAGTTTCCCTCGATTTCCCCGGATTCCACCATCATATCCTGACTTGGTTCTGATGGGACCACCTTGGAAGTGCACTCTTTCGAATAAAAAAAAATTTTTGAAAATCGGTCCATAATTGACGGAGAAATCGGTGAACATAAGTACATAAAAAAAAAAAATAGAAAAAAAATATATACAGTCGAACATAGAACCAAAAATAACAATAATAATAATTTTTTTTACTTTTTAGTGCATGTTTTTTAAGTCGGTTCAATTTTTTTGTTAAAAATATTTTATTTTTCTCTTCTTAGTGTTAGAGAAAGTATTGCAATGGGTAGGCCAAGTATGCGTGCCTTTGAAATTTGAGAGTTTCCCTCGATTTCCCCGGATTCCACCATCATATCCTGACTTGGTTCTGATGGGACCACCTTGGAAGTGCACTCTTTCGAATAAAAAAAAATTTTTGAAAATCGGTCCATAATTGACGGAGAAATCGGTGAACATAAGTACATAAAAAAAAAAAAAAGAAAAAAAATATATACAGTCGAACATAGAACCTCCTCCTTTTTTGTAGTCGGTTAAAAAGTGAGAGCGGTAAAAACAAATGTTTTGTGGTAGCTCTAACAGTAATTCTAATTTTCCCAAAAATTAGTTTAACTAGTACAATACTCATAATAGTATAAATAGCTAGACTTAGTATCTACATATTTTGTAAACGTTATTTCAAAGTGTGTTTTCTTGTTCACAAACTTCCCTTTACAAGAAGTGGCCACTCGACAAAGTTGTTTAGTGTGCGACAGAAAGAGAAAGGAACACACGACTACTTCTGTCCGCCCTTGTTAACAGGCAACAGCCCTACAGCAGTACCAGCAGCAGCAGCTGAGTTCGGTTTCTACTACACGGCTAAGCAGTGAATATTGTAAATGCTTTGCAGACCGCGTTATTTAGATGTTTTACCGGTTTCACTGTAAAAGTCGACATGCTAACTTTTAGTTCTATAAACACATCGTCCACGTATTTAATTAAATATATATCGACTATTACACCGTCGTACCCATGTAAATAGAATCCCACCAAAAATATAAATGTGAAAAAAGGGGCCAAGTTCTCGTTAAAATTTCACTTTGTTATCTTAAAAAAAAAATTGGTTGTCTGTAAAGTCGGTTTACGGACGATAGTTTTACGTGATAACGTATTTCGCTCGAAGGTCAGGCGGAACGTGACACATATCGGAACGTGACACATTTCGGAACGTTACACTTTTTCGTGCATGCAGCCGGTGTTTCATCAATTTATAAGACGTTATCACGTCAATAACTGAAATGTACAAAATATGACAAGTTCCTTGCCAACATACTTTTAGCAGTGTTTAGTTAATCACAAAAAATAGTGTGTAAACTGGTAAAGTTACACGCCAAACTTGGCAAGTTTTCAAGGATCTTAATAATGTTCACTTCTTTAATAAAAACTCGCCAAGTTTGGCACGTAAATTTATCAGTTCACACACTATTTTTTGTGATTAACAAAATACTGCTAAAAACTATGCAAAGTATAATATAATTATACATTTCAGTTATTTTTGAGTCGAATATTTTCTTATGTACCTAATATTACAAAATTCATGTACAAAAACGGAGATTCGAAAATGTAAAAAAAATGTATGTTGCAATTTGAAAAAAAAAGTGTAGGTACACTTTCGGTTGAGTTCGAAAAACGAAAAAACATTCCTCAACAGTTTCCGCTAGTAAGTCTCGAGTTGAACAAAAAACAATTGAACAATTTAAACTTTTTTACCATTCCAACTCACAAATTTAGGTCAAAACTCACTTTTGACGTGATAACGTCTTATAAATTGATGAATCACCAATCTTATAAATTGATAAAACACCGGCTGCATGCACGAAAAAGTGTAACGTTCCTAAAATCCTAACGTTCCTAACGTTCGTAACGCGTAACGTTCCGCCTGACCCTGTGCGTGCTTTTTGCTAATTTCTCGCTCAATTTAAATCAGATCGGTTTGAAACCAGTCTTAAACGAAAGAGGAGAACATTTTACATAGATTTCGTATAACAGAATTTGCCTAAACAGTTTTTTTATACAAATTTATATAGAAAAATAGCTGTATAAATGCAACATGAAAACGGCTGCATTTCTAATGTTTAATTCAATTTTTTGACATTAGTATTTTGTGAAATGCAACGCCTTCTAAGTTAAGTATTGGAATAACTAATTATTATTAGAACATAATACTTTGACAGTTGCAAACGTCACTTTTGACATTTCTTATCATTCCGACACCAAGGATAAGCGGATTGAAACCAAATTTTGGGAGGTTTAGGTTATGTATTACGGAATACGTTATCACGTAAAACTATCGTCCGTAAACCGACTTTACAGACGACCAATTTTTTTTTTATATCTAGTAGTCAATTTGAAAAATATATACACATCGCACATCAAGAAACTATTATTGTGTTATTACGTAACAATCACAACAAATTCAGTGAAATATTTAACACAAAACTTTCTTGTAAATGTGAGCAGGTTACTACAAAGATAGACATACCACTTCCACGCGTTGTGTACTAAAGATCAGGACTACCGGTGCAATAATTCAGTGAAAGCTTGTCGTTGCACAGGAATTTGTTGACATGAGAACCGGGAAAAGCTTTAAGTAAACCGGTAAATGCTGTTTGGAAAACAGTTATATACGACTAGTACGTTTTAGTCGAGATAATATATTATTACATTAGTTTAACCCTTAAGCACTGTATTCAGAACGTATAGAATATATATATCTAGATATGTGGTACTATCATCTGGTATAATTGGATATTTCACGAAATTTTTTAGACAGTTAACGAAACAATAATTCACTAATTACCTTATAGATTCACAACGTCAACGGAGCAGAAGTTGACGCATTTATTTTGAACTAGCTGCTCCCCGAGGCTCCGCATGCGACTGTGATGAAACGGTAACGACAACAGTAGTGGAGCCTTCGGCTATATACATATTATATCTCCGAAACGACTGGACCGATTTTGATGGGACTCTCATTGGCAGATAACAGATGTTATAAGGATGAATTTAGGCTATACTTTTATTTTATATATAATATAAGGCTCCACTACTGTTGTCGCTCCGGGCTTTCATCACAATCGTGTGCGGAGCCGCAGGGAGCAGCTAGGAAAAAATAAAAGTAGCTTAAATTACTCCTTGTAACATCAGCTATCTATCAGTGAAAGTTTCGTCAAAATCGGTCCAGTCGTTTCAGAGATTAGCCGGAACAAACAGACAGACAGACGAACAGATAGACAGACAGATGAAAACTTTAAAATTGGTTTTTTTGTTTTTACTTTTTTTTATAAATACTTTCATATGCATTTAGTAAAGAGCTGTTTTTTGACATTAGAAACAGACACTTTTTTTATCTGTATAGAGATGTACGCACTACGCTTTATTAGAATATGGTGGAAGTACCGTTAAAACTTACTTAGCTTCCACCACATTTATTATATGTTTTGAACTGACTTGAAAAAAATTAATAGAAATTTAGAAAAAATAAGTCAAATAGTGTCAGAGAAAATCGCCTATCACAGACGGACGGACGGACAGCGAAGTGATTTCATATGTGTTTCGTTTGCACGGAACACCAAAAAAAAAAAAACAATATAATATTGCTTTTGGTTTTAACCACATTTAATTTTTGTTCTGCACAAATAGACTACTATGACTATTATATTATAGAGAAATACTTTATGATTGAATGCAGGTAGAGAAGATGTTTGCAAAACTAAATGCAAACTTATTTTATTGTTTTTAGAGACACTTGAAGTCGGTTAAATTTGTTTTCGTAATTAATTGGTTAAATATCTATAAAACAACAGGAAAATTCTAATACTTCATTCATAAATTATTATTTTCAACGTTCGAATAATTTAAATAAATAGGAACGCAAAAACGCAGACATTGTCTAAATTTAAAAGTAACTCGTCGCTATTGACAATCAGCTTCCCTATATCCAAGCACATAATATAAACAGATTGTCTCGACCCACCATATCTAGTTGTCGAGCAGTCTAGATACACTATTGAGACTTCGCCCTGCCCCGTTATCAGTTCGGTTTAGGTTGGGACTCTGGGGTATAGCTCCAAGGAACACTTAGTTGGCTGGAATGTAGTAGAGACCCGTCTCTGTCTGACACGCACTCACAAGAACACTGCGACTATTGTCATTCAAAGTCCCAAAGTGGACAGATAACACATAACGTGCTCTCCTGAGACTTGTCTTCGGATAAAATTGTAAAATACAGCCGATTGTGCCCACACTCGAACTGTGTTTAAAAAACGCTTACTTAGTGTAATACATTCCAATGAAAGACAGCAATTAAGCCCTGGTTTCCTAAAAAAACGGTGACGGTGAATGGAAGCCGCTTTTTTACATAAGGGAGTGCCATCACTACCAAGAAAACCAGATCCATTTAGTTTTATGCACACGGTTTTTGTTACGTCATTCACAGTCATATTACGGCCGCTATATTACAGTATCATTGTCTAGCCTTGGTTTTAGTGTTTTAGTGTAACGGTTAGCGTACTTGCTTTTGAATCATAGCTGTTTTGAGGTGTTTTTTAAGGGGGTACTCGCTCGAATTTTCGGAAAAAATCATACATTTTTGAACGGGTGTCAAATAAAGAGGAAGCCAGATAAGAGAATTGATTTTTTAAATTTTATTTACATATCTTTCTACTATATGTTCATTTTTTTTAACGCACACGCTACACGCGCATGCGCACAGCTGTCTGTATCTCAGGAGACAATTAAAAAAAGTCTCGAAACGGCGGGTCGATCAGCGCTTTCCAGAACATCCTAGAACAAAAAAAAATGTATTCTTAAAGTAGAAGAGTCAAACTTCGCATTGACGGATGGAAATTAAAAAAAAATCGATTTTAGAGAAATGGCGCATCTACGAAAAAAAATCTCGGAAACGCTAGAAAATTTGAAGAAAAAACGGTTACTGAATCGTGAAAAAAATTTTTATCAGAATTTTCCATCCGTCAATGAGAAGTTTGATTCTTCTACCTTAATAATAATTTTTTTTTTGTTCTAGGATGTTCTGGAAAGCGTTGATCGGACCCGCCGTTTTTTTCATTGTCTCCTCAGATACAGACAGATGTGCGCACGCGCGAGGAGCGCGCGCGTCAAAAAAAATGGACATATGGTAGAAGGACATGTAAATAAAATTAAAAAAAAAATCAATTCTCTATATTTGCCTTCATCTTTCTTTGACACCCGTTCAAAAATGTATAATTTTTTCCGAAAATTCGAGCGAGTACCCCCTTATTAACTTAAGGGGGTACTCGCTCGAGTTTTTGATGTTTTTCGACGCTAATATCCTTAGCTATGGAGCGTAAATATAAAAAATTCAAGCCAATTGGGCGACGGGACCATTCCAATTTCAAAAATGTTGATTTTCTATGACTTAAAAAATCAATCCGTGCACATCGAGTTATCGTACTGGAGCCCAGTGTCGAATATAACACTTTACTAAAAGATTATTTCGGCCGCGGTGTGTTTTTCGTCTTTTCGTTTTAAGTCTAATCAATACAATGTGCAAAGTTTTCAAAAGTATTATATTAACTATGAATCCTTATCGCCTTTGGTGTCAATGTATCCTTAATATTTATAATACCTACATACCTCTTAAGATGTATAAATACTTGAAAGCTTGGCTTATACATACATGTAAAGCTTTCAAAAGCTTTATCGTTTGTGAAAGTGTCGACAGACAAAGGTTCGTGTATACAGTATAACATCAGACCGATAACTGTTATACGTGCTTTAAAAGCTGTCCAACTATTACGGAGGAAATTTACAAACTATAATAACAGTAAAATGGAAATATTTGTGTAGCCTTTTGATAAGACGCACACACAGTCAAAAAACGAATACGTGACGAAAAAAAAACCTAGAATAAAAACGATGGTACTGTCAAGTGAAAAGAAGCACGGAGAGCGTCAGCCAAGGGACGTATAGAAATGATAAATCGGCAAGCCAATTAAAAAAAATGTCAAAAGAACCTGCAAGAATATAACGGCTGACATTCATCTTATATATTCACACACACATAGATTTTCTATGTGTGTATAAAGAAGACTTAGCAAAAAGTTAAATTTAACTCTAACTTTACTATATTTACAAGAATTTATTGAGAAATGTTTGTCAGAGACATTTTCTAAAAAAAGTAGCAAAAAATTCGCATGGAGTGGGTTCCGTACCATTCTGTCTTCCATGAGAACTTTAAGCCTTGGATGTATTATACACACGAACATTCCGGAAGAAATCCTTTGAATGATGGTGAAAACCGCACCATAATCCATTTTGTAGTAATGTAGTTTGAAAGAACTAAGCGAACAGACAGACGCGGATAGCGACTTTGTTTTATACTATTTAGAGATCAATATTACCTACGTTAAGAATTACGAAATTATGTTTTGAGAAAAATTCTGTTTCAAAAAGATCAAGCAAAGTTGTAAATAGGCCGAAGTCTATATTTTTTTACTAACTGTCATTTTAATGCTTTCAAACGCCTTCGAAATTCCATGTTTCTTTTTTTAATTATACAAATACTATTCGTACTTTCTGAACACGGATTCTAGTCAATTGGACGACCGGCTTCAAAAATATTTACACTTGATATACTATATTAGATATAGTGTCTATCGAGATAAAATTAATTGGAAAAATCGCAGGATTGTAGACAAAAAATTAGATTTATTAATGTACGACGTTTCGTCTACATAATACTCTATAGATTTAGACTTTTTCAAGTTCAATAAAAATTAAAAAGGAGATTTATTTGGATGAGGAACAATTGAAAAATAAGCTTTACCAGAGTATCGCTTGTGGCCAACGTTTCGAAAAATATATTTTCATCTTCAGGGCCTCAATACAAGTTGCACAATTTACCATCTCAACTTGCATTGAGGCCCTGAAGATGAAAATATATTTTTCGAAACGTTAGCCACAAGTGATACTCTGGTAAAGCTTATTTTCAATTGTTCCTCATCCAAATAAATCTTCTTCAATTAAATATTATGATAATCATGGTTGTTATCACGTCGAGTAAAAATTAACCGAAGCATGCTTGTCAGCTACCTAACGAATTTCTTTTTGACAGATCTACAGATTAAAAGAACAGCTGATTTTTTTTATTTTCAAAATATTTCCGAAACTATATGAAATTAAAAAAAATTGTCTACAAAACCTTCTTTTAAAATTAAATAATAATAACAACTCGTTATGAAAAGTATACAATTATTTTTGAAGGAAATTTCTTTGGTTGAGGAACAATTGAAAGAAGAATCTTATCCAATGTATCGCTTCTGGCCAACGTTTTGAAAAATACATTTTTATCCTCAAGACCTCAATACAAGTTTAGATAAGGTAAATTGTACTGTTTTTTTATATACATGATCATATAGGATGAAAATATATTTTTCGAAACGTCGGCCACAAGCGATACATTGATAAAGCTTCTTTTTCAATTGTTCCTCAACCAAAGAAATTTCCTTCAAACATATTATTTGGAACGAAACCAATACTAACATCTATAACAATTATTCTATACAATCTTCTAAATATAAATAAAAGGAAACCGTGACTGATTGATCTATACCTCTGAACGGATTGGGCTGAAATTTGGCACACAAACAGTTATTATGACGTAGGCATCCGCTAAGAACATATTTTTGAAAAATTCAGCCCCTAAAAGGGTGTAAAGGGGTTTTAAAATTTGCATGTAGAAATCATATATAAAATAGATGTATAAATTCGAAAATGCGCAGGATTACTCCTGTCAACAAATAAATAAACAAGTGTTTCTTTCAAAAACAACCCCTTCAGAGGGTAAATAGAAGTAAATAATCTAAAACTCAACATGGGCGTCATTTTCAAGGTTTGTCAGAACGTCGATCACGTGAATGTTATCAATTTTGAAATGTATTTGGGAGGTCTACGTCGAGAAAGTAGTAACTATGCCAAATAATGGGAATGCATCCGTGTTTAGACTCAATCGCGTGCGAAGCCGCGGGTAACGGCTAGTGATTATATAAAAACACGATAAACAAAAACTAAACGATAACAAAAAATACGATTGCACGTTTAGGTATGTTTTAAATAGGATGTCAGCTTTTTCAAACTGAAGAACCTTTTTCATATTATACCATGCTAATTTTGAAAAGAGCATATAAATGTGATGCAGGTAAGAAGAAGAGTTATGATGGTGTGTGTGTACGCAGCCCCTGCATAAAAGGATGACTATAACTGGGAAGCTGGGGCTTGCTCGAAGCTGTCAGTCGTCAGTTACGGCATCTGCTCGAGAGTTAACTCTCAGTTTTATATGTGTGTCCATTGCCGTTCCACAGCCACCTACCTAACTCTTACTTCCGGTTGATGTGTCCTGCACTCGTAGTCAAGAAAATTCACTATGCAACTACTTTTAAGGCTACTGCACACGAGGCTAGAAACGCTGCTAGATTCCTTGCTAGATTTTTACAATGTGGTTGGTTTACCTTAAAACCCATACATTAATACCCTGTTTATAGCCATTCTCTATTACGAAGAAATAATTTCATATTTAGGCGTCAGTAAATATTTACAGACGTAAAGAGGACGATTCTGAACTATCACTAACTATTCAACAAGCACTTGATGCCGCCAAAACATCCCAAAACATGCATAATATACTTAAGAAAATACTAAACAAATATTGGCATAGCAAAAAACGTCAGGCAAAGTTAACAGACTATTGCTGGATTTCAGAAAGGATTGTCAAAAAATCTGACTTGACAATGATCTTAGATTGTGAGCCTACACATTTCTTCATATGAAAAGCATTGTAGAGTTTCAAATAGATTCTGCTCAAAAAATAATTGATCGATTGAAACGATATTTTTCTTAAACTGTGTATATATGTATTTAGCATCGTTTTTTGTACAGCTTTCACTTCGAAACAACTTTTTTCTACGCATTTTGATCAAAATTTGGCGTGAAAAGAGGTCTTTTTCTATGTAGAACAATAATTTGTTTTTGTGTGAATACAATCTAACTTTCTAGATGGCAGGGAGTTTGAATACGACATTAGAGTGCTCCTGATGTAGGGAAACTCTGATTATATGATCACAATCTAAGGACATTGTCAAATCAAATTTTTTGACAATCCTTTCTGCAACCCAGCATATATGTGTTTGGAATAAATCGAAGAATCTCGTTAGAGATTCTTTTCTGTGCTAAATGCCGACGAATCTCTAACGTATTCTTATACATTGATTTTGCCTGTTTCCCATATAACGCCGTGTATATGAGGCCAGTTTCCAAATTTTATAGTTCTGTGACCACGTGACTTTCGTCACCAAATTTTCGTATCACCCGTGTAGTGCTCTATAATATGATAATAATAGGAATGTACTGTTACCGCTTGGTGGCCGAGCGGTTAAGACGTAAGGCCAGTAATGGCAGGGTGGGTTCAATTCCCGCCAACATCATTGGATTTTTTTTTTCTACGCCATTTTATTTCCACTTGATATTTATATCTATAAAAATCAATGCCACTTTTCGTTGTAATTTTATAACTCAAGAACGGGCTCACCTATCCAAACCAAATGTTTAGGCTTTGTTCGGACTATTTAGTAGATGGTTTATGTGAAGTTTGCACAAAATCGGTCAAACGGTTCTTCATTTATCACATTTTTTGTAACAAATTTTTCAGTGTTGACAGTACAAGCATGTTGTTATGTCATTCATGCGCTCATTTCATTTTGAACGTGCTTCGATTAAAGCAAATTGTCAGCGATAATGATTGCTTTGTGTTTATATTTTTAAACATATTGTTGAGTGCATTTATAAAAACGGTGAGTCTTGAATTGTTCAAATGTACAATAATATGTGTGCGTGTACTTTTCTCAGTTTTTTAGCGAGCCGTCGGTGTTTCATTTCGTTTACAGGCTTTTTTTGAATTAAATTGTCAAATGCATTTACACAAACGGTAAGTTTTGAACTGTTGAAGTGAATTACATGTATGTATGTGTGTTTCTCTTACTTGAAAAAACATATTGTGTGCATACGGGTGTTTTATTCTTTTGTAGCAGATGGAAGCACGTCGATTTAAAAATGAATTATTTAATGACATTTTTATAAATATTGACGTATGCAGTCATTTATATTTCCATACATACATATACGCACTTTTTTTTGCTGTTGCTCTTGTAGCTTTTATAAGCACAGAATTTCGAGGTTAGATTTCAATTCCTTGTCTGCCTCAAAATTCATTTTTTTTCGACGTCTTAGGCACAGAATTTCGAGCTTGATTTCAATTTCTTGTCTGCCTCGAAATTCTTTTTTTTAAGTTATAATCTTGAGATCCAGTCGCCTCAAGTTTTTGAATTTAGCACAGAACGAAGTTTTTACTTCTCCGAAGTTTTTTTTTTTTGAGATAAATTATAGGTGAAATTTGGTTATTTTTCTTTCTTTCCTCCATATAACGAAAACTCTTAATAACGAAAAAAAATGCTCGGTCCCTTGAAATTCGATATAAAGAGGTTACACTGTATTTATATAAGGGAAACATGCCCCCTTTAAGGTTGTTTATAATCTAGTGTTCAGTTTGTGCGTTTTAAATACATCCCATTTTCCAGCCGGTTTGTGTAAATGAATAGAGAATCACATTATGCAAACATTCGCATTCAGACTGCGCCGTCGCCCGGTCGACAGTGGACAGTGTAGTGCTCACTGCTCACCGCCTCGACCTCTTCTAACTACGTACATATAACATAATACGAGTATGTGTATAAGTTGGATCCAAAATCTGTCTCATATAGAACTGGATTTAGTAGTTTCCACTTAGATATTACGGAATAATAAATGTAATCCAAGTGTGTAGGCTTTCACGACCGGTGTTGATCCAACTCCGGATAATCCATAAAAAACCTCGTCGTTACCCCTCCTTAGAACTCTTTAGCGAATTTCGAGTATTGAATATTACTCAACTATTTGCTAAAGCTGCTCTATCCCTGTTCCAAAAAAAGCCAGAAAACCGTATCCCATATTATCATAATTACGAAACAAGAATGATGTCCCAAAATCCCATACAAGTGGCAAAAATGTCGAAGACTTTTAGCAAAACCATGCGGTATTACTTGCTCCTAAGCTATACAACAGCATACCTGTTATTTATGTTAAATTTAAAAAATAAAGCGCCTACAAACATTTAGGCCTAGTTTATATGAGAGGCGTTCAACGCGCGTTAGCCCAACGCGCGTTTACAGTTTCTATACAATTGTATAGGACTGTTTATATGATAACGCGCGTTCAACGCCTCTCATATAAACTAGGCCTTAATAAAAAAATATTCGGCTGGTTGTACACATGAAAACAATTCAAAAATTGTTTACAGCATCCTCAATCACTCTGAATTTACTAAAACTTCGTAAGTTATTATTAATTCATTTCATTTATTTTCAATCCATTTTTTTTTCATTCGTATTTTGAAAATATTATACGCTACATATACCTATTAAAATTGTATAATGTTTTATTTCCTACCCTGGAACTGGCTCTGCCAAGTTGGGTAAGAAAACTTACATATTATAATGACATTTTGTAAAAATAATATTATGTAAAAGTAAGTAAAATAAATTCAAATTCAAGTTCAAAAATTCAAATCTTCTTGGTTTCCGGGCTTGTATGCCGTTGGTATTACTACCTGACGCTTCGTCTACAACTGCGGTAGACATTATCAAAGGTGATGTGGTAGCGGGCGAAGTGTCCTTTTAGGCTTCTCACAGGTAAGTGTGTCGACAAGTGTGGTACTTCCGTCTTCAACCGGAAAGATGAAGGTTTGAATCTAAGTAAAACCTGGACACCAGCACTGTGCAATACCAACCCACTGAATGGAACGACCAATCACAGAAGAGCATACTACGACCGAGTAGAGAACACGAGCACGCTGACCATAAAATACGGAAGTACAACACTTGTCGATACACTTGCCTGTGAGAAGCCTAGAATGACACTACCACATCGCCTTTGATAATGTCTACCGCAGTTGTAGACGAAACGTCAGGTAGAAATACCAATACACCACGGCATACAAACCCGGAAACCAAGAAGATTTGAATAAATGTAATGTTCACAAGAGACAGGATGTTATAGAAAAAAATAGGAGTACTCGTGGGACGTCTGGCGAATGTGAAACATACATTTAAGTTAAGTCACTAACTAAATTTCGCCCTGTAACTAAATTAAGCCCCGTTAACTAACAAAATTCTAGTGACTAGATATAGCCCTGTAACTAATACAAGCGGTGACCGTGTCAAGCATACTATAGTCGCTCACGCAGTAGGCAGCTTCTCTGTGTGAGCTGTCACACAGAGAAGCAGTGAGTGTACAGTATATGCGTGCGCTCACACAAGAAAGTCAAAAGCGGTGACGTAGAAGGGACATAAAAGAGCGTAATCCCGTTTCCGTCACGGCGTGGTTTTGCTGCCAAACGCGCCAATAGATGTTTCACATCAAAAAGAACATTTTTTTTAATTTATAAAGAACCCGTATAAAAGAAGAAAATATTTTAAAATAAGTATCTGTAAAAAAACATATAAAAAATTTAACCTCCTTCAAAAGTAGTCTCTAAAGGCCTCTGCACACGAGGCTAGAAACGCTGCTAGATTCCTTGCTATAGTTTTCTAGCGCTGGTTTTCTTGATTGCTGTTATGTGCTCGCTTCACACGAGACGTCTTTTCAAGCTTGTTTTGTGAATAAAATTGATGCGCGCGAAATGACAGTTCAAATATAAACACAGAGCAAAACGTGTCTGTTGTCTGACTCTGAGCAGACTGACGCCATGTTGGTTTGTAGGCGTTCGTTCATGTCGCTCACGTGACAAGGTACTGTTTCCTGATTGGTTTTTGCTCAGAGCAAGCAAAGGACCTAGTAAGAAAAATAGATCCTGTGCTAATTTTAAAATTTATTTTGTGAACTAGCAGGCTAACCCGCAGTGACTAAATTTCCAGCCTCGTACCCAGCCTGCCGGCCAGCAGAAGTCCAAGCAGTGTTTCCAAGCAATGGACTTAATTTTATTTTCGTTTTCATATTTTTTAACTTCCCGCTTAAAAAAAAAAAAAAATTTTTTTTTTTTTTTCAAAAATCGGGAAGTTATTGGTTTCACCCCGATTTTCGAAAATCGAGTTTTCGCCAGATCTCGACGTTTTGAGGTCCTAGGAAGCTATTAAAACTATTTTGGCGATGATGTCCGTAGGGCTGTATGTATGTGTGTGTGTGTGTGTGTGTGTGTGTGTGTGTGTGTATGTGTATGTATGTATGTAAACCTTTTATATCTTTTGAACGGAGTGTCCGACTGAAACGCGGTTTGCGGCATCTGACGTGATCTTGGTGAACTTAGACTTCCTGAAAATTTGAAACGATTCGGCCCAAAAAATTTTGAGAAATCTTAAAAAAACAAGTTTCAAAAATTTTAAAAAAATTTGTTTTTGTAAAATATTTTCTAAACTACTAAACCGAATAATTCCAAAATCTAATCAGCTCTTCTCCTTAACAAACTGCGTCGATTTCCGCAAACCGCATCAAAATCGGTTCATTTGTTCACGAGATACCGTGAACGAAAAAATCGTAAAAAAGTGTTTTTTTAAAATGATTCTTAAAATTGTTATCAGATCGAATTTTTTGTAATAAATTACTTTCTTAGGCTAAAAAAACTGCGTCGATCGCCGCAAACCAGATCAAAATTGGTTCATTTGTTCATGAGATAACGTGAACGAAAAATTATGAGAAAAGTAATTTTTTATAATTACACGTAAAATTTTTATCAAATCGATTTTTTTGTAATAATTTACTTTCTTAGGTTAAAAAAACTGCGTCGATCGCCGCAAACCAATTGAAAATCGGTTCATTTGTTCATGAGATAACGTGAACGAAAAATTAGGAAAAAAGTAATTTTTTATAATTACTCGTAAAATTCTTATCAAATCGATTTTTTTGTAATAATTTACTTTCTTAGGTTAAAAAAACTGCGTCGATCGCCGCAAACCAATTCAAAATCGGTTCATTTGTTCATGAGATAACGTGAACGAAAAATTAGGAAAAAAGTAATTTTTTATAATTACTCGTAAAATTCTTATCAAATCGATTTTTTTGTAATAATTTACTTTCTTAGGTTAAAAAAACTGCGTCGATCGACGCAAACCGCATCAAAATCGGCTCATTTGTTCACGAGATATCGTGAACGAAAAATTTGTAAAAAAGTGTTTTTTTTAAATTGCTCGTAAAATTCCTATGAGATCGATTTTTCTGTAATAAATTACTTTTTTAGGACAAAAAATTGAGTCGACTGCCGCAAATCGCATCAAAATCGGTTCATTTGTTCATGAGATATAGTGAACGAAAATTTCGTAACAGTGTTTTTTTTTTTTGAGCTCGAAGAGCTAAAAAATAAACTTCTTGCTATATTTTATATATTTTTGAGCGTTTTGAACTCGAAAATAGCGGGAAGTTACAGGGATGGCCTGCAGGGTCAAACTTCTTTTCAAATTTTTTTTATTTTTATTTATCAATTTGTCGATACTACTATCATAGTGTAGAGTAAATATTGTATTTTTTATAAGCTAAGTGGACGAGGAGTTTTGTTGAAGTTCGCTTTTGAATAAAGATTATTATTATAAATTCAGAAAGGTTTTGGAACAAACAATATTCGTGACTTTCTGATGTTTTGTGTTTATATAGGTGCGTTCCGCTTGGCGCCCACGACCGCTCATTTTGCAGCTCCAGTAGCGGACGAAAACTGTAGTGGAAAGATTTGGTGATCACAAACATGGTTACCAATATCGCATCAAAAAACAGAGATTTCGTTTTTCTAGTCGCCATATTCACCGAACGTAAGTAGTTATTTATTCGGTTCATGTGTTCTTATCCTCCGAATAAATAATTCAATTCACCGACCATGATTATGTTTACTGCAGGCATAAATCCAGTCTGTATTACTTCCAGGATATAAATATTTATCCGCCTAATAAAATAATAACGGCCGCCACATAGATCATAATACCTAACCTATAAACGAGTATTATATCTACAGTTTGCTCTTGTGAATTTATTTATGTGTTGTTTGTTAACCTTTGGTGAAGTGTATAGTTGTAAAACATTTAAGTTAGTGGAAGTTTTGTGTGCAATAAAACAT
Organism: Xanthostigma xanthostigma; assembly: GCA_963575645.1. Taxonomy (NCBI): domain Eukaryota; kingdom Metazoa; phylum Arthropoda; class Insecta; order Raphidioptera; family Raphidiidae; genus Xanthostigma; species Xanthostigma xanthostigma. Next base: position 23,294,262 of record OY754468.1, read on the forward strand.
TATTATTTTGTGAAACTTTTTTTGAGTTTTGCACTAACGCCATCGTTCGGATTTTTGGGTGAACGCCAAATTATTCAACAAAAAGAGCAAGGAATATAGTGCAGTGTATATTTATTCTGTAACTAACGTTTCAACCTGAAAATTTGCTTGGTGAATTGAAAGTAAATATTATTCTAACGAATAAATTTGTTCACAGATTAATAACTTCTATCTTTAATATAGTGTTCGGTGAATATGGGCATAAGAAAAGCTAAGTCAATAAAATGTTATGATAAATATACATTTCGTATCCTCTACAAAAGTACAGAGCTGAAATACGTTAGATAAATTCATAGAAAAATGTCACATCTTCTCTTTGCGTAACAAAATGTGCGCAAAAAATAATTAAAAAGCACGCCGAGCCACAACAAAACTGAGCTTCGCGAGCTCGATGCGCGCGTCATCCCTGACGTCATGAATGGCATTCATGCCGCGACCTGAACGACCGCGGTCGCTGTGAATATTGCGCGTGCCAAGTGTAACGCACCCTATATTTTAGTCTATCAAATAGCTATGGAAGAGCACAATGTCCTAACTATTGAAATGCTTGCCTTTGATGTAAATGAGATGAGCATAGAGAAGAGCACAATATGGTATTGAAATTACGATCATGTTGCAAATAATAGTCTCACATCAAATAATTCTCAGAAACCATATTTAGATCACACAGTTTACTTATATTTACTTACCTTGCGAAAAAAAGATAAGTCCGCGCGTTCCTCGTTGAAATACTGTACTGCAACCTGTAAAGAAAAAATAGATACATAATTACAATAACATAAAATAAATATAAAAAGAAACGTGCTATATACAGTATACATTCTACCCAATAGTATCAACAAAAAAGTTTTGAACGTCATTTGAAAATATTTTCGTAAACATATGAATTATTATTCAAAATTGTAATATAATATCTAAAAGATCTTATATAAAATATTAAAAACAAAATTACAAATTTTGAAAAAACCCACGACGGATGTAAACGTTGTATTTAAAAAAAGGATTAAATGACATTTTAAAACCCTCTGACTAAAAGTTGACAAAATAAGTGTGTGATTGATGAATTTGGATAACAACTTACTTGAATTTTGTAGAAATAAAACAATTCCAAATATTTTTGAGATTTTATTATTGAGCGCTTCAGAATAATGAAATTTTATTGACAATTTTTAACATGTTTGTAAAAGAATTGTGGAAGATCAATTCGTCAACTTTAGAAAAATTTTTGTTTTTGGTGGAATTTAAAAAATTTAAAAGTAAATCTATAAAATACAGGTATTACATTTACATTCCTTTTTATATATATTCTATACACTGAATATAATTGTAATATACCTGTATTTCATAGATTTACTTTTAAACTCCACCAAAAACAAAAATTTTTCTAAAATTGACGAATTGATCTTCCACAATTCTTTTACAAACATGTTAAAAATTGTCAATAAAATTTCATTATTCTGAAGTTGGGATATCCCGAAAGCGCTCAATAATAAAATCTCAAAAATATTTGGAATTGTTTTATTTCTACAAAATTCAAGTAAAAGTTGACAAGTAACCAAAGAAAATCTATCATTCCCTGCCCTAAAATGAACTAAAATATTGCAATTTTAGAGTATATGACTGATTGGAAATCACGTTGGATGCGTAAATAATTGTAGTCTTTAATTGACATTCCCCTATTCTTAATTCAGGGCAGCGAATAGCAATCCCCGACAGCTTTTCTTTAATTACTTACATACTTTTAATCGGCGGGTTTTAAAATGTTAATTAATCCTTTTTCTAAATAGAACGTTTACATACGTTGTGGGTTTTTTCAAAATTCCTAATTTTGTTTTTTATTTTAAACTTTTTAGAGATTCCTTACAAAATATTATTGTGGTTGCTATCGTAACATCTTTCTAAGAATCATCGCTGATGAATTACAAACCTTTTACAGGAAACCGCGTCTGAATCGGTCCAACCATTTTCGAGATAAATGGCAAACAATCTCTTACCCTAAACGCATATACCTCCTTTGTTACGTCGTGGGCAAAAAATACATAATTCATAGTACATCTGTACCAATTATCTGACGATCTGTGGTTAGAATTAAATCTAAAAACTTATTTGTCCATTGTATCGTACGGAAAAGTAATACATGCACCATTTTAGCGAAATTTTAAAATGTTTGCGGAGTTTGAAATATATCTAAATGTTTGATATAAATGTTGACGGTCACAGCTGAAGGCGTTCGCTAGTTGTCAGCATGCGAATTAATGTGACTGTGATCGTACCTTTATCATCAACAAAAGAGAGGGACTGTGGCCATACGGGCAACTAAACTGATGACCTGTCCCATTTCCATTCTAAACGTTGTCGTAGCCTTTTTTTCAAGTATGCTCGCTATGGACAACCAAAAGCATTTGTCGTTTCACTGGACTCACATACTATACAGGTACTTGTGGGGTTGCCGGGTGAAGCGTCGATTTTTGAGAAAGTAGTAGACCGAAAACAAATAAGTTAATGTACCGACCATTGTCAGTCGCTTTAAAGAGTAACCTCTATGGGCTATGTGCAAGGAGGCGGAGTTACACTTTTTTCGATGCGAGCGTTTGTGGTGAGCACTAGGGGAAACTTCAAACTCAAATTTTCCATATGTCAGTGAGCAATGTTTATTAAAAGTGAAAATAGTTATATATTTATATGAAGTTTTTTAATTACAAAGAAAATTGGCAGAACTAAGCGATCTGGAAAAGCTTGTTGTATTCCGGACTGTTGCGCTCATGGAGATTTAAGTACTTAAAATAAAGATCATTGGCGCCATAATTTGACGTTACGCTGTCAATGTAAACAAATTAATTATTTATATATTGTACGTCATAGTTTATAAATAAATAATTCTCACGTACCTTTTATGTTATGCTATCTATATAATGGTTTACAAATCTGAATTTTATTGTATACCTAATATGTAAATTTCCTTACTACAATTTTTTTACACATCATGGCCAGCTAAAGTTTTTGACTTATCACCATGGAAACATATCGCGATTTTCATAAAAAGCGAGTTCAATAATTCTCTATTATCCACTAGCGGCGCTAGTTGCCTTCATGCACATCAATTATATTGTACAGTATAATTTTGTGCAATACTATATTGCACAATATTTTTCGACACAAACGATTCATTTTTGTACAATATCCACTCGCGATTCACTGAGAGCAGATTAATCAAAATGACTCGAAAACGAAAAGCGTGTAATTATTGTGCAATATTATGCCTACACACGTAAAATTATTTATTATTGCACAATTCATGTCAAACAAGCACAATCTTCATTCAATACTTGCACAGTATACACAATATACGTATCAGACACACAATAATATTGCGCAATAATATTGATCGTGTAGGGACCCTTGTCAGTAGATTCACTGCTAGATTTGAGTTTTCTAGCGCTGGTTTTCTTAATTACTTTTATGTGCTCGCTTCACACGAGTCGTCTTTTCAACCTTGTTTTGTGGATAGATATTGTGCGCGTGACAGTTCAAATATAAACACAAAGCCAAACATGTCTGTTGTCTGACTCTGTGTAGAATGACTTCATGTTGGTTTTTTCGGCGTTTGTTCATGTCGCCCACGTAACAAGATACTGTTTTTGATTGGTTCTTGCACAGAGAAAGCGGAGGACCTAGCAAGAAAAATAGCCTCCGTTCTAATTTCAGAATCTATCTTGTGAGCTAGCAGGCGAGCCCGCAGTGACGTCATATACAGCCTGCCGGCCAGCAGAAGTCCAACCAGTGTTTTTAGCAATTTCCAGACTCGTGCTCATACTAATAGTAAGAGAGCTATCAAACGTTTTTAGGTAGGTATTTGAAGCAGCGTGAAAATTTGTGTAACACTTCTTTTGTAATGTCCGAATACAAAACCGAAGTCCTCGCTGAAGGATAGTGGGGCCTAGCCCAGCCGTGAATTATATCTGCAATAAAAGATACTTGAGACATTCTGAAATTCTAATACCATCAAATTAAGTGTTTATTTAAATAAAAAATAAATATACCAGATCATATCGTCGGATTTAAATGCCTGCCAGGTGGTTACAAAACTCTCTACTATACGTGAGCGCTGGTAGGAAACTACGGGTAGGTTGAAGTGTGAGAAAGAGCGTATAGGCTCTGTGCACGAAGCCTATTACCGCCGCTGGTGGGTAATAGAGAATTATTGAACTAACTTTTTATAGAAATCGCGACATGTTTCTATGGTGATAAGTCAAAAACTTTAGTTGGCGATGATGTGTCAAAAAAAAATGTAATAAGGAAAACTGATGTTAATTTGTTTACACTGACAGCGGAACGTCAAATTAAGGCGCCAATGGTCTTTATTTTACTTAAATCGCCATCAGCGCAACAGCCTGGAACACAACAAGCATTTCCAGATCGCTTAGTTTTCCTATGTTTTCTTTGTAATTAAAAAACTTTATAAAATTATAGCTACTTTCACTTTTAATAAACATTGCTCACTGACATACGGAAAATTGGAGACCGAAGTTTCTCTAGTGCTCACCACAAACGCTCGCATCGAAAAAATTTGTAACTCCGCCTCTGTGCACATAGCCTATATGGGCTGAGTTGAAGTCGCCTGGGTGTCATAGATAATCCTGATGGCAGAAATATTTTCCTGTAATTTTTATAGCGCGAATTTACGTAAGTGATTTTTAGGATTGCATCAATGTTTTAACAATTGAGACGCTTCTCTAGTGCATGCATATGTGGCGACTGAAAAACGACGAGAGCAGAAAAAAATACACACAAGATTTTTTTTGCACAATTTCTCTATTTTCTCATTTTTCGTCTGAAACGTAATGTGAAACGTCAATCTTTATGTTAAAAGATGCATTTACAAACTAAATTTGACAACGTTCAGTATAAAATTATGCAGCTTCTTAGGATATGAAAACTGCAATCGTTTGACGTCTAGAGTCGAGTAACGTATACTAAAGTAATATTTATAAAACCACTTTAAAATATAAATCCTTCTTTGTCAGTTACACGTCAATAAATACCTGTAGATTTTTATAAAACCGTCTTATACTGGGTTGTAGAAAGGATAATTTGATTTGACAATGATCTTAGATTGTGATCATATAATTACAGTTTCCATACATCAGGACCAATCTAATGTCGTATTCAAACTCCCTGTCATCTAGAACATTAGATTGTACTCACACAAAAACAAATAATTGATTTGCAGAGAAAAAGATCGCTTTTAAAACTAAATTTTGATCAAAATGCGTAGAAAAATATTGTTTGGAAGTGGAAACTGTACAAAAAACGATGCTAAATGCACAGTTTAAAAAAATATTGTTTCAATCGATCAATTATTTTTCGAGCAGGATCGATTTAAAACTCCACAATGCTTTTCAAATAGAGAAATATGTATGTTCACTAGTGATGTGTCGCGCGAGACGTTCATAATGAACGACCCCCTTCTCGGAGCTGAGCAAGTCGCTCTTTTTTTTGTGAATGACTCACTCCGAGCGCCATTGCTCTGTGCTAAGCTATTCTGTACTATTGAATTCGCACATTTACAGAGCGCACACAGCACAGACCACAGAGGCACTAGTGAATTTTGCACGTACAAAGTTATCTTCGTTGAGTCATTTAATGTTGAATGACACACTGTAAGTATAATAGTACTAAGCTTACAGTGACTTAAACCATTCACATTGACGTCGTTGACAAAGATATAATATTGTAACAATAAACATTATTATTGTTAAGCTTTTATTATTTATTATTATTCGAAATGCGAATAATATAAGATAAGAATCATATTAAAATGAGCTCAGAGCAGAATGTGTATTGTGCTGTGCAATGCTTCGTGACTCCTGAGCATGGCATGATGACAGTTCACACCTCTGCAGTAGTGCGTACTGTCTATTGTCGCTCTTTTGAACGACTCCCACTGAGCGACTATTTTTAGTGAACGGAGCGCATGGAGCCAGCTCCCAATAAAGAGTCATGTGGACACATCACTAATGTTCACAATCCTTTCGCAACCCAGTATTAGCCTCCAAACATCACACTTAAAAATCAAACTAAACACCACACTCGGATTCAGTGAGCTTCATAATTATTTCTATCAATTGTTATTCTTTCGGAAATGTCTTATTGAGGTTTTTTGATATATTTAGATAACAGGTTTAAATTTCCAATTTTATTTTACAGGCACAAATTTCTGGAAAAATACTGACACGACTTCTAAAGTTCGCTGCACACGAGGCTGGATTTGCCGCTAGGTTACTTACTAGATTTCATTACTAGTTTCCTAGCGCTGGTTTTCTTAATTGCTATTATGTGCTCGCTTTACAAGCTTGCTCTGCAGGTAGATTCGGTACGCGCGCAGTGATAGAACGGTAAGAAAAGTCCATGTTTATTTTCTCTGAACAGAACACACCCTATGGCATAGTGTTTGTTTGTGGGCGTTTGTTCAAGTCGCCCACGTGACAAGATACTTCCTGATTGGTTCTTGCTCATACCTAGCAAGCAAAATAGCCTCTGTTCTAATTTAACGCTTTGACGGACACTTAAAAATTCAGTTTTGTTCCAATTTTGACACTATAATTTTTTTCATATGTTTGAAATTGAATTACTTTTATAAGTTGTTATGTTGTGACAATATTGCCTTAGTAGATATTTGTACGGTGACACAAAGCACACAGGGTATGTATTCTACACTAGAAAATATACTGCTACACCCGTCTGGCTATAAAACGTTCCGTAGTATACGACTGCTTCAGCCATCGTGTCAAACTTTTGAAGTTTTGTTTATGACGGTCTAAGCCGGTTTGTCCGTCAAAGTGTTAATCTTGTGAGCGAGCAGGCGATCCCGCAGTGACGTCATTTTCAGCTTCGTACCCAACCTACCGACCAGCAGAACTCCAAGCAGTGTTTCTAACCCCGTGTGCACCGGCCTTAAGCCTGAAACTTTCTTTGTACGCATCGACTGTACGCACAAACACCTTATGAAAACTGAATATCAGAACAAACTGTTGAGTGTTGACAGTACATAATTTACAGAGCAGAGCAAAAATCAAATTAAAAGAACGAATGACATAATGTGATTATGAAAACACAACTTTGAATAATTAAAACGTTCCCCAGTGTAGGCCAGTGCAAAATAACACTGTTGTTGTTGTTGTCATAACCAAGGTTGTCAGATTTAACCGAAGTAAGGTGGGACAAGTGCATTTCTTTTTGATGTGAAAACTTCTATATAAGCACGTTAGGCGATTTTTGAATGGCTAAAATCGTATGAATTTTCATCACCAACATGCTAATATTAACAGTATATTTGTAGTTCTTTGACTTGGCCAACAGTGAAAATATAGATTATATTTGTGTGTAATATACATACTGGCGCGCAAGCAGCCAGTACACAAATACACAAATAAGTTACCCTACTGTAAGATAGTTCTTACAGTGAAGGAATTTTAGTGCGCTCAGCTATAGCTCTTTAGTTATTGAACATTTCTGATTTATTTTAAATCTGAAATAAGGAACAAATTAGCTTTTATTTGGGCACTGAAATTCAGCGAAATCAAAAAATGTCTTTTTGGAGAAAAATGCTTAAACGTGAGTAAAATTCTCACTTTCCTGTGGAGTGCTTTTACAAAACGCAAGCTTTTTTCCTAAATAATACGTAAAGTATGTTCATAAATCAAAGAGGTTGTACAGTCACAGTAACAATCAATGCAACTTTGCTAAAATCCAAAAAGAAATGACGTGTCTCCTTATTTTTATTCGAATTTCCAGTCGACACGAATTGTTTAATACTTTCCTGTCAACTAAAAATATGTTATGCCGGCACTTCACATGGCTATTTGTATTTGTGTATTTGGCAAACAATTACCATGTGTGGACAGTCTATTTGACAAAGTGTTAGCCTTATTTGCCTATTTGACGAATAAGGCCAATACCAAATACGTGTTACCGTGCGCTTGTCGGTTTTTCGAGGCACGTCAAAGGAGTCAAATAGGCAAATACGCAAATAAACCGGCCACACAATGGCCATATTCAGAAGCGCACGCACCATGAACCTGTACGGACGTGCAGTATTTTTGTGTCTGTGCTATGAGCGAGAACTGGAACAATTACCTACTATTGAAAATGAATTGGGACAATGAAACAGTGCTAAAATTCCTGGAATTTTGAACCTTGCGTTCTGCTGCCAAATATTTGTGTGTTTGTTATTTGACTGCCTTGTGTGGATGGTCGTATTTGCCTCTATTTGCATGTTTGCCTTGAACGTCATATATTTTGCCAAATACAACAAACATCAAATAGCGAACACAAATAGCCATGAAGAACACCATAAAATTAAATAATGAGCGCTGTTGCCAAATTTTCCAATCAGCCAATCAGACAGTTGTAACGAAGATCTCGTCGACCGCAGACGCGTTCTGGTCAGACAATTTGTATACAGTATTTATTTACGTAAACAATATTTAGGTTTATTAAAGATTTTTAATTGTTTTGATTAATACCTATACATCGTGTAAATATAATATTAAAGCGTTAACATTGAATTCAAATACAGCGTTTTTGTGTTATTAATTAATAACCTCAAAATTGTCACTTTCCTGTGTATGAATTTGATTCCTTCATAATAAGAACCAGCCATATAGCAATCCTTATTAACACGCGCCCTCTGTCTTCGTGGAAGGTTATACAAAACAACTGTTATTACATAGTTTTATGTTTTTACTTCTGTACTTGCCTATTTTACTTTTTAGAATGCAGGTCTAAGAACTGCTACATTACCATCAAAAATCATATTGCAATTGCAAAAATAAAAAAAGAAAAAAACGGTAAGTAGTTTGAGTACGACCACCACAAGCTCTTACACAGGCACGTTGTTGTTTAATTCATGTAAATACTGCAGGCTTTTTAACCGTGACATTGATGTATCGACTTTATAATTGAATAAATTCACTTTGCATGCACCAACTCACGACCAAACCAGGCTTATATAATGTAGTACCGTATATGTTAGGGTCATAGTATCTACATGTTAGCTCCACATACTCTCTGTACATATTATGTAGGTATATATTGTACTATATTACTGGTAGTTGGTACCATTGCACTGGCACTGTATCTGTTTCTCTACAAATGTAATACACTTCATTCTAGTTAACTAATGATACATGTTCACGTGTTCACTCATAGACGTTCTCAGACTCTCTCACCGTAGCTAAACTGTTTCACTGACTTAAGGACGTAGTCCTATGTTCAGGCTCGTTTTCAACCGTTATTTCAGAATTTTTTTTAATATCAAAATAATGTACGATGTTTTCAATTTTGTTACATGTTTTTACTGACATCGTAAACTAAGAAAAATTTTTTTTGCTTAATTTTACGCCATTTTATGACTGTTTTTTTAACCTAAAGTAGACAACTTTAAATGGAGGTGGGTGGGTAGCGCGGGTGATAACGTCACTTGGAGTCATCGGAATTATAAAAATTAAATTGGTTATTGTTTCGTAGGCTTGCGGCTCTATCCCGTACTAGAAATAAACATTTTTATTGATAAATAACAAAATGGCGGGTTTTAGAAAAAAAACGAGTAAATCGTGATTTTTTCGTTGAAAATCGCTTAAAAAAAATAGAATTAATTTTTATAATTAAGTAATTCTAGTACCGGACGGAGCTATTGTTGTGTAGAATACCCTGTGCAAAACTGAAAGCAATCGGTTGTATACAATTGTTTCAATTACCCGCGCCGCTTAGAAAAACGTAGTTTTGAGAAAAACGCGTTTAAAGTTTTAATTTAAGATTTCTTACAAAAAAATAAAAATGAATATTTACACTAATCAGCTATGCCTGGTGTATAGTAAACCTTCCGTTTCTTCAAAGGCATCATTTTCTGCTAATTTGTTTGCTCTACTCTGCGAAATTATAAGGGTAACGTGATAACAATTGAGGTAAAAGTCTTACCGTAAGACCGTTGCTGCTCTCGACTATAGGCTGTAGCTTTGTAAATCATATCATATTTCATTATTTATCATATTAATATTATAAATGCGAATGTAAGTTTGTTTGTTACGCTTTCACGCAAAAACTACTTAACCGATCATCATGAAACTTTGCACATACACTCTTGAAGGTATTAGAAGTAACATAGGATACTTTTTATTAAAAAAAAATAAAAATTTTTTACGAAAAATAAGAAAGGGTTGAAAACATTTTTTGGGCCCAAAAATACCGAAAAATTTCTCCGAATCGTTTCAAAATTGAAATTTAACCCTTTAGTAATGATTAAAATGTGCTATTAAAATTTCATTAAAATCGGCCCGACAGGACCGGACTTACAAATTTTATGAAAACGAAATATTATAAATGCGAATGTAAGTTTGTTTGTTACGCTTTCACGCAAAAACTACTTAACCGATCATCATGAAACTTTGCACATACACTCTTGAAGGTATTAGAAGTAACATAGGATACTTTTTATTAAAAAAAAAAATAAAAATTTTTTACGAAAAATCATATCATATCATATTAATATTATAAATGCGAATGTTTGTTACGCTTTCACGCAAAAACTACTTAACCGATCATCATGAAACTTTGCACATACACTCTTGAAGGTATTAGAAGTAACATAAGATACTTTTTATTAAAAAAAAATAAAATTTTTTTACGAAAAATAAGAAAGGGTTGAAAACATTTTTTGGGCCCAAAAATACCGAAAAATTTCTCCGAATCGTTTCAAAATTGAAATTTAACCCTTTAGTAATGATTAAAATGTGCTATTAAAATTTCATTAAAATCGGCCCGACAGGACCGGACTTACAAATTTTATGAAAACGTCATATCATATTAATATTATAAATGCGAATGTAAGTTTGTTTGTTACGCTTTCACGCAAAAACTACTTAACCGATCATCATGAAACTTTGCACATACACTCTTGAAGGTATTAGAAGTAACATAGGATACTTTTTATTAAAAAAAAATAAAAATTTTTTACGAAAAATAAGAAAATTGTTTGTCAAAATATGTGCAATACCTCAACCCCTGATATGCATGTCAAAAGTCGATTTCCATCTCAATCGCGGGCGTAGCCGCGGGTAGCGGCTAGTAATATTATAAATGCGAATGTAAGTTTGTTTGTTACGCTTTCACGCAAAAACTACTTAACCGATCATCATGAAACTTTGCACATACACTCTTGAAGGTATTAGAAGTAACATAGGATACTTTTTATTAAAAAAAAATAAAAATTTTTTACGAAAAATAAGAAAGGGTTGAAAACATTTTTTGGGCCCAAAAATACCGAAAAATTTCTCCGAATCGTTTCAAAATTGAAATTTAACCCTTTAGTAATGATTAAAATGTACTATTAAAATTTCATTAAAATCGGCCCGACAGGACCGGACTTACAAATTTTATGAAAACGAAATATTATAAATGCGAATGTAAGTTTGTTTGTTACGCTTTCACGCAAAAACTACTTAACCGATCATCATGAAACTTTGCACATACACTCTTGAAGGTATTAGAAGTAACATAGGATACTTTTTATTAAAAAAAAATAAAAATTTTTTACGAAAAATAAGAAAATTGTTTGTCAAAACAACCCCTGATATGCATGTCAAAAGTCGATTTCCATCTCAATCGCGGGCGTAGCCGCGGGTAGCGGCTAGTAATATTATAAATGCGAATGTAAGTTTGTTTGTTACGCTTTCACGCAAAAACTACTTAACCGATCATCATGAAACTTTGCACATACACTCTTGAAGGTATTAGAAGTAACATAGGATACTTTTTATTAAAAAAAAATAAAAATTTTTTACGAAAAATAAGAAAGGGTTGAAAACATTTTTTGGGCCCAAAAATACCGAAAAATTTCTCCGAATCGTTTCAAAATTGAAATTTAACCCTTTAGTAATGATTAAAATGTGCTATTAAAATTTCATTAAAATCGGCCCGACAGGACCGGACTTACAAATTTTATGAAAACGAAATATTATAAATGCGAATGTAAGTTTGTTTGTTACGCTTTCACGCAAAAACTACTTAACCGATCATCATGAAACTTTGCACATACACTCTTGAAGGTATTAGAAGTAACATAGGATACTTTTTATTAAAAAAAATAAAATTTTTTTACGAAAAATAAGAAAATTGTTTGTCAAAATATGTGCAATACCTCAACCCCTGATATGCATGTCAAAAGTCGATTTCCATCTCAATCGCGGGCGTAGCCGCGGGTAGCGGCTAGTATTTAATATTTCGGTCTAAATTTTTTACAGTATTTTCTCAATATATTATACTTACTAAAAATGTAAAAAAATCAATTCGTTTTTTCAAAACCCGAACACCAGACTACGTCCTTAAACATCCGAGGTCACAGAACTTGGTAGTTATAGATCAGTGCTGAAGTAATATCAAAGATAGTTGAACTTCGAGACACGGTCAGACGAGTCATCGTCATCTTGGCGCACGATTTCCGTAAAAATGTTTTAAAACGATATACAAGCATTTACCGAAAAGAAATTATTGAAATACGAAAACGTGCTACGAAAAAATCAACTTTTATTTAATACGAAAAAAATGTTACCTACTATAAAATAAACGTTTTAATCGTTAAATAAAATAATAATGCGTTTAACGTCCGTTTCTCGACTTTATGTCATAACAGACGCCATTCGCACCATTACTATTTTCGATCTATTGTATTTCCCGTTATTTCTACATTTTTTCAATTTCAACTAATTAATAGCAATGGGCGGATGAAGGAATTTTGGGATATTAGGATAAGGTAGACACATTTTGAGCACAGGAGTTTGACAGGTAATCGACCATGCCCTTGAATAAGGAACCATCTCAAAATTTATCTGGAATTCTTGAGGGAAACCATGGAAAACCTCAACAAGATGGCCAAGATGGCCGGTACAGGAATTAACGTTTCTCGGCAAGAGGCAGCGTGAAAAAGTCCCAGCCACATCTGCCCTTGCCGGGATTCGAATCCAGTACTTTCCGAGTGCGAGTCTAATTATGTCACCGCTACGGTACACTAGGTTTAATCGGTAAAATATTAATAAACATGGGGCTGGTTTTGCCGCTAGATTCCTTGCTAGATTTGGTTGCTAGATTTCAAGCGTGCTCTGGCGCTGGATTTCGTGGTGGCTTTCATGTGTTCGCTTCACACAATGTATGTTTTGAAGCTGACAGTTCGAACGTTAACAAAATAGAACGTTTATTGTCTCTATAAACAGAACACACACTATGATGCCATGTTTGTGGGTGTTTTCCCATGTCGTCCACGTGACAAGATACTGATTTCTGATTGGTTCTTGGTCAGATCCAGCAGAAAAGTAAGCACGAAAAATAGCCCGGGTTCTAATTTTGTAATCCAACTTGTAACCACGCACACGAGCCCTCAATGACGTCATTTCCATCCTCGTTAACCTGCGCGACAGGCAGCGTAAGTTCTAGCAACGATTCCAGCAGCAAAACCAGCCTCGTGTGAAGCGACCTTTAGTGAATTTCAACATAATTTATAAATAGTAGAAATGATTGCGGCATAATTGATTTTTTGAAACTGCGTCCTGTCTGGTTGGTTAGAGAAACTATGGCGGCTCAACCAGTTGTGCTGCCATGACAGCCTGGTGAGACAGAGCTCTTAACTGTTGAATATTCTGTTATTGAAGGTACCTATAGTTTTAATTGCCAATACTATAATTCATGTTTAAAAAAAAAAAATAATAAATTATAAGCAGATACGAAAATTCGATCTATTTATCATAAGACCTGAATCATATATCAGCTCGAGCTATGAATTTTATTCTGGCATATGTTGAAACCGCTGGAAGCACTGTTACTACTGTAGATTAACTTCCACAAACTATTTCCTTTTTGCACCACAACGCATGGCACTCTACAAGAGTATCTAATTTTATATTCATAGACGCGGAATAACAATTGTTACACGTCGTTGGAATAAAATGCAAGAATGCAAGAAACTTCTGGAAATGTTGACAATATAATTAATTCCGATTCTTTAAATGTCTGCTTATTGTTGCAGTTCCGGGCTTAGAATGAACGATGGAAAAATAATTGATCATGTTTTAAGGGTTAAAATTCATCATGTTGACAAATTATTTTCCAATGTGGAACGTATTTTAGATTAGATTAGATTAGATTTATTTGGGGTGATAAGACATATTGATATCTCACAAACACTGCGACCTGAAAGATCTTTTGTGCATCCCCTAATAGTATTATTCCCAGTCTGGTAGAACGTATTTACTGGTTCCCTTCAATTTCAGTGACTCAGAAAAATGTGATCGAAGTGATGCTTGTGGTAAACAGTTCTAAATACGTTGATTAAAAAAAAAAGAAACAAAGAATCAATTTTACCATTCCAACCCATAAGATGAATGGTACTACTCTGGGCGTCTGTTTGTCTGTGAACACTCTATAGGTCAAACAGATAAAAATCAAATTTTGGGAGGATGTTTGATATGCAAATATGAAGAGCCCTATTGGCTTATGGGAAAAATCGACGCATGCGCAAAAGAGATATATGCTAAAACGTTGTTTTTTATATAATAATGATATACTTTTCATAACGGTTTATTATTCAATTTATTTTTCTAAATTTTATAGTTTCAGAAATAATTAGCTATTCTTTTGTTTGTCTGTCAGAAAAAAATAGCTAAGTATGCTTTGGGTAATTTTTACACGACGTGGAACATATTGTGTATGAACCGAATAGCAAATATCATGTTTAAAATTAGCTATTACCCGCGTCACCTTACGCAATATCAGAAATTTTATTTTCTTTATTATACTGTATCAAATGTAAATATATTTGGAGTTGGAATGGTCCCGTCACCCAATTGGCTGTAAATTTTTCTTCTGGCATTTGGATTCATTGCCGCGTTTAAATTCCCCTGATTAAAACATTATATCTGTTACGCAAGGTAGCACAGTATGCATCTTTTCACGTGTCAATTAATACATACTACGGACTATTTCATTCCAAAATGCAATATGGCATCACCTTATGGGGCTCTGCTCCTGAGGCAAAAAGAGTATTTTTACTTCAAAAAAAAGCTATACGCATTATATTATGTAGAACAAACAAAATTGAACACTGCAAACCACATTTCCAAATGAATAACATACTAACACTACTATCCTTTTTTATATTTGAAAATCTAATTTATATAAAAAAAAAAACATAAACAAATTTCAAATTGTTGACAGTACACACGAGCACGACACTAGACAACGACAAGACATTAAAATTCCGTACTATAGTACTAATAAGCTAACAAATGGACCAAATTATTGGCCTTTGAAATTTTATAATAAATTGCCAAATGAGATAAAACATCTCCCTTTGAACTATTACAAACAAAAAATTAAAAAAATTCTTTTAGAAAACAGTTTTTACGATTTAAAGACTTTTTAAAAATCAAATTAACATGAACGTTAACTATTTTATTTTAAATTTTTTTTTACATAATATTGTGTGACGATTGTCAAACTTTGTATTCACTTAGTTGAGACAAAATAAATTATCTATCTATCTATCTATCTATATTATACATCAGAGAAGAGTTTTCTAAGACGATATCTCCCTCAAAATTAGGGCAGACACTTAAACAGAAGTACATTGTACTAAATCTCCCTACATGCATGTTTTTTCCGCACGGGAGCAAATTCTTTACGTTATACCACCTGTAGGTATTTAAATTCTGTCCAATTTATCTATAAGTTGATGACTTGTCTAAAAAATATAAATACAATGCCAAAATGTGTTTCTTAAAATGTTTAACCTATTCTCATAAATTATATTACATAACATAGTGTTCTATAATCTTAAATTAAGTCTTCTAAATTGGTATAAGAGGTAATTTTATTTTAAACAATATGTGGGTAACAGACAACAAACTTTCTATAGAGTTACGCTGAAAGTTTGCGTTTATCCGTATGAACTCTCCTCCTCTCGCGGTAGTGATTTACATTAATTTATGAATATTAATTAGTTTCTTACAAATTTTAAGATAGCAAGAAAACTGAGTTTAATTTTTGGGATACGCGAGGAAGTTAAGATTCTGAAGTTTTCATAATTATTCAAACCCAACCACTTGTAGAAGGTTCTAAGATTTTTTTTCACATAAAAAAGATATTTAATTAAAAAGATTAAATATCTTTTTAATTAGTCGGACACAACGGGTCTTTTTTCAATAATTTATTAAGGTTTTAACTTTAATTTAAATAGTTTTTTTTTTAATTTCCACCGACTAGTTTTGGAGAAATCAATGAAAACATATCATTCATCTACCGAAATATTTTTAAAAAAACCAAGTTTTTTATTTATAGTTGCCTTGGTGCTCGTACTACTTTAAGTAATGTTTGTTTGAAATTATTAAATTGAAATGTCATAATAACGAACTTAATATAAAAAGTGGGCATTTAAAATTTAGTTAGGTACCTAATTAAACAATGTCACAATAAGTTTTCAATATTTGCAATTTTTTTTTTTTTTTTTTTTGGCGGGAAATACTTAGAGGGACTCATAGCATATCTCGAGGGCTCAGCAGTGTGTAGAAGTACCTAAATGGAAAACAGTTTAAACATTTGTGACATTACTAGGTTTTAAATGCCGACTTTTAAAATTAAGTTCGTCATTATGACATATTAATTTAATAATTTCAAACGAATATTACTTAACAGGGGCAGCAGTAATAAAAAAAAGTCCCACAAAACTTGCTTATTTTTTAACGATCTTTTCAACAATACCACTTTCGACCTATCGTTCCATTTAAAATTCCGGAGTTCTGAACATTCTGGAGCAAACTAATAGGCAAGTCGACCTTTCCGGGGGAAAAAATATCACTATTCGATTCTTCATTAGGGCTTTTATAAAACAGATTTTTGACACAACTCTGTACGATTAACCGTTTTGGAAAAAAACGACCGGTACGGGTGGTCAGGGCCGGATTAACCTATAAGCAAAGTAAGCAATTTCTTAGGGTATCACGTCTCAGGGGGCATCAAAAATCAAAACTCAGAAATGAAAAAAACCTCAACAAGACCGTACGTCAACAAAAAAAAAATAGCTCAATAGAAATCCAATGCACAGCAGAACAATTTTTATTGGACCAATTTTTCTCAGAAGAGTTCTATTCAGACGTTAATCAAAGATTTGAATTTTTACTGGAATTCTATCCGTAATTTTGTTTGCCTTGCAACTTTTCCATTTATTTTTTTAACTTCGTTATTCAAATAAATTAAATTCTGACTTAACTTTCTCTATTAGAATTTTAAATTGATACTGTTCGAAAAATAATCGATCAATTGAAGCGATATTTAAGATGGTTTTTTTTCTCTGTGTAGATTAATCATTTGTTTCTGTGTGAATATACAATCTAATGTTCTACATGACAGGGAGTTTGACAACAACATTAGACTGTGTAAACACTGTAATTATACGATCACATCTAAAGTTATTATCAAATAGTTTGCCAATGTTTCTTGCAACCCAGTATGAGTTCAAGTTCATTTGAGACCGACCCAGAATGGATTATTCAATCGACCAGTAGTAGATCTTATAGATATAGATTTTATAACATAGTGTTGTTGCTAGGTTGCTACGAATATTTTACTTATCAAATCAAAATCTTATCAATCTTTTACAATTTAGTAACCGAACTTCGAGCATAGCAGTCTATTAATAAACAACTGATCCCTCAATCAATCTCACGACGAGGTGGCGTGCTTTATTAGTTAAATCAAATCTCAGCGCTGTTTTCTCGGTTTTCTCGATGTAAACGCCCCAAGCCATTGAGGGAAAAATCAAACAAAACTTAAATAATGTGGAATATAGTATTGCGAGTTTGTGAATATTTAGCTTTATTCGTAGCAAAATATTATCTAACCTTGTATATCTATTTGCTGTTTTCGTCTCTTTAACTATTTTTGCAACGCTTTTCAATATATTTTATACTGAAAAATGTCAACTGTTAATAATATAAATAAAAATTCAAAACGTATCAGGACATTTTACGGATTTTTGAATGGCCATTTGATATAGGTATATGTTACGGTCTATACCCGAATTCGATCAATGACCGAAAAAAATGCGCAAAACTAGTTTTGATCAAAGAATATTGCCCAAACCTGAAATCTTAGATTTAAACGGGTATATTGAGTGTTATAAAATGAGCAAAACTAGTTTTGCGCATTTTCAATTGGTCAAAACTAGTTCTGTCCATTTTTGAACGGACAGTATTAGTTCTGCTTGTTTCATTCAATCAACGTTCGAACCCGAACAAAAGTATGGTCTAAAGCACACTCGTTTTTTTTTCAATACATTTCAATAAAATCTTGGCTTTTTGTTTTAAATCTTGACTTGAGTGTTTTTTTACTAATATTTTTCGAAAAACAATCGTCATTACTCTTGGTCACTAAACTAGTTTGCGGCTGGTTATCAAAGTGTGGTGTTTGAAAGTTATCATCGAACGTGACGTATGCTGTGTCTCGAATAAAAGTCTAAACCAAAAGCTGTAAAATATTGGTAAACGAAGAAACAGCACTCGATTCGTTCGATCATAAATTTATGTCATACATAGTTTAGTTACACTTTATGTGGTTCAATGTTGTGTGCAAGGCAACAAAATGTATAAAAATCATTCAGCGAGCGCCATGAGGGAAATCGTTTGACTTTATTTTTCAGTCGCGCGGTTTCTCTACTTGTATGAGGTGCTTTGAAATGAATATAAAATCTCACGTATTGTATACGAACGATTCAGAATCGTTTCAACTTCACGACACGATCAATTTCATAACAAGCTTTCTATACAGTAAAGCAAATTTACAGAGATTAAAATATAATTTAACTGCGAAAAAATATACAGTTAAACTTCTTTATTGTGAACGTTGGATTAATTTTTTCTTTCTAAAAATCAAAGTGAAACTTCTTATCTCTAAATACTATACTATTTAGAAATAAGAACAGACGCTGATCTCGACTTTGTTTTATATATGAAACAAAGTCGATAACCGCCTCTGTTTATTTGTTCGCCTAGTTCTAAATTTAGAGAATTTCTTCCGAAAGGTTTATGTAATACATTCACATTAAATTTAAATCTCGTTGTTTTGTAATCAAGTCGTAAAAGATGCTTTCAGGGTGCTTACATGGCTTACGTTGGCTAAACCATAAGAGATACATCAAATTAATACACTACAGAATTGTGGGTTTTAAAAAGGTCTACAAAAATGTCTGCCATAGCATATGTCTATCTTCTAAGGATGACCTACAGAAACCATTTTTAGTTTTCAAAAATTTTATTAAAACTAATTAATTTTTATATATAACATAATATTGACCGAGGTGGTATTAATCCTTATCCATTTAACTATGCGTGTTACCTTAGTCATTTAATTTCAAAATTGACCTTTAAACCATATAATTAGAAGATATCACAGATAGATTTAAATAATTACTCGCAACAAAATAATTTATGCTTGGAGAGACTTGCGAAGCTATTTTGACCGACACAGTAGTAATCCTGATCCAAAGAAACATGTCAGTAAGAGGAACGCAGGACCGACCGCTAGTTCAGTTATGTTAGTGTTGCTCGCCCCTGTTAGGACGACTATAGACTCCATAGAATGTTCCAGACCACGGCAACAACAATAATGGAAAGCAGGTTAAAACCCGACCATCTTGGAAATGCCTGGAGAGTGCGATGCACGTCAAGAAAGGTTGAGATGCTTCCAGAACATTCTATACGCGGGGGACGAAGCTATAAAATGCAAGCGGAGTGGTTGGCAAGTCAGTCAGTTGGTTAGTTGTTCGTGAGTTGATCATGTGCTCGGGCGTTGCGACATAAATGATACTGTGAAGATAAATAAACTTTTGTGTGTGTAAACCATTGACTGTAATTATATAAATCTGGTTTTACATAAATAACTTTTTGTAAATAGTCGTGTGAATATAGTTAATATACAAGTGTGAATAAGTGTACTAGATAAACTTTGTTGTGTTTGTGTGTTGTAAATATTTTGTGTACATAATTTAGTGACTCTATATTCTCTGTTATTCAGTCTTTTATTTTATTATTTGGAACTGTCGTTATTTTATTTCTGTAACGTTATTATTTCTGTTATGTTAAAGAAGTAATATAACGAGCTGATCAAGAAAGTAAAGAAAAGTGCCAGAAAAGATAAACGAAAATATATAGATGAGCAGGCAAGGAAAGCGCAAACAGCAGCAGAATCTAATAACAGCAAGGAACTATATCGCGTTGCAAAACAGCTAAGGTTCACCCAGTTTTCCGCAGATAAGCCAATATAAGACGCTCAAGGCCAAATGTTAGTAGTTGAGGAAGACCAAATAAAAAGATGGAGAGAGTATTTTGGCACAATTCTAAATGTAAATGAGGACACGGATAGGAAAGAAACAACTTCAAACCAAGAAGAGTACCATGGAAACCAAGAAATAGATGATGCAATGAATTGTTCACCAACAGAATTGGAATTACGAGGAGCAATAAGTTGTATGAAAAATAATAATGCCCCGGGTCAAGACCAGATATCTGCAGAGATGCTCAAAGCAGATACTGACAGGTCGGTAAAAGTGTTATACCCCTTATTACAGAAAATCTGGAAAACTGGTGTAATACCTAATGAGTGGAGAGAGGGCACAATAGTTAAGATTCCAAAGAAAGGTGATAGATCAGACTGTAATAATTGGAGAGGAATAAAGTTACAATCTATTCCTAGCAAAATATTAACATCTATAATTTATAACCGCCTAAAAAATAATATGACACTTCCGGAAAGAAATGAACAGGCAGGCTTCCAAAGAGGTAGATCTTGCGTAGACCATATCAACACACTTAGGATTATTGTGGAGCAAACCGTAGAGTATGGATCCTCACTTGTGTTAGTATTTATAGATTTTGAAAAAGCGTTCGACAGTTTAAAACGGGAGTTCGTGTGGAAGGTACTGAAAGAGTTAAATATACCAGTCAAAATTCGAAACCTTATTATGGAATTGTATAGAGATGTACGATGCAGAGTAGCTAGAAGACTGGAAGACCTAGACTATGCAGATGATGTCTGCCTTTTGGCAAATAATAGCGCGCATATGCAAGCAGAAGCCGCGTATCAATATAGATAAGACAGTCGCTATGAAAGTCGATAAGGTGAGTCGTCAACAGTTGGTAATAAAATATATACCTATTAAAGAAGTGGAAGAATTTTGTTATCTGGGCAGTATAATTAGCAATGATGGAGGAGCAGAAGTGGATATAGACAGTAGAATCAAAAAAGCATCCCAAGCGTTCGGAAGTTTAAATCGTATTTGGCATTCAAGTATGATTTTTGAAAAAACGAAGTTACGTATTTTTAACTCGAATGTAAAATCGGTTCTTCTATATGGATCTGAAACCTGGAAAGTGACGAAAGCCATAACAACTAAACTGCAAATCTTCATAAACAAATGTCTCAGAACAATCCTCAAGGTGAAATGGTATGAACACGTCTCGAACAACGAACTTTGGAAACGTGCATGTCTTGAACAAATCTATGTAACTATAAAACGTAGAAAATGGAATTGGATAGGACACACGCTACGAAAGACAGATGACGACATAGCAAAGAGAGCCTTGGATTGGAACCCACAGGAATACCGAAAAAAAGGCAGACCAAAAATATCCTGGAGAAGAACTGTTCGTGAAGAAGTTATGGAACAAGGAACTACCTGGCTTCAAGTCAAACGTATGGCAAAAGATAGGATTAGATTTAAAAATTTAGTAGAGGCCCTATGCTCCACTTAGGAGTAAAAGGAATTTATTATTATTATTATTATAAAGAAGTACGCTTTCGTATGTGTGTTTAACTGTTTTGTTAAACATTTATTATTGTAAATAAATAATTTCCACCACGAATGAGAACAGTTTCGTTACATTACAATACTTTTAAATCATCTATATATGATACGTATATCCTCGCAGCGAATATAATATGTGAGACTAGTCACTACTCACTTCCATGCAGTGATTTGTAAGAGATACATTGTTTTATTTTGGAATAATGTGAAATTGCATTTCCCGTTCCGTGACCGACCGATGTTAGAACTTGTGCATTCGGCTCGACGTAGCGGCTCGATGCAGTCGTATCGATGCGGTCTGCCCGCCACCATATTATAACATGGCATCTTAAACTACGATATCATATTATAGGAAGATATTTTGTATGTAGAAAACGTTCCAATTACACGAAGCATATGCTTCGAACTGCCGTTATACCGTTAGTTTTAGTGACCGCTGACCACCGACCAGTAGAGTCATACACTAATGCGATCGTGACATTTTTATATAAGTAACTTTTACATTTCTTTTTAAACGTACGTCCCCGAAGACACCTTAGTGTAGTTGATAGCGTGCTAGACTCTGAACCAGGCCGTCGTAGACTCTTATTCCACCTCTCGATATTTTGTGATAATGTTTTAATCCCGCTTATATTTGAGGCTATCTCACAGTCTTTTGTATACCTAGGTATATGTGCGTACTTATTACATGGACATATTCTAATAGAATGAGCCTTTTTCCTGAAGAACAAAAATTTCTCACTAGCAGCGCTTGTAGGGGCATAAATCTGTAAATATTGATGCATTAAAAACATGTTACTTCAGTGTTGTGTATCCAGGGACAGGTTCTTTTTATTTTTTGACAATAATTTCGTCCATTCACTTTTAACATAAATTTTATTCTGCTGTTTAAAACTAAAAACTATTTTTACATTTTTAACACTTACATAAAAAGACAATTTGCTATTATGCAATACTTCAATTTTTAAATATCATTACACTCAGTTGTATCCAATCCACGCTCAATTATGGAATTGTATGTTGAGGAAACTCCACGCGTATTGGCGTAATACTTCTTATGCAATTAAAAACTAAAACCCGACTACTGAAAAGTATGAAACAAGAAAATATTCTCATCTGAGGATAGCCGTAGTCGTATGCCTCATATAATATATGGTCATAATATGGCGTCCTCTAGATGTATAGCGTGACGCACTTTACCCTAAAGCTTATGATCGCTTATTATATGCTAAAGACCCCAATTCTATACCTCTAAAATAGTACAATCAATTAGCGGCTAATGAAAAAATCTATTAATAGCTTATTGTGTTTCAAATGGACCGACAAGCATCTCTTAATTAAGCACACCTTTTATTCCATTCAGGAATTTTTTTCTACCACGATGTAATTTTCTGACTTATTGTACACATTAATTATGTCAACGGAATAAATAAACTTTTTTATTATTAACATTTTCCTATCTCCATTAAAGTTTCGTGCGGTGATGAATTCCAATATGTGGACAAAATGTTGTTTAAATCGATCTCTCAGGAAAAAGGTTTGTTGAAAATATTCTTTTTTGACGTGATAACGTCTTATAAATTGATGAATCACCAATCTTATAAATTGATAAAACACTGGCTGCATGCACGAAAAAGTGTAACGTTCCTAACGCGTAACGTTCCTAACGCGTAACGTTCCTAACGCGTAACGTTCCGCCTGACCCTGTGCGTGCTTTTTGCTAATTTCTCGCTCAATTTAAATCAGATCGGTTTGAAACCAGTCTTAAACGAAAGAGGAGAACATTTTACATAGATTTCGTATAACAGAATTTGCCTAAACAGTTTTTTTATACAAATTTATATAGAAAAATAGCTGTATATATGCAATGTTGTCTAATGCATGGCGCGACGAGGTCGGTCGTCTTTGTTTGCCGTACATGGAAATTAGAAGAGAACGTATGTCTTGTCTTAACATGAAAACGGCTGCATTTCTAATGTTTATTTTTTGACATTAGTATTTTGTGAAAAGCAAAGCCTTCTAAGTTAACTATTGGAATAACTAATTATTATTAGAACATAATACTTTGTAAGTAAGTTGCAAACGTCACTTTTGACATTTCTTATCATTCCGACACCAAGGATAAGCGGATTGAAACCAAATTTTGGGAGGATGTTTGATATGCAAATATGAAGTGGCCTATTGTTTTTGGGGAACATCGGCGCATGCGTAAAAGAATATATCTCTTATAATGATGTTTTATATAATAATAATATAGTTTTTAAAACGGTTTTTACTCTATCTATTTTTACTAGAAATTTTTGTAAATTTTTTGGGGAAAATCGGCGCATGCGCAAAAGAGATACATGCCATAGTTGTTTTTTATATAATAATAGTATACTTTTTATAGTGTTTTATTATTCTACTTAATAAAATTTACCTAAATTTGAAGCGAAAGATGCAATATCATAGATTCGAATTATTATAATTATTATATAAATTTAGGTTATGTATTACGGAATACGTTATCACGTAAAACTATCGTCCGTAAACCGACTTTACAAACAACCAATTTTTTTTTTATATACCTTACAATAAAAAAAACGATCAAGTTTAAACGTACTTCATGCGCCGAGGGTTCCGTACAGTATTCGTTTTGGTTAACCTTTATCAACCACTTTGTATATTATGTTATTTGCAATAGCCGAAATCGGCCACTGCCCGAAATTTTTGCCCACAACGCGTTGCGGGTAAGGAAATATACTCACAAAGCGTTTTCTATTAGTTTTTGCGGGGCATGGGTAAAATTAAACGCTTACAACGCATTGTGGGTAAATGCCCGTACCCACTACACGAATTAAAAGTTTTTAAAGCGTCGCATCGGTTTGTGGGCATTCCAATCTACTCACGTCGCGTTGTGAGCGTCTCAAAGGCAATCCGTGCAAGAATAAGTAGAGCCTGGAAGAAAAACTGTTGTGAATTTTTTGATACATACTTTCATATTTAAATTAACTCAGTGATTATTAGGTATTTAGATACTATATATGTTTTTTGGAGTTAAAACTTTATTTTTATTATTATAATATATGATATTAATGGTATTATTAAAAGCTATTAGAAAAATTGTATTATTATTATAACGCATCGTGTGTAAAGAGACGCCCACAACGCGACGTGGGTAGATTGGAATGCCCACAAACCGATGCGACGCTTCAAAAACTTTTAATTCGTTTAGTGGGTACGGGCATTTAACCACAACGCGTTGTGGGCATTTAATTTTACCCATGCCCCGCAAAAACTAACAGAAAATGCTTTGTGGGTACATTTCCTTACCCTCAACGCGTTGTGGGCAAAAATTTCGGGCAGTGGCCGATTTCGGCTATTGCGAATAACATATACATTAAATATATAATACTGTGCCTATCAATACTTCGTCGCATATGACAAGTCGAAGAAAATTATTCATAAAAAAGTCATCGAGGAGTGCCGACGGAACTGAAAACTTAAAACTATGAAATAACCCTGGTTAACGTAATTAATTTAACTTTACTTATATTCATATACCCAGCACTCTACAGACATACTGTTAACATTAGCATGTCGGTAAAACGAAGTCATACGATTTTATCCATAAAAAAGTCACCTAAAAATTGATATTTTCATTAATCGATCAAAATTTTGCAACTTACATACAGAAAAACAGTTTCTGTTTCCAGTTCAGTGCCTTTTCATACCTTCAGAAATGAGATATGCCGCCGAATATTTCTTAAACTTTTCTGGAAATACAGTATAGTTTTACGGCCCAATAATTTTTCAATGACACTTTTTTATGATAAAAATCTGAGTAAAATATTGAAAAAGCCTTGCGAAAAAATAAAATATTGAATTCGTTATATCGAATGTCGCTACATGAAGAAGCTCATAACAGTGAAATACAATTAACACCACACTGAAATTGTTTTCAAAAATCCACGATTACGCGACATTTTCTATATCCCATATTATTATAGTACAATGCGACCGTCAGAATCATGAATCATAAACAAGAATATTTATAATATCAAATTTTAATTACGGTATTAAGGTCATAATATACAAAACAGTACAGTGTTTTTTATTGTAGTTGTATGAAACACACATTGTTACAGTTTAAATGCTATATGAGAAAAAATTATTTTCCAAACAATGTAACTATCGGGACTTAAACCCGAAACTTACACTATCGCGGCGGATGACTTATTAGTTAATCCACAGTGACACACATGAACAACCAATCATTCTAATATTAAAGCATATTTGCAACTGTATTTCACACACTCATGCCCATATAGAAGTTACTAATCTTGGAACAAATTTATTCATTAGAATGAAATTTACTTTCAAATCACCTATCAAAGTATCAGGTAGAAACGTTAGTGAAAGAATAAATATACACTGCACTATACTCCTTGCTCTTTTTGTTGAATTTTTGAAATTCACACAAAAATTCGACCGATGGCGTTAGTGTAAATGTCAAAAAAAGTTTTACTAAATAATATGTTTTATCCTAACCCAATTGCACACAAAACTTCCACTAACTTTAATTATTTACAACTGTACATTTCAGAAAAGGTTAAAAACAACACATAAATAAATTCACAAGAGCAAACTGCAGATATAAATACAAATGAACCGAAAAAATAACTACTTACGTTTGGTGAATATGGCCATCAGAGAGCTAATTTTTACATTAGACATCGTAGATGAACCGTCACTCGAACGAGAGCGACTTTATGTCACGACGGTGACATTATTTGGAATAAAAATGTTTCTCATATGTAACAATGAATGTTTCATACAACAATAGCAAACACTGTGCTATATAAATTAGTAACATTTACTGATAGGAATTTGGAAAAAATTCCGTGGCATAAGGATCGAAAATGAAGCATTACTGAAATGTTTTAAACTTGCATTAAATACTGACGTTTCGAAACGTTTTGTATCATCTTCAGAGTTTTCAAATGCTGTCACATGTTATTTGAAAAATCTGAAGATGATACAAAACGTATCGAAACAGCATTAAATGCAAGTTTACAAAATTTCGTTATTGCTTCATTTTCGATCCTTATGCCACGGAATTTTTTCCAAATACCTATCATTAACTTCAATGGATCTATTTATTGAATAGAGTCAAATTCAAGTAACATTTACATTAAAACTAGCAGCCCGGACCGACTTTGTTCGCTTTGTAGGTTGCCTTTAAAGAAAAACATATTAAGCTGCCGTGGATTTTTTAATGGAACATAGCCGTATATTTATCTGGCGTTGCCCGGAATTAACTGCCTCCTGTTACGAGATAATATATCTAAAATATAATGTATTACTTGTAAATTCACTAGAGTTCTATATTTGGGTGTATGAAAATATCGGTTTTCAATTCTCACGATATTAACAATACGTATTTCGCGAAAATGGGACACAATATGAAAATAGTTGGCAAAACCAAAAGTGCACATCCCGCAAGTTTTCCACTGTATGATAAAACAATAACAATTAAAATATATTTTTAATAAATTTAAAAAGATTTAAAAATTTAAAGAAATAAATAATTAAAAATTGAAAAAATATTTTTTTTAAGTTTGCAAAAATAAAAAAAATTAATAACTATAGGTACATAATATCTCTATATATATAAAATTCTCGTGTCACAGTTTTCGTTGCCATACTCCTCCGAAACGGCTTGACCGATTTTGATGAAATTTTTTGTGCTTATCCGGTATCTATGAGAATCGGCCAACATCTATTTTTCATCCCCCTAAATGTTAGGGGTAGTCCACCCCTAAATTTTTTTTTTATTTTTTAGACAAAATTTTTAATTTCTATTTTTTTATGATACAACATACAAAAATACATACAATCCTCAATTTTCACCCTTCTACGATCAACCCTTATTTTTTAATAGCCATTTTAGTAATTTAATCATTTTTCCTCTCCGGTCGAAAACTGATCAATCGTCATTTAATTAGTTATCCCCGCCAGATGTCTACAGGTGTCACTTCGCCAACATCTATTTTTCATCCCCCTAAATGTTAGGGGTAGTCCACCCCTAAATTTTTTTTCTTCCTTCCCCATTCGTTCTTTTGCACCGGGCACGACGGCGCAGCCGGAGTGCTCGACATACACACATATACGTCCATGTATATTTTAAAATAAATAAAATAGATAGATAGATGTTCCAATTAAATTGTTTTATTATTTCACTTTATACGTAGCGAAGCACGTACAGGGCCGCTAGTAATATATAATTAATATCAAGTGGAATAAAATAAAACAAAATAAAAAGAAAAAAATCAATGATCTCGTAAGGAATCGAACCCAGGACCTTGCCCTTGGGGATCCAACGGCATAACCATTACGCCACGGCGCCCTATTACGTGTAGTGGTGTTATCACGGTATAGAAGTGTAGCACTTGTTTTATGGATTACACTATATTTACACAGCAATTATTATATTGTTTTTTTAAACTATTAGCTGTCAAAAATAATAAAATAAAACTGTTTATAAAAATTAAACTACTAAACACATTTTAGTGAATTTAAATAGGGTTCTGGTCTGATAGTAAACAAAGTGAATAAAATATAACCCAAGGCAATCCGACCAAAATTGCGATCTGTAGAGTCGTGACGTACGTACATACGTACATACGTACAGACCAACCGACAACTGCTGTTTGTGATTTTCAATTACAATTTTAATAGTATTTATGAACTCGAATTGATTTAAAAATGGTTCTGTTTTATAGATTAGAATCTCCTCTTTTCAAAAAGCTTCAATTTGAATGGATTTCGTGTGAAATTAACTTAGATATAACTTCTTATATGAACGAAAGTCAGCTCTGACGCACAAAGCGATAATAAAGCACATACCGCTAGTTTAGCGGTATGTGCAATTCATCGTAATAAATACCAGCATGGTTTATGTCAAACAAACTAACTTTTGACGTAGGACTTTTTCTATGTTCGCGGGCTCCCTCACTTCGACTTAAGCCCAGGTTTTCTAAGATAGCGATACCGTAGTATAGCGGCCGTAATCAGTGGCGTAACGTGAAGTAATCTAGACGCGGGTGAAGTCGTATCAGCCTTTTCTTTTAGTAGGTACCTATTTTCAGTGATCCTGTCATATTTGTATGTAGGTTATATTTAGTAGAGTCTTGTAGGGTACTAATCTTACTATTTATTTAGCGTAGATAATATCTCCAAAATTTGACTCCCTGCCCTATTTTAACTCTTAGCACTAATTTGTTCGAGATTTGCTTTAAAGAGATAAAATAAACTTGAAGTCGTATTTTCCAGTTTCGTGGTACATTAGGTAATTACTGGTTATTTTTTTGTTTATATACTTAATTAATTTTCATTAACTAGTTACCTACTTAATAATAGGTAGGTATTTTGAAGTAAAACATAAGACAGATATAACAGTTAAATATAAATTCAAACACATTATAATAATATGTCAATTGTATTTACAATACAAAGTATCTTTTAAAATACAAATAGCCCAGACAAGCTCAATCTTTATTATGCTAATATTTATCTGATAGTTTGGTAGACGTGAAATGACTAAATCGGTGGGCGAAACGCATCTGAAGTTGGCCTCAGTCGACGTTGTCTACTCCAGTCTACTCTGATTAACATAATAATGGACGTTCACCAACCTGCTGACTGTGTACCGACAGTAAGAAAATAAAACTAATATTTCGCTATAGAAGATTTTTACTTTTTGCAACACGTTGTACGTACACACATCGCTTTCTCAATCGTATCAACATATTGTTGTCTAGGGAAAGCGGAAGCTTAATGTAGAAACATTTTCGTTTATATGTTGGTACATACATACATACATAACCTAACACCGAGAGCTATTTTCTTACAACATTGCACACAACAGTTGTATGGCATTGTATTTGTGTATATGTGTATACAGATATTGTCTGTATTTACGAATGTGTGCTTGGTTGGTACTCCTGATAAAACAGTTGAACGTGCAAAGGCGTGGCTTTGTAACGGCTCTGTCATTTGTTCCGTCTCACTGTCTAATATGTTCTCCAGAAGAGAATAGATGCAAATATATACATATATATAATGTGTAAATAAAATGGAAACATATCAAAGATAAGTACTACAATGTACTTTTTTCGATAATATAAATTAATGTTTAAGACTAGACTGCAAGGATCGCAATTCGCAATCTATAGATTCTGGTAAATTGACATTTATTAACTGACATTATTATACGAAAAAGTTAACCGATGATATTTTTTGCAAATATTTTCAAAATAAGTTATATAATTACGCAGCACTGCCCGGGAATAACAACCTTTGTTATGATAGTGTAATGAGATCATCCTAAATATTTTATGTCGGCATCGTGAAACTGCACGTCGTGTGAAGTCAGAAGTCGAATGACTTTCAACTATAGCTGTTTCACTGTTAATATGTATATGTAACATATCACAGTCGCGGGAGAAGACGGAATACCAGTCTAGCTCGACGTCACGATTTCATATAGAAAATTTGTATAGAAATGTATGCCAAAAAATAAATTAAATTAATCAACTTTGCGATGAAATAGTGAAATAAAACATAGCCTATAACATTTCTGGAATCATAAGACACACTTCAAAAAAAGTTTCATCCAAATTCGTCAAATAGTTTTTATAGTTAAATCCACTCAAACACACATAACATTCGAAGAATTTTAATAGTATGGATATTTATATGTAAGAAATTTTGCAGTTTGGCATTATTTATAAAAATACACCGAAAGAAACTGCTAAGTGTTTTGTTGGTAACAAAATTTTATGATATTGGCATCAGTGCACCTTAAAGCGCGATTATGCAGACAACAAGTAGGTAATACATTAATGAAAAAATACACCTGGTATATAAGCCAGAAGACATAAAGATAGACTGCGGTTATCGTTTTCTATTCTGCATGTTCTCTGTTTTACCTACACATTTTCTCAGTTACAATCTCATCCCTCCGTATACGATACTGCCAGGCGTGTAGTAGAAACAGTGCGGAGATGTCGAGATATAAGTTTGCGATTAATTTTTCGAACATACTTTACGTCTTGTGCAGTTTGTACTGTCAAAACTAGCTGCACCCGGCCACGCGTTGCTGTTGGCTCAATCTGGTTTAAGGACGTAGTCTGGTATTCGGATTTTGGAAAATCGAATTTATTTTTTTTACATTTTTAGTAAGTATAATATATAGAGAAAATACTGTAAAAATTTTAGTCCGAAATATTAAATATTTACAAAGCTATAGCATATAGTCGAGAACAGCAACGGTCTTACAATAAGACTCTTACCTTCTCTTACCTCTCAATTTTTATCACCTTACCCTTATACTCTCGCAGAGTAAAGCAAAAAAATTAGCAAAAAACGATGCCTTTGAAGAAACGGAAAGTTTACTATACACCAGGCATAGCTGATTAGTGTAAATATTCATTTTTATTATTTTGTAAAAAATTTGAAATAAAAACTTTAAACGCGATTCTCTCAAAACTACGTTTTTGTAAGCGGTGCGGGTGATTGAAACAATTGTATAAAACCGATTGCTTTCAATTTTGCACAAGGTATTCTACACAACAATAGCTCCGTCCGGTACTAGAATACTTAACTATAAAAATTATTTCTATTTTTTTAACCGATTTTCAACGACAAAATCACGATTTTCTCGTTGTTTTTTTTAAACCCACCATTTTGTTATTTATCAATAAAAATGTTTATTTCTAGTACGGGATAGAGCCATAAGCCTACGAAACAATAACCAATTTAATTTTTATAATTCAGATGACTCCAAGTGACGTTATCACCCGCGATACCCACCTACCCCCATTTAAATTTGTCTACTTTAGGTTAAAAAAACAATTATAAAATGGCGTAAAATGAAGCAAAAAAAATTGTTTTTTCTTAGTTTGCAATGTCAGTAAAAACATGTAATTAAATTGAAATGATTGTACATTATTTTGTTATTAAAAATAATTCTGAAAAAAGGATTGAAAACGAGCTTGAACATAGGACTACGTCCTTAATGGAAAAAAAAGAAATGAGAAAGCACACGTTTCTAATATGTTTAATTTCACAATATTTTTCGCTATTCCATTGTCTGTGCAGATATAGGGATTGTCTGGTTTGCCAAATATAGAACACGCAACATATAATTGTCCATGTGAGAAGAAATCTGTGTCTAGCACTAAGCCGCACAATTCTAAAGATTGGCCCCGAGATTTATGTTGATGGTGATTACAAACGCCAATCGAATTAGGAACTGCACTCTCTTAAATTCAAATGGCATACCCCCGGCACTTCACGTATGTTATTTTTATTATTATGTAACTACATACACATGTATATTATTTTTTTTGTTATGCTAATGGCTTCTGCCGAAGCATTTATTAATCAAGATAAAAAAAAATAGCATACCCGTTGGATATTGAAAATGCCAAGTGACACCAGCTGTCTTGAAGCATGCTGTTCGGCATGAGTTATTTTTGGTATTGCATGTGTTGCTGTTACGTTCAACAAATGGCGCTATCATTGCCGTGAAACATCTAATATAGCATGTCTTTTTCAATAAAAGCATGTTTTCACCTGTCACAGGTATGACATCTATATAATTGGATATAAAAATGTATTCGAATGCAACGTTGTGCCAAAATTTCAAGGCAATCGGTGAAGAACTTTCGGAGATTTAAGATTTTGAACAAACGGACATTTACATTTTTATTTATAAATATACAGGGTGTCCCTAAAAGGTCTTTACAAAAGCCTACCACATATTCTTCAGGCCAAAACAACTCGATACAAGCAAACTTACCTCAGTACAAAGTTGCTTAGTTTGGGCGCTAGACGGCTCTTAAGTTGCAATTTTCAAATCGTTTTTGTTTTATTACTTTGAAACGGCTCATGAGATTTTACTCAAATTTGGTACGTTGGCATAACTTTATTGGGCAATAAAACCCATATCATAATGATGAATATCATTCCATGGGCGTAGAACTTGATTTTTTCGATAATTAAACATCTAAAACTTCTACGCCAATGGAAAAAAATCAGTTTGACTATAAAATCTGGATCACGCGACTCATTTACTACAAAAAAGGTACTCTTGATAAAATTCGATTACTCTCATAGTTTCGACAAAATTTTAATTTTAGTAATTTAGAGCATAATTAAATACATATTAAAACTCAAGTACTCAATTCTGGATTTTCTTCAATACGGTCTAAAATATCTTCTTCGATTTCAGGAATCCTCACAAAACGCTGTCTTCCATAATCACCAGTTCTAGGAGCAACCAACCAACCAACATTTGCTGCAGTTGAGAGGCGTCTTCGGGAGACCGGTCATTTTGCTCCTAGAACTGGTGATTATGGAAGACAGCGTTTTGTGAGGATTCCTTGCAAAATTTGAAGTTTGCTTGTATCGAGTTGTTTTGGCCTGAAGAATATGTGGTAGGCTTTTGTAAAGACCTTTTAGGGACACCCTGTAGAAGATTAATTTTCATTTATACTAAACTTAACGATCTTAATTTGGCCTTTGTCTCTTTGATTTTAGCATTGTTTTGGGTATAGAAAACAAGTAAATAAATCTGTATATATTTTTAGTTCATACAACATTCCTGCTTCGTGTAAGTCAATTATTTCTTTTTTAAAAAATCTATAAAATTAATCATCCAAATCCTTAAATTTAAACATAATACTTCTATTTCGTCCTCACTTGGCAGCCTCAGACCAATCAGAAAATATCTTTATTAATTTGAGGTTAAACGTTGTCAAACGTATTTTGCCAGTTTCGGAGGAGACACTTTGCGTGGGAAGTTGAGACTAAAAACTTGAAAATACATGAGTAAAGTAGATATTGTTGAAAATACATAAGTCCGGCTATATAATTATTAAAAAGAAAGTTTCATTAAAATCGTATCTGTAAGTCTCTTGTTATAAACCAGCATACCCACTGAAATATATTATAATTTCAACTTGAGTCGTTGTCCGCATTCAGTGTCGGTTTAGCAGTTGCTAGATGAAGATGTGAAAAGTAAGTTGAAACTACCGCCAAAAAACTAGATAGTTCTGCGAACTAGTTTCACTCAGTGAAGGAAAAGTACCCATATATTTAATACCCTCTATATTGCTAGCAAAGATCGGGAGCAAGACTTAAACACTGCGGTGCAGACATTTATACGTCTGTCTGACTTATTAGACTCTGAGTCTCATGCGCATGTCCGTGAATAGATGCGCGTCAGATGCAGCATCAGTTTCCACATGGAACTAAGCTGTGAAAGGGAGGTGATTTGCTCTATTCTACTTACTAATTGCCCCACTACAGACGCGACACTGACGCACAACGGGTCAAGTAAAAAGAAAGAGATAGAAATAGTCCTTTTCTGTCTCACTTCATGGGCCACTCTTCCACTTACGGTTGTTCTGTTAAGTTCGGTTGAATTGTATCTATTACCCAATTGTGTAATACCACTATTACACAATTGCATAATGGAAACTACATAAAAAGGAGAGACGAATCTTGCATTTTTTTCGTTAATACTATTGTACTGTTTCAATAAAGTAAATACCTTTTCGCAACGAATTATAGTCTAAAGGTAGGTTTACACGAGACGTGAGCCACGAGCGTATTTCACGATCGCGTGGCTCACGGTTTGTGTAAACAGACAATTCGTACTTCACGATCGTGGTATTAGCGTCCACGAACCTGTCACGACTGACTCGTGCAATATCAAACCATGTTAGATATTTCAGTCGTGAAAGCTCAATCGTGGTGTACTGTTTGTCTGATTATGTATATCTTTTTATCATTTTGACTAAAAATACTTGTAATAACTTAAATTATTTTACTCAATTGAAAGTTATTTAATTATAATACATTTATTATTTTATTATTATATCAACGACTCCATCTTACTGAACTAAAATCATGTTAACGTGTAAACACATTCACAATTCGTGAGACGCTTTTGAAACCACGCTCGTGAGTCACAACTTACGCGATCGTGAAATATGCTCGTGGCTCACGTCTCGTGTAAACCTACCTTTAGTTTATTCTGTTAAACAGCACAACGGTCACTAACAATATAGAAGTTATTAAATATATGAACGTACCATGCCTATTTGATCTTTGGAACTGTTTTGCGCAAGTCCAATATTCGAAACACTTCTATAAGAACTTCTACATCCCTGCGAGAACACACAAATGTAGCGCGACATGAACTAGTGTGCCCCGTAAGAAGAACTGACAGCCAGTACTTGAAAACGTGTTTGATGTATTGCAAATACCTGTACATATGTCAATGCGAATACCCTGAAAACGCACGTAAAGAAATTTTCCACTAAAATAAATAAACAAAAATAACTGTTTTCAGTCTCTTGCCAATTTAGACTGTACATTTATTGAGTTTTATAATCTGTTTTTAACTTCTTGTCCGAAATGAAAGTCTTGGTTATTGCAAAAAAAGACAATATATATAGTGTAAACTCCAAATAACGTCACTCGATATAACGACAAACTGTTGAAATGTCAAAGTCGAAATTACTTAACTCTAGTTGGTTTACCTTGTTATTGAGATATTAACGTCTAAAAATCGGCATTTTTATCACTGACTGACTGACTTACTGACATATATATCAAAAACCTAACCCACTTTCAGATGGCCTAGAAAATTCAAATTTGGCGTCCAGCTAGGTAATTGTGTGTATTTAACGAAAAAATACAGAAAACGGTGAATTTTTAAGATTTGAAATGTTTTCCAAGCAATCGATTTTTATTAACACCTAGCGCCTTTCAAAAAAGAAAACTATAGGCATGGGGAAAAATTTTAATTTTACAAATCACTTTTAAATGATAAATAATAATAATTTCTTGACAAAAAGTACTGATAATCCATCAAAAACATAAATGTGAAAAAGGGAGTCAAGTTAAATATTCAATACAAAATGAATTGAGCTAAAAAGGTGCCAAGTTTTCACTTGGCAAGTTTACAAAATACAGATTTAAATACAAACACAAAATTTAAATTTTATATACAAAAAGTCCTGAAACACCTGAATATCCCAGAGAGATTAAGTTTTTTTGAAAAAATGTAGCGAACGAAAGTAGCTCAACTCGTTGTAATGTATTTTCGGTCACAAAATTTTTCTCCTAAGGAGGTGACCCCCGAGGGGGGCCGGGGATAATTCCGAAATTTTAAATGGCAACCGCAATGTCTTTTTTTGCCCGAAGAACTCGACCCAATAAAAAAAATCGCGGTTGCCATTTAAAATTTCGGAGTGACCACTCCCCCCCCCCCCGGGCAACTCCTTGGAAGGAATTTTTGTGACCGAAAAATGCATTACAACGAGTTGAGCTACTTTCATTCGCAACATTTTTTCAAAAAAAACTTAATCTCTGATATATTCAGACGTTTCGGGACTTTCCGATCACTCGGTGTATAGATAATTGCAAATTTATTTTGAAATAAAACTTTTTACAATTTTATATTTCACTGTCAGTTTTAACATTAAGCATACTGAATAGCGCCATTACGAGTTTTAAAAGAGTCAAATTTCGAATAGTCAACGTCATAAAATTAAATAAAAACTTAACTAAAACATAAAACGAATTATAGTTTAAAAATTATTTATTTTAGTCGTTAATTGGTAATTATCGTGATCGTTATAAACATTCTACTGTAAAAAAACGCTGTAGTAAATATGTAAAAATGTATGTACAGGGTAATTTGTCTAACATGTTATGTACTTATGCACAAGTTTTAAGTCACATTGCATTATATATTAAATTCTTTTTTGAAAGTGCATCCAGCTATTTCCAACTTTTAGAAAGTTTACATCGAAACATAAAATATTTATAAGAAAAATTACATATCAAGTTTATATAAAAGTTTGTTGTGTAGAAGAGAAGTTTACGGCAGCGAATGAAGATGAATATTAAATAATACATAATTCTAAGTTAAAGGCGTCTTTGAACTTTGCCTCAATTTATTTGACTTTTATATTAACCTTTAAAAGACAATTATTTCAACTTTAAAAAAAACCAAAAACGCTTTGCATTTTCTTTTTTTTTTGTTCAAATATTTTTTAGTCCAGTGAAAATGATTTTTTTAAATTCATAGCAGACATTTTTTCAAGTTAAAACTTCTTTACGCGGTCGAAAGTGAAACAAAAAAAGCGTTACTAAACGTTTCAAAAAGGGTCCTAACATCAAACCATTAGAACCTCCTTGAATAATCATATATAGTCGATATACCGTATGCTATAAAAACCGGGTGTACCCCAATAGATTATGGTAGCTGAGAGGTATAGCGACTGCTATGTACGCAGAGGGTTGTAGGTTATATTGCGGCGGTTGGCGGTATTATTTTTGTTTTTCATGAACTATTCCATCATGCGCCTATATTAATTACTTATAAATTTCTTTCAATATTTTTATTATCGTCTTTATTTCACATAATCAAACCAACGATTTGTTTCCCGCAGAAGCAACTCTCTCTAAATGTCAAGCCTTAATTAATTTTATGTTAACGATATACCTACAAATGACATTTGCCATAAGAAAAAGCGCATCCTCATTAATTTGAAAAGGCGGAAATTGTAACTAAATCTAATAATAAATGAAAATGAAAAAAAAAATGAAATATGACGAACAAAAGAGGTGACGAGGTTACAGAAAATTGAAATGGAAAAGGAAATACCAACACAAACGTCGTTATGTTGTGTGTCTAGCGATGCGTTGGTTTGCGGCTTTACCTGGATAAGTTACCATCCACTTCGCGTATCTGTTACGAGTATTCGTCCCTGCAAATACCCCCTGCACCCTTCATCTCAAATCTTTTCCCCTCGCCTAAAAACGGTTCGCGCTCTCCCGACGCTATTTTTAAAGCTAGAGGGTTCTGGTAAACGCCAAATGAAAGACAAAGAATCAGACTACAGATCCTTCAGGCGATTTTTTGAAAAAAAATTCCTGAAAAAACTTACAACCTTTTGAAAAAAATAATAAGTTACGTAATATTTCACACGTAGGCGAAACTGTTTTTCAAAAAATTCGCCTGAGCGATCTGTAGTCTGATTGTTTGTCTTTCATTTGGCGTTTACCAGAACCCTCTAGCTTTAAAAATAGCGTCGGGAGAGCGCGAACCGTTTTTAGGCGAGGAGAAAAGATTTGTGATGAAGGGTGCAGGGGGTATTTGCAGGGACGAATACTCTTAATATTCTACTAACGATATTGTGTAAGTGTGGAATAAAAATGTAGTCCATATATGTTTTTGTTCGAAGGCTCCCTAAATAATTTAGTATTCACAAAGAAATAGAGTGCAACAATTATCGTATAATATTAAAAATATAAAAAAAAAAAAACAAACCGTTGAAGACCTATTTTTAATAAAATGGAAAAGTAATTTTCTATAATTTAGGCTCATATAATTATAAGTCCTGACTAATAACCTATTAAATAGTTTAGAACCCACTCTTTTATATTTATCAGTCTAAATTAATAAAAAATATTTTTTCCTTATTAGTAGGACAATTTTATTAAAAAATATCTTTAAAAAGGTTTTTTTTTCTAATATGTTATTTTAAAATTTTTAGTTAGGTATGTTTTAACTATAGCATTTCCGATAATAAAATTAGCCATCTTAGGAAGTCTACCATATTGGGATTAGAATGACGACACATAGCTTCTCGTATTCTACTTGTCAAACCCTTTCAATTGATAACTATGTCTAGGGGGTTGTGAAGAAAAAGGTAATCCGCCATCTTGGAACGTCCACCATATTGTATTAAGCCTAGACTCATGCAAAATTTTAAAGTTTTATCTTAATTCAAACTGGTTGAAATTTTGATTGCAATGTTTCACCTAAACATACTAACAGGTGAAGTTAAATAAAAGCATGTAAGAAATAGGTAAAAACAATTTTTTAAGCAAGCTTTCTCTACAAAAATTATTTTTATCCAAAATGGTTTAGGTTCAGAATTATAAAGGCGTGGGTTATAAATTTTATTATATATTAGTAATTTATATTCTATGAAAAAAACTTATAAAAACAACTACAGACACGTTCTCCCACCACCAATATCGTAACTTCCACCATATTTTTAAAACGTGTTTTTAAGTATTATTATAGCCAAAATACTATAATATTACATTTATGGGAGAGAACTAGATAAATTCTTTTTATTACTGTAAATAATTAGAATAAACTACCGAATATAGATATGATTTGAATCCCCAAATAATGGACATCATGTTTTTATCATTGCGTAAATAGCCTCAATTTCGATCCAATCAGAAATACTTTAAGTTCTAATCCAGTATTTTTTTCCAAAAAATAAACTTGCGTGCCATTAGTTATAACATCGTCACCCTAAAACATTTATACGTTGATGAGTTTTTATCTTCAAAATTTTAATGTGTATCTGATTGTATTTTAACGTGTTCTGGCTGCATCCAAGACATTTGTCTGTAAATGGAAATAAAAACGCATAAAATGACAATAAAGTCTGAAATACTTATTTTAAACGAAAATAACGCGACTAATTATTTAGACATCACTTTAAGGCTACCAAGATCTAGGGTTATTTGGGCCTAATACCAATTCCTATTTTTAAATCATTATTCTTTAATCGAACTGAGCTTCTCGGATGAGAACCTGGGAGCCGGAGATCTGTGATACAGTAACCATAGAAACAAGTTACGAGCAATGTGAATAAAATGTTACGTACCATTAAAGCAGTAAATTGTATAACGGCGGGGTTATAACTTGGGTGACTTAACGCTTAAATCGTCTCGCTTAAGTTATTATATAAATGATCCGAACAAATAAACACACATAGGACAAGACAGAGGTCAATGAAGCGTGGGGAATAAATACACTGTCTATATTGTACACTGTGTTGGCTATTCCTCTGTTACAGCAAAACTGTTAATAATGGTTCTAGACACAGAATGATCTTCCGCTTGCTTTTAAACTTGAACTTTAATATTTTGTATGGCAAAACTGGAAACCAAATATCCTTATTGGGTCATTCCATGTCAAATCGACCAATAGTTGGAATCGAGCCCCTCCGATTTGGATGAAATTTGGTCACAAGTTTTCTTTTATCATAAAACGAAGTTGTGCCGAAGGAAGAAATTTAAAAATTTTTTTTTCGAAAAGTTATGCAAAATTCAAAATTTCACCATTTTCAGGTTTTTCAAATTTATTTTTGTAATATCTCGAAAACTATTATAGTTACAGTCATGGGCCAAAGTTCATTTTAAAGGGGATACTTAGGACTATAAAAAAACATTTTTTTGAGTAAAATTTTTGAAAAATCAAAAAGTGGGTAAAATATTGAAATTTAAAAAATCGTAAAAGTC
Source organism: Xanthostigma xanthostigma (assembly GCA_963575645.1). Taxonomy (NCBI): domain Eukaryota; kingdom Metazoa; phylum Arthropoda; class Insecta; order Raphidioptera; family Raphidiidae; genus Xanthostigma; species Xanthostigma xanthostigma. The sequence goes on from OY754468.1 coordinate 23,334,595, forward strand.
AAAGCCCGCTATGAAATTTTTGGCTCATTTTTTTTAAAGAGTACCTCTTACTAATCTTAAAATATCCTGAAATTTTCAAGAGGGTGTTTTTTTTTCTTTCGAAGATATAAATTTTTGAATTTTGGAATTTTTTTTTTAAACTTCGGATGATGTAAGTTAAATTATTATTTAATTTTGTTATTCTTAATAATAAAAAGTAAAATTCACGATATGATAATGAAAAAAATAATTACAAAATTGAAATTTTTTTTCATTGTTCATAGGTATTATTTTAAATTCAAATTCTATAAATACTATTCTATGTACCTAAATCTTTTCTTTTTTACTTCTTTTTCCGTTGTTAATGTCTCATTTATTTTTCTTAATCTGAAACAAGTCAGTTATATAGATTATTTAATAATAATTGATTATTAATTATTGATTAAAAATAAAAATGGTTATTTTTTACCTTGTTTTGATGCTTGGTTCATCATCGGTAAACTCATAAACATTAGTATTTTTTAATCTAAAATCCACTCCTTCTGTAAAGGACGATAAAGTTTTGATTCTTGTCACATCTTATAATTTTTTCGCAACCTCTCATGGGAAGGGTCCAAGTGACGGTTTGGGAATATTTTAAGATTAGTAAGAGGTACTCTGTAAAAAAAATGAGCCAAAAATTTCATAGCGGGCTTTGACTTTTACGATTTTTTAAATTACAATATTTTACCCACTTTTTGATTTTTCAAAAATTTTACTCAAAAAAAATTTTTTTTATAGTCCTAAGTATCCCCTTTAAAATGAACTTTGGCCCATGACTGTAACTATAATAGTTTTCGAGATATTACAAAAATAAATTTGAAAAACCTGAAAATAGTGAAATTTTGAATTTTGCATAACTTTTCGAAAAAAATTTTTTTAAATTTCTTCCTTCGCCACAACTTCGTTTTATGATAAAAGAAAATTTGTGACCAAATTTCATCCAAATCGGAGGGGGTGGATTCCAACTATTGGTCGATTTGACATGGAATGACCCTTTTGTGTTTATTCGCATAGTAACTTCAAATAATATATATTAGATATCGTGTCCATCGAGATAATTATAAATAAAAAATCGCAGGATTGTGGACAAATATTAGATTTATTAATTGTACGACGTTTCGTCTATAAATTTAGACTTTTTCAAGTACAAGTTGAAAATTTTGTACTTGAAAAAGTATAAATTTATAGACGAAACGTCGTACAATTAATAAATTAAATCAAATAATGTTTTCGAACGTTTTATATAATTTTTTGAAAACAATAAACGCAAATAACTTCTAAACCAAGAGACACACGTTTATTTACGCTCATTGGATTCAGCGTGTTTCTTTCAATAAGCATGATGATTTTGCCAAAGTTCCGACTTTCGTCAAAAATCGAATTTTATTTAGAGGGGTATGCCTTGAAAAAATTACAAAAATCGAATTCCTTAATATACTTTTGAAATTGAGTATGGTTACAGAAAAAATACACTGATTTCAGTAAGCGTAAGCAAACGTATGTATATCTCTTTTAGTTTAGAAACTACGGCCATTCAGAGGTTTCATATGATTTTATGAAAACTATAAACGCAAATAACTTCTAAACCAAAAGACATACAGACGTTTGTTTGTGCTAATTGGATTCAGCGTGTTTTTTTTTCTATAAGCATGACGATTTTGCAAAAGTTCCGACAGATTTTGATTTTTTTATACTGATTTACTTATCAAAACTTTTAAAGTTTCCCGTTAACGTAAAATCTTGTTTGGCGCAAGTAAGAATAAAAATTCGAAAATCATAAATTTCTGATTTTATATTATATATAGTGTTCTACGCGCACTTGTCCGTCTTTTTTTTTGTATTATTGACTGTACTCTCTTTTATGATATAAAAATGAGTTTATAGAAATACCCGAGTCAAAATTCACGTCCTAATATCAGCCTCGAAACACTCCGTATTGAGTGTCTCGAGGGTGAAAATAGTACTTTCTGTACCGGTTAATGCATGTAATACTAGAATACTAATATCACCCTCAAATGTGTAACTTTGTCCGTTTCTCAACATTCTAGGAGCTTTTTAGGTCTTTAAAAGACCTAATCCCCTGCCACCACTAACCTAAAGGTAGTGAAAAAAAGCAATTCAATGGAAGGGCCAGCAACTGAAGCTCAAATTATTTAAATAATTATTCATCATACGCGCATATTTTGAAATTATTAGAAATCGTCGAAAAATAATAAGCGTGCTAATGACGTTAATTTTTTACGAAGAGCTAAATGAAAAATACAAAATTAATTCATTTGTTCCTCACTATTTTTATATTCCTTAATTACATCTTTACTTGAACTTGATTTATTCATTATAATTGCTTAATAGTATTCCTATAGTTTAGTCTATTCTAACTTAAAATACCTATCTATACTTATATCTATCTTATATTTAAAATTGAAATAAACACGTGGGTCATTTAAAAAGTCTGTGTGGGTCAGTGTCTGATCAACGGGTCATAAAGCTTGTGTCCGCACAAAATTCAAGAGGTACTAAAATATATTTTGTATTTTTTTGTGAAGAAAACCAAAAATCAAATGATGTTTACAGAATTTTATCTTTTTCGATAAAGATAAATTATGTTCAATCAGAACATTGTACCAATTGTCCAGTGCAAAACGTTGTCGGTCATTTTTAGAAACACTCTGTATAATTAATCAATTCTTTAATAACCTAAGATCTATTATGTCGTTGAAGTTTAAACTCAACTAACCTGCAATTATCAAAGACAAATAATCCGTGTGTTTGCACAATTTCACCATATCCTAATTTGTTCACAATGATCGAGTATAATCTCTTAATCAATAATTTCGGCCTTTCATAATTTCTTAATCAATAGTTTTGACCTTTCAGGACTATATCTACATACAAATCTATGATCACAAAACAAAACTACATATGTCGAATTTTCAATGCAATAAGCTTAACGGTGGATTTTGCCATCCATTTCTTTCGATGTTTCGGTTATGCATTTTTCGTTGCAAAAGCATTGATACTATGCCGTCGATCATTACATGCATTGGTAATGCAAAAATGGACAAATAGTATATTACACTACAAGGTCAGAAAGTTTGAGATGGGGAGTCACATTGCGTTATATATGAATTGATTTATAAGTTGATTCTCTATTTTTAACAGCGTGCAGAAATCAAATAGACGACCGAATATTTTAAATAACTTTTTCTATCAAAACTCAAAAATAAGAGAGAAACAGCCGTTCAAAGTTTAATGAAATTTTTTTAATTTTATTTAATTAATTCAAAAGCCCGGTTAACACACGCGAATAAATGATAGCACGAATCGGAAAAGCAAATAATTCTCTAAAGGCTCTTGTCGCTACCACAAGTATGTACAGAAGCATGGCTACGACGCACTCATCTTTGTTTCCAACAAAACGGGGACAGCATCGAACAATTTCTGTGAATACTTGACAATGACATAACATATTTCCATAGTGACATAACATAACGCCAGGACCGACATCAAAGTTTGATAAAATTTAATAAAACTTTGAAAGCCCGTTTCTCTTTCATTTTTGAGTTTTGATAAAAAATTTATTTTAAATATTTGTTCATCTATTTGATTTCTACTCGCTGTTCAAAAAAAGAATCAACTTAAAGATCAGCCTGCATATAGGTCGAGCAAAAACGTCACATTTGTTCATAATGACAAATCTCCGAGTTGGCCTTTCGCGAAGTTCACAAAACGCGCTTAAAGTTATTTTACCTCAAAATATCCAAAAATGCAACTTGTATAATTTTGCCTTGTGGTCACGGATATAATAGTTACAAAGTACACACTGTGGTAAACGGTAGAGGTTAAGGGTATTGAGCAATGTGCGGGTGTTATATAATACTGTGTAGTCTGTAGTTTTGGTAGTTGGCTAGTGCTTGGTGGCAGTCACACTAGGTGCTCCCCTCGAGACAAACAGAGATGATAAGATTAGTTCGAGTTCACTGAATTGAGGGCAGCAGGAGTGTGCTGCCGCCGAAACAGGATGATAACGTGTCGTCAGTGTAGTGTTTCGAGGCTGGCTGACGCATGGCAGTGTGTCTTAACTTAATACAGGGACGGTGCACAGTGGAGCAGATTTACTTAAACCAGGCTAAAACTCGAGATATGAGTCTTAAAAGTTGATACATAACTTGTCAGTGGCTTAGAACGAAACAGTTTTGTCTAAGAAATCAAAATGTTGAAATGAAGTTGATATACAATTCACAGCCTTTTGGGAATTTGTTTGTGAGGCTTCACTGAATGAGTTTAGAAGTGGTAAAAATTTTAAATCACACGGAAATAAATAAAAAAACTCGGGTCGCAGTGCGAAACCCTGCCGACAATATAGTGTATTTGCTATTATAGGCAGTGTGGCTCCCTTATATATACTTAACTTTATTTTTGAACAAAATAAAAAATTTAACCCCTTAATACACCCCTTAAAATAATATTTTTTCTTAATTTTAATATTGTTATCAATACGACAAATTAAATTCACCCTTCACTAAATAAGATCCATATCTACAACATCAAACATCAAAAATAGTTTTTGTTTTTTTTTTTTTGAAATTTCCGAAGTGCCGTCACTGGTGCTATATAATATAACGTGTGACAATGCTACAAACCAACAATATGTCTTATAGTTGCCTTGTCCTCATGGCGCAAATTAAATTCACCCTTCACTAAATAAGATCCATATCTACAACATCAAACATCAAAAATAGTTTTTGTTTTTTTTTTTTGAAATTTCCGAAGTGCCGTCACTGGTGCTATATAATATAACGTGTGACAATGCTACAAACCAACAATATGTCTTATAGTTGCCTTGTCCTCATGGCGTATGGCGACGTGCTTACGTTTATATCTTTTCCCTTGATGCACTGATATGTAAAATAACTTGGAAGAAGATTTGAGAAACCATATGCTTTCTTTATTTCAGTAGCGTTTCAACTGCGATTGTATAAAGATGCGACATTTAGAAAATACAAAATTATAATATTCGCTTATACTTCAAATCAGCAGATCTACAACTAGTCTGAAAAAAGATCGTTCATTAATTCCAATTGCTTCCTAATGTAGTTGAATAAGAATCTGTGAAAGATTAAATATTAAGAAGCGCTGTACAAAATAATTATAATAATAATATATTTTGTGACGATTATATGTCAATTCAAGGTTGTACAGTATGTACCTTCAAATTGAAAAGTTTATCTCGAGTCAGATTTATGTAACTATAGAAAAGCAACGGTAGGATTAACTTTTGTAGAGACTATACATTCAAAAATGAATATTTTCAATTACCAATTAAACAATTCTACATTTGTAGAAGTGATTTTTATTATATAGGTATCCGGTCACGCATTGTAGTGGCTCAGTTTGGAATGCGTGTGTTGCTGTTACGTTCAACTCATGCCGCTCCCGTTCCCGTAAAATATTAAGTATAGGCGCGTGTGTTGCTTTGACTTTTAAGAAATGGCGCTGTATCCAACAAATAACGCTTCCGTTGCCATAAAATATTTAGTATAACGTGTGTTGTTTTAACTTCTAACAAATGACGCTGTATTTAACAAATAGCGCTCCCGTTGCCGCAAAATATTTAGAAAGCATGTGTTGCTTTTACGTTCAACAGATGCTGTTTTTCAAAAAGTATGTTTTAACCTGTCACAAGTGTAACATCTATATGATAGGTACATAAAAACTTGCGCATATTCTAATACAACGTTGTATCAAAATTTCAAAGAAATCGATGAAGAACTTTCGGAGTTTTAAGATTTTTAACAAACCAATATTTATATTTTTATTTATATGCAAAGATAATACAACTACCTAATATAAAATTTGAATTGTTTCTAAAAAAAATACTATTTTACGAACGCCACTGTCTCATTCTATTCTCATACTATTGTCTATGTATGAGAATCTATATTTTACGACGGCAACAACCAAAACAAGGGTTAGTTTTGCATAATATTATAAAGGCTCATAATAATTGTGGTCATATAAACGGCTGTGACGACACAGACGGTCAAACAAAGATGTTCATAGTTAACATTTGTATGTGTGCGACAAAGCAAGAATACATTAAACAGGCGTCGCGCGTAAAATGCTTTTGTCTCGTTGAGCAGTGCACACATTTGTGTATGTACTTAGGATTGATATTATCTCTTGCTTGAGCAATTAAATCCATGACTCGGTTATTTGTTAGAGTGTGGTCTCAGTGCAGAACCTTGGGGTATGCTTATATATCCGGTAGTATGTAGTTACAACGGTCGACTGTAAGTGACACAAAAATATGTCCTTTATTTTTTATTACTCATGACCGGTGCAAACAGAATACGGTTACCATTCTCTCTATAGCTGAACTCACGAAATTGAGCAATTTATTTCGTAATAGAAAGTTTTCGTTTAGTTCTTAAAGGAAAATCAACCAAGTTCAATCACAGACTGTGATTGAACTTGGTTATAGTGCACAAACCATTTCGAGTCCTTTTCGGTCACCTCTATGTCCGAGACTATTTACGTTACAGAGCTGAATTTTGTCGGGGGGTTAAGGTTACAATACAAAAACATAGCAATTCAAATTTAATACGATTAGGTGGAATACTTTCCAAAATATGAATGTTCAAAAGTCACGATTTTAGACATTCACTAATTGACTCACTGACTGATAGATCATCATAACTAACAAACGTCTGGCCGGTGTTGGGAGACATTGACACGAATGCATCAACCGGTCGTCCGAAGACTACTCACGTCTGGTCAAGGATGGAATATACGTGACATATGATATCCTAAAACATCGGTATCGATCTATCAGTAGTACACAGAACGGCGGCATGCGGCTTTGTGTACCAAACTTATTGCCTGAAGAACGCAAAAGACGGGTTTGCAACACAAAAGTGCCGGCGGAATTGCGCGTCACGACCGATGTTTGACCCACGCGGTGGCGAGAGGATATAAATAGAATGGCCTGCAGTGAGTAGAGAAGTGACGATTTGGACGCGGTGCCGTGAAGACGTAGATAAGATTGCATAAATAAATGGTGCCGTGCAGTTTTATATAAATTTACATAAATAAATTATAAGTGTGAAGTGTTTTAATGTACGGATAGACTATTAATAGTGACATTGATTTCTTATTTTATTACAGTGGTTTTTTTCTGTTACGGTATTGTCTTATTTTACTTTACAAGAGAAGTACTTTTAGTTTGTTTATTTACCTGTTTGTTATTTGTGTTTGTGAACGTGTTTTATGAGTGTAAATAAATATTCTCTAATAAAAAAAAAAACAGTTTTGTTACAATATTAGGTGTCTAGATAATATTTAAATGTAATAAGTAAAAATATAACTTTATAAAAAGTATTGAAACCTCACCAAAAACATAAATATGAAAAAAGGATCAGGTTCTTAAAGGTGTAAGAATTTATGCTAGCAGGGTTAAAATTTTCACTTTCTGTGTGACTAGTTAATAAAAACATTAACGGAGTTCATTTAATCTGCCGTCCTAAATATCCAGAACATGAGCATCTATACAGAATAAAATATAATATCTGCCCGATAAACGGGAGCATTACTAATATCTGTATAATCAGATATCAGACGGAATTTTAGCGGCCTTCAGACTGAACCCAGCGGCACTACTTTAGATATTTGTGTGAATGTGTGTGTGTGAGTACGTGGCTGCAGAACAAAATGGACATCGATCCGCGCAAGACAACAGTAAAATTGACTAACACTGAAAGAGATGCCAAGAAGTCATAAAAACTTTTCAAACTATAAATTTTATATCAATCCTATTAAAGTGGTGTTATTAAACAAGATAATTTAAAGTATTCGTCCATTCAATATTTTATAATGGGCCCTATTCTGCTAGCTGCAGTTTTATTCCAGTTATGAAACTGATATAGGACATAAACTACAAATTTATTAGCAAAGACTAAAATATTTTCTTATTTATAATGCATCGACTTTTTATAAAAGGCAGTAGTTCATCGTGAAAGGAGTAAGATGGTAAATGCACTGATGGCGAATACCTACACAGAAAGAGAATATTAACAAAAATAGTTTTCAGTATGAGAAAAAAATATAATACTGCCAATATTCGAACCTTAAATATCATGTCAAATCTTTAAATATTTCGGAAATGTTACATATAAAATCAAATAAAAATTCACTTAATGCTCAATTCTGTCAACCTAGCAAAACAGCGAGCAAACAAGCAAGCTGCGTATGAAGCGAAACTAGCAGCGCTCGCTACCAACCACCAAGCAGGATACCATTCATGGCAGTCTACACGACTCCAAGTAAGCAAGCGAGCTCGAAATACTGCATCGTGTGAAGGGGCCTTTAGATACGGAAAATTTAAGTACTATTTATAATATTATTTTATAATAATAATAATTTTTTATTCCTTCACATAATATATACAATGCATTTTACAACTAAATTATTGAGGATTTCCTGCCCAACTTGAAGAACCAGTGCTAGGGCATTGAATTTATTATTTCGTTTTTTCTTCCTTTTTAGGTACTTACGAGTATATCCATGTCTACTTTTTAACAAATTGTTTGTTATAATATTAAAGAAGACCCAAATCCGGACTGAATGGTAAATCTATTAAATTATAATTTTTGTCAATATATCTACTTTCGCGCTATATGGGAGCTAGATCGCTTATAAATATCTATATTGTTGGTTCTTAAACTCATTTTTCTCGAAAATCGTAGATATTAGGTCAATCAAACAAAACAACCTTTTTTGTTACTGTCAGAAATAGGTTACAATCATTGCGTAGGATGGCATCATATTCGCTTACTTTCGGCCAGAAAACAATTTCCCAGGGGACGAAATCCCCTCACTTTTGATCTGCTAATGGGCAACATTTATTTTTCGTCACTGGCACGCAAACAAAGTATAATATTACTGTCATGCTTTACTATAAGATTTGAGTGTATTGCTCGTTCTTAACATAACTTCACAGAACCTACTTCTTGACTTACATAAGATGTTTTTATATTGTCCGAAATGCCCACACGACTTCAAAGCAACACAATACAACAAAATTGTCCTTATACGTATAATAACTCATGTATTTTCAACACCATTTAATTTCAGCTGATTTTATTCACGTATTTTCAAGTTTTCAGTCCCTACTTCTCACGCAAAGTATTTCCTCTCACGCTACTCAGTCAATGGAAAAATACGTTTGATAATGTTAAACCTCAATAAACAATGTTTTCTTTCTGATTGGTCTACTCTTATGACTGCCACGAAGTAAAGATGACGGAGAAGTTGAAAATATATAAGTTGAGTAGTACCGACAGATTGAAAATACTGTATGTTTCCAATATACAATTATTTTCAGTGTGAAAATTAACAAGTGTACTGATTGTAAGTAAAAAACACGTTAACCAGTTTAATCGGACGTTTAGGTTTTCTAAAAGAGAACTATGAGTTGCACAGACAGAAGGATTAATAAGAAGTAGGTACCACCAGCTAGGAGAGCCTTTCTTTGTTGTGTGAACCCTTAAGCGTAATGTTACAAACACCAGTAGAGAGATTATTACTCCAAGTAGAGTAAATTAACTGATAAACCATGCACAGCAGTAATAAACACAAAATGCTCCAATTATCCAAGGCTAGACAGGTCACATATAAATTCTGCATAACATTCTGTGATCGCAAGTAGTGGCGCCATTTCGATTCGACGAGAAACAACTAATCTCGTTCTCGTCTTATTATTTTCTCGAGGGTGCCTTTCTCTTTTAGATAACTCAATATTCCGTCTCTCGTACAGTATCGAAAATTATTTATCTGCAATGGTTATAAAATGCAACATGCTGGCTTCGTGTAATAAGTTCGTTTAGTTACCGTGGATGCATAGTTTTGTTTCCTTTCAGGGCTAACTGCAGGGTCTACTGATCTCTAACGAACTGGTTATCAGCGCCATGCAGTATTGGCACGTAAACTAAAATGCACCTAAATGCGCATGCGCATAATTACATTTTCTGAATGTTTGTAAGTTCATTCCAATCAGCCAGTTCCGAACATACATACATATAAGGTTCGTTCCAAGCAACCAGCAAACGGTTCCGAAACCGTCACCCGCATGCGCAGTAGGTAAAACGTGTTCTAAAATCGCCACTAACAGCTTCGTTTTACCTAGTGCGCATGCGGGTGACGGTTTCGGAACCGTTTGCTGGTTGCTTGGAACGAACCTTATATGTATGTATGTTTCTTTCACTTGACGCACGCGCGCTCAAGTTTATTTTAGTTCTCAGACTATATCAACTTGTTCCATGTTTCTGAAGTTTTTTTAGTACATATTAACTATTCAAATAGTATAGACATCAGTGTCTCGACCTAATTTTAGTTGAAATTTTTGATTATTAAAATATTATTAACATTTACAATCTCCATTTGCATTGAGGCCCTGAGGATGAAAATATAATTGTCGAAACGTTGGCCACAAGCGATACTCTGGTAAAACTTAGTTTCTCAATTGTTCCTCAACCAAATTAAATCTCCTTCAAATTAAAATAATAATTTGATATTTCAATTAATAGTCTAGATTTATTGTTTTAAAAAATAATTTCCAAAAAAATGCGTCTAATTTATTTTCGATTGTATATTAACATCTAGAGAAAATTATTTCGATAAAATTCTACACGTTCAGATATAAAAGTCTAACAATATTTTTTAACGCAAGCAGTCAATTATATAGCAGTCTGCCCTTCGAGTTTAAGATCATTTTGCACGTGCACCAAATTTCATTCAAATCGGATTAAGGGTTTAAGAATTACGGCGAAACAAACATAAAAGAACACAATCACCGTTTTACAGTTTTGTTATCGGTATTGGTGATAAAACAATTAGTTTCAAAAACGTCTTCAGTCAGGCATTTACAGATAAAACAGTAAACAATTGAGAGGACTGTTGAATAGAATTATATTAATGACGGTTTGTCTGTACCATAGTTATATATGTACTAGCGTTTGTAGATCCGCTAACCTCAAAGATTTAAGGGATGAATATGAATGAATGTGTCGGATGGGCCAAGTGATGAGGTCGAATCGGCTGCGCGGTCGATTCCTGCATACAAGACAAATAGATTGGCGTCAGAGGGGTTTTGTGGTAATACAATACGAAATTGCTACCATCCACACAATTATATTATATACAAATTCACAGACAGGGTACTAGTGAAAATATTGTAATAAAACACGCAAAACTGTTCTTTTTTAACCGACTTCAACAAAAAGGAGGAGGTTCTATGTTCGTCTGTATATTTTTTTTTTATGTATGTTCACCGATTTCTCCGTCAATTTTTTTTATTCGAAAGAGTGCACTTCCGAGGTGGTCCCATCGGAACCAAGTCAGGATCTGATGGTGGATCCCGGAGAAATCGAGGGAAACTCAAATTTCAAAGACATGCATAATGTTTTTTTATGTATGTTCACCGATTTTTAGTGTTAGATTAACACTAAAAAGAGAAAAATAAAATATTTTTAACAAAAAAATTGAACCGACTTCAAAAAAGGCACTAAAAAGTAAAAAATAATTGCTTATTGAAATGTTTTGGAGTCGGTGTCAGCCAAAAAGAAATCTATTCCGAGAACTACACCGACTCCAAAACATTTCAATACGCAATTATTTTTTACTTTTTAGTGCCTTTTTTGAAGTCGGTTCAATTTTTTTGTTAAAAATATTTTATGGTGGTTAAGTTTATATATTTAGGCACGAAAGAAACGCTACAAACATAAACTCAAAAGTACTTCTCTATAAAAATGCAAAAATGAAATAATAATATAAATAACGAAAAACAAACGAATTTCAAAACAACAATAATAACACTAAACTACTATAGTACCTAGAATATTTATATCTCACAAATGTCTATTTATTTCTACATTTACTTAGAATACTTATTTATGTCGCGTACTGTTCATTATCACTGACTGTCTAACCTGCCTTCCACGCTAGTGGTTCCGACTACAATTCAAGTATTGTTGTCTACGCGGTTCTGACAGCAATGCACTTCCGCCGCCTACAGTGGCGCGTTTCGTTACTATATTATCTATGAAGTACTAAAAACGACATTTCCTTTGTTTTGGGTAAAAGGAAATATAACGGATTAATTTTAAAGTAATGTATTATACGTAGCTCGAAACAAGCCAAAATCGTAGATCTAGCAGTGATAAGTAATTTTTGCAATTATTATTCAGTCAACCCATCGACGGTCAGCCCTTAATGATACACAAATTATTTAATCGGCCAAAACAGTTGCAGGTGAACGCTTGTTCATAAGAACCATGGAGGATAAAAATAAAGGACACAATCGTGTATATTGGACACGAGTCAAAAAAAGAACATTTTTTACAGATTTAGTCGCTAGAGGGATACGTAAGGACTTAAGGTCAAAGAAAATAGGGAGTGCGTGCAAAAAATGCTATATATGAATTTTACAACTCGTTGGCACTCGTTTTTAACATATAATCTATCAGCCTCTCGAAACATAAACTTTACTGTTTTATTATAATAATAATAATCTTTATTCATTCATACTGTTTTATAATTGGGCTTTTGAATGAAATTTTTTTTTGTCATAAATGGAAAGATCGTATATAAATTTTATAACAAAACTATTTTTCTTTTTTTTATTTTCGTTATAATTCAAAAGTTATATCAAATTAAAAATAAATTTTTGTACCCAGTTCCGAGAACGCGCCGACATTTCCCGAACATAATGTGACGTTATAATGGTAATTTATATTATTATAATAATACATGTAGAAGCCATTGATAGTATACTGCGTATATACATTTTAACATTATGACGTCACAACCTGTCAAAAACAATTTTAGTGCGTTTGCAGTCACGTGATTTTTTTAATATTTTATCAATTTTAAATTGCTTATAATTAATTTAAAAAAAGTTTTTTGAAAGTTTTTCGCATCGATTATCAATATTATTTATAGTAAAGTTTTAAAATACAATAAAAAAATCGATAATTATTTTTTTTTCAAAAGCCTAATTGAAGTTTTTTCGCACATATTATGTAAACTCGAGATAAGAAACTTTTCAAACATCTTTACTCCGTCTAATTTCGACAGGGTCAGTCTATTATATTCAGTAGTTGGTAACCTAAAATAACGTAAATTGATTTATAGCGAAGCCGCACCTGTATTGAACTGTTAAGACGCTAGATAGTGTGTAGTTCAGTGTAGTGTCGGTAGTGTTTGTGTGTGCAAACAGTGGTAATTGCAAACCTAAACTATTAAACAGATATCCTCGACTGACTCTTATGTAATTAGGTCGAATGTACCAACACACACACACACACATGCAATTTCCATCTATACTTTGAGTATGTACAATGTACATATTAGACCAATCACCAATCGAGACGAACCCCACTTGCACATATTATTGTTATGTAGTTCTACGTAGTGCATTACCATAACATCTCAAATATACAAGAGGAGAAATAAAAAAACAAAATCTAGATAAACTAAATTCAAGTAACTATTTTCAATTAGAGCTGGGACAGTGCTAAATAATATCTTATTGTAACAAAACAGTTCTAGTCCGTGGTGGGAATTATTTATTTACAATAATAAATGTTTAACAAAACAGTTAAACACACAACGAAAGCGTACTTCTCAAACTAAACAGTAATAATAACTAAATCTTCTTGGTTTCCAAGCTTGTATGCAGTGGTTCATTGGTATTACTAGCTGAGGTTTCGTCTACAACTGCGGTAGACATTATCAAAAGCGATGTGGTAGCAGGCGAAGCGTCCTTCTAGGCTGCTCACAGGTAAGTGTGTCGACAAGTGTGATTCTTCCGTCTTTTATAGTCAATGTGCTCGTTTTCTCTACTCGGTCGTAGTATGCTCTTTTGTGATTGGTTGTTCCATCCATTGGTATTGCACAGTGCTGGTGTCCAGGTTTTACTTAAAGTCAAACTTTCGTCTTTGCGGTTGAAATTATTTGTGTGTTTGTGTATTTCTATGGCCTCTCTGTAATATGCGTGGGTAGTAACTCGATGTTCTATCTATAATTTTGGTTTGTTCAAAAAGGATCTTATGGTTGTCTAGAGTCAACATATGCTCGGCTATTGCAGATTTCTTAATGTGTCCCAGTCTACAACTTCTCTTGTGTTCTGTTATGCGAGTCTTTACACTTCGTTTTGTTGTCCCAATATATACTAATCCACATGTACAAGGAACGCGATATATACCAGGTGTTGCCAGTGGGCCTCTGGTATCTTTGGCAGGTCTTAAGCACTCTTGAATCTTTTTCTTTAGAAAAATATTCAGGAGTGACTAAGAAAAACAGGCACGAAAAATAACCCGAATTCTAATTTTGAAATCCAACTTTTAACCACGCACGCGAATACACAGTGACTTCCATCCTCGTAGCCAGCGCAGCAGCCAGCACAAGTCCCAGGAACGATTCCAGTAAAAAAACCAGCCTTGTGTGCAGCGGGCCTTACATTTAGGTGTGTAGTGCTCCTGTGTAAAAAGTGTGGACAGTCCTGTTACTAACATTGTGATGACTTTAAAATACATACAATTTACCCTCTTTTTAAAAATAAATATTTTTGTCAATAAATCCAAAGTATGTAAGATTTTAGAATCTCTGTAACTTTATCACAGACCATTATCTGAACTAGCTTAATACACATTTTAAAACAATAACTTTCTCAGAATAAAATCTCTCTCTGTTGAATACATTTTTTATTGATGCAATAAAAACTTTCTTTCGATTACTTTTAATGTTCCAAAGTATTTTATAGATCTTTAGTAATATTAACGATAACACGAAAATATGAGCATCCCATAAAGCTCGTTTAGTTATCCAACGACTTCCATATGAATTCGAAAAAAATACACAAAAGAGATCAGTGTAACATAACTGTAGACATCTATACAACTGCAGTTAGAAAAATCATCCATCCGCTTTAGAATAACCATAACAAATGATTGTAGTTACAAAATATGCCTACCCAAATCAAAATGCTTGTGCACAAAGCTTTAGGTCGCTGCACACGAGGCTCGAAACACTGCATAGACTTCTGCTGGCCGGCAGGCTAGCTACGAGGCTGGAAATGACGTCACCGCGGGCTCGTCGGCTAGCTCACAATATAGATTTTAAAATTAAAACAGGGGCTATTTTCTTGTTAGGCCCTCTGCTTGCTCTGAGCAAGAACCAATCAAGAAGCAGTATCTTGTCGCACGTGGACAACATGAACAAACGCCCACAAACTAACATGGCGTCATTCTGCTCATAGTCAGACAACAGACAGGCTTTACTCTGTGTTTACATTTGAACTTTCACTGCGCACGCACCAAATCTATCCCCAAAACAAGCTTGAAAAGACGTCTCGTACATAAAAGTAATCAAGAAAACCAGCTCTAGAAAACTAGTAGTCAAATCTAGTAAGGAATCTAGCGGAAAATCCAGCCTCGTGTACAGCGGCCTTTACTTTCGAACAAAATCAACTTCAAGCATTATTCGCTTTAATCTATCTAAAGATGATTCATCTGCAAATCTTATGATTAATGTCTGTGAATTAACACACGTTCTAATAAACTATATAAAGGTCGTTGCACACGAGGCAGGTTTTGCCATTAGATTCCTTGCTAGATTTGGATTCTAGACTTTAAGCGTGCTGTGAAACTGGATTTCGTGATGACTTTTATGTGTTTCGATTCACACGAGGCGTGTTTTGAAGCTGGCTTTGTAGATGAATGTTAGCGAAAATGAACGTTTATTGTATCTGAACAGAGCACACACTTAAGACGACAATGTTTGTTTGTGAACGTTTGTCCATGTTGCCCACATGACAAGATACTGTTTTCTGATTGGTTCTTACTCAAATCAAGCAGAAAAATACGCACTGAAAATAGTCCCGGTTCTATAACCTCGCAGCCAGCGCAATTCCCAGCAACGATTCCAGCGGCAAAACCAGCCTCGTGTGCAGCGACCTTAAAATGAAGTTTGGTATGCATCCACTGATAGCAACGTTATAAATCTGCCATTCTATTATATGAACCGAATTAGATCTGCAGCTCGAACGTGCATTTTGGAAGAGCTGACAAGCACAAGGTAACTTATTCTTTCGCAAAATTATCGAAAGTATAGATCAGAGTACTCTGAACCAAAATTACTTAAAACTATTGCGCAGGAACCTCACTAAATAAAATGTAAAATTCGCTTAATATGTGTTTTTCCTGTTCTATTTAAAGATGTGAGAACCATACTTCAAGATAGGAGGATTTGTAGATTGCCTATCAAAGATCGACACATTATGCTGTCGCGATTTTTTTTATTGAATGTAACCGCATTTACCCGACATTGTCCGGGAATAACAACTCTATGTTATGATACCATAATGAAACCATCTCAAATATTTAATCTCGGTTTTCGTGAAAAACAAAAAAAGGCTAGGAAAATTACAAAATGCATGCCTATCAAACCATCTATTAATAATAATAATAATTATTATTATTATTTATTTAGAGAAAAGCAAAGCATTAATCTCTCTCTAGGATTAATAATATTATTTAACAAAATGAAAAACAAATATACAGAATGACTCAAAAGACGCTGATAAGCAGACAATTTAGAGTCAAATATAGCGACATCCCACATCCGAATCTGAAGAGTTACCGAGTTTTGAAAAAGATCTTTATACTAAATCAACAGATTCTATTAGTATTTATTTATCCAAAGGCATACAATTATGTATAGGATTCGTCAAAAGATAGATAAATCAAAATCATCTACCTTATACAGACACTGTTTAAGAAGAACAGTCTTCAGTTCTCTTTAAAATTTCGAAATCTTTAAATTTCTTAATCTGTTTGGCATTTTATTGAACATTTTCAAGGCGTGATATTCGGCGCTCTTATTAAGCATCCATGTAGACTTCGGCAAAATAACATTTGAATTATTTCTTGTGTCATGTCCATGGATAGCCTGAAACGTATCATAATTATTTAGTGAACATTAAAAAACTAGAACTGAACGTTTCAAAAATAGATTTTGCATTCCCCTCTCCCAAAAGAAGTTGATTTTCGTGCAAAATACCTGATACCTGAAGAGACCTGATTTATCTATTTTTAAAATAGTGTAATCAGGTCTCTGTATAGAAAGTTCGGCTCCGGCTTGAATATAATAATAAACATTAAGTTGACAGTGGGACCTTTTTCACAATACTTCTGGGTAGAGGTATATATTGACAAAACAAATCTTTTATTATGTTCAGGCCGGCATACACTTTACCAGCTACCTACTTTACCGTCATCCGATATAATACGGAATTCCGCGGTCTCTGCTTGGTTATAGATATGCAGATGAAGGTTTTTCCTCTGTCGAGTGTAAGTACTTGTACTAAAAAGGAATATTGTAGTCAAAATGAGAATATACGTATGTGTAAATCGTTCACAGAATCTTTTACACCGGAGCACCATACTCACCTCACAACGAGCTGCATCGATTCAATTGTGATATTGATATATATCTATATAGCTATTTATGCCGCATGCACAATCACCAGTTAATATTAAGTAAACAAAAGTGTTACAAATCTGTATTGAGAATTTCAGACGGAATATTCTCTCCCACTTTGGTTATGGTCTCTCTCTCCCTACCGTTATTCTTTTTTACCCGACTGTCCCAGAAAGAAAGTAACGTTTTTCGAGTGTACCTATATGTATGAATGTATCTATATTCTATATAGTATATACGCATGTTTATTTCTTTGGCAAGCTCTGTAGCCCGATGTAGCTTGATAGATTTTAATATATGAGATGTCGTTAGTTTAGGCTTAATTGTCGGAGTGATATTTAAATATGGCGTCTACGAATCAAAGACAACAGGGCGAATGAAAAAATATTTTGTAATTCATTTTTTTTTAATATACCACGATCAGCAGCTAAGGCTATTTGCGTGAAGATATCATTATCAGGTAAAGAGTTACAATAATAGCTATTATTATAACACTTTACATGATAATGATCATAAATTACACTTGTTTATGGTAAGTATTATCATTTTGATTATTATTTAACATTTTAGATTTTATTTAATAATTCTGTTATTACAAAATGAAGAGTAGCAGTACAAGGCTACAACCAAAGTTGGAAATAATATACAGCCTCAGATTCTAAAGCAGATCAGAGCAAAATTTAGTAAAGGCGATATTTATACATAAAATGAGAAAAGCGTTTTGCATTTTAGTGTGGATATAAAATAGGTGATTTATCTTATGTAATTCAACATTTCACTTTACCTAAAATATTCAAATATATGTTTCACAAGAATTTAAAAATAAGAATATATTTAGTAGAACTGTCGGCACTAATCAATTCATGTGTTTTCAACTTATCTTTCGTCCTTACTTCGTGGCAATCATAGACCAATCAGAAAATAATTTTATTAATTTAAGGTTAAGCTTTGTCCAACGTATTTTTCCATTGGCTGAGCGTAGGAGGAGACACTTGGCGTGAGTAGTAGGGACAAAAACTCACAAATGCATGAGAAATTTCGTTGAAATTAGAAGAGTTCGACTGTATATACCTAAATCTAATTCATTTACTGCGTAGCGTGGAACAAAAAAACGGATATCAATAGATGCCATCAATACCTTAAAAAAGCATAGAAAGTTTTGTCATAATATAAATTATAGTGAACAAAACTTATTTCTGTATTAGTGCATAATGGTAATTTGAATTTTATTTCTTGCCAACGTAACGTTAAGAATACATCAGTTAACATGGATGTGAACGCAGCATAAATGTTAAATCCCCTTCAGAGCAATAGAATATAAGTGATATGGGACTGATTCTATTGATATCCCGTATCCTATATTTAAATTATCATATTTGCGATCGTATGTGTAGAAAATTTGCAAAAAATGGTATATATTCCATGCGCTTATTCCCATACCAAATGGAATATTATAACATTATGTCGGTCGCTATGCAAGCATCCGAGACACTTTTATGAAAGAAATATTGTGTATTTGCAATAGCACATTCACAAACTGATATTATGTTATTTGTATTATTGCGTAATATTACTGCGAAGAAAGTCGGTATTTGCCTCATGATATAGATATTTTCTTTCTTCAAATGTTATATTTTTCTAATATACTAGCGGTCCTCCTGCCCGGTTTCACCCGGGTGCGATAGATATATTTTGTCTTATTGAAAAATTTTACAAAATTTATTTCATTACTACAGCGAGAAAATGTGCAAGCTAATAGCTTTGAGTTGATGTCACTGGTGGCAGTGCCCGCTAGCTCATCTCGCTAGTTTTCGCCTGGTGAGCTGCAGTGACGCGCCATTTGACGCAGCCAATTGCATGAGCTTGCACCCGCCTACGTGATGCCGCAACATGATACGAATACAGTTTTTTTTGACGTGATAACGTCTTATAAATTGATGAATCACCAATCTTATAAATTGATAAAACACCGGCTGCATGCACGAAAAAGTGTAACGTTCCTAACGTTCGTAACGTTCCGCCTGACCCTGTGCGTGCTTTTCTCGAAAACGGCCCTAACGATTTGGATGAAATTTACTGAAAAGGGATTTTGGGGGGCAAAAAATCGTTTTAGCTAGGTCTCATCTCTCGAAAAAATCGTTTTCTTACAAATTTTATCATTATAAAAATCAATTTTTTGACGTATGAAAATACTTAAATATTGTAAGTAGGTTTTGGAATTTTATATAAACAGTGAAACAATTGTTTTATAAATAGTATGACAGTTAATCTTTGAGACTTAAAAAAATACGAAAGAAAGAAAGTTAATAAAAAAAATTATTTTTATAGGTGGTGAGTAATTTAATAAATAAAATTAACCTAAATTTGAAGCGAAAGATGCAATATCATAGATTCGAATTATTATAATTATTATATAAATTTAGGTTATGTATTACGGAATACGTTATCACGTAAAACTATCGTCCGTAAACCGACTTTACAGACAACCAATTTTTTTTTTTGACAAAACACCGTCATTTTGTACAAAATATTTACAGATTATATACAACAACCTTCCTTATTTATCGCCCTTTCTATTAGTGAAAACCGTATGAAAATCCGTTCGGTAGTTTTTGAGATTATCGCATTCAGACAGACAGACAGACAGACGTAGCTGGGGGATTTTGCATTATAATATATTTTTTTATTCTATTTATTTATTTATCATCAATTGTTTTCATAGCACATGCGATGTAATAATGTAGGCATGTAGCATTCTATTAGTGCAAGAATTTTTTAAATCGGTCCAGTAGTTTTTGAGTTTATTCATTACAAACAAAAATACAAATATAAAAAATAAAGAATAGTTACTTCTTACCACAACAGTTTTATCAGCGGGTGTACATTTCGGGAGCTATGCTCTCATCACTAAAGTAAAGACAAACATTAAAGTTTAGTGTTTGCTGAAGATGGAGCATAGCTCCCGAAATGTACATCCGCTAATAAAACTGTTGTGGTAAGAAGTAACTATTCTTTATTTTTTATATTCGTATTTTTGTTTATAATGAATAAACTCAAAAATTACTGAACCGATTTTAAAAATTCAAACTTTTGTTACAACCACAGTGCTCTTAATATTTGTATGAAAATACAAATCTTTTCTCTTTATAATATTAGTATGGATTAGTAGCTAATATAGGTTATTTAATACAGCGAGTATGGTACTTTTTTAGAGTAGCTCATCTTATCTCACTATTCCATTTTCTCACACCTTCTCTACAGGATCAGATAGATCTTGATCTATAATTTTCTAGCACGTGAATCATGCTCGCGATTCAACTGTTTATTTTTCATGGATGGTGAATTAAATTCGCCCGAAATTTCATGACGCCCGGGCTCACGGCTAGAGAGTTTTTATGTGGCGAACAGAGACGAGTATTTTCTATTTATTAAAATAAATTAATTTTTATAATTGACATCAAAATTTTCGATAATCGAACCTGTCTGTAAATCAATATATTTTATTAAGTAGTTAAAGAGATGGTCAATTGAAAATTAAGCCATAAATATAACATTATTAATGAACCTATAGTGCGTTATTATGTCGAAATTATTAACTGAAATGTCAGGCGAGTTTTCAACTGAAAATAATTTATCACTTTTTCCTGGAAAATATGTTCACAATTATTTGCAGCTTGTCGATATATTCGTGGCAACGTTTTATAAATTACAACAATGTTATATATATGCTGTTGTTTTTGTTTTAAGCCCACTGCACACGAGGCTCGAACATAGACATACAAGTAATTAGAGTACGCTAGTAAAAGTGTTCTTAGTTAAGAGAAAGAACGCTGTAGTAAACCAGAAATTTTACTCAAATCAGCATTGTTTTGCATCATTAGTTACCATAGAGATAAGGAACTGTTCTCCCTCTTTCTTAATTGCAGACACTTTCACTGCTCTCTCGCGTACTCTATTGTAATAGCTCTATGGGCTGGGACTGGCTGTGACGATAGAAATGACGTCACTGCGGGCTCGTGTGCGTGGTTACCAGTTAGATTTCAAAATTAGAACCGAGGCTATTTTTCGTGCTTATTTGTCAGCCTGTTTTGAGCAAGAACCAATAAAAGAACTATTACTTGTCACGTGAGCGACATGGAGAAACGACCACAAACATACATGGCGTCATAGCGTGTGTTCTGTTCGGAACAATAAACGTTCACTTTTGTTAACATTCGAACTGTCACTGCGCGCGCACCAAACCCATCTATAAAGCCAAAACGTCGTGTGAAGACATAAGAAAACCCAGTGCCACAGCATGCTTGAAACCTAGCAGTCAAATCTAGCAAGGAATCTAGCGACAAAACCAGCCTCGTGTGCAGCGACTTTTAGAGATGCAAAACTATATAATGTATGTTCGTACAAAATATTATAGTTATTGGCGTAACTAGTAGTCTAAGTCATTCATGGCGTGTCATGACTTAGCCTACAAGTTGCGCCCATAATTTTATTCAACAATTGCGCGTTATTCATGTTTTAATTATAATGAGATGTTGTAAATATCTATTTATTTCTTTATAAAAAAAACTGTCAATACTAACAGCACCAAACAGCACGATTCAATGTTTTGGTTTGAGGTTAGCCGGTTATGAATAAACTCCATGTCGAAAACATTCGGCCTCTCAATTTTAGCCTCAATGGGTAACAACGGAGTTGTTGTTACCTACTATTTCGTTACGACTCAGAAAATAGTTACGTTTATTTTCATTACTCCACAATGGCCGAGCTAGTAGGAATCTTCATTGAGTTATGACAAGTAATTGTCACCAGTCGGTAAATGGCTATTTAGGGTTCGGTTTTTAGGCATGATAAAACATGAATAGCGCGCTTGAGTTGAATAAAATTAATTATTTACCTAGTAGAACTTTTTGAAGACATCCTTTTAAACAATAGGTATATTACAAGCAGCCAGCAAACGGACACGAAACCGTCACCCGCATGCGCAGTAGCTAAAACGAAACTGTTTGTGTCGGTTTTGGAACACGTTCTAGCTACCTGTGCATGACGATGACGGTTTCGTGTCCGTTTACTATATACCTATTGTTAAAAATGATGTCTTTAAAAAGTTCTACTAGGTAAATAATTAATTTAATATTTTGTAAGAAACCTTTTATACATAATATTGTATATAGTATAGGCACACCAGTGCATGTGTCCATGGTGAAGTGGGTATATATTATGTATGCTAGTAATTAAAAATAAAATACGTATTATTCCAATTTCTGTAATGAATATCTCCGCGAATCCGTTAATTAAAAACATAAATCATAATTAAAAAGAAACAACACACTTCTCTGCTACTGTTTTTAATTTCATATTATACAACAATTTATACCCTTTTTTGCGTTTCAACACTCTTAGAAACTCCTTGTGTAAGGGGCGCACGCACAATGTTTTAAATACATTTTCAGTTACAGTAATTTACGAAAAATACAAAATTTTCGAAAAATAAAAATTGTCTGCTAATTTTTCAGACTTTGTTTTATTAATATTTAGTTTGCGTTTAAAAAATTAGTTGACATTTTTTATTTATTTAAATAATCAAATCAGATGTTAACAAATAATTATAAACCATTCTCAAAATACAATTCCTTATTGAACCTGTAAGTTTGGGGTGCAACTATAGAG
Source organism: Xanthostigma xanthostigma (assembly GCA_963575645.1). Lineage (NCBI taxonomy): Eukaryota > Metazoa > Arthropoda > Insecta > Raphidioptera > Raphidiidae > Xanthostigma > Xanthostigma xanthostigma. Next base: position 23,357,818 of record OY754468.1, read on the forward strand.
ATATGACGATAGTAGTACGCGAGAGAGCAAAGAAAAGTGTCTGCAATTAAGAGAGAGAACAGTTCCTTATCTCTATAGTAACGAATAATGCAAAACAATGCTGATTTGCGTAAACAAGTTTCTGTTTTTTTGAAGCGTTCTCTCTCTTAACTGAGGACACTTTCACTTATGGCAAGCATACGCACTAGCATACTCTAGTTACTTATGTCTCTATGGTTGCAGCAGTTTATAATTAAACTGTTTGAAAGTAGAATTAATTATTTAAAATCCTGATTTTAATTTCTGGTTAAAAACTGTTAATTTTAATTTGATCAAGACTCGGTTAATGCGAATCTCGGATTTTCAATATTGTATCGCCGCGCACAAACGAGCCGGGATTAACGGCAATCCCGCGGTTGTCGCTTATGTCATTAGCGCTGCGTCATAATAAAACTGGGATTAATACGCGACTAATAACCAACGACCTGATTAGATAGACTGCTAGTCTCATCTGCGCGAATCACGGTAGACAGAGACAGAGGCAATTGAAAGACACACTCATTAGGCCTAACAAAATGTGCCCTGTAAATTTTGAAAAACCAAGAAATATCACATGTTTAGCGAAGATTTTTTTGTTCGAAATGCTTATAGTCCGGTCAAAATAGACAAAAAAATAGTGGTAGGCTTACAATAATTCGCATTGAGCTGAAAATTGGTACAAGTATAACCTGACCCTTTTTCAGTGCAGGTTAAATTATTTTATAAAAAAATGAATTTAAAATTGATTCATATATTTACAGTAATTACGATTTTTTCACAACTCATTGAAACGATATTATTTTTATATTTAATTAAATAATTATTTAGTCTCAGTCCACTCGGTTGATACTGAATTCTAATAATGTTTAAAAACCTGATTTGTGACGTGTCTAATGGGACCCTTTACACAGGTAATTAGTGCGACGTAATTTATGGACGGGCCCCTAATTATCCAAGTGCGAGCCAATTAATAAATTTTATTTGAGGGGGCGAGGATAACACGGTAAATTTTACCCTTCGTACTCGGTGATCTGCAGCTTGAACAAAAAAAAGTTTGGGACAAAAGATGTCTTTTTTTGCCCGGAGAGCTCGACCCAATGAGAAATAAATGGGGTTTCCATTTAAAATTTCGGAAGTTACCCTCTGTCCCCCCACAGGGACACCCCCTTGGGAGGAATTTTTGTGAACGAAAAATACATTACAACGAATTGAGCAACTTTCATTCGCAACATTTTTCAAAAAAAATGTTTTCTCTGAGATATTCAGCCGTTCCGGGACTTTTGAAACACCTATATAACTGCGCCTTTGAAAAATGTTCTAATCTACCCGGGTCTTACCTAATAGTAATAAATTAATGCAGTTCATATAAATTAATAGTCTCAAATTTTTCTGTGGACTCTGACAGTACCTACCTATTAATATTAAAAGTTCCACCGATCCTCCACCTGCTAAAAAAATTATTCAAGGTCAAAGGTTTAAAGTATCAGTTTTTTGCACTTTTCTTGTAAACGGTAAATGTTATCTAAAAATAGGTCAGGCAAACGTTGCAGAATATGGAATTGTTTACAAGAATAATTTGTTGTTATACTTTTTTTTCTACGAATCACCATTCTTTTCGGAAATACTAATATGCATATTAATATTTAACGTTATTTTTTAAAAATACGTTCATTACCCATATCTCAGGAATAGTGATTTGTAGGGAAAAAAGTATAAGAACAGTTTTTGTAGACAATTGCATGATTTACAACTTTTGTCTGACCGATTTTTAGATAGCATTTACCGTTTAATCATTTTGTTGTTTAATAAATTAGGTATTTCAAAATAATTCGGTTGTCAATTTTTTCGCGTTTTAGCTTTCAGTCAGAGACATAGAGATAGACGTCAGCCAACTCATTCCTTCTCTTACGTGCGAAGTAGTACAGCTCTCCATATGTACATCATCGTTGTTTATAACAGCGTTGAAAAATTCTTAGAGCCGGCTCTGATCGCTGTCTAAACATATGTAGTACAATATGTACATATTTCTTTGATTCTTTTGTTCATGTACCTCATGTTCGTCGTACGTGTGAATAGTGCGTATCCTTTTTCGGTTGTTCGTAGTGCGAGAGGGGAAACATCCTGCAGGACAAGAGAAGAGTGATTGCTCACGTCCGCACGAGGACAACGTATTCCCTCATACGACAGGACAAACTTATTTCTCATATGGCACAAGGGCATTGTGGAAATAATCCTGCGCCTTGTGGAGAGATCTGTGATCACAAGGCAAACTAAAATTACTGTGAGTTTTTGCAAGATTTTTTTAAACATTATTTTGTGTATAGTAGTGATGTAACGAATATTTACATTTGCATTCGCGAATATTCGGATATTTTTTGACATTCGCATTCGTATTTGCAAAATTCGTGCGAATATCTTGGGAATATTAATATCAGAAAAAAATCATACTTAAAAATTGTCCAAAAATATCAAAAAGGACAAAAAATATTAATTTTCACCATTTTTATTAGAAAAGTTTGGTCAGAGTACGATAACTCGATGTGCAAAATATTCATTGGAAATACGCAATAATTGTTATTTTATATAAAGGATGGTTAAATTTTAAGGGCCGATGTTGAATGTGAACCACACCTAAACGTCAAGTTTTTTTCTGCATTTCATTTGACATTTCTCAATTTCAGACTAACTCAATTTGAACCATGGAAAGATACACAATCGAGCAACGCGTTAAAGTTATTCAGGCTTATTATGAAAATGGGCGTTCAAATCAAAATGCATATCGTGCACTTTTTTTCGGTCAATTTAATCGTCCAAATGTGCGTACAATCGGAAAAATCGTGCAAAAATTTGAGCAAACCGGGTCTGTAGGACATGTGAAAATTCAATGGCCGTGTTATCTCACGTGGTGGCGATGTCAATTGGCCGCCAAGATCATGTGATTTGACACCGTTGGACTTCTTTCTTTGGGGTTATTTGAAAGAAAAGGTGTACGTCGATAAGCCAGCAACAATTCAAGAGCTAAAGGATGAAATAATTCGGCACATTAACGGCATAGAACCTCAATTATGCCTCAGCGTCATCGAAAATTTGGACCATCGGATGGAGGTGTGCCGCCGAGGTCGCGGCGGCCATTTGGCCGATATTTTGTTCTATACATAATTGAACCATACCATATTATCATAATAAAAAGAAATGACAATAATTTCCTAAATAATTTGTGTTTTATTCAAAATCAACATCGGCCCTTAAAATTAAACCACCCGTTATATAACATAATATATAACAGTGTTATTAGCCGTTTTATATGCGGATATACCTATTTTTTTTTATAAATTAATTTTCTTTGTCCAGTGAAAAGAGGAAGGCGTTTGAGGGGAGTTCTTTAAAAAACAACTACGGGGTCGTGTCGATGCGATGGCGTTTTTTATTGCGCAGTGAAAAGGGGAAAGAGTTTTGGGGGGAGTTATTTAAAAAACAATTACGAGGTCGTGTCGATGCGATGGCGTTTTTTTTTTGAACAGTGAAAAGGAGAGGGCGTTTGAGGGAAGTTATTTAAAAAACAATTACGGTGTCGTGTATACAAAGTGAGATAGTAATACAGTAATTCTACACCAGTCGCTAAGACGTGTATATTTGATTTCTGATTAGTTAGATTAAAATAATGACGGTGAAAGACGAAAAGTTTTTATGTATTTTTGAGAAAATTTGTGAATAATCCGCAGTTTTTTTTAAGAACGTCAAAATTTAGCTTTTTTGTATGACAAAAAAAAAATCAAAATTTGGGCACATCGAGTAACTGGTGTTATAAAATGAGCAAAACTAGTTTAACCCATTTTCAGTTGGTCAAAACTAGTTCTGTCCATTTCTAAACGGACGGTACTAGTTCTGCTTGTTTCATTCAATCAACGTTGCTTTTCGGTTTTATTGGACACTAAAAAAAAACAAAAAATTAAAAATAAAAAACTTTTTTATTAAATTGAACCTCCTTCAAAAAAGGGTCACTAAAAAGCGTGAAATAACAGTTTTGAGGTCGGAATCAATTTAATTACTATCATGTTTTATGTACTTAGGCATATTAAATTTGTGCCGACCTCAAAACTGTTATTTCACGCTTTTTACTTTTTAGTGACCCTTTTTTTGAAGGAGGTTCAATTTAAAAAAAAGTTTTTATTTTTAATTTTTTAGTGTCTAATAAAACCGAAAAGCAACGTTGATTGAATGAAACAAGCAGAACTACTACCGTCCATTCTGAAATGGACAGAACTAGTTTTGTCCAACCGAAAATGCGCAAAACTAGTTTTGCTCATTTTATAACACTTAATACGTTTAAATGTAAGATTTCGGGTTTGGGCAACATTCGTTGGTCAAAACTAGTTTTGCGCATTTATTTCGGTCATTGACCGAAATCGGGTATGGACCGTAACATATACAGTAGCTGACGTAATACGCGCCGCACAAACCGAACAACGACTAGAAAACTAAAGCATCGACACACGACAAAAATAGGTAGGTACGTGCAGATAGGTATAAAAGCATTTCTTGTTATAGCAAGAAAAGCGGATAAAGAGAAACACGAATATAAAATATGTTATTTTAGTCACTACAGCAACTTGTTATAAATTGGATGAGTTCTTCCAACTTCCAGGTCGCCACTCTCTCTTTTTAGACTTCCCCACAACAACTCTCCGTGTGCTTGAGCACGCCACGACCACAGCTGCCAATGAGTCAGTAAAAACATAGAAGAAATTTTGAATTAGCATCTGATTTATATTGTAACGAAACTGACAAAACTGTTCGTTGTCAGTGGTGAAAATATTTATTTACAAAACTAAATCTTAAAAAAACAAATTATACAGCACTTCTCTACAGTAATGAAAAAAATGAAATTAAATAAATAACGGAAAAACTAAAGAATTCTATACGCAACAATAATAACAACACTAAACCAAATTTTTGTAAAATGTTTGAAACGTAAATATGAAGTTCGATATTCTATCGTTTTTGGAGAAAATCGACTCATGCACAGAAGAAATTTGTGCTATAGCGTGTTTTTTTCTGTTATAATGGTATACTTTTTACAACGGTTTATTAATTGTATTTATTTTGTAACAAAGAATACTTAAAAGAGCCTTTTAAAATGAATTTCGTCAAAATTGATTCACTTATGATGGGTTGCAGAAAGGTTTGTCAAAAAATCTGATTTGACATTTTTCCAAATGAAAAGCACTGTAGAACTTGTAATCGAACCTGCTCGACAAATAATTGATCGAATTAAACGATATTTTTTCCTTAAACTGTGGATACATGTATTTAGCACCGTTTTTTGTACAGTTTCCACTTCGCAACAACGTTTTTCTACGCAATTTGATCAAAATTTAGTTTTAAAAGCAGTCTTCTTCATGTAGAACAAACATTTGTCTTTGTGTGAGGACAATTGAATGTTCTAGATGACACGAAATTTGAATACGACATTGATGGAAATTGTAATTACTTACATATCATAGCACGCTATAGTCATTGTCAAATAAAATTTTTTGACAATCCTTTCTGCAACCCATCAATTGGCATTTGACCATAATTTCAGAACAAACAAACTTACTGACGTATAGTATGAAATAACAGTCGCTTCACTTTTTCGATCAATTAGAACGACCCCAGTAGAATTCTATATAAGCAATATGGATGAAGTTGAGAGGTGGTCTAATAAGAAACTAAAATAAAAAGGACAGGCGTTGAGGGAAGATTTTTTTTTTATTCAATCTTTGTCGATACGATAAAATAATTTACCTGTCAGTATTATTAATCTTTGATAAAATCCGTGTACATTGAACGTAGCATGATGCGTCCATTCAGAAACGCTTTATTTGTAAAGGTATTAGTATAGAAAAAATATGGCCCTAAAATTTAAACAGGGCCGGATTTCTCAACGTCCCGTTAACAATACTTTTGATAATATCAAAGATAAAAGAAGTAAGTCATTCTTATATCTCATCCAATGCCCTTCTTTAGGATGCAATCTATCTTCTCGCCTTTTATTGAAATCTGTTCAATGGTTTAGGCATGAAAAGGTAACAGTTATACTTTCGAATTTAAAATGTGATACTATGGATCCATTTCATCCTTACAAGTGAATTAAATAATAAATAGAGAGATAACAGAAGTCGAGATATAAGTTCAATGTTTTAGTCGTATGTGAAACAAAAATTTACAAATTATCAAAAGTAGGGTTAGAAATATTTTAACATAAATCACACAAGTTTCTGAACTCAGTATATTCGATCAATTTTCTGGATCACTTGAAATGGGATTTTACTTTAGTTCGCCGTACTAAACTACTAAAATATCTTTCCATCTAAATACATGTTATCTAGTACCGACACCATACAAGTAGTAATCTATGGTAGTGATGTAACGAATATTCACATATCTTTTGACAATCGCATTCGCATTCACAAAACGCGAAAAAATATTTTTTTAATGTGAAAATAATATTAAATAAATCAAATTTCTTAGGGTTCGAATCCCGGTGGGGGCAGATGTGGCTGGGACTTTCCTGCTGCCTCTCGCCGAGAAACGGCAATTCATGTACCGGTCATCTTATTGAGGTTTTCCATGGTTTTCCTCAGTAATTGCAGATAATAATATCGAGATGGTTCCTTATTCAAGGCCATGGCCGATTATCTGTCAAACTCCTATGCTCAAAATTTGCCTACCTTATCCTAATGTCCTAATCGCCCATTGCTATTAATGAGTTGAAGTTTAAAAATGTAGAAAATAACGGGAAGTGTGATAGATGGAAAATAGTAATGATGCGAATGACGTCTATTATGACATAAAGTCGAGAAACAGACGTTAAACGCATTATTATTATTAATTTCTTAGCATTGTCATTGTAACACTGGTATTTGACTATAACATCACTATCGTCAATTTTTTTTAATCACTTTCACAATTCATTCTTTATTATTAATAACAATAACAAGAGTTTGGAAACAGTAAAGAGAGGTTATGAGTATTAACATGTGTACGACTTGCTAAATGCATGTAGGTATGCAAATACGAGTACAGCTGATACGCATGCAGACGCAGTAATATACGCTTGTAAACACACAAACAACGTACATAAAACTGCAGTACCTAACTGTCGTGATGGTCGAAATCTTACACTTTTTTCGCCTATTTCTACAACGTCCCATATTAGAAACTTCAATCCAAAAATAACTTAATTTTTTTTCGCTAAGCTAACCTTGCAATTTTATCTTTATCGGCCTTTACTCTAACAATAGGTAATAAAGCTTTAGACTTAGTATTTGTAATCAATATAGTACCTAGAACCACTTCAAAGATGTAATATTTTAACCTGGGACAAATGACGTCAGATTAGAAAACTAATTATTCGCATTCGCCATCGCGAATATTTATGTCTAAAATGTGACATTCGTTACGTCACTAGTCCGTAGTAGTATGTAAAGCAGGCCATACACATATGAATATTTAATGTTCCTTACATGTAACGACATTCAGAATAATCCAGGTTTAAATAACGGCGGGTTATCAACATGGAATACGTACGTAGAGGTTCCCTACTGTAAATCTTCTATTCCACAGAGGCCGTGTGGTATACATGAACAACCTCTGATACTCGAGAATCTAGATTCCGACCTGTGACATGATTTTGATATGTGAAACATCTAATGGCGCGTTAAGGCGGGAATAAAAACGTCCAAATTCCGTGACGTTGAACGCTGTGACGCTGAGATGACAACCGTTACGTTTCATTTCGTTAGCTAACAGCGCGTAACGCTTACTGTGTGCATGCGTTGCATTCTGACATGGTTTTTGTTGACGGCGACATCTAACTGACACATATTTATAGTTACTAGAAGAGTCGCTTAAGTAACGCTGCTAGTACCTTAAAGTTGCATTGTCTATAAGGGTTTAGGAAGTGTCCGTAGGGAGTCCATAGGGCTTTGTAACTTAAAGTTGCATTTGGCAAACTTAAATTTACGTTTCAGGTGCCAGGCGTTTCACGACGGCTCCAATTTTTTTTTAATAATTAATGTTTCCACTTGACAAAGATAGTAGTCAAATTATGGTAGTAAGAATAATTTTAAAAATACTATAAGAATTTTGTCGATATCTTAAAATTGAACGGAGATGTTTAATTTGTTTATACGCCCGGTCCCAAACGAAACTGAGCGACGTCTGGGCTCTTGTTAACGACCGTTTTAGTCAACGGGTAACGGGCCGACGCGAAACGGTTACCTTTGTACACGATCCGTTAATATACGTGAGCGCGTCCGTTGTTATCGATATCAGTTCTATACTCGAAGAAGTGCAAGTACGTAATGTCGAGTGCAAAGAAAAAGCTTATTCTAGCTTACCTACTATTTATACAAAAAACAGCAGCTACGAAAAAAAGGAGGAAGCTATGGGTTCATCCTATTTTATTAGAAACAGAGTCTTATGGAGTATTCCATACTCTCATGGAGGATTTAAAGAAAGACCATATCATTTAAACTCCATATTCACAATGAGCAGCACAAGGTAGGTAGGTATAGGTAAAAACGTACGCGCATATCTTTCGTCGTCAACAGACTTCTATAAAATTATGTGGTCCACTGCATCGGACCGACCGCCGTCGCGCCAAGCGGCGACGTGCGGGTATCCGTTGAGTTTTGTTGCAACGGTTACATGCCCGTTGCATTAACAAACACCCACTAACCTATTGAACACTGCGCGTCGGCCCGTTGCACGTCATAAAAATCGGACCGTTATCCGTTGTCGTTAACAAGAGGCCTAAAGGATACATCTAATTAAAAAATCGTCCGTCCGTTGTGGGGTGACTATTCGATGAGCGGCAGAGACAAAACAAAGCGCGCAGACTAAGTTGAATTACCACAAATTTATATATTGATACCCTTAGATTCTTCTGGGTCCTCACAAAATAGGTCGGCGGTCCGAATCCGGACCGCGGTCCGCCATATGATGATCCCTGAATTAGACGATAATAAAAAATATAGTCGCTTTTGTTTGACCCGCCAATGAACTGTTGAAACACTAAAACACCCGGAAAGTTGCCCATGCCTGAAAAGTAAAGTACAGAAAACTGAGAATTCTGTACACCGCGCCATTCTCTTTCCTCGGTGTAATCGAATATCGATAGCAAGTGTTCCGTGCTACGTATATCACAAACCTGCGAACGTTATTTGACAAATCTCTTATTGTGATATGTACACTCGCGCTTACTAAATTGGCAACACTTTTCTTGTCATTTATATACTACAAATTGTACCCGGTCACACGTTACTGCGGCTCAGTCTGGTTAGTATGTGTTACGGTCAACAAATAGCATCTCTTTGCGGTAAAATATTTAGTATAGCGAGTGTTGCTTCAACGTCCAACAGACAGCAGATGGCTCTGTATGGCGCTGTTTTAAAAAAAAATCAAGTTTTCACTTGTCACAGCTGTGTGACATCTATATATAATGAGCGTATAAAAATACGCCCGTATTCGAATGCAACATTGTGAAAGCAATCGGTGAAGTACCTACGTTCGGAGATTTGCGATTTTAAACAAACTAACATTACATTTTTAGACGCGACCCAAGCTTTAACTGGAAGCGCCTATATGTACTCGCTTTGTCTGTGAATCTGCGAGTCACGCTTTTTGTACCCAGCGTACAGCCCAAACGCCTTAACCGATTTTAAAAACTTTTTTTTTGTTCGATTCGTCTCCGGGTAACTTAAATCCTAACGTCGCCCGATTTTTGAATTTTGGTCCCAGAAAATTAAGAAAAAAAGTTTTTTTTTGTATATTTCTCGCTCAATTTAAATCAGATCGGTCTGAAACCAGTCTTAAACGAAAGAGGAGAACATTTTATTAATTATTTAGACCAGATGCCTTGTCCGGTTTGGCCAATTAAAACTTTACACGTTTGCTTTATTCGCTCGAATATAAAATTATTTAAGACTCTTCCACTCACTTCACTCGACTTATTATTATTATTGAGAATAACAATATGATTTCACTAATATTATCGAGTTCGAATTTTGTGAGTTTGTGTGTATGCGGAGGGTAATCTCCGGAACCACCGCACCTATTTGAAAAATTCTTTCAAAATTTGAAAGGTGCATTACTCCAGATCAACGTAGGCTATATATTATGTATACCTATATGTTGTGCAAATTAACTAAAGTAATATGATAATCGTCAACAAATACCGAATTAAAGTTTCTTCGTCCTCGTTATTTACAGCAACCTATTTCACACCCAGAGCTAATGGCCTTGCTGCCGAAGCCTCATAATAATAATAATAAAAAAAAAGTTCGTTGGTGTTAATTTTATTTAAGCTTAAAATGTTTTTTGTACAACCGAAAACAATATTTCAGCACGAACTATGAATAAAACGACGAAATATTATGCAAGTATCGCTTACCTATAGCCTTCCATTTCAGCGGCTATTTCCAACTCAAAAAGAGAAAGAGAGAGAGAAATCGTAGATTATCCACGTTCGACACTTCAACACACACTAATCCCAAGTCACATAATGAAATTGAATTAATTATTTATAGACTTTCGACAATCAAGATCATCAGTATCTAAACTAAAGTTAATCATACACAATTTAACACTATTAATACATTTTATAAGTTTTAACAAAACAAAATTGCATATTCAAGGTACGCTAAGCCAAAAACTGATAACTGCTTTACTCTTGCACGTACAAGATACGCGCATACAAAGGAGTATGGTGATTTCTTTATTATACCGGGTGAGGCAAAAGTCCCGGAACGGTTGAATATCTCGCATACTATGCATCATATAAAAAAAAAAAAAAAATAAGTGTCAAATATTTTTCGCAAAACTATTTTTTGATACCACACATGACTCCCCACCCACCACCCAGTTGGTGGGGGGAGGGGCAACTTTAAAATTTTAAATAGGAACCCCTATTTTTTATTGCAGATTCGGATTCTACGGGAAAAATTACATACAATTGATGTAATTTTTCCCGTGGGTTTTAGGGGTTGAAAAATATTTTTGGGCCCGAAAATACCAAAAAATTTCTCCGAATCGTTTCAAAATTGAAATTTAACCCTTTAGTAATGATTAAAATGTGCTACCAAAATTTTATTAAAATCGGCCCGACAGGACCAGACTTAAAAATTTTATGAAAACGTTAGTTTGTAGATATGGATTTATTTAGTGAAGGGTGAATTTAATTTGTTGTATTGATAGTAATATTAAAATAAAAAAAAATATATACAATTGATGTAATTTTTCCCGTAGAATCCGAATCTGCAATAAAAAATAGGGGTTCCTATTTAAAATTTTAAAGTTACCCCTCCCCCCACCAACTGGGTGGGGGGTGGGGAGTCATGTGTGGTATCAAAAAATAGTTTTGCGAAAAATATTTGACACGTATTTTTTTTTTTTTTGTATGATGCGTAGTATGCGAGATATTCAACCGTTCCGGGACTTTTGCCTCACATGGTATATACCGCCCTTGTTACACAAAAATCTACTATCGGGTTTAAGAACAAACTGTGACAGAACCAATCATTTGATTATTTTGACCTAATTGAATGTCAAATTATTTTTTCTTATGTAACAATGCCAATTATTACACATGTATTTTTCTCTCTTTATTAAATAATTTTGTGGGGGTAATAAACTGATGGATATTTATTTTTCTTCTGTACTAAGGTAAAGTTTTGAATGTAGGAGGTAATCACTGAAACTACTCATCCGGTTTCAAATATTTAGAATGAACATTCAGGATGGACATAGGCTATATATTATCATGTTAAAATAAAAAATCTAAACGTAGAGACCAAGTTTGCAACGAAATTCGATGGAAAAAACGACGGCAATCGCCGCTAGTATTAAATAAACTTTATTTCATTCCAATTTGAATTTGTATCCGGGCGAAGTTGGGTCTATAGTTCCTCTATAGAAATATGCTATTGAAGTATAAAAACCGCATTAAAATTTGTTCAGTAGCTCTCGAGTTTAGCCGGTACCGACCGACAGAACTTATATACATAAATTGATTAATCGTAATCTCAAATTTTATTTAGTACAAAATGTTTACACATAAAGTTACTTTAGAATTAACGATGCACATAACGAGGAAACATTTGCGTGACGCGGCGAAGGGGTTTACAAACTCGCCACTGTCGAAACAATTTTCCTAATTCAATTAAATTTATCAACAAACATTATTAATAACACTTCAATAAATAAAATTATCGACCAATCTTTCAGACAATATATTAACAATAAAATATAATTAATACATTAACGTTTCGATCCGGATCGAAACGTTAATGTATTAATTATATTTTTTGTTAATATATTGTCTGAAAGATTGGTCGATAATTTTATTTATTGAAGAGTTCTAATCGCAGACGTTAATCAAAGATTTGATTATTAATAACAACCGATCTGTTTGATGAGTCTTCTTAAATTTATCACCTTAACCGGATTGTTTGGTTATCATTTATAAATAATCAGTGATAATTAATAGTTAAATCAAGTTTGTTGTACTGCAAGCCTCAATAATAGGCTATTACACCGTTTTTTTTTTTTTTTTTGAAAAATGTTTTAAGTGAATCCTAAAGTGATAAAGAAGCACTACAATTTTTATAATAATATTTTATAACCGAATACTGCAATAAAAACGACTTTTAGTTTATCATTATGAATTTTCGCTCGAATACGACTCGTGACGTCACTATGATCGAAAATAATAACGATATAGTGCACAATAACCATATAGTAACGCTTTACAACTAAAAATATTTAAGATTGCTATTACGTTACCAGTTAGTATCATAGAGATATAAGTTACTAGAGTACGCTAGCGGGTATGCTTGCCATAAGTGAAAGTGTCTGCAGTTCAGAGAGTGAACGCTGCAAACGTTCCGTATCATTATATATGTTTCCTCAAATCAGCATTGTTTTGTATCATTAGTTACTTTAGAGATAAGGAACTTTTCTCTCTCTAAATTGCAGACACTTTCACGGCTCACTCGCGTACTCTAGTATAATATCTCTATGGTTAGTATACAAGTTAGTAAAACTTTATCTAGTTATTAAACGTATTTATCCTTGGGTAGATTAGTACTTTCTGCTTTTACGAAACCGTCTTCCATTATGCGAAATCAATCAAATACGGGATATAAGTCTATAAAATTGATAATAACTTGAAAGAACTTCAAAATAACACACAGCACAACATAAACGTAGCTAGTTTACAGCCGAAGTGACGCCACGCCGGAATCCAACATGACGAACAGCGTTTTAGACTTTTGAAGAACAGATTAAAAAATACATTTGTTAAAATTGAATTATAAAATTTATATTGCATTATTATGAATAGAAATTAACGTTTCTCGTTTGCTTTTTATAAAATCTGTCACGAATATGTATTATCAGATTTTTTCTTACATGTTGCAAAATACATTATTGCATATAACATGTCGTTCGTTACAAACAGCTACTTATGTTACCAGAAAACGGCATAAAGTAGTGTAATTCTACCATTATGAAGTGTAATTTGTTGTGTATCGATTCAGAGTGCTAGCAATTTATATTTATCTGTCTTGTAGCTTTTTTCCACTGTGATATTATATTAACGAATGTGTGTAAGCAGTCGTGCTCGCGTGGAATTTTTTCACAAATATATCAGTATATAGATTTTATATCATATTATTTAATATTATAAATGCGAATGTAAGTTTGTTTGTTACGCTTTCACGCAAAAACTACTTAACCGATCATCATGAAACTTTGCACATACACTCTTGAAGGTATTAGAAGTAACATAGGATACTTTTTATTAAAAAAAAATAAAAATTTTTTACGAAAAATAAGAAAGGGTTGAAAACATTTTTTGGGCCCAAAAATACCGAAAAATTTCTCCGAATCGTTTCAAAATTGAAATTTAACCCTTTAGTAATGATTAAAATGTGCTATTAAAATTTCATTAAAATCGGCCCGACAGGACCGGACTTACAAATTTTATGAAAACGAAATATTATAAATGCGAATGTAAGTTTGTTTGTTACGCTTTCACGCAAAAACTACTTAACCGATCATCATGAAACTTTGCACATACACTCTTGAAGGTATTAGAAGTAACATAGGATACTTTTTATTAAAAAAAAATAAAAATTTTTTACGAAAAATAAGAAAATTGTTTCCCCTGATATGCATGTCAAAAGTCGATTTCCATCTCAATCGCGGGCGTAGCCGCGGGTAGCGGCTAGTTATTATATATAGTAGCTACGTTGGCAGTAATATTGAATTACAATATTTTTATGAATATCAAATTATTAATCACAACACAATTGTTTTGGTAATACAATCTTTGTCACCCATACAAATTCTGATTGTGTACACTTTGCCATTTTGTTCTTCAAAAAAAAAAATGAGTGCATGTAACCTTTACGCGCGGTTGAAGTAAAACTTTTTTTAAATCGCTTATTGGTTTGCGTTTGTAGCTATATTTCCTACATATGCGTTTTGATGGCGTCATCAGTCGATGCCTTTAAATATAGCGGAAACCGATCACAAAATTGGTTTGTGTCTGTAGCTACGTTTCACCTTTTGTTCAAGATGGTTTCTACGATGTCGCCATCTGTCAGCCGATGCCTTCACATAGCGGAAACTGTGTAAACACGTAAGTTGTAACATCCCGAGTACCCCCACTCTACTAGACAGCGTGGTTTGATGGAAAGAAAGCCATTAGCCGACATCAGTAGCAAAGTTGCCGCCACAAAAGTAGGCAATTAGCCGCCATCAGTGGCTAAGTGCAGTACCTACTGAATAAATGATATTATCAATTATTATTAATTAATCCATGTGAAGTGAAACAAACTAAACAAAAATTGCGTTTATGAAAATTATTGTTAACTTCGTCAGAAGAAAATAGTTTATTTTAAAAAGTGGAAAACATTTTATTTGTAGGTATTGTTCAACGAGATTAAATAATAAATTATTAATAACGAGTCTCGTGTTTATTTGTAACGAACCCTGAGACGTTGCAAACTTCCGTCCGAAAAAAGACCTGAGTTACTCTCAAATCGCGCCTAAAGAAGTTTTACTTTAAAAACAAAATTTTACTTTTAGCTGATTAATCCCAACAGCTGAAAATGTAACGAATTTAACTTAAATGTAAAAACAAAGTTTTAATTTATGTACCATTAACAAAAAACAATTGTTTCACACAACAAAGTGACTTTGTCAGACAAAAATCTTGATCTTGTGTAAGATCTTCGTCTGACCAAGCCATTCTGATGCTGGGCTTCAGAAAACATTGTTCTGTGACCACGATTATTTCTCCACTAGCGGCAAAGTTCAGCTTCGCTCGAATTTGTAGATTGTCATCGTTTTTTCGCCGACTTACGTTGCAAAATTGATATCCACGAACAGCGCTTAACATAAAAATAGGTATAGTAAAAGATACACATATTATGCCATCGCAAACTTTTCTGTACACCTATAAAACAGGAACAATTTCACCATTCCAAATCATCTTGGTTTCCGGGCTTGTATGGCGTGGTCCATTGGTATTACTACCTGGCGTTTCGTCTACAACTGCAGTAGAAACGTCAGGTAGTAATACTAATGGACCACGGCATATAAGCCCGGAAACCAAGATGATTTGGATCAACACCGGCCGTGAAAGCCTTCACACTTGGATAATTTCACCATTCATTGTTTTGTTATATCTTAAAGGGATCTTCAACAATCATCGTCATATTTCAACCAATTTACACAAAACATTTTTATACACATAAACCTTTCTCTTGAATCAATCCGTCCCTTGGTGAAAAAAGTATGAAAATCCGTTCGGTAGTTTTTGAGTTCATCGCGTTTAGCTTTGTTGTATAATATGTAGTGATAAGAAAAGCAAGAATTTTATATTCATTAGAAATCTGACAACTGATGAAAACTATATTTAATATACGTAATGATAAATTGAGTTGGTACTAGATAACCCCGTCAGTCGAAAAAAAAGAAAAAGAAATCATATTTTGCGCGCTATCTCTAGACCGCGTGGCGGAACCTTCTTCTTAGTTTATTGTCGACAGCTACTGAGATTCTATCTGGAAAAGTTAAGACCCGTGCATCGTATATTATTAATGATGATAAATTCGTAAAAGAGAAAAAAAGCCCTCCGTTCTAAGCACAAGTTGTTAGTCTGCAGTAAATCTGTTAGTGATAGTTTATGATAAAGTGGCCGAAGGTGTGAGCGTTCAATCAGTTCTCGGTCACACTAAACGGACGTGGGGCGGCGACAGGGGTGCGGGGGAGCAGCGAAAGGTGACGGCATGCGTCACCGCGATATATCCACGGGCAGGCTTCGCGATGCTGCCGTGTCGGCCGGACTCATTTATCTCACTTATCCGATGAGAACGGTGGACGAAATACACGACATTCGCTGCACTGGTCGTCCACTAGGTAGTCACGATTGTGAAGAAGGCTCAGCTCACGACTAAATCACTGTTATTATAGTGCACTCAAAATAATAAATCGTGCAATCGAAATTCAAATTTCTTGAAGTGAAACTTCTTAGTTCAACCAATAGTGTCCAGTAGGGCGATTAAAAAAAATTGTTTTTGGCTCTTATTCTCTCAATTGTTTCTATTTAATGTAAAAAAATCCTCACCAAAGATGGGCGCCATAGCTCAACTCTAAGAGGTCGCTTTTTAAATTTTAGTTTCCCATATAACATGATTTTTTTTTAATTGAAGTTACTTGTAATTTTAATTCAATTTTTTACAAATAACCATTATATTGTTGCATGCCCTTGATGAGACGCCTATGGAATTCGGTAGAAACTACTAGAACCAACAACAATGGAAACAGGTAAAGAACACCCGACCTTGGAGACACACATACATGTAAAGGAAAGAAACTCGGTGCGTGAAGCAGGTAGCGAAGTTAGACCCGATTTCTTAGAATCGCTTGGAGAGAACAATAGAAGAAATCTCGATTCGTCCAGAACATTCGATAGAAGCGGGGTACGAAAACTATACAAAGGCGAACAGAGTGGACAAGGGGTCAGTCAGTTACTGGATCTGTTCGCGAGTTGTGTTGACACAGTGCTGTGGCATTACTACATAAATTATTCAGTTATACTGTGAAAATAAATAACTTTAGTGAGTACAATTTACATAAATCTGTTTAAATAGCTTTTTGTAAATACAAGTGTGAATCAGCTACTGTTCTAGCTAAACTTTGTGTTGTGTTCCTGTGTTGTAAACATTTTGTGTATATAATTTAGTGACTCTACATTCTCTGTTACTTAGTCTTTTATTTTTATTATTTAGAACAATTAGTTTTGTTTCTGTTAACGTTATTATTTCTGTTAAGTTAAGGAAGTACGCTTTCGTTTGTGTGGTTAACCGTTTTGTTAAACATTTATTATTGCAAATAAATAATTTCCGCCACGGACTACAGCAGTTTTGTTACAATATATTCTTGAGCTTTCAAAAACTCTATAATAACGTATAATTATCATAATTAGAAGACCAGTTACAGCCATCGTTTGTGTGGTTAACCGTTTTGTTAAACATTTATTATTGCAAATAAATAATTTCCGCCACGGACTACAGCAGTTCTGTTACAATATATTCTTTACAGTTACAGCCATCAGAAAATGAATTTCTGATTACAGAGGAATTGTATAGGTACCTCTATAATAATTTTTTATGCGCCTACATGATTTTTTGAAAGTTTTTTATATATTTTTTGAAAGCATAAACAGTCTGATTCAAGAATTAAATGGGAAACTAAAATTAAAATATCGACCTCTTAAAGTTGAGCTACAGTGCCCATCTTTGATAAGGAGCAAAAAAAATAAGAATTTTTTTAAGCACCCTAGTGTCCAGATATAAACTAGCCTTTAACTATTCAGTGTATGGAAACACAATCACAAGAAACTTAATATCTGGCTTCTGGATCAAGCGCCGTGTATGTTTCCTGGGTATGTGAGTCATTCGCGAAGTGAAGTTTACTAATTTTTTACTATTCAAATAAAGCGACCATCAAGGTCGTAAATTAAATGATATCAAATATTCTACAAAATGTTGTAGGTACCAGCTTTACTTTTGGCAAAAAGGAGAGTATTGATCGTAACTAATTTTAAAGCACGAAGTAATACTTTAAAGCAGTGGTGGCGCGTGAACTTTTTAAATGGGTGTTCTGCAAGGTCAACCAGATGTACTAACACGGGTAGGAATTAGAGGGGGATAATTAAATAATTTTAATCACATCGACGTCCAGGGCCGGATTTAAAGGTGTGGAGGCCCTAGGCAACGAAGGAGTGGAGGCCCTTAATTATTTTCCAAACAAGTTAAACCATTTTTTTCTTTTACGTACTGACATTGAGAAGTTAAGTGTCTTAAACATCTTTTAAACATCACATAGAAGTTTCACTTGTACCGCGTGACTTTTCACGCACCCTCTTATTCTATATAATTTTGCATATTATTCGTTATTTGTTAGCAAATTTTATCTACAAATTTCTATTGTGGAGGCCCCGGGGCTACAGCCCCGGTTGCCCCCCCCCCTCCCTAAATCCGGCCCTGTCGACGTCTATGATGTTTTAATTATTAACTTTTTTCAAACACTGTCGACAACAAACTACAATTTACACTGTAACACTAGTCACTACTGCCATAAGCCGTGTGTCGTGTATAATGCATGTGTATCAATTATTCACTGAATGAGATAGATTCAGTCAACACTTCTAGCATATGACAGTGACAGATGGCTTATTTGTACTAATGTGCTGACGGTAAATGCAGCTCAAAGCCAATCTAAATAATATGCTATAGCTTGTGGGTCAGGAGTTGCACGGTGTACACTGGAGGTATCTGGTGATGTTTCATTTGATGCTTCGAAGCGCAGAACAGCAACTGGACGCAAAAAAAGTCTGTCACACAGAACGCACACGTGCTAGTGGCTGTTAACCTTTAGTGTTGATTGTGTAACTATTACATTATTTCCTAACATTAAATATAATAATATGCAAACATCAGAACATGTCGTGTAAACACATAAGTACATTAGCTTTAAAAATTAAAAATTATTTCTGTGTTGTAGAAACAATTATTGATTAAATAGTTACGCATTGACTTTTTAAAGAGTTTAAAAGACGCAATCTTCTTTATTTCGTTTGGTAACTTGCTGTAGCATATAATACACATGTAATATGACGAATCTTCAAATTTAGTTGTGTTATGTGATGGAATAGCTAAATTGTTTCTACCTCTTGTGTAATAAATTGTTGATGCAAATATCACTATTTGTTTCAAATAGGTTGAAATTTTTTTTTAACAAAACAAACCAATTCTAAAATATAAATACAATAAATATTTAAAATCTTTTCACTTTTAAACAAAGGTTTACAATGAGCAAGCACTTCGTACTATTTTTCACGACCTTCCCCATATTAAGATCCCATATCTTAATCGGGAATGTACATGTGCATAATAATATTGGTTAAATATGGAAAACATAATTAATTCAAAAATTATGCAGCACCTAAAATTTTGGTTGTTCTGAAACTCTGCAGCGCGCTCATAGAAGAACAGTCACTGATTTAAAGTATTCAAGATTCAACAAAATATGCAGACTTCTAATATTTTCCCTGCTCGTAAAACAGTAGATACTATATATAATATATATACAGGGTGACTCAAGAGGCAATGTCAATATTTTAGGTACGTATTCGGGGACCCAAAATAAACATAAAAGTTTCTACAAACATGGGTCCTGTTCTCAATCGTTACAGAGATAACAGGGTAAACAAAGTATTCAAATTAAAATTTTTATTAAATTCCAAAAGCCACAAACGAATATCACGAGGAGAAAATGTGGTAGGCATAATGAAATGAATCTAATGTTTCTCAAAGAATTGTCAGAAAATACAAATGCTGAACACGATTTTATACAGTGACAAATCTTATTTTGATTAATACCTAATGGGCTTACTATCGCTAAGCAACAGTGCAAAGGCAGCAGAACTTACTTTTTGAAAACTATACTGGCCTACCTGTTATAAATATAATTTAATAAAAATTTTAATTTGAATATTTTGTTTACCCCTGTATCTATGTAACGGTTGAGAATAAGATCCATGTTTATAGGAACTCTTATGTTTATTTTATGTCCCTGAATACGTACCTATAACATTGACATTTCCTCCTGAATCACTCTATAGTTATACAGAATGATTTTTAAGTTGATTCTTCTTTATGTGGAAATCAAATGGACGAACACATTTTTTAAGTAACTTTGTTATCAAAACTCAAAAATAACAGAGAAACAGCATTTCAAAGTTTAATTCAATTTTCTAAATTTTATTTAATTAATTCAAAATCTCGGTTTTAACACACTCGAAGAAATGATAGCACGAATCGGAAATGCATCCCAAATAATTCGCGGAAGGCCCTTATCGCTACAAGCATGTACTAAACTGGCTACGACGCACCCATCTTTGTGTCCAACAAAACGGGAACAACTTCGAACAATTGCTGCAGTCAATACTTGATAATGACATAACATATTTCCATAGTGACATAACATAACGCCAGGACCAACCTAAAAATTTAAGAAAATTTAATAAAACTTTGAAAGTCTGTTTCTCTTTCATTTTTGAGCTTTGATAAAAAAGTTACTTGAAATCTTTGTTCGTCTATTTAATTTCTACACGCTGTTAAAAAAAAGAATCAACTAAAAAGTCATTCTGTATATATTTTTTTAAATGAAACTTGTTTTTAAGAAGAGACAACCAAATTTACATCCGCTATTCATTATAAGTAGCTGCCTCGGGCACAGAAGAACTGCCAACCACAGCTAAAATATCATTCAAAACACGAAAAAGAGCCGGTTTTAATATATAGATATCATGTATTATGTTTCTTCTCATTGCTATTCAGAGATGGCGTCAGCATTGTCTTTAAAATACTAAATATGCGTGAGCAGTGAGCACATATACCTTCCTGAACTCTACAGTTCACACAATGTCCTGCTACAACGCGTCGCGTCGGAGTAAAATTGTTCCACCGCCTGAATGTTGTATGCAGAGGTGTGTAAAGGGTTAGAGGACGTTTATTAATTACTTAAGAGTATTCGTCCCTGCAAATACCCCCTGCACCCCTCATCTCAAATCTTTTCCCCTCGCCTAAAAACGATTCGCGCTATTTTTAAAGCTAGAGGGTTCTGGTAAACGCCAAATGAAAGACAAAGAATCTGACTACAGATCCTTCAGACGAATTTTAAAAAAAAAAACCTGAAAAAACTTACAACCTTTTGAAAAAAATAATAAGTTACGTAATATTTCACACGTAGGCGAAACTTTTTTTAAAAAAATTCGCCTGATTGTAGTCTAATTCTTTGTCTTTCATTTGGCGTTTACCAGAACCCTCTAGCTTTAAAAATAGCGTCGGGAGAGCGCGAACCGTTTTTAGGCGAGGGGAAAAGATTTGAGATTAAGGGTGCAGGGGGTGTTTGCAGGGACGAATACTCTTAAGCTAAAAATAGGGGAGGAGGAGGGATCCGACATAATTTCAATTAAATAGAGGGAGGGGGGTAAATGAAAATCACACGTCAACTTTTGATATGAAACATCTAATGCCGGCACTTCACATGGCTATTTGTATTTGTGTGTTTGGCATATATGACAAACAATTATCAAGTGTGGAGGGTCTATTTGACAAATAAGGCCAATACCAAATACGCGGTACTGTGCGCTTGTCGGTTTTTCTGAGGCACATCAAAGGAATCAAATAGGCAAATACGGCAAATAAACCGTCCACACAATGGCTATATTCAAAAGCGCACGCGCCGTGAACCTGTACGGACGTGCAGTATTTTTGTGTCTGTGCTGTGAGCGAGAAAACAATTACTATTGAAAATGAATAGGGACAATGAAACAGTGCTAAAATTTCTGGAATTTTGAACCTTGCGTTCTGCTGCCAAATGTTTATGTGTTTGCTATTTGACTGCCATGTGTGGATGGTCGTATTTGCCTCTATTTGCATGTTTGCTTGAGCGTCATATATTTTGCCAAATACAACAAACACCCAATAGCGAACACAAATAGCCATGTGAAGTGCCACCTTTAGACGCGTTTGGTTGAGCGTAAAACCGTGCGATTGACACGACGCTGTTCACGGGACGTTTTACGTTTCATTTGCCCTTGCTGTCTGTATGCGTTGGACAGCTGTGCGTTAGTGCTTGTTGTGTGTGTTGGAGTAGCGTTTGTTGATACGTTTAATTTAGTTACTAGAATTTCCCACAACGGCTTACATTTTTTTAATTCAAAGAATATACATTGTTATAACAGATAGCAACTAAAAATTATAGGGTAAATCTCACGTGAGGGGAAAGGGAGGTTTATATGTAAAAAAAAACACCGCACGTAATGGATGTTCCCTTAATTCATCATTTAGTTTTCATATTTTATTCTACCGACTACGGACGTCTAGCGGATTCTCCCAAAACTGGTAAATAACCGAGCAGGAACGAAACAGAGACGTTACAAGCCACCGAAAATCTTGAAATGGCGAAGAAATCGAATTATAAAGGACCCCGCACAAACCTTATAAGATTTGGTTCTCGGTTAAATTGATCGAAAATGGTTTTATTTTATGGCTTAAAGTTCACTAAGAAGAAGTGTTCATTGACGCATAACCTAAAAACCAATAGATTTTTAGCTACAGATATGTTTAGCTAGATTTTAGTTATAGGGACACCTATCCATTGAATTCACATGTTCAGCTATTGTGTTTTTTTTGGAATTAGAAAAATAGTGAAAAACTAGGTAATGTTAAAAAGTGTCACCCTGTATAAAATATTATTTTATACAGAGTGACACCTTTCAATCTTAAAAAATGCAAAGCTCTAGAAATATGTTTTCGAGTACGCTGAATAATATTCGGATTCGGATTCCGATTCAGAGTACTCGAAAACATATTTCTAGAGCTTAGGATTTTTTAAGATTGCGAATTCAATGGGTTATCCCTATATCTAAAATCTCGCGAAACATTTAATTTAATTTAATTTAAGAGTATTCGTCCCTGCAAATACCCCCTGCACCCTTCATCTCAAATCTTTTCCCCTCGCCTAAAAACGGTTCGCGCTCTCCCGACGCTATTTTTAAAGCTAGAGGGTTCTGGTAAATGCCAAATGAAAGACAAAGAATCAGACTACAGATCCTTCAGGCGAATTTTTTAAAAAACAGTTTCGCCTACGTGTGAAATATTACGTAACTTATTATTTTTTTCAAAAGGTTGTAAGTTTTTTCAGGAATTTTTTTTCAAAAAATTCGCCTGAAGGATCTGTAGTCTGATTCTTTGTTCTTCATTTGGCGTTTACCAGAACCCTCTAGCTTTAAAAATAGCGTCGGGAGAGCGCGAACCGTTTTTAGGCGAGGGGAAAAGATTTGAGATGAAGGGTGCAAGGGGTATTTGCAGGGACGAATACTCTTAGGATAGATGGAATACCAATTCGTATGGATTGAATCTGGTCCGATTGCCTTAGCAATAAATTTTATTCTATTCTATTCTATATCTGTAGCTAAAAATCGATTGGTGTTTAGGCTATGCGTCCATGGACACTTTTTCTTCGTGACCTTTAAACTATAAAATAAAACCATTTTCGATCCATTTAACCGAGAACCCAGTTCCATAAGATTATTGCGGGACTCTTTCTACAGGTTTGGACGTAGGTATGTGCCAAGGCCGTATCCCGAAATTCACTTCGGGAGGAGTCGAGCTCTGGACCAGAGACAATAAGTAATAAGTTTATTTGAAAATAAGCATACATATATTATAATTTTACATAAATACAAATTTAATTAAAAGGCAGCCGACGTAGATTTCGACGAAAGAGTTTAATGATTCATTTAATTTATTAACAATGCATTACATTTCAATTTTACTCGTTCCGAAAAACGTGGAATCCAATTATCGTATCACAGATCCGAAATAACAGTCGAACATATTTTAGTGAGCGTGTATAAAATGGTGGGTTGGCTAAGGCGTTTCGGGGGAGGGGGAGTGAACCCCTAAAACCCTCCCCCTCTGCATACGGCCTTGGTATGTACTACGATTAAAAGTTGCGAGCAGCAATCGAAAATAGTGAAGAACGAAGCTAGTGTTTCATAAATCGATATATTATGAAAGACCATTAAAAATCCTGAAAATGCAGTTACCGCAGTCGATTTAATTCAGCGAGGGGTTGTCTGTGCGGTGCACCCGTATCGTTTATTATAATGGATACTTATTTTATAGTTTTGTATTAGCGATAGTTAAATTTATATTTGTGTGTATACGTATTCAAAAATATCTTCAATATTGCACCAACTTTTCTCTTCTTTCAAGTGTAGCATTCAGTGACATAATAAGAGCTAGCTTCACATAAAGGATAATGTTGTCTAATTATGTAACCTATATATTTTACATTTACGGCTGGAGAATTTCAATCGATTCGTCCTTCAGATACATTTTTCAAAATGATGTGCCAAAGTACTGGTCTCCATTTCAATGCTAAACGACGCCTGCAACCATGAGCCAATAAAACGCAAAACAAAATGTTAAACCATTTGACTGTATTATAACATGCTTTATAGGCACCAAATTAAATTTAGTAGTTAAGGCTCTTGTCTATTTTCTTTGTAAAATTTTAAATAATAGACAACAGATTAAAATTAAAATTATTTTCAATGTCTGTATTAGGTAGGCTTAAGAAATAACTGAAAATAAAACAGAAACAAATATTATTCAAACTGAATTTGCTGCGTACTATTCGACTGCAGTTCGTAATGACTTTCTGATTCAACATGCATTGACCGCAAATTGTCGTTCATCAGTAAACTATTATTTCTATTTTTTGACGTGATAACGTCTTATAAATTGATGAATCACCAATCTTATAAATTGATAAAACACCGACTGCATGCACGAAAAAGTGTAACGTAACGTTCCGCCTGACCCTGTGCGTGCTTTTTGCTAATTTCTCGCTCAATTTAAATCAGATCGGTTTGAAACCAGTCTTAAACGAAAGAGGAGAACATTTTACATAGATTTCGTATAACATAATTTGCCTAAACAGTTTTTTTATACAAATTTATATAGAAAAATAGCTGTATAAAATATAAATGCAATGTTGTCTAATGCATGGCGCGACGCGGTCGGTCGTCTTTGTTTGCCGTACATAGAAATTTGAAAATAACGTATGTCTTGTCTTAACATGAAAACGGCTGCATTTCTAATGTTTAATTCAATTTTTTGACATTAGTATTTTGTGAAATGCAACGCCTTCTAAGTTAACTATTGGAATAACTAATTATTATTAGAACATAATACTTTGACAGTTGCAAACGTCACTTTTGACATTTCTTATCATTCCGACACCAAGGATAAGCGGATTGAAACCAAATTTTGGGAGGATGTTTGATATGCAAATATGAAGTGGCCTATTGTTTTTGGGGAACATCGGCGCATGCGTAAAAGAATATATCTCTTATAATGATGTTTTATATAATAATAATATAGTTTTTAAAACGGTTTTTACTCTATCTATTTTTACTAGAAATTTTTGTAAATTTGTTGGGGAAAATCGGCGCATGCGCAAAAGAGATACATGCCATAGTTGTTTTTTATATAATAATAGTGTACTTTTTATAGTGTTTTATTATTCTACTTAATAAAATTTACCTAAATTTGAAGCGAAAGATGCAATATCATAGATTCGAATTATTATAATTATTATATAAATTTAGGTTGTGTATTACGGAATACGTTATCACGTAAAACTATCGTCCGTAAACCGACTTTACAGACAACCAATTTTTTTTTTCGAAGACAAATGAATGATGACCATTTATAAAATATAAACAAAATCGTTGGAGCTGTTAAATTTTTGATTATGAGCAATAGATGTTAAAAAAGCCTGAAAATTTCCTAAAAATCCTACGTTTAAAAAGTTTCCGATTCGTTGAATGGCGCATCGGCTGGGCCTTAGCTTATATGGATGGACGGACATCTAAGATATAAGAGCAAATACAGTGTAAACTCTATATAGCAAAATTGAAAGGACCGGGTATTGCGTATTGCGTTATAAAGAATTTTCTATAAAAGAAGAGTTAAAAAAAAAACAATACAATTTTACGGATAAGTGGTTTTAATTTTGACTAATTTAAGTGAAAAAAATGTATAAAATAAAATTGCAATCTGTTAATTTTATTTGCCGTTTTTTACTATGTCAGTATTTTCGTAATATCTTGGGATATAGTGAGATCATCATGTGCTAGGCAATTTCAACAAACAATTGAACACATTTCTAAGATCTCCCATTGTTGAGGTCTAAATAATGACGTATTATTTCGCTATTGAGAGTAGTTGTTACGCTATATAGAGTGTTTCAATATATAGGTAACAATGTAAACCATATAAATCTTAGTAATATCTGCGTTTTAAGGAGTGTCGTTAAATAGAAGTTCGCTATATAGAGTCTATACTGTATGTCGAAAGCTCGAATTCTTTTTTTTTTCACACGGCTCTTCCCATCAAAATTAAAACTTTATATTTATTTTTATTCAATTAATATTTGTTTATTGCAGAAACGATTTTTTTTACTTGCAACTCCTGCTGTAATAATATGTAATATCACAATGTCGATAAATTAGGCACCATGTTCCTAGTTGTGGGAGTACCATACCTCGCATAAGTTAAACAAATTGCCTGAGGTCAGCATAACGTTATCGTTGCGCTTCTCGTCTCTTTTTATATATATTTGTTATAATATATGTTGGTAAACTTTAAAAATATCGTCTCTTTCTTTCGTTAACGTCTCTCTTCATTTAAAACTTTCGAAAACGTTGCATTTCGTATATGTTATTTAAAATGTCGGTACATATACCTACTACATATATTTTAATAAAAGAGTTTCCCAATTATTATATTTAATTTTTTTCAGTCAAATAAGAGTAATAAATATTCAAACAGATGGTGCTATTACAATTATTATCACATAATAACTTATGTGATGCTTTTGTTAGAAATTAACAGTAATTCTGTAAGTTCTTACGTTAACCATATAGAATTGTAGAATAGCACCAATATAATTCACACTTCAATGTACCATGTTAAGAAATTAAAATATAGAAAATAGTTTATTCCTCTTTTATAGGTCTACAGAAAAGTCCTCGATGGCATATTATGTCTATCTCTTAAGGATAGCTTACTTTATCCATTTTAATGTTAGGCGCTTTTCGTGGATATCAGTCTTGCAGCGTAAGTCGACGAAAAAACGCTGGTAATCTACAAATTCGAGCGAATGTATGTATAAAAATGTTAAGCCCCTTCAATGAAATAGACAGTTTGGGTGCAAAAGTATAATATTTTTGTATATATTACGGATAAAATTTGATTTCAAGATATCATACTAAAAAGTAACAGTTAACTTATTGTGAGTGTACAAAAGCCTTAATCCTACAGTATTTCAATAATTAATAAACAAAAAACGCAAATCAGCATTCAACTGAAAAAGCGCAGTCAAGCAGAAAATCCTTTGGTAAATACAGATTGAAAACTAGTGATCTGCTATAATTAATCCAAAAATACTGCTGAATATCATAAACAAATCAAAAACATGTTGTAACGCACGCCAACAAATGAAAGTTTTCCTTTGGAAAATATATTCTTTCCCGTTTAGGAGTCACGAGACGTATCGGTGTGAGCATGGAGATGAAGGAACCAATTGAATCGTGTTTTCTAAGTATGCGTGTGAGATTTGTGTACGTTAAACCTTCATTCCGCCAACTGTACTTCACTTTACGAAGTGCCGTACCCTCTAGCTACGATAAACTAACTAGCTTATAACGTAATTTATTTTAATAGTTCAAGATTTATTAGAAAATTCTCTATTATTTTTAATAAACTGTTTAAAAAATATTTTTTTTTTAAATTAAAACGTTTAGAATACAATTGAATATTGTCCCATATTTCACCAATTATTATTGAGATATATTAATAGGGAAAAATAATTCACCCGTACTTTTACGTTTTTAGAAATACCAATAGATAAGAAAGTTATAGTTAATTATAAATCGAACAATGTCTGACGTCATTCGTCTGTAGTCTGCGTACAAGCAACAAAAGTAGGCTAAGTAAGTACATGACACTCACCTATCAATGTAAATTCCTTACTAAAGCTGCTAAATTTTTATAAACTTGATAATAATGACAGATCAAGATTGGCGTAGATAAAGAGAGAGAGAGGGAGAGTCATTATGCAGCTATTCGTAACCCAAAGGAATGGTGAGACCTCTGGTGAGAAATGCGATGAACTGTCCTAAGGGGGGTTTTTGACTATGGAGGCATAAGGTAAACATTGATTTAGAAATGCATGATGGAGGTTAGGTTAGCCCCCATCATGCTTTTCTAAATCAATGTTTACCTGTCAAAAACCCCCCTTAGGACAGTTCGGCGCATTTCTCACCAGAGATCTCACCATTCCTTTGGGTTCCGAACGGATACATACGACAAACAAATAACTTCTTACTGAACTTGACTTTTTGTTCGTGACTTCTTTCGCACTATCGCCATTTTTGTCCACCCTTTATACAATTCTACGTATTACAATAATTTACGATATAGGAAGAGGTTTGTGAATACAGGTCACAATGCGTTGTTCAGTTGAGTGACCGAGTGGAGCGCAATATGGTCTTTTATGATATAACATGGGAAAAGTACAAATGACACTCTTTTGTAGAAACTATTGATAAAAAAAAAGGAGACACTTCTTCGTTTCATATCAAATATAGAGATGTTGCTCTTATTCCATTCACCTGCTGTCCGATGTCGTCAAACAGCGTTATTTATCACTCGATAAAGGATGTCCCAACGTAAAATTGATTACAAAAACACATTTCATTTAGTGACAAACTAATTACTGTAAAAAGGTTTTTTTTTCACAGGTAAGGAGGCGTACTAATTTAAGTGAAAATCAGTCAAGTGTGTAGGCTTTCACGACCGACGTTGTTCCAAATCTTCTTGGTTTCCGTGTTTGTAGGCCATGGTTTATTGGTATTTCTACCTAATGTATGGTCTACAATTGCGGTAGGCATAATCAAAGGCGACATGTTCTCTAGAACAGCGGTCAGCAACCTTTTGGCAGGCAAGGGCCACATAGTGGCAAATTGAAATAAAGGCGGGCCGCACTTGTTCATAATTTTAATAATAGGTATTAATTGTGATACTAAAAATTCAAAAACATTTTTTTTAAATTTTATTAAAAATTTAAACGAGAACTTTTCTTTTACAAAAATTAGTGTGACGTTTGAGGCTGTATTTAAGTGGCTATTTGTTGTATGTTAGCTTTCAGGTTTGTAGTTGCAATTTGTTGAATAACTCTCCAAATTCTCATCTGTGAGACTAGAAGCATATTTATTTTTTCTGTAATTGAGAATTGAAAAGGTTTGTTCGCATAAGTAAGTAGGTACCGAAAATTGTAATTAATTGCAGAGCAAACCTTTTCAATTTGTCAAAATTAGAAAGCAAACTGCCATAAAATTTAACAAAATCTTTGATTTCAAAGGAAGAGTTTTTGAGAGTATCATTAGATTGGGCATCAATGACGTTCATTTGTAAATGACTAGGTACATCCTCAATATTACAAGAAAAAGGATTTGTGAAAATTAATTTAAGTATTTATTTATGTAGGTAGGTTTATAAGACTTATTTATAAAACAGTCACGGGCCGCAAGGTATTCGGCTGCGGGCCGCGGGTTGCCTATCGCTGCTCTAGAAGGTTCACGGGTAAGTGTGCCGGCGACTACTGTTCTCCCTTCTTTTATGCTCAGCGTGTTTGTGCTTTCTGCTCGATCGTAGTTTGTTTTTATGTCGTTCCACTCAGTGGTTTGGTATCGCTCAATGCTGGTGTCCTCGGAACGACCAATCACAAAAGAGCAAACTACGACCGAGCAGAGAACCCTATCATGCTGAGCATAAAAGAAGGGAGAACGCTCAGTCGTCTAGAAGGACACTTCGCCCCTTGCCACATCGCCTTTAATAATGTCTACCGCAGCTGCAGACGAAACGTCAGGTAGAAATACCAATGGACCACCGTCTATAAATCCGAAAACCAAGAAAATTTTAAAAATCATTTTTCACGATGTTCCCGAACTGTTTTTTCCAATCTGCTGTTTTTGGTTCTGAAATAATTGCTCTGTCAAAAAAGAATGAGTAAGCTAACTTTTTTGGTGAAATCATACAACGAAAAACAAATGTCATATTTTTGCAGATTCTGATGTGAATTTTCAAAGAATTTTTATTGTCTTGGCGTAAAACTGTCTACATAAAACTGTAGCAATTCATTCAAAGTTATTGTAAATATATTTTACTGCATTATGTCAAGGAATGTTAGAATTTTTTCATCATTACGATGACTAAAAAGTCACATGCATAACTTTCGGCTTAAAAAAGTGCTACTTGTTATTTTATTTATTTTAATAACGTCACATTGTTGGAACTCCTGGGCATCTGTCCAATCCTAAAAACCAATACAACGAAGCTGCTCTCGCTAGACGTGTATAGAAATTCATAAAACTTTCAAAGTTTTAAATTTCAAGAAACTTTATATCATCGGCTAAATAGTTTAACTCGATCGCGCATCGTACCCATAATGCTCTATTTGAAATATGAATCAGTTATACAGATGACACGTGAAACAAGTAACACCGGCAAACAGGTAGCAGAAATACAACATTACACGGCAACCCACAGAATTACATTTACCTTTTTAAAACGTATTTTCAGAGTTTCTGCAGAAATTCTATACTTACCGTGTGTTCATAAAAACTGTTCAATACAAGCTTATACATTTCAATTTTCACATGACAGCCCGTGTCCTCATGAATACGTGTGACTTTTTTTTTATTATTTAAATATTTGTTTCGAAATTTGTCATTAACATCCACAAGTGAACACATAGTGTACAAATATATAGTACACATTAGTAATGTACATTAAATAAAAAATTCCAACCAATTGGGCGACGGGACCATTCCAACTCCAAAAATGTTGACATTTGATTATAATAAAGAAAATAAAATTTTTGATATCGCGTGAGGTGACGCAGGTAATGGCTAGTATTCAATATGATATTTGCTATTCGTTGCCATGGTTATCTACATAATATGTAAAAATTAATCAAAGCATGCCGAACTAGTTTATTTCTGACAGTTCCATAAAACAAAATAGCGACTGTTTTTTAACTTCCCGCTTTAAAAAAAAAATTTTTTTTTTTTTCAAAAATCGGGAAGTTATTGGTTTCACCCCGATTTTCGAAAATCGAGTTTTCGCCAGATCTCGACGTTTTGAGGTCCTAGGAAGCTATTGAAACTATTTTGGCGATGATGTCCGTAGGGCTGTATGTATGTGTGTGTGTGTGTGTGTGTGTGTGTGTATGTATGTATGTAAACCTTTTATATCTTTTGAACGGAGTGTCCGACTGAAACGCGGTTTGCGGCATCTGACGTGATCTTGGTGAACTTAGACTTCCTGAAAATTTGAAACGATTCGACCCAAAAAATTTTGAGAAATCTTAAAAAAACAAGTTTCAAAAATTTTTAAAAATTTGTTTTTGTAAAAAATTTTCTAAACTACTAAACCGATTAATTCCAAAAACTAATCAGCTCTTCTCCTTAACGAACTGCGTCGATTTCCGCAAACCGCATCAAAATCGGTTCATTTGTTCACGAGAAACCGTGAACGAAAAAATCGTAAAAAAGTGTTTTTTTAAAATGACTCTTAAAATTGTTATCAGATTGATTTTTTTGTAATAAATTACTTTCTTAAGCTAAAAAAACTGCGTCGATCGCCGCAAACCATATCAAAATTGGTTCATTTGTTCATGAGATAACGTGAACGAAAAATTATGAAAAAAGTAATTTTTTAAATTCTTATCAAATCGTTTTTTTTGTAATAATTTACTTTCTTAGGTTAAAAAAACTGCGTCGATTGCAGCAAACCGCATCAAAATCGGCTCATTTGTTCACGAGATATCGTGAACGAAAAATTTTTAAAAAGTGTTTTTTTTTTTAATTGCTCGTAAAATTCTTATGAGATCGATTTTTCTGTGTTAAATTGCTTTTTAAGGTTAAAAAATTGCGTCGACTGCCGCAAATCGCATCAAAATCGGTTCATTTGTTCATGAGATATCGTGAACGGAAATTTCGTAACAAAGTGTTTTTTAGGCGCGAATAGCGTAAGCTAAAGCGCCTATATGTACTCGCTTTGTCTGTACGTCTGTGAATCTGTGAATCTGTGAATCTGTACGTCCCACTTTTTTGTGTCACGCGTACAGCCCAAACGCCTTAACCGATTTTAAAAAACTTTTTTTTGATCGATTCGTCTCCGGGTAACTTAGATCCTAACGTCGCCCGATTTTTGAATTTTGGCCCCAGAGGGGAGAAATTTAGGAAAAACGAAGTTTTTTGCTTATAGCTCGCTCATTTTAAATCGGATCGGCTCGAAACCTGTCTTAAACGAAAGAGGAGAAAATTTTACATAAGTTTCGTACAACAGAAAATGCCCAAACAGTTTTTTTATACACATTTATATAGAAATAAATTCAATTTGATATAACCGATGGCAAACATCTTTCGGTTATCTCTCTCTGTTGCACGGCTTAACATGGCAATTTAAAAATTGCGTATGTTCTGCCTTCAAATAAAATTGGTCGGTAATATTATTTATTACAATAATGAAATTAAAAGATAGCATTTGTTCAAAAACGGATGCCGTTTCGAATATTTGTAAATGCAACGCCTTCTGAGTTAACAATTTGAATAACTAATTATTAGAACTTAATACTTTGACAGATGAAAACGTCACTTTTGACATTTCTTACCATTTTGACACCACGGATGATCGGATTGAAACCAAATTTTGGGAGGATGTTTGATATGCAAATATGAAGTGGCCTATTGTTTTTGGGGAACATCGGCGCATGCGTAAAAGAATATATCTCTTATAATGTTGTTTTATATAATAATAATATAGTTTTTAAAACGGTTTATATCTATCTATTTTTACTAGAAATTTTTGTGAATTTTTTGGGGAAAATCGGCGCATGCGCAAAAAAGATACATGCCATAGTTGTTTTTTATAGGGGAATTATAAAACGATCAAATAAAAAAAAAACTTAGTGACTGATTATGAGAGACTGTTTTAGTAACTTGAGATATTAAAATAATAGTTGGGTGACTAAATTAATAAGTGAGCGACTGAATTACTAAGTGACTGACTAGAATGCCTTCGGTAATTTTGAAGCAGATATCTTCAACTGATTGTGATGAAAATTTGTATACACGTTTAGTTTGGATGACAATGCATGGTTAGCTGTGTGACGTCACTCTAAATCCAATATGGCGGACTTCTAAATATGGCGGACTAATTTTATTATGCTTTCCTACAATATGGGTATCAAATGAAAGGGCTTGCTGAGAATAACTCGAAAAATAAAGTGACGTCACTCTAAATCCAATATGGCGGACTTCTAAAGATGGCGGACTAAGTTTATTATGATTTCCTACAATATGGGTATCAAATGAAAGGGCTTGCTGAGAATAACTCGAAAAATAAAGTGACGTCACTCTAAATCCAATATGGCGGACTTCTAAAAATGGCGGACTAATTTTATTATGCTTTCCTACAATATGGGTATCAAATGAAAGGGCTTGCTGAGAATAACTCGAAAAATAAAGTGACGTAACTCTAAATCCAATATGGCGGACTTCTAAAGATGGCGGACTAATTTTATTATGCTTTCCTACAATATGGGTATCAAATGAAAGGGCTTGCTGAGAATAACTCGAAAAATAAAGTGACGTCACTCTAAATCCAATATGGCGGACTTCTAAAGATGGCGGACTAAGTTTATTATGATTTCCTACAATATGGGTATCAAATGAAAGGGCTTGCTGAGAATAACTCGAAAAATAAAGTGACGTCACTCTAAAACCAATATGGCGGACTTCTAAAGATGGCGGACTAAGTTTTTTATGCTTTCCTACAATATGGGTATCAAATGAAAGGGCTTACTGAAACTAACTCAAAAAATAAAGTGACGTCACTCTAAATCAAATATGGCGGACTTCTAAAGATGGCGGACTAATTTTATTATGCCTTCCTACACTATGGGTATCAAATGAAAGGCTTGCTGAGAATAACTCAAAAAATAAAGTGACGTCAGTCTAAATCCAATATGGCGGACTTCTAAAGATGGCGGACTTAGTTTATTATGCTTTCCTACAATATGGGTATCAAATAAAAGGGCTTGCTGAGAATAACTCGAAAAATAAAGAGACGTCACTCTAAATCCAATATGGCGAACTTCTAAAGATGGCGGATTAAGTTTATTATGCTTTCCTACAATATGGGTATCAAATGAAAGGGCTTGCTGAGAATAACTCGAAAAATAAAGTGACGTCACTCTAAATCCAATATGGCGGACTTCTAAAGATGGCGGACTAAGTTTTTTATGCTTTCTTACAATATGGGTATCAAATAAAAGGGCTAACTGAAAACAACTCGAAATAAAAGTGACGTTACTCTAAATTCAATATGACGGACTAAGTTTTTTATGCTTTCCTAC
Organism: Xanthostigma xanthostigma; assembly: GCA_963575645.1. Lineage (NCBI taxonomy): Eukaryota > Metazoa > Arthropoda > Insecta > Raphidioptera > Raphidiidae > Xanthostigma > Xanthostigma xanthostigma. The sequence goes on from OY754468.1 coordinate 23,392,522, forward strand.
AATATGGGTATCAAATGAAAGGGCTTGCTGAGAACAACTTGAAAAATACAGTGACGTCATTCTAAATTCAATATGGCGGACTTCTAAAGATGGTGGACTTAGTTTTTTACCCCAGAATTGTTTTTAAAAAACTCCACATTTGCCCCTTCCCGTTTCACTGCGAGACAATTCGCATACCCCTTTATCGTTCAGCCCGGAATTGTGTTTTTAAAAACTCCACATTTGCCCCTTCCCGTTTCACTGCGAGACAATTCGCATACCCGTTTATCGTTCACCCCGGAATTGTTTTTTTAAAAACTCCACATTTGCCCCTTCCCGTTTAACTGCGAGACAATTCGCATACCCCTTTATCGTTTACCCCGGAATTACAATTCGCATACCCGTTTATCGTTCACCCCGGAATTATTTTTTTAAAAACTCCACCTCTGCCCCATCGCGTTTCACTGCATATATTTATGCTATAAAATTGTTTTTATATAATAATTGGGTAGTTTTCATAACGATTTATTTCTGTTTTTACAAGAAAGTTATGAATTTTTTTTTCTAAACTCATAATTTCAGAAATATTTAGAAAAAAAATCTGTTGTTCTTTTGTTCTGAAGATGTTAGTTAGGTAGTTCTTTGTTTAATGTTTGCATGACATAATAACATATTACATAGAGAACCATGAAATTATTAAAATTATTTTTTTCCTTTCTGTGTTTCATTATTTTCAACTGTTATTTTTTTCTTAAATTAAGTAAATTAAGTTATAATTAAGCTCCAAGTGTCGTTAAATATATACACCGATTTTCAAACAAAACACCGGGGTATATGCTGTAAAATTTCGCGCCTTGTAATTCTTGAATTACTTGGGCATATACTCCCACTGGTTTTTTTTGAGCTCGAAGAGCTAAAAAATAAACTTCTTGCTATATTTGATATATTTTTGATCATTTTGAACTCGAAAATAGCGGGAAGTTACAGGGATGGCCTGCAGGGTCAAACTACTTTTCAAATTTTTTTTTTTATTTTCATAGTATTTCCGAAACTATAAAGCTTAGAAAAAAGTTTTTAACGAAACTTTCTTGAAAAAATAAATAGAATAATAAGCCGTTATGAAAAGTATACCATTATTATATAAAAAAACACTGTTTTAGCATATATCCCTTCTGTGCATGCGCCGATTTTCCCCAAAAACAATAGGGCTCTTCATATTTGCATACCAAATATCCTCTCAAAATTTGATTTCAATCAGCTCATCCGTTTGACCTGTATCGTGTTTACAGTCTAACAGACGAACAGACGCACAGAGTTTTTTAAAAATATGTTTTTTGGATTCGGGGGACCTCAAAACGGAACGATATTGTAAAATTTTTGAATTTTTGAATTCCCTACTTGTGGGTTGGTAAAATCAAATATTTCTGAAATAAAACTTTGAGATAAGTGGTCAGCAGTTGTCTCCATAGATGTATCACTTCAATCAAATCGTTCCCCAGAACGCTGTGTATTATGTCGTGCAAGACTAAAGTAACATTGGTTGAAGAATTCTTAGCTAAGAGTTTATAATAGACTAACCGCTATCGGCGGCTTCGCACGCGATTGAGATGAAACAACATTATATCGATTTTTTGCTGATATTAGTTTAAAATTCGGAGAACCTGTCTGTTTGCGCAGTATAACATTCTCTATATACAGCGTGTCCCATTTTAATGTCCCACCCCGGATAACTTTTGTCAGTGACCTTGAATGAAAAATTGTTTGGTACAAAAGTTGTACAACATGGAGGGGGACATTCGATGGCACTAATACTTTTGACCTTGGGTGTAAGGTTCAAGGTCATTCAAAGTCAACTTTGTTTTTTTTAATGGAACGTCCTATTTTTGACATCGGCAATCGATTGCGCGTGAAAAAATATGAGACTTTTGTCTGAAACTTTTTTCGAGAACGGGCAAAACTCTGTGCGTCTGTTAGTCTGTTAGTCGGTTATTCGGTTAGTCTGTGAACACTATACAGGTCAAACGGATGAACGGATTGAAACAAAATTTTGGGAGGATGTTTGGTATGCAAATATGAAAAGCCCTATTGTTTTTGAAGAAAATCTCCCCATTCTCGAGTTGAAAATTCAAAAATTTTCAATTTTCAAGGCTAAATTAATTGAGAAAATTTGCCCGTTCTCGAAAAAAGTTTTAGACAAAAGTCTCATATTTTTTCACGCGCAATCGATTGCCGATGTAAAAAATAGGACGTTCCATTAAAAAAAAACAAAGTTGACCTTGAATGACCTTGAACCTTATACCCAAGGTCAAAAGTATTAGTGCCATCGAATGTCCCCCTCCAAGTTGTACAACTTTTGTACCAAACAATTTTTCATTCAAGGTCACTGACAAAAGTTATCCGGGGTGGGACATTAAAATGGGACACGCTGTATAGCAACGGATTACAAAGTCAACACACTGCGAGAGTCGTTTTTTTAATGAATTATGCAGAAGCTAGTTGAATGAATACAAATAATAAAATCGTAACTTATAGGTATAGGTTGTAATTGTGCAGTTTTAAAAATTCCCAGAGCAAATTTTCAGTTTTCGTTATTTTTTGCCTGTTTAGTATCTATAAAACAATTAGGAGCCATCCATCGTCGGACACCTTGGAGATATAAAACATAAAAAGCTTATCAAATGCAACTTTAAGTTACAAAGCCAAAGTTACTAGCAGCGCCATTTAAGTGTCTATTCTAGTAACTAATAAATCTCAGATGTCCCCGTCAAGAAAAGTCTTGTTACAATCCAACGCATACACACAGCAAGCGTTACGCGCTGTCATCTAACAAAATACTAATAACTAAAAAACTAAACTAGTAAATAAATTTCGCCTTGTTATCTAGATGTCGCCTTCATATAAAGCTATGTTTAATCCAACGCACACAAACCCAACGTCCTTCCATAAAAGTGTCGCGCCAATTGCACGGTTTTACTTCCAACCAAACGCGCCATTAGATGTTTCACATCAAAAACTGTAAACCTGTTGTCTATATTATAGCACGGCAGTGGAAGGATTTCTGGTAACGTAGGTCCATTCCCACCTGTGAATAAATAAAAGAAAAAAGACGGACAGATTTCTCAAAACGGTGGATTGTTTGGGCTGTACCGGTGTTATTTTGGGCCCATAGTGATCAGAGAGGGTACAGCTCCACTTCTTCTACTGTTCTGAGAAACTTGTGCAGAAATGTAACAAAGAAAAGAATATGCAGTTGGTCGATAACAATTATATTTCATAATCACTTCAAAAAAACGTGTCGGTGATAAGGTACAAAGAAATCTGATTTACAAGTACATTCTTAATATTAACAATATCATTTGATCATGATTGACAATTAGAAACTGGGGGTAGAACCCTGACGAGGTGATCACTTAAATATCTAGGGAAGTACATTTAATAAGGTTGCTTAAATTAAAAAAAATAATAAAACGTGAAAGAGGAAAAGAAAACTAGGCGTGAGCGTCATACCTTTTTCTGAAGAGTACTTACTTACACTTGAACAATACTTATTCTAGGAATACTTTACATAATTCGTGAGTGACTACGGGTATTTAGGCGCTTCATGGTAGTACAATGAAGTCTAAATTCGGTTTGGAGAAGAAGCTTGAAGATGATTCTGTGGTTTATTCCATGAGCGTCCTTTTCATGCGACCGCACCGAATCCCGGAAAACAACTTAATGTTTGTTATTTTTCCGTAACTAATCAATATTGATTTTAATTATTTCAAACCTAACAACTATTGTTTGTCACTTTTTCACTTTTAAAAATCACAGATACCGCGTATTTAGAGTCAGACGACTGGATCACACGATAGACACACTTATGTTTATAAGTCCAAGCCACGCGATCCAAATCGTACCGCGCATGCTAATACCCGCGAATTTAGTGATTTGATTTCCTTATTTATTTATTTTATTATAATAATTTTTATGCTAATATTAAAAAATTGTCGCGGTGCTATGGCACCACGTGACAATATATTTTACTTCAACCGGCGTGAAGGTAATCGGCACACCTTAAGTATAGTGTGCCATATATAATATTATTGTATGCACATATTTAATATCGTAGGTATTACTCTTCAAAATGAACGGACTAGTGGAAGCGACCACAAGCTAATCCAATAGAGAACCTTTCCGCAGGTCGCATCACCAAAATATACACAACTAGCTGACATCTACACTGCACTTTAAATGTCAAGAATTGTGAATCTGTTGTAAAATTTAAATATTTATAAGTAGATAGTGCAGGATGAGATTGTAATAGAATTTATGAAAGTCACCACTCACCGAACAGTAGCTTTTATAATATATTAGTTCTTACATAAACTAATACTTTATCGAATTTTGTCGTCCATCTTGAATCTAAATAATCCTATGAAATTTAAAGCAACTTTTAATGCTATCACTGAGTTTTGTTGAAAGGCAATTTTATCTAATCTGCAATTTTCTGCATTTTATCACAGAAAATGATTTTATAAAAGTATTTTGAATATTAACAATATATGAATATACATGCAGTTTCCTAAATCATTCTAGAACACCTACTTTAATGTCAAACGACACTCAACTTTTTTTATAATGCCCACATATATTTTTTTTTTTTCATTCAATCCGATAGAGAATTTTTTTTCGAATACTAGAATAACAATTTGAAAAAATAATATTGCTTATCAATTTTTTCCAGAGAACACTTGGAAATCATGGCAGACATAGTAATTTTTTAATCTCGATAAATAATCAATTAATTAATTCGAAGAACAAAGTTAACTTCTCAGATCTCGTTGTTTTCAGAAAAAAATGCATGCGGACATAAAGAAAAGTTGAGTCTCGTTTAAAATATCAAAATTAAGGTATTTTTGTAATGTCTCCAGAATTATTTCTTTAATTGTATTGTTTATTGAAATTAAGACGCCCTTTAAGAAACTCCCTGTACATAAAAAAATAATATAAAAATGTCCGATTTTGAATTATTAGACGTAGAATTCAAAGCTCCTATGAATCAATACCCAAATAGGTAAATCACATTTATTATTATTCTGCCGGAACATGAGATTCTGACGTCCCTTCCGGCCATTTTTTTTATTGTTTTCTTTATGTCGTCGTTTACCTAAATACAATTAACATCAAAATAACGGTTTCAACGAGTACTTACTTTCATTTCATCATGCCATGTCAGAATTCATCGTGCTGCAAACACTTGGCAGTCCTATTTTTTTTTTCAATTTCAGGAGAATAAAAAGAATACTAACAAGTGCGAGTTCTTATTTAAGTGCTTCAATGTTAACTAACGCAGACAAGTTTTCTGAGTTTTAGATAAATAGAAAATCCGACGGTCGACTCTAGGACTATTTGGCCCCTAAAATATACCTATCTATTGATGTATGTAGGACGTTGGTATATAGGTATGTAAGAGTACACCACCATATCAGTATATACTGATGTGATGTGGTTCTATCATAGTACTAGTAAAACTTGCAGAGCTTACAGTACCAGTAGAGAACTAACACAAAAAAGTCTTACAGAAGAGTCAGTGATCAAACCATATTTTTACCGACTACAAAAAAAGAGGTAAATTTGTCGTGTATGTTTGTATGTAGGTATATGCTTTAAATATTATGTGACCGCGATAATTTTAGGAACTCCTTAACCGATTTAGACTGTGCGAAGAACCTTAGATCAATTACAATATTCGTGTGACACGGTTAATTACAAGAATATATGAGTGATGGTGGTAGAAGAAACGGGTCTCAACCTGCACCTCCACCATATTTTACCGTTTCGTTTTGTTTTTAAGATCTAGAATCATATTTAATATTGTCAATTATTTATTTATAAAGAATAAATTGAATATATAATTGACTTTTTTACCAGTTCTGGGATTTGAACCTCGAAACTGGGGAATAAAAGAGCCATAAAGTAATTAAGTCATTGTAACTTGACATCTACTCACGTGCTAAGAATTGTGTGGAATGATACTAATTTAAGTCAATATTCACTTCTCAAAATTTTACTATAATTTTCATTTTGAGATCCCCTGAATAAAAAAAAACACATTTTTGGAAAAAATCTGTGCGTCTATTTGTTTGTATACACGATACAGGTCAAACGAATGAGCAGATTAAAACCAAATTTTGGGCGGATGTTTGATATACAAACTTGAAGAGTTCTGTTGTTTTTGGGGAAAATCGGCGCATGCGCAAAAGAGATATGTGCTATAACGTCGTTTTTATTTAACAATGCTAAATGTAGAAAATAACGGGAAGTGTGATAGATGAAAAATAGTAATGGTGCGAATGGCGTCTGTTATGATATAAAGTCGAGAAACGGACGTTAAACGCATTATTATTATCCACTTCCCGACGATAATTAAAATAATAATAATTATTATTATTAACAATGGTATACTTTTCATAACGGTTTATTATTCTAGGTACTTATTTTTACAAGAAAGTTTTGTAAAAAAATTCTTTTTTTACTTTATAGTTTTGGAAATATTCTGAAAATAAATAAAATCAGCTGATGCAGATAACCATGCAAACGAATAGCAAATATCATAATATGTAATACTAGCCGTTACCCGCGTTACCGCACGCGATAACAAATTTTATTTTCTTTTTTATATTATATCAAATGTCAATATTGTTGGAATGGTTCCGGCGTTTAATTGGCTGGAATTTTTTAAAGTATCAAAATTGTAACCCGTTCTTACGTAATGTAATAATCTCCTGCCCTAGCACTGGTTCTCCAAGTTGGGCAGGAGATCATTTATATTATAATAATGCATACATGTAATTGTATAACATTTTTAGGATATAAAAAAATAAAATTTAAATATGGTGTTGCAGCTGCTACCGCAAAAACTACATCCATTTATTTCAATGCACGTTTTTTGTTGCATCATTCACCGCCATGTTACGACTACTATATTACGGTACCGCTATCTTAGGAAATCAAAGCTTTGCCAGTCTCCTGAAAAGACAGAACAGTAACTTCGCGACAACACCGGTACTGTTATCAAAGTTATATTAATTAAAACTGTACAATATCGGCACCTTAGAGAAGTTACGGATCTGTCCTTTCAAGAGACGAACATGTCTAGTGGGAGCCATTCAATTACGTCACATACTGAAGGGAGCGATAGTAACAATATTGTGATGCTCGAGGTACAGTATTAAAACAAAAGGCAAACGACTGAAATGAGATTTGTATAAATGAAATCTGAAACATACCTACAGAAGCTCAACTATACTATTGTTTTTAAGGCGGTCGTTAGAGAGAAATGTGACGTACTATTAGACGGGGGTAATATTTATAATGACAAAATGTGACATGTGAGAGGGGGATAAAAAAAAGTGAGAGCGGATAGCTTTACGAGTGGTTGAAATAAAACTTCTCTTAATTCGTTTATACCGCTTTCACTTTTGGGAAATATTCACTCACAAATTAAATCACTCGAAAATTATATTACGTTGGCTATGCTTATTGGCTATGTTTCCACTTTCATTTGGGAACCGCGATATGGACTACTCTATCTGGCGGCGAAACTTACTAACTAACATGTAAGAAACAAGTATATGAATCGTACTGTCAATGAATACTGTTAATCGTGATTTTTTTATAATAATAATAAAAAAATCGTTGATAAATTAATAAATAACTTATTATGGAACCTGCGAAGTTTTCACCTCGTGCAAACACAAATAAAAAGTTATAAAAAGTTGTAATAGTTATAGTATACCACGTCATTTCAATGCAGATGGTTAGTTATTTTACCAAGTAAGTAGGTATTATACTTAATCTTAGTATTGAAAACTTAATTTATTAATTGAATAGTTATTACTATTAAATAACATTCCCAATTTTGATAGAAAAAATTAAGTTAAAAAGACATTTTGACAGATGACTATTTTTAGGTTGAGAACTTATCTGTTGCAATAAATGTTTGCAACGTTCATCAACACTGCATTGATATAATATCTCTATTCACCACTTTTATTTCTTGTGGATTACTCTTTAAATCGAAAGTTTGTAAACAGAAAGCATTAAAATTCACCTTACTTGAAGGTTCTGTTTCAACTGAATTTTTGCCTAATTTTATGATATGGCCGGCATTAAAATATATACGTTCCCCTTCAAGGAAATTTCTTTTTCGGTGATTTGTATCAGCCCAATTATTGTTCGGATACTTCACATTTTATTGCACTTAAAAAATTCATAATTGCACTGTTTACTATGTAGTAACCACAGTAACTATGGGAAATGATACTTCATCATCGCCATGTTTTCAAAGCTCCACCCATTTGACGAACCCCAATTCAAGATCATGGTTTCTACAGATGCGTTTTGATGTCTGTATCTCTCTTAGTTTGGAAACTACGACCATTCGAATATTTTAAATGATTTGTTGAAAACTATAAACTATAACTTCTAAGCCAAAAGACATACAGACGTTTGTTTGTGCTCATTGGATTCAGCCTGTTTTTTTCTATAAGCATGACGATTTTCCAAAAGTTCCAACAAATTTCGGTTTTCGTCAAATTTCGCATTTTTTTAAAAGGGTATCGAATTCTCAAATATACTTTTGAAATTGAAAATACTTACAGAAAAAAATACGCTAAATTTAATGAGCGTAAGCAAATGACTCTTTTAGTTTGGAAACTACGGTCATTCAAAGGTTTTGTATGATTTTCTGAAAACTCTAAATGCAAATAACTTCTAAACCAATTTTTTTATAAAATAACGATACGGAACACTGAGCGCGCGAGTTCCACTCGCACTTGTCCGTCTTTTTCAGTATTATTGACTGTTCTCTCTTTTATGAGTTATAGAGAAATAAACCCGCGGGTTATAGGTTCGCCATCACTGGTATATGCTGTGCTTATAACAAAAGCCAATTTTTAAAGTTTTTGTCTGTATGCCTGTTTGTTCCGGCTAATGTCTGAAACGACTGGGCCGATTTTGACGGGACTTTCACTGGCATATAGCTGATGTTATAAGGAGTCACTTAGGCTATAAAAAGAAAATAAGGAAGTCTTTCCGTAAACTCTGCGAACTGAACAAACATAAATTCCACACCTCGTTATTTAAAGCAACCTACTTCATACCTAGAGCTAATGGCCTTGCTGCCGAAGCCTCATAATATAGTACAGTGTGTCCCCGGATAGAGTTCACAATAGGTGAGATTGACCAAAAATTTTCAAATTGGAAATTCATATTTTGGGATTCCGCCCTGCTTAGTCTGAAACTTATTTTTAGTTGACTTTCGATTTTTTTAAATCAAGTAGGCCTTTACAGTTGAGCAAGACCTCTTTTCGTTTCAGGTAAAGTACCTGTTCCGTTCATAGTACGAAAAAGTGTCACTAAGAAAAGTTGTTCACTATGAAAAATTATGGCGTTATGCAAATTTTCAGAATGATCGGCCTACTTTGATAAAAAATCCACTTTTATTTTGTTTTGTTTGAAAAACAATCGCGTGGAGGAAGCCAAACAGAGGAATTGAAGTTTAATTTATTTTTTTTGATAAACTGTAAAAATTTGAATGTTAATTTGAACACTTCTAACCATTCTGTTTTCTCATCTAAGATTTATCATGTAATCGTTAATAATAAATATTTTTCTACTTCTATTATTAAACTAGGCCGAGCATTCTGAAAATTTGCATAACGCCATAATTTTTTATTGTGAACAACTTTTCTTAGTGACACTTTTGCGTACTATGAACGGAAAAGGTAATTTACCTGAAACGAAAAGAGGTTTTGCTCAACTGTAAAGACCTACTTGATTTAAAAAAATTGAAAGTAAACTAAAAATAAGTTTCAGACCAAGCAGGGCGGAATTCCAAAATATGAAATTTTAATTCGAAAATTTTTGGTCAATTTCACCTATTGTGAACTCAGTCCGGGGACACACTGTATACATATATAAAAAAAATAATAAATTCCACGCGGACGAAGTCGCGGGTTACAGCTAGTAATAAATATTTCAAGATCAACGTGAGTGTCGCTTCCGTAATAATTTTCTGTGGTACTACCAACACTAACACAGATGCTCTACCAACGTTAGGTAAAGAAGTTTTTTTTATGCACATGTGTATCCGTAATATACGTGCACAAAGCCCGACAATAGGTTTAGAATGAGGATGTTAGAGTGAAGAGGAACCCTATAATATGCGGGAGAGACAGGCGTCGAAGTGGGACAGGCTGAAAACTGAAGGAGATATAAGTTTGGGAGGTCGTCTTTGTTGATGTGATGTTAGGGATGTTCATATATTGTTCAGACTGAACTTACCACTCGCTTGTCTACATAATTTAACCGAGATACTTTACTTTGCATACCTCAATACAACTTTGATATTCTCAATTATTTAATAACAGATGCTTTACTAGGATCTTAAGTGAACCGGACGAAACGAAACCGCTTAAAAACTAATTTATTTGGACCTAGTATAAACGAGCATCTTTAATTTCCCGGTAGTGGGGAAGTTATGGCTCCGAAAATCGAAATAAAAATTTGTAACATATAATAATATAGTGTTTTTACACTATTTTTGTTGAAAAGATCTCTCTGTCTCTCTCTCTCTCTCTCTGTGTATGTACGTACGTACGTGATCATTTCTTTCTACGATGAAATAATAAAATAAAATAAAAAAAATAAAAAATGATTTCGAATACATATATGTTATATATTAGATATCGTGATAATAATAAAAGAAAAATCGTAGGATTGTGGACAAAAATATTAGAAAAAATATTATATTCGTGTACGACGTTTCGTCTAAATCTATAGACGATACTATTTTTGTACACAGGCCTGCGATTTTTCTTATTATTATTGATATCGACTACGTTAAGGTTCCAATCGACGCGCATTAACGTAAATATGATCTTAAAGATTTTTTTTTAATCGGTTTAACCAAAAAAACAGCAACAAAGTGCATTTTAGGGTTTTTTGAGAAAAATTTGTACAAATTTTTTTTATTTAAATCAAAGCTACCTGCATTTTTATAGTAGTAAAAAAAACCCAATTGTAAACTTTGCTGAAATTCTACCTACCTTGGGAGGAAACTTAAAACAGTATTTCAGGCCTGAAAATATCTATTGTCAGAGAAGATTGGTATAAACTAACAAAACATCAAATTACTTATGAAAAAACTAAATTCATTTATAAGCGCCTGATGTTAATTAACTCGAAATTTGCGTATCACGATACCATTAATTATCGGAAATATGAGAGCCAACGAAACTATAATTCGAGACTGACTTCAACTGAGATTCGAGATTTAATATCAGCTCCTGCTGTTTCAATTCCAAGTTTCATATAAAATTATACTGTGTTTGAAATACAAGTACTATCTGATTATAGGTAGGTATTAATTATAATTTATATAGTAACAGTAGAACATCGTTTTAGTTCAAATCACTTACTAGGTTTTACCTGTTTGTCTACACATCGATTCTGTTCCTACGACGGTAACCTTATCGAAAAACTAGCATAATGTTGCAATAGATCAGTGATTCCCAAAGTGGTCTATATATTGACCCCCAGGGGTCCACGACAACTTGCAAGGGGTCCATATCAGGGGGAAAAAAATTGGGAGTCCATGAAATGAAAATGGGGATCAACGATAGTGAATCTCCTAACAAAAAAAGGAACAAACTGGATATCGTTAACCGAAGAGATTTATAAGATTAAATCTAACTAAATTGATGCCAAATGTTGAAAAATTATTAAAGCATCAGGTTCATACTAAAAGAATAAATTTTTTGCTTAGTTATTTTATGTAACAGAAATTATATTTTACTTTGCTTCGTTTTAATTTGAATCTAATTAATAAATGTATAAAACTAAACATTTCACACTACATTTCACTACCGTTATAAATTTAAATCGTTCAAAATGAGAAGCACTATACCGGGTGTCAAAAATACATTGAAATTAATGAATTTGCAAAAAATCATTATCAGATAAGCAGGGGGTCTACCCAAAACCGAAAAACATGGCAAGTGGTCTACAACACAAAAAAGTTTGGGAACCTCTGCAATAGATGAAGACAGTTTATCGTTCGGTTAGGGTGAGAAATCGTAAACGATTAAAAATCGCATAGTGTTACCAACATAGGAGTTAATCTCCTATAGAGAACCAAGATTTAAATGCAAATAACGTCTATGCAAACAACTTATTTAAAGTCTCGTTTGTAGAGAGAAGTTTTACTTCAATAAATAAAAAAAAATATCAAGGGGAAGTCGATCGTTTATGGGATCTCTTGTCCCCCGATTAGTGAGCGAGTTTTGCCAGTTTAAAACATAAACTGGCAAAACGCGCTCACAAATAGATACCATAAACGACCGACTCTCCATGGATATTTTTTTTTTCATTTATTGAAGTAAAACTTCGTTAGGTGCGACTTGAGAGTAACGCAAATTTTGTTTCGTACGAAAGTAACGTGTTTATGCTTTTTCCGCTGCCTAAAGGCATCGATTGACAGATGGCGGCATCAAAACACATCTGTAAGAAACCTAGCTGCATACGTAAACCAATAAGAATAGCCAACGTAATTTAATTTGCGAGTGATTTAATTTAGTGAGTGCATCTTTCCCAAAAAGTGAGAGTGGTAAAAACAAATTAAAAGAAGTTTTACTTACACGCACTCATGTATTTTTAAATTATTATAGTTTTTACATAGTTGCTACTTAACCATTTTTCTTGTAGACCGGGCACCTAAGAGGTTCATATGCGTTCTCACGTCTGATATAGATTCTAGAGACCACAGACTTCCATATAATTAATGTTGCCAGGAAAAATTTCAGTCTAATTTTGTTTGCGCGCATAAAGTACTTAGCCAATTTTTATATTGGAAACTTTTTTTAATCAAAATAGTGAACTCATTAAAATCCTAACTAAAATTATTAATGCGAATGTGAGTTTGTTTGTTACGCTTTCACCCGTAAACCACTGAACAGATTTCGATATAATTTGGCATGGAGATAGATTGAATCCTGAGGAAGGACATAAGTTACTGTTTGTTTCAAAAAACAACACTGAATAGGCGATGAAAGTTTGTATGGAGAACCGAACATTTCTCAACTTAGGTATATGAAAATTCATATTTTGGCTTTTGGTAAGAATAAAGAAATACGTATTTCACCGTTTTTGCAAAATTTACCCTCAGGAGGGTAAAATTGGGGATGATTTCAAAATTCACACGTAATATATAGCACACAAAAATGTCAAATTGTACCTATAAACATTGTTTTTTTTAAGTGGTACTACAATACGGTGGAATCGTTGCGTTGTCTCTGTTTCATCTCAATCGCGTGAGGAGCCGCGGATAGCAGCTAGTAAAATATAATTACACCAGGAAGTGAAAATACAATGTATACAATGTATTTTCACTAGCTGTAAAAGTAACTAGAAATTGTGTACCCGTATGTATTCGTTACTTAAAGAACCAGTACCCGTTACTTTCGTATCGTTACCTTACTCGTTACTTTTCATACGGCATACAATCGTGTATAACAGCATCAAGAAGTGTATGTTCTCTGGCATCAAGCATGTACCCATCCTATCGAGGCGCGTCGCATCGTGGTACGGTATGACTTCGTTCGTATAACGTATAACCGCATCATACGAGTCGAACTGACTCCATGCCAGTTCGATACGACAGATGCGAGTAACGAAATGAATTTGTAAGTAACGATTCGGTACTTCGAGTCAGACGATGTACCCGTTACTCAGTAACGAATACATACGGTTTGTTACAGCTTAGTCCGGGAGCCGGCAATAGTGAAAGTGCACTTACACGGATTTTCAAGATTTTATATAAATAAATAGTACATAACAATACGAACAGAATAAGCCCGGTATGACAGGGTTTATCCTGGCACCTGTATTTTTTATGCATTTTAGTATATTCAAAATTCTATTATGTTTTGCACCTATCGCGGAAATAAATTTTAATTACACTATTTTCTTGCAAATTTTATGAACTTTTCAAAAATCTTGGTATGACAGCAATTATCGTGGCAGAAAAGCCTGTCATACCGCCTTAAAGAATATAGAAGTTATCAAATTTTACCCCCATCGCGGATAACATTTTTTTTTTTTTTAACTTCTTCATTTTAATGTATTCTTTCAATATATTTCAGTATGACAGCTTAAAACATGCCGATAATCCCTGTCATACCAGTTTCAAAAAACGTAATTTTTTTAAGAAGCTGACTTATATACCGTATACAAAATTAAATATTATAAAGTTACTTACCTAATTGATAAAAAAAATATTGTTATCAATGAATAAGGGAAATTAATAAGGGAATATATGTAGATTATATGGTTTAACTTATTTATTTAACAAAAAATTACTTAAAAATAAAATACAATGTTAATATTACTTATTCATAATTATCGATATCGTCACAATATCGTATATTTGTTTGTTCATCGTCTTCATCTTCATTTTCATAATTTTTGGTAATTTCTTCAACAGTTAGCGGAGCTGCCTGGCCAATATACCATAATGGTTCAAGTCTATTTTTTTCATTAAGTTGCCAACCACACGTTGTTGGGTCATATAAAATGCAGGTTTGTTGAGTAGCATTTTGCCACATTGTATTTATAAATATTGTTCTTAAAATTTGCATTTTATAAAGGCATGATAAACTTCAATTCCAGCAATATTCCTCCTTGTTGGAAAAGTTTATCACAAAAAATTTTAAGAACAATATTTATAAATACAATGTGGCAAAATGCTACTCAACAAACCTGCATTTTATATGACCCAACAACGTGTGGTTGGCAACTTAATGAAAAAAATAGACTTGAACCATTATGGTATATTGGCCAGGCAGCTCCGCTAACTGTTGAAGAAATTACCAAAAATTATGAAAATGAAGATGAAGACGATGAACAAACAAATATACGATATTGTGACGATATCGATAATTATGAATAAGTAATATTAACATTGTATTTTATTTTTAAGTAATTTTTTGTTAAATAAATAAGTTAAACCATATAATCTACATATATTCCCTTATTAATTTCCCTTATTCATTGATAACAATATTTTTTTTATCAATTAGGTAAGTAACTTTATAATATTTAATTTTGTATACGGTATATAAGTCAGCTTCTTAAAAAAATTACGTTTTTTGAAACTGGTATGACAGGGATTATCGGCATGTTTTAAGCTGTCATACTGAAATATATTGAAAGAATACATTAAAATGAAGAAGTTAAAAAAAAAAAAAATGTTATCCGCGATGGGGGTAAAATTTGATAACTTCTATATTCTTTAAGGCGGTATGACAGGCTTTTCTGCCACGATAATTGCTGTCATACCAAGATTTTTGAAAAGTTCATAAAATTTGCAAGAAAATAGTGTAATTAAAATTTATTTCCGCGATAGGTGCAAAACATAATAGAATTTTGAATATACTAAAATGCATAAAAAATACAGGTGCCAGGATAAACCCTGTCATACCGGGCTTATTCTGTTCGTATTGTTATGTACTATTTATTTATATAAAATCTTGAAAATCCGTGTAAGTGCACTTTCACTATTGCCGGCTCCCCGCCTAGCTCTAAAATGCATCCTTTGCACATTTAGACTACGCCACTGAGTAAGTATGCATATACTCCTTCCAAACATACGCGAACACACCAACACACCCACACACTCTTACACACATGCATGCATGTGCTCACATAGATGTGAAGATCTGGACCATAAAACAAAGGAAGGAACTTGCATCCTAAATTATGTTTTTTCTAGTCTTCCTTACACTTTCACTACCTTATATATTTACGTCGTTTTGTTTACTTTTGATTTCGTCTTTTTTGTTAAAGGAGTATCATTCGTCTACCTAACCACAAATAAAAATAAAAATGAAATGGTGTTTTATAAAAAATATTTATTTTTTCAGTTAAAATGGTGAAACTTATTAAGTCTAGACTTCAAAAGTGTTAGTGTACATTTTCGTAGTGTGGAATTAATGAATTATAGTTTCAGATTTAATAAAAAAAATCAGTCAAATATCAAAGCAATTCATGCGCCAAGGGTGACGTACATCATTCGCTATAATTTGTCTGTAATCTTTAATTTTTTTCAAAATGTATCAAATGTATTATTTTGGTGATAGAGGGACGTTATACTTTTTTGGTATAATTTTATAGAAAGTCATCAAGAAATTAAAAAAAAATTCCAGCTAATTGGGCGAAGGGACCATTCCAACTTCACAAATATTGACATTTGATTTAGTATAATATAAAGAAAATAAAATTCTGATATCGCGTGCGGTAAATAACATATTTGCCATTCGTTTGCATGGTTACCTGTATAATAAGTTCCACGTCATGTAAAATTAATTAATTAAAGCTTACAGCTTAACTAACTTCTCTCTGACAGACCTACAGAACAAGAGAACACCTAATTATTTTTATTTGCAAAATATTTCTGAAACTATAAAGTTTAGAAAAACATTTTTTTACAAAACATTCTTGAAAAAATAAATAAAAAAATAACCGTTATGAAAAGTACACAATTATTTTATAAAAAAACAACATTATAGCAAATATCTCTTCTGTGCATGCGCCGATTTTCCCCAATAACAATAGGGCTCTTCATATTTGCATATGAAACATCCTTCCAAAATTTGGTTTCAATCCCTTTATCCGTTTGACATGCATCGTGTTCGCAGACAAACAGACACACAGAAAATTTCCAAAAATATGTTTTTTGGATTCGAGGGACCTTAAAACGAAAAATATGTAAAATTTTGAAAAGTGTTGGAATGGTAAAATAGTAGGTACCTACATTCAACGTACATTTAATAATATTTATTTATAATATATGAACTAGTGTATGTTATTTTAACTGTTAACACTTTAAAGAAACAGTTAAATTAAAAAGTCTTCGGAACAGAAATTACTACCTCAATTAAAAAAATTGGAATATTTCGTCAGATCCTTAGATCCAACGTAGATTAATTTATGAAAATGTTAATAACGAACACCTGATCTGATGATTATTATTGTTGGTGATGTAATGAACGAAATTCATTAGCGCTAAACTTTATCTTCAAACGCCTGTCGACACACAAAAGATGCAATTTAACTTTGTTCTTATATAGGGTCGGCACGTCTTGTGGAGAAAGTTATGTCCTTCAAACTCGACCGGTAAAATAATAACATCGCATCAGAGCGAAGACAGCTCACTGTATTATACAATCACGCACCTGTTTTATGTTTCAATATATCCGTACACTAAATTTATTTCCAATTTTTGATGTGAAACATCTACAGGCGCGTTTGAATGGGGATAAAATCGTGTAAGTGCCGTGACGCTCGACGCTGTTCGAGACACGTATTACGTTTAATTTAGTTAATGATAGGTATTTGGAAAAAATTCCGAGGCATAAGGATCGAAAATGAAGCAATACTGAAATTTTTTAAACTTGCGTTTAATGCTGACGTTTGGATACGTTTTGTATCATCTTCTGAGTTTTCAAATGCTGTTAATTTAGCTACTTTGATACCCTTACATGACAGCGCGAAAATGTGTGTTGGTGCTTGCCGTGTATATGCGTTGGATTATGGCATGGATTTTGATGATGGCGACATCTAACGGACATTTATTAGTTACTATAGCATAGTCATTTAACTGGCGCTGTAACTAAAAGTTGCATACGGCGAACATGGCGTTTGTTGATAGCGACATCTAACGTAACTTCGAACATGGTTTTAATATTTCGACATGTGGTTGTGTATGTAGTTTTGCGTAGGTAAATAGTTACTGTGCGTTGTTATATATTTTTACGTTTTCACTTCGCTCAAATAATAACATTTCAATATAAAAAATACATAAATAAATTTAGATGTTTCACATCAGCCCGGCGTCTCACGACGGCTCATGTTTGTTTTATTAATAATAATTGCTTATTTTTATATTAAAATAAAGTAAGTATATGAAAAAAGAATTAAATACGATTTACCAAAAACAAGATCTAAATCTACTCTAGCGATATGTAGTAATATTAAACATGCAGTGATATTTTTTATTAGATCAAAATAATTATTTTGTATATTATTATTTTGTATTAAATTATAATTATAAAATTGATTATTGTTTTATCTTTATTATGTCGTTTTTTCTCATTTTTTACGCTCACTATAAAAGTTTCACTTCAAAAAGTCTTTTTTGTTACTTTCTGCGTAAAACGGTTGATTGTAAAAGCAACTGTATAGTACACCGGTAGACATGAGTGACTTTATTCTGTAGATAGAAATCATTAATTTTTACTCATCAACGATATTTTATAAAATTTCATAATGGAAATACGTAACGATTTGTTAAAAAATGAGAATTTGATAAACAATTCTTCTTAATGAAAATAAATATAGTTCACAAATTTTGGAGTTGGTTTCGTTTCTTAAAAATTATTTCGACTTTATTCTGTGCCGTCTTTCGATTATAGAAGGCTGGGAGAATTCTCCATAAAAAAAAAACACATTCCGCACGGAAAATTAACGCCATCATGTCTTCAACACACAATATTGCCAAAGACATTCAATAAGCAAACACAACTGTTTTCCATAATAAAAAACTTTTTTTATAAAAAAATGTAACCTTCTTCAAAAAAGAGTTACTAGAAAGCATAAAATAAGTTTCGAGGTTGGCACCAATTTATTATACGTATAAGTACCTACCTAAATGCAACAGTAAAATAATAGGCGCCGTCCTCAAAACTTTGTTATTTTATGATTTTTGGTGAGCCTCTTTTGAAGGAGGTTCAGTTTTTTTGAAAGTTTTTTATTTTTAACTTTTTAGCTGAAAGCAAAGTATTGAAGTCGGTTTTTATTTTTTTTTTTGGAAAAAAATTCTTTTTTTAAAACCAATTTTGCATAAATTTATATGAGACCAACTTTGAAACATTTTTTAATTTCTAATGAAACCGAAGAGCAACGTTCACGCCAACAACTACAACTTTTACAATATTTCTTTTTGATTTTTTTGTTGATTTTCTAAAAATTTGCAATGTTTTTCAATGTTTTTCATGGCACGACCCCCTTAGTATAAAAACATATTTTGGAACCCCTACCCTCCGCTGTTCCTAACCGGTATAGTGTATGTTATTATATTACAAATATCAAATACGTACATTTTTATTTTTACTGAGGCTCCGCAATTTCCTTTTATAAGGCTTTGCTACCCCCCAGGGGGTCGCAACCCACACTTTGAAGAACACTAACTCTCTAAGGAATAACTTCAATTTACAATATTACTAGCGATTTTGTGTTTTAAAACGAATGCTAACGTCCACATTGCATGTAAAAAAAAATCACAGTGTGACGTAAAACAATACATCTCGTAAACGGAAATAAAAGATTTATCTGTCTAAGAAAGTGGCGGACGACTGATTTGCAGAGTCCTGGTTTCTGTGATGTGTCCGAAACATTGCTCTCTCAGTTTGTGTTATTTCCCAACCGTGTCATCATTCATCTCGTACTCTCAGAGACTGACGCCATCTCACTGTAAGTAGTCACTTGTACGATATACACCGCCTTTTATCAACAGTGCCGTTTCAAAGAAAAATCAACTTGACTTTAATACAAAGACTCAAAATTACAATACTGAGTTTTATAGACTTGGGCAATAGCTCGACGAACCATGTCCTCTGTCGCGGAGATATTTCTTATCTTCCCTCAGAACATGTCCATACTTCGATATATAATAGACCGATTTCATCACGATACATCGCACCTTAATAGTACTAACAGACGGTCGTACTTGGTTCGAAGCGGACAGCGGATCTGGTCCGCTCCGTACCAAATCTGTTCGTCTGTACAGTAGTCTGCGTGTCCGCCCGGTTCGATGGGAACAGATTCGGTCGTCTGTTGCAAGATCCGCCGTACCATGTCCGTTGTCGGACCGGACCAAGTTCGAGCGTCTGTTAGTACTATTAGAATTACAATGACGTAAGTACAAAGGAATGCAATATTGAGTTGAGTATGACAAATATCTTACCTATCAAGTGACAAACTATCGAAATAGGGTTGCCAGATTGGGAAATCAAAATTTCTGGAAAATATTCTAAAATATCTGGACCAAAGGATTTTAGGCTGGACAAAATAAAAATCTGCATTAATCAACCGAAACACGACATATAATTAAGTAATATGTACTTACTTAGGTATTATTGTTATAATAAAAACGAAAATATGAACTATTGAGCTGAACATCTGAAATTGGTATAAAACAGAGGTAGCTTAATCTAACAGTCAATGGTACCTATCAAGTCACTTTTTTGCCACATATATAGTATTTCCCTTAGCCGCCTTTATCATTTTAGCCTTACTCTGTATTTAGAAAAGATTTAAAATTAGTACAGTTTTCTTCAAAGTTTAATCGAATTATTAGCTCTGGCGGTGCATGTTTTTTTATTTTTAGCTGGACATTTTGCCTAAAACCGGGACACTGGACAACGTGTAAAATTGCTGGACAATCCAGCCAAGTCCCGCCAATCTGGTAACCCTATATCGAAAGCAACATTGACTCTCATCATAATAATAACAGCTAATGTTGCTAGATGGCAGTAGTGTCGATGTGAAATTGAGCAGGTCTTGAAGACAACAACGCCTGATTGGCCAGTTGCTCACGGAAAGTGGGACGGGTTAGTTGCTCCACAGTGTTACAGCGACGCAACGGTAATTATGTCATTTTTTTATTAAATTTAGAAAGAACATCGACTTAATTGTTATTTGTGTCAATATTTTTATTAAATTTAGAAATAACATTGACTTAATTGTTAGTTGTGTCATAATATACCTATATATTACAAGTTTACTTCAAACGTTTATGGAAACATTGACGTTTATTACACTTAAATTCATTTTGAAAAGGTAAAACAATAAAATAACGAAATATTAAATTAATAATATATTAAATCTGTATAAAAGTAAATATACCTAACATTTTAAAAAAGCAAACATCAAATAAATAATGTCTTCACGAAAAAAGTTATGGAGAAAAAGAGTAAACAAAAACTTTCAAGTGCGTTTTTCCCGAATTGATGGTATTTGCACTTACGTCATTTTGATTCTAAAGGTGCGACATGTCCAATAATGGTCACAGTATGAGTTATTTGTTCGTGCCTAAATGAGAGTGCATATGTACTAGATTGTGGCTTGTGCTTGACGTTTAGTAGTACGAAGCATATTCCTGTTCGTTAAAATTTCAAAATTGTGGAACAAGATCGCTTCGCAGTCTCATAACTTATTGTAACGAAACACCACTAGAGGCGGCAGCAGCGCATTGTTGTCAGAGCCGCGTGGACAACAATGCTCGCATTATTGTCGGCACCGCATAGAAGAATGCCGAAGAATGTTCTAGAACGCGGCTGAAAAATTTATATAAACAGCGCAGTGTCAGTAAGGCCTAGTTTATATGAGAGGCGTTCAACGCGCGTTCAACGCGCCACCAACGCGCGTTATCATATAAACAGTCCTATACAATTGTATAGAAACTGTAAACGCGCGTTGGGCCAACGCGCGTTGAACGCCTCTCATATAAACTAGGCCTAATAGTCAACAGTGCGACATAAATAGCTGTCACAAGATAGAGAACCGTGATATAAATATTCTATGTACTGTAACGGTTTAGTATCCAGGACAACGGAAAAAAATAATAAGTTCAGTTGAGGAGAGCATTTTTGATAGAAAGAGGTGTGAGGTTTAAAGTCGGAATAAATATTTGGATAATTGTCTAAGTTTGGTTGTCACAATTCATTAAAGTGTGAAATTAGTCAATTGGTACCATGTTGTAGATGTTCAGATTATAAGCTTGTTTTGTTATTATGGTTGAAACTGTGAAGTGACTTGTATTGTGAATAAGTATCTTGTATTTAATATTTGCGCGTTCAGTGCGATAAAATTGTGATGAAATTGAAGATAGACAAAAATTTGTTGCGTATTTGAATTTTGTAAATTTGGATGTTGTTTATTGCTCATATAATTTATTTAATTTTGAATACTAGTTAATTTTAAGGATTCCATCTAATGTCATACCAGCGTTGTATTGTTTAACTTACACAGCCTTCACTGACAAATGGTTTTACTTCAGTTTCGAATTTACGGGAAGTTAATTAAATATTATGACATTAGGTTATATTAGATTAATATTTTTCTTACGGTGCACCGCTTCAATTCTAATATTAATTAATTTAGAAGATATTGCCTAAACGGTACCTGTGTTACTCGTCAATTTTTGATAATTTAAATTTTGTTAAATATAGACCTATATTAGTTAATAATTTTTTTATTGATCTTATTCCTGTCTTTTTACTTCAGAATTATTAGGACAGATAATTCCTGAATCATTTATACATTGTGCACTGTCCTTGGCGCCCTTAAAACATCTTTAAAAGGTCAACAACAAAATTTCTTCGGGACCTCATATATTGCACTTATTATTATTACTCTGAATAGACAGGATAATTTTTTTCGTTTTCTTTAATAAGACCCTGCAGTCCTTACGACCCTCTCTACGACTGGTTTCAGCTGCCGCGCATGACGTTTTCTGAAGGAATCGTCATACAAATTTGGCGTCCAAACGTGGGGCCTAATTGTTTATCGTGCAGTTGTGGTTTGTGTTCGGTAACATTTTCTCATTTTGATTAATTATTAACGTGCATTTTTTGTTACATTTAATTCGTCTATCTTTATAGTTTTACTTGCTTAATTTTTGTTATTATTACTTATTAGGTATTAATTTTAGTATCCGAAAATGGATATTTCATATGAAATTGACGTTGAACATTTACGTACGTTTGAAATCAATTATGAGCTTTTGATTAGAGGATTTATAGCTTCGGAAGATGAATCTAAACGTCGAAAATGTTTAAAACGACTTTTATCTTCTGATTTGAATAGCACAGAAGTTAGATATTATATTGAAGCGTTTGACAGAGAAACGGACGGTGCAGAAATAGATTCAAGTATTACATCCATTGACAGTTTGTTAGGAGTATTTTCTGGAAATTACATGGATGAAATTTTCTGTCAAATACGAAGCCGGCTTAATCATGTCAAAGGACGCCTTTCCAGGATTCAGTTGGACGATGATGCTGTGATTGCGTTTAAAAATGATAGATTAATATCTGTACTAGCTATAGAAGACACGTTCCTGGAAAAAGTGGGTGAAATTTCACCTGAAATGTTTGGTAACGTTGTAAATAATGCAATTATTAATACTACAACTCAACTTAATAACAGTGTCTCTTCTAGAGTTGATAATACTTTAAAAATATTTAAATGGGGAATTACATTTGATGGTATCAGTCCAGTCAGTGAATTTTTGCAACGAATTGAAGAACTTCGCCGAGCTCGACATGTGTCTAAACATTCGTTATATGATTCGGCTGTTGAATTATTTTGTGGTAATGCTTTATTGTGGTACCGGTCGATGCGTGAAAATAAATTCGATGATTGGGATTCTCTTGTTAAAGCACTTAAAGATCATTTCTTACCTCCAGATTACGACCAAGAGATTCTTCGACAAATTTATGCTCGATTTCAGCAGCCTGGTGAAAAAGTCATCATATTTGTTTCGACAATACAAAATTTGTTTGCTCAGTTGCCTGATTCCCCACCGGACGGCGAAAAACTTCGCGTTCTCAAACGCAATATTTTGCCTTGTTATCGCCCACATTTAGCACTTCGAAATATTTCTTCTGTTTCAGATTTAATTGATATTTTAGTAATTTTGGAACCGACGGTAGTTCCAGAAAATTCGACGGACTTTTGTCGAAAGAAAAATGTATCAGTACTACATAATGTTTCTAACACTTCGAATACCAGTACATCTAATGTAAAATGTTGGAATTGTCAAGAAGAGGGACATCTTCGTTTCAATTGCTCAAAACCGAAGACAACGAATTATTGCTTTGGATGTGGTAAACCTAATGTTACTCGTCCGAAATGTCCGCGTTGTTCGGGAAACGGAAATGGAGAGAGTTCATAGGTCGTCACTCTTCTCGTCCACCTAAGGCCTGTTCGAAACTACCGTTTGATTCAACTGGTTGGCAATCATGGTTGCAACATGTTTCTGAATTTTGCGTTGGAAAAGCTCAGGTAAACCCTATATTTTTCTCGCGCCCTAATGATAATCGTCCACATATTTCTGTTTCAATTTTTGATATGAGTGTAGTTGCTTTAATGGATTCCGGAGCTAATTTGTCAGTTTTGGGACGCGAAGGTCTAAATATAATTAAAACGTTTTCTCTACCGATTCACAAGTCAACTGACAGTTCTCTTGTCACCGCTGATGGAGCAGCTCAATCTATTGTTGGATTTGTCTGGTTGCCCATTAGTATTGATAACAATCTAAGATTAGTGAAAGTCCATGTAGTGCCATCTTTATGTCAGTCTCTCATTTTGGGAAGCGATTTTTGTACACAATTCAGGATCGTCATAGATTTCCGTAATAATTCATATCTAGTAGGGGATAAAAATATTCGAATTCCGGAGGTTGCCTGCAATTTGTCGAAATCTAATGTTTGTGGTCATGGCGTGAAGAGTCGTCAAGATTTAAATGCTGCTCAAAGCAAACAATTAGATGCTATGATTAAAAATTTTGAGACACTTTCATGGATGGATGGTACTCGATTGGGAAGGACCAGTAAAATAGTTCATTCCATTGATACTGAGGTGGCTAAACCTATTAAACAGCGACAATACCCCCTGTCACCATTTATGTTAAAGCATTTATATGATGAATTAGCTAAAATGCTTGAGCTAGGAGTAGTTCAAAAATCATCTAGCCCATGGACATCTCCAGTACTGCTCGTCAAGAAGTCAGATGGGGAATATCGTTTTTGTTTTGACGGACGGCGTCTAAATGAAGTTACGAAGAAGGATGCGTACCCACTTCCACGAATAGACCACATTCTTAATCAATTGTCTGGAGCACAGTTTTTGTCCAGTGTTGATTTAAAATCAGCTTTCTGGCAAATACCGTTAGATGACCTGTCACGGGAAAAAACTGCTTTTGTTGTCCCCGGAAAAGGCCTCTATGAATTCGTTGTTATGCCGTTTGGTCTTAGCAATGCTCCACAAACACAACAACGCCTTATGGATGCTGTACTTGGTCCGGAACTTGATCCGTTTGTTTTTGTATATCTTGATGATATCATTATAGCGACACCAACTTTCGAGAAACATATTGAAATATTAGAGGAAGTGTATCGACGTTTATTGGCTGCGAATCTCACCATTAATTTGAAAAAATGTGAATTTTGCTTGCCGGCACTTAAATATCTAGGTTTTTTTAGTGGATCGCGAGGGTTTGAGAACTAATCCTGAAAAGGTATCTGCAATGCTCGAATATCCTCGGCCTGAGAATACCACTCAGTTAAAACGCTTTATAGGTATGACTTCCTGGTATCGACGATTCATACCACATTTTTCTTCACTCACTGCACCAATCACGAGTCTAATTAAAGGTCGAAAGAAATTTCAAAGCATTAAGTGGACATCGGAAGCGGAAGAAGCATTTATTAAAATAAAACAAGCATTAATTTCTGCACCAATATTAGCAGGTCCAAACTTTAATAAAATCTTTAGTATCCAGTGTGACGCATCGGACGTTGGTTTAGGGTGTGTTCTCACCCAAGAAAATGATCAAGGACTAGAAGTTCCAATT
This sequence comes from Xanthostigma xanthostigma, assembly GCA_963575645.1. Lineage (NCBI taxonomy): Eukaryota > Metazoa > Arthropoda > Insecta > Raphidioptera > Raphidiidae > Xanthostigma > Xanthostigma xanthostigma. The sequence continues at coordinate 23,418,239 of OY754468.1, forward strand.
GCCTTTGCGAGTCGTACATTGACGGCTGCAGAAAGAAATTTTACAGTGACTGAGAGAGAATGCTTAGCGGTTCTTTTTGGTGTTGATAAATTTAGACCTTACATTGATGGGACCAGATTTCGAGTGATCACAGATCACCATTCACTTTTGTGGCTCCATAAACTCAAAGATCCGGTTGGTCGTCTTGCCAGATGGTCGGTAAAACTACAACAATACGAAATGGATATCGAACACCGTAAAGGTCAACTTAATATTGTTCCCGATGCTTTATCTCGAGCTCCTCTTAGTTCATGTTTTTTACAAGTGAACGACGACTATTGCGCTGAGGATAGCTGGTACCAGCGTATGTTACAATTTATTGCTACCAGATCTGAAAACTTTCCTGACTGGGATGTTGTGGAAGGACATCTTCATAAATATGTTCCCAATGCAATCGGTCTTCGTGCTGGTCCCGAGTGGAAAGTAGTGGTACCAAAACGTCAGCGTACGGATGTGATTCGACATTGCCACGATGAGCCAATGGCCGGTCATCTGGGAATATTTAAGACTATCAATCGTGTGTGTGAAACGTACTATTGGCCTAAAATGCGTGGTGACATTAAACGTTATGTGCTTCGTTGCCGCATATGTGCTGCTCAGAAAGTTTCTTCCACTGGACGTCCAGGATTTATGGGGAAACAAAAGCGTATTTCTCATCCCTGGCAGCTCGTTTCAATAGATATGATTGGTCCTTTGCCTCCTTCTCGTAACGGTTTCTCCTATTTACTTGTCGCTACGGACTGGTTCACCAAGTTCGTTTTATTACGGCCTTTACGTAAAGCCGTTGCTAGTGCCGTTGCTAAATTTTTGGAGGAAGAAATTTTTCTAATGTTTGGCGTTCCTCAGTTTATTACTTGTGATAATGGAACAGAGTTTTGCAACAACACCATCAAAGATCTTGCCCAACAATATGGCGTCAAAATTTGGAATACTGCTCGTTATCATGCACAGGCTAACTTTGTTGAACGCTACAACAGAACTATTGGAACTGCAATTCGCTCATACCTAGAAGGTGCAGATCATCGTTCTTGGGACAAAGGTATACAAAAAATAGCATTTGCCTTGAGAACAGCTGTTAACGAGTCGACGGGTTTCGCAGCTACATTCCTTAATTATGGTCGTTATGTGCCGTCAAATGGCGAATATTATGGCCGACTTAATGATATAGATGATATGGATCCTGATGTTGTACGGCAATTACACACTAAAGAACTAAAACAGCTTCCCGATATTTTTAAAGAAGTCCAACGAAAAATAACGCAAGCTTACGAAAAGAATATGCGATCCTACAACCGTAATAAAAAACCAGCAAATATTTATGCTGTTGGAGACAAAGTTTGGAAGCGTCATCACACCATGTCTAGTGGATTTCACCATCATGCTGCGAAATTAGCACCCAAATACGTAGAAGCTACTGTAGTAAAAGTGGTGTCTGACCTCGTCTACGAGTTAGAAGATGAGAATGGGGCTAATGTAGGAAGATGGCACGTAAAAGATTTAAAGCCATTCACAGCTTCCGATTCAACAGATTCGGAATCCATAAGTAATTCAGAAAATTAAACTTCTTATTTTTTTCTTCCAAGAAAGGGGGGAATGTAACGGTTTAGTATCCAGGACAACGGAAAAAAATAATAAGTTCAGTTGAGGAGAGCATTTTTGATAGAAAGAGGTGTGAGGTTTAAAGTCGGAATAAATATTTGGATAATTGTCTAAGTTTGGTTGTCACAATTCATTAAAGTGTGAAATTAGTCAATTGGTACCATGTTGTAGATGTTCAGATTATAAGCTTGTTTTGTTATTATGGTTGAAACTGTGAAGTGACTTGTATTGTGAATAAGTATCTTGTATTTAATATTTGCGCGTTCAGTGCGATAAAATTGTGATGAAATTGAAGATAGACAAAAATTTGTTGCGTATTTGAATTTTGTAAATTTGGATGTTGTTTATTGCTCATATAATTTATTTAATTTTGAATACTAGTTAATTTTAAGGATTCCATCTAATGTCATACCAGCGTTGTATTGTTTAACTTACACAGCCTTCACTGACAAATGGTTTTACTTCAGTTTCGAATTTACGGGAAGTTAATTAAATATTATGACATTAGGTTATATTAGATTAATATTTTTCTTACGGTGCACCGCTTCAATTCTAATATTAATTAATTTAGAAGATATTGCCTAAACGGTACCTGTGTTACTCGTCAATTTTTGATAATTTAAATTTTGTTAAATATAGACCTATATTAGTTAATAATTTTTTTATTGATCTTATTCCTGTCTTTTTACTTCAGAATTATTAGGACAGATAATTCCTGAATCATTTATACATTGTGCACTGTCCTTGGCGCCCTTAAAACATCTTTAAAAGGTCAACAACAAAATTTCTTCGGGACCTCATATATTGCACTTATTATTATTACTCTGAATAGACAGGATAATTTTTTTCGTTTTCTTTAATAAGACCCTGCAGTCCTTACGACCCTCTCTACGACTGGTTTCAGCTGCCGCGCATGACGTTTTCTGAAGGAATCGTCATAGTACATAGTAGTTTAATGTTATTATAGTTTGTTTAGGATTCGTTTTTTTTTTTTCGTTATTTACAGAGTACCTATTCATTTTTCATTATTATTAGATCATTACTTTTAGTTTTTTTTTTTTTTTGTTAACACTTAGTTTTGTAAATGCCGAGGTTCGGTTTAAAATTCGAGTACAAACGATGTTACAATCAGATTAGTACCAGATCGTAAATTATAGACGCTCAACAGACGTCAGAGTGTATAGTAATAAACCAATAGGTACTATAATTTTCTTTCAAAAGTAATATCCAAATGATTTATCCGAAAAGCTCAAAAAAGCGTGAAACGACCCTGGTGTGTGGATTGCAGTTACGTCGTCAAAATTACCAAACTTCATTCGACGGCACTTCATTGTATTAAATTACATTCCACAGAAGTACTTTCAGCCCTAACAAGATCGAATTGAAACATTACAATTGCATTATTTATTCATCGACTGATTTGATACGTTGTTTAATAAGGTACTCAAACGGAAACTGCGTAAACACATTATTTCCGTTCGGGTAAAAAAGATTTCAGTTGTTCTCAAGTCGCACCTAAAGAAATTTTACTTCAAAAATTATTTTTTGGCAATAAAAATCAATATTTTAAACATCATCTGTCAAGAGAGATTCCGAATAGCTATTTACTCCTTTGCCGATCTTTTTTACGAACAGAATAAAGTTTTTATGATATTCGCAATAAGCAATTTTAATTATTTATTAATTATACGTAAGTTTGACTTAAAATTGTATCTGTTAGCTTATAGGAAGCAAATAGAGTACATTTTGTACTTGCGATCATTATTGAAAGGGAAAAACATTTTTTTACACGCCTCTATAAAATACTAATTGTAGTGCGAGATCCGGTATTAGAAATACCTATATACCCTCATCTGTTATTTGATGATGACAAATATTATATGTTAGATAATATACACATTGATAAATTGCACATGGCCGTTACCTAGTTAAATCGCGTACCGATGTTGTTAAACTAAATAAATTCTAATTAATTTTTTTGGATCAACTTTCCCGATTTGTTAATCATAAAAATCGAGCCTTAAATGGAGAATCTGACATAAGCAAACGAATACACAGAACACAACTATTTAAAAGGTATGTTATGTGGATGATCTATATTTTTGTATAGAATCAATGATATATTCCAATTTCTTGTGTCATATTCTCTCATTTTAAGCTTGATTTTTATGATTAACAAATCGGGGAAATTGATCCAAAAAAGTCAGTTAGAATTTATTCAATTTAACAGAATCGGTATGCGATTTATCTAGACCAGTGGTTCCCAAAAGGTGGTCCGCGGACCCCCAGGGGTCCGCGGCTAGCCGGTAAAAATAAAATAGTAAACAAATTTTCAAAAACATGCTCAGATACGCTAAAAACGTGCCAATTTAATTGTAATTTTGCAAATTTTCCCAGACCCCCCGGTATTCGGGGGTCCCCGACTACTTAGCTAGTTCACTTAGGGGTCCACGATTACCTGTTATTTGGGAACCACTGATCTAGACAACCGATGTGAGATTTATCAATGTAGGTAGGTATATTGTATATATTATTATCTAACATAGAGTCTTTGTCATCATCAAATAACAGATGAGGGTATATGTTTCCAATATCGGATCTTAGACTATTGCTTTTCGTATAAATAAATAATTAATTGCAAAAACCTGGTTAAAATACGAAGGATCAAAATTTTTTAAGGAGTTCTTCAGATAGCACATTTTTATTTTGTGAATTAATATCGAAACTTCCGATTTTCTCGAAAACGGCTCCAACGATTTTATTCAAACTTTAATTGGCAAGTCATCAATGACAATTTTGAAAATCCAGGTAGGACAGTTTAATGACGAACGCAAATTCGCGGTCAAAGCAGTTGAGCGAAAATGTTGGCACGGTGAAGACTACCCAGTTAGTGTAATTTTCAATATTTTCATTGAATACAAAGTTCCAAACAGTTATTATCACCTTACTCACCTTGAGAATCTATAGTAGACGGTTCTGCACAAATAATCTTCAAGTGTTCGGGATTAATTTACCATGCCCGAACACTCTTCGCAACTTTAGCATCTATATCGCTAAAACGTTGTGAACTTTATATTTAAATTCAATTAAGTTTATTAATACGCTACAAAGTACGATAAATCACATATAAAAAACTACTGCTTCATAAAAAATCGAGTTTAAATTTTATGGATATTATCTTCCACGAATCTCTCGAAGAGGGTTGAAACCTTTAGTCTGAAGACACTGAATAACCACAAAAATCAAATCTGTAACTTTTTCCTCAACGTAGGTACGGTTCACTAACCATCGTCAACATCAACAGGATTATTATTATGATTATGTTGGTAGAACGATATATTTTAACACAGAAAACTGGCAAAGACTTTTTTTATTTGGTAAATTTTATTTTATATAAATACTTTAAGTGATCTTCGATACAAGATTATGTATCTTGTCTCAATGAAAAGGCAAAACTCTAAAACATTTTTGAACATTATTAAAGTAAAACTATATTGTTTAAGGGGTAAGGGATATTCAGGATTTCGAAAAAATCAATTTCCATTTTTTTTGCATTTTCTTGTAGTTTGATGTATTCCCTGAAAATGTCAAATGAATTGAATGAATAGTTTCCGAGATTATTATATGGCCCAGGATCTAATCCTGGGCCATATAAATTTCGGTTTCGGCCTAGTTTCGGCTGTCATTCGTCCGAAACTACGGCCGAAACCGAAAGTACATTCGGGAGGTTTTGCACTGAAATTAGACATGTTTGGTGCAGCTGCGAACGACGAAGTGTCTTTTATGCCTCCACGCTCCGCGTTTTTTTTTTTTTAGTTTGAGAGAAAACTCTTTTTGTTTTGATACTTTCGATTGAAGTATATTTCCAATGGATATTTTGCACATCGAATTATCGTACTCTAATCTATATAATTTTTTATGACGACCATGAATTTTGTAATGCTATTTTAAGCATAAAATTGAATATAGTTTTTTATTTTTCAAAAGCCTGTAAGTAATGACTGCTCATAAATTAAATTTCATTTATATTCTCCACTGAATATTGAAAGTATAAATTTAAAATAATTGCTCATTTTAATTAATTAATTCACGACCAATATATTTATCGTTTGTACAATTATTTACGATAAAAAATACAAAGGTAAATTTTAAATTTAATATAATTAGTGGAAAATATCCAGTGTGTTTTTACACATAAATCAATAAAGAACCATTCTCGGTAATTATTTCAGAAAGCTACATCAATGATGGAATTTTTTCAGGTGATGAGGGAAAATACGAATCACAATTATAGAGTGCGTCATTTAAAACTGACAACTTCAAATTTCATTTTTGTAGATTAGGTGCTTTTACAAGCAAAATCACTTAGAAAAATATTTTGAAAAATTTTAACCGGCGTGAAATTTTGTCCACTTATTTCTTAATGCTTATATCTGCAATAAGTACGTACCCAAAACGAGTTTAAATTTAAAATGATGAAATTCGCATAAGCTTTCATAGGAAAATCACGAATTTATAGTTTAATACCAGTAAAACGCATAGTAATATCACCGAGAAAAATTCGCAATTTTTAGAAAATGTCCAAGAAACTCTGTTCAAAATTGTATCTACTGTGACCGTTGAAAACCATTAGAAATAAATTATTACTCCTGATTCCCTGAAAAGTGTCAAACAAACAACTCATGGCGTATAGAGTTCATAAACACTTTTACTATGGCTACCGCTTTCTTTTGACAACTAACCAATGACATTGAAAGATTTAATTATTGTTCAACTGCGACGCTGTCGCGATATCTTTCATGCTAGTTATTCACTCATACTTAGGTAACACTGTGTTGTTGTCTAGCAAATTGTACCGAAATGGACTTTTTCGTACAATTTGACGTTGTTGTTACCATCTTATAATATATAAGGTTATGAATATAATATATATAAATATACTCTTGTATGTGACTGTGTACCTCATACATCTTTAATGGGAGAGTAATATAATTACCATAAGTATTAAAGAAATATTGAACTAAATTCGGAACCATTAGATTTTCTAATTGAATAAATTACCTACACAATCTAATGTACCGACCACAATCTTGATAACGCCTACACCCTAAACACAAAACATAAAAATAAATTTTATATAAGAATCTGTCCATTTTATTTTGTACGTCTAATAACATAGCACAAAAAAGTGAGATGAGAAAACGGAGAAAAAGAAAACTGCACTATCTAGAGCGGCAATGTATGTAATATAAAAGCGGGCAGTTAGTTCTTTTTTTGGAACGAACATCAAAAGGTCTTGAAATTGTGGAATGGAAGCTATATTTGCAGCCTGTTTCACAGCACACGTCATTTGGTAAGCCGTTTTGGCCATCCAATTTAAATAAATTGGTCAGTTTGAAGTGCACTGCGCTTTGGAAAAGTTTAAATGGATTAGATACAACGAATGTTTAATAAAAATTTCAATAAAAATCATTTTAAAAATGCAATTTCAACGAAATACATCCAACAAACAATCTGACAAAAATTTCATACCCCATTTTTCTTCTGGAGTTGTTTAGCTCATTTCCCGGATATTAAAATCACAAATGAAAAAACACGAGGGAAGTCATTTGAAATATTTGAATACCCTCCAAACAGTTCGTTTGTTCTTGAGCAGTCACCATGACGTAAAATATTCGCGTATTGATTACAAACCAATCACATTTCACTTTAGCGACAACCGTTGCATATCGTTTGTAGAACACAAATGTGGATTTTTTGTTATAGCCGTAATTTGAAATTTAACTATACGCGTCGAATACTGACTTAAAAAACGCGTATTTAGCACCCAAATAATTATATTTAGTCGTATTTTACTATTTGTGTTCCAATTACTGCTCTTCCGTAATCACAGTGATTACAGAATTTATAAGAATTCACTAATGTTTAACATGCTATTTAGGTAGTCACTTTGCTTAGCAGATCAATAAATAATATCAAAATGAATACCTATACCCCGAGTGTCTATTTTGCTAAGCACTTGGTAATCACCGTGTATATCGTTAGAAGAATATACCTGATTATCAGCGAATTCATTCACGTAGGGGGCCATTCAAGTATTACGTAAACACCAAAGGGGGAGAGGGGGTTTTTGCTTAGTTTATTTTTGATGACATGGGATTACAGGGGAGTTTAGATGGTGATCACGTCAGCAATATTTATTTATAAACTTTTTCTGATTTTTCTGCAAAGCTAATGGATTAAAATATGACAACCCTACTTATCCATGCTCGAAAGCGAAAAGCATGTTCAGGGATTCCCTAAAAAAGTCTTTAAAAAAATGTAACCTCCTTCAAAAAAGGGTCACTAAAGAGGGACCAATGTTTTTATGTAAGCATAGGAGGGGGGTAAGAGCTTTGCATACTTTTGCTGACAAAGGGGGAGTAGGGGTCAAAAATTACTAAAATTCTACTTACGTAATACTTGAATGGCCCCTAGCTACCTATTTTTTTTTTATTAAAATAGCCACAAACGTGTCATCTTAGTCTCGATCTAAAATGCGTTAATGCGTGTGAAGCAGGCATTAGGAACCGCCAACTAACGTTATACATACATACGTTGAGGAATAAAAAGGGAATAACATTATGTTGTATCCTATGGGATTTGAGCCTTTACACATACACATCACAACAGTATATATATACCAACCTGTATACTTTCAGGAACGACTGGGGTCACATAAAACAGGGTTCAACTTCGATATAATGCGAGAAAATACCTATTTAATATGCGCAAGGCGTATGGTATAGTTACTTTAGGTATAAAATACTGCAAAAATAAAAATGTAACAATTATTAACAGACAAGTATCAAAAAAATTTTAAACTTTCAAAGATTAGAGCTCATAATTATATCATTCTGTCTTCTTTTTATTAACGGATCAATTCATGACTGTTCCATTTAACCAATTTTGGAACGCACGTCTCTAAATATCAATAATTGCAGTCTGACTTCAATAAATTTGAGAAATATTATGTGGATTATATCTTTCCGATTTTTTTTTTCTGCGTGCACTCTGATATTAGGTACGCATCCACGATTCTATATTTCTTTTAGTTTACGATCGACAATTAGACGGTACCTTTTTTTTTTGTTTATTGATAATAAGTTGTCTTATAATAGATAGCGCCGTAGCTAGATTATCGGCGTCTATAACAAGATTCTGATTTCGTGCTCCCATAATTTTTTTGTTGATATATTCAAACAAAACAACTATTATAGTATTGATGATTGCGCCCTCCCGGGTTTGCGTCCCTGCAGCGGACCCCGGTTGCTAAGCTCTAATTACGGCGCTGATAAGAAATTCTGAAATCTTCCTGTTCGAAGTGCGAAGGTAAATAATAATTTCTAGCAAACTTTTAAAAAAATCTGTCATTTAGCAATGAATAGATTTTACCCAATAGTGACAAGCAAAGGGGTTATATTTTTCAAAAGTGTGCATGTAATTCTTTAAATTGTAATCATTTTTAGGATTCTTTACCCGAAGGGTGCCCAACAGGACCCTATTACTAAGTTTCCGCTGTCTGTGATTCTGTCTATCAGTGGAATGTACCACATGAGTCGTAAAAATTTTCACAGAGTGTGTATTTCTATTGCCGTATAACAACAAAATCATATGAAAAACCGAGATGACGAATTTCAAAATGGCCACCAAGCTTAGAAAAAAATCTCCCATTACACTGATATTAACCATGCGTGTATTAACAATATATGAAAATGAAAGAAAAAGATGGAGAATTTCAAAATGGTCGTCTTACAAATTTAAAGAAATCTCCAATTGAGCTGATACTGGGCGTGCATGTTCAGTCCTACTAAAATTACACGAGAATGAAAAATATAACCAAGACGACAAATTTTTAAATGGCCGCCATGTAAATTAAAAAAAAATCCGATTAACCTGGTATTGGTCATGCGTGTAAAAAGTACATATAGTGTTATATCTTGTACGATGGTACGGAACCCTCCGTGTGCGACCGGTGTTTTGACATTTTGATACTGTTCAGTTTCCGTTCGTTATAAATGTCCCTCGTTTCCCCTAGCCACTGTGTTCATTGTACACATAGTTTTTTCGTCCAACGATGTCTAAACTTCGCTGCACGCCACTCGATTCCTCTGGTTTGTGGCGATAAAAGGTCGGCCGGCCACTAGAGTCACACGAGTTCATTTACGTGGTTTTGTTGTATCACCAAACTACCCAACCCACATTCTGCTGATAACGAACATCACAAATACACCCCCCCATCTTTGTATCTGCTGTTATAAGGTAAACGGGTTTTGTCACATTTTTTTTTTCAACTAAAAAAAACATTTTTTTTAATCGTAGGTACTTCAAAACAGAATTCAGAATATCTCTAAAAAAGATGAAATAATGTTTTTCTTCTTTTTACAATCACCTTCCATAACCTACGTTCAATTAGAAGTAGACCGAATGATTCCTGTTGCGCCGAGTAGCTACTCGTTTATTACACGGTACTCGGCAATTCGACGATTTTTTTAGTGCTCGTATTCGGCAAAATAAGATGGTTGTTATTTTAATATTTCACAAAATCATTAATATTAGCTGGTGAAGACCCGTTTAAATAATATTAATAGGCAACAAAACTCAAACAAACTAAAATTTAATCACGAAATGACCATATTCTCCGAACTTAAGTCGTTATTTATTCGGTTCATTTGTTTTCAGGCAGCTATTCCTCCGAATTAATAGCGATAATTCAGTTCAATAAACATAATTTTGTTTACTATTCTGTTTTATTTCGAGGGTATATATATTTATTCGCCTGATAAAATAATAATGGCCGCCACATAGATCCTAATACCTAACCTATAAACGTGGATTATATCTACAGTTTGCTCTTGAGAATTTATTGTTGTGTTGTTTATTAACCTTTTGTGAAGTATACCTACAGTTGGAAAACATTAAAGTTAGTGGAAGTTTTGTGTGCAATTGGATTAGAATAAAACGTTATTATTTTGTGAAACTTTTTTTGACATTTACACTAATGCCATCGGTCTGATTTTTGGGGGAATCTCAAAATATTCACTAAAAAGAGCAAGGAGTATAGTGCATTAGAGCAGTGTATATTTATTCTTTAAATAACCTTTCAAACTGATATTTTGCTTGGTGAATTGAAAGTTAATTTTATTCTAACTAGTTTTGTTCCAAGATTAGTAACTTCTATCTTTGATAGTGTTCAGTAAATATGGATATTAGCAGCACAATTTACGTGTACAAACCAAAAATCAATCAAATCAGACAAGACCCTCTATTTTTTATTCGAATAGCAAGCGCATTTTCAAATCTTGGACTTCGACACGGCGCCTGGCGAAGACGGGTTTAACCTAGCGTATTAATATTATTAATATTAATATGTCAGTGCGCACGCGCTGAGCACATCATTCCCATTTGATAATTAACTTGTTCACTAGCTCGTGCAAATTACTGCACGAAACAAACATGGAAGATAATGACCGAAATCATATATTAGCTACATAGAAAATTAACACAAACGCGGACATCGCCTGTGCACAGTTGCAGGTAAGCGTGTTTATAGAAATGTGTGGATATGTGTGTGTGTGCGTGTGGTCTAAAGTCAGTACATTTTAGCTAATAAACAACCAATGCTCATTCACACAAACCATGTACATATAGTGTGACCCGTATATTCATTCAAACAAACGTGTTTTTGATGTTGCAGGACTACTATACGTCTTAGTTTGGATTGCAGAACGGATTATCAAAAATTTGATTTGACAATGACCTTAGATTGTGATCATATTATACAGGGTGTCCCTAAAAGGTCTTTACAAAAACCTACCACATATTCTTCAGGCCAAAACAACTCGATACAAGCAAACTTACCTCAGTACAAAGTTGCTTAGTTTGGGCGCTAGACGGCTCTTAAGTTACAATTTTTAAATCGTTTTTGCTTTATAACTTTGAAACGGCTCATGAGATTTTACTCAAATTTGGTACGTTGGCATAGCTTTATTGGACAATAAAACCCATATCATAATAATGATGAATATCATTGCATGGGCGTAGAACTTGATTTTTTCGATAATTAAACATCTAAAACTTCTACGCCAATGGAAAAAAATCAGTTAGAGTATGAAATCTGGATCACGCGACTCATTTAGCTACAAAAAAGGTACTCTTGATAAAATTCGATTACTCTCATAGTTTCGACAAAATTTTAATTTTAGTAATTTAGAGCATAGTACTAAGCTTACAGTGACTTAAACCATTCACATTGACGTCGTTGACAATTGTAACAATAAACATTATTATTGTTAAGCTTTTATTATACTCTATAGTTTATCCGAAATGCGAATAATATAAGATCAGAATCATATTAAAATGAGCTCAGAGCTGAGTGTGTGTATTGTGCTGTGCAATGCTACATGACTCCATGATGTTAGTTCACACCTCTGCAGTCTGCACACTTGTGTAGTGCGTACTGTCTAGTAGTAGTGTCGCTCCTTTGAACGACTCGCTCTGAGCGACTCTTTTTAGTGAGCGGAGCGCACGAAGCCAGCTCTCAATAAAGAGTCATGTGGACACATCACTAGACGATACCGAAGTGACATCAATGAGTCCGACATCAATGAGCGCGAGTTCAACTCGCACTTGGTCAGTTTTTTTATATTAACGAGCAAAACTTGTGATCACGCCATATGTCATGAATAAAATTGTTGTTTACTCGGACATATGATGTAAGCATCGGACTATGTGAATTTAGGTTTTGACATAGCAGATCATAATTTCCAACCGCAATCTATAAATTCGACATTAATACCCACAAATACACGTGTAATTACGAATTATATCTAAACCTTTGTTATGAGCCCCGTACCTTGCATTAAATGCTCAGCTTTATTCAACGCAAACCGTTTATAGCAGAGCTTCTGGAAATGTTTATGTCTATTCATTAATAAAATAATTCACAACCGCACAATAGCTCCGACATTAACCGTTTTTTTATTATTGTCTGTTTGAATTTATCGAATACTGATCACTTCATAAACATTAGCTCGTTATTTTTTTAATTATTCATTTATAGAGACGTAAAAAACTGTTAATACAAAAAATAAAAACATAAATCGATTTTTCAAAATCAGAATTAAGTAAATTCCATTCTGTGATACGGATAATATAATTAGTACTTAACTAAATATCGCCCTGTAACTAAATTTCACTCGGTAACAAAATACTGCCCTGTTATCTAGTTGTCGCCTTTCATAAAAGCCAAGTAAATAATCCAAGGCAAACACAAAGTAAGCGTCACGCGCTGTCATCTAACGAAATACTAGTAACTAAACTAGTAACAAAATTTCGCCTTGCTATCTAGATGTCGCCTTCAACTAAAACCGTGTTTAATCCAACGCACAAAAATGTCCTCCCATTAAACGTCGTCCCAGAAAAGTGTTTTCCCAATTGCACGGTTTTACTCCCAACCAAACGCGCCATTAGATATTTCACATCAAAATTTATTTTTTTAATGATTTTTTACACAATTTTTTAATCTCTAAAAATCGCTGTCCCGCCTTTGTGTGTCAAAAAATATGGCTCAGAAAAATTTGAAAAAAATATCACGAATTCTCGTGGTGGGATAGCATTAATAAAGATAGTTTTTTCAGAATTGTGCATTAGTTTTTGATATAAATTAAAATGAAAAATGTTCATAGTACCCAAGAAGACTGTAACTAGGAGACCTAGCTTCGTATGCTTGCCGTGTTTCGAGACGGACCGTTTTCTGGCGCACGCGAGATGGCGCTGTTATCACTACCTGGGAAAACTTCGGTTATTTCCACCTGCTTTTACCATAGTTACCAAAGTTGTCTAACTTCACAGATACTACAGCCATGCAAGCCATGAACGTGTATGCGTTACCCAGTAGCTGACGCCATATTGGTTCATGCGACAGATATCGGTCCACCTCTACGCTCGAACTGGGTTTCCTGGTTATGACTTCGTGGACAATACACATATATAAGGAATGAATTTGTGCGTTACCCAGTAACCGACGCCATATTGCTTCATGCAACAGATATCGGTCTACCGCTACACTCGAGCTCGATTTCCTGATTAAAGCCTTCTTGATAGTACCGAGCACTAAAATATAATATGCAAGTTCAACTTGCACTTGACCATTTTTATTCACATAAAGTTAAAATGTTTGCATGCACATGCTTTTTCAGTACAGAAAAAATAGTGCATATTATCTTCAGTCGGTAGTTGCATTTAGATCTAATTACGTACAATTTTCCACTTGTGGAGTTGGTTGACACGATGAACTAAAATCTAATGTTAATAGACATAGTTTTTTATCGCTGTCTTGCGCATAAGACAACAAATTAATTGGATTTCACAATTAAACTTATGCTCAAGTATAGAAGAGAGAAAAAGGCGAGAAAAGCGATAAAATAACAGAAAGAGCAGGAAATGAGAAGGAAACAGGCTCGGGTAGTCCAGAATGCAGAGCTCAGAGAAATTATAACATGCAGTGATCCATAAAAATCGCGAAATAATGAAAAAAGTTAGATATATACATGTACGTGTATATTCGACTGTATTTAATATTTATACAGGACTTAAACTAGGGTTGAGTAAACACGTAGGGTTATTATAGACATTGATAAAAACCAAATGTCGACCCACTACAGTCTAGGTACACAGGGAGTTCTTAAAATACATAAATTAAATTAAATAAAATAAAATTATTTTTATTGCAAGTGGCAAAAATGGTAACGTTTATTCACACAGATACTTTAAATTTAACTTTATTTTTTCAAGAATACGAATCTGTGTGCGCAGAGTCATAAACCGATTGCTATGAAATTTTGACATACCGTTGCGTTCGAATGTATACGTGCGTGTTCTTATATACCTAGATGTCACACCTGTGACAGATGAAAAGGATGCTTTCTTTGGAAAACAGCGCCCTCTGTTGGACGTTAAAGCAACACACGCTATACTAAATACTTTACGGCAACGTGAGCGCCATCTATTAAACGTTAAAGCAACACACACTATACTAAATATTTATCATCTGTTGAACGCAACAGCAACACACGTAAACCAGACTGGACCACTGCAACGCGTGGCCAAGCATAGCAAGTACTACAGAAACATGAAATTCGGTAATTGTATTTAATATGTTACCGTTGAAATACGGAATACGTTAATATGTCCATTAACTAGGTAATCTGCAAATTACTGGATAAAATCCGTTAAAATATGAAATTTTACTTAAAGTAGCAGATATCTTGACTTACGTAGTTAATCTGCATATTAACGGATACTACACCGTTAAACCGTGGAAGACAGCAAGCGAAACACTTTTGTCTCGTTTTCTCGGCAAAGTAATCATTAGATAATGGTCAAAGCTTCAGGAAATGTGATTGCAAATCTAAATGTGCAGCTAATAGGTGTGCTTGTCGCAAAAATAAATTTTTATGTAATTCAAAATGTCACGAATTTTTAGATTGCACTAATAAGTAATTCTGTGTTTTTTCTTATGTGGAATATGTGATAAAGCTGTGAAAATAATTAGGAGTGATTTATTGCAATTTCATAACTTTATGCTTATTACCGTCAGACTGTTTTTAGTTATTTTTGTTGAGTTTATTGAAGAAAAGTTCCTATAGTTAAATTGCCTTATTTGATCGCTTATTTCAGTGGAGTAACATACGAGCTAAATTGGAATTAGACTCTGCTGTAATTAAAATAACTAGTAAATTAAATGGATAATTACAATGAATTTGAATTCGAGCAAGAAACCTGTTTTTTAACTTAACCGTATGCTTGGTCGTTAGTCTCCAGATTACCTATAGGAACTAGTTTATGTAAGATCTGAATCAATTTTTTCCACTTTAATAAACTCATCCAGATAATCTGCAGATTAACAAGTTAACCAGCACTCTAACAGATTTACGCATGTTAGCCGTAACATATACATTTCACAATGTGTATGCTGCACCCGGATTCCGAGGGCCCTCTAATTATTAATATAGATAACAAGGTTACACAATCCCTTATATTTAGGGAACAAAATTCAAATGCAGTACAATTATAAAATAATAGTAAAACGCTAAAAAGGGAGAGGAAGTAAAAAGCAAATAAAACACATTAAAAATTAAAAATCTTGCTACTCTACAGCCGCTCTACGCCTTGCTGTTTCCGAACACAGCTGGCTTGTAGTAGGACTGATGCTGCGTCGCTGAATTTCTTAATTGGCAAAAATGTTCACTAATTAAAAAAAAATACATTTGTATAACATTACAACCTTTATTGATAATGCATTTGTTTTTTTGTCATTTTATTTGTCTCTTTATTTGAATTAAGTACTGACCCAACGAGGGCAGATGTTGTAAAAGGCTTTTCGATCAGGAAATTCATTTTTTAAACCAGTAATTTAAACTGACGTCATATTCAAATAATTCATGCTTAAAATATATAGTGGCCTTCTTTGGTGTAATTTTTTGCAACGACCAACGTTTGCAATGTCGCGACCCGGCACCGGGTCGTAGGAAAATTTTGCCGGGTCGCGAAAAAAATTGTACAAACAAAAAAAATTAATTCACTAATTTATAATTGTTAATTTTTTAATTACTTATATTTTTATAATATAATTATTTTCCAATTTTTGTATATGAAATAAGCAAACAAATAACTCGATTTCTATTAAAAAATAGTTTTGTTAATAAATGTTTTTTTTTATTTATAAGGTAAGTTGCGAAAAATTTTATAACTTCGGAGCGAGCCGCGGTCAAAAAAGTTTGGAGATGCTGCTATAGAGTACAGTTCGGCGCCGTCCGATAAATACTACATGCTACAGAAGTGAACGAAAAATCTATATCTAAATGTTACAGATTGAGATTTATAAAAAATAATTATAATGATAATTCGTTGGCATGGCTACACCCTTAGCGTTAAATATTAAACGTAAACGTTAAATAGGCCAAACTCGCATAAAATGTTACATTTGAGTATAAATGCGTTCAGAGTGTTAAGCTGTTTCTAGCCTACGAAATGTTGAAAAGTACACAACAAAATTTAGACAGACATTAAACGCAATGTGAACGGTGCTGCTGACAAATTAATACATGCCGCTGCGTAATATGTGCCATCATCACAATATAGTCTCTAAAGTCTGCCCCAAACGTCTGAAAAAATTGCTTTTGTAATTTTACGCATCAAGTTTTCGTATCTAACAGATTTAAAAGATATAGGTGACCGGTAATTGCTCGTATTCCTCTCCGGAGAAGAAACCATGACTAATTTGGAATGATTTAACCTTACCACTTGGGGGTCGGAAATGTGTAATTTTTTTATGATAATGACACTGCAGTGAAAAATTTTTATTTTATTTTTTTTTTATTTATTGTAAGTTTTAACACACAACATAAAATTTAACAGTAAATTTCGTGGTTTTTAGCTTTAGGAAAGTTGGTCAATTAGCAAGCTATCTTGAAAAAATTCAGGCCAAAAAGTGAGAATTTTTTTAAATTTTTAACTCATAAAATTCGGATTTTTTGTAAGAAGAAAATCGAAATTAATTTTGTTGACAGAGGTTATATCATTCCAAATTAGTCATAGTTTCTTCTCCCGAGAGGAACACGAGCAATGACCGGTCACTTTGTATAAAAGCGACTAAAAAAATCATTATCCAATTCAGATTAAGGTAATTATTTACAAATGGGGCTTCAGACAAATATCACTATAAAAAATTCTTTGGTTATTCAGGGTTATTTCGGAGTATACCAATAATACATATTTTTTCCCTCGTAATATGCATTTCACGATATACATCGTATATAAAAAATATTTTGTTTTATTGAAATAAATGATTATTATATGGGGGCTCAAAACGTTAGAGGCTTGGGGGAGGGAATGTTAAACGGTAGTCAAAATTTTTGACAATAAAATAAAATACCTATTGGAAAGGTCTAAGATAAAGCCTATCCTAACGTCCTCTGTCATCTATGTCCCTTCATATTACGTCGCTTATTTTCACTATCAGGCAAATTTTCGCTTGATTTTGCCTAATATCAAAACTAGCCCTGATTAATTAACTCTTAACATAAAGGCCATTCAGTCAAAAAAAATCGTGCACCGTCGCGGTCGTGGGAGGCCTGGCAGATGTGAAACATAAATTTAAGCGAAATTCTAGTAACTAAATATCGCCCTGTCAATTAACAAAATTTTAGTAACTAATTATCGTGCTGTAACTAAATTTCACTGTCATCTAGTTGTCGCCTTTAAAAAAGCCACATTATAATCCAACGCATCTACAAAGCAAGCGTCACGAGCTATCATCTAACGAAATACTAGTAACTAAATTTCACCATGTTATACCTATATATGTAACATAATTTGTTGACCCAAAAAAAAAAAATATATATATATATATATATAATAATTTAAAGAATTAAATTATATTTCTAATATTATAACATTATTATTTTTGTTTTTTTTTTATAATGTTCGATCAAGTGGTCGAGCTCCCACCTTAGCACTGGCTTACCAAGTTGGGTGGGAAAATTCTTAACGTTTTTGTAATTGGATTAAAATGTATATAAAAGAATAAATAAATAAAATAAATATCTAGATGTTTCATTATTCGTTTCCGTAGTATAATATTTATTAAATTGGACGTTTCGCCATTTAATTATGACTTCATCAGCAACTTACTAATAAAATTCAATTGTTAAAAATAAAAACTTTTTTGTTAAAATAATAATAATAAAATCTAATAAATTCCATTTTGTGACTTTTAAATAAAATGGCATTTATTGGATTTTATTATTATTTTAACAACAAAGGTTTTGTTTTTAACAATTGAATTTTGTAACTTTAAAATAAAATTCGAGAATTTTATTTTAAAATGACAAAATGGCGTTTATTAGATTTTATTATTATTTTTACAAAAAATTTTAATTTTTAACAATTGAATTTTATTAGTAAGTTGCTGATGACGTCATAATTAAATGACGAATGGTCCAATTTAATAAAATCAAATTCAAGTTTATTAACCTTTCCAACTTGCTACGATTTATCTAACTAAATATCTAGATGTTGCGTTCAACTAAAACCATGTTTAATCCAATGCACACAAACGTAACGCCGTCCCATAGAACGCCGCCCCATAAAAGTGTCACATCAATTGCACGGTTTTACTCCCAACCAAATGCGCAATGTTTCACATCAAACAGGAGAATGATGCCCTGCTAGTTGTAGTGATGAAAAAACCAGCTCGGATTCATGAACTGATTGAATGTGTAGGATCGGCCCGAGTAGATGATTACCAAGCAGGGGGAAGTTGAATTGGTAAATCCGCGTATAGTGGTTTTATGTATACACATAACGTTAATGGCAGACTCGTTACATGAATCAGCAATCATTGTATTTGATAGATGCTGGTGCAGTTGAGAGAAATACAAACGGCCACCCAACACTCTGGCAATGCTTTAGAAGTTTAGACGTTGTACTCCGTACACCTATTGCGCACCTCAGACTGTACGCACTGATTAATAATGGATCCAGTTACATTAGCAAACAATGCTGCTAATTACAAATTAACAATTATACTTTATCAATGACGAATCCCAAATGCCTGAACTGAAGACGCGTTTATAATTTTACTCACTTTACTATACAAAGCAGCTGCGTTGATTTTAACGTCATCGCTACAAGGATAGTTTCTGTATCTTAAGATATTTGAATACCATTGCCATTCGCGAAAGAACATTTCTGTCGCGGCGCTCCGGGAGAATTTCGCGGAAATGAAGAGTAAAACAGAAACATTTTCAAGTTTGATAACGTCATAGTTATGAGTGCAGTATGTTATGACTGTTACCTTTTTTCTTTTTCCGGTTTAAAAAAAAAAAATTAAATATAATACTTAATAAAAATAGTGCGTTGTTAAAATAAATGTTTAAAATATAAATTTAAATAATATAAAATAATGGTGACATTTTAGTGCTTACAGTTGGTACAAAAAATAAAATTTCATAGGCATTTGTTCTCGATTAATTTAGTCGTAAAACAGTTCGTTGCTCGTCGCCTGACACAACACATCGGACCGATTTGGGTTTGTAGAGAAGTGTTAATTTATAAATATATTTGTTCGAATTAAACAATTCGTTTGTTTTTTCTATTTTTTTTAAATCTTACTTTACGTAGGTAAGAGGTAGCGAACAGATTTTTTTTCTTTTTTTGCGTGTTCAGTCGACGAGCAGCGAAACATTTTTAATTGTATTTCTAGGTTATACCTACATTTTTTTCTTTTTTCACGTGCACGTGTCATTTTAATATATTTTTTTTCAATATAAATTTAATCGATGTTTATCATTGAAACTATAAGAGATATTGCGATATAAATACTATTTTACTTTTTGTTTTCTACCTTCAACTGCCCCTATGGGCCCCGGCAGGCTTCCGCCAATGGCATAGACTATGGTTCAGAGCGTTCTCGGCGACATGACGTTACAGGTAACGTAAAAAATTAGCAGAAATGAATGTATTAAAGGATGAAAGCTGCGGAAAAAAGTCAACAATGCGCGCATTGATTCCGCGTAATGTTATCAGAACCGCATAGACGAATGCCGAAGCTTCTAGAATGCCGAAGATATTCCAGAATGCGGCTGAAGTACGTATATAAACAGCGCTAGCGTGGAAGGCAGAGTAGTCAGTCAAAAGTCAGTGTCAGTGATAGTGAGCAGTGCGCGAAAGACGTAAATAAATGTTCTAAATAAATATAGAGATAAATAGAGAGCTAAGTTATAAAATATTCTGTGTACATAGTAGTTTAGTGTTGTTATTGTTGTTCAGAATTCTTCCGTTTGTTTTTTGTCATTTATTTCATTATTTCATTTTTCAATATTATTAGAGGAGTACTTTTTAGTTTGTTTTAGTTAACGTTCATTTTTGTAAATAAATATTTTTACCATCAACAAAGAACAAAATTGCCAGTTTCGTTACAATATGTTGCTTAATAATCAGAAAAGAGGAAACAAATAATTGAAAATTTAAATATCCGCTTTATTTACTATAGCATGGTGGACCCATTTAGCTCTTATGTTTTTATATAATTTAATGTATTTTGCTATTCCCCAAGGCCAAATTATTTACATATTATCAAAACATATTTTTGAATGTGAAATTGCATTACATCCAATTTTATTTTTATTGCGTCATTTACAACTTAAATTGTGATTTCAGTGTAATCTTCTCATATAAAAAATATACCTACCTACATAGAATAGAATAGAATAAAAAATAATTTTTTATCCGAAACAGCTATACGCAGGATTCGTCAATTAATTACAATTTAGAAAAATACACCAGAGAAATTTATTAGCAGATTATAAGCAAGCTTTAATTAGCAGTAAGTCTATTTCAAACTTGGGAAATGGTAATGTCTTCATGTCAGTAGGAAGACAGTTACAGTATTTTAAAGTAGGATTTAGGGCTATTTCGAAAAAGACTTAGGTTAGGTCAAAAAAGCTTGATTTTACATACAATTTTTTTGTCGCACCTATTAATACTGAGACAAAATCCTCAATAATGTAGGCTGTCCGGTCTTTTTACCCAAATGTCCGGCCAAACTGGCTGGTCTGTCCGGCTATTTGGTTTGGCGACCTGGCAACCCTAGTTGTATACAATGGGTGTTTCAGCCAAACTTGTAGCATGGTGGCATGGTGTAGCATTTTTGGTTGCGGTTGAGTTAAGATAAGATGTCTATCAAAATTGGATCCGAGGGTACAAGCTAAATAAGGAAACCAGTTGACCTGGAGATCAACTCTAAAACTTCCCGCAGTGTTAAAACGTTACAATAAATTAGACAACAATTAATTATCTATAGTCAAAACTTTAGTTTCCCTAACAGAGTACATTTCTGCAATTCTAAAATTTTATTATTTACATATTTAGAAAAAAACTTGTTTTCTATAAGGATCTACGCTCCAGCGGACCCTAGATCTCACGATTCCATCTACGCCAATAGTATAATATGCAAATGCAGGCAAATACACTGATGAATGAAAATACTCACAACGTGACTTGGATAAAAAAATCTATATAAATAAAATGTAATGTTCGGTTGTTCAAAATCGCAAATCTCCTAAAGCTCTTCACCGATTGCTTTGAAATTTTGGCACAAGGTTGCATTCGAATACGAGCGTGTTTTTGTAAATCTATTTTATATAGATATGACGCCTCTGACAGGAAAAAAATGTTTTTTTTTAAACAGCGCCATCTGTTGGACGTTAAAGCAATGTGTCGTTTAACGTAGTGTTGATTTCATGAGTATTAATTAATTTATGCTTGTAAAACAAGGCCACATAACCCATCTGTTGAACGTTAAAGCAACGTATCGCTTACCATAGCGTTGATTTTTTGAGTATAGTTTATTTTATGCTTTTTTCAAAAACAGAGCCGCACAACGCTATCTGTTAGACGTTAAGGCAACCCTCGCTATAGTAAATATTTACCGCGACTGAAGCGCTATCTTTTGGATGTTAAAGCAACTATCGCTGTACTAAATATTTTACCAAAAAGGTAGCGCCATCTCTTGAACGTTACAGCAACACACGTACTTAACCGAATTGAGCCATAGCAACGCGGGACCGAATACCTACAGCTAGTAAGTAAGTATAATATATATTAATACGCTAAGGTTAAGACGTTTGCTTCCCTTTTAAGAAAAAACCACACAATTTCTACACATAAATTATATATCATTTTACAGATAATTGCTTGCTCTACTGACATCGACAACTAAACAATAATTATTATTGCTTTTGTGTTTGTAAATTAATTAATTATTAAACTTATATATATATAGATATACATTAAGACACAATACAGCAACGCTGAACAACGTCTGCCGTCTGACGGCTTTAATTTTGAAACAACGTCAACACTTGTTTGTTTTATTTCAGTTGACCAAAATCTGCATTGTACCCTATCAGGCTGTTTCGGTGATAATAATATTTTCTATTTCGTTTAATATTTCAATGATTAAAAAGCAGTAAGCAAATCTTTAATCTTCAAAAAGAAACTGCCATGTCCTGCACAATTCTATACATATTCAGAGAGAGAAGATATTAGATAAGGAACTTCTGTTTGTATCCAGGAAACATAATATGAATGGCGTAACATCACAGAAAGACAGCACACTGCAGATCTACTGTCATGGATGTGTTCCTTGTTCCAGGAAACCTGCTGAAACTACAACCCGTGACGTAAAAAATGTTCCGAGCGGGACACCGAAAATTGTATTATAATTTAACCAAACTCAAATGTCTCGCATGATCCTAAAGGCCGCTTCACACGAGGCTGGTTTTGCCGCTGGAATCACTGATGGAACTTATGCTGAATGCGAGGATGAAAATGACGTCACTGTGGGCTCGCGGGCTGAATTTCAAAATTAGGACCGGGACTATTTGTCGTGCTGTTTCTGTACTGACTTTTATCAAGTGATGACCGATTTGGATCTGGTAATTTTTTATTTAATCTGTAAGTATTAAACTGTAACTCATGTAAATTTCAGCCCTTAATATTGTAAAATGGCGCCGCAGGAATTAAAAAAAAAAAATATTTCGGCTCCAGAAAGTCGGAGGGTTGATTTTTTTTTTTTTAATTCACAGAAAAATACCAGCTATTAAATGGCAATAATGACGATTGTAGAAAATTTCAATTTTTGAAGGTATTTAATTTTTTGTTTTTATTGAAAAAAAAAATACCGATTTTTCGACCGATTTTTCGCACATTACCGATCAATTAAAAAGGCGCGCAGTAATTACAAACATTACGGAAACTATTAAAGAAAATTTTAAGCCCCAAAACGTTTATAAAAACTTACGGGTTTATGAGTTATTGGCATTTTAAAAAAATGCTCTTTTTCGAAAAAATCGTTTTTTGCAAAAACTTTTCATTATTTTTCAAATTTTAAAAAACGATTTTGTTTGGATTGCAAAGGGCTACACTTTCACTAAGTATCGCTTAAAGATTATTTTTTTCCAAAGAGATACAAGCGTTTCAAAAAACAGCGATTTTTAACGGTTTTTTTATAATTGCCACTCCATTTTCGAATTTTTTAACATCGGACCAAGCCAGATCGATCCGTAATAATTATTTCTATAACTTTTGTATTAAACTTTTCTCAATCCAAAGATTTTTTTTTTTTAAAAACGCAAAAAACAGTTTTTGACCAACTTTGGCCCCAATTTTCGGTAAGACCCATCACTGTCAGTTGTTTTAAAAATACAGCATTGAATTCTACGGAAAATTTCCGATTTTTTACATATTTTGGTTTGCTGTATAACGGTAAACAGCTGAAACATTTAAAATGACCGGTCTATCATTAGGATCTTATACCATGTATTTTAAATAAAACAGTTATCCAAAAGTTTTGATTTTATTAAAATTTTAACAAAAAAAGTATTGGAAAAAAACTTTTTAAAAACAGGCTTTTATTGCAGTGTACCTACTAAAGAGGAAAAATTTATTTTTAATAATTTTCGTTCATAATTTTAAAAGTGTGGGTTGTAAGCTCTATGATAATATAAAATTAGTCACAGCCCACGCTTTTATAAATATGGACCTAAATTATTAGCAATTATTTTTCCTTTCTTAGTGCACTGCAATGAAAGCTTGTCTTTAAGAACTTTTCTAATATTTTACTTTCAACTTTTTAGTTACGTCTTAATCTATGCATTTCCCATACTGAAAGAAAAAAGCAATCCGCCATCTTGGGGCGTCTGCCATATAGGCAGACTTTTACAAGACTTGTGGTACAATGTTCGCAAAATGTGTCGCTTGATTACTTTTTGCTCAAAGAGATCCAATTAGTGCCCGATCTTAAAAAATATAGAGAATCTGACGTGTAACGAGACGCCACTGGACGCGGCGGCAGTGATTTGTTGTCAGAGCCGCGTAGACAACAATGCTCACATTGTTGTCGGAATCACATAGACAATAATGTGTGTATTGTTACGCGTATTGTTATCGGAACCATAAAAGAATGCCGAAGAATGTTCCTCGATGCGGCTGAAGAACGAGCGCTAGCGTGGAAGGCTTGGCAGTCAGTTACGAGTCAGTGTGTCAGTGATAATGAACAGTGCACGTCATAAATAAATATAGTGACGTAAATAACCGATACAAGATAAATAGACATTTGTGAGATATAAACATTCCGTGTACATAGTAGTTTAATGTTATTATTGTTATTTTGGAATTCGTTTATTTTTTTATTTATTTTATTTTTGCATTATTATTAGCGAAGTACTTTTTAGTTTGCTTTTGTTAACGTTTGTTTTCGTTATCATTTCTTTTTGTAAATAAATATTTTTAACCACCAACAAAGAACAGTTTTGTTACAACCGGATTAAAGCAAACGCGACAATCAAATAAGACACGTTGCTCTATAAAAATCGACCAATAAAACGAATTTACCGACCGTTCCAATAAGCCACTTTTTGCGTAAAATACCCCAATATATGGCAAGAGGGGACCCGTTCATTAGCCAGTCGAGTGCAATCTCTTCTACAGTAGCCTGCACCTGCCTGGACAACGGTCAAACAGTAGGTACGGCCGATCCACCGGGTGCGCTAATGGGATAGGATGCGGTTTTATATGTTGCTTTTCGTGCCAAGCGGTCGCTTGCCGCATTATACTACCACACATCCTGGCATCCTATCTGTACAACACAAAGACTCGACCAAAAACGACGACCTACAACCGGTCACCGAGCGCATTGACCAAGGATGTCTACAATCTACGCTAGACAGAAGAACTGGCTATCTGTTCGTAGTACCTATATTGTTTAGAGACTATGTCGTTAATATTCAATTTGTGTTTTCAATATTTTATGATATATTCGAAAAGCGATACTCTCAAATTTGAATATATTAAAACAACGGTACTATTGACATTTGTTTCATTTATGAATTTCAGTGAATATCAATTTTGGTATTTGAAGTAGGGGAAGGTTGCTATGATTGGATCACTTAACTTATTTTCCTATTATCTCGTGACGTCTGCGTGATAACTTAAAACCATTTGATGATTTTTATTCATTACTAACGCTAGTATTACGAGTCTTTTATATTTTCAATAAGCTGTAATGGTTGAAATCTATCAAGAAAACGATTTTCTCCTTAAGACCATGGTTGCCTTGATTGAATCACTAGGTTGCCATGAACGAGTTTCGGCATATCTATGAGAAAAAACCATAAAAAAATTAGAAATATAAAAAATACTGAAGTATTGCTTAAAACTACTCACTAAAATATATTATTCATCTTTTTACCTTTCAAATTAGATAATTTGCTTTATTGTCGCTTGATTTTTATGTTGTCAATGACCACTCTCACACACGTCAGTCCGCGTGTCGCGGCGGCCCTGAAGTTACCCTGAGACCCAGTGGGGTCAGTGACGCTATTTTGTGACTTAATAGAATGTAGCCAATTTGCGAAGTTTTTTTATATATTTAGTTGGTTCAATGAAAGAACCGGTTCTATGATCGCAGCCTTCCCCTAAAACTTTTTTATGCGCGACTTGAGAGTACCTCGGGTCTTTTTTCGAATGGAAATAACGTGTTCACAGAGTTTCGGCTATTTAAAGGCATCGACTAACAGATGGCGACATCAAAACGCATGAACGAAAGGTGAAACATAGCTACGAACGCAAACTACTAACAAATAGCCAACGTAATTTTACTTACGAGTGATTTAATTTATGAGTGAATATTTCGCGAAAACTGAGAGTGGCAAAAACAAATTAAAAGAAGTTTTACTTCAACCGCGCGTCAAGGTTACGCACACTCATTGTTTTTCACAATTAATTAGCAACAAAAAAATTCAACAACAGTTTTCCGCGCGATTTTCTAGTCAGTGGCACGGTTGTCGCAAAAATGTCGCTATATAATCAGGGCATCTCAAGGTATCGGCAGGAAAAAAGTATTTAAAAAAAAAGACAAGAGATCAAAAATATTGATAATTTCGAGCCTGATAAAATAACGAAATTCGATGTAGCACAAATGATTCGCGAGGTAGTTAAATATTTTTTCTTTATCAAAATATCGTTACTTTAGTTAGTTGAGGAAGCGGGCGGTCAATAATATGGGTTTATGATCTCCTACGCTCTCCACCAATAAACTCGCAAAAAATTCAACGATTTGTAAGTAGGTAAACGTCATTTTTGGTGACATTCCGACTATACTACTGGCAATTTCAAACTAGTTTAACGAAACTTGCATAGCTTTGTACCAAAAACTATTTGGCGCGATCTGTACTTTATTTCAATGACCACATTTTAGTATTTTCCGCAACATTGTTGCCATCATTTACGAAATAACCGTATTACACTACCTATATACAAAACAGACAAACTGTATTTTGTATTAAAAAAACAGCCAAGTGCAAGTCGGCCTCGCGCACCGAGGGTTTCCGTACAAACTTGTAGGTATGTAAATAGTTCGTGCATCGCGGGAGTCGAGTGACGTGTCTCAAAGATTTTTCCCGCTTAACCGTTGGAAAACTGTTGTCATACATCGACAAAGGTCTCGACCAGTTTGCCAACTAAGTGTGTAATTGCAATGAGTTCAGACAGACTATTGAACGTGGCTATATCTGATAGCCTAAATGTCGTACCGTGTTGTATGCGAGAGTTCTCATCAGCGGTTGTATTAGAATAGAATTGTTACTGTGTAGGCATGTTGTTGCAGTTTGAGAACATTATTTTTTTGTGAAATTTACGGATTTCGGATTTTTCCCTTTACTTGTGCTATAAGACATTGCTTCCTGCCAAATTTCATGATTCTAGTTCAACGGGAAATACCCTTTACGTTTTGATTCCCAAGAGTCTTGACAGACAGGCGGACAACAAAGTGATCCTATAAGGATTCATTATTTCCTTTTAAGGTACGGAATCCTAAAAATCGCAATCAAGCAAAAATAGTTTGTAAAATGGAAGGATCATTCTGTCCGAAAACATTTGCATATCAGTAGATACCTTGACTTAAGAGTGAAAATTGAAAAACACAGTTGTAAATTCATATTAATATTAAGTGAGGGTACGGCAGTTGATTTATAAAGTTTACCTCCAGAACTGGGAGCAGGCATGCGTGTGTCGTAATGTACAGGATGTCCTTCGTACATTGTCCAGACAATGCTAACATGCAACAGCAGACAGGTACCAAAACTATAAATCCCTCACAAAATTCAAAACTTTTTGGTACACTTTGCGTAATAATTGTGTAAACAACACATTTTTCTGTTATTTTGTGATGAAAATTTGGGATTCGAACTGCATTGCGACACAATGCAGCAAAGAAACATGCACATGTCCGTTTGTACGCAAATTTTATTTTAGGGTTAGAGTACGATAACTCGATGTGCAAAATATCCACTGGAAATACACAATTATTATTTTATATAACATAATAACACTATTATTAGCCGTTAAGTGCGGAAAATTGATTTTTATAAATTTTTTTTTGCGCAGTGAAAAGGGCAGGGCGTTTGGGGGAATTCTTAAAAAAATAACTACGGGGTCGTGCATACAAAGTGAAATAGTAATACAGTAATTCCACACCAGTTGCTGTGGCGTGTATATGTGATATCTGATTGGTTAGATTAAAATAATGACAGTGAAAGACGAAAAGTAGTTCCATTTTTTTACGTATTTTTAAGGAAATTTGTGAATAATCTGCAAAGTTTTTTTTAGAACATCAAAATTTAGCGTTTTTTTCTGATTTAAAAAAAAGTCAAAATTTGGGCACATCGTGTTATTGTACTGGACCCTTATTTTATTTTATCTATATCATTGATAACATCAATTACAACTGATTTAAATATGTCAATATTATTAATCTATTGTCGTTGGTTCTGTAATACCTTCTATGTGCAAAAAGTAAATATTTGCAGGAAAGGCCAAAAAGTGGTTATTTCAATAATGGATAATAAGAAACTAGCAATTTCAGAGGTATATTTCTAATTCATAGTTATCTTTACTATACCTACATATTTAATTAATACGAAGTATTGTCTTAAAAAATATTTAACGTTAGTTTCGGATTTATTGGCACATGGGAGGAATTATTTGATTGGGAGTTTTACAATATAATAAATTAAAGTATTTTAATTCAGTTTTTGCACATAGGAGGTAAAACTAGTGTATAGAGCTCCGTTTTTTTTTCATCTACAAAACGTAAAATCTGCCAACTATGCACATAAGAGCTATTACAGAACCAACGACGCTATGTTTTATCAATTGCATCATTCAAAGCTTATTTGCAGCTTGGCAACATTAATATAGATTTTTTCTCACCGGTGTCGTTTAGATGTATCTGAATAATTGTGATCAGACATTTTTAGGTTTGTGTGATAAAATTAAATTGTATTGTTTTTTTTTATTATTTACTAACTTTTAATTGCATTCAAAAATCAGTCAGATAATAATTAATTATACAGAGAAAAGGGTTAAACATACTCTTGTTGTTTCGTGTAAAATTAACTGCAAACTACTTAGTCATTAAACAAAGTAATATGTATTATCAAAGTTTATATCAAACGGATTACCCGGTATATATAATATATTACATAATTTACGTACGTATGTGTCGGTCACCAGTGGCCTTACTCAAATTTGCATCACATTTTCACCTGACCGCGTACGACTGTTGCATGAGTTTTAACGTTCCACATTTGTATTTATCTTAATGATAAAGCATAAACACCAAATACAGGCTGTTTTTGCCCGGCTGCACGACAGCAAAGACAGGGTTATGTTTTTCACGCGTATCTGGGTATGTATGTGGGGTCCTTTATACCCTCGAAGCATCCCAACGCGCGGCTGGATAGATTCGTCTAAAGCGTGTGATGGTTATAGGTTATGTTTTGTTTTTATAAAACCAAAATGGCGGTGGAGACGGGAAAAAATTGCATACCATAATTAGTGACATATTACTGAATAGGTCTTTCAAAATCAAAATGATGTTTTACGACTACTACAGCTATAAGCGCCGTTTAAGAATTACACAACCTGAAAGTTGTGTAGGTAGGAACTCTATATATTTTTGGTTGTGCATAATGAATGAATCTGTTGTATTTGCCGAAAGGATGACATTGTGTATAAAACACAAATTTGATATCTAAAAATAAAAAAATAAAAATTAACTATTTATAAAAGCAAGAAACACGACTACTCAAAAAACAACTAAAAAGAGGAAAAAAGTTGGATAATCTCAACATACAGCAGTTGAAGGCCTATTTGTCTCTTTCTTTTCTTTTAGAATGGGTCTCCACCACTGCATGTTGAGATTATCCGACATATTTTGCTCTTTTTAGTTATTAATTTAATTTTTGAGCAGTCGGATTTTTTGTTTTTATAAGTCATTAATTTTTTGCTCATTGAGTTTAAAATCAAGCACACATGAATCAGGATCCAATTATGGAAGTCGTTTGCAAAATGTTACATTGAAATTTTACTCCTTGAATAATTTATGTTATAATTACAGGATCACTACGAAAGTATTATTATTTTAGTTTATATATTAGTTTTATTGAAATCATTTAATTTTAAAACTAAATGAATAAATTCAACAACCCTTTGAGCCAGAATGTACAATTTTTTGTACACTAAATTGAACATTTTCTACAGAAACTGCATTTGATAAAGTACGAAAATACTCGAACTTCGAATACCGGTTGATTTTAGAAGTATTCAGTCGTCGAGTTAAGTAGAAAAAATACTCGAAAAAAATCGAGTTACGTAGGTAGTAAACAAATGACGTTTGCTGTTCAATCTGTAAATATAAAATCGATGAATCGATGTATCTGGTTTCGCACTGAATCGGGGAGTGCAACGAAAAAAATTAAATTCTGAAAAAAGTCTTCGATTGGCATGCCTTCTAAGTACCGAATTGTTTTTGAGTCCAGTATTTGATAAACACATTATGTGTAATTTTATGTACGAATTCAAAAATAGCTAAGTAATGGTTCTAAGTGATTAACTTCTACGCAATCAAAAACGCTATGAAATATTGAATGGCTACCAAAAGTTTGACTTGGTACTAGAGAATGCAATATCGGTTTCAAGTCAATATTCAACAGGACTTTCAGTGGATGGAATGCCATACGATTGGCATGCGAAATTTGGGAGATATTGCTAAAGGTACAAAATTGCGTACTAACAGCTCTGTTCCACCCTCTCTGCGAACGGTAATATTATCGTCACAGTCGTGCGTAGTAGCTAAAACGAAACTGTTTATATCGGTTTTGAGCTATTGCGCAAGACTGTGACGATAATATTACCGTTCGAAGAGAGGTTGGGACAGAGCTTATATTTGATCTAATAAGCACCAAACTCATTGCCTGAAATTCTTACCGAGGTCTGAAAAAACCACTCACATCCGTAATTTACCAACGCAGTAAATACCACAGACAAAAAGACATGCGCATAGTTTCGATGCAAAAAAACACTTTTCATTACATTTTGAGTATACAGGCGATTTTTAAGTAGATTCTTCTTTTTTAACAGCGTGTAGAAATCAAATAGACGAACAAATATTTTAAGTAACTTTTTATCAAAACTCATAAATAAGAGAGAAGCAGGCGTTGAAAATTTAATTAAATTTTTTAAATTTTATTTAATTAATTCAAAAGCACGGTTAACACACGCGAAGAAATTATAGCACGAATCGAAAATGCATCCGAAATAATTCGCGGAAGGCCTTTATCGCTACTACAAACATGTACAGAAAAGCATGGCTACGAGGCACGCATCTTTGTATCCAACAAAGCAGGAACAACTTCAAACAATTTCTGTGAATACTTGACAATGACATAACATATTTCCATAGTGACATAACATAACGCTAGGACCGACCTCAAAATTTGATAAAATTTAATAAAACTTTGAAAGCCCGTTTCTTTTTCACTTTTGAATTTTGATAAAAAAGTTACTTGTAATTAGGGATTGCTCCCGGGAATTACCGGTACTTACTGAATTTCCAGGGAATTTCCGGAAAATGTCATCGCCTTCAGTGCCAGGAACCAATTTCCCGGGAATTCCGGTACTACAAAAAATTATACTAATTTAAATGTTTATTATTATTTTTATTTATTATTATTTTTTCAAGCTGTAAATGCTGTAATCGTCTCCAGTGAATTTTTCAAAACCAGTTTGAATTTAAGGTTCCTTTTTCATGACAAGAATGATTATTTTTTGTTAAAGTTAAGATAATACTTAATTTGTTGATTAATTATTATCAAAGATTATTATTGAGACTGATTTAAAGTTTACTGAATTACGTAGGGTAATTCAGTTATTTGTATTGTGATTAAACTTCTTTAAAACTATTTCCAACATTTTATTTCACGCACAACAAGCATTTAACACATTTTGTCTTTAGTACCGAAAGTATCTAATTTCTCGGTACTGGATCTCCTCCAGTAACGGGAAATACAAATTCGATTTCAGTACCGGTACTGCAAACCCTACTTGTAATATTTCTTTGACTATGTGAATTCTACACGCTATTAAAAAAAAGAACTTAAAAATCACCTGTATAGTGCAATCAGAGTCTGACTTTAGCTCGGACACGATTTTCACAATTTATTTACAGCACATGGAAGTAAAACCAGTCTGTATAAAACGAAACTTTCACTGAACTACAAACATGTGCATAATATTAACATACGTCCAGTGTTACATTTAATGGACGTGGCACATGAATTAAATACACATGTATGGTGTGTGCTTTGATTACTCAAATAAAATCAGCTTTAGACAAATTTAATGCAAATTCTCACATATTCTACACAGTTGTTGCGCGTCTATAATCTACAATCTCTCTCACATATTCTGTCTAGTAACATAAGATCTTTCTGCGACATTCATACGCGGAACCGTTATTTACTTACCATACAAATAAAATAAAACGTATTAAAAAATTATGAGTAGCTTGCCAGGCAACATCCAAATGCAATGAGCCTGATTTTTTGATAATTTTCACCATAAATCATCCTTTCTTTTCAACCTTAACTATAAGATTTAACACTATTTAAAAAAAATACTATGAGGACTTACATCTCTTTCTCTTATTGCGTGCACCGTCCCTGTTACAAGTTTTTGATCATAACTTCGCCAAAAATGTTTCAATCTGCCAAAATAAAAAAAAAAATAATGTAGTAGTAATAGTTTTTTTTATGAAGAAATTATAGTATCTATTTCAAACTTTAGTGTGCAATAAAAAAAGTAATGTTAATAATTTATAAAAAATTGTTCAACCAAAAAATTAAAAAAACGTCTCGTCAGACTATAGAGGAAATAATTATCAAGATTTGAAAAAAAAAGCAAAAAATATTGAAAATTGAACGAGTTATCGTGCCGACACTGTCAAAAAACGCGTTTAAAGTTTCTAATAGGTACAACGTGAACTTGCGGCTAGTCTTCCATTTCGGCTTCGTACTGTACACCTTCTTCCTCTTGTATTTTCGTGTTTTTATAGTGCTTTTATATTTTAGGAGGCCTTATAAACGACCTCATTTTTGAACAAAAAAATTACGAAACGCAGCTGTCGAGAAGAGCGCGGCAAGTTAGCCAAGTAACCGTCCTAACCCGATGTCCGGGCACATTTATTGCTATATAACTTTGTAACGGAGTGTAATTTTATTTAAAAAAAAATGTTTTTGAAAAATTTAAAAGTATAAAAAATAAAAATCTGTAGAGAAAATATACATTTTATCAGAATTTCCGGGGTATGTGAGCCCTTGAATAAATACCGAATAGTGTGGCTTACCGAAATAACCTGATCGATTGGTAAGAGTACGATAACTTGCTATGCAAAATATCCACTGGAAATTCACAATTATTGTTTTATATAACATATAACAGCGTTATTGGTCGTTTTAAGTGCGGAAAATTAATTTTTATAAATTAATTTAAAAAAATTAAATATGGTATAGTAAATTGATTTGGAGTATATTATTTACTCTAGCGATCGCTATCTTGTCTCATATAGTGATAAGAAAAGAGAAAGTTATATATACCTGTATCTATGATAAACAAAGATAGAAATATCAATTGGTTGGAATGAAATTCAATTGAACGTTCAGGGCAGAGTCGTATTTGGAAATTTTAATTTATAAAACGAATTTTAAATTTAAAACTCACATTTTCATGGAGATTGAAAACTATCGCTTTTTTTGATAAAGGGGTATGCGAATTGTCTCGCAGTGAAACGGGAAGGGGCAAATGTGGAATTTTTAAAAAAACAATTCCGGGGTGAACGATAAACGGGTATGCGTATTGTAATTCTGGGGTGAACGATAAAGGGGTATGCGAATTGTCTCGCAGTGAAACGGGAAGGGGCAAATGTGGAGTTTTTAAAAAAACAATTCCGGGGTGAACGATAAACGGGTATGCGAATTGTAATTCTGGGGTGAACGATAAAGGGGTATGCGAATTGTCTCGCAGTGAAACGGGAAGGGGCAAATGTTGAGTTTTTAAAAAAACAATTCCGGGGTGAACGATAAACGGGTATGCGAATCTAAATACGACCCTGCTTCCATAACACAATCGAAAGCTGCATACAAAGTGAGATAGTTATATAATAATTCTACACCAGTTGCTATGACGTGTATTTGTGATTTTTGATTGGTTAGATTCAAAAAATGACAGTGAAAGACGAAAAGTAGTTCCATTTTTTTCACGTATTTTTGAGGAAATTTGTGAATAATCCGCAAAGTTTTTTTTTTTTGAACGTCAAATTTTAGCGTTTTCTATGACTTAAAAAAAAAATTTCAAAATTTGGGTGCATAGTGTTATCGTACTGGACCCTGATCGATTTAATATTTGAAAGAATAGTCTATTTCAAGTACACATTCGTGGTGGGCAGTAGGTACTGTTGTTCGATGTTTCCCTCCATATATTTAACTAGAGATCCCGCCCGGTTTCACTCGGTTGCGAAACAACGAATGGGGGGAGGGACATGAGTACGCACATTCATCTTAGTTTACCGAGATGAATGTTGTGTCCAAATTTCATGATGATCGGAGTTACCGTTCAAAAGTTTTTGTCGGACGGACAAATTTTGAGATACCCATTGCAACATTTTTCATTGATGCTCGGCTCCTATTGGTCGTAGCGTGATATTATATAGCTTATAGCCATCCTCAATGAATAGGCTATTCAACAAAAAAAAAATCAATTTGAGCGTTCACCAAACAAACAAACAAACAAACAAACTCTTCAGCTTTATATATTAGTGTTGATAACTTCTATATTGCCGTAAATGGAAGCATGTCCTATGAAGTAAGACAGCAAATGACTTTTTCTATCACTTGCTTTTTACTTGACCCGTTGTGCGCAAGTGTCGTGTCTGTAGTGGGATAATATTAGTAAATAAGTGAGTGGAATAGAGCACCTCCCTTTCACAACTTAGTTCCATGTGCAAACTGACGCAGCAACTGACGTGCATCCATTCACGGGCATGAGCATGAGACTCGGAGTATAATAAGTGAGACAGACATATACATGTCTGCAACATAGTGTTTAAGTCTTTCTCCCGATCGTTGCTAGCAACATAGAGGGTATTAAATATATGTTTCTCTCTCCTTAGTGAACTGTCAAAAATTTTTGAGGTTATATTTAGCTGTCATCGTATTAGAATCTGAATGTTTTTATAATTGAAACAACAAAACAAACTAACAAGTGATGAAGTACCTATAGGTACATATATAATAGATGTAATCTGTCATGGAATGTAGTTAAACTTTACTTAAAATAAATTACACAAAACAAAGCTAAAAAAGTGTATATGATGAGACAGAAAATATTACCAGAAAACTGTAATAATCAATGTTGACCACAGAAATGTCTTTCTTTGATTTACGTCGGAGGGAACTCGACACGTCATCAGAGTCTATTATCAGTACTATATAGAAATTAATATTTCCAACTGTTATTATGTGTGTTTAAGTAATATAAGACAGGGGCTGTGAACAAAACCTTACCCCGCTGCAGCTTGTCCCTCGAGGTGTGAATGGGTGTGACAGTGAAAGAGCGATTGAGAAACAGAGAGGTCCTTATAAAGAGAGCACTCATTCAATGGTGCAGTTATACTCGCGTCCCACCCGCTGTAGACTGTGACAAATGTACACTCATTTTTCTTAAGATAAAAGTAACGAACGGTCTTGTCAGTTTTTCCTCTCACTATCGCTTATATGTAGAAGTCAAAAAGAACGACTACCTCCACCGCCGCCGCCGCCATCTGCAACAGCAGCGCGGCGTGAGCAACACCGCTAACATCACCCGACTTAAACAGAGTCACCCGTGTTTCCTGCACCACCTCTGTCACGTGGAGGTGTGTATCAGCTATATACTGTAGTAGACAACTTTTGCCTTCCCGATGGCGTCGTCAATATTACGAAACTACATGAGACGTTACAATAAACAAAGGGCCCCGCACCAAATACATGGAAAAATGGATTTCGGTGTTTTTTTTTTCTAATTGAGAGAATGAGTCAGTCATTTGATGCTGAAAAAAGTTTCCAATACAACTTGGGTCTGAAAATTCCATTATATACAGGTGAGTCATTTTAATCTTCGGATGAGATTATATCTTTCCAGGGTAGGGAAAAATCGAAAAATGGTTCAGGGCAAAGTTAATTGGTTCGAAGGGGGACGTCAGATGCCATGGTCACTTTAAGCCTTGGGTCGACGGTTCAAGTTCATTCAGGGTCAACTTTTTTTAAATGGGAATTCTCATTTATACATCCGTATTCGATTGGCCGTGAAAAAACATAAAACTTTTCTCCCAAACATTTTGTCCAAATCCCATATTTTGCGAGATATCCAGGTCCAAAATTTGAATTTCCAAATTTTTATGATTTTTTACTGCCTTGAAAAATCCCAAAAACTTTTTGTCAAAAAAATCTACGATTCGGCAGTAAAAAAATCATAAAAATTTGAAAATTCATCTCATCCGAAGATTATAAAATGGCTCACCAGTCACCTGTATATAATAAGATTTTCAAACCTAAGTTGTATTGGAAATATTTTTCAACATCCAATGACTGATTCATTCCCCTCAATTAGGAAGAATTGAAATTCATTTTCCCATGCATTTGGTGCGGGGTATGAATTATTAGTTTTTTTTTTTTTTTAGATAAAATCAACATTCGGCAGTGTTGAGCTCAACATTGTCACAAGAATAAATTAAAATCCCGAAATGTAACTCTTTATTACGCGCTTTGTTCCGCCCCGTAACCTCGGTGTTCGGTTAATCTGAGATTCTATCCCGAAACGGCCAACGCTATGCCGTCTCGAGCGTTGTGAAAGTTTGCAGTGAATTGTTTCTTATGCTTTGGGTTTAAATGGATCAGTTGACTACTGCTGTACAGGCATGAAAATCAGCTATTTTATAGGGGGTCGTGCGAAACAATTGTGGATATTATTGTAAAACACACAGAGTGGGGTGGTGTAGTGGCGAAAGCGCTAGACTCGCATTCGTAAAGTACCGGGTTCGAATCCCGGCGGGGGCAGATGTGGCTGGATCTTTTTCCTGCTGCCGCTCGCCGAGAAACGGTAGTTCCTGTACCGACCATCTTGTTGAGGTTTTCCATGTTTTCCCTCAATACTGTCCGATAAATATTGAAATGGTTCCTTATTCAAGGTCATGATCGATCACTTGTCAATTTCCTGTACTCTAAATTAGCCTGCCTTTATTCCTTCATTCGCCCATTGCTATTAATTAAATGGAAGTTTAAAAATGTAGAAAATAATGGGAAGTGTGATAAAAGGAAAATAGTAATGGTGAGAATTGCGTCAATTATGACATAAAGTCGAGAAACGGACGTTAAACGCATTATTATTATTGCAAAACATCATCATCGAGTGATCAATTTTGAAACGCCCGCGTATAGAGATCTTTCGACAAGTCACAAAGATAAAGAGAGAGACAAAGGTATAGTGCGTGAGTGAGAAAAGGAACATAAAGAAAGGAGACGTGTACGCTTCACCGGCCAAGCGTACATCTTTCATTCACACATGAACTGTTTGAAAAAAGAATTCACTAATGCAATGAAGACATTGCCACATTATTTTACATTGAATTCACAGCCCGAATGTCGCATGATGTAAGGGATTTGCCCTATTATCTTACCGCGACCCCACGCGGCAGACAATAGGATAATAATAAGACCAAACCACGAGTCAACGTTTATCTTTCCCACCTCTTCACTCCGACACGGCGACCATTTTCAATTGTATTTATGCATGAACGAGATAATATTATAAAATGAAATAATATTGACGATACAGTTTTATAACAATAGATATTAATGAATTAAAACATTTAAAATTTTAAAAGGAACTGTGTTTTTATAACAAACACAAAGAAACGTTTTCTCGGGTTTCTAAAGGCCGCTGCACACGAGACTGGAAACACTGCTTGGTCTTCTGCTGGCCAGAAGGTTGGGTACGAGGCCGGAAATGACGCCATTGCGGGCTCGCTTGCTAGCTCACAAGATAGATTTTAAAATTAGAACTGGGGCTATTTTTCTTGCTAGGTTCTCTGCTTGCTCAAGAACACAATCAGAAAACTGCAGTATCTTCTCATGTGGGCGATATGAACAAACGCCCACAAACCAAAATGGCATCATTCTGCTCAGAGTCAGATAACAGACACTTTTTGCTCTGCATTTATATTTGAACTGTCACTGCGCGCGCACCAAATACATCCCCAAAACAAGTTTGAAAAGACGTCTCGTCTGAAGCGAGCACATAAAAGCAGTTAAGAAAACCAGTATCTACTAGAAAACTAGTTGTCAAATCTAACAAGGAATCTAGCGGCAAATCCAACCTCGTGTGCAGCGGCCTTAAATCAGCAAAACGTCACTTATAAACGTGTAAATGTTTTTTGCAGAAATGTTCAGTATAAGATCTTCAAGGTATAAAAAAAAATGGAGCCATCGTAGGACGTCTGGCAGATGTAAAACATAAATTTAGGTTTGCCCAATGCAACTTTAAGTTACAAAGCCAATGAACACTCTACGGACACTTCCTAAAGCCATATGGACACTGTAACTAAGTTACTAGCAACATCACCTAAGTGACTATTCTAGTAACCAAAAAATCTCAAATGTCTCCGTCAACGAATACCATGTTACATCCAACGCATACACACAGCAAACGTTATGCGCTGTCGTGTAACGGATTACTTAGTAACTGAAAAAAACATAACGTCCGCCCATAAAAATGTTGCCTCGATTGCACAGTTTTACTCACACCCAAACGCGTCATTAGATGTTTCACAAAAAAAAAATTGCAAGGCAATCAATTATAATTATAATTAATTGAAGTATACGAGATACTGTCAGTAAGAAAAGACAAACTATAAATAGTCTGCAATCGATTTGGATGTTTTCCATTATTTTACCGGTTAAATTCACTACTGAAATTTTTATTCAGTAGGCGTTTGTACCGTAGAAGCTTAGCTTACTGGAAGAAACGCTGAACGCTTTCAGTCTGGAAGCGTTCTAAGTGATGAGACGAACGCCTTGACAAGTTTCTCTTTAACTAACAAGAAGCATGTCAAACTATCGAGCCACTTTCCCCTACAATATTCCATTACACTATTGGCTATGCGATACAGCTATATTATATACAAAGTGTACCAGAAATAACGCCAAGGTTTCTGAGAGCATATTCCTTGTAGTGATAAGTACTAATATAAAATTATTTACCTTCAAAGTTTTGGCGAAGATCGGAAAAAGTTGTACAAATGATTTTTTCATCCATTTTTATGCATGCAAAGTTACAAAAATCGCAAAAATTAATTTAAAGTCATTTAATTATTCCGCAGGCTTTTTTAACTTTAAAATTAATTCTGGAGGCAAAGCTGCAAAGGTATTTTTAAATACAAAACATAGGGAATATTCCCTTTTTCTGAATCATTGGGTATAATAAAGAAGAAAGCAGGTAAGTATGAAATCTATATATAAAGGAGATATCTGATATCACTGGAATATGATCTGCGCTATCACCTTATTACAGACATAGTAGAAAGTTCAAATCAGCTCCGGGCGTCTTGAAAACTCCCCTACTTCGGCGGACTTGCTCCGCCTCCAATACGCGTATGGAATCAACTAACAACCCCATTTGCCACCATTTATTCTATAATAAATTATCTGCTATACACGAACAATATTCTGTGATATTTCAGAATAGTTCCCTCGAAGGTTTGATATCAATAATTTTATCAAAGGACGAAGTTATTACTACCTAAATTATAATTACGAACTCGAATAATTTTGACTACGAATTCTGTATGAATATTTTTAACCCAATATCAATCAAATTTACATATTAATAATATATATCCATAACTGTACTATAATATTGAAATATTTTTTTATTATTATTATTATTCTTCGAGCAGGATTCTCTTACTTTAATTTTTAAGGCCATTAACTGCCCGAGATATTTTAATTTAATGTCATTTGACAAAATAGAAAATTGAAACTCAAGTTGACAAATTCATTTTCAATAATAAACTGAAAATTCAGTTGAAACTTTCACTAGTACTTGAGATTGGTGCCTGATAGGGATAGGGATTGTACTAGATAAGTGATGGAAACGTTATATAAACAGCGATTTCCATACGAGCTCGATTATTCCTAATTTGGGTAGCAAATTTGAAAGAGCAGGGTCTGTAACTGACCTTCCAAGATAAGGAATACCAAAGACTAGTGATGTCTTAGGGGAGGAGGGTCCGACAAAATCTCACCAGATCTCATTTACAGAGAGGGAGGATCAATGAAAAGCTCACGTCATCTTTTTAATTCAGAGAATATACATTATTATAACAGATAACATTTAAAGTTTATATAGGGTAAATCTCACGTGAGGAGGAGAAGGAGTTCCAACACATCTTACCAAATCTCACGAAGGAAAAGACGGGAGTTCTAGATTTAGAAAAAAAGGCCTCACGTAATTAATGGACGTCCCGTTAGTTTATGATAACCTTGTATATTGTAATTGTCTATTATTTAAATTTTCTAGGATAATCAACTGACAAACATTTTAACGCCTATACAATATCTCTGATGATGACAGAGAGCCTGTCGAAACGCCAGCTCTATACAAGATATTGTAGTGAAGTTTACTACAATCATTACAGGTAGGTATATTATCTCAAAAGCAAACGTTTTAAAATCAGAAAGTCAACACGTAGAGAGACAAAATAACAAAGAAATGTATGTTAACTGAAGAAAGCAATTCACTTATCAAATTACACGACAAGATAGTAATAATAATCGTATATATACGCTGATGGCGTTACAAGCCCTGATACATGTATTCATTTGTTATGTATAACGAGTGAATGTGTATCATCAACTGACAAAAGACATTTTATAACTCGTGTCTGAAACTCATTACCAGCCCCTTTCCGTCAAGTAAGAGAATGCATTGCTTAGAAAAGTGTAGAGAAAAGATCAGCACGGGAGACGAGTTGGTAAACATTTAGAATTCATTTTTAATTGAAAAACACGTTATCAATGATATAAATAAAATATTTTTAACAAAAAAATTGAACCGACTTCAAAATATGCACTAAAAAGTAAAAAATAATTGCATATTGAAATAAATAATATTAGACTACTTAAAATTCAATCAAATTATTACGATAATATCATGTACTTACAATTATTGTTATTTTTAGAGTCGGTGTCACATCGTAATTCGAAAGTAGCAATTTAAATCTTACATGTCTCTAGTTCTCGGAATAGATTTCATTTTGGCTGACACCGACTCCAAAAATAACAATAATTGTAAGTCCATGATATTATCGTAATAATTTGATTGAATTTTAAGTAGTCTAATATTTTTCATTTCAATACGCAATTATTTTTTACTTTTTTGTGCATATTTTGAAGTCGGTTCAATTTTATTGTTAAAAATATTTTATTTTTCTCATTTTAGTGGTAGATATTTGACGAAAAAATCGGTGAACATATATAAAAAACATTATGCGTGCCTTTGAAATTTGAGAGTTTCCCTCGATTTCTCCGGATTCCACCATCAGATCCTGACTTGGTTCCGATGGGACCATCTCGGAAGTGCACTTTTTCGAATAAAAAAATAATTTTGAAAATCGGTCCACAATTGACGGAGAAATTGGTGAACATACATAAAAAAAAATATATATACAGTCGAACATAGAACCTCCTCCTTTTTTGAAGTCGGTTAATAAAATAAAATATAGGTCCAGTTCGATAACTCGATGTGCCCACATTTTGGCTTTTTTTGTCATAGAAAACGCTAAATTTTTAGTTAAGTTTGAAAAAAAACTTTGCAGATTATTGACAAATTTCCTCAAAAATATGTAAAAGCTTTTCATCTTTCACTGTCATTTTTTTAATCTAACCAATCAGAAACCACATATTATGCACGTCATAGCAACTGATGTAGAATTGCTGTATTAATATTACTATCTCACTTTGTATACACGACCCCATAATTGTTTTTTTAAGAACTCCCTTTTTAACGCCGTCCCCTTTTCACTGCGCAAAAAAAGCCATTGCATCGACATTCTCCAAAAATTATCAAAAATTCAATGTAATTTATTTTGATACAAGGCAAAAATGTGATAACGTAACTAGAAGAACACAAAAAAGATTGCCTTAAATGCACTGGAATTTCTGTAATTTTATTTACACCGCTGAGAGTTCAAATCCGAACACTCTCTCACCCTCTCCTTAATTTCTAACTGTAGATACATTGTTCAGTTTGCGTAATGCGAATTTGATTTCAACAAAAAACGACTTATTACATCAGAATTCAATCTCGTATCAACAAATCGTTGTTTT
Organism: Xanthostigma xanthostigma; assembly: GCA_963575645.1. Classification (NCBI taxonomy): domain Eukaryota; kingdom Metazoa; phylum Arthropoda; class Insecta; order Raphidioptera; family Raphidiidae; genus Xanthostigma; species Xanthostigma xanthostigma. The sequence goes on from OY754468.1 coordinate 23,460,799, forward strand.
TTTGTTGAGGAAGCATAAAAATTCGTGGCTCAAAAAATACCTGAAAAATATCAATAATATACGCATACAAACTGTAGAGGAAATGTGTGTGCAATTTTAGAATTTCTACTAAATATCTTTAGGAATAAGTCTTGATATTTGATGTCTGAAATTAAGATAAGATAGGCAACTTTTGAGATAGCAGTTTGACAGTTAATAATCGGCCATGGCGTTGAATCAGGAACCATCTAGATATTTATCTGGAATTAATGAGGGAAAACATGGAAAACCTCAACAAGATGGCCGATACAGGAGAGAGGCAGCAGGAAAAAGTCCCAGTCACATCTGTCCCCGTCGGGATTCGAACCCGGTACCTTCTGAACTCGAGTCTAGTGCTCTCACCACTACGCTACACCACTCGTCTCGTCCAGTCAATTATATGCGGATAGATAACCAGACGCGCGGCATTTATATAATAAATATTGCTTAAATGACAAATCTGCTTGATTCGTCGTTTCAATTGTGCCAATAGTGAATGTGCCATATTATACACTAGTGGCGTGTGTGAGTCGGAGGACTGGTAAATATTTTGATCCGGAATGAAACTACCTTCCCCCTCCCCGTTTTCGAGGATGCTGAACACGATGGCGGCGTCAGAATTTCTCGTTTGGGTGGCCCAACCCTTCAAACCGGCCAAAAACCACCCCCGAGAGGGTTTAAACACGATTTACTAGGTTTCCCTGCAGAAAGAAGTACTTTACCCCCGTTTTTGAGGATGCTGAGCACGGTAGTGGTGTTCGATATCGCGTCCGACCTATACCAACTCTTCCACCGGACAATACTCACCCCCGAAAGGGGTGAATTTTTTTCCCCATTTATATGCTCTGCAACGTCGAAAATGGGGGGAGAACATATATTTACGGTTGATATTGCAAAAAAAAAATTCACCCCTTTCGGTAAAGTCCTTCTTTCTGCAGGGAAACCTAGTAAATCGCGTTTAACCCCTCTCGGGAGTGGTTTTTGGCCGGTTTGAGGAATTGGGCCACCCAAACGAGAAATTCTGACGCCGCCATCGTGTTCAGCATCCTCGAAAACTGGGGGAAAGGTAGTTTCATTCCGGCTCAAAATATTTACCATTTTCGTGTTTTTTCCGACTCACACACGCCACTATACCTACTATAGGTAAATACATTAATAATTGTAAACAGTGTCACGGACAATAATTGAAGCAGACCATTTACGCACAATAAATGATAAAAAACGGCGTATTGGGGTACCATTTTTCATATTTAGTATCTACATCGGCGCGACCGACGTCAATTTTGGGCGTGGGGCCGGAACGTCAAGAGAATGGAACCGGGTGTCCGGAACGAGCTCGATGACATTCCAATAGTACCAACCTACGTATACGCATGTGTTGTACAAGAATAAAACAGCAAATGTTTCTGTATGTAAAATATTAACGAACGTTGATTATACAGCGCACGCCAAAAATATTCTCTCTTCCTTCTATATGTTTTAAACATCACGAAAAACAATTACATTTGAAATTTATGTATGAAAACTGCAATTCTACTTTATGAAAGACAAAATATGAGTCGACCCCAAAGATTTACTTTTTAATTCTGCTTGTAGACCATGGTTCATTGATATTTCTACCTGACGTTTCGTCTACGACTGCGGTAGACATTATCAAAGGCGATGTAACAGCGGGTGAAGTGTCCTTCTAGGCGACTGCTGTTCTCCCTTTTTTATGCTCGGCGTATTAGCGTTCTCTGCACGGTTGTATTTGGCTCTTCTGTGATTGGTCCTTCCGTTTGGTATGGCTCAGTGCTGGTGTTCAGGTTTTACTTAGATGCAGGCACTGAGCCATACCAAACCACTGAGCGGAACGACCAATCACAGAAGAGCAAAACCCATATATTTAATAATTAACTATATGAATCATTGCCTATCTACTCAATGTGCGGTGAGCGAAGGAAACAAAGCGTATCGAAAATATATCTGCGTCTCTTTATTCGATGTAATTCCCTGATTTCTCCAATAATATGATTGGTTGATGTACTTGAATTCAATCTGAATAAAGTATCTCTGTTTGAAAAACTTATTCTTTTTCTATGACGTTAACATGAGTCAGGAGGGAGCAAATTAGAAATTTCTTAAACCGGGTCCCCCCATATCGCCTTTGACAATGTAAACGAAACACCAGGTAGAAATACCAATTAACCACGGCTCACAAGCCCGGAAACCAAGAGGATTCGGAAAAACAATAGTGTCAAAAGTGTTAACACTTTCTACACTAAAGCTAGCCTTTTAAAGACATCACTATATAAAAAAACAACTCCAATATTATTACAACATAATAATATCTAACAGAGAGTGTAGGTACATTCTATGTGTAAGAGAGAGAAGTGCGGGTAGGATCAGCCAATGGAGTGAGTCGTTACAGGCAACCGCACCAACATTGTAAATTGTTGGTAACGATACCGCAGGTGAACCGAAACATGAGTTATGACAAACCGCTATATGTGTTGATCGTTCGTACCCCATACACAGAAAACACCCGGAATGTCACCCCTCCCCCTCCTCCATCATACGACATTGTAATTAAACAGAATGGTAGCTTAAACAAAACCGAAAATCAAATAGTTTTTGAATTCAAACTTCTTATCTCATGATTTAGTGAACAGCGATGTTGTCACCCAAGCTATAAAAATCTCGTATTTGTGCGGTGCCTCTGTGTGCAAGTACTACAATCAAAACACCAGAATAGCTATTTTTTCACGTTGCAGTTCCACTTTCAAAAAATATAAAACGTTGCGTTAGCTTGCCCACATGGATCCGGAACTTACAGCTACGCAATCTAAAATGTATTTTTGTGAAGATCAATTTGTTGTAAGTTCTGATAATACTATTTGCTAATTTTTATTATATCTGAGTCATTATTTATCAAGTTTTCAGAGAAAAAATATTGGAATTTTGAGGTTAGAAATAAAGTAAAATTCGAACTATTTGCACTGATAAATCCACTTTCTAGGATGTAAAAACTTCTTCTAGTCTTTTTCAAAGACAGTAGCAAGCGAATTTAAAAGAAATTACACAGAAATTACCGTAAATAAAAACCAAACAATGAAGCCTTTCAACAGCGTGAACAGCGTCTAAAGATGTTTAGGAACAAGTGACGTCATGCACTCTGATTGATGTTCGTTGTCACGTGACTTGAGAGTGTTTTAGTTACATTTTATTTATTAAATCATATATATTAATACGCTAAGGTTAAAGATGTTTGCCTCCCTTTTTAGAAAAAACCTCACAAATTCTCCACATAAATTATATATCATTTTACAGATAATTGCTTGCTCTACTGACATCGACAACTAAAAAATTTATTATTGCGTTTGTTTTTGTAAATTAATTAAAATACAGCAACGCTGAATAACGTCTGCCATCTGGCGGCTATAATTTTGAAACAACGTCAACACTTCGATCTGTCATTTGACCTTCATGTTGTAATACAACAGACACAATTCTGCATACTGCCATCTGACGGCTATAATTTTGAAACAGCGAGCAAGGCTGAACAACGTCACAGCAATGCTGCATGATGCCATCTGACGGCTTAGCTCAACGCTTTTGCTACTTGCGCTTCTATATGACAATTTTAGTAAAATGTTTCTTCGATCTGTCATCTCAGCTTCATATTGTAATACAACAAAAAGAAGAACGTTATAAGCAGTGTGCAAAATAAGAAACGAATTGAATACCTGCAATCATATTTAAAAAATAATTTTGTAAAGTGATAATTATTATACTTATTTAGTGCGAATAATTCGCACAGGTCACACTAGTATTTATTAAATTCCTTAAAATAAGAAAAAATATAGTGTTTTTTAATATTTCTATCATAGACCTTAACGTTAAAATTATGTGTTTATTGGACGATCAAACGAGCCCGCCGAAGGCGGGCGAAGTTCGATCGTAATTATACGAAACGTCTCGTTCGAAGATGATAATTTGTAGTAATGCTTGTCATTGCTAAGATTTCACACTTTTTAGATTATATAAGTTAGAATTTTTACTGACTCTGGTGTTAGCCAGTTGCGTCATTTCTATTCATATTTTTAGCGCTGTTAAAGTTGAGTTTTCGCGATAAGATGATCTTGGGTCGTATATTAACGGGTCTTTGTATATGGGGAGGGAAAGTGATCATCTTCGAACGAGACGTTTCGTATAATTACGATCGAACTTCGCCCGCCTTCGGCGGGCTCGTTTGATCGTCCAATTATACTACACGTCTCGTTCTCGATGATAATTTGTAGACTTTTAGCGTAATTAGAAAACTCACTTCCATGGTTTTTAAGTATTAATCTTTATTCCTGTAAGATTTCAGGTTACATAACTATAAATTTTTACCCGAGAAACAGTTTTATACTACATTAGATAGTTAAAACAGATTTTGCAAAAGTATCGTTATTTTCTTGAATCGGTCGATTGTAGAATTTTGCAAAGGTCTGTGATCTTTGAGAGCAGCCCGCAGTACGTCTGATAGTGTCAACATCAATACCTTTTCTGATAGCCGCGGATACTGCTGCATGTTTTGTGCTGTAGGCTGTAAATTGTTCGGTATCAATGCCTGCCTTAGTTAGCAGGGATTTAATCCAGTGGCTTATTGTCTGGGCGGTTACATTCTTGTGTGGTTTAATAGTTGATATGAATAAGTTATTATTCTGTTCGTTTCTCAGATCCTTAGTCACTTTTAGGTAATCTATTATAGCTGTAGCGACACATAGTCCGGGCTTATCTTCATAAAATGGTGATATAGACTTAATCATGATTTCGACTGATGCTTCGTCTATTCCTTTGCTCAAGAATGCTTTGCGGATAAGTTCCCTGCCACCAATGAAAGATTGGGTGCCAGTGGGTGTATTTCCTGCCTGGAAGGAGACAATAGTAAGTTTTTATTAGGTTTAAATACTAGAGGTGATTCAGTAAGCAGTGACGTAAACAACGGGTACCACGGTTGGGTTGGCCACAATGGTACCACGACTATTCCTTCAGCTTTATCAAGTATTATTTTTCGCAGAGTTTTTAGAATAAGTGCGAAGGGAGGAAAGGCATATATTTTTTCTGTTGTCCACCGAATAGTGAAAGCATCTACTGTCATTGCATTCGGATCTGGGAAACGAGAGCAAAATCTGAGACATTTTTTATTTAACCTTGATGCAAAAAGGTCAATTGTAAAGGGTCCAAACAGTCTGTTGATTTCTTTAAATGATTTATTACATAGTTCCCATTCTGTATCTATGTTAGATATTCTCGATGCTAGATCAGCCTCTGTATTCAAAATTGATGGAATATAGGACGCGTAGATCCAAAGTTTTCTTTTTTCGCACCATTGCCAGATTTTTCGGGCTACTTCGTTTAAGTGCGGATATTGAATGCCTCCCGTTCTGTTAATGTAGGATATCGCAGACGTATTATCGATTCTTAAGAGAATTTCGCAGTTTGATAAATTGTCTGCGAAGCATTTTAAACCAAAGTATGCTGCAAGCAATTCCAAGTAATTTATGCTAAATTTTCCTTCCTTTTTTGTCCAAAAACCCTGGGCGCTTACACCATTGCAGTGTGCTCCCCACCCAGTCAAGGATGCGTCTGAAGATAGTTCGAGTTTAAATTGTTGTGTTCTAATCGGGTTTGAGCCTGTCGGCGTTTTCATTTTCCACCAATACAATTCTTCTATTATTTGTTTATTAACGTAGATTCGTCCGTCGTAGTTGCTGTCGTTTAAGATTAAAGCTAGATACTTTTGTCTTTCTAGTCTTTTGCAGTAGACAGAACCATATGCCACCGCTGGGCAAGCTGCGGTAAGTTTTCCCAATAGTTTTGCAAAATCTCTAATTTTATAATATTTGTTTTCTTGAAAGGTGCTAATTAACGACATAATTTGTATTTTCTTTTTGTCTGTTAGCTCTAGCGTAAAGTCTATTGAATTAATAATAAAACCTAAGTATCTGCATTTTTGACTGGGTGTTTGCGAGCTTTTTTGATAATTTATGATGAAACCTAATTGTTCCAGCAGGTTTATAGCAAACTTTGAATTATCTTTACAGGATTCAAAAGACTTTCCAACTATTAGTAGATCATCAATGTATATAATTGATAGGATTCCTAGTTCTCTAATTTTATTCATGACTGGTTTCATGATTTTTGTATATACAAATGGGCTTGTGCACAAGCCAAAAGGTAAACATGTAAACTGAAAAAGTTGTCCTTGGAATCTAAATCTTAAAAATTTCCGAAATGCTTTATGTATAGGGATAAGATAGTATGCGTCTTTTAGGTCTATTGAACACATATATGACCCAATAGATATTAGGTGTTTGGCAGACTTAATATCTTCCATTTTAAAATGGGTAGTATCTATAAATTTGTTTAAAATTTTCAAGTTAATAATAAATCTGCTGGATCCATCTGGTTTGTCAACTAGGAAGAAAGAGGAAATAAATTGATTGTTATCGTCTAGACAGGGCTCTATTGCTTTTTTAGCCAAGAGCTTGCTAATTTCTTGTCTTATTTTAGTAAGATTAATTTTAGTCCAATGTTGCTCTGCTGGTGGTTTTGATTGATATGGAATTTCTCTGAAAGGTATTTTATAACCCTTCAGACATTCTAGGACAAATTTATCGTTGGTAAGTTGTTCCCAGTTTTTTATAAAATGTTTTAGACGACCTGCTGGCTCGCTTACCTCATCTACCTTCTTGAAGGAAGATGACGATTCGACGAACGGTTTGTTGATTTTGCCGTATTGTAACTCGTTTTTTGCGGTCTGGACTTGAATCTTATCGCTGATTTTTTCTGCTGGTTCCCCACCTGCCTGTATCTTGCAGGTGGGTACTTCAAGTTTCCCTGGTCCCTGGGTTTCAAACTTGTTGGTTTAGGTGTTGCTTTTATGATAGAGCAGGCCTTTTCTACATCTTTGGCCTCTTTTACTTGTTCGGCAAACTTTTTGCCGTAAAGCCATTCGTCTGCTTTAGTAGCATCGACTGTCGATTTTACTGATTTATTCATTAGTGGGGTAATGAAGGCTCTTCGTGCCTTAGATTGTTGATGAAATACATCAGTCAACAATTTACCAGTGTCGCATAAGTATTTCATGAGCGCCTCTTGATCAATGCCGCCTTCTGGATCTTCCAGAACCATTGATACCGCTGCACCTAATGCCGAGATCGCAGAGCCAATACAGTTCTGTGTCTCTGTAAAGTGTTCATCCCGTTTGCGAGCGATGTCTGTCATGACTGGACTAATTTCTGTGTTCACTTTTGGTGCTTCAGTGTAGAGATCGTCTTTTCTAGGATAAATTTCTAGTATATTTTTCTTTTTATCATCTGGATAACCTTCCTGCATCCATTTTTGCCAGCGAATCTTCAGTTCTTCGTTTATTTTTATAGGTATTTCTTTCTTGGTGTTAGGGTGCTCTCCTAACATTTCTAGCATAACCTGGTTGATAGGTGGTTTATTTACAGGTGTTTCCCCGTCTTCAGTCAGATCGATCTCAGCTGATTCTTTGCCAGCCTGGTTTATAGGGGATTGTATGAGATTGTCCGTATCGACATTCTCCGTATCCTCTCCTTGGTCTAAAAGAGAAAATTTTTTGATTTTTTTTTTTTTTTATAATTACACTTATTGTGTATTTAGCAGAGTATTATTCGCAGTTATTTATTTTGTTTGTCATATAGACTTGTCGGTCGTATAGACAGTTTGTCGTATGGACAGTTTGTCGTATGGACAGTTTGTCGTATGGACAGTTTGTCGTATGGACAGTTTGTCGTATGGACAGTTTGTCGTATGGACAGTTTGTCGTATGGACAGTTTGTCGTATGGACAGTTTAGTGTATAATGCATTATTTGCATTTACACATGTATGCACATAGGTATATATCTCGTGTGGAGACTTAATACCTTGTATTATGTGACAACGGCATCGTATGGAAACTCATATAATATCTTAATGCTCATTATTTATTGAGCGTCTATAATTTACAATCTAATTAAATCATTTTTTATTTACCTGAACTTTTGTTTTGATCTTTTGCATCAGAATTTTTATTAAATTCCGTCAGCTGATAAATAGCATTTGTGAGGCTATTGATTTGTTTTTCCATTTTTTCCAGCCTTTCATCCGTTTTTCGTTTTTTCCTGTCTCCTTCCCGTGATCCTGAACGCGATCTTTTCTTCTTTTTATCTCCTGACATTCTTAAAACTTTAATTTTATTGCACTTCGTACTCTGTACGTGTGAAATCTTATACACAACGAAACAATATGAATAGAAATGACGCAACTGGCTAACACCAGAGTCAGTAAAAATTCTAACTTATATAATCTAAAAAGTGTGAAATCTTAGCAATGACAAGCATTACTACAAATTATCATCGAGAACGAGACGTGTAGTATAATTTGAATACATTCAACATCCCTATTGGATTTATGCAACTGAACGTGTATCGATAAAACATGACGAAACACTCCATTATTTAGTAGATTTGTCCTGTTGACAATGTTTCTTTTTAAAGTATAGATTTTTCTGTAGAGTGTACCTGAATAGATAAATCCTTTTCCTAGAATTAATTCCCCAACTTCCATTATTTGACTGTACAGTATCTAAGATTAAACCTAATCTCATTTATACTAGTAATCAACTGAGTTCCATATTTAATACGGATTTACGGAAGCATTGCAGACTACTCTTAAAAAAATTAAATTAAATTTGCTTAGAAACGTCCCTTAAAATTATTATACGGTTTTCAAAAGATTTCTTTGCAATTTCATTAGCAGAAATCTATTTGAAAATGGCGAGGCCATAAAATAATCTTGTCTATGTAGCAATGATAACATTTCTTTACTTTTATTACAAAATAAACCCAATTACAGATATTCAGTGCAGCATAGATTATATGCTGGGTGTGTCCAAACTAACTAAAACCGTACATCAATATCTATAATAATAATAAAAATAATAATAATGCTTTATTTTCCAACAGATATGTTTCTTAATTTTAAACACCCTGCAGTACATTTGATTAAATTTTTTTATTTGAATGTTATTTTTAAAACAAGTAGAACTTTTTATGAAGAATGGATTTTTTTGTAAAACGCATAACAAAAAAAATGTGAGCCGTCGTGGGACGCCTGGCAGATGTGAAAACATAAATTTGAGCAAAATTCTAATAACTATTCTTCGCACTGTAATTAGATTTCGCTCTGTCATCTAACGAAATTCTAGTAACTAAATTTCGCCTTGTCATCTAACGAAATTCTTGTAACAACATTAAATATTCGCCACTCCAATACACACACAACAAGCACTAACACACAGCTGTCCAACAAAGTAAGCGCAAATGAAACGTACCACGTCCCATGAACATCGTCGTGCAAATTAAAACGTAACACGTCTCATTTGCACGGTTTTATTTACAACTTAACGCGCCATTAGATGTTTCACATTAAAAGTTTTTCTTATTGACAACCCGACCCGAGGATAGATATCAGCCTGTAAAATAATATAATCTAGGTAATGGTTTAAATTTATGTCACCAGATGTCGTATTGTTTTATGTCAAATCGCAATACCATAGTCTAGACTTACGCAACAGACGACAATATAAGTTTGACTGAATCTATTTTATACAGTAAATACGAAGTTGAAATCAAATGAAAAAAACGAGGATAAGAAACCAGTCATAATGGTTGAAGATGTACACACACACAGTCTCACACACAGAGTCGAAAACATGTGAGTATAGCAAACGTTATAATACAATTAAGCAATATATTCCCAGTGGGCCTTGGAGGGAAGAGCGCGGGCGCGTGTTGCGAATATCCCAGAACTCCATTCGGGACTTCGCCCAGCCAGTGGGGAAAGTAGAAACCAGTAATCTGGCGTAATGTTATGGAATTGCAATAGGTACCGGCCTCACAATACATCTCTACATCTATCCACAGGAAAATTGTTCCACAATGTAAATTTAAGATCAGTTTGAGAGAACTCGGTTCAAAAATTAAGCTTAGTATTAAGCGTGGAATACAGTGTAGAGCGGATAAGGTGAGGGGTGTTTGTGAAAATTCATTGTGACTTAAATTTAAAACTGAGCATTTTCATATTAAGGGTTATTATTAAGCTTTGTTTCAGGTACAATTTATTTTATGGTCTCCAACAGCTCTGAAACAAAAAAATGAAGAATATTTCTACTCAGTGTACTTGCCGCTATATCGTGTGAACCACAGTTGAGGGTCCCAAAATTTTATTGTGACTCAAAAATATTAGAAAATAGACAATAAAAAATCGTTTTTTTTCAACTTTACAAAATAAAAAAAAATAGAAAAAAAATAAAAAATATTTTCGAGTAAAAAATGCCAAATTTTAGTGGTTCACCCGAGAATAAGATTCTCTTAAAGTCGTTTGGCGAAAACCGTATAAAAATATCTTTTTTTACGCTCTGGAAAGTGGCCGCCATAATGAGAAATGAGGTTTCGAGAAAAATCCATTTAAAGAAAAAAATGGATTATTTTGCTAATAACTTAAAAAAAAATTCTTACCAGTATACGAATACAGCAGTACATTTCAACCCCCCTACCCGGTTTTATAAATACTACTAAAATATATTCGACTCTTTTTTCGGATGTGTGGATTCCACATATTATAGTTATAATTTTGCATAAATAAAGTTGTTACTTATTGTCTCTGGTCCAGAGCTCGAACCCAAAGTGAATTCCTGGCTACGGCCTTGATCGTCAGCTACGTTGTATTGAATTGTTGTTCATTTGTGTTTATTCTATTTTAATGAAAGATAATAGACATTCGGAAAGAGTTAAAAAATTTACTATCATCGTCTCAAATCTTCAAAGAGTGTATAAATCAATCCTCTCCCCTCTGATTAATAGGGTGCATCTAAAAAAGACGATTACGTTTTACTTTTTTTCGGCGACGATGAAGCAACCACAAAACAATAATTTGTTTACGATTCATAATAATCATAAACCGGCTTTATTTCATAGAGACACATAAATGTGTATGAAACATGTCAAAAATTACAATGCTTTGAAATACATTAAGTAAAACTATAAATATAAAACATCTAAAAATCTTTAATAAAAACATTCACTCTATACGGAGCCTTATCAATAAAACCTTTTTTAAGTTTTTTTTTTAATTTTGGTGTCGGTAGTTCTCTTATATTTTTTGGGATATTATTAACATTAAACAAACGAAATAAACACACCTAGAATTGGTCACAGCAAAAATTCGTACAATGTGAAAACAATAATGTCACGACAAAAACTCATACGGCTTTTTGCCGCACGACTAAAACTGTATAGTGTGAAATAAGCGTTAAAGTAGCTAAGTGTATGGTACAATTTACACTTAATTAAAAAATGTACAAAAACTGTTCCGACATTACTTTTCCTACTAGCATGCAAAGCGGTAAATTACAGTGTATGTGTCTTCTGTGTATATTATTTTATATCCCAAGAGACCGATGCATCATCAGCCACTGTACGAACCAATAATAAAACACTGATGCGCCTGTCCCGTTCCGCGGTCTTCCCGCTCGCCGCGATAAAACTAACTCGCTAACACTTTTGTTTCTTGATAGAAACTAATAAAAGACGTTGCGCCAATGATGGACACAATTCATATATACCTCTTTCTCTTTATTGCCTCTTTATACGCGATTTTATGTCACATAAAATTTTACACAATATATACACGACGCGGACGTACAAATAATTCGTCAAAGATGTAGTATCAAAGAACATGTCTGTAAAATATATGACCAAAAGACGAAATCGCTCACGACGAATTATCAGTATTTTTTTCCTTTCAGAACCGAAAATAACCGAAGGAAATCTTTTCGGTATCTCGGGTATGGATACTCATTGCCGATAACAATGTATGTATTGTTCACATGTTTTACTTCGGCCGCGCGTAAAAGTTACACGCACACTTTTTTGTCTCTAAGTGACTGAAGTTCATAAAAAATAATTAGAATAAGAAGGTCATCTAAGAGAATAATTTAAATTGTCGTCGCTCGAGAGAGATCATCATTGCTGATCAATTTAATATCTGTATAAATAAAAAATAATGTATATGTTCGTTTGTTTAAAATCGCAAATCACCAAAAGTTCTTCACCGATTGCTTTGAAATTTTGACACAACGTTGCATTCGAATACGCGCGTGTTGATTCTCTTTTTTTTATCAAATTTCGAGGTCGGTTCCGGCGTTATGTTATATCACTATGGAAATATGTTATGTCATTATCAAGTGTTCACAGAAATTGTTCCAAGCTGTCCCCGTTTTGTTGAACACAAAGATGCGTGCGTTGTAGCCATGCTTGTAGTAGCGATTCATGCGATTCTTCGCGTGTGTTAACCGGGCTTTTGAAATAATTAAATAAAATTTAATTAATTTTTGAACAGCTGTTTCTCTCTTATTTTTGAGTTTTGATAAAAAAGTTACTTAAAATATTTGTTGGTCTACTTGATTTCTACATGCTGTTAAAAAAATAACCGAAACGGGCCGCTAGTATTTCTATAAAACTGTGTACGACATATTTCTCACGTAGCAACTATTCTAGATACAGGTATTATTGTGAAGTGCTACAAAATAAAGAGCGTACATTTTTATTACATTTCTATGCATAAATCAAATAAAACGACAACAAATAATAAAATTTCATCGTTACAGTAACGAACACATCGTTATACGGAATGTATTTATTTATATTTTAATAGCTAGGGGTTTTTTTTGACCTGTAACCTTTCCTTGATAAACAAAAACGTCTAACAGAAATATGACTTTTTTTGATTTTGCGCGATTATAAAAATGTCAGGTTGACTTATTTCTGCTGAACAATTAAAACGCGTTTATATCTACTTAGCAATGCAATGGTAAGTTTTGTAAGTGTGGTTCCCGCCTGAAGGAACCGATACGAGACAATTCCACTTTATGATATCAATATAAACATTTTTTTTATTAAAAGATGTATGAGGGGTATCTCAAATCACCTAGAAATGAATGAAATTTTGTTAACTTATTTTTTAACATATCAGCAATAAATACACAAAATTTCAGAATGGTCTACTAACTCGTTTAAAAAATTCCAGGCAATTGGGCGACGGGGTCATTCCAGCTTCAAAAATATTGACATTTGACATATAATATAGAAATTAAATTTCTGTTAAGGCGTGCGATATCGCGGGTAATAGCTATTATTAAATATTAAGATATGTGCTATTCGTTTGCATGGTTATCTAATATATGTTATCACGTCACATAAAAATTAATCAAAGCATGCTTAGCTAATTTCTTTCTGACAGATTTACAGAACAAAAGAACAGCTGATTTTTTTAAAACCAAATCTAATTGCAGATCGCATTTTTAATAAACGAACGAAAGTTTTCTGCTAAATGCTCCCCTCGATTTTATTTTAGTTTATTCAAAGCTACTTATTGTTTTCTAGTTTTTAGTACATCATCGACTGTACAATGAAATCATTTGACGGCCAGTTTTTTAGACTTTTTTAGGAACTTTTTTGACGACCAATGATCTTTTTATAATATTTTTATTAATATTTCAGTGATGTATAAAAAAATTTTCAAGCATAAATCTTCACAAAAATATGAGTTGTACCACTCCGAAGACACCCATTTTGAAAAGGTTGTTGACGCTCCCATGATTCCGACTGATTGGATCATCTCAAATAAAAAAATTAAACGACATTTTAATCTGTAAGCCTGTGGCAATAAGATGAACTAGGATTATTAAAAAATATTGAAAATTGAATAATAATTGACAGACTTTTGAAAATTAATTTGTAAATATCATGATTGTTTTCGATAATTTTGTGTCGAAAAAAAGAAACCACTCGGAATTTCCAAAAGATCCTAGTTCATCCTACGACTATACATGTGCCGAATTTACAATTAAAATTTCAAAGCAATTGGTCAAACCGTTTTTGAGACATCGTGGAGACAAATTAGAAAAACACAGTTTTGAGAAAAACGCGTTTAAGGAGGTTGAGCCGTTTTACGAAGATAATGAAAAAATCTGAAATAAAGTTTCTTTAATAGATTTTTTTATGAGAAAATTTTCTGTAAAAAATCATTAGGAGATTTATAAAGTTAAAAATTAAAAAAAACTTTTACATGTAGTCTTATGGAAAACATGTCAACCTAGCATGCAAACGGTACTATGTAAAGCATTGATGTCTTACGCATATTTTAATATTTTTTACAATTTAATTAGGAAACTTTTAATCAATAAAAAAAATTATTAAACCTTAGCACTTTTCGATTATGGACTTTTATTCTTTACAATTTCAACAATTTTAACTGAATTTTCAACTTTTTAATAATTTAATTTTAATTTTTATTACTTCTAATTTCTTTTTTTAATTATCTCCTGCAAAAAATATGTAAAATACAGATATTTACATAAATTTATTTTTTCTAACCTAACTTTGTACAAAAAATTCAAAAGTTAGTCGATTAGGTAAAATACTGAAATAATTAATTAATATTAAAAAATTAATATTAAAAAATATTATTTATTCAACTCGCGTGAGTAATATGTAATTTCGGGGCCCTGCTAAATTCGGGAGAAATAATAAATTACTTCATGTTGACGCGTAGAGTGCTAATAATGAGCCGTACTGTGCGGTAATGAATTTTCTGGACCAATAGAAACCCAGTAGTAAGCCCAAGCGTGCAATAATGAAAAAAAACTGCACTGCTTCTGGACCAATAGGACCGTGGTAGGCGGTATTGTATATATGAAAACAGCATCGCAATTCAACGAAAGTCATGGCCATCTTGTATGCATCGAGGACGGTGTGTACGTCAATCAATGAAGTGATTTATTATTTTTCCCTCTTTTATCAGGGCCCCGATTACATATTGCTCGTGTTAGTTGAATAAAATATTATGTGCGACCATTGATCGAAGGAGAATATTCCACTCGCGTGTTACCGCACTCGCTAAGATCGTGCGGCAAATTTCACGCTCATGGAATCTTCTCCTTCTCTCACTAGTCCCACAATATACTATTATTTATGCCTTTATGAAAATAATTTATTGATACCATCGACTTATAATCTTTTGTAAAAAATTATTCTGAAAAAGTTCCGATTTAGAATTCGACTTACTTTTGATTGGGACTGTAACGCATCAACCTCCTTAAAGATTTAAGTACGATTTAAACTATGAAATCTTAACTCACCATTATCTGCAAAAAACTCACCAAAATTAACTAGAATTGATATATAACTCAAAAACAAAAAAAAATGGATTTATCGGGTTTTGCTTGTTTGCTCCTCATTTATTTTAGAGGGTATCAAGCAGCGTTGCCAGTTTTTTTTTGCCAAGTCGGGATTTTGGAACTCTTTGAGTGAAAACAGCGGGATTCTTTCGTCGAAAGCGGGACATAGTAAAAAAACGTATATAATCAGAAGTTTTCAAATACCTATTTATCTTTTTATTTGAATTAAAATTACGTTTACGTGACAATAGATAGCAAAAATAGACATAGAAAATGTATTAAAAATATAATATTTTAAATCAGATTTATTCTATCGTTAAATAGTTGAGTCTAATTCGTCTTCAGAATAAAAAAAAAAAAACAGAAATCAAAATCAAAAAAGTTTTATTCATTAGAAAATTATGGCGTTTCAAACAATAGTCTGTGGAGTGAGTGTTACAAATTGCAACATATAAGAGAATAATTATTTATAAGAATTACTTATTCATGATATTTCTGTGTAGATTTAACTTCTTTTAAAGTTATTCCCGAAAAGCGGGACTGAGCCTGTCCCGCGCGGGACATTTAATTTTGATTTAAAAATCGGGACGTCCCGCCAAAATCGGGACGTCTGGCAACGCTGGTATCAAGTAACAAGCCGACACGTCATAATAGGTTCGCTCCGAACACCTCCTCTTCTAACAGCTGTATCTTTCCAACAACTTCCAATATTATAAAATCATTTTACCAACATATTCTAAACATGTTTAGGAATCAATTTATGCAACAAAAAAACATCGTTTTTTTCAACCTATAATGGGGTGACCCCCTTAACTTAAAAAGCTTCTTTACCTATTTTATATTTTCTTGTTTGTTTAATTATAGCATAAATCCATCGAGTTTTAAAACAAAACGCATCAACAAATTATAATGAATAAGTGCCCCTACTTATTTGACTAATACCCACACGGGAATATATTCTGAAATATTGATATGCTTGCATTTCAATGCGAATTTCATTTAAAAAAGAATGCCGACGAAAAAACTCAGTGGTGTACGCAATAAACATATCACCAGACCGTAGACCGACCACGATTATATTAAAGCCATTTGTCAAAGGGTAATCTGTAGGACGATGGCGCTATAGGTACACGATGTAAATTTTATATACGAGATGTTCTTCATAAAATATTCAGCTTGTCGACATCTTGTTTACACTAATATGAATTGATTTTTAAAATGAATTTTATTATCTCTGTATTTACATTTTAATTTATTTTTTTTAAATAATATTTGGGGACGTTCATTATTTACATGGGTGTCAAATGGGGGGAAGGGTCCGTCAACATCTCAGCAAATCTCATTTAAAAGGAACGGCGGTTAATGAAAATCCCACGTTAACTTTTTCGTTATAGTGCACCTTAAACTCACCTCTTATTTCATACTAGCTGCTCCCCGCGGCTTTGCCCGCGGTTGAGATGAAACGCGACAAAATTTTTGTTGATTTCGCAGAGTTTACGAAAAGAATTCCCTATTTTTTATTTTTATTATTTTAGTCTAAGTTACTCCTTATAATATTAGCTATTGGCCAGTGAAAGTCCCGTTAAAATCGATCCAGTCGTTTCGGAGATTCGCCAGAACAAACAGACAGACAGAGAGACAAAAACTTTAAAAATTGTTTTTTTGTTATAAGTACCATATATACTTCCATATGCATTTAGTAAAAAGCTATTATTTTGACATTACAAACAGACACATCAATTTTATTTTTCTGTTTAGATAAAAAATGTAGTACTTACACAGAAGACATTTCTATTAACGCTTGTATTTAGTGGTATAAAGCAAAATACATAAAAATATCAAATAAATTCAATTACTTAAAAATTATAGTGTAAATGTTACGTGAGGTGGAGGGGGGTTCAAAAGGAATCCAATAAACCTAAAAAGTCCAGGGCCGAACAATGCGCGAGCTTCAGACGTCGGCAATCATGGATTTCCACTGTTCGCGGTTATCTGCAATTCTTAAAATGTCTAATGAGTCTATATTAGTTATTAAACTTTTTAGAAATATAAGTCTATTTACAAATATTAAGATCACTGTGGTTGAAACAAAAATAAAAAAATAAAGAATAGTTACAGGCGCGGTCGCAGCCTGAAATTTTGGACGGGGTCACTTACTACACTAATAAAAAATAGGTATCTGGAATAAAATAAACATTATTGCACAAGACACAATTTTATTTTATACATTACCTATAAAACAAATACATATGGAAGTCGTCTTTTTGTATTTGTTAGGGGATAGCTAAAAATTTCCTTTTATTATTTGGCAAATTTTTGAGACTTTTCAATTTGACCTTAGATTTTAGGGGGGGGGGTTACATTTACATTTACATTTCGGGAGCTATGCTCTCATCTTCAGCAAACACTAACTCAATGTGTACTATATGTACATCCGCTAATATAACTGTTGTGGTAAGAAGTAACTAGTTAGTCTTTATTTCTTTATAAAACTATTTATACCACTATTTTTTCCACTAATTTAAAAATTTTAAAAAGAATATAAAATACCTATTATAGCCCAGTACGTGGGGATTTTTTGAATGCAAAAGGTGGGGTAGTAGTGATTTTTTAGTATGTTGTTAAGCTTGGGGCCCTAATGAAAAATCCAAGTTTTCGACCTCGAGGCGCATGCGCTCGAGCCGCCATCTTGGATTTTAGGTACAAAAGTTTAGTTTTTTGATAATAACTCAAAAACGGTGGCTTTCACCACAAAAGATGTTCTATACAAAGTTAAAGAGGACAAATTTTCCTGTATTTGGTTTATGAAATTTTTTTTGTAGCACACATATGTTAGGAGTTACAGCTCCGTGAAGTTGCACTATTTGAAAAAAAATGCGGAAACTTCATTTTGGTTGAGTTTTATTTTATTATTCTTATTATATATCATTATATTTGTACGTAATTATAAAAAAACTAAAAGGAACTTGAATATTATCATTTAACAGTATTATACTTATCGTAAACAAAGTTAAAGGCAAAAAGTATATCGCATTTTTTTTTTATTTAAGAATAGTAAATTATGATTTTAGAGCGTTACAAAAATTAATTTCTACTACATTTTGCTACGTGTCGATGGTCCGGGTTAGTTATTGTTGATGTCCTGGTCGTAGTTTTGGTCCGTAGCCTGAAAAATGTCGTCATCCTCGTCCTCGCTTTCAATGCTGATTTGCGACGCTACTTGAGGTTCATTATCGTTTTTACGACAATACGCGGCGATCAGTTTTTCATTAATATAATTTTTTTGACATGCGCCATGCACAGTTACAGAAGATAGTGTTCTCAAAATGCGCGTATGTGCGCGATTACCTCGTAACTCACTCGATTTTAAAAGTGTCCTTACACCTCTTTCCTTTACAACGACAACGTCACGTTCACTTAAAGTTTTCTCACAAATAAAGCACAAATGAACTTGGGGATTTTCCATAATAGATAGATAGATAGACAATTTATTTGTGAAGCTATATATACAATATGGATACAAAACGTCATATGCAATACATAAAATATAAAGTGCTAAAATAACTAAAAATAATTAAAACTCACTAAAAATATATCCTTGCAATTTATACACCGGCTTTTTAACAAGCATGTTTTTTAATTCTTTTTTAAATGGTTTTATTTCTATTATATTTTTAAGTCTTTCCGGTAATGTATTATATATGTCAACACCTGCAATTGATGGCGAGACTTACAGCAAAACGTTTTTGAAAAATTCGGTTTATATAAGTAACTTGCTCTGGCGGGTTTTTCGGCAACATACAGTGGCCCGTTTATAACCATTTATATGCATAGAGTTTACTGTATTATCTGTCATCCATTTTTCAGAAAAACACAGTATTGTTGGGTTCTGCTGATAACAGCAAGCTAGACAATAAGCACACTGACGCATACAGACTTTCTCAATACCTACAGTAGCTGTTCTCTCGCCACCTGCCTATCCGTTAAGGTTTAGGGCAACCTATTAATATAAAATTAAAGTAATCTCTTTAAAAATTATTTCAATATTATTGGCATTTGTTTAAATTATTTATTTTAGTTATTAACAGCCAAATAACAAAATATAATACTTTTTTTTCAAATAGTGCAACTTCACGGAGCTGTAATTCCTAACGTACGTGTGCTACAAAAAAAATGTATTAAACCAAATGTTGGAAATTTTGTCCTCTTAAACTTTGTATAGAACATCTTTTGTCGTGAAAGCCACCGTTTTTGAGTTATTATCAAAAAACCAAATTTTTGTACCTAAAATCCAAGATGGCGACTCGAGCGCATGCGCCTCGAGGTCGAAAACTTGGATTTTTTATTAAGGCCCCAAGCCTAACAACATACTAAAAAATCACTACTACCCCACCTTTTGCATTCAAACACCCCTTATTGATACCCACGTACTGGACTATTAGATATAATACAAAAAACTTCTAATAATCTTATCACATTTTCACGAGAAAATTCTACGGCGCTCACCCAAACAACGCCTCTCTGTTTTTTTTTATAGATTCATCTACAATTTTTAGTCAACAATTACCTTAGATAAGATAAGATTTACTGTCACATTATAAAAGTAAGTTACAATTTTACATATTTTTATATACTGGTTCCTTACTAATTACCCTGTGGAATAACGCTGATGACCTCAGCTGTTGAGCGTCTATAATTCTCTCTCTCTCTCTCCCAGTACAGTGGAATAAGCTTAATGCTAACTTGAATGTTGTTTATTAGTAGTTTTATGCGTTACCATTATTTTTATTTTTGTATACATAGGGAAAAGTTTAAAAAAAAAACCTACGATAATATTGAATATAATTAGCTATTAACAATTACCTTAATTTTATCCAAAGAACGACAAGAAACTATGATTTTTGTCGAATTATCTCAAACTGATTACGATTAATCTGTATAGTTTAAAATACCTGCCCGATAGCCGATACCCTGTATCCAGAGAAGTCCAGCACACGTAGGTACGTACCTACATTCATTCATTCATACGCAAAGAATGAAAATGCATAGCAAAGTGGGGAAAAAATAACGATAATTTATAGTCGTGGTAAAGGGTAAAACCACCCACTTCAGCTGCTCGCCTTGCATGGTCCGGCCAGTCGTGCAAATATGTACACTACTTGCTTGCAGGGCTTCTACTCGCAGTCATCCAGCGGCGTGTTTTTATTTTTACCGCCTTAAAATAAAATTTAGTCCAAGCATAGATATTGTAGTGACAAATTTGAACTTAATACTGTTAAGTTCCCAGTAGGTACATTGTATTAGACCCGAACATCGAAATCAAAAACTTTAACTTTGTATGTTTCATGGTCACTACACTATTTTAAAATTATTTTTAAAAATCTCTCTCTCTCTCTGTCTGTGTGTGTGTGCACGTTCTTTCTAAGACAAAATCTCAAAAATAAAAAATGATATCGACTACGTTAGGGTGCCAATCGACGCGTATTAACCTAAATATAATCTAAAAGGAATTTTTTCAGAATCGGTCCAGTCGTTCTGTTTTTTTAACAAAAAAAGACACCAAAAAAAATCAATTTTACACAATATCTTGCGAACAAAAATTGATATTGACTTTGTTAGGGTGCCAATGGAAAATTATAGACGTCAGTATGGTCTAAAGAAATTTTATCGAAATCGGTCAAGCCGTTTTTTATTTAAAAAAATTGCACAAAAGTGTATTTTAGAATATTTTGAAAAATATTTCTCGAGTGTAATCTGTCAAATGCCTACATATTTAATATTCAGTATTGATCATATCTAAGGTTGCAACGATTATCGATAATATCGAAACGAAAATATCGATATTTATAGCGACATAGGTGTTTACATTTCAGATATGATCGATATTATGGCATACAAAAATCGGAGAGTAAATGTGACAAAGAATTTCGAATTTCGCGGTTATTAACTTCCCGCTTTAAAAAAAAAAAAATTTTTTTTTTTTTTTTTTGTAAAAATCGGGAAGTTATTGGTTTCACCCCGATTTTCGAAAATCGAGTTTTCGCCAGATCTCGACGTTTTGAGGTCCTAGGAAGCTATTGAAACTATTTTGGCGATGATGTCCGTAGGGCTGTATGTATGTGTGTGTGTGTGTGTGTGTGTGTGTGTGTATGTATGTATGTAAACCTTTTATATCTTTTGAACGGAGTGTCCGACTGAAACGCGGTTTGCGGCATCTGACGTGATCTTGGTGAACTTAGACTTCCTGAAAATTTGAAACGATTCGGCCCAAAAAATTTTGAGAAATCTTAAAAAAACAAGTGTCAAAAATTTTTAAAAATTTGTTTTTGTAAAAAATTTTCTAAACTACTAAACCGATTAATTCCAAAAACTAATCAGCTCTTCTCCTTAACAAACTGCGTCGATTTCCGCAAACCGCATCAAAATCGGTTCATTTGTTCACGAGAAACCGTGAACGAAAAAATCGTAAGAAAGTGTTTTTTTAAAATGACTCTTAAAATTGTTATCAGATTGATTTTTTTGTAATAAATTACTTTCTTAAGCTAAAAAAACTGCGTCGATCGCCGCAAACCATATTAAAATTGGTTAATTTGTTCATGAGATAACGTGAACGAAAAATTAGGAAAAAAGTAATTTTTTAAAATTACTCGTAAAATTCTTATCAAATCGAGTTTTTTGTAATGATTTACTTTCTTAGGTTAAAAAAACTGCGTCGATTGCAGCAAACCGCATCAAAATCGGCTCATTTGTTCACAAGATATCGTGAACGAAAAATTTTTAAAAAGTGTTTTTTTTAAATTGCTCGTAAAATTCCTATGAGATCGATTTTTCTGTATTAAATTATTTTTTAAGGTTAAAAAATTGCGTCGACTGCCGCAAATCGCATCAAAATCGGTTCATTTGTTCATGAGATATCGTGAACGAAAATTTCGTAACAAAGTGTTTTTTTTTGAGCTCGAAGAGCTAAAAAATAAACTTCTTGCTATATTTGATATATTTTTGAGCGTTTTGAACACAAAAATAGCGGGAAGTTACAGGGATGGCCTGCAGGGTCAAACTACTTTTCAAATTTTTTTTCTTTGTATAGCGCGATGCGAGTGTGCGACTGGAGCGTGTCGTTACTTGTTTGTTTTTTGTGTTCAGTTAATTAAAAAAATATATCGATATTGAAAGGGTTTATATTATCGAATATCGATATCGATTCGATGTCGATATAAATATCGATATATTTATCGATATATTTATCGATATATTTATCGATATTAAAATCATTTTGCATCCCTAATCATACCGGAAAGTTGGTCTTGTAGACGTCAAGACAGACTAGTAGAGTCCCAATATGACCCACATCAAAACTTGTGGTTTTATTTTTACGACACAAAAGGATCTACAAAAGCGACACTCACTGTCAGTCTTTAATATTGTTTTAAGGTAAACCGAATAAGTATTTATTTGATATACAAATTTTTATAAAAAAATGTTTTTTTTTAATTTTAAGTGTATGGTTTAGATGTGTAGAGTTTAATTTATTTGTTATAGGTCCTGATGTTCTAGTGAATAAAAATTGTTTTTATATTTAGCCTTGTATCGCGTATAATTTATCATTTAATATTGCAGTATACAAAATTCTATGATTTTGAAAAGCTGGGATAAAATAGATTCATGAGATTTGTAAACCGAATTTATATTTTGAGTTTTTTTTTTAAAACAGCCACAGAATAATATAATAATTTCAACAGCGAAAAGTGTTTTTGTGGGGTACGTCTATGAATCTTCAGCACAATGAAATTTACATACAGCGTGTCCACGCAAAAACTTTCCATACATTAATTTTTTATTTTTCTTTGCTTTCTGAGTAAAACATTCACAGCCTCGGGGAGTTGGTTAACCGATAAGGAGACAATTTGGTATGGATGTCGAATCGTTGTACTGCCTTCCGTAGCACAATATATTTTTTTCAACGAATTGAAAAGGGAAAGTTCATTTTAAGCATTTTTGTAATTAAGTACTAGGCTAATCTGAATTCCTTCAGAAATATCAGAGATCAAAATTGAAAAAATTGCGATTTTTTACGTTTTGCAAAAAATCTAGGTGATGCAATTTTATTGAATTTCTCAATTATTTATCAATAAATCTTACGAACCTCCAAATTCACATCAGTGGCAAGAAACACAAAAACTAAACAGCTTTAGGACTTTCAATATAGGGAATGATTTTTGAAATGTCTATAAAATCTAAGTGTCGATTATTTTCCAGTTTTGATCTGAAATATTTCAGAAGCCCAATTCACATTAACCAGGAGTTTTATTTTATAAAAATTTTCAAAACGAAATTAACCTTCTAATTTTGTCGAAAGGAGATGTAGAGTGTCAGTTAATAACACAGTTCTGTGCGTTGAAAGCACTTAAGTCAGATAGTGTTCCCCTATCGACTACCCAAAACCCCCAAAGATTTCAATTTTTAACTCAGAAGTTAGAAAAATGAAACGCATGGAAATATTTCGCTTGTGCCCATATTCACCGAACACTATTAAAGACAGAAATTAATAACCTTGAAACAAATTTTTACTTCAATTAAAATTTACTTTCATCAAGCAATATATCTGTTAGAATAGTTACTTGTAGAATGAAAATATACTGCACTATACACCTTGCTCTTTTTGTTGAATATTTTGACGTTCACCCAAAAATCCGACCGATGGCGTTAGTGTAAACGTAAAAAAAAAACACTCACAAAATAATATAGTTTTATCTGCACACAAAAGTTCCACTAACTTAAATGTTTTACAACTATAGGGCCATTTCACAAAAGGTTAATAAACAACACATAAATAAATTCACAAGAGCAAACTGTAGATACAATACTTTATAATACGTTTATAGGTTAGGTATTATGATCTATATGGAAGCCATTATTATTTTATCAGGCAAATCAGAATTTGGACAGAATAGATTTATATCTGCAGTAAGCATAATTATGCTTAGAGAATTGCATTATCGCTATTTATTCGGAGGAATAGCTACCTGAAGAACAAATGAACCGAATAAATAACTATACTCACTTTCGGTTAATATGGTCATTAGACAAGCCGTGTATCCTCATTCACCTTGTAGCTATGATCACGCCATTAGAGAAAGAGAGAGTATTCACAAACATTCAGACTCTAAACCGAACTGGCGACGGCCAATTCATTTGCAAGTGGCAAAAGCGTTTTATAAAACTACTAGAATTTACTCTTAACAATTAAATTGTAGGTTATGTTCACATAGTGCCTATTCCCAAAATGGCATCATAAAATATGTGTTATATAAATAGATAGGTCTCCATTTTAGCTCACACTGTCATTCCAATTAGCGTCGGCTGCGCATTTTTTATCGCAGCAATGTGCTATTAGAACTATCTACTATTGGGTAGGCAAGATGAACTATAGTGGCTGCCAATCTATGTCTCTTTCTAACAACGCTGTTGGTTGTTTTCAGTTGCCTTCGAAGGTTCCCTGAACGCATTCTGTTTAGAAAAAGATATTTAAATAATGAAAAATGAGATTTCCTACTAAAAGAGAATTAATCAATTGAATGTGTAGAACGCATAACGCAGTATCTCGTGCTCGCGAGTCAAAATAATTACGATTCACAGCGTAAATCACCAATTTGGACAGTAAATTATTTGATTTGAAAAGAAAAAAGAGGATAATATATTTTCAGTGAGTGGTTTTAAGTAATATTTCAGTTTTTTTATATTTCTAATTTTTTATAATCTCTACTCTATACTAATACTAATGTACAATATTATAAAGAGAGAAAGTGCGAATTTTGTGAGTTTGTGTGTGTGCGTGGAGGGTAACCTCTGAAACTACTTATCTGATTTCAAATTTTCTCTCACCAATATTTAGAATGGACCCTCAGGATGAACATAGGCTATATATTATCGCGTTAAAATAACATCGCTTTTCGTGGAGACCAATTTTGCAACGTAATCTGGCAGTTGACGCGTGCAGTGTGACTGCTTCTGTAAGACCGCTAGTAATATAAATTAAAAAAAAGTGTTCTGTTAACGCGTGCGATACTGTCGGTAATAAAATAAGATAACTATTTTTACATTTCAACTGTGAGATGTGAACAAGGCTTTTTGTAAAAATACTTCAATTAGAAATCGAATTGAGTGCGTTTAAAAACAGAGTAAAATGTTATAAATGTTCGCTTGGAGAAGGGTAATGGCAAAAGGCTAATAGCCACCGGAATGCGTTTGGGAGTTAAAACAAGGACAGCAGGACACCGAGCGAGATTGATGGGTAGAGAAGAAACGGCGAGGGGGGGAGTCGTGGAAAGCGAATGGACAAGGACGCACATGCAAACAAATGCCGGGCTGTGCATATGTAATTAGTTACATACATTAAAAGTCCTTCGTACAACGCAAGCTAGCCAAAAATGTTCCTGCAACTTATTGTAAACTTAAGTTATAAAAACTCGGGTCGCAGTGCCAAACCCCGCCAAAAATATAGTGTATGTGCTTTTAAAGACAGTGTGGCTTTATTATGTAAACTATGACTTTGTTTTTGATCAAATATACTAAGGGGGGTTCACAAATTACGTGAGGCGTTTAGAAGGGGAGGGAGTCGAGCCGAACCTCACCCAATCGCAGGTGGGGAGAGAGGGGTCTCGGCAAATAAGACGTCTTTTTCCGTAAGAAACTGTAAAATTGCAAAAAAACTGGGTTAAATTAAGTTAAAAATGTTTCTCAACTAAAATATGGGTAATACATATATGCAAAAATATTTATCGCCGTTGTAGTGGATACATACATTAAGTAGGTTAAGTTACGTTAATAATATGTTTCTATGATTCTAGATTAGTTTTTTAAGAAATCTTTTAAATACTAGTCTTGGTAAATAAAATGAATTAGGCAAATTATATTTTTACCATTCCAACCCACAAATGGGGAAAGGTACTAGTTTAGGTCAAAAATCACTTTAAAAAAATGTTACAATATCTTTTTGTTTGAGGTCCTCCGAATCCAAAAAACATATTTTTGAAAAAACTCTGTGCGTGTGTTAGTCTGTTTGTCTGTGAACACGATACAGGTCAAACGGATGAGCGGATTGAAACCAAATTTTGGGAGGATGTTTGGTATGCAAATATGAAGAGCCCTATTGTTTTTGGGGAAAATCGGCGCATTCGCAGAAGAGATTATGCTATAACGGTTTTTTTTTATATAATAATGGTATACTTTTCATAACGGCCTATTATTCTATTTATTTTTTCAAAAAAGTGTCGTTAAATTTTTTTTTAAACTTTATAGTTTGGAAATATTTTGAAAATAAAAAAAAATCAGTCGGTCTTTTGTTTTATGGATCTGTCAGAAATAAACTAGTTCGGCATGCTTTAATTAATTTTTACATGACTTGGAACATATTATGTAGATTGTAGATAACCATGGCAACGAATAGCAAATATCATATTGAATACTAGCCATTACCCGCATCACCTCACACGATATCAAAAATTTTATTTTCGATATTATAATCAAATGCCAACATTTTTGAAGTTGGAATGGTACCATTGCCCAATTGGCTGGAATTTTTTTAAATAAATCAAACGCAATTAAGCACAGATTATTTACGTATCAATTAAAAATACGTGTTTTGAAAAATATCACGTGAGATTAGAGGGAGGGGGGTCGTCGAGCAAAATCTCACGACATCTTACCAAAGGGGGAAAAATCTCCAAATTTGCCTCACTAATTTGTGAACGCCCCCTAAAAAGGAAATTTTGTATGTTTGTTAGTCGCAGCAATCTCAAGCACTTGAATTTCTTTTTCTGTTTTCCCGAGTAGCGTAGGCTATATAATATTATTACGCTAAAATTCTAGTTTTCTAAGACAGCGGCACCGTAAAATAGAGGCCGTAATATAACCCATTTATTTCTATTTTTGTGTTACGTCATAAACCATCATATTACGACCGCTGTATTACAGTACCTACTACCGTTGTTTTAGAAAATCAGGGCTTAAAACAACACGGAGATGAGCAGTGAATGAAAATGTGAAGCAAGTCGATGATCTTGCGATTTCTAAGATAAGTTGGTGTATGCTGGTTAAACTAGTAGAGATACAGAAAAGTGATATATGAGTTTATTAAAAATTAAGCTTGCTATAAAAGAGACTATTTGTACAGCGTAAGCTGTAGCTACACTATAAAAGTCAAATATTACCACGAAGTCCCAGTCAGCAATTTTAGCTTTTAAATTGAAGGACATGCTGGCCTTTGCGGTTGACGGATTTTTTCACTTTTACAGAGTAGCTCACTGCTGTGAATTTTATACGGAACATTAGTGATTTATAAGTTTGAGCTTTATTTGGTAAAATTAAAAACTGCTTAAGATTCTTCATTAATTTTCGGAAATTTTTTAAACATTTCGGTTTTTATTGTTCTATTTTTTAATTTTTAATAAAGATTGCTCATTAACAAAAAATTTAAATATATCAAATTACTCTCAATTTGGAATGTTATTATTTCTTTTTTAACTTTTTTGAGACAGCGTCTATTTATTTATTACTGCAACAAAATATTGCCGTTGAGAATATTTCGAAGTAAAGCGACCCCCCGGTACCGACCTTCATAAGATGCTTCCATTTTGATGCGATCGTACCAACCTTACCTCTGCAGAAAATTGTCAAAGAAGCTAAAAAATAAACATCTCCCAAATGCGTTTCGTATTAATTAAGAAACAAATTATTTTGGAATTTTAAAAATAACTTTTATTTATTAAAATAAAATTATTTGCAAAATTGAAGTTCAAACCACGCTTTCAATAAAATTTAAAGGAACTTAAAAATTTGAAGCGTGACTCTGTTTATGAATATTTTAATCAACCTTGCGTTAAACTGATATATAAATGACCTTCGCTTTGATTAAAATTAAATGTGTTTACAGACAAGCATGACATACAAATTTTAACTATCCCGAATTGTCTCGCTTTTCCTAGTACCAAATATTATACAGAGTGTATCATAGGATTTAGAAATGAGAACATTGAAAATAAATGAGTGCGAGGTGTTTTTTTCTATAGTCTCAACCTTGTTCTTAACATCCTATATAGAACTATTTACTGTTGCGCTTTGTGGTTCTGGATAAACTGAATATTTTGTTAAAACTTTTTAAAAAAATTGAACCTCCTTCATTTAATACATACCTATGTACATAAAACGTGATAGTAATTAAATTGGTGCCGACCTCAAAATTTTGTTATTTTCAATTTTTTTTAAATTCTATATTTTAAATGTTTAGTGGTCTTTTTTAGTGTCTAATGCAACCGAAGAGCAACATTTACGCTAACTACAACTTTAGCAATATTTTTTTGATTTTTGTTAATTTTCTAAAAAAACTGCTGAACCGATTTTGCTAAAATTTATATGGTACCAACTTTGAGACACACTCTATTGAATAAAAAAAGAACCTTCGAAATCGGTTCACAGCCGGCAAATATGTCGACGGACAGACATACAAAAAAGAAAATATACAATCGAATAGCGAACCTTCTCCTTTTTTTGAAGTCGCTTAAAAATAGTTTTATCTTTAGAGTTTAGATTTTAGTAACGACTTTATTAGATAGAAAATTTCTCTGCTGTCTGTCGCGCTCTGTAAATGTTTAAACAGTAGATATTGATAGCTCCAAAGAACGAGGACATAGATACGCAATAAATAATGTGTTTATCTAACCATGCCCACATTAATAATTGTACTGACCAAATCAGACGCCCGTACACGCTAGGGCAGTCGTTCTTTAAGTGGAGTCGGCAGGATTGAAAAAAAACTTTATAGTTCATTTATTGTATGTTAAAAACGCTCGACAACTAATATATTGTTTAATTTGATGTCATTAGACGCCAATGCGTCTAATTTACACCGAATTAAATTAAATGACATCACGAAACATTTATCATCGGTGGTAGGATTCGAACCCACGACAGTTTGATGCAAAAGCCACCAGCTGTCATCTCATATGCAATAATAGAAATTTTTACCTTATGCTGATAATTAAGAATCTATATATAAATACGGGAAGAAAAAAAGAGTGTGGTACTGATTTGAGCGTGTTAATTCAGACGTGATGAAACGTATACATCGTTCTCTTCGTTTTAATGAAAGTGCACAATATATCACGATGTGTACGAATTAAAATCGATTCAGGAGAAATCCATATAATGACAAAAGAACCTCAATAACATTCAAACCTAAAAATTTAATGAATTACGGTCGAATTTCGATCACTAGGCGACTACTAGTTATTATAAAAGAAACTGAAATTTTAATATTTTGCGCTATTGCGTATTTCTTGTTTTAGCATAGAATTGAAGCACCGGTTCTTAACAGTAGTCGGCCATCTTTTAATAATTACAATAAAATTTGTAATTTAATTATTTTAAATCTATAGTTTCACCTTTTACTGTTAATACAAGTGATAAAATCTGGTGCGTGATTTGAAACATATTTTTTTTTTAATTTCTTTTCTCACCGATAGCTATTTATCGGTAAAATATGAAACAACGAATTCAAAATAATAACAGTCTTTTAATAAATATGTTATATAACACTCTATTTTCCCAATTATATAAATGTATAGGTACAGGTACAAGTGGTTGATCACAGGTGGGTGGTTTGAAATCGACACCTTTACCCTATTTTTGTGTAATTATTATAAAATCATCGTTCACACTAATAGTACCACTTTTAACTATCAAATTAAATTTTTGGAATTCCTGGTACCTATAGATGCTCACGTCATAGTTCATATTCTAGTTATAGTACAGTTATCAATTCGGGTAAGACTTATCGTAAAAATATTGTTTAACTTATGTTACGTTTATGAACTAAAATGTATATATTTTTAACTAATAAGAAAAATCGCAAGATTGTGGAAAAAAAATTAGATTTATTAATGTACGAAACGTCGTACATTTATAAATCTAATTTTTTGTCCACAATCCTGTGATATTTCTTATTAATTATTATCTCGATGTACACGATATCTAATATATATATTTTTAACAATTAAAACGTGACCTTGAGAACATTTCTTCAAAAGTCAGCATTACGCTGGGATGATTTTCTTTAAAATCTAATCAGATTTGGGCCGGCCGAACACGGGCAGCTCAAGCGAAACTGACTGCTTCAACCATCGACTGCATGACGAACTACAAATCTCCATAGGAAATATTCCACTGACATACATACGACCGCCCGAGCAGTCAGCAGCACGACGAAATTTCGTTACGTAGTTGCAAAACATTTATACTGACTACTCAAACGAAACGCTTATTCTTTCAGTGTCACAGGTCGTTCTTTTAATGAGATATTTTACCATTCCAACCCACAAGTGGGGAATGGTACTAGTTTAGGTCAAAAATCACTTTTCAAAAATTT
Source organism: Xanthostigma xanthostigma (assembly GCA_963575645.1). Taxonomy (NCBI): domain Eukaryota; kingdom Metazoa; phylum Arthropoda; class Insecta; order Raphidioptera; family Raphidiidae; genus Xanthostigma; species Xanthostigma xanthostigma. The sequence continues at coordinate 23,491,513 of OY754468.1, forward strand.
TACAATATCTTTCCGTTTTGAGGTCCCCCGAATCCAAAAAAACATAGTTTTCGAAAAACTCTGTGCGTCTGTTTGTCTGTGAACACGATACAGGTCAAACGGATGAGCGGATTGAAACCAAATTTTGGGAGGATGTTTGGTATGCAAATATGAAGAGCCCTATTGTTTATGGGGAAAACCGGCGCATGCGCAGAAAAGATATTATATGCTAAAACGAAGCGGTTTAAAGCGTCTGCTCGAGCGGTTGACAATGACTACTCGAGCGGTTCGTGTATGTTGTTCGACGATTAACAGCGCAAGCTGTCCGTGTACGACTAGTCTAGGGTAAAATACTGCTAAATACAACAAGCAAAACCATAGGTATATGTTTGAAGCAGTCAGCAAACGGTAACGAAACCGTCATCCGCATTCGCAGTAGGTAAAACGAGAATGTTTGTATCGGTTTTGGAATACGTTTTAGCTATCTGCGCATGACAGCCTAAAAGCCTAGCGCATTAATCGGGTCGCTACTTAAACATTACATTTTACTGCAACCGACTATTAATTTATATGTACAGTAGGCATCACAGTGTTAAAAGGATGTTTCGGATGGAGCGTCTGTTAGTTAAATCATGTCATTTGTATTATGAAGTTCTCATTATATTTCTGCTATCATATTATTGAATAAATCTTCAACTAAAAATAAAACCATTCTAGTTTTCCATTCGAGTGCAGAGAAGTTTTATGACGTTCCATTTAATAAACTGAAAACTCTTATAACAAACGGAAACAAAAATGATTGCGCAATTGATTTTATTGTTCTTTGTCGGCGTACTGTTGTTTTTGTACCTGTATATGACATGGAACTACAATAAATGGAAAAAGCTCAACATCCCACATGAAGAGCCACGTTTCATATTTGGAAACATTGGGCCAATAATCAAGATGCAAACGACTGAAGGTGAACTTGTTGAAAAACTATATCAGTAAGTGCATTCACAAAAAATATATATTATAGTAAAATAAAAATAGGTAAAAAACTTTTAAGTTAAACGCTTTTATTGTACAAACGATAACGCACTAAAAACTAGCAAATAAATTAAACTAAAATAAAATCGTGGGCGGATATTTAGTAAAATACCTTCATTTGTTTGAGATTGGAAATCATATTTAGCTTTCGACTGTCTTCTTCGACCATAATGTAACTATAAATGCCTCCCACTATTTTATTTTAGTTTAATCAAAGCCGTCTATGGTGACTCATATTTATTTTCTAGTATTTAGTACATTATCGTTTGTACAATAAAAACGTTTAAATTAAAAGCTATATTTACCTATTTTTATTAAGTTTTTAATGTGGTTTATTAAAAGTGCGATTTGCGACCGGATGAAAGTCGGACCGGTCAGTTAGCTACTATAATATTGTATTATCATCGGAACTACATACGCGTGCAAAATTTCAACTCAATCGGATAACGGGAAGTAGTTGAAAAAACTGTCCCAAGATTTGAAGCAAAGAAATACAGAAACAAAAATATAAAGAAATATACGGAGTCAAGCTAAATAATAAAAGCGTTTAAAAACTTGATTATCCAAAGTTGCTTTGGAATGACAACCCTGTTTCATTCAAACAAGACATCGCTCGCTCTCTCGGTCGGTCTAATTCAACCTAAACCCACGCACTTCACTCGAATTATCAGAAAATACTAATAATTCTGGATGTTGTTTTTCAGTTACGTCAGTAATTTTTATGGATACCATATATTTTAGTATTACAACAAAATAAACATTATTTTGATTGTTGTGTTACAGTAAATTCGATGGATATTTGTATTTTGGATTTTACTACATGCGCAAACCATTAATTGTATTGCGTGACCCTGGTCTTATTGAAACCGTATTAGTAAAAGAATTTTCATCATTTCACGATAATGATTTTGATGCAGACGAAAAAACTGATCCAATAGCTGCAAAAAATCCTTTCGTATTAAAAGGCGACAAGTGGAAAGTTGTAAGGAATCAGATCATCTCAACGTTTACACCAGGAAAAGTAGGTACTAACTACTATGAAGTACAATATTTGTTGAAACTATAAACTTAATTTGACCTGGCACATCTTTTCCACGTAATTATTTATATCAAGATTACAAGTTTTTTGTTGTTAAGAGCATTGGATACCTACAAATACCCCCTGCATTCTTCATCTCAAATCCTTTTTACTCGGCTAAAAACGGTGACCACTCTCCCGACGTTATATTTAAGCTCAACGGTTTGGGTAAATCTAAAATGAAGGACCAAGCATCACATCCGAGTTTTTGGAAAAAAAGTTATGACTACGTGTGAAAGATTACGTAATTAGTGTGCTTTTTTTGTGAAAATTGAAAATTTGTCTAGGATTTTTTTAGCTTGTAGCATCTATCCTTCATCTGGCGTTTACCTAAACAATTTTACTTTAAAAATTTGAGATGAAGAGTGCAGGAGCAGGTAGGTATATCCAATGCTCTTAATACAATTAGTATCTTATAATTGCTGAAACTTGTTACCACGTGAAAGAAATATTTTAATCTTGATGGGTGGATATTATCTGGTTCGGGACAACAACCATTAGTTGAACTTCGTCAAAATAAAAATTATAATATTATTTTCTGTTTGATAAAATTATTTCTCCGACCGCAAGACAGATTGTCACTATTTTTTTAGATGAAGGCGATGGTACCGTTAATAGCAGAAGAATGCAACAAACTCGCCGACTACTTACTGACCAATCCTGAAGCAAGCGAACCCAACGGCATAGACGTCAAGGACGTTTGCATGAAATATACGGTTGGCAATGTGGCTTCGTGTGCTTTCGGTATCGACGCTGAAACATTCACAAATTCAAACTCAGAATTCGCAAAGAATTCTCAAATATTTGATTTAAGTCCTACGGCACTTATGAAATTCATGGCTATTTTATATTTACCATTTTTAGCAAAAGTCTTACGCATACCGTAAGTATTCCATCTTGTAGACTAATAATGGTAGTATATAGATTATAGAGTACTGTGTCAAAAATCATTCCCTATAACCAAATTAGTATCTATATTTATAGAAGGCTTCCGTTTAGAATATCTTGATCAATCTCGTCTGAATATTTCAGTATACAATTTCGGGTAGAGTACGATAACTCAATGTGCAAAATGTTCATTGGAAATACAGAATTATTATTTTATGTAACATATAACAGTGTTATTAGCCGTTTTAAGTGCGGGAAATTGATTTTTATAAATTAATTTTTTTGCGCAGTGAAAAAAGGGAAGCGTCTGGGGGGAGTTCTTTAAAAACAATAACGGGGTCGTGTTGATGCGATGGCGTTTTTTTTGCGCAGTGAAAGAGAGAGGGCGTTTGGGGGGAGTTCTTTAAAAACAATTACGGGGCCGTGTATACAATGTGAGATAGTAATACAGAAATTCTACCCCAGTTACTATGACGTGTATATGTGATTTATAATAAAATTGGTTAGATTAAAAAAATTACAGTGAAAGACGAAAAAGTTTTTGAGGAAATTTGTGAATAATTCGCAAAAAGCGTACTGCAAACTTTAATTATTTCGATTTCGCGAAAACTAATAATCCGACAGCACCACCTTTGACACATATAAAGAACATTATAACCCCTACTTTATCCCAAAATTTTAGCGCTCCAGCTCAAAAAATTTTGGAGCTATGAATTTTCGAAAAAACGCCTCTTTTTCAGGTTTTTCCTAAATTTTTCAGGACCTAATTATCCGATTGACATTCGACCTCTCATTCTGTAGATATTTTAATTCTCTACAAACCATTTCATTAGGCCATTCCGATTGATCCATTAGTTTCAAAGTTACAAGCAAAAAAAGACAAAAATCGCGTTTTTTTGTAACAAACTGTTGATAACTAACTAATGGACCGGAAACTCGAGTGAAAAACATTACCTATTCATCTGCTTATTATCTTTTATATCATCGCAAAATCGGTTTGCTACTAGTCTTTATGTCAAGCAAAAATGCTCTACAGCTTGGTCTAGGTACTAGACCCTACCATTTTTTATACAGTAGCAAAAATAATTAGCATTTTATTCCACAAATATAATTTCATAGTAAGTAGTGAATATCTGTTACTAGTCACGTGTTGTCATAACGTTACAGAGTTATACAGAAATAAAATTCCATAGCCCGATAATGAGAAACGGAATGTTTTACTGTATGGCTTCGCAACGATATGACATTATTCACTACTTAGACCTTATGCACACAGAGCTATTAAAAAAAGCGGGACTGGTTGAAATTACTAACCGATTACTAACTCAGTAGCTCTGCACATGTGTTAGTAAACGAAATCGGTAATTCCGTTTGTTCTTTTGAGTAGCTCCGTATCCTAGGGTCTTACAGTGAAATTATATTTGTGAAATAAAGTATTCATTAGATTAGCACAGCTATTTCTACTTTCTTCTTACGATAAATAAGTTAATATTAATAATACAAATCTTACAGATTTTTCAAAGAAGACTCGGTAAATTTTTTTAGACGGATGGTAAAAGAAAACCTCAAATATAGAGAAGACCACAAGGTTGTCAGAAATGATTTCATGAGTATCATGATCAAACTGAGAGAAAAAAATACTGATTTTGGTAAGATATTTTTTTTAAATCAGTTTAAAAATAGTTTTCTGAAATGTGTAAACCACATTCGATATCCGTTGCATCTCCAAAATCAACAACAGATTGTCCCAGCAGTGTTTCTAGCCTCGTGTGCAGCGGCTTTAAGACTAGGATTGCATCGATAATATCGGTCAACCGATAATATCGACATTTATATAGATATATATTAAAATTCCCGATATGATATTATCGATATTATGACATAAAAATCTCAAACACTAAATGTGACTTAAAGAATATCGAATTTTTGTGTGTCTTGGTTGAAGGTTGATAGCGTGATGCGAGTGTGCGACTGGAGCTTTTTATTACTTGTTTGTTTCTTTGATCAGTTAATTAAAAATATATCGTATTGAAAGGGTCGATATTATCGATTCTCGATATCGGCCTGGTGTCGATATAAATGTCGATATATTTATCGATATTAAAGTCATTTTGCATCCCTACTTAAGACTATTGCCAAATCAGATTTTTTGACAATCCTTTCTGCAACCCAGCATTAGTAAAAGCCAACTCTAGGTCTAAAACAAGTAACTTTCATATTTAATGATTTTAGATAATTTCCTGCGCAAAAGCAAATTATAAAAGTTCGACATTTTAACTCATCAGTGTCTATTCCATCCGTGAAGAAAATAATAGATACTATTAAATAAAATGAGCTCATTATAATTTTTATAGATTTCAATGAAGAACACATGGTGTCACACGTGATGTCGTTTTTCACCGACGGCACGGAGACCAGCTCTATAACACTTAGCAATGTGATGTACATGTTGGCGAAACATCGTCCCGAGTTCGACAAACTGCGCGCCGAAGTTGACCGGGTGCTCGCTTCAAACGGCGGACAACTGACCTACGACGCTCTACAAGATATGAAATATATGGACTACGTCATAATGGGTTTGTAAAAATGTAAAAATATTTGTTCAAAATTAAACAGACGAATAAATTAATTAATACAATAATTTCTTTACAAAGAGATTTTTTACTTATAGGATTTGAAACGAAAAACGTGGGGCACATGCGACAGATATATAAGAGGTATAAAGAGTAGCTCTTCTCTCTATACTTCTTATATAACTGTCGCATGTGCCCCGGTTTTTCGCTTCAAATCCTATAAGTAAAAAATCTGTCTGTAAAGAAATGATTTTATATAAATAGATTTATTTCATTGATAGCTCTATTAATAAAAAAATCTATTTACGACATAAAACAAGTACGTGCCCCACGCTTTTCGTTTCAAAATCCTATACAAGTTAAAAAATTATTTTATACTTTTTAGTTCGTTTTAAAAACGTGGTATATTCAATTTTTTTAATTTATTTCATTATTTTAAATTCAAATTTTAGTTTTTACATTACACACGAAATTGTACACAAAAAATTAACTATTAAATTGTATAATTATGTAGAATTGAAGTAAAAATTCTTTTGGGACAGTAGGTTAAAATCGATTCATGAGATTAAAAATGTTACGAAACGTTCACCGTATCTTATAAAAACCTGATGTGGAACATTAAGCGACGAGCTAGAGCGATTACTTTACGAGTCAGTCGCTCTATCTCGCCGCCAACTTAAAAATACTTAAAAAAAAAAAACAAAAAAAAAAAAATACTGGCATCAACCACCGAGATCAAACTTACGCCATTGTTATTTTTGTTTTTTTTTTTACAATAATTATACCAGTTATATGTGCTGTGTGTATAGAATACCCAGTCTCTTTTTTCTCTTTTTTTATTAAAAAAATGAATTTTGGTTTTCTTTACAATTTCCAGAGAGTTCAAGACTTTTTCCAGCTGGAGGAAATCTACGTAAACGATGCACCCAGGACTTCTACTTACCAAATTTCAATGGCAGCGGTCCTGATTTATTGGTCAAGAAAGGAGAAACAGTGAAAATACCACTGTTATCCCTGCACAGAGATCCAAAACATTTCCCAAATCCAGAGAAATTTGATCCAGATAGATTTTCCGAAGAAAGAAAACACACAATTGTCAAATGTACATTCCTTCCTTTCGGTGAAGGGCCCAGGCAATGTTTAGGTTAGTAAAATATAATATAGGTACAGTATACAGGGTGTACCATTAAGAATGGGACATAGAACAACCGCAGATTCTCCAATTCAAAATAAAACGATTAAGCGAAATATGCTTAGATAAAATGTTACTCGTTCTACCAGTGGCATACGGCAGGAGTAAGTAATGCTTGTACCCCTTCTAAATGTTACGCCGCTGTCTAAATTTTAATTTTGACTATAATTTTATTTTTTTTGATATTTTCTAAGTCAATAATGTACACTTGTTAGTTTATTGTAAAGTCATTGGTTTTCGAGATATTCGCAGTTAAAGATAGATAGACATGTACTTTTTATTTGTATTATTTATTAATAATATTCATTTTTACAATTTTGTCTTAAAAAAACTGCGAATATCTCGAAAACCAATGACTTTACAACAAACTAACAAGTGTACATTATTGACTTAGAAAATATCAAAAAAATTACAATTATAGTCAAAATTAAAATTTAGACAGCGGCGTAACATTTAGAAGGGGTACAAGCATTACTTACTCCTGCCGTACGCCACTGGTAGAGCGTACTGAACCCATTTTTTTTTTATTGTTATGTGCATTTTATGATATTTAACAAGTGTGCCGATTTGAGTAAAATTATACGGTGTATTAAAAAAAATATGGACATTAATAATTTTTCAGTTTTCAACTTCAACACCCCCGTATTTCGGAAACGAGTAACATTTTATCTAAGCATATTTCGCTTAATCGTTTTATTTTGAATTGGAGAATCTGCGGTTGTTCTATGTCCCATTCTTAATGGAACACCCTGTATATATTTATTTTTGAAATCAAGTAAATATGTACATATGTCAAAGATGGACGCGTAACTGTGAAAATGTATATTAATTTTTTAATTCTACTTAATTAATTTTCTCTCTTGCGAAAATTTGTTAATAAAATACCTTGCGTGTATTACAGGTCAGAGGTTCGCTGTGGTTCAAATGAAGGCTGCTTTAGCAACGGTTATCTCAAAGTTTGATTTAAAAGTAAGTCCAAAAATGAAAGAGCCAGCGCGATTTGACCCGAAATCCGGTATATTTCTTGTAATTGAAGGTGGCGTTTGGCTGAGTTTTCATCCAAGAAAAACAGAATAATACGATTGCACTTAATATTTTTTATTATACCTGAAAATTATAATTGATTTTAGCTCAAGTGCAAAATATTTTATTTTTATTAGTAATTGATATAAAAAAAGTTGTAACAAATACCTATAAGATATTTTAATAAGTGGAAAAAATGTTATATACGCAATAATATATTTACTAAATATTGTACACCTTATTAAATATAAAATGAATGCTAATTAAAGAAAATAGAAGTATTAATATTTTATTAAATTTCATCATTGAATGCTCTCTATCACTAACAACCAAAGAGACAAAAATAGTTGACAAATCCAAAAGTGCAATACCGCAAGTTTTCCACTGTACCTATAATAAAAATAAAAAAAAATCAATTGAAAAAATATTTTTAAAAAATTAAAAAATTTAAATATATAAATAATTAAAAATTGAAAAAAAATCCGACCAAAATTGCGATCTGTAGAGCTCGGACGTAAGTACATACGTACAGACCAACCGACAACTGCTATTCGAGATTTTCAATTACAATTTTAGGACTAATTATGAAGCGGAATCAATCTAAAAATGGTTCCGTTTTATAGAACAGAATATCCTCTTTTTAAAAGGCTACAATTTGAATAGATTTCGTGTAAATTAACCTAGATATAACTTCTTGTATGAACGAAAGTTAGCTCTGAAGCGCAAAGCGATAATAGAGCACATAGATACCGCAAGTTTAGCAATATGTGCAATTAATAATGTGTGCTTCTTATTCTAATTCCAATTTAAAGAGCGCGTCTACCAATTACTTTTCAAAAGTTCTGAATGAATGAATAAAGTTTCGCGAGGGAGGGGGCTAAACCCCTCTTAACATAAAATTTCAGTGAAAAATAGATTAAGGCAATCAAACACGCTTGAAAGCTATCCCCGACATATAGTAGTAAGTAGCATTTACTAAAGTAATTGATGCGAGATGTCAGGTTGTCCCAAGGTTAGTAACTTATAGAGGTTGCCTCGTTCTGTTGGTTAAGCTTGTTGGGCATGACATCATCAGTCGGACTTGTACCCATTAACCTTGAGGAGGACCATGAAAACAATATTGTTCTGTCTATAGTTGCTCCCAAGGTTATCTTAATTTATTCATTCAGAAATCACAGCACGTCGTAAATAAACAATATTAATAGTGATGTGTCGCTCCTGAGCGAGTCGTTCATAATGAACGACTCCTTTCTCGGAGCGGAGCGAGTCGCTTTTTTTTTTGTGAATGACTCACTCTGAGCGCCATTGCTCTGTGCTGAGCTGTTCTGTACTGTTGCATTCGCACATTTACAGAGCGCACACAACGCAGACCTGAGAGGCACTAGTGAATTTTGCACGTACGAAGTTATCTTTGCTGAGTATTTAATGTTGAATGACATACTGTAAGTGTAATAGTATTAAGCTCACAGTGACTTAAACCATTCACATTGACTTCGTTGACAAAGATATAATAATATTGTAACAATAAACATTATTATAGTTAAGCTTTTATTACTTATACTTTATAGTTTATCCGAAATGCGAATAGGTAATATAAGAACAGAATCATAATAATAAAATGAGCTCAAAGCTGAGTGTGTATTGTGCTGTGCAATGCTTTGTGACTCCTGAGCATGCATGATGACACTTCACTTTCAGTCTGCACTCTTGTGTAGTGCGTACTGTCTAGTGACGCTCCTTTGAACGACTCGCTCTGAGCGACTCTTTTTAGTGCGCGGGGCGCACAGAGCCAGCTCCCAATAAAGAGTCATGTGGACACATCACTAAATATTAATTATTATTAACGAATCATACACTATCAAGACGTATTGTCTTATGTGAAACACTTATGAAATTTTAATTAAATAAAAATGTTTACTGGATATAAACTAACAGAGTAAAAGAGACGTGAATAGATGCAATTAAGTTAAAAACACCTTTGTCAACAAAATAAGTACGATTTCACTACACGAAAAACTTTTATTACGTTTTAAGCTTGCGTGTTTTTTTTTATTATTGTGCTTATTCAGTTCATTAAGCTAAATACAGGAAACAAAAAAATAACATTTAAATAAAAACAAACAGTTTTTAAACAACTACTCTGTAGAAAATTAAAATCTCGCAATTGCTTCTTAAAGAATGAAATGGAATCGTTAAATAGCGCCAAAACCGCTTGAATTTAAGTGATATACATAAAATATTATTTTTACCACTTAGTTTTCCACAAAAACGTCCTTTACGTCAGACGTGTAATTATATAAAGGAAAATGCGCGAAAATGTGTGTTCATATCGCATAACATGTATGGGGAAAAAGAAAAAAAAGAGTGAAAAAGCTACACAGAATAGGCGGCAGCAAGTCCGCTGTTAAGTGAACAAAACTGCACCAGAAAAACTGGAAAAAGATTAACTGCGACAGCGCTGCACACATTACATGGAAAATGTTAATGAAAATAAGTGGTCGCGCGCAGTTTCTTTGTTATTCTTGTCACTTCTTACAGTTTTTTTTTTTTTAAGAGTGAAAAAATACTTATTAGTGGCGCTTCACTGTTCTTCAATTTTATCACTGTATATACCTAGCTCAGCAGACATAAAGTCAAGATTTGTTTTATTAAAAATACTAGCCGTACCCGGCCACACGTTGCAGTGGCTCAGTCTGATTTGCGTGGGCTGCTGTTACGTTCTACAGATGGCGCTTCCGTTGCCGTTTGTTGCTTTAACGTCCAACAGATGGCGCTGTATTCAACAGATAGAGTTCCCGTTGCTATAAAATATTTATTATAGCGTGTGTTGCTTTAACGTCCAACAGATGACGCTATTTTTAAAAAAAAATATGTTTTCATCTGTCAAAGGTCTGACATTTATATAATAGGTAAAACACGCGCATATTAGAATAAGGGAGCTGACGCGCAAAAAAACTATGTCGTCCCAACCTTATGCCACTTGGTATATAAGCTATTTAATTAATTTAGGGCATTTTTTCTTATCTATACTAAAATATAAAACTGAAGCGTTTGTTTGTTTATTTGAACGCGCTAATCTCAGAAACTACTCGTTCGAATTGAAACAATTTTTTTTTTTTTGAATAGCCCATTTATCGAGGAAGGCTATAGGCTATATAATATTACGCTACGACCAGTTGGAGCCGAACATAAATGAAAAATGTTGCAAGATGTATCTCAAAATTAGTCCGTCCGACAAATATTATCAGGTGAAAGGCCTTAACTAAATATTGCAATATTAGCGCGTCAAGAGTACAAGCCCGGATAGCTCAGTCGGTAGAGTGTAAGACTCTTAATGCAAGGGTCTAGGGTTCAAGCCCCACGTCGATGAATATGTTTTTATTTTTTTTATTTTCTACATTGCTTTTTTCTAACGCTTACATATCAATTTTTTTAAATTTTTTAACGACTAATTAAAATTAAATAAATCTAATCAATAACTCATTTGAAAACTGTTACAACTATAGGCACCTATATAAAAATAATTTTCCTACAGTGTTTTCAATTAAATATTTATTGCTTTTTAAGGACAAAAACTTTTGAACGGTAACGCCGATCATTATGCAGTTTGGACACAACATTCATCTCGGTAAACTAAGATGAATGTGCGTACTCATCCCCCTTCCTTCCCCATTCGTTCTTTTGCACCCGGGTGAAACCGGGCGGGACCGCCAGTATGATATATAGGCGGAATCTGGATTCATTTTAAGATAAGGGAGATAAAAAATTTGAAAGATGGTAAAAAAATGAAAAAAATTTCTGCCGTTTCGTTTCTAGGTTCTGTTAAAGGCTATTAGATCCAAATGATCGGGAAATACCAGCAACAGAAATTTTTGATCAATTGCACCCTCCCAAAGCCACTCCTAAAAAAGTGTGTTTATGCTCATAAATCCACTTTCTTAGAAAAAGAATAAATAATTAAACTATTTATGCATTATACAATGTTCTATCGCGAGATTCAGTGAGAATGATGAAAGTGTATATGACATTATGTGTAAAATATTAATTAATCTTCTTATGCTGATTAAAATACGAACACTTACTGACTAATAGATAACGCACAGCCTGAGTTGGTGGGTCTAGAAGCATAAAATTTTGCACAGGAGTTCCTTATATAACGTAGGTTAGTACTAAGGAAGGATTTTTGAAAATTAATCCCCTAAGGGGACTAAATATTTAATTTAGGTATAAATGAAAAAAACGGTCAAACGTCGGCTAATTTTAGATGAAATTAAAAATTACAGACATCCGATAAAAAGCCAATAAATAACACTGTAATACAGTGGAACCCTATCATACGTAATAGTCAGAGAGCCCGTCGGCAAAAATTTTATTGACAAATACTCTCCCCAAACTTTGTATATGGCTTCATTAGGCCTAGTTTGACACCTATTTCCTCTATGAAAATGTTTTTTAATTGGATAGCTTAAAAACTTAATTTAAAGTGTCTGACACCTCGAATATTAAATGGTTCATGTTATTTGTCAGAGAACATTATTTTAGCGTTTTGGTTGAAGTTTTTATGCTATTCAATTAAAAAACAAACAGTAAGTATCTATAAATTTTTTACATGTCGTCAAAACGACATCTTTCGGAAAATTTAGAGGGAAAACGCCCCAAAATCAAGAAAAGTCATAGAGGAAATAGGTGTCAGACTAGGCCTAATGAAGCCACATACAAAGTTTGGGGAGAGTATTTGTCAGTAAAATTTTTGCCGACGGGCACTCTAACTATATGGCCAACACGTTCTTAACCACTTTTTTTATTAGAGATGTATTAAAACTCTTCTAGAAATATCCGTATCTTGATCAAAACTATTCAACTTCAGGAGTGAGGCGAGGTTACATCCCCATTTATCTATTGCCTCGATAGGGTTCAAGGATCTTTCCGCAAGAATTATATTTGCGGGTTAAGTGAACATTATAAAACACTGCATCCGCGGTCGCACGTGTGAAGTTAATACCGCGCAAACAGCTTTCCTGTGCGCGCGAGACGTGAGTTACCGCGCGTTTCGCTCGCACGTACTGCACACAGGTAAGTGCGTACATTGTACAATAAATACTATGTGTTCGACAAAATTCCCACAACAACTGCAGTAGCTCTCTTTGTGCTGGCCGTTAAGTCAGCTTTTTCAGCGCCTTACTGGTTTTAACCGTTCAACACCCTTACACCTGCAAGCCATAACATGCATCACATACTGTATGATTGGTTCTGGAAGCTATAGATTCGAAACATATTTTTCTTCATATATCGGTCGAAAGTAGGTACTTCCGGCATCAATTTTAAGGCAGAAAATCTAACATTTATGCATTGGTGGGATTATACGCACTAATGCCGGAAGTAGATAGATAGATAGATAAATATATAGATAAATTACTGTATTTTATCACAGATATTAGAGGTGGTTGGTACATATTAGACTAAATTATCTTTTACACATTTTATACGCGCATATTATATTTAACAACACATTGATATCCATATTTTCAAATTCACATGCAAAACAAAAAATATACCAAAGATAAGAGCTACTCGCAAAGGGGAAATACCCGACGTCTTATTGCTATATATTAGTATCAAGTTGATTGTTATTATTAACGGCGTATTTTTTAAGGAAGTGCTCTCTGGGTCGATTCTAGACAACCAGTATACGAAGGGCCCCAAACCTCTGCGCATAGTATAAGACTACAATGGAATCAAATATTTTCATTTTTGCTTCCCATGTATTCATTACGGATGTGACATTGCGAATGCTTCCCATCGCTTGAAGTACGTATACTTTCGTCCGGCTATAAAGAAAAATAGTTATCATGTACACCGCTCCATGAGACTGCCGCCAGCCAATAGTCGCGAACAGCTTTCATTCGTGTTTTTATATATAACCTCAAAGCTGCTTGCTTGGAAATTATCTGTGTTTTTATGTATTTAATAAGTAATTAATTAATTGATTAGTGTAATTAATAAGCGTACTATCGGCCGAGGTATAAAGAAAAATAGTATACACCACACGGGCAGAAGGTTTGAGAGCCTTGAATTGCGCGGCATGATGCCCGAGGCGAGAATCGTACGAAATGGCGGAACTATGACGATGTTTTATCAAAAAAAAACTGAAGATTGACTCTATTCAATAAATAGAGTAACTGTGATCCGTTGAAGTTGATGATGAGTATTTTCGATACGTTTTGTATCACTCTGAAGATGATACAAAACGTATCGAAACGTTAGTATTAAATGCAAGTTTAAAAAAATCTCAGTATTGCTTCATTTTCGATCCTTATGCCACGAAATTCTTTCCAAATACTCATCATCAAAAAAAAACTATTTTCGTACGCTTATATGGCTAACGATGGCCAAATTTTTAGAGATAGGTACATCAAAACAATGCACTTTGATAGTTCTGCTGCGTAAATGGGAAGGTCAATATAATATTTCCAAAATAGTTTTGTACCCGGGTGAAACCGGGACAGGTCGCTAATTAAAAATATAAGTGTAATATAAAAATCAACTATTTTATACTTTTAGCTACCGTCATTTGGGGTGATTGTAGACATCGGGGTGATTGTAGACGAAACTTCATCATCACAAAAAGAAATATTCAAAATTTTTAATTACCGATAAATTCAAAATCTATATTCACCACACGTTACAGTATTGAACGTACTCTTAATTCATCGTATGGAAAAAAAAAATCTGTTGTGTTGACGTCGCTACACCGCCTTGAAGTTGATTTTTTTTTTCAATGAAATTTTCTCCCTCCAAAAACTTGTGCTGTGCGATGATGTCATTCAGTGAGCGCTTGTCAAATACGTGTTTTTTCTTGTGATTTAATCGTAACAAAGAAACCGTGTTTGAATTTTAGTTTGTTGTGTAAATTAATATAGAAATTTCTATTTTTTGTTAAAAAACGTGGGTCTGCAGATTTTAGGGGTGATTGTGGACAGTATTTTGGTATTATTTTCACAGTGCCAAGAGTATATAAACCAGATCCAGGTTCAAAAAAAAGGAACATTACAGATCCAAAAGCATTGGAAAGGCTATAAAATGTGTGAATGAAAGAAAAAATGTCGCTGAGACTTGCTGCTAAGAAGTTTTGTATAGATAAAAGTGTGTTATCCAACCGAATTCGTGGTAAACATCCGAAGAAATTGGGTGGACAACCGGTGTTAATTAATTATTAAACCGATTTTCTTCTATCATTTAATTTTTTCATTATTTTCTATCATTTTTTAATAAAATTCAACTAACTAGACATCAAGAAATTGTGTTTCCCTAATTTTACAGGTCTTTATCCATATTCTGACTAGGTGTCTACAATCACCCCATTTTGACATTTCAGAAAAAAGTGATATTTTGAATTTTTAAAAATATTTCTCCCATGGATAAAAACGAATGAACGGTAGGTGGTTGGAGTGCTACCACAGGGCTATGAAACGCACTTGTTTTCAGACTGATTCATTAATTCTAAGCTAGAGAAATTTTGGTGTAAAGTTCCAAACTGTCTACAATCACCCCAAATGACGGTATTTTAGTACTTTAGATATTATGACCCGTTTGGTTGAAAATCGAGACAAGAAAAATTGTTAATTTTGTCTCAATATTACATCTCGAACACTCTGTATACGTATTGCTGTCTTATCTACCTGTATCTATCTACTGTCAAGCGCATAACGTCTTAGCGCATTGCGTTACGATTTGTTTCTGTTTGATGGTACATTAATCAGCTCTGCAACCGGCAACGGATTTATTATTGTGCCTTTCTGTAGTTATTGCGAAAAGGTATCCAAATACACGCAAACCTACTTCTACTTCTTTTTAAGTAAATGTACAAGTCGTTTTATTTTAGTACCGATTTCTAACAAGATGTAAACAAGCTACTGGTTAAATTCATTGATCAATCCTAAAGGGTTATGTTTAGACAAAAATAAGTGACTTTTTAAATATAATCATTTTCGTTAAAATTTCTGTTTGATACAAAAACGATTGAAAATGCTATATATGTAAACATTTATAGAATCTCTATGATACATAAAAATCTTGTGTCACGATGTTCGTCCGCGTTAATCTCCGAAACCACTGAATCGATTTTAATGAAATTTTGTAAATGTGTCTTGCTTGGTCCAACTTACGCTATAGGATAGTTTTTATTAAATATTTTGTACAAAATTACGGTATTTAAAAAAAAAACTGTTTTAGTAACATGCAACGAGATTTGTTTAAAGCTATTAGTTCAGAATCAAACAAAAAAAACTGTTTTAGTACCAAGTAGCGACATCTGATAGAATTTGCTCAAAGCTATTAGTTCAGAAACAAATCTGGTAAAATTTGTTCAAAGTTATTAGTTCTGACGCCGGGCCGCAAACGAAATACATTTTGCAGAATTATAACTATCACACCCGGGTGAAACCGAGACGGACCGCTTGTATGTACATATAATTTTTCACTTTCTTATCAATGAAATGGTAGGTTCTCGAATACATTCCATGTTTTTGATACACACAGCACTGCATAAGAAGAAAGGAGTTTAATTTTTAAACAAATTAGCAATTTTTATTTTTCACAAACAGACGATAGCAGGACTGTCTGTTTTCTGCTTCATTAATATTGTA
This sequence comes from Xanthostigma xanthostigma, assembly GCA_963575645.1. NCBI lineage: Eukaryota > Metazoa > Arthropoda > Insecta > Raphidioptera > Raphidiidae > Xanthostigma > Xanthostigma xanthostigma. The sequence goes on from OY754468.1 coordinate 23,507,920, forward strand.
TATGTTATAGTTTTAGACAATATAATGGTTATAAAAATTGCTAGCCAATAGATATGATGACAGTCTAAAAGAGTCGAAGAATAAATGGTTTTAAAAATATTTGTTGAAAGGATTCTAAAAAATGACCCAGTGTTAATATAAACATTGAGATTAATAAGATTTTTAATAAAATAAAAGTATAAAATACTGCAAACGCCAGTTTGACTGAAACACCGAATGTCAATGACGTCACGGGTTCTTAAATCAAAGAGAATATAAACACTCAAAGTAAATAATCACCGTGTCGCTTAAATTTACGTTGCGATCATTCATTTCTGCATCGTTTACACAGTTGATTTGTTGTTTATTCGTTTCTTGTGATATTTTATAACACTTATGTTATTTTTGAGGTTAGTTAACTTGTAACTAAAGAAAACCGTACTATTTTTACTATTAAGTAGGTACCTATTTTTAAGAAAATACGCAATATAAATCATAATGTTGCGTGCGACTATGGAATCGAAAGAAACTACTAGAACCAACAACAATGGAAACAGGTAAAAAAACACCCGACCTTGGAGACACACATACATGTAAAGAAAGGGATCTCGGTGCGGGAAGCAGGTAGCGAAGCTAGACCCGGTTTCTTAGAATCGCTTGGAGAGAACAATAGATGTAAAGGAAGAAATCTCGATTCATCCAGAACATTCGATAGAAGCATGGGCCGAAACTATATAAGGCGAGCAGAGTAACAAGGGGGCAGTTAGTTATTCGAGTTGTGTTGATACAGTGCTCTTGCATTACTACATTAATTATTCAGTTATACTGTGAAAATAAATAACTTTAGTGAGTGCAATTATAAATCCGGTTTTAAATAAATGACTTATCGTTAATAGACAAGTGTGCTGATAAACTTTGTGTTGTGTTCCTGTGTGTTGTAAATATTTCATTGTACATAATTTAGTGACTCTTTATTCTCTGTTACTTAGTCTTTTATTTTATAATTTAGAACTATTAGTTTTGTTTTTGTTAACGTTATTATTTCGATAAGTTACAGAAGTACGCTTTCGTTTGTGTGTTTTACAGTTTTGTTAAACATTTATTATTGTAAATAAATAATTTCCGCCACGGACTACAGCAGTTTTATTACAATATCAAGTAAATTTACATACCTTTCTAAGAAATACCTCTGAACCACAGTTCTACACCCACAAATACAACATCTTATGTCAACTGTCACTAAGGCGTGACGTCACAAGCGTTTTCTCGATTACTTCAAAATAGAAAGATAAAATAATTTGCGTTAAATTTAATTTATTGCTGAAATTATGTTTTTTTTGCGGAAATAGTAGACGTGTACCTACATTATAGCAACTTAATTACAAAATCTGTCATCGTGTCAATTGTTTTAATCATCTCTAGAAACCCAGAAAGTATTAAATTATAATTAAACTAATAAAACAAATTGTCTTTAAATAAACCAAGTGAGTTCGTCAACATATATTTTTTTTCTTTGACTTGTACAACCTATGTACCTACATAACACTAAAGTATCATCGTGGTCTGTTCTGTGCCGTCGCTTGATTAAATGCTATTCCCTTTGGATTGGATTAAGGAACACGCGAACAAGTTCCGTCTGTCGCCACCCGTTACACTACTTTCCTCTCATCACTTGTCTTCTAGGACGTCTAGGTCATCGTGCGGGTACCACTTAAACACAGTGTCGTAATACTTCAAAGAGAAATAATACATTTTTAACAATTTAGAATTTATTGTGAACTTTTTTAAATCTTCATTCTATCAGTTTTCAGCGCTGAAATGACGTTGTTTTCTGGGATGTGTTTAAGAAACTACCCGATGTACCAATTAAACTCATGCTATTGTACTTTCTAGGGTTCCGTACCTCAAACGGAATAAAGAAACCCTTATAGGATCACTTCGTTGTCCGTCTGTCTGTCTGTCAAGACTCTTTTTCTCCGGAACGCGTGGAGGTATCAAGTTGAAATTAATATCAAATACTCAGGTCTGCAATTCTTTGGAGCTGTGAAAAAATCAAACTTCTAAGTCAACGAAATCAAAAGATACGGCCGTTTATGCCGCAAATGTTGACACTCGCAAGGGAATCAAAACGGTATATACTTCCCGTTGACCCAGAATCACGAAATTTGGAAAGAAGCAATGTGTTATAGTACAAGTTAAGAGAAAAATCCGAAAACCGATGTAGTTACATCACAAAAAAAATATGTTTTATACTGACTCTCTCATCAAAACCGTTAGTGTTTCCCGATAACCTAGTATCTTGTTTGGCGCGATAGAAGATTGTATAGCACGCAAATAAAGAAAAAAAATTGGTTGTCTGTAAAGTCGGTTTACGGACGATAGTTTTACGTGATAACGTATTCCGTAATACATAACCTAAACCTCCCAAAATTTGGTTTCAATCCGCTTATCCTTGGTGTCGGAATGATAAGAAATGTCAAAAGTGACGTTTGCAACTGTCAAAGTATTATGTTCTAATAATAATTAGTTATTCCAATACTTAACTTAGAAGGCGTTGCATTTCACAAAATACTAATGTCAAAAAATTGAATTAAACATTAGAAATGCAGCCGTTTTCATGTTAAGACAATACATACGTTCTCTTCTAATTTCCATGTACGGCAAACAAAGACAACCGACCGCGTCGCGCCATGCATTAGACAACATTGCATTTATATTTTATACAGCTATTTTTCTACATAAATTTGTATAAAAAAACTGTTTAGGCAAATTCTGTTATAGGAAATCTATGTAAAATGTTCTCCTCTTTCGTTTAAGACTGGTTTCAAACCGATCTGATTTAAATTGAGCGAGAAATTAGCAAAAAGCACGCACAGGGTCAGGCGGAACGTTACGCGTTAGGAACGTTACGATTTAGGAACGTTACACTTTTTCGTGCATGCAGCCGGTGTTTTATCAATTTATAAGATTGGTGATTCATCAATTTATAAGACGTTATCACGTCAAAAATTCGAAAATCATAAATTTCTGATTTAATATACCTATAGAATTATTTTTTATGAAATAACGGTCCGGAATCCTCAGGGCGCGAGTTCTACTCGCACTTGTCCGTCTTTTGTTTTCTTTAAAGTAAAACTTCTTCACATGCGAATCGGATCTTTTTTCGGACGAAAGTCGCTACTTCTGTCCGAAAAAAGATCTGAGTTACTCTGTTAACGCAGTTTTCGCTATTTAAAGGCATCGCCTGAGAGATGGCGCAACGAAAGTTGAAACAGAGCCTATGAACACAAATAAATTTTGTGATCGGATTCCGCAATTTAAAGAGATCGGCTGACAGATGACGACATTAAACGCAACTGTAGAAAACTTAGCTACGAACCTATTTGGTTCAACTGCGATAGGAAGTCGCCCTATATCGAGTTGGGAAACTTCCTATCGCTGTAGAACAAAATCATTATATTTAATAATTATTATTTACTATTTGGTCCAATTACTAAAGGCTGTATTTTTCGCTAGTTTCCGTGCTAGATTTGACTATTAGTTTTCTAGCGCTGGTTTTCTTAATTGTTTTTATGTGCTCGCCTCGCACGAGACGTCTTTTCAAGCTTGTTTTGTGGATAGATCTGGTGCGCGCGCAATAACAGTTCAAATATAAACACAGAGCAAAACGTGTCTGTTGTCTGATTGAGCAGAATGACGTCATGTTGGTTTGTGGCCGTCTGTTCATGTCGCCCACGTGATAAGATACTGTTTCCTGATTGGTTCTTGCTCAGAGCCAGTAGATGACCTAATTTTAAAATCTATCTTGCGAGCCCGCAATGACGTTATTTCCAGCCTCGTACTCAGCCGGCCGGCCAACAGAAGTCCTTGCAGTGTTTCCAGCCTCGTGTGCAGCGGCTTTAAGAGTGTTATTTTTTGAGTTTTTTTAAACTCTAATTTTCTATGCGAGCATTCTGCGTAAGTCATAAAGGATAGGTACACAAAATTCTTAATAAAAAAAAATTAACCCCTAAAAATAAAATATTCGCCTGCACCACTGTGGCAGCGTATACGACAAAGAGGTGATATGAGAGGCTTACAAAGACACCAACCAAATCTTGTATTGAATTTCATTGCTAGCTCACGTACCAACGTACAAAGTTAACTGTATTTGTGCCTATATATATAGCATACATATATATACCATAGCGAGTATGTATGTATGTATGGTATTACTTCTACAGTTACTCAAAATAGTATTTTAATAATTTATTATAAAAAAATTCCAGCCAATTGGGCGACGGGACCATACCAACTTCAAAATGTGGACATTTGATATAAATTATGTAGAATAATTATGGAGGGTAGAGGTAAGTAGGACTATCTTGTATGGGAGATAAGTTGAAAAAGTGTCCATCTAAATGCTGTAAATAACAGTTCAAAAATCGTCCGGAATGGCGCTAGCGCTGCATGCGATTATAAAATGAATTTAGCAGTTGTTTACCCTCCATAGCAGTTATAAACGAATTGAAGTGCGCTGAGTTAGAAAATGTAGTATTTTTAATAATTAGAGTCGTTAATAACAGTGCAGTATATAAAATCTAAATTGTTTTAAAAAAATCGTTTAAGTTGTTTTGAACAAGTATACCAATCAGAAAACAGTATATATTGTCACGTGGACGACATGAGCAATCGCCCTCAAACAAACATGGCATCATAGTGAGCGTTCTGTTCAGTCTTCAGTTAGAATTTTCTTCAAAAGAAAGTATCTTTGTTAAAAGGCAAACTCGCTATATATATTTTTTTTAAATACTTCTGTGAGCAACCGTCTTTATTCGCTTATATGTGTGCGACTACGCTATGTTATAGGTAGGTACGTGTGTGGATGAACAGATATTGGAATTGATTGTGCCAATTAAATCGCGCCAAAAACTGTCGGCATTTTCTGCTTCAGACTGTGATTGTTCTCTCATCCAAGTACCTACGTCGTTTTCCCATAAAGGCATAAACGAAACACATCTGTAAAGCTGGTTCCACATTATGTGGCAAACAAACCAACGTTGGCGGTGTGCCGAATCTCCATGTATTTTACGTATTGCAAAGCCATTCAAAAGTAAAAAATGTTATGAAAACTTTCTTCAAAAACGGCCATTAAAAAACGTAAAATAACAAAGTTATCTACATTAAAAATTATAGTTTAAAATTGACGCCAGCCTACCAATGCAAATATAGATAGATATTTATTTGGCCAGTTGTGACATACATCTATTTGACACGTCAACGAAATCTATACTAATATATAAAGCTGAAGAGTTTGTTTGTTTGTTTGGTTGAACGCGTTAATCTCAGGAACTCTTGGTTTGAATTGAAAATATTTTTTTTGTTGGATAGCCCATTTATCGTGGAAGGCTATAGGCTATACAATGTCACGCTACTACCAATAGGAGCGAAGCACCAATAAAAAATGTTGCAAAATGTAACTCAAAATTTGTCCGTCCGACAAAAACTTTTGAACGGTAACTCTGATCATCGGTAAACTAAGATGAATGTGCGTACTCATGTCCCTCCCCCCATTCGTTCTTTTGCACCCGGGTTGAAACTGGGCGGGACCGCTAGTACAAGATAAAATTATAAAGCTATCAGTAACATAAAAATTTATGAAGATTATAAAAGGCCCGTTCTATTAAAAAATGTTTAATATTTTTCTTCAAAATTGAGAAATAATTGTTTTTCAACCTTTCAGGTAATTTATTATAAATAAATAAAATTATCGACCAATTTTTCAGACAAATATATTAACAAAAAATATATAAATTCAATACATTCACGTTTCTGAAGAAGATCCAAATCCGAACCAAAACGTTTATGTATTGAATTTATATATTTTTTGTTAATATATTTGTCTGAAAAATTGGTCGATAATTTTATTTATTGAAGAGTTCTAAGCAGACGTTAATCAAAGATTTGAATTTATTATAAATGTAGCCTGAATAATTTTCTGGACAATACTTATAAATGTCTTTTGTTGCCAACGGTAGTTTTAGTGTTTTTTTACTTCGAGTTTAATGACCATGTCCATCCTCCACCAAGGCATATCTTGCCATATTTCTATGAGCGAAATGCAACAAGCAAAAGAGAAAGATACATGGAGCTGTCATAATCTTTTCTCGCGAAAAGATGTCCCTACATGATTGTCTACTATTTAGATTAAACATGGCACGCACTATAACCTTTTGCTTGATGGAAATTCTATCAAAAGAGACACTATGACCCCAGGCCACAATACTCTTTATTGAAGCGAAGACTGTTTCACAATTGAACTGTCAAAAATATTAAAAATTTACTTATTATGATGTGAAAATCAACAATTTTATAGGAGATGCGTGTGAAAGGTATTATAAATATCTCGAACCTACCTAGGATGTTTTTTAATAAACTACCATCTGAACTTAAAAACTAAAGTCTAGTTACTTTTAGGAAGTTAAAGATTTTCTGCTAAATAGATGTTTTTGTTCTTACGAAAACTTTTTGGATGATGACTTTGTGTATAGTCGGGGTTTTTATCTAATTTTTAATATATGTTTGGCGATTTCCTGTACACCTAAGTGTATGTATTTGAAATAAATAATTATTATTAAAATATGACTCGTGCGACTGTTTAAATTCGCTGACTCTCGTTTCAACATAATGTCACGTACGCATATAATGACACTACCCACGTCCCAGACACATAAATTACTATTTTACTGCATTTTTTTTCAACTGCATGCAAACAATAAAACTTCCAGATAGGTACAACTTTTCTGTCCTGGACTCTGGACGACAGCATTTCTGTTCAAACAGAGTGACGTAAAGAATCTAATACAAAAAAAAATTGCCAAGCGAAGGTCTCCAGCCATCTATTTCTATGCCACCCTTCAACATTCAAACGGCAATATATCTGTGGCATTGCTGTGCGGTATCTTATAAGTTACACGCAATACACCAGCGGCTACTTAACTGTTTCAATTGTCACAATTGAACCTGAGCTATGAGAAAGAATCGTTTTAATAATGTGACAAAACTATTGTAGTCCGTGGCGGAAATTATTTATTTGCAATAATAAATGAAAGCGTATTTCTTTAATAACGTTAACAGAAACAAAACTAATAGTTCTAAATTATAAAATAAAAGACTAAGTAACAGAGAATATAGAGTCACTAAATTATGTACAAAAAATATTCACCACACACAGAAACACAAAACACAAAGTTTATCAGCACACTTGTATATTAACTATAAGTCATTTATTTAAAACCAGATTTATAGTTGCACTCACTAGAGTTAATTTATTTCCACAGTAAAATTTATGTCGTAATGCCAGAGCACTGTATCAACACAACTCGCGAACGACTCGAATAACTAACTGACCCCCTTGCCCACTCTGCTCGCCTTATATAGTTTCGGCCTACGCTTCTATCGAATGTTCTGAACGAATCGAGATTTCTTCCTTTACATCTATTGCTCTCTCCAAGTGATTCTAAGAAATCGGGTGTAACTTCGCCACCTGCTTCCCGCACCGAGATCCCTTCCTTTACATGTATGTGTGTCTCCAACGTCGGGTGTTTTTTACCTGTTTCCATTGTTGTTAGTTCTAGTAGTTTCTACCGATTCCATAGGCGTCCCATCAAGGAGCACGCAACAATAGTAACGAATACGATTTCGATACCATAAAATAAATTTTAAATTCATTCGATTTTCAAAGAAGGTTTCTTTTTTATTTCATTAAATTGTTAAAGATTTCAAAAGCACGTTAGCTATTTATATTTTTAACAAACTTAGATTCGGAAAGATCGGAAAGATTCGGGGTTTGCATCCCGACGGTGACATTGTTTGAGAAATATTTTTTTCTAATATAGCGATGTAACAATGGGTGTTCCTTAACAACGTTATAGCAAACAGTAGCTACACTTTAAAAGTTATTAAATAGTAGTACGAAACTATACCGTAGTAATTTCACATATTATATGTTAAAAAAAGCTATTATCAATTCGACTTGTAGGTATATATATTTTTAAAGTTTATTCAGACCTAACTTTTTGAGGTGTTAATCGATTTGAAAAATTTAGGCGCCATTTTGTTCAGAATGTTTACTGATTGGTACCAGATTTTTTTATCGGCATACGAATTCATCTACCATCTAATAGCAAACGTAGAAATAAACTTTGAAGAGGTTGGAACGTGTTTCCGTCTTTAGTTTTCAAAAGAAAACCTGATCATCGCGAATAGTGAAATATAAAAAAATACGGACAAGTGCGAGTAGAATTTGCACCCTGAGAGTTCCGTATGTAGCAGTTCATACCAAAATTGTAAATCAAAGTTATTTTATTACTTAAGTATTAAATTTGAACCAGATTTGTAAGTGGTAACTGAAAAAGGAATGTTTGAACTACAAATTTACAGTTTTCGGATTTTTTCCTTTACTTGTACTATAAGCCATATTGCTTCTTGCCAAATTTCATGATTCTAGGTCAACGAGAAGTACCCTATTGGTTTTGATTTCCTTGATTAAAAGTTTGTTTTTTTCACAGTTCTAATAGGATTGCAGACCGGAGAGTATTTCATATTAATTTCAACTTGATACATCCACGCGATCCTGAGAAAAAGGATCTTGACAGACGGACAACGAAGTGATCCTATAAAGGTTCCTTTTTTCATTTTGACGTACGGAACCCTAAAAATAAATATTAACCAGATATAGTTATATATTAATTATTAACGCATTCCCGCCTTATAGCCTTTTCCAGTTTAGTTTCAGAGTAACTGGTTTAGGTTGACTGTGATCTGCACGATTGAGCGGACACATCAATGTACATAAATCAGAAGACTTCCTGTAACCTGTCGGCAGGAGTCAGTGGCGAGTGTCCCCGATACAGAAACTGTGTTCTATCGACGGCGACCAACGCTCGAACGATATTGTAAATAAACATATAGTTACTTTATTACACACCAGGAGACCGTGACGACATTACAGGTAGGCATTATGTGCGTGGGAACATAATAGCATTATTATATCATGGACTTCAATATTTCCGAAATTACAATACTTCGCAAATTTAAAAGGTGGTTTTTATAGATTAGAAGATAAATTCATCAAAAAAATTTGAAAACAACCGTAATCTTTGAGTTGCTGTTGTTTACGTGGAATTGCTGTGGTCCATTTTTACAAGTCAAAAATTCCCAGATAGCATCATTTGAAAATATGAGGCCAGAATAGGGTTGCTAGGCGTTCGACTTTTTACGGTTGTGTCCGGACAAATATTTACAAGTCCGGCTTTTGTTAAGCTTTTTGTCAATGAAATTTCAAGAAAAATGACGTGAGTGATTAAGTAGTTCAAATCAATATTCATACCTATACCTACTTACGTAATTTTGTTACTTTTGTTTTTAAATGTTTAGGGATTTTTTAATTTCTTTTGAAATACCAAAGCCAAATAGTAGCATGTAGATATTATTTTAATTTTTTAAGTTTAATGAAGATCTTTTCGGTTTTCCTACCAGAAGAATGAGAATATGGCTATTCATGTTTGTTGTCTTATATTTGTCTATTTAATAGATATTCGCTGTTAATTGGTAGTTTTTAATTATAACGTCCGGCTAATTTTGTAATAAAAACCAATGATTGATTAGTATAAAACAATTTAAAATACTTGGTTAAGTTATTAAAAAAGGTAGTCCGGCTTTTAAGGCTAAATGTCCAATTAAATATAATGTCAAGTCCGACTTTTCTACTTTTGGGTCTGGAAACCCTAGGCCAGAATCATTAAAGGACCTTCCTGCCCACCGCTAAAACTTAAGACGGCATTTTCAATAATTATAGGTATGTATCTATTTAAAAATTAAAACAAAATCATTTTACTTTTCCGCATAGATATATAAACTATCGTTAGTCTTCTTAGTACATTTACAAAAGCGTTAAGCTTAACAGTTTCTTTTTCCTATGTGAAACATCTAATGGCGCGTTTGGTTGGGAGTAAAACCGTGCAATTGGCGCGACATTTTTATGGCATTTCATGAGAGGACGTTACGTTAGTATGCGTCGGCTTAAACATGGCTTTAGTTGAAGACGACATCTAGATAACAGGGTGAAATTTAGTTACGGGGCGATTTAGATACTAAATTTCCATTAGTTAACAGGGCGAAATTTAGTTACTGGAATTTCGCTTAAAATGTTTCACATCTGCGTCCCGCGACGGCTCACATTTTTGTTGTAATATTTCAATTTTTATTGTAAAATAGTACATTATACAGGATATTTCAGTCTCAAACGCCACCCCCTCTTTTTCAGTAGAATTATTTAAAAAGGAATACAGAAATGAAAGGGCGACATAAAAGAAAAACCACACAGTGCAACTGTACGCATGATTGCAAGAACAATATTTAGTTCAAGTCAGTCAGGCCGTAGACGACTACTCGTCGGTTTTCATAACTGGAAACATATTACATATTAAAGGGGTTCCTTTATCCGCTATCGTATATTGTACAGATCAAAAAGAACACAAAGCAAAACACGGCAAGAAAGCAAAATCATCAAGAATGAAAAATACACGCCGCTATGCAATACCAATCAAATTCTTTCCATCCACCGTTAAGCTATTATGTATGACGGAATATTACAAGTTATGTTATAGCGAATCTCCTACAGAATCGCCCATTTTCTATACTGTTATACAAATACTAGTAGCCTGGTCCAGCATCGCACGATTTGGTAGTTTATCACCGTTTTTTCGTCGCGTTACGTTGTAAAATTAGTGTCCACTAAAAGCGATTTTATTTAACGCGATAATATATCACCTATGTCCATCCTAAAGGTCCTTTCTAAATATTGGTGAAAAAAATGTTGAAATCAGATCTGTAGTTTAGGAGATTTTCCTCCGCATACAGACAAACTCACAAAATTCTCACTCTCTTATTATAATCTATACTGTAATATTTATAGAGAGTGCGAATTTTGTGAGTTTGTCTGTATGCGGAGGGTAGTCTTCGACACCACTGCACCCATTTGAAAAATCTTTCACCACTATATTTAGAATGAACCTTCAGAATGGACGTAAGCTATATATTATCGCGTTAAAATAAAAACGCCTTTCGTGGAGACCAATTTAAGACGACGAAAAAACCGTAGCAATCTACAAATTCGGGCAAAGCCCGACCGAGCCAGTAGTATGATATTGTTGCGCATTTTACCCCCACAATGGAATTTCTAGAAAAGTCTACAAAATGCTCGAAGGTCAACGGACAAACAATGAAAGCAGGTAACGGACATCGGACCGTTAGAGGCTCCCACGCATGTAAAGACAAGCAACAAGGAATGCAGGTAGCCAGCACCGGACATAGGAGACCCGAACGCGTAGAGAGGACAGGAAATCTCGATTCGAACGTTCTAGAACATAGACCAAAATCTATAAAAAGGCGGCCAGAGGAAGGAAGCGAGTTCAGTTCAGTCAGTTACAGCGTGTTAACAGTGAGTGGACGTACAGTCGGTTACAGATAACTATGTTACATAAATTGTGCTTGCTCTGGCATTACAACATAAATTCCGTTAATCTGTGGAAATAAATATAACTCTAGTGAGTGGTTCTAAAATAAATAACTTATAGTGAATAGACAATTGCGCTGATAAACTCTGTGTTGTGTGTTGTAAATATTTCTTTATACATAATTTAGCGACTCTTTATTCTCTGTTACTTAGTCTTACATTGTATAATTTAGAACTATTAGTTTTATTTCTGTTAACGTTATACGCTTTCGTTTGTGTGTTTTTACTGTTTGTTAAACAGTTAATATTGTAAATAAATAATTTCCGCCACAGACTACAGCAGTTTTGTTACAATATATAGGTGGAATTTATCTAGAACCACAAAACGCAACACTTGATTTCGTGCGAAAAACAATGAAAATAATGTTATTGGTATGGAAAACCTACTCCAACGCGAGCCAAGTCGAATATAAAGTAGACCTGTATACGTGTATCAAATTATATTAAATTCGGATTATAGGGATTCAGGAATTAATCTGGAATGACAGGCACTCTCCACACAACCCTCACCTTACACTTTTTGAAGTAAACCTTCTTTAGGCACGACTTTAGAGTAAACTCTTTTTTCAAACAAAAGTATTCGGACGATGTTTACGAAATTTCCGCTATTTAAAGGCATCGACTGACAGATGACGGAACGAAAGGTGAACCATAACTACGGAGGCAAACCAATTTTGTGATCGGTTTCCGCTATTTACAGGCATCGACTGACAGATGGCGACATCAAAACGCATCTGTTGGAAACATAGCTACCGCATGGCTAACGTAATGTAATTTACGAGCAACTTAATTTGTTAGTGAATATTTCCCAAACAGTGAGAGCGATAAAAACAAATTAAAAGCAGTTGTACTTCAACCGCGCGTAAACGTTACACGCACTGATGTTTTTTTTGTTAGTTTGGATTTGAATTTTCACGTGGTTTATCTACAAAACATCCGGTAACATGACGAAAAACTCCCTGAAGCTATAACGTGAACTGATTTAGCACAAAACTGGTAAATGAGCTAGCAAATAAAAGAAGTCGTGATAAGAAAGTCAACTCCGACTTAAATATAACGAGGCCCTCGATCTGAAATACATACCAACTGGATCCGATATAATATATCTATATAGGAGAGCATAACGTGCCTATAAAGAACATAAGGTAAAAGCGGGAATAAGAATACGGCTACGCAATATGCATACCGCCTTGAATGATTGTTACGATGCCTCAACCCTCACGAATCGTCAACTTCAACAAGGTCAAATTGATAGAACAAGTATGTTTCTTTTCCTAACAGTAGCACCTATTATGGGATAAGACTCGCCATTAAAAATATTAGGTACGTTATGTATCTAGTGCGTGAATTGTTATTTTATGATGCAGTGTGTTATTATGGTAAAACAAACGCCCAGCGAATTTTACGGTCACACAAATCATGAAAACACCATATATATAGAGTATTTTTTCACATACTCCCTATAAAAAAGCAGATTTCCACCCGATTTTTAAAGTTTTGAGCTAAATGTTGGCTGAGCTCAATTCCCATGCAGTTAGACTATGATTTACTATGGATAGGACTTAGTTTATTTTACTTTACGTAAGTTTGCAGCACTAGTGTTAAAGGTGTCATTTTACGACCGCAATACAGACTTGAAAAGCAGTTATTTTATAGAAGGGTGCACGTGCAAAAAAAATACTATTCTGTTTTATCATTTTTCGGAGAATTATTTTTTTTTAATTATATACGCAATAATTCCTACCCTGGTACTGGTAGAAAAACTTAATATAAAAGTTATTAATAAAATAAAATTAAAAAGACGTTAAATAAATACTCAAATATATGCAGTAGAGAAAAAATCATAGGTACTTTAAATAAAATACCTTAAGAGTATTCGTCCCTGCAAATACCCCCTGCACCCTTCATCTCAAATCTTTTCCCCTCACCTAAAAACGGTTCGCGCTCTCCCGACGCTATTTTTAAAGCTAGACGGTTCTGGTAAACGCCAAATGAAAGACAAAGAATCAGACTACTACTTTTTTTGAAAAAAAATTCCTGAAAAATCTCACAACCTTTTGAAAAAAATTATAAGTTACGTAATATTTCACAGGTAGGCGAAACTGTTTTTCAAAAAATTCGCCTGAAGGATCTGTAGTCTGATTCGTTGTCTTTCATTTGGCGTTTACCAGAACCCTCTAGCTTTAAAAATAGCGTCGGGAGAGCGCGAACCGTTTTTAGGCGAGGGGAAAAGATTTGAGATGAAGGGTGCAGGGGGTATTTGCAGGGACGAATACTCTTAAATAAAAAACATTTTTTTTAACGAAATCATATTAACAAATTGTTAGTTACTTCTGGCTATCATGATGTTAATAAACGGAATTCAAAATGTATCAATATTTTCTCAAAACAAGATGGATGATTCTTACCTTGATGCTGATGAGTAGGTACGTCCGTATAGATTCCTCATAACAATCCGAAACGAGTCCGAAACCACGTTTAGTAGATGACGTCACTGAACAGAACACTGATAAATTCTTTACCGGGATAAAGAAGCTAACTTTTTAGAAGTTTTGACGTTGTTTTTGACTTTTGCACAATATTATTACCAAAATTAATGAAATCGTTAAACAAATTTCAGTTTAAATGATATAAAACAATTAACTTAAAAACGTTTGTATGATACTTATATACTATAAACGTTGATCGCTTATGGAAGCGATCCTCAACCACTGTGCCGCGGCACTTTTGTATGCCGCGAAATTCTTAAAGTGTGTCGCCAAATTTTAGAAATGTATATATAGTAAAAAATATTTTATTTGAATTAACTTTGAATGAAGAGGAAGAACTAATCGAGATTTAATTTTTAAAATATTCGGAAGAATCAATTAATTCATTTTGGATTAATATTAGATGCGATTATCCCATGATAGCCAAAAAATCTTTAAAAATATTATTAGAACTTTCTACATTAACGGAATCACTAGCTTTTGGCATCGGTTGAGTCTATAATCTGCAATATTTCTCTGGTAGGTACTGTTAACGCGAAATTACTATTCTTAAGGTCACTTTTGCACAGCCACGTGTATTACTTCACAAAATAGCGCAATTTAGAATTACCGCGAAATAATTATTGTACTGAACTAGAAAAACGACAGCTTGAAAATATTACAATTCATAAATACACCAAACTGTGAAAAGGACTCGGAATTGAAAATGAAACAAAAATTACTGCTGCACTTTTAGAATGTGTGATCTAAACTATGTAACAACATGTTTTAATTGAACAAGATTTTTCCAAATGGAAGGAACATTACATAACTAGTATTTTTAATAAATATAACTTGACATCTATTGGACAGTAGAGGTAACGCAACATTCAAATTGAATCAAACTAAAATTGACATAAAAAATGTATAAATTACTTGTATTTATATCCAAAGGTTGATTGTAATCGAGATTAGTAGCGCGAACTCTGTAACCAGGACACCCAGCTCGAGCGTAGCGGTGGACCGGTATCTGTCGCATGAACCAATATGGCGTCAGCTACTGGGTAACGCACACTTTGGTAACTATAGCAAAAGCAGGAGGAAAGAACCGAAGTTTTTCCAGGTAGTGATAACAGTGCCATCTCGCGTGCGCCAGAAAACGAAACAAATCAAGCATAGGAAGCTAGGTCTTCTAGTTACAGACTTAGTGGTTAGTAGTTACAAACACAGGACCCGATTTAGATAATTTTGTCGAGGCCGTCCTGCGTCTACATAATATAATTCATTTTACTATAAATCGACCCTCGTATGAAACGATGAACTATCTAAATTTTAAATATTCATCCATCACTTTTAAATTGCTTCCTCACTGTAAATAACTTTAAAAAAAATTGGTTGTCTGTAAAGTCGGTTTACGGACGATAGTTTTACGTGATAACGTATTCCGTAATACATAACCTAAACCTCCCAAAATTTGGTTTCAATCCGCTTATCCTTGGTGTCGGAATGATAAGAAATGTCAAAAGTGACGTTTGCAACTGTCAAAGTATTATGTTTTAATAATAATTAGTTATTCCAATACTTAACTTAGAAGGCGTTGCATTTCACAAAATACTAATGTCAAAAAATTGAATTAAACATTAGAAATTCAGCCGTTTTCATGTTGCATTTATACAGCTATTTTTCTATATAAATTTGTATAAAAAAACTGTTTAGGCAAATTCTGTTATACGAAATCTATATAAAATGTTCTCCTCTTTCGTTTAAGACTGGTTTCAAACCGATCTGATTTAAATTCAGCGAGAAATTAGCAAAAAGCACGCACAGGTTCTGGCGGAACGTTACGCGTTAGGAACGTTACGCGTTACGCGTTACGAACGTTACACTTTTTCGAACATGCAGCCGGTGTTTTATCAATTTATAAGATTGGTGATTCATCAATTTATAAGACGTTATCACGTCAACAGAAGACCCTCTGAACACGGCATGTTGAAATTATTTTGTAACAAATTTTAAAAAATGCTCAAAATTCTTGTTTTTTTCCAACCCACAAGTGGGGAATGGCACTAGTTTAGGTCAAAAATCACTTTTCAAAAATTTTACAATATCTTTCCTTTTTGAGGTTCCCCGAATCCAAAAAACATATTTTTGGAAAAACTCTGTGCGTCTGTTAGTCTGTCTGTCTGTTTGTCTGTGAACACAATACAGGTCAACGGGTAAGCGGATTGAAACCAAATTTTGGGAGGATGTTTGGTATGCAAATATGAAGAGCCCTATTGTTTTTGGGGAAAATCGGCGCATGCTCAAAAGAGATATATACTAAAACGGTGTTTTTATATAATAATGGTACACTTTTCATAACGGCTTATTATACTATTTATTTTTTCAAGAAAGTTTTGTTAAAAAAATGTTTTCCTAAACTTTAAAGTTTCGGAAATATTTTGAAAATAAAAAAAAAAATCACCCGCTCTTTTGTTTTATGGATCTGTCAGAAATAAACTAGTTAGGCATGCTTTGAATAATTTTTACATGACGTGAACATATTATGTAGGTTACCATGGCAACGAATAGTTAATACCATATTGAATACTAGCCATTACCCGCGTCGCCTCACGCGATATCACAAATTTTATTTTCTTTATTATAATCAAATGTCAACATTTTGGTCCCGTCGCCCAATTGGCTGGAATTTTTAATAAGTAATTCGCAGTACCCTTGTGAGAGCTGGCCTTTTGAACAAGAGCCCGACCCTGCCTGTAGGTATCTTTATAACAGATTATATAGGCTACGACTGAAGCTAAATAAATAATATAATACATTAGATGAGCTGAGAGTAATCGTGTGCCAAGCAATATAGCGCTTTGGTACGTTTTATTAACTTTTTTGTTACAATGTTAATATCGTTATACTTGAATTTCATTACGTTGATGGTTCCCACTATATAACTGACATGAAACAATTAATAATAGTAGAAGAACAGTTCATGACGACGTATATGTCAAAAGTTCGCACACCTTTCTTATATTAATTAAGATTAATTTAAAAACATGTGCATTTAAAATAATAAGAGAGCAAAAAACTGTTATAAAAAGACAGACTTATCTGCTGGATGTCTTAAACACGTTCACTGTTTTGAGACCCTTTTATTTTACCTACTTAATGTGTATTTTTGCAATAAAAACTTTTTTTTTTGTTCCATTTTTATTGATGAGCCAATATCACTTTTTATTTTATCTCTAACTAACTGTACACGGCTATGCTCTGCAGTTGCTCAGTCTGGTTTGCGTGTGTTGCTGTTACGTTCAACAGATGGCACTGTATTCAACAGATGGCGCTCCCGTTGAGGTAAAATATTTAGTACAGCGAGTGTTGATTATACTTCTAACAGATGGCACTGTTTAAAAAAAAACACGCCTGTGGCGAGAAAAGGTGTTGGTCCCTTTATCCCATGTTTGTTTTATCCTTATTATTATTTTTATTGTGTCTGGCACATGAGATTATATCCAAGGGGGGGGGGTTAAAAAAAAACACGTTTGTACCTGCCACAGGAGTGACATCTATATAATAGGTATATAAAACACGCGCGCATTTGAATTCAACGTTGTGTCAAAATTTCAAAGCAATCAGTGAAGAGATTTCGGTGATTTGCAATTTGAAACAAACAAACATTTACATTTTTATGTACATAAATTATGCCGTTTCGGTCATCTACAATAACCCAATTTTAAAGTATTACAGTATTAATAACTGTTCATTATTATTTGTAGATTGTAGAACAGAAGAGAGGGAGAAATAAATAATTAAATTAAAAACTATATATATTATCTCAGGAGATGTCAGCGTGTAATTTACTACTAAAAATGTCAGAAGTTTGTTAATTTTTGTCTCATGTTTGAACTGTCAACATATGACAGTTTAAACATGGGACATGGGTCTCGAATTTGATTTTGATCGTCATTTTTATTGTGTTTAGCTCTAATATACCTATATTTGGTATAAACTTTTCGTAGATCCTATAGGTACTATACCAAAGGCATGTCTTAAGTGATGCGACTAGAAGTCGCCGCGACCGTAACAAAAAACCATCGCAGCACGTCAGTAGCGCGAACGGTTATCCAATGACGCATATAAAAATGTACGTAAATAAAATACAATTAATTAAACAGCTCATTCACACTCTGAAAAACTTGCGCAGTACGTATTTTACTACGTTTTATTTAACTCGTTTTGTTGTGTGTCTGCCCGGGTGGACAGATACATATATTATTCATTCTTACTTGTTTTCCGTTGTAAGGCACATAGCAGTGACTGGTCTATGGCTCAGTTGGTAAGAGCGTCGTGCTAATAACACCAATATCGCGCATTCGATCCTCCATAGGACATGTAATATTTTCATTTTTTACGATGTAATTTGTTCGTTTTTTTTACTAAAAAATGTAAAATAATAAAATAAATATACCACGTTTTTAAAGCCAACTAAAAAATATAAAATAATTTCTTTACAGACAGATTTTTAACTTGTAGGATTTGAAACGAGAAATGTGGGGCGCATGCGACAGTTAAGTATATAGAGAGTAGCTATCAATGAGAAAATCTATTTATGAGATAAAACGAATAACGCGCCCCACGTTTTTCGTTTCAAATCCTACAAGTTAAAAATCTATCTGTAAGGAAATTATTTTATACTTTTTATTTCGCTTTAAAAACGTGGTATATTAAAAAAAATGTTTCTTTTAATTTTTAAACTCCCCAAAACCACCAATCTCTTGCGGTAAGTTTTTAAAAATTCTCAGCATTTTTCTTAATTTACCACATGTATCCTCAATGGTCGCGGGCAACTTAGGCGCACGCCTAAAACTTCAATATCAAAATTTCGAGATTTCACAATTCCGAAATCTCGGACGACATTTTTGAACATATCAATTTCGAAACGAAAGAAATTAATATCGGAATTTCGAAAATAATAGATTTTTTACCAATAATTTATGATTCCTTAGGGTCGTTATAAATGGTTTTTTAATTTCGATATTCGAATTATTCATAACTATTACTAGTTGCTGATAATGTTGATTTTTTTCAGACACACTGAATTTATTTCAACATATTCCATGTCAATAAACAACTTTCGATTTAAAAAAAGTCCTCTACCAATATTTTTGTAGATCTTTCTTGAATCCTGGAATCCCGACACCGAGTACCCTACATCGAAACCGGAGTTCCGAAATTAAAGATGATTTAATATTGGAGGCCTTACGCGCGTTAGTGTTTGATGGACCAAGGTTCTCATGGATTCGATCCTGAGTTACGCTCATCGTCAATCTACGCGGTGACTCACATCTCTATGATCGTCGCACTGCATATTACGTTTACGTGACGCAAGAGCTGCAACTATTTGGTCTTGTTCGTCTTCTTCTTCCACTTATACTTTTTATACACAATTGTTTATAGCACATTCTGTACATAATATAAGTTGTATGTAAACACAACTAACTTAAGCTGTTTCGCTTGGTTTCATATAAATAATATATAATGTAAATCAAAATAGTTATAATCGAAACACTGTCAGAGTAATAAATGGAATCTTCTGTACAAGTTGCGTAGCCTAAGAAAACGACTGGTTTGTATTCGCTCCGTGTTGAAAAGTTTTTCACTATACTTTTTTTATGTCGAAATAAATCTGTAAATTATATTTATTATTATTTATAATTATATATAATATTAATAATAATAATATTATTTATAATATTAATAATAATAATATTATTTATAATATTAATAATAATAATATTATTTATAATTATTATTATTATAAACATAAGGCTTGTTATTTCACCATAAGGTGTGCAGTTATTCCTTAATAGACCTCCTCAGTGGCGGCGGGTGAACAATTTAAATGAGTATTCTGAAAGGAATTAAATAATTATGTTTGTATGTATGTTTGTAACCGACTCTTTGGGCTCGATTTTTACCCACTTTAAACGGACAGTTTTAATTTAAACTTTGTACATTTATCAAGAACCGGTGACAATACAATAATTTGATAAGTGTATCTCATTATCCTGATCAGGTTTGCCAGAATTAAATAATAATATTTGTATGTATGTCTAGTTTTACGATCATTGCAAACTGGAGGAAACCAACAAAACTCTGGAATGGATGCAACGTATTTGTTGTTACGTACTCCCTTGCTGAACGAAAATTACATAGAGGTAAAAGATTACTACAGTTAATCAGAGCAATCATGGAAAAAGGTTGATAGAGCAGCTGTCGAAGAAGGACAATAATGTCAATACTGTAGAAACAGGATCCACTGCTTAAAATCTAGCCATTTCAAAAGGACATCGTCTAACTATCAGCAGTATTCCATCTCTCCTCAGAACCTCTCTATGACTATTAGTTAAACCATCTTTACTCAAAAATAATCAAGCCTTTTATAGCACATCGAACTAAAAAATGAAAAATAAATACATATAGTTTAAAGAAACTAAAAAACACGCTTTTATAGAACATAACACTAAAAAGTGAAAAATAATTCTTAATATAAGCAGAAAATAATCATGAACAAAAAATATTAGTATTGTTGCGTGAAAAAAGCGTGAGGCGCTCGATATACGAAAAATATGGCACAAAGCGCCTCACGCTAATAATACAATAATACTAATATTTTTTGTTCATTATTATTTTCTGCTTATATTAAGAATTCTTTTTCACTGTTTAGTTCGATGTGCTATAAAAACATGTTTTTTTAGTTATTTTAAACTATATTTTTAGCTACAGATATGTTTAGCGGGATTCTAGATATAGGAATATCGGGTCCAATACGATAACTCGATGTGTCCAACCTTTGACTGTTTTTTAAATCATAAAAAACGCCCAATTTTGTCCTTCCAAAAAAAAAACTTTGCTGGTTATTCAGAAATTTTCTCAAAAATACGTAAAAACTTCTCGTCTTTCACTGTCTTTTTTTTTAATCTAACCAATCAGAAATCACATATGCACGCCATAGCAACCGGTCTTGAATTACTGTATTACTATCTCACTTTGTATACCTCGTAATTGTTTTTTTTTAAAACTCCCCCCAAACGCCCTCTCCTTTTCACTGCGCAAAAAAACGCCATCTTATCAACACTACCTCGTCTTCCCCCTTTCACTGCGCAAAAAAATATTTTTTGAAAAATAAATTGTCCACACTTAATAACACTGTTAAATAAAAAAATAATTGTATATTTCCATTGGATATTTTGCACATCGATTTATCGTACTCTGACCTATATAATTTTTTATGACGACCATGAATTTTGTAATGCTATTTTAAGCATAAAATTGAATATAGTTTTTTTATTTTTCAAAAGCCTGTAATGACTGCTCATAAATTAAATTTCATTTATATTCGCCACTGAATATTAAAAGTATAAATTTAAAATAATTGCTCATTTTAATTAATTAAATCACAACGAATATGTTTATCGTTTGTATAATTATTTACGATAAAAAAAATACAAAGGTAAATTTTAAATTTAATATAATTAGTGGAAAATATCCAGTGAGTTTTTTCGCATAAATCAATAAAGAACCATTCTCGCTAATTATTTCAGAAAGCTACATCAATGATGGAATTTTTTTGGTGATCTCATCAACACGACCCTGTAATTGTTTTTTAAAGAACTCCCCTCAAACGCCCTCCTCTTTTCACTGCGCAAAAAAAACGCCATCGCTTCGACATGACCTCGTAATCGTATTTTAAAGAACTCCCCCCAAACGCCTTCCCTTTTTCACTACGCAAAAAAAAAATTATTTTATGAAAAAATCCGCACTTGAAACGGCTAATAACACTGTTATGTTATATAAAATAATAATTGTGCATTCCCAATGGATATTTTGCACATCGAGTTCTCGTATTCTAGCCTATTTTAATTATTAACTTTTTGATGTGAAACATCTATTGGCGCGTTACAGCGACTCGTATGCCGTAACGCTCTCTCATGACGTATACCGCTGTGATGCCGTCATGCCTTAACGCGGTAGTGTGATTCGTATGCTGTGCGTTGTTATGATTGGTAAGTTACATTACAGGGTGAAATTTAGTTACAAGAATTTGTATTTCACATTAGCCGGACGTCTCACGACGGCTCCTCTTTTTTTTTCAAGCACTGCTGTCAACAAACTACAACATACACTGTAACACTAGTCACTACTGCCATAAGGCCCGTTCCATGTATAATGTATGTGTATGTACGACATACCTATCGCTGACTCCAGCGGCAAACCAGCATCGTGTGCAGCGGCCTTTACAACAATAACGAATTGCAGGGCATATTGCAAATGACATTATTGTATATGCAGACGCAGTTAATTTAATTTTAAAAACAGAAAGCATTGCGGATGCATCGAATCAACATGCAGACGTTATTGTTATTTCAACTAGTGAAATCTAATGAAGATGTTACATAGTCTAATTTGTTTTTATCTTTAAGATACAAGAAACTAAACTGTAAATATATTGATTGCATTTAAATTTTATTAAGTTGGCAAATATTTACATCTAAAGACGATAATAATGAAGTTTTATTTAGTTCTTCACTTATCATTACATAGTATAAAATAAAGTCGCTGATTCCCTCTGTCTGTTTCTCATCGTACTTCTTCCAAGCCACGCAACGGATTTTGAAACGGTTTTCACTGATAGAAAGAGCGATAACCGAGGAAGGTTTGAATATATAATTTGTAAATATTTTGTACAAAATATGGCTGAACTATGAGGGTGTTTAATCAAAAAGCACTATTACTACATAATATAGAAAAAAGTCGCCGTCTGCCTTTGTCTGTTTGTCCGCTTACTTCTTCTAAACTACGCAATGGATTTTGAAACGGTTTCCACTAGCAGAAAGAGCGATAAACGAGGAAAGTTTGTGTATATAATTTGTAAATATTTTGTACAAAATATGGCTTAACTATGACGTTGTTTTGTCATCACTAATTAATATAAAAACCCAGTCGCTGTCTTCCTCTGTACCGCCACGCTATTCTTCAAAACCATGCATGAGACAAGATTGCAATACGCGGCTTGCGTGTTTTGAAGCTGGCTTTGTAGATGGTTTTGGTGCACGCGCAGTTACAGTTCGAACGTTAACAAAAGTGAACGTTTATTGTCCCTGAACGGAACACACATTACAACGCCATGTTTGTTTATGACGTTTGCTCATGTCGCCCGCGTGACAAGATTCTGTTTTCTGATTAGTTTTTTTTTTAATTTTGAAGACGTGCACCTACTAGGCTATAATAATAAAAATAATAATCATAATAATAATAATAATAATAATAATAATAATGCGTTTAACGTCTGTTTCTCGACTTTATGTCATAACAGACGCTATTCGCACCATTACTATTTTTTATCTACCACTTTTCCCGTTATTTTATACAATTTTTAAACTTCAACTTAATCAATAGCAATGAGCGAATGAAGGAATTTTTAGGAAATTAGAATAAGGTAGCAAATTTTCACCATAGGAGTTTGACAATTAGGCTTTTGAAAAAAAAATAATTATCGATTTTTTTATTGTATTTTAAAACTTTATTATAAATAATATTGATAATCGATGCGAAAAACTTTCAAAAAACTTTTTTTAAATTAATTATAAGCAATTTAAAATTGATAAAATATTTTAAAAAATCACGTGACTGCAAACGCACTAAAATTGTTGTTGTGACGTCATAATGTTAAAATGTATATACGCAGTATACTATCAATGGCTTCTATATGTATTATTATAATAATATAAATTACCATTATGACGTCACATTATGTTCGGGAAATGTCGGCGCGTTCTCGGAATGGGTACAAAAATTTATTTTTAATTTGATATACCTAACTTTTGAATTATAACGAAAATAAAAAAACAAAAATAGTTTTATTATAAAACTTATATAGGTACGATCTTTCCATTTATGACAAAAAAAAATTTCATTCAAAAGCCCAATTGACAGGTAATCGACCATGGCTTGGAATAATGAACCTTCTCGATATTTATCTGGAATTGTGGAGGGAAACCATGGAAAACCTCAACAATATGGCCGATACAGGAATTACAGTTTCTCGGCGAGAGGCAAGGGGAAAAAACTCCCAGCCAAATCTGCCCCCGCTGGGATTCGAACCCGGTACCTCCCGAATGTGGGTATAGTGCTCTCACTACTAAGCTACACCACTCGGTTCTATTAGACTATATTCGTCGATGTAAGTCTATTAATACTGTTTTCCAATTGGTAGGTAATTGCTCAAAGTCAGCAGAAAATTAAGCATGAAAAAATAGCTTCGGTTTTAATTTTTAAATCCAGCTTATAACCAGTGGCGTAACAATAGGGTGGCAGGAGCAAAACGCCACGGGCCCCCGGCCCGAGAAGTTAGTGAGCACAGGAGAAAACTAACATTTAGTCAAATTTGTTAGTTTTGTATTCAATTAATTTAAGTTGCCTGCACAAATTAACGTTGGTTGAGCCATTGAGAAGAATTTGCCACGAGCCTCAAACAGTATAGTTACGCCATTGATTATAACCACGCAACAGAGTCCGTAGTGACGGCATTTCCATCCCTGCAGTCAGCGCGGCAACCAGCACAAGTGCTAGCAGCGATGCTAGCAGTAAAATTAGCCTCGTGCGGTTAACGACATTTAGATCTATATTATGCGGAGTATATTTTACTTGTATATCAATTGTACTTTTTTGGGTGCTTCTCTCAAGCAAAAAGTTGCACTGCGTCGCGATATTTTTATTATTAATTAAAACTTATTACATAATCTTACAGTAACACGAGATACTTTATTAAAGAAAACGTCACTGGCAGTACTCGTTTACGATTCTAATTTCCATCGGTAATCAGTCAAGCGGTGACTGCTTCTGTCACTATGTATATTTAAAAACGGGGTGAGGTGAAACGGACATTAAGACCGTATACAAAGTAAAGACCGCTGCACACGAGGCTGGTTTCTGTGTCGATAAGTTGCTAACTATTTCGAAATAACTATGACAAGCGAACGTAAAATACAATAAGGGTGATTATACAAAAATTGGGTAACTCAGTGTCACCAGACAATGGAAGGATGTGTCATTGCTTTTTGAATATATTTTTAATCTTATTTAAAAGATATAAAAATCCTTTATTTGGTCACTCAATTTCAGCTATTCATTTTAAATACAAGTTTGTAAATTTCCACAATATATGCTCCAAATGTCAGTACTTTGGCATGTCACAACCCCAAAAGCGCGCAATCAAGTGGCTGTGTATTAAATATTACCTTTTATTTAACTAAACTTACTGTTTCACTACAATCTATGATGTAGTTAGCAATGTATACCACAACTTTTATAACATAATAATCTTAGCGTTGTTGTAAAAATAATGACAAACTTTGTCATCAGTTTTACGCGTCAGTCCGTTGTGTCTTGTTCGAATTTGAATTTCCCGCTAAATATTGTCGACTCAAATTCAAATCTGTGTTAGATTTCAAGGTTGGTAGTAAAGTAACGCCACAGGCCGCGCCATTTTACGGCGGCCATTACTGTGCCAGTGCTAGCGTCGCGGTTGTCCTGCAAACACGTGCGGGTCCAGTCAAATTTTCAGTCCCATGGCGAGTCGTTATTTCCTTGTAAACCCTCGTCAGTCCCCTGGCAGTCGAATTCAGAAAAATCTAAATATCTCAGAATCTGCTTGAAAAAGTGACTGGCCCGAACACGAGCAATATATTCATTAGATTACCTATCTTATAAACCTGAATTGGTAGGGATTTTATTTAGAAAGTGTCGTAAACAAAATTTCCCTAAAAGTTACCCAACTTTTGTGTATTCACCCATAACTTTATTCTGTGTAATCTCTTGATAGAATGCATTTTAAATTTTTAACAAATCGACTTAAAATTAAAATCTATTTCATAATAGTCAATTTTAATTACATAACATAAATTGAAATAAAATATTGTGCGTATACCGTACAACACAGTTTCGCCGCTGGAATCACTGCTTGAACTTGTGCTGGTTGACGCGCTGGCGGCGAAGATCACTGCTAGCTCGCGTGCGTGGTCACAATATGGATTTCAAAATTAAAACCGGGGCTATTTTTCGTGCTTGTTTTGAGCAAAAACAGTATCTTGTCCCGTAAGTGACATGAACGAACGCCCTCAAACAAATGTGGCGTCATAATTCTCTGTTCAGAGACAATAATAGGTCATATGCATAAGACTCGAAATTGGTTTGAATTTTTATTTCGAAATATATTTCAGTTCCTGATCATATCATAATGGTTATTTTATTAATCTAATCATTAAAAAAAATACAAATAATAAAAAAGAAATGTAGAAAATACGAGCTATTTTCGAATTTTCAAAACGCAGCATTACGTCAAAATATATATCAATAACAGTTTCCATGGCGACTGTGTCGTCTCACAGTGAGATTATGTCAGTATTTAGAGAAAACAGCAAATAAACTTCATTTAGAACATTGACACTTTGACAACAAGGTTGACATGACGTCACATAAGCCCGCCAACATGGCCAACTGTTTAAATTGTCTATTTTTAAATGTGAAAGGACCCCGCACGGAACATATGGGAATCGGCCCTCGGTTAAAAACTTCCATACTCGGGGATATTATCCAAAAATCGACGCTGATCAAAAGTCTCCATGGGCACGAAGTCCGGAAATGCGATCCCGGGGAGTTATTATTATTATGATTGCAATAAAAGTATACTTTTATTGCAATCAAAATAGGGAAAATGAGCAAATGCACCCGTCTCCTTGTGATATTCTATTATAGACATATCTACATCACATAGATATATCATATACAGTATATATGTCGCCGGGATATTGTCAAACCCGTGATATTATAATTTCACTTAGTGAAATTATAATATCACGAATCTTTGTCAATCGTGATATTGTAATTTCACTAGTGAAATTACAAAATCACGGATTTGACAATATCCCGGCGACATATATACTGTATATGATATATCTATGTGATGTAGATATGTCTATAATAGAATATCACAAGGAGACGGGTGCATTTGCTCATTTTCCCTATTTTGATTGCAATAAAAGTATACTTTTATTGCAATCAAAATAATAATAACTCCCCGGGATCGCATTTCCGGACTTCGTGCCCATGGAGACTTTTGATCAGCGTCGATTTTTGGATAATATCCCCGAGTATGGAAGATTTTAACCGAGGGCCGATTCCCATATGTTCCGTGCGGGGTCCTTTAATATTCTTTTTCTTATAATAATATTACATTTTTAAATGATTATTATTTTTTTTCCGTATTATTGTTGACTAAATAATCTATTAAAAATATAAAAAAAATACATGCATATGACCTATTGTTCGCTTTTGTTAACATTCAAACTGTCACTGTGCGAGCACCGAATCTATATAATATAAGGGCTCTTGTTAACGACCGTTTTAGTCAACGGGTAACGGCCCGACGCGAAACGGTTACCTTTTTACACGATCCGCATATACGTGAGCGTGTCCATTGTTATCGATATCAGTTCTATGCTTGAAGGGCGAAGAAGTGCAAGTACGTTATGTCTTGCTTGTTAGTGTATTTGCCATAAGGCACTTACACTATTGGCGTCGGTCGGATGGCGGGACCTAGGGGTCGGACCAAAATTTCTCGACGTTTCATAAGTTTCTAAGAAGTTTGGCACCATTTTTGGAAATGTTTATATATATATGTATATATATATATATTTATATATATATGTGTTAGCACGATAACTCTCGACAGACTTAATCGATTTAAACGAAATTTGGTCCACATGTTGGAATCCATCATCGCAAGAAGCCTATTTAAAATGGGCTCGATCGGGCTATTTTAAGGGGGGTATTTAGGGGTTTAAAAATGTTTTTGGGCCCAAAAATACGGAAAAAATTCTCAGAATCGTTTCAAATTTGAAATTTAACCCTTTAGTAATTATTGAAATGTGCTGCTAAAATTTTAATAAAATCGGCCCGACAGGACCGGACTTACAAATTTTATGAAAACGCAAGTTTACTGATATGGATTTACATACTGAAGGGTGTATATAATTTGGTACAGATGTTGAATTGGTGTGTAGTATTCAAATTAAGTAAAAAAATGTTGTTCTAAGGGGTGTATTAAGGTGTAATTTTTTTTATTTTGTCCGAAAACAAAGTTCATACAATAGAGCCACACAGCTTATAAAAGCAAATACACTATATTGTCGGCAGGGTTTCGCACTGCGACCCGAGTTTTTATTTTTGTAATTTTTTAGTCTTGTCCCAACACTGGCCTATTATCAACAAGGCTAATTAATAAATCCATATCAATATCACAATTCACAATGAGCAGAACAAGATAGGTAGGTAGGTATAGGTAAAAACGTGCGCGTACATCTGTCGTCGTCAACACACTTCTATGAAATGACGTGGTTGTAACGCTACAACGTTACAGGTATCGATTTATTATTTAACGTTGCAAAACAATATTATTTATTATCATTGGTACCACCTTGTAAAAAATTCCAACATAAAATCAAAAGTATAATATTAAGCATTATTCTGTATATCCGAAATGTTTTAATAAATGACCGAGCGAAAGCAAGTTACGAACAGGTCAATTATACGTAATTTGATTGGTTAATATCATTTGAAGGATATCGCATTTTTGACTAAATATTCATTTTGTAAAATATTATAAATTCATTCTAGTTTTAACTTTTAAGTCAGATAGACATTAAATTCAATTCTAGTTTTAACCTTTACTTCAAATAGATATTGAATTCATTTTAGTTTTAATCTTCAATAAAAAACAGACATCATCATGAGGTAATATATTTATTTTAACTTAAAATTATATTGATTATACTAATAGAAAAACTTTGTTTAACAAAAATGGAAATGTGTTATTTAAGTATGATAGTTAATTTTTTCTTATTTTAAAATCATATTATCCATCAAGTATGTACGACTGGGTTTTTGCATCGTGCAAATTTGATGTTTAAAAGAGGATATTTTATAAAAGAATGCTAAAGATAATTATCCTCGCCAGATTTCTGTAGCGTGGTTTTTTCCCTACAGTTAAATCTTTTTAAAGTTTAATAATGGAAATAAAGAAAGTCATTTTTTTTTGAGTTATAATGAAATTATACAGCCTAGAAACAAATCCATAAATAGTCTAATTTTTCTAACAATCATTGTAAAAATATAAATTGAAATGTACAAAAAGAAATTAACTATGATTCACAAAATATTAATATGTAAAGAATTTGAGAAATAAGCTAATATTTTAATATTCTTGAAAGCATGAAAATTAGATGTTGATGATATTGAATAGAGCGTGATTAAAATATAATTGATTAGAAAATTATTATGATAAAAATAAAGTGACCGATATTGACGGCACTATGGTAAATTAAAGGTATGAAATTGATGAAATTATGAAATTTATGAAATTATGAAAATTGTTGAAAATTATGAAATTATAAAATTGATGAAATTATAAAAGTGTATTTATTTGAATAATTAAAGAATTAATTAATATTGGAAAAACGCGAAATTAAGTATTTGAAAATTGAAAAAGGACATGACAAGAATATTAAAATTTTACTTACGAAAGAATTTAAAAGTATTAAATGTTATGAATTAAGAAAAACTAAGAAGTATTGAAAATCATTTCCAATGAAATATTGACTGTAAATTTAAATTGAAACTAGGCTTGAATAATTGTAATTATGCTGGTTATAAGAAAATAAAAGAAATATTTTTTTTTGATGAATTAAAATTAAAGAGATATAAATAAATTATTTTTTGTGTAAATAAAAAGCAACTTAAAACCTTTTTTATGTGAAATTAAAATTATTAAATTTGTGATTGAAATAAAAAATAACTAAATGAAATTAATAATTTAATGTAAACATTTTTTGTATAAATTATCATTTATTTAATTTGAATAAAACTAATTATTTATTTGTTGTTTTGAAATATGTTGTTTTGATGAAAGAAAAATAAATAATAAAAGATCTTGACCCTTACAATTTTGTTGGCCACCATCGAAATAATCATTAAACAGAGAATTTTTTTAAGTGCCGGCAAATTTGTCAAGGAAGTGTACGTCGTTCGGGTCACTCAAAACACACGGTCGAGTGCCCCAAAAGAACCAGAACGTTACAATTGGAGACCGTGACAGGACCCTGTCATTTTGTACAGGGGACTTGTAAAATTCTATTAAAATTTTGTAGATTAACTTCAAAAATTATTCTAAGTCAATAAACGCGTAACGGGAAAGCTACGTGTAATTGAACTATTATTCAATAACTTGTCAACGACGGTATTATACAAGTTACTGGTTTGCAGTAACATTGGCATCAGAACAACATTATTTTACACCAAATAAATTGAATTTTATACAGCAGTAAAATAAAACTGCAAATAACATTTGAATATTATTTGAAATTTAAATATTTTTGAAATTTTTTTTTTTTTGTTAAATTATATTATAAGTTAAAGCGATTGAATATTAGAATTTTTTTTCTCTATGATATTACCTTTGCAACTAAATAAAAAAAAAAAAAAAAAAAAAAAAAAACAATCAAAATTAATAAAACTAATAATTGAATTTTATCAAACGGGTGTCCTTTGATATTTAATATAACTACTGAAATAAATTAACTATAATACGACGATAGTATATTAGACGGGTTCCCTCTAATATTACAAAACAAATTAATACGAATCGGTAATAAAAAAAAAAAAAATAAAATTCAATAAATCGAATTAAACAAGCAATATACAACAATGGACAACGACACAACCGATTTTTCGGATCTAACCCCAGGTTTGGAATCAATACCGGAGAAGAATGAAGAAAAGCCAAGGAATACAGACACCCAAGAGGTAGTGGAAATTAAAAAGACGGATGAATCAAATAGGACTAACACTGAGTCGACCAGGATTAGTTTCGACATGCCGGATAATTTTTAAACAACGTTACATTTTCTATTAGTAATGACTACATAATAAATCTCTATGATTCCGATAACGAATGGGGTTACCTGCATGAAAACGTTATACCGACTACGCCAGGCGCCAGCCCGATTTCGGCCAGCTACCCGAAAAGGTACATCAGAATATTCAAATCATCAGTGTCAAGAATTTTACCAGAACGACAACCCAGGTCGAGGCGAAGCAGAAAATCACCACGGCTAACGGTAACCAAATAACCAACCCCACTAAATTAACATTAAAGAAAAAAAAAAATCAAAAATTGCAAATACTTTGAATTTTTCATTTTTTTTCTTACCGACGAGGGGGTAACTGTAACGCTACAACGTTACAGGTATCGATTTATTATTTAACGTTGCAAAACAATATTATTTATTATCATTGGTACCACCTTGTAAAAAATTCCAACATAAAATCAAAAGTATAATATTAAGCATTATTCTGTATATCCGAAATGTTTTAATAAATGACCGAGCGAAAGCAAGTTACGAACAGGTCAATTATACGTAATTTGATTGGTTAATATCATTTGAAGGATATCGCATTTTTGACTAAATATTCATTTTGTAAAATATTATAAATTCATTCTAGTTTTAACTTTTAAGTCAGATAGACATTAAATTCAATTCTAGTTTTAACCTTTACTTCAAATAGATATTGAATTCATTTTAGTTTTAATCTTCAATAAAAAACAGACATCATCATGAGGTAATATATTTATTTTAACTTAAAATTATATTGATTATACTAATAGAAAAACTTTGTTTAACAAAAATGGAAATGTGTTATTTAAGTATGATAGTTAATTTTTTCTTATTTTAAAATCATATTATCCATCAAGTATGTACGACTGGGTTTTTGCATCGTGCAAATTTGATGTTTAAAAGAGGATATTTTATAAAAGAATGCTAAAGATAATTATCCTCGCCAGATTTCTGTAGCGTGGTTTTTTCCCTACAGTTAAATCTTTTTAAAGTTTAATAATGGAAATAAAGAAAGTCATTTTTTTTTGAGTTATAATGAAATTATACAGCCTAGAAACAAATCCATAAATAGTCTAATTTTTCTAACAATCATTGTAAAAATATAAATTGAAATGTACAAAAAGAAATTAACTATGATTCACAAAATATTAATATGTAAAGAATTTGAGAAATAAGCTAATATTTTAATATTCTTGAAAGCATGAAAATTAGATGTTGATGATATTGAATAGAGCGTGATTAAAATATAATTGATTAGAAAATTATTATGATAAAAATAAAGTGACCGATATTGACGGCACTATGGTAAATTAAAGGTATGAAATTGATGAAATTATGAAATTTATGAAATTATGAAAATTGTTGAAAATTATGAAATTATAAAATTGATGAAATTATAAAAGTGTATTTATTTGAATAATTAAAGAATTAATTAATATTGGAAAAACGCGAAATTAAGTATTTGAAAATTGAAAAAGGACATGACAAGAATATTAAAATTTTACTTACGAAAGAATTTAAAAGTATTAAATGTTATGAATTAAGAAAAACTAAGAAGTATTGAAAATCATTTCCAATGAAATATTAACTGTAAATTTAAATTGAAACTAGGCTTGAATAATTGTAATTATGCTGGTTATAAGAAAATAAAAGAAATATTTTTTTTTGATGAATTAAAATTAAAGAGATATAAATAAATTATTTTTTGTGTAAATAAAAAGCAACTTAAAACCTTTTTTATGTGAAATTAAAATTATTAAATTTGTGATTGAAATAAAAAATAACTAAATGAAATTAATAATTTAATGTAAACATTTTTTGTATAAATTATCATTTATTTAATTTGAATAAAACTAATTATTTATTTGTTGTTTTGAAATATGTTGTTTTGATGAAAGAAAAATAAATAATAAAAGATCTTGACCCTTACAATTTTGTTGGCCACCATCGAAATAATCATTAAACAGAGAATTTTTTTAAGTGCCGGCAAATTTGTCAAGGAAGTGTACGTCGTTCGGGTCACTCAAAACACACGGTCGAGTGCCCCAAAAGAACCAGAACGTTACATGGTCCACTGCATCGGACCGACCGCCGTCGCGCCGAAGGGTGACGTTCGGGTATCCGTTGAGTTTTGTTGCAACGGTTACATGCCCGTCGCGTTAAAAACACCCACACTAACCTACTGAACACTGCGCGTCGGCCCGTCGCCCGTCATAAAAATCGGGCCGTTATCCGTTGTCGTTAACAAGAGGCCTAAAGACGTCTCGTGTGCAGCGAGCACATAACAGCGCCAAAAAACTAGTAGTCAAATTAGCAAGGTATCTAGCGGCAAATCCAGCCTCGTGTGCAGCATCCTTAAGAGTGTATTGTAGTGTTGGTGTTTGATCAGGTTCTTTTAAATTAGTAATACTCTTGAATTTGATTTAATAATGATTAATTTACAACACCAACGTCAACGTATGCCAGCATTACGCTGGCATAGCCAACTCCTGTCCTCTTGTCTCCTTCCAAATATACATATATTTATATCAATTTGAAATGCAAACCCATGCGCATTTAACTAGACCACTTAAGTAAGTGTTATAGTGAAATACTACGTTTGCAGTCTACATTGCAACTGATATGCGTAACTTAACCTACATACTGTATATACAGTACAGTATCTATATGATGGAAGTACGGGTATGGATGGTGTAGGAACGGGTATAGCCAACATCAAAACGAAGCGAACACATAAAAGCTATCAAAATCCAACGCCACAGTACGCTTGAAATCAAATCTAGCGGCAAAACCAGCCTCGTGTGCAGCGACCTATAGTTATCGCGTGCTAAATCTCATTTTCGTCTACTGCTCATTCCTATAGTTTGTCTTAGCGTAATAAATTATAATCTGTGCTACTCGAGAAGATTTGAAACAGTAAAAGAATTTTTCTAACCAACAAACAAACATACAAACTTTTCTTCTTTAAGAGATTCATAAATCCATTGAAGTTTTGTTTCTCTGTATAGAGTTGTCATCCCAGTTGATATGTTTCAGTACTTTGTGATGTCTATAACACTGCGAGACATCGCCTTCTATCAAGCCATTTGCTCACCTATATATAAGTACAGATGTGAAACAATGTCTGTCCCCCGAGAATGGGGGAACGAACTGATGTCAACGGTGTGATGTAAATATGCAAAGTGAACGATAGCTAAAAGCTACACTTTGTTGGCTCTTCTTCACTATGAAGACAGAAGTAAGTATTTTGCAATAAATGTCATTACCAAAAAAATAAAGTAATGCACTTAGAGTAACATCAATAATGTAGAGACATGTTATACAACATGTTAGGTGAGCGTTTCCCAAACTGTAAGTCGCAAGCCACTGAAGGAGTGCTGCGAGTTGATTTTTGAATTTTTTTTTAATAAAATCAAGATATTCAAATAAATAAAATTGTCGACCAATTTTTTTATTAGACCATGTAATATTATATGGTCTGGGGAAAAAATGGTCGACAATTTTATTTATTTGAAGAGTTCTATTCAGACGTTAATCAAAGATTTGAAAATCAAGATATCATTTAGAACAAAACGAAATGCAAATTTAAAAAATATTAGTGTACCCGTGCAAAACTTTTTGCATGTATCTTAAAATTGTTTTGAAAAATTTATATTTAACACAAACCTACGACAATAATTTTATTCCTCTTTATTAGTTTACATTTACAGTTATTTTTCTTTTGATTTAGCTTGATCCATCAAGTTGTCTATATATTTAATTGGTTAAAAATTCAAATTAAATGTACGCGAGATCTGTTTATCATTGTCATGGTTATCCCGCAAGAGCTGTCAGATTTAATTTTTAAAAAATCTACCCTCATTTGATACACTTGGAATTTTCACTATTTTTTTCTGATCTGAGACCAAATTTTAAACTTAGTACAATCTATGTAGTTTTTAAAAACTCTATTTTGTAATTAAATTAACATAATCTAACACTTTCTTAACTTATTTGGAAAATAAAATAAAATTTGTTTGCATAATCTCCGACATACGTACATATTTGCGTTTCTCTCACACTCATGTATCGTGAACATCGATGAATTTTCTCTGTTTACGTTCCTCTTCACCCCGCAAACCCCTCGTCTTTTTTACTATTATCGCTTGAAATCACCCCTTTTAACGAAATTTCACAAAAAAAAAAATGGTGATAACATATCAGTGGACTAAAAGCTTCAGTTAAAAAAAAAACTATCAATCGGTTGAGTAAAATTTGCTGGAGGATTGTCTAGAGAAATAGAGCTTGGGTTTTATCTATACTAATATATAAAGCTGAAGAGTTTGTTTGTTTGTATGTATGTATGTTTGTTTGTTTGTTTGTATGTTTGTTTGCATGTTTGTATGTTTGTTTGTTTGTTTGAACGCACTAATCTTAGGACTACTGGTTCGAATTGAAAAAAATATTTTTTGTTGGATAGCCTATTCATCGAGGAAGGCTATAGGATATATAATATCACGCTACGACCAATAGGGGCGGAGCATCAATGAAAAATTTTGCAAAAAGAAACTCAAAATTTGTCAGTCCGACAAAAACTTTTGAACGGTAACTCCGATCATCATGAAATTTGGACACAACATTCATCTCGGTAAACTAAGATGAATGTGCGTACTCATGTATCTCCTACCCAATTCGTTTTTTTGCACCCGTGTAAAACCGGGCCAGACCGCTAGTATATTATATAGATTAAAACAATATTCGTAGCAAATTGACACAATTCTATATCTGTTCAACAAACTTTTCCAATTCTGTCTACTGAAGCGTTAAAGGTATTACTCCTTTTTTTCATTTTTATACTTGAGTGGCAATGATAGGAATTAATATCAAATGTCAACATACAAGTTGCAATAATTTGACCTCCTGGTGCCTGAAAATAACTACGATAGTATTAATCTGGACTTCACTGCCAACAATCGAAAAGAAATTCGTCCTTTACACACGCCTTAGTTTTAGAAATATTTACTTTTTTCCTTATTTTGATCCATAAAACCTTCGCTGGGATCTTGTTCAGTAGGTAACGTTAAAATAAATGTGAATAAAAAGATGAAAAAGTATATTTTTGCTGAGATATATTTTTCCAACTAGTCAAGTATCTCCGGAAAAATTTAACAGGTCACGATAGATTGAGTTTCTAAATGTTTAAAAGTTTGGGAGCACATAAGTTAGATAAATTAAGGGGCAATACATTTTTTTTTTCTTGCTATACCTACACAGGGCTAACAGAATCCATTGTCCCTACCTGACGCGACACCTAGACGTGCCTTAAATAGTCTTAGGCCTCCTGAAAAAGCAACCGAGAGAGCTCCTGGTGTCTGAAGTAACTTTTGCCATTGTAGGTGTTTCAGCAAGTTTCAGGTACATAGAATCTATATATAAGTGAATACCCATACATAATATCTGTGATAGAATATATTATATAATATAATGGTTACAGGAACGGATTAAAGTTTTATCTAGACATAACTTGTTTTTCACTTTTAAAATTGTATAAAAGACATCTCTACGAAATTTTATCAAAATCGGTTGTAAATTTTAGGCGCTATATGCTCTGTGGGGGTTTCCAGTGGCTGCGAAACACTAGAAAGTTATAGGAAATATCAACTAAGATTGTCTTATCATAATATGTCAGGCAAAAACGTGTATACGAACAGGTATAACAGGATCAACCTGTTAAGAATTGAGATTAGAATTTAAAGACGTTCCTGACAACAAGGTCTGGAGAAGATCAATACACGGTGCAGGGTACATGTATGCAAAAACAACACATATCGGCAGGTTTACGTGTTAGATATGTGTTAGTAGGCGATGCTGCAGATTACGAACCGTATACGCGACCATTTTTCTTTTCTCTCCCTCTGTGCCGTTCTCCGTGTATTTCTCCCTCTTTGTCACTCCAGTTATTAATCACACACAGATATCTCGCGCAAAGATATACGTGACACAAGCGTTGCCGCTGTATATCTATGTTATAATTGTGGAGCTTTTAAGGGCCCGCTTCACCGGGCTGCCTAGGCGGCGCAACTCTGGTTGAGCTGCCGACAAGTAATTCTATTCTGGCTTGGGCAACCGGCTTGCTTCTGCTGCCAGCATCAACACGCCAAATATTTATTACTGTTTTGGTTAAGCTATCAGTCCTGAGAGGTACAGAAAAATATACATTATGCCGCTAAAACATCTTCCAAAAAATTGTCACAACTGGGAAAAGATTCGCCTAAACTGAATGTGTCGCTTAGAATAACAAAAAATGTATTATAACGAAACTTACAAGACAGTTCTTTGTTGGTGGTAAAAAATAAAAATATTTATTTACAAAAATAATAATGTTAACAAAACAAACTAAAAAGTACTTTTCTACAATAATGAAAAATTAAATAAAATAGATAACGGAAAAACAAATGAATTCTAAGCAATAACAACACTATGTACAAAGTATATTTATATCACACTAACACACCAAATTTATATAGAACACTTATTTATTATCTATTTACAAAGTCAATGTCTATTCGGTATTTCGGTATAACAACAGTGCTAATGATCATATGGTCGATGCACCTTTTATGTTTTATTTTTGTGTTCGTTAATAATAATAATAATAACAAAAACTATACTGGTAATAATTTAATTCACAGCTATTTATTTCTAGCAGTTACCTCAGTACCTTGTTCGCGGTACTGACTGTTTATTTATTTCCCACTAAAACCGACTTAACTAACTGACTCACGCCGACCGCTTCCTGTTTGTAACTGTTCCGCTTATATAGGTTCCTCAGTCGCATTCTGGAACATTCTCGAAGGGTCGGCATTCTTGTACGCGGCTCAGACAACAATGTGCGTATTGTTGTTTACGCAGTTTCGACAACAATGTGCATATGGTTGTTACCTTCTGTGGCATCTTGTTACAGTACATATAAACCCTATATGCATAAAAAAAATTACTTTATTTCACTGAAAATAAACAAAAACTTTTGAGACCATCTGTAGATCAAATGAGTATTAAAATATAACTGACGAAGTCGTATAAAATTGCTTGAATTAAAAATATTAATGTTACATTCATTAAATTTAAATCATAACGAAATTTAGAATTTAACTGAAGCCATATTTATATTTACGGAAAATATAATTTAATATATAAATTATAAATTACTTCAAATGACAGACACATTTCCCCTTGGGCACTGTAGAGTAGAGCGGTGTCAACATACGTAGGCGAGCCTTACAAATTATAACCGCGGGGCAAGTAGGTGAATGTGTGGGGTTAGCGTTCGAGGATCGGTTTGAGGCTGCTATGTTTTAGAAACAAATTAAAGTTTCGAGCTTACGGAACGAGACGGCAGGGAAAAGGTAAAGGTTTGTTTTGAGACCGGTAACACGTTAATATGCGCGTATATTTCGTCGCGCTAACACTTGTGAATATGCATGAACAACAACAACAGTGTGATACATAAAGCCCTATTTTAGCATGCATAGAGATCATGTGCGTCCCGTCAATGCATCAGGCACTGCCCGCCGCACATTTGCGTCTATCCGACGTCGGGAGCATCGATTCCGAAGCGTCTAGCAATACCAATCTTATTTTGTCTGCCAAGACTCCATGTATACGTTTTTAAGGAACCGCTCTCTTTCACGTCTCAAAAAATGTTTCTTGCACCAACACTTCCCCCCTCCCCCGAGAAACTTTGAGATGAATGCTTCCAACACCGGCTAGACGTAAAATAGTCGCCAACACTCAACAGTATAAGTGTGTTTAGCTGGTTCTGAACTCCTAAAACTTGTGTTGGATCGTATACAACTAGAGAATACAAGTTTTAGGGATCCCGGCCGTTTTCTGGCCCCGAAAATCCCGGGATCGTACTTAGCTAATCTCGGGATTTTCAGGATTGCCAAAAACAGATCTAGTTTGCATTCCGTAATCCGTTGCGCCTTGACAATTACCCTGCCTATAGATTATATTAATATTATTCATTACATAACGACAAAAAACAATCCTTAAATACGCGGTACGATATGTAAGAATATGAAATCTCCAAATCCTGAAGTACAAGTACAAAATGAATCGGGGTTGGCAAATAGTATTAGACGTGAAATAAGCCTGTTCGAAAATGGAGGAGTTCGTGGATATAACTTAGAAACAGCATATAAGTATCTATTGTCAATTACTCTATTCCTCCAACGAGCGCAGAACCTGATCGAGCGTTTTCAGCTTATGTTGGCAATAAACTACGAAGCAGGCTTGGAAGTCAAACATTGGGATGCTTTGATATTTCTGCGATAATATTTTTAAATTCTAAATAGTTTTTTTATGTTTTTTTTTTATTTTTTGCAAAAGTAAATTTTTTTTTGTTT
The DNA here is from genome assembly GCA_963575645.1 of Xanthostigma xanthostigma. Taxonomy (NCBI): domain Eukaryota; kingdom Metazoa; phylum Arthropoda; class Insecta; order Raphidioptera; family Raphidiidae; genus Xanthostigma; species Xanthostigma xanthostigma. The sequence continues at coordinate 23,547,314 of OY754468.1, forward strand.
TGTCTATTTTCTTTTCTTATTATATTGTGATTTGTGTTGTGAAACGATTTTAAAAACATTTTTTAAGAAATTACTCAAGTTTTTTTCATTTGAGCCCAATTAGAAACCACATAGTCTAATCCCGGGATAGCCCCGGGATCCCGGGATTACGCATCATAAATCCCGTAATCCCGGGATTGAAAAACATTCTCGGGATTGTATTCTCTAGATACAACTGCGTGTTTATTGGTCAAATTCGGACTGTTGGAAATTTTTGTAGCAGTTCTAAGGTTTTAAAATGGTTAGAAGCCTATAGCTACTAGAATCAATTTCAAAGAGTCCGTGAATTAAACAAACACAAAACTAGATACTTAACGCGCAATAAAGAATTAAACTGCAACAACAGATGATGGCTAGTCGGCAGACGGTCCTCCCTGCGGGTAAAAAGAGAAAACGTCGAGGATCGAATCTGCCCTAAGGACCGCTAAATGCTAATCACTCTAGAATGTTTTTCTCTAGGGCAGAGGTCTCCAAACTTTTTTGTCTCGTAGACCACTTGACATGTTTTTCGGTTTTGGGTAGACCCCCTGCTTATCTGATATTGATTTTTTGCAAATTCATTAATTTCCAATGTATTTTTGACAACCGGTATAGTGCTACTCACTTTGAACGATTTAAATTTATAACGGTAGTGAAATGTAGTGTGAAATGTTTCGTTTCATACATTTATTAATTAGATTCAAATTAAACGATTCAAATAAAAATTTACTTTCTGTTACATAAAATAACTAAACAAAAAATAAATGCTTTTAGTGTGAGGGATGAACTTGATGGTTTAATAATAAATTTTCAACATTTGGCATCAATTTAGTCAGATTTAATCTTAAATCTCTTCGGTTAACGATGTCCAGTTTGTTTCTTTTTTTTGTTAGGAGATTCACTATCGTTGACCCCATTTTCACTTCATGGACCCCCAATTTTTTTTCCCGCTGACATGGACCCCTTGTAAGTTGTCGTCGATCCCTGGGGGTCGATATAGACCACTTTGGGTTTGGGTATTTTTTTTAGATTTTACAGGTCCATTACAATACTAAAAGGTTGATGCAAATACCTTTTTGTTGGGTGTTAAGTAATGTTGCAAATAGGTCTTAGTTACCACAAGTGAATAGTTACGTTACAAATAAAAATATAAATTACCCGTCCATGATTGTGTACATACAGAAAATAGAGTTATCCTGTATTTCCATGCCAACACGTCACATATGGACGATTAATATCTTAGCTGTATTCAATATTCAAATTTGGAAATTATTACAATATAATATGTCGACAAAAACACGAAACGTAACAAACACACAGATAGCGCTATTGAAGCAGTTATCAAGTACGGATTAGTACAGCACGAACCTGCAACCTACACGATGTTGCACACTAGATCAGCACAAACCAGCACGGGCTCACACACCACTAGCACGTTAGATCGGTCCAGCACATTTAGACAGAAATTGCAAGCGACTGACTGACGATCGTTGCTGTTGCGGGTGTTGGTCTAATGTGCGCTACTAAAAAAATATGGATATCTTTAAGAACAGGCTTTTCTGGTACGCGCTGTGCATGACCGGGCTTGATAGAAGTTACTTGTGCTAGAACCATTGAGGCTTTCGTCTGGTAAAAAATGAATTTTGGGAAGAACGCCATCTTAAGTAGAGTACAGTTTTGAGGAAGACAAACCAAACGAGCCTACAATTTCTGTTTATTGTGTGACACAGCAAACGGTTTGAACAATGACAGAAAATACTACCCTCTACCATCCGAGTGGCAAGAGATTTGTCATAAAGAAGCCGGTATCTATTAAATACTAGCGGTTCCGCCCGGTTTCACCCGACTGCAAAGAACGAATGGGGAAGGAAGGGACATGAGTACGCACATTCATCTTAGTTTACCGAGATGAATGTTGTGTCCAAACTTGATAATGATCGGAGTTACCGTTCAAAAGTTTTTGTCGTTAAAAAGCAGTAATTATGCTTTTTTTAAGTAATAAATTTAAAATTATTTTTATATAGGTTGTAACAGTTTTCAAATGAGCTATTAATTAAATTTATTTAATTTTAAATAGCCGTAATAAAATTTTAAAAAATTGAAATGTAAGCCTTAAAAGAAAGCAATGTTGAAAGTAAAAAAAAATAAAAATATATTCGCCGACGTGGGGCTTGAATCCTACTAGACCCTGGCATTAAGCGTCTTACACTCTACCGACTGAGCTATCCGGGCTTGTAAACTTCACGCGCTAATATTGCAATATTTAGTTAAGGCATTTCACCTGGTAATATTTGTCGGACGGACTAATTTTGAGATACATCTTGCAACATTTTTCATTGATGTTCCGCTCCAATTGGTCGTAGCGTAATATTATATAGCCTATAACCTTCCTCGATAAATGGGCTATCCAACAATTTTTTTTTTTCAATTCTAACCAATAGTTTCTGAGATTAGCGCGTTCAACCAAACAAACAAACTCTTCAGCTTTATATGTATATTAGTATAGAATATAGATTAATAGTTTGTACAAATATTTTCACGTTAAAATTTTGTAGTCCTTATTATCATTTTGTAACCATTTTAAAAATTAAATAAAATTCAAATTAACGGTAGTGATTTAAAAAAAAAAATAGTCTGTAACTAATGGCCAATCAGTAATAAGTATTTAAAAAAAAACGAAAACGAGAAAAAGCGGATGAAATGACAATAACTGTTTTGTGCGGGAAACTAACTTTGCATTCCAAATGAAACGAATCGATAAAGGGTAGTCGAGACAATCGTCCGTTGGAGCTCGCAATGCAACGAATGCCATGAATGGTCAAATTTATTTCCTGAAATTCCCATTCAAATGAAATTAAGTAATTAGTCGAGACTTTGTTCTGTTTTACTTTTTATATCGTTACTTTCTATACAGTCTGTTTCTTTTTTGCCGCCATAAACTAACATGAAATAAATCTTTGTTGTTATAAACTCTCTTGAACTCATTTATCAGAAAGTTCTTATCAGAGTCTGAGAAGTATATGAAGAGTTTGTTCAATATTACAGTCAACGCCATCTATTAACGACGATAGAGAAAAGAAGTAAAGTTTGAAAGTTCCATAGGTGCGTTTTTTAGTGAGTTCTGAACTGATTCTGAATTCTCAACGCGTCTGTCGGCAATGCAGAACTCTTCGGTCTGTTGGTGAAATTTTCGGAATCTTCCGATTGGGAATTATATTAGGATCGGGATCATACGAAACTATTAAATGTGTTACTAAACTAAATAAAAGACAGACGCTGATGGAAATACAGTAGACTCCCGGTAATCCGACAAACATTTTGCAGGGCAGTGTCGGACTATCGAATTTGTCGGATTATAGAGTACTGCCTAAGAATATCACATTTTTCTTTAATTGTCAGTGCTTTCTGCTTTCGCTTCTGAGCTTGTGACGACATTACTAGGTACGAGTACGTAATACACAATGAATAAACAGTAAACAATGAACACACGCTAGACCGCACCGCTATCTTCTTCAAACGCGTCGAGCACAATAGTAGTGGTGCGTACAAGTTATAACTTGTTCAATCAAACATTAGCGAAGATTGTCAAAAAAATATTCAATAATAAATAATAGACCATGTCGGATTACAGGGGGAGCCGGATTACCGGGGGTCCACTGTAGTGCCATTTGCGATCGTACCATTTGCGGTCAGAACAATTATATCGTCCCACTTGCGGTCAATCGATATTATTAAAAGAAAATAATGTTAGGAGTAACCCTACTTGCCGTCAAAGGAAATTTGATAGTTTCTAATTAGGTTTATACTCTTTTCGCATCAACAGCACCCATTAATCGTTTTTAAGGAACTCCCATACGGCCATACCCCTTCACTTTACACTGCGCAACAAAAACACCATCGCATCAATGTTGAATTAAATAAAAAATGAAGACAATTAATATTGGCTTTAATAATAAGAATTAAAATTGGTTGTCCCATATTATTTTGATGTTTGGAAAAATCTGTTAGACTTCATTCGGAATTGTTTAGATGACTTAATGACTTATTCTTTCTGTAGGAAATTTGGAACTGCCGATTTATAAAGTTATTTTCTTGACCGCAAGTGAGATCACCCCTGATATTATTTGCATTTTATCATATTGATTAAAGTGGGAAGAAAAATGTTGATGACCTTAGATGTTAACGTCCATAATTTAAAATTATTCAATAAATGATAGTAATTTTAGCTTTTTGAAATTTTGAAAAAATATATTTTTTTAATAAAACGCATTCGCATTCGTTACAAACGTACAAAAATGGCTTTTTAAAACTGAAACTCTTTCAGCGATTTCAAATAAATTTTCATTTAGAATGATAGCGTTTCAATTACGGAAAAAACATATTATTATGTTGTCGTTGAAAATAAAAGAAAATGGTAAACTAAACTTATCGATATTTTCAATTTAATTTTTATAAAAAAACTGGAAATATGAATGATTTGGTAGTAGATCGTAGAAAGTATGAACATTTAAAACTGCCAATAGACAATATAACGTAGATTTGATAGTTATTTAGTTCATAATGTATAGCAAGCTTTGTTACATTAACAATTTTTTTTGTAATATTGTCAAAATTAGTTTTCCTTAGCTACGCTGGAAAAATGAATGTTGTTATAATTTGGAAAAAATTCAATTGATTGCTCACTGATCTTGAGAAAACAGCTTTCGAATTATTTTTAATTCAACCAAAGAGTTTTATTTTTTTGAAGTAAGAACTTAACAGTGCTTACAATATTAATAAGTTATATTTTGTAGGTTTTTTTTGATAATATTCGGTCTAAATAAATTTCAACTTTTATTGCGTTTTATTTTGCACCGTGCAGCGCCACCTGCTGTAGACAAGCGTTATTCTGAATGAAAGAACAAAGATTGATGCGGAGGCGATTAGATGATGCAACAGCAGCCAAGATAAACGGCTCCAGCTCTTTGGACGCTAGCAATCCGATCGAAAGAATCGCTCCGCCTTTAGTTGTTTAGCTTACTCCCTTTTCAAAGGAACACAACTCAAATGTTGGTTTCAATAAAATAAACAATGTGTTCGAATTTCACGACTGAAGAATTGGTTATCATCAAATGTGAAATAACAATATTTATTTTCAGATGGCAGTTTTCCAGTACCGTTCCGAGTTCAATTTAATTTTAGTTATTGCATAGTGAGGCCAACTCACAAACAACAATGGTCAAATATCGATATTTCTAACAGTAATTACAATAAATTTTTGTGGCCAATGTTAATGCATCCTTTTACAGTATCCCAATCGGATCGAATGAAATTTCTACCTGTCACACGAGCCCAAACCTGACCGTTGCCTTTCAGACTTATTTACCCAGTTTTCCGGTCATTCTATTACCAGATAGTCGCGTGTAGTCATTATACATAAAATGTACCTATAGGGAGTCTATAGGTACATTTTATGTATAATGACTTTGTTAGAAAGCTATTTTTATTGTGCGTCTGTCCGAGTGGACAGATACATATAATTAATTCTTACTTGTAAGGCACACGGCAGTCACTGGCCTATGGCTCAGTTGGTTAGAGTGTCGTGTGACAGATAATATTTTTATTTTTTCACGATGTACTTATTTTTGTTTTTTCTACTAAAAAGTATAAAAATAGTGAAAGAAATAAAAAAATGTTTAATATACCACATTTATATAGCGAACGAAAAAGAATAAAATAATTCTTTTACTTGAACTTGTAGGATTTGAAACAAAAAACGTGGGGCGCATGCGACAGTTAATTAAAAAAGTCACCCGGATATTTAAAAAAAACAGTGGCTTATAACATTTTAGCATCAAGCCCTTCCAATCAGTTACAAAAATCGACTTTAAAATAGAAAATAGAAACAATGTCGTGATTTTAAATTTTGTACGATCATTATTATATTAAATGTTTTAAAAATATAATATGTCAGTTTAATTCATTATATGAAAACTTTTGATGGAGTGTAAATTGATCAAAGAATCGCAGAGTACTTGTAAGCATGCGGGTTAGTAAAAAGATCGAATACAAAGTCTTTGAGGTATAAAACAACCTTAGAGTTGTAAGATAAAATTGCAGCTAAAAACAAGGGACACTAGAATAAAGTATGATAGCTACCGATTGCGCTTTACCGTTGCTAAGAAGCGCTACATAAACTTTAACTACACACTAGTTGTACAACTAGTTCGCTACAAAAAGCACAATATGACAAAAACGACAAACATTGCTTTTATTCGAAAATTACACTCACCTATAGCTTTCATTATACAAGTTCCGTCAAGAGACAACAATACGTTTTTATATGTTTTATTTAAATCAAAAATGATTTTCACGCTGATTTTTAAGAGACTATTAAAATATAATATTAGGCAGTTAACTACTGTTTTTTTTTTAATTACATGTAGCCTTTCTAAAAAAACACTGAACATAAAAATAAAACTGTACAGATTTTTCAAAAAAGAAATATTTATGTACTAGTATGCGAAATAGGTGGTTTTTTTTGGCTCATGTTTTAGCATTGCACCTTAAAAAAGTTTCCCAAAATTTCAGCTTCCTAGATCAAACCTGTGAACGGCGTAAACCGAGTTTGTTTTCCATTTATAATTAACATGGGAAAAACGACGTTCTTACTCAAACATTGATAGCTGGTAGAAAATATTTTTTTTTACTCTTTGATAGAAGCATTTCATAGAAAATTAAATTTCCCAAAAAAAGGTGCTAAGCTACTAAATCCGCGAATTCATTATTTTCAAAGATATGTTCAGTTAAGCATTCTCATAAAAATCGGATTTCATTTAATTAATTAATGTGTTAAACGAACATATCTTTGAAAATAATGAATTCGTGGATTTAGTAGCTTAGCACCTTTCTTTGGGAAATTTAATTTTCTATGAAATGCTGCTATCAAAGATTAAAAAAAATTTCTACCAGCTATCAATGTTTGAGTAATAACGTCGTTTTTCCCATGTTAATTAAATGGGAAACAAACTCGGTTTGCGCCGTTCACAGGTTTGATCTAGAAACCTGAAATTTTGAGAGAAATTTTTTAGGTCAAATGCTAAAACATTAGCAAATTAGACAGAAAAAAAATTAAAAAAATAACACCCTAATGAGGATGAACATTTTCAATGGAATATTACAAAATCTATTAAAATAGTCGTAGTTTTGCACGCATGTACTAGAAAATACAAATATGCAGTAAAAAGAATAGAATAGATAATAGAAAAATCAGCATTTTTCAAAAGGCTATTCGTATAGATGAGACGTTGTTTTTTTAAGTTGGCTGTACACAAAAACCGCCGTACAAATATACAAAAAAACTAAGGTTTGCGACTGCCTAAAGAATGAAAAAGTCCAGTATTGAAACATCGACCAAGATTAAAAGCTAAGTGGAGCGAAGAAAGAGCCGGTACAGCTCTGACGGTGGCAACAGCTGTAATCGAAGAATCACAGAGTCGAATTCAAATAACATTTCGTTGTGAATGATCAAAAGAAAGGGTTCAAAAGTTTAAAATATATCCGTATAGAGCTCAATACCATACAGTTCTGTAAACACAGATGTGCTTACCAACTCTACAATATGAGAGAGACAATTTTCTGTTTGAGTAATTATAATATACCTATTTTTTGGCAGATTTTTCCAAGAAAATAAAATCAATTTCAAAAAAAAAGAAATACAAGTACGCCGACAAAAATTGCATTTGTTACAAATAACGGAAAAAAGTCGTTCAGATTTTTGGCAATTACTCAAAAACTACAAGCGATAGCGGAAATTGAAAAAAAAATATTCTTAAAGTGGAGAAAATTTCCAATATAAAAGTCCCTACTTCCGGGACTCTATCTCTATTGCTTATAGTTTTAATTTAATGTTGAAAATAGGCTTCCGCACGGCCGTTACAGCCGTAACAATTTAAAAATTTTAATAAATGATGATATCATATTAACACTTGAAAGAATAAAGTAACGTTGAAAAAAAATTTTAAAAATTATTTTTAAAAAGTTATTGTTAACTATTTTTTTTAGAAAAACCGTAATAATAACAAATGTTTAAATAATTGGCCTATAAATGTTTTGTTTCATAGAGCCCTTTTTACATATAATATATTTAGCAGTATTACGTCATACAAAATATTTAAGAGTTATTTATTTCGTTTATTATAAATTCTTAAAGTTGACAAAAAATGAAAAATCTATTATATTTTTTGTTAACTTTAAAAATTTATAATAAACAAAATAAATAACTTTTAAATATTGAATGTTAAAGCAACACTCGCTATACTAAATATTTACCCGCAACGGGAACGCTATCTGTTGAATACAGCGCCATCAGCTTGACATTAAAGTAGCATTCGCTATACTAAATATTTTACAGCAACGAGAGCGCCATCTGTTGAACATAAAAGTAACACACGCAAACCAAACTGAGCCACAACAACGCGTGGCCAGGTACAGCTAATACTACATAAAAATTAAACCCGGGGAGGGGGGATTTCTAACCTGACCTATTTTTAGATAACATTTAGCGTTTACGAAAAAGTGCAAAACACCTATGCTTTGAATAAATTTTGAAGCAGATGTAGGATCTGTGAAATTTTCAGCTCTATGCGAATTATAGTAAATTGAAATGTTCATTTTGACTGGACTACAAGGGGTAAAGCTGACACATACAGACGCGACAGAGTTATTAGCAACTCAATTTAACATTATCTGCTGCGGCGCAATGGTAAAACGATATCCGCAATCCACGTACCTACATAGATTCACCGTGTGCACGCTTAGTTTAACCTCAAAGATTATTATTAATACAGCAATTTAACAATTCGTTAACCATAGCTCAATATGCATATATCAACACATAATGCAATTTACTTAACACACCTAATATACCATGTGTGGGTAAAGTCAGTGTACTTTCTTTGTAAAGTAAGTTTCAAAGAGGAACTAACAAAAATTAAGTAATTAGCTGAAGTGGTTTAGTCTAAATTAAATTTATATCTACCTACAAATAGTATATAATATACAAAACAAAGTCCCCCTGCTGCGTCTTTCTGTCTGTCCGAACGCGATAAACTCAAAAACTACTGAACGGACATTCATACGGTTTTCACTAATAGAAAGAGCGATAAACGAGGAATGTTTCTGTATAAAATTTGTAAATATTTTGTACAAAATCTGACCTGTGACGGTGTTTTGTCAAAAAAAAAAACTGTTTTCGTACGCTTACATGGATAAAAAAAAGTCCCTCCGCCGCATCTATCTGTCTGCCTACCTGAACGCGATAAACTCAAAAACTACCGAACGGATTTTCATACGGTTGTCACTAACAGAAAGAGTGATAAACGAGAAAGGTTTCTGTACATTATTAAATAATGTACAGAAACCTTTCTAATTTTGTAAATAGTTTGTACAAAATGGCTGAACTATGATGGTTTTTTATCGCTACTCAGGAACTACTGTTGGATAGCCCATTTATCGAGGAAGGCTATAGGCTATATAATATCACGCTACGAGTAATAGGAGCGGAAAATCAACGAAAAACGTTGCAGAATGTCAGTCAAAATTTTTCACAATATACTTATATTCAGGTGAAATGCCCTAACTGAATATCCCAATATTAGCGGCATACGACAGAAACTCGGTTAGATCAGTCGGTAGAGCGCTCGACTCTTAATCTCAGAGTCGTGGGTTCGAGCCCCACCTTGAACGAATATGTTTTTAATGTTTTTTTTTTTATTTTCTACATTGCTTTATTCTAAGGCTATCATTAAAATTTATTTTAGTTTTATTTACGACTAATTAAAATTAAATAAATCTAAATAATAGGTCATTTGAAAACTATTACAGTACCTATATATAAAAATAATTTTCCAACAGTGTTTTCAATTAAATATTTATTATATTTTATTAATTATACAGTAATTATTGATTTAAAAGAAATAATAATTACTTAAAAAAAATATTTTCATCAAAAATGGAGGTTTGAGTTTAAAATAAGTAATAAAGTAGGGAACTGCCGAAAACTGCAAAAAATTTGGACCTAACATTCATCTCGGTAAACTACGATGAATGTGCTTACTCATGTCCCTCCCTTCCCCATTCGTTCTTTTGCACCCGGGTGAAACCGGACGGGACCGCTAGTTAATTCTAAGTACGTGAAGTTTTTAACACTCTTTTATTAACTTAACATGCATGTATGTAGGAATCTATATATCTAATAGACTCTTTCAATTTAATTTTCACCCATCAAATAAATAAAAACCCATGACAATACAATATTTATATAAATATTTATAAATATACAAATAATTTGTATATACATAGTCGTTTGAGGGTTGGTTATTAAGGTTATAATTAAAATTGGAGTTTAAAAAAACTAAAGAAAACACCCTTTCATAGCAATGTGGACTAAAAAGTAAAAAATAATTTCTAAATATAAAGATTTTGTTCAACAGCCGTAAAATGTTTATTATAGCGTGGATTGCATTAACTTCCAATTGATGGCGCTCACGTTACCATAAAATATTTAGTACGGCGTGTGTTGCTTTAACGTCCAACAGATGACGCCGTATGGCGCTGTTCTTAAAAAAAAAAACATGTTTCACCCGTCACAGGTGTGACATCTATATTATAGGTTTATAAGAACACTCGCGTATTCGAATGCAACGTTGTGTCAAAATTTCAAAGCAATCGATGAAGAACTTTCGGAGATTTAAAATTCAATATTCAAAAGCCCTGGTAACATTTTTCGATAACGAGATTGTGATAGCAGTACATTAAAGCGTCAGTTGTATCTGAAAGTTCAATATAATATAATAATCTAACAGAAATGTGTGTAGGTACTTTTATAAATTTTTAAATTACGCAGTTCTGAACGGTGCATTCACGATTGCGGAAACGGATACATATTCATTGTATGTGTGAATGAATACAAGAGCGCCCATAAACGAATGAATATGTTCATTCAACTTGAACGAAAATCACAGTTTACTCTATCTCTCTCTATATTTATCGGATCTCTGTATACCTATCCATTTTGTCTGTGAATGTACAACGAGATCTATAATGATTTGTTTTTGGAAAAAATAAAAAAATGAATTTCTTAACCCCTTCGGTCCTGGCAGTCATTTCAATGGACATACTATTCTAACGCGTGTAATTTAAATCAGCGTAATTAAATATCAAATATAAACATTTCATTGTGCTTGGGGCTTATCAGAGATGCAGGCATGTCAAACAAAACAAAGAAATACTATATGTGTAGGTAGAAATCGAGTCAAGTGTTGACCACAGTCGTGGATTCACGCAAAGCTGGTAAAAGTGTACATTCTGATTATGTATTAGGTACTTAGTATAATTTACGTATTTTCAAGATGTAAATTATATTTCTTTTGTGGATATTTATTTTAATTTAATAATGTTAACTTTACTAATTATACTTAAAACGTAATTAAACATCCTATGCTAGTGATTATCGTAAAAAAATATTTTTTTTACCTGTTATCCATTTCAATGGACATAGGATTTTCCAAAATTCTGTAAATGTTAAATTTAGTTTTTCACTGAATATAACTTAATTCCACTCTAAATAAGCCCAACTCACTAAAAAATATGTTGTGTTTCAAAAATATAAATTTCAGGTCCGAAAGGGTTAAAAATTAAAAAAACAAAATATTTTTCCCAAAAGTTATTTGAAAAAAATTCTTTCGGATAGGTTCTTAAAAATCTATATTTCAACAAAATATACAATTTTTGACGTGATAACGTCTTATAAATTGATGAATCACCAATCTTATAAATTGATAAAACACCGGCTGCATGCACGAAAAAGTGTAACGTTCCTAACGGTCGTAACGTTCCTAACGCGTAACGTTCCTAACGCGTAACGTTCCGCCTGACCCTGTGCGTGCTTTTTGCTAATTTCTCGCTCAATTTAAATCAGATCGGTTTGAAACCAGTCTTAAACGAAAGAGGAGAACATTTTACATAGATTTCGTATAACAGAATTTGCCTAAACCAAAGATTTTTAATATAAGGAGATATAACATCCCATTCATAAAACACGATTTGTTTATAATCATACATAGTTTCACAGTTTTAAATAAGTTGGAAAGAGATGGCTTTAAAAAGGCAACGTTGTAACGCAAGCGTCTTCAGCATTATCTTAACCAGGGGCGTATGGTTTTTTCGGGATTATTAAAAACAAGAATTTTTAACTTAAATTAAAAATATATTTTGTGTTAATGGAATATTCATAATATAACATTAGAACATACCTAACAATTGTAAAGTCAGGTTTTACAATATTTATTTAATAAAAGGAAGAAAATTTACTTGAATATCAGTTAGAAGTAATTAATACTGGAGAGGTTCTAGACGCAATAGAAACTAATTTTACGTTTTATTAAAATAATTTACTCTAGAAGATAAAATTTGGTATGTAATTTGGATCATAAAGATTATAACGTGATTTGTTTTATCGCATATAATCTGGTGGTCAAAGCATTTTAATTGCCAAACGTCACTGTGTAGTAAAGTGGCATTTTACTAAACGATTTTAAACGCAATAATGTGCCTTTACTAACAAATTAGAATAATAAACTGGCCAAGTGCGAGTAGAACTTGCGAGGAGAGGGTATGTACCATTCCGTTTTTTGTTAAAACTTTAATACTTAGGATTTTCGTTTTAGTTTTCCTGTAAACTATAAGAGGGGGCCCTATATTCGCTATTTTTTCCAAATTTTAGACTCAGTAGTTTTGGAGTGAAGGATTTCGGTACATATTAAATATTTATTCTTTCTTTTGTACCTGATCGCTAAGGTAGGGCAATTTCCGTATCTATATATTTTTTAGTTATTTTGAGTAGGTAATAAAAGACAACATCGGATTTTTCTTATATTATTTATTACATATTATTGCAAGAAATTCTTAGATAATAATCAGTCTTAAATATAATAATTATTAATGGCATAATTAAAGACTACTGCAAATAAGTTGAGTTTATTTGTTTTACCTGTAAGATAAACGATCAATAAAAACTGTGGTATTAAATTGGGGATCAGCATCTGGTCTTATTTGCCTTCGTCCAGTTAGTTGAGTAGTCATAATATCGCTCCGATCAAAATAATCTGAACAAATTTGAGCAAACTTTTTGACATGCTGGTTTCGTAAATCCAAAATATCAATCCATCTTTGTCTGCGCTCATGATTTACAGGAAAGCTACAACAATATAAATAAACATTAAAGTATACTAAAATGTGCTGTAAAAGGTAAACGAAATGTTTACCTTCGAAAAATCTAGGTTTAGTAAATAAGTCCAACAAAATTATCTATTCAGCTTAAAGATGGGAAATCTAGCTTAGAATTTAACAATCATTTTTTTAATCCTCCATCAAGATATTTTTTAAAGAAGTGCAGATGTAAATTATTTTTGCAATAATTTAATAAAAATAATTTTTAACTACGTCTACACCACTGCTTAACTTAAAAAAAAACATAATCTTACTTACCGCCGAAATATCAATCCGGGATTAGAATAATCCATTTTTTTGCAAACTACGCACTGCCGAACCATTGTAAATTGTCAATACTAATAAAAAAAAAATGAAAAATACTTGATTTTCGCAAAATGTCACACAAAGCACCATGGCCCCCACAATGGTGGGGCTGGTGCAACTCTGGTAACAGGGCCCGGGCTCAGAGGGGGCCCTGGTTTTTTATTCAAGAAGTATTTGCAGTGGATCATAGCTTTATTATCAAAATAAATGAAAATATTTAAATATAAAAACAGTTTAGAGTAAAATAGATATTACTCTGTATACAACAGCACTCACGGGCCCCACCTACTCCCTCTACTCTCCCCCACTCTAACTTTGCGAAGATTCTTGTCCGAAGACAAAGAAAAATAGGCATATGTTAGGGGGGGGCCCGACCCAGATCCTGGTTACAGGGCCCACAATCGAATGTGGGGGCCATGCAAAGCACATAGCAACACTGCAACTTCCGTAATGACAATAAAAGGAATGCATTGAATGAAAAGTGAATCATACGTTCATGCAGTGTTGTCACATGTATTTTCCAACAGATGCATTTAATATAAGTTATATACCCTTCGTCTTCAAGCTCGCCGAAGTTTGTCAACGTTGAATTCTGATAGAAACGGTGTATGATCAGGTTAAAATGTAAACAGTTGGATCTCCATATATTAAATATCTTTGGCCTGAACAGTTTTTTTATACAAATTTATATAGAAAAATAGTTGTATAAATGCAATGTTGTCTAATGCATGGCGTGACGCGGTCGGTCGTCTTTGTTTGCCGTACATGGAAATTAGAAAATAACGTATGTCTTGTCTTAACATGAAAACGGCTGCATTTCTAATGTTTAATTCAATTTTTTGACATTAGTATTTTGTGAAATGCAACGCCTTCTAAGTTAAGTATTGGAATAACTAATTATTATTAGAACATAATACTTTGACAGTTGCAAACGTCACTTTTGACATTTCTTATCATTCCGACACCAAGGATAAGCGGATTGAAACCAAATTTTGGGAGGATGTTTAATATGCAAATATGAAGTGGCCTATTGTTTTTGGGGAACATCGGCGCATGCGTAAAAGAATATATCTCTTATAATGATGTTTTATATAATAATAATATAGTTTTTAAAACGGTTTTTACTCTATCTATTTTTACTAGAAATTTTTGTAAATTTTTTGGGGAAAATCGGCGCATGCGCAAAAGAGATACATGCCATAGTTGTTTTTTATATAATAATAGTGTACTTTTTATAGTGTTTTATTATTCTACTTAATAAAATTTACCTAAATTTGAAGCGAAAGATGCAATATCATAGATTCGAATTATTTTAATTATTATATAAATTTAGGTTATGTATTACGGAATACGTTATCACGTAAAACTATCGTCCGTAAACCGACTTTACAGACAACCAATTTTTTTTTTATTATCGTGAATATAACAATTTGGCTAAAAAGCTTCTGAAGGAAGGTGACCAATTTTACATTGATTTGAATCATTTGAAATTAAAAGAAATTCAACTCGACACCTGTATTTTTTTTTATTTAAATAGAGCACACGTAGATTTTTGATTGCCTTTCCTTTCTTCTTTCTTTCTTTCTCTCTGTCTGGCGTTATGATTATTATTATTGTTATTATTCCTCTATCCTCACCTGTGACACCCTCATTTTTGGTATCCACAATACCTACCCTAAAGTACACATTCCCCCCTCCCCTGTATATAGCACTTATAAAAGTTATTTCCACTATAATTTTAAAACTACAATGTTGCGGAGTAAATCAAAATGTTATATTCTAACTAGCGGCCCGATCCGGCTTCGCTCGAATTTGTAGATTGCCACTGTTTTTTCGTCGACTAACGTTGCAAAATTGATATCCAAGAAAAGTGTTTAACATTAAAATGGGTATAGTAAGCTATACTTAAAAGATAACCATAATATATGCCATCGCGGACTTTTCTGTAGACTTATAAAAGAGGAAAAATTCCACCACACATTGTTTTGTTATATCTCAAAGGAATTAACAGCATTTTCGATGAAAGCTCCCAGTCGACTTGATTTTTTCCGACATCTTCAACAATCATCGTCATATTTCAACCAATTTACACAACACATTAATGAATTATACACATAAACCTTTCCCTTGAATCACGTCCATTGGTGAAAACCGTATGAAAATACGCTCGTAGTTTTTCAGTTTATCGCGTTCATACAGACGCGGCAGGGGGACTTTGTTTTATAATAAGTATGTATTGAAGTCTAAACTCTAAAGGCTAAATTATTCGTGTTACTGAAGTTAGCACCACTGCATAACCAAATTAGTTTGATAATTTAATGGCCTTGATTTACATTTCGGGCTCTTATCCTTTTCACCAATATCCATGGGACTGCTATAGCATTTGTAAAAGCGACGCTATACAAATTGAAAAAAATAGAAATGAGATATTTGTGTTTAAATTCAGGACTACGTCCGTGATATAATAATTCAAAAATTAAAATCACAAGAAAGGTATTTATTTATAACTAGCGGCCCGGTACGTGCTTCGCTACGTATAAAGTGAAATAATAAAAAAATTTAATTGGAACATCAAATTCATTTATTCAAACAAAAAAATATTTTATTCATTGCTAACTATTTTAAAATATACATGTGCGTATATGTGTGTATGGAAATATATATGACTGCATACGTCAATATATATGACTGCATACGTCAATATATATAAAAATGTCATTAAATACCTAATTCATTTTTAAATCAACGTGCTTCCATCTGTTACAAAAGAATAAAACACCCGTATGCACACAATATGTTTTTTCAAATAAAGAAACACACATACATACATGTAATTCACTTTAACAGTTCAAAACTTACCGTTTGTGTAAATGCATTTGACAATTTAATTCAAAAAAAGCCTGTAAACGATATGAAATACCGACGGCTCGCTAAAAAACTGAGAAAAGTACACGCACACATATACATAGTACAATTGAACAATTCAAGACTCACCGTTTGTATGAATGCACTCAATAATATGTTTAAAAATATAAACACAACGCAATAATTATCGCTGACAATTTGCTTTAATCGAAGCACGTCCAAAATGAAATGACCGCATGAATGACATAACAACATGCTTGTACTGTCAACACTGAAAAAAGTTTCAATTTGACAGCACAGTCCCCATCCGAAAAAAGTTTCAATTTGACAGCAAAATCCCGATTAACAAAATAATCCGCCATTTATTGAATTCATTTGTTACAAAAAATGTGATAAATGAAGAACCGCTCGACCGATTTTGTGCAAACTTCACATAAACCATCTACTAAATAGTCCGAACAAAGCCTAAACATTTGGTTCGGATAGGTGAGCCCGTTCTTGAGTTATAAAATTACAACGAAAAGTGGCATTGATTTTTACAGATATAGATAGATGAAGTGAACATTTTTGCTAAAGCTAGGAAGTCTATATATGTTGAAAAAAAGGGCAAGAGCCCTAAATTTATATCAGGGGCCTTAAATCAAGTATTAATTTCCATACCATTAATTTTGTTATGTGATTATGTAGTGGTGCTAACATTAGAGACGATCCGGTTTCTTATTAGATCAAAAATAGCATAGCATTTTAATCGAGCAATGAATAATAAACAAGCACACTGTAAAAAGCGCTGCGGGGGTGGATGTAGTCACTAAGCAGCCAACAGACAGCAACGAGCAACGTGTGCATGAAGCGAATATATCAAACACAGAACTGTTTGCTTATGACGTGCCGCGCAATCAATAATAAATACACCAAAACCTCTGAACGCTCACCAAAGCAATTTACTCATCAAGTACATGCATAATCTGTACTCAATTCGCCGTTAAATAATTATATATAGTCTTGGGGAAGTGAACAAACATTGCCAAAGAAGATGCGAATTAAATTGTGTTTCTTCAACACCGAATCTATAAGGATTTTTCGTCTTGTGATGGCGTCCTCCCTCTCGTGCCATACTTCATTTTTAAGAAAATTTTATTTTTATGATTATTTTTAAGTTAAACTTTTTTATTAAATCCGGACCGAAACGTAAACTGGTCGATAATTTTATTTATTGAAGCGTACTAATCAGACGTTAATCAAAGATTTAACCTTTTTAGACGTAGTTGGTAGAAGTGATTCCGATCAGATATGGATAAAGAGTGACGGGAACAGCGGTAGAGCTAAAAAGAAAGGTATACACAATGAAAAGGTACTGTTTTCAGTGGACGTGAACGAGAGAGGATGAGAAAGTATACCGAGAAGAGAGTGAGTGAGAGAGTTTCACTTCTACTGCGTGATCTTTTGTTTAATTTCAGCGCTTCTCTTGAGCCGGTGTTATGCACAGTTAAGGGTTGGCACAAAATCGGAAATGCCTCAAAATGCAAATATTTTTAAGCACCAGTTAAAGTCGGAAAAGGGTAAGTGTTTCACTTTGCGTCTGATGCCTAGCATAACGATTCTCCCACCTTTCCTCTCAACTGTCGGTTGAAGTCGAAGAAGGGGAAGCCTTTCACTTTTCATCTGATCCAACAAATTTACCCTCCTAGCGCGTCTGAGAAAGTTTCACTTCATAAAATTAATTCAATTCTTTTAAACACTATTTTTTTGTATCTAAGGCTAGGTTTATATGAGAGGCGTTCAACGCGCGTTAGCCTAACGCGCGTTGAACGCCTCTCATATAAACCTAGCCTTATATGTTTTTTTTATTACAAAAAAGTTACGTAACTCCGTATCGGGAGAAGGAGGTCTCAAATTAGTACTTAGAGAAAGAGAGAGAGAGAGAGAAGGGTAAAAAAAAACTAAAAAAACGTAAGTATTACGTCATTTTTGGATGGCCCTTAAATACAGGCACATCAGAACAAAAATAATTACTGAACAGTCAATTGATCAAATTACTTCACTTCAGAAGTAAATTCGGAGAAAATGATTGTTTTTACTGAATTGAAGAAATATCAACGTTGAACTCAATAGATGACAGTGTGTGTGTGGTGAAATATGACGGACAAAAAGACAATTCATATATAAAGGAAAAACGAAATACAATAATGCCAATAAGATAACTCTTTCAGAGGTCCTTCGTCGTCGAGTGAACCAAAGAGATGTACGGTTATAGCGCGCATGCGAATAAAAGCATTCGCAAAAGGTACCCACACTCACTCAACCACTGTACGAATAGGTGTGGATGGGTCTGTGAGAGTTTTAACCAATAAATTATTAGTAACCCCTGTGGCCTTTATATTATTCAATTCCAGTTGCCTTTTTTCTTGCTTCTGTTACAAGCGTGTTCTACTGCTCTTGCACCTTTTCTTTATTTTGAATAATTTTAAAGGTTATTTAGAAACTAACGTACACGTTCGATTATAATTTGTCGGAAATATTTTTTGACCGATCTACAGACTTCAATACTTAATTGAAAGTCGCTGCACACGAGGCTGGTTTTGCCGCTGGAATCGTTGCTGGAACTTGCTACGAGAATGGGAATGACGCCACAGCGGAAAATCGGCGCATGCAGACATTGTCTGTTAGCCTGCCAGATTTGCAAATAAAATAAAAATAAAAAAATAAAAATAAGAGATATACGCGATAACGTTGTTTTTCTGTCATAATGGTAGATATACCTACTTTCTATAACGGTTTATTATTCCAAGAAAATTTTGTAAAAAAATGTTTTTTCTTCATACCTAGATCGAAAGTGCATTATACTTTTTGGACATCAATTGTAAGGCAGAAAGTCTAACAATTACTCCTTGGTGGGATTACACGCGTCAATGCGGGAAGTTCGTACGTTCGGGCGGTAGTAAAGCAAAAACAACCAATCAACTGTAGTTTAGATGTCGTTTCCACAGCAACCCTATAACATTTTAGCTAATAGTCGCAAACAGCTGTAATTCGTGTTTTTACGTATAACCTCAAAGCTTCTTGTTTGGAATTTATCTGTGTTTTAAGTATTTAATTAATTAATGTATTTAATAAGCGTACTTACGACCGAGGTATGATGAAAAATAGTATACATCACACTGGCCGAAAGTGTGATACCTTCGCTCAATGCATCATGGCGCGCAGGGCAAGATGTCACACTTTCGGTCCTTGTGGTTTAATATACTATTTTTTATTTTATAGTTTCGAAAATATTTTGAAAAAAGTTCATCTCTCGGAACAATAATTACATCTTTATTGATCAACAAAAAGAAGAGTTTTTTTATTATACGAACTTCTTCCTAAGACGTTGCTATTCGATTTAACCCATAACCTTCAAGGAATGGCGTGACTTGGCAGAGTATACCAATGGTGGATTTTTATGTGTGAGACCGCGTATTCAAAAATCATTTTCAATCTATATCTATAAAATTTTTGTGTCACAATTTTGACCGCACTAATCTCCGAAACCACTAAACCGATGAAATTTTGTAAATGTGTCTTGATTGGCATAACTTATACGCTATAGGATAGTTTTTATTCAATATTTTGTAGAAAATTACAGTGTTTTCTCAAAAAAACTGTTTTGATTAAGTTTTTTATTTTCCAAAAAAACTATACGTATGGATGTAATTTTTAGAATCTATGACCTTTAAAACATATAATTCAGTAAAAATATCCCATGCAGATCTATGTTGGCTCAATCTATAATTAAAACAAAACAAGTTCGTACGCGCATTTAAGGACCTACTTTGTTTCGTGTTTCGTTAGGCTTCGGCCGAAGGTTGTGGCCAGATATCGACCTTCGATCAGACACTACTTATTATGTATGTACAATATTGTACATACTGCATTGTACAGTCGTCAAATGATGATAATAGAAGCTTTACTGTGCATGCGGCATGAATGAACGCACACTACATATTTTTTATTCAATTTCTTACATTTCGAGAAGTCATAAAACACAAGATAATCTTCAAGGCGAGAGACGCCGTGTAAAGGAGCGACATGTGGGACCTGAGCAAGCTTGTCTCAGGAATAAAAACCGCGTCGCAGTTGTACAAACGCATGCGACGAGCGATAAGCAAAAAGAATGTTCATTCCAACGTTTCAATCACCCGTCGGTCGGGTTATGTTTTCTGCAGCTGTGGCAGCAGACAATTACTACGGCAAGTCGAGCTAACCGTTATTCAAAACTTACCACTCTTCAAGAACTGCAAACGTCGTGAGTGATTATAATCGCGTTCGGCGATTGTATGATTTTAGTGTTGTAATTTAATATTGACTTTTGTTGGTATTTCACCCATTCGTTCCCGAGTGGGTTATTGGTAGTGTTTGTCCCTCTGTGTTATTTTTATTGGTTGTGGCGTGGTTTTGGGCTGCGTGTTGTTTTGGGGCTAAGTTAGCTTATTTATTTTAGATTTTCCCTGTTGTCTACCGTGGTGTTTAAGGTCCTGGAGTGGACTCCCTGGACAACTCTGTTTGGTGCCTCGTGTCCTGGCGCCCTTTTATCGTAGTCGGTAGGGCCCACACGTTTCGTGTTATCATCAACGCCGAGTGACAACAGTTTTGTTGATTATTTAATTTATTGATTGTGACGTCTTGTGTTTTTATTGTTAATTTAATTTAGAAGGCAATCGCCAGATTTTATTTTGGTATAAAGTGGTCGGTGGTCGGATTTTTATGCCCAATTGTGTTCTTATTTTCTCGCCCTACGCCCCTCGCGCCGTCTGAGAAAAAACTAGTCGTGGCCTCCTCACAAAACTATGAGGTGTACTAGAGTACGCTAAAGTGCGGTTACAATATATAGGTGATTAGGTAATAATGAAAAACTGTTAAATTCCATTCAGATTATTTTTTATTTCTTAAAATCGTATTTGGCACCTTTATAATATTGCCAAAATTTATCGTAGTGAGTACCATACCAATAGTACATAACTCAAAGGTACTAATAAAAAACTATCTTTATAATGAGATATTGCACATCGATCTCTGGAAAGAGACAATCTGTTATGAGATTTAACTCTTAAAGAAGTCAATAACTTTTTCCCATAACAGTCTCTTTCCAAAGGTCGATGTGCAATATTTACCGCCGCGTACTCTAAGAAAGTTAAGATCCGTATCCGTATCCGCGGATCTTGAAACCAAATATCCGTATCCGTATCTGCGGATCTTGAAACCAAATATCCGTATTCAGATCCGTATCCGCGGATATGCATTTTTAACGATCCGGCACATCACTAATACTAACATATAAAGCTGAAGAGTTTATTTATAATATGGAATAGATGTCCGGTGTCTGTATATACTTATAACCTTAAAAAAAAAAACTTCGTAGAAGTAAAAACTTCGTTCTGTGCTAAATTGAGGCGACTGGATTTCAAGATTATAACTTAAAAAAAAAAGAATTTCGAGGCAGACAAGAAATTGAAATCAAGCTCGAAATTCTGTGCCTAAGATGTCGAAAAAAAAATGAATTTTAAGGCAGACAAGGAATTGAAATCCAACCTCGAAATTCATGAAAATACTCGTCTTGTTTACTTATAATTAACAAGAGTTTAATTTTACAATACCTTATTAATTTAGTGACTTAGAAAATTTTCTGTTTCAAAATTTTCCGGAAAACCCACAACTCTATTGACTATAGGTATATATAATATATCTAAATAGATAATAATTGCTTCTATAAATTATTAAAAAAAAACATTCATTTAGTTGGTACTGTGATAATGAATATAATATGTGAAAATGAGCAAAAAAAACGCCATCTCTCTGTGGCAAAATGAAAAGTCAAAATACATTTGTTATTCTGTAAATAAGGCTTTTTAATAGATCGTCTGTCTCAGTGTCTTCATATCAAAGGTTCCATTCCTCTTCTAGAGATTGATTTATCCATCATAAATTTTAAAAAGATACAGGGTGTATTAAATGTGTATGTACACTGGTATAGTGTAGGTACACTCTGTATAAGCAACGTAATTTTGTTCAGAAGCAAACACATCTGACAGATAAGTATAATGTATTAATATAACTATGTCAACAAGTTTAATGTTTCGTCAACGTAAACAAAAAGTTTTAATCAATTTTAATGCATCGACGTGTGCCTTACATCCGTACTTCGTTTATCTAAAAAAGTATTTCGAGAAAGTTGCCTCCAACTTCTATTTGATAATTTGTTTTTTTTGACGTAATAACATCTTATAAATTGATGAAACACCGGCTGCATGCACGAAAAAGTGTAACGTTCCGAAAAGTGTAACGTTCCGCCTGAGCGTGCAAGCGAGAGCGCGATATAAGCAATAGAGAGGCACGATCTGCCCAAGCGTCGGCTTGTACGAAGCTCCGCCCACCTAGACGGATGTCATTATCTGTAGCATGACGTGTTGAATACGAGAAAACGTGTTTTGTGTTTATTGACGTGATAACATCTTATAAATTGATGAAATACCAGCTGCACGCACGAAAAAGTATAACGTTCCGCCTGACCCTGTGCGTGCAAACGAGAGCGCAGTATAAGCGATAGAGAGTCGGTAAAAATATAGTTTGACAGCTACCAAAATTTAGGTTATGTATTATTAAATATGATATTCGAGCGAAATACGTTATCACGTAAAACTATCGTCCGTAAACCGACTTTACAGACAACCAATTTTTTTTTAATTTATTATTCATCACTTAATTGAGACCACTGCACACGAGGTGGATTTTGCCGCTGGAATCGTTGCTGAAACTTGCGCTGGCTGGCGCGCTGACTGCGAAGATAAAAAAAACTCCGGGTCGCAGTGCGAAACCCTGCCGACATAATATAGTGTATTTGCTTTTATAAGCAGTGTGGCTCTATTATATGAACTTAACTTTGTTTTTGGACAAAATAAAAAAAATTACCCCTTAATACAACCCTTAAAACATTTTTTTACTTAATTTCAATACTACATATCAATTCAACATCTGTACCAAATTATATACACTCTTCAGTATGTAAAATCCATATCAGAAACTTGTGTTTTCATAAAATTTGTAAGTCCGGTCCTGTCGGGCCGATTTTATTAAAATTTTAGCAGCACATTTTAATAATTACTAAAGGGTTAAATTTCAAATTTGAAATGGTTCCGAAAATTTTTTCGGTATTTTTGGGCCCGAAAACTTTTTTCAACCCCTAAATACCACCCTTAACATGGCCCGATTGGGCCCATTTTAAATAGGCTTCGTGCGGTGATGGATTTCAACATGTGGTCCAAATTTCGTTAAAATCAATTAACTCCTTCGAAAGTTATAGCCCGCACATATATATATATAAATATATATATATATATATATATATAATATATATATATATATATATATATATATATATATATATATATATATATATATATATATATGTATATGGTTTAGGGTTAATGATGGCCAATTTTTTAAATAGCTTTGTTTAATTAAGACTTACTTAATTAGCATTGGTTTAAGACGAATTTTTTTTCTTTTCATAATTAACAGAGATAATTAGCTTGAATTTCTTATTAGTCTTTTTGGCGGCGAATATATGTTTGAATGCAGGTATCTGTAATGCCGACAAGAGAGCCACCAAATGGCATAATACTTCAGTGGTCATAATTGAAATATAACTGTTTTGTTAAAAACATTAATAATCATTAATTATATGGGGCAATTGCTTATACTATCAAGACCTACACATTTTATAGGGATTATAATTCATAATAAAAGTTGAATAACCGCCGAAATATAACTGTTTTCACGAAAAAAAAAAAGTGACTGTTCAAACAGAATGACAATATTAGGTATCCGGTTGCAATTGTTAATTAGCTTTTTTAAACACAATCTTGTGTTGTTATCCAAAAATAACATTAAGACGGGATAATTTGTTTCCTATGGAAGCAATATTTATGAAATATGTCAAAATATATTCATTAATTGTTTTAAATTTATAATTTTTCTACAAAAAATGATTCTACCACAAGTGTTTATATTATGTCAACAAAAGTTACATATATTTTAGGTCTAAATTTTATAGCGACGTAATAATTATTAACATTTGTGATTATGATTTTATCAATCTTTAATTTAACATTTGAAGAATGCGAAAGTAACTCTTAAAAGCATAATTTTAAAATTTATAGGTCATTAGGTCTGTAATTTATTGAATATTTCCTATTTTCTCTATAAACAAATTTTCTAAACGACATATTTTACATTTTTGACCTTTAAAATGTTCATAATAATAATATTTCGTATGATTTTGGCACAAGAAATAGATTAACTAAATTTTTGAATAAATTTTAAGTATAAATATTTCAAGTGTATTTTTATTTTCTTTAAAAATACTGACTTATGCTATTTCTCAAATATACGGATTTCAAAGTTACCGTTTAATATATTTAGACAATAAAACGAAAAATTTTAAACAAAACGTGTTTATTTAAAAAGATTCTACACATTGTTGGTATCACATTGTACGCTAACTAACATTATCAACAGTATATCTTTATAAATGACTTGAAATATCGTATATGTAGATTGTGGAAGGACCCTCAGCCCGGCTTAGATGAGCATTTTCCAGGTTTTCGGCGTGGCGTCTCCTGTTATTAACTTCAACCGCAGAAATAAATACTTGTTTTTTGATGCTTGTTCCCGAATTTTGGAAAATATAGCAATACGTTGTTCTTCTCTAAAAAAAACAACAAAAATATTTAAAAGGTTTAGCTGTGGTGGCCCTATACACATACAAAATTTAAAAAATGTACCTAACGTAAAACGCTGACATTTTCTGTATGTGTTAAGGCCGCTGCACACGAGGCTAGAAACGCTACTAGGAGTTCTGCTATTCGGTAGGATGGGTACGAAGCTGGAAATGACGTCACTGCTGGCTAGCTCAGAAGATAGGTTTTAAAATTAGAACAGGGGCTATTTTCCCTGCTAGATTTGTTGCTAGGTATGAGCAAGAACCAATCAGGAAGCGGTATCTTCACGTGGGCACTTGACAAACGCCCACATGGCGTCATTCTGCCAGACAACAGACACGTTTAGCCGGGTATTCATTAGAGAGCCGTAACTGTAACATGTGTGACAGTAACGAGGTTCTAGTGTGTACGCGTGTTACAGTTTAGGCTCACGACGTCACCGGAACGCTTTCACCGAGCGTACTCATTTTGCGAGCTGTAACTGTAACCAAACAGATCAGAAACGAAGTTCTAGTGTGTACGAGAAGGCCAGTGGCCTGACAAGCCGGATTTATCCGCAGTTTCCTCTGACCATTCACTTATGACTATAAACTCGAATATTCTATTGTTGATACAACAAACAAGTTACAACCTCTCCTCTTGACGTCCACAAGCGCACTGCGAGCGCTTTTTGATTCGCGGCAAAAACCGACAATCGTCGGCTCGCTGCAAGCGGCACGCGTACCGATCGCAGCAGGTTTACGGACCACGTACACACTATGTTTTTGGTAACAGTACATGCAACGGTTACGGTTACGGCTCGCTAATGAGTACCCGGCTTTTTGCTCTGCGTTTAATGTTTATATTCGAACTGTCACTGCGCGCGCACCAGATCTATCCACAAAACACGCTTGAAAAATAGTCCCGTATGCTTAAAAGCAATCAAGAAAACCAGCGCTAGAAAACTAGTAGGCAAATCTAGCAAGGAATCTAACAGCTTTTCTAGCCACGTGTGCAGTGGCCTTTAAACTCAAAGACCAAAAAGGCTCATTGAAGTAACACGAATTTCGCGATGTGGATGTTTTACAGTTACCACAACGCTTTGGGAGCTGTTTTGTAGCTCAATGAGCGTTATCGGTCTTTGAGCGTAACATTTGCACTAATTTTTGAGACATACTAATCGTTTCCTACAATTAAACCGATATACAAAAATTACTTAACATTAAGATTAGATAGAAAAAGATTACCATAATAGATTGATTTTCAAATATTGTGTTGACAACTGGTCTTCGAACGAACCAACGAAAGACGGATTCCAGTTGCTTCGAATCATCATACGTTGTGTTGTCGAAGGTGACCATTTCGAGAAAATCTGATTTCACAATAATCTGGGTAGTAACGATAGCTCTGAACCGTTGATTTATATTTTTTTTACCTAAAAGTATATAAAAATTAACTTCGAAAATCTTTTTCTTCACATATAGTAAGCAAAATATATGAAATTATTATTCAAATAACGAAATTAAACCGAGACACATACCACATAACCACATAACATTACGATTAGATAGAAAAAATTACCATAAGATTGATTTGGAAATGTGCTGACAACAGTGGTCTCCGAATGAACCTTCGATCCACGAATTACAAGTTGCTTCGAGTCGACTAAACTGTCGTATAGCTTTCGATCGTGGCTATTTCCTGAATATCCGATTTGAAAATGGTCTGTAACGATAGCTCTAAACCGCAGATTTATTTTTTTTTTTTACCTAAAAGTGTATAAAACATAACGTCGAAATTCTTTTTTTTTCATAATACATAGTAATAACTAGAAAATATATGCATTTTACCTGTATCGTTAAAAAACGAAATATAGCTAAATTCACATAATATTGTAGATCTGTTTGTTTAAAACGTCGAATTTAAATACTGAAACCGCATAAAGTATACTATATGTAAAAATTCAAGAGTTTAACCTTACATTTATGAATTGACAGCTCCGAATCTTAATCAAAACCATAGACTATGGAGGTTAAAACATTCAATATATTGTACGCTAACAATAACTGAATCGATTTGAACCCTGTTTTACCGACTGCGGATTTTTCTAGCGCTAATTTGAAAATGAAAGTTAGGCATTATTTTTGCTTATAATTAACTCATTTTTAGACTGATTTTGAAATTATTTATATGCAATTACATAATTTTTGATAAATAAATACGTCATTTTATTGTAACTGAAGATTTTGTGAATTTTTATAATTGAACAAAATAATCTCACATTAAAACGAAATACATCAAATTGTAGAAAAATATGCAGTCAACTTGCTAATAATATGCGACCATTATATTATGAAGATAGAAAACTGAACATATTTTTAATGTTAACGTGGTTTTTACAGAGCTGGAATAACTATTTGTTTTTTTCTATATATTTCAAAACTTTACAATAATGCTTTGTTTGCTAATAGTGGCGAATTTTAAGGATTGTGTATTTTTCTGATTTCGTCAAAAATTTACATAACTCTGAAAAACATGTTTTTGGGAAAAAAATCTGTTACTCTGTTTGTGAAAAAATAAATTAAACGGATGATGTACTCAAGGGCATAGATAAGGGGAAGGTTGAGGGGGTAATTATCCCTCAGGATCATAATAATAAAACAATAAAACTGAAAAAAAACGAATACCTGACTAAAAATAAAATTTAGAAAATCTTGATTAAAAAAAAATTGGTTTGGGCATTAATATTTTGCTTGACACATTTTTTCGTGAGTATTCTTGTGTGATATTTAAAAAAGGGTAAAAAAAATTCTTTTTTTTTTTTGTTTTAAAGAGAAAAAAAAACTTTCTTTTCTTTCTTATACTATATCAAATGTCAATATTTTTGAAGATCAGATAAATAATCCACTGTTGAAAATTTTCAAAATTAATACTTAATACGCCTCTGGAAAAACCACCGCATTACATCCACTTCGGCATTAAATAGAATTTCTTTAAATCTTTCTGTATATATAAAAGGAAACCGTTACTGATTGACTGATTGACTGACTGACTGGTCTATCAACGCACAGCTCAAACCGCTGAACTGATTGGGTTGATATTTGGCACATAGATAGTTATTATGACGTAGGCACCCACTAAGAACGGATTTTTGAAAATTCAACCCCTAAAAGGGTGTAACGGGGGTTTAAAATATGAATGGAGAATCAACATACAGCACAAACCATTGTACGGATTGGGCTGAAATTTGGCACACATGATATTATAACGTAAGCATCCGCTAAAAGCAGACTTTTGAAAATTCAACCCATAAAAGGGTTTAACGTAGGTTCAAATTTGCACTGACAAAAATCGTAGATGTCCCCCTGGATTTTAACGATTTTTTAAATATGGCCATTTTATCAGAGACCTTTACACACCCTTTCCACCCCCTTAGGATGCGAATTTTAAAAAATCCCTTCTTAACGGGTGCTTACGTCATTAAAAGAACCTTCTGTCCAAATTTCAAGTTTATATCTCAAGCGGTTTGACCTGTACATTTATGAATCAGTCAGTCAGGACAAACTGTTGTATTATATATATCGTAGGCGTTTTTAAGCGCCAATTTGAAACTGAAATCTAGGCAATATCTTTGCTTATAATTTACTCATTTTTAGTCCGATTTCGAAGTTATTTATATGTAATTACATAATTTTTGACCAATAAACCCGTTTTTTTGTCATAAATAAAGATTTTGACCATTTATATAATTGAAAAAGTTAATCTTAAACCAATATAAAATTTATGAAAATGTTAAAAATACGCAGTAAACTTTCTACAGATATTCGTGCATTATATTGTGAATATTAGAAAACTAAAAATATTTTTGATGTTAAACGTGAATTTTATAGGGTTGGACTAACGATTTGTATGTAATATACAAATTTCATTATTTTTCTTTCAAATTTAATCGAAATTTTGATTTTAAATTTTTAAAATAATTTTTTCTTCACCTAGGATGACGGATTTTAAGGGCTGCGTATTTTTTTGAGTTCGTCAAAATTTTTCAAAATTTTACAATAACTTTCCGTTTTGAGGCTTTTTGACTCTGAAAAACATGTTTTTTGGAAAAAGTCTGTTAGTCTGTTTATGAAAAAATAAATCAAACGGATGATGACCTCAAAGGCGTAGATAGGGGGTAATTACCCCCCAGAATTATAATAATAAAAAAATAAAACTGTTAATAGTTCGAACACCTGACTAAAAATAAAATTTAGAAATACTTCTTGAAAAAATTTTTTTAAAAATGGTTTGGAAATTAATATTTTACTTGACACCTTCCTTCGTGAGTATTCTTGTATGATATTGAGAAGACTGTAAAAAAAATGATATTTTTACTTTAAATTTTCACTTACAATCCAACCCCTAAAAGGATTTAACAGGGATTCAAATTTGCACGGACAAAAATCATGTGTCTCTCATTTTAACGATTTTTGAAATATGGACTTAAATAGTGCCGGATTAGTAAAACTCTACTGTATTTTGAAAATAAAAAAAATCAGCTGTTCTTTTGTTTTGACTGGATCTGTCAGTTTTGCATAACGTGGAACATATTACGCAAATATCATATTAAATACTAGCCATTACCCGCGTCACCTCACGCGATATCAGAAATTTTCGTTTCTTTATGATACTATATCAAATGTCATATTTCATACTAGCCGTTACCCGTGGCTTCGCACACGATGGAGACGAAACACGGATGCATTCCCATTATTTCCTTCTCGACGCAGACTCCCCTAATAAATTTTAAAATTAATGACGTTCACGTGATCAATGTTCTGACAAACCTTGAAAATGACACCCATGTTGATTTTTAGACTATTTACCTCGCTTCTGATACAGCATGAAAGACGCGTTGATTTATTTGTTGACAGGAGCAATCCTGCGCATTTTCGAATTAACGCATGTATAATATGATTTCTGTTACACCCTTTAAGTGGCTGAATTTTCAAAAATCTGTTCTTAGCGGATGCCTACGTCGTAATAACTATATGTGTGCCAAATTTCAGCCCAATCCGTTCAGTGGTTTGGCCGGTGCGTTGTCTGTCAGTCAGTCGCGGAACTCTTGTATATATAGATCAGTCAGTCGCGGAACTCTTGTATATATAGATAGAAGATAGATTTATAGCTTAATACGGCTCTGGGAAAACGTCAGTGCATTAAATCCACTTCACATAAAAATAGAATTTCTTCACGGCTGACAGATTAAATCTTGGTTCGTTGAATGTTTTTTACTTCTTTTTTTCTCAAATTAAATTATATTACTAAGCTCAAAGTGTCGCAAAATTATACACCGATTTTCAAACTATGATAAAATTTTGTGAGATAATTTTTGTGCAAAACATTTAGTAATTATTTGGACAAGTTTAAAAGTATACTGGTTCAATTAGCACAGATGAATCTGTTAAAAATTTTTAAAAATAATACTTAATACGGCTCTTGAAAACTCAATGCATTAAAACGACTACAACTGCTTCAACATTAAATAGTAGAATTTTCAATTTCTTTACAGTATTCGTCCGTGCATTCTAATGGTATATAACGTGTGTTTCAATACGGAGTTTTGCTCAGAATGTGAATAGTCTTGTACGTAAAAAGTGTTTTTTTCAAAATTTCAGTATTCAACTGAGTTAAAATAAATCAAATGTAATCTGTATATAATATTATTTTGTGGAAATAATTAACACTTTTCTTAAAATAGCGATAACAAAATTTATAAATAGTTGTGTTGCGTTCAGTCTAATGTATGACAAACGTGTTAATCAATACGAAGTTTTGCTCAGAATGTGAATAGTCTTGTACGTAAAAAGTGCTTTTTTCAAAATTTCAGTATTCAACTGAGTTAAAATAAATCAAATATAATCTGTATATAATATTATTTTGTGGAAATAATTAACACTTTTCTTAAAATAGCGATAACAAAATTTATAAATAGTTGTGTTGCGTTCAGTCTAATGTATGACAAACGTGTTAATCAATACGGAGTTTTGCTCAGAATGTGAATAGTCGTCGTGTACGTAAAAAAATGCTTTTTTCAAAATTTCAGTATTCAACTGAGTTAAAATCAATCGAATATAATCTGTATATAATATTATTTTGTGGAAATAATTAACACTTTGCTTAAAATAGCGATAACAAAAATAACAAATAGTAAAGGTGTGTTTACACTGTAAAAATGGATATTGGAAAATTGTATTCTACAGAAGGTACAGTGGAGTGTAACAAGTATTCGTACACCTAACTTTGCATAAAAAAAAACAACAACACATATTTGATAGACTTTCTTTGGTTTTTTTTTTATATAAAAAGTATAAGAATAGGGTATCAGTGTCTATGCTTCGCGAGGTGTTTCTTTACTAGAAATTGATTGTTTTCGAATTTATTTTGGGGTGGTAAATAGGATCGACGATTGAGTATTCCATGCTTTATGTTTTGGATCGTTATCTTGTAAAAATATCCAACCATTATTAAAACCTAATGCTGCTGCACTGGACAGAAGTTTCTCTTTTAGAATATTAATGTATATCATTTACCCAATATTTCGCGCAGATCTACTATGATAATCGTTATTATGTAATACGTTCCGAACGGCACTGATCGAAATACAATTAATTTCTTGTAATAAACGAACGAAAGTTTTAGAAGATTTTATGAGCTTTCATTTAGTATCAAACAAATTTGCCCAACGACGCAACGTTTTCGAGATATAAGCTAAAAAGTTTTCAGATTGATAATTAACTGCGGTGCGTAGTCTCCGGAACTGCTCATCCAATTTCAATTTTTATTTCATCAATATTTAGAATGGATCTTCAGGATGAACATAGGCTACATATTATCGCGCGAAAGTAAAATCGCTTTTTATGGAGACCAAGTTTGCAACGCAGTCGACGAAAAAAACGATGGCAATCTACAAATTCAGGCCAAGCCGGCCGCTAGTTATGTATAAAAATAAACAAAAATTGTTAATTTCAAGTAAGTATTTGTATGTTAACCAAGAACTGATTTAAAACAAATCATCTTTGGAAAAAATCAATTCGATAATATTAGTTTCTGGTGTGAACGCACCTTAATTTGACCAGAAATATTCTAAACTCTGAAATAGGTAAATATTTTCCTTTGATCAGTGTTCTTTAATTTTTTGGTAAAACTGTACTGCAGGCATATAGAGAAATGAGTTCGCAGATATTTCTATCTTTTTCCTTTACATATTACCAGAGACTTCGCTGCCATGGAGGTATAGACTATAGTTGGCCACTGCTTATTAAAATGACGCAATGCTTGTTAAGCCATGCTGTTTTTTGATTTATATTTTGTGCCTGACATTTTTCTACGATATTTTATATTTGTCAGAGACAAGTTTATTGTGTTGTTCGTGCTATTATCTACATTTGTTTGTTGTAGTGTTTGGATTTAACACACCGCCAACAAAATTTCATTTTCAAGGTTACATTGTCATTGAAGTAAAATGCACTATTTCCCAGCTAATGAAAAAAGTAAGTACTTTTTAACAATAATTATCGGTAAACATTATGAGGTTGAAATAAGCCTAATGGTTTTTAGAATTGGCGAAAATGTATATATTTTTTGTAAGTTCTGTTACAACTCGACGAGATGGCCATTTTTAAAAGTATACCTACAATTTTTAACTCGCGTTTTTTGAAAGTATGGCGTTCCCTTACGCCTTAAAGAATTATACTTTACTTAATTAAATAAAACGCATAAATGAACATTCACACAAATTCTCAAAATTATTATATTAAATAAATGTATCAAAATGAAGTTTTATTGTTTTCAGATCCAAAATTTGTCAAGAAGCGAAGTAAATATAATATGTCCCCGGGGTGTCACTTCGCAATTATTTGCTTCTGGTTCAAATCCGATACTTGTTTCGAAATGCAGCGAAGAAGGCATTTTTATCGAAAATTTGCGTCATGGCGTGTCGGAACAGAGTGACACCGATATCGATACAGAGGAAGATAAAAACACTACATGTGAAACCGGTTTGGGTAAAATATTATATTATTTTTAAACGTTTTCTAAATTAACATGACAGAAGACAAACCGTTTTAATATTCTTGTATGTCTATTCGATATCCCACGTTTTGATATTGTTTTTAGATATAGAGCTCGATCTCAAACCTAATATTATCAGGCGAACATGGACCACTCCGGAAAGGTATGCTGCGAAAAGGCATTTGTCTACATTTATTCCAGATGAGAAGATCCCCCCCATAAATGATTGCGAAAGGATTGTAAAATCGGTTAAAGATTTTCAAAAACGAACAGGAATGCAGCTTCGACTATCGGCTCATAACTAAATCAACAGACAGAAGTCGAAAGGTACAATATGTTTTTTTTTATTTGTAAACACTTCTTCGCGGACTTCAAAGGTTAATCGTGTGCTAATTTTCTATCGGAAACCTTTACTTAAAATATGGGATCTCTGTGAGTTAATTGAATGTTTGGTTAATACAGGGTGTTCACGCGAGGAACAAAGACAAGTTTATTGCAGAAATGAAGACGCTTACAGAAACATGTTTCAGACAAAAGTTGTTAGGTTCGATCTGCTCTACAGCTGGAAAATATTTTCAGCTATACAGGTTGTCCTATTTAAGCGGGGCAGACCAAAGTTATGTTTTCTTTAATGCAGCATCCTGTTTTTGTTTGATTTTTGAATTCTGCACCTAATTGTTAATAGAAACTGTAAGGGAAACGTTGCTCGAAAAATTAGCAGTTTTTGAGTTATTCAAGTTTTTTTGAAATTTTTGACATAATATGCAGATCTTTACCTAAAATTCGAGTTAGCCCAAACGAAAAACTTTATCAAACTGATATTTTGCAGATCAATAGGTAATGAAAGAGCAAATTAATTTTTGTATTCAAAAAAATAATTTACTATACAGGGTGTTCAAAATATCGTACTTCTTTTATCTAACTTAAATCGCGTATAACTTGTGAAAGTTAAATACCACGGGGTGGTTTTTATGCCCGAATTGCTTTCTTTAGGATATTTACTAACACTTTTATAAAGGGTTCCCTAGACCTAAATCTGGTATTTTCGTGTTTATTGCGACTTGAATGCGATATTGCGAAATTTCACCTTTTAAAAGTACTGTCGCAGTGTGCTGTGAAGTATTTTTACCTTAACAGTTGAAAATAGTCATTTTAAAACTCATATCAGTAAATAATTAGTAAATATCCTAAAGAAAGCAATTCGGGCATAAAAACCACCCCGTGATATTTAACTTTCACAAGTTATACGCGATTTAAGTTAGATAAAAGTAGTACAATATTTTGAACCCTGTATAGTAAATTATTTTTTTGAATACAAAAATTAATTTGCTCTTTCATTACCTATTGATCTCCAAAATATCAGTTTGATAAAGTTTTTCGTTTGGGCTATCTCGAATTTTTGGTAAAGGCCTGCATATGTCAAAAATTTCAAAAAAACTTGAATAACTCAAAAACTGCTAATTTTTCGAGCAACGTTTTCCTTACAGTTTCTATTTACAATTAGGTGCAGAATTAAAAATCAAATAAAAACAGGGTGCTGCATTAAAGAAAACATAACTTTGGTCTGTGCCGCTTAAATAGGACAACTTGTATAGCTGAAAATATTTTCCAGTTGTAGAGCAGATCGAACCTAACAACTTTTGTCTGAAACATGTTTATGTAAGCGTCTTCATTTCTGAAATAAACTTGCCTTTGTTCCTCGCGTGAACACCCTGTATAATAATTTTAGTTAAAAACATCAACACAAAATTTTCACCTCTCTCCTCTGAACTGAACTGAACTGAATTAGAACTTTTAAGTCACATGTTCATAATATTTTTGTTTTTTTACAGATTCCCGGAGTCGTAGAAGTTGGTCAACTCCGGAGAAAAAAGTAGCACGTCAATTATTTGCATACGAGATAGCTGCAGGGAAAATTCCGACATCGCAGAAATGCTTACGAACAGTTTCTGAATATAATGTGTTAAAGAAAAGGTCCGTCGCTCATATAAAGTCGTGGGTCCAAGCCGAATGCAAACGACAGAAATTAAATAATAACGCCCCTTGTTGAAATTCGCTTGTGAAGCTAGTTGTATTTACTTTTTATGTTAATTTATTGCTTGTAAGTTAAATGCTAGTTTGTTAATTGAAAATAGCTTTTTTGTAACTATACAGGGTGAGTCAGACCACCAGTACCGCTCGTATTTTTTCGAAATCGGTTAGTCGTAGAGAGTTGTGTCAAAAATCTGCATTATAAAAGCCCTAATAAAGAATCGAATACACAACTCTCTACGGCTAACCGTTTTCGAAAAAAACGACCGCTACGGGTGGTCTGACTCAGGACACAGCTTAACGAATACATGTTTTTTTGAGATATAACAAAATGCGGTAATTTGCATCTTAGACCTTCATAGAAATAAGAAATTTATTTTATATTAAAAATACTATATTTAAAATATATTTTTACAAATACTATGTGTTTGGCTAATAATTCATACTTTGTGAAAATTTCTATTTACAAGAAAATAAAAAATATATAAATGCGTATTTATTAATTTGAAACTTTCAATATACATGTCTTTGAATCTGCCTTCTGTCTCCTAGGGATTTTTCGAAGAAACGATTCTGAAATTTTTTAAATTAAATATACTTTATGGTTTTTTAAAAACCGAACACCTGATTTATATTCCCTTAGGTTGCATTCAAAGGAATTTTACCCCCCGTAATAATCTTCATAGTTTCAGGGGGGAAATCGATTGCCGGATTTTTTTATGACCTAGTGCATTCCGATGCAGTGCAATGCACTTGCGCACTCATTTTTTTAAAGAGGATTCGTCCCTGCAAATACCCCCCGCACCCTTCATCTCAAATCTTTTCCCCTCGCCTATAAACGGTTCGCGCTCTCCCGACGCTATTTTTAAAGCTAGAGGGTTCTGGTAAACGCCAAATGAAAGAAAAAGAATCAGACTACAGATCCTTCAGGCGAATCATTTGAAAAACAGTTTCGCCTACGTGTGAAATATTACGTAACTTATTATTTTTTTCAAAAGGTTGTAAGTTTTTTCAAGAATTTTTTTTCAAAAAATTCGCCTGAAGGATCTGTAGTCTGATTCTTTGTCTTTCATTTGGCGTTTACCAGAACCCTCTAGCTTTAAAAATAGCGTCGGGAGAGCGCAAACCGTTTTTAGGCGAGGGTAAAAGATTTGATATGTTGGGTGCAGGGGGTATTTGCAGGGACGAATACTCTTAAATGGGGACCCCGTTAAAAAAAATGAGTGCGCAAGTGCATTGCACTGCACCGGAATGCACTGGGACCTAGGTCATAAAAAAATAGGCAATCGATTTCCCCCCTGAAACTATGGAGATTATTACGGGGGGTAAAATTCCTTTGAATGCAACCTAAGGGAATAAATCAGGTGTTCGGTTTTTAAAAAACCATACAGTATATGAAATTATTTTAACATGCTTGGGTAAAGGTAGGAAAAAGGCCTTTATTCTGTAGGAATTGCGGGAAACAGTTTTAAATGCCAAATACTTAAAGTAAACATTTGTTAATGCGTTCTGAAGACACAGGTTTGACAATATCACTGCGACATATAATAATCGAAACGTCAATTGAATTATAATTAAATAATTTGTTAATATGTATGAAAAATTGGTGGATAATTTTACTTATTAACTTTAATTTTACCTATAAAATATAAAACATGTATTAATTATCTTAGTAAGTATTAAAATGATAAATAATTACTTATTAACTTTAATTTAACCAAGAAAATATAAAACATGTATTAATTATCTTAGTAAGTATTAAAATGATAAATAAAAATGATTTTGTTTTCTAAGGAAAAACTTCAGTGAAGTTCTCAAAGCACAGTCAACATTGTTTTCATTTGTATAATAAATAAAAAACTAATTATATTTTATCTCTATCTAGGTATATCTATCTTTATCGGCTAAATGCCAATAATAATATATATATAGGTCATAAAATTCTCTAAAATATTGCTTGCGCGTGCCATCTCCTATACAAATAATGATCTGCTTAGTTGCAACTTTTAACAATGCGTGACTCCACGCGTAGTCGTCAAAATTCATACTTCAGAGAATTGGTATCCGATGCCGGTGGCCATAGTCAACAAATTGTCCGACTTGTGATGGATGCGTCATTCTACGCGCCACCAATAACCATAAACCACATATATATATATATATATATATATATATATATATATATATATATATATATATATATATATATATATATATATACATATATATATAAACATTTCCAAAAATGGTGCCAAACTTCTTAGAAAGTTATGAAACGTCGAGAAATTTTGGTCCGACCCCTAGGTCCCGCCATCCCACCGACGCCAATAGTGTAAGTGCCTTATGGCAAATACACTAATAACGCCACCGAGGCCCGAGGGCTCTCGTGCGTGGTCATAAGATGGATTTTAAAATATAACCGGAACTATTTTTGGTGCTTGTTTTGAGTTTGAACCAATCAGGAAACAGTATCCTGTCACGTGGGCGACACGGGAAAAAGCTCACAAACATGGCGTCATAATGTGTGTTCAGTTCAGAGACAATAAGCGTTTGTTAACATTCGAACTGTCACTGCGCTCGCACTAAACCCATCCACAAAGCCAGCTTCAAAACACGCCTCGTGTGAAGCGAACACATAAAAACCGTCACGAAGCCCAAAGCCACAGCACGCTTGAGACCTAGCAACCAAATCTAGCAAGGAAACCAGCCTCGTTTGCACTCGTTAGACTTACAAAAGTGATCAAATATAAAACAAGTGACATCTTTTTCCAAAAGAGTTTATTGTGTTGGAAAGTCTACAAAGATTTAAAACAAAAGAAAAGCTAATAGCATAATATGTAATTGAGACGATTATCATCACATTCACTTGTTTCTAATTATACAATGATACCGATTCATTACTCAATTTTGTATTAGACATGACAACTGAAAACAATATTATACCAGATAAAAAATTCTGCAAAATAATTATATTACACTCTGAAATACTACTTTGTGTTTCATTTTAAATAATACAACTTTACTCATTTCTTAAACCAACACTTTTAAAAGCTTTTAAAAAAGAAATCTGCAAGCTCCGCTTTATAACTAAGCGTGTGTCTATAAGCTTGTAAACTAAGAGCATAATATACTGCAGAAATGGTGTAGAAAAGTGTTCAAATCAATGACACAATACAATACATACACTAGGTACTATAATTTATATACTTTTTTTTAATAAACAGTAAAAAAATAAAAAATATTATTCGGTTCTTGGATGACCTCAAAACTTACATATTATAAGTAAAACATCTGTGGTATATCTTGGCTGTCATAAAAAATATTTTTTTTAATTCCGTTGCACTCATATTTCCACCATTTAAAAATTATCCGCCAACATTTTGAAATAATTAAATAGTTATACCCGTTCCTACACCATATATACCCGTATTTCCACCATATAAATACACTTTTAGTTCTTGAAATAATCACACCCTTAGCAAGTTAGCAGGTTTGTTCTCTTAGATTAGATTAGATTAAATGAGGGTGTGAGGCGCGCCTCGTCGACACCGCGACCTTATTAGATCTATTGTGTAGCCCTGACTTGTTTAGGTTTGTTCTCTTAATCAGCCCCAAATTTCCTACTAAATAACTAGATCAGTTGTGCCTGGTTGGGAGTTACGAGGATGATCATGACGTGCAGAAGCAATGACTTATGACCATAGAGAAAAAACTCGGGTCGCAGTGCGAAACCCTGCCGACAATATAGTGTATTTGCTTTTATAAGCAGTGTGGCTCTATTGTATGAACTTAACTTTGTTTTTGGACAAAATAAAAAAAATTACCCTCTAATACACCCCTTAAAACAACATTTTTTTACTTAATTTCAATACTACATACCAATTCAACATCTGTACCAAATTATATACACCCTTCAGTATGTAAATCCATATCAGTAAACTTGCGTTTTCATAAAATTTGTAAGTCCGGTCCTGTCGGGCCGATTTTATTTAAATTTTAGCAGCACATTTCAATAATTACTAAAGGGTTAAATTTCAAATTTGAAGTGATTCTGAAAATTTTTTCCGTATTTTTGGGCCCAAAAACATTTTTCAACCCCTAAATACCCCCCTTAAAATGGCCCGATCGGGCCCATTTTAAATAGGCTTCTTGCGATGATGGATTCCAACATGTGGACCAAATTTCGTTTAAATCGATTAAGTCTGTCGAGAGTTATCGTGGTCACACATATATATATATATATATATATATATATATATATATATATATATATATATATATATATATATATATATATATAGATATGTTTTCTATACAAGGTGAGATCATTTGGTGATAAATGCTATACAAATGGAGATCCGTTTTGACAAGCCGAGATCCGAATCGGATCTCATTGTGTTTCTATGTGTATATCAATTTTTTTCGGTTAATATGGGTGTGGGGAATGCGCAGTTAAATTTTAGTCCGGATCTCCATTTTCCCATTTTTATCAATTTTTATACACGAGTAGTTCAACCAAACGCACTAGTGAGGTCACTGCTGTGCCAAACTTGTATATAACATTTCGTGCACAACCTGAGATCCTGTATAATCGGCAACACTGCGTCGCATATTATTTTCATACACACAGACGCCTTTATTTATTTTATGTTATATCATCTAAGTTTGTTTCGGAGCTCAAGCCTCAAACCGAGTGAATAAAATTCATAACTTTGGAATTTTGTAACATTGCATTTTATAATGATCATGTTAATGAGTAAAACCGTCGGAATAGGTAAGCGTAAGATTAAAGGCTAGCGGTTAAATATAATTGATTTATCTACATATTATATGAGTATTTGAAAAAAAAGTTGAGCATGCTATGATATTCAAATTGAAGTAAAAAAAAATAGATAATCAATATTTCTACAATAATTTCTTTTAGTTGTTCGTTTATTTATAATAAAGGAGTAATGGCTTGAGGCAGGAAGCAAACAGTGTAGATATTTCCAGAAAAAAAAAATAAAAAAAATATTATCATAAGTTTTTATTAAACTGAAACTGTACTTATTACAATAAATAAAATTATCGACCAATTTTTCAGACAAATATATTAACAAAAAATAATAATTAATACATTGACGTTTCGGTATTAATTGAAATTTTTTGTTAATATATTTGTCTGAAAAATTAGTCGATAGTTTTATTTATTGAAGAATTCTAATCAGACATTAATCAAAGATTTATACTTATTACATATTTTTTAATTTAATACTTTTATTTATACCCAGTTCTTGTCCTTAAATAAATCTGGATATTTTTCCCGTAATTTTAGACATTCTGCTTTTTTGGGAGAGTTTTTTTTATATGAGTTTTGAAAAATTGTAACATTTTAGATTTTTGCTGTTTATTCCATGATCCAAGGCAATTTTTTTTGTCTGTGTTTACTTTACTCTTCTCCTTTTTGCGTGGTGTTTCTGTAAAAAATAAGCGTAAGAAGAATTCGAATTTTCGTATTAATAATACAAAGATTATTAATTTTATTTTAACGTGATTTAAGCTGTTCTGTCAAGTTTGCAAGTCTACAGAAATCGCATAACTTCGAGTTCGCGCAATTTGGAGTAGCGTAATTCGGGATATTACAGGGTATATAGATTTTAATGGGATTATCTTCAAAAATAAGTCATGTCTGTGACACTCTGTACCTATATCAGAATAAACTTTATGTACCTGTAAGCAATAATTATTTTTCAAAATTCTAAATTTCAACAGAGATTTATGTGGTTCATGCACTTTCGGTGATCATTCATACGCAACCTTCCTCTGATTCAGAATTAATATCGTTCTGGGTTTCATACTCGGGGACTACAACAGTATTTGAATCATCTAGTGTACCTCGTTGACTTGGGGCATCTGATAACAGACAGTCAAAAATGAGAAAAAGTGTTACGTATGTGATTTTTAATATTCTAATGTTTGAAAAATAGTTTTAATAATAATACGTGATCGACCAGAAAATGATCGACCAGAAAAGTGAACGACCAGAAAATGATCGACCAGAAAAGTGAACGACCAGAAAATGATCGACCAGAAAAGTGAACGACCAGAAAATGTTCGTCCAGAAAAGGGAACGACCAGAAAATGATCGACCAGAAAAGGGAACGACCAGAAAATGATCGACCAGAAAAGGGAACGACCAGAAAATGATCGACCAGAAAAGGGAACGACCAGAAAATGATCGACCAGAAAAGGGAACGACCAGAAAATGATCGACCAGAAAAGGGAACGACCAGAAAATGATCGACCAGAAAAGGGAACGACCAGAAAATGATCGACCAGAAAAGGGAACGACCAGAAAATGATCGAACAGAAAAGGAAACGACCAGAAAATGATCGACCAGAAAAGGGAACGACCAGAAAATGATCGACCAGAATAGGGAACGACCAGAAAAGGGAACGACCAGAAAAAATGATCGACCAGAAAAGGGAACGACCAGAAAAAATGATCGACCAGAAAAGGGAACGACCAGAAAAAATGATCGACCAGAAAAGGGAACGACCAGAAAATGATCGACCATAAAAGGGAACGACCAGAAAATGATCGACCAGAAAAGGGAACGACCAGAAAATGATCGACCAGAAAAGGGAACGACCAGAAAATGATCGACCAGAAAATGATCGACCAGAAAAGTGAACGACCAGAAAATGATCGACCAGAAAAGTGAACGACCAGAAAATGATCGACCAGAAAAGTGAACGACCAGAAAATGTTCGTCCAGAAAAGGGAACGACCAGAAAATGATCGACCAGAAAAGGGAACGACCAGAAAATGATCGACCAGAAAAGGGAACGACCAGAAAATGATCGACCAGAAAAGGGAACGACCAGAAAATGATCGACCAGAAAAGGGAACGACCGGAAAATGATCGACCAGAAAAGGGAACGACCAGAAAATGATCGACCAGAAAAGGGAACGACCAGAAAATGATCGACCAGAAAAGGGAACGACCAGAAAATGATCGAACAGAAATGGGAACGACCAGAAAATGATCGACCAGAAAAGGGAACGACCAGAAAATGATCGACCAGAAAAGGGAACGACCAGAAAATGATCGACCAGAAAAGGGAACGACCAGAAAATGATCGACCAGAAAAGTGAATGACCAGAAAATGATCGACCAGAAAAGTGAACGAACAGAAAATGATCGACCAGAAAAGGGAACGACCAGAAAATGATCGACCAGAAAAAGGAACGACCAGAAAATGATCGACCAGAAAAGGGAACGACCAGAAAATGATCGACCAGAAAAGGGAACGACCAGAAAATGATCGACCAGAAAAGGGAACGACCAGAAAATGATCGACCAGAAAAAGGAACGACCAGAAAATGATCGACCAGAAAAGGGAACGACCAGAAAATGATCGACCAGAAAAGGGAACGACCAGAAAATGATCGACCAGAAAAGGGAACGACCAGAAAATGATCGACCAGAAAATGATCGACCAGAAAAGTGAACGACCAGAAAATGTTCGACCAGAAAAGGGAACGACCAGAAAATGTTCGACCAGAAAAGGGAACGACCAGAAAATGATCGACCAGAAAAGGGAACGACCAGAAAATGATCGACCAGAAAAGGGACGACCAGAAAATGATCGACCAGAAAAGGGAACGACCAGAAAATGATCGACCAGAAAAGGGAACGACCAGAAAATGATCGACCAGAAAAGGGAACGACCAGAAAATGATCGACCAGAAAATGATCGACCAGAAAAGGGAACGACCAGAAAATGATCGACCAGAAAAGGGAACGACCAGAAAATGATCACCCAGAAAAGGGAACGACCAGAAAATGATCGACCAGAAAAGGGAACGACCAGAAAATGATCGACCAGAAAAGGGAACGACCAGAAAATGATCGACCAGAAAATGATCGACCAGAAAAGTGAACGACCAGAAAATGATCGACCAGAAAAGGGAACGACCAGAAAATGATCGACCAGAAAAGGGAACGACCAGAAAATGATCGACCAGAAAAGGGAACGACCAGAAAATGATCGACCAGAAAAGGGAACGACCAGAAAATGATCGACCAGAAAAGGGAACGACCAGAAAATGATCGACCAGAAAAGGGAACGACCAGAAAATGATCGACCAGAAAAGGGAACGACCAGAAAATGATCGACCAGAAAAGGGAACGACCAGAAAATGATCGACCAGAAAAGTGAACGACCAGAAAATGATTGACCAGAAAAGTGAACGACCAGAAAATGATCGACCAGAAAAGTGAACGACCAGAAAATGTTCGTCCAGAAAAGGGAACGACCAGAAAATGATCGACCAGAAAAGGGAACGACCAGAAAATGATCGACCAGAAAAGGGAACGACCAGAAAATGATCGACCAGAAAAGGGAACGACCAGAAAATGATCGACCAGAAAAGGGAACGACCAGAAAATGATCGACCAGAAAAGGGAACGACCAGAAAATGATCGACCAGACAAGTGAACGACCAGAAAATGGTCGACCAGAAAAGGGAACGACCAGAAAATGATCGACCAGAAAAGGGAACGACCAGAAAATGATCGACCAGAAAAGGGAACGACCAGAAAATGATCGACCAGATGATCGAAGGGAACGACCAGAAAATGATCGACCAGAAAATGATCGACCAGAAAAGGGAACGACCAGAAAATGATCGACCAGAAAAGGGAACGACCAGAAAATGATCGACCAGAAAAGGGAACGACCAGAAAATGATCGACCAGAAAAGGGAACGACCAGAA
Source organism: Xanthostigma xanthostigma (assembly GCA_963575645.1). Taxonomy (NCBI): domain Eukaryota; kingdom Metazoa; phylum Arthropoda; class Insecta; order Raphidioptera; family Raphidiidae; genus Xanthostigma; species Xanthostigma xanthostigma. The sequence goes on from OY754468.1 coordinate 23,591,352, forward strand.
AATGATCGACCAGAAAAGTGAACGACCAGAAAATGATCGACCAGAAAAGTGAACGACCAGAAAATGATCGACCAGAAAAGGGAACGACCAGAAAATGATCGACCAGAAAAGGGAACGACCAGAAAATGATCGACCAGAAAAGGGAACGACCAGAAAATGATCGACCAGAAAAGGGAACGACCAGAAAATGATCGACCAGAAAAGGGAACGACCAGAAAATGATCGACCAGAAAAGGGAACGACCAGGAAATGATCGACCAGAAAAGTAAACGACCAGAAAATGATCAACCAGAAAAGTGAACGACCAGAAAATGTTCGACCAGAAAAGGGAACGACCAGAAAATGATCGACCAGAAAAGGGAACGACCAGAAAATGATCGACCAGAAAAGGGAACGACCAGAAAATGATCGACCAGAAAAGGGAACGACCAGAAAATGATCGACCAGAAAAGGGAACGACCAGAAAATGATCGACCAGAAAAGAAAACGACCAGAAAATGATCGACCAGAAAAGGGAACGACCAGAAAATGATCGACCAGAAAAGGGAACGACCAGAAAATGATCGACCAGAAAAGGGAACGACCAGAAAATGATCGACCAGAAAAGGGAACGACCAGAAAATGATCGACCAGAAAATGATCGACCAGAAAATGATCGACCAGAAAATGATCGACCAGAAAAGTGAACGACCAGAAAATGATCGACCAGAAAAGTGAACGACCAGAAAATGATCGACCAGAAAAGTGAACGACCAGAAAATGTTTGTCCAGAAAAGGGAACGACCAGAAAATGATCGACCAGAAAAGGGAACGACCAGAAAATGATCGACCAGAAAAGGGAACGACCAGAAAATGATCGACCAGAAAAGGGAACGACCAGAAAATGATCGACCAGAAAAGGGAACGACCAGAAAATGATCGACCAGAAAAGGGAACGACCAGAAAATGATCGACCAGAAAAGGGAACGACCAGAAAATGATCGACCAGAAAAGGGAACGACCAGAAAATGATCGAACAGAAAAGGGAACGACCAGAAAATGATCGACCAGAAAAGGGAAGAAAAGGGAACGACCAGAAAATGATCGACCAGAATAGGGAACGACCAGAAAAGGAAACGACCAGAAAAAATGATCGACCAGAAAAGGGAACGACCAGAAAAAATGATCGACCAAAAAAGGGAACGACTAGAAAAAATGATCGACCAGAAAAGGGAACGACCAGAAAATGATCGACCAGAAAAGGGAACGACCAGAAAATGATCGACCAGAAAAGGGAACGACCAGAAAATGATCGACCAGAAAAGGGAACGACCAGAAAATGATCGACCAGAAAATGATCGACCAGAAAAGTGAACGACCAGAAAATGATCGACCAGAAAAGTGAACGACCAGAAAATGATCGACCAGAAAAGTGAACGACCAGAAAATGTTCGTCCAGAAAAGGGAACGACCAGAAAATGATCGACCAGACAAGGGAACGACCAGAAAATGATCGACCAGAAAAGGGAACGACCAGAAAATGATCGACCAGAAAAGGGAACGACCAGAAAATGATCGACCAGAAAAGGGAACGACCGGAAAATGATCGACCAGAAAAGGGAACGACCAGAAAATGATCGACCAGAAAAGGGAACGACCAGAAAATGATCGACCAGAAAAGGGAACGACCAGAAAATGATCGAACAGAAAAGGGAACGACCAGAAAATGATCGACCAGAAAAGGGAACGACCAGAAAATGATCGACCAGAAAAGGGAACGATCAGAAAATGATCGACCAGAAAAGGGAACGACCAGAAAATGATCGACCAGAAAAGTGAACGACCAGAAAATGATCGACCAGAAAAGTGAACGACCAGAAAATGATCGACCAGAAAAGGGAACGACCAGAAAATGATCGACCAGAAAAAGGAACGACCAGAAAATGATCGACCAGAAAAGGGAACGACCAGAAAATGATCGACCAGAAAAGGGAACGACCAGAAAATGATCGACCAGAAAAGGGAACGACCAGAAAATGATCGGCCAAAAAAGGGAACGACCAGAAAATGATCGAACAGTAAAGGGAACGACCAGAAAATGATCGACCAGAAAAGGGAACGACCAGAAAATGATCGACCAGAAAATGATCGACCAGAAAAGGGAACGACCAGAAAATGATCGACCAGAAAAGGGAACGACCAGAAAATGATCGACCAGAAAAGGAAACGACCAGAAAATGATCGACCAGAAAAGGGAACGACCAGAAAAGGGAACGACTAGAAAATGATCGACCAGAAAAGGGAACGACCAGAAAATGATCGACTAGAAAAGGGAACGACCAGAAAATGATCGACCAGAAAAGGGAACGACCAGAAAATGATCGACCAGAAAATGATCGACCAGAAAATGATTGACCAGAAAAGGGAACGACCAGAAAATGATCGACCAGAAAAGGGAACGACCAGAAAATGATCACCCAGAAAAGGGAACGACCAGAAAATGATCGACCAGAAAAAGGAACGACCAGAAAATGATCGACCAGAAAAGGGAACGACCAGAAAATGATCGACCAGAAAAGGGAACGACCAGAAAATGATCGACCAGAAAAGGGAACGACCAGAAAATGATCGACCAGAAAAGGGAACGACCAGAAAATGATCGACCAGAAAATGATCGACCAGAAAAGGGAACGACCAGAAAATGATCGACCAGAAAAAGGAACGACCAGAAAATGATCGACCAGAAAAGGGAACGACCAGAAAATGATCGACCAGAAAAGGGAACGACCAGAAAATGATCGACCAGAAAAGGGAACGACCAGAAAATGATCGACCAGAAAAGGGAACGACCAGAAAATGATCGAACAGAAAAGGGAACGACCAGAAAATGATCGACCAGAAAAGGGAACGACCAGAAAATGATCGACCAGAATAGGGAACGACCAGAAAAGGGAACGACCAGAAAAAATGATCGACCAGAAAAGGGAACGACTAGAAAATGATCGACCAGAAAAGGGAACGACCAGAAAATGATCGACCAGAAAAGGGAACGACCAGAAAATGATCGACCAGAAAAGGGAACGACCAGAAAATGATCGACCAGAAAAGGGAACGACCAGAAAATGATCGACCAGAAAAGTGAACGACCAGAAAATGATCGACCAGAAAAGTGAACGACCAGAAAATGATCGACCAGAAAAGGGAACGACCAGAAAATGATCGACCAGAAAAGGGAACGACCAGAAAATGATCGACCAGAAAAGGAAACGACCAGAAAATGATCGACCAGAAAAGGGAACGACCAGAAAATGATCGACCAGAAAAGGGAACGACCAGAAAATGATCGACCAGAAAAGGGAACGACCAGAAAATGATCGACCAGAAAAGGGAACGACCAGAAAATGATCGACCAGAAAAGGGAACGACCAGAAAATGATCGACCAGAAAATGATCGACCAGAAAAGTGAACGACCAGAAAATGATCGACCAGAAAAGGGAACGACCAGAAAATGATCGACCAGAAAAGGGAACGACCAGAAAATGATCGACCAGAAAATAATCGACCAGAAAAGGGAACGACCAGAAAATGATCGACCAGAAAAGGGAACGACCAGAAAAGGGAACGACCAGAAAATGATCGACCAGAAAAGGAAACGACCAGAAAATGATCGACCAGAAAAGGGAACGACCAGAAAAGGGAACGACCAGAAAAGGGAACGACCAGAAAATGATCGACCAGAAAAGGGAACGACCAGAAAATGATCGACCAGAAAAGGGAACGACCAGAAAATGATCGACCAGAAAAGGGAACGACCAGAAAATGATCGACCAGAAAAGGGAACGACCAGAAAATGATCGACCAGAAAAGGGAACGACCAGAAAATGATCGACCAGAAAAGGGAACGACCAGAAAATGATCGACCAGAAAAGGGAACGACCAGAAAAGGGAACGACCAGAAAATGATCGACCAGAAAAGGGAACGACCAGAAAATGATCGAACAGAAAAGGGAACGACCAGAAAATGATCGACCAGAAAAGGGAACGACCAGAAAATGATCGACCAGAATAGGGAACGACCAGAAAAGGAAACGACCAGAAAAAATGATCGACCAGAAAAGGGAACGACCAGAAAAAATGATCGACCAAAAAAGGGAACGACTAGAAAAAATGATCGACCAGAAAAGGGAACGACCAGAAAATGATCGACCAGAAAAGGGAACGACCAGAAAATGATCGACCAGAAAAGGGAACGACCAGAAAATGATCGACCAGAAAAGGGAACGACCAGAAAATGATCGACCAGAAAATGATCGACCAGAAAAGTGAACGACCAGAAAATGATCGACCAGAAAAGTGAACGACCAGAAAATGATCGACCAGAAAAGTGAACGACCAGAAAATGTTCGTCCAGAAAAGGGAACGACCAGAAAATGATCGACCAGAAAAGGGAACGACCAGAAAATGATCGACCAGAAAAGGGAACGACCAGAAAATGATCGACCAGAAAAGGGAACGACCAGAAAATGATCGACCAGAAAAGGGAACGACCGGAAAATGATCGACCAGAAAAGGGAACGACCAGAAAATGATCGACCAGAAAAGGGAACGACCAGAAAATGATCGACCAGAAAAGGGAACGACCAGAAAATGATCGAACAGAAAAGGGAACGACCAGAAAATGATCGACCAGAAAAGGGAACGACCAGAAAATGATCGACCAGAAAAGGGAACGACCAGAAAATGATCGACCAGAAAAGGGAACGACCAGAAAATGATCGACCAGAAAAGTGAACGACCAGAAAATGATCGACCAGAAAAGTGAACGACCAGAAAATGATCGACCAGAAAAGGGAACGACCAGAAAATGATCGACCAGAAAAAGGAACGACCAGAAAATGATCGAACAGAAAAGGGAACGACCAGAAAATGATCGACCAGAAAAGGGAACGACCAGAAAATGATCGACCAGAAAAGGGAACGACCAGAAAATGATCGGCCAAAAAAGGGAACGACCAGAAAATGATCGACCAGTAAAGGGAACGACCAGAAAATGATCGACCAGAAAAGGGAACGACCAGAAAATGATCGACCAGAAAATGATCGACCAGAAAAGGGAACGACCAGAAAATGATCGACCAAAAAAGGAACGACCAGAAAATGATCGACCAGAAAAGGAAACGACCAGAAAATGATCGACCAGAAAAGGGAACGACCAGAAAAGGGAACGACCAGAAAATGATCGACCAGAAAAGGGAACGACCAGAAAATGATCGACTAGAAAAGGGAACGACCAGAAAATGATCGACCAGAAAAGGGAACGACCAGAAAATGATCGACCAGAAAATGATCGACCAGAAAAGGGAACGACCAGAAAATGATCGACCAGAAAAGGGAACGACCAGAAAATGATCACCCAGAAAAGGGAACGACCAGAAAATGATCGACCAGAAAAAGGAACGACCAGAAAATGATCGACCAGAAAAGAGAACGACCAGAAAATGATCGACCAGAAAAGGGAACGACCAGAAAATGATCGACCAGAAAAGGGAACGACCAGAAAATGATCGACCAGAAAAGGGAACGACCAGAAAATGATCGACCAGAAAAGGGAACGACCAGAAAATGATCGACCAGAAAAAGGAACGACCAGAAAATGATCGACCAGAAAAGGGAACGACCAGAAAATGATCGACCAGAAAAGGGAACGACCAGAAAATGATCGACCAGAAAAGGGAACGACCAGAAAATGATCGACCAGAAAAGGGAACGACCAGAAAATGATCGACCAAAAAAGGGAACGACCAGAAAATGATCGACCAGAAAAGGGAACGACCAGAAAATGATCGACCAGAAAAGGGAACGACCAGAAAATGATCGAACAGAAAAGGGAACGACCAGAAAATGATCGACCAGAAAAGGGAACGACCAGAAAATGATCGACCAGAATAGGGAACGACCAGAAAAGGGAACGACCAGAAAAAATGATCGACCAGAAAAGGGAACGACCAGAAAATGATCGACCAGAAAAGGGAACGACCAGAAAATGATCGACCAGAAAAGGGAACGACCAGAAAATGATCGACCAGAAAAGGGAACGACCAGAAAATGATCGACCAGAAAAGGGAACGACCAGAAAATGATCGACCAGAAAAGTGAACGACCAGAAAATGATCGACCAGAAAAGTGAACGACCAGAAAATGATCGACCAGAAAAGGGAACGACCAGAAAATGATCGACCAGAAAAGGGAACGACTAGAAAATGATCGACCAGAAAAGGGAACGACCAGAAAATGATCGACCAGAAAAGGGAACGACCAGAAAATGATCGACCAGAAAAGGGAACGACCAGAAAATGATCGACCAGAAAAGGGAACGACCAGAAAATGATCGACCAGAAAAGGGAACGACCAGAAAATGATCGACCAGAAAAGGGAACGACCAGAAAATGATCGACCAGAAAATGATCGACCAGAAAAGTGAACGACCAGAAAATGATCGACCAGAAAAGGGAACGACCAGAAAATGATCGACCAGAAAAGGGAACGACCAGAAAATGATCGACCAGAAAATAATCGACCAGAAAAGGGAACGACCAGAAAATGATCGACCAGAAAAGGGAACGACCAGAAAAGGGAACGACCAGAAAATGATCGACCAGAAAAGGAAACGACCAGAAAATGATCGACCAGAAAAGGGAACGACCAGAAAAGGGAACGACCAGAAAATGATCGACCAGAAAAGGGAACGACCAGAAAATGATCGACCAGAAAAGGGAACGACCAGAAAATGATCGACCAGAAAAGGGAACGACCAGAAAATGATCGACCAGAAAATGATCGACCAGAAAAGTGAACGACCAGAAAATGTTCGACCAGAAAAGGGAACGACCAGAAAATGTTCGACCAGAAAAGGGAACGACCAGAAAATGATCGACCAGAAAAGGGAACGACCAGAAAATGATCGACCAGAAAAGGGAACGACCAGAAAATGATCGACCAGAAAAGGGAACGACCAGAAAATGATCGACCAGAAAAGGGAACGACCAGAAAATTATCGAACATAAAAGGGAACGACCAGAAAATGATCGACCAGAAAAGGGAACGACCAGAAAATGATCGACCAGAAAAGGGAACGACCAGAAAATGATCGACCAGAAAAGGGAACGACCAGAAAATGATCGACCAGAAAAGGGAACGACCAGAAAATGATCGACCAGAAAAGGGAACGACCAGAAAATGATCGACCAGAAAAGGGAACGACCAGAAAATGATCGACCAGAAAAGAGAACGACCAGAAAATGATCGACCAGAAAAGGGAACGACCAGAAAATGATCGACCAGAAAATGATCGACCAGAAAAGTGAACGACCAGAAAATGATTGACCAGAAAAGTGAACGACCAGAAAATGATCGACCAGAAAAGTGAACGACCAGAAAATGTTCGTCCAGAAAAGGGAACGACCAGAAAATGATCGACCAGAAAAGGGAACGACCAGAAAATGATCGACCAGAAAAGGGAACGACCAGAAAATGATCGACCAGAAAAGGGAACGACCAGAAAATGATCGACCAGAAAAGTGAACGACCAGAAAATGATCGACCAGAAAAGGGAACGACCAGAAAATGATCGACCAGAAAAGGGAACGACCAGAAAATGATCGACCAGAAAAGGGAACGACCAGAAAATGATCGACCAGAAAAGGGAACGACCAGAAAATGATCGACCAGAAAAGGGAACGACCAGAAAATGATCGACCAGAAAAGGGAACGACCAGAAAATGATCGACCAGAAAAGGGAACGACCAGAAAATGATCGACCAGAAAAGTGAACGACCAGAAAATGATCGACCAGAAAAGTGAACGACCAGAAAATGATCGACCAGAAAAGGGAACGACCAGAAAATGATCGACCAGAAAAGGGAACGACCAGAAAATGATCGACCAGAAAAGGGAACGACCAGAAAATGATCGACCAGAAAAGGGAACGACCAGAAAATGATCGACCAGAAAAGGGAACGACCAGAAAATGATCGACCAGAAAAGGGAACGACCAGAAAATGATCAACCAGAAAAGTGAACGACCAGAAAATGATCGACCAGAAAAGTGAACGACCAGAAAATGTTCGACCAGAAAAGGGAACGACCAGAAAATGATCGACCAGAAAAGGGAACGACCAGAAAATGATCGACCAGAAAAGGGAACGACCAGAAAATGATCGACCAGAAAAGGGAACGACCAGAAAATGATCGACCAGAAAAGGGAACGACCAGAAAATGATCGACCAGAAAAGGGAACGACCAGAAAATGATCGACCAGAAAAGCGTACGACCAGAAAATGATCGACCAGAAAAGGGAACGACCAGAAAATGATCGACCAGAAAAGGGAACGGCCAGAAAATGATCGACCAGAAAAGGGAACGACCAGAAAATGATCGACCAGAAAAGGGAACGACCAGAAAATGATCGACCAGAAAAGGGAACGACCAGAAAATGATCGACCAGAAAATGATCGACCAGAAAATGATCGACCAGAAAAGTGAACGACCAGAAAATGATCGACCAGAAAAGTGAACGACCAGAAAATGATCGACAAGAAAAGTGAACGACCAGAAAATGTTCGTCCAGAAAAGGGAACGACCAGAAAATGATCGACCAGAAAAGGGAACGACCAGGAAATGATCGACCAGAAAAGGGAACGACCAGAAAATGATCGACCAGAAAATGATCGACCAGAAAAGGGAACGACCAGAAAATGATCGACCAGAAAAGGGAACGACCAGAAAATGATCGACCAGAAAAGGGAACGACCAGAAAATGATCGACCAGAAAAGGGAACGACCAGAAAATGATCGACCAGAAAAGGGAACGGCCAGAAAATGATCGAACAGAAAAGGGAACGACCAGAAAATGATCGACCAGAAAAGGGAACGACCAGAAAATGATCGACCAGAATAGGGAACGACCAGAAAAGGGAACGACCAGAAAAAATGATCGACCAGAAAAGGGAACGACCAGAAAAAATGATCGACCAAAAAAGGGAACGACCAGAAAAAATGATCGACCAGAAAAGGGAACGACCAGAAAATGATCGACCAGAAAAGGGAACGACCAGAAAATGATCGACCAGAAAAGGGAACGACCAGAAAATGATCGACCAGAAAAGGGAACGACCAGAAAATGATCGACCAGAAAATGATCGACCAGAAAAGTGAACGACCAGAAAATGATCGACCAGAAAAGTGAACGTCCAGAAAATGATCGACCAGAAAAGTGAACGACCAGAAAATGTTCGTCCAGAAAAGGGAACGACCAGAAAATGATCGACCAGAAAAGGGAACGACCAGAAAATGATCACCCAGAAAAGGGAACGACCAGAAAATGATCGACCAGAAAAAGGAACGACCAGAAAATGATCGACCAGAAAAGGGAACGACCAGAAAATGATCGACCAGAAAAGGGAACGACCAGAAAATGATCGACCAGAAAAGGGAACGACCAGAAAATGATCGACCAGAAAAGGGAACGACCAGAAAATGATCGACCAGAAAATGATCGACCAGAAAAGGGAACGACCAGAAAATGATCGACCAGAAAAGGGAACGACCAGAAAATGATCGACCAGAATAGGGAACGACCAGAAAAGAGAACGACCAGAAAAAATGATCGACCAGAAAAGGGAACGACCAGAAAAAATGATCGACCAAAAAAGGGAACGACCAGAAAAAATGATCGACCAGAAAAGGGAACGACCAGAAAATGATCGACCAGAAAAGGGAACGACCAGAAAATGATCGACCAGAAAAGGGAACGACCAGAAAATGATCGACCAGAAAAGGGAACGACCAGAAAATGATCGACCAGAAAATGATCGACCAGAAAAGTGAACGACCAGAAAATGATCGACCAGAAAAGTGAACGACCAGAAAATGATCGACCAGAAAAGTGAACGACCAGAAAATGTTCGTCCAGAAAAGGGAACGACCAGAAAATGATCGACCAGAAAAGGTAACGACCAGAAAATGATCGACCAGAAAAGGGAACGACCAGAAAATGATCGACCAGAAAAGGGAACGACCAGAAAATGATCGACCAGAAAAGGGAACGACCGGAAAATGATCGACCAGAAAAGGGAACGACCAGAAAATGATCGACCAGAAAAGGGAACGACCAGAAAATGATCGACCAGAAAAGGGAACGACCAGAAAATGATCGAACAGAAAAGGGAACGACCAGAAAATGATCGACCAGAAAAGGGAACGACCAGAAAATGATCGACCAGAAAAGGGAACGACCAGAAAATGATCGACCAGAAAAGGGAACGACCAGAAAATGATCGACCAGAAAAGTGAACGACCAGAAAATGATCGACCAGAAAAGTGAACGACCAGAAAATGATCGACCAGAAAAGGGAACGACCAGAAAATGATCGACCAGAAAAAGAAACGACCAGAAAATGATCGACCAGAAAAGGGAACGACCAGAAAATGATCGACCAGAAAAGGGAACGACCAGAAAATGATCGACCAGAAAAGGGTACGACCAGAAAATGATCGGCCAGAAAAGGGACGACCAGAAAATGATCGACCAGTAAAGGGAACGACCAGAAAATGATCGACCAGAAAAGGGAACGACCAGAAAATGATCGACCAGAAAAGGGAACGACCAGAAAATGATCGACCAGAAAATGATCGACCAGAAAAGGGAACGACCAGAAAATGATCGACCAGAAAAGGGAACGACCAGAAAATGATCGACCAGAAAAGGGAACGACCAGAAAATGATCGACCAGAAAAGGGAACGACCAGAAAATGATCGACCAGAAAAGGGAACGACCAGAAAATGATCGACCAGAAAAGGGAACGACCAGAAAATGATCGACCAAAAAAGGGAACGACCAGAAAATGATCGACCAGAAAATGATCGACCAGAAAAGTGAACGACCAGAAAATGATCGACCAAAAAAGTGAACGACCAGAAAAGGGAACGACCAGAAAATGATCGACCAGAAAAGGGAACGACCAGAAAATGATCGACCAGAAAAGGGAACGACCAGAAAATGATCGACCAGAAAAGTGAACGACCAGAAAATGATCGACCAGAAAAGTGAACGACCAGAAAATGATCGACCAGAAAAGGGAACGACCAGAAAATGATCGACCAGAAAAGGGAACGACCAGAAAATGATCGACCAGAAAAGGGAACGACCAGAAAATGATCGACCAGAAAAGGGAACGACCAGAAAATGATCGACCAGAAAAGGGAACGACCAGAAAATGATCGACCAGAAAAGGGAACGACCAGAAAATGATCGACCAGAAAAGGGAACGACCAGAAAATGATCGACCAGAAAATGATCGACCAGAAAAGTGAACGACCAGAAAATGATCGACCAGAAAAGTGAACGACCAGAAAATGTTCGACCAGAAAAGGGAACGACCAGAAAATGATCGACCAGAAAAGGGAACGACCAGAAAATGATCGACCAGAAAAGGGAACGACCAGAAAATGATCGACCAGAAAAGGGAACGACCAGAAAATGATCGACCAGAAAAGGGAACGACCAGAAAATGATCGACCAGAAAAGGGAACGACCAGAAAATGATCGACCAGAAAAGGGAACGACCAGAAAATGATCGACCAGAAAAGGGAACGACCAGAAAATGATCGACCAGAAAAGTGAACGACCAGAAAATGTTCGTCCAGAAAAGGGAACGACCAGAAAATGATCGACCAGAAAAGGGAACGACCAGAAAATGATCGACCAGAAAAGGGAACGACCAGAAAATGATCGACCAGAAAAGGGAACGACCAGAAAATGATCGACCAGAAAAGGGAACGACCAGAAAATGATCGACCAGAAAAGGGAACGACCAGAAAATGATCGAACAGAAAAGGGAACGACCAGAAAATGATCGACCAGAAAAGGGAACGACCAGAAAATGATCGACCAGAATAGGGAACGACCAGAAAAGGGAACGACCAGAAAAAATGATCGACCAGAAAAGGGAACGACCAGAAAAAATGATCGACCAGAAAAGGGAACGACCAGAAAAAATGATCGACCAGAAAAGGTAACGACCAGAAAATGATCGACCAGAAAAGGGAACGACCAGAAAATGATCGACCAGAAAAGGGAACGACCAGAAAATGATCGACCAGAAAAGGGAACGACCAGAAAATGATCGACCAGAAAAGGGAACGACCAGAAAATGATCGACCAGAAAATGATCGACCAGAAAATGATCGACCAGAAAATGATCGACCAGAAAAGTGAACGACCAGAAAATGATCGACCAGAAAAGTGAACGACCAGAAAAGGGAACGACCAGAAAATGATCGACCAGAAAAGGGAACGACCAGAAAATGATCGACCAGAAAAGGGAACGACCAGAAAATGATCGACCAGAAAAGGGAACGACCAGAAAATGATCGACCAGAAAAGGGAACGACCAGAAAATGATCGACCAGAAAAGGGAACGACCAGAAAATGATCGACCAGAAAAGGGAACGACCAGAAAATGATCGACCAGAAAAGGGAACGACCAGAAAATGATCGACCAGAAAAGGGAACGACCAGAAAATGATCGACCAGAAAATGATCGACCAGAAAAGTGAACGACCAGAAAATGATCGACCAGAAAAGTGAACGACCAGAAAATGTTCGACCAGAAAAGGGAACGACCAGAAAATGATCGACCAGAAAAGGGAACGACCAGAAAATGATCGACCAGAAAAGGGAACGACCAGAAAATGATCGACCAGAAAAGGGAACGACCAGAAAATGATCGACCAGAAAAGGGAACGACCAGAAAATGATCGACCAGAAAAGGGAACGACCAGAAAATGATCGACCAGAAAAGGGAACGACCAGAAAATGATCGACCAGAAAAGGGAACGACCAGAAAATGATCGACCAGAAAAGTGAACGACCAGAAAATGTTCGTCCAGAAAAGGGAACGACCAGAAAATGATCGACCAGAAAAGGGAACGACCAGAAAATGATCGACCAGAAAAGGGAACGACCAGAAAATGATCGACCAGAAAAGGGAACGACCAGAAAATGATCGACCAGAAAAGGGAACGACCAGAAAATGATCGACCAGAAAAGGGAACGACCAGAAAATGATCGACCAGAAAAGGGAACGACCAGAAAATGATCGACCAGAAAAGGGAACGACCAGAAAATGATCGAACAGAAAAGGGAACGACCAGAAAATGATCGACCAGAAAAGGGAACGACCAGAAAATGATCGACCAGAATAGGGAACGACCAGAAAAGGGAACGACCAGAAAAAATGATCGACCAGAAAAGGGAACGACCAGAAAAAATGATCGACCAGAAAAGGGAACGACCAGAAAATGATCGACCAGAAAAGGGAACGACCAGAAAATGATCGACCAGAAAAGGGAACGACCAGAAAATGATCGACCAGAAAATGATCGACCAGAAAAGTGAACGACCAGAAAATGATCGACCAGAAAAGTGAACGACCAGAAAATGTTCGTCCAGAAAAGGGAACGACCAGAAAATGATCGACCAGAAAAGGGAACGACCAGAAAATGATCGACCAGAAAAGGGAACGACCAGAAAATGATCGACCAGAAAAGGGAACGACCAGAAAATGATCGACCAGAAAAGGGAACGACCGGAAAATGATCGACCAGAAAAGGGAACGACCAGAAAATGATCGACCAGAAAAGGGAACGACCAGAAAATGATTGACCAGAAAAGGGAACGACCAGAAAATGATCGAACAGAAAAGGGAACGACCAGAAAATGATCGACCAGAAAAAGGAACGACCAGAAAATGATCGACCAGAAAAGGGAACGACCAGAAAATGATCGACCAGAAAAGGGAACGACCAGAAAATGATCGACCAGAAAAGTGAACGACCAGAAAATGATCGACCAGAAAAGTGAACGACCAGAAAATGATCGACCAGAAAAGGGAACGACCAGAAAATGATCGACCAGAAAAAGGAACGACCAGAAAATGATCGACCAGAAAAGGGAACGACCAGAAAATGATCGACCAGAAAAGGGAACGACCAGAAAATGATCGACCAAAAAAGGGAACGACCAGAAAATGATCGGCCAGAAAAGGGAACGACCAGAAAATGATCGACCAGTAAAGGGAACGACCAGAAAATGATCGACCAGAAAAGGGAACGACCAGAAAATGATCGACCAGAAAAGGGAACGACCAGAAAATGATCGACCAGAAAATGATCGACCAGAAAAGGGAACGACCAGAAAATGATCGACCAGAAAAGGAAACGACCAGAAAATGATCGACCAGAAAAGGGAACGACCAGAAAAGGGAACGACCAGAAAATGATCGACCAGAAAAGGGAACGACCAGAAAATGATCGACCAGAAAAGGGAACGACCAGAAAATGATCGACCAGAAAAGGGAACGACCAGAAAATGATCGACCAGAAATGGGAACGACCAGAAAATGATCGACCAGAAAAGGGAACGACCAGAAAATGATCGACCAGAAAAGGGAACGACCAGAAAATGATCGACCAGAAAAGGGAACGACCAGAAAATGATCACCCAGAAAAGGGAACGACCAGAAAATAATCGACCAGAAAAAGGAACGACCAGAAAATGATCGACCAGAAAAGGGAACGACCAGAAAATGATCGACCAGAAAAGGGAACGACCAGAAAATGATCGACCAGAAAAGGGAACGACCAGAAAATGTTCGACAGAAAAGGGAACGACCAGAAAATGATCGACCAGAAAAGGGAACGACCAGAAAATGATCGACCAGAAAAGGGAACGACCAGAAAATGGTCGACCAGAAAAGGGAACGACCAGAAAATGATCGACCAGAAAAGGGAACGACCAGAAAATGATCGACCAAAAAAGGGAACGACCAGAAAATGATCGACCAGAAAAGGGAACGACCAGAAAATGATCGACCAGAAAAGGGAACGACCAGAAAATGATCGATCAGAAAAGGGAACGACCAGAAAATGATCGACCAGAAAAGGGAACGACCAGAAAATGATCGAACAGAAAAGGGAACGACCAGAAAATGATCGACCAGAAAAGGGAACGACCAGAAAATGATCGACCAGAATAGGGAACGACCAGAAAAGGGAACGACCAGAAAAAATGATCGACCAGAAAAGGGAACGACCAGAAAAAATGATCGACCAGAAAAGGGAACGACCAGAAAATGATCGACCAGAAAAGGGAACGACCAGAAAATGATCGACCAGAAAAGGGAACGACCAGAAAATGATCGACCAGAAAAGGGAACGACCAGAAAAGGATCGACCAGAAAAGGGAACGACCAGAAAATGATCGACCAGAAAAGGGAACGACCAGAAAATGATCGACCAGAAAAGGGAACGACCAGAAAATGATCGACCAGAAAAGGGAACGACCAGAAAATGATCGACCAGAAAATGATCGACCAGAAAAGGGAACGACCAGAAAATGATCGACCAGAAAAGAGAACGACCAGAAAATGATCGACCAGAAAATGATCGACCAGAAACGGGAACGACCAGAAAATGATCGACCAGAAAAGGGAACGACCAGAAAATGATCGACCAGAAAAGGGAACGACCAGAAAATGATCGACCAGAAAAGTGAACGACCAGAAAATGATCGACCAGAAAAGTGAACGACCAGAAAATGATCGACCAGAAAAGGGAACGACCAGAAAATGATCGACCAGAAAAGGGAACGACCAGAAAATGATCGACCAGAAAAGGGAACGACCAGAAAATGATCGACCAGAAAAGGGAACGACCAGAAAATGATCGACCAGAAAAGGGAACGACCAGAAAATGATCGACCAGAAAAGAGAACGACCAGAAAATGATCGACCAGAAAAGGGAACGACCAGAAAATGATCGACCAGAAAATGATCGACCAGAAAAGTGAACGACCAGAAAATGATCGACCAGAAAAGTGAACGACCAGAAAATGTTCGACCAGAAAAGGGAACGACCAGAAAATGATCGACCAGAAAAGGGAACGACCAGAAAATGATCGACCAGAAAAGGGAACGACCAGAAAATGATCGACCAGAAAAGGGAACGACCAGAAAATGATCGACCAGAAAAGGGAACGACCAGAAAATGATCGACCAGAAAAGGGAACGACCAGAAAATGATCGACCAGAAAAGGGAACGACCAGAAAATGATCGACCAGAAAAGGGAACGACCAGAAAATGATCGACCAGAAAAGTGAACGACCAGAAAATGTTCGTCCAGAAAAGGGAACGACCAGAAAATGATCGACCAGAAAAGGGAACGACCAGAAAATGATCGACCAGAAAAGGGAACGACCAGAAAATGATCGACCAGAAAAGGGAACGACCAGAAAATGATCGAACAGAAAAGGGAACGACCAGAAAATGATCGACCAGAAAAGGGAACGACCAGAAAATGATCGACCAGAATAGGGAACGACCAGAAAAGGGAACGACCAGAAAAAATGATCGACCAGAAAAGGGAACGACCAGAAAAAATGATCGACCAGAAAAGGGAACGACCAGAAAAAATGATCGACCAGAAAAGGGAACGACCAGAAAATGATCGACCAGAAAAGGGAACGACCAGAAAATGATCGACCAGAAAAGGGAACGACCAGAAAATGATCGACCAGAAAAGGGAACGACCAGAAAATGATCGACCAGAAAATGATCGACCAGAAAAGTGAACGACCAGAAAATGATCGACCAGAAAAGTGAACGACCAGAAAATGATCGACCAGAAAATGTTCGTCCAGAAAAGGGAACGACCAGAAAATGATCGACCAGAAAAGGGAACGACCAGAAAATGATCGACCAGAAAAGGGAACGACCAGAAAATGATCGACCAGAAAAGGGAACGACCAGAAAATGATCGACCAGAAAAGGGAACGACCGGAAAATGATCGACCAGAAAAGGGAACGACCAGAAAATGATCGACCAGAAAAGGGAACGACCAGAAAATGATTGACCAGAAAAGGGAACGACCAGAAAATGATCGAACAGAAAAGGGAACGACCAGAAAATGATCGACCAGAAAAGGGAACGACCAGAAAATGATCGACCAGAAAAGGGAACGACCAGAAAATGATCGACCAGAAAAGGGAACGACCAGAAAATGATCGACCAGAAAAGGGAACGACCAGAAAATGATCGACCAGAAAAGGGAACGACCAGAAAATGATCGACCAGAAAAGGGAACGACCAGAAAATGATCGACCAGAAAAGGGAACGACCAGAAAATTATCGACCAGAAAAGGGAACGACCAGAA
Organism: Xanthostigma xanthostigma; assembly: GCA_963575645.1. Classification (NCBI taxonomy): domain Eukaryota; kingdom Metazoa; phylum Arthropoda; class Insecta; order Raphidioptera; family Raphidiidae; genus Xanthostigma; species Xanthostigma xanthostigma. The sequence continues at coordinate 23,608,604 of OY754468.1, forward strand.
AATGATCGACCAGAAAATGATCGACCAGAAAAGGGAACGACCAGAAAATGATCGACCAGAAAAGAGAACGACCAGAAAATGATCGACCAGAAAATGATCGACCAGAAACGGGAACGACCAGAAAATGATCGACCAGAAAAGGGAACGACCAGAAAATGATCGACCAGAAAAGGGAACGACCAGAAAATGATCGACCAGAAAAGTGAACGACCAGAAAATGATCGACCAGAAAAGTGAACGACCAGAAAATGATCGACCAGAAAAGGGAACGACCAGAAAATGATCGACCAGAAAAGGGAACGACCAGAAAATGATCGACCAGAAAAGGGAACGACCAGAAAATGATCGACCAGAAAAGGGAACGACCAGAAAATGATCGACCAGAAAAGGGAACGACCAGAAAATGATCGACCAGAAAAGAGAACGACCAGAAAATGATCGACCAGAAAAGGGAACGACCAGAAAATGATCGACCAGAAAATGATCGACCAGAAAAGTGAACGACCAGAAAATGATCCACCAGAAAAGTGAACGACCAGAAAATGTTCGACCAGAAAAGGGAACGACCAGAAAATGATCGACCAGAAAAGGGAACGACCAGAAAATGATCGAAGAAAAGGGAACGACCAGAAAATGATCGACCAGAAAAGGGAACGACCAGAAAATGATCGACCAGAAAAGGGAACGACCAGAAAATGATCGACCAGAAAAGGGAACGACCAGAAAATGATCGACCAGAAAAGGGAACGACCAGAAAATGATCGACCAGAAAAGGGAACGACCAGAAAATGATCGACCAGAAAAGTGAACGACCAGAAAATGTTCGTCCAGAAAAGGGAACGACCAGAAAATGATCGACCAGAAAAGGGAACGACCAGAAAATGATCGACCAGAAAAGGGAACGACCAGAAAATGATCGACCAGAAAAGGGAACGACCAGAAAATGATCGACCAGAAAAGGGAACGACCAGAAAATGATCGACCAGAAAAGGGAACGACCAGAAAATGATCGACCAGAAAAGGGAACGACCAGAAAATGATCGACCAGAAAAGGGAACGACCAGAAAATGATCGAACAGAAAAGGGAACGACCAGAAAATGATCGACCAGAAAAGGGAACGACCAGAAAATGATCGACCAGAATAGGGAACGACCAGAAAAGGGAACGACCAGAAAAAATGATCGACCAGAAAAGGGAACGACCAGAAAAAATGATCGACCAGAAAAGGGAACGACCAGAAAAAATGATCGACCAGAAAAGGGAACGACCAGAAAATGATCGACCAGAAAAGGGAACGACCAGAAAATGATCGACCAGAAAAGGGAACGACCAGAAAATGATCGACCAGAAAAGGGAACGACCAGAAAATGATCGACCAGAAAATGATCGACCAGAAAAGTGAACGACCAGAAAATGATCGACCAGAAAAGTGAACGACCAGAAAATGATCGACCAGAAAAGTGAACGACCAGAAAATGTTCGTCCAGAAAAGGGAACGACCAGAAAATGATCGACCAGAAAAGGGAACGACCAGAAAATGATCGACCAGAAAAGGGAACGACCAGAAAATGATCGACCAGAAAAGGGAACGACCAGAAAATGATCGACCAGAAAAGGGAACGACCGGAAAATGATCGACCAGAAAAGGGAACGACCAGAAAATGATCGACCAGAAAAGGGAACGACCAGAAAATGATTGACCAGAAAAGGGAACGACCAGAAAATGATCGAACAGAAAAGGGAACGACCAGAAAATGATCGACCAGAAAAGGGAACGACCAGAAAATGATCGACCAGAAAAGGGAACGACCAGAAAATGATCGACCAGAAAAGGGAACGACCAGAAAATGATCGACCAGAAAAGTGAACGACCAGAAAATGATCGACCAGAAAAGTGAACGACCAGAAAATGATCGACCAGAAAAGGGAACGACCAGAAAATGATCGACCAGAAAAAGGAACGACCAGAAAATGATCGACCAGAAAAGGGAACGACCAGAAAATGATCGACCAGAAAAGGGAACGACCAGAAAATGATCGACCAAAAAAGGGAACGACCAGAAAATGATCGGCCAGAAAAGGGAACGACCAGAAAATGATCGACCAGTAAAGGGAACGACCAGAAAATGATCGACCAGAAAAGGGAACGACCAGAAAATGATCGACCAGAAAAGGGAACGACCAGAAAATGATCGACCAGAAAATGATCGACCAGAAAAGGGAACGACCAGAAAATGATCGACCAGAAAAGGGAACGACCAGAAAATGATCGACCAGAAAAGGAAACGACCAGAAAATGATCGACCAGAAAAGGGAACGACCAGAAAAGGGAACGACCAGAAAATGATCGACCAGAAAAGGGAACGACCAGAAAATGATCGACCAGAAAAGGGAACGACCAGAAAATGATCGACCAGAAAAGGGAACGACCAGAAAATGATCGACCAGAAAAGGGAACGACCAGAAAATGATCGACCAGAAAAGGGAACGACCAGAAAATGATCGACCAGAAAAGGGAACGACCAGAAAATGATCACCCAGAAAAGGGAACGACCAGAAAATAATCGACCAGAAAAAGGAACGACCAGAAAATGATCGACCAGAAAAGGGAACGACCAGAAAATGATCGACCAGAAAAGGGAACGACCAGAAAATGATCGACCAGAAAAGGGAACGACCAGAAAATGATCGACCAGAAAAGGGAACGACCAGAAAATGATGGACCAGAAAATGATCGACCAGAAAAGGGAACGACCAGAAAATGATCGACCAGAAAAGGGAACGACCAGAAAATGATCGACCAGAAAAGGGAACGACCAGAAAATGATCGACCAGAAAAGGGAACGACCAGAAAATGATCGACCAGAAAAGGGAACGACCAGAAAATGATCGACCAGAAAAGGGAACGACCAGAAAATGATCGACCAGAAAAGGGAACGACCAGAAAATGATCGATCAGAAAAGGGAACGACCAGAAAATGATCTACCAGAAAAGGGAACGACCAGAAAATGATCGAACAGAAAAGGGAACGACCAGAAAATGATCGACCAGAAAAGGGAACGACCAGAAAATGATCGACCAGAATAGGGAACGACCAGAAAAGGGAACGACCAGAAAAAATGATCGACCAGAAAAGGGAACGACCAGAAAAAATGATCGACCAGAAAAGGGAACGACCAGAAAATGATCGACCAGAAAAGGGAACGACCAGAAAATGATCGACCAGAAAAGGGAACGACCAGAAAATGATCGACCAGAAAAGGGAACGACCAGAAAATGATCGACCAGAAAAGGGAACGACCAGAAAATGATCGACCAGAAAAGGGAACAACCAGAAAATGATCGACCAGAAAAGGGAACGACCAGAAAATGATCGACCAGAAAAGGGAACGACCAGAAAATGATCGACCAGAAAATGATCGACCAGAAAAGGGAACGACCAGAAAATGATCGACCAGAAAAGAGAACGACCAGAAAATGATCGACCAGAAAATGATCGACCAGAAACGGGAACGACCAGAAAATGATCGACCAGAAAAGGGAACGACCAGAAAATGATAGACCAGAAAAGGGAACGACAAGAAAATGATCGACCAGAAAAGGGAACGACCAGAAAATTATCGACCAGAAAAGGGAACGACCAGAAAATGATCGACCAGAAAAGGGAACGACCAGAAAATGATCGACCAGAAAAGGGAACTACCAGAAAATGATCGACCAGAAAAGGGAACGACCAGAAAATGATCGACCAGAAAAGGGAACGACCAGAAAATGTTCGACCAGAAAAGGGAACGACCAGAAAATGATCGACCAGAAAAGGGAACGACCAGAAAATGATCGACCAGAAAAGGGAACGACCAGAAAATGATCGACCAGAAAAGGGAACGACCAGAAAATGATCGACCAGAAAAGGGAACGACCAGAAAAAATGATCGACCAGAAAAGGGAACGACCAGAAAAAATGATCGACCAGAAAAGGGAACGACCAGAAAAAATGATCGACCAGAAAAGGGAACGACCAGAAAATGATCGACCAGAAAAGGGAACGACCAGAAAATGATCGACCAGAAAAGGGAACGACCAGAAAAGGGAACGACCAGAAAATGATCGACCAGAAAAGGGAGCGACCAGAAAATGATCGACCAGAAAAGGGAACGACCAGAAAATGATCGACCAGAAAAGGGAACGACCAGAAAATGATCGACCAGAAAAGGGAACGACCAGAAAATGATCGACCAGAAAAGGGAACGACCAGAAAATGATCGACCAGAAAATGATCGACCAGAAAAGGGAACGACCAGAAAAGGGAACGACCAGAAAATGATCGACCAGAAAAGGGAACGACCAGAAAATGATCGACCAGAAAAGGGAACGACCAGAAAATGATCGACCAGAAAATGATCGACCAGAAAAGGGAACGACCAGAAAATGATCGACCAGAAAAGGGAACGACCAGAAAATGTTCGACCAGAAAAGGGAACGACCAGAAAATGATCGACCAGAAAAGGGAACGACCAGAAAATGATCGACCAGAAAAGGGAACGACCAGAAAATGATCGACCAGAAAAGGGAACGACCAGAAAATGATCGACCAGAAAAGGGAACGACCAGAAAATGATCGACCAGAAAAGGGAACGACCAGAAAATGATCGACCAGAAAAGCGTATGGCAATATTGTTATTGTTATTGAGTTTTGGGGGGTGGCTAAATAGGGGTAAATTTAATCGAAATCGGATGGCATTGATACACACTATTATTTGTACTTAGGACAGTATAAATTTCAAATGCCATCTGATTTGAACAATTTTTAGTGTGTTTTTTTTACTTATTGTTAAAAAAAATCGAAAAAAAGGGTTTTTCGGCGACATTGAGGGGTTGTTTCTCCGAAACTGCCCATCAGGTTCGGATGGCAATTTTTTCCCAAAGTTTGGTGGTGTCAATAAGTATGCTCACTAATTTATAAATAAACCCCCTTTAAAATTGACAGTCAATTACGAAGCAGCCTGTATTGAAAAATAATTTGTTTTAGTTGGTACACATAATAATTAATTATTATTTATTACCTATATAAGCTATGTTTAAAAAAAATCCTAAAATATGTATTTAGGTATTATTTAATTATATAAGAAGTTTTTACCCGAAATAAAGCGAAAGAAAAATAATTTTCTTCCTACAATTTTTATAGTTTATTTATAAAATATACATAAGAAGACGCACGAACAGTTTTGTTCGTGCGTCTTTTCGTATGACCCATAAAAGTAGCCAATTGTTCCATTTCATTATCATTAAGGTTTAAAATTTGTAAAACAGTTGCAATTTGTTTTCTGAGACGGGAAGATGTTAAAGTACCCCGATTTTTTTCGTTTTAACGAAACAAAAGGCAATTTATGTATTACAATTTTAATTTATCAATGATGAAATATTAAAAATAACAGTTTTATAGTCTTTCAAATTTTATTACAAAATGCTTTTAATAACAGCAAAATATTTTGCTGTACTATAAAATGGTTTTTGCATTCACAAAAAAGAGTTTTGCTTGAATGTAGCTTAAAAATTAAAAAGTTAATTTAACTTACCTTTGTCTTGTATACTAGCAGTTGTCGTGTATTTTTTATTTATAGCCAGATTTACTAACTTTTTCCCACGTGATAACATTTTGGAGCAAATTATTTTTCGTCACTATCACAATTTGAACACTTATTAACTACTAAAAGTGCACGCGTACTGCGTAGCAACGTCACAAGAATTTGGCAATGCTGCAGGATCTCATTTTATGCTACATACATCGTGATATACATTTCCGGATCTCCACTTGTATACATTTCAAATTTTGTCACGAAAAATTTAAACGCAGAAATTGTTTCCCCTCTGCGGGGTTATAGATTAAGGACAATAAAAGGAAGCTTTTTGTGAAAAATATACTCCAGAAAACCTTTTTTTTGTGGTGGACCTCGGGTTGTCTATAATTTAGTCGGATCTCCACTTGATACAAAAACATATATATATATATACATATATATATAAACATTTCCAAAAATGGTGCCAAACTTCTTAAAAAATTATGAAACGTCGAGAAATTTTGGTCCGACCCCTAGGTCCCGCCATCCGACCGACGCCAATAGAGTAAGTGCCTTATGGCAAATACACTAATAAGAATAGGGTACGCTAATGCGTATATGCTTGCCATAAGTGAAAATGTCCACAGTTAAAAGAGAAAACGCTGCAGAAGTTCCGCAACATTCTCTCTCTCTCATGAGCGCTCGTTCAAAATGAGTACTTAAGATAAATTAAAACAAACCGGTGAAAACTTCGGTGGCAATCTATATCTTCATACCGTGCTTGACACACTACACATTTTTTTACCATTTTGCATTCAAAGTGTCATTGAAGAATTCAGCGAAATAAACATTAATACATAACACACACAACTTTTTAACCTCATGAAAAATACCTAATCAGACCACCAAGGAGACATAAGTATTCCAATAAGATCTATATAATACACTACTTTAACCACTTAAAGAAAATACTAAGCACGAATATCAAGAAGACAGCATTCTAATTCAATAATATCTTTTATAAGCGAAAACCATAAATTTGTTCACTGAAATCAGCATTGTTTTGCATCATTAGTTATCATAGAGATACGAAACTTTTGCAGCGTTCTCTCTCTTAACTGCGGACACTCTCACTGCTCTCTCGCATACTCTATTCTCTATACCAGGGGTCGGCAACCTGCGGCTCGCGAGCCGCATGCAGCTCTTTTGATGTAAAGTTGCGGTTCTCCAGTTCCGTACGCAAAAAATAATTATTTTATCATATAAACCCTTAAAAATCGTCCAATCGATCCATGACTGAGTAGCATGTCTATCTTTCAGTCATTTCCACTCGCGTTTCACCCGCATCGCCCCCGTCGCGACGTGTCGTCCTCGAATATATAATATATTATACCTATATGAGGAAATACTATAATACTGAAACGAAAATGTTTAGTGGATTTTTAAAAACTGGGAAATTTTGTAAATTGTAACTTTTGGCTCTCTTCCGTCTCAAAAGGTTGCCGACCCCTGCTCTATACTTATGACAGTGTATGAAGGAAAGTTTTTGAACTAATGAGTGCGCAGTGACTTAAGGGGAGGATACTGTAATTTAAATTTGAACCCAAAACCGTGTACATCACCTTACGACCTTGTTGTTTACTTGATAAATGAATAAGAAATAAAAGAGAATGCCATTATGTAAAAATAAACTACTGGAGGTAAACTTATTCTTGAATTCATACGATCGAGTACAAGGCGTTGGAATTCTAGGGATGTTATATCGTCTATTTCTTTTCATTTTATTATTGTGTACACAAAATTTACATATAAATGTTACATGGCATATTCTGTTATTTTAATACTTGATGAAACAACACACCCAACTCCACAGATAGATAGATAGATAGATTATATAGACACCCACCTGAAACTTGGTTATACTTATATATTCCTTACACATGTTACTGTCAATTTAAAGTAATTTAAAATTGATTATTCATCCATATTCATAATCGTCGAGCTTTAAGGTCAAAGTTCTTGCAAATTATTTTTCATAAATTTAATAAAATAATAATAATAGAGTAAGATCCCAGAGCCGCCAGACACAACCTATTTTTAAATAAATGAAACCTTACGTTTTGAGTAGTGTTTTATGTACTTAGAACGCTTGGCGTACCTCCATCACTAAGTCTGTGACAAATGTGCAGGTACCTACCAGATGATAAAGGTGAGTAAAAATAAGAGTCACTTAATTTAAATTTAAATGGCTGATATTTATATATGTTTTGTAAAATATCACTGTAAATTAGTATCCAGTATCGCCAGTCACTTTCCGCTGACCACTACTTCTAAGTACATAAAACACTACTCAAAACGTAAGGTTTCATTTATTTAAAAAATTGGTTGTCTGTAAAGTCGGTTTACGGACGATAGTTTTACGTGATAACGTATTCCGTAATACATAACCTAAATTCTACATATAATAATTATAATAATTCGAATCTATGATATTGCATCTTTTGCTTCAAATTTAGGTATTTCGTATTTATTTTAAGTCTCAAAGATTAACTGTCATAATATTTTGAAAACAATTGTTCATAAAATTCCAGAACCTACTTACAATATTTAAGTATTTTTATACGTCAAAAAATTGATTTTTGTAATGATAAAATTTGTATGAAAACGATTTTTTCGAGAGATGAGACCTAGCTAAAACGATTTTTTGCCCCCCAAAATCCCTTTTCAGTAAATTTCATCCAAATCGTTAGGGCCGTTTTCGAGAAAAGCACGCACAGGGTTAGGCGGAACTTTAGGAACGTTAGGAACGTTACACTTTTTCGTGCATGCAGCCGGTGTTTTATCAATTTATAAGATTGGTGATTGATCAATTTATAAGACGTTATCACGTCAAAAATAGGTTGTGTCTGGCGGCTCTGGGATCTTGGGCTATAATAATAATGCGTTTAACGTCCACTTCTCGACTTTATGTCAAACAGATGCCATTCGCACCATTACTATGTTTTATCTACAACACTTCCCGTTATTCTGCAATTTTTGAACTTCAACTTAATTAATAGCAGTGGGCGAAAGAAGGAATTTTTAGGAAATTAGGATAAGGTAGGCAAATTTTGAGCATAGGAGTTTGACAGATAATCGGCCATGCCCTTGAATAAGGAACCATCTCGATATTTATCTGGAATTGTTGATGAAACTATGGAAAACCTCAACAAGATGGCCGGTACAGAAATTATCGTTTCTCGGTGAGTGGCAGTGGGAAAAACTCTCAGCCACATCTGCCTCCTCCGGGATTCGAACCCGGTGCCTCCCGAATGCGGGTCTAGTGCTCTCACCACTACGCTACACTGCTCGGATAGAATAATTGTTATGAAGAAATAAGCATAATCTGTGTTTACCTACGACTCATGATCGAGTATGTTATGATCGTTTTTTTTTATTTTTCCAATATTTTAAATTTAGATTATATAAAAAATTCAGAAAAAATGTATTGGAAAGTTTTCCTCAAAACAGATATATTTATCACGTGAACAGATACGTGCAACTACTGTATTTCCAGGGATGCACAAAATATCTGATTAGTTGTTTGAAAATAAAAAATTGCTTGTCTGTAAAGTCGGTTTACGGACGATAGTTTCACGTGATAACCTTCGCATATCATATTTAATAATACATAACCTAAATTTTAGTAGCTGTCAAACTATATTTTTACCGACTAATAATTTGATCAACCAAAGAAAAATACATATTTTTAAGCAATTATAAAAGACATTTAAAAGAATGTATATATATTATATATTTGTTAACAAACCGTATAATTTATCTAGGCCATCTGTCAGATGTAGCTTTCGCTGGAACAGCCGAAAAAAATGTTGAACGCACACTACTCTCTGACGTCACGCGAGAAGAGGGAGAAATGCGGCTTAGGCCGATCGTGCATCTCTATCGCTTATATCGCGCTCTCGCTTGCGGAACGTTACTCTTTTTCGTGTGTGCTGGCGGTGTTTCATCAATTTATAAGACGTTATCACGTCAAAAAATAATATCTATAATCTACAGTCGTATAAAGGTTGTACGCATGACAAAAAGAAGATTGAAAGTTTGAATTTAGTCGGTTTTATACAAAACCGACAGAACGTTCAAGCACCGGCCACTTACAAGATAAGTTTGAAAGTGTTAATGTTTTAGTACCTACTTTCCTGCATTGCCTTCTGCTATCTTGAGTTACAAGCGACCTATCAGATGCTACATCGGTTCATGGGATAGATTATAGAAAAATATTTTTAATACATTTTAGTGTACCTATCTCAAATATATATTTTATTGACGTAAAACTTCTTTAGGCGCGACTTGAGAGTAACTCAAATTTTTTTTCGGAAGAAAGTACGTGTTTACGTAATTTCAGCTACTTAAATCCATCGATTGACAGATGGCGGCATCAAAACGGATGAACGAAAGGTGAAACATAGCTAAAAACGCAAAATTATTTTGACAAACAGCGGAATCAAACTTCCTCTATAGAAACCATCTTGACCGAAAGGTGAAACACAGCTGCGGAATATAATAAATAAAAAATTATTAATAAATCAAAAATAATAAATAAATAACTAGAAAAATAAATATAATAACATAAATAAATATTAATATTAATTTATAATATTCAACCGCGCGTAAATGTTACATGCAATCATTTTTTTTTAACAGCACCCTCATCTAGCTCACAAAGCGGACTATGTAACCTCTGCGCGTGGACACACTATGTAAACACAAAAGAAAGGAAGGAGAAATGAACTAAACATGTTACAGAGCTTAGCGTTTAGACACGAGACATGCGATAGAAAGAAGCTCTCGGCCGGGATTCACCAACGGATTTACTACTACTTTTCTACACTACCGTAAAGAAGAAAATTGCCGTTATATAATTTATAATGATTTTAAAAAAAGCGTGTCGAATTAGTGACAGTAAAATGCTAAAACTTTAGGTTCTATATATACTGTTCTTGAAAAGGGGTTTGCTTTTCCCATTCTACATAAATACGGATAGAATATTGTTATGTCCTTTTGGCGTTTATTGCCAAACATCTCGAATTTACATAAATTTGAAATCTATGTAATTTTCACATCGATTGCCTGGAAAAAAGACTCTAGTGCGTTAGAAGTAAAACTTCTTAAGTTCAAGCATTTGTTGCCAATTTTATTATTTCAGGATCAGGAAATGATTATGTGGAATTTGTTACCATAGCTAGACAAAATGTCACGTATACACACAGTACAAACTGCGCATGCGTGCCGAGTGCGCATGACGTTTTGACAGAGAGAGTAGAAACGATTCTTCCACTCTTTCCTCTCAAGTGCCAGTTGAAGTTTCGTATAATCCAGGAAAATTCATCTTCCTAGTGCGTCTAAAAAAGTTTCACTTAAAAAATGTTATTTCTTTAGAAACTACCAACTTTTACGAAACCATCATCGATTGTTGTACCTATATGTTACGGTCTATACCCGAATTCAGTCAATGACCGAAATAAATGCACAAAACTAGTTTTGACCAACGAATATTGCCGAAAAACGAAATCTTACATATAAACGGGTATAGACTATTATAAAATGAGCAAAACTAGTATTGCGCATTTTCAATTGGACAAATCTAGTTCTGTCCATTTTTGAACGGACAATACTAGTATGGCATCGGAATCTTCTCTGGGTTTTTTAATTAACTTTTCCACATCAATGATATTATTATGTCAAAGCGATTTATTCTTCTGTATTGTTTAGCAGACAGAGGTTTTAATTCAGCTTTCAATAAATTTGATTTCTTAACCTCACTAGTCACTTAGTGTAGTAAGGTAATTATGTTTCGTCACAAAATTATGTTTCAGAAACCTCCAATAGGCGAACTAGTTGAGACTCGAATTCACCTTGCATTTTTACTTAATTATTACACTGAATATCCCACAATTATATTAATTATAACATTCAGGAGAACAATTCAATAGATAGGTACATAACCCTAGTTTTGTTCGGGTTCGGACGTTGATTGAATGAAACAAGCAGAACTAGTACTGTCCGTTCAAAAATGGACAGAACTAGTTTTGACCAATTGAAAATGCGCAAAACTAGTTTTGCTCATTTTATAACACTCAATACCCGTTTAAATGTAAGATTTCGGGTTTGGGCAATATTCGTTGGTCAAAACTAGTTTTGCGCAATTATTTCGGTCATTGACCGAATTCGGGTATAGACCGTAACATATATAACTAAACATATTTTTATTTATATTTTGGCCTACTTTAATCATTTCATTTTTTAATTTACTGACAGCTTGAACAGATTAAATAAAACATCAAACTCAGTGTTTTCGGAAATGATCAGTTTTTATATAAAAAAATAGACGGCTTAAACCTGGTGTTAACAGTTTCCAAAATCTAGTAGGCCAGTAAAATGAAAATGATTTGGCCCTAAACACAAAATCGCAAAATTGTGCAAATTTGAGGGAACATTTATATAAGTATGATACACAATCTGTCAAAATTTCACTTTCGTGCGATGACTGGAACGTGTAAAAAACGTTAAAAAAGAGATAAAAGACTTTGTTTCATTAGTTTTTTGTTTGTATCTTGTGAAAATTCAATATTGTAACCATAAAGAAGTTCTTCTAATTTTTGAATTAATGGAAACTGAGTTCGTCATATCATTGGCCTATACCATCATATTCATGAATCGACTTTTGTTTCTTTTTGCACAATACTGTATTTACTATAGAGAATTTCTGTGTAGGTGCAAAAAATTACCGCAGTGCTTAAATCTACGACCGACGTACTGAAAACTTGTAGCTATAAGATAGGTAAGTACTGTCAGGAATTGGTTAAAATATCTGAAATAACTATCTATCTGAAATTCCTTAAGGCAATATTACTATCAGTTCTTTGAAAAGAAGCGAGTGTGCTTTAAACCACACGACTGAAGTAAAACTTCTTCCTGCCATAATTATTTTAAATATATTTATTAAGAATAATGCGTAAATACCTCAAATTTGCTCATGTTAAATTCATAAACGAACAATAATATGCAGTCGGTTCGTCTCAAAGTTTATCGAACACAATATAACCTGACTCTGTAGCACATATCTACAAAATATAATTTTTGATTAATTAATAGGCAAAATATGTATATGTTACGGTTAATACAAGAAAGTAGTTAATTCGCGAATTAATCGGCTAATTACCCGAATTTACCAATCCTTGACGTTGGTTAATTCGGGTATTAGCCGGTTAATTCGCGAATTAACCGTAACATATATATATTTATTAGCATAATTTATAATACATTTAAAAGGATTTAATTACTAACCTACATTATTTCCCGTTACAAAATGCAGCAAAATTCGATGAAATGTACTTTTGATACAAAAAAACAGTTGTTTTCATTTTAAACGTCAAATAATTGTATTAATGATCCGTCTTTGTCGCACTCACTAACTTACATCTCCCTCTTAACTCCGATGATGCACTTCCGTAAGCGATTTCGTCAAGCATCGCAATGATGCACTTCCGTTAACGATTTCGTCAGGCATTTACCAGCTTACTCCCCAAGTCAAGCGTGCCTAAAGAAGTTTAACTTAAAAAAAATGTTATTAGCACCGATTTCGTTTAGAGACAGTTGATTTTAAGGTTCCATTTCTAACTAGTCGATACTAAATAAGTCAGCGCTTTACACATTTCAACTGACATAAGTTGCCACTCCTGGCCTCTAGCATGCATCCTATCTACACATAATCTGACGACTACCATAAAAACCTAGTACCTAAGTATTCTGATTAAAAACCAATTTACAAGTATTAAAAAAACCCGTTGATAATCCAATATTTTAATTAATACTGTCCCACCTTTCTTGTTCTCCGTGTGCAGTAATAAATTCAAATGTTTTCTCTAATTGGATCTATTGGATTAAATTCAGCACCGGGTGCGCGAGCTTAATTTTTTGAAGTAACATTTCTTTAGACGCGTCTTGAGAGTAACTCAGATCTTATTTCGGACGGAAGTAACGTGTTCACACAGTTTTGGCTATTTAAAGGCTTCGACTAACAGATGGCGACATCTTAGTAATAACTCTATCTCTCTCTAATGTAATATTCTCAAAATTACTTTAGAGAGAGAGAGAGAGAGAGAGAGAGAGGTAATACAACAATACTTGCTACACTATGATGTCGCCATCTGTCAGTCGATGCCTTTAAATATCCGAAACTGCGTGAACACGTTACTTCCGTCCGAAAAAAGATGTAATGTGCAAGTATTGTTGTATTAACTCTCTCAGTCTCTAATGTAATATTGTCAAAATTACTTTTCCTTAGCTACGCAGGAAAATTGAAGGTGGTTATTAATGTTCTGAAAAAATTATCATTAGATTACATTTTGGAGAAAACAATTTTCTTGAAAACCGTTTATAAATATTCATTTAAAAAAGCGCTTCATTTTTAAAAATAATTACTTATCAAGTACTTTCAGTAGAAACCATCTTGAACGAATGGTGAAACATAGATACGGACGCAAACCAATTTTGTGATCAGTTTCCGTTATTCAAAGCCGTCGACTGACAGATGACGGCATCAAAACGCATCTGTAGAAACCATCTTGAAAGAAAGGGTGAAACATAGCTACGGGCGCAAACCAATAAGCATAGCCAACGTAATTTAATTTACGAGTGATTTAATCTGTAAGTGAATATTCCTCAAAAAATTGAGAATGGTAAAAACAAAATTAAAAGAAGTTAAACTTCAACCATGCGTAAAGGTTACACACACTCATGTTTTCTCTCTGATGGCCAGGTGTGAATAATATCAGTTTCGTATAGAAACTATTTTTGTTTGGCTACATTTGCAGAGCCATAATATATCGCCAGTGTTGAAGACACAGCCAAACCTGTCAGTCACTTAGCGTTCAGAAAATGAATATAAATTTGCATGAAACTAGCTTAAAGCAACGTTTTCTTACGACTCTATAATGTATAGTATAGGAACTGTTTTTATGACCATGTGTGTAGCAGTATTGACTGCCGGTGCAGAAGGCACAACCATTACCAAAACTGTCAATCACTTAACGTTCAGAAAATGAATATAAATTCACGTGAAGCTACATTCGGAGCCAGGTTGTTTTTTTGCATGTTGAAAACTGTATTATTTAATCCACATATCACTGTGTTGAAATAACAATTCGAAATAATGCGATGTTTTGTCACTTTGACTGAAAAAATGTTAAACGTTAAACTACTTCATTTTCACAATATAATAATAGTAATAATAATAAATTCCTTTAACTCCTAAGTGGAGCATAGGGCCTCTACGAAATTTTTAAATCTAGTCCTATCTTTTGCCATATGTTTGACTTGAAGCCAGGTAGTTCCTTGTTCCATAACTTCTTCACCGTTCTTCTCCAGGATATTTTTGGTCTGCCTCTTTTTCGGTATCCCTGTGGGTTCCAATCCAAGGCTCTCTTTGCTATGTCGTCATCTTTCTTTCGTAGCGTGTGTCTTATCCAATTCCATTTCCTACGTTTTATAGTTACACAGATTTGTTCAAGACATGCACGTTTCCAAAGTTCGTTGTTCGAGACTTGTTCATACCATTTCACCTTGAGGATTGTTCTGAGACATTTGTTTATGAAGATTTGCAGTTTAGTTGTTATGGCTTTCGTCACTTTCCAGGTTTCAGATCCATATAGAAGGACCGATTTTACATTCGAGTTAAAAATTACGTGTTTTTAACTCGAATGTAAAATTTTTTCAAAAATCATACTTGAATGCCAAACACGATTTAAACTTCCGAACGCTTGGGATGCTTTTTTGATTCTACTGTCTATATCCACTTCTGCTCCTCCATCATTGCTAATTATACTGCCCAGATAACAAAATTCTTCCACTTCTTTAACAGGTATATCTTTTATTACCAACTGTTGACGACTCACCTTACCGACTTTCATAGCGACTGTCTTATCTATATAAAAAACTGAATAGCGTAATTTTCACAATTAAAGTAGTACGGGACAAACATTCAACAGAACCATTAATTACGGTCTATTACGCACTGGCATACTCTGTATTAAAATATGGCCTAATGTTTTGGGGAAAATCTACAGCACACAAACGAATGTTCATACTGCAAAAAAAAAATTTTAGAAGCATATTTCAAATATCGAAATATGAATCTTGCAGAGAGTATTTCATTAACCACAATATTTTAACTCTATATAGCTTATACGCGTATGAGACAATATTTTTTGTAAAAAACAATTTAAATAGCTATAAACGAAATTTAGATATTCATCACCATAACACAAGAAAAAGAAACAATATATATATCGACAATTTTAACACGACATATTACAGTAGAGGTGCAATCTGTTCCGGAATGTACCTATATGTATAATGACCTGCCTACCGACATAAAAAATACAAGCAGCATTACTTCTTTAAAAAAAAAACTAAAGCAATATTTAATTAAAACTTGTTTGTATGATCATGTAAAATATGTATAATTTTTTATTTTGACGCTTTGTATCCGAATTGGCTCTACAAATAAATTATATCTATCTATCTATTGATAGTAAGACATGCGACTTCTGCCTATTCAACGAGGAGATCTATTTTTGCTTGCATATCCGCGCTATTATTTGCCAAAAGGCAGACATCATCTGCATAGTCTATTTTCACAATATACTTTTAATTTTATAAGAGTTGAAGCATGAAACTTAGAGTATAATAAAAGAGACAGACGCATATGTGTCTGCACCGTGGTGTTTAAGTCTTTCTCCCGATCTTTGCTAGCAATACAGAGTGTATTAAATATATGATGAGAATAGACACGTTTTGATCTGTGTTTGTAATTGAACAACTGCTCGCTCACCAGATCCATCCCCAAAACAAGTTTGAAAAGACGTCTCGTGTGAAGCGAGCACATAATAGCTAGAAAACTATAATAGTCAAATCTAGAAAGGACTCTAGCGAAAAATCCAGCCTCATGTGCAGCGGCCTTTAAGATTCAACTTTACATCAGAAGTAAGCAACCCTCTAAACATCTGCTCTACTGTATAAAGTTCACTGGGCCGGATGTTTAAACATTATGTGCAGTGTAAGCGCTAGAAACTACCTATTTCCTGTTTCTCAACTTCCTCTCAACTTTTCAAAAGAATTTTTTTCAGGCTGGTCGACTTTACTAAACTCACAATATGAAGTTTTCGTAACAACTATACGGTAGGTACATTATATTAGATATTATAGCTCAGGTAGAGTTGGAGGGTATATTGTATTTTTATTACTTGGTACTTTTTATTTATTGCAGCAAAAGTCGAATAAAAAATCATCCGCAAGTTCGAAACATGTTTTCAGCGATGAAAAGAAAAGCACAACTAAACTTTCTCTACCTTCACAGAGTAACTTCTTTACTGCAATAACCTACCAGCTGCAGAAATTTAATGTGCATGACAAGCATTTGAGTTATTTTTGCTTACTGGCTCAGTACCCGGCCACGCGTTGAAATACCTGAGTTTAATTTCTTACAAAACCAAGATCCCAGTTCCGATCCGTTTCGATGTTATTACGGTATAGAAGTGTAGCACTTGTTTTTATGGATTTACACTATATTTACACAGGAACTATTATATTGTTTTTTCAAACTATTAGCTGTCAAAAATAATAAAATAAAACTGTTTATAAAAATTAAACTACGGAACACTTTTTAGTGAATTTAAATAGGGTTCTGGTCTGATAGTAAACAAACTGAATAAAATATAACCCAAGGCAATCCGACCAAAATTGCGATCTGTAGAGTCGTGACGTACATACGTACGTACGTACAGACCAACCGACAACTGCTGTTTAAGATTTTCAATTACAATTTTAATAGTATTTATGAACTCCAATTGATTTAAAAATGGTTCTGTTATATAGATCAGAATCTCCTCTTTTCAAAAAGTTTCAATTTGAATGGATTTCGTGTGAAATTAACTTAGATATAACTTCTTATATGAACGAAAGTCAGCTCTGATGCACAAAGCGATAATAAAGCACATACCGCTAGTTTAGCGATATGTGCAATAAGTGTTCCGTTTTGCACGGTAGGAACACTAAAAATGTATATTTTAAAGACGCTATAATAGTTCTTGCCATGTTGATATGAAGACGTAGTTGCCATTGTTATTTTCATAAAAATCAAACAACTACAAAGCATTCTAACTTCTAAAGATGGTACGATTTGCATATAAAAATCAGGTATGGAAATGTCGCTAGACGAAAAATAGTAATTTTATGTCTGAACAGATGGTATTAACTGATTTATATTCGAATCACGTTCAAGTAACATTTCAATATTCTGTATTTGGCAACGTTTCTTCATATAACAGTTGTATAGTGTAAATTATACGAAACGTCCACATTGCTGCAAAATAAAATCAAAATTGAATTTAATTAACAATAATGCCAACATAAAATATGCTAAACAGTGCAACTGCACTTAGAACCACATCCTGCAATGACATGTGCACTGAGTGAATAAGTGACATTTTACATTCTGCAGTTTGCAGCACTGTGTCGTTCTATTTAACACAATGTGAGGTTATGTTGTATTGTAACCACTGAACTATAATTTTCACTATCATGTGACTAGGAATATCTGTTAAGGCAGCGAAAAAAATTCTGTTTAACCGATTTCAGAGTGTGAGGGATCCAATTAATTTACTCTATCTCTTTATATTTTCCTCCCTGTTTGTTAATTAACAATTTACAACTGTCCGCCGGATCCCCTGCTCTTAAAAATCGTTTTAAAAAAAATTAGAATTTTGTCAAAATGTCAGTAGCCTTTCCCCAGACTGCTCCGTCAACAATTTTTCCATTTTATTGGGTTTTAACTAGTTTCTTAATAAAAAAACTACCAATATATTGGTAGTTTTGACGTGATAACGTCTTATAAATTGATGAATCACCAATATTATAAATTGATAAAACACCGGCTGCATGTTCGAAAAAGTGTAACGTAACGTTCCTAACGTTCCTAACGCGTAACGTTCCGCCTGACCCTGTGCGTGCTTTTTGCTAATTTCTCGCTCAATTTAAATCAGATCGGTTTGAAACCAGTCTTAAACGAAAGAGGAGAACATTTTACATAGATTTCGTATAACAGAATTTGCCTAAACAGTTTTTTTATACAAATTTATATAGAAAAATATTTTATACAAATTTATATAGAAAAATAGCTGTATAAATGCAATGTTGTGTAATGCATGACGCGACGCGGTCGGTTGTCTTTGTTTGCCGTACATGGAAATTAGAAGCAAACGTATGTCTTGTCTTAACATGAAAACAGCTGCATTTCTAATGTTTAATTCAATTTTTTGACATTAGTATATTGTGAAATGCAAAGCCTGCTAAGTTAAGTATTGGAATAACTAATTATTATTAGAACATAATACTTTGTAAGTTGCAAACGTCACTTTTGACATTTCTTATCATTCCGACACCAAGGATAAGCGGATTGAAACCAAATTTTGGGAGGTTTAGGTTATGTATTACGGAATACGTTATCACGTAAAACTATCGTCCGTAAACCGACTTTACAGACAACCATTTTTTTTTTCATTAAAAAACTAATTTAAAACCAATAAAATAGAAAAAAACTTGATGGAACAAAATTCAGATGTTTTTATTTATTGTTACGAACGTAACAAGTCACCAGTTTTTTTTTTAAAGGGTATATTTTGATAAAAATAGCGTAGCTAGGAGGTAATTTTATTTTTTGTCATGGGATCCTTGATCACCTAGCTACGTCACTACATCGGTCAGTGTTGTGGATCCTGACATCAACAAAAAATTTTTTTTTTGTATTGTTAATATGTGCGTAGGCGCATTCATAACCGTAAAAGTGGACCTGCCATCTTAGTGTTAGGCTAAGGCGTCACTGAACTGGTTCGCTTGGTGCTAGTCTAGGTGCTACGCTGGGTGGTAAGATAACAAGGGGCCACACTGACGCTGCTTGCTTTGCTACAAATTCATTTGCTACTTCCTTGTATAGCAGTGAATACGTCGTGATGGCTCTTTCAAAATTAACAAGAAACTACTTCTTGTAGAGAATTCAAATTTAAAATTTAAAGTACAGCATTCTCAAATGTGTTGGGTACATGACATCAACATTTCGAGAGCTTCTCAAGGGGAATTTAATATACTATTTAAACGATTGCGTAAATTCAACGAAAAGTTCTTCTCTTATATACGTATGAAGCAAGAAACATTTGACTTGTTATTAAGTAAAATAAAAAAGCAGATACAAAAAATGGATACACATTATAGATGCTGCATATCACCTGAAGAACGACTTGTCATAACATTGATGGATTCCACAGTGGCTCCCTTTTAAAGACTGCCGCAATTAAAAGTGTCTCCATTTTGGAATAAAACACTTGGTGGCACGTTAAAATTAACCAACACGTCGGTTCGCTACGATACACGCTAGGCGACTATCGTGGCGCTTAGCTTAGCGCCTAGCGCGTGGTGGGGCCACTCCAGTGCCTTTGCATTTGCTTGTTCACTAGGATACTAATACAAGCGCTAATCTTACCACTTACCGCCTAGCGAACCTACTACCTGTGTGGCCTTAGCCTTAGAGTTCTATATTAGCTCAATGGTTAGGGTGGGACCAACGACCTGTATAGATATAGATTGCTATTCTGGCCTGCGCAAACCAAGTTCCTGTAGAAAGAGACAGGGACAAATGGCTTCATAGTCTCGTCTTCGTCACAGTCGTTAGGCCCTGCAAAATGTGCCATGTAAATTTTGATAAACGTAGAAATGTCAAATATTTAGTGAAGACTTATTTGTTTAAAGTGCTTTCTAGGTAAAAACATACTATTTAAGAGATGGATGCACTAGACGACAACGCGTTATTTTTGCTCGGTCTCTGGTTAATAAGAAAAAGGCGGCAAAAAAAGGCGAAATGTATCAACAAACGAAGATTTTGGGTACACTCTTTATTAGCCGAAAGGCATGAAAAAGGGCTTTACCCATTCTTATATTTGGATTTACGAAATCATCCAGATAAATTCTTTCAATATTTCCGCATGTCCGTCAAGTCCTTCGATGAACTGTTGTCAATTTTAGAAATTCATATAAAAGGCCAGGAAGCAAACATGAGAAACTGAGATACTGGCGTGTCCCGTGGGTAGAGCGCGCTTTATCTCAATGTTTTGCTAAACAAAAACAGGTGTCTGTGTTTTCAAAATGTGGCGGAGCAGAAACACTTCGAGACACAGTCGCCGTGTCGGAAACCGAGTGTCCGATAGATGTGTTCCGTGGGTAAACATGCATATATTTGTATGATCGGCTAGAATGAGACACCGCTGTCCAGACACCAGCGTCTCGTGGAAAAGGACCTTAAGAGGCACGTACCATTTAACTTTAATCAAAATTAATATTTCAGACCATTTTTTTGTTTGATGATTTTTTGGTTATGTCAGTTTTCTCGCGTTTTGGTTTTCAAAGTTAGAGAGAGGGAGAGAGACGTCAGCCAATTCATTCCTTCTATTACAAGCAAATTTGGATGCGTGGGAATGGATACGTAAGAGATTAGGGACAGCGCGTTCCAATGTTGCTTATAGTTCAGTGTTCTATTTAACACAAATGTGAGGTTATGTCGTTCTGTAACTAGCTACTGCAATACTACCAGCTCAATATATTTTACCCCAGACACCGTTACACCGTGTGTACCGTTGATTTAGATTTTTTTTAATTTTGCATGTGTACAACTGTTACATGCAATTTTATTATTCTTATACTCAGTAGTCAGAGCCCTTTTTTACAAGCAGTGGCGGTTAATCTATTAATTTTATTGCTAGAATTTACAGTTACACTATTTTCCCCTTTATTACTACAATAAATATTATATTGCATTTCTGTATACCGCAAATTGTATAAAATTTTGGTTTCAATTTCATTTTGTTATTTTATATCTATTTCGATTATTTAGCAATAGTTCTTTGCGTTTCTATATCATACGTATTGATTATAATAGGTTCTATTCGCACTTTAAAAATAGTTGATCAAGAATTTACACTCATAAATACACGCATCTTAATTGTGTCGATTGGAACGAGGTGGTATCAGAGAAAAAAAAGTGTGAACCTCACCCACATAAGCTCACGTATTTTAAGTTATTCATATAAATAATATATTTATTATTTTTATATTTAAAAAAAGTAATATTTTCATGCATGTTGTGTAAACAACAATAAATACATATGTGCAAATATGTATATGTATACAATATATATACAGTGTGTTCATTTCAAAAGTATCCACCCTTAATAACTCCTGACCTGATGTGATTATTGTTTTAAGTGAAAACACGTCGATTTAGATATCGAGGGGGAAGTTCAAAAATGGAACCTAGAGAATTTTAGGTTTCATCCCCTAGCCCCCAGCCACCCCCACTTTGAAATTTCAAATGGCACCCCCTACCTTGTGATGCATCATTTGAAAGGGCATAAAATTCTCTATTCAACCATGATACAAAAAAATGAAATCGATTGATTGGTTCTCAAGATAGACTACACAGAAGATGGAAGGTATAAAATCAATTATTATTAGCAAAACATTGCGGATTGGATACACTGTTGAATTCAACAAACATTTTGAAACACTTATTATTAATTATTTATTTTAAATTACAGTCATAAGAAATTATTTTATGACATGTTCGAAATGGCCACCATTATTTGCTAGACAAAAATATATTCTGTTTTGGAACTCTTCACGAACTTTGACGAATGTTTCGTGGGTAATTTGTCTACATTCTTGCGTAATTCTGTATCTGAGCTCTTCGATACTGGCGGGAGGAGTTTGTAAACTTTAGTCTTCAAGTAACCCCAGAGAAAATAGTCGAGAGGTGTTAAGTCTGGGGATCTTGCAGGCCATTCTCTAGCACCTCTCCTGCAAAAACCCTTTCCCAGCAAATCGTTGGTCCAGGCAATTTCGAATTTCCAACCGAATTTTTTTTATTGGGCCGGATTCTTCGGGTTAAAAAATATATCTTTTGTTCCAAACGTTTTTTTGTTTAAGCTGCAGATCACCGAGTACGCGTGGTAAAATTTTATTCACCCCCTCAAATAAAATTTGTTCATTTTATAACTGGTCAAGGAATGGCAGTCTTTTACTTGACCTTGATAACAATCTTAAAGATTAGTTTGTCGTTTTTAAAGTGGAATTCGCATTTCTATTCTAGATTAATGAAACATAACTACGGACTGTATGATTGAGTACTCGGTGATATGTAGCTTGAACAAAACAAAAATTTGATACAAAAGATGTCTTTTTTGACCCGAAGAACTCAACCCAAAAAAAAATTGCGGTTGCCATTTAAAATTTCGGAGTTACCCCTTGCCCCCCTACGGGGGCATTTCCTTAGGAGGAACTTTTGTAACCGAAAAATACATTACAATGAGTTGAGCAACTTTCATTTGCAACATTTTTCAAAAAACAGCCGTATACTGACTATAACAAGACTTACCAAAAAAATGCTGTTGCCTATAATAGATTGTAATAGTAATTTCATCTAAATAAATAAAAAGATATGTATATAATTTATAAGTTTTTTTTATCAACTTTTAATCTAAAAACAAACAAAATATATATATTCTTGTCAGTTGTTACAGATTTAATATCAACGTTCAAATCTAGCGAACGAGATTTAAGTCTGTCAAAAAACACGCCAAGATACAAGTTATGACAGAACGTCGTGTAACTTTATAAAGTAAAAAATTCTGCTACTTTTGCTCTACCATACACCTATTTAGGGTGACACAAATCTGATCCCGTCACACATATCCTGCAGGTCCTCAAAGCAGACAGATATATATATATATATATACGAACACAAAGGGCGTGTGACCACTCCAAAGACAGTTCCTGAACGTGTATGTATATACCTATAAAGTTAGTCATATGTTGACAAAGTACGTAGCGTGTTTCCGCATCTCAGTTAAGTTCGTCCTTACCCAATTTTTTTTCATAACTCTATTAAATTGTACACTCAAAACGGCACTTTGATGCCAGGGTATCGTACCGATAAGTTCACTACACTTGATTTTGATTAACTCTAATAAATGATAGTTAAGTACCTAATTTTTATGTCAGGTTTATCTTTCAATAAAATTAGGAATTAGTCCAGATTACTCTGGCAACTTGATGCACTCAAATATTAAATAATAATATAATAATAATAATAAATCTATTAGTACAAGATCCCGATTTGGCTCGATCTTCACCCATCGATTTTTCTAATGAAATTTGAATTTTGATAATATAATGTATTAATAATGAAAATTGACTTGGTTGCCATTCAATTTCTTGGCACAGCTATTTTTAATAAAAAATTTAAGTTGTTAATTTTATTTCTGAAATGTAGTTATCGATTTTTCAGATAAATTTATTACCAGTCGAAAGTAAAATATGTATATAAAATTCCAAAGTCTGGTCGACATTTTGTTTCCTGGCATAAAATCAAGTAGATAGGCACCTTCGAATTAGTAATTTGCATTGAGAGGGTTTATATGAAAATGTAGATGATTTTATTGTGAACACGTGGAACATATTATATGTAGATCACCATGGCAAACAATAACAAATATCTGTGCCAAGAAATTGAATGGCAACCAAATCAGTTGTTCTTTATTAAGACATTATATTATCAAATGACAAATTTCATTAGAAAAATCGATAGATGAAGATATAGCCAAATCAGGATCTTAGACTATAATATGTTTTGGGTAAATAAAAATATTATTTACAAATCTTAAAATAAAAATCTCTCGAAATAACGACTTTTCCTCGCCCTCTATTGAAAAATAACTGTAATATTTTCTTTAGAAATTGGTGGTTAATATTAAGAGGGTATTGTGGTATATAAATTTGAAAATATCGATTTATTTGCATATTTTCAAAGTTTAAATCTTTAAGAATATATCCTCAAGAGGATTTTTCAAAACTCTCATTAATTTCGTAGTTACAGTGACTTTTGTGATGGTAGACGTTGCTTACCTGAGGACTGAAACTTTAAATGCCTTTTTCTCTAAACTACTTTTTTCGACCTGGTTGACATGATATCTCAAGTTCTACTCGACCGATTTACTTGAAATTCGGTCTTCTTTGTATATCCCTCTATAGTTGGGACGAGGGATTTAGAAACTGTTTAAAAAATTCGGAATGTCAAAAAACAGAAGCCAAAAAATTTTTTTTTCAAAGCGTCGCCATTTTGCGAACTTTTTTTTTAATTTTATTTCCAAGGTCCCGATCATAGCAACGTCTTTATTAATCAAGATTTTTTTGTTTCAAAACACTACAAGGGCTGGAAACATGTCAACCAGGACGCACATTTTTTTAGCCCCCATTTCACCAGCCTGTAACTTGAATTTTTATTTTTTGAT
This sequence comes from Xanthostigma xanthostigma, assembly GCA_963575645.1. Classification (NCBI taxonomy): domain Eukaryota; kingdom Metazoa; phylum Arthropoda; class Insecta; order Raphidioptera; family Raphidiidae; genus Xanthostigma; species Xanthostigma xanthostigma. Next base: position 23,633,615 of record OY754468.1, read on the forward strand.
TTTTTTTGGTGAATTTTTTGTTGTATTCTTGAAACAATAAGCATCTTGTAAAACATAAATACCAAAAATTATTCAATTTTTGTTTTATCCTACTCGTAAAAACGCCTAAAACTTAGGCCTCTAGATCAGAATACCCGTAATTGCTCCAAAAACATTTTTTGAAGCACTGAAAGTCACAGACAAAACCTTTATATGCAATCTTCTCCGTGGAGATTTCATATTTCCATCTTAATGAGGAACGTGGCCTGTCTTGAATCTTTGTCTCCCATAAAAATCCAAAGAAGTTCATAGAAGTGGAAATTATTAATTTGTGTATGGATATAAAACGAAAATGTAACCTAGAGAAGGGACATTCAAAAGTTCAGAGCTTATTTCCCTTGCAATCCCGTAGTGGCGCACTTATCAGAAATCTACTATACCTACTATAGTCTTTGAGTGGCACTGAGCTCACATATGAGACTTGTGTGTCTGATAAGATGAATGGTCATACAGCGGAAGCGACAGTGCAGCGCATTTATACGCAGGACTGCGAGGAGGGCCACGGCGGCGGCGGCCGGCTTGGCCCCGGACGCGACGCAGTGTAGTGATTCTCTCGCTCCACCTGACTCTCATGAGAGACATACCGGTGGCACTGATGGAGCTGACGAAGTGGGCTTCGTGTAAATGACGTTACATCTCTCAAGTGTCTTTCGTCTGCAGTATCGGTCGATGTCAAGCTGAGTTTCCGAACTATAACAACCGGTTTTCACACGGGGAATAGGTATACCTATATATTCCACCGAAAAAATAAATGTGAAAAAAGTTCGGTACAAAAAACAAATCGGGCTGCCGTCTTTGCCGAAAAAAACGATTTTAGGTCTAAGAATATACCAGATTTTCACTTGACAAGTTTACATACACGAGTCATTTATTTTCAATATAAAACATAAAAGCAGGCCAAGTGAATACTTGGTACCTATTTAGGCAAAGCCGGCAAACCCACTTATTCTTTATATCCAACTTGGAACTTTTTCACATTTATGTTTTCGTTGGGATTGCAGCAGGTACTTTTTGTCAAGTTATATTCTTACGTATTCTACGTAAAATAAATACTATCTAGAGCAGGCCTGGGCAAATGGCGGCCCGCGGGCCGAATCCGGCACAATTTTGTCCGGCCCGCGAAGCATTTTATAAATTTTAGAAAAATACTAGTGACATAGCAAGGGCGCCAGAACAGACGAAAATTTTTTTTAATTTTTTTGCTCTCCAAATGCGGAAATAGAATGTGAGGACCTTTTTTTTTGCTCTGCAAATTGGCATGCGGTCAAATTTTCATCAGCTATACGGCCCGCGGTCGAATTTTCATCAGCTATGTGGCCCGGCGATCAAAAAATTTGCCCGCCCCTGATCTAGAGTCTAGACTTTAGACCAAATCTATACACATAATCAGTGGCGTAACTAGAGGGTGGCAGAATGGGCAAAATTCCACGGGCCCCCGGCCTGAGAGGCCGTTAAGATAGGAGTAAACTTTATAATATTTATTACAAAATTTGGTAAAAAATATTAGCTTTGCATTTAATAAAACTAAGTTAGGTATTAACTCAAGAACATACACGAATTATAGGTTCAAATATCTACTTTACTTCATGATTTATCAAGATGAAACAACAACGTAAAGATTTTTTTATATTAAGGGAGGGCCCCGTCGGATGAATTCGCCACGGGCCTCAGGTGGTATAGTTACGCCACTGCACATAATGTTATAGTTACATACCAAACTTCATTATATTATAGTTATAGTTATACCACACTTCATTATATCACAGAACTAAACGCGAGTAATCTTAAGACGACTGGTTGATGCATTCAGGCCAATGCTCTAAGAGTCTAAGGTGACTAGATGCTTGTAAATTATGATGATTAATGATCAATCAGTCAGTCAATTAGTGAATGCCCAAAATAGTGATTTTTGGACACTCGTATTTTGGAAACGATTCCACGCAGACTTATGACCCCCTCGGAGATACAAGGGGGTCGAAAGGGGCTCGACTTGGTTCGTGTAAATAAGTTAAATGTCATATAGCTACAAAATAACGCTGCAATGAAGAACGGCTGCGGGTAAAGACAGAACTTACGATCTGATATATAATATATAACGTCAATTCGTAACACATTACGCGCCCCATTAGTTTCGTGAAACGTTAAATCCTTGTCAAGTTTCGAAAATTTGACATATTATGAACCATCATAAATGCAATAAACACGTGTGATCAAACAGCATGACGGGCAGATTTTAAGATTGCACTTCACAAGGACTATGGCAAATAAGGTCGACTTTTCAGAGAGTGCCGTTTTAAGTGGAACGCTGAAATTTTTATAAATTTGAAGAAACAAAACTCTCATAAGAATGGAATACAATACAAAACGGGGAGGTGACATAACATCTCATACCACCTTGAAGAAGGAGATTCGCAAAGAAACTCGTTCTTTTAAAAGCATAACTGGTGATCTAGGTCAAAATTTCCAAAAATAATTGCGGCGTTCGGTAAAATACGAAACAAGTGATTTATTTTAGTAGCATTATTATTATATAATATTTTTTCAATTATTAATTTTTTACTCTCTTAAAAAATAAATTTTTAAATCTCAAAAATGTGCGTTTCAGAAGCACTTAGTATAATTAATATCAGTCACATTAAATAATACATAATGCCAATCTCATTTAGTAAATGTTCATATTAGGTATGTTTCTAAAAATTAACTCCCTTAAACCAAGGCTTATTATACTTTTTTATTCAATTTAAACTTTATACACACATAAACCGACACAATTTTTTGGGGGGTTCTCGTGGTCATTGTGATCATTTTAACCCCAATGACTAATTTCTAAATACCCGTTAATTTTTTTTTAAATGATTTTTAAATTATTTTTTCTACTAGTTTTTATTAATACAGGCACTTTAAAAGTCCATAGGGTCTTTTTCCTGACACTATTTGCATAAAATTGTGATTCATTTAGAACAAGGAGTCATTGGAGAACTCAATAAATGTATTTTTGTGTCTCTAGTACCAAAAACAAACAGGTTACGATTTTTTGGGGCAATTTTTAGGCCAATTTTCGAAAATAACTAAAAAAATCGTATCTCGATAACCATGACACTTAGGGCAAAAGTCATTGGGGTTAAAATGATCACAATGATCACGAGAACCCCCCAAAAAATTGTGTCGGTTCATGTGCTAAACACCCAGTATATTTATATAAAACCCAAATAAGCTTTACAGGAATAAACAGGTATATAATTTTGTTTCTAAGCCATTATTTTTCTCAAAATATCAAATATGGCGAACAATAGATGAATATTAAATTTAATGATAAAAATACCTATACAACTGTAATGGCAACATAAAATATTTGACGATCAGAAAAAAGTACCTAGCTCTAAAAAACAAAAATAGCACACCGAGCCCGGGAAAGAACGGTGGGGTAGTGAGACGGTTGTTGAAACACTTCGACGCCATCATTGCGATAATTCAACATCTTTTTTCTCTTCCTTTTTCTTTCATCAGAGTCGTTCGACCGCGATGAACTGGAACACTTTGACAACACAGAAAATACTGTTCCAGTGGCGCACGTTTCATTTCATACAATATTATGGCAACAAAGATTTCGACGTGTAATTTGTTTGAACATTTCGAATGATTGAATACTGAATTTGAAGCTTTCAACTTTTATTTCGACCAGTCAAAACAAATTTAAGTTCACATAATGTCTGTGATAGCTAACACACTATTGTAAGAAAGGTTTCGCACTGCGACCTGATTTTTTTTAAATTATACTACCTAAGTTGTTCAGTGAAGAAAAAAATCCGAACGTTGCATAGGTATAGTTTTCATTAATGGAATCAATGCTCTAGAGCAGCGCTTCTCAAACGGTACTCCGAGGGGAGTTTTCATTCTACTTATTTTTTATACTTTTTTGGACGACATACTTGTGTGAAACATCATTTTCAGCCTTAATTTATATATAAAATAAATACAGGAATGGGTTAAGAAACGGTGTCGATTTAAACGAAATTTGGTCCACATGTTATCCATCATAGCATGTACTAAGAGGTTACATTTAAAACTAAACAGTTAAGTTCACATAATAAAGCCTATATTAGCAAAAACACTTTATTGTCGGCAGGATTTCGCACTGCGACCCGAGTTTTTTAATCGTATAGGTACTAATATATAAAGCTGAAGAGTTTGTCTGTTTGTTTTTTAGTTTGAACGCGCTAATCTCAGGAACTACTGGTTCAGATAGAAAGAATTTTTTTTTGTTGGATAGCCCATTTATCGAGAAAGGCTATAGGCTATATAATATTACGCTACGACCATTAGGAGCGGAGTATTAATGAAAAATGTTGCAAAATGTATCTCAAAAATAAGCTTCTATTCATGTGAAATGCACTAACTAGATATACTCATATTAGCGTTCTGAGTACACAACTCCAGGTGGCTCAATCGGTAGAGCATGCGACTGTCAATATGAGGGTCGTTGGATGAATATATTTTTATTTTTTTTTTTATTTTCTACATTGCTTTCTTCTAAGACTTACATTTAAATTTATTTTAATTTTATTTAATTAATTTTAAAAAAAATAGTTAAAAAAGTATAAATAGGTACAGTTTTTTAATGATAAAAACTTTTGAACGGTAACTCCGATCATCATGAAATTTGAACACAACATTCATCTCGGTAAACTAAGATGAATGTGTGTACTCATGTTCTTCCCTTCCCCATTCGTTCTTCTACACCCGGGTGAAACCGGACGGGACCGCTAGTATATTAGATATGAACGGCACTGTCGGACCGAAGCTTGAGAGCAATTATATGGTGTGCCGATGGTCGCGATGAATGGTTTGCAATTATTAGAGTTTTGTCAACTTAAGTTCCTTTCTCGTTTTCTTCGATATGTACTACCGACCAAATGGTTACCTACCGCCATCGCCATTTGCACTCCGAACAGTCAACGGCAGAATTATAATATTTCACTGAGCAATTCCACTAGTTTATTTGAAATGTTCAAGTGCTTTCAGTCGCTTTAAAACGGTTCTCTCTAGGAACTTGATTGTCCTTGCCAATAACTTGTCATCGAACGAAAAATATTACAATGAAACCTAGAAAAATGCCTTGTAATCTAAATGCTATATGAAAGGAAACCGTGACTGACTGACTGAATGAGTGCAGGCTGACTGACTGATCTATCATCGCACAGCTCAAACTACTGGACGGATTGGGCTGACCTTTGGCACACAGATAGTATTATGACGTAGGCATCCGCTAAGAACAGATTTTTGAAAATTCAACCCCTAAAAGGATGAACGGGAGTTCAAAATTTGCATGGAGAAATCATATTAGATGTATCAATTCGAAAATGCGCAGGATTACTACTGTCTACAAATAAATAAACCCGTGTTTCATGCTTTTTCAAAAACAACCCCTTCTAAGGTAAAAAAAGGTACACAGTCGAAAAATCAACATGGGTATCAATTTCAAGGTTTGTGAGGTCGTTGATCACGTGAATGTCATCAATTTTGAAATTTATTTGGGGGGGTCTACGTCGAGAAAGAAGTAACTATGCTAGATAACAGGAATGCATCCGTGTTTCGTCTCAATCGCGTTCGTAGCCGCGGGTAACGGCTAGTATAAGATAAATGGTAGAGTCTGTATTTCAACAAAAAATAAAATTAGAGTGCACGATTTAGTTGGCACTTTATTGAACGCAGATGTGAAAAGTCATTTTTTTTTTATTTTCTACATTTATTGATGGCCACCAACTACCAACGTTTTTTGGGCCGTGTACTAATAAGTTAAACCTAAGGACTAGATCAGTGTTTCCTAATATAGGCAATACCGCCCCCTTGGGAGCGCTAGAGCAATCCAAGGGAGCGATAGTAACCTTGGAAGCCACTGGAAATGTTGAATAAAAATAAGAGGACGGTTAAAGCGTAAAAACGAAGGATGAAAATTCTTCGTAGATACATGTTTCATTATTTTGCAAAATAATAGACTAATGGCCAAAGAAAATGACATATTCTTTCAATACATAAAGTCTGTTACTTTTGTCATCGAATGTACCAGAAAGCCGTTCGTCCGTTGTGGTTGTCCTTCCTCAGGTCGACTCAGGGACTATCCAGTAACCAGCGTCATTGTTTTATCTTTCCGTATTACACCTTCGTCCTTGATCGATCGACCTTTATTAGCACGTTTCTGTTTTGCCGACATTTCTTTATTGCAGGTATTAAAATACATCAAGCACGTGCCCACAAATTGTACACTGAATGACCAACATAACAGATGTTATATGTATATCAAATCTCTTTTTACACAATTCATTGTCTCCATTTTATAAGTGTGTAACAAATATTCGATTTATCGGCAAAATAATAAAATATAACAATTACTACTTATGTATTAACATAGAACATCTATGTGAAGAAAATTAGACCATATCCAAAATATGTATTTTAAAAAATAGAAGCATCAGACGATCGTTTCGAATTTTTTTTTAAACCATCATCAGTAATCTACGGAAATTTTATAATGAAAAAATCGAACTGGTTCAAATAAAGACAGATTTAGCTTACTTACTAGTTAAGTTATTTTAAAACTTAACTTGACAATAGCGTACTCGACTGTACTTTAAAGCAGGAAAGCGACAGGTGACAAAGGTAACGAGCGATCACGGCCAATCACCAACGAGCGCACTTTCCGTTCAGGTAGCTGGGAGGTGGTGGGAATATCAACGGCTCTAAAATGTGCCTTTGCGACGCTGTTTGTGACTAGCTTCCGAACCTTTTAGATCCGTTTTTTAAAAAAATCCGAAACGATCATCTGATCCTTCTATTTTTTAAAATACATATTTGGGATATGGTCTAATTTTCTTCACATAGATGTTCTAAAGCTTTACAGCCGACTGTACATATTTTTAAAGTGAAACTTTTTAGCTCGCAATAACGTAGAATTTTCTGTTACGGAAATGTGGGCATAATAACTTGATTTATAGTCTAGTTCACATGTCTCTTTTTGATGAATTCCATTCCTCCTCCACCGAAAATTATGATCATGGTGTCATTCGATTCGGAATGACATCTAGAAACTTTTTGAATAAATTGAAGCGGGGACGAAAAAATTAAAAGAGATGCTAACATTTTAGTAAAAAATGAAAGTTTTGGTTTATCTCAAAAACTATTGCAGATATCTGAAATAACAAAAAAAGATTCTGAAATTTCGTACAAAAAGTCCCATCTCCCGAAATTCTACCACCAATATTTTTCATTTTAATTCAGAGGTGAAAATACGGCTAAAACATATTTTCTCTATTTTTTATACGACAAGCTAAAAACACGAAAATATTGAAAATTATATAAAAAACAGTAAAAAAATGTTTTAGGCGTATTTTCACCTCTAAATTAGAAAGCAAAGTTATAGCATATAGCTCTTTTGCGCATGCGCCAATTTTCCCCAAAAACAATAGGTCTCTTCATATTTGCATACCAAACATCCTCCCAAAATTTGGTTTCAAACCGTTCATCGGTTTGACCTGTATCGTTTTCACAAACAGACGCACAGATTTTTTCCAAAAATATGTTTTTTTGATTTCGGGAGGCCTTAAAACGAGAAAATATTTTGAAAAGTGAATTTTGACCTAAATTAGTACCATTCTATTGGAATGGTAAAAATATGAATTAGCATACTACATTAATTAATAATATAGTATATTAATTAATATTTTTAGCATTCTAACACCACAAGTCGAGAATGATACAAATTTAGTTCAAAATTCACTTTTCAAAGTTTTACAATATTTTTTCGTTTTGAGGCCTTCCGAATCGAAAAAACATATTTTATGGTATATTAAATATACCATAATATCATGTATCTACTGTAGACATAATAGAGTGATCTTGATCACTGCATGGGGTTGGATAGACGGTTGAGGCTCTCGCTGGTATTAAATCAACTGTTGAACTATAGATACGTGTTTAGGGAACGTGACCCGAAGCGCTGAATCAGCAATTTGCAAGCTGAATGTTTGAACGATCAGCAGGTAATTGCGTTCAAGTAGTGTTTCATTTACTTTAGAGGTAATGATGAATAACACGTTACACGCGCGATCGGTACTTAGCAATGAAATAAGCGGGTTTTGTTGCAAAGTTTCACATACTGGTAACTACTAGACTATAGACTATAAACAAAAGGAACACTGCCTTACAAGTAACTGTATGTGTGTTTAACTTGCGGGTATAGTGTGTATTCCAAGTTGAAGTTAGCGTTAAGTAGATTAAACGTAGTCGAAAGAGAGAGAGAGAGAGAGAGAGAACAGCGCTACGTCTTTAAAATAATAACCTTTGCTGAACTCGAGACAAACTTCCTACAGTTTTAAACTTTAATCGTACGTTAGGCCAGGGTTACCAATAACTGCTAAACAGTGGCCTTGAGACTATGGAGGGTAGAAGTTAACGAGAACAATCCCTGTGTATGAAAAGTGTTCGTCAAAAAGAGTGAAATTAAGAGGACGCTACCGTAGGAAGAGTATCATTTTCTCTTTGATGATTCTATAGGTTATATTTATCAAATAATGTTTGATAGGTACTTTAACTACTCTAGTCGCCAAAAATATTAAATATTAAAAAATATTAAATATTTCCTTTCAGCACACTTCGTCTACAACTGCTAAGTTTACATTAAACTGATTAAACACTTTTTCTACACTAGCGCCATTCTGGTCACTTTTTGAACTGTTATTTGACGCTTTCAGCTGGACACTTTGTCAGTTTTACTCCCATATAAGATAGTTCTCCTTACCTCTACCATCCATACTTCAGACGAACATTTCCCTTCGCCATTAATGTTCAATACGCAGTCGTAAGAAAAAAGCTACGTATTTACACTACACTTTACAGAAGCGAAACTTCCAAGTTCCAGTCGCCTCGACTGCAGACCAAGCAAGCAGCTATATAGTGGCTGAAGATGTTCATCAGGTGACCGTCTAGCTATGCACATCGAAATTCAACCACATGCTTTACTAGGCGGTTGACCGTGCTGATGTCACGGTTAACATAGCGACAGACGTTACAAGTGCATGTTTTACATTCGCCTGACATAGCTTCTTCATTGTAGTGTGTATGTCACTGTACGGTACACTTCATGCGCGCTTCGTGGTCTCTGTTGTGAGATGTAATTTTGTGATAAAATTACAGCTGATTGAGCGGTATATACATTAAACTTATTGCTACTTTATTAGAATTTTGATTAATTACAAAATTTATTTATTATATTTATTAGGTGGATAAAAAACATTTTTTATAGGAAACGATCTAACAGAATAATAAAGGTTCACTACACCGCCATTAATTTGATAAGGTAGGCTTGTACTCACAGGTTTATACCTATAACACAGACAAACGAAACGAATATTCGAATGACGGAAGCGAAGTAACTATAGTATTATATTTGCATGAATTTTAATCTATTAGTGTTAAGTAAAGATTGTACTACCAGCTATATAATATCGAGCAATGCATATCGGTTACACCTGGCGTCAACGGCAAACAGTTTGAGAACCGCAATTCTCTGAACACCTAGAGCGCGGTTGCGTATTGTCAGAACCCAGGCCACATGTGGTTATGTTTACCTCGTGTGTGAATGTTAACCCGCTATAACTTTGTTATACCTACTATAATACTACAGAGAGATACATCAAACTGTTTCTACTGAGTGTCACATCCAAAACGGATATGAAAAACGACATTAATTTTGATTGCAGGAATGATAAATTATTATTTACTAGAGTCGTTAGATTGGAAATGTTTATATTGATTATATAAAAATCTCGTGTCCGATGTTCGTCTGCGCTAATCTTCGAAACCACTAAACCGATTTTAATGATATTTTGTAAATGTGTCTTGCTTGATCCAAGAAAAGACTATCTTTATATATAAATTATATCGTGTCTTAGTAACATGTAGCGACATCTGATAGAATTTTCTCAAAACTATTTGTTCAGAAGCAAACAAAGACAATTGTTTCAGTACCAAGTAGCAGCGACTTCTGATAGAATTTCCTCAAAGCTATTAGTTCAGAAGCAAATCTAGTAGAATATGCTCAAAGCTATTAGTTCAGACGCCGGGCCGCAAACGAAATACATTTTGCAGAATTGTATCTATATTGCACCCGGGTGAAACCGGTCCGGGTCGCTAGCATCTATATATAAACACGGGAAGGAATAAGAGTGTGGTACCGATTTGAGTGTGTTAATTCGCACACATTGTGATGAAACATACATCGTTCTCTTTATTTATGCACAATATATGTTTCATCGCGATGTGTACGAATTAACACGGGTAAATTCAAATTTCAAAATTTAATTAATTACGGTCGAATTTCGACTACTAGGCAACCACTAGTTATTATAAAGAGGTAATTCTGATCTTCTTAAAGTACTTGGCTGCGCTTGCACGCGACTTCTCCGAGCGCTTAAATAAAATACAAAATGCAATATGTATATTATTAGCTTTGAACTTATCCGAATAGTGTCGAGTAGTTTCGATGAGACCCGATTGATACGCATGTTTATGTTAAAAAGCTTTCTTTATAAGTATATAATAATAACGAAAAGAAAAATATGCGATATATTTGTTGACCTAATATTAATTTAATGAATTGATCATTTTAACAGTAATATAATTTCAATATTTTTTTTTCTGTTTGTTCTTTTGTATAATTTTGATTCTTTGGTGTCCGATTTAAAAATTATTTCACTCTCCAGCCTTCTACTCTAGCACTGGTTTGCCAAGTTGGATAAGAAAAATTCTAATCTCTATAGTGAAACTTCTAGTTGCAAATCATACGACTGCATTTGGACAAGTGGAAAAAATGTATTACGAGTTACGTTCAGATATTTCGTCTGTACAAGTTAATCTGAACGTGAAACTACCTCGTAACACATTTTTTCCACTTGCCCAAATGCAATCGTATGATTTGCAATTAGAAGTTTCAATTCTGTAATGCGTTCTCGTAACACATTTTTAATTTTTTCGCACAATACTGCAAATAATAAATAAGAAAACACAAACAGACAACAAAATTTTCACAGGTTTAGTGCAAATATTGTTTTTTTTATTTTCGCAGGTTTACTGCAAATATTGTTTTTTAGCTCAAGTATTATTCTAATAAATTAGTCTAAAATTGTATATATATTAGGTATACTTAAAAATAATTAAAAAAATAAAGAAAACAAATTCTTCTGCGCACCTGAGCTACCAATGCTTACTAATAATAATCATTGTTTATATAGGGTAACTATAATAGTAGGTATAATTTCATGACAAATTCTGTTACAAATTTCGTTACATAGGGAAACGAGTTTACCCTCGTTTTTAAAGAAGTATTCACTTCAAAAATAATAAATAAATACCAAGCTTTATCAAATTCGACAGGGCTGATAGCTTACTGCACTTCAAAGAAAGACATTTTGTTACAATTTTTTATTATATATCATATTATGAATTTTTGTAAATATTGTATTTTATTTGTATTTTATTGACTTGTCCTTTTCCCATTCTTGGGAGCAGTTTTTAAGGAATAAATATATTATTATTATTATATTATTATTATGATTGATTGCACAAGAGGTTGAAAAAATCCTGAAAATATAATAAAAAATTACTAAAAAAATGCCTTAGGATCACAGATTATAGACATCGTGTACCTTGGAACAAAGCGGCTTTCAGGTTGTGCTAAACTCACTTACATAACTATATTTATATAACACTTCATGTATTTATAACGAGCAGCCGTCACCGTTGTCGTCGCTGACGTCAGAGGAGCCCCTGCTGACCGCGCGCTGGTCAACTGTTATGAGAAACTTGTCGACTCTATACAACGGACCTTCCGTGCCGACGACGCTGAATTATAAATTAAACTGTTCTTACAACTTATTCCGGGCCGAGGAATAGAACAATAAGGAACGACAGCATACCGTCTTTTAGGCCGTGTTCAGATGAGGCGTTTTACGCGAGAGTTCACTCGCGCGTTTCAATTTCTATTGCGTCCAGATACCGCGTTTTACGCGCTTTTCTGCGCTGAGCTCGGTGTGGCGCCAGTTACAAACATGCGGACTCGGAAACAGCGGTTGTGTTGTGGCTTGCATACCCTCGATCGAAACATCGCAACGGACTCGCGCGTAGTACTGGACGCAGCAATTGGCACCCGAGTATCTCGACTCGGGTGGCGTTCGCGCGTAAAACGCGCGAGTCGAGAGTCCCGCTCATTGCACGCGTTTTACGCGCGAGTTAGGAAACGCGCGTAGGCATCTGGACGGGATATATGTAGCTCTAGTATCTCGAGTACGCGCGAGTGTCAACGCGCGAGTGGACTCGCGCGTAAAACGCCTCATCTGAACACGGCCTAACAGTCACGATGGTTACTTAGTACTTTCTGTTTTCTCCTATAATATACAGGGGTCTAAACTGCGGGAAAGACCTAAAGGCATCACCATCTCCGGCGTAAACATTTGTGTTCAATTAATCATGCAAATCTAATTTCTAAACTAAAAGAAAGCAAAATGTTTCGATGCGCTTATTGAATTTAGCGTTTTTTTCATATTGTTACTAGTGGCGGTCTGGCTTCGCCCGGTTTTGCAGAATATCGAGAAATGCTGGGAGACTGGACATTTGGAATTATGTGTCTTTTTATGTGAGAAATCCAAAAAAATATATTTAAAAAGATTGGTCGGAAAATTTAAAAAAAAAATCTGGATCTCGACAACAGCGCCATCTACCGGATTCATTTATAACTAAGAGACATCCAGGTGATGCCATAAGTACAAAAAAAATGTCATCAAAATCAGTCAAGCCGTGTAAGAGGACAAGAATTACGAACACGTGGACACCGGAATTTTATATATAAAGATATTTTAAAAAATGGAATAATATCTGAACTGCGTCTATTGCGAAGGTCACCAAACTCGCTAATATTATTGTGCTTGAGTTATGTTTTAAATTTTAGTTGTCTGGTGCCTGAATTTTTTTATCATTTCACGTACTGACTACGATTATATTATTAAATACTAGTAACTAAATTTCGCCCTGTTATCTAAATTCTAAGTGCAGTCTTCCACTCAAAGTTGAAACCACGTTTAATTCAACGCATACAAACAGAACGTCCTCCAATGAAACGTGGTCCCTAAAAGTGTCTCCCCCATTGCACGGTTTTATATTATTGCGTTATAGTTTTCGTTAAACGGATAGTAAAAGAAAACAATATAATTTTAGGAATAAGTGATTTTAATTTTGACTAAATTAAATGAAAAAAAATTACATAACAAAATTATAATCTGTTAACTTTGTCATTTTTTACCAATCAAACAAATGAACACATTTCTAAAAATCCCATTGTTAGGGTCTAAATAATGACGTATTGTTTCGCTATTGAGAATGATTGTTATGCTATATAGATATAGAGTATTTCAATATATTATTAACAATGTAAACCAAACAAACCCTAGCCAATTTCTACGTTTTAAGGAGTTTTTTGTTAAATAGAAGTTCGCTATGTAGAGTTTATCCTGTATAAAACCGATTTTGTGATTTTTTAAATATCCATAGCTAAAGACATGTACAGCAGACAATAGTTAATTAATGTATTAAAAAGAAAGCTTGTATTGACTTACCCGCATTATTATCGAAAATCCAATCACGCAATAACTTTGGTATAGTGATTTAATTGTATTTTTATCTTGAAATATTATTACATACATGTATCTATTTACACACACGTTCAGAAAACACAATTCACAAAGTCACAAACGCTGCACAATTTTATTAAAGTGCGTCCCGAAATAACGGTTATCATACTATCCGCACACTTCTCAAGATCATCAAACAGCTTCAATACACTATTATTAATCATAAAATGTACCATACGGCACAGTAAATCTAATATTTTTTTTTTTTTTTTTTTTAAAGGTATATCCAATTGTATATATCCACATATTATATAGAGCATATGCACATATACAAGAGAATATCACTTGGGGGTGGCACTACCTCTTAGTATCTGGCCAGTAAATTTAAATATCAAAGCTGGGTCTAAACGACAAACACAAAATATCCATGAGCAGAGGTGGGATTCGAACCCACGACAGTGCGATCCAAAGACCAGCACGCTGACCATTACACCACGCTGTCCCCTAAATCTAATATAACTGATTATAAAATTATGCATTTTATCGAATTTGTATGGCAGTTACATAATAAATCAGTGAGAAAGATTTGTATCTAGTTGTTGTAACGAGTGCATATAATGTTTAAATCGCCAGTGGCGGGTACAATTTTTCTGATTAGTTTTTTAAATTTTTTTTTCGAAACTTATCCTTATCCCTTATGTTTATCCTACGTCACATTGTAGCTATTTTCCTTTTAAATATGGAATTTTTTTTGTTTCTGACAATGCCTAACAGAAATCATGTAAGTACACTATCACTGCAAGGATTTTAAAAAGATAGTCCTACTTTTCGGCTCATATCTACGCCATTTTTTAATTTTTTTAATCGTCAATATTGCAAATTGTTCACAAAACTACTATATATGTATATATGTGTAAAATACGGATCATTTTATATAACTTCTTAACGGCTACGCCAAAAAAAAGTTTGTTTTTATACCTAGTTTTCCAAGAGCCAAGATAGCCTAACCCCTCAATCTGGTTTTAAAATTATTATTATACGGCAACCCTAGTTGAAGGGACATTGTTTATGACACGTACAAATTATCGTCATTCCACTGTATGCATATTTTAAATACCGTCATATTATTATACATCATAAATCCGGTCGAATTATATCGAACAGTAAATACGTCCTCGCGCATACGCAGGCTAACTGCAGCCCGCTAACAGCTAAACAATTAACATAGCACGAGAATTAATTAACGTCAAAGACTCTTAAATTTACCGCACCGTTAATTACGTGCGCATTTTTATGCGTTCACAATTCACCCACTTCTGTTCCCCTGACTACGACTTAATAAAAAACAAATCTCATTCATATTTGGTGAACAACAAGTTTATGTTAATTATTATTTTCATTTAAAAATAGACATTGAGGGGAAACTATACAGGGTGTTCTACAAGCTCTATGACAAACTTTGACAGATGGTAGGCTGCCTGATTTTTAACATTTTTTTTTTAATAAACATGTGTCCGATTCGTTTTTGTTTAGAAGTTACAAGCATTTAACCTTTATTAACAATTAACAATAAAAATTTAATTTAAATGATAGAGCTGTAAAAGTAACGAGAAATTGTGTACCCGTATGTATTCGTTACTTAAAGAACTAGTACCCGTTACTTTCGTATCGTTACGTTACTCGGTACTTTTCATACGACATACAATAGTGTATTTAACAGCATCAAGAAATAAGCATGTAGCTTCGCACAAAGCGCGTCGCATACGTGATACGACATGAGTCATGACTTCGTACTTTATGAATACTTATAAGTATAACACATTGTGTTCGTATAACCGTATCATTCGAGTCGAATTGACATGGATACGAAACATGCGAGTAACGAAATGAATTTGTAAGTAACGATTCGTTACTTCGAGTCAGACGATGTACCCGTTACTCAGTAACGAATACATACGGTTTGTTACAGCTCTATTAAATGATAATCACAAAACTTAAGACTATAAAAATTGTTCGAAATGCCCACCCTCAGCTTGAATGCAAGCCTCACATCGACGAACTAAAGATTCGGTCACTCGAAGAATGAGATTTGGATCATTTCTTATTTGGCTAGCTGCATCTTGAATTCTTTCAAGTAACTGCTGATGGGTAGCGATTTCAACATGGTAGGCCAGCTGCTTCATGTGTCCCCATAAATAAAAATCCAGAGGATTCAGATCGGGTGAACGAGAATAAATGCATTTTTTATTTAGAACTTTCACACGAAATATAATAAATAATTAAAATGACACTAACAACAATTATTGTCATAACAACCGATATTTCTATTTATCAAATACCCATGTTAATAGAAAAAAATGTTTAAAATCAAGTGACCTACCATCTGTCAAAGTTTGTCATAGAGCTTGTAGAACAGTCTGTATATTTGAAATTCTACATTTAAAATTTAAATACAGATCACACAAAAACTCTCCGACGGTGATCAGTGAAGCCTGATATCATAAAATTTACAGTTTATTGTGGTAGGCAAATCTGAATGAATGTAAGAATATTTTCAGAGCTCTGCGTCGTCCCTTCCCGATTTTATATTAGAGTAACTAATATATTATATTACACCTGGAGCGAAGCCGGGAACTCTGGACATTAGTATCCACCGTGGACATAACTGTGTCCACCGTGTACATAACTGGATTTATAGCGGGGCGAGGAAATATAAATAGTTTATTGCATAACATTTTTTTTTCTTGGGGTTCAAATCTATGTCGTAGTAGTTTACAAGCATTATTTAACAAATTCTCTGAAATTTATTAAGCAATAAAAAAAAATTACAAAAGTGTGTATATTTTTAATATAATTTAAACTAAAAAATAATTTGACTACAAAAGTGAAGCTAACCATAATCAGCCAATCACTAAATCCCGTCCTTTCATGACAAGCGTTTTGTTATCTCTTTCTTTTAAATGTCAGATACAGGATGCTCAACGGATCCAGTTTAAAGCCAAACGTGCTTAATGCAATAATGCTCACAAATTTTGACTACTTTGATAAATTGAGTTTAATTACGCTGCTCGCTTAAGAGCAGAATTTGGAGTCTTTGCTGAAATTTCAAAAAGTTTACATTTTAATTATTTTATATAGTATAAACCTATTTACACATTTAATTAATGAATAATTCAATTCATAAATTGAGGGATGTCACGTCAAAATATATCAAGGGCTCCAATGTAAAAGTATCAAAACTAAAATACCTTATTCAAAAACATTTCGCGAGTGTTAACTAAAGTTAAAAAATAAAAGAAATATTTTTTGTTTAATATGTTTAAAGCGAACTAAGAAGTATAAAATAATTTCTTTACGGACAGATTTTTAACTTGTGGGATTTGAAACGAAAAATGTGGGGCGCATTATTCGTTTTATCTCATAAATAGATTTTCTCAATTTCTCTCTATACATTTCTTATATAACTGTCGCATGTGCTCCACGTTTTTCGTTTCATATCCTACAAGCTAACCGTCAAAAGAAATTATTTTATACTTTTTAGTTCCAGCACACTTGGGATCTAGCAGCGAAATCTAGCGGTAAAACCAGCCTCGTGTGCAGCGGCTTTTATGGTATTAGTTAAGTAGTAATATTCAACTGAATGTACCAGTTCGATCAAATATTTGAATTTTATGAACTTTATTCGACCTAGCCATTGTAGGTTGTGAGTCATTCAGACTCAATTAATCGTAGCTACGACGAAACAGTCCAGTGTCGGTCTGGGATCTAAAAAATTGCCGCGGAAAATTGTCAAACGCCTCTACGAGATCGCGTAATTAAGAAGATAAAATTCGGACCGGACTGGACCCGACCACGGAGGACTGGCGGCCTACCGGGAAAAGTCCCGGTATTTCCTGAGGCCAGACCGACGCTGGAACAGTCGTAGCTGCACAGTCGTTATGTTAAACGTAATGGAAAGCCGCCGTCTTTAATAATAAAACTAAAAGAAATGTTGTAATTCACAATAGTTTTGATTAGATATTTTACCATTGATATTTAGACATGTAGTTAATTGATTACCAATTATAATTTTGTCTGTTTCAATTGTTCATCAATTAATTGAATTAATGTTGAACTATCAATCATGGGCGTAGCAAGAGGGGGAGCCAAGTGAGCCTGGCTCACCCTAGAACTCTCCTGGCCCACTCTAAAATATTCATTGTTCACGTACAAACAACAAGATAAATCTACACATTTTCTTTGTAGTGAAATTTCTCCATAAAGTCGTGTTGATCGATTTCGATTCTATGAACAGTTTTCAAATTATGTATACCTAAGTGGCAGCTGATAATGGTAGGTAGAGTTGAAAGTTTGGCCCTCTCTAGGTTAAAGTAGTTGCTACGCTTATGCTATTAATAATGAATAACTTAAAGAAATCAGGAAAAAATTTACCTTTTCCTAATAAAACATTGTCAATAACACCTACAGGCGATTCAAAAGCCAATACCCAAACAACGGCTACCATCAGTGAAAACATCAAATCACCCCAGAAGACGTACCACTGAATATAAAAAAATATTATTACATTTGATTGTATTAAACTCAAACTGAATAATTTTTTATATGATATACCTCATCTAAATTTGAAAAGTGTCCTGTAGATCTGGCAGCAGCAAGACGCATTTGTTGTAAGGTTATATGAACTAAATATATGCTATACGTAAATCGTCCCAGCACTTGAAACATCGGCAGCGATAAGATCCAATTCACGGGTCCTGGAAAATATTACAATAATCACTAATCATACGGATCATAATCAAAAGGTAAGCACTTCATAAATAACAAATCAAAGGCTTACTTCAATGACTGTTATTTTTTTACCCGACTACGGCGAAGCCAAAATGAAGGGTTATGAGTTTAGCAGTCTATGTATGTATGTTTGTATTTACGGATGTTCCACCGTAGCACCTAAGCTATTCATCCGATTTTGATAAATAAGGTGCCAATCGATTCGTTATTATGGTCCGGGTAACATAGGTTTAATTTATTTTTGAATTTTGGTCCCAGAGGGGAGCAAATTGAAAACAAATAAAAAATAAGTTCAATAAACTAATTTATTTAATTCAAAAACTAAAACCTGACTACTGAAAAGCATAAAACAAGAAAGTATTCTCATCTGAGTATAGCCGTGGTCGTATGCCATCTCATATATATGAGGCCCCTCTAGATGTATAGCGTGATGCACTTTGCCCTAGAGCTTATGATCGCTTACTACTGTTAAAATGTAATGTTTTGTTAGGGTTGGTGGCATATGACCACGGCTATCCTCAGATGAGAATATTTTCTTGTTTCATACTTTTCGAGTTTTAGTTTTTGAACTTATTTTTTATTCATCGCAAGAGTTATTTTTTAGGAATTTACCTCCATATCCGTGAGTACACGCAAAAACAATCCACGATAATGACATACACCAAGCGACTCGATAAAAACCAATAAATAAAACACTGAACCAAAGTTTATTAACGTAGCCATCCTGCATTGACGAATACGGCCCAAATATCACGTATAGCGCCACAACTGTTGACAACGTCCATAGAAGCGTTGACCAAAACTAAAAATCACGCAACTGAATTAATGAATCACACACTATGACAGTTCTGCCATTATCAATAATTACCAAATTTATTGTTATCTTTTTGCCTCGAGTATAAAATAAGGCATAGCCAAGACACAGTCCGACTAACCAGGCACCAGCACGGGCATGAGTTTTTTGATAATAAACGTCAAGCGCATTTCTATAACAGATAAGTTTCAATTAATTAGCGCTCTTAATCCAGGAATCTATTTCTTCTTTCAAAAGTAAAAATGCTACCGATTACATAATTTATGACGTCATAATCGATTCAAACCGCACAGCTATTTTTCATGCCAATGGCAGCAAATCAGACTACTAAAAAATGAAAATCGGTGTACCACAAGGAAGTAATCTTGGACCGTTGTTATTCAGTTGTTATGTTAATGATCTACCGTTTAACTGGCAAAGTAACAAAGTATGCGGATGATAACTTTGCTGATATCTGCAAATACAATAGAAAACCTACAAGGTAAAGCTGGAACAATCCTATAAGCAAGTTTTTAGAATGGTGTCAGCAGAACCAATTAATAATAAATATTGATAAAACTGCATGTTTGTTATTCAAAATGGCGATGTCAAATAACGATAAAGATACGTTTAAAATTACAATTAAAAATATACATCGAAAGAGATAATAATAACAAAATATATATAGGATTAGAAATAGACTAAATGGAAGGAACAGATATACTTCATATGCAAAAAACTTTTTAAAGCATGCGTTATATTAAATAGTTTACGGCATTGGCAGCACCATCTGTTGAACGTAACAGCAACACATGCAAACCAGACTGAGCCACAGCAACGAATGGTCGAGTAACACTTCGTGAGGGATACTCACAATTTTTGCTACTAATATGTTAGACTTCGGATAGGAGTTTATCTCAAACAACAATATATAACATCTTATTCAAATCTTTGATTAACGTCTGATTAGAACTCTTCAATAAATAAAATTATCAACCAATTTTTCAGACAATATAACAAAAAAAATATATTTTTTGGTTAATATATTGTCTGAAAAATTGGTCGATAATTTTATTTATTGAATAACATCTTATTATTAAATATTACTTACCCCTCGAATCCTATGTTAAAACCCATGGGCGGCAATTTGTACGAGTATCCTATGTACATCGGCACAGCTACGGATACAGCAACAAGACCAGACAGATATATCCAAGCGAAACGTTTGAAATACCAAATTGGCAACAGTATTAATGGAGAAATCCAATAGAGTTGCATGTCTACTGCTAAATACCATGCGACCCCAACACACTACAAATATTTCTAGATGATTGTAAATATTTTGATATTAATTATAGACGTACCCAGAGCCCTGCGATCAATAGGGGCCCCCTAGTTTCTGCCAGATCACCAAACGACAACCGATATTTATTTCGGGAAAATCAAACGATAATGACTGACTACAATACCTACTTGCTTATTAGCTTTTGCATTCGCGAAACTACTCTACTCTCGCCCGAAAATCAGTCTTTCCGATTACAGCATGTTTAGGTAAATTTAAATAGATAGGTATATAAAAATACTATTTAAGTACAATGCTTCAAGAGAGATTAACCAGTTTGTCGCTTATGTCCATATAATGTGATATGCTCAAAAACATAGATTTTGATAAAAGTGATTAGTGATGTGCCGGATTATTAAAAATGTATATCCGCGGATACGGATCTGAATACGGATATTTGGTTTCAAGATCCACGGATACGGATACGGATCTTAACTTTCATAGAGTACGCGGCAGTATAAATATTGCACATCGACCTTTGGAAAGAGACTATCTGTTATGGGAAAAAGTTATTGACGTCTTTAAGAGTTAACTCTCATAACAGATTGTCTCTTTCCAAAAATCGATGTGCAATATCTCATTATAAAGATAGTTTTTTAGTACTTTTGAGTTATGTACTATTGGTATGGTACTCACTACGATAAATTTTTGCAATATAAAGGTGCCAAATACGATTTTAAGAAATAAAAAATAAACTGAATGGAATTTAACAGGCTTTTATTATTACCTAATCACCTATACATATATATAAAATTTCATCTATGAATTGAAAATTAATAAGGTAAAAGAACCGTAAAAGATCCGCCAAAAAACTAACGTATACGGATACGGATCTTTCTTCTCCCTCGGATATCCGCGGATACGGATACGGATATCCGGCACATCACTAGAAGTGATTAACAATTTTGCCCATCTCAAATGTAGAACGGTAAATCTTCAATCAACATAGATTTTTAAACATTAATCTGTCAATGCTAAAAGAGTTAATTTTGTGGATTATATTATAATATTATCTATTCATTTAATGTGGCTTTAAAGAAATAAAAATAAATCTAGAACCTTGCTTATCTACTTTCTTTATCTATTCTAACAGAATAGTGCTCTGTCAAGGTCATAGGGGCGCCATTATCCTATTGTGCCCAGGGCCTCCAATACGTCAAAGGCGGCCCTGGACATGAAAATCTACTGGTTACTATTTTTATTGTCTCACTTTATTTCCTAGTAGTTCTCCGCGAGTTCTTCACGACACCAGAAGCTAAACGCGTTTCCATGCTACGTTAACTTAAAACTTTACCATGTCTATCACGCGCGTGCGCCGACACTCGTGCGATGACGTCACAGATAAAACAAATCCTACGCGACTAACTCGTATTGTTAGTCCTATAGTTATAAGCGATTCAAATCTGACGCTATTTTGTAATAGCCTAGTCGGCGAGGAAGTAAAAACATTAAAAAGTGCATTATTCGGGCACAGGCGAGATTATTGTTGGAATCGCTTTGTTTTAGGGTGTAGTTCAACCCCCTAAGTTTGCTTACAAATTGTTGGTGTGCTTGATTTTATAATTGACAATTAGTGACGAAAATAGTGTTTTTTTCACTATTTCCTTTAATATCTCTGTTCCTCTTGACTCTTAGTATAGCATATGCATTGAGAAAGTTGTTTCTTATGAAATTTCCTAAAAAATGAGCACTGACAGAGGACGCTAAGTGCAATTGTTAACTTGCAAATAGCCCCGAAAGTTAAAAAAACACTTTTTATTTCACTATTTTTTTACTTAAAAATGACCGCACATAGATGGCTAAAAATTCTCAAAAATGATGTCTATGTTGACCCAAACATGCATGAATAATTTTAGCGTCATCGGTCAATTACTTCTCGAGTAATTAACGATCACTTTTTTTTTGTTTCCTTAAATGCAAATTGCGCCATTTTTTTCACAAACGGGTTTCGCTGGTCGGACCAAGCCAGAAAAATCACAAATTCATTCAACTTTAGTATCCCGTTGGAATTTTTGGAAAAAAATAATTCTAACCGATTTTATAACGATTTCTTTAGCGATACAAACGTATAAAACCATATAACTTTTCCAATATTCAATCGTTATAAAATCGGTTAGAATTAATTTTTTCTTGCCTGTAACACAAAACAGTTCGACCGGGTACCATTAAGCGAAGAGACAAAAATCAAGGTATACAAAATTTACTCACGGTGTCAGATTGTTCACTGTGTGGTAAATAATTTTGAAGATAAATTAACGTCTTCCACCAGCCTCTTTCGCAAGGTTCGCTTAGCATTTTTACTCTCGACGGCCAGTTAGGACCCGATCCCATATATCGGAAAATTGTCAGATGGAAAACTATGACTGCTGCAAGGGCCGGCGTTAAACTAAATATTAATAAAATATTTCAATATTAGTTAATTGCAAATATTATAAATTAATAAAGGTAGGTATACATGCAGTGATTTAAAAATACAGATTAAGGCCTTAAGGTTATTAAAATAGTAACAAAAAATTCTAGTCAATTGGGCGACGGAACCATTCCAACTTCAAAATTTTGACATTTGATATAGTATAATAAAGAAAATAAAATGACTGATATCACGTGAGGTGACGCGGGTAATGGCTAGTATTCAATATGACATTTGCTATTCGTTTCCATGGTTACCTACATAATTATGTTCCACGTCATGTAAAAATTAATCAAAGCATGCCTAACTAGTTTATATCTGTCAGATCTACAAAACAAAAGAACGGTTGATTTTTTTTTATTTTTAAAATATTTCCAAAACTATAAAGTTTAGAAAAAAATGTTTTAACAAAACTTTCTTGAAAAAATAAATATAATAATAAGCCGTTATGAAAAGTATACCATTATTATATGAAAAACAACGTTACAGCACATATCTTTTCTGTGCATGCACCGATTTTCCCCAAAAACAATTATATAGGGCTCTTCATATTTCATACCAAACGTCCTCTCAAAATTTGGTTTCAATCCGCTCAGCCGCTTGATCTGTATCGTGCTCACAAATTAACAGACGATCAGACGCACAGAGTTTTTCCAAAAATATGTTTTTTGGATTCGGGGAATCTCAAAACAAAAAAATATTGTAAAATTTAAAACACTTGTGGGTTGGAATGGTAATGAACGATATAAAAATAAGCCCAATCAAAACTTTAGTTTTTACATTACCTATATTTAATATTTTAATTAAAAAAAAATATTGCTTATTTAATCTCTATTTTTAAGCACTGTAGGTATATACCTATTAAAAATACTCAACTATTTCTTACCGAAGATATCGATGTAAATAAAACAAAATGATGTTAAAAGGAATTTTCTTTGACATGGATTTTAGAAATCCGTACATTAAGAGACACCCACTAAGCATAAAAAAGCTATCGACAGAAACACTACTTCCCAATAGTAGCATACTTATGATTTTTGTTGACCACTGAAAATATAATTACTATATAAATCTTCTTGGTTCCCGGGCATATAGGCCGTGGTTCATTGAAATTTCTACCTGACGTTTCATCTACAACGTCAGTAGAAATTATCATAGATGATGTGGTAAAGTGTCCTAATGGCCATATTCATAGAACACTATTAAAGATAGAAATCGTGGAACAAATTTATTCGTTACAATGAAATTTACTTTCAATTCGCCAACTAAATTATCAAGTAAAATAGTTATTTGAAGAATAAATACACACTGCATTATACTCCTTGGTATTTTTGTTGAATATTGTGACGTTCACTCAAAAATCCGACCGATGGCGTTAGTGTAAACGTCAAAAAAAGTTTCACAAAATAATAATGTATTATCCTAAGTCAATTGCACACAAAACTTCCACTAACTTTAATGTTTTACAACCACACACTTCACAAAAAGTTAATAAGCAACGAATAAATAAATTCACAAGAGCAACTGCAGCTATAATACTCCATGTTTATAGGTTAGGTATTATGACCTATATGGCGGCTATTATTATTTTCTCAGGCAAATTAATATTTATACCCGAAAATTTGGACAGAGTAAATTTATACCTGCAGTAAACATAATTATGCTTGATGAATTGAATTATCGCTATTTATTCGGAGGAATGAAACAAATGAACCGAATAAATAACTATACCTACTTACGTTTGAGAATATGGCCATAAGAGGCTCACAAGTAAGTGTGTTCTTTCTTTTATGCTCAGCGTGCTGGTGTTCTCTTCTCGGTCGTAGCTTGCTCTTCCAAGGACACCAGCACTGACTAAGATCGAGCAGAAAACACTAACACGCTGAACATAAAAGAAGACACTCGACGCACTTACCTATGAGCCGTCTAGAAGGACACTTCGCCCGCTACCACTATATTTACATTTAGGTCGAGTCAGCTTACTTTGAGTATATCAGCAGTATTGACAAGTGGTTCATCCATTGCAGTGGCATATCTGTGCGCCAACATAACCCACATCATGCTAAACCACCGCAACCCATGTAAGCAAGGCAACTGTTCGGGACTTTTATTTATTGCAACTAAACGTTTTCCGTTGGTTAATATCGAAAACGCTAACAAAATTGGATGCAACGTGGCTAAAAATAAAATAGTAGATTGCATAAGTATCGTGTCTACATCTTATAAAATAGCTGCTTTTCACTTCATTTTCAAAAC
Source organism: Xanthostigma xanthostigma (assembly GCA_963575645.1). Taxonomy (NCBI): domain Eukaryota; kingdom Metazoa; phylum Arthropoda; class Insecta; order Raphidioptera; family Raphidiidae; genus Xanthostigma; species Xanthostigma xanthostigma. The sequence goes on from OY754468.1 coordinate 23,658,919, forward strand.
TTTTGACAGTTCACATTTCAACAAACGTTGCTTCTAATAGTAGGTTATAAAAAACAGCTGACAGACAAGCAGTGATTTACTACGCGTGATCAGATTGCTTTACTTTACCGTCCTAGCCCATAATGAGTCACGTTACGTGCCGGCATACACGCATGCAAAGTATCTATTTTGTAGGGAGTAAGCAAATAAAAATATTACTGTCTATTTAGTTGAGGTTTTTTAGTTCCAAATTACTTTAATACTTACAGCGCTTATTTGTTTGCAGATATATATCGTACAGTGTGCTCGATATAATAAATATCAGAATAACAACTAAAAATCCTCTGCAACAAACCAACAATTAATAATATGTATATATCGTAGGCATAATGCAACATTAGACTTTTTACAAAATGTCTAAAATGTCGGCAAAACGCAAGCGAACAATGCAATTTTCGTTATGACGATACTTATTCAGGCAAATTGACAAAATTCCGGCAAAACGTGAACAGAAGAACACGTGTATCTCGTTCTGACGCATTTTCGGGCATTTTACAATTTGCCAACAGCGATGTAGTCAAAACGCACTTTACTGATACAGTTCGCGCCGTCTCTGGTTCGCGCCAAACAACTGTACCACAGGACATGGTAGGAGGGATGAAATGCTATTTGCTTTAAAAAACAAATATAACATTTCCAGAAGAGCGATCGAAATTTTCATTTCACTATGCAAGGAGTGTCAGCTTAAACCCCACAAGGGATTACTTAGCTGTGCGTCTAATTCTTTCTAAAGATTTTAATGTTCGTGCAAAATAGACTTGATAGATTTCCACTCTGCATCCGATGGGAAATATAAATGGCTTCTCAACTATCAAGATCATGCCACAAAATGTTTGTATCTACGCCCTTTACAAAGCAAACGTACTGCGGAGGTGGCTTTAGAATTGTTTATTTAGATTTATGTAATAAATAAGTGTATTGTTTCTTGTGTCATTGTGTCAATTTATTACTTACCTGGTGCCTTTCCACCTAATTTTATTATTTCGTTCTCCCGCTCACGTTTTGACTACATCGCTGTTGGCAAATTGTAAAATACCTGAAAATAATGCGTCAGAATGAGATACACGTTCTTCTGCTCACATTTTACCGGCATTTAATCAATTTGCCTGAATTGGTATAGTCATAAGGAAACTGTATTGTTCGCTCGCGTTTTGCCGACTTTTTATAAAATCCCTAGATATTTTATAAAAAGCTTAATTTTGCATTATGCCTACGACATGTACAAACAAAAAAAATACAGTAATAATTAATAGATAACTATACTTATGACTACATTCGCAGTCGATTTTGTCAGAAATCTAATTTTTAACTCGACCGATGACCGCAGGCTGATAGAAGTATACAATGCTTAAAGATTGAGTCACTAGAGAGTGTAACAAGTCTTATCCAAATCGGTTCAGTCGTTTGCGTCTTATGCTTGAACAAACAGACAGACTCAAAAACAAAATTTTTGGAAACATATTTTTCCGTTTAGGTATCATACTCAAAAACCTTGAAAAACACGCATAAAAAGCAAAAATAATGACCACACATTTTTGAGAATTATAAGGCTTGCCGTACATGGAACTGCTTCAAGCAGTCGAAACTGAGTCATGTATTGTCTATTGAGATGCTACAAAATATAATCATAGAAATATTCGAATGGCTGCTTGAAGCAGTCCATGTACTGCAGGCCTAACCCGTCGAAATCTTAACTTTGATTATTTTTCACCATAACGACTTTCTTTCACTCCTATCACTCTAAAATAAAAATCAATTATTACTATGGCGACTACTCAATTCTTTCCGTTTACTATTATTTATTAGATTTTTTTTTTTCTTATACCCGTGAATCGCATGAACTTTCAAAATGAAAATAATACAAGTGTGGTCTAAATTCGTGATTTATTGCAATTACGATTAAATAGCTTAGTACCTACTAAATATTATTTAAAAAAAAAAAAACACACAACAAAATAAGCGTACATAAAACCCCAATCGGCCGGTCTTAATTTTGGTTTAATACTTTCTGCAGTCTGGCAATCCGATTCAGTAACAGTTATTTTAAAGGCACTGTTATCTTCAAATAAATAACTTTGAGAAAAGTTTTGAATTTGTTCAGCCGAACATGCATCCGGAATACAAATGGACCATTTGAAGTTAATGGATTTGCCAATTTCACGAACCTGGTTTCCACTTCTAGCATGAAATTTCTAAAACATTCATGTAACATTTATTTATAACAAAATAAGAATGAATTTTTAATTTTTAACAAAAAAATAGTATATTACATCACAAGGGCCGAAAGTTTGATATTCTTGCACTGCGCGCCATGATGCCCAAGGCGAAGAAGATTATCAGACTTTCGTCCAGTGTGGTGTATATTATTTTTCCTCATATCTCGGTCGCAAGTACGCTTATTAAATACATTAATTAATTACATAAAAACACAGATAAATTCCAAGCAAGCAACTTTGAGGTTATACGTAAAAACACGAATCACAGTTGTTAGCGACTATTAGCTAAAATGTAATAGGATTGCTATGGAAACGACATCTAAACAACAGTTGATAAGTTTTTTTTCTTAACTGCCGCCCGAACGTACAAACTTCCCGCATTGGCGCGTGTAATCCCACCAATGCGTAAATGTTAGACTTTCTGCCTTATAATTGATGCCGAAAGTGTGTACTTTCGATCGAGTTATGAATAAAACATAATTTTTTTTATTTATTAAATAATATTTTGTTTAACCTCGCTAAAAATAGATCCGTTTATTGACAAACTAGAATAACAGTGCTTGCCGCTGATTGTAATATTGTTCACGATTACATTATTGATGCTCAGACATTGATCAAAAGCCCCCAGCTCACGTGTATTTCCCGATAAAATACCGGATTGTATTTTTGATGATGCGTCGAACACTGAAATTAAAAAAAAATGTCAAATATAAACCGAAATATAAAACAGATTCATACGTACAGACATCTTTTAATACATTTCCGTATTTATATAAAAGGTTTGGAATTTTCAATAAATGGAGTTTTTTTTTAGCAAACAGGAAATATTCACACTGTGAACTAGAGAGACATGTAACGATTCAAAACTTTTATATTACATTGTACGTAGTTTAGAGGTAATAATTAGAATTGGGTATTTACTGTACTTGTCTATTTGTTTTGTCACGGCGCGTGTCAATTTTGGTTTTGGCATGTTGAACGACGCAGTGAAATAAAGAAAAAAATATGTTTTTGGTCTGAAAAAAGGCAGTAGGTTTTAAAAGGTTGAAATAGAATGTATTAAAATAAGCTGTGAAAAAGTGTTGAAATATTTCCTTTAAACCACATCAGGGAGAATCTGGAGTACTTGGTGATCTACCGATCCAAATTTCTTTTTGCATGTGTCGTTTAATTGATTATTTTTCACTTTGTCAATCCCAATCACATTAAGATATCAGAAATTTTCTGTGTGTACATTCTAAGATATCTTGTTAACAACAATTTTATAATAAAACATTCAAAATAAATATTTTAAATTGTTTATTAATTTTATTAAAATTTATTTTAAATTATATTACGAGACGATTACGTGAGCTTATCCGAAAAAGTCCAAAGCTAATCGTTTCATTTGGCGCCCGAAAAAAGACTGGACCTTGGAAATTATCCAGACTAACACCAACTGACATTTTGGACATTTCAATAATAATATCAATAATTATTATTAAATCAATATCAATCAATTAACTATAAATCGATGTGTTTATATATTATAAAATTTAAGTTATTAAAATGACTACAAAAAGTGAAAAAAAAAGATCGTGCAAAACAAATTCAGGACAAATACCAGCAACTACTAACTAAATGATTTGTTAAGAGATGAGGATAATAAATATTGTGTCGATTGCGATACAAAAGGTCCTAGTTGGGCATTGTGGAACATAGGTGTGTTTTTATGTATAAGATGTGCAGGAATACATAGAAATCTCGGCGTTCATATTTTGAAAGTAAAATCAGTGAATCTGGATACATGGACATATATTATCTCAACAGATGGGCAACAGTCGTGTTTGGGCTGTTTACGAAGCAAATTTGCCCGACCATTTCTGGCGTTCTCAGAACGATTCTAGTTTAGAGTCATTTGTGCGCGCGAAATATGAACATAAATAGTATATCGCCAGAGAATGGGTGCCTCCGGCACTGCCAAAAGTAAATTGGGATAAAGAAGACGACAAATCCAGTGTCGAAAACGCGAAAGTTCAAAGCGAAGAAGAAAGTTTCTTTAATCAACCGACTCCGACCGAAAAAGAAGAGACGAAATTAACTGAAGATAGCATATTGGCATTATACGGCAATGCTCCGATGCAACAAACCACATTTCAAGCAAATTACGCTCCGACAGGGGCAATTCCTGGCTTTCAAGTTCAGCAACAAGCATTTCAAGTTCCAGTTTATCCGACAAACTTGCAAGCTTCCTCGCAACCGCAGCAAGCTTTTCAAAACCAATCGACATTTGTTTCGCCGCCTCAGAATCAATTTGTGATGGCTCAACAAACGATGCAATCTCAAAACTTCGCTCCTAATACGGGCGCAGCAGTGCCTAATCCCTTTTACGCTAATCAACAAGCCCTGCAACAACAGTAACTAAGTAGATAGTCAATTGTTTGTGTAAATGTGCATTCTTATCGGATGCATAAAGAATTTAAAGCGGAATTATGGACAGTCATAGTTCATAATTAAATTTTACTATGACGCGCTATAACTGTGCATAAATTGTGATATGATTTAGTTAAATTTTGTCTTTGAACATCTAAATGCACAGATCTTTATTTTATACTTTGCAGTAAATATAAACACAATTGTTTTTTTTTAATAGTTGAAAATTCTTCGAACATTTTATATTGTTTTCAGTTGAAAAGATTGATTAACTAATTTTTTTTTAATTGTTTTGAAATTTTTATGTTTTTTTTTTAATATTTTATATAGTACGTGTAAACGAAGATTAGTATTTTATTCAATGTGGTAAATCTTCGTAAAATTCCAGGTAGTACCTACATAATTCACATTTATTTAAGCGGTTCATCCTCCATGCATTTCTTTATTCTAAAATTGTTCGTATGAACCGCTGGGGGGGCTATGTGACGATTCAAAACTTTTATATTACATTGTACGTAGTTTAGAGGTAATAATTAGAATTGGGTATTTACTGTACTTGTCTATTTGTTTTGTCACGGCGCGTGTCAATTTTGGTTTTGGCATGTTGAACGACGCAGTGAAATAAAGAAAAAAATATGTTTTTGGTCTGAAAAAAGGCAGTAGGTTTTAAAAGGTTGAAATAGAATGTATTAAAATAAGCTGTGAAAAAGTGTTGAAATATTTCCTTTAAACCACATCAGGGAGAATCTGGAGTACTTGGTGATCTACCGATCCAAATTTCTTTTTGCATGTGTCGTTTAATTGATTATTTTTCACTTTGTCAATCCCAATCACATTAAGATATCAGAAATTTTCTGTGTGTACATTCTAAGATATCTTGTTAACAACAATTTTATAATAAAACATTCAAAATAAATATTTTAAATTGTTTATTAATTTTATTAAAATTTATTTTAAATTATATTACGAGACGATTACGTGAGCTTATCCGAAAAAGTCCAAAGCTAATCGTTTCATTTGGCGCCCGAAAAAAGACTGGACCTTGGAAATTATCCAGACTAACACCAACTGACATTTTGGACATTTCAATAATAATATCAATAATTATTATTAAATCAATATCAATCAATTAACTATAAATCGATGTGTTTATATATTATAAAATTTAAGTTATTAAAATGACTACAAAAAGTGAAAAAAAAAGATCGTGCAAAACAAATTCAGGACAAATACCAGCAACTACTAACTAAATGATTTGTTAAGAGATGAGGATAATAAATATTGTGTCGATTGCGATACAAAAGGTCCTAGTTGGGCATTGTGGAACATAGGTGTGTTTTTATGTATAAGATGTGCAGGAATACATAGAAATCTCGGCGTTCATATTTTGAAAGTAAAATCAGTGAATCTGGATACATGGACATATATTATCTCAACAGATGGGCAACAGTCGTGTTTGGGCTGTTTACGAAGCAAATTTGCCCGACCATTTCTGGCGTTCTCAGAACGATTCTAGTTTAGAGTCATTTGTGCGCGCGAAATATGAACATAAATAGTATATCGCCAGAGAATGGGTGCCTCCGGCACTGCCAAAAGTAAATTGGGATAAAGAAGACGACAAATCCAGTGTCGAAAACGCGAAAGTTCAAAGCGAAGAAGAAAGTTTCTTTAATCAACCGACTCCGACCGAAAAAGAAGAGACGAAATTAACTGAAGATAGCATATTGGCATTATACGGCAATGCTCCGATGCAACAAACCACATTTCAAGCAAATTACGCTCCGACAGGGGCAATTCCTGGCTTTCAAGTTCAGCAACAAGCATTTCAAGTTCCAGTTTATCCGACAAACTTGCAAGCTTCCTCGCAACCGCAGCAAGCTTTTCAAAACCAATCGACATTTGTTTCGCCGCCTCAGAATCAATTTGTGATGGCTCAACAAACGATGCAATCTCAAAACTTCGCTCCTAATACGGGCGCAGCAGTGCCTAATCCCTTTTACGCTAATCAACAAGCCCTGCAACAACAGTAACTAAGTAGATAGTCAATTGTTTGTGTAAATGTGCATTCTTATCGGATGCATAAAGAATTTAAAGCGGAATTATGGACAGTCATAGTTCATAATTAAATTTTACTATGACGCGCTATAACTGTGCATAAATTGTGATATGATTTATGTAGTTAAATTTTGTCTTTGAACATCTAAATGCACAGATCTTTATTTTATACTTTGCAGTAAATATAAACACAATTGTTTTTTTTTAATAGTTGAAAATTCTTCGAACATTTTATATTGTTTTCAGTTGAAAAGATTGATTAACTAATTTTTTTTTAATTGTTTTGAAATTTTTATGTTTTTTTTTTAATATTTTATATAGTACGTGTAAACGAAGATTAGTATTTTATTCAATGTGGTAAATCTTCGTAAAATTCCAGGTAGTACCTACATAATTCACATTTATTTAAGCGGTTCATCCTCCATGCATTTCTTTATTCTAAAATTGTTCGTATGAACCGCTGGGGGGGCTATGTAACGATTCAAAACTTTTATATTACATTGTACGTAGTTTAGAGGTAATAATTAGAATTGGGTATTTACTGTACTTGTCTATTTGTTTTGTCACGGCGCGTGTCAATTTTGGTTTTGGCATGTTGAACGACGCAGTGAAATAAAGAAAAAAATATGTTTTTGGTCTGAAAAAAGGCAGTAGGTTTTAAAAGGTTGAAATAGAATGTATTAAAATAAGCTGTGAAAAAGTGTTGAAATATTTCCTTTAAACCACATCAGGGAGAATCTGGAGTACTTGGTGATCTACCGATCCAAATTTCTTTTTGCATGTGTCGTTTAATTGATTATTTTTCACTTTGTCAATCCCAATCACATTAAGATATCAGAAATTTTCTGTGTGTACATTCTAAGATATCTTGTTAACAACAATTTTATAATAAAACATTCAAAATAAATATTTTAAATTGTTTATTAATTTTATTAAAATTTATTTTAAATTATATTACGAGACGATTACGTGAGCTTATCCGAAAAAGTCCGAAGCTAATCGTTTCAGACAATTATGCTTTATATACCTATGCTCTGTGTTTTTTGTGAATAAAATTCTGCCTGTTATGCATCATAGATTAAAATAAATTTATTATCCGAAACAGCAGGATACGTCAATTAATTACATTAAAAAATATATCAGGCAAATTGATTCAGCAGAGTATAAACAAGCTTTAATTAACAATGACTTTAGCTCTCTTTTAAATTTGGGAAATGGTAATGTCTTCATGTCATGTAGTATTTTAAAGCAGGGGTGTCAGACTGATTTTTCTAAAGGGCCATTTATAAGATTTAGGGTGTGTTAGCGGGCCAGACTATAAATTAAAAACTAAACCACATACTAAATTAAAATCTTTATTTAGTTTAAATCAATAGGTAATAAAAAGGGTAAATTATCTTGAGCTTGAGGATCCAAACCTGAGGTCTCATGTTTTTGATAAGCCCAATAATTTTAGGTGTCATGTTTCAGGTAGTTATTTTCAGAATGGATTATAATCCTCACTAGATAGATTCTGGTCGCGGGCCGTATTGAGATGACTTGAAGGCGAGATGTGACCCGCGGGCCGTATCTTTGACATCACTGTTTTAAAGCAGAGTATTCAAGGCTATTTCGAAAAAGGCTAAGGTTAGGTTATGAATAACGTGATCATACGTCCCGCTTTTAAGCTAAGTGTCCTGCTGTCCCCAAATTACGTTAAAATGTCCCGCTTTGACAAAACAAATACGTAGTATCAAGCAAGTCCCGTCGCCCGCACGTGCATAGTCAATGTTACTTTATATCTTAAAAAGCGGCACCTAAAAGCAGTTAGATTAAGAAAAAAAAACGGCAAATTTAATACAAAAGTATATACAGTATGTAAACACGTAAGGTGCACATAGGGAAATTAACATTGGGAAAAAATTACTGGATCAGAGTGAGCCTTGAAATCTTGTTTTTCAATTTGACAGATAATATTCTTTTGCAAAATGAATGTGTATACTACCGAAGAAAATATTCAAATGATTACAACATAATCGGACTTTTTTTTATTAATGGGACATTAAATTCCCAAAAATACTTAAATATGGTGCGAGATCAAATATCTCAGCCTATTCGTGTTGAACCTAAAGACATTTGGGTCACTGATTTACCAACGCGCATACGTCATACCAGTCAGACAATTTTTGAATGAAATGTTTCCAAACAGATGGAGCTGTTTTTTTTTTTGTTTTATTTTTGTACAAAAAATTTAAAATAATGATTTATAAGAGCGTTTTATTATTAAAAAAGCCAAGTAAAATAAAAATAAATCAAAATAAAATAGAAATCCTCAAGATTACCACGGTAATTCAATAGAAATAACAATTAATGCAGCCATGGCTAACTCTGATCTAAGTATTTTTTCCCAATGCTAATTTCCCTATGTGCACCTTACGCGTTTACATACTGTATAAATTACTTTAATGCTTGCACAAAATCGTTGCTTATAATCAGTTTAGAAAGGTCCAGATTCAGTCTCACTAACAAAGTCGTCATACTTTGTTGATATGTCATTTCAATTAACAATAATAATTAATTTAAGAGTGTCCCGCCCTGAGAAAAAAAGATAAATGGTCACGTTTCTTATAAACCTTTAGTGCTATAAAATGTAGACCAGTGGTTCCCAAAGTGGTCCCTACGGACCCCAAGGGGTCCCTGGGATCATTCAGGGGGTCCCCGAAAAATTAAAATCGATTTTGGGGTCTCTGAACAACGTCAGGGGGTCAGCGTAAGGTTTAATATAAAATAAAAAAATTGTGACACATTTTTGTTAACACAAAAAATTGGTTGTCTGTAAAGTCGATTTACGGACGATAGTTTTACGTGATAACGTATTCCGCTCGAATATCATATTTAATAATACATTACTGCGCTCTCGCTTGCACGCACAGGGTCAGGCGGAACGTTACACTTTTCGGAACGTTACACTTTTCGGAACGTTACACTTTTTCGTGCGTGCAGCTGGTGTTTCATCAATTTATAAGACGTTATCACGTCAAAAAAGAAAGCGACTAGAAATTAGTACTCGTGGAGATTTGCGGTTGCTACTCACAAACATTGAGCCGGACATAAATACACTCATAACATCCCATCAGATTCATACAAGTCATTAATTTAGTTTGTATTTGAAAACAAAAGTTATAATTTCAATAATTACCTCAAGAAAATGTTTCAAGACATCAAAGTTAAATTTTTAATTTTTCTATTATGCATTTATGTAGTTTTTTACCCAGGGTCCGTGGGAAAGTTTTGACTATGAAAGGAGGTTCGTGGGCAAGTTTTGACTATGAAAAGGGGTCCGTAGGTCAAAAGAGTTTGGGAACCACTGATGTAGACGATATTGCCAGTAGGTACCTACATATTATGGCATTCATATTATATAAAAACATAAATCGATACATACTTTTATAGGCCCATATATTTTGTGATTCCAAAGACATTAGCGCTTGAAGATACTGCCCAATCTGTTGACTGCATTTTTCATCAAATATTTCATAGGAATTTAATGTATAAAAATTTGTGATTTTGTTTAAAATACCAACAAAATCAGACGCTTTCTCTAAGCTGTTCACATATTTTACAGAAGTGAGTGAAATTAAAATTATAATTATATTGTTTTTTAACATTTTCATTAGTTTATAATGTATTATACTATAAATAGTTTACTAATTTTACAATTAATTGGAAAAATTCAATCACAATTTTATTGTATGCTGAATGAGTTAAGTCTTTATTATTATTTAGAATAATTACTTTAAAACACACACCTAAAAAACAACGATTAAAAATTATTGTTTATATATTATACAAAAATACAAAAAGTATCAGATTACTTATCTACAATATTGTTTTTGCAAGAGGCCATGAAAATTATTGCTGTGGTATTTATTCATATCGATACATTGTTATCGTAGTATTCAACAATTACCTGCAGTAGCTGAAAGCGATTAGTTAATGTTATGAAATAAATTAATTTCTAAAAATTTAGTTTTCGTAATCATTAGTTTTGTCACAATAACAATTAGTTATTTATATATATAATTTATCAAAATTTACGAAAATTATAAATACATTATAAATTCATTATTATTTTGATAACTCTTTATAGGTCAAGTAGGTCTAGTAGGTAATTTATCAAATAAGTATATTAAATTTTTCAAAAAATATGCAAATAATATACAAAGAATTTTAATGTTCACTCTAAGGATTTTACAAGATGGTGCAATATTTTGTAATGGTTCTATACAAAAACTAATTCACTTCATAAAAAATACCAATTTTTTAGTTTGTGCTTTCATATTTTCTTCTTCTTTCAGAATTGAATTTATTGTTTCTTCAAGCAGATAATTTTTGACTGCCTCTCACCGTCGATCGCGCGTAAAGGAGTTTCAATGTTTCAATGTTTTCCATGATATATAACTGGTTTTCCAGTAATAAATTGGTATTAAACACAGACAAAACTAAACTTTTATTGTTTAAAACTAAACAAAGTAACGTCAAAACCCCTGATTGTTTATACCTTAATAATATCAAAGTTCCTTTTTCCGCTGATGTTAATTTTCTGGGCATTTGTATTGATCGGCATATCAAATGGTGCACGCATATTGATTCGTTGGCGGGGCAACTTGGTAGGTGCATATACGCTATACGTCATATATCAAAATTTGCTAATTACGAAACTGTTAGAACTATGTATTTTGGAAATTTTTATTCTAAAATGAAATATGGAATTATTTTTTGGGGAGCGGTAAACATTGAGTTGATTTTTAAAGCTCAGAAAAGTTGCATCCGTATCTTAGCTAAATTAAATGCCAGAGAGACGTGTAGAGAATCTTTTTCTGCCCATGGGCTCTTAACTCTGCATTGCGTTTACATTTACGAGTGTGTTTGTTTTGTAAAAGAACATTTTAAATATTTTGCTTGTCATCAAATGTTACATGCACATAATACTAGAGGAAACAGCGACTTTCGGGTGCCGGATCACTCTTTAACTACTTTTGAAAAAGGAGCACTATATAACTGTGTTAAATTCTATAACCATTTGTCACAAGATACAAAATCATTGCCACTTCTAGCATTTAAAAAGAAGTTAAAGAGTCATCTGGTAAACGGTGAATTCTATAATTTTAATGAATTTTTTAATCATGAAATTTAAATGTAAACACTATTCAATTGTCATATACCCTGTGTCAATGTGACCAATAAATTATTATTATTATTATTAATTCACAACGCTCCGTTTAGTTATGGCGTTACTATGAACGAAATCTGAGATACGTTCCGCTGCTATCTATTATTATAGGATATAGGTACAGTGTGGCCTGGACGCATATATCTATTAATTAACTATATGAATTATTGCCTATCCACTCAATGTGCGGTGAGTGAACGCAACAAAGCGTATTGAAAATATATCTGCGTCTCTTTCTTCGATGTAATTCCCTGATTTCTCCGATGATAGGATTGGTTGATGTACTTGCATTCAATCTGAATAAAGTATCTTTGTTTCAAAAACTTTGCCTTTTTCTATGACGTTAACATGGGCGTACCCAGCTTTTGGCCCAAGAGGGGGCTTATTAGAAATTTCTTAAGCCGGGTCCCCCGTGCTTGTTTTGCTTACGGCGTAAAAAAATATGCTTGACCCTAATAGTTCGATTGCGATTTTATTCCTATGCTCAGTATAGAATAAAAGTATATACCTGGACGCGACGCGACGCGACGTGCATGCGACGTGTGTATCAGATAAGTTCGTGTATTGCAGTTTGAAAGGTAGCTTATTCCGGGTATTAAAAGCTTACATTTAGAAATGCTGCACAGACTTGAATGTTGCATGTTGTGACCACAAAGCAATGTTGCTTATGTGAAACAAAGTTAAAACACTAACATCGATACCAGTGACGTAAGTATACCGTTTGAGGCCCGTGGCAAATTTTACTAATGGCCATATTCACCAAACGTAAGTAGTTATTTATTCGGTCGATTTGTTCGTCAGGTAGCTATTCCTCCGAATGAATAGCGACAATTCAATTCACCAAACAGAGTTATGTTTACTGCAGGTATAAATCTATTTTGTCTTCTTCCATAAATATGTATTCGCCTGATAAAATAATAATGGCCGCAACATATATAGGTAATACCTAATTAATAAACGTAGAGTATTATATCTACAGTTGCTCTTGTGAATTTGTTTATGTGTTATTTATTAGCCTTTTGTGAATTGTATAGTTGTAAAACATTAAAGTTAGTGGAAGTTTTGTGTGCAATTGGGTTACGATAAAACACTATTATTACTTGTGAAACTTTTTTTTGACGTTTACACTAACGCCATCGATTGGATTTTTGGCTGAACGTCAAAATATTCAACAAAAAGAGCAAGGCGTATAGTGCAGTGTATATTTATTCTACAAGTAACTAGATAAATTGCTTGGCGAATTGAAGGTAAATTTTATTTGAAGGAATAAATTTCTATCTTTAATAGGGTTCGGTGAATATACGCATAAATATAATAATAAATGTTAGGATTCTCTGGTGCTCATGACCATCTCGGACCGAAGGCTCCCTCCTGTCGAAGGCCCTTGGCATTTTTCCCGCCCTGCCACCCTATTACTACGCCACTGATCGATACTAAATCTAAATATTGAGCTTGTTAAAAACCAGCCGGGAAATTTCATGAGTCTTAGAATTTACAAAATAATTAAAAAAAAAAAGTTTAAGTCATTGAGAGACGCCTGGCAGATGTGAAAATAAATTTAAACTTGCCAAATGCAACTTTAAATTACAAAGCCCTATGGAACACTTCCTAAAGCCCTATGGTCACGCTAATAACACTTCATAAACCCCTATGGATACTCTACGGACACTTTATAAAGCCCTGTGGATACTGGAACTTTATATTACTAGCAGGGCCGCTTAAATGACTATTCTAGTAGGTACCTATTAACTAACAAATCGCAGTTAGATGTCGCCGTCCACAAAAGACATGTTTCAATGCAACTATACACACAGCAAACGTTACGCGCTGTCATCTAACGAACTTCTAGGAACTAAATTAAACGTAACAAGACGTGTCATTAACAGCGTCGACCGTCATACTTTTACTTCCATCCAAACGTGCCATTATATGTTTCACATTCAATTTTTTTATAAATATATACCTAGAGTATAGATTTTAGATAAAATATAAATTCAATTTTTTACAATATTTTGAAGTTGGGTTTGTCACACCTAGTGATGTGGGGAGGAAAATTTTCCACGGAAAACTTTCCAAAATGGAACGGAAAATATTCAATGTCAAAAATGCAATTTTTTAGTGATTTTTTTATATATGACATATTTGAACATTCCATATTTTCTTTTATTACTTAATTTCTATACCATTTAAACAAAAACTAAGGTTACAATTTCTAACTTCATAATGCACATGAATAAAGTTTGATTCTGTTACTTAAGATTGTCATATTGTTTTATTTGGAACTCATAACAAATCAATTCATCCTATTTGATATTAAAAGAGCACTCAGAAAAATAGTCACTCATTTCGCTTGTTATTTCATAAACAAAGTAATGAGGTAGTGGCAGAGGCCAAAAGATGACACAACTGTACTGGCTGCTGCAGTTATAAAGGAAATTCCCCTCACGTATACAGCACTAGATTGGAATAAAAAAAATTTATTCTGATGCTCTCTTTTAGGAATAATTATTGTTTTTTGTTGGAAGGGGAAAACTCAAAAGGACATCACATCCAGAGTTGATGAAGATACTCTAGTTTTGTTTACTTGTAGCTTCTAGTGAACGAGAGTTTAATTTTACAGTACATTTTTAATTTAGTGGCTTAAAAAATATTTCAGAAAATTTTCTATTTCAAAACTTTCCGGAAAACCAACAACTTTGGTCACACCCCCCTTAACACCTGAATAACAGCGAGTTAGTCTTATTTCATCAATGATCTGACATAAGCAACTTTTCCTTGTGACCACAGATATGTACAAAGTGCAAATGGATACTGCACGTGGTGGGATGCATCAAATGTACTCTCGTGCCGGGCTGTCTACTTTGTCGGATTAGTTCTGATTGATTCGTTTAATAGACACGTTCATTTAACACGCGAAACAGACAACAACTTGTATAGAAATTAAACAAACTGCCCTTTCGGAAGGTTTTGAAGTCCGTGTATCCAAAGGGTCGTATATGCCTCATCTAAATCAAATACAGTAGAAACTCTATAATTCGAACCTCAGGAAATATCCTGAAAGTTTCGAGTTATGATGTTTTTGACTTATCGAGAACTTTACTATTTCGAGTTAAGGAAAAAATTCCAGCCAATTGGGCGACGGGACCATTCCAACAAAATTGACACTTGATATAATATAATAAAAAAATAAAATTTCTGATATCGCGTGAGGTGACGCGGGTAATGGCTAGTATTAAATATGACATTTGCTATTCGTTGCCACGGTTACCTACATAATATCAAATCTTTGATTAACGTCTGAATAGAACTCTTCAAGTAAATAAAATTGTCGACCAATTTTTCTCAGACCATACGATATATTGACAAAAATGATAAAAATACAAATCAATATAACATAAAATGACGTTTCGATCCGGATTTGGATCTTCTTCAGAAAAATCTAAAAATATAAAAATTAATTAGTATTAAATTATTAATTATTATTTATTTACAACGAATGATGAAGTTTGAAAAAAACCTACTTAATATGTTCACGTCATGTAAAAATTAATCAAAGCATGCTTAACTAGTTTATTTCTGACAGACCTACAAAACAAAAGAACAGATAACAACTGTCTTAAAAAAATAAACAAAATAATTAGCCGTTATGAAAAGTATACCGTTATTATACAAACAAACACCGTTATAGCATATATCTGTTCTGCGCATGCGCCGATTTTCCCCCAAAACAATAGGGCTCTTCATATTTGCATACCAAACATCCTCCCAAAATTTGGATTCAATCCGTTCATCCGTTTGACCTGTATCGTGCTCACAGACAAACAGACTAACAGATGCAGTTTTTTCTGAAAATATGTTTTTTGAATTCGGGGGACCTCAAAACGAAAAGATATTGCAAAATTTTTGAAAAGTGATTTTTGACCTAATCTAGTACCATTCCCCACTTGTAGGTTGGAATGGTAATTCCCCATTTGGGGGTTGGAATGGTAGAATTTGACTTACAGAGGACATTAAATGTAAAACTCGATTCGAGATTAGATTTCGCGAGTTTGGGATATATGTATTCACAGGTAGGGAAATTATATTTAGTTCAAAGCTATGTTTTTAGATTCTAACCTTCAAAAGAAAATAAAATCCAGTACGACCCATTCCAAAAATAACTTAATAATGGGGACATTGTGTCCTTGTCAACCCTTGTTTAAAATATTTTATCGATTGATGTGTTATAATAACGACCCTTCAATGAGATTAGAATTGGGGTCTGGGGATGTAACATTTCATTGGGACTGCGATAAAGTGACAAAATGTACATTGTATGTAATTAATATGTATATTATGCATATTTAAAAATTACAAAAACAGGACTAATTTTAATTCATGAAATGCAATTGCTTTAGTGATTGCAATCTATAGTCTCCCTTTATTAACGTTGCTTCATTTGAATAAATATAAATACCAAATCAACCAAAACTGAACTTCATTAACAAAAAAAAAAAATAATACGAAATTATAAGGTTCGTTAACCACGGCTTGTTATTTTATTTATTACTAGCGGCCCTGTCTGGCTTTATTCAAGTTTAAGATTTCCACCGTTTTTTCGTCGACTTACGTTGCAAAATTGATATCCACGAAAAGCGCTTAAATGGGTATACGCTGGGAAAGTATCTTTGACATGTGATCTTTAGACCATCTCGTGTTTGATTTTTTAAAATCTGGTTCAGTCAAAACTTACAAACACATGAAAACCAGCTTTATTCTTAACCATAAAAAAATATTACAGACAATGTCAGTAAAAAAATACATAAATGATATGCATTTTTTATTTCAAGAATTTTTAAATCTTATTTTTGTAAACAAAATAACAATTATGATATTTTAATAATGATTACAGACGTAAAATAAAATTTAATTACCCTTGACGACGTACTGCTGCAGTCCATTTTTTTCCTCTCTAATTCATAAGAAAATCCAGGATACCGGTGGAATTGTAATTCTGGATGTTTAGTTGCTGTATCTTTACAATCAACAACACAACATTTCCGATTTGATAGCTTTTTACTCATTTTATTCAACAATTTATTAATCCTTATTAAAATGCACGTATAACATATGACACACTTAGGTTTTGACTAAACCAGCATTAAAAAAAAAACAACAAAATGCTTCGCGGGCCGGACAAAAGTCTACTGCGGGCCGGATCCGGCCCGCTGGCCGCCATTTGCCCAGACTTGGTTTAAGCTATCCTTAAAAGATTGACATATGCCATTGCAGACTTTTCTGTAGACCTATAATGCTTTGTTTTGTAATATCTCAAAGGGATTAGGCAACGTTTTCGATGAATGCTCCCAGTCGGCTTGATTTTTTCTGACATCTTCAACAATCATCGTCATATTTCAACCAATTTACCCAAAACTTAATGAATTATACACATAAACCTTTCTCTTGAATCAATCCGTTCATTGGTGAAAGCGGTATAAAAATCCGTTCGGTAGTTTTACAGTTTATATTATCGTCTTCAGACAGACATGTGTAGAGGATAATATGTAGTGATAATTATGTCAAATATCCCTACTTTTAAATTTTAAATTATCCCATCGCGTCGCGTTGTTCAGATAAGCAACCCATTTAAGAAAGTTTCAACTCCTGATTTCACACCTTAGTACTCGAATATTGAAAATTCGTCTAAATCGTATCTCACCAATTTTGTCAGACACATTTTATGTCAAACTTGGTGTTTCTAGCTCAAGTAGTTTAAAAAACTCCAATTTTTTCACATCTCTTTTTTGACCATTTAGGGATTGAATATGGAAAAAATCATTTTTTTTATATTTTCCAGTGAGGATTATTTAATAAATAAAATTATCGACCAATTTTTCAGACAATATATTAACAAAAAATATCAATAACACATTGACGTTTCGATCCGGATTTGGATCTTCTTCAGAACGGATCTAAAAATATAAAAAGTTTCTATTTATTTTTAATGTAATTCGTGAAAAAAATTTTCACGAATTACATTAAAAATAAATAGAAACTTTTTATATTTTTAGATCCGTTCTGAAGAAGTTCCAAATCCGGATCGAAACGTTAATGTATTAATTTTAGATTGTTTGTATTGAAGAGTTCTAATCAGACGTTAATCAAAGATTTGAGGATTATTTAAATTGTATTAATGGTATAAAAACACTTAGATTTTTTTTCGTATTAAATGTTCGCTTACGAGGGATTAATAAATGTTTTCCGGTCTGTAATTTTCCGTCGAAGCTCGGTTGTCTTAAGCGCACTGATATGAATTTTAAATTAAAACATTATCGTTTATTTCAATGACTGTATCGCATTTGCATGAGGCGATGCGACCAATCGTATCGCTGGCTTTGCTGACGCGCAAATTAAAGAGAAAATCGAACAGAAAGAAAACATAAGCCGTCAGATGAAAATACGTTTACTGACTTTGCATAGATACAAGCCGCGACTGAAAAATGTTATCAATTAAATAGATTGCTTGAATTCAATGCTTCTATTAGCCCGGGGGCCCGCATCATTAATACGGCGGTAGTTATACCCCCGAGTATACCCCTTGGCACAAATTGATCATCAGACTGAAATGTGAAACATTTAGTAAAATCTACACTTAAAGATGTAAAGATTATTTGGATGTAGGAGGCAATCTCCGAAACTACTCATCCGATTTCAAAATGTTTTCACCAATATTTATAATGGATCTGCAGGATGGACATAGGCTATATATTATTACGTTAAAATAAAAGTGTTCTTTTTGGAGATCAAGTTTGCGACGTAATTTACAAATTCGGACGCAGCCGGCCCGGATCGCTAGTCTTCTATTAAAAAAAAAATCGAATTTTTTATGTGAAGACCTCCAACTAAATGCGCAATCTGTAAGCTATGTGAGAAGAAAAAAACCAATTGACATTTCGATCCGGATTCAGAATAATAATACTCAGAATAATAATAAATATAAAAAAATATTGAATATAATTAGTTTGTATTAAGTTAAAAATGTTTGAGTATGGTGTGTTATAACTAGTGACGTGCCGGATATCCGTATTCGTATCCGCGGATATCCGAGGGAGAAGAAAGATCCGTATCCGTTAGTTTTTTTGCGGATCTTTTACGGATCTTTTACTTTATTAATTTTCAATTCATAGACGAAATTTTATATATATAGGTGATTAGGTAATAATGAAAACCTGTTAAATTCCATTCAGATTATTTTTTATTTTTTTAAATCGTATTTGACACCTTTATAATGCAAGCATTTATCGTACTGAGTACCATACTAATAGTACATAACTCAAAGGTACTAAATCAACTATCTTTTTAATGAGATATTGCACATCGATCTTTGGAAAGAGACAATCTGTTATGAGAGTTAACTCTTAAAGAGGTCAATAACTTTTTCCCATAACAGATAGTCTCTTTCCAAAGGTCGATGTGCAATATTTACCGCCACGTACTCTAAGAAAGTTAAAATCCGTATCCGTATCTGTATCCGCGGATCTTGAAACCAAAAATCCGTATTCAGATCCGTATCCGCGGATATACATTTTTAACGATCCGGCACATCACTAGTTATAACTAAAAGACTTTTCTGAACAAAATACATCAAAGACAAGTCTGTAAAGAAAACAGCCACCGCTCTTGGCCAAACATTTAAGTGTTATATACAGACTCTGACGACATTCTTTATTGAATAAAATTATTAGAATGTTTGCCATCAAAATAGTACACTTAATTACAAAGCGAAATAAAAATAAACCAAAGGTAGGTATTTTAATTAAATTATTTGTGGAATATATTGAATAACTTAATAAGCTTTATATTGTATTAATTTGAAATACAGAAAATACTTATATTATGTAGATGTTACAGTCAAACATCGAAGCTCTGGCGCTCCTAGGTTTAGCTAGTTAAACCTCAGGCCTTAGTCAAAGTCCAAACCAATAGCGTTTTTCTACCTTTGACTAACGAATTTTTGTCTAATTCTAGGAGAGACTGATTTGGATAGTCAAACACCAAAACGCAATTTGATGAAATCAGGGTTTGTCCAGTCAGGACTAAATTAGGTACAGGAATGTGTTAGTTTGTTAGATTAAATAAAAGCATATTTTTGAGGATCTTTTTTATTACAGTGACATTTTATAAAGTCTTGGCCCCCAAACTTAGAATCTTTTGTACTAATATTCTTTAGAGACAGCTGAACGTCGGGCAAATAAGAAAATTTCTCTTTGCATTCTTGTATCTGATTCCTAGCAAAATGTGTGTTTATTCCGTGTTTCGTCTCTACTCGGTAGTGAGATAATGGTCCAGGGTTTTGTCAATGTGGTGATCCTTAGCTTTTTCTCCGGTTGAAGTATTTTCTTTCTCTGTTGACGAATTTGCTTTAGTCGCTTCAATAGGATAGACTAGGCAAAGTCCGAAACAGATTATTTTATATTCGACGTTTGACTGAAAAGTTAAGTACTTCTAGGTTTGACTAAAAATGCCTAGATTGTAAATTATAGACGCTCAGACCTTTGATTATAACATAGACACAAATAAAAATCTATTTTATTGACACAAAACTTTACAACAAATTGAAAAGAGCGTGATTTAATTTGTATAAGTAAAGAAATTTATTAACTACAGTAGAGGGTCGATAAATGTGTGACTACGAAAATCTGTTTTAACGAGTGCTCTTTCTATAAAATGCATTCTTATTCTAATTTCAACATAATGTACCCTACCATGCGTATTTGCACTCTAGTTAGAGAGCTCGTGACCTTTTTTGGTCAGAAATTTCACCAAAGGTGATTTGTATTTATATATGATTTATACAGGTGATTTTTAAGTTGTTTCTTTTTTTTAACAGCATGTATAATAGAAATCAAATAGACGAACTTTCAAGTAACTTTTTTATCAAAACTCAAAAATGAAAGAAAAACGTGCTTTCGAGGTTTTATTAAATTTTTACAAATCTTGAGATCGGTCCTGGCGTTATGTTATGTCACTATGGAAAGATGTTATGTCATTATCAAGTATTCACAGAAATTATTCGAAGTTGTCCCCGTTTTGATGGACACAAAGATGCGAGCGTCGTAGCCATGCTTCTGCACATGCTTGTAGTAGCGATAAGGGCCTTCCGCAAATTATTTAAAATGCATTTCCGATTCGTGCTATTATTTCTTCGTGTGTTAACCGGGCTTTTGAATTAATTAAATAATATACAATATCACGCTATGACCAATAGGAGCGGAGCATCAATGAAAAATGTTGCAAAATATAACTCAAAATTTGTCCGTCCGACAAAAAATTTTGAACGGTAACTCCCATCATCATGAAATTTGGACACGAAATTCATCTCGGTAAACTACGATGAACGTGCGTACCCCACATTCGTTCTTTTGCACCCGGGCGAAACCGGGCGGGACCGCTAATTATTATATATGATGGTGTAAATTATCCTTAGTTCACAAAGTGGTCCAGGTGGACCCCCAGGGGTCCACAGGAGACTCGACGGGGATCTACGTTGGCGTGACAAAAAAATGGGGGTTCGCAATTCGTAAGCAGGGGTTCACGAAAATTTATCTGCAAGTACATCCCTCCCATTAAAATTTTGTGATTGTCATTGAAGAAGTTACGTCATACGTTATTAATGTTTAATTTTAATTATATTACGACTGGTTACAATGTAATATGATAACAATAATAATTAATAGTGTAATATTTACATATTTGAATAAATACAACACAAAAAAATATACTATTTCTCTTTTTATTTTTACCAATCTAAATGAAATAAGTGAGTGTGCTGTGAGTAGAAGTCAAACAAGTAAAGTTGGATGGAATTGCTTTTTTGATTGGCCAACTTTACTTTTTTGACATCCACTCACAGCACAATCTATTAATTAATTAAGCAATCAATTCTCACTCATTTCATTTAGAAAACTCCCCTTTCGTGGTTGGAACTCAGCCGCAACGCTTTCCATAGTTAGATCTAATGTTCACAATTTTTGTCAAGTTTTGAGAATATGGTAGAAATGTAGCTGCAGAGGGTCCACCGGAACCAGCTAAATTTTGAAAGTGGTCTATGAGAAAATAAGTCTGGGAACCTCTGATGTAAATGGACTGCACAGGGTGAGTGCCAATGCTTCTACGAAAACTTGACTTGGCACTATTAAATAGTTTTATCGACATTTTTAATATTGAAATTAAAATCACATTATCACAAGTTTCTCATATCACGACCGATGATATTGAAATGTAACATAAAATCGGGAAATATGAATATTATGCATACACCAGACGCGTATGTAATACGAATGAAGTTGAAATATTAAATTTAAAGACATAATAATGAGCAAAAGGGTTGTCGCCACCCGTCACCGTTAGAAGTCACTCTTAAAACAACTAAACTACGTAAGTATAAGTAAGTTGTGTCTCCGAGGTCCCTTTACGACTGTTTTACGCGTCTTAAATGTTAATTGCCGAGTTAAGATTTGATGGTCGTAGATGGAAACCAATGACAGAGCGACGACGCCCTCGACATATATATATATAACTCATTATTATAGACGGTACGTTCATAAATTGTCTATACGTCCAATTCTGAACTGAATTATTTTTGTAAACCAAAGCCGGATTTAGAGGAGGGAAACACAGGCTGAAACCCCGGGGCTTTCATACAAAAGAGCATTTTACAAAATTATTTAAAACAAACACAATTTTTTCGTTGGGATTGCAAAATGGATAGGCGTGGATCCCCCATGTGGGCACGGTGGATATGCCTACAACCCAAAAGCGGGACACGGGTACTGAAGCTCGCTCGTGTCTCGCGCTTTCGTGGACCACGCGTCATGTCAACAGCAGAGTCGTGAAACTTGAAAGAAGAATGGAAACGAATTGATACGAAAGGCGCCACGATCGTGAGCAAGCAAATCAAACCTGTTTTATATTTCACGACGAAAAAGCAGTCGGCCGGTGAAGGTGTATCAAAATAGCTGACGGAAATCTACGAATGAGCGATGCATAACCGTTGAAATTATTGGAATACTATACAGAAATGAACCTGCACTATGGGATCCTACAAATAACGCATATTCTAAAAAAAAAGGGAAAAGTGCGCTGCAGCTGCCCAACGATTTTCAGAATTCGAATAGAAAGACAAAGTTGTCTTCAGACATCCTTAGTAAATTTTTAAAATCCTCTGAGTAGCTGTACGGTGACTCCTGATTAGCGATGCATCCGATACCGATACCGATATATCGGCGATACTTCGGGTTAACCGATATATCGGTATCGACGAACTTTTTATGACCGATGCAACGATACTTTTTAATTTAAAAATGTAGTGCAAACGAGCGTGTTGTCTCGTCTATTTAGTTGCAATCGAGGCACGAACTATGCTCGGGGAAACCCCGCGTTTGTGAGTGTCTTGTTTTTCCCGCCCGCTTTGGCCTCGCGTCTATTTCGTTGCATACAGACTTGCGACATCGCCTTTCTCCGCAAAACTTAAGATTACTTTGTTTTTTAAACAAAAATCTTATCAATGTTAATTTTATAATTACTAAAATTTTTAATTATCTAATATTAACCTATGTCTCTACTTTTTATATTAATAAAAAAAATCTGACTTGTGATTTATTTATTATACCTTCATTTTTGAATTCACAATAAGCGTATCGGTATCGATATCGGTATCGCCGATATTTTTATAAGAGTATCGGTATCGTATCGGCAAAAAGGCGTATCGATGCATCCCTACTCCTGATCAATAAAATGCGTTGCTTCGGACCAGAGATATTAAATATCTCTGCTTCGGACCAGTCTTTGCTTTTAAACCATTCTCTCACCCACCATCAAACACTCCAGTACGATAAGTAAATTGTAATACGATATAATGTCCTAATATTTCGCACACCACTACACAACCTTCTGCTATGGACGAAGCCATATTGAAAACTGGCGTTTTGCCGTGTAAACAGCATACGATCGTTGGACTATTTGCGTTTTTAACGAATGTTTTTTAATACTTTCGTCTCTAACGAAATCGTGAGACACGAGCGAGCTTCACTACCCGTGTCAACCCCGCTTTAAATGATAGTGGCGTGTGTGAGTCGGAGGACTGGTAAATATTTTGAACCGGAATGAAACTACCTTCCCCCCCGTTTTCGAGGATGCTGAACACGATGGCCACCCCAACGAGAAATTCTGACGCCGCCATCGTGTTCAGAATCTTCGAAAACGGGGGGAAGGTAGTTTCATTTCGGCTCAAAATATTTTTTTCCGATTTGCACACGCCACTATGAGGTTGATAGGCTGATATGCCAATAAAATTTAAAAAAAAACGGACCATGCGTGGACTTATACACTGTACAGGGTCTTGACCGGGGCGTTAAATATTTTGTAAACTCTTTTGTAGGTATATATGCGCCGAATTGTGCGAGTCTGTAGTCCAACTCGCACTTAGCCGTTTTTCGGGTGGCCGTAACCACAACCTTTTTTGAGGGCTGAATCCGCGTCTGCTATAAAACAATCAACGAACAAAAAAGCCATGTCTTCGCCACACTTCAGAACTAGTATAGGTTCCTCCTCGCTTGGTGTTTTAGAGTTTTGTTGAACAATGCTAATCATATTATATTTTGTGCTATTAAATTAAATATGTTTAAGCACAAATGCGGGGTTTTGAATTCTACTCATCCTTATTTACATAAAAAAAATTGAACCTTTCTTCAAAACGGGTTACTAAAAAGCGTAAAGTAACAAAATTCTAAGGTCGGAGCCTATTTAATTAGTGTCACATTTTCTGTACATATATTAAATTTGAGCCTTGTTGGGTTACTAAAAAATTTAACAAGAAAATAGTAATTTTACTATTCTTCTTCTTCTAAAACTTTGTAATTTTACGCTTTTTAGTAACCCATTTTAAAGGAGGTTCATTTTTTTAAGTTTTTTTAATTTTTATTTTTTGTTGGCTTTGCAGTTTACTAAAATAAAAAAAATTGTGTATTTAATATTTCTTTTTATATGTAGGTATTATTTTTATATTATAACTTCCTCTTTTTGAAGGCGGTTACTGAAATTGGTTAAAAATTAATAATGATATACCATCATGCCATAGTAAAAAATATTCAAAGAATACAGTAGAATTGTATGAACTTCTGATTAAATGTCAGATTATTTGACACAATACCTTGTTCTACAACTCATATAAACTTAGAAACGTATTAAAATATTTTATTACATTCATTTACTGTTCATTGTTACTGCAAACATAACGAAAACATCGCATAAATGTCTCTTTAAATATTAACTCAACGAAATAAAGAACAATATTTCTTAATTTAAAGTAAGTAATACCCTACATTTTCTGTACTGAAATATATACCCACTTGCTAAAAAAATTTTGATAAAAATGTCATATGGTATTACCGACATTTTTTAGTCAATCCAAAAGCGCGCAGGAGGCAGGAACATATTTTGAAAGCCAAATTATTCTACTTTGGACTGAAAAAGGTACCTTTACAGTTTTGTTTATAGCTAGTCGAACCCGACGACGTGTTTGCTGTGGTTCAGTCTGGTGTGCGTATGTTGTTACGTTCAACAGATGGCGCTTTCGTTGCGGTAAATTATTTAGTATAGCGAGTGATGCTTTAATGTCTAAAAGATGGCGCTCCTATTACGGTAAAATATTTAGTATAGCGAGTGTCGCTTTAACCTCCAATAGATGGCACCCCGTTGCTGTAAAAGATTTAGTATAGAGAGTGTTGCTTCAACGTCCAACAGATGGCGCTGTGTGGCACTGTTTTACAAGAAAAGCATAAAATAAACAATACTCATGAAATTAACGGTATGGTAAACGACACGTTGCTTTAACGTCCAACAGATGGCGCTGTATGGCACTGTTTTTCAAAAAAAATAGTGTTTTCACCTGTTACCGGTATGATATATATACAATAGGTACATAAAACACGCGCGTATTCGAATGTAACGTTGTGTAAAAAATTCAAAGCAATCGCTGATAAACTTTCGGAAATTTAAGATTTTGAATAAACGAACATTAAGTAATTAAATTTTTATTTATTTAGATTTTAAACGTTTTTTCACTAAATTTTTTGATATGTATTCTAAGTTACAAGAAGAATCAGAATGCTATATAGCTATTTCCACGGCCTTATTTTCATTGTTGAGCCCTCCAGTAAAAATCGGTAGGTGGGTATATGTACCGAAAAATCGTTAGGGTTGGCAACGCTGAAAGATACACACATTGTCGCCGAGCTACGAATCATGAATCTATAAATCTTGCACGCTCCTTTTTACATCTCTGACAACATACATAGGCAAACATACAATTCGTACAGTGAAATTATCAAGAAAATTCCAGTCAATTGGGCGACGGGACCAATCCAACTTCAAAAATATCAACATTTGATACTTATAGTATAATAAAGAAAATAAGATTTTTGATATTGCGTGAGGCGAGGCGGGTAATAATTAGTATTCAATATGATCACTTGCTATTCGTTGCCATGGTTATCTGCATAATATGTAAAAATTAATCATTGCATGCTTACTAGTTTAGACAGATCTACAAAATAAAAGAACAGCTGATTTTTTTTATTTAAAAATATTTACGAAAC
Organism: Xanthostigma xanthostigma; assembly: GCA_963575645.1. NCBI lineage: Eukaryota > Metazoa > Arthropoda > Insecta > Raphidioptera > Raphidiidae > Xanthostigma > Xanthostigma xanthostigma. Next base: position 23,685,489 of record OY754468.1, read on the forward strand.
TATAAAGCTTAGAAAAAAATTTAACAAAACTTTTTTTAAAGAATCAATAGAATAATAAGCCTTTATGAAAAGTATACCATTATTATATAAAAAACACCGATATAGAATATAATATATGCTATATCGGAGGATATATTATATCCTCTGCGCATGCGCCGATTTTTACCAAAAACAGTAGAGTTCTTCATGTTTACATGTCAAACATTTTCCCAAAATTTGGTTTCAATCCGTTCATCCATTTGGCCTGTATCGTGTTCACAGACAAACAGACAAACAAACAGAGTTTTTCCATAATTATGTATTCGGATTCGGGGGACCTCAAACCAAAAAAAAATTGAAAAGTGAATTTTGACCTAAATTAGTATCATTCCACATTTATGAGTTGGAACTTCGTATAGAAAATCTAAGTTCCAAAAAGTTTCACCCGGACCTAGGAGTCAACTAGGCAAGCAGATGGTGTGTTTTACTTTTTAACCCTTTTTTATAAACTCGCTTTCTTGTCTGTCTGTCGACTCGATACAAATGCAATTGATTTTAATCCGACTTCCCGTCATCCGATTGTCAAAATTTGCGAACATCCCAAACAAAAACCTATCTGTATCACTTGCGTATTTTCTAAATCCTTTCGACCCTGTAAATTCTACCGCTTACAGCATCCAAATATCAGCAAGCAGGTGGTTCTACTGTATATACGCTGCACATATGTGTCCATAGACGCACGAAAAATTCACATACATAAATTTTATATTATAGCGGTAAGAATATGAAAATGTTCTTGGATAGATCTACGTAGAGCGAGCTAAGAGTAGGTATCAAAGATACGAAGTAAGGACATATAAACCTCGGCTTGCGTTTAGAGTTGGGGAATAACTTCACGACGAAAAAATCACTGCGACCAGCCGTCTAAAATGATCACTGTAATTTGACAAGAGATAACTACGTTCCAAAGTAACGTAATATGCTGTTCCATGTCACCGCAATCACGACGCGACGGTCGTTCCAACCAATTAGCTAACCGAGTGTTTGCTCGGTCGGGCGGCGTTCGGCGTGATCAGCCATCTAAAATGATCACTGTGATCTGACGCAAGGGAACTACGTTCAAAAGTAACATATGCCGTTCTATGCCACCGCAATCACGTCGGTCGCTCCAACCGAGTAACCGTAGTAACGTTCGACCGAGTATTTGCGTTGTGATGTGAGTGATCGACGTAACAAAGTCACGATGACTTTCACTGTGATTTTTGTGTAACCGGAATAAGTCACTGTGATCACATAGTACCTACTTATACTTAACGACTTTTTCCATGTGTATACTTGCGTTCAGCGCACACAATTCCAAACTCTGTGTACAGGGTAATAATGTAACGAATATTCGCATTCGCGAGTATTCGCATATTTTTCGACTTTCGCATTCGCAAAATTCATACAGATTTTTTGCGAATATTAATATCAGAAAAAATCGTAAGTATATCGGCGTATGTCTCATCGTAGCACACTCATAGAGATATAAGTACCAGAGTACGCTAGCGGGTATGCTTGCCATAAGTGAAAGTGTCTGCCGTTCAGAGAGAGAACGCTGCAAACGTTCCGTATCATTATATTATAAGTTTACTCAAATCAGCATTGTTTTGTATCATTAGTTACCATGGAGATAAGGAACTTTTCTCTCTCTGAATAGCAGACACTTTTATGGCTCACTCGCGTACTCTAAGTATAATATCTATGAGCACACTTCAATTCAGCCTATATACGTTCTCTCTCACGCTGCAACCTACCCGTAGCGTCTTACTCGCACTCAGGTATAATAAACAGTGTTGTAACCGTTTGGCAGACATTTAAGCCCGACTAAATGAACAGGCTTATTTATTTTTTATTTTGTACTAAATTTGAAGGCATTTAAATTTCAAGATAACTTAAGGAAATAAAATTTCTCAAAGCTAGGTCCCACTACCCAGTGGCGTTACGGCGTAACTATGCCACCTGAGGTCTGTGGCAAATTTTTCGGATGGGGCTTCACGTTGTAGTTTCATCTTTATAAATCACAAAGTAAAGTAGATATTTGTATAATTCGTGTATGTTCTTGAGTTAATTACCTAACTTAAATTGATTAAATACAAAATTAATATTTTGTACCAAATTTTGTAATAAATGTTAGATCCCTCCTGTTCTAACGGACTCTCTGGCCGGAGACCCCCACAGGTCAGGGGCCCGTGGCATTTTGCCCGTCCTGCCACCCTATTGTTACATCAGTGCCACTACCCTTCAGCCAGGTCTTTGATTTTGTGTTCAGACATTACAAAAGAAGTGTTACACAAATTTTCACGCTGTCTCAAATATCTACCCAAAAATGTTTGATAGCTCTCCTACTAATAGTACGTATACCATTATTTCTGAGCGAATTAAAAAATTCCAGTCAATTGGGCGACGGGACCATTCCAACTTCAAAAATGTTGACATTTGATTACAATAAAGAAAATACAATATCTTATATAGCGTGAGGTGACGCGGATAATGGCTAGTATTCAATATGACATTTGCTATTCGTTGCCATAATATGTTCCACGTCATGTAAAGATTAATCAAAGCATGCCTAACTAATTTATTTCTGACAGATCCATAAAACAAAAGAGCGGATGATTTTTTTTTATTTTCAAAATATTTTCGAGACTATAAAGTTTAGAAAAAAATTTTTTAACAAAAATTTCTTGAAAAAATAAATAGAATAAAAGCCGTTATGAAAAGTATGCCATTATTATATAAAAAATACCATTTTAGCATATATCTCTTCTGCGCATGCGCTGATTTTCCCCAAAAACAATAGGGCTCTTCATATTTGCATACCAAACATCCTCCCAAAATTTGGTTTCAATCCGCCCATCCGTTAGACCTGTATCGTGTTCACAGACAAACAGACTACCAGACGCACAGAGTTTTTCCAAAAATATGTTTTTTGGATTCAGAGGACCTCAAAACGGAAAGATATTGTAAAATTTTTGAAAAGTGATTTTTGACCTAAACTAGTACCATTCCCCACTTGTGGGTTGGAATGGTAAAAATACCAACTAGCATATAACAAATCAGCGCTAAACGGGACCTTATTGTCAAGGGGAAAGTCGTCTCACCTGTGGGTTGAAATACCGCCATTTATAAAACATAAAATAGATGTAGAAGAAAACTATTTCGTTTCATCCGTATAAAATTACACGACCTGTGTGTTATATTTAAAATATAGGTTATATATTATTATCATATTATGTCTATTAATTAACTATATGAATCATTGCCTATCTACTCAATGTGCGGTGAGTGAACGCAACAAAGCGTATCAAAAATATATCTGCGTCTCTTTCTTCGATGTAATTCCCTGATTTCTCTGATAATAGAATTCGTTGATGTACTTGCATTCAATCTGATCTAATTAGTATCTCTGTTTCAATAACTTTGTCTTTTTGACGTGATAACGTCTTATAAATTGATGAATCACCAATCTTATAAATTGATGAAACACCGGCTGCATGCACGAAAAAGTGTAACGTTCCTAGCGTTCCTAACGTTCCGCCTGACCCTGTGCGTGCTTTTCTCGAAAACGGCCCTAACGATTTGGATGAAATTTACTGAAAAGGGATTTTGGGGGGCAAAAAAACGTTTTAGCTAGGTCTCATCTCTCGAAAAAATCGTTTTCATACAAATTTTATCATTATAAAAATCAATTTTTTGACGTATGAAAATACTTAAATATTGTAAGTAGGTTTTGGAATTTTATATAAACAGTGAAACAATTGTTTTCAAAATATTATGACAATTAATCTTTGAGACTTAAAATAAATACGAAAGAAAGAAAGTTAAAAAAAAAACAATTATTATTATAGGTGGTGAGTATTTTAATACATAAAATTAACCTAAATTTGAAGCGAAAGATGCAATATCATCGATTCGAATTATTATAATTATTATATGTATTATATGTATTACGGAATACGTTATCACGTAAAACTATCGTCCGTAAACCGACTTTACAGACAACCAATTTTTTTATGTCGTTAACATGGGCGTACCCAGTTTTTGGCCCAGGAGAGGGCAAATTAGAAATTTCTTAACCCGGGTCCCCCGTGATTGTTTTGCCCTCCAGGATACACCAATGCTTACGGAGTAAAAGAAGACAGAAGTATATGTTTGCATCCTAATAGTTCGATCGCGATTTTATTTCTATGCTCAGTATAGAATAAAAGACGTATATTATTATTAAAATTTTAAGCAAGCCACCTGTAAAGTGGAAATTATAAAAGGAAAATACTTATATAACACCTTAATATTAATTAAGAACAGATAAATATTATAATATGACAAAAAGTCTGACCAGTTAACTCCAAAAGCGATTCGCAATTGTTGGCTTGGAAACTGTGGGTTCCAGAAAAATTTTAATACTTCGCGCCACTAAATTCAAAAGTGATTTTAAGAGTTTGGTGATTTTAACTCGATTTTTTTTTTTAATTTCTCTAGGTGGCGATCGGTATTATTTTAGTGATATTACTTTTCTTTAAAAAATACATAAAACTCTTGTGGTTGGTAAATGTTTAAACGTTTTAGCAACTACTGGATCATGGACATAGGAATATATAGTGTCCATGTACTGGATATATTTTTATAGAATCTGCGTTCAGCCCACTCTGGTTCAGCCTCGTCCTATTATAACCATTTATTTTATTCCCTCTCTTGTAACGGGACGTAGTCCCGTGAGGCAAGATTTCTAATACGGTGGAACCAAAGGCTATTGTCGCTGCTGAGTGGAATGCAGTTCCTTAGGGTAAGACTCAGGGCCCTCGCGCCCTATAGTGCGATGTGTGCGATGCACGCGGGCGGCACATTCAAGGGGCGGCAAATGGCCTAGTTGTGTTATGTTTTTTGTACTGTATAGAAAAAATATATAACTGATATTCTATCAATTTTATTTGCATACTCAAGCCTGCGTGAAAACTCTTACGAGTAGTTATTTATTTTTTAATGAAATTCGAATTCGAAATATTTCGCGCGCAGTTTTCGATTCGATAGTTAGTTCACATCAGCGCGTATAGACGGGCGCCCCTATCGGGAGACTCCCGCGTATGTTTATATCTTGAATTTTCCTGTCGATTCCTGCAAGAGTGCGAGTGAAGTAAAGTATTTTTCAATCAACAAATACTTTTTCCTAATTGATAAACTAATGATTATTTTGACTTAAAGAATTCTCTCAGCTCAGCGGTGAAACTAAATTTTTCTCTCATTCATAAGTACGACAGGAGAAGAACGCCGTGAAAAATCGCACGGAATAAACTGTTTACTCCGCGGAGTGATTTTTTAACGTGAGAGAATTTTTGAAGTTCACTCTGTACGGAGTGAATTTTCAAAATTCACTGTTTAATGTGTTTCATTTTAATTGAATATATTCAAATTTATATAATCAAATTTAGCTCCATGTTTCAATGATTGTGTTTCGTTTTTGTGCTCGACTTTTTTAAAATCATTTTATTAAAAATTATTTCATCCCGCTTTTGTCCTGATTAAAAATTTGACTCGTTTTTACTTTTAGCCTATCATTTGTAAAGTATCTTTCACTGTTACATTTTTAACATTTTTGTTTACAAAAATTTATTATCTTATTAGTATTTTTACCTGTCCAAATCGTTTTGTAATGACGATGTGAAGTGAAGCATTGTTGCATTTCAGGAAAGTAATAAAAGAGAAAAAACCTTCGGGTGCACAATTTTGGCAACTTAAGAAAATTAGGCAAGAAGAAAAAATAGTTGGCAAAACCAAAAGTGCACATCCCGCAAGTTTTCCACTGTATGATAAAAATATAACAATTAAAAAATATTTTTAATAAATTTAAAAAGATTTAAAAATTTAGAGAAATAAATAATTAAAAATTGAAAAAATATTTTTTTTAAGTTTGCAAAAATAAAAAAAATTAAGAATTATACATAATATAATATATAATTAATATCAAGTGGAATAAAATAAAACAAAATAAAAAGAAAAAAAAAGAAAAAAATTAATGATCTCGTAAGGAATCGAACCCAGGGCCTTGCCCTTGGGGATCCAACGGCATAACCATTACGTTACGGCGGCCTACTACGTGTAGTGGTGTTATCACGGTATAGAAGTGTAGCACTTGTTTTATGGATTACACTATATTTACACAGCAATTATTATATTGTTTTTTTAAACTATTAGCTGTCAAAAATAATAAAATAAAACTATTTATAAACATTAAACTACTGAACACATTTTAGTGAATTTAAATAGGGTTCTGGTCTGATAGTAAACAAAGTGAATAAAATATAACCTAAGGCAATCCGACCAAAATTGCGATCTGTAGAGTCGTGACGTACGTACATACGTACAGACCAACCGACAACTGCTGTTTGTAATTTTCAATTACAATTTTAATAGTATTTATGAACTCGAATTGATTTAAAAATGGTTCTGTTTTATAGATTAGAATCTCTTCTTTTCAAAAAGCTTCAATTTGAATGGATTTCGTGTGAAATTAACTTAGATATAACTTCTTATATGAACGAAAGTCAGCTCTGACGCACAAAGCTAGTTTAGCGGTATGTGCAAAAAAATGTCTGATTCTATGAAGAAGTATTTGCACTTACAGTATTAGTTATTTAGGATTTTTAAGGTTTTTTAATTTGACATATCGTCTAGTGAGTTTATCCCCAATAAGGGGCGTCAATTATGAATCCGCACGCGGGCGGCGTGAGGCCTTACGAGGGCCCTGGTAAGACTCCTACTTGTCGCTGCCGTGTTTCATATCAATCTCGGGCGGAGTTGCGGCTAACGGCTAGTAAATTATAATTATACGAACTCTCGCATATACCACGGTACAATTAGTAGATTATCAAGATGTATAGCCAACGGATGCGCTGTATTTCACATGGTGCACGTGACTTTACTTCAGTATCATAAACAGTGTCAATTATAACCCCATTTTCCAAACCTTTACCTCTGTACATAGTACATCTCCGAATAATGAGAGTTGACCACCAACAACCACATCACACAACGCCAAACGTTTATCTTTATACCGATTCGGATTATATATGTCGCCGGGATATTGTCAAATCCGTGATATTGTAATTTCACTAGTGAAATTACAATATCACGATTGACAAAGAGTCGTGATATTGTAATTTCACTAAGTGAAATTATAATATCACGGGTTTGACAATATCCCGGCGACATAATATACCTATGAATGATATTATTTTAATGTACATAATTATGATCAATTTTTGAATAGAAGTATTGTTTATATAAACAAATAGTTTTAAATAAATATCTCCTTTATTGACGCCTTACTTAAAATTTAAGTAAGGGTATAATATGTAATATTATACCCTGTCAGGGGTAACGACCCTATGGCACGCGTGCCACAGGTGGCACGCGACAGATTTTTATGGACACGGTGTTGATTGAGGTACAAAATCGAAATAATTAAAAATATGCTGGATGTAAAAAAAAATTGACTATCGCCAAATAACAAATACAAAAAAGTTTCATGACGCTCAGTGCATTATCGAAATTAATTAATCTTTTCATCTGTTTGATTCATTCTTTTGACAACTAAATTTTTTGTTTGCTTGTCGGCACGTCATGACTACATTCAAAATTTTTGATAAAAATTGGGACGTAGATGTAGAAAAGTTCGCCACCCCTGTTAAAATCCATCAAGCCGTTTAGAGTTTAGTCTACAGAGCGTGCCAAATAGACATACTGTTAAACACTCCCTGTTGCGACGACAAAGGATTTCGTGAGACAACAATCGGCTCGTCATTCTAACAATGACGCACATATTGTTGTCTAACAAATAGGCTCGTCATTCTAACAATGATACACAGATTGTGTGGGGCAACAATAATCGGCTCGTTGTTCTAACAATATGTGTAGGTAAAGAGCTTTGTTGCCAAATCCCAGACGACAATGAATGCAAGAAATGAAAGAACGATCCAGCGCAAATATAAACGATGGAATAGCTCAGTAGAGGGGTAGTCATACAGAGTCAGTCATACATTGTGCTTCATCGAGTTAACAATCGACAAATAGTTGTGACCTAAATTGCCAGTCAGTATCGTGAACAGTATGAGTACTGAGGTAACTGCTGAGATAAATAAATGACCTGAGAAAAATAAATTTAAGTCTGGTTTAACATAAATAATCTCTTGTATATAGTTAATAATAAAGTATGCTAAAAAAATTTTTGGTGTGTTCCCGTGTTGTAAATATTTCGTGTACATAAATAGTGACTTTGTATTCTTTTATTTTATTAGTTAGAATTGTTGTTATGTTTCTGTTACGTTATAAAGAAGAACTTTAAGTTTGTTTGTTAACGTTTCACTATTGTAAATAAATATTTTCCACCAGGAACAAGAACAGTTTTGTTACAATACAATACTACAGGAAAAATATTACCCTCCTTTCAGAGCAGGCAGGCAAAAAAATACTCAGTTTGGCGTTCCTATATTTGGGATAAAGTGGGTCTTAAAAGCCACAATTTTATTAAGAAATTATTAATTCAAATTGAATTATTTTTATTATGTAAAAAAAACACCCTCCTGGAGCAGTCGGGTAAAAACAATAGTAATTGTACATTGTACAGCCTATGAAAATAGTATGAAAAAACATGAAAATAAACATAAATAGCACCCAAATAAATAAATGAATCAGTTCTTTCCATATCCGGCGGCACCTTTTCCAGCTAGTTTGTCAGCTCCTTCATTACCATCAATTCCTGCGTGACCCTTGACATAATTCTATAAAAAAATATTTCGATTATTTCATCTGAATAGAAAATATCAGCCAACTAAGTACTACTATAGATTTTATTCTCATACCCATTTCAATTCCGTCAATAATTTCCCTGCTGCATCAAGATCTCTAAAATCTTCCTTATTTTTTACTGGTTCCCCTCCCGCACGAACCCAATTTTTCTTCTTCCATCCAGGGAGCCATGTTGTCATTGCATTAATCACAAATTGGGAATCAGTATTTATGCATAACTTCCGAACGCCTGTCAAAGAATTTTTTTTTAATTAGCTTATGGATGATACAAGTCAATCTTTCATTGGTAAGTACTGCGAAATTTGATAGCGTGTTTCACTTAATTTACATATGTCTCGCGGTAGTTGCTTTAATAACGGTATCATAAAATAATAAATAACAAAAAGTAAAAAACAAATGAGAGACTTAAAAACAATCTCAAAAAAGAATATACGAGGTGATTTTGTTTGTTAATAACAACTTCTCCAATTTCACTTCGTAACTCGTATCAATTTTTGAAACCCGTATAATGTAGACATATTTTATCGAATATCGATAACTGAATTTATTGCAATTAAAATTATTTACCGTGTTTATAGGCAATATTTATTGCTCTAGTGCATGCTTGAATTTCTCCAACATTATTAGTAGCTTTGCCCTTGACTGGTTCACCTACATTTCTAAAAAAAAAAATTGGTTGTCTGTAAAGTCGGTTTACGGACGATAGTTTTACGTGATAACGTATTCCGCTCGAATATCATATTTAATAATACATAACCTAAATTTTAGTAGCTGTCAAACTTGGGCCGATCGTGCGCGGAACGTGACACATTTCGGAACGTGACACTTTTTCATGCATGCAGCCGGTGTTTCATCAATTTATAAGACGTTATCACGTCAAAAAAAAATAATAATAATAGAAAGAATTTAAGACTACACTGCAAACAGTTGGGAATGCATCGAAGACTCAATTATAACTCAGTGCTCGGCCATTTTATCGAGCATTCGATTAAATTTCTACCTGAAAATTCGAATATTTGTTTCGATTCAATTAACTTATCAAGGTTACTTACAATGGATGATTCGGTCCAAACCAAACACCTAAACCGGCCTTGGCGTTCCACTTTCCATTATTTTCACACGCGCCATCTGTATAAACATGAACAAAACCATCGTTGTCTACAGAAAATTCAACACTGTTTTCGCCGTTCTCAAAAGACTGGCTTTTAAACAATTTTACGTCAGGTTCTGAATAATCGCTTGTAGTACTATATTTTCGTTTCAAACTTACTTCACTTGATGTTGAAGCACTGAAAATTGTATTTTAACAATTATCTTTTTAAACTACTCTCTAGAACAGGGGTGGCGAAACTATGGCACGCGACAGATGACTATTGGCACGATATTGATTGAGATACAAATCGACATAATTAAAAATATGCTAAATGCCGAAATCATTTGACTATCATGACTATTTCATGGCGCTCAATGTATTATCAAAATTATTATTTTTATCTATGTTTAATTCATTTTTTTGACTACTAAATTTCTTTGGTTGCTTGTCAGCACGTCATGGATACATTAAACATGTTTGAAAAAAATTGGCACGTGGTGTAAAAATATTCGCCACCCCTGCTCTAGAAAAACAACCAATACCGTATTTGAAAACGACACAGGGTGATAAATTGATACAAATACATGCAATTTGAATGCCAAAATTTATAACGGTTAATTAGGATTTGCCATAATTAAGTACTTACTTGCTTCTTTGTGTAATTTTGCTCGTAAGAATATTATATTCTTCTCTTAATTTTTCCTTATATGATTCCGTTATTCTATCGATTGTTTCAAAATGGTCTATCAACAGCTGGTCGTTAAAGGCTCTAAAGAACAGTTAAGTACAACATGCAACAATTAAAAAAAATATTTCAATATAAATACACTATATTATCTGACACAGTACAGAGTAGTGACGTAACGAATGTCATTTTTTGTCCAGGGTTAAAATTTTACAGCTGATTGACTGCGTACGTCACACGCACACATTTCTAGTCGTTCTGGGTACTAGGTTGCTTATTAATACTGAGTCTAAAGGTTAAAGTTAATGTTAAAGTTCCAACCCACAAGTGGGGAATGGGACTAGTTTAGGTCAAAAATCACTTTTCAAAATTTTACAATATCTTTTCGTTTTGAGAAACCCCGAATCCAAAAAACATATTTTTGGAAAAAATCTGTGCGTCTGTTTGTCTGTGAGCACGATACAGATCAAACGGACGAGCGGATTGAAACCAAATTTTGGGAGGATGTTTGAAATGCAAATATGCCGAGCCCTATTGTTTTTGGGGAAAATCGGCACATGCCCAGAAGAGATATATGCTATAACGGTGTTTTTATATAATAATGGTACACTTTTCATAACGGCTTATTATTCTATTTATTTTTTCAAGAAAGTTTCATTAAATTTTTTTCTAAACTTTATAATTTCGGAAAATTTTGAAAATAAAAAAAATCAGCTGTACTTTTGTTTTGTAGATCTATTATATAGGTAACCGTGGCAACAAATAGCAAATATCATATTGAATAGTAGCCATTGCCCGCGTCACCTCACGCAATATCAGAAATTTTATTTTCTTTATTATACTATATGAAATGTCAACATTTTCAAGTTGGACTGGTCCCGTCGCCCAATTGGCTGGAATTTTTAAAAAAGGAGTACCTAAGAAGTTTTTCTCTAATTGGAATTGTTTTTTCCGATATTAATATTCACATGAATATTGCGAATGCGGTTGCGATTATCAAAAAATATGCGAATATTCGTTACATCACTAGTACACAGTGACTCATCAGGGCTGCCAGATTTCTCTCCTCAGAAATCCGTCGGTAAGGCGAAAAGTGGTGGGGGAAGTGGTCTGAAAAATCCGTTTCCATCCGTTCGCCCGGTTCACCCATTAATGCAATGAGTGTGAGAGAGATAGAGAGTAAAGTGAAGTATGCGGTACCATAAACGACACATCGACGTGTTTCCACCTTCATTATGGCTTTATTATTAACATTATTAAATGAATTTCGTATAAGACGTTGAATTTACTTTTACTTACAAACAGACTTTAAATTGAATAGAAATGATTCATTTTTTCACATCCAATGAATCGATTATTTCGTAGATTTTTCACATTTTTATGAAATAAAAATATTATATTGACTGTTAGAATGTTGCGATAGTAACAAACGCGGCAGTACAATCAGTTAAATCCTCAATGTGTTCCGTAAATCCGTGTAACTCGAAACACTTGACTCCAGTTGTATGAAAAAAACGCATCAGACAAAGATAGCGAGTCGATATTCATCGATATAGGTGTGTGTTTCGCGAACACATTGTTTCATACACTCTCTTATCTTTTTCTACCCAAATAGAGAGAGGAGTAGGACAGAGGTTGTGAAAGAAACGTGCTCAGATATGCTCGAATGTGCTAAAAATACCCGAATGTCCCCAAATTATCGATTATCGAGTGAAGTTTGAATTTATATGTAGTAAAAAAGGTAAAAAATTCGGAAAAGTTAGAAAATCCGTTAAACCCGTTCAGATCATGAAATCCGTTCCATTATCCGTTCAAATTTATTTCTACTCGAAAAATCCGTTTGGAACGGAAAAATCCGTTCATCTGGCAGCCCTGTGACTCATTACAGAAGGGTTCGCTTAATAGAGCGGCGAATTACTTAACATTGTCAAGCATATCGGATCCACGCGTCAAAACTGTGCCGCTATATTGTGAAGTATAAATTATTCATTCAGTATTAGTATTCACAAGCTATACTTATTGAACAGAATCTTTCTAAAGATTCTATCATAACTAAAATAAAAATACCTGTCATAGTTTTCGATTATGTTAGGCAATTTTTTTACTGACGTTGATTCAATGGCATTTCCCGTAAACATTTTAATAAAATTTTCGGCATCTTGTCGATTGTCAAATTTCTTATACTTCGCATATTTGTAACCTTTTGTAGCTTCTTGGCATTCAGGCCTGCACAATTAAGTAAAGAAACACATTCGATTATGCTTTACAGACAGTAAATACACGTGTTAGTGTAACGTCATAAAAAAACTACTAGTCATTAATTTGATTCTAGAATCATTAATATATATTTTCAAATAACACGAGCATTTATAAAAAATAATTTCTATCAGAATTTGTCTTTGTGTATAAAAATTAACATAACCTCACCATGTTTCAAATATTCCAGTTTTCTTTCCTTTTGCCACCGCATAGAAAGGCATGCTAAATGTTTCTGATATTTTTCTGAATGGCAAGACGCTTAGCATCTCCCAAAATGCACTCTGTCTACTTTTAGTATTGTATGTTCCGCCGGTTTTTATCACTCCGAATAAATGTCTCATTTGAAACGTCAAAGTCAAACTGACAACTACTATGGAGGTTAAAATTTTGACGTGGGAAATGTCAAGTTTAATCGATTGATAAGAATAACACGCGCGAATATTTAAAACATTTAAAACTATTTCTTTACTTCGAAAACAGTCTTATCACACGGCACACAATATAGAAAAATTGAAAATGATATCAAAAATTACATTTTCATAACTACAGCACAACACAACCAAGTAATAAACTGCTAGATGACACTAAGAACATCGTCGATGCTCTACACTCTACAGTCTATTGTGAAGTGGCGACATCAAAGAGATAATAGCTGAACTATACAAGTATACATGCGCTTTAGTATTTGAACGAGGTGTTTAGGACTTAGGTCATTATTTCCTGCATAGATTGAAACTAAATTCGGTATTATTACTTGTACATGTCAATTTCTATAAATAATTTAATAAACAAACCGTAAGATAGGTCATTTATTGGGACTCTACAAGCGCGACCGTTGAGACCCCCACGACTTTGTCCCAATATGATCAATATTGAGCATTAAATATGTGCCTGGGTGTTTAACTTAATTAGAATAAATACAATTTTTTGCGGTCTTTTTGTTTAAAGGAAAGAATGACTGCACCGATTTTGATAAAATTTCATTCGGATCATAAATATCAATTGGCATCCTAACAAATGTTTTTTATTATCGATAGGTATTTTGTTTGAGAAAGAAATGACCACGTAAGACATAGAGAGAGAGAGAGAGAGAAATTGTAAAAATATTGTAGTGACCTTGAAACAAACAGTAATTTTAAAATTTTTATTTTTTTTTCGAACCCATTATACAATAACTTCCCAATGTACGAAGAACGAAATAGTTTCAAAAACATAATTTTATTTTAAATGCAGACTAAAGTATTGTATACCTAATCCAGCCAAACCCTGTCTCAATGTTTGAAAATATATAGTATGAAATATTTGAAAACTGAACATAAATATAATTTATTTTCAGCGTTACTTTGAACCCAAGAAAGATACATTTAATTCCAGTTCACTGAAATAGTACAACATAAGTTAGAGAGATCCTGCTACAGAATGCAACAAATCTAGCGACTTGCACGTTTTCAATAAAAATTTGTAATTTATGTGTCACTGTTAAATTGTCTGCACTATATGCCCGATATTGTTGTTTCATTTTATTTATGGCGCTTTATTTACACTAAACAACATTCACATAGGTACATATTATATACAGGCGCGGTCGCAGCCTGAAATTTTGGAGGGGGTCACTCACTATAAAAAATAGGTATCTGGAATAAAATAAACATTATTGCACAAGACACAATTTAATTTTATACATTACCTATAAAACAAATGGAATGGATAGCTAAAAATTTCCTTTTAATATTTGGCAAATTTTTGAGATTTTTCAATTTGACCTTAGATTTGGGGGGGCTCATGCCCCCTGTGACCCCCCCCTTCGGACCGCGCCTGATTATATAATAATTCTAATACATATTTGAGCTATCATTTTATCGACATCATAGCGCACAGAGTATGCCGGCCAAGTTCTCGCAAGGCGGTGCTATAAATACACGAACCATTATTTCAAGCCTTATTCGATCCTCCACTATCTCCTAAGCTAGTTACGTTACAGAACTGGTTAATGTTACTGTAAATAAGCTGTATTCCAAATTTCATACGTCTAAGTGGAATAGTTTCCAAGATACGAGTTACCAAAAATCACGATGTTTGGCATTCACTTATAAATCATCATAAGCTAGCGTATTTTTAACTGGTTTTGCTGGGTCCTCCAGCTTCAAGCAAAATTTTCAAGCATGAAATCCTGTGGTTAAAGGCTAGGGGCTGGAGCTAGTTTTGAAGGCTAGGAGTTAAAGTTAGGGATTGAGGGCTTGACGGCTAGCGTGTGGAGGATGCAAAAATACGGAGTTTCAGGCTTGAAACGTTTGCTTGGGATTGGAGGTTGCAGACCGGCCATAATAAGCTACTTCATAATTCACAAGTGTCTAGTCGGGTCTGGTATTAGCATCGATCCCGAATGGAACAACTGGTTGTCAAAAACTACTCAGTACTCGCGTCTAGTCGGTGCTGCTGGGATATGACGTGTGATATAAAAAAGTACAGTAGAGTCCCACTAATCTGGTACGATAAAACGGCACCCCGCGATCAGGGCCCTCGTAAGGCCTCACGCCGCCCGCGTGCGAATTCATAATTGACGCCCCGTATTGGGGATAAACACACTAGACGATATGTCAAATTGAAAAACGTTAAAAATCCTAAATAACTAATACTGAAAGTGCAATCAATAGAAACTTTGTTTCGTTGTCTTTTTACAAATACTTCTTCATAGAATCAGACATTTTGTTTTTTTTCTTCTTGCCTAATTTTCTTAAGTTGCCGAAATTGTGCACCCGAAGGATTTTTTTCTTTCATTACTTTCCTGAAATGCAACAATGCTTCACTTCACATGGTCATTACAAAACGATTTGGACAGGTAAAAATACTAATAAGATAATTAATTTTTTAAAACAAATAAAAATGTGAAAAATGTAACAGTGAAAGATACTTTACAAATGATAGGCTAAAAGTAAAAACGAGTCAAATTTTTAATCAGGACAAAAGCGGGATGAAATAATGAAATATATTCAATTAAAATGAAACACATTAAACAGTGAATTTTGAAAATTCACTCCGTACAGAGTGAACTTCAAAAATTCTCTCTTCACGCTAAAAAAATCACTCCGCGGATTAAACTGTTCTCTACAAAAACAGTTTACTCCGTGCGATTTTTCACGGCGTTCTTCTCCTGTCGTACTTATGAATGAGAGAAAAATTTAGTTTCACCGCTGAGCTGAGAAAATTCATTAAGTCAAAATAATCATTAGTTTATCAATTAGTAAAAAGTATTTGTTGATTGAAAAATACTTTACTTCACTCCCATCTTGCAGGAATCGACAGGAAAAATCAAGATATAAACATACACGGGAGTCTCCCGATAGGGGCGCCCTGTCTACGCGCTGATGTGAAATAACTATCGAATCGAAAACTGCGCGCGAAATATTTCGAATTCGAATTTCATTAAAAAATAAATAACTACTCGTAAGAGTTTGTCACGTAGGCTTGAGTATGCAAATAAAATTGATATACCTAATATCAGTTATATATTTTTTCTATACAGCACAAAAAACATATCACAACTAGGCCATTTGCCGCCCCTTGAATGTGCCGCCCGCGTGCATCGCACACATCGCACTATAGGGCGCGAGGGCCCTGCCCGCGATCAGGCCTCCCTCACCCCTTCCTAGTCTCTGTCACTGTTATCTTTATATATGTTATATTTATTTTGTTTACATATTATGAATTTTTCTATACAATCTAATAATCCGAACATTCCAATAATCTGGTTTTTAATAGTGTCGGGTTAGTGATTTAGATAATTTTTAAGTAGGATAGGTAAGAATGTAACTTTACAAAAAGAACATAAATGTGAAAAAGAGCCAAGTTCGATACAAAAAATAAGCGGCTTTGTCGAAGAAAAGATATGAGATCTAAGAAAGAAGGTGCCAAGTTTTCACTTGGGAAATTTTTATAAATGACTCGTGTAGGTATGCAAACTTTCCTAGCGAAAACTTGACACCTTATATCTCACTTCTTTTTTGCGACAAAGCCTCTTATTCTTTGTATCGAGCTTGGCACTTTTTCACATTTATGCTTCTGGTGGGTTACAAGTCTTCACAACCAATGCTTCTTCGTATATGTAAGTGAAAAAGCTCGCCTAGTTTACATAGGAGAAAGCTTCGATAGAGCGCCATGAGTTAAACAGCTGTTTTTTAACGGTAAATTGCTGTATCGAGCGTAAAAGCTTCAACCAACTAGTTCACAAAGAATTCAAAGCATGTCGCTGTAAGTTCACCAGACAGTGCTTTGGGCCAAAGCTGCAGCAGCGAGCAAAAGCTCCCCTAGTTTATACAAGAATAAGCTTATATCTAATGGTGCAATGAATAAGAATATAAAATACATAAAAAATATGAAATATTAATCTTTTCTGTATAAAAATAACAACGAAACATTAATGAAATTAAAATGTGCTTTAAACAATTGATTGACGAATATTTAAAATGTTTATTTGTAGTAATTAGTGATAACAAATACAAGCTTTCTCTGTTGTACAATAAGCGGAACGCGTTGCCTGCAATGGCTTCGTTAACCATTACGACGTTTGCCATCTCATGAAAAGGTTCGTTTAATAACTCTTTTGTTTGTTATGTTCATAAATTTTTATTGCAATTTGCAAATTAATTAGTGTTAATTATTGATTAGTGATTATAGAAGATAAAAGAAAAAAAGTAAATATTAACACGAATTCTAACCAAAATATTTCGAACAAAATTTGATAACCTTTTGGCTACTCAGTTTTGTACATTAGTTTTATTAGCCGACTAACCAAATTTCAAAATAAAGTGATAAAAAAATTATAGTACTATTGTAAGAAAGTGTTAAATAATTACGCTAAACACTATTTTTCAAAACGGTATGTACAGAAAATTCATTTAATTTATTTTTTATGTAAACGATATTATGTTTAAGCCGTTATAAATATTAATTTTTTATTTCATCATTCATCAAGATTCGATAACATTATTAGTATTATTTATTGAAACTGAATCAATCTTCTGGTCGAAAAGTTAAATATTTTTGTTATATCTTAAATTTGTACTGTGGGTTATAATTTTCGCACATTGTTGATTATTATTTTTTTCGTATTTTTCTGCAAATAATAAAATAAAAATTAAATGATTATATTAAATCAGATCTCAATTTCATGAGATTAAGTAAAATCAATTTATAATGAAGAAAGGAATTCATCTTTCTAAACTTGCATTAACGGATATCTATGTTTTTTAAATCCTTTTTAAAAGTAATAAGTATATCATTATCCAAGAGATCAAATGGTTTTCAATTTTGAGTGTTTGTTATGGCATAATAAAACTATTCAACAAAATTTAATTGATATTATTTTTTATAGCTAAACTTTATATCGAATTTTGAAAACTGTATTATTACTTTTTATTCCGCTGATTTAAAATAAGAAAAGCTACTGGAAACCAAATGTCAAAATTGTTTGATGAACTCATAACTTCTATTATTATATATGCGTTGGATTATAACTTGGCTTTTGCAGTTAAGGGTGACAATTAGAATACAGGACAAAATTTAGTTACAGGGCGATATTTAGTTACTAGAATTTCGTTTAGTTGACAAGGCGAAATTTAGTTACCAGAATTTTACATAAATTTATCTTTCACATCTGCCAGGCATCCCACGACCGCTCACATTTTTTTTATTTAAGTTTCGTAAATTGGACTTCCATCATATCAACTGATATGCCTAATTAGTATGTAATAGATTATTAAAGTCCAGTCCATGAAACTTAAATTAAAAAAAATGTGAGCGGCCGTGGGAAACAATTTTAAACGAAATTTTTGTAATTAAATTTCGCCCTGTCAACTAACGAAACTCTAATAACTAAATATTATCCTATAGTTATCGCCTTTAACAGTTCTAAACCAAGTTTTATAATCCAACGCATACTTAAAACAGCTGCATAAGAAATGCAGTGCCTTCTTTTACCCAACTATACGGCAAAGATAAAAGGAAGAGTTATTGTTGTAGCTACTTATACTTCCGCTAGAGGGTTAATAACACCCTAAAATTGGCATGGAACGTATTACTTCCGCTACCGCATTGACGCTCAATAATATGAAAAATGTGTCTATTAAAAACACGCCAGAGTCGGTTGTCTTGAATAACGACTCGCGTGGCAGCCATTGACGTGACTACATTTTATTTTCATTTTTGAGTTACTACCAAGTGAAGTAAGAATCGCGTGCCATCATTATCAGTACTATTGAGATAAAAACTTTAAGAGGTATTTTACTAAATCGCAACACACCCAGTTACCACATAAAATTCGTTTAAATATTTGAAAGACACGGTAAGGAGTTTTGGAATAACTTATACATGCTGAATGTGTGCGGAAGACCAATTCCAAAAATATTAAAAATATGTTAAAACACTCATTTAATGAGCAAAAAAAAATTGTTCATTATTTTGTAATTTGATTGTAGACAGATTTAATCTGAAGATGTATTTTACGAAAGCTGCTGATTAAATGAAAGTGTTTCAACATATTTTTGATATCTTTGGAATTGGTCTTCTTCACACATTCAGTATGTATAAAAATTCGTTTAGTTTACTTCAAGATATTTTCCATTTTTCTCGTGCATATAGTTATAGTAATTATAAGCACGTTTTCTATAAAAAAGAAGGTATTTTGTAGTAAGAAAGTATTCAAATATAAATACAGTAGGGCCTCGGTAATCCGGACTCCCGCTTGTTCGGTGATCGCTGTAATCCGGCCGGGCAATGGGGTTCGCGAAGTTATGTTTCTCCATCGACTTAGAGACCGGGCTTTTGAAATGAAGTGCTTTTGAAATGAAGTGCCAAAATTATAAACAGAAGAGTATTACAGACTTTTTCAAGAAGAATTAACTAACGTTTTATTTTAACTTACTGTTTTTCTTGCATGGTTGTAAGTTTGAACATGTATATTTTTTAACCGACGAAAAACAAAAACGGAGGAGGTTCTCAATTCTACGCGTATATTTTTTTTTTATTTTTTTTTTTATTTTTTTTTTTTTTATTTATATGTATGACCGCGCATAACTTTTTACAGAGTAGTCCGATTTTGATAATTATTTTTTTGTTTGAAAGGGTATACCCCGAAGTTGGTCCCATATAAATTTGGTAGAAAAATTCCAACCCTAAGGGTAGGAAAACAGGGGATGATTGATTGTTCACTCACTGATTGTAATGTATGACCACACATAACTTTTTACAGAGTGGTCCAATTTTGATAATTATTTTTTTATTGGATAGGGTATACCTCGAGGTTCGTCTCATATAAATTTGGAAAAAAAAATTCCTACCCTAAGGGTGGGAAAATAGGGGTGATTTATTGTTCACTCACAGATTTTCAGGCTGAGTTGTGTATATTACAATTATAAATTATATAGCCACAAAAAATTATTAAATAAAAACTTTTTAACAAAAAAATTAAACCGCCGAAAAACTGAAAAGCAAAAAATAATAAATCTTTTTATTTAACTAAGTTTTATCTAAGTAGTTGAACGTATGTGACAGTCTAGTATATCTAAGTAATTTTGAGTCGGCGTCAAACCATCAATGAACAAAGATCACTAAAAGAAATAACCAAATCAAATTAACAATGATACGTGAAATCTCCAGCGATAAACATTAACATTCTAAACATGCGCTCTTCACACGACCACTCGCAAAGACGTGTGCCTTCAGTGTGCCCGTTAGGGTTGCTCTGTCGCTGATATTAACTTCGTGAGCGCTCAGAGATTTCCGGCGAAGGATTGTTGACGCCGACTCAAAATTCTTAGATATACTAGACTGTCACATACGTTCAACTACTTAGATAAAACTTAGTTAAATAAAAAGATTTATTATTTTTTGCTTTTCAGTTTTTCGGCGGTTTAATTTTTTTGTAAAAAAGTTTTTATGTCTTTATGCTTTAATTTAAAAATTGATTAAAGAAACTAAGGTTAAACTGGTTAAACATGTGTTTTATTACGGAAAGGGTCTTGTTTTTGCCTCTCCGGATTAACGAGGACCTACTGTAATTAAAAGATATTTTGATAATACATTTTTCATGTCAAAGGTCATAGCATTAAACTTATATATATCGAATTCGAGATATCTACGGATTTTGACGATCCATAGCTCATACCGAAAAAAAAAGTTTTTGATGTTCATCCGGTCGTCCGTTGGTACGCGTCCAGTTCGTATATGTGTAGGTATAGATACAGGTCTATTAGACACATCATTCAACGGATCAAAATAATTTTTTTCCTAATCCTCTAAATGAGGGTCCTTAACTGATGACCCTCAGAGGAAACCTTTGAATGTAGTTTACATTAGTTTACATTCCGTTTTTTTGGGAATCAGCGCTCCCAGAAGCCCGACCTCGTATAGTTCGTATCAGTCAGTCGGCTGGCAGATTTCCAGTAATACTTATATAGACGCTGATGACCTCAGCTGTTGAGCGTCTATAATTTATAAATTACAATCAATCTTAACTGATGAACGAAAATCGAAAATTGTGAAGTTCACAAAAAAAGGCTCAAATAATTTCGATCATATTTCAAAGATCGATATATCAATTTTTCATAAAAATGCAGAAGAAATAGTTTAGTGAGAAATGAAAATCTGCGCTCGATGCAATTCAGTGAGGAAGTCAGTGCAGTAGGACATATACTTTTATTCTATACTGAGCATAGGAATAAAATCGCAATCGAACCATTAGGGTGCAAACATATACTTCTGTCTTTTTTTAAGCCGTAAGCACTGGCGTATCCAGGAGGGCAAAACAAGCACGGGGGACCCGGCTTAAGAAGTTTCTAATTTGCCCCCTCCTGGACCAAAAGCTGGGTACGCTCATGTTAACGTCATAGAAAAAGACAAAGTTTTTAAAACAGAGATACTTTATTCAGATTAAATGCAAGTACATCAACCAATTCTATCATCGGAGAAATCAGGGAATTACATCGAAGAAAGAGACGCAGGTATATTTTCGATACGCTTTGCTGCTTTCACTCACCGCACATTAGTAGATGACAATGATTCATATAGTAAATTATTATTAAAGATATGATTATAACACTTATTGAAAAGAGCTGTGCCGGGTGTTTAGGTATATTTGACACAAAATAATATTTCTTCCTGGTATTTTTCTCTCAATGGCCTGCACAACAAATATTGTTCCTTGTCCAAAATAATGTTCTGTAAAAAAGAAACAACATCAACATGAGCTGCAGAAATCTTTGCGTGATTGTTTTTATGACACGTTACTCTGCAGTAAGAGAAAAAATAATATGTGTTTATATTTATTTCTGTATAGATTAATAATATTTTCATTCAATTTATAAAATCTGATAAGATTCAGAGTTTATAGATAAATGGCTATAGTTTGCTACTTATAAAACACCTATTGTTGGTGTTATAATGCAATATTACAAAAAATTTGTTATTTAAATCATGTGACTGTCTGGTTCAAACCCAATTCATTCTTAGACGAAGCTCTTGTTTAAGTGATATCTAATGTAAAATTTGCTCACGAAGGATGTAAAATACAGTTGTTAATACGCTTTATTAAGGAAAGTTGACTGTTTAGATGTGTAACTGTAGAATCACATACATAATATTATAAAACAAAGTCCTCTGGCCGCGTCTGTCTGTCTGTCTGAACGCGATAAACCAAAAACTAGCGAACGGGTTTTCATACGGTTTTCACCAATGAACGAAGTGATTCAAGAGAAATGTTTATAAATGTGTATAATTCATTAATGTTTTGTCCAAACTGAGAGCTTTCATCGAAAACGCTGCCTAATCCCTTTGAGATATAACAAAATAATGTATTGTGAAATTATTCCTCTTTTATATAACAGAAAAGTCTGCGATGGCGTATGGTCTATCTTTTATGCCGGCACTTCACATGGCTATTTGTATTTGTGTATTTGGCATATTTGGCAAACAATTACCAAGTGTGGAGGGTCTATTTGACAGTGTTGGCCTTATTTGCCTATTTGACAAATAAGGCCAATACCAAATACGCGTTACCGTGCGCTTGTCGGTTTTTCGAGGCACATCAAAGGAGTCAAATAGGCAAATACGGCAAATAAACCGTCCACACAATGGCTATATTCAGAAGCGCACACGCCGTGAACCTGTACGGACGTGCAGTATTTTTGTGTCTGTGCTGTGAGCGAGAACTGGAACAATTACTATTGAAAATGAATTGGGACAATGAAACAGTGCTAAAATTCTGGAATTTTGAACCTTGCGTTTTGCTGCCAAATGTTTGTGTGTTTGCTATTTGACTGCCAAGTGTCGTATTTGCCTCTATTTGCATGTTTGTCTTGAACGTCATATATTTTGCCAAATACAACAAACACCCAATAGCGAACACAAATAGCCATGTGAAGTGCCACCTTTAAGGATAGCTTACTATACCCATTTTAATGTTAATCGCTTTTCGTGGATATCAATTTTGCAACGTAAGACGACGAAAAAACGATGGCAATCTACAAATTCAAGCGAAGTCGGACAGAGCCGCTAGTAAATTATAATTCAGTCGCCATGATAGTGGAATATTCGGATTTGAGTCCGGACAGTGACATTGTTTGAATAATGTTTTACCATTCCAACCCACAAATAGGGAATGGTACTAGTTTAGGTCAAAAATTTTACAATATTTTTTTCGTTTTGAGGTCCCCCGAATCCAAAAAACATATTTTTGGAAAAAACTCTGTGCGTCTGTTCTGTTAGTCTGTTTGTCTGTGAGCACGATACAGGTCAAACGGATTGAAACCAAATTTTGGGAGGATATTTGGTATGCAAAAATGAAGAGTCCTATTGTTTTTGGGAACAATCGGCGTGTAACGATCCCGTTCCAAAAAAAAATCTATATACGTAGTTCGTCGTTTGTCTAGGGGGAAACGGGCCGCACAAAGAATCTTCACTTGTTTATGATTATAAAAAAGAACACAATTTGAAATATTGCTCGTTGAGCGTTTATTTAATTTTTATCAAATTTCACAGTTTATTTTTTTATTTTACAAAATATAGTATAGAATAAAAAAAAAACGAAATTAATGTATCAGCCATCAAAAAAAATAAAAATAAAGAAAACAGGTATTTGTGTGTGTGTGTCGGGGAATGGGAAGTCTAAACTCGAAAGAATCCGAAGTTTAGACGGAAAAACGGGAGACGACAGCCTCTAGGATCAATTCCGTAGAGAAACTGTCGTTGCAGGTATTGGTAAAGTATTCAGGATAAGTTACTGTCGACAAGACGAGTAACTGTATGCGTATGTGTGTGTGTGTAAAAAATACAAACCAGGCACTATAATAACACAAAATAAAAAGAAATTTGAGTAAAAAAAACAAATTAAAGAAAACACTTAAAAAAAATTCCAAAACAAAAATATGATTGCGCTTCAAAATGCTAACGATGACTGCCTCTCTCATCCGGCACAGAACACTTTTATATCTCATCAATTATTACCTAATAATTAAAAAAAGTTAAAGAATGGCATTACATAATTTTTTTTTTTTTTAATAATTACAAAACTAAAATAGATATCTGCTCTTTTAAAATAAAAAAAAAATAATAATATTTCAAAATTACTGTAGCGTACATTCCGTATCGCTACAGTTACAACCCTCAAAAAAAAAAGAAAAAAAAAACTTCATTTAAGATAAAAAAAATTAGAATCTGTTATTTTTATTTTTAAATTTTATAAACACTTTTTTGTCCGCCACTCTGACAGTCAATGCCTTGCCACCGCCACATTTCACTAAATAACGGACCCGACCTTTACTGTGGTCCTTCTTCTGCACCAACCAGGACAGCAATTGTGGGTCATCCACCTCCACGTATTCACCGGGCCGTTTGTTCTGGAAAATTTCTAAGCGCTCAGTGATAGAGAGTCGAGGAGTCTTGTCGTTAACGCTCGCTATGCCGGTCTCAACGCCAGGAAGCTCCCTACTCAGCTTGATCACCGGCGGCCAATGTGGTGGTGTCGGAATACTTATAGTAGGAGGTGACTCGGAACAATCAGGCTGTCTGTTTACAGTTCTAGGCGGTGTTGACGGCTCAAAAACAACCATTTCGTCAAGCCATATGAAATCAGTCATGACAAGAAAATAACTATATACCTCCTGAGAGAAAAAAAAAAATCATTATAAAGAGAAATAACATATAAACATAAAAGAAATTCAAAATTAGCCCTTAATCGTTTTATATTAGCAAAATGTTTATCTAATTTTACTACCACAAATTTTACACATTTTTTTTTTGGATTTTTTTCTTATATTTTTTTTTTCTTATTTTATTTCTTCGTTTTCTTACATTAATCTTACATTTATAATTCTTCATTAACCCCGGTTTATCTTGAAAAACATCTGTGTAACTTTCTATTAAATTTTCTAACTCAGCATTTACCACATAGTTGGTAGTATCCGAACTATGTCTATTTGTTTTAATCATTGAATCAGTCGTCGTAAATTTTAAAAAATGATTACAACTTAAGCTTGATACATATTTGTTCGTTTTACCCAAATAAATTTCACTGATCTCTTTATTTGAATATAAAATATAGTTTAAAAAAAACTAAAAAACACGCTTTATATCGGACTAAAAAGTAAAAAATAATTGTTTTAAAATAAGCTTAAAAAGCGTGGGGCGCTTTGTTCCACATTTTCGTACATCGAGCGCCCAACGCTTTTTAAGCTTATTTTAAAACAATTATTTTTTACTTTTTAGTCCGATATAAAGCGTGTTTTTTAGTTTTTTTTAAACTATATTTTATTTTTCACTTTTTAGTTTGAGGATCTATAAAAGAATTTATTAATCCTGGGGGTCCTAATAAGGATAATGGGAAACTGTTATCAAATTATTGCATTGTCATCGGTCCTTGATACGTATGCAAAGTTTCAAATTAATCAGACTTCGGGAAATTGGTGAAAATAAAGCGTTTACTACAGAGGATCTATAAAAGAATTTATTAATCCTGGGGGTCCTAATAAGGATAACAAATTATTGCATTGTCATCGGTCCTTGATACGTATGCAAAGTTTCAAATTAATCAGACTTCGGGAAATTGGTGAAAATAAAGCGTTTACTACAGAGGATCTATAAAAGAATTTATTAATCCTGGGGGTCCTAATAAGGATAATGGGAAACTGTTATCAAATTATTGCATTGTCATCGGTCCTTGATACGTATGCAAAGTTTCAAATTAATCAGACTTCGGGAAATTGGTGAAAATAAAGCGTTTACTACAGAGGATCTATAAAAGAATTTATTAATCCTGGGGGTCCTAATAAGGATAATGGGAAACTGTTATCAAATTATTGCATTGTCATCGGTCCTTGATACGTATGCAAAGTTTCAAATTAATCAGACTTCGGGAAATTGGTGAAAATAAAGCGTTTACTACAGAGGATCTATAAAAGAATTTATTAATCCTGGGGGTCCTAATAAGGATAATGGGAAACTGTTATCAAATTATTGCATTGTCATCGGTCCTTGATACGTATGCAAAGTTTCAAATTAATCAGACTTCGGGAAATTGGTGAAAATTATGCTCAAAGATTCCGTTACGGACAGTTAGTTACATACATACACACATACATATTTACAACCCAAACTAATATAAAGCGTTTAAAAAGTACATTTTTTTATATTCTAAATCCAATTTAGCTTTAACTTCACTTAAAAAATCGCTTCCCAATATAATATCTACATTTAAATTTGGTATCACTACAAAAATATAACTCATTTCCGATTCATTTAATTTAAAATTTAACACAATTTGAAACTTTATATTTTTAATCATTTTACCATCAGCCGTTTTTATTTGTATTCCTTTAAAGGGTAGAATGGGATATTTTTTTGTATCGAATTTTTCAAAAAACTTTTCATCATGTCTTTCGATTTGCTCCGTGCAATGCCGAATATTCGTTTCTGTATAGTGAGCTAGTGTGTCGTGTTGATTTTTATTATTTATTGTCATATTATTTATTATCGAAATAACATCATTTATTTTTTCAAGATCTCTACCGATATCCGCCTTTGTGGTTAGTAAATTTTTTTCCGGTGTTTCCACGTCTGATTTTAATTCGTCGTATTGTTTGTCCATGCGGTCCTCCATTTTATTCATCCTGCTTGATAAATTTTTGAAGCCTTTATCTAAATCTTCCCGAATGTTTAATAATTCTAAACGCAAATCTCCTGAAGTTCTGCTTATATTTGTTTGAATATCTTCTAATGCGCGCATTAAGGTACTGTTCAAATCCATTGATTTATTTGCCGTGTCGTCATTTTTCAGCGGAGTAGAAGCCGTTTCCATTATTTCTTCTCCGTCATTAGTATTATTTTCCACTTTATTTTCGAAAAATGTGCTGTCGTCATCCATATTTTTGCCACCCTCGGACATTTCGTATTATAAAATAGGTATTTGGTTCAAAATGATCTCGGTTGAGCCCCCAATTGTAACGATCCCGTTTCAAAAAAAAATCTATATACGTAGCTCGTCGTTTGTCTAGGGGGAAACGGGCCGCACAAAGAATCTTCACTTGTTTATGATTATAAAAAGAACACAATTTAAAATATTGCTCGTTCAGCGTTTATTTAATTTTTATCAAATTTCACAGTTTATTTTTTTATTTTACAAAATATAGTATAGAATCAAAAAAAAAAACGAAATTAATGTATCAGATATCAAAAAAAATAAAAATAAAGAAAACAGGTATTTGTGTGTGTGTGTCGGGGAATGGGAAGTCTAAACTCGAAAGAATCCGAAGTTTAGACGGAAAAACGGGAGACGACAGCCTCTAGGATCAATTCCGTAGAGAAACTGTCGTTGCAGGTATTGGTAAAATATTCAGGATAAGTTACTGTCGACAAGACGAGTAACTGTATGCGTATGTGTGTGTGTGTGTGTAAAAAATACAAACCAGGCACTATAATAACACAAAATAAAAAGAAATTTGAGTAAAAAAAACAAATTAAAGAAAACACTTAAAAAAAATTCCAAAACAAAAATATGATTGCGCTTCAAAATGCTAACGATGACTGCCTCTCTCATCCGGCACAGAACACTTTTATATCTCATCAATTATTACCTAATAATTAAAAAAAGTTAAAGAATGGCATTACATAATTTTTTTTTTTTAAATAATTACAAAACTAAAATAGATATCTGCTCTTTTAAAATAAAAAAAAATAATAATATTTCAAAATTACTGTAGCGTACATTCCGTATCGCTACAGGCGCATGCGCAGAAGAAATATATGCTATAACGGTGTTTTTATATAATAATAGTATACTTTTCAGAACGGCTTAGCTAGAATTTTTTTGACGTGATAACGTCTTATAAATTGATGAATCACCAATCTTATAAATTGATAAAACACCGGCTGCATGCACGAAAAAGTGTAACGTTCCTAACGCGTAACGTTCCTAACGCGTAACGTTCCGCCTGACCCTGTGCGTGCTTTTTGCTAATTTCTCGCTCAATTTAAATCAGATCGGTTTGAAACCAGTCTTAAACGAAAGAGGAGAACATTTTACATAGATTTCGTATAACAGAATTTGCCTAAACAGTTTTTTTATACAAATTTATATAGAAAAATTGGTTGTCTGTAAAGTCGGTTTACGGACGAAAAAGTATACTATTATTATATAAAAAACAACTATGGCATGTATCTCTTTTGCGCATGCGCCGATTTTCCCCAAAAAATTTACAAAAATTTCTAGTAAAAATAAATAGAGTAAAAACCGTTTAAAAACTATATTATTATTATATAAAACATCATTATAAGAGATATATTCTTTTACGCATGCGCCGATGTTCCCCAAAAACAATAGGCCACTTCATATTTGCATATCAAACATCCTCCCAAAATTTGGTTTCAATCCGCTTATCCTTGGTGTCGGAATGATAAGAAATGTCAAAAGTGACGTTTGCAACTGTCAAAGTATTATGTTCTAATAATAATTAGTTATTCCAATACTTAACTTAGAAGGCGTTGCATTTCACAAAATACTAATGTCAAAAAATTGAATTAAACATTAGAAATGCAGCCGTTTTCATGTTAAGATAAGACATACGTTCTCTTCTAATTTCCATGTACGGCAAACAAAGACGACCGACCGCGTCGCGCCATGCATTAGACAACATTGCATTTATACAGCTATTTTTCTATATAAATTTGTATAAAAAAACTGTTTAGGCAAATTCTGTTATACGAAATCTATGTAAAATGTTCTCCTCTTTCGTTTAAGACTGGTTTCAAACCGATCTGATTTAAATTGAGCGAGAAATTAGCAAAAAGCACGCACAGGGTCAGGCGGAACGTTACGCGTTAGGAACGTTACGCGTTAGGAACGTTACACTTTTTCGTGCATGCAGCCGGTGTTTTATCAATTTATAAGATTGGTGATTCATCAATTTATAAGACGTTATCACGTCAAAATAGCTGTATAAATGCAATGTTGTCTAATGCATGCCGCGACGCGGTCGGTCGTCTTTGTTTGCCGTAGATGGAAATTAGAAGATAACGTATGTCTTGTCTTAACATGAAAACGGCTGCATTTCTAATGTTTAATTCAATTTTTTGACATTAGTATTTTGTGAAATGCAACGCCTTCTAAGTTAAGTATTGGAATAACTAATTATTATGAGAACATAATACTTTGACAGTTGCAAACGTCACTTTTGACATTTCTTATCATTCCGACACCAAGGATAAGCGGATTGAAGCCAAATTTTGGGAGGTTTAGGTTATGTATTACGGAATACGTTATCACGTAAAGCTATCGTCCGTTAAACCGACTTTACAGACAACCAATTTTTTTCTAATGTCGAATGTATAAATAACCTGCCTACCGACATAAAAAATACAACCAACATGACTTCTTTCAAAAAAAAAAAAACTAAAACAATATTTAATTAAAACTTGTATTTGTATGATCATGTAAAATGTGTATATTTTTTTATTTTGACGCTATGTATCCTAATTGGCTTTACAAATAAAATTATATCTATCAGCTATCTATCTATCTATAACGTCAACAGTATTTCAGATTATAGTAGCAAACTATAGTTATTTATTTGTCTATTATTATTCCGTATGCCGTCGATTTCATCCCCAAACATTCTTAGCCGCTGTTTGCTGTAATAAATCATGTAGCTTTATAGAAGAGCACTAATTATTGTCCACAACAGAATATGTAGAGCCATCAACCAGACACACACATATGTGCAGGTGACATTTACAAATGAGCGTATAGTTATTAACCTCTATACGCACAAATCCGGCTAGAGCTGTTATAACATAACCTATAGTTAAATACACAACACAAAGTCGGCGGTTATCCTACCCCCTACTCACTCACTATCTATACAGGATGTTTATTAATTGAGTGCCGATACTTAAGGATGTCAATCCTTGGGTGATTTTAAGAAGAAAAGTTAATATCATCTTATTTAGGGCATAAGATGATATTAACTTTTCTTCTTAAAATCACCCAAGGATTGACATCCTTAAGTATCGGCACTCAATTTATTTTTTTAGCTACAGGCTGTTAAAGTTTAAAAAAAAACTTTTATCATAATTTTCTTATCACTCTTAGACATTTTTATGAAATTTTGTACACACCTTTTAATCATTATGGAGCATTTTTTGACGTAAAAGATTTTTTTAAATTTTACGTGACGTCCTTATAGGGTTTGAACTGAATACCTTTGACAAAAAAATGGCACGCCACTGATTTTTCTAAAAACCAAAATTATTTTTGAAATCCTCATTTATTTTGGAGTAAAATTGGACTACAGATTTACTTTCATACGGCGCGGCGCATCGTTTTCGCGTAAAAAAATAAAAACTAAAAAAAAATAGTAGGCTGGGTAAAATATCAAAAGCAGCCTCAATAACAAAGAAAAAAAATTCTCCTTAATAATTAAAAGGCGTGTACAAAATTTCATAAAAATATCTAAGAGTGATAAGAAAATTATGATAAAACAATTATATTTTACTTAAAACTCTAACAGCCTGTAGCTCAAAAATTAAGAGGTTTAGAATATATGTTGATATTACCTTTTCTTCTTAAAATCACCCAAGGATTCACACCCTTAAGTATCGGTACTCAATTATTAAACACCTGTATAGTATATGTGCCCACATATTTTGTATTACGTACAACTTACAAACACAAAACAAGCGACACATATTATATAAACCGTAAAGCAGCTCAAAATTATTTCAACAGCAAAATTAAAATTCGTAAAAAATTCCACTCGCAGAAATAACAACGGGGAAATATGTATCTTTGTCACTGTCATGGACTATTTCACTAGATGTCGAGCAGGTTCAGGCTTGACATGCGCGCATGTCAAGCCTGAACCTGCACGACCAGCAACGAACGGAACGAAAAAAGCCTATTAGTGAAGATACCTTATGGTGACTTATCACCATTGAAACATGTCGCGATTTACATAAAAAGTGAGTTAAATAATTCTCTTTTACCCACCAGCGGCGCTAGTAGGCTTCGTGCACACAGCCTATAGTCTGATTTTAATCAACCACGCCTTGAGTTAAAATAGTGGTCCCGCCACAACCGATTTTCACGTAAGCGAATCTGTGGGCAAACATTAAAGCTATGCGAATAAAAGCTATATAGGAAAAAATATGTTGGAGTGTTGGACAATTTCTCATGCTAAAATTCATTATTTTATATCATCCGTTGGAAGATTTCTTCATGAGAACAGTTAAACAGTCAAATGCCCATGATAATATTCAATACTATGTCCTCTGGAAATATTACTCTGATGAGTCAGTCTGTGCGCCTATTGAGAAACACTGCAACAATACAAAGCAGTCTTCTAAGTTGACTGCAACGTCTACATAATCAGGTGCATCGCGCCCTGAATATCCAGTACTGATTACAGCTGCAAGGATTGCGACAATTCACGATTCGTGACATTCGTGAGAATGGTTGACATAATTAAATAACTATTCTATAACTAGAGTGCACTGTGCAGCAATACTAATCTATGTATATCTAATCTAAATATATAGGGGACACTAGTGTTGGGCATAATCGATATATTTCAATAATCGAATGAATCGAAATAATCGGTTTTTATAATCGAATGATCATTCGAATTATCGATTATGAATGATTCGAATGATCATTCGAATTATCGATTATGAATGATGGGCAAACTTGGAAATTATTAATTTCGTTTTATTTACTTTTACAGTATAAGCGAATGATCATTCAAAATATCGATTATGAATTATGTTCAAACTTTGCAATTTCGATTTGTTAATATTACTTAACACAATATTAATAATGGAATCGCTGGTATGATCGAATAGAAATAGAAATATATTTGTTATGCCCTAGAATCTAGATGGATACATCGTCAATTTACATAATGAGTTAAACATTAAAATTTAAAAAATCCTTAATGTCAAAAACAATTTTTTAGGAATTTGATTTAATGCAGAAACCGAATGATATATCGATATATCACATTAATATCGACAGGGGACATAGCAATAGTACTGTGTCGGGATTTAATATTCATTTCATATTTCATAATCGATTCAAGCGAATGATATCTCGGTTGCCATAATCGAATGATCGATTATTCGGCCATAATCGAAATATTTCGATTATATCATTCATAATCGCACAACACTAGGGAAAACCGTGACTTACTGACTGATCTATCAACGCACAGCTCAACCCACTGGACGGATTGGAGCTGAAATTTGGCACACAGATAGTTATTATGACGTAGGCATCCGCTAAGAACAGATTTTTGAAAACTCAACCTCTAAAAGGGTGTAACGGGGGTTCAAAATTTGCGTGGAGAAATCATATAAGACAGAGATGTATCAATTCGAAAATGCGCTAGATTACTCCTGTCAACAAATAAATAAACACGTGTTTCGTGCATTTTTAAAAACAATCCCTTCAGAGGGTGAAAAGAGATAAATGGTCTAAAAATCAACATGGCTGTCATTTTCAAGGTTTGTCGGGACATTGATCACGTGAATGTCATCAATTTTGAAATTTATTACACTTGAACAACAAAAAAAAATTCAAAAAAGTCATAATCTGTATATACATATAACGGGTGATTTTTTAAGAGGTATAGGATTTGATTTTCAAAAAAAAACACAAAAAATTTGAAAAAATTGATGAAATCTTTATTGGAATCGATAGAACGATCAATATAATTTAATGTTTGAAGATGATTTCATGCAAATGTTGGCCGCGGCTCCGCTATAGATGGCCCATGCGCAAGGTCCAATTTTGGCATACTCTCTCCAACATATCGGCCGATATTTCACGAATAAACGCTTCAATATTGGCTTCCAGTGCGTCAATCGTTGCTGGTTTATCCCTGAAGACATGAGCCTTAACATGGCCCCACAAGAAATAGTCCAAAGGCGTTAAATCACACGATCTAGGCGGCCAATTGACGGGCCCCAAACGTGAGATAAACTGTTCACCGAAGGCGGCTCTCAATTTGGCCATTGTTTCGCGCGCCGTGTGGCATGTGGCACCGTCTTGTTGAAACCACATGTCAGGCATGTCCAATTCTTCCATTTTGGGCAAAAAAAAATCGTCAATCATCACACGGTAGCGCTCGCCATTCACAGTAACGTTCCGGCCATCGTCGCCTCTGAAGAAGTACGGCCCGATGATGCCACCGGCCCATAATCCTCACTCTACGTATGCGTGTTAGTGGTTTAATATCCAAAGTGTAAACTGGGTTCGAAATTTAGTCACAAGCTTCCGAATAGCTCTCCCTCAGTAGGCCGATCAATCTGCCCATAAATTGGAAGAAGTGCGCGATGCACTCTCTTAACCGAGCATGAATTTTGATAGTAAAATTCAATAATTTGCAAGCGTTGTTCGTTCGTAAGTCGATTCATGATTAAATTATAGACCAAACTGAACAAGTTTGACAATGACACAAGACACGATTCACGCCTGATCTGTCAAAAACAGTGTTGCCAAAAAGATACCAGCAAAAAAATCACTCGTTATAAAAGGAAACCGTGACAGACTGGCTGATCTATCAATATCAAACTTGTCGAGAGCGAAGCCGCGGGCAAAAGCTAGTTGTATATAAAAGCGAAATACTATTCACTGACTCACTGCTTGACTTATTACGAGATCTCCACTACTATACGTCCGATTGAACTGAAATTTGGCATAGTTACTTCTTCCTCAACGTAGACACCAACGGATTTTTCATTTACCATAACATATAATATGGGTGTGAGTTGTTATGTGGGTGGCTGTGAATGGCTGCGTAGATGGGAAGGTCAATATAATATTTCCATAGAGAGAGAGAGAGAGAGAGAGAAAGCGAGAGACTATGTATTAATAAATTTTACAGTTTTGCATCCGGATGAAATCCTGACGGGCCTCTAGTAAATAATAAACACAATTGATTCTACTGTGTGATAACTGATAATAATATATCACTTATACGAGTATTGGTAGTGAATTGTTAGTTAAACTAATCAGTAATCACTGTCAACACACCAACTCGATATAGGTAGATTCGACAGTGATTCGTTAATAATGTTTTCCTATTAGCTTCGTAATATTCTAAAAATTAGTGCAATTCCCTATATAAGTGAGCATTTGTGTCAAAAAGGGTCTTTTCGAATACACCAATAAATAATTATAAAACCACTAGCGACCCGCAGCTTCGCCCGGATTTATAGATATATAATGCTCTCGCGGATTTTTTATAGAATATAGCCATATTTACCCGGACATGCCCGGGAATAACAGCCCTCTGTTATGATAGCATAATGATACATAACCTAAAACCATCCCACATATCGGGAGCTTGTGCATTGTACGTCGTGCGATATCAAAAACCGAAATTCGAATGACTCGCGACTACACTGACTGTTTCACCGTTTCACGATTTATGTCGTATGATCATATAACACAGATCGGTCTTTACTGCAGTGATAGTGGGAGAAGTTTACTGTGAACATACTGCATACATCGCGTTACGATTTTATATATTGTACAGAGTATGCCAAAAAATATAATTTATTAACTAATAAAATAGTGAAATTTAAAAAAAACATACCTAACCTATAGAATTTCAGGAATCATTAAGAATATTTTTAAAAAAGTTTCATCAAAACTCGTCAATTATAGTTTGAATGTTAAATGCGTTCAAACGTGCATTTTATTTTTTTTTTTAATATTACATAATATATTACTATAGCTAAAGAAAAGTCGTGTCTGTACGTCTGTCTGTTTCACCATAACTCTTAAACCACTAATCCGATTTTAAAGTTTGATACGCGTATATACGACTCCATAACTAATCGATATTCGGCTTAGCTCATGTCAAAATATGACCCCCTAATAAAAG
Source organism: Xanthostigma xanthostigma (assembly GCA_963575645.1). Taxonomy (NCBI): domain Eukaryota; kingdom Metazoa; phylum Arthropoda; class Insecta; order Raphidioptera; family Raphidiidae; genus Xanthostigma; species Xanthostigma xanthostigma. Next base: position 23,720,776 of record OY754468.1, read on the forward strand.
TATTTTTCATACAAAATCAACAAACTACTGAACCGATTTTCAGTAGCACTCGACATATTACGTATTATAGGGTTTCCATGAACTGAAAAAGTAGAACTTTATACACACTTTGTTAAGCAAATTGAAAAGAGTTTATCTTTTTTTAATCTGAATATTTAAAACATACATTACTAGCTATAGTTATTTTCCTGTCTAATGGCTATAAAAACAATGAAAAACTGTCATATTAACATTTTACCTTGAACGAATTTTTACCGATAAACAAATACCTAATATTTAATATTTGAATACCAAAATGTATATATAATTACATTATCAATGAAAAAATCAAACCATTAGGTTTAAACATTATCCTCGATTTGTATGTTTTTTAATAGAATTTATATTCTACTAGATAATTTAGTAACCATTATAAAAATTACATTTGTATTTTGTATCATCATTTATAATATAGGGAAACGTTGCCAATCGAAATATATTTAAAAGATAAAAATGAAAATCCGGAACGAAGATGACTATTTATTATTATTTTTTTTTTCTTACGTTCGCCGACTACTAGTTGATTATTATCACATTAAACAGGAGGCACTAACTTACAACTGCGTCTAAAAAATCTAAACTACAATCTTAAGATTCACTTATGAACAAAATAGGGTCATTAATTTTTTTTATGTTTATATAATACTCTAAATTCAATAAGCTTACACGCATTTTTTTCCAATTCAAAAATAAATGCCATAAAAAATAAATGTGTGAAAGGAGCCCTAGCTCGGTGCAAGTCAAATACATTTTGATTATATATGCATAATAGGTATGAAAATGCCGAGCTTGGCTGACACACTAAAATTTTTAAGTAGCTAATCTAGATTAGCTACTTAAAAATTTTTATTTATTTATGTTAATGATGCAGCTTTTAAGAACATTCACGAAATTTGTAGATTTTTGTCAAAAAATAATATTTTGATTTAATTATAGCCTCACATATTTTGATAAAGACTCCCTAAAAAGAATGTCTACAAGTCCTCAAAAGCAGCGCTGGGCAACTTATGACCAGCACTAATCTCTATTGTTCCAAGGGTCTCTATACTGTTCGTTAAGCACAGGTAAAACGACCTTAAGTGAGACAAGTTACGTACCTCGCTCATTCACTCTTACACTCGCTTATGGGAGTTACCTGGAGAGCTCCTAGGAGCTCAAAGAGTCGAGGTTGCCCAACGCTGCTCAAAAGAACAATCAAAGTTATTGAAACTGATATATATCGATGCGCATAAATAATATTATAACATAGACGGCTTTCCCCAATTTACATAGCCATTGTTAGCACAATGTTTCCAATCATGTAAATTACACTTTATAGCTGTGGTCAAAAAACAAAAGAGGGTACATTGAATTTATAAAAACAGTTGCTTACGCTTACGTATCATATAAAAAACTTAATTTACGTAAATACTTATATGTATCTATTTTGAAATCACAGATACTTCAATTTTTACAAAGAAATTGTAGATTATAGACGCTAAACCAGTGTGTCCCAAATTTTTTTACCATGCCCCATATAAGTATTTTTAAAATTTTGATGCTCCTCTATATAACATTCCATATTTTTTTATATTCAAAAATTGAATTATTCTCTAAATAAAGGACACATGACAGTTTTAGGAAAAAAAACCATTAAAAAATTACAGAGCTAACTCTATATAGCGAAATTGAAGGGACTGAGTATTTTATTGCGTTATAAAGAGTTTTCGTTAAACGGAGAGTAAAAGAAAACAGTATAACTTTACAAATAAGTAGTTTTTAAGTGAAAAAATTTACTTAACAAAATTATAATCTGTTAACTTTATTTGCCATTTTTTACGATGCCTGCAGTATTTTAACTGAATCTTTGGCTGTATTTTATTCATATTTTGGGATATAGGGGGATCATATTCGTTAAATAAAAAGAATTTTTCTAATAATTTTGCGGCACGCAGAGCTTGTCCAATGCTTGGTGGCTCAAGATCATCCACTTTGTCTTCTTCATCCCCTTGTTCTTCCTCATTTTTCCTCACTGAATTAAGAATTGCTTAGAATCCCATTATTGGGGTCTAAATAATAACGTATCGTGTCGCTGTTGAGAGAGAGAGATTGTGAATTATAGACGCTCAACAGCTGAGGTCATCAGCGTCTATTTCAATATAGGGCTAACAATGTAAACCAAAAAAACCCTAGCAATTTCTACGTTCAGGAATTTTTCGTTAAATAGAGGTTCGCTATATAGAGTTTACACTGTACTAAGAAAAAAACGGTGTTTTTCAAAACATACCTATAATAAATAATTGTATTTCAAATCTTATACAAACAATAGTTTAAATTTTAGTAATTAGATATTATTATTATTGTTGAATAATTTCAACATTCAATGTGTGATTACTGATTAGTGTATTTTTAAAGAGAGCCTTGTGCACGAAACTTACTGCAGAGAGATTTTATTTTGGGCCTCTTTTTGTATAAGTTAAATCGTAGTAATTGGTTAGTTTTGAATTGCCACCCTGAACAATCAAATTACCCCGGTGTGGAGCGTGGGATCCACGTTGGGAGACACTGCGCTAAACAGATGAGCATTTGAAATTATTGTATTTCTGGTAGGTAAATAGGTAAATAGATAGATAGATATTAGTGATGTAACGAATGTCAATTTTTAGACATTCGTGAATGCTAATGCGAATATCTGTCGCCGATATTCGCGAATACAAATACGGATATTAATTTTTCAAATCTGGCGTCATTTGTACAAGGTTAAAATTTGGCAACTGATTGGCTGCGCAAGTCGCACGCACACATGTATAGTGGTTCTGGGTACTAGGTTGATTATGAATAAGGAGTAAGTGAAAAACGTTTCTCTGATTTAATATTATTTTCGAATTTAAAATTATTTGATTTTTTTCTGAAAATTCGCATAAATTTTGCCAATGCGAAAGCTAAAAAGTATGCGAATATTCGTTACATCACTAGTAGATATATGCTAATTTTGACATCCCTTATCAACTGGCTGCATAAAATTGGATAGCATCCAGCTGAACTTTGAAGCCATAAAGGTAGCAAATACGTATAAGTTCGCTGTGTTTAACATGTTTATAGAACTTTTCGCGTGTACAAAAGTTGGTTTATGTGGTTGAACGTAAAGCAGCAGGTATTATTCGCAAATGAATAATGTTTAGTGTTTCTATGCGGAAATTATATTCCATCATGTCTCTGAGTCGCAAGCAAGATCAACGAGGAAATCGGCAAAAAATTCTTCTTTATATTACGAAAACTAAAGCTTAATATAAATTCTTCCGAAAATCGTATCTACAGGCATGAAAAGCAACGCTTTTATTTATCTGCAGAAAACAAACATTTAAATTAGTTAGGTACGCGGTGACAAAAGTGCCTTGCAACTCCCAAACGGGTGATAAGCACGTTTTTGTATAGTTCGAGTGTCGTTCTCGAAATCCGTGTTGTCGAGTAGGGGTCTGGCGTACGGCGTTGAGCGGCTATAGTATTTTTTCCGAATTTTGCCCAGCGGTTCCAAAAATCATTTCCCAAACGGATGAAAATTACTGGAGGGCATCTACGCAAACCCCCAATTACCGGAAAAATATTTTCATCCGATTTGATCCTTGCCGTAGCCTGCAGTACAATTAAATGGACCCAGACTCCGAAATGAAAAAAATCATCAGCCGCATGCATGCAACCGGACTGATATGAATGGTTATTATTTATGTTATTAGAAAAAAAAGTTTTCATCCAAAATGCGCCTGGCTAAACTATGCCAAATAACAAAAAACCCCGCCAGCGCGCGTTTTTTTAATCCCGGAGTTCTCCGTAAATTTTCTGATAATATGTGGCTATACATATATACTTTGGTATCAATCGGCCTATATAATAACCAAATTTAATTCACGAGCAAAGCGAGTCAAACGCTAGTAAAGAGATACTCGCTAATTTGTGGATGAAATATGCGCTTTGAGCGTTCACACGGTCCAAAAGTCGGAGTGTTCCCTTCATAATCGTCAAATCAGAGGAAAATAGTCTCATCAATGTTTAGGACAATAATACACAATTTGATTGTAATCGGCCTTTCCACATTAAAGATTGAACATTCAGAACCTGCAGTTTCCCGTGCTAATGAATATATCGGAGCATTATTATGGATGATCTGGACTTGACCGCAACAAATTTGGATGAAAATAATTTTTCGATGTTCTGTAGGTGTCAAAGAACCTGTGGGCAAATTTTCATCCATTTGGGAATTACTTTACCAAATTTGGCCCATTTAAATTTTGGAAAATTGTTACAAAGCGATCGCGATACATATAGCAAAAAAAAATTTTTTACATATTCTCAGACACGAACTATATCTCCCTGCCAAATTTCAAGTTCAAATGAGGAAATTTTTTTCCCCCCCTTTTTATCCATTTTTTTTAGAGCTTCTGGAAGAGCTCTTTGCAAATATCAAATCGGATGAAAATATTTTTCCGGTAATTGGGGGTTTGCGTAGATGCCCTCCAGTAATTTTCATCCGTTTGGGAAATGATTTTTGGAACCGCTGGGCAAAATTCGGAAAAAATACTATAGCCGCTCAACGCCGGACGCCAGACCCCTACTCGACAACACGGATTTCGAGAACGACACTCGAACTATACAAAAACGTGCTTATCATCCGTTTGGGAGTTGCAAGGCACTTTTGTCACCGCGTACCTAACTAAATATCATGTCAAACATTTTTATTTGCAAAAAAATGGCGATTGCTGTGTTTAATATTGAGGCACAGGTTTCCATGCTAATTATTTTTTGTTTTGTTTCAGATAAAATCATAATTGACAGCAAACGTGAACAGAAAACTCAATTATTATTTAAATACCCATATTATAGTTAATACAATACAATAATTAGTAATAAATATAGCGTATTTATGTGCTCCAAACTGTATTAAAAATACACGACGCATTTCCAAAATAAGCAATAGATGACAAATACGTATAAGCTTAGAACAGTGAATCACAAATAAGCCAAAGTTGTCATTATATTTATATGACCAAATACAGCCTCAAGACATACAGACCAAAATATCTAGCCTGAATTTATCAAGATCATTTTAATTAGAGAATTTGAATACAGAGAAGCAGTTAAAAAGAAATGTATGAAAACCAAACAAAGTTATATAAGCGAAGACAAAACAATTAGTCAAAAATTAATATTATTTAAACTAATTTAGAAACTTTAAACTGATAACGAACAAAATTAAATTGAAAACTGATTGCATTCAGTTGATACGAGGTCTAAATCAAGCCTCACTTCTGGTACATGCAAGCTTAACGTAAAAGAGAGTGAGAACACAGAGTTGAACAAAAGTCAATTTTGAATTTGCATAAAAAAACGTACACAAATCAAAATAAAATAACTGAAACGTAGCTCGAAAGAATCTTTAATATCAGTTGCGGCCATATTTATACCTTGTTTCTGAACTTCGAACGAACACGTTTTACACCTGCACCGGGTCTTGTGTGACTCCTGATTTAATCATTCGATCGCATATGATTCAAATGACCCAAAATAAGATCGAGTGTAATACACGCGAATCAAATTTAAATCAAGTGTAGCTCCACTACCAAGTGTTGGGAGACCTACAGCATGTTCGAGTGGGCATACAGCGGTGTCAACAAGTCGGTGCCGAGAAATGCAGGGCCGGAATGCGCCGAATTCCTGACACCCGAACGAAGAACTGTCGAGACTGTGATAATGGTAGGCCTTGTCGGCGTGCTCGTCTACTGGGGATTGGCGAATCTATCGCCTCCGAGTGCGCGTCGCTTCAGGTCTTCGGGACCTGCCGACGATAGCAATGCCGTCGGCAAGCGTGTACTCCTCACGCTCATGGCGTTTATATGGGGGATGGAAATTGGCTACAAGTTCTCGTCAAGGACTGTGATATATTTATTGAATCCATGTCATGTCACTACAGCAATACAGGTTAGTATATATTCTCTATTTATGCCCTTCTTTTAAGTTCTTGCTCGATAAGTCAGCGCTTGCTCTCCTACATTTTACTGTTTCGACTGTCAAAAGTCAACAATAAACAAATAAATCGATGCTTGCACAATAAAAAAATGTTAAGGTCAGTGGTGCCTGCCTCAAACAAGGTAATGGGCGTGTTTGGCCGAAGTAAGTACTTACTAAATCTAGTAAGTCACTCACTATACACCCATCCCCCGATTTACACGGTACTTGTTTTACACGTTTTCGCTTTTACACGGTTTTCCAAATAAGTTTTTTTTTTGTTTTTATCGCACTCTACTAAATGCTACTGTGATTGAGCACGTGCGCTGTGTACACATCTCACGGGGAATCCCGAGCTTATGTGCTGACTTGAAAAAAAGAATGAGAGTAATTTCTGACAGTGATGAAGGATAATAAAACACCTTTGGTTTTATTTTTTGTTCTGCTGTTTAATGTAATTAAATAAAAAAACAGTGTTTCCGTAATATATTACATATTTTAACCTGTCAATGCATTTTATTTTTATTTCTGTGTACACCTAAGAATATTGAAAAAAATCACAACTGTTAAATAGCAAAATTATGCATTTTCTGCAAGCTTTTCGATTTACACGGTTTTGACTTGAAAATTTTTAATTTTCGATTTACACGTTTTTCTCAGGAACGTATCTACCGTGTAAATCGGGGGATAGGTGTACTTACTAAATCTAGTAAGTCACTCACTATACTTACAAAATTTTCGGCCGGGACACAAAATAAGTGCTAACGCAGTAAGCATGGCTTAATATAAGACGCCATTTTGCTTATTGTTGATGTAAACAATACAGACAAACGGTGCTTTGTGTTATGTTATACCAATAAGTCTGTCCTGGCCGAAAAGCGCTAGTCAGCTTGTAAGATTTTAATTTTTTTATGCTAACTGGCTTACTAAATTTAGTAAGTACTTACTTCGGCCAAACACGCCCAATTTAAATAAAAGTACACTAAATATTCTTCTCAAAAAAACCCTAAGGGGAACATTGGAATGTTTGCATTCCAATGTTTTTTCGGGAATTAGAATAAAATCACGCTACGACCATTAGGACCGGAGCATTAATGAAAAATGTTCCAAATGAATCTCAAAAATAAGCTTCTATTCAGGTGAAATGCACTAACTAAATAAATATACTCATATTAAGCACTGTGTACACCTAGCGCCGACTGGCTCAATCGGTAGAGTACGCGACAATATCATTGGGCGAATATATTTTTGTTTTTTTTTTTTTATTTTCTATTATTGCTTTCTTCTAAGGCTTATATTTAAATTTATTTTAATTTTATTTAATTAATTAAAAAAAAATTATTAGTTAAAAAAAAGTATAAATACTGCTTTTTACCGACAAAAACTTTTGAACGGTAACTCCGATCATCATGAAATTTGGACACAACATTCAACTCGGTAAACTAAGGTGAATGTGCGTACTCATGTTCCTCCCTTCCCCATTCGTTCTTTTACACCCGGGTGAAACCGGAAGGGACCGCTAGTCTTATACATGGCCCTTTATAAGAATCAGTCTGACACCTCTGCTCTAACACACACATAGACGCTAATGACCTCAGCAGCTGAACGACTATAATTTACAATCTATCTATACATCCTCAAAAAACACATTTGCAATATAAACTTGAAATTTGTGAGTGCGACAAAAATAACTGATATCAAGTTTCGAGAGTGTAGTAAGAATAAAATTAATAGAACAAACGCATTGACGACAAAACATATTCTTACTACACCCTCGAAACTTGACATCAATAATTTTTTGTCGCACTCGCGAACTTCAAGTTTACATTGTATCTAAATATTTTTTTGAGTATACTACTCATTTTTAGGGTTCCGTTCCCTAAAAGGAAAAAAAGAACCCTTATAGGATCACTTTGATGTCCGTCTGTCTGTCTGTCAAGACTCTTGGGAATTAAAACCTATAGGGTAGGTACTTCCCGTTGATCTAGAATCATGGCATTTGGCAAGAAGCAATGTCTTATAGTACAAGTAAAGAGAAAAATCTGAAAACCTTAAATTTGTAGTTACATCACAAAAAATAATGTTTTTAAACCGCAACAACATGCTACGCACGTACACAGTTTTAATACAAAACAAGCCGGTGCGTTTATACAGCACAATATGAGAACTCTCGCATACAATACGGTACGACAACTAGGCTAAGAGATATAACAAAGAGCTACAATTCAGTTCAGTAGTCCGTTGAATTCATTGTAATTACACGCTTCGTTGGCAAACTGACCGCGATCTTTGTCAATGTATGGGGATAACAGTTTTCCAACGGCTAAGCGAGAAGAATCTTCGAGACTCGTTTGCCGTGATAGACGGACTATTTACATACCTACAAGTTTGTATGGAACCCTCGTTGCGCGAGTACGACTAGCACTTGGCCGGTTTTTGTTTTATTGGTATAATAAATATTTGTATTTTTTTTTTTATTAATAATTGCCAATTTTTGTAAAATATAAAGATATGTAATACAAATCTTTGATTTACGTCTGAATAGAACTCTTCAAATAAATAAAATTGTCGACCAATTTTTCTCAGAAATATCTAAAAAATATAAAAATTAATTAGTATTAAGTTATTTATTATCTAATAATTGCGTGCAATCTATTAGATAATAAATAACTTAATACTAATTAATTTTTATATTTTTTAGATATTTCTGAAGAAGATCCAAATCCGGATCGAAACGTCATCTTGTATTATATTGATTTGTATTGTTATTATTTTTTGTCTATATATGGTCTGAGAAAAATTGGTCTACAATTTTATTTATTTGAAGATATGTAATATACCAGGTGAGTTAAAAGTCCCGGAACGGTTGAATATCTCGCATACTACGCATCATATAAAAAAAAAAAAATACGTGTCAAATATTTTTCGCAAAACTATTTTTTGATACCACACATGACTCCCCACCCCCCACCCAGTTGGTGGGGGGAGGGGCAACTTTAAAATTTTAAATAGGAACCCCTATTTTTTATTGCAGATTCGGATTCTACGGGAAAAATTACATCAATTTTACTTTTTTCGATTCGCGACCGATGTCGCGGTAATCGCGAAAAACTTAAAAAATCAATAATTTCCGGAAAAGGATATTTTGCATATTACGCATAAAATCGAAAAACAAAAAAATACGTATCAAATATTTTTCGCAAAACTTTTTTTGATACCACACATGACCCCCCATCCCCCAACCAGTGTGTGGAGGGAGGGGAAACTTCGAAATTGTGAATGGAATGTCATCCATTATTGCGAAATGGATTGATTTTTTTAAGTTTCTCGCGATTACCGCGACATCGGTCGCGAATCGAAAAAAACGATCGAAGTAAAATTGATGTAATTTTTCCCGTAGAATCCGAATCTGAAATAAAAAATAGGGGTTCCTATTTAAAATTTTAAAGTTGCCCCTCCCCCACCAACTGGGTGGGGGGTGGGGAGTCATGTGTGGTATCAAAAAATAGTTTTGCGAAAAATATTTGACACGTATTTTTTTTTTTTTTTATATGATGCGTAGTATGCGAGATATTCAACCGTTCCGGGACTTTTAACTCGCCCGGTATAAATTGAGCACATGAACGCCATCTCTCGGTGTAAAAATTAAAATTGAAAATTGCTATGTAAATAAGGCTTTTTAGTAGTTCATCTGTCTCCAGAACTGGGCGATCGCCTTAGTAGATGTGATAAAAATTACCAGTACTGAAATCATTGGAACTTTTTTTTCCATGTGGTTTTAAGTACGCCACTGTCAAGCATTTTCAATACTTCATTTATTCTGTTTGTGTACCATGATTTTCCGACGAATATAACTGATTTATTTTCCATCTATCAAGTTTTGTTTGTTACCGTTTTGATTTGTGTCAAATAGAATGAAAAGTTATATTAAACTGAATTCAAAAAAAAACTTTTCACTTGATCCAGTTTCACAAAAGCACTTTATTGTTTTGCGAGTACATATCCAGTTTAATGTTTTGAGGTGAAATGCGTAACTGTAAAAGTTGTAATGGACAAAGTCGTTTATTTTACGGTTACATTAAACATTTATTTCCTTCTTGAAAGTTTTTTATATTGTACTAGATTCCATGTCCATGACATCAGAATTCCTATTATGTCTGTTTGTCTGTCCGCCTATCACTGCCTTGTAACTCTAAAACTATAAGTGCTACAATAAGGTAATAGATACATACATATTATCTAAGCTGAAGGACTAAACCCGGATTAATGCAAAAAATTAACTTAATTTAATTTGCTATTTGCTCTATAGAAACATGAAATTTGGTAAATTTGTAGTTTTTATGAAGTGTCCTTCTAGACGGCTCACAGGTAAGTGAACCACATAAAAGAACACTTCGCCCACTGCCACAAAGTCTTTGATAATGTCTACCACAGCTGTAGAAATACCAATGAACCACGGTCTATAAACCCGAAAACCAAGGAGATTTGGTATAGCTATATTTCATAACAGATAGTATGATACTCTATGCTTGGTTACGCCTAAAAATGAAATATAAGCCTTAGAACTATTTCAATACGATATAATATTGATTTCCTGATATGTAACAGCTATATAACATTATATGAAGTGGACTTCTGCCTCTTGAAAGCAATTGTAGGTTTGCTTCTATATTATTTATTTACAATGTAGACATTTTCCCGACTGTACACCTGTATCTAAGCCTAGCTGTTCACTTTTTTCTATCATAAGCTATTACTAACGGAATTAATTATTTCCCTGTATGGATTAAAACCGGAAATGTCAAAACCAGATACTAAAAAACAATTCAAGACATTAAGTATTTAGTATAGTATTATGGAGTGTTCAAATCATTGAACTAAGCGCAAACCCAATTGGCAATGGATATACATTGTAAATCTTGATATACTAGTGCCATAACAGATTTGTTTGTGTAAGTGACGGTTCTGACGGGACATGTTTGGCTTTTTAGGCCTCTTATTAACGACAACGGATAACGACCCGATTTTTATGACGGGCGACGGGCCGACGCGCAGTGTTCAATAGGTTAGTGCGGGTGATTGTTAACGCGACGGACATGTAGCCGTTACAACACCCGCACGTCGCCCCTCGGCGCGACGGCGGTCGGTCATTTCATAGAAGTCTGTTGACGACGACAGATGTACGCGCACGTTTTTACCTATACCTACCTACCTTGTGCTGCTCATTGTGAATATGGAGTTTAAAATTGATATTGATATGGTCTTTCTTTAAATCATACACACAGCAAGCGCTAACACATTTCGCGCTGTCATCCAACGAAATTTTAGCAACTAAATTACGCGTAAGGCGCATCATGAACAGCATCGAGCGTCACGACATTTTCATGTTTTTACTCCCATCCAAACTCGCTAGTAGATGTTCCACATAAAAAAAAACTCATGAAAATGAAGTTACGGACATAGTTTCTTATGACAATGTTATATTGCTTCTTTCTAATTTGTATCGCTGTTGCTGTTAATTCAATGTTATTGTAACCAACTCAAAAATGACGATTAAACAAATTATAAAGATGTTATAAAAGTAATGCATTTTGATCAATAATAAAAATAATGTGCTGCTTTCAACATAATATCCTTTGAGAAACTAAGAACTGTTCAGTGTTTCAACATTGCAAGAATAAAACAAAATTTGTATGTACACATTATTATCATTATTATATTTTGTGAAGTTGATATCTTCTTTACATTCGTATAGCTTATATTGTTTACCATAATCCATCTAAATAGGCTTGGCAGATGAACATGAATCCGGGTTTAATTTTGACACAACATTAATACTCAAATGTTAATACTGGGTAAAAGAGAGCCAAGTTCTCATTCGTAAATTATTTGTTTAAATTACAATGACATTTCATTTATATTGTAAACATCTTCAAGATTTTAATCTGTTTTTAGAGCTATCTAATTTTCAATTTTTTTAAATGCCATTTTTTATTATAACCTGAAATGCTTATAGTGTAACGTCACCATAATTTAAATAAAAGACACTTGCACCACTTCTACAGTAATAAGTCATAATAACCAATCAGATATCCGAATTGTAAACTAAGTTGACAGTTTAAGAGGAACTTAAAATTTAAGTAAAGAATGTGCGAGCAGCCTTAACTTAAAAAGTTGAACTTGGTTGTATTATACTATACTATAGCTGCTTGATCCGACAAATCGCTATTTTCGCTTACTGCCCATCCCAAATTTGTTATAGAATAGTAATATTAAGGCCTTGTAACATGTTTCTCTCAAAAATTCTAGAAAACAGAAACGCCAGAAAATCGTATGGTTTAGCACTGACCTGACACCTCGAAATCCTCGAATATGCGAACATATTCGAGGTGTCAGACATTTTAAATGGTTCATGTTATTTGGCAAAGAACATTATTTTAGCGTTTTGGTTGAAGTTTTAAAGCTATCCAATTAAAAAAACAAACAGTATCTATAAATTTTTACATGTCGTCAAAACGTTAAACGACATCTTTCGGAAAATTCAGAGGGAAAACGCTCCAAAATCAAGAAAAGTCATAGAGGAAATAGGTGTCAGACTAGGCCTAATGAAGCCATATACAAAGTTTGGGGAGAGTATGTGTCAGTAAAATTTTTGCCGACGCTGACTATATAGGTTATTTCTAGAACATTTAGAAACTTTGACACAATACATAAGTAGGACTTTCCGTACAAATAAAAATCACTACAATGTTATAACCCTAAACTAGGGAATGTCTGTGAATTGGTATGGGAAACATTACAAAAAGTATTGACATTCCACCAAAAAAAAAAAAATATTATTGCAAAAAAACTTGTCCACAAGTTTGTTGACACGTTTTTTTTTTGGTAGGACTGTCATTTCTTAAAGGAACTTCTGAACTGACATACTTTATAGCCTTACCACGTAGCTTTTAAGCCAACAGCTTTAAAGTTTAAACTTCAAAACTAAAATAAAAAAAACAGTGGACAGTTTGTCTACCTCTGCTCAGATATTGCATGACTAAGAAATACCTGTCCACGACTACAACTGTAGGAAAGTGACCACGTGACAAACAAGTTAAAGGGATCGATTTTATTTAATTATAGGGGGGGCATCACTTAAGCATACATAATCCATGAACAACTCGTCAATAATGATGTGCAATATAGTATGTTCAGAAGAAAACGCCACACAACAAAGAACGAATCCGCGGGTAATGGCAGGTGTTTTTTATTTAGGTGTTCGTTGCAGTAATAATAACATTACATCATTTACAGTATCGTCTCGTTAAATCGATGCTCGACAAGTTAGCGCTTTGCAGTTTTCGACTAACAAATTATCACTTCTGCGCTTCTTTCTACTCAACATACATAATACAAATGAACATGGTAGACAATGTGTGTACAGAATGTTTCATAATCGTTTCACCAAACTTAAGGGTATGATATACTAATGGGCATAATCACCGAACGTAAGTAGTTATTCATTAGTTTCATTCCTCCGAATAAATAGCGATAATTCAATTCGCCAAGCATAATTATGTTTACTGCAGGTATAAATCTGTTCTATTCAAATTCAAGGGTATAAATATTTATTCGCCAGAGAAAATAATAATAGCCGCGACATAGATCATAATATCTAACCTATAAACGTAGAGTATTATATCTGCAGTTTGCACTTGCAAATTTATTTATGAGTTGTTTATTAACCTTTTATGAAGTGTATAGTTATATAAAACATTAAAGTTAGTGGAAGTTTTGTGATCAATTGAGTTAGGATAAAAGATTTTTATTTTAATGAATTTTTTTTAGCTTTACATTAACCCCATCGGTTGGATTTTTGGGTGAACGTCATAATATTCAACAAAAATGCCAAGTAGTATAGTGTAGTGTGTATTTATTCTTCAACTACTTAACTATTTTACCTGATAATTAATTTGGTTGGTAAATTGAAAGTAAATTTTATTGTAACGAATAAATTTGTTCCGAGATCATTAACTTTAATAGTGTTCGATGAATATGGCCATAAGCCAAGAAAAAGTTCATATAAACGCAAAATATCCGTTTCTGAGATACAAATTCTGAATGGTTGCTTCACTGTTTCGCAAAGAATTTGTACAAAGAAAGTTCGATAGATTTTTGGGAAGGTAATTTTGAGTAAAAAATTTCAGCTCCTATATTTTATTTAGTTACGACACTATAAGAGTTTAAACTTTCTTCAGTAATAAACTAACAAATTTTTGAATTTTCAGAATTCTGTAACTAAATAAAATAGAACCTAACTTCATATGATTTTTTACTCAAAATATCCTTCACAATCTAAAAATCTCAAACAAATTAAATACAAACTTTGTGAAGTAATTAATAAAAAATTTGGACGTTTAACACCTGTAAAGATAAGAACTATGCGTTTGCGGACAAAATATGTTTACATATGACCTCTTTTTACACATTTATGCTAGACTTCTGATACGACTTCCAGATTTAAATCCAGATAGTGACCAAAATTACACCCTTAACTACGGCGAATGTATTTTGAAGCATTCTGTACACACTAGATTTGAAACGAGAATGAGTCTAGAGACGGAACATCCAATAAGTCGGAGTTTCCTTCCTCTACAGTTCCGTAGTTGCGCATTTAAAGGAAGACAACAGCTGTATGTCAATACAAAAAATATAATATGTAGTACCATACATTGCGTATTTACGAAATACTAACAAATGTGTTTAGTCTATTTGTCGTTGTTTATATGAGTCTGCAAAATTTCAATCAGTTTTTCGTTTTTTGATTATCAAAACAAGGTAATGCGCGTCTTGATACCCCGACAAAATATTCTATGACGTAATATCCCCCGACAAAATATTCTCTGACAAAATATCCTCTGACATAATATCCCCCGACAAAATATAATCTTGAGTAAATATCCTGCGGGTAAAATATCCTCCGACATAAAGAGACTAAATAGACAATATTACATTTTAAAAATACAGAAATCATATTTTAATCTAAATAACGTAATGGTATTATATTATGCTTTTATACATGGTTTGTTAAAATACGGAATAATAAACTGAGGTAGGTTTGCGGAAAAAGATAGTCTTCAAAATTCAAAAAAAAAAAATATTCGACTTATCTTCAGTCTGCGTTACAGACAATCATGTCGGGGCAAATTTAAAGAAAATAAAATTATGACTTTATATGGCATTTATGCCTACGAAGTTTTAAAACATATGTGTGCACTGGGTTATTTTAACAAACCAACTGAGAAAGAAAAGCATTACGACACAAGAAACTATACTATTATTATTATTCCTCATAGAACATCTTTTTTTGAGAAAGGTCCGGTATACACTGGAGTAAAACTTTATGAACATTTGCCAATTAACATAAAGTATGAAAAAAATTGCAAAAAATGTAATAACTTATTAAAGCAGTATATAATAACGAAAGAACCGTACAACATACATGAATTATTATAAAATTATGTATAGGTATTATTAATTATTTGTAATGTAACTTCGTAGTATTCTTTGTAACTGACGATTGTAACCTATTGGGCTATGCAATAAATCCATATCATATTAATAACGGGGCCATGCACAGTGAAAAGGGGAAGGCGTTTGGGGGTGTTCTTTAAAAAACTATAACGGCGTCGTGACGATATGGCGTTTTTTTTGCGCAGTGAAAGGGGGAGGACGTTTGGGAGGAGTTCTTTAAAAAACAATTATGGGGTCGTGTATACTAAGTGAGATATATAATACATAATATGAAGATTGACTCTATTCAATAAATAGAGTAACTGTGATCCATTGAAGTTAATGTAATTATATTTTTTGAGTTATAAAATTATTAAATTTTATAACTCAAAAAATATAATTACAGAACACTCTGAAGATGATACAAAACGTATCGAAACGTTAGTATTAAATGCAAGTTTAAAAAAATCTCAGTATTGCTTCATTTTCGATCCTTATGCCACGGAATTCTTTCCAAATACTCATCATATATAATACAGTAATTCTGTATACACCAGATTTGCTGATAGGATATGTTGTCGAGGGATGAAAACGCGCGGAATCTCAAAACACCGTGATTTTTTTCCCTAACCTTTAATGAATAATTAGAGTGCGAAATAAATAAATTAAACTGCGCTTTTTCACTTCTATTCCGAGTGGAGGTGAAATTTTTTCACAGCTCGACAAAACTTGACGCGTTATAGGCTTTCCGTTACACGTGGAAATTAGCGGGAAAAATTGACATTCATGGGAGTGTAGTCATAGAAAAAGGCTAGTTTTTTAATACACTTTAACCGCAATTTTATATAAAGTCGCATGATGCGCGGAAACTGATGTTGACTAAAATAAATCAACTAATTATTAATGATCCAGTTACTGAAAACCCAGATGAAAATGTTCAGAAAGAACGTATATAGAATGATAATTTTTAAAAATTGAGTAAAAAGTATATTGTAGTTTCCTTGACGAATGTAACAATTTTATTCAGTAAAGTTTTCTTTTCGTGTGCTATAATAATGAAATTTGCATTTATTTACATATATAATTGAAAAACGCTGTGTTTTGCTAAAGATTCCCTGTTTCAACGAGACTGGAAATCCCTGTGCAACAGCAGTGATTATATATACTACGTAATCGTACAGGATACAATATAAGTACATGACAGTATATAGGGTCACTAATCTATATCTATATGTTACGGTCAATGTCCGGAACCCGGGCAATGTCGACAATGCTCGGGCAATGTCGACATTGACCGGTCAATGTCGACAATGCCCAAGCCACATCCGGCAATGTCCGAAATCGAACAAGGTTCAAAAAATAGATTTTTTATAAACATGAAACGCTGACATTTGATTGTATCTTTATCATGATAAGTTATCATTAACGGATTTTCATACTGTTTTCACCAATGGACGGAGTGATTCAAGGAAAAGTTTTATGTGTATAATTCATTAACGTTTTGTGTAAATTGGTTGAAATATGACGATGATTGTTGAAAACATCGAAAAAAATCAAGCCGACTGAGAGCTTTCATTGAAAACGCTGCCTAATTCATTTGAGATATAACAAAACAATGTATGGTGGAATTGTTCCTCTTTTATCGGTCTACAGAAAAGTCCACGATAGCTTATCTTTTAAGGATAGCTAACAGAAAAAGCGATAAACGAGGAAGGTTTTTGTAAATATAATTTGTAAATATTTTGTACAAAATAACGATATTTTGTCAAGAAAGCCCTTAATAAATGCAAAAGCGACGACTATAAAAACAAATAATTTAACGTTTAAAGAACAAGGAGAAAGATTTGAATTTGTCACTTCCTTCTAGAAAGCCCTGTACGTAAGAATGTAGTGTTCTTTACGAACGGCCGTGACGGGTGAAAAGAAGGAAACGGCGTTGTATGTATAGGGCTCGACTACGAGTATACCCGTTTATCGTTAGAAAAGTGTACCTGGTCGGATGTCCAGTATGTTATTCGTTAATCAATAAAAATATCGCCATCAACAAAAGCCCTGCTATAATACAACGCATACACACAGCGAGCACTAATGCACATTTTGGCGCTATCATCTAACGGAGTTCTAGTAACTAAATTAAACGTCACAAGTGCCATGAACAGCGTCGAACGTCACGGAATTTGCACGTTTTTATTCCCATCCAAACGCGCCAGTAGAAGTTTCACATTAAAAAGCTTTAATGATACGATCACAATATGATATTATTGTCATAATATCAGATATAACAGTGTTTTCTGCAACCCATCATTCTGTATGATACAATAACTTTTAATCACGAATTATTTCCGTCTAAAACAAGCTTGGTAATCGAGACCAGAGATTTTAAAATCTTAATAGAAGAGGTCTCTCTGAAATACACTTAAAACAAGCAACGGGACAATTAAAAACGTATCGCGTAGAGTGCGAGTGCTTAAAAATTATTCTTAATAACTTGTAATGGCATCTTACCGTGGCTAGTCTGAACTATAATAGGTAAACGCGTCGCGACGAAAGGCCGCTGCACACGAGGCTGGAAACACTGTTTGGATTTCTGCTGGCCGGCAGGCTGGGTATGAGGCTGGAAATGACGTCATTGCGGGCTCGCCTGCTCACAAGACAGATTTTAAAATTAGAACAGGGGTCCTTTGCTTGCTCTTAGCAAGAACCAATCAGGAAACAGTATCTTGTCACGTGGGTGACATGAACGCCCACATTCTGCTCAGAGTCGGACAAGAGACGCGTTTTGCTCTGTGTTTATATTTGAACTGTCACTGCGCGTGAAAAGATCTATGCACAAAACAAGCTTGAAAAGACGTGTCTTGTGAAGCGAGCATATAAAAGCGATTAAGAAAACCGCAGCGCTAGAAAACTAGTAATCAAATCTACCAAGGAATCTAGCGGAAAATCCAGCCTCGTGTGCAGCGGCCTTAACACACTACAATGCATATCTCATACGTGCGTAGCACGTTCACTAACGATACGTCATACTCATAATATAGGTACACTATTTAACTGTGCGTTTAAACAAAGTCAGAATAAATCACTGAATATTAATTAATGCAAATAATATTCGTTACAGTCTATAATGGTGCCTCTACACACGTGGCCAGCACCGCCACTCAAATAAGTGTCCATCATCGCCGCGATGATTGCCTAGCCCTCCACACAATCGTGCCGGTCCGATTGTGTATACGGGCGCACAATGCTGGCCACGCATTCCTTTGATGTACCGACAATCAACCGATCACTGCCGATTACAGGCGATTATGTCCACGCACCGACGAATATGCCCTCTACACAATCGTGAGTGCCTGTAAGTGGCGGTGCTGGCCACTAGTGTAGAGGAGCCTTAAGACTCGGGTACCCGATTATACTCGGGTATCCGGGTGACGTCATCATCCCTAGTTTTATGTAACCCACAAATAAACTGACACAATCTGTTACCTTCGCGTTATCCCGCCTGAACATTGACCTTTTTTTGCCTATTTATTCAATTACGTATATTTACCGGATTGTTACAAAGCAATTTATTTCTACTAAACGACAAGCGACTCCGCCGTCCACGCCTCATCGACCTGAAAACAAGTTACGAAAGTTTGACAAATTGTATTTAATTCATAAAACGTAGTGTATGACTGTAGCTACCTTTCATACACGTATACAGGATGTAAAATGGTACATTTTACACTAGTGCTTAAAGTAAAACATGTAAATGCTATCTTCAACCTGTCAGTTACCATTTAAAATAGGCTTGGGTAACTCAGATCTGAACCGGTTCAAAGAGCCGGCTCCGACAGAAGATCCGTGAGAGCCGGCTCACTTTTTTATGAGCCGACGGCTCAACGGATCCGCATAACTCAGTGAAACACTTAATACACTGACGCACTGTCAGCTCAAATGACTCATGCATCATAATATGTCTGGCTATGGTACACACTATACGCACAGGCGGTACAATGTTTTACTTAAGTCACAACTATTTAAGGTATTGTATTGCATATTGTAATATGCTTTCTGTAACATAGCAAGTAGCAATCTGTAAAACCCCGCCTTATAATATGTGAGTCAGTCACTGGCATAATATTAGGTGATATGATTGACATGACTCAACTAACTCAGTTGGCTCAGTTGACTCGAATAACATAGAACTCGGCTCTTTTTGAACCGGTTCAGGGAGCCGGCTCACATACGGGATCCAGATGCAAAGATGCAGATCACTAAAAAGACCCGTTTATCGCATCTCTAATTTAAAACTATAATATGAGCAATAGATTCCAACATGTTCGAACTGTCCGAACCGAATATCAAATCAGCTATATACTATTTGATAGGAAGTACGTGCAAAAAACATATTAAATGTCTCGACCGCAACATCTGAATTCATTTGACTTTTAAAACACGCTGGTCCCTCGTTTAAACATAATCTGACAGCTCGTACATAAAAACATACATTTACATTCTAGATACGTAAACTTCTATTTTGATCTTAATTTTTCAGTACCTACTTAATAAATTATTAATTACTAAAAAGGTAAGAAGGGAAATATTTTTAATTATATTTAAACAGACACTCGTCAAGACTAGGCAACACGAATTATTGTTCCTCAGCTAGAAGTAGCAGGAAAAAGTACTAGATGACACTTCAGACCCCACCGGGGCTCGAACTCAGTACCTAGTCTAGTGCTCTCAGCTCGTTCTCGTTCGTTTGTTATTTTTGAACACACTATATATAGAATATAGATTAAAACTGGAATGAAAAAACGGAATATTGTCACTCGCAATTAAAAACACTTTTTGAATAAATTATATCACAATATATTATATGCATTTGCTTTGTATAGCTCTATGAAAAAAATGCGTGCCGCGACACTTCTTATGATATATATAAATTGAATACAGTAAAAAATAGTATACTCATTAGTGATGTGCCGGATATCCGTATCCGCGGATATCCGAGGGAGAAGAAAGATCCGTATCCGTTAGTTTTTGGCGGATCTTTTATCTTATTAATTTTCAATTCATAGATGAAATTTTATATATATACGTGATTAGGTAATAATGAAAAACTGTTAAATTCCATTCAGATTATTTTTTATTTTTTAAAATCTTATTTGGCACCTTTATATTGCTAACATTTATCGTAGTGAGTACCATACCAATAGTACATAACTCAAAGGTACTAAAAAACTATCTTTATAATGAGATATTGCACATCGATCTTTGGAAAGAGACAATCTGTTATGAGAGTTAACTCTTAAAGAGGTCAATAACTTTTTCCCATAACAGATAGTCTCTTTCCAAAGGTCGATGTGCAATATTTACCACCGCGTACTCTAAGAAAGTTACGATCCGTATCCGCGGAACTTGAAACCAAATATCCGTATTCAGATCCGTATCCGCGGATATACATTTTTAACGATCCGGCACATCACTAATACTCAGAAGACCTTGTAGGTTACATTACACGGTACAGAAGTGAAATCTGGACACATCCGGCAAATAATGATTCTTGTTAGTTATCTGTAATGCTCGTTGTAAGAAGTGAGCAAAACTACACAATTTCACCGGCGACGGCCGAGCTGTATAAACGCCGTCCGGTAAACAGTGATTTTAGTTAGCGATCTGGAGCACCAATTTATAAGTGGACAAAGTTATACAATTTGGCCGGCGAAGGTAATTTAGCGCTAAAAGTACTTCTATGTTGGGTTGCAGAAAAGATTGTCAAAAAATCTGATTTGATAATGACCTTAGATTGTGACAACACATATTTCTTCATAAGAAAAGCGTAGCAGAATTTCAAATCGATTCTGCTCGAAAAAGAATTAATCGATTGAAACGATATTTTTCTTTAACTGTGTATAGATATATTTAGCATC
Organism: Xanthostigma xanthostigma; assembly: GCA_963575645.1. Lineage (NCBI taxonomy): Eukaryota > Metazoa > Arthropoda > Insecta > Raphidioptera > Raphidiidae > Xanthostigma > Xanthostigma xanthostigma. The sequence goes on from OY754468.1 coordinate 23,742,201, forward strand.
ATTTTTACCATTTCAACCCACAAGTGGGGGATGGTACTAGTTGAGGTCAAAAATCGCTTTTCAAAAATTTTACAATATTTTGAGGTCCCCCGAATCCAAAAAACATATTTTTGGAAAAACTTTGTGCGTCTGTTAGTCTGTGAACACGATACAGGTCAAACGGATGAGCGGATTGAAACCAAATTTTGGGAGGATGTTTGGTATGCAAATATGAAGAGCTATATTTTGGGGAAAATCGGCACATGCGAAGAAGAGATATATGCTATAACGGTGTTTTTTATATAATAATGGTATACTTTTCATAACGGCTTATTATTCTATTTATTTTTTTTAAGAAAGTTTCGTTAAATTTTTTTTTTTTCATAAATTTATAATTTCGGAAATATTTTGAAAATAACAAAAAATCAGCCGCTATTTTGTTTTAATAAACTAGTTTATTCCGAGAGATTCATAAAACAAAAGAGCGACTGATTTTTTGTTATTTTCAACTAGTTCGGCATGCTTTGATTAATTTTTACATGACGTGGAACATATCATGTAGGTAACCATGGCAACAAATAGCAAATATCATATTGAATACTAGCCATTATCCGCATCACCTCACACGATATCTGAAATTTTAACTTCCTTAAATTATAATCAAATGTCAACATTTTTGAAATTGGAATGGTCCCGTCGCCCAATTGGCTAGAATTGTTTTCGTTTCCATGGTGACGCCATATTTAACAAGTTAAACGAGATCCAAACTCGCGTAAGAAGATACACTTCAATAAACTGAACCTATATTATTTTCAATATCTACATTTATTCTGCCTCTAAACGTTATGATAATATTATGTAACATGTTTACAGTTTATGAACCCGAACTTTTCGTAACGAATTACTTTTCAAGCTTCGCATTTACAGGAACAATGTATACGTATATATTTGTTACAATATAACTGGAGCAAACGTTATTTGTGTTTTAATTTTAGAGCTTCCGTTTATTGATTTATGGCGGAAGGACGGGTTTTAACGGTGGAAGAAACAGAACATGAAAGCCTAATGTAATTCACATGTTTTTTTTAAAGCTAACATTTAATAAGAACAAAAGCCGTAGTTTTTCAAAAAGGTTTTTTTTATAATCGAATATAATAAAATTTCTGTTATCGCGTGCGGTGACGCGGGTAATGGCTAGTATTAAATACGATATTATTACCTACATAATAATATGTTATCACATCATGTAAAAATTAATCAAAGCATGCATAGCTAACTTCTTTCTGATAGATCTACAAAACAAGAGAACAGCTGTTTTTTTTGAAGTGAAAACTTCTTTAGCGGCGTTGTATACTTTTTTTGTAATGGGTAAAAAATGTTAAACTTGCGTCAGGAAAAGTAAGAACTGGGTGAGCGAGAAAACTCTCTAAGTGATAGTAATTGTTTATACAACGTTAGACATCTATAGCGTTGAAATATCGTACTTAAAAATGCAATCTATGATACAAACCATTAATACAACATTAGACATCTAGCGTTGAAATATCGTACATACAAATGCAATCTATGATACAAACCATTATACAACATTAGACATCTAGCGTTGAAATATCGTACATAAAAATGCAATCTATGATACAAACCGATACAAACCATTTTGATCGAAAATTCGTAAGACGTTAATATTCAAGTTTTCACTTCCGCCGGCACTCCCGGATTGCAACTCGTCTTTTTTTTTATTTTCAAAATATGTCCGAAACTATAAAGTTCAGAAAAAAAATGTTTATACGAAACTTTCTTGAAAAAATAAATAGAATAATAAACCGTTATGAAAAGTATATCATTATTATATAAAAAACAACGTTATAGGATATATCTATTTTTCACATGCGCTGATTTTCCCCAAAAATAATAGAGCTCTTCATATTTGCGTATCAAACATCCTCCTAAAATTTGGTTTCAATCTGATCATCCGTTTGACCTGAAACGTGTTCAGAGACAAATAGACTAACAGAAAAACACACCTAACAGAAACACAGACTAACAGACGCACAAAGTTTTTCCAAAAATATATTTTTTTGGATTCGGTTGACCTCAAATCAAAAAAAAATATTGTAGCATTTTGAAAAGTGAATTTTGACTTAAACTAGTACAATTCCCCACTTGTGGATTGAAATTGTAAAATGTATAATACATTTATCCAAACAAAAAATTTGGATTTTTTTGTCCTGCGCGATTTCTTATGAATGCGCCATAACCGTAGTTTATAAAAATTTGTTGCTAAAAGATCCCGAAATTTGAAACTTCAATCTTCAAAATGGTTTTTTATTCATCTCGATACAGATATTTTTCACAAAGATACAGCTCTACAAAAAATACCCAAAAAAATCTGTTCCTTAAGTTGTTTGGATAATAATAAAAATTGGATGTTTCACATCTGCCAGGCGTCCCACGACGGCTCACTTTTTTAAATCTATGGACCCCGTGTGGCATCATCTAATTCCCATAAAAGTATATTTTTTCTCAGATAATAGACTATTCTATATTGCATAGACAATCTACTATTACTGACGTAGACAGTTCATAAAAAAGTGCGCTAATAGAAAATTAATACAGGAAACATGATTTTTGATCTGAGGAAATTTCATTATGTCAAAATAATTAAATAATAGGCGAGTATACAGCCGCTATCTATAAACAGCGCTATCTATAACTTACACGTGCGCCATCATTAAGAGATGAAAAGAAGCAGACGCCACGTTTTGCTGACATAACAAGAGAGACGGAAACGCGCTCTCATAAAAGCTCTCGTACTACCTACACACACACACACACTATATTGTTTCAGTATGCCCTCCTTTATACGTGTGGTGTCTCATGCAATCATTAGCAGGTAGTGCTTTGCTGACAGACCCGCACTTCCACCATATAGACTCACGTAGACCCGTAATTCCACCGTATTGTAATTTTATTATCAACAATTCTTTCCGGCGCAAACAGGGCCGTGCCAACAGAAAATGACGCCCGGGCCCCTCATATTTCATAATTAAATCAAAATTACTTGTAACAGTAGCCTCTGCCTCCCAATCCACCCCCAGAGACGACGCTCGAGGCCTAGGCCCCTTTCACCCGGCTCCGGATACAAGATGCGTCAAAAGTACATAAAGAATAAAATTTATACATTTAAAAAAGATAAGATGTGTCGTGCTCATACTCGGTAGAAGTGAAACTTCTTATTTAATACGGTTTTATTATTTATAGATACATACCGATATCCCATCGTTAATAATTTTTTTTTTCAAAACTTTATAGTTTCGAAAATATTTTGAAAATAACAAAAAAACAGCCGCTCTTTAGTTTTATGGATCTGTCAAGAATAAAGTAGTTCGGCATGCTTTCACTAATTTTTTACATGACGTGGAACATATTATGTAGGTAACCATGGCAACGGTTAGCAAATATCATATTGAATTAATAAGAAAAAATTCCCAGGTTTGTGGACAATAGTTATATTTATAATTTTTTTTCTTATTAACTATTATTATCGATGGGCACGATATCTAATATATATCATATTGAATACTAGCCATTACCCGCGTCACCTCACGCAATATCAGAAATTTTATTTTCTTTGTTATACTCAAATCTCAACATTTTTGAAGTTGGAATGGTCCCGTCGCCCAATTGGCTGGAATTTTTTTTAACCACTCAGACTTCGAAAACATTGTGTAATGTGATCTAAACTAGTGATGTCAAAGATACGGCCCGCGGGCCGCATCTGGTTCTCAAGCCATCTCAAAACGGCCCGCGACCAGAATCTATCCAGTGAGGATTTTAGACGGCATTCGATGCTACTATACGTATTTTTTTAATTGCTAGATCCTCAAGCTCAAGATAATTTACCGTTTTCTTTACCTTTATATGAAAACTGATTTAAACTAATTCAATGAAAGATTTTAATTTAGTATGTGTGTTAGTTTTTAACTTAGAGTCTGGCCCGCTAACACAAATCTTACAAATGGCCCTTTAGAAAAATCAGTCTGACACCTCTGATCTAAACTACCTGAAAATGCTGAAAACTTGGATTTTCAATTTGTTATTAAGGAGATTGATGCGTTACAGTCCCAATCAACAGTAAGTCGAATTCTAAATGGGAACTTTTCCATAATAAATTTTTACAAAAGGTTATAAGTCGATGATACCAATAAATTATTGTCATAAAGGCATAAATAAATAATTTTTTTAATATTATTAATTAATTTTTTTCAGTATTTTACTTATAGGACTAACTTTTGAATTTTTTGTACAAAGTTAGGTTAGGAAAAGTAAATTTATGTAAATATCTGTATTTTACATATTTTTTGCAGTAATAAATTAAAAAAAGAAATTAGAAGTAATAAAAATTAGAATTAAATCATTCAAAAGTTGAAAATTCAGTTAAAATTGTCAAGAATAAAAGTCCATAATCGAAAAGTGCTAAGGTTTAATATTTTTTTTTATTGATAAAAGGTCTCCTCATTACATTGGAAAAAATATTAAAATATGCGTAAGACATCGATGCTTTAGATAGTTAGTTTTCGGAACTGTTGACATTATTTGGTTATTTGCAAAAAATTAAAATGTACCGTTTGCATGCTGGGTTGACATATTTTCCATAAGACTACATGTAAAAGTTTTTTTTATTTTTTAACTTTATAAATCTCCTAATGATTTTGGATTTTTTACAGAAAATGTTGTCATAAAAAATCTATTAAAAAAACTTTATTTCAGATTTTTTTCATTATCTTCGTAAAACGGCTCAACCTCCTTAAAAGCAATAATAAACTGATAATATTAACACGTACTAGGCCCAGATAACCCTGGAATTTTGGTGGGCTTACATTAATTTGTCAAAAAATTCGACTTAAGTGATTTTTTCTTGCGGTCAGAGTAACACAACAGGACAAAACAATTTAGGTGTAAAGTTCAAGTCGTGCCTTCATAAGACGTAGCAACGTTCTTTCAAGCCCCGTGCTAATTAAATTTACGACAAAGGTCAACCAGACTTTGTCTCATCAACCCACTCGGTATTATTATGTAGCACAGTGCCATGGTTACCCCTCATCCATCGGTACGTGTCATTGTTTGAAATATTCTTACTACAGCTCTGCTTAAATGTTTATCTATAGTAAAAAAGCTTCAGATCCTTTAAATCTAGAGAAGACATAATAATATGTGACACTAGCATATTAAAACCGTGACTTCTAAATTGTTTATTATAAATAATAAAATAAATTTATTTTATTTCAAACGATGTATACAAAATACGTTTTGAAAAGTCAACAAATACAATGTAGGTACACACATAAATCAAAATTCATCATTTAAAAATTCACTATCGCTATAATAGCACTTATTACATAATATATGTAGCTTTGCACGCTCTTGTAAATATATTTGTGTTTTTGATTAATTAAATCACTTTTATAAGACAACAGAAAATTAGATTGAGTATAACCTAACCAAACCAGCCCAGCACAAAAATTCGATTTAAAGCGATTTTTAACAGTGCTAAACACAACCTTATTGTAATGTTTTTTTTTTTAAATTACATCCGACTAACCCTAAATCGATAACAGAATAAAATCCAAAATAAGTTACTTACGTTTTATTTTTAACAAATTATTATATTTTGAATGTTCAAGGCTGGTAAGCACGACCTTAGTTTTTAAAAATTTGAATCAACTTTTCGAGTAATGAGTTTATTTTATTATTTCAAATAAGCACTGGCATCCAGATGAAGAGGGAGTTAAATACTAACCTTTATCACAGTATCACTACATATTATAAAACAAAGTCCCCCCTCCACGTCTGTCTGTCTGCCTGAACGCGATAAACTCAAAAACTATCGAACGGATTTTCATACGGTTTTCCACAATCGACGGAGTGATTCAAGAGAAAGGTTTATGTATGTAATTCATTAATTTTTTGTGTAAATTGGTTGAAATATGACGATGATTGTTGAAAATGTCGGAAAAGAACATTAACGTTCTCGCAGAATGTCACAATATTCATCATGATTAAACGTTTTTTATATAAAACTTCTTTAGACGTGAATTGAGAGTAACTCAGCTTTTTTTCGAACGGAAGTTACGTGTTTACGCAATTTCCACTATTTAAAGGCATCGACTGACAGATGGCGGCATCAAAACGCATCTGCAGAAACCATCTAGAGCAAAAGGTGAAACTTGGGTACGGGCGCAAACCAATAAGCATAGCCAACGTTATTTAATTTACGAGTGATTTAATTTTTAAGTGAATATTTTCCTAAAAAAGAGAGTGGGAAAAATAAATTAAAAGAAGTTTTACTTTAACTGCGCGTAAGGGTTACACGCACTCGATGTTTTTTTTTTCAGTACTTAAAATCGTAACGATATTTTTTTTAATGATTTCAGATTTACCTACTGGCGGCCAGGCCAAGTACTTTAGTAACTGCAGTATTCAGAATACATTTGAATTTCTTAAATGGACCGTTATTGGCCTTTATGTTTCCGGAAACGGATTCGAGAGTTGTAAGTTCATTTTTACATCGAATATAATTTTTATAATGTACATTTTTACTTTCTCCCGACCATATGGGTAGTTGGACCACCTTCTAGTACAGTCTATATGTCTCTCTTGCATAGCTAATACAGTACATATTATATTATTTTGGCAACTTATTATAAGTATATTAAAACAACGTAAAGTAGCCCTATCGTCTATAACAACATTTCAGAAAATCATTTATCATATAACAGGTTTTATGACCTGTACCTAACAGGGTATAAAAAAACGGGCATAATGACCTGCTAAAGTGAGTAATATGATTTTATTATATTAATTTGAAAAAAATGAAATAAATATGAATCAACGGGTGATTTTACAGTTTTTTATATCGAACAAGAAACGTGGTTTAAAATTATTTGACATAAAAAATGTAATGGTTTTTTAATATTATACAGGGTGAGTCAGACCACCCGTATCAGTCGTTTTTTTCGAAAACGGTTAGTCGTAGAGAGTTGTGTCAAAAATCTGTATTATAAAAGCCCAAATGAAGAATCGAATGGTGATATTTTTTCCCCCCGGAAAGGTCGGGTTCCCTGTTAGTTTGCTCCGAAATGTTCAGAACTCCGGAATATTAAATGGCACGATAGGTCGAAAGTAGTATTGTTGAAAAGATCTTTAAAAAATAAGCAAGTTTTGTAGGACATTTTTTTTGTTACTGCCACCCCTGTTAAGTAATATTCGTTTGAAATTATTAAATTAATATGTCAGAATAACAAAAAAGTCGGCATTTAAAATCTAGTTACCTAATTAAACAATGTCACAATAAGTTTTCAATAATTGCAATTGTTTTTTTTTGTCGGAAAATACTTCCAGGTACTCATAACATATCTAGAAGAGCTCTGCAGTGTTTAGAAGTAAATTGAAGACAGTTTGAACATTTGTGACATTGTTTAATTAGGTAACTAGATTTTAAATGCCAACTTTTAAAATTAAGTTTGTTATTCTTACATGTTAATTTAATAATTTCAAACGAATAATACTTAATACGGGTGGCAGTAACAAAAAAAAATGTCCTACAAAACTTGCTTATTTTTTAAAGATCTTTTCAACAATACTACTTTCGACCTATCGTGCCATTTAATATTCCGGAGTTCTGAACATTTCGGAGCAAACTAACAGGGAACCCGACCTTTCCGGGGGGAAAAAATATCACCATTCGATTCTTCATTAGGGCTTTTATAATACAGATTTTTGACACAACTCTCTACGACTAACCGTTTTCGATAAAAACGACTGATACGGGTGGTCTGACTCACCCTGTATAATGGTAAAAGCGGAATTTCGTGTTTCAGCTACCGTTGGAAGCGGCAATTTATTGGATCCAACATGGAATGATGTTTGTGGTGCCTTATTATCTTTTACAACTCGGAGGTAAAAGTTGATTCAAAAGTTCGCTTAAAAGTATATGGTCTTTAAAGTAAAAAGTCCCTGCTTCGTATCTATATTAAAATATTATGACAATGAATGAAAAGAAGCATACTACCTATACTTTTATTTTATACCGAGCATAGGAATAAAATCGCAATCAAACCATTAGGGTGCAAACATATACTTCTGTCTTTTTTAAGTTGTAAGGGCGCGTTGGTTCTGATTGGCTAACGCCATAGATAAAGACACAAAATTTTTGATAAAGAGAGATACACTCTATGCTAATATATATTGTCGGAATTACTTCGAAAAAAGAGACGAAGATATATTTTCGATACGCTTTGTTACCTTCGCTCACCGTATATTGAGTAAAGAGACAATGATGCATATAGTAATTATTTTATACCTATATGAAAAGAAGAAAATACATTTTCGACAGTGATTGCGTAGACGATCCGACTGCACCAGACCATATACTTTTAAGGTGAACTCGTAACAATAACAAATGTAATGATGAAAAATCTATCGCCATTTCGAATTTCTGTCCATCATCATATTTCCTTTACTTCTAGGAGTGTACAATATGGAAAAAATGTCAGATTTTAGCTGGAATGCCGTGAGTTTCGGATTAAACATTGCCTATCATTTCTTCATATTACAAGCGTTTGCAATTGTGAGTATCAATTTGTTCAATAATTTTTTCGTCCTATAAAATAGCTGATTTGACGGACAGGCAAATTAATGACTTTTCCGCTCGCCGGACGCTATTTTTTTTTTCGTTTTATTATTTCTAATAATAAATGAAAGTTAAATTCAATAATTTTAATTTGCGATCTCATGAACGCTACACAACACAGAAAACACGGTACGATCACTGTGAACGACTTAAACAGGGCTAAGAAGGCTATTTTATTTATACAATAGCCGGTCACGTGTGACTCACGGTGGCTCAGTCTTGTTTGCCTGTGTTGCTGTTACATTCAACAGATGGCGTTCCCATTGCCGTAAAATATTTAGTATAGCGTGTGTTGCTTTGACGTCCAACAGAAGGCGCTGAATGGCGTTGTTTTTCAAAAAAGTATGTTGTGTGACATCTATATCATGATTTTTAACTAACGAACATTTACATTCTTATTCATATAGAATCAAGTTAAGTTTGTTACACAAATGAAAAATACTAAAAATAAAGACAAAAGTCTCTATTTTGTAGGATGTAGGCGCGAAGTCTGTAACTAAGAGACCCAGCTCGAGCGTAACGGTGGACCGATATATGTCGCATGAACCAACATGGCGTCAGCTACTGGGTAACGCACATACGTTCATGGCTTACGCCTGTGTGTAGTGTCTGTGAAGTTAAACAAGAACCGAAGTTTTTCCAGGTAGTGATAACAGTGCTATCTCACGTGCGCCAGAAAATTGTCCGTTTCGAAACACAGCAAGCATAGGAAGCTAGGTTTCCTGGTTACAGACTTCGTAGATGCAGGATAAAAAATAGTGGGTATAAGAAACCAGTGCCGCAATTACGGAAATTCTTTAGCATGTCGCCTTCACTCTATCAGTATTTACAAAGATGGCAATTTAAGCGCAACTATTTTTTGATGAGATTTATAGAATTAACTGGCCTATAAACATGAACCGCGTCGGGAAAACAGTGCCAAGGGAAGATGGGCCTTCTTAGGAAATATAGTATCTGAAAAACTGACAGCATTTTGTTCATATGACGTCACTAATTTCTTAGGTTTACCTCCCCTAAGAAAATCTTCTCTCAGTAAATGCGATTACGACATCCGAAAAATTGTTACAATGCAAATGTGTTTTATTTGTTTTTCTTTTTTCAGCCAGCACAAGTAAACCTTAACCACATGTTGTGTCCAGCGGTCCTAGACCCATTCGGCGGCCCCAGTTATAGAATGTGGGCAATCGCCCATCAATCCATATTATGTCCAGCGCTGTGTAAATTGTACATCGCCGTGTCTACTGTGCTATTAACTATATTCAAGCCAAAGACACGCCTAAAAATAACAATGACTCACAGTCAAAATGTTCCTACATTCAAAAACATTAAGTCTAAAATATTACCGGACAATTCTGTAATAGCACATGACATATCATCAGTAACATCTGAAAGCAAATCAGAAAAGCCTAACGCAGTGTTAGACGAAACTGATGTTATGTCGAAAAAAACCAATCAGTCTGAAGTTGCATATTCAGAATCAGTAAACAGTTTTAATGTAATTTTTAATAATTCTGACGTAACGCATCGCAAACATGCAGTGATATCAAATGACTTAGAAACATCGTTGACGGAAGCAGAATCCAATAATTGTTTTAATGGAACTGGAGACAAAGAAAAGAAACTGTCTGATATATCATCGAACAGTTCGTGGGAAACAGAAATTACCCTAGATAAAAACGGACATTCCCATACGGATTAAAAAACGATTTTAAAAAATGGATGGAAGAATCTTTTTATTTTAGAATGTTCAAAATTACTATTATGTAGCTTTTCAGTAATTGTCATAAATTCGAACAAAATCTGTCGTTTTTCTTTGTCTAAAATGACATTCCATCCATATTTTTATAACTGACAAATAAAATCGATTTAATAACGTTGTTTTTAGATTTTTATTTCCAATGAAATTTCCAGGCCTTTTAAAATTTATTTACACGAAAATGTTGAATTTTATGTATAAACTGTTGACTTTAATTATTACTCCCTAGCTGGCCTAGGTAGGTACGGTTATTTTTATACCGGATTGAAAGAACAAGGGTTCAACGTTAAAAAACAAAAAAAAATATTGTTAGCGATTGAAAAAAATAATTCATTCTCTACGACATAGTATAAGAAAATTAAAATATAATTCAAAACTTGAACCAAAAATAATCAAATTAAAATGAGGGAACAGTTAAAGATGGAGTAATTAAATTTTCTAAAAAGAATTAAAAATGTTATATATTATTATAATATACATTAAAAATAAAAATTAAGTATGAAATACTTTTTCGTAAAAAATAAATAAACGCATGCATCGCATTTTCTGTTCTCAATTCATAATTTAATTTTTTGCTTAGATTATTTATTTTCAAATATTTGTTTCAAGGTCGTATCCAAGGAAGAATTTATTTTGTGAAACTTATAGTGCTAACACACGGTCGAACTTGGTCCGGTCCGACAACGGACATGGTACGGCGGATCTTGCAACAGACGACCGAATCTGTTCCCATCGAACCGGGCGGACACGCAGACTACTGTACAGACGAACAGATTTGGTACGGAGCGGACCAGATCCGCTGTCCGCTTCGAACCAAGTTCGACCGTCTGTTAGTACTATTAGATTTGAAAAAAAAATCGTTATGCATATGAACACCCACTGCTAACAGATGAAACCAGTTGTATAAACAGAAAGGCAGATCCGGTGCTCAAACGCTTTCTTCAAATCAATCACTTTTTTTTCAACTTCTGTAGTCCAATGTTTATAGTTATTGAAGTTTTAAAGTATAATGAACCAGTCTTGTTCAAAGTTTTTCTACCTAACCTCTAAATTTGTATGTCAATTAAACGCGAACCATACTTATACTTTGTTCAGAGAAAAAAAAGGAAAAAACGCCATTTGTATTTAAGTGGGTACAAAATAAAAATGTAAAATTATAGGCTCGAAAAAATAGGTAGGTGGGTATTGTTTTTGTTTGTTTGTTTTTTCTTTTGTAAATCCTTTATTGACGATACCCGAAATTCTTCCGCAACATCCAGGTCGCGCTAATTATTATATTGTTATTATTTTAAATGAATGCCCAAACTTTACAGAGTTATATTTCAAAATTGATAATTTTATCGAGATTAAAGGCCGCTGCACACGAGACTGGTTTGCCGCCGGATTCATTGCTGGGACTGGCGGACGCTCTTGCTGCGAAGATGAAAATGACGTCAATACAGGCTCGCGTATTTGGTTACAAGTTGGATTTCAAAATTAGAACCGGGGCTATTTTTCGTGCTTGTTTGTCTACTTGTTTTGAACAGGAACCAATCAGAAAATATTATCTTGTCATATGGGCAACGTGGGCTAAAGCCCACAAACAAACACGGCGTCATATAGTGTGTGTTCTGTTTAAACGTTCACTTTTGTTGACATTCGAACTGTCACTGCGCGCGCACCAAACCAATCTACAAAACAAGCTTCAATGCACGAATCGAACACATGAAAGAGCTCCACAGCACGCTTGAAACCTAGCAGCCAAATCTAGGAAGGAATCTAGCGTCAAAACCAGACTCGTGTGCAGCGACCTTAACATCTACAAAATTGTATTCTTATTCTGGTGACACCTTTTGTAAATATTAATTTATTTTCTTATATATTTAAGCAACTACTCATGCAAAATGTCATAATTAAATGAAAGATTAAAAAGACAATTCTAAATTATTGAAATATAAATAGAACATAACAATCAGCATTTTCGAACATAGCTAATTGTAGTCAAGGTATTCTAGGCGGTTTTGTAAAAACAAATGTATTTCGAAAGTAATGCATATCTAGATAACTTAGTGAGAAAACAAAATATTGTTAAATAATTTAATCTATTAAATAATTCGTATTGTAATGCAAATAAATTAATTAATTATCAAACATAAGTACCTACCTATGAATTTGAAACAAGTTTTATTGATGCCTGTTTAATAATAGGCACGTAGACAATTTTATAATAACGTAATTAAAATTAATGCACAGTAAATATTTCAGTGATTATAAAGTAACTTTAGCTAGAATTCATAACTCTCAAATTTTCCGTCATAACACTGCAGGACATGCCAAAGGCCAATTCGATCCCCGCCGAATCTGAGTCCGGCAGACGGAAAATTTCAATCTATAATAAATTGAAAAGAATTTATGTTAGGCGAAATAACCTTAGCTATTTAGTCGAGGCAGGAGTCGGAAGGGTAAGAGTTACCATTTTTTTGCCAGAGCGCCAATCTAGACACCCCCCTCCCGGTTTCGAGGTCACCGAACACAATGGTGAGGGTCCCGCAATTTTTTTCCCTCGGCAACCCCTTCAAATTGGCCCTCCTGATTTCTATCCCAGAGAAAAAAATGATAATTTTTTTTCCAAAGGGTGAAAATCAGGGGGGCCAATTCGAGGGGGTTGCCGAGGAAAAAAATTGTCGGACCTTCACCATCGTGTTCAGCGACCTCCGAAGCGGGGGGAGGTCTCTAGATAGGCACTCTGATAAAAAAAAGCAAAAACCCCAAAAAAGTCCGACTCCTGACCTCGACTTATTGGTGGTCTCGTTCCCATGCTTTTGGTTAGAATTTTCATAGAATAAAATCTCGTCTTATCCCTCGGGAACTACTTAATCGATCGGGATAAAAAGTAGTCTATGTTTATCCATGTCATAAATGACCAGCATGCGAAAATGCATTCAGATCCATTGCGCAGTTTCTGAAAAAGAGGCTCCATGTTTCACAAAAAAGCGAGTGTGCTTTAGACCACACGACTGAAGTAAAACTTCTTCCTGCCATAATTATTTTAAATATATTTATTAAGAATAAGTTCGTAAATACCTCAAATTTGCTCATGTTAAATTCATAAACGAACAATAATATGCAGTCGGTTCGTCTCAAAGTTTGTCGAACACAATATAACCTCACTCTGTAACACATATCTACAAAATATAAATTTTGATTAATTAATAGGCAAAATATGTATATATGTTACGGTTAATACAAGAAAGTAGTTAATTCGCGAATTAATCGGCTAATTACCCGAATTAACCAATCCTTGACGTTGATTAATTCGGGTATTAGCCGGTTAATTCGCGAATAAACTACTTTCTTGTATTAACCGTAACATATATATTTTTTAGCATGAGTTATAATACATTTAAAAGGATTTATTAACTAACCTACATTATTTCCCGTTACAAAATGCAGCAAAATTCGATAAAATGTATTTTTGATACAAAAAAATAGTTGTTTTCATTTTAAACATCAAATAGTTGTACTAATGCTCCGTCTTTGTCGCACTCAATAACTTATATCTCCCTCTCAATTCGCGATGATGCACTTCCGTAAACGATTTCGACAGGCATTTACCAGCTTACTTCCCAAGTCAAGCGTGCCTTAAGAAATTTTACTTCAAAAAAAAAAAAAATTCTAAGGCCGCTAACTGCTCGCTCACGTTGCATGAATGTAAAGTCGAAGTAAAAAATTTCATTCAAAATTCCACCCCGCGACAGTATTTTCATACGCGCTAGGCGCGGAGTAGCAGCGAGAGGTGGGTACAGACCGAATATATTTTCGATGGCACAGATCGAGTTCTTTTAAATGGCATAAATTTCGACATTCAGTTTTTTGGGCGAACCGGCCTAAGGTTGAAATTTTCCGCCCACCGGGCATGTCAGTTTCGGCTGGGATCGAATTGGCCCAAAATATGTCCTTTAGTTTTATGACGGAGACGGTGAGTGTCATGGTCTTTGCTCCTTTGGCTAACATGGATAAAAAACGCCGGGTCACTTTTTGCTTCGAATCAGCAGAAGCCTTTCTTTCTCCAGTAAAAATGCATAATATATAGCGCTGAATCCGAGCCACCCCTTTAAAATTATAAATAGAAGACAAATATTTCAGATTGCTATTATAGTCACTATGGAAAGAAAATTTTAATTACTTTATTATAAGGATTAAATTAATAGAATTTTAACCCTTATAATGTATGGCCTATACTTTATAAACGCCAATTTTTAACATACCTACCCCATCATAAAACATACATATTATAGTAATTTATACATAAAGTTCAATTAATTATCTATCATATTTTTTATAGAATAAAGTTTGGCGCCCACTTGCAATTAAATAGAAATAGACATACGAAGCCAAGAGCGTATATATTTTTTTCTGGAGGCGTACACTAAAAATCAGCAAAATTTAATATAATAATTTGTGTTTTGGCATACCCGAAAGTATTGAAAAACATGTTTCATTTCCTAGATCTGAAAATAGATCGTCGAACTTTCCACCTTTATCTCTTGGTTAATTCCGTGAATCCAAAACGTTTGATTTCGGAACACATTTTGTTTATATTTTCATATATGTACATTATATACTTGGCGTTGGACTTTACCGCTCCGTGCCGTGCCGTGTTGGACAAGTGGGCGACTTTACTGAGTATCCATAATTCTTTATTTATACAGTCGCGGTCTAAAGAAAAAAGTTTCTGTGGGTCTCCGATAGAAAACTATTTTTAGTACCTATATCTATTGCAAAAACATTACTGATGATTGAATCATTCATTAATTAATTATTGAATGATGTTTTGCTTTTGACCATAGATATATTATGATTATAAAATGAATTTAAAATTTTCGTTTCTAAACAATTCCTAGAAAACTAGATACCTATATTAACTCTGAATCTAAACTAAGGAGAAGAAGTTCATTTGAAAATTTTTGGTTGGCCCACTCGGTCATCTTGCTAAAAACACGGCTGCATTTACTTAGAGCAAATACGGCTCTTTCTGCTTTGATCTACAAGTAAATAAAAATTAAATCACAGAGTGCCAAATTAATTTTTTTTTTTAATTCTGTATCCCAAAGATATTTTGCAGTATATAGTACAGTCGACTCTATTCCAATTTCCAACCTCTGCGAACGGTAATATTATCATCATACAATACAATACAATACAATATCTCTTTATTTATAACCATAGTCGGTATAAATTGAGTCAATATACACAAGTTTAGATACAAAAAAAAATATAAAATCAGATACAAATGCTGAATTAATATAAAAACATAATTACAATAAAAACTACTTTATTCAAAATTTAAAAACTCGTTAATAGAGTAAAAGCAGCCTGCCACTAAGAACTTTTTTAGTTGTTTTTTGAATTTATCAATGCTATCTATTTTCTTTAATTCATCTGGCAATTTATTATACAATTTTAGAGCGCAACATAATGGACCGTCATTACCAAATGAAAAGTGCTGTTGGGGAATTAATAATGCTTCTCTGTATCTTGTTTCATAACTATGTCTGTCTCCAACTATTATGAATTTACTTTTATTTGTTTTTACATGCACAATTGCACTATAAATATATAGAGATGGCACAGTTAGTAATTCTTCATTTATAAAAGTTTCTCTGCAAGAATGTCGAAAAGGTAATTGAAAAATCAATCTTATACATTTCTTTTGCATTATAAATAGTTCTTGAGCTTTAGTGCTGCATCCCCAGCAGATGATACCGTACTTTAAACGGCTGTATACGAAGGAAAAATATACTATTTTACGAACATGAATACTAACACAACAGGAGCAGATTCTGCGCAGAACAAATATTGAAGTCGATACTTTCTTTTTGAGTATATCCACATGTGATGACCAGGTCATATGCTCATTAACGGTAATGCCAAGTAGATTGAATGTAGACACCTTCATTATATCGTTTCCGTTCATATTTAATTGTATATCAAGGGTGTTTTTATTTCTTATTGTACTAAATAACATGAATTTGGATTTATTATCATTAACAACTAATTTGTTTATTGAGCACCATTCAGCCATTTGATTTATTGCGGTTTGCATTTTATTATCCAATTCTGGTATATTTGGGGAAGAACAAATGACACTGGTATCATCGGCGTACATTGTAATAAAATTGGAGGACGTTAAAAATTTTGGCAGATCATTAGCATATAATAAAAATAATACGGGTGCCAATACCGATCCTTGTGGAACACCCTTTTTTATTATAGTTGCTTGCGATAACGTGTCCTTAATTTTCACTTTCTGTGATCTATTTTGTAAGTAGGACTTAATCCAATCTGAGCTTCTACCTCGTATGCCATAATTTTCCATTTTTGAAATAAGGATAGTTACGCAGTAGCTCCAAAACCAATACAAAGTTTCGTTTTAGCTACTATGCGCAAGACTGACGATAATATTCCCCAGAGCGTATTCTAAGAAGAACTGATCATGATTTGCGCAGTTGAAAAATTGAAGTGCGCAGAGGTCTTGTGCAGTAAAAAAAATGTCGATTACCTACTTAAAAACCAGGTACGTTGCCCCCTATCGCCTCCCATATAATCACACTGCGCAGTTGTCACTTAGAATACGCTCTGATATTCCCGTTCGTAGAGAGGTTGGAACAGAGCTATTGTTTTCCACCAGATGTTTAATTTCAAAGAACGCACCAAAATTCCTTTGTATGCATTTATACGCCAGTCTCTATGGTGCAGCCGAAACATGATGTTTTTTGCATCTGACGTGACGTATTCTGATTCCAGTCAGTAGTGGTATTACGTCACACGGTATAACAGCGACGTTAAGAAACACGCGAACCGTATTAGAAATCGACATGTATAAATGATTTCTTAAACATAGGCCTGGAAAGAGCCTTCAGATAATTTCTCTCAAATGTGTTAAACAATTTCTTATAGCATTTATGTAGTGATCTACAGACTGTGATTAATTTATAAAAATATACAAAACTTTGATTAACGTCTGATTAGACCTCTTCAATAAATAAAATTATTGACCAATTTTTCAGACAACTATATTAACAAAAATATATAATTCAAATTTTTGATTAACGTCTGAATAGAACTCTTCAAATAAATAAAATTGTCGACCAATTTTTTTCTCGAAATCCGGATCGAAACGTCATCTTTTGTTATATTGATTTATATTTTTATATTATTTTTTGTCAATATATGGTCTGAAAAAAAATTGGTCGACAATTTTATTTATTTGAAAAAAATATATAATAACAATTCAATTCATCAACGTCTCGGTCCGGATTTGGATCTTCTTCAGAAATGCGTCAAAAAATACAAGAATTAATTAATAATTAGTTTATAGTAAAATTAGCTTTAAGTTATTTTATGTAATACCTATCCTAATTAATTTTTATATTTTGTAGCTAAAGAAGATCCAAATCTGGACAGAAACGTTAATTGTTATTATATATTTTTGTTAATATAGTCGTCTGAAAAATAGGTCGATAATTTTATTTATTATAAAATATATAATTTAAAAAAAATGAGTTTCCCGATTTTAGAACATTGCAAACGGTTTTGAATACATTCTGATAAACAGCGTGTGTTCAAACAGCATTTGTGCCTTGTTAGTGTATTTGCCATAAGGCACTTACACTATTGGCGTCGGTCGGATGGCGGGACCTAGGGGTCGGACCAAAATTTCTCGACGTTTCATAAGTTTCTAAGAACTTTGGCACCATTTTTGGAAATGTTTATATATATATGTATATATATATATATATATATATATATATATATATATATATATATATATATATATATATATATATATATATATATATATATATGTGTGACCACGATAACTCTCGACAGACTTAATCGATTTAAACGAAATTTGGTCCACATGTTGTAATCCATCATCGCAAGAAGCCTATTTAAAATGGGCCCGATCGGGCCATTTTAAGGGGGGTATTTAGGGGTTGAAAAATGTTTTTGGGCCCAAAAATACGGAAAAAATTTTCAGAATCACTTCAAATTTGAAATTTAACCCTTTAGTAATTATTGAAATGTGCTGCTAAAATTTAAATAAAATCGGCCCGACAGGACCGGACTTACAAATTTTATGAAAACGCAAGTTTACTGATATGGATTTACACACTGAAGGGTGTATATAATTTGGTACAGATGTTGAATTGGTATGTAGTATTGAAATTAAGTAAAAAAATGTTGTTTTAAGGGGTGTATTAGAGGGTAATTTTTTTTATTTTGTCCAAAAACAAAGTTAAGTTCATACAATAGAGCCACCCTGCTTATAAAAGCAAATACACTATATTGTCGGCAGGGTTTCGCACTGCGACCCGAGTTTTTTTTTTGTGTTATTCTTTTGACACGTTATTAAAATATGTAGATTTTGTTTGCTTATAAAAACGGGTCAAAGAAAATTAAAACGTTTAATAATTTTAATAAGCAAATTAAATAGTAGTCATTTAGAGAAACGAAACCACTTATTATACAACATAAATGCTCATATTTCGTCCATCTTTGCTAATTCAGTATTTCAAACTAATAGAAAAAAAAAATAGAATAATAGATACTAAATATTATATAAACATAATATAAATAAGTAGTCTGTCTATTCAATGGATATGAGGACAAAAATATTAGTCAATCAACACGAAAATAAAAGTATAAATAATTTGGTAATTAATAATAATTAATCACCTAATTAATATTCATTTGACGATAATAATGTTACTTAAGACTTTGAAGAATTGTTACAATCCGATAATTTGATCGGTCGATTGATTTATCGGTCATGGGCGCTTAGTAAAACATCTTCTTGACGATACGATTTCATGACAGATAAATTTTTGAGATCAATTTAAAAATTTAAGCAGACTGTAATAAATAAATCGAGTTTTCACGCATTCATAATAAATTATTAGTTTACAAAACATGCCTAGAGAATAACGTCGAGCGAAGGGAAAATTGCGCCTGGGGCATAGCATTAATTTGATTCCCTTCTGAAATCAAATAAGAGTAACTTCTGGCGTCCCCCAGAGCCAACGCCTATGTCCCTTTCGCTTTCCCTTCGCACGGCCCTGCTAGAGAATAATATTCACGTGTGCAATACAAATAAAATTCAATTTAGAATTAATAAACCGATATTCTTGACTCGAATTCGAGTGATGTTTGCTGAGTACTGAGTATTTTCAGTCTACGTGAGAGTCTTACTTTGTTCAAATATATTACATCAGTCAGTGCCGGATTAACCAATGAACTGAACAAGTAAAAGCCGACTTAAAAAAAGGGCGATACGATGTCTCAGCATATTATACCTATGTATAGTTCAAACTTTCTTAATGATTTTCTTGGAGGAACAATTATTTTATATTCTAATCCAATTATTTTACTAAACAAAACACAAACGCTATGTATAACATTCCGTGGGACAGCGTATTTTTTTTTTGTAGAGAATGTCACAAGAAAACCTCGTGTTTTTATTTCTAGTAATATACCTATAATTTTTGTCTTTTTAAAAAATATTTATATGTACATAAACATTGGCACACCATAGCTTGATCGTGATTGTACCATCGCGAACGTACTGATCGAATGCCAAAAATTTCATTTGTCGATGGTAACCACTACACGTAGCAAAAGATCTACAATTTTTTCCTATTATTTCAGAACACTATTTCTTCCATGGACATATATTCCTATGTCCATGATTTCTTCCCATTGTATTTTGAGGTTAAGGAATCATGGCCAACTTACCCATTATTAATCCGGCACAATACCGACACCTTTTCGTAAATATTCTTTTGATGAATATTGCCATTGCAAATAAAGAAAGTGTTCATAACTCTTGATCGAAATTATCATTACAGCGTATTAAAAACCGAATAAATAATAATATAAACAAATGTTTCTTAGGGTCTAATTTTATTTTGAAAACGGTGCAAAATCACGCTGGCAATTCAATTTCAAAAGATGTCATGCTATTGGCAGCTCATTCGTCTATATTCTAAGATGTACAACTTAAAAAAAAACTGGTCTAAAAACGTTCAAAACAAAACCACATAGGTATTCACTTTTTATTTCACACTGCAATGGCTGTCTGAAAAATTCACAATTTTATTACTCACTTAGGTTTGATTTTTTGTTTTGTATAGTTTAAAAAATCTCACTTATTGTTTAATGTTTATAAAGTATACGATTATATTATTTTTGAATATTTAATTTCGAACGCAACACAAAATATAAAAAACACAATCAGAAACACCACCAAAACCAAAAACAGTGTGGGTGCAGTAATTTATATTTAACACTTCGAATATTAAAACAATACACATTTTCCAATCCTATTATTGCATAAAACATATTAATTTATATAGGTTAATGAACCAAAACACTTGAAGATGACCTCAAAATAGCGCCTTTTTTTCTCAGTTCTAAAGCTGTGTCCTGACTATGCCGATCGGCAACGTTTCGCCTGATAACGAAGCGGACAGTCACGTTCACACTAGTGCGGCTTTGACGATCGGCATAGTCAGGACACAGCTTAAAGCTGCGTCCTCACTGTGCCGATAGTGAACTGTCCGCTTCGTTATCAGGCCGAATACATTGCCTATCATAACCCGCGCGCTCTCGGTCTACAACAAATGAAGCCGAACCGACTTTCCTAGTGGAGACCATAGATGAAGACGCGTTTCGGCTCAATTTCAGTCGGCATTTAGTATTTGTAATAACCAAAACTTTTATTGTAGTTCACTTTTGAAATTTTTTGCGTACATGTATACAACTATCAACAATTAATGCAGCTGCAGCTACTAAAATAACATCTTCCTCGCTACTCATTTTGTCGAAAACAAATACTGAACGTGACTGAAAAAAAATATATGTGGGCATATACCGCTTTCGAAGTGGCCTTTCGACTTTTTCACTCGGTATTGCCGATCGGCATAGTGAGGACGCACCTTTACAGCGCACATAACGTATTTTAAATGATGCCAGTTAAAGACAGTTTCTGACATGTCCGTGTTTTTTATATTTTATGTTAAAATGTAAAGTAATAAGAATATGTAAGCTTGAACAATAAATATTGTAAAAAAAATACAAAACATTGTATATGATACAAAAAGGTTATTGAATAAAAAAATAATGTAAGTTGTTATTTTATGATATCAATATTTTTATTATTTCCATGTCCATATTTTGTTGTTTTTTTTTTTTTTTGGTGGGAATGAAACAGTCTTAATTAAAAATATTTTCAAGTATAATTTGTTCTATTAATAAATACAATAGCATTCATACATGAAGCAGCCATTTCTATTACACCAATATTTTAACACACACTGATATCTTAATGGCCACTAAAATTTACTTTTGTTTGTCTTCCTATTATATTTATAAATGCATAAAATTAAAAGATGGCACAGTATAAACACACTATCTTTAATGTCCATTAAGTTAACGAGCTTAAAAAGGGTTTGCTTAAATAAAATAAAACATAGACGACCCAATCAGATTTAATAAATATTTTTCAATTTTGAAAGAGAATTGAAATTATTCTATAATTTGAAATAAAGCAAAAACTTTGTGTGTCAGGTTATTTTAGCATATTTTCAGATGAGCTAGAGTTGCATTGAAACGAAGAATGTCTTTATTAAAAAATAAAAACTTTCGTTCAGTTCATTTTTTTTTATATTTATGAAGTTTTTTGCAAAACTTATTTACAAAATAAAGAACTTGACAAAAAATATTGCGAAAAATTCTAATGAGATTTCGAGGCAATTAGACGTTTCATGGTCCTCCCTACATACCGAAAAAGATGTTCGTCCGTCAATATCTGCAAATACTTGGCTGACTCATCGTCCAATGGATCGAAACCAAATTTTAAACTTACGGGTTTGGAGAACCTCTCAGGGTTTTTTATGTTCCCCCGACTAATTTATGGGTAGTTCATCAATGAAATAAAAGAAAATTGCGGTTTTCTCAAAAATGGCTCCAGCGAGAACCAGGATTAACGCACTTGAGTGAGAAAGTAAGAACAAAGTCACGTTATTCAATTTTTAGGTCTTGAAAGTAAAAAATACTTTTTTTGGAAACTTGGGCAAAATTATAATTTATAATTCTGAATTTTGATCCTCATTCCACACTAACTTCTGCTTAAAACACATCGACTTTTTTATTTTATTCAACCAAATCTTCTTTAAATTCTATTTTCGGTTATCTAAAAAAGTCTAAATTTCTAATTACAAAACAAAACCTTAGCAATTCTTTCGCTCTTATATTTGTGGTAAAAAAGTATGTCGATATGCACAGGGAAAAAAATACGTCAATTAGCCATTAGGGCTGGGGTTATTCATAAAAAATATCGATACAACTGACATATCGACAAACGATATTTATATTTCGCCCCAGCCCTAATGGCTACTAAGCTACATTAATGCTTAAAATGCGCATTATGCAGGCTGATGGAAGCACAACAAATAATTTGGTCAATTTTCATTTGTCTTTAAAAAGTTGCAACAATCGATAGGCCAATGAAAATGAATGTTTTTATCAGGTGCATATATGCATAATAATAAACAGAGTACCATTAAAAAAAATTTCAATCAGAGATATTGATGAGGCATATTTCTTTACAAAATTGTTTTAGAAGCAGCCATCTTGTGTAAGTCGTGCCACTCTTACAAGGAACATGAACATTATATTGCAATAATTAAATTTGATAGTCTATAATAATTTACAATAGTTGTTTCTTCTTTTTATAATTACAGCAATGTGAGCAAATGTCGGCATTATCATCCGTAAAGGAAACTTATTGTGGGTGTGTTCCGAAATATAACCCAGTATACTGACCAGTGCCACCATATTGTACTGGTGAGACAGGTGCGACGTAGCATAAAAATATTTAACCGGGCGTGTGTGCAACAGACTTTGTGGATTTTTTTAATTTATTATTTTCAATAATGTCTTCTCAACAAAGCAAACAATTACTTTTGGTGGACGAGGGAAATAATAATACGTCAACGCGCTGGCCAGTATATTTCGGAACAAATCAACAGTATGGCATCGATTAATAACGTCATTAGCACTGAAGTCTATAGTTTAGTAATAGTCTAATTTCTTCAGTTTACAATCAATACGTTGCACAGAGTTGGTAACACTGTGCAACTAGGGCACAAAGTTGCTCGTCAAGGCAATCACAAAAGTCGTAATCCCCAATTCCACAGCATACGAGGCTGGTTTTTCCGCTGGAATCGTTGCTGGCTGCCGCGCTGGCTATGATAGAAATTACGTCATTGCGGGCTCGCGCGTGCGTGGTAACAAGCTATATTTCAAAATTAGAACCGCAGCTATTTTTCGTGCTTGTTTTGAGCAAGAACCAATCAGAAAACAGTATCTAGCGTCATAGTGTGTGTTCTGTTCAGAGACGATAAACATTTCTTTTGCTTACATCTACAAAACCAGCTTCAAACATGCATCGTATGAAGCAAACACATAAAAGCAATCACAGCGCCACAGCACGATTGAAACCTAGCAGCCAACACGCACGTGAGCAAACACTAAACAAATTTCGTGTAAACTTTGTACTTGTTTGTTAAACTACAAGAATGACGCCACAGTAGGTGAATATGTCGGCTAGTGTTTTTGCTTCAACATATATTTAAAAGTTTCAGTGCTATTCGGAACCCAAAGGAATGGTGAGACCTCTGGTGAGAAATGCGCCGAACTGTCCTAAGGGAAGTTTTTGACAGGTAAACTATGGAGGCATTAGGTAAACATTGGCTAGCCTCCATCATGCTTTTCTAAATCAATGTTTACCTGTCAAAAACCCCCCTTAGGACAGTTCGGCGCATTTCTCACCAGAGATCTCACCATTTCTTTGGGTTCCGAATTTTATCCTATCAAACGATTACACTTAAAGCGAAATAAAGTTTTCTGTGGACTAACACTGCGATATAAATATTTTAAGACAATTTAAAAATAGGAGTCAAATAGCCTATTCTCCATTCCCGAAAACAAGTAAACTATTATGCATATTCAATGCACAAATTACAAAAAAATATCTCAGTGACACAAAAAATGCATTTAAAAAATTGTGTCTGATTTTATGTATCATTCCATCATCCTGCTCACAATGACAAATATTTACAGTTCTTAAAGCACATACAAACAATATGTGCACAGTTCCTGTAATATTATTCGTGGACTAGAACAGTGTGAAATATTTTGTAGCTAATAATTTATACAGAAGAAAAAGCTTCATAAATACAAAATCGTTTTGGAAAAATTATTACACCTCAAATTTATCATAGGTCATAAAACACTTTCAAAAAAACGAAAACATTACCTCAAATAATTTCTCGCTGTTCTCCTAATTATGTAAGTTAATTCGCAAAATCGGAGAGGAACAATAAACACTAATCATAAAAAAGTGTTACTTAAATATTAACATTTTTGTGGAAGCTTATTTTAAATGACAAAATTGGCAAGAGTATAAAATCATTAGTTACAATGAAACTGATCACTCATTGGTGGTATTTTTTTCGACTTACTGACTTACTCACTGATCCATTTATTATGCAAAATCTAAAAACAGTAATAAACAATTGGACAATTACACAATTAAAGAAGTCTGTTAAAAAGTGGCGAATGTAAACGGAACACAATCAGTTGATCAAGAAAATCAGAAAAAAATCATCTACGTATATTGTGTACAACGTACAGTACGAAATCGCAATCGCACGATTACGGTGCAAACACATATCTGTCTTTTTTGTGGCAATAGTTTGTTGGCTCTGATTGGCTACTGTCATAAATAAAAACATAAAACTTGAGATAAAGAGAGATATACTCCATACACGTCGGAATAACCAGGGAATTAAGGCCGTTGCACACGAGGCTAGAAACGCTGCTAGATTTCTTGCTAGATTTGCCTACTAGTTTTCTAGCGCTGGTTTTCTTGATTGCTGTTAAGTGCTCGCTTTACACGAGACTATTTTTAAGCTTGTTTTGTGGATAGATCTGATGCGCGCGCAGTGATTCGAATATAAACACAGGGCAAAACGTGTCTGTTGTCTGACTCTGAGCAGAATGACGCCATGTTGGTTTGTGGGCGTTTGTTCAAGTGCACACGTGACAAGATACTGCTTCCTGATTGGTTCTTGCTCATACCTAGCAGCAGATCTAGCAGAAAAAATAGCCCCTGCTCTAATTTTAAAACCTATCTTGTGAGCTAACAGGCCAGCCCGCAGTGACGTCATTTTCAGCTTCGTACCCAGCCTACCGGCTAGCAGTACTCCTAGCAGCGTTTCTAGCCTCGTGTGCAGCGGCCTTTAGTTCGAAAAAATAGACATATATTTTTTGCGCTTTTTGTCTTTGCTCACCACACATTGAGAAAATAGACAACGCTTGGTATACTAATACTAGCTCTGTTCCGACCTCTCTGCGAACGGTAATATTGTCATCACAGTCTTGCGCAGTACCTCAAAAACCGATACAGTTAAGATTTTGCTACTGTGCAAGTCTGTGACGATAACCATTCGCAGAGAGGTTGGAAAATTATGTGTTCGGAAAAATATAATAAATTGGCTAGTGCACTGACGGTAGCGCAGGTGGCAGCACATGTCATTCTCGTTTACTTTATGTCACTTTTCAGCACAGCACTTGTTTTTGGGTAGTCGGATCGGATTATGAGAGGTTTGAAACTTTGAACAGTTCGAATTGGCGGGACTACATTTTTCGTTACGCAGTGACGAAAAAAAGAGTACCAATATTTTCAAAAACAATAGTATTTGAATGTGTTTTAAACGTGTTTACAATTTTTTGCATAATAAATATATCAAATGTACAGAAAAATAATACATTTACATGAGCAAAATACAACTTAAGATAAGGTAATATACAAAGTATCACAGAAAATAAAATAAACAAATAATAATAATAATAGAAAATACTATCACTCTTTGTGTAGTTGCAAAAAACAATATTATCAAAATATCACATACCAGAAATGCATAAAATGAAAAAAATAGTAGACATAATGAAATGGCAAATTAGTAGCTGGGATTCGATCTCTTTGATATTTTTTTCCTTTCTCTCTCCGGAATTTTCAATTTTTCTTTTCATCATCTCTAAAGGCCGCTGCACACAAGGCTTATTTTTGGCGCTCGAATCGTTGCTGGGACTTACGCTGTTACAAGTTGGGATTTCAAAATTAAAACCGGGAGCTATTTTTAGTGCTTGTTTTTCTGCTTGTTTTGAGCAAGGACCAATCAGAAAACAGTATTTTGTCATGTGGGCGACATGGGCAAACGTCCACAAACATGACGTCATAGTGTGTTCTGTTCAGAGACAATGAACGTTCACTTATGCTAACATCCCATCTACAAAGCCAGCTTCAAAACAGCACCGTGTATTGCGAACACATAAAAGTCATCACGCAACCCAACGCCACAAGACGCTTGAAACCTAGCAGCCAAATCTAGCAAGGAATCTAGCGACAAAACCAGTCTCGAGTGTAGCGACCTTAAGTCAAGGGGGTGGCCACAATCTAGCGTACAAAAGTAACCCATTTAAACATTTTAATTTTAAGTGGATACATTGACTTACTTGAATACTAAATATCGAAGTCCTAGACAAACAATTCTTAATAAAATATATTACAATGGTGAGTTTGCTTTTTGCAACCAATAAAAGTCAACGCGCGTTGTTGAAATCCAACGCAGCGTTGTAAATGGAAGCAATTACATTGCATTGATTCTTCGGAGCTACGATTCTTCCATGAGCTACGTTTCGATGCGCTTACGTACACTGCGTAGTGCGTATACCCACTAAAAATAGCATACCAGAAAATTGCCCGTGGCCACCCTAAGACATTTAAAAGCCCTTGTAGACCCCCTGGTGCCTGAATCGACTTTAATAAAATTATCTTCCATTTATTAAAACAAACAAAATTAACTAACTGCGCAATTTCTTATATCCACGGCGCCACAGTCCGATCCACGCTGGATTTAAAGGATATTTTTGCAACTTTGGACAGATACTGCATTGTACCCAAGAAGACTAGAGAGTGAAGGAAACCCGCGAACTTGAGTAATGGGGGTGGGACGAAATATGCTTTGAGTATTTCGCTAGTAATGATAAATTAACAATCTCAACAGTCTTCTATTCTCAACAAGAGTGAGCTAGAACAAGATGATTAGAGAGTCCGGACAACATGCACACTATCTTTAATTATTTATTGTAGATTATTGACGCTCATCAAGTTAAGTCAACCGTGTCTTAACAATTATATCAAAACATCATCGTCAATTAAACTAAACGACATCACAAAACATCGATGAGTGAGATGGGATTCGAACCAACGACAGCAACGACGTACGCTGAAAATTACACCAAGCAGTATCACATAATGCAACCAACGATCGACGCCTTGATGTGTCACATATTTCGTCCCTCCCCCACTTCTCAATTTCGGTCACGATTGGTTCATTCATGTCTTCTTGATTGTACCCTAATAATATTACATTCACTAAAATATTGTATTTCCAGATCTTAAGCCACCTAGGTTTTAATTTTACGACCCACAAATAATTTCCATTCATGAGTTACACAACGCAGGTAATTGATCTCATTGCCGGATGCCTATCATCTACGATTTTGTCAGGAAATCTGGACAAAACAAAGTCCTTAGCTTATGATATATTCCATCATAAGAGAAGCATGGTGGAATTTAATCTTATATGAATATCTAACCGCTAAAAATGTTTTTTTTTTTTTAATTTGTGATTTTAATACAACTACTTAAACAGTCTTTCTAACAATTTCTGCAAAAATACAGCTTCAAAAACGACCCTCCTTGTGTACATAATTAAAAATGCTATGACTGTTCCTTAATAAAAACTACAATATGAGGTCACAATTACAATCTAAGTCCTTCAAGTCGTTGTTAAACCTAGATTTCCTTGACAATACGTTAAGCAATTTAGCATCCGTAAGAAAACTTACATAAACTAAAACATAAAACAATTAACCTAAAATATCAGTACATAATAAAATCTGTTTGAAATCTCACAGCTATTATTTCTGAAGAAAATGTAAATGGCACGAGAGCTGAATGTGTTACACAAAATTTCGGTGTCACTTCTACACTTTTCCTTATGAAAAAAATAATATAACCCGCAATTCACATTTCTATTTACCTATAATATATTTTTCAAACTGTCTAACGGTATTCAATGCGATTTTAACATTTATTATACAAAAATATTAAATTTAGAATGAGTTATTCGAATAGGAAATGTCTTTAAATTAAAAACATTTTAGATGTAATGTAATGAGGGATTGATTGTCCACTGACTGCTTCCTCACCAGCAGGTGTGTTTTAATTAAGACGCTTATTATTGAGTGTCTATAATTTACTGTTCACACCAGCGGATTGACACTCAAATGCTTTTAGATAGGACCGTCATTCGACAAAGTTTACAGTATTACCATCTGAATTGAGTTGGATAAAAAAGTAACTAAATATCAGTAGAGCTTTTAAGTTTTCACAAGTCTATTTTGATTCATTTTAGTGTACAATCGCTTTTCATAACAGTTTATAACAATCTTTTTTGTCACAATCACTATTTTTCAATGTTATGCTCAGCACGTAGTCTTGAATTATTTTTGAGGTTATCTAAAATTCACCACCATTATTTTTTTTAATCAATGATACCACTCTTACCACTTGATTTCATTCTCAAACATTATATTTGTTGTTGTGGTATGACAAAAGATTGTAGTCAAATAAGAAAGTGGAAGGGGAGACTTGTGTTAACCCGCTGGTTTGCACGAGCCCAAACCGTTCGCAAAACTGACAACGCATGCGCATCTGCTTAAAAGCGTTCGCATCTTAAGCGAATGCGCATGCGTCGTCAGTTTGCGGGCGGCTTGAGATCGTTGTGCGAACAGAACTAATATTCGTCAGCAGATGTGCTTGTTTCCTTTCAAACAATTTGTTGGCGCGCATGGTACAAATACGAAAAAAAACATATAGAAAGACAATTGCCATTATTTCGCCAAATTTGAATGAATTACGAACGCATCAGACACCGTTCTTACAGACTATAATATACTAATCAAATTATGCTATAAGTTGGCGCAGTTAAATCAATTAAACAATCAAAATTAATTGGTCTCATGCAATGAAGACAATATCTGAACTATGTTTAAGTTTTGACATACAAATAAAATCAATAAGAAAAGAGATAAAACTATTAGTGGGGCAGATAAGCTGACTGGTTGCTAACTTTACATTAAAAGCATGTTAATTTGGCGCAGAGGTACTTCGTTATATTGGGGTACGTGATAAAAAGATGTTTCTGCAAAAATCTTAAGAACCATTAGATATACAAAAAATAGTTTCAAACAAAAATTGTTCCATTGTTGGATCTTTAAAATTTTCAATCTTACACATTTTCGGGTACATGGGTATAGCCAGAAAAACGGTCAGAAAGTCGAGTGTTTTTGTCGTTTTGGAAACCAATGGCTAAAACGTAATGTCCTTTTCGACATTTAGCATGTTCTTTATAAAATTGTATAAATTACGTATTTTCATAAAACAAAAAACGCTTCAAACTGTTTAATAAGATTGATGTGAGTAAATTGCGTCTTCAGTCTTCATAGCATGATTTGAATAACTGTATGCTGTCAAAGTAGTCTTTTGAAACATGCGACCGCAATGGGAGACATCGCGCGACTAATCAACGATTGCGAGTACAACGCGAGACACTTAAGTCGTTGTCCTCCGTCGCGGTTCATAAGTTTTCAAAGACTACCTTTACGATTTTATGCCAACTCATATAAAGGTAGATCTGGAAATATTTTGATTTTCTTACAGAAAAAAATACAAATAAAAACAAAAAATATACAATTAATCAACATTACAATACCATTATTTTATAATTTATATTAAAGAGCTCAATATGAGCCAATTTATTGCATTTTAATTAATTGTCTAATTAATTAAATATGACTTTCTACTTATACATAATTAATTTTTCATTACCATAAATTAATATTAAGTGGTTGTAGAACTCCTGTACACTAACAATTTGTTAAAAAATCATTAGGTTGCAACAGAAATTTAAATATCGTAACAGTTATGACGTAAACTGAAAGTGGAAAATTCAACTAAAAAAAAAAAAAAACACGCGCCAAATTGAGAATCACCTCCTTTTTTAAGGTCGGTTACAAATCGAGGTCGCTCTCTTACCGACATCCTTTTGACATCTCTAATGCCGGCATTACACTCTTGATGAGACACAGTGAGACGTAACGAGCGCAATAGAGTGTACTTGCAGCGCTCAGCCTCACTCGTGCCGGCGCGCCTCATCTGGCAAATTTTCGAGTCAAAAATAGATTTTCAAAACAGTACGGAATTCTCATCGAGCGAGTTAATTTTTCTTTTTTACTTTACTGTACAGTAAATGCAAACGATTCAATATTTGCTTTTAACCGATATAGCAAATAGCATTGAAAAATATCCACTATTTCAAATTACGATATTCAAAATTCTACTCCGAATATAAATTAAAATAATACCCGAAACTATTTTTCTTTAATTATGCCAACAGTTCAAAGGCATCAGTGGTCAAAGTATGTGTCCATAAAGTATGGAATATGTTTTATAAATAACCTTATTTTTATTAGTCTCCAATTTTAACTTGTATAGAATTGCCTGATAAATTGCAATACACTTTCAAAAAAAAAAAGAAAAAAAAGGCATTGAAAGTGAAGCAAAATTTAGGACCACCTACATCTCAGTATTGAATATTTACACAAAGTATGCAATTTCCATGGAGTTTATTAAGTGTAGGAACACACGTCAGTCTATTAAAAAAGCGTAAATACTGGCAAAGAAGACATACTGTATAGAAGTTTATTTCTAGTGGACCAGTGTGGTCGGAAATTTTAGTTTGTCTTCTTTTTCTTTTAGATGAAAGAACGATTGAGGTTTAGTGTCGGTGTACAGAGGTGAGGGACGTATATTTCCATCTCTCATCTTCAGAAAAAAATTTGGGCGTTTATCTAAACTAGAGATGCCACGAATATTCGGCTACTATTCGGTATTCGGCCTATTCGGCTACTTTTTTTAATATTCGGTATTAGGCCGAATGTTGCGTACTATTCGGCCGAATACCGAATATCAAATCATGGGGAAAAACGCACATATCACTCAAAAATATGCGATTTTTTTCTTAAATAGTATTATTTTGTAAAGCTTTTGGTGAACAAACAGTGATATTTTTTAATAATAAGGACTATTAATAACACAATTTGATGTAACAATGAACAAATAATGCGTGTCATGACACGGTCTAATTGCGCAAATGACACAAATACGCCCGCGGCGTTGCTACCGCACGCTCCGTAATGGGACAAGTCGTAACCTGTCACCCGCGAAATGTACACATAATTTGCCGAACATTCGGCCGCCGAATATTCGGTGCTTCGGCCGAGAACATGGCCGAATATTCGGTATTTGGCAAAATCACTATTCGTGGCATCACTAAATTCTAAACACCGTAGAAAACAAATATAAGAAATTCATCAATTTCTGTCGATTTTTAATTATGAAAAATACAGTGATTAAGGTGTGAAGCTGAAATCACTAATTATCGCCACCTGGCGTTGCGGTTCTGAAGTTTGAGTGCGCCGCATCGCCATCTGACAATTGGAGTGAGAATTGCGCTTTGGGGTGATCGGCAAATATAACACAGTACAGAACTTCTATACAGTCTCTCTTCTCTGATACTGGATGTGGCTTCACAAATAACGGATTAATATTAATTACTTGAGACGCATAATTCCATTTTATTTTCTTTCTTGTCAGATTTATTTATATTAACCAGCTACCAAAAACCAATCCTCTAAAAAAACCGCCTCGGCTGTTTCTATCGTAACAACTATTTTGACTGGTTCCAGTCGTCACTATACAACAATCGAGTACAAAAAAAAGGAATTTTTATATCCCTAGCTTTTTTCTTTTTAAACGACTTTGTAAAGCATTTGTTACATGTCTTTTTCGTGTCTGCCTATACTTAACAACTCGATGATTATTTCTCACAATTTAAATTAAAATTTATTAAATATAAAACTGTTAAAATGTGAATGTCAAAGACGACATTCTAAAAAAAAACCGCTTCTAAAATCAAAATAGTGTAAATAAATGGTCCCAATAAGAAGCTATATTTTAATAGTTTCATACAATGCAAGAAAAAAAATTATTAAGTAGTGCCGTATTTAGGACTGAAAGTGTTATCAACAAAGTTATTTAAGGACGTAGTCTGGTGTTCAGGCTCGTTTTCAACCATTATTTCAGGATTTTTTTTAATAACAAAATAATGTACACTCATTTCAATTTTGTTACATGTTTTTACTGACATCGGAAACTAAGAAAAAAATGTTTTTTTTTACTTAATTTTACGCCTTTTCATAATTGTTTTTTTAACCTAAAGTAGACAACTTTAAATGGAGGTAGGTGAGTAGCGCGGGTGATAACGTCACTTGGAGTCATCTGAGTTATAAAAATTAAATTGATTATTGTTTCGTAGGCTAATGGCTGTATCCCGTACTAGAAATAAACATTTCTATTAATAAATAACAAAATGGCGGGCTTTAAAAAACTACAACGAGAAAATCGTGATTTTGTCGTTGAAAATCAGTTAAAAAAATAGAAAAAATTATTATAATTAAGTAATTCTAGTACTGGACGGAGATATTATTGTGTAGAATACCCCGTGCAAAAATGAGAGCAATCGGTTGTATACAATTGTTTGAATCACCCGCACCGCTTACAAAAACGTAGTTTTGAGAAAAACGCGTTTAAAGTTTTGATTTCAGATTTCCTACAAAAAAAATAAAAATGTATATTTACACTAATCAGCTATGCATATAGTAAACCTTCCGTTTCTTCAAAGGCATCGTTTTCTGCTAATTTTTTTGCTCTACTCTGCGAGAATATAAGGGTAACGTGATAACAATTGAGAGGTAAGAGCAGGTAAGAGTCTTACCGTAAGACCGTTGCAGCTCTCGACTACATGCTATAGCTTTGTAAATATTTAATATTTCAGTCTAAAATTTTTACAGTATTTTCTCAATATATTATACTTACAAAATATGTAAAAAAATAAATTAGATTTTTCGAAACCCGAACACCAGACTACGTCCTCAAATAGGCCAATTGTCACCTAAGAAACATCTCGCTGCACAGCGCGGCGCGACATGTAACATCGTTTTTACTAAAAGCAACAATAGCGCCCAGCGATGTATCAAAAATCCAGGTGATGTGATGACTGACAATGCACACATTAGATATGTCATGAACGTGAAGAAAATACAAAAAAGAGAACATGGAAATATTAAGTCGATTATATAATTATATCGTGCAAGTTTGAAAAAGGCGAATTTCATACAATCTTTAGGCAACTACAGCAGGATGACCAAAAATTTTACAAATACACCCATCCCCCGATTTTCACGGTACTTGTTTTACACGTTTTCGCTTTTACACGGTTTTCCAAATAAGTTTTTTTTTGTTTTTATCGCACTCTACTAAATGCTACTGTGATTGGACACGTGCGCTGTGTACACATCTCACGGGGAATCCCGAGCTTATGTGCTGATTTGCTGCACACGCACACTGTGTCTGTATTTCTTCGCATAAAGTTAAAGTTTTATCTACGGAAAATTGTATTTGAGTGAAAGTTTCACAGTTTCAGAACCTGTCAATGCATTTTATTTTTATTTCTGTGTACACCTAAAAATATTGAAAAAAATCGTAACTGTTAAATAGCAAAATTATGCATTTTCTGCAAGCTTTTCGATTTACACGGTTTTGACTTGAAAATTTTTAATTTTTGATTTACACGTTTTTCTCAGGAACGTATCTACCGTGTAAATCGGGGGATAGGTGTATTATCAAATTTTTTCAGAAAATTTTTATCAATTATAATACGACCAAAAACGTTATCAAATTTTCCCCCGTCCCTATTCATTTAAATAGAAAAGCATAAAAGCATAACTTTTCTCTAAAATCGTTGCTTACATTTGCCGCCTCATGATTTCGACTTGTCCGACAACAAGCAGGGCAAGGCGTCAGTAAGCAGCAATACTGAGAGTCAATTCTCACGGAAGAAGTGAAGAGTTGCTGCTATACGACGCCCTGCGCTGTGTAAACAGCTAGAGAAGCAGCATTTTGTCGTATCGCGCTGCGGTGTGTAGCCCTGCTCGATGCTGCTTAGGTGAGAATTGGTCTTATAGGGCATACCTTCCAGTCGCGTCTGGGTACATGAGTTTGAAGATCATTCGCTATGCTGAGCTTACACTGTTCTTGCTCTGTCTCACACACAAAAGTCAGTGCGCAAGTTTGTGCGAGACAGCAAGTGACGTAAGCGCCGCGCAGCGAATGCCCTTCAAATGGATAACGTCCCGGGCATCCAAAACCTTAAATATGACACCGTTGATAAATTTCAAGCACTTCATTTCAAAATATCTACAGTCACTAATTCATATAATCATTTCCAAGAAAATTTCCGATTTTTTCCCTTGCATTTCTGGTCACATGCATTTCTCAGAAGTGATATAGGTATGATTAGTATCATTCTATGCAAGTTCTTAATAAAAAAATTTCAATATAAAGAATATTGAATCAAAGAAAAACATTATATAAAATAAAAAATTGAAATTTTAAATATTTTTTTTAACATATTAACTGCCATAGCGTTAATAGTAAAAGACGAAGCCAAAAACTGATTTTGAAGGTTAAACCGCCTAAAATGCAGTGTAGTTTACAGGATAACTTTTTAAAATAAAATTGCATACTTGAGAGGTAAAAACACCAGTATAAAAACGACAAAGAAGTCGCATAAAAATATAAAGCTATTGATTTTGGAAGAGTAGTCAATTCGTATTTTTTAATTATCAAATTAGATATATATAAAAAAAACTATTGATATACCGTACTCTTAGCAGTCGCATTACTAGAATTACAAAATTGATTATGAATCATTTTGTTAGATTCTTTTTCGGGCATCACCTATTTTTTTTAAATTCTAGCTTCGCAAAAAAACTAATTGCCAAACATAATTTTTCGACGAGTAAATCGATTTTCTTAGAAAAGTTAATAGATAAAAAATCGTGACAATTCTAAAATTATTTTCTGTAAAATATTTTAAACAATACCTCAATTCTATGAAATACATGGGAACAACAGTCTGTTAATTAAAAAATACTGTTTAAAAAAACGGAAATAAGGTACAGCCAATTTCATTTAAAATAGAATTACCTACTAATAAAATAAAAATTATTTGTACTAAACAATACATACTTGCCACTATATCGAATAAACTGACAAATGAAATCAGCTATACGGTTTAGTTAAAATTATTTGCACTATGAGAAAAATTGCAAATTCAGTTCAATATTAAAAAAATAAATAAAAAATTATTTAAATAAATTATGTAGCCAACAGAGGCGATAAATGGCAAACACATACAATCTCTTTTCATCTTGATCTGTTAAAATTTATTTCTAAGGAATTGTTTTCCAATCTCCAAAAAATAAATTATTAAATCATGATTTTAATGACATCCCATACAAGTGACAAAAGTCGCATTTGAAGACCGGAAAACAAAACCCAATAAATATTTTTTGATCAAATATAATTAATATATTAAATATACGTTTTATAATACTAAACACTATTTCTGTCAACCTTTTCAATTTAGTTCTTCACTCTTTTTATGTACAACAGATATATTATGTATCACAATAGGCATGCCGCTTCAACGCCACAGGTAATCAAACTTAAGTTACTTTTCCTTATCTTTCCAATAGTAATGTTGCACTTAGTTAAAGCATAGTCACATTTTCAATTAACAATGTGTTAGCCATCTAACGGAGGCCCTAAGTAAACCATTGAAACTTCCGTATTACCGTAAACTGCTGAAACCGTTGGATATAATTTCTTTTTAGGTAAACCTACAACAAAATTTTGAGTTATGACTTTTTATACTGAAATAAACTGATGTTAAGTTACACCTCTCTGAATCATATCTTGTGACATACTGTTATTTCGAAACGGCTAATCGCTACACGAGCAATTCTTTAGTTACTTTTGAGTGACGTTCTAAAAAACCTTACAGAACCCGTTTATAGATAGAAACAACGATTTTGAAATCATCTTTCGCCTTCTGTAACTCATATTAATAATTTCAAAACGTGACGCAAGGAGTAAGGCAAAAACTGCTTTGAGTACAGTAAACATTCCTCGACCGCCCGAGCAGCCACAGTCGCAACGAACAGTTGCAACACATACATATATTAACTACTCGAGCTATTGACTGCTCGTGATCATGGTTATCTAGGTCAGTGATGTCAAAGATACGGCCCGCGACCAGAATCTATCCAGTGAAGATTCCAATCTATTCTGAAATTAACTACCTCAAATATGACACCTGGCATCGATGAGTTTATCAAAAACGAGACCTCAGGTGTCTGGATCCTCAAACTCAAGATTAAGGCCAGGCGCACATTGAGACGCAGGCGACGTAGCGCAGCATAGGGCAGCGCAGCGCAGTTTTCTGTAATCCAGTAGTTAAAATCTACTAGCGCATATTGATAGGCAGGGCAGGGCAGAGCAGTACTGTGTCTGTGTTGGCCTGCGTCACGTAGTGTTTGCGACACAGTTTACTGCACACTGCGGCGAGACGTGCAACCATATGAATAAATAGAATGTCGTAGAATATCATGAACTTCATTAAATTGATTTCGGTTTAAGCGAAAGTAGTTTGTAAATTGTTTGTCAGAAAATTCCGATGACAAATTAAATTCACCATGACTTTTTCTTTTCATTAAAAATTTACTTTTCCACAATTTTTTACGTTTAGATAACGAATATAACAAAAAAAGTTCATTAAATTCATCATCAGAATCTGATTCAAAACTTAAATTTATTAAATTTTCAGCTATCATATCACTCATGACTATGTTCACGCTCTGAACACTGACACGAAACTGCGTGTTAATATGCGCTCATATGGGTGACGTAGTTTTTTCTGCGCTGCGCTGCCCTATGCTGCGCTACGTCGCCTGCGTCTCAATGTGCGCCTGGCCTTAGAGTCCGGTCCGCTAATATACCCTAAATCGTATAAATGGCCCTTTAGAAAATTCAGTCTGACACCCCCTGATCTAGGCAACACGACAGACAACAAAGAAACGTCTTGTCTTTTTCAAACAATTGACTGCTGGAGCAGTTGGCAATTGAGCGATTTGTGTATGTTGTTCGACAATTAACAGCTCAAGGTGCCTGTATACAGCCAACCTACGCGATCCGCTCACGGTTCGGTCAAATATTCTTCGAGTGGTTTGAACGCAAACATTCATACTTGTCGTTTACGCTTCGGACGACCATATCAAACGTACTTTGATCTGATCAAGACTCGACCGTTCAGTGGCCGATTGCCAGTGTGAATAATAATAATAATCGAAAATATGTCATCGTCAATTAAAATAGTATAAAAATAGATATAATAGCTAATTCTTCAAAAGAGAAATGGATTGGTATTTTTTAAAAAATAATCTTAATTAATTTGGATAAATAAACAAATGTTCACAAATTATAATATCACGATGTCAGATTTGAAATGGAGATGATAAAAGACCGAATGAATTGGAGCAATAGCGAACCGAGAACGACTCGAATTTAGCTTGGCAGCGTGGATCGAGCCTAAAAAGTCATTCAAAGTCTCATCATGCTAAAAAATCTAAATATAGCTTGCACAAACATCATAACAGGGTTTCCGATGTCATCAAGAAGTGATCAGATGGTCTAATAAAACATCTCAACCGTACAAAACTCAACAATACTGACGTTTCATGCATTTTATCCTTTATATTAATATTGTTATAGCTACCGCAAGATAATTCTTACAAGGAGTTCAATTGGTGTTTTAAAATTAATTATCATCATAACATCTCCGACGACTGTGATTTACAGAAAATATTTCATCCCACCTACAGAATCTCGTCTCAGACACTGACAATAATTATCTTTAAATTTGTTCGTTGATCAAATGTGACTTTTATTATTTTTCACACACCTTATAACTTATAATTCTAATTTATAGATAAATGCATATTTGAATAATTACCTCTAAATGCAACTCCAAGGAATTCAAAATTCTTCTCAAACGATAGTGTATTATCATCACAGTCCAATATTACTCTAATTCTTTCTCCCATCTGCAAAGACAGAAAAATGTTCAGAGTTACAAACATTTTATTACAATTACGAAAACTTCTAGCTTGGCATAGTTTTGAAACTGCTCAGCAACAGTTTCAATTTTTTTATTTATAAATCGCAACACATTTTTTCACATCTACGGACGGATTTCAAGGTGTGGAGGCACTGCGCCAACGAAGAGGAGGCCTCTAATTGTTTTTATTATTATATTTGCTAATCACCACCAAACTAATTGAAATACTATCGAACTGTATAATTATTAATATATAAAACGGTATTATCTACGATTTAAAATACAAACTTTCTGTTATTACTTTATACAAAATTTTATGTGTTCACCAAAGAAATAATTTGCCAAGTCCCGGAACTTCAGCCCTTCGCTAAATCGAGCCCTTTATACATCTATACAAATAAATAAAATTGAAGTGTCTGTAATGCCAAAATAACAGCTTTTACTAAATGCATATGAAAGTATATATACGATACTTATAACAAAAAAAAAACAATTTTTAAAATCTTTGTTTGTTTGTCTGTTTGTTCCGGCTAATTTCCGAAACGACTGGAGCGATTTTGACGAGACTTTCACTGGCAGATAGTATAGCTGATGTTATAAGGAGTAACTTAGGCTACTTTTATTTTACAAAAAGAATTAGGGTTCCGCGCAAAAAAAAATTTAAGTCCCTGAAATTGTGAACAAAAAACGATCCAAATAGGGAAGTATTATTACGTCCAGCGAAGCGGGCGGGTACCAGACTTTTAATATTATAGAGATTTCGTTACGATTACTAGAATTTTACAATGAAAAATAAGTGATTAAAACGTAAAAATTTACAGAAGACATTCAAAATGAAATTTCACTCATATCAGTTGTAGTTATTCCAAAATTCAGTTATAAAACAGATAAAAACTATTTAAACTCAAACACGCATTAGATCCAAAAATTTTATGAAACCCTTAGCTATCAAAATGCTTTTAGTACAAAATGTACTCGTTCAAACATCACAAATATGACATCTATTTTGATTCACAGATTTTTTGATATAACGAAATAGCGGAGTGAGTATACCAAGTGTACATTTTTTTTAAATTTTCATTTAACAAAAAAAAAAAAACAAGTATATCGGCTGCTATGGCCATTATCACTACAAAAATAATAACAGTTGATTGCTGTGGTTATCATCACAATACTAAAAAATTATAAATTTATTAATAATAATGGCGCGTACACATGCGTTTTTTTTTCTTCACCTCCAAATTAGAACACTTTAAATATACCTACTATTCCATTTATAATTATTTTTACTTATGCAATATTTGTTATCAATATCTACAAAAAATAATTAAAACAGCAATACTGTGTAAAGTTAAAGGTACTCAACCCGCGGTACTTTTTATTTGACTATCGCGAGAATTAATACTCAACTCTAAAAAAAAGGGAATCGGCTATTATGACGTTAAAATTCATTTTGCAAACTTACGTAGTTTTGCGAAAGAAATCGTAAAATTCGTTTTACGAATACAGTATTATTACGGAAAAGTCTCAGCTTTGAGTCTCCAACATTTAGTTTATCCGATGAAGTTTCTGTGCGTCGCTACACCACTTCCCAGCAAACCGAACAAAAGTTGTAAAAAAAAATATTGACATGATGGTCTATTTTTTTTGCAATTATCGTTAGTCTTAGCTTTCAGTTGGGTAATAGATAATAACCTTGTTTTCATTATGCATTGCAGCCTAAGAGATACTATCGATCATAGTTTAACTAATCGATGCTGTTACTTCAAGTCTGTCGATTGGGCGTTCTTCTTAATCGACTTCGATGTTAAAAA
The DNA here is from genome assembly GCA_963575645.1 of Xanthostigma xanthostigma. Lineage (NCBI taxonomy): Eukaryota > Metazoa > Arthropoda > Insecta > Raphidioptera > Raphidiidae > Xanthostigma > Xanthostigma xanthostigma. The sequence goes on from OY754468.1 coordinate 23,782,758, forward strand.
ATTGGAGTTTGACTGGACTCAATTCCAATCCGATAAAAAGTACCTAGCTAATATATTACTACAGTTATCTCGAACCTCCTCTAGTTTATTAATGAAAACAGAGAAGGTAACAGGGGATCGGGTTAGAAGTCACAAAATTAAACGATCTGTTATACCAGATGTAAGTTGTTCTGAGTTACTCGCTTATCGATGCATAATATCCAAAATTGGAGCACACAATCGTTTGAATGACATTTTACAATATGGTGCAAGTTGATCATTTATATTTGTAAATAATCTAAATTTATCACATGTAAAACTATGTACACTTATTTCTGTCTTTGTGTAAGAATAATCCTTCAATTAGTATTTATAAATAATGCTGGGTATACCTAATAGCGTATATTTACAAATCGCCTGTCGAATTCTCCCGACATTTCAATTAGCCAAAGAACCAAATAGCATGTAGGTAATTTGAACTTACCTGATATTTAGGTGCATTATTAAGTAAAGGATAATTTCCTTGCTCGTCGTTGTTGTGGAGCAGGTGGTTATCCACTAAGTTCCAGCCCCAGCTTTGGTCGTCCGAACCTAGCAAAGCGATATATCCAGGACATTGTAACGGTGCGTCTTTGGTCGCAATACCGACCACTGCCACGGTCCCTAAAGGTCCTTCCCATATCACTTCCCAGGCATGCCTGCCGTGCCGAAACCCGATTTTACCGCGAGAACAGTCTGTGCTTTGTGCTATTGGATTTCTGTGTAACGTAAACCCGTTTGGTTTAATGTAAATATTTCTAGAACAGTCATTTGGATTCCAAGCATGGTAAAAAGCACGTAATTTAGCTTTATAAGTCGGCACTGACGACAGGAGATCCGATTTAAGGGCTTCTTCGGCGAGTTTTGCGATGCAATGCATTCGCCACACGTCATTATTTTCATCGTTTAAGTATTCGTACCACCTTTTACACACTAAAGAACAGTTTCTTAAATCATGAAGATCTAAATAGGAAAACATCACATCCAACACATTATCAGGTAGTCGAGACCAAAGATTTATTTCAGTATTTATTGGTCTCGCTGTCGTTTCGTCGACCATCTTGACACTAAAAAGTGGCCAGGAGCGCCACCCTAAGGATATTTATATTACTTATTTATATGTCGTTCTATACTCCTTACATGAGTTATAACTCAATTTTGACAGATACGTTCAAAACGAAAATAATAAATGTTTTTTTTTACTAATTTGCTGGGTTATGTCGTGTTTCTTAACTTTTAACGTAATTCGCATGACTAAAAGTGTTTTGTTTTTTTTTTTAAATGAGAAGACAAGGCAACAATAAATATAAGTTAAAAATCACAAAATATATATTCATATTATATGGTACAAAGAATCGATTCGTCTTATAATAATTTTGACAGCAAATCAAGAGTCATTCAAGTAACAATATTTAAATATCTCTGCCGATAATAGAAGGCAAAACACATGGTGATGAGCCGGCGCCCAGTGAGGAAATGCGGTGCGAGCGGGAACTTTAATACTGTTTTCAATGTTACCAACGCGTGTATAATTATTTTAAATGTTCTTGTATTTGATAAATTTCTATTACTTTTTGAATTTATAATTTCTTTTAAATTAGCTTTACATAAAATAACAAAATTCAGATTCAATTTTGAAAACATCAGAAATGTCTCGCATTTATATGTCAAATACCACACCGTGTTGAAAAAGTACTTTTAATTTAAATATAAAAGGTCTTATATTATTTCTGATGTAATTAACTAATGAAAGTAACAATAATATTACAATTTTATTTAATTTAAATTCGTGTCAATATTAAGTGTTTTCATTGTTGTTTGATTGGCAACAATGATCCCACGTGAGTAGTGTCGCCCAATCAGCTGTGATGCTTTGTGCCCGCCGCCAAGCTCGGTTTCAGGTGTTGGTTTGCACGAAATCGCTCTATTTTCAAATACGGTATACGTGTCATATCTAAACCTAAATATTTTAAATTACTACTAAATGAAAGAACGATTATTAATTCTTATGCACATGTTTTCAGTTGTGAATTGATTTGACCGGGTCATCACTTTTTAATTAAATGAATTATGTCTAGTTGGAGTCGCCATTTTGGGGCAACTAGGAAATCGACGGCAGAATTGAATGCATGATTGAATAAAATAAGTGTGTTTTTGTGCGTTATTAATTATTGTGATTATTATAACATTTAATTAAGAATATAAGAACAATGACACAACAAAATAGCACCGTGAATTTGTTAATTCATGACGCCTATGGTAAGTCTATAGCATAAAGTTTACTCGATATGGGGCCTGTACTTGTACAAATATTTTAAAAGTAATTTCCGTGTTTTCTGGAACCTTTAAACTAGGTTTTTTGCATTCTGGTGGTTACCTTCATACTTTTTTAAAATTAATTCTAAAATTTGTTTTACACGTGTGGTTGGTTTCCATTTTATTCGCATGTAACTTGAATGCTTCAGTCTAGAGTTGGTTTTCAGTTTACTTTAGTTTTTAATACTTTATATACGTTACAGGTCAGCCACAAATGATAAAGGTTGTTCAAGGAACTCCCTCAAAATCATTTAGTCATTTGGTGAAGACAAGCATCAGTGGACAACCCACAAAAACTGTCTACAAGACTGTGACCACCCAGGACAATACTCAGGTAGAACTTCTACAAAAAATTATTATGCCTTATGATATTATTTAATTTTGATTTTTTTAATAGTGCTAAGCAGACAATAGTTAAATATGTTTTTTCTGTTGCAAAAATCTGTCCTGCTTGTGATGGCCTTTGGTCTCGCCCACATTGACAATGTGTCGTTAATTGCATTTGTTGTTATTTTTTTTCCTTGTATAACTGCCCAGATAAGTATTACTTATCATGTAAATAATTTTTGGGATAGATGTGCTTATTAATCCTTCGTCCACCAGTTTTTTTTTCAATTGACTAAAAGAAAATATTGATAGGTAGGTACATAGATAATGCCCGGGTAAAATTAAAAATGTTCAAATATACAAAAACCTCATATTGTAGAAATATTTGCTATACCTACTTACGTTTATAAAAATTTTAATTTTGACATCATCATATTATTTATGTTTCACAAGCAAAACAATGACGTAAAATAAACAATTCAAACGCCCCCTCCCCAAATAGTTTGCATAATTACAAAAACAATTAAAAGAAATATAGGTTTTATTTTTGTGTACATTAAACCAATAGTAGGTATTTCATATCTCTTTTATTAGTCTCTTTCTGTTTGTCTACTTGTTTTTATTAAAGACTCGGTTTTCTATTGCTGTATTTTAAAATTAAAAATTATATCACGCTCCAGTGAACATGATTAGCTATTCAAAAAACAGTGTAGCAAGAATTGTGTGATAAAAAAATACAGATTAGAAAACTATTGATTGCCAATCAATCAGTTTATTTGAAGTAGGTGAAGTGGTTTAATACATGCGTATAGAGGTACATGTTCTTACTTCTGCATTAAAAGTTTGTAGCATGTCTGTGTGTCTGCTGTATAATGAAGGGTCAATAATAAGGGGGCATCCGTATCAGGAGCGATTTGTTTATGCAAAAAATAGTTTTATTCACATATCTATATATGCATATTTTACTGCAATATTTTCGAATGCGTGCTGGCATTAATTTGGTCGCATGACTTCTGTAGGGCAAACTTATCCATCAGACACAGTGATCATCGTACATACCTATAAGAGTCTACGAGACTACAGACATCTCAAAAATGTCTATCCGAATCGAATGTAATAAAAAAGAGGAAAAAATTAATTCTAAAACTTCTACAATCTACAAAATTATTTACACATTTATACATTTTTGATCAGTAAAATAACACGTTGATATTGCATATACAATATCTCGGACAGTTTAATACTAGTTAATTAATTTAATATAGGTAACAAATATATACAGAGTGACCGGTAATTGCTTGTATTCTTCTCGGGAGAAGAAACTATGACTAATTTGGAATGAGAGAACCTCTATCACTTGGGGGTCAGAAATGCGTCATTTTCGGAAAACTCTACTTCGGATTTCTTTTTACAAAAATCCGAATTTTGGGAGTTGGAAATTTCAAAAAAATATTTTCACTTTTTGGCCTGAATTTTTCCATGATCTGGCCAACCTTCCAAAAGCTAAAAACCACGAAATTTATTGTTAGATTTTATTTTGTGTATTAAAACTTACAATAAATAAAATAAAAATTCTTCACAAAAGTGTCATTATCATAAAAAAATAACGCATTTCCGACCCCCAAGTGATAAGGCTAAATCATTCCAAATTAGTCATAGTTTCTTCTCCCGAGAGGGATACCAGCAATTCGGTCATCCTATATATACAGTGTGTGGAAAGACAAATAAAAGGCATCTGATTTTGTTTATATCTGGGGCAGGAGTAACGAGAGACAAGAATAGCTGTCCTCATGCCTCTTGTGCCAAAAAACCTTTATTTCATGCCGCCACTTCGCGCACGTGTGTCATAGGTTCACCAACCCTGATTTTAGGGCCTGCGAAGATGCAGAACGACCCAGGAGTTCGTAATCTTATTCTTTCAAACAAAGTTGTCGACTCGATTTCGTAAAATTTTAAATCATTATTTTAACGGCGAATATGCAGGAAAATTGTTGTTCACGGGAGCAAAGCCCCGGGCTGAGGCTAGTTAATTATACCTAAATATCGCCATTGATAGACATGCACTTTTCAATTATTCTGATTCATACCGTTCCGCATTATTTCAAGGAAAACATATTTCAAATAAAACAACCACATTTATTTTTTTAATCGCAGCTTGCCAGTATTTCTAAAAATATGATTGATAAGACTGACAAATGTTTACTATTATATCTGAACAGTTTTTATCTGTTTATCATATTTCAGTATTTGACAAGTGTTCTGTTGCAAGTCGACTTCGTCGGCATTCGAAAAAATAGTATATTACACCACAAGGGCCGAAAGTGTGATATTCTTGTCCTGTGCGCCATGACGCCTAAGGCTTCGCCTCCCTCAGGCATCATGGCGCAAAGTTTCAGCCACTGTGGTGAAAACACAGATAAATTCCAAGCAAGAAGCTTTTAGGTTATAAGTAAAAACACGATTGACAGTTGTTCGTGACTATGTAATAGGGTTGCTATGGAAACGACGTGATCTAAACAACAGTTGATTGTTTGTTTTTGCATTACTACCGCCTGAACGTATGAACTTTCCGCATTGGCGTGTCTAATCCCCCCAAAGGGTAAATGTTAGACTTTCTGCCTTACATTTGATGCCGAAAGTATGCACTTTCGATCGAGGTATGAAGAAAAATATTTTTTGTCCTACTCACAATAAAGAAGGTAGTACTTTAGATGTATATATACTGACCTGAAATCGGTCACTTTACAGACAAGTGATGAGATCATGAGAGGCGGTTTTTTTGAAGTAAAGTTTGGTACAATTTGTGTACAGCAAAATTCACTTCAACTATCGGTTGTTATTTTCCTGCACATGTGTGCGGGAAAGTAAAGGTCGCTGCACACGAGGCTAGAAACGCTGCTAGCCGGTAGGCTGGGTACGAAGCTGGAAATGACGTCACTGCGGGTTGACCTGCTAGCTCACGAGATAGGTTTTAAAATTAGAACAGGGGCTATTTTCCTTGCTAGGTATGAGTAAGAACCAGTCAGTAAGCAGTATCTTGTCACGTGGGCACTTGAACAAATGCACACAAACCAACATGACGTCATTCTGCTCAGAGTCAGAAAACATACGTTTGGCTCCGTGTTTATATTCGAACTGTCACTGCGCGCGCACCAAATCTATCCACAAAACAAGCTAGTCTCGAGCACTTAACAGCAATCAAGAAAACTAGCGCTAGAAAACCCAGAAAATACAGTGTATACCAGCGTTGCCAATTTTTTTTTTTGCCAAGTCGAGATTTTGGAACTCTTTGAGTGAAAACAGCGGGATTCTTTCGTCGAAAGCGGGACATAGTAAAAAAACGTATATAATCAGAAGTTTTCAAATACCTATTTATCTTTTTATTTAAATTAAAATTACGTTTACGTGACGATAGATAGCAAAAATAGCCATAGAAAATGTATTTGAATAAAAATATAATATTTTAAATCAGATTTACCCTATCGTTAAATAGTTGAGTCTTATTCGTATTCAGAACAAAAAAAAAAAAAAAAAAAAACAGAAATCAAAATCAAAAATGTTTTATTCATTAGAAAAATATGGCGTTTCAAACAATAGTCTGTGGAGTGAGTGTTATACAAATTGCAACTTACAATAAGAGAATAATTATTTATAAGAATTACTTATTCATGATATTTCTGTGAAGATTTAACTTCTTTTAAAGTTATCTCCGAGTTATCCCCGAAAAGCGGGACTGAGCCTGTCCCGCACGGAATATTTAATTTTGATTTAAAAATCGGAACGTCCCGCCAAAATCGGGACGTCTGGCAACGCTGGTGTATACCTATCTAGCCAGCAATGATATTTTAACTCGTGTGAATATTAAAACTCGCAGACGCTCGTTTTAACATAATGTAACCACTCGTCAGTAGCAATACACCGCATTACATTTCAGGCTACTATTACCAAAGACTACTTTACAAAATCGTTGTGTAATACAATATTGTACGCTGTAAATTGGATAAACATAGTTCATTAAATAATATGCTTCGTCTTTGATTCAATCAAAACACAAATATACATTATCAGTTTATCAACAAGTATTTTTTTGTAACTTTGTAACATTCGTTATATTGGATATACAGGCCAGTGCAAAAGTCAATTGACACACAAAGTGTCTTCTTGCAGTGTTTATAATATATAAAAACTTTTTAACAAAAAAATTAAACCGCCGAAAAACTGAAAAGCAAAAAATAATAAATCTTTTTATTTAACTAAGTTCTATCTAAGTAGTTGAACGTATGTGACAGTCTAGTATATCTAAGTAATTTTGAGTCGGCGTCAACAATCCTTCGCCGAAAATCTCTGAGCGTTCACGAAGTTTATGTCAGCGACAGAGCAACCCGAACGGGCACACACTTAGGGCACACGTCTTTGCGAGTGGTCGTGTGGAGAGCGCATGTTTGGAATGTTAATGTTTATCGCTGGAGATTTCACGTATCATTGTTAATTTGATTTGTTTATTTCTTTTAGTGATCTTTGTTCATTGATTGTTTGACGCCGACTCAAAATTACTTAGATATACTAGACTGTCACATACGTTCAACTACTTAGATAGAACTTAGTTAAATAAAAAGATTTATTATTTTTTGCTTTTCAGTTTTTCGGCGGTTTAATTTTTTTGTTAAAAAGTTTTTATTTTATAATTTTTTGTGGCTATATAATTTATAATTGTAATACACAACTCAGCATGAAAATCTGTGAGTGAACAATAAATCACCCCTATTTTCCCATCCTTAGGGTAAGATTTTTTTTCCAAATTTATATGAGACCAGCCTCGAGGTATACCCTATCCAATAAAAAAATAATTATCAAAATCGGACTACTCTGTAAAAAGTTATGCGTAGTCATACATTACAATCTGTGAGTGAACAATCAATAATCCCGTTTTCCTACACTTAGGGTTGAATTTTTTTTTCCAAATTTATATGGGACTAACTTCGGGGTATACCTTTTCCAATTAAAAAAAGAATTATCAAAATTGGACTACTCGGTAAAAAGTTATGTGTGGTCATACATTACAATCAGTGAGTGAACAATCAATTATCCCCTGTTTTCCTACCCTTAGGGTTGGAATTTTTTTATCAAATTTATATGGGACCAACTTCGGGGTATACCCTTTCAAACAAAAAAAAAATTATCAAAATCGGACTGCTCTGTAAAAAGTTATGCGTGGTCATACATAAAAAAAAAAAAAAAAAAAAAATATATACGCGTCGACTTGAGAACCTCCTCCGTTTTTGTTTTTCGTCGGTTAAAAACAGAGCCCCATGTGCCATCACAAATTATAAATTGTTTAAAGCTACGTTTATACTAGAGATTTATTTCCCTACAATTTTCTCTCTGTAATAAGTATATTTAAGTGTAAACCTTGCTGACATAAGCTATTGGAGATTTATCACAAAGCTGAGATATATTACTTGACATAAAATGTAGTAAATGTAAACGCTGCTGAAACAAAAATCAAGTAGTCTCGGACATAATTATCAAAAGTTGTACAGCCGTCTACTTTTTCTAGGATCTCTCGAGATATTTTGTGATTGTATGTATGCTAATACGTGAACGAAATGTCGGAAAAAAAAAGAGTGGACTCGTACAGAAGTTGAATCAATGGCCCAACTAGATTTACTAATTCGTCGAGATCCGTTGAAGACATTCTTGCAAAATTTTGTAATTGTATTGGGTCTCCAATTTTCAATTCATTGCATAACTGTGAGTAAGCTCCTAGGACACTTCTTCTCAACAACCAATTTCGCACTCAAAGTTTCCTTTTCTTTCTTTTTTTCATGCAATAATAATATTATTATTGCAGCCGCCTGGCGTTTAGTGCAAGGCATGATGATCAAAACTGTCGACATGTGGAGAGTAAAGTGTCGACATATTTCTCTACCTTTGGCCTAAACACAATGCTACACTTATATCGACATTTTTTCTCAACCAGACTGTCAAGCAATTTATTCATTCCCATTTATGTCATAGTATAAACACATCATGAAATAAATCTCTAGTATAAACGTAGCTTAAAGCTTGCATAAACTGACAGACAGCTATATTGTAAAATGCATTTTTTTTTAAATTTAACTTGAAGAGCGATCTTTTTCTATGTAGATCAATCATTTGTTTTTGCGTAAGTACATCTAATGTGCCCGACATGACAGAGTTTCGCACGGCGATAGTAGACTGCTAAAGCTGTAATTATATTATCTCACAATGCTTACGTACTAAGGTCATTGCCAAATCAGTTTTTTAACAATGCTTCCTGCAATCCAGCGTAAGAGGAAAATATAACTATTATAGCGGTCCGTCGCGATTTCACTCGGGTGCGATAGATATAATTCTGCAAAATGTATTTCGTTTGCGGCCCGGCGTCTGAACTAATGGCTTTGAGCAAATTCTACAAGATTTGCTTCTGAACTAATAGCTGTGAGTAAAGTCTATGACAGGGCTACCCAACCTATTAGTAGGTGCGATCTACTTTTATTTTTAAATAGTGTCATCGCGATCTACCAATATGCGGGAAAAAAATAAAAATCGCTTTTATAACGTTGCAAATGTAGAAAGTTTATTAAACATTTAAGTGGGAACAAAAATTTTACAATATCGAGTATAGTCATATAAAAAAATAAAGAAACAAAATTAGGGATATAGTGAAGTAATTTTAATGAGATCGCTGACACTGTCCAATTTGAATAAAAATTTCACTATACTTCGATTTAGTTTGAAAATTGAATTTTTGGATGTTAAAATAGATAAAGTATAAAGATCTACTTAAAATTACGCCGCGATCGACCGGTAGATCGCGATCGACTGGTTGGGCACCCCTGGTCTATGAGATGTCGCTACATGTTACTAAAACAGTTCATTTTCACAAAATATCGTAATTTTGTACAAAATATTTGATTAAAACTACCCTATAGCGTAAGTTGGACCAAGCAAGACACATTTACAAAATTTCATTCAAATCGGTTCAGTGGTTTTGAAGATTAGCATGAACTAACATCGTGATACGAGATTTTTGTAGGTATACCTATATAAAGATTACCTTTGATTTTTGTTTTTTTTTTATTATTTTAATTGCAAAAAAAGTTATAAAAGCTAATTACTGTTAAAATGATAACCTTGAAACAAAATAATATTGCAATTTCGTATTGCCAAACAATTACTCAACTCGAATCAAACTAAAGAACACCGGGAATTAATATTTTACCTGATAGTTCATTAATTTCGTCGCAAGGCTTGCATTTCGAGCATAAAAGGTTCAGACAATTTACGCCTGGATGCGTCTACAAATTACTGTTAACATACCAACTTTTTATGAAGTGACATAAAATCGCGAACGTCTACTACGTGAGCGCATCGGGGCGCGTGCATCTATTGAAAAAAATATACATACAAATTACAATAATTCCAGGTTTACGAATTCTATTAGATTTTTAGTATTCCGTGCAAACGAAACACTTACGGAGTCACTTCGGTGTCAGTCCGTTCGTCCGTCTGTCATAGGAGATGTTTTTACTAAACGCACGTCCATTTTTAAGGTTTACATCTAAAGGAAAAAAGGAACCCTTATAGAATCACTTCGTTGGCCGTCTGTTTGTCGAGACTCTTGTTCTCAGAAACGCGTGAAGTTATCAAGTTGAAATTAATATCAAATACTCAGGTCTGCAATCCCTTGGAGCTGTGAAAAAATCAAACTTCTAAGTTAACGCAATCAAAAGATACGGCCGTTTATGTGACACTCGCAAGAGAGTCAAAACCTATAGGGTACTTCCCGTTGACCTAGACCAGGCCTGGGCAAATGGCGGCCCGCAGCGCAATTTTATCCGGCCCGCGAAGCATTTTAAAAAATTTTAGAAAAATTGTAGCGGAAATAGAATGCGCTCTTTTTTGCTCTCCGAATGCGGAAATAGAACGTGAGGATCTTTTTTTCTGCAAATTTTTGGCCCGCCGATCAAAAGATTTGCCCACCCCTGACCTAGAATCATGAAATTTGGGAAAAATCCGAAAAAAGTGAATTTGTAGTTACGTAGGTACATCAAAAAAACGATTTTTTTTACGATTATAAAATTATTTATAGTTGGTAAATCGACAGCGACTTATGTTGATGTATGGTATACACTATACACTATACACTATACACTAAGCGGGAAAAATCTTCGAAACTCGATTCCCGTGATGGACGAACTATTTACTTGCTTCAATGTTTAGCTTGTGTATCCACTGAAATTTTAAAAGATTGGCGCCTTACATAACATTTTAACAATACCTAAAAATCAAGGTGAAATAGTAAATACATTGCAAGGGTTAGCATCGTTTAAATTTCCGGCTATCAAAGGGCCACGGGAGGGAGAGTAGATAACGAAAATTCGTACTATATCTTAAAAAAATTCCTAAGACAAGCGCTGTGTAGCCAGTAGATAGCTCTACATTCATATTTGGTGATAGTTCGATGTCTTCTAGTTTCAAAAGGTCAGTTTCACGAGCGGTGATTTCATTGATGTAACTGCATAAAAAAGTCACATAAAAATCAACTGGCGTGTATTAGATTACGTGAAATTGCGGACGGACATAACCTATAATGAAGCACAGCGCATGCAGCAAACGAACATTCCTCGTTTTCCCGCCTTTATTGCCCACATGATATTTCCGTCATAACTGGTTTTAAAAGTTATTATGTTTACTAAACGCGTTTAGAGTATAATAGTAGTTCAAGTTATCCGCGCAGGCAGATACTATAAATATGTGTATTTCTATTTCAAATTGCGCTTCCTTGTCTACAATATAAGCTTTGCGATTTGTTTGACCTCGAATGCTAATAAACAAGTTTCGGAGCCCGGAAGTACCGAAACAAATTTGATAAAACAGTGTTGATTTGTGCGATAAATTATGGGACTCTGGATTTGTCGAACTGGAAAAAATGATTTATTTCCCTGAAAGTATCCTGCTTTACCAATCGAACGATAGTCGAGTCTTTAGTTACTGCGCCTATTGTAATATAATTTGAAAGAAACTTCCTGTGAGTTTGTTTATAAGATGACTTTAAATAATAAATAATTTTTGCGCGGAATCTCAAGCTGTGGAAATTATATTGTCTAACGATTTCATGTTAACCATTGTATTTTTCTAATTTATGTACATATTTTGACGGAATTATCGATTTTTAATTTTTATGCACATTTACAACAGAATTCCGCCTGCATTCTGTACAAAGTACAAAGTGTAAGAAAAAAATGAGTGCGTGAAACCTTTACGCGCGGTTGAAGTAAAACTTCTTTTAATTATTATAGTTGCCAATGTTGCCATAATAAGGCACTTACACTATTGGCGTCACTATTAGCTATGTTTCACCTTTGGTTCAAGCTGGTTTTTGTACAGATGCGTTTTGATGTCGCCTATCTGTCAGTCGATGCCTTTATGTAGCGGAAATCGATCACAAAATTGGTTTGCCTCTTTTCGTTCATGCGTTTTGGTGCTATCTGTCAATCGATGAATTAAGTAACAGAAACTGCGTAAACACGTTACTTCCGTCCGAAAAAAGGTCTATATTTTCGATAGACCTCGAAAAGTTTATTGTATATTCGATGATTTTTACACTTTGGTAGTCACACAATTAAAAATGGCACAGCATGGAGCAGAAAAGCATGATCGTGAGATGCCCACTGCCCATGTTTTTTAACGCAGTAGCGATTATCCGACATCCTGTAATTCGTTCGTGTATAGCTGACAGGTTCTTTTTAATTGCGACCCAGACATGCCTCTTCAGGTCTGTATCTCGATTATTTTTTAAGATAACCCAATCAATCAATGATATGAAATTATCTACAAAATGACAACTAAAAAATTCCAGCCAATTGGGCGACAGGACCATTCCAACTTCTAAAATGTTGACATTTGATTATAATAAAGAAAATAAAATTTCTTATATCGCGTGAGGTGACGCGAGTAATGGCTAGTATTCAATATGATATATAAATCTTTTATAACGTCTGATTAGAACTCTTCATTAATATGATATTTGCTATTCGTTGCCGTGGTTATCTACATATGTTCCACGTCATGTAAAAATTAATCAAAGCATGCCGAACTAGTTTATTTCTGACAGATTCATAGAACAAAAGAGCGGCTGATTTTTTTTTATTTTCAAAATATTTCCGTAACTATAAAGTTTAGGAAAATTTTTTTTAAACGAAACTTTCTTGAGAAAATAAATAGAATAATAAGCCGTCATGAAAAGTATACCATTATTATATAAAAAACACCGTTATAGCATATATCTCTTCTGCGCGTGGGCCGATTTTCCCCAAAAACAATAGGGCTCTTAATATTTGCATACCAAACATCCTCCCAAACTTTGGTTTCAATCCGCTCATCCGTTTGACGTGTATCGTGTTCACAGACTAACAGACGCGCACAGAGTTTTTTTTCAAAAATATGTTTTTTGGATTCGGAGGACCTCAAAACGGAAAGATATTGTAAAATTTTTGAAAAGTGATTTTTGACCTAATCCTAAACCAGTACCATTCCCCACTTGTGGGTCGAAATGGTAAAATTCCAACACGTTCGATTTTCCTGGAGACTGAATTGTTGACCACAAAATAGAACGCACATGTTCATACCTGTCTCCGAACACTGGCGATTAAAAAGTTGCTCTTGATTTTCCTGTTGCAATTTTAAACCAACAAATCCAAGGAATCATTCACTGAAATTAATATTGCTTAGATATCCCATAAGTCATACGAAATCATCGGTCAGATAATCTGACGTTTGACTTCATAAAATCACATAAAGTGAAGTACAATAAACAATCTCTTGTGTATTCCACATGAAAATATTGAAATCATTATGGCGACATACCTATTCAAGGATTCAAAATTCACTTGAAATTGTATATTCTAATCGTAAATAATCCGAAATGAACAATCCCCTGTATAAACCTTATATACAAGGAATATTTAGATAATCTGAATTAACAGAAAAAAATTAATAGTCCGACCGAACTTTCGGTTTCGGCGAGTTTTGGCGTTAAATTCGAGTTTTGGTTTAGTTTCAGTGTCAGTAGAAAATCTGCCAAAACTAGGACCGAAATAAGCAACTTTTCAGTTGCCAGTTGGCGCTTGGGACAACAGCGAGCAACTTTCAACCGTCTAAATAATCACCGAGACTAAGGCCTAGTTTATATGAGAGGCGTTCAACGCGCGTTGGCCCAACGCGCGTTTACAGTTTCTATACAATTGTATAGGACTGTTTATATGATAACGCGCGTTGGTGGCGCGTTGAACGCGCGTTATCATATAAACAGTCCTATACAATTGTATAGAAACTGTAAACGCGCGTTGGGCTAACGCGCGTTGAACGCCTCTCATATAAACTAGGCCTAAAAAGTTGCCAGTATGCGGCTACCCTAAAATTGATTACCGACTTGTATAGGTAAATTATCCGCATTATCTAATGAGATACAATTGCGAGTTGACCCTCAGATGTTAATAACGAATGCAGAACGGGTATAACAATTGAATGTTCGCGACTTTCATTTCATCCGATTCCAATCCCTGACATTGAATAAAATGACGTAAGACTAACCAATCATATTACGTATGTGTGTACGTAGACAGTGTTTTGTAAATTGTTGTTGACCTCCTACAGTTTTTTGCGCACATGTTTGTCTATTTTATTGCAATGTTTTAAAAAAAGCATCTATTGTCATTTTTTCTCGATTATTCTAGTCGAGTATTTTTTGACATTCGATCAACACACCGCGGCGTTATATGTTTAAGTCGCGCGTTTGTCGACGTCGATGGCATCACACAGCTCTTTAATAAATGAACTGATTTTGAAGCGGTTTTTTAACTTCCCGCTATAAATTTTTTTTTTTTTTTTTTAAATTGCGAAGTTATTGGTTTCACCCCGATTTTCGAAAATCGAGTTTTCGCCAGATCTCGACGTTTTGAGGTCCTAGAAAGCTATTGAAACTATTTTGGCGATGATGTCCGTAGGGCTGTATGTGTGTGTGTATGTATGTAAACCTTTTATATCTTTTGAACGGAGTGTCCGACTAAAACGCGGTTTGCGAAATCTGGCGTGATCTTGGTGAACTTAGACTTCCTGAAAATTTGAAATGATTCGGCCCTAAAAATATTTGAGAAATCTTAAAAAAACAAGTTTCAAAAATTTTTAAAAATTTGTTTTTGTAAAATATTTTCTAAACTACTAAACCGATTAATTCCAAAATCTAATCAGCTCTTCTCCTTAACAAACTGCGTCGATTTCCGCAAATCGCATCAAAATCGGTTCATTTGTTCACGAGATACCGTGAACGAAAAAATCGTAAAAAAGTGTTTTTTTAAAATGACTCTTAAAATTGTTATCAGATCGACTTTTTTGTAATAAATTACTTTCTTAGGCTAAAAAAACTGCGTCGATCGCCGCAAACCAGATCATAATTGGTTCATTTGTTCATGAGATAACGTGAACGAAAAATTAGGAAAAAAGTAATTTTTTAAAATTACTCGTAAAATTCTTATCAAATCGATTTTTTTGTAATAATTTACTTTCTGAGGTTAAAAAAACTTCGTCGATCGCCGCAAAGCGCATCAAAATCGGCTCATTTGTTCACGAGATATCGTGAACGAAAAATTTGTAAAAAAGTGTTTTTTTTTAAATTACTCGTAAAATTCCTACGAAATCGATTTTTCTGTAATAAATTACTTTTTTAGGTTAAAAAATTGCGTCGACTGCCGCAAATCGCATCAAAATCGGTTCATTTGCTCATGAGATACCGTGAACAAAAATTTCTTAACAATGTGTTTTTTTTTGAGCTCGAAGAGCTAAAAAATAAACTTCTTACTATATTTTATATATATTTTTATATATTTTTGAGCGTTTTGAACTCGAAAATAGTTACAGGAATGGCCTGCAGGGTCAAACTTCTTTTCAAATTTTTTTTTTGTGGAAAAACATTTTTGCGGGAAGGTTATACTAAAAAAAACTGATGGAACACACAAAAAAAACTAAGTTATAAAGCAAATACATCTTCAGTAATCAAATGATAATTTGTTGCATTATAAAAACACAAATTCCAGATTTATCAAAAAAGGAAGCAATTAATAATTTTAATAAAATATGTATGTGTTGGTGGTAAGAAAAACTAGTTATTAATATTCTTGCTGCATTTAATTTTTAGATTTTCCTCTAAAAGTGTCATTCATCTTTACATCTAATATAATTTCTTTGACTTTGGGTATTGAGTCTGCTGAAGGAGCAAACATGTGGATGAAATATGTACATTATGTGTGCATTTTGTCAACCTAGATTATCGTACAGAAAATTTTCTGACCTGTGTTATAGCGCGTCGCA
The DNA here is from genome assembly GCA_963575645.1 of Xanthostigma xanthostigma. NCBI lineage: Eukaryota > Metazoa > Arthropoda > Insecta > Raphidioptera > Raphidiidae > Xanthostigma > Xanthostigma xanthostigma. The sequence continues at coordinate 23,798,811 of OY754468.1, forward strand.
TGGAATAGCGTGTACAGAAAAAATCTGTCTAGCAGTTAATGTGTTATAATATACAGTGTGTCTGTTTAGAAATGCTACGAATACTTACATTAGATATAAAAATAATAAAAGAAAAAAAATATAATATATCACGTTTTAAAACGAACTAAAAAGGATAAAATATTTTTTATTAAGCCTTATGAGTAGAATTTAAAACGAAAAACGTGGGGCCAATTGTTCGCTTTATCTCATTCATTGATAGCTACTCTCAACACTTCTTATATAACTGTCGCATGCGCCCCACGTTTTTCGTTTCAAATCGGACTCATAAGACTTAAAGAAATAATTTTATACTTTTTAATTCGTTTTAAAAACGTGGTATTTTTTTATTTTGTATATTATCCAACATTTTCTTGTTTTGTCATCTAATAAAGTTAAAGTTAAGTTGAAAATGTCAAGTCTCTATCTCAGTTTAAAATCAATTATAAAATTCCACCCGGACAGACACTCAAGAAAGCGAGTTAATAAAAACGTGGTAAAATGGACAAGTGCGAATTACACTTGCCCGTCGAAAGTTTCTTATCATCGGGCGTATAATCAGTACTTAGTACATATTATTATGCGTAACAAACTTTCCGATCCTCGCTTACCCCGGGTAGATTTTGGTTTGGCAAAGAATTAATCAATAGCAACTTTAATATCATGTCAATTTACTGTACCTCTTATAGGTAGTTTAGCCAGCGTACACCAAATATAGCTCAGAGATTGCGTATAAAAATCTTTGTATTACTTTACAAATTTCGCGTATTCCTCATCCTCTGTTTTAGCGTAATAATTTAATACTAGATTGACATGTGCGAATTATTCGTACTAAATAAGTATAGGTAATAATTATCACTTTACAAAATTATTTTTTAAATATGATTGCAGGTATTCAATTCGTTTATAATTTTGCACACTGCTTATAACGTGCAATTCTTTTTGTTGTATTACAATATGAAGCTCAGATGACAGATCGAAGGAATATTTTACTAAAATTGTCATATAGAGGCGCAAGTAGCAAAAGCGTTGAGCTAAGCCGTTAGATGCCATCATGCAGCATTGCTGTGACGTTGTTCAGCGTTGCTCGCTGTTTCAAAATTAAAGCCGTCAGCAGTATGCAGTATTGTGTCTGTTGTATTAAAAAAAAGGTCAGATGACAGATCGAAGTGTTGACGTTGTTTAAAAATTAAAGCCGTCAGATGGCAGACGTTGTTCAGCGTTGTTGTATTTTAATTAATTTACAAAAACAAAAGCAATCATACATTTTTTAGTTGTCGATGTCAGTAGAGCAAGCAATTATCTGTAAAATGATATATAATTTATGTGGAGAAATTGTGAGGTTTTTTCTAAAAAGGAAGGCAAACATCTTAAACCTTAGCGTATTAATATATTATATGATTGTAGCGTACTTCTTGCCTAGAAGTAAACTTTTAAACAATGAAAAAAATGAGTTCAGTAGTCTCTGAGTTTTTGACGTACCTACTCCATTCGATATCGATAGGCGATACTTATTTTTCAATTTCTCCAAACAGCTATCTCTTCTCGACCTCGAAATTGTTTTATTGAACAGCCTATGTAACATAAAATGACATGCCTCTCTGTACATGTGCATATTTGAAACCGCCGTCGCTAAGCTATACTTCTGTTACTAACTTACTGAGACTGTTTTTTAATCGCTTATAAAACATATCACCTATTTTTTTAGTTACTTTAAATTATTTAACAGTTTACATTCACATAGTCATCGAATTAAATATGGATGTGCAGATTAGAATTTTAACGGATCCCACACACTATACACCTAAAAACACACTTCTTTTCTTTCGAAAATACCCATGTTGTTCATCTGCTGGTTCAACGTTTATGTGATGCTATAATGGGAAGTTTGATGAGATTAGTGTTATAACAAGTGTTTTAAAACAAAACGGTCGGACGCTAATAGCAATTTGTTTCAGTTTCTAGTCATGCTGTTTGTTTTGTTTTTGAGACCGTCAGCAGCTAGTTGGACCTATATCACAATTATCCATTTTTTATGTTAAAATCTACCGACGCTTTTGGATGGGGGTAAAAACGTGCAAATGCCGTGACGCTCGACGCTGTGATGTGACATTAGGTTTAATTTAGCTAGATGACAGCGCCAAAAATGTGCGTTAAAGTTTGTTTTGGATTATGTAACATGCGTTTTGTTGATGGCGATCTCTAACTGACATTTATAAGTGGCGCTGCTTGTAACTCAAAGTTGCATACGGCAAAATACAAAATATTTACAAATTATATACAAAAACCTTCCTCGTTTATCGCTCTTTTTATTAGTGAAAACCGCATGAAAATTCGTTCAGTAGTTTTCGAGTTTATCGCATTCAGACAGACATGGAGGAACTTTGATATAGAAGATAGTTGCAATGAAACAGATCCATTCTGATGCTATTGTTTGTAAAACCGGACCTAAGAGATGGGCCCTAATACGGCATGTTCAACAAAACTAGACGCGGCGTGAATGCGAGCACTTGTCTGTGTTTTAATTATTGATTAGTTGGACTTTATTATGTTCTGTTGCAGTTATGGTTGGTTTGTGGGTTTTACGTTAACCGTATATAGTTGATTAGAGATACGGAGTTGATAACACAAGAATCGAACTTTTTTGTTAGTCATAAAGATCAATGAAACAGCAAAGGCGTTGAACTGAAACTAAGTACTATAACCTACGAAATGAGAATTTTTAAAAAATCAGCCTAAAATACCTAGACTGCGCCGCGCCACGTCATCTGCTTTCCAACAATTTTATACCTTTAGAAAAATTAATTGAATGATAAAAACTGCAGGTCTTTTCGACATCTAATCAGGTCCTGAGTCTTCCGATTAACGGTATCCAAATACTTCATTCTCAAGGATTAGAGTCTGAGGTGCTTGCGCAGAACTTCATTGTTATTGTGGAACTATATCTCCGAAAAATCCCAAGTCTTCAGCTCGGTATAACCATATGGAGCACTGGGAGAATTCCCGTTCTGTTGACCGTCTTATTCTTCAGTGGTTTTGTTTTTTCGGTACCTAACGTTTTGTGTCGCAGGCCAACTTTAAACTCCCTATGAAGCAATCAATCCATTCAGGGTCACATCTAGAGAATACAATCCCGAGCTTGTTTTTCAATCCCGGGATTACTGGATTTTTGATGCGTGATCCCGGGGCTATCCCGGGATTAAGCTATGTGGTTTCTAATTGGGCTCAAATGAAAAAAACTTGAGTAATTTTTAAAAAAATGTTTTTAATATCGTTGCACAACACAAATCACAATATAGTAAGAAAAGAAAATAGACAAAACAAAAAAAAACTTTACTTTTGCAAGAAATCAAAAAGACAACACAAAAAAACTATTTAGAATTTCGAAAATACAATCGCAGAAATATCAAAGCATCCAATGTTTGAAGGTTCTACGCTGGTTGGAGGAATAGACAATAGATACTTTATGCTGTTTCTAAGTGATATCCACGAACTCCTCCATTTTCGAACAGGCTTATTTCACTTCTAATAACTATTTGCCAACCCCGATTAATTTTGTACTTGTACTTCAGGATCTGGAGATTTCATACTCTTACGTATCGTACCGCGTATTTAAGGATTGATTTTTGTCGTTATATAATAAATAATATTAATATAATCTAGGCAAGGTAATTGTCAAGGCGCAATAGATTACGGAATGCAAACTAGATCTGTTTGTGGCAATCCCGAAAATCCCGAGATTAGCCAAATACGATCCCGGGATTTTCGGGACCAGAAAACGGCCGGGATCCCGAGATTCGGGATCCCGGGATTGTGTTCTCTAGTCACGCATCCCACAGATCCATTTGCCCGCAGGGTATGGGCATCAGATGTTTGACACACTCGCCAAAAGTGGGTATATGCGAACGCACTTTTTTGATGACGACAAATTCGGGTCCAAGAAAACTGCGCGACTTTACTCGCGTGCCGTTTGCAATGACGTTATCGTTTCAGTTAATCAGCAAAGTATGTTCCTCAATGAAAGACGAGGTGTGCTTTAGTGACTTATGGCCATATTCACTAAACGTAAGTAGTTATTTGTTCGGTTCATTTGTTCTTCAGGTAACTATTACTCCGAGTAAATAGCGATAATTCAATCATGTTTACTGCAGGTATAAATCTATTCTGTCTTACTTCCAGAGTATAGATATTTTTTCGCCTGATAAAATAATAATGACCGCCAAACGCGGAGTATTATATCTACAGTTTTCTCTTGTGAATTTATTTATGTGTTGTTTATTATTAAATATTAACCTTTTGAGAAGTGTATAGTTGTAAAACATTAAAGTTAGTCGAAGTTTTGTGTGCAAATGGGTTGGAATAAAACATTATTGCTTTATGAAACTTTTTTTCACGTTTACACTAACGCCATCGGTCGGATTTTTGGGTGAACGTCAAAATATTCAACAAAAAGAGCAAGGAGTATAGTGCAGTGTATATTTATTCTTTATCAACTTTTCTACCTGATATTGATAGTAAATTTTATTCTAACGAATTTTTTTCCAAGATTAGTAACTTCTATCTTTAATAGTGTTCGTTGAATATGGATATCAGTGGAATAATAATTTTTGTATCGCATGCCTAAATGCGACACTATATTGTACTGTAATTACACACTAGTTATTATTTCTCAGTACTTATTATACTATATTTAATATGCATATACGTGTGCGATCATTGTTACAGTAATCCCTCTTTAACTCGGTTCATTTAGCGCTGTTTCGCTAACAATTTTACAACATATAAAACTCGCTACTTTCGGGGAATCACCGTATTTTCGAGAAGATATCACCTAGCATATAAACTAAAGATGCCAAGTTGGGAAAACTTTATTCCGACACAAAATTTAAAAAAAATTGCTTTTCGGCTAGAATTAGACGGAAAGAAATAAATTATATGATAAGCTGTTAAAACTAGGAAGTGAGTTTGAAACATCTTATAAATCTATCTATGTATATTAGATATAAATCTAGTGTCACCATTTTGGTCGCGCTAATTTCCGAAACTAATGAACCGATTTTTATGAAATTTTATAAACGTGTCTTGCGTTGTCCAACTTTCGTTGTAGGATACTTTTTTATTGCAAGAAACAGGGGGAGAGAGAGAGAGCCTATCCTTATATATACCTATTATATCAAGTACATAATATATCTATATCGTGTCACGATTTTCGTCCGCGCTAATAAAACTGTTTTAGTAACATGTAGCGACATCTGAAAGAATTTACTCAAAGCTAAGAATCAAACAAAAACTGTTTTAGTACCAAATAGCGACATCTGATAGAATTTGTTCAAAGCTATTAGTTCAGAAGCAAATCTGGTAGAATTTGCTCAAAGCTGTTAGTTCAGACGCTGGGCCACAAACGAAATACATATTATATCTATAACACCCAGGTGAAGCCGGGACGGCCCGCTAGTAATACCTATATATTAGGATTCATTTATATTTGAATTTGGCTTTAGTTAAATCAACATAAAAAAATTATTAGAAAAATAAGGTGTTAGATTATGTGTCGAAAAATGTTATATAAATTTATGGAACATTTGTGATTTTGCATAAAACTTGACATTAATTTCTCAACCCTAAATTCCAACCACAGAACTGGGAAAAAGTTCACTCTGTTTGCTTTTTATGGGCTCACCTCGATATTTTTACTACTATCCAACGAATCCGTTCAATTTTTAAGATCTGTGCAGCGTGTTCCACTGATCGCTGTGCTTTTAGTGGTACGTTATTCGTCCGTCACAAAAGACAACGTCAGGTAATAAAAATTATCGACCCGGTCGATTAAAATCGCAATCAGTTGGTTCAAACAATAAAAAGCGGTAACGTATTACACCGCAAATAATTACTCCCGTATATGTGTAATGTGTATGTAGGTCATTGGAGATAACATAAAGTATAGAGCCTACTATAGGTACCTAATGAAATTCAGGACAAGAATGTCATAAAAAAAATTGGTTGTCTGTAAAGTCGGTTTACGGACGATAGTTTTACGTGACAACGTATTCCGTAATACATAACCTAAATTTATATAATAATTATAATAATTCGAATCTATGATATTGCATCTTTCGCTTCAAATTTAGGTTAATTTTTATTTATTAAATTACTCACCACCTATAAAAATAATTTTTTTTATTAACTTTCTTTCTTTCGTATTTATTTAAGTCTCAAAGATTAACTGTCATACTATTTATAAAACAATTGTTTCACTGTTTATATAAAATTCCAAAACCTACTTACAATATTTAAGTATTTTCATACGTCAAAAAATTGATTTTTATAATGATAAAATTTGTAAGAATAATTTTTTCGAGAGATGAGACCTAGCTAAAACGATTTTTTGCCCCCCAAAATCCCTTTTCAGTAAATTTCATCCAAATCGTTAGGGCCGTTTTCGAGAAAAGCACGCACAGGGTCAGGCGGAACGTTACGCGTTAGGAACGTTACACTTTTTCGTGCATGCAGCCGGTGTTTTATCAATTTATAAGATTGGTGATTCATCAATTTATAAGACGTTATCACGTCACAAAGGAAACAAATGGTCGAATACGTGTGTCCCAATTCGCGTACAATTTTGCAAACTATTTTTGCGCATTTTTTCATTTCTTGAAGAGGCATGAAAACCGTTAGTGTGTTATCATTGGATATTAAAAATAGTTGCACCAAACCGCAAATCAGTAACTTTTTTTTTCGACGCACATTTCGATAGCCATGTTAGGTTGGGAACGGAACGCTTTTTTCTCTGTGGGGGCGAGTAATATTAAACATATCGGTTTATTATTTTGAGGTGAGCCGGACGCTATTTTGAAGTAGACTCGCACACACTTATCCAGCACGGACCAGAAAAACCCGTTCCTGAAGGTACCCATATTATTTAACGGACTAGCGCACATTAGCTGCAACCAACAACGTTTTGCATGAGCACAAAAGGTATATGGCAGAGGTGGGGAACCTTTTTACCATTAGAGACCACATTTAAATTAGACAGCAATAAAAGAGGCCGCATAAGCTGATTGACCTAAGAAAGTGACTTTTGTGAAATTATTATAGTTTTTCTATAGATTTAACAATTTATTGCATTATATAGAAAAAATAAAAATATAATACTATAAAATTTTAAATATAATATACATATAAAATAATATAAAAATATTATAAAAAAATACAATACAAAATATTTTTTTATTCACTAAGTTAGTGACTTATTTGGCTTTGTTTTTTGTTTGACAGTAATTGTATATTTGGATCAAGCTTCGTAACACACAGCTTTAATTGATCCTCTAAATGTGCATCTATAATTTGCGTTCTTAAATTTGTTTTTATTTTTGACATGAGAGAAAATATTGTCTCGCAACAGTAGGTACTTCCGAAGCAGGAAAGTAAACGGCGAGCATGTTCTCGAAGGCATGGATATTCAACAGCATTTTTCCAGATTTCTATTTTCCGCGCAACTGTCATGGCGTTGATGTACTATAGTTGTTTGAAACGAACTCTACCATTTTGTACTAGGTGACAAAGGGCCGCACAAGAACCTCGCGGAGGCCGCAGGTTCCCCACCTCTGGTATATGGGAATGAGAATCAACAAATATATAATATTTTTGTCTTGTTTATTGAAGCTACAGGATACATTATTTTGATATCGTTCACGTATTGAACGGTAACTATGAAATTGTACGTTGGTTTGTCTGAAACTACATCGTCGCATTCACCTTATACGGCTTTTTATTGATTGATTCTTTCTGACATAAATTATTGTTCGATAAATATTGTATACGGTGTTAACAATAGATGGAACTTTGTGTCAGCAGTTATCTTGTCCCACCAGTTTCCAATTGACGCTTTAATAAACGAGTTGTAATATAGTAAATTATCTATATAGAACGGATAATACCCAACTGGTATACCGCCAAATATAGGACGCTATTATAGTTCCTTCAAGAGAACTAACTTCTTCAGTTACGGTTTTTGTCACATTCAAATTCAGAATTCAGGGCCTCCTGAAGATTGAAAATCCTGATTTTTTGGACGAAAAGACGGCGGTCTTTATGGTGTTGAAAATAAAACTCAAATAAAAAATCATGCACTTGCTAGGCACTCGGTTAGAAGTAGAAATTTTCTGGGTTCGAGTCCAGTTTTTTTTTTCTAATCTCTTAGTATCAATATGTACTATTTAAATACTTAGTGTCTAAATGTTTTCCCCCTCAGGGAAACGCTGGAATGTAGTTTGCATTTCAATGTTTTTTTTTTTTTTTTTGTGAATTAGCTTTCCCAGGAACCCGAGCTCGTACTAATCAGTTTGTGTAGGTATGCTGAGCATCTATAATCTGCAATCTCTCTCTCTCTCGCTCTCTCTCTCTCTCAAACACTAATGCAGAAAGGATTGTCAAAAAAATTGATTTGACAATGATCTTAGACTGTGAACATACATGTTTCTTCATAATATGAAAAACATTGAAGGGTTTTTAATCGATTCTGCTCGAAAAATAATTGATAGATTGAAATGATATTTTTCTTGAACTGTATATTAATAGTAGTATAAGTATAGTATATTTATCATCTTTTAAGCTGTACATTTACAGATTAGAATGTATTTAGAATCGTTTTTTGTACAGTCTCTACTTCAAAACAACTGTTTCCTACGCATTTTGATCAAAATTTGGCTTGAAAAGCGGTCTTTTTCTGTGTTGAACAATCATTTGTTTTTGAGTGATTCTAGATGACAGGGAGTTTGAATACGACATTAGACTGCCTCTGATGTATGGAAACTAATTATATATTAATCACAATCATTGTCAAATCAAAATTTTTGACAATCCTTTCTGCAACCTATCAGCATAAATGTTTTCTGTTTAATTGTAATATGTATGCAGATGACATTTTTCTCAGATTGTTATTGTTACGACTTTCAATTTTCCTGCTTATCTAAGTCGTTGCTACCTTATCCACCCTTACCCCATTTCGTCCTTATTTTCTTGTTCAAAAAAAGGAACAATTCACGTTTTAAATTCTCCGCCTAAAACATTTAAGTAAACACTATTTTGCGTGTAGCGACGAAAAATCCGGGCGGAGTCCGATCAAAGCGCTCTTAAAAATCGGTCTGATGGTTGTAAGTTGTAACCATTCCCGAGGCGTTCATAATAGAAAAGTTTCCACTCTGTATTATTCGCTTCAAGTAGGTATAGTAAAGTAAAAATGTGGAATAGCTTTTCATTTGTTAATGTGTGGTATGTCTATATACTTATATTTGCAATGAGCCATTACTTGTATCGCGTGCTATGCAGGTAAATACGCGGAGGTAATACTGTAACATTACACTCCCTCCCTATATATACCGATGTCGCGTGCTAGACCGGTGTATCACAAAATCCCAGGCGAGATTCCTTTTATGCCTGTATGTTGATATATATTTGCACCCATTATAATTCCAGAATGAAAGTTGGCTCGTTATTTTTGGTTTGAGGTTATGAAGTTATAAGATTAAAATGCGACGCGGCTTCAGAGTGGTTTTTTAACTTCATATTCCTTTAGTTCACATTAGAGAAACTATACGTATAACGACGTCATACGCTGGTTAAAAAAATAATACGTTACGATTCTACGCCTATGGCTGGTTGTGTCCCTCTATGAATTACCCTAGCCCAGGGATGCACAAACTTGGGACACTCAAACAGATTTTGGACTAAAAACGGGGTCGTTGCAAATAGAAACAACTGAATAACAGTTTAAAAAGAAATCAATGGCATTTATATCCAAGCATGTAGGCTGTCACGGCCGGTGTGGTTCCAAATCCTTTTGGTTTCCGGGCTTGTAGGCCGTAGCTCTTTGGTATTTCTATCTTACAACACTTACACAGGTAGAAATGCCAATAGACCAAGGTCTACAAGCCCGGAAACCAAGAAGATAATGGCATTATAATTTTTAATTCGAAGCATGGCATTGCATTGCGCTCATAATTGTTTTGATTTGGTTCCAAATTACTTATCGCCATTATAGAGATATTCAGGGCTATTCCGCTAATGTTAACCACCGTGATTACCAAGTGTTTATCAAAATAAACACTTTGTGTAATCTTTTTTGTATGCAGTATTTTTTTTATTACTGTGGTTACCTAAGCACAGTGATTAGAACTCAAATAGCACAATACGGCTTATGGCATACACATTAGCGTATTCTAGTTAATTACGTATATCTCTATGGTGGCCACACGAAAAATTGTGATTTCGATTTTTCGTTTTATTTATTTTCAAAATCGAAAACGTTTGTTCACAAATATAGGTAGATTCAAACAAAACTTACTCATTTGTTCGCAATACTTTATACGCGTGTTTATCAATGCAAAGTCTTCATTATGTTGCATATTCAACATATTTCTACCAATTTACACAAGTCTTTAATGAACTATACACATGAACCTTTCTCGTAAATCAACTCCGTCCATTGGTGAAAACGGCAGGAAAATCCGTTCGGTAGTTTTTAAGTTTATTGCGTTCAGATAGATAGACAGACGCGACGGAGGAACTTTGTTTTATAATATGTAATGATACTAGTTGCGAATGATGTGATAAACACAAACTGTGATCACAGTCAAAGTTTGTAATAGCTGATATTTTTTTAAAGTAACAATCACGAATCACGTTGCGATTGAAAGGTAGCAGTTTAGCTCATCACTGCACTAAACTTTGGACAACATATGGATGGTTTGTAGATTATAGACGCTAAACAGCTAAGGTCATCGGCATCTACGACGACATGTAAACATGCCAATTACGCACATATAAAATACCGTAATTTTCAATGAATCTCTTATGAAAACATGATGTGAAGAAGATGAAGAGAGGGGCTTTGATGAAAGGCGTCTTTGCACAAGAAAGTATCGACAATACGCGTGAGACGGGTCGGGGCGACGATGGCACGGCAAGGGCTCTCTCGCATAGGGGTTTAAATGTCTCCTATAGTAGGTATACCTTCATAATACATAATATAATGTATTACGGGTTAGTATAGTCGGGTTGGCGAGACGCTAGCTAACAAACGATATGTGTAAAGGCGCAAGACGATTCGACAGCCCCTGCAGCATATGTATTTATTTCAATAAATAAAATGTCTGCGTAAAATACACATACGTTATGTGTTCAATACAATAGGTGATTTTAAAATCACGATACAAATTGAGTATTTTTCGGAGCCGTAAAAATTAAAGAATGAATAACACCAGTTTCTCCTAAACTTGATTATTATATTGTATAATTATGTAAGTTTCCCCTTTATCTTTTTTTACTGCTTCGGTTCTAAAAATCAAAAAAATAATGGCGAAAGAATTTTTTAAGTATCTTTAAAAACAACAAAATTGTGATATTTTGAAGTTTAAATTTGACAATTCTCTGCGCTATGCTGTTTTCAGTGCGGATGACGTAACGCGACACTAGCGTCATATTAATTATAGTAACTAATAATACAGTAAGTCATAAATGTACCAAACAAAGTTACTAGTATAAAGAACGTCTGTGCGGAAGAGAAGTGAAACTTCTAGAGTTCTGCGAAACCATAGGTGGAGGTGAATTATTTACTGACGTGATGACTGATGAACTTTAATTTTCCGCTCATTATCTCATTATTTCAATAAAAAATCTGGTCAGTTGGTTCGATCAATTACTCATACGTCGTAACGTCACTGGCACTTCACTTAAATACTCTAGTCTCCATTGACACAGCTCAGTGGCGGATCCAGGATTACGGCAAGGGGGGTCTTGAAAAATTTTTACTCCTTTTGCGGAAAATTCATGAAAAACATGAAAAGCTTTTTTTTATCGCGCAGTAAGATTTTAATTTGGGATTTTTGATTCTCTGGAAGGGGGGGTTTGGACCCGAAAACCCCCCCGTGGATCCGCCACTGACACAGCTGGATATTGCATAAAGAACGCCTGTTTCAAATATGTAATGGTTACTGAAGTCTCACAATGCGACATGAGCTTTGTATGACCACATATTAGCAACAAATCGTTCGTTTGTTTTTCATGTCGCTTTCCCAAAATCTGGTACTCTACCCACACTCTTTTGACTGACGTTCTTTCCTCGGTCAAACAGCAAACTTGAAACTATATTAAAAGCTGCAAAAAGAGAAAACAAAATTAAATCCGTGGTATTTGTGCTATGAAAATTGACAAAATACACCTTTCTAAATTCGAGAAACACCTTCGGACGTCCTAGAAGAGGGAAAAGAAGACTATAGAACAGTGATGGCGAACCTATGACCCGCAGGTCAGACACTGACCCACACAGTCTTTAATGACCCACCTGTTGATTTTTATAAACTTATTTTTTATATCATAAAAGAGGGAACAGGCAATCAGAATTATTAAAAAAATAAAGTAGGTAAATATATCTAATGTCGAATTTATAAAAAGTAATTCCCACTGGACATTGGCTAGCTGATTTTCTATCGTATCACGCACCTCTGTATGACGTACATGGTCGTAAAACGTCGTGTTTTGTCGAAAAAAAAACGATGGAATCAAAAAGGTAGTTTTTAACCATCATCCCCTTCCCATTTCCAAGTGACGCCGCTGACTTAGTGACCCACGACCTAGTACCTACTTAAAAAAATAATGAACAAAATTTGACCCACTTCTCAAAATGGTTCGCCATCACTGCTGTAGAATAATAAATATAGTAAACACGCCTATGTATCATAATATACTATACCTATATCAAAACAAAATCCCTCCGCCACGTCTATCCGTCTATCTAAACGCGATAAACTCAAAAACTACCGAACGGATTTTTATACGGCTTTCACCAATGGAAGGAGTGATTCAAGAGAGAGGTTTTCTGTGTATAGTTCATTGGTGTTTTGTGTAAATTGGTTGAAATATGACGATGATTGTTGAAGATGTCTAAAAAATTCAAGGCGATCGGGAGCTTACATCGAAAACTCTGCCTAATCCCTTTGAGATTTAACAAAACAATGTATGGTGGAATTGTTCCTTTTTTATAGGTCTACAGGTACGTGATGACAGTCATGCGTATGTTTTAAGGATAGCTTACTATACCCATTTTAATGTTAAGCGCTTTTCGTGGATATCAATTTAAGCGAAGCCGGACCGAACCGCTAGTATAAAATACATTAAAGAAGGCTGGGTACCTATTTTATGGTAATGAAATATTAGAGCTGTAACAAACCATATGTATTCGTTACTGATGAGTAACCGCCTGACTCGAAGTAACGAATCGTTACTTACAAATGCATTTCGTTTCTCGCATTTGTCGTATCCATGTCAGTTCGACTCGTTTGATGCGGTTATACGTTATACGAACGAAGTCATACCGCATCGCGTATGCGACGCGCCTCGATGCGATGGTACATGCTTGATGCTGTTAGTACACGATTGTATGTCGTATGAAAAGTAACGAGTAACGTAATGATACGAAAGTAACGGGTACTGGTTCTTTAAGTAACGAATACATACGGATACACAATTTCTCGTTACTTTTACAGCTCTATGAAATATTAAGCAATAGTATATTACATCACAAGGGTCGAAAATTGAATTTTCGGCCCTGCGCGCCATGATGCCCTCGGCTTCGCCTAGGGCTCATGACGCTGGGCCGAGATTTCAACTTTTAAGGCCCGTGTGGTGTATACGATTTTTCTTCATATCCGCTCGAAAGTACATACTTTCGATCGAGGTATAAAAAAAAATATATTATCTACGTACACATGCTTACTGTTTCACGTATTGCTCTATACTATTTCCGGACAGACTATATAACTGAAACTTTTCATGTAATTGTCATTCGTAATATTTGGTAAGAAACTTCATGTTCAGTGTATGTATAAGAACAATAATCGGGGCTCGTTCATGTCCCCTTATAAATAAGAAAGCCGTTAGAATGATGCCTCGGCGGTTATGTGTTTGTTTGGGCGAAGACCGAATAGCTGCCAACGACGACTTGATTTTTTTTAAGAATTCAAAATATTTTTCTTGTTAGGTATAGGTAGGTACTCTTGATTAGTAAATTAGATATGTATTTTGTAATATTTCACTGCTAAACTGGTGTATAAGGTACATCACCTAAAGTGAATTTCAAGATGTGATTCAATTAAGGGGATACATACACTTTTTTTTTGTTGAAGTCTGTAACCAGGAGGTCTAGCTTCCTATACTTGCCGTGTTTCGAGACGGACCGTTTTCTGGCGCACGCGAGATGGCGCTGTTATCATTATATCTGGGAAAACTTCGGTTCTTTCCACCTGTTTTCGCCATAGTTACCAAAGTTGTTTAACTTCACAGACACACTATACACACGTGCAAGCCATGAACGTGTGTGCGTTACCAAGTAGCTGACGCGATATTGGTGCATGCGACAGATATCGGTCCACCGCTACGCTCGAGCTGGGTCTCCTGGTTACAGACTTCATGACTAATCTATATACATAAAATCCCCGTGTCACAATTTTGGCCGCGCTAATCTCCGAAACCACTGAACAGATTTTAATGAAATTTTGTAAATGTGTCTTGCTTGGTGCAACTTACGCTATAGGATAGTTTTTATTAAATATTTGGACAAAATTACGGTATTTTCTCAAAAAACTTGTTTGTTTGCTTCGGAACTAATTTTGTTCAGAAACAAACAAACAAAGCTGTTTTAGTACCAAATAGCGACATCTATCTGTTAGAACTCGCAACTTGCTCAAAGCTATTAGTTCAGAAGCAAATATGATAGCTAGACAATTCATTAATTCCACGTCCATAATATGTTTCCTAGACAAACAATACGATGTAAACAACGCATGTGTTTTGTTTTTTGTGTATCATTGTTGGATCGTTACGTATCTCGAAAAGCTCTTCGTAAATCAAATTTAACTCTTAACCTAACGCCCTTTTCTCAATCCTGTAGGTTTTTTGATCGAAAAAAAACTTTCTTTTTTTATTATTGAACACTAGCGGTCACGCCCGGTTTCACTCGGGTGCAAAAGAACTAATTGGGAAGGGAGGGACATGAGTACGCACATTCATCTTAGTTTACCGAGAAGAATGTTGTGTCCAAACTTCATAATGGTCGGAGTTACCGTTCAAGTTTTTGTCGTTAAAAAGCAGTATTTATACTTTTTTTTAAGTAATACATTTTTTTAACAATAATTACTTTAATTAATAAAATATAATAAATATTTAATTGAAAACACTAGGAAAATTATTTTTATATAGATAGGTACCTATACAGGGTGTCCCTAAAAGGTCTTTACAAAAGCCTACCACATATTATTCAGGCCAAAACAACTCGATACAAGCAAACTTACCTCAGTACTTGTAGTTGTTAAGTTTGGGCGCTAGACGGCTCTTAAGTTACAATTTTCAAATCGTTTTTGCTTTATAACTTTGAAACGGCTCATGAGATTTTACTCAAATTTGGTACGTTGGCCAAGCTTTATTGGGCAATAAAACCCATATCATAATAATGATGAATATCATTCCATGGACGTAGAACTTGATTTTTTCGATAATTAAACATCTAAAACTTCTACGCCAATGGAAAAAAATCAGTTTGAGTATGAAATCTGGATCACGCGACTCATTTACTACATAAAGGGTACTCTTGATAAAATTCGATTACTCTCATAGTTTCGACAAAATTTTCATTTTAGTAATTTAGAGCATAATTAAATATTAAAACTCTAGTACTCAATTCTGGATTTTCTTCAACACGGTCTAAAATATCTTCTTCGACTTCAGGAATCCTCACAAAACGCTGTCTTCCATAATCACCAGTTCTAGGAGCAAAATGACCGGTCTCCCGAAGACGCCTCTCAACTGCAGCAAAGGTTGGGTGGCTGGGTATGAATATCACTGTCGTGTACCCAGCCACACCTTTGCTGCAGTTGAGTTTTAATATTTAATTATGCTCTAAATTACTAAAATTAAAATTTTGTCAAAACTATGAGAGTAATCGAATTTTATCAAGAGTACCTTTTTTGTAGTAAATGAGTCTCGTGATCTATATTTCATACTCAAACTGATTTTTTTCCATTGGCGTAGAATTTTTAGATATTTAATTATCGAAAAAATCAAGTTCTACGCCCATGGAATGATATTCATCATTATTATGATATGGGTTTTATTGCCCAATAAAGCTATGCCAACGTACCAAATTTGAGTAAAATCTCATGAGCCGTTTCAAAGTTATAAAGCAAAAACGATTTGAAATTTGTACACTTTTAATGCGTCTGGCAGGATGATAGAACCCTCGAAACTGTCTGGCTACTTGTGAAACATTATTTAATAACTCTCCAAACAATATATATAAAATTCAGGTTTTATAATATAACGTAAGTATAATTACAAATTATAATAGTTTAAGGGTGTCTGGCAGGGGGTTGGAACCATACTAAGTGTCTGGCAATGAGCGACGCGAGTTTTAATATTGTTACGAATGAAATATTAAAAAATTGAGTTTTATACTATGACGAATTTGAGATGGAATTTTATACTCCTTTAATACCTGTTACCTGCCAAAGCCACCACTACTCAGGTTTCATGGGTGGGGATCATTCTTACCTGTATTGGAGACATCCATAGAAAAACTTTCAGCTTTTATAAAAAGACGAAGGTCTGGCTGCCGCGGGCTCTTGGGCTATTAATAAAATGATTCACTTTAATTATTGTCAAGTATTTATGACTGGGAAAATAAGTGTAGGTACTTGTCTTTTATATTTTATCTAGTGAACCCATCCGAAAATTTTAGCCAGACTCACAAATAGTCGTTTTGTGTCACCATCCGAACAAACTATTTCATATTCGCCGACTGGGAAAATAAATACCAAAAAATTCACTGCCTCCTGGACTTATAGTAAATTGGAAATGTCTCCAAAAATAAAAAAAAAATAACATTAGTCGCACTATCAAACCCTGCGAATAAAGCAGTCCATTTCTAACATGCAATATGAGATTTAAATATAATATTTTTAATCTGTAGAGTAAAATCGTTCTATATTAAGTTCTATACATTCTCAGATGGGTATAAAACTATACTAATCTTTTTTACCCGACTACGCCAAAGCAAAAGGAAAGATTATAATTTTATTAGAATCACGTGCACACACCAAGGACGTAGATATTTTTTTCTGGAAGAATAATCACGAAGGAAAGTGCTAAGCAAAATATTAATTCCCAAACTAATTTTGCATATTCTTTTTCAAAAAGTATATCTAAATTTTATTTTTAGCCAGGTGTATTATTTTCAGTTTTATTCTTTTCTTATTATGATCCTAAGGGGGTTAATTACCCCATTTACCCCCCCCCCCCCCCCCGTATCTACGCCCTTGGTATACACTACGTTTAACATATTGTCATCACTCATCACTAATGCGTAATGTAAGGCATGATCGAGCCATATCAACAAAACTCACGTCTATATTGAATTTTAAATGAAATTAACTGTATTATATATTTCATTATCGAATGCAAAACAAAATTTGAACGTTAACTCGTGCGATTATCCTGGAAATGTTTAATGAAAATACGAAAAAGAAAACACAAATTCCTTTACACGCGACGTACACAACAAACAAGGGGTCAGCGTACAGCGGTATTATAATTCAACAGATGGTATTTGAATTACGCGTTATATCAGGACCGAATTGGTGTATATTTCTAAATAGCCGAGGTCGCAGGGATGTCCATGACCATCGTCGTCAGAGTCACTTATGATACCCCCACAAAACTATTGCTTCCCGATCGGAACAAAATATGTAGGCACTCACGACGTACGAATTCGGAACACATTATCGGATCGGATTGGGTGAAATACGGGTCCAATGTGCAAGCGCAGCAAGGCCGCTGCACACGTGACTGATTTTCCCGTTGGGATCGTTGCTGGGACCTGCGCCGGCTACGAAAGTGAAAATGACTGCGGAATATTTTTCGTGATTATTTTGAGCAAGAACCGATCAGAAAACAGTATCTTGTCACGTGGGCGACATGAGCAGACGCCCGCAACCAAACATGGCGTCATGGGGTGTGTTCTGTTCAGAGACACTTTTGTTAACATTTGAACTGTCATTGCGCGCGCACCCAACCCATCTACAAAGCCAGCTTCAAAACACGCATTCTGTGAAGCGAACATGTCAGAAAAGCCAGCACATCACAGCACGCTTGAAACCTAGCAGCCAAATCTAGTAAAAAATCTAACAGCAAAACCAGCCTCGTGTGCAGCGACCTTAAAGGTATGATTCCGAAGGCGGCTGCAGACGGCAACCGCAAACGTGCTGTTGCCTGCGGTTGGACCAATGTAGAATTCAGCGACAGATTTCGGCGGCAGTCGGTTTTTCCGTGAATGATGACAGACGATTTTGACGTTCCCGGTACTATTTTGAGCCTTTTGTTGGAAGAGGAAGATGACGATGAGGTCGATGACTTTTTGTTACTGTATACCAGAAAAAGAAGAAAGCTCACGATGACTTTATTCAGAAATAGACCAGATGAAGGAAGTTATTCAATGTTGATTAAAAAGCATTTGTTAAGTGACGAAAAAATATTCAGAAGCTATTGCCGTTTAAATAGCGTGGCCTGTGTCATAAATAACTGGATATTTAGCCACCAAATTAATCAGTTTTTCCTCGCCGGCGCCCGAAAAACTCATTTTTCACGTGTTATCACTTATGCAGTTGGCGACACTACTATGCAGTCGACGACACTACTGGTTCAGGAGCAGTGGTGCGGTCCGCAGTCGCGGCAAGCTACGACGGCAGGCGACAGTGCCGCCGCGCTCCGAATGCATTTAATAGAAAAAATATAATATGGATACCAGTACTGCCGCTTGCGATCTGCCGCTGCAGTCTGCGGTTTGCAGTCTGCGGTCGCATTCGGAATCATACCTTAAGAAAGATTTTTATATAAGTTTTGCTGTCCGCGTCCGTTCAAGAGAGTGTGTTGCATATAAAAATACGGTTGGACTTGGCAAACTGTCCGTCCAAAAGAGATGTCCGTTAAGAGAGATTTCGCCGAAATTTGGCGTTAGCCCGTCTCTGTCCAAAAATGTGTGTCATGTGTATTGTTCTATTGAGGAACAGCAGCGTGCAGCGGGGTTGTTTATCGGGTTAACTGCAAGCGGCGACGCTGCATTAGTGTTATGTTAACGCTAGTGAACGATGGGGTGGTTGCGTTGCATTCATTATTATTGGTACGTGTCATTAGAGCAGGTGGTTGGTTTAATGACGAAATACAACGAGCTCAAATAAATTTCGATCTCTAGCAGGCAGCAGCATCGTGTTGCCAGTTCAAAACTAATAGAACTCCTATTTTAATTTTGTTTTGAAACTTCTTTAACCTTATCTCAATTGAACCGAATGCAGTACCGGATCATCCATAATCCATATTCAGTATGTAAACACGTAAGGTGCACATAGGGAAATTAACATTGCGAAAAAATGACTGGATCAGAGTGAGCCTTGAAATCTTGTTTTTCAATTTGACAGATAATATTCTTTTGCAAAATGAATGTATATACTACCGAAGAAAATATTCAAATGATTACAACATAATCGTACTTTTTTTATTATTGGGACATTAAATTCCTAAAAATACTTAAATATGGTGCGAGATCAAATATCTCCGCCTATTCGTGTTGAACCTAAAGACATTGGGTCACTGATTTACCAACGCGCATACAAATGTTTCCAAACAGACGGAGTTGTTTTTTTGTTTTATTTTTATACAAAAAAATTAAAATAATTATTTATAAAAGCTTTTTATTATTAAAAAAGCCAAGTAAAATAAAAATAAACCAAAATAAAATAGAAATCCTCAATATTACCACGATAATTCAATAGAAATAACAATTAATGCAGTCATGGCTAACTCTGATCCAAGTATTTTTTCCCAATGCTAATTTCCCTATGTGCACCTTACGCGTTTACATACTGTATAGACAATGGAGGTAACTGCCTGTGGGCCCGACGCCGCCCGCGACCCGTAGAAAAATAAGTTAAAGTAGTTTTAATCTGTTGCTTTCTTTTTATTAACTTTATGAATGTCTCTAGGTATGTATGTGTATATCTGTGTAATGAAATCTTTCAACTTAATTTTCACCCACTTCCAAACATTTGAATAATTTGAAATTTTGCACACGTGTTAAGAACCCATGACAATACTATAATTTATTTAAATATTTATAATTACTTAAATAATTTATATAAACATAGTCATTTAAGTGTTGGTTTTTAGGGTTACCTATACTTAAAATTAGAGTTTACAAAAATTCGAGGAAAAGCTCTTTTGTAGAAATGTGAACTAAAAAGTAACAAATAATTTTTGAAAATAAAGACTTTTTTTAACAGCGATAGGAAGTCCCCCGACTCGATAAAATTTAATTTTTTGTCTTATTTTAAGCTCGGATACTTCCTAGCACTGTTAAAAAAATCTTTATATTTAAAAATTATTTTTTACTTTTTAGTCCACATTGCAATAAAATAGTGTTTTTAGTTTTGTTTTTTTAAACTTTAATTTTATTCGTTTTACAAGAGGTTTAGGTTAATTTTTTTAAGTATCACTTATATAACAACCCTTGCTGTTAAAAAAATAATATTGAAATATTGTTTCATTTTTTTTATTTACAGAGCGTTCTTACTACAGCTTCGCCATCTCAAGTACTAAGAACAATTGGCGTTCCTGGCGGGAAATTGGGCTCAAGTAGTAAGTGCTTTTTATTTTTGAGCTTATTAAGTTTCATATTTTTTTTATATTTCTTTGCTCCATGTATTTTTTTTCTGTTTCATTAAACAGAATTTGTTCAACTTCAAACGGTTGGTCAGCAGAAACCCATAGATGAACAGACTGTACAAAAAATACGATTAGCATCATCACAAGTTGTAAGTTAATTATTTTTCGTAAATAATGTACACTCACTGTGAACACTCGCAAATACGAACTAGGTACAGTGTAAACTCTATATAGAAAAGTTCTATTTAATGAAAAACTCCTTAAAACATCGAATTTGCTAAGGTTTGTTTTGTTTACATTGTTACTCATATATTGGAACGGTTTAATATATCGTAACAATCACTCTCAATAGCGAAACAATACGTCATTATTTAGATCCAAACAATGAGATTCTTAGAAGTGTGTTCATTTGTTTGTTGTAATCATTAGAAAAATGCCTTTTATTTAACGAAAATGATCCCACTGTATCCCAAGATATGAATAAAATACAACGAAAGATACTATTAAAATACTGGCACCGTAAAAAACGTCAAACAAAGTTAACAGATTATAATTTTTTTATGTAAATTTTTTCACTGAGGCTAGCGCATGAAAAAATTTAAAGATTTTTTAATAAAAATTTTTCTATACAATCATAATTTATGTAAACTAAATTAAATTTTTGAAAATTTTTGACCACTTAGTTTTTGAACTAGGTATTAATAATTGAAAAATAGAAATTTAACACGGTAGAGATAGAGAATCAGACACGATATGTCTTTAAACCTCTTTTCGTTAAGAGTATTCGTCCCTGCAAATACCCCCTGCACCCTTCATCTCAAATCTTTTCCCCTCGCCTAAAAACGGTTCGCGCTCTCCCGACGCTATTTTTAAAGCTAGAGGGTTCTGGTAAACGCCAAATGAAAGACAAAGAATCAGACTACAGATCCTTCAGGCGAATTTTTTGAAAAAAAATTCCTAAAAAAACTTACAACCTTTTGAAATAAATAATAAGCTACGTAATATTTCACACGTTGGCGAAACTGGTTTTCAAAAAATTCGCCTGAAGGATCTGTAGTCTGATTCTTTGTCTTTCATTTGGCGTTTACCAAAACCATCTAGCTTTAAAAATAGCGTCGGGAGAGCGCGAACCGTTTTTAAGCGTTTAAGATGAAGGGTGCAGGGGGTATTTGCAGGGACGAATACTCTTAATGTTAAAATAAAGATTTTTTTATAAAAATGACTGTAATAGATTAAAAAACATTTTTGTTTTAAATATATAAAAAAATTAAATTTATTAATTTATATTTAACATTTTT
The DNA here is from genome assembly GCA_963575645.1 of Xanthostigma xanthostigma. Classification (NCBI taxonomy): domain Eukaryota; kingdom Metazoa; phylum Arthropoda; class Insecta; order Raphidioptera; family Raphidiidae; genus Xanthostigma; species Xanthostigma xanthostigma. The sequence continues at coordinate 23,820,887 of OY754468.1, forward strand.
TGGTCTAAATAACTGTGTAAGTTGGACATAACTGAACTTTTACATTATAATTAAATTAAATAATTAAATTTAATAATTAAGAAGAAATTTTCTTAATAAAGTTTTCGAAATGTTTATTTTTATAGCTCTAACATATATTTATTCGTGTTTTTAAAAAATTACACAAAAGAAGGAAAAAACTTCAATTTTATTTTATTATTTCAAGGTTGGCAATTTAGTCAAATTGTCAACTGCAAATTTCATTAATTAACTTTTAAAAATAATAATTGATTATTGAATTAATAATAACCATGAAATAGAACTATCTTAATAGGTATAGGAAAGACGGCGAGGAGTTTTGAGTGTATTTTTCAGGCACAGGCGAGATTATTGTTGGAATCGCTTCGTTTTAGGGTGTAGTTCAACCCCCTAAGTTCGCTTACAAATTGTTGGTGTGCTTGATTTTATAATTGACAATTAGTGACGAAAATAGTGCTTTTTTCGCTACTTCCTTTAATATCTCCGTTCCTCTTGACTTTTAGTATAGCATATGCATTGAGAAAGTTGTTCCTTATGAAATTTCCTAAAAAACGAGCACTGACCGAGGTCGCTAAGTGCAATTGTTAACTTGCAATTAGCCCCGAAAGTTAATAAAAACACGTTTTTTTCACTATTTTTTTACTAAAAAATGACCGCACATAGATGGCTGAAAATTTTCAAAAATGATGTCTATGTGGACCCAAACATGCATGAATAATTTTAGCGTCATCGGTCAATTACTTCTCGAGTAATTAACTATCACCTTTTTTTTTTATTCCTTAATTGCAAATTGCGCCATTTTTTTCACAAACGGGTTTCGCTGGTCGGACCAAGCCAGAAAAATCACAAATTTATTCAACTTAAGTATCCCGTTGGAATTTTTGGAAAAAATTAATTCTAACCGATTTTATAACTATTGAATATTGGAAAATTTATATGGTTTTATACGTTTGTATCGCTAAAGAAATCGTTATAAAATCGGTTAGAATTAATTTTTTCCAAAAAAAGCACTATTTTCGTCACTAATTGTCAATTATAAAATCAAGCACACCAAGAATTTGTAAGCAAACTTAGGGGGTTGAACTACACCCTAAAACGAAGCAATTCCAACAATAATCTCGCCTGTGCCCGAATAATGCACTTTTTAATGTTTTTACATCCTCGTCGTCTAGCCTAATATAATATGATCAATTAAAAAATAATCCTATTATATTTTTCTTTTCCTTTCTAAAAAATAAATTTAGAATAGATGTTCAATTAGTGGAAAGTACCACTCAAACCTCCTTAAGTATTCGTAAAATTATATATTTTTTTAATCTCCGTTCAACGAAAACTCTTTACAACGGAATAAAATACCCGGTCCCTACAATTTCGCTATATACAGAATGTAAACGCGTAAGGTGCACATAGGGAAATTAGCATTGGGAAAAAATACTTGGATCAGAGTTCGCCATGACTGCATTAATTGTTATTATACGCTTTATATTAACTTCACTTGTAAGTTTGTATGTATGTATGTTTGTAACTTTCATTTGGACTACAGCAAGTCGTTTATATAGCAGTATAATATGCCAACCCAGTGAGTACACTGGCAGCCGTGCGGTCTAAGGGTACGTGCACCACGGATGATAGCTGATAGCTTTGCAGCGCTGATAGAATTTTATCGCATATTCATATGAAAGCGTGCACAACCAAGCAGAGAGTACATCGAGTATGCGAATTGTTATAATCGCTTGTGTTTTAAAGAATGGTATTTACCATTCTTCTGCGCGCTGCAAGCTGACTGCAGATTGGGCCCCGCGAGTTTTACAAGCCTTGGCTTTATTTTTTCCAAAATATAATCAAACGTGACTGGCTCCATTCTCATATATTCAAAAAAACGCTGCGGATAATTTCGTAATTCATTAAAGAGGTAATGATATTCACCAAGCGTAGATCGGTTCTTATTTATAGGGTGAACGTGGTATTGTCTAGACAAAAATTTAGTTTGCCTATTTAAAATAAACCATTTTGTCGCTGCGAAAGCGAAATAATCATCGTCGCTACTACTCAACATCTTGAAATGGACTGGCTATTGAAATTATTCTACAATCGCAGCAAGTAAACAATGCTTAGTTGTGCACACCCATCAGCGCTTGTATTCCACTCTCTAAGCTATCATCTAGTATCACAGCTCCGTGGTGCACGTACCCTAGGCACGGGTCTTCGCTGACGTCAACTCTCGGCATCACGAGTCGTGGTTCTAATCCCGTCCACGCCGAAAAAAAAATTGTTTTTTTTTTCGGCAAATTTTTTACAATAAATCGAACTAAAAAGTGGAAAATAAATATAAACTAAAAAACACACTTTATATCAAACTAAAAAGTGAAAAATAAATATATAGTTAAAAAAAACTAAAAAACACGCTGTATATCGAACTAAAAAGTAAAAAATATTTTTTTTTAAAATAAGCTTAAAAAGCGTGGGGCGCTTTGTTCCACATTTTCGTACATCGAGCGCCCCACGCTTTTTAAACTTATTTAAAAAAAAATATTTTTTACTTTTTAGTTCGATATAAAGCGTGTTTTTTAGTTTTTTTTTAACTATATATTTATTTTTCACTTTTTAGTTTGATATAAAGCGCGTTTTTTAGTTTTTTTTAAACTATATTTATTTCTATGGGAATTATCGTGGTAATCTTGAGGATTTCTATTTTATTTTGATTTATCTTTATTTTACTTGGCTTTTTTAGTAATAAAAAGCTCTTATAAATCATTATTTTAATTTTTTTGTACAAAAATAAAACAAAAAAACAACTCCATCTGTTTGGAAACATTTCATTCAAAAATTTTCTGATGGGTATGACGTATGCGCGTTGGTAAATCAGTGACCCAATGTCTTTAGGTTCAACACGAATAGGCGGAGATATTTGATCTCGCACCATATTTAAGTATTTTTGGAAATTTAATGTCCCATTAACAAAAAAGTCCGATTATCATTATCATTTGAGTATTTTCTTCGGTAGTATACACATTCATTTTGCAAAGGAATATTATCTGTCAAATTGAAAAACAAGATTTCAAGGCTCACTCTGATCCAGTCATTTTTTCCCAATGTTAATTTCCCTATGTGCACCTTACGTGTTTACATACTGTAGAGTTTACGCTGTCTTTCAATAACATGAACAGCAAACTGTGTCCATTGACTATACTCTGCCATGTAAACTTTGCAGAGTAGTCAAGTAAATAGTAATTTGACGTGAGTTTCTGAATACTGTGTTTCAAAATAAGAAACAGTGTCACCTTCATATTGGTGTGTAAACAGCAGGGACGCTGATTCCATGAATGGTCGGAGTCCGCAGCACCCACAGAAAATAAATAGTGGATACACGGCACCCCCGATCACAAACAAATGATTAATTTATTTGCTATGCCACTTCAGATAACTTTCTGATTTCAATTAGGATTTGAAATCCTAAATCTCGCACCTTTCCAATTTTTATAAACGAGTTATCAAATGAGCACCTACGGGCAGTGTCGTCTTTTAGGGCGGATCTAGGGTTCCACACTTGTCCTGGGACCCCAGCCTAAAGCAATTAAGGAATATTTTATTTTTTCTCTTAATTGGAATAAAAAAAAATAACTTGTTAATTAAAATGGTAATATTAAAATATAAAAAATTATATTTAACTATTTTGTATAAATCGAATATGACGTTATAATTGGTCCAGGACCACCCAAACTTCAAAGACGGCACTGCCAATAGGGTTTGCAAAAAGTCGAAGCCCATGGTATATTCTTTGTGTTCACACTAACGCGAGTCTGTATTGTATTGTATTTCATTTTAACAAACATTTAATGTGTATTTTCGTTATTTTAGTCACAATCCGGGTTACGAATTGTTTCACAACATCAGAAAATAAGTCCACAACAATCAGTTATAAATACGAATAATAGTAAAACGTTTATATCTCCAATTTTGGATCATACAGGCGGTGGAAGAAAAAAACATGACCTGGACAATGATTACGTTCAGCCAGAATAGTAAGCATTAGTAGCAGTGTGCAACGAGGGCGGAAAGTTGACGTTTGCGAACGAGTGTTACGTTTGCGCCTCCGAGCCCAGCGCGGGCGGCAGTCACACGACACGCGGTCGCCACTTCCGCCCGAGTTACACATAGTATCTAGTTTTTGTAATAAGTACTTGAAAGCACAACATAAAACATCGTCAAATATTACAAGCATTACGTAGGATGATGCTACTTTCGCTTATTTTCGATTCGAAAACAAATTCCCAGATGACAAAAACACTACTTTTGTTTTTCGTCACTAGCATGCAAAAGTCAACTTTTGTCCCAGAACACAATTATATAATGTTACACTTTCAAAAAATTATGTTATGTATCGTATAACTTAGTAGTGAAGTGTACCTACTACACAAATAAAATGTACCACTCTTTTTGAGGTCATAATATACTTTATTATGTCTTAGATACAAGTATAACATACTATTTTATGATTCAATGATGTATTTTTTTTAGTTCGAGTAAAAGACGAAGAACGGAAAAAGTAGGCAAAGGTTTAAGACACTTTTCAATGAAAGTGTGCGAAAAAGTTAGGAAAAAGGGTACAACTTCATATAATGAAGTGGCAGATGAATTAGTACAAGAGTTTACGAATCCTTCAAATGTTACAAATTCGTCAGCGGAACAGGTAAACACTGTTTTTATTATTTTGAACTATTATTTCTGACAAAATATTTGGGTATCCTCTGTTATTTGTTGGAATGTTTAGATCGCCTCAGCGGGGACTCAAATTATGGTGCATTGGTTGCGGTTTTCTTTATATTTAGAACTCGAGGCATTTGTTTCTTGTTTGAAAACTTTCAGCGTCTTCTACGTTACCGATTTTGCTAAACAATTGATTTGCATGCAAATGTATTCTATCTTGTGATTTTTGAATGTTGAACTTGGTGTCCCGTGATTTACGGGTAGACACGGCTATAGTAAGATACCAAAGTTTAAGGAGGTAGTCATCATTATAGTACAGTTCGCTTAATTACAAAGCAGCCTTATGCATAAAGCTAAGTGAAGTATAAGTGTATGACTCGCTCCTTAAATTTTAAATGTAGACGTTATAATAAAGGAGATATGTTTGTTGCAGTATGATCAGAAAAACATTAGAAGAAGAGTTTACGACGCGTTGAATGTGTTGATGGCAATGAATATAATATCCAAAGAGAAAAAGGAAATACGATGGTTAGGTTTACCGACAAATTCTTTACAAGAATGTCTTCAGTTAGAAAAGGAGAAGCAGAAAAAGATAGAAAGCATAAAACACAAAACACAACATTTACATGATCTCATATTTCAACAAATATCGTTTAAAAATTTGGTGGAAAGAAATCGTGAAAATCAAAAATTGTGTGGCATTCCCACGTCCAATTCTACGATTCCGTTGCCTTTTATTATAGTTAGTACAGACAAGAAAACATGTGTAGAATGCAGTATTTCGAATAACAAGTAAGTTTTAGAAATTATTAACATCGTAAAAAAATCTGTTAGGCATATTTAATCAAAAAATATACCTACTTAAGTAGCTTAACGGAGAATAGTTAAAGCGGTTTGTAATGTTTCGCAAACACGATAAGTGAAATGTTGCCATGACTTCACAATTATGACGTTGGCGCGTCAATTGTTTCTTTTTTCCCCCTCCGTGTTGCATTGACCATCCAAAATTATGTTATCTTTAATCTCTTATTTTTTTAGAATGGAGTACAATTTTACATTTGATAATAAGTTTGAAGTTAATGACGACATCGAAGTCCTAAAACGAATTGGAATGTTAATGGGTAAACCTTTCTTTTTCTTTATGTATTAGTAATCCCCAAATGTTTTTTTTTATGAATGTAGATATAATCATTGATAGGTTTTCATAGTTAGCAAGTGCAGTTGCATTTTTTTTTTTTTTTAATAGGCATAGCCAGAAATTGAATTTAGTATCTGAAATAGTTCACCAATGCATTTTTCATAAATAAAATAATTGATTTTAGAAGGCTGACGGTATTTTTTTTTTAGGATTAGACAAAGGCACGATGAATAAAGCAGATACAAAAAAAGCAAAATCAATGCTTCCAAAATCTTTAGAAAATTACGTTGAACGTAAGTATTAAATAAATTTATTTCATTTTATCATATGTTAAAAAGAATAATATTTCTTGATATTCGATAAAAGGAACAGAGACATGTATGTACTTGAGCCCATATTAATACATATTTTAAATGTATTAAGCTCTGTTACTGTGAAACTGATAAACAGCAGTGAACCAAAATTACTGCGTATAGTGCAAGAAAAATAAAATCAGTTTTAATAATATCGCGTGTAATTAGATTGTATATAGGGCTCAGGCTGCCACCTTTGGAAGACTATAAGCCCAATGATCAGGGAAAAACAATAATCAAACTATTACACTTATACTATTTCAATTAACTTCTACTGTTTTTGGTATTATTAAAATTTGGTGTTCTTACTTTATTAACCAGGTTAACATTTAAAAGCATGTTTCTCATCCGGTGAATTACAACGGGTGGCAGCCCAAATTGTATTTTAAAGATGGGCGGATTCGGCTGTCCGTATGACACCTTTTATAATTGATTTTATCCTGTGATATTTTTAGAATTGGCACAGGGTTGTTCAGATCCCATTGATGAAATAATGGGTTATTCTGAAGATTCAGATGCAGGACCTAGTTCAGTATGCCATCCGATGGTTGAAATTATGGATTCGGGAGATGGCGATCAGGACATGTCTCGCCATTCATCCTATTCCGATCCTCTATCTCCAAATGCTCAAGAGTTTTCGGATGAAGAACAGGAATGGGACGAGAGTGATGTCGATATCAATTAGCCTTTTAAGCGTTTTATATATATTATCACCGGCATCGGCATTCTATGTACAAATATAATTATAAAAGTCAGTAATGGTAAAAATTTGTGTGTTAAAATATGTGAGGTGGTACTCCATACATTTGAATGCAGTGCTGTTTTTTCACCGAGTTCAAATCAACGAAGATTTCTTATCTTTTTTTGTAAACATTACTTCTTTTAACCCTTGATTACTCTTCATTTGAAATCAAATTTTCGAGTTATTATATTTCTCAATAAATGTAGTAGATATCAATGGTACAAATTATTTATTTGTAGGTATGTAATAATTGTAACGAATTAAAATTATTCAAATTTCAGATTTGCATCAGAAAACCTACTAAAGTAGAAATTATGATGTTTGAAAATTTGTTATTACAGCACGATCCCAATGCCAAATCCCTTGGTAATAATTATATCACAATTTTAGGTGTGTCAAGAGGTTATTGTCGTCTCAAGTTATATTTTTCAGAATCTGCTAATTGGGGGTTAATGCTTTCAGTAATATGTAACCTCAGTGGTCGAAAGTCTGTAATTTACTATCTTTCTTTGATTTTTGTGTTTAGTTTTGATACTATAAAAATCGACTGGAAAATTTAAATTGACAATGAAATTATATTTATTGTTTTCTTCTTCGTTTTTTTGTTTTTTGTTTGTTTGTTGTAAACAGACAACTCTCAGTTTTATTTACAAACATTGCTGTAACAGACATCACAATTCAGATGAAATTGTTAAAATAAACATTTAGAAAATATATTTATAATAGTGCCACGATTACAATTAATAAATAAAAACCGGTCAAGTGTTAGTTGGACTCGCACACGAAGGGTTCCGTACACTATGTACTTTTTAAATACTTTTGTAAAAGAAACAAGAGAGGCGCTATAACAATATGTAACCAGTGGGAGTATGCAAGTAGTTCAAGAATTTCAAGGCGTGAAATTTTACATAATTCACCCCGGCGTTTTTATATTATAAACACTTTTTTTACAAAAATTTCTTGTAGAATAAAATAATATAAAGTTTTGATAAATATACCATTATATCAAATAACAACGTTATGGCATATATCTCTCTTGCGCATGCGTCGATTTCTCCAGAAAAAAATACAAAACTTTAGAATAATAAACCATTATGAAAAATATACCATTATTATATAAAAACAATGTTATAGCACATATCTCTTCTGCGCATGCGCCGCCTTTCCCCCTAAAAACTTTTTACAAAACTTTTTTTAAAATAGAATAATAAACCATTATGAAATATATACTATTATTATATAAAACAACGTTATTGCATATATTTCTTTTGCGCATGCGCCAATTTTTCCCAAAAAAATTTACATAACTTTTGTTAACATAGATAAAATAATAAACCGGTATGAAAAGTATACTGTTATTATATAAAAAACAGCCTTATAGTATATGTTTCTTGTACGCATGCGCCAATTTTTTTTATTTTACAAAACTCCTGTAAAACAAAATAATAAACCGTAATAAAAGCACACTATTATCTTATAAAAACAACATTATAATATATATTTCTTTTGCGCTTGCACCGAGGTCTCTCAAAAACAATAGGCCTCTTCGTGTTTGCATATCAAACATCCTCCCAAAATTTGGTTTCATTCCGCTCATCCATGGTGTTGGAATGTTAAAAAATGTCAAAAATGACGTTTACATTTGTCAACGTAATATGTTCTAATAATTAATTAGTTATTCAAATCGTTAACTCAGACAGACGATCCCCGTGTATGCTATGTATTAGACAAAATTATCGTTTCGGGACCTGTCTTAAACGAAAGAGGAGAAAATTTTACATAGATTTTGTATAATAGAATTCGCCGAAACACCTTTTTTTATACAGCTTTATATAGAAAAAAAAACAAGCTGTATAAAAAAGTATTTCGACGAATTCTATTATACAAAATCTATGTAAAATTTTCTCCTCTTTCGTTTAAGATAGGTCTCGAAACGATTTGATTTAAATTGAGCGAATTATAAGCAAAAAACTTAGTTTGCGCCTCTTTTGGAAGTTTTGGGGGGATTTAATTATTTGTTGTTCTAGCGGCAATAGAAATACACACTCTGTGAAAATTTCAACTCTCTACCTATTACGGTTCTTGAGATACGGCCCGCTGACGTACAGACAGACAGACGGACGGACAGCGGAGGCTTAGTAATAGGGTCCCGTTGAGCACCCTTCGGGTACGGAACCCTAGAAACGGTGAAAACATTAATTTTTTTGCTATCGAATTTTCAACATAAACAAACGCTATATGGAGTTGTCATATAATGAAAAATCAGCAACTAAAAATCAATTTTTTTTTTGAAAACTCATTGTCACAATAAAACTAATAGGTTATCACGTGAATACCGCGATCGGTGAATATCGTTTGTCCATAAAAATGTAAGGAATCATGAAATAATTGTACATCGTTGACTACGATTGATCGATAAATCGTAATAATCGCATACTAGTCATTATCGTTTCATCGCTAATTTTTTGCAATGATTATCGGAAAATCATTATATAATTCTATTGAACTGCTCCATGATTATTAAAACTAATTAAGCCAAAAAGTTGGTTTTGCATGCTGCATGACTGTTAACATACAATCCATATCGTAAAAGCTCTGAAATATAATAACTGTCAGAATCTTGAAATGGAACTCGTACATAAGCTGAGAATTGTCTGTAATAACTAATAGTTTATTATAATATGAAATTTTAAATTGCACTGTGAACAGAACATTTGCCAATTTTACTGCTAAAGGGCGTCGAACAATATTTGTTTTGTTTGGAATTAGAGTAATTCCATTTTGGTGAAACGTTGATATATTTTCGGACATTATTTATTTAAACTGTACATTATAGTTTAAAGATCAATTTGTATCGAAATAAATATTGAAGTTAAAAATTGAGGATACTAAAATGATTGTTGATTTATTGTCAAAAGTTAAACAAAGTAAAAAATTACAGTAGCTCCTCCTTAAATTAGCGCTTCTAGCCCTTCCTCTCCTGTGCCTTGCTATTTTTCAATAGTCGCAAATCCCACTCCTGCACGCTGTGATACTATTGTATCTTAGAACTTACTATATATTTAATTTTGAACGAAAAAGAAATAAACAAAAAAGACATCTGTTGTGTCGATGTTTTCTTCTGTAACTGGCAGTCACCCTGTACCCGCTGAGTTCATGAAAGTCTACCATATATTATTTTATGCAAATTGAATTGTTATTAAAAAAAAAAAAATAAATAACGATGAGAGCGGTCAGCGCTTTTTCAATTTTAAAATTTTAATTCAAACTTCCGGTATTGAATCGTAACAGGATCTATGTCGCTAATTTTTTCCTATTGAATTTTTTGGGTATTTTGTGGAATGAACAAGAGATACTACTGTTATACATATCATGTATTTTCAACTTCACTTTCGTTCTCACTTCGTGGCAGTCATAGACCAATCAGAAAATACCGTTATTGATTTGAGGTTATAAATCGTCCATCCTGTTTTTCCATTGGCTGAGCAGTATAGTAGGAGACACTTTGCGTTCAAAGTAGGGGCTAAAAACTTGAAAATACATGAGTAAAATCAGTTTAAAATTGGTAAAGTTTTTTTACAAATCAAATCCATGAAGTAGAAATTCTTACAAAACGATAAAATATAATTCCCCAAGTAATTAGAGAAAATTAAGGATTTATTTATTTGACACAGTGACATGCAGTGAACAAGAACAGCATATTTCTAGATCTCAAACTAAATACAGTCTGTATTGTGACTACTGAAGAGGCCCATTTTTGCATGGAATCATAAGAAATATCTTTGCTTTCATGATCGTTCACAGCCAACCTCTCTAAACGCAAATTCACATTGATGATTTGATCAACAAAAACGTTTTTCAGCAAATTTGATCAATGTGCAATCAGCCCTAACGACTAAAACCAAAGCGTTTTCCACGTACAGTGTAACCTCTTTATAACGTCCTTCGTTATAACGAAAATCTCCCTATAACGTAGAAAATTTTACAGTTTGGTTGGTTTACCTTAAAACCCATACATTAATACCCTCTTTACAGCATAACAACCATTCTCTATTACGATGAAATATGTTCATATTTAGGCGTATTTAACAGTGTAATTGTTTTTATACAACAAAATGAAGATGATAAAGAGGATGATTTTTAACCATCATCAACTATTCAACAAGCACTTGATGCCGCTAAACTTATCGAAACATTCCTATTGTTTAATGAAGGTGATTCCACCACATCCCAAGAGTCAAGACATGCATAATACTTAATAAAATACAAAACAAATATTGGCATAGCAAAAACGCCAAGCAAAGTTAGCAGACTACATGGAATAAATTAATTGGGTGAAATCTGGTTATTTTTCTTTCTTCCCTCCATATAACGAAAACTCTTTATAACGAAAAAAAATGCTCGGTCCCTTGAGATTCGTTATAAAGAGGTTACACTGTATATTCAATGCCCTCTTAAAACATTTCTCAAAACCTTTTGTGATGTGTTCAAATCTTATTTTTAATGAAAAGGAGGGAGGAGGCTATGTTTGACACAAAAAATACCCTTGTATTCAGTCAAAAAAGCTATCATTTGAAAGGACGTTTCTTATGGATGTTCTCAGAATTTTGTGTTACACAATATGCTAAACTTTTCTGAAAAAGCATCTCGCAAACTGGTTTCAAAATTAGTACAGCTAATATTTCAAGAAAAGAAAAACAAGTGGTGTTAATAGACATACGTATACTTTCTAGTTTTCAAAATTCAAAGACAAATAATACCGTTGATGGTACGTACTTCTCGATGCGCGAGCCGAATTCGCACTTGGCCAAGTTTTATTGGTATCGAATTTTTTCATTGTTCTCGTAAAAATCAAACAACTGATCTGTTTAGTACCTACCTCAACATCACATTATGGAGAGAGCATTGTATTTAAATGAAAAATTGTTATTTTTTTTAGATAAGGCATAAGGGAAACAAAAACGTGTTTTTGCATGACCCCCTATAAAATAGCTGCTTCTCATAGCTGTATAGCTGTAGTAAAATAACCCTTTTTCACACTAGTGCATAAAGTAAAACAAAAGTAATTCGATCTTACCATTCCTCAAGTCCATATGAACGAGAGAAGCAAAATGGACGCTGAACAGTGAACTGTCAAAAGTATAACAAATTTACTTGTGATGTGAAAATCAGCCATTTTATAGAAGGTGCGTGTGAAAAGTGTAGTATGTATCTCGATTGTAATGCTTTTATGACTCATGTGACTTAAAAATCGCTAATCTCTCACTATTAGCACAGTGTCACAACTTGTCATAAAATAATACCTTACAAACTACTATTACCTGCAAATTTGAACAATAATATTGAAAAAATACGTGTATGAAGTAGTGGGTAAAGAAAAAAATATTCCACAGTGCACTTGTCAATAAATGTATTTTGCACATTCACTTTCTTGAATATCTGAAAATGTTACACTATTTTATTATAAATTATATGAAAAGAGCATAATTTTGAAAACCAAAAAATCTTTATTATGTAAAAATGCAATAAGACACAAGATATTTTCAAAACTGTGTGTGGGAAAAAAATCCACATTAAACCGTCATGTAAAAATGCTTAGGTGTCCCATAAGAGCTATTTATGTTACAAGTCAGAAAAATTACTAATTTGGCATCGGGTATCACCACAAGCGAGGTCTGTAAAAACACGATGCCAAATAAATAACTTCTCTGACTTGCAGCATACAATATTTTATTCAATCTTTGCTTCGAAAGTTTACTTTTATTACCATGTAACGCATGTATAAGGTCACTAGTAACGACGTTTTTCTGCTATCTTAGTGGACGAAAGTATTCGATTATTACATCCGGTGCAATAATACAAAATGTATAGTTTAGGCTTCAGATAATGACTATTTAATAACACTACGCATCGATCTAAAAGTAAATCTTCAAAGCAAGAATTAATAAATATTTCATACAAGAGTGTATATTTTTTTTCTAAATATTTTTGATGTTTATGAAATTAATATTTTATTAGTGTATATTGTTAAATATTTAGTATGTTAATTTTACATAATTTACTATTAATATAAATATATCATTTTCTTTGCTTACAACTCGAAAATTATTTCCAATTTATAATATAAATGTGTTCATCTATTTTTATTAACATTTTTGATTTTCATGCCAAATCATATTCATCAATTCAACAAATCAAAATTGTATTATAGATATTTATATTATGGTTTTGTTTTATGTTTTTTTTTGGTAGTGCCAAGAACACTAGAGAAAAGGAGACCAAACTTGGGCGGTAGGGGCGGGGAAGATCTGCTTGTCTGGGTAGCATCCAGTGTGTCTAGTAAGGATAATAATTAACTAAAAAACATTTCCAGGATGTACGACGTATTTGGTCCTACCTCCACCACTTAGTTGTCTCCTTGTCTGTAGTTTTCTTGGGTGGTGCTTTTCTAAAACAAATATAAAGCGCAAAAACACCTGACTACAATTAGTACATTTTTTATTTTATATGCAATTGTTTTTTGTATTTTTAATGTAGGTATTATATCAGATTTTACGCTTATCACAAACCACAACAAGCCTCCTGTATTTGTTCAGAATTGTATGTATTTAATCAACTTCAATATTTTGTTCCATGAAGAAGTAAAATCAATTTTTAACCCAACTTCTAATTTACATAAAGCATACTAGATTTAATTATTTCTGAAAGTTGATATAAACATATTTCAGTGAGTTAATTGTGAAACATGTTTAATCAGCTCAGCTGAGCACAAATTAATTCAGTGGCGCGACTAAGAAGACTAGAGAGAAAGAAATTGAACTTGAGTGGTAGGTGTGGGATGAAATATGGTGCGTTTAGATTTATACGAAAGGGTTTTTTGACCCGCTGTGAACGGTTTAGGGTTTAGCAAACGCCAACAAACTTTGAACGGGCACCATGCTAATTTAAGAATATATAAATTTCTTTTTTTCGAAAAAATAATTTCTTAGTCGCCGTCAAAGGCCAACAATAGTGCGGTAGCCCACACTGAATCTCATGCATTGGGTTTCGGGGGTTTCCGTAGTGAAGATAAATAAGCGTTGCCAACAAAATATGTGAGCAAACAAGTAAGGCTAGGAGAACTAATCCAAGGATCGACATATTAGTCCCATCCCACCAGTGAATTTTGATCAGGTTGTCACGTATCTCTAGTCTTCTTGGACACAACAGAACTCACTGTATTTTTACTTCATTCATGAACAAAATACTGAAGCCAAAATTGTAAATTTTCAAACTATTGAACCCTACAACTGTTTTCAATCATGAATGGATTTTATCCGCAGTGGCCATTATATAATCAATATGTGATGTTTCAATCTGTAACAGATTGTAATTTCATTTTCGTTTTGTAAATAGCATTAATTTTCCCTTAATTACACAAATGATTTCTAGAGACATTGTATTTTTAATTATACCTATACTTTGTTCACTTGATCCTTAACAGGCATAAAAAGAGTCTTCTAACCCCACTTTTATGACCTTTTGTGAAATACAGTTCTAAACGTAATGTGCTTTTCAACTTTATTTCTGTTCTTATTGAATTGTAAATTTATGCCCGGTTTACATTATTCCAGTCCAGCGATCCAGTCCAGTGCTGGACTGGATTCGTTGTCTACATTAATCCAGTCATTTAGAAGCCGTTTTCATTGTGAACATTAGTGACAATGATTTCAAAAAGAGATCAGTTTTGAAAATGTTTCAAACGTGCTCAATCACTCTTGCTACAAGAAGTTATTAATGAGGTTGATAATGAACTAAGAAAAAAGGAACGGATGTGTGTGAGAAATTGGATGGCACTGGATTGGCCGTCTACAATATTCCAGTTGCACTGGATTGATCGCACTGGATTCAAAAGTAGACCGCGAATCCAGTTACTGGACTGGAATGCTTACTGGATCCAGTGCATTCCAGTGAGGGTTTACATTATTCCAGTTGCAATCCAGCACTGGACTGGATCGCTGGACTGGAATAATGTAAACCGGGCATTATATCACGTGCTTTTATAAAACAAGGAATGCCCTAAATCGTACTTTTTATCCCATATTGATATCTTTAATTAAAAATTGAAACATTATATTTTCAAAGTTGAAATCGTCATGGAGTTTTACATGTGCTGTAATTAAAGTAGTGTTTAAGAATTAATATAAAATTCCCATAGGTAATTAAACAGGTTCTTAGATTTGGCGCTCCATTAAGCGAACCATACTATAATGATGAGTCACTCCTTGAATTTTGGTTACAGGCTATAGAGCACTACACGTTTACAACTGAAATAATAAGTAGAATCGTTTAGTAAAAATATTGATTTATTATCACACTAATTCATATTGTTAATTATTAATACGTCACAGATAGAATACAATACGGTTTTTTTTAAATATTGCATCTAATTAAATAAAATCGATTTGTATAAAATATGAGCAATATTCTAATCTAAAACTTCATTATTTTGTTTCACAACTTAAAACTGATGAGTTCGTGTTTTATGATGCCCACATAGCTATACGTTCATTGCAAGTCATCATCATCAAACAAATCTTCAAAATCTGTAAAAATTCATATAAAAATTACTACGATAACAAATTATGAGATTTAAAAATCATTGCTACATACCATTAAAAAAATCAGCATGTACAGCTTTCTCGTTTGCTGCTAAATCCATTAATATACCAGCAGAACCTCCTGCCTAAAAATTGTAATTTTATTCATTTAAATGTTTACGAAACTTATATAATAAAAATTCTAAAAAATATTTTTGAACATAAACTTCACACGTTTTCTGTAAAACGCCGTATCAGTTGTTTGATAATTTGAATGCTATTGTAACTTTAAAATTACCTCTTCTAAATCCATATAAGGTCCAGCGCCTTCAGGAAACATTTCATCAGCTACGACAGTTGGTTTCATTTTAGCAGTGACCTTAAGTAGCTCTGTGTCTAGTCGTTCTTGATAAATTATAATTTGCTCAGAAATTGAATTGGCCTCTTCTTTAGACTGTCAAAAATTTATAGGTTAGATTTCTGTTTACACTCAATGCATATCACCAACATTATAAAATTAAAGGTACTATATCACACAACGAATAAATCTACAGATTTTGCAGCACGCAGGAATAAAGACGATTGTTTTATGAAATTTAGTGAAAATCATATACTTGATATATGGAGAAAATTTAACAGATGCTGCTCTCAATCGCTCACATTAGTAACTAATTTGTTACATTCTGTAAATTGTCTTTGATTTAGACATTACAACTGCTTTAAAAAAGGAAAGATCAATTTATAACACAAGTTAAAGAGAAACAACAAAACAACTGGCTAAAGTAGCTGTGTTTCTAAAATAGAGTTTCATGTATATGTTATTCCTTCTCAAATCGATAAACATGGCGGTTGATGTGTATTGTCAAGTTTTTCTGTACTTCTGTGCTAAGCATATTTGGTGAGTTTTTATTGTTATTCATTGAATGTTTCATAAGTTATAACTAGTGCTGCTTATTAACCGGCGTATTTAAAATAATAATCTGTACTATCAGCATTTATTTGTTACGTTTTATTGCTAATTTCTCTGTCGAGCTGTCATAGAGCGGCTCATGTGGGCGTATCTGTCAAAAACATACTGAAACTTATTTCAACAAAAACTTCGTAATTATTGATATTGTTGACTTAATTACGAAAAAATCAAATGTCATCTAACAGGCAACCCTTTACAGATCTTTATCAAAACTTTATTATTAAAAAAATATTTGATGTTATTTGCTACCAACTTGACGTTTACTCTCGTATTATGAGAGTTTAACCAATTAATACAATCTTTTTATCTTTATTGTTCTCACCTGTGCAACTGCGTGTTTTTGTTGTAGTTTGTGTAGCCCCAACATTAAATTCTTCATATAGTATTTGTACACAAAAAAAAAATCAAAATTAGATAAGTACATTTTTACAAAATATTAATAGCAAATAAAATTTTTTATCACCTGTATCTTGTATTTTTGAATATTTTTTTTGAAATAAACATCGAATTTCGCCATCGTTTTAAATACCTAATATGTTTTAAAAAGACGGATTACCCTTTCGTTCGTATATCACATAAAATAATAATTATCTAAAAATAATAATTTAAAAATTAAGGAATGTGCAGATAATGTTACGTAAGAATAAATGTGACTTCTAAATATAGAAGTTACTTAATGAAATGAAAATTTTTACGGTCTATACCCGAATTCATTCAATGACCGAAATAAATGCGCAAAACTAGTTTTGTCCAAGGAATATTTACCAAACCCGAAATCTTACATTTAAACGGGTATTGAGTGTTATAAAATGAGCAAAACTAGTTTTGCTCATTTTCAATTAGACAAAACAAGTTCTGCCCATTTTTTAACGAGCGCCACATGATCTTATGGTCTAAGAGCTGACTACAGAGAGGTAGGGGTGACTCGTGCAAAGCTGAAAATTTGCAGAATAGGAGATTGTACAAGTTAGTAGGGGAAAAAATGCCAGAAGACTAGACGGAACATAAAGAGTCGCCAGAAGGCGCTAATGTTGCGAAAAATTTTGCAATAATTATGTGACTCAGTGCACTTCTGGCTATTTCTATACTTATTCTGTAATTCAAAACTAGATTATATATTATATATATTATACATTACCTATATATAGTTATAAGGACATACTGAAAATTCAAACATGATATAATAATTACATTCGACAAATATTCAAAATTATTAATGTCATTTTAGCCAGCTCTCTGTCTATTAACTATAATACTATATTATTAGAATTTAGGTTACTACTTAGTAGTTAGTAAACAGATATTTAATAATGAGTTGGTTATGAAATACATCAAATGTCTGATAGAAAAATTTTTAGTTTTTTTTGTGTCCCTAAAATTACCCCCAAAAATATTACGGCCCTAAAAAAATCCCATTCTCCATTTTATCCCCTCAAATTTAGGGGAGAAACCCCGAAGTTGGCAGCCCTGAGAGAGAGTAGAAACGATTCTCTCACTCCTTCCTCTCAACTGCCGGTTGAAGTCGGAGAAGGGGAAGCGTTTCACTTTTCGTCTGTTCCAACTTCCAGGCCAATTTACCACCTAGCGCGGCTAAAAAAGTTTAATTTCAAAAATTTTCCGCGGTTTCATTGAAAATTTTGTAATCTATATATTAATATATAAAGCTGAAGAGTTTGTTTGTTTATTTGTTTGGTTGAACGCGCTAATCTCAGAAACTACTGGTTCGAATTGAAAAAATTTTTTTTTGTTGGATAGCCCATTTATCGAGGAAGGCTATAGGCTATATAATATCATGCTACGACCAATTGGAGCGGAACATCAATGAAAAATGTTGCAAGATGTATCTTAAAATTAGTCCGTCCGACAAATATTATCAGGTGAAATGCCTTAACTAAATATTGCAATATTAGCGCATACTTCTACAACCCCGGATAGCTCAGTTGGTAGAGCGTAAGACTCTTAACGCCAGGGTCTTGGGTTCAAGCCCCACGTCGGCGAATATATATGTGTTTTTATTTTCTACATTGCTTTCTTCTAAGGCTTACATTTCAATTTTTTAAAATTTTATTGCGACTAATTAAATTTAAATAAATCTAATTAATAGCTCATTTACAACTATCGGTATACCTATACATATAAAAAAAATTTCCTACAGTGTTTTCAATTAAATATTTATTATATTAAAAGAAATTTATTATCTACTTAAAAAATACTGCTTTTTAACGACAAAAACTTTTGAACGGGAACTTCGATCATTATGAAGTTTGGACATACAACATTCATCTCGGTAAACTAAGATGAATGTGCGTACTCATGCCTCTTCCTTCCCCATTCGTTCTTTTGCACCCGGGTGAAACTGGGCGGGACCGCTAGTATATTATACATAATTTACAAAATATAATATGGGTGGTGTCACTTGAGGTCTACTGACGTCCATCTCTAGGAGTTCAATCAGGGGTGGATGGTCTCAGCTATTCCGGCTCAAGAAAGATTATGGCCCCGTCATGAATACTATTTTTTATATACAGATGGCCGGCGTTAGTTTTTGCCGCCCTACGTGAAAAGTGAGCGTTTGACACTTTATTTGCCACCACAAAAAAAGTCTAGCTTACGGTTGTGAGACAACAAAGACAAAAATAACATTAATTTTACCGTAGAATTATATCTATTAAAAAATCAAAATCAAATCATTCTTGTAGTAAACAAAAAACATTAATCCGTCGTGAGACGCCTGACAGATGTGAACAGTGAAACATAAATTTAAGCTTGCGAAATGCAACTTTAAGTTACAAAGCCATGTGGACACTCTACGGACAGTTCCTAAAGCCCTATGAACACTACAACCTTGAGTTACTAGCAGCGCCACTTAAGTGACTTCTAGCAACTAATAAATCGCAGTTAGATTAGTATTTTTTTATTTTTAATTTGGAGATCTCTAAATAAATGAGTTTTTCACCGATTATCGTTGAAAACTACAAGCCTTCCACTACCAACAAAAATAAAATTTTTAAAATCAGCTAATATTTGTTACACTAGTAACTAAAAAACGTAACGACGTATAATCGCAGCGTCGCGCCAATTGCATATTTTTACTCCCATCCAAACGCGCGATTAAATGTTTCACATCAAAAGATATAAACTAATATAGGCGATCAACTTACCGGCTTCGGCGGGCACCGGCCTACCGGAAAATCTTCCAAAATCCCGGTTGACCCATCCGCCCCTGAGTTCAGTTATATTAATTAATGAGAATTATAACTAAATTAATGAAAAACAGCGTTGAACTCATATTTTTTCTGTTCTCCTTACTAACAGTGTCGTGGTTTTTATGGACTGCGAGCCTACTATTTGACATAACTTGAATTCAGTGTTGAAAATGTTGATCGAAATAAAACCGCACTGTATAAGAATTCTTGTGAACGAATGGTACACAGGCAGAGTGATTTTCTGAAGAACTTCTACAAATAATTCCGATTAAAAAGCTTGAAAAATCGTTTACTAATCCAGATTGCAGCCCGGGTATATTTCACGATCTCGATGCGCGTGGGCCACAGTGGAAGGACGCATCCCACGCAGAATATAGCCGCAATGTTCTGGAATATCTTTGACCTTTGTGCATATTATACAGGTTGATTCAGGAGAAAATGTCAATATTTCAGGTAGGGTTGCAAGTTGCAACGATTGGAGAACCGATATTATCGATAATATTGAAACAAGAATATCGATATTATAGCATAAAAATATCGGAGGGCAAATGTGACAAAGAATTTCGAATTTTGCGGTTATTTTTTTGCGTGTTGGTGAAAGACTGAAGAGTGGTGCGAGTGTGTGATTGTTTGTTCAATTAATTCACAAAATATCGTTATTGAAAGGGTCGATCTTATCGGTTATCGATCTGATGTCGATATATTTATCGATATTAAAATAATTTTGCATCCCTAATTTTAGGTACGTATTTGGCGAGATAAAAATTCCTATAAACATGGGTCCTATTCTCAACCGAAGATGTTCCACTTAATGTATGACAGAACATGTATTTGCAATATGATGGAGCCCCTGCACACCACAGTTTACAACAGTGATTCCCAAAGTGGTCTATATCGACCTCCAGGGGTCGACGACAACTTTCAAGGGGTCCATATCAGCGGGAAAAAGATTGGGGGTCCATGAAATGAAAATGGGGATCAACGATAGTGAATCTCCAAACAAATAAAATATAGTTTAAAAAAAACTAAAAAACACGCTTTATATCGGACTAAAAAGTAAAAAATAATTGTTTTAAAATAAGCTTAAAAAGCGTGGGGCGCTTTGTTCCACATTTTCGTACATCGAGCGCCCAACGCTTTTTAAGCTTATTTTAAAACAATTATTTTTTACTTTTTAGTCCGATATAAAGCGTGTTTTTTAGTTTTTTTTAAACTATATTTTATTTTTCACTTTTTAGTTTGAGGATCTATAAAAGAATTTATTAATCCTGGGGGTCCTAATAAGGATAATGGGAAACTGTTATCAAATTATTGCATTGTCATCGGTCCTTGATACGTATGCAAAGTTTCAAATTAATCAGACTTCGGGAAATTGGTGAAAATTATGCTCAAAGATTTAAAAGAATTTATTAATCCTGGGGGTCCTAATAAGGATAATGGGAAACTGTTATCAAATTATTGCATTGTCATCGGTCCTTGATACGTATGCAAAGTTTCAAATTAATCAGACTTCGGGAAATTGGTGAAAATTATGCTCAAAGATTCCGTTACGGACATACATACATAGTTAGTTACATACATACATAGTTACAACCCAAACTAATATAAAGCGTTTAAAAAAGATACAAACTGAACATCGTTAACCGAAGAGATTTAAGATTAAATCTAACTAAATTGATGCCAAATGTTGAAAATTTATTATTAAAGCATCAGGTTCATCCCTCACACTAAAAGCATTTATTTTTTGCTTAGTTATTTTATGTAACAGAAAGTAAATTTTAATTTGATTCGTTTAATTTGAATCTAATTAATAAATGTACAAAACTAAACATTTCACACTACATTTCACTACCGTTATAAATTTAAATCGTTCAAAGTGAGTAGCATTATACCGGTTGTCAAAAATACATTTGAAATTAATGAATTTGCAAAAAATCAATATCAGATAAGCAGGGGGTCTACCCAAAACCGAAAAACATGGCAAGTGGTCTACGAGACAAAAAAGTTTGGGAACCTCTGGTTTACAAGTACGAAATGTTTTAAACAACAACTTTCCAAACCGGTGGATTGGTCGAGGTGGTCCCCATAATTGGCCAGCTAGATCACCAGACCTTAATCCCCTGGATTATTGTCTTTGGGGATGGTTTAAATCATCGGTATATTCAAGTAACTAGAAATGCATTACTCGATCTAATAATAAATGCAGCAGCAGTTATAAGAAACAGACCCGCATCCATTCATAGAGCGACCCGAGCTATTCATTAGAAAGCTGACTTGGGTTTAAAAGTAAACGCTGGCATTTTTGAAAACTATAAAACCTGGCCGATCTGTTAAAAATAATTTAATAAAAAATTTTATTTGATAATTTTGTTTACACCTGTATCTCTGTAACGATTGAGAAGAGGAATTTTTATGTTAACTTTGGGTTCCCGAATACGGACCTAAAATATTGACATTTCCTCCTGAATCAGACTGTATATAAAAGTAAATACTTGAACAATAGAAATAAATTGTTGTTTGAATTTGTTCCCATATTCAGATTCGAAGTATCAGATTGCAGCTTATAGACGCTCGACAGCTTGAACGATTGACGTTAGGATGTAACGATAATAATGTTATCTTTACAATTTAATTATTATTTTTATGTATCTGTTTTATTTTATTTTTTTGAAAATTTGTCTTAATAGTGTACATTTTCCAATTATTAATTACGTAAGTTTATAGGTTGAATTGACTTTATGTTAAGTCTATTATAACTAAATTGATTTGCATTCTCGCTTTAAATTTTGAAAGATATTAATTTCTAAAAAGCGGAAATATTTTAACTGGCGTCCGAAGCGGTAATATCGCAGTGCAATGTTGAAGATCGTCTATTAACCGTAAATTATTCAACACGATACGCAATTGTAACAAAAATTGTCAAGTCGTTCGCGCTACGAGCCGGCAAGACGAAATCATTAAAATTAAAATGTTTCACCACCGTAAACCATAAGGTCAAGTCAACCTATAAACTTAAAATACTATTTAAATAAAAGGTAATTTTAAACCAATTCTTCTCGTACTAATTGCTAAAATATCACCTTCACTGCGCATAATCATAAGGAGTTAACAAATTAAAGAAAAGAAAATTTGAAGTTACAAGGAAATACTAAAAAACCCAGAATTAGAAATTTATAAAAATACTTATGTTGTGATTCTAGAGTTGTCTTAAAATGATCGCCTACGAACAGTACTAGGTACAATGAAATAGAGAAAACATTCTGAGTAGACAAGTTTTTAGACCTTTTTTGATCCGTGTATTTATTATTACTAATAAGTTCGTCGGAATAAGTAAGCGATAATTAATATCTTACTGACGGTACATCGAATCAAAAACTGTGTATAAGGACTTTTCTGCTTAGAATTTATGAAATTATACTTCTTTTGGCTTTTATTCATTAAAATAAATAATAAATAAATAAATAATTGTATACAAATAATAAAAAATTTTATAATCGTTTTGGGCAAGCTACAATTTG
This sequence comes from Xanthostigma xanthostigma, assembly GCA_963575645.1. Taxonomy (NCBI): domain Eukaryota; kingdom Metazoa; phylum Arthropoda; class Insecta; order Raphidioptera; family Raphidiidae; genus Xanthostigma; species Xanthostigma xanthostigma. The sequence continues at coordinate 23,844,118 of OY754468.1, forward strand.
GTGTTTCTGGTTGTGTTCAGGTCACCTCAATCTATACTTAATATATAAAGCTGAAGAGTTTGTTTGTTTGTTTGGTTGAACGCGCTGATCTCAGGAATTACTGGCTCGAATTGATTTTTTTTTTGTTGGATGGTCGATTTATCGAGGAAGGTTATAGGCTATATAATATCACGCTACGACTAACAGGAGCGGAGCATCAATGAAAAATTTAATACAAAATTTGTCCGTCCGACAAAAACTTTTGAACGGTAACTCCGATCATCATGAAATTTGGACACGACAGTCATCTCGGTAAACTAAGATGAACGTGTGTACTCATATTCCTCCCCCATTCGTTCTTTTCATAGAATATAGCATGACAGGAAGGAGGGTTTGATACTCTGCACACGACTTTTTAGTGAGACGGAAACAGCCATTTTGAACCTTCAAGTATGACTCATTATTTTGCTATCTCACTGTCAAGTTTGAACGCTGTATTCGCTATGTACAACATCAAAGTGGCGACATCTAGCGTTATTGACCGGCGAACCCACTGCCACTTTTATACATTATGTTATGTCAAACGTGACAGCAAGTAAAACGTAATTAAAATTAAAGTTTATGATAAAAGTGGAAAGTATGGATGCCATATGAAAAACGGGTTTTGAAAAAAATAAAACATTCTATAAATTGTCAACCTCAAACTGTGCCAAAGGGTAAAACTTTAGCTGTGGCTAATCATGTAATTGATGTTGCTTCAGCTAGATTTTCTGAAGTGAAATAAAAAATTCTAGACACTGTTGTTCTGTGTACAGATCATCTAAAATGTATCAATATAAATATTTTTTTAAATTTGAGCTTTATTCTTCTTATCATACTTAAATGTACTACGACACTGCCAACCGGAAGCATATCGGCCATATGCAACCTCCATCCCGGTCGCGCTTATCTGACCGTATGCTCCTTCCTGTGGTTTCCATAGGTTCTTTTGCACCCGGGTGAAACCGGGCGGGACCGCTATTATAATATATGCCTTGTACATTGGCTCTGTTGTAAATTTAATTATTATCTCATTTAATTATTATTATCTTATAAGAAAGTCCAAAGAATATAAACTTAGAAAAAAACCGTACATAAAATATTGTTCATCCAAGGCTATACCGTAATAATACCTCTATTTACTTGTACATTCTAAGAATACAAGTCTGGTATTCCCAAACGAAGCTTATCCACAGTTTATTTATAAAAAACGAAAAAATGTATATACCAAGTAAGATTAAATCAGTATCAGTTGTGTTCTCGAAGTAAATTTATTGTACATTTTGTGAACGGAGCGCAGTGCTAAAAAATCATATTAATTATGCTACGTTACGTCGTTACCGATTAATATTAAATAAAAATCAATTCGAAAATAAATGGAACGTACAGTGAATCTAAATAGTCGGACCTGTTGGAAAACAAAAGAAAAAATGAACTCATACGCGCCGCATCGGTCTAAAGTGCACGTTAGTGTGTGAATTTCATATTCATCTCGTAAGGGGCCACTCAAGTATTACGTAAACACGACGCGGGGGGGGGGGTAGCTTATTTTGCTTACTTACAATGCGTAAGCTGTATCCTGACTATGCCGATCGACAAACTAAGAAAATACACGACATGTAATCGAAAGTTCTGGGATCGAATCCCAGTTCGGCCTGTTTGAAAAAAAAATTATATAATTTAGACTTCTAAGTTATTAATATTGTCTAATACCTACTGTTATATTTATTAATATTAATATGATGTGATGTGGAACATTTAACCCAATTTAGATTTATCTACCAACAGTTAATAATTAATAGGATGGTCGCTTCCGAGCGGGGCTCAACCCCTAGAAATAAGACTGTGGGGAAGTGAATCCATAAGCTTGATAATAATAGGAAAAAATAAACAATGTCGAAATATTGGTTACAGAATATCTGTATTCAAAGGAAACGCATTGGTCTATGCATATGCAAATACAAGTTTTTATACCTGTTACACTTGACTTTGATTGTTATCAGTAGATTTCATAGTCGCTATCGCAGATTTTATTGGTCGTTAATTTTTAACATTGCTCATTTAAAATTAGAACTGTAATATTTTTGTATGCGATTGAAATAATTGTTTCTTTCACCGACTGGTACCCAGCAAGCAGTTTGTTTTGTTTTTTTTTTACAAGTTCTTAGTAATCTATGTTCCGCTAAAAAAACTTGATACCAACTTAAATTATAGTCCATTTAGTTACAAAAACTTGCGATATCACATAATTTAACTTTTGCTTATATACTGTAAGTGTTAATAACTAATCTAAAAGAGAAAAAATGTGGTCACAAGAGTGAGGTTGCCATTTATCTACATCTAGGCAGCCATTTTCATCCGGTTTCTGAGCTCCTGCTGAGTTCTCTTTTCAATCGTGAAGTTGCTTGCGATATATCGAGCAAAGCGATCAATATGTAATATCTTGCAAGGATATCTAAAGCAATTCGATCAATAATTCTGGCAGTTTATACCTTACAAGGATAACTCGAGACGGGCAAAACTCGCAAGCTATACTAGTATCTAATAGAAATAGGAGTTTAAAGATAGACTAGTGTGACCTGTGCGAATTATTCGCACTAAATAAGTATAATAATTATCACTTTACAAAATTATTTTTTAAATATGATTGCAGGTATTCAATTCGTTTCTAATTTTGCACACTGCTTATAGCGTTCTTCTTTTTGTTGTATTACAATATGAAACTCAGGTGGCAGATCGAAGAAATATTTTAGTAAAATTGTCATATAGAGGCGCAAGTAGCAAAAGCGTTGAGTTAAACCGTCAGATGGCATCATGCAGCTTTGCTGTGACGTTGTTCAGCGTTGCTCGCTGTTTCAAAATTAAAGCCGTCAGATGGCAGTATGAAGTATTGTGTCTGTTGTATTACAATATGAAGGTCAGATGACAGATCGACGTGTTGACGTTGTTTCAAAATTAAAGCCGTCAGATGGCAGACGTTGTTCAGCGTTGCTGTATTTTAATTAATTTACAAAAACAAAAGCAATAATAAATTTTTTAGTTGTCGATGTTAGTAGAGCAAGCAATTATCTGTAAAATGATATATAATTTATGTGGAGAAATTGTGTGGTTTTTTCTAAAAAGGGAGGCAAACATCTTTAACCTTAGCGTATTAATATATATGATTTACACGATACGTTGTTTTTTAATAGATTAGTTATAATTTTCTTGAATTTGTATATCTAATTACTAAATTGTGTACATATTCACAATTTCGAAACCCGGAAAATTTTTTTAAATTCTCCAACTCCCCCTCCTGTAACCGCATAATATGTGGCAGGCTGGCAGCGCATATTATGCTCTGAATATGTGGTTATATCTTTAGAATTTAGTTGGATATTTTTATTCTCTTTTACCAAGTGGACTCGTGTGCTTTACTCAGGAGACGTCCATTAATAACGAGCTAAAAATGGGGGAGGAATCCAGCAATCTCATTTAAAAGAAGGGAGGACCAATGAAAATTTAACGTCAACTTTTTAATTCAAAGAATATACAGCAGGGGCGGGCAAATCTTTTGATCGGCGGGCCACATAGCTGATGACAATTTGACCGCGGGCCGTATGGCCGATGAAAATTTCACCGCAGGCCAAAAATTAGCAGAGCAAAAAAAAAGTCCGCATTTGTAGAGCAAAAAAAAAGGTCCACATTCTATTTTCGCATTTTACTATTTTTCTAAAATTTCCTAAAATGCTTCGCGGGCCGGACAAAATTGCGCTGCGGGCCGGATTCGGCCCGCGAGCCGCCATTTGCTCAGGCCTGATATACAGTGTTGCAGCAGATAACAAAAATTATAGAGTAGGGGGGGGGGGCACATCTTACAGATTCCCGCCAAGGGGGAGGGGTCCAAATTAAAAAAAAAATTACTCGCGTAATTAATGGACGTCCCCTTAGCCTCACACTCTTTACACTAAGTAAGAAAACGAGCCCACGAACCCATTGGAACAAAATAAGAGATTATGGTTTCTATAATTATGTCTGGGGTTTTTTACTATTTTTTTTCAAGTTTTGTGTAAGATAAATCAATTAATGTCATTCAATACAAATATGTGTATTTTAACATATTTTGATTGATGCCAACGAGATAATATCTTGTTGATAAACATTGCAGATTATTTTGACACAGAAATAGTTTTGTTTTGTCGGCCATGTTTTGGAAGTTATTCAGACCGTAATTCCTATGCACAGCGCATCATCTATATTAGAGTTAATTTTGTTAATACGTGTATTATATGATAATAACAATGATTTTGTTCCGGTGACACTTTTTTCTTTTTTTTTTTGGCTGATATATATATACTAATTTCAACTCGTTTTTGCAATGTTTTGCATAATATTAAATCACTGCAAAATTATTGACACCCTCTAACGCAGGGGCGTGCAAATCTTTTGATCAGCGGGCCACATAGCTGATGAAAATTTGACCGCGGGCCGTATGGCTGATGAAAATTTCACCGCGGGCCAAAAATTTCCGCATTTCTAGAGCAAAAAAAAAAAAAAGATCCCCACATTCTATTTTCTAAAATTTCCTAAAATGCTTCGCGGGCCGGACAAAATTGCGCTGCGGGCCGGATCCGGCCCGCGAGCCGCCATTTGCTCAGGCTTACTCTAACACCTGGCGCTGACATTCAATTTTTAGTCGGCCGACTGTTTAATATCGAACTGAATGAAACTAAAAAGCAAGTGACATATTTTCTAAAAATTTGTAAAGATGAAATGAGCTGCTTGCAAACAGAATATACTATATCGTTAAAAAAATAAACAATTTTTATGTTGAATAAAAAGGAATTGTATTGCTGGCTGTGAAAAACGCCTCATTGAGTCAAAAATACGTACTTTTTTAAAATATTTTTAATATATCGACTTATAAGCTTGATTTTTTTACTGACGGACAATAAAGTGATTCCGTAACGATTAAAAATCCAAGGTACGGTACCCTAAAAATTGAGCTGTTTTCACAACAGTATAATTTAATCTACCTATATTTATAATTTGGTTTTGGTAAACATTTAAAATTACGATAAGAATAATTATTATTTTTTCCATATAACAATGAACATTTAATATTTTATAGCTCAGTTTTATTATTAACGGTACCTTTTATAACTGATCACAAACAAGTGTGTGATTTGATATGATTTTTTATTTTCAAATTGCGTTATCGATACTTGGAATTGTTTTTGAGGTGAAACATCTACGGGCACGTTTGGATGGGAGTAAAAACGTGAACAAAAACAAAACCGTAAATATATCAATTAATTAGGTACGCCTATGGAAAAACAAAAAAAAAATTTCTTTTACTTGGAACGAATGTCACGAATTCCACATAAAAGGCATCGCCTCCGAGTTATCTTCTGGTTGTTTACTTATTCTTGTGGTATTATAATATTATGTATAGGTGGAACGTACCTATATATAGTAGTTCTGTTCCAACCTCTCTGCGAACGGTAATATTATCGTCAGCCATACGCAATAGCTAAAACGTGTTCCAACCGAGGTTACAACGGTTCTAGAACTGTCCTTTAAGCCACAAAACTGCAAAGTCGACGCATGCGCACAAAACCGATTCAAAACAGTTTCGTTTTAGCTAATGCGTTAGACTGTGACGATAATATTACCGTTCGCAGAGAGTTTGGAACAAAGCTAGTAGCATTTCTAAAAGTAGAGTTTTTAAACATAATTTCTTTTTGTTTCAGATGTGAAAACTTAAGAATAAACCGCTAGCAATCTCGACATTTTAAAATTACATAATATACTAATTAATGAATTGTAGTAAAATTAGTAAAATTAAACAAAATAAATTCAGTGCTTAAGTCAACTATCGCGTGTGTATCTAATTAATTAATAAACTAGAGTTTTATTGTCGTGTATTAAGCAGTCCTGTTTCGAACACTAAAATACTGTTTTATCAATACATAATATATGGTGAAGTTTCACGACGAGCAATCAGCCGCACCGTCGGTAATGGGCGATCCTGCGATCGTGACCAGTCGTCCGTTACCGACCAGTAACAGTAACAATATTACAACAACTAGTGCGCCCTTGCAAACCAATTCAACACCGACGACGACAACAACCCAAACCATGCCTGTACCATCATCGAACACCAACCCTGGCAACGGTACCAGTCAGAATCATTCCAACAGTAACCAGCAACCGGGAACGAACGGGACTCATTCTCGAAATAACGGTAACATCGCTGCGGCGGCGGCGTCGTCCTCGACCGGAGGCGGTGCAATGATGCAGATGTCGGGTTATAATAATCAAAACCGCGTCGTAGATAATTATGTCGGTCCGTTGAATCACAGACCGCATAACAAAACAAGACATCACCATCACCACTTGCACCATGCACCGATGCAGCACTATCACCACTTTCATCATCACTGGTCGTATCCAGATCCGACAGCCGTTGTTCCGCCGCCCCATCACGGCCAGGCCACGTTTCATTTCGGTCCCGGATTTGAACCGCAGCAACCGTTGCATGCTCCGCGTTTTCCGCATGCACATAATAATGCTCACGGCGGTGGACCTTCGGCCGGATCCTCAACAGGAAACTCGGAACACGTCGTACACTTTCATGTCAATCCAGGCGTTACAGTCAGCTTCCAGATTGGAGATAACATGGAACTGATAAGAGGTAAGTCTCTTCTTTGGTTTCCACGGATTATTATTCAATTCTTAGTAGGCTTTCAAATTGTCAACTCAAGTATTTTTCCCAGAACCTATCGATAAACACCCGCCCTGCTAGGAAAGAATAAATACAAACTGACAGTCTCTTTCACTACCGAAGTTCGAATGATTATTACGCGATTCGACAGTGCTGTCAGTATTAATTATTATCAGATGTATATTTTCTTAATTTTATCACAGCTGTGCAAATTTTAGTGTAGGCTCCATGGATGATACTTCTGTCTGCAAAATAGGACAGCAAACTGTTTTGTGATACCTTTACCTCAGACGAAGAAGATGTTGCCGTTTGGACGTTTACTTACATCTTCTCTCAACCTCATACACCACCGCCCCCTGACAATTTTTGACTACTTACAGAAAATCTCCCAAATCGACCTTGGTACCTGACATTGAAAATATCTAATAAACATGAGTGAGGAGCATTTCAAAATTCCACCCCTGAAAGAGTTTAATCTGTTTTTACGGATTTAGTCATTTTGTTAATACTGGGTCTTTAAAACACAAAGACGCTGATGAACTCAGCTATTGAGTGTCTATAATATACAGTCATCGTCTTTAAAACACGAAACTTCGAGAATATATTCGTTTAATAACGTAGACAACCACTAAGAAAGGTTTTTTTTAAATTTCACCCCTAGTAGTTTTAAAAGCGGTAAATGATTAAATCTGTAAAAACACATTTACTTCTTGTCACCCCTTTAGGGATAAAATTTCGAGAAAAAATAGTTGATGTGTACTTGATAGAAAAAATGTCTCCTTCAAAGATTCTGCAACTGCTTTTTCATCAAAACTGAGGTGCGAAGGTGTAAAAAATATCTAAAACCTGTATCAGACGCCAGAATGCGGTCCTCATATTTTGCGTACGACCTCCCTTGATCTATTTAACTAAGTCTGTATCATAAAAAGTTTATTCGGAAAATAAAACAACAAATTTTATTTACCGTAAATACATTGTTTATATTTTTTTTAAATTATATTTTGCAGTTTTCCAAGTACACAGTGTATAAAAATATTTCTTGGAACTATTTTAACTTAAATCTTTAATCGTAATCTTGTTTTCATGAATCATTAGTTCCATTAACATTTTTTTCTTGTTATAAATTGACTTGCTGCATTTGATATTAATGTCTGGGGTCAAATATACATAACATGTGTGCAATAGAGACTGCAGTTATAACGAAGCAAAACTTATGAATAAAATCATAATATGGTCGAAATGGTATATTGTTGACTGTTGGGAACTGACAATCTGGATGTCATCTATATGTAAGAGTGGTCCCGATTTGAGTGTGTTAATTCGCACACATCGTGAAGAAACATACAACTAGTTTCTTCGTTTTAATGAGGGGAAGTGCACAATGTATGTTTCATCACGATGTGCGCGAATTAACACAATTCAAATCGATTCAGGAGAAATATGATGCTGGATCAATTCCGGCCGAGGATCAGTTTTTTAGTCGAATTCGAACTTTGTTTTTTTCAAACCTTGGGTCGAAGCCGAACGTATTGCATAAAACTAAAAAAACGGTGGATATACTTATTATTGTAAGCTAACGCTATTTCGCTGAAGTTATTTTTTCATTAGACAAATAAAATCTTCGGCCTAATTTTAGCAGAAACCGATTATTTTGCCAAAGGTTCATTGTTGAAGGTGACCGAAGTCGAAACTTTGATTGGAGTCTATGCCGGATTACAGAACACATTATCAGATAATCTGGTTTGATAATGACCTTAGACTGTGCGTCTATTTAAATTCATCTTTGCTTGAAATTACACGTCTTTATAAATTTTAAAAGGGAAATTATAAAACGGTCGAATAAAAAAAAAAATTTGGTGACTGATGATGAGATACTGTTTTAATAACTTGAGATATTAAAATAATAGTTGGGTGACTAAATTACTAAGTGAGCGACTAGAATGCCTTCGGTAATTTTGAAGATTGAAAACCACCGCTTTTTTTGATAAAGGGGTATGCGAATTGTCTTGCAGTGAAACGCCATGGGGCAAAGGTGGAGTTTTTAAAAAAATAATTCCGGGGTGAACGATAAAGGGATATGCGAATTGTAATGCCGGGGTGAACGATAAAGGGGTATGCGAATTGTCTCGCTGTGAAACGGGAAGGAGCAAATGTGGAGTTTTTAAAAAAACAATTTCGGGGTGAAGGATAACGGGGTATGCGAATTAAATAGTTAATTGTTTGAATAGAACTGCGTTTTCTAAAAAATGTATATTTAATTGACAGTCAATTAAATATATATTTTTTAGAAAACGCAGTTCTATTCAAACAGTTAACTATTAACAACTTAGTAATTTAGTCGCTCACTTAGTAATTTAGTCACCCAACTATTATTTTCTCGTCACGCGCAGTCAGTTGCTCACTTAGTAATACAGTAACCCAAATTGATTATTTTTGTCACTCAAAATTGTAATTTACAGTCACTCGTTTAAATACTACCCATTTTAAAATTTCAGTTTTACAATAATTCATGTTTACATTATTCGTCACACCCACACGCTCTTGTGCACGAAAGTAAAAACAGTTGTTTTAAATTCAATTTAATTTTCACCTCAAAATGGCACTCGGAAGCTCAATATACGTCGAAAATCAATAAACAACCAATTTGGAATTTTTGACCTCCATATTGGTTTTTCATTTCAAAATGCAAATTTCAATCTTGAATGCGTATATTTAGCAAATGCAAATATATTTCTAATTAAGTGAATATCTGTATAATTAAAGAAGTTTAAATACGTAGAGTATTTTTTTTCGTTTATCGAGGTTCAGGTAAAAAAATTCGATCTGTATACGCGTGTGTGATTTTCTTCGAATATGTGTTCGCTATCAACGTGCAACAGCCCGCAGTTGATTGCATTAAATGGCGTAGGGTAAAATTGCCTCTAAAATATTATAAGAAGTTTATTTTCTTTGTTATAGAACGAATTTCAAGAGACCATGCAAAATCTTGTTCGTAAATCGTAATTTTATTGAAATGGAATATCTAATAAAAAAACTTTTAAAAAAATTGAATATCCTTAAAAGGCTACTAAAAAGCTTGACTTAATCAAGCTTTGAGGTCGTCGCCAATTTTAAACTGCAACTTTTAATTATAGAGGGTAGAGGTTAGAAGGACTATCGTATATGGGAGATAATTTAAAAAAGTGTCCATCTAAATGCTGTAAATAACAGTTCAAAAATCGTCCGGAATGGCGCTAGCGCTGTATCCGATTATAAAATGAATTTAGCAGTTGTTTACATTTCATAGCAGTTATAAACAAATTGAAGTGCCGTGGGTTGGAAAATTTAGTATTTTTAATGATTAGAGCCGTTAATAACACTGCAGTATATAAAATCTAAACTGTTTACGTAGTCCAAAATAATTTAATAAATATACATAACCTAAAAACCTGCTGTGATATAGTATCGAGAGTAATTTAATTTTTGTTAGCTTTTACTAATATTTTTTAGTCATTTTATAGTTTTTATTCATATCAGTCTAATCGTTTATTTACTACTAAATGCATATTAGCACGCTTAAAGATGACATTTAAATCAAAAATTAATTTTATATCATATTGTTTTTTTCATTTTTGTTTTACTTTTGGCAAGTGCGCCATAAAAAAGCGGAAATTCTTCTTTCCTCGTTTAAGTTTCTATCCTACTCTAATAATTTTTGCCCTCTATACGCTTGCTTGAAAATTTACCCTTTTGCGACAGTGGCGGTCCCCCAATTTAACGCTTTTTGATGGACACTTTTTCGTACACAGAAATGGTTCTCCTTAACCTCTACCCTCCATACTTTTAATATATGTACCAGGTACCTATATACTTCTATTAAATTAGTGCCTACCTCAAAACTTTATCGCTATACGGTTTTTAGAGACCTTGTTTGAGGGAGGTTCAATTCTTTTAAAAGTTTATTTTTTATAGTACAAGCGGCGACCGTGAAACTGGTTCTGATTTTATAGAGGATGAAATTTTCAGAAAAGATTGTACATATGGTGACTGTACGAGTACTTGATTCGACAGCTGGAAACACCAATTCTTGTATTTATTTTGATGTAGTTAGTAGTTACTAGTTCCATACACTAGAGCTTTTAATTTCTATGAATCTGTTGGTCAGTAAGAACTTTTTTAGGAATATTATGTTGTTGCCGTCTTAATTAATGATTAAATATGATAACTCGTTTATAATAACATGAAAAGAAAATTGAATATTTTTTTTAGATATTTATGAACTAACAAATTCATAAAAACTAAAAATTCTAAATCTATGGAAGTAGTAACTACATCAAAATGAATGTTGAGAGTGGTGATTCCAATCAGAGTCTTGCAGAGTTGCCTAGGCAAGTGATTGGAATCACCATATGTTTGAAAGTTTCATTCTCTATAAAATTGGAACCATTTTCTTACGCTGTTCGCCCCTTGGACTATGCTAGCAGCAGTCGTCTTTCCTCTAAATAAATACTACTTATTATATGTACATAGATTACTTGTGATGGCGGTGAATGTACGAACTGTATTATATTGTGTCGTACATCGACGTTTGCCCATTTCCTACTTTCACTATCTGTACGCTGGCACGATATAATACAGACGAACCAACTCAACTGTGCAACAATTGCGACGTACATATAGGCATTATAGTGATACGTATAACGAATATTAGTATTCGCGAATATTCGCATATTTTTTGACGTTAATATTTAGTGCAGGGCATAGTGGCGCATTCGCAAGAAAAATGGTCTCCAGTCCTATTGTTTTTATCATGTTTGTAATCAAAATAATTTAAAGATTATAAAAGAAATAATTTACTGCAAAAAGATTGGTTGTCTGTAAAGTCGGTTTACGGACGATAGTTTTACGTGATAACGTATTCCGTAATACATAACCTAAATTTATATAATAATTCGAATCTATGATATTGCATCTTTCGCTTCAAATTTAGGTAAATTTTATTAAGTAGAATAATAAAACACTATAAAAAGTACACTATTATTATATAAAAAACAACTATGGCATGTATCTCTTTTGCGCATGCGCCGATTTTCCCCAAAAAATTTACAAAAATTTCTAGTAAAAATAGATAGAGTAAAAACCGTTTTAAAAACTATATTATTATTATATAAAACATCATTATAAGAGATATATTCTTTTACGCATGCGCCGATGTTCCCCAAAAACAATAGGCCACTTCATATTTGCATATCAAACATCCTTCCAAAATTTGGTTTCAATCCGCTTATCCTTGGTGTCGGAATGATAAGAAATGTCAAAAGTGACGTTTGCAACTGTCAAAGTATTATGTTCTAATAATAATTAGTTATTCCAATAGTTAACTTAGAAGGCGTTGCATTTCAAAAAATACTAATGTCAAAAAATTGAATTAAACATTAGAAATGCAGCCGTTTTCATGTTAAGACAAGACATACGTTATTTTCTAATTTCCATGTACGGCAAACAAAGACGACCGACCGCGTCGCGCGCGCGCCATGCATTAGACAACATTGCATTTATACAGCTATTTTTCTATATAAATTTGTATAAAAAAACTGTTTAGGCAAATTCTGTTATACGAAATCTATGTAAAATGTTCTCCTCTTTCGTTTAAGACTGGTTTCAAACCGATCTGATTTAAATTGAGCGAGAAATTAGCAAAAAGCACGCACAGGGTCAGGCGGAACGTTACGCGTTACGAACGTTAGGAACGTTACGTTACACTTTTTCGTGCATGCAGTCGGTGTTTTATCAATTTATAAGATTGGTGATTCATCAATTTATAAGACGTTATCACGTCAAAAACAGTTTTTGAAATTTGTTTAGTTTTTCTTTGTTTAAACAATGACGTCAATAGATATCGACTGTTATAATCTGGAGAACTTCCCCGATGGGAGATTGTGCACATACATAGGTATCTCTCCATATAAAAAGCATAGTAGAGTTTTAAATTGATCCTGCTCAAAAAAATAATTGATCGTTTGAATCGATATTTTTTTTAAACCGCCGTGTCCACTAGGGCTTCACACGAGAGCGAGATTTTTCTCGTCTCGTCTCGTTCTCGTCTCGGAAAAGCGAGACGAGACGAGACGATACGTTTTGGTAAATATTTTGGACGATACCGAGACCACATACAGTGCAACCCGAGAGTCTCGTTTATGGTCTCGTTAAATTTTTTTTTATAAAGTTTTTATTGGAAAAATTAGAAAAGGTCGAAATAAAAAACAATATATTTTACAAAATATAAAATCTGGTGACCATCTGTGACATATTTTATAGTAAATTTTAAAAAAACTCAACAGTGTATGATTTTTTCACATTCTTACTTCAACTTGTTAACACTTCTTATTGTAACGTATCTTTTATCATAAATATTTATCCTTGCAAATTTCTATATCTTAAGTTTGAATGATTTTTTTTTAATATCGATGAGTTACCGCACTCTCGGTTAAGTATATGTGTCTCAAATAAACTAGTGAGCAATACACGTATTTGCTATTAAAAGGGTTTCTCTAAGCGAGACGAGACGAGACATCTGGTAACGAGACGAGACCGAGACTTGATCGAGACTGAATTTTCTAGGGATTGACGAGACCGAGACGAGATTTTTGATAGTCTCGTCTACTCTCGTCTCGTGTGAAGCCCTAGTGTCCACATGTATTTCGCATCGTTTTTTGTACAGTGTCCACTTCGAAACAACGTTGTTCAGCGCATTTTGATCAAAATTTCATTTGAAAAGCGGTCTTTTTCTATATCGAACAATATTTTTTTTTTGTGAGTACAATCTAATTATTAACATGACAAGGGAGTTTCACAATGACATTAGGCCAGTGATTCCCAAAGTGGGCGCTACGGCCCCCTTGTGGGTGCTGCAGTGATTCAGAGACGGTGATGGCCACTAGTGCATTTGGGGGCGATGAATTCTGAGTTCAATAAATAGTTTCATAATTTCAAACTTCAATGTTTCTAATATATTATTATCTGTTTACTATATTTTACGAACCTTAATACATATATCTTTCTGTTTAATTTCTATTAAAATTTAATAAAACTAATTTCCAGGGGACGCTGAGTAATAGTTTTTCTGGAAAGGCGGCGGTAGTCCAAATAAGTTTGGGAATCGCTGCATTAAACTGTTTCTGATATATGCGGAAACTGTAATTATATGATATTGATCATAATAAGATTAACGTTAAATCCAATTTTTTGACGTGTACATTTTGTGTATTATGTAGGTATATAAAAACAACATACTTACCTATACCGCATATTACCCCATATTGAATATTTTTTTATAGTGCATATAGCCTTTGATGCTGAGCACTTCTATATTTAAAAAAAAAATAATTTGACAACCCTTTCTTCAACCCAGCATCAGTGTTGCGAAAACAATATTCTAAACTGGAAGTTATAATTTTCTATTCAATTGAAATTTGAAACTTTTAATGGAAGTTTATGCTCTGATTTCTTTAGAGCAGAGCAACCTTTAAAAAATTGTAAATACATGGAAAAGTGATATATTTAACATGAATCGTGTTGACGCCATGACTTACAGCTGTTCGAGTGTTCTGTCAATAAACAACAAATGACGCTGTTGTCAATTTACGTACATATTGCTGTGGGTGGGTATAGGGACACCTACGTAACGCGCGCAACAATAGGCTCCCTGAGTGATAATGAATGGACTATCGTCAATGAATGCTTTACGCTAGCTGATGTTTGTTATCCCGAAAAAAGTACTTAAGAGTATTCGTCCCTGCAAATACCCCCTGCACCCTTCATCTCAAATCTTTTCCCCTCGCCTAAAAACGGTTCGCGCTCTTCCGACGCTATTTTTAAAGCTAGAGGGTTCTGGTAAACGCCAAATGAAAGACAAAGAATCAGACTACAGATCCTTCAGGCGAATTTTTTGAAAAACAGTTTCGCCTACGTGTGAAATATTACGTAACTTATTATTTTTTTCAAAAGGTTGTAAGATTTTTCACAAATTTTTTTTCAAAAAATTCGCCTGAAGGATCTGTAGTCTAATTCTTTGTCTTTCATTTGGCGTTTACCAGAACCCTCTAGCTTTAAAAATAGCGTCGGGAGAGCGCAAACCGTTTTTAGGCGAGGGGAAAAGATTTGAGATGAAGGGTGCAGGGGGTATTTGCAGGGACGAATACTCTTAAGGTAGTTCACTCTTGAAACGGCTTTTTTTAGGAATTTAATAAAAAAAAAATATTTTTATATTAAAAATCTACATTTTTTTAACAAATCGGTAAAAAAATTTTGTTCTTTCCCAAAAATTAATATTTACAATGCATTAGTATTTAAGAAATATACTAAGAACAGTTTCTGAGATATTCTGGAATATTTCTTTATACGTGGTATAATACCTCTAGCATGTTAATTACGCACATTTTCATTGTTAATATCTCGTTTTACAGACGCGACGGTGAAAAAATTTCAATTTTTCTAATTAAATATAAGGCACTTTTATTAACATCCTGCGTGTTAATAAAAGTGCCTTATATTTAATTTAAATAGTATATTAAAGTATAAGTGGATAGAAAGGTCTTTAAAACACGCGTGAATTTTCGAGCACGACGGCGCAGCCGGAGTGCTCGAAATAGAGCAAGTGTTTTAAAGACCAGTTATCCACAAATACTTTACGCTATTTTTTTATTAGTGCACTTTGAAATCATAAATACTGGTATTATTACTACAAAAAAATGGAAATAAAAACTAATAATGTAAAATGGTTGAATTCGTGATGTGACATCAGTATACCTTTCGTTGTCATGGAAATGAGAAAAACAGAAATTAGGTTTTGCATATTTTGTTAGTAATATTTTATTTGACGTTACACGCTACTCCTGTCAAATCAATAATCAAAAAATTCTCGAGTTGTTGATGTTGCCATGGTAACTTTAAAAAACGCGTGTGTTTGAAAGTTCGATTTAAACACGCTGAGGCGTGCTTTAAATAGGTAAAATGGGGCACCAATAAAAAAAATTGAAAATGTAGGTAACCATAGCAACGATTGCAAATATTATATTGAATACTAGCCATTACCCGCGTCACCTCACGCGATATTAGAAATTTTATTTTCTTTATTATAATCAAATGTCGACATTTTTGAAGTTAGAATGGTCCCGTCGCCCAATTGGCTGGTTTTTTTTTTATTGTAAGAGAAGGAATGGACAGCTTCGCTTGGCAATTCGGGTACCCTGATTCTCCCTTAATTTTTCAAATTTGCATTTGCATTGATCCTCAAAAACGGCGGTACTGATTCCCGAAAAAACGTACTGTAGCAACTTTTGTTGTATTAACTCTGTCTCTCCCTCTCTCTCTCTCTCTCTCTCTCTCTTGTGTAATATTGTTGTCAAAATTGTTTTTTCTTTAGCTATTACGCTGGAAAAATGAATGTCGTTATAATTTGGAAAAATTTAAATGATTGAAAGCGTTTTATTTTTTTAAAGTAAGAAAAACAATTTTGACAGCAATATTACACAAGAGAGAGAGAGAGAGAGAGTTAATACAACAAAACTTGCCACAGTAGTAGTACCTATAGTATATCAATAAATTAGTATACCTACCAACTTTAAATTTAAAGTAATGTATTCGTCTAGCCTCGTCCTCTAGCTAAGATTTTATTCCAATTGTTCGAACGAAACGCGAAACATGTGAGTAACGATTTTTAATTATAAATTGCTACCCGGGCGAATCCCGGACGGAGCCCATTTAGTACAATATACAATGATATATAATCCAACGCGTGTTAAGTAGGATGTTTCATATACAAAACGTATGTCTGTCTCTACAACAATTCAGTACTTCTCATACAAAACTAACAGTCCAAAGAGCAGCATATTCTGTATCTTGTTCGGCACTTCCGGTGCGCAGTCCGGCAGTTTCCGGAGGCCGTAAGAGACTGTTGGAATCTTTTATCTTTCACAACTCTACACAATACATACACTGTTCATTCATAGTTTTTTACATACAGACTGTATTCTGTTAAAGGTAACGATCATTTTGAAAACATTGTTTTCAAAAAGAAAATATAAACCATGTATAATGTATATCGTATATAGGCATACTAGCGGTCACGCCCGGTTTCACCCAGGTGCAAAAGAAGGAATGGGGGGGAGGTACATGAGTACGCAGTACGTACATTCATCTTAGTTTACCGAGATAAAGGTTGTGTCCAAATTTCATGATGATCGGAGTTACCGTTCAAAAGTGTTTGTCGGACGGACAAATTTTGAGTTATATTTTTCATTGATGCTCCGCTCTTACGGGATAACTGAATTGGACAAATGCACTGGCCTATTCATAAATCCGTCGAGTATGGCATAAATTTTAGGATTTCATTAAATTATGTTTGTCAAGACGGAAGACTTAAATTCCAGGCCACTGGACAAGTCTACGAATCCAGGGACTTCCCCGAAAATCTCGACCTAGTTTTTTCAAGATTTAATCAACAAACACGCGTATTTTTTAAGAAACGTCTTGTATGTAGATATTTTGTCTGTTCGAAACATAAACACGCCACCTCTTATACACATATCATGCTTCTATGCCGTGAGGCGTGAATTCAAGGAATTGAATAACAGACGCTATAATTTCCTTTTTGCTTAACACAATACCTGTGGGTGGCGTATTTATTTATTTATGTAGGTACGATGTAAATCCCTTTATTGACTTTATGTTTATTTGAGGGTTCCTTGTAGGTACACCTTGCTCTTGTTTCAAGTCACTGTATTTTCGTACGCCCCACGCGGCCACGCCATTGGAACGAACTTTCGTTGGTCCGAGAATTCCATCTTCGCTCGTGAATGTTTTTGTGATGTCGTTTTATTTAATGTAATTTGATGATTAGGTGCTAAAGACCTTAGTTGTCGAGCGGCTATAATCTAAATAAATTAAATAAAAAGTAACTCACTATAGAATAAATGACAGTTTTATGTGAAAAATATGAAAATGGGATTTCTCTCAGTTCCCTTCATAGAGTAGAACATCTTTAAGTCCAACCTCGATAAGTCGAAAATCTCCAAAGCTAGAAAATATGTTCCCTTCCCGTCAAACCCCAAAACCTCCATTACTCGAAATCTCTACATGCCATTTCGGTACATATTTTCCCTCCATAACTCAAAAAAATAAATTGGACCTCTATATCGAACATAGAAATGTATAACCTCTACAACTCGAATATTTCCTTACAAAATCCTTCATAAGTCGAAAACTCGATACCTCAATTTTTTTGGCGTCTCCCTTGAAATACGACTTACAGAGGTTCTACTGTAGTAAGAGAACTATTAAAGATTTTTGGATAGATATTTGAGGCAGCGTTTAAATTTGTGTAACTGCACTTTTTTTGTAATGTCTGAACCCAAAATTAAAGACCTTGCTGAAGAGTAGTGGGCCTATCGAAACTGTAAATAATATTTGCTAAAAAAAGGCCTTCAGGCATTTTGAAATATCAATATTACAAAAAATTAAAAAAATAGGTCAAATCGTTTAGTCGGGTCTAAATATCTGCCAGGCGGTTATAAAACTGTATGTCATAATACTTGACTGCGAGTATATAAGACGCTACGGGTAGGTTGTAGTGTGACAGAGAGCATGCACCGTAGCGCACTTCAACTCAGCCCATATACGCTCTCTCTCTCACACTTCAACCTACCCGTAGCGTCTTAATACTTGCAGGCACGTATAATCATGTATTTAATAATTTACTATATGAATCATTGTCTATCTACTCAATGTGCGGTGAGTGAAAACAACAAAGCGTATCGATAACATATCTGCGTCTCTTTCTTCGATGTAATTGCCCGACTTCTCCGATGATAGGATTGGTTGATGTACTTGCATTCAATCTGAATAAAGTATCTCTGTTTCTGTGACGTTAATATGGGCGTACCCAGATTTTGGTCCAGGAGGGGGCAAATTAGAAATGTCTTAAGCCGGGTCCCCATGCTTGTTTTGCCCTCCTGGATACGCCAGTGCTTACGGCTTAAAAAAAGACAGAAGTATATGTTTGCACTCTAATGCGAATGTGATTTTATTTCTATGCTCAGTATAGAATAAAGTTATCGCCTGGCAGATATTTAGACCCGGCTAAATAATCTAACCTATAAAATTCAAAATTCCTGAAGGTCTTTTTTGCAAATATTATTCACAGTTTGGCTAGACTCACTTCAGTCAGGTCTTCAATTTTGTGTTCAGACGTTACAAAAGAACCGTTACACAAATTTTCACGCGACTTCAAATACTAACCCTAAAAATGTTTGATAGGATTTAGACTATTGTTACCTTGAGTTCTTAAGCAGTTTTCGAAATAAAAAAACCTATTTTTTCTTAGAATGCAGTGAATTTTATTAAAGTAAATACATGATAAATACGCTTTTTATTATAAATATTTCCAGGAATAGCTACCCAGTTTTAATTTGCACTTAAAAACATCGTGACATATTTTTCCTAGAATGTTGTTATTTTGCATTCTCTCCTAAGATACATAAATTGCAAATCTGTGAATAAATATTCGTCTAGAGAACCATGTATGACGATTTCCGCGTGTTCCAAAATTGTTTCTCAAAATAAATTTAAATATGAAAAATGTCAATGGAATATACCAGAAAATTTACTTTCAAGAAAACTTTTACCATTGAATACCGTGGATGCGATGGTAAAATTCAAGCGATTCTTTAACAAGGTTAGTATATTCCAGAGGCCGCATCGTTCCGTTAGGTAGTAGTGGAGGATGACGTCATTCGGAGAACCTGTCTATTGTTTATAAACTTTAATAGCAGTAGTATTTAACAAATGTCAGAGTAGAGAAATCGAAAAACAGAATGTTGAGAATATTTACGATAACTTGAATTTTTAGGTTATAATATAAATATAAATGTTTGGATATTGTTATTATATAGGTTGATAAAAATATGAACGGTCCGCTAGCTGACGTCATTTTCGCGAGTACACTGATTGGTCAGATGAAACGAGACAACCTCTGTTATCTACTAACTGATTTTCGTGCTAAAAAAAATGATGGTGCTGCCATCGTAAATAGCAATTTTTTTATTTAAAAACTTAAATTTTGTTGTCATATTATCATCATACTTTATCTCTACGTTACAAATTCCCTAGAACGAACGTAGAAATTATAAACAGAAAGTATTTTATCCATCCTTGGCCCATTCTTTCGCGTGTCACACATCGTATATACAGAGTGATATTTAGGTTGATTCTTTTTTTTTAACAGCGTGTAGAAATCAAATAGACGAACAAATATTTCAAGTAACTGTTTTATCAAAACTCAAAAATGAAAGAGAAACGGACTTTCAAAGTTTTATCAAATTTTGAGGTTGGTCCTGGAGTTATGTTATGTCACTATGGAAATATGTTATGTCATTATCAAGTATTCACAGAAATTGTTCGAAGCGGTTCCCGCTTTATTGGACACAAAGATGCGTGCGTCGAAGTCATGCTTTCTGTACATGCTTGTAGTAGCGATAAGGGCCTTATATTCTAATTATTTGGGATGCGTTTCCGATTCGTGTTATCATTTCTTCGCGCGTGTTACCGGACTTTTTAATTAATTAAAAAAATTAATTTAACATCTTATTTTTGAGTTTTGATAAAAAAGTTACTTAAAATATTTTTTCGAGTATTTGATTTGTACACGCTGTTAAAAAAAGAATCAACTTAAAAATCATTCTGTATATATATATCTACATTTTATAGTGTTCAAACTTTAGATTTGATATTTATATACCCACCTTTACCCTACACCACAAATAGCCCAGCATGAATAAAAGACGTAAGTTTTCGCGTGTCGCAACTTTTTTATGTGCTTTTTATTAGCGTTATAAAATCAAACCTATATTTGCAAGTGCACATTCCACAAGTTTAGAAGGTAATTGGATTAAAATATACCGTATATTATCCGAAATATCGTTCATATCTTCTCAGTATAGGTAAATTTTATATCAAATTTCAGTGTTGATTATATTTTTCCATTAAGTTGGAGCATTAAATCTTTGGTTATTTTATCAGCTAGCTATTGAAACAAATTATGTATAAAAAATATCGCCCTAATCAGAAAACGAGCCTTGAACGCAATGCTTTACCAATTCATCGATAGTATTAAAGTATTGCAACAAAACTTCTCTTCAATGTAGTGGTAAATATTTATTTGCAATAATAAAAACTCAATGCACAAACAAACAGACAAACTAAAAGTACTTCTCTTATATAATGGAAAATAAATAATGTAACAAACAAAACGGCTAAATTCTAAGTAAATAAATAATACAAAGTCACTATTAAATCTCTATAGTCTATACCAGGCCTGCACAAATGTCGGCCCGCGGGCCGCATCCGGCCCGCAGCGCCATTTAATCCGGCCCGCGAAGCATTTTAGAAAATAGTTCATAATATGCGGAAATAGAATGTGAGGACCTTTTTTTTTTTGCTGTCCGCATGCGGAAATAGAATGTGAGGAACTTTTTTTTTGTTTGCTCTCCGAATACGGAAATAGAATGTGACGATCTTTTTTTCTGCAAATATTTGGCCCGCGGTGAAATTTTCGTCAGCCATCCGACCCGCGGTGAAATTTTCATCAGCTATGTGGCCCGCCGATCAAAAGATTTGCCCGCCCCTGGTCTATACTATGTACAAGATTTATTTTTATAAGCGTTCTAGGTATTTATATGTGCACTCAATGATTTGTCACTGTGTCTGTTGACTGTAAACTCGGTAACACATACTGTCTAACTGTCCCTACACCATCTTCACTGTATCTTATATATTGTTATCGCGTGATCGAACATTCTGGAAAAATATACCTGCGTTGATATTCTTCTACGCAATTCTAGAAAGCTCGGGCAAAAACTCTTTACCTGCGCGCGGTGTCAGTGGCGTGCGTCACAGGATGTCCACGCGAAAACTTTCCTCGCATTTCATTTGTTTTGCTTTTTGAATTAGTTATTAGAGTTTGGAAACTTGGATATTTAATAGGGGGACACAGGTGTCGAATCATTGCGCTATTCGCAACTATCCCCGACCCACGCAATTTTGTTAATTAATTTGAAATATAGTCGTACGATGTTTTGTTATTATTTCTTCAATTCCGTTGATGAATTGCCCTGCTTGGCTGCATTTTATTTTTTACGGTCAACGAACAGAAGGTCGTCTGTAAACTATCATTTCTTTATAATTTTTACAATGAATGATTTGAATAATTACATTTTTGTGTTGTATTATTTTCTTAGGGACAAAATTTGAATTTAATTACGAGGATGCATACAAATTCCGTTGCTATATCAATAACCGTATTATCATTGTAAGCTTAAGTTAGTAAAGTAACTGTCTGATAAGTAATTATTATAGTGCAGACTGTAGGATATAAAGGTCCGCCATTACCTATATATTATTGCAATATTTTGTCGTCTTTAATTCTATAGAATTTCGCACAAAAGACAGTTTTCTCTATTCTCTAATTTTTTTTGCATTTTTTAAAACTATTTTAAACTAGCTGTTACCCGCGACTTCGCTCGCATTGGTTTTATTTTTTTCGCGCGGAACTAATTCTTTTTATAAAATAAAAGTAGCCTAAGTTAGGTATTCCTTATAACATCAGCTGACTGCCAGTGATAGTCCCGTATAAAATAAATTAAATTTTGTCGAAAATTTTTTTTTTAATTTGTTCGTGTCTCTGACTGCCCCTAGCCCCTTAAACAATATAAATAATTCGTTCCCCCCCGCCCCAAAATGTTTCTGATTTTCAATAATATAAAAAAAACTAAATTTTAAAAAAGTCATCAAAATCGAAGCTGTTCTTGCGAAGTTCTAAGTATTGCCTGTTTTATGTATTCATTGACGCGACTAATATTCAAATAATAAATTGTACTGAACAATAATGTACATATTATTGTTACATGATATTTGTAAATGTGGTTTGCTTAATATTTGTGACTCCCTTTTTTAATCGCTGGAAAATTTGTTTTTTCTTTGCAATGATAGCGTGCAGAGATCGTTTATACGGCGCCATAGTCCGGATTACTGAAACTACAGGAGATCCGGATTACAAAGCACATAGTTCTGTCAAACGACTGTCTAATCTAAATTATCAAAGAATGCGGACTATCAAATTTCAAATTATCGAGTCTGTACTGTATTCGGAAAAACTTTTTTGTGCAATTAGAAATCATTATTTATCTAAAAAATCTCTGCCAAATGCATAATGGCCACTGGCAACACTGCAAAACAGCTGGTAAAATATACAAGATGATTCAGATCAGTTTTAGTTTTGATTACTTCAGGAAACAATAGAACTTAATACTAATTTTCCGAATTCCGAGTATCGGATAAATTGAGGGTTGAGACTATTTTAACCACAGAACAATATTAACAGACAACAGATTGCTTTGTGTTTTTATACCGACAAGTAAACAGTAAAATGACCTGCAGACAATCGCAGTCGATATAAAATTGACATATCGCATCGCACACACTGTACAGGCTTCTAAGATTTAACGCACCTGCACTATCCACTGGGAATGTGAACCACATTAATAATGTAATGTAAATCATTATTCAATCGGAACATTTTATCTTTCTAATAGCGCTAATGATGTTGATCGATTGACGATTAGATATTGACGAATTGTATCGATGGAAACTTCAAACGATCGTGTAATCAAACGTTTTTTTAAACCTCAGATAAATAATAGAAAGGGATATACCTTTTCCCGCAGCTAATCACATTCTAAACCAGTAATATCAAAGATAAGCACTAAGCTTCACAAAATATGGCTTGCTGCTTAAAAATGTCAAAAAACATATAATAATAATAATAATTTCTTTATTTTTGTAATACTACATGCGTAGTGTAGAAGACGTCATTTACATAAAGGTATGATACATACAAAAATACAAATTAAGATCTCTTGGTTAATTTACACAAGAAGAATTCGTCGATACTATAAAAATTATGACATAGCAACACAGCTTTGAGCTCATTTTTGAACCTCCGTAAGCTTAGACTTTTTATTGAGATGGGTAAGTGATTAAATATTTTTATAATAATGTTCATGGAGCCTTTGTTGATGGTGAGAAAAGTTGTTATGTAGTTGTTTTTAGGCGCGAATAGCGTAAGCTAAAGCGCCTATATGTACTCGCTTTGTCTGTGAATCTGTGAATCTGTATGTCACGCTTTTTTGTGGATTGTGTACAGCTCAAACGCCTTAACCGATTTTAAAAAACTTTTTTTTGTTCGATTCGTCTCCGGGTAACTTAGATCCTAACGTCGCCCGATTTTTGAATTTTTGCTCCAGAGGGGAGCAATTTAGAAAAAACGAAGTTTTTCGCTTATAACTCGCTCAATTTAAATCAGATCGGTTCGAAACCTGTCTTAAACGAAAGAGGAGAAAATTTTACATAAATTTCGTACAACAGAATTTGCCCAATCAGTTTTTTTATACACATTTATATAGAAATAAATTCAATCTGATATAACCGATGGCAAACATCTTTCGGTTATCTCTCTCTGTTGCACGGTTTAACATGGCAATTTAAAAATTACGTATGTTCTGTCTTCAAATAAAATTGGTCGATAATATTATTTATTACAATAATGAAATTAAAAGATAGCATTTGTTCAAAAACGGATGCCGTTTCGAATATTTGTAAAATGCAACGCCTTCTGGGTTAACAATTTGAATAACTAATTATAATTATTAGAACATAATACTTTGACAGATGGAAACGTCACTTTTGACATTTCTTACTATTCCGACACCACGGACGAGCGGATTGAAACCAAATTTTGGGAGGATGTTTGATATGCAAATATGAAGTGGCCTATTGTTTTTTGGGAACATCGGCGCATGCGTAAAAGAATATATCTCTTATAATGTTGTTTTATATAATAATAATTGGGGAATTATAAAACGGTCGAATAAAAAAAAAAACTTGGTGATGAGATACTGTTTTAATAACTTGAATATTAAAATAACAGTTGTGTGACTAAATTAATAAGTGAGCGACTAAGTTACTAAGTGAGCGACTGAATTACTAAGTGAGCGACAAGAATGCCTTCGGTAATTTTGAAGCAAATATCTTCAACCGATTGAGATGAAAATTTGTATACACGTTAAGTTTGGATAACAATGCATGGTTAGCTATGTGACGTCACTCTAAATCCAATATGGCGAACTTCTAAATATGGCGGACTAATTTTATTATGCTTTCCTACAATATGGGTATCAAATGAAAGGGCTTGCTGAGAATAAAGTGACGTCACTCTAAATCCAATATGGCGGACTTATAAAAATGGCGTACTAATTTTATTATGCTTTCCTACAATATGGGTATCAAATGAAAGGGCTTGCTGTAAATAACTCGAAAAATAAAGTGACGTCACTCTAAATCCAATATGGCGGACTAAGTTTTTTATGCTTTCCTACAATATGGGTATCAAATGAAAGGACTTGCTGAGAATAACTCGAAAAATAAAGTGACGTCACTCTAAATCCAATATGGCGGACTTCTAAAAATGGCGGACTAATTTTATTTTGCTTTCCTACAATATGGGTATCAAATGAAAGGGCTTGCTGTAAATAACTCGAAAAATAAAGTGACGTCACTCTAAATCCAATATGGCGGACTTCTAAAGATGGCGGACTAATTTTATTATGCTTTCCTACAATATGGGTATCAAATGAAAGGGCTTGCTGAGAATAACTCGAAAAATAAAGTGACGTTACTCTAAATCCAATATGGCAGACTTCTAATGATGGCGGACTAAGTTTTTTATGCTTTCCTACAATATGGGTATCAAATGAAAGGGCTTGCTGTAAATAACTCGAAACATAAAGTGACGTCACTCTAAATCCAATATGGCGGACTTCTAAAGATGGTGGACTAATTTTATTATGCTTTCCTACAATATGGGTATCAAATGAAAGGGCTTGCTGTAAATAACTCGAAAAATAAAGTGACGTCACTGAAATCCAATATGGCGGACTTCTAAAGATGGAGGACTAATATTATTATGCTTTCCTACAATATGGGTATCAAATGAAAGGGCTTGCTGAGAATAACTCGAAAAATAAAGTGACGTTACTCTAAATTCAATATGGCTGACTAAGCTTTTTTTGATAAAGAGGTATGCGAATTGTCTCGCAGTGAAACGCGATGGGGCAGAGGTGGAGTTTTTAAAAAAATAATTTCGGGGTTAACGATAAACGGGTATGCGAATTGTAATTCCGGGGTGAACGATAAAGGGGTATGCGAATTGTCTCTCAGTGAAACGGGAAGGGGCAAATGTGGAGTTTTTAAAAAAACAATTCCGGGTTGAAAGATAAACGGGTATGCGAATTGTCTCGCAGTGAAACGGGAAGGGGCAAATGTGGAGTTTAAAAAAAAAAATCCGGGCTGAACGATAAATATACACCAATTTTCAAACAAAACACCAGGGTATATGATGTAAAATTACGCGCCTTGTAATTCTTGAATTACTTGGGCATATACTCCCACTGGTTAATTCTGGTACTGTATTCATGATGGCGTAAATTGTTCATAAAAAGCTGCGGATATGTTTTGCAGAAGATGCAGCACTCATAAATGAAAATATCATAAATTGTAAGTATTTTCATGCTCTTGAACAGCGGCCTACATGATTCTCTAGGTCCAATATTTCCTATAGTTCTCACGCAGCGCTTCTGAATAAGAAAAAGTTCATGAACATACGGAGAGTTACCCCAAAAGATAATTCCGTAGCGAAAGTTTGATACTACGTAAGCATGGTAAACATTTAGTAACACAGATCGTGGAACGAAGTTGCTTAAAGCTCTCCAAAGATAACTATATTTACTGATTTTATTACTGAGCTGCTCGATATGATATTTCCACGTCAGGTTTTTATCTATTAGAATGCCAATATGTCCTGAAAATTGTATTAAAACGTGTGATATTTGTCAATACAACATGAGAATACAAATTTTTAGTTTTTTCTTTGTAATACTGAGGATTTTTGTTTTTGAAATTTATTTTTTTCTGTACAAAAGATTTGTGTTATGCTATTTTTGTAATTTTTATCTAATATTAAATCATATATATAAATCCAGTTCGAAGACATTTGGGAAGAATGATACATACTTCTTTTTAGTGTACAGTAGAACCCCGATTATCCGAGGTAACATGGGGAACACCCTACTCGGATAACTGAAAACTCGGATAGTACGGATTTATTTTTTATTCATTAAAAAAATAAACACAAATGTAGGTACTTTAAACGGTTTATAAACGTTTTTACCATGTACATAAATATTTTTACTAATAAATTATTCTATCGCCCCGACGATTTTAAATGGAAATATGTATCTACATTACATACTATATTTTAGAAGCTCGGTTAATACGGATATTGGGTCTTTATTTAGTGGCTCGATTAATCCGGATCATAGACGCGCGTACCTCGCATTAGATTAGCTCGGTTAATCCAGAGCTCGGATAATTGCGACTCGAATAATCGAGGTTCTACTGTATTTTGAAAGCATTACTATCAAAGATGGAATAAGATGTTTCGTAGAAAGTGTTTCCCGAAACGAGAATTCGTACATTTTGTATGCACAAACACATTCAAATGCTTGTAAAATAGAACTATGCGGATTAATAAGGAGGAATATTGAACTTCTAGTGGACAGTCATCTTAAGATTAGACACCTGCAGAAGAACCTTAAGTTCCATCGAGATGGCAGTACGCCCGATTTCAAATCAGTAGATACTAATATACAATAGATACTCGCACCTCGTCGAAAAACCCCTTTGCACTCTGGGAGTGCCGGCGGAAATGAAAACTTGAATATTAACGTCTTACGAATTTTCGATCAAAATGGTTTGTATCATATAGATTGCATTTTTATGTACGATATTTCAACGCTAGATGTCTAACGTTGTATAAAAATATACAGTCAAACCTTAGTGAGTGAGAACTGGGTACGATCAGGTCTGACGATCTGACGCGAGTTTAACATTTTTTACCCATTACAAAAAAAGTGTACAACGCCGCTAAAGAAGTTTTCACTTCAAAAAATTTGCCGTTCTCTTCCGTTGAAACGCAAAAAACTCTATAACTCAAATTATTTAAACTCTATAACTCGAACTAAATATGATTTCTCTACGAGATACTGTGCAGTGTGCATATATAGTCTTAATCATACATAATTACTCTTTGTAATTCGAAGTTCCAGTCTCACAATCTATATATTTGGAAGTATGTAATGTATATGTTACGGTTAATACAAGAAAGTAGTTAATTCGCGAATTAACCGGCTAATACCCGAATTAACCAATCCTTGACGTTTGGTAATTCGGGTATTAGCCGGTTAATTCGCGAATAAACTACTTTCTTGTATTAACCGTAACATATATATTACCGGCCAAACCCGATTTCAGGACAAACTAGTTTGGCCTAGGCCAAACTAGTTCTACAAACCAGTTTGGCCTAGGCTGAACTAGTTTGCCCTAGTATGAATAGTAGGCCAAACTAGTTTGTCCTGAAATCGGGTTTGGCCGGTAACTACCATTTATAGCCTCTTCAAATCAAAGTTATTATTGTCTGTGTCTGTTAGACTCCCAATTTCGAAAAGATGGTTGTTGGAAATTATTTATTTTGTGAATCAACTTGTATCATTAGAACTTGGAAAGGGTGAAGGATGGTGAAGAAATAATCACGCCGAGCTCGATTTCAATATTCTAATTGATCCGGTGCTCCCCTAAACATTTTTAGTCACGCGAAGAATATATGCTTCTATAGCTGACGACAGGGGCGGATCAGCCCACAGGGATTTTGGGATTTTTCTCGGTAGGCCGGGTCCCGCCGAGGCCGGTAGACCGATTGCCTATATTAGTTTATATCTTTTTTGTTTACTAATTATGTCCACGGTGGATTCAGTTATGATTACGGTGGTTACAGTTGTGTCCACGGTGGATACATCTGTGACCACCGTGGACATTACATAATTTTTGTGACGGTGAATAGAGTGTCGAACTCTCACTTTGTACAGAGCGCCAAATACTTGCGCTGGCCTTATGTATGAAGTAAAATAGAATTCATGACGCGATTGGAATTTTACTTTCCCGGGCCGGAATAGTTGAGCCCATCCCGCCTCTGGCTGACGATTTGAAAACTTCCCACTAATTGTAAAAGAAAATGTTGGAAAAGAAGCCGACAGTAAAGTAATGAAAACTGTCACAACAACGATATTAAACGCTGTTAATTGTGTGCTGTACTTTGAAGAGTGAATGTTTGACGTAAATTATTATCTGTCACGTCGCGGTCATATCTACGACTAGCAAAATACAGTGTTCACCGAAACCGCTTAACATTCAAGGTCCAACATTGCCACAACGCAGTTTTCACTGCTATTTTAAAGGATTTTATTGTTTCCATGGCTCCTGTATTACAAGCCCTCAATTCTCAGGTTCTAATCCGAGAATTGTAAAAAGTATAATTTAGATTTTAATGTTATTATATAAAAAAGAAATGAAAATGAAAACATAAATTGGTTCTAGGCCCAAATAACAGTATTGATTGGTCCTAAATAAAAAGAAAGCTCGAACCTTTTAGTTAGGGAGCTGACGCGCAAAAAAACCATGTCGTTTCAACTTTCTGCCGTCTGGTAAGCTATTTAGGTAATTTAGAGCAGGGGCGGGCAAATATTTTGATCGGCGGGCCACATAGCTGATGAAAATTTGAACGCGGGCCGGATGGCTGACGAAAATTTCACCGCGGGCTAAAAATTTGCAGAAATAAAGATCCTCACATTCTATTTCCGCATTCGGAGAGCAAAAAAAAAAAGGTCCGCCCCCGCAATCTATTTCCGCTACAATTTTTCTAAAATTTTCTAAAATGCTTCGCGGACCGGATAAAATTGCGCTGCGGGCCGCCATTTGCCCAGGCCTGATTTAGAGTTTTTTTTTCTTATATGATATATAGGCGGAATCTGGACCCATTTAAAGATGGGGGGGGGAGCAGGTAAATCGAAAAAATGTCGACCTAACTGGTTTTAACGGTATAATTTACTTTCAGTGCTCTACATTTCCGGAAAAATAGTGGCAGAAAAAAATTAAGGGCCATTTTCCGTGCGTGAATAAAGAAAAAAATCGAACCCTAATCGGATCTTACAAAATGGAAAATTTTCTTTTCAATGTGTACATCGACGGAAAAATAGTGGTATAAATTTTTAACGTTCTATTTTTCGCAATTTGACGTCAAACTGTCGAAAATGGGATAAAAAATATCAAAAATGGTTATAATTTAAAAAAAATTTCTGCCGCTTCGTTTTTAGGTTTTGTTAGAGCCAAATGACCGGGAAATACCAACGGCAGAAATTTTTGACTAATCGCACCCTTCCCAAGCCATCGCTAAAAAGATGGATTTATGAATTGGCCACCTCGCAGTGCATTTGGCCAACTTCCTTGCAGTTTTGCATACTTACTAGTTTGATAAATAATAACTGTAAGTGGAAAACTTCAAAATGCAAGATTATATATAAATTGGTCGATAATTTTATTTATTGCAAGATTATATACTTTTCGAAACTTTACAAAAAATATATAATCAATGAAACGTCCATTGAAAGATATTTCATTGTTGCAAAATTTCTTTTCTGATTTTAACGTGCAGCGAGTTAACCGCAAGATGATTTCTAGCGGCTGTTCTAGAAAAACTTACTATAAAAATGAAAAAAATTGCGCTTTAGAGTAGGTACTGGAAAACATAAACTGGTTAAACATGCTGAAAGCATTGTCAAAAAATTTGATTTAACAATTACTTGTGATAATAGGTGTGTTCCAAACAGCCAGGAAACGGACACGATACCGTCAGCGTAGGTAGCTAAAATGTGTTCCAAAACAGATACAGTTTCGTTTTAGCTGCTGCGCATGCGGGTGACAATTTCGTGTACGTTTGCTGGCTGCTTAGAACATACCTATTATTAAAGTATTGTTTATTTTTACAAACCGTTTTAAAAATATGTTTGTTTCAGGTAAGTCCCATATCGACAATTGCCGCACCAGATTCGGTAAGAGATTTATAAAGTTTAATTATATTTTTACGTAAGTATACAAAACGAACTGACTCATATGTCACTTCGTGATTTCTGTTATGTTGTTTTATCAGATATTGCTCACCAATTGCATTAGATATAAACGAAGTTTCCCTGCAAATGAAACCAATATTGTGGAATACTTTAATATGCAGTTTGGTTTAACGACCAAACGTTTTATACTGCTTTATATTAAAGATAATAGAACATTGAACAATTATCTGGCACCAACTAGGACGTGGTACAAATTAGTTCTAGCTGCGCTAAATCCCAAGGACACAAGAAACGATTCTATTCGTAGTGTTTAGTAAAGATTTTTATTTATTTGTGAGAATTTTTGAGCTCACACAATCAGAATCTTGACACCGCAGTTACGTTATCATTAAATAGGAGCATTATTCAAGGAGAGCAGTTTGATGAAAAATTTAACTAACGCTGTTAGTGCTTTTTTCTGATCACTTCAATTTATTGTCGCCATTTTTTTATTAATTCGTTTACGGAAAGTTGAAAAATTAGCAACTTACGCGAACTAATAGAGATGGGCACATGAGAAACGTAATATAGATGGAAGCCAAATATGACACAAGATTAAACTTCTATACAGTCTATCTTCTCTGAATATACTAACTAGTGATGTGCCGGATATCCGAGGGAGAAGAAAGATCCCTATCCGTTAGTTTTTGGCGGATCTTTTACCTTATTAATTTCCAATTCATAGATGAAATTTTATATATATAGGTGATTAGGTAATAATGAAAAACTGTTAAATTCCATTCAGATTATTTTTTATTTTTTAAAATCGTATTTGGCACCTTTATATTGCAAACATTTATCGTAGTGAGTACCATACCAATAGTACATAACTCAAAGGTACTAAAAAACTATCTTTATAATGAGATATATTGCACATCGATCTTTGGAAAGAGACAATATGTTATGAGAGTTAACTCTTAAAGAGGTCAATAACTTTTTCCCATAACAGATAGTCTCTTTCCAAAGGTCGATATGCAATATTTACCGCCGCGTACTCTAAGAAAGTTAAGATCCGTATCTGCGGAACTTGAAACCAAATATCCGTATTCAGATTCGTATCTGCGGATATATATTTTTAACGATCCGGCACATCACTAATACTAATCTTGATTACGGAGTAATCTCTAATCTCTATGGCAACTAGCGCGCACGAATGTTAGTATACTGTGAGTATGCATATTGTTGTTATACACATTAAATATATCTGCATAACGTAATGCGGTTATCGGGTTAATTCGATATAAATAAAGCAATTAGCGCCCCAGCTTGTTTATTGTATGTACGCGACCGTCTGTCTCTGTCACTCTGAATTTAACGTCACGTTTCTCCATATAGTTGGCGCTGCAGTCAGCCATTGGCATTGACCAGTGACGGTGTTTAGAAACTGGACTGCGTGGACTTCGATCGCTAAATGAAGATGTAAAAATTTTCTTGAGTCGTCTATACATCGAAGTAAAATTGAAGTGTCTGTCTGTAATATCGAAATAACGGTCTGCATTTTTTGAGCTCACACGACTATAAACGACCATTTTTTAAATGTTTGTCTGTCTGTCTTCGAAATGGCTCAATATGGCACTTCACAGACAAGTAAAGGACTATGCCAGGAAAGATCTGGACTACATTTTATTCCAAAAAGAACCCTTAAGGGGGTGAAAAGAAAATTTTCTAAACAGCTGAAACGATTGTGATGGCACTAAACAGATAGATGAAAGACAGGCTACATTTTATCAAAAAAAAAACCTTTAAGTGAGTGGAAACCTTCATAAAAGATACGTTGTATCTCTGAAATTGCTTAAGCTGAAAACATGAGACTCGGGAAACAATACTGTTCTTAGAAAATAAAGAAATACATGTTCGACGCTCTTTTGAAGACACCACCCGGGCAGGGTGAGGGTGGATTTTATATAAAGAATTTAGCTGTATTATATCTATACTAATATATAAAGCTGAAGAGTTTGTTTGTTTGTTTGCTTGAACGCGCTGATCTCAGGAACTACTGGTTCAAATTAAAACATTTTTTTTGTTGGATAGCCCATTTATCGAGGAAGGCTATAGGCTATATGATATCACGCTACGACCAATAGGAGCGGAGCATCAATGGATTAAATGTTGCAAAATGTATCTCAAAAATAAGCTTCTATTTAGGTGAAATGTTGTAACTAAATATACCAATATTAGCGTTGCACATCTGAAGCGCCCGGCTGGCTCAGTCGGTAGAGTACGTGACTCTTAAGTCTTAATATCAGGGTCGTGGGGGCTCGAGCCCCACGTCGGGCGAATATATTTTAATTTTTTTTTATTTTCTACATTATTTCCTTACATTTAAATTTATTTTTATAGGTAACTATAGGGACCTATATAAAAATAATTTTCCTACAGTGTTTTCAATTAAATATTTATTATATTTTATTAATTCCAGTAATTATTGATTTAATAGTATATTGTGCGACTAGTGAGAGAAGGAGAAGATTCCATGAGCGTGAAATTTGCCGCACGAGCGCAGCGAGTGCGGTAAAACACACGCGAGTGGAATATTCTCCTTCGATCAATAGTCGCACATAATACTTTATTCAACTAGCAGGAGTAATATGTAATCGGGGCCCTGATAAAAGAGGGAAAAATAATAAATCACTTCATTGATTGACGTACCACCGTCAGTGTATACACAAGATTGCCATGATTTCGCTGAATTGCGATGCTGTTTTCATATAAGTATACAATACCGCCTACCACGTTCCTATTGGTCCAGAAGCTACTTGCAGTTTTTTTCATTATTTAGCGCTTGGACTTGCTACTGAGTTTCTATTGGTCCAGAAAATTCATTATTACACTAGTGAAGTAATACATTATTTCTCCCACGCCAGAAAATTCATTATTACACTATAGTGAAGTAATATATTATTTCTCCCACGTTTAGCAGGGCCCCGAAATTACATATTACTCACGCGTGTTGAATAAAAGTTTATTATCTATACTTATAAAAAGTATAATTACTGCTTTTTATCGACAGAAACTTTTGAACGGTAACTCCGATCATCATGAAATTTGGACACAACATTCATCTCGGTAAACTAAGATGAATGTGCGTACTCATGTTCCTCTCTTCCCCATCCGTTCTTTTGCACCCGGGTGAAATCGGGCAGGACGGCTAGTAATATAGGTATATGATTGAAAGATATCTATGGGATAATATGGACATGGTAGAATAATTTTAACAGAACATGTCTTATATGTGAGATCATTTAAATATTGTCAACAAAAAGTAATAATTATTCGCGGAAACATTATGATTCAGGAAAGTACTGTCAAGTGCAATTGCAAATAATATGATTCACAGAGCTGACAATTTGTTTTAAAAACGAGAATTATGATTTTTTACGTAAATAGCAAACGTCACATATTTAGAAAGCGTTGATTAGAGATGCTACGGCTGCGAATATTCTACCAAATTTATGGGCTAAATACCGATTATTTGGCGGATTAACCCCTTCGGTCCTGGCGGACATTTCAATGGATATACTATTCTATGACGCGAGTAATTTAATCAGCATAATTAAATAATAATAATAATAATAATGCGTTTAACGTTCGTTTCTCGACTTTGTCATAACTGACGCCATTCGCATCATTACTATTTTTTTTACCACACTTCCCGTTATTTTCTACTATTTTAAATCTTCAACTTAATTAATAGCAATGCGGGCGAATGTAAGATTTTTAGGAAATTAGGATAAGGTAGGCAAATTTTGAGCATAGGAGTTTGACATGGTCTTGAATAAGGAACCATCTCGATATTTATCTGGAATTATTGAGGGAAACCATGGAAAACCTCAACAAGATGGCCGGTACAGGAATTACCGTTTCTCAGCGAGAGGCCGTAGGAAAAAGTCCTAGTCACATCTGCCCCTGCAGGAATTCGAACCCTGTACCTCCCCGCTCGGTCAGCGTAATTAAGTATTAAATAAATTTAAACATTTCAGTGTGCTTGGGACTTTTCTAAGATGTATAGGCATGCCAAACAAAACAAAGAAATACTATTTGTGTGGCTCGAAATATCGAGTCAAGTGTTGACCGCAGTCAACGCAAAGCTGGTGAAAGTGCAGTACATTCTAATTATGTATTTCTTGGTATAAAACTTACGCATTTTCAGATATTTTTGTTGTGCGGATATTTATTTTAATTTTATGATGTTAACTTTACTAATTATACTTAGTAAGTAATTAAACATTCTATGCTAGCGATTACCGTAGAAATATTTTTTTTACCTGTTATCCATTTCAACGGACGTAGATTTTCCAAAATTCTGTAAATGTTAAATTTAGTTTTTCACTGAATATATCTGCACCCTACAAAATATTTTGTATTTCGAAAATATAAAATTCAGGTTCGAAGGAGTTAAGACTAGTTTTTTACATTGTTGTATGGACTTTGGTAAACACTTAATATAAATGTGTGGAGGTACGTTTATCTTAAAATGTCTGAAAATATATAGACTCTTTACTTGAGCCGAAGTGTTTTAACATAGATGGCAAAGATGATAATACAATAGTGTATTGTGCCGAGTCTACGTGCAAAACATGTTTTTCTCGCGGAGGAACTAAAAAAATCTGGAACCACCTACTTCGAGTATGAATGTGCGTACAAGAACGAAAATTGTTTTTTCTTATTTTTTTGACAATAAACTTTTCTATATGTGAAATTTGGTTTCTGAAACTTTATCTGCGAATAAGAAAGGCCGAGTGGCCAATAGTAAGCCAAATATTCTTTAGGTTACATGTATTTAAAATATTTACGTAGGTACATCATGTGCTATGCAGAGATATGGCATTTTCTGTTGTCACTAAAATATGCTATTGGCTCATGTCAAGTTTAAGAATGTCACTTCTACCTAAACGCATTCAAAATGCACGTTTTTTAGTAATTTTTAGAGTGTCCAAACTTATTTATTGGTCACTTACGTTGGAAAAATAAAAAACATTCTTATAAAAATTTGAATATATATATTTATATAATGAGATTTTAGAAGGTCCTTGTGAAAAAATGGTGCCTCACTGTTGGTATGATAACTGCTCGAAATAGTAATGGGTCTGAAAAATTTGAAAAGATTATTGTAAGGAAGGCTACCTTTATTGCGTATGAAGCCATTTTTTTAAATTAAATAGCATGCCATTTTTATTATTATATACCTGGAATAATTGTATCGATTTATTAAAATGTGTTGTATATTTTTTCTACATAAGAAAAACTAATCATTGACCGAAGTTTTTCCCCAAGCGTGTATTTTTTTTTTTTAATTTTCTATCTATAATCAGAAAATTCGCTTTGAAAGTCCGACAAATATAGTTTAGTATCTACATATAATAAAAATTGAAATATTTTTAAGTACCTACTTACACAAAATATAATTTATTTTAATAACTTACTGTTTTGGAAAACAAATTCCTAAATACTAGGTACTCTTTTTTTATCCTCTGACAGCATAACCGCTTAAAGCCTGCGAGAGAATAGTATATTGTGCGACTAGTGAGAGAAGGAGAAGATTCCATGAGCGTGAAATTTGCCGCACTCGCTACGCTCGT
Source organism: Xanthostigma xanthostigma (assembly GCA_963575645.1). NCBI lineage: Eukaryota > Metazoa > Arthropoda > Insecta > Raphidioptera > Raphidiidae > Xanthostigma > Xanthostigma xanthostigma. The sequence continues at coordinate 23,880,567 of OY754468.1, forward strand.
GCGGTAAAACGCACGCGAGTGGAATATTCTCCTTCGATCAATGGTCGCACATAATACTTTATTCAACTAGCAGGAGTAATATGTAATCGGGGCCCTGATAAAAGAGGGAAAAATAATAAATCACTTCATTGATTGACGTACCCACCGTCAGTGTATGCACACAAGATTGCCATGACTTTCACTGAATTGCGATGCTGTTTTCATATATACAATACCGCCTACCACGTTCCTATTGGTCCAGAAGCTGCGTGCAGTTTTTTTTTCATTATTTCACGCTTGGGCTTGCTACTGAGTTTCTATTGGTCCAGAAAATTCATTATCACACTGTACGGCTTATTATTAGCACTCTACGCGTCAACATGAAGTAATTTATTATTTCTCCCGAGTTTAGCAGGGCCCCGAAATTACATATTACTCACGCGTGTTGAATAAATATATTTTATTATTGAACATTTTGACAGTAACCAATAATGAACAAACAATATATATGTACATATAAATGCTATGTAGAATTTGATAAACATGAATACGTGGGATGTGATTTTACATACAATGACAACACATTTATTTCATATTTTCCACCCTTTTCGAAAGACAAACATTATAATACCCAATTGTAAACAAGTCGTCGCTAACATAATGCCAACATCCCGAGGCTGTTGACGGACGCTCAACGCTCGTATCAACAGGGCGCCGCTGCGTACATTATAATATTATGTGAGTCTCGTTCACAATAGCCGTTATCTCCTTGTTTCCCGACTATTTCTCTAAAAGTCAGCGCATCTCCTTATTCGCTTTATTATTTTCGACTGTTGAAAGTTCGCACATATTTACCCGATGACCTAAAATTACAGAGATTCTCCATAGAATTCAGTTTGATTTTTTCTATTAGTATCGTTAAGTTATCGAAAGTTTGCAAAAATGTATATAGCTTAAAAAGAAAAGCTTTTTTTGGGAATAAAGAAATTTGGATATATTACCTCAAAATAATGTCTTTTAAAGAAGAAAAAACGGAATCGATTGAGCATAATATGCGCTATTCGGCATCAAATTCTAGAGTTATGGCCGTTCAAAATTTTTCAAAAATAAACTGGTTAATCATATCAAAATACCTATACATAATATTTTATTTTTATACCCATATTGCTATTTTAACAGCCCGAAAGTGGTACCATCTCACGCGACGTTCGTAAACTCTAACTAAATAGTTAACGTGGGGGACTAACGTTAACTATTTAGTTAAAGTTTACGAGCGTCGCGTGAGATGGTACCACTTTCGCTTACTTTTAGTGATAAAGTAATGATGTAGTTAAAGGCCGTATCTTTTTACTGCATTGAGTTATAAGTTAGAGTTTTTTACAGCAGTATGGAGGTTACAGACTTTAGTATTTGATATTAGTTTCGACTTGATAACTCAAGCCGTTCGGGAGAAAAAGGATTTTGACGGACAGACAGACGTATAACACAGCGATCCTGTATGGTACGAAATTATTATAAATGACAAGCAAATTGTTACAATTTTGACAGTGTGTGCCGCGGACTGTTTTTTTGAATACAGCGGGATCAATTTATTGGACAACCGCGTGTGTCGTGTTCTGTAGCTGTTTCACGGAACCTGTATGTTATTGTGAACGGCGACTTAGTAGAGACATGTAAAGAGTGTGACTTCTTCAGGGAGTGTTCGGGTCCGTAAATCGTTGGCACTGGCTGTCCAGCTCCAGTCGCCGACCGCCAGTTAAAGAGTCGAGCAGCGTTCATCGACTCTCGCATTCCAAAGATGTGACCTTATACGGACTTAGCGCATGCACACGACGACGGCACCACACTGCGGCCTTCTTGTACCAGCCATGACCAGCCAATAATAATAATAAGTTCTACCTCTCTGTGCTGCTGCTGATATGTTGTTTTGTCTTGTCTTCTTCTTATCGACCCTGCGTTGACTTGATTGTGGCTGGATTTCCCAGCACTGACGCTTTTATTAATTATTTGTCTGAATTTTAAATTGGCGATGTTTACATTCTGTAAATAAGTCAACACCTTTGAAGTAGTCTTTTGTACCGATTTGTTTGTAAATATCCACAGATGAATTCGGTGTAATAATAAGACGCTAGAGTCTAGACTTTTAATTGGGAGGTTTGTCGATACCAGCGTTGCCAGTTTTTTTTTTTTGCAAAGTCGGGATTTTGGAACTCTTTGAGTGAAAACAGCGGGATTCTCTCGTCGAAAGCGGGACATAGTAAAAAAACGTATATAATCAGAAGTTGTCAAATACCTATTTATTTTTTTATTTGAATTAAAATTACGTTTACGTGACAATAGATAGCAAAAATAGCCATAGAAAATGTATTTTAATAAAAATATAATATTTTAAATCAGATTTACCCTATCGTTAAATAGTTGAGTCTTATTCGTCGTCAGAATAAAAAATAAAAACAAAACAAATCAAAATCAAAAGTTTTATTCATTAGAAAAATATGGCGTTTCAAACAATAGTCTGTGGAGTGAGTGTTACAAATTGCAACTTACAATAAGAGAATAATTGTTTATAAGAATTACTTATTCATAATATTTCTGTGAAGATTTAACTTCTTTTAAAGTTATCCCCGAAAAGCGGGACTGAGCCTGTCCCGCGCGGGACATTTAATTTTGATTTAAAAATCGGGACGTCCCGCCAAAATCGGGACGTCTGGCAACGCTGGTCGATACCTATGTGGTTTGGGTTTTTTTCTTACTCCATCAGACAAGTGTCAAAGTATTCCCTCACTCGAAATTGGACGTATCATCTAAATTTACCTATCGCCAGGGCCATGATATGGTCAGGTAAAATTACAGTCTTTTTTTTGTCATTTGGTGTTACTTACGATTCACATTAATTATATTATCATGGTAGTACGAGTACCTACTATTCGTTATGTTACATAGTTAAATTGATTGAAGAACGCCTTAAAATAACTATAAGACAACAACCATGAAGGAAGGTTTTGGTTGAGGATCATAAATAAGCTTTACCAATGTTACGGTAGTGGCCAACGTTTCGAAAAATTTATTTTCATCTTCAGGGCCTATGAACATGTATATATGTTTATAATTTAGGTCGTATTATATCTAACAGTTGTAGTGGACAAAGAACCATGCTCAAACAATTTTTTTAATTAGAGCTACTATATAATAGTGAAAAACCTATTACATACCTCAAGCTGGTCAAAAGGTGGTCAATCTTATTATAAAAACTATTAAAAAAATTATTCAGTTTTTATAACTGTTTTTTGCGGTTGGTGTAGTTGCGTTTTCATTTCGATCTCACATTCTTCTCGTGAAGTCAACGCTTTCCCTCCTGCGCTTGAGCTTTCAACTGTCACATGCCCGCTCTCCGCCGCTACAAACTTATTGCACAAAGCACGATGACATGACCGACGTAGTTAACGCATTAGGCAATTCGAATTTGCGTCTTGTATTTGGTTGAGAATGAAGCGTAGATGTGAGAGCCGCACTTGATTTTGATGCTCAATATCTGATACATTGGACATCAGTAAGCCACGAAGACATCATCTTCCTTGCTTATGTCACTTCTTAACTGCCGAATAAATTGTCAATATTAATGTAGTCATATTATGGTGAAATAATTTATATATTTACTAACTAGCCGAGCCGGCTTCGTTTAGATTTGTAGATTTGTAGACATATTAGGTTGTCGCGGACTTTTTTAATGGAAAGCTTTTTACCCGACCTTTCTCCGAAATAACACCCCCCTGTAATAATGAGCATAATGAGATGTAGATATAAAACCATCCCACATATTTTGTCTCGGTATTAAAGAATCCGGCTAAGAGCACTGCACGTCGTGTGAGGTCAGCAGTTGAATGACTTGAAACTGGGTTTTTCACGGTAACATCAGCGCAGGCGCGGGATAAGAGGGAATATCGGTCTGCCTTGACAACACATTATGATTTTATGTAGGGAATTAATTAGTTAAATTTATTTTTTTGGGTATATACGTGTATACATTTAATTAATTAACTTTGCTTTAAAATTGTCAAATAAAACATAGCCTTTAGCACTTCCGGAATCGCATAAGACACATTTCAAAAAAAATTTCTTAAAAATTCGTGGAACTAGTTTTTGAGTTAAGGCCGCTGCACATGAGGCTAGAAACGCTGCTAGAAATGCTGCTAGGAGTTCTGCTAGCCGGTAGCTGGGTACGAAGCTGGAAATGACGTCACTGCGGACTGCCTTGCTAGCTCAGAAGATACGTTTTAAAATTAGAACAGGGGCTATTTTCCCTGCTAGATTTGTTGCTAGGTGTGAGCAAGATCCAATCAGGAAGCAGTATCTTCACGTGGGTACTTGAACACCCACATGGCGTCATTCTGCCAGACAACAGACACGTTTTGCTCTGTGTTAATATTCGAACTATCACTGCGCGCGCACCAGATCTATCTACAAAACACGCTTGAAAAATAATCTCGTGTGAAACGAGCACTTAACAGCAATTAAGAAAACCAGCGCTAGAAAACTAGTAGGCAAATCTAGCAAGGAATCTAGCAGCGTTTCTAGCCTCGTGTGCGGTGGCCTTTAAATACGTTTAAATAGACATACATTCAAAGAATTGTATAAGTATATTAGTATACATTTTATTTTTTAAATAACAATTATATAGATGATACTCACTAATTGCGAATACTGTACAGTCTTAAGGGAAAATATTGTCTTGCTTTTTAAGTACGTTCAACATTATACAAGGTATGACTAACAAAACTGATTCTTGGTTTTGCAACTAATAACATTAAGAACATCATTGTCGGATGATATCGATCGATTACTTTTATCCGTGTTATAAAATTTCCCCAAAACCTAAAAAGCCTCGCGTCGACAGAATTCAAAAACGTAAACGATAAGAACTCGGGTGACGTTTATGTAGTCAAAAAATTACTGAGAAAAGTAGCAATTGTGCTAATAATTTTAATTGTCTCACGTAGAAGTGTTGTTTGGTGATCGCACATACATAGGGTTAGAATAGCGAATTCTTGGGCCCGACGTGCTATTACGAGATGAGTTAACATTCAGATTCTAATACGATGAGAACTGACCAAGGAGGATGCGAAATAGCTGACACATCACTTCTGCAATTATTCTCGTATAATAATTTAGAAATATGCTTTCGATGTTGTCATTGTTATGAAAACAACTTGGATGCTTTTCTGCCAGTCCTCGTACATAATAATAAATTAATAATATTTTATTACGCCTTAATAAAATGATACAGACAAGACTAATGATATAATATAATTTTATAGAAGTCCAATTTTATGACTCTGGACATCCACGTCGGTGTAAAAATAAAACTTTGGATTTCTATGTTGTTTTTTATAAACTTCTTTTTTATAATTTCAGTGAAAATAGCAATTCAACAGTAACTCGTGCATGCACAAAGGTTAATAATATGGCTAATATATTTTAATTACATTAAACGGAACAATGAAGTCATTTTCTGTAAAGATTATAGAGCGCAGACTTTTCACAACGGATTGGCGTAGTTAAGACGTCATGCCTTTACAATTTAACTGTTACGGCAAATTGGTTTTTATTATCTTTAAGGTTATTTTGGAGTTGATAATAAAACTCGCCAGTAGTCGCCACGTTGATAGAATATGTTATACTATCCTTTACTCGCGGCTAAATTGTGACAAATCTTAACAACTTTTTAAAACTGTTAAACTTAATGCATTTATATAATTATCTAATATCTAGTCAAAATATAATCGAATGTAAAATTCACATAGTAATCCAGGACCATATGGGACATTTTCTCTAATGCGAGACATTTTCCGGGACACATATTGATGCGGGAGACGAGCCTTCAATGCGGGACTGTTCCAGAAAATCCGGGACAATTGGTCACAATATACAAGCCTGTAATTTTAATGGAGGTTTCGTAAGGTGCTGTAGACGTTTTGAAGTTTTCAAGTATAGTTTTATCAATTCAAATTAATTAATGAAAACTACACATAATTATAGTACACTAGATTGGTCCCGCAGGCACCCGACTGACAGTTCTTGCTATTGGATGCTGGTTGCAGGTGCTGATCTAATGTGCGCTACTCCGTTAAATAACATGGATTACGAACGGGCTTTTTTACTCCGAGTTATGCAAGTCTTGCAAAGAACCCCGCACAAACCTTATGGGATTTGGTTCTCGGTTAAATTGATCGAAAATGGTTTTATTTTATAGTTTAAAGGTTACTAAGAAAAAGTGTCCATGGGTACATAGTCCAAAAAGCAATAGTTTTTTAACTACAGATATTTTTAGCGAGATTTAAGATATAGGGATATCCATTGAATTCGCAAACATATTCAACATGTTCAACTTTTGTGCTTGTTTTTTAGAAATAGAAAAATAATCGAAAACTAGGTAATATTGGCAGGTGCACCTGTATAAAATAATAATGTAATATTCGGATTCAGCACACTTGAAAACAGATTTCTAGAGCTTAGGATTTTTAAGATTGTGAATTAATCAATATCTCTATATCTAAAATCTCGCTAAACATATCTGCAACTAAAAAATCTATTGGTTTTTAGGCTGTGTGCCCATGTACACTTTTTCTTAGTGATCTATAAACTATAAAATAATAGTATATTACACCACAAGGGCCGAAAGTGTGATATTTTGCCATGATGCCTTAGACGAAGCCGAAAGCATCATGAAGCGTAGAGTAAAGTATCACACCTTCGACCAATGTGGTGTATAGTATTTTTCTTCATACCTCGGTCGTAAGCACGCTTATTAAAATTACAGAAAAGCACAGATAAGTTCCAAGCAAGCTTTGAATTTCGACGTTAATACACAAATGCGATTATTAGCTAAAATGTTACAGGGTTGCTAAGGAAACAACATCTAAACAACAGTTGATTGATTGTTTTTGCTTTACGACCGCCCGAACGTACGAACTTTTCGTATTCGGGCGTGTAATCCCAGTAAATGATAGACTTTCTGCCTTACAATTGATGCCGAAAGTAGGCTCGTTTGATCGAGGTATGAAGAAAAACAATTTTCGATCAATTTTACTGAGAACCAAATCCCATACGGTTTGTGCGGGGTCCTTTATGCTTGACGATTGTGCGCGATCTTTAATAAATAGATAAATCCACCACTGGGTTCACCTTAAAAACCTGAACGAAATATGTACATAGATACACAGATTACAGTAAGGTAGATATAGATATAACATAGCTTTAGGTAGAGATAATAATGGTAAGTCAGATAGTACAATACGCTGAGCGGTGCTTACATCTTGTGCGCCCGTTGTATATTATACAATATGTAGGTCACAATCTTCAGCGTTCAGCTGTTGTTCCCAGGTTTTGTTCTCTGACTTATGTCAGGGCTGGGACAACAACTACATACTTTACTTTGTAAGTGCCACTTGCTGTAATGATATTTCGAGTGTGCCGTCCTAGAGGGACTCATTAAACGAGCTTTATTGCGGTGCAATGAAAATCTACATTGTAAAGTTACCCCAAATCTAAAAAATATATATATATATAATATATAAAATTGTAGACAACTTGTGTAAATCTAAAGCATACAGCGTACCAAATAGACAACTTATTGGTTCTAATATATCCTAATATTAAAATACGAATGTGAGTTTGTTTGTTTGTTAGGCTTCACGCGTAAACCGCTGAACAGATTTCGATAAAATTTGGCAAGGAGATAGATTGCATCCCGAGGAGGGACATAGGATACCTTTTGCCTCAAAAAAAACTGAAGGGAGTGCTATAGAGGATGAAAGTTTGTATGGGGAACCCATCATTTCTCAAATTAGGAATATGAAAATTCGTATTTAGGCTTTTGGTAAGAAATAAAGAATTACATATTTCAGCGTTTCTGCAAAAGCATCTCTCAAGAGTGTAAAATAAGGGATGATTTTAAAATTCACACGTAATATAATATAATATAGCATGCAAAAACTGCTGGCGAAAACATCAAAGTGTATAATAGTATATTACATCACAAGGGCCGAAAATTGAATTTTCGCCTCGGGCTCATGACGCGCAGGGCCGAGATTTCAACTTTTAAGGCCCGTGTGGTGTATACGATTTTTCTTCATATCCGCTCGAAAGTACGTACTTTCGTCAGCAGGGATGAAAGATTGACATTTACTCCCAGTGAGAACGGCGGGAGGAAAAAATTTCTCATGCGTATTTATACTCGTAACTAGGGTTACCGCTGTCATTTAATGTAATAAATAACAGGGAGTAAATGTCAAACTTTCGTCCCTGCTATAAGGGACGAAAGTACGTACTTTCGATCGAGGTATGAAGAAAACATTGTTTTTTAAAGTGGTACGGCTCCACTACTGTTGTCACTGTCCCCTATTCATCTCAGGCGTGCGGAGTCAGGGGTAGCAGCTAGTATATACATAAATGCGTCTAATTTTTAGTGGCTTTACAAAACGTAGTTTGCACGTTTTTAACAGCCTTCTTGCTTAATATTTTAATACTAAATTTGGAAAAAAACTGGTGAATCGATTTAAGTAAAGTTTACATGAGACCACCCTAAAGATGTTTCCTATTAAATAGAAAAAAGAATCATCAAAATCGATTTATATATAAAAAATATTTTTTTTAAATCAGTTAAAAACGACTGAACCGAGTAATGTCGAACATTTATTAAATCGTTAAACCCCTCGAAAAGTTATGGCTGAACAAACATTAAAAATAATATATATTCGTGACGAATTGATGACCTTCCCTTTTTAAAGTTGGTTAGAAATTAAAGATAATTAAAATATATAACAAGAACAAAAATGAGCAATTAAAATATTTTATGATGACGTTTGTAAAAATGGTGCTTTTTTCAGATCATTTACAATATCTAAACGATAAAGTTATGTTAACATCAATGAAGAAGCACTAGAAAAAATATACGTATACATGCAGTTTACCTACACAAACAATGGCAATCGGCCTTTATTTGAGTATATAGTGGTCCGGTCCGGCATCGCCCGAATTTGTAGATTACCACCGTTTTTTCGTCGACCTACCTTGCAAAATTGGTCTCCACGAAAAGCACCTTTATTTTTTTAACGCGATAATATATAGCCTATATCCATCCTGAACGTCCATTCTAAATATTTATGATAGCTGCTACCCGCGGTTCCGCACGCGATTGAAATGAAACATGTCAGCGACAACCGTATTGTAGTACCACTTAAAAATACAATGTTTATACACTTTGATTTTATTTCACCGCTTTGGAGTTGTTTTTTTGAGACAAACAGTAGCCTATGTCCATCCTCAGGATGCAATCTATCTCCTTGCCAAATTTTATCGAAATCTGTTCAGCGGTTTACGCGTGAAAGCCTAACAAACAAATAAACTCACAATATAATATTAGTTAGGATGTACCTATTACGTTGATATGTCACATAGATGCATTTTGTATCTTAACTTGATCAAAAAAATTATTATTAATATTATTATTATTATTGGTGAAGACATTTTTGAAATCGGGTAAGTAGTTTCAGAAATAACCTCCTACACCCAAACTTGCAAACTTTACTTCTTTATAATTATATTATTATTATATTAGTACTAGCGGTCCGGTCCGGCTTCGCCCGGATTTGTGGATTACGTATTAAACATTGACATTATTATGAGGTCTCGGACTTTTTTTACAGAATTATAGCGGACTCGGTAAAACAATGATACACAAAAAACTAAACACATGCGTTGTTTTTACGTCGTATTGTTTGTCTATGAAGCACATGTGACGTGGAATTAATTGTAGCTATCCGATTTGTTGTTGAACTAATAGCTTTGAGCCAATTTCTAACAGATATCGTTATTTGGTACTAAATCAGGATACCTAGCTTCCTATGCCTGCTGTGTTTTGGAATGAAACGTTTTCTGGTGCACGCGAGATAATGGCGTTGCTATCACTACCTGGTAAAATTTCGGTTCTTTCCACCTGTGTGCATTACCCAGTTGCTGACGCCATTTTGTTTCATGCGACGGATATTGGTCCACCGCTAGGCTGGTTCTCCTTATTATGACTTCGTGGTTTACATTGTCAGAGAAGAGAGACTGTGTAGAAGTTTATTTGTAATGGAACAGTGTGGCCGGAAATTTTAGTTTGTCTTGTTTCTGTTAGATGACAGAACGATTGGGGTTAAGTGTCGGTGTACAGATGTCGCTATTGTTTCTTATGTAAATTAGCTCAGAAGCAAACAAACAGGTTTTTTGAGAAAATACCGTAATTTTCTACAAAATATTTAACAAAAACTATCCTATAGCGTAAGTTGCACCAAGCAAGACACATTTACAAAATTTCATTAAGATCTGTTCAGTGGTTTCGGAGATTAGTGCGGCCAAAATTGTGACACGGGAATTTTATATATATAGATAGATAGATAATGTGCATAGAACGTTTTGTGCAATCTTAATGTTTAAAATAATCTTTTAGTGAATTTTATAAACTAGGAATGATACAATTCCATATAAGTAGTAAATTATTACACTATCAGTTTTAGGTGTTCTGTTATTTTTCTGTCTTAAAAGTTTCAACAATAAAGTGTAAAATAATCATATTTACTCCTTTTGTTGTTTCCGTAATGTTGCCATTATTTTTACTAGTTTATGGCCATTGAATGAAGACAATTTTGAAACCGTATCAGTTATTTGGAGCCAACTGCAAGACATAAAATCTGTGTCTCCAAGACGAGACTTCTTGTAAGTTAAGTCGAATTTTTTGTATTAATTTGATATAAAACATCTACTGACACGTTTGGTTGGGAGTGAGACAGTGCAATTGGCGCGACTTTTATGGGAGGACCTTACGTTTGTGTGCGTTGGATTAAATATGGCTTTAGTTGAAGGCGACATCTAGATAACAGTAAAATTTTGGTACTAGTTTGCTTGCTTTGTGTATGCGTTGGATTATAACTTGACTTTTGTTAAAGGCGACAACTATATAACAGCTAAATTTTGGTACTAGTTTGCTTGCTTTGTGTATGCGTTCGATTATAATTGGACTTTTGTTAAAGGCGACAACTGCATGACAGCAAAGTTTAGTGACAGGACGATATTTAGTTACTAGAATATCGTTAGTTGACAGGGCAAAATTTAGTTCCTAGAATTTCGTTAGTTGACAGGGCGAAATTTAGTTACTAGAATTTCGCGTATGTTTCACATCTGCCTATGTCTTTTTTTAATCTTGTTTTGTGTAACATAGCCTAAAAACATTTTATCTCCACATAAACTCTTGCAAAACATATTCTTAACCTTTCAGTTGGTAAGTCTGCAATGTATTTCATTGGAACAAAATGACAGACTACTCATAACTGTCTATTGTCGTGTTCATATCGAATATCAAACATTTAATGTGACAAGGAATTGGACCATTGAAATGAAGGAACACTCTTTTAGACATAAATTCGTTCCAACCTCTAATGTGCGGACAAAATTAATTTTGGTTCATTAATGCCTGACACACTAAGAAGCAATTTTTAATTACGCCCTCCTCCGATCGGCCAATCGACGCTGGTGAACGGAAAAATGTTTAGTTACTCCTGCGCTAAACTGTCGGCCGACTAATAGATTGTCTGTCAGCGCCAAGCCTAAAGAATCCTGACCCGCACATTTCGTTCCGATCCGATCAGCTTGTGTGCAGCTGACTTTAATGGTGTATACTTTTATAGCCAATTAGTTGAAAACCATTTTAAATGGAATTGAAGTGAATGAATTAACAATTTTCATAACAATATTGTAAACATTTTCGCTCTGAAGGCAATCCTTATTTAAATGTCAAAGGAATCAAAGAGAAATTCCAATACACATAATTTGTTATACAAAACGACTGCTCATAATGTAAGTGAACTAATGACGTAACAACAAATGTCGACTTGTGCTTTTGAAATAAAATCCGCACAAAATGAGAGAGAAACAGAATAACAAAAAAATAAAAAGAAACAATCGCAACACTCACACAAGCCATCCAACCGAAGCAAATCAGTGAGAACAGAGAGAGAGAGAGAGAGAGGATTGTAAGCTAACTATGATATTTTATTATTAAGTATTGTGTGCCTGCATTTTACAAACAGTTACTACAAAAATCAAACATTTAATGATTAATTTAGATTAAAATGCTGGAATTTAACAATGGCTTTAACGGCGAAAAATTATCCTCCCCAGAGCATCGAGAACTAACGACTTAGTACTAGTGATGTGCCGGATCGTTAAAAATGTATACCCGCGGATACGGATCTGAATACGGATTTTTGGTTTCAAGATCCGCGGATACGGATACGGATCTTAACTTTTTTAGAGTACAAGGCGGTAAATATTGCACATCGACATTTGGAAAGAGACTATCTGTTATGGGAAAAAGTTATTGACCTCTTTAAGAGTTAACTCTCATAACAGATTGTCTCTTTCCAAAGATTGGTTTGCAATATCTCATTATAAAGATAGTTGATTTAGTACCTTTGAGTTATGTACTATTAATATGGTACTCACTACGATAACTGTTTGCAATATAAAGGTGCCAAATACGAAAAAAATAAAAAATAATCTAAATAGAATTTAACAGGTTTTCATTATTACCTAATCGCCTATATACAGTTGGTTTTTTAAAAACCGAACACCCTTTTATTTCTTAGAGGAAGGGTTTTTGAAAATAAAGTTTCGGACAAAGTGACAGGGAATCAAGGGGGAAGAACAGTGATGTAGTTTTTTTTTTCGTTTGGGGGAGGTGTCTCCAAAATATCAAGGTCACCTACACTTTCTTAAATACGACACTGTATTTTTTATCTAGGATTATTGTTCTTTGGGTCAAAGAGATCAACTCTTGTACAAAACATTTTTGGATTTGATGCCATCGTGAACCGCTGTTTGATTCTCAATTCATCCCGTTTCCTATTTTAATGGATTGTGTGAGTCGGAAAAACCCCTGAAAAAATTTTCCGACTCACACAATCTACTAAAATAGGAAACGGGATGAATTTTAGTGGATTGTGTGAAAAACCCCTGAAAAACATTTTTCAGGGGTTTTTCCGACTCACACAATCCATTAAAATAGGAAACGGGATGAATTGAGAATCAAACAGCGGTTCACGATGGCATCAAATCCAAAAATGTTTGGTACAAGAGTTAATCTCTTTGATCCAAAGAACAATAATCCTATATGAAAATTAATAAGGTAAAAGATCCGTAAAGGATCCACCAAAAACTAACGGATACGGATACGGATCTTTCTTCTCCTTCGGATATCCGCGGATACGGATACGAATATCCGACACATCACTACTTAGTACGTACTAAGACACGGCAGAAGTGAAACTTCTTGACTACTTTGCTCGCCCTATCCATAGATGACAGTGCCAGCCAAACGCGTTGTGTAGTTCACAGATAATGCGCTCTATCTGCTCGTTTGTTATCTATTTGTCTCAGTCATGTCGCTTTATATTCAGCCTAAAAACTAGCCCTGACTGAGTTTATGGCAGAGTAAAGACCATTTTATTAAAAAAAATGTCGCTGTTCGTTTCGGCGTCGCACGAATTTACCCTTTATTATATGGGATGACAGGGCAGAATGCAGTTCAAAAAAAGACTAATGCTGAATTGCAGAATGGATTGTCAGAAAATTTGATTTGACAATGACCTTAGATTGTTATCATATAATTACAGTTTCCATAAATCAGAAGCAGTCTAATGTCGTATTCAAACTCCATGTCATCTCGAACATAATTTTGTACTCACCTAAAAACAAATGCTTGTTTTACGTGGAAAAAGATCGCTTTTCAAGCCAAGTTTTGATAAAAATGCGTAGATAAACGTTGTTTCTAAGTGAAAACTGTTCAAAAAACGATATTAAATGCATGAATTCACAGTGTAAGGAACAAATCGTCTCAATCGATCAATTATTTTTCGAGCAGGATCAATTTAAAGCTCTAAATGGAGAAATATATATGCTCACAATATAAGGTCATTGTCAAATCGGATTTTTTTACAATCTTTTGTGCAGCCCAACATTACAGTTAAAACGTTTTAGTAAAAACTTTATGATATTTTTGATGCATTTTCCCTTAAACTATTTCAATAGTAGAATCTGAATTTGAATAATCATTTCCTTCCTCTCTTACCATAGAAATTTTACTAAGGTGTTGTAACTAGTGATGTGCCGGATATCCGTATCCGCGGATATCCGAGGGAGAAGAAAGATCCGTATCTGTTAGTTTTTGGCGGATCTTTTACCTTATTAATTTTCAATTCATAGGTGAAATTTTATATATATAGGTGATTAGGTAATAATGAAAACCTGTTAAATTCCGTTCAGATTATTTTTTATTTTTTTAAATTGTATTTGGCACCTTTATATTGCAAACATTTATCGTAGTGAGTACCATAATAATAGTACATAACTCAAAGGTACTAAATCAACTATCTTTATAATGAGATATTGCACATCGATCTTTGGAAAGAGACAATTTGTTATGAGAGTTAACTCTTAAAGAGGTCAATAACTTTTTCCCATAACAGATAGTCTCTTTCCAAAGGTCGATGTGCAATATTGACCGCCGCGTACTCTAAAACAGTTAAGATCCGTATCCGTATCCGCGGATCTTGAAACCAAAAATCCGTATTCAGATCCGTATCCGCGGATATACATTTTTAACGATCCGGCACATCACTAAAGTTGTAACACAAATTGTCTTTTTGAACGTTAATATCAACTCTTTATTTATTACACACGATGTTTTCGGTTTACGTATTTACTTATTCGATCCTTAAAAGGTAAAAAAGAACCCTGATACGATCACTTCGCTGTCTGTCTGTCAAGATCCTTTTTCTGAGGAACGCGTAAGGTATCAAATTGAAATTTATATATCAAATACTCAGGTCAGCAATCCCTTGGAACTGTGAAAAAATCAAACTTCTAAGTCAACGCAATTAAAAGATACGGCCGTTTATGCCGCATACTTTGACACTCGCAAGGGATACAAAACCTATAGGGTACTTGTTGACCTAGAATCATGAAATTTGACAAGAAGCAATATCTTATATCAGTAGTAAAGGGAAAAATCCGAAAACCGTAAATTTGTAGTCACAACACAAAAAAAATATTTTTTTTATACTGACTCACTTATCAAAACCTGTAATATTTCCCGTTGAACTAGAATCTTGTTTGGTACGAAAGAAAGTTGCATAGCACGTGTAAGGAAAAAATCTGAAAATCATAAATTTCTGATTCTATCTATAAAATGATTACATGACAAATTTATTTTTGGTGAAGTAACGGTATGGTACCCTCAGGGCGCGAGTTCTACTCGCACTTGTCCGTCTTTTTTACACGCTTTATATTAACTTCACCTGTAAGTTTGTATGTATGTATGTTTGTTTGTTTGTAACCTTCGTTTGGACTACAGCAAGTGGTTTATTACTGTAGTATAATATGCCAGCACTGTAACTACAGTGGTTAGCCGTGCGGTCTAAGGCACGGGTCTTCGCTGACGTCAACTCTCGGAATCACGGGTCGTGGGTTCTAATCCCGTCCACGCCGAAAAAAAATTGTTTTTTTTCGGCAAATTTTTGACAATAAATCGAACTAAAAAGTGGAAAATAAATCGAACTAAAAAGTGGATAATAAATATAGTTTAAAAAAAACTTAAAAACACGCTTTATAACGAACTAAAAAGTAAAAAATATTTTTTTTAAAATAAGCTTAAAACAATGAATAAAAAATACTAGTATTATTGTGAAAAAGGCGTAGGGCGCTTTGTTCCACATTTTCGTACATCGAGCGCCCCACAATAATACTAGTATTTTTTATTCGCTATTGTTTTAAGCTTATTTTAAAAAAAAATATTTTCTACTTTTTAGTTCGATATAAAGCGTGTTTTTTAGTTTTTTTTTTTAACTATATTTTTAATACGTTAATTAACTTCATGAAAGTTTCTGAGTTAGTCCAATGGAACTATATTATTTAGATATTCTTACATATAGATGCTTTACTGGCTATCGAAATGGGTAAATGTCATCCACCTTTGAGAGTAGTGTATCTCTTAGAAATGATTCGTTCAGAATAGAAATACATCTTCAGATTGAGTCAAAACATGCCGTTTTTATCAACTGTCAGGGGTCTAACGCAGTCACGCCGTAATAAAAGTCAGTGACGTTAAATACTTTTATTTTAAGCTTACTCCTGTAAACTTAATTTTCAGTATCAACTAACAATGTACCAAGTTTTATCAACATTCTAGAAACACATTCGCTTGTTTACTTAGGTATCATACAAAATGCTTGAAAAAACTCAAGAAAATCAAATCCAGTTACGGTTTAGCATATTATATTCAATTAAGGTTGAAACCATACATCGATGCCAGTAAACTTATTTAAATTTTAGTATTTTTAGTTCGAAACTTTAAGAGTTTGTAGGTATCATTATTTCAAAAATCTAAATGATTGAACTTCAATAGAAAGCACATTTATTTTTTTTTAACCTCAACAGCTATAATTTATTTGGGTTTGTACTGCAAAATCATGTTTTCAATTTATTATTTTTTGAATAAATTTTTAAAATCCAAATGATCCTTTTACCAGTTCTCGTTTTAGAATAGAAGGATGGAGCTGTGGGCTTGTAATAAAGAAGAGTTTTTAATGTATTAATTGTAATTTAGTATGACACATTATATACCTTTGTGAGGTGTACGGAATAAATCTGTTTATTATTATAGAATCGCCATATAAACAACGCTATTTCTACACGCTCGGTTTTCTCAACCCCCACAATATTAAAAATGTATCTTCAGGATCTACCGTGAAAAATGTTTAATCATAAAAAGCACCAAGTAGCGTATCCGCTTTTTATATTTTTGTTATATGTATTTTTAATCGGATAAAAATAATGCAAATAGTCAATTAATTGTTAATGATCAGTTCACAAATAAACGACCGTATCTGTAAGTACAACATACTTGTTTATATTTGAATAGCAAAGTGTTTTTGTAATTAAATAGGTTATTAAACTTACAAAATTATAATAATGACTGATAACTATTCTCAAATATTGTTTTCTACTTCTACGAATTTAATGTTAATAATATAATAAATTGATACTTTTATTGTAATCAAGAGCTACGAAGTGTCTCTGATAAATAAAAATAATAAAGTGTAAACATTAAGTAAATTTAATACAAAATTTGATAATTTAATTTCGCAATAACGTTAACTATAGCTGTGAGTAAAATACTGATAATAGGTAATTAACAATAAAATATTCTAATATTCGGCAGTTAATGAAGCCGCCATCTTCTGTTTTTAAAGTGCAATTGGGGCGTAGTAATTCATATTTTCAATTTATTATTATTTTTGTAATTAAATAATACCTAAATTTATATTTGTCACAACGACAAATTTTTTTGATTTTCAATTTATTATTAATAATAAATTGAAAAATCAATTAAAGTTTTGCGACTAATATAAATTTTGCGTTGATATTCATTTTAGACGCAAACTTGAAGAAAAAAATTGTGCAACTATAAGCGTTGATTCCAAATTTTAAAATAATAAAAAACGTTTTTATATTAATAATTTCAACAAAATTAAACTGTTGTTGTATTTATGGAATAATACGTGAATTTTATTATAAAACTCAAACAAATACAAAGATAAAATTTTATCAGCCGTCAGTGAATTATTTAAATGTCCGGTCCCTTTAAACTTTAAAGGCAAGATAGAAAGCATAACGATTCCGTTTTAACGAAACAAGAGATTCGACTCTCGTTAAAAACGAATAACAATCTGTTCGTGCACAGTCGTATAATTTCGTGAGAATCGTTTAACGAACGGCTATACGAGCTATAGTAACGAACGCCCCACCCCGAACGACACGTAGACAGTCAACTGTTCGGCGCGTACCCCTCTCCGCATAATATTTGTCTGGCTGTGCCGATGTTACATACCCAGTCGGTAGTTGACACGTAAAAGTCGATATGTAATGTGACCTAAGTGAAACATCGTTAAAACTAACGATAATTTTATTTGTTTACGTTATAAGACATTATTATTGAATATAAATACAGTGCATTTTTGTGACTCTGTGCTTTTTATAAGAAATGTGAAATAAACGTTTTAAATTTGAAACACTTTTTGTTAATTACATAAGCGTATTATAATTGTGTTACCTAATGGAATCAAGTGGTGCTTCTACTAGCTGTTGTTTTTATCAATAAAATAATAGTGTTAAAATGTTATAGTAGATGTGATGTACATTTTGCCGTTACCATTTCGTAAGTAGGCTGTGTACAGCCATTTTGTTTTATATATCGTCAGTCGCATATGGATGTACCTCTGCATTACTTGCATACGTGTGAGTATACCGGGTGTTTGTTTTGATATCTTGCAATTTTGACAGTTCATAATTTATACACATTTAACAATGTTATTTGAACAATTGCATCGGATGTTTACGTATTTTATGTTAATTTTCAATGTCAAGCGCAAATGATTTAAAAAAGTCGTTGCAACACATACTAATTGGATGAGAGTCAACATCTTTCGAAATATGCATAGTTATTTTATGCGCATTTGTTATTTTAATTATTATATTTACACATTGGAAGAAAATCAACAGTATATTAAATTTTTAACTGTAGTTTCAATGACGACACAAATTTCAGTTTGACGTCATAAAGGTTAAAACATCGAAAGACCATATTAAGTAAATGTTAATTTGACATGGTGTTGTAAATAACAGTCAGGAGCGTCTTGAATAATAATAATTACTATTACCTATATGGTCTATATTGAGCAGAAAATTGTTACTCGTTTAACGGCGCAACGCTTGAAATTTGTTTACCGTTATTATGCGACTATAGTTCTCCGACTTATGAAATATGTCACGTTTTCCGCATTAGTAACACCAACGGTGATGCAGTAATAGTGAGATCAAAGTTTCAAAATATAGATTATAGACGCTCGACAACAGAAATGTGTTAATATTCTTAAGATTTTTGCATTAACTTATATATAAAAAAGAAAACAAATTTAACAGTTAGCGCTTTCCTTACGCTAATCCAGAGTTTATAATCAATATTGTTTGTAATGTGTACTTTATTATCTGTTGTAATGTATATAGTGACGTCAAAGAATTAATGACGTGGCTTTGATTAAACAAAACACTCGGTATGCTTTTTCCATTGTTGAGTGTGATCTTGTACTGCGAGCAGCAATTGTGTGCATATAGTACATAATATTATGGGCAGCCGGTTCGACTCAGTTCAGAGGAAAGGCAGTTACAGTGCACGGCGGTGGTTTTTAGGTCATTAGCAGGAATGCCAAGCATTCGCACTTTGAACGGGATCGCGTCGCCGCCAGCCAACTAAAATGCGCTTTCCTGGACCAATTCCATATTATGTTATTGTCATTTATTATTTCTCGACTATTTACGCCTGCTGACGTGACAGACTTTAATGAATGCAATGTGCCACACTGTATAAAACGTACTTTTTATATTAGTAGAATACAAATATCAAAGAGTGATAAGAAAATGATGATAAAAAAGTTATATATTTTTTTAAACTTTAACACCATGTAGCTCAAAATATAATAAGTTTAGGACATATGCTGATATTAACTTTTCTTCTTAAAATCACCCAAGGATTCACACTCTTTAAGTATCTGCACTCAATTAATAAACAACCTATATAATTGAGACAGTTGTTAAAATAAATCAGAAGAAAAACCTTGCTCGTGAATATTTAGGATTGTATTTTTTTATATCAATTTCAAACAATTTAGTATGAAGTCAAAATTTTTACTCTATATACTATCAATAGCCAACAGTTTCATATGTAGTCGCTATAATATATCAGACTAGTTTTGAGTTGCATTTTTGTTTCATTTCGAGTAAATTTCAGTTGTCAATTCAGTTATTCAATTGCCTTATAGCAATAATTAAATCTAAATATTATATTCGCTTAATTTTATCGAAGCATACGAATTTTTGTGTGACACACTGTATAGTTATTTATATAATGTAGTATGCGTTAATTAGTAAAACAAACATTGATCCTTATTCGGAGGTGTCATGGCCATACTAAGAGTTAAGGCTAGACTTAATCAGTAAACAATATATACAACTTACACAATATATTTTATTAGCCTGAACTGTATTGTTTCATTAATAATACGAAGTTCACACCATCGCACCGGCACAAAGTTGTCAGTATTATTAAATAATAAAGCCGGCAAAATAGTGTACAATTTTGTAGACACGCAGGTACTAGGCGCACTCTCTTGAGTCTAGGCAACTTAATTTCTACAGTATTTATCCAAAGAGTGTATAGTTTCCATTTCATAGTGTCAGTTGATACTTTTACCAAGTTTTAGATTAGAATAAACTTTTATCAGAACCGACCTTAAGGCGATCAAAGACGTGGTTACGTTATCCCTGATAGTTGACTGAGGTTATAATAATCAGTGACAGGTCTCTCCTGTCAGTGATAAACTATGATAAAGACTGCATATTTTGAATGCTTAGATGTTTTTTTGTGCGGACATGCTGCAGTTTTACCTTTATAACAAATTAGCAAACGCACTGGTCATTCTTAAGGTATTTTAAAATGAGTCATAGTTCAGGTGAAACTACTACTTTACCTACATAGAATTGGGATCGAATAGTACGTTACACAATGAAATATATAATAAATAATAATGTTGAGTCTTTCCAAAGATTTATATTTCACTACATTCCAAATCGTGATATCGCTTGTGATTTTTTTAAAAACAATAGGCTCCAAATGTCGAGAGTTGTCCCGGCATAACATTTTCAACTAACCTCATTCTTTCGCTGTTCTTATTTTCATGTCTATTTCGCATAAAATAATGTCTTTCATTCATAATTCTCTCCTTCTACGAAATATCTGTGAGAAGGTATTTGCCCACTGTTAAAGAGAAACTGATTTTACATTTAGTCCTTTCATGGCGCCATATTGATTACATAACAATTAGCCAACTCCCGAATATGGCATCCAAATACTTGACTCTAAATGTATGTGGTGCTGGGAAAATTGTAGTTCACGTGCCGGAAAACTGGAAATTTTCTTCCAGATTTGTATAGCCAGTAGCCACCGTCTTTATCTATACTACCATGTAAAAATCTTCGTATGTATGTAGGTATGTTTGATTTAACTTAAAAACTATTTGACAACAACTATTTTTTAAATGTTTCTTATAATTCCAGAAACACAATAGATTATGTTTTATTTCACTATTTATCGCAAGGTTAATCAATTTAATTTCTTTTTCGGCATATACTTTTCTAGAAACATAAAATCGTAACATGGTGCAGTATGTTCACAGCAGACTTCTCCCATTACCACTGCAGTCAAGGCCGACCAGTATCCCGCTTTCTCCCGCGACTGTGTTATCTGTGAAATAGTCAGTGCAGTTGCAAGGCATTCGACATTCGGCTTCCGATTTCGCATGACGGTAGAGTATATAGGTACAAGCTCCTAATACGTGGGCTGGTATTAGGCTATCTCATTAATCCATAATCAGGGGGCTCTTATTCTGGGGAAAACATGTATTAATTAACAATGCCGGATTATATCAAGTGCCGCCTATACGCTAAAACAGGCTTGCCGCCCACTTAAGGCTAGCGTTTTCCCGACTTTCAAATCATTCCATCATTCTGCATATATTTGCTTTAGTAGCCCGCAAATACACCAGGTTTGAACTAGGTTCTCATTTATCCTACCAAGACTCATGTTCGAGGGAAAACGTTGCCTCCCGCCCCTGATAACGTGCTATGTACCTATATTAATATTATTCAGTTAGTAATATCTGATTACGATTGGAGGTTCAAGACATACCGTCATTTCGTTAGTTAGAAATCATTTAATTTTTTTTTGCGACCGTCCCTGCCGCCCCTCCGACGAGTGCCGCCCTACGCTTCAGCGTAGTTAGCGTGTAAGTTAATCCGGCACTGTTAATTAAAAAGAGGCCGCTCCAGGAAAATATTCAATAGGCAATCTACCGGGCTGCTATTCTGTTATAAAATCCACCAATGTATCGATTATGTAGTGGTTTTACCTGGTCACACTAATAAATGACCAAAAAAAAAGAAAAACATGAAATCCGTAAGAAAGAAATTCGGTACATATTTGAAATTTTTAACCCATGAATTGTTTTATGGCTTAAAATAAATACCGGAAGGGATATGTCAGTCATACAGGGACTAACGTTATGTCATTATCTGTCAGGACACAATAAGGCAATTAGATGTAAGCATATACACACACTCGGGCATGCAGCAATACCACGCCACCCCACCACTAGTGGTCTACACTCAACCTCCGCATGATGGATGTGTCGGGGTGTCTAGACGATACTACATTCAAAGTTCAACCCCCGAGATATTAGTACATTGTACATGGTTCTATTACACGGTGCAGTTCTACGTACGCTCACAGACTAGCTTTCTGTATTATATACCAGTCTTTACCCGCTGCTCCATCGTATTAATATAGTTGTTTTTGACAGAACTTTTATATTAATCCGGTCGAAGCCGGATTAAACATATCCCTATTGGAATTTTACAGAAAAAATCATAAACACAGTACATTTTACGTGCTGTTAATATTACTAGTAATATCAACATTTTACTAGTATATATAATATATGAAAAATGACGGATTCGACATTACATTTGACATAAATTCCGCCCATATATGTCAAACAGAGTACCTACTTTAAGAGACATCTATTTTTACACGGTTCCAATCGTATTTTTAATCCAAAAATAGACTTTTTACGTCAAATTAGAGCTACTGGTTTCGTGTTAAAGCGCTACGGGCCAAATTTTTATTTTTTTTTTGTCCAGGTCACAGCGTTCCTCTCTAAATATATGATGATTTTACAATAAAATTAAGAGATAGTTTTTAGAAAAAACATTCCTTTCTAAGTGTTTAAGTTCACAATTTCGTCATGACATTTTTTTGAGAGATATAAATAACCTTCTTTTGATCTCGGGGTCGTCCATAAACAATTATTCTAGGAATGTTTTTGTTTGGATTCTGTTTATATATTTATGAAAACAATTACTTGGAAATAATCTCTTATTAATGAGTCATTTAGATTGAAATTAATAATGTATAAAAATTGCATAAGTTCTATTTTTTATGTAGTTATCAAATATCATTTTCAATTCAGTTCAGTTACGATAATTAATCAGCAAGCGTATATTGTCAGAATCGTACATTGAAGACAGTGCTTCTTATAGGTAAACTAGCTTTTGCTATTAGCCAAGTACGGTCCCGGGATTTTCGGGGCCAGAAAACGGCCGGGATCCCGAGATTCGGGATCCCGGGATTGTATTCTCTAATCACAGCTAATAGGTCTTTTGGATTAATGCATAATATGTTAATGTTGTCCTCTGATTTAATGGCGTCAAACAACCGACTACTGTCCATTCTACTGACACATCGCTGCTCTCCGTACAAATCATAATATGTTAAGAATTTATAATTTATTATTTACAGATGTCTTCTGGCAAATTGTTTATTTCGATTTGGCCACAAGGCAAAATCGCTTATGTCGAACTAATATCGTTTGAGTTATCCAGCACAGAAGTAGATGATTCAGTTTTACATTTTTCACGACGATCATCTATGCCTTCAATAAATATTTTCCAGCTTTTACGAGCGTCAGAACGTCGAGTCAAAGATTCAACCCACAAACGCACATTTGAAAATTTAACCGACTCGGACTTCACATTGTTTTGGCGAGTTCAGATAAATTTAAAAATGCACGTTAATTATTTTCTTTCGAATCGTTGTTTGTGACACTCGTACAAGTAGGAAGGAGAGGTTGGCCGTGCTGTCTCTTCTGATTGCCACGGAAAACAATCGGTTTGAAAATTGAAGAACAGTTTACATTTGTGTAGAGACGAAATGCAAAACTAGTAAAAAATACATATTAAACACGTTTTATATAATTTACACTTACGAGCTTAATTTTATAAGTATTGTTTTGCACAGCACAGTGGCCACGTTAGACAAAAGTCTGACGAACCCCAGTGTCGTGCTGAAAAAATATTACAAAATAAAGTTCTTTAAGTGGGTATGAAATTTATTTTACAACGTATTCATTTACATCAAGTAACGAACTATTTTAATGTATTTAGAAAATGTTTCTGAAGATACGAAATAAATTACAGAAAATTCGACATAATCGCAATTGCCTTTTGGCCAGATAAATATATACTATGTAGTATGTATTTGTGTTTATTGTATGATAGTTATCCATCTGCGCCAACCTTGGTTTTTACAATATGGTAAACATATCTATCTCTGTGTACAAGTGGATGTGTTTTTTTCTCTTTAACAGTCTTTTAACAACATGTTATTAAGAATGTTAAACGACCGCTGTTAGAATAATATAGTTTTTATCGCGCTTAATATTATATCATCTATGTGCGATATTACATAAATGCCAAACACACACACACATACATACATACTGACACATTTACACTGTTGATAAATTGCAGTTAATCGCCTATTTTCTTTTCCGGTTTGGAATTTTGTTGTATTTTTATGAAAACAGTTAGAGATGTTCCTTTATCATTGCTTTAAAAGGCGTATTTTTAGCATTTAGACGAAATATTCTCTCATAAATAAATCGTTACTATAAAGTCGGTTTTTGTTGCTTTAATAACGGTGAAATTTCGTTACAACAGAAAATATGTCGGTGCTATTGAATCTTCACTGTAAAATTATAAATTTTGAAATACCTACATCTTCTTTTTTTGGTGAAATTATCAGTGCTAGGCACTAGCTATCATAGACGGTGTAGGCTCTTGCGCAATAGCGTCGAATTCATCAGGAAATTTCGAGAATTATAAAAAAGAGCTTAAAATTCCGACTACAGTCGAATTATTTCGTTTTCAACACCATCTATTTTCAACTGATTTTACTCACGTATTTTCAAGTTTTTAGTCCCTACTTCTCACGCAAAATGTTTCCTCCTTGCGCGTGTCGTTACGTTAGACAACGTATAACCTCAATTTAATAAAAGCTATTTTCTGATTGATCTAAGGCTACCACGAAGTGAGAATGAAGGAGAAGTTGAAAATACATGAGTTTTAATATATATGTTACGGCTAAAGGTAGGAGTGAACATAAACTTAAGATTAGCCGGCTAAACTTAGGTTTATCTTTAGCTGCTCTCGAAGATAAACCTAAGTTTAGCCGGCTAATCTTAAGTTTATGTTCACACCTACCTTTAGCCGTAACATATATATTATGAGAGATCATGTACTCAGTTTATCGATAAAATCATGCAACTGACGTAAAATTATAGTTTAGTTATGTATAGTTGCATTTTTTGTACAATTGAAAATGCGTAACAAAATATTTCAGAAGCGAAATGATAAAAATGTGTACCGTAAATTTTTGGTATACGTTCCATGTTTATCTTCTGAGAGCACGTTTAGAATGAACTGCGCAGTGTTCCACTTAAGCATCAGTATGATATACAGTTAGTGAAAATTACTGTTGCACATTAGATATATGTTCCATTATGCTAGCTGCTCGCAAAGAGCGAATTGTCAGAAAGATTGATATATTGGCACAGTTCATGATTTGATATTGGTCGCAGAGCACTATCTCTAAATACCGACTGTCTGTTCAAAGATTAACCAAAACTCAAATTGCGAAAAATCTACCCACTATAATTAGTATGTATATTTTTCATAATGCAGCAAGAAAAATACACTGAAAGAAAAAATGTACTCCGTTGATTATATAAAGCAAGTCTTAGTCGGCTGACTACTCTACTTACAAATATAACTGACTAAAAATTGTGAATCGTTTAGTGGGGTCAATCGGCCGACCGAATAATTGCACAGTTAAAAATCTCTTGTTTTTTGTCGCGTGCCACCTGTGGCACGCGTGCCATAGGTTCGCCACCCCTGCAATACATAATGTCATGTACGACAGTCGACAGTGCTTTTTATATTATGTAGTGTGCACGGAAAGATACACAATCTCAGATCGACGAGTGAAAGTTGGTGTGCGCAAATCTAGACGAAAAAAATAAAATATCAGTTCCTTTCTTATGGCTTCATAATATACTCCGCACTTACCTGTGCGTGTATTTACCTATGCTTGTATACAGTATACATCCATGTATTGCATATTATTACGTGCTGTTTATGTTTTAAAGTGCATATTGGAAGCCCGACTAGTGATTAGTACAGTAAATCTTCATTATATAGTGCTGCACTTAACTGCTTGGCAAGTTGAATTATCTGACGTTCTAAAATAATTGAAAACATATTGAAAATCAATACATGTTCAATTGATATAAATCTGTGACATTTGGATTTTATCATAAGTGTTGTCAATGTCATCGACAGTCTTAACGTAGTTACGTATAATTGAAATAATTGATAATTAACGTAGTTAACTTGCGATGGTCATAGACAAAAGTATAGCATGCCAACAGTTAGAGATTTTCGTGCATTTTTGTAAGAGACTGTACCCAACTATTGTCCGACCGAAATTTCGGTTTCGGCCGAATTTCGGCAAAAAAAACTACTTTCGGCTTAGTTTCGGTTTCGGCTGCCATCCGGCCGAAACTACAGCCGAAACCGAAACTCCATTCGGGAGGTTTTGCGCTGAAATCAGACATGTTCGGTGCAGCTGCGAGCAACGAAGTGTCTTTTATGTCTCCGCTCTCCGCGTGTTTTTTTTTTTTTAGTTCGAGAGAAAACTCGATCCTTTTATTTTGATACTTTTGATTGAAGTATTACTTGCATTAAAAATATTTATTTAGTTGTTGTATTTGGTAGGTAGGTATACTTATTAATTTTAATTTTATTGTAGTTCGTTAACAAAATGACCAAAGTTTAGAAGAAATAATTTTGTTCTTAAGATGAAAACATGTTTTTTTTTTTTGTTTTGTGTACCTATCTAAACATATTTATTAGGTAAATACTTTTTACCAAAAAGTAAGTTTGTTTTGTAGCTTTTATTTTATTACATACTATTAAACAAAAGTATATTTATTTTATATTTGAAATAAGGGGGGTAATAATATGATATGAGAAGTTAATCATTAGTTAAAATATCAGAGTCTGAATGATTAATATGTGATTGATTTAAAAATAAAAAAAGACTGATTATGATATTGTTTACTTTATTTTTCCCATGAAAATATGAAAATATACTATTATTTTAAAGATTTTTTAACAAAACGGTAAAAAAATTCGGAGTTTTTGATATTCACGAGTGTACTTGTTTTCTTTATACGTGGTATGCCTCAAGCATGTTAATTATGCACATTTTGATTGTTAATATAGCCGAAAAAATTTCATTTTTCTTTATTAAATTTAAGGCACTTTTATTAAAGTGAAAATTTTATTCTATCGCCCCGAATTTTTCTGGCCGTCTGTTGCATGTCGCATTACAGGCGGCCGCGGAGTAGGGGTAAAGTGAAAGGCGTTCGGAGTAGGTGCTCGGTAGAGCAGCCAAGGCCAATATGGCGGCGCCCATGGTTAGCATCAGCTGACCGTGTAGTATGTATAACACATAGTCAGTCTGTCATGCGGGCAAGTGCTGTACAGTGTTTACATGTTTTTATTCGTGTATTCATGTGAATATTGTTGTTTATAATTATTAATCGTGATAGATAAGTGTCTACAATCCAACGCCTACAATCCAATAAAAGTTTCACTTGCGTCGTGGTTTCCTAAAAACCACACAACTGTTTTTAACCTTATACTCAATTTTATTAAACTCTTAAGAAAAGCCGTTTCACGTGTGAACTACTTTAAATTAATTTTCACAACTTAAATATTCTACAATATCGAGGTTTTATGCATTTTATATATTATGTTAGTTGTCGATTGGCTTCAAATAATAATTTTCGGCGTAGTGTCTTTAGTCTTAATATTTCCATGTTATCTTAGCCCCCCTGTAGTCTCGTCGTTATAACAGGAATTTATAGTATCCCGGAGTTCAGTACGTATTGTGTATATCGTAGAACGTGCAAACGGGGAACTGACTGCATGTTGCTATGTGCAAATAATAGACGCTGCAGCATAAAATGCAGTTTTGTTTTAACAATGCATTCTCATATCATATGATTTATTCATATGCACGTATTTTGTGAGCATAGCCTGTTTTGTTATAAAGCAAGACTTGTAATTTTGTACTAGAATGAAATTGTAAGTTATTTATAGTTAACTTAAGCTTTTGTCCGCGTAGCTTCGCCGTATCGTGAACTTCTGTTTTGACCGCAGATTCGCATGACCGCGGGAACTCTGTTCAAACGCGAGCGTAATCGGATAAACAATATTCTGTACTTCAAGTTTGGGTACTGATCAATAATGTATACCAAGTCACAGAACAATAGGTTTAACTAGTACTTGAAACAGACAAATACCCCTGGTGTAAGCTAGTTTGCCCAAAGAATTAAAAAAAAAACGAATTTAGAAGCATGGGTCTCATTGCAATTTATGAACACTAGCAATTTATAAAATTTTGATCTACTATATAGTAACTATGGAAAATTATACCCCATCGTCGCCACCCATTTGAAGAACCCCAATAGCGATATGATATTTTATTACTTTTGATAGTTGCTTTGACGCCTTTTAGCACTCCATGTTTGTCTTCCAAACCCTTCTGTAGTGCAATGCTGAAAATCAGTGCCCGCGGTTATATTCAAGCGGTAATGAATTATTTGCTTTGAAATAGTGTATTTGTTCAAATGACAAGTTTTCTTTCACATATTCCATGCTTTATTCTGAAGTCTTTTTTATTTTCTTATAGTTTCTAGAATATTACCCACGTTTACAAAGAAATTGTGTCATAGATTGTAAACGTCTCTTTGCAACGACATTCAACATACATTTTCTTTACGTTCTTAAAATCAAATATGAAAACATATTTTTGAAAATTATGAAATATGTAGGTTTAGGGCTTACATAGTGGTTTTTTTAATTGTACTTTTTATCGAGTATTCAAAGTTTCAAATTTTTTGTAACAGGCGAATGAGGTGTAAACTGTTGTGCCCGAAACCAAATGCAATTTATAAAAAGAAATTTTCGCCCGGCAATGCGTTTCTTTTGAGATCAATGAATAACTAGCTTCAAAATTCAGTTATCATACCACCCTCGGAGATGGGAGGGGTGTTGAATAGGGCTCCAAAAGGTTCGTGTAAATATAGCACTCCATGCGCTATATTTTTTAAAAAATCTTATCTAAATCGAGTCAGTGGCTCTTAAGTTTTACACGCGCAATACAATATCGTCATAGAAGCTTTAACTTTATGAGTTACTAGCGCCCGGCCCGGTTTCATCCGGGTGCAATAGATATATTTTATGTTATCGGACAAATCCGCAATTTTCATTAAAGATGTGTGTATGAAAACGACTGCAGCGTAGAAATGTCTGAACTAATAGCTTTAAGTTGATGTCGCTCGGTGCGTTGCACTGTGGTGGCACTATTTGCTGAGCGCTAGCCCATGCCGCTTGGTGCGTTGCAGTGACGCGCTATTTGAGCGCAAGCAGCTGCAGAAGCTTGCGCCCGCCTACCTGATGTCGCTACATGGTACAAATACATTTTTTTTTTGATATAACATCGTCATTTTGCACAAAATATTTACAAAGTATATACAGAAACCTTCCTCGTTTATCGCTTTTTCTATTGGTAACAGTATCAAAATCCTTTCGGTAGTTTATCACGTTCAGACTGACAGACAGACGCAGCGGAGAAACTTTGTTCTATATATAACCTCTCATAACGGACACCTCTAATGAGCGGACAGCTCTATTAGGCGGACACTATGTGATAGTCCGGAATGAAGTACAAGAGAATTCCATATGACATAATCTCTCTTGAGCGGACTCTCTCTTGGGCGGACGCGGACGCAATATTTAAGTACAAAACTTGTAAAATTCTCTCTTAAACGGACACAAAATTAAAAATGTTGCAACACGTTGTACTATAAAAAATGATTTAGGCGAATTCATTACCATCGATAATAACTTATTAGTAGAAGATGATGATGACACCTCTTTTAACAAAATTGTAAAAAAAGGCGACAACCTGACGTTAGTTGAATCTGACGAATCCGATGAAGAAATAACCATAACTGATCAATCTAATGCTATAAGTTATCAGCAGGCCATTGGTATTTGGTATGGTGAAAACAATTCAAGAATTAGCCAAAACTAAAGGAGATTCAACAGCAATGCAGATGTTATTTGACTTGGAATTACATTTTCAAGACAACATGCTTAAAACTAATACGCGTCAAAACCATAATTGATTTTTTCAAGCCAACTAAGTTATACTTTTTATGTTTGATTTTTTGATTTCATACGCATGTATTAAATATTAATGTATATGAGAAAACAATAAAATTCTACCCTATTATGTAAATAAAAAATATGCATGTAGATACATAATAATATGTGTTTTTTAATTTTTCCCATACGCGGACACCTCTCTTAGGCGGACATATTTTAATAGTCCCGAAGGTGTACGCTTAAGAGAGCTTTCACTGTAGATAGATGAAATAAAATAATATTTTTTCAAGACACAAATAAAATAAAAAAGATATAAGAAATAAAACGCATTAATAAGCATTAATATATATTTATTGCATTTTTGGTGTGCAAAATAAAGTCAGTTTTATTGGCGGTACGAGTAGTTTTTTTTTTTTTTGTAAGACTAAATTATTATTCAATTCACTTCGTATTATTGGACACACGCTGTGTTAAAAGATTGGCAGATAGTTAATGTTTTATTCTAACCGTGCGCTGCCTGTCGTCTAGCCTTGGAAATACTTGAAGAAAAAGTGGCATAAAACTCATAATACATTTTTTTGAGTTTCATAAAATAATACAAATGTCAAAGTTCCTAAAAAAAAGATCGAATATTAGTGATATTGAATGGTTAACCTACCGTAGAGGTGATTTTTAATGTTATCTTTTGGAACCTGCAATGTACTTTGTGCGCGAAACAATTGTATATTCTAAAGTAGCTATGATCTTTAGAAGTCGAGTAAAAAGTCGATCATATTCTAAGTCAAGATGACCACCCCTAGTTACGGACATAAAAAAGCATATCGATAATTTTCCCTAAAGCGATTCTATTCAGGGCCTCCACTTTAAGATGGCATAAGACCACGACTATCCTCAGATAAGAATATTTTCTTGTTTCATACGTCTCAATAGTCGGGTTTTAGTTTTGAAACTTATTTTTTATTTAAATTATTTTTTTAACTTATTATTAATCGTTTTTAATTTGCTCCCCTCTGGGACCAAAATTCAAAAATAAATGTAGCCTATGTTACCCGCGCCTTAATAACGAATCAATTGACACCTTATTTTTCAAAATCGAATGAATTGTTTAGGCACTACGGTGGAACATCCGTAAATACAAACGTACGTACATAGCCTGCTAAATTCATAACCCTTCCTTGTGGCATCGCATTCTCATCCTCATGATCAGCGCGACAATTAGTGCAACGATTCCAGCGGCAAACCCAGCCTCGTATGCAGCGACCTTAATAAAAGTATCCGTTTGTATTGTCTCAGAATTTTAAATATTTATATCAGACCCAACATCGATGTGAATTATTTTTCTTTTGCCATGCTTACATACACATTACACACACTTTGTATCCATTATATGTATATATAATATATCAATGGTATTATTTGATTGTGTGCGTAAGTGAATGTCCGATGTGTGACCGCGGCTTACCTTCTCGCTCACGTCATGATAAACTCAGCAGAATGTTGGACTCGATGGGAAAATAATTGTACATACATACTTACACGTGTGACTGTACTAAATTCAGCGGAAAAACTGCTAGAACGCAAACTGTACTAGCTGTACAGGTGAAATGCCCAATAAATTGTAGTTGCAGACCGATCCGATCGGAAAAAAAAGCGAGTGTGCTTTAGACCACACGACTGAAGTAAATCTTCTTTCTACCATAATTTGTTATTATTCACCCGAAAATTCACAAAATATGAACTTTAAAATGATTTTACAATTTTATTCACTTTAAACGTAGAATAATGTATTGAAAAAAATATGAATTTATAAAATTGTTCAAGAACGAAATGAACAGTCTAATGTAAGAAGAAATAAATATAAACATAAAGATACTGAAAACAAAAGTAATACATAGCAATTACTTAGCTCTCGTTGGATTTTAAGCGTAAATCTTTATGAAATATTATTTAAAGTAGGTTTACAAAACTTTTTTTCTGTCACCCGATAGCGCCACTGGCAAGTAAAGTATGTGTCATTCTATTGTTAGTACCGCTTATATTTTCGGCCACCTGAAGGCACCACTAGCCAGTGAAGTATTTGTTTCGGTCAGCCAATGATGTATTTGTGATCCTCTTTCTATCTTCACTAACTTATACCTCCCTCTCAACTTCCGTTCGCCTCGCTCGATCACACTTCCGTA
Source organism: Xanthostigma xanthostigma (assembly GCA_963575645.1). Classification (NCBI taxonomy): domain Eukaryota; kingdom Metazoa; phylum Arthropoda; class Insecta; order Raphidioptera; family Raphidiidae; genus Xanthostigma; species Xanthostigma xanthostigma. The sequence continues at coordinate 23,913,068 of OY754468.1, forward strand.
AATCTCTCGTCAGGTATTCACCAGCTTACTCCCCAAGTCAAGCGTGCGTTAAGAAGTTTTACTTCAAAACAATTATCCGCATGGTTGTAGATAATTTATAAAACTAAATTTCAAAATGTGTATAGTGCAAATTTCAACTGTGGAAAAAAGAAATGATATATTGAAAACAAAATATCAGCCTTTGAAAGTTAAATTATATAAACTGAAATATGCTCTATCATTTGATGACAACAAAATATATGAATATTGTAGATCATATTATATTATATAGATTTTCTTTTGCTGTAGTACCTACTGTAAACCAGTCTACCAGATCCATGTAGGTAAATAATTATTTTACGCATGACCCCCTATAAAATAGCTGCGTTTCGTGTCTGTATAGAGATTGTAAATTGACCCTTTTTCGAACTAGTGTGTAAAGTAAAACAAAAATAATTCGATCTTACTAATTCAGTCAGTTGTCATTTATGTCCATATGAGTAGCAAACATGCAAAATCCGATAAATCCATTTTAATCATTTAATTGGCCGAAGGGCACTGTAAATAATGATGTACTTATAGTTGTCAGTTTTTTTAATTTAATAAAAACTAAACCAAATTTGACCAAAAAAGGCATAGAAACTTAAGTTTAAATGACTTATAGCGATACTAGCTGCTCGACCCGGCTTCGCTCGGAGTCTAATAATACATGACTTTTTACCGGGCCGCCAACTTGACCATAAACCCGGAAAGCAACTAAAAATATAGTGACATTCATCCGGTTTTGCCAATAAATTGCAAATTTCGTGACGCCAGAACTCACAGTGTGCTGTGTGGGAGTTTTTGTATGACGGACAAATATGTTTTATATTTAAGATTATTTTAACACTACTACCAGAATGTAAATTGACAAAGCACAACTGCTAATAACTTTGAGCATTTCTAAGGCCCGAACAGAGATGAACGACTGCTTATATTTGCATATCTAACTTTTTTAGTGTGAATATTAATTGCATGCAGACATTCAATTGCATATATACATAAATATGAATATAGCCATGAATGTCGAAATTCGTAGAATGCACAATATTGCATTTTATTACGTTGCTCTTTTAATACCTATTGTAGAGTTTTTTTTATTACTTAAACAGCGATTGAAATAGTTCTTCGTTTTGACAAACAGTATTTTGATTTGCAATGCAGATTTCCAAAATGTACCGTATTAAATACTAAATATATCACTATATGATATGAGTATGAATATGAAATTTTATTTTATTTTATTATTAAAAAAAAAAAAATAGGAGCCGTCGTGGGACATTTGGCAGATGTGAAACATACATTTAAGCGAAATTCTAGTAACTAAATTTCGCCCTCTCAAATTCTAGTGACTAAATATTAACAAACAATATATAAAATTAATACATTAATTTTATATATTGTTTGTAAATATATTTGTCTGAAAAATTGGTCGATACCTATTTTTTTTTAGTGAACACTATTATGTTATATAAAATAATAATTGTGTATTTCCAGTGGATATTTTGCACATCGAGTTATCGTCCAACCTCATTACAAACCTTAGTATATAAGCATAAATTCGTCAGTATCACGTTAATATGTAAAAATACAAAAACAGGTTATATTAAAATTGGTTTAAATTAATGGTATCTACATTTTATGTGAAATTCATTTAGTTGCTCAATAATACGTGAGTGCATAGTTTACCCCTTTGATTGGTATGATTGTATTTTGAAAATAACTTCTGATACGGTATTTGTAAATAATAGCTTAGATTACATGGAAGTAATGTAATATTCATAAATGCATGTATAATATTAATTATTGTTATCAAATGAGAAGAAACTGATAAATTGTAGATTAATAACTCCACTGGCGTATATTTCAAGCGCATGAACAATGGAATCCGATTTGTTTTGATATAAAAAATGATATTCAGTGAGTTTAACAATTTATTTATTGGCTACAACAACTAAAAGTTTTTTTTATCTGAAATCTTGTTTGAGCTTTCAATTTAGCACAACTCTACCACTGAACCATCAATCCGGTTAGTAATATTCTCAGTGAGTTTGACGCGAAGCTCGAATTGAATTGTTTTTTGCTCGTCTGGTATGATTATTCCATCAGTTATTTAGAGAAAATGTTGTAAAATATCAGTTTCTCAGAATTAATATAAATGAACTCTCTGACCCTCTTTTTTACGTAAATAATTCCAGAAACTAAAAAAAATTCCAATTTAAAATTATATCATTTTTTTTATTTATGGAAAAAAAGTGTGCTTCGACTACCAGGGTCATTAGCACTATTGCCGTAAGGTTTATTATACAATAACTTGGATAACAATCATATCATACAATACGGTTATCATTGATTTGCGTATATTGGTAAATAAATATTGACGAACTTAACTTTTTTATGTTGTTTTAGCCTTGAAAAACAACTTTTAAGCTACCAATTGGTGTCGACCTATACCGACGTTTTTCAAACTTCTTCACATATACGTACAGATTACCAAAATTCCCCAAATAAAAAAGTATATAATGTCGAATGAAACAACTAAATTAACTAAGAACGCTTTCCCTGTGCCTCCATAGAGGCACAGGGAAAGCGTTTGCAATTTATTTATTTAATGTTTTGAATATGCGGATCTTCTCGAATCTATTCACGAAAGACGCTCTTCCATACAAAAAGATATATATTACATACCCGACATTATATTATAACAAAACATTGTATAAAATTCATTACTTTGTGCGATTTTATGCAAATGCAATGGTTTATTATTATAATTATGATTTGAAAGGTTGCTATTTATTTGTTCAATTTTGTGTCGCATGTGGAATATGCAATTGTACTTTTGCCCTCAGATATAATATTTTATAAAACTGAATATCCCGTGTATTTCGCTTATTTATCAAAATCGACTCACATTCTGTAGATTTAATCGTAACATTCGTAACCCAAGAATTGCGTACGAAAATCATCTATATTTATAAAATTCTCGTGTCACAGTTTTGGCCGCGCTAATCTCCGAAACCACTGAATCGATTGTAATGAAATTTTGTCAATGTGTCTTGCTTGGTGCAACTTACGCTATATATTTTTATTAAATATTTTGTACAAAATGACGGTGTTTCCTCAAAAAACTGTTTTAGTAACATGTAATGACATATCTGATACAATTTACTCAGTTATTAGTTCAGAAGCAAACAAAAAAAAAACTGTTTTAGTGCCAAGTAGTTAGAATTCGCTCAAAGCTTAGTTCAGAAGCAAATCAAATTTATTCAGACGCCGGGCTGCAAACGAAATGCATTTTGCAGAATTATATCTATCGCACCCGGGTGAAACCGGGACGGACCGCTAGTATACCTATATAATGTCGATTAATATGGCATACCTTTTCTAATTTATAAACCGAAAATTGAAATGTCCTTTGTGACTCAATACTTCATAGCTTCATCTAGAATTACCAGCCATGATGAGGAAATATTGTTTTGAAATTATAGTAGAAATTTCGTCCGGGGTTCACATATTTTCTCGTTGAAAAAGAAAATTTAAATCAGCTTGAAATAATTTAATTTTAAAGAATTAGTTTCGACTGACAAAGTAAGTAATTTAATTATTTTCGCGGTACGTGATCATTTTTTTCACGTATTTATTTTACGTAACTCGTCCATTGTTAACGGAAAAAATAAAAAACAAAACACCAGAGATGTCGTGTTTTATTAACGAAAAAAAGAATAACATCAGAAATCGTTTTTTATTTTTTGTTTCGATTGCAGGTACACTTAAATACATCGCCAAGATCAACAATTCAATTGATGCATGTTTTGGTTTTTTGCACTTTCACTTCGCTTTGTTTTGTTTTATTTTTTCTCTCATTATTATGCTAATTACCAATTTATTATATCAGACTTGTTATATAGTTCTGCGATTATTTTTGTTAAATACGCGTACACTATTCGTTGTTTCCTATTTAGCAAGTAATTTTTCGTTCTGTGAATAGTGTTTCCGGAAACGTTTCGCTTTTGTTTATTGTAAAATTTCGTTTGTTGCAAGTTGATTTTTCTGTAGGCGTCTCGCTAGATGTAGCGTGCAAATCGAAACCGTTACTGAAGTGTTAAACTTAATGTTCCGCCCCGTTAAATTTATGTTCCTTAACCATTGACTATTTTAAGAGAAAAGAGGACCCGCAAACATTTTGTTACCTAGAAAAATTTGATTTTTCATGAATACATGATTTTTCATAAAAAAATTCAGACAAATTGTTTCAGGACTCAAACTCAATTGTGCCCATATTCACCGAACACTATTGAAGATAGAAGTTACTAATCTTGGAACAAATTTACTCGTTAGAATAAAATTTACTTTCACTTCACCAAGAAAAATATCAGGTAGAAAAGTTTGTTAAAGAATAAATATGCAAAGCACTATATTCCTTGCTCTTCTTGTTGAATATTATGACTTTCACCCAAAAGTGTTAGTGTAAACGTTAAAAAAAAGTTTCACAAAATAATATTTTATCCTAACCCAATTGCACACAAAACTTCCACTATCTAACTTTAATGTTTTACAAATATGCACTTCGCAAAAGATTAAAAAACAACACAAATAAATTCACAAGAGCAATTGTAGATATAATACTCCACGTTTGTAGTTTAGGTATTATGATCTATTGGCCATCATTATTATATTAGGCGAATAAATATTTATACCCTGGAAGTAAGACACAATTGATTTACCTGCAGCTGCCTGCAATAAACATAATTATGTTTGGTGAATTAAATTATCGCTATTTATTCAAAGGAATAGCTACCTGAAGAACAAATGAATTAATTAAATAACTGCTTACGTTCGGTGAATATGGCCATTAGAGAATCGTTTGCCAAAGTTTGTTGGTATCATTTTGAAAATAGTGGTAAATGATCATAATATACGGTCAAAAGTTTTTATATGACTAATGACTATATTATATTGTCATCATTTTTCTGCAGATTTGTAAATTTCATGACACCATTTCGTCAATGGTGAGTTGGAGAGCTTTTGTGTGACGGGCCAGACAGAAGTATTTTCTATTAATTCATAGCTAAGACACAGGTTCCAATTCATAGTTCCAATTCATAGTTAAGACATAGAGAATGGTTACGATTTTTTAACACGTGGGTTACCATTCCGATCATATTATTATAATTTTACACGACCTGCGTGAAATCATAAAGCTATCTATAACCCAAAACTCTACTTTGACATATTAAATCACTGACTGATGTGGATCTGGCATTTGAATTATGCATGAGTTGTGTTACTACATCTATTTTTAATGACACCGCCGATATATTTTAAGAGCAATCGTCCATTGAGAAAAATGTTTTATTTCTCTGTCAAAAGATTAAATTTCTGGTTCTATTTTCACTCAAGCAGACAATAAATAGATTACAATCCGTAATTACGAAAAATAATTTTGATTAAAAAAAAACGGCCAAGTGTGATTCGGACTCGCGCACCGAGGGTTCCGTACAAACTTGTAGGTATGTAAATAGTTCCTCCATCACCGGAATCGAGTTTCGAAGATTTTAGCCGCTGGAAAACTACTGACCCCATCGACAAACGTAGCGGTCAGTTTGCCAACCAAGCGCGTAATTGCAATGAGTTCAGATGGACTACTGAACTGTAAGTGTAATGTACCTCGTGACTATATCTATTTGTCGTACCGTGTTGTATGCGAGAGTTCTCATATTGTGCAATATAAACGCACCGGTGTGTAGCATGTTGTTGCGGTTTTTAAAAACATTATTTTTTTGTGATGCAACTACAAATTTACAGTTTCGGATTTTTCCCTTTACTTGTGCTATAATAACACATTGCTTCTTGCCCATGATTCTAGATCAACGGGAAGTACCCTATATAGGTTTTGATTCCCAAAAGTCTTGACAGGCGGACAACAAAGTGATCCTATAAAGGTTAATTTTTACGGAACTCTAAAAAGTATCGATTTGAACGAAAAATTGCAGTCATACATTGTCCTACATATTTTAATATTTTGTGTAGTTATAGATTGATACAGGCTATACTTTTCTGCGCAAATCACCTCATTTAAAAAATCGTCTGCAACACATCTATACGTCTTCAGTTGAAATGTCAAATGTCATCAGTGTTTTTTATAACATGTTTTTGTTGGGAAACCCTATTTATTGAACTGTAACATAATTTTATTATTTAACCTTTGATTTTATTTTTATTTAATTTAGCACTTTGATATCGACTTATGTAAATATTTTCATTTTTATTAACCGTCTACCTACAAAGCATACGTTACACGTATTTCATTAACTTTTATTAGGCGTTTTGATGTGAAACGTCTACTGGCGCGTTTGGATGGGAGTGAAAACGTGCAATGCCGTGACACTCGGCGTGTTACGTTTAATTTAGCTACTAGATTTCGTTAGATGACAGCGCGTAACGGTTGCTTTATGTATGCGTTGGATTGTAACATGGATTTTTTCGATGACGACATCTAACCTACATTTATTAGTTAATAGAATAGTCATTTGAGTGGCGCTGCTTGCAACTTAAAGTAACATTTGAGAAGCTTAAATTTTGTTTTACATCTGCCAGGCGTCTTACGACAGCTCCTCTTTTTTTAGCAGAACACTGATTCAGTTTGGCATTGAACATTCGACACTTTTAAAAGTGGGTTTTCCTGTTTTTGCAAATAAAATTAGATTTAAAAGGTACGTTAGCAAACAATATTGTTTTGACGCTACAAAATTGTTTTTGTCGTATAGAATAGAATAGTTCTTTATTTGCAGAGCCATGATGGATACAGTCGTCAAAACAATTAGAAAAAAAAGTAGAATATATCTGAGATATTATAAGGCACTTTTCCTACAATATGTGCTTCTTTTTTTTAAACTGATTGTCTTTGAGACATTTTATTTCTTGCGGTAAAGAATGAAACATTTTGTGTCCTGTATAAGACACTGATTTCTGAAAGGAGGCTCTGTTTTATGTTTGAGAGTAATCTTTGTTGCGGGTATCATACTTATTTGGCTATGGTAATAATAAATAATCTTTATCAGTACCAGATTAAAGCACTAAAAGGCCAAATTCAGCCACTGGCTGTTTTTCAGTTATGTATTGGGATTAATTATGCAAGGAAATGTCATTGATTTGATTATTCATTTTACCTATTATGTGCCAAGGTTTTTTTTTTTTTGGGAAAGTGTCTTTATCAGATCCAAAGAAGAATTCATCAACTTGTTTCAAAACCCACGTGTATGGAATGTTTGCTTCTTGATTCCCTACAACAGGAAACCAGAGTTGAAGAATAAACTTCACGATGAAAAAATGACTGTGACCAGCCGTCTAAAATGATCACTGATCTGACAAGAGGGAACTACGTTCCAAAGTAACGTATGTTGTCCTATATGTCACCGCAGTCACGACGGTCGCTCCAACCGAGTAGCCGACGTAACATCCGACCGAGTGTTTGCTCAGTCGGGATCGACGTGACAAAGTCACGATGATTTTTCACTGATTTTTGTGTAACTGGAATAACAGTCACTGTGATCACATAGTAACGACTTTTCTCATGTTTACTGTTAACTCAATCCGTGGACACACGGTATATTAATGTTTACTATATCATATAACAGCTGAAGGGTTACCAATTATCTGTACCGTCATAATCTGTTTTTAACCGACGAAAAACAAAAACGGAGGAGGTTCTCAATTCGACGCGTATATTTTTTTTTTTTTTATTTTTTTTTTTTTTTATTTATGTATGACCACGCATAACTTTTTACAGAGTAGTCCGATTTTGATAATTATTTTTTTGTTTGAAAGGGTATACCCCGAAGTTGGTCCCATATAAATTTCGTAGAAAAATTCCAACCCTAAGGGTAGGAAAACAGGGGATGATTGATTGTTCACTCACTGATTGTAATGTATGACCACACATAACTTTTTACAGAGTGGTCCAATTTTGATAATTATTTTTTTATTGGATAGGGTATACCTCGAGGTTCGTCTCATATAAATTTGGAAAAAAAATTCCTACCCTAAGGGTGGGAAAATAGGGGTGATTTATTGTTCACTCACAGATTTTCATGCTGAGTTGTGTATATTACAATTATAAATTATATAGCCACAAAAAATTATTAAATAAAAACTTTTTAACAAAAAAATTAAACCGCCGAAAAACTGAAAAGCAAAAAATAATAAATCTTTTTATTTAACTAAGTTCTATCTGAGTAGTTGAACGTATGTGAAAGTCTAGTATATCTAAGCCGCTGGTCTGCAATAAACGCCGTAGATCGCATACAGCGTCACGCCATACGTCGCGTCTGTATGCTTACTATGGAAATGTATACATACGGTCTCTTTTTCACGTTAAACGCAGCGTCCAAATGCCATCCGTCGTACCTAAATGTTGTAGGCAGCGTCTTTAGTTATTTTCGAGCATTGTAGCGTCACGGACGTTGTGAAATACGCCGCGCAATGAGTAGATTTGATAAAGAAAAGGACGAGTTATTTAATGATAGACCTAATTTTTCTGCTGCAGAAATGGGATAGCGATATCTTTTTGATGGTTGTATGTCATTTTTAACTAGTTTCAATACGCTCATGAACTGTTCCCTTGACAAACGAAGATATTCCACAAACTTGATATTATTGTTATTTATGTGTTTCACCAACATGTTAAAACACCCTTCAGTATCCCTCCTCACAAATAATTCTTGTTTTCTTCGTCTCTTTTTCGGCAGTAACATTCTTAGGAGGTCATCGTCATCCTCATCTTCCTCGAGTAAAAGAAGCGTTAAAATTGTTTTAGCATCCATTTTTTAACAAAACTAGTTGAAAGATCGAACTATACTGACGACGAGCGATCTCCGCTCATGACGTTCTCTTTTTATAATGACCACTTAAGTCGCGAGTGACGTACTAACGTTGTACGCTACGTCAGCGAACGCTCGACGCAGCGCATGGCGTAAAAATTGTAGACCAGCGGCTAAGTAATTTTGAGTCGGCGTCAAACCATCAATGAACAAAGATCACTAAAAGAAATAACCAAATCAAATTAACAATGATACGTGAAATCTCCAGCGATAAACATTAACATTAAACATGCGCTCTCCACACGACCACTCGCAAAGACGTGTGCCCGTTAGGGTTGCTCTGTCGCTCATATTAACTTCGTGAACGCTCAGAGATTTCCGGCGAAGGATTGTTGACGCCGACTCAAAATTACTTAGATATACTAGACTTTCACATACGTTCAACTACTCAGATAGAACTTAGTTAAATAAAAAGATTTATTATTTTTTGCTTTTCAGTTTTTCGGCGGTTTAATTTTTTTGTTAAAAAGTTTTTTTATATTACACAGAACATGTAAAAGTTGGTGTTTTAATCTGGGAAATCCCAACGACCCGCAGTGACTTCACGCCAACGCATAAACACGGTTGTGTTAAATTAATAATATGATTTTACAGTAAACATTTTACATATATGTTCAATATACTACACTTCACACATAAATAAAACAATATATTTAATCCAGCAATTAAATAACTATTTAAATTAAATAAACCACTGCAGGACTACGATCCGCCTTTGTGGTCCATCAATTCGGTATTATTTCCAAATCCTCAGTATACTTTCACTGTTTAGGTACTCTTGTTTCTAGAACAAATTAATTACATACAGCGTGATTTTTAAGTTGATTCTTCTTTTTTAACAGTGTGTAGGAATCAAATAGACAAACAAATATTAATTAAATAACTTTTTTGTCAAGACTCAAAAATAAGAGAAAAACAGCCGTTCAAAGTTTAATTAATTTTTTAAATTTCATTTAATTCAAAAATCCGGCTAACACGCGAAGAAATGATAACACGAATCGAAAATGCATCCCAAAGAATTCACGGAAGACCTTTATCTCTACTACAAGAATATACATATTACATATATTCAAATCTTTGATTAACGTCTGATTAGAACTCTTCAATAAATAAATAATTGGTCGATAATTTTATTTATTGAACATATTACATATATCATTGATACCAAAAGATACGGCCCGCGGGCCGCATCCGGCCCTCAAGCCATCTCAATACGGCCCGCGACCAGGATCTATCCAGGGAAGATTTTAGACACCTGACATCAATGAGCATATCAAAAACAAGAGACCGCAGGTGTCCCCAAGCTCAAAATAATACACCCATTTTATTACCTTTATATGAAAATTAATTTAAACATAATAAATAAAGGTTTTAGTATTAAATTTAGAGTCTGGTCCGCTAACACACCCTTAATCTTATAAATGGCCCATTAGAAAAATCAGTCGGACACCCCTGATATATATTATAGTTCAGAGGTTTGTGTCATTAACTGCGTGTATGATACACATAACAGGTATGTATGTCCGTTTATGTAATGAACCGTTATCTGTATTGCAGGTAATCATAATAAGCCAACATGTTAAATATACGATGCGTACGAGGAAGCTCACAAAATTTGAAAAATTAAGTATTTGTTCGTTGGAAGAAGACGCGTTATGAGATATTTTCTTGATTTTGAAACATCAACTAGCGCATTTGGATGGGAGTATAAAGGTGTAGTACATGCCGTGATATACGACGCTGTTCATGACACGTCGCGTCGTTACGATTAATTTGGTTACTAGAATTTCGTAAGATGACAGCGCGACAATGTGTATTAGCGCGCGCGTGTGTGTATGCGTTGGATTATAACATGACTTTTGTTGACGGCGACATCTAACCTGCACTTATTAGTCATTTAACTGGCGCTGCTTGTAACTTAAAACTGCATACTGCGGACATGGCGTGTTGATGGCGACAATTAACTTGCATTTATTCGTTACAAACAGCCCCACATAAATGACTTATGTGGGGCTGTTTGTAACTTGAAGTTGCATTTGGCATTATGTTTCACATCTGCCAGACGTCCCATGACGGCTCTTTTTTTGTTTTTTTGTAAATTTTTTTACAAAGAAGAAAAAATATTCTCAAAAAAAGCCTTTACATGTTGATTTTTGTCTGTATAAAGAGTTTTACACTTACCTATGCTGAGAAGTTGGTTGTGTGGATCTCTATGGTGATCGCACTTCTAGAGTTATCAATAAACGACCCGCATCACGGCTTATAGTTTGAGCGACTCTAGTATAATTTGCTGGGTTATTTTTATTATAATTTATTATATTACATTTCACCAACTTGCATTCCGTCAACTTGTGGAAATACCTAATGACATTTAGTAGGTATACATTACATATCGTGTAATATTGCTCACCGTTCTGTTTTATGTCGTGTTTTCCGTGCTCATTAAACTTAACGTTTACGTTAGGTCATTTTCTCTACATTCCTGCAGTCCTGCTTGAACTTTAATTGACACAAAATATTATTCAAGGGCATATACCATTATAGGCGATGTAGGCTATAGACTATAAAGTATAAAACCCTTGCCCTTTTATATAAAAGAGCGCGAAAATGTGTAAAATTCTTGGAATCATTATTTTTGTGGTTTTCATACTACAATTGAACTTCTCTAAATTGAATTTCAAGGGAAAGATTTTCGAGTTACGGGCGTACAATAAAACTCATCCAAACATCTACATATTGATCGTAAATATTGGGAAGACTGTAAAATTCATTTATATTTGTGGTTGGCCAGTGCCGTATTTTTTTTTGCGATTGGTCAACATATAATCTAGCAAGGTCAATGTATATCCGCATCTATGATCCTTTCTGTAACAAATGGAATAAGCAAATAAAAAAAAGCTGCTTGAACAATCAGAACTTGTAAGCTTTGCACTATACCGTATTAAGAGTATTCGTCCCTACAAATACCCCCTGCACCCTTCATCTCAAATCTTTTCCCCTCGCCTGAAAACGGTTCGTGCTCTCCCGACGCTATTTTTAAAGCTAGAGGGTTTTGGTAAACGCCAAATGAAAGACAAAGAATCAGACTACAGATCCTTCAGGCGAATTTTTTGAAAAACAGTTTCGCCTACGTGTGAAATATTACGTAACTTATTATTTTTTTCAAAAGGTTGTAAGTTTTTTCAGGATTTTTTTTCAAAAAATTCGCCTGAAGGATCTGTAGTCTGATTCTTTGTCTTTCATTTGGCGTTTACTAGAACCCCCTAGCTTTGAAAATAGCGTCGGGAGAGCGCGAACCGTTTTTAGCCGAGGGGAAAAGATTTGAGATGAAGGGTGCAGGGGGTGTTTGCAGGGACGAATACTCTTAAAGCTCGACTTTTTATTTCGACTCCAGATTTTTGAAAGAAACATTTTTTCTTGATTGTAAACTAACATTAAAATTGATGTCAAATCTTGTAAGGGAAGTAGAATTAAAAAAAAAATCGCTCGCACGTACAAATTAGAACATAATTACTTGTACATAGCACACCAACAGCATGGATTATTTGGGCCCAGTACGATTTAATATTTTCAGTTTATTATTTTTTTAAAGCTAGATTGAACATCTAAACCTGGGAACTGGAAAAACTAACAATTGAATTTTCAACGCCTTTGCTGCATGTCCCCATTCTAAAGCCTCTGCATATACCATATACTTTAATGTTATAGATATTTGATGCTTTATTTTTTTACTAAAACGCCGCCCTTTAATTAATCCCACGTCTCTTCTAAAAGAGAATGTTCATTTTCTGATCGTCGATAAAATAACGAGTCAACACAAAGACTAGTTGACCGTTGCGATGCGTACTCCGTACGTTTACCTTTATGTTTTCAAGGTTACGGAGTGCGTGTCATCGCTGGGCTCGTGTCGCACGCAGCGATCTTGTACCGACTGCGCGTGAGAAATGGAAGGCGTAAAATTTAAAAATAAATATACTTAGTTAGAAAAAACCAATATACAAAAAGTAGGGTATTATATTTTTAGGTTTTGTTGACAAATATCTTTTGCCACCAAATTCACCAATAAATTTCCTGACAGTATCTATACAATAAATAATAATTAATATCAGTTTTTGCTAAAAATACGTTAGTTTAGGACACCTTAGTTTTTTTTGGCTATTTTTTAGACGAACACTTAAAGAACTGATTTTCCTTCTAAACACATATTCGGCCGCTAAACAAAACCTCACGAATATCCACTATTTTGTAAAAATAGTCAAAATTTTTGTGGTACCTAAATTATGAAATTATTTGATTTAAGAATATGTTCAATCTACCCTCGATAAATACGAACTTTATGAAGATTTGAAAAACAATCGCATTGCTTCGATAACCACAAAAATCAGATTGTACCTCGCCAAATCTCGGGACCTAATAAAACGGGCTCGGTTGGTGCGGATTCTACTGTTAGAATCAAAAGTGTAAGTCGATCGTGATAGCAATTTCAATGACTCGATTTTTGTTTCGATGTATCGTACAACCTTAACCTATTAGTGACCTCAGTGACGAGTTAATGTCTGGGTTGCTTTCAGAAAGCCGGTCAACCTTATCAATCATCCTCCTGTAGTGTTGGCAGTATTACTCTACAATTTATTATAGAGGTTAAACTGTAAATACGCAGTAATAAAGAATTTTTGCACATGACGTATCGGCATGCATACACAATACAAATATATTCTGTCTCTGTCAGTTCTAATACGCAAAGCCATGACACACTTGCGACGGAGAACATAATATCGGTTTACCGTTAACCGGCACGGAATCTCTCTCCGTAGTGCGTTTGGTTGACACATGCGGCCAATCGACCTGTCACTATAGACATGGGAAAAGTCGTTACTATGTGATCACAGTGACTGTTATTACGGTTACACCAAAATCACAGTGAAAAATCATCGTGACTGTCACGTCTATCCCGACCGAGCAAACAGTCGGTCGGACGTTACGTCGGCTACTTTGGAACCTTTTGTCAGATCACAGTGATCATTTTAGACGGCTGGTCACAGTGATTTTTTCATCGTGAAGTTATTTATTCCCCAACTCTACCTGTCACACACTGTGTTTGCGTCGCTTATATCCGCCGCCGCGCTACCGCAAGATCGATTATAATCCGATATTCTCTTGTACAGGTGCTTCTCCACATATTGTGTGTGGCATTATTGAGGAAATGTCAGTTGATCATTTTACATCAGTCAGAAGCAGGACCGTCTTTTTTTTAGACGTGTGAATCGTACGAGGTACCATTTTAGAAGAAAGCAAAGTTACGAGAAAACTATTCTAATAAATAGTACGGCAGAAGGAACCTTGAAAAATCCTTAATGGCGCCAGTCAAAGATAGATAAATATATGTTTATCGCTTCGCATAGCGAAAATCAAACACAATTCAGTATAGTATAGAATAAAATAGTTGGCAAAACCAAAAGTGCACATCCCGCAAGTTTTCCACTGTACATATTATAATGAAAAAAAATTGAGAAAATAGATTTAAAAAAAAAAAAACAATTAAAAAAATAGAAAAAAAATAAAAATAAAATGGAATAGAAAAAAAAAAATATTACTTGTGTCAGCGGGAATCGAACTCGGCACCTTGCTATTACTGGACTACGCGTTTAACCACTCGGCCATTCTGATATCCCAGCTTGCGTTGTTATTATGGTATAGAAGTGGAGCAGTTATTCTACGTAATACACTACATTACAATAACAGTAATAGATATTTTTTTGTTTTTTTAAGGTTTTTTATTTTAACTATTAGCTGTCAAAAATAATAAAATAAAACTGTTTATAAAAATTAAACTACTGAACACATTTATGTGAATTTAAATAGGGTTCTGGTCTGATAGTAAACTAAGTGAATAAAATATAACCCAAGGCAATCCGACCAAAATTGCGATCTGTAGAGTCGTAACGTACGTACATACGTACATACGTACATCCGTACATACGTACATACGTACAGACCAACCGACAACTGCTGTTTGTAACTTTCAATTACAATTTTAATAGTATTTATGAACTCGAATTGATTTAAAAATGGTTCTGTTTTATAGATCAGAATCTCCTCTTTTCAAAAAGCTTCAATTTGAATGGATTTCGTGTGAAATTAACTTAGATATAACTTCTTATATGAACGAAAGTCAGCTCTGATGCTCAAAGCGATAATAAAGCACATACCGCTAATTTAGCGGTATGTGCAATAATTGATAACAATATTACAAATAACTATATAATTTATGCAATTTATGCTTTGAGGCTAAACTACTTGTCTGACAATTCATTTCGGTGAGTCAAACATTTATGAAAAAAGTGGGTGCGTTGGAAGTTATACTTCTTTGGTGTGATTGAAAACTAATTTTTAATTAGCATGCAGCTAATTTATTGAAATAAAATAATAAAAGAACTAGAGTGAAATATTTTCACTATTGTATATTTTTTAAGCGCATATATACATAATTTTTATTCATTTTGAAATAAAAATCACCTGACATCTGCCGTATTCACCATTTTACATTTTCGATCGGTGCGCCGTCAATCATTTTTTATTGGCGTGTTTAAAACCAAAATGTTCTATAGGCATAATTTAGCGAGCAACTTCTTCCTGTTAATTTTGATATTGCAGTGTGTAAGCACATCGAAAAAATTCCTAACACGCCACAAGAAGTATAACTTCAGAAATCGTATCCAGCGAAATCGGTAGCCCGAATCTCTCATTATCCTTTTTTTTTGTATATTTATGCATTTAAAAATTTGGCAAGACCACAAATGCGACTAAAATTATTAGACAACATATTTGGAATCAGTGAAAATAAATCTACAAGTCTTGAGGAAAGCCATGCCAACATTTTAACCAAGCTTGTCGAATGTTAGTATCAGAATCCAGACCTTTCGAGAGACTCAGTCTAGCGCTTTACCTCTACACTAATCAGTTTTTATCATCTTTTTGCATTAAGACGTCAAGGTCAACTGATTCTCATTATAGATTCATCACGCTTGTTAGAATAGAGTCGTTTCATAAGTTGTGAGAATGCCTTTTCGATCGCGTTGACTGCCAACTCCTTTCGCATCAAGTCGTTTCCCTTTGTTCGTTAGCGTTTCCTTCCTGGCATGATTCAATACACTCGCCCCAGTTCGACTTTTAAGTTCAACCGGATACATTTCGCAATAACAAACACGCCGGTCCTCTACGACGTCGTTTGTACTTCATTCATAACGCAACGTACACTGGCACAAAGAAATACGCGGCCAGAAAGAGAGATTGATATGCGATTGAGTGAGATGGACACACGCGTATTAACAATACATTTATATATTTAATGTGTGAAAGACGTGATAGACGTGGCCTCCAAGACGATTAGAGAGACACAGAACGTTAATACATAGTACGTAGTACTTCAATGATTTAATCCCCCACTATTTGTCGGTCTCTTGATCTGACGAGGGAAAGATGACACGTATTGTCAAAATTCCCGAACGGCTTCACTCAATAGATTGGATGGAAATTGATTTCACCCAGACAGTGACATTTTCTTGGTAGTAGAAAATCGATTATCCTTTCATTAAGTCGATACTTGATAAATCAACCCTTCCACTTACTACTCCAAGCAAGTCAAAAGTCTCTATTCACGCGCGCCAAATTTCATCCACTGAGCTCAGTTGAACTCATGTATTTCCAACACAATCTATTTTCAACTGATTTCAATCACGTATTTTCAAGTTTTTAGTCCCTACTTCTCGCGCAAAGTGTCACCTCCTACTCTGCTCAGCCAATAGGACAACGTTACACCTCAAATTAATAAAGGTTTTTTTCTGATTGGTCTATGACCGCCAAGAAGTGAGGATGAAGGAGGATTAAAAATGCATGGCTCATGAATCCCGACAGATCGAAAATAAATGAGTTCTACTGTATGTTTTTTGTTGTATTTGGATAATAAATGGAGTCCAAGACGAGGCACTCATTACGTCGGTGTTTGCTTCTCTTACATCTCCATCGTTGCTGAAAAATGCATCCTAAATTGAAAATTTCGTTAATCATAATTACATCTAATAAAAGTAACATAGAACGCAGTTCTCGATTAAAATATGGTGGTAAACCTTGGCTGTTAATAACTTAACAAGCTGTTATTCGTTGATAAAAATATTAATGCAGTTTCATAATCATGTATGACGTTTTCTAGTAATTTTTTGTGAATAAGGCATGTTTCCCCAGCTTTGAAACGTTTTTAGTGTTAGTTGGTGAATGTTAATGTACGCGTTAGTGCAATTGCATTGCATTTATCTGTGTACGAATTTTTGCATTACAAACGTAACACTGACAGAAAATGAAGTGACCATAGAAAATCTCACCTGAGTCTTTATATCTATTCAATAATCATTGATTTTTGGTTAGTTATTTATACCTATATGTTACCGCAAACCCGATTTCAGAACAAACTAGTTCAGCCTACTATTCATACTAGGACAAACTAGTTTAGCCTAGGTTAAATTGGTTTGTAGAACTAGTTTGGCCTAGGCAAAACTAGTTTGTCCTGAAATCGGGTTTGGCCGGTAACATATATATTTTAAGAGATTCGTATTATAGTGGTCTATAACGAATCTATAAACATTGTAGAATTTAGAATCTGTACTAAGGAATGCCTCTAACATATTACATAGAAGTCTTCCTAAGTAATGAGACCTCGCAGTTCCGAAATTTTGAACAAATTTTTTAAATATAAAGTATTTTGCAGTTTTGTGGCTATTTTTTTACCCGACTGGAAAGCTAAAAGGAAGTATTTTGATCTTAGCAGCCCATTATATTTTTAATATTCGTACTAATGGTTCCATCCCCCGGCAAGAAATTAACCGGTTTCTTTATTTGAGACTTTAGACGCAATTTTTCTGAATTCAAACCGGATGATAATAAAAATGTAACTATGTTAAATAGTTATCGATTCAGAAACAAGTGTTTTTTGCAATAATAAAAGGACAACAGATTTATGATAACGTATAAGTATTACAGCCTTGAAAAGATTTAATAGTGGCACAAATATCATCATTTGTAACATCTGCCAACATAGTGATAAATCCAATCGGACATTTTATCCTCCAAGTGTTTATTCGTCACAAGCCGGAGCATTTAAATATTATGACCTAACTCTGTTTTTGAAGAATGTTTTATTTTTATCGCAAACTATGTATTTAATAATTTCATGTGTGATTTTTTCGGTAATAGCGTTGAACAGTTACAAATATTTTCAAATTTATGGTTAATAAAAGCGAATTCGAATTCCAAATAAAAATTTATTATTATATCAGGAGCGTGGCACAAGTACTTTTGCTAATGTATATTTAAATGAAACGGAAGCTCTCTCAGTCACGTTTTCAATATCAGCAAGCATGGTCCCATTTCAAAACATAAAAGACTGCATCATTTAGCAAGTGAAAATATTATAAACATATTATACAATAATGACGCGTTTTCGATAAGAAAAAAAATATTGAAAATAATCTATACCAGATTCCTAATGAATGATTAAA
The DNA here is from genome assembly GCA_963575645.1 of Xanthostigma xanthostigma. Classification (NCBI taxonomy): domain Eukaryota; kingdom Metazoa; phylum Arthropoda; class Insecta; order Raphidioptera; family Raphidiidae; genus Xanthostigma; species Xanthostigma xanthostigma. The sequence goes on from OY754468.1 coordinate 23,931,516, forward strand.
ATATTTTTTCTGTAACAACAATAATTTTGAAATTTATCAGGATGATTATAGTTCATTTTACAAACTCTAGGTACATAGGTCGTAAAGTGTCGGAAACAATATTGAACTTCGAAATTTTGAAAACGTACTGCGTGTCACTAAATAAATTAATCTCATTTTTACAATTTTTACATCTGTTATTTGATAATTTTGAGACTCATAAAACTGTGAAATTAGAATAATTATTTAAAAAAAACTTATGTGCCTAGAAATTCATTGCATCACAAATATTTAATAGAAATTATTAAATACTAGCTGGGGTACCGGGCTTCGCTTAGGGAGTTGATATGAGACTGAGTGGTAGTTGGAATAAAAGAATAAACTTTAAAATATAAGAAGTAATTTTTTTTTAAATACACAAATATACACTATACATATATTCAGTCACTATCACTTGAATTACTCACACTTCACTGATAAGAAACTGACGAACGCACGGCGGATCTTGCTTCGAATGTTCCACCATGTTCTGGGATATTCCCGAACGTTCCAGACTATTCCCAAACATTCTAGAATTTTTGGATTGATGTAGAATGCTCTCGAATATTCTCTAATGCTCTGAACTATTTTAGAAATATCTAGAAGGCGAAACTTTCAGCCCTGATATCTTCAAGTGAAATTTCTTTAGAATTATGAACTCGTTTTCTATTTTGCGTTACTAAAGTTTCTCTTATATTTCCCCGCCGTTAAATCATTCCCCCTTTATTTGTGCGTTAAACAGATGCGTTGTTAAAGAACTTCAAGAAATATATATTATATTATATTATCTTAGAAAGTGGATTAATGATCATTAATCCACTTTCTTAGAAGTGGCTTGGAGAGGGTGCAATTGGTCAAAAATGTCTGCTGCTGGTAAAATGTAAAATTACTACTGCCATAAAATTGTGTTTACAGTTTTCAACCGGTAACGACTCAAGATTTTTTAAAACCTAAAAACAGCATTATTATAATATACTCAGGTGCTTTGATGTGATTATTGTGCGGCGTGACGTCATTTATGTTGATTTCGAAGAATAATCTTACGTTATAAACGTTTAATTTTCTGATCGCAGACTAAACATTAGAATTTAATTAGTTTCATTTCTCTCACATTGTGTTAATGAACACGATTTTGCTTTTATATATATCTAAATCATTCAACTGTAACTGCAGTCTGTCTGCTTGAAACATGCGCGTTATATAACTCGACACCGTTCACAAAATTTATCATAAACACTTTCTGTTTCTTATTTTTTTCTGAACTCAGTAAACACATGATATACAGGTTGTACCAGACATGACTTCCCAGACCTGTATCTCAATTACTTTCAACAATAACCCCAAAAAAGCATTAATTTGTGAATGGGATGAAATTCTCTACAAGATGGCGACAAATCATCGGCAATATCTCTATGTATATTGTATAGGCTAGAGAGGCAACAGTAAACATTATTTTTTACTTATGGCATAACAGTTTGGGGTCGTGCAACTGATAAAGATAGTTTTTCTAATTCAAAAAAGAATAATTCGATTAATTTTTAATCTAAAAAATAGGGACTCAGATCGGCCAATTATTAAAAATAATGAACTTTTAGCATATTACGGTATTTATGCCTATGAAGTTTTAACTTTGTCATGTAAGAATTATGACTCATTTGGCGTTAAAGATCCAAAAAGTATGATACCCGCAACACAAAGATTACTCTCAAATATAAAACAGCCTTCTTATACAGGACTCAAAACGTTTTATTCCTTACCGCAAGAAATAAAATGTTTCAAAGGCAATCAGTTTTAAAAACACATCTTGTAGGAACTATGCCTTATAATATCTCAGATATATTCTGATGTTTTTCTAATTGTTTTGACGACTGTAATACTTGGCTCTAGTCTATTCTATTCTATAGGACAATAAGGTATTCCGATATAATTTTTTATTCTCTTTTTAACCATCTATCTTTTTAATCAGTGTTACATAATAAAATTTTCGAGATAAACCGACCGAAACTTTTGAATGTCGCATCTTCTTCCAACGTCTTTGATCCCGAAAGGATTGCAGCGGCTGAATATACCACTTCGATTATATTATTATTAATGATCATACTGCATTACAATGTGAGTGGAGGTATTCTATCCTCCTTTGCAGTTGCAAGGCCTTTGTGGAAACTGGAGATGTTTGAAGTACAGACAAAATAGTTCAACATTCATCCCCGTTGTTTCTGTTTAACTGGGCGATGTGTGTAGGCAAGCAGCCCAGCCCGACAAGAATGAGTTTGCCCTGCAGCAAAGTATAACATACCCAGTTCGTTTGCCCTATACATATTCACACACCTACGCTGTCACTTGGTGGGCGTTATCTCACTGGTAACATAATGCTGTATTATATTATGTCTCTGTGTGTATGCAGTGATAAAACCCGGCATAATAAGTTTGTTGGCTCTTGTCCTGTTCTTTTATTGGGTGTCACAAAAACTATTCAGTAAATCGACAAACTTATAAGTAGATGATGAGTATTTGGAAAGAATTCCGTGGCATACGGATCGAAAATGAAGCAATACTGAGACTTTTTTAAACTTGCATTTAATACTAACGTTTCGATACGTTTTGTATCATCTTCAGAGTGTTCAAAACGTATCAGATGATACAAAACGTATCGAAACGTTAGTATTAAATGCAAGTTTAAAAAAGTCTCAGTATTGCTTCATTTTCGACCCGTATGCCACGGAATTCTTTCCAAATACTCATCATTAACTTCAATGGATCACAGTTACTCTATTTATTGAATAGAGTCAATCTTCTTATAAGTAGAGTCCGATCAAGGCTTCGGCCACAATCGATCAAAACTTAAACCAGTTTCGGCCGAAATTTTGCCAAAACCGGTTGTTGAATTTATTGAATAATTTTATTTTAATCACACGAACTCTTCAGCTGGGTGTACACTGTACAGTACTTTTCAAATCGGTCGAAGATGAGAAAAATGTCGATGTTGGACGTCGGCTAAAAATGGCCCTCGTTTGGACTCAACTAGTCGAGTAGTCTTCGATTAAAATAATTCTCTTGAAATCAGCGTTTATCACCCAAAATTTTACTATTTTGATTATCGCAAGTCTTCACCCATTGTTATAGTTTTCTCTGTGTGAGACAGTTTAATGAAATTGGTACAGTAGAACCTCTTTAAATCGAAAGCCTACAAAGCTCGAAAAAATGTTTTGTTCCCTTCTCTTCAAGCCCCAAAACTTTTACTCGAGATCTCAACCCTCTATGGGTCAAAAAAGCAGTGAGTCCCTACAAGCCATTTAGCATTTAGGTACATATTTTCCCTTCATAAGTCGAAAAAGTTAATTGAACCCCTGTATCTCGAACATAGCAACTCAAAATTAGTTAGAATGAATCTTGAGCTCTACAAGTCGAATATTTCCGCCTAAGTCGAACACTTTATAACTCGAATCTGTTGGTGTCTCCCTTGAAGTTCGACTTACAGTGGTTCTGCTGTATATATCAACGTCGTAATGTCAAGCCTGGTTAGCGCATTCTTTTGCGCAAGCGACCGCCATGTTCTTAGCATTTGTCGTATGCAGCTGGACAAATTTTGATCAAAAATTCGTTCATTATTATTTAATACCCAAAAAGTATTCCTTTTTATCAGACTACGCTAGAATTAAAATAATGTTTCTTTCGTTAACGCAAGACAAAGACTATGGCTTCTATAAAATCAATTGATTAAAACGTAGTTAGGGTAATAATATTAATAATAGTACATCGTTATTCATATTATGAGCTCGACACATTCCATAATTGATTGATGACACAAAACGTTTGAGTTTCTAACTGAGCAGCAGCTCGTATATTGTCTGAGTGTCCACATCACAGAATAATTAAACGGTCTGTAATTATCAGTTGGCAAGTCGGTTTTGTTTTGGCACCGAGTCTATTGAGAGAGCAACCACCCCATTATTATAACGGTGCAGCGTATTCCTCGTCGCTTAAGATGAAGTTGTTGAAGTATACTTTACAGACGAGAATTACACAAACGACACTCGCTGGGACACAGCCCCGAACGTGTGTTGGAACCGTTATTTTGTATCGCGTTTTCGTGGCTCATTTGTTACAATCCCCCAGTGCCCAGTAGTTCAGTTAACGAAGACCCGAAATTGGCAAATAAATGCAAAAAATTGTGTAGTCTGGATTAATATTTTTTATAGTAGGGTTGACCCCCAGGTATAACATACCAAAAGTCCCCAGCCAGGGGCCGCTTGCTTTAGGCGGGGTGGGGGGATATGTCCCATATTTTAGTTTTTCCTAAATATTTCAAAAACTCAGCGTCGTAGAAAAAAAAAACTTAAAACGTAATGAAGCTTATTAAATTTCTTACAAAATGATATATTGATTGTATATTTATGACAAATACAAAAGGAAATGCAAGGGATATAAATGTGATACAAACTGAAAACAAAGTATTATTGCCTTAGAAAATTAATGTTTATTATTCCGTTGAGCTATAATTATAGATGAAGATTCTTCCTTACATTCAATCCAATATACCATTAGTTATCTTTTGGTTCATGTTGAAATTAGGGATGTTACGGAGGTGGTTTTATCGGAACCGAAGTCGGAGTCGGAGTTTTTAAATTTGGTTTTTAAGAGTCGGAACCGGAATCGGAGATGGTGGCAGAAGAAAGTACAAAACTACAAACACTACAAACATTATCCAGTCAGCCTCTTTAATTTCAATTAAAAAATAATAAATATATAGGTGTCACAAATAAAAATAATCACATTTTTATAACAGTTAGCAAATTAATAGTATATTGTGCGACTAGTGAGAGAAGGAGAAGATTCCATGAGCGTGAAATTTGCCGCACGAGCGTAGCGAGTGCGGTAAAACGCACGCGAGTGGAATATTCTCCCTCGATCAATGGTCGCACATAATACTTTATTCAACTAGCAGGAGTAATATGTAATCGGGGCCCTGATAAAAGAGGGAAAAATAATAAATCACTTCATTGATTGACGTACCCACCGTCAGTGTATGCAAGATTGCCATGACTTTCACTGAATTGCGATGCTGTTTTCATATATACAATACCGCCTACCACGTTCCTATTGGTCCAGAAGCTGCGTGCAGTTTTTTTTCATTATTTCACGCTTGGGCTTGCTACTCAGTTTCTATTGGTCCAGAAAATTTATTATCACACTGTACGGCTTATTATTAGCACTCTACGCGTCAACATGAAGTAATTTATTATTTCTCCCGAGTTTAGCAGGGCCCCGAAATTACATATTACTCACGCGTGTTGAATAAATAAAATTAATTGACTCCAGAAGTAGCAAATTATATTTAATAAACAATAGCTTTGCAACTTTGCCTCCATTCAATCTATTTCTTAACGGGTCCCGTATCTCCCTTATTAATAAATCTAAAAAAAAAAATATACGGCATTTTGTAGAAAATTTAATCAGCTTTATTTTTTATAAAAGGTTCTCTTTTCTAAAACGCGTGGTTTTTTAGAGAATCATGAAGAAGCAAAAAATGGGACCTATTTGCTCCCCTCCCGCCCAAAGCAAGTGCCCCCCCCGCTGGGGACTTTTAATATGTTATACCTGGGTATCACCCCTATCATTTGAAATAATAACCCAGACTACACAATTTATTGTTTTTATTTTTCCTTCGTTGACTGGATTACAGGTACTAATCGGAGAACTGATAAAAAAAAATGTGAGCCGTCGCGGGACGCCTGGCAGATGTGAAACATAATTTAATCTACCAAGAGAGTAGATTTTACATTTACTGGCGCTTCAAACACACCAAATATACGCGTGCTTAATGCACAGATGAATGCACACTTTAATTATAATAGTAAACAACACTGTATACCCTGTGGAGTATACACTATAGGTATCGCACAGTCGATTGCGTGGCGACGCGACGCCACGCCAGAAATCTGTTTTACGTGCGGCTATAGATGTATCACATCAAAATATCAATTAGATAAATAACGCTAGCTGTTGACCATAAAAAAAAATCCAGCCAATAGGGCGACGGGATCATTCCAACTTCAAAATGTTGACATTTGATATAGGTAGTATATAATAAAGAAAATAAAATTTCTGATATCGCGTGAGGTAACGCGGGTAAACGCTAGTATTCACTATGGTATTTGTTATTATGGTTACCTACATAATATGTTCCACGTCATGTAAAAATTAATCAAAGCATGGTTAACTAGTTTATTTCTGACAGATCTACAAAACGAAAGAACAGCTCTTTTTTTTTATTTTCAAAATATTTTCGAACCTATAAAGTTTATAAAATAAAAATTTAACGAAACTTTCTTGAAAAATAAACAGAATAATAAGTCGTTACGAAAAGTACACCATTATTATATAAAAAACACCCCAATTGCGGGTTGGAATGGTAATCTATATTACTAATATATAAAGCTGAAGAGTTTGTTATTTGCTTGTTTATTTGTTTATCTATTTGGTTGAACGCGCTAATCTCAGGAACTACTGGTTCGGATGGCATTTTTTTTTGTTGGATAGTCCATTTATTGAGGAAGGCTATAGGCTATATAATATTACGCTACGATCGATAGGAGCGGAGAATCAATGAAAAATGTTGCAAAATATAATTTAAAATTTGTCCGTTCGACAAAAACTTTTGAAGGGTAACTCCGATCATCATGAAATTTGGACACAACATTCATCTCGGTAAACTAAGATGAACGTGCGTACTCATGCACTCCCCCCACCCATTCGTTCTTTGCACCCGGGTGAAACCGGGCAGGACCGCTAGTATGTTATATCCACGAAGCGTTGAAAGTAAAAATTATGATCAGCATGGCGGACTTGATCATGGGCATAAAAATTATAACATAGTCGAACCATTGACTCTTCTGTATCGTTTTTTCTGTGATATCCAGAAGACGTGTCGTGTGATAGCGTTTGATACATAGTAGGTAATGTATATGTACTGTAACGCTTCTAATAAGATCTAATTAGATTGCTTTAACAAAGACTCTTATGATTTTGATAAAACCACATCCATTAGTTTAGTTCGCTTTATTATCATATGAGTTTATGTGCCATGCGTTTGATCTATAATATACACCTGAAGCCGATAAAAGTGAGAACAATAATTAATTATTAATTAATTTACTCAGGGAGTGGGTTTTTTGGCCTTAGAGAATTTACAACGCTTCTGCGTCTTTCGGATATTGTCATCCACGATCTAAAAGACAAAATGTTGGAACACATTGTGCTCGTACAAAAAAAATCGCGGCAATCGCCAAGTTGGGACAGTCTGACGGTGTCCATGAATTTTTATATGTATAGGGCAGTTGGCACACTTATCCTTTTGCCTATAGATAGATAGATATTTTTTTTATTTTACACTGTGACAGAATTCTAGGGGTATTTATAACGACTAACAATCAGCTGTTAAAATCTACAAATACGTTCTCCGATTTTTATGCAGGTCTGTTTTGATAAAAAATTGGTTGTCTGTAAAGTCGGTTTACGGACGATAGTTTTACGTGATAACGTATTCCGCTCGAATATCATATTTAATAATCACACACAGGGTCAGGCGGAACGTTAGGAACGTTACACTTTTTCGTGCATGCAGCCGGTGTTTCATCTTTTTATATTGACGTGATTCATCAATTTATAAGACGATCACGTCAAAAACAGTCAGCTAATTCCGCAAGTTTTTTTATTGCATTGACAAAGAGCGGCATCATTTCACAATACATTAGTAAATCAGTGGACACCCAGAGGCTTTATAAGTAAATAAAAATACCAATTTCGTGATATGCCAGTGACAAGGAAACGTCCCGATCATTCATCTTTCTGTCAATCAGATTGACTGCAAATTCAAACTAACAAAGTTGTTGATAAAATATTACATTAAAAGAATTCAGCTGCTTTTTCACCTTTTAACCTCTATCTAACTATTCTATTGTATGCACATATTGTTTCTCTGATGCACAGCACTATAAGAGACATTGTTATAGACGCTCGACAACTATTGAAAACGTTTTAATAATTTTTTTAAATAAGACTTTGTAAGGTATATGAAAATTTTCGAAATTAGCTATCTATGCCTTTTTTTCAGAAATTACTTGTCTACACATCAAGTAACCGTCCGCGGAGCATTAGAAAAATGATATTTTTGCATATAGGTACTTTTGTTCTATACTGAGCATAGGAATAAAATCGCAATCGAACTATTAGGGTGAAAACATATACTTCTCTCTTAAGCCGTATCCAGGAGGGCAAAACAAACACGGGGAACCCGGCTTAAGAAATTTCTAATTTGCCCCCTCCTGGGCCAAGAGCCGGGTACGTCCATGTTAACGTCATAGAAAAAGACAAAGTTTTTGAAACAGAGATAATTTATTCAAATTGAATGTCAAGTACATCAACCAATCCAATCATCAGAGAAATCAGGGAATTACATCGAAGAAAGAGACGCAGATATATTTTCGATACGCTTTGTTGCTTTTAATCACCGCATATTGAGTAGATAGATAATGATTCATATTATAGTAAATTATTAAATATATGTATTTTTGTATTGAATAAGCTGAAACAATTAAATTATGTGGGGTATATTTGCACCAATTTTGAAGTGTTATGGTACTCCATTAGTGTATGGGTATTTCATATCCGTGATTGGGAATTTTGGTGCTACACAATTGTATTTAAGAAAAAAATATTTATTTTTAAACGAAATTTCACCAACCATATTAAATAAACGAGGGCAGTGGCGGATTTACCAGCAGGCTGAGTAGGCTTGAGCCTAGGGCTACAGATTTTAGGGACGGTAAATTTGCGGACCGAATGTTTTTTTAGCTGGTTTATGACGTTTACCGAAATCACATTATTGTATAAGTAGAATACATTACCACGTTTTATTAGTCTAACATGATTAAGCTTTGATTAGCTCAGAAATATACCCAAAAACCATGTCTTGTGCAATTTTAACCAAATTATTGTATTGTAAAAATAATCTAGGAACTGACAATATTTGTAGAGGTAAGGGCGACAAAAATTTAAAAGTCTATACTTAGGAAATGTGTAAATCCGCCACTAAACGACGGGATCTCTGCAAAGGAACTTCGTAATATTTATTGATTAGGGTCACTTCGCTAAATAAATTTCATTCGACTTAGCGTTCACGATACTCGTGTGGAATATATCGGAACATATAGAAACTGTCTTATTTTCATTATAGCTAAAAATAAACTACTGGGTGACTCAGTCATCCACTAGAAGGTTAATAAGTCGTTTAGAAATACAGTTTAAATTTAGACTGCACATGCGTATAAGGAGACATTTTTACATTGAACCAAATAATATCCATCTGATAAAATATTACCAAAAGCTCGGAATAAGCGATTTTAGCTTGTGACCGCAGATAATTGTTAAGGCAAACGTGATTCAGGGAGTAATTTTAGAACGACCTGTAGTACAATACAACTTTCTAAAATAAATTGATGAGTATAAATTATGGCAAGTTCCTCCTATTTAACATGTAATTGTTATTTAATAAAAGCCTGTGTAATGATTTACACCAGCGTTTTGCAAAATGTTAATTACTCTTCGCAATATTACTTTTGTCAGTTAATTAAATCATCATATTTTAATCAAAGTATTTGTTAGAATTTGTGTGCCAAACAGAATGAAGATTAATTTAAAGCAGTCGGCGAAGAGTGGTGTTGATACCTCTAAAAGCTTTTTCATTAAATAACAATTTTCATTTTTCAAAGATTTTCTTCTCTTACACAACTCAATTAGAAATCTTCTTCATTCATGACAGTCAAATTTTACAGTAGAATGTATATAGAGATGGATAAGAAGTCATAATAGCACGTAATTCATCTAAATATGTAAAAGAAAACCGTGACTGATTGACTGACAGATCTATCAACGCACAGCTTAAACCACTGGACGGATTGAGCTGAAATTTGGTACACAGATAATTATTATGACGTAGGCATCCGCTAAGAACAAATTTTTGGAAATTCAACCCCTAAAGTCTAAACAGATACAACGGGCGTTCAAAATTTGCATGGAGAAAAATCATACAAGATAGATGTATCATTTCGAAAATGCTCAGGATTACTCCTGTCAAAAAATAGAAAAACACATGTTTCGTGCTTTTTCAAAAACAACTCCTTCCGAGAGTGAAAAGAGGTAAATAGTCTAAAAATCAACATGGGTGTCATTTTCAAGGTTTTTCAGGACGTTGATCACGTTTTGATATTTATTGGGAGTAACTATATATACCAAATAATCGGAACTCATCCGTGTTTCGTATTAAGCGCTTGCGAAGCCGCAGGTAACGGCTAGTATTTTTCATAATAATAAATTGCAAATCCAGTTGATACTTTTTCAAGTTGGCATTGCCACACACTCGGCTATTCTCGAGCCCAACGTTGTATCGAAATATTGAAAATCTAATTTAAAAAGGTAAGCTTAAAAAATAATATAATGCGACCGTAATATATTCGATTTCGTTTATCGAGTTGTCTTCTTGTAAAGTAATGAAGTTGATGGAATTCTATAGATAAATAAATTAACGGTATTAAAGTATTTCAGCCTTAGTCGAATGTGTCATGGTTAAGGTAAATGTCAAGGTTAACCACAGATACTGCTTTTGACTTTTATGTTGGATACTTTATTTGTCTGGATAAAACCTACGTTGACTTTAATAGTTCTTCTTTAACTTCAGTGCTGGTTCATCGGTAACAAAAATAAAGGTGTGCATAATTTTTTTTTTTTTATTAAACTGAACCCTAAATATTAAAAGTAATCAGAAAACGCGCGAAATCACTTTTTTCTTGACGCACGTAAACATCACCAGGAGATTAATCAAGTTTTGATCATCCGATGATGCTAACACGGGTAGCGAAACTTTAGTTGGAAAAAAAGTGTTAGGCGTTTGATGTTTCGTAGCTTAATAGTCAGTCTCTTCACACTGAAAGCTCTCGTGAAGAGATTCACGGATACTTATTTGAAGTTGGAAGATGAACCCTCCGTGAATCTGATTATAAAAACATACTGTTTTCAATACACAATTCACAAAAACAGGGTATTGAAATAAAGTAGGTACTACTGTAGGAAATTTCAAAATCAGGTAAAATGATTAACACAATTCTCATATAAAACAATTACAATATTTATTACAATAACCGATCACGTTCACATTTCAAAAAGCTTTTACAAAAATAGCTGCGAATTTATATTGTATTGCGTAATAGTACTTCATTAGGTTTTATGTCATCGCCAGGTCAGTTTCAAAATGTAGATACAGCGGTTCGAAATAGGTGGATTTCACACAGTACCTATGTTTTTAGAGTCTTCACAACGTTTAATCTTTTTCTTTTGAATTCATATTTAAGTATCATCATTGCTTCATAATTATGGCAAAAAATTGACACATGTAATCGATATTTATATTTATCTAAAATGTGTATGATTCAGAAAATTAAACATTCCTATAAAATCTCTAAACCATATCAGATCTTGAAATTGTATCGTTAATTCGAGGGTGGCGATAATGACTTGATATATCGAGCGTCTATTCTTTGAGAGTGCTGGCAGCTGATGTTAAAAAAGGCAAATATAATAATAATCCAGTGCCATAAAATGGATTTTTAGTTTCTACTAAAAGCACATTTCTATATTATTATATAGATACATACCATATTTTTTTAGCTCGTTTATTCAAATTCATCATCTATAGGAACAATTTGATTGACAGATGCTAATTTAAATTTACAAATATATTCAACATTTTTTGCATACCTTAATTCGAGTTCGTACAGCTGGTACCATTTTTAAGTTCTTTGCTATTCAATATGCGTTCCTTCGTTCGTCTGGGAGTTACATAAAATCTTTCGTTCAATTTCGCTGCTTAAAAATGGAGTGAATATATTGCAAATGTTGAAAAAAACGACTAGCTACTAGTGGGTACTAGAAATAACTATTTTATTTCTTTCTAAAATTTTAACATTTGAAAAGCCACTGGCATTAATAATTGGCTGTTTACATATTTAAATTACTTGTGTTAATTATTGACAAACGCCTTTCACAAGGCAGATAATTATTTGTGTAAAAAAGTGTCCTTTAATAACTTGACATTCCTTTGTTCGCTTGGGTTGTTTGTTATAAAAGTTATTTTATCTGGTATCTATTTAGAAAGTCTTGACGAACACCGAATAACAGTTATCTTTTCTGTATGCGCATGCTCTTTACATTCTTTTGTTATTGAACTCCATTGTATTGTATTGTGTCTTATTAAAAAAGTTTGTTTTTATTTTAATCCGATTTTAGATTCACTGTACCATCTTACATAATCGTGTAAAATAGCAGGGGTATTCAACATGTAGTGCACGTACCCCTAGAAGGAATACAGAGCGTTACCAAAGGCTAAGGCAATTTATATTTACTAATGGTCGCCAAGTGATCGACTTATATGGATTTATCCTGAATCGATTTTACCTGTGTTAATTCGTACACATCGTGATGAAACATATGTTGGACACTTCCACTCATTAAAACGAAGAGAACGGTGTATGTTTCATCACGATGTATGCGAATTAACATACTCAAATCAGTACCACAACTTTTTTCCTTCCCGTATTTATACGATTTTGGTTGATAATGTTTCTTGATTTTTACATCTACCTATTTTCTTTATTTTTTATATTTTACTTCACGTAACTTCACAGCAACAGTGTTATCGTTTTACAATCTCTGTACAGGCATGGAGCGCAGCAATTTTATAGGGGGCTGTGCAAAAATGATATTTTTTATAAGCAATATTTTAGTAATTAAAACATTCTATGCAAATTTTAAATCTTTCGCATTATTTAATTAACATAATGGATACATTTTATAAAAGTATTGTTTCACAATATATAAAATTAAATGACAAATAAGAGTCTTATAATGAAAAGTTTTGTTAACTTGCGAAAGATTTAATTTAACGTTTGCAATGTAATTCTGTCAAGTTTAGTTTTTGAAGTATTTCACGAGAATTAAGTGCGACGTCGGTTAATGGGTGGGTTGTTCGTTACTCTGAAGAGACTGAATTGGGGGCTCCGAACCGAGCCGAATTCACATTGATGGAGAAAGTTAAATTTTATTATACCCTGCAGATTAGGTACTTCGCGTCATTTTATTTTGACCTTTTCCGTCATTCTTTCAGGGCTATCAATCATATAAGGTGATCTATTAAACAAGATCACGCGTGTCGTGATCAGACTCGCTAGAAGTGAAACTTTTTGAAGTAAAACTTCTTTAGGTATGCTTGACTTGGGGAGTAAGCTGGTGAATGCCTGACGAAAGCGTTGACGGCAGTTGCGTGATCGGACGAGGCGAGCGGTGCGTGATCGGGCGAGGCGAACGGAAGTTGAGAGGGAGATATAAGTTAGTGAAGATAGAAAGAGAGAGTTACGTTTCGTATATTGGAAGTTGAGAGAGAGATATAAGTTAGTGAAGATATAGAAAGAGAGAGTTACGTTTCGTATATTGGAAGTTGAGAGGGAGATATAAGTTAGTGAAGATAGAAAGAGATAGTTTCGTTTCGTATATTGGAAGTTGAGAGGGAGATATAAGTTAGTGAAGATATAGAAAGAGAGAGTTACGTTTCGTATATTGGAAGTTGAGAGGGAGATATAAGTTAGTGAAGATAGAAAGAGAGAGAGTTGAATGACACATACTTCTGCACACATCCGGCGACGCTGCTGGGGGGAGTCTTTCACGTAGACCGGTGTAAAGTTTTAAATAACGGCACGTACCGTGTTCAGTCAGTTCAGTGGTTTCAGGTGACGGCTCCCGCGCGACCTTATCAGTAAGTTGTCGCGCCGTTTCTCCCGTTGCCCGGCAATTCTGTAGTCGTGTTTGTGTTGTGTTGGCGTTGCGGTGAGAGCCGCCATTACAATGCATTTACACGACTACTAAACTACACTCGTCGGGGCAACAAAATAAACAAACCGTTTGTGTAAACAAGTGAGATTACAACGTCTCAGTTCAGCCCCCTGTCTGCGAACGCACATGTACAGGATGTTCAAAAAGACACGCAACGCCTGAATATCTCAGAGAGATTAAGATTTTTTGGAACGAAGTACCTTATGGGACGTTATAGATATAAATGGAGAAGGTTAGAAAAAAAAACGTAAAGAAAAACTGTAACGAAAATCTACATATATAATTAGCTATTGTATGTCTGTCCGTAGACATAGAAAGTTGAAATTTGGCACACTTATAATATACGGCATGGAACAGATCCTAACGGAGCGGGATTTTTTAATTTTGGTACTAGAGGGGAGCAAATTGAAAACAAAATGGTTTTTTTTTGCTTATAATTTGCTCAATTTAAATCCGATCGCTTCAACGAAAGAGGAGAAATTTTTACATAGATTTCGTAGAACAGAATTCGCGTAAATAGTTTTTTTTATACATAAAAAAACAGAAATAAATACTGTATAAAATGGATTTTGCCACGATTTGTCAATAGTACACGAGCAGAAGGTTTGCTATCTTTCGCCGCTACGTGCGCATTGTCGTTCAACGCCTTCGTTCCAAGCAGCTGCACATAGCGAATATAAATAGCGATATCCCGTGTTCGATTCCCGATGCGCAACAAATGTTATTTTTGTTTTTTTTTAGAGTTGCAAATCACACGATTAATCTTTGTTTAATAATTATATATTATATTATAAATAAAATTTACGAATAATTTGTCAGACAAATTAGTAAAAAAATTATATGATACATAATAAATAGCGAAAAGAACTTCGTTCCAACCGGGTGTTCCACGACACCTCTCGTCTTTTTTAAAAAAATGTTGCAAAAATTCTTTCCAAGGGGCTGCCCCGGGGGGGGGGGAGCACGGTGTACTGCAAATTCGAGCGAAATAGGACCGGACCGCTAGTTATTTATAAATGAAGAAATTGATTTAAAAAAAACTGTTTTGTCCATATGATCTAATCTTAATTTTATTGCAAACAAACTTAATTTAAACGTTATACAATAAAAAATACCTAGTAGGTTATAACATATCTAGACTCTAGGGCGGTGTTTTCCAACGTGGGACTCACGCCCCACAGGGGGAAAATTTGATTGTTAAGGGGGGCAATTCGAAAATGGACTCGACACGAGTTTAACCCATTCGCTCTGGGCTATTTAATTGCAATGCTAGATTAAGGTGCCAATTTTTTTAATATTAAAAATTATGTATGTTACATAAGGGGGCATAAGAATTTTCGAAAGGCTAAGACATGGCACTAAAAAGGTTGAGAAAAACTGCTCTAGGGTATATTGAAGCAATCGACGAATTAAAGGTCCTCTTGATATCGTCAATAATGAGAAAAATTTGTTCAAATCTGCAACTGTTTGAGTAGAAATAAAAACACTTTGTATAGTTAGTACATTTAGACAATGTGTAGGCAGGAGAATCCTCGTAAAACTTCACGCTCGACAAACACTTGAAAGTAATGAAAAAAAAAGAGCCGTAGTGTTTAGGGCGTAAATGTCACAGTTAGTGAATATTTAAAGTAACAAACAAATGAGAGTATATTTAGTTAAAACGTAATTTTAGTCAGTGAACAAGCCTCTCGCATATTTAGAAACTCCCGCATTATTATTAGTACCAATAAATTTTGTGAATTTTTAGCCATGCAACCATAAAACGACGCGAGCACTGCAGATACTTAAGATAAACAAATTTCCAGTTATGCTATTTTCTGTATTGTTTCCATATACCTGAATTTGTGAAAATTCCTTTTACCGCCAGGATTGTTTGAGCATAGATGTAATTCTAAATTGACAGTTACAATTTTTAATCTATTTTTTGTGCTGGCTTTTATTCCACTTCACATGTTTGTCGGTTTGGGTCAAATCTTGCAATCAAAATTTCAAGTTATAATTAAGCTAGAGCTTTAAAATTTTGGATACGTATATCAGTCCGGCGACAATTAGATTAGAATTTGAGAACTGCAGTAATTATCGGTCATCTCGTTGAATTTTTCCTCGATAATTTCAGATAATTAGGCCTAGCACACATACAGAGCGTTCAACGCGCGTTGGGCCAACGCAAGTTGAACGCTCTTCATGTGTGCTAGGTCTTAACCAGATGATTCCTTATGCAAGACCTTCCGATTATAAAATAAAGAGACATTGATATCCAATACTGGACGTTAATGTATTTATTTATTATTACTTTACTTTATTCAGGACTTATCAGTGAGCATCAGTTGAACAGTTTTTACCAGTTCACATTATGAAATAGGTAAACATTTTACCCGTTTGATATACGTTTGAAATTAAACCCGATTACAGTTAGATACGACCGCGGGGTACGTCTGTGTGTAAGCATACGGACATGTCGTCCTTGACCCTATGACCTAGGTTACTAGGTACGGTATGGCATAGGTGCGTGGTGTGTATATCTATGTAATGTGTCTGTAACCATAGCATCAGCCCTTGAATTTCCCCTCGTCCTCCATCATGTCGCTGATAGATGCGCGCCTTCATTTCTACAATTTCTCTCTCGCACGTATACATTCTTGCTCTCTGCCTCTGTTTTACTGGTAGCAACCCCGTTATAATAGGTGTACAACAATGTACATTGTACATTTATCAGAAATAATTCGGGACGTCAGTAATACAGCTGGTCGAAGATTAGCAAACCATGCTAAAAAGCGTACCCAAAAGCTGCCAAGCTAAGCATGCAAAATAAAATTAACGTATTTATGCCCATATTCGCCGAACACTATTGAAAGATAGAAGCTACTAATCTCGGAACAAAATTCATAAAATTTACTTTCAATTCACCAAGAAAATTATCAGGTAGAAGAGTTAGTTAAAGAATAAATAAATACTGCACTATACTCATTGCTCTTTTTGTTCAATATTTTGACGTTACCGAAAAATCCGACCGATGGCGTTAGTGTAAACGTCAGAAAAAGTGTCACAAAATATAATAATGTTGTTTCACGACTATACACTTCACAAGCGGTTAATATAGGTACAACACATAAATAAATTCACAAGAGCAACTGTAGATATAATACTTCACGTTTATATGTTAGGTATTATGATCTATGTGGCAGCCATTATTTTATCGAGCGAATAAATATGTATACTACTGAAAATAGGATAGAATAGATTTGTACCTGCTGTAAACATAATTATAGTTGGTGAATCGAATTATCGCTATTTATTCGGAGGAATAGTTACCTGCAGAACAAATGAACCGAATAAATAACTACTAATAGTACTAACAGACGGTTGAACTTGGTTCGAAGCAGACAGCGGATCTGGTCCGCTCCGTACCAAATCTGTTCGTCTGTACAGTAGTCTGCGTGTCCGCCCGGTTCGATGGGAACAGATTCGGTCGTCTGTTGCAAGATCCGCCGTACCATGTCCGTTGTCGGACCGGACCAAGTTCGACCGTGTGTTAGCACTATTACGTTCGGTGAATATGGCCATTAGAACAAAATAAATCCGGATAGATTTTGGTTTGCCAACGAAATAATCAAGAGCAACAAATCGCTCATATTAATAGTTCAACAATTCAGCTCAAGGATCACTTGTTGGATTCCCGACTTGTTTTACATTTTTCGCTCACAACTCGTCCCCCTTTAGCAATGCCGTAGCGCAGTATATAAATTGGGAAAGAATAAGCTTTCAAGCAGTGAAAGAATTTTTCATATCGATTCTGGGCCAAGCCTAAGACTAGTAAATGTGGAGATTGCCTCGAATAGTAAGTATTGGGGGGATGGCGTCATCCAGATGATCTCGATTTGCGAGGCAACAGTTGTTTATGCACTTTAATGGCAGTTTTAAACAAATTTCAAAGAAATCAAACGACAGTATGTGTATGACCAACAGAGACGGCATGAATAACATTTGTTGCAGTATATGTACGCGGCAGCGACACCGCCCTTGTGTAACAGCGAGAAAAAGACGAATGGATGGGAGTACACGACGCGACGCGACCTATTCTGTCAGCCGTCGTCGGCGATGATGTGCAATGCGTCGGTCAATAAACGACTCGTGTACTTTAGCTGACAGCCGTCCCAACAGATCCTGTTGAGAGAACAAATCACATCTAGTATACAGCTGCTGGACAAATAAATTATTATTTATTGCTCTCTCGCCTCTTTTGTCTCTTGTCGTTCTTGGTACAACTACACTACTACAGCTACAATTAACATCGCGAATATTCGCATATTTTTTCACATTCGCATACCCAAAATTCATGCGAATATTTTGCGAATATACCTAATATAAAAAAAAATTGGTTGTCTGTAAAGTCGGTTTACGGACGATAGTTTTACGTGATAACGTATTCCGCTCGAATATCATATTTAATAATACATAACCTAAATTTTAGTAGCTGTCAAACTATATTTTTACCGACTCTCTATCGCTTATACTGCGCTCTCGCTTGCACGCACAGGGTCAGGCGGAACGTTACACTTTTTCGTGCGTGCAGCTGGTGTTTCATCAATTTATAAGACGTTATCACGTCAAAAAATCATATTTTTCATATTAATTCCTTAGCATTTTTATTAGGAAAGTTTTTTTCTTACTCCTTTTTAAACCGCTACAGATGTGTCTGTGCGTCTTGCGCGGCCAATCAGCTGTCAAAATTTGGCCTTGGACTAATGACGTCAAATTTGAAAACTGAATAATCGCTATCGCGAATATCGGCGAAAGATATTCGCATACGCAAATGTCTCGTTACATCATCAGTATGTATCAATTTTAAATCGAAATCAGCTAGTAAGGATCAATATAATTAGAAACATTGCATTTCTGATTTATTGTAGTGGTCTATATTGAGTTCTGGATTTGACGGGACGAGTTATAAATAATTCAGTGTGTTGAGGTTTGAAAGCTCGCTCGAATAAGGTACATGTATCTGAAGTGCGCGCTTGCCTTCATAAAATAAATCAATAGAATCCATCTGCAAAAAGCTCCCTTGTGTTCTTTATTCTTTTTATTTCTTTTCACGCTTTTTCATCTTTTTGTGTTGACTGCCCGTGTAATGATATAATATCTGCACTTCACATGGAAAGGTTGTTTTTTTTTCTTTTTAATTTTTAAGTACCTATACATGATCTTGTCTAGTAATATATTGTTTATCGCGAACCTGCCTCAAAATGTTTTTGTGTTTACGTAAATACATTATCAAAATAATTAAATGAAAACGTTTTGTTTTAGATAATCTCAGGAATTACTGAACAGATTTGAATAAAAATATTTCGCTGTGTATAGATATAGAACAGCGATTCCCAAAGTGGTCTATATCGACCCCCAGGGGTCGACGACAACTTGCAAGAGGTCAGCGGGAAAAAAATTGGGGGTCCATAAAATGAAAATGGGGGTCAACGATAGTGAATCTCCTAACAAAAAAAGAAACAAACTGGACAACGTTAACCGAAGAGATTTTAGATTAAATCTAACTAAATTGATGCCAATAATGTTGAAAATTTATTATTAAAGCATCAGGTTCATCCCTCACACTAAAAGCATTTATTTTTTGCTTAGTTATTTTATGTGACTGAAAGTTAATTTTAATTTGATTCGTTTAATTTGAATCTAATTAATAAATGTATAAAACTAAACATTTCACACTACACTTCACTACCGTTATTTTAAATCGTTCAAAGTGAGTAGCACTATACCGGTTGTCAAAAATACATTTGAAATTAATGAATTTGCAAAAAATCAATATCAGATAAGCAGGGGGTCTACCCAAAACCGAAAAACATGGCAAGTGGTCTACAAGACAAAAAAGTTTGGGGACCTCTGATATAGAATAATACCGAAGGCCAACGAAAGAATGGTTGACCTTCAGTGTGTCCGTCCACACGGCGTTCTCTCGAATGTTCCAATTCCTCTGATATTACTGCCACGCTACAGATCGCGAACAAACGTCAACAATGTTAAACCGTCCACGCTGGACCAACGAAACAATTTCGGTGGGCCGATCTGCAGTACGCACGTTAAGACAAATGGGACATAAGCAACGGAAAGAATGTCTGAGAAAATAGGACACATTGTACAAAGCGGATTTTTGAGAAAACAACTAGAAATTGTGGATCGTTCTGTACATCGATTTTAACAGCACGGGTTGAACGACCCAAGCCATTTTATAGTAAATACCATTTAATCGATGCTGGTTCAACTTGCATTGACTGACAGCCGAGACAGTTCGATGCAATTACAATTTCTTTTCCTTTTCAATTTCACATTCTCACTAATTTACGAAATCGTCAATTACCCAAAAGATATTCATCTTAATTTGACTTTTTTTATATGCACTTACGTATACTATCTTTCACGAGATGACATTACGAAATTGTTATTACATAGGTATTTATTTAGTATTCACTTTTACAAAATAAATACATGCGAAATAAGTGCCCATAATGAGGGGTTTTGTGTACGGATATTTTCATTAATGCAACACATTTTTAGCTGTGTGTGTTATGTAATTCTGAACTGGTTCTATAATAATTTTAAATATCGGCATTACAGAACTCATCGAACTGTTAAAACTGCGTGTTTGTTTCGAGTCTAGGTTAGTACTGTCAGAACTGATTGTCCCTTCTACATGTAAATGCCTTGCCAATAGTCATTGGCAAATATTTGTTTCCAATGTTTTTCTCTGTTTACTCCAATGAACAGAACAGAGCGCTTAATTTGATTTTAGTATTAAGTCCGTTTGTTGGAAAACAAATTATTCTAATCAAAACTAACAGATTCAATTTATTTCTGTTGGCCAACAAACGCCTGTTGTTTCAGCTTAATAAAATTTTCTGACGATGTTCAACAAATGAGCGATGTGTATACTGACAGCTTCGACTTTCTATTGAGTGTAATGCATAGGTATTTAATACACATTTGTCATGCGCTGTGATGAAATATGTATAATTATTCTTTTAGCTTAGAATTGCACGTTGTGTGAAACGGTTATTCAGTAAACAGGATATTATAATATAGCTGATTGTGTTATAATATTATATAAAAAATGATAAATATTATAATGTGTGTACGTAACTATAATAACAGTTCTGCGAATGTTTCCGTGCCAAACGCTGATTCCGAACCGGATGTTGACAGATAAAACACAATCGAATGGCAACACTGCTATTTTAAAACTTTATAAATTACTCTTTCCCGAACTTTATAAATCTGGCTTTCGCGCACTTTTTTCTAACTTGTCTGAAATTAGGCAGCAGGAAGTATCAATTAAATTTTCTGTTTAGACCCAAACCACTCCAAGAAGTTTGTTGTTGGGTCTTTCCTTTCAATTTTTATATAGATACATCGCTGGTTGGTGTTCGAATAATAATGAATTGCTGATAAAATATTTATTTATACTCCACCGCGATAAACGATGTAATAATATAACATGCTAATATTAACTAAAGAAACAGTACATATACTTGTTTTGAGATTTTATTTACAAAATATATAAATAACATTATTATTTTAGAATTCTAAATAATTGTATAAACGCTGATGATTTCATCTGTTTAACATCTACAATCTATCTGTCTAGATAATTGTTACCTAATGATAACATATTTTTCTATAGATGCTTAAATTCTTTTGAAAAATTAGCCCATGTTGAAAAAATCACTAAGTAGTTATATCACCTTTCTTTTGTGTCGTTGGACATTTTAATTAAGATCGCTGCACTCGAGGCTCGTTTTGGATTCCTTGCTAGGTTTGAAGCGTGCTGCAACGCTAGATTTCGTAATGACGTCTGTGTGTTCGCTTCACGCGTTGCGTGTTTTGAAGCTAACTTTGCAGATGACTTTGGTGCGCGCGCAGTGACAGTTCGAATGATTAGCGCGGATGAACATCGTGACACGATATTTTTATATATATGTGAAGATTTCCAAATGGATAATCGGTATACAGTAAATTTAAATCACAGTCTTCATTTGAATATATTTAGTTAATCTTAAGAAGGTGGTTTCACGGCAAAGGGTGCAATAGTTAAAAATACAATTTTTTTCCAGAGAGCCAAAATAAACATTCATATTATAATGAAACAAGACTTTTTTTGAAAAATTAGTTTTAATAAACAAAAAAAGTTAACTGTAGCATTCGTCAAACTAAAAACTATCGTTAGTAAGTAAAAACTTAAACTTAACAGGTTTTTTTGCTAAAAAACTACTGGTAGAACTTTTTGCCATAATAATTAGTGAAGCGAGTTCCGTTTTAAGAAGTTAAAAATGGACATGTCTTCTTATAACACTGCGCTAATTTTGGCACAACGTTAAATATTTTAAGGATTAGCATGAAGATGCCAATCCTTTTGATAAGATTTTATGACAAAAGAAGTTTTTGCAAGTAAGAACCTTTTGTCATAAAACAAATCAACAAAATTAGTATACTTATAGGTCACCAAGCCAAAGTTAAATTATATTTAAGCAATGGCAACTAGAGCTACCAATCTTTGCTATAACATAGAACCCTTTGCCATGTCAAAATTGGCCAGAAAATCAAAATGTCACCAAAATTTTTTACATAGCACCTTTTTCCACAAAGTCACGGCAAGTTTAATGAAATTTATATAAAAATTGTACAGATATCTACTACTTATATTAAACTGTTCTTTTCTGACATATAATTATTATTGATTTATGTATACTACTTAATAAGAATAACAGATGTATCTTCAATATCGTACAAATTACTGTAAGTCGATTGTAATATTGCGACGATGTTGATTATTTGCATACTGCATAAATCAGTAGCATTTACCTTGGTTCGTATAGTAAATCCAAACGTCAAAGTCGATCACAACATTGTGAATGGTTAATACGATCGTTTGCCTACATGTGGCCAATTTTTCAATATTCGGTTTCTTATTTTACTTAATTTTCTTATTTTTTACGAAATCACGTTCAGCAAAAATCAACCTCAGCTTTAACATAAACAGTCTACACTTCTAAGATTATTCGATCATTAGAACAGTGTTCAGATAAAAATATTAAATTTTAATATAGTATCTATGGATGGGAAGCGGCAGTCTTTATTGCATCCTTCAATATCTACTTCTATTTGTATATTTGTTATTTCTAATTCTTTCTTTAATACTTACGATATACCTGATAACTTTGAGAACAAGGGCTATTACTTTACTAAATAGTGTGAACTCTATTTAACGGAAAACTCCTTAAGTTGCTAAAGTTTGTTTGATTTACACATATATTTAATAATTTACTATATAAATCATTGTCTATCTACTCAATGTGCGGTGAACGAAGGCAACAAAGCGTATCGAAAATATATCTGCGTCTCTTTCTTCGATGTAATTCCCTGATTTCTCCGATGATAGGATTGGTTGATGTACTTGCATTTTATCTGAATAAAGTATCGCTGTTTCAAAAACTTTTGTCTTTTTCTATGACGTTAGGGCGTACCCAGATCTTGGCCCAGGAGGAAGCAAATTAGAAATTTCTTAAGCCGAGCCCCCCCCCCCCCGTGCTTGTTTTGCCCTCCTGGATACGTCAGTGCTTACGGCGTAAAAAAAGACAGAAGTATATGTTTGCACCCTAATGGTTCGATTGCGATTTTATTCCTATGCTCAGTATAGAATAAAAGTATATGGGTTTACATTACTAGCCATATATTGATATTATAATTATAATAACGTAACAACCACTCTCAATAGCGAAACAATACGTCATTATTTAGACCCCAACAGTTAGATTCTTATAGAAATGTGTTTATTTGTTTGTTGTAAAAATTAAAATACTGGTATAGTAAAAAACTACGAGCAAAGCTAACGGATTATAATTTTGTTATAATAGCTACGGCTCCAAATACCCGATACTTTTGAGCAGTATCTTCATTTTCGAATACTGATACAGATACTTACAATAAAAACATCTGAGATACAAGACGACTCTGTTAACATCGATAATAATAAAAAAAAGAAAACAGCCATAAATATTTCAGTCGATTTTCTTTTCTGACTTGTGATGCGACAGTCTTGAATCATTGGATCGCGAGTGCGAGTATTGTAAGGACCTCCCTGTTACTGCTTCATCTCATACATAATATGAATTATTATATCGGTTTGAAAACGATGCGCACCGATTTAGAAGTCTAGACAGTGTGGATATATTTACTCGTACATGAACCAAGAGATCGCGTATGCATTTTTTATTTTATTTTTAGTACATAGTTTTTATTTGTATCCAACATCAATGTCAAGTTTAAAATAAATCCGTAGCTTTATGTTTATTCGCTGTCCAAAACAACAGAGAACACTCCAACACTGCATAATATATTAGAACCAGTGTAATGTGAATTTTTTAGTGTTTTTTATGGAGGCTTGTAAACATTGCGTATGTTCTATTTGTTAATGATTGTGACACGCACAATTAATAAAGCAGTATAGCGTAACCAGGTGGCAAAAATTCGGATTCGATTATTCGCGGTTATAGTTTGAGGAGAGAAAAAATATTCAAAGTACTTATTTTTTAAAAAAATAGGGGCCGTCTTGGGGCGCTAGACAGATGTGAAACATTTAAGCGAAATTCTAGTAACTAACGCCGCACAAACCTTATGGGCTTTGGTTCTCCGTTAAATTGTTCGAAAAAGGTCACTAAGAAAAAGTGTCCATGGGAATAGATTTTAGCTACAGATATGTTTTAGCGAGATTTTAGGTATAGGAATATCCATTGACTCACAAACATGTTCCATATTCAATTTTTGTGTGTTTTTTTAGAAATAGAACAATAGTCGAAAACTAGGTAATTTAGGAAGGTATCACCTGTATAAAATAATAATGTCATATTTCAGATTCAGTGCACTCGAAAACATATTTCTAGAGCTTAGCATTTTTTGAGATTGTGATTTCAGTGGATATCCCTATTTCTAAAATCTCGCTAAACATAATATCTGTAGCTAAAAATCTATTCTCATATGGACACTTTTTTTAGTGACCTTTAAACTATAAAATACAACCATTATCGATCAATTTAATCGAGAACCAAATCCCATAAGGTTTATGCGGGGTCCTTTGCATGAAATCCATGTTTTTTTTCTCTCTAACAATGCATTTTTTGAGAATTCGTCAAGCGTTTTGATCGTATAAGTTATTTGCTATAATCTCTGAGGGAAAGTGGGTATACGTTTGGAATTCAGCAAACACTCGACGTGGCTCAGCATAGAAGATGAAGTGGAAATGCCATCAGTTCGCGTTGATCGTGAGTCACTTGTCTTTTGACGGAGTGCGCTCGTGTGCTCGTAAACTATCTTGTCTCTGTGAAACAATAGAATGGAGAGACCAGAAGAAGAAAGTAGGTTTGCTTGATTAGATATATACACACACAACACACATACCTGCAGAAACGTCAGTACTACTTAAATAGTAAATTTGGCGTACCTTACTAAGGATGCGATTGTTGCCAAATAGTCATGTTATTTATCCGGCGTGTTCCGGATATGATAAACACCTGTTACGATAGCGTCATGAAATATATCCTAAAACCTATTAAAATATTTTGTGTGATTTTTATTATTAATTATTATTATTGAATATTTGCTTCTATTCCGTGGAAGAGTGTTTTTTTTATTTATTTTATTTACTCATTATTCGACTATTAGTTATTTTATTTTTTTAAATAATTATTTGAGTTTTCGTACCCAACTTGGCGATGCCAGTTCCAGGGTAGGGATTCTTACTAGCTGATTATATAGTGCCGTCTGGTATAAAAGATAAAAGAAAATAATAATAATAGTTGATTTAACATTTTATGTTAGTCAGTTAGTCCAGTCAGATTAGTTCAGGATGTCGTATATAATTTATGATTCCTCGTCATGAAAAGCCAGTTGCATATTTTTTTATTGAATGCTTTGAATTATTTTGAGCTATAAAGGTATGCTGTTATATAATCTGGGAGCAAGGAATACCACGTGGTTTTGGCTGAAAGCGTTCGTAATTTTTGGTACTTGTATATTATAAGGATTGTAGGACATCATTTTAGTTTTATAAGGATTGAGATAAAGTAGAAGGTTTTCAGGTTTCTTATGGAACATGGATAGAACTCATACATTTTAATGTGTTATTGACTTGCAACTATTGTACAACTGTACCAAATGTTCTAAATATATATCTATTATTATATTGTAGAGATACTAATAGTTTAAATTACAATGCCCGGAAGTATTAATATAGGTAATAAAGTTTAAGATGATCCTGGCTATTGAAAGTGAATTCAAACGAGGTGTATGTAAAGTCGTTTTTTTCGATTTTCTATTATTTTTCTATACCTCAACATCAATTGAAATCCAAATTTAAAAGCATGAGAAGATTTTTACCCATCTACTCTACGGAGTTAGACAGTTTCCTGGCATGAAAGCGAGTGAATTTTACGAGAAAATTTGAAATTCACGCGATGCGACGTTAGTGTCACTCGCATAAACTTATTTCTAGATTTTCGATATTGCGCAGCCCTAATACCAACATATCGCAATATTATTAGGCGAAATAAAAGTAGTCCATTTTGCAATTATGAACAGTTATTCAGATGTAGTTATTGAACTTGTATGCAATTTTGTTTGTACATTTAAAAACTTTCTTGCATAGTCGACTGAGCAATTTCTTATGGAAATGAAACTTATTTCTAAAATACTTTTTATTATCATCTATCTCTGGGAACCCCGTGGCGTTGTGTTAGCACGACCAAGCCTTTAAGGAGAACAAATATGACTTAAAATTTGCGCACCGGTTTCTTTGAATGGTAGCAGCTGTCAAAATCATATTATGATTGAAACCGAATCAAAGTAACGTCCGAATTTCGGTTTTGGCGGTTTGAATTCAAGTAAGCCAACTATATAAATAATCATTTTATATAATATTATCTTATTTTTAATGAATACGGGAAAAATAAAAAGCAGTTTTCAAAACACTTGGCTCCTTTTACTGTCAAGTGAAAAATGTCCAAGAAATTGTGATTTCTCCGGAACTCGAACTTGTTCACCGTAAAAATAAACGTTGAAAATTTTTACAACTGATTTTAACCAATTCTCATGTTTTATTCGCTTTTGCTTTCGTTGTTTTTAAGTTTAAAATACAAATAAAAGAAGAATGTAAAAAAAATGGGATGATATTTATATAAGGAAAAGCGTTTATCATATTAACTTACATATTAGAGCTAGTCGTAATACCTACTGCAAATGATAATTAATGAATGATAAGAATAACCGATGTAGGACTAGTATGTATTAGTTAAGGTCAAACGTTCATACCAACTGTTGATAACGTAATCATTCTATGCTCGCATTACGCAAAAATAAAATATGCTGCAATGTGATACTTTGTGAAATTTGCAGAGACAATGCTAAATAAATATCAAGTGGAATGTAAATAAAATATAGTTTAAAAAAAACTAAAAAACACGCTTTATATCGGACTAAAAAGTAAAAAATAATTGTTTTAAAATAAGCTTAAAAAGCGTGGGGCGCTTTGTTCCACATTTTCGTACATCGAGCGCCCAACGCTTTTTAAGCTTATTTTAAAACAATTATTTTTTACTTTTTAGTCCGATATAAAGCGTGTTTTTTAGTTTTTTTTAAACTATATTTTATTTTTCACTTTTTAGTGAGGATCTATAAAAGAATTTATTAATCCTGGGGGTCCTAATAAGGATAATGGGAAACTGTTATCAAATTATTGCATTGTCATCGGTCCTTGATACGTATGCAAAGTTTCAAATTAATCAGACTTCGGTAAATTGGTGAAAATTATGCTCAAAGATTCCGTTACGGACATACATACATAGTTACAACCCAAACTAATATAAAGCGTTTAATAATAAGGATAATGGGAAACTGTTATCAAATTATTGCATTGTCATCGGTCCTTGATACGTATGCAAAGTTTCAAATTAATCAGACTTCGGGAAATTGGTGAAAATAAAGCGTTTACTACAGAGGATCTATAAAAGAATTTATTAATCCTGGGGGTCCTAATAAGGATAATGGGAAACTGTTATCAAATTATTGCATTGTCATCGGTCCTTGATACGTATGCAAAGTTTCAAATTAATCAGACTTCGGGAAATTGGTGAAAATTATGCTCAAAGATTCCGTTACGGTAGTTAGTTACATACATACATACATAGTTAGTTACAACCCAAGCTAATATAAAGCGTTTAAAAAGGCAAAAACTTGACTGGCATTGACCGGGATCGAACCAGCAATATTCTGCTCCTCGTCCACCGTAGAAGCTAACAACCTTACATGTTAAGCGTCTATAAACTACAATCTAATTCAACATAAATGTTTTACCTTTACACCGCAAATGTTATATTTATTTATGAATTTGTTTATATATGAATTTATTGAAAAGAACTATTAGAAAATCTACGTTTTGTGAGTTTATCGTTGCTTACACTATTTATTAACATTTGAAATGATTTATTATTATTGATTGTCAGCGTTGCTTAACAAAGGTTATCGGATCAAACTGAAATATTTTTACGTTTTCTACTAGTTCGAATTAATTTAGGAACGAAGGTAATTATTACTTAATCAAAACGTTTCTATACAAATTATTGTATATGACTGTTTATATGATAACGCGCGTTCAACGGCGCGCCAACGCGCGTTATCATAATATAAACAGTTATATACAATTGTATAGAAATTGTAAACGCGCGTTGGGCCAACGCGCATTGAACGCTCTTCATGTGTGCTAGGCCTAGTTTTACTTCAGCAAAAAACTTCTTGAATTATTACTAAAATGGTACTAAACCGAAGTCTTTGTGGTGAGACTTTGCTGTTTGTTACAATAGTCGACATTCTCAGAAACTACTTAATAGCTGATGTTATAGTTAATTTTGGTTTCGAATATCCTTATCTGATCTACTTTAGGTAATTTTACGGAAAAAACGGGTTGAATAAAACCACGTGTCGCTATAATATTCGCAGGCGTCTATACTTTCAGAAAGTAGCCATAAATAAAATAAATAGAAAATCTAGCCAATTAGGAATTTACAATTCTACAGAGTTCGTACTTCCCGAATTATTGCTAAACGTATAGACGTAAATACAACTGGACGAACATGACAATAATTACAGTTATGTGCATATTCACCGAACCTAAGTAGTTAATTATTCGGTTCATTTGTTCTTAAGTTTTGTGTACAATTGGGTTAGGATAAAACATTATTATTTTGTGAATTTTTTTACGTTTACACATAAAGCCATCGGTCGGATTTTTGGATGAACGTCAAAATATTCAACAAAAAGAGCAAGGAGTACCTATAGGCTATAGTGGAGTGTACCTATATTTATTCTTTAGCTAACTTTTCTACTTAATAATTTGCTCAGTGAATTGAAAGTAATTTTTTTTCTAACGAATAAATTTGTTCCAAGATTAGTAACTTCTTTCTTTAATAGTGTTCGGTGAATATGGGCATTAGAGAAATATAACTCAGCATTTCGTCTAACTCTATATAACCATGACGGAATCGTAGATAATTCACAATACGGAGTTATTAAACTGGGTCAAATGAAAAAGGTCAAACAATGCTCTATTATACAGGGTGTGAACGCGAGATCTGACGAATATAGTATCCATAATGAAAATATGTTTGAATTTGCAGAATAACCTAACTCAGGGTATATTAACTGTACGTTTATCGAAATATTATCATTGATTGTAATATAGTTTGCTAACTTTAAAAATTTTAGTAGAATTAGTAGAAGTTTTGTTCCAAAATATATATTGAAGGAGATTTATTTGGTTGAGAAACAATAGAAATAAGCTTTACCAAAGTATCGCTTGTGGCCAACGTTTCGAAAATTATATTTTCATCCTCAGGTTTAAAAATTTTGCCATAATCGAACCCCGTCTGGGTCGTAGAATTACGACGTCACTGTTCCATATTCATGTATTTGATTGATTAAATATGTGTTTATTAACGCTTGTTCCAATCCATGTCGTCAGTTAATTGGGGAATTATTATACAGAATGTAAATTCATTTTTATAAAATTTACGAAAATCCAAATAGCCAAGCATGTAGCAAGACTGTTTTTATATGGTGTTTCCATGGTTTATCTCCCTAGTTAAACAAATGACACTCTTGAAACTCGTGTCAGAAACCGACCATTATAGAATAGAGAAGAGCAATGTTTGAAGCATGCGGCGATAACAAATTTATTTTAATTCCCATTAATGGAGTATGACGTGGCACACAGAGAGATCAGAGCTCGAAGTGAGTATTATAATAATATGTTTAATTTTATAGTTGATTATCTCGTCGACAACGCTTTGACACGTGCTACCACTGTTGCCAGATTAAAAACAAAAAGTTCCTGGATCCTACTACGATATAATCAGTAATTCAAGTTTTATTTGAACTAATTTTTATTATTGAAGTTAAAAATACAATTAAAAATTAAACTGCACGATGCATTTCATTAAGTGAGTGAAGCAAATAAAAAATTAACCAAGGCGATTTCGTCAAGCTTGCAGCCCGTAGTACGTACAGAGTACAGACCAACCAACCAAGAACTGCTGTAAACATTTTAGGGCTTGTTATCAACCTAGAAATGGTTCCACTTTATAAAACAGAATCTCTTCTTTTCAAAAAGCTTCAATTTAAACAGATTTCTTGCGAAATTAACCTGACACTTAATGCAATAATAGATCACACGCGCTTTTTATAAAAACTAGATTTAGAGGTTTATCATTACTGACATGGAAACATTTTTAATAGGTATAACAAAATACAATAGTGGCTATATCATCGTATATGAATCAAATCCAGTTTTTCTGTTTTAAAACCGATAAATGTGGATCTAGTCGGGTAATAGTAATAATATCACTAATTACTAATTCATTTTTATATTTTTTAACTCAATTCCGAAGACGATCCAAATCCGGATCGAAACTTCAATTAATTGAATTATAATTGTATAATTTTTGTTAATATATTATCTGAAAAATTAGTCGTTAATTTTATTTATTAATATCAACTTGGATTAAAAAATGTCTGTCGTTTAGAATTCTGAGTAAACTATGCTTTTACAAACAGAATAACATTCCAGAAACGCGTTCGCCGATGAAGTACTTTTTGTCGGGCTGTATACGATCTGATTTCTTTCATAAACCAACATCAGTGCAAGCATAGCCGCGGGTATATTTTCGTTGACACGCGTATTGCAATACGTCACCACTTGGGTGCGCAAACCGGGGACTTTATATTGTTTTTGCGTGTTCGCTATAAGCGTTTCGATATTTACATATCATAAATACTAATTGAATAACGGAATTCGCTACGCATTGTATAAAAACGATTTGTTCGTAGCATACAGGGGCGCCGATTCCGTGGGTGTATGAAACACACGTTGTTACAATTATATAAGAAAAATTTACTTTGTAACAATGTCACTGTCAGGACTTAACCCGAAACTTCCACTATCGCGGCGGATGACTTATCAGTTAGTCTACACTCTACAATAACATATCACAACAATAAATCATTCTCATAATTAAGCATATTTTCAACTGCATAGTGTATATATGCTTTATTATGAAAACGATTGATTGTAGACTAATAATTTGACATCCGCCGCAATAGTGGAAGTTTCGGTTAAGTCTTGAGAATGACATTGTTGCAAAATATACTTATTTCTTACAGGTATTTCTACTCGACGGATTTAGATGCCATTTTCACGATTATGTAGGATATTTAAAATTATTCGTCGGTCAGTGTGCATTTCTTTTCTCGCATTATGTCAGTTTTTTAACTCTTTCAGTTTGATGGTCAGTTATCAAACCACCTATTCTAGATTTTTTAAAACATATTTTCACGTTATCTATTGACAATTTGTGGTTAGTTTTCTAACCACCTTATTCTATAAAAGGTTTTTTTTTCAATTTTTTTCATAATAAATAATTACCGTAATTAAACTAGAAGAAACCGTGACTGAAAGAGTTAAACGAGTCATCAAATGAGTATGAACTATGAACACCCACGGGGGTTTTCTAAGTCGGCGCCTCTGGTAGTGTAGTCTGTTTTATGTAGGTAGATTCGCTTGTAAGTGATTTAACTGGACGGATGCTGAATTCGGTGTTCCCGGAAATAATCTCGACTGTATTAGGAAGCATTGACTGATATAACGTGCGTCGCATTCCTCCCGGCGTCATCGTTGTTGATGCTCGCTTCTTTATCATCGCTTAACCCAACCTTCGTATACATATAGCATCTATCAGTGCAGCCGGCGCTGTTTTTAAACAAAACATCATTCTATCGCGCTTGCACACTTCAAGCAACAAAAATTTATACGAAATTTAATCGAATAATTTCATTTGTTTGCAGTCAACTAGTTCTGACAGACAATTTTTTGTCGGCCGACTATTTTGTAACATGAGTTCTTATGAACATGATATGCAAAGGGTTCAACTGTTAAATCGGCCGATTAAAGGAGTTGTGAATCATTTTAGTTACCGACCAAACATTTGTGCAATAAAAAATTGCCTGTCAGTGCCAGGCCAGAAAATATGGAATGGTACACTCGAATAAAATTTGACCAACAATCATTAGCTATTTGGAACTATAATGTGTCGGGTCTTCGGATTGTGCACTTTAACAATTTTTCTCGTACTCCCTTCCGTTACGAGATAAAATTATAGAAATCTCGACGAGTCGAGAAATGAGTTTCAAGTAATTTCGACAAAATCGTAGAATCTCAAACCATGAAAGAAGACGGACGGCCATTCTGAATTCGCGATATATAGTTCACTTCGTAAATCCTTTGCTTACAAAAAACGTCAAGACATTTTAAATACCGCTGAAACTATTGTACTAGACCAGGAGTGGCTAACCTATGGCATACGTGCCACAGCTGGCACGCGACATATTATTTTTGGCACTGCATTGATTAAGGTGCAAAAGCGAAATAATTAAAAACATGCTAGATGCCGAAAAGAATTGACTATCACCAAATAACAAATACGAAAAAATTTCAAAGATTCGCTCAATATATTATCAAAATTGTTATTTTTAACTATGTTTGATTCCTTGTTTTGACAACTAAGTTTCTTTGGTGCTTGTCAGCGCGTCATGGCTATATTAAATACTAGCGGTCCCGCCCGGTTTCACCCTGGTGCAAAAGAACGAATGGGGAAGGAAGGGACATGAGTACGCACATTCATCTTAGTTTACCGAGATGAATGTTGTGTCCAAACTTCATAATGATCGGCGTTACCGTTCAAAAGTTTTTGTCGTTAAAAAACAGTATTTATACTTTTTTTAAGTAATATAATTCTTTTATATAGTAAATATTAAATTGAAAACACTGTAGGAAAATTAATAGTTGTAACAGTTTTCAAATGAGCTCTTAATTAGATTTATTTAATTTTAATTAGTCTTAATAATAATAATAATAATAATAATAATAATCTTTATTAGTACAGATTAGTGCACTAAAAGGCGAGGTTCAGCCACAGGCTGCTTTTCAACCTAACCCTTTCTGCTAAATACATAATAAAAGTATAATATAGAGACACACATAATAAGTATATAATATAGAGATACACATAATATATAAAAAGAAATATTGATTGACAGGTAAAATCAGATGAGTTTTAAGATACTTAATTTGTAGCATAGATTACCTACAACGAAAAATCACTTGAAAAAACCCACTGTTTAATTTTGTGATGAAAAGAAAATAGATTTAAAGATTTAAGTTCGTTTGTA
Organism: Xanthostigma xanthostigma; assembly: GCA_963575645.1. Lineage (NCBI taxonomy): Eukaryota > Metazoa > Arthropoda > Insecta > Raphidioptera > Raphidiidae > Xanthostigma > Xanthostigma xanthostigma. Next base: position 23,965,302 of record OY754468.1, read on the forward strand.
AGATTGTTATACCATTTTGCTGACATATACGAAAAGCTACTTTTATATTTGGTAGTGCGATGTCGAGGTATTAAAATTTGATTGCAAGCACGAAGATTTAAGTGACCAAATAAAATTTAAAAAAATTGAAATGTGAACCTTAGGAGAAAGCAATGTAGAAAATAAAAAAAAAATAAAAATATATTCGCCGGCGTTGGGCTTGAACCCTAGACCCTGGCATTAAGAGTCTTATACTCTACCAACTGAGCTATCCGGGCTTGTACTATTGAACGCTAATATTGCAGTATTTACTTTTACCTGTCGGACGGACTAATTTTGAGACACATCTTGCAACATTTTTCATTTATGTTCCGCTCCAATTAGTCGTAGCGTAATATTATATAGCCTATAGCCTTCCTCGATAAATGGGCTATCCAACAAAAAATTTTTTTTTCAATTTGAACCAGTAGTTTCTGAGATTAGCGCGTTCAAACAAACAAACTCTTCAGCTTCATATATTAGTATAGATTTTTAAAAAAATGACACGTGGATGTAAGTTTCGCCATCCCTGTACTAGACGGATATTGAATTAGTCAAGAAAAGAGTTTTCAAAAAATCGAGAGTCAAAAGTACCCTCCACAAAGTAGTCAACGACACTATAAACTGGAATTTACACTGTGCATTTTTTATTGTGGGTCCATAATAGATGTACTTATTCTAGAATTTCCATATACGTGTACTTTGATATGAGTCAGTGAACCGGCATTTGTATTATTGTATACAAAAGTTGATATTATACCTACGTATTATACTGTGGCCTGTATATTATGGTGACTGATGTCACACCCACATTGTATATTATGACAGCAGTCTTGTACCACAATGAACTTACACGCGTTGTTCACACTTTGACTGCCAGTCGCCGTTCGAGCACATTTAGACAGATTGACGCAAACTTTTGACGTGATAACGTCTTATAAATTGATGAAACACCGGCTGCACGCACGAAAAAGTGTCACGTTCCGCCTGAGCCTGAGCGTGCAAGCGAGAGCGCGGTATAAGCGATAGAGAGGCACGATCGGCCCAAGCGTCGGCTTTACGCATTTCTCTCTCTTCTCGCGTGACGTCAGAGAGTTCATCAATGTTTCTTTATGACGTTATCACGTAAAACTATCGTCCGTAAACCGACTTTACAGACAACCAATTTTTTTTTACAAGGCTTTTATTTTATTTAGTTTCACCTGCCCCTGTGTCTGCCTGTCTGAAATCAAATCTTGCAAGTTAAATTTGACCCACTTTCCGGTTTCCGATTGAGCTGAAATTTTGCATACGTATGTAGTTCCGATGACAATACAATATTTTAATTACTAACTGACCGGTCCGGCTTTCGCCCGGTTGCAAATTGCACTTTTAACTACTTCCCGTTATCCTATTGAGTTGGAATTTTGCATACGTATGTAGTTCCGATAACAATACAATAATAACTATCTGATCGGTCTGACTTTCACCCGGTTGCAAATCGCACTTTTAATAAAGCACACTAAAAAATAAATAAACGGATTTTTTTTAAAACAAGCTTTCATTAGTTGTCAATAAAATTAACTAAATAGTTAAAAATAATTTTATTCCGATTGGAAATAAGCCGTTTTATACGTACTGATCACAGTCTCAAGTTTTCAAATAAATGCGTGTTAAGTTTTAATAGCAAGAAAGACAAAAATGAGGGTGTAATACGCTTTTATTTGAAATTTTGAATAATACGGCTTATTTCTAATCGGAATAATATTAATTTTAACTTTTTAGTTCTTTTTATTAAAACTATTAAAAGCTTGTTCTTTTTTTTATTTTTCCTTTATTTATTTATAATAACCCGAGAGTTATCTAGACATTAATTGGGTGTCTGAAGCTGGTGGGCTTGTAGTCAAGGATCGAAACCGAAATTCATATCATGTTTGTTTTCGGTTTCGGTTTTAACCTAAATTCAGTTTTCGATATCAGTTTTGGTGTTTAGGTTTGACGCGTTTTTGACGTGTTCAATAAAAAAAATGTATCAATTTATTTTTCTCTTATGAAAATATTGTGTTGAAATGAAAGTATAACAATATTCTATAAATGATCGTTTTCCATTTATTTATTACTAGGCTATTGAACTTTGATAAGCGCTATTTACGTTACTGTTAACATTAAATGACATTATTGTTACAAATTTATAAATAATGATAACAGATTTTTTTCATTTAGAAGATGACATAATGTATTTGAAATGACAAATACGATGGTATTTGTTTTTATAATAATCAAGTTTTTTTTGTTTGTAAAATATTTTTGACAGAAATGTTTATTGTCGCCAATATAAGTTGTATCGATTTGAGAAATTGATTGCCGGTAGTGAAAGAGTGAATAAATGAAGTACGAAGTTAAAAGTTTCGTTTGTGGACACGCCTTTTCTGCTGCAAATATTTTATGTGAGTAATAAACCTTGTATGCATATCCTAATAATCTCGCAAATTATTGCTAAGATTTAGTTTTGTCGTTTTTTTCATCCGTATTGACATTATGTTACAGGGTTAGATCGGAATTATGTCCATTTATTAAAATAAAAAATTGAGGTTTTTGTTCTACTGTTCTGCTTAAAAGTCGACACTTCCTGGAGCGCCATGACAAAAAAAAATAGTTTAATTTCTGCCAAACTTCCAAACGTAAACCGTTAGATAATTATTATGGAAAGTCTGCTTTGCCGATAATAACACTGCACTGTTAAAACTAATGAACAGGGACAAAATTTCAAACAAGTTGCATTTGAACAATTTGCATGGATACCATGCGGCGATTTTATTAGCCGTACAATATTTGTATTGAAAATCTGTTTATACGCTTATCTGCTCGTTTTTTGGGGCCATGAACAGCTAGGATTACTCACATTCATTTTTTCAGTTTGCACTGCTCAAACTAAGACTATATAGTACTAGTACTTTCATATTTAACGTAGCTTGAGCAGTGTTGCCAGAACTTTTTTGTTTTGCGTACTAGATCAGGGTTGAAAAAAGTACAAAAAAGTACTAGAATTTTTCTAATATTTGCCAATCACAAAATGGCCTTTTTTTAACAACCTGGCTTAAATAATTTTGTTGTGTGCACGATTGGAGAGCAAAAAAAAAAAGAATTACTAGATTTTTCGTTTGTTGTGGTGGGTGTGTGGACATTGGGTCTTGAAAAGTACTAGATTTATTAAAAAGTACTAGATTTTTGCTTCAACGTACTACCGTACAGAAAATGACAAAAAAGTACTAGATCTAGTACAATTGTACTAGACTGGCAACACTGAGCTTGAGACATGTGTACATGATCTGGGTAGATACTAACATGTAATGCATGCAGCAAAATAATTAAATCGACTGGCGACTCATTTTTACCACGTTTTTATTAACTCGCTTTCTTGTATGTCTGTCCGGGTGGAATTTTGTAATTGATTTTTTAAACTAACTTCATGATAGAGAATTGAAATTTTTAATTTAACTCAGAATTCGATGACAATGCAAGCAAATGTGGAAATAAATAAAAGAAAAATTTAATATAGGTACCTACCTTGTTCTTAAAAAGAACTAAAAAATATAAAATAATTTCTTTAAGCCTTATGAGTAGGATTTAAAACGAAAAACGTGGGGCACATTATTCGTTTTATCTCATTCATTGATAGCTCTACACGTATACTGTCCTACGTTTTTTGTTTCAAATACTACTCATAAGGCTTAAAGAAATTGTTTTATACTTCTTAGTTCGTTTTAAAAACGTGCTATATTTAAAAAAAAAATATTTCTTTTATTTTCTATCATCGCATTGCTATACTCAGCGCCTAGACTGTTCTCCTATCTGGTTTTACGACCCAGAAAGCAGACCTTCGAGGGCCGGATTTGCCCCGCAAACCGTCAGTTGTGACTGCTGGCATTCAAAAAGAATATACAATACTATCCGATGGACCTATATATCAATAAAATTTCGTGATCAGCAACTGATTGAAGCTCGGCACAGTCAAACTTCGTGCATGCTAACAGGGCTGAGAGCATGTACTGTTCGCGCGATAAGTATATCCGTTGGTGGGAAAGACTGTAGATTCAAGTACAGCTGCGTTTCTTTGACGACATGTTGCAGTACGCACTTACTACCGCTATAAAAAAATCGAGAGAGCTGTGTTAGCTTTAGAGAGAGCACTGAACAGGTTCATTCGCCCTGGGACATGAACTCTATGTGCGGCATAGCAACTGCTGCTGCTGGTACGTTGTGTATTGTGAATGTGTAAACACGTGTTCCAAGTGTGTTTATGTTTAATATTACTCAACTTCCAGTTCTCTCTTCTTTACAACAATAATAAACAAATTGTATGTAGATAACATTTTATACTTAAACTTATATCTCTTGTGGCTTTTTGACCGTGGCTTAGATTAACTCAACATTTCTAATACAATGCCATGTCGTTATCTTATGCCTGTAAATATCCCGAAGTTGTGCGTAAAAGATCGCGCACACCCTCGCAACCAGCACAGCTCGGAACAAGACAGGCGCGGTCGCAGCCTGAAATTTTGGAGAGGGTCACTCACTACGCTAATAAAAAATAGATATCTGGAATAAAATAAACATTATTGCACAAGACACAATTTTATTTTATACATTACCTATAAAACAAATGGAAACTATAAATTTATCGCTGTTATAGGGGATAGCTAAACATTTTTGAGATTTTTCAATTTGACCGTAGATTTTGGGGGGTCATGTCCCCTGTGACCCCCCCCCCCCCTTCGGACCTCGCCTGGAACAAGAAAGCATGTTCTTGAAAGTACCCATGTAGCGAGCATTAGACCAGAACCTGCAACAAGCAGCCAACAACGACCATCAGTTGTTTTTTTTTTTTTTTTTAATTTGATTGGAGGATCCATCCGGTAATCAGGTAATGCCGGACTAAAACCCTCTAACTCACTCACTTCTCTCACCGGAAATTGCTTTCGCATTACTTCAGTGGTAAAGCCGTCTTTTACTCTATTGCGACTTTCTGCCTCTTTTGTTTCAATTATCTTTCGTGTTGTTCCGTATACCTGTTTCCATTCTATCTCAAACGCGCTGTCATCATATTCATGTCGTTAATATTATGCCCTGTTTGAAGTATGTAGTTAAATCTACATACTTCCCACCTGGAACAGATAAACAGAGTATGTTCTGCGTCATCAATTTCCCCACAATAGCTGCATAAATCCATTGCTGCTCTTCTTCTATCGTACAGGTATTTCCTAAAGCATCCAAATCGTCCAATTTTGAACTATCAATATTTTAATGTGATCAACGAACTACGAAGAAACTATTATTTTTTATCAAAATTAATCGTGCACAGGAATATTAACAAGAAAAAATGTCATGATTCTAAATCAGGGGTCGGCATTCTTTTGAGACAGAAGAGCCAAAAGTTACAATTTTCAATATTTCCGTGTTTTTAAAGAGCCACTAAACATTTTCGTTTCAGTATTATAGTATTTGCTTATATAGGTAGCAGTGCGGGTGAGACGCGAGTGGAAATGGCTGAGAGATAGACATAGTACTCAATCATGGATCATGGGACGATTTTTAAGGGTTTATATAATAAAATAATTATTTTTTGCGTATTGAACTGGAGAGGCTCAATTTTACATCAAAAGAGCCGCATGCGGCTCACGAACCGCAGGTTGCCGACCCCTGTTATAGGTCAACCTTATAAGTTTTGATTCCCTTGCGAGTGTTAAAATATGTGGCATAAACAGCAGTATCTTTTGATTGCATTGACTTAGAAGTTTGGTTTTTTCACAGCTCCAAGGAATTGCAGACCTGAGTATATGATATTATAATTTCAACTTGATACCTCCACGCGTTCCTGTGAAAAAGGGCCTTGACAGACAGACAAACGGAAAGAGATCCTATAAGGGTTCCTTTTTTCCTTTTGAAGTACGGAACCCTAAAAATGAATGAACAGATCAGTGGTTTTAAAAATAAGAAATGCAAGTTAATTACTGCTTGCAAAAATTCAACGAAATATACAATATTTATTAGGCGATCACATAAGTTGCTCAAAGAACTGAGAAATTTTATGTAGTTGGTTTCACAACGCAGTGGCAAGTTTCACTTCGCTTGCATGAACATTGGCCATACAGAATAGCACAAAAAGCGTGCATGTCACTTCCTTGACACGTACAAAACATACAGCGCAGGTAGAGCCGCTCTACAGCATCACACCGCCACATGTGTCCCGTATCCAATTCAACGTGTGGCGCGTGTAGAGAAAAGGTGCGTGACGAGTGTCTCTCCTGTCATTCCTGTCTGTCAACGTAGTGCGAACATAATATGAAACGTGTCTGACGCGCTTTTGATTTTCGGGATATTCTTCGAGTACATTTTTAAATACCTCATATCAGATGTACGTACAAATATTTTGTCTTTCAAGTTGATTTTATGGTATTTTACTTCTATTTAGTTTGTAGAAAGACTTATTTTTAACTGACTTCAAAAAAGGGGTTAAACGTTTGTTCAGCCATAACTTTTCATCTTTCGAAAGGTTAATCAATGTAAGAAATTTTGATACCATTCTGTTCAGAATGTTTGCGAATTGGCCCAGGGCTGCCAGATGAACGGATTTTTCCGTTCCAAACGGATTTTTCGAGTAGAAATAAATTTGAACGGATAATGGAACGGATTTCATGATCTGAACGGATTTAACGGATTTTCTAACTTCGAATTTTTTACCATTTTTTACTACATATAAATTCAAACTTCACTCGATAATCGATAATTTGGGGACATTCGGGTATTTTTAGCACATTCGAGCATATCTGAGCACGTTTCTTTCACTACCTCTGTCCTACTCCTCTCTCTATTTGGGTAGAAAAAGATAAGAGAGTGTATGAAACAATGTGTTCGCGAAACACACACCTATATCGATGAATATCGACTCGCTATCTTTGTCTGATGCGTTTTTTTCACACAACTGGAGTCAAGTGTTTCAAGTTACACGGATTTACGGAACACATTGAGGATTTAACTGATTGTACTGCCGCGTTTGTTACTATCGCAACATTCTAACAGTCAATATAATATTTTTATTTCATAAAAATGTGAAAAATCTACGAAATAATCGATTCATTGGATGTGAAAAAATATTTCTATTCAATTTAAAGTCTGTTTGTAAGTAAAAGTAAATTCAACGTCTTATACGAAAACGAAATTCATTTAATAATGTTAATAATAAAGCCATAATGAAGGTGGAAACACGTCGATGTGTCGTTTATGGTACCGCATACTTCACTTTACTCTCTATCTCTCTCACACTCATTGCATTTAATGGGTGAACCGGGCGAACGGATGGAAACGGATTTTTCAGACCACTTCCCCCACCACTTTTCGCCTTACCGACGGATTTCTGAGGAGAGAAATCTGGCAGCCCTGAATTGGCCCCATATATATTTTTTTAAAATAAAATAATCGACCAATTTTTCAGACAATGTATTGACAAAAAAAATTATGATATATAGATTTATGTTTCAGTCGGGATTTGAGTGTTCTTCTTTTTTAAAGATTTGTATATTTTTTTAATCAGTCCAATCGTTTTAACAGGCTTTGAGAAAGATTATTTTTTTTTTGTATAATATGTTAATTACTTATAATTTCTCCAGCATGTGTGAACCGATTTTGGTGATTCTTTTTCTATTTTGATAGGATATACCTGCATGGTTGTCCCATATAAATTTTACTGAAATCGGTTCAGCAGTTTTTTTATTCTGAAAAATAATAGTTTTGACATCTACGCCAGTTTAATAAAAGTACATATGAGAACTTAAAGTAATAAAATTATCACTGACGTCAAAGCTTTTTTTTCTCTTTTTAGTAGCTTTTTTGAAGGAGGTTCAATTTTTTTTCGAACAGATTTTTTTTCAATTATGAGATTACTGCATCTTAATACTGCTCTAGAAAATAGTAGAGGGAAGTTAATAATAAATCATTGGTCAGTTTTCCGCACACTATGTGATGGTATTTATAGACGTCGAGGACGCGAAAGTACGCCGACTTAACTTATTTTTAAAATGGCGGTCAGTATTTTTACAAGTTTATGTTGAGCTATATATAAGTTTCAGATAGTCACTTCTGATAATACGTACTACGCATGTTACGTCGCATAGTAGATAGGTATATTGTGTTAGACTTGCTTTTTTTACGCGAAGCTTAACACTGACGACTGACGTTAAGGGCCTTACGGTGCTATTCTGTATGAGTGGAAGAATTTACAGTGCTGTTACCTTTCTGTAGCTTGCTAACAAAAGCATTACATTTATAAAACAGCGCTGTTCATTGACCATACGGAATAGAGCTATTAACTGAGATGTTCTCAAAAATGGTTCTCAACATTATATCCGTAACTGCAGTTGAACCTTAGGGGGCGTTCACAAATTACGTGAGGTGTTTAGGGGGAGGAGGGGTCGAGCCGAATCTGACGTTAGGAAGAGGGGGGGGGGTCTCGGCAAATATCACGTAATTTTTTTCCGGAAGAAACAATATAAAATTGCGATAAAGCTGAGTTAAAATTTAAATTAAGTAAAAAAATGTTTCTCCACTAAAATTATATGCAATAATATTTATCGTGGTTAATAATATGTTTCTATGATTCTAGACTACGTTCTTAAAGAAGTTAATCTTAATAAATAAAAAGAATTAAGCAAATTATTTTTATTTAAATAAATCGAACGCAAGCAAGATTCACGTATTTACATTAAAAATACTCATTTTGAAAAAACTCACGTGACCTTGGCGGGGGGGGGGTCGTGGAGCAAAATCTTTCGATATGTCACCAAGGGGAGGGGGTCGAAAAATCGCCACATTATCCTCACGTAATTTGTGAACGCCCCCTTACTAAATGCGGTTTTTAACTGCATTTATTAGAAGCAATTGTTGTTTAAGAACACATTGCGGAAAGAAATTCCGGAAATAAAACTAAAGTCTTACTTATTAAAATTGTCTTTTTGGTAAATTAAAGCACATTTTTATTTTTGGACTATAAAAAGTAGTGTACACAAAATTACTTTAATTGTCGTCGATTTGTTGCAGTCGTAAACTGTTATATTTTCTCGTATGTAGTATAGGAAGTACATATAACTTCAATGATAGTCGCATATGCGTCAAAGATAGTACAATATGTTAATATGATACATAATAATAATTATTATTATTATTACTATTTATATATTGTATATAATATATACTACTTATACATACAGTGTGTATAACCAAGTCCTGTGGACTTGCATTCCGACCACCAGGAAATTTTAAACGTATTAATGAAAATGTTCATATTCTCAATCAATAAGTTTTTAACACTCTTTTACTAACTTCCCTGTATGTATGTAACTATGTACCTATCTAATGGATGTCTTTCAAATTAATTTTCACCCACTTCCAGAAGTCTGAATAATTTGAAATTTTGCACACGTATTAAGAACCCATGAAAATACAAGCATATTTATAAATATATGAACAATTTTTATAAACACTAGTTGCTCTCCCGGTTTCACCCGGGTGCAAAACTGTTCTGAAAATATTATATTGACCTTCATATCTACAGCAGAACTATCAAAGTAGATTAGGTCGATGTTTCTCTAAAGATTTGACTAGCATTAGCCGTGTAAGCCTACGAAAACAGTTTTTTTTTTTTTTTTTTGACAAAACATCTTCATAGTTCAGCCACTTTGTACGAAATATTTACAAATTATATACAGAAACCTTCCTCGTTTATCGTTCATTCTATTAATGACAACCGTATGAAAATTCGCTCGGTAGTTTTTGAGTTTCTCTCGTTCAGACAGACAGATGCGGTGGAGGGACTTTGTTTTATATAGGTATAGGTATATAGATAGACATTTGAGTGTTGGTTTTTAAGGTTATAATTACAATTAAAGTTTACAAAAACTCAAAAAAAACACTTTTTTATAGCAATGTGGGCTTAAAAGTAAAAAAATAATTTTTAAATATAAAGATTATTTTTTACTTTTTAATCCACATTGATATAGGTACATAAAAGAATGTTTTTTTTTTTAATTTTTCGTAAACTAATTTTTTATACTTAGAAAATAAAGTTTAGGTGACTCAAAAAACTTTTCAGTGAGAGTTAAGATTAGAAGATAGTTCAGCTTCGGTATTGATAAAAATATACGACGAGCACAGTGTACTGATTGTTCCAAAACCTTTTGTAATAACCTGAAGTAATTTAAAATTCCAATAATATTTCAGGCCACGTTTGTAAATCATTCGCTATACTAGTGCAAACGGTTCACACACAATATATTATTGCTATATATATATTTGATGCGTCGAGTCTTTGTGTAGAAGAGCCGAAACTAATATAAAACACATGATACTAATGATGTCATACGAAAGTCATTTTGGTTACAACTGTCATAGCGTCTGCGATGCTGTTATAGTTTATTGAATATAGATAAATAACCCAGATTTTATCCAGTGGCATGTTCCAGTTGTGATTACTGCAAAACATTGCTCCCGAGGTTTGTTTTAAGATCACCAATTGCTAGGTTCGTATTCGGCTGAAAAAATACCTTCAATAGGAATCTAATTTTCAGTATAGATGCTAGTGACGTTAGTTGTCGATTTGCAAAAAATTGATCTGTTCACAGAAATATATTTTAAATATTAACTAGCGGCCCGTCCCGATTTCACCCGGCTGCAAAATTTATTAATACATAGTCTCTCTCTTTCCCTCTCTCTGGAAATATATTGACCTTCATCCATTGTTTTGATGTATCTCTAAAGAATAGGCCAACGTTAACCATGAAAGCGTACGAAAAAAACAGTTTTCTTTTTACAAAACACCAACTTTGTTTATCGATCTTTCTATTAGTGAAAACCGTTTCAAAATCCGTTGCGTGGTTTAGAAGGAGTAAGCGGAGAAACAGACAGAGGAAAACCGAAAAGTTGGTCAAACTGTAATATCAAGACGTGTAAAAAACAAAACTCGTAAAAAACGCCAATGTATAAAGACCTACGTAATACTTTGGCCATCACTACATAGTATAAAATAGTGACTATTTTATACTATGTAGTGATGGCCAAAGTATTACGTAGGTCTTTATACATTGGCGTTTTTTACGAGTTTTGTTTTTTACACGTCTTGATATTACAGTTTGACCAACTTTTCGGTTATTTTCACGGATGACCGATTTATTAAAGATACTATAAATTATTGTATGCGAGGCCATGTTGAATAACTCAGAATAATCGTTTTGCAATTACGGGAAAAGAATGTTTACCGCAATCCGTCCGCCATAAATGAGAATCAATTAAACCACTACGTTCAATATAGGGCTAGCTATTACAGACTTACGTCGAGTAGTGAAATAATACTTCCAAAGAGCAAAAGTGCAATCGGTGCAACGAGTTTTTCTGTTGCTGGACCAAAATTATGAAACAGTGTAGAGTCTAACGTTAGACTTTTAAAAAATCGCAAGTTATTTATCCGAACCATTAAAGACTCTTTTCTTAAGAACTACTGACACAATATGTTTTTAAATGTACGCCTAGTCTGTTTCTGTTTTGGTATTTTTTATTCTTAGTAGTATTATTATAAACATTTGTTGAGTTTTTTTGCTATTTTTTTATCTGTTTTTTAATCTGTTAAACAATTGTTAGTTTTATTGCTGTTTTTTTTAATCTGTTGTTCTTGTCAATGGCTAATAACTTCTTTGTAGTGATTTTTTATTGTATAATCTGTACTAAATATTTCGATGGGGCAGTGTAATATCAGCTATTGCTGCACACTGTACCCAAATAAAGAATTATTATTATAAAAAGAACCGTATATTGAAAATTTAGTTCCCACTCAATAGCAAAACAAGATTTATGAAAATTGATCCAGTTAACATTTACAAGCGAGGCCGCTACAGAGACGCATGGAATAAAATTTTAGAAACGCGATCTCTTATCTGAGTATTACACAAAATACTCGAAAATATATTTACAGACAGCTTACTATTTTTGCCCGATCTCCGATATGATGAAGTGTCAAACTCAAATGATTTGACTGATTTTTTAAGGTGTCTACAGAATCGTCATAATCTCACGAGTGATTGTTCTTATATGATTGGCGATCGCTAGACGCCATGTTGTCAAAACGTATATCAAAATTACACGCATGGTTTTGCTGACTTTTGGTATTTGCTTGAAACGTATTGATGATTAATCCCAGCCCTAGTAGAATCACAAGAATTCTGCATTCCTTACATAGATGCATCTTCAGGTTGTATCCGAGGCCATTCTTTATCAAATGCAATGGCTGGTACAGTGACTCCTGAACGAAACGTTTCTCGTAGGACACAAAGTAAATACGGTATTATGCTTGTTAAAATAATGTTGTTTGCATAGCAACAGCCATTTGCATAGATAATTATCATAATTATTTGTACGTTGAGGCTATGCTATACAAATACAAAACCGGCGGGCAAGTTCCTTTGTAAAATTGCAATTCAAAGTATTTGCAAAACCGGTTAACTTTGCTGTCGAGTGAGAGGTTTCAATTGAAATGTTGCCTAAATGTGAAACAATCAAGACGTAATGCTGGATGGGTTTTTAATATTATAACTTAAAATCCAACAAAAACAAATGTCAAAAAGAAGGGGGTCAAGTTCAATACTTGCAAAAAAGAATTGAAATCTAAGTATTTAAATAAGAATTAATTTATGAGTATATTAGAATTTTCTTATTAGCTGCCATAACGTTTCGATATTTATTGAGAACAAAATTAATCCTGTTGGAACCGCAGGAAAAAGCTAGTGTAAATTAAAATATTGGTCATCTCTACGCATTAGGGAACGTATATTACGATTATATGTACCCGCGAAAAAATAAGATAATTATTTTAAACAAGTGTTTCAAATCCTTATAATGTAAAACACCTGGCCCTCTATCATCGAAAAACTATTTAATATTATGATAATATTTCATAATACCGCTATGACTGTATTATAAACCTAAAAATCGATGATCCAGGAATTGTTCAGGTTCACTTTGGGTATTTTTTCAAATAAATAAAATTATCGACCAATTTTTTCAGACTATATTTTGACAAAACATATATTTGAGCACTTTGGGTATGTTCCGAAAAGTAGCCCAGCTTATATACTGGCCAGCGCTAATGACATCGCGAATCCGACGCCGTAATTGTACTGGTGAGACAGGCATAACCTAGCATAAATATTTAACCGGACATGTGTGCATCAGACATTGTGGATTTTTTTATTTGTTATTTGCATTAATTTCTGCTCAATAAAGTAAACGATTACTTTTGGTGGACGAGGTAAATAATAATACGTCAACGCGATGGCCTGTATATATTTGGAACGAATCAACAGTATGGCGTCATTAGCCAAAACTATTAACGATGCTGTTATTAATCGTCGTGACGTTTCGTGTGCTTTATGAACGCACCTCGTGCATTGACACATCAACACTGGCTCAGTATTTAGTTCTAGTTCTCGGTTGTTTGTTGCGCGATGGCAACGACGAGGTGTCGGGGGCTTGTTGATTGTCGAACAGACAGTCGTGAACGGACAGCGGTCAAGAGAAGTCAATGGACGTGACGTGTGACAGACATTTGGCTGGTTTGTTCGGTCGTTCTGTTTAGTGTAACTTGGACTTTATATGCATAAATAAGTACACATCAAGTATGTACAAATTATTGTGTTTGGTGCTTCTTTATTATTGAGACTTGGCTTTGACAGGCAATTTTTAATTGCACGCTCACAAATGGTTCACATTTTATTTAAACTCATTCAGTTGGCCGACTAAAAATTGCCTATCAACGCCGGTAGACTTCGATTAACTTTGAAATAAATGACTTTTTTAGTTTTTTTGCTGTCGTTTAGTTTGTTTTTGAATTGAATCGACCGTTTCAAAAACAATTTATATCACGGTGCGGAAATCAATAAAAATTGCTTAATTTTTTAAATGATACTTATTTTAATTGCGTTTTAATCGCGGTTTAATTAATTAAGAAAAAAAAGTATAGCATAAAAATCAGAAAGTTCTTAACCAAAATGTGGAGCTGTGCACGCAGTGATAAATAAATTAAAAATTAAAAAAAGTTCTTTCACAAACCTACTCTTAATATAAACGTATCGCAAAAGGGAATGAACAATTAACGAAAATATAAAGCATGTGGTGGACACCGCATACGCAGACGAAACTATGAGACAATACTATATTACACGAGAAATTTGTTGCCAAAGTAAAATGTACCCGGGTGAAGCCGGGACGGAAAGCTAATTTTGCTTCTGTGATACGGCGTTTGCGTAGTTTTCAGGAGTGTAGGGGAATAAATGCTCGTGCATAAATGTGTACACACATAGCATGCATTGCACGCGAACTTGGGTGACATGTCGGTTGTTTTGTTACCGACCTTATCGGCAATCGGCTTGCATCGCTGTCATTCCGTACTGTTGTCCGTAGGTCATCAACGTGTCGTCATCATCATCCATCTGATATCGCCGATGCACGTAAAAGTTGTTTGAAACGACGCGAGCAATTTTTGTCATCAGATTTGATACCAAATACATTTCATTCGTTTTTACGCGATCATAAATAGTAGTTTCATGCCCATATTCACCGAAAAAGTTACTAATCTTGGAGCAAATTTATTCGTTAGAAAAAAATTTACTTTCAATTCACCAAACAAATTATCAGGCAGAAAACTTAGTTAAAGAATAAATATACACTGCAATATACTCCTTTCACATTTTGTTGAATATTTTGACTTCACCCCAAAATCCGACCGAAGGCGTTAGTGTAAACGTCAAAAAAAAGTTTCACAAAATAATGTTTTACAACTATTCACTTCACAAAAGGTTAATTAAACAACGCATAAATAAATTCACAAGAGCAAATTGTAGATATACTACTCCACGTTTATAGGTTAGGTGTTATGGCGTCCGTTATTATTTTATCAGGCGAATAAATATTTATTACCTGGAAATAACACAGAATAGAGTTATATCTGGAGTAAACATAATTATGGTTGGTGAATTGAATGATCGCTATTTATTCGGAGGAATAGTTACCTGAAGAACAAATGAGTCGAATAAATAACTACTTAGGCCATAAGTGTCTAGAACGTGAAATTAACTGCCTTGCGAGTCATAATATCATTTAATTCGTGATATATACTAAATTTGTCTTTATTTTCAAAATAATTGGCACTTCACTTTTCAGCAAAGTTCACGTGTAATAGTAGGCCGCGTTGTATTCGCGTGCGGCTGGACACGACATGACTATCATTTACTATGGAAATGGCAGCACGGCTACGTTTTTTTTACATTACGCATTTTTACAGCACAATTACTTGTTAAATGTATCAATTCACAACCGCTACCCTCGCGACATTCATGCATATAATAGATTGTAAATTAATATTTTTATTTCGTAAATAACAAAGACAAACAGTTGGCATTTATTCTATTTCAATGCATTTTTAAAAATAGTTTCAACAAAAACTAGTTTATTAGAAACGTAGGTTTGACTTTCGATTTTATCAATCAAAGAAATATGTTCGTTGTTTTAATTACTGGAATATTTATCTATAATGTATTTTTATTTGCAAGAAACTTTCACTTTTGTAACCGTATTTGGTTTCTTATCTTATTTTTTTTATTGAAACACAATCATAAAGGAAAATTTTTGTTCCCAACCGGTGTTAATGATGTGAAATTACTGTACGTTAAATAATTATTTTTATTTCACCTTTTAAAATAGTTATAACTAAAGAATCTTGAGAGGAATGAAAAATTGCCCCAAAATACTGAAACACGAGTACTGCTTCTCGATCAAAAGAGATAATTATAACTGAGATTAATCATATCCTGATCATGCTGAACGAAACTCGCTTTGTAGTATTCTGTGGAAACGTTTGAATGCCGGAATAAAACTTATTACTTTAATATTTCACGGTTTGATGACGAATATTGTGAATGAACGAATCTCCAGAGCAAATACTTATCTACGCCACTGATGTAGGTCCATATGAGTCGTCCACTCGCTATTTTTGATAAAAAGTAAGTTCCAAAACTAAATCCAGACTACTGAAAAATCACGCTCTAAAAAGTATGAAACAAGAAAATAGCCGTGGTCGTATGCCACCTCATATACATGATCATTATGTCATTATGATCGCTTACCACTGCTATTTTCTTGTTTCATATTTTTTGGACCGGGATTTTTCCGTAGTCGGGTTTTAGTTTTTGAACTTACTTTTTATTAAATTATTTTAGGGTTCTAATTTCGTGATTATTCCTAATTATCGGGTGCATGCAAGCAAAGCCGCGAGCAACAGCTAACAATATACATATTATGTTTGAAATGTGCTAATTAAGGCCTTTCATTTGATACCGAACACAGCATCATTAAATTAAAATATTTTTTTTATTTCATGACTTTGTCCTCTAGAGGGCGCCATATTTAATTTAATGTGACGTCACTAGCCTATAACCAGCGGACGATCAAAACGCTTCCAACGATACCTCATTTGTCAAATTATGATACGTAAACGTAGTTTAGAAGTTGTGAGAGAACAGATGAACATACATACACCTACATACCGGTCAAACTCATACCCTCCTTTTTGCTTCGCCGTAGTCGAGTAAAAACTGAACATGGAATTGTTATGAAAGTAATTATTGTACAAGCGGCCGCGTCTCTTTCAATTTAACGATTAGAAATGGTCGTCGTAAATGCATTATTATTGTTTTGTCTATATAAAAATGTTCATAACTTCCAATGAAATTATCACGTGTTGCAATAATAATTAATTACTAATTTCATTATGCTAATTACTAACGTTTCATATCGTGTGTCAATGACTCAGTAACTGATTAGTAGTCGCAATGTTACTGTTTATGCAATCTGTAATAAATTGAAATTAATTTAAATAGATGTTTTATCAGAAGAAATTACGGAACCAAAAACGATGAAAGTTGACTAATGTCACAAATTCGTTAGAAATTATTGTTTCATAACGTACCAGTAGGTATCGATACAAGCCTGACAAAAACCACAATGTAGATTTAGAGCGTGAACTTGAAATTGTTTCCGAGTATTGAAAAAATCGTTCGTATAATTATATTTTTTTTACCGGTCCATGTGTCGTATATGTAGAGGTAATTCCACGTGTCATTAAAAACCAAATTTCGTTAAGTTAGTTTCTTACTTACATTTAAAGTAAATCATTTATAAATTGATTTACTATTTATTAATTAAAAATACGTCTTAATAATTGAAACCAGCAAATAGTTAATGAAAAAAATAAAAAATCAGTTTTGGATTTACAACCTAGAAATTGCGTATTGAAAATAAATTATTGACTCTTCTGGCTTTGAATGTAGTCGGTATTGCGATTAATTTATATAGCGTTACAATTTTTCTTGTGAAATTATCAATAATAATTGATCTCCTAAATTTATTTAAATACTAAAAATATGGTTTGCTAACTACACATCAATGACAACTTGTAGTTCTAAAAACTTTTACCATCCCTGATCGTTGTAAGCACAATAGAAAAACAAATAAAATTCGCAAGCACATCCCGGAATGCAAATTAAAAACGTTTTCGAATGACCGCCGAAAAAACCAAGGTTGCCGCAAACACGATTAAATTTTTTGTGTAAACGTTTTATAAATTGTATATTTATATATGATGTTTGTTTCCGCCTCAACAGAAATGCAACCGATTCAGAACCGTTTCAACTGACTGACTACGAAAAGAGAGAAGAAAAGTGTTCTTTAAAAGTGTTTTCTATACAAGGTGTTACAAATAGTGTTTATAGTCAAGTGGTGCAATATTTAGGAACCGATATTTTAGTATTTTATATATGAAATATATATTATCTTACTGTTGAATGTTTTTTTAATTGTTTATTAAATGTTGCCTATTACATATTTTTAATAAAATTGAAGTGAGTCGGGATACATATTAATACAGTGTTTGTGAATGCATATTTATATGTCAGTGGTACCAAATCAGTTGGTATATAGAGTGCGGTCCGGGTTACGTGCAGTAGTGGTGTGATGGTCGCAAGTCAGAACAGTGTACAGGACGCACATAATGATATGTATTGTTCGACAGTACCGAGTCCGTACGGAGAGTACTACCCGGACGGCGGACATTACTACCTGCCGGCCCCGCATCCACACCAACATCCGCATCCGCAGGAACTATGTCCGCACCAACACCATCAGCAACTTTGCGCCTTACACGGCGACTACGGTAAGACTTAACCCAACTTTAATTGTATTATACTACGTACACACTAGATTGAGTATCCAAATCCCTGTCGGAGAGACGTTTCTTATCTTTCCGTTACCCGTAGAGACGATTACTTCAAACAATCATTCTTTTGACAAACAAATTGAATTGTAGTGTCCGACCGAAGCTTCGGCGAGACTTTTGGCCCATGGCTTCAGCCGAAACGGGCCGAAATTTTGGCCGAACCCATAGGTTTCTAACAAGCGCCGAAATTTACATTACGAATAGCGAGAGGGCGATGAACGTGGCGACTTGTAGAGATGATTAAAATTACCTTTTTATATTATCTAGTCAATGTAAACCAGTGATTCCCAAAGTGGTCTATATCGACCCCCAGGGGTCGACGACAACTTGCAAGGGGTCTATGTCAGGGGGAAAAAAAAGAAACAAACTGGACATCGTTAACCGAAGAGATTTAAGATTAAATCTACCTAAATAGATGCCAAATGTTGAAAATTATTATTAAAGCATCAGGTTCATCCCTCACACTAAAAGCATTTATTTTTTGCTTAGTTATTTTGTGTAACAGAAAGAAAATTTTAATTTGATTCGTTTAATTTGAATCTAATTAATAAATGTATAAAATTAAACATTTTACACTACATTTCACTACTGTTAAAAATTTAAATCGTTCAAAGTGAGTAGCACTATACCGGTTGTCAAAAATACATTTGAAATTAATGAATTTGCCAAAAATCAATATCAGATAAGCAGGGGGTCTACCCAAAACCGAATAACTGGCAAGTGGTCTACGAGACAAAAATCTTTGGGGACCTCTGATGTAAACCTTCAATTTAAAAGTTTTAAAATAATTTATATTATTAATTGTGGCTTGTAGCAGTTGTAGCCAATTTAACCTGAATTTCTTAGGGTATTTAAGTCTTCGGCTCTGGCCGAAGGTTGTGGCAATCAACGATTAATCGGCTCCGGCCAGAAATCGACCGTCGGTCGGACACTATTGAATTGTTTGCTTGGGAAGACATACCCTAAATCTAAATTGTATATTTTAATCTTGAATAAACTTCAGCGTAGATAATAGAAATTCGAAAAATTGCTGTATTATATTAACATTTCGTTTAGATTCTCTTACACACCATGAGATCAATTATTACATCTAGAATACGCTTGCCATAAACGTATTGTCTCTTAATGTTGACCGAAACGCAGGATTTGAATTAGAAAAAGAGGAATTGCTTTTATCAACCTGAATCACAAAGCTGTGCCTGGATGTAGATCAGCCTTCGGTGCCTACCCATAAATTACCGTTACTCATTTTTGAAGCTTTTCTGACCCTCTAAGTAACAACTTGTAACAAATTATCAGCCGGGCCGCAAACGAAATACATTTTGCAGAATTATATCTATCGCACCCGGGTGAAACTGGGACGGACCGCTAATAGAATAATAAAAGTATTGAATTTTTTTTGAGACAACGCTAAAGTTTTATTTTGTTACCTGACGTGGATCAGGCTAACCCCACCCTCTTCCCGTAGACTTAACTAAGAGTAACAAATTGAATAATCGCTCCCCTCAAAGTACTTAATCGGAAAAATTATGGACGGCCCCTGATCTAGATTCAAGTGACGCCTGTTTAGCAATCGACATAACGTATTATAATAAGAAACGTGAGTTATTATAAAATTAAGAAAGGAATGCGTTAGACTGGAGATTGAGACACAGGACAGGAAACAGGGTTTGTCTGTTAGGTCGTTGATGAAATGCGAAGGTCGTATCTATGAAGCATGCAGTCCAGCGCTTTGCCTCGCCGCCGACTTGCGCTCTACCGCATATTGTTGTTGCACTATGAAGACTGAACTCCAATATAATAAAATCTGCAGCGCTCTCACATTCATAAGTATTGTATTTCACCTTGGAATTTCACTTCTTTGTTCATTTTTTTTTCTGTTCAATATAAATAGTGTTTTAAAAGATACAATAAAACATTTAACCCTTCTGTGACGGTAATTGCAAAATATTTTGAACATTTCTGATAGGCTTATGAAAGAGGCTGTAATTTTGTCAAAATTAACCAAACGCGCTGTGTAGTTCATAACTAGTGCGTCTGTAGTTGGTTATGCTCTTTATTCCTTTCTTAATATATAAAGGGTAATTGCTCGCATTCCTCTTGGGAGAAGAAACTATGACTAATTTAGAATGATTTAACCTTACTTGGGGATCGGAAATGCGTCATTTTCGAAAAAATCTACTTCGGTTTTTTTTACAAAAGTCGGAATTTTGGGGGTTAAAATTTAAAAAAAATATTCTCACTTTTTGTCCTGAATTTTTCCATGATCTGATAGCTTACTAATTGGCCAATCTTCCTAAAGCTAAAAACCACGAAATGATTTTATGTTGTGTGTTAAAACTTGCAATAAATAAAAAAATAAAATAAAAATTCTTGACAAAAGTGTCATTATTAAACAATTGAATCATTTCCGACCCCCAAGTGATAGAAGTTAAATTATCCAAATTAGTCATCTTTTCTTGTCCGAGACGAGTCCGAGCAATTATCGGTCACCCGTATCTACAATGTCACTTTTTCAATTCATGTCCTCACGAAATTCGTTGCCAGATAATTATTATTTTACCAAATGGGGAACTTTAGTATGTGAAATAAAATTGGATTTTAAACGCAAAAACGGAGCTAATTAAAAAATATTGTTAAATGCTTCAAAATTTCTATAGATATACGAAAATATAATAGGTGTTTATTTTTCGAGGAACTTGCCTACATTTGTGTAATATTGGTTCACGATTTTAGATAAATAGATAAATAATTGTAAATATAAATGCTTAACAGCTGTAGTGGTACTTTTTGAAGGGTTGCTTTCTGTTCCTTAATGCGTTGAAAACTTTTTTGAACCGTGAAATTCGCTGTCCTTCACGATACATTCAGTTTTAGCTAAAAAAAAATCGAATCGTCCCTCAAGAATCGAGATGTCTGGCAACATGCCCTCACTATAGAAGTTTTACTTCAAAAATAATTTGCTCCTTTATTAGCATATTTTCGTTTTTATCGTGACATCTACGAATTATTGTATTCAATAAACACTAATAACAATACACAATATTTCAGTTGTAACATTGTTATATCTACTACAGGAAATGGAAATACATAGCACGTATACACCTCCACGTAGTAATCAAAACTTTTATCATGTTTTAAAAATCTATAGAGTCTAGACTTCAAGAGTGCGAACCTAAATATCGTTATTAAATTGTTAAATAGGTAATTGTTACTAAACACATGTGGTAATATCAGTTGAAGTTTTTTGTGGGTTGCGCATGGAAGATAAGCTGTGTTAATTTCCGCCTTGGATACGATAGTAATTCATATACCGCGTGTCTTACTCATTTTTTAAGAGTTAATTTCTATTGTTTTTAACCCATATATGCGCATTGGGTCGTTTTCGTGCCCCTGGTACCAACTTACTTTTAACAATCCTAGCTCGTAAGAACTTGTACTATTCTAAGTTTTTGCTCCATCGGTGATGAAAATAGTTCTGCGCATATATGGGTTAATATACCTCTAAGCATAATTGAATTTAAAATCTCGTTGTGATCAGACGTAGTTTTGACAAGTCTTTATAGATCGACTGTCGGCGCTCACAGACCCAACAAAATAATAATAATAATAATAATACATCTTTATTAATGCCACTAGCACCAATAGGCGAGGTTCAGCCATTGGCTGCTTTACAACCTAACCTTTACATAAAATACACATTAAAAACAGAAGATACAGCAACACGTGTAAATAAAATACAAACAATAAAATATATAATATAGATTCATACTTAAAAGAATGGATGACTTTGATTCAATTACCACAGCGAAAACTCAGTTGAATCAATCCACCCTTTGATTTTACTTTTAAATGAATTCAAATTTAGGGACTTGAATGCAACTGGTAATTTATTGTACCACTTTGCCGCCATGTATGAGAAGCTACTTTTAAATTTGTTAGTGCGATGCCTTGGTATTGAAATTTGATCATGATTGCGAAGATTTAAATGACCAATTGATGTGTCTCTCCAGAGCAGTTTCTCAAATAAATAATCAGGTTCGCCAGTTAACACAACTTTATGAAGTAAAATGAGAAAATGTGCCAGCATATTATTATATACACTATTCATATTACACATTAATCTATGTTGTGAAATATGGTCAAATTTGCGTATCCCGTAAGAAAACCTAACGCAGGAATTTTGTAGCAGACGCAGTCTATTTAGATCAATCATTCTGAGATTAGGGACATATACGGTATCACAGTATTCAATAATAGAAAGAACTAAAGACCTACAAAGTTTGAATTTGATTGAATTACACAAACCAGATCTGAAGGGAAAGATAGATTTCAAACGACTGTAGGCACATTTTAATTTTTTATTGACATGCTCAGTGAAATTTAGCTCTTCATCAATATATATTCCAAGGCTTTTTACGCAAGAAGAGAATGGCAGAGTTTTACCATCAAAAATTACATTCAGATTGTGGGCAAGGAATTTATGGCGATTATATTTATTACCTACTGCTAAAACCATAGATTTGCTTGGATTTACTGTTAAGCCATTTTTTGTAACCCAAGATGACAGTCGCAAAAGATCATCGTTTAGATTTAGTACAGATACTCTAGAAAGATCCGGATCAAAACTAAATACAAGTTGGGTGTCATCAGCGTATGAGTGCACTGAACAGTATTTTAAAACAGAGGGCATGTCAGATATAAAAATTAAGAAAAATACAGGTCCGAGAATTGAGCCCTGTGGTACGCCACTCTCCAAACTATTTAATCGGTTGATTTAACAGTATTGCAGTTGAGCGCATGTTCATAAGTGAACGTTTGGTAGCCACCCATACAACTGCACTGTCGGCCGACTAAAAATTGCCTGTCAACCTAGGACCATATTCACGAGTACATTAAATCGTAATTTATTGTCCTGCTGATATGTTTTTGAAGGAAGGGAAAATGTTGGAAATAATTTCATCCTTAATATACTATGTATAGGGAGCATATTTTATGATATACAAGCAGTATTTGCAGATATAGCATATAGTTTTATGGTGGCGCCGATGTAATGAGAGTACGCATAGGTCGGTCGATGCATAAATGTTATCCCGCAGATTGAAATCAACAAACTGTTTATTATTATTATGTCTTGTAATAAACACAAATAAGTACTTACTTTAACTGCTAACTTATGTGTTAAACACTTGAATGCTGTAACAACATTCTACAACAACTGCAAAACAAGATTCAAGCTTTGCTAATCTCAAATTATTGCTACAGCTTCCATTTTACGCATGCCTCTGTTATTCAACTACTAATTTTGTGTCGTAATTTTATATTTAATTCTTTCGTATTCAATTATGCACCAATCTTGCATAAACATCGAGAATGGTTTCTAGATATGCGGCTCCTATAAACCAGCGTGGGGCAGTGGGAGCCTTGCGCAGGATCAAATTGTCCGATGGAATGTGTCGAGTGATATCCTGCTAACGTATCTCGTATGTGCAAAGAATGCTGTATGTATCTCGTGCGTGATGATTTGGCTGTCCAAACTCCGTGTTCCTCGTTTTAAACGTAATATATTATATGTCATCATGGAATAGAAACATAACCTACTAATATTATGTAATACAACGAAAAAGAATAACTTTTCGCACTGATTTAATATAAGTAATAGTAATTGAATACGCTAATAAAATAGCAATAACGAAAGATAAGAGCTAACAACGGATTTCTGTTAGGGCTTAGGTACTTTAACAGTCATAAAAATAAGTTGCCAGACCCTGCTAAACTCACTGAAACATTGAGAATGCTCTCAAAGGAAGTTAAAAAACAATTCAAATTATTGATTTCATATCTTTTCTTTATCTTTATATCTATATATAAAATTCTCGTGTCACGATATTCGTCCGCACTAGTCTCGGAAACCACCGAACCGATTTTAATAAAATTTTGTAAATCTGTCTTGCTTGGTCCTACTTACGCTTTTATTAAATATTTTGTACAGAATTACGGTGTTTTGTGAAAATAAACTGTTTCTGTAACATGTAGCGACATCTCATAAAATGATTTACTTAATGCTATTAGTTCAGAAGCAAACAAAAAAGAACTGTTTTAGTACCAAGTAGCGACATCTGATAGAATTTGCTCAAAGCTATTAGTTCAGACGCCGGGCCGCAAACATAATTAATTTAGCAGAATGATACATATCGCACCCGGGTGAGACCGGGACGGGCCATTGGTATAAATAGAAATATTGTCAGACAAAATTCCTCTCGCCTTTCGCTTAAAGTACTCCAGTCGCTGGCTCTTCCACCTATAAGTACATTATTCATGTCACATTGTGTTAATGCTTGACAGATGTATTTCAGTAAATTATTAAGAGAAATTGCAGTAACTAAATAAAAAGCACATATTTTTTACATCATATAAATTGATAATAATAGCGTAAACACGTTCGGAGTAATAAAATGACTTTTTATAACGTTTTGTTGTAGTCCGCGTCAATAAAACAATCGCTGAAGTATAATCACAGTTGCCGCTAATTATTGCATCTATTAAAAACACGCTGTAATTAGTAATTAACTTGGTATCTAACTAATAATAATGGCGTCATCAAAATACACTTTAGTTCTTAATGGCGGAAATTATGATTAAAAATTACGTTCAGGTTTATTTTGTTTTGATAGTCGGTTTTATTTCATATTTAATAGTTAATATAAAGACATGTTTATTTTTCGGCAAGAATGAGCTTTTGGAAAAACATGGCTTGCTTTTTAATTGTGCAACTATTGTCGACGTGCTAACTAACATTTGGCTCATAATACCTTTACTAAAGTGATGGAAATCTTACAAATTTGTCAAGCGAGTGTGTATATTGCCTACAACCATAAAATAATTAAGCTAAATATTTTGCCCAAGATTCAATTTTTGACCAAATATAACAGAAGTCGAAACTTTGGTCGGGAGTAATGTTGCATGCTTGGGGAAACTTGACCGCTAGAGGCGCCAGCTATATAACCACCTCGATTTGTGGACCATTCATAGTACTGGGTACAAAATAAGTTTATTTAAAATAATAAATCATTGACTATGCCGATATGTTGTGTTTATCAATGTTCAAATTATAAAGGTTTTGCATTTCCAAAGGATTTGGAACTGAAAAAGAAGTGGTTGCATGCTTTCAGAAGGGAAAAAGCGCGTTTTCGTATAAAAACCACTCATAACTTCTGCCATCTATACGTTTCTCATGTGCCCATCTCCATTGAATGCATAATTTACTGTGTATGCCTTAACCATAAAATTATTTTTTTTTCATACCTCCATCAAAAGTACGTACTTTTGTTCCTTATAGCAGAGACGAAAGTTTGACATTTACTCCCTGTTATTTATTATATTAAATGACAGCGGTAACCCTAGTTACGAGTATAAATACGCACGAGAAATTTTTTCCTCCCGCCGTTCTTACTGGGAGTAAATGTCAATCTTTCGTCCCTGCTGACGAAAGTACGTACTTTCGAGCGGATATCAAGAAAAATCGTATACTTACACCACACGGGCCTTAAGTGTTGAAACTCGGCCCTGCGCGTCATGATGCTCTCGGCAAAATTCAACTTTCGGCCCTTGTGATGTAATATACTATTATACTATGCGTGTACAATAAGAAGAAATAGATTGCTTTTCATCAGTTCGACATAGACTGCCAGAAAAACTAGTCTGTAGCTAATATGAAATATGAAGAAATGTAATGTACATTGTATTATCACTTTATTACGGACAGACCTCAAAAACAATTATTAAAGATCAAATGTCAATAACGAAACGAGATATTATATCTCTGATATATCAAGACTATGGCAACATGCCAATTTTTCATTTTGTTGTGAAATAGACAAGTTGATTTGTGATCAAGATCATGAAAATATTAATAACATGACCTGGATTCAACGTACATTCTTTATACCCCAAGTTATCAGAAAACAACAAAAACTATATAAAATATGGATGCATTGGAGCTGTTAAAATTTTGCGCCATTTTGAAACGTTAACTTTGGAAAGAAATCAATAAACTTTTTCAAGTCAAGTTCGGTTGGAAACAGTGCACAAATTCCGAGCGAAGTGTCTAAAAATAACTGTCAGTATATGTTTGGTTGTGTGTGTTATGCATTGGTGGGTTGTATTCTCCGTCTAGACTCCAGTCTGCGCCTTTGACTTTTATACATTTGCGTACATAATATACAATATTATACATACTCTGTATACTGTTGGATTTTTAAAAGAAGACCGGTCTATGGAATGTAGTCCTATGACCTTATTGCAGAAGACCGCACATGTATTTCATATTAGTAAAAGGTAATGATCCTGGAACCGCTTCTATGCAATAAGGGAGTCCAGTCGACCAAACGAATCACAATTGTCGTATCGCGATAATTGTACTATTGCCATAGCCGTACAACTATACAGCGACACTTGCTAACAGTACAAAAAAATCATACACCAGACAGTACATAGATGTGCGTTCACGGACTAAGTTGAGGGGTGTTGTCTGAATATCATCAAAATGGAAAGTAAAAATGGAAAAACTTTAGAAGTGGCGCTAGGGAGGTCATAGCGAATGTAATTAAAATGTGCGAGTTAGAGGCTCAAAATAATGCCTTAAAATTTAAAGCTATACATTGTTTGCATGCCTTGCTATGCGCCGCCTATAAATTCCGATAATTTGGGAACACATCAGCGACTTCTTGCCCTTTCCCCACCGGTCTTCTTTCGCCGATCGCACAGTATGAATAAAGCGACTGGGTACAATACTGCTCAACATTTTTTGTACCACCTAAAAAAAGCTCATGTTTTACATACATGTAAAGTTTGCGATAAAGTATAAAACAATACCGTAGGAAATCACTGCTTCTTGTCATTTCTGCTTTTTAGTACCTACTGTTTAGAAGTGAAGTTTGTTCAAAAGTGAAAACTTTTGAAAATGAAGTGAATGGCAATTTTATGGAAGGTGTGTGCAAACAAATGTCATATGCATCTCGTGCGTAATGATATTACGACACGTGTAACTATCAACTCGTCGTATTATATGCCATGTCTATATCTATATTTTAATGACATTTTGTAAATGTGTCTTTCTTGGTCCCACTTACGCTATAGAATAGTTTTTATTAAATATTTTGTAAAAAATTATGGTGTTTTCTCAAAAAAACTGTTTTAGTAACATGTAACGACATCTGATAGAATTTATTCAAAGCTATTAGTTCAGAAGCAAACAAAACAAAATGTTTTAGTACCAAGTAGCGACATCTGGCAGAATTTGCAAAAAAGTATTAGTTCAGACGCTGGGCCGCAAACAAAATACATTTTGCAGGATTACATCTATCGCACCCGGGTGAAACCGGGACGGATCGCTAATATAAATATATAATTATTAAAATACGTTAAATCTAAATTCTTCAAATTTAGCGAATGCGTTGATTTCTATTGCAATCCAATATTAGTAAAGTGAAAAATTTTCTGGTCGGTAAATAAGCCGTGTTCTATTGAGTAATACAGATTACTTTCAAATTAGTACTTACCAACAAGTAATAAGAAACTTTGCCAAACGTCAAACAAATAACATGTAAGGTAACATTTTGTAGACTTGAGCAGTTCTAGGGACCATGTCCTCTCTCGGAGATGTTTTCTATTTTTCTTTGCATTGTATTTTTATATGACTGTCATATTTCTATTAACAAGCGGAGACAAGAACCACGCCTATATAAAAACTAAAAAAAAACCGCCTGATGTCAATAGTGTACATGTCAATATTTGTTAGAACTACAGTAGGGCCTCGTTAATCCGGAGAGGCAAAAACAAGACCCGTTCCGGATTATCGAGGCGTCCGGATTATAGTATGCCATATTTAATGGTAATAAAACACATGTTTAACCTTAGTTTCTTTAATCAATTTTTAAATTAAAGCATAAAGACAAAAATGTACATGTTCAAAATTACAACCATGTAAGAAAAACAGTAAGTTAAAATAAAACATTAGTTAATTCTTCTTGAAAAAGTCTATAATACTCAATTCTGTTTATAATTTTCGCACTTCATTTCAAAAGCCCGATCTCTAAGTCGACGGAGAACATAACTTCGCGAACCCCATTGCCCGGCCGGATTACAGCGATCACCGAACAAGCGGGAGTTCGGATTACCGAGGCCCTACTGTACTTGGTTTTTAGAAAGCCTCAATATGATTTTAATAGAAATAATAACTCATAGATACCTGCCTTCTTTTTAATTAATAATCTACAAAACAGTATTAGCATATTGCAATTTCTAGACTACGGTATGATATTAGTCAAGCAACGATAGCGATCCATAATTGACTTCAAATACCTCATACGAAGACTACAGAACCCTATAATATGTCCGCCCAACACGCGCTTTGACAGTTTTTAATATTTTGTAGCGATAGTGTGTCTAATACGAAATGCTGGTAATATACTGGTATACGTCTTGTGTATGGTATAGGTATTTCCAATATAGGCAGGCGTCACAATAGACACGCGCAAAGCTTTGCTCTCTGCAATGGGGCGTGTGGGCGCCTGTCCGAAACCCAACCCGCACAATAAGTATTTCACAATGACGGACCTACGCATTCGTAAAGGGTACAGAATATAAAGTATTAAAAATACCATATTAACACATTGCTACAAATAAACGTTTTTTTCTTTATTTCAAGAAACACAAATTATCGGGGTTATTTGGGCCTACCACCATTCCATATTTTTTCAGTATTATTAGAATAAAAATATCGAAATAGTAGCTCTTGACACATGTCTAACCTGTGACATTTTTATTCACATGCGCCTTAAGAAACTTTTTTTTCGTATAGAGGACGATAATTTTTTCGCGATCCGGAATGGAGATTTGAATGGTCTCAATTTTTAATGCACAATCATTTGATTGCCTAATTGCTAAAATGTATGTTTCGCTTTTTCCTTAAAGAAAAAATACCGTATCCATAGTCCGTAAGTACTGACTAGTGTTTACATTTTTTCATTTATAGAAGTCGACGAATAGGTTTTTTAATATCGTACTTTTTTAAGGTTTCAAAAAATTTTAAAATGCAGTATTTTATTGTGTGAAAAACTCAAAATTAGGAAAATAAATAATGAGATTTTACCTTTGAAATTGATATGCTACGTCACACAAGTGCCTGTAAAAAAAGTGGTCGAAAAAGATATTTTAGAAAAAAATCAGTAGGAAATAGGTTAATTACAATTTAATTGAAGTTTTTAATCTGGGTATGATATTACATGTTTGATGTGTGTTTTTTGATCTTTGTAAATATCATGGTTCTTATCGTGCAGCATTATTTTAATTACCTTCAAAGTGTAAAGAAGGGCACATTTCGCGTCGTTTGTTTATTTTTCCTTTTCAAGTACTTATATATATTTTTAGAAATTTCAGACAGTAAATTATTTACAATTTATTACTAGACATAAACGTAAAAAAATTATAAGTATCCTTTTGCCCACCATTTTATTCGCGTAAACGGCTATTTAAAAATGTGATATGACTTTTTCAATTAATATTTCTTATAATATGTATTCAAACGTTGTATCCTTTAAATCACAATAAATAGTAATTAGATTTACATTAGATTTTGACTAGTATATTTCGCATAATATATCTGACAGAGACAGGTATATTTTAACATCATCTAAAAAAGAAGTGAAACTTTCGAATAATCATTGTTTCAAAATTCAGAACAGTGACCAAATTAGTACTTTACAACTTCAGACTTAAATTGGAAAACTATTGCATACACCGAATATATATAGCATCTGCCGGCTGTCCATTTCTAGCTGAATTGCAAATTCGAATTCTGTCTTAGGTAGTTTGCTTTAACTGTCCAATTATTCATTGATCTGGTGGTATAGACACGTCTCTTTAGATAGCCCCACAGAAAAAAGTCAGGAGCTGTCAAATCCGGAGACCTTGGCGGCCAACTAATATCATCGTTTTTTTTTAATTAATTAACCTGAAAACTCCCTCCTGAACATTGATAATAAACGTTTTGATATTAAAACTCGTTTTGTTGTAAACCGATGTCCCGAGTCTACACGGATGAACTGTGTTAATCAATAACTGTCAAAAAATATCGCCAAACCAAAATGGCAGCGTATATAAATTGTAAAGTTTTAATTTGACCACTTTATAAGCCTAAGTATCAATATGATAATTTTTATTTGTTAAAATGGGAAAATGATTAATGAAATCATAAGAAACACTGAACAGCAAGAAGAAATACAATACAATAAGACAGTATTTCCGGTGTATGAAAAAAGCAATTTTTGAAAGCAACGGAGAATGACGTACCAAGGTTATAAAAGTGCATTTTAATACAAAAAAGTGCTCTGCCATTTTATGTTCAGAAATTATATTTATTATTTTAGTATGTTTGACGGTTTGACCTGTCTGTGTTCAGATTAAAAGCGGAAATCCTTATTTAATTTATTCGCCCATAAACATAGTTGCATTAAAATTGTTTTATCAAGATTTTGTGGAAAGTCTCTGATGTTAAGAATCTTAATGGGCAGTTAATTAAGGAGGAATTACGCTCGTGTTTTTAGTCGCTGGTTGTAAATAATCGGCCAATAGGTGATAAAGAAGTGTATATCGTGAGTGTTCTAGACTCATATTCGGAAGCTACTGTGTTTGACAGGAACAAGACTTTTTCCTACTGCATCTCACCAAGAAACACTAATTCCTGCACCGATAATCTTCTTGAAGTTTTTCCTCAATATTTTCAAACGAATATTGAGATGGTTCCTTATATAAGGCCATAATCAGGGGCGGATCTACGTAGGGGCGCTTAAATCCTGGGCCCCAAGAGTCAGGGGCCCTTTAAAATTGAATAATTATACGTTTTGAATATTTTTTCGGATGAATTTTGACAATATTTTTGATGAATATTGCCAAATGTTTTGATAAATTTTGACAATTTTTTGGTAAATTTTTTTTTTTGTATGGTTGGGTCACCAAGTTTGAACACTGATTTTGATATTATTAAAGATGCATTTTGAACTTCAATTTAAAAATTCTTAATCTAACAAAAAATGTGGTTCCATTGGACTTCAATATGTCCGAGGCCCCGGAAAACGTAGATCCGCCCTTGGCCATGATCGATTACCTACTAGACTCCTACAATTCCAATCTTATTGTAATTTTTATGCACAAATTGCTATAACTCTCATTTGTTGCGCTAGTGTGACTGCGACTTTAGAGAAGTTCACTCACAGCAACAAATCTTTCTCATGGCCAGTTTATTATGTACAGAAATTTGCAATTCTCTCGTCTATTCGCGACCTCGAACTCGACGCATTCGCTAAAACTAACAGCATTGTTGTACCCACTGTTGTTTGTCCATACATATAGCTGCAGTTTAATTGTTTTTATTACAAATAACGTAACTATAAAATAAGTTCTCATATATAAATAAGTCAATAGACATAATGACCAATGACGTCAGCGCAGTTTTACATTACAACAATAATATAAAACTGCGCTGACGTCATTAGTCAGTATATTATCTATTGATTGTTTTTTAGTACTGAGAAAATATGTGAGTTAGAAGTCGACCCAAAGGTCTACCACCATTCTCACTGCAGATCTCTAATTGCACGTATTGAAGAAGATGGGAACTTTAGTTAACAATTTTAATAGGGAATCGCGTTTAACCCCCTCTCGGGGGTGGTTTTTGGCCGGTTTGAGGGGTTGGGCCACCCCAATGAGAAATTCTGACGCTGCCATCGTGTTTAGCATCCTCGAAAACGAGAGAGGAAGGTACTTTCATTCCGGCTCAAAATATTTACTATTTTCGCGTTTTTTCCGACTCACACAACACACTATTAATACAGTGGGTTTAATATTACCCAAAATTACAATGTTTATAAAAATCCATAATAAATAAAATGTCAGTAAAGATTTGAAAATAGAAGTAATAAGTATAAAATTACCCATTTTTATATCGTAGATATATTATATGAAGAAAACGTGAAAATGTATACTTAAAAAAATAATTTGTGAATTTATTATTGACTGGTTCGCATATTTTTATTTTGCATAAAACTTTTATTGACCATAGTGGCGTCATGAAATAAATTAATATTGTAGTTATACAGTAGAACCTCTGTAAGTCGAACTTCAAGGGAAACATCAAAAAGCTCGAGTTATAGTTTTCCACTTATGAAAGATTTCGACTTGGGCGGATTTTGTAAGGAAATATTCGACTTGTAGAGTTTAAGATTCATTCTAACTAAAACATTGCTATCGTTCGAGATACAGAGAATTTACTTTTTTGAATTATGGAGGAAAAATATGTACCGAAATGACTCACTGATTATTTCGATCTATAGAGGGTTGAGATTTCGAGTAAGTAATGGAGGTTTTGGAGCTTGAAGGGAAGGGAACAAAACATTTTTTTTTATTACTCATGCGGGAAAAGTGGTATCTTTACGCATGCTGTTACGGTTGAAAAGTGGCTATTTTCATTTGCGTGCGCAAACTTTATTTGTCGCACTGAAATTATTGTTTGCCGCACGCAAATTCAGAGTTACCATTGTTACCAATACTGAATGTGACAGCAAAAAATGTGTAGTTTAAAATTGAACATTTTATTTGTTCTGAGAATTTTAATTTATTCGTAATAAAAAATAGTATCTGTAACTCGTGCGGCATTGTCGCACTAGTTTTACAATATACTATTTCTGTATTATGTATTATAATTATATTTACGACAAATACACTATACTCTCACACGATTGTGCGGGGTTACAAATCACGGTCAGTAAAACTGTGCTGTTTACCTATATATTGCATTGTGAAGTATGAGTCACTGTCTATAATTTCCGAACAGAACTATATATTTTGTGCGCCCGAACAATCAAAATTCTTGTATTCAACAAAAAGTGAGTGCGTATGCAACCTTTACGCGCGATTGAAATAACCCTTCTTTTAATTTGTTTTTACCTCTCTCAATTTTTGGAAAATATTCACTCAAAAATTAAATTACGTTGACTATGCTGATTGGTTGGCGTCCGTAGCTATGTTTCAATCTTTCATTCAAGTTGGTTTCTGCATATTATGCGTTTTGATGCGCGGCATTTTTCAGCCGATGACTTTAAATAGCGGAAACCAATAATAAAATTGGTTTGCGTCCGTAGCTATGTTTTTCCTTTCGTTCGTGCCGCCATCTGTAAGCCGGTGCCCTCAAATAGCAGAAACTGCGTAAGCACGTTACTTGCGTTCAAAAAAAAATATCTTAGTTCAAAAAAATCGCGCCTAAAGAAGTTTTACTTGAAAAATTGTTTTCTGACGAGTATTAAAACACGTAATAATATATATCTGACTAACGGTTCCGCCCGGTTTCACCCGCATGTAAAGAAACTAATGGGGGGGGGGGAGAAACATGAGTACGCACGTTCGTCTTAGTTTACTGAGATGAATGTTGTGTCCAAATTTCATGATGGTCGGGGTTACCGTTCAAAAGTCAAAAGTTTTTGTCGGACGGACAAATTTTGAGTTATATTTTGCAACATTTTTTATTTATGCTCCTCTCCTATTGATCGTAGCGTGAGATTATATAGCCTATAATAGCATTCCTCGATAAATGGACTATCCAACAAAAAAAATTTTTCAATTCTAACCAGTAGTTCTTGAGATTAGCGCGTTCAACCAAACAAACCAACAAACCTCATCTTTATATACTAGTATAGATATAAATTTCATTGAAACAAAATTCTCACCCCACTTATAAATATTGTTATTGTTGATGTTTTTGTTCTAGTTTTAATTCTGTTTGAACTGTAGTTTTCGCTGTCTGTCCGGTACTCCGATGTTATGTAAGGTCATTTTCCAGACTGGTCGATAAATTGTTTTCAGATAATTTGTTTCTAATTGCCGTTTATTACGTTTGTTATGGTAATTTTCTCTAATTTTATTTGCATTAAGAATAATTTCAGTTATATAGTATCAACTATCAAGCATGATGGATATGCTTTTTTGTTACGTAAAACTATTTTTTTTATAACTGATAAAATAATTTCATTGTAAAGTAAACTTCGTTTTTACCCGACTACGGCGAAGCCAAAAGGAAGGGTTATGAGTTTAGCAGTCTATATATGTATGTTTGCATTGACGAATGTTCCACCGTAGCGCCTAAACTATTCATCCGATTTTGGTAAATAAGGTGTCAATCGGTTCGTTATTATGGCCCGGATATCATAGGCTACATTTATTTTTGAATTTTGGTCCCAGAGGAGGCATTCAACAAATGAAAAATAAGTTCAAAAACTAAAACCCGACTACTGAAAAGTATATGACAAGAAAATGTAATCTCATATATATGATGCCCCTCAAGATGTATAGCGTGATGCACTTTGCCCTAGAGCTTATGTTCGCTTACTACTGTTTTTGGTATTTTTATTATACGCTTTAAACTTAATATGTATATAGAAAATAAATAAACAAATAACTTAACAATTTAATTGTTTCGAGAAAATATCGATTTTGTGATACATAATATTGTTGATTGCTTTGGTACTAAAATCGAATACTAAAAGCCGGGTAGCATAATGGAAAAACCGTCAATATCACGCGTTTATGAATAATATATAATAATATTTCAAAATATTTATCATTAACGGTTCACATGATATGTATTGTCACTATCTATAATTTCCGAACAGAACTATATTTAATATAAAAAAAAATTGGTTGTCTGTAAAGTCGGTTTACGGACGATAGTTTTACGTGATAACGTATTCCGTAATACATAACCTAAATTTATATAATAATTATAATAATTCGAATCTATGATATTGCATCTTTCGCTTCAAATTTAGGTAAATTTTATTAAGTAGAATAATAAAACACTATAAAAAGTATACTATTATTATATAAAAAACAACTATGGCATGTATCTCTTTTGCGCATGCGCCGATTTTCCCCAAAAAATTTACAAAAATTTCTAGTAAAAATAGATAGAGTAAAAACCGTTTTAAAAACTATATTATTATTATATAAAACATCATTATAAGAGATATATTCTTTTACGCATGCGCCGATGTTCCCCAAAAACAATAAGCCACTTCATATTTGCATATCAAACATCCTCCCAAAATTTGGTTTCAATCCGCTTATCCTTGGTGTCGGAATGATAAGAAATGTCAAAAGTGACGTTTGCAACTGTCAAAGTATTATGTTCTAATAATAATTAGTTATTCCAATAGTTAACTTAGAAGGCGTTGCATTTCACAAAATACTAATGTCAAAAAATTGAATTAAACATTAGAAATGCAGCCGTTTTCATGTTAAGACAAGACATACGTTATTTTCTAATTTCCATGTACGGCAAACAAAGACGACCGACCGCGTCGCGCCATGCATTAGACAACATTGCATTTATACAGCTATTTTTCTATATAAATTTGTATAAAAAAACTGTTTAGGCAAATTCTGTTATACGAAATCTATGTAAAATGTTCTCCTCTTTCGTTTAAGACTGGTTTCAAACCGATCTGATTTAAATTGAGCGAGAAATTCGCAAAAAGCACGCACAGGGTCAGGCGGAACGTTACGCGTTACGAACGTTAGGAACGTTACGCGTTACGAACGTTACACTTTTTCGTGCATGCAGCCGGTGTTTTATCAATTTATAAGATTGGTGATTCATCAATTTATAAGATTGGTGATTCATCAATTTATAAGACGTTATCACGTCAAAAACGTATTTGTATTGCGACGCTACTGTAATTCAACAATTAAGTTAATTGTTGTGTCACAGTAGAGTCTGAAATCAGCAAAAACCAAAACATCATGAGCCTTTTCCCTGAGAGCAGTGTCTTCGATTAGCCACGAAAGGCAGCACTAATTGTGGCAGGGACAAACATTATTTATTTCTCATTGAGCAACGCATTATTTCAATGATAAAAATGTATTATTATAAATGGGATAATAAATGAAATAAAAAACAGTGACATTATCAACAAAACACTGTAGTTTTGCTAGTTGCACGTTGGTTATTCGATATGAATACTATCACATATTGTTTTATAGTAATCGAGAAAAATTGACTTAACAAAAGTAAAAAATAGCACAATTTACGTATGTTTGTTCAAAACTGTCAATTATTGGTAGTAACCTAATTTACCTAATTTGATGAATGCATATTAATTAAAAAATCTTATCTGTCTTTTTAAAGGTTAAAATTCATTAATTACTAATACCCGATTTTTTTATTACCAAATATATATAGACTTTTGCTTTTGTTCTGAAATAAGTTTCATTGAATATGTCGCCAAAAATTATGATTTCTGACTCACTGACTTAGTTAATTCGTTTTTTCTCTTTATTATTTTTTCTCATATTATTTTAATTTGTTTATTATTAGGTAAAATATTACCAAGGAATGTGTGAAGGTATGCAGCGGAACGCATTTAAATAAGCTCAAT
The DNA here is from genome assembly GCA_963575645.1 of Xanthostigma xanthostigma. Classification (NCBI taxonomy): domain Eukaryota; kingdom Metazoa; phylum Arthropoda; class Insecta; order Raphidioptera; family Raphidiidae; genus Xanthostigma; species Xanthostigma xanthostigma. Next base: position 24,002,151 of record OY754468.1, read on the forward strand.
AAAATGTGAATGAGTTATAGAGCGTGAAATAATTCGTGTGAATATAAAACCTATCTCTTATTTACATCGTATCTCTCATTGAAACATTAGTTTTTTTCCGAAAAAAGCCATTCAGTGATATCGTTTGTGTTTCCATCTAAATTCATTAATATTTCAATATAGTAATTGTCTATACTCTATGTAATAATAATATAGAATGTAAGATTGCATTTTATTCCCGTTTTTAAACATTAATAGATTTGGCGTTTACTTGAACAAAATATAAAATACATCTTGCAAAAATTATGCCCGTTCCACTCTACAAAAACTTTTTTTTGCCTAACTGCATAACAATGCATTTAGACACCAAAGAAAAAAATGGAGCGCATTTAATATATCACTTTGTATATATAACTAATATAAAAATAATTCTCAGTAGGAAACGTCGATAATAATCATTAATAATATGGTAGCTTATTTTTTTAATAAGTTCCCTTGAAGCTATAAATAACCGGAGATTATCATTGATTCCGAGCGTGCAATATTGGTGGACGCTTCGAGGGCGGCGGCGGCGCAGCGTGGGTGGTCATCATGCTTCGTTAACACGCAGTGATACTACGGAAAATGAACAAATTCATTCAATGTCCCAAGAGAATTGACTCACTACTCTGTGGAAATTTGGTATTTCTTTAAATCTGCATTTTTCGCGAATAGTTTTATTGTAAGAATCGAGAAAAGCTATTCATTTTTAAACACACAAAAAGAAATTCCAACTAATTGAGCGATGGGACCATTCCTACTTCATAATGTTGACATTTGATACAGTATAATAAAGAATAGTATATTACATCACAAGGGCCGAAAGTTGAATTTTGCCGAGGGCATCATGACGCGCAGGGCCGAGATTTCAACTTTTAAGACACATGTGGTGTATACGATTTTTCTTCATATCCGCTCGAAAGTACGTACTTTCGTCAGCAGGGACGAAAGATTGACATTTACTCCCAGTGAGAACGGCGTGAGGAAAAAATTTCTCATGCGTATTTATACTCGTAACTAGGGTTACCGCTGTCATTTAATATAATAAATAACAGGGAGTAAATGTCAAACTTTCGTCCCTGCTATAAGGAACGAAAGTACGTACTTTCGATCGAGGTATGAAGAAAAAGAACATTTCGATATCACTTGGGGTGACGCGGATAGGTATTGGCTAGTATTCAATATGATATTTGCTATTCGTTGCTATGGTTACCAACATAATATGTTCCACGTCAAAAGAACAGCTATTTTTTTTTTAATTTCTTAATATTTCCGAATCTGTAAAGTTTAGAAAAAAAAATTTAACGAAACTTTTTTGAAAAAATAAATAAAATAATAAGCCGTTATGTAAAGTATACCATTATTATATAAAAAAACACCGTTATAGCATATATCTCTTCTGCGCATGCGCCGATTTTCCTCAAAACAAAAGGGCTCTTCATATTTGCATACCAAACATCCTCCCAAAATTTGGATTCAATCCGTTCATCCGTTTGACCTGTATCGTGTTCACATACTAACAGAGTTTTTCCAAAAATATGTTTTTTGGATTCGGGGGATTTTGAAAAGTGATTTTTGACCTAAACTAGTACCATTTTCCACTTGTGGGTTGGAATGGTAAAAATCATTTATTTACTTATTGTTTTTGTCCGTGTCTGCTTGCGTGCACGGCATTTTTTGCCCACAGACTTGTGTTATTAGCGGTTTTTGACAGTAACCCTATTTTAACTGTAGCGTAGCCGAATAAAAAGTGGCTTTTAAGTTCAGGTACTGATTGATGTTGAACCGCGTTTCATCAAAATCAGTTCAGCTATTTTCGATCAGATACAAATTCTGAACACGTGTTCTTCTCGTCTCTAGGTTTCGTACTGAAATTCTCAAAAAACCGCAGAAATCATAATTTCGGACAGTATACGATTCTGCTGCTTCCTGATTAACATAATTTATAACAATCATTTTAAAATATCGTCACTTGAAAAAAAAAATGGCTGTGTAAACAAACAGTTAGTAATCCACTAGTAAAAACTGTGATGCGTTTGCTAATCCACACAGAGATTATTTTAACGGTGATATATTATCTCAGTTTGCTACTAAAATATAGTAACCTAGCTACCATAGTAACAAAATTAAAATCTACATTATTTACCAAAAAATCATTGTACGTTTGGACATTAATTTCTGTTTATCTTTATTCATCATAATTTACATATCGTAAGGAAATCTGATTGCGCTGGAGAAATTGAGTAGGATCGATTGTCAACAATATACAATTCAGGTTCAGCTGGATCAGTAAATTCGAGGGCATTGTCTACTCACATGACAGTTCCTGAAAAATTGGAACTATTTATTTGAAGCCGACCATAAAATATGAACTTTTATCTAAATTCTGATATCAAAAATTAAAAAGAACATTTTAAAATCTGTCAAAATATCATCGTTAAAGTAAATTTGACATCTTAACATGCCTTGCTCGAACTGTAAATTAAATTTAATGGCATCATATATAGTTATAGGGGTTGCAGTAACCGTAATATATTTTGATCACATTTCTCATTACCAAAATACGGAAAACTCAGTAAGAAAAATGGACGATATTAGTACAATTTTATCGAAACTCGCAGACGCTACACTCAATTTCAGACAGTATGTATCGATAGAAATGACACAACTACGAAAAACCACGGCATACATTCAACAAATAATTAAAGAAGAACTTGAACAATTTGACGCCGACAAAACAGGAAGATCAGATTTTGCACTTGAATCTTCAGGCGGTCGAATTTTAACAATCAGAAACACTGAACTTTACTTAACAAATATTCCAACGTTGACAATATTCGGAATAACACTATGTTATGGTGGAAACGGACCTAACTCTCTCATACAAGCAAGTACTTTGCCAGGAGAATGTTGGGCATTTCGAGGATCAACCGGTTCTGCAGTTGTCAGGCTTATCGGCAATGTTATGATAACAGGCGTGTCATTGGAACACATTTCTATGAAAATTTCGCCTACCGGTGACGTTTCCAGCGCACCGAAAGATTTCTCAGTTTGGGGTTTAAAAGATAAAAATGATTCCAATGGTTTCATGTACGGTCAGTTCGAATACGACGCGTGTGGTCCTTCGGTGCAATATTTTCCAGTGCAATATTCATGTGACAGACCTCATGATACTGTCGAATTGAAAATTTTGTCAAATCATGGAAACGAGAACTATACTTGCGTTTACAGATTAAGAGTTCACGGAACTCTACACGCAAACGACGAAGCCAGCACAGAAATTATGGCATGACTTTTATTTTACATTTTTTTAATTATATTTTTCAGTAACGATTTTACTGTTTGTATATATGTTTTTGTATTAAAAAAAGCATTGCTTACCGAGTAAACGTTGGATTACGTAATTTGCAAATTGATCTTGTTTGATCTATGTGAGCATGTGTAATTCTAAACAGTTCTGGCACTTGCAATGCTCAAATACATGTTGAAAATAATTGATTATATTCTTTGACATGCCACAGTCGAATAACAAATTGTCTGCCGATAGTTCAGTCGCTTTTTTTCTTGATTCAGCTGTTAATAAAAACAAGTTACTTTCTAATTTTCAATATAAATCTAATTCGTTATCATTAAATAAAACCATAAACGAATCATGTTTTAATAAAACTAGAACAATAATGCTAAATGGTAACTCATATTGGTTGCTTTTGAAAATTACTATTGGGTTGGTAAAATAGCACTTGTGTGTTGTAGGTTGTAGTTTACAGCACTGAAACGGGTGTAGGATGACGTGCAAAAAAGTATATACAGTCGACTCTCGTTAATTCAAACCTGCGATGATTCGAACCTCTCTATAATTCAAAGTTATCACGAGTTCCCTACAAAATCTCTTTATATTTGAAACTAAATCAAAGCAATGATTTTTTCGTTCGAATTACCAAGTGCATAAAACTGTAGATAGATAGTCTATAATTTACAATCTATCTATCTACATTTTTATGCACTTGGTAATTCGAACGAAAAAATCATTGCTATATAACAAAACGACGCGTAATTCGAACTCATAGGCGTCCAACACTCGACAATTCAAAGTTACAGAGAGAAAGAGGCGGAAAGATTGTAAGGCAGAGGTGTCAGTTAAGGAAGCAAGATCCTCATTCGATACCTTACAAAGCTTCTGTCTACAAAACGAAAGTGATGTAAAAGCATTTCTGGCACTTTTTCTCTTAAAAAAAGTTATTGAGCAGTCTTTGAGTGCTTTGAAGCAAACCAGTATAACAGAGTTCTTTCGAAAGATTAATTAATTCACATTATGAATACATGTATGTACACGAATGTACCTCTAAACTTTAAATAAATAATGATTGATCAACACTTAATAATTCGAAGTTTTATTTATTTTCTCTCACAAATTTTGAACCATTTGATATTTCAAACACTCGATAATTTGTAATATTTTAAAGAGTCCCTCGAGTTTCGAATTAACGAGAGTCTACTGTATATAGATATATAATTGTTAGAATTTACGATAAATCTTTGACAAAAATTGAATTTAAAATTCAATAGCCCGGCGTGTAACAATGCCGTTGTTTATATGACTCCTCTATATTACAAGTCCCCAGTCTTCGTGTTCTAATTCGAAAATGTGTCCTATAACTGTTGATGGCTTTGTTCAAGTTCGGAGGCAAAAATGGTTGCAATTTCTCAAGGTATCCCACGAAATTCTCGACGTTAGGTATTTCTGAAGCATACTGTGTATAGGTGCAGTGCTTACGAGCCACGTATAAACATTCTGGGGTAATTCCATGCCGCACAAAACACTTCACCTTCCGCGCAATGCCGGTGAGGTGTTGTTCAACCGGTCTCGGTCCGCTGGTTCTTCGGTTGGAGTCATTCGCATCGCATCACCTACTGTCACAATCTCACTGCATACCTACGTCCACATTAATAACGTGAGGTATTTTTGTTTTTTAATTTCGAAAAATATCGGGTCGGTAATTCTATTTTCCATCTCTAGTAGCGTAATGAAAATTGTTTATCTGCAATGGGGAAATGTCACAACCGTATGTAAGCAAAGACATATAGGTACGCTATTATCTAAATTTCAAGATGTGGGTTACATACCTCACATTGCTTGGGACGGGTGTGCATTACTTTATTTCATTGCATTGCTTCTCCATTAAGCGAACCGTACTACTTATAATGATGGAGTTCTCCTTGAATTTTGGTCACAACTAGAGTTGCCAGGCGTCCAGCTTTATCCGGGTATGTTTGACCTGTCAAATAGTTACAGGTCCGGCTTTTTGTTAAGGAAATATCAAGAAAAATGACGTTAGTGATAAATATTCATACCTACTTTAGGAAGGAATTCAGTTATTTTTTAAAATGTTTAAAGATTTTTTAATTTCTCTAATTGAAATGCCAAATTTAAATAGTAGCATGCAGCTATTATTTTAATTTCTTGGTTTTAATGACGATCTTTTCTTTTTTCCTATCAGAAGAATGAGAAGATGATTATGTGTTTGTTGTCTTGTAGCGTTCCGTTAATTTTGTAATTGTGATTGATTACTATAAAACAATTCAAAATACCTAGTCAAGTTTATCAAAAAAGGTAGTCCGGTTTTTTTTAAATGTCCGGCTAAATATAATGCCGAGTCCGGCTTTTCTATTTGTGGGCCTGGCAACCCTAGTCACGATTATAAGTAGATGTTGAACCTATTTACTCGTCTGGACGAAATCACGATATTTTTTTGGGAGTCAGTCTCGGCATTGTGGGTGAAATAAATTGTCTTGAATCCCGATATTTCTCGTCTATCAACACTTATAATTTGAGAATATAAAGAAAATATTATCAAAAATTCATCAAGAGTAGGTAGTTTTGCCGCGCGACCGTACTCACAAAATGTGACCGGTAAACTATGAGTGGCTGTCACCAGTGCGTCATAATTCATAAATTCTTACACGTAGATACTTCTGCTGAAGAAGTACAGTAATCTGGTTTTACCTACAAACTGACTCGACCTTTAATACTAAACAATCATTTACTGAATGTTCTAGAGAAGAAGTTTATACTTTGGAAAATTACTTATCTACTTTACTCACAATTTTATGACTGAATTCATTCCAGATTTAAATCCTGTTACCCCAGTTGTATTTTTGCCCAAGCTGATATTTGACTTTTTCTCACCTTCGGCCGAAGCCGAATGTTTTACCGAAGAATTTTGAAAAATCGTGTACAATTGCTACAAACCTTATCATCTAAAGTTTGCAGAAGGTTTTTAGCCGAATGTGACCAAATAAATAATTTAGACAATATTAAATTAGAGAAAGAGAGATAATGTAGCTTTTGAAATGTTGGAACATGTCAAGGAATCAATCGTTACAGTGTTCCCAAACACTTGAAAGGGTATTCGACAACTAATTCAGATTATGTAAAATTTGTATACCACGTAAATGCCCGTTGGTAGTAAATGTACTTGCCTCTAATATATATTTTGGCGTCGGTCGGATGGCAAAACCTAGGATTACGACGTTTCACATCCTCGCGCCGTTTTTAAAAATGTTTCTATGCATGTGTGTACGCCCGCTCAAAAACTCGATTTTTATAAAGTGTCTTTCACTTAAAATATATTACTGTACGAAGCGTATTTTAAAATGGATGCAATCGAACCGTTTTTAAGGACACAAAAAATAGACCCAAAAACACCGAAAAAAAAATAGATGCCGATTGGCCGTTTCTAGAGAATCTTTTATGAAGGTGTCTATGTTGCGATCAGCTGATCCGTAGTCTTAACCTCAAAACCAGGGTGGAATAGGGAAAATAAGAGCTTGGCTTGATAATGTTGAAGAAGATTTAACGTCTCTGTAAAGGCCGTTGTTCTTATAGAGTAGAAAAAGAAAAAAAAAGTTGGGACACAGTGATTCCAGCGGTAAGCCAGTTTCTGTTTTATAGTGTATGTGTGTGTATGTTTATAATATGCAGTGCAGTCAGCAGTGTGAACAGCCTCAAGGTCGTTTAGTTTGACATCCAAGTGGATAATAAACAGAATTTTATTATACGAATGGCTGATATTAAAATTGTAAGTTAAAATACCATAGTCAAGATAATATTATACATACATTCAGGGCCGTAACTAGGCAGGGGCAATAGGGGCACTTGCCCAGGGCCCAGGGCAAAGGGGGGCCCCGGAGAGGCCCAAGAAGACCGCTATAAAAATTATCTCAATTATTTTCATTCGTATTTTAATGAATATTACAAATCACATATATAAGTAACACCACTGGTGGCTCAGATAGACGGGGCCCGAAAAAGCCAGAATATGCTATTAGAATTTTTATTTAAAAAAAACATATTTATTTAATTCTCAATACTTAGGCCCGGTATTATAAAACAAGATTAAAACTTAATCTTGGATTAAACTAACTTAACTGTCATCGATGTCATCTGCTTCATCGGTATACATGATTTCGAATTAGTCGAATCGTACCAAAACATCGTTGTTGCTTTAAGAATATTTCTAACCCTACCAGTCACCAACGCTTCTTGTGAGAGAAGTTTTAGTAAACTGAAGTTAATTAAAAACTATTTAAGATCGTCGCTCTCACAACAGCGTTTGTCGAACCTGTCTATTATATCAATTGAATCTAACATAGTGCAAGAAATAGATTTTAATAATATAATTTGATGAGTTTGCGGAGAAAAAAGCAAGAAGAATGCAATTTAAATAAATTTTTAACTCGTTTTTCTTCATAAATATAAAATAAAAAAAAATTACAAAAAATATGGACAGGACCAATTTAAAGATTCCTTATTTTGTGTTTATTTATTAAGTGATATACCTACTAAACTTTAAAAATGTGAAAGAACAGGAACTATAACCATGGGAAGTTTTTTCTCAATTTTTTTTTTATTGAGGGGGGCCCAATTTGAAGGTCTTGCCCAGGGCCCACAAAATCCACGTTACGGCCCTGCATACATAACTTGTTATGCTGCTTAAATGTTAACGTTTATTATTAGATATAATAAATTAATCGTATACATATAATTAATAATTATATTATCTATATATTTATTATGTATAATCTACTTGTTCTCCGTTTCATACTTCGAGACTAGAGAAAAGGAGACTGATCTCAACGAGTCGCTATGCAAAAATCATTCACAGTCGTACTTCGTGAAAACGCCGCAAGTGGCGCTGTTCTCAGTACAGGCCTACAAATAACGTGACATTGTTTACTAGTTCACTAGTTTTTTTTACAAAATATTCGTAAATTTAAGTGGAAATTGCATTTCTTTTTTACTTGTGACTCCCATTTTTACATCAAATTCATTCCTTGCGTACGGCAGCGCCTCTAGCGACAAATCGATAAAAACTATCGTCGATTTTCGCGACGTCTCCAATATTAACAAAATAATCTTCTTCTCTTTGGTCTCCATGACTTGATATTTGCTGTTGAAAGTGTCTTGTTTTGAAATACGTGCAAATTTCTTTTTTTGACATTTACATAATTCTTGTGGCTTTTAACATAATTCTTTATCTAAACAAAAAATGTATATATTTATAATTTATGCGTTTAGAACAGCATATGTTTCGTCACATGAAATGTCATTGTAATAAAATTGTGGGAATCAAACGCCGTTTATTGTTCGTATAAATCATTTTGTTACTATTGCATGGTGATATTTTTTATTTTCATGGTCATTTTCAAGGAAACAATAATTTTATTCTTGAAAATCGCTCAGATCTTCTCTACACTAACTAAGCACCTTCTCTCCACTAAGTAAGCATTTTCTTTCTGCTGACTAAACTAATGAAATGAACTTGTCCCAAATTTTTTTCGGATTGTTTTTTCTACGTTGTAAATAGGTAATAAAATATTTCTTTTTGAGTTCATTCGGTGTCATTAACTCACCCATAACTGACGTCTTCATTTAGTTTTCACTCAAGTGAATTTAGGGATGTCATCTGGACAGTGAACATATTCGAAGAATCCCGCAGGACACCCTTAAAGAGTGGACGGTGTCCGAAGAAAAGAGAACGGAAGGCAACCCTTAAGTGTATTTAGAGAACTAAGAAGACAAGCTCCAAGTTCGGACATGGATTTCAACTTGGAAGTGCATTAGGACAGTCTTGTAATGAACTAAACACTTTATGAACACTGTAGATTGTGTTATATCTAATACATACAGCTTCTTAATAATAAATAAATCGTCATAATATATACAGGGTGTCCCACGACATGACTGCCATAGCCTGGGACTGATGTTGGGGTGATTTCAAGTCAAAAATGTCTAATGAACATATACCCGGAACGCTATCCTAACTGAGCTAGAAGCATTTGAAATTTAAGATAAGTAGTAGTAGGAATTCCCTACTAATTTAAAAACCATTTAAAAAGAAATCGCTTTATTGAATTAGTTGCTCAAAATGTCTACCTAGTTGCTGTATACATAGTCTAGCTCTTCTTAGAATTGAAGTGGTAGCTCTACGAAGAGTCTCAGGATCAGCACGAATAGTTTAATAAATATTAATGGTGATTCACAGTCACCTGGTCTTTTTAATAATAACAAAACCAACTGCCGAACCTAATACCTGCATTAGTGGGCTTACTTATTTAAAATTTCAAATACTTCTAGTTCAGTTATAGGATAGCGTTCCGGGTATATATTATGTATGTTTATTAGATATTTTTGACTTGGAATCACCCCAACAACACAGTCCCAGGCTATGGCAGTCATGTCGTGGGACATCCTGTATATTAAAAAATTACAAAACAAAATATACGACACAAACTCATCATTCTAGAAAATCTGCGTACGAATAAAAGCATTTATTGAGGAGATAATGTCTAACTTTCCTCTGAATGCAACCAGACTTAAGTTTCTAAGTTCAGAGGGTAGTTTGTTAAAAAAATAATTTCTATATAATTAACGCCATGAAGCGGTAAACATAATTTTTCCTTGTTTCGGGTACAATGTTTATTGACATGTGATCTCTATATATATTACGACAAAAATGACACAATATTTATGCACGGGGAAATCCAAAAACGGTTGTGCTTGACGCTATTTTATTGCTTTGCCGCTCCATTAACGTTGTTAGTTACTACACTGTGATCAATCATAGAACGTCTATGCGTAGTGAATCTGTTAGAATTCTGCGAAGTTATAGACGAATAAAACGTTTTATATAAATTAACACAATATATTAGCTGCAAGGCGATACTTTGTTTACATCCCTTTTCCCTAAATAAAAACCCCATGCACATTCTTCTGATAAATCTTCGTTGCTTGGTCGAATAATAAGTACTATTGGTTGCCTTGTAATCGAAATTCAACAGTAATTCACCCCGCATGTACTGCGCTATTTTTTGAACGTAAACAAAGAATTATTTCTTACAGTTTATGACGTATGTTTTATTTAATTTAATGTATTAATTGTAACACATTATACATAATTTTATCTTTCTCTAGTCCTCCATATGAACTTCAACTATGCCAAATCTCACACTCCTTCGTGCGCGCAATGTGCTTACAAAGGCGTATTAATATATAATTTCAGAACTGAATTGAACCTATATAGATAAACTAAGTAGTGTGTACTGTGTACTGTGTGGTCTGGCGACTCCATGACGGGACTGCCTGCGACTTACGAGGACAATGGCCACACGGCGATGGACACAGTCAAGGTCACCCGCGAACACTGAGCCGGCCGTTCGGTCGGTACACCAACTCATCCGACTGGGCGACTACCGCGCTTTACTCACTGATTTAATATATTACCTGGATACGAATTGTGAAATAAACGATTCTTGTTATTAGTGCGCGACTACAGAACTGTATAAAACATAAACGCTTACAGATTCCCCCTCGAAACTAATTATCACCTATAGATGTCTAAATACCTACCAAGTGCCAGGGTAGTCAGACCGTGATATAACTTTCATGTTTCCGATTTATTATTTTTAGGGTTCCGTACCTTAAAAGGAAAAAATGAGTAACTTTGTTGTCCGTCTGTCTGTCTGTCAAGACTTTTGGGAATCAAAACCTATAGGGTACTTCCCGTTTAAATTATAGTTATAGCACAAGGGAAAAATCCGAAACCCGTAAATTTGTATAGTAATATCACAGAAAAAAATAATGTTTTTAAACCGCAACAACATGCGCCCGTACACTAACAGTTCTAATACAAAACAAGCGTCCGCTACCGATGCGTTTATACAGCACAATATGAGACTCTCGCATACAACACGGTACGACAACTAGGCTTTCAGCTATAGTTACGAGGTTAAATACAGTTCAGTAGTCCATCTGAATACATTGCAATTACACGCTTAGTTAGCAAACTGACCGACCACCTTTGTCGATGTATGGCGACAACAGTTTTCCAACGGCTAAGCGGGAAAAATCTTCGAGACTCGATTCCCGTGATGGACGAACTATTTATATACCTACAAGAGTTGTACGGAACTCTCGGTGCGCGTGTCTGACTCGCACTTGGCCGGTTTTTTTTTTTAATGATGTTGAGTCGTCGGTAAAGCCAAAAGTGCACATCCCGCTAAGTTTATCAATAGCCAATAATGTAGCTGCAGAGATAATACCACTCCAATTCTTTGTATGACATCAAAGCCAACCGTCTAATTTTATTACTTAGGGTTGAGCCCGACGATTACAAATTCTGCGAGTTGTAACATTTTGTTAATAACGAGCGATTAGCGATTTATAACAGTCACGCGAATCGTAAGAACATTACAATCGAGATGCATACTGCTTTTTTTTTGCACGTACCTCCTGTAAAATGGCTGATTTTCAAATCACATCTTTGTAATGTTTTTGACTGTTCACGTTCGGCTATATTGGCGTCTATGTGGTGTGTCTAGCGCCTACTTATTTCTCTGTCTCTCGTATGGATTTAAATGGCAACTATAATTGGGAAAAAGAATTACTGTGGTTTTGTTTTACGTACTATTTATTTAGGGTATCGTGCAAAAAGAGACTTATACAGTGGAATTATTTTTTAAAATCGGGCTAGTAGTCCCTTAGACTATCCGCCGCTTACAAACTGTTCCTTTTTTACCCACGACGGAACGGAGAAGGTATATGCGTTTAGTGTGTTTGTTTATGTATGCCCTCGAATGTTGCCATTTATTTCGAAACGGTTCGACCGATTCCGATGCGGTTTTCTGTAAAGGGTTTGCAATTCATCTGCGATGGTTCTTAGATAAATGTTTACGATAGTAACTCGCCAGGGGGCGCTGCACTGCCAAATAAAAAACGATTGTGGCCATTTATTTCAGAAACGGTCGAACCGATTCATTCATCATATTAAAAAAATAATCCCAGCCCTAATTAAGGACGGTTCAGTTCAAAACAGCATGTTAAATTATTTTCCTATAACAACATGCGTGTATAAAATAATGCGGCTTCTGTATATGAATGATAATTTCGTGGAATTGCAAACCGACAAAACAATTCAAACTAATTATTGTTTACGTTTGACGTGTTTTGCTACGTTTTTTATTTTATTTTTCTTGCTTTCATTGACCGCAAGAGATTTTTACTATGAAAAACTGTTCGTGTCAGTTTTTGTTGAATTTCAGAATGTAATTTCATTAATTTATACACAAATCTAAAATTCTAGTTGCCTACCAAAATTATTCTACCGTCCGTCTCACAAGTCACTGGCTGACTTCTAAACGATTGAAACATTATGTAATATACATTTCACGGTATTTTTTTTCCTATTAACCATTGTGACGTCACAGTATGCAATATACATATTAAATCTTTATATCGTAACTGAATGTGAATTGGCCATTTTATGGTCGTACGCTTAAGTCCAGTACAGTTGACTCATTATTTTTTCCAATCAAAATTCAAAACACATCCTTTAAAATTTAAATTACAAATATGTAATACACAAAGTAGTCGTGCCATCAGATACATCAGCTTGTTCAAAAAAAAAAAAAAAAAACAACCTGGCCCAAGAACCAATGAATTTATTTTATGAGTAATTAAGAAAAACGTTGAAAATTTGTAGACTGTTCTAGCTTCTTGGACGTAGGTGTCGAAGGCCTGAAAGACCACTTTTGAAAGCTCTATCACATGACGGCAGTTCAGAAATAGAAGGAATGAGCTTAGTAAATTATTACTTTATTTGATTATTCTGGATCCCAGGGAAGGAACATCTGCCCCCCCTAGTACGTTTGCCGCTTTCTAGTGGTCGCCCAGAGATCGAAAATCGATCGTAATTCATTAAATTTTTAAATTTAACGTTACTAAGGTTCTATTGTCATCATATGGGTTTCTCTTGAATCGATTTTACCTGTGTTAATTCGTACACATCGTGACGAAACATATTTTGTGCATTTCCCCTCATTAAAACGAAAAGAACGATGTATGTTTCATCACAATGTGTGCAAATTAAACCACTCAAATCGGTACCACACTCTTTTTTCCTTTCCCGTATTTATATACTTATATCTATACTAATATTGTAAAGAGAAAAGATTCGTATTTTTGTGAAAAATAACTAATAATTTAAATTTTAACTTTAATTTTAACAACAATTATTTTAACAATAACAACTGTAACATCAATAATTTAAAACTTTTCATATATAAATCTTCTAGATTCTCCGAAGATGGCATAAAGTTTGCCGAAACGTCAGACAATAAAATAATAAATAAAAAACCTTCAGTATTTGCTTAGTTCATCGATCCTATGCCACCAGGATTAATCTTTTTAATTTTCCAACATTCGTATTTTTGTTTGTAATGAATAAACTCAAAAACTACTGAACCGATTTTAAAAATTCTTTCACTAAAAGAATGCTATACATTATCGCTAAATAACCATAGGCTATATTGTTAATCTTCGAAAACTCCAATAATGTGACCCAACCAAGGTGTAAAACATTCACACACAAAACTCCTTACATCGCATGCGCTGCGAAAATATTATATAAAGAGGTAAAGTATGAATGCAGGAGGTAATCTCCGAAACTACTCATCCAATTTCAATTTTTTTTCACAAATATTTAGAATGGACCGTCAGGATAAACATAGGCTATACGACGAACCTTTTTGAGAAGAGGGTCAAATTTTGTTCATTATTTTCTTTAGTACTAGTTAGTGGGTCAGTAATCCAGTGGCGTTACTCGGAAAGGGAGCGGAAAGATGTTTTTTTGGTTCTCACTTTTAAAATCTTTTAAAAAGTTTACATTTTCTTTTTGTATTACAACTTTTACTTTTGCAAGTGAAGAACAAAAAATAAAGATCGACGTCAAAAAATTGATGTGAATTACCGCACCAGATGACACCGCATGCCAAGTCGGCAATCACCTCTACACTGAGTATTTGAATTAGATGTACATATTGTACTTTATTTTTATAAAATTTTTGATTGTCTGTTCTGTCTTTTATTATACAGGTGAGTTTTAAGTTGATGCTTTTTTTTACAGCGTGTAAAAATCAAATAGACGAGCAAATATTTCAAATAGTTTTTTTATCAAAACTCAAAAATAAGAGAGAAACAGCCTTTCGAAGTTTAAATGAATTTTATTAAATTTTCTTTAATTTTGAGGTCGGTCCTGGGGTTATATTATGTCACTATGGAAATAAGTTGTTATTATCAAGCATGTACAGAAGCATGGCTATGGCGCACGCATCTTTGTGTCCAACAAAACGGGGACAACTTCGAACAATTTCTGTGAATACTTGATAATAATACCATATTTCCATAGTGACATAATATAACCCCAGGACCGACCTCAAAATTAAAGAAAATTTAATAAAATTTATTTAAACTTTGAAAGGTTGTTTCTCTCTTATTTTTGAGTTTTGATAAAAAAACTATTTGAAATATTTGCTCGTCTATTTTATTTTTACACGCTGTAAAAAAAAAGCATCAACTTAAAATTCACCCTGTATAAAAAATCTATACTTCTATACTAATATATAAAGCTGAAGAGTTTGTTTGTTTATTTGAACGCTTTAATCTCAGGAACTACTGGTTCAAATTGAAAAAAAAAATTTTTGTTGGATAGCCCATTTATCGAGGAAGGCTATAGGCTATATAAAATCAGGCTACGACCATTAGGAGCGGAGCATTAAAGAAAAATGTTGCAAAATGTATCTCAAAAATAAGCTTCTATTCAGGTGAAATGCACTAACTAAATATACTCTTATTAGCGTTGTCAGAATATACAACGCCGGCTAGCTCAATCGGTAGAGCACACGACTGTCAATATCAGGGTCGTGGGTTCGAGCCCTACGTTGGGCGAATGCATTTTTTTATTTTCTACATTGCTTTCTTCTAAGGCTTAGATACATTTAATTTTATTTAATTAATTAAAAAAAATTACTAGTTAAAAAAAGTAAGTATAAATACTGGACACAACATTCATCTCGGTAAACTAAGATGAATGTGTGTACTCATGTTCCTCCCTTCCCCGTTCGTTCTTTTACACCCAGGTGAAACCGGACGGGACCGCTAGTAAGTTTATAAAAATCAACGCATAGATTTTAAAAAAACCTGCGTGGGTCAGTGTCTAACCCGCGGATCATAGGTTCGCCATCACTGGGCTATACATTACCGCGTTAATACAAAAGCGCTTTTCGTGGAGACCAATTTTCCAATGGAAATCGACGAAAAAACGGTGGCTATCTACAAATTCGGGCAGCTAGTAGATAATACAAATAAATATATATTCAAGCACGGAAACACTTGTATGTACAGTAGGGTACGTCATATAACAACAATATATTAAAACATTATCAATGTTTTTTCATTATGAGAGTCCTCGAAAGACCATAGTTTGAGAACTGCTGTTCTCAGTGACATGCGTACTATATCCGGTGATCTCATTGTTGCCAGGTTGTAATATATTCAAATAATGAATCAGTATCTCAATGCTGGTATTGAATTCAATGTATTTTCCCAAGACAATACCTACGGAGGACGAGTGCATCCTGGGGGAAAACGCATAATGCATGTTGGCAATACCGGATTCTGGTGTTGGATATTCAAAATTCTTGTTTCAATATAACACGATTTTCAGAAATGAATAGACAACGGTCACCCGACTGAACATAATAGCCGTAGCGCCTGAAAACCCACAAAGTAAGGAGAAAAAAGATGCATCTATAGCTCAGCTAATGCACAGCATCTAGTGAACTGCATTTTTGTTTTAAAAAAACGTGTGCATTGTTATCGCGAATAAAGAAGGAATGTTTATGCATTCATACAAACAGTATGTAACCTAAGCGAAATGAAACATTTCACTGCAACCATTATGTTTTCTTTGAAATTATTTTAATTGAAATGTGGTTTTGTTCATGCATGCATATTAGAGAGATTTTTCAGACAGGTGGTTTCATAAACTAAAATACCGGATAATGCGCAAAGTGAGCGATGCAGGAAAAAATAAATGAAAATTGATTATCTATACTTTTTAAATCTTGTTAAATGTCGTCGCAATATATATCTATCTATCTATCTAGACATATATAAAATTCTCGTGTCACAATTTTGGCCACGCTAATCTCCGAAACCCTGAACCGATTTTAACGAAATTTTGTAAATGTGTCTTTCTTGGTGCACCTTACGCTATAAGATGGTTTTTATTAAAGAATTTTGTACAAAATTACGGTGTTTTGTCAAAAAAACTGTTTTAGTAATTTGCCCATAGCTATTAGTTCAGAAGCAAACAAAAAAAAAACTGTTTTAGTACCAAGTAGTGACATCTGTTAGAATTCGCTCAAAAGCTATTAGTTCAGAAGCAAATCTAATAGAATTTGCTCAAAGCTATTCGCTCAGACGCCGAACCGCAAACGAAATACATTTTGCAGAATTATATCTATCGCACCCGAATGAAACCAGGACGAGCCGCTATCGCCATATATTATGTAATTTGTATTTTATCAAGAATATCATTGTATGTACCCTGTTTGTACATGACTGTTGCTATAATTATTTATTTATTTACATTATTGACAACTGAAAATAAATATTGTTTTTATACAAATATTTTTTCCCTCAAGCTATCGCTCAGAACATTACATTTTTTGTGATTTCTAGCTAATTTTTAACTTCCCGCTTTAAAAAAAAAAAAAAAATTTTTTTTTTTTTTTCAAAAATCGGGAAGTTATTGGTTTCACCCCGATTTTCGAAAATCGAGTTTTCGCCAGATCTCGACGTTTTGAGGTCCTAGGAAGCTATTGAAACTATTTTGGCGATGATGTCCGTAGGGCTGTATGTATGTGTGTGTGTGTGGGGGTGTGTGTGTGTGTGTGTGTATGTATGTATGTATGTATGTAAACCTTTTATATCTTTTGAACGGAGTGTCCGACTGAAACGCGGTTTGCGGCATCTGACGTGATCTTGGTGAACTTAGACTTCCTGAAAATTTGAAACGATTCGGCCCAAAAAATTTTGAGAAATCTTAAAAAAACAAGTTTCAAAAATTTTTAAAAATTTGTTTTTGTAAAAAATTTTCTAAACTACTAAACCGATTAATTCCAAAAACTAATCAGCTCTTCTCCTTAACAAACTGCCTCGATTTCCGCAAACTGCATCAAAATCGGTTCATTTGTTCACGAGAAACCGTGAACGAAAAAATCGTAAAAAAGTGTTTTTTTAAAATGACTCTTAACATTGTTATCAGATTGATTTTTTTGTAATAAATTACTTTCTTAAGCTAAAAAAACTGCGTCGATCGCCGCAAACCATATCAAAATTGGTTCATTTGTTCATGAGATAACGTGAACGAAAAATTAGGAAAAAAGTAATTTTTTAAAATTACTCGTAAAATTCTTATCAAATCGATTTTTTTGTAATAATTTACTTTCTTAGGTTAAAAAAACTGCGTCGATTGCAGCAAACCGCATCAAAATCGGTTCATTTGTTCACGAGAAACCGTGAACGAAAAAATCGCAAAAAAGTGTTTTTTTAAAATGACTCTTAAAATTGTTATCAGATTGATTTTTTTGTAATAAATTACATTCTTAAGCTAAAAAAACTGCGTCGATCGCCGCAAACCATATCAAAATTGGTTAATTTGTTCATCAGATAACGTGAACGAAAAATTAGGAAAAAAGTAATTTTTTAAAATTACTCGTAAAATTCTTATCAAATCGATTTTTTTGTAATAATTTACTTTCTTAGGTTAAAAAAACTGCGTCGATTGCAGCAAACCGCATCAAAATCGGTTCATTTGTTCACGAGAAACCGTGAACGAAAAAATCGCAAAAAAGTGTTTTTTTAAAATGACTCTTAAAATTGTTATCAGATTGATTTTTTTGTAATAAATTACATTCTTAAGCTAAAAAAACTGCGTCGATCGCGGCAAACCATATCAAAATTGGTTCATTTGTTCATCAGATAACGTGAACGAAAAATTAGGAAAAAAGTAATTTTTTAAAATTACTCGTAAAATTCTTATCAAATCGATTTTTTTGTAATAATTTACTTTCTTAGGTTAAAAAAACTGCGTCGATTGCAGCAAACCGCATCAAAATCGGCTCATTTGTTCACGAGAAACCGTGAACGAAAAAATCGTAAAAAAGTGTTTTTTTAAAATGACTTAAAATTGTTATCAGATTGATTTTTTTGTAATAAATTACTTTCTTAAGCTAAAAAAACTGCGTCGATCGCCGCAAACCATATCAAAATTGGTTCATTTGTTCATCAGATAACGTGAACGAAAAATTAGGAAAAAAGTAATTTTTTAAAATTACTCGTAAAATTCTTATCAAATCGATTTTTTTGTAATAATTTACTTTCTTAGGTTAAAAAAACTGTGTCGATTGCAGCAAACCGCATCAAAATCGGCTCATTTGTTCACGAGATATCGTGAACGAAAAGTTTGTAAAAAAGTGTTTTTTTTTTAAATTGCTCGTAAAATTCCTATGATATCGATTTTTCTGTATTAAATTACTTTTTAAGGTTAAAAAATTGCGTCGACTGCCGCAAATCGCATCAAAATCGGTTCATTTGTTCATGAGATAACGTGAACGAAAATTTCGTAACAAAGTGTTTTTTTTTGAGCTCGAAGAGCTAAAAAATAAACTTCTTGCTATATTTGATATATTTTTGAGCGTTTTGAGCTCGAAAATAGCGGGAAGTTACAGGGATGGCCTGCAGGGTCAAACTACTTTTCAAATTTTTTTTAATTGGACATACAGGCTGTTTTAAAACATGTATCGGAAATTAAAAGGGTGATTCTTTGGCTATTTCTACGAAAAAAAGTTCCGATTAACACACCGTTTTCGAGATTCAGGATGTCAAAAAATATGACTTTTGTTTGTTGACAATATCTCAGGAACCGTTTGAAATACAAAGCTCAGCTTTTGTACATCAATATTTAGCTTATTCAATTTTTTTCATATGCTAGTGAGTGAGATTTTAGGGTTACGTGAGGTTTTTTGCCCCTAATTTCTATGACAATGGGGAAATTGGCATTCTGAAAACACATTTTGAATAACCAATGTTTTCAACATAAAAAGTACTCCTGGTCAAAAGCTCTAACGTGAACCGTTTTAGTGAAAAATGACATTTTATGAATGAAAAACATGAAAAAAGTAGGAACATGACCACAAAACTTTTATAATATTACAAAACAAAGCAAATAATATAAAATACAAGAAAACTCACAACAATTGTTAAAACGGTAATGCAAACTTCCGACCTACGTCTTAGTGACTGACGTATCCGTTCGAAAATGCCTGGAAGATTGCATATCGTATGGCATTTTTGGACACCCTATATCTCGAAAACGGGTCATTTGCGGGCTCATGTTAATAGGAACTTGTTTTCTTAGAATTAGCCAAGGAATCACATTTTTTTTTGGCACATGTTTTGAAAGACCCTGCATATCAACTCTATGATGATGTCAACTGTCTATAACAGTTTATAATTTATATAGTTTTAAAGATATCGATATGAAACAAAAAACATGATTTAGGGCGCGCTTTGCTTTATATGCCGTCAATTTAAAATTCTATAAATTAGGCTGTTGAAAAGGTCATTGCGTTTTAACCATTAGTTTTCAAGGCAACTAATTAGCGCGTGAATTTCGAGCTCAAAAAGACAGTGAAGAACATTTAAGAACTTAAATGTGACATTCTTTATTTTTGTTCATTTTAAATATAGGTACCACTCTAACAATCGGAAAATTGAATGGAAAATTTCCTTCGCACAATCCATTAACCAATGTATATTTTTCAAAAAAAAAACAATAAATATTCTTTACTTGTTTAAAAACGTTTAAATTTTCAGCACGTTATATTATGTTGAACCACAAAATTTACTTGAAGGTTATCCATTTCCTGAAAAATTTAAACAATGAAGTGTTTAAATATTATACAGACAGAATAAGATACATACGATTAACTTTTTTAATCTGTTTTTTATGAAATTAGCGAAAAGTATTAAGTGATAGTTTTCATGATTTCACTCTTATAACACGTACAATAATAAAACTGGTTATATCTAAATATTATCACATTATGAAAATTAAATGTCGAATATTTGAAAAGCTAGTTATTTATAACTTGTAATAATACAACTTATTTATTTACTAGTTTTCTCAACGATCAGACTTTACTTAATTGACTCTAGACGTGGGCTTCGTTCGCTTTAATGTCTGTTTTAATAGAAATCCGATCTCAACCTAATAAAAATTATTCTATACTTTAAGTATGTGACCAATGGATCGAAGTATTCCTGCTATAAACACATACAGACAAAAGCTTAAATAAACCGTAAGTTTAAAAAAGTATTTAGAAGATACTTATTTTGTATCTATAGATTTTCAAATACAATTTCCAAAAGGATCTTTTATCTGATATCTCAAATACTTTACTTAGAAGTATCTTGTAGTGTCCGATCGAAATTTCGGTTTCGGCCAAAAAACTAGTTTTGGCTTAGTTTCGGTTTCGGCTGCCCATCCGGCCGAAACCGAAACTACATTCGGGAGGTTTCGCGCTGAAATGCGGTGCAGCTGCGAGCGACGAAGTGTCTTTTATGCCTGCGTTTGAAATAAAACTCTTTTTATTTTGATACTTTCGATTGAAGTATTATTTGCATTAAAAATATTTATTTAGTTGTTGTATTTGGTAGGTAGGTACACTTATTAATTTTAATTTTATTTTAGTTCGTTAACAAGAGTACCATACAAAATGATCAAAGTTTAGAGGAAATAAGTTTGTAAAGATGAAAGAGTGTTTTCTTTTTTTTTTGTGTGTACCTTATACCTAAAAATATTTATTGGATAAATACTTTTTACTAAAATGTAATTTTGTTTTGTGGCTTTTATTTTATTTCATAATAATAAAAAAAAATTATATATATTTGTGTTTTGAAATAAAGGGGGTAATAATATGATATGATAAGTTAATGATTAGTTAAAATATCAGAGGCTGAATGATTAATATCTGAATAATTTAAAAATAAAAAAAAAAATAATAATAAAGCCTGATTAATGTTTACTTTATTTCTCCCACGAAAACATGAAGTTTCGGTTTCGGCCGTAAAAACTAGTTTCGGTCGGACACTAGTATCTTGTAACTTGTATTTCAGATACTTATTATGAGGTATCTTGTACATCTCTGGTTATTATTATTGTTATAATAATGTGTTGTTATTGTTTCAGGTCCGGTGACCGTGCCGATGGTGTCGACCAACTCGTCGCCGCCGATAGCAATGCCGGTGTCGGTGCCGCCTGGACACGTCGTCCAGCAGATAGTTGACGAGAGCGGCGCCCTGCGACATATCATCCTTTCGACGCAGCCGCCCATCGTGCCAATGCCGCCGCCCCCGCACTCGCATAATCCTCAACATTACGTGAGTACTTGATTAAAATTTGTCGTAACCGTATAGTCCAGGCGGTAGGGAGATTTTCCCTATGTTAATGTGGAAACATACTCTACCTCGCTGAATTTTTGCGTACGCTTTTAGGCCCCTCTCAATGCCCCAAGTGCACAAAACTCTTAGGCAAGACGGCGAGGAGTTTTGGGTGTATTTTTCGGGCACAGGCGAGATTATTGTTGGAATCGCTTCGTTTTAGGGTGTAGTTCAACCCCCTAAGTTTGCTTACAAATTGTTGGTGTGCTTGATTTTATAATTGACAATTAGTGACGAAAATAGTGCTTTTTTCTCTATTTCCTTTAATATCTCTGTTCCTCTTAACTTTTAGTATAGCATATGCATTGAGAAAGTTGTTCCTTATGAAATTTCCTAAAAAATGAGCACTGACAGAAGTCGCTAAGTGCAATTGTTAACTTGCAAATAGCCCCGAAAGTTAAAAAAAACACGTTTATTTTCACTATTTTTTTACTTCTAACCGATTTTATAACGATTGAATATTGGAAAAGTTATATGAACATGAACATTATTATAAAAATATTTAATCACTTACCCATCTCAATAAAAAATCTAAGCCTACGGAGGTTCAAAAATGAGCTCAAAGCTGTGTTGCTATGTCATAATTTTTATAGTATCGACGAATTCTTCTTGTGTAAATTAACCAAGAGATCTTAATTTGTATTTTTGTATGTATCATACCTACGTTTATGTAAAATGACGTCTTCTACACTACGCATGTAGTATTACAGAAATAAAGAAATTATTATTATTATTATTATGGTTTTATACGTTTGTCTCAAATTAGTATCGCTAAAGAAATCGTTATAAAATCGGTTAGAAATAATTTTTTTTAAAAATTCCAACGGGATACTAAAGTTGAATGGATTTGTGATTTTTCTGGCTTGGTCCGACCAGCAAAACCCGTTTGTGAAAAAAATGACGCATTTTGCAATTAAGGAAGCAAAAAAAAAGTGATCGTTAATTACTCGAGAAGTAATTGACCGATGACGCTAAAATTACTCATGCATGTTTGGGTCAACATAGACATCATTTTTTAAATTTTTCAGCCATCTATGTGCGGTCATTTTTTAGTAAAGAAATAATGAAAAAAACGTGTTTTTTTAACTTTCGGGGCTATTTGCAAGTTAACAATTGCACTTAGCGACCTGTCAGTACTCATTTTTTAGGAAATTTCATAAGGAACAACTTTCTCAATGCATATGCTACACTAAAAGTCAAGAGGAACAGAGATATTAAAGGAAATAGAGAAAAAAACACTATTTTCGTCACTAATTATCAATTATAAAATGAAGCACACCAACAATTTGTAAGCAAACTTAGGGGGTTGAACTACACCCTAAAACGAAGCGATTCCAGCAATAATCTCGCCTGTGCCCGAATAATGCACTTTTTAATGTTTTTACCTCCTCGCCGTCTAGCCTATCTACAATTTTTGCCTTACGGGAGATTGGGGGGGGAGTCTAAAAGGTGCAAAATTTGTTTTCTAATTTTCTCGGCTTGTATTACCTATAGCTACGACAAAAATAATTATACCAATGTAGAGGGCGCTCCGAGCACTACAAGTTTGACACTCATGACTTAAGTTAGTTAGTTTTTCACTGAACATACCTTAATTACACCTTAAAAAAGCCCAACACCCAAAAAAATATTTTTTGTTTCAAAAGAATAAAACTTGGGTCCGAAGGCGTTAAATCAAAATATAAATTGTTCAAAATAAAGATAGTTTATTTTTCATATCTATGAAAATAATTCGTGAACAATTGTCTCGTCGTAATAAATAAAATACAATAATAAAGATTATCATAAATCATGTATGATATATGTTTGTTAGAAAAAAACACACTTTATATAACAATTAATTATGAATTTCACTTTTACGAACGCATTACAATATTCATGTATTCCTCCGTACATGTTGGAGGAGGTAGGTACAGCATATGCGAAAGTTCTTTTAACTAACAAACAAAAATAAAACAAAAGTTCACGGTTCGTAAATTTTCCCAAATTTCTCACGCAAAACGTTGAACAGTCGTCAAAATGTTCCACTGTACGCGTTAGACGATTTAACAGTACACACAAAATACCGATTACAAAGACTCGTATCTTACCAGCCGCTACCTGCGGCTTTGCACATGATTCAGATAAAACAACGTTATATAGCTTTTCACGCGGATAATATTTTAATTATTATATATTACTAACGACCCGGTCCGGCTTCGCTCGAATTGATAGATTGTCACCGTTTTTTTGTCGATTTACGTTGCAAAATTGGTCTCCACGAAAGGCGCTTAAGCTATCCTTAAAAGTTAGACATAATATGCCAGCGCGAACTTTTCTGTAAACCTATAAAAGAGTAACAATTCCACCATACATTGTTTTGTTATATTTCAAAGGGATTAGGCAGCGTTTACGATGAAATCTTCCAGTCGGCTTGATTTTTTTTGACATCTTCAAAAATCATCGTCATATTTCAACCAATTTACACATAAACCTTTCTCTTGAATCACTCCGTCCATTGGTGAAAACCGTATGAAAATCCGTTCGGTAGTTTTTGAGTTTATCGCGTTCAGACAGACAGACGCGGCGAGGGGACTTTGTTTTATAATATGTAGTGATTTAAATATTGGAGAACCTTGCTTATGGCTTCATTTCATTAAGTCTCGCCTCGCGGGGCTGCGCCGCTTTCGGCAACGACAACAGCAGTTTTTACATTTAAACAGTAGTTTTTCTTTAGGTATTTTTTTTACATTTTAAATCGACATAATACATTACCCACTCGCTTCGCTCGTTCGTTCGAATTTATAACTCACTCGCTTTACGGCAAGGGCATATTTTGTTATGTATATGTCACCGTAAAATTGTAAATACCGTTAGGTTGTAATCTGTCTCGCGAGATTGTGAACTGTCGAAATATTGTGAACCTCAACGTAATAATAATACATTAAATTGTAAGCAGTACGTTGATGTTCACAATCTTTCGACAGTTCACAATCTCGCGAGACAGATTACAACCTAACGATATTTACAATTTTACGGTGACATATATAAAATTTATATGAGACGAATAACTGAAAAAAAAATTTGAAAAGCAATTTGAAAAAAATACAAATTACGTAATCTTTCACGCGTAACTAAAATTTTATTTCAAAAAATTCGCCTGTTGGATCTGTAATGTGCGTCTTGATTTTTCGATTGGCGTTTACCTGAACATTAGATTTAAAAAATAGCGTTGACAGAGCTCTAACCGTTCTTAGACAAGGATAAAGGATTGGAGATGAAAAAGATGAAGTGTGCAGGGGAAATTTTTAGGTAGTCATATACTTTTAAGGATGTTTGAGGGGTATATCAAATCATCGAAAAATGAATGAAATTTTGCCAATTTTTTTCTTAATATATCTGCAATAAGTACCCCAGATTTTAAAACGGTTTACTGACTCGTTTAAAAAAGTTAAAATTACGAAAATAACTTTTCTTATGGAAAAATCGCGCATTCATAGTGTAATACCGGTAAAACGCATAGTAATATCACCAAGGAAAATACATAACTTTGTTCGTCGCATTTGTCAAAATTTTATATATTATCACCGTTGAAAATCATGAGAAAAAATAATTATTGCTCAATATTCTCAAACATAGTATGTTATAAAAGGCGTGTTTATAGTTGACAACACCGCACTCACGAAGAACAGAGTTTATTACCATTTTTACCATAATTACCGTTTACCTTTGACAATTAATCAATGAAATTGAAAGATTTAATTATTGTTCAACTGCGACGCTGTCACGGTATCTTTCATGTTATTTACTCAGTTATACGACACTTATATTGTATACACTATACATGTATTTGTATAACAAATCGTACCAAAATAGAAGTGTTGGTACAGTTTGACGTTGTTGCTACCATCGTATAATATGCGGTTATGAGCATACTTTTGTATGAGGCTGTATACCTCAGGCATCTTTAAGTTGAAAATAATTGAAATTATCATATTTTGTCAAAGTGGAACAGTTTTGTTCTCGTCAGATGTACGAATTTACTATGACGGTTTATTCCATTTATATGCAAATGTGAGTATCGTCTCCTATTCTCATCACAGACTACAATGAGTTGATTACACACACCTGTATATAGGCTGACCGCTTACAAACGGCTCAAAATAATTCAATTTGCGAGACCATGGCATTTAATGTTTAGCTAACCATTGTGTTGCAGCAAATTGACATCGGACTAGAGATGGGCAATATTTCACTACCGGTGACTTACCTAGTTATCAATAATTCGATTACACCAGAGGCTCATAAACTTTTTCAGTTCGCGGCGCACTTTCAGGTTTAGACGATTGTCTTTGATTACTTACCTCCTTTTAGTCGAGGGTTTTTAAAATTTTATTTAATCCTTTACCAATTATAACGTTTACATCCGACGTGGGTTTTTTATTTTATTTTAAATTTTTTTCGAGATTTCTTGCACTAAGAACCATCGCAGATGAATTACAAACCCTTTACAGAAAACCGGATCTGGATTGATCAAACCGTTTTCGAGATAAATGGCGACATTCGAGTGCACACACAAACAATCTCTCAACCTAAACGCATATACCTTCACCGTTCCGTCGTGAAACGATAGCAAAGTAGTGGATTCGGTAGACCTTAAAACGAAAAAATATTGCAAATTTTTGAGAGGACAATTTTGACCTTAATCTGTATCATGCATTTCATTCCTCGCTTGTGAAGTTGGAATTATAAAAATTTCATTACGATACATGTCATCGCGTCCAAAGTATGTATGCATGTCTTGTATTATATCTTTGGTCAAAAGGCAAAAGTGCTTATGTCAAATATGTAAGAAATAAGATTAAGAACGCTGAATACCAATTCTACTCAGTTCTTCGTTTTGAACTGCAATGAAAACGAGACAAGTACTGCTAAATACAAGTTCAAAATATGTTTACGCATAGAAAATAACGGAAAATTGGACTTTAAACAGTTTTGCCTTACGGTTTGAAATATATGTTAAGCGTGAGCAATGCCCACACGTCTTGATCTCATTGTCAGTGACTCGTCCGCGCGAGCATTGTGCAATGAGTCATCTGTTTATCACTTTTCCTGTCTCAAATGTCACCAGTCTCTCAGGGCACAGCATCATTGAGCGTAGTGAATTGAAATGTTGCGCACCCAACATTGAAGTTAATTGTTGCGGTCGGGACTTCAGAATACCGAACATGTAGCAATACAGTGGTTTATATGACGTCTCCATAGCTCTTTATGGTATACTAATCCGGAAATATTCTGAAGAAAATGGCGACGAAATTTTTCAAATCGGTTAACCCCTCGAAAAGTTCTTGCTGAACATACATAAAAAATTCCAATCAATTGGGAGACGGGACCATTCCAACTTCAAAATGTTGACATTTGATATAGAGGTGACGTGGGTAATGGCTAGTATTCAATATGATACTTGCTATTCGTTGTCAGGGTTACCTACTTAATATGTTCCACGTCGTGTAAAAATTAATCAAAGCATGCTTAACTATAGTTTATTTCTGATAGATCTACATAACAAGAGAACAGCAGATTTTTTTAATTTTTAGAAAAAAAATGTCTGACAAAACTTTCTTGAAAAAATAAATAGAATATTAAGCCCTTATGAAAAGTAAACCATTATTATATAACAATACACCGTTATAGCATATATTTCTTCTGCGCTTGCGCCGATTTTCTCCAAAAGCGATATGATTCTTCATATTTGCATACCAAATATTCTCCCAAAATTTGGTTTCAATTCGCTCATCCGTTTGACCTGTATCGTGTTCACTACAGACTAACATAAGCACGTAGTTTTTAAAAAAATATGTTTTTTTGGATTCGGGGACCTCATAACGAAAAGTTATTGTAAAATTTTGAGAAGTGACTTTTATCTAAACTAGTACCATTCCCCATTAATGGGTTAGAATGATAAAATATATGCCTCGAACATATTATTATTATAGCCTCCTCTTTTTTGAAGTCGGTTAAAAATATAATTTCGATTTCTTAAATACGCATTTCGTGAGGTCACTGGACACGTTGTCTATTATATTATTATCGCACTGTAAATATCGAGTGGTATTTTGCATGTGATATGAGAATATCACATGCAAAAATACAAATATGATTGATGACACGAAGAGAGAAAAAATGGTCGAATGAACTCGGAATTTGGGGCTTGATTCGTTTACATTTTTATAATCTGTGATCACAAATCTACAACATTAAATGGAAATAACCACCTCTGATATTTATTCTCAGGACTGGCGCACGAGAAAATTTTAAAGCAAGTTAATTCTTATTTTTATGTCAAAATACAATCGAAACTGGATAAGCAAGAGTTCAAGGGACAGCGATCTCTTTTTCGCTTATGGAAGTTTTTTACTAACCCTTGTTTCTAGCTTATAGAGGTACAGGAGTAGACTTTCTCACTCATAGAGGTCTTCTACACGGGTTTTTATTAAACAGAAAGCCATTATACGTGCAATGTTCAAAATAAAAAAATATGACTCTTGTAAACAATTTTTTGTCAGAGAAAAAATTATGATAATACCTTGCATCTTTATTTTCCATGCGTTAATTTATGCACACAATAACAAATCCAATTATTCTTTAGCAGAGGATGGTCATGATCATGATACTCGTTTTAAAAATTACATAAAATTACGTATGACAAGCATTGATATCTTCAAGTTTTGCCCACTGAATTTCGCAGCAGCTCTTTATAATAAACTACCTGTGAGTTTTAAAATTAATGAAATAAAGGTTTTTAAGAAAAAGATAAAGAATTTTTTACTGGAAAATGCATTTTATAATGTTAATGAATTCATAGATTATTTTAAATAATATTTTTGTTTTCCGAAATTTTTTTGACATATCACATCTCTACTGACAATAAATGCTACCTATCTATCTATCTATAGAAACTAAACAAAAACAATGCTAGTTAGTTCAGGTATTTATGACTCATTCTTAAATTTTGTGGAACTATTAATACGTTCGACTATCGCTTAGAGAGATACAGTAGTCCCGGTTATAGAAGTCCATGAGTGAAAAACGTCTTTCTTTTATATAGGTTTCTGTTTCTCACTTAAGTTTTCGAGGGTCACAAAGACGGTACCTGGCAATTACTCTCACTTTGAGAGTTTTCTAGCTTACCCAGTTTTCACTCATTCAGGTTTGACTGTATATATACAATAGACCTCTTTAAGTCGAACCTCGATAAGTCGAAAACCTCCAAAACTCGAAAAAATGTTCTGATTCCTTCCCTTCAAGGCCCGAAATCTTCATTACTCGAAATTTCAACCCTCTATAGGTCGAAATAATCAGTGAGTCCCTACGGTACATATTTTCCCTCCATAACTCGAAAAAATAAATTGAACCTCTGCATCTCGAACATAGTAACTCAAAATTAGTTTGAATGAATCTTAACCTCTACATGTCGAATTATTTCCTTACAAAATCCGCCTAAGTCGAGAACTCTATAACTCGAATTTTTTGGCGTCTCCCTTGAAGTTCGACTTACAGAGGTTATAGATGTATCTCCATATCGTATAGTTAAGGGGCATAGTACGGTACTGCGTAAAGTAAATAGGAAGTACACACTAAACTTCCAAATCTGACACATACCTACTTTGATAATGCACAATTGGTTCCTCCACTTCCATGTTCCCGTCAATACGTCTCGTGGCTCTGAAGCGGTGAAGCGTTTATTACGTATATTTATTCGTTTGCTAGTTAATAATAATAATAATGTGTTTAACGCCCATTTCTCGACTTTATGTCATACCAGACGCCTTTCGCACCATTACTATTTTCAAACTGTCACTTCCCGTTATTTTCTAAAACTTCCAATTAATTAATAGCAATGGGGGAATGAAGGAATTTTAGTACATTAGGATAAGTTAGGCGAATTTTGAGCACAGGAGTTTGACAGGTAATCGGCCATGACCTTGAATAAGGAACCATCTCTATATTTATCTAGAATTATTGAGAGAAACCATGGAAAACCTCAACAAGATGACCG
The DNA here is from genome assembly GCA_963575645.1 of Xanthostigma xanthostigma. Lineage (NCBI taxonomy): Eukaryota > Metazoa > Arthropoda > Insecta > Raphidioptera > Raphidiidae > Xanthostigma > Xanthostigma xanthostigma. The sequence continues at coordinate 24,032,111 of OY754468.1, forward strand.
GTACAGGAATTACCGTTTCTCAGCGAGAGGCAGCAGAAAAAAATCCCAGCCACATCTGCTCCCGCCGGGATTCTAACCCGGTACCTCCCGAATGCGTGTTCAGTGCTTTCACCACTACGACACCCCGCTCGGTTCGTTTGCTAGTTGTACGGCGCGAATTACACTCGCACTTGACCGGTCTTTTTTCTGCTTTGTTTTGGATACTTGACCGCTAAAACCGCTCCTGCGCTACCCACGTAATTACTACACACACACAAACACCAACCATGTCTTGTTTTATGACAGTGAGAATGTTTGTGTCTTTTTGTGTAGCGGTATTTAGGTCGGCTCAACAACCAGCAGACCGTCGTCGTTGGTAGGTCGATGCCATCGCGTCGTCGCTGTAATAACCCTACCACTATGCGGTATATGTTCACGTCACCTTATCTTTTCATTCACTATCACGGACAGTCACGCTCGAAGATTATGTTTTCTTGAAGTTTAGAAATCAAAGCACCTACACCAGTGATTCCCAGGGGTCGACGACAACATGCAAGGGGTCCATGTCAGCGGGAAAAAAATTGGGGGTCCATGAAATGAAAATGGAGGTCAACGATAGTGAATCTCCTAACAAAAAAAGAAACAAACTGGACATCGTTAACCGAAGAGATTTAAGATTAAATCTAACTAAATTGATGCCAAACGTTGAAAATTTATTATTAAAGCATCAGGTTCATCCCTCACACTAAAAGCATTTATTTTTTGCTTAGTTATTTTATGTAACAGAAAGTAAATTTTAATTTGATTCCTTTAATTTGAATCTAATTAATAAATGTATAAAACTAAACATTTTACACTACATTTTACTACCGTTTTAAATTTAAATCGTTCAAAGTGACCAAATGTTGAAAATTTATTATTAAAGCATCAGGTGCATCCCTCACACTAAAAGCATTTATTTTTTGCTTAGTTATTGTATGTAACAGAAAGTAAATTTTAATTTGATTCGTTTAATTTGAATCTAATTAATAAATGTATAAAACTAAACATTTTACACTACATTTCACTACCGTTTTAAATTTAAATCATTCAAGTGAGTATAGCACTATACCGGTTGTCAAAAATATATTTGAAATTAATTAATTTGCAAAAAATCAATATTAGATAAGCAGGGGGTCTACCCAAAACCGAAAAACATGGCAAGTGGTCTACGAGACAAAAAAGTTTGGGGAGCTCTGACCTACACTAATGCTGTGTTGCAGAAGGCATTGTCGAAAGATTGATTTGACAGCGAACTTAGACTGCGATATAATTACAGTGTTTCATGCAGGAGCAGTACCGTTGATTCCCTAAGCATTTCTTGCTTATGCGCCCCCATCTCTAATATGTCCAGTTTATAAAAAAAATCAAATTGATAGAAAAAAGTTAAAAAGCATAGATTTTCAAGAAAAAAATTGAGTATTACAATCAAATGCTGAAATTGAAAATTTGGCTGTCTATGAAATTTGACCTTAGGCATTTTTATACTGAAATTAATAAAAAAAAGGTTCAAAACTTTAAAATTAAAAAATTGAACGCCTAAGAAATAATGTTTTTTTCGTTTTCATTTTCAAAAATAAATTATTATTTATTTTTAACTTCTATACTTATCTACTTCTAAAGACATATTAGTAGATCAAATTTTTGAGAACATGACAAAAAGAAATAAAAATGTTGACACGACTGAGTGAGATACTTTTCATTTCTGTGTTGTGCTTCGTGGTACCCCCTGAGACGCGATGCCCTAAGCAATTGGTTACTTTGCTTATACGTTAATCCGACACTGTGCAGGAGCGGCTAATGACGCTGTGAAACCAGTCCCGCGGCTTTTAAATTTGGGTGGCGCCAATTCTAGTAGGCCCCCTCCTAAGGAATTTACTAAAAACGACCATCGAATGACGATGAGACAATCAAGATTTTCTTTAATAAACGGTATCTATAAATACATTTTGCATTCTATTTATTTGAAATGGTTACAAAAAATTAGTTCAAAACTTGGTTTATTTGCGCTGGACGAGTGCGGGCCCTGGGCCTAGACTGCTAGGCCCGTCCTTAAACACGCTAAGTACTGTGTGAAACTTCCTGTCATGTAAGGCCCTCCGCACACGGGTCGACTGTTTTGCAGTTTGAGTTTCAAACCGATTCAGAATGCGATTATTGTGCAATCAGTGCTAAAAGTAAGATAAAAAATATTAATTTCTTAGAATTTATATAAGAAAAGTTTTTTTCTTCTTTTTTAAAAAATAACTTAGTGTTTTCGCCTTGCATTTATATTTTTTATTAGCCGTTATCTTAACATTAAGTAATTAAATCCTTAGACGTAGTATCTATTAAGAATCAACCTGGTACCCAGAGCCACTACTAATTTTAACCTTGGACAAATGCTGCCAAATTTAAAAAACTGTATATTCGCATTCGCGAATGTCTAAAAATTAACATTCGTCACATCACTGTATACTAGAGCACTCTATGTTTAAAGGCCGCTACACACGAGGCTGATTTTGCCGCTAGAAACACTGTTGGGACTTCTGCTGGCTGGCAGGTTGAAAATGACGTCACTGCGGGCTCGCCTGCTAGCTCACAAGATAGATTTTAAAATTAGAACCGTGGCTATTTTTCTTGCTTGTTTTGAGTAAGAACCAATCAGGAAACAGTTTCTTGTCACATGGGCGACACGGACAAACGCTCACAAACCAATATGGCGTCATGTTTTCTGCATTACCTAAGACGACAGATACGTTCTACTCTCTGGTCATAGTGTGTGTTCAGGTGCTATAGAGCAGGGATATCAGACTAATTTCTAAAGGGCTATTTATAATATTTAGGCTGTGTTAGCGTGCCAGACTCTAAATTAAAAACTAAAACACATACTAAATTGAAATCATTATTTATTTAGTTTATATTAACTTTCATATAAAGGTAATACAAAGCGTAAATTATTTTGAGCTTGAGGATCCAGCAGTTTTAAAAATACGTAGTGTCATCGAATGCCGCGGCCATCTAAAATCTTCACTGGAGAGATTCTGGTCGCGGGCCGCATTTTTGACATCACTGCTATAGAGTATAGAGTGCAGTTCAATCGATGCGCGTGCACTAAATCCATCTGCAAAATAGGCTGTGAAGCGAGCACATAAAAGCCATCAACAAAACCAGCGCTGGAAAACTAGCAGTCAAATCTAGCAAGGAATCTAGCGGCAAAGCCGGCCTCGTGTGCAGCGGCCTTAAACAACGTTGTCTGAAGGTCCTCTATAGGAAATCTTCTTTTCGTAATAGTAAGACATTTGTCATACGCGCGCGAGGTTGTCGCATACTGTATTATATTATGTAGCTGTGTTCCCTTGAATTTATCGGCGCTTAACGTATGATATTGACCTTTACATTGAGGCGTTTTTTTTCTGTCTTGTCGCTGTTATTACGCCAGTCTGTTATAATACACCACACATACATTATTATGTAGCGGAATGTCTGTTTTAAGGCGTGTTTGCTGTTTGGAGTGCCTAATAATAAATGCATAACTGTGTACGTATAAATAATACAGATTCTACACTGAATACCAATAAGCTTCATCGTCACCGCATCGCATTGGATGTATTATGTATACCGGCCTTTAAACATAGAGGGAGGGTGAAAATTTAAGAAAAATTGCATTTTTTATTTGTCTTGCATGACTGAACGGATGCCTGTGAAATTTTAAAAAAATTGGTTGTCTGTAATAGTTATTGGCGTAACTAGTAGTCTAAGTCATTCATCGCGCTGACAGGTCATGACTTAGCCTACAAGTTGCGCACATAATTTTATTCAACAATTGCGCGTTATTCATGTTTTAATTATAATGAGATGTTGTAAATATCTATTTATTTCTTTATAAAAAAAACTGTCAATACTAACAGCACCAAACAGCACGATTCAATGTTTTGGTTTGAGGTTAGCCGGTTATGAATAAACTCCATCTCGAAAACATTCGGCCTCTCAATTTTAGTCTCAATGGGTAACAACGGAGTTGTTGTTACCTACTATTTCGTTACGACTCAGAAAATAGTTACGTTTATTTTCATTACTCCACAATGGCTGAGCTAGTATAGGAATCTTCATTGAGTTATGACAAGTAATTGTCACCAGTCGGTAAATGGCTATTTAGGGTTCGGTTTTTAGGCATGATAAAACATGAATAACGCGCATGAGTTGAATAAAGTCGGTTTACGGACGATAGTTTTACGTGATAACGTCATAAAGAAACATTGATGAACTCTCTGACGTCACGCGAGAAGAGAGAGAAATGCGTACAAGCCGACGCTTGGGCCGATCGTGCCTCTCTATCGCTTATACCGCGCTCTAGCTTGCACGCTCAGGCTCAGGCGGAACGTGACACTTTTTCGTGCGTGCAGCCGGTGTTTCATCAATTTATAAGACGTTATCACGTCAATATGTATAATGCACATTCTGGATGGGACTATCTATGTCTTCAGTATATAGTAGTGTTGATCCAGTAGAATGTCGCGATGAAGGAAGGTTTGGTTGAGGATCAGAAATAAGCTTTACCAATGTTACGCTAGTGACTAACGCTTCTAAAAATTAATTTTCATGTTCAGGGCCTCAAGAATATTTTACCACCATTTGACCAGTTTGAGGCCCTGAAGATGAAAATAAATTTTTCGAAACGTTGGCCACTATAGCATAACATTGGTAAAGCTTATTTCTGATCCTCAACCAAACCTGCCTTCATAGTGACTATAGGCTATGTATCATTACGTTACCCGACTCGGCTTCGCCCGGGTACAGTTGATTTCATTTGAAAAACTTGCAGAGGACAGCTTGATGCAATGGTTAACATGCTTACCTTTGGATCAAGCTATCTTAGGTTCGAATCCCACCTCAAGTCATAAATGTTTTGTAGTGTCAGGCCGAAGTTTTGGCCAAAGGTTTCTAACAAGCGCCGAAATTAAACGAATTACTGTTACGAATGAGCGAGAGCGCGATGGACGTTATATTGGTTATAAAGTCAATATAAACCTTCATTTCACCGAGCGATGTAACATAGTGGTGAGAGCACTAGACTCGCGTTCGAGAGGTACCAGATTCGAATCCCGACGGGGGCAGATGAGGCTGCGACTTTTTCCTGCTGCCTTTCACCGTGGAACGATAATTCCTGTACCTATACCATCTTGTTGAGGTTTTCCATGGTTTCCCTCAATAATTCCAGATGAATATCGAGATGATTCATTATTCAAGTCCATGGCCGATTATCTGTCAAACTCCTATGCTCAAAATTTTCCTACCTTATCCTAATGTCCTAATTAAGTAGAAGTTTAAAATGTAGAATAGAAAATAACGGGAAGTGTGATAGATGGAAATAGTAGTGGTGCGAATGGCGAGAAACGGACGTTAAACGTTTTATTATTATTAAGCCTTCAACTTAAAAGTTAATCATTTATATTATTAACTGTAGCTTGTAGCAGTTGCAGTCAATCTTGAACTGATATTCATAGGGTTTTTAAGACTTCGGCCGAAGGTTGTGGCGAAATCGACCGTCGGTCGAACACTACTATTTTGTGATGTCATTTAATTTAATTGGATGTAGATTAGACACTAATGATCTTACTTGTCAAGCGTCTATAATCTGTAATAAATACAATTAAAAAAAACTGGTTTACATTTGCTAAGTAAAATTTATAGCTGGAAATGTTAAAAACTCATAAAATAGTTTCGTAAATGACACAAAAAGTCGCATTGGCTGTTTATTTTACTCATCCTTTGTTTGCACAGTAGATACATAATATTTGATTCTTATATTATTATGGCTGTTGCCTGTCGAATTAGCACGTTACAAATATGTCTGTAAAATTCAAACCTCTTCGTCATATTACGTAGGTACTTTTTTATATTCTGGACAAATATTTACATACCGTTCAATAACATTTCATAAATTACTGACAGATGACATCATTTTCGACAAAAGAGCTAATCCTGGCCGACAGCGTTTTTGTGTGCTCACAGACGAACAGACTTTTTTCAAAAATATGTTTTTTTTTGGACTCGGGGATCTCAAAACGAAAAAATATTGTACATTTTTGAAAAGTGAATTTTGACCAAAATTAATACCTACCATTCCACTTGTGGAGTACGAATGATAAAATTGGAAATTACAATTACAGTACCTATGTTAATGATTCACAGCCGCGGTCACCAGTCACCACCCTGTATATATTAAGGTGTTTTTTTTTATTTTTTTGTTTTCGATCCCATTGATTCATGTTTTAGCATTGGACCTACAAAAAATCTCCCAACGTTTCAGCTTCCTAGATCAGACCTGTGAACGACGCAAACCGAGTTTGTTTCCCACTTAATTAGCATGGAAAAACTCAAACATGGATGCTGGTATAGAATTTTTTTTATTTTGATAGCAGCCTTTTTTAGAAAATTAAATTTCCCACAAAAAAGGTATTAAATCCATGAATTCGTTATTTTCAAAGATATATTCGTTTAAACATTCTCATAAAAATCGGATTTCATTTAATTAATTAATGTTTAAACGAGCGTATCTTTGAAAATAAGGAATTTACGGATTTAGTACTAAGGACCTTTTTTGTGGGAAATTTAATTCTATACAAAATACTATCTACTATCAAAAATAAAAAACAATATTCTACCAGCTAACCGTGTTTTAGTGAAAACGTCGTTTTTCTCATGTTAATTAATTGGAAAACAAACTCGGTTCTCTGAAATTTTGGGAGAATGTTTTTTAGGTCCAATGCTAAAACATTTGCCAATGGGGCCGAAAAAAAAATTAAAAACAAAACACTCTAGTATATAAATTATTACTCCACGACAAAATAAGAATTCGAGCATTGAGCGAAAATAGCGATTCACACCCGGACAAAGCCGGACTGGGCGCCTAGAATTGCAATAAGTTATCGCGTGCCGATAACCACATAGCAGGTGCACAGAGATATGCCACGGCCCCAACGGCCCTACAGTGTATGTGTCCGTTGTATTGTAAACACATCATCATCACATTCGCAATGCACACGCGCGAGTGCCACGGCGGTCGCGCGCTGTACTAATTTGATAACGTGGTGACTGATAACACATATCATAGCTATGTGTCACGACTGCAGTCAAGTAACATATGGTACACTACGCCACTAAGTGCTAATTGCGAAAAGAGAACAAACTCGATCAGATATGGATAAACACGGGAATCCAGATAAGGCTTCCATTATTCATACGCTTTCGTCGGTAACGTATTTTCTTTTTTATTAAAGTCAGTATTTCCAAACTCGAATTTTCATCCTTCATCACATTTGTCGAAGTAAAAAGTCTATTTTTTTCACGGTCATCTGCGTCGGTTAGGTCTTTAGACTTTTTATTTTATACAGATTGGCTATGGTGGGGGTAATCAATCAAAATCATTCGGGAATATTCAAACTTTAGGCGCCTTGTCATTTGTCGATCCATGGAGTTACTCCCATTAACATGCAGATACTATTTTGTTATTCAATTTCACTATCAAACAAATAAAAATGCAATAATTACAAGAAAATAGCAATTTACTTTAAAGATCCTCCTCCAGCATATAGGTACATCGACCTCCTTTTCTATTCTGATGATCTGCTGACGATTATCCGTGTTTACCTACATGGGAACGCAGCCTGAAGTTAGATTTTCATTTCAATTTGTCAAATATTTTCCCTGTTAGGTCATATGCATGTATTTTTTTTATATTTTTAATAGATTACTTAGTCAACCATAATACGGAAAAAAATTTATAATCATTTAAACATGTAATATTACCATAAGAAAAAAAATATTAAATTTCACACTCAAAAATTGACAGTTTAAACAAATGGCCATGTTGGCGGGCTTATGTGACGTCATGATATATGATGTATGTCAATGTTCTAAATGAAGTTTATTTGTTGTTTTCTCTAAATACTGACATAATCTTACTGTGAGACGACACAGTCGTCATGGAAACTGTTGTTTTCATATACTCTAACGTCACGCTGCGTTTTGAAAATTCGAAAATAGCGCGTATTTTCTACATTTCTTTTTTATTATTTGTATTTTTTTCAGTGATTAGATTAATAAAATAATCATTACGATATAATCAGGTACTAAAATAAATTTCGAAACAAAAATTTAAACCAATTTGGAGTCTCATGCATATGGTAAATTAATTATCCAAGCTTTTTTCTATACACGGTGTTCCTATTTTATCTCCAGTCAACTCTAGAAGTCGGATTCTCATCTTTCATCTGTTGAAGTAAATTAATGTCGATTTGTTCCACTTATTACACGTGACACATCATCTCCGTAGTCTTTTATTCTTTATTTTTATTCTTGAGCGCGACAATTTGATCCAAAAGCCAGCACGACCAGAGTCGGTCTGGAACCTAAAAAGTTACCGGGAATATTGTCCGAAATAAAGTAAATGAACTCATCACGTTTCTACGGGACCATGTAACTAAGAAAAAGATCCGGACTAGCCCACGGAGGACCGGCGGCCCACCGGAAAAAGTTCCGGTATTCCCTGAGGCCAGAACGACGAGATGAGCACGGCTAACCTTTACATCAAGCGTTTCTCGTTCTTTCATCTATGTCCTAGGATTGTCGTCTTTATCCGGCGTTATTGCCCGGAAATGATAGCCTAGCCTGCATTACCTCATATTTTATCTCGGTTAATTAAATTGTTTCTGAATTTATCTCGAGTAGACAGACAAATAGCAGACAGACGTTGTCTTGTATATGTCTGCTTTAAAAAATTCCTTATATTGACGAAGACCGCCAGACGCAGTATGTTCTAGAAGAGTGATTGTAATGTTTAAGTTTTGTGGGGAAGATTGAACGTAGAAAAACCACACAACAGGTGAATCTTCGGAAACTACTGAATTGACGGGGATAAAAAGTAGCTCGTGTATTAATCCGTAGGCTACGTGACTTGACTGTGGTCAAGGCCATCTCAGACTTCGGGTCGAAGATTACAATTAAGAACTAGCGCTATAAAAATAACAACATAATGATATTTCTCAAGTCCCCTCAACATGGCGCTGTTGTATGAATATCTACATTTAAATTATTATTATTTTTTTTTTAGTTTAATAATTATAATCATGCTTTATTAAAAAAACTGGTAAACTGTGTAAAATGAGTGACTAAAAAAAACTACAAACAGTTCAAAATTTGAATTTACATTACCTACATAAAATAAAAGGGTCGTTTCTTTCATTTCAGGGTCCGGGTCCAGCAAACGGCACGAATCAACCACCTCAACCGTTCTTCCCTCAAGGTTTAGCGCCTCCTTATGGTGGTCCGCCGGCACATTTCGGCGGCATGCCGCCAGGTCACCTGGCGCCGCCTCCCCCTTCTGGCGGTCAGCCTGGTCATTCGCCACCGCCGTCGGGTCCGACCTCACAGCACAACTACCTGCACAGTAAGGACGAGCGGACGCAGCGCCAATACAACAAGCTCAGGCGAAAATTGGAACAGAAACACGCTTATACGTACGGATCGGGGCAGAGCACACCGGCGGCACTGTCGCCTCGAAAGGAGCTCGTCGTCAACGGTTTGAGACGCAGCGCTGCCGCGACAGTTGCCAAGGAAAGTCGAGGTATGAGCAGTGTTGGAACGAGCGAAGACGGCGAAGAAAGCAGCAGTGTTCAAGATGATGAAGACGACGTTCATGCAATTACTGATATTTTGTCCTCCGTCCAATCCCCACAGGTAAAAATTGTTTTGTTCTCAAAATTAACATTTTGGTTAGAGTACGATGAACTCGATGTGCAAAATATCCATTGGAAATACACAATTATTATTTTAAACAGTGTTATTAGCCGTTTCTTTATAATTTTTTTTTTTGTGCAGTTAAAAGGGGAAGGCGTCTAGGGGGAGTTCTTTAAAAAAGAATTACGGGGTCGTGTCGATGCGATGGCGCTTTTTTTGAGCCGTGAAAAGGGGAGGGCGTTTGGGGGAGTTCTTTAAAAAACAATTACGGGGTCGTGTATACAAAGTGAGATAGTAATACAGTAATTCTACACCAGTTGCTATGACGTGTATATGTTACGGTTAATACAAGAAAGTAGTTAATTCGCGAATTAATCGGCTAATTACCTGAATTAACCAATCCTTGACGTTGGTTAATTCGGGTATTAGCCGGTTAATTCGCGAATAAACTACTTTCTTGTATTAACCGTAACATATATATTAGTCAAAGAGCCGAACCTATATCGACCTTCACCGAGCTGATAATAGAATGAAACATATTTTATCATGAATTTAGTATACCTATTAGAAAATATATTAAAAATGGCTTGCCTAAAAAAATCCTGGACAGACTATTTTTAATTATTTTTTAAAAAGTGAGCCCATAATGTGGAGGGGGGATATAAATTACTTAAATTAAAAAAAAAAGCACCTTGCGTAATTAATGGACGTCCCGTTACTTATGCAACGCTTTTTATGAAGTAGGCAAAATCGTTATCACTTTGTAAAAAATAAGGATATAACCATTATCCGTAGAAGAAATTTTTTTTAATGTAAGTTTGTTTAGTATACCATTTTATAAAACATCTAAAAAAAGCAGCAGAGACAACTTCGTATATCTTGTCATTATACTGATGATGTCATTATTCATGTGACCGGTAATTGCTCGTATTCCTCTCGGGAGAAGAAACTATGGCTAATAAATTTGGAATTATTTAACCTCTATCAATTGGGGGTCGGAATAGCGTCTTTTTCGAGAAAATCTACTTCAGTTTTTACAAAAAATCGAATTTTGGAAGTTAAAGATTAAAAAAATATATACCTATATTCTCACTTTTTGGCCTGAATTTTTCCATGATCTGATAGCTTACTAATTGGCTAACCTTCCTAATGCTAAAAACCACGAAATTTACTGTGTGTTAAAACTTACAATAAATAAAAAAAATATATATATATATATATATATATATATAAATTCTTTCCAGAAGTGTCATTATAATTAAAAAATGACGCATTTCCGACCCCCAAGTGAGAAGGTTAAATCATTCCAAATTAGTCATAGTTTCTTCTTCCGAGTGGAAAACGAGCAATTACCGGTCACTCTGTACAGAGCTCGATCAAGAAAACTACAAAATCTTAAAGTTGAGACACAAGCATAGCTGAACGCAACCGATTTTTAAAATTTAATTTTCATTTTATTTCAGGTATCGGATATAAGTTCACGCAGTGCCTTACTCAAGTGGTCAGTTCCTCGAAGACTGTCGGAGGCATCGAGCAACAGCAGCCACGACTATGACATCTCAGAAACGGATTTACGCTACGAAGTGCTGCTCAGCGACAAGGGTAAAGAAGGCAAGTACAAAGCGATATACAGCGGCAGTTCGCTTTCGTGTCGAATACAGGACCTGAGACCCGGCCAAGAGTACTCCGTTTGTTTGCAAGTGCATTACGACGAGTTGCAAGGCAACGCCAGCGAACCGCTTATATTCTTGACGCCGCCGTGCGAACCCGACCAACCTCAACCTCCGAAATTGATATCGCGTAGCAGGACTAGCCTGCAATTGCGCTGGAACTCCGCTACCGATAATGGCTCGCACATATCGCACTACATATTGGAGTGTGACGAAGGCAAGGGCGAAGATCATTTTGTGGAATTGTCTAGGGGAAGAGGCAAACAGCACAACCTTCAAAAATTACAACCGACTACGTGTTACAAGTTTCGTTTAGCTGCAGTAAACGAGTGCGGAAAAAGTGCATATTCAGAAATAGCTTCGTTTTCTACTTCGGGAAGCCCTCCGGGTCAACCGATCGCTCCTATTTTAAAAGAGGCTCGAATAAGTAGTTTACATTTAACGTGGTTAAAAAGACCAAACGATGACGATTTCACTTTGCAAATGGACGACAGACAAAATAAACACGGTTTCTTACCAATATTTACTGGAAAAGAGACTGAATACGTTTGTAGAGGCCTAAGAAGAGCTACAGAATTTAAATTCCGTCTGAGAGCTCACAATGAGGAAGGTGCTTCGAGATGGAGTGACGAAGTATCTTACAGAACCTTACCGGACAGGCCCGCTCAACCTTTAAGGCCTAATGTTAAGGGAAAAATACACGCTCACCAATTTAAACTCAAATGGGATCCACCTAACGACAAAGGAGGGGCCGAAATATGTAATTACGTGTTAGAATTGAATTCCGGAAGTGGATACGAAATCGTTTATAAAGGTCCTGAAACGGAAGCAGTTTGCGACAGATTGACGCCGGGAACAACTTATCAGTTACGGGTGTATTGTATAAGTGCCGGAGGTCAGAGCGACTGTTCTGAACCGTGTACCGTTACAACGGACGCAATCTGTCCGAATCGATGTGCGCCGCCGAAATTAGTAACTAAACCTCGTTCCAATTCCATATCATTGAGATGGTCGTCTCCCGACTACAACGGCGGAGCACCGGTTATCGAATATGAACTAGAAATAACTTACCCGGATTCGAGTAAGCGAATAGTGTACAAAGGCAAAGACACGGAATGTACCGTCAATGATTTATTGCCGGGTCAAGTCTACGTATTCGTGGTTAGAGCTTTAAATAGAATCGGCGCCGGTCCTTGGTCCGATGCCGTGAGCGTAACTAGCGGAGCGGCCGCACCGAACACGCCCGAACCACCGAGCGTAACGGCTAAGTCACCTTTCCACATTCAAGTTGAATGGAAAGAGCCGCCGTGCAACGGATCACCAATCATCGAATATAAGGTAGAAATTAGTTGTTCCAATGAAGAAGAAAACTTCAACACAATATTCCAGGGTCTCTCTATGCATCATGATATCAAAGGATTGATGCCATTCACGCCGTATTACTTTAGATTGCAAGCGTGTAACGATGCCGGTCGAAGTCCCTTCTCTCCAGTTAGTATGGCCGTCACTCCTGCAGCGGTGCCCGCCGCATGCGCTGCCGTCACCTACGAATCCACTCCCGCTAGCATTTCGTTATCTTGGCACGAGCCACCGAACAACGGCTCAGATATTTTACACTACAATATTGAAATTGGCGACAAATCAATAACAACCGAAGGACCGGTGTTAGAGTACGAAATAGGGCGACTGAATCCTGATTCGGTTTATAAAATTAAAATACAAGCTGTGAACAGCGTCGGGCCAGGACCGTTTTCGCCAGTTTTAAAAGCCACGACTTTACCGTTACCACCGTCTCCGCCGAAACTTGAATGCATCGGCATAGGTCATAATTATTTGAAATTAAAATGGGGCGAAGGAAAGAACGTTGATTTTACGAGATATTGTGTAGAAATAGATAACCCGCGAGTTAAAGAATTCCAGTGTGTTTATCAAGGTACAAGTTTTACATGTAAAGTCAACAAACTACAGGAACTGACGACGTACAGGTTCAGAATATCGGCAGCAAACGATTATGCGGGACAAGGCGATTGGTCAGAAGTATACGAATTCAAAACGTGTATTGCACCTCCGGCCGGGCTGAAAGCTCCTAAAGCGAGTGAAATAACCCAAAGAACTTGCGTACTCGAATGGAATCTGTGCAAAGTAACGGGCGGTGATCCTGTCACTTACCAAGTGCAATTGACCAGGGTTAAAGATCAAGACTTTAAACAGGTAAGCAATGTAGTGTTTTATTTATCAATTTAAACTATTTTTATTCATTTAAATGTCGACATTTTTTATTAACTGGCAGCAACTACCCAAAAGTTTGTGGTTAATCAATAAATCTCAAAAATTTAATACTCATGAGTTTCATCACAGCATAAAAATTGGTTGTCTGTAAAGTCGGTTTACGGACGATAGTTTTACGTGATAACGTCATAAAGAAACATTGATGAACTCTCTGACGTCACGCGAGAAGAGAGAGAAATGCGTACAAGCCGGCGCTTGGGCCGATCGTGCCTCTATCGCTTATACCGCGCTCTCGCTTGCACGCTCAGGCTCAGGCGGAACGTGACACTTGTTCGTGCGTGCAGCCAGTGTTTCATCAATTTATAAGACGTTATCACGTCAAAAACTTGTTTAAAATTGAGTAAAACTTACTAGTTTAAGGCGTATGATGTTTTTATTTATGTTTACTAATTATACATAAACTATCTGTTACTAGGTACACGAGGGCTCCGAAACAAAATGCACACTGAGCGAGTTGGATTCAGGCGCAGAATACAGCGCTCGCGTTTGCCCGATCAGACAAGCATCATCGGGTCCTTTGCCAGGTGCGTATTCTCCCGTTTGCAATTTCTCAACGCAAGCTCCCGACCCTGTTTCTAATCAAAGGGTGACAACACCGTCGGTCAACAATTCTCCGGTAAGAAGCAGGCAGAACCAAAAACTGTTTGCATGGCTGTCCGGAATTCATTCATCCAATAACAAACAAATGTCAGATCAACAAAAAGCCATCATAATTCTGATTGTGTTTACAGTTTTTGCTATTTTTGCCGCAGTACTTGTCGAACAATTTATTATTTGGAGACAGTCGGTTTGATGAAAGATTATCAGTTAATTATTATCGCTCTACGATTGTTAGTTTTAAATTACTTTCCTAGATACCATTGTTTTGTATCCGTTAAGTCCGTGTTGCTGCAGAAACAATAAAGTTGAAAAGAAAAATCAACTTTGCGTCGGTTCAATTATTGTAACAGCTCTATAAGAAAATAGTGACGACTACAAAATCAAGTTCCAACTATTTATTTCTATGGTAAAAATAGCAAATTGATCAAATCTGATACAAAACGCTGGGAAGAAAATATAAATAAAATACATATTTTTTATATTGTATAATGTCCGTTTTCTATTGGTGCTATTTCAGAAATAAGCACTGTGGCATTATTAATATTAAAAATTCGGTTTCTTTTTTTGACTGAATTTTATATGGCTCAGTTTATTTTTTTAGACGTGTAGGTGGTTTAAAGGAATTTTCAATTGTTATTTGTAGGAGAAATGCGCAGTTTTATTAGTTTTGTTTTTTGTCACGAGGCGTTCGAAATTTTTAAAATTATATTTTTTAATTGTCAAAGTGAAATAACGTAAAGGCTGCCTAGTGACGCTTTTTCTCTTTTAATATCTGCACCCGTGTGCATTTATTATTGTTGTTGTTAAACACCCAAACGGCTATCAGGTATTTTATTTCCTTTTTCCTTCAAAAAGAATTTATATAACTGCTTTCCAACCGTACTATTTATTAATATTCGTTTTGTTTTAACAGTGGGCACCTATTTTTTTACATTTTTTCAGAACAATATTCCTCATTATTAATTAAAATTGTCATTGGAATAAACGCGAAAATTTATCTGAATTGGGTTAAGAATACCTAAATGCACGTAACAACCATTTAATAAATAGCTAGTTTATTAATTCCTCAACTCGTAGTGAAAGTAAACAATGCTTTGAAAATTTAGTTTCGCCAAAGGATATTAAATATAATATATTATGTACAGATGGTACAAAAGTCTCGCTACTCTACTACGAAGCTGGTTGATGACCAGCTTACCTAGTGGGGAAGTAGATATTATGCCAGTCTGCATTAAGATTCAAAAATGTTCGATTTTGTCAATTTTTTTTAATGTGGACATTTTTATAATTCCGTCAAAGTAACTGAAAATACTGTATATCGTAATTAGAACAGCTAAAAGGTCTGAGCTTTTTTTTTTGTAAAAATGAGTGCAATTAAATTCATAACAATTTTATGGTGTTTTTATAGTAGGTAGTTATTTTAATGTAATTTTATTTCTAAGATATAGTTATTATTTACACAAAACAAACCTTATTATTTTTTTTTAATCAACTGCACATATTTTAAAAAGTATTATTAGAAACAGGGCTCAATTAAAAAAATATTTTATATTGATATAAATGAACTTATTTATCTTTTTAGAGGACCAAATCTTAATGATATATCATTATAATAATTATAATACTGTAAGCCAATTACAGAGTCACTCGAGTGACTAAATAGTGTACTTTTTCCACTACCTACTTCGAAGGCATTGAAATGGGGATTAGAAAGTTTTACTATTTAACTAATCATACCTTGATTGTAAAACTCCTCTTTTTTGATTTTTATTTTTATAATATTGTATTCGCAATTACTAACATTTTGATTCCCGTTTATTTTTTATTTTTTTAACTCAGTCATAGTATGCGTGCTATTTTTAAAAACTATTCTTCTGTATACATTTCTTTACATTTTGTCACTAATATATATAAAAAAAAACAAAATAAGAAAAAACAAATGAAACATGAGGGAAAAAATGAAACTCAGTGTCACATTTATATATAAATATTATTATATATAAATATGTTTTGTGGTGCTACTTTGCTAAAGTATAATTGTTATATTAATTGTTGATATAGATTATAATATATCTCTAGTTAAAACCAATTTTATTAAGTATTAAAAATAATAGATTTAAATTAAAAAACAGCAAAAATGTGGAAAAACGGCGAACATTTAGATTAAAATATTGTAAAGTATGTAGTGTGTTATTTTGGAAATAAGTAAATGAAAATTGTTTTTGTAGTGTTTCAGTTTTTATTCAGCGTGATCAAGTGATACACATTCCTCATAATTAACCATTTTTTATTAATGCAAATATAATATTGTTGAATTATTAGATTGTTGAGAGTTTTAAATTGTTAGATTTTAAGCGTAGGATTTTGTGTTCCACAAAACCTATTTGAAGAATACCTACCGTGATGGCCGTCTTACAATTCTTAAAATTTTTGTGTCAATAGTCCGATGTACTGCCGCACTATGCAACTTGTAACAGCCTAAACATTAACGGTTAAAAAAAAGAAATTTTATTTATTACGTATTTTTATGATTGGTAATGTAATTTTCTTCAACTTTATAATATAAATTTCCATTGTCGGTTTGATAACGATTTGTGATAAATTTATTTAAATTTTTTTTAATAGAAAATTTATTTTTGATCCAGAACAGTATAAATATAATAATATATGTTTTTAATTTTTTATAGTGTGCACTAATATCAAGATATTTGTAAGATTTGATAAACATAATGTGTATTATTGACTACTTACACATGGTTGTAGATGTTTTTAGTTTGTTCTTTGTTTTGAATTGTTTCTTTTTTAATTGTGGCTGGAAAAAAAATAAAGCTTTGAGTGTTTTTACTTCATTGCTCACAACATAAAAATCTCCAGTGTTTCAATCAAGACTGAAATCTGTCTGCTGTTAACTCCAGTATTCCAGGTCATATAAATAAATGGTGGATACAGGTCGACTGACAAACTTTGTTTATTTATTTGACCATCGTTGTGACAGTACGACTCCCAAACGATTTCAGTCATGCAAAAAGAAAATCACTCAGTTTGTGATTCCCCTTGCTCCTAAAATAATCATTTTGTAATGTTGTGAATAAAAACGATTTTCAAAAATGAGTAATCAAATTTCTGAACCGAATCGTAAAATGTTTTTATAAAATCACTTTTTATACCGCTTAAAAAATACTACAGTAGAACTTCTCATTTACATAAACCTCGTTTTAATAAAAATTTGAAAATTTTACAGTATTACATTGTCACTTGTAGGTAATATTAGTGATTTGATAATTAATCTAATTGTTTATTCTAAAATCGTTGGAATGAATAAGAAGTTTTACTGCCGATTTAGTCAATATATTCATGGCGTATACTATTTCTGTATAACCGATGCATTATAAATAAATAAATAAATATATGGACGAGTTTCTATTTAAAATATTCGTGGTTGGAAAGCAGGATGAGATCTTTTATTATTAATTCTTATTAAAAAGAAGAATCAAATAATAAAATTAATGTTATATACTATTTACATATTGCATTAAGATAATAATCTAATCATATTATATAAAATATACATAAATATTATATATATATTAAAAAAAATAAATAAAATACAAAAATTGCGAGGTAGGTAAAATTATAAGAGTATGCAAAATGTTGGTCAAAAAATCTATACTCATGGAAGTCGTGTTCTGTACGTGAATTTTGTTTTTGTATTTCTTTTTTTTTCAAGGAGAAGCGCTGTAATTTTACAGGAGACTGAACATGACACGCGGTAAATTATGTAGCCTTTACCAGTAGCAAAAATTTTATTGATTGATCGATCATACGGCAACGCAAATAGGAATATAGATTTTACTATCATTTTGTAATATAAAAGAATATAAAATATAAGGAAATTTTGATTATACGTTTTTTGAATATTCGCCAATTTTTACCTATTAATTGTTGAAGTATGGTATTTAATTTGATTGAAAAAAAAATTGAAAAATTTGTAAAAAAATATATATAAACAGGTGCAATGATATATTATGATGAAATTATACAATTAACTACTATTTACGACAAAAATGGCCACGTTGTTAAAATAATAAATATTGAAAAGCATAAATGATGATACTACTGACTTTTTTGTTTCTTGTATATCTTTTCTGCGCTAAACTGTTGGCCAATTTATATTAATTATTAAAAACGCATGATTGTAAGTCTGTCTAACTAGAGAGAGATATATATATATATTAATATATATTATAATAGGTATATATGTATATATATCAAGCTGATAAGCTAAAGCTACGCAATTGATTTTTTGCACATTGTCGAAGAAAAGCTAATCTTTATTGTATTTTATAATGACATTCGGCAGCATCGAGTTAAAGAAATCATAAGTAGTTTTTATTAGAAAAGAGGGAGTAATTAACTAGATGATGTTAGTCGAAGATTTTTATTGGTAATTTGAATGTAATACAGTTTTTCGTAAGTGGACATAAAAGTTTCTTGCAGTTCGAAAATGCACTTTTATTTTTTAGTAGTATTATCAAATTTTAAAATCTCGTAACGAAAACTATTTTAATGTAACTGATTATATCGATAGCTAATCTGATTTTACTTAGACTGATTTGATTTGACGTACGCGAAAATATTTTAATTAGCTGGAAACTTTTTACATTAGAAAACGCTGCTAATTAGCGCTTGTAAAATTTTTCATGTTTTTGTGAGATGAACTCAAAATTTTATTTAAAAAAATCAGTTATCGGTTAAAAATTACTTATAATGAAATAAAATTCGAACAATTTGTAAATCGCGTTTTGTGGATAAAGAAAACAATTCGGTAGCGTTTCTTTATTGTGTTTTCGTATAAATCAATTTTTACTTTATTGAAAACTGTATTTATTGGTTTTAAGTATTCTTTAAAAACAAATGAAGTCCTTGTATACTTGCAATTCTCAATCTGAAGTTCGGGCAAGTAGTCTTAAAATATTATGTTTCAATTATAAAAAAAAAAAAACAGCCAATCGGAGCGAATGATTTAAGTTTATTGTTTTAAACTAATAAATTTAGCTGGAGTTCACAAAGCTGCAAAAAATTAATTCAAGCTTTCTTACCACATATTTCCACATTTATACATATACACATTTGTAGGTATATATGTATATGTGTTTATATGCATATATACGTAAAATTATAAATGAATAATAAAAAACTATATTTTATGTACTAGTATAAATAATTTGTTTTTGTTTGTTTTTTTTTCATTTTGAACGCCACCTTATCCTAATGACGTTCTTAGAATTTTCCTAATCAGATTCAGGCAATCCCAATTCAAATCACTGACAACATTGTCAGAAATTTTGAGTTGACAAATTGACATCGGGTTGCGAATGAACAAATTATAGGTTTTATAGTATGGTCGTTAAATTTTTTTATTTAAGACATTAGATTGTTGTTACAAAAATGGTCCACAAGAAAAAATCGTTTTTCGAACTAATTTTTAATAAAAATTCTCAGAAATATATGGTTTCGATACAGAAGTGGAACTTTCAAATTAATCACTTATTTTTCTTTAAGAAGAAATGTATATTATTATTAAGTATATTATAGTGAAGCTGAAAAGAACTCTCTAAAAATGGATCCAAATAATTAAAATCAATTCGAACTACGAATACCAGTTATGAATCTTTTTAAATACATTGATTCGAATACATTTTTCAAATCACGTATGACGCAAAATCTTACTCCAAAGGCAGAGTTGAAAACACTTTCATTCTTTAAATGTAAGTTGAGACTGGAGTCTTTACTAGATAAAATTCATTAGCTGATTATAAACAAATTTTGAATTAGTAGAGACTCTAATAATTAATCAGCTAATGAATTTTATTTCTTTAATGCAATTTTGTAATGACGAATCATTTGTCCGCGGAGTTAATTCGAGTCACAAAATATTAAAATTCCAGGATTAACTCTGTTTTAGAATCGCAATCTAAGAGCATTGTCAATTTAAATTTTCTGACTGCGTTGTACCTTCTCCCGAGTCCAGCATGAAACATTTTACACTGATTTTAAAATTAAACAAATACATAATGTATACAAAAATTATTTTGTACTATAGTTTTATTTGTTAATATTTTTTACAGTTAATAATTATATTTTTTATAAAACTAAGGAAAAAATGTTATGAATCCTAGAGACCAAATATCTCCTAAACTGTGTGGTACACGAAAATTCTTAAATAGGTAGGTATGCTGCAGAAAAAGGGTTTTCAGAAAATCGAAACAAAAGTGTAATACAATTGTACTTGTAAAATTTCAATTTATATATAATTCAGGTGGCATTTAATATTTTAAGATAACAAATTTGCTTTTGACAGGTATTTGTGCAAAGTATGTAACTTTTCTGAGATTTTTATTTTTAGGGTTCCGTACCATAAAAGGAAAAAAGGAACCCTTATAGGATCACTTCGTTGTCCGTCTGTCTGTCAAGACTCTTTATCTCAGAAACGCGCGGGTGTATCAAGTTGAAATTAATATCAAATACTCAGGTCTGCAATCCCTTGGAGCTGTAAAAAATCAAACTTCCAACGCAATGAAAGGATATGGCCGTTTATGCCGCATATTTTGACACTCGCAAGGGAATCAAAACCTATAGGGTACTTCCCATTGAGTTAGAGCCATGAAATTTGGGAAGAAGCAATGTTTTATAGCACAAGTAAAGGGAAAAATCCGAAAACCGTAAATTTGTAATTATTTCACAAAAAAAATATTTTTTTAGATGAAATATAATATTGTATTAATATAATCTCAAAATTTAGCCAGGTCAGATTTGCGCTTTTCGTAATGTTAATGAAACTTTTGATAAACTTTTATGTACAGTACGGAACCCTCAATGCGTGAGTCTGACTCGAACTTGACCATTTTTTTATTGTAGATTTGATTTAACTGGCTTATTTTTTATATTCAAATTTTCTGTACTATTTACAATAAGAAAATGACTAGAAATAGATATACTTAGGTATTTTTTTTTAATTTGTTATGAACACGGTTTTTGGTATATTTTGCGTAATTTTCTACATTGATAAGTACAAAAACTTTTTATCTACATTCACGGTTTAAACATGTTGCATGTTCCTATATTTTCACCTTCATAATGTGAAAAATCTTTAATTTTTTCATTTTCTTTAAATGCTATTTCGTCTATGCATCCACTAAAATGCGACGTGAACAAGCCATGAGTTTCCTCGAGCATTGACTTGCCAGCCGGGAATCCCCCAAGATAGAAAACGCCATCGGTTACGATTGAATGGTCAGTAACGACAGTTTCTTCACTGGACTGAGAATGTACTTGTCTGTTGTCTACCGATAATGTCACATTATCGGGACTGAAACTGATGATAAGAATGTGCCAGTTACCATCGGCGATTGGTCCCACTGCTGGAATATCAATTACGAAAGTGTCCGTCTCGTGCCATGCCCAAGCCAACTTCAGATGACCTCTTTCCAAACCAATCCCTATAAATTCTTCACCCTAAAAAAATAAGTCAAATTGCATATAACGAAATTTATTTATATTAAAAATAAATAGAATAATAAACCGTTATGACCAGTATATCACTATTATATTAAAAAAAAAAAAACGTTATAGCATATATCTCTTCTACTCATGCGCCGATTTTCCTCAAAAACAATTCTCCCAAAAGTTGATTTCAATCTGTTTGACCTGCATTGTGTTCACAGACAAACAGACGCACAGACTTTCTCAAATATTTTTTAAACTCGGGATCTTATAGTTAGAGAGAGACGGTGACAGAAATGGTCAAGGAGCACTTGGTAGCAGAAACGCTCTCTTTCGTGTAGTCTGAGTCCCTCTACAAATCCGCTTAGTAGAGTAGGGATCTAGCGCGTTGCGTTACGACGCTGGGATACTTAAAAACGGCAACATTCAAAATTCCTCTACTAAATGGCAAAAAATGACTGAATGGCATCTGGGGGACCTCCTAATTGCACAAAAAAAATTTTCTGCTTATTTCTCTAACTATTATTTAGAACGAAAAAATATTGTTAAATTTTGAAAAGCGAATTTTAACCTAAAGTGGAGTAGGAATGGTAAAAAGAATGTTGGTACCTTATTGCTCCATAGTATCATGCCGAACGGATTAGCTGTTGAAAAATTCAAATAAACATATGATACATCGACGCCAAATCTGTAATCCGCGCGCCGTTTTTTATCGCCGCCTCCTTCCGTTAATACAGGATCGACGACTAGAAAACTGTCTTCTCGGAAGTGCGGGGTTCCAACAGGATCAACTAGTATTTCGCAGAAATCTCCCGTCCACCCGACAGGACAATTGCATTTGTGCGCTCCGGTCATTAGCTCGACGCAGTGACCGTGATTCTGACAAGGTTGGTCGACGCAAGTCAATTTGAGTTGGCATCTGTCGCCTGAATAGTTTTCAGGACAGGAACAATGGGGCTTGACGAGCTGATCCAGCCAGCACGAACCGCCGTTGTCGCATACATCGCCACCGCACGGAGTACCGTCGCAATCTGCGATATTGCGAGATTCTAGCACGTAGCTAGTGTTTAGCGGTAAGTGGATTTCGTTCACGACTAGCTGACGCAAGCAGCCGGTAAAATAAGTAGGAAATGTTGATACAGCCCCGTTTGGAAGATCTGATAAGTCTGGTGCGCCTCCTGGAGAAAATAATTTGTTACGATTTTAAATTGTTAATCAATCCCTGCGATAGATAGGGACCTAGTAGTTCCTACTAGATCACCAAACGATAATAATTGATATTATTACCGAAAAACATATTTATTTCGAAAAAATCAAACGATAATGACTGACTACAAAACCTACTTGCTAATACGTTGCCAGTCAGTCAGTTAGTGTTAAAATAAAGGGATGAATTTTCAAAAATCCTTTCTTAGTGCTCACCTACGTCATATGGGGAATTCTGTGCAAAATTTCATGCTTCTAGACCGGTTTAGGCCGTGCGTTGTACGTCAGTCCATTGTTAAAGTTTTAACTAAGTCGATTAACCCCCTTAGGGAATGAATTTTCAAAAATCTTTTCTTAGTGCTCATATACGTTATATAAGGAACCCCTGTGCAAAATTTCATGCATTTAAACCCATCGGTTTCGGCTGTGCGTCTGTTAGTAAAGTTTGGGTAATTAAGAAATGAAAAAAAGTAAGTTTTATTGACGAATTTGCTATCCGGCACCCAGAATCAGTTAAGAGGTATTTCTAGCGAATAGAACAAGATGACTATAAAAATAGTTGTATAATAGGACTGTTCATAGGCGGTACGCACGGGGGTTGCCATGAATGTCATGGCAATTAAACTCGGCACTTGTAAATTTTTATTAATGCGTTTAGGTAGAAGTGAAACTTCTTGGGTTGTAGTGTTTGTTGACGATTTTAATATTTCAGGATTATGAAATGGTGATGTGATATTTGTTAGCTGACTAGAGAACCTCACAGTACGCACTTTTCGTTTGATCCAGACCAATTTGCTCTACCGCGCCTAAAGAAGTTTCACTTAAAAATGATACCCCCTGAAATTAAGCCCCAAAATTAAAATCCAATTTTATACACTTTTCGTCTCAATTTTCACGACAGTTTGAGAGAAATTCGCCTGTAACTGACGGACGGACGAACGAACACCGAAGTGATTCTACAAGTAGTCCGTTTTGCACGGAACATTAAAAACAATTTAAGTATTTTAGTATCTGATCAGTAAGGAAAAAAGGGGTAAACAATGCACAAGGCTAAAACCATGGACCTGTTAACTTTTTTATACATATATGATGAATTTAAAATAACCGTAATGCTATTTTAATGGTTGAATGTATGTATTTTTTTTAATTACAATTCTTGTTCTTCAGAATTTTTTATTTTTCTGTGTCATACGCAAGTTTCAAATATCAGTTTCGAGAAAAGCGAGTTTAAAGATTACGGTCATTTCCTGTTAGTATAAGCCGTGTTATTGGATAATGTCGAAAATCGACTAAAAACGAGATTTTTCGCATAGTATAGCTTTAGGTTTTTTGTGATTTTTTTGACAATTTTGGAAAATCTCTCGGAACGGATTCAAATTTGGTAGGTATAGGCTTGTCGAAAACTAGCTGCTGCTACGCCCGCGATTGAGATTAAATACGATAGCGACAAAAGTAGTGCGTTGTCCGTCAGTAAGTCCCAAGGAGGAATTTTTAAAAATCCTTAGTGCTCACTTACACCATATAGGGGACTGCTGTTCAAAATTGCATGTTTCCTAGACCCACCAGTTTAAACTGTGCGTTGTACGGTCAGTCAATGTTAGTTTTAACCGAGTAGATTAAACCCCCTTAAGGGATGCATTTTCAAAAATAATTTTCGGGTACACAGCTACGTTAAATAAGAAACCCCTGTGCAAAATTTCATGTACTTAGACCTATCCTTAGGCAGTGCGTTGTCCGTCAACCTTTGAGCTTTTTTTATTAAGAAAAAAATGACAAAAAAGTGCATAAAATCGATAAAAACGTAAATATCAGATTTTTGCTATCCAGCTCCCAGAAGCAGTTAGGAGGTATTTATTGCGAATAAAGCAAGACATCAGACTGTTATCTAATAAATTATATTTTTAAAATTTTAACCCCTTCCTCAGTCAGGGCCGGACTAATCTACTTTGGCCTTTTTGAAGTCTGAAAAATATTTGAAAAAAGGTAAATTCAAATATTTCTTTTTTTTGAGTGTATAAAAAGAATTCTCAGTTATCGGAAAAATTAGTTTTTAATAAAGTGAAACATATGAACACATTTTCTTTAGATTTTAAAATAACCATATAAAAAACAACACATTTTTATTTATTTGTTTTTTATACACAGTTGTTCAACAGAGAAGTAAACTATCTTGTTGACAAATCTGTTCAAAATAGACAGTTTGACTGGGTGCATCTAAAAACCGGGCCCTAGACATGTGTCTCATTTGTCTATACAATAATTCGGCCCTGCCCACAGTATTGCAATATTATTACCTATTGCATAATTGTTTTAAAATTCGATTTTGACAAAGTATAAACAAGCAGGTATAATAATAATTAAATTGGTACCAAAACAGTTATTTTTTTGTATTTTTGTAGATATTTAAAATTTAAAGTTGAGATAAAAACATCAAAATAGGTATATCACTTCAGTGCTAAATCTATTTAATTTAAATAGATATTATGCATGCATAATAAAGCATGATAAAGAAACAAAAGCAGAATTAATGTTTCAGCTTTTCAAGTCTAAATATTTCAAAAATGTAAAATTACAGACATGACCTTTTGATTTAGTACTGCAGTATACGCAGCATTCGACATTACGCAATCTTTATAAATTCGTCAGTCAAATAATATAAACACAAAAGTATTAGGCGCGCAGCTAAATAATAATTTTATACATAAACTAACTGTTACCCGCGAATTCGTCCGCGTGGAATTTTTGTTTGTAAGCTTGGTATATTTGAATGTATACTATTTGCAGTCAGAACTTTTAAGCTTAACATTTCAGAGATAAAAGACGTTCAAATGTTTCATTGCAACGGTATTTAAACACACTTCAAATGGCCACAGAACCAAAAGTTGAGCTTATTTTTTGGTTTGGATTGTCGTTCCTTGTACTATAAACCGTGTGAACCTAAAAAGCGAGTTATTGGAAAATGTTGAAAATAATAATAATAATAATAATAATAATCTTTATTATGGGATCAAGAGTGGCCATAGCCGTTTTCATCTTGTCCTTAAAATAATACACACACACATGCATACAAATTCTGAAAAACAGTAATGAATTAAAAAAAGAAAATAAATAAAACAATAATAAAAACAACAAAATATTACAATTATAAGTAACAAAAAAATGCTCCCTCTAACAGTGCAGTAACGAGTAGCTATGTGTAATTGTTAGAGGTCAGTAAGTGACTTTTTAAATTGTTTTTAAAATTTCGGTATCTCTGGGAACGTAACGCTTCAGGCAACTTGTTCCATTCCCTAGGCCCACTAACGGTAATGGATGTTCCGCCAACTAATGTATTAGTCCTAGGTATGATTAAGTCACTTGTATGCCTAGTATTGTGTTCGTGATGCGTCTGTAGAGACTCAATTTTCATCGAAGACAACATGGAATCATCCGCCATAAGTAGCCGATACATAAAACACAATAGGTGGAATAGTCTATGATCTTCCATATCCAGTAACGCCAGGTTTTTTAAGATCGGATGAATTCGCTGAAAGCGGCTTGTGTTACACACAAAGCGTACGCATGCATTCTGTACCTTTTGGATCCTATACGCAATACGGTTCAGAATGCCATAATATACTATGTCTGCATATGAAAAAACAGACAATACAAGTGATTCAATTAACCTGCGCTTGACTTTTGCGTTAAGTACATATTTAAATTTGTAAAGATATGACAATTTTCTATAACCCTTTTTACACATCGAGTTCACATGCGGTTCCCAAGTGAGCGAGCTGTCTATAATAACTCCTAAATCCTTAGCCTCAAAAACAAACGGTATAATAGTTCCACCAATTGATATTTTAGGGGTGTTGTCATTGTGAAAGATCTTTAAATTATTTCTACTGGCGAGAGGCATAACTACTGTTTTCTGTGGATTTAACAGTAAACCGTTAACAGCTGACCAGACATTTAGGGATGAGATATCATTATTAATATTAGTTATTGCATTGCACAATTCAGTCTTAGGAAACATTAGCAGCAGTTGTGTATCATCTGCATATTGAAACACCGAGCAGTGATTTACAGCAGATGACAAATCCCTCACATATAAATTAAACAGCATAGGAGCCAGAATGCTACCTTGTGGTACTCCACTGCGCAAACTCACACAATCTGACGTCACACTGTTGCCATCTTTGTTTATTTGAGTGCACTGAGAGCGATCAGATAGATAGTTTTGAAACCATTTTAAAGAAAACTCAGAAAATCCCAAATTTGACAATTTAGCAATTAGCAGTCTATGGTTCAGAGAATCAAAAGCACTAGAAAAGTCCAGCAATGTTAAAATTCCTACAAATCCAATATCTAGTCCTTGTTTCGCTTCAGTTACAACTGACGATAATGCTACTGTAGTGCTCCCATTCTTACGGAATCCATATTGAGTTCTATTTAAAATATCTTCGTTGTGCAGAAATTCTTTCGTTTGTAAATAAATCAATCGTTCGAGTATTTTTGAAAAAACAGGAAGTATGCTTATAGGACGCAAGTCTTTTAAGCTATTTGGATTTTTAAGTTTCGGAATTGGCAGAACTACTGCACTTTTCCAAGGTATTGGAATTGTACCAGACATGATAGAGTAATTGATTACTTGTGTCAAAGCATTTAAACAATACGGCAGGCATAATAGCAGTTCTTTTATACTTAAGCCATCATTTCCGCGAGCTTTAGTTACTATGGCTAAAGCGGCAGCTAAGACTTCAGTTTCATCGACACAGCGTATCTGAAATTTATTGATTACATTTGTAGGCAACTTCATTACTCTCTGAACTTCAGTCTCTATTATAGGTCCCATGAGAATGTTATTATTTTTACTACTAAAGAACTTATTTATTTCATCTACATTTGATAGCTGCGGAGGAATAGCTTGTCTTTTCCTATTAGAGTGTACGTCCAGCTTATCTAATTCCTTCCATAATGTACATGAATCAGTAGCACTATTTATACGGTTTTCAGCGTATTCTTGCTTGGCTAATTTTATGCAATTTTTGGACTCATTTCTTAAAGTAACGTAGTAATTCCAGTGTTCTTGGTTGTTAGTTTGTTTAAATCGTAACCATGCGTTGTTTTTACGGCGAATCGTTATAAGAATTTCCCGCGTCATCCACGGACTGTTTGCTTTCTTTATCTCCTTATTTAACATAGGTGCGTGAACATCGCGTATTTGATTAATACAAGAACTAAGATAGTGCGCCTTTGAATCGATGTCAGCGTAGTCATTCACACCTAGCCAATTAATATTAGAAGCGTCCAGATTAAAGTTTTGAACATTGATACTTCTTAAATCCCTGTACGATATAGAGCGCTTTTCAGAATATTTAGCTGGAGCTTCAATTTCAAATTGTATTAATCTGTGATCAGACTGTCCCACTGGTGGACCTATTTGTACATCCTTAATATTAATAGTATTTATCAATCAGTGTACGCGATGTTGTAGTGATACGTGTAGGTTCTGTTATCAACTGATTAAAGCTTGTTTTGAGTATATCAAGTATTGGTGGGCCCGTTCTGTTCATCAAATCTATATTAAAATCACCAACGCAGATAACGTTTCTATATTGTAAATATAGGTTGCGAATATTGTCCTCTAACTGTCTATAATCATCCGCGGCCGTATGCGGTGGTCTATAGATGACTCCAACTATTAGTGTGTATTTATTTATGTTCAATCTTAGCCACAATTGTTCGATATTATAACAAGGAATAGGCATTACCACGACATGCAAACTGTCTTTAATATATACTCCTAAACCGCCGCCTCTTCCCATTACTCTGTCCCTTCTATACAATTTATAACCACTTATATTAAGTTCTGCACTATCATAATCCGTCGAAAGCCAGGTCTCTACAATCGAAAATAAATCATACTTATTGCTAGATAAAACTATTTTAACATTATCAATATTACACACAATGGAACGAATATTCGTATATGCGACACTTAAATATTTACTGGTTTTGTTTGAAATTAGTTTTTTGTCTTTACAATTGTTGGTACACTCCGTATGTATTTGATGATAATGTCATTTTCACCATTTATTTTTCTCTCCTCTAATGCAGACCGTAAATTACGTAGGTGATCGCGTTGTTTAACAGTGAGATCATTTTTAACACCTACTAAGCTATATTTAGTTGCACTTAACTTATTTTTATTTATTAGAATTTTTTTGGCATCCCCTGGAGATTTTAATATTACTTTTAGTGGACGTGGTCTATCAGAATGAATCTCTCGTCCAAGTCGGAATGTCAGCAAGTTTTCAAGATTGGCATTACAGTTTAATTGTCCTAATATGTTTACGACTTCATTGGTGTCTTCGCTATTGCGAAGTTCTTGAGATGTCTCTTGGCTTTCTGGCACATTATACATTATTACATTGTTCTGTCGGACCATTCTTTCATTAATTTCGGTTATTATATCCTCGACATCTACAGATGATTTACTTTCATTTAAGTTGGTAATTTTTTCCGTAAGTTGAGACACTTGTTGCTCCAAACTCCGAATGATATTGGTCAGGGAAATAAGATCACAAGTTTTTGTTTGACAATCACTACATTCCCATTTCAACATTCTTCTTCCTGAACGTAATATTCTTACTTCTGCTTGAGTTATATCCACACAAATATTGTGATATTCACTTTTACAATTATCACATGTTACCAAAGATGCATCATCTATGGTTTTGTTGCAATTAATTTTCTTACAAATTTTATTAGACATTTTGTTTATCTATTTATACGTTAAACTGAACGCACACTATTGCTGTCAACTTTCAATGTCTATATGCAAACACACGAAATGCAAAAATAAGTTATATTTACGAAGTTAGTGAGTAATTACCAACAACAACTAACTCAACAGACACGCATGTACCTTATAATTGTGTACAAACTTTCCCAAAATTTCTATTAAGCTAAAAACTCAGAATAAAATACAAATACGAAGAGAATATAAAACTTGCATGCGGTTGCATTCACGTTTTCGCAATTTCGACCATAAACGAGATTTTTCGCATAGTATAGCCTTAGTTTTTTTGTGATTTTTTTTGGACAATTTTGGACGATCTCTCGGATTCGATTCAAATTCGGTAGGCTTATAGAAAAATGACACCCTGAATTCAATGAGCGCACCGGAAGGTCTGTATATATATTACAGTTTCAGAGAAAGACCCGTTCGAAGGGCTTTTCTGGAAAGTCTGGAGTACGCATCGGATACATTTCAAATTCGGGGTATTGATAGAAAACGACGCGCTGAATTCAATGAGCGCACCCGGAGGTCTGTATCTAATACCGTTTCGGAGATAGAGACGTTCAAATGTTGCTTCGGTGTTTAAAGTGTTTAAACACACTTCAAATGGCCACATTTTTTTTAATTTGGGATGTCATTTCCCGTTAGTATAAGCCGCGTGTGGACCTAAAAAGCGAGTTATTGGAAAATGTCTAAAAAAGAAAAAATTTCCTGTCGTCGGTTTTTTTTGGGACAATTTTGGAAAATCTCTTGGTGAAACACAATAGCAACAACAGTAGTGATGGCTGTGCGTTGTCCGTCAGTAAGTCAGTGTTAAAGTAGATTAGCCCTCTAAGGAGATAAATTTTCAAAAATCCTTTCTGAGTGCTCACTTACGCTATATACGGGACTTCTGTGCAAAATTGCATGCTAACCCATCGGTTTAGAGACTGTGCGTTGTACGGTCAGTCAATATTAGAGTTTTAACTATGTAGATTTATCCCCTTAAGGGATGAATTTCCAAAAATAATTTTCGAGTACACAGCTACGTTAAATAAGGAACCCCTGTGCAAAATTTCATGCATTTAGACCCATCGGTTTAGGCTGTGCGTAATTGTCTGTTGCCTTTAGAGTTTAGAGGGATAATGAAATGAAAAAAGTAAGTTTTATTGACGAAAACGTTAATATTAAAAATTTGCTATCCGGCACCCAGAATCAGTTAAGAGGTATTTCTAGCGAATAGAACAAGATGACTATAAAACATAGTTATATAATAGGACTGTTCATAGGCGGTACGCACGGGGGTTGCCAGGAATGTTGTGGTAATTAAACTCGGCACTTGTAAATTTTTTGTGATATTTAGCTAGAAGTGAAACTTCTGGGGTTGTAGCATTTGTTGACGTTTTAATATTTCAGGATTATGAAATGGTGATGTGGAATTTGTTGGCTGACTAGAGAAGCACACAATACCCACTGTGAATGATTGCGTATGGACGTATTGACAGAGAGAAAAGAAACGATTCTTCCACTCTTTACTACTTTCCACTGCCGGTTAAAGTCGGAAGAAGGGGAAGCGTTTCTTTTTTCGTTTGATCCAGATCAATTTGCTCTACCGCGCCTAAAGAAGTTTCACTTAAAAAAATGATCATATATATATATATATTGATGAATTCGTGTTTTAATAAGTAACCCTTGAAAACAGATTTTTTATTATATCAATTTACCCCCTGAAATTAAACCCAAGAATTAAAATCCAACTTTTTACACTTCGCATCTGTATTTGGAACTCTATACTTTGTGCCAATTTCTGAATTTTTAAGTCAGTTTGAGAGAAATTCGCTTGTAACAGACGGACGGACGAACGGACACCGAAGTGATTCTAAAAGTAGTCCATTTTGCACATAACACTAAAAAGATTTATACAGATAAGGGTTAAAACCATGTTTTTATACATGAATTTAGAATAACCATATAATAACATTTATATGAAATTTTATGCCTCGGTTTTTTTTTAAATAATTCTTATTCTTTAGAATGAACAAAAAGTTTATACAAAAAACGAAACATTATTTTTTCTCGATTATGTAGCCCCTAATTGTACTTTTTTTAATGCTGTCACTGGCACAAAAGACAATTATGTAATTCGTTCTATTTTTCAAATAGGCGTTTTCAAATAAAAATCAATAAAATAAAGCCACTCCCACCAAATATTACCGTCTTTAATGACAATGCAGTCTCTCCAAAACTTTTTTAGTTTCAGTTTCTGAACCTCGTGGATTTTTCTTTGAGCAGGCAATACTTGATATAGATTTTGTCTAAGATCTTTTTAAAGACAGGTCTATACTAACGGTAATATGATTAGCATTGGTGGTGGTAGGGCGCTGCAATCGAAAAAACAAAGTAAAACAAATGAATAATTTTAGTGCAAAGAAACAAAACCTTAAAAAACGGCGTAAGCCAAAGAGAATGCGTTACAAATCTGTACAATGTCTAAGTATGTTTATACGATCGTGATCTAATGTTATTTGTTCCAAATGTCACATTTAGAACGCTTACTATATTTTTCGAAAGCTTGGTATATTTTCCCAATGTACACCATTTCTTTTAAACTTAACATTTCCGTTTGAATATATTTTTGTGAGGTTTTGCAGAATTGTCCCAAACACCTATCAATAATCTCAAGTTTGAAGCACATTTTTTTCTGTATAATAAAAATGTGCTCTGTCAAGGTAATATGGGCCCCATTATCCTAATGTGTCCAAGGCCTCCAATAGATTAAAGACGGAGTAAATGAGGCAGATAAACGGAATTTAAAAGTGTCAAAAACAGTAGATATTCCGAAACCCTTGAAGACCGCGCCCACCTATCAAGCACATCCAGCACAGCACGGACCAGAAAAGTCTGCTCGTGAAGGTACCCACGTTAATGAACGTAGTAGCGCACATTAGAACAGCACGAGCATATTCATTATTGTGGTGTTGAAAACACGACAAAAAATTATTCGGAATAGTTACCTAAATAAAGTGGTGATCCATTTGTTTGCCAAATAAAATCTTGATTGAGAGATGCAGTGCTAACCACCTCGTCGACCCAGAGGAATATTCTTCTTCCATAGCGACCAACCCGCACCTTGTGCCATTCACCGATCGTTAGTACTCGTCGGCCTCTTAAAATTGTAAGCCCTGACTCGCTCAATCGACGATTACCTAGACAAGGATAGTCATAAAAATTAATCATGTGTTGCTCTATACATGCCAGTCTCTCACTATTTCTCTCCTTTCCTCAGCAGAATCGGTCTAGGACCTAAAAAGTAACCGGGAAAATTATCAAACAATTGTTCGAAATAAAGCAAATGAACCCATCACGCATCCACGTGACTATATAACTAAGAAAATGATCAGGACGGGACCGGTCTACCGAGAAAAGTCCCGGTATTCCCTGAGGCCAGACCGACGCTGTTCCTTAGAGTGTTCTGAGAAATAGTCAACTGTAACTTATTGGTTTAACGTGCCATTCTATGAGTACAGAAAAGAACCTGGACGATTACTGACTATTAAGGCTAAGGCCACACTATACGTGCCAAGCTTAGAGATAAGGCTCATTTGCACGGGTAGAGTAATGAGGCAAGTACTTGATAGAGTAGAGTAAGGGTACGTGCACCACGGAGCTGTGATACTAGATGATAGCAGTGATGATAGCTTAGAGAGTGGAATACAAGCGCTGATGGGTGTGCACAACTAAGCATTGCTTACTTGCTGCGATTGTAGAATAATTTCAATAGCTAGTCCATTTCAAGATGTCGAGTAGTAGCGACGATGATTATTTTGCTTCTGCAGCGACAAAATGGTTTATTTTAAATAGGCAAACTAAATTTTTGTCTAGACAATACCACGTTCACCTTATAAATAAGAACCGATCTACGCTTGGTGAATATCATCACCTCTTTAATGAATTAAGAAATTATCCACAGCGTTTTTTTGAATATATGAGAATGGAGCCGTATGATTATATTTTTGAAAAAATAAAGCCAAGGCTTGTAAAACTCGCGGGGCCCAATGCGCAGTCAGCTTGCAGCGCGCAGAAGAATGGTAAATACCATTCTTTAAAACACAAGCGATTATAACAATTCGCATACTCGATGTACTCTCTGCTTGGTTGTGCACGCTTTCATATAAATATGCGATAAAATTCTATCAGCGCTGTAAAGCTATCAGCTATCATCACTGCTATCATCTAGTATCACAGCTCCGTGGTGCACGTACCCTAACTCTACCCGTATAAACGCTCAGTAGAGTAGAGTAGCGAGTAAAGTGTGTAGTAGGTGGTAGAGTAGAGTACTAGCAACATGTGGCAAGTAACAACTCTACTACCACCACCACCGTCAAAATATCCAATTGCCTACACACTCTACCCATGGAACGCGGTCTGATTCTGTAGTAGGAGAGTAAGGCTGAAGCCACGTTGTGTCTTGTTTAAATAAAATAGTGAAAATGAAATTCACCGAAGATGAAACTTTAAAACTTGTAGAGCTGTATGGCGAATACGAGTGTTTATGAAATTTAGGTAAGTGTAAACTACAGAAATAAAAATATGAGGCAAGCCGCGGAAAATGAAATCGTGGAAAGAATGGTAATGGGGGGCTTTGGAGTCCAACAAACACCACACCACACTATGTTAGCATCAGTATTATAATTTGTGTGACCAGATCCAGTGCTGAAACGGTAGAGTGCACTCTACTTGCTACTTTACTCTACCCGTGTAAATGAGCCTATAAGCTAGGAGCAACGCTAGTGTACGAGTTACACAATGGTCACATACAAGGCGTCTATCTTGGTGACACACAATTGACCCTCGCGTCGTCTGTTGATGAGGACAGAAAAAAAATAGTCACTCTCTAAACTAAAGAAATTAATATAAATCTTTGATTAACGTCTGAATAGAACTCTTCAAATAAATAAAATTGTCGACCAATTTTTTTCTCAGACCATACATTGACAAAAAATAATTTAAAAATATAAATCAATATAACAAAAGATGACGTTTCGATCCGGATTTGGAACTTTTTCAAAAATATCCAAAAAATATAAAAATTAATTAGTATTAGTTATTTATTATCTAATATTCTAATAGAATGCACGAATGAATGATAGTTTGAATGAATAAAAAATAAATAATGAAAAATAACTAATATTAATTAATTTTTATATTTTTTAGATATTTCTGAAGAAGATCCAAATCCGGATCGAAACATCATCTTTTGTTATATTGATTTATATTTTCATATTATTTTTTGTCAATATATGGTCTGAGAAAAAAATCGGTCGACAATTTTATTTATTTACAGAAATTAATGTTGATTGAAAACTCAGTACTTTTTAGTACAATTCAAAATCGAAGGGGTTGGATACATGAAATTAACCTTTCAAGACCTCGACATGGAAACTACGTATGAAGAAGGATACGTTTGGTGGCAATTAAAACTTCTCCCATTGCAAAATTGCAAAGTCACTAGGCTACTAACAAAAATTAACCAACACGTTCGTTCGCGTAGTGACTCGCTTGAAGACTAACGAAGCACCTAGCTAGGCGCGTCGCCGTAGTGTGGCCGGCTGCGATAGTATGCAATACGTCTGTTCGCTAGGATCAGTCACTAAGAGAGTCGCTTCGCTTTAGCTCTTAGCAATCTTTGTAGTGTGGCCTTATTATTGCTCTATGCAAAGCCTATATTTTAAATTTGGATACCTTATGCAGAGCAAGATTGCCCATTCAAATGACGCCCTCGGCAAATATTAAAAGGAAACCTGTGACTGTCGGCAATTTTGAGAACCTTTTTGGTACGCGTGTTAGTAAAAAGACAAAGAGAACGATTAGTTATTATACCTAGCATCAAACGAAGCTCTGGAATACCGCCTTGTATATGAAGCGAAAAGAAATATTGTTGATCAAAGTGACCTATGTACAGCACCAGTCCTCGATTGTCGAGTGGCCTCAGCTCCAAGTCCATGTTGAACAATGTTCCCTGCAGTTCGACGGCCGGAAGTGCAAGAAATGATCTCCTGCCGGTGAAACTCACATCTGACAAACTCTCGTCTAAAAGAATAACTCCACGTTAGACTCTTGTTGAGTGAGATTAAGCTGACTTATCAACTGTTTCTCTCGGAGTTTTGTTCTAAGACTAATTTCCGACTTAACAGGCATTGGAATTCAAATTAGATTACTACGTTAAGTCGTGTCAGGTTATGCGCAAAGAGAATGAGGGGAATTAGATTATGTCAGAAGTGTAGTAAGCGCCCGGTACGAGCTTCTATAACTGCGCCCTTAAAACATGTTCTAATCTCAAAACTTGGTCCTGGTCTGTACATTTCTGTGCCCCTCCAGGACACCGCCCTTGTTACGGCACTGTGTGCATATTAAGTAGAGCTGTAAAAGTAAAGAGCAATTGTGTACCCGTATGTATTCGTTACTTAAAGAACCAGTACCCGTTACTTTCGTATCGTTACGTTACTCGTTACTTTTCATACGGAATATAATTGTGTACTAACAGCATCAAGAAGTGTATGTTCTCTGGCATCAAGCATGTACCATCCCATCGAGGCGCTTCGCATACGTGATACAGTATGACTTCGTTCGTATAACGTATAACCGCATCAAACGAGTCGAACTGACACCATGTCAGTTCGACTCGTTTGATGAGGTTATGGATACGACAGATGCGAGTAACGAAATGAATTTGTAAGTAACGATTCGTTATTTCGAGTCAAATGATGTACCCGTTACTCAATAACGAATACATACGGTTTGTTACAGCTCTAATATTGTCCTAATTTTTAAGTGAATAGTGAAATATTTTGTCGAAAACGATCATTGTAGCAATTGTACAAAGTTAAATAAAACAAAAATAAACATATATTATTAAAATTAAAATGCTTATTAATTGTGCGCATGTGCCTCCCGTTATTTTGAATGAAACCGTTTGTCATACACTTGTTGAAAAGAGTGGAAGCAGTCATCTTTTTAACTTCGACTTAAGGTATTATCTTTTTAAGGTGAACTATTAGAAGATATATTTACCTTTCTCACAAAACTGGCCTGTTTTTCCCAACGGACAGTCGCATTCGTAGCCTGCAACCAATGGGACGCACGTAGCACCCGAACTGCAGTTGTGTCGCATCGTGTTACACGGATTGTATTTGAGAGAGCAATATGGTCCGAACCAATTGTCGGGACACAGACATCTATAAAGCGAAATGAAAACTAATTTCTTTAAGTCATATACAGTGTAAACTCTATATAGCGACCTGCGACACTCAAGAGACTGTGCATTTTGTGGCGTTATTGAGAGTTGTCGTTAAACGGAGAGAAGAAATAATCCATTAATATTTTTTTACTCATAATATATAACATTTACAACTGACCAACAAACATTCACACTATCACAAATTACAACGCTTATTGCGTATAGTCTGTTATCTTTGTCTGACGTTTTTCGCCCCAACAAACAAAAGAACGAATTTCTTAGAATCTTCGGTACGCATGAAGTCGACAACAATGCAACAAAATAACAAACAATTACTGTTTATTGCTTGATGATGACCTATTGTTGTCGTTATTTAGAGTGAGTGTGTCGTTGTTTAGAGTGTATCATTGTATGAGCAATAAGGTAAAGCAACTAGAGATAAGTAATTTCGACGTCTTAAGGAGCTGGTCGTTATATCCAGTGACGTTAAATGGAGTTTACACTGTACTTTTATTTATATACCAAGCATAGGAATAAAATCGCAATCGAACCATTAGGGTGCAGAATATATTTCTGTATTTTTTATTTGTCGTAAGAGCTCGTTGGTTCTGATTGGCTAACGTCATAAATAATGACATAGAACTTTTGATAAAGAGAGATACACTCCATGCTAATATATTGCTGGAATAACCAAGAAATTACTTCGAAAAAAGAGACGCAGATATATTTTCGATACGCTTTGTGGCCTTCGCTCGCCGCACATTGAATAAATAGTAATTATTACATATATATGCTTTAAGTCAGTGATGTAAGAGATACGGCCCGCGGGCCACATCCGGCCCTCAAGCCATCTCAATACGGCCCACGACCAGAATCTATCCAGTGAAGATTCCAATCTAATCTGAAAATAACTACCTCAAATATGACACTCGACATCAATGAGCTTATCAATAAGAGACCTCAGGACGTGTCTGGATCCTCAAGCTCAAGATAATTTACCCTTTTTATTATCTTTATATGAAAATTGATCAAAATAATATAGATTTTAAATTAGTATGTATTTTAATTTTTAATTTAGAGTCTGGCCCGCTAACACAACCTAAATCAGTCTGGCACCCCTGCTTTAAATGTATTCTTTATTCTATTTTCACAAAGCATATAGGACAGAAAAATGTAAAAAGACGCTTAAATCAAAATTATTTAATAAAGATCGGTTGTACCTTGCATTTTGTGTGTACGGATGTACCTATGATTTTACTATATATAAAAAGTATGAGGCAGTTCCAAATCTTCTTGGCTTCCGGGCTTGTAGGCTGTTGTTCATTGGTATTTCTACCTAAAGTTTTGTCTGTAACTGCGGTAGACATTATCAAAAGTGATATGACAGCGGGCGAAGTGTCCTTCCTCGCCTTTGATAATGTCTACCGCAGTTGCAGACGAAACGTAAGGTAGAAATACCCAATGTACCATAGCCCACAAGCCTGAAAACCAAGAAGATTTGGAACAACGCCGGCCTTGAAAGCCTGCACACTTGAGTGTGAGGCGGTGTTATCTTTGTTTCATAACGGGCCAAAAGAAATAAACTTCCAAAATTGTCGTGTTTTGGGGTCACTTCTTGTTACTCACGTGAAAGTTGGTCCATGATGGAGACATGCGCCGCCGTTGAGACACACTTTTTCGTTGCAGGCCGTCGTGCCGCATTGCGCGACGCTGCGTCCCGTGGCCGCTTTGCTCACCTGCAGTGGAACGTACGCGTTGCCGGCTCGCATTTCGACGTCGTAAATACAGCCGTTGAAGCCGGTGTGTAACGGAAGGTCATGTGGCAGCGTTGAAAAGTTGCCCGAACTGTGTCCTCCGATGTACAATAAGGGACGAATGTCGAGTTGCGCCAACTTACCCGGGGATCGGCCGGTTACGTTGCCCAGATTATCCACCGCCAGCCAGGATCTTCGACCTACGCGACCTAACTTCACAGTGTGTTCGCGATTCGGTTTCACGTTGACGGGATGCGATGTAAATATTCTTCTTGGACCTACAATAAAAACGGTTTTATTGTACTAAAAGCTAGAAAATAATCACTAATCTGAAGCTTTGATTAGATTAAAATAAAATCGTGGGGCGCATTTACCATTGTTAAGGTCCAAGCTCTAACAAAAGAAATTTTTCTACTAAATGCACCTTACGATTTTATTTCTGTCTGATCAAAGCACTCAGTTTGATTGACCCATAATAATTTTTTAGCTTTTGGTAAACTATCGATTGTACAATAAAATCGTTTAAATTAAAAAAAAAATTACCTACGACACTGACAATATCATAGCATAAACAAACACTAAAGTTTTTATTCTCAAATCTCGCATTATATTATTCTGTTAAATGTGGTGGAGGCAAAGGTGCAAATATGGTGGAGGCACAAGGTTTTATTTATATGTTTTAGACCTAGATTGTCGGGGCTCATATCAATAATTGTTTTTTGGGGTTTCGAACCTTAAAAGGAAAAAAAGGAACCCTTATAGGATCACTTTGTTGTCCGTCTGTCTGTCTGTCAAGACTCTTGGGAATCAAAACCTATAGAGTACTTCCCGTTGACCTAGAATCATGAAATTTGGCAAATTTGTTTTATAGCACAAATAAATAAAAGGGAAAAATCCGAAAACCGTCAATTTGTAGTTAGATCACAGAAAAAATAATGTTTTTAAAGCTCAGTAACATGCTACGCACGTACACAGTAACAGTTCTAACACAAAACAAGCGTCCGCTACCGGTGCGTTTATACAGCACAGTATGAGAACTTTCGAATACAACAAGGTACGACAACCTATCAGATCTAGCCATGAGTTACAATACAGTTCAGTAGTCCATCTGAACTCATTGCAATTATACGCTTAGTTGGAAAACTGACCGCGACCTTTATAGATGTATGGGGACAACAGTTTTCCAACGACTAAGCGGGAAAAATCTCCCGTGATGGACGAACTATTTACATATCTACAAGTTTGAACGGGACCCTCGGTGCACGAGTCCGACTAGCACTTGGCCAGTTCTTTTATAATTATCGAATATTTTTTAGTCTACTTCCACCAGTTCTTGTTTTAGAACCTATGAACTAGGGGTTTGTAATAGAGAAAACGCCATACAAACAACGCTCGATTATTTTCAAACCTGGAAGCATAAGTATGTGACAAATTAATTTAGTTTAGGTCAACTATTAATTATATAAACATTGATCGATAACAAATCATGAATTTAATCATATACTCGTATATTAATACGCTAAGGTTAAAAATGTTTGCCTCCCTTTTTAGAAAATACCTCACAATTTCTCCACATAAATTATATATCATTTTACAGATAATTGACAACTAAAAAATTTATTATTGCTTTTGTTTTTGTAAATTAATTAAAATACAGTAACGCTGAACAACGTCTGCCATCTAACGGCTTTAATTTTGAAACAACGTCAACACTTCGATCTGTCATCTGACCTTCATATTGTAATACAACAGACACAATACTGCATACTGCCATCTGACGGTTTTAATTTTGAAACAGCGAGCAACGCTGAACAAAGTCACAGCAATGCTGCATGATGCCATCTGGCTTAGCTCAACGCTTTTGCTACTTGCGTCTCTATATGACAATTTTAGTAAAATATTTCTTCGATCTGTCATCTGAGCTTCATATTGTAATACAACAAAAAGAAGAACGTTATAAGCAGTGTGCAAAATTAGAAACGAATTGAATACCTGCAATCATATTTAAAAAAATAATTTTGTAAAGTGATAATTATTATACTTATTTAGTGCGAATAATTCGCACAGGTCACACTAGTATAGAGTTATTTTATAAGCTTCGAGTCGGTCAAAAAACTGACCTTTGGCCGAACTAATTATTATATTTAATTTACCCGAGCCGAGATTCCACGTAAGCATAATGTAGCCTTTGACGAAGGTAACAGCGACATGGTCTGAAGAAGGGTCGTGAAGGCCATCTTGACCGATGAACAATAATAACGAAATCTGATCAAGAGTCGAAGGTACAAACTTGAATCTGAGTTCCATGTGGTGAGAGAGCGAACCGACCAAAGGATACGCGGTGTACGAGGCATAGCCGCGTACCGTCGATGAAAACGACGCCTCACTAATTTCCAAATCTGTGCAGAAAAAAAAGAGAAAATATTTTCTTTAATTAGACAATGCAGATGCAATAAGGATAAAAAATATGTATTTATTTATGTTGTATTATGTGCACCATGTCCATTTTTTATGCCTGTTTAATTGTTTTTCCTTTTAAAATATAATTATGGAAAAACTTGGAGAGGAATGTAAAGTGATCTATTCCGTACTACTGCTGTAATGAAAATTGCTTCTCCCATCACTTCATTTCTTTTGGACGTCAGAGACAAACTCTTGTGACTGTATTAGCTCGCTGATACTCGTTTCAACATAGTGCCATGTACTCGTGTAATATACTACATAAAATATAATAAAAATAATAATAATGCGTTTAACGTCCGTTTCTCGACTTTATGTCATGACAGACGCCATTCGCACCATTTCTATTTTCCATCCATCACACTTCCCGTTATTTTTACAATTTTAAACTTTCACTTAATTAATAGGAATGGGTGAATTAAGAAATTTTAGGACATTAGGATAAGGTGGGCAAATTTTGAGCACAGGAGTTTGACTGGTAATCGGCCATGGCCTTGAATAAGGAACCATCTCGATATTTATCTGGAATTATTGAGGGAAACCATGGAAAAACTCAACAAGATGGCGGGTACAGAAATTACCGTTTCTCGGCGAGAGGCAGCAGGAAAAAGTCCCAGACGCCGGAATCGAACCCGGTACCTACCGAATGCGAGTCTAGTGCTCTCACCACTACGCTGCTCAACTCGGTTCATAATACATATAGGAAATATAAGCTACTGTTATAGTGAGTATACCTTGTTCGCAATGATGACCATGTTTTCCTAAAGAGCACAGGCAAAGGTAGCCTCCAGCCACGTTGGGGACACAAGTAGCTCCATACAAACATGGATTGTTTTTGCACACAGATTGTTCACACATAGCTCCGACAAACCTTCAAATAATTAAACTCTTTAATATCTAGAAAACTATTCTAAAAACACATTCAAAAATGTTTCGCGTACACCTGTTATGGTAATTTGGCAGGCGTGTATCAAAACACGCTAACCTTTGAAAACAATGCCAAAATCAAATGCAAAACTGTTTTGTGTACATAAATAACAGTAAGTTGCGCCGCGAGCCTGTATCAAAACACATCAATCTTTGAAAACTAACCCAAAAGCACGTGTAAAAAAGATTTGTGTTGGCAAAAAAAAAATTGGCGACAGCCTGTGGCAAAAAAATTTTTGGCGACAGCCTGTGCCAAAAATTGATCTTAGAAGACTGTTAGGTCACCTTCAAAAAAGTTTTGAACCAGGTCCTCTAGTCTACTATTATTTCGAAGACCAGTGGCGGATCCAGGATTACGGCAAGGGGGGGGTCTTGAAAAATTTTTACTCCTTTTGCGGAGAATTCATGAAAAACATGAAAAGCTTTTTTTTTATCGCACAGTAAGATTTTGATTTTTGATTCTCTGGAAGGGGGGGGTTTGGACCCGAAAACCCCCCCCGTGGATCCGCCACTGTCGAAGACACTAAATTTTAACAACTTACCCATTTCTACAAAGGCATTTCCAATCATCGCTAGATTCAACACAAGTCGCGCCATTGGCGCAAGGGCTGGACAAACATGCCAGCGAATCACATTCTGTTATTTCAAAACCGTCCTTTGCATCTTTAAATATTTTTGTTTTTTTTCCATTTATCTGTAATTTTAAATATTTTGAAAATAGTAACGGATTGTATACAACCAACCGAACGCAGAAAAATTGTTTAATTTAAAATCTTTACTCAATATCGCTATCCGCGTCTTCTAAACTACACAATGGATTTTGACGCGGTTTTCACCATCATTTAGAGAAAATTTGTGTGTATAATACATTTATGTTAAATTAAAGATAGTAGAGACTTTACGACATCGAGATGTCTCTACTATCGCTTTAAGGGCGCTTACATGACTTACGCTGACTAAACCGTAAGAGATACGTCAAATTAATGTACTAGAGAATTGTAGGTCTTAAAAAGTCCTACAGAAAAGTCCTTGGTAGCACATGTCTATCTTCTAAGGATGACCCACAGTAACCATTTTTATCTCTCAAAAATTTGATCAAAATTAATGAGTTATTTGCGAAGCTATTTTGACCGGCATTGTATTAATCGTTTACACTCTCCTGAGCTAAATACGGACAAGAGAAAAACAGAAAATTCAGAAGAGAGAAAAGAAAAACAGACCCTTGTAATCAATTCTTTCGGAACCCATTACAGAATACCACCCTTTCGCATTTGCATGTGGAAATATTAAGTTAATTCCATTGTCTGACTGTTGAAAAATATAGACAATTAAAACATTAAAACATACGGTTAAAGAATGCATACAGCCAGTGAATCCTTGGACGGAGGGTGAATTGTTATGAACAAACTGTTGTGGAATCCCGCCAAGATGTAGCCACGACTGAGATTTGTCAAAAATGTTAAAAACTGATGATTGGTCTCCGCTCATCGCTAATGATTCGTTTATTTGCAATGTTGCATTGCAGTGTGAAAAATTTCTCGTAAATTGCATGCTGAAATAGAATGGTTAGTTTAATATATAATAGTCAGTTAATAATTCTAACAGGAATAAATCAACTTATATTTCATAATTTTTTTCAGCATCAAATTAGAAAATTTAGGAATAACAGTTATTATTTCACGTATAGCATAATCTAAATATACCTATAAAAGGAAATCGAGACTAATTGACTGACTGATCTATCAACGCACAGCTCAAACCACTGGACAAATTGGGCTGTTTGGAACATATATATAGTTATTATGACGTAGGCATCCGCTAATAATAGATTTTTGAAAATTCAACCCCTAAAAAGTTGTAACAGCGGTTCAACATTTGCATGGAGAAATCATATAATATAGATGTATCAATTCGAAAATGCGCAGGATCATTCATATTAACAAATAAATAAACACGTGTTTCATGCTTTTTCAAAAACAACCCCTTCAGAGGGTGAAAAGAGGTAAATAGTCTAAAAATCAACATGGGTGTCATTTTCAAGGTTTGTCAGGACGTGGATCACGTGAATGTCATCAATTTTGAAATTTATTAGGGGGTCGACGTCGAGAAAGGAGTAACTATGCCAAATAATGGGAACGCATCCGTGTTTCGTCTCAATCGCGTGCAAAGCCGCAGGTAACGGCGAGTATAATATATATTGAAATTAAATAAAAAAATGTTGTTTTAAGGGGTGCATTAAGGGGTATTTTTGTTTATTTTGTCCAAAAACAAAGTTAAGCTCATACAATAGAGCCACACTGCCTATAAAAGCAAATACACTATATTGTCGGCAGGGTTTGGCCCTGCGACCCGAGTTTTTTATTTAGTGTATAGAGATTGTATATAATATTTGCCTTTACTAAAATGTAGTATCGTTTTAGACTTAAAATTTGACTCACTGCGCGTGTATGGCCATCTCATAGCCGTTGTTTACCGGTGTGTCCATTTCGCTGAGGACCATTGTTTGAATGCCGCACGAGAATTGGAATTTGAGCAGACCGTCGAGGACATAGAGTGTCATATATGCAGAGCGACCGACG
Source organism: Xanthostigma xanthostigma (assembly GCA_963575645.1). Taxonomy (NCBI): domain Eukaryota; kingdom Metazoa; phylum Arthropoda; class Insecta; order Raphidioptera; family Raphidiidae; genus Xanthostigma; species Xanthostigma xanthostigma. The sequence continues at coordinate 24,076,837 of OY754468.1, forward strand.
TTCGTATAAAAAATGAGCCCACTGGACGTGAGGGTTTTTACCCTCAGCCCTACACGGATGTCATATCGAGATTTATTGGTCGTCTCGTGGCTCAGATACGAGTCTCCACTAAATGCGGCATTCTGTATGCCTTGTAGGAATTCGCACAGTCGTCCCTCAGTGTCGAATCTGCATACGCACTGAAATCATTAAAAAAAAACGAGTGTGCTTTAGACCACACGACTCAAGTAAAACTTCGTGCTGCCATAATTTGTTATTATTCACCCGAAAATTCACAAAATATGAACTTTAAATGTAGAATATTTAATGTATTGACAAAATATTAATTTATAAAATTGTTCAAGAACGAAATGAACAGTCTAATGTAAGAAGAAAGAAATATTAACATAAAGATAATGAAAAGCAAAAGTAATACATTGCAATTACTTAGCTCTCGTTGGATTTTAAGCGTAAATCTTTATGAAATATTATTTAAAGTAGTTTTACAAAACTTTTTTCTGTCACCCGATAGCGCCACTGGCAAGTAAAGTATGTGTCATTCTATTGTTAGTAGTACTGCTTATATTTTCGGCCACCTGATGGCGTCACTAGCCAGTGCAGTATTTGTCATCCTCTTTCTATCTTCACTAACTTATATCTCCCTTGCAACTTCCGTTCGCCTCGCCCGATCACACTTCCGTAAATCTCCCGTCACGCATTCACCAGTAGACCAACTCAATTAAGTAATTTCATAGGAATTCCAGGATCTAAATGCTAACTACATACTGACGATGGATTCTTGTAAACCATATCACAAACAAGTAATAAAAAAAACCCAGTCGTGATTCGCATAAAAAACAAAATGGCGGCATGTTTAAGTTCGAAAATCCGCTTTTTGTCCAGATATGAATTATTATTGAAGAAACTAAGAGTTTGAGTGAAAAATGTTTTATTAGAAAGTTGTAGGTAATATAAAAACCTTTAAAATGGCGCCTGTTGAATCAAAATCGGTTCATTAGTTTATCGGTAAACAGCAAAAAGCCCGTCGAAAAATGCTTTTTATTAAATTTGCAATAACTTTTGCAATAATTATTTAGCGGTCTTGAAACTTTCCAAGAATGTGCTCCTTATTGAGCTTAAAAAGTGGCCACAATTTGAGTGTTGAGAGATAAACAGGAGCCGAGATATTCAATTGTTTATTAAAAAAACCATTTTGGTAAAAGTGTTATTCTTCGGATTGAGGTACTCCGATTTTCAATTTTCAAGACGCATTCTACTCTTTAAGAGTTGTACTTTAACGTAGAAAAAAAATAAAAATGTAATATTTCAGTTCAATTGTTTAAAATTGGCTCTAAAAATGATATACTTTATTTCCGCTTAAACAAATGCAATAACTTTTTAAATTGCATTCATACTGAAATGCAACTTTGATAATCGTACAGTTGGTATTTTTTTACAAAATTGCTATATTTTTGATAAAAAATTATTATCAACAGTTTCGTTGTCTCTTTACACGGTAAAGCGGGTCGCACGCACATCCAATACCAACTTAACGGAGGGAATTTCAAAAGCAAGGGCAGAGACACATGGTACAGCCAGTCGCACATACTTATTATCTCGTTGATGCATTGTTTGTATACTGTACAATCTTGTAATATTATGATAAAATTTTTTGCCCCTCGAAATCCATAATTTTTCGTTTTATTTACTTATAACTTCTTACACAAAAAAATACGAAGTAGTAAATAAGCACTGCATAACTGCTAAGTATTAATTATTGAACAAATTATTTTCAGCGATTATACAAACAATTGAAACTTTAAAAGTACAAATTGCACATCAAATGTACGTAAGTAGTTGTAGAACGCGATGAAGCCTAAAAACTTTGTTATTTATAGTATCCTTGCAAGCAGTATGCTTTGTTATAAATATACAGCTCTGGGTATAATTTTTATCAAAAAATAAATACGATATTCGAATACCTCTCGTCGAGCTACCCCAAATAGAGTACAAAAGGATTTTTGTGGCTGTAGTAGAAGCTTACAAAAATACGACTTTGGAAGCCCCTTTGTATTTGAACGCACGAAATCAGTTTCGGAAGCGGCCACTCTGACAGAATCGGCTGTTCTCCTCTCACCCTGCCTCTTTGACAGCTGATACTTTAACGTTATTATCTATTGTAAAGAGGCAACGAAACTGTTGATAATAATTTTTTATCAAAAATATAGGAACTCAACTAGAGCACCTCCAAATCTGAGTCCTGTGCATGAAATAACGAAGCCGCAGGATAAAAATGAAAAAAAAATTATCTCGGCTTCTGAAGGTCGTAGAACGAATTTTTTTGTTTTAAAATTTGTAAAAAAATACCAGCTGTACGATTATCAAAGTTGCATTTCAGTACGAATGCAATTTAAAAAGTTCTTGCATTTGTTTAAGCGGAAATAAAGTATATCATTTTTAGAGCCAATTTTAAACAATTGAACTGAAATATTACATTTTTATTTTTTTTCTACGTTAAAGTACAACTCTTAAAGAGTAGAATGCGTCTTGAAAATTGAAAATCGGAGTACCTCAATCCGAAGAATAACACTTTTACTAAAATGGTTTTTTTAATAGACAATTGAATATCTCGGCTCCTGTTTATCTCTCAACACTCAAATTGCGGCCACTTTTTAAGCTCAATAAGGAGCACATTCTTGGAAAGTTTCAAGACCGCTAAATAATTATTGCAAAAGTTATTGCAAATTTAATAAAAAGCATTTTTCGACGGGCTTTTTGCTGTTTACCGATAAACTAATGAACCGATTTTGATTCAACAGGCGCCATTTTGAAGGTTTTTATATTACCTACAACTTTCTAATAAAACATTTTTCACTCAAACTCTTAGTTTCTTCAATAATAATTCATATCTGGACAAAAAGCGGATTTTCGAACTTAAACATGCCGCCATTTTGTTTTTTATGCGAATCACGACTGGGTTTTTTTTTTTATTACTTGTTTGTGATATGGTTTACAAGAATCCATCGTCTGTATGTAGTTAGCATTTAGGTCCTGGAATTTTGCTTAATTGAGTTGGTCTACAGTTTACTCGCCAAGTCAAGCGTGCGTAAAGAAGTTTTACTTCAAAAAGTTCTTTATAATCGGTTCAGCCGTTTTCATTGCTTGAAAGAAGGACCAGGACGCACTATGCTATACTTTTTGTATCGACAACGCGCGATTTAGGATATTGTGCTTGCCATTTGACTACTCGAAATGTCTCGTGAATTTTAAATTTGAACTCACCCTTGGTCCCTCGGAAGTGTGAACACAGGTTCCTCCATTCTGACACGGATATTTTGAACAGTCAGCGTCAGTCGGTTTTGATGTACGATTTATTCCGATTTCTGTAAAAACGGTTGGTTTTATTGTTGTGAAAAAAGGTTCTTCACTGGAAACGGAAAATGGATATTCCATTCCACGCGTCGTTGCTTCCGTTGGGGTTTCTGTAAAAAATGTCGTTAAGAAAGTGGGTAGCTCTGTTGTCGACTCAGCAGTTAAATTCAATTCTCGGCCATGGGCAGTCGACTGAGTTATCGGCGGTTTTTCTGTAGTGGATGAGACATTACTGATTACAAATGGTGGATATTTTTCAGTTGTAGAAAATACAGACGTCGTAACACTATCAAAAGAAGACGTTGAAAATATTTCTCCGTCGATAGGTGATATAGTAAATGATACGGTTGTGCTTTCCTTATATTCTGTAGTAGATAGTCCTTCTTCATATCTTGTCGTGGATAATATTCCATCTTCTGTTGGAATCGTTGCAATGTCTGTACTTGTCGCTGTTGGCGGAGAAGTAATTTCAATTGACGGAACACTTGAAACAATTGACGTACTAAAAACGTCACTGCTTGTTGAAGAATGCATTCCTTGTGACTCGATAGATAAAGTTGGTCCACTGATCGTTGACGTATAAATTGTCAATTCACTTGATGGCGTCGCTGATTCCGTTGTTTGATTCATCAAAAACGGCGGCATCATAGTTGATTCAACTGTTTCATTTTTTACAAATGGCGTCGTCACAGTCGACGACAATTCTGTCGTGTAAAATATTGAAGTTAGTTCGGTGGTTGTTTTTGGCACTTGAAGTGTTTTGTTTTCAGGAGATGTTGTTATCAGATCAGGTAAAGTTGTATCGTAAGAGAATTGACGTTCAGTCGTCGTAATAATCTCCAAAGGCGTTGTGGTATCTAATTGGATTGTAGTCGGGCGAATATAGGTACAGTCTAACGTACCGTTTGGCAGTATTAGGCATTCACATAAAACACCAGTTAAATCTGGTGGACACGAACACGAAAATGTGTCTACTCCATCAACGCACGTTCCACCATTCATACATCTGGAAAAATTGAAACAAACTTTTGATTAATTACCCGGCTAAAATTCTAACAAGACTCAAAAACGGTTTAGGATCAGCGGTGTTTCTTTCACATCGGATGCAATGTCAGCCGACTTCAGAAACAATAATTTAAAAGTAGTTTGACCCTGCAGGCCATCCCTGACACTTCCCGCTTTTTTCGAGTTCAAAACGCTCTAAAGTATATAAAATATAGCATGAAGTTTATTTTTTAGCTCTTCGAGCTCAAAAAAAAACACTTTTTACGAAATTTCCGTTTACGATATCTCGTAAAAAACTGAAAAATTGATGCGGTTTGCGGCAATCGACGCAGTTTTTTAACCTAAGAAAGTAATTTATTACAAAAAAATTGATATGATAAAAATTTTACGACCCATTTAAAAAAAAACATTTTCTTACAGATTTTCTGTTCACGATATCTCATGAACAAATGAACCAATTTTGATGCGGTTTGCGGAAATCGACGCAGTTTTTTTTAACCTAAGAAAGTAATTTATTACAAGAAAATCGATCTGACAAGAATTTTAAGAATAATTAAAAAACACACTTTTTGACGAATTTTTAGTTCACGATATCTCTTGAATAAATAAACCGATTTTGATGCGGTTTGCGGCAATCGACGTAGTTTTTTCGAGGAGAAGAGCTGATTATATTTTGGAATTAATCAGTTTAGTAGCTTAGAAAATATTCCAAAAAAACATATTTTTAAAAATTTTTGAAACTTGTATTTTTGAGATTTTTCAAACTCTATTGGGCCGAACACTCCGTTCAAAAGTAATAAGACGTTTACATACACACATTATACAATATACACACATAAGAGCCCTACAGACATCATCGCCAAAATAGTCAGAATAGCTTCCTAGGACCATAAAATAATTTTCCGATTTTTTTAAAAATCATTGACTTTTATAGCGGGAAGTTAAAAATCAAATACCAGGATTTATAATGTATCTGTCTAGATTGAAAAGAGAAGCCAAATCAGATTATTTTCAGATATTCACCTCAAATAAATGACTAAACTTATCTTTTTCATTGAATACATAGAACTCTAAACATTTTATTATAACAGGTGTTGTCTTTTTTTCAGTTGACCCTAATATTTGCTTACCTTGGTCCTAACTGGCATTCATCGTATTGAAACTGACAACGTTCGCCATGAAAATCTGGCACGCAATAACAAACGCTTGTTTCATCTTCCATAAGGCATATTGCATCATTTTTACATGGATTGTCTTCACAGATTAAAATATCGTCCTCGCAGTCCTTTCCGGTGAAACCTAGGTACATATTGAAATATATTTAAGTACCTGATGACGTGTAGGTATATACCATTTAAGGTCTGCATACGAATAAGTATCTTATCTTATTAACAACATTACAATGGATCCATAAACAAAACAAAGTTAAAACGGGATAAAAATAATGATTTTACCGAAATGGCAGGCGCATGCATAGTCCGCAATAAGATCAATGCAAGCTGCTCCGTTACTGCAAGGCGACGAGGCACATTCGTTTATTTCAATTTCGCATATTTTCCCTGTCCAACCTAAAAGCAGCAAACTGATAAGTGACTATAACCCAAAATCGTCAATTGCTTGAAAGAATATTAATTATATTTTTTCACAAAGCCAGTGAGGGGGGTCGCAGAACTGAATCTTAAGAAGCAAACTTTTTGACTTTGGGGTGGTTCGCCAAACAAAATTCAAAGGATGAATCCTCACCTCTAAGGAAATTCTGACTACGTGACTGTCAATAGGTGTACTTTTACTTAGACACCAATGAGTAAGGCATCTATACTGCGACTCTGAAATAGTAGAGGGTGATTCATCTTATAGTAGGTACGGTTCCCTTAATGGAGCGGCCAAAATGTGTCGCTTATATCATATTGTGAACGTGTAAGTGTATGAATCTGTCTAGAATATCTGAACTGAACTACGGAATCAATGAACCATTAACCCCTTCGGACCTGAATTTTATATTTTTGAAACATAAAATATTTTTTAGGGTGTTGGGCTTATTTAGGGTGTACTTAAGGTATATTCAGTGAAAAACTAAATTTAACATTTACATAATTTTTGAAAGTCATATGTCCATTGTAATGGACAACAGGTCAAAAAAAAATATTTTTACGGTAATCACTAGCAAAGGATGTTTAATTACTTTTATAATTAGTTAACATCATAAAATTAAAATAAATATCCGCACAAGAAAAATTGATTACATCATGAAAATGCGTAAGTAATACATAATCAGAATGTAAGTACACTTTTACCAGCTTTGCGTGAATTCATGACTGAGGTCAATACTTGACTCGATATTTCTACCCACACACATAGTATTTCTTTGTTTTGTTTGGCGTGTCTACATCTCAGATAAGCCCCAAGCACAGTGAAATGTTTATATTTGATATTTAATTACACTGACTTAAATTACACGTGTTAGAATGTTTTCATTGAAATGATCGCCAGGACCGAATGGGTTAATCGAGACTGCATGCGTGATTGACAAATCATCAAATCCCATCATACATCAATGATGTTAATGAACTTTGTTGTCGAGCGTATATAACCAGCAATACCTAACCGGCTTGTTGTAATAATTCTAAGCGGTTTTTAATTGACAATGCATTTTGACCCGATCGATATCTTGGTTAAATTCTTATTTTAGAAAAACCAACGAGAGGAGCGCAATATTTACCCGGTCTACATTTGCACGTAAAAGTCACGCCGGGTCCTTCGACGCAGAGTCCGCCGTTGTAGCAGCGCGTCTCTTCGGTCGAGTTGCAAACGGCGACGTCCACCTCGCAAAAGGTGCCTGAGTAACCCGGGAGGCAGTGACAAACGTACCCGTTGTCGGCGTCGATGCAAGTTCCATTGTTATGGCATGGATTCGATTCACATTCATCGTAATTAACTTCACAATCGTCGCCTATAACGCAATTCATTTATACGAGTTCAGTACTATCGTAGTATGTGTAAACATCTTGAATAAAATGCCTGCAACTGCTCAACTATAAACAACATCCCTCGCGACTCGTAAAATCTTAAGTAGGGGTTACACGACACTAGTTTAACTGGATCTAGTGACTGAGTCCAATAGCTGAATTGAGAGTGTTTCGCCTACAGAAAAAAGCTTTACGTATTCTATCCAAATGCGCCTAATAATGCTCATTGCAAACAATTTTTCATACAATATCGAATAATGACATTAGCTTCTCTATATATCTACGAAAATCTTATATATTTAAAGAAAATTTACATCATTTTCAATCTACTGAGCAAATTCATTCTTATAATGTCAGGAGCAACACAAACATCAGAATACCTTTATACAAATTAAAAGATTCACAGATTCACAGATTCACAGACAAAGCGAGTACATATAGGCGCTTTAGCTTACGCTATTCGCGCCTAAAAAGCAAAGAAATGGAGCAAATTATTGGTCCATAAAATTTTTTAATCAATTACCGGATAGAGTTAAAAAACTGCCAATTACTGTCTATAAAAATAAAATAAAAAATGTATTAATTGAGAAATGCTTATACAATTTTCAAGAATTTTTTGGAATAAATTCAAATGCTTTCCTGTGAGGATATATCTAATATATATAGGTACCTATATCTTTGACACTATTTTTGTATATTGCCTATACATAAATAAAGACTTAGGTATTATTATTATTATTAATTGTAATGTCGGCCTCGTTTACAAAATTTCAGTCACAATACAAACGTAATCACTTGAATGCTATTTGCTATTTTGTTATTGCGTTGATTTCAAGTAAAAATTAGGGATGGGGTTGAGGGAGTACCTAATGTCTATTAACTTATCCGGGATGCGTCGTTAATTGACAATGCTGAACTGGAATGATGTTGCGTCCAAGGGCCATCTAATGCTAAACTGGATCACTGGACTCTAAAAGTTACTGGAATCGTATAAAAGTCGCTTGTTCCAGCCTCAGATATATTTTTCTTTTTTTTGGGTGTAAATACGTTTACATATCAATACGGGACTATTATGAATTTTCCCCCTTCCTTACGGAATATATTTACAGTCAAATTTTTCAGTTCATTGTTCGAGATCATTTATCTCGTTGATAATGAAATGAGAACAGGATGACAGTTGTTTTATAAATAAAAACCAGCTTGGTTTTGAAATTTATGTTTATAAAAACTGACCAATAAATCCTTCGGCACATGTGCAATTGTAGGCAGCGATACCATCTATACAAGTTCCCCCGTTTTGACATGGTGACGACCAGCATTCGTTCCAATTGGTTTGGCACTGTATTCCTGTGTAACCGTCAATGCAGTAACAGGAGTACGTGCTGAAATAATTTATGGGGAATTATAAAACGGTCGAATAAAAAAACAAATTTGGTGACTGATGATGAGATTCTGTTTTAATAACTTGAGATATTAAAATAATAGTTGGGTGACTAAATTACTAAGTGAGCGACTAAATTTCTAAGTGAGCGACTAGAATGCCTTCGGTAATTTTGAAGCAGATATCTTCTTTTGTTTTTACTTTTTATTTTTTCACTTTGAGACTACAACTTAAAACTCACATTTTCATGAAGATTGAAAACCACCGTTTTTTTGATAAAGGGGTATGCCAATTGTCTCGCAGTGAAACGCGATGGAGCAAAGGTGGAGTTTTTAAAAAAATAATTACGGGGTGAACGATAAACGGGTATGCGAATTGTAATTCCGGGGTGAACGATAAAGGGGTATGCGAATTGTCTCGCAGTGAAACGGGAAGGGTCAAATGTTGAGTTTTTAAAAAAAACAATTCCGGGGTAAACGATAACGGGGTATACGAATTAAATAGTTATAATTGTTTGAATAGAACTGCGTTTTCTAAAAAATGTATATTTAATTGACAGTCAATTAAATATATATTTTTTAAAAACGCAGTTCTATTCAGTCGCTCACTTAGTAATTTAGTCGCTCACTTAGTAATTTAGTCATCCAACTATTATTTTCTCATCACGCGCAGTCAGTCGCTGCTCACTTAGTAATACAGTAACCCAAATTGATTATTTTTGTCACCCAAAATTGTAATTTACAGTCGCTAGTTTAAATACTACCCATAATTTATTAACTAAATGTTTACGTGATTTGAAAAAATATAATTATACAAAATCATTGAGGTAGTTGTTTTATATGGTGATATCATATAGGTATAACAATGAATAATACCTACTAATCATTAATGTAATCAACATGATTAAATTCCTATACCTCATCTTTTTCATTGAAATAGTGAAACATAATAATGTTGAACGAATATCGTCATAATATTTTTTAGAAGGATTATATATAAGAAAAAATGTAAATGCCACTGTGGGGACTTGAACCCGAAACGACCAATTTTGCGTTGGCTGAGTTTCGTTACTCCAGAGTGTCAACAACAGATGACAATTGATTTCGCTTATAATATCTAGCACATTGTACCTCTGAATTCACAAACTGCGAAGAGCTAATGTTTTGATTATTAATGATTAGTGATTAATTATTAATATTACTCATTGTTATAAACAATAATACCGTAAACGAAAATTTCTCATTGTCATTTAAGTTTGATATCAAATAGCTTCACGTGGCGTAACGAAATCTATTTTTTTTTGTTGGGACAAGCATATACTTACCTGTTGATATCATCCATACAGATTCCATATATACACGGATTACTGAGACACGCAAATCCTGCAAATCCAAGCTTGAACACCAGCCAGGTGGCACACAGCGCCACCAGCATTCGGCTACCGTCGGGAATCATCGGGCATGTTCGCTTCAGGAATTACTTCCTCGCTTCCTGAAATTGTACCAGGTTTTGTCTATTTACTCAAAGCCAACAAAGAGTGCAAAAAATATATTTCCGTCTCTTTTGTCGAAGTAACTCCCTGGTATGTATATTAACATGGAATAATCTCTTTTTATCAAATGTTCTATGTCTTTATCTAATAAGGACCAAGGAACTGTTGTCACAAAAAAGGACTAAGTGATTGCATAATAAATATAGACAGGGTTGAAAACTTTTCAAACTTCGTGTATTTGGCATAACTTAAGGCCACTGCACACGAAGCTGGTTTTGTCACTAGATTCCTTGCTGGATTTAACTGCTAGTTTTTAAGCGTTAGTTTTCGTGATGGCTTTTATGTGTTCGCTTCACACGATGCATGTATTAAAGCTTGCTTTGTAGATTGGTTTGGTACGCGCGCAGTAATAGTTCGAATGTTAAAAAAATGAGCGTTAATTGTCTCTGAACGTAACACACGCTATGACGCCGTGTTTTGTTTGTGGGCGTTTGACCATGTCGCCCACGTTTCCTGATTGGTTCTTGCGCAATACAAGCAGGGAAACAATCACGAAAAATAGCCCCGGTTCTAATTTTGAAGTTCAACTTGTGACCACGCACGCGAGCCCGCAGTGACGTCATTTCCATCCTCGTAACCAGCCCGCCGGCCAACACAAGTCCTAGCAGTGATTTTAGCGGAAAAACAAGCCTCGTGTGCAGCGGCCTTTAGACTAACAAAGATAACATTTATCCTGTGCAATGTTTCCAGTGTATAGAGTGTAGGTTTAACAAAGCGCGTCATTGCGCCTCTGGGGCTGTCTGTCTGCCCTTTGTGCAGAGACAGTTTTCCATTCACATGAATATAATATTCCAGCTAGATAAGAACGATAATGATGGCGACTATAAACATGCGAGAGCTGCAACTCATACAAAATACATGCAGATCCAGTGAAGCTTTAACAGTACAATCCTTAGGCCAGCCCGGCCAGCCATACACGGCCTGTCAAAATGGATCCATATTCTGTTTGGTTGCAGAAAGCATTTCCAAAAATTTTTTATTTGCGTTTTAGTTTAAATACCAAAATCGAAATTTTTTGAAAAATCGAATTAAGTGACTTGGTAACCTACTTTCGGCCACGCAGATGAGATTTCAACGGAAGTCTACTGTAGATATTTGGGTGTAGCAAAGGAACATAGCACAACATAGATAACTGATCGAATAGCATGTGTAGAGTACATTAGTTTGTTATATTTACATTTCATACGCGTTTTTTGATATCGCCGGAGGGAAACACACCCGTGCCGAGGTAAACGCAACTCAAACTAAACATGTCGGAAAATGCATTTCCATCGCTGCGTTGGTATATTCATCTGCCTGTTACGAGTTTATTGAAGTTTATTTCCATATGCATATTTTAATATTTTATATACGGAAAATAGGTCTGTTTATTTATATATAGGTATGTCACGCAAATTATATATATTCTTCCATATAGTTGTAGATAAACACATGATAGAAAGCTGCATCCATACTATGCCGCTGTATGTCAAATGAAATTTGGCAAAGCAGAAAATGATGTAGACGTAGCCATTGACAATTTGCAAATTCGTGCTAACCGACATGCCAAACACAGTCGAGTTGATTTCCCTTAGTTCCTGTCAGATCACTAAACGATAACCGATATTTATTAATGAAAAACATAGGTATTTATCTCGAAAAAATCAAACGATAATGACTGACTACAACACCGACTTGTTTATTACGTTGTCAGTCAGTCAGTCAGTATTGAAATAAGGGAATGAATTTTCAAAAATCCTTTCTTAGTGCTCATATACGTCTGTGCAAAATTTCACGCATTTAGATCCACCGGTTTAGGCTGTGCGTTGTGCATCAGTTCAGTGCTAAAGTTTTAACTAAGTAGATTAACCCCCTTAGGAGATGAATTTTCAAAAAGCTTTTCTTAGTGCTCACCTACGTTATATAAAGAACTCCTATGCAAAATTTCATGCATTTAGATCCATCGGTTTAGGCTGTGCATTGTGCCTTTAGAGTTTAGGTAATTAAGAAATTATAAAAAAAGTAAGTTTTATCAACAAAACGTAAATATCAGAAATTTGCTATCCGGCACCCAGAAGCAGTTAGGAGGTATTTATAGCGAATAGAACAAGATGACTATAAAACTAGTTGCATAATAGGACTGTTCATAGGCGGTACGCACGGGGGTTACCAGGAATGTCATAGAAATTAAACTCGGCACTTGTAAATTTTTGGCAATGCATTTAGCTAGAAGTAAAACTTCTTGGGTTGTAGCGTTTGTTGACGATTTTAATATTTCAGGATTATGAAATGGTGATGTGGAATTTGTTGGCTGACTAGAGAAGCACACTGTGAATGAGTGCGTATGGACGTAGAAAAGAAACCATTTTTCGACTCTTTCCTTTCAACTGCCGGTTAAAGTCGGAGAAGGGGAAGCGTTTCACTTTTAGTTTGATCCAAACTTTGCTCTACCGCGCCTAAAGAAGTTTCACTTAAAAAATGATCATATAGGCATATTGATGAATTCGTGTTTCAATAAGTTTTCATTGGACACCCTGAAAGTTACCCTTGAAAGCAGATTTTTTATTATATCAATTTACCCCCTGAAATTAAGTCCCAGAATAGTTTTACACTTTGCGTCTGTATTTGGGACTCTATCTTTGTGCCAAAAAGACATTTAATAGGTAAAAAACAGTCTATTTAAGTAATTTGTTCTCTTCTCAGTTAAAATAAGTCAGTTAAACAAAGAACAAAAAAAAAAACGAAGAAAGGGGGTAAATCAGTGCACAATGTTAAAACCATGAGACAATAACTTTTTTATACTTACATTAATTTAGAATACTTAAACAAAAAATGTTTGCAAAATTTTATGCGTCGATTTTTTTTATTATTATAATTCTTGTTCTTTAGAATTAACAAGTTTATATAAAAAACGGAACATTATTCCTTCTCGATTATGTAGCCCTTAATTGCACTTTTTTGTTGCTGTCAGTGGCACAAAGGAAAATTATATAATTCGTTCTAATTTTCAAATAGGCGTTTTCTAATAAAAAGTAATGAAATAAAGCCACTCCCACCAAATATTGCCGTCTATAATGACAATGCAGTGTCTCAAAAACTTTCTTATTTTCAGTTCTGAACCTCATGGATTTTTCTTTGAACAGGCAATAATTGATAGATTTTGTCTAAAATCGTTTTAAAAGGTGTATACCCACGGTAATATGATTAGCATTGGTGGGGGTAAGACGCCTGTACCGGGAAAGCAAAGTAAAACAAATGAATTTTAGTGCAAAAAGATAAAAGTTTAAAAAACGGAGTAAGCCAAAGAGAATGCGTTACAAATTTAAAAGTTGTTCATTTGTTATTTATCGCCTGTTCTTAATCTTTCCACAAAAATCCAAATCACAGCGGCACTCTTATGATTACCCCCACTCTGCCACAGTGTCTAGGTCTGTTAATACGACCGTGATCTAAAGTTATTTGTCTTAATAAATGTCAAATTTAGAACGCTTACTATTTGCCGAAAGCTTGGTATATTTGCCCAATGTATACTATTTGCAGTTAGAACTATTAAACTTAACATTTCCGTTTGGATATATTTTTGTTTTGTTTTGCAGAATTGTCCCAAACACCTGTCAATAATCTTAAAATTGAAGCACAATTTTCTTTCTCTATAATAAAAAAGTGCTTTGTCAAGGCCATAGGGGCCCCATTATCCGCTAATGTGCCCAGTGCCTTCAATAGGTCAAGCGGCCCTGTATACAGGTCAAACGGCTGAGCGGATGCAATAGAATTTCGTTTGATGTGCAATTATGAAAAGCTCTATTGTTTCAGGGGAGAATCGGCGCATGCGCAGAAGAGATCTGCACTACAACTTAGCGTTTTCAGTTATAATGGTATATTTTTCAAATGGGCTTAAAATCCTATTTATTTTCCAAGAAAGTTTTGTAAAACATGTTTCTTCTATAAACTTTATAGTTTCCGAAATATATCAAGTATCTTTAATTTACTGAGTCAAGTGGCTTGATAAATGTCACTTAATTTCGATTTAGTTTACAAAACAACTTTGTAGACACCCGTACACGTCATATTAAACTGGAAAATGAAATATTAGAAACTGCGTTGTGACAGGTACTAAAGTGTATTAATATTGACAGGTTATGAACCAGGAAAAGGTGATAAATTATATAAGTTTAATATCCGAACTATGTACGGTTTTTACAATATGTAGAAACTCGCAAAATATTATGGTAATATTGTTGGGGATGTGTCTTTGTTTACACACAACAATACGTGGAATAGAAATAGAAAATTGCCTCTGTACACAAGTAAAACTTGTATAGATATTAACAAGACAAATGACAATAACTAAATAAAGAAAAATAAATCGTGGACCCGATATCAGTTAATTTTATGCGATATGTATTTGCTTTTAGTTTGTGAATTCATTTCAATTTTAGTAGGTAGTTATTATGTATTAGTAAATCGAAAAAAAGTATTTCTTCATGTTTTTTATAAGTATTGAGTATGATTTTTGTGTTGTATTTCGATGTTTTTGTGAAATTAAAAAAAACCGGCCAAGTGCGAGTCGGACTCGCGCACCGAGGGTTCCGCAGAAACTTCTAGGTATGTAAATAGTTCGTTCATCATGGGAATCGAGTCGAAGATTTTTCCCGATTAGCGATTGGAAAACTGTTGTCCCCATAAATCGACAAACGTCGCGCTGTCAGTTTGCCAGCTAAGCGTGTAACAACGGCGTAGATATTTTTTTTCTGAGGGGGGTAAAGCAAAAAAATCAATATTTTTTACATGAATGACCTTTTTTTCAAAATATTTTGTCACGTGCGCAGATTTGGAGAGCAAAAAAAAAGGTCCTTTCATTTCCGCAACAAAAAGGTCTTTTTTCGTCTGTTGTGGCTGGGTGCCTGCGCTGTGGTCCTGATGAATCCTGGGGGGGGGGTAATTACCCCCTGTACCCCCCCATATTTACGCTCTTGGCGTGTAATTGCAATTAGTGAACTCCTGAACTGTGTTATACCTTGTAGCTATATCTGATAACACAGTTGTCGTACCGTGTTGTATGCGAGAGTTCTCATATTGTGCTGTACTAGCACACCGGTAGTGGACGCTTGTTTTGTATTAGAATTGTTACTGTGTACCTACTACCTACGTGTGTAGCATGTTGTTGCGGTTTAAAAACAATTTTTTTTGTGATGTAACTACACGATTTTCGGATTTTTCCGTTCATTGTGCTATAGACATTGCTTTTTGCCAAATTTCATGATTCTAGGTCAACGGGAAGTATCCTATAGGTATAGGTTTTGATTCCCAAGAGTCTTGACAGAGACGGACAGCAAAGTAATCCTATAAGGGTTCCTTTTTTTCTTTCGATGTACGGAACACTAAAAATCAATAAATTTTACCGTAGCTACCTATGCTTCTTAGATTATATTTTCAGAAGAAAAGCAAAAAAAAATTACTTCTAAATTGAAAAATTTGAAATTGTAATGATATATACCTACTTCAAATAAATAAAATTGTCGACCAATTTTTCTCAGATCAATATATTGAGTTCTATTCAGACGTTAATCAAAGATTTTGATATACCTACTTGTTGATGTCTAGTAAAACAAAAGCAACTCATCATTGTTAACCGCTCATTTGTTTTAAAATAGAAAACAAATGAATTGCCATTCACACGCAAATTTCTTAAGACGCGCATTTATAATATGAATGATGTACCTTTGTAACCTCAATTTTCTCTTTCCATAAACTTTAAAATAAGTCTTTAAATACTATAATGAATGAATTGTACCTACAGTGCGGTGTAAGTGTGATCTAAGAGTAGGTCGGAAGTCCGGTGTTTATTCAAACAATATAATATTGTAATTGCACCACAATAATAAAAGAAATGGATGAGCAAACTTAACAAACGAAATTTAAAAACACAATATACAGAAGACAATATTTAATTCGAAGTTGTTGTGTCCATATTAAATACAATAAATTATAAAGATAGTAGGAAAGTGGACAAAATGATGAAATCATTATACCGCTGAATTAATGATTGGTATAATGATTTCATTATTTTGTCCACTTTCCTACTATGTTCATAATTTACAATATTTAATTTTATACAAAATTTCGATTCGACGATACCTTTCTTGGTAAAAAGTCTCTCTCTTTCTCTCTCTCAGTCATCAAAAATTATTAGGCGACAATTTCAAATACTAATTATCTTTTACCTCAATACCATGATTTTATTGTGATTGTAATTAAACATTTTTTATTTTCAAATTGTACCTATCTTTATTTTATTTTATTATATCTATATATTTTTTTTATTTTGTCTTTTTAATGTAATTATATTGATATTTTTAAAAACAAGTGTACTGTTTTTGGTAGAGGGTGGACGAGATGGCTATATTGGCTTGTCCGTACCCCAATAAAGAATTATTATTCAATAAATAAAATTATCGACCAATTTTTCAGACAATATATTAACAAAAAATATAATTAATACATTAACGTTTCGATCCGGATTTGGATCTTCTTCAGAACGGATCTAAAAAATATAAAAAATAATTAATAATTAATTTCTAATTCGCTTTATGTAAAATTCTTTCAAAATATTTAATTAGTATCAAAATATTGTTATTATTTTTTCAATATTTTGATACTAATTAAATATTTTGAAATAATTTTACATAAAGCGAATTAGAAATTAATTATTAATTATTTTTTATATTTTTTAGATCCGTTCTGAAGAAGATCCAAATCCGGATCGAAACGTTAATGTATTAATTATATTTTTTGTTAATATATTATCTGAAAAATTGGTCGATAATTTTATTTATTGAAGAGTTCTAACCAGACGTTAATCAAAGATTTGAAGAATTATTATTATTATTATTATTATTGTTATTATTATTATTATTATTATTGTTATTATTATTATTATTATTATTATTATTATCTCATAAATTATATATACTATCCAATATTTTATACTAATTTTTATTTCTAAAATGAGTGTCTCTAAACAATTGTTGTAGCCCTCGTAAAAAAACGTAGCACAAATCTGTATTTTCAACATTTCTACAATGTATTTTTTGACTTGAGGTTATGAGAATTCACAAAAGATCTTTTAGGTCGCAGTGTTTGTGAGATATTAAGTGTCTTATCACCGTATGTAAATCTAACGTAAATCAGGGATATCAGACTGATTTTTCTAAAGTGATAGCCTCTAAATTAAAAACTAAAACACATACTAAATTTTAGTGTAAATCAATTTGCATATAAAGGTAATAAAAACAGTAAATTATCTTGAGCTTGAGGATCCAGACACCTGAGGTCCCTTGTTTTTGATAAGCGCATTGATATCAGGTATCTTTATAGAATCCCCTCTGGATAGATTCTGGTCGCAGGACGTATCGAGATGCTTGAGGGCCGGATGCGACCCGCGGGCCGTATTTTTAACATCACTGATGTAAATGAATAAAATGAGGTCACTAAAATGCCGTTCACTATTTTTGTTTCATTTTACGCAGCCCTAGGAATAAGACAATATATAACAATGGTATCATTACTGTTAAATTTTGTTATTGTGAACGTTTTATTATTTTTGTCTATAGGTCATGGTTAGTTCTCATGTTGATGCTCAACTTTTTAAATTTAATAATTTCTTTCTTTCGCTCACGACTTGGCACAGTTTTTTTATTTACCAATTCACATGTTTATTTAAATTTCAAATCGTCTAAGAAGAATAAAAATGTAAGCTTTGTTCATTCAGTAGATTTTTTCCTATTTCAAATAGGTTTATTATAAAAGTAAGTGATTTTAGCCCCCCCCCTCCAGTGTTAATTGAGAGCACACAAGGCTGGTTTTGCTGCTAGAAACACTGCTGGGTCTTGGGCTGGCTGCCGTGCGAGTTACGAATGACGTCACTGCGGACTCGCCTGCGAGGTGACAAGATGGATTTCAAAATTAGAACCGGTGTTATTTTTACTGCTTGTTTGTCTGATTGTTTTGAGCAAGAACTAATCAGGAAACAGTATCTTGTCACGTGGACATGGACAAACGCCCACAAACAAACAATGCGCCATAGTGTGCGTTCTGTTCAGAGACAATAAACGTCCACTTTTGTTAACATTCAAACTATCACTGCGCGCACACCAAACCCATCTAAAAAGCATGCATCGTGTGAAGCGAACACATAAAAGCTATCACAAAAACCAGCGCTTGATAACAAGCCGTTAAATCTAGCAAGGAATCTAGCGGCAAAACCAGCCTCGTGTGCAGCGGCCTTTATACTGTTTTCAACCGTAACAGGTGTCTCTTATATTCCGTGATGGACAGTCAAATTGAGTCAGTGTTTTTTCCTCAACAAAACAAATTATAAAAAAATGCAACTCCAATTTTAATTTTAATTCTCAGTAAACGAGCATTGAAAGGGTTGTCTTTGCTCAAATATTAATTGTCTTGTGGTTAAAATTAAATTGTGCCTATCGCATTAATGATATTATTGAGAAAATCATCACGAAAATATTAATGTAAGCAATGAGTACACCAATCATAGTTTTTCTATCAAGATTTCGAGGTGTGTAATTAATCACAGTAATTGATAACTTTCTCTTTTTCTGCATATACTTAAATATAGTTATAGAACATGACCTCACATAGATAAAATTTAGAAAGAAACAATAATATTTGAATTACACCGAATTCTGCTTGTTTTAATCGACTTAAAAAAATATGTTATCAATTACACATCGTATGTAGGATGACCGATAATTGCTCGTATTCCTATGGGAAGAAGAAACTATGACTACAATGGCTAATGTATAAAGTAGTGTTGATCCAATAGAATGTTACGATGAAGGAAGGTTTTTGGTTTCGCTTAGTGGCCAATGTTTCGAAAAATTTATTTTCATCTTCAGGGCCTCAAGCTGGTCGAAATGCCCTGAAAATGAAAATAAATTTTTCGAAACGTTGGCCACTAGCAAAACATTGGTAAAGTTTTACTTCTGATCCTCAACCAAAAACCTTCCTTCATCGTACAATGGCTAATGATAATCATGATTATCATTAGCCATTGTAAAAATAATGCAGTAAATAAAAATCTTTCTCTCGGTTTATTAGTTTAAAACTATGATTATAATTTGGAATGATTTAACCTTATTACTTGGGGGTCGGAAATGCGTCATTTTTTTATGACAATGACACTTCTGTTAAGAATTTTTAATTTATTTTTCTTATTTATTGTTTTAACACACAACATAAATCTAACAGCAAATTTTGTGTTTTTTTAGCTTTAAGAAGGTTGGCTAATTAATAAGCTATCAGACCATGGAAAAATTCAGGCCAAAAAGTAAGAATATTTTTTTTTTCAATTTAACTCTAAAATTGAAATGTTTGTAAAAAAATAAACCGAAGTAGATTTTCTCGAAAATGACGCATTTCGATATCCAACCCTCAAGGGGGTTAGTCATAGTTTCGTCTCCCGAGAGGAATACGAGCAATTACTGGTCAGCCTGTATATATTCTTTTTTATGTTTGTTCAGCTAAAACTCATTGAGGGATTAACCGAGTTGAAGTAAAAAATAAAAAAAAAATATAATAAAATTCAACCTTCTTCAAAACAAGCCACTAAAAACGAACAAATGTATGAATAGTAGTAACAATGCCTTTATCTATATTTTATTGCCAGCATCTTGACTCACTTAGTTTGCTGGAAACACTACTTGGACTTCTGCTGGCCGGCAAGCTAGGTACGAGGCTGGAAATGACGTCACTGCGGGCTCGCCTGCTGCTCACAAGATAGACAGGGGCTATTTTTCGTGCTAGGTCCTCTGCTTGATCTCAGCAAGAACCAAACAGGAAACAGTGCCTTGTCACGTGAACGACATAAACAAACGCCCACAAACCAACATGGGGTCATTTTTCTCAGAGCCAGACAACAGACACGTTTTGCTCTGTGTTTATATTTGAACCGTCACTGCGCGCGCATCAGATCCAGCCACACTACAAGCTTGAAAAGACGTCTCGTGTGGAGCAAGTATATAAAATCAATTAAGAAAACCAGTGCCAGAAAACTAGTAGTCAAATCTAGCGGCAAATACAGCTCGTGTGCAGCGGCCTTTAGTTGCTTTGCAAATTCGTTTATTTAGCTCTTGCTTAGCAATTTATAACACCAAACGAGGAATCATTGTGATCTTAGCATATATATACTAATATATTGAGCTGAAGAGTTTGTTTGTTTGGTTGAACGCGCTCAGAAACTACTGGTTCGAATTGATTTTTTTTTTGTTGGACAGCACATTTATCGAGGAAGGCTGTAGGCTATATAATATCACGCTACGACCAATTGGAGCGGAACATCAATGAAAAATGTTGCAAGATGTATCTCAAAATTAGTCCGTTCGACATAATATATTATCAGGTGAAATGCCTTAACTAAACATTGCAATATTAGCGCGTCACGTTCACAAGCCCGGATAGCTCAGTCGGTAGAGCGTAAGACTCTTAATGCCAGGGTCTTGGGCTCAAGCCCCACGTCGGCGAATATATTTGTATTTGTTTTTATTTCTACATTGCTTTCTTCTAAGGCTTAGATTTCAATTTTTTGAAATTTTATTACGACTAATTAAAATTAAATAAATCTAATTTATAGCTCATATGAAAACTGTTACAACTATAGGTACCTATATAAAAATTATTTTCCTGCAGTGTTTTCAATTAAATATTTATTATACCTATTAAAAGAAATTTATTACTTAAAAAAAGTATAAATACTGCTTTCTAACGACAAAAACTTTTGAACCATAACTCCGATCATTATGAAGTTTGGACACAACATTCATCTCGGTAAACTAAGATGAATGTGCGTATTCATGTCCCTTCCTTCCCCATTCGTTCTTTTGCACCCGGGTGAAATCGGGCGGGACGGCTAGTTTTAAATAGTTCAAAGTATTCAATTAATATATGTAATATACATAAAATGAAAACAAAATTATATATTATAGCTTCAGGGCACTAAGAAAGTACTACGCCACTGTAGTTTATTTTTCAAACTGTAAAAAAGGCAATGCCTTAAGTAGTCTAGATAAAATGAGAACACAACAGAATGTAATACAAATAATATAGGTAATACAGGTACTTAAATAAATGTTGTTGAACAAGAGTGATACTTTCTGACATTTTATTTTGCAAACAAAAAGGTGCAATCTTAATGACACGCCAATAACTTACATGATTTTACACTCAGTGACGTCAGAGCGGTTAGACTCGGTTTGTGATTTCACTTTTATTAAACTCTTATTAGTTCAAACAACTATTTAATTAGTTTATAACTTGCAAATTAATAAGAAAAGCGAATGTTATTACCTAATACATGCGATATGTTTAAAACGTGACTGGAATCGAGTCAGAATTCATGAAATCTAAAAATACATCTTCATTGTGAACAATATACGGCCATGTTGAGGTTGTAATAATGGCACGATCACACCTATACATAGCTGATAATAATATATGTCGAGCACGGTCAATGAATAGCACTTAGCTTAATGAACCGTTTTAATGAATTAATTTTAGGGGTATGCGAGGACTCCAATAATCCAATAGGGACTTGAGAATAGCCGAGCGCGTAGCGATGCCGTTGTGTTATAATATAGCGTGTCTAATTTAGACATGGGAAAAGTCGTTACTATGTGATCACAGTGACTGATATTCCAGTCACACAAAAATCACAGTGAAAAATCATCGTGACTTTGTCACGTCGATCCCGACTGAGCAAAACTTGATCGGACGTTACGTCGGCTGCTCGGTTGGAGCGATCGTCGTGATTGCGGTGACATGGAATAACATACGTTACTTTACCTCTTGTCAGATCACAGTGATCATTTTAGACGACTGATCACGCCGAATGCCGCCCGACCGAGCAAACACTCAGTCGGACGTTATATCGGTGTTGGTCGGCTGCTCGGTTGTAGCGACCGTCGTGATTGCGGTGACATAGAACAACATGCGTTACTTTGGAACGTAGTTACCTCTTGTCAGATCAGTGATCATTTTAGAAGGCTAGTCACACCGAATGCACCCCGACCGAGCAAACACTCAGTCGGACGTTATATCGGCGTTGGTCGGCTGGAGCGACCGTCGTGATTGCGGTGACGTGGAACAACATACGTTATACTTTGGAACGTAGTTACTTCTTGTCAGATCACAGTGATCATTTTAGACGCCTGGACACAGTGTTTTTTTCATCGTGAAGTTATTATATACCAATTTATTTATTTTTAATAAAGATTGACTATTATACTATTACTATTTATTCCCCAACTATAGTTTCTATGGCTTCTCTATTACAAACCCCCAGTTTTAATTCGAGAAATTTATTATTAATTTCAAAATAAAGAAAATATGAATTGGTAGTAGTACGTATAACCTTTACGCGCGGTTGAAGTAAGACTTCTTTTAATTTGTTTTTACCCCTTTCATTTTTTTGGGAAATATTCACTTAGAAAAATAAAATTACTCGTGAAGTAAACTACGTTGGCTATGGTTTGCATCCGTAACTATGTTTCTTACAGATGCGTTTTGATGCCTTTATATAGCGGAATTAAACCGATCACAAGTTTCCGTCCGTAGTTATGTTTCACCTTTCGTTCAAGATGGTTTCAACAATGCCGTCATCTGTCAGTCGATGTCTTTAAATAGCGGAAACTGCGTAAATACGTAACTTCCGTCCGAATACTTCCGCCTGAAAAAAATATGTCTCGTCGAGTCTAAAGAAATTTTACTTTAAAAATCGTCGAATTAACGTGCAAAAATACCATGTTTACATACACCTCGTGCGTATAATGGTATTACGACTCGTGTGACTGTTAAACTCGGTGGGACTCGTTTAATTGTACAATTCGCCGTAATGTTACCTATTACGTCATAGTATAAGAGCCAGTGATCGGCTACCAGTATGTATTTGACCAGACCTGATTTTTTACACAGTGAGTCTCCTATACCTACCATACATGGAGTGTGGACTCACTAAGTCCGGAGTGGCCGCCGCGGCCCGTACTCAGGTGCGACAGGTACAAAATTTGACTAATTTTCAAAGTATTTGACCACGTCTGCCATTTGGAAATTTAATAATATATTATTATTGCTATTGAAAAATATTAATGGCAGACCATTATCGCGCGACAATCATAGTAGCAGACAGTTTTTTAAGTACTAAAAAATATGAAATTTTGAAAGGTATATTTTTCATCACGGATTATTATTCTATTTATTATTTCAAGCAAGTTTCGTAAATAAAATTTTTTTCTAAACTTTATAGTTCCGGAATTATTTAGAAAATTAAAAAAAAATCAGCTGCTCTTTTGTCTTGTAGATCTGTCAGAAATAAACTAGTTAAGCATGCTTTGATTAATGTTTACATGACGTGGAACATATTATGTAGGTGACCAAGACGACGAATAGCAAATATCATATTGAATACTAGCCATTACCCGCGTCACCTCACGCGATATCAGAAATGTTATTTTCTTTATTTTACTATATCAAATGTCAATATTTTTGAAGTTGGAAAGGTCCCGTCGCCCAATTGGTTGGAATTTTTTATTTGTTCCAAAACAAAAATAAAAAATGTCAACAGAATATAAAAAATTATTTATGCCTAGGTATACCTATAAACAATATTTTTATTCTCACTTGACACTTTTTAATTTTGTTTTGGAACAAATAAAAAATTCCAACCAATTGGGCGACGGGACCTTTCCAACTTCAAAAATATTGACATTTGATATAGTAAAATAAAGAAAATAACATTTCTGATATCGCGTGAGGTGACGCGGGTAATGGCTAGTATTCAATATGATATTTGCTATTCGTCGTCTTGGTCACCTACATAATATGTTCCACGTCATGTAAACATTAATCAAAGCATGCTTAACTAGTTTATTTCTGACAGATCTACAAGACAAAAGAGCAGCTGATTTTTTTTTAATTTTCTAAATAATTCCGGAACTATAAAGTTTAGAAAAAAATTTTATTTACGAAACTTGCTTGAAATAATAAATAGAATAATAATCCGTGATGAAAAATATACCTTTCAAAATTTCATATTTTTTAGTACTTAAAAAACTGTCTGCTACTATGATTGTCGCGCGATAATGGTCTGCCATTAATATTTTTCAATAGCAATAATAATATATTATTAAATTTCCAAATGGCAGACGTGGTCAAATACTTTGAAAATTAGTCAAATTTTGTACCTGTCGCACCTGAGTACGGGCCGCGGCGGCCACTCCGGACTTAGTGAGTCCACACTCCATGTATGGTAGGTATAGGAGACTCACTGTGTAAAAAATCAGGTCTGGTCAAATACATACTGGTAGCCGATCACTGGCTCTTATACTATCACTAGATCTACAATCCAATATTGCTGCATTCTGTATGATATGTACCTACTATGTATAGTATGTACTATCTGACCGTACACCAACACCCTAGTATATGCCAACACTGTAAGTATATTCAGTTGGCGTGTGAAACGTGGAAATAATGCAAAACTATTGATTATCCAATATATGGTACAACACTCTTTAACTCCGACTTTACTCTACTTTTAGTTAGTAGGACAATCCAAAATATAATTGCGAAAACTATGCTACTTAAAACTAAGAAATTCGAAAATAGTGTCTGTTAAAAAGATGTTACTTTGTGACGGGATATCTGCAGTATTTGCAATTTCGTTTGCTTGTGTTTTGTGTTCAGGATATTTTGTATGGATGAAAGCGGTTTCACAATTTTTGTATGATAACCTGAATGTCTGTAACGAGATTACTCGAAAATGTCTGGAGCTATTTGGATGACACTAAATGCACTATCGATATTAGTAACAGAACATTTATTATAAAAGATATATTTTTATCCTACAGCGATAGCTGTTCCTCTCAAAACTGAGTTTCATATGAACGAATTTGCGAGAAAAATGTAACTAATAATTAAATCTTTAACGTCTGATTAGAATAAATAAAATTATCGACCAATTTTTCAGACAATATATTAACAACAAAAAATATATATTATACATATATATTGTCTGAAAAATTGGTCGATAATTTTATTTATTGTAACTAATAATACTGCTTTTGTTTATTTTTAAGTGAAATCTCTCATAACTCGTGCCATTATATTTACGGCGGACTGTGTGTCTGTAATCTTTGTAATAAATCCATTTGGCCTTAAAATAGGTATATGAACGGTCGATACTGAAAGCTATAGTATCCTGAACATATAGTTGTAGTATCGTAAGCGAATGCTTTAAGCTAAAAACATTACCAAACTTTATAATTCTAAATATAATAATCCGTAGTTCATAGGTAATAAGGCCCATTTCTTAGGGCCTACGATGTTACCAGTACAGTAATATGTCCTTCCCTCATCTTTCGTTCGGGCATTTTAATTGTACCGTGAGTAAAGCGATCTTTGTCGGTTCCATGTATCGCTTAATTTTGAGGTTTAATCACTTAATTAAATTTTAGCTGGATTAAAATGACAACACAAAATATCCATGAGCACAGGTGGGATTAAAACAAACCTTATTGGATTTGGTTGTCGGTTAAATTGATCGAAAATAGTTTTATTTTATAATTTAAAGGTCACTAAGAAAAAAATGTCCACGGGCATATAGCCCTAAAACCAATAGATTTTTAGCTACAGATATATGTTTAGCGAGATTTTAGATATAGGAATATCCATTGAATTCACAAACATGTTCCATGTTCAACTTTTCTATATTTTTTTAGACATAAAAAAATAGTCGAAAACTATAGGTATAATGCTGGAAGGTGTTACACTGTATAAATTAATAATGTCATATTTGGATTCAGCGTATCCGAAGACATATTTCTAAAGCTTAGGATTTTTTAAGATTGTAAATTCAATGGATATCCCTATATCTAAAATCTCGCTAAACATATTATATTATGTAGTTAAAAATCTATTGGTTTTTAGGCTATGCTCCCGTGGACACTTTTCTTAGTGACTTTTAAACTATAAAATAAAATCATTTTCGATCAATCTAACCGAGAACCAAATCCTATAAGTTTTTTGCGGGGTCCTTTCAAGCCCAGAGCAGTCTGATACAGAAACTAGCACGCTAATCACTACACAAAACTGTCATCTAAATGAGAACCTATAGAGACCTTATTGTCTGAAGTCAAATAATGGCTCTTCTGTCGAATCGAATAAATTGCATAATGATTTGAAAAGCAATTTAATTCCATTCTCACAATTGAACAGGAAATAATTTAGATTTATGAGAACGATTTTGTGATAAATTGAAACCTTCAAATCATCCTCAATTAGTTTCTCATTGTCACGATAATGGCAAACCCCCCGCGTAAACCGATAAACTCTTAACAACCAAAGGGTTTCTAAGCGTACATATAATAATTGTTATTGCGTTCAACTGAAAGGGCGGCAAATTTTCAGAGCGGCAAAATTTGGAACGTGGGAAAAGTTTTTTTCGCGTTACAGAAAATTCTTCGAATAGTGTGATCATGTTGAAAACATTAATTTTTTTTCAGCCAGATGCGTCTGAAAATATCTTTCAATTGATGAGCAATAGTTTTGTTTGTCAATTTATGATTTTCAATGCAATTGTATACTGAACCTTTACCCCATTTTACCTCCCAGGGCGGCACTTAGAGTAAATTCGGCCCTGTTTGTTTGTGTGAACTATTGAGTTATTGACAAAAATGCTAAATATAAAAATTAGAATATTAGGAAAAATTATAATTTTTTCTCTTTACTATTTAAGCGATATATCGCTGTTAACCATTAACTGTTCAACTAAAATTTTAACGAAACCTTATTTATTTTGCTTATAATAGTCAAAATTTTAAAAACATTGTAGTTACTAAGTGTTTATTGACCTTACTTCATCGGCGCTTATGACAAGATTCTGATTTCGCGAACTCAATTTTTTTTGGTTGATATAACCATAATCGCATTGCTGATTGCGCCCCCGACACAGACCCCGGTTCTAACTGCTAGAAATACTAATTCAATTTCTTATTTATGTAAGTTGCAATTTGATGCAAAAACAACAGTTGAAATGTGAATAAACCTGACTATTTTTCTCGTTCACTGATTAATGTAACCGATTCGTTGGTGTGTGTGTGACTCACGTAGAAAACAATTGCTATAAATACCGATCTGTGTTCTCAATTATATATTTGCAGCGGTGCGAAAGTTAAACGGCACAACAATACATTTTCGAACTACAGTAGTTAAATCAAGCACATCCACCTACATTTGAAACAAAACACTATACATCAGCCAATTGAAACCGACGATAAAACAAAACCAATCGACTAAACAACTGCATGCAAACAAACGAATGTGAAAACAATCGAAGTGCGAATGTAACAATTAATACGTAGACAAACGTACCTTTAAAATTAAATTTATGTTCACTGTCACAGTTATAAGTTTTATTTTTTTTAATTGGTTCTTTCGCGGTTATTTTATTGTCGCATCGACATGACAGGTGCGTCAAGACCCCTAGAGTTACATGTGCAATGTATACGCTCTGAAATAGTCGAGTCGCGTTCTATATAGAACGTCGTAATATATTATGCATGTCGGCGTTATGGGGTATGTTGTGGTCGCGGGGTTGATACACCTGTGCTATGGGACTACGATGTTCAGTTTGTTTGCTTGACCCGCGCGCGCGATGGCGGCGCCGTAACCAGGACGACGCGTAAATAACATTCTGTACAGGTGAAAGAGCAGTAGAAGAATATTATAATCTATGTACTAGCTATCTGCGTGTGACTTCATGCTTATTTTTAGGCGATCCGTTACTTCATTTTCTGATTTGAAATTAGCTTTTAGTCAAATTATAGGGTCCAGTACGATAACACTATGCACCCAAATTTTGAATTTTTTTTTTTAAGTCATAGAAAACGCTAAAATTTGACGTTCAAAAAAAAAAAACTTTGCGGATAATTCACAAATTTCCTCAAAAATACGTGAAAAAAATGGAACTACTTTTCGTCTTTCACTGTCATTTTTTGAATCTAACCAATCAAAAATCACAAATACACGTCATAGCAACTGGTTTATCGTTCACCCCGGAATTGTTTTTTTAAATATTCCACATTTGCCCCTTCCCGTTTCACTGCGAGACAATTCGCATACCCCTTTATCAAAAAAAGCGATAGTTTTCAATCTCCATGAAAATGTGAGTTTTAAATTTAAAATTCGTTTTATAAATTAAAATTTCCAAATACGACTCTGCCCTGAACGTTCAATTGAATTTCATTCCAACCAATTGATATTTCTATCTTTGTTTATCATAGATACAGGTATATATAACTTTCTCTTTTCTTATCACTATATGAGACAAGATAGCGATCGCTATAGTAAATAATATACTCCAAATCAATTTACTATACCATATTAAATTTTTTTAAATTAATTTATAAAAATTAATTTTCCGCACTTAAAACGACCAATAACTCTGTTATATGTTATATAAAACAATAATTGTGAATTTCCAGTGGATATTTTGCATAGCAAGTTATCGTACTCTTACCCAAATTATATTTTCCATGAACGGCTTTATTTAAGGGGAGGGTAAGGTATTAAAAAAAAGATTTTTCTTTTCTTTTTTTATTCGATTTTCTGAATGAAGAACCTTTCAGAAATATTGTGTAAAAATTTGAGACGGATCTGAACAAAACTAACGAAGATACAGCAGTTTAAGCAACCGTGCCTCAAACATGACTCAACGCACCAGAAATTACTTGCCCGGTCCGAGCGCGCTATTGTTACCTGGAAGAAGGCAGAATTCGTCGGAGACAGGAGCAAAAAGATGCTTTAGACATTATGGATGATGACAACATCCTTTATGGACCTGGCATCGATGATTCTGTGTGAAGTAAGCCGATAAAACTCGCTTATGTGTTTTATTCTAAATTTTTTGGTGTTAAACTTTAAAACGTTTTTCCCACATCCCACGTTTTCAAAGTCGGTGCCCCTCATAGTTTCAAAACTACTGCACCGATTCTTTTGAAATTTTAAACACTACTTCTGTACATAATTTACGAGGTAACGCTGGAGAGTTTTTTTTTCAAATTTGTCAATATTTTTTATTTTATAATAACAAATTGTCCGATTTTTTTGCAAAAATTGCGTTTTTCACTTCAAAGTGTTCCCAAAAATTGAAAAATTGAAATTTCGAAAAACCCTTCCAGCGTTATCTGGGGAAAGCGATTATCTAACGACAAAAATTTCCTTTTTGATTTCAGATGATCCAGCACCGAGTTATGAGGGGCATCGCAATTCTACTTTTTTCTGAGGAGCTTCCAAATAATTGCTACCATTGCCGTATTTTTCAATATTACTACATGAAAATTTTACAAAATATTCTTCAAATGTTATACTTTGCTGTACCATTGGTTTTAATAAATAGATTTTAACTATGTTGGGGAAAAAAATTCACAAAAATGTGCCTTTTTTCTACGAATTAACCTTACCCTCCCCTTAAATCGTTGGAATGACCTCCATAAAACCTAACACTGTTGGATTTTTTAGCATTTTAAATGGCTTTACAATAAATGGAAACTTTACTGGGAGCACCATTTATAACAAGATTATGAACCACCTGAAAAGTCTGTCGGATTTACACCATAGAGATATTCTAGAGTACGCGAGTGAGCCGTGAAAGTGTCTGCAATTCAGAGAGAGAAAAGTTCCTTATCTCTGTGGTAACTAATGATACAAAACAATGCTGATTTGAGTAAACATATATCTGGTTTTCTGGATCCGCTGCAGCGTTCTCTCTCTCAACTGAGGACACTTTCACTTATGGCAAGCATACGAACTAGCGAACTCTAGTTACTTATATCTCTATGGTAAATGGTTTACACTGCTAGATATAAACCTTTCACTTAAACGTTTGCTATTTTAGAATCGTCCGTATTTCAAATGAATTAAGATCCAAACCAGTGGAGTTTGATGAACTCAAAGTACGAGGTAGGAGCGCAGTGATGTGTAATAAACAGTGGAGCGGAATAGGCGTTTAACCGAGAATACGTCATATAGGTTAACCGTTACGTAATATCATTCCAGCTAAAAGATCTCACAGTTTACCTATAACAAAAATATTAGGAGCACTGTGGTTTGAATCTAATAA
Source organism: Xanthostigma xanthostigma (assembly GCA_963575645.1). Taxonomy (NCBI): domain Eukaryota; kingdom Metazoa; phylum Arthropoda; class Insecta; order Raphidioptera; family Raphidiidae; genus Xanthostigma; species Xanthostigma xanthostigma. The sequence goes on from OY754468.1 coordinate 24,107,262, forward strand.
AAAATAGAGAATAGTTACTTCTTATCACAACAAGTTTATTAGTGGATGTACATTTCGAGAGCTATGCTCTCATCTTCAGCAATACACTAAACTTTAGTGTATTGCTGAAGATGAGAGCATAGCTCTCGAAATGTACATCCACTAATAAACTTGTTGTGGTAAGAAGTAACTATTCTCTATTTTTTGTTTACCTATACTTATGTTCTTTTAAATTTTGTACGTAGTGGTCAAAAATTACAGAAATTATATTGATACTTAAACATCTCATTAACACTCAAAAGGGGCTGTTCATTTATTACGTAAGACAATTTAAATCACTTTCTGACCCCCCTCCTCCCTAAAAAATAAGAGTTGGATGAACCCCCCCCTTCAATCTTACGTAAGATCAATATCTACCAAAATTGCAAAGAAAAAGTAGCATAAATATAAAAACGCACTTTGAAAATATAATTTTTGCTTACTTCTGCGATCTTACGTAAGAACAATCTAGACCCCCTCCCATTCTCATGTAAGAAAAAATAAGACATGTTCGGATCGCATCCCTCCCCAAATCATCTTACGTAATAAATGAGCAGTCCCAAAATATATTTATATTCAGGGTAGTTGTATCTAGGTGCACCGCACACGGGCGGCAATTAGGGCGGCAACAAACCACAGCAACTGCAACGTCGACCCTCGATGATTCACAATCCTAACTTATTAACGTAGGTTAGGTACTTAAAAAATCCCTTAAAAATTACGTTTATATACATGTGGCGGGAAATTCAAGCTCACAATTAGACCGTTAAAAAACCGTGATTATGCTAGAGCTATAGGGTCAACGTATCGTAACTACCTATATCCAGACCAATACTGGGTTGCAGAAAGGATTGTCAAAAAATTTGAAATGAGAAATATTTCTCCATATCAAAGCATACAAAGCATAGTAGAGTTTTAAATCGATTCTGCTCGAAAAATAATTGATCGATTGAAACGATATTTTTTTAAACTGTGTATATATTTAGCATCGTTTTCTCACTTCGAAACAACGTTTTTCTTCGTATTTTGATCAAAATTTAGATTGAAAAGCAGTCTTTCTCTATGTAGAACAATCATTCATTTATGTGTGAGTACAATCTAATGTTCTAGAATCTAGATGATAATTGATAGGAAGTTTGAATATGACACTATACTGCTCCGGATGTATTGACAATCCTTTCTACAACCCAGCATTAGTATCGTTAGTGTATAGGTCAAAGGTAAAAAATTCTATTTACATTTGAAGATAACCAAACATCATAAAAAAAACTGAAATTTAAATTGAACATTTATTTTTCCAAATTTGATAGAATCGGAAATCAAAACAAACAAATAGACCTGTGTTTTTCAATTTTTTTGCATGGCGCGACACCCTTAGTATGAAAAAATATTTTGGGACCCCCCACCCTCTACTGTTCCTAACCGGTACCTATAGTGTATTTAATTATATTACCAATATCAAATCCGTACATAAATTTTATTTATTTCGAGCGAGTTGATGTTTTCGTCAATGGTCCAAATAAAAAGCAAACAGAAAAATCCCCTAAATTTAGAAAACGATTTAATTATTAATATAGCAAAAACGGATCTGCGATAGGAGATATTGGTTAACGCAAAACAGGTGTCTCTAGTGTATTTTTTGAAAATTTTGTTAATTATTTGCGTTAGTCTACAATAAAGGTCCTTTGATTAACGTTTTCTTAATAAAAATACTTTTTTGAACTTTGTTTTTTTTTACTGAGGCTTCATGACCCTCCGCGACCTCCCAAAGGGTCGCGACCCTCACTCTGAAAAACATTGAAATAGACCACCAAAACAGATGACGTCTTAGACAATCTATAGCGTTGTCTTTGATATTGTTGTGGTTTTATGCCTCCCACTTGGTGCTTGGTGCTGAATGGTGCGGAGAAAAGATTGGTTCGTAGCGTATAGGTTCGAATCGATTCTGTGCGTACGAAATAAATCATTTGTAACCTAATCAATGCTTATTAATTTATTTATGTAATATGTGGTGAAATCCCGTTGCTTTTAGGAAAAAAAATATTTTTAGGTCACAGGTCATTTCAATACGTAGATTTCAAAGGGTGTATCAAAAAATTGTAAGACAATTTCTTTAAGCACGCATTAATAGACTTGATATGAAAAAATATATTCGCTATTTCCAGTATTCACTAGTTTTACAAATATATTCCATCTACGTATATAAAAACCTCGTGTCAGGATGTTCGTCCGCGCTAATCTCCGAAACCACTGAACCGATTTTAATGAAATTTTGTAAATGTGTCTTGCTTGGTCCAACTTACACTAAAGGATAGTTTTTATTAAATATTGTGTATACCAAATTACGGTGTTTTGTAAAAAAAAAACGATTTTAGTAACATCTAGTGACATCTGATAGAATTTGCTAAAAGCTTTTAGTTCAGAAGCAAACAAAAAAAACTGTTTTAGTACCAAGTAGCTACATCTGATAGAATTTGCTCAAAGCTATTGGTTCAGGCATTTCTGCGCTGTAGTCGTTTTCATTACTTTTTGCAGGATTTTCCGATAACACAAAATATATCTTTCGCACCCGGATGAAACTGAGAGGGACCGTTAGTATTTTTTTATAAACTTTTGTTGGTGAAAATGTATCGGTTTTGAGGAGAATTTTATCTTATTGTCCTTTATTCTAAGTTTGGGTGTTAATAATCCATCAAGTTTTATCAGAATCGATTCAACCGTTTTCAAGTTATATCGATACAGAGAGAAAACGATAATAATGAAATGATAATAATAATAATAGTCAGATGTATTTTATTAGTGTTCTGATCATAAAAGTCCTTAGACATATTTTGATCCAATGTGCCGTTTTATATCTTATATATGCATGTAGGTACTCCACTCAACTCATCGGTGATAATATTTCATTAACGGTACATCGGATCAAAAACTTTAAGAACTTTTCTGATCAGAATTGTTTTCTCTGTATCATAGTACTGTCTGTGGGCGGTCGACCTGAGATACCCTGTATATCTGCAGTCTGCACAGGGGCGAATTTGGTTGTGATACCGTCCTAGGCTCGCTCTGATATGCCGCCCTTCTTGTAATGTCAAAAAAACCCGTTTTGACTACTCTTTGTTGATATTTTGAATTACCGATACTCTTTGTTGATATTTTGAATTTTAGTGATTGTATACGTTTTTTTTAACAAAGTAATGATAGTCTTAAAATATTATCATTTATGAGTCGTAACAGTGAAAGAGAAAGCAATCGACGGAAAACTCGTTCAATTTTGATTTTTTAACTCCTTCCAAATTTTTTCCCCTTTTAACTTGTAGTCGCTTTTAAAATTTGAACCACCCTTAAATTTTGCCGCTTCTCAAATTGTGCCGCCCTAGGCCCGGGCCTAACCTTAAATCCACCTCTGCATCTGTAGCTGTACAGATTGGTTTGACTGTGCAAACGGCATGCAATTGAATAATGTAGAATTAATTATTTTTGTTAAATCAATAGATTCGTTCGCTCGATAATGTGATTTTTAATTACTTATAGTAAGATACCAAAATAGTAGGACTGAGTCATCGTTATAGTACGGTTCGCTTAATGGAGCGGCAAATGAATGAAACATTGAAAAGCATACCCGTCCCGCGTGTAAAAACTTGTGAAGTATATAAACGTATGACTTACTATGTATTTCTAGTTGTCAGCTATGATAAAAAGTTGTTAATTGGATTCTTATTCCGTTTACAACAATCATGATGAGTTACGGAAAGGATTGTCAAAAAATTTAATTTGACAGTGACCTTAGATTGTGATCATATAATTACGGTTTCCATAAATCAGGACCAGTCTAATGTCGCATTCAAATTCCCTGTCATCTAGAACATTAGATTGTACTCACTCAAAAACAAATGATTGTTCTACATAGAAATGAATAGTTTTTCAAGATACATTTTGATCAAAATGCGTATAAAACGTTGTTTCGAAGTGAAAACTATACAAAAAACGATGCTAAACACATGTATAGGTATATACAATTTAAGAAAAATATAGATTCAATTGATCAATTAATTATTTTTCGAACAAGATCGATTTAAAAGTCTATGTTCTTCATATGGAGAAATACGCAGTCTATTCAAAATCTAAGGTCATTGTCAAATCAGATTTTTTGACAATCCTTTCTGCATCAGTACCTATAGTAAATAGTTAGCATAGCAATCTATAGTAGAAAATTCGAATGTGTATCTATTATGGTTTAGGTATGTTGGGAACGGAGATTAGAGAGGAGACCCTCACTAAGTCGAGATTCTTAATGGAAATCTGCTCCAAATCGTTATTTCTGAAAAAAAAAAATTTCATAGAGCGCCCACGAAACGTGTAGACACTGCGCTACACTAAGACGAAGCTGATACAGGAAATACTCTGATATTATAATTCCCCTCGATTCTTGGAATCGTTCGTATTTTTTTATGCGATTCTTGTGATCTGCGGTTCAGAGCGAACGGCACACAGCCCCACTATTGTATAGGTGCGTACCTGTCACTGCTTCAATTCAGGTATTCTCACCTGTGGCCTCCACAATGTACCCAACTCTAGCAAGAACATAACCACAATCACTTCTATTTAGTAGCATGACTGAAGAGTTTTGGTGAATTGTGAAGTTTAGAATAAAATGTTATATCTACATAATATTATAAACAAAAGCTTGTGACGATGGTTGTATTTTTATCGTGATTTGTTTTTAAAAGAGCTAATAAACTATAAATGTTGTGAGTTGTTCTTGTGAGTGTACAGTTATGATTGCGAATGTAGGAGATTCCAAGTAATAGAAATAATTATACAGGTGAGACACATAGATTGTTAGATGCGCGCTCAGTTCAAAATATTTACTATTTATTCACTACTTTTTTGTGATTATAAAATATTTTAATTACCATTCCAACCCATAAGTGAGAAATTGTACTAGTTTAGGTCAAAAATCGCTTTTCAAAATTTTACAATATCTTTTCGTTTTGAGGTCCCCTGAATCCAAAAAACATATTTTTGGAAAAACTCTGTGCGTCTGTTTGTCTGTGAACATGATACAGGCCAAACGGATAAGCGGATTGAAACCAAATTTTGGGAGGATGTTTTGTATGCAAATATGAAGAGCCCTATTGTTTTGGGAAAAATCGGCGCATGCGCAGAAGAGACATATGCTATAACGGTGTTTTTTTAATATAATAATGGTATACTTTTCATAACGGCTTATAATTCGGTTTATTTTTTCAAGAAAGTTTCGTTCAAATTTTTTTTCCTTAAACTTTATAGTTTCGGAAATATTTTGAAGATAAAAAAAAATCTGCTGCTCTTTTGTTTTGTAGATCTGTCAGAAATAAACTAGTTAAGCATGCTTTGATTCAATTTTAGATGACGTGGAACATATTATGTAGGTAACCATGGCAACGAATAGCAAATATCATTTTGAATACTAGCTATTACCCGTGTCACCTTACGCGATATCAGAAATTAAAAAAAAATTCTTTATTATACTATATCAAATGTCAACATTTTTAAGTTAGAATGGTCCTGTCCCCCAATTGGCTGAAATTTCGTACTTTTCTTATAAAGAAATTAAAACCGTAAAATGTTTTTTTATTCTGACAAGAGAGCTGTTTGACTGAAAAATTAATTTAGTAGTTTTAAAATTCTATGTAAAATTCCTAGAAATTTAACCAATTGACTGAAAAATTGACATGGTAATACCTACAAGATGTCAGATTAAAACATTGAACGATTTTTCATCTCGTATAACCAGCGTCGCCCCTGGGATCAGTGGCGTAACTATACCACCTGAGGCCCGTAGCAAATTCATCAAATGGGGCCCTTCCTTAATATAAAAAAGCTTCACGTTGTAGTTTAATCCTTATAAATGTTAGGTTCCTTCTATCCTAATGGCCTCTCGGGCCAGGAGCCCCCTCAGACCAGGGGTCCGTGGCATTTTGCCCGTTTTGCCACCCTATTGTTACGCCACTGCCTGGGGTAGAAAGAGAGGAGCGGTCGCTCTAGACACCAGGAAGCAAGGGGCGCCAAAATGTCAAATGCGAAAAACTATTTCGATTCGAGCGAAAAATAATATTTTGATGGCGCCTTGACTGACTAATTCAAATATATAGCGGTAGGGACTTTGTTTGCTTAAAGAAGCAGGAGTGTCATAATTAGAGCTTCTTAATTTAATTTAAATTCAGTAAGTGTTAATTTACGCAATAAAAGGTGATTTTCGAAAAAGTTGGTAATTATTATTTAACACAGACGGAATTACAATAACCAAAAGGCGCTCAACCCTGATAATGAGATACGGTCGGCGCTGTGTATAACTTCCATCCGTGAATGAGTAAAGTGACTAGATTTCATTTTGATTCAACCGATCAGGTGAAGTGGGTAGGTTCTGTTCTAATTCGAGCGTGCGAAACAAATGGGATGACTTAATTATAGCGAGAAAAGCGTGTATGCCCTGCATTAACTCGAATAAAATGGAACAGATTTTAGGATATGTTCCATGTTTCATTACGGCTACGCTATCATAATAAGGAATCGTGGTCATTCACGAGCAACGATGGATAAAATACGACTCTTGCTATTACATTCTAAACGTAAAAAATGCGTAATCTAAATATACAGGGTGTCCCATTAAGAATGGGACATAGAACAACCGCAGATTCTCCAATTCAAAATAAAACGATTAAGCGAAATATGCTTAGATAAAATGTTACTCGCTCTACCGGTGGCGTACGGCAGGAGTAAGTAATGCTTGTACCCCTTCTAAATGTTACGCCGCTGTCTAAATTTTAATTTTGACTATAATTTTAATTTTTTTGATATTTTCTAAGTCAATAATGTACACTTGTTAGTTTTTTGTAAAGTCATTGGTTTTCGAGATATTCGCAGTTAAAGATAGATAGACATGTACTTTTTATTTGTATTATTATTAATAATATTCATTTTTACAATTTTGTCTTAAAAAAACTGCGAATATCTCGAAAATCAATGACTTTACAACAAACTAACAAGTGTACATTATTGACTTAGAAAATATCAAAAAAATTAAAATTATAGTCAAAATTAAAATTTAGACAGCGGCGTAACATTTAGAAGGGGTACAAGCTTTACTTACTCCTGCCGTACGCCACTGGTAGAGCGTACTGAACTAATGTTTTTATTGTTAGGTGCATTTTATGATATTTAACAAGTGTGCCGATTTGAGTAAAATTATACGGTGTATTAAAAAAATTATGGACATTAATAATTTTTCAGTTTTCAACTTCAACACCCCGTATTTCGGAAACGAGTAACATTTTATCTAAGCATATTTCGCTTAATCGTTTTATTTTGAATTGGAGAATCTGCGGTTGTTCTATGTCCCATTCTTAATGGGACATCCTGTATAAAAGGAAACCGTGACTGACTAGTGACTACTGATCTACAACGCATAGCTCAAACCACTGGACGGATTGGGCTGAAATTTGGCACACAGATATAGTTATTATGACGTAGGCATCCGCTAAGAACAGATTTTTGAAAAGTCAACCCCTAAAAGGGTGTAATGGGGGTTCAAAATTTGCATGCTATATATCTTATAGATGTAACAATTCGAAAATGCGCAGGATTACTCCTGTTAACAAATAAATAAACACCTGTCTCATGTTTTTTTTCAAAAACAACCCCTTCAGAGGGTGAAAAGAGGTAATTAGTCTAAATATCAAAGCATGGGTATCATTTTCAAGGTTTGTCAAGACGTTGATCACGTGAATTTCATCAATTTTTAAATTCTATGTCGAGGAAGATTAACTTTGCCAAATAATGGGAATACATCCGTGTTTCGTCTCAATCGCGTGCGATGCCGCGGGTAACGGCTAGTGTTATTTATTTCTGCGCCCGGGGGGCTGAATCAATACAAGGGGACGGTAGTATTCTCGATAGCTACCGGAAGACATTGGGAAAAAAAGGGTGGTGCAAACATAAATATAGTGTAAAGAATGTAGATAAAGAAAATGTTCAAAAATCGTTCGAACAATCTCATTGTTAAAAAATTGTTGTGTAAACTAAGGTTGAATTCTTTGTGATTACTTTACATTCCAAATAAACACACAAAATGCAAAATTATTTATAATTAGTGACCCGGTCCGACTTCGCACGAATGTGTAGTTTGACGCTGTTTTTTCACGTTGCAAAATTAGTCTCCACGAAAAGCGATTTTATTTTAACGCGATAATATATAGCCTATTCTGAAGGTCCATTCTAAATATTGGTGAAAAATATTTTGAAATCGGATGAGTAGTTTCGGAGATTACCCCCCGCATATATACAAACACATATTCGCATTCTCTCTTTATAATATTAGTATAGAATATAGATTAAACATCGATAATAACTTGAAATAAAAAGTTTTCTTGCGACTTCTCGGACCTCGGTATATATTTTTTTTAGTTAAGTATGCAGAGGTATCTATATCTACTGAAAGTTTTAAGTAGTGCAGAATTTAAGAACTAAGCCATATACTTACACTTATAAATATAAAATAAGGGGGATCGTTTTTATGCATGGGAAGGATTTCACATTTTTCATTGCTTTGAATGCGAACCGCACTATAATAATGAGCAACGCTTAAATTTTGGTAGCTTATTACTTTCTATCCGCGACTTGGGTCGTGTCGATGTTTTTTCTTTCCCAAAAAACTGTGGTATGATTTTCGTCGTTGAATTTATTTTATTTGTAAATAGTATATTGTGCAAATAGTGCGACAATGCCGCACGAGTTGCACATACTATTTTTTATTACGAATAAATTAAAATGCCCAGAACAAATGTTCAATTTTAAAATACACATTATTTGCTGTCACATTCAGTATTGGTAACTATGGTAACTCTGAATTTGCGTGCGGCAAACAATAATTTCAGTGCGACAAATAAAGTTTGCGCACGCAAATGAAAATAGCCACTTTTCAACCGTAACAGCATGCGTAAAGATACCACTTTTCCCGGATGAGTAATAAAAAATAAAAATTATATCGATTTATGCCATCTTGAGCCACTAGAATTTTGGTTAACTTATATGACTAAGTATAACAAAATAGTGGAATTTAGTGTGAAAATTCATACTAATCCCCTTTTATTTCCCATTTCTCGATTTTTATTTTTCATACATTGTTGTAGAAGAACAATGGACTTGGATCCTGGAATAGTGTGCTTCCAGCATTGCGGACCGAAGGTGTTTTGCTTCAGCTTGCCCAATAAATGTCCAGTTTGCGGACACGATTTGGCAGAAGCAATTTTTAATCTACTTCCATTCAGGTATAAAAAGTATTTATCATTGGTTAATTAACAAAAATATTAAAACATATTTTTTTTTTATTTTCAGGGTACCTTATCCATTTGTTAGGGCTGCGCAATATCCATGCTCTGTGATTATTAAACCAACAAATGGAGATTTTTTAAAGTAAGTTTTCTACATAAAAAATATTTCAATCTTACATTAAAATTATAACATATAGAAGCTATCTGAAACAAATTCTGTAATAAATATGATATTGTCTGGTCTTTTCAAAATTTTAATTTAAATTTTAGTTTGATGCGTTTTTTCTTTTGTTTTTACATTACCGACTTTTTAGGCATCAAAAATTTTATTGTGAGAGTTTATTAAATTTAATTATGGACTGTGGCAATTTTGTGGCGTTTTTGGCATCGAGAACTGCCCCGAGGCAGGGCAGGCCGAACGGCAGTGCTGGATTAACCTATAAACAAAATAAGCAACTGCTTAGGGCATCACGTCTCAGGGGGCGCCAAAAATCACGTGATGTCTATCTTCAGAAGTACAGAAATTAAAAATAAATAATAATTTATTTTTGAAAATTAAAACGTAATGTTTTTTTAACTTTTTTTCAATTAACTGTACAAAAATGCTTTAGGACCAATTGTATAGACAGTCAAATTTTCAATGAGAGCATTAATTTTAAAATTCATTTTTTTTCTCCTACAATTCTGTTTTTAACTTTTTTGTATCAATTTTAAGCTTGTGACATTCACAATTTGAAAAAAAAATTATCAACTTAATATGACAGAGACAGATAATTTTAGAACTGTTTTAGACTGCTGTTAGAGATAAATGCCCATGAACAAGAAATGCATTGAGGAGTTTTAATTCGGCACTGCCGAATGGGTAACTATCGGTTAAATAAATAAGAAACAAATTTCTTTAACCAATAGCTACCCATTCGGCCTACCCTGCCCCGGGGCAGTTCTGATGCCGAAAACGCCATTAGTTACTTTTAGAATAACTCAAACATTAATCAATCGACTCAAAATGAAGCGCAATGTCAGAATTTAAAACGAATGGTGAAAATTTTCTACATCAACGTCTGTTGCTAATCGCTCGTTTTAACATAATGTCATACATAAAATAATGCATTACGATCTAGATACATAAATTACTGCGTTTTATTTTTTATAGCGATTATTATAATTCAATGGACTTACATATCGGCGTAACAACTTCAACTGGCATTATTGTCGAGTTCGATCGATGCGGCTTGAGGCGTCACAGAAGTGACCAGTGGGGACAGTGTCTCCTGTTAGATCAGTTTAAAGGTCCCTGGAGTGAATTGTGGGACTCGACACTTCTGAAAGTCTGCAAACAAGATTGTTGGAGCCCGCAAACGTACAAAGAGGATACCTTTAATTGTTATACATTTGTTTTAACTTTTTTAAAAAGTTTAGAATATGGCAACGTCAGCAAAGCAGCGTCTTGCAGAACTGACTTTTGTGAAAAATTTATTGTTCCGAGGACGACGGCTGCTGGAAAATATATTTCACTTTATAGGAAATTAAAAAAGTATGGTTACTATATACATAAAAATAGTATATAAATTATTTTTGAATCTATTTAAATTAATATTGAGTTAGGTATTTAACTGTTTAAGGTGCTAAAATTACACTGTTTAAGAACTGTTATTTTTTTATTGTTATGTATTTTTGTAAATAAATTATTTTCTTAAAGATTTCCGTTACAAAAAGTCCTAGTATGCGATTGCAATGGTTTGAAGTGTTTACGAAAGATATGTACAGGTACTAAGAAATTTACTGTTTATTTTTTAAATTTATCTAGCAAATAAAGTACAATTAGTATACTAAAATCACGAAACTAAAATACAGAGTGGGTATTCTCATAGAATATTCTTATCAAATAATTTTCATTCTATTTCATTTTATTTAACTGTTACCATTGAGCTAAATAAAAAGATTTTAATTGTCAGGAGTAAAGTTGTTTTTCACTCTCTATTAGAAACAGATGACTACACTGCATGGCGTATGCTCTATGGTCAAAAATCTATTTAAGTGATGACAGCTGTCAAAATATTTCTTTTCGGAGTGTGTTTAATTAGACATCGCAAAAAATGTTGTTAAGTACAGTTTGTACAATACCATTAAAGTGTAACAGTTTGAAAAATATTAGTAATGCTTATCGTACATATTGTCTATTTCGAAGATTAAAAACACGGAGTAGTTTAAGGTTATGCTCTAACCTAAACGTTATTTTTATTTCTAAATTGCATAATTCTAGTAGTATAATAAAAAATGAAACAACTGTATCGAATTATGACCCGAAAGGTCATTTATATTATAAACCTTCCTTAAAAAATATACGTGAAATCTTATGCAAACTGTTTAATATAACAGTTGATACAACGAATGAAATAATTGACGAGTGTCCAGCTCTTATTCGTACACCACCTGATGTAGTGGCACATAATTTCGATAAATGTAAGGAAGCTGGAATAAACACTGAATTACTGAAAAAGTATTCATACATTTTAATTATATCAAAAAACGCAATACAATCAAGAATACGTCTTGTTGAAAATTTGAAAATGGATATAAATATAACAGCTCCTTTACTGCAACTTGCAGCAAATGATTTAATTAGAATTAATACAATTGCTTTCAATGAAGTTGATGCGGTACCTGGAGGCAATCGAATTTTATATCTTGCTGAAAGAACAAAAGTAAGTATATTTTTTCTTTTAAATTTATAGAAACATGAATTTGGATATTAGCAACTGTGTCACTCGTTTTTTCATCCTACAAAGATTCCGTTAGCCGTACATGCTATAAATAATACTAGCGTAACACAAACACCCTCGACCTATTTTCTCATAACAATATTAGGTTCGTTCCAAGCAGCCAGCGAACGGTTTCGAAACCGTCACCCGCATGCGCAGTAGGTAAAACGAAGCAGTTAGTGTCGATTTTAGAACACGTTTTAACTACTGCGCATGCGGGTGACGGTTATGGACCCTTTGCTGGCTGCTTGAAACGAACTTAATGTCTCTACCCTCAGTTTATGTTTATTAGTTAATTTGTGCGAAGAATAAAAAATGTACAAAAAACAAAGATTATCCGATATATAAAAATAATATTTAGATGAGTTTAGTTACAGTTAGTAATTATTATAATATATTGTTTATAGAGTAGCTACTGTTTGCTACAATTGTTAAGAAACACCCATTGTTACAATGCTATCAACATAGAACTACTGTATTGGTTCATATCTAGCGTTAACTAATATAATTGGCTCTCGCATGATGTGAAAAAATCGGTTACTAATGCTATAAATATTAGAATAATTTATAGTTTGATAGTTGTGTCACTTTGGTGTAATGTAACACAGTCCGCCGCGATAGTGGAAAGATTCGGGGTTCGTATCCCGACGGTGACATTGTTTGGAAAAAAATAAAAACTAATTTTTCTATGTTGATAGCATTATAACAATGGGTGTTTCTTAACAATTGTAGCAAACAGTAGCTACTCTATAAACTATAAAAATAATGTTACTACTCAACTAAACATATTGGCTGCCAAAATTTCAATTACGTCACAATGAAGTTATTGAATTATCTTCAGTATTTTTGACACGCGACTTTTGCGCCCTCGTTTTTTTTTTTTTTTAATTCTGGTTCAGTCTAAACCTTAGTGCCATATGTTATACATTTATTTTAATAAGGATTAATTGTTGAATAAAATGGGAAAAATCAAATCAAATCGGAAGTGATGTGTTGTTGATTGTAAAAATACACCAACTAAAAATCCAGAATTACAGTTCCACCGTTTACCGGGATTCTCTTATGAGTTAGAGAGGAAAAAAATGGATTGCTGCAGTACGTCGACAGGGGAAATTACATTTTATTTTACGTTTGTAGTCATTATTAAATACATGAGAAATATCATAATATTGTTATTTTGTTAACAAAAATACGATTTATAAAATCTTTGAAACTACAATCAATATTAACCTATTAGTTAAGGCAATGGTGCGTATTTCAATCGGTGGAAAGCAACCGGATGACTCTTGGTATTTGAGTTCCTGAAGCAATTTGGAAACTTTTTTGTTCAGTACCTCATAACCCCAAAATGGAAGGAATCGTAGAAAAGGGAGGGGGGGGGGGTCAAAACGTAAAAAAAATTGTTTAGAAACCAAATGGAAAGGCGGTAGCATTAAAGTACGTGTACTCACTATTGTTTAAAAAAATTGTCATCCGAAACGTGCGGACGGTTTGCGCGAACTGATTTTTTGAAAATCGGAAAAAAAAATTGTGTCGCAACCGGTTGCGATTTTGAGGAAAATTCTTGTTTTTGTTCAGAGATGCTGTAAAAAAATTGTCATCCGTTTCTGCTGGACGGATTTTGAGGAATTAAAGGTTTGAGTGGCGAAAATTCTCGATTTTTCACTAGCTTTTTTCAAAAATCATAAAAAAATTGCTAAAATTGTTAAAAACGGATGACGTTTCTTATACATGTTCTCAGAGGGTCCAACTATAATATGTATCGTCATCCGTTTTTATAACATTTAACCCCATTTTTCAACCCCTTACTTTTGTGCGATATTAATCAGAATATTGAGGTTAGACTCGTTTCTGATGGCATACAGATAACGTACAATATTATCAACCCCTTTAGGGGTTGAAAAATGGGGTTAAATGTTATAAAAACGGATGACATTGATACATATTATAGTTGGACCCTCTGAGAACATGTATAAGAAACGTCATCCGTTTTTAACAATTTTAGCAATTTTTTTATGATTTTTGAAAAAAGCTAGTGAAAAATCGAGAATTTTCGCCACTCAAACCTTTAATTCCTCAAAATCCGTCCAGCAGAAACGGATGACAATTTTTTTACAGCATCTCTGAACAAAAACAAGAATTTTCCTCAAAATCGCAACCGGTTGCGACACAATTTTTTTTTCCGATTTTCAAAAAATCAGTTCGCGCAAACCGTCCGCACGTTTCGGATGACAATTTTTTTAAACAATAGTGAGTACACGTACTTTAATGCTACCGCCTTTCCATTTGGTTTCTAAACAACTTTTTTTACGTTTTGACCCCCCCCCTCCCTTTTCTACGATTCCTTCCATTTTGGGGTTATGAGGTACTGAACAAAAAAGTTTCCAAATTGCTTCAGGAACTCAAATACCAAGAGTCTACGGTTGCTTTCCACCGATTGAAATACGCACCATTGCCTTGAATATATGTAATCATGTAATGAGACGTTATATTCCATTGGAACTTTGAAAAAAAGAACTTGTTTATCAATTCTCTTCAAAAATAATTTTTGTGAAAATGCTTATAAGTATTTACTGTATTGGAATGTTCATATTGCTGTTATATTTTTTCTTTTTCTGTTTTTTGATATTTTTAGACACCGCCGCTAGATGTAGCAGCTGCAATCGGAAAACATTCTTTTGCCTATTTTTTACCTTTTTACCGAATTAAGCACATTTTGAATATTTTAGAAGGTAAGACATACATAAGATAATAAATTATTTCTTGTGTTGAAAAACCCAATTGTAGTAATACCAATTAATTGTGAAATGCTTCTTATAACAAATTTTGTTTTTTTCATAACTTTCACAACGTATGTAGTATAGTTCACTAATGCCTGACAATTCAGGCCATATTTGACTCCACTATGTCAAGTTTTAAAATTCACATAAATAAATATTGAATGTTTTATCTATATTTTTGTTTTTAGAAAAAGGTGTTGACTTGCGTGAAGTGTGGAAAGACGTTTGGGTATTTAAATATCGACCTAAAAATATTGAACTGCGATTAGATGCAGCTGTTAAAAATAATATCAAACCTATTAAAACGTGGATGGTCAGATGTCAAACTTCAATATTAATTACGTTAGTTATTTTTGATTATCGCTAATTAACTTACAAAATATATAAAACAACCGTGATTTCGTAATAAAATAATTGCATTGAAAATTTTAGAACTATAAAGCGTCAACATCGAAATAGGGAATTATTAGGCAAACATCCCTCAAGTGTAGAATATTTATCGGAAAAGTTAGAAATAAGCTATGAAGATGCAAAATTTATAATGGAGAAATATCCCGAAATATGCAAAATGAATATTCCGAAAATGAAAGAAATGCTGGACTTTTTATATAAAGAGGGATTCACACCGGACCAGGTTGCCAGGTGGCCGAGAGTATTGTGTTCAAAGTTTGAAACCATTCAAACAAGAGTGAAACAGTTGAAGTCTATTGGCTACGTACCACGTAGTTTAGTTTCTTTGTGTAAATGTAAGAAACAGTTTGATAAACACTGGGATATTACTGTTAAGAAAATGGAAAAGGAGAAAAAGAACAAATGAGGAAGGGAAGTGCATTGTTTTGCAATTTGTATTATATATAGGATATAAGATACTATTTCTTGGCGTTCGTTTTATTTAAGTTCAAATCTTGTTTCCAATAACTGATATATAACTAAGAAATTTTAAGGTATAAATAAAATATTTTGAGAATTTTGTTGTCTATTTTAAGCTTAACAATTACCCACTTGTAATCGTTCCTCGACAAGATTTGAAAAGTATTTGATTAGTTGCAATGGCTGTTCTCTTTTGACATTGAGATCGAAATATAGCGTTGTTTTGGGCGCATGGTATGTTGTTGAATTGTAAAGTACAAGTTAACTATTACCCGAAGTAAACGAACTCATTTGTCCAATGCTCAGTAGTAATCATATTTGACATCGATATAGGGTTGGGTAACTCAGATCTGAGCCGACTCCGACAGAAGATCCGTGAGAGCCGGCTCACTTTTTTATGAGCCGACGGATCCGCATAACTCAGTGAAACACTTAACACACAGAAGTATCTGTCAGCTTAAATGACTCATGCATATGTTTGGCTATGCATTCTATATAGGTATACATTATACAACTATACAGTGTACTCACTATGCACTAGGCGGTACAATTATATTACAGTGTTTTACTTAAGTCACAACTATTTAAGGTATTGTATTGCATATTGTAATATGCTTTCTGTAACATAGCAAGTAGCAACCTGTAAAGCCCTGCCTTATAATATGTGAGTCAGTCACTGCCCACTGGCATAATACTAGGTGATATGATTGACTTGAGTCAACTAACTCAGTGCCCAGTGGCTCAGTTGACTCGAATAACATATTCAGAACTCGGCTCTTTTTGAACCGGTTCAGGGAGCCGGCTCACATACGGGATCCAGATGCAAAGATGCAGATCACTAAAAAGACCCGTTTGTCTCATCTCTACATTGATAGTGCCGACTGAGGGTATTATTGATTAGTAAAAATAAGAGTATTCAATTTTTCTTTCTCAGAATTTACACCTTAATTATTTACACGAAAAATTCACATGTCTTTATTGGTTCATATTTATAATATTACGAACATTATTCAAGCTAGTTTGCTTTTCTTTGACTTAATAAATTCAGAACATGAATTGAAATAAATAAATAGCACTGCTGCTGATAACCTTGCCTGCAAATCTTGTTGACTTAAATCATGCGACCATTCGATTCGTTGCCAATGATTCAGCTAGAAGAAGTTAATAAAATACAATAATTTCTTAGTTTGAGATCATTTTTAGGTATTACAAATTACAAAGGGTCATAATAAAGACTGCGGATGTGTTTCTCAACAATTCACCATTACAAAGCCAAGACTTGAAATTAATTTTATCACATCGTTTTTAAATGCCAATATTTTGTTTGAAAACTAAAAATATAACAATAGTACACATACCTGAAACTCTTCTTCTAATCTTGATAATAAAACTGCCCGTTCGGGTGTTATAAACCTCTCTGTACAAGCAAGTGTTAAAATTAGCGATTTTAGCGTATCTGTTGCATACATGAATCCTGGAAAAACAAATCAACAGATTAGTAACTATTGTAAATTTAAAGACAAACTTATTGAGATTCTTAGAGACGAAATGATGCCAAGGCAAACACATTCTAGTTTTCCTTCCATGTGACATTTTTCCATTTATTTATTTAATAGTACAGTAGAAACACTATAACCCGAACTTTAAGTAAAATGTTAAACATTTCGAATTATAAGGCTTTTGACTAATCTAAGATTTCGAGATATGCTGTTTTTTTTTTCAATTTCGACTTGCAGAGGCATAATTTCTATGCATGATTTTGCACATACCGCTGCACTATGTGCTCTATTTTGCGTTGCAGTCATTATGAAATAAAAATTCAGCTTATAGAGGTATACTTTTAATACCTGCTTATGCAACTATGAAGATACATATCTCCAGACTGTGAAAAGTTTAACATGTAAAAAAACATTATTTTATTACTCACTTCGCGATATAAGGGTTCCCTAGACTGAAACAGAATGTAATAATATGTATTCACAGTTGGTACCTCAGTCATAGGAATATCATATTTAATTAACTTAACAAGGTTCCAGTCACAGAGTTTCTACTATATTTATTATATTCCACAAACCGTTTATAGCTGTAAAATTATAAGACAATAAGTGCCTGGTGATCGTTGCAGTTGTTTCAGAAGATATATTGGGTCCAAGAATATTTGTTGATTTTTCTACATTAACGTTAAATTTCATATTGAACCATTCTATTATAGGATCCCATTCTTTTGTTTGGAAGTCATATAAATCTTCGTTCTCCTGAAAATATCATATGTTAACGCATATTTTTGAACAATTTGTTTTTTAAACATTTATACTCACTGACTGACACAATATAGTATCTGAGTTTAAATAATTCGCTATATATTGAACCATATCATATTTCGTTACATTGTTTGGGTTATCCAACGCAGTGCTACAGAGAGCAGTCTAAAAAATAATTGGAACTAAAATACATGTTGTAAGTATAAAAAAATATAATTTATTTGTATATTTTTACCAAATGCATAGTTCCTTGCTGAATCGTGTCTTTCTGTGCATTCCATTCTGCTGCTACTGCTAACGCTAAAGGCTCACTATCTAAATAAAAAGGGTTTCCGTTTGGAGTTTTTAATTTTCTCTGATCTAAAGTTACTTCGTATTTACCGTCGTTGTACAGAATTCCGGTATTTCGATAAAAACGCTTACGTACGGCTGAAACAATATACATTTATATAAATATTGTAAGGTTATTTTTAAACACATTTATCAAAATATTTTAGTAAGTTATTGACTAATAAGTACCATAATTCCTAATATTAATTAAATGAGTAGAAGAATTTTTCAGTACAGATTTTAAATCGCGGTTAACATGAAACACAGTTTTGAAGATCTTATTCATTTTTAAGGTTAGAATGTTCTGTCTCTGTCAAAAAATATATGGTCTCTGTGTTCTTAATCCAGAGATTTGAGTATACAAGCGTCACAAGTTGTCAGAAAAACAGTGGGAAATATGAAGATAAAATAATATTTTTTTTATTAAGGGGCATTATATAATTACTGGTTTATTAATTATTACTTAGGTGCTGTGAATAGTTATATGTGACAGAATTTTTTTATTTTTTTTTATTTATGATGAAGTCAGAATCTGGTTTACCGACCTTGACTTTGTTGGTGTACGGTTGACAGATGATGGGAGTTCAAGGCCTAGAACCTGAATACACAAATAAATAAAAATATTTATTTACGCGTTACATTTTAAGAGCTACATCAATATCAGGTATGTTTAATTACATTTTTCTTCAATTATTTTAAATAAGTAATGCTTTGTGTTTAATAATTTAGCTAAAGTACTGCCTGCTAAGTAAAGCTGCACTTTTGAGATTTCGTTTACAACCATAACCTTTCTTTTAAAAATTTCCCGCTTGTAACGGAACTAAATTCCAGAATTGAACTTTTCAAAGACTGTGTATTTGCCAATATTTGCAGGTTTTTTTGTGTAATTAAATTAACAAATTGATGTACTGATTATGAGCGTTATTATAAAAAAATATATAGGTACTTACTATTAGGTATCCAGTTTTTATGAAATTAAATTTAGTTGTTATAATATAGTGATATATTTTAAACAGAATGGCTTCGCCTCAAACCGGACAGCACCTGACAGAACAAACCAATTTACTGAATCGTTTTAAACATTTATTTGAAACGCAACAGTACAGCGACTGTATGTTCATCGTTGAAGACGAAGAATTCAGTGCTCATCGTATCATTCTGGCAACAATAAGTCCTGTATTCGAAGTCATGTTGTATGGCCCTTTAGCTGAAGAAAATGCAATAAACGTCGAAGATATTAGACCACAAGAATTCAAGCAATTATTGTTTTTTGCTTATACTGACAAAGTCAGCTTAGAATCTGTCGATAATGCATGGAGATTGTTATATGCAGCTAAAAAATATTTAATAAATTCATTAGTCTATATATGTTTGAAGTACATAAATAATAATTTAAGTGCTGAAAATGTTTTAAGCTCGTACGAATTAGCGGAAATGTACGAGGAACCGGAAATCAGAAATACTTGTGTCGACATGGTTAAAAAATACACCGCGAATGTCTTGAACTGTGACTATCATATGTTGCCGACTACGCTGTGCATGGTTTTAGATCAGACGAATCTAAATGCAACCGAAGAGGAACTGCTCTGCAAAACAGTCTCTTGGGCAGAAAACGAATGTGTTTTTCGCAATTTGCCGGTAGCTCAAAAATACAAACAAATGGTTTTAGGTGAATCGGGTGCATTGACTAAGTTGCGTTTTTTAGTTCTTCCAGTACAGTATTTCGAACCTCATTCGAGGTTATGTGAGATTTTAACGGACGAAGAAATAAATGAATTTCGAAAGCTAAAGAAATATACAGATAATAGTGACGTTTCAAGACAACTTTTAAACGGCTTAGGATCGAATAATCATCAAAGATTAAAAGTTCCGCTTCCATGCCACACCGCAACACGTTGGATACTTAAAGGTGCTTCGGTTTTGCGTATAAATAGTACAAATAACGTATTAAAAACTGTAATACAATCGAACAGACGCGTCTTAATCTACGGCTTTCAAATTCCGACCCGAATGGCTACAAGATGGATAATTAATAATAGTGTAAACAACAATAATGAAGATAAATATGTAGAATCTTTCGTAATGTCGATAACCGACAGTCAAACAAATAAAAGTGTTTGTGCCGATACTAATATTAGAGGCGAAGTATCTCATAGTTCTTGTATGATGGTTAAGTTGGAACAACCTGTGGTATTTGAGAGTAATTGTAATTACCAACTGCTGGTCAGATGGGACTTTGAACATTTTGATCTCAATGGCTACGAATACTCATTGGATTGTTTGTCGGCGTATGCCGACAGAAAGGGGACTAGATTTACATTGCACTCTGAGTACGATTTTATACAATCGATATCTTATTCACCGTACAGTATTTAGGAATGTTCAAATTATCTTTCTGTAAGTTTTTTCTCTCTCCCCTTCTCAATGTGCAAAAGTGTATATGAAATAAAGTGTGAATTTCAAGAAGTGTAATTAAATGTTGATTTTATGCAACAAGAACAGTCCAAACAAAGTTTTCTTAGGTTTATTACAAATTATTATAAGTAGAATATATATATTTTTTTTGTAATCTCACGCCAGAACAGAACGGCTATTTAAAAACTTTGAAAGGCATTGAGCCCTCTAGTTTGTACCCCCTAAAACTGATTCTCCAATAAAATTACTATTTTAAAGCATGTATCACTTTTTCGTTTACGGTTTTTTTGTTTTAATTATGTGCATCAAAAAGCGATTTGCATGCATTTATATATTGTGTGTGATATTGATATAACTGGTAAAATAGGATGCAGAAGTTTGTTTTTTTTTATTTTTCAGGCTTTATTTTAATCTAAAAAATTCCATTCGTAAAAATTAAGTTCTTAAGTATTGAAAATGTAAGAATAAAAATTAATAACGCATTCAGTGTACTGGGATATAAATAAATATTCAAGGTAATTCTGGAAAATACAATAGAAATTAAGTAAATTTTGTGGGCTCGCATATCAGGAGGTTCACCGCTGATTACAAATATTCTGTGAGCTATAATAGCGGAGCATAGACAGAGGCAGATTAAGGGCCCGGGGTGTCAAAATTTGATTGATATCTTTTTATTACGTACAAAATGATATCTCAGTCCCCGCCCCTGTAGACTGTAGTTGATTTGAATGTAATGTCTTCAACGTTCGCGACTATGTAATGTTTAAATCAGAGGTGCTTAAATGGACACCGAGAGCTGTTGGAGTCGATCGCGGAAAAACTTCTACTGTCTACATTTCCTTGAAAGACTACAAAATTACCATTATTCGTCGGCACGGTGGTCGTCCACCCAGGTCTTAGTGCCATCTATCTAATAATAGGGTTATTGACAGTGATTAAAATTAAATATAAAACTGTGTTATAATGAAAGTTTATGGTCTAAAATATCGTTTAGAATTATTATTTTTATTAAATAAGTGCGTTAAATATATTAAAATAAATAAATAAAATCATGATTTTTAACCTATGTGTCACGTGATTTCAAACACCAATCACAGCGCGTGACATCATTAATCAGTCAACATGACCGGTAGCTGTGTGCCACTGACTGCCATGTGTATTCGTTATCTCTGTTCAGTGTATGTTCTCTGGTGTATTCATTGTACTCTGTCAATCATATTAAATGCAACACTTTGTTGGTTATAATGCTATATGTCACGTTGTACCCGCTTGCTTAGTGTTTACTGATTGCCTACTGTGACGTAGGCGCAATCAGTAAACATGGCTGTCAAGGTCAATTGACGTTTTGGCGCAGAATTTAAAGTCAAAATAAAAAACAACTAATAATGAGTCAAACCTGTTATATTTATGAGAAAAAATATTTTTTACGGGTACATATACCTTTATTCTTTAATTTTAAATACTTTTTGAAATTTTGTCAATAACCCTATTGCGCTTGCTCAGGATCGTAGGCTTAGCTTAGATAAACAAATAACACTATGCTTTCTCCGAAGTCGGACATGCGATTTTCAGCCTAGTTATTACGCGACGATAGAGCATATTAGGTATGTTCCAAGCAGCCAGAGAACGGACACGAAATCGGCATCGTCATGCGCAGGTAGCTAAAACGTGTTCCTAAACCGATATAAACAGTTTCATTTTAGCTATAGCACATGACGGTGGCGTATCATGTCCGTTGTCTGACTCAGAGAACATTCTGACTGTCTGGAACATACCTATTATTACTTTGTTGTGTTCGCTCTGCCCTTGAATTCTGTGCTCCAGCAATCACTTTTGTCTCTTTATAAGTACTAGTAGTCGGACCGTAATTAATTAAATTTTTAAGTTTGAACGTTATTGAGGTTCTTTTGTCATTATATGAATTTCACCTGTGTAAATTTGCACATCCGCTCATTAAAACAACAAGAACGATGTATGTTTCATCGCGATGTGTGTGAATTAAATACACACTCAAATCGGTACCACATTCTTTTTTCCTTCCCGAATTTATATATAGACTAGCGGTCTGTCCCGGTTTCACCCGGGTGCAAAAGAACGGATGTGGAGGTGAAGGTGAGTATTGAGTACGCACAGTCATCTTAAATTATCGAGATTGATGTTGTGTCCAAATTTCATAATGATCGGAGTTACCGTTTAAAAGTTTTTGTTGGACAGACAAATTTTGTTTTTTTTTGTGGTAGATCGTTGCCACTGTAAGTCCCCAGTACATCTGGTCTGTCTATATATATATAAAATTACCGTGTCATAATTTTGGCCGTGCTAATCTCCAAAACCACTGAACAGATTTTAATGAAATTTTTGTGCAACTTACGCTATAGGATAGTTTTTATTAAATATTTTGTATTTTCTCAAAAAACCTGTTTTAGTAACACGTAACGACATCTGATAGAATTTACTCAAAGCTAAATAGCTTTGAGTAAATTCTATCAGAAGTTAGTTTTGTTCGTTTGCTTCTGAACTAATATTAGTTCAGAAGCAAACGAACAAAACTGTTTTAGTACCAAATCGCGACATCTGTTAGTACTTGCAAATTGCTCAAAGCTATTAGTTCAGACACCGGGCCGCAAACGAAATAGGTACATTTAGCAGAATTATATCTATCGCACCCGATTGAGCCCGAGGCGAATCCGAGGGCATCATGACGCGCAGGGCCGAGATTTCAACTTTTAAGGCCCGTGTGGTGTATACGATTTTTCTTCATATCCGCTCGAAAGTACGTACTTTCGTCAGCAGGGACGAAAGATTGACATTTACTCCTAGTGAGAACGGCGGGAGGAAAAAATTTCTCATGCGTATTTATACTCGTAACTAGGGTTATCGCTGTCATTTAATATAATAAATAACAGGGAGTAAATTTCAAACTTTCGTCTTTGATATAAGGGACGAAAGTACGTACTTTCGATCGAGGTATGAAGAAAAAGCGCTTTTCGTGGAGACCAATTTTGCAAGGCAAGTCGACGAAAAAACGGCGACAATTTAAAAATTTCGTGTGAAGCCGAACCGGACCGCTAGTATTATTCTAAATAAAAACACTGTTTATTTACAAACAATTATTATTTATTTTTTTAATTTAAATTAATAATAATAATAAAATACAAAATTACTACATTTAATTACACAGTAATAATTAATTTAAAAATATTTAAGTACAGGTTTTCAATTGGAAATTTTGGAAGGGAAATTAAGGATTCTTGTTAATTTATACAAATAATTTAAAATATTTCTACATTTAAATAATTTTCTGGCCACGTTTAGGTATTAGAAAAAAATGTGCGGTGACAGGGCAGAAAGGATGACGTTTAGAAGTTAAAAGTCTATTGACTGAATAGAGTCAGCTTTAACTACCTATGTGTATAAAATTTCCTGAAATTTCGAGTTGATATCTCATACTCATACTTAATTCCTACTTCATTTTTACTAAGTTAAAACGAAATTTTAATTATTTTTGTTAAATTTCAAGGTAAATTCTTCATGCAGTCGATTTTATGATTTGTTTTCGAAACGTTACAGCACAGTAGACTTCAGTTCGTTGCCGCAACGAAGGAAGAGAACTTATTGAAGCACCAGTAATAATACGCCGTACTGAAAATAGTCTCCGATAAGCGTCGCCTAATTAATAAATGTTGGTGCGGTCATGTTTTTATCTAAAACAATGTAATTGCATTTGTAGTCCTCTTCTGTACTGCGGCGAAGATTAGTAATTTGTTGACGTAAATTATAAGCGACTCACTTCGTTGAATAGACTTGATACTAAATTTGTAGATGGGGTGATATGCGGTGGTTTAAAAGCGATTGTTTTAGAGACGGACACCTGGGTTGCGGGAGCGGACGAAGTTGAGAAGTTCATCGCTGTCTTCGCATACGAATGGTTTCAGATGATGGCAAGCTACGTCGTGCCATTTAATACCGTCGTTGTAGAAATTGTTCAAGATTGACAGGCAAGATTCGTCGTTACCCTAGAAAGTAAATTATAATATAGATATAAATAGTAAGACAGCGATAATAGTTTGGTACAATTGTTAAGAAGCATCCTGATTGTTAAGAATAATCTATTTTCAAACATTGTCACCGTCGGGACTCAAGCACCAATCCTCCACTAACGCGGCGGATAAGTTATCAATTACTCAACGCTGACATATCCATACAGTCAATCCTTCACATAGAGATATAATTTTTATCCTAGGTAACGCCAGACATAAATCTTCACAACAGAGAGAGTAATAGATATTAAAAAAAATTGAATACGGACTTTTTGAAGGTTTAAAAAGAACTGCTTATTTTTATGAGACAATCGACAATTACTCATTAAAATATTTAGTTAATAGTCCGGGTTCTTACGCGCGAAGATTCAGTTAATGCGGGGAGTGAAAGATTAAATCAGCCTGGACAAAAATCACGAACTCGGATAAAACGGGCTTGATTAATCATACGGATTCTATTATCAGAGCGTTTGACAATTAATTGGTCTTCACGTCACTAGACTATATGCTATAGTTATTGCTGAAGTTGCCATAACACCTACATTTCTCCATATTGTTGTTTATACCAATTTAATTACATCTTTTCACGTAGACGGCATATGGTATTGTGAAAAGAAAGCTCATTAAACTCTCCATTGATCGAGTAAAAGTTTTACTGGCAGACCTTTCAATTGACCTTTTATTACGTTTACTTTCGATTGTGCTAGGGGCCTAGGGCCAATAACGCAATTTCTGACATATGATTATTGGAGTCTTTTGGTTCTATAGTATTGTACGAGCCACGGATAAAATGATATACTCATTCATAGTATAAAATATAAATATTTGGGAAACTATAAGAGAATATGGCTTAGTATGAAACAATCAAATTATCATGGTTTTCGTTATTTAAATACAAAACGTTACACTTCCACTTCATCTCGATATGATAGTATCGCACGGGAAGAATATTTTTTATCAGTTGCCTCTTCCTTTTTGCTTTTCTTTTTAGAAAAGCAATAATGAAGGATTATAAAAAACACACTTTTGTGTGGCTTTTTATAATTCTGTTAGCACGTACTAAGAGGAGTCTACTGTAGTTTGCTTTGCATACCTGTGCAGCTTCGCGGTTATCAGGTTGTGCCTGTCCGAATCCACCAGTAGCACTCCAATCTCCGGTGTTGCGTTGGGTGGTTGGTCCAATCTTGGCTCCAGATCCAGACCAGAACCATCCGTTGATGTTTGGTGGCTGTAAATCGGCTCTGTCGCAACCGGCAAAGTTACATTTGCGTCCCGATGTCCAAATGTATCTGCATAAAAGTTACTTGTTAAAATGATGGTCTATTTAGTTCGTCGTTATTTCTTTCAACATTTATTTAATAATATTAAATACAGTGTAAACTCTTTATAACGTCCTTCGTTATAACGAAAAACTCCCTATAACGTCGAAATTTTTACGATTTGGTTGGTTTACCTTAAAACCTATACATTAATACCCTCTTTATAACGCAACAGCCATTCTCTATTACGAAGAAATATGTTCATATTTAGGCGTCAGCAAATGTTTACAGACATAAAGAGGACCATTCTGAACATCACCATCTATTCAACAAGCACTTGATGACGCCAAACTATAGGTATATGTGTTTGGAATAAATTAATTTTGTGAAAATTGGTTATTTTTCTTTCTTCCCTCCATATAACGAAAATTCTTTATAACGAAAAAAATGTTCGGTCCCTTAAAATTCGTTATAAAGAGATTATACAGTACATTGAAGATTACCTATTGTTAATTTGGTTGTTTTTCTTTCTTCACTCCATATAACGGTAACTCTCTATAACGATAAAAAATGCTCGGTCCCTTGAGTTTCGTTATAAAGAGTTTACACTGTAGTTATTTTTTATTTCAAAGCTATTTTCGTTTCATTGAGGAGAGAAAGGAGATTTGTGATTCAATTTCATTTTTTTCTTTACCTGACATTGCCTCTGGCGATCCTCTGTTTGATGAATTCGTTTTCTTGAGGAGTTTCGAGTGAAACGGCGTCCATACAATGACGTCTGCAAATGTTTCTTGAGTCTAGCCAATCAACTTCAAGACTACGTGTCGGTTGATGTTCCCAACTGAAGAAGTACGAATGCGCTACGCCCCGTGCATCTCTGTATGTCGCATGGCGGACTCCTGAAACGCGTCAAATGGAGCGGTTACTCATTGTTTAATTTTTTTCATCGCAAATATAATTTCAGGGTTGACTCCTGCGCGGTGCGATCACATTATGCGCTATCATACGCCTGGGTCATCCCTTTTTCACAAAAAATCACTCCCCAGATAGGACCATTCGCTGTGTTTGCGTCTAGTTAGTTCATTGAACGATATTGTGAAGATAAGTAAGTTAATTTTAATTTGTTTCAATAGTTGTAAAGATAATTATTTCAGATAGATGATTTATTCATTTATTAAAAACATAATTATCGATTATTATCTAAAATGATAATTCCGATCACGGTAGACTGAATTGAATTATAGTGGAATTCATACAAGCCCATAAAATAATGTAACAGTATTTTTTATGTAAATCGGTGTTTTTATCTGTCGGTCGGTTATTGTAATCGTATGTATATTGTATATGTTAATAATAATACGGTACCCATATGTTTCATGAGCATACATATTTTGTTGTGAAAGTTAAATAGTATTTAAAATAATATTTAGTTATAGGTATAGGTACATTATTTTCGAGATAATTTACCCTGACGTATTACAAAAAAGTAGTGTTGACATTACTAAATAACATGTCTAAGAAAGCGGCATATTATACGGCTTTGAAGGGAAACAATATCGAGACAATTATTATTATTGATTATATATTAAAATTATGTCTGTCACTTTATTCACGTTTTTTTTTAAATGTTCTAAGGTCCTATAAATTGCGACCGCGCTTTTAACTGAACGTCGTTTTTTAGAGTTCCGAAAACCCATTTATCTATCTGTGCCCCTTGTCGAATTTGAAAACTGGACTTAACGAAGATCTAATGAAAGGTAGATATAAAGTGTGTTTGGTATATAAGTGCAGTGTACACTGAAAAGTGTCGTTAGGTTTACCGAAAGTATGCAATTGGCAAATCCAGATATTTATCACGTGATCTACACTAGTGCACTACGTTCCCCTGCTTAAGAGTCGGAACTGCTGGTGTTTACACTTTTCGTTCGACACTGAAATAACAAACAGGTCAGTGTATCTTACACTTTTGTATAACATACTCTATAGTGTCAAAAGTGTTAACACTTCTTACACTGCAGCACGATACCAAACACATCTATCATCTTCACAATTCTTACCAACGACAAATGAAATAAAATCGATTTTTATTTAGGGAAATCCCATACATCGACGAGTGAGTAAAAAATTTACATTTTTTTAAAATAACCATGTGGGGTGATTTTGAATAAACGGGCCACGGACGATGGCATTTTATTTTGCAGCGGGAGGGACACGGACAAATGTGTACTTATAAATGGACTTTTAGAGTCGTATTTATGAAAAGTCGTAGCTCATTTCATCAAGTAATTTTTTTTATAAAAATATAACATTGATTACTGAGGTAAACAATAAAACTGTCACTAATTTTTGATATTTTAATTTTTAATTAAGGTTTGAATTGGTTTTAATTTTCAGGTCAGGTTATTTTTTCAAGAATATATCTGTATTGATAAAAAAGTAGGTACGTACTGTTAGCACAACTTCTTGGATCTGGGAGGGCTAGTCTTCTTTGTGCAACGACCATAACAGCTCCAAATATTAGGAGCGTTAGTGTTTTTATCATGATTCTGAAACAAAAGAAAAACATTTCACTTAAAACATTCACGCTGTTGTAAAATTTAAAAATATTTTTTTTATAACTATTACTTACTATTCGGCAAGACATTTTTCGTTTTTTTTATATAGCTATTTCTGATATTGTGTATTTATTATTATTTTTATAATAAACAATAACAGTCTGACACTTTTTATCTGATAAATAATTGCATTAGCAAAGTGCTTTTTTTAACACAAAAGAGAATACCATCAGAATAGGTCAGTAAAATGGCGAACTCAGGTTCCACTAATTCGAAAACTTTTTCATGGTTACAATATTGAATTTTGACAAAATACAAGCAAAAAACTGATGAAACACAGTTTCTTAACTCTTTTTCAACAAGTCCTCGTTCTCACGAAGGTGCAATTTTGTCAGGTTGACGATTGTATCATACTTATACAAATGGTCCCTCAAATTTGCGCCCTTTTACGATTTTGTGGAAATCTTTAGGGTTAAATCATCTTCATTTTACTGGCCTAAGAAAACAGTGCAATAGACATTTTTTATAATTATTTTTTTAAACAATAATACCTAACTACACCTAATCTTTTATAGAATTTTCCGGTAAAAACATAATTTTTGTTTCAGTAGATTCAAAAAGAAAAGATGCGTAAACATCATCATATTTTTTTAATTACGCCATTTTGGAAATTTCAGATGAAATTAAGAAGTCCTTTCCAAAAAATGTTTATTTATAAAGCGCTTTCGGACATATTATCAGTCCATCTTCGGGCGGCCGGTCTGTGATGTGCTTAATAGTGATAAATTTTTATTTTAATTTGTTATGATAATTTTAATGATTTTTGAAGAAAATGGAAACTATTCTAAAGATGGACTGATATGTCCGAAAGCGCCTAATTTTGGAAAGGGTTTCTTCTCATTTTCATCATAGTACTAAAATTAAAGTGTCTGACACCTCGAATATGTTCGACATATTCGAGGTGTCAGATATTTTAAATGGTTCATGTTATTTGTCAGAGAACATTATTTCAGCGTTTTGGTTGAAGTTTTTAAGCTATCCAATTAAAAAAACAAAGAGTATCTATAAATTTTTACATGTCGTCAAAACATCTTTCGGAAACTTTAGAGCGAAAACGCCCCAAAATCAAGAAAAGGGAAATAGGTGTCAGACTAGGCCTAATGAAGCCATATACAAAGTTTGGGGAGGGTATGTAATATGTATCAATAAAATTTTTGCCGACGGGCACTCTGACTATAGGTACGTACATCATTATAATACTTTGAATGAATATTGCTCTTTAATTCTATTTGAAATTTACAAGAGAACTTGTTTATTATTAATTAAAGTAAAGTTACTGACAAATTCTGTAAACGTCCGTCTTGTATAACAAACTTATTTTTCCTCATCTACAGTACCTCCTAAGTCTTTAATACGATTACCCCACAGTTTTTTGTGCGTAAAAACAGACTGTTTGATATTCAACAGTTTTAAAGTAGACCAAATCGGTATAATGTTGGACACACCCGTGCATGCAATTCTGTCATTAAACCTAATTGATTACAAATTATTCCGCGAATGCGTCGTGTGTCATCGGGCAAGAAACGAATTCAGGTTAAATCTAAATATGTAAAACACAAAACAAACTTTCATCTCGGATGTCCGCGACAATTTAAATTGACGTTGATTGCACATTTTACTTTTGCAGACACGTGCGAAGTGTCCGTTTATTTAACCTGAATTGAAGCAAGTGTTTTGAGCGTATAGTAACGCAAACACCTCTTTCTAATCATATTAATATTATAAATGCGAATGTAAGTTTGTTTGTTACGCTTTCACGCAAAAACTACTTAACCGATCATCATGAAACTTTGCACATACACTCTTGAAGGTATTAGAAGTAACATAGGATACTTTTTATTAAAAAAAAATAAAAATTTTTTACGAAAAATAAGAAAGGGTTGAAAACATTTTTTGGGCCCAAAAATACCGAAAAATTTCTCCGAATCGTTTCAAAATTGAAATTTAACCCTTTAGTAATGATTAAAATGTGCTATTAAAATTTCATTAAAATCGGCCCGACAGGACCGGACTTACAAATTTTATGAAAACGAAATATTATAAATGCGAATGGTAAGTTTGTTTGTTACGCTTTCACGCAAAAACTACTTAACCGATCATCATGAAACTTTGCACATACACTCTTGAAGGTATTAGAAGTAACATAGGATACTTTTTATTAAAAAAAAATAAAAATTTTTTACGAAAAATAAGAAAATTGTTTCCCCTGATATGCATGTCAAAAGTCGATTTCCATCTCAATCGCGGGCGTAGCCGCGGGTAGCGGCTAGTTCTTTATAATTTGGGTATGTCAGAAGGTTTGTCCGTGACATTGTAGTTGACGAATTGAGCAGCGGTATTTCAGGGTCGAAATTTCTCAGTTCTTAATTATGTTTGCTTCAAAGACCGCGCACACTTATCCAGCACGGACCAGCAACTTGTAGAGTGCAGGTACGGTATGCAATTTTCAAGCAATGAGTGTGCGGAATGTGTATATAGTTCGGTGGAAGAAAGTTTTACTTTGACGTTGTTGTGTGAAGAGGTATGGAAGTGGAATAAGTCATGAAAAAGGTTTTGGGTTCATCCTATCAATGAATAGAACATTACACCACCATGATGCCATGACGCGCAGTGTAAGGATATCAAACTTTTGGCCAGTGTGGTGTTTACCTACTATTTATCTTCATACCCCGGTCGTAAGTAGGCTTATTAAATACATTAATTAATTAATTACTTATTAATTACCTACATAAAAACACAGATAAATTTCAAGCAAGGAACTTTGAGGTTATACTATTAGGTTTGACTATTAGCTAAAATGTAATAGGATTGCTATAGAAACTACATCTAAACAGCAGTTGACAGGTGATTTTTTCTTTACTGCCGCCCGAACGTACGTACTTTCCGCACTGCGTGTATTCCCACCAATGCGTAAATGTTAGACTTTCTGCCTTACAATTGATGCTGAAAGTATAATATACTTTCTATCGAGGCATGAAGAAAAAGTAATTAATGATATAACGACACATCACTAACACACTAGAGATATCCAGCACGGCTAGACAGAAATTGCAGACGACCCAGTGACGGTCGTTGCTGGTCTAATGTGCGCTACTCCGTTAAATAACATGGGTAATCTTCACGAACAACTTTTCTGCGTCATGCGCGGTCTTTTAACAAACCAACGTTTTTCACAGTGTAGTCAGCAAACCCAATGGATTCAACAGATTCACAGATGAACTTATGAAACAAATTATAGTAATGTAGTCTTTTGAATAATTTTTTATACAAATTTAAATTCGATCAGATCAGTTTATTTAAAGTAGATATCATTAATCAATTGGTACTCTCTAGATTTTTTTATAAGCAAGTGCATGACTACGAATACATCTAACAGAGCTAGAGTTCGAAAGGCAAGATTAATAGCTAATTATAATTAGTCAATAAAGTACAGTAATAAACAAATTGGTGTTTGTATTATAATTTCTCAACATTAATAATAACATGAATTTGTTATGTGCATTGTATTTTATTGTAGGTTCAGTGAGTAAGCAGTGTTTTCTTTTGTTTCTCTGGTCGTCGTTTCGTCGTTGTTGCTTCACTTGATTTACTGCAATTTTTTCACGCATCGTATTTATAGCCAAAGTCTTCACAGCCGATCGCAGTCGTGCGAAACCGACACCGCATAGCAATTACATTAATTTATTGTTTTATGAATGATCGCGATCTAAACCTAGTACTATTTCACAGTGATTTTCAAACTTTTAATGATATATATTGACTGATTTATTTAGATACTTTATTATTTCGCCACAGAAAGCGTGCACAAAATGTTGCAAAATACTTTGTAATACTGCGTTTCAGGGTTACTTGATAGAATTAGAATTTATTTATCCAAAGACATACAATTATGTATAGGATTCGTCAAAAGAAAGATAAATCGTATTTACAACTCATTAACAATAAAATCATCTACCTTATACAGACATTGTTTAAAAAGAGCAGTCTTCAATACTCTTTTAAATTTAGAAATTTTTAAATTTTTGAAAATGTCTGGCAATTTATTGAACATTTTAAAGGCATTATATTCGACGCTCTTATTAAACAACATCAATGTAGACTTCGGCAAAATAACATTAGAATTATTCCTTGTGTCATGTCCATGGATAGCCTCAAACGTGTCATAATTATGAATACGTCGTTTTATAAAACATACAGTAAAATAGACGTATATAGACGGCACAGTTAAAATACACTTTTCTGTAAATATTTGTTTACAGCTAGCACAAAAATTGAGATTTAAAATTACGCGGATTGCTTTTTTTGAAGTACAAATACTTTTTGCATATCTGCACAACAACCCCAACAAACAATTCCATATTTTACAAGCTGGTAAAAATAAGCATAATATGCGGATAAAGCAACTGAAGAATCCGTGCAGCTATTTTTTATGACACGGAGAGCAAAGATACTTTTAGATAATTTAATGTTTAGGTTCTCAACGTGGGCAGTCCAAGAAAGAGTTTCACTAAGTATGACTCCTAAAAAATTAGATACTTCGCATCTTAACTATTAATTAAAAACTATTTAACTAAATTGGATGAAAATACAAAACACTCACAGATGTAAACTTGCCAAGAAATGAAATAGTTACTAATTTGCGTTACTGTAATTGTATATGCCTACAAAAAATTATAAAGTTACGTTATCTGCGTTAACAATGCATTTAAAGTTATGAAATTCTGCGAAGTACATAATTGTGTAAATTTTAGTCCCGATGTTATGACTGCAATTACCTACCAAATTTTACAGTAATCTTTTAAATCCTTTACGCTTGTATTCACTGCAACTTTTCGAGGTGAATGAAAATTGCTCTATTGTTTCTACAGGAATCATGGATTTATCAATGAAAAGTTTCAAACGTTTTCATTGCATATGCGCTATATATTGTTATATTATTGAAAACTATACTCGTGCGTGACTATAAGAACAGCTGACGCGGTGTACGTTGATAAAGATCAACTTCAAAAACTACGGTTCGGCTGAAACATGTCAAGTTAGATACTGACACGATCGCAAAAATTTGATAATATGGATGACTAAAAAATTTGCATAAAATCAGCAAATTTTTCTGACCATCAGTACCTAAACTGTTAATAAATCTTTTCGAACAGTTGACTAAACATCCGGGATACGGGTATTGCAACAATTAAAAAGTAAGTCGCGCATGCCTTGCATACAATTTTAATTTTGGCACACGATAATCAGTTCTCAGAAGTAAACGGTTAAAAGTTTTGGACTGATTTTTTCCCCTCTGTATTATACGAAACAATATTTACACGGGAAAAGAATGTTTGTGTGCCCTTCAACCAGGCTTATAGAGGACCTGATCAAACTCAGTAGACTTAAACTCAGGAAAGTAGTTGGGCTCTTATAAGGATACGTCAGGAATCAACACAATGTATAAATTGCGAAATGGAGGACAAGACAGCCAATCATTTACTGTTCGAATGCGAGGCCCTAGCCTGCAGGAGAACAACCATCTTTGGATACATTGATGAGAGCGGAGTAATTCCTCAGGACAATCTTCTGGAGTACATGAGAAAATCTAAACTATTGGATTAGTTCCAGGACAAGGGGGATGACGTGTATAACGGGCTATTAAGCCATAACCCCTCATTTATTCATTCATTCATTCAGTACTCCTAGCCGTTCGTTGCGTTTGCTTTGAGTTTAAGGAAAAACAATTGAAAATATGAGATACGCTTTTTTGTGTGCTTTTGTTTTAATGAATGATAACACTAAATTTACAAATAAAGAGAAAAATTACATTTTTAAAACGAACAGAATAGTTACCTACCATCATTTTGATAAAACTAAAATAATTTTAAAAAAACACACACACGTTTTTGTAATTAAAAAGGGTATATCTCACAACAACAGGCCATAAAATATTGCAAACAAAAAGGCGCATCTGAGATTCGTCCTCTAAGAACAACTAAAAATCACCATGCATTTAGCACGGATCATGCTAGTTAATTAGCAGGACGTAACTCAAAAACTGATTTTATAGATACAAGGCGACGACGTGACTTTCAAGAACGGTTTTGAATTGCTGTAGGAGCAAACCTGTTGTCTTATAGCCGGGTCTGTACGAAGTTATGTGACCCAGATCTAATGCTCACCGCGCGATGACAGAGCGCGATCAGGTGTATAGCTACATATGTACTTGGTCTATCAAGCAACGGAAACGCCAATCAGTCGATGACCTATGCTAGGTTGTCCCCGGAGCCGTAAAGGTAGACGAGCCCTGATTCATAAGAAAGTTATTCTAACTTTCCCATGACGTAAACTTTAGCTGCACATTTACATTCAAATAAAATAATAAGCACTCGTTTGTTTTGTTTTTGTCGCGTGCAAATACTATGGCTTTTTTGACAGTCATATTAATATTGTTTTGGTTTCCTGTTAGTCTATACTCTATACTAATGTCATAAAGAGAAGAAATTTGTATTTTTGTATATTTTGTATATTTTCAATGTACTACGTCACTTTGTTTTCTTCCCAATTTATATTAGAGTAAGTTAGCTCTATCCGGGCGAAATCTTAGCGAAAATTTCCAAAAATAAAATTAATTATGCCACGCTTAAAAAGGAGTACCAATCTAATAATTCACAAACATATTTAAGACACGCAACAACTATTCACATATTTTAGATAAGGAACCATAATATTCAACACTGCAAGATATCAAGATTAAATCTTTACATGCATATAATTCATTAAAAGTGAATTTTATCGCGTATATTTTTTGTTTCTAACTTCGATAGCCGGTTATTTAGGACACAATTTCTTATATGTTTTCTAATAAAAACCTTTCGAATTTGTTTCCTAATGTTTTGTTCATAACTACCTTTGTTACAGATTAGACAGTTTAGAAAGTAAGACTCTGTTTACACGTTTTCTGGTGTAGATTTTTATTAATAAAATAAAATAAAACTTACAGCTTTTTAGATAATTATAGTGATTTAATGTCACTTAATAACGAATATTAGTATCTAATATTAAATCACGATAATTATTTAAAAGACTGTAAGTTTTATATTATTTTATTGAACATCATGGATATGGTACAAAAAAAATTTTATTAATATGGAGACTTAATTAATTAATTATTTACTAATATGATCAAAATTAATCAGTACATTTTCGAGATGAATAATTCAGATAAGATATATTAGATGTCATATCCATCGTGATAATAATAATAATAAGAAAAATTACAGAATTGTGGACAAAAATATTAGATTTATAAATGTACGGAACGTCTAATATTTTTGTCTACAATCCTGCGATTTTTCTTATAATTAATTCAGATAAGTATTTTCAGATCTAGGTATATTTCCTTAGACGTTGGAAAAAAAGGGAAAGATAGTAATTTTTTGCTAATATCATCAAAATTTAATAAACTATAATCACAGGTATATACCTTTCGATTAGTAAACGAGTTCTAATTATGAAACAGAATATAAAAAAATTTACCACAATTCCAAATCCGGAGAGAAACATTATAATATCTTTTCTGGCAACTTTATATTTTTATAATTTAGTTTTAGTGTCCATAGCTACGCTCAGGAAATTAACAATTTTTATGAAAAAAGATGGTGGAGGTGCAGGGCTTTCATCAAATACTCTGAATATCATCTGTCCACCATCTTCTCATGTTGGTGTGCATTCCCAGAAACTTTGGAATAAATATGTAATTATTTAATATATAATTGAAAAAAACCTGAACAGTTGTAAATTAAAAACTATTTCGTCATATTATTTCAATTTGAATCAAGGTTTAATTATTATAATATGGTGGACAGGAAAGTCAAGGCTGTAACAGCGGTCTTATTTAAAAATTTATTAGCGCTAATTTACTCTACAGTTTTTATAGATGAGCATTAAAAATAAAACCCAAAGTACTCGTTTTTGGGGTTCCTTTCTAAAAATTGAAAATTATGTGGGAAATGAAAATGCGTAATGTCAGTAGAATCAAAAACGTCTTGTGTGTGTGTGTGTGTGTAGAGATCAGTGGAACAGCTGACTTTCTGTGCATGAACCGTTCGGTTTTTCGTCACATAAATTTTCTGACGTAGGATCTAAACGTTTGTGTGTGTAGAGGGAAGCTTGAGTTGTTAGCACATAAAAAAAGTGTCCGTGAGAATATTCGCCACAATATTGTCACGTATATTGTGGACTTTCTGATAAATTATTAATTTACTGTGCATTTCTGTACATTATTTGGAAAAACGGTGGAACCGCATGGTTAAAGTACGCACGCATACAAACAAGACTCGTTCATACATTATTTATGTACACACTTACGTATTTACACTTGACATTGAGTAGCGAACAGGCGAGTTGTGTATACTATAAACAAGTGAGAATCGAGCACGCACACCATGGCACACTGTGACACTAAAAATATTGAGGTTAAATACCTTCGCGCCTTCTCTCTGATTTATTTACGTATGTGTTTGTGTGCTGTCCGAAAGAAAGGTGTAACGTAAACAACACAAGCCCGTATTTATTGCACATATGTTAATATTTAACAATGCGTATAGAACAGAAAAGTACACGGTAATCGATTATATTCATAACAGTGATCTATAAAAACCGTTCGCCCAAAGGAAAGGAGTGTTTATTTTTTTTTAATTTTGTTGGTTTCTGTTAATCTTTTCAGCGGGTATGATCTAAGCCAGGGACGTCTGAACAGGGTAAAATCAATAAAATTCCAAGGGTCCAGTACAATAACTCGATGTGCCCAAATTTTGACTTTTTTTTAAGTCATAGAAAACGCAAAATTTTGACGTTCCAAAAAAAAAACTTCGCGGATTGTTCACAAATTTCTTTAAAAATATGTAAAAAAATGGAACTACTTTTCGTCTTTCATTGTGATTTTTTTAATCTAACAAATCAGAAATCATATACACACGTCATAGTACCTGGTGTAGAATTACTGTATTACTATCTCACTTTGTATACACGACCACGTAATTGTTTTTTAAAAAACTCCCCCCAAACGCCCACTCCTTTTCACTGCATAAAAAAAAACGCCATCGCATCGACATGACCTCGTAATTGTTTTTTAAAGAACTTTCCCCAAATGCCGTTCCCTTTTCACTGCGCAAAAAAAACGCCATCGCATCGACACTATCCCGTAGTTTTTTTAAAGAACTCTTCCAAATTTCCTCCCCTTTTCACTGGGCAAAAAAGCGCCATCGTATCGACACGACCTCGTAATTGTTTTTTTTAAAGAACTCCCCCAAACGTCTTCCCCTTTTCACTGTGCAAAAAAAAAGATATATAAAAATCAATTTTCCGCACTTAAAACGGCTAACAACACTGTTATATGTTATATAAAATAATAACTGTGTATTTCCAGTGGATATTTTACACATCGAGTTATCGTACTCTAACCAAATTCCAAAATGCCTAACGGCCCTTTAAAGTATTTTTAAAGCCGTTTGTAAAAATTACGCCGCTTTATTAGAAGTTACACTACTTTTGGCGCGCTATGAGAAAATGCGGAGAGTGAATAATTAAGATGCGCGCGCTCACTGTAACATGAAAATTAACATAACTCTCACAGAAAAAGAGTACCAACAGAATGATTCGGATTTTTTAAATTTTAGGTACTGCAAAAAATCTCGGTACCCCTGCACTATAACTCGTATAATCGAGATTCTACTGTATGTTCATATTAATTTAAATTTTGTTAATTAGAATAAAGTCATAATGATTAGAAAATTA
Organism: Xanthostigma xanthostigma; assembly: GCA_963575645.1. Taxonomy (NCBI): domain Eukaryota; kingdom Metazoa; phylum Arthropoda; class Insecta; order Raphidioptera; family Raphidiidae; genus Xanthostigma; species Xanthostigma xanthostigma. Next base: position 24,145,703 of record OY754468.1, read on the forward strand.
GAAATTGATCTGAATATAAAAACAAATTTCACATAATAAATTTATTACTATGATAATAAAATTTTATAGATATTGTTATTCGATATCCAATAATCTCAGCCCTACTTGTTTCTAAGTAACATTTTTACTGTGTTGTCAACATTAAAATTCCAAACTGGCTACATGTATATCCACTTATATTTTTTTGTATTTTGAAATATATTTCGTAATAATTTAATAATATGTTATTGGCAAGTCCAACTCCGATGCAATCGTTGCGAAATTTGTTTACAACAATTTTCTACAAATTATCTTAATTTTAAAATAGATTTTTTTGTTAAATAATTAGGTCTGTTTTTTTTCACTTACAATCGTTTTGCAACACAATTTCGAAAAACCTTGATTAAAAATGATTAACTTATGACAGTACTTACTTATAATTTTTAATTTTTAAAGACGTAAAAACAGTCAAAAATCGTTGTCAGACTTTTTATTAGGTAGAACATTATACTACAGAGTATAGACTATAATATGTGCATTGTACATGAAGCCTACTAGCGCCGCTAGTGGGTAATAGATAAATATTGAGCTCACTTTTTATTGTTTTATACTGCGAAATTTTGTATTGTTGCAAATCGCGACATGTTTCTGTGGTGGTAAGTCAAAAACTTTAGTTGACCATGATGTGTCAAAAAAAAAATGTTATAAGCAAAATTGAAGTTAATTTTGTATAGGTACAATAAAATTCAGATTGTAAAGCAATTTTGGCAAGGTATTAAAGAAGTATCATTTAATGTGCTTGTCTTCATATAATATAAATAGCATAACATATAAGGTACGTGAAAATTATTTATTTCGGTTTTTTTTTGTACCAATTGGGCTTTTGAATGAAATTTTTTTTTGTCATAAATGGAAAGATCGTATATAAGTTTTATAACAAAACTATTTTTCTTTTTTTTATTTTCGTTATAATTGAAAAGTTATATCAAATTAAAAATAAATTTTTGTACCCAGTTCCGAGAACGCGCCGACATTTCCCGAACATAATGTGACGTCATAATGTTTTAGTCAATACACATGTAGAAGCCATTGATAGTATACTGCGTAGTGCGTATATACATTTTACCATTATGACGTCACAACTGTCAAAAACAATTTTAGTGCGTTTGCAGTCACGTGATTTTTTTTAATATTTTATCAATTTTAAATTGCTTATAATTAATTTAAAAAAAGTTTTTTGAAAGTTTTTCGCATCGATTATCAATATTATTTATAATAAAGTTTTAAAATACAATAAAAAAATCGATAATTATTTTTTTTTCAAAAGCCTAATTATTAATTTGTTTAAACTGACAGCGTAACCTCAAACTATGGCGTCATATGATCTCTATTTTACTTAAATCGCCATCAGCACAAGAGCCCGGAACACAACAAGCATTTCCAGATTGCCTAGTTTTGCCCATGATTTCTTTGTAATTAAAAAACTTTATAAAGTTATGACTATTGTCACTTTTAATAAACAGTGCTCATCATATTATACGGAAAATTTGAGCTTGAAGTTTACCTTAGTGCCCACCACGAACGCTCGCATCGATACTATTTGTAACTCCGCCTCCTTGCATTTATAGAAAATATTCATAGAAAAACAGGAAAAAACAATTGTTAAACATTTCGGAAAGAAGATCATTTTACGAGCTAAATTTTGACACAATTCCTACAAAAAAATATTTCTGAAGGGAAATTGTTTTACATATATGCATTTCTGTATCCCACTGTGCTTCTCAACCTTAGTAATTCGAAAGATCCACATCTCAGAAATATATTTTGTTAGTACCAATTTATATTTTTTGAAACACAAATCTATAGGTACTAAACTGTTTGATCAAATAATATTTTTAATCTACAATGAAATTGTTCATGTTTTATCATTATCTACTGATCTGTGACATTTATGCAGTATTGTGTTAAATTGATTTTTTTTTGCGCTTAGTTAGTAAGTGATGTGCGATGACACGCCCTTTGTGCAATGTTTTGTTATTTATAAATGAAACACATGTATACCACAGACACATAATATTTTCATGCTCCCCTGCTATATTGGTGGACATTTCAAATTGTGTCATATAAGATCGAAGGTCAGTTATATTTATTATGATTCTGTAAACAAATCTATAAACACTGCTCTGCTTAATAACCGTATACTGAACCGTACATCACAATCATAAAATAGAGTAGGTAAATTAGTTTTCACTATATCATTTTTCGACATTCACTCAGACTTAAAAGTTAAAACTGTTTTTTTCTTGCTATAAATAATTAGTTACTACTTCACGACGTACCGCTAATAAAACCATTAATATAGATAGATAAATTATGTAGCTTATTATTTTATTTTCTTATAAAACTTAATAAGATTTATTATCATTAAAATGACAGTTTCGACACGTGGAGAAAGTTATATTAGTTCATAATATTTTATAGTTAATAATTATTTTAAACAAGAAAATTCGATACGTGTATGGAATAGATAGTATACCTACATTTTATTATAAATTATATGTAGATAATATTAACTCTGTTCCAACCTATCTGTGAACGGTAACAGAATCGTCACAGTTTTGCGCAGTAGCACAAAAACCAATACAAACAGTTTCGTTTTAGTTACTGCACATGACTGTGACGGTTCTGTAACCGTTCGCAGGAACAGAGCTATTATAAGAAATACATATTACTGATCATTGATAAATATCACTTATAAACTACATCAAGTGCTAAGGTTATCTAGAGTTAGTATCAATTTATATTTAATTTTAAATTGAAAGTTGGTAAGAGTCTAAATTAGATTTTCAATTTATTAACAAAAATAATAAATTAAAAATATGAATTGTTGCTACGCCCAAATAAGCTTAGTTGTTGGTGGCCTTAAAATATATATAAAGGGTGTCCTGCGACGCGGATGATTTAGTTACCCTGCACAATTTCAAGTCGAAAATATCTTTTACCTACACATGTGCCCAAAACTCAATTAGGTATTAACAAATGCACATGATATGCATTTGGTTTTATTAATCAAACGTTACGTGGTATACGTTTGCTATGCTCGCCTTATACATTTAATATCGCCGAAAATTCCGTTAATAATCCAGTGTTGAACATATTATGTGTAAGTAATTGGCTAAGGAATACATCCTTATGCTTTGTCACAAGCGTTGCGGGACACCCTGTATTCTGCGACTAAATAAACAAATGATTCATGGTACACTAAAAATTAGTAAAACAAATTTACCATCAAAGATGGTGTCAAATCCGCTTACAAAATTCTGTGTTGCTTCAAGAACACGTGCAATCATACCGACAGAGATTTCAACGCTTGTATAGAACAGTAGCTTGAAGCAGTAATTATTGTACTTAACGATCTCTAAAATATGACAACGCATAAATAATGAATCAATAATAAAAACTTAGGTGACACGCGGAACTTTCAACGTTTCATAAGACAATAACAATTTTAACGTCTTTTAAGAGACAAACTAAATGACGTTTGATCGTCGCTTGCCATAAGTATAGACTGCAAGTGTCATCAATTACCGTTGTCAACTAATAAATGGCCCGTTTATGGTTTTAAGGTGAAAGCTTGTGCTATGGGTTGATGTATTGTAAGTTTTATAACGCCTACTTCACTCATTTATCCAGAGGTGGATCTAGGTTTCTTGGGGTCTAGGGCTTTTTGAAGTTCATTGGATCCCCATTTTGTTGTTAGATTAAGAATCTTTAAATTGAAGTTTAAAATTAATTTTTAATAGCATCGAGACCAGAATTGAAACTTGGTGACCCGATCAAAATATTGTCGATTATCACTTTACATAATTTTACAATATTTTTTCGTTATGAGGTTTAAAAAATATATACATTTGACCCACAGTAATCCGACCCCTGTCTAATCCGGCACCCTTTATAATCCGACATGCCTATATAATAGTAGTTTTATTAACTAAGTCTCATATCGTATATTAATTTGTATGTCATTTGTCGGGTTACATAGTACTCCTTTTCAAAAAAGTTCCGGGGTCGGTGACAGATTTCTATAGTCCGACAAATTCGATCATTCGACACCGTCTTACAAAACGTTTGTCGGATTACCGCGGGTCACCTGTATTTGGAAATAGTCTGTTCGTCATATTTTTCCCACCCATAGATTTATATCTCTGTTTTGGCACTCAACAATTAAACTGTATAATACACCTGCAACGCATGTCAAAGTTATTATTGTAATATCACGTCATTGTTGAGTGTGTTTCACACTTGCGCATGTCTGCAAGTCAATGTATTGCGGTTTTGCATTTCCGTTTTGGAAAGAAAATAGAAAACACAGTACAGAAGTGAAAGTACAAAGCAATAAAACACGAGTTCTCACGCGCACTTGCTAAATGCATTCGAAGCTCTGTTCATTTTCTATATAAGCATTGACGTCTCTTGTCTCTTCTGTGCAATCAATTAATTACAAGTTATATTCGTTCAGTATATAATGAGCATTTGTGAGTAATTATTGCAATCAATTATGTAAATGACTTTCCCACTTTGTATAAACAGCATTTTTTTTGTCTGCAGTTTTTATTGTAAACCCTCGTACTTTCTTGTCAACGTTGCGTTTCCATAGTGATTTTTACTGTGAAATTAAAAACGTTCAATAGGTCAGTAAAATGAAGATGATTTGACTCTAAACTTTTCCACAAAATCTCAAAAGGGTGCAAATTTGAGGGAAGATTTATATAAGTATGATACACAATCTGTCAAAATTGCACCTTCCTGAAATTACTGGAACTTGTTAAAAAAAGAGTTAAAAACTGTGTTTCATCAGTGTTTTTGCTTGTATCTTGTCAAAATTGAACATTGTAACCATGGAAAAGTTCTTCTAATTTTCGAATTTGTGGAAACGGAGTTATTGTCATTTTACTGGTCTATCAAAGCCAGTGCAGCTAAATCTGCTTTAAAAGAGAATTTGGCGTACCTACCTCTACTAGAAACCCAATATTAAATAAAATATTATTTATTTGTAGATATTGAAATATGCACCTTTAATTAAGAAATATAAAAAAACTAAAAAGAGATTAGTAAATAAGCTAAAATTTTGAAGTTTTTGCTTTGCAATAATGTGTTAATTTGATTTATTTCGATAAATTAAATAAAATTTATGGGTCCAGTACGATAACTCGTGTCTCCAAATTTTTACTTTTTTTAAGTCATAGAAAACGTTAAATTTTTCGTCCCAAAAAAAAAACAAACTTTGCGGATTAATCACAAATTTCCTCAAAAACACGTAAAAACTTTTCGTTTTTCACTGAAATTTTTTGAATCTAACCAATCAGAAATCACATATTATACACATCATAGCAACTGGTGTAGAATTACTGTATTACTGTCTCACTTTGTGTACATTACCCTGTATAATTGTTCTTTAAAGAACTCCCTCCAAACGCCCTCCCCTACGACTTCGTAATTGTTTTTTATAAAGAACTGCCCCTAACGCAAAAAAACTAAGTTATAAAAATCAATTTTCCGCACTTAAAACGGCTAATAACACTATGTATGTTATTTAAAATAATAGGTAATAGTGTATTTACAATGGATATTTTGCACATCGAGTTATCGTACTCTAACCACCTTATATATTTTCCTGATTGGTATGAAGTAGAATGGATATAAGAATATTCATTCTGGGTTTGTTTTTATGTTTTGTGAAAATTATTTGAAATTATGGCTACCTATGTGAGTGGATTTTGGTTTTAACGTTACATAATTTAAAGAAATTAATCTTGAAATAACGTTTTATACAGTGCAAAAAGTTTGGTGAAGACTTTTTACTCCCAAAGATGATACTCTTCAAAGAAAAATATTGTCTGGGGAGCCATGCAGTCCTAGATAGTAGGACATACCTATATAATTATGCTTGTAGCTGACACAATTTTTTTAGAAAACATTTTTTTTCTCGAATTCTGTAAATTTTAGGGGAAAAAATATTAATATTTTATGAAAAGCTATTAAAGGTTCTCTCTCTCTCTCTCAAACGCCTTGCTTATGTTATGTCGCTTCTAAAGGTTTTGAATTATTGTACAGTATATCCGTTATCGCTCTCCATTTACATATTATTTTATATCAGTGGGCAATGATACAATGTCTATCGACTATCGGTGACAAACACGATATATCAACAGATCAATCTCCCGGATACGCGACGTGACCGACCGACCGACTCTCCGCATTCAGTGATCGTCACATCTTTATCCGATATAGATAATTGTACGACATGCGTACAGACAACAGTTATAATAGCTTCTTATTTAGTACCGGCATTCAATTGTTATGTTTCATTTGTTCTTGTTGTATCACTGACCCAAACAATGCGTTACATACCTGTACGTAAGGTACATAACCTACAATCGATATAATACTGTCCACTGTTTTTATTTCATTTAATTCAATTCTACAACATGCCAGTATACCTAAATAAAAACTTACTGTGGTTAAAATTACGAGTAAACCTAGTCCCGGTTTGAAATTATTATTAGGAGAATATTTTGAGAGTATTTTGACCTTCTGCTTTTTCAAGTTGCGTAGAATAGTAGATTGTGTATCAAGGGCGCAATTAAAGCAATACAAAATATTTAAAGTAAGTATTAGAGCTGTAAAAGTAACGAGAAATTGTGTACCCGTATGTATTCGTTACTTAAAGAACCAGTACCCGTTACTTTCGTATCGTTACCTTACTCGTTACTTTTCATACGACATAAAATCGTGTATAACAGCATCAAGAAGTGTATGTTCTCTGGCATCAAGCATGTACCATTCCATCGAGGTGCGTGGCATCGTGATACGGTATGACTTCGTTCGTATTTCGTATAACCGCATTAAACGAGTCGAAATGACTCCATGTCAGTTCGATACGACAGATGCGAGTAACGAAATGAATTTGTAAGTAACGATTCGGTACTTCGAGTCAGACGATGTACCCGTTACTCAGTAACGAATACATACGGTTTGTTACAGCTCTAGTAAGTATATAAGAGTTACGTACAATCAAATCTTGATTATTCGAGCTATTGTGGACCGATCCTATACGTCGAATAATCGAAAAACTCATAAAAAGATTTTAAAAAGACTACATATATATTTTATGACTAAATAAAAACTTTACTGTTTAAAATATCATCCAAAAACAATCGCATTATGCTCTGATAACCCGGCCTCTTACGCACATGGGAATTAAAATTAAATGTAGGTAAATCGCAAATTCGGATAAAACGGGCTCGGTTAATGCTTGTACTTATACTACTGTATTCTGTTTGTAGTTTGACTGAAGCTTTGTATATTCACACTTAAATCGTGAATAAGAAGACTGCAGATGGAACGAGAATCATTGACCTCTGGTGTTTATGTAAAAAATAAGTTCAGTTTGTTTTTGCAATTAGAATATGGAAACTAAAAGTTTGTAAAAGGCAATCTAATATAACGATATCGTACGGTATTCTAATTATGTATATGAATAGTTTTCCAAAAAAGTTCTGAATAAATCAAATCAGAGTTCTATGTAAATTAAGGCTCCGGGCTCGTATGAAAAGATTCAATCCATACATTCCCTGTGGAGATATATAACATTGGCTTTTTAAGACCCTCAATTGCTAGGATTATTTAGACCTAGCACCAACATTTTCAATTTATTATTATTTTTTTATTATCCAACTGAGAAATGAATTTAAAAATATCTTGATAATTAAATTCCCTTACTCAACTAAAGAGTACTACGATATTAGCATTATTTAATTTTTTATGTATTTTTTGTTTATATATGTATTGACTTATTCTACGCCAATTTTTGGTATTTAATGAATGAATAAATATTTATCTATCTACAATAAATAAAATTATCGACCAATTTTTCAGACAATATATTAACAATATTTATATTTTAAAAATATCTATCACGAATTGCTTTCAAAATAAATAGAAATTAATTATTAATTATTTTTTTATATTTTTAGATCCGTTCTGAAGAAGATCCAAATCCGGATCGAAACGTTAATGTATTAATTTTATATGTTAATATATTGTCTGAAAAATTGGTCGATAATTTTATTTATTGAAGAGTTCTAATCAGACGTTAATCAAAGATTTGAATTTATCTATCTATCTACTGTTACCAATTCTACCAGTTAGAATCTAGGATCTTAGATGCTTGTAATAGAGGAGGCATGGACACACTCGGCTATTCTAAACCCACCACCATTCTCAGCTGTTTTCACTTGTGTTCCATTCACATTTCTAAATTAACTCGAAAACGAAAGGTTCTTTCAACTCAATACTGGCGCCAAGCAAATAAATAACACAATAAATTCAAATTATATTTGTTATTAGTGACAGTTATATATACCAATACTAGCCGCTACCCGCGGCTACGCCCGCGATTGAGATGGAAATCGACTTTTGACATGCATATCAGGGGTTGAGGTATTGCACATATTTTGGCAAAAAATTTTCTTATTTTTCGTAAAAAATTTTTATTTTTTTTTTAATAAAAAGTATCCTATGTTACTTCTAATACCTTCAAGAGTGTATGTGCAAAGTTTCATGATGATCGGTTAAGTAGTTTTTGCGTGAAAGCGTAACAAACAAACTTACATTCGCATTTATAATATTTTTCTTATTTTTCGTAAAAAATTTTTATTTTTTTTTAATAAAAAGTATCCTATGTTACTTCTAATACCTTCAAGAGTGTATGTGCAAAGTTTCATGATGATCGGTTAAGTAGTTTTTGCGTGAAAGCGTAACAAACAAACTTACATTCGCATTTATAATATTAGTATGATGTTATTTTATTAAAAATCGCTTCATATTGATCACATTTAGTCTGAACCAGTTTTTAGTTCAATTACGTAACTATGAAGTAGTTAAAATTGACATTTTGATTTGCTACCGTATGTTGAGATAATATTTTGTTGTATAACCCGTACAGTGATGCTGATTAATTTTATGTCTATATTATTGAATTTCACGTACGCGATGTGTAACAAAGTTTTAATTTATTTTTAAATATTGTAATTACGTCCTGTCAGTGATCTGATGATAAATAGCCCTTCATGAATCTCTCTTAAAGAGGGATGGAACCTTCGGAGTGAATAACGACAAAAAACTAAACCTATTCTTAGCATCACATCATAAGGTGGATAAATAGAGATTTAATCATGTCCTGATGATGCTAGCATAGTTGGCGAAATTTGCATCGAAAAAAAGTGTTAGTGTTTTATACCCGACTAATTCATTTGGACTTTTGTTTAGTATTTTTATGTTAGCAATATGATCGGGTTTTTTGTGTATTTAACAATTTTTTGTTCAACAGCGTAACGAACACAAAAAACCACACCTTATAAGAAGTGGAAAAAATGAGTTGCTATCAGGAAGTCGTTCGGGATTGGCTGGCGGGTAGTTCGCTGAGGGCCAAACTCTGTCAACACGCCCCTTTCTTTTTCGTGATCACTTGGCTATACATGTTTACCCGTGAAGTTCCAGTTTCACTTTAGACGCGTGAGACTTACAGTATTTTTATCTTTAGACGCGTTTTTCGAATTTCGCGAAGGGACTGCTTCGTGAGTTGTCGTCACACAGTATACTTTGGATGTGTTCCGAAATATAACTCAATATACTGGCCAGTGCTAATGACATCAAGAATTGACGTCATACTGTTGATTCGTTCCGAAATATACTGGCCAGCGCGTTAACGTATATTATTATTTCCCTCGTCCACCAAAAGTAACTGTTTACTTTGTTGCGCGGACATTATTGCAAACAACAAATAATAGAATAAAAAAATTCACAAATTCGATTAAATATTTATGCTACGTCATATCTGTCTCACCAGTACAATATGGTGGTACACCAGTACAATTATGGCGTCGTATTCATGACTGGTCAGTATACTGGGTTATATTTCGGAACATACCCATAAGCTAATTGTTTATACACGAAACTGGTACAGTATTTTCAGTCTATAAGAGCCGGAAATAACCGACTAAATCTTATGCTTTACCGCTAACAATGTATGTATTGTTGACATGTTTTATTTCATCCGCGCGTAATGGTTGCACGCACACTTCTTTTTACTTAATAAATTTCATTAATAATAGTCTTTATGAGTATAAAAAAATCTACAAATCTAAACATTTCGTGACACTAATAATATAAACTAGCATTGCATTAATTAATTTAACAAAACGATGCAGGCGGTTTTGTAACGCGTTAATTGTGATAAAACATTCCTCGTGTTGTATTGACCTGGTTGCAAATGTAACAGATAAACAACACACAAAGCTTATATAGTTACAACAGTTTCATAACCGCTACAGAATTGCTATAATATGATGTTACAATAAATAAGTGGAAACGGTCGTTGTTTGGCAATCGGAGATGTGCAAATGAAAACAAGGTTTTTTCCGTAAAATTTCATCTCTGTCGTATGTGCTTTTCACTAATCCAATTGCAAAAGTGGGGGATGGTCGCAATTTAGGTTAGAATTCACTTTTCAAAATTTTATATTTTTGCAAAAATTCTATCTGTTTGTCAGTAAATATACGACTCCTGTCGAGACAGAGAGAGAACGAGTGAGCGATTATAAACGCTGGACAAGTAAGGTCAGCAGAGTTCATACGTAGAACATCGTTTTTTAGGAATATCGGCGTCTTAAATTTTTCGGTTTTTTATCGCGCCCTTGAAATAGCTATAGGTACCTTAATATTGTATGTGCAAATGCTTATTATTAATGAAGGATCGTTTACCTATAGATAATTATAATATTTAACGATATGAAGTAACGGTTGCATCTTAACAGCTATAAATATACAATAGATCACTAATTATTATAAATAGAAAGACCTTCAAGATGCTAAATCGATGCTTTTTGTTATGAATTATTGCTATAAACAAAAACGAGGTTATTCATATAAATCTTTTTTTATATTTTTTATGGAACTGGCCATGAATCGTTTCTCATCTAATTTACGAACCAACAAAATTAGCATATTATTAACCAAATGACTTTTAAACAAAATATTACCAAATTACCAAAAGAATGATTATCAATAAAAATTTCATAATTGATTTTTTTTTAAATTTCTACAATTTTTTTGATCATATTATATGTAGATACGTCTTAATTTCTTGTTATGTTCCATTTATTTCTTGTATCTTTTACCAAGTAAATCAGAGTTATGCAACTGCTTTATAGCCATATTTTGCTAATGACAATAAACTTTTAAAAAATATAAAAATAATAAATAATAACGTCCAGTTTTTGACTTTGTGATATCAAAAACACTGAAAAATGTCTATATTTTATCGATGAATATTTCAATTGTAAATTTGAAATGTAAATTCCTTGTATGACGTCACTTCGCAAATTGTTTGTCACAGTGAAAAATAAATATCTATCTATCTATGTCATAACTGAAGCCATTCGCACCATTACTATTTTCCATCTATCACACTTCCCGTTATTTTCTACATTTTTTTCAACTTCAACTAATTCATAGCAATGGGCGAAAATATAATTAGTCAAGATCGTTGGAATATCATTGTTACAAACCCCAGTTGCAAGGCACTGATCTGGGAATTAGTGAAAGTACCGCTTGGATTTTTAATTTATTACCTATTAAATTGATACTTAATAAATAAAAAATATGAAATTATAAATATTAAGCTCAAATAGTTTTGGTAGTTATCACTAAATTTTAATTCTCGTAGAAACAAAAAAAATATTTAATCAATTTTTATAATTTGAAAATCTATGATATGGTTACAAGCCACAAGGGTGGGGTTATCAGATATTTTGAATTTGACAATTAAAACTTAGAAGTAAAAATTAATTTTAAAAAATCTTACAAATTAAATTTGTAGGTGTTTCTTTACGTAAAACCGAAACATGTAAGTTAAGTTTTATAGCCAACTATTTGACTTCTAAATTATGACTTTCCAATTTGGTGACTTTTGTGAAAGACAGTTTATAATACGCCAGACATACAGAGCAGAAAATATTGAAAATATTGTAGGTACTTCAGTATATAGTAGTGTTGATCCAATATAATGCCGCGATGAAGGAAGGTTTGGTTGATGATCAGAAATAAGCTTTATCAATGTTTCCAACGTTTCGAGAAAAATTTATTTTTAAGATTAAAATAAGTTTTTCGAAACGTTGACCGTTAACATAACATTGGTAAAGCTTATTTCTAATTCTCAACCAAACCTTCCTTCATTGTAGGTGCTATTTGAAAGTTTGTTTCATTCCATGGGCGTAATCAACATCTTTAATTTATAATATTTGCCACCCTTCATCATAGAGCAATGTATCATGTATTTAGATTTTGCAGGTAACGACATAATAGGCGTGTTTGGTAATGTAGAAAACTCAGTGAAATTTGCACTAAAAATTGTAGGTTAGGTACAAAATCTACGGTTACACTTCTGTATAACAAAGGCAATAGTGTCAACACTTTTTACACTGAAGAACCAAACACACCTGATAGTACGATATTAAGAAGTATATATTTTTTTAATTTTATGTTATTGTATCTGGTACGATATAATAGAACGGCAACTTTCCTTCGCAGGTGTAACTGATTTCTTTACCAAGGTGATTTGTCATTTGTACTTGTTATTTACAATGTCTAGAAGTCAATGTCTCTTCACATTCCAACACGGTTGGTCCGCTAAACGCTCTTGCTAGTTTTGTGATTGCATTTTTACAGGAAAAAACTAATAACGTTAAAACATTACAGTTCACTTCTCAACAACAATTTTTTATTATTGGATGTACATTTCGAGATCAATGCTCCTCACCCTTAGCAAAAACTAAACTATGCTTAAATTTGATAAACAACACAAAAGAATCATCTAAAGCAGGCGTTGGAAACTTATGACCCGCGTGTCATCAAGTGACACCCACCTCTTGAGTTCCGTAAATAAAATATATAATTATAAAATATTTAAAAATAAATTAAAACTTTGAGAAACAAAAGGAATGACTGAACCGATTTTAAAAATATTTATTTTAGATCATATTTACGTTAATACGCTTCAATTAACACCCTACAATTATTCTCAATGTCATTTTTTATTTTCGAGATTTCGTCTTAAAATGAAATTATCACGTACGTACATACATACATGCACACACAGAGAGGCATCTTTTCAAAAATAGTGAATTTATGTTTGTTGAAAATTTTGATTTCGATTTTCGAACCCATTACGTTCTCAATGTACTAGGAAATTATTAATCTACCTGGAGATTTAAAATTAAAAATACTAGTAAAAAGTTGAATTTATTTTCGGTCCCATTTATAGTTTCTCTAATTCCAAAATGAATTTTAAAAAAGTCTTTAATATTAACCTTTAATACATCCCTATTGTAATCGTCATTTAACAAATGAAACCGTATTTTAATTGCAAAGATTTTTATCAAAAAAAGCTTAAATGACATATATACCTAATATGCAAATTAGTGACGCCATAACATTGTTATAATCTTCAGAGTGAAAATGGTGATTCTCGAAAGTTTTTTTTGTAATTGTTATTTGACGAAACAATGCGGGGAAAAATAAAATCCGATAACAATTAACTGAAAGTGAAACACGTAATTTTGTAAATAAGCTGATTTTAATTGAAATAATTTACTATTGTCTTAATGTAAGTAGTAAGTACACAAAAAATGACTTAGTTTAATTACATCTGCATTATATTTTATATGCAGGTGTCTCCTGGTCACATTTTGTAAACACTTCCTGCAAGCATCATTTTACACGTGCCTAAAAATTTTATTTTGAGACAAGTGGACGCTAATATAAAAATATAATAAAATATTTTCCGACGTCATAGAAAAGTGATCCCAAACAGTTGGTTTTCCTACATAAGCACTTTAAAGAATAGATATATATTGAATGCTATTCAATCAAATAACATTTCTAGCTGTTTCTTGTATTGTAGGTCCTGATGCATAAATTCTTGTATTAACGGTAAAGATAGCGAAGCTAATAAATCATTATACCTAACAATAAAGCGATAAATACGTACAAAATTCGTTAAATCTGTAATTTACTACTAACTTAAAACCTAGTTAAATAAGCTCTGGTTTGTGAGTGTATGTAGCTTTCATTAAGGACTAATAATTAAAAGAAAAATATTTGGTGATTGTGTAGGATTTTAAAGAAAATATTGATTTGGAAATTCCTCAGATGCTTGCTTATTATATCTGTTATCGAGCGTCTATAATCTACAGTATCTATCTATATAGTATACTTCGTATAAAGTCTTATCTCAACTGCTATTATTTAGGAATTGCGTATCTTTGAGACAGGGCTACAAACTAAATTAGCTGACGATAAAAATAAGATTAATTATCAAAATTTCAGCACCGTTTTTGGTAATAGTAAAAATTTCAATAAATTGCTGCAAAAGATACTGGAGCATGTTTAAAAATTTCTAAATACTTTCGTTGTTTTATAATAATTATCTTTTCTTAATCCTCAAACATCAAACTGAGGTCCAATAGACTCGACAACTTCATTCGCCTCCAAGTTCACCAAATTAATGGTTTATTTGAAGAGTTTTTTGAAGTTTTAAATAAACACCTATTTTTACGAAAAAAAGCAGTAATATACCGAATTGCGCTGAAATTCATTAGACCCAAGTGTGATGTTCTATGATTAAGACACATTTCTATATAATGCCACAACGAACTATAATTTTGAAAAAAAATGAATTTTTGGATCAAAATATTCCAGTGAAAAATAACACTTGACAAAACACACTGAACGTATATAAAAGAACTTAATCTTATCAACTTATTGTTGTTGGATAAACACTCACCTGTTATTATTAAAAAACTTTAAAAAATACGATATAACCGCGAGTGTTTCACTATATTAACCGCAGTAAGGTATTCCTTGTAACGCGCACAGCAAGTCGGTATGTCGGACTGCCCCAGAGCGGGTCGTGCCCGTCGTTTATAGCCGTCCTACATCCCCCACATAACATAACCTACATTGCCCCCTCGACCCCGCTACCGATGCGCCCGGTCACAGCCTCCTAGAGCCAGCCGACGAGCGGCCAGCAAGAAGATGCCATCCCGTGTACAGTCGAACAGTGTAAGCATATAATATACAGTGTGATTAGTAAACATAGGTGCCGTATATAACGCGCACGCCTAGCAAGTGACTTATACCAAACACACACACACACATAGGCGCGTGGACGTGTAAAACAAAAGACATAGGTGAAGAACGCATATACGGCATCGCGATGCCTTTGCATATACAGATTGTAAACATGGAAGTTGAATGACCTCAGTTTTCGAGCGTTTATAATCAACAATCTACACATTTATTGGTAAAGGAAAGAAAATTAAAAAATCGACTTAAAAAGAGGTTATAAAACGACTTGAAAAAAGAGAAGTTATAAATTTTATCATGTACCAACCTATATTTTTTTGTTCTTCTTTTTAATGTTTGTTCAACCATAACTTTTAGAGAGGTGAATTTTCGATACCATATATATTTTTTTTAATCGGTCTAGTCGTTTTTAACTGACTTCAAAAAAGGAGTTTTTTTATATAATATATGTTTCCTCATATCACCGACATTAATTGTACACCGATTTTGTTGATTGATACCTTCAAGTGGTCCATATAAATTTTACATAAATCGGTTCAGCAGTTTTTCTAGTTTTAGTATTAAAACATTAAGGAAAAAGGCTGTTAATAACGTGCAAACTACGTATTGCAAAGTCACTAAAAATAAAAAAATTAAACGCTTTTTATTTTTGATTGAACCTCTTTAAAAAAAATCCACTGAAAAGCGTCAAATAATAATATTTTCTGGTCGGAGCCAATTTAAAATTAAATTGACGCCGACATTAAAATTTTATTATTTACGCTTTTTAGTGTTTTTTTTAAGGTTCAATTTTTTTAAATGTTTATTATTATATATTCAAAATCATTAACCAAGATTTTTTCACACATCTTAATAATCTATTATTCTTTTTCGTCTGTCTATTTGTCTGTATGTTCGCGAGTAACATGAAAACCACTGGGTCAATTTCAATTCAGTTTTCACGATTGTACATGCGATCAGCAATTATTATTGACCCTCGGGCCTGATCTCATCTCGAAACTCTCCTCGCGCTGTCTTTTTGCAACTAAGGTGAAATGACGGTCGAACGACTGGGTTGGAAATTAGATTTAAAAAAATCCAACGACGCGTCATTTATCAAAATCGGTCCATTAATTTGGTCTCTAGGAGGGAGCCCACTCTAATACATGCATACATACATAGATATAATAAATTACTCTTCCATTTGACATTGTCGTAGGCAGGTTTAATGACAAAAAAAAATTATCGCGATCATCTTTTTTTAAGTAAACCCATTCAATTTCGGTATAGATGAATTCTAACATTTACAAAGGAAATATGTAAATAAATACGACAGTTAAAATGTGTAAGTACCGAAAATTATGATCATATCATGCAATGTCGGTATTAGACAATAACATGACTGAGATTTCAACATAGGCATGCGCGTTATTATATCATAACATATAGAGTAATCTCATCCATTCAACTATTGCTATATTTCTTGTTTGGTAGGTAAATTGAAGAGATTGCAATAAAATGAAATTAGCCGCAACTACTGAAAGTGAGTTAAATTATAGTATAGGTACAATGTTTTACGTTATACAAACTGTTCTAAATTAAACCGACATTCTTCGATTGGTTGTAAAGGACACCGAAAAGCTCTGTCACTACATTAAACTTTCTCATCCTTCACAAAAACTAACATTAACATATGTTTGAACTCAGAGCCGGACTAACGTATGGGCCTAGATGGGCCCTCGAGCTTCTAGGGGGGCCTCGTACTTTTCTAAGTACAAACAAATTAACCCACATAACTAGGGGTGTTTAAACCATAAGCAGGCAATCGCACATGACTCGGGTGATAGCACTGTTATTTATTTATAAAAACTAAACAATAAACTTCCATAAGCACATAATAAAATGAAACTTATACGTTAAAATACATAAAAATACTATTAGCCAGAAAAAATTTAATGAATATAGCGTCTTATGTCTATATAGAAAATGATCTACTTCAAACGATCGATTTGAAGAGATCATAGATGCATTCGTTTAAAAAAAGATGAGACTAAATGTACCTATGTAACTATTTGTCAATAAATTAATTATAAAACAACAAATAAAATCTTTGTCATTTTTAATTTTTTATTCAAAGAAAATATCCTAAAAAATATTTCCTTGCAAGGGCCTCACACGCTCAAGTGCCCAAGGACCTCTAGTCATTAATCCGGCTAGATCTGTTTGAACTAGCCGTCACTCGCGGCTTTGCTCGCGATTGAGACGAAACACGGATGCATTCCCATTATTTGACGTAAATCCTCCTCATAAATTTCAAAATTGATGACATTCACGTGATCAACGTCCTGACAAACCTTGAAAATTACACTCATGTTGATTTTTAGACTAGTTACCTCTTTTCACCCTCTGAAGGGGTTGTTTTTAGAAAAGCATGATACACGTGTTTATTTATTTTGTTGACAGGAGTAATCCTGCGCACTTTCGACTTGATTCATCTGGCTTAAATGATTTCTCCATGCAAATTTTGAACCCCCGTTACACCCTTTTAGGGGTTGAAGTTTCAAAAATCTGTGCTTAGTAAATTCCTACGTCATAATAACTATATGTGTGCCAAATTTCAGCCCAATCCGTCCAGTGTTTAAGGCCTAGTTTATATGAGAGGCGTTCAACGCGCGTTGAACGCTCTTCATGTGTGCTAGGCCTTAAGCTGTGCGTTGAGAGATCAGTCAGTCAGTAACGATTTCCTATTATATAAGTATTTAGATTTACAATGTGGTTCCAAAAAAAATTAACGCGTGTAAACTTTACCGCGCGGTTGAAGTAGAACATCTTTTAATTTGTTTTTAACTCTCATTGTTTGGGAAATATTCAGTCACAAATTAAATCGCTAGTACATTAAATTATGTTGACTATGCTTATTGGTTTTCATCCGTAGCTTTGTTTCATCGTTCGTTCGAGAAGGTTTCTACAGTTGCGTTTTAATGCCGCCATCTGTCAGTCGATGCCTTTAAATAGCGGAAACCGATCACAAAATTGGTTTGCGTCCGTAGCTATGTTCCAGCTTCCGTTCATGCGTTTTGATGTCGCCATCTGGCAGTCGATGTCTTTAAATAGCAGGAATTGCGTTAACACGTTACTTCCGTCCGAAAAAAAATCTGAGTTACTCTCAAGTCGCGTCTAAAACAGTTTTAGTTGATCATCACTGGCTTAACCGAAGGCGATATTTATATCCTTTCACCTCCTGGATGACATCAGCTCATCTTTTTTTTTTACTTTGGCGACAAAAAATATGAAAGGTATGCATCAACTTGAGTGTTTATATATTTGTTTTTTTTCGAGTATAACATTGCCTAGAGGCTATTTTTTTCCTTTTTTTCCCATGAAGTTTTGTCGCGCAATTGTAATAAAAATAGAAATTGTTTTGTTTAATTTATTCAATAGCCGTTTCTTTTTATAACGCCATAATTGGAAAACGTTCTAGCTGCGAGAATAATTTAAATAGTTAATAATTTATATTACAATATATTATTGTTTTTATAGTTTTTAAATGATAATGTTAATTACTGTAGATATTTACTATCACCATGACCTTGAAAATGGAAATAGAAAGGTTGATGAATGAATAATTATTATATTCGTAGAGATAATTATTATAGATATCTGATCCGCCTCCGATTTCGACTCTAATTATTAATGTAGCATTGGTCCACATCATAATATGGTGCTATTCTGTATGGCCAACAGTACTACTGTTAGTTTTTTGTCACGTTATATAGACAAAGTATAGACAATGACCGCCTTTCAAGCTAAATGTTGATCAAAATGCGTAGAAAAACGTTGCTTGAAAGTAAAAACTGTACAAAAAACGATACAAAATACATGTAGGTTTAAAAAAAGCGAGTGTGCTTTAGACAACACGACTGAAGTAAAACTTCTTCCTGCCATAATTATTTTAAATATATTTATTAAGAATAATGCGTAAATACCTCAAATTTGCTCATGTTAAATTCATAAACGAACAATAATATGCAGTCGGTTCGTCTCAAAGTTTATCGAACACAATAATCCTCATTCTGTAGCACATATCTACAAAATATAATTTTTGATTAATTAATAAGCAAAATATGTAGGTATACATATTTATTAGCATAATTTATAATACATTTAAAAGGATTTATTAACTAACCTATATTATTTCCCGTTAAAAAATGCAGCAAAATTTGATAAATTGTATTTTCGATACAAAAAACAGTGGTTTTCATTTTAAACGTCAAATAGATGTATTATTGCTCCGTCTTTGTCGCACTCACTAACTTATATCTCCCTCTTAACTTAATGCTCCGTCTTTGTCACACTCACTAACTTATATCTCCCTCTCAATTTAATGCTCCGTCTTTGTCGCACTCACTGACTTATATCTCCCTCTCAACTCCGATGATGCACTTCCGTAAACGATTTCGTCAGGCATTTACCAGCTTACTCCCCAAGTCAAGCGTGCCTAAAGAAGTTTTACTTCAAAAATATCGTTTCAATCGATTAATTATTTTTAGAGCAGGCTCAATTCAAAGTTCTATAATGCTTTTCATATGGAGAAATATGTATGTTCAAAATCTAAGGTCATTGTCAAATCAGATTTTTTGACAGCTCTTTCTGGAACCCTTCATGGGTCAGAGAGCATCTTTTGCGTGTAATCAAACGGCTCGCGTGCCCATTTCTCTGCTGTGTTGTGTAGTAATTCCTTTGCTTCCAGATTTTCATCATAACATAACAAAAATGTGGTAGCAGAATTTTGCCTGTGCGACGCGGATCTACCAAACATGTGTCGTAAGTTCGGATCTGATTGGACTTTAAATGTCTAAATAAACCTTAATGACTAGGATCGTTTTGAAATCGATCGCTCTCTCGTATTTCCAATAAGAGCTATCTGTCAGATATGTTTACATATGAGTAATATACAATGTACATAATATGTAACAATATTTATTGCAAATATAGTAAATCCCCCCAAAACAATACATGTAAAAAAAAGACGCCAAGTTCTCGTCAAAACTGTGTTTTATCTTAAATAGATAACTGAAATGTAGAAATTATGCCTAGTTGCTTACCTACATTGTTTTAGCAGTGTTTTGATAAGCACAAAAAAATTGTGCGTGAACTGATCAATTTACTGGTCAAACTTAGAAAGTTTTCATTAAAGAAGTGACCAATATTGAGACCCTTCAAGACTTGTAAATTGATCAGTTCATACACTATTTTTTGTTCTTATCAAAACACTGCTAAAAACGTGCAGTAGAGAAGGTACTTGGCATAAATATTATACATTTCAATTATTTTTTTAAGATAAAACACACGTTTGACGAGAAGTTGGCCTCTTTTTTACATGTATGTTTTTGGTGGGATTTCATATATTTTTGTTCAGATACTTCGGCAGCAACAACAGTAGCGGAGTGGGAGAAATCTTCGCGGGCACGCACAAAACAATTCACCAAAGCTTCATCGTAATTGGATGAATGATAGAGGAACGCGTAGGTCTCAGACAGCAGACTAACGACTTCATTTTTGTATATTAGATATAATCATAATTCATTTGCAGAACTCAAGAAGTGAATCACTTGAAAGTATGAAATTAATTACGGTTATAGGTTGCCCACGCCTTTCTGATGTTCTGTAAGTCAGTCGGTAAGTGCCCAAAATCGAGATTTTTGGACAGTCGTATTCTGGAAACTATTCCACATAGACGTATGAAATTCGGAATACAATTTCTTTATGGTAACCTTAGGCCCCCTGAAAACAAATAAGTTATGTAATGTAACTAGTCCTGGAAATAAAGGGAACGAAAAGGGTTCGCAATGGTTCGTGTACATTTACACGAACCATTGCAGATTGCTTTGCGAGATCTTGGCCGGCGCACTCCGTGCGCTATGATTTGATTTCGATATCGAGTCGTGATTGTTGACGTTAATAATTCAAAGGACAGCTATAAATTATAGATCAAGTATAACGCAAAGTCGTGAGTAAGTATGATGAGCTCAATTAGAATGCATTATTTTTATTACCGTATTTCTATCAATACAGGCTGTGCCAAAAGTCATGTCACATTTAACGCTGTTGGATCACTTTCCTAAAGTTTCTCAGGGGTTCCGCGGTGAGAGACGAGGTACCAAAAACGTAAATTTTGGGCGTAAACTTTTATTGCGATGTCTCTCTCCAACATCGCCTCGTCTCATTTCGCAACACAAATGGACTTATGATATAGGGTAAAGCCGTGAAATATGATTTTATTTAGTACTTAGATAGGCAATCGAAAACGATCATATTATTGAAGTAAAAATCTCTGTGCATTAGTACCTACGTATTATGGAACGCTCTGAGAATACTATTGAGAAGGATTACAGGCGGGGATATAAAAAACGACTCAGGTTATGGGTTCCTCGGAAAGCGAGGGAAGGTTTTCTCAGAAAAAAATAGCAAACATGAAAAAATCTTCTTTATAATAAAAAAAATAATTATTTGAAAATGTAATAGTTCAAAACTTTGCTTCTGTTTCTAAAATAATATAGAAATTGAAATCCAGAACGAGGCGGTTTATCTAAATACAGCTTAGGAAATTGACGGAGACGTAATTATTGTTGAACAAACGAATGAAAATGTTACAAATTATGACGTGATAGATACTGATAAGGTAATATTTCTTTTTAATAAGTGAGTTGCCTACTAGCAAAGGCGCATGCCCGGGATCTAGTATCAAAGAGGATCTCAAAAGACCCTTCCATTTCTTTTTGCAATGTAAATTTCTTTGGGACCCTAATGAGTGCAATGCGAATACTGCCACAACTGTTATTTAGTAGTATCGTGAAAGCATAACGCCCAAATAAAACTAACAGACCGTACAGATGAACAATATCTTTTTGAGCTTCAAACCGAAAAATATTGTAAAATTTTGAAAATTAAATTTTAACCTAAATTAGTACCGTTGCCCACTCGCAGAGTTAAAATGGTAAAATACTAAAAGCAGACTATTTTTTTATTTGCAAATTGCAGCTATTACAATATTTTTTATGTATGTACCTATTGGTTCGACAGTCAGAGCATCCCGTCACACGTATAACCTGAGTAATTGCGTTAGTGTGTGTGTGTACGACACACAATCACAATATATATGTATGTTGTATACGCATGATAAGTATTTGTATTATATAAGATTTGAAAGAAACAAATTGTATGGAATGCATACAAATAGCTGCACTGTGTCAATAATCATCGGTTGAAATGCAAAACGTACATCAAATTCTTATTATTCACACTTAGCAAATTTTCAGAAGGAAAAATATGTATTATTTTTTTTTTTTTGCTTAAAAATGTTCGCAATATTATGTGAAATATGCCTACAAAATTTCAATACGATAATAGTTAAGATATAAATAATTAGAATATACAATTCATACAACATAAAACAAAAGAAGTTTCGCCGGTTGTAAAGGGATGATATTCTTCAATAAATAAAATTATTGACCAATTTTTCAGACAAATATATTAACAAAAAATATAAAAATTAATACATTAACGTTTCGGTCCAGATTTGGATCTTCTTCAGGACTGATCTAAAAAATATAAAAATTAATTAATAATCAGTTTCTAATTGTTTTTTGAATAAAATTCGCTTTAAGTTTTTAATTATCAAATATTGAAAAAATAATAACCAACATTTTTTACAAATTTTTTTCAAAAACCAATTAGAAACAAATTATTAATTAATTCTTATAATTTATTTTAGATCAGTTCTGAAGAAGATCCAAATCCGGACCGAAAAGTTAATGTATTAATTTTTATATTTTTTGTTAATATATTTGTCTGAAAAATTGGTCTATAATTTTATTTATTGATTAATTCAATTATATTACTTAATTTTTATATTTATCTACTCTTATAGTTATTAAAAAAAGATATGATGATCTTTTGCAAACATTTTTTTTGAACCCTCTCTCATGAGTTGAAAGTGTAATCAAAATATTTTTTTCTGCCTTATAGTTTAATTGAGTGGGGTGTATTTCTTAAAATGCAATAGAAATGTTCAATAAATAAAATTATCGACCAATTTTTCAGACAATATATTAACAAACAATATAAAATTAATACATTAACGTTTCGATCCGGATTTGGATCTTCTTCAGAACGGATCTAAAAATATAAAAAAATAATTAATAATTAGTTTCTATTTACTCTGAATGCAATTCGTGATAGATATTTTTAAAATTAATATAAATATTGAAAAAATAATAACAAACAATGTTTTATTATGTAGTCATGGAAATAATTTGAGCACCTATAAAGAAAGAAAAATTATTAAAAACAAATTATTTCAAAATAATATTATATATATTACTTAAATTTTCAGTATCTAATTGAGCATTGAGAGAATTTTTATTTGATTTTATATGTAACATTTCCGAAATATTTCTTTTAAAAAAATTAGTTTCATTATCTAAAATTTTTATATCATCCCAATTAATTTTGTGGTCAAGTTCTAATTTGTGTTTAGTTATTACATTATGTTTGTCAGGGATTAATTTGTGATTATTTTGATGCTCTTTTATTCTTGTTTTAAGAGCTCTTTTAGTTTGACCAATATAATTCTTAGCACAATTTTCACAATTAATTTTATATACAACATTATGCTTTTGAAATTGATTAATTTTATCTTTTCCCTTTTTAATAATTTTATCAAGTTTATTATTAACATTAAAAACAGTTTTTATATTTAAATTTTTAAGAAATGAACTAAATTTTATTGAAATATTTTCGAAAAAAGGAATTACTATAAAAGGACAATCAACATTATTAACATTGTTTTGTGAATTATGACTTTTTGTTAATTTATTAATTCTAATTTTGATAAATTTATTTATAAATTTGAGAGGATAAGAATTGGCAAGTAGGATTTGACGAACTAAATTAAAATTATTTAAGTGAAATTTTGGTTTAGATAATAAAATAGATTTATCAATAAGATTATAAACCATAGCTATCTTTTGATTTATTGGATGATTAGAATAAAAATTTAAAACTCTACCAGAACTAGTTGGTTTATTAAACCAGTTAAATTCAACAATACCGTTATTATTAATAATTAGTGTATCTAGAAAACTAATTTGATTATTATTTTCTATTTCATGAGTGAATTTAATTTTAGGGTGAAAATTATTAAATATACAAATCATATAGTTTATTTTATCTTTAGGAATAATACAAAAAATATCGTCAACATATCTGTGATAGGTAATAGGTAGAAAATTAAGATTACCAAAACATTGTTTTTCTAAATCTCTCATAACAAATTCAGCAAAAATTGGATACTGAAAATTTAAGTAATATATATAATATTATTTTGAAATAATTTGTTTTTAATAATTTTTCTTTCTTTATAGGTGCTCAAATTATTTCCATGACTAGATAATAAAACATTGTTTGTTATTATTTTTTCAATATTTATATTAATTTTAAAAATATCTATCACGAATTGCATTCAGAGTAAATAGAAACTAATTATTAATTATTTTTTTATATTTTTAGATCCGTTCTGAAGAAGATCCAAATCCGGATCGAAACGTTAATGTATTAATTTTATATTGTTTGTTAATATATTGTCTGAAAAATTGGTCGATAATTTTATTTATTGAAGAGTTCTAATCAGACGTTAATCAAAGATTTGCAATAGAAATGTTATAAGAAACGAAGAATTTGCTTTAAATTTTTTTATCCAAAAGCCCCACCTCCAATTTCTAAACTATCAATACAAAAAATTATAGAAAAATTCTTTAGTTACCTACTACTTTCAATCAAAATTACACGATATGAAAACAAAACGGTCCTGAGGTAGGATTTTTTAACACAAGCAAATCTTTATGTTAAAATGTATCAAATTTTGACAGATATCAACAAGAGCAGTTTGCAACTATTCGTGAGAATATTTTTATAAATATGTTATCGTCGTACGAATACAACGAAACCTAGCATGTGCGTTCCCAACACGTGATTGACTTTTTTTTAAATATAAAATCTGAATACAGAAATTTAAACATATTAAGTATTCGATGTTTGACACCACTTTCCTCTACTATTTACAAAAGCGTTTGTCGTAATATTGCATTCGAAGGCGGAGTTAAATAGCAGTTTGAAATTATTGTCACCAGTTGCCGCTACACCACGATGCAAAAAAACGCCATTGCAAGGGTACCGCTTGCAATAGATTACACCATTTTTTTTGGAAATATTCGAAAATTTTTTGAACTTTTTCGAAAAAGGAAGGTTCACTTTAGGTTTCTGACGGAACAGTTTTATCAAATAAGTATTAATAAAGCTGTAGTGTGACTTTGAAAATTAGCATTTTTCGCGCAATTATTTGTCAATTTTTTTCTAGAAAATCATTCATTAATTAAAAAAGTACTCCGCTAGGAACCGAGATTGGTCTTTTATCTTCCTTATAAAAAAATAATTTTTGCAAAATGTTGACTAATAAGTCAATAATCAATTGGGAGCCAAAGCCCTATTTTATGTGTAATCTCAGAGCGTTCCGACAGCCTTAAGTTAAATGTAAGAAATCACTTTGTTGTAGACATATTCGTGTCCACAATTGTATTAATCTTGAAAATCGCAAGGAATTTTACAAAATTCAGTGTCTTTTTTTATTTTATCCAATTTCCTGCGATTTTCAAGATCAGTAAGAAATCGTCTGTTATATTTTTATATATTATCTACCTGTCTAACGCGTGGTCTGAACAATTTTTCTGATGTTTTCAAATTCTATTGTGATGGTTTCCTTTAGATCAGTGATGTCGCATTCGGCCCTAAAACCATCTCAATACGGCCCGCTACCAGAATCTATTCGTAAATTAATAACTTCCTCAAATATGATACCTGACATCAATGTCTTATCAAAAACAAGAGACCTTATGTGTCTGAATCCTCAAACTCAAGATAATTTACCCTTTTATAAATTTATATAGAAAAATAGCTGTATAAATGCAATGTTGTCTAATGCATGGCGCGACGCGGTCGGTCGTCTTTGTTTGCCGTACATGGAAATTAGAAAATAACGTATGTCTTGTCTTAACATGAAAACGGCTGCATTTCTAATGTTTAATTCAATTTTTTGACATTAGTATTTTGTGAAATGCAACGCCTTCTAAGTTAAGTATTGGAATAACTAATTATTATTAGAACATAATACTTTGACAGTTGCAAACGTCACTTTTGACATTTCTTATCATTCCGACACCAAGGATAAGCGGATTGAAACCAAATTTTGGGAGGATGTTTGATATGCAAATATGAAGTGGCCTATTGTTTTTGCGGGGAACATCGGCGCATGCGTAAAAGAATATATCTCTTATAATGATGTTTTATATAATAATAATATAGTTTTTAAAACGGTTTTTACTCTATCTATTTTTACTAGAAATTTTTGTAAATTTTTTGGGGAAAATCGGCGCATGCGCAAAAGAGATACATGCCATAGTTGTTTTTTATATAATAATAGTGTACTTTTTATAGTGTTTTATTATTCTACTTAATAAAATTTACCTTTTGAAGCGAAAGATGCAATATCATAGATTCGAATTATTATAATTATTATATAAATTTAGGTTATGTATTACGGAATACGTTATCACGTAAAACTATCGTCCGTAAACCGACTTTACAGACAACCAATTTTTTACAAGGTCCCAATTTCCCAGATTTTAATTTGAGAACTGATCAAATACGCCAGTAAAATGACGAACTCAGTTTCGACTAATTCGAAAGTTAGAAGAACTTTTTCATGGTTACAATATTGAATTTTGACAAGACACAAGCAAAAAACTGATGAAACACAGTCTTTTAACTCTTTTTTAACAAGTTTCAGTCATCGTACGGAGGTGCAATTTTGACAGATTGTGTATCATACTTATAAATGTTCCCTCGAATTTGCACCCTTTGTGATTTTGTTGAACTGTTTAGGATCAAATCATCTTCATTTTACTGGCCTAAAAAGTATAATTTGTTTCATTACAACGTAGCTGTCTGAAAATTGTAATTCGCTAATCAAAGTGAATTTGTGTGGTGGAAAAAGATCAGAAACATTTATTATTATTAAATAACATTAATAATAATAATAAATAAAATTTAATATGTTGTAGCCTGTAGGTACAGTTAATATACAGTCTTTGGTGATGGATCTAGTTCCACATTTGGGAAAATCATTGTTATTTTTAGTTATTGTTTAGAAACAGTTTTGTTATTGTATTGTTATTTTATATTAAATTTATATTTTGTAGAACAATAAATATTATTCTTACTCTATTATATTTGAAATTAATTTACCCAGCTTGACATAGCCAGTGCTAGGGTGGATTTTTAGATATGTATTGATGCTGGGTTGCAGAATTCATTGTCAAAAATTCTGATTTGACAATCACAACAGACGCAAACCGTAGAGCGACTGTATTCACAGCAAAAACAAATGATTAAGGAGGTTGAGCCGTTTTACGAAGATAATGAAAAAAATCTGAAATAAAGTTTTTTTAATAGATTCTTTTATGACAAAATTTTCTGTAAAAAACTCAAAATCATTAGGAGATTTATAAAATTAAAAATTAAAAAAAACTTTTACATGTAGTCTTATGGAAAATATGTCAACCTAGCATGCAAACTGTTCATTTTATTTTTTTGAAAATAACCAAATAATGCCAGCAGTTTCGAAAACTAACTATGTAAAGCATCGATGTCTTAAGCATATTTTAATATTTTTTCCAATTTAATTAGGAGACTTTTAATCAATAAAAAAAATTATTAAACCTTAGCACTTTTCGATTATGGACTTTTATTCTTGACAATTTTAACAATTTTAACTGAATTTTCAACTTTTTAATGATTTAATTTTAATTTTTATTACTTCTAATTTATTTTTTTAATTATTTACTGCAAAAAATATGTAAAATACAGATATTTACATAAATTTATTTTTTTTTAACCTAACTTTGTACATAAAATTCAAAAGTTAGTCCATTAAGTAAAATACTGAAATAATTATAATTAAAAAAAAAATTATTTATGCCTTTATAACAATAATTTATTGGTATCATCGACTTATAACCTTTTGTAAAAATTTATTATGGAAAAGTTCCCGTTTAAAATTCGACTTATTTTTGATTGGGACTGTAACGGATCAACCTCCTTAATACCGTTCATACACAGTTTAAAAAAAATATTTAATCGATCAATTATTTTTTTAATGGCAGTTGGTAGCCTAAAATTATTTGAAGTTAATGGAATTAAAGGCATTATGAAAAGTGTTCTTAACCAATTTAACAGAGATGACAAAAAAAATGACAGAAACATTGATAAATATAATTTTATACTTAGGTTTTCCATTTATATCCTCCCATAACCCGCTACTATTCGATACCTTGCTCACCAAACAATTTCATTTTAGAAAAGAATGGCACCAAAATATATTCTTTAATGACCATGTATCTATTTATTTAACATAATATATCATTTGATCAACACACCTCTCAGTGAAGATTTCAATGTCGAACGTATGAAAGTGATGTAAGATTTATTATGATAATAATAAATCCATACATCAGTTGGCCACGATCATAATATTTCTGTACATATTTGCACAAATGGAGGAGCACCCACTAAGTATTTATTAAGCGCAGCTGGTGCACTTAATCAACAACTGGTAATTCTAGGAGTACCTCAAGGAAGAGATTTCGATTGATGTTTCCGTTCGTGAGAGATGTAGATTATATACGCTCAACAACTGAGGTCATTTGCGTGTGTAATACGACGAGTGAGGAAATTTATTACCGTTTAGAAGTCACAATCTTATGACAGCTATTAGAACGACGAATGAATGAACAGTTTACGAAGTCTCACCTTAAAGTTATCCGATCATTAGAACAATGTCAAGATAAAAATATGAAAAATATCACATACATTCAACTATATTGCACATACCGCTAACCTAGTATGTGCTTTTTTATCACTTTATCACTTTATCAAAATTTTGTTTGTCCATCGGATTGAAACATAATTTTGGGAGGATGTTTAATATGCAAATATGAAGAGCTCTATTGTTTCTGGAGAAAATCGGCGCATGCGCAAAAGAGATATTTGCTATAACGGTGTTTTTTTATATAATGAATACTTTTCATTACGGCTTATTATTCTATTTTTTCAAGAAAGTTTCGTAATTTTTTTTCTAAGCTTTATAGTTTTGGAAATGTTTTGAAATTAAAAAAATCGGCTCTTCTTTTGTGTTGTAGATCTGTCAGAAGTAAACTAGTTAAGCATGCTTTGATTAATTTTTACATGACGTGGAACATATTATGTAGATAACCATGGCAACGAATAGCAAATATCATATTGAATACTAGCCATTACCCGCGACACCTCACACAATATCAGAAAATTGATTTTCTTTATTATACTATATCAAATGTCAATATTTTTGAAGTTGGAATGGTTCCGTCTCCCAGTTGGCTGGATTTTTTTATTGCAACAAAATATGCATATACCTATACTACTAATACCGTTCCGTTTTTACCATTTACTCATTTCCTTTTTCTGTATCAATATCTGCCGGCGCGGACGTCTCATCTCTTACTTGACGAGCTCTAATGTTTCTATATTTTTTTCTCTCGCTACTTAGTACTTACTCATGTGCAGTTGTGCACTTAACTGAAGGTGATTCGAACAGAAGATTTGATCGTCAGTCGATTGTTACGAAACGTTTATGATAACATTAATAACATCAGTTATTAACCCAAATTATGTTCGATGTATTCTGTTAATTATTATTTTGAAATTTGCATAAGAATTTGGCCTTTTCATTCTTAAGAGACTTTTGATGATTTACAACAAATTTTAGGTAAATATATATATATATTTTTTTTAACTTTTTTATACCATCGCATTTACTTATAGTTTGCCGCTTTAGAAACATCTTGATTTATTTTTTTTTCAAAAGCCGCATACGCGTTTCATAAGAATCTTTTTACTCACTTTTGTTCTTGAACTCTTAGGCCTAGCACACATGAAGAGCGTTCAACGCGCGTTGGCCCAACGCGCGTTGAACGCCTCTCATATAAACTAGGCCTTATCGCATGCTCTACAACGTAGAACGACACAAAAATTCAGCTATCTTCACGGAGTTTTCTTAAGTAAGGTCTAATCTTAAGTCGCTATCGTTTTAAAATGGTAGCCGTTTTACTCTATATCTTTCCGTTTTGTGGTCCCCCGAATCCAAAAAAACATATTTTTGGAAAAACTCTGTGCGTCTGTGAACACGATATAGGTCAAACGGATAAGAGGATTGAAACCAAATTTTGGGAGGGTGTTTGGTATGCAAATATGAAGAGCCCTATTGTTTTTAGGGTAAATCGGCGCATGCGCAGAAGATATATATGCTATAACGGTGTTTTTTATATAGTAACGGTATACTTTTCATAACAGCTTATCATCTATTTATTTTTTCAAGAAAGTTTCGTTAAAAAAACTTTTTTCTAAACTTTATAGTTTCGTAAATATTTTGAAAATAAAAAAATCAGCCGCTCTTTTGTTTTATGGATCTGTCAGAAATAAACTAGTTCGGCATACTTAGATTAATTTTTGACTTGGAACATATTATGTAGGTACACATGGCAACGAATAGCAAATATTATATTGAATACTAGCCATTACCCGCGTTACCTCACACGATGTCAGAAATTTTATTTTCTGTATTGATAATGATAATGATATGATATTGATATATATTTAGTCAATTATTACAAATAGTTTGACACGTCAAATGTACAAGTAAAAGTTATTCTAAAAACTCACTAACCTTATAGAAACAGCTTTTAATTAAAAAATTTTTAAGACAACGTCTGAACCTGTCATAGTTGCTAATATTTTTTATATCAGCAGGCAGTTTGTTATATAGTTTGCTGCTGGAACATAATGGGCCTTTATTATATAATGACAATTGTCTATATATAAAGAATGTATTTGTCGGGTGTTGTGGTGATGTTTATCTTTGACTTTTTGAAAGTCAGCTATGTTCTTTTTCACAAATTTACAGGCTTCGTAGATATAAATTGAGCTGAAAGTTAACAATTTATAGTTAACAAACAGTGGACGACAAGACTCGCGGCGACCAATATTAAAAATGAGACGAATAATGCGCTTCTGCCACACGAAAAGCCTGTTACAGTGAGTGCTAGCACCCCAGACCACAACGTTGTAGCTAAGGCTAGAATAGGCAAATGCGTAATAAACATTTAGTAGTGCTTGATTGTCGCATGTTTCTTTTAAAGATCGAATAGCGAAAAAACAGAAAGTGAGCTTTTTACACACATAATCAACGTGATTGCCCATATTTAATTTCTCATCAATGACAATTCCCAGAAATTTAGTTGAGTTAGACAGTTTAAAGTTTGGTATGGTGAAGTCAGGTCTGGTATTGAATACGATAATTGTTGTCTTGTCATCATTCATGATGAGCCGATTGGACGTGCACCACTTGCGAAAGCTTTCGACTGCATCTAATATCTTATTAGATAGCTCAATACTGTCATTAGCTGTGATTCCGACAGAAGTATCATCTGCAAACATTGAAAGATGGTCAAATGATATTGTAATCAAATGTCAACATTTTGGAAGTTGGAATGGTCCCGTCGCCCAATTGGCTGAAATTTTTTCCTAAGAATCACTATTCCTGAGATATATCGCGATTCCAAAAGCTGAAGAAGTCGTATTCTACATAATATGCACACTGTGTATATTATGTAGAATACGACTTCTTCAACTTCGTAAAAAAAAACTCTGTAAAAATTACTCACTGAAGATGGTTTTATTTATATATATAACATCATCGATTTTTAAAATATCATGCATTTAAAATAAATTTGCCAGTCAGGAACTGTACTTTCACATCTATAATTCGGTATTTACAGACGATTTCACGATTTTTCAATTTGACATTTTTTTTTGTCGATATATACCATCATGTGAACTGATGCAAATTAACCTTTGACTCCGCACAGTTGAAGTGCAGTCTAAACCAAAACATTCACCTGTCGATAATGCAATAATGTACGTGTGACTGTGATTGTTCAAATGCATTAAACCTACAGCGGAACAGCTTTTACTTCAGTTTACTACAAATGCACACGTTCTAATAGGTATCAACAATTAATTCCAAAATATTGGTATTACAGAAATATTCTAAAGTCTACATTAAAACAATAAAACTAAAGCCTACATTACACGATTAATAACAAAATATGATAGCCAACAGAGAGTTTGGTCAATGACTCAGTCACTCAAGGGTTCAAAATTAAAAATGCCATTGATATGTTCCGTTTTTTTAAAATTAGGTATAGAACATTGAAACCGATAAAAACTATGATTGAAAAACAATCCTAGGGATGTGGCCGCGCTAATAAGACATCAAAGATGACTTCGACAAAAATTTAATCGTTTATTTTTCCTGGTTAAACGACAATCAAGGTCAGATGACTCAAGATAATTCCGTACGTATGCGACTTTTTAGTGGAAAGTAGCTTGCATATAACAGGTAAGTACAGGTAGAGATGAAATATTTCGAGCAAAAATATTCCAACTCTTTGATTATTAAAATATTTTGATAGGTGATTAAAAATCAGTAGAAGAATTTTTATACATATCTACGAGTGACGACAATCTCCAGTAATTTCTTTCTTTTATTTGCTCTTTGAAACACTGCATGTAAGTAACTTTCTCAAGACTGACAATCGAAACCGTGCTCAAATTCATTCGAGAATTGAAATATTTATTCATATATTTACGCATAATACCAACACTTCTCTTATTAATTTCGAATTGGGCAGCGTGAAAAATGCCGCCCCATTACCTAAACCCTACATAAAATGGAGTAAAGGTTCGGTGTACAATTTTCAAATAAATAAAAAGATTCACTTATGCCAAAAGTCTTTTTTTTTACTAATGGGATAATTAGACAAAAAACATTCTTTTTCGTATTAAAAATCATAAATTGACAAACAAAACGATTGCTCATCAATTGCGAGATATTTTCAGAGGCAAATGCGTCTGGCTGAAAAAAAAAAATTATTTATAGTTTCAACACGATCACACTTTCCGAAGAATTTTCTGTAACGCAAAAAGTTGTTTTCCCACGTTTCAAATTTTGCCGCCCCTAAAAATTTGCCGCCCTGGGCACTAGCCCTTACTGCTCCTAGTGTAAATCCAGCGCTGAAACCGAGATAGGTACATACAAACAGTCACCCATACAAAATAAGAAGGTACATAAATTAGCATTAGAAGTGCTCTATTGTTATTTACAGTGTAAACATTTTAAACACTCTTATAATTTATTGAGACATTATTGTCTAAGTTGAAATGTCATATTGTCATTACCTATGTAGGCAAAGAAGAAACGTCATTGCTATTTATACTGTAACGAAACACCACTGGAGACGGCGGCAGTGCATTGTTGTAAGAGTCGCGTAGACAACAATACTTGCATTGTTGTCGGAACCGCACAAACAACAATTCGCGCATTGTTACACTCATTGTCATCGGAACCACATAGAAAAATGCCGACGATTGTTCTAGAAAGCGGCTGAAGAACTTATATATAAACAGCGCTACCGTGGAAGGGAGGTCAGTCAGTCATAAGTCAGTGATAATGAACAGTGCGCGACATAAATAAATAAGCGTTTTAAATAAATACAGAGATAAATAGACGTCTGTGAAACATAAATATTCTATGTACAATGTATATACTAGTTTAGTGTTATTATTGTTGTTTTAGAATTCGTTTGTTTTTCGTTATTTATTATTTCATTTTTAATTATTATTAGAGAAGTAGTAATTCTTTTAGTTTCATTTTGTTAACGTTTCTTTTTGTAAATAAATATTTTTAACCACCAACAAAGAACAGTTTTGTCAGTTTTGTTACAATATTCAATAGCAGCGTATTTTCTAAACATTTCACAACATTTATAAGTTTTGTATTATTTACGCAGGCTTAAATTTATTATACATAATATACCTACTTATTGATTTTCTTGTTATGTATAAATGCAATTATGCATAGAAATTTAAATTTAAAAACCTTTCATGACATTCTGTATCAGAGTAACATATGCATTGCTTACGGACCGTTTTATATTTATTTTAAAACTTTAAAAACTTTAGATGCGGTCTAAAAGTAAGAAAATATTTTTCAATACTGCATGGATTATTGGATACATAATGTTATGCAAAGTTGTCCTAAATAATTTACGATTAATTATTTATATTTAACTATATAGTTTTTGATAAATAAAAATAAAATTAAAAAACATATCTATGTACTGTTCTGGAACGCCTGGTAGATGCGAAACATAAATTTAAGCGAATTTCTAGTAGGTAACTAAATTTCGCCCTGTCAACTAACGAAACTCTAGTAACTATAAGAATCGCCTTACAATTAAATTTCACCCTGCTAACTGTTGTCCTGTCATCCTACTAAAAGTCGCCGTGTCAACTAACAAAATTCTAGTAACTAAATATCACCCTGTAACTAAATTTTGCCCTGTCATCTAATTGTCGCCTTTAACAAAAGCCAAGTTATAATCCAATACATACACAAAGCAAGCGTCACGCGTTGTCATGTAACAAAATACTAGAAACTAAAAAACTAAACTATAGTAACTAAATTTCGCCCTGTTATCTAGATATCGCCTTCAGCTACAGTCATGTTTAATCCAACGCACACAAACGTAACGTTCTCCCATTAAACGTCGTCCCATTAAAATGACGCGACAATTGCACGGCTTTACTCCCAACCAAACGCGCCATTTGATGTTTCACATCAAAATTGTAAAAAACCTACAGTTGGTATTCCTTCTAAAATAGAAAAAATAATATGTTTTGTACCATCGCATGGATTAGTAGGGTAGGACGGGGGAATGGCGTTCACTTAAGGAAAACATGGTGTATTTTTTAAATTATTTATTATAAATCAAAATTAAGAAGAGTAACAAAGTCTTTAATTATCGAGTAATCAACAATTTAACAACAAAAGCATATATCTTTCACCTACTAGTAGTAGGAAAACATTATTAAAAAAACGTGTTTGAGCGGCATTGCCCCTGACTTTGGGTAATGCCGCTCAGGGTCTCATAAAATAGTGTCCCCAATCCAATCCGGCTGTTTTACTGCTTTGATCATAATTGCTTTTGATATTGTTGTGCTCAGCAAATTTATAAACAAGTTTACGCAAATCTGCAGCACTGAGTCTATAGTATATCGAGCCCAGCAACTTAACTTGTTCAGCACCTAATTAAAAATTAGATCAGCGCGGCCGCAAACAAAGAAACGCTCTTCACGGTCGCATGACGCGAGCTGACTGTCCGTTTGCATCGCTGTCTATTAGAGGCCCCCTTCCCTCGCGCTTCACGCGACGTGACGTGTTGCTACGTTCCTTTTTGACAGAGTTACAGAGGTGAGCGCCATTACCCAGTGAGCGCCATTCCCCCTCCCTCCGCTACATTCTAGTAGGCAGTTGACAGATTGTTAAAATCATAATTCATAACCCTTCAATTTTTTTTTATTTAATTTTTTTTATTTAATTTAATTAAATATGTACAATTAATACAAAATATACAAATACAAAATTGTTCACAATAGCTTTATAGTGAAATGTTTCCTACCCAACTTGGCTATGCCAGTTCTGATCTTTTTCACTTTATGTGTTTTCGAAAAATTAAACTATTAATAAAGGCGCCTTCTAGGTACCTAATTGAAATTAATCCATATGTGATATAATTAAGGAAGTGACCTTAACGACATTGCAACCGATATGC
The DNA here is from genome assembly GCA_963575645.1 of Xanthostigma xanthostigma. NCBI lineage: Eukaryota > Metazoa > Arthropoda > Insecta > Raphidioptera > Raphidiidae > Xanthostigma > Xanthostigma xanthostigma. Next base: position 24,181,749 of record OY754468.1, read on the forward strand.
TATGTAACCGTGCACCATTAGCTTTACATAGTAGTATCTGTTATTAGTTGTAAACAAATTTGAAGAAGTGAAAGCATTTCATCGATCGTACGCTAAGAGACTTTTGGTTCCACTAACTGCTTGAAGAAGACTCGCATTGAAGGCGTCATATGTAAACAGCTGATTTTTTTATATTTTATTTTGTCTGTCTTTTTGTTGAGGTAACGTAATTTTAAATAAGGTTTAAGAATTTTTACTTTCAACATTATTAGTTAATATAATTATGAAGTATGTTCTAAGCAGCCAGCAAACGGTAACGAAACCGTCATCCGCATGCGCAGTAGCTGAAACGAAACTGTTTGTATCACTTTTGGAACACGTTTTAGCTACCTGCGCAAGACGGTGACGGTTTCGTTACCGTTTGCTGGCTGCTTGGAATATTGTGTAATACAAGACAAAAACAGAAAAAACATACTTTTGTGAATCAGACTTTTAGGCTAGAAGTGAACACACATTCTTTATATAAACTATGCCAAATTTCAAGATTGAAAAATAGACAGACAGGCAATGAATTGTCACATAAGGGTCTTTTCACACTATTTCACGTCTATTAATTTAAATCAATGAAAATTTGTTGAAAACACTAATAAATCTATACTAATATATAAAGCGGAAAAGTTTGTTTGTTTGTTTGGTTGAACACGATCTCAGGAACTACTGAGATAACATTTTTTTTTTGTTGGATAGTCCATTTATCGAGGAAGGCTATAGGCTATATAATATGTCATGTTGCAAAATATAGGTAACTCAAAATTTGTCCGTTCTACAAAAACTTTTGAACGGTAACTCCGATCATCATGAAATTTGAACACAACATTCATCTCGGTAAACTAAGATGGAACGTGCGAACTCATGTCCCTCCCCCCATTCGTTCTTTTGCACCCGGGTGAAACCGGGCGGTACCGCTAGTAAAATATATAATAATAAAATGATATTATTAGGAAATAATATGAAAAACGTAAAAATTTTACAAGCCAAAAATTTTAAAAACAATTTTTAGCTTTGTATCCCGTAAAATTTTATCATAGGTATCAATAAAAACAAGGTGTATTATTTTATTAATATATAAAAAATGTATGAGTATTGAACAACCGTTCGGTGAAAAATTAAGGAGCGCATCCCGCCGACGCGTGTCGACCGATATTTGCAGCCGGGCGAAGCCGGGTCAGAAAGTTATTATACCTATGTCTCTATAGCAAAGCATCGAGCCGGTAAGTTATTACTTATGGACTATTCCCTAAAGCAACGTATCACTTATCGGACAGGAAACAAAATTGAAGTCGACTAGGTTTAGGTATAAATAGTTTCTGAGACTCCTTCCAGTTTTCAGCCGAGCGAAGTCGGGCCGACCAGTTATGTCCTAAAGCAAAATATTGCACTTATCAATCAATGAATATAATTTTAAATTCGGTTGAATAGTTTTCAAGATTCCTGTCCATCTTCACTCGGGCGAAGCCGGGCCGGCCAGTTATTATAACCCATGTTTTAAAGTCAAATATCGCCTATCGAACAGTGAAAAAAAAAATTGAAATCGGTTCAGTAGTTTCTGAGATTATCCCCGACAAAAAACTTTCCTTCTTTATATTAACTAACTTATTAGTGATTTTAATACATGGTAAGGACGGAAGCCCCTATTAGGCATGTTACTAAATAATACACATAAATGAAACATGAAGTTCAGTTGTCTTTCAATATTACAAGTATGAAGACATTTTAATTTCTTAGTTTCAGCCTTGGTTGGTCTGTACATGACTTGAATTCTTCCACAACACGATAAACTTGCTTTACGGTGGGCGATCGATACACTTAGACTATATACCGAATCGCGCTCTTAACCATGACCGTGTAATGTGAGAGAGGCTTTACTCTTCTTCACTCCACTATAAGAATGTTTCCATTCGGTTTTTTGGCGTACAATCAAAAACATTATTGTGGAAAAGTGCCTATGGGTTCGTTTTATTAAACATTTTGGAATACGAAACCTTAAAAATAACAATCATTTTCACTCGGCTTTTCTGAGAGTAAATAATTTTAGGTTTGGTGTTTATTGTGTTTAATTGTGCATTTCTTAACATAACAGTTAGCGACATTTATTTAGATATTTATATTTTACTTTCGATTTTTCTACTACTCTCCTCAAAGAATTCGCTATTACTGTCTATCATTAAAAATATTCACAATTCAAACAGATATTATTTAATACTTAATGTTTTGATGTACGTACGTAATGCAATTTAATACTTTTTTTCTTTAATTTAATTGGCCAAAGTGTCTCTTATACTGGGCATAGTAAATCTATTCATTGGAGGAATTATTAATACTTACAACAATGTTAATTTCTAAATATTGTTAGTTAACGCATTTTATGAAAAACGCAACTGAAGGTTATTGGTTATGGCAGAACGCAATTTATTTTGAGTGAATTCATCTTTTCAATTTATTATTATGAATATTAAATAATGAAGCGAAGATTCGGTGACATTTTTACTAGTTCTTCAATGTTTTTTATGTAAGTAGAAGATCCCAAAAGCTCTTTAGTTTTAACACGCCGGATTCCATATACAATATTGTTTACAATAAATAGTGAACATTATATCCATAACATATGAAAATTACTTTTAAATATCGAACCAAATTGTTACACGTGTACCTACATGAGAGAAAAGTGAAAGAGTATTTTTAAAATTTTAATTATGTATGTAAATAATGAAGGTCAAGCGACAAAATTTCTATAAATCTGTTGTTTGTGAAGACCGGTTAAACATTTCTAGAAATAATCGCTCTTTTACAGTCTTATTGTACATACTAGATGAACTCGCCCACGCGTTGCTGTGGCTTAGTCGAATTTGTGTGTGTTGCTGTTACGGTCAATATATGGTGCTCCCATTGCCGTAAAATATTTAGTATAGCGTGTGTTGCTTTAACGTTCAATAAATGGCGCTATCATTGTCGTAAAATATTTATTATAGCGTGTGTTGTCTTAACGTCCAACAGATGGCACTGTATGGCACCATTTTTCAAAAAAAGCATGTTTTCACCTGCTACAGGTGGTGACACATACACACGCGCGTATTCAAATGCAACGTTGTGTCAAAATTTCAAAGCAATCGGTATTTAGGATTTTGAACAAATGCAGAACAATTACATTTTTATCTATAATTTTATAAAACACGAGACTAAACGAAGGGCCACATAGTGGGTCGATTCGACGTGGAATACGGATCCGTCGATGCTGTGTGATGATCAATATGGTGGACTTGTTTTAGTATATTGTGCAACTAGTGCGACAATGCCGCACGAGTTGCACATACTATTTTTTATTACGAATAAATTAAAATTCTCAGAACAAATGTTCAATTTTAAAATACACATTTTTTGCTGTTAATTCAGTATTGGTAACTATGGTAACTCTGAATTTGCGTGCGGCAAACAATAATTTCAGTGCGACAAATAAAGTTTCCGCAAGCAAATGAAAATAGCCACTTTTCAACCGTAACGGCATGCGTAAAGATACCACTTTTTCCGCATGAGTAATAAAAAAAATAAAATAATCGACATTTAGTTATATAATTTTAATTATATTGCAATTTTCATAAGTTATAAAATTGAACAAAAATATATATGAGAGGATTTAAGTATTTATAAACAAAGTCTTTCATCAACAGATTTAAAGCTATAATTAAATCTAATAAAGGATGCACAGCATAATTAAAATAGTTTGAGTATTTCATTTGCTTTTTTTTGTAAACATTCTAATTAATTCATAATCTCATCTTATCTAGTTAAGCAAGCATCTGCGCAATAAAGGATTGCAGATAAAAACTTTCTTAATCTTTCTTCTAGATTATATTATTAAAACCAATGTTTGTGTAATATTTACAAATAATTTAATTGGCAATTATTACAAACGGTCAATAATTAAAAGTGCTATTATTTCATAAGTAACTCTATTTTTTTATTAGTACAAAAAATTTATTTCAAAATATGGCATATAGCCAGGTACTTTTTAAAATTTTTGTAAATATTCTATTGTAATTTATGCCTGGTGTTATTACTCCACTTTAACATTTTTAATCTAATTATTTGGGTTTGAGTCCCAACTTCCAATGGCAATAGCGTTTGAAAATATTTTTTATAGCATTGTAACATTGGTTGTTTCTTAACAATTGTATAGCAAACCACAGCTATCTTATTGTTATTTATACTGCAGTAATTTTTGTAAAGAAAATTGAACCATATATATAACATACTTGCTGAGCTGCACAAAGCACTGTCAGGAAATCTGACAATGACCTAAGACCTTAGATTGTAACTTGTGATTGCACATAATATTTCTTCCACAAGTATTTCAGAATTTTAAATCGATCCTGTGAAAAATAATATAATTGATCGATTCAAAACGACATTTCTTTTAAATTGTGTACCTATAGGTAGTACCTATACCTATATGCATTTAAAATAATATTTTGTACAATTTCAATGTTGAAACAAAGATTTATTACGCAGTTTGATCATAATTTAGCTTGAAAAGAGATCTTTTCTTTATGTTATGGACTATGTGATTAATCAGGGCATTATGTATAATGCCCGGGCAATATGAAGAATGACAAGTCAAATCGGGCCATGTAATAAATAATCATTAAAACTTCATTATTTATCACAGTGCCCGGTCATAATGAATATTGGTATGTGATTGTTGGGCAATTTAATAATTTAAGTACGTTTGGCAAGACGTGGGGAGCAGGGACAAATATGTGATACGCACTAGCCAATCAGAACACGCAACTCATCCCCTGCTCACAACAGAGCGTATTTTACAATATCTTTTCGTTTTGAGGTTCCCCGAAACCAAAAAACATATTTTTAATGTAAGACTGATTAACTTAAAAAAACTAATATTCGTTTTATATTGTGAATTTGTTACTAAGTACCTACTATTCCTACCTTCCTACCGCATAATTATTTTATAATAACAATTATGTATGTCAACATTAAAATAATTTTATAAAAACAAATATTTTTATTATTCTGCCCAATAGGTGAGGGGCATTATTCATAATGTCCGGCCAATTTAATTATTGGAATAGTTTTTATCACACTGCCCTCTAGCTCTCATATTGGGCATTTTTCAAACTGCCCGGGCATTATGAATAATAGCATATTCAATCACTTGTTATTCTGCGAGTACAATCGAATGTTCTACAGAATTTAACAACGATCACAATCTAAGATCATTATCAAATTAGATTTTCTGACAATGCATTCTGCAACCCAGTGTTTACGTTGGAAAGAAAATGTTTCTACAGCAACAATCTATTTCGGTACAAATGATATGGATCCCGTCTCATACAGGAATTATTGGCAATGAACTTGCAGATAAATATGCTAAAGAAGCGATAGATTCAGAAACAAACCCCAATGACAGCACAGTAACATCGTCAGAGTTTACAACACATATAAAAAGAAACATTAGAAAATTCTGGGATCAGGAATGGAACACGCTAACGGACAATAAACTCAGGAAAATAAAAAGCTCAACAGAGAAATGGGAAAATCCTACAACACTAACAAGAAAACAAGAAGTCATCATCACACGACTCAGAACAGGACACACAAATATTACACATAAATACGTGATGACCAAAGATGCCTGTCATATGTGATACGAGATTATCCGTAGAACATCTATTGACTGAATGTCCACTATATAGTATATGAACCCGAAAGGCTGTCCACCAACCTGGCTCAAAATCTTGAGGAAATTCTTGACAACTCTGAAAAAAATGTTAAAATATTATTAGAATTCCTCTACCTAACAAACCTTACTAATAAAATATAATCACTTACCTTAACTGTCATATACTTACCTACTTCCATATCCTTTAATCTATATTAATAACTAGCGGCCCTGTACGTGCTTCGCTACGTATAAAGTGAAATAATAAAACAATTTAATTGGAACATCTATCTATCTATTTTATTTATTTTAAAATATACATGGACGTATATGTGTGTATGTCGAGCACTCCGGCTGCGCCGTCGTGCCCGGTGCAAAAGAACGAATGGGGAAGGAAGAAAAAAAATGTAGGGGTGGACTACCCCTAACATTTAGGGGGATGAAAAATAGATGTTGGCGAAGTGACACCTGTAGACATCTGGCGGGGATAACTAATTAAATGACGATTGATCAGTTTTCGACCGGAGAGGAAAAATGATTAAATTACTAAAATGGCTATTAAAAAATAAGGGTTGATCGTAGAAGGGTGAAAATTGAGGATTGTATGTATTTTTGTATGTTGTATCATAAAAAAATAGAAATTAAAAATTTTGTCTAGAAAATAAAAAAAAAAATTTAGGGGTGGACTACCCCTAACATTTAGTGGGATGAAAAATAGATGTTGGCCGATTCTCATAGATACCGGATAAGCACAAAAAATTTCATCAAAATCGGTCAAGCCGTTTCGGAGGAGTATGGCAACAAAAACTGTGACACGAGAATTTTATATATTAGATTATAGGTACTTACCTTACATTAGTGCTAATAACTCTACGTTGATGCACTAGTTTTTTTATTCTCTTGTTTTTCTTCTTTCTTTTTTGTTTATATATTGTATTTTTTTTCTTCTGTATTTTCTACCTATTCTAAATAAAAAAAAATGTTTCTCTCAATATTAACATCTTTTTTGAGTGTATGACTGATATTTTTTACGCAATAATTTCAATTATTTTAAAATGTTAGTTTTTCTCTTTGAGTAACCTACATACCTACATTAGTTTTGTTTCTAAGTTTAAAGGTTGTACTTACTATAAGGCAGTGTTTAGTGGAGATGATTTTTTAGGCAGCATTTCCTAAACTATGTTCCGCGGAAAGTCAATAAACGTTCCGTGAAAAACTATGAAAATTACTAATACACGGTGATTTTTAATCGTGTAGAAATCAAATAGACGACCATAATATATTTAAAATAAGTACTTTTTTTTCAGAACTCTAAACTGAAAGAGGAACGGGATTTCAAAGTTTTATTTATGGGAATATGTTATGTATTCACAAAATTGTTCGAAGTTGTCCCCGTTTTGTTGGACACAAAGATGCGTGCGTCGCGTCGTAGCCATGCTTCTATGCTTGTAGTATAGCGATAAGGACCTTCCGCGAATTATTTGGGATGTATTTCCGATTTGTGCTCTCATGTCTTCGCGTGTGTTAACCGGGCTTTTGAATTAATTAAATAAAATTTAAATAATTTAATTAAACTTTGAAAGGCTGTTTCTTTTTAATTTTTGAGTTTTGATCAAAAATTTACTTAAAATATTTATTCGTCTGTTTGATTTCTACACGCTGTAAAAAAATAATAATCAACTTAAAAATCACCTGTATAAGCCTCGTATTTAACTTTTAAATGCTGGATTAAGTTGAAACATTTTCAAAGCCTATCCTATAAAATAACCAAGGTGTTCCGTTAAAATTTCAGATTTTGTTAAGTGTTCCGTCATAGGAAAAGTTGGGAAACGCTGTTTAGGGCAATAGACTTTCTTTCATCACGTTTTGTGTGGGTTATAATATGCATGATTCTTCTATATACTGCATACATAGGGCTTATATTATGTGCACGTATTACAAGTTGAATATATAATAACAAATTTGGCATCGAATGTAATTTACATGCAATGTCTTTCTGACGTGAGGTAAGTAAGTTGGTGAAAAGAAACTAATGCGAATACAATACGAAAATAGAATAATTTTTGACGCTTATTCCTTTTAAAATGTACTCGGACTTAACTAGCCGTACGCGTAGCAATGTTGTCATTTATACAACGTTTCCATGACTCGTTTATCATGAAGATCCCAGGTTATAAAGGTCCCTTCACACTGTAAGCACTATTAAGTTCTTACTTAAAAAAATAAAACGCTTTAATTGAATTATAAATAATTCGTAAAATGATGTTTTCTCTAGAGAAGAAATTAATCAATTAAATTTTTCCAAAATAATAACAACATTCATTTTTCCAAAATAATAACAACATTCATTTTTCCAGCGTAATATTACAAAAAAAGAGAGAGAGTTAATGTAACAAAACTTGCTTTTAGTTTTCACCTCTAAATTAAAATTAGAAATATTGTTGGTAGAGTTCCGGGAGATGGGACTTTTTGTACAGAATTCCTGCTCTTTCAGAATATTTTTAGTGATTTCAGATATCTGCAATAGTTTTTGAGATATTCACCAAAAACCAAACCCCTCCCTTTTCTTTAAATAAAATGTTTATAACTTTTGCAATTGTTTCGTCTACCACTTCAATTTTTTTCAAAAAGTTTCTATACGTCATTCCGAATCGAATGACACCATGATCATAATTTTCGGTGAAGGAGGACTGGAATTAATCAAAAAAGGAACATGTGAACTAAACTATTTATGAAGCAACATGTTTTTAAGTTTTCTTAATGAAGAAATCTTGCTGTCGCGTAATAACTATTTAGTAGTAAAAACTACATAGTATTTTTGTGAGTAAAAATTGAATTTATGAATAGTTTATACGAAAACTGACATTCTCTCTGTCTTTTTTGTAATATTGTCAAAATTAGTTTTCCTTAGCTACGCTGGAAAAATGAATGTTGTTATTATTATGGAAAAATTTAATTGTATAACACGATGCTGGATTTCGAGCTCGCTTGCTGGCTTGAAGTCTTGCTACGCTGCTGGATTGTGACGTCACTGATCTTGCTATATTTGGGTGATAGGTGCAGTGCTATTTTTTATGCAGCGCTGCCTGCCAGTTTGAGAATTTGACCAATATCGTCTGACAATCGTTAAATATGGTGTTTGAAAAAAGTTTTAAGTTAACAGCGATGAGGCAAAAAGTTGTAAAATCAAAATGGAAATGGACTCGACAAGAAATAAGTTTTCGCTTTGATTTTTCTCTTCTCTCCCGCAGCTTTTCAATCATTATTAAAGTCATAGTAGCAATTCGTCTATGACGAATTATTTTCTGCATAACCATCACATCCATATTTAAATTTTAAATATAACTGTAAACCTAGCAAAACAACGAGCAAACAAGCAAGCTGTGTGTGAAGCAAAACTAGCAGCGCTCTATACCAACCACCAAGCATGGATACCATTAATGGCAACCTGCAAGACTTCAAACAAGCAAGCGAGCTCGAAATCCAGCATCGTGTGAAGGGGCCTTAAGCTCATGAATTGGTAAACTTATCAATTGAATGAATTTATTATTAAAAAAGCGAGTGTGCTTTAGACCACACGATTGAAGTAAAACTTCTTCCTGCCATAATTATTTTAAATATATTTGCTAAGAATAATGCGTAAATACTTCAAATTTGCTCATGTTAAATTCATTATGCTGTCTGTTCGTCTCAAAGATTATCGAACACAATATACCTAACCTCACTCTGTAGCACATAATATCTACAAAATATAATTTTTGATTAATTAATAGGCAAAATATGCAGGTATATTATTAGCATAATTTATTATACATTTAAAAGAATTTATTAACTAACCTACATTATTTCCCGTTAAAAATGCAGCAAAATTCGATGAAATGTATTTTTGATACAAAAAAAACAGTTGTTTTCATTTTAAACGTTTAATAGTTGTATTAATGCTCCGTCTTTATCGTACTCACTAACTTATATCTCCCTCTGAACTCCGTTCGCCTTAGAGGGAAAAATATTATTACTATATCTATGGTCGCGATGATGCACTTCCGTAAACGATTTCGTCAGGCATCGCGATGATACACTTCCGTAAACGATTTCATCAGGCATTTAGCAGCTTATTCCCCAAATCAAGCGTGCCTAAAGAAGTTTTACTTCAAAAAAGAGGAGCAGTCGTGGGACGCCTGGCAGATATGCATACATTTAAGAATAATTCTAGTCAGTTTTCGACCTGTAACTAAAGGCCCCGTCAACTAACGAAATTCTAGTGACTAAATATACCCCTGTATCTAATACAAAGTGTGTATTATACAAGCGGTGAACGTGTCAAGCATACTATAGTCGCACACGCAGTACACAGCGTCTCTGTGTGAGTTGTGACAGTTCACACAGAGAGGCAATGAGTGTACAATATACGCGCGCACACACAAGGAAGTCGAGAGTGATGGCGTAGAGGAGACAAAGAGAGCGTAATCCCGTTTTCGTCACGGTATGGTTTTGCTGCCAAACGCGCCAATAGATGTTTCGCATTAAAATAATAAATGGAAAATTATCGTAGCTGTTGATGGCTTTTAAAGAAAAATTTGCTCACTTTTTTAATAATCCAAACGGCCGACGTAAACAATAGTTCCGATTTTATAGAGGATGAAAGTTACACAAAAGACAGAACATATAGTGACTTTAATCACTTGCCTAGGCAACCCTGCGACATCTTTAGAGCGACTCAGTCGATTGAGATGGGGTTTCCGTCATTCGAAGAGATTGAGTTTTGAATAGCCTTTTTTAATATTAAACAGTAAAAAAATCAATGAGATGTAACCTAGTATTTTTGTACCTAAAAAAATACGTTTTCGAGTTTAAAGAGTTTGAAAAACGGCAAGTGTCAGAGTTGGCCCCAAGGATCAACGGCTGTTAACATTTTTGTGCATTATCTCACCCAATAATATTAATTTATTGTAAGGTATTTAACACACAGCGGGTTTCCACATTTTATTTTATTTGTAAATAAATTTAGACGTGGGGGGTTTTGAATTTTGATTGCAGACTGATTACTTATTGAGATTTGATTTCTTTAAGCTTTTTGCGCCTTACGTTGCCTCTAGTATACCTACGTATTTTTATTTACGAAAGGCAAATTGCTATTGCATACTTGCTTACTTTACACAAGTATAATGTTCCCATGTGCCTACGCTATCATCGCAAATTTAACAATTTAATGGCTTCAGAGTTTGCATTTTCGAAAGTGTCATTCCAAATTATTGTGCAATTCTAACTTTACAAATAATAATTATTAACGATTGAATGTAACAAATGCGATTATTTCTGCATACCTATATATAAACTCTAAAGTATTTGTGTAATTGAGGATGATTATTAAACAATAAAATTGTTTGACCCAAAAACTAGCAAAATGGAAAATTTGGGATTTGTTCCCACGATACAACATAAACAATTACTTAATCAATATAATTTAAGGCATAAGAAATTGTTTCCAAAATATCTAAGTACAGTAGAACCACTTTCGTTCTCCCTCGGCTAGTCGACCAGTATGGGGGCCTTAATACAAAATTTGTATATGTTACAGAGTTTTTGTGTGACTTAATTAAGTGATGATTTTAATGCGTCTAACTCTTTTGAACTTTATGTCTGCCTGGGTTACCTTTGAACGAAAGCAAAAACATAGCTTCTATGATGGAATGCACATTTATTGGTAACTGTGTTACGTGATATATTGACCTGTGCGAAAGCACGACTTTCGAATGTCCAGTCTCCGGGTATATTGAGTTGCAATCTCTTTCGCGATGATTACTAACGAATTCTTTGTATACATATGTCTTTTTTTTCTCTTTAGTGCGTTATCTTCTTCTGTATAAAACGTCAGTTTAATATATACATAGATGCACATTGCATACATTTATATACGTACAGTATTCGCGGTAGTTACGTATCTAGGCTGTTATTTTGTCTGATTTCATTTCGCTCTTATATAATCAATTAATTAATACGCATATGGACTACGCTCGTTAAATACAGGCGTTCTACTATTTTACGATCAAATTTGAGAGATTACAACTGACTAAAGGAATCTAAATTGTCGATTTTAAAGATAATATCGCACGCCATTCATATATGTATTGTATTCAGCATAAAGTACATTGTATAATACGCGTCACGAATCTAAAATGCTCGGAAGTTAGATGCGAGTGCGGGCTTGCGCTTGTACAGTCTGTTGAAAAAATACAAACTCGCAACTCAACAAAACTAAAATAGCAATAACTGTTTTATATTTTTATATTTAGGGAATAAATAAGTAGACACTTTACATTTAGTATAATATATTTATTCAGTTGAGTAGTCACACACAGTCACACAGTATTGTACACTTGTTTCGCAATACGTGGTCGGCGTCATACTGTTGCCAACTTATATCTTTTTGCATAACGGTTTACACTAAACACCTCCCCCTTTGGCTTTACAAATCGAGCCTTTGAATTGGCTTAATACGCCGTCCCGTACGGGACCTAACAATGTTAGCATTATCCGAGGTATCTGGGATAGGGTTCACAATTATTTCTCTGCGTGTCAATGCATGATCAGTTACCGGATTAGACCTTGCGTCGTTTTGCATATCCGGGGTATTGTGTTCCTGTTGTGAAGGGTACAATTCAGGTTCAAGCACTATATCGTTATGATCTACTTCTGTTACAGAATGTTTCATTTGACTTGAATTGCGCCTAATTATTTTATTGTTACATTCTTTCTGTAGCCAGTAAGATCTCGGCTCACGTGCTTTCTCCAACACCACAGCTTTATTCCAAAACTTATCGTTACTACTTCTTATCACTACCCTATCCCCCTTTTTGTATTCGATTGTAGCCTTCCTACTTGTTTTATCATAGTGTTCTTTTGTTTTACCCTTTTGTTCACATAGCTTTTTAAATATATGGTTTTGCACCTTCGGTTCGAGTATGTTATGGGCTACTGGTAATTGTGTTCTAAGAATTCTACTCTGGAGTATCTGAGCCGGAGACGCGTTTAAACTGATAATAGGGGTATTATTGTATTCCAGTAAAGAATCTCTAAAATCACTTTTTTCATTGTTACTTTTCCGCAAAATCTGTTTGCAAATACTGACAGCTTTTTCTGATAACCCGTTACTTTGGTGATGATGGGGTGTGCATGTTAAAATTGTAATATCTTTGCTACTGTAGTAATTCTTGCACTTCATTGATAGGAATGGTAGATTGTCTGCAATTATATATTGTGGATAACCAAATTTTGTAAAAGTATTTTGCATGGCGTTTATGACACTTTCGGATGTTTTATCACGTAAAGGACACATGTCTATCCAGTGGGAAAAATGGTCTACTAACACTAAATAAGACTTTGCACCAAACTCCAAAATGTCTACGCCTATCTTGTTATATCTAAGGGTTGGTACGGGGTGGGGTAAGAGCGGTTCTCTGAAACTACAGGGCATATGCCTTTCGCAGATACGACATTTTTTTATATAGGATGTAACGTCTGATGTTAGACTCGGCCAAAAGAAAAACTTTCTTGTTTTATGTAGGGTTTTATTAATACCTATGTGGCCCTTGTGTAAGCATTTTAAAATAAGCGATCTGAGACTCTTTGGCACAGCTAATTTATCTTCGATAAAAACAAGTCCGGCTTCGACATAAATTTCGTTTTTTAAATTAAAGTAAGGTTTACAATCTAGTGGAACATTACCAAGCTTAGGCCAACCGTAATAATAATAATCGGATATTGTTTTTAAAACATCATCCTTGGAAGTTTCTTCCCTAAACTCCGATTTTCTTATATCGCTCATCGGTAAGTGCTTCGATACCGTATGTACCATGTCAAACATGTCAAGATCGAGCGTGTTCGATTTTAAACTGGATCTCGAGAGCATATCGGCAAAATGAATATTTTTACCGGGGACATAATAAACCCTCAAATTATATTTTAACAGTTTTAATCTCAAACGTTGTAGTCTTACCGATCCGATCTTGCAGATAGGCTTGGTCATAATCGATACTATGGGTTTATGATCGGACTGCACGTCTACGTTGTTGCGGTAAATAAAGTCATGAAATTTTTGTGTACTGAAGTATATTGCTAGTAGCTCTTTTTCAGTTTGGCTATAGTTTATTTCATGATCGTTCATTGTTCGAGAAGCACATGCCACTAATTTTAGCATTCCGTCATGCTCCTGAAACATACAGCAGCCTATGCCGTTTTTTGATGCGTCACATTGTAGTACAATTTTTTTAGTTGAGTCAAAAGGCACTAACGCGGGAGAATTGCTAATAATTCTTTTTATTTTTTTAAATGTTTCTTGATGTCTGGGGAGCCATTGCCATTCGACATCGCCTTTTAATAATTCGCATAAGGGGTTCATAATTTCGGACATATTTGGGACATAACGTCTAATATAATTGAACGAACCTATCACTCTTTGTAATTCTACTTTATTTTTTGGACTTTCTAACTTACTGAGTGCTTCGACGCGGTCTGGGTCTATTTGCATACCTTTTCCCGAAAAAATTTGACCCATAAACTTTACTTGTTTTTGGCAAAATTGAAATTTTTCTTTGTTAAATTTAGCATTTATTTTTCTAGCGCGTTCTATAATTTTCTCTACAGCCCTATCATGTTCTTCTTTCGAGGCTCCGACGACTATCATGTCATCGTGACAAATTATTACATTTTCGATATCGCCAAAATTTTTTTCAATTTCCTCCTCAAAAAGATCCTGTGAATCTGATAGACCGTATGGTAGTACCCTGTACCTATATATTCCGAACGGTGTACTAAAACAACATTTCCATGAAGAATTTTCATTTAACCTCAAATGGTGATAACCCTCTGATAAATCAAATACAGTAAAAATATTTTTACCACTTAATCTTGCGCAAATTTCCTCAATACTTAGACTTGAGCGCGGTTTCCTTACTATATACTTATTTAAATCGGATGGATCTAAGCATAGCCTAATCTTACCGTTAGATTTTTCTACTAATACAATCCTATTAATACTTGCTCTAGCGTCGATTTCTTCTACCTTAACAATTGCTTTTCTCTTTAACAATCTGTTGAGCTCATCTTTGAATGCATTTCGTATTGCCAGGGGTATTTTGGTTGGGGGGTGACTCACCGGTTCAAACTCTCCAGTAGTAGTTATCTGACACATACCCGGGAAAACACCTGAGCCTGAGAAAATATCTATATTAGATTTTATAAATATATCTTTGCTACTGTTTGTTGTAATATTATTAACACTATTAACCCTTTTTATTAAATTTAAATGTAGGCATGCTTGACCTCCCAATAGAACCTGATTTGCCCCCTCAACAATCGCAAAATCCTCATAAATACTTATATTTCCTTTACAATATAAATTTACCGAACCAATGGGTTTTGACACTGTACCCTCAAAAGCTTTTAGCATACATTTAGCAGGTCTTACTCTGAACTGTTTGTTGAGTTGCCTAAATATTTTTAATGGGATCACATTTACATCGGCCCCTGTATCAAGTTTTGTTTTGATTTTTCTATTCTCGATTTCAATTATCTCCTCCCAGGTACCTCTTTTATGACTGCAAACTGTAACATTACAATTACAAACATTTTTTGTTAACGAAACATTTTCTACTACAATTTCATTTGAACTATCACTTTCTGTTTCTTGTTCGATTTTCTTGACAGATTTTACTCTACAAGATTTTGCAAAATGGTTTAACAAGCCACACTTGTTACATTTTTTCCCATAAGCGGGACATTCACGAGGCCCATGTATGTTTTGGCACCTTGCCAGGCGCGGTCCGAAGGGGGGGGTCACAGGGGACATGACCCCCCCCAAAATCTAAAGTCAAATTGAAAAATTTCAAAAATTTGCCAAATAATAAAAAAAAATTTTTAGCTACAATACAAAAAGACGACTTTTTTTATTAGTTTAGTGAGTGACCCCCCCCAAAATTTCAGGCTGCGACCGCGCCTGCACCTTGCACACTTAAACTTATTGTTAGACTTATCGTTATTATACTTATCTTGCTTTTCATCTGTACGCGGCGTATACTTAGATTTATTACCGTGCTTATTCTTTTTAATATAATTTATTTCACCGTCATTGTGGTTCACTTCGTCTTGCTGGAATTGTTGATTTTGAGATCTGCTTTGTTCGCTTGTCCTGCAGTGCTGGATGGCTTTTTCGAGCGTTAGTTTGTCCACCCGGAGTAGAGCTTCCCTAGTCGTTGGATCTCGTATGCCCATGACAATTTTGTCCCTGAGGGCCTTGTCCTCTGGTGACTCGTTGTCGTCCACCGCATTGTAATTACACGTTCTTATTAAGTGTTTGCAATCAGTTAAAAAATGCTCAAAACTTTCTCCTTCCTTCTGAACTCTTTTCAAAAAATTATATCTTTCAAAACATTCATTTACTCTTGGATTTACATATTGACCAATTAAATTCATCATAAATTCATAGTTTTCAGCTTGATCGTCTGGAATTTTGAATGTCGCCATTATCCTTGCGGACTCCGTTCCCATTATATTTCGTAGGATTGATAGTTTTATTCTATCGGCGGCTTCGTGCTGCCCTGTGGCTATCATATAGTCTTCAAACGCTGTTTTCCAAAACTTCCACTCCATTGCAGCATTTTGATCCTGGAGGTTAAAATCTGGCGGCAGCTTTACCGTTCCAAGATTTATACCGGCCATCTTTATATTTTATATTTAACACTTCAATTTTGACACTTGATATTAATTTTCTGTTTACGACCTTCTATTTTTTTTTTTTTTATTTAATCCATTCGCAGCGCCATGTTTTATATTTTTATATTTAGGGAATAAATAAGTAGACACTTTACATTTAGTATAATATATTTATTCAGTTGAGTAGTCACACACAGTCACACAGTATTGTACACTTGTTTCGCAATACGTGGTCGGCGTCATACTGTTGCCAACTTATATCTTTTTGCATAACGGTTTACACTAAACAATAACAACTTGACATTAGTGTACTCGACTGTACTTTAAAGCAGGAAATCGACAAGTGACAAAGGCAACGAGAGATCACGGCCAATCAAGGACGAGCGCACGTTCCGTGCAGGTAGCTAGGAGGTGGTGGATCAACGGCTCTAAAGTGTGCCTTTGCGACGCTGTTTGTGACTAACTTCCGAACCTTTTAGATGCGTGGTGCGTATTATAACAATAGTAAGCGATCATAAGCTCTAGGGGAAAATGCATCACGCTATACATCTAGAGGGGCCTCATATACCTACAGGGTGTATCGCAGAAAACCGTACATAGGGAAAACTCCATTGTGAAAATTAGTTAGGATCAACGATTATTTTGGCCACATATGAGAATGGGTAACATGGTAACGCTGACTCACTATTACTTAATAACAATAATTGCTAATAATGAATAATAATCAGTAAAACAAATTCTTCAGTATTAAATGAATTTATTTTTATTAATGAAACAATTTTTTATTTAGAAAATATTTTGTATTAATAATTTAACCAAATAAACAGTTAAAAGCAAATGTTCAAATAAATCTCCATTTTGATTAAGCAGTAGCTTAATCGGTTATAAAAACTTTGTCTAGCATAACAGGAGTCACAATTGAAACATACTTCGGCGATTTTGTCTTTAAGTTCATCCAGATTATGTCACCATCCTGAATAGATTTCATTATGTAAAGTGTAAACCATGGTAATGACCTCTGAATAGAGGTCAAAGCAATTTTCCCTATGTACGGTTTCCTGTGATACGCCCTGTATGTGAGATGGCATACGACCACGGCTATCCTCAGATGATAATATTTTTTTGTTTCATACTTTTCAGTAGTCGGGTTTTTGTTTATGATCTTATATATTATATCAAATTATTTTTTTTATCTTATTTTTTACTTGTTTCAAATTTGCTCCCAAATCGATTGACACCTTATTTATAGAATAGTTTCGGCGCTACGGTGGAACATCCGTAAATACAAACATACATATTGTTAGCGACTAGATAAGACAACAATTATTAATAAATTATCATTCAATTTGTAATATATTTTATTTAATTCTTTCACACTTCTTCACATCTTTTATTACAAGCGTCATCCCCTTTGTCTATTCATCGTCTGATCGCTACCAACAACCGCGTGGGTCCATGTACTTTCCGTGTTGGCTGGTTCCACGCGTCCCCTCGTGTCATTGGTCAGCTGCATGTCACGTGGGAAGGCACAGCTCCACACACAGAAATACCACAGCTTGTGTACACTGTACAGTAGGTGCACTACGCCTTTCTTACAATATGTACATAGACTGCTAAACTTATAATCCTTCCTTTTGGCTTAGCCGTAGTCGGGTAAAAAATACGGTACCATAACGTCAAGAATTTTGAGAGAACTATTATAACGCGAAGTGTACTAAACAAAAAATAATGACAAACTGAGATTGCAGGGCCGTGCAACGGGGCACAGCATGAATTAGACGGCTCCTCTGAAATAATAAGACATCAAATTAGAGGTAGGTACATAAGGCTGCTGCACACGAGGCTGGTTTTGTCGCTGAATCGTAGTTGAAACTAGCGCTGGCTGCCGTGCTGGCTACGAGGATGGAAATGACATCATTGCAAGCTTACGCGCGTGGTTACAAGCTGGATTCAAAATTTGGACCGAGGCTATTTTTCGTGCTTATTTATCTGCTTGTTTTGAGTAAGAATCGATCAGAAAACAGTATTTTGTCAGGTGGGCGCCTACAAACAAACACTGCGCCATAGTGTGCGTTCTGTTCAGAGACAATAAATGTTTACTGTTGTTAACATTCGAACTGTCACTGCGCGCGCACTAAACCCATCTACAAAGCCAGCTTCAAAACATGCATCGTGTGACGTGGACTCATAAAAATCCATCACGAAATCCAGCGCCACAGCACGCTTGACACCTAGCAAAGAATCTAGCGGCAAAACCAGTCTCGTATGCAACGGCTTTCGACGTCATTTTTTGCCTGCATATTGAATGAAAATATCTACGTATACTTGGGTAGTAACTAGTATCACGATATTTAGGTATATATGGTATTTTTTGTAAGCACCTGCTTATAAAATATTTGTTTTTCACTTCGTATTCGGTTTATTTTAAACATTTTTGACAGCTTGATTGCGTAACAAACTTTCGCTTCTTTTAGGTTGCTTATGGAAATTGCTATTCGCACCTGCTATGTCGTTTCACGTATTCTTCTAATAATAGTTTATGAAAATTACTGTTGAATTGTGCAAAAAACATTTTATATACCTATATAAAGAAAAATTATATTGAAACTAGCGGTCCCGCCGTGTTTCACCCGGGTGCAAAAGAACGAATAGGGGGAGGGACATGAGTACGCGTACATTAGTTTACCGAGATGAATGTTGTGTCCAAATTTCATGATGACCGGAGTTATAGTTCAAAAGTTTTTGCCGGACGGACAAATTTTGAGTTAAATTTTGCAACATTTTTTATTGATACTCCGCTCCTATTGGTCGTAGCGTGATATTATATAGCCTATAGCCTTCCTCGATAAATGGGCTATCCAACAATTTTTTTTTCAATTCGAACTAGTAGTTCCTGAGATTAGCGCGGTAAACCAAACAAACAAACTCTTCAGCTTTATATATTATGTAGTATAGATAAGTTCAAAGAGTTAAATTCGTTTTTCGCAAACTCGCGGCGATTTCAAAAGTACGCTGTGAAACATTTTGCACATAATATACCGGCGCCACTGCAATGTCAGCGCGAGCCTGTATATACCGAAATTTAATAGCAGTAACAATATTATTATTATTAACTAATATTCGTTTCAGTAAGATTTTCACTTTTAAAAATATTAGTAACGACGTTCATCAGATGATTTGATCAGTCACAGCATTCACTTTCTGTTCTTCACACCGTTTAAGGAGGGTTCAATGTACGATTAGATTTATTTGGTGTCTTCCTACAATAACATTCAGTGGACGCAAAACAAAACCGCGTATTACAAATTTTCGTAATCTTTTCAGCTAGATGTACCCTACACATCTAGCTGAAAAGATTGCAAAAATTTGTAATACGCGATTTGACTAGGCAAACCATTTGCAATTTATCAATGAATATATTATCTAATATATTATCTTTGTCATCAACAAATAACAGTTGAAAGTATAATATATTTCTAATACCGAATCTTGCACTATAAAAGCTCTTATCTTGTTCTGTATCAGATATTGCCGATTCATTTAAATGAAGACAAAGAAACCACAAATTGACAGTCCAAAAAACACTAAATATTCATTGCACAACTTTAAAACGTATCTAACGATGGTTTTGTTGTCAAGTCGTCGAACACAAATGAATCAAGTATAGGGTTTGAGGTCTTTTTTCCCCTAAGATGAAGGCCGCTACACACGAGGCTGTAACACTCAACGCTAAGAAACTTATTTAATACTCATTACTCGATTCGCTTGAGCTTTGGCCAGTAATGTCTGAAAATAACCCACTGTGCATATTATTGAAGATATAGAAAAAAAGACATGAGCAATTTTGTCTTCGGTTTGTCGATATTTACATACATGCAATGCAGAGACTAGTAATAATTATATTGTTTATTTATACATTGTAATATTTTTTTTTAGCTTGTAGGCAATAAATGATATCAAGTGTTAAAACCAGCATCCCGCAGTTAAACTTTCCAATTAAACTGATCTGCATCAACATTATTACAGTATAAAACCGGATGTTGCCTGTAACTGATTTATCGATTGATACATTCAAACTGTTTTTCAGTCAGAATAGTCATGAAAAAAAACGGCCAAGTGTGAGTGAAACTCGCGCACCGAGCGTTCCATACAACTGACGCAAATGAATAAATGTGTCTACCAAATACCTCTATTATATTAAAATTATATAAATAGATGCATAAGTAATCAAGTCTGTTTGTCATTGTTGATTATTATTTTCTCGAAAACTATATACGAGTATTTTGGAAACATCGTAGGATGTATGAGTTTTTTCAAAATTGTAGTCGTATATACTAGACAGTACTAGTTTAGGAAATAGAAAAGGGGAATCAGATTGCATGATGGTGCGTTTTAGGAAAATCTCAAAAATTGTTGCGGTTTGTGTATGTATATTGTATAGTATTGCAGTGTATAAAAAATTGTTTTTTTATTATTTTTTGTTATAGCGGCAATAGAAATACATCCTCTGTGAAAATTTCAACTCTCTAGCTATAACGGTTCATGAGATACAGCCCGCTGACAGTTAGGTCCCGTTGGATACCCTTCGGGTACAGAACCCTGATAAAGACGAATGATACAATAACGGATTCGTTTGTTTGTTCTGAGACACGGAGCCTTAAAAATTATTTGAAATATTTTTCATTATTCTTCAAATCACAATAATATGTGATTCACAATTTTTGGCACTGCTATCTAAACGAACATTTTGAACGTTAATTATAATACTCATTGAATAGATAAATAGACTGTCGTTGTTCTCAGGTCAAATGCATTTGACTTGTACATAAAAATGATTAAGATGAGTTATTGACACATTTTTCACGGTCGGCTCATAACAAATCACATTTGACACACCTGGATGTTTGTAAGCGCGGCTAATCAAACAGGCATTAATTTTATGTAGGTATGCATCACACTATGTATATTATGCTGATTTTTTCTTAAAGTGAAACAATAACTTCATTTCTTCTGTAGTAGATTTATAATTTAAAAAAAATAAGTAAAAAAAACGCTTTTATTGTACAATCGATAATGTACTAAAAACTAAAAAATAAATAATATGAGTCACCATAGGGGGCTGTGATTAAACTAAAATAAAATTGTGGGGGACATTTATAGTTACTTTATGGTCGAAGAAAACAATCGAAAGCTAAATATGATTTCCAATCTCAAATAAATGAAAATTTTCTATTAAATGCCCTCCATGATTTTATTTTAGTTTAAATAAAGCCCCCAATGGTGACTCATATTTATTTTCTAATTTTTAGTACATTATCGATTGTACAATAAGAGCGTTTTTAAAAGTTTTCTTACCTTTTTTTTGCAACCGGACGAAAGCCAGAACGGTCAGTTAGTTATTATAATATTGTATTGTCATCGAAACTATGCACAATTTCAAGTCAATCGGATAACGGGCGAAGTAGTTAAAAAAGCTGTCGCATGCTTTATTAAAAATACGATTTGCAACCGGACAAAAGCCGGAATGCTCAGTTAGTTATTATAATATTGTATTGTCACACAAACTACATACATGTGCAAAATTTCAACTCAATCGGATAATGGTAAGTAGTTGAGAAAGCTGTCCTAAGATTTGAAACAAGATATAAAGAAATATACGGAGTCAAGCTAAAAAAAAAGCGTTAAAAACAAATACATTTATAATGTAAACTTGAATTTCATGAGTGTGGCAAAAATAACATATTAAGTTTCGAGAAAGCTTCTAACAATTCTGGATTCCCTAAAACCTCTAAAAAGAGTCAAATTTTTCGTGTACATCACAATAAATACGGGAAGGCTTTTGTTGACTCCAGCTCATTGTAACAGGATAAATAAATAAAAACTCACTCACCAAAATTCTGCACTAGAGTTTCGTCAGCACCTGCAAGAAATAAAAAACATAATAAGCATAAATATTTCAAAAATTCCTTTAAAAAACTAAACGAAAAATATATACTTGAGACAAAAACTATGTAGGGCTCTAAGGTCATTCCAGCTCCAGAGTCCAGCACACGAAAAGTAAAAGCCGCGAACTACTGACTGTTATTTTATTGATTTAAACACTACACTGGGTAATCGTTTTAATAAATTATTTTTACTAAATACGAGTTTAAATTCGCGAACACTTTTTTAAATTACGTTTTTAATATTTTCACTGCACTGATCAGTTCTGATCTATTTGGTATGTCGTTGTCCTGAGAATCCCGAAATCAGAAGATAAAACCTTCGATTTATTCATTTAAATTTTATTTAAATATTAACTTGCGCGATCGCGAAGCCGGGGACAAGACCATTTGGGCTAGAACAAAAACGAAGACTCTCCCGCACCTTCTGTAAACGCGAGAGCCAGTAACCGGCTCCACGCACTACCGACTCAAAAAAGCGAAAAACGGAAAGAATTTATTAGTATACTAGTATATAATAATATAAAAAACTCGATATGATCTCCTTATGAAGGTTCGCAAAATTCCTTTGGGGCTGTCGCCACTAGTCTTAAGATCACTTATTTTTAATCAGCTATATAGAAATACTTGTTGAAATTTAAATTTAATTTGCTGGCGCAGCTAGTCATTTGTAAAATGGATGCCTATTTAATTTATAAATGAAACTCGAATCTTTCTCTTTAATGTTAGTCCACACTAAATTTTGAAAAATTGTATTAGCCCTGGTTATAAACAAACGTACAAGAACTACTTTTTATGTATAAAAATATTTGCGGGTCATTTCATTAATCGTAGTCCAGTTCCAAGGACGCCATAAGTGCTAATGATTTGAGCTGTCGAATGTCTATAATCTATTCAGTCTCTCTCTCTCTTTTTCATTTCAGTCTGTTGTGCGTACTTAAGGTCAAAGTCCCAACGACGTCTAAAACAAAAAAACGTTAAAATTGCACAGCAATAAAACAAAAGCAACACAGTAAGAAAAGAAGCGTCATGTTGGCCAGGGTGACACTTTTTCAAAAATATCGAATTTTATACAGAATTCAAACAATAATAAGGGAGAAAAAAATAATGACCCAACCATATCATTAGAAATGAGTGCATCTTTTTGCCATAAGTCATACCATTGAACTTTGTGTGTGAATTCGCCGCCCTCTCTACACCGTGATGGGTCCTACGATGACGTCCCCATCACCTTACCAATATCCGATAATAACAAGAAAAAAAATAAAACTAATATTTAATTCAATTTATTAAAGTAAAATAATGTTTCGTAACACTTTCAATCGCATGAGTCGAACTTGTCCTACCGTGCGTACAGAATTTGCACTTCAAAAAGCAAATAAGTACCTACTGTGTATTTAAATAGCGATGAAGAATTAAAAAAAATATTTCACAGTTTTTATTAAACTTCTAATTACGTTACGCAAGAACTTTAAGCGCAATGACCTAAAATATATTAGGTAATAGTAATTTCTGGTAGAGAATGATTGATATATTTATACAGGGTGAGGCACATAAACTGCGTTACAGAGCAATAGCACTCAAACTATTGATTATATCCAAAAATGTTTCAGACAAAAGTTTTAGTGTTCGAGAAGGTCGTCATACTGAACCACCCTATTTTTTTATCGGTGGAGACGCTTAAGCTACGTCAAGGTCAACTTCACTTTTTTAAACGAAACCATGTATTTTTTTTCGATGACATTATTAGCGGTTTTAAGACGAATTCAGCAACCTACAATATAAGGTCATTCAAATTATTTTATTTTTATTTATTTAAAAAAAAATTCAAAATTTTTATTTTTAGAATATTCTGTTCAATATTCAGAATATTCAAAATAGTCACGTATGTACCGAAATTACACCACAAATGTCATCATTTCGAGCATCTTCCGTAGGTAGACCCAAGCAAAGGTTAGTGGATCCTTTAAAAGTGAATATTCCGATATGTTTAGATTTTTCGACTACGATTTTGCGTGATTAGAATGACCTCGTGTTGTAGGTTGCTGAATTCCTCTTAAAATCACTAATAATGTCATCGAAAAAAAATACATGGTTTCGTAAAAAAAGTGAAGTTGACCTTGACGTAGCTTCAGCGCCTCCACCGATAAAAAAATAGGGTGATCCAGTATGACGGCCTTCTCGAACACTAAAACTTTTGTCTGAAACATGTTTGGATATGATCAATAGTTTGAGTGCTATTGCTCTGTAACACTTTATGTGCCTCACCCTGTATAAACTAATAATATTTAAATACATAATTAAGTAGATGAAATAAAAATTATGCTATTTCAACTTGAAAAATAAAATATATGAAAATAGTAATGTATTATTTTAGCTTTTAAAAAAAACGACAAAAAAGGCGTTAGCAATATTAAACCCCAAATGTTAATATAGTAATTAAGCATTAAATGATGAATTTTTTTATAACCAGTATCTTTTCAGATTCATTCTCTAAAATTTTAAATGTTTTATTCATCGTCCAATTTTTTAATAAAACAATATAAATATTTATTTTAGTGCCATAGAATTTATCTAATTAGCAAAGAATTTATTAATAACAATTTACATAAAGATTAAACATTATTTTGTGAGAAATTTAACGATAGTTTACTGCCCAAACTTATGAATGGCCTTTTTTTTAACTATATTTAAAAATATTTCGTTAAAATGTATTTTGATACGATTGCTGTCAAATTATTTCAAATGTCGGTATCATCGCCATTTTATTGTTATCACTACGACTAGGGCTACCAGAATGGGAAAATTAATTTCTGGTTGAAATTCCTGATTCCACAACCCGAACTTTTTCTCTTTTATCTATCGTACGACTGCAGTTTAGCACTAGTTTTCTTTTAAATTTATAAAATTTTAAACCAAAAATCCCAAGAATATTCCTAAATAAGGATTGATATTTATTATTTAAAGGCCGCTGCACACGAGGCTGGATTCAACGCTAGATTTGGCTGCTAGGTTTCAAGCGTGCTATGACGCTGACTTTCGTGATGGCTTATATGTGTTCGCTTTACACGATGGGTGTATTGAAGCTTGCTTTGTAGATGAGTTTGGTGCGCGCGCAGTGATAGTTCGAATGGTAACAGAAATGAACGTTTATTGTCTCTGAACAGAGCACCCACTATGACGCCACTATGTCGCCCACGGGACACTATACTGTTTCCCGATTGGTTCTTGCTCAAAACAAGCAGACAAACAAGCACGAAAAATAGCCCCGGTTTTATTTTTGAAATCCATCTTGTGATCACGCACGCGTATCTGCAGTGATGTCATTTTAATCCTCGTATCCAGCGCGCCAACCAGCACAAGTCCCAGCAGTGATTGTAGCGCAAAACCAGCCTTGTGTGCAGCGATTCTGAATCGTTTCATACATAAAAATGATGAAATACAAAAAAGAAATGTTTTTCAATAATTTTGTTGGTTTCGTGAAAGAACCAGCCTTTTTGTATTGGCTAAGCTTTTGATCTGAAGGATAAAATTCACAAAAAAGTGTTTTAATTAGTTTCTCACATCCGTTTCTATGACCTCCTTTAATGTTTAAAAATATATTAGTAATTGTTAATAATTATCATAATATAAAGTGTGAATTTTATAACGAAAATTGTGGGATTTGAGACAAGGAACGTTTATTGCTCTATAGTATTTTGTTAAAGTCAATGTCATTACTAAATCATGTTAATATTTATTTTATTACCTACTGTGCAATAATATTATTACTTGAGTAATTTCCTTATTCAGAATGCCTTTAATTATTATTTTTATTACAAAATTATAATTATAAGACCATAATATTGAAGATGATTTAATTAGGTGTTTCAGGGCCTTATTTTTCTTTTTCATGAGCCAAGGCTGTTATTGATATTAAAGTCTTCAGTATAAAGTAGTGTTGATCCAATAGAATGTTACTAGCGAAACATTGGTAAAGCTTATTTACTTATGATTCTCAACCAAAAACCTTCCTTCATTGATATTAAAATTTAGTAGTATTTAGTAGCTCTCACTACTGTGAAGGTTCATATCTGCGTTAACTAATATAATTGGCTCTCGCATGATGTGAAAAAAACCTGTTACAAATGCTATAAATATTAGAATGATTGTCTGTTAGTTGTGTCACTGTGGTGTAATGTAACTCAGTCCGCCGCGAGACATTGTTTGAAAAATTAAAATTTTTCTAATGTTGATAGCGTTTGTAACAATGAGTGTTCTTAACAATTGTAGCAAACAGTAGCTACTCTGTATTATAGTAATTACGAACTATACTGTAAAAGAACTCATCAATTAAAATTTTCAATAATTGATTTTACTTTAGCTATTGTATAAACACTTCATAAAAGGTACACTTCAAAGGTCTTATAGGCCCCACTCACGATCACACTTCATGCCACAGTTCAGTGTTCAAACTTATAGTTCAGTGAAGCATGATAATGGGTGGGACAAATAAATACTGAAACCAACACTGAAGTCAAGCATGAACTCATCAAATGCATCTTGATTTTTGAACGACTTCAGTGTTCAGTGTTCAAGTAAACTGCTGTGTGTGTGAGTTTTTTTCAGTTCAGTTTTTGGAGTTCTGTGTTTTGTACAACCAGAAGCCAAAAATCTCAATGTTGCTGCAAGTCTTTCTTGTGTAGAAATAGATTTTCGCATATTTGTATCCTGGTTCTTAATAAATGGGGTAGCTAATTCCAGTAAATAATAATGTAAGTTAATTTATCCATTCGTAAATAATTATTCCAATCAAGCGGCTCAAGATGTAATTCATTAATCAAATAAACATGACTTCTTGAATCACGCATTTCTAACCAATTTTTCACCCATATTCTTCTTTTTTTTCTTATTTCTCTGTTTTAAATACAATCCCACAGCTATGAACAGCCAATCCTCACCATTTAAATAACTCATTTAGTTCTTATTAGTTATCTACTCGTATAGTATAATATTATAGTATGTATATAATATATATTTTATATATCTATACTCGACGAGTGTATGCCAACAACTGAACCAAACTGAACACAAAAAATTTTAAAAACTGAGCAGTTTGCATGAACTGTGTGTGGTGCCAGTCAGTCTTTCGATTAATCCGTCCAACTTCACTGAACACTGAACTGTGGCATGAAGTTTGATCGTGAGTGGGGCCTATTATAGTTCACCATTTCCTTGAAGAGGTTTTTTTGATCCATTCCTTATAAAATATGGCTATATTTTACATGCATATATACTGGCATGTATCGTGGCTCATTAGAGACAAGAATGGTGAAGTTAAACAAAACCAAACTCGCTGTATCAATTCCATAGGATATCACTTGTCAAGGTTAGTTGTTTACAGAGGCTGCCTCGTTTCGTTGGATAATAGTGAGGGGATGACGTCATCCGGAGGGCCTATCAATTGCTTGCGTGACAACGGCTGTTGTTTATATACCCCACCCCCTATTAATAATAATTAAATTTATTTGATATGTTCATGTACTTTAATTGCTTCATACTACTAAATACCGAAGCACTATACCTATGTCTTATTTTTATCTAGTACATTTTCTCTGTATAATACAAAATGTTATCTTTTATAATATTTTCTGAAGTTGATGTGAGATTTTTATTGACCCTCTTTCCCTTTAAATGAGATTTGGTGAGATTTTGCCGGATCCCTTCCCGCCTATTTTGAGCTTACGTAATTAATAAACGTCTTCATAAGCACAGGACTGTCTTTAACCTATTGGAGGTCCTGGGCACATTCGGATAATAGGGCCCCATATGACCTTGACAGAGCACTATTTTGTTAGAATAGACAAAGAAAGTAGATAAATAAGGTTTTAGATATTAATTTATATCTTTAAAGTCACATTAAATGAATAGATAATCGTGAAAAATAATAATAATTTAGAGTGATGATGATCCTGTTTAAATGTTGTAAGATTAAAGGATGAATCCTGGTGACATATAGGATCGATGAACTAAGCAAATAGTGTAGGTTTATTTATTGCATTTTATTATATTATATATAAAATGTCAGACAATAAAATGCAATAAATAAACCTTCAGTGTTCATCGATCCTATGCCACCAGGATTCATCCTTGAATAGATAATATTATATAATCCACAAAAGTTACAGGTAAATGCTTAAAAATTCATGTTGATTGAAGAGGTACTCTTTAAAGGCCGCTGCACACGAGGCTAGAAACGCTGCTAGATTCCTTGCTAGATTCGCCTACTAGTTTTCTAGCGCTGTTTTGTGAATAAATCTGGTGTGCGCGCAGTGACATTTCCAATATAAACGCAGAGCAAAACGTGTATATTGTCTGACTCTGAGCAGAATAACGCCATGTTGGTTTGTGCAAACGTTTGTTCAAGTCGCCCACGTGACAAGATACTGCTTCCCGATTGGTTCTTGCTCATATCTAGCAGCGGGCCTAGCAAGGAAAATAGCCCCTTTTCTAATTTTAAAACCTATCTTGTGAGCTGGCGAGCCCTCAGTGACGTCATTTCCAGCTTCGTACCCAGCCTACCGGCCAGCAGGACTCCAAACAGTGTTTCTAGCTGCTTAGCAGCGTTTCTAGCCTCGTGTGCAGCGGCCTTTAGATTTGAAATGGGCAGAATCGTTAATCACTTTGACAAACTGGTTAATCTCTCTTGAAACATTGTACTTAAATAGTATTTTTATATATTTAAAGTACCTAAACATGCTGAAATCGGAAAGCCTGCTTTTCGGGCGAAAGTAGAGTAGCTTCGCGCATGCAAAAGCTAATAAGCAAGTAGGTAATGTAGTCAGTCATTATCATTTGATTTTTTCGAAATAAATATGTTTTTCGATAATAAATATCGGTTATTGTTTAGTGATCTAGCCGGAACTAGGGGCTCCCTATCGATCGAGGGGCCCTGCGTGCGTGCCCAGAGTGCCCAGTGGAAAGAGGGGCCTGCATAAACACCTGCATAATACTCTTGCTGTTCTTCCAATGTCGGTCTAAATCGGATCGGGAGAAATACGGATCTAATATAGGAGACTTGTAACAGACGATGCGCTTTCAAGGCTGACTTACAGAGCGTTGCTTTAATAGCAGGATACTGTGATTAATATAAATATATTTACGTTTAAATTTCATCGTTGAAAAATGAAGGTGAAACTCGATTCAATCGTTACACTGCATAAAATGATTCTGTAAAATGCGAACTTTTCACGTCGCGCGTTAATCTATAACATTCAACTGTTACTTTCCTTTTTGTGCGTACAAAAAAATAAATACATAAATAATTGCATTCATTGTTAAACAGTTCTAACGAAATGCTGTTCAATAAATAGACTCGTGTTATAAAGTTAATTGTTATATTGATAATTACATGGGAACATAATATGAAATTGTTGTTACAACTTTCATGTAAAATACATATTGTTATTATATTTATTAATTGTGCCGCCAAGATTAATGAATATTGCCTTCTTATTTCGCTGTCTAATAACTATTGCTCGGTAACAATGAATGCGATAAACGACGAAAAATAAAAGTAATAATAAGCCATATTAAATAACCCCATAGTTACGGTTGGCAATTTCGACATCCGCTGGCAAGTTTTAGACTAAATACGGTAGGTAGCTACTTAAAAATTTTTGATATCAATTACCGAGTCATTTTATTAATTCTAAAATAACACGCTTTTTTCCCCGTAGGTGGATATAGTATACACTAGAGATGCCGCGAATAGTTGTTATAGAGAATATAGTCGAATAACTCACCGTTATTATTCGACATAAAAAAGGAATATAAAAAATAATTTATTTGTTATCAAATAATAATATCATGCTTGAAGTAGTCTTGAACTTACCAATCATTTATTTCTTACTGTAATCTAAAATTTTTCTTAGGTTATGAGAAAAGAAAACAATGAAGTTAAAGAAATCAGTCTCATATTATACTGATTTTACATTTTTAAATGCTGGCAACCCTTTTTTTGTAACTATTTTACGGAGAATAGGTCCCTGGTGACTGATTTTTGGCTAACTTTATATATTAATGATAATGATTAATACTAAGAGTGTTGTTTCGTAAGAAAAATTTAAGTTTGATTATTGATAATACTATAGCTATTATTCGGTATTCGACGAATAACAAAAAAAAAAATGTCGAGTAATGCCGAATACCGAATAATAGCGAGTATTCGCGGCATCTCTGGTATCCACTGTTTACCAAATTGTGTTTGACCTATTTTTTCATTACAGATTGTGTGATCTTTTTCTACTGTCATTCGGTCTACGATAATTTGTTTTTTAATCACTTTTTAAACAAGCCCAAAGGTGTAGAAACTTAAAAATAAGAATGTACCATTATAGGTACCTACATTTTTTTCATCGTTTGAAAAGTTGATTAGATCTGGTGTGATTTGAATTCTAAATCACATATCACATTTAAAATTAAAATAATTACAGTAGCTATTGACACAATAGGAATTATAGCATAGATAAAAAACCAAATTGGAAGATGATATTATGTGATAGATTTAATTATTTTAACAAAAAAAATGTTTAATTTAGACACTTGAATTTTGATACTAAGTTGCTGAAGAAGTCATAATATATGACGAAACGTCCAGTTTATTAAATTTTAATTCATTTTACTGATAATTCCAGCTTCCTACAATTTTATTATATTTAAGAAGTAACTTTAAGGCGATTAGCTACTAAAGTCCAGGAGCTTAGCACTAAGTCATAATTTCAAATAATAATTACTTTTAATGTAAATTAAAAATTCAATTAATACTTGACCAGTCACGGGATCTCTTGTGACATATCAACTACAAGTTATTAAATAGTTACACCCAAAAATACGTTCTTTTTCTATTGCACATACCGCTAAACTAGCGGTATGTGCTTTATTATCGCTTTGTGCGTCAGAGCTGACTTTCGTTCATATAAGAAGTTATATCTAAGTTAATTTCACACGAAATCCATTCAAATTGAAGCTTTTTGAAAAGAGGAGATTCTAATCTATAAAACAGAACCATTTTTAAATCAATTCGAGTTCATAAATACTATTAAAATTGTAATTGAAAATCACAAACAGCAGTTGTCGGTTGGTCTGTACGTATGTACGTATGTACGTACGTCACGACTCTACAGATCGCAATTTTGGTCGGATTGCCTTGGGTTATATTTTATTCACTTTGTTTACTATCAGACCAGAACCCTATTTAAATTCACTAAAATGTGTTCAGTAGTTTAATTTTTATAAACAGTTTTATTTTATTATTTTTGACAGCTAAGTAGTTTTAAAAAACAATATAATAATTGCTGTGTAAATATAATGTAATCCATAAAACAAGTGCTACACTTCTATACCGTGATAACACCACTACAAGTATTAGGCCGCCGTGGCGTAATGGTTATGCCGTTGGATCCCCAAGGGCAAGGTCCTGGGTTCGATTCCTTACGAAATAATTGATTTTTTTTTCTTTTTCTTTTGTTTTATTTTATTCCACTTGATATTAATTATATATTATATTATGTATAGTTCTTAATTTTTTTTATTTTTGCAAACTTAAAAAAAATATTTTTTCAATTTTTAATTATTTATTTCTTTAAATTTTTAAATCTTTTTAAATTTATAAAAAATATTTTTTAATTGTTATTTTTTTATCATACAATGGAAAACTAGCGGGATGTGCACTTTTGGTCTTGCCAACTATTCTTTTATATTATCTACTAACCACACTTTTAAAAGGTTGACAAGCACTGCTTTAAATGATTAAATGAAATTATATAGCATTTTTTTCTGTTCTAACAACTCTGATAGTGTTAAACAGTGCACTGATTCAGACGCGGTCCATTTGAATCAGAATGTTGTCTAAAGTTAGGACAAACAAAATCACGGTCACAAAATCGATTTGTCATGGGAAATGAATTCTTTTCATTTCATTACTTCGCCTGTTAATAGTTAGGTTTGTTTATCAAATGATCGTTTATATCCCCATTGCTGTTTTATAAGTATACAGGTAGCTTTTCATACTGTGGAATGTGGATAATATATAACATATAAATGGAAATTTCAATGCTCGACGTAGAGACGAACTTTATTTTTACCGTCAGCGAATGGCTTCAGAAGCAAAACCTCATGTGCCAGCACAAATTACAAAAATTACAATTTTTATAGTTCAGATAAACTTTCTATTTATTGATATTATATATAGAAATACAGTTCATTTCAGTGACGTAGCTACGCACCAAGGGCCCCGGTGCAAATTATCTAAACTGGTTAAGTTCCATCAAATAAAAAATAGGTATAAATATTTTATAATAGAGTAAAAAAAATTTGATTTGCAACGGCCGGTTTCGAGACAGCGTAACGGCACATTGCCGATCACGCGGAGCCCTATTTTCAACGTTAAATGAAAAATATTACTAATATAGAGATGAATTTCCGGGAGTCGACATTTTTTCGGAAATTTCCTCCTCTTTAAGAATATTTTTTTTTATTTCTCTAGCATTATTATTTTTCGAACTACTTGCATAAAAATAGACCTCTTTTTTTGGAATTTTTTAATTGTTAACAACTTTTACAATAATTGTTTATGTGCGGGTTTGAAATTTTTGCACATTTTTCTAGAGCTATCAGACGTATTTTAACTTGCGGTAGCAACAATTAGTTTGTGAACAAGGCTATCGGAACCAAAGAATCAAAAGTCCAAAAATTCTGTATTCGATTAGAATTATCAAATAACTTTTTCGAAAGTCGTTCAGGGGGCCGAGGGCCTCCCTGAGCCCAACGATAGCTACTTCACTGGTTGTAGATTCTAGATTACAGATGCTCGACAACTAAGGTCTTTAGCGTATCAAATTGTAATGAGACCTATGTCTGTATTCTGTAATTTCGTTTTCTGCGGATGTTTTAGATACCTACATGGCAAAGCTTGGTTCAGGAACTTTTGTGTCTATCTGTTCGTCAGTGTATACCACACGAGAAACCGAGCGAGGTGGCGTAGCGGTGAGAGTACTAGATTCGCATTCGGGAGGTACCGGGTTCGAATCCCGGCGAGGGCAGATGTGGCTGGGAGTTTTTCCCACTGCCTCTCGCCGAGAAACGGTAATTCCTGTAGCGGCCAACTTGTTGATGTTTTCCATGGTTTCCCTCAACAATTCCAGATAAATATCGAGTTGGTTCCTTATTCAAGGCCATGGCCGATTACCTGTCAAAGTCCTATGCTCAAAATTTACCTACCTTCTAATTTCCTAAAAAATTCCTTAATTCGCCCATTGCTTTTAATTAAGTTGAAGTTTAAAATTTGTAGAAAATAAGGGGAAGTGTAGTATAGAAAAAAGTGGTAGAAAAAAATAGTAATGGTGCGAATGGCGTCTGTTATGACATAAAGTCGAGAAACGGACGTTTAACGCATTATAATAACAATTATTATTAAAATCTACAGTCCACTTATTTAAATATCGAATTCCCATTAATTTGGAGACGACGAAATCGTTCATTGAATCCGGCTCGAAGGACCAATGAACGATTTCGTCGTCTCCAAATTAATGAGAATTCGATATTTGAATAAGTGGACTGTAGATTTTTTATTTTGATTTAATATAGGACAAGATAATAGTTAATATAAAATGATTAATATGAATATGAATAATATATAAAGTAATGATAAAATAATGAACACTGAACAATTAACACGTCCTTTATCCACAATGTCACCACACACTGTGTTCCCGTACGAGTCGCTGTCCAGGCGCCAAGCCACCACACGAGAACGATTTTTATGAAACTTGGTATACTACCTACTACTATTCTAACCAAAAAAATATAATCTAGTTCTTCTCCCACTTTGCACAATTTCATTTAATTGAAAATTCAATTGTCATCGGATTAGAAACTTGGAAAATGGCAGCTTGTAATAGGGGAGTCATAAAAACGCGATCTAAGCAATGACCATATCATTCACATTTTTTGTGTGTCAATTTTCATTATTAACGGCGATTGTAGCAATACTTATGCTTAGATTTCAAATAATTTTTCACGAATTGGTTAGACATAAATATAAGTATACGTGCAGCCTACAATTCTACATAATTTGTACGTAAAAGTCAATTAGTTTTTGTTTGTTTCGCGGTTAAGCAGAGTTCATTGCCTTTAGATAATAGGTTGGGTGTACCTAATTGACACAGTAACTTAATAAAACGAACCTTCGGAATTTTACAAGTGCCCGGTCTTTTCGGTTTCACTGCATGTGTATCAGTGTTATATACGCCTCGGGCCTGATTCAAAATACTAACTTGGTGAGTTTTATAGTAAGTGTGCATCAACTATGGTAAGATTGTTTTATTAGAACACCGTAGTAAAGTGATAAACATATAGGTACTTGCTTAATAAAGTCTAAATTAAAGTTAAAAAATTCCAGCCAATTGGGCGACGGGACCATTCCAACTTCAAAAATGTTGACAGTTGATTATAATAAAGAAAATAAAATTTCTGATATCGTGTGAGGTGACACGGCTAATGGCTAGTATTCAATATGATATTTGCTATTTGTTGCTATGGTTACCTACAGAATATGTTCCACGCTATGTAAAAATTAATCAAAGCATGCCGAGCTAGTTTATTTCTGACAGAATCATAAAATAAAAGTGCGGCTGATTTTCCCCAAAAACAATAGGGCTCTTCGTGTTTGCATACTAAACGTCCTCCAAAAATTTGGTTTCAATCCGCTCATCCGTTTGACCTGTATCGTGTTCACAGACAAACAGACGCACAGAGTTTTCCAAAAATATGTTTTTTGGATTCGAGGGACCTCAAAACGGAAAGATATAGTAAATTTTTGAAAAGTGATTTTTGACCTAAACTAATACCATTCCCTAGCTGTGGGTTGGAATGGTAAAAAAATAGTGTATAATATTATATTCGCAATCACAGTATGTGTTTTATTTCATATATTTGTTTGGGTTTATTTTTTGAAAACTTTTTGCCAAAATTTAAAAAAGATTAGAATCAAATTTTGTTGATTTTTATTGAATTTTCTTTTATAAGCAGCTGACAAATGATGAGCGCTGCAACATATTCTATATGTATACTAGCGGCTTCGCTCGAATTTCTGGTTTGCCATCGTTTTTTCATCGAACTACGTTGAAAAAATATGATTATCCACGAAAAGCGCTTAACATTAAAGTGGGTATAGTAAGCTATCCTTAAAAGATAGACATATGCCATCGGGAACTTTTCCGTAGACCTATAAAAGAGGAACAATTCCACCATACAATTGTTTTGTTATATCTCATTAGGCAGCGTTTTCGATGAAACCTCCCAGTTGGTTTGATTTTTTTCGACATCTTCAAAATCATCGTCATGTTTCACATAAGACTTTCTCTTGAATCACTCCGTCAATTGGTGAAAATCGTATGAAGATTTGTTAGGTAGTTTAAGAGTTTATCGCGTTCAGACAGACAGACAGACGCGGCGGGGGGACTTTGTTTTATAATAAGTAAGTAGTGATAATTGTGAGTTATTTTGAAGTAAAACTTTTTATAATTTTATTAGAACACCGTTGCTTCATTTTTAGGGTTCCGTAGCCAAATAACACAACTAAACACTTATAATTTCATGTCTGTCCGTCCATCTGTCTGTTACAGTCTTATAGCTTCGTCATCTTTCTATCCATTCTAATGAAATTTTACAGATATGTGTCTTATGTGAACCTCCATACAATTTTGTAAAGAAATTACAATAAAAATAATAATTAGATGGTAGTATTTTATACATAGAACTGAGGGATGAAAACTAATATTTTCGCGTGCGCTATTGAGTGGGGAATCGTTGGAAAGACCTCTGAAAATACAATGAAACTTCTTAAATGTCTTTTTTTCTTAGGTAAATATTTCTCGAGATATACTAAGCTCCTAATATTGTTAATTATGTGCCTCCTCTATTTTAATAATATGATTAGTATCCAGTTTGGAGATTAAACTGAAATAAAAGCGTGGAACTAAAACTTCCATGAATTAATTATTAAAGTAAAGCTTGAAATAGGTATAAGAAAAAGCTGTGTAAGCGAACCTAATTTACTTTTTACAGAAAATATCTTTCAAAGAGGCTTTGTATTTTTGTTTTGCAATATAATGACTAGTTTTGAAAAAAATTATATTATAGAAATCCATTTCTGCTAAATCTTGTAAATTTTTGTCATTTAATACCTACAAGTAAGTCAATGTGATATAAATGTCATATTTATGTCAAGAAATACCTATAAAATTTGCGAGTACTTGTGAAACCCTGGAAGTTTTGCCTACAGGTAAATTAATCCTTTATAGGTTGACTTTGGATCCCTACTATGAAATTAGGCGGAGCACTACGAAACGAAAGTGAGTGGTAAACACGTGAGCCAGTGAGTATACAAATATACTAAACAAAATAAAGTATGTCACTGAAACAATTGTAATTTAAATATTGTTATTACATAAAAAATCATTTTTTAAATGAGTTATTAAAAACAGCAGAGAAAATTTTGAAATGAATAGATAAATTGTTTGCGTAAACTACTTGGTTACTTACTGTAGTCACAGGGAGTTAGTTTATTCACGGTTTCGACACTGCGTAAAGTATTTGGCAGTGGGTGGAGTGAAGTTCTCATGATCGTGTACAGACTAATACTCTCCAATGGTAAAACACGATTCAATTGGTTCCTCCACCTCCATGGTCACACCGATAAGTTTCGTAGCTCCTATAACTGGGAATGTTTTAGCTCTATTCAAACTTTCTGAGAACGATAATAGAACCGCCACAGTCTTGCGCAGTCGCTCAAAAACCGATACAAACAGTTTTGTTTTAGCTATACTGCGCAAGACGGTGACGGTACTGTTCTTTGGCTGCTTGGAACATACCTAATAAAATAATTTAATGTTTCTTGAAATATTTTATATTTGGTTTTTGAACTTTCAGTGCTAAAAATATGCTCGAATTGCCTTTTAAAAAGTCAATATACCAAAGGTCTATCTGGCCCGCCGAGAGGGAAACCTGATCGTTGGTCAGTTGTTACTATTAATTATTTTGTGCGCGGTACCGGGGTACATACTGATACTTCCATATATATTAAGTCGTTCGTCGCCGAACTATACTTTCCTCAAAACACAGGAAATTCTCAAATTCGTCGTTGATTTTATATACTCAATTCATTCAGACCGGTCTATTCTACATGTGAAGGGGTGCTATTTTGTATACCTGTTTTAAGGTCGTCAGCCAAAGACAATCGGTAGCTGTGATCGTTACGTCGCGTCTGTTTACAAATTAATTATTAAGTTCTCAAGTTTATTCACAGTAAAATCGTTACGCATAACTTGTAGTAAAATATTTGAAGTTTCCACAAGACTATGATGATGTCATGTCTGCGGTCGGGTTACCCACGATGTCAGCGCTCCTGAACGGTTGGAAAGAGCGGGTTGTCACTTAATGCTATTAGATAGTTTTTTTTCTAAATATGAAATCAATCATAATTTTAACACCAGAGGTCAGTCTGCATTCCTTTTACGTCCACCAAGAACAAAACTCACGATAGTTAAAAAAAATTGTGTAATACAAAGTATTAATCTTTATAATCATTTATCCTGCAGACTAAAAAATTTGTTAGCAAAAAAATTAAGAAATGAACTGAAAAACATCTTGGTAATTAAATGTCCTTACACAACTAAAGACTACTACGATATTAGCATTATTTAATTTTTCTATGTTTTTTTTGTATATGTATTGACTTATTCTACGCCAATTTTTTGGTATTTAATGAATAAATTTATATCTATCTATCTATCTAAGTACCTTATTCGACAGGTTCTATAGTTTTACCATCTAAATTGAGTTGGATAAAAAAGTAACTAAATATCAGTAGAGCTTTAAAGTTTTATTTTGCTTACTTTTAGTGCACAATCGCTTTTCATAATAGTTTATGACAATTTCTTTTATCCCAATCACTATTTTTCAATGCTATATTCAACACGTAGTATTATTTTTGAGGTTATCTATAAAATTCACCACCAATATTATTTAAATCAATGATACCACGTTTACCACTTGATTTATTTCTCAAACATTATTTTTGTTGCGATGGTATGCCAATTAGGCCGGTCATATCTAACATTAAACTCGCAAACTAACATGTAGTTCTGATTTTTTAATATGTTGTTAGGACCACTACCAGTAGCGTATATCCAAGTTTGCAGCTTCGAAAGACCTGTGCTAACTTTGCAGCACTCAAAAAACTGCGAAATTTTCGCACTTTTTTTGGTATTCTAAATATAGGTCTTAAACTATGCATTTTTTTATAAAATATTTTTTATACGTTTTTAAGTAGACTAAAATTGCTACAATTTGAGACCAGAACCAGCTCTGTAGGTTCAATACTTACCAAGATACAGCATTCCTAAAATTGACCAGTTTTTTCAAAAAAGTGAAATTTTAAGATTTGGTCAAATTTTTACCCCGATATCGGGGAAAATACTCATTTTAAGGGTAATATCATAGGAACATATATTGTAGCAAATGTAATTAGCTTTCATTTAAGCAGAGAACGACGTCTGTAGGCCATATAGTTTACTCACAAATTTTTAAAATCAAAAAAATGAGAAAACTGCATTTTCGCAAATTTAAATTTAATACCTAGTAATCGTTATGTAAATCCATTTAGTGATTTTAATGTGGTTGAGTAACAAAATTGAGTAACATAGTAGCATAAACGAGTAACATAATAAAAAAAATAACATAATTGATAACATCATAAAAAAATTATGCAGTTTTTGACAAAATACCGTCGTATTTCAGCCATTTTGTAAAAAATATTTACAAATTATATTCATGAACCTTCCTCGTTTATCGCTCTTTCTATTACCGAAAACAATTTCAAAATCCGGTGCGTGGTTTAGTAGAAGGGAGCGGAGAAAAAGACAGAGACTTTGTTTTTAACTATGCAGTCTTTGACAAAATACCGTCGCATTTCAGCCATTTTGAAAAAAATATTTACAAATGGTATACAGAAACCTTCCTCGTATATTGATCTTCCTATTAGCGAAAACCATTTCAAAATCCGGTGCGTGGTTTAGAAGAAGTGAGCGGTGAAAAAGACAAAGACAGTCTGAGACTCTGATTTTAGCTATAAAGTCTTTGCTAAAATTCCGTCGTAGTTCAGGTATTTCGTAAAAAATATTTATAAATTATATACATAAACTTTCCTCGTTTATTGCTCTTTCTACTACCAAAAACCATTTTTAGATCCGGCGCATGGTTTAGAAGAAGTGAGCGGAGAAAAAGGCAAAGACAGACAGAGACTGTTTTTAACTATGCAGTCTTTGACAAAACACCGTCGGTGTTCTTCTAAACTATGCGCCGGATCTTAAAATGGTTTTCGGTAATAGAAAGAGCGATAAGCAAGGAAGGTTTCTGTATATAATTTGTAAATAGTTTTTACAAAATGCCTGAACTACGACAGTGTTTTAGCTCAGACTGCATAGTTAAAAATAGATCCTCTGTCTATCTTTGTCTTTTTCTCAGCTCACTTCTTCTAAGCCATGCACTGAATCTTGAAATGCTTTTCGGTAGTCGGAAGAGCGATAAACAAGGAAAGTTTCTGTATATAATTTGTAAATATTTTTTACAAAATGCCAGAACAGCGACGGTGTTTTAGCAAAGACTACGTAGTTATAAACGAAGAGTCTGCCTATCTTTGTCTTTTTCACCGCTCACTTCTTCTAAACCACGCACCGGTTTTTGAAATGGTTTTCGCTAATAGGAAGATCAATATACGAGGAAGGTTTCTGTATACCATTTGTAAATATTTTTTTCAAAATGGCTGAAATGCGACGGTATTTTGTCAAAGACTGCATAGTTAAAAACAAAGTCTCTGTCTTTTTCTCCGCTCTCTTCTACTAAACCACGCACCGGATTTTGAAATTGTTTTCGGTAATAGAAAGAGCGATAAACGAGGAAGGTTCATGAATATAATTTGTAAATATTTTTTACAAAATGGCTGAAATACGACGGTATTTTGTCAAAAACTGCATAATTTTTTTATGATGTTATCAATTATGCTATTTTTTTTATTATGTTACTCGTTTATGCTACTATGTTACTCAATTTTGTTACTCAACCACATTAAAATCACTGAATGGATTTACATAACGATTACTAGGTATTAAATTTAAATTTGCGAAAATGCAGTTTTCTCATTTTTTGGATTTTTAAAATTTGTGAGTAAAATTATATGGCCTACAGACGTCGTTCTCTGCTTAAATGAAAGCTAATTACATTTGCTACAATATATGTTCCTATGATATTACCCTTAAAATGAGTACTTTCCCCGATATCGGGGTCAAAAATTGACCAAATCTTAAAATTTCACTTTTTTGAAAAAACTGGTCAATTTTTGGAAAGCTATATCTTGGTAAGTATTGAACCTACAGAGCTGGTTCTGGTCTCAAATTGTAGCAATTTTAGTCTACTTAAAAACGTATAAAAAATATTTTATAAAAAAATGCATAGTTTAAGACCTATATTGAGAATACCAAAAAAAGTGCGAAAATTTCGCAGTTTTTTGAGTGCTGCAAAGTTAGCACAGGTCTTTCGAAGCTGCAAACTTGGATATACGCTACTGGTAGTGGTTCTAACAACATATTAAAAAATCAGAACTACATGTTAGTTTGCGAGATTAGCGATTTTTAGTGTAAAATATGACTGGGCTAAATAGAGCCTCTGCAAATAAGAAGTGGAAGGGAAGACTTGTGTCAATCCGCTAGTGGGAAATATAAAAATGAGCTGTTATTCAAATTAAAATTCAATTTGTTTTCGCGTTAGTTCGATACCGAACGACATGCACGCACACAGTCACAGACACACAATCATCAGTCATCGGTAGTTAGTCTGCCGCAGAACATTGCATCGGGGTCACCTCAACCCACTTCCACAATCACGATTCTCTCCTGCGGCCAAATTCAAACTTAGAGACAAGTTGCCCATTGGGCAGTTTATATTTAGTTTGTACTGCATCGTTATTTTCGATACCTTTATACTTTTTTAAAAATATTTTTTCACAGCCCCCTATAGTTGCTTTTCATGCCTGTATAACGGTAGTAGAATGCAGTGGCGTATAACTGTACCACCTGAGGCCCGTGGAAAATTCATCCGATAGGGCCCTCCCTTAATGTAAAAAAACTTCACGCTGTAGTTTCATCTTTATAAATCACGAAGTAAAGTAGATATTTGTATAATTCGTGTATGCTCTTGAGGTAAATACCTAACTTAAACTGATTAAATACAAAATTACTAATATTTTTTACCAAATTTTGTAGTAAATGTTAGGTTCCTTCTGTCCTAACAGCCTCTCGGGTAGAGGGCCCCTCAAGCCAGGGACCCGTGGCATTTTGCCCGTTCTGCCACCCTGTTGTTACGCCACTGGTAGAATGCCCCTTTTTCGCACGAGTGCGTAAAATAAAACAACAGTAATGCGATTTTCGCAGTTCAGTAGTTAAAAATGAAAAGCTTTATAAGCTTAATATCATCGGGATACTATATTGTTTATTATACGACGTTAAAAGGTCTGTTCCAAACTGTCTGAGAACGGTAACAGAACCGTCACAATCTTGCTACTGCACAAGACTGAAGCTATAAAATTCGAGCGGAGTGGTTGGCACGTCGGTCAGTTGGTTAGTTGTTCGTGAGTTGTTCATGTGCTCTGGCGTTGCGACATAAATCATATAATTGTCTGAAAAATAGGTCGATAATTTTATCTATTAAAAAAAGTTAAAATCAAATAATATTTAAGAACAAGTCATGGACCTGATTATTTATAAATCTTTGATTAACATCTGATTTCTCCTCAATAAATAAAATTATCGACCAATTTTTCAGACAATATATTAACAAATAATTCAATTACACTTCAATTAACGTTTCGATCCGGATTTGAAGTTTCTTCAGAATAATAATTAATTAAGCTAAAAAATAAAAAAATATAAAAATTGTTAGTAAGTAATTAGTTTAATAATAAATAAAAATATGTAAGTTTTTCTGAAAAAAATTTTAGTGAAAAAATAATAAATTCGCATCGAAACGTTAATTGAATTGTAATTGAATGATTTGTTAATATATTGTCTGAAAAGTTGGTAGATAATTTTATTTATTGATTATATTGACGTTATTTGTACTTTGCAAACTAATTATTTAACAAATAAACAAAAAAAAAATCGACATGCCATAAATAAAACTAATAACTAGAAACGCTGTAACTATAACACGCTATATTATTGTTTTAGCAGTAAAATTATTTAAAAGATATCCCAAGCATCCATTATTTTATTTAATTAAGCAAAACTCTTGACACATTTAAAATAATCACCTGCTGACAACTACAGGTAAAACACATTATGCAATTTTGAATTGTCTTATGAAATCCTTTTGTTTTATTCAGTAATATTGTCGTCGGCAGAATAATATAGTAAAAATACCCACTTTAAGTCCGCTGCACACGAGGCTGGATTTACCGCTAGGTTCCTTGCTAGATTTCACTTCTAGTTTTCTAGCGCTGGTTTTCTTGATTGCTATTGTGCTCGCTTCACACGAGACGTCTTTGCAAGCTTGCTCTGCAGGTAGATTCGGTGCGCGCGCAGTGATAGAACGGTTTATTGTCTCTGAACAGAACACACAGTGTTTGTTTGTGGACGTTTGTTCAAGTCGCCCACGTGACAAGATACTGCTTCCTGATTGATTCTTGCATACTAGCAGCGAACCTTTAGCAAGAAAAAAGTTCCCCCTTGTTCTAATTTTAAAACCTATCTTGTGAGCTAGCAGGCGAGCTCGCAGTGACGTCATTTCCAGTTTCGTACCCAGCCTACCGGCCAGCAGGAATCCAAGCAGCGTTTCTAGTTTCGTGTGCAGCGGCCTTTACTACATACCTACGGTATACGTGAAAATGTAAAAATAGCCGAGTTTAGATTATAAAATTCTATACAACGCTATGATGACATCAATGCACGTACTTTTGTTGAAGATGATCGTTGGTACTCTTTTGTTTCTATTATTGCAGCGTTTTATTGTCACGTGATTATGCAAAGTGAATTTTTACGCTACAAGAATCATCAAACGGTGAATGAACCGCGTCTTGAGATTATCTCTATTGTTAAGTGGGACTCGAGTTGTAAAAAAAAGGGAATGCGTTTAGTGTTGCCGTACTTCATTAATTGTTAACAATCTTATGTCGCTTGGTTAATAAACATATAAACACGATTTTTTCTCAAGATAAAATGTAAACGTTTTTTTTTCTTATTACGGCATTAGTCAACAATTTTTAAAGATTTGTATCGGCGACTGTCCAAAGAAAAGAAATTTACATTCTCGTTTCTTAAGCAGCAGTGACGACTTGAAATTTATTTATAACTCTTTTATGATAATTTAAGAAACCGAAGTTAAAAAATGTCAAAGTAAACAGAA
Source organism: Xanthostigma xanthostigma (assembly GCA_963575645.1). NCBI lineage: Eukaryota > Metazoa > Arthropoda > Insecta > Raphidioptera > Raphidiidae > Xanthostigma > Xanthostigma xanthostigma. The sequence continues at coordinate 24,225,612 of OY754468.1, forward strand.
TGGTCGTGACATCCGATCCGTGTAATCTAATCGTTTATAGAAACTCGTCATGAAGAAGCTAGTGAAAGGCATTAATAACTATTGTATATAGGTGACCGGTAATTGCTCTTATTCCTCTCGGGAGAAGAAAGTATGACTATGATTTGGAATGATTTACCTCTATCACTTGGGGGTCGGAAATGCGTCATTTTTTTATGGTAATAACTAATAACACTTCTCTGAAGAATTTTTATTTTATATTTTTATTTATTGTAAGTTTTAACACACAACATAAAATATAACAGTAAATTTCGTGGTTTTTAACTTTCTTAAGGTTGGTAAATTAGTAAACTATCAGATCATGGAAAAATTCAGGCCAAAAAGTGAGAATATTACGTATTAAGTATATTAAAAAAACTTCTTTAAAAACGGGGGTAACCACACCTATGTAACTGAATTTTAAACAGTAGTCCTTAGCAAGCATCCCGTAGCTCAGTACTGGCCTGCCATGCGGCCGGTCCGAGTTCGATTACCGCCAGGTGCACGTAAAAATTTGTTATTTTCATTTCTTTTTTTTAGACTTGCAAATCATACGATTATTTTTTGGTTAATAATCCTATTATACCTATATATATTTTTTTTTTATTTAAAAAAAATATACGAATAATTTTTCAATCCATCGAGTTATTTATTATTTGCAGTAGGTAAACCTGCAAAAAAAATGTAAAATGTGTTACGAGAACGCATTACAGAAGTGAAACTTCTAGTTGCAAATCATACGATTGCATTTGGACAAGTGGAAAAAACGTTCAGATATTAACTTGTACAGACGAAATATCTGAACGTTAAACTATCTCGTAACACGTTTTTTTCACTTGACCAAATGCAATCGTATGATTAGCAACTAGAATTTTCACTTCTGTAATGCTTTCTCGTAACACATTTTTTATTTTTTTATTTTTAACTCCCAAAATTCGGATTAGAGGGTTAAATCATTCCAAATTAGTCATAGTTTCTTCTCCCAAAAGGAATACGAGCAATTACCGTATTTATGCCTGTTAATATTTGAATAGGTGTAAAGGCCTCTGGCAAAAAAAAAATCAAAATCTGCAAACATTGCGTTTTAACGTGGTATTGCAATACGGTGGAGCCGAAGGAATCACTACTGTAGTCGGTGCTTATAATACGGTGGAGCCAGAGGCTCCACTATAGTTGTCGCTGCCTTGTTTCATCTCAATCGCGTGCGGCTAGTATTCTATAGTAGGTAATTACTTCGTGTATATAGGTACCGACATTGTTATAGCGCAGTTTTATGAATGGTACTACTACTATAGTACAAACAGATCATCGGTACCGCCTCGAAATTACGTACCTATCCTTTCAGAAGACGGATTTAAAGAGACATAAAAAACGACTGGCAGAATGACCCTGATAGAAATGTTGCCTGGACTCCGAACCAGTGCTGGATTAACCTGTAAGCAAAGTAAGCAACGGCTTAGGGTATCGCGTCTCAGAGGGCACCAAAAATTACAACTCAAAAATGAAAAGTAGGTACCTCTCCAGATCGTGTCAACAATTTTTTTTTATTTTTGTCATGTTCTCAAAAATTTGATCCACTGATATAAAACTGTCTTTAGAAGTACTATACCGTAGTTAAAAATAAATAATAATTTATTTTTGAAAATAAAAACGAAAATGTGTTATTCAATAAATAAAATTCTTTCAAAATAATTAACTAGTATCAAAATATTGAAAAAATAATAACAGACAATATTTTGGTACTAATTAATTATTTTTATGAAAGAATTTTACATAAAGCGAATTAGAAATTAATTATTAATTATTTTTTATATTTTTTAGATCCGTTCTGAAGAAGACCCAAATTCGGATCGAAACGTTAATGTATTAATCATATTTTTCTAATCAGACGTTAATCAAAGATTTGAAAATGTGTTATTTTGACTTTAAAGTTTTGTAACTTGTAAATGCCTAAGGATCCATTTTATAGACACTCAAATTTTCAATAAAAACGTCGATTGTAAATTCAATTTTTTCCTGAAATTTTATTCATGACAGAAATAATATTAGAATTTTTTAGACTGCTGTTGGAGATTAGGACCCATAGGGCTAGAAATGCTTAGGGCATCAAGGAGTCTTAATCCGGCGCTGCTCTGAACATAATAATATTTTAAAACTTGCGTATAATAAACAAGTGGGATCTCTAAACATCATTTAATAGTGTGGAACAGTTAATAAGTTAATAATTAATAACCAATTATTATATAATTAAAAATGCTATGCTGCACCTTTCGTTTCAATCTTGTACCTATTTATTAACCTTGTACATCATAAGTGTTCATCTTACGCTTCCTAAGGATGTGCTGTATGTACCTAAATATTCCTACTACAAACAAACTGCCTGTTGAAAGAACTATTTAAATATAAAAAACAAACTTAAAAAATTTGAAAAAATCAACGACGGATGTAAACGTTGTATGTAATTGAATAACATTTTAAAACCTCCCGACTAAAAGGAGGTAATTAACCAAATAAAATCTGTTGGGGGCTGCCATTCGCTGCCCTGAATTAAGAATAGGAAAATATCAATTGAAGACTACAATTATTCACGTACCCAGCGTGATTTCAATGTCGCATACTCTAAAATTGCAATATTTTAGTTCATTTCAGGGCATCGAATGGCAGCCCCCTGACGGATATTCTTTGGTTACTTACCTCCTTTTAGTCGGAGGAGTTTAAAATTTTATTTAATCCTTTTTCAATTAAATCGCTTATATCCGCCGTGGTTTTTTTTAAATTTATAAGTTTGTTTTTTATTTTATTTGAAACATTTTAGAGATTTATGGCACTAAGAACCATCGCAGATACATTACAAACACTTTAGAGAAAACCGCATCTGACTTGATCAAACCGTTTTCGAGATAAATGGCGACATTCGAGTGCACAAACCAACAAACAAACAATCTCTCATCCTAAACGCATATACCTTTTCCGTTCCGTCGTGGGTAAAAAATAAGAAGAAATTCGACTGCACAAAAATGAAACTAACTAAAAAATTAATGCGTGTAATCTTTACGCAGTTTCTGCTATTGCAGAATCTGCGTAAACACGTTACTTCCATCCAAGAAAAGATCTGCGTTACTCTCAAGTCGCACCTAAAGAAGTTTTACTAACTAAAACTAAAAAGAAGAAAACAAATCAGAAAACCTCAACATGCAAGCAGGTGAGAACGTATTCAAAAACAAAAGATAGAGACAAATGGTCCCCAACTGGTGCGTGTTGAGGTTATTATTTTCTTCTTTTTGGTAATTAGTTAGTTTCATTTTTGTGCAGTCACGTTTCTTGTTTTTTTTTATTGTATTGTCATCGGAACTACACACGTGAGCAAAATTTCAACTCAATCGGATAACGAGAAAGAGTTGAAAAAGCTGTCGCAACATTTGAAACTTGAAAAGCTATTTTACCTATTTTTTTATAACTCGTTTAATAATCTGTATTGTGTGTAATGTAAATCAAAAAGATGCACCTTGCGCAAGTATTTTGTCATCATTTGTTCACAAATTATTTCGCTCTCTTAACTCCATCCTTGGCTGTAACAAATCGTGTTAATGAGAATAATGAATGCTAATGGAGCATTGGCTTGTTACACCTTATACACTAATTAATTCTGCACATCGTTTGAAGGACACATATCAATGAAACCGACTCGCTATTTATAATTTTATTAATTATTGTGTCTAGATTTGGACAGAAGAGAAACAAAATTGTATTAATCTGCGGTATTTTTGTATAGTTTGCGTTTTTCACACCATATTTACCAGGGTCTGCCGAACACGCTTATAAATGTACTTATTGACGCACCTATCTCTAGATAAATCTCTTGTTAATTGTGTTTTTATGATTTCATCATTAATTAATATTAAACACATTTTCGGAAATTAGCAGCCGTGATAAAATAATCGCAGATACCCAATTGTTACAATTTCCACTTCGCTTAACGGGACTTGAAAATAGCCGAGCGTGTAGCAATTCCGTTGTTTATATGGCGTTTCATTGGTTTCTCTATTACAAGCTCACAGCTCCCAGATTCTAATCCGACAACTGGTAAAGGTATAATCATTTTGGATTTAGAATTTATTATTGAAAAACTTATTAATTGAAAAAATGAATAGGGTTGCCAGTCATAAAAATAGAAAAACCGGACTCGGCATTATATTTAACCGGACATTTAGTCCTAAAAGCCGGACTACCTTTTTCAATAAACTTGACTAGGTATTTTTAATTGTTTTATATCAATCAATCACAGTTTTACTACAAAATTAACTAAAATTCACAGCGAAATTCTATTAAATAGAAAATACGAGACAACAAACACAAATTCTTCTGGTAAGAAAAACGAAAAGATCTTCATTAAAATTAAAATAATAGCTACATGCTAATATTTGGCTTTGGCTTTTCTATTAGGGAAATAAAAAAATCTTTAAACATTTAAAAAAAATAACAAAATTCCATTTTAGATATGAAAATTGGGAATTTATTTTATCACAAATGTCATTTTCCTTGAAAGTTCATTGAAAAAAAGTCGGGCTTGTAAATATTTGGCTGGGCACAACCGTAAAAAGCCACACATGTGCGGCTAAAGCCGGATGCCTGGCAACCCTAACTAGACACAAATAACCCTTATCTAATTGTTGATACCCTTCAAAAAATTGCTTTTTAGTCAAAAAAAATAGATAGCCTATAATTTAGAAAGATAGTACTTGTGAGAACGATTATAAAAAATATGTAATGGATAATATTACGAAGTATTACACTCCCAGCACGGCCGATGATAAAAATAATAAAAAATTTTAGTGTATAAAACAAACCAAAAAAAATTTTTTTAAGCCCCTGACAATAATTCTTCGATTTAAACTCACTCTTCTCTACAAAATCCAAAAAAATCACTACTTACCCTAAAATGCACGGTTGACTATTTTTTAAAGCCGGATTGGTTGTATTACAAGGGTCTAATCTGAGAACTTGTGAAAAATTTCAATTATTGCATTTTCAATTCTCTATTAAAAAAAAGAATAAACTGAAAATATGAATTGATGTAATCCTGACATTCGAGTGCCTTAAATAACTATATATATATTTTTTCTTAAAGGTGGAGAACATATTTCAATCGACCAATTAAGTATTAACAGGTACCATTACTATTTTTTTAGTTATGAAAATGCATATACGAGAATCTATAAAGACCCTGATATTTTTTCACATGTGTTTCATAAGAAAGATTTATAAGGTTAATGATTTAAATTTTGCTAAGTGGTACGAAGGTCGATTGATGCACAGGTGAATTTAAAAAGTACAACACACCCATATATTACTAGCTAGTAGCTACATAGCAAGCGTAAATATAACGTTAACCACGCGTCTTTTTTTATTTTTTGAACACCAAATAAAGTATTATACAGCGTGGATGACTTTAGAGATACGAACGATCAAAGTTATCAAAGGTTCTTTATTTTTTTGGTATGCTGATTGATTTAAATTTTTTTTAGATTTTTTGGAGGATTGCTTATATGCTCCAAGTATCTGTTTTACAAAGCGCTTTAAACATTAAAAGTTCGTGAACAGTTATAATTCAAGTGCCATCAAGCATTTTTGGGTAGGTATATATTGAAAATTTGTGTATAACATTTCTTTTGTAATGTCAATACAAAATCGAACACCTGACTGAAGGGTACAGGGGTCTGCCAAGTCTTAAATTTTAAAGATTGCGAAATTTTATTTGTATAAAATAAGTCCTTGAAGCATTTTGAAATATCAATATCTTCAAATTTAGTAGATATTTGTTAAAATAATTAATAACAAATAAGCCAGATCATTTAGTCGGTTCTAAACGTCTGCAAGCGGTTACAAAATTGTCTATTATATGTGAGCGCGGTAAAGACGCTAGTGGTAGGTCTGAGAGAGAGAGAGAGAGAGAGCGCTTATATGGGCTGAGTTGAAGTGTGCTGTGATGCGATCATTAAGATGGATGCGATATACGCCGACATATGCTTTCTTTCACACTTCAACCTACCCGCAGCGTCTTAAGGCCAGTGCACACGAGGCTAGAAACGCTGCTAGATTCCTTGCTAGATTTGCCTACTAGTTTTCTAGCGCTGGTTTTCTTGATTGCTGTTATGTGCTCGCTTCACACGAGATTATTTTTCAAGCGTGTTTTGTGGATAGATCAGGTGCGCGCGCAGTGACAGTTCGAATATAAACACAAAGCAAAACGTGTCTGTTGTCTGGCAGAATGACGCCATGTGGGTATTCAAGTGCCCACGTGAAGATACTGCTTCCTGATTGGTTCTTGCTCACACCTAGCAACAAATCTAGCAGGGAAAATATCCTCTGTTCTAAACTGTTCTGAGCTAGCAAGGCAGCCCGCAGTGACGTCATTTCCAGCTTCGTACCCAACCTACTGGCTAGCAGAACTCTTAGCAACATTTCTAGCAGCGTTTCTAGCCTCGTGTGCAGCGACCTTTACTCGCACTCACGTATAATTGACAGTTTTGTAACCGCCTGGCAGACATTTAGGCCCAACTAAATGATCTGGCTTATTTATTTTTTATTTTAACAAACACTTTTGGAAGTATTAAAATTTCAAAATGCCTCAAGGACTTTCTTTGCAAATAAAATTTCGCAGTGTTAAAATGTAAATTGGCTAAGTCCCACTACCATTCAGCCAGGTCTGTGATTTTGTATTCAGACATTACAAAAGAAGTGTTAGACTAATTTTCACGTTGCCTCAAATACCTACCCAAAAATGTTTGTAAGTTCTCCCTTACAATAAGTTCTCAGCACTGCCCAGCTCTGTAGTCACGCATGCTGAATGAACGGAAACTGCCTGCGTATTTCTAAAACCAATCACATTTTATGTACCAAACAATTGTATATTAAATATTTTATAAACAATTTTATAAACAGTTTGAAACTTTCGAATTATAAATACTGCATTATTTACAAGAAATCTTACTAGGAATCGGTGAATTTATTAACAGTACCACCTACTTTTCTACCTGTTACTATACCAATTCAACAAATACAAGACTGTTGTTTAAAATAAACATGAAAGAAAAGCTTGACGTCAAAATTTAAGTGTAAGAAATAATGATAAATATACAAATACATAGTTTTATGTCAGACATGCGAATGTATTGAGATCAAAATGTAATCGATTGTTTATTTTTTTGTAGAAAAAAGTGACAGAAACCTTGCAGTACAACAAGAGGCTCATCGCTGCAAGTGAACGTAGAAAACCATGGAGGTGAACGTACAAAGAGAATCTGTAAATACATCAAACACGTCTTAAAACTCCAATATAAACAAAAACTGCGGTCCTAAAAACAACTAATATTTTAACTATCTCATAATTTCCGACCTTTAGTTCGACGCTCTATAAAACAGGTTTTACCTTTCTGCAATTTGCTGCTTTCGACTCTTTACGAGCTCTTAATCCTGGGTGGAGCGAGCCTGCATGTATATAAACAGTAATTATGTGATCATAATCTAAAGGCCGCTGCACACGAGGCTGCTGGTTTCGCCGCTAGAAACACTGCTGGAACTCGTTTTTTTTTTGAGGGGGAGGGTGAGGAAACCCTCATGTACACCCGCTCGCGAGTAGTGTCAGACAAAACCTCACTCCCTTTCTCTGAGCAGGCCACACCGGAAACCGCGCTAGCATTACTTCAGTGTGAGTGATTTTCCTTCACCCAGGCTCAGCTAAGTTCTCTTCCTTCTTTTTCTTTAGTCTCTATTATAGTTCGGAAGACTTTGTAGGCCTCTTGCCAACCCTCTTCTGATGCGAATAAAGTTTTCATCATACACGAGGCATCGAAGTTCCTTTTCGTGTTCTTTAAGAAACCTGCGCTTATCCCTTATGCCATCTAACGCATATGGACAAAGTGTGTTCCGCGTCATCTATCTCGCCACAGACACTGGAGGCTCGATCTCGGTCGAATAAGTACTTTAGGAAGCAGCCATGTCCCGAGATTGCCCGTGTCAGGTAGTAATCCACCTCTCCGTGTTTTCGCTCCATCCAGTCCTGAATGTTTGGGATCAGCCTGTGTGTCCAGCGACCATGCTTTCCATCTCTCCAGTTTTCTTGCCATTCTGTCATCAGGTCTCTCCTTGCGTTTTTCCTATCTCTCTTCTCGTACGTTTGGAGCCTTTTCTTGACTAGCAGCTCGATGCCAGCAATCACTCTCATTCCCTCTGCAGATACTGTACGATATGCGCTGCACATTCTGATAGCGACAGATTTCTGAACTCTTGTCAGTTTCTGTTTAAGTTTCTGCGTTCTCGTCGCTTTGTGCCAGATCGGAGTTCCATAGAGAAGTTGCGAGTGCACTACACTCGACAGAATTCGTATTTTTGACGCTCTAGGTCCTCCCATTAGACCTGCCTGTCGTTTTCTCTGCTTTCTGAGCTGTTTTTTCTACATGCCCTGCAAAGATGCACTTGGTGTCCATCCACACTCCTAATTGTTTAAGTGCTCTGCTTGGGTTCGATGCCTTGAACATGAAACTGTATTGGACCCAGTTTCCTATTTGTAGTCAGGAGAACTACTACAGTCTTCTCCGGGGCTAATTCCAACTTTCTGCTGGAGCTCGGGTTAGCTGCCATGTGGGTTACGAAGATAGAAATGACGTCCCTGCGGGTTCGTCTGCGAGGTGACAACATGGATTTCAAAATTAGAACCGGGGCTATTTTTCTTGCTTGTTCGTCTGTTTGTTTTCAACAAGAAACAGGCATGAACAAACGGCCACAAACAAGCACGGTGTCATAGTGTGTGTTCTGTTCAGAGACAATACACGTCCACTTTTCAAACTATCACTATGCGCGCACCAAACCCATCTACAAAGCAAGCTTTAATACATGCATCGTGTGAAGCGAACACATAAAAGCCATTACAAAAACTTGCGCTTGAAAACTAGTCAGGAGCGCCCACTTTTATAAAACCCCGTGGGTGCTCATGCTCGTTTGTTGACTCGGTTAAAAAAACTAGCGAAGTGCGAGAACAGAAATGCACACTGACTAACGAACAAATATTCTACACAATCATGAAAATTGTATCTAAATTCGTCGAGTAGAATTCAAGTTATAAGGGAACAGAGAGTCAGTCGGACAAAAATGTTGCATTTTATAAATATAGAGATACAGAAGAGAAGAAAATAATATAGTTTTGATGTCTACGGTCATGAGTGCTCCAAATCCACTGTTTACTTCTCGTGGGCGCTACAGCTTCCGAGCACCCACGGGGTCGGTGCCCCCTGAAACTAGCAGTTAAATCTGCAAAGAATCTAGCGGAATGTGCAGCGGCCTTTAGGTCATTGTCAAGTCAAATGTTTTCTGCTATCCGCAGCATGAGTAAGTAGTCAAAAAAATACAGATCAGAATAATGATCTTGGAAGTGTAATTTGAATTTGCTCTCAACATTCATTTACCTCGCTGAATATCTTGTGTATTTGTTATTTTCAATGCGGGAATGTTATGTAGGTTAAGATGAGATCACTTTATGTCTTCACGGTCCATAAATAAACATTTTTATACGAGGTCCATTTTTACATACAATATTCACGTATTAAAACAAGCGCAGTCAAATTCAGATTTCAAGGTCGGAACGGAAATCCGGATTTCTGAATTCACTTTTAAAATAATGATGTATAAAATTTGGATGTCAACAATTACAGTAGAATCCGCATACAGCGATGGTCAAGGGGGGCCGGTGATATTACTTCGTACTAACCGGACGATGCACAAAACGGCCTGAAATTTTCACGGGCTACTTTGTGTTTATTTTTCTTGATTGCTGAATGAGACACACCTAATTCCTTCGCAATAATCGCATTCGATTCACCAGCTTCCAAATGTTGTATTATAGAGAAGATAATTATAACACTTTTTTCTTTAACTGAAAGTCCGTTGGTTAATGCAGTGATTGATAAAAAAATGATAAAATAGTAAGCAAAGATCTCTGACAATACTAAGTGATTTACTCGGCAACAGTGCCGGATTAACACTCCTTGACATTCCTTGCTTATGGGCCCCATCTCTATATTTAGTTTATAAAAAAAATTGATGGAAAAAAGTTAAAAAGCATTGATTTTTAAGAAAAAAATTGAATTTTACAATCAATGCTCCCATTGAAAACTTGGCTGTCTATAAAATCGGGCATTTTTATACAATTAATAGAAAAAAGTTTCAAAACTTTAAAACTAGAAAAATTGACCTAATTGAAAATTTTTTTTTTCGCTTATATTTTAAAAAATAAATTATTATTTATTTTTAACTTTTATACTTCTACAACTTCTAGACAGTTTTATATCAGTAAATAAAATTTTTGAGAACATGACAAGAAAAAAAAATTGTGTCAACAATTTTTTTTTTCTTGTCATGTTCTCAAAAATTTTATTGAGGTACTTTTCATTTCTGAGTGGTGCATCTTGGTGCCCCCTGAGACGTGATGCCCTAAGCAATTGCTTAGGTAATGTGCTTATAGGTTAATCGGTCGGCACTGCTCGGGAATAATATTACGTGCTTCTGGGAATGAGGGTAGTGGGGGCGCCAGGCGGCAAGATAATGCGAAGTATTTGTCCTTGAAATTATGAATGGTCTTAAGACGCGCGTCGTTCTAACCGGACAATTTTTAATAAGTTACGTCGCTCTAAGCGGTTGGTTGCTTTAACCGGAGTCGTACTAAACGGAGGTTACATTTACGTCGGTTGGTCGTACTAGCCGGATTCTACTGTAGTTTTTTTACAGATTAATTTCGCAAACATTGCAATCGTACCGTGTATTTTTTTATATTACAGTTTGGTATATGCCCGTCTGCATATTCATTCCTATACAAGTGCTAACAATATACACAATTACGATACCCGCAACTGTCATCTTTTAGTAACACCAAAAGGGCACATAAACGTTTTTTTAAATAGTCCTCATAACTTTGCTATCCGAGCTTATAATAAATTGCCGTCGGAATATAAAAACCTAGCTTCTCTTGCGACCTTCAAAAATAAAATAAAAGAATTTTTAATTAAGAACGAATTTTACACTATAACAGAATTTTTAAACTTATAGCTTTAAGCTTCTCTTTTTTTGACATGTCAAATAAATGTATTCATTTCTATTGACAAAATATATTCTATTCTAAATAAACATAGGTACAAAAAACGATGCAAACTGAAAATTCGCTCTAAAAATCTTAATAGCTGTACAATTAGACTAAACTACGATTTTTTATTCATATTAATTAAATCAACTTCCGTATAATTCATTAAAAAAAAACAATTCTCGCAGTATTTGGATTTTATAACCCGTTGCTATACATATATACAAGAATTTCGATTTTGAGGTATTGTGTAGGTGCTGCATGAACGGAGTACGTACAGGCCGCGCAAAAACATCACAAAGGCAAATCACCGAGTTGCCCATTTGCGAAATTCACAAAACGCGCCTAAAGTTTTACTTCAATCATTAAAGTTAAATATCTTTATGATGTTTGGATGAAGAAACATTTTTCTTTTTAATCTTTTATATAAAATTTCGCATTTTCATTAAAAAAATAATTTGCGACTATACAAAAATTTTATAGGAGCCCTTCTTATGTGGAGACCCCGGAACTTCAGCTCCTGTTGTCCTCTCTTAAATCCGATACTATAGTATTATTGTATGCACAGGATTTTCGTAATAAAAATGAGCACCTGTAGAAGTTATAATTATGTCAACGTTAAATTCGAAAACATCATGCTTACCTACAGCTGAATTATGAATACGTCATCTATACTGTGTGCTGGGCAGTGGCGGATCCACGGGGGGAGGGAGGGGTCGGGTTCAACCCCCCCCCCTTCAGAGAATCAAAAATCCCAAATTAAAATCTTACTGCGTGATAAAAAAAAGCTTTTCATGTTTTTCATTAATTCTCCGCAAAAGGAGTAAACATTTTTCAAGACCCCCCCCCCTTGCCGTAATCCTGGATCCGCCACTGGTGCTGGAATAAAACAAAAAAAGAAAAAAAAACAGATTCGGATTTTTTAATACATACCGGACATTATTGACGCAAAACTAAAGCAACTAACTATATAAACAGTACGGAAACTTGAATGATCAGTAAGAACAGCAACCCAACCGAAAAAAACAAACGACCCGACATAATTTTAACTTTCCTGCATCGTCATCCCTGCATTTTAACGTGATAACGTCTTATAAATTGATGAATCACGTCAAAATAAAAAGATGAATGACCTAGCTGTCGACCCACCTATGTAAATAAAAAAAAAATAAAATAAAAAGATGAAACACCGGCTGCATGCACGAAAAAGTGTAACGTTCCTAAGTGAGCGACTAGAATGCCTTCGGTAATTTTGAAGCAGATATCATCAACCGATTGAGATGAAAATTTGTATACACGTTTAGTTTGAATGACAATGCATGGTTAGCTGTGTGACGTCACTCTAAATCCAATATGGCGGACTTCTAAAGATGGCGGAAATGCCTTCGGTAATTTTGAAGCAGATATCATCAACCGATTGAGATGAAAATTTGTATACACGTTTAGTTTGAATGACAATGCATGGTTAGCTGTGTGACGTCACTCTAAATCCAATATGGCGGACTTCTAAAGATGGCGGACTAATTTTATTATGCTTTCCTACAATATGGGTATCAAATGAAAGGGCTTGCTGAGAATAACTCGAAAAATAAAGTGACGTTAGTTTAAATTCAATATGGCGGACTTCTAAAGATGGCGGACTAATTTTATTATGCTTTCCTACAATATGGGTATCAAATGAAAGGGCTTGCTGAGAATAACTCTAAAAATAAAGTGACGTCACTCTAAATCCAATATGGCGGACTTCTAAAGATGGCGGACTAAGTTTTTGACGTGATAACGTCTTATAAATTGATGAAACACCAGCTGCACGCACGAAAAAGTGTAACGTTCCGCCTGACCCTGTGCGTGCAAGCGAGAGCGCAGTAATGTATTATTAAATATAATATTCGAGCGGAATACGTTATCACGTAAAACTATCGTCCGTAAACCGACTTTACAGACAACCAATTTTTTTTTAGGAGGAAACTAAGGCTGCGTCCTGACTATGCCGATCGGCAATACTAAGTGAAAAATCGGCACACGTCCACATACATTTTTTTTCAGTCGCGTTCGGTATTAATATACTAATATTTATTGGTTAAAGACCAAAAGGTATCAGTTCAGCTAGGAGCTGTTTTACAACTTAACCTACGGTTTCGACAAGATAAGTAGTGAGGAAGATGTTATACTGTAACATTTGAAAATGATTTGAGATATTCTTCTTAACACGTTCGGTGCGCATGACGCATATGGTGCGTCTGCGCTGTAGTTACTCCTGTGCGTACGACGCACATGGTGCGCCCGATGAAGTTTAGTCTTCAATGAAGAATAGTACTGTTAGTATCGATACAAACAGTACTATTCTTCATTGAAGACTAAACTTCATCGGGCGCACCATGTGCGTCGTGCGCCCAGGAGTAATTCAAATAAAAGAAAATTCGTTTTATTTCTCTTTGTTCTCTTATACGGTTATACCGTGCGCAACTTTTTTTTTCTTCAAAAGTTGAAAAGGGAAAAAAAGAAAAAAACACTTCCATTGTACAAATAGCCTTTTTTAAATTTTAATATTTTTGTCGTCACATCATATGTAACAAAATGTTAAATTAAAAAACAATATAAGAATCCAATAACATTTTTTTATAAAGTAATCTTCAAAGAAACGAATATTTCTTTCAATATGTTATAACCTACTAGCGGCGCGGTACGTGCTTTGCTACGTATAAAGTGAAATAATAAAAAAAATTAATTGGAACATCAAATTCATTTATTCAAACAAAAAAATATTTTATTAATATGTGCGTATATGTGTGTATGGAAATATATATGACTACATACGTCAATATATATAAAAATGTCATTAAATAATTCATTTTTAAATCGACGTGCTTCATCTGTTACAAAAGAATAAAACACCCGTAAGCACACAATATGTTTTTTCTAATAAAGAAACACACATACATACATGTAATTCACTTCAACAGTTCAAAACTTACCGTTTGTGTAAATGCGTTTGACAATTTAATTCAAAAAAAGCCTGTAAACAATATGAGACACCGGCGGCTCGCTAAAAAACTGAGAAAAGTACACGCACACATATACATGGTACATTTGAACAATTCAAGACTCACCGTTTGTATGAATGCACTCAACAATATGTTTAAATATATAAACACAAAGCAATAATTATCGCTGACAATTTGCTTTAATCGAAGCACGTCCAAAATGAAATGACCGCATGAATGACAACATGCTTGTACTGTCAACACTGAAAAAAGTTTCAATTTGACAGCACAGTCCCCACCCGAAAAAAGTTTCAATTTGACAGCAAAATCCCCATTAACAAAATGATCCGCCATTTATTGAATTCATTTGTTACAAAAAATGTGATAAATGAAGAACCGCTCGACCGATTTTGTGCAAACTTCACATAAACCATCTACTAAATAGTCCGAACAAAGCCTAAACATTTGGTTTGGATAGGTGAGCCCGTTCTTGAGTTATAAAATTACAACGAAAAGTGGCATTGATTTTTATAGATATAGATTCTATTTTTAGGCGTGAAGTAAGTAGCTCAACTGTTATGGAAATGATACTGACGCACTCTCCGTAAAATGAAATTTCATTTTGTAATAATGACAGACTTTAATATCTCAACTTAAAGTTCTGCATTCGTACCGGGCAAAAGATGGAAGATAAAAATGGAAAGAAATAGGGACAAATCGGAACCCTGCGTCATGTCTGAACAGATCATCAAAAACCTAAACCTGCCTCCGCATGCAAAGACAATCTAGTGCCATAGTCTGAAGAATATTCGCTCCGGAACAATTTTCAATCATTGTGTAGACAAGGTGCTGTGGTTTACACAGCCACAGAAATTCTACCTCATGGCACTGGGTTCTGGTGACAAATGACGGCGCGTTGCAAATCAGTTTCTCGCGACACGCCATCTTCCAAAACAGTCAAATAGTTACATGTACAGAACACAGGCCTGCCATGCTTGCAAAAATTAATACCCCACCAACGCTAAACATTGTACCATTGTACATGATAGATAGATAGATAGATAGATAGATAGATAGAGATCTTTATTTTGTTGGTACAATTAATGTACATAAATAGCGTCAACACAAAAACAATTAATTATAAAAACTCGTTCAATCTGTAGTGAGCCTTACTTAATAAATATTTTTTTAAATTCTTCCTAAACTTTTGTTTAGAATTTGTTAGAGTTATTTCAGTAGGTATCTTATTGTGTATTCGTATCATAGCGTTGCGGACACCTTTATGAGCCACTGCTAATGTACAATTAGTAGTTTTTAAATTATTCTTATTTCTTGTGGTATATTCATGTTTATTATGATTTTCATTAAACAAAGATGGATAGTTTTGTACAAAATTTGCACAATTTAGAATATAAAGATCTACTAGTGTTAGTATGTTATACTGAATAAATAAATTTTTACAATGTTCTCTAGGTGCCACACCCGCTATGATACGAATACACTTTTTTTGGATTAAAAAAACTTTTTCTGCCCATACCGAATTGCCCCAAAAGATTATTCCATACTGGATAATAGATTGGAAATATGCATGATAGACATTAAGCAGAATGTCGGTACTAGTATATTTTTTTAAATAAGTAAGAACGAATTTAGCTTTATTTAACTTAGGCAAAATGTAGTCAATATGTTGTTTCCAGTCGAGATTATTGTCTATGTATAGACCGAGAAATTTAACTGAATCTTTAATATATGAGAATATGTCTAAGTTTAGTAATTGTGGGATGTTAAAGTAATTTCCAAGCTTAATTATTTCTGTTTTAGTGTCGTTTACTTTAAGGCTGTTATTTGCAAACCATTTGCTTAAATCTATCATGCATTTTTCCAATCTATTTTTTAAAAGCGCCTGATCTCTTCCCTCACATATGACAGCAGTGTCATCAGCAAACAAGAAGATTTTATTGTTAGTAGCCAACGGAAGATCGTTTATAAATAATATGAAGAGCAGAGGTCCTAAGATACTACCTTGAGGTACCCCTCTCGTAATTAGTTGCCAGTCTGACATACTTTCATTAATACCGGAGCTAGTATTTATTTTAACTTTTACGCTTTGTTTTCTGTCTGTCATATATGAAGAGAAGAGATCGAGCGCTTTTCCTCGTATACCGTACTTTTCTAACTTACAAAGTAAAAGATTTTTTTCGACGCAGTCGAATGCTTTAGATAAGTCTAGTAGGAGTAGCAAGCATGGAGTTTTTTTTTCCCAAGAATTTAATAGGCTGTCAATTATTTTAAAAATTGAGACATTAGTGGAGCTATTTTTAATGAAACCGTGTTGCTGTCTTGTAATAATGTCATATTTGTTTACGAAATGTAACAAGCGTTCCTTTATTACAAGTTCAAAGATTTTTGAGAATACAGGTAACAATGCCACTGGTCTATAATTAGACATATTTTGATTATCTCCTTTTTTGTATAAGGGTATAATAAGAGCTTTTTTTAAATTTTTGGGAAAAATTCCACTTTCTAAAGTCATATTTATGATTTTACTTAATGGTTCACATATTATGCTTGCACCCTGTTTTATTGCTACAGCCGGAATATCATCCCATCCAGTGGAATGTTTATTTTTTAGAGACATGATTATATTGTACACCTCATTGCTGTCAGTGGGTCTGAAAAACAAACTATGTGACAAATTACTAATATTTTTTACATTCAAATTGGGCTTAGGAAGGTTTAAAGATTCGGATATGTTACAAAAAAAATTATTGAATTCTTCGGAAATCTCTTTAGGGTTTTTAGTAGTTTCAGTTTTACCTGTTTTTTTAATTTCAGTTACATATTTTTTCGATTTATTATTTTTACCTATTTTATTAATTAACTGCCAAGAAGTTTT
The DNA here is from genome assembly GCA_963575645.1 of Xanthostigma xanthostigma. Classification (NCBI taxonomy): domain Eukaryota; kingdom Metazoa; phylum Arthropoda; class Insecta; order Raphidioptera; family Raphidiidae; genus Xanthostigma; species Xanthostigma xanthostigma. Next base: position 24,242,638 of record OY754468.1, read on the forward strand.
TATTTTATTTTCGGACTCATTTATTTTATTATTATAAAACATTTTTTTTTGTTTACAAACAAGTTTTTTTAGATTTAGGCACAATTCTCTATATTTAATTTCAAGTGGGTGCATATTTATGTTTTTATTGATACTTTTAATATCTTTTAATTGTAAGAATAAACTTCTTTTTTGTTCAGACATTTTTACTAAATCAATATACAATAATGCACATATATCTTATTCAGCATACCAACCACTCGTTTGATACAAATAATTAAGAAAATAGAGCTGAAGAAAATACTTAAAACAGTATCTAGATAGTAGATACAAGAATACCAAATAATCAACATCCTAAGATACGAACAGTCCAAGTTTTCAAATATAAAAAAACATTATCGAGGGCCTGGTGAGCCCTACAGATGGGAGTCCAAGGGGTAACTACTTATAAAAGGCCCTTTTTAAAACTTTCTTTCAATTTATTGAAAACATATTTTAAAAAAATATTTGTTTCTAGTAACGAAAAATGTTTAAATTAAAAATATAGACATGAACAATTAAAAAAAAAGAGAAAGATGATCATTTAGGCTTTTTCGATTTCTTTTTTGCATTTTGAATTTTCTTCTTTAAGCCATCGATATCAATTTCGGCACTGCTCGTTGACGGCTTTGGTTCATAACCTTTCTCTTCGGGTGGTATAAAAGCTTTTTGGCGTTTTTCTTCACGACGTTTCGTGGCCTCGGCATGTTTTTCTTCAATTTCTTTACGCTTCTTAGCACGTTTTTGTTCATTAGTGAGGAAGTATTCACCAGTCGCCAGTTGTTTGTCAATCTAAAAATGTGAAAAGTATAATTATTGAAGGAGAAAATAAATTCTTAGCGTAAGATTTTACTATCGGTTATAAAAAAAATAATAATAATATACATAAAAGAAATTTACCTTGCTTTCGGTTTGTGGTGGTGGGAATGGTGTGTATGGTTTCTTAACTTTCTTCTTAGGTTGTTTTCGTTTACTGATATTTCTATTTGCAAATTTAGGCAGAAATCGGTTCCAGTCTTCATTCTTAAGTTTAGGATCCTTCGATAATTCTCTTTTGATCATAAGTGCTTTAATATTATATATCGGGTGAACATTTTTCATCGTGTCTTCGACAATTTTACGCACTTGTTGAAGACCTCGGTACGGTCCGACTGCAGATACTGTTTGACCTTGTACTAGTACGTAACAATTTGTCAATAATTCTATAGATTTTAGTGTACATCCTTTTGGTCCAATAAGCCTTTGTCTTCTTTTCACAAACTTTTCCTTATTTCGGACTAACGATCCGATCTTAATTATATCAGCACCATTTTCATCGAGTAATACTTTACGACATTGTTCAAAAGGTACACTACGAGACAAGAGCTTTATCATATCGCGAGCCTTTATAATAATATATGGATCCCAAGTTTTTCTCGTTGTTTTTACTGTCATACTGCCTTCTATGAGATCTAAATCAGCCTTCAGAAAATGTTCACCCAATGTTTTTTGAACAAGTGGCCATACTTCTTTTATATATTGTTCGCGATATTTCGGAAAAAGTGTTGCAAATGAACTTTCTTCTAAAAGCCCATGCGGATTATCGGTAGGTTTAAACTCTGGAATTTTTAGTTCCCACGCATTTTCAACAGGTCCCACTATTTTGTTGCTTTCATCGTCACTTGATTCACTCATTTTTATAGAACTTATAATGCTAAATTACTCTCTTTTCTAAATTAATTAATAAAATGTCTATTAACGATCCTTCAAACTGATCACAAATAACCACATAACCTATTTCTTTATTTTCTCTTCTTGCCGTAATGTGTACTGAAAAGCTAGGAGTATAGATTACGGAACATTCTAAAAACCATAGACTAGACTTTACACATGCACTGGCAGCAGATTAGCAGTTGGTAATGCCCAACAAATGTCACAAATGTGTGCTTTGTTGTCAATGTCATCTGTCAACTTCAAAATAAATTTTAATTTTTAATTATTACTGTAAAATAATCAAAAAATAATATATGCAGTGTTATATTTCTGCTCAATAAGCTCTTAGAAATGGCCTCTAAATCAGCAATGGAAGATGATAACCTACTACAAAAGAATTTAGAAGATGATGTGGTTCAAGAAATCCTAAAAACTGGTACAGATTTGCGTCAGTATTCAAAACAAATAGAAAAAGAATTGAAAGAAGTTGAAAACAATTCGATTCATGACTATATTAAAGAATGTCAAAATATAGCAAGTTTACACAATCAAATATCGTCGTGTGACAACATTTTAGAACGTATGGAGAATATGTTGCTAGATTTTCAGAACGATCTCGGTAGTATAAGCACAGAAATTTTGTATTTGCAACGCAAGTCAGTGTCGATGAGTCAACAATTAGCAAATCGCCAGGCGGTTCGGGGACAGCTGAGTCAGTTTATCGATGACATAGCTGTAAGTGAATCTCTTATTTCTAATATACTAGAATGTCCTGTAACTGAAAAAGAGTTTTTGTCGAGTTTAACAGAGCTTAATCATAAAATTAACTTTGTTAAGGAACAGAGTTTTAAAGAGACTAAAGCATGTCAGGACGTAAGAGATATTTTAGAAAAGTTAAAAATAAAGGCCATGTCAAAAATACGTGGTTATTTAATTGAGCAAGTATATAAATTCAGAAAACCGATGGGTAACTACCAGGTGCCTCAAAACGCAATGCTAAAATACAAATTCTTTTTTGAGTTCATACTTTCAAACGAACGCAATGTAGCACAAGAAATATGCAGCGAGTATATAGATACAATGAGTAAAATTTATTATTCGTACTTTAAATCATACTCTGGCCGTTTAATGAAACTTCAGTTCGAAGAAGCTGTTACTAAAGATGACTTGATGGGCATTGAAGATACGGCAGCTAGAGGCCTGTTCTATAAAACGTCATTGAAACATAAAGGAACTGTGTTCACAATTGGAAATCGAGGAGATGTGTTAGCTCAGCAGCTAGAAGCTCCGATAATAGTACCGCATGCTCAGCAAAAGAATCGATATGCTTTCGAAGCGCTGTTCCGAAGCGAACAGTACGCGTTAGTAGACAATGCATGTCGAGAATATCTTTTTCTATGTGAATTTTTTATGGTGCGTGGCTCGCAGGCTCTTGACCTCTTTAACCAAATTATGTCAAAAACACTATCGTTATTGACAAAAAATCTGGAAAGTTTTGTAAGCGAATGCTACGATACAATTGCACTGTTTCTGTGCGTGCATTTGATTTTACGTTATCAACTGATGTGTCATAAGAGATGCGTTCCCGCGTTGGATCGATATTGGGACTCTTTACAGGCTGCGATTTGGCCCAGGTTCGAGTATGTCTTCCGATTAAATATACAAAGCATAAGAGATTGTGATCCTACAAAGTTTCACAAAGAAATGGGTCCGCATTATATTACGAGACGTTATGCCGAGTTCAGTGCGGCTATTGTTGGCATAAGTGAACATTTCCCGAACGAGCTAGTAAATCGTTTATTGGCAGAACTTCAAGAAGAAGTGGAGTGTTTCATTCTTCGAATGGCTGCAATTTTTCCACAACGCAAAGAACAGTTAATTTATCTAATCAATAATTACGATATGGTTCTAAGTGTCTTAACGGAAAGAACGAGAGATAATTCAAAAGAAGCCGAAGGATTTAGAGAACAACTATCGGCAAAAAGTACGGAATATGTAGAAGAAATTTTAAGTCCACATTTTGGTGGTATAATGCAGTATGTGAAAGAAGTAGAAGCTCTGATGGAGAAAGGGCAAAGCGATGAAATAAAGAGACGAGAGAAAAGAGCCCTGGAATTAGTTAACGCTTTTTCAGCTAATTGGAAAAAGTCTTTAGAAGTACTGAGTCGAGAAGTTTTAGTATCTTTTCCAAATTTGCTTACAGGGTCTAATTTATTACAGTTGGCGTTGACACAACTTGTACAATATTATCATAGGTTTCACAAATTATTGACACCAAATGCAAGAACACAACTGACCAACATCCATCATATAATGGTGGAACTCAAAAAGTATAAAAATAATTATTGAAAATAAACTAAACATAGTTACAGAATACAGAGTAATGTTGTGAATATAATACGTATATGCAATACTCTAATGAAAAAAAACAACATTAGGGATAATGTACATCTAACTTATGTAATTATGCACCATACTGCATTCTTATAGTGCTAACACACGGTCGAACTTGGTCCGGTCTGACAACGGACATGGTACGGCGGATCTTGCAACAGACGACCGAATCTGTTCCCATCGAACCGGGCGGACACGCAGACTACTGTACAGACGAACAGATTTGGTACGGAGCGGACCAGATCCGCTGTCCGCTTCGAACCAAGTTCGACCGTCTGTTAGTACTATTAATAAACACAAATCAGTCGCCTAGATTCAAAACCCGACAAGTCCACATAAATAAAAATTGAGATAATGACAAAAACCTTGTAGACACTTTACCTGAACTAAATAAGTAACGAAATATTTTTTAAATTGATTAATATTAGTATTGAAAAACATTAAAAGACATTCTGAAAAATCGGGGAGTTCCCGTAATCTTTAAAAATTGATTAGTAATATGGGCATGTCGGGTTTTGCACCTGAACTTGTTAATTTTTATAAAATAAAAACGCCAATTTATACTGGAAATATGTTTTATTTTTCATGAAACTCAATAGAAAACGTTTAAATACCAAATTCAACTGATTCTGCTTCACAGTTATCTTCTTCTTTATTTTCATTTTCCATTTCGAGAATATTATGGAATGCATCTCTGAAAAATACCAATGCACTTTCATTTTCCCATTCATTTCCATAGTGTTTTTGTAAGAGTTTTGAAATGCTTTGTTTTTTATCTGTGTTAATAGCCACCCCAGTTTCCAACACCTTTGGGTTCATCTGAGAAATATTTTTTCCCCTTTTGCATAAGCTTTTAGGTTGACAAATGTCATTTTTATAAAATATTTCTCCTTTTACCAGTGGAGCACCTTTACGTTTAGTAATTATTATTCGCGCGGGATTGTTATTATTTAACGTTTCCAAAGAATCCATTGTTACATAATGATTTCTTGCAATGTGTTCTTTTATTTTATTGTAACAGTTAAAAATAAAACACTCACTTGTTTATTCGTTGAAGAACTTTATTTAACTGACAGATATTAAAAGTCGAATTGAATCAGCTGATGAAATACCAAGCTCCCCATTGGTACAATAAAAACGTCGGTTTTTGCATCTAAGATTGGATTTTAAACTGGAAATAAGGTTTAATGTGTCGGGATTTGCTTTATAATTTCTACATGGACTTGTAGGTTTTTGAATTCTTAATTTTTTCGTGTATAAAACTCATTTTAACAAAAGTTGTGACTTGTCGGGTTTTGAATCTAGGCGACTGAAATAATATCATCAAATTAATATCATAATATTATGTAAAAAAATTATCATTTTGTGATGTATTATTTTTTATAGAGATCGCCTACATTGAAAATACCTAGACTTTTTTTAAATGTTTCAAAGGCCTCGTTGAGTGTTGTTATTAACAATCTGTATTTCTTATTTATATAATTGCTAATTAGTCGATTTTGGTACTTGAAGGAACTACTTCACTTGGCGCCACCGCTGAATTCGTGTAAATTGTTATTTAGAAAAGAATAAAACATATTGTTTAGATTCAAACGAGTTATTTTTTATTGTCACAAAATAGTCCTTACTAGAGTTGTCTAGGAATAGCGCTCTTATCAAGGGCGTAGATAAGGGGGGGGGGGTAATTACCCTCCCCAGAATCATAATAATACAAAAATAAATAAATAATAAAATACCCAGCTAAAAAATAAAATTTCTTGAAAAAAAATTATAAAATTAGTTTGGGAATTAATATTTTGCTTGACACCTTTCTTAGTGAGTATTCTTGTGTGATATTAATAAAACTTAAAAAAAATATTGAATTTTGTTTTGCTTTACCCCCCCCCCCCCCACAGGAAAAAAAATATCTACGCCCTTGGCTCTTATGACTTATGAGTGAACTAGTTCGCAGCCAATTCGTTTTATTTATTTATTTATTTATTTAATTCCAAAAATGTGTGTTACGTACATTTATATTACAATTTTAGAGTTGGAATAAGCCTGCCCAACTTGGCTGAAGCCAGTGCTAGGGCAGGAGTATCTATGGTTTTAGGACATGTAGAAATTATACAAAAAAAAAAAAATAAATAAAAGTATAAAACAAAGAAATATAAAAAAAAAGATTAAAAATAATAAAATATACAAATTATATGAGATTATATGAACTTATGAAATTATATGAGGATATTACAAATAGCATTCGATTTATCATCACCTATTGCTCTAAGCCACTCAGAGACCTTTTTTTTAAATTTTTTAGTGTTGTTAATTGTCTTTATATCTGCAGGCAATTCGTTATACAACCTGGGGGCTAGGAACACCATATGTCTTTGTACAAAAGCTTTTGACATTTTAGGGACAATGTTGGGGTTATTGGCTTGAATTCTGGTTGAGTAAGGATGTGGTGTTGGATTTAGGGTAGTGTGCTGATGAATTATCTAATAATAATGCGTTTAACGTCCATTTCTCGACTTTATGTCATAACAGACTAACAGACGCCATTCACACCATAACTATTTTCCATCTATCACACTTCCCTTTATTTTCTACATTTTTAAACTTCCACTGAATTAATAGCAATGGGTGAATGAAGGGATTTTTGGACATTAGGATAAGGTAGCCAAATTTTGCGCATAAGAGTTTGACAGGTAATCGGCCATGGCCTTGAATAAGGAACCATCTCGATATTTATCTGAAATTATTGAGGGAAATCATGGAAAACCTCAACAAGATGGCCGGTGCAGGAATTGCCGTTTCTCGACGAGAGGCAGCAGGAAAAAGTCCCAGCCACATTTGCCCCCGCCGGAATTCGAATACGATACCTCTCGAATGCGAGTCTAGTGCTCTTACCACTACGCCACCCTGCTCGGTATTATTCACAATAATAATAATAATCAACCACCAAATTTATAAGCATTTATATTTCTTCTATACTTAATAAAATTCTAACATTGACTGACTGACAACGCACATGTCTAAGCCAATGGGTTTAGATTTTAGAAGCATTGGAGTGCATTGTGCAAACTGCAAAGATATATTATTCTGTCTTTTTTAAGTGACTAATATTGGCTCTGATTGACTCACGTCATCGATAATGACATAAACTTTTGATAGAGATATACTCCATGCTAATATGTACCTATATTATCGGAATAACCAAATTACTTCGAAAAAAGTGACGCAGATTATATTTTCGATACGCTTTGTTGCGGCGTTGCCTTCGCTCTCCGCACATTGGGTAAATATGGCTTCATATAGTAATTATTATATATATGGTTTACCTTTCGTTCAAGATGGTTTCTACTATGCCGTCATCTATCAGTTAACGCATTTAAATAGCTGAAACTGCGTAAACACGTAACTTCCGCCGGAAAAAATATGAGTTAATCTCAAGTCTCGCCTAAAGAAGTTTTACTTCAAAAAACTCACACACATAAACACACATTTGTTTAAATTAATCTTATGTTATAAGATTTATAGTAGGTATCAAAAACAAAGTGTCTAGGTAGCTTTTATAAGATGCACATACCGCGTAGAACATGAAAGGAGGCTGATCTATGTACCTAGTACCTACGTTGAATATTATGTCCCGACAAACGAAAATAATTTTTATTAATTCAGCCGCTAGTGCATGTTATGTACGTAGTTTGCAAACACGGGCAGACTGGTTTATTCAAGGCAACTGTGGGAAATCCACCTATTTCGAATCGCCGCTGTATCTACATTTTGAAACTGACCTGCAGGTTATAACACAAAATCTATTGAAGTAACATTATGCAATACGATATAAATTCGAAGATATTCTTGTAAAAGGCTATCAGAATTTATTAAAATGTGTACGCGATCGGTTATTGTAATATAATTGTTTGATTTGAGAATTTTGTTAATCGTTTTACCTGATTTTTTAAATTTCCTACACAACCGGGTCGGAGTTACTTAGATGAGACTAGAAAACGTTCGTCTTCGTCATATAAAACGCGTTCGTGTTCGTCATATAAAGCGCGTTGTCTTCGTCATCTACAGCGCACTCGTCTTCGTCTTCGTCATCAAAAGAGCATTCGACTTCATCATCGTAAGCGCGTTCGAGTTCGTCATCTATGGCGCTACTATGTAAGTTTCACTATTTTACTTTTTCTTCGAACATGAAGCACCATAAGGCCTAGTTTATATGAGAGGCGTTCAACGCGCGTTGGCCCAACGCGCGTTTACAACTTCTATACAATTGTATAGAACTGTTTATATGATAACGCGCGTTGGTGGCGCGTTGAACGCGCGTTATCATATAAACACTCCTATACAATTGTATAGAAACTGTAAACGCGCGTTGGACTAACGCGCGTTGAACGCCTCTCATATAAACTAGGCCTAAGGCTAGGTTTACATGAGAGGCGTTAAACGCGCGTTAGCCAAACGCGCGTTTACAATTTCAATACAATTGCATATAACTGTACATATGATAACGCGCGTTGGTGGGCGACGCGCGTTCAACGCCACGATAACGCAAATACCCTGTCTACGCGCGTTTAGATCATGTCTAACTAAACATTGATTAGCATTGATTTGTTCAGTTGCAACGCGCGATTTGAGGCGGTAGGTTCCTGCTGTCCAATATTTTCGATTATTTTTTCTAAAAAGTTTTCTTTAAAATAAATATTATTAGCTCCAACTAGTTATCAAAAGATTGAATTGGCATCCTAAAGTAGTTGAAAAATTTAGGTTCATAATTCTTGAGAGTCGGATAAAGTGTAATGTACAAGCTTGAGGTAAGTCTATTTTGTAAAATAGAATGAACCCAATATTTTCGACTTTTTCTATGACGCTGTCTTCTTGCAACGTCCATCTTCTACAGAATACGACACTCGACTAGCGTATAAACTATAAAATAAACGCGCTCTTCTCTTAACGCATAAAATCGGTAACCATGTGAACAGTGGTATAAATGTCAACGCGCGTGCGCTTCGAGCCAAGCGCGCGTTTACAGATTTTGGTTAGAACGCGCGTTGCGCAGGCGTTAGCCGCGCGCTTCAAGATACATGAGCAGCCATTTTGTCGTACATTCGAACGCGCGTTTTCGTAAGAAGTGGACGCACGTTGACGAAAATGAAGAACGATCATTTTGATACGGATTTCTTTATCGATTAAATCCAAAAGCGACCAACTATTTGGGATATGGAAAGTCCATTTCCGAACTGAGTGAGCTATAAGTATACAGTATACTGACTCTACTAACGCTCGTCGAGAGCCTGCAAAGCGCGGTGTATGTATGCTACCAACGCGCGTCAAACGCAACGCCGAGCGCTTAATGTATACTCGCTCTAAACAGCGAACTACCATATTTTTCGGACAAAAAGACGCACCTTTTTACATAGAAAAATGAACACAAATTTTGGGTGCGTCTTATGATCCGAAGTATCGGGTCTAAATTGAGTGACAACAATAGCTCAGACAAAAGTAATACGAGACATTAACGAGACAAGTGATAGTACCGAGATTGAAGATGAACTGAATATTGCTAGTACGAGTTATGGTAACAATAAATAAAAATTATGATCCGAAAGTAACACTAAAATATATTTTTCTAAAAATCATCTTATAAATTTGAGGTGCGTCTTATAGTTCGAAAAATACGGTAGTTCGCGGAAGAAAGTTGAACTGAAATCTTTGATTAACGTCTGAATAGAACTCTTCAAATGAATAAAATTGTCGACCAATTTTTCTCAGACCATATATATTGACAAAAAATAATAAAAATACAAATCAATAAAACACAGGATGACGTTTCGATCCGGATTTGGACTTCTTCAGAAATATCTAAAAAATATAAAAATTAATTAGTATTAAGTTATTTATTAACTAATCGATTGTACGCAAGATTGAAAGTTTGAAAGATTCAAAAATAAAAAATTTTATTTTTGAATCTTTCAAACTACTTTCAATCTTGCGTACAATCGATTAGCTAATAAATAACTTAATACTAATTAATTTTTATATTTTTTAGATATTTCTGAAGAAGATCCAAATCTGGATCGAAACGTCATCCTGTGTTTAATTGATTTGTATTTTTATTATTTTTTGTCAATATATAGATATGGTCTGAGAAAAATTGGTCGACAATTTTATTCATTTGAAAAGTTGAACTGAATTGATAGCTCTTTTAAGTGAACTAAAAGAGTCAAAATTAAGGCAAGTGTTTCGATATGCGATATAAATACTGACAACTTACACCTTATAAGTTATAACTTGATTTCTACTCGGCGGATTTAGTTGCGATTTTCACGATTATGTAGAATATTTGTTCGTCGGTCAGTGTGTATTTTTTTTCTCGCACTTTGAAAGTTTTTTTTTAACCGAGTCATCAAACGATCATGAGCACCCGCAGGGTTTTCTAAAAGTCGGCTCCTCTGTAGAGAATAACACCTACGGTTATCATTATTTTTAAAAATTCCCTATAAATTCTGGCAGTTCTTTTATTTTTTAACTAATAAAATAACAATCACATACAAAATTAACTTAAAAGCTATATACATTATTAATTCTAGTTAACTTATTGATATATAAATAAAATTAATTATTAACTGTTGAAGCCATTTGTATTCATTTTTCTTTAATTTTTATTTCATGACTTCAATTTGCCGTCATTTAATTATTATCTTTTTTCTCCTCTTAATGGCAACGGTTTAAAATCATTTTTATTTTTAATTACGAAATGATTAATAAAGTGATTTTTTTGTAAAAAATAAATATTTGTATCCCATTTATTTAAAATATAAATAAATAATCATATTGGTAAAATTATAATTTAGTTATTGTAAAGTAATTGTATTATTGACATCTGTTTGATATTTTGAACGTTTCTGTCAAATTTAATGATTTGCTGGTTTTTATTTTACATAATTTTGAATCTTATTAAAATAGTAGAGCATCAATGGCATGTATAACCCCATTCGTCGCAGGAATATTTTGCGTGATTATGTTGACATTGTTTACTCTGATTCGTCCTGAAACAAACAAAAAAAATATATATAAATAATACAATACATTTTCAGCAATTAATTGCATTAATATGATTTTATGTGGGTTCCGCGAGTGCAAATAATTTGAGTGTAGTAACAAACAAGGAGTAATTCGTTATTTCCTCATTACCAATTACATATACTGGTAAACGGACGGTCGATAAAATCATAAAAATACACTTTAACACTGACATTGCAACCGTAAATATTGTTAATGAACATGAGAAATGAGAATTGACTATTGTTAATAAACCGTGATTGCCTGAGGCAAAAATAGAAATTGTCTGCCGAACAATGCAGGTGGGAGTTTATATTTTGTGTTCACTGTTCAAGACTCATAATGCAAAATCTCTAGTGTAAAATTTTTGATAATTTCTCTATATATACTTATTATTTGCGACCCGGCCCGGTTTCACCCAGGTGCGACAGATAGATTTTGTGTTATCGGAAAATTCTGCAAATTCGGTTATAGCACAGAACTGTCTGAACTAATAGCTTTGAGTCTATGAAAACGACTACAACGCAGAAATGTCTGAAATAATATAGCTTTGAGCAAATTCTATCTGATGATATCTAATAATTGTATATGTTACGGTCAACGTCCGGAATACGGGCAATGTCGACAATGCCCAAGCCACATCGGGCAATGTCCGAAATCGGACAAGGTTCAAAAAATAGATTTTTTATAAACATGAAACGCTGACATTTTATTGTATCTTTATCATGATAAGTTATAATTAACGCTTTATGGAACTTTTATTACTGATATCAACTATTGAAGAATATATTTTCAGCTTTCTATTACAATAATTTATTGATGATTGAAAAACACGTATAATTTATTTATTATTTATATGATATGAGCAATAAAGAATACATCTCAATACATTAAATTTCAGAACTCACATTTATTCCAGCACTAAAAATAAAATCAAAACTACGGATAATTTATTTTCACACATTTTATTTTTTTTAATAAATGAAAATATGTTTATTGCTCTCCTAAGCTGATCTACTCATAATCTTCTTATTACTCAAATACAAAAACCTTCCATTTATTACAAAATTCGGCTTTCTAAGACGGTTGGTAAGTTCTAGCGTTTTCTTTTTTAGAATTCTCGTAATAGTCGGTCGTTTTTCGGTGAGTTTAAATTGTATTTCATTCAAGTGCTTACAAAATATTTTGTTCAAATTTGAGTTATTCAAGACACTATTTGAAAGCTGAAAAATATATTCTTCAATAGTTGATATCAGTGATAAAAATTTCATAAAGCGTTAATGATAACTTATCATAATAAAGATACAATCAAATGTCAGCGTTTCATGTTTATAATACCTAAAACATCTACTTTTTTAACCTTGTCCGATTTCGGACATTGCCCGATGTGGCTTGGGCATTGTCGACATTGACCGGTCAATGTCGACATTGCCCGGACATTGTCGACATTGCCCGTATTTTGGACATTGACCGTAACATATATACAAAGTAATTTTAAAGGGCATTAAGCTTCGACTTTTTTTGTTGTTGCTGTTGGCTCAACTTCAGATAAATATTGATGATCTATCGATTATTATCGAAGAAATTAAATATGGCGCCGACACCAAAAAAAGAAAGTTGTCTGTCAATTTTTAAATAGATAGGTAATATTGGTTGTTAGATATAGGTACTCAAACTAACAAATCATAACTATACTCTGGTTCGAAAATAATAGCAAGGGAGTCATTATTATAGTTCGCATAATAATTGAGCGGCGAAGCGATGAAACAATGTAATGTATACCCGCCCCACGCATTAAAATGAACTGCTTATATTCTTGTGCATATAATTGACTATTATTATTTTCGAATCGTATTACACTTTCGATAGATACGCAGTAGCGTATTTTAAGATTTGGCGCCCTGGGATTGTAAGGTTTTCCGCCCCAAAAATTAATGAGAAAAAAGTAAACATCAATTATGAAAAAAATCCAGCACCGGGCCACGGCCCTTTTGGCTCTTGGGTAAATACGCCACTGTAGATATGACTTATACACTCCTTGAAATAAAAATAAAAGTAACCATGAAGACGCAGTGACAGATTGGCTATATTTGCTTCCCCACGCTAACTGAAAAATTGTGTTTCTTAAAAACGGCTGATTTGATTTTTATGAAACTGAGTAATAAAATAAACTAAAGTGAAAATAAGGTTCTAATTAAAATGCGAATGAAACCGCGGGTAAGGGCTAGTTCGTTATTAAACTAGAAATAAAAAGTCGAATACATTTGACATAAATCAGCATCAATCAGCATTAATATATTGTCATCTACTTCCTATAGACGCTAATGTCCTCAGTTGTCGAGCGTCCATAACCATATAATCTATACTTCATTCTCGATTCGTTTTAAGTAACACTTGATGATAAAACACATGTTGAATGTATTGTCGGTACATTGTAAATTGTGTTTTGAAACTGGATCACGTACATAAAGTTCACACATACAATTGGTATAATAACGTATAAAAGCTGATCTCGGTCAACTGTGAACGTTTAGGTATATATTCAAGGATTTTAAATGCTACTTGCACCTTTTAACCTGCAGTAATAATAAAAATGCATAAGCACTTCGTTATTAATAAACGAAATTAATGAATTAATATTAAAACGTGTCCCATAACTTTTCTATAGAACTGTCACAACTTCTAAGAAATCAAATTGTATTTGTACTCTCTAGATATAAGTTGATTAAAAAATTGAGAGGGACGCAAACGTTGGAATATTATATTTAATTTCGGCTGAATTAAAGACTCTTCTTTCCCACTTACGAGAAGAAAAAAAGTTGTGGTACCGATTTGAATGTGTTAATTCGCACACATTCTGATGAAACATACATCGTTCTCTTACTTTTAATAAGGGGAAGTGCACAATATTTGTTTCATCACGATGTGTATGAATTAACACAGGTAAAATCGATTCAGTAGAAATCCATATAATGACAAAAGAATCTCAATAAAGTTTATACTTAAAAATTTAATAAATTACGGTGGATATTCGACCATTTGACGACCACTACTATTAATAAATTATTGAAGAATAACAATATTTAATGATTTATGATCATTTCATTTCAAGTCAGGATTCCGTAGAAACTAGGAACCCTTATATATTAGTCATGACTGCATTAATTGTTATTTCTATTAAATTATCGTGGTAATCTTGAGAATTTCTATTTTATTTTGATTTATTTTTATTTTACTTGGCTTTTTTAATAATAAAAAGCTCTTATAAATCATTATTTTAATTTTTTTGTACAAAAATAAAACAAAAAAAACAACTCCATCTGTTTGGAAACATTTCATTCAAAAATTGTCTGATTGGTATGACGTATGCGCGTTGGTAAATCAGTGACCCAATGTCTTTAGGTTTAAAACGAATAGGCGGAGATATTTATTCTCGCACCATATTTAAGTATTTTTGGGAATTTAATGTCCCATTAATAAAAAAAGTCCGATTATGTTGTAATCATTTGAATATTTTCTTCGGTAGTATACACATTCATTTTGCAAAAAATATTGTCTGTCAAATTGAAAAACAAGATTTCAAGGCTCACTCTGATCCAGTCATTTTTCCCAATGTTAATTTCCCTATGTGCACTTTACGTGTTTACATACTGTATACTGATTTTTTCACTGTAAAATGCTTTGCTAATTGAACAGACCTCGTATTTCTTAAAAAATAAACGAAATCTCTATATTGGTCTCCGAAAATGTGGAACTTCTATAGAAAGTACGATTAATTAAATGTCAGTAAATCACGATGTAAATTTTACAATATTGATCTGCTATATTCAATATATAATGATAGCATTTTAATATATTACGTAATAAAAATTAAATAAATTACAGAGACCTTATAAAAAACACACAGACGCGCGATCGCTTCAAAACCCTCAAGCTATAATTTTGTATATTATACTCTTACATGAACCCAAAGGTAAAAGCATTAAAAGTCATTGACTTGTTGACAAGAAACCGCAGTGCACCAGGTGCTTTGCTCCAGGTGCAGACATGCGTTGAAGCATTACTGGCCCTGATTCAGAACAATTCTGCTCTCATCAGAGAGTGCGGACTTTTGTAATACATTTTTTACTTATACAGTATGTAAACACGTAAGGTGCACATAGGGAAATTAACATTGGGAAAAAATGACTGGATCACAGTGAGCCTTGTAAATCTTGTTTTTCAATTTGACAGATAATATTCTTTTGCAAAATGAATGTATATACTACCGAAGAAAATATTCAAATGATTACAACATGATCGGACTTTTTTTATTAATGGGACATTAAATTCCCAAAAATACTTAAATATGGTGCGAGATCAAATATCTCCGCCTATTCGTGTTGGACCTAAAGACATTGGGTCACTGACTTACCAACGCGCATACGTCATACCAGTCAGACAATTTTTGAATGAAATGTTTCCAAACAGATGGAGTTGTTTTTTTGTTTTCTTTTTTTTGTACAAAAAAATTAAAATAATGATTTATAAGAGCTTTTTATTATTAAAAAAAGCCAAGTAAAATAAAAATAAATCAAAATAAAATAGAAATCGTCAAGATTACCACGATAATTCAATAGAAATAACAATTAATTCAGTCATGGCTAACTCTGATCCAAGTATTTTTTCCCAATGCTAATTTCCATATGTGCACCTTACGTGTTTACATACTGTATATTATAAAGAATATTATATTATGTGTAGATGTGCTATACTGCATAAACCGACTTAGTAGGCCGCGCAAAAATGTCACATTGTTCGTAACGCCAACTCACAGAGTAGTCCCTTCGCGAAATTCGCAATTCACACCAAAAGAAATAGCAATTAAAAAAATTGAAAATATTAATTAGCACCCCAAACAAGCTCTTGTTAGTTTTGAAAAAAAGAGAGACAGATGTCTGGTATAGTTAATTGTAAAAAAAAAAATAATAATGGCATCGACCACCGGTTCGAACGTACGACCTTTAACTTACGAGGCAGCTGTTCTACCTCGCCACCACCTTAACTTAATGTTCTGCAGCCGGTTTTTATAGTATACTAGCTGTAACCCGCGTCTTCGTCCGCGTGGAATTTATGTTTGCTCAGTTCACAGGGTATACGAAAAGATTTCCCTAAGTTACTCTTTATGACATGAGCTCTCTGCCAGTGAAAGTCCCGTCAAAATGAGTCCAGTCATTTCGGAGATTAGCAGACAGACAAAAACTTCAAAAATTGTTTTTTGTTATAAGCACCGTATATTATACTACCTATATCATATGCATTTACTACCTAAAAAGCTGTTATTTTGACAATACAAACACACTTCAATTTTATTTATATGTTACATTTTCAATTTCAATTTACCCTACCATGCCTAAAGAAATTTTACTTCAAATAATAGGAAAGTATATTACAGCAGAGCTTCTTTAAGTCGAACCTTGATAAATCGAAAACCTCTAAAACTCAAAAAAATGTTTTGTTCTCTTTCGTTCAAGCCCCAAAACTTCCATTACTCAAAATCTCAACCCTCTATATAGATCGAAATAATCAGTGAGTCCCTACAAGCCATTTCAGTACATATTTTCCCTCCATAACACGAAAAAATAAATTGGACCAGTCGAATAATTCCCTTCAAAACCCGCCTAACTCGAAATACTTTATAATTCGAAAACTCTATAACTCGAATTTTTTAGCGTCTCCATTAAAGTTCGACTTACAGAGGTTCTACTGTATTTAATATTTCGTTTGATTAACCGAGCCAAGCAGGGCCGTACCTAGGATTTTTGTAAGAGGGGGGTTTTAATAAGTTATAAGTATACCATCAGATAACATATGATGGTATTACTGATAACTGAATTATCTAAATGTCGCTATAGTAGTTTGAACTTTGAACATACAAACTGACAGAGCCAGTGTAAATATACGTAATTGTTGGCATACTTTCTCACTTGCATCTTTTATTAGAAAAATTATATATAGCTTTGGAGTTTCATGGGGGGGGGGGTTAACCCCTCTAACCTCCCCCCTGGGTACGGCCCTGGAGCCAGGTACCCGATTCCTTAAGGATCGAGGTTATTGTTATTATTTCATTGTGGTATTAAAACGTTGTTCTGAACGGAAGAATACATCAATATATAACAACCTGAAGAATGAAGATATGCACACATTTGTGACATACTTTCACTTTTAATATTGTACACAATCAGATGATCGGTCCCTGCGGTAGATTTATATGCAGTAACCGCGAGTCGCCCTCGGGGCACGTCTTCATTTTTTTATAATTTCATCTCACTTATATACGCGGGCCAACCAACAATTGAACAAAGCGACCGGTCCAGTTTTTTAACTATACCAAAATTAACACTCTCCAACTTATATGAAATACGTGTTTCTCTTTTGTTCCAATTGTGTTTAAAATACGTTTTTTGAAGATCTGTTACTCGTGGGTAGTTACGGGCATGCATAGCCTCAGGAACCAATCCTCTGACGTTAGTTCCGTATTTTTCCTTTGAACGGATCTTAGCATGTCGATAGGGGAGCGGGGGGCTAGTTGTAACAATTTTTTGTTTCTTGGCTATGGAAGCTTATTTGTTGGGTACCTATTTAGGAAATGCAGGAGTACTGTTCGAATGGTCTATTATTCAACTATCAAAGTAAACAAATGCTAAATGTATTTGAATAAATCAACAAGTGCTGAACAATTTGAAATCAACAATAATCAATTTTGTACAAACAAAAAAAAGTCCATTACCTAGTCTTATCGGAGCGCCTGCACAACACCGCCTCCTGTGCCGTCTAGCGGGATACTGATCGCGCTCATATAATAGAATAGGTATTAAATAGTAGGTTAAGTTGAAAAACAAATGAATATTCTTTTATTAACTAGGTAAAAAATGCTTGTTACTACTTGCCCCTGTTACCTACAACTAGCACCCCGCTCCCCTACTCTGGCTTATAGTTCGATTTCTATCTATCAGAGATCTATCATTCGTAAGTTCCAAATGTGTGAGACTTTCGCGGGTTATAGAAGTGGAACTTCTTATGTTCTAGCATTGGTTTACGATATTATTAGTTCCAGTTTAGGAAATGGTTATGTGGAATTTGTTACTGTGGCTAGAGAAAATGCTACGTAAACACACAGTATGTGCATGCGTGTAGATTGCGTATGAGAGAGTCGAAACGATTCTCCCACTCTTTTTTTTTTCAACTGCCGGTTGAAGTCGTAGAAGGGGAAGCGTTTCTCATTTCGTCTGATCCAGACCAATTAGTCCAATCGCGCCTAAAAAAGTTTGACTTAAAAAACGGCCACAGTATGAGTATTTGTTCGTTACCGAATCAATTCGGTGTTTTACACTATGAAGCATATTTACTATTTAAAAGAGAGAAAAACAAAGCACATTTCCATTTTTAACTGGCCCTTGTATGAGATTTTAGGACGTAATTGAGAAGTTATATATTATGATTGTTAAGTTAGTTATAAATTACGATCAAATCTTCGTCTAATTACACAACTCTGAATTTCCGTTGTAAACTTTTCCGCTAGGAAATACAAAACAAGCATACATAATCACATAAATCACTGACCACATTATACTAATATTATAAAGAGGTAAAGTTTGTATGTAGGAGGTAATCTCCGAAATTGCTCATCCAATTTCAAAATTTTTTTCACTGATATTTAGAATGAACCTTCAGTATGGACATAGGCTATATATTATCGCGTTAAAATAAAAGCACTTTTCGTGGAGACCAATTTTGCAGCGTAAGGCGACGAAAAAACGGTGGCAATCTACAAATTCAGGCGAAGCCGGATCGGGCCGCTAGTTCTATATTATATTTTGATACAAGCTTTTACAAAATTGTATATTTCGACTTTATACGTAGTGTTAGTAAATTAAAGACGCCATAGACAGGACTGAATCGAAATTAATCCGAACAATATTAAATTTCTTTGACAGGATAGCATAAAATATTCTAAAAATACGCAACGGATTTTTCTTTAGTTTGAGTGTAGATATGCATTTAGAATTAATGCGAAAATCTTTAATTCGGAAATATGATTGATTGTTTATGTTTACTTTGCTTGATTGATGGTCCACTTGACATTTTTACAACTTGAAAGGATACAAATTTTGTCTACGCATCAATTACTTGTCAGATAGTCAAGTAGATACCTACTTTATTTTCTTTTTTTATGAACTGAGAGTTCTCTGTTTGACAGCCCTAATTTATAGTTTACATGAGCGGTTTCCAAAATCGGTGGCGCAAGATTCGCCAGGGGCGCGCAGATTAATTGCAAATATCGTCGTTGTTTTGATAAAATCATGGTTTTACTTTTAAGAATAAACGCTCAAACATAATTACCAAATAATGGACATTTTATATTAATACTGATTTTTCTGCTAGCTCAGTAAAGAAATTATTTACAAATTGTTAATAAATTTTTTCAAAGGGGGGGGGGAGCGTTAGTTCACAAAGTTTGGAAACCGCTGGATTACACCATTGTAACTCTCTTCGGATTTCCCGTAGATATGTTTAAAGAGTTTTTCGTAACGGTCTTTTTCTGGGGTTTAGACTAAAGGCACTAAAGATAGTCATTATGATGTAGGCATCCGCTAATTACACCTAAATATATGAAAGGAAACCGTGACTAACTGACTGATCTATCAACGCAGCTCAAACCACTAGACGGATTAGGCTGAAAGGCACACAGATAGTTATTATGATGTGGGCATTCGCTAAGAATATATTTTTGAAAATTAGACACTAAAAGGGTGTAACGGGGGTTCAAAATTTGCATGGAGAAATCATATAAGGTAGATATGTATATCAATTCGAAAATGCGCAGGATTACCCCTGTCAACAAATAAATAAACGTGTTTCGTGCTTTTTCAAATACAACCTCTTAAGAGGATTGAAAGAGGTAAATAGTCTAAAAATCAATATGGATGTCATTTTCAAGGTTTGTCGGGACGTTGATTACTAGTGAATGTCATAAATTTTGAAATTAAAACACTTGAACAATAAAAAAAATTTAAAAAGTCATAATCTGTAAATATATAAGAAAAGAAACTGTGACTATATCTGACTGATCTATCAACATCAAACTTGGCGCGAGCAAAGCCGCGGGCAAAAGCTAGTTATATTATAAAGTGTCTGAAGACGTAATCATAATTCATTTAAATTCTATATTCAAAATCAAAATCCCTAAGCGTCGTCTTACAAAAAACTTATCTATTCTATCCTTATACATTTCTTGAATTTGATGATTTTCTAATGAGAATAAAATGAAATAGACGAAGTGAAAGGTTCGTAAGTTGAAATATTGTATTATAGAGTCGATATTTTCTCTTCAAGATATGTTATTTTTTTATAAACAGTATTCTAGCACATCATTACTGATGTAAAACTAATGTTAATGTGCAATACGGTTAATGCAATGATGACATTTTTTTATTGTTAATAAAAATCATGTTCTTTATACCAATTTATATGATAAAATATAGTAGGTACGCAGCCCCGTGAGACAGGACTGTAATAAAGTGGAGCCATAAGTTCGCACAGAGAAAACAGATTAGTCATTGGAAGTAAGAAATTGGTTACTGTTACCAATTTTTTTAATGCGTTATTTGACAACAGTTTTCTTAGTTGGCATAACCAAGTTTTTTGATTGCTTAAAATTTTGTACCAGTTACTAAAATGTTTTATTAAACTGAATAATATATTTTCTTACTGTTTAGTAATATTGTTCATACTGTCAATGAATACTTTATATATAGGTAATATTCAATTTAGTTATATTTAATAAATGAATTATGAAAAGTAAAAAATTATATTACTTTATTTTGTAAACTTTCATGCTAACGTTAAACAAAATTATTGTTTCTGCTTATCTAACTCACTTACAATAATAGTTAAATTATTTTTAGCTAGTACTGACGGCATATGCTATACTAATAAAAAGCATTGTTACTTCATTATAAAATAATTAATACGGCGTGTTAATAATATTAGTTAAAATGAAAAAAGTGGTTTTTAATAAGCAACTAAAAATATTAGTTGAAAGTTAAGGATGTTTTTTCAGCTGCCTTAAATACACGAATAAATTGAACAAAAGTCCATTTAAAAATTCAACCATTGAAATTCAGTGCTGTAGCCCATAAGTAGTATTCAATTTAAAACTTCACTGCTTTTCCGTGGCTGAATTTTTGTGTGAACTTTCGTTTAATTTACCACTCTATTTAAGACAGCTGAAAAAGAAATATAAAAAAGAAATATATAAGTACAGCTTGCAATAATAATAATTTATTTGAAAAGAAATTATAGTCACAAAATAATATTACATATTACGTATGTTTTACATATATAAATTAAAAAATGAAAAGAAACGTTAACATATTTAGGAACTTTGAAGTTCTTCTTAGCGTAAGAATTAATAAAACACAGGGTAATTGATGATATAGTTTTGCATTTAACCGCTAATATTTCGGGAGATTTACTGTCAATTTCAGAGCTTTTTTTTGACAAAAGTAACTACAAATTTTGTACCAAATTATACTATTTACAGTCGAACTATCAAGTTTTGTATTCATAGAGCTCTGACGATGAGATTAAATCTATCGAAACATTAGTAGTTAAATGCAAAACTATAGATATACCATCAATAACTCTGTGTTTTATTAATCCTTATGTTAAGAAAAACTTATCTTACTACAAAAATTTATAGACATATTGACAAATATGATTCTTTATAAGTTCACAGAATAATCATAACACACGAAATAATAATAAACTTCTACAGCCAAAAATTAATTTGTCGCTTTATTATAATAGTATGGAACCTACTGCTTTGCAACTTTTCAACAAATTATCCGATGATTTTGCCATGTTGCCTTCAATAAAATTTAAATGTAAACTAAAACAGTACCTTTCTGAACTTTGCTTGTACTCTGTTGATGATTTTAAATTTTTAATATTAATTTTATTACTGTAACGACACCTTCTGTATCTAGCTTATGGTTAATAAATTTGATTGATTGATTGATTTTAAAAAGTTAACATTGTTACTTAATTATTTTAGATAAAAACAATGTAATAACATTATATTAATTTTAAAGTGTAAAACACACGATTTTTAACTTTTATGAACATTATAGACTATAGAATACAAATTATTGGCTACAATAAAATTGACGCCTAATTCTCATGGAATTATACATAATTATACATATTTTTTACCTTCTCGTTTAATATATTTTCCATATTGGTTTGTCCATTAAATAAAAGATTATACTTTTAAATAAACTGAAAAATGCCATAAACTTTCTCCAATTTTTGGAATGAACTCCTTTATTAATTCATCATTTAATTGTTTGAACTCGTTCATATCCACAGCTTTTTCTAAAATAAAAAAAAATAAAATAAAAAAAAATAATGAACTAAGATCTCGACATATTTAACGACCGACACACACGTATTACTTTTTGTATAGAAAACACGCAATTTTGGAAACCAAATCATGATTTGACAATTATTCAGCTTCTTGAAATTTTTTGTGATAGGTACATCACTTGTGAATGTCAGTGAAGAATGTGCGACCTATTGGTAGCTACAGTTTACATATGACGATCTTCAAGTGACTTAATCGCAAAATTGTATGACAAAAAGTAGCATGCATAACTAAAAAATCTTTTTCTTTTTTCTAATCGGAATTTCTATTTTTTTAAATAAAATCAGGGTCAAGTCCTCTGCAAAAGTTTAGGAACGATTCATCAATCATCATTGCAAACAAACAAGAAAACACTATATATACTTTATGGTCATTATATAGATAATAATTTTTATAAAAAATTTACTACACACGGAAATTTTACTAAACTCATAAAGAATTACTAATTTTCTTTGTAGATTAATATATTAAAAATGCAAGACATCTATAAGCAAATTTTACTAGTAGAGTAAACTTTTCAAAGTATGTTCACTGAAATAGTTTTCATTACTTACCTTCAAAAATTGGCGACAAATGTGGAAGGTTCCATTCATTTAGAAGATCTGTCACAGATTGTGCTACGTTTTCCAAATTAATATTGAACCGGCGGCAATTAGGTATTCGCAAACACAAAAATGTGGACACTTTATTTTTGCACATTTATAGAATAGTTATGTATACCTATAAATATTTTATCCACAAACTTATTACCAATTACTTAAATATTTTAAACCAACTCGAAGTTTTGATGAAGAAATATTGCAATTGCAAAGCGTCGCAGGTTACACAATTTGAAGATTTGAATCCGTTTTGCACAATGGCTTACATTGATCTGATGTGTGGACACTGGACACACAAGTTGCAACCCGCATAGACACAATAAGTAACTGCTTCATCAAGACTTATGAAAGTCCTTTGTGTAAAATAACTAAAGATTTTAGTTATAAATCTTTAATTAACGTCTGAATAGAACTCTTCAAGTAAATAAAATTGTCGACCAATTTTTCTCAGACCATACGATATATTGACAAAAATGATAAAAATACAAATCAATATAACAAAAGATGACGTTTCGATCCGGATTTGGATTTTCTTCAGAAAAATCTAAAAATATAAAAATTAATTAGTATTAAATTATTAGTTATTTATTTACACGAATGATGGAAGTTTGAAAGAATCAAACAAATTAATGAAAAATTAATAACAAACAATTTTTTAATACGTAGTCATGGATATCAAAGTACCCATAAAGAAAAAGTTATTTAAAAACAAAAATTTATTTCAAAATAATATCATAAATTTTACTTAAATTTTCGGTATCTAATTGAGCATTAAGAGAGTTTTGGTTAGATTTTATGTATAACATTTCCGAAATACTTCTTTTAAAATAATTACTTTCATTATCTAAAATTTTAACATTATTCCAATTAATTTTGTGGTCATAGTCAATTTTATGCTTAGTAACGACATTATGCTTATCAGGGTTTAATTTTAGATTGCTACGATGTTCTCTGATTCGCGTTTTAAGCGCTCTTTTTGTTTGCCCAATATAATTCATATCACAATCTTCACAACTAATTTTGTAAACAACATTATGTTTTTGTAATTTGTTTAGTTTATCTTTTCCCTTTTTAATAATTTTGTCTAGTTTGTTATTAACATTATAAACTGTTTTTATATTTAAATTTTTAAGAAATGAATTAAATTTCTGAGAAATATTTTTGTAAAAAGGAATCATAATAAAGGGACAATCAACATTATTAATATTGTTTTGTGGATTATGGTTTCTTGTTAATTTATTAATTCTAATTTTGAAAAATTTATTAATAAATTTAAGAGGATAAGAATTAGCGAGAAGGATTTGCCGTACTAAATTAAAATTGTTTAAATGGAATTTTGGTTTAGATAATAAAATTGATTTATCAATAAGATTATAAACCATAGCTATTTTTTGACTTATTGGGTGATTAGAATAAAAATTTAAAACTCTACCAGAACTAGTTGGTTTATTATACCAGTTAAATTCAACATTACCGTTATTATTAATAATTAGTGTATCTAGAAAACTAATTTGATTATTATTTTCAATTTCATGTGTGAATTTAATTTTGGGGTGAAAATTATTAAATATAGAAGTCATATAGTTTATTTTATCTTTAGGAATAATGCAAAAAATATCGTCAACATATCTATGATATGTAATAGGTAAAAAATTAAGATTACCAAAACATTGCTTTTCTAAATCTCTCATAACAAATTCAGCAAAAATTGGAGATAATGGAGAACCCATAGGAGTACCGTCAATTTGTTGATAGCATTTATTATCAAATAAAAAATATGTTACATCATTATTCACAAATATACCAAATGAACTTATTATTAACAGTATTAAATCGCGTTGGAATATTATAAGCCCACATTGTAACATTCCGTGGAATGAATTAACCATAGCCATTAATTTAATTTTAAATTCCACATATTTTTTATTTGATAATAAATGCTATCAACAAATTGACGGTACTCCTATGGGTTCTCCATTATCTCCAATTTTTGCTGAATTTGTTATGAGAGATTTAGAAAAGCAATGTTTTGGTAATCTTAATTTTTTACCTATTACATATCATAGATATGTTGACGATATTTTTTGCATTATTCCTAAAGATAAAATAAACTATATGACTTCTATATTTAATAATTTTCACCCCAAAATTAAATTCACACATGAAATTGAAAATAATAATCAAATTAGTTTTCTAGATACACTAATTATTAATAATAACGGTAATGTTGAATTTAACTGGTATAATAAACCAACTAGTTCTGGTAGAGTTTTAAATTTTTATTATAATCACCCAATAAGTCAAAAAATAGCTATGGTTTATAATCTTATTGATAAATCAATTTTATTATCTAAACCAAAATTCCATTTAAACAATTTTAATTTAGTACGGCAAATCCTTCTCGCTAATTCTTATCCTCTTAAATTTATTAATAAATTTTTCAAAATTAGAATTAATAAATTAACAAGAAACCATAATCCACAAAACAATATTAATAATGTTGATTGTCCCTTTATTATGATTCCTTTTTACAAAAATATTTCTCAGAAATTTAATTCATTTCTTAAAAATTTAAATATAAAAACAGTTTATAATGTTAATAACAAACTAGACAAAATTATTAAAAAGGGAAAAGATAAACTAAACAAATTACAAAAACATAATGTTGTTTACAAAATTAGTTGTGAAGATTGTGATATGAATTATATTGGGCAAACAAAAAGAGCGCTTAAAACGCGAATCAGAGAACATCGTAGCAATCTAAAATTAAACCCTGATAAGCATAATGTCGTTACTAAGCATAAAATTGACTATGACCACAAAATTAATTGGAATAATGTTAAAATTTTAGATAATGAAAGTAATTATTTTAAAAGAAGTATTTCGGAAATGTTATACATAAAATCTAACCAAAAAACTCTCTTAATGCTCAATTAGATACCGAAAATTTAAGTAAAATTTATGATATTATTTTGAAATAAATTTTTGTTTTTAAATAACTTTTTCTTTATGGGTACTTTGATATCCATGACTACGTATTAAAAAATTGTTTGTTATTAATTTTTCATTAATTTGTTTGATTCTTTCAAACTTCCATCATTCGTGTAAATAAATAACTAATAATTTAATACTAATTAATTTTTATATTTTTAGATTTTTCTGAAGAAGATCCAAATCCGGATCGAAACGTCATCTTTTGTTATATTGATTTGTATTTTTATCATTTTTGTCAATATATCGTATGGTCTGAGAAAAATTGGTCGACAATTTTATTTACTTGAAAATAATTTTAGTTATAAGTTTATTTCAATAATAAATTATAACACTGTATGAAATTTTCTGCATATAGACTCATATAGTATTCTGTTAGTACAGCAAAATATAACTTTTGAAAGTTACTACTTTGGTTTATTTATTATGATAAAAATAATATTTACCAGTATCGCTGTTATTTTCTAAATCAACAAAAAAAAAACAAGTCTTGATACCAAATTTTATTTATTCCCACTGCCAATAAAATTGGTTAGGGGAACCAAAGCCTATTTCTTCTTATTACTAATATTTTTTGTTGGAGTGAAAATAAGTAACGCGATTTGTTTTTCTAACCAATATTTCTTTTAATAGTACTAAGAAATAAATAACTAAAAAAATTGTCCAATAGTACCAATGTCACTTTATTAAAATAACTAATAACGTTGTTGTTAGACATTTAAAACCAATACTTTTCTCTAAATTTATAAAAATATTTGTACCTCTCACGAAAAAAAAAGTTATTAAAAAATATTAGTTACATGGTACAATTCATTTTTCTCTGTGCGACAATAGGAAGCGAAATGTCTTTCGAGAACCGAACGTTCTGCAAGTTATAAATAAATTGAAAATAATATAGAAGATTAAAAAATTATATAATATAGCAAAATTAAATTACCACGGGAAAAAGCTATCTAAAGAGCCATTCACACGTTGCTGAATTTCGAGCTTGAAGTCTTGCAGGCAGCTTTGCAGGCTACGCTGCTTAATTGTGACGTCACTGACGGCTTCGCTGGTTGCTCGGTTGCAGTGTTTTCGTGACAGGTTCAGTGCTATTTTTCATGCAGCGCTGCCTGCTAGTTTAAGAATTTGACCAATTATATAGAGTCATATTTTATCACGTGATATCATCTGACATTCATTTACATATGGTGCTGTTTGAAAAAAGTTTCAAGTGAACAACGATGGAGCCAAAAGTAGTTAAATCAAAATATAAATGGACTCGACAAGAAATAAGTGCTTTAATTGCAGACGTGTACAAGAATGAACCTTCTTTGAACACCGTTTCTTCTTGCATAACCATTACATCCATATTTAAATTTTAAATATAACTGTCAAACTAGCAAACGAGCAAGCTTCGTGTGAAGCGAAACCAGTAGCGCTCAACCACCAAGCAGGATACGATTCATGGTAGCCTGCAAGACTTTAAGCAAGCGAGCAAGCTCGAAATCCAGCAACATGTGAAGGGGCCTTAACATTAAAGTGTGTTTGGTATGATGCCCCAGTTTAAAAAGTACTGGCACTATTGCGTTTGTTATATAAAAGCGTAACCATGAATTACACCTAACGAACACTTTTTAGTGTGAATTTCACTAAGTTATCTACACTACACTAATATACCAAACACAAAACACACAGATTGTTTCATTTCAGTCGCGCAGCTAATACCTACATAAAATATACTAAACTTTATGAAAAAAAACAAAACTTTTCAAAGTGATGCAAATAATTGTTAGCTAACGGTGATTTTGCAATAATCAATTAAAGTGAAAAAAATGCTGATAACGTACTTTGAGGTTTCCTACTTTATCTTGCATTGAAGTCTCCATATATGTATTACTGCATTATTTGTAATAATTTGTGGTGCAAGCTCTAGAGACTAGAATCGTTATAATTTTGATTTGACGTAAATAAATAATTAGTTCGTACAAAATAATAATGAAATCGGTTTAGTCCCAAATTAATTAAAAAATAAATAAATGTAAAAAGTAACACAAACTTGTTATTTTTGCCACGTTATTATTTTAGAACGTAATATTATTTGACAGTTTCTTTTCATAGTTACTATTTTTACTGTATTCAATTACGAAGTTTGAATACCTTGTAATTTTTAGTTTTTTTTTTAGATCTTTCGTATCTCAAGTGATATCAATAAAATGCCATTACGGTTTTTTTTCTTAAACTGAAAATGCAATCTTAATGCATCGAGAAATGGATATTTAAAAGACATCCGTGAAAGTGCACTTGCATGAAACAATAAAAGTGAAATTCGCAAGTATATATTAAAGTGATAAAAATATCTGATCAATTAAAAATAAGAGGAACGCCGCAACAGCTCAAGGTTGTAATTAATAATAACATATTGTATGACTTCATCCCATTAACATATTTTAGATATGGGTACATTATTCAGAGAGACATTTTTGCCCGAACATTTTTGTTTGTTTCTTTTTTTTTAATTTTGAGAACACATATACTACTAAACCGCAACGGCACGTCCAGTCAGTGGCGGCGTTAAAGGGGGGGGGGGTCCGCTCCGGGTGCCAAGCACCAAGGGGCGACAGCGACAACGACAACTCACTCGCACACAAAAAATGTGAGGAATTGGACATTTCGATTGAAGAAAGTAGAGGAAGGAAGAAATTTCGAAAACGTTTGCCAGGAAAAAATCCCGAGATACTGGACTAACATTGCTAGAGGAGCTGCAGAGAGCTATGTTATAATGTTTTGATAGATTTTACTAAGAACTAGACCAGTGGTTCCCAAACTTTTTTGGCCCACGGGCCCCTTTTCATAGTCAAAACTTGCCCACGGATCCATTTCATAGTCAAAACTTTCCCACGAACCCTGGGTAAAAAACTACATAAATGCATAATAGAATAATTAAAAATTTAACTTTGATGTCTTGAATAAATGCTGACGTAAAAATAAAATATAAATAAATCATTTTGTTGAAGAAGTATTAATTATTGAAATTATAACTTTTGTTTTAAAATACAAAATAAATTAATGACTTGAGTGAATCTGATAGGATGTTATGAGTGTATGTATGTCTGGCTCAATGTTTGTAAGTATAGCAACCGCATATCCCCACGAGTACTAATTTCTAATAGCGGTTTCTTTTTTCTTTGAGTTAATAAAAATATCTGACATTTTTTTAATTTTATATTAAACCTTACGCGGACTCCCTGACGTTGTTCAGAGACCCCAAAATCGATTTTAATTTTCCAAGCGCCCCCTGAGTGATCCCAGGGACCTCTTGGGGTCCGTAGGGACCACTTTGGGAACCACTGAACTAGACCATCGTTACAGGGCAATGAATGATATTCTTGTAACATTTAGTGTTGTTCAGCCTAAAACTCGGCGAACATCACCAGAAGTAGATCTTCGTGGAATAGTTTCAAATCTGACAAAAATCTACGGTAAATTTTCTGCAGAGGGTATCGTTTTGGAGATGACTGAGGCGTCATTCGGAAGCTGCCAGCATGTCTTCCCAAGAAGCGGGTCAATGGATTACATTGGAGCTTCTCAGATTCATCGTAAAATGGGGCTATTCTGTGTCTGTTACGAGTCTAGCACTGTGCCTAAGATTTTTTTTAACTATTTGTGTTTTGGTGGCTTCATGTGAAAGAAACTTTTCAAAATTAAAGTTGATAAAATCTTACTTAAGGTCCACGAGGAGCCAGGCGCGACTAACCAATCTTCCCATTTCATCTATTGGAAAGGAGAGGAACGTTAATTTTGATAGTATGATAGAATATTTTAGCGAAATAAAGTTCCGTAAGCACGTTTAGTATTTGTTGTTTTATTTTGGGTGGTGCTCAATAGAAAACCGCTCTGGGTGCCGACCAGCGTTGCCAGTTTTTTTTTGCCAAGTCGGGATTTTGGAACTATTTGAGTGAAAACAGCGAGATTCTTTCGTCGAAAGCGGAACATAGTAAAAAAACGTATATAATCAGAAGTTTTCAAATATTTATCTTTTTATTTTAATTAAAATTACGTTTACGTGACAATAGACAGCAAAAATAGCCATAGAAAATGTATAGTTTAATAAAAATATAATAAATTAAATTAAATTTACCCTATCGTTAAATAGTTGAGTCTTATTCGTCTTCAGAATAAAAAAAAAAAAACAGAAATCAAAATCAAAAAAGTTTTATTAATTAGAAAAATATGGCGTTTCAAACAATAGTCTGTGGAGTGCTTTCTCAGCACGCTGCGCGCACGGTCGAGTTATCCCCGAAAGCGGGACATTTAATTTTGATTTAAAAATCGGGATGTCCCGCCAAAATCTGGACGTCTGGCAACGCTGGTGCCGCCCCACGCTACGTCCAGTAGTATAAATCGATGAAATCAATCATCATGCATTTAGGTATCTATATATGCGGGTCTTTCTAGCTAATTTATTTATACTGGATTCTGACAACATCTTTTCATTGTTAAATTTTTTACAATGAGGAATCACAAAAATAACTAAAACTTTGCTGACGTATATTTAGAAAATAGAAATTCTGTACCTACTTAAATCTCACGATAAAAAGTAAAAACAAAAATGGTGAATTTACACACGCTTGCAGATATAATTCTAGTTTTAAACTACTCTTATTATAGGTATGTGTCAGTGCAGTATATGAATGTTTACATTTCATCTAATTAACCTAGTTGTTTTGTGAGATTTAGAGGGGCGAACAATGAACGCGTCGAGTATCTCGCGTTCAGTAAGAACTACACATCGCATGTCATTTGTTTGTAAAAAAAAACTGTAAAAGAACACCAGGACCGCGTGTTATGTAGATGGACATTAATGTTCGATCTGATTTGAGTGAACATGACCATGCGTTGAGTTGAGCTTTTTAGGGTTCCGAGCCACATTAAAAAAAATCCATGAGTCAATAGGGCGACGGGACCATGTCAACTTCAAAAATGTTGGCATTTGATTATAATAAAGAAAATAAAATGTCTGATATCGTGTGAAACTTTCTTGAAAAAATAAATAGAATAATAAGCCGTTATGAAAAGTATACCATTATTATATAAAAAACACCGTTATAGCATATATCTCTTCTGCGCATGCGCCGATTTTCCCCAAAAACAATAGGGCTCTTCATATTTGCATACCAAACACCCTCCCAAAATTTGGTTTCAATCCGATCATCCGCGGTTGACCTGTACCGTGTTCACAGACTAACAGACGCACAGACTTTTCCCAAAAATATTTTTTTTTGATTCGGGTGACCTCTAAACCCGAAAATATTGTAAAATTATAAATAAAGTTTCTTGACTTAAATTAGTACTATTTCCCACTTATGGTGTTGGAATGGTAAAACGGAACTATTATAGGATCACTTTGTAGTTCGCCTGTCTGTGTCAAAACACTCCCATTTACAAAATGAATTTTTTTGAGTTGTATTTTTGTTGTCAAATCGTATACGTAATAAAACAATAAACTAAAACACAACACAGGAATCCAATAAATATTTTTATAAAGTAATCTTTAAAGAAAATAATAATTTCAATTTTAATTAGGTACAACCTAATTTTATTCTCGCTATACCTATATCCAAATGAAAACAACTTTACAGCACCTACGAGTTAGTGTTAGAATCCAGTTAGTTTAGAACGACGATTCTTTTTATTGAAAACAACTTAAAATCAATTGGTTCATGATTACAAAACTCAAAAAACTGTTCTTCACACTTATTAACTGAGTGGTTCTTTAACAAGGCATTGCAACTTCCTTCATTTTATTTTTGCTAATTACAATTTCTAACATGCAATGCTAATTTATTTCATTTTCTGCGCTTGCTTTCTTTTTCAAACCAAGACGGTATTTAATACACACAGATGGAGAGATTCTCTTAACTTATTTGTATTTTCCTAATATTCAGTTGATTTTTGAGTTTCAATTTTCAAACAGTATTTATTTTTAACGTATATTAGCATTGGCTTAGCAAGAGAAGGGGCCACTCTAGAAAATTGTTCCCGTAGGTACAAACAAGATAAATCTACTATAATCTACATATTTCTTTGTCGTGAAATTTCTTCAGAAAGTCGTGTTGATCGATTTCGCTTCTATTAACAGTTTTCAAATTAGGTATAAGTGGCGGCTGGTATAATGGTAGGCAGCGTTGAAAATTTGCCCCACCCCCTAGGATAAAATCGTTGCTACGCCTAAGTATATTAGTGTTTAGCAATGTTTTTTATGTATGCTAACATCCGTTACTTGACTGAAATTATTAATTCTTAAAAGTGGTATAGTTTAAGATCTTTGCCTGACGAAGCCACTGTGTTGCGGAAAAGAACTGTTATCAAATAAAATCCTTAAATGCAAATAATTTTGTATCGCAAATTTTAATTTTAGTCTCCTTAAATATTTGATACATTTTACCGATAAGTTGAGTAAAAACTCTTGTTGTTGTGAACTTCAAATTAAAAACCTCAAATCCTACCG
The DNA here is from genome assembly GCA_963575645.1 of Xanthostigma xanthostigma. Lineage (NCBI taxonomy): Eukaryota > Metazoa > Arthropoda > Insecta > Raphidioptera > Raphidiidae > Xanthostigma > Xanthostigma xanthostigma. The sequence goes on from OY754468.1 coordinate 24,275,339, forward strand.
ATAAATAGTCAAACCTGAGTGATTGAGAACTGGGTAAGCGAGAAAACTCTCTAAGTGAAAATAATTGCCGGTGCCGTCTTTTGTAATCCTTTAAAATCTCTATAAGTGAGGAACAGAAACCTCTATAAGTCATAAGATAAAGACGTTCGTCACTCATGGACCTCTATAACTGAGAGTACTACTGTACGAATTTTAAAAGAAGACTGGTCTATGGAATGTACAATGACCTTATTGCAGAAGAGCGCACATGCATTTTATATTAGTAAAAGATATTTATCTTGGAACCGCTTCAAGGCAATAAGGGACACAATGGTACACATCAGCGTCTTATCGCCCTTTCCCCACCGGTCTTCTTTATCCGAGCGCACTGTACTTGCCTGGACCCTCTATAAGCGATAGTGGAACGTATTGATAGTTCTATGAAATTTAAGAATAAGTCATAAATAGCTGAACTAACTAACATTGTTTTTTATAGTTTTACTAGCGGCCCGGTTCGGCTTCGCTCGAATTTGTAGATTTCCACTGTTGCAAAGTTGGTCTCCATGAAAAGCGTTTTTATTTTAACGCGATAATATATATATATTTGAGCACTCCGGCTGCGCCGTCGTGCTCGATACCTTAACCTCAGCAACACGTGGTGGTTATGCTATTGAATTGTAGCTTATATGAAACGTTGCGCCATCTATTGAATATTCACTCAATCCAGTCAACAGATAATTATGACTGTCAAGGAATAGACAAATAATTTGCAATAAAATAATATTGCGACTATAAATTGAAATGTAAGCTATCCTATCTTTCAAGTTGGGTCGAATTGCACACGGTGTGCAAATCAAATTTAAAATCGGTTCAGTAGTTTAGGAGTTCATCGCGGACAAACATGTGACACGTAATTTTTATATATAAAGATAGACCTCTATAAGTAAGAAAAGCCACTCCTGTACCTCTATAAGCGAAAAAGAGATCACGGTCCCTTAAACTCTCACTTATCCTGGTTCGACTGTATTTTATAAGTGTAAAAGTGGACCGTTCGGCGATCTGCACTTACCTCCGTTTTTACTAAGCGTGATTTGTTTTCCTTCCGACAAACTGTCCCGGACCTGGTAATACCTCATTCCGGAAGTGAAGATCGTGCCGGGCGTGACGTGACGCATGACGAATTCACGTGCCGACATTTTGTCTGTGACCATGCGCGTTAGGTCCTCGCCGGCCAGCTGTGCGAACGCCTTATCCGTCGGCGCGAAGAGAGTGAACGTCTTTGTGCCTGCGGATGAAAATCAGTGAAAGAAGTATGTAAATTATATTCGTAATTTAGGAATTTACATTATATTATACTTTCTCTCGAGTAACCTATGACTACCTACTCCGGACAATTCCATTGTCGAATATCCGTTAACTCCACCTTGCAGACAAATTACGTGTTTATTATTGTACACTCTTTATCTATGCTACGTTATAATAATATAGCCTTTTCAAAATTATTATGTGTAACAAAAAAATTAAAATGTGCTAAAATATTCTTACACGTATCTGGTATACATATTCTGCATTTAAAAGAAACTCATAAAATCAGTGCCGGATTAAGACTCCTTGATGCCCTAAGCATTTCTTGCCTATGGGCCCACATCTCTAATAGCAGTCTATAAAAAGTCTAATGTTATCTGTCTTTGTCATGCTAAGTCTATATTTTTTTTTCAAATTGTGAATGTCATAAGCTTAAAATTGATAGAAGAAAGTTAAAAAGCATGAACTTTAGGAAAGAAATTGAATTTTACAATCCATGTTCTCATTGAAAATTTGACTGTCTATAAAATCGGTCCTTAGGCATTTTTCAGACAGTTAATTGAAAACTGTTGAGTTAAAACAAAAATCGTTTTCATTTTCAAAAATAAATTACAAAAAAATCTCCTTAAGTCGAACCTCGATAAATCGAAAACCTCGAAAACTCGAAAAAATGTTTTGTTCCCTTCCCTTCAAGCCCCAAACCTTCCATTACTCGAAATCTCAACCCTCTAATAGGTCGAAATTGGTCGAAATAATCATTGAGTCCCTACAAGCCATTTCGATACATATTTTCCCTCTGTAACTCGTAAAAATAAATTGGACCTCTGTATTTCGAACATGGTAACTCAAAATTAGTTAGAATGAATCTTAACCTCTACAACTCTATAACTCGATTTTTTTGGCATCTCTTTTGAAGTTCGACTTACATGGGTTCTACTGTAATATTCATTTCTTACTTCTATACTTCTAAAGACAGTTTTATATCAGTAGATCGAATTTTTGAGAACAAAAATAAAAAAAATTGTTGACACGATCTGGTGAGGTACTTTTCATTTCTGAGTTGTGATTTTTGGTGCCCCCTGAGACGTGATGCCCTAAGCAATTGCTTATTTTGCTTATAGGTTAATCCGGTACTGCATAAAATGAGTTCGTAGCTTCGTTCAGAATTAACCAAATGGCTCGATAAAGCAAAAAAATTATAGGCCAATTATTTAAACATTTTTTGTTGTTTTCAATGGAGATGGTTTTTCGAAAAAAAATAGTTAACAATAGCGTCACTTTTTTAAAAATAAATTTAAAAACGTCTTTTCAACGGAACTTTATTCTTTCAAGTGTTCAGATGACACCATAATTTATTCAAATTTTTAAATTATTACTTAATACTTTTAAAAAATTATTTTATGTGTTGTACTCTCTCAACAGGGCTGTGCACTCGATCTGTAACGACCGCGCGAAACCCTATACACATGAAAAGCAGCAATTTTATAGTGAGGTGTACAAAAATTTAATTTATAAATAAGATAGGTAGATATTGTAGTACACCTACTTGCTAGATATAGGTAAGTGCAGCTATAAGTTACTTCTAGTATAAGAGCCAGTGATCGGCTACCAGTATGTATTTGACCAGACATGAATTTTTACACAGTGAGTCTCCTATACCTACCATACATGGAATGGGGACTCACTAAGTCCGGAGTGGCCGCCACGGCCCGTACTCAGGTGCGACAGGTACAAAATTTGACAAATTTTCAAAGTATTTGACCACGTCTGCCACTTGGAAATTTAATAATATATTATTATTGCTATTGAAAAATAACAATGGCAGACCATTATCGCGCGACAATCATCGTGGAAGACAATTTTTTAAGTACTAAAAAATATGAAATTTTGAAAGGTATATTTTTCATCACGGATTATTATTCTATTTATTATTTCAAGCAAGTTTCGTAAATAAAATTTTTTTCTAAACTTTATAGTTCCGGAAATATTTAGAAAATTAAAAAAAAATCAGCTGCTCTTTTGTCTTGTAGATCTGTCAGAAATAAACTAGTTAAGCATGCTTTGATTAATTTTTACATGACGTGGAACATATTATGTAGGTGACCAAGACGACGAATAGCAAATATCATATTGAATACTAGCCATTACCCGCGTCACCTCACGCGATATCAGAAATGTTATTTTCTTTATTTTACTATATCAAATGTCAATATTTTTGAAGTTGTAATGGTCCCGTCGCCCAATTGGTTGGAATTTTTGTTAGCAAAAATTTGGTAACAAAATTAAAAAGTGTCAAGTGAGAATATAAATATTGTTTATAGGTATAGGCATAAATAATTTTTTATATTCTCTTGACATTTTTTATTTTTGTTTTGGAACAAATAAAAAATTCCAACCAATTGGGCGACGGGACCATTCCAACTTCAAAAATATTGACATTTGATATAGTAAAATAAAGAAAATAACATTTCTGATATCGCGTGAGGTGACGCGGGTAATGGCTAGTATTCAATATGATATTTGCTATTCGTCGTCTTGGTCACCTACATAATATGTTCCACGTCATGTAAAAATTAATCAAAGCATGCTTAACTATTTTATTTCTGACAGATCTACAAGACAAAAGAGCAGCTGATTTTTTTTTAATTTTCTAAATATTTCCGGAACTATAAAGTTTAGAAAAAAATTTTATTTACGAAACTTGCTTGAAATAATAAATAGAATAATAATCCGTGATGAAAAATATACCTTTCAAAATTTCATATTTTTTAGTACTTAAAAAATTGTCTTCCACGATGATTGTCGCGCGATAATGGTCTGCCATTGTTATTTTTCAATAGCAATAATAATATATTATTAAATTTCCAAATGGCAGACGTGGTCAAATACTTTGAAAATTTGTCAAATTTTGTACCTGTCGCACCTGAGTACGGGCCGTGGCGGCCACTCCGGACTTAGTGAGTCCCCATTCCATGTATGGTAGGTATAGGAGACTCACTGTGTAAAAATTCATGTCTGGTCAAATACATACTGGTAGCCGATCACTGGCTCTTATACTATTCGTATTAAATCGGCGGAAAAAACATATTAATAAAATACAGATATATGATTATATGCTCAATGGCCACGAAAACATCTTATAAATTATATTATATCAGTAGGTGGAAATTATAGCAATAGTGTAATTTAAGATTTACTGAAACCTGCTAGTGAGTAATGCTGGGTTTACGACTTCCAAATTTAAAAGTAGATAAAAAATAATTATCTTCATTTAGCACATTCTTAAATCTACATTTAAACTTGACGCAGTCGTATCAGAAACCGAGGCTGAATTTAGAATCCGGTGAAAGCATCGGCTTTGACTACCTCCGGCCACATTCGGCAGAAACTTAGGCTTCTGCCAAAATCAGGCCGAAAGTTTGCCGACATCGAATTTTTTTAATAGTTGAGTGTACTGTTGATTGCTGCTTTAATAAATAAATTACTTTTGAAATTGATACAATATATTGATATCAAAACAAGGCACTCTAGCACTGTCACTACAATTTAAAGATTGTTGCGTATAGAACTTGACTCGAGCGAAGCCGGGTTCGCAACTAGTCAATGCAACACAAGGGCGTAGATGAATTACCCCTCCAAATCATGATGATAATAAAAAAATAAAATTAAAAATAATACTAATTTCTGCCTAAAAAAATAAAATTTAGAAACACTTCTCAAAAAAAATTTTAAAATTGGTTTGGAGATTGATATTATACTTGGCACTTTCCTTTACATAGTATTCTCGTGTGATATTAATAAAACTTAAAAAAATTGATTTTTTTTTGCTCTACCCCCCCAGAAAAATAAAATATCTACGCCCTTGATGCAACAAGCCAGAACAAGCCGAGCGTTTTGTATACAAAAACATAACTGGTTTGAAATAATTCGATAATTTGATTACTGACATCGATAAGAAATTAAGGTATTGATTTAAGTGATACTTCAATTGTGTGAAAGTTTTAAAAAAGAGAAGTAAGTAATTCGTTCGTAAAAAATTGAATAATAATTATAATTTACCTTGCAACGTGTCAGCGAGACCGGAAACAAACAAGGCGCGCAATAAACTGGTGAAGCGTCTCTCTCTATCCGATTGTAGCGTCTGGATAATGTCGCCGACTGGAAGCGGGAACATGACCTTGTCAACTGCATGTGCAACTCCCTGCGGGATTTCTATGTTTTGTTTGTCTTCATCCACTTTCGCACCGTTTATTGTTGTTACCTGTATGAAGGAACGTTATTTAAGAATTTTTCAGCATAAAGAAAATATATCTGTTAGTTTTCAATTTATGAGATACATCTAAAATGTGATAAAATTAATCGCTGACATATTTAACCTTCCTTAAAAAGAAGAGTGTAATACAGTAGAATCCGGATAGTACGACTTCGTTTATAACGGGCAACCGATTTTAACGATGTAAATGCAACCTCAAGTTTGGTTTTCATAAAACATACTACGAAAGTATATCCGTTTAGTACGACTCCGGTTAAAGCGATCAACCGCTTTGAGCGAAGTAATTTATTAAAAATCGTCCGGTTAGAACGACGCGCGTCTCAAAACAATTCATAATTTCAAGGACAAATACTTCGCATTATCTTGCCGCCCTCACTACCTTCCTTCTCAGATGCACGTTATATTATTCCCGAGTAAATCACTTAGTATTTTGTCACCTTTTGATCAATCACTGCGTTAACTTTGTGCCAACGGACTTTCAATTGAAGAAGAAAGTATAATACAATGTTTAGAGCTGGTGAATCAAATGTGACTTTTGCGAAGGAATTAAGTGTGTTTCATTCAACAATCAAGAAAAATAAACACAAAGTAGCCCGTGAAAATTTTAGGCCGTTTTGTGCGTCGTCCGGTTAGTACGACGTAATATCGCCGGTCCCTTGACCGTCGCTCTAACCGGATTCTACTGTAATTAGTTTGAAGCAGTTGTCTGCTTCAAAACGAACCTTTTCCAATTTTTTTGTTTGAAAGCTGGGATTTGAGAATTAATAGTTTTGAGCCACTTATTTTCTGCTGTTTGACGCATTGATATAAGCTTGTTTTTTTAAATGTATATTTTTAAAATTCTTGTGGAATGTAAAATTAATTGTAGCTGATATTAAGTGCACTCCTATTGGTCGTAGCGTGATATTATATAGCCTATAGCCTTCCTCGATAAATAGACTATCCAAAAAAATTTTTTTTTAAATTCGAACCAGTAGTTCCTGAGATTAACGCGTTCAACCAAACAAACAAATAAACAAACACTTCAGCTTTATATATTAGTATAGATTTTAATTGAGAACTTCCTAAAAATTAATTCTCTGACAACGGCCACACGATATCTTAAATAAAATTAGCTACAGAATTACAAAAATAAATATTGAAAAAAACTGACTTTTTATAAAAAATTTCCAACTTTCATGCCAAACAAGTTAGACATTAAAGCATCATTAAACTGTGGGAAATTTTATTTAGTTATCGATAGTGACAAATCAAGTGGCTATTAATTTTACTTTCTACTATAACGCAGGTGCGTACTTAAGAATATTATTTTTACACCAAAGTATTTTCTTTTCCGTAAAACATTTAAGATTAAGGGCTGGAGAGGTATTTGTCTGTATACAAAAAAAAATTGTGTCTGGACGCATAAAAACAAATGGTATACTGCCTATACAAAACGGTGAAATTTATAACTTATTGTAAATTATTTTTAAGAGTGGCAGGGGCTAAGCTCTTCCACTTATAAAAATTTCGCAACATAAATGTAGTCTTTCAAAAAGACATTGATTCTAGCTCATATAGGTATTATATGCGTGACGTTAGAATTTTTATCGCTATATCTTTTCATATATCTATTAACTAACTATATGAATCATTGCCTATCTGCTCAATGTGCGGCGAGTGAACGCAACAAAGCGAATCGAAAATATATCTGCGTCTCTTTCTTCGATGTATTTCCCTGATTTCTCCGATGATAGGATTGGTTGATGTACTTGCATTCAATCTGAATAAAGTATCTCTGTTTCAAAAACTTTGACTTTTTCTAGATATGACGTTAACATGGGCGTACCCAGCATTTGGCCCAGGAGGGGGCAAATTAGAAATGTTTTAAGCCGGGTCCCCCATGCTTGTTTTGCCCTCCTGGATACGCCAGTGCTTACGGCGTAAAAAAGTATATGTTTGCACCCTAATAGTTCGATTGCGATTTTGTTCCTATGCTCAGTATAAAGAATAAAAGTGTATGTATCTTTTGAACAATAGTGTACTATGGTACAATACTATACTTACAGTTTGTAAGACACTCATAAATGATGCATCATTTATCTATATAGTATATCTGATTATTATTATAATGTTGCTCTTGACTTCTAAAATACCATGCATATATATTGTAAAAAATCGTGACCTTAGACAGCCAAGTGAAATCGGTAAATATTTTTACAACTGATCTATCATTTGTATGCAAATAACCTTATAATATTAGTAGATATCTTATATTGCAACAGACTACGATAAATAATATTCTATTTAGTGAAAGAAGCAAATATTTTGAATTAAATAAGTTTAAGAGCAACGATCGGACTTGGTCATTAGGAGTCCTTGAGCACGCAGGCCTAAACACCGCCTATGACAGACGGAAATAAGTGTTCCGTTTAGCCCGGAAAACTAAAAATATGTTAGTTTTACCAAATTTATAACCTGACACCTGTAGACGGGACTTTTACTTTACAAAAATGTAAAAAGAAAATTGAAAAATAATTATCAAAGAAATAAGTATACAAAACATTGATTTTTTTAAAAAGAGCTCTTAGTGCGATATTCTAGAGTTCTAGGGTATGGGTAGCGGATGAAAACACGAAAAGTACAATTTAGAATTTTTAACTGCTGTTGCACTTAATTTCTATTTTGTTGTAACAAATCAAAAAGAGCGTTGAAACTTGATGTTTAGCTCCAAATATATTTTTGTAAAATTATTAAATAAATTACTCGCTGTGCTTACGAGGCCCCCGTCAATGGCACTGATAACAGAGAAAATTAAACACAATTTATAAAATGTATCGTAAGCTGCACATCAAGATAATTCTTCCATCCAAAGTGCACAATGCGCATCTAAATATAGTAGAGCGTCGATTATCTCGTGCTTGATAACAATCGGTGGAGACTAATTTAATTATAAACCGCCTTCAATTGTTCATCGTATAACGCAAGGGTCGGAAACCTGCGGCTCTTTCGATGTAAAGTTGCGGCTCTCCAGTTCCATACGCAAAAATTAATTATTTTATTATAAAAACCCTTAAAAGTCGTGCAAAAATCGATCCATGATTGAGTATAATTGTCTATATCTTTCAGCCACTACCACTCGCGTCTCACCCGCACCGTCCCGCTCGAAAAATATATAATATTGAAACGAAAAGTAGTGGCTCTTTAAAAACTGGGAAATTTTGGCCATTGTAACTTTTGGCTCTCCCGTCTCAAAAGGTTGCCGACCCCTGGTATAGCGGAAGCAATCCGATTTTGAACCGGGCGATGTCGTGCCGAACAGTTGGACTGGTTGCGATCATTGGACTGGCTCTTTCATAGACCTTAACTTAATATATCAATAATTAACCAAAGCCCTCTATGGTGACACATATTTATTTTCTAGTGTTTAGTACATTTTCAATTGTACAATAAAAGCATTTAACTTTAAAGTTTTTTTACCTATTTTTATTTTCAATTTTTTAGTTTGATTTGCATTATAATATTGTATTCTCAAGGGAACTACATACCTATGCAAAATTTCAACTCAATCGGATAACGGGAAGTAGTTGAAAAAGCTGTCGCAAGATTTGAAACAAAGAAACACAGAAGCAAAGGAATACTTATACGGAGGCAAGCTAAATAAAAGCGTTTAAAAACTTCCTACACTGGCAACATTCTATTAAGTCACAAAGTAGCGACACGCGGCACGACGACTGACGTGTGTGAGAGTGTTTACAACGTTGAAAACATAAAAATCAAGCGACAATAAAGCGAATGTGATGATTTGAAAAGTAAAAAGAGGAATAATATAATTTTAATGAGTATTTTTAAGAAATATTTCTTATATTTCTAATTTTTTATGGTGTTTTCACATAGATTCGCCGAAATCCATTCATGGCAACCTTGTGGTCCAATCGAGCCGACCACGATCCAAAGAAGGAGACAGTACGAAAAATTGTTTTCTTGATTTATCTCCAAAACCATTACAGTTTGTTGAAAACATAAATAGCGTTACTATAAATACATAAAAGTCATCAAATAGTTTTAAGTTATCACGCAGACTTTACGAGATAATAGGCAAGGCAGTTAAGTGATCCAATCATTGCAACAATGCAACCTTTCCCTAAATCCTCCTTAAGAAATAAAGCCTAATTTTTTCTAAAATAATTTTCGACGCTCTCTTTCGAGACCAGCTTAGCTTCTTATTATGACCATGAATGCATTATATGGATTAATGGTGCTATTTGCTATGGTCAAAGTAAGAATTTACAATATCGCTAATTTTTTGTCACCACGTATTAAGTTAAAGTGAGATAGATATTTTTAACAGCGCTGTTAATATTTACCTTACAGAATAGGGCCATTAATCATTCGCCGCGTCACGTCGGTATACGATAAAGGCTGTGGTGTGAGCATTCACTCTTCAATAATAACTCAAGCATGTGCGCAAGAATTAAATACATCGCTCGGCGTGTAAAACCAACTGATCATCTAATGAGATTTTAAAGTAACTAGAGCATAATTTTTTATTACTCGTATGGTATTATGTATACAAGGTGTGTTACAAATAGTATTGAAATAAATGAGTTGTTCGAATTCAAATTACTGAAGAAAACTTGGAAGTGCGTACATTCAATTTTACTCTATCTACTATAGTTAGCGAGATTACCTACATTGAAATTGGTTTATCCGATATAGTTTTGAAAAACTTAATTATTTAAAACGGTCAAGTGCGAGTCGGACTCGTGCATCGAGAGCTCCGTACAAACCTGTCGTTGGAAAACTGTTGTGCCCATACATCGGTCAGTTTACCAACTAAGTGTATATATTATTGCAACGAGTTCAGATGGACTACCCGAACTGTACTGTATATACCGTGGCTATGTCTGATAGCCTAGCGGTCATACCGTGTTGCATGCGAAAGTTCTCATAATTGTTTTTTAATAAATGTTCGAGTATACTGCTGCATAAATGCACCGTTAACGGACGCTTGTTTTGTATTAGAACTGTTACTGTTTATGTAGTAATGTACGTAGCAAGTTGTTGCGATTTGTGTATGTATAGTATAGAATGTATTGTGTATAAAAAAAATTGTTTTTTTCATTATTTGTTGTTATAACAGCAATATAAATACATACACTGTGAAAATTTAAACATTTAAACTCTCTACCTATTACGGTTCATGAGATACAGCCCGCTGACAGACAGACGGACGGACAGCGGAGGCTTAGTAATGGGGTCCCGTTGGACACCCTTCGGGTACGGAGCCTTAAAAACAAGAAATCCGACTGCAAAAAAATTAAATAAATAACTAAAAATAGGAACACAAGTCGGAAACATGCAGCAGATGGAGCGACCTATTTGTATCTTTCTTTTGTTTTTGAATGGGTTCCTATTTGCTGCATGTAGAGATTTTCCGACTTGTTTTTCTCTTTTTAGTTGTTTATTTCATTTTTTGCAGTAGATTTTCTTGTTTTTTTCACCCTTTTAAGTCATTTGTACGTATTCGAGTAAATAAAACATATGTCGAGAACCCTCCAGTTAGTGTACTTCTTAAACGGAGCTTATGGCTGTAAAATAGTTTAGGAAACATCATCTTGATTTTGAAAGACCTACTCAGTGATATGTCACTCGATATGCTAAGTAGTTTTTTCCGTTTCTACCGTCATTTTGTATTTCACGGCCGCCAATTTGCTTTTATGAAAACAAAATCTAGCCTATAACCATCGCATAGTTTAGACCAGGTCTGAGCAAATGGCCCGTGGGCCGGATCCGGCTCGCAGTAGAATTTTGTCCGACCCGCGAAGCATTTTAAAATAGTTTGACAATATAATTAGGCGCATAAAATTATAAAAATAGTAAATAGCAAGGGCCACAACAGACGAAAAAAAGACCTTTTTGTTGCGGGGCCCACGGTCAAATTTTCATCAGCAATGTGGCCCGACGATCAAAAGATTTGCCCGCCCCTGGTTTCGATAGACACCTCATTGATTAAAATCCATCCCGCCGTTGGGACCCCACATGCGTACATACATATCTAGATGCGCACGAAAAACAACACTGTCTTTGTTGTCGCCCAGTCTCGTAAAAACACGATGCAAATTATTATTCAAAACAGACAAATAGCTACTGATACAATAATTAGCAAGAAAAAAACTTTAATTTTCATTTGGCGTTGCACGTCAAAAATGTAAATATGTCAAGATTTTTTATTTTTATTTTTTTGGTAATAATGTCAGGAAATCTGAGCATTAATTATTTTGGAATAAAATGAAATTAAAATTGTTTATCGAAAGATAACATAATATAAAGTTTATAAATTATATTGCCATATTATTTGAGTGATAACATCGTAATATACTGCAGATATGCAACCAAGAAAGTGGAAACTTTAATGATCATACAGAACAGTAACCTGAAAAGGTGGGTTGTTTATAGTGAATATCAAATATTATATCTTTCAAGAGTATAAATTATGATGATTGTAAATTTAAAAGTTAAATCAGAAAAGGTGCCGCAAGCAAATTTTATTTTTAAATTTTAAATAATTTGACAGAATGAGTATAATAACTAAATATAATAACTAAATTTATATATTATATGTAAACTTTCTACTATTTGGAATTTTGATTAAATTTTCTCGAAAATGACAAAAATTTTAAGAACAAATTTTCTTTATTTCTTTAAACAAGCTGAAAAATTCTTCAAATTTTGGTCACCTCGTCCGAAAACAGATTTTGTAATATAAATTGTTTGACTAGGTGTGGTTACAGAAGATTTATAACTAATCCAATTTTCAAGTACTTATATACAGACAACAAATTTTCACTATAAGGGCCCCTTTTGTACCATTTAAGGTACAAAACCCTATTAATTCGAAAATACGATATGACTCGTTCATAAATAAACACTGGTAAATATTTCAATAATAATGATTAACGATCTCAGAGTTCATAGGCAATTTTAAACGATTAAACAAAACAATAACCGGAAAAGAGGTTAACCATAGGGCAAACGAACATATTGCGCATTTCTAATTTTAATTCTTTCTCCTATCTTTTATTAAAGTACCGTTAACAAACGTGTACACCAAAGTTTTGGCATTCACTATTTTGAACGAAACTGAAATTAATTGACGAAAGGTAGAGACAGCAATTATTAAATATGAAAGACGAAATTTGTCTTTGAGCTGGTGGAGAAAAGCATTCCTTTCTATACAGCGAAATCACAATCTCAGCTGCGATGGTAGCCTGGATTACATGCAGACATCGACTGAGACTGTGATGATATGTAAGTTTTTTCATCGAAACGCAAGCGGTAAGATTATAATGGTCACAAGACAGAACCGCTTAGGTTAAACTTTTGGTAAAATGTTTTAAATGGATATTTTAACTTTATAGTTCATTTTGTGCAACATTGTGTAAAAACTAGAGATGCGCCAAGTACCTACTCGTTTTATTACTGAGTAATTCGGCAATTTTTTTTACTTCTGCCCTGTCGAATAACTCGGTTTAAGAGACGAGCAAATAATAAAATGTAACGAATATTTCATTGTCAGAGAGAGAGAGTTGCACAAAATATATTTCACTTTGGATTTGTTTTCTTCAACTTCGTCATAAAATCTCCAGATTCGGCATCTTTTGTGCAGTCCACTCATTTTTTGAACAGTCACCAACCAGTAAACAAGTAAAGATTAGATTAAAAAAACGATGTTTTAAATAATTTAACACTTTCCGTGTGTGACTTGTAACCCAGAAAACTAATTGGTAGAGAATCTCCTTCGGGGATGCGAACGGGAAGGTGGCGCTCGCTCGCTGCACCGCGCCGGTTACACGTCATGATTGTGTATAAACTTAATAAGTTAATTGAATTTCAAAACGGTTTTTTAATTTTCTAATAGTGTAGGGCGTGCATTTCATGCGGACGGCACAGTCAAAAGCGACATAATCATATCAACATCGACCCTTTACTAATGAAAAATTATAATATGCCTATAAAAAAATGAAATGAGAGAAATATGAGTCATCCAGAGTCTAAAATGAAAAGAGGCAGCACTAAAGATTGATTGATTGATTGATGATTCGAATTCACCTATACCTACATAAATAAATTCGAAACTACGACTGTTCGGTAGAATATATTTTCGTTTTATTTAAAAGTAAACACATTTCCTTCGTCTCGAAGTTTGTGTGACTCGTGTGCTACAAGTGCCCGAAAGTTCTAATGATAAACTGGATCACTAAATGAGTCCCGATATAATCAAATCGTCATTAGTTTTGTTTATACATAAACGGTTTTGTCTTGTGACTGCTAATATAATATTTGTAAGGCATCGTTGGGTAGAGTGCAGAGCCTACCTTGACCTCGTTCCATTCGACGTCGTGCATGTTGTACTGGTTGACGCGCAGCTGTGTTCCGGCCAACGACACGCCCGTCATCTCGTCCTGCAGAGAGCTGATCTCAAACGAACCGGGAATTACGTGATGAAGCAGCAACTGGAAGCAAACATGACGATTAGAATTCAGGCGTCAACTTATCAAAATTTAAAAGTAATTAGAATATGCACCAGAGCCGGAGTAACGTATGGGTCTAGATAGGCCTGGGCCAGGGGCCTCGAGCTTCTAGGGGCGCCTCGTACTTTTTTAAGCACAAACAAATTAGCCTACATAGCTCGGGGTGTTTAAACCATAAGCAGGCAAGATAGGAAGTATAATTTGATTCATAGAAAAATATTTTCAGAACTTACTCCACTCAAAAGTCTTGGGTTGTCTTTGAACTTCTCTTCTGCTTTTTCAGGTCCGCCTAGTTGGACAAGTAGAGTTCTGAAAGCTTTATCGGTTGGTACGAAAATCGTATACGGTCCTGTTTCATTTAATATCGTATCCAAACCAGACTGTCTCAAATATTTGGCCATAGCGTACAGTCCATGGTTCTTCAGTATATCGAGAAGTCCAGATTGTTTGTCACTTAGGCCGTTCACGGCAGTTATGCGGTGCGTTGTTGGTCGTACAGTCGACGACCTTTGAGATTCATACACAAAACTTTCGTCTGATGCTTCGGTCGAAACTGACGATGACGATGAAGGTGCAGTGACGACTTCCGGCTCCGAATTTTGAGCATACAAAATTTGTCGGTTAATCAATGGCCTTATAGTTGTTGAAGATGAATAAAATTGATTATTTATCGCACTGCCGGCTGTCGGATGAGATTTCGGTGTCGTTGAAGAGAATGAAGTACTATAACGTGTAGAGGAAGGTCGCACTGTTGAGGATGGACTCTTTGATTTGAACGAAACGTAACTATTGACAGCGCCGTTTGTAGAATCGAAACTTGGCTCGCGGGTTGGCCTATAAGATGACAAAAAGCGAGTACTCGAACTCGTAGGCCTTCCGGTTACAGAAGGTCTCAAACTACTTCCGGTTGCCGGTCGTAAACTACTGCTTGGTACCGGCCTTGGAGATGTGAACACGTGATTTGTTGGTGCTTTAACGGTTGGCGTCGGTGCACTGGGAGGTGGCAATTTAATTTCACCGTCTTTGATTTTTTTCAAAATTGAATCGACATCTACATTTTTATCTTTTTCGCCATTTCCACGCACGCCTTGAACTTTATAGCTGCCGTCTTGCTGTTCTTCTAATAAAACGAATGTAACTTTCTTTTGTCCGGCAACATTTGGCGGTAACCCAACGACTTTTTCAATTCCATCCTGTGTCTGTTTAATGACTTCAAAGTCAGCACCAGGTGGAAGCACATTTTTAGTCAGATCATCTAATAGTGCTTTCGTTGGCCTGACTGTCGATGAAG
This sequence comes from Xanthostigma xanthostigma, assembly GCA_963575645.1. Lineage (NCBI taxonomy): Eukaryota > Metazoa > Arthropoda > Insecta > Raphidioptera > Raphidiidae > Xanthostigma > Xanthostigma xanthostigma. The sequence continues at coordinate 24,290,700 of OY754468.1, forward strand.
ATTTTTGTGGAATGAATTGAGGTAATGAGTTTAATGAAACTCCAGATGCGGCTTCAGCTAATGAACCTAGTGACGTGGCATCAGGGATAACTTGAGACAATGGAGTTGCACCAGGGACAACAAATTTAGGATCGGATGTGCGAATAATTTCAAAAGTTTCACCATTCACTGATATCTCACGAGAGGTGTAATTTTTATCGATTGGTTCATCGATAGGATTTTCAGCAATAGCTTGTTTCAGTTGTTTTAACAAATCTTCTCTTGATATTAATTGTTGTTGATGTTTCTTTTGTAATGTTTCAAGATCATCTAAAGATTTAATTGGCTGCTGAATTTTAATCGACTGTGTTTTTGATTCGGATGGAATCACAGTCGGGAAGAATGGAAGGCTGCTTGTTGATTTTGAAGAGCTCTTTTTCAAATCAGAGTAAAGTTTCTGACGTTCCTCTTTCAATAGTAAACCATCTTCATCGGTAGTACTAGTTGCGATTCTTGGTGCTTTGGTTTTTAATGTTGTCGGTATTGTTCTTGGTTTTTCTGTTGTGGTTGTGGTGGTGGTCGTAGTTGTGGTTGTTGTTGTAGTTGTAGGATGTTCGATAAAATATTGCCTCAACGCCTCTTGGAACAACGGTGCTTCTTCCGACAAAACTCTGCGTGACTTTCCTTGAATTGGGTATTGGCTGTATTCATTGAAAGGTCTGTACAAACTCTGATATAGTTTTTGTCTACTCTCTGTTTCTTTTTTCACAAATTCTTCGTGTTCCTTCTGAGCTTTTTTCAGTGCTTTTTCATACTGTTTTTCAACGAATTGTTGATGTTTTTGAATCAGTTGTTGTTTATCACGTAATTCTTTCAATCTCTGTTGTTGTCTTTGTTCTTCGAAATATTTTTGTAACTGTATTTGTTGATCTTGTGATAACAATGGTTCGCTTGAAATATCAACAAGCGACGATTGTTGAGGAGGATTGGTGACAACTGTACTTGATGGTGAGGCGCTTGTTGGTTGAGGTTGAAAGTTGGAGCTTGGATTAAAAACGCTTTGGGAATGACCGGAAGACTGTTGAGACGTTTGACTTAGAATTGGTTTTTGCTGACTTACACTGGGATTTAAAAATATTGGTTGGCTATTTGCAATAGGTCTCTGATTTTGTAACGACTGCTGATTAATTAATTGTTGTTGATTTAATAATAACTGTTGATTATTATTTCGAATCGATTGTTGTGAATTTATTATCGGTTGATTTAAGATACGTGGCTGCCGATCAATCAACGACTGTTGATTCGAAACTGCGGGTTGTTGATTGAAAAGCTGTTGTTGAGTAAATATCTGTTGGTTTGGTTGAAGAGCATTTAAACCTTGCTGTTGTCCAGTTTGACCATTCTGATGTAATCTAAAGCGATGCTGATGTTGTTGTATATCACTGAGAATATGCGTTTGCTGTTGGGGCGACAGCTGTCTTTGTTGTTGAGCAAATTGCTGAAAACAAAAAAACACAATATTTTACTTTAATAGTTTGAAAGTTATGGCAAATTTGCGAGGGTAAATTTTGAGAATTGTGAACATACATTCAGTTTAGTACACTTATATGTCGCCGGGATATTGTCAAACCCGTGATATTATAATTTCACTTAGTGAATTTATAATATCACGAATCTTTGTCAATCGTGATATTGTAATTTCACTAGTGAAATTACAAAATCACGGATTTGACAATATCCCGGCGACATATACAACTCGATATGAACGTTTTCACCTTATTATCGTCTTATTTTTTTAAATTTAATATAGTTCTTGTGACAAAAAAAGTGTCCTTCGTTGTTATAAAACTTTCCCGGACTCGCATTTCTAATTTAATTGATAAAGCATGCATAATTATACAGTTTTAAATTTGTTTGGAACGTAATGAAAATAACCGAGTGTCTAACAATTTACACATTAGTGAAGGCTATTGGAGGCCCTTGAATTCTATTGTGGAAGAAACAATGTAATCATCAATCATCACCTTCCAGTTATAAATTTGCATGGTAATTACCGAGCATCATTTGTTTAACTTTTTCATTAATAAATGTACGGACAACAACATAATCGGAATAAACAGATGTTAATTTGTTTAAAAATGAAAGAAAGTGAAATGTGACGAATTGAATACTGAGAAATCTTGAGTCACTCTCCACACTCCACAGACGGAGGGAATTGAGTGATGTAAGAACAAATGAAATGCTATTAAACGGATATTACACGCTCTTAAATTGAACCACTATAAGCACAGTATTTTGTGATTGTGAATTATTTATACTTACATTACTTGCAAATTAATTTTTTATTGCATTAAATTATTTATGCAAATTTACAACTTAAGTAGTATTTATTCAGATCATCAATTTATTTGTGACAGCAAGAAACTAATATTTAATTGTTTGTATAGGTAAAAGTAATATATATTCGTAATTCTTTTTGAAACCGAAATATTGTCCACTGGGCCTTCAGCCTTGACTTTAGTTGAAATGCTATTATTTATTATACGAGCCTCCCAATTCTTATAGGTAATCTAAGAATTGGTAAAAAATGAATGGTATTTCCGTACCGGTCCAAAATAAACAGTTGACGACATTAACGAAAAACATAGTAATGACATCTGTAGCAAAATAAATCATTTTTTGCGACTAGAAGATAAAAATTTAATACAATAATGCATTAATAAATGATTATAGGTGTCAGTACACAAACAAAATATTAACGAAATATTTGTCTATAATTATTGCGTTTTTTTCTATAAATTTTTTAAACGGAAGAGCGCGTTTAGATCACACCAAAAGTGCTGAATCAAATTTGATAGAATCAATACAATATTAATTGATACTCAAAGTATAGGGCACTTTTTATTCAGCTACTCATCAGTAAAATCGGGTGAAACGGGTTATCGTTAAAATCTACAATAAGGCAAACGAATCTGCAGACAAAATCTATGTTCCCACGAGCGGAGCCGTGAGTGAAAAGCTTGTTACAAACCCTTAATTTTAAATTTTACACAAAAGATTTCGTCCAAGTTTTAAAATAGGCAAATATCAATATATCGACAATGGATACTATGAATTATGATGTCTATTTTAAAATACGGAAGAAATATTTTTTACAAATATTCGTATCACCTCTTCACAGATTTGAAGAAAATTAACACGACTTACTACAATGCAATATAATCTATAAAAGAAATAGACCATTGAAATGTAAATAGTTTCAAGCTTTATTGTTTTATTTTCTGCTTCCTTCCGGTTACTTTTTAAATTCACTGTAAAAATTACTAATTAAACTCAGCATGGGAATTCTGTAAATTGATCTCTTTATTATAAAAATTACCGTATACAAAACGTTTTGTTCAAAAGTGTTATTTCTATGTTAATTTGACTAGTTTTAATTGATGAAGCCTACAACAATTTACGAAACGCACTGCTGGTCATAAAGTAATAAAAAATACAGTTGGAAAAGACATTCACTTTTGCTATTTTTTCGAACAAAAGGGTTAAACAACAAATAAAAAAAAGCTAATAAAGAAATACATTAGTGTTTATGAAACATTAATAAGAGGAAGAATTCTTCATTTTGATTAAAAAATAACACTTCCATTGTAGGTTTTAAAAAGATATCTATGTGTAAAAAAGTGTGAACATTTTATTAGTGATACAATGTGTCTTTTTGGTTCAGTAGGTTTGCATTGTAAATACACACAATATGATTAAATTACAAAAATGTGCGTTTCGGTGATTATATTGTTTCACAATTAAAAATCATTTATCAGAAATTTCAATGGAAGTACATATTAAAATTTATTTTAAATTGTTTTACTCCCCTTTTGACAGTTTTGCGGGGTTTTTAATTATTTGTTGTTCTAGCGGCAATAGAAATACTCTGTGAAAATTTCAACTCTCTACCTATTACGGTTCTTGAGATATAGCCCGCTGACAGACAGACGGACGGACAGCGGAGGCTTAGGAATGGGGTCCCGTTGGACACCCTTCGGGTACGGAACCCTAAAAAGGGTTTTGGAAACACAAAAGTCATATTATACATACGGATATTATAAAGATAAATAGCTTAGGTATACCCACGAAGTCTGTAACTAGGAGACCTAGTTTCCTAGCCTTGCTGTGTTTCGAGACGAACCGTTTTCTGGCGCACGCAAGATGGCGCTGTTATCACTACCTGGGAAAAATTCGGTTCTTTCCACCTATTTTTGCTATAGTTACCAAAGTTGTTTAACTTCACAGATACTACACACATGTAAGTCATGAACGTGTATCACGCATATTGGTTCATGCGACAGATATCGGTCCACCGCTAAGCTCTAGCTGGGTGTCCTGTAGTTATAGACTTCGTGGGTATAACTATAGAATTTCCATACCGGAATTTCCAGATTTCACAGTTCCGAAATTTAGGACAAATTTTTTATACATATCAAATCCGGACCTGAAAAAATAAATATCGGAATTCCCAAATTAATCAATAATTTACCGACCAAAAAGTGCGTCTTTTGATTTTTTTACCAGATGATTCCTCTAGAGTCTAGACTCTTGAGTTAAGGTACTTATAAGTTTTTTAAGTTTACTATTCGAAGGGTTCTTAATTATAATTATTACTAGTCGATAATGTTGTTTTCTTTCTGTTTTTTGTCAAATTCTTGACTCAATATTTCATTTAATGTTTTCTATATGGATAAGCATATTTCGATTTTAAAAAAGACATTAATTCTTCTACTAGCAGTATTATTTGTAAGCATTTCGTAACTGAGAACCAAATATCGAAACCAGTACCAGAATTGATGGTGATCCAATATGGGAGGTTCTACAGTAATTATAACTACAAACGTTGTAGAAATTGTGATCTAATAGATAGGTAGCTGATATATAAGGAAGATGATCTATTCTAGTCTATTCTAATGAAAAGTGATACCAATGTTTAACTTATATAAATTTAAAACCAACATTTCAGCAGAAATTTCATAGCATCTTCAGGATATAATCTCAAAAATTATACTTATAATGAAACAACCGATTCACGGGGGTGACTACAGAAAATTTGCCTACTCGCATATCGTAAAACTGATCAAATCAATTAATTAATATACGTAAAATACATCGAAGTGGTTTAGATACATACTTTCGGTACGTATACGAATGAAATTCCAATGATTTTACAAGATTTCACTTTATTAAACGCATATGGGAGTGAAAAAAACCGTTACATCTTAAAAGGTTAAAATATCATCAGGTTATACAGTATATACTTGACTATATAAACAAACGTGTAAATACCGGGTAAGACTTTCGCTTAGCGAGGCGGAGATGCCATATACTACAAATCTACACTAATATTATAATTGCGAAAGTAACTCTGCTTGTCTGTTATCTTTTAACGCATAAGCCAGTGAACAAATTTCGATAAAATTTTGAAATCCAAATGCTACTACTGTTGCTGCTGATCAGATCACAGTGCCGCGAGACAAGACTTAGTACCTACGGTGGAGCCAAAGGTTTCACTACTGTTACCGCTACCGTGTTTCATCTCAATCGTGTGCGGAGCCGCGGCCAGCAGTTAGTATTTAATTTGATCATACTGGGAAGTTAAGTTAATCGTGGGGACGTCAAGGGTAGAGTTCCAATAAATGACCCATTTAACGGATTGTTTCAATAAAATCAGTAACAAGTTGATGTTATATTGTTTTATATAATGCTTAAAAAAGTGACGATCACCCAATGAACAAAGAAAAATGTGTCTCTTCCTCTCTTAACAACTTTCTTGTCATTAATCAAATTATTAAATTAGATTAAAATTAAATCTTACATGCAACAGATTATTTGCCTGATGAATAATTGTATTGCGTATAATCGCGTTATGCTTGCAACAAACAGTTTTTAAATTTTTGAGTAAAAAATTTAAAAATCGAGTTTCGTAATGTGTAAGTAGCCACCAAAAGGAATAGAACAAAAACATAGTTTTATAATCGGTTCAGCCGTTCTCTTCGAATTTTCATTCATAAATCGTCCTACTCTATTACCCGATCGTTTAAGGTTAAGCAATGATGAATGATAATATTTTTAATCGTTGAATTATTTTAATTGTTAAATTTATGCTATAGAGTATAGAGTATAAGTAAAGAGCTCTTTCCGGGCAATTATACTATAGTATCTACGGATGCATAGGACAAAATAAAACAGTCTTCTTTGCATTGTAGTTCAGCATAGAACATGACAAATAGTCCAGGAGGAATCGGCGCATGAGTATCGAAAACTATTCCACCTCAATTTTTTTATGCGATTCTCTTCAAATTACCCTACTGATGATATAAATGCATGTTGCCAGGGGGCAACCCCGTGCCATATTGTTTAAACCGAAATTGTTTAAACAATTGCGAGGAATTGTTATTTTTCAACCGGACAAATTTTTTTTGTATTCTTTGTTAAAATACAATTAAAAAAGGTCCTATGGCTTTTCACGATAAAGTTAATATTTTTAGAGATATCAATTTTTAAAGGTTCGAAAAATCTTAAATTTGGGTACTTTTGACCCATGAAAAATATATTAAAAAAAAAAATAAAATATAAATAATATTTTTTTTTTTATTCTTTATACAATAGTTAACAATATCCTTAATTGCGATTTCTAAAAATTTAATTATTTATACCTGTTTTTAATTGTTAATTTCCCGCGTTCACAAGTATGCGTTGCTTACCTATAAGTATCGTTGTCTCTCTCTGACTCATACGCTGCGTCGGTCTCTCGGTGTCCTGAATCATTATTTTACATTTATCTTTTAAATCAGAGGTCCCCAAACTTTTTTGTCTCGTAGACCACTTGCCATGTTTTTCGGTTTTGGGTAGACCCCCTGCTTATCTGATATTGATTTTTTGCAAATTCATTAATTTCAAATATATTTTTGACAACCGGTATAGTGCTACTCACTTTGAACGATTTAAATTTATAACGGTAGTGAAATGTAGTGAGAAATGTTTAGTTTTATACATTTATTAATTAGATTCATATTAAACCAATCAAATTAAAATTTACTTTCTGTTACATAAAATAACTAAGCAAAAAATAAATGCTTTTAGTGTGAGGTATGAACCTGATGCTTTAATAATAAATTTTCAACATTTTGCATCAATTTAGTTAGATTTAATCTTAAATCTCTTCGGTTAACGATGTCCAGTTTGTTTCTTTTTTTGTTAGGAGATTCACTATCGTGGACCCCCATTTTCATTTCATGGACCCCCAATTTTTTTCCCGCTGACATGGACCCCTTGCAAGTTGTCGTCGACCCCTGGGGGTCGATATAGACCACTTTGGGAATCACTGTTTTAAATAAATAAAATTATCGACCAATTTTTCAGACAATATATTAACAAACAATATTATTATATTATATTGTTTGTTAATATATTGTCTGAAAAATAGGTCGATAATTTTATTTATTTAAAAGATAAATGTAAAATAATGATTCAGGACACCGAGAGACCGACGCAGCGTATGAGTCAGAGAGAGACAACGATACTTATAGGTAAGCAACGCATACTTGTGAACGCGCGAAATTAACAATTAAAAACAGGTATAAATAATTAAATTTTTAGAAATCGCAATTAAGGATATTGTTAACTATTGTATAAAGAATAAAAAAAAAAATATTATTTATATTTTATTTTTTTTTTAATATATTTTTCATGGGTCAAAAGTACCCAAATTTAAGATTTTTCGAACCTTTAAAAATTGATATCTCTAAAAATATTAACTTTATCGTGAAAAGCCATAGGACCTTTTTTAATTGTATTTTAACAAAGAATACAAAAAAAATTTGTCCGGTTGAAAAATAACAATTCCTCGCAATTGTTTAAACAATTTCGGTTTAAACAATATGGCACGGGGTTGCCCCCTGGCAACATGCATTTATATCATCAGTAGGGTAATTTGAAGAGAATCGCATAAAAAAATTGAGGTGGAATAGTTTTCGATACTCATGCGCCGATTCCTCCTGGACTAAAATAACATTTCCTGCTTTGAAACCCCTTCTTTGCTTTCTCTGTCAACAAGATAAAATTGCACCTACTATGTTTTTCAAATTAGCTTGTAGTTTTTTCTAATAATTAGCGGTTGTAACACAATTAACACAGTCGTGTTATACTGAATTGTGTTCCGTCTACAAAATATACGTGAATTTGACATCGTTATTCATTATATAATCGACAATTAAATTTACCGGTTCGATCATCACTACCTGTTGCGCACATTTTTTAAGAACATACAACATAACTACCCAATTAAAATTTCTGTAATGAACTCGGATCAACATACCTATAATTTAAATGACAATGGTAAATTGTTGCTCTCAACAGAAATATTTGCAAAGTGTAGTCCACTTTAGAAATTCAAGGCCAAAAAGGCCTTGCCCCGGAGCGGTAAGCTGCGAGAGACGGCCCATATCAACACACTGCTGAATTTTTTTCATAATCGAAAGATTTTTGCTTTTTCTCGTTATTTATGGGGCGGCAATCCAGGGTACCAAATCTTAAAATACGCCACTGGTTTTACCTATTTCATTGCTTTGCCGCTCCCTTAAACGAACCGTACTGTAATGATGCCAAACTCCTTTAAATTATGGTACCTTACAATAGGTAAGTATTAATCACTGGCTACAAGATGGATATAGATTGTATTAGAGAGTCTGCCAGCAACATGCAGAAACCTACTGGTGCGAACTCGGGTTCCCGGGAGTGCTAATTCCCATAAAATAATGGAATGGTAACTCAACATTCCAATGTTTCCCCTACTGCTTAAAATTTCTGAACTGAACTACAGCTATTTATTTTCTTTTTATACCGGGCCCCGACGTAAACAAGAGCTCTATATCGCAAAGTGCAATTTTCGTCAAGTTCTTAGTTCTTTTGTAATAGCACGTTACCGCAAAATGTTTTTGGTCTAATTACTATTTAAAAAGCAAATAATTTTTGGGCTTGAGAATAACCGAGAGCTTTATTATAAACCCCTATTTCCCAGGTTCTACTTCGAGAACTGGTTAAGGTATCATTCTATTAAAAATGTATTCAACTGAAAATATTAATTAGAGCTGGCTGTTGGCCTTAAAAAATTTAAATTCTGAAAAAAATATCTTCGCCACTTAATTCCGATCAATCCACCAATAATAATTAATTTTTATTAATATTATGTTTATTTGGGAAGGCGAAGCTCAGAACTACCAATCAGTATAAAAATAATATGAAAAACTCACTGAAAGTATCGCTGAAAAGTCGTTTCGCAGATTTTAGTTGTTACAAAATAACTGTCATCGTTGTTTAATGAGCCGCTACGCATATTATGTAAGTCATTTGCGTTGATGTTTGTTGTTTAATTGTCATTATATTCCGTAACCAATACAGTAATCACTCTTTTAACAGATTTAGAGGAAATATTGCGTTATTGACAGTGACATGCATTATGGTTGTTTTCTAATTGATTAATTATAGGTACACAGAGAACACGCTTGCAATACGACGGTTCGGTGCAAGAATCGGAACTCGGAAGTAGGCATTAGACATTAATTATAACAATGTCTATGCGGATGATTCATGCGGAACGCCTGTCATTATATAATTCTCTTGTGGTATTCCGAAGGATGTATTTGGTCATCTGACTCATCAATTCAAATCAAATCATTAAAAAACCACAAAGATTTGAATTCGTCGTTCGTTCCAACATCTCTGCGAACGGTAACAGAACCGTCACAGTCACGCGCAGAAGCTAAAACGTGTTTTAAAACCGATACAGTTTCTTTTTAGCCACTCCGCATGACTGTGACGGTTCTGTTGCCGTTCGCAGAGAGGTTGGATATATCGAATGCTGAAGTTGAACTCTGATTATTTTTCCAGTTTGGTGCACTATTAATTTACGTGTTTTGTGCATTTATATTATATGCAAATGGGAGAAGTTCAGTTCACTAAAAAAATACTGCACACATCAGTAAACTGAGGTAATAAGTAAAAATTAAACTAATTGAGCGTAAAATACTATTTATATAAAAAAACGAAATTTAATTATAGTCAACGATAAAATTACAAATTAACGTATTTATATACAAGAATATTTAAGAGAAAAGTAGGTTTTCTTGTATGTATGTAAGTATGTCAGTTTACAAGATAGGTGTAAGTATTTAAAATTATGCAGTTGACAATTTGTTTTTATAAATTTACTAGCGGCTCATCCCGGTTTCACCTGGGCGCAAAACTGCAAGATTTATAGTCTCTCTCTCCCTGTTTCTCTCTCTTTATCTGCAAATATTATATTGACCTTCCCATCTATTGTTTTGATGTATCTCTAAAGATTTGGCTAGCGTACGAAAACAGTTTTTTTTTTTTTTTGACAAAACACCGTCATATTTCAGCCATTTTTGTACAAAATACGTACAAATTATATACACAAACCTTCCTCGTTTATCGCTCTTTCTATTAGTAAAAACCGTTTCAAAATTTATTGCGTGGTTTAAAAAAAGTAAGCAGAGAAACAGACAGCGATTTTGTTATATACTATTTAGAGATAGAAATTTTGACAAAACACTGTCATAGCTCAACCATTTTGTACAAAATATTTACAAATTGTATACGCAAACCTTCCTCGTTTCTCGCTCTTTCTATTAGTGAAAACCGTTTCAAAATCCGTTGCGTGCTTTAGGAGAAATAGACAGAGGAAAACAGCGACTTTGTTTTATACTCTGTAGTGATATATTTTTGAAGTTGTTTCCAATTTTTTAATTAAGTTAAACATCTATAAGTCAATTAATTGTAGATCAACAGCTAGTAATTTGCATAATCAGTCGTTCAGATAATTGGTTAATATTTTCATAGGCAATTAATTATATTACAAACAAATTGATATCGGAAGCAATAGTCTGTCATATAGGTACTTTAATAAATTGATAGAGAATATTACAACTATTAATAATTATTACTTTTTATTAACAGAGACAGCATTACAATAAAAATAAAAACGTTTTCAGGTCAGATTTTATTGCTGAGCAAAAAGAACCTCTTTGTACAAATAAAGAAACACTTTCATTTCTAAACTTTTGTAATGACCTTGATTATCTTTCTTAAAATTATATTCATCTTTTCACTGTGAATTTATAAATTTAATTAGATGCATCTTTCTAAAAGAATATTAACCAAATATTGTCAATTCCACGCACGTAACTAAATAAAAGATGTATGTCGATATTACAAAATCGTACGAAAAATGCATTTATAAGGGTCATTAATTAGAAAAAAATGAAAGTCACAGAACTTGAATCCAAAACTTCAAGTTACTAATAAACAAGCCAATAATTATGTAAAGTGAGTTATCAGTTACTTTACAATGCCCATTGCCCATACAGTCAGCTGTCAATTCTTTTTTTTATTTATCCAAAATAATAATGATACCTATATATTTTTTTTACAAATTTTAATGTAGGATTAACCGTACCCAACTTGGCTGAAGCCAGTGCTAGGGCAGGAATATGATAAGCTAACTGAAAAAAATTTTGAACACGTTTAATTTATATGCACTGTGGATTGGTAACTCATTCAGCGCGAAATTATTATTAGTTGCAAGTTCAAGTACCGACATTGACTTTCGTTTTTTTGTATATTCTAATATATTCTTATAATTAAGTAATAAATATTGGGTGCCAACAGACAACACTTCATTATTAAACATTTATTGTTATTTTACAATAAAGACGTGACAATAATGAAAGAAAAAAAGAAGCCTGACAATTATGTTATTAAAATAATGTCAGGTATAGGTAATATTATTTATTATAATTACGAAGTAAAAGCCGCTGCACACGAGACTAGAAACGCTGCTAGATTCCTTGCTAGATTTGCCTACTAGTTTTCTAGCGCTGTTTTTCTTGATTACTGTTAAGTGCTCGCTTCACGCGAGACAATTTTTCAGGCTTGTTTTGTGGATAGATTTAGTACGCGCGCAGTGACAGTTCGATTGTAAACACAGAGCAAAACGTACGTCTGTTGTCTACTCTGAGCAGAATGACGCCATGCTGGTGTGTGGGCGTTTGTTCAAGTGCCCACATCACAAGATACTGCTTTCTGATTGATTTTTGCTCATACCTAGCAGCGGATCTAGCAGCGAAAATAGCCCCTGTTCTAATTTTAAAACCTATCTTCTGAGCTAGCAGGCCAGCCCGCAGTGACGTCATTTCCAGCTTCGTACCCGGCCTACCGGCTAGCGGAACTCTTAGCAGCATTTCTAGCCTCGTCTGCAGCGGCCTTTACACTGCAAAGTTACAATTTGTGGATCATTTTGCTTGCTAGATTTTACAGTAAGTTTGATTGTAATAAAAAGTAATAATAAGGAAACGTTCAATTATTATTTAACGTTTTTTACGATTCTTGAATACCCCCCCCATCTCATCATAAAATATCGTTAAATTTTCGTAAATCCCGAAATCATACGCTGAGAAGAAGCGCCAAATTTAAATTTTAAGAAAGCGTAATTTAACAATTTTCAATTCCGTCAGACTAAAAAACATCTTTTATTATGCAAATCTCATCAAAACTATGTCTAGGTACTTATGTGTTATGCATTTTTTAAACATAGATGACAAAGTATTATTATTTACTAGTTTGTTGCATTCAATGATACATTTTACAATATCCAAAACAAAAACCATTTAAAAATTTGAATATATAAATATTACTTCAATATAAATGTAAATTAACATACATATCTGTGTCAAATTCTTGTATGTACCTATTTATATATGCCAGTTATTGTTACAATATTAAAATAAATTCAAATATCAATAAAATGAAATGATTTATTTTTTCTTTCGTTTCTACTTTCTCCGCACACCAAAACTGTCACATACTGAATGAATAAGGAAATGACACGTATATACGTTTTTTGTTCCAAATATTATGTAATATTAATCATATAGTAAGTTCCCGAAACTTGAAAACAATGCAAAATCACAATGCAAGTTATTAAAATATGACTTACGATCGCGGTTGTTGAGATGCATTCTAGATGCTGTCACAAAATATTTCGAATTTCGACGTGTAATCCATTTGGTAAAACATATTTGACTATACATAGTAAAGTAATAATGAGTAATTATTAATTTTATATGTAACATAGCATTAAACATGATGTTTATTGTGTATACTGTTATTAGTTTATTACCAAATGAAAAAGTCAACTGCCTTACTAATAAAATCTTTTGTTCTTGTTTTTTGATTATAGGTTTACATAGTTAAGTCTAGAGACACTAATTACCTGAGTTGTCGGGCGTCTATAATATACGTTCTTTCTCAAATAATTAAATCTTTCAAAACTGTTTTACGAGCAATAAAATTAATTTTCCTTGTGTCGTTATATAAGCATTAAAATATTTCACAATTTAATAATGTTTACAAAAGCTATTACAGTTTCAATTAGGCTGAAGTACAAAATTCTATTCGATATTTTTTCCCTTGAGACTGAATCTCATTCTACAATAAAATAGTACTCTCAGAGCTCAGTCATAAGAATAGAAAATCAACAGACTTAAAAAAAGAGGTTATCAATTCGTCACGTTTATTTTTTTATGTTTGTTCGAGGGTTTACTATATTTTGAGAAAAGTCGACATCATTTTGTTCAGAATATTTACGGATTGATACCATATTATGTTTTTTTATTCAACTCATGCCCGTTATTCATGTTTTATCATGCCTAAAAACCGAACCCTAAATAGCCATTTACCGACTGGTGACAATTACTTGTCATAACTCAATGAAGATTCTTACTAGCTCGGCCATTGTGGAGTAATGAAAATAAACGTAACTATTTTCTGAGTCGTAACGAAATAGTAGGTAACAACAACTCCGTTGTTACCCATTGAGACTAAAATTGAGAGGCCGAATGTTTTCGACATGGAGTTTATTCATAACCGGCTAACCTCAAACCAAAACATTGAATCGTGCTGTTTGGTGCTGTTAGTATTGACAGTTTTTTTTATAAAGAAATAAATAGATATTTACAACATCTCATTATAATTAAAACATGAATAACGCGCAATTGTTGAATAAAATTATGGGCGCAACTTGTAGGCTAAGTCATGACCTGTCAGCGCGATGACACGCCATGAATGACTTAGACTACTAGTTACGCCAATAACTATTTTTAAACGGCTTAGTCGTTTTTAACTTGCTTGAAAAAATGAATTTATTTTATATAAGATGCTTTTTATCTACAAAAACTTTTGAACGGTAACTCCGATCATCATGAAATTTGGACACAACATTCACAGCGGTAAACTAAGGTGAATGTGCGTACTCATGTCCCTCCCTTTCCCATTCGTTCGTTTGCACCCGGGCGGGACCGCTAGTTTTATATAAGATGTTACGTCATCACCTGCATTTGTGAACCGATTTTGATTATTCTTTTTATGTTTAATAGGGCGTACTTTCGGGGTGAAATTACATAAATTTTATTTAAATCCGTTAAGCAGTTTTTTCTAGTTTAGTATTAAAATATTAAGGAAGAAGTTAAGAAATTCCAAAGCCACTAAAGAGTAAAAAAGTGTAAAATAACAGTTTTTAAGTCGGTGCCATTTTAATAGAAGTAGATGCATGCCTTATACACAAAACTTTATAGCAGTTAAATTGACGCCAATTTGAAAACTTTGTTATTTTACGCTTTTTTTAAGTTTATTTTTTATGTTTTAGAACAAATTGAGTTGCAGAACGTGTTGTCAAAAATCTGAGTGACTGACGCATGTTTATTCATAAAAAACTGTTGTAAAATTTTAAATCCACCTGTCTAAAAAATAGCTGGCTTTTAGTTGCTAAATTCTTCGTTCTTTATAATCAGCTAAAATATTTGTTTTATAAATATCAACAATTTGTGATTTTTTAAACAAATGATTAGAAAGTTAGATATATGATAATATAACAATACAATTAATAAACAATCAAATAAAGCGTCATTAAAATATTTTCGTATCTAATTTGGAAATAAAGCAATAAAATTAACAGGTGGTTATAGTGTGTATATTTTTTGTCATTTGCAGATTTTATGTCATTAGATATAACATTACTGAATTCCTGAGCAATTTCTAACAAAGGAAAGTTATTTTACCAACATTTAATCAACACTGTGGTCTGTGGCGGAAAACACAGTATTGTTACTGACTTATTAGATTCAAAAACTAAGTTAAATCGACTGAACCATGAATTAAAAACAGGGAAACGTTTACGTTATTTTTGTTGAATAATAGACAGATAGGGGACGGCGGGACTGGATGTTCCTATTTAAAAAAAAAAACATACTGTCCAATCAAAGATTAATCTCTTGGAGCTCTAAATATGTTAAAACAGAATTTATATTGCTGACTGCAGTTGCAGGCTATATTATTATTTTGAGAAAATTGCATAGAGGCATTTTTGGGCGGCAAGTCAGAGTCGAACAACTTGCAATCTTGCACTATCGTGGGACTGGTTGTTCCATTGCTGAGGCAAGTTGGGCCGATCAAACTTTTATCGCTTTGCCAATGAAACAATTTAGGTATTTAAATGTAAATTTCTACACACAGACAGAAAGAGTTTATAAACATAAAAAATATATGCGTAAGACAAAATAATATAACTGATGATGTATCAAAAAAATATTTTTAGCTATATCGAAAGAGCTCGGCTACTTAAATAATACCAGATCATTCCTATACGCTGCAGATATAGCGAAATAGAAAATGTTTTTATTACTTAAAATTAAAGAAATGAAAATATCATTAATAATAATTCTTTTAAAATGCCACAGCTTGTTTATATATATAATTTCGAAGATAGTTTTTACAAACACAACTTTCTTTTAACACTTTCATTGTCAGCTGAGAATCTGCTTTGTTCAATCTTAAATATAACCTTCGAAACCGATGGGGAAATCTATCTAGCAAGTATGGGTAGGTTTATATTAAAATTCAAAAAGTTATATCAGTCTTGAATTTGTAATCAGATACATAATATATATGCAGACATATACAGACTGTTCCAGCTAAATTTTTTTTTTTAAATGACTACCTACACCAGGTAGAATAATTTAGTATTCAATGATGAATTTCTGAACCTATTGGATTATGTTATGCAACAAAATAACGATCAAATTTTTACAAGAATAATCTGCTATATTTATTTAATCTTTGTGTTTACGAGTTACGTTTTCTCCTTATTGATATGAACTCAAAAAAGGAAATGCACGAATAGGAAATGCCAACTTCTTGCATATACGCACCATATAAGATGTTTTTTTCTAATATTGATTACGAGAAGCATCAGACTAGACACCTATACCAAACCAAATAAATCTATGTTACTTAATAATGCTGGGTGCAATAGAATCCGACGAAGCAAATCACATTATTGTTGCATAACAACAATGCGGTTATTGGTTTGTTGATAAACCGTAACAAATTCATATTTGTACCTATTGTTGCGAGAATGAGGAGCATTTCCTCTTCTGAGTTTATGTCAGTTATTTTTGAAAAAAAAAAACCATAATATTATAAAGATAAACAATACGCTAAATTTTACTATTTTCATTTTGTAATAATTACAGTAGAACCCAGGAATAACCGAGCGGTAACGCCGTTTTATCTAAGTTCACGATTTACCGAAGTTACCTATAGGTACATCTAGTTTTTACTCCCCATGTATGTTATTTAAGCGAGCCTTCGTGCGTATAAAGAGTTCGGATTATTTGAATAATTCGATTGTTTTTGTATGATTGACAAAAATATTTTAATGTGTACTTAAATGTTGATTTTGTCATATAGAGATAATATTATGTACCTATATGGTTTTTTTTATTCTTAAGAAGTTCGTATTATCCGAGCTTTTCGATTATTCGTGGTACAGAGATTCACAATTGAGACTCTACTGTTCTTATTTCATAACAACAAAGACCTTGTGGTGATATTTTGACATCTGCGGTCAACGCCCTTACCATCCGAGAACTCGATATGACATAAACAAATAATAATCCACATTATTCGTTTTCATTTATATCTACAGGTTTATTTTATAGGTTTAGGTATCCTCTCACAAGAAGTAACCCATTCGCTCCACTTCTAGTACAGAATTGTAGTTTTATACACCTTAAATTGAACCACACGAGTAATGATATCAGTCCGCTCGAGATATCCACGTATCTCCTATAAAAACTTTAAAAAGAAATTGAACTTCCTTCAAAAAAGGGTGACTAAAAAGCATAAAAAAGTTTTGAGGTCGGCACATTATATACATGACTAAGTACTTAAAACGTGATAGTAATTTTTTTTTTTTTTTTTTAAGAAGAAATCTTTATTTACAATAATAATTATTTACAGCTATTTACAATTTAATATACCTAGGGGTTTCAGCAAAATTGCTATAGCCCACCTAAAAAAATAAATGATTAATTATTTGTTTTTTATCAATTTTGAATCAATTAGATTGGCAAAAAAAATTTTAAAAAAATTAACCAACTATGTAATACTTGATAGTAATTAAATTGGTGCCGACCTCAAAACTTTGTCATATTACCCTTTTTAGTGACTCTTTTTTGAAGGAGCTTTAAGTTTTTTTATTTTAAATTTTTTAGTGGTCTTTTTTAGTGCCTAATGAAATCGAAGAGCAACGCTCACGCCGACAACTATTGCAATATTTCTTTGATTTTTGTTAATTTTCTAAAAAGTTACTGAACCCATTTTGCTAAAATTTACTTGAGACCGACTTTGAGACAAAATCTATTGAATAAAAAAAGAATCATCGAAATCGGTTTACAGTCGGCGAAGATATCGACAGACAGACATAAAAAAAATACAATCGAATAGAACATCCTTCTCTGTTTAGAGTCGGTTAAAAACAGTTGGTTTCATTTAGTTTTCCAAATTTTTGACAGTTCACTTTTAATAGTACTTAGGTTATAAAAAAGACAACAGACATACAAACATTGATTTATTATGGAATACATGCAGCTTATGTAAATCATTTTATAGGGGGTAGTGCAAGGAATTTATATACTTAAAAAAAACTTTTTAACAAAAAAATTAAACCGCCGAAAAACTGAAAAGCAAAAAATAATAAATCTTTTTATTTAACTAAGTTCTATCTAAGTAGTTGAACGTATGTGACAGTCTAGTATATCTAATTAATTTTGAGTCGGCGTCAACAATCCTTCGCCGGAAATATCTGAGCGTTCACGAAGTTAATGTTAGCGACAGAGCAACCTGAACGGGCACACACTGAGGGCACACGTCTTTGCGAGTGGTCGTGTGGAGAGCGCATGTTTGGAATGTTAATGTTTATCGCTGGAGATTTCACGTATCATTGTTAATTTGATTTGGTTATTTCTTTTAGTGATCTTTGTTCATTGATTGTTTGACGCCGACTCAAAATTACTTAGATAGGTATACTAGACTGTCACATACGTTCAACTACTTAGATAGAACTTAGTTAAATAAAAAGATTTATTATTTTTTGCTTTTCAGTTTTTCGGTGGTTTAATTTTTTTGTTAAAAAGTTTTTATTTTATAATTTTTTGTGGCTATATAATTTATAATTGTAATACACAACTCAGCATGAAAATCTGTGAGTGAACAAAAAATCACTCCTATTTTCCCATCCTTAGGGTAGGAATTTTTTTTCCAAATTTATATGGGACCAACTTCGGGGTATACCCTTTCCAATAAAAAAAAATTATCAAAATTGGACTACTCTGTAAAAAGTTATGTGTGGTCATACATTACAATCAGTGAGTGAACAATCAATCATACCCTGTTTTCCTACCCTTAGGGTTGGAATTTTTTTACCAAATTTATATGGGACCAATTTCGGGGTATACCCTTTCAAACAAAAAAATAATTATCAAAATCGGACTACTCTGTAAAAAGTTACGCGTGGTCATACATAAATAAAAAAAAAAAAAAAAAACAAAAAAAAAATATACGCGTCGACTTGAGAACCTCCTCCGTTTTTGTTTTTCGTCGGTTAAATAATATTAATCTATACTTCTATACTAATATATAAAGCTGAATAGTTTGTTTGTTTGAACGCGCTAGTCTCAGGAACTATTGGTTCAAATTGAAAAAAATTTTTTTTTTGGATAGCCCATTTATCGAGGAAGGCTATAGGCTATATAATATCACGCTACGACCATTAGGAGCGGAGCGTTAATGAAAAATGTTGCTAAATATACTCATATTAGCGCTGTGCGTACGCAACGTCGGATGGCTCAATTAGTAGAGCATGGGACTGTCGATATCAGGGTCGTGGCTTTAAGCCCCACGTTGGGTGAAAATATTTTTATTTTTTTTTTTATTTTCTACATTGTTTTCTTCTAAGGATCACATTTAAATTTATTTTAATTTTATTTAATTAATTAAAAAAAATGTATTAGATTAAAAAAGTATAAATACTGCTTTTTATCGACAAAAGCTTTTGAACCTACTTACTCATGTCCCTCCCCCCATTAGTTCTTTTGCACCCGGGTGAAACCGGGACGAACCGCTAGTATTTAACAAAAGTAATATTTATAGAAACAAAACATGACTTATTAGTTATTCCATTTCGTTTGGTGCAAAATTCCAGGAATATTAAAAAACATAGTTTTGTACTTGAGAATCGTGCGTCCAAAATTTACAAAATTTGTGTGAAGTTGCCCATAAATATACAAATGTTGTGACGTGTAGTATAACTTTCAAGTATTTTCACACAGCAATAAGAATGTGGTATCATTTTTTTTGTAATTTAATATGATTCAACTACATTGCAACACAAAATAAATTGAGTTTTACGCGAATATTGCGTAAAATTATAACAGATTTGATTTTTTCTAAAATTTTTTATAACACAAACTCATCTGTATGTCAATCGTACGTACGGGTAAGTGAAAGGAGTTTTGCCAATAAAACACACGCGAGAATCTAGACTGACTACTTTTACATCTTGACAAGATGATTTAGTCAATTTATTAATGCAATAGCGCCTACTATGTAAACCGCCGCAGGGCTTCGGTGGCTACTCCAAGTACTCATCTTAAGCCTCCTGGAAAATTAAGGTTCGTTTACACTATCGGGTCCGGATTTAGATTTGTGATGACCAGGTCCAAACTAGGGCCACCATCTATATCAGGGGTGGCGAACATTTCTACACTTAAAATGTTTACCTATGTATTTAGTTGTCAAAAAAATAAAGCAAACATAGATAAAAATAATAATTTTGATAATACATTGAGCGCCATGACACTCTTTCGTATTTGTTATTTGGTGATAGTCAATTGTTTTCGGCATCTAGCGTATTTTTTATAAAAAAAACCTCAATCAATGTCAACAATAATCTGTCGCGTGCCACCTGTGGCACGCGGGCCATAGGTTCGCCACCCCTGATCTATATCAAGGTGTCAAATTGCAACGCCATAGTTCATCTGGAAGTGGGATAAAATCATAAAATATACGGACATTCTTCAAATTACATTAAAATACAATGTCAATGGATGTAGAGAAACGATTTATTTTTACAAAATAATTATATATTTAGGCCAATTAAATCTTTTCAATCAAGATGGAAACAAAGCGTTTATTATTAGTTAAATACACTCACAAAGTGCATATCTTGTAATAAGATTATAAATTCATCTGTCAACACCGTTATTATACCGACGATAAATGATTAATGAACACTGCTCTAGTTTTACCTACATTTAATAATTACACACTTACACCTGATGCTACTTTTTTTCTAGAATAAAATTGCCCTTGGTCATTGACACTTCTTATTGCATAACTGAATACAATATAACAGATAAGAACTATTTCAATTCAGTTTATTTATTACTAGTGGCTCGGTCTGGCTTCGTCCGAATTTGTATATTGCCACCGTTTTTTTGTCGACTAACTTTGCAAAATTGGTCTCCACGAAAAGCGCTTTTATTTTAACGCAATAATTAATAGACTATGTTCCTCCTGAAGGTTCATTCTAAATAGCGGTGAAAGAATTTTTCAAATAGGTGCAGTGGTTCCGGAAATTACCCTCTACATACAAACAAACTCACAAAATTCACATTTTCTCTTTATATTATTATTATTATATTATAGTATAGATACTATAGACCAGTCGTATTTATCCAGAGTTGCCCGGGAATGACAGCCCGCTGTTATGATAGCATAATGAAATAGATATAGCTTTAAAACCTTACCACATATTAATTTATCTCACGAAAATTGGCTGAATCGTTTAAGAATGTATAGGTACCGCGTCGGCGCGTTTATAACAGTGGACAGACGTTGCATTTTGGCCAGGAATCTGCATTGTTCACTTCTCTAGACTCTCAGCATGTAAAATTAAATCAAATCGGTTGTCTTCGATTGAAGAAGTAACAAACCGAAAATAAAGTTTTGTCTTATCCCTCGGAAATTATTGAATCGGTTATACGACTGAATCAACCGGGTTAAAAACTAAAAAGTAACCTGTCTAATAATAGAATAGAATAGAATAGAATAGAATAGAATATTATAAGTTATATTTGAATACAAAATTCATTCAGATCCATTTCGTTGCTCTTTAGATTTATATACTCTGAAAATATTATTTTCTAAAGAATTATGAGTTGTCGTAGTTATTTCTGTTTTTCTACATTATATATGAGGTGTGTTTTATAGCGCTTTAATTTATACTACAAAGTACACGTTAAAAATATTGAAACAAACTACTGACATTACGCCTGACTTACGGAAACAATTAATAATATCTCTTTTTAACGCTCTACATGTGGTTGAAGTGCAAAAGTAAGCAACGACTTATGCACTTTAAATTTTTTAACAAATAAATAATATGCAAGAGAATCGCAAACGACTGATAGTATTTAATTTGGATTTTCCTACCTTATCGTGATGTCCTAAAATTCCTTCATTCGCCCATCGCTATTATTTGATGAAGTTGAAAAAAAATGTAGAAAATAACGGGAAGTGTGATATTAGATGGAAAATAATAATCGTGCGAATGGCGTCTGTTATGACATAAAGTCGAGAAACGGACGTTAAAAGCACTATTATTATTATTATTATTATTATTATTAGTATTTCATTTGGAAAATTTACTTATCAAACAAATAAAATGTTGGTAAATCTTATATGATAATTTTATATGTCGATTGGATCTGATTTATTCAATCGAGCCCCGCAAGTTAACAATTAATAAAGTGTATCTATAGAGAGGAAGTACTTAATTTTAAACAGTTTAAGGCTGGGAAACAGTACTCGACCGACGCTCAGCGCGTACGTCAGTCGGGTGCGTATAGCTATATATCAATACAAGTGTATTACGCGTTCAGTGCAGCGCTGACAATTTGCTACGTGCGTATAGCTACGTCGCGCTAACGGAAATCGTCGGCCGAGGAGCTATGAAAATGTATGAACGCATTTAGTACGACGCTGAACGAGACTGATTTCACTGCAAAAGGATTCACTTTTCTTCGCAACTCAGTTTACCATCAGTTGAACATTAAACGCATTTTCATAACCGACGATCGGGACGTACGATCAGCGCGTTCGTTATGCGCTGACCGTCAGTCGAGCACTGTTTCCAGCCTAACGCCGATAGTTTACTTAAGTTAAGTAAAACTTGCTTTAAAATTTTCAAAACTTCGTTCTTACAGAAGCTCGATCGATTAACTCGATCTAGTTACGGCAGCAATAGATTAGGTCGTCTAAGTACCAGAGGGATAATTTACTATTGAAATGGTATAGCGACGCTACTTTTGTTTTACTTCACGCACTAGTGATTATTTGTCCATTTTATGACCGCACTACACGCATGAAAAGCAGCAATTTTTGTAGTGCAAAAAATATATTATCTGGAGTCATATTTCTCAAAGATTAAATTCGGTTCAGGAATAATAAACAGAGAAATTCTAAAACATAAAACTGCAGATTTTAATTTCTTTTTATGACTTGCTTGAATGCAACAGTAGGCCTTGGAATTGCATCAATTAGACTCATCGCTGTCTATTGTATTCAAATTTTATCACAGAAGTGATTGATACATCTTCACGCAATATATAGATCTCGATTCTATAGGCGCACGGCGATGCTCAAACCAAGTTCTCGCAACAACACTGGCGCACGCCGTGTGCAAAGCCTCCAATATCAAATCATTCTCAGTTTCGGAACTGATTTCGATATTTGGTACTGTTCCGGTTTGCGGAACTAATTCCGAGATCGAGAATCGTCGACAAAAATGCTGCGTGTATAGAAAAACATATCTTTTTTAAAATCGGTTTATCGATATAGAAAACGTTGAAAGAAAGAAAACTAGCATAAAATCCAGCTTAGCGACTAGTAAGAGAACATCAATCATTGCTTAAAAAAATCTATATTAAGGCCCTAGTTCTGGTCGTCAAATAAAGAAATACAGTGTAAACTCTATATAGCGTCAGCGACCTTCTATATTTAACGAAAAACTCTTTAAAACGTAGAAATTGTTAAGGTTTGTTTCGTTTAGATTGTTACCCATATATTGAAACACTCTATACAGCGTAACAACCATTCTCAATAGCGTAATAATACGTCATTATAGAATTCTTAGAAATATGTTCATTTCTTTGTTGTAATTGCTTTTAATTATTATTAATATTACCTTATATTATTTAACGAAGATGATCCCACTATATCCCAAGATATGTATAAAATACAACGAAAGATATAGGTACAATTAAAATACTGACATAGAATAAACGACAAAGTTAATAGATTATAAAATTTGTTAT
This sequence comes from Xanthostigma xanthostigma, assembly GCA_963575645.1. NCBI lineage: Eukaryota > Metazoa > Arthropoda > Insecta > Raphidioptera > Raphidiidae > Xanthostigma > Xanthostigma xanthostigma. The sequence continues at coordinate 24,314,516 of OY754468.1, forward strand.
GTAAATTTTTTCACCTAATTTCATAAAAAATATATTGTTTTCTTTTACTCTCCGTTTAACGAAAACTCATTATAACGCAATAAAATACCCGATTCCTCCAATTTCGCTATATAGAGTTTACGCTGTAGTTTAATTAATAATAATCTTTTCTTTAGTCCCGGAATTGATACGTTCAAAAATTTTGTCCAAAACTCCGAAATCTCGGAATTCTGGCACGAAAGCTTTAGCCGAGTGTATACCATTTACACGACAAACCAGCTTGAGACCTATTTACCACCGTCATAACTTGGCCCCCATTAAACTAGCAGCATGAAAATTGAATTATTGTTAAAGTTGTCTTTCAAAGCGTATGTGATTCTAATACAGGTTCCATAACTAGCTCCTGAAATCCTTTCTTATTGGGTACCAAAGCTAAAAGAGTATCGAACCTATAGCGTATTTTTCAAACATTTAGAAATTTAAAACTTCGCACATAGGTAGGGATTTAGACAAAATTCAACTTTACCACCTTTAAGCTACGGAATGTCTATGAATTTATGATCAAAGCCTTTAGGGTACTTTCCACACAGAAACTTAGAACTAGCTTGCTGAATAAAAGCTTGAAGAGGTATTAAATTTACTTCGCAGAACTTATGTTCCACACCTAAAAATCTCGAATTTGACATTGGAATGGTACTCGGCAGTTTTAGGTAGATGAAAACTTGGCACCTTTTTCACATTTATGTTTGTGGTAGGATTACTATTTCATATTATCGGATCGCGTTGATTGCGTGACTTCTTTTAATCATTTTGTCTGTAGATAAAATGGTAATTGAAATATGAGAGAAGAAAGTTCTGCTCGACGTTTACCACACGTAAAAGATTTACGTAGAAACATTAACTTATTAATTAACTACTTGTGCCCGCGCCTTCGTTCGCGTTACTTTTGAATATGAAAAAAAATCGAAATAAGGTATGATAAAATCAAAAGATTTTTGTTTAACTTAACACTAATTTAGTTTTTTGACGTTATGCTTTTATCGCAAGCCTCGGAACAAGCCGTGGACTGCGAAAAAATGAGCGAACAACAGGTGAGATGGGCTAATAAACAAAGGCGGAAATGCGTAACTGCAGCAGTGTTCAGATCATAGCTTATATATATATATATAGAACGGACTATAGAAACAAAGCACATATACGTTTTTTTTTTTTTATTTTAAAAGGAGCGAATCGGCTTCTATGGCCATTATCGCGTAATAACACATACGTTATTGATATTATACTTTTGAGTTCAGACCGGTCTATTCTACCTGTGAATGGGTGAGAGACGTCTGGCTGTCAAAATAACAATCGGCAGCTAGGATCGTTTTGTTGCGTCGCGTCGTCTGTGTACAAATTATTAAATACTTATAAAATCATAATTAGCATAAAATTCTTTCTTTCTTTTTTTGTACTAATGGAATTTTTCGTATACTTCTTATTCAATAAATATAAAAATTCAAAATTTAATAATTTTGTTTTTTTATTTCTCTCAGCAAGTTTTTCAGATTTCGCTGTGTCTGAATGCATTTGGTGATTTAATCTGCAGACGAAGCGCTTTAAGGAGTCAAATCTCTAAATTTTATTTTTTATTGAAGTCTAAATTGTATTCCCATTCATTTGGCTTAAAAACTAGATTTTTCGACATAAATTCTTTATATCCAATAATCCAACATCCAAAAAAATATCTATATCTCCAGTGGCGGATTTATATACATTTCCCAAGTATAGGCTTTTAAATTCCAGCCGCCCTACAATTGTCAGTTCCTAGATTATTTTAACAATCCAATAATTTGGTTGAAATTACATAAAAAATAGTTTTTGGGTATATTTCTTAGCTAATCAAAGCTTTATCATGTACGACAAATAAGGCGGGGTGATGTATGCTATATTTACACAATAATTCGGTAAACGTAATAAAATAATCTTTATTTGCCGTCTCTAAAATCTGCCGCACTAGGCTTAAGCCTACTTAGCCTGCTGGTAAATGCGCCACTGTACATCTCTGATCATAATCATATCTTCGGAATTTAGTATTGACTTTGACTACAGCGCATATACCGCATTTTTTATATCAAAATCAGACCAATTCTGAATAAACATTGGCCGGAAAATCTTAAAGAAGTTTTTGAAAAAAATAAACAGATATGAGTTGGATCTATCAACGCGTACCTTCTATAAAACCGATGAGGAAAAAAAGTTCGTTGTTTCAAGTAATCTCTCGCTGGTATTGAATCGAGAAAAACAACTTCTATTTAATTTTTGACCAATAATGTAAATCAATGTATTTACCTATTTCCTAAAGTATATCGAGTTTGAAATCTTTGATTAACGTCTGATTAGAACTCTTCAATAAATTATTTATATCGAGTTTGTATAAAATATTTCAAACATTACTAAGCACTCACCGTTCTTGGGTCCAAATTCTGCGCGTTCACGCACCATGAAAAATGAAAAACGAAGATAAAAATAAGCAGACAAGGCATAGTCGAGATGAGTTTATCCATTTTCAACTAAACATAGCACACGAAAAACAAATCCGAAAAACAAAACAAGTAAAGATCACAAACGCAAGTGAAAGCAGCGTGTTTGCCCAAACGGAAGTCGCGTTGGATGTTGACTAAGTTGCACAGCGTACAAACCGCGACGAAGAATAAACTCCTTTGGCGTGCGGCGCTTCCCTTTCATTCAGACTTCTTCTACCACGCCACTCTCTCTCTTAGTGCACTCAATTTCCCCCATTTTTTACACTTCTTAAAAATTTAAGATAATTTTTTTTCAAGTATAACTTTTAATGCGAGGTCGGGCCGTTCAACGCTAACTAATCATACATAACTATTCTGTAAATGTCGATTTTAAAGCTCCAATAGTCGAACGCGTCTAACCAATTGACCGACGGGGCCATTCCAACTCCAAAAATATTGATATTTAATATAGTATAATAAAGAAAATAAAGTTTCTGATATCGTGACGCGGATAATGGTTAGTTTTAATTAATATGATATTTGCTATTCGTTGGTATGGTTACCTACATAATATGTTCCACGTCGTGTAAAAAATAATCAAAGCATGCCTAGCTTATTTCTTTCTGACAGGTCTACAAAACAAAAGAGCAGCTGATTTTTTTTATTTTCAAATTTTTTTCGAAACTATAAAGTTTAGAAAAAAAAATCTTAACAAAAAATTCTTGGAAAAATGAACAGAATAATAAACCGTTATGAGAAGTATATCATTATTATATAAAAAATTGGTTGTCTGTAAAGTCGGTTTACGGACGATAGTTTTACGTGATAACGTATTCCGTAATACATAACCTAAACCTCCCAAAATTTGGTTTCAATCCGCTTATCCTTGGTGTCGGAATGATAAGAAATGTCAAAAGTGACGTTTGCAACTTACAAAGTATTATGTTCTAATAATAATTAGTTATTCCAATACTTAACTTAGAAGGCTTTGCATTTCACAATATACTAATGTCAAAAAATTGAATTAAACATTAGAAATGCAGCTGTTTTCATGTTAAGACAAGACATACGTTTGCTTCTAATTTCCATGTACGGCAAACAAAGACAACCGACCGCGTCGCGCCATGCATTACACAACATTGCATTTATACAGCTATTTTTCTATATAAATTTGTATAAAATATTTTTCTATATAAATTTGTATAAAAAAACTGTTTAGGCAAATTCTGTTATACGAAATCTATGTAAAATGTTCTCCTCTTTCGTTTAAGACTGGTTTCAAACCGATCTGATTTAAATTGAGCGAGAAATTAGCAAAAAGCACGCACAGGGTCAGGCGGAACGTTACGCGTTAGGAACGTTAGGAACGTTACGTTACACTTTTTCGAACATGCAGCCGGTGTTTTATCAATTTATAATATTGGTGATTCATCAATTTATAAGACGTTATCACGTCAAAACCAACGTTATAGCATATATCTTTTGCTCATGCGCCGATTTTCCTCAAAAACAATATACTCTTCATATTTGCGTATCAAACACCCCCCTCAATTTGGTTTCAATCCGTTCATCCGCTTGACCTGTATCGTGTTCACAGATAAATAGACGCACAGACTTTTTCCAAAAATGTTTTTAGATTTCGGGGGACCTCAAAACGAAAAAAAAGTGAAATTTGACCTAAACTATTACCATTCTCCACTTGTGTTGGTTGGAATGGTAAAATGGTATAATTTATGTACAAAAATGTGAGAAAATCCGTGAACAGCGAAAAAACGAAATTACAGATAGTTAAAAATTACAACTTGATATCTATGTAGGTATATAATTTCGTCGAGGGGTACGGTAGACTTGTCTGGAATCTACCAAAAATTATTAAGCATAAATATTAATTTCGAATCATATCCGAAAAATTCGAATACTCACGTTATTACAATAATGAATGATAATTATTTAATACTAGCGGTTCCGCCCGGTTTCACCCGGGTGTAAAAGAACGAATGGGGAAGGGAGGAACATGAGTACACACATTCATCTCAGTTTACCGAGATGAATGTTGTGTTCAAATTTCATGATGATTGGAGTTACCGTTCAAAAGTTTTTGTCGATAAAAAGCAGTAGGTATTTATACTTTATTTAACTAATAATTATTTTTTAATTAATTGAATAAAATTAAAATAAATTTAAATGTAAGCCTTAGAATAAAGGAATGTAGAAAATAAAAAAAAAAATAAAAATGTATTCGCCCAACGTAGGGCTCTCGAACCCACGACCCTGATATTGACTGTCGTGTGCTCTACCGATTGAGCTAGCCGGCGTTGTATTCTTCCAACGCTAATATGAGTATATTTAGTTAGTGTATTTCACCTGAATAAAACCTTATTTTTGAGATACATTTTGCAATATGTATTTTTCATTAATGCTCCGCTCCTAATGGTCGTAGCCTGATTTTATATAGCCTATAGCCTCCCTCGATAAATGGGCTATCCAACAAAAAAAATTTTTCAATTTGAACCAGTAGTTCCTGAGATTAGCGCGTTCAAACAAACAAACTCTTCAGCTTTATATATTAGTATAGATACACACGCCTTGACAGCTTGCCCATCTATGTCAATAAAAGAGTTTACTGTCGAATGCTGTTTTATCCACTTAAGTCGTTGATACAGTGGTTCATTGACGACGCATCGGTACGGTGGGCTTGATTGAAATCTATCACAATTCGCTATTCTCTTTGTCATAAAGTACTTAAATTATTTTTCTCTTTGTCACAAAATACTTTTTCTATATTCATATTAGCGAATACAGGTCAATACCTATACTTACTTCTAATTGCAATTTAAAAGTTGCATTCACACAGAACTTGATCCGAGCGAAGCCGGGTTTGCAGCTAGTATAGGTATATATTATTAGCTAGTACATTGATGGCATATTGGTTTACGCAATAATAGTGTACTGTGTTCATATTTTATTGTAAATATAACATCTCCGAACTGTTAAAAAATCGAAATTATTTAGAATGTGTATTATGCATGCATTATTTCATAATATTAGCCAGGTAATTTTTTAAGTTAAAGGTAATATGATGAAGACGGTATAAGTAATACTTTCTATTTTATTTATAAAATTAGATATAATATTCAAATAATATAGGTACAAGTAAATAGTGTTATCATTTTAAAACATTATACGAAGCGTCTAATTGAGAACAGAAACAATTACCGTTTTTTCGGACTATAAGACGTCTTATAATAATTGGTGATGAGCAAAGCAAGACCAAGACTGAGGTAGTCTTGGTCTTGCTTATTCGATCTTGATCAAATACTTCTGGTCTTGGTCTTGCTTATTAAGTCTCGATCATGGTTTTATGTATTCAGTCTTGATCCTGCTCATAGTTAGGCCTAGTTTATATGAGAGGCGTTCAACGCGCGTTGGCCCAACGCGCGTTTACAGTTTCTGAACAATTGTATAGGACTGTTTATATGATAACGCGCGTTCAACGCGCCACCAACGCGCGTTATCATATAAACAGTCCTATACAATTGTATAGAAACTGTAAACGCGCGTTGGGCCAACGCGCGTTGAACGCCTCTCATATAAACTAGGCCTACCTGGTGCTTTACGTCTTTGACTCCTTTTAATAATTTTTCAAAATACTTACTATCAACATCAAGGTTTTTTATAGGTATAAATTATTTACAATTAATATTGATAGGATTTAGGCAATTTTGGTATCGGTCTTGGTCTTGGTCTTGCTTATTCAATCTTGGTCTTAATCTTAAGTAAGATCTTGGTCTTGCAAAAAAGCAAGACTAGACCGATTTTGCTCATCACTACTTATAATCCAAAAATACGGTAGGTGTATTAAATGCAAAGTTAAAAATATTTTCAGTTCAGGAGTTCCAAAGTCCGTCATTAACATACCTAAAATAGAGATGAATTTCTACCAACTTCAATAGAAAAAATCCAGATTGTTACTTTCCAACTCGATGATATTGGATTAGTTATAAAACATTTTTTACCTTAGTACCTTAGAAATCACTTGAGTCCATTTTCTTATAGATGACTGTGTACTTGCGTAGTATAATATGTATAAGGTTAAAAATATTCTTCGATATTTTGATATTTGAGAGCGTGTAGTCATGAGGTTTTTTTTTTTTTTTTTGTTGAATTGTATTTACCTACCTTAGATCTAATGCGATTTTGAGCAGATTCGGTTCAACGGATGCTGATATTTGAAGAAATAACAATAAAGTCATGTTTTAACAAAATGATAAAATACGAATACATATTTTCTAACACGCACGAAAAAGTGGTTTGATTAATGGTATTAATATAAAAGGGATGTTTTTTTGAGAAAATGTTCATTTTTGTGACAGTTACTAGCGATTTTCTACTAGATTTTATTCAAGGCTTAACTCACACGTACCACTTTCCGACCACAAATAAGTGATCCTAATGTGGTTGAACTCGACCACTTTCCATCAACAGTTTTGTTGGTACGCAGACGTTGGTGAAACCACACATGAACCACACGGAACAGACAGTAAAGCGATGGATTTATTAATAGAATTTATTGGGTTCATCCAATTTTTGAAGATAGAAACGAGAGTCAATTTCAACAACTTTATCATCGTTTAAGACTGTACGTTGACAATTTTTAGGGTTCCGTACCCGAAGGTCAAACGGGACCCTATTACTAAGCCTCCGCTGTCCGTCTGTCTGTCCGTCTGTCTGTCTGTCTGTCTGTCAGAGGGCTGTATCTCAAGAACCGTAATAGGTAGAGAGTTGAAATTTTCACAGAGTATGTATTTCTATTGCCGCTAGAACAACAAATAATTAAAAAACCCCCAAAACTCCCCAAAGAGGAGCAAATTCAGTTTTTTGCTTATAAGTCGCTCAATTTAAATCAGATCGTTTCGAGACCTGTCTTAAACGAAAGAGCAGAAAATTTTACATAGATTTTGTATAACAGAATTCGTCGAAACACTTTTTTATACAGCTTTATATAGAAATAAAATGTATAAATTCAATTTTGTCTAATCCATAGCATACACGGGGATCGTCTGTCTTCGTTTGTTGCATACTGTACTATGGGAATTTAAAAATTGCGTATGTTTTGTCTTAAAAAAAAGATTGCATTTGTTCAAAAACGAATGTCATTTCAAATCTTTTGACATTAGTATTTTGTGAAATGCAACGCCTTCTGAGTTAACGATTTGAATAACTAATTTTAATTATTAGAACATATTGCTTTGACAGATGCAAACGTCATTTTTGACATTTTTTACCATTCCAACACCATGGATGAGCGGAATGAAACCAAATTTTGGGAGGATATTTGATATGCAAATATGAAGAGGCCTATTGTTTTTGAGAGACGTCGGCGCAAGCGCAAAAGAAATATATATTATAATGTTGTTTTTATAAGATAATAGTATACTTTTCATAACGGCTTATTATTTTGTTTTACAGGAGTTTTGTAAAATAAATTTTTGAAAAAAATCGGCGCATGCGTAGAAGAAATATGTACTATAAGGCTGGTTTTTATATAATAACGGCATACTTTTCATAACGGTTTATTATTCTATCTATGTTTACAAAAGTTTTGTAAATTTTTTGGGAAAAATTGGCGCATGCGCAAAAGAAATATATGCAATAAAGTTGTTTTATATAATAATAGTATATATTTCATAATGGTTTAAAAGAAAGTTTTGTAAAAAGTTTTAGGGGGAAAGGCGGCGCATGCGCAGAAGAGATATGTGCTATAACATTGTTTTTATATAATAATGGTATATTTTTCATAATGGTTTAATATTCTAAATTTTTGTATTTTTTTTTTTTTTTTTGGGGAAATCGGCGTATGCGCAACAGAGATATTTGCCATAACGTTGTTATTTGATATAATAGTATATTTATCAAAACTTTATATTATTTTATTCTACAAGAAATTTTTGTAAAAAGTGTTTATAATATAAAAACGCCGGGGTGTATTATGTAAAATTTCACGCCTTGAAATTCTTGAACTACTTGCATACTCCCACTGGTTACATATTGTTATAGCGCCTCTCTTGTTTCTTTTACAAAAGTATTTAAAAAGTACATAGTGTACGGAACCCTTCGTGTGCGAGTCCGACTCACACTTGACCGGTTTTATTTACATTATTTTCGAATGAGCAAAAGTACTTTCAATTATTTGTACGTCTGTGGTCGGTAAATGGTCGGCGAGTTGCACGTGTGAGCGGGGTTGACCATCATCGGCCGGTTTGTTTGTGGGCGATATCATCAACACACGACGACTGTTGTTGACACCGACCACAATTTGTTGTCCGTGTGAGCGCTATCACGGCATTACATACTAATGCCGTACTCCACTTTTTTGTGGTTCTAATGTGTCGGAAAGTGGTACGTGTGAGTTAAGCCTTAGTCCTATCAAAGCCCCAGATTGCTGACTCGCGAGCCACAATTATTTTCTAGCTTTTAGTACCTACATCATTTTTTTACCTTACCATTCCAGCCCACAAATGGGGAATGGTACTAGTTTAGGTAAAAATTCGCTTTTCAAAATATTACCATATTTTTTTTTGTTTTGAGGTCCTCCGAATCCAAAAAACATATTTTTCGAAAAAAACTCTATGCGTCTGTTTCTCTGCGAACACGATACAGGTCAAACGGATTGATACCAAATTGGGGGATGTTTGATATGCAAATATGAAGAGCCCTATTGTTTTTGGGGAAAATCGGCGCATGCGCAAAAGAGATATATTATGCTATAACGTTGTTTTTTATATAATGGTATACTTTTAATAACGGTTTATTATTGTATTTATTTTATCAAGAAAGTTTCGTTAAACAATTTTTTTCTAAACATAATTTCGGAAATATTTTGAAAATAAAAAAATTAGCTGTTTTTGTTTCAGTAGATGTCAGAAAGAAATTAGTTAAGCATGCTTTGATTAATTTTTACATGACGTGAACATATTATGTAGGTAGCAATGCCAAGGAATAGCAAATATTGTATTTAATACTAGCCATTACCCGCGTCACCTCACGCAATATCAGAATTTTTTGTTTCTTTATTATTTTTTAAATGGATATTCTCTAATCCTTTGAGGCAGTTCATTTCATAGTTTTGGGCCCAGAACATAAAATGAGGTGGCACCGACAGCCGTATTATATGTCAATGTCAATATTTTTGAAGTTGGAATGGTTCCGTCGCCCAATTGGCTAGATTTTTTTTATTTATTTAACATCCTTATATTCTAACCTACATAACATATAGCATTGACTACTATATCAATTAATTTTGATGAATGTTTAAATTTAAATATTCAAATAAATAATTCAAATTTTTCATTATTGCAGAAAGGCGTAACAATTTAATAACCAAAGCGTAAAGAATTTTTGTACCTAACATTTACACGTAAAATTTACAAGTAATCAGTAAAGTAGGGCAAAAGAAAATGGCTATTTCTGTTAAAACAATATATTTTGATAATATATACAATTTACAAGACAAAACCTATTTAATAGTTCGACCTAAATTTACTCCACCATAATTTAAAGTGCACAAATGGAATTGGCGTCATAAACAGTTTATTAAAAATATCAAAATCATATTTCTTAAACCGTTTTAAATGTGCATCGATAAAAACTGATGTTAAAAATATTGTTACGGCTTCTTCAGGTACAGTTGATTTTAACGAACGTGCCTGAAACAAACCACACATTTTTAGATACGTGAAACAATAGATTAATAAAGTTAAAAAGTTAGAAAAAAAAATAGTTTTATGTGATCCTTATGGAAATTTATTTCAAAATAGCGGTCCCGTCCGGTTTCACCGGGGTGTAAAAAAACGAATGGGGAAGGGAGGAACATGAGTACATACATTCATCTTAGTTTACCGCGATGAATGTTGTGTCCACATTTCATGATGATCGGAGTTACCGTTCAAAAGTTTTTTCGATAAAAAGCAGTATTTATACTTTTGTAACTAATATTTTTTTTTAATTAATTGAATAAAATTAAGCTAAATTAAAATGTAAGCCTTAGAAGAAAGCAATGTAGAAAATAAAAATATATTCGCCCAACGTGGGGCTCAAACCCACGACCCTGATATTGACAGTCACATGCTCTACCAATTAAGCCATACGACGTTGTGTGCTTACAACGCTAATAAAAGTATATTTAGTTACTGCATTTCACCTGAATAAAGCTAATTTTTGAGATACATTTTGCAACATTTTTTTTAATAATGCTCCGCTTCTAATGGTCGTAGCGTGATATTATATAGCCTATAGCCTTCCTCGATAAATGGGCTATCCAACAAAAAAAATTTTTTTCAATTTGAACCAGTAGTTCCTGAGATTAGCGCGTTCAAACAAACAAACAAACAAACTCTTCAGTTTTATATATATTTCAAAATTCAAAATATGATACCTTCACATGATACAGATATATTTTTTGGGTGTCTAACTTTAGTGCATCGAAATTTACCGGAAAATATTTTTTTTAGATTCTGACTACTGGACCATACCTAGCTTTAAAAATCGCGCACACTTATCCAACAGACCAGTACGGCCAGCACAGCGCGAACCTAGACGACCGACTGACGGTCGTTGGTGATGCGCTAATTTGCGCTACTCCGTTAAATAACATAGGTACCTTCCCAAACAGGCTTTTCTGATCCGTGCTGGATAAGTGTCCGCGGTCTTTTATAGCCATGCTAAATTTCAGCCTGACATTTTTATTTAGCTCAGAGAAATTCCACGGACGGATGGACAAACAAGTGATAAGGGTTGCGTTTTTTTCTTCTTGTGAGGTGCGAAACCTTAGAGAACTGAACATAAATTTTCACTACCTTCTCTAAATGTTGGTGCGCCCTCGACGCAACGTCGAAAACAACATCGTTTAAGTTCGGCGACGAGACTCCTCTTAAGATTTGCTCCTCGCTGACGCGATGGAAGGCAAGCAATTCTCGTGGTAAAATCACCGTATTATTAATTGCGGCATGCGGAACCGATCGCAACATGTTAACTAAACCTTGCGCTTTGCCTAAATGTGACGCCGCATGATCAGCATTTATATTGCGAATTCCGGCGCATTCTAGAATTAAATAGTTCACACTCGACACACTTTGTTCAGCGTAAGTCTCTAAGCTTTCCATATTTTCAAAAACTTTATTCTCTAAAAATTCTCGTCTACTTGTAATTAAACGTTGAAAATATCGTTTCGATAATTTACTGTACTTTGTAGTCTGAAAGAAAGAATATAGTATAATATATTAAGCATTGTCTATTTACTCAGTGTGCGGTGAGCGAAGGCAACAAAATATATCGAAAAAATATCTGCGTCTCTTTTTTAGAAGTAGTTCCTTAGTTATTCCGACAATATTATTAGCATGGAGTATATTTTTCTTTATTAAAAGTTCTATGGCTTTATCTACGGCGTTAGCCAATCAGAACCAACGAACTCTTACGACAAAAAAACAGAAGTATATCTTGCACCCTAATGGTTCCATTGCGATTTTATTCCTATGCTTCATGTATAAATAAAAGTATATGTATAATATAAATATCAAATTACTTTACGCAATTCTTGAATAACGGGATTTGTTGGTAGTCTTCTGTTTGAATCATTACTGAACACATCATTTAATGAATCTTCCCAAAATTTGAATCGCATTCGACCAATATTTGGATCGCTAACTAAGTCTTGAACTCTCGCTATTTCAGTATTAAAAGCTCGAATTGTCAGAGCTTGAGAACGGATTTTATCCTTAAGTAGTAACGTGCATAAAAAATTTTCGTTATCATATTTGCTAAAATCATATCAACTATAAAAAAATTTAGAAGAATTTTTTAAATCCAATATCTCCGTTGATTCTTTTATTTTTAATCTAGACATCGGATATTTCGGTAGAAACGTTTCATTATTTTTCCCGATTTCAACATGCGTTTAGATGCGTCATTTTGAGTTACTAATAACAACAGCACTTTATTTTAATTTTCGTATTCACTGAGCCGTATTTTTTATGTGAAACATCTATTGGCGCGTTACTGTGATTCTTATGGCGAGCGCTCTCATGCCGTCATACATTCATATAGCGTCATGCCGTCATACATTCGTATAGCGTCATGCCCCCTCTACGCCACTGCTTATACACGTAGTTGCTTCTCTGTGTGAGCTGTGTACTACGTGTGCCTTTCTTTAGCGAGAGTAAATAATATTACTGTGAACTATTAAATATTGGTAAGTTAGAGGGTGAAATTTAGTTACAGGGCGAAATTTAGTTACTAAAATTTAGCTCAAATTTATGTTTCACATCTACCAGGCGTTCCATGACGGCTCCTAATTTTTTTAAATAAAGTATACCTTAACATCTTACAAATACAGTTGACCCGCGGTAATTCGGCCCCTGTCTAATCCGGCACTCCTTATAATCCGACATGCCTATAACAGTACATACAAAGCACAAATGCATGCTTAAACATGTGGCTTGTTCGCAGCATCGTGACTTTTAGAGTAGGTACTAGCGGCCCTGTACGTGCTTCGCTACGTATAAAGTGAAATAATAAAACAATTTTATTGGAACATCTATCTATCTATTTTATTTATTTTAAAATATACATGGACGTATATGTGTGTATGTCGAGCACTCCGGCTGCGCCGTCGTGCCCGGTGCAAAAGAACGAATGGGGAAGGAAGAAAAAAAATTTAGGGGTGGACTACCCCTAACATTTAGGGGGATGAAAAATAGATGTTGGCCGATTCTCATAGATACCGGATAAGCACAAAAAATTTCATCAAAATCGGTCAAGCCGTTTCGGAGGAGTATGGCAACGAAAACTGTGACACGAGAATTTTATATATATAAGAGATATGTAATTTGCCGGATTACAAAATACTCCTTTTCCAAAAAAGTTTCAGACTAGAGGGGGCTAACTGGCTAACTGATTGCTACTTATAAATTTAGGGTACTTCAAATCGAGCTAGAAACCTTATCTCTGCTAGAGGCTTAGAGCTTTGAAATTTGGAACATGCACCTGTTAGTATGTCACAAAATATGTTTCGCTGACACATACGTCGAATGGTCTCGCTAAGAATGCATTGCCGGCAATCGGCATAAACGATTTGAGATTTCAAATACCGGACGCTTTTCATAGCTGTTCTCTGCTTCATAGTACGATCTCTTTTTTTCACCCAGACAAGACATTCGAACAATGAATTCAGGATTGGCTAATTGCAACCCTGTTACCCTGGGGTACAGTGCACTCACATCTGTTGACTGTTTTCTGAAGGATTTTAGTGAGTGCAGTAAATAATATGACTAAGTGAAAAGTCTATAACAATAGATCTTAGACCAGAATTAATTTGCAACACTCGCGGTGTATTTTTATCAAATATCCCATGTTTAGATCTGAATTAATAAATAGATTGGTAAACACTTACCGAACAGTTTCAAGACAATATTTGAAAGAAGTAAATCCTTTGCTATTTTTTCTTGTTATTTGACGCAGTGGATATTTAATTGTGTGAAATTGGTCAACCGTTAATAGTGCGGTCATTAGTTTTCTTCTGGTCAGCATTTCTTTTTTTAAAAATACTAATTTAACCTCTAACGTAACCAATTGACAGTTCTTGTAGTAAATAAATAAGTAAACCATACCACACACAAAACGCACCTAGCGTCATCAAGCGTATTTGTAAAGAAGCTTGTACTTCTGTCTTTGGGTTACTGACCTTCGAATAGATCTTTGAATATAAGTACAGTGGAGCCCCCATTCCTGTCACTTTACTATAAATATTGTAGTTCATTTCATAATATGATGTATTTATTACATAATATATTATGTTGGGTAACGCTGCTCAGGCAGTTCCTTTGTGACATAAACATTGATGTTATAAAAAATAAAGGAATATAAATGCACTTTCAGTTTCAAAGACTGAAAAAGTTATATTTATAAATGTCACTTCATGCTGATTGCTGAACTGGTTAGCGCGCAACTAAGTGACCACATTTGTTTTACTTTACCGCACTAGTGTTTAAAGGGCACTTTGCATATAGGCATGTAAAACAGTATTTTAGAGGTAGGACAAAAATTCGTTTTCATGCGAGTTTTTCTGATACCTATTTTCTATTAAAATGGTTTAGTTTGTACTACCATCACTCAAAAGCGGCTGGAATGCTGGATCAATTTTTATTATTTGAAACCCAAATTTAAAATTTCTCTTTTTACAGTCATACCGAGATGAGCACGAGGTAAATATAAAGTGCAAAACCGTGGGCAATCCCTATTATAGCAAAAATCTATATGCTACTGGGTCGCGCATTTCAAGTTTTCTGTTTATTTTTAAATGGTTTATTTTGTGCTTTTATTATTAAAAATAGTTTAAGTAATAATTATTATTACTAGGTAATTGTGTTCACTAACAATAATTGTAATGATTAAATTTATAATGGCACTTAATTTTAACATATTATCACAAACAAATTTTTGGTATTGTTGACTTATTGCCTGTATTAACGTCCAAAGCAATTGAGATCTTTCATTGGAATCTCCTCAGCGTCTTCATTTTCGTAATTCAGAAGCCTGCAAAAATATGTTTGATTAGAAATACATTTATAAACCTGTTCAGTGTGTTCTTATGAAAATGTAAGATTTTCTCCTTGCATAAACGACTCAACATTTAACAAAAACGTACTCATTTATTACTCGAATTATAATAATATTTTATTATATTATATTTAACTCCACGACCACAATATTTTCACGAAATTAAAATTAAAATATGCACAATAGTTTATTATATGTATCGGTTTCAAATCATAATTGTACTTATTTTTCACAAAAATTATGGTTTGAAAGTTTTTATATTTTTCCTCGTTTTAATAATGAACCAAAAAGTTGACGCAAACCATGGCTAATAAACAGGAAACTTGTAAAGGGTTGTGCAACATTTAGAAAGACATTTTATGTAATAATTATTAATCCATGATCGTCGTCATAGCACAGACTTATAGTACTAACAGACGCTCGAACTTGGTCCGGTCTGACAACGGACATGGTACGGCGGATCTTGCAACAGACGACCGAATCTGTTCCCATCGAACCGGGCGGACACGCAGACTACTGTACAGACGAACAGATTTGGTACGGAGCGGACCAGATCCGCTGTCCGCTTCGAACCAAGTACGACCGTCTGTTAGTACTATAAAGTTACGAGGCATTTTGACCTCTAATCGTACGTAATTTGTACAACAAACCTTTTCAGTGCAAACATTGTCAATATTTCAAAATGATTCAAAGACCAACATACAACCGAAAAAATTCACATAAGTTTAAAATCATATTATTTTTGCTTATGGTCTATAAAAAATGTAGAAAATTTCCCAATCAAACATTTTATTTCGGAAAAAAATTAGATACATAAATACAAACTTCAAAAAAAAAACATTTTAAATTTAACGAAATTCTTTTTATTTTACATTCAATGGAAAAAAATACAGAATGGCAACTTCATAGAAAATTACTATAATTTTTGTCACACACAAAATTCACAGCCCCGATATTTTGCACCAATTTTACCCCAAAATACAGACAAATATCAAACGAGCACACAATTTATGCGCAAGTTAGATTGATTATTAAATAGATAAATAGTAAGCTATCACTTTTATTTTAAACGCAAGATAAATCACTTTTACATTTGACTAAATATTAAAAACGTAATCAATATAAAAAAAATTGTAATAGTATATTTATAAAAGTAAATTTCAAAGCACATTTTTTTAATAATTGTCTCTTTTCTAATTGCAATCAGTACCACACGCTGTCGTACTGAGGTTGCTATATTGTCTATGTTTTTTTTTTCATTTCATGAAATGTGAAACAGATCTAAAATACCGTTGATTAGAATAGAGTCAATTAACATTACTTTTTTACATTTCACCAATTCAGAACTAAATTTTGCAGAATAAAAACAACTTTCCACAATACAAGACATATCCAGTAGGTACTGTGATGACACATTTGTGTTCTTATCGTTTCAGAAAAGTGGTTTTGGTACCACAATATCTCTGTGGTCTGCCGCACATACAATATTATGAAATACCCACAGATGGACAGAATTGCACTGTGTTTTTTAAAGATCAGCCATGGATGTTTAGTAGGTTCAATATATATATAAAAAAATAATAATACTAACTAATACAAGAATAAAATATTTAATAGTTGTTCTAAAAAGAGAATACAACTTGATTTGTTATATTATATTATCTTACTTCATTGGATGTAAACTTATTGGCTCTACTACAGTAATTAAAATATTGAAATTAACACTAATAATGGCTTTAAAAACAATAGTAATTTTGTTTCTAATCCTTTTTTAACATACATACGTGTTTGAATGTAAATTATATACCCTCATTGTACGTTGCTATTGATTCGTATCTATCTACAGTGAGCTGACACTCGTGTTCTTTGGAATGAACGATTATGGAATTAATTTCCAGGACTGTAAACAAACAACAATTCCGATAAAAAATAAAATATACTTATGATTGTGTTAAGGTTAAAAGAAATAGTAAATATTTTCAATATTCTTATTTTTGTTGTTCAGTAAAATTGGAAGCGTATTAGTCGCAAAAAGAACCCACTAAACATTTAATTTTGTTTAAAAAAAAAAAAATAAAAAAAAAAGATCAATAATATTCGATTTTTCGATATGTAGTAATTGTAAAAAAAACGTGCCAATTCTTTTGCTTTTTTCATCAAAAACTTACTGATAAGGGTATCTATTACCGCTCGATTGAAAGATAGATAAAAGAAATCAATATTACTACCAAAAATTCAAAAAAAAAAAAAATTGTTTACCATTTCTTCAAAGCGATTACAAAAGTTTAATGTTCTATATTAATACAATCACGAAATAATAATAATTAATAAAACAAAATCGAACAGGACTTTTTCATTTAGGAAAAATACTTTCATTTCACAAATCTATATGGAAAGTTACTAGGCATATTTTTCTTCAATAGGTTGACCTATAATAAAATTACTATAATAAAAAAGTCTAATCTACTACTTCTGTCTACTTTTATAACGTAAAAAAAATGTATTACGAAAAAAGAATACAATTTTATGAGCAACATTTCAATTGTATTTGAACCATTTTGAGTAAATATTTGACTTGATATAGCACAAAAAAGAACAAAATAAAGTGCGTGAGGGAGATGGAACACATTTATATGCAAGAAACTATCAGAACAATACATTAGGGAATTCACGTTAAAAAAATAATGCACAAAATAAACAAATTTAAAGTTTGCATTTTATATTTGGTATGTTAAGATATCCTGAATCAAGTTTGGTTGGTATATTTGTCTGGAAATCAGCATAAAAATAGACCCATGGTTAGGCATCAAAATAATATAATTATTACATCATATCAAATCTGTAAAAAATTTAATTTTAACTGTTACCACAGAAAACATACAAAAAAGAGCTATAACCAAAAATTTTATTAATTTTTTTATCGCAATTGTTTGGGACAAAGTTTTTAATAAAATGGATAGAAAAGAAAATTTCGAGACTAATTTTTAACAAAAACAAAACATTTTAGATATTTTATAGTCTCGATTTATAATATTGTCTAATTTTGTTTATCGCCGATCTGTATCCAAATTATCCACTAAGTCATCAGCTCATGTTTTCTGCTGACAAGTATACCAAACGGATTTTTAAGAGGTAATTGTTAAACAATGAATTCCTCACTGTTTAAACACATAACACTGAAATTTGAACGGTATTATGAAAATTATTCTGGTACATATTACATAATGCATGCAATTTTCCCACATATAAATGTTAACGTGTTTGCGAAATAAAATAGCCATGTTATGAAATTAAAAAAAAAAAAGAAAAAATAGCAGATAGACAGAAGCAGTAATAATTAACCTTTCATTACTTACATTCGTTAACAGATTTATGGACGTTTTATAATTTGTGATACTTAAAAAATCAGAAATGCTGTTAAATCAAAATGGTACTGAAAGGTTAAATATAAAAAATACACATATGTATCTCCCTCTATTTTCATTTGATCAAATTAAAAAAAAAAGAAACACAATTCACTGATATTAATCAACTTTGAAATATTACGTAATTATAGGCAATAATACAGTAATGCAAATGGAGCCCCTTTTCGTTTATTCATAGATCCTGATTAACTCACATGCTGAGGTAACCTCGGGCTTGTGATCGACGTCTTCCAATCAAATAAGCAATTAAAACAATAATTACTAATCCCGCCAGGGCGCAGCCAACGGCGATAGGAACAATGTCCGGTGTGTCAGCCGGCTCACAGTCTTCAGCTGAAAACGTAACGTCGAATTTAATATAATTCACAATTGATTACAAAACGATCAGTCGTTTCCCTCAGATTAGATTATAATTTCGGAGCACGTGCGGACCTTGTTCAATTTATTTCTATGCATTTGTACCATGGATGTTAGGCTACGTTCACACATTGCGGTTTACCGAAACGTTTTTCGTATGCGGTTTTCAGTAGCAAATGCAAACATATAAACGTAAAACCGAATGCGGTAAAAAAAACAGTTTCGTTTATTTTTGCATCCGTGTCTTGTCACTGAAAACCGTGAGCCGCGTACGGTACAAAAAACGAAACGGTCTCAGTGGCAATAGTATTTCTATTCTACCGTATAAGAAAAACGTATGAATGTGAATACTGAATTAGTTATTGGCGTAACTAGTAGTCTAAGTCATTCATGGCGTGTCATGACTTAGCCTACAAGTTGCGCCCATAATTTTATTCAACAATTGCGCGTTATTCATGTTTTAATTATAATGAGATGTTGTAAATATCTATTTATTTCTTTATAAAAAAAACTGTCAATACTAACAGCACCAAACAGCACGATTCAATGTTTTGGTTTGAGGTTAGCCGGTTATGAATAAACTCCATGTCGAAAACATTCGGCCTCTCAATTTTAGCCTCAATGGGTAACAACGGAGTTGTAGTTACCTACTATTTCGTTACGACTCAGAAAATAGTTACGTTTATTTTCATTACTCCACAATGGCCGAGCTAGTAGGAATCTTCATTGAGTTATGACAAGTAATTGTCACCAGTCGGTAAATGGCTATTTAGGGTTCGGTTTTTAGGCATGATAAAACATGAATAACGCGCATGAGTTGAATAAACGTTTTTACTGTATATGGTAAAATCGTATAAGAATTCCGAATAGGAAAAATCGTATAGTGTGAACCTAGCCTTACAGATGTGGAAAGAATATTATTTTTAACAATAAATGTGACTTCTGATTGGTTAAAGTTGTCACTTGAACACGCTGCCGAATCCTCGATTCCTATTGGTCAAGTGCCGGATCCTAGCCCGATCATTTTGTCATCGCATCCGCTAGAGCTCTGCGATGATTGTTGCGGATGTGCAAATCAAAAATTATGCCAATGCCCAATTATGCAACTGCGGATGCAGACGTCTGCAATATTCCTAATTAGTATGTCGGTATAATAGTGCACTTGTTCCTAATACCCAAGGTCAATGCAAAAGACCAACAATATTAGTGTTGGTTTAGTAAAAAAAAACGTAATTTTATAGCGCTCGAGACACCGAAATTACAAATTCGGCCCCAATCTGGAAGGGACGACTGTATTAACAAAAAAATTAAAAACATTTGTTATACCTGTATCGAATACAGCTCCTGTTTTTTCATGGAAGGCTTGTAATTGTAAATGGCTGACAATCATCTCTCCATGTACTGGCAATGTGCTGTTCAATTGTCTTGTTTCTGATTTATAGCATTTATAAGACATATTTAATGGTGCTGCAAAGAGTTCTTTTTGGTACCACAGATCTATTTTTTGAACACTAACTGAAAACAAAAATAATGTGATATTAAATTCTTGTATTTATTACGATTTTGCTATCAACTTTTTACAGTCAAAGCTGTGGGTTTTTACACATAAGTGATGCTAGATTTATACACACAATTTCTTTTTGCCAATAATTTGCGTTTATCGCCTGCCGTATTGGATCGGCGGCGGTGAAATAATATACTCTATTACCTATAGCACGTACAAGACAGATTAATAGACACCTTAGTTGTCAAAATCTGTTCAGTAGTTTAGAAGCTATGAGGCATGTTTAATTCAGTAAACCGTCCTTTTCGCAGACAATTGGGCTTTTGAATGAAAATTTTTTTTGTCATAAATGGAAAGATCGTATATAAGTTTTATAACAAAACTATTTTTATAACAAAAATATTAGGAGCACTGTGGTTTGAATCTAATAAAAATAGAGAATAGCTACTTCTTACCACAACAAGTTTATTAGTGGATGTACATTTCGAGAGCTATGCTCTCATCTTCAGCAATAGTGTATTGCTGAAGATGAGAGCATAGCTCTCGAAATGTACATCCACTAATAAACTTGTTGTGGTAAGAAGTAGCTATTCTCTATTTTTATTAAAACTATTTTTCTTTTTTTTATTTTCGTTATAATTCAAAAGTTTATCAAATTAAAAATAAATTTTTGTACCCAGTTCCGAGAACGCGCCGACATTTCCCGAACATAATGTGACGTCATAATGGTAATTTATATTATTATAATAATACATGTAGAAGCCCTTGATAGTATACTGCGTATATACATTTTAACATTATGACGTCACAACTGTCAAAAACAATTTTAGTGCGTTTGCAGTCACGTGATTTTTTTAATATTTTATCAATTTCAAATTGCTTATAATTAATTTAAAAAAAGTTTTTTGAAAGTTTTTCGCATCGATTATCAATATTATTTATAATAAAGTTTTAAAATACAATAAAAAAAACCGATAATTATTTTTTTTTCAAAAGCCTATAATTACAGTAAAACGTAACGCTAAAGGCCCCCATACACCTCGTTCTTTTCTGGCAGTTTTAACCACACGGGTAAAACTGTACGGGTAAGCACGAACAACGACCATATCCACACACTAGGCGTTGTTTCGTTCAGTTTTTCTGAAGTCGTGGCATCATCTGATCTGCTTTGATGGATCCTACAACGTTACAGAGTCGAACAAAACCCGTCCTTTTTAACTGCGTCGTCACACACGGGCCGACTTGAACGAACACGTTTAAAACGGACGGTTTAAATCAAGCAGCAGCAGATATTTTTGAGCGCCGGTAAGAAGGACGGTTTTTGGCCACACACCAACCGTTTTAGCCATGCGGTTAAAACTGCCAAAAAAGAACGAGGTGTATGGGGGCCTTAAGAGAATTTTATTTCTGTCTCTGTTCTTTGAAATAACACTTTTTGTATAAAATCGTGCAGCATTCACTGTAAAAATGCATTGTAATTTTAACTTACCGTTCAATCCAACAAAGTGTTTATCCCTGACAATTACAGATGTGAAATTATTTATTTCAAATTTTTTGGTGGTAAGATTTCTGTTGAAATTTATTAGAATGAAATTTTCCAAATCTTCCGTTTTATTGTTAGGATCAGAGTACCAAGTTATATTGATAAACTGTGTATTGTTTCCGCACTCTCCGACAGCTGACGCATTTGTTGGCATATTAACTTTGGCTGTGTACGATTTGTTATTTGGTGCTTTATATGTGATACTGAACTGCAATGCCATATTGATCATGATGCACGTTTTGTTGGCAGTATCGGTGACATTATACGTGGCTGGTGAAGGATCTGGTAATGGTTTTGGTGGGACCGTAGTTGTCGATGGGGCCGTAGTTGTCGTCGTGGGTTTTTCTGTGGTGGTTGTAGTGGTAGTAGATGTCGTTGTCGGTGGAGGTGTTGGTTTTGTTGTCGTAGTCGTGGGTTTTTGTGTGGTGGTTGTAGTAGTGGTAGTAGATGTCGTTGGTGGAGGTGTTGGTGTTGCTGTCGTAGTAATAGGTTTTTGTGTGGAGGTAGACGTAGAACTTGTGGTAGATGAGCTTGGCGCTGGAGTTGGTTCTGGCCCAATTCCAACGTCCTCGGCTGTAAAAAAAAAGTAAAATGAATTGTCATCCTCCTTTATGGAAACCCCTTACCGATATTATTTTTCAAAAATTCCTGTCATTTATACCAAATCGTAAAAACAACATTCAATAAAGACACTGCATGTACCGCTAAATTATGTTTCCTACAATCTATTACTATTTCATCGCTTCAAGGTAGGGGTGGGGAACCTTTTGGCACTGGATGATCGCATGTCTTTTCACGGATTTCTCGTAAAGTCTCAATTTTTTTGTATAATTATTAACCACATAACAACGATAGATCAATAAAATATTTTTAACAAAAAAATTGAACCGACTTCACACTAAAAAGTAAAAAATAATTGCGTATTGAAATGTTTTGGAGTCGGTGTCAGCCAAAATGAAATCTATTCCGAGAACTACACCGACTCCAAAACATTCAATACGCAATTATTTTTTACTTTTTAGTGTGAAGTCGGTTCAATTTTTTTGTTAAAAATATTTTATTTTTCTCTTTTTAGTGATAATCTAACACTAAAAATCGGTGAACATACATAAAAAACAGTATGCGTTTCTTTGAAATTTGAGAGTTTCCCTCGATTTCTCCGGATTCCACCATCAGATCCTGACTTGGTTCCGATGGGACCACCTCTGAGGTGCACTCTTTCGAATAAAAAAAAATATTTGAAAATCGGTCCATAATTGACGGAGAAATCGGTGAACATACATAAAAAAAAAATATATACAGACGAACACAGAACCTCCTCCTTTTTGTTGAAGTCGGTTAAAAATAACAAATAGGTAAGTAAAGGTGCTAAACATTTTTTTATCGCACCGTTGGGATTGGATTTTTTTTGCATTTTTTCTAGGAATTTTATACCGAATGAATTTCATTTTTAGAGGTTGATTAACGTTTAGTAATCAGAAAAATAAGCGTCAGTAGCTGACGTTCAGAGTACTAAGGGAAAACTATCATTGTTATGATTTTCGGTCGTTCAAAAGTAACGCTGCCGCCTTCCCTACCATTAATGATGAAAGCCTTAATTGTTGAATGTATGATCTAAAACTTATAATTGATAAAGACGCATAGTTTATAAATACGTATATGCAGTACCGAATACTTCAAAAGGTCGTTTGGCAATCTCATAATTTATTCAATTTTATGGCATTTCCTTAGGAATTTCCCCTGCTAAATTATAGGCAACTCAGCCGTTTAAAAACTTTTTTCGGCCAACAATAATACTTAATAACGGCAAATTTCGTCAATCTGTTTTGAAGAGTGTAAGTTACCAATGTAAAATATATAATATTTAAGATTCATTTTAGAAAAAAATGTTTAATTTATTTAAAAAAAATTGTGGCCTAGTGTGAAAATAATAGTCCAGAATATTTTTCTTTACGAAAATGTCTTTTCAAATGAGTATCTGCTCAGTATCTTTTATGTCGTTTCTCCTTATTGTTATAAAAACGTATAATGGTATGACGACGATTATACTGCAATGCATCAATTTAGAAAAGTTATCATGAAATCAGAGAATCTATTATCTACCCAGCGTTTCGCAACACCAAGAATTTAACCCCACTCTCACTTTCAGATAAAAAACCCCCTATTTACTTTTTGATAAAAAAAAAGAATCCAACAAATAAAAAGATAGAATGTAAATTTATAAGTGCACGAAAGATTTCCAATAAAATTGATTAGCAGTGTTTTACAACTTCCTAAGGGACCACTAAACTGCATGTTTGCATTTTACTAATATGCGATAGGCAATATCACATATCAATATAGACAGTCTACAATATGGAAGTATATCATTTTCATTGTTTTTAAATTGACAAAATCTGTTACGGAATGATTGTTGTGGGAATTAATAAAATAGGTATTTGATTTCTTT
The DNA here is from genome assembly GCA_963575645.1 of Xanthostigma xanthostigma. NCBI lineage: Eukaryota > Metazoa > Arthropoda > Insecta > Raphidioptera > Raphidiidae > Xanthostigma > Xanthostigma xanthostigma. Next base: position 24,338,889 of record OY754468.1, read on the forward strand.
TAACTGAGCTAAGGACAATCATGTGACGGCGGTTAAGATGACTGGCCAGAAACAGTACGTCACAAATGAGTAAACGACTGACAACAGCATCGCCATTTTTACTTATTGACAATTTATTATAAATTTAATTAATTTACATACCACCGTTCACCAGCAATATCACCGAAAATAAGATAAACGTAAGTTTTAATTCCATTTTGTTAGGTACTTATATCACAATTTTCGAACCCCGAAACTTTACTTCACCTTTGTTCTACACAAGCGACAGAAAATACTGGAAACACTACTGTTAACACCGAAACACATAGGAAATGACTATTGACTGCAACTTGCAAGAGTGAGATCAAACAACTCGCAATAGCACGGACACCGCGCGGGCGGTCATACATGAATAAGCGCTACTCAGATGAATGTCGCGGATTTATTCGTAAAACAGGGTTGCTTATAATAACACAATAAATATTTTGCTATTTTTTTCCTAAGAAAAACAATGTGCCGAACTAAAAAAAATATGTATAGTACTAACACGCAGTACGTGTTTCGTCTGAGAGACAGTTACAAAATGTTTTCGTCGTTGCCAATCTCAAAAAATGCCATTGTTCATTCAATGCGAACTTTGATAAGCAGTTCTCGATAATCAGTTCTCAACTATTATTTGTTATTATTAAAGTTTAATATTATAAAATTAACAAAAATAAAATAAAATTCACATCCTATAACAGTTCAGCAGCGCCGTCGTCATTCATACGGTTAAAATCTGAACTTGGGACCGGAATTGTGCACCTTTGCCTAAATAGCCAGATGACCACCAAAAACCGTATATTCCCTTCTCGTTCCTCCGCCGTTCCCTAGCTTGTCGTGCATTCTTAGCAAAAATCAGGACTTTTTTAAAACGCCGCGGGACGTCTGGTCACCTTAGTGTAGTGACATTATGTTGAAACGACCGATATGTTATATCATTGCGCACGAGATAATATATATGGTATTTTTTTCATATCTCCCATAAAATATATATTTTTCAACATTGTTGACGGTTCAGTTGTGTAGCAAACGTCTCTTGCCAGTAGCTGACGCCATTCTGATTCATGCGACAGATATCGGTCCACCGCTACGCTCGAGCTGGGTCTCCTGGTTACAGACTTCGTGATTTCTAATGATCATCGCTGAAGGTTATAAGTGGTTTATGAAAATTACTGTTGAATTGGTTAGTTTGTTTACTTTAGATTTTTATTATAACACTGGTGCGTTATGAATCATGACAGAAAAAATATAAAAAGATAACTTATGAACAATATTTACAGAAGAAAAATTGTCTCCAAATTTATATACCTACTATTAGCAATGAACTACAGAACACCCCAAAAAACGTGTCGCTCGATAACAGGAGCAGTCTGGCAGTCTGGTGGCTATCTCATTTTATGTTCTTTTCTAATCAACGTTAGAAATTGGCTGCCACTTTCTTAAACCTTGCTTACACAATAATGTAAATTTAAAAATATTGTAATTAGAAATTTTTTGATTTTGAATAAAATAATAATGAAACCACTTAGTGACTGGCGCTCCACTGTGTATTTGAGCCCGACCCAAAAAAAACCCAAAGCGTAAAAACACAACGTTTCATACAAGTTCACGTAGGTAAAGGCAATACTTCCCGAGCACTTGCCAGTAAAAAAAATATAAACTGACAAAATATTAGATTATCACAGGGCCATAATTCAAAAAAGTTAAAGTAGGGCGCAAATTTTACATATGAATCATTGTCTATCTACGCAATGTGCGGTGAGTGAAGGCAGCAAAGCGTATCGAAAATATATCTGCGTCTCTTTGTAATTCCCTGATTTTTCCGACGGTAGGATTGGTTGATGTACTTGCATTCAATCTGAATAAAGTATCTCTGTTTCAAAAACTTAGTCTTTTTCTATGACGTTAACAGAAGGGGGCAAATTAGAAATTTCTTAAGCCGGGTCCTCCGTGCTTGTTTTGCCCTCCTGGATATGCCAGGGCTTACGGCTTAAAAAAAAAACAGAAGTATATGTTTGTACCCTAATAGTTCGATTGCGATTTTATTCATATGCTCAGTATAGAATAAAAGTATGTGGTTTCATCTTAATCGCGTGCAAAGCCGCGGGTAACGGCTAGTAATTAATATAGGTACTGTGAATAAATAAGACAGAACATTGACTTTGTAAATCTCTATCATCTATGCTCCCCAGCTATGATCTTGAATTATTGCATAGGTTGCGTAATATTATGTAATAAAACTATGTCTAATTTTTTGTTCTACACCAAGTAAAATAGTTGCTTTGCATGCTTGTATGCAGGTACAATTTCATATGTTTGTCAGTTAATGTTTTTTAAACATATACTATATTTTATAGTGACGTTTGTTCAGAAGTGATTTGTCAAACATTTTGAAAATGAAGTGAAAGCAGCTGTTTTATAAGAGGTACGTGCAAAAAATACCCCACATACCTTGTACGTAATTGTATTACGACTCGTGTGACTGTTAAAACTCGCTTTAAATATAATATCACAACTTGTCGGAGTATCAATAAAATACAATATGTCAATTTTTTTAATATAAGTATGGTTTAATTGGCCTCAACATTTTCTAATATAAACAGCCATGTCAATACATTCGGTAATATTCCGAACTAAACGACAGACAAAAAAAGAAATAATATTATAGTAAGAATCTCAATATAAATACAGCTTGATATAGTGTCCCTATTTATTATCGTTTAATTGTAAATCATCTTGCATGTTATGTAAATAGGAAATATAAAGAAAATTTTAAAATAAACTTTTCCATTTGTTATTTTTAATTTTTGGTGTCGCTTTATCTGGCCTACGATATTATTGAAATAAAGTTCAAACAAAACATAAATTATAGCAAAGAGAGCTAGCAACGTGTTTAATCAAATTGTCCGATAACAATTCTGGACATAGAAAATTACTGAGTCCAAAAAAGTAAGCTTAAACAAAATAAGTACCGCGACATTAAACTAAACTGAAAAACAAGTCTCTGTCTACTTTTTTGTGATTGTTCAAATCAGTTATACATTAAATCCGCTGCTAGCTCGCATCCTATAGTCAAAAATAGACTACAGAATTATTTATATTTATTATTTTTCAAAACCACTGTACATAATATCATAATTTTTATTTAAAAATGTTATAACTGTCAACAACCCATACTATTTATGACAACAAAAATATGAAGTTAAAATTTTGGAGTTTACATTATGCAGTTTTGCGATAAAATTAGACATATAGTTTTATATTTATTCAATACTAGCGGTCCCGCCCGGTTTCACCCGGGTGCAAAAGAACGAATAGGGAAAGGACAAGAGATCGCATGTTCTTCTTCATTTACCGAGATGAATGTTGTGTCCAAATTTCATGATGATCGGAGTTACCGTTCAAAAGTTTTTGTCGGACGGACAAATTTTGAGTTATATTTTGCAACATTTTTCATTGATGCTCCGCTCCTATTGGTCGTAGCGTGATATTATATAGCCTATAGCCTTCCTCGTTAAATGGACTATCCAACAAAAAAAAATGTTCAATTCGAACCAGTAGTTCCTGAGATTAGCGCGTTCAACCAAACAAACAAACTCTTCAGCTTTATATATTAGTATAGATTATTATAGATAATAATCTATCGTTATGTATCTTAAGGATCAAAACTATCAGAAAGGACCCCACACAAACCTTATGGGATTTGGTTCTCGGTTAAATTGATCGAAAATGGTTTTATTTTATAGTTTAAAGGTCAATAAGAAAAAGTGTCCATGGGCGCATAACCTAAAAACCAATAGATATTTAGCTACAGATATGTTTAGCGAGATTTTAGATATAGGGATATCTATCCTTTGAATTCACAAACATGTTCTGTGATCAACTTTTGTCCTTTTTTTTAGAAATAGAAAAATAGTCCAAAACTAGGTAATGCTGGAAGGTGTCATCCCCTGTATAAAATAATAAAATCATATTCGGATTCAGCGCACTGGAAAACATATTTCAAGAGCTTAGGATTTTTTTAAGATTGTGAATTCAATTGATATCCCTATATCTAAAATCTAGCTAAACATAATATCTGTAGCTAAACATCTAATGATGGTTTTTAGGCTATGCGTCCATGGACACTTTTTCTTAGTGACCTTTAAACTATAAAATAAAACAATTTTCGATCAATTTAATCGAGAACCAAATTCAATAAGGTTTGTGCAGGGTCCTTTATTGCATGCTACGCTTGAATTAACAGAGAAATCTGTTAATTATGAACAAGTTGTAAATAGAATCTCTTGATAATGCGATTCGCCGATTAGTAATCAACTGATTTGCGTAATGTTGTGATATCATTTAATAAAGCATCACATGACGATGATTCAAAAACAAGTTCTGATCTTTAGAGGCGCGCACCGGTGGCATGTCGTGCTTATTGACAATATAATATAGATACAATAATACAGTATTACGATCCTGGATCCTCCCATGTTGGGCTGCAGAAACCCTTGTCAAAAAATTTGATTTGATGACCTTTATTGTGAAATTACAGTTTTTATATATTCAGAAGCTATCTAATGTCGTTACGAAACTATCATATAGAACATTAGACTAATAGATTGCACTCAAAAACAAATGATTAATTCACGTAGAAAAATATCGCTTTTCACGCTGAATTTTGATAAAAATGCGTAGGAAATGTTGTTCGAACGATCTAAAATAAATATGTAGGTATACGCAATTAAAAAAAAAATCGTTTCAAGCTATTAATTAATTACTTTCGAGCAGGAACGATTTAAAATTCGACTATATACTTTTCTTATGGGGAAATATATATCGTCCCAATCAAAGGTCAATGTTAAATCAGTTTTTCTGACAGTGCTTTCTGCAACCGAGCATCACGGTTATAGATAAAATATAGCCGAGCCTGTATATCAGTGCCTCTGTTTATATAGCGTTTTCATGACTCCTCGATTACAAACCCCTAGTATCAATTGATTTTTCAATTTATTATTAAAAAATAATTAATTGAATAGACCTAAATAATTCTAGTTAAAAAATAAGTATATTCTCGATGTTACGAATAAATTAGGAGATATGACATAATGACTGCAAATCAGTAAACAATAACTGATACGTATTTACGCGAAAAACAACATATTCGATGTAGATATTTAATACAAAATGTACGCGTTAGAAAATAATTAACAAGGAAACACTGACCATGCTTATCATGTCTGTTTGTATATGCCAGGCATGGACAATCCACTAGCCCCAGAGTTTTTTTTCGATTGGCTCTCACGTTCCGTTTACTTTGTTGTTTAAGTTACATTTTTTGAAGAGAAAACTTCTATATGTAGGACGTAGGTATATGTATATAAATAAAGTTAAATTGACTACTGTTACTTCCAGGGCCGGATTTAGGGGAGGGCAACAGAGGCTACAGCCCCGGGGCCTCCACAAAAGAGGGGCCCCCACAATAGAGACTTCGGGAAAAAAAATTCAAATTCAGACTAGTAAACACTAGTAAACAACTTTTACTTTGATTTTTTTTTCGCGTTTTACCTTTACCTACAGTACTTTGTACCACGATGGGACAAAACCGTCTATCAAAGCTTTCTCTCCTGATCATTGAAAGTGATTTACTTCGGGAACTGGATTTCAGCGAAATCATCAACTATTTTCGGCGAAAAAAGCTCGGAAGGTTCTGTTCGTTAACGCTAAAATTTAATTTCAGATATAATTATTCTTGATATATTTGTTAAATAATAAATACTTGGTTTCACAGTAAATTATTTATTGGAAAACTCGACTGAAAAAAATTGTCCATTTTATTTGTAAAATAATTTGGGGTCGGGGGCCTCCACTCCTTTATTGCCCCGAGGGCTCCACACCTCTAAATCCGGCATTGGTTACTTCATAGTTTAAATTGCCACTTCGGCAGTCCTCAATGACTGCATTTTTTTTTTTAATGCAATGTTTTTCATAATGGATACCTACTAGAAAATATATATAAGTCATGCCACAAAAGAAGAAATGTAACGAAAATACTATAATTTATTCCTAGCGGCCTGTGAAACGTTAAAAATTATTAATATGGTCTATGAGCCGAAAAAAGTTGTCCATGTATATTATAAGCCGAGGACATGCTAGACCAGAACTGACCGCGGATAACTCTGTGATCGCCTCCAGTTGTTTTGATAACAATTGTAAAAAAACTTCATGGCTTTTATATTTAAGGCTTTTTTTATTTTTTGACGGTCATTTGATCCCATACGAACCTTTCCCAGTTTTGCCCAAGCCTGAGTCATACTCATTACTCATAGCATAACTTCATTATACTATACATGGCTGCTGCGTTGAGCACCGATATTGTCAACCGAAGAATAATTTAGGTTATCCTTATTATGATTATCAAAAACCAGATGCTGTTACATTATAGTATCCACTGTTCGAATCTTCGCAGTTATATGATGTTGAGTATATATAAGAGAAGTGACTTGCAAGCAGCGTTGCCAGACGTCCCGATTTTTAAATCAAAATTAAATGTCCCGCGCGGGACAGGCTCAGTCCTGCTTTTCGGGGATAACTTTAAAAGAAGTTAAATCTTCACAGAAATATCACACCACAGACTATTTCTAATGAATAAAACTTTTTTGATTTTGATTTCTGTTTTTTTTTTTTATTTATTCTGAAGACGAATAAGACTCAACTATTTAACGATAGGGTAAATCTGATTTAAAATATTATATTTTTATTAAAATACATTTTCTATGGCTATTTTTGCTATCTATTGTCACGTTAACGTAATTTTAATTCAAATAAAAAGATAAATAGGTATTTGAAAACTTCTGAGTATATAAGTACGTTTTTTTACTATGTCCCGCTTTCGACGAAAGAATCCCGCTGTTTTCACTCAAAGAGTTCCAAAATCCTGACTTGGCAAAAAAAAACTGGCAACGCTGCTTACAAGTTACAATTTTAAGTGGAATTACTTTAAATAGTTTCAATACTCTTTTTTTGAATACCTAGTAATTATCAGAGACAAAGTACCTTTACTTCCACCTTTAATCGCATTTTTTTCATATCAATCAATGCATTGTGCAAGCACTTTCGAATGCGCTCTCATCATAAAGTGACAAAGTGGATAAGAAATCTTTAACAGGAAACTGAAACTGTGATAAGTTATATTTACTTATGTTTAAATGTTATTTGTACTAGATATCTGCATATAAACAAATTGTCAACTGATATTATAAATTGTACACAATTATGAAATTTGACCCCAGTGGGATAGTTTTATAGTACTTACAAAAATAAAATCAATTAAAAATAGATATGACAAGCAAAGATAGATTAAGCATTAGCGTTAACCACATTTTAGACGGAAACAATATTGTCATCACTAATTGTCGATAAAGAAGTAACAACTTTGTTGTGATCAATTTTTTAATTAACTGAGATCCGAGGACCTCTAGAGTCAGTCAGTATATCCGAGGGGAATGTATCGAAAAACAAAACAATTTAATAAATAGATTATGGTTACACAGATACATAATTGGTCATTATGATACGAAGTATCTACATGCAGATTTAGGACACTTGTAAATATGTAATTTCCTGCTCCCCTGATTTTCTTAGAGCAAAAATTTATATCACTGTTAGTATAAGTAGGTATCTATTATTAATTTGTCAGAAAAAATTATTCGTGATAAAAATTTATGTATGCTCTAAAACCTAAAACGAGCTTTAAACTTAAAGTTTTTAGGGGATTCCTCAAGAAGGTTTTTCATATATTCTCCTAAATAAGAGTAGGTACTTACTTTACTGATGAAGAAAAATAGAAAATTGCGATAAATGTATATTATGTATATATATCTTTAGCTGAATTTTAGATTTTTACTCCGAATACCTTTAAAAAGCAACTATGACATGCAGTCAAAAGATATAGTAGCTGTAACATCAAAACATTTCCCAAATTTAATTTATGAACTTATATAAAGCCGTCTTTCCGTTTTATATTTAAAACACAAACATGATTACAATTTGACATGTAAATTTTCTTGTTAAAATTGGTTAGATCTTATTTTATTCACAAAAAAGAATCGATATACTATTATATAAGTTTTTTTACTATAAACAATCAACTATTATACGAAACGATCTAAACAAAAACGTTTTTATGACCTTGATTTCAATTTGCGCGAAGTCTCGAAAATAACATTTTTTTAAGAATCTATTTCTTGACATAAACAAAGAAAAAAAATAATATTGCATTCAGTGTTTATATGTACACTGTACAGACAGGCTGCCGTATACATTTGCAACAAAATTAAATGAATCGTTGGCATTTTCTTATCATATAATAAAATATACTAGTGCCCTACAAAAGTGCAAGTTTTTTTAATACCTATTATAACTCTAGACTCTCTAGAGTCTATTCAATGAATCGATACAGTAAGACTGCGTGATCAGTATCTGATTGGTGACTTGAAACAACACAGCAGAACAACTATTCAGATCTTTGAATATAAAACCTCTTCTTTGATTCCCAGCCATGCATGTATGTTGGTGGGAAAGACTTAACTTACAAAGTTGTTTTTCGCTAGCTAATTTTGGCCCACTTCCGCAATAGATCCGATAGAAATGAAACTTTGCACACATATAGGTAGGTAGCTCCGATGTCAATATAATATTTTCTTGCTTCCGAGAACTGCCGATAAATTTAAGCGAATTTCTAGTAACTAAATTTCGCTCTGTAACTGAAATTCGGCATGTAACGATGTTTCGCCTCGTAACTAAATTTCGCCCTGTCATGTAACTTACCAATATGTAACAAAACAACACATAGTAATTAATTATTATTTACACACGCTAAAGAAAGGCACACGTAGTACACAGCTCACACACAGAAGCAACGATGTATATAGTATGCGCGCGCGCACACACAAGGTTGAGAGCGATGGCGTAGAGGGGGTATAACGGCATGAAAGAGCGTCATGCCGTTTGTCGTCACGGCATGGTTTTTTCTGCCAAGGCGCGCCAATAAAAAAAATAACCAAAAATTCATTTCATCGTTTTATCATAATTCATAGGGCATATATATTTAAAGGATATGATACATTACAATAAACCAGACTAAATTTACACACTGTACACAATAGGATAAGATAGGTATATTAGTGTCTGTTTGCCTGTACCTATTACTCAACTGATTTGAAAGCGGTTTTTATCATTCATTAGGTTTTTTTTGGGAAGGTTTAGATCAATTATTTATAACTGTCCTACCCAGTTTCACTCGGATCCAAATCGGATTGATTCCAAGTCGGATTGAAATCAAATTAATATCGAAAACGGTGTCAATATTATATCCAATAATAAACCATAATAAGTTGGAGCGTATAGTTAATTATAAAATCGATCGAAAGAGTGAAGTGAGTAGCGTTATGATTAATTATACAAAGAGCGAAGTGTACCCTAGCGAAATAGGACAGAGCAATCAACCTTTTACAGGAAAACAACTTGAATGCGTAGATATTCGTTAAAGATTGATCTGAATCCAAGGAGTACCTGTTCCGATCTCATCATGATAAGCATGAATGGAGACTTATAACGGTTGAAAACAGTAAGAAACAAGAATAGAAAGGCTAGAATCGCTTATTGAATGAGCCACCGTCGTAGGAACAAGTATTTTTTCTTTATACCTCGGTCGAAAGTACGTATTTCCGGCATAAATTTTAAGGCAGAAACTCTAACAGACAGGCAGAAAGTTTGAGAGCCATGAATTGTCCGTCATGATGCCCGAGGCGAACGGGCATCATGGCGCGCAGTGCAAGAATCTCCAACTTTCTACCCTTGTAGTGTATTATACTATATTCCAGGGAACTTTTACAAATCAATCGCAATACTAAAGGAAGTCCGCCGCGATAGTGGAAACTTTCGGGGTTCGTATCCCGACGGTGTTGAAAAAAACAGTAGCTATACTTTAAACTGTTTTTATAGTATAGTTACGAACTATACCGTAATAGAAATTTATAAAAACTAAAGGAAATCTTTCAGGTTTTCGAGAAATTAGTTTTATATTTACGATCCATCATTTTTCTGAGTCACTGTACTGTGTGTATACCATTTTTTTCTGATTTATTTAACTGTTAACACGTCATGCTGAAAGTGTGTAATGTTAGATTCTCAAATTTCCATGAATCGGTTCGTTATTTTCCTCTCCATCACGTGCCTACTGATAAAATTAATGTTTCATAAAAATACTATAAGAAATAGATAAAAATTTATAATTTAAACTGCGGAGAGTTGGAAAAAACTTGCAGTTCTGTGAACTGTAGACGTCGCTTCCTTATACTAGAGGTCCCGCCCGGTTTCACCCGGGTGCAAAAGAACGAATGGGGAAGGAAGGGACATGAGTACACACATTCATCTTAGTTTACCGAGATGAATGTTGTGTTCAAATTTCATGATGATCGGAGTTACCGTTCAAAATTTTTTGTCGATAAAGAGCAGTATTTAAACTTTTTTTAACTAATAATTTTTTTTAAATGAATTAAATAAAATTAAAATAAATTTAAATGTAAGCCTTAGAAGAAAGCAATGTAAAAATAAAAATAAAAATATATTCACCCAACGTGGGGCTCAAACCCACGACCCTGATATTGACAGTCGTATGCGCTACCGATTGGTCTACCTGAGATTGTGTTCTTTCATCACTAATATGAGTATATCTAGTTAGTGCATTACACATGAATAGAAGCTTATTTTTGAGATACTTTTTGCAACATTTTTCATTAAAGCTCCGCTCCTAATGGCCGTAGCGTAATATTATATAGCCTATAGCCTTCCTCGGTAAATGGGCTATCCAACAAAAAAAAATTATTTTATTTGAACCAGTAGTTCCTGAGATTAGCGCGTTCAAACAAACAAACAAACAAACAAACTCTTCAGCTTTATATATTAGTATAGATATCTGTTGGAGTGTCACAACCATATACTTTTATTCTATACTGAATAAAATCGCAATCGAACCATGAGGATGCAAACATATACTTCTGTCTTTTTTACGCCGTAAGCACTGGCGTATCCAGGAGGGCAAAACAAGCACGGGGGACCCGGTTTTAGAAATTTCTAATTTGCTCCCTCCTGGGCCAAAAGCTGGGAATGCCCATGTTAACGTCATAGAAAAAGACAAACTTTTTGACGCAGAGATACTTTATTCAGATTGAATGCAAGTACATCAACCAATCCTATCCTCGGAGAAATTAGAGAATTACATCGAAGAAAGAGACGCAGTTTTCGATACGCTTTGTTGCCTTCGCTCAACGCACATTGAGTAGATAGACAATGATTCATATAGTAAATTTAATTTAACAAAGTTTCATATTCCTGCTCACCAAACTGACATTCTTTATTTCGATCACATCAATAGGTACATCTATTAGAATGTCACAACCATATTATGTGTAAAGCAAGTAGCAACTGTCCTATATTAAAGAACAAGTCCGTATATAAACGAACTGAAGATTTAAAACAGGTTGTGTAAGAAGCATATATTTTACAAACGGACTAGTCGATTTATAAAAAGAATTGTAATAAAATAATAAAGCACACTAAAAACTCAAAATTAAAATACCTAGGTAGTTTTTTTTAAGTTGAACTTTTATGGTACAATCGATGATGCACTAAATGTTAGAAAATAAATATGTATATCAGTAATCTGAGGCTTTGATCACACTAAAATAAAATCGTCTAAGCCCCATATAGTAGACCCACAATTATTTTATAGCTTTTAGTACATCATCGTCCATCGATTGTACAAGAAAATCGTTCAACTTAAAAAAAATTAGTTGTTTTTTAGAAACAAAACAAGCTGTCTAATAATTAATATAATATGCAATAAAGAAGGCAACCACCATAACGTCACAGAATTAAAACAGCCTAGCTGCATGTAAGTATCAAGAAACAAATAGCAGATTGTGTCTTCAGAATTACTTCAAATGTTTATTTACTAGCTGCCCGCTCTGACTTTATCCGGAAATAAACCAGATAGATTCCGTGAATATAAAATGTAATTGTTTGTAATAGACAGGATATACCAGTTTTATAATGCACTAGCGGTAGCGCCCGGTTTCACCCGGGTGCAAAAGAACGAATGGGGAAGGGAGGGACATGAGTACGCACATTCATCTTAGTTTACCGAGATGAATGTTGTGTCCAAATTTCATGCTGATTGGAGTTACCGTTCAAAAGTTTTTGTCGTTAAAAAGCAGTAATTATACTTTTTAGATAATAAATTTCTTTTAAATCAATTAATGGAATTAATAAAATATACAGTGTAAACTCTTTATAACGTCCTTCGTTATAACGAAAAACTCCCTATAACGTCGAAATTTTTACGATTTGGTTGGTTTACCTTAAAACCTATACATTAATACCCTCTTTATAACGCAACAGCCATTCTCTATTACGAAGAAATATGTTCATATTTAGGCGTCAGCAAAGGTTTACAGACATAAAGAGGACCATTCTGAACCATCACTATCTATTCAACAAGCACTTGATGACGCCAAACTTATCGAAAAATTCCTATTATTTAATGAAGATTATTCCACCACATCCCAAGGCATGCATAAGATACTTAAAATACAAAACAAATATTGGCATAGCGAAAAACGTCAGGCAAAAACAAACTATAGATAGGTATATGTGTTTGGAATAAATTAATTTTGTGAAAATTGGTTATTTTTCTTTCTTCCCTCCATATAACGAAAATTCTTTATAACGAAAAAAATGTTCGGTCCCTTAAAATTCGTTATAAAGAGATTATACAGTACATTGAAGATTATTGTTAATTTGGTTGTTTTTCTTTCTTCACTCCATATAACGGTAACTCTCTATAACGATAAAAAATGCTCGGTCCCTTGAGTTTCGTTATAAAGAGTTTACACTGTAATAAATATTTAATTGAAAACACTGTAGGAAAATTATTTTTATATAGGTCCCTATAGTTATAACAGTTTTCAAATGAGTTATTAATTAGATTTATTTAATTTTAATTAGTCGTAATTAAATTAAAATAAATTTAAATGTAAGAAAGTAAAGTAAAAAATAAAAAAAAATTAAACATTTATTCGCCCAACGTGGGGCTCGAACCCACGACCCTGATATCAAGAGTCACGTATAGTCGTAGCGTGATATTATATTATAGCCTATAATAGCCTTCCATGGGCTATCCACAAAAAAAAATTTTCAATTTGAACCAGTAGTCCCTGAGATTAGCGCGTTCAAACAAACAAACAAACTCTTCAGCTTTATATATTAGTATAGATTCTAATTGATAAATTATATTTATCTATTTATCTCTGTACTAAATAATCCCTTCTGCTTCAACACCTCTATGCCTCAAAGGCTTAAACAATCTGCTTAGAGCAGCCATGGGCATTTAGGTTAATCATTAGTTGGCACGTGTGAAGGTCAATAAGATCTTCTTTTAGGGTGGAATCTGCATTACAAATAGATTAAAACACAGTTTTGTTGAAAATCTTTCGGAAGCTTTTTCTACAAAAAAAAATGTCTATTTCTCATTTCTCGTTGTCATATTAATTACAGAAATTAAAATGTCGCTACAAAAATGACGTAACATTCGACTAACCTGTGATTGACTAACTAGGTCTACTGTGTCACGTTCACTGATCTGTGCAAATCGCAATCCAGATAATTCATATACATCTCTTTCTATAGATAAATACGTGTGACTCTCTTCTATGTCATCAGTATCATATATGACGGTTTTTAATTCTTGTTTTCAATTAAGAGGAAGAGTGAAAGAACGAAAAAGTTGGTTTAAATTATTTATAAGGATTAAGACGCAGTTTGCAGTGTTCAAAATTATCAAATTTTTAAGTGAGAAGATCACTATATCAAATATATGTATGTATATAGGTAATAAAGTTTATTTTAAAACCTAGCAAGCCTCTATAATTCAGAGGTTCCCAAACTTTTTTGTCTCGTAGACCACTTGCCATGTTTTTCGGTTTTGGGTAGACCCCCTGCTTATCTGATATTGATTTTTTGCAAATTCATTAATTTCAAATGTATTTTTGACAACCGGTATAGTGCTACTCACTTTGAACGATTTAAATTTATAACGGTAGTGAAATGTAGTGTGAAATGTTTAGTTTTATACATTTATTAATTAGATTCAAATTAAACGAATCAAATTAAAATTTACTTTCTGTTACATAAAATAACTAAGCAAAAAATAAATGCTTTAAGTGTGAGAAATGAACCTGATGCTTTAATAATAAATTTTCAACATTTGGCATCAATTTAGTTAGATTTAATCTTAAATCTCTTCAGTTAACGATGTCCAGTTTGTTTTTTTTATTTGTTAGGAGATTCACTAACGTTGACCCCCATTTTCATTTCATGGACCCCCAATTTTTTTTCCCGCTGACATGGACCCCTTGCAAGTTGTCGTCGACCCCCGGGGGTCGATATAGACCACTTTGGGAATCACTGCTCTATATAGTGTACAGCTATTATGTTATTGTTTTTTGGTAAATTTTCAGGTCATTTACGACCTATCCTTATAAAGAATAAAACCATGTTTAAGTGTATAAAATATTATGTAACGATTCAATTTTAAAAGATGATTTTGCATAGGTTTGGTATCATTTCTACGCAAAAGTGTTGTTCATGAAGATTTCCTAAGATCGATTACAATAAATAGATAATAATATTATAATATAATACTATACAAGGTGTGCTCTGTCATGATTTATACTGTTAAATAAATCAATGAAATGTCAAAGTTTAAAATAATTGCGTTTCTGTGTAAGTACACTGAACCAAAAGTAGCGTATACACTATACACGTGTCCATACGGTAGAAATATCAATAATAATAAATTCCACGCCGTGTCTGTCTATAGTGATTCCCAAAGTGGTCTATATCGACCCCCAGGGGTCGACGACAACTTGCAAGGGGTCCATGTCAGCGGGAAAAAAATTGGGGGTTCATGAAATGAAAATGAGGGTCAACGATAGTGAATCTCTTAACAAAAAAAGAAACAAACTGGACATTGTTAACCGAAGAGATTTAAGATTAAATATAACTAAATTGATGCCAAATGTTGAAAATTTATTATTAAAGCATCAGGTTCATCCCTCCACTAAAAGCATTTATTTTTTGCTTAGATATTTTATGTAACAGAAAGTAATTTTTAATTTGATTCGTTTAATTTGAATCTAATTAATAAATGTATAAAACTAAACATTTCACACTACATTTCACTACCGTTATACATTTAAATCGTTCAAAGTGAGTAGCACTATACCGGTTGTCAAAAATACATTTGAAATTAATGAATTTGCAAAAAATCAATATCAGATAAGCTGGGGGTCTACCAAAAACCGAAAAACATGGCAAGTGGTCTACGAGACAAAAAAGTTTGGGAACCTCTGGACTCTATCTGATCGTTATTCCTTCCAGATGCTTTTATGGGAGTCACTGTATCTTGCTCTTCAAACAGCCTTACAAAAAATCGCATGCCGTCAAATCAGGACGTGCTCTTGCTGGCCAAGGGTTGTCTCCATTCCAGGACATGACATGATTCGGAAGCACTTCTGAAACATTCATTGGCATGCGATATTTTTTTCTATAGGTACTTTAACGAGTTGAACTTTTATAATCGCCCATTTCTAGGGCGCACATGTATATTAAATATATAACACTAGCGGCCTGGTCCCGCTTTTTGCCACCGCTTTTTCATCGACTTAAGTTGCAAAATTGATATCCACGAATATAGTAAGCTATTCTTAAAAGATAAACATGTGCCATCGCGAACTTTTCTGTAGCCTTATAAAAGAGGAACAATTCAACCATACATTGTTTTGTTATATTTCTAAAGGGATTAGGCAGCGTTTTCGATGAAATTTCCCAGTCGGCTTGATTTTTCCGACATCCTCAACAATCATTGACATATATTAACGAATTCACACAAAACATTGGGCGTGTTTGGCCGAAGTAAGTACTTACTAAATTTAGTAAGTCACTCACTATACTTACAAAATTTTCGGCTGGAACACAAAATAAGTGCTAACGCAGTAAGCATGGCTTAATATAAGACGCCATTTTGCTTATTGTTGATGTAAACAAAACAAATAGGAACATACCACTCATTTATCCATTTGTAATTTATTTACATGAATTAAATTATAATGATAAATTTAGTCAGTGGCGGATCCACGGGGGGGGGGGGGGGGTTCGGGTTCAAACCCCCCCTTCCAGAGAATCAAAAATCCCAAATTAAAATCTTACTGCGCAATAAAAAAAAAAGCTTTTCATGTTTTTCATGAATTCTCCACAAAAGGAGTAAAAAATTTTCAAGACCCCCCCCCCTTGCCGTAATCCTGGATCCGCCACTGAATTTAGTACTGTCAATTATATTCAATCTATGAGGTTATGTACGGGATATAACGTAAACCGGTGTTTTGAGTTATGTCAAGCCAGTAAGTCTGTCCTGGCCGAAAAGCGCTATAGTCAGCTTGTAAGATTTTAATTTTTTTATGCTAATTGGCTTACTAAGTTTAGTAAGTACTTACTTCGGCCAAACACGCCCATTAATGAATTATACACACAAACCTTTCTCTTGAACCACTCCGTATGAAAATCCGTTCGGTAGTTTTTGAGATTATCGCGTTCGGATAGACAGACGCGGCGGGAGAACTTTGTTTTATAACATTATATGTAGTGATATAAAAATTTTGCAAAAATTGTGCCAAATTGCTCAGAATGTTATTAAACGTCCGGATTTTATCGTTTCACTTCGAGGCGGTGAACCCCGCTAAGCGACCAAAGCCAATAGTGTGCCAATACTATGTTTAGACAAAATTGAGAAAATTCACTAATTATTATTGAGCATGTTTATCGAATTATCAATTATAAATCTGACATATTAATCGTGTGATTTATTCTTAGTTAGAAAGTACAAATGACTATTGAGTATACATTTTTCTAATTATTCGGTGAAAAGTGTGCTTGCATAATCAATTTAAACGGATACTGTATTTATTATTTTCGTTTCCAAAAATGTCGAAATTTGTTATTAATATCGCTGTTACTTATTTTAGTTAATTATGTAACTTAATACACACTCACATAATAAATCTTTTCTCTGTGCTATATGGATTTGTGATATTATAATATACCGAGTGTTTAGTGATTGACGGCTTAACTCGACCTGTCCGTTGATGAGTCAGTCAGTCTCCCAATCAGAACTTCTCTCTTTATTATAAACGTATAATGGAAATCCAATTGATACTTTGATCGGGGTCCAGTTCTCGAATTAGAGCCTGGACATTGAGGACTTGCAATATAGAGAAGTCACCCGTTTTCAAGCGCGTCCCCCAGTTTACGCACCTGTACTCCCGACTGTGCGAAGCTGGAACATTAACGCTTTCAATCGCCCCAGGTGTTATAGATGTGTATAAATCAATGTAATATAGTATGCACCTATAATTTGATTACTTCCTGACATGCCATTCATTTTCATCACAATTACATACTATAACCGGAGAGATCACCGTCATATTTCTTTAATCGTAAGCATGAGTTAGCATTAGGGCAGACAGATAGAACGTCACAATTATGTATATACTAGTGATGTGCCGGATCGTTAAAAATGCATATCCGCGGATACGGATCTTAATACGGATATTTGGTTTCAAGATCCGCGGATACGGATACGGATATTTGGTTTCAAGATCCGCGGATACGGATACGGATCTTAACTTTCTTAGAGTACGCGGCGGTAAATATTGCACATCGACCTTTGGAAAGAGACTGTTATGGGAAAAAGTTATTGACTTCTTTAAGAGTTAACTCTCATAACAGATTGTCTCTTTCCAGAGATCGATGTGCAATATCTCATTATAAAGATAGTTTTTTATTAGTACCTACCTTTGAGTTATGTACTATTGGTATGGTACTCACTACGATAAATTTTTGCAATTGTAATGCGATCTATGTTGGACAAACCTCTCAATATTTAAAAAATGGTGTTTACCGACACAAAAATGATGTAAAGAAGTCCTTAGGAAAACCACGTGACATTAATAATCATTCAGCATTACCAATGATCACAATTTTAACTTTAATGAACCAAAAATACTACATAAAGAAATGAATTTGCAAAAAAGACTTTTTTTGGAGATGTGTTACATCAAAAAAAATCTAACACTGTCAATAAGAGAACGGACATTTATGGCAATATAATTAACAAAACTTAACAATTTATAACCTGTACACAAAATGTAGTTTGTATAGAAAATCTTTCTTATACATAAGATAGTACAATATTTATTTTCATATTGGACAGAACAATTTTATTTAAAAACTGTTTTATGATATTTTTAAATTTAAAAACTGTTGAAATTTATAATAAATGATGATGTATATTACAATATTTTGCTCAATTTTCCATCTCAACTTGCATTGAGGTATGTTATAATGTTTAGTTTTATCTATATTTGTAATTTAGAAATCAAAATAATATTAAATGTAATGAATACTATACATGTTCATAGGCCCTGATGATGAAAATATATTTTTCGACACATTGACCACAAGCGATACTCTGGTAAAGCTTATTTTTCAATTGTTCCTCAACCAGATAAATCTCCTTCAATACATATTTTTGGAACAAAACTTCTACTATTGTTTACGTTCATATACTGGAAAAAATTAGCGGAGTAAATACGGAGTGAATTACGGTCGTTTTCGACCGCTGCGGGCGACCACTAGTAACCATTATTTTTATTCTGCCAGATCATGAAATACTAGCATCATTTCCGGTAATTTTTTGGATTATCTTTTTATGGCATCGATTACATAAATAGTTCCAACGAGTACTAAATGGCATGACGGGATGTCAGAGTTCATTCTGCCGCAACCTGTCAACAGCCTTAATTTTTCAAATTCAGGCAAGATTAAAAATAGTAATAATGTCTACCACAATGCTAACTCATATACTAGTTTAAGCTCCCATGACAGAAAAAGTTACCCCAAAGAACACCTCAAAACTATAAAGTGAAAATGGCTGAAAAACATGTCAGAATATGTTAGAATGAAAAATTTTTTTTTTCTAGTTAGCAACGATTATACCATATTTTTTTATTAAATGCGACCACATTTTTTAATGAAAAAATATGGTATAATCGTTGCTAACTAGAAAAAAATTTTTTTTATTCTAAATTAATACGGTAGATCCCTTTTATATACTTTAATAACATTTTTCATCAAAATATTGTTTTTTACCATGCCAGATTCAATTTTTAAGCGCCGTGACAGCGTTTTTTCATAAACAAATCAGCTTTTACAAAGGCCGTGTCAAAACACCACCTTAATTTTTTTCTGAAAGAAGGTTTGACATCTATTTTATGCATAAAAATTGGTCTGTCAGCGAAAAAATGTTTTTTACTATGACAGACTTCATAAAAAAAAAATTATAACAAATAAAGTCTGACCCATTTATTAGCAAAAATTGTCAGCCAGACAAGTTGTATTAGATAGAAGAGATCTTAAACTTTATTTAAAAAAAATTCAAGAAGGTGTTATGAAATGTATTTTCATAAAAAAAATAATTTATAACAAATGAAGTCTGACAAATTTATTAACAAAAATTGTCAGCCAGACTTTTTTCAAAAATGGTACATTACTTACTACAAATTGTATAAATTTCAAGCAGGTGTTTTGGAAAGTAAAATCATGTTTTTTTTAAATTCAAAAATTCATAAAAAATAACAATTAACAAATTTTTACTTAGTCTGGCGGGCGTAACATGTTTCTGACATGTTTTTCAGCCATTTTCACTTTATAATTTTGAGGTGTTCTTTGGGGTAACTTTTTCTGTCATGGGAGCTTGCACCTTTGCGTGTTCGAAACATAAGAAATGCGACTATCGGCTCTTGTACTGAAACACATACAAACTCACGTATACAGAACATTACTGTAAAGTGCGTATAATTATATGGTATATTCGGTGTGGTGTTAAATAATACTTGTACCTATACAGTCATGGATATTTCGAAAGCAAACACAATATTACATATTATGTTTTTATTCAAAAATAGAGTCTAAATAGAAGAATTTGTTAACAGTGTGTGGGAGATCAACCATAGCGACCTGTGTTCACAACCTATTCATTAAAAGAGTGCATTAATTATTTTCACATTATTGTCACATTTATATCGATACTAGGTGCCTCGTGCACCTTCGCTCGAATTTATAATAAATTTCACGAGCCTCGTTCGTTCTCTCAAACGACCACGTATAAACCTTATTAGACCGGGAGCCCGCGACAAAAATTTTTGTCAAATCTTATTCACCAAAATACGTTATACATTGTATAAAGTACGTTATTCTGATGTCGAAAACCCATTTCTTACACTTAAACTATGGGACAACTGCGATAGCTGTTGCGGGGGAGTATACAAAAAAAATAGCTGACATGTCAAATCTTATTCATTATGAAACTGATTTTGTAGTTAATTTTTAGTAATTTAATTATGAAAATACATTTCTTACACCTGACAAGCGGGGAAAAGTTGTTCTTACAGAGTGCAAATCATGTGATATTTTTCGAGGGTGGTGTCAAATTTTATTCACTTAATTATTTATATGAGAGGGAAGTTTGAACCATAAATAATTAGAAAAAAAAGTTCTTACAACTTGAACGCGGACCAAAAGAGTTCTTACACTACTTTCAAAGTGATAATTGAGAATATCCACTGAGCTCTTTTGCTGCAGTGCGCATGCGACAGTTATTATTTAGTTTTACTCCATCAATGGATTTAATCGCATGCAAACATAAAAAATAGATAAACTATACGAAATTATTATTTCAATTAAATCCAAATTTTTAATGTAAATTTATATCCATATAATATATACGTACGACTTCTGTTGATTGAAAATATTGCTTTTTTATGCTTAGTGGTGTATATAGTTTTCATTTAAAAACAAATTGGAATGGATAATTTTAAAAACTCCTTTCATGGCATGATTGTAGAAATAATGAAAAATTAAACGTAATTGTAAATTATAAATTAAAGATCTGAAATTATTTTTTTTAATTTTTCTATTAGGAATATTTACTACAATAGTAATAAATATTTAAAATTGTATTATCTGTGACTCGATGAAATTGAGAAATGTAATTGAGAAATGTAATCGCCACCCGATGGAAAATTTAGAAACAGAATTTTCGGATGACGATTCCAATTCCTCCCCAGAATATTCAGATGAAGATGAAGAAATTGATGATATATAATTTTTAATGTCAGGTTTTATTAAACAAATGTAATAAACAATGAATAATTTTATTGATTTACATCGTTTCTTTTATTATTTCTAATATTCATATGTTATTAGTCACACTTACGTACTGTTAATAACTGCATGCGCACTATAGCAATGAATACGTTGGATATTAACTATTTTTACTTTGAAAGTAGTGTAAGAACTCTTTTGGTCCGCGTTCAAGTTGTAAGAACTTTTTTTTCTAATTATTTATGGTTCAAACTTCCCTCTCATATAAATAATTAAGTGAATAAAATTTGACACCACCCTCGAAAAATATCACATGATTTGCACTCTGTAAGAACAACTTTTCCCCGCTTGTCAGGTGTAAGAAACGTTTTTTCATTAATTATTTATTAAAAACTTACTACCATTTGAGTTTCAAGATGAATAAGATTTGACAAGAGTGCTTTGAAAAATTACATATTTTTTATTAATTTTTACATCCATGTCCCGCTAAACGACCTCGGTAATATCATGAACCTTTCTTACTTTACTAATATAACTAATTCTATTCATATGGCTGTGAATAAGATTTGACACACATTTTGTCGCGGGCTCCCGGTCTATATGGGATATGGTTCTCGGTTAAATTGATCGAAAATGGTTTTATTTTATAGTTTTAAGGCCACTAAGAAAAAGTGTCCATGGGCGCATTCCGCATAGCCTAAAAACCAATAGATTTTTAGTTACAAATATGTTTAGCGAGATTTTAGATATAGGAATATTCATTGAATTCATTCCATGTTCAACTTTTGTGCTTTTTTTTAGGAATAGAGAAATAGTCGAAAACTAGGTGATGTTGGAAGGTGTCGCTGTATAAAATAATAATGACATATTGGGATTTAGCGTACTCGAAAACATATTTCTAGAGTTTAGGATTTTTTAAGATTGTGAATTCAATGGATATCCCTATACATATCTAAAATATCGCTAAACATATCTGTAGCTAAAATCTACTGGTTTTTAGGCTATATGCGATCATGGACACTTTTTCTTAGTGACCTTTAAACTATAAAATAAAACCATTTTCGATCAATTTAACCGAGAACCAAATCCAATACGGTTTGTGCGGGGTTCTTTATAATTAATTAATACGGTACTCGTTCGCTCCAATTAAATAAGTAATTATTATATAGCTCGCTCACTTCGCTTGGTCGCTCGAATGTATAATTAACTATTCGTAACGTATTATTAAATTATTGGGTATAATATTATATTCAACACCTCTTTGGCTAATTCACATAAAGGTTTCAATTCAACTATGATTGGAATCAATTCGACTTGTAATCGGGTGAAGTGGGGCTGACTAAAACCGCGTTCAAGTCTTAAACATTCCTCCAGAAATTAAGCTATTTTTCGCATATTTGACTATGATTTCAAAATGTCTGGTTCATGTCATTATTCAATAGTATGTTCATTTCCACATAATTTAAAAGTTACTAATAATAATTGAGCCATTTAACACGTTGACCACGATTCTTATCCTTAGAGTCAAATAATAAAACATTGTTTAGAAACCTGACTCAAAATGTTTAAAAAAACTATTTATAAATATTTTATTAAGGAGTGCTTCTATAAGTACCAAGAATTTTTAGAGATGGGCAATGCACCCTAACATTGTATATACACATATTTTGTTTTCTCTTTTGACGTGTTTTAACATTTTTTTGTATAACTAAAACCAATAAATCTATCTATCTATTGACGGCGCTCAATTTCATTACATATTAGACGACGAAGACTCTCTTTCGAAAACATAAGTTTTGTACGGTTCTTGTCTCCGGGTCAAGTGTTTAAGCAAGTTTTAAAGACAGTTTTTAACCCCGGCGTCAAGAATCCATTCCAATATTAATTGATGGTTACTATAAATTAGACAACAGTAATGTTGATTTCGTTACTGGGATTTAGTCTTCATACTTTTTAAAGCACAAATCGTAAGAAAATTAATAGACATGTACAGAACTAATAATTAATAAGTGTTCCTTTTAATCACGTATAATTATATTGAAGATACTCATATTTTTGTAAAATTTTTAAATATACAACAGGTTACCATCAGGACTCAATCCTGAATCTCCCATTTTCACGTTGGTTGATTTATCAATAATTAATCTAGAGTAACTGATGGTAAAATGTATTATAGAAGATATTTTATTTATGAAATTTTGATAACTGAGAACCACTGCATGCGAGAGTCGAGATTTAACATTGGGTGTTAAGTATCGAATCATAATATTTGAAAATGAGCCCCGTGTATAAATAATGAACGGTAACTTGACCTTGGGGGCAAGAATCGTCATTTAGAAATTATTTAGTATTTGACTTCAGGGGCAAGAACTGTACCAAAATTATGTTTTAGAAAAATGGCTCCCGTGATCAACGTGTTAAAAGATAATATTTTTAGAGATAGTACCTATTTGTCGACTTCACATAGTATGCTATATAATATACAATATTATTCACATAATACGATATAATATGGAAATAATAGAGTGAAAACGATGTGTATATAATAACAGGTTACCTTCAAAAATAAATAACACTATAAATAAAAAATTATTGTATGAGAAACTGTGCAATTATTTATTAATAAACCTACAATGATATTTTATCTAGCAAAGGCGTAGAATTCCCTAAATAATAATAATTGTATGAACATTTAAAATGTTAGTATTATCAATTATTATACTATCTATTCTATAGCAGGGGTGTCAGACTGATTTTTCTAAAGGGCCATTTATAAGATTTAGGGTGTGTTAACGGGCCAGACTCTTATAAATTAAAAATTAAAACACATACTAAATTAAAGAGTTTATTTATTAAGTTTAAATCAATTTTTATGTAAAGGTAAAAAAAAAGAGTAAATTATCTTAAGCTTCAGGATCCAGACACCTGAGGTGTTTTTGATAGGTAAGCTCATTGATGTCAGGTGTCTAAAATTCTCACTGGTTACATTCTGGTCGTGAGCTGTTTTGAGATGGATTCAGAGCCGAATGCGGCCCACGGGCCGTATAGAGATGGAGCCGAATGCGGCCCGCGGGCCGTATCTTTATCACTGCTATAGAGTATAGGTTTATATATATGTGTATAGGTTAATATACCTACTGCAAAATAATTGAGGTTAAGTGTTCTGGAAGCCAGGCTGAGCCAATGTGTAGCCAGCTTGCTTCGGTGGAGTAGCGAGAGATATTTGAAGCAAATATTTGTTAAAGACTATTGAACCAGTTTTAGTATGTGTCGCCCTAGTCTTTCTATGGATGACTCAACGACAATTATTTTCGCACCGTACACTAGTGAAAATAGTTAAGATTTCTTATCAATCGTTATCTATCAGCATCAGGTTGTTGACAATAATTGACAAGGTGACGCTAACCTGTTGAGCCGGCGGCAACAATCAACGTCGGTTATTTAGCGTACGCTGTTGTTCAACGGACGCGCTGATTGTTGCAAAACATGCATCGTGAGAAGTAGACCCAAGATCTCTAGACATAGAAGTAGACCATCATTGCACAATCTTCGTGTACCACATGCACGCGGCAATAGTATAAGTACCTATGTAATTTAAAGATAAACACATTAATTTATTTATTACTTTGAGCTATGTGATACTATGGTCATACTCACAAGCTACGACTTTACAGGTGTTGCTATACCTATAACAATGCATTACGGGGACTTATAATGTTTAATAATTGTGCAGAAAACAGAGAGGACCTGCGCAAGAACAATTCTTTTCTTGCATGTCTGACTTTAAAACGTTTATGGAACCCGTGCGAAAAATTTCGCCGCATCTTAGTCAAAATGAAAAGTGAGAATGTTTATCACCTGATTATAATCAGTGTTGTATATAATTTTTATAATCAAGAATAATACCACTGATAAAATTAAACAAGTGCCGATCGATAATGTTGTAGACCACAAAAATCAACCCGACATAATACAGATGGTTTTTAAGTTGATTCTTTTTTTAACAGCGTGTAGAAATCAAATAGAGGAACAAATATTTCACTTTTTTATCAAAACTCAAAAATGAAAGAGGATCAGGCTTTCAAAGTTTTAATCAAATTTTGAGGTTATGTTATGTCACTGTGGAAATATGTTACGTCATTATCAAGTATAGGTATTCACAGAAATTGTTAAAAGTTGTCCCCGTTTTGTTGGACACAAAGATGCGTGCGTCGTAGCCATGCTTCTGTGCGTGCTTGTAGTAGCGATAAGAGCCTTCCGTGAATTATTTGGAATGCATTTCCGATTTGTGCTGTCATTTCTTCACGTGTGTTAACCGGGCTTTTGAATTAATTAAATAATTTTATAAAATTTAATTAAACTTTGAAAGGCTGTTTCTTTCTTATTTTTGAATTTTGATAAAAAAGTTACCTACTTAAATATTTGTTCGTCTATTTGATTCTACACACTATTAAAAAAGAAGAATCAACTTAAAAATCATTCTGTATTATACATAATACAAAGTTATCAGTTATTATTATCGTATCGGAAGTTAATCTTGAACAACGGTCTTCCTGAAGTGCATGTACTGCCAAATATGATCCATGTAAATAATTAATCAATTACATTATGGTTTGATAGCAATGTCTGTATTTGATATTAACTAACTAAAGACTTACAAATCGAATAATATGATTCATTCATAATAAGTAATTTTACATTGTTCCGCTTTCACGATGAAAAATTATCCACTCAGATATTACCACTAGGTAAAAGTTATGTTACCACGTAATACAGAAAAGTAAAGATTACCGACAATCACCAAAAAGATTGCCAATTTTTAAACTTAGCTTCTTAACGCAGGTTATGGTCTATGGACGCAGATGGAGAGTCACCTGGAAAAAAAACAGCAAATCTTCACGTGTCATTTATTATTGAGTATAATACTCAGATTAATGTACCTAAAAGAAACGACTTATGTTGCCGAGCGATTTAGTGCTACAAGATGGCTAGTTCGACTCCCGACAAGGTCAGTACTGCTCTTTTTCTTATTTTTTATTAATAACATTTTTTTATATTTTTTATTAATAAACTTCTATTCGGAGTCACTAATGATAGTAGGTAATGATTAAAAACGACAATAATAATAACAAATTATCTTTATTTGACACACAAAAAGTATAAATATTATATTTTTTGGGTCTACTGCACATTCACATATTTTAGGTTCCGTTCCACTGTACCTCAGACCGAAAAAAACGGTACCATATGATTACACTACCCTATATAGTCTTGTATATAATTTCTGAAAGTCAATGCAATAAAAAGATTAAAATAAATCACGTATCTTGTGATTCACTTTTCAAAACTACTCCCCATTCACTTAGAATATTGAAATTTTCCACAAAGAAAAGTCTCATAGCCCAAGTGTAAAGAAAAAATCCGAATCAATTATTTTACAAAATCGAAGTATATTTAAAAATTTATATTTCGCCAAGCTTGGGTTACCGTCAAAATCGACACTAATTCGAGTAACTAAACCGACGTTCATATAAGCGAAATCGTGGAAAATAAAATCAAAAATTTGATATAAATCTTGTTTTTATAAATGAGTCTTTCAACAGAGGTAATGAAAAAAGATAAAAAATAATATGTTTTTCTAATTAATTATAATAATTAGTATATTGGATTTTGTTATTCATTATAAAAAAAGCATGGTTCATAGGACGGACTTCTCGGCGCGCGAGCCTAGCTCGCACTTGCCCGGTTATTTTAATTATAAAATTCAACATTTTAACTAAAACAAAGTTTACATCGTTATACACGGACATTCAATTATTTATGGCACATCTTTCCAATAGAAAAATCTGGGAAAAAATTCTGTTATTAATTCTTCCAAAAAAAGTACATTGTCTTTCAGATTTTTTTTGTTGGCTTTTTCAAATACAATTATTTTTTCCATAATCGGTCTTCGACTGCTTATAAGCACTCGCATAAACGTTTTGATAGCACTAAATTTCTTATTTGCGTATAAAAATTTGATAGAAGAAAATAATTTATCTTCAGTTTCAAAATGGCGTTGCGCTACATTCATTTCCAAAAGTTGGACAAGTAAAGGTAAAAATAAATTATTTCGATTATTGTCAGTAATTAGGCGAGCAAATATCTTAATCAAAATATCCAATTGATTCCAATTGATTACACGTAGATCACAACATAATTTAAGAACACTTGAAAACCTGTGATGATGATAATGATTTTTCACAATAACAACGAGTAATTTCAAACCAGTGTATTGACTTTTATGATTTTTTACGAAATATTCCAGATCTCCATGACTTGCATATCTTAGCAGGAAATCAAGTAGATTTTGCGTAGGAGATTCGGATGACAGAATCAAACACTCTTTAATCAGAATTGTTCGTTGAGTAGGAGACATTCTTTTATATACGATTTCCAAAACTCCCCAGTAATCACTAAAATCCCAATTTAGACCTCTCATTCTATCGAAAAAGAGGGGAACACAATCTTTTTGTATGAAATCATCCAACGCATGCAAATTGTAATCGAGTTCTGATGACAGCAAACGCAGAATTTGTAACCAAACTTCTGATATGATGATGTCAGCTCTAGTCTGAAATTCATGTCTTCGACTTGTCATAAAGTTGACTAGTAATTCTTTCCCGTTTGTACCAAAACAATTTTGTTCTCTCATCAAAAAAACTAAACTCTCTTCACAATAACAATAGTATGCAATTTTTATGCGCGTCTCTATGTCGATTGATGCGTTTTGGAATATACATTTCTTTAGCGTACTCTTCACGTTAATTTCGCCGTTCGTGGTCCAGTCAATTGAATTTCCAAAATGTATAAGCATCGTATTATTCCCAACGAAGCTATTCACGTAATTTATAAGCATACGTACGTCGCAACTTCTCAAATCTATCAGTTGCTTTAATTGAGTCAATGATTTCTCGTCTAAAATCATCGCATCAACGATTGTTTTTAAATATATTATAATATCTGGTAGGCTCATCGAGACACATTGCCTTTGCACTAATTCCGAACACCATATTCGAGTCACTAAATAATTTTTTGCAATCGAGCGTAATGGTAACATTATATTTCGTGAGAAATTTTTCGATTCAAATTTAGTTAACACGGGATCACAAAACTGTTCACCAAAATATAATATAGAACTTGTAACTAATCTTTAGTCGTCCGAAATAAATAGTTTTCTATATCTTTGAGCAAGCACTGTTTTTCTGCGTGTTACAGAACCTTACACCAAAATGCAGATCAATTAGTTAAGAAAGGGTCAAGGTCAAGGGCGTAGACATTTTTTGTTCTGGGGGGGTAAAGCTAAAAAAAACAATAAATTTTTTTAAGTCTTATTAATTTCACATAAGAATACCCATGAAGAAAGGTGTCAAGCAAAATATTAATTCCCAAACTAATTTTACAAATTCTTTTTCAAGAAGTATTTCTCAATTTTATATTTTAGTTAGGTATTCGCAATATTTTCAGTTTTATTTTTTATTATTATGGTCCTGGGGGGGGGGGTGGTAATTACTCCCTTTACCCTCCCATATCTACGCCGTTGGCGTTGTTTATAATCACAGGTAATAAACACCTTTACCTGTGGGGAAAAATTCTGTTTAAATTTTCAATATTTTTTCTTGCATAGGTAATCATTCAGTCAGTGTTTTCAACCCTTCTCCTTCTGTATCTTACCGTTCTCAATAGTTATATGAGCGCAATTCTGCACATTTTGGCTTGATTTATATAAAGGAAAAACTCGAGTCACAGTGCAGAGCCTTGCCGACAAAATAATTTACTAATACTGCATGTATTTTGGTACGAATATTAAATGTATCGTTATGTGATCTGAAATTTGTTTTCGGACAAAATACAAAATTTGACACCTTTACATACATAATATCTTAAGACGTACATTTTCCCATTGTACCTATACATTATTACATATACTAGATATAATTAATTACATTATATACCGTGGATAAAACGAGAATCTTATTAGCACGGTTCGGGTGCAATCGTATATTTTACCATTCCAACTCATAAATGTGGAATGGTACTAGTTTAGGTCAAAATTCACTTTTCAAAATTTTACAATATTTTTTTCGTTTTGAGGTCCCCCGAATCCAAAGAACACATTTTTGTAAAAACTCTGCGTCTATTTGTCTGTGAACACGACACAGGGCAAACGGATGAACGGATTGAAACCAAATTTTGGGAGGATGTTTCGTCTGCAAATATGAAGAGCTCTATTGATTTTTGGGAAAATCGGCGCGTGCACAGAAGAGATATATACTATAACGTTGTTTATTTATATAAGAATGGTATACTTTTCATAAAGGTTAATTTTTCTGTATATTTTTGCAAGAAAATTTTGTAAACAATAATTTTTCTAAACTTTATAGATTTAGGATTATTTTTTAAATAAAAAAAATCAGCTAATGCACTTTCATTCCGTAGATAAAATAAATTAGTTACGTCGCTGACAAGCATGCTTTGTTAAAATTTTACATTAAAGTAAAACTATCATAGTGCCATGTCGAGTATGTACCTAATACCTATACCTATTCTACACAAATTTCTGTAAAAATTTAATAACATTTAAATTTATAAGGAGAACAAATTAAAGACATTAGTTAATTTCTCTTTAATAGTTAATATGATATTTAAATTACCATTGAACTCTAATAACCTACATAATCGTTAATTGAATACTAAATATAATATATTATGAACGCGTATTTTATGGTCGATTTTGTCACATAGGTATAGCCGCATAAAACTATACACACAAATCGTTTGGTTTAAGTTGTTTTTTTTTTAATTTTTTTATTTGAAAAATTAACATCATAATGATATGGCTATACGGTCTACATCTTTCAACAATTTCGATATCCGCCGTATAATTAAAAAAAAACTGTCTTTTTAGCTGTGTTGTTGTCATTTATATAATATTTATAATGCCACCACTAAACAGGAATGTAGTGTGTAAGAAATACAGATCTCTCCTCGGGTAGATTATTATAAATACAGAGACTTCGTAATCGTATAAAATAGGATGTAATAACAGGATTCTGTTAACATTCTTTTAACAATTTGTTAGTCATACGTACGCATTTAAGAATAGTGAATGTATAACTTTAGATGTTCATTTGTCCTCGAATTTATTACATCCATTTCGACTGCGTGCGATATTAAAAAGTAATAAACGCTCATAAGTATATGTATCATAAAGAGGGAATTAAAAACAACACCAAGACTACCACCATACTTTATTATGGCTTGTTTACATGTACATTGCATATATTTATTTAGTAGTGTTTTCTTTTATTTAATAATCTAAAAATGATAACTTTGAAAACTACTAGCTGCAAACCCAAATTCGCTTGGATCAAGTTCTGTGTTAATTTGAAGTCCTGTCAAAAATAATACTACGGATCCTGCGGGGTTGATAGTCCGCAATTAGTGACCGACCGAAACCGAATTTCAGCTTCTGTCTCAGTTTCGGCCGAAACCGAAACCGAAATTCATGTTTTCGTGGGAAAAATAAAATAAACATTATCAGAATCAGTCTTTATCAATCTGCACATATTAACCGTTCAGCCTCTAATTTATTTTAACTAATCATTAACTTATCATATCATATTATTCAAAACTTTGATTAACGTCTGAATAGAACTCTTCAAATAAATAAAATAGTCGACCAATTTTTCTCAGACCAATATATTGACAAAAAATATCATATTATTACCCCCTTATTTCAAAAAGCACAAATAAATATACTTTTTGTAAGATTATGAAATAATATAAAAGCTACAAAACAAAATTACTTTTTAGTAAAAAGTATTTACCTATAATAAATATGTTTAGGTATAGGTACACAAAAAAAACACTCATTCATCTTAAGAACAAAATTGTTTCTTCTAAACTTTGATCATTTTGTATGGTACTCTTGTTAACGAACTACCTACCAAATACAACAAGAACATGTCTGATTTCAGCGCGAAATCTCCCAAATCCCGGCATGGGCGTACCCAGGGGAGGGCAGCTGCCCCCCCCCCCCTGGAATTTGGGAGACGTCATAAACCGTTTTGCTGAAGATCCTCGAAAATTATTTGACTATACCTATAATATAGAATCTCCCGCTGGCGTTTCCCCTACACACTACATACAACCTATGTTTCGTGTAGTTGTCTTCGTGAAGGGCGAAACAAGCGCGGGGGACCCGGCTTAAGAAATTTCTGATTTGCCCCTCCCTGAGCCAAAAGCTAGATAAGCCCATGGGTAGCCGAAACCAGTTTTTTGCCGAAACTAGGCCGAAACCGAGTAGAATGTGTCCGCCTCTTTAATGGTCTTCGAGAATCTAGACATCGTATACACAATTCATTTGTCGCTTCTAGAAAGCAATTATGTCTATTTATCGAATTGATGAAAAGAATTGTTTTTTTTTTCAGGATAACCACGAATCTAAACAATTTCAATAATCCAAGTAATTAAATTACTGGCAACATTTTTTAATGTTTTACTTATGTACAAAATCTAAGTTCCAAACCATTATTTAACTTATATAAATCAATACAACATTCCCTCATTTTTTTTAAATTGTGCAGCAAATTATTTACAAGATCTTTTTCGTTGATCAACCGGATCATCTGAAACCTTGGTCTTGCCCAACACATTGGTATTTCATAATTCATAAATATATACTTATAGGTGTACCTATGCGTATGAATGTGTTATGTTTTTGCTAAGTATACGACTTACAGTCTTAATTAAATTAGATATTTAGTAATGTATACCCTATCTCTACACCACATTTATGTAGTTCTACAAAGTTATTTTTTATTATCGATCTTTTCGGATATCATTTTGTAGTTACTCGATTGAGTTGAAGTTTTGCGCAAATGAATAGTTCCAATGAAAATGTAATATTATGGTAACTAGCCGACCGATCCGGTTTCGTCCGGGTGCAATTCGAATTTTTAATAAAGCATACTAAAAACTTGAAAATAAAAATGGAAGAAAACGGTTTTATTGTACGATCGATAGTGTGCTAAAGGCTAGAAAACAGTTACGGATCAAATAGGTGGGAATTATTTTTTATCTTATAAAAATAGCAGAAAGTTACCTGAAAGATCAATAAGTATGCGTTTGTTTCATTTATTAACACAATGTATAACGGGGGAAACTTGATAATTCAAGATTAAATAATTTACGTACCTACCTAATCAAAGTTTGTTGTTTTTGTATATGTTACGCTCAAAGATCGAAAACGCTCAGTGAGCGAAAAAATAGCTCACAACGCGTTGTGGTCACAAAACATCCACATCGCGAAATTCGTGTTATGGCTCTAATAAAAACGCGCACGACGCGTTGTGGCAATCACAGAATGACCAAATAGCGAAATTCGCGTCGTGGCTGACATGCTATTCGATCTCAACGCGTTGTGGCAATGAAGAAAAGCCATGACGCGTTCTGAGCATTCATTGTTTTAACCATATTACGACGGACAGAATCAGAACTATGATTTTAAGGGTATACACAGAGAAAAGGTTACCGGTATCAATATCCAGTACCAAGATATCCAGTACCATAATATCCAGTAATAAATATCCAGCATGAAAAATATCCAGCATAAATAATGTCCTGTATGAAAAATATCCAGTATAAATAATGTCCTGTATGAAAATTAAAATCCCTAATTATTTTAAGTGAATTATAAGTAATTTACAAAATAATGATTAATATTTTGTGTTCAGTAATTTATTACTTAATACGTTGATTTTTTTAAATATAAAGTAATCTCAATAAATAACAAATATCAGGGCCGTACCCAGGGGGGGTTAGAGGGGATAATCCCCCCCCCCCATGAAACTCCAAAGCTATATATAATTTTTCTAATAAAAGATGCAACGTTAGGCTACATACGCACTAGGCGGCTGCCCGCAATGCGGCTAGTCGTCCGGCTAACCGCAGTGTACGGTTGAATCTGCGGTCAGCCGGACGGCTAGCCGCATTGCGGGCAGCCGCCTAGTGCGTATGTAGCCGTCAGTTGAATCTGCGGTTGAATCTCATTTTAACCAGACATATTTTGTTTACCAGAAAGATTTTGTTTAATCAAACAAAACGAACCATTTCTACAATGGACGTTGAAGAAGTTGTAGCTGTTTATTATATATATGATCGCCACATAAAAAATAAAAAGAAAAAAAAAATACTCGATACATCTTTTCTTACAAACACGAAATGAAACCAGGCATTTTGATATATTTTTTGAAAATCTCAAAAAATATGAAGACAAGTTTTTTGGTTACATGAGAATGCGTTTAAAATCATTTGAAGAATTATAGAGTATATTAAGAACATTCATAATGTAAATTGTCAGATTACAAAATACACGACTACCCAGGTAACGGTTAACCGCAAACTAAACCGCGTAGTGCGTACACGAACCGCGCGGTCAGCCGTCGAAGCGGCCGCTGTGCTCCAAGCGACTGGAGCGGTTGGCGGGCAGCCGCAACGTAGTGCGTATGCATTTTTTTATATATACAGAATTTACGTATAGTTTACTACTTGCGGTTAGCCGGACAGCCGTCCGGCTAACCGCATTGCGGGCAGCCGCCTAGTGCGTATGTAGCCTAAGAAAGTATGCCAACAAAATATAGATTTCGTGTCAAATAATGGCTAGTGTTCACTGTCCACAGCATCGTGATTCCTCTAAGTCGATTATTGCAAGATGATGAACTCGATTTATCTTCAGCAGTAGATTTAGCAAATTGTGCTCGAAACGCTCTTGAAAAATAAGAGAGTCGTCTGAATTGCATTTCCAAAAAATTTTTTCAACAGTCTCTACATTTTGCACAGACTACGAAATCGAAATAAGAAAACCTATAGATTATATTTAAATGAAGCGATTTTGAATCTGGTTTAAAAAGACTCTTATAACGGCTTAGTCCAGCGTGAGTCAAAAGATTCATTGGCTCGTTTCAGCTCGGAATGTAATCGGTCAATGAGAATTTTATTAAAAATTAATAGTAAAAAAACATTTTTAAAAACAAGATTTTATTTAAATGCTCTAAAAAGAAGAAAATAAACGTTTAATTATATCAAACCCAACCATTTATTACATTATGCAATTTATATGATATAAAAGCTTATCGTGAGATTTCCCTGTGTAAAATATAATGAAATACATACATTTTTTCTTAGAAGTACTTGTGTCAAGATCAAGTTACATATTGTATTCTTATTTATTTACACAGGAAAATCTTGCGACAAGATTTTATGTCATAAAAATTGTATTATGTAATAAATGTTTGGGTTTGATTTAATTAAAAGCTTATTTTCTTCTTTTTAAAACATGTAAATAAAAGATTGTATCTAAAAATGTTTTTACTATTATTTTTTTTTAAGTTTTTAGTGTGCTTTCTTAAAAGTGCAATTTGCATTCGAAAAAAAGCCGGACCGGTCAGTTGGTTGAATTTTAACTCAATCGGCTAACGGGAAGTAGTTGAAAAAGTTGTCGCATGCTTTATTAAAAGTGCGATTTGCATCTGGACGAAAGCCGGACCGGTCAGTTAGTTATTGCCATCGGAACTGAACCAACATGTAAAAATTCAACTCCGTAGGACAAGAGGAAGTGGTTCTAATTCAGTTGGCAAGATTTAACTTAAACTCCTAATAAACTCAATAATAAACGATGATCCCGAATTTACATTGGGTTGAAAGCTATAAATGATCTCAATTGTCTATAAATTGATTCGATGTAGCGATGTAGTGTTTTTTTTAAATATGCATCCTTCTTGGCAATCGATATTGAAAGTCAACTCTAAGACCTCTCTTAATATTACCAACTTATTTTAAGTAAAAAATTAATACAATGCGCAGATATCCCCCGACTACAAGTGCCTTGACATTTTAATGGCATTCTTTGTGATGCACGAGGTTTCATCCTCCATTCATAATAATGACATTTTGTTATTTATATTTAGCATTTACATTGTTCGTGCGTTAACATCTTACTGCCTCAAAACTTGTATAGTTCCTAGTATTAAATTTTGTATTC
Organism: Xanthostigma xanthostigma; assembly: GCA_963575645.1. NCBI lineage: Eukaryota > Metazoa > Arthropoda > Insecta > Raphidioptera > Raphidiidae > Xanthostigma > Xanthostigma xanthostigma. Next base: position 24,374,317 of record OY754468.1, read on the forward strand.
AGATGGAATTTTTATCACGTAGAAGAGATCTAATTACCAATAGAAAATTGTTTATTTGATTTTATATTTTAAACATACGCAATTTAAACATTTTTAGGCGAGCCAGTCACCCTCAATTTTTTGCCTTCATCGCGACTTATCATTAGCGAATGTCTGATTTTCCAGATTCGAATCGGTAAATTATATTACTTATTGCTATACATTTTAAAATTTTTAAGATGCGAACTAACAAACATTTACTTACCTACTAAATAAAGGTAAAAATGACGTTTTTGTGTGACCTTCTATTAAAAAAAACTGTTTTTCACGCCTGTATAGCGGTAGTAAATGATCCCAAAAAGTTTTCAACTCCCGAATACTCTTGGAACCGAGCATAACCGAATCGGGCTAGTATTTTAATAAATGCACTTTTTTTTCAATTATTAGAATGTTACAAAATCTAAAGTGGAATTCCAGCAATCATTATCGAATCATACAGGAAGGTTATGTGAATCTTATGTTCGTGAATAAAATAAAACTAATTAGGGTAATGTTTTTGGCACGAAAACTAGATGACCTACTTGTTAAATGCAAAATATTTCTGCTCTGAAAATATTAAAACAAAGTTGCCTTTGTCGTTTGTTTCTATTAATAGTAGGTACTCAATTATTTGCTTTGCAAAATTGAATTATAAAAAGTGCAAATTGATTACGAATCAATATTTATATATAAGCTTTCACAATAAAAATGTCAAAGTATCATCCGATGAATTGTTACGTACTTGGCTAGATATTTACGATGTTGGATTTGAACAAAAAATGGATGGAAATAAACGATGATTTAATATTAATTTTTGTTGGAAAGACAACAGTTATAAAATTAACTTTGACTCTAGCTGTTGCTGTTTTTACAGTTATCGGTTTCATCATCATCATTAATAAATAAGATGTATATTATTATTATGTAAAAAGTGCAGCAAAATATCTATTATTAACAGTTGATAAATAAGTGCCATTACAATAACCAGTTTTTTTTTGCAAAATAGAAATCATCAACGCTATTAAGTTCGATTTATTAAAATTTATTTAACTCATAAAAGGGGTTCTCAGTCAACGCAAATTAAGTAGCAAAAAACGTTTTACTTTTTTAATTTTTTACATAGTCAGATCTTAGCTTTTTACTAATTAGTTGTAGGTACCCAATTTTATTTGCGTGCATTTTTCAACGACAAAAATCGATAAAGACTATTTATATACATACCTATATAGGTATACCTATGTATACTAATCTATATCTATACTAATATATAAAACTGAAGAGTTTGTTTGTTTGGTTGAACGCGCTAATCTCAGGAACTACTGATTCGAATTGAAAAAAATTGTTTGTGTTGGATAGTCCATTTATCGAGGAGAGCTATAGGCTATATAATAATATTACGCTACGACCAATAGGAGCGGAGCATCAATGTAAAATGTTGCAAAATATAACTCAAAACTTGTCCGTCCGACAAAAACTTTTGAACAGTAACTCCGATCATCATAAAATTGGGACACAACATTCATCTCGGTAAATGAAGAAGAACGTGCGTACTCTTGTCCCTCCCCCATTCGTTCTTTTGCACCCTAGTGAAACCGGGCGTGACCGCTAGTAATATATAAAAATATCGTGTCACGATGTTCGTCCGAGCTAATCTCTGAAACCACTGAACCGGTTTTTTTTTGATATTTTGTAAATGTGTCTTGTTTGGTCCAACTTACACTATAGGGTAGTTTTTATAATATTTTGACATTTTCCAAAAAACTGTTTTACTAACATTTAGTTCAGAAGAAAATTTGGTAGAACTTACTCAAAATTATTAGTGAAAATAGGTGAAACCGGGTCGGGCCGCTAGTATATTATAAAGTGAGAGTGCGAATTTTGTGTTTATGTGTATGAACTACTGCACCTATTTAAAAAATTCTTTCACCTAGCTTTAAGAATGAACCTTCAGGATAGATACCTATAGGCTATGTATATTATAGCATTAAAATAAAATCGCTTTTCGTGGAGACCAATTTTGGAACATAAGTCGACGAAAAAACGGTTCCAATCTACAAACTCGGGCCAAGCCGGACCGGGCCATTAATTAATTATTGAATAAAGGTACACCTACAATGAAGCCTGAAAGTTAAGGGTATAACTTAGATCAGCAAACTTTTTCGCTGCAAGTATTTCATAATTCATGAATGAATAGGTAAACAGCTGCTTTGTTTTGGAAGTAAAAAGGCAGAAACAATTTCCTGAAAAACTGTCGCGCCTTGTACTTCTTGAATTACTTACGCAGTTCAATTGGTTTATACGATCTGATTAAAAAAGCAATAATATATAAATAATAATTTTAAAAAATATTCATAAACATTGATCTACTTTTCAACGACCTTGTTATGCAATAAATTGTTGTTATTGTTATTACTGTATAAAGTTAATCGATATAATAATTAAATTTATAGATTGAAAATATCCATTCACAAATTATTAGTTAATTATTGTAGATTATACTGAGATGCTCGATTCACAAGTTGTAGTGCTTCAAGCGTGTATATCGACGCTTTTTTAATTGTTCTAATTTTGCAATATTAGAATAACAAAACTTCTATAGTGTCTTTGTACGGTTAATATAAAATCAGTAATTAATTAACTCCGGTTTAATTTAATTTATTTATGCATGAATTTTACAAAAGAGGCTGCCAATTAACATACGGTACCTTTTTAATAATATAATGAACTAATAAAGAAACAGTTTCACTTTATAAAACTAAATCAGTGTGACTGGAATATTGCGGCCTGCGAACTTATTAATTTACTAGCTTCTGTCTCGCCCTCGCTTGCGTGAGTGTCAGCGGTTCAGTTTTGTTCCAATTTTGACACTATAGTTTTTTTCATATGTTTGAAATTGAATTACTTTTATAAGTTGTTATGTTATGACAATATTGCCTTAGTAGATATTTGTACGGTGACACAAAGCACACATGGTATGTATTCTACACTGGAAAATAGACTGCTACACCCGTCTGGCTATAAAACGTTCCGTAGTATACGACGGCTTCAGCCGTCGTGTCAAACTTTTGAAGTTTTGTTTATGACGGTCTAAGCCGGTTTGTCCGTCAAAGTGTTAACGTTGATTTTGACGGAAACACGAATATAGGACAGGTGTACAAAAAAGTAATAATAGTAATACAGTAATTCAAGACAAAACAATTAGACACTAATGACCTCAGTTGTCGAGCGTCTACTGTCAATAATATTGAAAGAGTTTTATTGATCACTAATATTGACGGCGCTGAAGCAGCGTCGGTCTGGTCTCAGGGAAAACCGGAACTTTTTCCGGTGGGCCGGTCCGGATCTTTTTCTTAGTTACATGGTCAAGTGGAGGCGTGATGAGTTCATTTACATTATTTCGGACAATTGGGCTTTTGAATGAAATTTTTTTTTGTCATAAATGGAAAGATCGTATATAAGTTTTATAACAAAACTATATTTTTCTTTTTTTTATTTTCGTTATAATTCAAAAGTTATATCAAATTAAAAATAAATTTTTGTACCCAGTTCCGAGAACGCGCCGACATTTCCCGAACATAATGTGACGTCATAATGTTCATTTATATTATCATCACATGCAATTGACACAGTGTTTTAACACTTTTAACCTCTCATTGATTGAATACAGTCCACAGAACAACTGTTCTGTGATACAGTCAATATAATATTAAGAAATTTATCAAAAATGTCGAATCTTAAATGTTATCGTGCTTGTCAACAATATTTTTTTATACTAAATCTAGAATATTTTTAGTCAATACACATGTAGAAGCCATTGATAGTATACTGCGTATATACATTTTAACAATATGACGTCACAATTGTCAAAAACAATTTTAGTGCGTTTGCAGTCACGTGATTTTTTTAAATATTTTATCAATTTTATATAGCTTTTAATTAATTTAAAAAACGTTTTTTAAAGTTTTTCACATCGATTATCAATATTATTTATAATAAAGTTTTAAAATACAATAAAAAAATCGATAATTATTTTTTTTCAAAAGCCTAATTGTTTGACAATTTTCCCTGTAACTTTTTAGGTCCCAGACCGACCCTACAGACGATTCAATCACCCTGCGTTAGGTACCTAGCTTGGAAACAGCTTACAGGACCTCAAATTCTAAGCATACATAGTCCCGAAGTCCGAACACCAATAATAATTAGTGTCCGACTGAACTTTCGGTTTCGGCGAGTTTCGGCGTTCAATTTGCGTTTCGGTTTAGTTTCAGTGTCGACAGAAAATCTGCCGAAACTTGGACCGAAACTAGGTTCGTGATCTTCCGTGCGGCGTTTGGGAGCGATATCGGTGTAGTGGAGCGGCGACGGAGAGTATCGGTGTCACTGTCAGCTTCTCCTCGCGCCCGTGCTAACTGTCCGCTGTCGTGCGTTTATCAAATAATTGCTTCTATATGAACACAAACACATTAAGTTTGTTGTAAGCAGCCAGCAAACGGTAACTAAACCGTCACCTGCATGCGCAGTAGCTAAGACGTGTTCCAAAATCACAACAAACAGCTTCGTTTAACTACTGCGCATGCGGGTGACGGTTTCGTTACCGTTGGCTGGCTACTTGGAATAAACTTATTATTTGCAACAGCTAAAATGAACAAAAGCTTAAAAAATAAACATCATAGATTTTCCCTCGAAGTAACTTTCGGTTTCGATTGTAAAAACTAGTTTCGGTCAGACACTACCAATAATATTATAATAATAATATTGATGATTTGTCCATAAATTTTAAATCAAATACATTTTTAAATCTTTGATTAACGTCTGATTAGAACTCTTCAATAAAAAAAAATTATCGACCAATTTTTCAGACAATATATTAATATATTGTCTGAAAAATTGGTCGATAATTTTATTTATCAAATAAATTTTTATTGAACGGTTCTCAATATATTGAACGTCCTCTTTGTTAACAAGATTTATTCTTACACGATCACTATTGTTGATTAATAAAACGCCTTCAATAATATTGACAGAATTAAATTTTCATTTAGTGTACCTACATACTCACAGATATAGGTACTCGGTATATATTAATTAACTTTTAAAATAAAAACGCGATAGTTGATTTTGCAATTGCATCCCTTCAGCAAACTTTAATACAGTCTGGAGAGCAGTTTGACTTATTTTCTGGGATAAAAAAATAAGTTTAAAAACTAAAATCCGACTACTGAAAAGTATGAAACAAGAAAATAATCTCATCTGAGGATAGCCGTGGTCATCTGCCACCTATCCTAACAAAACATTACATTTTAACAGTAGTAAGCGATCATAAGCTCTAGGGCAAGTGCATCACGCTATACATCTAAGGGGCCTCATATATATGAGATGGCATACGACCACGTCTCTCCTCAGATGAGAATATTTTCTTGTTTCATACTTTTTAGTAGTCGGGTTTTAGCCTTTGAACTTATTTTTATTTTTTATAAAAAAATATTTTCTATTTGTTTTCGATTTGCTCCCATCTGGGAAAAAAATTCGAAAATAAATGTAGCCTATGTTACCCGGGTCATAATAACGAATCGATTGACACCTTATTTATCAAAATCGGATGAATAGTTTAGGCGCTACGGAACATCCGTAAATACAAACATACATACATAGACTGCTAAACTCATAGCCCTTCCTTTTGGCTTCGCCGTAGTCGGGTAAAACACAAACCGAAAGTAAATGAAGGTTGCGGCGATCGCAACAGGCGGGTTGGACATCCCTGTACTGATGGGTAATATTGTAATGTACGTAGACACACTCACCTACGTGAATAAGAGACGGTTTAATATCGATTTTCCTTTCAATTGACCTGGTTATTTTGACGACATACACACGAACTGTATCAAACGTGATACAGATTCACCTCTCGCATACCTACTTATTTCTCACCTGAATATTTATAACATAATATATGTACCTATGCGCGTTATTGCAAGCTTGATTAACTTATATAGTCTGTCCTGCTTAAGCCGTTCCTCATTTGCATCACTGTACACCGAATTCTCATTTTACTCAGACGTAATACAAAACCCACTTTTTAAACGGTTTTATACTCCGTATATTTGTTTGTCTCTATGTTTGTTTGTTTCAAATCTTCAGACAGGTTTTTCAAATACTTCCTGTTATCCGATTGAGTTGAAATTTTGCTTAGGTAGGTAGTTCCGATGACAATACAATATAGGTTTATTAAATTGATACCGACCTCAAAACTTTGTTATTTTACGCATTTTAGTGACCCTTTTTTAATGGAGGTTCAATTTTTTTTAGGTTTTTTTTTGTGAATAAATTTCCAATTGTTCAAAGATAATTCGAGATATATTGTAAATTATAGAATTTAGATTGGTGTGTAGATTATATAGACGCTCACCAGCCGAGGTCATTAGCCTCCATTATGGAATGCATTCAGATCCACTCGTCAAAAATTGTTCAAAGCGAGCTCTAAGATTTGACCAATAAACACTCTCCTAATGCCTCATATTGTAACAAAACTGGCAAAACTGTTCTTTGTTGGTGGTTAAAAATATTTATTTACCTACAAAAAAAAACATTAACAAAAACAAACTAAAAGTACTTCTCTATAATAATGCAAAAATGAAATAATAATATAAATAACGAAAAACAAACGAATTCTAACACAACAATAATAACAGTAAACTACTATGTACGTAGAGTATCTATCTCACAGATGTCTATCTATCTTTGTATTTATTTAGAACATTTATTTATGTCGCTCGCGCACGGTTCAATCACTGACACTGACTCATAACTGACTGTCCTGCCTTCCACGCTAGCGCTGTTTATGTAAGTTCTTCAGTCGCATTATGGAACATTATTCGGCATTCTAGAAGCTTCGGAATTCTTATGTGGTTTCCAAATACGCGCATTGTTGTTTAACCGATTCCGACAACAATGCACTGCTGCCGCCGTCTCGTTACAATATGAAAACTATACACTCTGTGACTAATTAAAACGCACGGTATATAAACTCAGATGGAATATTATGTGATGAGCAGTACATTAATGTGCTTTTAAATATGCTTACATGATTGCATTATTTTATAATGTAGGTATTTGGTGCAATAGCACGTTCCACTCTATTACTTAAACACGTATATCTTGCAAGATGGTGAATATATCGATCGATGTTCATTGATCTAGAGTTCTGGTCTAGATCACTCGACACAATCATGTCCTCGAATTCATACTCAAATACACAACAACTACTTGAATGAAGATGTTTTCAAGTGTAAGAGAGAGACATTGGTCGCGTAACGACATTTTCTTTTGAGGGAGCTTAAAGAATAAAGACCAATGATCACTTTTGTATTTTCGTTTCACTTAAAATGCATTAATGTTTTCCATTACAGCTACCAGATAAACAAAATTTTCATAAGTAATTAACCAAGACACTTCGCGATACCCAAACGTCATTACGTAGGCAAGTACGGGAAATAAACGCATCGATCGCTGTTGATAAGTGGAAGTATTGCAATGGAGCTACCAATGTGTTGCCAAATCGTGCGATAGAACCAGAAATCTAGAGTAGCTGAGAAATCGACAAAATGTGATGTATCTTGTCTTGCGGCGAACCCTTGCGATTTTTACTACGGAATCCACTTTGGGAAGCCCTGTCATAGAGTAACTAATCAAGTTTATTTAGAGTCGCAACTATAAATTCGAGCATAACGTAATATATCTATAATGTGTGTATGCGCAGATGATTTGCTGTATTCATTAAAACATTGTATAAAAAATATATATTTAATTAACAGATGATTAAATTTAATATTCAACGTCTTCATAGGAAAAGTTCCACCCCTCTTCAAAGAGATTCGTTCTTCGACCATCAATTGATAAGAAATGGATTTTTTTCAATAATGCTATCCTGAAAAGTTCCTTTGATTGTCCTGATCAGGATAACCCGATGAGAAATACATTTTTTTCCAGTGAGGTCATTCTGATGTGATCCTAATGTGGAACTCGTCAGGATAACCCGATAAGAAATGGATTTCTTTCCGGTAAGGCCATCCTGAGAAGTTCCTTAGATGAACCTAATCAGGATCGCCCGATGATAAATAGGTTTTTGTTCAATAAGATCATCCTGATGTGATTCTAATGTGGGACTCGCCAGAATAACCCAATGAGAAATGGATTTTTTTCCAGTAAGGCCATCCTGAGAAGCTCCTTAGATGGACCTTATCAGGATAACCCGATGGGAAATATATTTTTTTTTAATAAAGCCATCCTGATGTCATGTAATGTGGAACTCGTCAGGTTAGCGCTAATGAGGTAAACCTTATTTCAACCTGATGAGGACTTTATGATACTTCAAGGTATTCAGAAATAATAGGGTGAATGATATTTTTTATCCTCAACTTCTTATATCTTTCAATTAAATTTTGGTGTATCCTCGGTTCAAAATATTCCACAGCCCTAACTATTACCACCCAAAATTCCATCCTCATTTATAACAGTTTCCGAATGGTATGCCTCTACGATAGCACTTAATAACATTCATTTTGCACCAAAAATGTGACATTTAACAGACATACCTAATATTTCATACTTTCCAAATATTAACTGTCGTCTGGCTACATGTTTGCAATATATCTTCGATTTAAAATAATTTACTCTAATTGTTTAACTCTTCAAGCATACATCTTTCAGTATTACCTAACACTATTATTTCATAGCTCAGTAATAATGCAAACCCACAATTCACGTATGTATCATGCAATTGTTATGCTTTAATGTGGGTGGCCAAGCGTATGAACGATCCATTTGAAGGTCATCTAAAATCTGACACAACAAACAAAAACACATCAATAACTTTCTTGAAATGTAATATTATATGCTTTGGTATTTTTTTATGCGTTTAATATATTGTTTTATTTCACTATCAGCTTTTAGACGCAGTTACACTCGAGTTAATGTCGATTTTAAAAGAAACATTAATTCTTATTTGATCGGAACGATGACATCTATAATAGACGATTCTTAAAGTAGCATAAATAGATAGTGTTAATCTATCCCTGATCTTACATCCGATTGTGACCGAAAACTTTTGTTTGGGCATCGGTAGATTGTATATCAAGTTTCATTAATATCAATTTAGTTGAGTAATGCTATAGCATTCAGGAAACACATTTTTTGAAGTGAAAACTTCTTTAGCGGCGTTGTACACTTTTTTTGTAATGGGTAAAAAATGTTAAACTCGCGTCAGATCGTCAGATATGCGTAAGACGAAAACTTTTATTTATACAACGTTAGACATCTAGCGTTGAAATATCGTACATAAAAATGCAATCTATGATACAAACCATTTTGATCGAAAATTCGTAAGACGTTAATATTCAAGTTTTTACTTCTGCCAGCACTCCCGGAGTGCAACCCGTCTTTTTTTATCTATACTTAGGTGCCATATAAAATACAAAAAAATTGGTTGTCTGTAAAGTCGGTTTACGGACGATAGTTTTACGTGATAACGTATTCCGTAATACATAACCTAAACCTCCCAAAATTTGGTTTCAATCCGCTTATCCTTGGTGTCGGAATGATAAGAAATGTCAAAAGTGACTTTTGCAACTGTCAAAGTATTATGTTCTAATAATAATTAGTTATTCCAATACTTAACTTAGAAGGCGTTGCATTTCACAAAATACTAATGTCAAAAAATTGAATTAAACATTAGAAATGCAGCCGTTTTCATGTTAAGACAAGACATACGTTATCTTCTAATTTCCATGTACGGCAAACAAAGACGACCGACCGCGTCGCGCCATGCATTAGACAACTTTGCATTTATACAGCTATTTTTCTATATAAATTTGTATAAAAAACTGTTTAGGCAAATTCTATTATACGAAATCTATGTAAAATGTTCTCCTCTTTCGTTTAAGACTGGTTTCAAACCGATCTGATTTAAATTGAGCGAGAAATTAGCAAAAAGCACGCACAGGGTCAGGCGGAACGTTACGCGTTACGAACGTTAGGAACGTTAGGAACGTTACACTTTTTCGTGCATGCAGCCGGTGTTTTATCAATTTATAAGATTGGTGATTCATCAATTTATAAGACGTTATCACGTCAAAATCCACACGAAAACAAAATTACAGAAGCCCTGTTTCAACTTTATTTATTGATAACAGGTGTGTGCTTAGCTGTCGAGCGTCTACATTTATCCTGAATTAATTTAATTTGAATACAGATTCTTCACTAGACATTTGTTAGAATAATAAACATAAAAACACAAACACTTGAAAAAATTATTTTTTTTTTAATTTACTGTACGATATTTTCGGGCTATACCCAGCTTCAGGAAACGAGGAAGAGTCGTTTATTTATAATTTGCCTGACATGCGGTTTCAACAGGTGGTTCTACAGCAGCTCTAATAGTGAATTTATTGAGCCAAAAATTTCCTGGACGAATATCTCAAAAAATGGCGTTGTTGCATGGTCACTAAAAACATGTGATTTAACATCGTTGGACTTCTTTCTCTGGGGCTCTGTTAAATCACAAGTCTACAGCAATAATCCACAGTAAATTGATGAACTTAAGGCGAAGATTATTTGTGTTATTGGTGAGATTCAGCCCATTTGTGTGAAAAAGTCATCGAAAATGTTTACAAGAGAGTCATCATCTGTAGAGCATCAAGAGGTGATTACTTGCATAATATTCTTTTTAAAACGTAAATGCAAACCTTTAACTTTTATATAATGCAAAAATTAAGATACTTTCAATGTAAACATTGCAGTGTTTTTTTTTTTATTTTTAATTAAAAAAACCTTAATGGAACACTATATTTAGAAAACGCCTTTATAATCGACACACTGTACAGGCTAGTCCTTTTTTAGTACGATTCCAAAACGGAATGACCTCCATTTTATGTAGGTTTCACTTGTCATTATACAGGGTATGGGTGATGGGTCACGGTACGTAACCGTTCCTAGGTGTACCTACATTGTCTTTGCCACTTCCTTTACTGTATACAATTTTAAAGCGACTGTACGCAGTATTTCTATAGAATATAATTAAAAACAGCGCCAAACTCATTTGCATTTAACAAGTTCGGCAAATGTTTCTGATTGCAGGTGTGTGGAGGATGGTGGAGATGTTGGCTCGCGGAAAATTACATCACTTACTCGGTTAGTGTTTAACAGTCTGTCGCATCATAAAACTTTTTGTACTCATTCATTCCTTCTACGTAAAGAAGTAGATTCCAATATGAAACGTAGTCGGATAAAAAAATACCTATTTGATTTTTCAGTTTTCTTAGTCTATCTTCCCTTGGGTAGGTACTACTTATTCTATATATTATATAATACTTTTGTGTATTTAATTAATATCTCTACTTAATACTTTATTGGCGCAAGCTGACCGCAAACAAAAACAAAAACCTAAAAGACAGTGGCAGAGTGGGCAAAATGCCACAAGCCCCCGGTAAGAGTGAGCCTTAAGCACATGAGAATCCTGAAATTTGTTATTACAACATTTAGTAAATAAAATTTACCACGGGCTTTCAACGGCATAGTTACGCTACTGCTAAAATGTTTTGTATCTAGTAGTAAGATGACGCTAAAACTAACGTATTTTTGCCCGACTACTTTTCATTCTGTAGGCTTGATTTCTACTTTTATGTAACCACATTTTAGTTTTTTTATCTTTTAATTTTATTTCAGTTTTTGCACTAGGATTAACAAGTTTTAAAATTGGAATTCTGGTCATTGGAGGTCAAAAACACTGATTTTTCAAAAAAGTGCTTGTTTCGATATTGAGAAAGCACTGAGTTAACTTTCGTACATTTTTGGTCACTTGAAACAGATCTCAAAAATATTTTTTGTCAGATATTGCACTATAAAAGTTTTGGCATATCATACATATCTCGAAATTTTTATTGCGTGAGCAAATTAGCTATAATTGAATCCGGCGGTGCAGAAAACCGATTTTTTTTAGCTCATTAATGAGAAAATAATGAAAAAACTTTTTCCATGTTCGCATAGATTTTAATTAATTCGCGGTTTTTGCGTCATACAAGAATAAAACCGTTCAAGTGCGAGTCGAACTCGCACACGAAGGGTTCCGTACCATCGTACAAGATATAACACTATGTGACCAATACCAGCTTAATTGTAATTTTTTTTATTTACATAGCGGTCATTTTGAAATTTGCAGTCTTGCTTTTATTTTTCATTCTCATGTAATTTTAATTGAACACGCAAGTCTAATATCAGCTTAATAGAAGATTTTTTTTAATTTGTAAGGCGACCATTTTGAAATTCGCCATCTTGTTTTTTCATTCGTTGTTGTTATAGCGGCAATAGAAATACACACTTTCTACCTATTACGGTCCATGAGATACAATCCGCTGATAAACAGACAGACGGACGGACGGACAGCGAAAGCTTAGTAATATAGGATCCCGTTGAGCACCCTTCGGATACAGAACTCTAAAAAGCAGGTCTTGAATGAAATTCGGGCGGACTGCAGGCTCCGATCAGAATTCTCTAAATTCGGTCAAAACGGAAAGCATCCCAGTACTCTACGAATAGTCTCAAAAAGTCTACTGGAAAGATTTTTAACAGTTAGGTAGAAACTATAAAAAAAAATTTTAAGTTTGCTTGCAGATTACAAACGAAAAATAGCGTATAAACAAATAGAAAAGGACGCAGCTATAAACAGTTGTGTTAACCAATAGCGCGTTTTAATGTACACGGAACATCCTCGACAACAATGCATTGTTCATTCCTGCAATCACAATTACACACGCGGTACATGAAAATGTGTAAAATTAACGGTTTCAGATCAACGTTGCTTCATTATTGACATGTTGCGATATATTTCTTATTGATCCGTATGAAAGACAATTACATCATAGTTATAGATTCCAACAATTAAAATTTGTTAATTGAAATACCAAGACAAATACGTTTGATTGTTAATAGAAATGCAAATGAAGAACGGTTATTTGAAATTGAGTTCTTACATAGTTGATAAAATTCATTTTATTCTACGTCTGTGTAAATACTTAGTTAACTACAAACATATTTACAATTTTGCTATATTCAATACAATTCTTGCTCGATATATACCTATACTTACAATTCAGAATCCAGATAGACAATATTAGTTATATTTGCTATAGTAACTACCAAATTGTCAAATATGAAAAGCTCTTATTAGTCCATTGAAAAGTTACATTTGAAATTACATTTGTCATAGGACGCAATTTTATTTTTTAGATAGGTATCAAGAAGGGGTTAGTGTAAAGTTAAATTCAAGTTTGTGGGGTCACAACCCTTGTCCCACGGCCGCCATCTTGGAAAAAGGGGTGCAAGTGGTTTCCATGGCTTATCTCACGAGCTATAGGTTTCACAAAAAAAATTTTTAAACATTTTTTGTAGAAAATATAATTTCCTACAACTTTGGCTCAATAACTTTTTGTCGTAGATCCTATACAAGGTCAACAAGATCTTATAAATGTATACAATGTTGGCTGTCATATACAAGATCCTGAGCCGCAGCCTGGTCCATCAAAAAAAGCGAGTAATTATGTCATTTCGAAAATGACCGTGGATTAAGCCTATTGGGAATACTACGACAAAAAGTTACTGAACCAAAGTAGTAGGAAATTATATTTTCTACAAAAAATGTTGAAAATTTTTTTTTGTGAGACCTATAGTTCGTGAGATAAACCATGGAAACCACTTGCACCCCTTTTTCCAAGATGGTGGCCGTGGGACAAGGGTTGTGACCCCAAAAACTTGAATTTAACTTTACACTAACCCCTTCTTGATATCTAAAAAATAAAATTGCGTCCTCTGACAAATGTAATTATTTTAGCCCAAAAAAATGTTAAGTACATTTCAATGTACTATATATAGAATCAAGCAGTTAAGAGCAAGGCAGTAGCTATAAATTCACTTCGGGGGGAGTCGGACTCTGGACCAGAGACAACAATAACTTCATTTGAAAATAAGCATACATATATTATAATTTTACATAAATACAAATTTAATTAGAAGGCAGCCAACGTAGTTTCACTTAATTTATTAACAATGCATTACATTTCGATTTTACTCGTTCCGAAAAACGTGGAATCCAATTATCGTATACATCTGCAGATCCGAAAAAAGAGTCGAACATATTTTAGTGAGCGTGTATAAAATGGTGGGTTGGCTAAGGCATTTCGGGAGGGGGGAGGTGAACCCCCAAAACAACCCCTCTGCTTACGGCCTTGGTTAAGAGGTTTTACCATAATTGAATGCGTTAATAGTACTCTAAATTCTTAATCTTTGATATATTATAGGTAGATATATAACCAAATACCATTCCCGAAAAACTTAATATTTATTTTTTTTTTTGTAAAACTGGCCTCGAGAAAAGGTAATTAAAAATTAACTAATCCAAATATATAAAGCTCGGTTACTTCAATTTGTCTATAATCTATATTATTATATTAATTGTATTACAATATATTATTATGCTTAACACTGAAGCATTATAAATACTCATATACCTATTTACACAATCTGTAATTACCTTTAGATACAATATTCACCGCAATCACAGAAGTTCGCAGTCATAGAGAAAACAACGTGGTTTACAGTTAGTGAATATAAATAAATAATTACTGTGAATAACAATTATCGTAGTGTATAATTAAATATAACCTTGTCTGAACCACCACATCTTAAATCTATAAGAACAGGAATACCCCGTTTAACTCGGAGAGCTCAATAAGTCATGTGAATATTAAATGTTGTTTTACTTACTTATTACCTTGCACGATCAAAAAACTTTAAAATCACTTAAAAAGTTTTTCACCCGGGCGAAGCAAGGTCGGTACATTAAAATAACTATTCCCTAAACCGAATTGTAACTTATCGAACAATAAAAAAAAAATTGGTTGTCTGTAAAGTCGGTTTACGGACGATAGTTTTACGTGATAACGTATTCCGTAATACCTACATAACCTATATAATAATTATAATAATTCGAATCTATGGTATTGCATCTTTCGCTTCAAATTTAGGTTAATTTTATTTATTTAAATTACTCACCATATAATATAATTGTTTTTTTAACTTTCTTTCTTTCGTATTTATTTTAAGTCTCAAAGATTAGCTGTCATAATATTTATAAAACAATTGTTTCACTGTTTATATAAAATTCCAAAACCTACTTAAATATTTAAGTATTTTCATACGTCAAAAAATTGATTTTTATAATGATAAAATTTGTAAGAAAACGATTTTTTCGAGAGATGAGACCTAGCTAAAACGATTTTTTGCCCCCCAAAATCCCTTTTCAGTAAATTTCATCCAAATCGTTAGGGCCGTTTTCGAGAAAAGCACGCACAGGGTCAGGCGGAACGTTAGGAACGTTACGTTAGGAACGTTACACTTTTTCGTGCATGCAGCCGGTGTTTTATCAATTTATAAGATTGGTGATTCATCAATTTATAAGACGTTATCACGTCGAAAAATTAAAATCGGATATATCTATAGTTTCTAAAAATAGTTTTGATTTTTACTCGCGCGAAACCGGGCCGGTTAGCTATACCATGACATACCTATCTTAAAGTAAAGTACCACCTGTCGAACAGTGAAAAAATTGAAATCGATTCAGTAGTTTCTGAGATTATTCTTGATTTTTACCCGGGCGAAGCCGGGCTGACCAGTTATTATAGCCTACGTCATAAAACAAAGTATCACATATTGAACTATGGAATGGGCTCAGTAGTTTCTGAGATACTCTACGATTTTAATCCGGGCTAATCCGGGTCGACCAGTAATTACTTATAGCATATATATATCCTAAAGCAAATTACCACCCATCGAAGAGTGGAAGAAAATTTGAAGTCAGTTTCTGAGATTACCTACATCCGATTTTCACCCGGGCCAAGCCGGACTGTCCAGCACAATGAAAAAAACTGAGATCGCTTGAATAGTTTCTAAAATTACTATCATTTTTACCCGGACGAAGTCGGACCGGCTCGTTATGATAAGTCTTAAAGCAAGGTACCACCTACCAAAGAAAGAAAAAAATTGATTAATTAATTAAATAGTTTTTGAGGTTACCCTCGATTTTTACCCGGGCGAATCCGGGCCGGCTAGTTATTATAGCTTATATCTTAGAGTAAAGTTTCGCCTATCGAACAGTGAAAAAAATAAAATCGCTTTAGTAGTTTTTGAGATTATCTCCGACAACTTTACTTGGTTTATATTTTATAATATTATCTGACATTTCAGAGATTTCAATGCATGTAGAGAAATGAATTATGAATATAGGTAAGTACATCTTATATTTTAATAAAAATTTATAATAAATTACCTCGCGTGCTGACACTTTTACGTATGCCAGTTTTTATCAGGAAAGTTAAAGAAATTTTATTAATCAACGCATTTTATAGCCTGAAAGAATATTTTTCACATGTTTTTTAAGAAAGTTATAATGACGTATCTATAAATTTTATGTTTTTAAGATGATATTAAAATTCTATTCTATTCTGTTCTTATTGTATCTATTTTATAAAAAAAGTTTCGTTAAAAAATTTTTTTTCTAAACTTTATACTTTCGGAAATATTTTGAAAATAAAAAAAAATCAGCCGCTCTTTTGTTTTATGGATCTGTCAGAAATAATAATAATAATAATTTCCTTATTTACAATTCCATCGGAATATCATAGCGTCAGATACAGAATTGTGCACATGAAATGTACCTACATATTAATATAGTTTTGACCATATTGGTAAAACTCGTCATTGTTTAAAAAAAATTCCAGAACATACAAAAATACAACTAGTTCGACATGCTTTGATTAATTTTTACATGACGTGGGACATATTATGTTGTTAACAATGACAACGAATAGCAAATGTCATATTAAACACTAGCCATTACCCGCGTCACCTCACACGATATCAGAAATTGTATTTTCTTTATTATAATCAAATGTCAACATTTTTGAAGTTGGAATGGTCCCGTCGCCCAATTGGCTGGAATTATTTTTTTCTATACTTAGATACCTTACTCAAAAATTTTGACAAACATCTACATCTTTTTAATGTTCCGTTAGCAGGCGACCTAGATAAAGAACTTTTACTTATGAACTTTTTTTGTAAAATGCATAGTTAAAGGCACTCAGAAATACTATTATAGTAGGTATACGTGTATTGGTGAAGTGAACATTTTAGGGATTGAACGGAACATGTACAGAAGATTAATATAATCAATTGTTAGATATCTGAAACTAAAACCTAGTTATTGGGATTGAAGTAAGTAGGTACCTACATAAAAAATATTGCGACAAGATTAAAAAAAAATTACCTATTATTATAATTTTCAAACAATACCAATAAGATCAATATAGTCCAAGATCCTGGAGCTCCCAGACGTACTTTATTTTGTGAAAAACAAAATGTGGGGCTTTGAGTATATAGTGTTCATGTGTACATTGAATGTTAGCATATACCTGCAAAATTAGTTAGTAGAAGGCCGATTTATAGGTACCAGGTGAGAAAGGCAAGTAAAAATAAGACTAACTTTACCTACTTAAATTCTGCAAGTTGATTTTTATATAAGTACTAGCAGCCCTGTACGTGCTTCGCTACGTATAAAGTGAAATAATAAAACAATTTAATTGGAACATCTATCTATCTATTTTATTTATTTTAAAATATACATGGACGTATATGTGTGTATGTCGAGCACTCCGGCTGCGCCGTCGTGCCCGGTGCAAAAGAACGAATGGGGAAGGAAGAAAAAAAATTTAGGGGTGGACTACCCCTAACATTTAGGGGGATGAAAAATAGATGTTGGCGAAGTGACACCTGTAGACATCTGGCGGGGATAACTAATTAAATGACGATTGATCAGTTTTCGACCGGAGAGGAAAAATGATTAAATTACTAAAATGGCTATTAAAAAATAAGGGTTGATCGTAGAAGGGTGAAAATTGAGGATTGTATGTATTTTTGTATGTTGTATCATAAAAAAATAGAAATTAAAAATTTTGTCTAAAAAATAAAAAAAAAAATTAGGGGTGGACTACCCCTAACATTTAGGGGGATGAAAAATAGATGTTGGTCGATTCTCATAGATACCGGATAAGCACAAAAAATTTCATCAAAATCGGTCAAGCCGTTTCGGAGGAGTATGGCAACGAAAACTGTGACAGAGAATTTTATATATTAGAAGATATTCCATAAAATATTATTATAAAACACTTTCAGAACTGTTACTCCGGTTACAAGGCGTGTTTTGTGAGTAAAATAAAAATATATGTTTGAAATAGTTCCCTAAGTAACATACATAAAAATCAAGCGTCAAAATGTAAGTAAGTGTTTATAATTTTTTTGGAAGCTTTAAAGCGTTCGGCAGAAGTTATTGCCTGCGAAAAGTGTCTGGCAGTGTTGAATATTATTTTACTAGAATATTTTATGGAATATATATATATTAAAATCAACTGTCAGGATTTAAGTAAAGTTAGTCCTATTTTTACTTACCTTTCTCACCTGGTATAACACTAGGAAAGTATCTTTTGACAGGCGACTTTTGCGCCTTCTCGTGGTTTTTTTTAAATCTGGTTCAGTCAAAACATTAGTGTCATAATATGTTATACGTGCATTTTAGTAAAGATTAATTGTCGAATAAAATGGGGAAAAAGCTATCAAATCAGAAGTGCTGTGTTGTTGATTGTAAAGATACACCAAGTAAACATCCAGAATTACAATTCCACCGATTTCCTGGATTTTCTTATGAATTAGAGAGGAAAAAAATGGACTGCAGCAGTACGTCGTCAAGGGTAATTAAATTTTATTTTACGTCTGTAATAATTATTAAATATCATAATTGTTATTTTATTTAAGGTATTGTTTCTTACGGACAAGTTGTTTTTAAGAACTTAAGTAAGATTACGATAATTTTATTTTATGTATGTTTTAATTAAATATTAAATTTATTATTATTAACAAAAATAAGATTTAAAAAAATGTACCTATATAATTTTTTTACTGACATTTTGCGTAAATATTTTTTTATAATTAAGAATAACGCTGGTTTCCATGTGTTTGTAAGTTTTGGGTGAACCACTTTTGGAAAAAATCAAACACGAGATGGTGCGAAGGTCACGTGTCAAAGATACTTTCCCAGCGTATAAATCGGCCGTCTAACCAACTTTGCAGGTAGGCTGGCCTTCAATGTACACACGAACACTACTCAAAGCCCCACATTTTGGTTTTCATAAAATAAAGTACGTCTGAAAGCTCCAGCATCTTGGTCTAATAATAAGTATGCTTTGAAATGAACATATGAATATTTTATATACATTTTGACATTTTAACATCAATCACATTTTTGCCCACCAAGATATGAATAATTCACAAAGAAAAAGTAAATCGATTTCCGGTGTGGAATCGCGATTATGTCGAATCTGTCAAATTAAAACCAGAGGGAAGAAGTTAATATCGCCGTGTAATTGCAAAGGATCTGTAGCTTATGTTCATTTATCTTGTTTGAAAAAATGGTTGACCAAGTCGAGTAGAACTAGCTGCGAATTGTGTTTATTTCGTTTCTCGTCGAAAGAAACTCAACGCTATGGGTTGTGGGAATCGTTGAAATTGTGGATCAGACATTCAAGAATAAGCCCAGATCAATTATTGAGCATATTTTTAATACTATTAACTGCCATTTGTTTGCTTGCTATGTATTATTTAGCTCTTGAGGTACTATTAAAGACACATCATGGCGTTACCAGTTTCTTTTTGACTGTATAGTTGTTGTGGCATACTTGGTTGTGATTATATTGAGCCTTTTTTTGCTTTTTTTTACTTTTTTCAAATATATTTTTGCCTTGGTGTCAATGGCGGAGAAGAACCGCCAATGTGCGACTCATTCTTACAGATAAATATTGTAAGTGTTTTAGTTGCCAAATTTTACGCTCATATAGGTAATATAGTAAACGATAAATTTCCAAAAGCACGATAAGAAATTATTTATGATCTTTTAAGTTTTACGCAGTCACTTTTTATTTGGATAACCTACCAGTTACACCACATGTATACGTGGAACTATAGATAATTCCTCCAGCGTCATATCGAATCCCAAAAAATGATAACTTTTTCCTATAAGTACAAAACAAAGTATTTTATTGTATATGAACATGAATCGTATTTTTTATTTCAGAGTCTTGTTAATGTTTCGCAAACAAATAATATGGAATATGATGACAGCAATCTGGAAAATGCACAAATGTATCTAATAAATACAATTATCGAACAATTAGTCCATAATTTTATTTATTGAACAACTATTCAGACGTTAATCAAAAATTCAAATGCATCTAACTTAAATTGTTTGTAAATGGATTATATTCAAATTGTAATAGTTTTTCTTTGTTTTTGTATAATTTTTTTTATTATAAAGATTGTATAATTATTTTTTGCTTTTTTTTAAATGTAACTGAGTGTTTAGATCAACAAAATAAAGATGTATCTCGAGAATATTCAAATGTACGGCAATGCCGTTGTTTATATGGTGCTGCATTCTTCTGATACAAGCACCTAGTAGTTCTTTAGTTCTAATACCAGAACTGGTAAATGTGCTAATTTAATTTTCAGTTTACTATCAAAATAATGTAGACTGAAAATATTAATTGATGTTGTATCTAAATAGTGATAGTCGTAGCTTTTGGTGAACTTACAAAAAAAGTAAATACATAATGTGCAACACTAATAGTACTTATCTAGTCCGAAGTAGATATCTAAAATGTTTGACCGAAATTAAATTATTGACATAATTGAATTATATAAATAATTGAATACTTTTTTTCAATCTGCTATTGCATTCAAAGTAATAATTGTAACAATAGTAAGAAGACTTGCAAAAATATATATATATATATAGGTATACTATTGATAAAGTGTGTAATATGAACAAATTCGCTCTAAAATGTTAAGAATGTCCAAATATTTTCAAAAAAGAAGATATAGCTAAACGATTATCGTAAACCGCTATAAAGTGAAAGAAGAATAAATTAGGAATCCAAAAATACCAGCCCTATATCAGCAGCAGAACGAAGGCGAATAATGAAACATTGTCGACAAATTGAGACGGACAACACATACTCTCCGCAAACTTTGTATATGGCTTCATTGGGCTGTGTCTGACACCTATTTCCTCTATGACTTTTCTTGATTTTGGCGCGTTTTCCCTCTAAATTTTCCGAAAGATGTCGTTTTGACGACATGTAAAAATTTATAGATACTGTTTTTTTTTTTTTAATTGGATAGCTTAAAAACTTCAACCAAAACGCTAAAGTAATGTTCTCTGACAAGTAACATGAACCATTTATAATGTCTGACACCTCGAATACGTTCGACATATTAGGTGTCACACATTTTAAATGGCCAAAAACATCTGTATTAGTGACCCCGACGTTATCTATACTTACTCCATATTTTTAATTTAATAATAAAATTTATATTTTGGATTTTTGTTTACTTACATAATATATTCTTATGAACTTATAAAAATATGGAGGGAGCACGTCTGCTTTTCTCACTTGTTTGTTTGTTACAACTTCAGTTAAAAGAAATAAGTTAGATAACGTCTGCGTGTATTTAACTTTCTTAGAAGGCCAGTATCCGGCGTTATTGGCCACATATCGTATGCGTTGCACATTATAATTCATACAAACAAAAATTCATCTATAGGTAATTGTTTAAGCGCATCTTCATAATATAACTATTTATTGCCTTAAGGTAAAGAGAAACCATATTAGGCATAAATAATGTTTCGTTATTGTAAATAATTCCACGGATGAATATGAGTCTATGTCTTATTCACATATATGAATAACTTGATACTTATGTAATAATACTTAACCTCAATATAATTTAACCTCAGCAATTCTGTATACCGCGCGAACAGAAAAATCTTCTACGTAGGTACTGCAGGAATTCATCACATTTTTTATTTAATGATGTATCAAATTAAAAATAAAGAAGGCGTATAGAGGCGTACAATAAGTATATGTTTAGGGTTCCGTACCTCAAAAAGAAAAAGGGAACTATTTATAGGATCACTTCATTGTCCGTCTGTCTGTCAAATCCCTTTCCTCAGGAACGCGTCGAGGTATCAAATTGAAATTCATATCAAACACTCAGGTCTGCAATCCCTCGGAGCTGTGAAACATCAAACTTCTAAGTCAATGCAAAGATACTGCCGTTTATGCCGCATATTTTGACACTCGCAAGGGAACCAAAACATGTAAGGCACTTCTCGTTGACCTAGAATCATGAAATTGGGCAAGAAGCAATATCTTATAGCATAAGTAAAGGGAAAAATCCTAAAACCGCCTTACATCACAAAAAAAATATTTTTTTGCTGTAACGGAGTCAAATTTTGTACACAATACATTCTATACTATACATACACAAACGCAGAGAACCACAAACCGCAACAACGTGCTACGCACGTACACAGTAACAGTTCTAATACAAAACAAGCGTCCGCTAACGGTGCGTTTATACAGCAGTATTATACTCGAACAATTATTAAAATATAATTATGGAAACTATTGCATACAGCAGTACAGCACGTTATTTTAGCCTAGTGGTCGTACCCTACGACTGCTAGGCTATATGTTTTCTTATTGTATATTAAAAACTACCGTCATATTGCGATTATAAACTTATTTGCACTGGCTATGAGAGGAAAAGAGAAAGAAAATGTGCGCGCGCACTGCTCTCTCTTGCTCCTACAGTGTGATACAGACAATAGGCCTGCACTGTGTCTTAGATATACGAAACGTATAACTGGCTATGATCACACTTTTCGTAAGGCTACGTTCACACCTTGCGGTTTACCGAAACGTTTTTTGTATGCGGTTTTCAGTAGAAAATGCAAACATATAAACGTATTCACACTATACGGTAAAACCGAATGCGGTAAAAAAAACAGTTTCGTTTATTTTTGCAGCCGTGTCTTGTCACTGAAAACCGTGAGCCGCGTACGGCACAAAAAACGAAACGGTCTCAGTGGCAATAGCATTTCGATTCTACCGTATAAGAAAAACGTATGAATGTGAATACTGAATACGTTTTTACTGTATACGGTAAAATCGTATAAGAATTCCGAATAGGAAAAACCGTATAGTGTGAACCTAGCCTTAGACTGTCGTCACGCATTCACCAGCTTACTCCCCAAGTCAAGCGTGCGTAAAGAAGTTTTACTTAAAAAAAACTGCTTAGCCTTTTTACAAGTACCTACAATATTAAACGGCCGAAACAATATTAACATTAACACTGGATCTGTTTTTCTTGGGTCGATTGTACCGTTTATGATACTACCTATTATGTATCTAAAATATTATGTGTACTGCCTATACAATAAGTGAAAGTAAAATGAAGATGCGAGCCGTTTGTTGTTTGTGTTCGGTAAGGTCGTGCGAGTCAGGAAAGAATTACTGATCACATCGTTCGTCGTACACAAATACATTTATTGTTATACAGTAAAATCTCTCGATATGCAGTCGACGCCGTCAGATCACACATATTATGCTGAGCAGCCAAAAAACTATTTTTGATTCGTTCCGAAATATACTGGCCAGCATGTTGACGTATTATTATTTCCCTCGTCCACCAAAAGTATAATTATTTACTTTGTTGAGCAGACATTAATGTAAACAACATAAATAATAAAATAAAAAAATCCACAAAGTCTGATGCACACACGTCCGGTTAAATATTTATGCTACGTCACATCTGTCTCACCAGTACAATATGGTGGTACACTAGTATAATTATGGCGTCGAATTCAAGACGTCATTAGCACTGACTAGTATACTGGGTTATATTTCGGAACATACCCATAATATTAGTGTAGCTCGCTTGACTTGGGGAGTAAGCTGGTGAATGCCTGATGAGAGATTTACCGAAGTGTGATCGGGCGAGGCGAACGGAAGTTGAGAGAGAGATATAAGTTAGTGAAATAGAAAGAGGATGACAAATACTCCACTGGCTAGTGGCGCCATTAGGTGGCCGAAAATATAATATAGAATGACACACACTTTACTTGCCTGTGGCGCTATCTGTTGACAGAAAAAAAATTTGTCAACGTAGTTAACTTGCAGAGCTAAATAATATTTCATAAAGATTTACGCTTAAAATCAAACGAGAGCTTTTGTTTTTCATTATCTTTGTGTTTATATTTCTTTCTCTCTACAATAGACTGTTCATTTCGCTCTTGAACAATTTTATGAATTAATATTTTGTTCAATACATTACATATTCTACGTTTAAAGTAAATAAAATTGTAAAATCGTTTTAAAGTTCATACATATTTTGTGAATTTTAGGGTGAATAATAACAAATTATGGCAGGAAGAAGTTTTACTTTAGTCGTGTGGTCTAAAGCTCACTAGTTTTTTTTACTAGACAAATTAAGTTCCGAAAATTGGATTTGACATGTCGGGAGTAAAGCACCACCTCAAATGCTTTGCGTTTTGAATATAAGGAGTGCAATAACTGCTTCGAACCAATAATGTAATTATGAAAGGCTCACTGCCGAACCGGGAAGGAAATCAAAAAAAAAAAATTTTAATGTTGCGATTTGGTGTAGAACGCCCTCTATTCGAAATTTTTTTGAAATTTTTATATCGGATTCGGTTACGGTTACGGATAGATTTTTATATCGGATATCCGATAGTTTCGGTTACAGTTACGGAGCTCCCTAACATCCCTAACTAATAATAATAGTAGATATAGCTATTGTTTGCTACACTTGTTAAGAAATACCCATTGTTATATCGCTATATTAGAAAAATTTATTTTTCAAACACTGTGACCGAATCTTTCCACTTTCGCGGACGGACAGTGAGACAAAATAGTAAAAGAACTGGATTTCGTTCTTTAGATATATGAATTTTGAACTCGAAAAATGATACGGGGCGATAGATTTGAGATCTCACTGTACTTATCAGCCATGACAGATTTTATGCACAATACATGCACGCTGCAGTTACTTATCGTGTTTATAGAGAATGTCCGGGAACTTCGCGGCAAGAAGAACAAATGAAGCAACACTGTTATAATTTATTAAATGACATCAGTTTATGCTATGTAAATTGTTTTTGCAGGACATATTGGTTATAATTCGGTATATCGAAGGAATAAATATAACAGCAACAACAACAAAAGATCGTACGCCTGTGACATAGTCAGGGGCTGCTAGCGAAATGTCCGGGGTTTTTGACCTATTCTAATTTAGAAACAATTAATTATTGTAGCAACCCTGTCTACAAAGCTATTAAGAAAACGAAATTAGAAAAATCTGGTTGCAATTTGATACATTAACGATTTACTCGCAACTCACGATCCAACTCCGCAGTACGATTTCGTTAGATACCATAAAATCGAAAGCAATTTGATCATGTACCTATATTCGTCGTCCGACCATGTCGCAATCGGTGCGATTTGACTGCAGATAAACGTACGTCAGTCCGCAGCAGTAGGTACAACACTTTTGGTTGGATCGCTTCTTTGATCGTATATTGTGACTTTTCATTTTGATCATGTATTCTTCGCAAGAATCGCTAACAGTATATGCGTGTTGAGAATGTTTAGTAAGGTACTTTTTATTTCTGAGTGGTGCTTCTTGGTGCCCCCTGAGACATGATGCCCTAATCAATTGCTTAATTTGCTTATAGGTTAATCCGGCACTGTGGACTACGTATAAGGGTACGTGCACCACGGACCTGTGATACTAGATGATAGCTGTGATGATAGCTGATAGCTTTACAGCGCTGATAGAATTTTATCGCATATTTATATGAAAGCGTGCACAACCAAGCAGAGAGTACATCGAGTATGCGAATTGTTATAATAGCTTGTGTTTTAAAGAATGGTATTTATCATTCTTCTGCGCGCTGCAAGCTGACTGTACATTGGGCCCCGCGAGTTTTACAAGCCTTGGCTTCATTTTTTCCAAAATATAATCAAACGTGACTGGCTCCATTCTCAGATATTCAAAAAAACGCTGTGGATAACTTCTTAATTCATTAAAGAGGTGATGATATTCACCAAGCGTAGATCGGTTCTTATTTATAGGGTGAACGTGGTATTGTCTATAGACAAAAATTTAGTTTGCCTATTTAAAATAAACCATTTTGTCGCTGTAGAAGCGAAATAATCAATGGACTAGCTATTGAAATTATTCTGCAATCAGAGCAAGTAAGCAATGCTTAGTTGTGCACACCCATCAGCGCTTGTATTCCACTCTCTAAGCTATCATCACTGCTATCATCTAGTATCACAGCTCCGTGGTGCACGTACCCTAAGTACTGCAGGAATAGAGGTTCTCATGTGTATAATAAAATGTCTCGAAAAAATCAATGTTATACAATGGTATTCATTATTTCTCGCGCAATTAAACTTACACAACCATACACGGAGGAAGAACAATTTAAAGGTAGAACGGAACCATTACCGCAGCCTCCACTTATGTATATACAGTATAAAAGTCCGTCTTCTGTGACCTCCACCGAAGAACGCTCATTTTAGTCCCGTGAGAATGCCGCGCATCGAAGATGTTTTATGTCTCACACGAAAACATGCAACACATCCAAATAATTAATCATTATTTGATTCCAACACTTTTGTTCTTGTATTCTTATAACCTATACTTCTATACACATTATATTATTTTAACAAGATGTATAAGTCGAGGTAGGTTCGTCTTATCAAGGACGCATACCGTTGTAATTCCGACTATGAAACAGTTCTTTAAATGTTAACATTCATGGCGAAGATACGTTGTGTGCACATTTATAGTTCGACGACGTCACACACCTGCCGTACAGATTTCGTCATTGTCCATATAAATATACATGATCTATTGATGGTTGACTTTCGACGGATGCAGTGCGTCTTTTTTTTAAGCCGAAAACACCGCCGTCTCTTGGACTTTGCAACACCACCAAGACTTTAATAATGTGTTGATGGGTACAAAAATAAAAAAAATCAATATAAAATTCAACAAAAACGTAATATAATATTTATTAACGTATTAACGAAAGAGTAGCACATAAAAAACTTTTAATGTAAATGTAAAATCAATTTAACATAAAATACTGTGCACTTCTATTCCTTTACTGAGCAGGAGTGATGTTTCTCAAATGAATGCTATCACCCTACTGCCTTAGCCGGTCCTCTTACTTACTTATGCATCCGTTTCTTTTTTATATTACTAAGCATTACTTTGTTTTATAAATTATTACTATTGCCGATTGTTCACATTCCTGATAAAGATTTTATTTAACCCTGTTCGGGTCGTTACAACTTATTGTCCATATTCTCTAGCTCACACAAACTGTAGATTGGTTGGTTGATTTAGTCCTTTTGACGCATCCTTCATTGGCTATAAATTTCCTGCCTTTCGAAAGCCAGGACCCAATATTCGCACATATTGTGGTGCACTCTTTCTGTCTTTCTGTCATCGCATAATCATTTTAATCTTTAGTATATAAAAAAATTCCAGCCAATTGGGCGATGGAACCATTCCAACTTCAAAATGTTGATATTTGATATATACCTAGTATAATAAAGAAAATCAAACTGAAATCGCGTGAGGTGACGCGGGTAGTGGCTAGTATTCAATATGATATTTGCTATCCGTTGCGATGGTTAATGTTCCACGTCATGTAAAAATTAATCAAAGCTTGCTTAACATATTTATTTATAGCTTACTAGTTTATTATAGCGCAAGTTAATTGACTTTGCCTTTTTAGTATCCCTGGACAAAGTCCAACCTGGCTGCTATAGTAAGTTAGTAAAATTGTAAAGGAATCTATGTCTCTAATTTTGTTTCGTTGCGGGTTAGACGTCAGCTTTTTAGAGTATATAAACTGCAATCTCTCTCTTTCTAGATTGAAGCAAAATGAAATTATGTCGTTTTAATAATTTTATATTTCTAAATTACATTTTTTCCCTTGACAATTTGTTAATAAGAATATATCAAGGATGTTGTATATCCCACCTGGATATTATTATTATCCTAATGTCTGTGTGTTTCTAACAGCAGAATCACATGAAAACAGTTGGATTAATTTTGATCAAATTTAGAATTAGATATATGTAGATTGTAGGTGCTATCTGTGTAACTGGTAAATGGTGTCCAAACTATATGAGCTATACTTTTTATTCGGCTACAACTGATTTACATATATTTTTGTTTGAACCGACATCAACGCGATTAAAACCGTGGAAAAATTATTCCTGATATGTAGTAGCCATTGACTTAAGTACTACAGCCAGCAGACATGAGTAAAATATTAAACGATTGTTATAATTTTATTACACGCTCAACATTTCTCCTCTAATTTCTATTCAAATATATTTGATGGAAATATTAATTGTGACTTCCTCTCGAGCCAATTGAAATGTTTGAATGCACGTGGGTTTTATAATTTTATTAACATTGTAAATCGCAACGTTCTCTATTGTAAACGGTATTAACACCTTCTCACTGTATACAACCAAGACAGAAGGAACGACAAGGCTTTCGCGATTAACTTTCTACGGGTTATACAATTTGGTGCTACTGTAATTCATATACGGTAGACAGATTCAGATCAGTGATCTTCAACAGTATGGTCCACGGGTATACAGTTGCCATTGGCTCCCGGATTTTTATGGATTTGTCAAAGATTCCGACGCTTTATCCGGAATTCGAATGAAATGCAAACGTCTCCCGGAATTTTTGTGCATCCTGCCAGCTTCGTTCTTACGCGTACGTGTGCTATAAAACTATTGTCCGATAGATAGTTCCCCCCTATCTATCGGACAAATTCTCTGGGAAGTCAGAACTTCGGAAATGTATCGGTTTTTTTTTCATTTTATTAAGCCTATCTACGGAACAATTTTGTACGGAATAGTATAACAAATAGTATAATATTACATAACAAGGGCCGAAAGTTCTATATTCTTGCATTGCCGCCATGATACCCGAGGCAGAAAAACACAGATAAATTCCAAGTAAAAAGCTTTAAGATTATGTGTAAAAGCAATAGTTTTACTGCCACCCGAACGTACGTATAGTACTTCCCGCAGGCAAAATTCAAAATTCCTCTACTAAATGGCAGAAAATGACTGAAAGGCATCTGGGTGGACCTCCTAATTGCAGAAAAAATATTTTTTACCAATTTACTCCCTGCGGAGACTAACAAAATCCTTTCAAAAAATCGAAAAAAAACGTCAAAAAAAATTGAATTTGATGTTAAAACTTGACTGAATGGTTGATTGGATGGCCCAGAATACGAGAAAATATTTTCGTGGCTCCAAGCGACCTCACTTCCTTTCGATGATTCTTCAAAATTTGCACAGGAAAAAATTCGCAAAGTCCTCGCGCGGTGGCAGAAATATTTACCAGGCTTTCTATTAGTGCCCAAAAAGTTTGTAAAAAATATTATCTGCCAGTTTTGTCACTGCAAGATCACAATCTGCCAATTAAATGTACTTGTCATAAATGCTTTACCTGAATATCATGTTAAACTTTCCGCGAACATGACGCGTTTTTGCAAGGTCGATTTTGGCAGAAAACTGTACCTCGGGATTCTCTGCAAGAAGACGAAACGTTTGAGCTCGGTTTCACTCACGGAGCTTTTTTTATTTTTTTTTTGGTATTTATTATACTGACAGTCTCTGCAGGGAGTAAATTGACAGAAAATATTTTTTCTGCAATTAAGAGGAGGAGGACACCTTAGAAGCCTTTTTAGTCATTTTCTGCCATTTAGTAGAGGAATTTTCAATTTTGTTTTTTTAAGTGCCCCAGCGTCGTATCGCAACGCGCTAGACCCCTACTCCACTAAGCGAATTTGCAGAGGGGGACTCAGACTACACAAAAAAGAGTATTTCTGCTACCAATTAGCGCTCCTTGACCATTTCTGTCACCGTCCTTTAACTAAAACTAATCACGCGTAATTATTTTTAATTTTTCGTAATGCGACGCTTTTCACATTTTAAGCAGTGCTAATTTTTTTCCGGATATTTTCGTGCAAGGAACAATATTCTCTGATGAATATTTAGTCGCGATTATTTTGGCTGTGAAACCGCGTTTCTGTGCGTTGACCGTCAATCAGCCAACTGATTAATTGCGCGTAGGAAATTAGGTAAAATAAACAGTGCCATAAAGTTGAAAATAACTCATACTTTGAAAACAGCAACGTGCACCTTGGATGCACTTATATAGTTATATAAATAGGCAGTGTACGTTGAATAGCTTTCGAAAATCACAATTAGTCAAACCGATTATACTTTTTAGTGGAAAACATGTTTATGTCGGTAAAAGTCAACAATATTCTTGAAGTATACCGGAATTACGCCTTAGGTGTTCAGTTATTTACTACTTAGTTCCGTACCAACTCCGTATCAACAAAAAACTAGTATCTACAGATTTCCATGTCAAATTCGATCCACAGATGTAAGGACCTTTTTACATTTCAATTTCGATGATTACATAAAAATGTCACTGTTTTTTCTGCGTCTGTTCTATTTTGCAAACCAACAATTAATTCCAACATCTTATCTGTCTACTAAATTTAATATACTATAGTTTGTGTTTTACATAATACTTTTATATACCAAGCATAGGATTAAAATCACAATCGAACCATTTAGGGTGCAGGATGAGGATATACTATTGTCTTGTTTTTATTCGCAAGAGCTCGTTGGTTCTGATTGGCTAACGCCATAGATAAAGAGATCAAACTTTTGATAAAGAGAGATATACTCCATGTTAATATTTTGTCGGAATAATCAAGGAATTACTTCGAACAAAGATACTCAGATATATTTTCGATACGCTTTGTTGCCTTCGCTCACCTCACATTGAGTAAATAGACAATGTTTGATATATTACATACCTATAGGGTGTTTTACAAATTTTAAGATCCATATTGTTCCTTTTGGCAAAACTAAATCTTACTACTTCATTAATAGAGTTGAACGTGTTATGCCTTAGGGCTTAGATTATATTTTTCAAATTGTTTATCTCATATGACATATACTTTTATTCTATACTGAGCATAGGAATAAAATCGCAATCGAACTATTAGGATGCAAACATAAACTTCTGTCTTTTTTTACGCCGTAAGCACTGGCATATCCAGGAGGGCAAAACAAGCACTTAAGAAATTTCTAATTTGCCCCCTCCTGTGCCAAAAGCTAGGTACGCCCATGTTAACGTCATAGAAACAGACAAAGTTTTTGAAACAGAGATACTTTATTCAGATTGAATGCAAGTACATCAACCAATCCTATCATTGGAGAAATCAAAATCAGGAAATTACATCAAAGAAAGAGACGTAGATATATTTTCGATACGCTTTGTTGCGTTCACTCACCGCACATTGAGTAGATAGGCAATGATTTATATAATTAATTAATAGATATATGGTTTATCTCTTTGATAAATGATTTTGCATTAGGTATTATTTGGGTTAAAATTAGCGTTCCGAGATTATTTTACCAAATGTAAAATTAAAAATTGAATTTTAGGCACAAAAAGAGGCACAAATTAAAAAAAACAAATAAACGTTTCAATTTAAAAAAAAAAAATCGGAAACAATAATAATATTAACCAAGTACCTACCTATGGGCATTTCTTTCTCAAAAAATTAGTCTGCATTTTTTGTGTTTGGCTGAATCTAAATATTTGCGAAAAGATGTGAAATTAGATATGCTACGCAGAACTAAACGTTGGCTAGATTTTTCGTAAGTTATCAAAGACATCGAAAAAAACCTAAAATATTCAAATCAGCGCAGTATTTTTAACTGTGTAATTCAAAATAATGTGATATTGTACAAATTTTCAAAAACATGATGGCTTATATTTCTTTTAAATTTAGCCCTATAGTAAAATAGATCGGAACGTTAAGTGAACAACATAAAAATAATTTCCTAATTTCGCTTAAAACAATTATTTTAAATGAGGTATTATTACGAGATTGTTGATATATAAATTATACAGGCATTGCCTAGCTCTGTATAAAAGTTTAAATTAATGAAGCAGCTATAGCTACTGGATTTAACTACACAATAATAAACAAGCATACAGACTGTACATTTTATTATTTTTAGCGTGGAAAAAGGTCTTTCTAAAATTTTGTCCAAAAAAGTATAAAGTAAGACAAATATAATTTCCAAACAAAACTAAAAACTAAAACTATTCTAAAGTATTATTATATGCTCGGTTTCTGATACGATTTTCAGCTTTAAGAATGTCGTTTGTTTTAAACTGAAATGTGGAGAGTAGAAAGAGAATAACATTCTTTTTAGATTTAAAGCTGAAAGCTATGTATACAAAATATAGCATAAAGGCCGCTGCACACGAAGCTGGTTTTGCAGCTAGAAACACTGCTGGTCTTTTAGTTTCGATTCAGCCTGTTTTCCGACACAGCTATTTTTTTTTTTTTTAGAATAGAACAAATTTATTGTCCATAATAGCTATACAGCAGGAGTTCGTCATAAATTTCTTAATTAAAATTAATTTAAAAAAATTCTTATACTGAATATAGACAAGCTTTAATTAAAAATGATTTAAGCTCCCTTTTAAGAAAAGGTAAATTCTTAAGTTTTATAAGAAGCAGTGCCGGATTAAGCCAGCGCGGGGCCTGTAGCAAATTCTGTCAAGAGGCCCTTGGTTTGCTTTAGGTTCTCAAGTTTAGGGTATTAAATAAAACAAAACTGTTAGAAATAAACTTTTCTGGATTTAATATGGGCAAATTTAGAGATAACAGGTCAGCTATATTCACTTATAAAATGAATCTATATTTTATAATAAATCAACCAACCACAGTAGATTGGATCGTGACTGAGTTAATAAAATTTAAATAGTTCGCCTGTTTTCTCGAAATACTTATAATCGATATTATATTAAAATCGATTAAAAAGTACAATCTCGGCTACGTAAACTCGCAAAATAAATGTATACCTATATAAAAAATAAAAATCTGGCCGCTTGAATGGTACAAATGTGGTATAGATGCTAGTCTAAATATATCGATTAATTATAAGTACCTGGGTTTCCGAGCATACTGATATTCAAATACGTATTTATTTTAAGTCTCACTTGGATAGTAATTAAAGATTAACTGTCATAATATTTAGAAAACAATTGTTTCATTGTTTGTATAAAATTCCAAAACCTACTTACAATATTTAAGTATTTTCATACGTCAAAAAATTGATTTTTATAATGATAAAATTTGTAAGAAAACGATTTTTTCGAGAGATGAGACCTAGCTAAAACGATTTTTTGCCCCCCCAAAATCCCTTTTCAGTAAATTTCATCCAAATCGTTAGGGCCGTTTTCGAGAAAATATTTAGGAACATAGGTAGGTACATAGGTAGATACAAGATTAGCTCATTCAATAATATAGGGTTTAAACATTAGAACATTTACGTTAAAAAGCTCGTAAAATACCTACTTATTTTTACGATTTAACGTGACGAAATCGAGATTTAGATTTTCAAGTGGAAGTGAGGCATAGCCTAAGCGCTTCGCGTTTAAGGCATGCAAGATATTTTACGCTCCTATAAATTTAATATTTTTTTAGCATTTGCTACTCTTGCTACGTGGCTAAGCCGGCACTGATAGGAAGGCAGTTATAAATATATAAATATAAAACTTTCAGTCTCGTTTCAGTTTCACTTCAGGGTGAAAAAATATTTCCGCCTCATTTCAGTCTCCATGTAAAACGTTTTCAGTCAGTTTTCAGCTCTATTATTTAGTGTGTAAACCAAGGTAAACCAACTAGAGTTACGTACCTAATGTCGACGTTTTAAGAAGTTTGTCGTTATATCGAATGACGTTAAATGGAGTTTACACTGTATAATTATTGGTATATCACTATATAGTTATCGGACACCTTGTATACATCGGTGTGCATCTTGTTATGTGAATTATCTAATCGCTAATCAAGCGCCTGACTGTGAGACACATCAGTTGAACTCAAATTTGCACGACCGGTGACTTTTACTTTTTAGCTGATTCTCACACCGCTTCGTGTATATATCTGGTCGTTTAACGATTATAATGCAACGACCGACGACGAAGACATGCATGTGTAACTATCGTTTGTTTTTTATTTGTGAATGCGAATTCTTTCATTATTATAATTATTAATAATATCAGTTTTCGTACCCGGATGTCACCTGCAATTTTTATTCTTAATGTATAGTGAATTTAATTATAATATTATGAATGAGTTCCCCTCTCACCCATATACAGTCAGTGGAAAAAAAAACTATAGACTTCAAAATGCTTTTTCTCTCAAAGATTTATGTCCTCACTTTTACCTATACGTTTTGAATGTCCGGGACATGCTCTTTCAGATATCCTATTAAAGTTCAATTATATAGCTCGTTGTAAAATTATATGAATCGAGGACATCTTCTTTTCTCCGCACCTTATTTTCAATTAACAGTTTTGTATAGATTTCAACGATAGGTAAAAACACGAACCCGGAACATTCAGATGCCGATCATTGTCAACAGAAAATATGGGAATATAGTTGAAAAGATGTTATTATAGTTGTCAAATACGATTTGATATATTTTATTTAAAAAAACTTTTTAACAAAAAAATTAAACCGCCGAAAAACTGAAAAGCAAAAAATAATAAATCTTTTTGACGTGATAACGTCTTATAAATTGATGAATCACCAATCTTATAAATTGATAAAACACCGGCTGCATGCACGAAAAAGTGTAACGTTCCTAACGTTCGTAACGTTCCGCCTGACCCTGTGTTTGCTAATTTCTCGCTCAATTTAAATCAGATCGGTTTGAAATCAGTCTTAAACGAAAGAGGAGAACATTTTACATAGATTTCGTATAACAGAATTTGCCTAAACAGTTTTTTTATACAAATTTATATAGAAAAATAGCTGTATAAATGCAATGTTGTCTAATGCATGGCGCGACGCGGTCGGTCGTCTTTGTTTGCCGTACATGGAAATTAGAAGATAACGTATGTCTTGTCTTAACATGAAAACGGCTGCATTTCTAATGTTTAATTCAATTTTTTGACATTAGTATTTTGTGAAATGCAACGCCTTCTAAGTTAACTATTGGAATAACTAATTATTAGAAGATAATACCTACTTTGACAGTTGCAAACGTCATTTTTGACATTTCTTACCATTCCGACACCACGGATGATCGGATTGAAACCAAATTTTGGGAGGATGTTTGATATGCAATTATAAAGTGGTCTATTGTTTTTCGGGGAACATCGGCGCATGCGCAAAAGAGTATATCTTTTATAATGTTGTTTTATATAATAATAATATAGTTTTTATAACGGCTTATTATTCTATAAATTTTTACTAGAAATTTTTGTAAATTTTCTTGGTGATAATCGGCGCATGCGCAAAAGATATTATACGCTATGATGTTTTTTATATAATAATAGTATACTTTTCATAACGGTTTAATTATTCTATATGTTTTACAAGAAAGTTTTGTAATTTATTTTTCGGGAAAATCGGCGCATGCGCAACAGAGATAGGTATATTCGGAGAAAGATGTACCTACCATTTAATGTTTTTGACGTGATAACGTCTTATAAATTGATGAAACACCAATCTTATAAATTGATGAAACACCGGCAGCATGTACAAGAAAGTGTCACGTTCCGAAATGTGTCACGTTCCGCCTGACTTAAATATGATATTCGAGCGGCAGATATCATCAACCGATTGAGATGAAAATTTGTATACACGTTTAGTTTGAATGACAATGCTTGGTTAGCTGTGTGACGTCACTCTAAATCCAATATGGCGGACTTCTAAAGATGGCGGACTAATTTTATTATGCTTTTCTACAATATGGGTATCAAATGAAAGGGCTTGCTGAGAATAAGTCGAAAAATAAAGTGACATCACTCTAAATCCAAAATGGCGGACTTCTAAAGATGGCGGGCTAATTTTATTATGCTTTCCTACAATATGGGTATCAAATGAAAGGGCTTGCTGAGAATAACTCGAAAAATAAAGTGACGTTAGTTTAAATTCAATATGGCGGACTTATAAAGATGGCGGACTAAGTTTTTGACGTCATAACGTCTTATAAATTGATGAAACACCAGCTGCACGCACGAAAAAGTGTAACGTTCCGCCTGACCCTGTGCGTGCAAGCGAGAGCGCAGTAATGCATTATTAAATATGATATTCGAGCGGAATACGTTATCACGTAAAACTATCGTCCGTAAACCGACTTTACAGACAACCAATTTTTTTTATTTAACTAAGTAGTTGAACGTACGTGACAGTCTAGTATATCTAAGTAATTTTGAGTCGGCGTCAACAATCCTTCGCCGGAAATCTCCGAGAGTTCACGAGAGTTCTCTAATTTGATTTGGTTATTTCTTTTAGTGATCTTTGTTCATTGATTGTTTGACGCCGACTCAAAATTACTTAGATATACTAGACTGTCACGTACGTTCAACTATTTAGTTAAATAAAAAGATTTATTATTTTTTGCTTTTCAGTTTTTCGGCGGTTTAATTTTTTTGTTAAAAAGTTTTTATTTTATAATTTTTTGTGGCTATATAATTTATAATTGTAATACACAACTCAGCATGAAAATCTATGAGTGAACAATAAGTCACCCCTATTTTCCCACCCTTAGGGTAAGAATTTTTTTCCAAATTTATATGAGACCAACCTCTAGGTATACCCTATTCAATAAAAAAATAATTATCAAAATCGGACTACTCTGTAAAAAGTTATGTGTGTTCATACATTACAATCAGTCAGTGAACAATCAATCATCCCCTGTTTTCCTACCCTTAGGGTTGGAATTTTTTTACCAAATTTATATGGGACCAACTTCGGGGTATACCCTTTCAAACAAAAAAATATTTATCAAAATCGGACTACTCTGTAAAAAGTTATGCGTGGTCATACATAAAAAAAAAAAAATTAAAAAAAAAAAATATATACGTGTCGACTTGAGAACCTCCTCCGTTTTTGTTTTTCGTCGGTTAATGAACCGAGCACTAGACTCCCATTCGGGAGGTACCTACCGGGTTTGTATTCCGGCTGGGGCAAATGTAGCTGGGGCTTTTTCCTGCTACCTCTCGCCAAAAATTAATGGTAGTTCCTGTACCGGCCATCTTATTGAGCTTTTCCGTGGTTTCCTTCAATAATTCCAGATAAATATCGAGATGGTTCCTTATTCAAGGCCATGGACGATTACCTGTCGAAATTCTATGCTCAAAATTTGCCTACCTTATCCTAATGTCCTAAAATTCCTTCATTCGGCCATTGCTATTAATTAAGTGGAAGTTTAAAATTAATGTAGAAAATTACAGTAAGTGTGATAGATGGAAAATAATAATGATGCGAATGGCGTCTGTTTGACAAAGTCGAGAAACGGACGTCAAACGCATTATTATTATTATTTTCTTTAAATGATTTTCGCATTTTACATCGCGTTGACTTGTTAAATCTGATTAGAATTTACAAGACTTTGTTGGGAATATTTTTCTGTACATCA
This sequence comes from Xanthostigma xanthostigma, assembly GCA_963575645.1. Classification (NCBI taxonomy): domain Eukaryota; kingdom Metazoa; phylum Arthropoda; class Insecta; order Raphidioptera; family Raphidiidae; genus Xanthostigma; species Xanthostigma xanthostigma. The sequence continues at coordinate 24,411,933 of OY754468.1, forward strand.
ACAGGACTATTTTAAAAATTAATTGTTGTTTTTGAGAAGTTTGTACAGTTTCGTTATTTTTAACAACAAATTGAAAATCTTATTAATACTTTTATGCACGAACTCTGTAACCAGGACACCCAGCTTGAGCGTAGCTACTAGCGGTGGACCGATATCTGGCGCATGAACCAATATGGCGTCAGCTACTGGGTAACGCATACACGTTCATGGCTTACATGTGGGCAGTGTCTGTGAAGTTAAACAATTTTGGTAACTTTGGGAAAGAACCGAAGTTTTCCCATCTCGCGTGCTCCAGAAAACGGTCCGTTTTAAAACACAGCAAGCATAGGAAACTAGGTCTCCTAGTTACAGACTTCGTGCTTTTATGAGAGAAATGAATAGCAAAATATGAAGTTATTCAACATTACCGTAACGACCGTAAATAAATCAGTCATGGCCCGTTATGATCTGTTCATTTTGTCCCAATATGCTAAATACATGTTTCAAGTTTACATATTATAGCGGTCCCGCCCGGTTTCACCCGGGTGCAAAAGAACGAATGTAGGGGGAGAGACATGAGTACGCACATTCATCTAAGATACCGAGATGAATGTTGTGTCCAAATTTTATGATTATCGGAGTTACCGTTCAAAAGTTTTTGCCGGAGGGACAAATCTGGAGTTATATTTTGCAACATTTTTCATTGATGCTCCGCTCCTCTTGGTCGTAGCGTGATATTATATAGCCTATGGCCTTCCTCGATAAATGGGCTATCCAACAAAAAAATGTTTTTTCAATTCGAACAAGTAGTTCCTGAGATTAGCGCGTTCAACCAAACAAACAAACCCTTCAGCTTTATATATTAGTATAGATGTACTGTATGTTCAGATTAGGTTTCGAACAATCTGTATGTACTCTCCGCTTTTGGCACTTGAAAGTACAAGGAGAACGAGAAGAAGTGTTCCCATTCGTATAAAGAGAATACTAAGATGCCACTGTAACCAACTTACAAACCGGTGCACGACGTCGACGCAAGGCGCCCCTCCCCCGCCGACGCCCGCACCACATCTTCAGCAGCAGTATAGCGCTGCAGTGGGTAGGTAAATCCTTTCACTTGGAGCATCTTTGGCCCCGCTCATCTAAACAACCATCTCGCGCCAAGATGAAGCTGCAGTCGTCTGCTTGTAACAAAGTAGTGAACATGGAGTGTAGTACGAGTGCTTTGATACTTATTTTTGGTAAGCGATCCAAAAATACTCCTGGATTTATATATTCTTGTGCTTAATTTTTAATTTTTTATGTGTTTCTACAATCGTGATATGTGTGTGTACCAAAAAATAAATGTGTTCAAAAATATTGTTTTAGACGCTATATTGATCTGAACTGTCTAGCGTCTAGAATTTACAATATCTCTCTATTTACTCGAGGTTTGAGATAGCCGAGCGTACAGCAATGACGTTATTTATGCGACGTATCATTTGCTCATCTATTACAAGCCCCCAGTTGCCAGGTTCTGTTCGCCAAGAACTGATATAAAAAGTGTCAATTGAATTTTCAGATTATTGTTTCAAAAATAATAAATCGGAAATATGAATTGGTGCTAGGTCTAAATAGCTCTAACTGTTGGTGGCCTAAAAACTACATTTTTACTTATATACCTACATTTTACATTATTTGTAGTTGACTGTAATCTGTAGGTATATATAATTTTGAAAAATAAAGTGATTTTGCCATTGTAACTTAAATATTCTCACAATTTCCGCACAGTCTACACAAGGGCGAACTACCCTTAGTTTGCTATATGTAAATATTATAGTATAGGGCAGGGGTGGCGAACCTTTCCACATCTACGTGCCAATTTATTTTCAAAAATGTTTAATGTAGCCATGACGTGCCAATAAGCAGTTAAAGAAATTTAGCTGTCAAAAAAATGAATCAAACATACCTACATGAAAAGAATAATTTCGATAATATATTATTACATTAAACTTTTTGGAATTTATTATTTGGTCAATTTTTTCGAAATCTAGCATATTTTTCATTATTTCGATTTTGCTTCTCAATCAATACCGTGCCAACAATAATCTGTCGCGTGTCACCTGTGGCATGCGTGCCATAGGTTCGCCACCCCTGGTATATAGGGTGTTTCAGGAAGATGGTGCTATTATAAAAAGTGCAGATCCAGCGGAAACTGCGTAATAGTATTATAAGAATGTAACGAAACCTCTGCGTCTTTAATTTAGTAGTCTCGTGAATTTTTGAATTTTTGTGCAATATCTACAGACGATAAAAAGGTGTTTCTGATGGAATTTGTGTTAGTCTGTTTGTACCAACATCACTCGAATCATTAAGGTTTAGTGTCGAACGTCTAACTTACAGGTTTTGCACATTAGTAAGTTTCACTTCTGTAGTATGCAGTGTAAATTACGCGGCTCGGTTTTGTTTGTTTTTTTTTTTTTGCAATATATCCCAAAGATAATTTCCCGGAACCATCGGGTATGTGTCCGCGGATCCCAATTCAGGAACATTGGTTTAACTTTAAATCTATACATATACAAATAAATAAAATTGAAGGATCTGTTTGCAAATATATTACATATAATATAGTAGGATTCTCCTGTGTCTGAATATTATATAATATATAGTAACGGATTACTGCGAGAGTTGTTTTTTGAATGAATTATACAGACGTTAGCTCAATTAATATAAATAAATAAAAATCATAACTTAGTCTGAAATTGAACAGTTTTAAAGATTCCTAGAACGAATTTTCAGTTTTTATCACTTTTTTCTGTTTATCATTTATGCTTATGTACCTATCTATACATTTTATACATATAATAAAATGTCTGTCTGTTTGTTCCGGCTAATCTCGGAAACGACTGGATCGATTTTGACGGGACTTTCACTTGCTGATAGCTGATGTTATAAGGAGTAACTTAGGCTACTTTTATTTTAGAAAAAAGAAAAGAAATAAATTCCACGCGGAGGAAGTCGCGGGTTACAGCTAATTATTAATATGATCTGTCTTGGGATCCGTTTTCTTGTAAATAATAACTAAGTATAAATTATAATATAGACAGTAAAATCTTCTAATCCTTCATTTTTGACATCTGTTAAAAAGAGTTGCAATGGCGGCTTCTCATAAATAAAGGGTTGAGGTATTTCAAATAAATTCAGACTAAAAAATAACTTGAAAAGACATTTTTATACATATAATTATTTACACCTAATGATTCGTAATATCAGACAATCAAAGAAATTTAGATAATTTTCAAAAACCTTGAAAAGAAATTCTTCAGTACCATTAACACAGATTCACAATTGAAAACAAAAGTATTTTTACGGTTTGTTAGAACAGTTGAAGGATTGAATGCGCGCGCATTTTGTTTTTCAATTGTTATAACAGTTGAATTATAATTTATCATACACAATCTGTTTCTTTCATGTGTCAGTCGCAAAGACAAGAAGGGAAGACGCATTATGCAATGTTATAATTAAGGCACACACATTATAATAATAATAATATGAAATAACATAATAATATAAGATGCAACCTTCCCATATTCTCGTGAAAGTTGTGGGAAAAACTATTTGATTGAGCATTGTGAACGTGTCACAATTTACATGTGTATATGTACCGAATAATTGTTTTAATGTGGAGAGGTGGTCCTTTTACTGACTGAACTAAATACCTGTTAGTGCTGCATTAATTGATTTAGTTTAGTTAAAATGCTTACGCTGGCGCCAGGGCCGGCTGAAAGATTTCATCGAAAGTTACATTTTTGTGTTCAGAAAAATAATTTGTTATTCGAACTAGGGATGTTATGGATATAAAATTTCGGATCTGGATACGGATTACGGACATTGCAATAGTACCATACCGGTTTCAGATATGGTTACGGATATAAAATAATTTCGGATTATCCATTAGTTTCGGATATTTTTGGATTCGGATATTGGATTTCTAACGGATTGTTGTAGTAAAATACAAATAGAAAATGATTTAATTTTATTTTTAGATTATACCATTTAGGACTATGTACAATCATTCATAATCATGTTTTTATACGTAATCTTCATTATAGCTTCTTATTTTTACTTAAAATGCAAAAACAAAACTATAATTAGCAAAACAAATATTACTAATAATATTGTGAAAGGCTCACTACCGAACCGGGAAGGATATCAAAAATATTTTTTTGACGTGATAACGTCTTATAAATTGATGAAACACCAGCTGCACGCACGAAAAAGTGTACCGTTCCTAACATTCCGCCTGACCCTGTGCGTGCAAGCGAGAGCGCAGTAGGCTTCGGCCCAAGTTTGACAGCTACTAAAATTTAGGTTATGTATTACGGAATACGTTATCACGTAAAACTATCGTCCGTAAACCGACTTTACAGACAACCAATTTTATTTAACTCGAAATTATCTTCGACAACTATAATCGCTTTTTACAATGTTCCGATTTGATGTAGAACACCCCAAACATACATTATTAACATATAATATATATATCATTTAAAGTTTAATCTTTGCCTCTATCCGAAATTATTCGAAACCTTTATATCGGATTTAGTTACGGTTACGGATAGATTTTTATATCGGATATCCGATAGTGCCGGTTACAGTTACGGAGCTCCCTAACATCCCTAATTCGAACATCAGTAAGGGAACGTTCATATTATGGGGTCCAGTACGATAAATGGGTGTGCCTAAATTTTGACTATTTTTTTGATCGTAGAAAACGCTAAATTTTTACGTTCCAAAAAAAACTTTGCGGATTATTCACAAATTTTCTTAATTATACGTAAAAAAAATGAAACTGCATTTAATCTTTCACTGTGCAGCGTACAGCTACGTATATTTATTTAGATGTAAAGAATAAAAGAAAAACCAATTATAAATTGGATCTTACAGAACTTAAGTCATATTACAGATTTAAGTTCAATGTCAATTACGTCAGCGTAGATTGAAACCAGTTCTTTTTTTCGATTTTTGTTATCTTTTGATCATTTTTTCATCTCAGTAATTCTTGAAGAGGGGTTTCCTGACCGCGTCGAGAAAAAATGTTTGTGGTTAATTGGTGTTTTGTGGTTATTTTTAGTATTCCAAAAACAAATCAAATCGATTGCGTAAAAATGACTAACTAAAAGGATGAAAATAAAAATTGAATGTCGAAACACCATTAAACATTTAATTAAAAAAGAATTGACTCTTAAAAAAAAATCGACTTCAAATAAATGAAACCCAGCAAAAACGATGAAAACAAGTATGAAAATCTCAAGACCCAGCAGATGGGGGACCCACTTAAAATCAAAAGAAAGGAACAAATTAGAAACCCACCCAAAGGCGGATCTTTGTGTTCCGGGGACTAGGGCTGATTGAATTCCAGTGGGTTCCCTTTTTTTAGGTTGAGAATCTTTAAAAATTGGGGTTGAATCGCCCAAAAATTTACTCAGAAAATTGTCAAAATTCACCCAAAAACTTGTCAAAATTGTCAACATTCACCCATGATAATGATAAAAAACATTAATATTAACTACCTACTTTTCCCTATACCATAAGTGCTAATGAAAAAGTTTTAAAAATGTAAAATATATGTATCAATTTTTGTGGGGCTTTGACACTTGGAAGCTCAGGGCTTAAGCCCTGCATTAGTTCCCATATAGATCCGCCCCTGTTCCCACCTGTATAGCGTTTTGAGGTTTCTTTCTTTTAGTTGATCTCATTTTAGTACCGTTAGGGTTTTTGTTTTTTTTTGTCATATTTTTTTTGCTGAACATACTTCAAAATGTTATTTTGACTAGAAATGATTATTGAACGCTGAGCATAAAAACAGCAATGTGCATGTACCTACACTGATTTATTGCCTATGTTACTTTATTTTTTATTGTGTTGAAGTCATGCAATTAGGCAATTAGGTATTCAGTTTTCGAAAACGAATACGTAGAGATATGCACTATAGAGTCTAGACTCTTAGAAAACTTGCAATGCAATAAATTCGTTATAAAAATGCACTTATAACTCATCTTAAATGGCAGCTGATGTGATGACATTTGTGCAAAGTATTTTATTGTTTCTATTTTTTATGAAATAGAACCTTATGGATTCAAAAAAATCATATGCTAAAGTCATAAACGCATGAGATAATATATACAGGCTGATTCAGGAGAAAATATCAATATTCTAGTTACTTACGTATTCGGGGACCCAAAATAAACATAAAAGTTCTTATAAACATGGGTCCCATTAGGTTCGTTCCAAGAAGCCAGTGAACGGTTCCGAAACCGTCACCCGCATGCGCAGTAGGTAAAACGTGTTCTAAAATCGCTACTAACAGCTTCGTTTTACCTAGTGTGCATGCGGCTGGCAGTTCCGAAACCGTTTTCGGGCTGCTTGGAACGAACCTATTGTCAACCCTTACAGTGATACAGGGATAAACAAAATATTCAAATCAAAATTTTTATTAAATTATGTAATTTTGCCTTTGTCTGTAACGGTTGAGAATAGCACCCGTGTTTATAAGAACTTTTATGTTTATTTTGGATTCCCGAATATACATGCCTAACATATTGACATTTCCTCCTAAATCATTCTGTATATAGTATAACGCGAATCACCTATAAAGTAGCTAATTTTCACCTAATTTTCAATAATTTTTAATTGTTTTTTATTGATTATGGCCTGACTTGTCTTTGGCCAGTAGATTTTTGACAGTTCACTCTTGGCAAGATCGCACACTTCTTATTGTAGGCTGCGTTCAATTCTCATGTAGTTAGACTATGATTTACTATGAAAATGACTACGTTTATTTTACTTTACGCAACTTTACAGCACTAGTGTCAACTGTGTCATTTTACGACCGCTATACTTACATGATTATTTATTATTATTATTAAGGCCACAAACAGCTTATTGGACCTTAGCACCAATTCATACTCTGATTATTTTTTTAATACTAAGCAAATCCCATTCATTTTCGGATTAGTACCGTTGAACTGAGGACTTGTAATGGAAGAGCCATATGGCGTTATACTATTATTGAGCTCACCAATTAATTATCAAAGAGAACAAATATTCAAATAATAGAAATTACACACAACAGTATAAGGGTGGATCTTTAAAACCCAAACACCCTTTTATCTCGTAAAGGAAGGGTTTTCGAAAAAAAAAATTCGGACAAAATTTACAGAGAATCAAGGGTGAAGAACATTGGTGTACTTTTTTTTCATTTGGTGAAGGTGTCTTCGAGATATCAAGGTCACCTCTACTTTTCTAAATAGAACCCCATATTTTTTTTATTTTGGATTATTGTTCGTTGGGTCACAAAAAATAACTTTTGTAACAAACATTTTTCGATTTGATGCAGTCCGAAACCGCTGTTTGGTTCTCAATTTATCCCATGTTTCCTATTTTAGTGGGTTGTGTATTGACTCGGAAAAAAATCCGAAAACCCAACTATTGTCTGATGCAACTATTTTTCGAGGATGTTGAATACCCGCATGCTCATGCACACACAAACAAAATGCGACAGTTCAGCCTATGCGAGGCTGAAACTGTGTGACGAATTGAGAACCAAACAGCGGTTCAGGATTACAGCAAATCAAAAAATGTTCGGAACAGAGGTTATTTTCTTTGACCCAGAGAACAATAATTCAATATAAAAAATATGGGTTCCTATTTAAAAAAGTGAAAATGAATTTGATATCTCGGATGTACCTCCATCAAATGAAATAAAAAATGAAGATTGACTCTATTCAATAAATAGAGTAACTGTGATCCATTGAAGTTAATATGAGTATTTGGAAAGAATTCCGTGGCATAAGGATCGAAAATGAAGCAATAGGTACTGAGATTTTTTTAAACTTGCATTTAATACTAACGTTTCGATACGTTTTGTATCATCTTCAGAGTGTTCTGTAATTATATTTTCTTAGTTATAAAATTGTTTTGAATTAAAATGTAATTATTCAACAACAATATACTGATAACATGTGACAGCATTTGGTAAGTTTTCTAACATTTACGAATAATTACATTTTAATTCAAAACAATTTTATAACTAAGAAAATATAATTACAGAACACTCTGAAGATGATACAAAACGTATCGAAACGTTAGTATTAAATGCAAGTTTAAAAAAATCTCAGTATTGCTTCATTTTCGATCCTTATGCCACGGAATTCTTTCCAAATACTCATATGAAATAAAAAATGTCACTAGTGTTCTTCCCCCTTTAACTTCCGCAACTTTTGACTAAAACTTTTTGTTTCAAAAACTCTTTTTATACGAAATAATAGGGTATTTGGGTTTTAAACATCCACCTTGTATAAAACAAGAATTTTGGAAAGTGAATTTAGATCTAAATTTTAAAAGAAGACTGCGGTCTATGGAATGTACTATGACCTTATTGCAGAAGAGCGCACATGCATTTTATATTAGTAAAAGGCAATGATCCTAGAAACCGCTTCTATGCAATAAGGGACACGTATCGCCCTTTTCCCACCGGTCTTCTTTAGCCGAGCGCACTGTACCATTCCCTTGTGGTAAAAAATTTATTCGCCATTGTTGATTTCAGGAGTGTGTCTGCTCAGTGGTGGCTGGGCGCAGTTTTTAAACAACCGCCCCTATCCCACGTACAGTCTGGAACAAATGCCCGACACCGATTTCTCGTGTCGAGACAAAGTACTCGGAGGTTATTATGCAGATAGAGATACGCAATGCCAAATGTTCCACGTTTGCGTCAAAGTCGCAGGAGTCGGGGTAATTAATTATAATTTTCTTCCCTACTATATCCTTTTAACATACCATCATAAAATATAATTAAATTATAGTCATGCTGGGTTGCAGGAAGGGTTGTCGAAAAATCTTATTTGACAATGACCTTAGATTGTGAATATATCGATCCTGCACGGAAAATAATTGATTGATTGAAACGATATTTGTCATAAACTGTGTATTCATGTATTTAGTATTGTTTTTTTTTTGTACAATTTCCACTTTGAAACAACGTTTTTCTACGCATTTTGATCAAAATTCAGCTTGAAAACTAATCTTTTTCTATAATATCGTATAGGACAATGATTTGTTTTTGTGTGAGTACAAAAAATCTTGATGATAGGGAGTTTGTATACGACATTAGCAGGGGCGGATTTCCCTATAGGCCGAGTAGGCCCGCGGCCTAGGGCGGCAAAACTTAGTGAGATTTTTTTTCTAGTACTTTTTAATATCCAATGGCACCCAGCTAAAACAAACAAAAAGACTTTTTTGTTGTGGAAATGAAAGGATCTTTTTTTTTGCTCTCCTATTTTGTGCCGACACACGATAAAATTTGTCAAGAAGTTAGGTTGTTAAAAAAAATAAAAAAAAGGTCATTCGTTTTTTTTTGCTCTTCAATAATTGTGCACACGACAAATTTTTTTAAGCTAGGCTGTTAAAAAAAAGGTCATTTGCAGGGAGTAGGGAGGGCGGCAATCTTCCGTAGGCCTAGGGCAGTCAAGGTATCAAATCCGCCCCTGATGTACGGAAACTGTAATTATATAGTATCACAATCTAAGACCATTGTCAAATCAAATTTTTTGAGACAATCCTTTCTGCAACCCAACATCAGTCTTCAAAAGAAAAATAGATGTTTAATACTGGACTTCTGGAACGACATTCAAAGATAAAAGTACAGCGCGTTACAAGGGCAAGAAAATTGACGATTGCGAACAAGGGTGACGTTTGCTCGCAAGAGCGCAGCGAGGAAGGTAATCATCCGAGCTGCATTCGTCAATTTTCTGTCCTTGTAACACGATAATTTCAATAAAAAGTAATGTAGATTTTATTAAATATTAATAATTTTAGGGTGCTCTAATTTTGTCGGTATAGTTGCGCCACTGCTTACAGAACTGTTTTTGTATGACAATAAAAAAAAATGTTTGTAAATAAATTGCACACAGGTTCAGGACTTCCGTTTCCTGTGTCCGAACGGAACTGCGTTCGATCAGGACGCACAGATCTGCGCTGATTGGGATGACGTCGACTGCGGAGCGGCAACCCTATACTATTCGAGCGATAACTTTGATCTGTATCGTATAGGATCAGGTAACCTACTGCAATCTAATCAATTAGGTGAATACCTTCACTTTTCTTTTTTCATTCTTTACTAATTCGGTGTTTAAAAGTTACCCACAGCAAAAGCACTGTTTTCGAAGGTAGGTGTAAATCTTTTCTAAAAACTGTTCTTAAATTGTTATCTCATTTTCACTGTGTTTTGTTTTGTTTTTCCATTACCATTGATCATTGAAGTCACGGAAATTTCAAACTGTTTTTTTTCTTTTTTTTGTTATTACTTTTGTGACTATGTTTTTGTTTCTAACATTTGCTGTGGGACACTTTTCTTACTAACTTACTTCGATGTACTTTTCTTTAAATGTGCATCGGCTATCACAGGCAAAAACAATCGAAGATTTTTCACAAATATTATCTACAATTCTACACTATAGTGTTTTCCGCAAACGCTTCCTCAAAACAGAAAAACTAGAAAAGTGTGCCTATGGGTGAATTTCGGGCGAATCAAGCAATTGGAGATCCTGATCAAAAAAATGATTTATTTCTTGTGAATTTACAAATCAGTTTTATTTTAAGGCCCCTGTTATATTAAGACCCTAAAAGCACCGGTACATGACGTTTTGGTACGGCCGGATCGAAACGTTAATTCTTTGAATTAGGTATATTATTTAATTTTTGTCAATATATTGTCTGAAAAATTGGTCGGTAATTTTATTTGTCATAATCTAATAACAGGGACCAAAACGGCCGGAACCAAAACGGCGGGACCAAAACGGCTGTACCAAAAAGTCCTGCTTCGAAAAACACAGTTCATGCGCCATTCATCACTGAAGATATTTTTTTTTAAGTAGAAAATCTTTGGGCGGGATTTGTGACTTTTGCGAAATGAGTTGGCTTTACTAACAAATGTAAAGTTTTTTACGCTACCTACTATGTCCGTTTATGCACTTATACATAATACAGTAGAACTTCTTTAAGTCGAACCTCGATAAGACGAAAACCGCCATTGCTCGAAAAAATGTTTTAATCCCTCCCTTCAAGCCCCAAAACTTTCATTACTCGAAATCTCAACCCTCTATAGGCCGAAATAATCAGTGAGTCCCTATATACATATTTTACCTCCATAAGTCGTAAAAATATACTAGACCTCTGGATCTCGAACATAAAAACTCAAAATTAGTTAGAATGAATCTTAACCTCTATATAAAGTGAAATATTTCCTTACAAAATTCGCCTAAGTCGAAATCCTTCATAAGTTGAAAACTCTATAACTCGAATTTTTCGGCGACTCTCTTGAAGTTTGACTTACAGAGGTTCTACTGTATAACAAAAAATTCTTTATAGTATGTATTGCAATCAATTACGAAGTCCACATTTTTTTAAAAAATATTACCGGACCTAAGTACAAATGGTAGCAAGTTCCTAAAGATAAATAAAACCACACCTTCTCAATATTATTTCTGGAACTATGTCACTTGATATCGTAAGGTACGAAATAAAAATTTTATCGTTTTTGGCTGTGAATAGGATTAGCATAATTGATTTTAGATATTAGTTTTTATTTTCTTTTTGAATGTTTTTTCTTCGAATATGTTGTGATTAATCCACGTTATTTTATTTTACTTAAATGTTTCAAAATCTTTTTTCAAACTTCGTCTTTTTGCACTTTTCGTTCTGATAATAATCTATGTAAATCTCTTACGCACTTGCATGATAAATTTAGGTACACATATTTTTTATGAAATTAGTTAGTATACTTTTTCAAAGATTTATTAATCATAAAATCAAATAACTTCAAATCGTTTTGAAATTCGTGCGTTTTTAAAATAATATAATCATTTCGTTATATAAAAAACATTAAAAAATAAACCGGGTATTTCGAAAAATGTTACTGTTCGTAAATTAGTATGATATTACCTATACCATACTTTTCTAAACAATTGAATCTATTTGCAACAAAGTGTAATTTCGTAAAAAAGTGCAATTTTATGCTTCAATTACCCGTTACGTAAGATGCAAGATATCTCTAAATAAATATGTATAATACAAACATATACAATAATACACTATACAATACAGTTGTGGTAAAAAAGGTCTCTTTTACTCACATATTATTTTTATTAGTTCTTAATACTACAGTCAACTAAACATGATTGGAATAAAATGCATTACAGTTGGTTTTAGAACTGCTTTTTTCAAAAATATGAGGTTAGGCATTTTTAAATTTTTCAGACAAAACATGGCTAAGCTATTTACGAATTGATATACTTACACAAAAATAAATAAATAAATAAAGAACAGTGGGACTCCGATATTCTCATGATCGATGATGTGTAAACATTCAGATTTGATTACGAGGGCAGCTGCACATAACATAAAAAAAATTAACACTTAATTAACATATCACTATATTAGTAATAATGTTTATCCATTTCCACAACACGCGGAAAACGAATTTTTGTGGCATTTCCCCGCAAGTCACGAAAGCAGAAAATTTTTATCCAAGTGTGTAGGTATAGGCTTTCACGGCCGGTGTTCCAAATCTTCTTAGTTTCCGGGCTTGTGAGCTGTGGTCCATTGGTATTTCTACCTGACGTTTCGTCTACAACTGCGGTAGACATTATCAATGTCTACTGCAAGAAGATTTGGAGAAAATTTTTAGTTTTATGGGAGACGCTAGTATAGATGTTTACGCATAAAAAAGCGAACAAATCCGTGTAGATATGCATTGGTACTTCAAAATTACACGTCGCTGCAAAGCGATAGAGTCAAGTAAAAAAACGGCCAAGTGCGAGTCGGACTCACGTACCGAGGGTTCCGTACAGACTTGTAGGTATGTAAATTGTTCGTCCATCACGGGAATCGAGTGACAAGTCTAGAATATTTTTCCCGCTTAGCCGTTGGAAAACTGTTGTCCCCACACATCGACAAATGTCATGGCCAATTTGCCAATTAAGCATGTAATTGCAATGAGTTCAGATAGACTACTGAACTGTATTGTACATCGGGGCTATATCTGATAGCTTCAATGTCGTACCGTGTTGTATGCGAGAGTTATCATATTCTGCTGTATAAACGCACCGGTAGCGGACGTTTGCTTTGTATTAGAATAGAACTGTTACTGTGTATACGTGCATAGCACGTTGTTGCGGTTTAAAAACATTTTTTTTTTTGTGATATAACTACAATTGACATTTTGTCGTTTTTCGGATTTTCCCCTTTACTTGTGCTATAAGACATTACTTCTTGCCAAACATGATTCTAGGTCAACGGGAATTACCCTATAGGCTTTGATTATCAAGAGTCTTGACAGAGAGAGAGACAGACAGACGGACAATAAAGTGATCCTATAAGGGTTCCTTTTTTCCTTTTGAGGTACGGAACCCTAAAAATGAAAAATAAACATTCGATTATCCTTGTATACCTAATTAGTATGGAAGCCCTAGTATGCCTGCGGTGTTACTTCGCGGGAACTTGACTTGGCGCTGCCGTGCTCTTTATATGTAGGTACTACTAGCGGTCCCGCCCGCTTTCACCCGGGTGCAAAAAAACGAATGAGGAAGGGTGGGACATGAGTACGCACATTCATTTTAGTTTACCGAGATCAATGTTATGTCCAATTTTTTTACAGTTTTCGGCAGTTCCCTGCGTTGTTACTTATTTTAAACTCAAACCTCCATTTCTGATGAAAATATTTACATGTATGTGTCATGAATAAATATAAATGTATACTGCAAGCAGGGATTGATGGTAGAACGGCGAAAATTTAGGGTTATAAGTATAAAAAAATTTTTAAAAATTTTGTGCAGAAATTAAAAAAAAAATCTGGAGAGGGCCATCCTTATCACCTAGGGGTATAAAAAATAGCCTACGACCTATTCTCAGATCTACCAAGTATACACAAAAAATTTCATAAAAATCGGTCAAGCCGTTTCGGAGGAGTTCGATAACAAATCACTGTGACACAAGATTTTGTACATAGCTTTCCGCGTGAGTTGTTGCGGTAACGATTTCGCGATATGTCTGTCCGTCTGTTATATGTTTGCGATGGCCTGTTAATGTTTGTCAAATGAACACGACCGGCCGCGGTATGTACCTACCTACCTATAGAAAGTGAATCTTCTCTTGCGATAATATCAACCTTTGATATTTTATACTTACTTACTAACATACATAATATTACAAGTGATGTTAACGGTACATTTGTAACGCAATGGGTGCAGCGTCATGGGAATATTCACGGTAATATACCAGGTGTTTCATAATATTGACCTTTTAAAGGTTACAGTGCACTTCTAGAGATGCATCTTTAATTGCTTCGTGCATATAAATAATTTATCAGATATTCGATAGACATTCGATATTATCAATACGTGACTTAGAAAAAAGATAGGATGATTCCCATATAATATAAGAGACATTTAAAAAAAACGGCTTCTGGAGCTACAGTAAAAACTATCACACAATTATTGTCTCGCAAATAGCAGTGAGACCTTTGCATAAAGTTTTTACAGATTATATTTTAATGTCTCCTTATTTCGATCGAGCGTAGATATTTTTTTTTCTTAAAGCAAAAAATCAATATTTTTTTTAAGTTTTATTAACACCCTACACGAATAGTCACGAAGGAAGAGCACAATATGAATTCCCAAACTAATTTATCAATTTTTTTTCAAGAAATATTTCTCATCTTTTAGTTAGGTACATAGGTATTCGTATTATTTTCAGTTTTATATTTGATTATTATGGTCCTGGGGGGTTAATTACCCCCTTTACCCCCCATATCTACACCCTTGGAAACAACTATATACGTTTTATTTATAATCAAAGTTGAAGAGTAACTCATTGAGATCTAAAAATTATACTTATAAAGCAAACCGATTTATATTCTATACACAAACACGCTCCCTCAATTATATAGGTAGTTAAAGTCAAAGATTGATAAGGTTTGAAATGAGATGTGGTGTGTTTTATTTTTCCATGATTTTTCTATAAAGAATATGTCAAACATTAAAATAAAATTCCCGCAAAACAATCAGGGCTTCCTTCTTTACCCATCATTAAAGTCTCTAGTCTTGATACAAGTTTTATTCACGTTGTTTCTTAATAGCTTGTTTTTGGAAATACACAATATGGCGCATTTTTTTTTAATATAAAAATTTTTTGGCCTTTGTTTGCACAATCAGCCATCGTCGGTGTAATAATAAATATTTGGCGCATTTATCACAATTACAGTATAGGTACGTGATAAATTTTGTGATAATTATAATTTTGTGAGTAAGAACTAGTTATAAAGTGTTCCCTCTACTTCTGAATTTTCAATTTTTGGACGACAAAACGAAATTTTATTATATAAACTTTTTTTGAAGACTTTGTTTTTGGAAATTCAAAGATGGGACCAGAGGCATTATCAAGTCACAACTTTAAAATTGCAAGGGAGATTGCACTCAATTTGAAAGATTATTTCAATTCTCTAAACTAGGGTTTATAAAATAACCTATTTTTTGGAAAACCAGTTTTCGAATTCCAGATTTCCAAAAAACCGGTTCTAGTCGATTTTCGAATTTTTGTCAAAAAAAAAAATAGAATAGGGAAACATATTTTATTTAATTTATATAAAATAACAAAAAACGAAATCAATATCAAAGTCAAAATATAAAAAAAAATTAAGGATTACACACTATTTACACAAAATAACGAAAACGCAAACAAAAATTTCAAATTTTAAATATTACCTATTTATTTAACTAATTTTAATTTCTCCTAAGAAAATAGGATTTTGAAAAACATTAAATATCCACTGAACGGTGAAGTCTTGTTCTTATTTTGGACACAATATTGCCTGAAATTGAAAATACTCGTTCACTAGCTAGTAGCTACTGAACTTGGTTTTATAGTTTTCAGGGCATCAAATAACAAATCTAAGTTTTTGTTTTTTTATTCGTTGCCTCAAATAATGAAAATTCAGCTTTCAGAGTCTTTGGATTTGTAAGTTTATCTTCAGGGTCTTCAAGAAACTTTATGTATTGATTTTTCCATGGCTTCCTTTAAAAAATCATTACTCGTCGATTTGCTCTTCATCAGAATTAATTCTTACATAATAATTTGAATTCTTTTAAATCGGTTTCTCCATTTAAAAACGGGTTTTCAAATGTGACAAATTTAAAAACCGGGTTTTTAAAATAATATGGAATAAAAACAATTTAATTGATTCAGTTGTATTATACCTATTCAGTTAATAATAATAATACAAAATTTTGTGGAGGGCCCGGAGCTTCAACCTGTGTTGCCCAACCCTAAATACGGTCCTGTATTGTACAAATACGGATACTTCCTGATCGTGCAAAGCTGTTCAAAATACATTTCAATTTAATCTTGAAGTTAACTGACGTATCAATAGCAATAACCGCTAATCGTTGTGATAGTCGCATTTAACAATAATAATGATAGGCTTCAGAATATTAATCTGAATCAAATATAAACACAATAAGAACTTTTACTATAGATTTAGTCGCATTGTAGTCTGCAAGCAATCAGATATAGAGGAGTGTTGTCTAATTTATTATTATTTTTATTCCAACTGAGCTTGAGAACAGTTTATATCGCGTTTCCTGAGCTCTTCTATTACAAACCTCCAATTCCCAAATTCTAATTTGAAGAACTGGTAAAAATATCAAACAGATTTTTAATTTATCATTAGAAAAATTAGAAGCCGTCGTGAGACGCTTGGCATATGTGAAACATAAATTTAAGCGAAATTCTAGTAACTAAATTTCACCCTGTAATGTAACTTACCAATACATATGCATAGTTTCGAAACTGTAGCTAAAAGAAAACTGTTTGTATCGGTTTTTGAGTTACTGCGCAAGACTATGAGCTACTGCTACCGTTCTCAGACTGCAGCTTGGAACAGAGCTTATAACAACGCATAGTAATTGCACACGAGGCTAGAAACGCTGCCTACTTGTTTTCTAACGCTGGTTTTCTTGATTGCTGTTATGTGCTCGCTTCACACGAGATGTTTTTCCAAGCTAGTTTTGTGAATAAATCTGGTGCGCGCGCAGTGACAGTTCAAAAATAAACACAGTACAAAACGTGTCTCTTATCTGACTCTAAGCAGAATGACGCCATGTTGGTTTGTGGGCGATTATTCAAGTCGCCCACGTGACAAGATATTTCTTCCTAATTGGTTCATGCTCATATCTAGCAGCGGGCCTAGCAAGGAAAATAGCCCCTGTTCTAATTTAAAAACCTATCTTGTGAGCTAGCAGGCCAGTCCGCAGTGACGTCATTTCCAGCTGCGTACCCAGCCTACCGGCCAGCAGAACTCCGAGCAGTGTTTCTAGCCTCGTGTGCAGCGACCTTTAGTTATGTTCCAAGCAGCCAGCAAACGGTAACGAAACCGTCACTGTCATGAGCATTGCGCAGGTAGCTACAGACGTATTACAAAACCGGTACAAACAAGTTAGTTTAGCTACTGCGCATGCGGGTGACTGTTTACTGGCTGCTTGGAACATACCTATATTATTTACCCACGCTAAAGAATAGTACGCGTAGTACACGGCTCACACAGAGAAGCAACTATGTGTATAAGCGGTGACGTAGAAGAGGAATGACGGCATAACGCCATACGAGAGCGTCAATAGATGTTTCACATCAAAAATTAAAAATATAATCATAGGTGCTAGGCAAAAATAGCCCTAGCTGTTGGCGCCCCTAAAAATAAATATGTACATACTATCTCGATTGATTTTGGCATCAGATGATCTGGGAATTATATGTATCTATTCTACCATATTATATTGAAATCGTCATTGGGAAATAAATTATCCCATATATTAAAACGTCTTGTTTACATTTTGCAGTTAAATGACAGCATTACCTTTTCTATAATATATATAAGTTGTACGCCATTATGGGAAAGTTCTCGCCGGGTGAATAGGTCAACATGTCTATATTCACACGAGAGTCGATTCTGTGTCTATAAAATAAACTAAATCATTGCAATTTTATTCAAAACTCATTGAACTTCAGTTTTCAATCTGATTTAGTTTATCTGTATTAATTTCAAGTCAAACATGAAAGCTCAATGAACAATGCATTCAACTTTTTTTTTAACTTGTATTACGATTGCAGGACGTGCATTAGGGCCGTAGCCAGTACAGAGCCAGGGAGGGCATTGTCTATCCTGGAGAGAATCTTTACCTCTCCTGAAAAATTTTCGAACATTTCCTCTACTTTCGTCGTGAATAAAAAAATGATTTCCCAACCAACGTTCATAAAAAAACAATTTTTCTATTTTTAATCCAAAATATTTGGTTAAAGAATCCACGAAGTCGATATGGTTATGGACTTATTTTTTACAAAATTTAACAGTAGGACGCTGCAGTTTTATTCAAATGTTCAATTTGTATTTGTTATTTCTATAATTGCTTCTTTAGCTTCCTTAATGCCTACGATCATGAGAGAAATCTGGAGATCAATCAATTAAATAATTGTATAGTATTTCAGTTTATAAAAACATTTTAATATACGTAGTCATATTAGTTACAGAAAAACGTATCGCCTGTCAGGGTATCATCAGTTTCTAGAATATTAAAGTGTTTTTTTGTAGTGAAATACTGTACAATTATAATACGCGCCACGAATCTAGAAGGCTCGGAAGTTAGATGCGAATGCGGGCTTGCGTTTGTACAGTCTGTTGAAAAACTACAAACTCGCAACTCAACAAAACTAAAGTAGCAATAACAACTTGACAATAGCGTACTCGACTGTACTTTAAAGCAGGAAAGCGTCAAGTGACAAAGGCAACGAGCGATCACGGCCAATCACCGACGAGCGCACGTTCCGTGCAGGTAGCTGGGAGGTGGTGGGAGTATCAACGGCTCTAAAAATGTGCCTTTGCGACGCTGTTTGTGACTAACTTCTGAACCTTTTAGATCCATGGTGCGTATTATATTTAACTGACTGATCTTCAGATTTTCTCTCGTACATTCCACAGTCATAAGAAGTTCATTATATTCACCTACGATCAATGTTCCCTTGAACTTTTTCGTTGCCTGCGCGGTACAAAAGTAAATGGTAGCATAAATTTTTGAAACGTATGTAAAAGTGTGCAAATTTGGGCGGGGGTCTTGTACCTGTGTTTGAAGTCAAATTTTTTTTTAATAAATACTCTTGAAAATTGCATTTTAAAGCATTTTAATAACACACAAACAAGAAAGGATTTTTGCTATTTTTAACGGTGAAAATGCTAATTGTGCGCAGAATACAAAAACGGCTACGCAACTTTAAAAAATTATTGCGCGCCCTTGCACTGCTTTGAGGGAACTTTGTCTACGATATACCTGATACCTTTAAGAACAAAATGGACTATTGTTAAATAAATAGTTAATAATTAATTAATATATACACATTACAATTCGTTTGAGCTTAGAGCCTTTCGGACAAAATCATTTTCCCTTCCTACTGACTTAAGAAATTGCGTGCATTGAGACTCAGAAATGTAGTGTATTCGGAAAACACTATAAATATTGGTATCTTTGCTTCAATAAATAAAACACACAGTTTAAAAAGTTACTTAGCCGAAGTCTATTTTGTCAATAATTATTGCTAAATTAATAAACTAAATGGCATGAAAGTAGTACACTATTTAATGAAATGATAAACTGCAGTGGCATTACTTCAAAATATGCTAACTAGGTTACTTGCTACTACATAATCCGTATATTGATGGAATTTTAATTTTTAACAGTTATAAAATTGCACATTCACAACCAATTATTTACACAGCAAACAGCAGATGACATCAAAAAAATCTGTGATGAATAATAAAGTAATTTCAGAAATGCATAATCGATTTCATTTTTAGAAGCAAAACTGTACCATTATGAAATATCCTTGATGAGAGCATTGTTAGAATATCTGACTTGACAATGACCTCAGATTGGTGACCACATCATATTTTTTCCTAAGAAAAATATAGTAGAATTTTAAATCAACCCTTCTCAAAAAATAACAGGTTGATTGAAACGAAATTTTTTTCAAACTGTTTGTCCATGTATTTAACATAGTTTTTTTCACAATTTCCACTTCGAAACATTTCTCTACGCATTTTGACCAAAATTTAGCTTGAAAAGCGGCCTTTTTCTATATAGATTAATTAGTTGTTTTTGTGTGAATACAAATCTAATGTTCTATATATGACAGAGACTTTAACAACGACATTAAATTGTTCCTAAATGTAAAATTATGGTCACAATCTAAGCTCATTATCAAATAAAATGTCTTGACAATGCTTTCTGCATTAAACAACCGATCCTATATGGGCGTGACGATCAACAGTTTTTTTTTTGTCGCGAAACAGATGGAATTTTATTATTTTCACAGTTAAGCAGGGATACACAATTTTTTTATCAATTTTTCTAGGTTCTTTGGTCTCTAAATAATCAAAATATACAATTTTTTATCGACTGTTTTCTTCGACCATAATGTAACTATAAATACGCCCCACGATTTTATTTTAGTTTAATCAAAGCCTCCTATGGTGACGCATAATTATAATCCAGTTTTTAGTACACTATCGATTGTACAATAAAACCGTTTAACTTAAAAAGCTTTTTTACCTATTTTATTTTGAAGTTTTTAGTGTGCTTTATTAAAAGTGCGATTTGCATCATGGACGAAAGACGGGCCGGTCGGATAGTTATTATTATATTGTATTGTCATCGGAACTACATACGTACGCAAAATTTCAGCTCAATCGGATACCGTGAAGAAGTTGAAAAAGCGGTCGCAAGATTTGAAACAAATTTAGTTAGTCATGATATACGAGGGTTAAAAAAACCGTTTATAATGTGCATTTTTTGACAATTTTGGTACGTGATACACTAATAAGGCGTCAGTATAGAACGCCAGTCTGCCAGAGCAAATGCACTGTGAATATAAATATCCTCTAATTAAACAGAACGAAAACAATAGACTTCCGCGTGTATGCGTAATAGTAGAATAGTATAGCTGTATAGAAATGCATTAATTGCGAAACTGATATAGCTCAAGATATTTAAACATTTTAATCACAAAACAGTATCAAATACAATGCAATGTTTTGTAAAACAAATCGTGTCCATTTAAAAAACCAGTCACGTCGGGAAATTAAAAAAGAGGTGCGTCGGTTCGTCGATAAACGACGTAAGTTAAACTTCTTACGTATTTTATAAAATTGTCATTAGGAAAAAAAGAAATTAACAAATACTAATTTGGGGTAGACGGCGTAACGACCACGGTTGCTGGTCTCAGTTCTAATTTTGACAGCTAGACGTCCCCCACCTCTTCACCGGTAGAAAGGACCTGTCTGAGCAATGAGTCTGAGTATATAATATCAACGACGTATGTGCGCATTGTTTCAATGTTTTTTTTCTTTGTCTAAGCTATGATCTGAACACAAATCTGTCACATGTAGCTCACATGTTTATTTCCATTTGACTCCCCGTCCCGAGATCTGAGCTAAGAAGCTTAACTTCAATAAATCTCATATATATAATAATTACTATATATAAAGCATTGTCTATTTCAAAGTGTCCTAGTCTACAACTTCTCTTGTGTTCTGTTATGCGTGTCTTTATGCTTCGTTTTATTGTCCCAATATATACTGATCCTGAATAAGCTCGATCAGGGTGTCAAAGGAAAGGATCATCGATCTTAAAAGCAGTGTATGAAAAATAAATAAAAAGTTATCATTTCGTTTTGGAAACACTCTCTATATAAAAAAGGAGATACAATCAATATGTTTGTACTTTTTGATAGATTTTCTAAATAAATATTCAGGTCATATTGCAGATGATTTAAATAATATCTATGTATACATTCAAATTCTCATTACCTTCTTGTATTCATCATAATTGCTTTAGTGGGTGTTGCAGTCTTATCTTGCATTGGAATCACCGTGTCAAATTGGTATATGCCAAATAACCATAATGTAATTATTAAACGTGTTTTTTAATGTTAGTGTTTACATTTGAATATATAATTGATTTCGAAGCGCTGTGTTAATTTTATTTTGAATTAACCACTTATAACTACAAAAAGGTTATTATAAATCAACAGAAAACGTCTTTCTATGTATTGAATAAATAAATAAAACACTATAACTTGATAAAACCAAAACGACGACACGTCAATATACAACCAGACAAAAATTCGGTATGAAGTTTGTTTTTTGAGTGTAACTCATAGAAACTATATTGTGACGACAGTAAGTAGAGTATCAAAGTTGTCGCAAAAAGTCACAACAATAATTGCATTTAATAGTTTTCTATCGGAGATCAAAAATTATTTTTCTAGACTGGAAACAGGGCCCTCGTAAGGCCTCACGCCGCCCGCGTGCGGGTTCATAATTGACGCCCCTTATTGGGGATAAACTCACTATAGATGATATGTCAAATTGAAAAACGTTAAAAATCCTAAATAACTAATACTGTATGTGCAAACAGTAGAAACTTTATTTCTTATAAATTTAAATAAACTGTAAAAAAAATTATTTAAACATTGTTATGTAAAATAATTCAAACGAAACACAATCATTGAAACATAGAGCTAAATTTGATTCTGAAATATATTCAATTAAAATGAAACACATTAAACAGTGAATTCTGAAAATTCACTCGTACAGAGTGAATTTCAAAAATTCTCTCTTCACGTTAAAAAAATCACTACGCGGAGTAAACTGTTCTCTACAAAAACAGTTTACTCCGTGCGATTTTTCACGGCGTTCTTCTCCTGTCGTAATTATGAATGAGAGGAAAATTTAGTTTCACCGTTGAGCTGAGAGAATTCATTAAGTCAAAATAATCATTAGTTTATCAATTAGGAAAAATGAATACCAGTGCAATTAATAAAAACATAAATACCATTACGACTGAATGTGAATCCCCTGGAATTAACTTGCAATTTTTTCCGTACTACACTCACATGAGGGAAAGAAATATTATCAATTATATCATTCAGGTGCACAAGTCTTACGTAAAAAAGTATTTGTTGATTGAAAAATACTTTATCTCGCACTCTTGCAGGAATCGACAGGAAAATTCAAGATATAAACATATGCGGGAGTCTGCCGATAGGGGCGCCCTGTTTACGCGCTGATGTGAATTAACTATCGAATCGAAAATTGCGCGCGAAATATTTCGAATTCGAATTTCCTTAAAAAATAAATAACTACTCGTAAGAGTTTTCACGCAGGCTTGAGTATGTAAATAAAATTGATATAATATCAGTTATATATTTTTTCTATACAGTACAAAAAACATAACACAACTAGGCCATTTGCCGCCCCTTGAATGTGCCGCCCGCGTGCATCGCACGCATCGCACTATAGGGCGCGAGGGCCCTGACTGGAAATAATGCTCGACCGACTTTCAGGCTTCAGCGCGTACTTCGGTCGGGCGTAGCTATATCAATGCAAGTGTATTACGCGTCATTGCAGCGCTGACAATATGCTATACGCGCGTATAGCTACGTCGCGCTGACGGGAATCGTCGGTCGAGCTCGTTAGTTGAATTACGTCGGTCGACCGACGAGCTATGAAAATGTATGAACGCATATCATACGACGCTGAACAAGCGACTTATTTCACTACAAAAGGATTCATTTCTCTTCACAACTCAGTTTTTATCATCAGTTGAACACTAAACGCATTTTCACAACTGACGATTCTCTATGGTACGTTACGCACTGACTGTCGCGTCGGTCGAGCACTGTTTCCAACTAAGGCCTAGTTTATATGAGAGGCGTTCAACGCGCGTTGGCCCAACGCGCGTTTACAATTTCTATACAATTGTATAGAACTGTTTATATGATAACGCGCGTTGGTGGCGCGTTGAACGCGCGTTATCATATAAACAGTTCTATACAATTAGGCCTAGTTTATATGAGAGGCGTTCAACGCGCGTTGGCCCAACGCGCGTTTACAGTTTCTATACAATTGTATAGGACTGTTTATATGATAACGCGCGTTCAACGCGCCACCAACGCGCGTTATCATGTAAACAGTTATATACAATTGTATAGAAACTGTAAACGCGCGTTGGGCTAACGCGCGTTGAACGCCTCTCATATAAACTAGGCCTTATTATTGTAAACGCGCGTTGGGCCAACGCGCGTTGAACGCCTCTCATGTGTGCAAGGCCTAAGCGTCTGCTCACGCCTGTATTTAGTTGAAAGAACTTAAAAATATTATACTAATAAGTCCTATTATACGTACAAAATAATATCCCCTGTATTCTTCAGTTCAAATCCATGTTACAATTCTCCCGACACTATTTTTTTACGCTAAAGGTTTCGGATAAACATCAAATGAAGGATCAATAATCACATAACAAATCCTACAGGAGATCTTTTTGAAAAACAATTTCCTGGAAAACTTACATCTTAAAAACATTGTTTAAATTACGTTATCTTTTTCACACGTGGCCAAAACTTGTTTTCAAAAATTCGCCTTTGAGATTTGTTACTTGATACTTCATTTCACATTTACTATAGAAACCTTAAGCTTTAAAAATAGCGTCGGGGAGTCTGTAACCGTTTTTAGATGAAGATAAAGTATTATATATTAGGATTTGAGAGGATGATTTAAAATGTCTTTATACATTTTTAATAATTTATTGAAAATTAATTGTTAAGATAGAGTATAATATACCTACAAAGCTTTAAAATTACTACAATTTATTTTATTTGTATTTTAATAGGTTTTGAGTCAAAAGCAGCCCCATTCCCAGACGAAGATGAATCCACATTCCATCTTCAAAGCGCCGACACAGGCGATGCCCGATTGAACCGCGAGCACCAAGTGTCACGTACCAATCAGAAACCGGATTATCAATTATCGCCATCGACACCTGCACGTCCTCGGCCAAAACCTCGTGACCGCGACATATTGCGCGGCTCCAGTAGCTCCAACTTTTTCAATAACCGTAATGGCGGTAAAGAAGTAGATGATGAGGACGAATATGAGCCAGATTTTAATAAAAACAACAATCAGGTTCAAAAACAACAAAAAGTTGTCAGAAAATTGAACAGAAAACTTGTCACAACCACAACAACAACTGCTGAACCGGCTAAGTTTAACAATCAGCCCACTACATTTAAACCTGTTGAATATAATAATCAAAAATCAACACAGAAACTTTTCTCGAATAATTTCGCCGGAAGCAGTTTTGTACCAACTACGGCAACGACACCTGTATCTGACGATCAGTATACAACGGCATTTAACAATTACAGACAACGCCAGCAACAAAAAATCAATAGAAATAGACAACAAACTTATGTCGAGCAGGAACCAATTAACCGTCAAGAAAACTATCCAGAACAGTTCACAGCCAATAAACAATCTGCTACAAACAAACAACCAGCTAATAATAACGGCAACTACAATACTCGCGGAAACACTCAATACAGCACAAATTCTCAATACGACAACAAACAATCAACCGTTTTTGACACTCAGTATACATCCACAACACTCGCACCTATAAGCAAACAAAGCCAGCAATATGTCAATATCAACAGACAAAACAACAATCAACAATATAATAACGCACAAACAACCGCTGCACCTTTAAGACAAACTGCACAATACAACAAACAAAACACTCAGGATTATTACACAAGCACAAATGCTCAAAATAATAAACAGTTCAATAATAATTATAATAACCAACAGTCAACTCAATTTAATAACAATCAACAATTTAATAAACAAACAACTACGCAAAATTTCAATAATCAGCAATTTAATAAACAACCAACAACTGCTCCCCAAAACTTCAATAATGAACAATTCAACAAAAAACAAACGACAGCTGCACAAAACTTTAATAACCAACAATTTAACAAACAACCAACAACTGCTCCTCAAAACGTCAATAATCAACAATTCAATAAACAAACATCAACAGCTGCACAACAAAACTTCAATAACCAACAATTTAATAGGATACAGACTACTCCTGCCCAAAACTACAACAACCAGCAATACAACACTCAAACAACACCTCCCCAACAATTTTTCAATCAATTTAACAAACAGACAACACCAGTTCAGCAATATGACAACAATCAACAAACCAATAAGCAAGCAGCACCTTTTGAACAACAGTACAACAATAAACAAACAACTCCAGTTGATCCATACAGACAAACAATTCTAAACTTACAAAATAATAACAACAAACAAACAACACAATATCCCGCCAATCCAACAACAGTAAAGCCAACGACACAATTTTATGAAAAGGCAACTCAATTTACCGGTAACTACAAACAAGCGCAATCTCCTTCCAAATCTGTAACGAAATTTGCCAGCAGGCAAACAGAATTTGACTCTACGGTTTCAAACAATTTCAACAACCCAACCACAGCGAACAAACAAACAACGCAGTATTACGATAAACCTACACAATTTACTGGTCAGTATAATCCCACGACACAGAATTATCCGAAAGATTTCAACAATCAACAACCGCGACAGCTTAATAACCAACCTCAAGGACAATTCAATAGTCAAAAAATAAACAGTCAACCTCAAGACCAGTTCAACAATCAAGCGCAAGTTACAAAACAATTAAATAATTCGCCACAAGTACAGAATAATAAACAATCACAATTTAACAGTCAACCTCAAATTCCAAAACAAAATAATAATCAACAACCACAAGTGCCGTTTAACAACAAAAGACAACAAATTCCTACTACCACAAGTAAATATCAACAAACCGGAGAATACGATCCGAAAAATTACGATGAAGGTGAATACGATCCGGAAAAATATGAAAAAGAATACAATGACCCGAAATCTAAACAATCGAAATTTGAACAAAATTACCCTAAACAAGTTAAAACAGAAGAGAATTATCCAAAACCGCAAGCCTTCCAACAAAATTATCCAAAACAAAGAGCAACGAACAATAATAACGACGAATCGTTGAATACGGCGCATTCCATCAACTTTGCTAGTAGCAGAAATGAGTACGCCCAACAACAACAGGCTACAAGAAGAACGTCTGTTGTAACAACAGCGAGGCCGGCAACAACAAAGCAATTACCACCCCAGCAACAACAACAACAAACAACAACAACCTATAAAGACGTACCGGAAACGAGTAACAATAATAAAAAAACAACGTCCGTTGGCAAGAAAACGCAAAAGAATGTCAGTTACGACTACGCTTACTACGACAGTGCCCACGATAGCGACCCAATTGATTACGACATTGGAACTGATTTTGTAAAAACAAAAAATTAGCTTTAATAAAATAAGTAGTTTGTTTTCTTTTTCCTTTAAACAGAAAACGTAATAAATATTATACGAGCTGGAATTGCCATCTGAATGTGATTGTTCATTAGCAATTTGTTTGCTATACATTCACATTCAAATGTACTTTTAAGTGTTTAATTGTGTGTCCAAGCTAAGTTATTTGATTCTGTTCTTCAATAATAATTCCTGAAACACATTTTTCATCCCTTACAAATATTGAGAATTTTGGTTTGTTTTGTACAACCAGAATTTTTCAGGTTGATATCTTAAAAGAGAGCTGAGCCCGATGAGGAATTTGATGAAAAAGTTGTTTCTGTGTGAACGTGAAATATCGAAAATGAATACAATATAAAGAATACCTACACCAGATTGCGAATTTAAAAATAACTCTTTGAAATGTATCAATCAGAATATTTTATTATAATTTTTCTCTTTGAAAATAATAAATAGCCGATTCTGTACCTAAATGAAAAACATGATACTATTTTACAAATTAAAAACTAGTAATTGTAATACTTTAAATACGTAGCTACAATTTCATTTTTATTAAAATTGAAGACATGTAAATTAAAAAAATGTACATAGATATGTAACAATTGAAATATATTTTGTATTCTGTTTTTTATCTGCTGGCATTTTTTTCACATCTCCCATCAACGGAATACACAACAAGTAAAATAAACAGCGCTACTTAACTGATACGCCATTTATAATATCTCGGTATTAGATATAGAACTCCGGGTGCGCTCATTCAATTCAGCGTGTCGTTTTCTATTAGAACTCTGAATTTGAAATGTATCCAATACGTATTCCAGACTTTCCAGAAATGCACTTCGAACGGCTCTATCTTCAAAACGGTAAGCGATATGAAGCCATGGAGGGGCTTGGTGACTAGAGCGTGTCATTTTCTATAAGCCTACCGAATTTGAATTGAAACCGATCGGTAGGCTTATAGAAAATGACACGCTGAAGTCACCGAACCCCTCTGTTGCGCTTTATCACTTACTATTTCGAAGATAGATTCTTTCAAACTGCTTTTCTGGAATAAGCATCAAATACGTTTTAAATTCGGTACGCTGACAGAGAAAAACGTTCTAATGTCCTTGAGCATACGCGTTGGTCTGTATCAATTATCGTATTGGAGTTAGAGGTGTACACATTTTTTTCTGAAAAATCTGGAATGTGCGTCAAATACTCTTCAAATTTGGTGTACTGACAGAAAACGAGCTTCTAAATACAGTGAGCACACCGTATTTGGAAAGGTTTCGGGAGGTATTCAAAATTTTGTGCTTTTTCAGAATTTTTGGGCTGCATTGGGTTTGCATAGACAAATCCTATAAAAATATTATGTACCTTGCACAATAGTACAATGGATTTCATTTAGGACATGTCTATAATAAACGACTAAAGCGCAAAAAAGTTTGAACTAATAGCTTTTAAAAAATTTTGTCTGATGTCGCTAGTATTCACTATCTTGTTTGAAAATAAGATAGTGTGTGTACTAGCGACATCCGACGGAATTTCTTAAAAGCTATTAGTTCAAACTTTTCTGCGCTTTAGTCGTTTATCATAGACATGTCCTAAATGAAATCCATTGTACTATTGTGCAAGGTACATATTTTTATAGGATTTGTCTATGCAAACGAATCGACAAAAGATTTTTCGCAGCCAAAAATCTGAGACTTTTTTCGGCAAAATTCTACGGAATGGGCACATGCGAATACGATAACGGGGTATACTTTTTGTTGCGCAGTGAAAAGAAAAGTGGGTAAGGGGGAGTTGCTAAAAAAACAATTAGTGCTGTTAATGCGAAACGAATACAATTTTGTTTACAATAAATAATTTATTTGAATTGTTCCTGTAGACAGTTTCTTGTAAATCGTAGGTATCCATTTTGTAGAATGTTACCTTTTTTTAATTTTTTGTTACCAAATGGAAATTTTGTCGACGAAAAAAAATCATAAGCCTTTTTCGGAATATTTTTCCAAACGGAATAAGTTATTATTGCTCATATTTTTTAAAGACTTGGTACTATTTTTCGCAAGACTCACGTCTCGACTAGACTACTAATTAAATACAAAAAGTAAAGAAATTCAGACAATATAATACTTCAAATACTGGTTAATATTCATTTATGGGTCGCAATCATTGCTTGACTAATATTGTACCCTAACCTAGAAATACGTTATTGCAATATGTTGATACTGTTTTGTAATTTAATTAAAAGAAGTCCAGTATCCATGAGTTACTTTAAGGGCCATTCACACGTTGTGCAATCCATGCTTTATGATGAGGAATGTTTCTGCTAAGTATCATTCACGAAGTACTTATAGATATTAAGGAGTCCAAGCTCTTTCATGGTTTTTGCGCTTACAAAAAAGAGTTCGGCTGATAGTTCATTTTTTGAACACTAGTAGCGCTGATCAGAGACAATACAAGGCTCTGATTGTCCACGATTTTGAGGCATGCGATTCAATAAAAAAAGCAAGTTCAAAAATAAATACCAATGACAGATAATCGTTTTCATATTCAAAAACACGTAAATTACCCAAATTATACAAAACTGTAAATTTTGTAACGTTTATGCACATACAGGTCAATGGATTGCGGTACTTGGTAAATCTAATAAATTTAGGACAACTAGAACTTAAGACTTTTTCCCATAAGGGTAAACCTTCATCGTTTTTTAGAGAAAACCGGTATCTCTTTTCGTTTAGGATCTATGCATATTTTAAGTTTCCTAAAATGAACGCCCACTGATCTAAACAAAAAATTGAACATTACTTATAAAAATTGGTTGTCTGTAAAGTCGGTTTACGGACGATAGTTTTACGTGATAACGTATTCCGCTCGAATATCATATTTAATAACACATAACCTAAATTTTAGTAGCTGTCAGGCGGAACGTGACACTTTTTCGTGCATGCTGCCGGTGTTTCATCAATTTATAAGACGTTATCACGTCAAAAAATCAGTATGTTGTTTTCACTGTAGATTTGAAAATACCAAAAAATAAAACATGTTTTTTTTAAGTATTTTTTATTGACATTACGAACACTTGTGATAATTCCCTCAGAATCAACACTACTAAACACTCTTGAAGCTGTTGTAGCTGAAGTTTGATAAAAGTTATTTTTGAAGAATCGTTTAGTTAAAATTTTGAGAGAATGAAAATCCAAGAGTGTTTGCACAAACCATACCAAACTATTTTCATAAATGTTTTAAATATGTTGATTAATGTATCTGCTCTTTAAGAGCGCTGCTAAAGAGTAATGATTATTATTTTAAACTGCCTGATCGCTTTTCACACTCACAACAATACGCATTCGATTGAGACAAAACATTTTTTTTTGTTGATTGGAAGATACAAATTACTGGTTGAATGCTTGAAGGCCTAGCACCAATTCATATTTTCAATTTATTTTTCAAATAAAATTGAAAATTCAATCGTATCAGCTCTCAGATCAGAGCTCGGAAATGGAACCGAGATAAAACGTTCATTGGTGCTATTTATTATTTTTTTTTTTAACATAAAATGTAGCTACTTTGTCGAATAGAAATTCCTTTGAAACTCGAGGTTTTACATCTATAGTTTAACTGAAGAATGAGAGAGAAGAGAAATCCACCATAAAAGTAGAAAGTGATCAACGTCCCTCGCGATACATTCGCAAAATTTGAAAATCGCAATCAAAAAACGTATTGCTGTGTGAGAATCGAAGAAGCTGTATAAATATACAATATAGTGATATTTAAATATTACATTACAAGCAAAATAAAGTGAATAAAGAATTGTGACAGTTTTGTTTTTAATAACTTACTGTCAGTACATGGACATATTAATTTCTTTGTACATCCAATTGACATTGCTCTGTTATTTTACTATCACTTGAAACATCAAAACTACACTAACATGTAATTTAAAAGTTGTAAAATAAAATTTCCAGAAACGGTTTTTCAATTACATTCCAGAATTAAGTAGTTTCATTGCTTACAAAGTTGAATATATTTTATATTTAACATATTTTGTATTTTTCAATATACCAATTATAAGCATTGATTGTTAATTGAATAAAATAGTATAATATTTTTTTACTGCATATAAGTATTATGGTTTATATTTTTTAACTTTATAAGAATTACTTAAAGACTGCTTGGCCATCGTTAAATCTAAAACCGTTAAAAATCCTCTGCCAGTCAAATTGTAAATAAAACCAAATATAAGAGAAATGAAAAAAAAATTGTAACTAATTTGGCGACTCCAACAAGAACAGGTCAGGAATAGAAATTCTAAACATTCAATAGTTAACTAACAACTACAACAAACGCAACGGCGGCGTTATACTTTGTAGCGAATGAACACACATGTTAATAAAATCAGTTTTTGTTCCTAAAGATGGCAACTAACTATTTTATGCTGCCTAAAATGTATCACAACATAAACAGTTCTAGGTGCTTTAATATTACAAGCTACAAAACTGTTATTGAAACATTATTAATAAATTGAATCTTCTTTAAAACTACTGGCACAGTTAAAATCATTCAAACTGGCCAAACCCTCGAGAAGTTAAAACTGAGAAGTATAAAAAAAATCGCGAGTAGGCCCGCCGAATCAATAACCTCCATTCTTTTGAAGCCCGTTAAAAAAAAAAAAACAAATAAAAAGACAATTGCACTGACAGAATTTTAATGTATATACAAATTATAAATGAAATACTATGGATGAACAAAGTAAAGTTAATTTTTATCGATTTTTGATGGTCCAAGCACATATTTCGGAAAAAAGAAAATATTTATACTAAAACACAATGTGTTAAAAATAGAAAAAAAACTATATAAAAGCAAATTTCATTTATAAAAACTGAAAAATATACAACATAAAATGTATTAACACTACTGCAATCTCAAGGAGGCTTACACTTGCAATTATTACAGCTCTAATGCTGAAAAATATACCTAAAGGTCATCAATGACCACCTCAAAATGTGAGGCGCAATATCAACAAAAAAAAAAAAAAACAACATTTTTTTATTAACACATTATTAATAGTTTAAATACAATCCATTAAAAAAGACAGACTGCCCGAGGACTTTAAAGCGATGACGACGCACTCGTTTAACATTTATGTCATTTTATAACTTCAAAACAACTGAACATTATTACGGATTACACAGCAAATGGACAAAAAAGTTCAGCCTTTCGACGCCGATAAATTCATTTATAAGCAATAACTTGCAACATGTTCAATCATAAAGGTTTATGAAAGAAAAAAGATATCTACAATGTTTTTAAAACTAGCGATAATTAAAAAAAAAAAAGCGTCAAGCCTCCTCTGAGTGCGTAAGATTTTAAAATCTAAAAATTTCAAACTTTTAAACAATTGTCATCACGACAGAAAGTTCATAAAATCAATGTCTAACCATCATCGATTTTTTACAAATAATAAATTGCTATGATTCCAAATATAAAATTTTAAACAACAATTTATAGATTTTTAAATAGACAATTATAGCCATGACTTCTTATTTAGTTATCTGCCTGATAAATACACAAAAGAACAGCATCAGAACTTTATAATTGTTTTTTTACGAATTTTTTTAAAAATATTTAGTGACATATACAATAATCTGTATGGTATTTTTCGTAGGTTATCTTAGCAATGCAAATTAAATACCGGCATTTTGAATGCAAATATTACACACTGATGTGTTCATCAACTAGAGAAAAATTTATAAAGCATAACGACCTATCATCGTAATATGGCTACAGAAATCATTCGTCTTTTGTTTCATATACTGTATTTTAGTAATAAATTGTCGTCAAATGAAAAAAAAAATCAATAATTATTCTTAAACTGTCACATTTATAAGAAACGCTTTCAAATTTTTTTCTAGTTTTGGTAAAAATCCCATGGATTTGTTTTATTTGGCTGAAGCAACGTTGTTTATTCATTTTCTTTTTTATATAATTACGAGAATATTTAACATTTAATAAATTTAATTCTTTAAATCAGATAAAATTTCAAATGCAGAAGTATATTTCGGAGATGCACAGCTGTAATATTATGACGAGAAAATATCACTTTTTCCGATTAGAATATACCGTGTTAGGTAGGTACCTTGTGCGAAATGAAACTCTGGGTACACCGTCTTAATTTAAAACAACTCGAGAAATATCGAAACGTTTATTTTTAACCGGTCATCGTTAATAAACTCGCGGCCGGTCACTCGGTTATCGCGTCGATAAAATGCTTATGGAAATATGTACGGAGACATGCATTTTTTTTCTTTCTCCGTTTTCCTTCCATTTTAAAATTATAACAGCTATAAAGGAAGGTACACTGTACTTGAAATCCAATTGGCTCTTTCATCAGGGCTGGAATGTCCAGAATTGAAATTTCTAGACATTCGTCTATAAGCACCGCTGATCTCTCAGTAATACACTGACCGAACAGCCAATTCCCGTTCGATCGGTAGCATGGCCGCGCAATTTATTGCGTTTTCGGCGGCGCTGACAAATAGTCCACTCGGCCCGACTTTTGCTATGCAAATCAAACGGGAACTTGGCAATCTGAGCCATACGCGAGATCGGCGATTTGAGATTTACAGACGAGTATGTTCGAGCGATACGTCAAGTACTGCACAATTATTAAAATACCCGACGTTACAAGAGAACTCTTTAAAATATCAAGAGTACAACGTCAACAAGTCTTCGCAATTATTAATACAGTTTGCGATTATGCTCTGTTCGGAATATTATTTTGTTTTTATTTTTCATAATAAAAAATACTTTTCTTACACAATCACTCAGATCATCTGTATCACTGGATAATTATATAGTTCATATTCTCTGATATCTTATCTAGTATCGTAAATCATCAACCAACCAATTAACATTCTATAAATATATTCAAACACGTCTCACATAACCATTTCAACGACAGCCTGTGATATTTTTCCAAAGGTTTAAAATTCCGGACAAAATCTAAACGATTTCGAACGGCGCTGACTTTTAACCGATTGTCGACGGAAACCGATAACGCGAGTCGTCGCGATTGATTTCTTTGTCCGTCGAACAAACGTCTGGAATGATACAAATTAATTAATAAGAAAGCAACTGTCGATTGATCTGATTATGTGATTTATTAACCAATCACAACTCGTTAATCTTCTTTCCTTATTTATTATATAACAATATGTAACAAACATAGAAAAATATACATTTGCTCACATATCAGTCGAAGTAATTTTCTCTTACGTCTTCCTCGGCTCGTTTAGTGTCTTTAATAATAACAATTATTGTTTAGTCTTTTCGTGAGAAGAGCTCCCATCGTTTATTCGAGTTACTACTTACTTTAAATACTGTGACATTAAATAGATTATCGACAGCTTCTACAGTTTTTCCACCGAACATCGATATCCGCGTTGTTATTTTGTTTCTTCCATATATAAAAAATGCAACAGTTTGGTTTTATCACACTTGTATTTTATAATATATATAATATAACATACATATATTTTAATATGCGTTCTATATTTCACATATATTAAAATATATGTAACCCATATATAAATTTGTCTTTGTATATAAATATATCAGTCACATTCACTTACAATTTAAAAATAATAATAATAATAATAAAAAACAAACTCAAGTCTTAAATACTGCACCGAAAACTGGTCGAAATCAAATCAGAACTTCCCGAGTCCCATATTTCGACCAGTAAACGAGGTCCGATTTTTCTTTAAACACTATTATCGTACTTTCACAGCCTTTCGCAGAGATTTTTTCCAACAGAAACTGACAATTTTGGCTGCATTTTTACTGAATCGCAATGCTTTTTAGAAAACAGTCCTTTAAATGTTTACAATGTCGACGAAATTTAGAAATACTACTTTATTTAATTCAAATCACAACCTGTACTGATTATGACTGAATCAACAGGTATTTTAATTTTGAAAAAACAAAAAGAACAAACGTCATATTATATAGGTGAAACGAAAAAAATATTATTGTGGCTTAGCAAAGAGAAAAAAAAGGAAGATCATATTAAGAATTACGTTATTACAATATTATTTTTCATTTGCACAAAATCTTTTGTAACAAAAGAAAAACTAGGACTAAATAGTGCCACAACTATTGCCGATTCAATAATACTTAATGGAAATTCTCAAAAAAGTTACTACTTATATTTTCTACAGAAAAAAGGACATTTTTTAAAGATATTATAATATAGCAATTAACAAAACAAAATTGTACCTAAATAGCATTAAGATTTTTTTTAAATTGCAAAAAAAAAAAAACAAACTTAATTACGTTACCAAAATATGAAGCAAACAAAATAATAATAATAATAATAAATAAATAATGACGTTTCTAAATGGCAATTTAGTACATTTATAAATAACCGTAAATATATTATTCAATTTATATTCCCGCTCAACGTTCATCGATATCCCGGAGGATAAAACGATGTGTTAAAAACAAACTACACACCACACGTTGTTCCGTCACGAGCAAACGTCTCAACCGGTCCCGCACACTTTATGAGATCACTGGCGACAATATTGTGATTAAATCGCAGCACTGAATCACTCAATCCCGACCTTGCGCATAGATTGCATAGAAATATTAAATACATTGCGCGGGGGGGAAAAAAACAAGCAACGAACTCACTACGAGCTTCCCGCACACGTAGATCATTCCTTATTTTATTCTTTTTAATCACTAATAGCTTGTTTCTAGTGTCGCCGACGCGTCGCCTTGACCCTGTTCAACGCCAGCCACTAATTGCGGTGGGGCGCCACTGTTGTTTTTGTTCTGAATAGAGGAGCTGTCCTGTGCATCTTCGAACTGTTCGCTGGCCGCAGCCACCTTTGAGCTGCCGTCTGACTTTATTTTCTCCGCTTTAAGCAATTCCGTTGCGGAAACCGTTTCACTGTCGAGTTGGTGAAAAAAAATTAGTTGAAGTTTTGTTTCGATTAACAGTTTATGTAAAATATTTTGTTTAAGGTACTACTGTCGATACTACAAGTATCAAATGTGTGTTCAGACACACTTGGCTTATAGGCTAGACGGCGCTTCGTTTTAGGGTGTAATTCAATCCCCTAAGTTTGCTTACAAATTGTTGGTGTGCTTGATTTTATAATTGATAATA
Organism: Xanthostigma xanthostigma; assembly: GCA_963575645.1. Classification (NCBI taxonomy): domain Eukaryota; kingdom Metazoa; phylum Arthropoda; class Insecta; order Raphidioptera; family Raphidiidae; genus Xanthostigma; species Xanthostigma xanthostigma. The sequence continues at coordinate 24,448,439 of OY754468.1, forward strand.
ATTAGTGACGAAAATAGTGCTTTCTTCTCTATTTCCTTTAATATCTCCGTTCCTCTTGACTTTTAGTATAGCATATGCATTGAGAAAGTTGTTCCTTATGAAATTTCCTAAAAAATGAGCACTGACAGAGGTCGCTAAGTGCAATTGTTAACTTGCAAATAGCCCCGAAAGTTAAAAAACACGCTTTTTTCACTATTTTTTTACTAAAAAATGACCGCACATAGATGGCTGAAAATTCTCAAAAATGATGTCTATGTTGACCCAAACATGCATGAATAATTTTAGCGTCATCGGTCAATTACTTCTCGAGTAATTAACTATCACGTTTAGTTTGTTTCCTTAATTGCAAATTGCGCCATTTTTTTCACAAACGGGTTTCGCTGGTCGGACCAAGCCAGAAAAATCACAAATCCATTCAATTGCTTAAGGAAACAAACTAAAGGTGATAGTTAATTACTCAAGAAGTAATTGACTGATGACGCTAAAATTATTCATGCATGTTTGGGTCAACATAGACATCATTTTTGAGAATTTTCAGCCATCTATGTGCGGTCATTTTTTAGTAAAAAAATAGTGAAAAAAACGTGTTTTTTTAACTTTTGGGGCTATTTGCAAGTTAACAATTATTGCACTTAGCGACCTCTGTCAGTGCTCATTTTTTAGGAAATTTCATAAGGAACAACTTTCTCAATGCATATACTATACTAAAAGTCAAGAGGAACGGAGATATTAAAGGAAATAGAGAAAAAAGCACTATTTTTAAGCACACCAACAATTTGTAAGCAAACTTAGGGGGTTGAACTACACCCTAAAACGAAGCGATTCCAACAATAATCTCGCCTGTGCCTGAAAAATACACCCAAAACTCCTCGCATTACGTAGTATTTAGATTTGACAACGCCACGTAAAAGTAAAAGAGATAGAGGTATACTGACAGTAATTCTGTTTCACTCAAAATATTAGAATTTGCATATAAAAATTATAAGTTTTATACGTGTGTTTTTAAAACGTCAGAGTTGACACATATAACAAATAACGAGATAAAAAGTACATTTTTGCTCATTACTCGTATCACATGCTCTGAACCTCAATTTTTAAAATATCAAAATATTTGAAATTTTTTTCTTTCTGTTGAAATATAAAATTCATTGAAATCTGAATAGTACTTTTTGTGAAATTTAATAAAATCTGTGATTTCTCATAAGGTTCAATGTTAAAGGCAAAGAGCGTTTAATATTAATTACTTTTTTTTGGTTCTTTGTAGCTTTTTGAAATTTTATGTGGTTCATCATCTTATTAAAATCTACCAATATGCCAAGTTTCATTTAATTAGCCTTTTTCCTGGGAAGATTAAAAAAAGATCCGCTAGGGACAGCACTGGTGGGGGGGGGGGGGGGTACATATGTTTAGACTTTTCTATTGACAACAACGTTAAATGTATAGAATAATTTAGAGATGTTATATTATGGTCACTTTGTAGTAATCCTAATATTGAATATATCGGTTTACTGATATTAGGTAGCTTACCTATTACCTGGTATTAGTCAAGTAATAGTAACGAAGTTCACCGTCCGTTTCATCAGATCGTATTAATATAATATAATAGCGTTACCGATCAACATGGTAGTTACATGCGTAACTGTGTTAATACTAATATTCTGATATTCGTTTCATGTGGTACCTAATACGCTATGCATACCAAGATATTGGTTTGTGTTGTTTTCGTCTAAAATAATAGGATAGCTTTAGAAAAGGAGACGTGCATATTACTGCAGTAAAGAAGCTAGGTGAGAGAACAGGACAGATAGAGGCATGGCAAGTACGTATTCGGTATTACACGCTTGCAGTGCGAGTGCGGCAGGCGGCAGCTCGGCGAGATCTGCAAAGTGCAACTTAAACGTGCGAAAGAGAAGAGAAGATATTACTATTATTACTAATATATTAATACAAAGCGACGGTAAAATGACAACGTTGCTTGCATAGTATGTACGTTCAAACGTTGAGTAGAAAAATTATACGAATATCCGATAACCTAATCCACAATATCATGGTAATCATATTCCAATAAACTTGCTCATATTAGGTTACGTCTACCTATTATGAATATATTAGGCACACCACTAGAATAATTATGGAATTAACGGAAGATGATGTACCTGGGGCGAAATTGAAATTTGCAAAAGTGCAAGATCATCTTGTCCGGGACTTAAAACGATGGCTTGCATGTCATGGCTTAACCGTGTCAGGTAATAAAAATATCCTAGTTGAAAGGTTAGTTGGTTTCTAAATTTTATCCTATGTCACTGTGTGGTTTAAATTTTGATTACCTATTTTAAATAAATTTTGTTGTTTCTTTTCTTTTTGTGTATTTATAAGAATAATTTGAAGAATGCATTGCAAATGGTAATGATAAAAAAATTTTTTGACGTTTATTTAATGAGGTTATATTTTATATTTGTCTGCAAATTATCATCATTGATGTTAAATAATCAACTAAAATTTCTCTATTTGTGCGTGAAATATGAAATTATGTGGTTTAAATTAATGAATAATTTTTTAGATTCCTAAAGACCGTAAAAGACAGCAACGGTGTATTGATGTGGACTCAAGCACTGGAAAGAATAAACGTCAAAAAATGTTTTTATCATTACCATTTGAAATGCATTCTTCAATTCTTAAATATACAAAAAAAAAGAAACAACACCACACAGTGACTTACACGATATTTAGAAACCAACTAACTTTTCAACTAGGACATTTTTATTACCTGATACGGTTAAGCCACGACATGCAAGCCATCGTTTTAAGTCCCGGACAAGATGATCTTGCACTTTTGCAAATTTCAATTTCGCCCTAGGTACATCATCTTCCGTTAATTCCATAATTATTCTATACATTTAACGTTGTTGTCAATAGAAAATTCAAAACATATGTACCCCCGCAACGGTGCTGCCCCTAGCGGATCTTTTTTTAATCTTCCCAGGAAAAAGGCTAATTCTGAACAGTAACTCTCTAACCGACAGTACTATCTTAATAGCATAAACTATGAAGTTTAGTATAAAATTTTTAATCCAGACAGCAGTTTTACGTCAATAACTTGGGGGTGGCCCCACCATATAATGGATCTCTGGCTAACTCTTAAACGACATCACAGATTATCCGCGAGCAGAGGTGGGATTCGAACCCACAACGGTCTGATCCAAAAGCCAGCATAGTCCTCTGCCTGTTACTTGTTCACAGAGACAAGACACTTTTAACGAAATTACGTCATCACTAAATATAATATTTTCCGTCACTTACCCGGTATTTGTTTCTACAGTCATGCCGCGACCTTGACCTTTGGTGCCGCCTTTCGACTTGTTCTGATTTCTTTTCTTGTTCTGCGAATAGAAACAGTTTCCGGTTAAACTGCGCGCGCTCAATTGTTAAGGTTATACGCTCTCGACCGTATTAGTAAAAACTGCGTCCGTATTTTGTTGTAACAAAAAAATGTTGTATGACTTGGTAAATTTATTATTTCTTATGGAAATATTATATCCTGTTGATCATAGCTTTACTTGTTAATATTTAAGAAATAATATTTAAACATTTGACATAATATCATAAAGTTGTGACTTAAGCAGTATATTTAATTAAGTCCAGTGTACACGAATGATTTTATCTTACGTTTTGGTTTTAAAAACCTTTGAACCGTTAGACGTATAGTTTTTGAGTTATTGGATATTAAATGCAGTTTTTAATACTTGGTAAATGAGAAAATATCCAATTTTCAAGTTTCAGTTATTAGCTACGTCAAAAAAATTATTTAATAAAAACAAAATTTATGAAAAACTTTTCGTGTAATCTGGTTTTCATGGTGACATAATTCAAATCCAGAAAATAGAGATTTTGAGAGTTGTTTAGAAAATTTTTAATTAATATTTCTCCAAAACTGCCAGGGAAAGTATAGTTTTTTAAATTTTTACGTTATCTAAAGGAGTCAAACTTTCGAATAATCAGTTTTTTAAAAATTTGTCTACAGCCAATTTGATTTAATCTTATTTTTATATACACTTCCAATCAGTCTTCTCATTTATCATTGTGTTAAAAATCGCATTTTTAATAATTAATAACTTGAAAACTAGACGGTCAATGTTTTTTAAAAAATGCAGTTGAATGTATGAGATATCCATAATTAACATATTAAAATTTCAGCGTATTATCTATACATTGCTCTATCGGGCGTATAACCTTAAGTCCACAAACCAAAACTCGAAAATATTAAAAGAAAAACTTACAGATTTCTTTCCGCGGCCGACGTTATTTCCAATGCGCACCTGTTTAGCCGGATGCGTGGCATACGTTCTGCCGGCCGGTTGACTGTAACCGCCTAGACGCCCTCTGCCCACGCCGTAACCGATCGAAGTCACCTGAAGAAAAATTTCATAAAAGTTTTGTTCAACAAACACAACACGGCAGGCTCGTCTCCAACAACACGCCCGAATTTCTTACCTGTGGCTGTTGTCGCGAGTTCAAAGGCTGTCTCACACCATAGTTGGCACCCCACGAGCCGACAACCACGCCCGCAATCTGTAACTGTCCGCCGCGAGAAGGTACTGGTCTGCGAGCGATTCCGCGACCCGCTCTGGCGGACGGTAGATTCATTGCCGGCAAACAGTTGGGCGGGGGAAGTCCTTGCCGCAGCATGCCTTGGAAAATAAAATCAAAGTCACCGATTAATCTTTCAGTCGATCAAAAGAAGTGACATTGAAAATTCCCAACCGACCTGCTATTGGCGGAAGAACCGGTTTGGCAAACTGGACGTTGAGTCCTTCGAGAATCGCTTTCCGCATGCGTTCAACTTTCACCAGGTGATCGATGTGACTTTCACACAATTCGAGCAGATTCTTGACAACGCCCGCTCTGGCCAGCTTGTAATGGAATAATTTCCCGTCGAAGAACAGCCACGGACAACACATCAGCCACGGAATAGGAGCGCCGCAAGCGTCGTTCGCGAACAGGGCCGTTTCGACGCCCTGCATGAACATCGTCGCCAAATGGACGCCGCGACTTGTCACCAACGGAAGCTACAAAGTTAACGGCTCGATTAACAGGAAGCTTTCTACAGTTGGTCGAATGTTCGTTTACAAAACTTCACATTGAATGGACTTACTAAATTATGGGAAAGGATATTGTCTAAATTAGAAATGTTATCAATTTGTTCGGAATCGAAACGAACAATTAGTAATTTCAATAAATATAGTTTAAAAAAAACTAAAAAACACGCTTTATATCGAACTAAAAAGTATAAAATAATTTTTTTAAAATAAGCTTAAAACAATAGCGAATAAAAAATACTAGTATTATTGTGAAAAAAGCGTGGGACGCTTTGTTCCACATTTTCGTACATCGAGCGCCCTACGCTTTTTCCACAATAATACTAGTATTTTTTATTCATTGTTGTTTTAAGCTTATTTTAAAAAAATTATTTTTGACTTTTTAGTTCGATATAAAGTGTGTTTTTTAGTTTTTTTTTAAACTATATTTATTTTCCACTTTTTAGTTCGATTTATTGTCAAAAATTTGCCGAAAAAAAAAAACAATTTTTTTTTCGGCGTGGACGGGATTAGAACCCACGACCCGTGATTCCAAGAGTTGACGTCAGCGAAGACCCGTGCTTTAGGCCGCACGGCTACCCGCTGTACTTACAGTGCTGGCATATTATACCACTATATAAACCACTTGCTGTAGTCCAAATGGAAATTACAAACATACATACATACAAACTTACAAGTGAAACTAATATAAAGCGTGTAAAAATAAAGATTACAAATGCCGAACTCAAAATCCACACTCACCGTAAGTTCTTGTAAATATTGAGAGTTCATCAACTCGGGTGCAAACGCCTGAGCAATGAAAGCATCGAGCTCCTGCCTGTGCAAAATTCTCTTATCCGGTATTGACATGATGTACCTGAGAAAAGGGTTAACTCGAATAATAAGACAATCTCTAGTTTTCTTATACGTTCGGCCGTAAACGACAACCGGTCATTAAATTTTTAATCTTACCGTAAAACGCACGCCATGATCAATAAATGCTGCGGCACGTACGAAGGGTTAAGCATGAGAGGCGTGTCGGAACGCAGGCACGTCAGCAGCGCTCTTAGACGACGTCGTTTGTCGTCCAGAGCCGAGCCGAACCAAAGCCGCTGAATCGTAGGAACACCCCATCCCAGCGCTTCGGCCTTGATCACTTCGGGCCTGTCGTAATTGTTGCCTTTGCTCCACACCCATTCGCGGACGTAGACCTCGGGCAAATCCACTTTTTCTCCGTCTTTTTCCTTACTTCTGGCGACGTACTGAATGTGATGCAAGTTGAAAAGAATCGCGTAAACGTTTTGCCGCACGGGTTTGTACAACGAATAGATTGACGGCAATTCGCGTTGTTGTTCGTCTTCAAGCAAACAGGGCAGGCGCACTTCTCCCGCCGTCAGGGCTTGCAGAATCAACGGCGACATCAAGCCTTTCTGGTGGCGTTCCGATGCGGTTCTCAACACTTCGGGCGCCACAAACGGCAAACGGTAATTGGGCAGTGTAATGTCTTCTTTCTTCTAAAGAAAAATAAGAGAATGAGTGGTTACGTTGAAAAGAAGGAAAAAAAAACGGATTAATGTAATTTCTATATATAAAAATTGTTATTTTCGTTACAGTTGATCAAATCAATAAAGAAATAAACAACGATAAAATTGACGAAAATGTTATTATTCCAAAGTAAAAATTTCACTTCACTTATTTAACAGTTGAAGTGTACTCAACACTTTGGGGAAAATAGTTATTTACGAGCAACAGTTACAAGTATTTGTTTTAATGTTCCGTATGTGGAAATTTTTGATTTTTAGCATTTCAAAGTGCAAACGATTCAACACTGATTCTATTTTCCTGACTCGAGTAAAAATTTCATTACTTTTCCAGGCTGCCCGTCAGTTGTTTTGCATCGAAAATAGAAAAGCGCATACCCGAGGCGTCTGCTTTGCCGGAGATGCTGCAATACTACTAGAGCTGGAACTGCTCGAGCTGACCAACAAATTCAGAGGCGGCACGGTTCCGTTGACCTGTCCGTTGATGCGCGAATTGTCACTTGTTGGAGCCGGCGGCTCGTAGTCATCTTGAGTGCCTATTGACAAACACAATTATTCAGTACAAAAAAAAAAAAATTGGTTGTCTGTAAAGTCGGTTTACGGACGATAGTTTTACGTGAGAACGTATTCCGTAATACATAACCTAAATTTATATAATAATTACAATAATTCGAATCTATGATATTGCATCTTTCGCTTCAAATTTAGGTAAATTTTATTAAGTAGAATAATAAAACACTATAAAAAGTACACTATTATTATATAAAAAACAACTATGGCATGTATCTCTTTTGCGCATGCGCCGATTTTCCCCAAAAAATTTACAAAAATTTCTAGTAAAAATAGATAGAGTAAAAACCGTTTTAAAAACTATATTATTATTATATAAAACATCATTATAAGAGATATATTCTTTTACGCATGCGCCGATGTTCTCCAAAAACAATAGGCCACTTCATATTTGCATATCAAATATCCTCCCAAAATTTGGTTTCAATCCGCTTATCCTTGGTGTCGGAATGATAAGAAATGTCAAAAGTGACGTTTGCAACTGTCAAAGTATTATGTTCTAATAATAATTAGTTATTCCAATAGTTAACTTAGAAGGCGTTGCATTTCAGAAAATACTAATGTCAAAAAATTGAATTAAACATTAGAAATGCAGCCGTTTTCATGTTAAGACAAGACATACGTTATTTTCTAATTTCCATGTACGGCAAACAAAGACGACCGACCGCGTCGCGCCATGCATTAGACAACATTGCATTTATACAGCTATTTTTCTATATAAATTTGTATAAAAAAACTGTTTAGGCAAATTCTGTTATACGAAATCTATGTAAAATGTTCTCCTCTTTCGTTTAAGACTGGTTTCAAACCGATCTGATTTAAATTGAGCGAGAAATTAGCAAAAAACGTTACGCGTTAGGAACGTTACGCGTTACGAACGTTACACTTTTTCGAACATGCAGCCGGTGTTTTATCAATTTATAAGATTGGTGATTCATCAATTTATAAGACGTTATCACGTCAAAAAAAGAAAGTTGAAAGAAACAACATTATGTATATAAACGCTTACTTGATGTCAGTGGTTCTTTTGAATCATTTCCTTCGGTGTGCTGATCTATTATGATTTCCGGCGTTATGACGGCATTCGCTGTTGCAATCTTGTAATCTTCAAGACTCTTTTGCTGAAAACATAAAAATGACATAAATAAAAGCTAAAATTTAGTTTTATAAATAAACTAGCGGTCCCACCCGGGTGCAAAAGTGCAAAAGAACAAATGGGGGGGGACATGAGAACGCATATTCATCTTAGTTTACCAAGATGAATGTTGTGTGCAAATTTCATGATGATCAGAGTTACCGTTCAAAAGTTTTTGTCGGACGGACAAATTTTTAGTTACATTTTGCAACATTTTTCATTGATGCTCTGCTCTTATTGATCGTAGCGGGATATTATATAGCCTTCCTCGATAAATGGGCTATCCAACAAAAAAAAAATGTTTTTCAATTCGAATCAGTAGTTCCTGAGATTAGTGCGTTCAACCAAACAAATAAACTCTTCAGCTTTATATATTAGTATAGATATGAAATCAAAGATGCTGCTTCGATGAGTGCATATATAATTGGCGCATCAACTAGTTTGGGTTTTTTATTTTAATTTTTCCCAATTCAAATCATTATTGGTTCTGTATTAATATTCTTTTGTTTTTGTTTAGATAAGCAGCAGGTATCGGGAAGGCTGCCTAAGAAATTGTTTTATTTTTCTGTACATATTTTTTTTTTAATTATCTTATCTTATATAATTGGGGCTGTAGTAATTCAGATTGAGGGTAAAGGGATGATTTTTTTATAGCCCAGCACCACACCCAAGAATTACAATTCTCTTCTTCCGTTTGACGGCCACTACACTGAAAGGAAATAGTGTAGTGGTGCTTTTAGGAAGGTAAAAAGAAATTATGTACATAAATTCTTAATTACATAAATCGTGTTAAAACGAAAAACAATTGTTCCTACCTCTCGCTCTGTGGTCTCCGAAGCAAAACCGGACATGTCGAGATCTTGTTCGTCGGGCTTTTGTTGAGTATTCGTGTTATTAGCAGCTGAATCCTTAGCATTGTTTTGTTGTTTATTTTTTTTATTGTTACGGCGAGCTACAAAAAAAACAAAACAGGAAACAATTAATATTCAGACATTGACGACAATGAATTTGGTATTTCTGGACTAAGTCCTCAAATAAACAAAAATGTCTCAGAGCTCGACGCACTTTGCAAGAAACACAAAACGCACAGACGATTTTTCTGAAATTATGATCTGCTTCCAGTCACACCGCTGTCACTAACTGATGTGAAGTGACAAGGTACTTTATGGAAGCTTTGTATTTATAGAGGTCACTGCGTCGGTACAAGCCCCCCATAAGAAGAAGATACATACAGTAAGACCCCGCTTAACGCCGTTTCGTTTAGCGCTCTTTTATTTCAACCCGAGGATTCCCCGAAATTGTGCGCAGCGTATGTACATAACATATCCGAAACAGTGCAGTTGTTTTTCTTGTTTGGTGCGGTGGTGTACGGACGCATTTTTACCATTCGAAACATTTATTGACATTATTGTAAGTATAAATTTATGTAATACTATAACGATTAATACAGCGACAAATATTATGATCTTTAGTTTTTATCGTGGGTGATAATGAAAAACAAGAAAAGAAAGCAACCAGAAAAAGCATTTCAGTGAAAACTAAATTGCAAGTAATTAGAAGATTAGATTCTGATTTATATTGTTTGTATTTTTGTAAGAAATAAATGTTTGATTTTATTTTTATTAAAAAAAAATATAATTATTAAATTTAATATCTAACCAATTTTCTAACCCCATTATTTACATGTTAGATATAGCCTCGTTTAGCGCTGTTACGCATTACGCTCTACTTTGCTGGAACGTATCCTCCGCGTTAAATGGGGTATTACTGTACTTTATTAACTTCCAGCTATGAATAATTTTCAAAAAACCGGGAAGTTATTCTTTCACCCCGTTTTTCGAAAATCGAGTTTTCGCCAGATTTCGACATTTTGAGGTCCTGGGAAGCTATTCTGACTACTTTGGCGATGATGTCAGTAGGGCTGTATGCGCGCGCGTGTGTGTATGTAAACCTCTCATTACTTTTGAAGGAAGTGTCCGATTGAAGCGCGGTTTGCGACATCTGACGTGACTTTTCTGAACTTAGATTTCCTAAAAATTTGGTATGATTCGGCCCAATAAATTTTGAGAAATCTCAAAAATACAAGTTTCAAAAAACTTAGAATATTTTCTAAACTACTAAGCCGATTAATTCCAAAATCTAATCAGCTCTTTTCAAAAAACTGCTTCGATTGCCACAAACAGCATCAAAATCGGTTAATTTGTTCAAGAGACATTGTGAACGAAAAATTCATGTTTTTTTTTTAAATAAGCCCTGAAATTCTTATCAAATCGATTTTTTTGTAATAATTTACTTTCCTAGGTTAAAAAAAACTGCGTCGATTGCCGCAAACCGCATCAAATTCGGTAGATTTGTTCACGAGATATCGTGAACGAAAAAGTGTTTTTTTTTTGAGCCCGAAGAGCTAAAAAATAAACTTCTTGCTATATTTTATATATTTTTGAGCGTTTTGAACCCGAAAATAGCGGAAAAATAGCTGGCCTGCAGGATCAACCTTCTTTTCAAATTTTCCTTGAAATAAGAGGTCGCACCGTAAAAAAAGGGCACAGGACAATCCTGAATTCATTTTTTTTCTCAATAAAAAGTTAGCGCACCACTGCATTGGTAAACCAACAGACTCATAAAAAAAAGTTATTCAATTAATATTACCGTTAGGTCGATAGCGTAAAAATCCCTCCTTGGTCCCATTAAGATAATACTGAATTGACTGTTTCAATAAACCGGATCGTTTATCGTTTAAAGATCCAAACACTTCTGTGGCGACTGCGTCCAAATTATCCGAACTCGGCAACGACTTGACAAATTTTGCTATGCATTTGATTACTGTTTCAGCCTGCTGTAACAAAAACACTTTTAAAAAACTGTCCCTTCCATTTTCTCAAAAATACCACTGATAATTTTTTGTTCCGTATGTTAAGGTTATACACCCACGACCGTATTAGTAAAAACTGCGTCCGTATTTTGTTGTAATAAAAAAATGTTATATGACTTGGTAAATTGCTATTTCTTATGGAAATATTATATCCTGTAGATCGTAGCTTTATTTTTCAATAATTAAGAAATTAATATTTAAAAATTTGACATAATATCATAAAGTTTTGATTTTAGCAGTACATTAATTAATTAAGCCCAATGAACACGAAAGATTTTATCTTACATTAGAAATCGTGTCCATCGAGACAATTATTAATAAGAATCGCAGGATTGTGGACAAAAAGTTCTTTATTCAGTGTACGACGTTTCGTCTATAAATTTAGACTTTTCAAGTACAATTACGTTTTGTTTTTAAAAATCTTTGAACCGTATAGTTTTTGAGTAATTGGATATTAAAAATGCAGTTTTTAATACACGGTAGTTGAAATAATATCCAATTTTCAAGTTTTAGTTATTAGCATCGTCAAAAAAATTATTTAATAAAAACAAAATTTATGAAAAATTTTTCGTGTAATCTGGTTTTCATGGTGATATAATTCAAATCTAGAAAATAGCGATTTTGAGAGTTGTTTCGAAAATTTTTAATTAATATTTCTCCAAAACTGCACGGGAAAGTTTAGATTTTTTAATTTTTACGTTATCTAAAAGAGTCAAACTTTCGAATAATCAGTTTTTTAAAAATTTGTCTATAGCCAATTTGGTTTAATCTTATTTTTATATACACTTCCGGTCAGTCTTCTCATTTATCATTGTGTTAAAAATCGCATTTTTAATAATTAATAACTTGAAAACTAGACGGTCAATGTTTTTGAAAAAATGCAATTGAATGTATGAGATATCCATAAATAACATATTAAAATTTCAACGTATTATCTATACATTGCGTATAACCTTAAACAGTTCTAAAATTTGTAAGAACCTCTCGATACAGAAGATGCATCTTAAATGAGTTTAAAAATTACTTCTGATTTTAAATACCTTTTCAGACTTATCAGCAGTAGAAAGTTTGGCGTGGAAGTCTTTTAGATCTTCCTCAGAAATTAAATAGTTGCCAAGCAGCGCCGCTACAATACATAACTGTTCCGACGACAATTCCAACGATTTGTTCATTTCACTGACCATGTACTCCTTGGTCTCCAAGGAACCCTGAAACAAATGATTTTAAGTTTGGTGACACAAAAACGTACATTCAACACATTGCACCGAAATGACTCAACAACGACCGCGACGATTTTGTTGTAACTCGATGATCGGTGAAGGCTAGAATGAAATTAAAAAATAAAAAGGGAGAACAAAACCGCCTACCTTATAAGTGAGCTTCAAATGTTCCGAGGAAAAATATCTCGGCGGATCAAAGGCGGCATATTCTGCATCGTCGGCCAACAGTCCATGGAAACTGTTCTCACGACAGTATGCAATGACTTCTTGGTGGTGATCGTCCATGCTGCACAACTGCAATACAATTAAAAATAAGATTTCTGAACGGATTTGTCACGTCTTATCAGTGTAAACTAAAAAACTAAAAAAACTAAATTCTGACGAGCATAAAATGCAACGGCTACCACCGTTTTTCAATAATTAAATATTATAAACTATTGTTATTATTTATTGATTTGTAGTATTTCAGATTGAAGGTTAGAGGGATTGAGCTACCCAAAACCGCACCCAGAAGTACTAAATTTATATTCCTTCAGTTTGACGGCCAATACATCTACTGTGATCGTTGTATTGGTGCTTTTAAGAAGGGAAATTCGAAAAGCAATCACTACCGATTTCGATAGCGAATTCGCTGACGCATATTATTTTTAATAAAAAAAAAAAAAAAAAAACTTGCATACCACAGTGACGTTGATGTGTCGCAACGCCATTCGAAGAACAGTGCGTAAGCAAATCGGTGCTGTCCACCATACTTTCGGAGGCGGAGTACCTTTGGTGTTGATGTGTTTTAGAACCTAAAAACAAAACAAAAAAATCACCAACGTGCATATTTATACGCAGTACATATTATTAACCGACTTCAAAAAAAAGGAGGAGGTTCTATGTTCGTCTGTATATTTTTTTTTATGTATGTTCACTGATTTCTCCGTCAATTATGGACCGATTTTCAAATTTTTTTTTTATTCGAAAGAGTGCACCTCAGAGTTGGTCCCATCGGAACCAAGTCAGGATCTGATGGTGGAATCCGGAGAAATCGAGGGAAACTCTCAAATTTCAAAGGCACGCATAATGTTTTTTATATATGTTCACCGATTTTTAGTGCAAGATTAACACTAAAAATAGAAAAATAAAATATTTTTAACAAAAAAATTGAACCGACTTCATACTAAAAAGTAAAAAATAATTGCGTATTGAAATGTTTTGGAGTCGGTGTCAGCCAAAATGAAATCTATTCCGAGAACTACACCGACTCCAAAACATTTCAATACGCAATTATTTTTTACTTTTTAGTGTGAAGTCGGTTCAATATTTTTGTTAAAAATATTTTATTTTAATGAAATCAGTCAACGACAGATCAAACCTAGTGGCTGAACCAAAAGATTGGCTGTCAAACGGCGAATAGGAATCAAAGAGGAAATAGTTTCGTTTAAATTGTCTGCATTGGAGGTGAGTCAGAGTAACCAGGCGCGCAGAACGACTCAAAACTGATTTTTCTGGATACAAATTGATTTGTTTAAGCATGTACAGTGTAAACTTCATTTAACTTCACTCGATATAATGACAAACTCCTCAAAACGTCGAAATTACTTAACTCTAGTTGGTTTACCTTGTTGCTAATACTCTAAATAACGACAACAATACATCATTAAGCAATAAACAGTACTTGTTTGTTGTTTTGTTGCTTTGTTGGGAAGAATGTAAGAAATTCGTTCTTTTGTTTGTTGGGATTATCTTTCATATGTTTAGCTCAACTGCTTATGGATAAGTTATCATATTCTTAGTTGCCCACAAACTTGCGAGTAAAAGAAAATCTTTGTGTATTGGCGAAAAAGTTTTATTAATATGCGCAATATTCTTCTCTCCGTTTAACGGCAACTCTCAATAACGCCACAAAGTGAACAGTCCCTTGAATGTCGCTATATAGTTTACACTGTAGTTAATTAAATTTTTCAAAACTTCTAGGCTGTTGAATTTGACAAGATGCGAATCAGAAACGCGCAGTCGGGTACACTGTAGTTAAAATAAAGTATCAAATGCAAATTTACCAAATTGACACGTCGCCTAACTTCTGCCTGTGCGGCTTTCCATTCGTTAAGGCGCTGAGGCTCCAGAGCACCGTTGAACACAATTGCCAGTTCCATGTTACCATGTTCGACGGCATTCATTAACAGCGACAAAAACTGCAGCGTGCGATTCCACTGGCCTCCGCATGCCCAATCTAGAGTCACACACACGTGGTTTACAAATTAATAAAACACCGAAAAGGTTGTTACGACTGGAAAAATTTAAAGCAATTCAGAACAGAAACGCGCTTTTTTATGAAACAATAGAGTCAAAGGCATTCTTTACTGTGTATTTAGATGAGCGGCAGTTGGCGAAATTTAAAGGCACGCTGTGTTTATGTCGACATAATTGTAGTAATTCAGATTGAGGGTAAAGGGATGATTTTCATAACCCAGCACCGCACCCAAGAATTACTATGTTTTTCTCTTCTTCCATTTGACGGCCACTACACCAACAAGGAAAACGATGCAGTGGTGCTTTTAGGAAGGTACATTAACATTATCGGCGTTTTACCCGGGACTTTACAAATACACCGATACTATCCGAAATGATTTAAGTCACCTTTACCTGATCGGAAACCCTTTCCGGAAAGAGCACCGACTGATTTTTAAACACAATCAAAAAAATTGTCATACAAAAATAGGACAGACCTGAAAAGTAGCCTCCGTAAAGGCGATCCAGACAACACTCTCCGTCGACGACCAATTTCAATTTCGCTTGCTGTTGAGGTCGGTTACGATTTCGACCCGAATTGTGGCCCGATTTCTGAGGTAGATTCCGTGCTATGCGCAAAAGGTCAACGTTGACGGCACCGCCGGTAACAGCGCTTTCCATAAAGCGTTGCAATTCTTGCACGCCCATTTTTATTTACCTCAAATTCCACAAAATACTCACTAAAGTTGTTCTTTGTTTTTGTTAATAAGAAAAGTATAAAATGGTTTTTCTCTTTACTTATTCTTCAGTGAAGGCGATTCTAAAAAGAAAAAATACAGCAATATGTTCAAATTGACTTTAGCATTTCATGCCGCTTTAAACGGTTTTATTACAGCAGAGGAATGTGTTTGATTCGATTCAGATTAAAGTACACCGATGCTTTCAAGCACAGCTGCTTGTTTCGGTAAAACTCTTGTTGAAGTTTTGGGTGTGCTGTATATTTTATGAACTTTACGAATTAATGAGATAAAATATTATTTACTTTATCAGACTGAGCGTCTTTGGGCGTTTTCACATTTACCAACACGACACCGGCACGGCAACGATGCCGGTGGACGTGTAACCTCGTGTAAATAAAGGGAATGGTTTCCCACTCGCCGATATGTGTCGGTGCAGACAACGACATGTCGGCGGGCAGCAGTCAATCCACTCGTGTCGTCGGCGATTATTTAAAATTCTTATTTGATTTTTGTGAGTGGTGTTAATTTTTTTTTGTTGAAACTAACAAAAATGGCCCGTAAATACGATATAGTAACATCGATTGAACTAGTGGAATCTAAGCCCTGTATTTGGGATAAAACTAATGAAAAAAAACAAAATAGGTACCCTCTAAATATCTCATTTTTACAATTGGATGTATCCATAACTGTCTTCGTGCTGGTAAATGTGAAAACGCCCTTTCGTTGACTGACATCAAACGTCGCTAATGTTTTCATTCGGGCAGAGGTAAAGTGTCTCTGATATCAAATTGTGACACTATTTGCCACTGGACACGCCGTCCAGTTACAAAATTTAAAAATTATGCAGACTTTTATTAATAAAAAAAACAATTCATATATTATCAAGATGTTTATTAGAAAGATGATGCATTCTGTCAATCCGTGTAAACATCTACTGTTCCTTCTTGTCAATAATAAAATGATTGGATCTCATATATCACGTGCTTCTAACAAAAAGGAAAAGGACAAAAACTATTTTTTGTGAAATCTGATTTGTTCAAGGTTTTCATCGTAGTTTATAAAAATATACCTCTACTTTCACAAACGCCGTGTTACTAATGATAGAAAGATTTTAAAGCGACATTCTTATTTACTCGGTGTTATAAAAATTTAATATTGTAGTACAAATGCAATGATTTCTTTTTTGTTTGAGGCAGGTAAACGCAAACATTTTGTCAAGACAAAATAATCAACTCTTATTATGTGAATTATTCGCCAAGATAATTATAGACGATCAAAAGCCATAAAATATATCAAGGTGAAATATTAAATTTTAATACTGATTTATATAACAACCATAAATTTTCATGAGATTGTTAGTTTAGGAATTTGCCAACAAAAGCAGTTTTTTATGTTTTACACCAACCTGATCGTCCGCCATTTCATACAATATGAAAATAAAACTCACTTTGACACCGCACTACATATACAATTCATTATGTAACACGAAAATAAGAAACAGTATTAATTAACTTATAAATTCCATAGAAAGTAAGATTCTAATGATATGAACACATTTAATGGGACGTAACGTACATGATGATCAAACATACCGGCATGGACCGCATTGCAAACTGGTTTCTACATTTTCGCAATTCAAAAAATAACTATACGATCCGTGATATTAAACAACGTTTTGATGTATTATAAAGATTGCGAGAAAAACACTTCAATAAAATTATTCAACTCATATTACTTACCTAAAATTATAATAAAACATGGTATTTTACCATCACACATTTTCCATGACAAAACGGAAACACACACCAGCTCTAAGCAGCAATCTGATAAAAACGTAGTTGGCAACACTTTGCGGAAATCCACTTTGAAACAAATGTCGCCAACTCTCGAATTAAAAATAAGACTGTCATAACACCGAGAACCGGATCGTTCCCTTATCAATTTCAACTGTGCATAGAAACATTGGTAGCAAATTATAATCCGACACTATTAATATTGAGAAAATTAAATATTGTTTTAACTTAAACCAGTTATTTTAAACTCACCACCAATTTAAGAGTCTTGTACTAATTTGTATTTTCAATTTATTATTGTTTAATAATAATTTGAAAATCCAAATCACTTTTACCACAGAGCCATGATAACGCCGCGCTATATTTAAGCTCCTATTATTGTCTCTTTTTAGTACTATTGGAGTTATATTTTCAATTATCATGTCTCCACTACACACGTGGCCAGCACCGCCACTTACAGGCACTCACGATTGTGTAGAGGGCATATTCGTCGGTGCGTGGACATCATCGCCTGTAATCGGCAGTAATCGATTGATTGTCGGTACATCAAAGGAATGCGTGGCCAGCATCGTGCGCCCGTACACACAATCGGACCCGCACGATTGTGCGGAGGGCTAGGCAATCATCGCGGCGATGATAGGCACTTATTTGAGTGGCGGTGCTGGCCACGTGTGTAGTGGAGCCTTCAGATGTTACATCAAATGTCTGGTTATTTAACCCCTTCATAGCCACATGTTTCATCATAGTTACACTAGATTTTTTATTGTCAACAAGAGACTACCAGTGTATGAAGGATAGGACTTCATGTGCAATCTGGTTCTGAGCAGGCGATATTGTTGCGTGCTCCGGCTTCAAAGGGGTTAAAAATAAACAAAGAAAATATCTTTGTAATTTTATTTATAAATACAGTCTTACAACACGGACTGACCTCATTCATGCACACTTCCACTATCACAAACAAAAATTGTGATATTATTATATTACAATTATTAATATTAAAAAAGTCTACAGAAAAATTATAAGAAACAAACGTTGTCGTTCACTTCTCATGCATAATAGTAACGGTGCTATCGCGTTGAACAGTTCGCAAAGACGACCACACGAAGATTTTGTTCAAAAAATAATACAAATTAAATCTCACTTACATACACGATTTTTTTATCTGTTTCAAAAAATTATACTTTGTTTTGAATTTTCAATGAGTGAGAAACATCGAAGGAACGATGTGAGTGATCACGGTGGACGAAAACTGATAATAAATTATTATAATTCATCACGATCTTCAAACTTTCCGTCTCCGTCGTCGCTTTCGTCTTCGTCCGTGCTCGGAACATCGGGAAGGTCTTCCTCCTCTTCGGGCATTTCGTCCAACGGTATGCCGAGCGACTGTCGCAACATTGCCTCAATGGAATGTGCAAAGTCTGACGTTTCGCGAAGCATATAACCGGATCGAAGAGTCGCCGTTCGGAACAGCAACACTGCCATGTCTTTTGCTTTCGCATCGTCCTGATTGCTTTCTATTCTGTGCAAGAGTTCTTTCATGAGGGGATGGCGAGGATTTATTTCCAAAGTTTTCTTCTGATTCAAATAATACCTGAAAAACAATCAACTTGTAAAATTAAAATTGCACTTTGTTGCTACATAAAAAAAAGATGTAATAAAAGATCAATATTCACGTTTTTTGCGGATCGTCCGATTTCTGGTGAGCGTTGGAAAGTGCCAAGCGTTCCATATTCCCGGTCCATCCAAACATGCTGGCGACCAGAGCGCATGGCGAATCACTCAGCCTTTCAGATACAATCGCTTTGGAAATCTGATCTTTCAAAGCAACTTCGCCTAGCCATTTTGTCAGAGGTTCAAACGCAGTTTTTAGATGCTCTAGTTGTTCTTTGCTTCCTTCTTGTTCCGCTAATGAGAAACCCTCTTTGGCTACGTTTTGGAACTTTTTGCCTTCAAATTCCGGAAGTGCCGAAATAGCATACTCGTCGACGGCTTCTGTAAGATACAGGACTTCGTAGCCTTTCTTTAACAGACGTTCGACGAACGGAGACTTTGCTACTTCTTCTTTGCTCGAACCGGCCATGTAATAGACGTGGTCTTGTTTTTGTTTCATACGAGAAACGTAATCAGAAAGTGAGGTCAATTCATCGCCGTTAGACGAATGGAACATCAACAGTTTAGCCAATCGAGTTCTGTTGCTTGGATCTTCAATCACACCCAACTTCACGCTGAAAAAAAAAAGACAACGCGTATTAACAAGAGAACGTGACGTAAAACATTCAGAGAAAAAAAATGTCACCAAATATACCAATTTCAAGTCAGGAACGCGTGGAAAACTAAAAAGATTGAAAATTTTAAATCTTACTTTGTGGAATACTCCTTCCAGAATTTGAGATACTCTTCTCTGGGCATTTTCTTAATCATATCAAGAGCTTTGCGCACCAGTTTCTTCTTGATTACTTTGATGAGTTTGTGCTGTTGAAGTGTTTCACGCGATACATTGAGAGGCAGATCATCCGAATCGACAACGCCTTGGATAAAGCTCAGATAATTCGGCATCATGTCGTTGAATTCGTCGGTGATGAACACGCGACGCACGTACAGCTGGAAAAAAAAAAACAAAAACGAAACGCTCATTAAAAAGCTAACATTGATTTTGCGTACAGCTTTGTCAGACCGTAAAATTTCTTGCTGTTTTTATAAAATAAAAAAATATTTCTCACTTTGATGTTGTCCTGTTTGCTTCCGTATCGATTGAAACTTTCCGAAGGTTGACTACTCGGTACAAACAGCAAAGATTTAAATGTAACTTCCCCTTCCGCAATAAAGTGCACTTTAGTCAAAGGATTTTTGCCATCTTTTGTGAGGGATTTATAGAATTCGATGTACTCGTCCTCCTTTATTTCTGCCGGTCTGCAAAACAACATTATTATTAATTATACTCATCTGCTATTTATATATCGAAACATAAGACTTAGCAGACTGGAACTCACTTTCGCGACCAAATCGGTTTGCTGTCGTTGACCAGTTCCCAATCCCAAACAGTTTTTTCAATTTTCTTGGGCTTAGGTTTATCGTCTTTGTCCTCTTCAACTTCGGCTTCCGTTTCATCGTCGTCGGTTTTGTCCGGTTTCGGAGTTACGTCTTCATCTTCCTCCAATGTAGGATCCTCTACTTCTACAATCTAATAAAAAAAAATAATCACCAGTTCTAAAAGATTGAGACAAATCTATAAAAAGAATCGAACTAAACGCTTGCCTTTTTGCTCCAGAGGTAAATGGGGAAATTTATAAACTGCGAGTACTTCTTGACGAGATTTGTGACCGTGTCAGATTCGATATAATCGAGAGCTTCCGGTTTCAGCTGTAAGCTGATAGTTGTGCCTCGTTTTAGAGTGTCTCCGCGCGGATCGTCGACAATAGTAAAGCTGTTGGCATCCGACTCCCAAATGTATTGTTTATCGTCATTGTGTTTTGTTGTGACGATGACGCGGTCGGCAACCAAGAATGCAGAATAAAATCCAACGCCAAATTGTCCAATCAGATCATTTAAGTCTTGACCGTTTTGCGAGTCTTGCATTTTTGATAAGAACTCTGCAGTACCTGACTTTGCTATTGTGCCTAAATTATTTATGAGATCATCCTTCGTCATGCCAATACCGCTATCGGTGATGTGCAGCATTTTTCCTTCTTTATCGGCCTGCAAAAAATGTTTACTTGATAAATGTATTCTTTTTTTGAATTTTATTTAAGACTAGTGATGTGCCGGATCGTTAAAATGTATATCCGCGGATACGGATCTGAATACGGATTTTTGGTTTCAAGATCCGCGGATACGGATCTTAACTTTCTTAGAGTACGTGGCGGTAAATATTGCAGATCGACCTTTGGAAAGAGGCTATCTGTTATGGGAAAAAGTTATTGACCTCTTTAAGAGTCAACTCTCATAACAGATTGTCTCTTTCCAAAGATCGATGTGCAATATCTCATTAAAAAGATAGTTGATTTAGTACCTTTGAGCTATGTACTATTAGTATAGTACTCACTACGATAAATGTTTGCAATATAAAGGTGCCAAATACGATTTAAAAAAATAAAAAATAATCTGAATGGAATTTAACAGGTTTTCATTATTACCTAATCACCTATATATATAACATTTCATCTATGAATTGAAAATTAATAAAGTCAAAGATCCGCAAAAAAACTAACGGATACGGATATCCGGCACATCACTATTTAAGACTACCAGTCAGGATCGTCTCGGCTTTGTATTGATTCATATTTTTGAATAACATTTTTAATAAAAATACTTTCTAGTTTTCAAATTAACCCCGAGTCCCGATATCAAATTTCTATCAATAAAAAAGTCACACACCTTTATTCGTATACTCATGTCCGGCGTGGAATCCAACACACTCTTGTCGGTTAAAGACAGCAATCGAATTTTGTCCAGTGCGTCGGAAGCATTGGATATCAACTCTCGAAGGAAGATCTGATATAAAAAAAAAATTTAATGCAAAGATACAGACAAAACGAGTTGTTTTAATAATGCGTTTTAAATTCTTTGCAATGAGGGCAAATAGCATTGTGTCAATCATTCTCAAACTGTACGTCGCGTCCTGAACTAACGAAACAAATTGAAAATTACTGTTTTGTGAACTCTAAAATTATTTTCTTGACGTTGCGATATTATGACCACCCAATCTCAACGAATCGTAAGACAGCGTTTTCCAAACTGGGAGGCGCGGAGTAGTGAGTAGTGAACAATTTTCCAAATTAAGTAGCTATATCGTCACAAACACCAAGATTTGATAAACTTTGTGCTAATAGACAAGCACATCCATCTCATTAAAAACAATAAAATATCGTTTTCCATTAGTTTGTATGAATAAATTTTATAAGAGTAAAAATGTTTGTGTTTTTATTTTATGAAATCTTCAGGGTTTGGAAGTTTGGAAACCACTGTCGTAAGACAATTTTTCTGAGCAAGGCGGAATGACAATCTGAAACAGCTGAGTAGTGGGTCGGAAGTCACTGTGCTCTATGCTATCAGCCGACATTGTAAAGAGTTTCGGAACGCGCGTTATAATTGAAATACCTCTTTGTTACGATAGAGAGAGTTAATAATCAGCTTCATCATACGATTGACTTCGGCTTGAAACGTAAACTTCTCCGCCTGCTCTCTAAGCTGTTTTATCTGCGCCACATTCAATCCGTCCAATCGAATTGCCTCTTCTTCGCGCTGCACCACCTCGTCGTCTGTAATTCACCAGAATAACAATGCATATGAACCTTACTCATGGATTCGCTCGCGTCAATATCAGTTTTGACAAAAACCCTAGCTTAATTACTGAATTCGTAGCCAGATAAAAAAATCCCATACAGTGTAAACTCTTTATAACGTCCTTCGTTATAACGAAAAACTCACTATAACGTCGAAATTTTTACGATTTGGTTGGTTTACCTTAAAACCTATACATTAATACCCTCTTTATAACGCAACAGCCATTCTCTATTACGAAGAAATATGTTCATATTTAGGCGTCAGCAAATGTTTACAGACATAAAGAGGACCATTCTGAACCATCACCATCTATTCAACAAGCACTTGATGACGTCAAACTATAGGTATATGTGTTTGGAATAAATTAAATTTGTGAAAATTGGTTATTTTTCTTTCTTCCCTCCACATAACGAAAATTCTTTATAACGAAAAAAATGTTCGGTCTCTTAAAATTCGTTATAAAGAGATTATACAGTACATTGAAGATTATTGTTAATTTGGTTATTTTTCTTTCTTCACTCCATATAACGGTAACTCTCTATAACGATAAAAAATGCTCGGTCCCTTGAGTTTCGTTATGAAGAGTTTACACTGTATTTTAATAAGGTTTCATTAAAACCAGTCCCGGTCCTTCTTTTGAGTCATGCTATAGTATGGACAGGAAACAAACTAACCACAGAAAACTAAATAGCGGACATGGAATTCGTGTTTTATATTTAATTATTATTATTGATGACGAATTAATAAAAATGTTGAAAAGCATTTTACTGTAATTTGTAAACAAAGGGGCGTATCTAAAAAAAAAAAAAACACAAAACTAAGTATTGAAGATAGGTTTTAAAGCATTTCAAAATCATAAAAGCATATGTGCATAGAAGTATTTTTAAACGTTTATTAAAAGCTACACATAAACGGACAGATAATAGGAGATGCGTCGCTATATCATGTGACAGTCCTTAGCAGACGTATCTCAAAAATATTAATTTTTGAGATACGCCCTTTTGTCCTAGACTACATTCATACTTCCGCGTTGAAACCATTTTATACATTCTATTACAGTTGTTGAAAGAAGAATTAGTAATTTAATTACAAATATTAATTGTATTAAACGGATACTAAATATAGACGCTCGACAATTATCTATAGCTTCATTTTTAAAAGTTATCATAATTCTTAAAAATATATATTTTATATTAAGAACTGCTAAATTAAACAAACGCTATTTTTCAATATACAGTAAATGCTGCATAATCATGTTGTGTATTTATATAAAAAGAAATATTGATTTTCTTTATGGAAATTAGGTGACAGGCGATGCCAAGATAACAGTGAATAATAATATTGTTATTGACTTAACAAATTAAAATAAATGACCTAATAAAACAAAATAGACAAAACAAAATTTACAAAAGATGGATTCCGAAGGCAACAACGCATCTGCAAGTACAGTGCCCAGTCCAATACTTAAACAAGAAAAGAAAAGAAAGCCGACAAAAAAACAAACTTTCAAATTATGCTTTAATATACCATTGGAAATAGGACGTTCAAATTTATCAATTTACAAAACTAGTGGATTTAGTAAGTACTACCAATGTAACAGTTTCGTCAAATATCTAGTAGAAAAATAAATTCGTACATATTTTTTCACATTACTCACTCACAACGCTTCATTTACGTAAATTGCTTCACAATTAATGCAAAAACTTACACAGAAAAAAAAACAAAAAAAAAACAATGTACAACTATAATGTGAACGATTTAAAATTTTAAGGGAGAACGTTCATAATAATATCATTATTTATAAAATAAGTACTTTAATAGTTAACTGACAAAAAAAAATAAATTTCTATTTACCGCAATTCGTTTTCAATAAAACATTTAATATAAAGCAATTTTGTTGAATTGTTTCAGAGCCCTTTGTTACATCAAAATTCTACGAAATTAATCCATTCGATAGCAAGCCAGACGACACACAGATTATTTATAAAAAATTAGAGAAAATTAATACCGAAGGACCCCGAGAAAAATATGAAAACCCTATAATCGAAAGTCATAAGTAGGTTCACTTTAAAAGTAGTCTTATCAAATTATCGCGATCGATTAATACATTTTATGAGGCATGCTTTGTCACTTGATTTTTTAGACTATACTCACTTTACGCACACTTAACATATATATTTTTTAGATATGGATGGTATCAGTGCAAACTTGTCGAGGATAAAACCAAAATCAAATATGCAAAACAAACGTCCGACATGGTCAAATTTCGAATATTAGCAATTGCCGAAGACCAAAGAATTTCAAATCAGCCCGCCATTAGAGCTGTTGCGCATAAAAATTAATACCCAGTTCATAATAAGTATCTAACAACACACAAATCACTAATCTATAATTAGAGTTCTGATGCATCGTTAAGTATGTTATTATAATAAAGCTGACAACAAAATATGCATGCATTTCGCTACAACTGAATCGATTTAAGGTAACATTTTACTGAATCAACACCTGCGATTTTGGCGAACTATTGCACCACCATCGACATCACCCCGTAATCGCTTTTTGTTTAGGGAACTGCCCCCTTTTCACTATGCAAAAAAAATCGGCATCGCATCGACACCACCCCGTTATTGTTTTTTAGAAATCGTAGATGTTGATTCAGTAAAGTTTTACCAAAAAAAATTGTACCTAGATTACACAACCTACAAACTACCAGGATATCTAGTTACAATTACCAAGTTACCATTTTTAAATTATTGAAAAAAGTATTCAACTCCTAGGTATGTATGAATAATTTGTTATCTGTTTTATTTGTATTTTACACCTACCCGTTCTAGATGCTTCATGATGTGCTCCAAGATCGACGTCGACTGTCTCCACGGTTCCTTCACCGACGTTCTCCTGAGCCTCCACAAATCCTGTAGATGTAAAAGCTACACATCTATTAGTCAAACTCTTATAAAATTAACAAAAGGGCTTGTTTTGAAAGTTATTTCTATATTAAGTTTTCACACAAAATATGTAAATTAAAAATGTTGTGCAGTGTAAAAAAATATTAAAATATTTACCTGAAAAGAAAATCAATGCAAATATACCAAAAATGTGGTACTTCATCTTCAGAAAAATTAAAGTTTCATTAACCGGCAAAATTTTATCGACAACACACTAGCAAAATTCTTACACCGACTGTCAACTCGACAAGAACGCGACAGGCTATACGTAAAAATTCTAGAAATACGTCAGCCAATCATTGCATACCACGCAGAAACTCTCCCAATCATCTTTCGAAACAGTTTTATTTTAACCAATAAAACAAAGAAAATTCAACAAAATACAAATGGCTTCATTTCATTCGTTGCTTGAAAATTTTACACCTCTAATAAATTTGAAATAATGCGGTAAAAAATAATCTTCTTAAAAATGCCTTTTATACTTTGAAGTTTAATTTAAAAAATATTATTAGATAATAATATACAAAAAAAAGGCTCAACATTTTGTTATAAGAATTTTATATTATAAACAAGACTTCAACATTTTTCCATTGATTATGGAATAATGGAATGGTTTAGGCTCTAAAGTTTTTTTACCATTTTTGTACATAATGTAGTATACAATTTTTAGGCGCGACTTTGGCATAGCTGAAGCGTCCCATACATATGTGTACTCTCTTTATAGTTTATTTTCTATGAAGCTGAACAACTATAAACGCAGGTTGTGACATTTCTAGCATTTAAACGAATAAACGATTTATATACAGAATGGCCGCCTTAAAATGCTTCTGAACTTCTTCAAGCATTATAGCGAAACAATTTAACTCGTCGACCATAAAAAGTCAAAATAGGATGCATTTATGTGCTTCGAATGACCTCTGCCTAATTTGCCGTAGTTTGACTGCTTATATAAATGAAAAACTCTGTATTGCAAAATTTTACTAGGTAACTAAGTTATTTAGTGTGCACGTAGATTTGGTTTTTAGTATAATTTTTTTTATCTATCAATTTGAAATTAATTAAGTATGTGCATACACAATATTTAAAATTAAAAGAAAAAAACAATATTTGATGGTGACAATTTTTAGACAAATAATAATTTGTAATTATAAAAAATTATTTCTTTTATATAATTTTAAAAATTAACGATTTTTTATATTATGTAACTAAGTAGCTTAGTAAATAGATCCAGGATACACGACAAACAAAAGAGATGTAACTTAATGGTGACAAAATGACATAAACTTTTAACATATGATTTTTACATTTATTTTTTGTTTATGAAAGATGAAAATAAAGTTTCAAATTATTATATTAAGTGGGTTGTTTTGTTTATATTTTTGTGAAGCGGTTCGTCACAGTTCTGTAAGATATAAACCGAAGAAAAGATCAATTAATGAGAATGCGTGTCTCGGTCCGGATTGTAATAATCAGGCTAGAGAACATGAAAGTAAAAGTAGAGAGAAGGCAACAAACATTGCTCAAAAAGCCGCACAAGAAGCCAAGGCGGCGTCTGACGCGCAAGCGATGGCGGGCCAACAAGCATCGCATCAGGTGAAAGAACAACTGGCCGAGAAAGCACTTCAAGCTGCTAAAGCGGCAGAAGCCGCGTTGGCGGGGAAACAGGCGGTCGTCGAACAAATCGAACAGGAAATACGGGAGGCCGAAGAAGTTGTTCAAGAAGAAAGTGCTTCCGTGCAACAGATGCAAACCAGCGTGAACGCGGCCATACAGGCGGCCCAAGAGGCCGCCCAACAAGTGAGAACGCTGACGGCGGCTCTTCAAACTGCACAAGCCAACGCACAAAACTCCGAACAGGCAGCGACCGGTGCACAACAGGAATATCTGGAAAAGACGCAGTTAGTCGAAGCGGCGAAGTCACGCGTCGAACAATTGCTCCGTCAACTCAGCAGCGCGCGCACTGATCTGGCAAATACAAAACAAGCTGCCTACAAAGCTTCTTCCGCGGCCCATGACGCTAAAGCCAATGCGGCTCGTAGCAGAAGAATGAATTCAGCAAACAATTAAGACATTTTATATGACGTTTTAGATACGGCATTATATATATTTTTTAAATTCAATAATATTTATTGGAGTTTTTTTCATAAAGAAGTAAATAGAAACAGTCTCGTTTTATTAAAGAAAAAAAATTATGAACTTTTACACAGAAAACATACGTTGACCAAAAATACTTCAATATTTTTTCAAATTATTTGAGTACTGATAAAACATATCGTCGGTCTAATTTTAAAACCTCGTAAGCCAAAATTTTATGAAATTATGATTTTAGGCTATAGTGCTTTAGGATTTTAGTACCTACACTTCTGTAAAACCTCGTAAAAAATAACCAAAATTGACTTACGGGGTTTTAAAATTAGACCGACGATATCATTTTTATGAAATACAGCTATATTAAAAATAATACTCAGAAAAAAAAGTGCTTTTACTACCAAAAGGCGAGTAAAATTTGCGCGCAAAAAACCGTTTTTATTGCTGTAATAATTTGAATACATAAAAATGTAACATATACAAATATATTATACATTAATAATTATTCAAACTAAAAACAAAAGCATACTTTTGAAATGATCTTTAAAGAGCCCTTCCAGTTTCAGTTTTGTATGCAAAGGCTGTTTTGTCGAATCGGTGATCAATTAAAAAATATTCTGCGACTTAAAAAATACAAAAAAAAGAAAAGTAGATACTAAATTCATAAATAATAATAAAAAAAAACGATAATTTATTTGAATTGGTACTTGGAAACTGAACGACCATATAATATGAATTTATTTCTTTTTCTCATCTTTTGAACTGGGTTTTGCCTCCTTGTCTTTACTTTTATCGTCTTTTTCTTTTTTGTCCTTGTCGTCTTTATCTTTTTTCTCTTTTTCTTCCCTCTTTCCTTCCTCCGCGTCGCGATTGGTCAGCTTATTGTTGATTAAATTGTGCAAAGCAATAATAGATCTAACCATCGACGCTAAATAGACAACCAGCATTTGATCGTTTGTTTTTACATAAAGTGAATTGGTGAAATCATGATTGCCAATGTCCGGCAATAAATTAAAAATGTCCTGCAACTGGTAAACTATTTGATGATTTATGGGCAAGTTGCCTTGTCCGACCTGCACCAAATAGTCACGAATCTCTCGCAACTGTGAATGCAGACCTTTCAAACCAAGAAGCTGGTTTGTGATGCGCTGAGATAAAGTGCCGACTGTCGTGTCTTTGATGTCTCTCAATAAATGTTCTACGCCTACTTCTTCCGCTTCTTCGGCACCTATTTCACTCGGAACGTGTTCAAACGTTTTAGTAGTCGGCGAGCCGTCATCGTGGACTTCTTCTACTGCTTGGTATGCTTCCGTTGGAAGGCCGAGATCTTTTGGTTTTGCATCAATTATAACGAGAACTGAGTTTGGACAATATCTGCGTATCAACTCGTTTATAGCGACGTCGTTCTGGTGTAATTTTGGACCTGTGTGATACCATCCGACCACTTTTTCTCGAGCATTTACTTTTTTAAACATGCCATACATATTTTCGAGATAATCGTGATCCAAAAACCATACAGATTTATCTTTGTCATCTTCGTCAAATGGAACTAAAAATCGAATAAATAACCGTGATTGCTGCCATTTCACAAATAAACAAAAATGTTCTTCTAAAATTAAGAACAACGGGTATTAAAATATAATGTCTAACCTGCAAAACTGTTCGACACATCCAAAACACCTTTGGCTCTCCAGCATCCTAATAAAACTCCGACCACTCGTTTCTGATTACCAATTTTGCCCATGCGATTAAAATGATCTACAACACTCAGTAATACGAGTGGATGAACAATTACTTTTTGCGTTGATACTTCTTGACTCGGCATTTTTGTAACTTTATAAATAATCTCTTCTCTATGCCTTAAAATATTGCATTTCTTCTATTTTGACACTTTAGAATGACGATACAAAAATTAAAACTTGCATTGCATATGTAGTGCTACCAACGGAGTAAGTGATGTTCTATATCTATGGTTTATGTCAAGGAGTATATATTCATAATTCAATATCTTCTACATAAAAAGGTAGATAGCACTGCCACACCGCTAAAATAATATAAATTTGACAGCCGTCAATGCGGCTATTGACACGTTTTTATTTTAAATAACAAATTTTAATTAAAATAAAAAAATGCAAGTTTCTGAAGCAAATAATGTTAAAATATATAATTTAAGTGCTGGGAAATCATTGCCAGAGGTAAGTTACATTTGTAATAGTATTTTTGTATCAATAGAATGTTAGGTTATGCTAAAAAAATTTAAATATTTTAGTGGCTATCTGAAAGAAAACGCAGAGCCCTACTGAAGAAAAATGTCGACATTAGAAGAAGAATTGAACTTATTCAAGATTTTGATATGCCTGGTTTAAGTACAGCAATAAGAGTATCGAAAGATGGACAGTATATATTCGCTACTGGTGTTTATAAACCAAGAGTTAAATGTTTTGACGTAAATAATCTGTCATTAAAATTCGAAAGATGTTTCGATTCGGAAGTTGTCACTTTTGAAATTTTAAGTGATGATTACAGTAAGGTATGAACCATATTATGTTTTCATAAAACCGTTGGTAAATCTACGTAAACACTAAATAACTTAGGTAAGTACTTTGTTTTAAAAATTAGAAAGTCTGTATTACAACAAAATAGATACTAATAGGTAACTAAGTTATTTACTGTTCGCGTAGATTTGATTTTTACTATACTATACCACTTCTAATAATCATCGCTAATAATAATATATATTCTATTTTTTTTGCAGTTAGTATTTCTTCACTGTGATCGTTATATAGAATTTCATGCAGCGCACGGTCGATACTATCGTTTACGTGTTCCGAGGTTCGGACGCGACTTAAAATATCATCGACCGTCTTGTGATTTATTCGTAGCTACATCTGGATCCGACTTGTATCGATTAAATTTAGAGCGAGGCCAGTTTTTAACACCGTTTACAACGCGTTCGTCGGGTATCAATAAATTGTGCATTAATCCCGAACATCATTTAATCGTTTGCGGCACAGAAGACGGGAGAGTGGAGGCCTGGGACCATCGGACTAAAGAAAGAGTCGGTCTGCTCGATTGCGCCTTCGGATGTTTAAATGATATTCAGGGGCAAGTTATTCTCATTCTATGAACTGTTTATCATTTGAAAACTATTGTTTTGTACATTCGATCGATTCACAGAAATTTTGCCAGTAACATTATGAAATAACTCGAATCTCAGATTCATAATTATTTTTCTTTTTTTTTTGTGCAGATCAGACGCCTTTCCGTCTGTTACGGCGTTGAATTTTCAAGGCGCACTTACACTCGGCGTAGGAACAGCAACGGGCCAGGTGCTTCTCTACGATATAAGGTCGAGCAAACCGTTTATAATTAAAGACCACATGTATGGATTGCCGATAAAGGATGTAGACTTTCATTATCAGCAGGATTTAGTTTATTCTATGGATAGCTCTATAGTGAAAATATGGAATAAAAACGACGTAAGTGTCTGCTGTTTCATTTTATTTTTTTTTAAGGTCGTCGAACGCCTTTAATTTTTTGTAAATTCAATTTTTTTCGCGCAATGAACTGTCCATCAGCTAAAATCAGGTCAACTTTTAAAAGATTTTTATTTTAACGTTTATTCAATCACAAGCACCCCTAAAAATTGTCTTGTCTATAAAGTCACCTTTCTTTTTTCAGGGAAAACTTTTTACATCAATAGAAGCGAACACAGAATTTAATAACTTATGCGTTGTTCCAAACACTGGCATGCTTTTTTTAGCAAACGAAAACACAAAGATGCAAACATTTTATATTCCTAGTTTGGGTCCTGCACCGAGATGGGCCGGATTTTTAGATTCTATTACTGAAGAATTGGAAGAATCCAATTCGCAAACTGTCTACGATGATTATAAATTTGTTACAAAGTCTGAACTGGAAGGTCTCGGCTTGGATCATTTGCTGGGAACGAATCTGTTGAGAGCATACATGCATGGGTGAGTTTATTTTATTTTTCTTTTAGGATTACAGTAATCATGTTACGGTGATAGATTCCATAAAAATAAATCGGTCAGTGAAAGTGTAATTAAAAAAAATATGTTCACAGATATTTCTTAGATGTTCGATTGTATCGAAAAGCGAAGTCAATTGCTGAGCCATTTGCGTTCGAAGAATATAAGAAAAAACGAGTGCAAGAGAAAATAGAGGAAGAGCGCGCTAATCGCGTTCAACTTAATAAATTACCGAAGGTTAATCGTGAATTGGCTCTGAAAATAATGGACGAAGAGGCACAGGACAAAAATAAAAAGAAGAAGCAAGCCGCGTCGAATTTGTTACAAGACGACCGTTTCAAAGCCCTATTCGAGAATCCTGATTTCGAAGTGAATAAAAACGCTGACGAGTACAGATTGCTTAATCCGGTCTTAACGCGGCTGGACAAAAATAGAGAAAAAGAACTGAAGAGAATGCTTTTGCAACAACAGTTTGAAGAAGTCAACGTAAGTTTAACGGTTTTTTTGTTATCAGTTGGTTTTATTATCTATAGAAATAATATTTATTTATTTTACGTCTACAGGACGAGCTTGAAGGTAAAAATAGTTCAGAAGAATCGAGTTCGGAATCTGAAAGTTCTGATGACGATCATACTTGGACAAAAGACGTTAAGAAACAATATAGAATCATCAACAGGGAGCATCGGTTAAAAGAGGCAGAAGAGGAGGCGAAACAAAGAGAAACAAACGAAGAAAGCAAACAACCCAAATTTTACGAGCTAAAAGCCGGAGAAGAATTTGGCGGCATTCGAGGCATTAAAAATAAAACTAACAAGTGAGTATAATGCTGTGAATCTGTGCTGTACTTGCAGTACACTTTTCAGTTGAAACTAATTTGTTGTTTGTTCATTCTTTCAGATCCAGTCTAGGTGAACGATTACAGACCGAACATTCTGACGTTCGTATGGTAGGAGGAGTGGGTAACAGAGAAATGACCTTTTCAACACATAAAAACAAAGTTCACAGCAGTATACAGGAACGCAATAAGAAACATCGAGAAGAACGTAAAAAAATAATTAGGCCAGCTTTTGGCATTAAATCGAAATCAAAAAATAGATATAAATAGTGGAAATGTATCCTTGTTTGTCTTGTAAATATTGAATGAAATACAGTTTTTTACGTTATATGTATTGTGGAAATTTTATCAATTTCAGTTATCTCAATATCACTCTCCACCAATATTAATTTAATTCAAAAATTAAATTCAAATCTCTGATTAACGTCTGAATAGAACTCTTCAAGTAAATAAGATTGTCGACCAATTTTTCTCAGACCATATATTGACAAAAAATAATAAAAATACAAATCAATATAACACAAGATGACGTTTCGATCCGGATTTGGATCTTCTTCAGAAATATCTAAAAAATATAAAAATTAATTAGTATTAGGTAAGTAATTTATCTATTAGATAATAAATTACTTAATACTAATTAATTAATATAAAAATTAATTAGTATTAAGTAATTTATCTATTTTTATATTTTTTAATATTTCTGAAGAAGATCCAAATCCGGATCGAAACGTCATCTTGTGTTATATTGATTTGTATTTTTATTATTTTTTGTCAATATATGGTCTGAGAAAAATTGGTCGACAATTTTATTTACTCAAAAATTAAATATTTATCCTTATTTTACCACTCACAGCGTTAAAATAAATAAAAAAAAAAACGTAAGTAAGTATATTAATATACTCAAAAATATATTTTTTTTTCTTTTGGCATTGGAATCACAGGTTCGTTGTCTAGGCACAGTTGAATGAATAACTGAGGTCATAAGGACGGTTGAGACACCGTAAATAATAAGAACGATTTTAATATTATGTTTATTATTTATTCTTCAGTTAAAAGTAGGTAGACTGTCGATGTACATTGATAATTCATTCAACTCTGAGATAAATGTTTATTTAAAGAACTCAACCTTGACCTTTTCATTTGATTTCTTGTTAAGTTACACCATTTTTCTAATTATATGTACCTAAGCAATTACAAAAAATTACAATACTTATTGGATATGCAAGACTTATTTATCTGCGACGGGTTATCAAAATATTAAAAGTTAATTCGACCAAACAATGAAAAACATTTCTGTTGGTGTAATCAGTATTAAAAGATACATAAGCAGATTCACACGGTGATGGACACATACATTTAAGGTAATTTTCTAGTTATAGGAAGGAAAATATATCAATCCCCAATCTAATGAAAATAAAGAGCACTTACAATGTAAATTGTCACTTCAATGCACTGTGAAATTTAAGAACCAGAAACCAATTTGATAATTTGTTAATTAATCCTCGAGTTTTACACAACTATGAACTATGTGACACTCAGACGTTATGCAATCTCTAGGAAGATTATATAATTTTTTAATAGAACTTGCACTAGCCTGTCTAGTGAAAAATGTCTTTTTTAATGTTTATTATTTTATTTATGTTGAGAAAATAAAATAAAACTGAAGATGGATGAAGAAAATAGCGGTATGTGATAATTCTATAAAAAATTAAGCTTGGACCCAACATTGACGATCATTTTCGTAATTAGTAAATTATAAATATTTTACAAACCATTTAATTGTTGTTGAACAGACATGGATTTGTCACGTTCTATCAAACAGTTTCAAAGTGAACGTCTGAGGTCCGCCGAAAGATGTATGGAGCCGATATTGCAAAGAAGTTACCGAGAAGAACAGCACGTCATGTCTTCGGAGAGTTTATCTGTGAGTGTTTTTAAAAGGCTTCGAGTTAATGTTCTTTAGTGAAAAATCCGTTGAAATTATTTGCTGGATTATTTTAGGTAGGCGAAATAATCGAAACTCCGGAGCCGGGTCATTTAAGTATATCGGCCATACTCAATTATTGCAAATTTAAAATTTTGAGACCTTATTTAAGGTTGCTAGCCGTGATGGGACTTCGATCGTGGTCCGAAGACTGGTGCAGTTGTTGTGCATTTTTAGGATACGTGTACACACTTCAGGTAACTTGAATAAAATGAGTCTACGGAATAATAATTGAATCGTAACACAACAGCGTCGGTTTGAGTAGCCAATATTTCGCAAGTAATAGATAGATAAATAATTAATCAATATCAGATAGACGTTCGGCGAAGACTATACATGTTTTTGTAGGTAATAATATTCATGGTTATTGGTTACGTGCTTCAATACATGGCTTGCTTCAGACGAGATCGAGGTTTCTAC
Source organism: Xanthostigma xanthostigma (assembly GCA_963575645.1). Classification (NCBI taxonomy): domain Eukaryota; kingdom Metazoa; phylum Arthropoda; class Insecta; order Raphidioptera; family Raphidiidae; genus Xanthostigma; species Xanthostigma xanthostigma. The sequence goes on from OY754468.1 coordinate 24,483,155, forward strand.
TATAAATTCGTGCCGACCGTAAACAAGAATTATATTGACGAGAGGCAAACTTATGAGCAAATCTGTTACGGAAGTATATTGTTCAGTTACATTGTGCCTAGTGTGTTGCATCTTTGTGCTTATCTTTATGCTCTGTACTTATTTCAAATATCACGCAAGGAGCAGCTTCAAAGTTTAATTGAACGGGTATGATCACACATATATTATCAACAATATTTACTATTTAATTAACCCGTTCAGTGTATCCCGCATACATGCTTACAACAATCAGCAGTCCTGCTTATTTCCGATTTTCTAAAATATTATTTTCAAGTGTTATAATTTAGCGTATAAGAATTCCAACAGTCAGAACGTTACAAGGTACACTCGCTTTCGATTATGTGCTAAATTTGACTGCATATATGTATACGTATAGTGTACGCATGCGCACTAAAGGTTTTGTATTTTAATTTAAGGTTTTTCTGTTGTCATCAACTCCGTCTGAAGGTACAAAGAAACAACGTAGATTATTGCACACACTATGGCTTTTTGTTGCCCTAAGCATTTTGTGGATGATTTTTTCATTAATAGTATTTTTTTTAATGATGGCTGAAGGAACAATTGTTTTTCAATGGATTGAAAGCAGGTTGTTAAAAAAGAAAGTCAGCAACACAGAAACTACGCGTTGAATTTGACCATCAATTAAATTTTTAGTCCTCAAGAAATTTTGATGTCTACAAAAGTGCTATTAACGATATCGACGCTTTGGCACGACATGGTCCAAGCAACAATCGTAACGAGTTATTGTTTGCAGGCGCAACTTCTTATGTCGCATTTGCATTTCCTAAAAGCAAGACTGGTCCAGCGCACTATATCTCCGCTTAACTGGATGAGGGTTTGTACATTTTCTTTTATGTACAAATAAAAGCATATTTTTTGTCGAAATATCATTTCAGTTTTGTTTTAAAAACCGTAACGGTATGACGATCAAAACAGCTCTTAGATTGGAAGTTTTTTCAGGAAATTTCAGAGTTTCGAAAATTACTACGTTACTTAAATAACGATTTAGGGCCGGCAGTGTGCTTTTTTACAATCATAAACGTTTCATGGGCCAGTTCCGGAATCATATGGTTGCTGAACTATGACTCGATAGATAAAGACACACTGCCGGTCGTAGGAGTGAGTTCTTTAAATGTACTATTGTGGCTTATCGTTTCTATCGCACCTTTTATACAAGTAAGTTATCTACCGTTAAATTTTGAGTAGTCTTAAACGGTTCTGATTTAATTAAAATTGTTATTTTAAGGCAGCTCGATTGACATCGGCCTGTACCATGATGCAAGGCGTCGGCCATGACATTCGTACCCGGCCCTTCGCGTATCAAGACATGCCAAACAATGAACTCGACACGATTCTCCTCTATTCTTCAAGTTTAAGAATGAGCGCTAAACTGTGCCGTGTTCCGATTAGAGCCAGGTTTCTTTGTTTGTTAATTACGGTCGGAGTAATTATTATTTTAACACTAGGCCAATGCCATTTCCTGCAAAATTCTTAACCGATTGCGGTTGTGGAATGATATTTGTTCTAAGCAAAATTTGTCAACGTATGTAACGCCACTTTTGTTCATTCGTCATTGTTATAAACATCGAGTTAATTTATTGTTCACATAATATTGAATAATAATAATATTATACTATTTTTATTTTTGTTGAAGTTTTTGTCAATAAACACATTATATATTTTTTTACTACTTTTCATTATGAAGTTGAAAGTAAAATAGCTTTTAATATTTTTTAAACGCCTGACTGAAAAAGAGATATGTTACTGGCATCGTAGCTTTTCAATAGTTGAACCAATTTTGATGCGGTTTTCTTTATACGAAGGCTATAAGATGCAAGGGAGAATTGAGAAATCACTTAGCCATAATAAAAATAAATACCACACTGACTTTTTCTCTGGACTGCATCGACTGCGAATTTTCATTTGCCAGTAAACGACCCTTTCTGGATTTTTCTAGAGACAAATGCATGACACATAAATTCATGAGACAATACACTTCCTTTTACTATTATTTCATTTTAGAAAATATCTCATATTTTTCAAAATTAACAATCTTATAGAAAACGGTACGGCTGAATTTCAAAAAGGCTTGTCCGCCAGTCTGATCTGGGATTGGCAGAGTGCGTGATTATAGTTCACTCAGCTGGATGTATATAATGGGCAGTTGTATCATTTTTTAAAATAAAAATTAATGACCTTACTGGGAACACTTTTTTTTCGCTTCAGAAATGCCGGATAAAAAAAAAACATTGGTTGTCTGTAAAGTCGGTTTACGGACGATAGTTTTACGTGATAACGTCATAAAGAAACATTGACGAACTCTCTGACGTCACGCGAGAAGAGAGAGAAATGCGTACAAGCCGACGCTTGGGCCGGTCGTGCCTCTCTATCGCTTATACCGCGCTCTCGCTTGCACGCTCAGGCTCAGGCGGAACGTGACACTTTTTCGTGCGTGAAGCCGGTGTTCCATCAATTTATAAGACGTTATCACGTCAAAAACAAAGATTACCTCATAAAATATTTCTGTCTTGTCTAAAATATTACTAGTTTGGAAAACAAAAATAAAAGATAACGACAGTATTTTGATAAAATACACACACGATTTAGGGACAAAAAAATTACGCTTATACATCAGAAATATGTATTTTTTATTTTTAGTAAACAGATAACAAGATTGGTACTAATAGGGTAAAATATTATCTGGCAAAGGTCATTTTCAAGATAATCTGAAAGACCCAGAGCTGCAAGAAACTGTTAATCATGTGAACCAGACACGAACTGCTCAACTGAACAGATATCAACTTATTTGCACAGAGCTGTCAACAAATTATATGTCACAGTTCCAAGGATCAGTGATACTGCTTAGGCTTGACCAGAGAATAGACATTGACCTTACTAGTGTCTGTATTAGTGTGTAAACGGTAGTACAAATACAAACTATAATTAATAATCCAAAAACACATTAAACGAAATGCTTATACTGTTGTTCATTGACAGTAAACATTAAATTCGTATGATATAAAATTTCGTGCGTACATTTGAAATAATTAGTTATTACTTTAATAAAATTTGTCTATCAATTTTAAGCGAAAAGAAATATTTCGCATGTTAGACAACACGACAGAATAGAAAAAGCTTACCTTTTCAGTCCCACAGGTTTCATTGATTCATTACAAAAAAAAATATCATTGTATTTTCCTCCGTACTACCATGTACACACTGCATATTCAGCACTTGAAATTTATGTACTTTTCCGTACATAAAAACTAAAACGATATGAGTTTTTTGGGAATTTTGAAAATAAGAAGCCCTTAATATATTAAAAAAAAACATTTTAATTAAAAATATAATGTTCTAGATACACATTAAAAATATGAGAAACACAAAAAAATGAAATGATTCAATGAATTTACAGTAAAATGTTTTAATGATGATTAACGATGATATAATTCAGACAGCATTTCATAAAAATCTTATCACTTAATTATTCAGTCGGGGAAAAGTAATTAAAATACCTATATCATCTATACATAATAAATAACTAATATCACTATATTAAAAATACTTTAAAATTGTACCATCGCAACATCAAAATTAAACTATTTAACTATAGCGTCGAATATGAAATTATATTGCTACTGACAAAAAGAAATATTATTGGCACGCAATTACATGTTTAATAAATAATCATATGCGAATGGCAAAAAAACAATTACAGGTGACCATCGAGAAAATTATAGTTTTTGATGTTTTTACATGAAAGAAATGAAAGTTTTACGCCGTTAGACTTAGAACTTTCGTTTTGAACTTTCTAGCATGCGTTTAAGACTAAACGACGACAATGCAACTCCCAAACTCGCCATCAACAATGCAGTCGGTATTAACAATTTTTCAGAGAGATTGTATGCCGGAACAGAACTCTGCAAGAATAAAACGCGGAATGTTATTGATATAAAAAAGTCAATGCATTTTTCAATTATAATAATTTAATAAATTATAATTTTGTATATCGATGGACATAAAGCTCTTCAATGGGATGACCAATTTTGAGGCTTTTTTTCTTTATATGACACAATATTTTTGCGGGAAGGATATAAAAAAACTAAACTGATGAAACACAAAAAAAAAACTATTGTATTGCGATTCAAATATATGTAGTCTAAAAAAATTGGTCGATAATTTTATTTATTTAATAAAATAAAAATAAAGTTAAATAAAAATAGACTCGTACCTTCCTATTTAGAGCAGAGTGTGAGGCTAAAGTCAAATCTAAAATGGTACGAGAAAGATTATTTTTATCTTTTTGGAGGAAAACTTCATCGGAGGGTCTTAATTATCCAACTTTAAACTTGAAATGGGGAATATTTGTATTTATAAAAATATGGGTAATTTGGTCAAATTGCATTTCTGCGTAAAGAAAGAACACAACACGTGCTTATTCGCTAAATAATAATAAATATAGATAGGTACTTACCCGTGGTGAATAGTGTAGACGCATTGCGTACAAGGATGCTCTTGACAATTTCATTTTCCAGTATAAATTTCCTTAAAATCAAAAACACAGAAACTTAAAAAATAATCCTTATATCAACCACACTACATCTAAATAACTAAATCATAATTAGTGAAAAACTAAACAGTTCTGCAGAAATTAATTTAATGATCGAGTATATAAACACACTGAAGTTAAAAAACATGTAATCTGGCGTTAATAAAAACAAATAATAATAAAATCGCATGTGATATTATTTATTCACGCTCACTATAAATGTCATTAAAAAAAAATTAAATGTAAACTTTGGTCTCATACGTCCAGACTACGGACATTTTTTTCTTCTTTTGGACATGAATAATAACCTAGCTGGACGGGTCAATGAAAAACTTACGTAAGTAGATAAAATTTTACGCACCGCTCAAACAAATGTTTATTATCAAAATAATAAACTTTGCACTACATTTAATAATAAAAAGTTGATAAGTACTTACCTATTAACCCACGCTTCTGTTCAAGACCGGAAAATTAATCTAAGGACTTGAAGAGTAGAAAGTACTAGTATTATTGGTATTATTTTGTCTCTGGTTACTAGCTTTGACTGACTTGACCAACCAAGACCCTGCTAACTTGCTATTTGCTAGACCAAAGCCTATAAGATAATTATTTATACACTGTACAGGGCTGGCACAAGGAGTGTATATAATTCAAAAAATTAGACAGACTGTTCTGCCAAAAAGTTATACAGTAACATTAATAATTTTACATAAATACCTATTATAAGTAATTTGCAATTTTGATTACCTAAACAGAATTAATTTTAAGGCCTTTTCTCTTGGTAACAATAATTCTAAAAATGGGTTTGGCTGCTTCCCTTTGAGACTAGGAATTAGAAATCGGGTTTCTTAATGAACGGGCCATGAAAGGAATCTAACTAAAAGACTCGGTGACACGATAGAAGATAAACATTCTTACTCGCCCGCACACTTATTAGGCAATTCAGTCCCGTGTTCTTGTTATTTTGCACCGTTAAATCTCCATCGCATATCCGTTTGAAATCACTGCGACTAAAAAAATAAATTCGTGAACTGTTTTACTTCAATAGTGCAATCTTTTGTGACTTTGTCTTACATTAACAGTTAACACTGCAAGTGATGAACCTAAAGTCGGACCATCTTAGATATTTGTTTGGGATTTGCTCAAGAGTTATTCTTGGCATATTATATATTAAATTGTTGGAATAAAAATAGATTGCATTTCTATATTACTTTCAGCGTTGCCAGTTTTTTTTTTGCCAAGTCGGGATTTTGGAACTCTTTGAGTGAAAACAGCGGGATTCTTTCGTTGAAAGCGGAACATAGTAAAAAAACGTATATATAATCTTTTTATATATTATCTTTTTATTTGAATTAAAATTACGTTTACGTGACAATAGATAGCAAAAACAGCCATAGAAAATGTATTTTAATAGAAATATAATATTTTAATCAGATTTACCCTATCGTTAAATAGTTGAGTCTTGTCTTCAGAATAAAAATTAAAAAAAAAACAGAAATCAAAATCAAAAAAGTTTTATTCATTAGAAAAATATGGCGTTTCAAACAATAGTCTGTGGAGTGAGTGTTACAAATTGCAACTTACAATAAGAGAATAATTATTTATAAGAATTACTTATTCATGATATTTCTGTGAAGATTTAACTTCTTTTAAAGTTATCCCCGAAAAGCGGGACTGAGCCTGTCCCGCGCGGGACATTTAATTTCGATTTAAAAATCGGGACGTCTGGCAACGCTGATTACTTTGTTGATTGCATCTAAATGGCACATTTTTTTGGCATAAACGAAATTTTTAAATGTAAATAGCAAACTTATATAAAAATTTAAAAAAATATGTCCGGAATTTTCTTTACGAAATTGAATTTATTTTTGTTATAGAAGTAATACCGTCTAAAATTTCGCGACAACAAAATTCATTATTCCTGCATTTAGTATGGATAATATAATGGATATAATTAAATTTTATTTTTTGGTATGTATTTATTTATCTTTTTATTTATGTGGGTAATTTGTCATGCTACGGTTATTGTGCAATGTGAAACGAGGAGTTAACTTTGGGTAAACAATTTATGACACATTATACAGTACCTACCTATAAGTACAACTAGACAAAAAATAAGTGACATTAATTTTCGATTTAACAGACAAAAATGACAGTTCTGTAGGTTACTTTTACTATGAAATACGAAATGTTTAGTCATAACTTATAGAGTATATTTTACAAAATTTACAATATTTTACATTACTTTGCCTACATAATGTACAACTAAATATATTCAAGCACATCTACAACAGGTATGCTTGTTCCCTAGCAATTCACATTTGTATTTTATGAATGCTATTTCATTGTTGTTAATAATTGTTGAGTATTTATTAGTCCTTACTCCTTAGATTTATATATAGCATTGTTATGGACAATCTTTCGCTGTTTGCAAAATGTTGTAGACTTGTACTCCAAGCAGAGCGCATAATACGTGTATGAAAATTGTTAAAATTAAAAAAAAAAAATAGACAACATTTTTGGCTTTTTATATCAAAAAATTAAAAAATACTATTTTATTTTTGAAGAAACGAAAAATAGAATATTTTACATGCAATTAAGTATTATGTATCTGTTGGTTTTATAAATTTCATTTTTTTCCTTTTTTGCTGTTCGTCTGATCGTGACTCTCGACTTCTTTTCGTTTCAAACTTTTTACCCATGGTTGAGACTAAACCATTGTAACTTTTAGCCATTTCTAAATCAGAAACTTCAGTTTCTTTTTTCTTTTCATTTTCTTCAAGACCTTTGGTCTTCTTTTCCTGCATTAATTTTTCTATTTCCGGATTCATGCCCAAGAACGACAATCGCCCATCAATCAAATCTTGACAAGGTACAATACTTTTTTGGATTATATATTGACTTGTTCCTTTTAACATTTGCTCTGTTATTTCGTTTGCATACATATTTCTACCTTCTTCTGCTTCTTTTTCTTTTTCAATTCTATCCTTACTTCTCTTCATAAATTTCATTTCTAGAGTCAATTTTGTTAGTTGTGTTTTCATTGGCCCTCGCTGCATTTTTGCTGTTATTTTGCGATTTACTTAAACAAATCCTATTAAACAATTTAGATATTTATACAAGCTTATCCCTTCATACAAATAAAATAAAGTACACTTTTAAGTTTTCATCCGTATAAGATGTAATAAAAGTATTAGGTATTTATTTTTCACGTGGAAATGTCACTGGAAATCACGTACTTACGTATCCTATTGGAAATTGATTTTAAGGTTAACTTACGAATGTCACTTTTACCACTGTTTGTAGATTTGTTTCCACATGGTTTCTACCCTGTTTTCACCATATGACATGATAGGTGGATAGCATTGAGCTTGGATAGTGAAAAAATAAAAACCACTAAGCATTTGCACCTCCTAGGGCGTTGTGGCAGTCAACTATAGTTTGACAGATAAGATAACCTCAACCTGTTTCAGACAGATCATGTAAAAGTTAAATTGACTTTTTAGAAATTGTTTTTTTTATAATTTATTTATTCCGTCCATCTTTCTTGTAGTAAATTTAGTGATGTTGTGTCAATTATGAAAACAATGAACAATAGTTTGACTAAGGTTTGAACGTTGTTTTACATGTATTAAAAAAATATTATAAAGTACATTTATATGTTTTCTATCATTGCAGGGCAATATTGAAAGTAGTGGTTCAAATTCTGGGGGTGGCGAATCCAGTGGAGAATTCAGAAGACAAGGTTCCTTACGCAGAGTTATACCGCCAGACCCAAATAAGCAACCCAATATGATTGTTCATGATATGGAAAAAGATAAATTGTACAAAATATTTCATCAGGAATATATTATTTTGGCAGAGTAGTATGTATCGCAAATCACAATAAGCTTGAAATTTGATAGAAAATGTTTTTGGTAAATTCATATACAGAAGCAAGTATTTTTTTAAAATATAAATACAGTACTAGAATGCCTATAATAAGATTATTATGTGCAGTGGCGTAACTATAACGTTTGAGGCCCGTGGCAAATTCATCGGATGGGGCCCTCCCTCAATATAAAGATGCTCAACCAACGTTATAAATTGCTTTGTTTAATTTGTGTATAAGTCCTTTAGTAGGTAACTAAAATTAATTGAATACAAAACTAATCAATTTTACTAAATGTTATAATAATAAATGTTCGGATCCTCCTGTGTTCACGAACTTCTCGGGCCGGCGGCCCTTGGTATTTTTCCCGCCCTGCCACCCCATAAAGCCACTGATTATGTGTCGTAATGTATGGAAAGCATGTTAATTTAGGATGTCTATTTTAAACAATTACGAATATTTTCAATTTTGGTCACCGTTTTGAAATAATTTATACCGCTGCTGTTAAAATTAGGTTTTATATTTTCCACTAACACTCAATAGATTAATCAACAATATTAATTTGTAAATTTTTTGTAGTAAAATGCTTCAAAGTGAGACTTTAAAAGGCGTTTATGTGATCCCATCGTTTGAGAGCTCATTTTGTAAGTACAACGCGTTCTAAATATTGTGGATATACTATCATGTAACATAAAATAATCTGTTTCAATGCAATTTTTAGTATGGTTTGGTGTATTTTTCGCTAGAATCGGACTGTATGAAAATGGTATATTTAGATTTCAAATTATTTTACCGGAAAATTTTCCCGATTCAAGCCCTGTAAGTACCGAGCACATTAAATATTAAAATTGACGTTTCTGTTTTGAATAAAATTTTTTTTCGCAGCGTGTTGAATTCAAAACCGAAGTGTTTCATCCTTCAGTTGATAATGTAACAGGAGAGCTCAATTTAAGAGGTGGCTTTCCTCAGTGGCGCAAAGGAGAATGTCACATCTGGCAGATATTGAAGTACATTCCATATATATTTAACAACTTAGACGATTCGGTTAATCATACGTTAAATCAAGAAGCCGCCCACTTATATAAAATGAATCGGACAGTGTTTGAGGAAAGGGTACAAGAATGTGTCGAGAGTAGCTGTGAACATTTGTACGACATGCCTGACGTAGACGATAAACATTATATTACCTTCAGTCATTATGTATCTGAAATACACGATCCAGTTCGTCTATCAATATTGGAATCCAAAAAAGATGAGAACGGTCGCATTTTAGGTCATTCTTGGGTAGAACCAGGCACTTTTAAACCATTTAGTAAAGCGAGATCACCCGACTCCGATCCATGATAAATTCTATTATATTTTATAACGTCCTATTCAGTATTTAAACTGTAAAATATTTTTTTATGTAGTGAAATTTGTTTTTTTCTGTTAATTTTTTTCCAAAAAAGAATAATATTCTGTCGGGTTGTTATACCTAAATATTTTTTAACGAGGTTTGGTTTATTATTTAATTGTAAAAAATAACTAATAGCATTGGCTAACGTTTATCTATGCTAATAGAATAATTTGTTATAGGATTATGTGATGTATTGTTTTATCAGGTTCCAATTGTTCTTAATTTTTTTTATTTAGAAACAATATTTTTTACGACGAACTTACATTTGAAGTTATCTATTAATTATAAAAACCCTTTATTTTTATATAAAACTTCGTCAAACTACCGATACAAGTTTTGACAAATTTAAATTAATTTAAGCATTGTAAATTAGTAGAAGAAATTCTTCAAAAACTAAATTTCTTGTACTAATTTGTATACATTAGAATCACACAATTCTCTCCTCTGAGAACAAAAAAAAAACTATATGTTATATATTATGCAATTAAAAATTGGTGATTCTTTTGTAATTCATCAAATTAACGCCATGAACACTTGCCTTAATAAAAAAATAATAAAGTCTTAATGAAAACACCAACAATCAGTATACTTAAGCTTTTTGCCAGTTTTAACGATTTGCTCAAAGCACTTGTCGGGCTGAGGTCAGACCATTCCGATTTGGTTTCCCGTTCAAAACTTGACACTGCTTTTCGTACTTTACTAGTGAACTATTTTTATATAAGTAAAGAGTATTTTTATTTATTTTGATAGATAATGGTGCGAGGATTTATTAAAATAAGATTTCAATTTTTGTTATCAGTAAAACCAATGGTACATTGGATTGTTACTTTTGTTTTTATGTCAACAACAAAAAAATATTCTTTATTTTAACGATAATAAAAATGTGTATAATTCTTATAATATAATAATAAATGATTTATCATTGTTAACAATTTCAATAAATATTTTACAACACAATATAAAACTATTCATCTGAGTTTTTTATATATTTGAGGCAATTTTTATACCAATTTGTATCCAGATCATGTTCTTTATTATTCCATATAAATCTAGTTGGAGGATTTTGTTCTCCGGCATCGAATAAAAAATGTTTGCTGAACTCGATTGCCAATTTCGATTGTATCAAACCTATACCACCGACTTTTTCTGGAGCTGGATGATATAATCTTCCTGTTTTTGGAGACATGTATATTTTTTCTGGGATAAATTTCAAAGTGAGTAAATCACCAGCGTGGCAATACGACAAATTATTTTCATAACTATGCGTATTTTGCATTACGTGTGTGAAAACGAATGGTAAATCGTCGCATCTTATAAAATTTCTTTCTCGACCACAAACCGACAAGAATGGAAAGCTTTCTTTGTAACGGCTAGTGTTGTTAAATTTTGTTCTTGTGAAGAAAAAATGCAAAAATTTCTTATCTTTGAAACATGATGTAAAATTTTTCATTCGTGCGTCGTCCAGAAATAACTTAAAATAGAAAATAGATAAAATTATACATGAAAAAATGTTCATATACAAATTATATCATACTGTTTGCAAACTGTTGGTTACTGCTGATAAAGTAGTGCTTATGAATCATGGAAAAATTAAATTAATAAATCAAAACAAGAGTTGGAAATTACCATTCCTTGATGATCTATAAAATAAAAGTATTCTCTCACGTTTGGTTCCGGCTCTTGACCTTGTACATATGAAATTAAACATTTTTGAGTAATATAATATGACGGGACACTTTTGGCGTAACCTATTTTGCGTAAAATTAACATGGTTATGTTTTGCTTGTTAATCACGAACTATCAAACTGTTTAACTAATATACATTTGAACGTATGTTTGTTAGGAAAAATTTAAATCTTAGACATTTGTCGTCGATACACGGAATGTCTAAACAAAAAAAAGGAAAGAAAAAAACGTCAGCTGTAACTCAAATTGAAAATACCGATACAGGGCCAATATATGTGGATAAATCTAATAATGTAATCATGCAAATTTTGGCAAAACCAGGTGCAAAACAAAATTGCATTACTGATATTTCAACTGAAGGTGTTGGAGTGCAAATTAATGCCCCGCCCTCCGAGGGAGAAGCGAATGCGGAACTTGTGAAATACATAACTTCAGTTCTTGGACTCAGGAAAAGTGAAGTATCATTTGAAAGAGGTTTCAAGTCCAGACAAAAAACGTTAAAAATTTCCGGGTGTTTAAGTGTAGATGATATTAAAGATAAATTGAGTAGGGAAATGAATACGTAAATTGTGAATTTATAAGTTAGCGTAAAATAATTATAATATATTAATATCAGTTTTGTTTCACTGGTATACAAATCAAAAATACAAATGTAGTCGTCTTAAAGCGAAGAATAAAAAAAATACATAAAAGCTTATGTAACTTTGTTCAAATTTGAATCTACATAATATAATTATTATTTTTAATTTTATATTTTTTCTCATTTCTGTATATTTATCGAATTGTTTAGAAACACTGCATTTTGAAGGAGGATGATATATGTATGATGCTGATTAGGAAAGAAGGACAAGAGGCATACTGTCTCTGACCATGGACATTCCTATATCCATGTCTCTGACATGTAATGTGTGGTTAACGCCAACGGGAGTAGCTCTATGGATCGACAAAAAAGTCGGGTCTACTACCATTATAAATAAATACAATCTGGCAGTTTTCCTGGCGTTTGCGTGTATGTGATAGTACCTAATTGTACCTACTGACGCGTGGAATTGTCAAATTTGACATTTGACGAGTAACGTTTAGAATTTTTGCAAATTGAAATTTGAACAAGACGTGAGCAAATACAATTTTAGCAATGGCTAAAAATACTTCGAGTTCTGCGTTCAGAAAAATCGACGTAGATCAGTATTGTGAAGATAATTTTAAAGAGGATGACGCTGATCAAGGGGGATTTTTAGGGCCGGATGAAGGCGAAATTATAAATTTGCTGAATCAATATCCTTTTTAAACGCTTTATATTAGTTTGGGTTGTAACTATGTATGTATGTCCGTAACGGAATCTTTGAGCATAATTTTCACCAATTTACCGAAGTCTGATTAATTTGAAACTTTGCATACGTATCAAGGACCGATGACAATGCAATAATTTGATAACAGTTTCCCATTATCCTTATTAGGACCCCCAGGATTAATAAATTCTTTTATAGATCCTCTGTAGTAAACGCTTTATTTTCACCAATTTCCCGAAGTCTGATTAATTTGAAACTTTGCATACGTATCAAGGACCGATGACAATGCAATAATTTGATAACAGTTTCCCATTATCCTTATTATTAAACGCTTTATATTAGTTTGGGTTGTAACTATGTATGTATGTCCGTAACGGAATCTTTGAGCATAATTTTCACCAATTTACCGAAGTCTGATTAATTTGAAACTTTGCATACGTATCAAGGACCGATGACAATGCAATAATTTGATAACAGTTTCCCATTATCCTTATTAGGACCCCCAGGATTAATAAATTCTTTTATAGATCCTCACTAAAAAGTGAAAAATAAAATATAGTTTAAAAAAAACTAAAAAACACGCTTTATATCGGACTAAAAAGTAAAAAATAATTGTTTTAAAATAAGCTTAAAAAGCGTTGGGCGCTCGATGTACGAAAATGTGGAACAAAGCGCCCCACGCTTTTTAAGCTTATTTTAAAACAATTATTTTTTACTTTTTAGTCCGATATAAAGCGTGTTTTTTAGTTTTTTTTAAACTATATTTTTTATAACAGTATTTTTAATTATGATTTATCATGTTTTTTATAAAACTGAATTGAAAATTTTTCTTAACAATGCGAACAGGCCGCCATGTAGAGGCATTAAGAACGGTTCTTAGTTGTGCACCGTTGGGGTGTAAAAATCCAGTAGTCAGGGTAATCAATAATTATTCGGGCAAAATTTTACTGAATTAACGCTTCCGATTTTGGCATTTCGGGGACTTTCTTATAGCAGGATGGTGTCGATGCGATGGCGTTTTTTTTTTGCACAGTGAAAAGGGGAGGACGTTTCGGGGGAATTCCTTAAAAATAACGCGGTGATTTTTGCGTTTTAAAATTCGTCAAAGTCGGAAGCGTTAATTCAGTAAACTGTTACCATTATTCGTGTAACACGAAATGTTATTGTTGCAAACCTATGTGGCGTTCTAAAAAAAAAATTAATTTCAGGATAATGCGTTGAATATAACACTCAAAGTGATGCTGTCTATAAAAGCTTCGCAAATAGAAGACGCTGTAGCTGCACTTGACTATGGATTGGTAGACGTCTTAATGAAGTACGTATATCGAGGCTTTGAAAATCCGTCGGAAGGCAGCAGCGGTCATCTTTTGCTGTGGCACGAAAAAGCCTTCAACGTTGGTGGAGTTGGAAGTATTGTGCGAGTCCTGACAGACTCGAAGCGCGTTTAGGTTATTTCTAATATGTTTATCATTCACACATTACTGTATCCATTATAATATGAAAATGAAGATCTAATAAATCCTTAAATCTAGTTTTTAAATAACCTATATCTAATCTGCATTGACCTGTCTGAAAGTATTTTTGACGTGATAACGTCTTATAAATTGATGAAACACCGGCTGCATGCACGGAAAAGTGTAACGTTCTGAAATGTGTATTATTAAATATGATATTCGAGCGGAATACGTTATCACGTAAAACTATCGTCCGTAAACCGACTTTACAGACAACCAATTTTTTTTTATAAGTTCTCTAACACGAGGTAAGTCTTAATTACGATAGCAAGGTAATATTTGAGCTAATATGGTAAGCTCAATTTAAAATAGCCACATTGAGTTCAGTTTGAATTTCAAAAATATCGGTAAGTGTATTATTTTTATGTTAATAATTCAGAGTTCTATCATTTTTCACTGATTATTGAAGTAATGGTAGTAAAAAATTTTACCAAGTATTATTACAGAATAATATTGTAGAATAAATAGGAATCAATATATTATTGCGCACTACTGAATTTTTTCAGTGTTTACAGTTAAATTCTGATTTGGATTTAATTGCAAATACTGAAAAAAATCGGAATTCCGAAATTAATTCAAAACGAAGTCGTGGATAAAAAACAACACTTGAAGCTATGTGCACGGAGGCGGAGTTACAAATTTTTCGATGCGAGCGTTTGTGGTTCAAATTCAAATTCAAATATTCCGTATGTCTGTGAGCAATGTGTATTGAAAGTGAAAATAGTTATAATTTCATGAAGTTTTTTAATTACAATGAAAGCATAGGAAAACTAAGCGATCTGGAAATGCTTGTTGTGTTCCGGGCTGTTGCGCTGATGGCGATTTAAGTAAAATAAAGACCATTGGCGCCCTGATTAGACGTTCCGCTGTCAGTGTAAACAAATTAACATCAGTTTTCCTTATTACATTTTTTTTTTACACATTACGGCCAACTAAAATTTTTGACTTATCACCTTAGAAACATGCCGCTATGCCTATTTCCATAAAAAGTTAGTTCAATAATTCTCTATTACCCACTAACAGCGCTAAAATAGGCTTCGTGCACACAGACAGCCTATAGCCATTGTTCTTTTCCTGGATCGCTGTCATATCTTTTCAAAAGTAGGTTTATGGAAGTAGACACCAGAGAACATACACACTTGTAGACACGTTGAACTCAAAAAGTCACACAAAGGACAAAAGTCGTTAATCTCTTCTAGTGTAGAAACTATGCATGTTTTTATTTTTCACAGATTAACGCCCATAGCTCCTAAACAAAAAGTGGCACTGTTAGATCAGTACAGTTAGCCCAAAATCAAGTGAAAAAGGACAAAATTAATAACAGAAAATTAATGATGAGGAAGGGAAGAAACTGCCGTCAGAAATACAGAAACCAAAAATTCAAATGCGTAAAAGGCCGGAGGGCTGTGGGGGGCGCGTTTTAGGGGTCAAACGCGGTTTTTCGTTATTTCCGGCGAAAGTTGACCTCCAATCGAAAAATGTTGTATAGCAATGTTGTAGGTATTAAAAGGATCTACAACTTTTATGAATATAGTTTTTTCACATAACCTTAAAGATTCGTGGAAATATCGAAAAAACCGTGTTTTTCGTTTATAATTTTTTTCTCTTGCAAAAATGATTTTTCATTCAGGAGACTTACCTTTCTATGTCCTTAATAAGCTGTAATTTTTTAGAATAAATAAAATTAATTTAATGCCAAATTTGAACAGTATGTTCAAATTTGGCAATTATATATGAAAATGTACAGTTAAAATCATTAATAAAAGGGGAATTTAATGTTACATTAACAAATGTAATACACCATCTGAAAGTAGACATTTGAACGAAGAAAATCCCATACTACGATTTTTGAAAATCTGAAATTTTTACATTACTTTTTTAAAAAACCGCGTTTGACCCCTAAAACGCGCCCCCCACAGCCCTCCGGCCTTTTACGCATTTGAATTTTTGGTTTCTGTATTTCTGACGGTAGTTCATTCCTCATCATTCGTTTTCTGTTATTAATTTTGTCCTTGTCAAAAGCTAACTTCACTGGTCTAAGTTGTTTTATTGACTTTTTTAATTGGGTGACTCGTTTTCAATAAGTGTGCGTAATTTGAAAAAGAATAATCGGTGCGATTTTCCATTAAGAAGTGCACGATGTATCTATTCAGTACTTTTTCACTTTTCTCGGAAATTAGAAATAGGCGTATTTTGATTACTATAACTAGTTGTTACAAATTTAGATGCAAAATTCATATTATCTATGCCTGTAAGTATTGTAGCTAATCAATTTATGTAAAAAAGAATTTAAATAGCTTGTTAACATCGTCAGCATCTAAGAGGAAACTTTTCTATGGAGAAAACACTGGATTGTAGTTTCCAATTGGGACGGATGAAGCCGAGCTTGGATATCGGACCTGTCGGTTTGTGTCGTCTATAATCTACATCTATTCCATCTAATATTACAATAAGGTAATGGCGGTAATGGCAAAATAGTTCCTAAACTTAATTTTAACAACGTGTGGTGCGAGCAACCATATATACATTACTGTACGTTTTGCTTGCCTCGTGACAAGAAAAGTAAAAACAATGCATTGACGTGTATTTAATATTTTCTGCATCAATTGCAGTTGTCAGATTTTTTAAGTAAAACTTATTTTAGCACGGTGGAATGAATTTGTTTCTTCAGAAGTTCAGATTGTAACGGTTGCAACATACGTTTGGCATATATATACTAGTTTAAACACGGAAGGTAAAAATCAAGCTGCTTTTATGACGTCGTGGTATGTACAGCTTTTGCCACGTAAACTAAAGGTCTTGGTTCGAGCCACCTCCTATTTATATTTTTTTCCAATTTCACCTTTTTAACTCCACAAATGGAGTAGTGCTTATTTAAGTAAAAATTTATAATATTTTTTTCATAAATGACGCATTAATTAAATAATTAAGTAATAGTATATTACACCACAAGGGCCGAAAGTATGATACCTTGCCCTGCGGGCCAAGATGCCTGAGGCGAAGCCGAAGGTATCATGGCGTGAAGGGCAAGGTATCACATTTTCAGCCGGTGTGCTGTATACTATTTTTTTTACCTCGGTCGTAGGCACGTTTACTAAATACATTACTTAATTAATTACATAAAACATAGATAAATTCCAAGCAAGAAGCTTTGAGGTTATACGTAATAACACGAATGATAGCTGTTCGCGACTATTAGCTAAAATGTAATAGGGTTGCTATGGAAACGACATCTAAATAACAGTTGATTGGTTGTTTTTGCTTTACTACCGCCCGAACGCAAGAACTTCCCGCATCGGTGCGTGTAATCCCACCAAGCAGTAAAATATGTTAGACTTACAATTGACGCCGAAAGTACCTATGCACTTTCGATCGAGGTATGAAGTAAAATATTAATATATATAATGTATATAACATATATTATAAGTTATAACACTTATAACACATAATATTCCCAGCGAGTTTCTTTAAATAATATTAAATAAGTTTTATTCGTATCGTGAATGTGAGTTTTACTTCTGGCATGTGCAGTGTAAAATTTTTGAAATAGTGTGGAGTGTGGACTCATAAAAAAAGACATGCTGAACTCAAAAAATCAAAGAAAACTGTTTTGGTTTACAAACTATACGTGTTTTATTGTTAGTAGAAGTTTTGTTCCAAAATATGTACTTATTAAAGGAGATTTATTTGGTTGAGGAACAATTGAAAATAAGCTTTACCAGTGTATCGCTTGTGACCAACGTTTTGAAAAATATATTTTCATCATCAGGGCCTCAATGCAAGTTAAGATGGTAAATTGTAAAAATAATTCTAATATACATGATCATTTGTTATGAATCTCGACAATTTTTTAAATTTAAAATTATCATAAAACAGTTTTCTTATAAAATTGTTCTGTCAATTGTGCAAATAATACTGTACTGTACTATTTTCGAAACATTGGCCACAAGCGATACACTGGTAAAGCTTATTTTCAATTGTTCCTCAACCAAATAAATCTCCTTCTATACGTGTTTTAGTTTTTTACAGTTTTCAAAGTTTAACGCCCGTAATTTCTAAACCAGTTTTTGCATCTCAACTTTTTGAATATTCTGCGTGTCGATTTATTATATATTGTAATGTATACCTTGTTAAAACACCCAAAATAACAAAGGTATAGCCTTAATTAATTATTTTTTTTTGTGTTTCGAACAAAAATCGTCTGTTTCAATTAGTTTAGCACGACTACCGCCCGTAGGCTGCAGCTCCTAAACGAAAAATGGCACAAATATTTTAGGTTGATTACTTTTTGAATTCAACAAGTCGTTTTCTGTAAGTGTACCCAGATTAGTTGGTTAACATAACCATTATATCTAATTAATATGCATGTGTACTTCGGGCGAAAACGTACCTATAGTCTCCACTATGCACTGCAACCTGTTCAGTGTTCACTATTTACTATCAAAACTTATGAGTAATTGACACACTCACACACACAATAAATGTGGGCTTACTTCACACTGGCGTTTACTAAACCTACATAATTAAAATAGTAAACTTGTGTCCACCAGATATGTAATAAAATTATAATCCTCCTTTTTTTCGTAGTCGGGTAAAAACTAATACACTCATCGCCCATCGCATTCTTATCAAAACGCTACAGAACCATCTCATGACCACTATCTATAACAAAACCATTACCATCGGAAGAAGTTTTGGAAGAATCCGTGGCAAACGGATCAATAAAAAGTAATACTGAATTATTAAAACTGCATTTATCACTAACGTTTCGGTTCACTTCGTACCATCTTCAGAGTTTCAAATGCTGTTACTCTGAAGATGTAACGAAGTGTGTCGAAACGTCAGTGACAAATGCAGTTTTAATAATCTAGTACATATTACATTTTATTAATTATTTTGCCACGGATTATTCCAAAACTTCTTCCAATAGTCTTCAAGGATCACACTTGCTCTATTTACTTAATTAGAGCCAACTACTTCATGCTATTATCTGATATTATAAATCGCAAAATTCCCGTTCGCGTCTGTCTGTTAGAAACACAAGAACTATATAGTGAACGGATTTGAATGTGGATTTTTACCATTTAATAGTTTATTTCGTGAGGAAGGTTTAAGGCTATAATAACTGCTCACCTTTATAGGCCCATACTGTACAGATTTAAATGCGGTTTTTATTATTCGATAATTTCTTGCGTAAGGCTTAAGTTTAGGTCTATATATTCGACTTCGCACGAACAAAAATTGAATTGACTCCAAATTGGAGAGCAAACGAGCGAGCAAGTACGCAAAATATGAAATCGATTTAACGAAAGAAGTGAGTTGATCTGAGATAGCAAAATTAAATCTACGCAGACGAAGCTGTACCGAGCAGCTATAAAATATAATAGTACACCCAATAATGATAATGAATCACGGGCAAAGATAATATTATATCTATACTAGCGGTCCGTCCAGGTTTCACCTTTGTGCTATAGATATTATTCTGCAAAATGTATTTTGTTTGCGGCCCGGCGTCTGAACTAATTAGCTTTGGGCAAATTCTACCAGATTTGCTTCTGTACTAAATAGTTTTGAGCGAATTCTAGCAGATGTCGCCACTTGGTACTAAAATAGTTAACATTTGTTTGCTTCTAAACTAATACCTTTGAGTAAAATCTATATGTCGTTACATGTTACTAAAACAGTTTTTTTGAGAAAACATAGTAATTTTGTACAGCATATTTAATAAAAACTATCCTATAGCGTAAGTTGCACCAAGCAAGACACATTTACAAAATTTCATTAATATCGGTTCAGTGGTTTCGGAGATTAGTGAGGGCATAATTGTGACACGACAATTTTATATTTGCACCTGGACGAAACGAACCGGGTCGCTAGTTAATTTATTTCTGAAGTTCAATGTGTATTCATCTTTCAAACATCTGATAGAGAATGTTTTTTGTTAATAATATTATTGTATAAAATATTAGTGTCGGCGTACTGCCAGTTGAATTGAACGAGGCGGCCTGCAGTCAGTGCAGTGTCGGTTGAGTTGGAATACGGATAACGTATAGAGAGGTTTTTGCGCTAAGAATGATTTGACGAGAGGCGCGTGTTAATAATTAATAATGTGATATTCGAGAGATCTGAGTGATTGTTGGCTGTTCTCTAACAATTAAAGCAAACCATTGTCGTTACTTGTATGTGTGCATTTTCTTTTATAAGACAAAAAAATGTCTCGTGATGACTGATTATTTTAATTAAAGTTTTGTAATAATCGGTCTCACGATATTCGAATTGAGATGCGAGAATATTGTTGTGTTGTATGTGTGTCTGTCGGTGAATTGCCGGTTAAGTAATAATAAAATCAGTTCTAGTTATCCAGTTACTGGGAAAATACCTACCAGTTCTGTGTCTGCAGTCATTCCGTTTAAGTCCTGTATAGTGTATTGGAAAGAAGACAAAAATACTGCCCCAGTAAGTCATGCAACTTTCAGGAATATATTCTTAAATGCTGTTTATCTAGTTTGTATCGAAATGGTCATTTTCCATGACTGCGTTTTTCAACATAATACAGCAGGGTCGCTATTTTATGGCGTGTAAAGGTTTATGTAGTGTAAGGTGCGCTTCTGAACGTTTGCTAATTGCTATTGGCACCTGTATTTTTAGTCATTCTGTAGGCGATAAGTATAATTCGAATTACATAAATCGCTCAATAGGACATCTTTTTAAAGTTTTTGTTCTCTGAATTATATAAAGAGTCATGGAATAACGGGTTCACTGTAAATACTTGAACAGAGAGAGTTTCTTGTTTTCATAATAAAATTAACATTTTTTTTACTCTTTGCACAAAAATGTGTAACAAGATCTTATTTTATACGCCTGATTTGCAATGACGTTAAAAAGAAACAGATTCCCGAGCTATAAAATAACATCTTGCCTCAGACTATAATATAATAATAGTTATACTATTCTGTCATTGAAGGTACGTTTACACGTGACGGTAAAAGTCAGGGCTTTTTCTGTCATGACACTGCAACATTTTTTTGCGAATGTTTTCATGTAAATACCTAGTAGACTTCAACATACTGACAGTGATGTTATTAGTTATTACTGTTAATGAAAAGAAATTCTCTTCTTTAAGACAGATTTCGATATTTGAAATGACGTTGTTAATATGGCGTTTCTGTCACTAATTTGTGTCATTCTTTTTCGTTTCATTCATTTTACTCCCCAAATAGCCGAGGCTCCGCATTAGAAAAATAAAATAATGAATGATATCGATGCGTATTTTAATTAATAATTACGGGAACGCGGTGCAGGGTCAGGGAAACAGATTATGGCGGCGGACATCCGGTGCCAGTACGGCGCGGTGCGGAGGGCGAAGCGATTTGATTGCAGTTAGACTTAAGGCTTCTGTCGTTGTGACGTAGTCCCCAACATGTCTCCAACGCCACCTATATTAAATACTAATTGATTCATTAATATCGTTGTTTATTTATGACATGTAAACGTGTTGCATTGTAGTTATTGTGATGGTAAGTGAATTAATTATTATTATTGTAAGCTGAATATAGATGCTTCGGGCAATAATAAGCATTACAATAGATAATATGTATGTCCTGGTATAGACGTCCTGCAAGATGTTAATATTTTCAATGTATTTTTCTATAATAGTATATTATTACACCACATCAAGGGCCGAAAGTTTGATATTTTGTCCTGCGCGCCATATGATGTCTGAGGCGAAGCCGAGGGCATCATGACGCGCAGTACAAGTTATCAAACTTTCGGCCAGTGTGGTGTATATTATTTTCTTCATACCTCGGTCGTAAGTACCTATACGCTTATTAAATACCTTAATTAATTAATTACATAAAAATACAGATAAATTTCAAGCAAGCAGCTTTGAGGTTATACGTAAAAACACGAATGACAGCTAGTCACGACTATTAGATAAATTGTAATAGGGTTGCTATGGAAACGACATCTAAACAACAGTTGATAGATTGTTTATCTTTACTGCCGCCCGAACGTACGTACTTCCCACATCAGTGCGTGTAATCCCATCAATGCGCGTAAATGTTAGACTTTCTGCCTTACAATTGATGCCGAAAGTTTGTACTATTCGATCGAGGTATGAAGAAATTTTTAATAAATGCCACATACACTATTCAGGTGGCGGGATCTAGGGAACTTAAAAAAAATCTCGGCGTTTCAAATCACATTTTCCTTGGTTATACTTTTGTGCAGGAAGCAGCTGTATAAAATGGGGACGTGTTGGATTTTATTCAGGGATTCCAACAATAACAGATTGTTGATAGTATGAAATATTACTATAAATTCGAAATTTTGTGTTCTGATTGCCTCCGGTGCCTTAAAAAATGGTCATTCAAATTTCAACAAATAATCGGACGCTAGAAAAAAAATATGCGGTCTGGATAATATTAGTGATCATAACACGCCAATAAATTACAGTCTTTTTTATAACGGATTTAAATCTGATTCGGCATCTCTTTTATTGCTAAATTATAATTGTAAACATAAAAAATTATATAACGAAACAATCTTCATTCAATATCGTGCTTTGTTAGGATGAAGATGTGTTTTTATTTCCAGATAGGAATAATACGTTACATCATAATATATAATATATTGAAAAGATAATAACTGCAATTATTATTATAATTCGATAAACAATCGTAACCTTCTGGCTTAAACATTTTTTGTTCTATAAAAAAAGACTTTAGGCACTCAAATCTTTTCGAAGTCAGATAAAATTTGTATTGTTACTAAAAGTATAACAGTTACAATCTTTTAATGATGTAACTAGATATAAAAATTAAAAATAAACGTCAATAATAATATTATGATATCTTTATATACCTTATAAATATATAAAAATCTCGTGTCACGATGTTCGTCCGCGCTAATCTCAGAAACAACTGAACCGATTTTAATGAAATTTTGCCAACGTGTCTTGCTTGGTGCAACTTACGCTATAGTTTTTATTAAATATTTTATACAAAATTGCGGTATTTTCTCAAAAAATCTTTTTTAGTAACACGTAACGACATCTGTTCTATCAGAAGTCCATTTTGTTTGTTTGCTTCTGAACTATAAGTTCAGAAGCAAACAAACAAACAACACTGTTTAGTACCAAATAGCGACATCTGTTAGAACTTGCAATTTGCTCAAAGCTATTAATTCAGACACCGGGCCACAAACGAAATACATTTGCAGAATTATATCTATCGCACCCGGGTGAAATGGGATGGACCGTTATATTATAAAGAGGTAAAGTTTGGATGTAGGAGGCAATCTCCAAAACTACTCATTCGATTACAATTTTTTTTTCACCAATATTTAGAATGTATCTTTAGGATGCATACAGGCTATATATTATCGCGTTTAAATAAAAGCGCTTGTCGTGGAGACCAATTTTGCAATGCAAGTCGACGAAAAAACGGCGACAATCTACAAATTCGGGCGAAGCCAAATCGGACCGCTAGTAAATATATAAAAATCTCGTGTCACGATGTTCGTCCGCGCTAATCTCCGAAACCACTGAACCGATTAAAAAAAAATTTTGTAAATGTGTCTTGCTTGGTCCAACTTAGACTAAAGGATAGTTTTTATAATATTTTGTACAAAATTACGGTGTTTTGTGAAAAAAAAACTGTTTTAGTAACATATAGCGACATCTCATATAATTTACTCAAAGTTATAAGCTCAGAAGCAAACAAAAAAACTGTTTTAGTACCAAGTAGCGACATCTGATAGAATTCGCTCAAATCTATTAGTTCAGAAGCAAATCTGGTAGAATTTGCTCCGCGCTATTACTTCAGACGCCGAGTCGCAAACGAAATACATTTTGCAGAATTATATCAATCGCATTAGGGTGAAATCGGGATGGGCCGCTAGTAAACTGTATATAATTAACCAACTGCCCCGCTGCGTATCGCTATTTGCGCTGACAAACGAAACTCCTTGGGCCTTTATAGGTTTTTAAACAGCGACTGAATAAGTAGGCCTTTAAACAGTGGAGAAATTTGCAAATCGCTTTGTAGACACTCGCCAGTTTAAACTTAAATTAGATAGAATAACAATTATAGATTTCTTCTTTTATGCCGGCACTTCACATGGCTATTTGTATTTGTGTATTTGGCATATTTGGCAAACAATTAGAGGGTCTATTTGACAAAGTGTTGGCCTTATACTTATTTGCCTATTTGACAAATAAGGCCAATACCAAATACGCGTTACCGTGCGTTTGTCGGTTTTTCGAGGCACATCAAAGGAGTCAAATAGACAAATACGGCAAATAAACCGTCCACACAATGGCTATATTCAGAAGCGCACGCGCCGTGAACCTGTACGGACGTTGCAGTATTTTTGTATCTGTGCTGTGAGCGAGAACTGGAACAATTACTATTGAAAATGAATTGGGACAATGAAACAGTGCTAAAATTCCTGGAATTTTGAACCTGCGTTCTGCTGCCAAATGTTTATGTGTTTGCTATTTGACTGGCATTGTGGATGGTCGTATTTGCCTCTATTTGCATGTTTGGTCTTGAACGTCATATATTTTGCCAAATACAACAAACACACAATAGCGAACACAAATAGCCATGTGAAGTGCCACCTTTATATATTCGCATATAGAATAATAATCAATAATAATTATTAAACAGGTTGATTAGAAGACGATGATGTAATTGTCACTTGATTAAGTTCATTTGTCTAATCTGGTAATAAATTAGTTTATTGCAGCTAAGCAGAAGCTACCTATTGTGTTCTGTTTTGAGCCATGTTAACATTGTTCATGCTGCAAATTATTTTTTTATCGTCTTTTGTCAAGACAGCTTCCTATAGTTACCTTGTTAAAAAGTAATTATTGATTCATGCGTATTTGCACATGTTGTTAAGATTGTTTGATTGCTTATAATTTGAGCGTTTATTTCTCAGAATAACGTCGTATTTCAATTTTTGTTATTATTATTTATGGCGCACGGCAGCGCATATCTATATAATCTATATAATATATTAAATTCTCGTGCCACAATTTTGATCTCCGACACCACTGAACCGATTTTAATGACATTTTCTAAGTGTGTCTTACTTTGTGCAACTATAGGCAGCTACGCAAGGTCAGTTAAACTGGCAGTTAAAACTGTTCAGTTAAATCGCAACGTGT
Organism: Xanthostigma xanthostigma; assembly: GCA_963575645.1. Taxonomy (NCBI): domain Eukaryota; kingdom Metazoa; phylum Arthropoda; class Insecta; order Raphidioptera; family Raphidiidae; genus Xanthostigma; species Xanthostigma xanthostigma. Next base: position 24,508,675 of record OY754468.1, read on the forward strand.
GTATGGTTATAAGTATCAGTTTTTTTGAACTGAACAGTTGAACTGATGAAATACGTCAAAAATTCATTGGATAAAACTGCGAACTGAGAACTGTTCAGTTAAATCTAAACGTGAGGACAGCGTGGTGACTGGTGTAATGGTCAGCGTGCTGGCCTTAATTGGATCGCACTGTCGTGGTTTCGAATCCCACCTCTGCTCATGGATATTTTGTGTTTGTCGTTTAGACTTTGTTTAGCTTTGATATTTAATAATACTGGCCAGATACCAAGAGGTAGTGCCATCCCCAAGTGATATTCTCTTGTATATGTGCATATGCTCTATATATGTGGATATATACAATTGGATATACCTTTTTTAAAAAAAAACTAAACGTGTGTACCGACTACCGGATTGAGTCAGTTCGTCTTGAGAAGTGCACCGAACGCAGTGATTACAAATTACAATCATTAATTATATTTTACTGTCATGCTTTATGCGCACCAAAACAATGTGAATACAGTCGCAGGCGCAGTCCGAAGGGGGGGGGGGGGGGTCACAGGGGACATGACCCCTCCAAAATCTAAGGTCAAATTGAAAGATCTCAAAAATTTGCCAAATAATAAAAGGAAATTTTTAGCTACAATACAAAAAGACGACTTCCATTTGCTTTATAGGTATTAGGTAATGTATAAAATAAAATTGTGTCTTGTGCAATAATGTTTATTTTATTCCAGATACCTATTTTTTATTAGTGTAGTGGGTGACCCCCCCCCCAAAATTTCAGGCTGCGACCGCGCCTGCACAGTCGACGGTCAACGAGAGTGGTTTGAGGAATTTACAAAAAATCGAAACGAATATTGTCTCTGGAAAATAGAGTCTATACCACTACTGTGCAAAAAGAAATGCTGCATACTCAAAACTAATTGATAAATTAAGGGAAAAAGAACCCCAGGCGAACTTAGAAACAGTAAAAAAAACCTTTCGTGTGGATGGATAGCATTTCACGTGACAGTTATCATTCTTTTCAATAACTGGTGTAACTAAAAAAAGAAGATTTAGTTAGGTATCCTCATCTATTCTTACTCGAATCACCGTCTCACATATTTTAATTGAGTGTGTCCAATTTAGGGACACACGACAGCAGATCGGATTGTCAAGTGATCTGTCTGTGATTTTAGGGAATGACCCAGAAAATATCGATCTGCTGTTTCGATTTTTAAAAGAGACCGGTCTTCAGCGATTTCTTTGATTTTATTTATTTATTTGTTTTTGTTACTTGTTATTGTTGATTTTTATCTTTTTTTTTAAATGTTGTTATTTTTATAGAGTCTATACAACTCTATTTTTGTTAACAAGTTGATTTTTTGTTTTTATCTTTTATTTATAGACGCTGATGACCTCAGCTGTTGAGCGTCTATAATTCACAATCTCTCTCTCTCTCATCTATTCTTAGGTGATTATGCCAACCTTTGGGAGTAAATCTCAATTCATTTAACAAATTCACATGTGAATAGTGCTCCCTTTTGTTTAACCACTCTTTACACCATATGCTGCGTCGTTTTTTATGTCGTTTTCATGGCAAATATTAATTCGACCATCGCTAGAACGTCGTCCGTAGTCGAAGCCATATTATCGAAAACTGTAGATTTATCTCAACGTGTGTAGGCCCCACGTACATGCGATTTAACTGAACAGTTTTAACTGTACAGTTATAACTGACAGTTTAACTGATCGTGTGTAGCTGCCTTTACGCTATAGCAGGGGCGGGCAAATCTTTTGATCGCCGGGCCACATAGCTGATAAAAATTTGACCGCGGGGCACATAGCTGATGAAAATTTAACCGCGGGCCAAAAATTTGCAGAGCAAAAAAAATAGCTCCTTAGGTCCTTTTTTCGTCTGTTCTGGCCCTTGCTATTTCTTTACTATTTTTCTAAAATTTATAAAATGCTTCGCGCGCCGGACAAAATTGTGCTGCGGGCCGCCATTTGCCCAGGCCTGAGCTATAGGATAGTTTTTATTAAATATTTAAGGTAAAATTACGGTGTTTTCTCAAAAAACCTGTTTTAGTAACATGTAACGACATCTGTTAGAATTCGGTCAAAACTATTAGTTCAGAAGCTATTACTTCAGACGCCGGGCCGCAAACGAAATGCATTTTGCAGAATAATATCTAAACCTAGGTAATAAGATTAACTATATTTCAATATTTCACTTCAGAGACAGTTCAAATTTTGGTAATAAAAACACCTTTCTGTTGCCGGAACAGATATGAAAATAAGTTTTTCAAAGAATTATAAATTAAAAAGAGAGAGGGAGAGAGATGACCTCGACTAAAAATCCTATTCTGTTTTATAACCACTTCATATTCCTTGGCTGTGTTTAAAAAAAATCAATATTAATCTTTATATACGGCAAATAGAAATGTGTATTTTTAGACTATGTATTACCTACTATATAGGTATAGGTAGGAGATATCAATACATAATATACAGATTAATATTTTCAAGATGGATACAGGTGGTATACTTAATATTATTTCTACTATACGCATAACATTTTTTATGCTCTGAAGAGTGATTTATTTTTACTGTAGTGCAGCGTCCAAATATACAATTCTACAGTACCAATAATAACAAATATTATTGGTTTTATTATTTTTTTTTTCAAATTAAGCCAATTAAAGTTATAGACGTTATTAAAAAAAAACAATTTGAAAGTTTTAATTGTTTTACGCCTCTAAAATCTAAAGACTTCTTTTAACGTTTAGATATGTTCATATTTTTTAATTTTTGTGTGTCGTAGTTATGAAGACACCTCAGTATTATTTACAATAATTTGTAGAGGGAACTTTACTCCGTTAATACTAGTGTTAAGCTCTACGAAAAGCAATACTAATTATAGATTTTTTGCAAAGCCAATACATATCATAAATTAGGCATACAGCGTTTATTTTGAAACACCTACAAAGTAAAAAATATTGTTCGGATTTTGTTTTAAGATATTGTTTAATTTCACTAAATTATTAAGAAATTTATGAAAATTGCGTGAAGGTGAACACATTGTTGTCAGTAATATTTATAAAAATGTTATTGTTATTTCTCTTCAAAATAATTTGCAAAATTTACAAACACAAATAGTACTACCCACGGATCAAAAAAATTACAATCTACTGTATACTGTTTACTGTATTCTTTTATACGACAGATACCTACAATCTACAAACAAAATAATAAGGTAAGTAATTATTACTTACATATTATTTTGTTTAAACCAACAGCTGTCACACTCTTGCGATAATTTTTGATAACTGCCCCCTTTTTGTGCATCGATGTTGGAAGGGAACCTACAATATTTACGTGTTATCTGATAAGTAATATAAAGTATAATTAAAATCGAATTAAGTACTGTAAAAAAATTACGTTTTAACTTCATTTTATATACTAATAATTGTTTCGCACAACACTATAATATAGAGTATTAGATGGTTGCATCAGGGCCTGATTTATCCACAAGCTAATTAAGCTAGAGCATCACGGGCACAGGCAGGACAAGCAGGGGAGGGACATATATTCATAGTTATCCTAGGTCTGCCAGAACTCTAAATCAGGCGCTAGAGTATTAGATGGTTGCAGGGTCTGATTTATCCACAAGCTAATTAAGCTAGAGCCTAGGGCGCAAGGATCGATAGGGCACTAAGCTTGCCTTTGCAAGCATCACGGGCACAGGCAGGACAAACGGGGGAGGGACATATGTTCATAGTTATCCTAAGGCTGTCAGAACTTTAAATCAGGCGCTGGATGATTGTCTGACGAAGCCACCGTGCAATTTGAAATGACTATCTAATGTAGTAGTTTTTTTGTAGATGCTCATTCCATTCATATAAATAGGTAATATTATACCAATAGATACTTAATTTACTTATATTATAAAGGCTTGGAAGTGGGATTTTAAATTTGATCACACAAGAAAATATAATTAACACGAATTAAATTATTAAGAACTTACAAGGATGTTTTTCATTTATGTATACAGTCGACGTATAAGTATTCGATCTATATCTGTCAATATATCTATGTCTATACTAATATATAAAGCTGAAGAGTTTGTTTGTTTGTTTGGTTGAACGCGTTAATCTCAGAAACTACTGGTTCGAATTGCAAACTTTTCTTTGTTGGATAGTCCATTTATCAAGGAAGGCTATAGCCTATATAATATCAAGCTACGACCAATATGAGCGGAGCATCAATGAAGAATGTTGCAAAATATATAACTCAAAATTTGTTCGTCCGACAAAAACTTTTGAACGGTAACTTCGATCATCATGAGATTTGGACACAGCATTCATCTCGGTAAACTAAGATGATCGTGCGTACTCGTGTCCCTCCCCCCATTCGTTCTTTTGCACCCGGGTGAAACCGGGCGGGACCGCTATAGTTATAGATATACCTACGTAATGACACCCGCATATTGCCCCGGGCGTCGGCGTCGCTGTTCAAATATTGAATTTCAGGTGTTCTGGCACACAAAAATACATATATTAGTTTCATTTCAGTTTAGGTAATTGTTATGCAAGCGAATACATTTTGAAAACATTTTTTTTTAATTAGCGACTGTATTGTTTACAAATTTCTCTAGACTGTATAGCTGATAAAATGTGTGTATACCTACAGTAAATTATTATCGCCGAACAAATAACTTTGTTTGATGATTATAATTCAGTAGGCTTAAATGAAGTAATTAAATACGACGTTTCTATAATTAGTTACGTAATGCGTATGTTATGTTTACAAATTACTATTGTTTTATAGCTTATTAAATCAGGTGGATATATACAGGTGGTATGTTGTAGGTACTTTTACTATCAGATAAATTACATACTCGTAATATATTGGGTAAACTTTAAATTTATGCTGCACTAACACAACTTTATTTTTACTGAAGCGCGGCGTCCAAATGTAAAATTTTACCATAAACTATGTGTGTATAATGTATATATAAAATAAAGTCCCCCCGACGCGTCTGTCTACCTGTCTGTCTGAACGCGATAAACTCAAAAACTACCGAACGGATTTTCATACGGTTTTCACTAATAGAAAGAGTGATAAACGAGGAAAGTTTTTGCATATAATTTGTAAATATTTTGTACAAAATAACGATTTTTTGTCAAGAAAAACTGTGTCAGTGTCATGTAGCGACATCAACTAGGCGGGTGCAACTGGTTACGTTCAAATGGCGCGTCACTGTAGCACACCAAGCGGCTACTGGCAGTATGAGCTAGCGGGCACTGCCACCTAGCAACATAAGCTCAAAGCTCTTAGTTCGGATATTTCGACGCTGTAGTTAATGAAATATAGGTACATTTTGCAGAATTTTCCTACAACACAATATATACCTATATAATCTATCGAATCCGGGTAAAACATTTCTGAGTTGTGCTTCTTGGTGCCCCCTGAGACGTGATGCCCTAAGCAATTGCTTACTTTGCTTATAGGTTAATCCGGCACTGAATATATGTTTTAAAGCGATGTGCACAATTAACAACCGATCCAGGAGAAATCCATATAATGACAAAAGAACCTCATTAACGTTCAAACTTAAAAATTTAATTAATTACGATCCAATTTAGACTACTGGGTGACCCCCCAAATGATTTTTGTGTTGACAGTGACGTTGCTCTGTGCTTTAAAAAACTTGCGTGGTACCTACTATATGACGAAATATCCTGTAACAATCGGAAATCGACACTATTTATTATTATTCTTTTCGCCATAAACGGTCAAAATAAAAAAAAAACAACCCGAGGCGGTCTCTTGTCCGTTTAATGTATATTTGATAAATAACGGTAAATCCTTATAATAATTAGAGAATAATTATTAATTAATAGTGGCTGGTGATCCTTGTATTGCATCGCACATATAAGGTAAAAGCACCGATTCTCAATCGAAGCCCTAAAAAATAAAAATATATAAATTACTGATATTTTCTACATAATGCTATAGACACTGTAGGTATGTATGTATAATATAAAAAAAGAAAAAAATAATATTTTTAACAGATTTCAAAAAGAAGAGAGTTTTTTAAACCGTTAAAAGTACTCATTTATTTATATTATATGTATGTAAGTATTTAGGTTATTAAAATCACTGCGTACTCAGTGAGTCAGTAAGAAAATAAAAGGAATCAATCCCGGATCTAGGGAGAGGGGGACAAACCGGGGCACCCGCCCGGGCGGCAGTTTCAGACGGCGCCAAAATCATAATATTATCTTTATATATAAAAATTACGTGTCACGTTGTTTGTCCGCGTTTGTCCTCGATGAACTCCTAAACTACTGAACCGATTTTAAATTTGATTTGCACACCGTGTGCAATTCGACCCAACTTGAAAGATAGGATAGCTTACATTTCAATTTATAGTCGCAATATTATTTTATTGCAAATTATTTGTCTATTCCTTGACAGTCATAATACAACCATATAAGATGGCGTACCTGTTGACTGGATTGAGTGAATATTCAATAGATGGCGCAACGAACTTAACAACCATATAAGATCTGTTGACTGGATTGAGTGAATATTCAATAGATAACGCAACGAACTTAACAACCATATATCTAGATCGAGGATGTAAAAAAACTGAATATCGTTTAAAACTGCTCGGCACGACGGCGCAGCCGGAGTGCTCGAAATAGAGCAAGTGTTTTAAAGACCAGTTATCCACGAATACTTTACGCTATTTTTTTCGAGCACGACGGCGCAGCCGGAGTGCTCGATATACACACATATACGCCCATGTATATTTTAAAATAGCTAGCAATTAATAAAATAGATAGATAGATGTTCCAATTAAATTGTTTTATTATTTCACTTTATACGTAGCGAAGCACGTACAGGGCCGCTAGTAATATTATTATATAGTTGAAAACCACACATAATCTCTCCTTTTTCCGATTTACTCAATCTGCTTGTTTTCTGACGGTTTACCGTTCACGAAAAATGCCAACCATTTTATATTTGTGAATTTTTTTAAATCTGTATACTTGAGTTTATACTTTATAGATATTAATTAATAGCGTATAAAGACTCGTTATTCTAAATACATTGTAAAGTGCAGTGCATATAATATGATAATCTATTATAGAGTCTTGCGTTCAGTTTTATATAAAATTGCTACGTAATTCCTAATTAATTAACTCTTAATTAAGATTGACATCATCTTATTAATCGTTCAATATAAGAATGTATATATGTAGGTATAGTATTTTTAAAATATAATTGAGTCATGAATAGAATACACTGCTGACTGTAATATCGCATATTTTACACGGATTTGGATTGTTTAGAAAAAAAGTCCCGAATGAGGGAAAGAGAGAGAGAGAGACTTATAAACAATTAATTATAATATTAATTATTAAGATATCACATGCGTTGGATAATGGTAGTAGATAGGTACACCTACCTATGGTACCTCGGTATAATACAAGTGATGATTGATAATAATATTAATAATTAATAAATTAATCATTATCGATAATGCACGACAGTGTTGTTTCTTATTTATTAATGATGAGTGTCGAGTGATTATATCTATCATATTGAAATCTATAAAATAATACGATAGCATTATTTTTGCAGTTATTTTTGTCGTTCAATTTACGACAGTTCATGAGATTTGCAAAATATTTAATCTGTTTAGGTCACAAAGTGTCAATGGAAACTAACCAAATAAGCGAACTTCTATACACTTTGCATAATAACTAATAATTATTATTATATTATAGCATTGTTCGAGGTACAACAATACAGACATCACATAATTTGATTTGGCAAAATGCGTAATGATGATGACTAGGCGATAAAAAAATTAGCGACTCCTGACCGTAATTGTTATTATTATTAATTTGTTAAAGTTTTAAACCCAGTAAGTTGTTGTCTGATCTATAGTCAAATAATCTATACGTAAGAGTTAAGACTCATAATGCCAGGGTCTAAGGTTCAAGCCCCACGTCGGCAAATATATTTTTATTTTTTATTTCCTACTTTGCTTTCTTCTAAGGCTTACATTTCAATTTTTAAAAATTTTTAACGACTAATTAAAATTAAATAAATCTAATTAATAGCTCATTTGAAAACTGTTACAACTATAGGCGCCTATATATAAAAATAATTTTCCTACAGTGTTTTCAATTAAATATTTATTATATTGTGATACTATTTAAGATCCTTGATGATGTAAATAATTCAATAAAAATCAGAGGAATAGTATTAGGAAATCAGTCAAAACTTCATGCTTACTCGCGACGTTTCGGCTTTAATTAAGCCTTCCTCAGGCGGAAATCAGTCAAAACTTCATGCTTACTCGCGACGTTTCGGCTTTAATTAAGCCTTCCTCAGGCGTTAAACATGAAGCAGGTAAGCATGAAGTTTTGACTGATTTCCTGATCCTATTCCTCTGATTTTTATTAAATTATTTATTATATTAAAAGAAATTTATTACTTAAAAAAAGTATAAATACTGCTTTTAACGACAAAAACTTTTGAATGGTAACGCCGATCATTCTGAAGTTTGGGCACAACATTCATCTCGGTAAACTAAGATGGATGCGCGATCTCATGTCCTTTCCTTCCCCATTCGTTCTTTTGCCCCCGGGCGGGACCGCTAGTTAATATATATATTATTATACTACTATATAAGCATACCGGCCTGGGTTCGTCCGGGTGCGAAACGCATTTTTGAATTTTCACCCACTTAACGTCAAATATCAATAACCTTGCAATAATGAGCCACTGAGAGAGTTAGAAAGGATTAGAAGTCTGCGTCCTTCGAAACTAGCAAACTAAAATATGGATTTTTTGAAAATAACGCGAATAATACACCTACTATTTATTTATAAATGAGAGACTAAAGGTCGAGCTCCCTCCTCGAATCGGATCGAATAAATGTATAAAAATAAGCAAATAAAGCACACTAACCCACAATGACCCATAATTATTTTCACGGTTTTACTGCAAAATCGATTGTATACCTACATTAAAACCGTTTAACTTAAAAAGTTTTTTTACTTATTTTTTTTAATCTGTATATTGCATATAGTGCACTGCATGTATAGCGTCAACATACGTGAGGTGCAATTATTATAAAAATGATAATATACTATTATTGTAATATTTTGCGGTGTAAAGTTATTAAAACATATTATATAGGTACTGCATAAGGTACCTATTAATTTTTGTTACAATGCCAATGCCTGGTACATAAAAGAACAACTGTTGTCTGTTGACAAAGCGATAATAATTCTATTTGCACATTTGTTATATTTTATTCGCGGAATAATAATCACAATTAATAACATCGTACGTTGTAGTTGACCCAGTTGCAACAATTGTCTTTGACAATAACTTAAGTGAAAAACTATGTAGATTATATTATATTTTGTTAATATTATACTATACAGTATGTAAACACGTAAGGTGCACATAGGGAAATTAACATTGGGAAAAAATGACTGGATCAGAGTGAGCCTTGAAATCTTGTTTTTCAATTTGACAGATAATATTCTTTTGCAAAATGAATGTGTGTACCACCGAAGAAAATATTCAAATGATTACAACATAATCGGATTTTTTTTTATTAATGGGACATTAAATTCCCAAAAATACTTAAATATGGTGCGAGATCAAATATCTCCGCCTATTCGTGTTGAACCTAAAGACATTGGGTCACTGACTTACCAACAACGCGCCTACGTCATACCAGTCAGACAATTTTTGAATGAAATGTTTCCAAACAGATGGAGTTGTTTTTTGACGTGATAACGTCTTATAAATTGATGAATCACCAATATTATAAATTGATAAAACACCGGCTGCATGTACGAAAAAGTGTAACGTAACGTTCCTAACGTTCGTAACGCGTAACGCATAACGCGTAACGTTCCGCCTGACCCTGTGCGTGCTTTTTGCTAATTTCTCGCTCAATTTAAATCAGATCGGTTTGAAACCAGTCTTAAACGAAAGAGGAGAACATTTTACATAGATTTCGTATAACAGAATTTGCCTAAACAGTTTTTTTATACAAATTTATATAGAAAAATATTTTATACAAATTTATATAGAAAAATATTTTATACAAATTTATATAGAAAAATAACTGTATAAATGCATTGTTGTCTATTGCATGGCGCGCGCGCGACGCGGTCGGTCGTCTTTGTTTGCCGTACATGGAAATTAGAAAATAACGTATGTCTTGTCTTAACATGAAAACGGCTGCATTTCTAATGTTTATTTTTTGACATTAGTATTTTGTGAAATGCAAAGCCTTCTAAGTTAACTATTGGAATAACTAATTATTATTAGAACATAATACTTTGTAAGTTGCAAACGTCACTTTTGACATTTCTTATCATTCCGACACCAAGGATAAGCGGATTGAAACCAAATTTTGGGAGGTTTAGGTTATGTATTACGGAATACGTTATCACGTAAAACTATCGTCAGTAAACCGACTTTACAGACAACCAATTTTTGTTTTAATTTTGTACAAAAAAAAATAAAATAATGATTTAGAAGAGCTTTTTATTATTAAAAAAAAATTGGTTGTCTGTAAAGTCGGTTTACGGACGATAGTTTTACGTGATAACGTATTCCGTAATACATAACCTAAACCTCCCAAAATTTGGTTTCAATCAGCTTATCCTTGGTGTCGGAATGATAAGAAATGTCAAAAGTGACGTTTGCAACTGTCAAAGTATTATGTTCTAATAATAATTAGTTATACCAATACTTAACTTAGAAGGCGTTGCATTTCACAAAATACTAATGTCAAAAAATTGAATTAAACATTAGAAATGCAGCCGTTTTCATGTTAAGACAAGACATACGTTATATTCTAATTTCCATGTACGGCAAACAAAGACGACCGACCGCGTCGCGCCATGCATTAGACAACATTGCATTTATATTTTATACAGCTATTTTTCTATATAAATTTGTATAAAAAAACTGTTTAGGCAAATTCTGTTATACGAAATCTATGTAAAATGTTCTCCTCTTTCGTTTAAGACTGGTTTCAAACAGACCTGATTTAAATTGAGCGAGAAATTAGCAAAAAGCACGCACAGGGTCAGGCGGAACGTTACGCGTTACGCGTTACGAACGTTAGGAACGTTACGACCGTTACACTTTTTCGTGCATGCAGCCGGTGTTTTATCAATTTATAAGATTGGTGATTTATCAATTTATAAGACGTTATCACGTCAAAAGCCAAGTAAAATAAAAATAAATCAAGATAAAATAGAAATCCTCAAGATTACCACGATAATTCAACAGAAATAACAATTAATGCAGTCATGGCTAACTCTGATCCAAGTATTTTTCCTATGTGCACCTTACGTGTTTACATACTGTACCTATGTAATAATGTAATATAGTTTCGATTCGTTATCATTTATCAATAATGTCACGATGAGGTATTTTACATTAGAAGTGTAATATAACCATCACCCGTGTTCTTCATTGTTCTAATGACATTTTTTTGAAGTGAAACTTCTTTACAGCCGGCATGGGTATGTCGAGACCACGTGGTCGAGACGATGACCGAAAAGTGCATCGCTTCGTTACGCTACAGGAAACGGTTTTATTTTCGTATTTATTGTTATGGTTACAGTTGAATATTTTGTGGACAACTGCCTACAAAATAGCTACCTTGCATGTATGCAGTATACGGGCATGTAAAGGGACTTTTTGCGCACTAGTGCGATATTTTAAAACAGACGTGATCGCGCTATACCAGTTCCATATAGGACATGCCGTTTGTTTGTCCATTAGAGCTGTAACAAACCGTATGTATTCGTTACTGAGTAACGGGTACATCATCTGACTCGAAGTAACGAATCGCTACTTACAAATTCATTTCGTTATTCGCATCTTTCGCATCCATGCCAGTTCGACTCGTTTGATGCGGTCATACCTACTTATACGAACGAAGTCATACCGTATCAGTATGCGACGCGCTTCGATGCGATGCTACATGCTTGATACTGTTAGTACACGATTGTATGTCGTATGAAAAGTAACGAGTAACGTAATGATACGAAAGTAACGGGTACTGGTTCTTTAAGTAACGAATACATACGGGTACACAATTTCTCGTTACTTTTACAGCTCTATTGTCCATTGTTTATTGAACAACGTGTCTGGTAGTATTAGAAGTCACGTTTTTCAAAAGTGGAGTGAAATATCAACGCTTGACTTGGCTACATTTTTTCTATGAAATGTTTTTGATGGGACTTCAGTTCATTTTGTGGATAATATTTTACTGGCATAGAAGTTTTACTATACGGACATGTGTGACGCGACACATGTCCTTTTTACCCATAGAAATCTACACTTACCCTCTTTTGGTTGGAGGGGAAATAACATATTATTTATCATTATTTGTACGTGAAACCAAGCCTGCGTATCATACTTTAGCTTTCTAGGACTACGAGATGTACCTTAATCAATTCATCAACCATAAATTATCAGGTAAAACAACACATAAATAAATTCACAAGAGCAAACTGTTGATATACTACTCTACGTTTATAGGTTAGATATTATGATCGTGTGGCGGCCATTATTATTTTATGAGGCCAATAAATATTTATACCCGAGAATTTGCACAGAGTAAATTTATACCTGCAGTTAACATAATTATGCTTGGTGAATTGAATTATCGCTATTTATTCGGAAGATAAGAACCGAATAAATAACTACTTACATTCGGTGAATATGGTCATTAGCCAACATTACCCTTCACTCGATCGAATTACAAAACAAATGTTTTCTATATTATATGTCGTTCATGCTAAAATACATAGGTGGGTATATAAAAGCAATGAAGGCATTGCAACACGTTCAGTCGTCGCATGTAACGTATAATTAATATTGATTTGTTACAATTAAAAGCAGATCGGATAGCTGAGAGCTGCCTGCTTATCTGTAATTAGATAATGTATCTCAATATAAAGCCACATGCCACAACGTAGGTACCTACACTGACGTAGGGCTGCCATATACGTCCGCGGTATAGACCGAAGACATGTTCCGTTTTATAGTTTCAAGTAGAGATGTCGACAAAGTAACGATACGATACGAAACTACTCGTTACTCTAGAATACCCGAAGTAACGATTACCGATTTGAAAAGTAAATCGTTACTTTTACTTGAATAATTACTATTGATTATTGATTACTATTGATTATTGATTACTATTGATTATTGATTACTATTGATTATTTTATTATGCGAGTATAAGGATATTCATTGAGTTCCTGCGAACTTAAGATTTCGGAGCACTACAAAGGAGCCGCTGATAGCTGATACGTATAATATAAAATATGCCGCCGATATTAATAGCCCTTAGCAAAATTAATTGTCTATTATTGTATTGATGATATGTTGATATTTCGCGGTCAGTAATCGTCTTGTGTCGATATTTATTTTATTCAGTACGGTTTTATACGCAATATTATTTGTTGGTTCAGACACTACGTACTACATTTTATGTATGTAACTTAAGTAATCAAAGTAACCAGTAGTTGAAATGATTACTTAATACCCAAGTACCTATAGTAGTAACGAATACATAAAAGTAACGATAATCGACATCACAAGTATGTAATCTAAGTAATCAAAGTAACGAGTAGTTGAAATGATTACTTAATACCAAAGTACCGAATAGTAACGAATACTTAAAAGTAACGATAATCGACATCACTAGTTTCAAGTCCCAGCGTTCCGGTCGGCAAATCAGATTTCTCGGTTTCTGAATCGAACATTTTTGATTTTCAAAAAGATAATTTTGGTCTCAATAAGCTCCTCTTAAGGCTACAATAGCTAATAAAAGACGTCATAAGTTTGTAAATTTTATAGACAGTGATTCATACACTTATATATACTTCACACAGAGGCACAGTTTGTATGCATGAGACAGGTAAGCTTTACAATATTTCGTTGCATCGCCGCTTTACTATTTTAGCACCGTCGTGTAGTTGTCATGATTTAAGTTTACTTATTACATTTAGTCATTAAATAAAACACTAGGAAATATTAGATTATAGTTGAAGGTCGTTTTTTCTATGTTTAACGTTATATTGTTTGTTTTTTTTTTTAAATTATAATTAAATACGTAAAACAAAAATATTAAAATTTTGATATTATCATAGGTATTATATTATCGACTTTTTCACTTTATATACCACTTCCTACGCATATATCAGCTATAAAAGTTCCGATCGGCGTCTGGATGTTTATGGCAGTTCTACTCTACGAGTGGATTCTGCACGTAATATTAAGGCCGCTTGCACACGTGGCTAGAAACACTGCCAGGAGTTCTGCTGGCCGGTAGGCTGGGTACGAAGCTGGAAATGACGTCACTGCGGGCTGGCCTCCTAGCTCACAAGATAGGTATTAAATTAGAACAGGGGCTATTTTCCTTGCTAGGTACGCCGCTAGGCATGAGCAAAAACTAATCAGAAACAGTATCTTGTCATGTGGGCGACTTGAACAAACACCCACAAACCAACATGGCGTCATTCTGTTCAGACTCAGACAACAGACACGATTTGCTCTGTTTATAATATTTGAACTGTCACTGCGCGCGCATCAGATTTATTCACAATACATAGCTTGAAAAAATGTCTCGTGTGAAGCGAGCACATAACAGCAGTCAAGAAAACCAGCGCTAGAAAACTAGTAGGTAAATCTAACAAGGAATCTAGCGGAAAATCTAGCTTCGTGTGCAGCGGCCTTTACTTAGGGGAGCAACGTCGGTCTGGCCTCAGGAAATACCGGGACTTTTCCCGGTGGGCCGGTCCAGTCCGATCCTGGTTTTTTTCTTCTTAGTTACACGGTCTCATATATATAGAGGCGTTTTACGCAATTTTTCCGGCAATTTTTTAGATTCCAGACCGACTCTGTAGGATTGGCATTAATCGTATAGACCAAGAGTTCCCAAACTTTTAATAATTGCGACCCACTTTTTAAAAACTCAATTTACCCAGTTCTTTCCCGGCGCACTGAATTTCTCACAATTACTTGACTAGCCGGAAAAGATATCTCCACAAAAAAAAATACTTTTTATCTTTTTGTTTCATTTACTTTACCTACATTTATTTTAACAGCATCGCTACGGACAGCACACATGTTTTTAAAAAATATACATTAAAGATGTTGTCGCGACCCACCAGTGGGTCACTACCCACAAGTATGGGAAACATTGGTACCTATAGACAGCAGATGGAGTAAATAGATGGTGTGTAATATATATTATGTTATGAATCTATTAAGAAACATTTATTTTTAACAACATAATAAAAAACTGAAAAAGTATACTACATAAAAAACAATCAACAATTATTATGTACCTTACTAAAGAAATACTCGAAATAATAGACACTTATAATTATTATAAAAAAACAATAACCCAACATGCTGTGAAGTTTATTTTTCGACACTAAAGCAAATATTTATAAAACAAAAATGGCATGCATTTAAATATGACGAAAGCAGTCTACTATAGCTGACATGAAAAAGCAAAAAATGAATGTTAGCAAAAACAATTACATATTATATTATCTGTGAAGTCCGAATTGCACATATATCTGAAAACAAAAAAAAATTCGTAATAAATGGTACCAACTAGTTTTTTCATTCTTTACTGAATTTGGTTTATTTGTAATCAACAAATATTGAATAATACATTTAACCGTTTGCTCGAAGTACGGTTTTTTTAACACGAACTGGTTTAGTTATATTACGTCGTGTTAATAAATCTATACCTACATACAGTATGTAAACGCGTAAGGTGCACATAGGGAAATTAGCATTGGGAAAAAAATACTTGGATCAGAGTTAGCCATGACTGCATTAATTGTTATTTCTATTGAATTATCGTGGTAATCTTGAGGATTTCTATTTTATTTTGATTTATTTTTATTTTACTTGGCTTTTCCAATAATAAAAAGCTCTTATAAATCATTATTTTAATTTTTTTGTTCAAAAATAAAACAAAAAAACAACTCCATCTGTTTGGAATAATTTCATTAAAAAATTGTTTGACTGGTATGACGTATGCGCGTTGGTAAATCAGTGACCCAATGTCTTTAGGTTCAACACGAATAGGCGGAGATATTTGATCTCGCACCATATTTAAGTATTTTTGGGAATTTAATGTCCCATTAATAAAAAAAGTCCGATTATGTTGTAATCATTTGAATATTTTCTTCGGTAGTATACACACTCATTTTGCAAAAGAATATTATCTGTCAAATTGAAAAACAAGATTTCAAGGCTCACTCTGATCCAGTCATTTTTCCCAATGTTAATTTCCCTATGTGCACCTTACGTGTTTACATACTGTATATATAACCCTAACATTATACTGTTTGTTCGTATAGGTATAGAGTTCGGGTTTATGCGATTGGCTAATAGACGCTTTTTCGAGTTTTTATACAACCGACAATAAAAATAACAAGCGCCATAAACAGAAATCCTACAACACAGAGCGGTATCCACGTCATCCGGCGCTTATAAAGAAGACTCGTTCCTGCTATTGAGTGATATTTGTCTGTTTCGTTGATTTGTTGTCGATGCAGTTGTTTGTTATTTACTTCGGCATCTTCTTCTTCTTCTTCTGCGTTATTTTCTTCTTCTTCTTCTTCTTCTTGTGCGACTTCTGCGCCATCAGGTAGCATCACTTTGAATTCTATAAACGATTGCCAGTCGGTGGTCCTATTGCTGGCGTCGCGTTTTCCGCGATGTTTTCCGAACGAATCGTCTCGGCATGGCCAGGGCTCCTAAAAATTTTATGATAACATTATCACAGTTTAGTTTTCTATACCTACTGTGCAGATTATAGTCATCTAAGTATAGAGATTCGTTTGGTAGGTACAACCTATTGTGGAAAAAAACGAAATAATATTAGTATCCCCTATATATTAAATACTATATATAGCGATCCGTCCCGGTTTCACCCAATGCGATAGATATAATTCTGCAAAATGTAAGTATTTCGTTTGCGAATTGCGACCCGGCACTAATGAAAGATTCCGATTTCGCGCACTCAAAATTTTGTTGGATAATATAATAATTACATACCCCCTTTTGACATCATTAGAAGTTGAATTTGAAAAAAGCTGAAACATCAGGGGTTTGTTTATTTTCATAAAGAGTGCGTACCTATGTTGAATTCAGTGTCACTCATTTTAACGATTTTTGAAATATGGCCATTTTACCAGAAACCTTTACACCCTCTTAGGATGCGAATTTAAAAAAATCCCTTCTTATTGGGTGCTTACGTCATAAAAGAAATCTACTGTCCAAATTTCAAGTTTATAACTCATGCGGAGCAGTTTGACCTGGACCTTGATGAATCAGTCAGGACAAACGCTTTTATATATAATTTGCAAAATTTTTCATTTATGTTCCGCTCCTATTGGTCGTAGCGTGATATTATATAGCTTATAGCTTCCTCGATAAATGGACTATCTTACAAAAAATAATTTTTCAATTCGAACCAGTAGTTCTTGAGATTAGCGCGTTCAACCAAACAAACAAATCTTCAGCTTTATATATATTAGTATAAGATTTTCTTAATTCAGTGCTATAGCGTGTGTTGCTGAGCACTTACTAAAATATAAAAAAAAAATATTTACATTTTGGTGCATGTATTCTATTTATATTCATTCGTGTAACTACGTGTACCTACGTGTGCAGGGTACAACTAGGTAATGAAGAGTATTTTTTTGAAGTTCTTGAAATGTTATAATTATAATATATTAAAGCGATTTTTAATAGGTATTATGAAGTTTTCGGAAACAACCAGCGTCTAATCTTCAGCTGCAAAAAATTTTTACACAGTGGTCTGTTTGATTTACCTCAACTTCAATAAAAATTCTTTTTATATATAAGTATATGTATAGATATACCTATATAAAAAAATAATAATAAAAATCTACAAAAGGGTATATGAATTCAGTCTAAAAGACTGGTTTTCAATAAATTCTGCCCATGTCTAAGCTAGCAAATAGGTACATTCTTTTGAAATCGGGAGATAAATCGAACATATACCTATAGTAGCGAAAAATGAACGGCAGGATTACTGTCTACAAATTTCATTATCTACAGCTGAAACAAAAAGGTAAACGCGAATTCACAACAGACCCGATCGACATTGAGCTTCTGGTCTTATGACGCATTGAAATCACATTATTGCGACAGCTGTAGATAATGCATATATTTTCTACACGTTTTGTATAAATAATGTTTTTAAGATATTCGAGAAAAATTAAACAGAAACGACGAATAAAGTTAAATATAACAATCAATTTATGCATTTATATTATTTTTTTGTAAGCAAAAATTATTTTTATATATTTTTGCCTAGGAAAAATTAAATAATATAAAGGCATAAATTGAGTTAATATGTTATATTTAATTTGAAGTGTACGTTTTGTTTTATTTTTACTTAAATTCCTTAGAAACATAATAAAAAAAACGTGTAGAAAACATGTCTATAATAGTTGCAATGCGGTGATTTCAATGCGCGATAAAAACAGAAGCTCAATTAAGGTCGTGTTTGTTATGACTTCGCATTTACGTTTTTGTTTTTATAAGTTGTAATCTGAAACTAGTACAAGAATTAAATAGTTTTAAATTGTCAGTATAGGCACACTGTACCATCATAGATGTAAAATATGAATTGGTACTAAATAGTTGGTCTACACTTTACATATTTGACAATAGAGAAATACTTCAAGAAACACAAATATTTGTTTTTAGTTAATATTTATTTTCATTTCTCAAACGCTAAGAAGCAGCTTGTAATTTTCGTGAAGTCGGGTCTTAATAATTTTTGACGTAAACAATCTAAAATCGAAGAATCGACACGTTGCGAGTTTGAAAAGTTGGCGTGAGTTTTAGCTACATCGCCGCACGAATCGCTAATCGGCTATAAAGGCCACTGCACACGAAGCTGGAATTGCCGCTAGATTCCTTGCTAGATTTGACTAGGTACTAGTTTTCCAGCGCTGGTTTTCTTGATTTCTGTTATGTGCTCGCTTCACACGAGAGCTTGTTTTGGGTATAGATCTGGTGCGCGCGCAGTGGCAGTTCAAATATAAACTCAGAACGAAACGTGTCCGTTGTCTGACTCTGAGCAGAATAAACAGAGCAAATCGTGTCTGTTGTCTGAGTCTGAACAGAATGCCGCCATGTTGGTTTGTGGGCGTTTGTCTATGCCGGCCACGTGACAAGATACTGTTTCTTGCTCATAGCAATCAGATGACCTAGCAAGAAAAATAGCCTCTGTTCTAATTTTAAAATCTATCTTGTAGGCTAGCGTCATTTCCAGCCTCGTATCTAACCGGCCAGCCATGGCAACTGGAAACACTGCTTGAACTTCTGCTGCAGCCGAAGTTCAAGCAGTGTTTGTTTGGTCAAGCAGTGTCTCGTGTGCAGCGGCCTTAAGATTCTGGATAGGTATAATTTACGACTTTTTCTTTTCTCCTTGTTTTTCACTTTAAGGGGGTACTCGCTCGAATTTTCGGAAAAAATCATACATTTTTGAACGGGTGTCAAAGAAAGGGGAAGGTAGATAGAGAATTGACTTTTTTTAATTTTATTTACATATCCTTCTACCATATGTCCATTTTTTTTTGACGCGCGCTCTCCACACGTATGCGCACAGCTGTCTGTATCTCAGGAGACAATGAAAAAAACAGCGGGTCCAATCAGCGCTTTGCAGAACATCCGAGAACAAAAAAAAAAAAAATTATTCTTAAAGTAGAAGAGTCAAACTTCCCATTGACGGATGGAAATTCTGATAAAAAATTTTTTAGCGATTCAGTAACCGTTTTTTCTTCAAATTTTCTAGCGTTTCCGAGATTTTTTTTCGTAGATGCGCCATTTCTCTAAAATCGATTTTTTTTTAATTTCCATCCGTCAATGCGAAGTTTGACTCTTCTACTTTAAGAATACATTTTTTTTTTGTTCTAGGATGTTCTGGAAAGCGCTGATCGGACCCGCCGTTTCGAGACTTTTTTTTAATTGTCTCCTGAGATACATACAGCTGTGCGCATGCGCGTGGAGCGCGTGCGTCAAAAAATGGACATATGGTAGCAGGATATGTAAATAAAATAAAAAAAAAATCAATTCTCTATCTGCCTTCCTCTTTCTTTGACACCCGTTCAAAAATGTATGATTTTTTCCGAAAATTCGAGCGAGTACCCCCTTAATTAAAGTACATTATATAACATGAAATCGAAAATTCGCGCACCTGATAACAGTCCCGCCTTTCCAGACAGCCAATGAGCCTGACCGCCATGACCATGTCGTCGCCGCTGCGCATGCCGTGGAATACGAACGCCCTAATTTGAAGCGCACTCGATAGCAGGTCGCTGGGGTCCTGCAGCTGTTGACCGGGACAGACGGTGCGCATGCGCGGCACACGACATCCTCTCTCGTCCAACAATCGAACCGACTGTTGAGATATCCTGCGCCCGTCGACTCGATGCACTGTTACATCGCCGAGTCGGGAATATCGCCAGCCTATCAAAATAAACAAGGCGCTTTATTGGTAAGTTAAAGTATAGGTAGATATATTTATATAAACAGATATTGATATTACTGTACCTAATATATATCTATAGCTATTGTTTTGTACAAAGTACAGTAGAAATCATGTATTTTCAACTTCTACTGCATCATCACTTCGTGGCAGTCATAGACCAATCAGAAAGAAAAATCTTTATTAATTTTGGGATGAAACGTTCTCAGACATATTTTTTTATTGTCTGAACCGCCTAAGTAGAAAATACTTTAGATGGGAAATAGGGACTAAATACTTTTAAAGATATGAGTAAAATTAGTGAAATCAGCCAAAAGATTCGAGTTTAATAAAGTTTCCGACTTATGAAGGGTTTCGGCTTAGGCTTATTTTGTAAGGAAATATTCGACTTGTAGAGTTTAAGATTCATTCTTATTAATTTTGAGCTGCTAACTTCGAGATACAGAGGTCCAATTTATTTTTTCGAGTTATGGAGGGAAAATATGCACCGAAATGGCTTGTAGGGACTCACTGATTATTTCGACCTATATTATTCGAGTAATTGAGGGAAGGAAACAAAACATTTTTTCGTGTTTTGGAGGTTTTCGACTTATCGAGGTTCGACTTAAAGTGGTTCTACTGTATTACTAATATTACTACTGGTCACTCAGTGGTCGAAATTCGACCGTAATTAATTAAATTTTTAAATTTGAAAGTCATTGAGGTTGATTTGTCATTACGTGGATTTCTCCTGAATCGATTTTACCTGTACTAATTCGTAGCCATCGTGATGAAACATATATTGTGCACTTCCCCTCATTAAAACGAAAAGAACGATGTATGTTTCATCACAATGCGTGCGAATCAATACACTCAAATCAGTACCACTCTCTTTTTTTACTTCCCGTATTTATTTATAGATGATGTAGGTACCTATGATAAAAATAAAAATATAGACCGGCAAAAACCGTGCCAACTCTGCATACCATCAGAATCCTTGACCTTGGCTCTGAGCAGCATCTCCTCTCCGAGAATGACTGGACTGCCGCCGCCGCGTACGAGGGTAGTGAAATCGTCCGTACCGGAAGTGCGACGGTACAGGGCCACGTTTCCGTTAAAGTCCTGTTGAATGCCCCCAGTCGCTACGGTCGGCGCTACTCGAGTCTGTCTATACAAAAAAAAAGGTCTATGTGTAGTACATAATAAATAATGTCGTGTATAATACCTAACAGCTATGTCCTAAGTCACTGTGAACCATTATTGACAAGTAGTGACATACCTTATTAATTAGCGTTAAAAACAAGCGATAATAATTGACAGACAAAAATTGTTTAATTAAAAAAAAAGTTTTAAATTTTAATACTAGCCTTTATCTGCGATTTTTCTCACGTTAATGACGCGATTTTGACAGAAATCTAATCGACAACCCGATCATATAGCGCGGGATAAACAGTTTCTTATATTTTGAGCTATACACGGTGTATTTTATAGCTTCGTCAGAATCGTTGCAGTCGTCCTCGAGTAATGCTGATGGTACAAACCGACTGCAGACAGACAAGCATTTTGCAAACAATTATTAACAATCTGTTTTTCCCGCATCTCTAGATATCATGATGCAAATCACTTAAAAATCTCGCAAGAAAATGAAATTATAGACAGAGATTTAAATATGATATATTGGTATTCGTTGTAATATAATTTGAGAAGAATAACTCACATATTTTTCGAATTTAACGTCAAATATTTAGTCTGCGAAACTATTCGTTCCTGCGCCTTGCACTGAAGAGTAATGAGGATATCCTCGGGTAGTTTTAATCCTCGGACGGTGGGAAACCTGACATCGAGACACATATTAATATCGCCGTTGCGATTTTCCGGCGTAGAACACGCTCTGACGCCGCATTCGCGCATCTGGGCATCACTGAACATGTTTAGGCTGAAATACGAATCACTTTTACCGATTACGCATTCAACGCTAGTGCTGTCCACGACAGGCGGATTTTCGAGTGGATACGACGTTTTCAAAATTGTTTTGAAATAGTTTCGGCTCGGTGTTTGCATACAGCTCATGTTGAGTATTTGAATTTGCAGTGTGTTGGCTGATTTTGACTTTGTTGCGACAGAATTGCCGAAGGAAGGTGAATTGAGGACGTACAACGGTTTGGATGGGATAAATTGCCGGTTGTCACGTGTCGGTTTGGTTATTGATTCATCACTTAAAGGAGAAATGTGGTTTTGAGAGGAAATATATATATTTGAAGAGTCATCTCTCGGAGGTGAAATGTAAGAATTTATTGGTCTTATGGGCTCGTCC
The DNA here is from genome assembly GCA_963575645.1 of Xanthostigma xanthostigma. Taxonomy (NCBI): domain Eukaryota; kingdom Metazoa; phylum Arthropoda; class Insecta; order Raphidioptera; family Raphidiidae; genus Xanthostigma; species Xanthostigma xanthostigma. The sequence continues at coordinate 24,531,555 of OY754468.1, forward strand.
CTTTGAGGTGGAATGTAAGAGTTTGTCGGTTTAACGGGTTCGTCTCTTTGAGGTGGGATATAGGAATTTGGAAGTTCATCCCTTTGAGGTGGAATGTAAGAGTTTGTTGGTCTAACGGGTTCGTCTCTTTGTGGTGGAATATAAGAGTTTGTCGGGTTAACAGGTTCGTCTCTTTGAGGGGGAATATAAGAATTAGATGGTCTAATAGGTTCGTCTCGTTGAGGTGGAATGTAAGAGTTTGTTGGTCTAACGGGTTCGTCTCTTTGAGGTGGAATATAAGAGTTTGTCGGGTTAACAGGTTCGTCTCTTTGCGGGGGAATATAAGAATTAGATGGTCTAATAGGTTCGTCTCTTTGAGGTGGAATGTAAGAATTAGTTGGTTTAATAGGTTCGTCTCTTTGTGGTGGAATATAAGAGTTTTTTGGTCGAACGGGTTCGTCTCTTTGAGGTGGAATGTAAGAATTAGTTGGTTTAACAGGTTCGTCTCTTTGTGGTGGAATATAAGAATTTGTTGGTCGAACGGGTTCGTCTCTTTGAGGTGGAATATAAGAGTTTGTCGGGTTAACAGGTTCGTCTCTTTGAGGTGGAATGTAAGAATTAGATGGTCTAATAGGTTCGTCTCTTTGAGGTGGGATGTAAGAGTTTGTTGGTCTAACGGGTTCGTCTCTTTGAGGTGGAATATAAGAGTTTGTCGGATTAACAGGTTCGTCTCTTTGAGGGGGAATGTAAGAATTAGTTGGGCTAATAGGTTCGTCTCTTTGAGGTGGGATATAAGAGTTTGCTGGTCTAACGGGTTCGTCTCTTTGTGGCGGAATATAAGAATTTGGAAATTCATCCCTTTGAGGTGGAATATAAGAGTTTGTCGGGTTAACAGGTTCGTCTCTTTGAGGTGGAATATAAGTGTTTGTTGGTCTTACGGGTTCGTCTCTTTGAGGTGGAACATAATAATTTGGAGGATCGTCACTTTGAGTTGGAATGTAAACGTTAGATAGCTTGGACGGCACATCTCTTTGAGGTGGAATGTAAAAATTGGCTGGTCTAATGGGTTCATCCCGCTGAGGCGATAGGTAAGATTTGGAAGGTTCATCTCTTTGAGGCACAGCAAAGGAAGCCGTTGGCGGATCTCTTTGTATCGAAATGTGTACATTTGATGGAGTATCTCTTTGAGGAGGAATGTAGGAATTTATTGTCTGATCATTCTGAAATGATGAAAAAGAATTCGTTGGCTTTTTTTTCAATGGATACGTTGACGATGGGTTATCTTGGGCAACGTTTATAGGAATCGGCGTTGGACGGTATGAAGGAAAATAATTATTTATTGGAGAATCGTTTGCAATAATTTCAGGCAACGGCTTTTGTGGAGGTACATAAGAGTTTACCGGTGGATCATTTTCAATTATTTCTGGCAGCGGTTGTTTCGAAGAAACGTAATAACCAGCCGCTTGTTTTGGATATCCGTTGAAGAAGTCGTCATTTTTTGGAGCTTCGTATACATAGACACTCTTTTTAGTAACTTGCTCATCAAATTTAGGCCGCTTATAACTATATCCTTTTTGAGGAACGTCACTAAGTGCTTTCAGTGGCTTTTGAAAAACTATAATTTCGGCTTTGGGCCTGTTTATCAATGAATTTTGCGGTATATCAGCTAGAGTGAAGGCAGGTTTTGGGTTATAGTTATAACCGCGACTATCAGACGGAAGAAAATCGTTAAACGGAACACTGGGACGTTGATACTTGTATCCGTGTAAATCTTGAGGACCGTTTGCTTGCGGCCGAACCGTTGAAGCAACTGGATCGTCAAAAGAAATGCTTGGACGTTGGTAATTGTATCCTGCAGACGCTTGTTGAGGAACATCTGCTTGCGGCTTGTTTATTGTAGAAGGTACTGGATCATTAAGAGGTATATTATTAGGACGTCTGTAACTGTATCCGGATATTTCTTGAGGAATATCCGATTGTGGACTCACTGTGAGCGGTACAGGATCGTCAAAAGGAATAGTCGGACGTTGATATTTGTAACCATTGTTGTTTTGAGGAACGTCTGCTTGCGGCTTGTTTATTGTAGAAGGTACTGGATCATTAAGAGCTATATTATTAGGACGTTCGTAACTGTATCCGGATATTTCTTGAGGAATATCCGATTGTGGACGGACTGTAAGAGGTACAGGATCGTCAAAAGGAATTGTCGGGCGTTGATATTTATAACCGTTGTTGTTTTGAGGAACGTCTGCTTGCGGTCGAATTGTTGAAGGATCATCGTCCAATTGCAAATTTGGACGCTGATAATTGTAGCCCGCTTGTGGCTCAGTTGTGGAAGGAATAGTATCGTCGAAAGGCTTGTCGGGATGCCGATAATTATATCCTTGTACGTTTTGAGGATCGCCTGCTACGTCAAGAGGATCGTTGAGAAAATTATTCTTTATCGGAGGGTAGTAATAATAGCCGGATGCGGGTATTTGAGGATCATTCTGCGCTGTTTTGTGGTTTCCATTTTTTCCATTATCTTGCAGAGGTCCCTCCAAGATCTGAGATGGACGCGTAACTATTTTTGATGACAGTTTTTCAGCATTTTGTGCTGGGATAATAATAAAAAATATTTGAACTGGTATTAAACAAAACACATTTCTCATATTTCTATATTATATTGCACAAAACTGGATAATTAAGCACCTAGTTTAATTCCAACTCGGTTATACAATACACTGATCGATTAAAAGAAAACAATAATAACTAATTATTATCGATAGCACTAATATAGAACAGTTCACAGCGGTATAATTTGATAACAAAAATTGGTATTTATACTGTTTTAACGGTTCAAAATTAAAATCACAGTACCTATATTTTACGATCACTTAATATAAACTTTTATTGCGGTATCACCATCAAATGTGACCGACGAAAATAAATGTGGCTAATATTGGCGGTAGCCGGCACTTTTATAGTCTCGTATATTATGGAGAAGAGATATTGTCACTGCTTTGATATACCAATATAGTTAGGTGAGGAACTATTCTGTGTCCGAATCCAATTTGATATAGGTACATATGCCGTTAATAAAACACATTGCTAAGTAGAACTTAATATAATAGAACCCGTTGTTTTCAAGATTCTGAATTTCACAATATGTATTTCCAATGTAAAACGTCAATACCTACTTATTTTTTTTATTTATCTGACACAAAATTTACCTACAGTCCTCGCGTTAATGACAATTTGTTGTTTTATTAACTTACCCTTAAACCCTGATGCATACACAACAAATACCATAGCGAAAGTTTGACTAAAACCGGTTCAGAACAAACTCAAAACAAACTCAAACATAGAACAAACAAATTGACAAACATATATAGCCAACAATAAGTTTACCATAATATAACAGTTATACCCTCGCTTATCAAGTTGTGTGCGGGATAACATTTTATAATGAACATTTTATAATGAATAAATAATTCTGAAAATTGCTAATTGATCCATTTAGACATATTCTTATAATAATATAAACTGTATATAGGTTGTCGAAATTTCGTTAAAAACTTTAAATAATTACGGAGAAAGTTACGATCTTATTTGTTTATTTATTTGTATTGATTTACTGAACGTAAGCCGCTCACTGTTTTCCATTAAAAAAAATTTAATAGTTAAAAAATAAATAAATAAAGTAAAATATATTGAATCTCGAAACTGAAATCCATATATTAAATTATTCTGGAGTTTTTGACCACAAACAATTATATTAATTTGATTTTACGGAAGATTTACGCTCAGATCCAGGCGCGTAATGCAAATTATAATTTATGCTATTTGTTACTATTATTAATGTACAAATTAAAAACCATTTTTTTTTAGATTTAGATTAAAATTAAAAAGTGCAGTTTATAATTAATAACGTTGCATGAACTAAAGTTAAGTACCGTGCCAGTGCTTGTAGTGATTTATCCAAAGCGGCCCTACCTGGAAGTTGTCCAGTTGACCGGATTCACTATTTTAACTGTTTCATCGATAGCCGTTGCTAATTACTCCAGTTGGATGATTGTGTATTATTATGAGCATGTAAATGCCATATACCTACTTAAAAAGTATTTGGAACGTCTTTGGCGACGTGTAGGTAACGTTCAAAAATACGCTTACTATATAAAAAAGGCAAGGCTGAGGGCACATTACAACGGGCTTCAGTTACGAGCTTTGGATACTTATGCCCAGGGCCTGATCTAGGGGGGAGGGCGAACCGAGCAATTGAGGGCGGCACGGTGTCGGCGGCGAAAATTTGAAAGATGGTTAAACAAAAAAAAAACACACCCCACACAAAAGTTGTTAGAATATATTACTATTGACATCACTGAAATTTCACATTATATTTTAGTAGATTACAAAAATAGGAGGTTTTTCAACCCCCCCCCTCCGCCTTGGTGAGATGTCGTGAGATTTTGCTCGATCCTCTCCCCCCTCCCCTAATATTACGCGAGTTTTTTCAATATGCGTATTTTTAAAAATGACGTTATCCGTGCTTGATTGCATTGGATTTATTTAAAGAAAAAAATAATTTGATTAATTATTTTTATTTAACTTAATTTTTCAATAAATAAAATTATCGACCAATTTTTCAGACAAATATATTAACAAAAAATAATAATACTTTAAAGATTTTAACTTAATTTTACTGATAACCCAGTTTAATCACAATTTTACACTGTTTCTTGCGGAAAAAAAATTACGTGATGTTTGCCGAGACCCCCCTTCTCCCCCACGTGAGATTGGGTGAGGTTTGGCGTGACCCCTTCCCTCCCTAAACGCTTCACGAAATTTGTGAACGCTCCCCCAAACGGCTAAGGCTCTCCCGATGCTATTTTTAAAGCTCAAGGACTTGTGTACCTAAACGCCATAAAAAGAACCAAGAATCACGCATTCATGATGACGTGAGAGACTGTAAGTTATTTACAATATTAGTCATACCTTTTATTTGAACAACAGACACTGAAAATTATTAATTATACAATAGAAAAAAAGTTGTAAGTAATTTACGAACACAAAAATTTAACAAGTGTTTATAGCCATACAGGGGACATCAATTAGTCATCATGGTATGATAATATTATTATTATTGAATATAATAAGTACTATACCAGAATAACAAATGTAAACGAAGTACGTTCGATGGCCGAGGGATTAAGTGAATCTCAATCTACATTGAAAGCATAAGGTTGCTAACTTGACACCGGACAACGCCAGTTTTGTTTTCGCCTTTTCTAGGCGCGAATAGAGTGAATTAAAGCGCCTATATATACTAAGGTGTTGTTTTTTCGGTTCCATTGGCTAATATTAGCATTGGACCTAAAAAAATTCTCTCAAAATTTCAGCTTCTTATAGATAAAACCTGTGAACGCGCCAATCGAAGTTTATTTCCCATTTAATTGACATGGGAAAAACGACGTTTTTACTCAAACAAGGATAGCTGGTGGTATAAGATTTTTTTAAATTTTTGATAGCAGCATTTTGTAGAGAATTAAATTTGCCACAAAATGGTCCTTAGTACTAAATCCGTGAATTCATTATTTTCAAAGATACGTTCACAGGTTTGATCTAGGAAGCTGAAATTTTGGGAGAATTTTTTTTAGGTCCAATGCTAAAACAGTCAATGGAACCGAAAAAAAAACTCTACTATATACAACGTTTTATGGTTTTAGGGTTTTCCATAGTACGGAACCCTCAGTGTGAGTTCGGTGCGCACTTGACCAGTTTTAAAAAATTGGGTTTCTTGGTTTGGATTAAATTAATCAATAGTGTCATCCTGAAACCGTAATAGAATAGAATAGCATCTTTATTAAGAACCAGAGTAGGTATAATAGCGTTAAGAACAAATGCAATATATCACTTAAATTAATATTATAGCTGCAAGTTCCAACCGAATGTTTATAAATACTTGGCGTAGTTCTTGTAGAATGTTTTACATTTAGATCTTCAGTTGACTTCTGAAGACAAAGAATGGATGTAAATAGGTACCTTTAATTTTGTTTGCGTGTATTTCTATCATTTTCAAACAGGTTCGCATCAAACGATACGATATTATATGACACAGTATGCGTTGACAATACGATATCAGCGACAATCGATTGTCTTTTCTGACCGCGTCAACACAAAACAAACAAACAGCTGAATAATGAAACAGTGGAAGGCGCGCATATATTAAATCACTATCGATCAATATCGTGTCAAAAATACAGAAAATAATCGGGTCAAGTTCTCTCTTCTGTTCTTATAAGTACTCTAGAAAACGGTACATTATAGGTTAGTCAGTTAGTGGTTTTTGGTTCACGTTAAGGATGGCCGATTCTCTTTGGGTTCAAAATTGCATTAACGATTATTAAGAAAGCAACTTACATTATCTATATAAATGCGTCGATTCAATCTATATACTTCGATACTTCTATACTAATATATAAAGCTGAAGAGTTTGTTTGTTTGTTTGGTTGAACGCGCTAATCTCAGGAACTACTGGTTCGAATTGAATTTTTTTTATTGTTGGATAGCCCATTTATCAAGGAAGGCTATAGGTTGTATATAATATCACGCCATGACCAATAGGACCGGAGCATTAATGAAAAATGTTGCAAAATATAACTCAAAATTTGTCTATGCGACAAAAACTTTTCAACGGTAACTCCGATCATCACTAAATTTGGACAAAACATTCATCTCGGTAAACGAAGATGAACGTTCCCCCCATTTGTTTTTTTACACCCGGGTGAAACCGGGCGAGACCGCTAGTATTACTATAATATAGGTAAATAAAATAAATACTCCGTTATGCGTGCGATGTCGCGGGCAACTGCTAGTATTAAACACTCAGTTCTTTGTTGCAGAAAGGTGCAATTATTAAACTCTTTCTCTCCAACAGGTATCCCTATATTCCTGGATGATATGAAAATGGGTGCTCTATCCTTGTATAAAATATAGAGTTGATGCTATACAAACGCATCATGTATTAGCTCAGTTTCATGACAGGCCACAATCACGGGCTTGAATATTTGTGTGATATTTAAAATTACCGTGAACGAAAAAATTAAATAGTGGGATCGTGAATAGATTTGCGAATTTCATCGATCGATAATAATACGTGGTTAATAGGTAATATAGTAGTGATGCGACTGGAGCCCTGTTTTCATTCGAATGAATTTGTCTAACTCGGTAGTCGAGTAAAAATAAATTTTACTCGAGTCCGCTTGCACTCGAACTACCGAGTCAAGTCGGCGCACCGAGTAGATTCGGAGAATTAATAGATATAGATATAGTTATCCTTCCTTGAAAAGTTAATTACCTAATCTTAAGAAGTCATTTTATTTTTCTTTCCTAATTGATTAAATAAATGAATAATAATTTTTTGTATTTTATTTCATATAATTATCAAATATTATTGATTTAATAAAGGTACCTATTTAAAAACGTTTAACTTTAGTATTCGAAACTCTCAACTCGAGTGATAACTTTCACTCGAGTTGCCGGAACTGTAAACTACACACGAAGCTGGAAACACTGACTGGATTTCTGCTGGCCGGCAGGCTGGGTACGAGGCTGGAAATGACGTCACTGAGGGCTCGCCTGCTAGTTCACAAGATAGATATTAAAATTAGAGCAGGGGCTATTTTTCATGCTAGGTCTTGGTTGCTCTGAGCAAGAACCAATCAGGAAACAGTACTTATCTTGTCAAGTGGGCGACATTAACAAATGCCCACATACCAACATGGCGTCATTCTGTTCAGAGTCAGACAACACACACGTTTTGCTCTGTGTTTATATTTGAACTGCCACTACGGGCGCACCGTATTTACCTACAAAACAAGCTTGAAAAGACGTCTCGTGTGAAGTGAGCATATAGAAGCAATTTAGCAAGGAATATAGCGGCAAATCCAGCCTCGTGTGCAGCGGCCTTTAGTCGTGTGACGTGATAAAATAACCCGAGTGACTCGAGTCACAAAATCCTACTCGAGTCGCTTCTCTACAATACAGTAGTATAATAGGTATACGTTTCGACCAGCCCTGGACCATATTATAGTAGTTATAGGTGTTTTATGGTTTTAACACGCATGTTGATTGTTCTTGTAGATTGTTAATATTTTTGTTTATTCCATTCATCGAATTAACTGCATATTGAAGACGCTATAATGCTTTTATAAAACTGTCAAATTTTCTAGGTTGAAGATGTATTACCACATTGAAGAGCTGGCATTATTTTAGCAGAACCGCACTTAAAATCTCGTACCTAGTAGGTAAAGGGGCGTTCACAAATTACGTGAGGCGATTTGGGGGGGGGGGGTCGAGCTGAACCTCCATTCAATTTCCCGTGGGGAAATATCACGTAATTTTTTTTCGCAAGAAACAGTGTAAAATTGCGTTAAACTGGGTTAAACTAAATAAAAAAATGTTTCTCCACTAAAATATGGCTAAATCATAATATTTGAATGTTGTGTCCAAATTTCATGATGATCGGAGTTACCGTTCAAAAGTTTTTGTCGAACGGACAAAATTTGAGTTACATATTGCAACATTTTACATTGATGTTCCGCTCCTATTGGTCGTAGCGTGATATTATATAGCGTATAGCCTTCTTCGAAAAATATAGGCTATCCAACAAATCAATTTTTTTTCAATTCGAACTATAGTAGTTCCTGAGATTAGCGCGTTCAACCAAACTCTTCAGCTTTATATACTAGTGTAGATATATAACCTATAGCCGTCCTAGATAAATAGGCTATTCAACAAAAAAAATTCAAATAGAACCAGTAGTTCCTGAGATTAGCGCGTTCAACCAAACAAACAAACTCTTCAGCTTTATATATTAGTATAGATTATATTAAATATGAGAGTCCGGCACTGACCTAAATGAAAGTAGATATAGTTTTATACGGATTACTAGCCGTTACCCGCGAAAAATGGGACAATACAAAATTGCACGTATCTATCGGAGGTTTAAAAAATAATTTTCTAAAACAGCATCTGGGTTCATTTGTACCACCAATCTTGAGAATTTTAACTTACAATAAAGTAGAAATGGGTCTTAAAACCGAAGGTAATGACTGCTAATAATTAATTAATAATAATGCGAATGCATTATGTAATTGGGTTTGGAGACTGTAATTTATTGTAGAAATATTATTTATTAATATTTACTTTATTTCATACAGCTCAAGTGGCGACGTCAGAAAAACTTAACCTGATTGATTTATCAGAGCTAGAAATGCGAAACGAGTTTTTTATGTTCTGAAGTGTATGAGGATCAGCTGTTGCTAGAAGTTGGCATTTAAATAAATGTAATAATTATATACTTATCAACAAATAACTTACAATAGTAGCCAAAGTGTTCGAACTATAAGTTTCGATAAAAACCCAACAGACGTCCTTGAAAAGAAAAAATAATTTTTAGTAGGGCAGAAAAACACATTAAAGATGATTGCAGCTTAACAATGAGATTAATTTCAAATAATTGTTTTTTACAAAGGGGACAAGGGCGTAGATAAGGGAGGGCTAGGGAGGGCTAAAGGGGGTAAGTACCCCCCAGGATCATAATAATAAAAAAATAAAACTGAAAATAATACGAGTACCTGGCTAAAAAATAAAATTTCGAAATACTTCTTGAAAAAAAATTGTAAAATTGGTTTGGGAATTAATATTTTGCTTGACATCTTCCTTCGTGTGTATATTCTTGTGTGATATTGAAAAATTGTTACGGAATGCAGTGCTTGCCGCAAATGTTTTATCATTTAATATTGACTAACGGTCCGTCCCGGTTTCACCCGGGTGCAATACTGTTCTGAAAATATTATAAATTGACCTTCCTTTCCATCTACACAGCTGAATTCTATCAAAGTACATTGTTTTGATGTTTTGACAAAACACCGTCATATTTCAGCCGTTTTGTACAAAATATTTACAAATATTATTATGTTTTGACGCTATGCTGAATCTATCTATCTATGTACAGAAACTTTCCTCGTTTTTCGCTCTTTCTGTTAGTGAAAATCGTATGAAAATCCGTTCGGTAGTTTTTGAGTTTTATCGCGTTCAGGCAGACAGACCCGGCGGAGGAATTAATTGTTTTATATTATACAGATTTTAAAATAATATCATGTAATATTTATATAATATTTTTATGAAACCTATTTGTTTTCTTTATTTTACTTAAATTGCTGTAAAACAAGTTGCCAATATTGTAATAATTGTAATAATTAACTTTCACAAAAAAACTCCCAAAGCCAGCCCAAAAATAAAATTATAATATTAGCATTGACATATTGATAAAGATCAGTAAGTTATTAATTTTGGCAGTAATTTTTCGTTTTTGATGTTGTACTGCTGTGTTTTATTAAAGTAGCTTCTTTAAATTATTTATTTAAAATTTTCCAAAGCTATTTGAGCGGTTAGAAGCTACTTGTATACGAATTACAATAATTACAAAAATAAACAGCAATTTATATTTTTTGATTTCAGGTTTTCATTGAAATACCGGAACAACTGATATCATCCCGGTTTTCGATCGCATACATGGAGTGGTGATACTGCCAGACTTAAAACATAATTTCTTATTATTATATTATTGTAAACATTCTGTGACAAAGTAAAGAAAAATATGATTAAATAATAATAAGTATAACTTATAAAAACTAAAAGTTGTGAACGCGTGATTATCTGATTGTAAAAGTAAAATAAAAAAGAAAAAAACAATAAAAAAAACAAACAAAACAAAAAGAAAATGTTACTTCATAAAAAAGTCTTTGTGATGTTGCAATATATTTTTCATAATTTAAGAAAATTAAATAATTTTAAATAAAAAAGCAATGTCGCTGTTTAACAAAACAGTGCCAGAGCACGAAGAGACCGTTTCCAGTTTAAACCATCGTCAAAACCACGTCGTCGCCAATCACCGTCACCAAAGTCATCATCATGGGAACAACGGCAACAACATCAACATCCTCAGCAATTCTGTTGTACACGGCGTCAGCGTGTCGCCGTTCCCGCGGCGTCGGTTAAGTTTGCATTCGAATCTCGTCGTCGCGCAAAGTGATATTTCGGCGCCGAAAACTAGACGATTTAGCAACGTAAGCGACGTTGTGTCTAGAAAGTTCTCTCACTGGAGGAACACGTACATTCCTACGGAGGAAATAGTAGTGCAGGGGAAGAGTTTGTGTGGGCAGTATATAAGAAATCGTTTAAAAAGATCCGGATTTTTCAATAAGAAATTAGGTTTACAAAGACTACGATCTGTGATCGGGACAACGGCAGGAACGACTGTCAGAGAAGTGTTACCCAGGCTAGTCAGTGTCGGCATAGAATTGGAGCGGATGAATCCGAAAGTGTATTCGAACGTTGCAAGACAAAGCGGCCGACCTGTTTTAATTAACGAAAAAACAGTGCGTTTATTAATTGTCACCATTGGAAGGGAGATAATTAAAACCGAATTGACTTGGGGCAAAGTCGTTTCAATATTTGCAGTGGCCGGTGGATTGGGCGTCGATTGCATTAAACAGGGGCGACTTGAATTTCTCAATAAAATTGTCGAAGGCGTCGAAGAATTGCTAGAAGACGAATTAGCTGCGTGGGTTGCTTCGAACGGAGGCTGGGTATGTTTTTTGATACAAAGGAGTTTTCATTATTTATTACTCAGGAATTTGCTCTTATTCTTTATTGCTGTAAGCATTTTGCCTTAGGCTTTCACAGCATCAGTCTGGCCTGAGGGAATACCGGGACTTTTCCCGGTAGACCGCCGCTCCAGATTTTTTCTTCTTAGTTACACGGTTGCGTAGAAGTGTTATGACTTTTTAGGTCACAGACCGACCCTGGGCTTTCATAACCAGACATTTCATGTTAATACCTACTTCAATTATTATTGATAGTTTTTCTAAAATATTTTATGTTTGTTGATTCAACGATTTTTTTTTAGTTCCAGCACTGACTAATTTTATGAACGCGTTATGCGATGTTTAGGGAACTCAGCTATCGATCAATTCATGCTTCCGTACATTTCTGGATAGTAGTCGGTTGATAGCTATTAGTCAAGGTTACATTTTTTTCATCAGTCGACATGCGGACTGTTGTTAGATTTTCAATTGCTTTTATTATACAAACATTGGTAGCCGCATTGTGATTTAGTTTTGAAATAAATTTTATTTTCTTCCATTTTGCCAAATTTCCTCAGCAATATAATTAATCAGTTCGTTCGTCAAGACTTGAAAATAATAGATATGTTTGTTTCAGACAGCACTAAATGCTCATTTCAAACCACCGGATCCAGAACTCACCGTCTTCGAAATCATCGGCCTGATGATCGCTCTGTTGGCGCTCGTCCTTTTGCTGGCTTTTTTGTTAAGATGGTGCGGCAAAACGGCATTCTTTTGAAATTTGTTGCACGAAAAAACAGTGACGTTAATAAAACGAAAAAACCAATGATAATAATTGTGCAATAATTTGCTCATGGTCAAGACTTTATATAGGTGTAGGTACCTAAAATCTAACATGATATGTATTACTTTAAATGTGTACTGATTTCAAAATATAAACTAATTTTGGTTTATAATAATGTTCTACTGATACAGTCGGCCTCGATTTTGGTGGATGATTGATGAATCCGGGGCTTGCAGAAAGTTTTTAAGTTTACACACGACCCAACATCCTTGGTGAGAAAGGGTAGGTTTTTAGTTTTACAGGAGTCCCAGCAAAAAAAAAAACAGTAAAACCAACCGTTCAAAAAGTCCCGAAACGCCTAAATATCTTAGAGTTTAAGTTTTTGACGTGATAACGTCTTATAAATTGATGAATCACCTTATAAATTGATAAAACACCGGCTGCATGCACGAAAAAGTGTAACGTTCCTAACGTTCATAACGCGTAACGTTCCGCCTGACCCTGTGCGTGCTTTTCTCGAAAACGGCCCTAACGATTTGGATGAAATTTACTGAAAAGGGATTTTGGGGGGCAAAAAATCGTTTTAGCTAGGTCTCATCTCTCGAAAAAATCGTTTTCTTACAAATTTTATCATTATAAAAATCAATTTTTTGACGTATGAAAATACTTAAATATTGTAAGTAGGTTTTGGAATTTTATATTATAAACAGTGAAACAATTGTTTTATAAATATTATGACAGCTAATCTTTGAAACTTAAAATTAATACGAAAGAAAGAAAGTTAAAAAAAACAATTATATTATATGGTGAGTAATTTAAATAAATAAAATTAACCTAAATTTGAAGCGAAAGATGCAATATCATAGATTCGAATTATTATAATTATTATATAAATTTAGGTTATGTATTACGGAATACATTATCACGTAAAGGTAAAACTATCGTCCGTAAACCGACTTTACAGACAACCAATTTTTTTTTGGAAAAATGCTGGGAATGAAAGTTGTAATGTATTTTTCGGTCACAAAAGTTTCTCCCAAGGTGGTGCCCCCGAAATTTTAAATGGCAGCCGCAATTTTATTTTACTGAGTCGAGTTATTCAGGCAAAAAAAGACATCTTTTGTTCAAAACTTTTTTTTTGTTCAGGCTACAGATCACCGAGTACTCGGGGTAAAATTTTCCGAGTTATCCTCACCCCCTCAAATAAAATTTGTTCATTTTGTAACAGGTCAAGGAACGGTACTCTTTTACTTGGATGTTGATAAAAATCTTAATTAGTTTGTCGTTTTTAATGTGGAATTTGCATTTCTATTCGAGATTAATGAAACACCACTACTTTGTATGGTTGAGACTCCCTGCAAAATTTTACCCCGCGTACTCGGTGATCTGTAGCTTGAACAAAAAAAGTTTGGGACAAAAGATGTCTTTTTCTGCCCGAAGAACTCGACCTAATAAAAACAAATTTCAGTTGCCATTTCAAATTTTGGAGTTACCCCCTGCTCCTCACGGGAGCACCCACATGAGAGGAATTTTTGTGACCGAAAAATACTTTACAACGAGTTGAGCGACTTTCATTTGCAACATTTTTCAAAAAAACTTAAACTCTCTGAGATATTCAGGCGTTTCGGGACTTTTTGAACTCTGTATAAAGTTCTGGTTGACACTTTGTAGGACAGACAGTCATATTTTTACAAAAAAACACTAAGTACCTATATTAAAAAAAACGACCACAAATGTGACTAATAAAAAAAAACAAAGGAAACTTCAAAATGCAGTAGGTCGGGGACCCATTTAAAAAAAAAAAAGACAAATTAGGTCCCCGTCAGATGCGCTGAGGTTTTCTGACTTTTTCGTTCGTACTAGTGATGTGCCGGATCGTTAAAAATGTATATCCGCGGATACAGATCTGAATACGGATATTTGGTTTCAAGATCCGCGGATACAGATCTTAACTTTCTTAGAGTACGCGGCGGTAAATATTGCACATCGACCTTTAGAAAAAGACTATCTGTTATGGGAAAAAGTTATTGACCTCTTTAAGAGTTAACTCTCATAACAGATTGTCTCTTTCCAAAGATCGATGTGCAGTATCTCATTATAAAGATAGTTTTTTAGTACCTTTGAGTTATGTACTATTGGTATGGTACTCAATACGATAAATGTTTGCAATATAAAGGTGCCAAATACGATTTTAAAAAATATAAAATAATCTGAATGGAATTTAACAGTTTTTCATTATTACCTAATCACCTATATATATAAAATTTCATCTATGAATTGAAAATTAATAAAGTAAAAGATCCGCCAAAAACTAACAGATACGGATCTTTCTTCTCCCTCGGATACAGATATCCGGCACATCACTAGTTCGTACGGCTGATATCAATTTTGTGCAGTTGGGGTTTTCAGTGTTTTCGCTATATTATGGCACATACACTATTGGCGTTGGTCAGATGGCGGGAATTTATAATAGTCACATTTGTATTAGCAAATACATCATTTATCGGCGGGGTTTGGCACTGTAACCCGATTTTTTTTTTAATTTAAATAGTTGTTTATGTATTTAGATTGTAATGCATTATTTTATGTATGACATTTATGTTAAAAAGAGCCCTTAGTGAGTTTTAACAGTCACACGAGTCATAAAAGCTTTATAATCGGAATACAATATATAAAAAATAGCTTATTTTCTCTTCAAAATAAGTATATATTAACACTTCAGTTCTGGTCATATTAACGCCAGATAAATAATTCGATTGGTAAAATCGCATTTCCTTTGTTTGTGAAATAGGTCGTTTTAATATTCGTTATACACATAATTATGAGAAGCAGATAGCTATTTTATAGGACAAATACTTTTTATATGTCAGACCACTTCAGTCGAGTTATTTGTTTTTCTAATCGTATTTTGTTTTGGATTTTTAAGTTCTAAATATCAAATTTAGAAATCCGTCATTCTGGGAGTGTATTTTCAGCTTTGTTTCGTTATAATAGCGAATTCAGTTATATTGCTAGCACTCGTTATTATTAGTGGGTGTTGAGGATTTTCAATGCGCTTCTGCGCAAAACCACGTGTTTTTATTAAATATATAACCTTTATAATTTCTTTTGCATCTAGTTTACAACCAGATACAAGAAAATTATATAAAACCTATACATTTAATAAAAACACGTGTTTTTGCGCAGAAGCGCATTGAAAATTCCCTTCACCGATTAATAATGAGTGCAGGGCCGGATTTAAAGATGTGGAGGCCCTGAGGCAACGAAGGAGTGGAGGCCCCTAATTATTTTCCAAACAAGTTAAACCATTTTTTTCTTTTGTAGACGAACACTTCTTGTACCTATTCCCAAAATCTAAACAGCATTGACCATTTCGATTTTACGTACTGACATTGAGAAGTTAAGTGTCTTAAACATCACATAGAAGTTTCACTTGTACCGCGTGACTTTTCACGCACCCTCTTGTTTTATATAATTTTGCATATTATTCGTTAGAAAATTGTATCTAGAAATGTCTATTGTGGAGGCCCTGGGGCTTCAGTCCCGCTTGCCCCCCCCTCTAAATCCGGCCCTGAATGAGTGCTAGCAATATAACGAATTCGCTATTATAACGAAAAAAAGCCGAGAATACGCTTCCTGAATGTTTTGTGACGTCATATACCCTATAGCACTCACAGTACTAAGACGAATCGAGCAATACCCCATTTGTCAGAATCGGTTTGAGCAGTTTTTGTTTCACAAGGGGGAGGCTGTCCCGTAGTTTTGTCTTATACAAAACGTGTCTAAAATACACACTAGACCAGGGGCGGGCAAATCTTTTGATCGGCGGGCCACATAGCTGATGAAAATTTGACCGCGGGCCGGATGGCTTATGAAAATTTCACTGCGGGCCAAAAATTTGCAGAAAAAAAGATCGTTACATTCTATTTCCGCATTCGGAGAGCAAAAAAAAAAAACAAAAAAGGTCCTCAAATTCTATTTCCGCATGTGGAGAAAAAAAAAATCCCCGCATTCTTTCCGCTATTTTTCTAAAATGCTTCGCGGGCCGGATAAAATTGCGCTGCGGGCCGGATCCGGTCCGCGGGCCGCCATTTGCCCAGGCCTGCACTAGACAGTGCAAAACATTGTTAGGACAAGTATCACAACATAATTATTATCTTAGCGCATATTTGCAATTGATCATTATATAAATGCAAATATTTGAAAATACTGGAGTGTCAAATTTGAACATAATTCAATTTTCAGTGTTGGTCAATGCGTCAAAACAAAAATTCTTAAAAACAAATAAAACACAAAATTCATTTAATGTTTCAATCAATATAATATCTGTGTTCATTGTCTGTTCATAGTTAATATCAAATACAAATAAATAATAAAAACAATGTCTAATAGAATAGATGCATTTTTAGAGCACAACTGTAAAAAAATTATTCTCTTTACATTCAAGTGAAGTGTACATACAAAATATTAATTATATTTCAATATTGCCAATGCTAAAAAGTCATGAAACAACACAATTAATTAATGTATATAAACATAAAAAATAGATTACGATTTTTAAATCTGGATTCTAGGATATATAAAAAAAAAATACAACGCAACATTCCATGCTGCCAATTAATGCTATCTGTAAAATATGGAATGCTTCTCTCAAGATATTTGGCAATTTCTTCAATTTTATTAATGTTTTGAAAACATAACCCTTACGTCAATTTTAAACTCATAGTAAAATGACAGATCAATACAAAAGATATTGTACGACGTAAATGAAGCTGATTACCCCCATCCCATCCCGCCCGCGGATGACAGATTAACAATACTGAGACTCAGTATATTTCAGCTAACAAACATTATCCAAAAAACAATAGAGCCTAGAAATATCTCGAGAAAACAAAACACTTTTATTTTGATGGTAATGAAAGCTAACCGATGGTCATAATTGTTGTAAATTTGGAGATATAATAATGTAGTGTAGGTGGCGGTACGTTAGAATTTCTCTTCGTCGAGTCCGTGCTTGAAGAACATGAGCACCGGTACAGACTGGCCGTCTATTTCCCGGTATTCCATCAAGCCCACCATACCGTCAATGTCCATAGATTCGCCAGTGAAGAATTGAAGTTCCTTGAAGCGACCCAAGATATCTTTCATTACTTTGTTCATGTTGGTTTTGAATATGTCGACTTGATCGGGCGATTTTTCTTCTAATTTTGCTACAAGTCTGTAATGAATCGAGGTAAATATTTTAATAGTTTTTTTGACGTGATAACGTCTTATAAATTGATGAATCACCAATCTTATAAATTGATAAAACACCGGCTGCATGCACGAAAAAGTGTACGTTCCTAACGCGTAACGTTCCGCCTGACCCTGTGCGTGCTTTTCTCGAAAACGGCCCTAACGATTTGGATGAAATTTACTGAAAAGGGATTTTGGGGGGCAAAAAATCGTTTTAGCTAGGTCTCATCTCTCGAAAAAATCGTTTTCTTACAAATTTTATCATTATAAAAATCAATTTTTTGACGTATGAAAATACTTAAATATTGTTAGCAGGTTTTGGAATTTTATATTATAAACAGTGAAACAATTGTTTTATAAATATTATGACAGCTAATCTTTGAGACTTAAAATAAATACGAAAGAAAGAAAGTTAAAAAATGGTTGTCTGTAAAGTCGGTTTACGGACGATAGTTTTACGTGATAACGTATTCCGTAATACATAACCTAAACCTCCCAAAATTTGGTTTCAATCCGCTTATCCTTGGTGTCGGAATGATAAGAAATGTCAAAAGTGACGTTTGCAACTTACAAAGTATTATGTTCTAATAATAATTAGTTATTCCAATACTTAACTTAGCAGGCTTTGCATTTCACAATATACTAATGTCAAAAAATTGAATTAAACATTAGAAATGCAGCTGTTTTCATGTTAAGACAAGACATACGTTTGCTTCTAATTTCCATGTACGGCAAACAAAGACAACCGACCGCGTCGCGTCATGCATTACACAACATTGCATTTATACAGCTATTTTTCTATATAAATTTGTATAAAATATTTTTCTATATAAATTTGTATAAAAAAACTGTTTAGGCAAATTCTGTTATACGAAATCTATGTAAAATGCTCTCCTCTTTCGTTTAAGACTGGTTTCAAACCGATCTGATTTAAATTGAGCGAGAAATTAGCAAAAAGCACGCACAGGGTCAGGCGGAACGTTACGCGTTAGGAACGTTACGCGTTAGGAACGTTACGTTACACTTTTTCGAACATGCAGCCGGTGTTTTATCAATTTATAATATTGGTGATTCATCAATTTATAAGACGTTATCACGTCAAAAAAACAATTATATTATATGGTGAGTAATATAAATAAATAAAATTAACCTAAATTTGAAGCGAAAGATGCAATATCATAGATTCGAATTATTATAATTATTATATGTAGAATTTAGGTTATGTATTACGGAATACGTTATCACGTAAAACTATCGTTCGTAAACCGACTTTACAGACAACCAATTTTTTTTTTTTTTTAACAAAACTGCTGCTTTTGTAAACTCCGACCTACTCGTGTCTTATTTTATTAAGGCAAGAAAAGATGGAAATTTCAAATTTGTTTTAATATTTTTTTGGCCAATCTTAATCGAACGACCTATAGACAAGAAGTTTAATTGAACAGCTGTAATTATGTAGTTTAATAGGATACAATTAATAATAATAAAATGAAGAATCATAGACATTCAACAAATTGTTTTGTGAAATTAAGTCTTATTTAATAGATATGTATAAATCATTGTCTCACAAATCAAAATTAAAAACAAAACGATATTATTGTATTTGACTGTGAAAAGATGGATTTACAAAAATCAATATAGCATGTGTATGCACATTACTGCGTATAAAAATCCGCAGCAAAGTATTAGAACATGCCCTTTAAAGGTAAACTACGAATCAGTACGAGTATAACAGAAATGTTTGCAAGCAAAGCAAGTGGCGTGTATTGTTTATGATATATTACAAAAAAAAAGTTTTAAGGGTCCTGTTTTAACATACGTTAATATATAACTACGTTCAAGATGATATAATTTGAATGAAATTTTGATTAAAAAAAAGATTGTAGGGAAATAATTTGTTATCTGTCTAATTTAATCTGATTTATAAGAAAATTGTACAGACTACCAAAAGCAAAAGCGTAAATGTTGACGCATTTCTTAAAATTTATAACATTCTGATATATTATTTCTCATTTTGGTACATTTATAAAAACGTCTAAATTTTTATTAATATTTTCTTATTGAACTACTGTATTTAATTAAACGATCCTTTTGGTAGGGGGCAATTTTTAAGCATTTGTCCCCAATTCTCCCCCTGAAATAAATAAAGTTTCAGTGATAGACGGATGGACACTGAAGTGATTCCGTAAATGTTCCGTTTTGCACGAAACACTAAAAATACCGTCTACCACACAGAGAAACTGAGTTAATGTTACAAAAAAAGTTTAGTTGGGGGAAATTTTCATTTATGAGAGATTGTTTACTACGTGTGAACTACAGAACTGATTATACAGTAGAATATTCTTATCGGGAACAAAAAATACTCACTTTTTCATGTAATCTTTAAGATAGGCCGTGTACGATTTTTTGTCACCAAATGCATACGTTTCTTGCAATCTGTGATTAAGGACTACGTCTACACCGGATTCAACACATTCATCTGTGCCTTCATCGCCTTCTTCCTGAGATGGATTGAAACCGGCGATTTCGATGTCTCCTTGTTTTCTTTGAACTAACCTACCATATACTTCATAAACAACTTCATCTACTAATTTCATTTTGTAGCTGTCCGAGAACATTTCATCACCTGTAAAAATAAGCACAATTATCGTACACAAGACACGTTGCTAAAACGGAATATATACTGCTATTTATTATTATAAACAAAAGAGAAAAAAATATGATATAATTATCTATATAAACGAAAATGGTACAAAATTTGAAATAACTACAATAATTATTTCCAAATTTATAACGAATAGTGCCTAAATCTGCTGAAATGTCATCACAAGATTGAAATTTACCATATTTAAAACAAAAAAAAATGACAGTATGCTTAGCAAAAATAATGATTTCAATACTTAAATAATGATGTAAGTAACCACACTTACCGGTAAAAATGTCTTTATAGATTCTCATTTTGGAAGATGATTGAGATTTTTTTCTAATTTAGCCTAAAATCACAACTATTCACTTTGACGAACAGACAAGAAAAGAAAGATTTGTGACATTCGACTGAAGTAGCTAACAGAAAGCAGTAAAAATTCTAAATAATAAAAAAATTATTACCCTAGTCATGTGCTACGTCAATGGCTTTACCGTCTGTTTACCACTGATATAAACAGATACATGGATTGTGGTCAGACACGTTTTTAGGAAAATATTTATAATGTGTACCTTTGACTATTTTATAAACATAAAAAAAGGCTTATTTTCTCACAGTAGCATAGTAAAACCGTCGTGCTTAACATTTTTCTCTAGCACTAGTTCTGTCATAAAAAATAAAAAAAATTATTTCTCTATAATCTAAACTACTCTATAGTTTATAGCATTGCTCATTTGAATGTCAATTTTATTTTTAACCTCCAGAGGTAACCTCTAAAAGTGAGCAGTGTACCGCGGTGTGCCATTATACCTGTGCTTGATTCTGTTCACGTGTTTATAAGCGAGTATCAGTTTTCCAAAGTAATTTGTGTAAAATAGTTATATTAATATCTACTATTGGACATCGGAAAATGTGAGTTGAAATTCATAACACTACATAGTATAATTGAAATTATGTCGATAAATTTGATGAATTGTGTATTGGTTTTCTGAAAGGCTAGTTCTTTTTACCTCAATTTTAATTATTAATAATTTATTATTTTAACAGAATGGCAGAAGAAGTCAAAGTTGAAAATTCTGATGGGAAGACGCTAAAAACGGAAGAAAACCCACCGCTTTCCAAGGACAAAAATGGGGATGCAGTGAAAGAAGAATGTACTGATAACAAAAAAACCGGTGAAAACGGTGTAGAGACCGGCCTAGAGAATAAAATTCTTAGGCAAATAGAATATTATTTTGGAGATTATAATTTGCCTAAAGACAAATTCTTACAAGAAGAAATAAAGAAAGATGAAGGATGGATTCAATTGAAAACGATGTTGACATTTAAGCGGCTTGCCAGTTTATCCACAGATAACAAAGTGATACTATCAGCGCTTAAGAATTCTAAGGTGGTGGAAGTTAGTGAAGATGGTGAAAAAGTTCGTAGAATTCCGAATTTACCAATCCCAGAATTGAACGAGGAACGCCGCAAAGAACTTTTGACTAGAACTGCATATGTCAAAGGTTTTCCGAAAGATCAGACTATAGACACCTTACTCGCTTTTTTTGAAAAAATTCGACCGGAAAATCCGCCCAAAAATGTACGTATGCGTATGTACCTCGACAAAATAACGAAAAAAAATTTTTTTAAGGGATCTGTTTTTGTTACATTCGAAAATATCGAGGAATGTAAAAAATTCTTGGAATCAGGGCCGTACAAATGGAATGATAAAGATCAAGAAAATCTGATTTTAAAATGGCAGCACGACTATGTTGAAGAGAAGAGGCAGGAGTATAAAGAGACAAAAAGTGCAGCCAAAGCGGCCGTAGAGGCTTCCAAAGAAGATGATAAAGGTTTTGAGCTGCCAGAATGTTCGATTCTCCAAGTGACTGGATTTTCGGGTGACGTGCTACGTGAAGATATCAAATCAAAGCTGGAAGAGTTTGGAGGTGAAATTGCTTATATTGACTTCAGAAAAGGCGACACAGAAGGATGGATTCGTTATAAAGGCGATTCGACCGCTTCAGATGTCCTTGAGAAATTAACAGACAACAGTATGGACGTAGGAGGACAGAAAATCGTCTGCAAAGTGTTGGAAGGAGAAGAAAAAAATAAATATTTAGAAAAAGTCAAAGATGAAATGAGAAAACACAAAAAAGTTTTTCAAAATAAAAAGTTCAAAGGAAATAAAGGTGGCAAAGGTAAAAATAAGGGACAGAAGCGTAAAGGCGCTCCAGAGAACAGTGAAAATGCACACAGCAAGAAAATAAAGTAAAATCAATTTTAAATATTTTCTTATTTAACCAAGTGACTGAATATTCCTCTGAACGGGTATCGAGTATGTTATAATATTAATGATAACGGCTGTTACATTTCGAAGTTAATTTTTATGAAGTGACAAATTTATTAGTAATTAATACGAAGAGAAAAATGATAAAATACACAAAATTAAATTATTTAATTTGGCAAATTACAGTTCTGCGTTTTTTTTTTGTTTATTTTTTAGTTCAATATAGGAGTGGACGTGGTCAGTTGATAATATAGCATAATCAAAAATGATACACTTGTAAATCGAAGTCCTTATTGTTTTTTTTATATTAATATTGCTGAGCCTGTATTTCCAACAAAAAATGCCAACTCAATTTATAACTATGCGTAGTTTAAAACGATAAATTAATGTTGTAATAGCAGGAGAAATTTATTTTAAAAAATTGACTTGTAATTTGTATGCTACTGTGTAAGAATTCGTAATAAAATTGTTATGAAATATACTTTGCTGTCTAAAGTCTTTACCGCCACCCAGTGGTGTATTAACATATAGAATAATTAGGCCATAGCCTGGGGCAGCAGTTAGGAAGCGGGTACCCACCAAAGTCGATCTAGTGATCGACTTTGGTGGGTAGCCGCTGGTTCAGAATAGTTGGATACCCATTTCCGCAGATTGAAACCGTCATTCGGAATTACTTGGGAACGAAGAGGATATCGTTGCTGTTCGTATTCAGCAAATTTATGCGGAGTTCTTAAAGTGAGAAACAGAGCGCGGACGGTTCCATAAGTAACCGTAAGGAGGCTGTACTGCTTTATTAGTTTTGAAACTTCAAAGCGCCACAGAATTTGTTGATATTTGTAGTCATCAGGATGATACATCTCAATGAAATCGACTAATGTCGAAGTGGAACAAGAAATCTCATCGCAAGACGCCAGTGCTTCGGGCATTGACAGATCTCCTCTATTTAACGGTGTACTGTCACCAAAAATGATTCGACTCTAGTAGATAAAATCCTACCAATCAAATAGTTTTACAAACTCGGGTCAATTACTTGAAATTTTAATTCCAAAAACAGTAATGCATTTGAATTTTTAACAAATAAATATTTTAAATTACATTTTTCTCAAGTTTCAAAACGGAAGTGCTTCCTTTCAAGCTTAAAAAATAAATCTCAGCGATCGATGCGATTTCAACAGCAGTCGAGTCCATGTGTGTAGTCAACAGTATGGTGCTCAACGACCGCAGTCGGCACAAATGAGGCGATGGACTGGAGATGCAAAAGACTTCGGTTTTATACCACAAAATCAAAATGTATGATCAACTATTATGTAATTTTTCGAATGATATTAATGACCATTTTTTTACAAAAAAAACCATGTAAGACAGCGTCTTTTGCTTCTTTTACCGTATCTTTATAATTTCAGCGCTCTATACAACAAATTCAAGTGCCACAATCACGAGAACCAGCTCGAGTCTAGAGATGGACCGATCTCTGTCGTCAGCTACTGGGTAACGCACCCTCTTTCATGGCTTACATGTGTGTAGTGTCTTTGGTAACTATGGCAAAAACAGGTGGAAAGAATCGGAGTTTTCCCAGGTAGTGATAACAGCGCCATCCCGCGTGCGCCAGAAAACGGTCTATCTCGAAACACAGCAAGCATACGAAGCTAGGTCTCCTGATTAAAGACTTCGTGGTACCTATATTGTATGCTTTAATACTTTGCTTTTATTTTGGTAGCCTTTTTACCCGTGAAATAATGTTGAATTCATTCCTAAACCGGACTGCAAAAAGTGTTGTCATATTTTTGAAAAAAGATTACTCCATTACTCGGGTTTACTTTGTTAAGATCATACTGGGCAGTTGGTTGTGTGTCCTAATATGCGATTACTTCACGATACCGTCTTTATCTGTAGGCCGACCGGGCTTGGGCCCAGAAGTGCCCAGACATTAGGGCGCCCCTATTTCAAGACCTCGAAAAAATATGTAAAATTGATTGAAGAAATAAATAATTGTAACAAACAAAAAATATGTTTGATAAATTTTATTGAACAGCATAAAAACAATATGAAATATTTTTTTATGACTAAGTTTTGAATTACGAAATTCAATCAAAATTATAATAGACGACAAGTCTAAAGTATTTTTTTTTACAAAATCATTTTTTAAAAAATCGAAATTTAATTAAGATAGTCACCGTTATTAATTTTTTATATTAAATAAAATATAAAAACAAAAATGTATGATAAAAAGAGTCTATTAAAAGATTCATGAACATTGATCTAATAGACCCATTAGGAATTCCTTAAGGAGGCCAAGCTTTTTCGGCCCAGGGCCTTGCATGTTCCAAAGACGGCCCTACCTCACAGCTTGTTTTCTATGTATTAAAAAATAAATATTGCTTTTTCGTTATTCAAAGATATACTACAATAATTATGTGAAAATTAGAATGTATTAGATTGAAACTTTACCTATAACGTTACCATCTTGGGAACATAGGTATGTTTTTATCAAATCCAAATTCCAAAAGCCCAGTCCTCAAAATGTTATTAGAATACGTTACAATAGTTTATAAATTACAGTATTTCACTATAAACTTGCTTCTGTAATAATAATAATAAGGCGTTTAATAGCCGTTTCTCGACTTTTTGTCATAACAGACGCCATTCGCACCATTAGTATTTTCCATATATCAACACACATTTTTTCAACTTTAACTAATTAATAGCAATGGGCAAATGAAGAAATTTTAGGACATTAGGGTAAGGTAGGCAAGTTTTGAGCATAGGAGTTTGGT
The DNA here is from genome assembly GCA_963575645.1 of Xanthostigma xanthostigma. Classification (NCBI taxonomy): domain Eukaryota; kingdom Metazoa; phylum Arthropoda; class Insecta; order Raphidioptera; family Raphidiidae; genus Xanthostigma; species Xanthostigma xanthostigma. Next base: position 24,556,873 of record OY754468.1, read on the forward strand.
AGGTAATCGGCCTTGGACTTGAATGCGGAACCATCTCGATATTTATCAGGATTTATTGAAGTAAACCATGGAAAACCTCAACAAGATGCCCGGTACAGGAATTATCGTTTCCCGGCGAGAGGCAACAGGAAAAAGTCTCAGTCACATCTGCCTCCTTCGGGATTCGAATCCGGTACCTCCCGAATGTGAGTCTAGTGCTATCACTGCTCGCTAACTTGTTTCTGTACAGATTTTAATGATTTAATTAAAGCATATGCATATCAGCCATTAAAAGATTGTAATTTCCCAATACGGTATTGAAACTCGCCAAATAAGTTCAATGCTTAAGAGAGAAACTCAAGTGACAAACTTTCAACTTTGATCGATCATAAATTATTTTTTCATCAAAACATTGTCTGAATATTATAACAAAATGACAAGGTTTTCTTTGACAAATATAATTTCAAGGTGCGTAATGGCCATTGAACTAATAAATAATTTGTTTGCTGTCACAAATGCTAAGAGGTAAAAGTGGCAACTGGCAAATACAGTGAATCCTGGTTAAGTGGGACACTGGGACCTGGATAAGTGAGAAACCTCTATTATTGAGAGTTGCAATGAAGTCCCGGTTCTTTTTCATTAAATTACCTCTGGGCTCTGTTAATGGGACTTTTTGAACCTGGTTAAATGAGATTTGAATTCTGAGACTTTTTCAATGTTTACCTCTATAATTGAGACTCTGTAGCTCAATTACCTGTATAAGTGAGACAAATTAATCAGGTTTTAACACATATTTCCACCTCTGTAAGCGGGGACCTCTGTAAATGAGACAACTATAATTTTAAACCTCCTTAATTGGAAAACTGGATTATTGGAAACCCTCAATAATTGGTACATATGTCTTGGTCCCTTGAGATCCCAATTAACCAGGTTTCACTGTAGTACATATATCTTATACTAATTTATAAAGCAGAAGAGTTTGTTTGTTTGAACGCGCTAATCTCAGGAACTACTGGTTCGAATTGAAATTTTTTTTTGTTGGATAGCCCATTTATCGAGGAAGGCTATAGGCTATATAATATCACGCTACGACTAATAGAAGCGGAAAATCAATAAAAAATGTTGTAGAATGTCAGTCAAAATTTTTCACAATATACTTATATTTAAGTGAAATGCCGTAACTGAATATGCCAATATTAGCGACACACACATAGTAGCTCGATTAGCTCAGTCAGTAGAACGCTGGACTTTTAATCTCAGGGTCGTGGGTTCGAGCCCCACCTTGGACGAATATGTTTTTAATGTTTTTGTTTTTAATTTTCTACATTGCTTTCTTCTAAGGCTATCATTTAAATTTATTTTAGTTTAATTTACGACTAATTAAAATTAAATAAATCTAAGTAATAGCTCATTTGAAAACTATTACAGTACCTATATATAAAAATAATTTTCCTACAGTGTTGTCAATTAAATATTTATTTATTTTATTAATTATACAGTAATAATTGATTTAAAAGAAATAATTATGACTTAAAAAAAATATTTTCATCAAAAATGGAGGTTTGAGTTTAAAATAAGTAATAAAGCATGGAACTGCCGAAAACTGCAAAAAATTTAGACTCAACATTCATCTCGGTAAGCCCCATTCGTTCTTTTGCACCCGGGTGAAACCGGGCGGGACCGCTAGTATTGTATAAGATTGGATGGAACTCAAACCGCAATTTATTTTTTAAAACTCGCGCTCCGCGGGTTCCGCAATATCAATTATATTATTTGCTTTTGCATATCGAAAATTATAGCCGTTGGAAATGTCGCAATAGTTTTAAAAAATCGCTCATTAAAAATATTTTTATCGCAACAAAATAGTTAAATAAACTTGTACGTAAAGATAATAATTTATTAATGTAGCTTTCTATTTCCCATTATATAGACTCACATATAGCAGGAGAGCTATCAAACATTTTTTAGTATAGGTATACCTACGTACTTAACGTGAAGATTTGTGTAACACTTTTTTTATATTATCTGAACACGAAATTGACGACCTGGCTGAAGGATAGCGGGACCTATCCAAGCCTTTAATTTTTAATTTTGCGAAAAAATCCTTGAGACATTTTAAAATTTTAATATCTTCAAATTTGGTATTTAATAAAATGAAAAATAAATCAGATCATTCAAGTCGGGTTTAAATGTTTGCCAGGCGGTTTCAAAACTGTAGGTTAGGTGTCTATTATACGTGATTGCGGAAAGACGTTACGGGTAGGTTGAAGTGTGAGAGAGAGCGTATATAGGCGAGCTTGCGAGAGTCAACCTCACCGCAGCACACTTCGACTCAGTCTATATACGCTCTCTCTCTCTCTCTCTCACACACACTTCTACCTACCTGTAACGTCTTACCCACATTCACGTATAATAGAAAGTTCAACCTACAGTTTTTAAACTGTCTGATTAATTTTTTATTTTATTAAATACTTTTGAAGGTATGTATTAAAATTTCAAAATGCTTCAAGAACTTTTTTTGCAAATAAAATTTCGCAAATTTAAAAATTAAAGGTTTGGATAAGCCCCACTACCTTTCAGCCAGGTCATCGATTTTGTGTTCAGACATTACGAAAGGTGTGTTACACAAATTTTCACGTTGCTTCAAATACCTACCCAAAAATGTTCGATAGCTCTTGGACTTACAGAGACGGATACATCTCGAAGTAAAATTGACCTTAGCTCAAATATAAAAGAAATGCCCCCTCAAACCGGTAAAAACCGGAAAATATCCTTTTTTTTTAAATACCTTAAGGATTTAACACTTTGATACTCTTATCATTTCATAGTATGAGATGGCGCGACTATAGTTCCTTCTTCATCTTTTTTCAATCTATAATAATTACCTACAACATCAAACAACGCCCAAATGTAACAAAAAGAGACATTATAATAACAAGTATTTCGTGTAAGTATGATTTTTATTATCTCCCCTGGCCCCTGGGCTATGTTCCATTTTATATGGAACGATTTTCTGTAATGCATTAATGATTTCTATAGCTACCATATAGGTATAATGGTCTAAGATTTGGAATTTGATAATAATAATAATAATAATTTTATTTGTCAAATGTACATTACACAATTAACTGGTCTACCTGGTTTTATGCCAGGAATCAAAATTTCGACCAAATTTTGGCATTTTATTTACATATTTTACTTTAGATTCGTAATAAATTTATCTGAAAAGTCGATAACTATACATTTCAGAAATAATATAGACAACTTTTTTTATTAAAAATAGCTCTGCCAAGAAATTGAATGGCAACTAAATCAATTTTCTTTATTAAGACATTATATTATCAAATTCAAAATTTCATTAGAAAACTCGATGGGTGAAGATCGAGCCTAATCGACAACCTTTTGGCAGGCAAGGGCCAAATAGTGGCAAATTGAAATAAAGGCGGGCCGCACTTGTTCATAATTTTAATAATAGGTATTTGTGATATTAAAAATTCGAAAACATTTTTATTTGAATTTTATTAAAAAAATTTAAACGATAACTTTTCTTTTACAAAAATTAGTGTGACTTTGAGGCTGTATTTGAGTGGCTATTTGTTGTATGTTAGCTTCCAGGTTTGTAGTTACAATTTGTAGAATAGCTCTCAAATGCTCATCTGTGAAACGAGAAGCATATTAATTATTTTTTCTGTAATTAGGAATCGAAAAGGTTTGTTCGCATAAATAAGTACTATCAAAAATTGTAATTAATTGCAGAGCAAACCTTTTCAATTCGTTAAAATTATATGGCAAAACTGCTATAATATTTAACAAGATCATTGATTTCAAAGAAAGAGTTTTTTATTTGTAAATGACTGGGTACATCCTCAATATCACAAGAAAAAGGGTTTGTGAAAATTAATTTAATTATTTATTTATGTAGGACGTAGATAGGTATATATAAGACTTTTATTTATAAATCAGTCACGGGCCGCAAGATATAGGGCTGCGGTCCGCATGCGGCCCGCGGGCCGCGGGTTGCCGTGCCCTGTTATATACTATAGGATATTTTGTGAATCCCTAAGAGGATGTGCTGTTGGTGGAAAAACTACAACGAAGCAGGAAAGAACGAATTCAACGAAACCAAAAATGATGTGGATATCTTATGAACTGACCATAGAGACAAACTTTATTTCAATTTGCTGATACAAAAATAGACAGTGACATAATTAATTTTAAATCTAACACAAGAGTGTTTAAAATAAACGCTAATATTTAAACTAAGATATAAAATACAACAATGAATAAACACATACTTATACATCATATTTTATTGGTTTTCTTTTCCTGAACTTTAATGTTTCTTGACGTTCTGCGTGACCGTTTTACCGTAGCAAATAAAAAACAAGAAAAAACGAACTGTAAATGAAAGATGTTGAGTCAACCGGATAAAAAACCTAAATAAACTCAAATGTGCGCAGTCCTTGGCCTTACTGATTTTATGAGTTTACTAGTCGCTATACTTTGGCGTAGTGGTGAGGAAGGTACCGGGTTTGAATCCCGGCGGGGGCAGATGTGGCTGGGACTATTTCCTGCTTCTTCTTGCCGGGAAACGGTAATTCCTGTACCGGTCATCTTATTGAGGTTTCCCTCAATAATTCCAGACAGTTCGACTCCATCGTGTTACAGTATTATCTCACGGGGCTATGCCCCGCTCGGCAGTGACAGTAGTAGTGGAATCTTTGACTTCACCGTATTACAGTCCTGCTAGATGGGGCTGTGCCCCGCTAGGTTGCGACGACTGATAGTGGAGTCTTCGGCTCCACCGTGTAGCAGTGCCACTTTAAAATACAATGTTTTTACACTTTGATTTTTTTTTTGATCAGGAACCTTAACGGGCACGAGCACAGCTAACCGGAGCTCATTGTAATCGGCTGAATGTATAGGTCTCGAACAGACGAACAAACATTCATTTTTATCTATTAGATTATCAAAAAGCTGGTGGATAAATGAATTTCGTTCGACGCGTCGTTCGCAACAATCGTGAATAACTTTTTAAACACACTTTCAACTTAATCTTAATATATAAAAATTACGTGTCACATGTTTGTCCGCGATGAACTCCTAAACTACTGAACCGATTTTAAATTTGATTTGCACACCGTGTGCAATTCGACCCAACATGAAAGATAGGATAGCTTACATTTCAATTTATAGTCGCAATATTATTTTATTGAAAATTATTTGTCTATTCCTTGACAGTCATAATACAACCATATAAGATGGCGAACCTGTTGACTGGATTGAGTGAATATTCAATAGATGGCGCAACGAACTTAACAACCATATAAGATGGCAATACCTGTTGACTGGATTGAGTGAATATTCAATAGATGGCGCAACAAACTTAACAACCATATATCTAGATCGAGGATGTAAAAAAACTGAATATCGTTTAAAACTGCTCGGCACGACGGCGCAGCCGGAGTGCTCGAAATAGAGCAAGTGTTTTAAAGACCAGTTATCCACGAATACTTTACGCTATTTTTTTTCGAGCACTCCGGCTGCGCCGTCGTGCTCGACATACACACATATACGCCCATGTATATTTTAAAATAGCTAGCAATTAATAAAATAGATAGATAGATGTTCCAATTAAATTGTTTTATTATTTCACTTTATACGTAGCAAAGCACGTACAGGGCCGCTAGTAATAAGATAAAAGGACATATTAATTTGATGCAAATTAGCACGTCCAGCTTCCAATTAGGTACCTTATTTTAAGTACACATTCAACATGTGAGCTTCAAATTCCGTATTGATTTTATGCAGAAATAAATTTATAGCAATATTCTCCTCAGTTTCTATTTGATCCTTTTAACAATTTTCAGTCACCAATGACGATTTAGTCAGGGGTTGATTCAGTGTATGTATGTGTGTGTTTGTGTGTAAACAAATTTTTAACATAAATATAAATAAGACACCTTGATATTATGGTATGATAAAATTATTCGGGATACAAGATTTTTATTCACTAGAACATCATTTAATCGTCAACGTTTCTACCGAAACGTTGACGATTAAGCCGACACGTTGACGATTAAATGATGTTCTACTTAGTGAATAAAAATTGTTTTTATATTTAGCCTTGTATCCCGAATAATTTTATCAAACAAATTTTTGTCGTATGATATCTTTAGAGCGAATTTATCGATTGAGATCGAGTTTTTGGCATTCGAAATGTATTGACTCTAGATTTGATAAGATTTTGGAGTCAGTCAGTCACGTAGTTTTAGAAGTTATCTAAAGAAAAAATTTTTTTTTTACTTTTTTGTCGCATACTCCTAGCCTACTTGTTTTATACAATGATCTCAAAACTTCATTAAAACTTAATATATCTTAAATATAAAAGCCTATCATACACATAACTTAAAATCATTGTAAAAAAATTAAAAAGTCATCAATTTTTGTTCTTCAGTCAGAAATTCTTAACTATTTTTGTTTGTAACATTTTTGTATTATAAACGCAATAGTATCAATTTATTGTAACGTATTTAACACATAGCAGGAAGTTTTAGGGTTGGCCCACAGGCCAATCGGTTTCCACCTTTTTTGGTTCGAATTACTGTCACAATACCTACAAGTATAAATTCATTAAACAGATTTTTAATTAAAGAAACAAAATATATTAGGATGTTTTGGCATTCTTTAGTTTGAACAATTCCATAGTGCAGCAGTAGATTATTGGGACAATATAAATTCAGCTTTAATATGTAAATCCTTCTTTATTCAATGTCCATGTTACACATTTAAAAATTACATAAAATACAGCGTTTTAAATTACAGTGTAAACTCTACTCTATATAGCGAAATTGGAGAAACCGGGTATTGTATTACGTTATAAAGAGTTTTCGATAAACGAACTTTGTCGTTTTTTACTATGCCGGTATTTTAATTGATCTTTCGTTGTTTTTTACCCATATCTTGGAATATAGTGGGATTATCTTCTTTAAAAAAAGAATGTTTCTAGTAATTTTGCGGCATACAGAGCTTGTTCAATGCAACACATTTCTAAGAATCCCATTGTTGGGGTCTAAATAATGACGTATTGTTTCACTATTGAGAGTGGTTGTTACGCTATATTATAGGGTGTTTCAATATATGTGTAACAATGTAAACAGAACTTTAGCAATTCCTACGTTTTAAGGAGTTTTTCGTTAAATAGAAGTTCGCTATATAGATTTTACAATGTATTTATACGTAGAATAACTAGATCTGACGAAACTATTCTGTTGTGCGAAAGTTCTAAGTGTAAATAATTTTTAAAACTTGCATAATTTAATTTTAAAATATTCTATAATATAATAATTTTCATAATTTGTTTTTATTTAATTTTGCAATAGTTATTATCAACTGAATTCTTGTCACGGTGTATTCTTTGTCTGAACATTCTACAACTTACATATTCTATTTGTTATATAACGAGTTTGGAATAAAGATATTAACAATGTAACTGACTTTCCTTGAGGCTAACAAGTCTAGTCAAGTACTTATGCAAGAATTCTATTTCACTGCATATTCAGTCTAGATTATGCACTATCAATCAATATTTAAGTGAATATTCTATTACTCACCTATACGAGAAAAGTGCATCTTATACAGGAGATCTTTAAGTTGATTCTTCTTTTTTAACAGCGTGTAGAAATCAAATAGAGTATAGACGATCAAATATTTAAAGTAACTTTTTTATCAAAACTCTAAAATAAGAGATAAGCAGCCGTTCAAAGTTAAATAACATTTTTTAAATTTTATTTGATTAATTCAAAAGCCCGGTTAACACACGCGAAGACATAAGAGTACAAATCGGAAATGCATCCCAAATAATTCGCGGAAGACCCTTATCGCTACTACAGGCATGTACAGAGAAGCATGGCTACGACCCACGCATCTTTGTGTCGAACAAAACGGGGACAACTTCGAACAATTTCTGTGAATATTGATAATGACATAACATTGACATAACGCCAGGACCGACCTCAAAACTGATAAAATTTATTAAAACTTTGAAAGCCCGTTGGCCGTTTTCTTCTATTTTTGAGTTTTGATAAAAAAGTTACTTGAAATATTTGTTCATCTATTTGATTTCTATACATGCTGTTAAAAAAAGAATCAACTTAAAAATCGTTCTGTATGTGCAGAGAAAATTTTAATAATAATACATTAGATATTATATATTAGAGAGGCTTGCAGTATAAACAATATTTTTTGCTGAAATCTAGAAAAATAATTAGTTAATTAATAATAATCTATTTTATTATCTTAGAATTAATTCTTAACATATTATATTCTTTCATTTGTACTTTGTAACAACACATCCTAAAGCAGCATACACAACTTGATGTTAGCTGCGATGCAGGTATCGACTATGTTACATGAAACTTGCATCAGTTACATAAACGCCTTCTTAAATCGAAACCTATTGCGATGCCTGAATCGACTCGATGTTCATGCAATACAAGAACAGTAGGATTAAGTTATTTTCTAGATATCCAGTGCTTGACAAATAAAATGAGGTACGTTTTGCCAACATGCCGACACCAGTTTTATTAGCAGTAGTTGGGACACTCTTTATACTCCATAAAAGAAAAAGGAAATCAAAAAGGAAATGGTCAAAAAGATGGTTTATAGAAAGAAAACGTTATTCAAATGCAAATTTATTGGAGGAGCTAAAAGTACATTTGTATTCCAAAGAAACGTATGCAGATAATAAATGTTTATGAACTCTTCTCAAAATTCACGATCACTTTCCATCATGGAATTTACCACACACAAACAACAAACTAACCTCTTAAATGGCGCGGGAAAATAAATTAATATCGTCTTGGCATCGACGCAATTCTATACATGCTGAAACTTGCATCAACATCACCGACTCGGCGTCGTGGCTCGCCGACCAAAATGGGATTCCAGACTCTGCATCGCTGCAAGCCGCAACTGATGCCAAATACGTGATTCAGTACCCACTACACACCTGCTACTTGCATCATGAAATATAAGAGTCGATGCCTGCATCGCAGCTAACATCAAGGTGTGTAGGCCGCTTAAAATGTACTCCGCCACTGGTGGAGAAGAGGAGGATATGTGAGGCGGTGTATACAAGTCAGACAGTGGAGTCAACACGCGTCGGCGGAACGTGCAGTTTAGCCTGTTAACGATTCAATATTCATACATTTTCATATTATATTCGTTATAAAATATCATTTTATTATAAATTTGTAGCAAACTTATTAATTCATGTTTTCAACAAATTACATTGATACCAATTAATAGACGTGTTCCAACTTTTATTATGACAAATACTCCCTCATCTGGCGTTTTACTACGAGGGATAATAAATTTATTTATTGTTACAAAGTTTATAATTAGAAAAAAACTGTTCGAAAACAATATTTTAACTCCTTCAAAAAAGTCAAAAAAAAGTGAAAAATAACAATATTTACAATATTTTGATATTGGCTCCATTTTCATTAGTAAATTTTTTATAAACTTTTATAAAATTGGCATCAATCTTAACATTGTATTATTAGTGTCGGTGGCATATATAGTCGACGTCAGGAGTCGGAAGGGGTACTTTTTTTGTCAGAGCGCCAATCTAGAGACCGGCCCCCCCGTTGTCGAGGTCGCTGAATACGATGGGGAGGGTCCCACAATTTTTTTCCTCGTCAACCCCTTCAAATTGGCCCTTCTGATTTCCACCCCTTGAAAGAAAATTATAAAAACTTTTGAACACAACAATTTTGAAGGAAAATTAATTCCCTATAAAATATCTTTCTTGTTTTTCTTCTGTATTTTGATGCTTTAGGAATTACAGGCCTTTAAAGATGATCGTTTATGGAAATTTTACGTAAAATTTCCATATATGATCATCTTACAGAACAAAAAAGAGAATAAATTTTCCTGCACAATTGTTGTGTTAATTTTTTTTTATAATTTCTTTCCAAGGGGTGGAAATCAGGGGGGTCAAATTGAAGAGGTTGCCTAGAGAAAAAAAATGTGGGATCCTCACCATCGTGTTCAGCGACCTCGAAAAAAGCATAAACTCCAAAAAATCCCGACTACTGACCTCAACTAATAGCGAGATTTAGGAATCGAATCCAAACTCGACGTTTCATAGCCTTTTGAACATATTGACACCATTTTTGGGAATGTTTTTATTGTTTTATTGCTTATTTCATTTTAATACGATGCGGTATTATTGCAAATATTATAAAAAAATAAAATATGTTTTGGTGTTGCTGTACAAACTGTCGGTAATCGACAAGTTCTTTTAAGTTTTAATATTAATTAATATTTAGTGTTAAAGCAAATATATGTTTTTCATGTGAATCTTAAACTTAAATATTCAAATAAGTGTTATTGGAATTAGAAGGCATATTATCGAAATATTGTAATCATTGTATATAGAAAATTAATGTTAATGAAAAACAAAAACATAAGCCGAACGTACAAGAATGTTGTGAGTGGTCTGGGATTCCATTTCTGACCAAAAGTAAGTAATTTCTCTAAGATGTGAATTAGTCGTGTCAACGAAACCTTTTACTTCGAAGTCCTCAAGAACAGCTCCGATTCTGATGATTTTTTCAAATTTATTTTTTATATTATTTAAAACCTTTTGGAGCTGGTACTGAATTATTTATATTGTTTACACAATATTTATAATGCATGGGAATAGAGACAATTTCACTGTAGAAAAATTAGGGGAAAACTGGATTTTTGCATGAATCTTCCTTTCGTGGTTCTAAACAATATACCCAGAGACCCCACGAATACATATGCCGCTAAAAAAGTTACGCGGGATGAGAGATCACAAAAAATGGGTTTTCGCGAAAATCTCGTTAACGGTGACTTTTGTGAAAAAATAGTAGTTAATAAATTTGTAGCTTAGAAAATTGCCTATAAAAACATTTTTCGTAAGACTACCAGTTTTCGATAAAATTTGATTTAAAACTTTGTAACAATATTGTCATCATCGTTACATAGTATAAAATAAAGTCGCCGTTTCCCTCTGTCTGTTTCTCCGCGGATTTCTTCTAAACCACGGAACGGATTTTGAAACGGTGTTCACTAATAGAAAGAGCAATAAACGAGGAAGGTTTGTATATATAATCTGTAAATTTTTTGTACAAAATATGGCTGAACTATGACGGTGTTTTGTCAATAGTATTAAAACAAAGTCGCCGTTTCCTCTGTCTGTTTTCCGCTTACTTATTCTAAACCACGCCACGGATTTTGAAGCGGTTTTCATTAGTAGAAAGAGGGATAAACGAGGAAAGTTTGTATATATAATTTGTAAATATTTTGTACAAAATATGGCTGAACTATGACGGTATTTTGTCAAAAATCACTATCACTATATCTATATAGGTATATATAAAAATCAACTGCCGACCGATTTGAATATTTTTTTTATTTTGTTCGCCTCAATACAAGGGTGGTTTAGTAAAAAAAATTAATAAATCGAAGAAATCTAAATTTTTTATATTCATGATAGTCCGAATAAGATTTTAGGGGAAAGAAAAACTGTAAAAGTGACTCGGAAAATAGTGTAGTCGAAAGCTTCGCTATTTTTGTCGCTGCCGAGGGGGGTGTAGCCCCGTGAGGTAAGACTGTAATGTGGTAATTTTAGTCTTACGGAAAAAAGTAATACTTTATTTTTGTAGGTAATTTTCTAAGCTACAATTTTGTTGCGTATATGGCTTTAAATAGAGAAATTACTATTGGGTTGGTAAAATCGCATTTATTTTGTTTTACTTTATGCACTAGTGCGAAATGGGTCATTTGTGAAGCCCTGAAAAGCAGCTAATTTATAGCCAGGGTCGTGCAAAAAATAATTTCATCGTACGACTGACGTATAGAATAGAATAGTTATTATTATCTTTATTACTCTATACAATTGGATACGTCAAAACACCAAAATTACAATCAACATACAAATTAATAAATATCTAACAAATACAAATTGGTAAAAATAAATTATATAATTCGAAAATCATCAATATTATATAGACATTGAATAAGTAAAGTTGCTTTAATTTATTTTTTGAATTTATTTAATTCCAGATTTTTCATATGTAGAGGCAACATATTAAACATTTTTAGTGCGTGATATTCGGCACTATTATTAAATAAAGTCACTGTGAATTTTGGCAAAATTACATTCAAATTATTTCTAGTGTCGTGTCCATGGATAGCCTGAAATGTGTCATATTTACGTTGCTTAATAAAGCACAAAGTAAAATAGGCATATATAGACATGACGGTACAGTTAAAATACATTTATCAATAAAAGTTTGTTTGCAACTGGCATATAAAACCATAAATCTGGCTTAGCCACAATTTACGTAGAGTCGATGGAACAACCGAACATAAAAATCTTAAAAATCCATACAATTTCTCAATAAGAAAATGACGGTATTATATGAATAGCATGGAAAATTCTATGAATAATAACTGATTGCATTTTTGAGTTGCATTGTCATGATAAAACTTCCATACATCAAAATTACCCTTGAGCCCTGCTATAACGATGGCGTCAATGTTGATTACACCTGAATCTCGTAAAAAACTAGTGTAAAAAAGAGGTAAGGTAAAGGCACCAAATAAGAGATAGGTGCCTATTAAAAGATACTAGCCTATTTTGTATTTTAGATGCTGCCATGTCTCAAAATTGTGTAGAACATGGACAACTGGTATAGTTTATTACCTTACTTTGCTATAAGCTTCATACTTTACCGACGAACGTAACTATACAAATTTTAGTATAAAATTAAGATTGAAGTTTTCACAGTGTACTTAACAAACAGCTGATATAACTGTGAAGGTAAGTTTTAATTTAGGTACTTCTAATAAAAACCACTGAAATGCTTATGAAATTCTATATTAGTTAACTAGATATTAAAGTTCTATGTGAAGTTGTTCTGTCATTTTGAACCATATTTTCTTGTTGACTGCAATGACCTAATAAGAGACACATGGTGGTTCCTAAGAAGAGATAGTATCTCTTATTTGGATTCTATCTCTTAAAAGTAACGCAGGTGATATTGCTGAGAGTCTGTTTTGTACTGGATTGTTTTCTCAAGATGTTTAAGGTGAAATATGGACTCAGTGCTGAGAATGTCGTCACTGGGCGATGAAACTCATTTTGTTTGTCCTCATTGTTTTAATAAAAATAAGAACAAAAATTTGACATTTTTGTTTGCCAGCTTTCTTGTTTAATGTTTTTTTTTTTTTTTATTTTTGAACTTACTTATGTACTTAACAAGTTTCTTTATTGTAAATTAAGTTTTATAATTTGTTTCTGTTTACTATAGACTTCTCAGACGTGAGTTAAGTTGCTTAAAACAATTAAAAGAGTGGTATCTCTTATTTGGAGCACTTTGTGTTTCGTGTTAATTTTGACATTTTTAAGAATTTATTTTTTTGAGTTTTGTTATTGCTTATTTTTAAAGATAATCCAAGTAAACAGTATTTTTTACATGTTCATGTATTTATGTCTAAAAAATGTTTTCTCGTTCAAAAACTATAAAGAAAACAAAACAAATATCTCTTATTTGGTGCCTTTCCCCTACTCTGTATGGTTACTATATTATAGTACTCGTATACATAGATATTGTTATAGTACGTATACCCTGATACAGTGCGTTTAAAAATAACGCCTACAATAACTTTGTGATGTGTTACAGCAGCACTTTACCGACGACTTCACTGTTTGTGTAGTTTTTTTGGCTACTGCTGAGTAACATGTCACAACTTAAATATAATAAATTAATAATTGCATACAAGTACAAGTTACATATGCTATTATTTTAACAAAATATTTACCTAAACGATACAAAAATGTCACTTTTTTCTATCAGAAGAAAAATCCAAAATGATTATTATTCATTAGCCAATCTTCTACGGGAAAAATAGGGACACTAAAAACATAATATGCATCCTTCATATAAGTCTACAAGAATGTAAAGTGACCCATTACGCACTAGTGGGGTAAAGTAAAACATACCTGGTTGCGCTATACCAATTCCACAGCAAATCATTGTCTGTCAGACACAGTTATATATTTTTTTACAGCCTACTATTAAAAGTGATATTTGCTCAAAAGTGAACTGTCGAAAATTTTAAAAATGAGATGAAAAGCAGCTATTTTATAAGTACGTGCAAAATATATCATATATATCTCGTGCGTAATGGTATTATGACTAGTGTGACTATTAATGTAATATGACACCCTCGTTGGAATATAATCCATTGCGACACTAGGTATACAATCTACTATTATATATTGTGTTCATATTAGGGATGTTACGGAGGTGGTTTTATCGGAACCGGAGTCGGAGTGGGAGTTATTAAATTTAGTTTTTCGGAGTCGGAACCGGAATCGGAGTCGGCACCGGAGTCGGAATCGGAGGCGGAGATGGTAACAGAAGAAAGATGTGTTAAGGACAGGCAATAAAATAAAATATTACAAACACTACAAACATTAATCAGTCAGCCTCTTTAATTTCTATTAAAAAATAATAAACTTATATATATAATCACATTTTTATAGCAACGAGTTAAATCAAATTAATTGACTCTAGAAGTAGCAAATTATATTTAATAAACAGCAGCTTTGCAGCTTTGTCTCCGTCCAATCTGTTTCTTAACGGGTCGTAGATTAGGCCAGCACCACTAAAAAGTTGTTGGCTTGCTACTGAACCTGGTGGACATGACAAATATTGGAGGGTAATCGGTTTAAGGGATTGGAATTTTGTATTTGTTGTAATGTGCAATGTGCATGTGGGAACACGTTGACCGCAGCCGCATGCTTCGAGCTCCGATTAAAACCTCCGATTTAAAAGTATCGGAACCGGAGGTGTAAGATCAATCGGAAGTTCTGACATATCGGAGTCGGAGTCGAAGCTCCGTTACATCCCTAGTTCATATACATAAAAAAGTATAAATTAAGATAATAACAATTTTTGTTCCATTAAAGTTAAGATTTCGTATAGCGCATATAATTTGTGGTATAAGACTTGATTCTTGTACGTTTTTTTTTTGTAAATTTCCATTATAAATTATTACTTGCACATTAATAAGTATACATATTTTTTTTATATTTAAAAAATATACAGTAGAGTCAGAATTATCTGACATTAGTTCATTATCTAATATACATATTGTTCGTTTTTGTTAAAATTCTTGTTATGGTGATTTATTTTTTATTTTTTGTTAAAAATTGTATAAAGAGAAAAAAATGATTCTTCCACCTATGTAAAAACTTGAAAACTGTTTAAATGACCAGGCAGTACCCCGTGATTGCAATGAATTCAAAATTACACTGGATTAATATAATTTACGGTTTTTTTAATCCGTATTATCCGACCGTGTGTCTCGTTTATGTACGATAATCGGAACTTTACTATAGTTACTTAAATTTTACACATTCCGCCTTAAAATCAATATAAATGCAGTTTTGTTTCTGCTTATAATTATGTATATCCACCTGATTTTCTCATAATTATAGACATTATAGTGTATTTGCTATATGACGCATACACTATTGACGTCGATAGGATGGCGGGACCTAGAGATCGGTCCAAAACTTCTTGACGTTTCACATCATTCTGAACAGCTTGGAACATTTTTTTGGAAATGTTTGTGTGTGTGCGTGCGTGTAACACTGTAACATAATTCCAATTATAAAAAAATAGTACATGGAACATTATTAGACAAGTTGAAATAATTTAACTATATATATCAATTAATTATTAAAACTATATCAGCCATATTTGAGAGGATGCGACATAAATGGTCAAGGAGCACTATCGTTGGCAGAAACGCTCTCTTTCGTGTACTCTGAGCCCCCCTCTACAAATCCGCTTGGGAGGATAGGGGTCTAGCGCGTTGCGTTTTACGCCGTTGAGGTGCTTAAAAAAACGGCAAAATTCAAAAATTCTCTCTACGAAATAGCAGAAAATGACTGAACAGCATGTGGGGGACCTCCTAGTTGCAGGACAAATATTTTCTGCCAATTTACCCCCTGCAAAGAAACCGAAACTCAAACGTTTTCTTGTAGAGAATCCCGATGTACAGTTTTCTGCCAAAATCGACCTTGCAAAAACGCGTCATGTTCGCGGAAATTTTAACATGGTATTCAGGTAAAGCATTAATAACAAATGAATTTAATTGGCAGATTGTGATCTAGCAGTGACAAAACTGGCAGATAATATTTTTTACAAACTTTTTGGGCACTAATAGAAAGCCTGGTAAGAATTTCTGCCACCGCGCGAGGACTTTGCGAATTTTTTCCTGTGCAAATTTTGAAAAATCATCGAAAAGAAGTGTGTTTACTTTTTTCTCGTAGTCCGGGTCACCGAATGAACCATCATGTCAAGTTTTCAATTATTTATTTTTTTGACTATTTTTTTCGATTTTTTGAAATGATTTTGAAAGTCTCTGCAGGGGATAGATTGGCAAAAAATATTTTTTTTCAGGAGGTCCCCCAGATGCTGCTCAGTCATTTTCTGCCATTTCGTAGAGGACTTTTGAATTTTGCCGTTTTTTAAGCGCCTCAGCGGCGTGCCACAACACGCTAGACCTACTCCACCAAGCGGATATGTAGAGTGGGCTCAGACTACACGAAAGAGAGCGTTTCTGCTGCCACCGATAGTGCTCCTTGACCATTTCTGTCGCCGTCCTTAACTATATAGTAACACAACTTGTCACTTGTCCATCTTGCATAACTAGTTTGTTAAATCAATTCTTCGCTGCATTTCAACAAAAAACATGAAAATAATACTATTGATCGAAGTCTAGTTATTTCCAAATTTATAAAGAAATAACAATTCGACATTCGCGTATTTATAGTTTAAATGTTTACTGTATATCGTAAATTATAAATTAATTATTAAAATATAAACTTTATCTAAATTCAACCTGCGTTTTTAGTACAAATTATTTAATACACGTTCCGAACTAACAAAGTCGTTACAGCACGATATTCTCTCCATATACTTTATCAATTTAAATAAAATCCGGATTAGAATTAAAAAAAAACGAATTATTGCTTACCCAATTTTAAATTTAGACACTTACAAAACGTATAAATATCGATGTAGAGTTTTTTTAACATAATATATTTTTTGTTCACAATCAATATGGTATGGTATTGGAAATTAAAATGAAGTTGAAGGATTTCTGCTTTGTTGTTACTTGGTACATGTGTTAATTAATCACCACTAGAAAAAAATGAAGTGCACAATAACAATTAATTTAATAACAACACAAATTATTTCAATAGTTGGTTTTCCAATGTTTCTATGGTAATTATTTTCCACATCAATGTATATTTATCTTTTATAATTACGTGGATAATGTATTTATTATTCAGGAATACTTATAATTACTAAACAACTTAAAAAGAAAAAAAAAAACTCGGGTCGCGCGCAGTGGAAAATTCTGTCAGCAAACTGTGAAACTTCTCTAAGCACCGCTACAGTGAATTGGATTTTTGCGGCAAAACGTGTAACAACGACTAGGGTTTGCAGTTTCGGTACTGAAATCGAATTTGTATTTCCCGGTACTGGGGCAGATCCAGTACCGAGAAATTCGATACTTTCGGTACTAGTGAAATAAAATGTTGGAAATAGTTTTGAAGAAGTTTAATCACAATACAAATTACTGAATTACTCTACGTAATTCAATAAACTTTAAATATTGCAATCAGTCTCAATAAGATTCTTTGATAATATCAACAAATTTAGTATTAAGAAGGTTAAGTCGTTTTACGAAGATAATGAAAAAAATCTGAAAAAGTTAAAGTTCATTTTAATTTTTTGCAAATAACCAAATAATGTCAGCAGTTCCGAAAACTATCTATGTAAAGCATCGATGTCTTACGCATATTTTAATATTTTTTCCAATTTAATTAGGAGACTTTTATCAATAAAAAAAATTATTAAACCTTAGTACTTTTCGATTATGGACTTTTATTCTTGACAGATTTAACAATTTTAACTGAATTTTCAAATTTTTAATGATTTAATTATAATTTTTATTACTTCTAATTTCTTTTTTCAATTATTTACTGCAAAAAATATGTAAAATACAGATATTTACATAAATTTATTTTTTTTAACCTAACTTCGTACAAAAAATACAAAAGTTAGTCCATTAAGTATAAAGTACTGAAATAATTAATTAATATTAAAAAAAATTATTTATTTATGCCTTTATGACAATAATTTATTGGTATCATCGACTTATAAACTATAAAAGTTCCCATTTAGAATTCGACTTACTTTTGATTGGGACTGTAACGGATCAACCTCCTTAAGTATTATCTTAACTCAACTTTAACAAAAAAATAATCATTCTTGTCATGAAAAAGGAGCCTTAAATTCAAATTTAATAAATTGTACCTATTCAGTCTGGTTTTGAAAAATTCACAAAAAATCTAAACTCCTTTTAGTTGTAACTTAATAGAAACTCGTATAGTCGTAATAGACAGTAAAGCAGAAAGAAATTGAGATAAGGGTGAGATATGGGTGTTATTTATACTTAAATAAAACGTTATGTTTCAAATCACCGGCGACGATTACAGCATTTACAGTTTGAAAAAAATAGTTAAAACATTTAAATTAGTATAATTTTTTATAATACCGGAATTCCCGAGAAATGGGTTTCATTTCCCGGTACTGCAGAAGACGATGCAATTTTCAGGGAATTCCCGGGAAATTCAGCACCGGGAATTCCCAGGAGCAATCCCTAATAACGACGTTTAATGAAACGCTGCACACCCGCACTTCTGCGTCGTCGAACTAAACTAAGATGCCGGGAAGGCGTCGCTGCAGCTTTACATATAGATATGTGAAAGTAAGTCGTGTGCTTACAGTCGACGCGACTATACGCTTTTCTACATATTACGTCATATAAACATTTAATAGTATATTACATCACAAGGGCCGAAAGTTGAATTTTCGGCCCTGCGCGTCATGCCTCGGGCTCATGACGCGCAGGGCCGAGATTTCAACTTTTAAGGCCCGTGTGGTGTATACGATTTTTCTTCATATCCGCTCGAAAGTACGTATTTTCGTCAGCAGGGACGAAAGATTGACATTTACTCCCAGTGAGAACGGCGGGAGTTAAAAACTTCTCATGCGTATTTATACTCGTAACTAGGGTTACCGCTGTCATTTAATATAATAAGTAACAGGGAGTAAATGTCAAACTTTCGATCGAGGTATGAAGAATTAGTATATTACACACCTAGGGAAGTAAAGTAAGAAATGTCTGAGATCACATATAATTGTTGGCCGAGGCGAACCGAGGTCAACAAAGATGTGATCTTAGGCTTTCTTACTTTACTTCTCGTGGTGTGTATACTATTTTTTTGCTCGACGTAGGCAGGAAGAGGCAACTTCGTTTAGCGCAGCGGGACGAAAGTGGACGCTTTCTGCCCGTCGAGCAAAAAAAAGTTTTTTATTTTTTTTTGTAAATATGTATTTTATTACATGGGTAAGAGTACGATAACTTGCTATGCAAAATATCCACTGGAAATTCACAATTATTGTTTTATATAACATATAACAGCGTTATTGGTCGTTTTAAGTGCGGAAAATTAATTTTTATAAATTAATTTAAAAAAATTAAATATGGTATAGTAAATATATTATTTACTATAGCGATCGCTATCTTGTCTTATATAGTGATAAGAAAAGAGAAAGTTATATATACCTGTACCTATGATAAACAAAGATAGAAATATCAATTGGTTGGAATGAAATACAATTGAACGTTCAGGGCAGAGTCGTATTTGGAAATTTTAATTTATAAAACGAATTTTAAATTTAAAACTCACATTTTCATGAAGATTGAAAACCACCGCTTTTTTTGATAAAGGGGTATGCGAATTGTCTCGCAGTGAAACGGGAAGGGGCAAATGTGGAGTTTTTAAAAAAACAATTCCGGGGTGAACGATAAACGGGTATGCGAATTGTAATTCTGGGGTGAACGATAAAGGGATATGCGAATTGTCTCGCAGTGAAACGGGAAGGGGCAAATGTGGAGTTTTTAAAAAAACAATTCCGGGGTGAACGATAAACGGGTATGCGAATTATAATTCTGGGGTGAACGATAAAGGGGTATGCGAATTGTCTCGCAGTGAAACGGGAAGGGGCAAATGTTGAGTTTTTAAAAAAACAATTCCGGGGTGAACGATAAACGGGTATGCGAATCTAAATACGACCCTGCTTCCATAACACAATCGAAAGCTGCATTCAAAGTGAGATAGTTATACAATAATTCTACACCAGTTGCTATGACGTGTATTTGTGATTTTTGATTGGTTAGATTCAAAAAATGACAGTGAAAGACGAAAAGTAGTTCCATTTTTTTCACGTATTTTTGAGGAAATTTGTGAATAATCCGCAAAGTTTTTTTTTTTGAATGTCAAAATTTAGCGTTTTCTATGACTTAAAAAAAAAAATTTCAAAATTTGGGTGCATAGTGTTATCGTACTGGACCCTATTACATGATATTCCGAATTCAATAAGGATCAGAACGGATTAAGTTTTGTAAACAATTCAAGGTTTTTATATTGAGCTTTTAGTTAATAAAAAAGTATGTATTGTAAATATTGTTTTTTTACCCGACTGCCCCAAAAGGAGGGTAATGTTTTTCGAGTGTATGTATGTAAAATACTTGCCGAATCTTCAAATAAAGAAAAAATGAATCATTTTAAGGGATCCATTAATCGATTATTTTTTAAACTTTATTTCTCAAACAATTTTTTATTTATGCCTTTATGACAATAATTAATTATATATTGGTATCATTGACTTATATTATAACCTTTTGTAATAATTTATTACGGAAAAGTCCCGATTTAGAATTCGACTTACTTTTGACTGGGACTGTAACGCCTCACCTCCATGATACAATGCATGTGTGTTCTAGCAATTACACTTTTTTGTCGACACTCGACAGGGTTTGGCATTGAGATTAGTGTTTTTTATGAATTGAGTGGACGTTTTTTAAACTGAAAAGGATAATAACTTTAAAATCAGAAAGATTTGATGATCATAAATTATTGTTAGTAACAATAATTTATGATTACGTAACAATTTGTTACGTAATTATATTATAAAGTGAAGTATCTATTCTTACTATGTACAATATACATTATACATACAATGTGTTGTTAAACATTCTATTTGCTTTGATTTTTTAATTTACTCTCCTGATTTTATTTTATTTTTTCTTCCGTCACCAATAGCTTCAGGGTTTGACCCATGTGCCAATTTCTTAATACTTTAAATTTTTTTTAACATGTATAACAAGGACACAATGATGGATGGATTGATGAAACTAGAAGTAGAGTCAAGGATTGCAATACCTGTTTTTATTAACTTCCTTTCAATTGTTTTCTTTTTTGACGTGATAACGTCTTATAAATTGATGAATCACCAATATTATAAATTGATAAAACACCGGCTGCATGTTCGAAAAAGTGTAACGTAACGTTCCTAACGTTCCTAACGTTCGTAACGCGTAACGTTCCGCCTGACCCTGTGCGTGCTTTTTGCTAATTTCTCGCTCAATTTAAATCAGATCGGTTTGAAACCAGTCTTAAACGAAAGAGGAGAACATTTTACATAGATTTCGTATAACAGAATTTGCCTAAACAGTTTTTTTATACAAATTTATATAGAAAAATAGCTGTATAAATGCAATGTTGTCTAATGCATGGCGCGACGCGGTCGGTCGTCTTTGTTTGCCGTACATGGAAATTAGAAAATAACGTATGTCTTGTCTTAACATGAAAACGGCTGCGTTTCTAATGTTTAATTCAATTTTTTGACATTAGTATTTTGTGAAATGCAACGCCTTCTAAGTTAACTATTGGAATAACTAATTATTATTAGAACATAATACTTTGTAAGTTGCAAACGTCACTTTTGACATTTCTTATCATTCCGACACCAAGGATAAGCGGATTGAAACCAAATTTTGGGAGGTTTAGGTTATGTATTACGGAATACGTTATCACGTAAAACTATCGTCCGTAAACCGACTTTACAGACAACCAATTTTTTTTTTTTAAGTAAAACTTCTTTTGGCACGGTAGGCTGTCGATTTATGAGATTAAAAGTGTAACAAAACGTTCCAATATATTATGTACGTATCGTATGGCGTATGCCATAAAAACCGGCTGTATAGAATTAAGTTGCGGTGGCTTCGTACCCTAGAGGTCATCGGTTTGATGCATGTTTTCTTTTACAATTGTTCCATATTCTACCTATATATTTACAGTGGATTTCGGATATAGCGACGATGAAGGAACCACATAATTCCGTCGCTATGTCCGGAGGTCGCTATATCCGGAAGTCAGTATATAGAAAGAAAAGTATACCTACTTTAAATTTCAAGGACTTAAGTGTTACGTCGCTATAACCGAAAAGTCGTTACAACCGAGGTCGTTACAAATGAAATCGATTGTATTTTTATACGTTTTTTTCAATTTTATCAGTTCATATTAATTATGAACCGATTTTGACGATTATTTTTCTATTCAAGAGGATATAACTACAGAGTGGTTTCACATACATGTTACTTAAATCGATCAGCAGTTTAGTAATAAAATATTAAGGAATAAGGCAGCTGATAAAAAGAAAAACTTCCAAAAAATTTGAACTCCCTTAAAAAATGCCACTAAAAAGCGTAAAAAATAAAGTTTTGTAGTTATTGTAACCGTTTATGTACCTATAACCTACCCACTTCATTAAATTGGCACCGATCTAAAAAAATATTATTTTATGCTTTTGAGTGGCCTAAGGAAGTTCAATTTTTTTAAATCATATTTAATGTTACTTTGAACACTGTAATACATATTAAAATTGCAACAATTACACATGTTCAAAAACTCAAAAAATTTGGAACTTTACGTCTTTTCCTCGACACATTGAACGGATGACACTTTGTGACATTTCACCGAGTCACCTTAGCAAACATTTTTTAAGAGGAAAATGTCAAACTGCACATGGTGCGTGAGTAAATTTACACTTTGTATGTATAGACTGTAGAAAGAATAAGACGTATCCAAGGTTCAAGGTTTTTAAATAAAAATTATTTTAATTCTGTTAATAGGTACATCCTTTTGTGCGTTAAAATAAACACCTTTAAAACTAATTAAAATTCAAATGTTTTTCAAATTGCAGATCATATTTTATTGGATAATAAGTAATGCTGTTTCCATAATGTTTTTTCGTTAAAAAACAAGTGCAACTATTCTTTATTTAACGAGCGAGTGTGTTGGCATATTGAAATTATGTGAATCGCTCTTGTATTTTTTTTTGTTTTGTCATTTTAAATATTAAAATTGTGTAGAGATTAAGCGCCAAAGTTTTATAATAATTTAAAAATCGAGGAGAAATTTTCCACATGATTTTTGTTTAATTCAATTTTTGTTTTAACTAGTGAAACAGGAAAGATATCTTGACGCCACCGATACTTCATACTCACTTTTATTTCCAGTTATTGAATTTTGCGCCTAAAAATTTCTCGAATTGGATGGTTGAAGTCTTAGGATTATGGTTTATGACCTAATTATAAGTATGGTAACCGAATGTCCATGTTAACTCTAATATGATAATATCTATTGCTTCTCCACCCCCAAACAAAATTCTGTGTACACCATTGGGTTCAGTTATTAATTTAAATTTTAATGCATATATGGAGAGGCTGGAAGATTCTAGGCAAACCATAATATTATTACCCCTGAGCGTTTATAACGCTTGATCAGTTTTTAGTCGACTTCAAAAAAAGCGGTTATTAATTTGTCATGTACCTATACACACCTAAAACTTCTCGAGGGGCTAACCGATTAAAAAAAATCGACACTATTTTGTTTAGAGTGCTAATGGATTTGCCGCATATATTTTTTTTTTAATTAATTAATTAATTGAAAATTAATTAAAAAAGAAGGTTTTACCATTCTAACACCACAAGTGGAGAATGGTACTAATTTGGGTCAAAGTCACTTTTAAAAATTTGACAATATTTTTTCCTTTTGAGGTCACCCGAATCCAAAAAACATATTTTTGGAAAAAAATCTGTGTGTCTGTTTGGATGTATACACGATGCAGGTTAAACGGATAAGCAAATTGTAACCAAATTTTGGGAGGATGTTTGATATGCAAATATGAAGTGCCCTATTGTTTTTGAGGGAAATAGGCGCCTGCGCAGAAGAGATAGGTATATGCTATAACGTAGTTTTTTTTTATATAATAATAGTATATTTTTATAACGGTTTATTATTCTATTTATTTTTACAAGAAAGTTTCGTAAAAAAATTTTGTCTAAACTATATAGTTTAGGAAATAATTTGAAAATATGAAAAATCATCTGTTCTTTTGTTCTGTAGATCTGTCAGAAAGAAAATAGTTAAGCATGCTTTGGCTACTTTTTACATGACGTGAAACATCTTATGTAAGTAACCATGGCAACGAATAGCAAATATCATATTAAATACTAGCCGTTACCCGCGTCAGCGCACGCGGTAACAGAAATTATATAATTTGCACTGATTTTTCACTCGGCACTTGGTAGAACATGTTTAATAACAAAAAATAAAAAAACACTTGACAATTCTACAAAATATTTTCTCTCTTGACGATCATTTCGGAGTGCAGACATACTCTGTACTCCTGACGATGGACTGATTGTCCGAAACGATCGTCGAGAGAGAAAATATTTTGTTACAGAAATTATATTTTCATTATTATACTATTCGTATATCAAATGTCAATATTTTTGAAGTTGGAATGGTCTCGTCCAATTGGCTGAAATTTTTTATATTCTACCTATTACCTTTAGCATTTATGAACCGATTTTGATAATTCCTTTTCTATTTAATAGGGCATACCTTCCGGGTAATTTCATATAAATGTAACTTAAATCGGTTCAGCAGTGTTTTCTACTTTGGTAAATAAATATTAAGGAAAAAGGCGACGTTAATAACATGCAAACTACGTATTACATAATCACTAAAAAGTGATAACTTAATTTAAAAAAATAAACTTCCTTCAAAAAAAGTCACTAAAAATGAAAATAATAAAGTTTTGAGGTTCGCGTCAATTTAATAATTAATTAGTAATTAGGCAAGCGATTTCTTCAGAAACTTGTTCAAGGTCCTTAGGGAGTAAACATACCAAAAGTCCTGACGTTTAGGAGGTGAACCGGAGGAAGGGGAGCACCAAGAAGGTACCACTTTTGGGGTTTCAGCTTAGGAC
This sequence comes from Xanthostigma xanthostigma, assembly GCA_963575645.1. NCBI lineage: Eukaryota > Metazoa > Arthropoda > Insecta > Raphidioptera > Raphidiidae > Xanthostigma > Xanthostigma xanthostigma. The sequence continues at coordinate 24,582,162 of OY754468.1, forward strand.
TCAAAAACGGTACGTCGCATGGGAAAAAATTCTTATGTCAAATTAAAGCTCATAAAATTTTTATAGTAACTAAATTAATGCCGATCTCAAAACTTCATTATTTTTGGCTTTATAGTGATTTTTTTTCAAGGAGATTTTATTTTTTTAAGTTTTTTTTTTAATTTCAAGTTCAGCACGCGCATTTTTTTAAATAAAAATTAGATTAGGTCAAAATTTGTTTAGTATAATTAATCACTATAATATGTGATGCAAATCATTATTATATTCTAATTATTTATTTTAAAATTTCTTGCAAAATATTAATTGTATTGTTATGTAGATTACGTATCTACTATTGTTCAAAATTGTAACTAATTTAATGTAAAATTTACGCAGTATTAATGGAAACTTGTTTTTGACAATGTACTTTGGATACACTGTATTGCATAAAATGCACTAGAAAAATATTCAAGAGTAAATTTGCGACATTATAAGAAAAAAGTCTCAACAATTGATGTCAATGACTTAAATAATTCGTTGTTATGAATTGTTTTTTTCAATCGAATGTTTCCGGCATTATATAGATTTGGATAGTTTTGTCAACATGTCAATATTTCTTATTTATATTTTTTAATTTGCATAAACTGAAGTGAAATATAAATCGAAATGTTTCATTTGGACTTTTCAGAAAACTTTGCACCGTAATCTGGTTTTTCAAATGCATGAAATGTCATTTTTTGTTTAAAATTTACATTATTACGTTACTGTAAACATACACTACGTATTATACTATAGTTTAAAAAAATCATGATACCCAAGTGATAAACTTAATAATACCCAAAGTCGTTGGCAGGGGGGGGGTGACCACCTTAGCCAACCCACAGTTTTATACATATTATATATTAATCCAGAGATCGTTGTCACGCACTTTAAATCGTATGATCATCACATCGGTTGCCTTTAATTACAGGACCCCGCACAAACTTTATGGTTTGAAAATGGTTTTATTTTATAGTTTAAAGGTCACTAAGAAAAGTATCCATGGGCGCATAGCCTAAAAACCAATAAATTTTTAGCTACAGATATGTTTAGCGAGATTTCAGTTATAGAAATATCCATTGAATTCACAAACATGTTCCATGCATGTTCAACTTTTGTGCATTTTTTTAGAAATAGAAAAATAGTCGAAAACTAGGTAATGTTGGCAGGTGCCAGTCTGTATAAAATAATAATGTCATATTCCGATTCAGCGCACTCGAAAGCATATTTCTAAAGCTTGGGATTTTTTAAGATTGTGAATTCAATGGGCAGCGCTGGATTTACACTAGGGGCAGTAGGGGCTAGTGTCCAGGGCGGCATATTTCCAGGGGTGGCAAAAATTGGAACGTGGGAAAACATTTTTTTTCGTCTTACAGAAAATTCGTCAAAAAGTGTGACCGTGTTGAAAACATTCATAAATAAGTGCATTTTTTTTTCAGTCACACGCGTTTGCCTCTGAAAATATCTGACAATTGATGAGCAATCGTTTTGTTGGTCAGTTTATGATTTCTAATACGAAAAAGAATGTTTTCTTGTGTAATTATCCCGTTTGTAATAAAAATATTTTTGACTATAGACGAATCATTTTATTTGTTTGTAAATTGTATACCGAACACTTACCCCATTTTTTTGTAGGATTTAGGTATAATGGGCCAACATTTTTCACGGTGCCCCCGGGCGGCAGTTAGGGTAAATCTGGCCCTGTCAATGGATATCCCTATATCTAAAATCTCGCTAAACATATCTGTAGCTAAAAATCTATTGGTTTTTAGGTTATGCACCCATGGACACTTTTCCTTAGTGACCTTTAAACTATAGAATATAAACCATTTTCGATCAATTTCACCGAGAACCAAATTCCATACGGTTTGTGAGGGTTCCTTTGTATTTATGTAAAACTAATATATCCTTACTTTAAAATACAGTTACATTACTTACTGTATCTGGCCCATTATTTAGGAATTTATTTAAATAAATATTACGGACGATAAAAATGGAAAATATTAATTATGTACTTGTTCAATTTTAGATTTTTCATTCACTGTAAAAATGAGCATTTCTCAAAAATTGGAAAGTTGTATTTTGTTTAAATACCTATATGTAGGTAATGTTACTAATAATTATGGAATTATCTTCTATCACAGAATTACAAAATTTTTTAAATTCCCTAAGCTATAAAAAGTCAACTTGTCACCTTCAAGTACAAGTTTTACATTTTTTGAACGGAGTCGTCTTAACTTGTGGATAAATCTATTGTTGTGTCAGTTGAACGAATCATTGTACTACTGTGTTTCAGAAAAGTTGATAAATCAGACAACAAGAACAAATGAAATTAGTAACTGCTTACTTACACATGTTTTATTACTTCGTACCTCTACTATGGTAGAGAAAAAAAAAACATTTCGGGATATTATAGACCTTCACGCTTAGACAAGAGCCTCCACATTTTGATTCTTTAGGAATCTCTCTCTCTCTCTTTCTCTCTAGACGTGTGTGTGAGTGTATGTGGTGAAATTTTTTATAATCTCATAGGACAGTCTACTTTAGTGTATTTGCCAGAATTACATTTAGATTTAATTAGTGTTTAACACAGGCCGTTCGCTGCATTCTAAGATATTTAAAAAAATTAACATAGGAAAAAGATGTAAATGGATGTAAAATCTTCAGTTTTTCTCCTAAAGTGTACAGATTTTGAGAAAATAAATGTTTTCTAAAAAAATGTGTGGAAATATTTTTTTCTTTGTCCAATTAAGATGTCTATGATTTTAGTGTGATCTTTAGTAGATCAACAAACAAAATATAAGATGGTGTTGTTTTTGGATTGTTTTGCTGGGAAAATTTTCAGTTACTGGCGATTTTTTATTCGGTGGGAAGTAAATAGCACTTGTTATTCAGTCGAATTTTATCACCTGAGAAAAAGCCGAGCTAGTCTGGATGTATTTGCTTATAGATTTTCAATTACATATCTTTATATTCTAGAAAATTACCACAAAAATCATAAATGTTTTTTTTAAATTTTAGTTTTAAATATAGAAATGAAAATTAAAAGAAATATCACCCATTGAAGTCCTGCTTCTTTTCTTACTTTAAAAAATCACACCTGAGAGGTAATACATTCAACACATTCAAATGGAAAAACTTATAAAATCCAAACTTTATTTTTAGGAGAACAACTAGAGGCGGGGAGCGGCACCGGGAACTGCCTCAAGTCAAGTGTCTTATATATTATAATTCAAGTAAAATGTTTGGCCCTTGTATATTACGCGTTTTAAATATGTGTTCATATATAAATTTTCTGGGGTGAAGTTTAGAATTCAGATGTAATTCCCCTTTTATTGGATATTACTTTATTTACCAGAATCATGATAAAATTGCTTTGGTTACAAAAAAGTAGATATTTTAAATATATGTTTATTTCATGTTTTCAATTAATTTGAAACATGTTTCAGTTCAACTATGTTTTTTTTTTTATTTAGTAAACGCGCAGCAACGTGGCTATATGCGTTATTTGGTTACGTTGTAAAACTTGGATGATGATGTATTCTGTAGTTGTAAGATGATCTCAACTATGTTTTAAACACCCAATTTAAAACACCGTGATTATAATTGCCACCTTTGCAACACGCTAAATGGCTGATAACGATAAGTGACCCAATTTACTTTTCTCTCAGCTAGTGGATAAACGCTCGGAGGATGGGTGCTTTTTGGCCACTCTATACATAAGTTAGGAATTTAATTATTATATGGCTCTTTAAATGGACATAATAAACATATAAATGTTTATTACTTTTTTTATAAATACATATACTTATAAATAATGTAACTGTGACTATAAAATTTATTAAAAAAAATCTACAAGTTAATTAAACAATTGTTTAATGTTTTCGGGATTTTTTGTGAACTTGTAATTTTTTATCGGTTTAATAACTGAAAAAACGAGTTGCATAATTTTCTTGTCGGTCACAGAATGTTCGGTGAAATACACTTACGACGCGTGCATAGCTTTTATTGTATAAACGGAATAGATCCAGCAAGGAGGGGACACTTGCTGGCCTAGCCGTGTCTGCACTATTGTGTCTATATATCATATATATATTAATGAATGATTCGCGATATCCAATACTCATTTTGCTGATGTTCAGCATAGGATCATCTTAGACGTTATCATTTCAGTTTGAAATACTTTTTTATTAACTTGTGTATTAGCTTTCTTGGCTGTGTTTTGAAAATCTTAAATGAAAAGTTTTTAGTTCTGAATTTTATTGTGCGTGTTTTATTGAAAAAACGTGATTTGGAAATTTCGTTTTTGGACAATTGTTGATTTTTTGAGTGCAAAGGTAAGATTGATTTTTTTTATTGATTTAGGATTTGAGATATTCAGGCCCTGTTAAATTATCTATTGATAAATATTATAAACTATAGACGCTAGACAACTGATGTTATAAGCGTCTGGGAATTATATTACCTATGTTAAAACCACCTTGATAAGCTTTACTAGAAAATCTCAAGTCTGTAAGATTGTTGTGTAGAAATTATTTCACACCGTTTTTAATTGACGAAATATTAAAATGTGTTGAAATTTATAACTTTTTATAACGTTGTATTATTTTTATTGTGTTAAAATTGTGTTTCTAACAGACTTTTATATTATGTTTTTAATTGTTATTTTGAATCCATGAGACTTTAGATGTTCTAAATTACAGACGCTCGACAGTTCAAATAATTAGCGTCTTATTTTGTTTTTTGAAGTAATTTTAAAAGAACATATGAATGCATATGATTTCAGATAATAATACCCTAAATACTTTTTATTAATGGCGCTTTTTTCCTTAAGGATATTAAGAAGCGGATTGACGCTAATAGCCTCAGCTGTCATGCGTCTATCTACAATTTATCTAAGAATAAGAAACCGGAATTTTGCTAGTATATCCGGATTCCGGAATATGTTTATAAGTTTCTAAAACATTATTTTTAAAAGTTTAATTTATTTATTATATAATTTGTTGATATCTGTGTTACAATTTTTGTGACTCTGAAAAGCATAATGCGATCGATTTATCATTATTATTGATTTGAGCTAGAAGCGGTTTTGTAAAGCGATTTTATGGTAATTTTTACCAACAGTCTTTTTGCAGTTTTAATTACGATAGCGTCATCCTAAATTAATTTAGAAAAATTAAACAAACACCTATTTTTTTATATTTTTCTAGTTCCTTAAATATTCTATGTTTTTAATAATTTTTAGCTGTATGAAAATATATATTTTTGTCACTGTATAACAAACTGAATAACTAACAGCTCTGTTAATTTTGTATGAACACTTTACATATATTAAAAATTTAAGATGTTAGGCACGTACTAATTATTATCTAATACTTCACAATATTGTAACATATGCCCCATTGATTTTTTTGTATGAGAGGTGTATGCGTTTAATTTACATTGTTTATTTTTTTGCCGCTCCATTAAGCGACCCGTACTATAATTATGAGTCATTCCTTTTTTTTATAGACTCGCGTTAGTGTGAACGTTCGCAAACATGAACTAGTCAATGACATAAACAACAAAATGTTTCCATTGACTACATTGACTACTGTGTATGTGAACAACAAACAGCTGTGTCAATTAGTGTCAACCCTCTAATGTCCACATTTAAAATCGGTCCCGTAGTTTCCGAGAATAAGCTTCAAAATTCGCGAGATATAATAGCTGCAGGGCTGTTCAAACGGAGCTGCTACTTTACTGATTTTTATAATTTTAATTTATATATTGTCTTTATACAGAATTTTTAAAAACCGACTTTTTTAAAATCACGTCTAATAATTATTTTTTTAATAATAACATTTTAACAGTTTTTTTTTGCTTACAAAAAGTGTATTCGAATAATACATGCGAATTTATTTATATTTGAAACTAATTATTTTTATAATATTAATAATTGTATTTTGGGGTGACTACAGCTGTTTGTAAGATATAAGTATATGATTTTTAAGTTGATTCTTTTTTTAACAGCGTGTAGAAATCAAATAGACGAACAAATATTTCACGTAACTTTTTTATCAAAACTCAAAAATGAAAGAGTAATGGGCTTTCAAGTTTTATTAAATTTTGAGTCGGTCCTGGCGTTATGTTATGTCGCTATGGAAATATGTTAGGTTATTATCAAGTATTCACAAAAATTGTTCGAAGTTGTCCCAGTTTTGTTGGACACAAAGATGCGTGCGTCGTAGTCATGCTTTCTGTACATGCATGTAGTAGCGATAAAGGCCTTCCGCGAATTACTTATTTGAGATGCATTTCTTCGCATGTGTTAACCGGGCTTTTGAATTAACTAAATACAATTTTAATTTATTTAAACTTTGAAAGGCTGTTTCTCTGTTATTTTTGAGCCTTGATAAAAAACTTAAGAGTATTCGTCCCTGCAAATACCCCCTGCACCCTTCATCTCAAATCTTTTCCCCTCGCCTAAAAACGGTTCGCGCACTCCCGACGCTATTTTTAAAGCTAGTGGGTTCTGGTAAACGCCAAATGAAAGACAAAGAATCAGACTACAGATCCTTCAGGCGAATTTTTTGAAAAAAAATTCCTGAAAAAACTTACAACCTTTTGAAAAAAATAATAAGTTACGTAATATTTCACACGTAGGCGAAACTGTTTTTCAAAAAATTCGCCTGAAGGTTCTGTAGTCTGATTCTTTGTCTTTCATTTGGCTTTTACCAGAACCCTCTAGGTTTAAAAATAGCGTCGGGAGAGCGCGAACCGTTTTTAGGCGAGGGGTAAAGATTTTAGATGAAGGGTGCAGGGGGTATTTGCAGGGACGAATACTCTTAATAAAATATTTGTTCGTCAGTAAAAAATACTGTATGTCTAACCAAAGAAAGTCTATGCGGAAGGGGAGTTAAACTGTTAGAATTCTGCGATACCATAGGTGGAGAAGTTTTTCTCTCGTTTTATGTGATGCAATTAGCGACAAGGGCAAGGTCTTTATTAATATTGACAACTATTTATTAACATTAACGATTAATTTTTACATTAAATCACACAAATTCGATCAATTACACGCCGTAACTCTACTGGCACTTCGCTTAAAGGCGCATTAATGAATCTACACCCTATATTGACACAGCTGGATATTGCATAAGAAACGCCACAGATTACTATTCAAATATGACTGAGTTACTGGAATGTCAGAGGCATTTTGTATAACAGAAAGTGTTCGTTTGTTTTCACGTCACTTTTCTTTATGCACATTCTTCTGGTAGACTTTCTTTGGTTGATCGGACAATAAACTACAATACCGCAATGAAAATTTAAAGATATTGAAGATTAATAACGCTCGTAAACTGAGGTTATACGCGACTCCTGTAAAGGGTTAATGTTCAGTTTAAATGGTACGTACTGTTATATTTCATATAAAAATGAAAGGGTTTTGCGCAACAGAAAAAATACAGCTGAGTTTGAAAATAGCCGTCAGTTGCAATCTCTCTCTGAGAACTGATGCAAATATCAACTAGATTTTCAAATTATTATTAAAAAATAGCCTTGGTGATTGGTGGGCTCGAATAAAAAAAATAATATTTGGAAGATACAAAAAATACCAGTATTTCGACACAAACATTTTGCCGTGTTGTCAAAGATATAATACATTTTCTTTGATTTCTGTGGACGTATTGGATCATTAATTTTACTATTAAAAAGTAAAACTGGAATGACCTAGAACTACTTAAAATTGTTTTCAAACAACACGCATGATTTGAACTGGTCAAACGAGGCATCATTTATATTATGTTGGATTGCGTATTACGCAGATGCTGCGTACATTCTCTAGTCTAGAGTATAGACTGATGGTTTGATATTGCAATATTCATCGATATAAACGCTGTCACCTCAGTTGATTTTGATATTATTAACCGTTACCGTTCGCGTTTATGTAGATTTTGACAGAAACTTTTCTTACCTGATCGTTATAGATATGCCATTTTCAGACGGCCCTTAAGGTTCAAAGGAAACGTTAAAAAGCTTAAGGTACACAAAGAGAGATGTAGATGATAGACGATCAACAGTTTCTATTTCAAAGAAGTTTAAACTTTAAAGTTAAGAGACTTTTAAAGGCCCACATTTTTACTTAGTGAGGTTTTACTTTTGTGCTTTAGAGATTAGAGATATTGAGGATAGGTTAAAAGCAAATGATACTTATGTAAGTGCATGTAGCACTTTATTTTAGTCAGAACTTTGTGTAACTCAATGCTCAATTATTCATTCAACTCTTAGAGATTTTGTATACTAAGCAAATAAGGATTCAGAGTCCGAAGGAAAGGGAACAGATAACTTTATTAATGTATAGGGGGTTTTACTTTACCGAGGTTCTATTGAAGTAATTATATAATTAACATCATCAGTCACTGATTGAAGTATTGTTTGATTATTTCTTATGGATATCTGTTGTCAGACATGTATAATCTACAATCTGCTACGTCAGTCAATAGCTGCTAGATGTCGGGGTTAACTTTTCTGCATTAATGTTGATTTTTACAAAAATCAATAATTGGAAGATTAAAAAGGAAGAATCCTGGTGGCATAGGATCGATGAATAAAGCAAATACTGAAGGTTTTTATTGCATTTTATTGTCTGACGTTTCGGCACTCTTTATGCCATCTTCGGAGAATCTAGAAGATTCAATATATGAAAAGTTTTAAGTTATTGAATATATTGAATCTTCTAGATTCTCCGAAGATGGCATAAAGAGTGCCGAAACGTCAGACAATAAAATGCAATAAAAACCTTCAGTATTCGCTTTGTTCATCGATCCTATGCCACCAGGATTCTTCGTTTTTAATCTTCCAACATTTGAACAGGATCATCATCTCTCTAAATTATTAGAGTTATATTTCACAAAAATCAATAATCTTAACTTGATGGTAACTGAAAAATGAGGTAATCATTTTTATAGGATATTCTTTATAACAAGCACTAAAATTGCATATAAAATCTGAACATCAGCTTACACTCATCTTTTAGAAAACGATCCGTTCGGTTAATTTCACAGCTTATATTATCAGTCGTTCTGGTACTTTATGTTTTGACTAAGAAAACTGAAATTGTTGAAAAAAGTTAGAAAGCACGTTTTAAATGGCGCCCAGAGCACGTGTCATATCTGCCATTACTTTACTGCAAATCACTATATGCATTGCATTATAATGACCGTCTTTAAACTGGTGTTGATTACGATGGTTGTGATAGTAGAAATAATTATAAAGAATGTAGTTGTGTCATAAGAATTAAAATTTGCCAACGTAGTCCAGATTTTGTTATCATTTCTTTATATCGTTTTATATATTATTTCAAAAAAATGATTTTAAAAGTTTGATATTATAACATTTTATAGTTTGAATGAGTAGGCATTACATGTTTTCTGATATGACTACACTATTTTTTTTTTGTCTTGGCAAAAAATACTGTACTCGATTCAATTTCATATACCTATTAGTGCTGTTGATAACATTAATATTGGCCGTGACGTGCCAATATCAAATGTTTATAGATATTTTGTATTGTTTAAAAACACATAAAACAATGACTTGCATATAAAATTTTTATAAACGTAAAATACATTCAATTTCTTCTCGTCTGCTTCCTTATTTATACCGAGCCAGTGGGTCGTCTCGGATTCTGTTCTTGAACTTGTCTTTGTTTCGGCTGTAGAGACTATGGAACTTGCGTACCGTTTTTCCTCGACTCAACTCAAGCTGCTTTATTACCTCGTTCCACGTGATATTTCATTTTTTGTTAAGTCCCCAAAGGGTAAATTGTGGTCCTTCATTACAGTGGAAAAAAACAACACTCGATCTCCGTCTTTCTTTTTATTAAGATTTAATAATTAATTTTGAAGGTAGATCAGGCAGTTATTTATAGAATTTTTTGTAGGTTCGTTAACACGTTCATTTGTTTTGCTTGTGTTTTTGTTTCATAGGAGTTGCCACGACTAATGCAATGATTACTACATAACCACAGGCTATGCAGTAAATTAAGTAGTAATGTTTTTAAAATTGTCAATGTCATCGTTGTCTGTTTATAATAAATTAGATGTTATTAAATTTTAGTAGTAATATTATTGTTATTTAAATAATAACAAGGAACCTGATCAGAATGATAACGTGCAATTTTCATATGGAAATCGTTTTTATGTAAATATTTTTCGTTAATATCTCCTAAATGAAGAGTACTTAACAGTCGAATAATAACGCATATTTGATAAACAATACGCAGAAGTATAAACGAGTCACTTGGAAATTGGAACCTTTGGCGTGAAGGCACTAAATATTAATTACAAAACACTAAACAATAAACTTTAAACATCTCCTGATGATACTAATATCACTAGCGAAATTTTAGTGCTATTTTTTCTAATAATAACTAATAAGATTCAATGTCAATAGTAAAAAACAAAAACAAATAGGTATTTGTAAGCAATTTTGCTAAAAGTGTTCCGTTAACCTACTAGAGTGTTATGTATTTTGAATTTCTTTGTTTATTGGATTATTCAATGAATATATATATGCAGAAAACCAGATAAGTTGCATAATACCATATACTATAACATATACTAATTTGTTTAAGACTATTATTCAGCGAATCCAAAACTATAAGAGTAAGAATAAGAATTATATCTCATGTTTCGCTCTCGAGCTTACTATGTAGACCGTCCTTGTACGCTAGATGATTCAGATAATAAAGTAAGTAGAACGGGCTACCCTATGCCTCACATCACATTGTGTCATAAAGTTTCTTGTGCGCTCACAGTTCAGACGCATATTTCGTTTCAACGATTTTCACCAAAAATAAATCTTGTTTTTGCTGAGTAATAGTTCAATCTTGATATTTATCAAACAATGTTTTTTTTTATACATATGGGTTTTAGAGTAGCTCTAAACATCCTACACAGCAATCTTGGGAGCGAAACAGATATAATTGAACGATCATAATTATATCGATTTTTCGCTCGAAGAGATCACCCCCATACCAAGTTTTTGTTCCATTAAATGGTAAAGGGACCACCCACGATCTCTTCAATTCGTATTCACTTTGAACTTTATGACACAATGTGACGTGAGGCACACGGTTACCAGTTCTACTTCCTTTATTAATTTGAATTGTGGTGTCATATGTTGTACAGAGGTGATCTCTTCGAGTGAAAAAATTATGAGCGAGCTTCGATCGTTCAATTTCTAGAGAAAACCCTAACCATGTTTTTAACATGACGATATTCATAAGAACTAACTTATCATTTTTTAAAGATTAACAATTAAATTTAACAAATTTATATATTGTCGCTTCTTAAAATGCTCAATTTCATTAAGACTTGGAAGTACCTTAAATTCTATTATTGTTTCTTTTTTTTAATTCACATGTAATGGCACAGTTTTATAGATTTATAGCGACTTTGTGAAGTTTAGTCAATTTTACATTAGCATTATACATGTACTGTAGTTTGAATGTGCAGGGTTAATTTTTTTCTAGCAAAAAAAATATGATTTCTTCAAGATTTTTCGAAAATAGTACAATGTGAGAATTGAGATTAAACTGTTATTGGTGTTAGATGAACCCCTTGCTGCCATAACACTTTTTTTCTTATAATTATGTGATTTTGAAGATATAACCGAGTGCAGTAAGTTATAGATGAAATGGAACACTGCGTATATTTCAATTTTAAAATAAATATTGTTGTTTTTAATGGCAGTAAAAAAGTGCTGATTGTTGCATTAAAATAGTACAATGCGTATGACGATATTTTAACTAGTAGCTGTGTGAAAGTTCCACTGAAATGAATGGAGGCCTATACTCAGTACTCACACAAAACACAAATTGGCATCTCGTTTAGATGGCAGCGGACGAAGTGTCCTTCTAGAGTCTAGACGGCTCACAGGTAAATGAGCCGCCTAGAAAGATACTTCAGATAGAAATACCAATGGACCAAGACCTACAAGCCCGAAAACCAAGACTATTTGGAATTTGTAATCTGGCATGCTTCAAGTCCCGAACGTGCCGGATTAAAGAAAGTTTACTGTATTTTGTTGTCAGTGAGAGAGCTCTCTTAATGTATACCTTGACCGGTAAATCCGAAGGCACTAATATGTGGATAATTTTGCTTCAGTGTCAACAAACATACAATAATTTTAATCACATAATAATATATTACTTATTAATAGATAAAATGACCTTACGCATCTTTTCCAATCAAAACATATTTTTCTTAATAAATAGCTAATAAACAATGCTTTAAACAGCCACTTAATAATTGAATTATAATCAGGTTTTGAGGGTCTTACATAGCTCAGATTATTATTGACAGATAAATCAGTTAGGAGACGGGAAAATTTTCTCGCTACTCTCAGACCTACAGGGGCCAATTGTGCCTCTCCTACATCTGACTTGGTCCCGTACACTCAAAGGTCCCCATGGCAGTCAGTTCATTCTTTCTGGATGTTTTGATATCCAAATACGTATACTACTCGATTCCTATGTTTATACAGTGTTCATAAAATCCTAGTTTTGTGATTCGAAACCAAAATCTGCTAAAATAACCAATTGCTTTTCCATTTTCAAAAAGTCAATAATTTACTTTTTCTCTCAAAAATAATTGCACCGTGATCATAGAATAGTCTAATCCTACATATCCATAGCTTAATCACAGGGAAATATTATAGTTGGATGATTGTCGAAAATTATTTAAGAACAACAACGAATTTCTAAAATTATAAATAATATTTTTATTAACGAACTTATACAATAGTAATTTTGACATTTTAGTCAACTACTGAAAGTTCAATGTTAAGTACATTAGTGAAAAATTTGTTTTAGTCCAGTGAATAAAGAAGTTGTAGAGTGCGTGAGCAGGCCCCTAAGCGATTTCTTCAGAAACTTGTTCAGGGTCCTTAGGGAGTAAACATACCAAAAGTCCTGACGTTTAGGAGGTGAGCCGGAGGGAGGGGAGCACCAAGAAGGTACCACTTTTGGGGTTTCAGCTTAGGACTCAAAAACGGTACGTTGGATGGGAAAAAATTCTTATGTCAAATTAAAGCTCATAAAATTTTATACAGCTTTTGTTCTATACACTTTTTTCAAATACTCAACCGTTCTTGAGCTACACGCACCAGAAAAGTGAAAGTTTTCGAAAAAAAACTTTTACCGCATATTTTTCATCAAACATTCCTTCATGTCGTCTAAACTATTCATCTGAAAAAGAAATTTATTTAGATGGAGTTGTAGAGAATTTAATTACCTTCAAGAATATATATACTTTAATATATATTTGTGCGGGGCTAAATTATCGTATTGTTTATTTACAAAAGCGAGCTCAAATGTCATTTCTAAAGAGTTTAATAAAGGCGACAACACCTCAGTTGTAAGGGTGAAATTAAGATTAAATTATCATTTTTAAGCCCTGTTTTTAAGTATCAATACGCAAAATTTTTTGATATTTGTAGAAGATTTGTATCTATATTTTATTCCATTTGCTTTTCTTTTCGGGATTTAATTTGACGTAAGATATTTATCAATTTTGGTAATAATACAGTTTTTATTAACTTGACCTTCGAATATAAATAAACAACATGATTTTAAACTGCATCGTCTATACCAAAAGATTAAAAAAAAAAACTAAAAACGTGGTTGTCAAGGACGTATGTTTCTTCTCAATTGATCCAAGCTAGTTTTTGTTCTGTTTAGCAAATTAAATTGGAATTTTCCGTACGAAAAGTATATTTATGCCACAAAAAGTGCAAGCGGGATCACAACAAATTATGTATGTGGATTTCCTAGAATGGAGGTCAACGTGTGCCTATATTACAAGTTTTTAAACTGTAAAAATTAATTTACATTTCATATAAAGAATCGTGCTTCTACCACCAACAGACAATTTTTGAGAAAGAGGAACGAAAAAATAAACAACGATGTGTATTTGGTATATCGGTAGGATTTGCAAATACATTTTAACATATAGAGTGACCGGTAATTGTTCGTATTCCTCTCGGGAGAAGAAACTATGACTAATTTGGAATGATTTAATCTTTTCATTTGGAGGTCGGAAATGCGTAATTTTTTTATGATAATGAAACTTCTGTGAAAATTAATAAGGAAAATCGCCGGATTGTGGACAAAAAGTTAGATTTATTAATGTACGACGTTAATAAATCTAACTTTTTGTCCACAATCCTACGATTTTTCTTATTAATTAATTATTATCTCGATGGACACGATATCTAATATATACCTACTTCTGTGAAAAAATTTCATCTATTTTTTTTAATTCATTGTAAGTTTTAACACACAACATCAAATTTAACAGTAAATTTCGTGGTTTTTAGCTTTATGAAGTTTGGCCAATTAGTAAGCTATCAGACCATGGAAAAATTGGGCCAAAAAGTGAAAATATTTTTTTTTTATTTTTCACTCCCAAAATTTGGATTTCTGTAAAAAGAAAACATAAGTAGATATTCTCGAAAATGACGCATTTCCGATCCCCAAGTGATAGAGGTTAAATTCTTCCAAATTAGTTATAGTTTTTTTCTGCGGAGAGGAATACGAGCAATTATCGGTCACCTGTATACCTACATATGGTGAAGTCTGTGTTTGTTTATGCAAATAAATTATATTGTAGTATCATTCAACACACAAAAATATAATTTATTACGAAAAATACGTCATTCAAACATACTCTGACTTATTGAAACTGAGTCTTAAATGAAATATATCAAATACCAAAATTACATTGGAATTATTACAATTATTTGACGCAGTTGCCCCCATTGAGGTAGTTATGTCATGACAGTCCTACGCAAAGGTGTTTCCTCCGTCTTATGTCCTGTGATGTCTATGGAAGAAACTTTTTACTCGATACATACTATATTATATTATTAAACTTTCGACAGCTTAGGTCACTATAGCAACTACAATATATCCTTTACCGGGTTATGTACTCTCCCCGCCTCAGGACTTCTTTGGCTTTCAGATAGCACCTCAAATTAGAGTTTGGAATAATTTATAATAATAATAATAATAATCGACTTTATTTAGGGTCATGAGTAGCCAAAGCCGTTTCAACATGCCCTCTCTGATAAAATATACAAAAAGGTATACAAAACATGAGATATTCACATAAAATTATTTAAGTTGTAGCCGTCAAAACATAATAATTAAAAAAATTGGGTTAAAAATATTTATCATTTTCCAGCAGCATTTCTTTACATTTATTTAAAAACTTTGATACCCCTTATACTGCTTGGTAGTTTATTCCACTTATGATTCTAATAATCAAAGGGTTGATATTCATACGATTTCGATAATCGATTGATTCATTCGAAAGGTGTATGATGATAATAGAAGGTGTGAATGAATCAATTTTTCAACTCTCGAACGAATTTGCTCTCGATTTTGATTATATCTTGAGAGAGTTACCAATAAACAGTGATTCGTAGTACAGATGCAGATAAAAGGTGTGGGTATTCGTATTCAATACTGTGCAATGCGAGCGAAAACAAACTTCAGTGAATTCATTCGATATATTATTATAATGAATGCATTGTGCTTTCGTTTCGATTATGCGAGACTCGAGAGAGTCACCTGTATGCGGTGCTTCATAGAACAGACTCAGATAAAAGACATAAGTAATCAATAAACTCATATAACATATTCAATATACTGAAATGCATAAAATATATGCCGGTTGAGTGAGACACTTGTATGCGATGTTTCAAAAAGTAATAAAAGAGCGTATAGTGTAATAACTTATTTATATTACTTGAGGTTGTATTATAAGTCGTAACTCGTAAGTAAAAGAAAAACCATTCGAATGATTTTGAATAACCTCTCCAGATATTCTTATGATTGAATAGTTCGACTATTTTCACTCGCCATAACTTTGTTAAAAAAGGATATAATATCTAAAGACATTTGAGGTAGTGATTGGGTCAAGAAGGCTATAACAAGGAGATTTAGTTTCCTATGCTTGCCGTGTTTCGAGACGGACCGTTTTCCGGCGCACGCGAGATGGTACTGTTATCGTTACCCGGGATAACTTCGGTTCTTTCCGCCTATTTTCGCCATAGTTCGACGTGTTCACATACTTCACAGACACTACACACATATAAGCCATGAATGTGTGTGCGTTACTCAGTAGCTGACGTCATAATATTGGTTCAAGCGACATATATCGGTCCACCGCTACACTCGAGCTGGGTCTCCTAGTTACAGCCTTCTTGGATGAGGTATATCTACCTCAAATGTCTTTAGATATATCTTTTTTCAATAAAGTTTGGCGATTCATGAGTATGTCAAAGTGAATGACGTATACCACACGGACATAAACGTAGTTCTTCGTCAAAAATAACTGTAAAATTGGTGAGAATTCAATTATCGAGATTCGTGTTTGAACTTTTGAAGCTTTCCTAGTTAGCAATGTATGACAACGAACATTTAATTTTTCAAGTTCCAAAGGATGAAATATAGTGATGTGGGTAAATATAATACTTTAGTCTGCTGTCAATAGATTACTACAGAGTCTAAAATACAAAGATGTAAGTACAGTATAGTCTGCATAGATAATTGAATAAATGTATTGACATATTATTATTAGCATTGTAAGAGGCATTAAAAATTGATTATATATCTGCAGCGACATTCAATATTAGTAGGTAATTGAAATATTCGCACTTCCTGGTCACAGCATCACGCCAATCAATGTATATTATACCTACTGACCTAAAATATACAAAAACTTTAGACACAGCTTTAGTAATAAATTGTATTACTCATAAACAGCGTTTTTTATTTTTTCCACGATGAATATAATCTCTAAGGCTGTGATTCCTAACATCAGGTCATGACCCAAATTTGGCTCGCAGGAAGTATTCGTTTGGATCGCGAGGAGCCCTCAACTAGCTTTAAAAAAGGGATAAAATTTCTTTTTATAACGCATTTTTAAGCCCTAAATATTATTTAGATTAAACAATATTCATGGGTTTGTAAGAAATTTCCTTGAATATTATATCTAAATAATATTTCTCACTGCACCTTCTGTTTGTGGCTCTCGACTGGGCTGTCGAAATATTTCGAGATTAATGAATAAACGGGCACCTTGGAGAAGCATATTCCAATCAATTAAGCTGAAGAAGTCCTGCTGCCAATCCTATAACTACTTATTTATGTGAAGCAAAATTTTTCTGTCATGAATAATTGGGTCCTCGGCATAAAATGCGCTGTGCACTTTCTATAAACATAATTCCATGTACATCTAAGTGTTCTTTACTCAAAAATACAACGTCAGGGTTGACACTAATTTCCCTCAGTCAGTGATGTTGATAATTAAATATTAAAATCTTTGATTAACGTCTGAATAGAACTATTCAAATAAATAAAATTGTCGAAACGTCATCTTGTGTTACCTATATTAATTTGTAATTTTATTATTTTTTGGCCATATATTGATCTGAGAAAAATTGGTCATCAATTTTATTTAATTAAATAATGAAATAAAAAAAATTACTTCCATATTAAAATAAATTTGTTCTTATTTTTATAATTCTTTACCTATATTAGTGATGATTACAAATAAAATATAAATAATAACGTGTACTGTGGGAAAAATCATCGAATTTATAACTGTCAAAATAATATAAAATTTTTGTGATTCATTCGAGCGAACAAGCGAAGCGAGTGAAAACGTATTTATTAATTAAGAATTCGAACGAGCGAGCGAGGCGAGTGCGTAACGTTAAAATAAATTTTAAATTCGGACGAATGGGCGAAGCGAATGATTAAATAAAAATATTAACTCGAATGAACGAACAAAATAAATGGATCCCGCGATTACAGAACACGTTTAAATGGGAGAATTAAATCTACACGACCGAAGCTATACGAGAAGCTAATCTTTTTTATATAAAAATGATATCATTTATAAATTAGAAATTCATAATCTTGATTACAAATTTCATTGAATTTTTTGTTGATGCTCATTTGTCACTAATTACTTCATCAAGTAGGTACCTACAAACTTCCGCCTCAATTAAATGACATAAGCGCTTGTTTATATTTTTTGTATATAAAATATCCCTTCAGGTGTCTTCAAAAGAGGCTCTTCAGTTTAAACTGTCAGTTTATTAATAGTTACGACAAGGCAATCACAACATTGCATCGCGCGTTCTAATTTATTTCAAGTCGTCGCGTCAGAGACTTCAACGCTTGTATAGAAATGCAACTTACTGAGGTATCGTATAATATTGCATCTGTGGGCCATATGGTAGAATGGATTAGGCAGCTTTTTTGGTATTTTTTTGTATACTAGCGGTTCCGCCTGGTATCACCCGGGTGCAAAAAAAATTGGGGGGAGGGGGTCATGAGTACGCACATTCATCTTAGTTTACCGAGATAAATGTTGTATTTGTGTTAATTACATAATAATCGGAGTTACCGTTTAAAAGTTTTTGTCGGACGGAAAATTTCGAGTTACATTTTGCAACATTTTTCATTGATGCTCCGCTCCTATTGGTCGTAGCGTGATATTATATAGCCTATAGCCTTCCTCGATAAATGGGCTAGCCAACAAGAAAAATGTTTTTAATTCGAACCAGTAGTTCCTGAGATTAGTGCGTTCAACCAAACAAACTCTTTAGCTTTATATATTAGTATATAGATTAGGTATATTCTAAATTTAATCTTATTAATTTGGTGGGTACAGGTCACTTAGTAGTCTATTTTTCATTGCAATTAAAATAGATTAAGTATTTTCTGGAGATTTCGATGCTCAAGCAGAACAGGAACTTCGAGTGTATATCAATTGTTATGATACGAACATAATGTGGTTTCGGATTACGAACCTGTTTGAAACAAAAGATCGAGGCCTCGCGTAAAAACAATGCGTCGTTTCGATAGACTATATTCAGTAACTGTAGCGGCTGTGATAATAATTACTGATTACATAACACACCTATATCTATGCGTTTATAAATATAGGTGTTGATTTGTTAACAGTATAAGTTACGTATAGGTATTGATAAAAATGGAAGGACGGCGCGTACTACACGTTTTTATTATTACTGCTTCATTTCACATACAGTGTGTAGCAAGTTACTCACAGCATACGAAATTCCATGCAATATTAATCACCTTAATGGCTATATTCACCGAACGTAAGTAGTTATTAATTCGGTTCATTTGTTCTTCAGGTAACTATTCATCTGAATAAATAGTGATAATTCAATTCGCCAAGCATAATTAAGTTTACTGCAGGTATAAATATATTCTGTCCAAATTCTCGAGTATAAATATTTATTCGCCTGATAAAATAATAATTGCCGCCACATAGATGATAATACCTAATCTATAAACGTGGAGTATTATATCTACAGTTGCTCTTGTGAATTTATATATATGTTGTTTATTAACCTCTTGTGAAGTGTATAATAATGTGCAAAAAAAAAAGGATAGGTAAAGCATATTATTATTTTGTGAAACTTTTTTTTGACGTTTACATTAACGCCGTCGGTCGGATTTTTGGGTAAACGTCAAAATATTCAATAAAATGAGCAAAGAGTATAGTGCAGTGTATAATTATTCTTTAACTAACTTTTCTACCTGAGTATTTGCTTGGTGGATTGAAAGTAAAGTTTATTCTAACGAATAAATTTGTTCCAAGATTAGTAACTTCTATCTTTAATAGTGTTCAGTGAATATGGGCATAAGTGTTTTTAAAGTAAATTGCCATATGGATCAACGAAAATTTAGATTTTCATTTATTATTTGACATTTAGGAATTTGTATTTCGTCTTCAAAGCTCTTTATAACATAAACATAATTATAGAATTATTAAAACATAGCTAAACTTAAGTGTAATAAACAAAAGTTATCAATTGCCATTATTCTATTTCTATACAGTATTTTGTGAAATGTTTAATGCATATTTCGGCTTTATCATGATAATAGTTTTTAATTACAAAGAGAAAAACGAGAATTATTTAGATTTTAATTGTAACATTGATCCCCATATGCCAATTCACATTCAAAATCTAACTTCAGTTGCTCAGGATTGATTTCAATATTATGGCAAATGTACACTCACAATTTATAGTTTTTAGCATTCTTAAGGCTGTCGGAACGCTCTGAGATTACACATAAAATAGGGCTTCGGCTCCCAATTGATTATTGACTTATTAGTCAACATTTTGCAAAAATTATTTTTTTATAAGGAAGATAAAAGACCAATCTCGGTTCCTAGCGGAGTACTTTTTTAATTAATGTATTATTTTCTAGAAGAAAATTGATAATAATTGCGCGAAAAATGCTAATTTTCAAAGTCACACTACAGCTTTATTAATACTTATTTGATAAAACTGTTCCGTGAGAAACCGAAAGTGAACCTTCCTTTTTCGAAAAAGCTCAAAAAATTTTCGAATATGTCCAAAAAAATGGTGTAATCTATTGGGAGCGGTACCCTTGCAATGGCTTTTTTTTGCATCGTGGTGTAGCGGCAACTGGTGACAATATTTCAAACTGATATTTAACCCCGCCTGCGAATACAAAATTACGACAAACGCTTTTGTAAATAGTAGAGGAAAGTGGTGTCAAACATCGAATAATATGTATTTATATTTCTATATTCAGATTTTATATTTAAAAAAAAGTCAATCACATGTTGGGAACGCACATGCTAGGGTTTCGTTGTATTCGCACGACGATAATATATTTATAAAAATATTCTCACGAATAGTTGCAAACTGTTGTAGTTGATATCTGTCAAAATTTGATACATTTTAACATAAAGATTTGCTTGTGTTAAAAAATCCTACCTCAGGACCGTTTAGTTTTCATATCGTGTAATTTTGATTGAAAGTAGTAACTAAAGAATTTTTCTATAATTTTTTGTATGGATAGTTTAGAAATTGGAGGTGGGGCTTTTGGATAAAAATTTTAAAGCAAATTCTTCGTTTCTTATAACATTTCTATTGCATTTTAAGAAATACACCCCACTCAATTAAACTATAAGGCGGAAAAAAATATTTTGATTACACTTTCAACTCATGAGAGAGGGTTCAAAAAAAATGTTTACAAAAGATCATCATAACTTTTTTTAATAACTATAAGAGGAGATAAATATAAAAATTAAATAATATAATTGAATTAATCAATAAATAAAATTATAGACCAATTTTTCAGACAAATATACCTATTAACAAAAAATATAAAAATTAACGGATTTGGATCTTCTTCAGAACTGATCTAAAATAAATTATAAGAATTAATTAATAATTAGTTTCTAATTGGTTTTTGAAAAAAATTTATAAAAAAATGTTTGTTATTATTTTTTCAATATTTGATAATTAAAAACTTAAAGCGAATTTTATTCAAAAACCAATTAGAAACTGATTATTAATTAATTTTTATATTTTTTAGATCAGTTCTGAAGAAGATCCAAATCCGGTCCGAAACGTTAATGTATTCATTTTTATATTTTTTGTTAAGGTCGCTGGAGCCCAGCTGGTCAACTTAGATTTCATTTCTACATGCCCCTCTGCACCCGCAAAAGCCTATGTTACGAGCATATAAATGCAAAATGCACTATGGAAGAAGATTGATTCGTACATTATCGGATAATTTGATTTCACTAATTTTATTGATACGAATATCTGCGAAGAATTTATATCTTTTGTGTTACTGTTTCGTTTGCAAACACATTATTGCAGCGGCGTAGGTATAATAATATAATAAATATAACTATTTGGGCGTTCATATAAGCATATCAAGAGATAAAAAACATGCGAAATAAAAAGTGTCTCATACATTTTATTACATTTATCTAAATATATAAAAGGAAACCGTGACCGACTGATCTATCAACATCAAACTTGGCGCGAGCGAAGTCGCGGGCAAAAGCTAGTATAATATATATCGAAAAATGGTATTAAAAAAGTTGTTTATAATATGATTTTAAGAGAAAATTTAAAGAAATATTCGGTTTCTAAATTAACACAAAATTCGAAAAATATCGAAAAAGTTGGTCACAATTACTTTCTGGATCGATAATATGCTAATTTAATGTTAAAATCTCTAAGTCAATACATGTTCCAAATATACCTACAGGCTTTTTTGACGTGATAACGTCTTATAAATTGATGAATCACGTCAAAATAAAAAGATGAAACACCGGCTGCATGCACGATAAAGTGTAACGTTCCTAACGTTACTAAGTGAGCGACTAGAATGCCTTCGGTAATTTTGAAGCAGATATCATCAACCGATTGAGATGAAAATTTGTATACACGTTTAGTTTGAATGACAATGCATGGTTAGCTGTGTGACGTCACTCTAAATCCAATATGGCAGACTTCTAAAGATGGCGGACTAATTTTATTATGCTTTCCTACAATATGGGTATCAAATGAAAGGGCTTGCTGAGAATAATTCGAAAAATAAAGTGACGTCACTCTAAATTCAATATGGCGGACTTCTAAAGATGGCGGACTAATTTTATTATGCTTTCCTACAATATGGGTATCAAATGAAAGGGCTTGCTGAGAATAACTCGAAAAATAAAGTGACGTCATTCTAAATCCAATATGGCGGACTTCTAAAAATGGCGGACTAAGTTTTTGACGTGATAACGTCTTATAAATTGATGAAACACCAGCTGCATGCACGAAAAAGTGTAACGTTCCGCCTGACCCTGTGCGTGCAAGCGAGAGCGCAGTAATTTATTATTAAATATGATATTCGAGCGGAATACGTTATCACGTAAAACTGTCGTCCGTAAACCGACTTTACAGACAACCAATTTTTTTATTACTTTTTCTTTTAAGGGTTCCGGACCCGAAGGGTGTCAACGGAACACTATTACTAAGCCTCCGCTGTCCGTCCGTCCGTTTGTCAGCAAGCTGTATCTCATAAACCGTAGTAGGATAGTTGAAATTTTCACAGTGTGTATTTCTATTGGCGCTCTAACAACAAATAAATCAAGATAGCAAATTTCAAAATGGCCGCCATAAACATTAAAAAAACCTCCTATAGTGTCTTTGTGCGTAATCGTTTTTGTGCTATCTCCTTGCATTCGTATTACTTCCCTGCACCACGACGGCGAATTTCGAATAGATGTAATTAAATTATACAATTACTTGCCAAATTTTTACATATTGTTATAGCACTTCTCTTGTTTCTTTTACAAAAGTGTTTTAAAAGTATGTGGAAATATTGGGTTCAAATATCCCTCTCTTAAGATATCTTATTTTAAAAGTGAAAGTTTTCTTTTCGGATAACATTTGGTAAACGCATTATCAATCCTGTAAAAGGATTTATTTTCTTTCTTAGAAGTAAAGGTAATTAGTACTCGAATTACGAGTCATAAAACCTAGGTATAATTTCACCGTAGAATAGACCCAAAATATTACAAGAGGTAAAAGGACAACCATTATAAGACAGTTGTTAATAGTTAGTTCTCTCTGATCTGTGACACTATCAAGACATACTTCCAATACTCTATTTTGAATAAAAGACAATCTTCTAATAATTAAACTCTTCAATTATTTAATAAATACACCGTCACCGAATCCATAATCCCAACAAAGTACACAGTGTTTTATCTTGTACGATGGTAGGGAGCCCTTCGTGTGCGAGTTCGACTGGCACTTGACCGGTTTAATTAATTGCAAAGGTAAAAAATATTAAAAATATTACATGTTACCTTCTAATATAAAAGCTATTCAAGCCATACCTACCTGCTTTCAAAAATAGATTAAAAAAATTGTTGATGGACATGTGTCCATATGATTCTCATATACGATTTTAGTTATATAATTTTAGTCACGCACGTTTTTCGAATTTGTAAATTGAAATTATTATATGACGTTATTATATACCTCTTGGATGTCAATAAAGATGATATTTTATTCTATTCTATAATATAATGTTTTTGATCAAAAATGATACGAGCCGCTACTGCACATTACACATTTTACGAAAAACAATTTACTTCCACTGTAAAAGTTTGTGTTGGTGGTTCCATCTATGAATCATTTTTAGTAAACATAACTCAAAAAACATCAGTTTAGAAAATCTAGAATTTCTATGGAAAATCTTTTTCAATCTTTGGTGTTAATGCTTCAAAATAAACTAGAAACATGCACCATTCTTCCCACATGACTTTTAACGAAGTTTTTACAGTTTATTTGACCTAAATAAGCGAATAAAAATCGGGTAAAAACGAGAATTTAGCATAACTTTTACACAAATTTTTGTACAGAAAAAAATTAATTTGTTAAAAATTATTGAGCAAGCCAAATTTGTCAATATTTTTGACACCAATTTGCGAAGAAAAAACTATAAAATTTTAATTTGCCTTCCCGTAATTTGAAATCTCGTGACATACTGTAAAGAAATATTGACGAATATGGCGTTTTTTGATTAAATTTTTAGTGCAAAAAAATGTGTTTTCTTAAATTTTTAAGCAGCAAGCCAAATTTTATGAACTTTAATGCTCTATCACAGCTAATAAAAACAGTAGTAAAATGAATTTTGTGGCCACAATTTGAAATTTCCCGAGTGCGTATTTTACAATCTGCGTAAACAGTCACCTTAATATATTTGTCTGAAAAATTGGTCAATAATTTTATTTATTCAACACGCGTGAGTAATATGTAATTTCGGGGCCCTGCTAAACGTGGGAGAAATAATATATTACTTCACTATAGTGTAATAATGAATTTTCTGGCGTGGGAGAAATAATGTATTACTTCACTAGTGTAATAATGAATTTTCTGGACCAATAGAAACTCAGTAGCAAGCCCAAGCGCTAAATAATGAAAAAAACTGCAAGTAGCTTCTGGACCAATAGGAACGTGGTAGGCGGTATTGTGTACTTATATGAAAACAGCATCGCAATTCAGCGAAATCATGGCAATCTTGTGTATACACTGACGGTGGTACGTCAATCAATGAAGTGATTTATTATTTTTCCCTCTTTTATCAGGGCCCCGATTACATATTACTCCTGCTAGTTGAATAAAGTATTATGTGCGACTATTGATCGAAGGAGAATATTCCACTCGCGTGTGTTTTACCGCACTCGCTGCGCTCGTGCGGCAAATTTCACGCTCATGGAATCTTCTCCTTCTCTCACTAGTCGCACAATATACTATTATTGAAGAATATCATCCCTTAACAACCGGCGAAACTTCTTTTGTTTTATGTTGTATGAATTGTATATTCTAATTATTTATATCTTACTATTATCGTATTGAAATTTTGTAGGCATATTTCTTTCGAAGCTGCAAACTTGGATATACGCTACTGGTAGTGGTCCTAACAACATATTAAAAAATCAGAACTACATGTTAGTTTGCGAGATTAGCGATTTTTAGTGTAAAATATGACTGGGCTAATAATATTTCGAACATTTTTAAGCAAAAAAAAAAAAATAATACATATTTTTCCTTTTGAAAATTTGCTAAATAGAATTTGATGTATGTATTGCATTTCAGCCGATGATTATTGACACAGTGCAGCTATTTGTATGCATTCCATACAATTTGTTTCTTTCAAATCTTATATTACTTATCATGCGTATACAACATACATATATATTGTGATTGTGTGTCGTATACACACACACACTAACGCAATTACTCAGGTTATACGTGTGACGGGATGCTCTCAAACTCAATGTCGAACCAATAGGTACATAAAAAATATTATAATAGCTACAATTTGCAAATAAAACAATAGTCTGCTTTTAGTATTTTACAATTTTAACTCTGCGAGTGGGCAACGGTACTAATTTAGGTCAAAATTTAATTTTCAAAATTTTACAATATTTTTTGGTTTGAAGCTCAAAAAGATATTGTTCATCTGTACGGTCTGTTAGTTTTATTTGGGAGTTATGCTTTCACGATACTACTAAATAACAGTTGTGGCAGTATTCGCATTGCACTCATTAGGGTCCCAAAGAAATTTACATTGCAAAAAGAAATGGAAGGGTCTTTTGAGATCCTCTTTGATACTAGATCCCGGGCATGCGCCTTTGCTAGTAGGCAACTCACTTATTAAAAAGAAATATTACCTTATCAGTATCTACCAGGTCATAATTTATAACATTTTCATTCCTTTGTTTAACAACTACGTCTCCGTCATTTTCCTAAGCTGTATTTAAATAAACCGCCTCGTGCTGGATTTCAATTCCTATATTATTTTAGAAACAGAAGCAAAGTTTTTAAACTATTACATTTTCAAATAATTTTTTTTTTTTTATTATACCTAAAGAAGATTTTTTCATGTTTGCTATTTTTTCTGAGAAAACCTTTCCTCGCTTTCCGAGGAACCCATAACCTGAGTCGTTTTTTATTTCCCCGCCTGTATTCTCAGAGCGTTCCATAATACGTAGGTACTAATGCACAGAGATGTTTACTTCAATAATATGATTGTTTTCGCTTGCCTATCTAAGTACTAAATAAAATCATATTTCACGGTTTTACCCTATATCATAAGAGCAGTATGTGTGCAAAATGAGACGAGGCGATGTTGGAGTGAGACATCGCAATAAAAGTATCCGCCCAAAATATATTTATCGTCTACCTCGTCTCTCACCGCGGAACCCCTGAGAAACTTTAGGAAAGTGATCCAACAGCGTTAAGACTTGTTATGAAAGAAAAAACTACCTGTCATATATCGACAACGAAAACTTCAGTTTCGAGTGGGCTTCTTTAATGATTGCAGATTGAGATTGCGAATGAAAGTGAAGAATAACTCTAATAATTTAGAGTGATGATGATCCTGTTTAAATGTTAGAAGATTAAAGGATGAATCCTGCAGGCGGCATAGGATCGATGAACTAAGCAAATACTGAAGGTTTTTTTATTGCATTTTATTGTCAATAAAATGCAATAAAAAAACCTTCAGTATTAGCTTAGTTCATCGATCCTATGCCGCCTGCAGGATTCATCCTTTAATTTTCTAGCATTGTGAATGAAAATTATAGCTACAGTTCTCGAGTAGGTTTTCTAATTTAGTGCGCATTTTGTATCGATACTCTGGTACACACTGTATTGGTAAGACCGTAAAATAATACCAATGGATAAAAATAAATTGCAACATGTTCTCGATCTCAGTTGAGGAGAAGCGTCAGAATATCTAGAATCTAGAGATTGAGTCGAAGACGATATAGAATTATTGCACATATAATATTTATATATAGAAAGTGTTACATCTTTCGTTTTTTCATTCCAACTTTCCATTCTTTTCTTTTACCACAAGTCACCTTTTTGTAAGTTCCAATCTTCCATTACTCCATCCACTTCTTTTTCTTGACATCTACATGGTATATTTTTTTGCTAGAGAGAGAGACAATGTGCAGGAAACTACAATTAAGAAAAATGAAGACATTTTAAAATGGTTTGGTTCCTCGCATTGAAAGCAATTTTGAAAGATCATGGAATTGACACCATAGGGAAAGCAGCACATAATATGATTGGCCCAGAAGATTTTTTGAATACAAGGATCAAGAATGAGGCGATGGAAGCCAAAACACTGCAGAGCTAGAAAATTGCAAAGAACTGAAATCGTATATATATTTGCACACAATATACGTAATTTGAATATTACAGGTATAGATTTAATACATTTTCTGTCAGTCCTCGAGATTTTCCTCGTTGATCGTAATTTTGATGATTCACTTCAATTTTTCAGGGACACTGTATAAATTATAAGCAGATTCTATTGCGTTTTTCTAAACAAAACAAACTTGAAGTTTGCAAGTCAGTTTAATGTCTCACTATACATTAAAACATACGCATAATAATTTATATCGGACTTTCATTGATTTTACGCGAAGTGCATTAATTGAATTGATTTTTGTAACCAATTGTTTGGAGTTGTTCAACGTATTTAGCCTACGCCTGGTTGCGCTATATAACAATAGTGATTTTTCAGGGATGTGATAACTACATGCATGTGCAGAACCACAATTTAAAGAGATAATATTTGACATTTTAATCTAATTCAATTTGTTTGCATAGTTTTGTATTTTTAAACGAACGGTCTTTTCTGAAAATAGAGCGATTTTTGTGATTTTTAGAGAAAAAAAGGAACCCTTATAAGTTATAGGATCACTTTGTTATCCGTCTGTCTGTCTGTTAAGACTCTTAGGAATCAAAACCTATAGGGTACTCCCTGTTGGCAAGAAGCAATGTCTTACAGCACAAGTAAAGGGAAAAATCGCAACAACATGCTATCGCACGTACACAGAACAAGCGTCCGATACCGGTGCGTTTATAAAGCACAATATGAGACTCTCGCATACAAGACGGTACGATAAGTAATGTATCAGATATATCGAGGTACAATACTGTTCAGTAGTCCATCTGAACTCATTGCAATTACACGCTTAGTTGGCAAACTGACCGCGACTTTGATCAATGTATGAGGACAACAGTTTTCCAACGGATAAGTGGGAAAAATCTTCGAGACTCGATTCCTGTGATGGACGAACTATTTACATACCTACAAGTTTGTACGGAACCCTCGCACTTGAATGGTTTTTAATTACCTGTTTCAATAAAGTTTCGACAAAATTAAAAATTACATATTATCCAAGTTTTAAAATGTAAAGAAAGTTAGTCACTCAAACAATCTGTCTTTCGTGGAGTGTGCTGTTCTACAAGCAGTGTTTGAAGTATTTGTATTACTATTAATGATGATACTGACGTGTTAAGCTCTCTATTATACACATAGGAAAGTATATCTAACGATTTATCAAGATCACCCAGAAACACGATAACAATAAAATGAGAGTTTGTGGTAAAAAAAAAATAAGAAAAAAAACTTTTTATAGCAACGCGGAGCGTTTATAACGCAGTATAAATAAAATGCTATACGATGTCTATAGAAAAAAGTCGCTCGCTGATGTTTTCAAATACAGTACGATTCCTTAATATTGCGAAAAATTTTAAAGGAATCAGATTCTTTGGATATAAATGAGAAAAAATGATCCTATCGATCTGTGTCAGGAAACTAATCGCTTTCCAGATAAATAAAACGTTTTTGTTCCTGGAATCTTTGTCACATCTCGCGTTGTTTTGAGAAAGATAATGTTCGTCTCTATCCTGCACTTCTATATTATAGTAAGTCAATAAAAAAATGTCTTAGAATATACATTTACGAAATTTGTAGAATTTATGTAAAGCAACAAGAAACAAAATTTCCAGGGGTAAAAAAGTCATATGTCTCGGAAACGAATTGTTTTCGGATACATGATCGTGAGAACTTTTTTCTTATTTTTATCTAAAGAATTTTCTCTTGAAAAAATTACAATATTAAGAATCATTCTGTATACACGCTGAGTGTTGTTTCCCATTTCAGTCGGGAGACAAAGCTACAAAAAACATTATTTGATCTTTTGCCGCCGAATACTCAGTCATGTGTCCAGACACAAGGCAAACATCGTCGAGCGACCTGTATTCAAGGTCGTAGATGTGGGGGGGGAGTAAAGGGGGTAAATACCCTCTTAGAACCATAATAATAAAAAACAAAACTGAAAATATTACGAAAACTAAACAACAAAATTTAGACAAGTTTGCAACAGCGTATTTTGTAACATAATTATGCTTGGGAATTAATATTTTGCTTGACACCTTCCTTCGTGAGTATTCTTTTTTGTTAATATATAATAAAACTTAATAAAACGATTTTTTTGCTTTACCCCCTAGAAAAAAATTATCTACACCCTTGCCTGTATTCGGAGATTATCGTCTGGTGTGCACGTAGCTTTAGGATTATTCAACAGCTATAAAACAGTTGACTGATCGATCAGTGATTAGAGCAAGTTGTCTATAGTGACTATAGATATAAGCAAAACATTTGACTGATCACAGCTATTGTAAACAAAGCAAATTCGATAGGTGTACTGGCCTCTGCCGTGCATTATAAAATGTAAATTTTATTTAACTCACCTGTTATAAAATACATGTGTAAAAGTCTACCTGCATTTATAGTAGGTCAAAGTAATTATGCATATATTATATTAATTCGCATAACTATAATACTTTATGGATGATATAAAACAAACATTTCATCTGAGTGCGTTTATTTCGATAAATCGGAGTGCATCTGATGAAATGCGGTTACGCCTTTTTTTTTGCAAATACTCACCGAACTCTGCTCTGAAATATTTTCAGTTTACAAGTTTCTATCCTCTCCCCACTATTTGCTGGAAGGAAAATATTTGTTTGATAAAAATCATATAAAAATTAACGCATATATAATAAAATTCTTTATATTTATGTCGTTGATTTTTGTCCAAAATCCTTGGACAGGTCTATTTGTATTTTTTAAAATTGTCATCTTTTTCCTTAAATTACATGTCATTATCCCGCACAGGCGGCAACATACCGTTTTACTACTCGTCAGAAAGTTGATGGAACTCATTTTGATCACTTCGTTAGATGATACCTATATTTTATTTAAATTGTTTATTTACGCTTTCAATCACAGAATATAATTTGATTAAAAAAAATTGGTTGTCTGTAAAGTCGGTTTACGGACGATAGTTTTACGTGATAACGTATTCCGTAATACATAACCTAAACCTCCCAAAATTTGGTTTCAATCCGCTTATCCTTGGTGTCGGAATGATAAGAAATGTCAAAAGTGACGTTTGCAACTTACAAAGTATTATGTTCTAATAATAATTAGTTATTCCAATACTTAACTTAGAAGGCGTTGCATTTCACAATATACTAATGTCAAAAAATTGAATTAAACATTAGAAATGCAGCCGTTTTCATGTTAAGACAAGACATACGTTTGCTTCTAATTTCCATGTACGGCAAACAAAGACAACCGACCGCGTCGCGCCATGCATTACACAACATTGCATTTATACAGCTATTTTTCTATATAAATTTGTATAAAATATTTTTTTATATAAATTTGTATAAAAAAACTGTTTAGGCAAATTCTGTTATACGAAATCTATGTAAAATGTTCTCCTCTTTCGTTTAAGACTGGTTTCAAACCGATCTGATTTAAATTGAGCGAGAAATTAGCAAAAAGCACGCACAGGGTCAGGCGGAACGTTACGCGTTATGCGTTATGCGTTACGCGTTACACTTTTTCGTACATGCAGCCGGTGTTTTATCAATTTATAATATTGGTGATTCATCAATTTATAAGACGTTATCACGTCAATAAAAAATCTTACTTTGGTTGAAAAGCATTAAAATGAATTTCTTTTCTGTGTTACGAAACCGAATTAAAAAAGGGATTCACTGTTGGATAAAGGATCAAAACGGCTTAATAAATATATATAATTTTTAAGTTGACCTCCTCATGCGCCTTCACTGGAAAACGTGTAATTTGAGGTAGAATATAACTTAAAAATACAAATTGACCTGTCCGAGGGTGCGACAGAATTATAACAAACTTTATGTGTTACTTTTTACTTGCAGTGTATATATTTTGCTTAAATTGATTGTTTCATAAACTGATCTTTTCTGTTGAAAATATTCTTTGATAAATTGATGGCACAGCCTGCATAACGTAAAATCTCACAGTCCTTCATTAGGTCTTGCAATTCCGAAATCTCGGAATCTCGATTGATTTTACTTCGAGATTGGGTTTACATTTCTGTAATACCGAGACTCACATTTGGTTCAGCTAGTGGTGGGCGTTGATTCAACAAACTAGTTAAATCAACTGTTAATCGCTCGAATCAACGAATTAACTGTTTCGGTTTTTAGAATGAATTAGTTGAGATTCAAGTACTTTCATTTATCGGTAACAAAACTCAACGAACTAAACGAAACCGACACACGAACCACAGCACTGATGTACAGTACGAGTACCTACAATTATTTAAAGTCAATGAAATACATCGAAATAATAATTAATAAGAAAAATCGCAGGACTGTGGACAAATTAGATTTATTAATGTACGACGTTTCGTCTATAGATTTAGAATTTTTTATTGTCGGTACTTGAAAAAGTCTGAATCTATAGACGAAACGTCGTGCATTAATAAATCTAATTTGTCCACAATCCTGCGATTTTTCTTATGAGATACAAACAGTTTAAAGGTCGCAAACTAATCTGAATTCGCATTGGTTCTCAGTGTAGCGTTTAGGTAACGAAATCAACTGTTTTTAACGTGTTGACATGGCGCAGGTTACGGTTTCGTTCCATTATTTAGGCATCATCATTATTTCGTAAAATGTTAGTGAACGTTTTTATAGACACCTGTATATCCATATAATATTTTTAAGTGACAAACATGATTTTTATCAGATCAGATGCTATTTTTTCTGAAAGAGCAAGGTATGCGAATGATAAAAAATCTTCGATTCTTTAATCGGAAGTGGAGTCTTAACCGGAAACTTTCTCGGTACGTATTTCCGATATACGCGTTGAGGACGCGTTTTTCAAGGAACGTATTTCATTACGATGATAACATTACGATTTGCAGTTAGTGCCTACTTAAAATCATTCATTTATGCATAAAATATATATACATATAGGTATATATAGCTTCCGTATTCCGACGTTAATAATATGTATGAATAATTTTAATACAATAATTATAAATACATTTAAATATTTTTAATGGATCAAACAAGATATTATAAAGATTATAATTTCAGAATGTTGAAGGCCTTTGTAGATAATTATATTTTCATTAAAAAATCTAAACAGTATCGATATAGATATACCGATTTATTATTTTTCTTTCTGTAATAAATTAGATGATTAAAGAGCGTGAGACAAGGCTCGCTAACACCGCGACCTTAGTAAATCTGTATTGCGTTGCCCTGACTATAGTTATTTCTGTGCGAGTTTGAGACTTTTGAGAAAGCTCAGAGTCGCTGTGGGATTAGTATGCTCCGATGTTTCAAAAGGCTCCAGACAGAAGCGACATGACTTGCTGGTCGTTACATCATAAAGTGATATCTATATAATAATAGGCCGGAAATAATTTTGAGTTCAGTTTTCTTTAAGCGTAACAGTTTTTCCATCCTAACGTTTTAATCGTAATAAAGTTCTTCGCTTAACGAAGGACTTGCGTACTTTTCCAGAACAGGGAATGTTGTTTCTTCCCTAATATTGAGAGAGTAGTTTTAAGGTAGCATTTTGACGTGCCACAGTAAGGTTCATTTTATATGAAGAGCATTTCTGAACCAGTTTTGGCTAAACTATTAACAAACTCATTGCCTTGATGGTCCTCGTGTCTAAGTTTCCTGTTCTTTAAAAAATGCCTCAACGATTTTATTTAATCCCAGACAACCTTAGAATCTACTCTGAAGGATTTGAGGGCCTTGAGAGGTGCTTGACTGTTGAGCATGTTTAATATATTAATAATAATAATATATATTAATATTATATATTAATATTAATATATTAATATATGTGAATTTTCATACGGTATAGTACGTAATTCTAATTAATAAATTTAAAGAATTAAATTTTTCTAACATAGCATTGTAACAATAGGTGTTATTTAACAATGTAGCATACAGTAGCTATTCTTTAAATTAATATTAATGTAATATTAGACATTTGTATTTGGTATATAACTTGTTTTTATTTGGATTTTATGTCTAGTTTCATATTTAACGGAAATGTAAGAATGAAACAGGATTGTCGAAAAGACCGCAGTAAACCGTAAAAAATATAAGTATATATTAATTAAACAACATTTCAAATTTTATAAAACATTTAGTTTAAACGGTACGAGTATAAAAACAAAAGAACCGAAGCATGACAATATTAGTGTATAAAGTTTTGCGAAAATTTATTCACATTCATATTCCATAATATGTAGGTACTTATAGTCATAATAGTCATTAAAACCCTTTTAATTCTTAGAATTCCGCTCTGGTTTAACTATTAAGCAATCAATTTACATGTTTATTTAGTGTACATTGAATAAACGGGGAAAATAAATAAATAAAATTCCTAGATTCTATATAGTCAACAAAATTAACCGTTTTGATTTTTTTATCCGAAGATTATCAAAAACTAGATCTAACCCTACAAAATCAATATTGTTAAACATCTTTTTTTGAGTCTGTGGTTATGATGATTAAATTTGAATACAGAACGTATGTAAGGTTTAAATGATTTTCCTAACACCAAAAAGTGAGAAATTTTAAGGCCGGCGCCAATTTAATTACAAACAATTTTTATATGCGCTTATTAATTAGGCGCCGACCTCAGAATTTAATTAATTATTTTTATTTTTGCTTTTCTAAGTAAAGTTAAGTGTGCAGTGCACCATAGCTAACTTTATAAGGCCGTGAAACATTTGATAGTAAGTATCAAATGCAAACAATATACGCAATCAGTTTAACTTTGATAGTAAAGAAACACCGTTCTTTACAACTTTAGGATACTAATGCACTAGAACTTTTATGTCTAGAATTTTTTCCCTTTCGAAAATTTAAAACTATATAGGGGCGTTCCATTAAAAAAAGTTATTTTCGGGATTAACTTAAAACCCTGATGTTAATTTTTTTTTGTTTTCACCATCGTAATCTACGTAATAATACTACAAAAATGCTTATTTAATTGACTTTAGACATTCTGTGTATGCATAAAATATACGTGTCGAATTGATAATCTCCTTTTTTTGAAATCGGCTAAAAAGGATCTTGCGTTTCGCTATATTTCGCGTTCATCGTGTAACAAAATGCATTTGATATGGACACCGACTTGTTATTTCCGGCAACCACACACGGTGCGTGTAAAAATAGACTTTTACAACACATATTACCGACATATACCTACATAATATAATTAGAAAATATGCATTCTGTCTAGAAATGGAACTATTAACCATTAACCTTGAAATGACAAATGTAAGACAGGTGCTATAATATACCACCTCATTATTTATTATATTTAGCAACATTTAATGAATTCATTCAAAACTGAAAAATATTTTCAAAATAATAATATGAAACCTGAATTGATACTAGACCCAGATAACCCTGGAAGTTGAAGGTCTTAAAAGCAGTTTTGGATCCCACAAATTTAGAATTCAAAAATAAATGTAAAATCTAAACTAAAATTTATCGGTTGTGTTCAGACCGAATCCTGTGCTGTATTGCCTCTAGGGCGAACCCGGCCAAACTTGTAAAAGTTCGAGACCTGTTCTTAAACACTCGCTTACACCAGCCTCGCTTTCTGATCGGAAACGGTTTGCGAACCACTCACTATGGCCGCGGATACACGAGCCGAAGAAATGCCGCGGAGTGTCGGCCCGACCGCGACTAAAATTTTGGTTGGATACACAAGCGGTTTTTTCGCAGCGGCAGATCGGTCACAAATTCACGAGACAAACGCCCAACCCCTCCATATGAGCCGACAAACCGCCGTACTGACTCATGCAACTACGACCGCGACCGTCAAACACAGGCGACAGTCACGTGTTTCCCAGCTGGCGGCAGATCCGCGCGCCGATTTTCCGCCTCCTTCGGCGGTCCGGCCGCCCGATCGCTTTCTTCCGTGTCCTCCCGCGATGATCAATCTGCCCGTGTATCCACTCCATTTACATCCCTTGGTTTTGATTCTGACGCGGTTTCGTTGCCGATAAAACGCCGCTGATTGTCTGCGCGTGTATCCCTGGCTTAACTTGTTCTAAACGCGGTTTTAGGCCTAGCACACATGAAGAGCGTTCAACGCGCGTTGGCCCAACGCGCGTAGAACGCCTCTCATATAAACTAGGCCTTAGGGACTTGAGCTTCCATAATAAATCAGAGGCTCTAACATCCTTACTAAATATTTTTAAAAAATCTAGGATTAGGAATACCGGACACCGAACTGGAGATGACCTCCGATCACAAAATGTTTTTTCGCGAAACTTCTATGTCTTTTTAAATAATTTAACATTAAAATTTAAGTTTTGAAAAAAATGTCTTCAATCTATATTTTTTTGTACATGCAAATTTTACAACTGGGGTCGATATATAAGTATTAGATAGTGATTTGTTACTTTTACTTAAATTCAGTTTGGTTATTCATCTATTTACCGGGCTTTAAAATGCATTTCGCTGACTCTGGTGCGCTCTAAATGTTTCATATTGTTGAGGAAAACAATAGATGTCCTCAGTTAAGATGAGCGTGGTGTAAAACGGTAGTAGGGAAAAGCTTTTCATTTGTCTTCACCTTGAACCCACCATTTGTCCTCTTATTATATTATTTTTTATAACGTAAGTAATTTATGTCACCTACGGTTATTTAAATGAATCGTTTAATTAATTATAATTACTTGAACTGTAAACATATTTATAACATAATAATATTATATAAAATAAATCAGACAGCTAAATACGAGTGAAGGTTACGTTGTTCCGTTTCCGGC
Organism: Xanthostigma xanthostigma; assembly: GCA_963575645.1. Classification (NCBI taxonomy): domain Eukaryota; kingdom Metazoa; phylum Arthropoda; class Insecta; order Raphidioptera; family Raphidiidae; genus Xanthostigma; species Xanthostigma xanthostigma. The sequence goes on from OY754468.1 coordinate 24,618,566, forward strand.
AAATTGAAGTCACTGCACCTACGACGCGTTCTAACATTGATGCTTGCTTGTTTATCACCTTCGCTTTTTAAACGATACTTACTATTATGATATTATTAACCTTAGTGTTTTTTTTCCAAATTAATGAGAAAAATTTACAAAAGAAAGGTCGAGTGGAAAATTATAACGATTTTGTTTATAACTTTGTTTTGATTGATTGAAATCAATAATTTAATAATATTATGAAATAGATGGCTTCACAAGGGTTGGAAATTTGAATTTTTGCAATGTTTAAGCTCTCATATCCTGAAACGATCACCCCGGCCAAGAAGTTTGGGTGCGCCTCCCTACACTGTGAAAAATATTTGTTTTGGATATAAAATTCAGTTGAAGAAATTTTCTTTGAAAAGTTGCAAAGTAATATTTTATTTATTTCTTTTAATTATTAGTTGAAAGAAAAGGTCTAAATTTTTTCATCAAAATCACGAATATATTTTATGCGGATCAAAAAATGTTTTATTAAAAAAAATTGAAACCATGAAATTATTTTTTTTGCGGTTATTCAAAAAAAGTTTTGTTATTCAATGTACATTCTTTTCTCTGCAAGTGTACTTTCTGCTAATGTCAAGGACAGCATTATTCTCTATAGAATTTATACTTACATACAATTTTTCTGTGGGAGTTCTACCGATTTACCTTGCCAGGCTCCAAGGCTAGAGCTCCGTCAGCCTTACCCTTGTGGGGGCATAATGTATTTTGAGATATATTTCAAATGAAAACGATTAAAAATATGTCATCAAAAGGTAAATCCTTCGATAGTTTGGTATGCTAGTGTAATAATGAAGAGTTCAAAACTTCTGATGTCGAAAGTTTGGCAATTTTTTCTACATCCTTAATTAGAAATTAAATGAAGAAGTGGCCATTAAATAAACTTGAAATAATAAACTCATTAAATGAACCATTCTTTCTCTGAAGATAGGTACAGAAAGAAATGTTTATAAAAAGTTCTACGTACTAGGTTTTGTCTTTTGGCTACAGAAATGTATACTATTTTCGCAAAATAATAGCGGAATATTTTTCTATATCAATGACTTATACAATTAAAATGAAATCACGCAATGATAATAAAAATTCAAAAATGTTCTTGCGTGACTTAATTACGAGGTGATTTTATCGTCTAGATTCTCTTGGGAAAATAAATATTTTTTAGTTTTATCAGTATTGTTTAAATGGTTTTCTCGGATAGGTACTATGAAAATGGGAGTAAACATGCTGTGAAACTAGAGAATATAGAGGGTACATTGTGTATGTAAATTGTATATTACCTTGCTAAGTCATATGTGTGCTCCTCTTTCCGTTAATGCACGTTGATTTGAGAAAATCCGTAATTAGAATCTGACTAGATCTGTCTGAATCTGTGCTATAATTAAAGAAAAACATCGTTGTCTCCAAAAAATAAAAAATAAATATATTTTTGAGACTTTGACTCTTGAATTAGGTGCGAGCATACAAGCTTTATAACTATGTCAAATTTCAAGTCAATAGCAAATGTAGTTCTTGAGAAAATTGTGACAGAAACTGCATAATACCATCGCGCTCCTACAGTTGACCTTTTATCGTGTATGGGGGGATGTTAAGCCCTTCTAAATGGTCTGGTACCTTGCAAAAGGTTTTAGAATAGTTCTCCAAATAATATACAGAGTGTTTCAAAAGTATTTCTTATCGGGTAAGCCGGACTAAAAATGTTAAAATGGCTCTTTTTATAATTATAAGTATGATCCCTATTTAAAATTTCAAAGCTGGGCCATATGGGATCCTTGAAGGGCCCTCGGGCCTAAATTCAAGTTGTGCCATTCGATAGACAGGAAAAAATTATAAAAAAAAACATTTTAAGTCCGGCTTACCCGATAATATATATTATTATAACCTAGGTTCCTCATTTTTTTCTCGAATTTTGAAGCGTCCGGCGAAAATAATATTGTGTATAACATATATGAAAATCAGCGTAGATAAGCACGGTTTTTAAGTACATCTTATTTGTAAAAGGACCCCGCGTTCAAGCTAGCAAATTGGCATACGTTTTTAACTTAATATTGCACATTTATTAATAAAATCTTAACAGTACTAAAATGACGTAGGTCTGGCGGGTCTGGGATCTTGGGGTCTATATTAAATACAATATTATATTTTAATAACAGGAGTGTTCTACAATTAACCGGTTGAAAAAGTTTGTTTAAAATTGAAATGTTCTTAACACTAATAAATAAACTGGTTGAACGTGTGTCACACTCGCGCACCGAGGGTTCCATGTCATATCAAAAGGAATATTATCGTATAACAATAATGAAAAGTATTTTACTTTGTCAAATTTCATCTAAAAAATAATTAAAAACATACAATTATGCATGTTCTTAACAATAATACCCTACATAAAAAAATCACCGAGTTATTGTAGCAAAAATTTTAGGGAGATTAGTAAAGGTTTCGTTTTATTTATTTTCCAAAGATTAATCGATTGTGAACTAATTACCTATACGTAACAATATACATTTTTTTACATAATTCACTGCCGGTATGTCAGTAAGGTGAAGCAAAGCGCATTTATTGAATTTTTATGATTAATAGATACTTCTCAAGAACAACTGGTGCTACCTTACTGAAATAAATTATTCAGCCGTTTCATTATGACTGCTGTAATAAATGTATCTAACGTTGCTGAATAGTTGCAATAAGTAACAAATAGTTAAATAACCAAATATGAGCAAAATATCTTATTACGTTTCATTTTCACTTCCTCGTAAGACTTCTTTTTGAAATTGTTATACTTTATTTATTTAACAATAAAATAATATTAATAAAGCATCAAATCAACATTTTCACCGGTGAAAACGATGTATTTGAAGTCATGCGGGGCATAATAAATTATTTCTTAAATTTGTTTGATATAGGATTAAATATACATTTATTTTCAAGAAAATGTGTAAATTTAACCCAAAATGGAATTCCGTGGAAAAATTTATGGTTTTCTTGAAACAAGATAAATTCTTTAGCTAACTTAAAATTTCAAATAAGTGAATCACATTTTAAGATTTTCTTAAAATGGATCCTTAGAAAAGAAAAATGTAGAAGAATGGAGAAAACAAACTTTTCCAGACTTATTTTTACGCTCTTTATGCCAAAAAACGTGCTTAAAATCTTCAAAATTGGGCCTGTTAGCTTCATTTGACTCCAACTGCAAGCAGTTTTGAATTTTGAATCGATGTCTTTACATACAATTTGTTTATTAGTTGTTGTAGGCTGCAACATGATCTCACGGAGTTGAGATTATTATTTTGTTGATAATTTTATCATCGACTTATATATTTATATAAATTATGACGAAATGTCATTTATTATACCTAATATTGTTTTTATTCATCCCGTGGCGTTAGGATGTGATCACGTGTCAAGCTACCGACATCGAATTTATAAACAGACTATTAATATTTTTTTTTTGTAATTACATATTTTGAAAAATAATGTAATTATTGTTCCTAAACTAATTATCACTTATTTTATAAAAAAAATGTTTTTTATTCTTTCGTGCTCACAATTCATGAATAAATAATATAATCAGGAAAATACAAACACACAATAATATAAAAACAATTCAAAAGAACATCGTGTGGTACTTACATTACATGTTCTCCTGATACTTGTTTTTATGGTATATTCCATTAAGGATGGTTATCTTAAGTTCTTATTTTCCTGACTATTAGGAGAACACAATTATCTAAGTTGATGTAATAAACAAAATTGCTAATCATCTTGTGATTGAAGCACGTTATTTTTTTTCCAAATCAAAAAATAAACACTACCAGTAGTGGACTGCCGTAAGGTTTATACCTCGGATTTTTGTAAAACCTTTTGGAATGTGTTTTTAACACTAAATACTAAAATGTTTACCATTTATTGCCGCTTCTGACTACAGTTTGATTGTATTAGAGAAAACACGTCATGCTCTCCTGATACGGTTGCCTTTAATAATTGTATCTTTGGTCTTAAGGACAGTATTTCAAGTTTTTCTATTAGGAGAGCATATTACTACTACATGTACTACAAACGGCGATATTCGCGGTAGCATCCTAATATAATTGTGACTAATTGATTAAATCGTTTTTTTTATTATGTTCTGAAAAAAAAACAAAAACTTGATTAGGGATTCATGGACAGCTTCTTTCGGTCATACCTCTATGTAAATGTATCAGGTAATAATTATAAATTTGCCAAGGAATTGTCTATTCAAAGTACGATTTTTAAAACTAGAATATTCTTCATGTTTATTATGTTACTTTATTAAACTGGATATTAAAATGAATAAAGCTCTTGCAAGTTTTCCGGCATTTGGTTATTTTTTTCATGTTTTATTCAGGTTTTACGAGTCAATTTGTCTAATAATTTATTACAATATACATAAATCTATAGACAATAAAAAAAAACTAATGCATGTATAATTTTGAAGGAACTAATATAAAGGTCAACAAGAAGACATTTTCCTTCAAAATTTAATGGTTTTTACGACCTAAGCAGCCATGTAACATTAAAAAAAAAGTATTTCAAAATATATGAGTGTACGTAGTCACGTTTGAATAAAATGGCTAATTTTCAATTTTAGGCAATTTTATTATTTTTTTTGGTATTTTTGGAGTTACATTTTTTCAGTTATACAATACCATCCTTAAAATGGTCCCAGTGTGCCCGTTGTCAATAGATTTTGTGTAGCGATGGATATGTACACCACATTTCTTTTAAATCGTTTCTCTTTAAAGAATTATCGCGCACATAGAAAAATGGTGCCAAATTTTCAGAATGATTAGATTTTATTATTCATCCCTTAAAACCCGCCTTTAGACAGACTCCATTAGTGTATGTGGTGTATATAAGCAAATAGATTTATAAACAATGTATAGACCAAAAAAACATGAACATTTTTATTCGAACGTACCTTTTGGGTTCAGTGTATTCTGAACGGAAGTTTCCTAGCCAAAACTAAACAATGTACATTATAACAATTTACAAAATAGTAAACCTTTTTGTTTGTGCAGGAAAGTAACGTCTTGACTGATTATAGTCATTATTTTGAAGTCGAGAAAAGAACTTGTTTATTAAACAGGTAAAATCATTATAGATATGCACTACGTACAACTTCTGTTAAAAATGAGAGACCTTGCCGGTTGCTTATATTCCGGTTTGCCTCCGTACCACGGAAATTTCCGACGCCATACTAGAGTACAAACTTTAGTTAATTGTCAGACTCTGCTACATATTTTAAATAATATACTCGGACTTGTATTGAATTAAGGTATATTTACACTTTCGCGAACTGCACTATAATAACTGAATCGATGACAATTGACTACTACTGTCGTATCAGGCGCTCCGTGATGATATAATAGACTTAAAAAATAGACGCCGTTGACCTCAGCTGTTGAGCGTCTATAATTTACAATCTCTCAAGTTTTGTTAAGGTATCGCGTGATTCGGCTATCGCCCGTGACTTGTTGCGTTGCCGGTCCAGTGAATCAGAATGGATCATCGTGGCAAGGCTGGTCTTTTACGTTAATATTGCCGGTAGATAAATTATGATAAAACGTAAAAAGGAAACCCGGCGCTTGTGAGTATAGGTTAGAACAGAATCGCGGTTTGTGCACAGTACGTTACACTATTTCTGTCTGTATAATTAATCAATCAACATTCAACTCTCAAGAAGAATTCATGCAGGAATATGAATTGGTCAAATAAACTGGGAACGGAGTTTTTGCTAGAAACGTGTGAATAAAATCTTACGATTTGGAACTCCAAACACCAGGGATGGAAATGTGCACGATGCCTGAAAATGAATCACCACCATTTTTAGTAGAAATTATTCCATAATAAACAATATAAAGAAAAAGAATGGCCTTTCTGATGTAGTAAGCTGTTGCACAAGTCTTGTTGATTGGGCATTTTTAATCAGGAAGGTTTCTCGAGTTTCTCGATGAAGTATCCCACACCATGGTAAGCGATGCAGGGTTCGCAACTTGTAAAAACTTTCGTACTTCAACTTAGAAGTACCTATATATGAGTTGGCCCAACTCCCCCACGCAGTTTGCTAGTGTGTATCTTTAGTGATCTAATATTAAATATTTGATTGGTAAGGCACCCACTATCCACATATGAAGAGCTAGGTAGATTACCTGATCGTTTTCTATAAAAGGAACTTATAGTTACTGGAATACAAAAAATTCCAGTTCTGAAGTTTCTCGTTAATGTGGAAATAGACCTTACAAATTAAATGTAATAACAAATAAGTTAATAACGTATACTTTTAATAATAGTAGTTTTTGAAGCGTGGTATTCCCAGCGGAAAGTTCCTGTTTAAGCATTCTTAAACAACTTCTTACTTTGATAAATTGATAATTTCTAATATATTAAGCAAAAAAATGCTTCAATTTGTTTAAACCAAGATCAATTAAGCTCTCATCATGTAATTCGTACACGTAGATTATCAAAATTATAAGTACTTGATTAATAAATTGTTAATATAATTTTTGTTAAGCGAGATAAACTTTGAGAGCTTTTCTACTCGAAAAAATATAAACATTTGTCGAGGCCCCTGCGCTTAAGCCCTAGTTGTCTTTCCCTAAATCTGATCCTGGAAGTCTTTGTTATGCAATTGAAACAGTCAAGAAGATTAAAACAGAAACTATGGGACATTTAAAAATGCAACCCTGCGTCAAATAAGTATTAACTCTCGTAGTTCACATGTTGAGTGCTCAAAATATTTGTGACTTTAGTTTATCGTTTCAAAGGGCAATCGACGCTACAACGTGCTTAAGAGTTAAAGGGTAGATGATACACATCGTGCGCTTATTAATTCATGTTTGTTTTCGTTTAATATAACTGTACAGTTCAAAGTTCAAATATTTGTAATGAACAAAAATATTTGTCTTTTCTTTAGAAAAAAAAAAACAAAAAGTAATTGATATTAAAAACGCCCGTGTTCTAATGTCATTGTAGTATTAGAATACTTTGGTATTTTTTGAAAATTATATTGTATAGACAAAATAGAGGCCAGAATATAGCACAAAACTAACACAAAAACGTTTCTTTCATAATTTAACACCTGAATCTACTAAGTTTTATGTACCTATTTAATTAGTTTCTGTTTTTTTTATCTTTTGTTAAGATGCTTTAAATTAAAATTACCAGAAATATGTAATCAGGTGAAAAATTATCAAAAAGCCGCAGGTGTTTTAGTTATAATGATTTTGTTGTTAATTTTCCGTAACATTAATGAAAATAGTTGAATTATTAAATTTCTAACAAACATTGTTCGAAGGTAAGCCCCGTTGTCATGAAATTTATACAGTTTATTGTGCTTGGCAAATACAGATAAATGTGACTATTTTCATCTCGTTACCTCATTCACCTTTCGCTTTGTGTTGGATTCTAGTTGCGGAAAGCATTGTCAGAAAATCTGATTTGACAGTGACTTAAGATTGTGATCATACATATTATGAAAAGTATTGTTGACTTTTAATTAATAGATCCTGTTCCATTTAAATTGATCGATTAAAACAATATTTTTTAAACTGTGCATACATATACTTATTTCACATATTTCTTTGTACAATTTTCACTTAGAAACAACTTTTTTTTAAGGCATGTTGATAAAAATTTAGCTTGAAAGGAGATATTTTTCTACGTAGTTGAATCATCTGTTTTTGTGTTAGAACAGTCTAATATTCTACATGACAGGGATGTGAGATTAGACTGCTCCTGCATTTACAAAAACATTTTGACAATGCTTTCTGCAACCAGAAGTTAACACACTACAGTACCTGGCCTGGCAGCTAGTTTTAGCATAAATCCTACATAGGTGTAGTTTTGCCTTTTGACTTGGTCCTCAGTAATTTTGCAACAGTCTGTATATTTAATTTCGCTAGACAAAAAAATGTAATCAGTTACATAATTTGGTATTATAGTTGCCGTTACATAATCCTATTTGCCTTATAAAACGACATTTTATTCTGTGACGGAGAGTAATTTTATATCAAGGTACTTACAATAGGAATGTTACTGGAGAACTAATAAATGTTTGCAGAATCATAGTTCGTTATTGCAATCAATCATTATTATAATTTTTTTATTATTAACATATTTTACGTGAAAATTGTAATACAACCGCAATCTAGTTTTTAACAAAACCGTATCAGTGACTAATCATATTATAGTCGGTAAAATTACGTATGACTTATCATTTTAATTACCAAAATTATTCTAACGAAAGTATTAAATGTGGTTTTAATAATACTTAAGCCTGGTACACATACACAAGAATTTGCTTTACTCTTTTTAACCCGACTGCGATACGCTGCAGCCCGCAAGGTATTATGTTCAGATAATCAGATGTTCCGCTCTAGACCGGTGTTTCCCAACGTGGGGCCCACGCCTCACAGGGGGGCTACTTGATTGTTAAGGGGGGCAATTCGAAAATGGACTCGACACGAGTTTAACCCTTTCGCTCCGGGCCATTTAAATGCAATGCTGGATTTCGGTGCCAAATTTAACGAAAAATAATAAATTAATATAGAAAAATCTTTATTAAAATTATTTGGAATTTGAATTTCAGTTTGTCATTATGTTTTGAAAATGTACTTACTGTGTTTCGTTAACAATTTCCTAGTGATTTTTTCCTAAAACCTATCATTTAAGTTTCTTAAGTGAACAATTCAATTTTTAAATATTAAAAATTATGTATGTTACATAGGGGAGCATACGAATTTTAGAAAGGCTAAGGTGGGGAATGGCACAAAAAAGGTTGGGAACACTGCTCTAGAGTCTAGAACGCTGGAATAATTTGAGCAACGATTTAGAACAGGCTTGATCCTTCGAACGTAGTAGGACATAATATAATGTCACAAATATTCCGAAAATTCATTTGATATGGGTATCAAATTGAAGGTCACGACGAGTAGGTATAGATTTCATAAATATATAATACTAGCTATACCTGCAGCTCCGCTCACGTGCATTTCGCACTGCTACTGAGGTGTTTTTGATATAGTATTGTAGCTAAGGAATGTAATTTTCACGTAAGAATCCTTGCAGAAAAATTTTATGAGCGTTTTACGTAGGTATCTCTGTCTAGTATAATGTTGTACAGGTACAAATACGGATTGTAAAAAAATCTATACTTTTCTCAAATTATGTACCTGGTCACCCTGAAACGTTTGCTCTGCCAACCGCGCTTAATATCTTTATACGTAGTCCCCGACGTTTAACAATAGATAATTTGCATATCAATTTTTCATATTTGCGATGATTATTTTCTAAGGAAATCATTATAGAAACATTCCTGTCCATGGAAATTAACTGCGGTTAAAAATTAACTGAATACCTCAAAAAACTAGGTCTTAGAATAATTTTCAGTGCAAGTCATAAAAAAATATTTCTTTTGTGGCTAATGAAATTACAAAAAGTAAATATCATTTTCTGCGATTTTTTTATCTATTGTTTTCTTCTTCGAAGGGGGGATCGAAACCGGTATCATTCTTTCCCCCTACTTTCTAGATACCGGTTTTTGACGTCATCTATAGTTTTATTCTGTAGATCATGATAGTAATTCAGTGAGTTCACTCATACATGTAAAATCCTTCATTGGAAATACAACATTGCAAATAAGTGAATATAGGTATAAAAGGTAACTACATAAATGTTATAATAATAAGTAATTAGGTGTTTATCTCGCATTTTGTTTAGTAGCTTACTGACAGTATGTCAGCTATTGTTGATATAATCGTTGTTGTTCAGTTTTTTCTGTGATTGTTGAACGCAATATTGAGTTGAGAAAATTAAGTTCAGTGAAGTGATTTGATTTTAAGTGGTGCCTTTGTTTTCTGTTTACAAGCAAGTATTCCCATTTTGTTGGAAATTAAAAATTATTGAGTTATTTATTACCTATTTTGAAAGAAAATAAAACACGACGCTTTATTTATTTACACTTCAGAGCTTTATTCAATAACAATGGTTTCGCACAACACAGTGACTTCGTCAAACAAAGATTTTAAAACGTTGTGTGTTAGTTAATTCAAAATGTGTAACATTAATTTACATCAAGCCACGACCGATTCTATTATGGATTAAAAATATGATTTAGTTGAAAATTAATTGTTAATTTAAAATATGTTATTTATTAATGAATGCAGTTTTATTTAAATACCTCTTAAATGATAATATTTCAATGTTATTGAAAACATTATTTAAAATTTTGACAACTGGTGTTTTATGAAACGGTTTGATTTTTCAATTGCAATTTTCTAAAAATCTCAACCGTTTGGTATTTTATATAAGTCGAAATTGGTCGCGAAATATTTTCATCAATAAATTTGGATTCTAATCCAATTATCCTTTGGATAAAGTAAATTCATCCTCAATCTCTGAGTCATCATTTAACGACAAGGTTTTTTTTTAAAGTGTAAATAAATAAAAATTGAAATTAGTTGACTGACCCTTGAGACGTCTGAATGTATACGCTAATCTTAAGAAAGTTAAAGCGACAAAAGTCGTTTCAAATATTTATTTTCACTTAGCGGAAATTATTTGCTCGCGCAATTAGCACAATGACATTGTATCGTACCTATAGTGAATTTTTATTAGATTTAGAATTTATTCGTCTTCACATCAAAAATATTTTCGCTTACGATTCCGTTTGTTAAGGGTTCCCGAAACGATCATTTGCGATTGGAGGTTTCAAATGACGGGCCATTGAAGCTCCAATTGCAGAACTGTAATCAGGGCCCGATCCAGCTATTTCGCCGCTCCGGGCAAAATAATATTTGCCGCCTTTTATCCATGCGTTGTTCCATAGATGGTGTAATTTTTTTTTTGTTTAACCATCTTTCAAATTTTCGCCGCCGACGCCTCGCCGCCCTCAATTTTGCCGCCCCGGGAAATTGCCCGGTTTGCCCCCTCCTAGATCGGACCCTGACTGTTATCTGATAACCATGACCTGATGCTGCAGTCAAAAAACCACTATGCAATTTTTCAGCCTTTGCATTCGGCTCGTTTTGATCGGCAGACGGTTTTGATGATAATACACCCACGGTGCTTGTAGAGTGGATGACCAAAACAGAAATAATTAGATGTAACTTAAAAAAAACAAGCTTTTATTAATATGTACTAAAACAAAGAAAATAAACAGTCAAACAAATGAAATCACTCTATATAATTGCTGTTCATAAATAGAAGCTTGTAAAAAATCATAACTTAAACTTCTCGAGAAAATTCACTTAGTACAGTTAAATAAAAGCTTGTTTCTATAAGTTTTTTTTATTTACTTATATACTAAAACATCGTTGCCATTATACCATTCGATAAATTCGATCGCCCGATTGATTTATCGTTCATACGCACTTAGTCTTTATCTGCTAAAAAAGTATATGAGTTTTTAGTAATTGTATTGTATTTTCATTCAACTCGTTTTTATTGTATGATTTTTTAATGGTAATGTGTAGTTTAATTCTTGCGAAAATAACTTCTCCCTATCTAGGGCAACTGTTGCAAATTACTGTAATGACTTTGTTCACACAATTATAGAAATGACGATACAAAATAATTATTCATGTTGTTAGCTAATTGTTATTTATAAGACTGATTAGAATAATCATATTAAAGAATTAACGACAAATAATACATTCATAGTTTAACAACAGTGAAAGACAAAAAATTGCGTAACAATAACTTACGCGTGAATGAAATTATTTAACGGCCTTGATTTTTATGGTAACGAAGTATGCATTATATGATAATATGGGAAAAATTAAAGAATCTTATGAGGCGGTATACTGTGTTTGTAAGGTTTTATTTATAAGAATTTACATAACTTAGGTACGTTATGAAATTTTGAAGTAAATTAAAGGTCACCGCATTTACAAACATTTAAATTATAATAATTGCAGGTACGTAAGTACTAAATTTAATCTTGAACTAATAAAACACTGCTTCTAAAGTATATAATATTTGAAAAAAAAAATCTGCAAGTTGTGGTTTTAATTTAAATTAGACACGTTAGTGAAAAAAGTTGGATCTAAGTGAAATAATTTGAACTTGGGAAAATTTACGTTCAGAACAAGTTTGGCAAGTGTTTTTGTTTTATATTTTAGATCCTGATAATATCAATTAAAAACTATATTTATTTTATTTACATATTAACAGTTTTGGGAATTCCAGACCGTTCTTCTAATCTTGACTACATTTACTTCGACATTAGCGTACCAGAATCGAAAAAATTAAGATATTTGGTTTGCTCTAATAAAATCATTTTTATTCATTATATCACGCTGTTCAAATTACTTTTTTTATAAAATGCTTAAAAATGTTGTTAACACGTGTTGCGTGTGTCCTTCATATTGATTTCTTTCCTGTAAAAATTTCCAAACGATTTTTAAATGATACATCTAATCAGTGACTGTGGAATGTATATATATAATGAATAAATAATTATATTTTTTCTAACCAGCTAGACTAATTCTTAAGTAAAATACGCATATTTCAAGTTTTTTTTCGTGAAGGTCATCTATCCTAGCACATTAAGTTAATAAGGAATACAGGTTTTAGTTCAATTTTTAATATTCTGTTGTTATTAAGAACCGGTATTTCTTAACATTTCTTTCAAATCTGATAAATAAATATTTTTTATGTATAAAAATTAAATAAACACTAATTATTTACTATTAGACCATCAGCTAACAAGCGCGTTTCTTTTTCAGATTCGTTGAAAACAAAATGGCGATGCTTGTACAAACAATTATTGACGGATATCATGATCTCATGGATAATAAAAGTGGTAAGTTTTTATAAATGTATTTATTTTTGTAAAATAATCGTTTAATTAAACCAAACGGCCACTGTGATGGGTCAGTTAATTTATATGTAACATTGATTCGTTTTTATTGTTCAATATAAATTTTTGAATCCAGTTCCATAACTTTAGGAAGTTAAAAAAATGATGTTTCAATGTGATTGAACAATGCATTATAAATTAAAATAAATGCAGTTTTAATTAATATTAATGTATTGTTGTTAATGACCGAAAATGCGTTGTCATTTTAAATGCTAAATAATACGCAAATCAGCGCTTTAACTTAAATTTAACGGTTTATGATTTCTTTCTACCAAATACCAAAAATGAAAATGAATTCAAATTTTAATGTAAATTCCAAAGTTTGAAAGAACAGTTTTTTTAAATTTTAAGTTTGACTTTTTCAGCGATCAAGCCGGATAAAAATTAACGAAAGATTACGTTTTATTATGTACAATAAAAAATTTATTATTATTATTATTATTATTATTATTACACAACTTGATCTAAATATTTAAATTATAAATTGTTTTTGTTTTATTTCGTTCCAGATCCCAGAGTGAACGACTGGTTCTTAATGAGTTCACCGTTCCCAACATTAGTGATATGTCTCTCGTACGCTTATTTCGTTAAAGTAATTGGACCAAAATTAATGGAAAATAGAAAGCCTTTTAATCTTAAGAAGACGCTTATTGTTTATAATGCATTTCAAGTAGCTTTAAGCACATGGCTATTTTACGAGGTAATTGACACTAAACTATCATTGTATTTATATATTACCTGTATTAATTACAATGATATTATAGTTTGTAAACGAAAAGTATTAATTTAAATATAATACTTGTTGCATAATTTTGAGATTTGTTTTTACAGAATAGAGATAATTAAAACAAAAATTATTTAAATAAAAATTAATGGGTAAACGAAGATTTAATTTAATTATATTTCTGTTATTCAGATGATTTTTTTTCAAATAATACAGTTCTAACCCAACAAAGTGATTGTGACTGAAAAGATCCACCCAAATCTGATTAATTTAAAAATTACTTTCGATGTCCGCAATCGAATTAATTCAATTTTAATTGCAATATTTAATCGAGTTCTTTGGTTTCACAGTGTTGTGTGTCCGGATGGATGACCCACTATAGCTACAGATGTCAACCAGTTGATTATTCAAACAATCCGATGGCAATGAGAATGGCCAGAGGTTGTTGGTGGTACTATTTCTCGAAATTCACAGAGTTCTTTGATACGGTAAGTTTTTATTAAATTAAATCATATTGTAAAATGTTTTAAATCCGCATTTCTACTAGACGTTACATTTAATTATAATAGCGGATCGTACCAAAAGCACTATTACATTTGCCGCTAGCACGAATACTTACCGAAATTATTATAGTCTGAATTATAAAGATTTTCTCTACGCTACTCGCTTAATATTTATTTTATTAACGTTTGTGTCAATGAAAACTACTAAATTTATACTTACTATATACTCTTCGATACATTCTACGCATTTTAAGCCCGCAAATATGCTCGTTTGAAGTCTCCGCTCATGAGAAATCTCGTTGGGTTCGTTGGATAACTGATTCTGTGAAAGTCAGGTAAAAAATTGGTTGTCTGTAAAGTCGGTTTACGGACGATAGTTTTACGTGATAACGTATTCCGCTCGAATAATACATAACCTAAATTTTAGTAGCTGTCAAACTTGGGTCGATCGTGTGCGGAACGTGACACATTTCGGAACGTGACACTTTTTCGTGCATGCAGCCGGTGTTTCATCAATTTATAAGACGTTATCACGTCAAAATTAAGATTCAATACGTTTCAGAAGATTTATTCTTTACCTATGTATAAATAGTAAATACGTCTGTCCGTTTGTCCACTTATAACTTTAGAACCACTGATCCGCTGCACATGATATTTTAGATGCGAAACTTCTTTACGCACGATAGAGCAAGTTAGATTCATGCGATTGAAAGTGATTTTTATTTATAGATAAGCTATAACTAGCTAATCTTCCTGGATTCGCCCGGGTTCAAACGGCACGTTTTTATATTATTAATAGTTTTTTTGGCATATCTATTTACCTATTAGCAGATGTTGAAGAGGTCATGAAGTAAATACGCGTTGTATACTATTTCATTTTTGTCAAGAATTTGCTACATAAGTTTACTGTGAAATAACTTTTTTAACTGTCAAAAAACAAAGCGAGTGCATAACGTAAATTCGAGTGGACGAGCGAAGTGATTGGGTAAAATATTAACTCGATTGAACGAACCAAATGAGCGATATTCCGAGATTAAAGAACTAATTATTTAAATGGAGTTCTGAGATTATAAAATTAAATCTACACAAGTGGAGCCGTACAGGGCAGCTAGTTCCATGTTTAGAATTGATCTATGACATACATTTTTTGACTTTCCGAAATCCCCATTACCGACGCTTCTGGTAATAAAATGATTTCAACATGAGTGATTCATTCAAGACGTTGGTCGCGTTATAATATCAAAATGATCTTGCCAATTAGTAATTAACTGGTCCTCCACGTGGAAAAAACCAGCCAACAGCGCAAATTGCTACTTTGTGTCAGCGAACAGCGAAGTTCAACATTTCAACTGTTATTATTATTTATTTTTTTATTACATCCTCTACCTGGATGTTGTTTTCTGACCTTTACATTGAAATAATGTATGCTTGTTTTTTTTATTCGCTTTAATTCATTTGGGTTACCATATTTTTTGCGAGTATTATACAAAAGTATATTTACAGGGAGGTTAGAGAGCTATAGCTTGGTCGGAAAGCTCGAAGGGGTAACAAAAAAAGAACAAAATAAGAGAAACTAGGAAAGAAAAAGAAAAACGTGCTCTTGCGATGTATATGTGAAAAAGAGCTTATAACTCGAATATAACCTTGTAATTATACTAAATTGTTATTTTTTCTCATTGTGTCCGGTAATTGCTCGTATTCCTCTCGGGAAAAGAAATTATGACTAAGGAATGATTTAACCTCTATCACTTGGGGGTCGAAAATGCGTCATTTTCGAGAAAATCTACTTCGGTTTTCTTTTTACAAAAATCCGAATTTTTGGAGTTAAAAACTAAAAAAAAATTCTCACTGTTTAGCCTGAATTTTTCTGATAGCTTACTAATTGGCCAACCTTCCTAAAGCTAAAAACCACGAAATTTACTGTTAGATTTTATTCTGTGTATTAAAACTTAAATAAATAAAAAAAAATAAAATAAAAATTCTTCGTCATTATAAAAAAATTACGCATTTTCGACCCCCAAGTGATAGAGGTTAAATCAATCCAAATTAGTCCTGAGAAGAATACGAACAATTATCGGTCACATGTATTTCAACAATGTTTTATATTACAATGGCAAGCGGCCGTCTACACTGCCGTCACAGCTATTTTATGGAATGGAAAGAGGTTTGGGAGAGGAATTATGAGGTTAGACCTAACCTCATAATTCCTCTCCCAAACCTCTTTCCATTCATCATATCCTAACCGTTAGGATATGATGAATGACAAAGAAATTAATGAAGTAGGCTGTAGAGAGGCAAATACAATTAGCTCAAGTGTGACAAAAATCTAAATCCGCCTCTGCTATTATAAATAATTCAAGATACTTTTTTGAGTTATTCGCATTCACCGTTATAATCGGTTAGAATCGGTGTTATTCTAGTTAGATAGAGTCGATGGAAATTTTATTTTATACATACTTAATAACTAAATTTTAGATAATCAAAATATTGCGGTGCTTAATAGAGGTTTGTGAGGCCGGCAAATAATTCTGTTAAAAAAAAAATAGTAATTTCAAATGTTTTGGATTCCTATAATTGGCAAGATACCCCTAGCAGCTATCAGATTTTAGAGTCGGAATACATTTTACTATTTTAGGCCCTTTTATTCGTTATTAAAAATAAGAATTATCGATATAATCTTAAAATTACTCTAGGTTAGTACGGAGTGCCTACTACATAAATATGTCGTGTTATCAATAAAACGTGGTAACTACTGTAGATTTGAATTAAAGTAGGTACTTTATAGTGTTTTTGATGTGAAATCTTAGTATGGGTGAGTTTTTTGCTCTGTACTTTCCTGAAGACGGATTATTAAAATTCCATTCTTATACAGGGACGCGTCATAAATGTAGGTAATTGTTATGCGCAACAAAAAGTACAAATTAAAACCGGTATCACTAAATCAGTTTCTGATACTTACGTCAATTGCAAGAATGAAAAAAACAATACAAAAAATGTATATCTGCGCTTATAATTGTTGAGTACAGGATACGAAGTGGGTCATTCAAGAAGCGACTAAGATTAATTTTGAAATTAAATAATAATCGTATTGTTGGTCGCTGAAAAGATTGTTAACAGAATTTATTATATATTTATCTAATAAAATTAATTGATATCTAGTAATTAGTCTGTAACTGAAAGTCTGGATTTTCATTGTTTCGTAATAGTAGAAAAAACATTTTGTGAAAGGCTAATTATAAATTATAATTGCCATTCTTGATTTAGTGCCAACACGTATCTACGACAAAAAATCCCGATCCTA
Source organism: Xanthostigma xanthostigma (assembly GCA_963575645.1). NCBI lineage: Eukaryota > Metazoa > Arthropoda > Insecta > Raphidioptera > Raphidiidae > Xanthostigma > Xanthostigma xanthostigma. The sequence goes on from OY754468.1 coordinate 24,635,998, forward strand.
GACAAAACAATATTAATTATAAACACGATTTTGTTTTTATTGCAGTTCTTCTTCGTCATGCGCAAGAAAAACGATCACATATCGACCCTGCACGTAATTCATCACGGCGTGATGCCAATGTCGGTTTGGTTCGGCGTTAAATTTACACCGGGCGGTCACTCGTCATTCTTTGGCTTCCTCAACACTTTCGTCCACATCATCATGTACTCCTATTACCTTTTGGCCGCCCTCGGTCCGCACATGCAGAGATACCTCTGGTGGAAGAAATATCTCACCGCGCTTCAAATGGTAAGTGTCAATTATCTGAGACTCCTAGCAAACTTACGCCAAACAATTCCAAAAACGAAATGTAAGTGGAATACATGTTCGCGAAACTATTTCAATGACACTTTTGCGTTGAACCGAAGATTAAAATCTATCCTAATCTTTCTTTAGATCGAATTGTAATAGAGAATATTTCAACCCTTTCTTTCCCCTGATCACTATATTTTATAGAAATACTGTTTAAAACTTAAATAGATTCCGATAGTGATCCCGTATAACTATGTTTTAAAAATGATCTCGTGATTAGACCGCAACTATATGATCGTGATGAGGTGCGCCGATAGACAATATAGTTCCTCGAATGATACACGTTCGGAAGTCTACCTTTTAAAAGCTTCGGTAGTTGTGGTGATTTTGCCTGTATCCATAAAAAAGGCGTTTTATGAGTAAGTCGAAATGACTACTCTATACCTACGGACGAAATCATACGTCACAAATATACGCATCTTAGATTTTGTAGCTTTTTAGTGTATTTGCCATAAGGCACTTACACTATTGGCGTCGGTCGGATGGCGGGACCTAGGGGTCGGACCAAAATTTCTCGACGTTTCATAACTTTCTAAGAAGTTTGGCACCATTTTTGGAAATGTTTATATATATATGTATATATATATATATATATATATATATTTATATATATATATATATATATATGTGCGGGCTATAACTTTCGAAGGAGTTAATTGATTTTAACGAAATTTAGACCACATGTTGAAATCCATCACCGCACGAAGCCTATTTAAAATGGGCCCAATCGGGCCATGTTAAGGGTGGTATTTAGGGGTTGAAAAAAGTTTTCGGGCCCAAAAATACCGAAAAAATTTTCGGAACCGTTTTAAATTTGAAATTTAACCCTTCAGTAATTATTAAAATGTGCTGCTAAAATTTTAATAAAATCGGCCCGACAGGACCGGACTTACAAATTTTATGAAAACACAAGTTTCTGATATGGATTTTACATACTAAAGAGTGTATATAATTTGGTACAGATGTTGAATTGATATGTAGTATTGAAATTAAGTAAAAAAATGTTTTAAGGGTTGTATTAAGGGATAATTTTTTTTATTTTGTCCAAAAACAAAGTTAAGTTCATATAATAGAGCCACACTGCTTATAAAAGCAAATACACTATATGTCGGCAGGGTTTCGCACTGCGACCCGGAGTTTTATTTTAAATGTTTACTTTGTTTAATTACAGGTTCAGTTCGTGCTTGTGATGATCCACGCCTTCCAGTTGTTGTTCACTGATTGCAACTATCCAAAAGCTTTCGTCTGGTGGATCGGTCTTCACGCTATAATGTTCTACTTTTTGTTCTCTGATTTCTACAAACAGGCTTACAAACAGAAAAGAAGAAAAATGGTAAGAATCAAAGACAGTACCAAAAGCTTTTCTCCATTTTATAATTAGGTACCGAATAAAACTTCTTATTAACCAAAAGATGAATTTACCAACTTGATTTCATTTTTTAAAGTTAACAACTGCAGATATTATCTGGACCTAGTATTTTTTTTTGCGTTATCAGTAGTAGATATTTATATATTACTGTATTATGGGATGTCTGTTTTATTGCTGACAGATGTGCGTTTACTTTATAACTTTGAGTATTAAATATTCAAAGTTCCGTTTCTTACTTATCATTAAAATCTCCAAGCAGCAAATAATGCGTAGACATATTCAATAGCACCAGAACGACTTTATAAAGAGAATTAAACATGAGGGAGGATGTTGCTACTTTGGGAGGGTTAGAACCACCCAAGGCCTTCTGTCCGTCGCTAATGGCTATATTTACTTTCATGGTACCTACTATATTATTATTAAACAATATAACCTACTTTTAAAAAAGTATGAAAAAATATTAAATAACTAAAATTTTAACTTCAAAACGTTATCATAATTTTTATTTATTTTTTGTGTAAAGTCATGTTTACAAGATAAAGAGAAGTAGGTATTGTAAAGATTTTTATCACAGAACAGTAGTACCTACTGTTCTGTGGATTTTTATTTTCTGATTATGCAAATGCTTCTTATAACTCCTGATTTATATATAAAAAATATGCTATTATGGTTAGTGATGCCAAATATAGCAATTTTAATTGTAGTCGACAGCATTTTCTTATAAAAATGCATTAATTAGAAATTAACTTTAATTAGATTACTTATACATAATTGGAGATATTAATGATCAATAAGGAAGGGAGCCCTGAAACATATTATTTACAAAAGCATATATTAAACAGCAAAGTACCGTTTAATTCGTAGTATTTCTGATAAAAATATGATGTATAGAAAATAGGTATAATATAAAATCAAAGACTTTAACGATAGATAAAGAACGGAACCCTTAAACATTTTTACTCAAAAAGCCTGAAATTTTCGTATTAAAGTAATAATCATAAGGAAATAATGAAAACACATTATGTATTTCTGAAATTAATCTTTTTATTAATCGATATTTGGGTAACATTTTTATTGTGTTATTTCAGGAGGCTGACAAAGCTAAGGCAGACGCTGCCGAAGAGAAAAAACGAAACAATGGAATCTGCTTCGTCAATCAGTCCTCGTTGTATCATACGCCCGAAAAAATTGAATCCGTTCCGCAAAGCTATACTTCAAGTCAAGAAAATAACAGACTCAGGAACAGAGCGTTCATTGATACGTCGAAACATTAGCTCGCGTTGCAACGGAGTGGTAGCTTGCTCAAACTGCGCTGTAAGCAGTCTAATTTATATTTATTTATATTGACCATTAAAACACTACAACCAGTAGTTTCATCCTTGCCGAAACCTTTGGTTTTTTAACTTTTTGCATCGCGTAACATTCCGCCGTACTCTTGTGAGTGAAGTATCGTTCAGGGTGTACGCTGCTGTTGGAGTCTGCATTGCACTACTACACACAGTGGGAGCGGCGACCGTAAAAAATGGTTCCGATTGAAACTTTCAGAAAAGATAGTAAATATAGTGATTTCAATCACTTGGCTAGGCAACCTTGCAAGAACCTAATCTGACAGCTATTCCGGTATTCATAGAGTTAGAGCTTTTAATTTTTATGAATTTGTTTATCGATACGAACTTTTTAGAAATTATAATATGGTTTGCCGTATGAAATAATGATCGATAATAATGATAACTCAGTTGTTTATGTTACATCATGATCAGGTTTTTGCATGGGTTGCTTAGACAAGTGACTGAAATCACTATATGTACGATTTTCTCTGAAAGTTTCACTTTTAAAAATCGAAACAATTTTTTACCTCAGCCGTTTGAACTAACGCGTAACTTGCGCCTGATTGGCGGCACCCTTGAACATGCCGATGCGCGAAAGAATCTGCGCATACTTGCGATATCGCTGGAGTGAAACTACTTGTTGTTCGGTGTTTAAAATATGAACATTTATCACATATTTTTAAATTTATACAAAGTGGTTCAAAACATATCTACGGTTGTGCAATTTCATGATGGTTAACATAACGCATAGCAAATCTTAAATATGAACAATACTAGTAAAAATCATTGCTTGATTAAAATTACCTTATTTTTACAGTTTATCGATTCTGTGATAGAATATGCCAGGGCCGTAGAAATGTTTACTTTCGACTTAATTTTAACCCTCCAATGATCGCTTGAATTATCCTGAAGTTAATTTTTAGTTACAAATGATGAAAATAACATCACTCCATTGCAGCTTTTACCACAACATGAATTTTTAATCTGACTAAATAAAAATCATAATTGTTTTGAGTTTATTTAGATTTGAATTGCGCGTTGGTCAATTGATTCAGTTCGTCGTGTTATCCATAAATAGTCGTGTAATGTGCCAAACAAATTTATTAACAGATATAAAATTTGAGGTTACATTGCAGTTCTTTGGAGTAGGTACAATTTCAAGAAGTTTGTTTAGATTACGTTGGTGTATTAATTCCATTAGTAGAAGAGGAACCTGAAAGCGTATAACCAGTAGGGTTGGTTTTGTCATAGAAGGGTTAAAGTTATGTTGGAATAATTCAAAACAAAATATTTTTATTGATTTTAAATTTATTTGTGATTAATTTGTATATATATGATGGGTTTCATAAATCGGGTCCACGCAATTTACTTCCAGTGAAAAAAATGCTATTTCTTTATAAAGTACCAAAGCTTGCCAAAAAAAAAAAATTAGAAATACATTTTAATTTCGCTTTGGAGGTACTATTTTTTGTAAATAATTAAAAATTAAAAACTATTTGAAAATATCCTGTCGAGGATAAATGACAAGGAAATATGCGCAAGTATAAATGAATGCTGCTTTTCCGTAGAAAAAAAAACTGAAGGGAATTAGATAGTTTTTATTCTGTTCATTTTAATTTAGCGATAATAGGAATACCAACGGATATTTTCAACTCTCTTTTTGAAGTAGATCGTGTTTTATACTAATTGTAGTAACAAATTTGAACTGATTAATTAATATTTTATTGATGGTTAACTTTAAAGAGACGACAGGATAGACGCTGATGACGTTTTAGAGGAAGGCGGAAAAGTTGAAGCTATTTTATATTACTCTGTTAACAGGGAAGCAGCTAATATTATAATCATAATGTATTGTAAAGCTTATTTTGTCTGATGAATAAACATGGCTTGGCATATTTTTCGTCTATACCGCGTATATTATTGACATCAAAGAGTATAAATTATTTGTTAAGACGATGGTTCCTAAAATTTGAACTGACTAATTTTGAACTCCAAATTTTGTCATAATTATAAAATAGTCTTACTTACTTGGAAAGTCGGTAATTTGTGGCAAAAAAATTAAATATTATAAGGGATAAAATCATAAAAGGGGCTACAATTCTAAAAATGAATATCTGTTTTCGGTGAAAGTTAATCGCTGTTAAAACATTTTTGGAATAATTATGAATAATGATCATTTTATAAGCATTTGCAATAATTTTATTTAACATATTGTTGCAAATTTTTATTAAAATATGTTTAGTTAATTTTATATTTTTAACCTCTGTTTGTATGTACAAGATAAACAATGTTGTTTTTGTACTTCTTTTTTGTGTTAAAATATTAAAACAGACGATATTAAAAAACTGCGGCGGTGTTACATTAATATCTCCTTGGCTTTTTGTTGTTCTAATTTGTTCTGTTATTTTGGTTGCCTGATTACAGGCTACCACGTGATATAATCCGTTATTTCTAAATTACGGAGAAGAACTGTTTACTTTGACATATCTTTACGAAATTATTTAAAATTATAATGAAACCGCACAGTGTTAAAATTAATTTAGGGAGTCCGTGCGTGTTTATTTTATTCAAATATTATTTTATTTGAATAAAATCAAACAAATCTTTTTGAGCACGCGAAATCAGAATCTTGCCATGGAAGATAAGTTTATGTTAAATATATTGACTACTAAATACAAAATATAACTATAGTACATTACAGGGATGTAAATAACATATATTTTTGCAAACGTCGTTATAACGTTGATTAGCGCATAACTAATACGTTGATCAATGGTAATGTACGAACTTTTTAAATGGATAAATGCAACGTTTTATTCAGTCTAAGAATTATCAACAAATAACTAACAATTTATATTTATTATTTTTTGACGACAATTCACGAAAGCTTTAAACGTGATTCCCTGGCATCGTCATAAATATGGTTTATTAAGAATGTAATTGGGTTCCATAATTCTAGTTCATTTAATATTTAATTAACAGGTACTGGACTGAGAAGATTATTGAAACTCAATTAGCAATAAAGGGAAAATATGGCTGTTGAATTTAAAAACTGATTTTTTTTTATATTTTAAAATTTAACTTTATACTTTTTGAGAGATAAGAAAAGTGCAAGTATAATGCTTTTTGAAATATTTCTGGATGTCTGTAGGATGTCGAGTTAAGGAATATAGGTTAAAAAATGAATCAACTTTATATATTTTCTTGACTTGCAAGCATTTATTAGAAATTGAATGTGTCAATAAGTTTAAACCTTGAAACATCGACTATTGACTTCGCACGACGCAAAGTGTACAGATTCTCCTCCTAGCCCTAATTAATTTTCTTAATGTTCTGTAAATAAGTAGATAATTAAAGAAAATTATAACAATTTCCACATTAAGAATAATCGATTATACCAACAATGTAGCATACTAAATTTCGAATATTGTATTATTCATACATAAGAAGTTTCACTTCGGTCGTGTGTCCAGCGACACATCCCTTTTTTATTTTAAATCTCACATTTATATATATAATTTTAAAACAATTAATTCTGGTTGATTGCAAATAGAAGTGAACCATTACGTCCTTACGTTTAGAAAAGCTGTTGGATAAACAAAGCAGTGTGTTACCCGACAGACTTTCTGAACAAACTCTTACTTGCATGTAAAGGCGATTATTAAAATAGCTTTAAATTGAATTAATCTGTGTCAAAATGTTTTATTTTTATTGACTCAATGACTACACAAATTAATGCCCATTTTTGGCAAGAACCTTCATATTATTTACTTGCCTGTATTGAAAACAGAATGAAAATTTTAGCTTTTGCTTGCCATATTGTTATATTAATAATAATCAGATAGAAAACTGATCGGGAATGTTATATTTTACGAATACATATTTTAACTTAAATCAGTTTTTAAGTAGCTATACTAGTTTACTTTATCTCAATTTGTTTTACGTGTAAATTATTTTATTAATATATGACGGGTAAAATTTGAATTTTTACCGATAAATTTCTAGCGTTAGAAAATTATACCTTAGATAATATTAATTGGTCAAGTTATTTGTGATTAAAGATTACCGTTGGGCTTGAGAATCGACGAGCATATATTGAAGCAATTGCATTGTTTATATTGCGCTTCTATGGCTCCTCTATTACAAGTCTCCAGTTCCCTGATTCTAGTGAGAGAACTGGTAACGGTTACAACTGGATTTTCAATTTATTATTAAAAAATAATAAATAGAAAATATGAGTTGACGTTGGGCCTACATAAGCTGTCGGTGACCTTAAAAAAAGAATCACTGATACCTTTCTTATCTCAATATTGTTTTCGCTCAAGGTTAGTAAAGAAAATATTAAAAAATGGCGATGCAATACGCGAACCGTAGTTGAAAACCACCTCTTATAAAACAAGTATACGGTAAAAAGTGGTTTATATTAATTTTTTATATTTTTTGTATATTTATTTATAATCGTGAATAATAGTCGTTTATAGTTAAACTCAATTCAGAATAATGCATGACAAAAGTGGTTTTTAACTTTATATGTGTATTTTTTTTATTTTCTAACGTTTTTAGAGATAGAAAATATAGTTAATTGTTAAATAATACAATATGTACATACCTATTATAAAATATAACACGATTTTATAAACTGCTTATTGCAGTACAATAATTAATAGTTAGGAATAATAAAATCAATATTGAAAATGTAGGTATGTATTTTTAAATAAAAAAAAAACTTATATTTCAAGTATGTTGTTGCATCTAAATCCTCATTCTTTAGGCCTAGTTTATATGAGAGGCGTTCAACGCGCGTTGGCCCAACGCGCGTTGAACGCTCTTCATGTGTGCTAGGCCTTATTGTTCCTTCTTTGACCAATCACGAAATCTTCAACACAAAGTGAAAAAAAACAAACATCCGAGGTTGTAACTATGTACTCGCTAAATGCAACGTTTTCTGTAATTATTCTGAATTTTAATAAGATTTGATGTGTGTATAAAAATTGGGAGCCGTCGTAGGACTCCTGGCAGATGTGAAACATATATTTAAGCAAAAATCTAGTAACTAAATTTCGCCACGTCAACTGACGAGATTCTAGTGACTAAATGTTGCCCTGTAACTAAATTTCACCCTGTAACTAATACAAAATGTGTATACAAGCGGTGAACGTGTCAAGCATATACACGCAGTCGCAGCGTCTCTGTGTGAGTTGTGACAGCTCACACAGAGAAGCAACAAGTGCACAGTATGTGCGCGCGCACACACACAAAGAAGTCGAGAGCGGTGGCGTAGAGGGGGCATGAGACAGTGTGATTCTGTTTCCGTCACAGCATGATTTTGGCAGCCAAACGCGTCAGTAGTTGTTTCACAACAAAAATTAAGCGTTTCGGTTGTTTGGTCTAGAACCCGGGTCCACGGGCCGACGTCGTATCACATGCGCGTAAGACACTTGCGCGCATTTCCGTAGAAAATGCTCCGTTACTGCGAGCTAAAATAAAAGGGTTATTAAAAGAACAAAATAAAACCAGACTACGTGTAACATAAAAGCACAAAATAAGCTTTCCATCTGACAAGTAGTCGAGCAAAAAGATATTCTAACATGCTAACATCTAAATTATACTAAAACTAACATCTAACTTCACCCGACTACTTTTCATTTAAGAAGTTTGCTTTATGCTTTTGTGTTTGTCGTAAAAACTGTTTTAGTTAAAAAATTGTTCTGTAAAAAAGTTAATTATTAAAAAAAACAGGAAACCCAACTTAACACAAAAGCATAAAGCTTTTGTTTTAATTCGGGTTCTTTAAAAACTGTTTTAGTTCAAAATAATGTTTTGTAAAAAAGTTAATTAGGTATTTAAAAAACCCGACTACACAAAAATGAAACTAATAACTAAAAAGAAGAAAACAAGACGGAACACCTCATCGTGCAGCAAGTGGCGGCCGATTTGTCTCTTTCTTTTGTTTTTGAATGGGTTCCCACCTATTGCATATTGGGGTTTGCCGATTTGTTTTCTTTTTTTTAGTTATTAGTTTCATTTTTGACTTTGTGCAGTCCGGTTTTTTGTTTTAATAATTAATTTTAATTTTGTCCCATTAAGTCAATTTATTCATTTTTACGCTTTCTCACCCAAGAAGACTTGAAGCCAACTTAAACCAGTATCCGGACTGTCAACTGAAATAAGGTTTTTCTTGTTAAATTGTTAAAAGTAAGTTTGTTCCAGAATTTGTTCGAAATTAATCACAAACTGTACGAAGCATGCGAATGATATTTTTATAAAAAAATACTTTAATTATATATTCCCGCTAATTATATTAGTTGTCGAGCGTTGGCAATTTACATTATTAGATTTTTTTTACAATATATTCAAGTGTTATCAAAATTAAAACTCAATTACGCACATGCATCATACATTAACCAACCGTCCTGTATTTTCCGGAAGAGTCCCGCATTGGAGCCCTATGTCTAGGGTTGCCAACCATCCCGCTATACGCGGGACGTCCCGTTTCTGATACCCTTAACGAGACGTCCCACTCAGGGTGTGTGCGGGACGCTAAATATCCCGCTTTTCGGATTTAACCACGCACGGACTTCATGTGGATTCTGTTTGGTCAGAGCTACAAGTTAAAGTGAATTTTTCTTATCCATGCAAACATTTTTACAATTTTGTACTTAAAAGTAAAAAAATCCTTAAAAGTGCCAAATCTCAAGAAAAATACTCATTTAAAAAGTAATTTATAGTTTTCATAATAAAGTCTAAATTACACTATAACTGTTTTTTTTTTTTATAAAATATCGACCATTATTAATCTAACAAGCTGTTTTATTTTACTTCTCATCCTGATTTGTAAAAAAATTCACGTTTTTTAGTATTCTAAATAAAAGTAGTTGGATCCCGCTTTTTAAACCCTTGTCCAGCATTTGAAATCATTATTTCCCGAAAATTTGTATTTTAAAGTTGGCAAGCCTACCTTTGTCCCCGCAAGATGTTCCAGATTAGAGAATGTCTCGCATTATCACGCGAATTTTACAACACTATAGCAATGCCCAATAAACATTTATATTTTTAAAATTTGGGTTATTAAAAAAAGGGTCATTTGCTTTCGGAAAAAAGTCATTCGCGGTAGCGTAAGAAAGTATTTTTTGAGACAAACGTTTTCTGTCCCTCTAAGTCCCCGCATTATGTTACGACAAAAATGGGTACCCTAGTCATACAATTTGTAATTGTATGGTAAAATGCTCCCGCAGATGTTAAAGTATCTGTGGAACTTCATTTTTCTATTAGTAGCGAACAAAACAAGTATGCAAAAATAAAAAAAAAAAAAAACAAATAAACAAACGCTCCTCGACTGACACGAAAAAACCTATAGCATTTTGGTTAAAGATTACATAAATATTTTAACAGGATTATCTAATAGAATACCGCAGTCAGTGAAGTATTGTGGTGTGCTCACTCGGTTTCGTTGTTCAGTAGTCTACTGTTGATTTGAGAAATTATTATAAGTTGTTGTTACTATTTATCTTTTTCGTTTTTATCGATTAACTATCAAGATTAATTTTTTAATATAATTATATCAAAATGACGTACGAGAGGTGAGTTTTTTCTTCTTTTTTTATGACCTTCTGAAAGATTTTAAAATAGATGAAATTTTTTTTTCTTGGATATAGAATATATTTGAAATTTTTATGAAACATGTTCAGCGATTTTTTTGAAACATGTTCAGCGATACAATAATCAAAACACTGCATAATAAAAACTATTTTTGGCTCTGGTCTAGTATCTGGCTGCAAGATTTGACGGGTGGAAAGGGGTGTAGAGGATAGAAAAGGGTTGTAGAAGCATCCTCTTAAATTGTGGAGGTGCGGAAATGTCTACATTTTGCTAAATAAATAAATAAACTTTTCAACGTAACGATGTAATAGCTAGGCCTAATGTCACATATTGTGGTTATGTGCACAGTGAATATGAGTGTGTTCCAAAACAACACCAACGCTTTTTGACAACTTAAATGTATCCTTAGACATTGTATAAAGGGGTATGCGAATTGTCTCGCAGTGAAACGGGAAGGGGCAAATGTGGAGTTTTTAAAAAAACAATTCCGGGGTGAACGATAAACGGGTATGCGAATTGTAATTCCGGGGTGAATAGAGATTTCCGCACCTCACAATTTAAGGGGATGCTTCTACAACCCTTTTCTATCCTCTACACCCCTTTCCACCCCTCAAATCGTGCAGCCAGATAGACCGCAACCCTATTTTTTTTTAATTCTAAGTTCTAAGAATCAGAGTCAATATTATCTATATTCGACATACAGGGTTGGCATGTTTAAATATAATATGTTTTTAAAAAATCTTCTATGAAAATGAAAATCGACCAGTGATATCTTAAAAAATGAACCAAGTTTGATCTTTTCGGATAGATAATGAGATAGAAAACTCGAGTGAACAAAATGACCTCTTAAGAGATGTGCGTTCCTAGACAATAAAGTGCTAAATGAAACAGCGTTAAACGAGGTCATTTTAACACATCGTATAAATAGGGAAAGGGAAAGACGCGACCAAAAATAAACAAATTTTTCTGTAAGTTATTTTTATATTAATTTGCATATTATAATAGGTTCCATAACGCAAGTTGGAGTCAACACACATATTTACCTACATATACTTGTACAAGTCGGCGTCAACACAGATTTACACATTCAATGCTACGACGAATTGCCACCTTTTACATAACGTAAACTTGACGCATATTTTAGTCTTCTAGCAGACTTATTTATATCGAATTAGCGTTTAGGAATCGCTAAATGGGGACCTTACTGCACGTCACAATACCACAATCTTAACAAAAGTATTTTCTTCATAACTCGATCTAAAGTGCCTACTTTCGGCACAAATTGTAAGACAGACATGTCTAACATTTACTCTTTGGTGGAATTACACGCTACAATACGGGAAGTTCGTGCGGTAGTAAAGCAAAAACAACCAATCAACTGTTATTTAGATGTCGTTTCCATAGCAACCCTATTAAATTTTAGCTAATAGTCGCGAAAACCTGTCATTATTATTTTTACGTATAACCTCAAAGCTTCTTGCTTGGAATTCATCTGCGTTTTAATGAAATTAAATAATTAATTAATGTATTTAATAAGCGTGATTACGACCGAGATTTGAAGCAAGTGTGATATCCTTGCCCCTCGCGCCATGATGCCTTCGGCTTCGCCTCATGCATCATAATGCACAAGGCAAGATTATCACACTTTCGGCCAATGTGGTCTAATATACTATTTTAGATGAATAAACTGCTACATGCCACGTTAACCCACATTTGCAGATTCCACCTAAATATTAAAAAAATGAATTTTAAAGATTCTAAACGTTGATGATAGACCTTAATTTAAATACAAAAATCGAAAACCGAAAAAACTTCTTATATTCATTCACTCGAGTCTGAAAATTATCGATTGATACGTCATTAGTGTCGATCTTTTTAGGGGTTTAGTTCTGAATACGGGTCATTTTTGATCGGGATGAAATTTTTGCCATATGTTGACCTATTTGGGACATAAACACCGTTAAAGCAAAATTCGTATGAATAAATAACTTAAAACTATAAAAATGTTATGAGGCACTTGCATTAAAAATTCCTTGGGGTTTTTTATGTCCCACCACAGTTACAGCAAAATTTCTATGAATAAATAGTTTTAAATGGTAAAAAATTTAAACCCCTATCAAATTGTTATGGGATATTTGCGCCAAAAGTCCGTTGGGGGTTTTTCATATCCCACCAAGGTCAACAAATGTCCAAAGTTTCATCCCGATCGAAGATGACCGGTATTCGAAACTACATCCCTTTTTAGAGTCAAGAAATATTTTAAAAATACAACTTCTTTTTCAAAATTTCCGAGTATTGGGAACGGGAATCCCCGAGCCGAAATTATATTCGTAGAAGCCGGACCTGAGTGAAATGCACTTGTCATAGGTACTTTCACTTTCTTCTCAGAGTATCATGTTCTCGCGTCACTCGGAAATGCTGATATTATTACTATTAGGTATTATCTCATCTTGTTTCTACATAATATAAAGTTACATAAACTGAACAGTGTTCTACTTTCGACTAACTCGTGCCTTACTTATTGACTCTCAAGTCAACTGCAACGACTCTGCGAGTGGCAAGACTATTATATAATATAACTGATTGATAGGTGAACGCCCCTGCGAGCTTGTGTAACAAAACGCAACTCAGTCAAGTAGAGCGATTCTTTTTTTTCTACTTTTAATTTTTATTGCGAATCGATTCTTTTGTGAGATATCAATTTAGATTATAAATAAAATTACTTGATTAAAATGTTACGGTAAACAAAGGCAATTCTATAAGAAATAGCTGTAATTACTCTTTTTCTTTCATGTTCGGTAAAGAAATTGGAGGCAATAATCTTTGTAAAAAACAATTGAAGGATACACGGGAAGAAGGCGATTTGTCAGTAAAAATTCGAAATCAATTTTTTTATGCCATCTTGTAGCCAAAAATCGTACCTTTCTGTTGGTGTATTCATTTTAGACAAGAATACGCTAGGTCAAAAGTTATAAGCGTTCAAAGAAATGCATCAGCAAGTAAATGCAAAATGCTCTCCTGCACAATTTATATTTTTTGACAAATCACCTTCTTCCCGTGTACCCTTCAATTTAAATAGTTATAAGCGAAATTTGGATATTCATCACCATGATACAAGGAAAAGAACCAATATATAAATATATATATATTATAGCACGGCAGTGGAAGGATTTCGGGTAACGTAGGTCCATTCCCACCTGTGAATAAATAAAAAAGAAAAACGGACAGATTTCTCAAAACGGTGGATTGTTTGGGCAGTACCGGTGTTATTTTGGGCCCATAGTGATCAGAGAGGGTACAGCACCACTTCCTCTACCATTCTGAGAAATTTGTGTAATAACGAAAACTATGAAAGAATACGCAGTTGATCATTAACAATTATATTTAATAATCACTTCGAAACGTGACAGTGATAAGGAACAAGGAAATTTGATTTACACAATAACATTCTTACGATTAACAATATGGTTTGACCGATAACATTCTTATGATTAACAATATGGTTTGACCGATAACATTCTTATGATTAAGAGCTAGGAGCTGGGGGTGGAACCCTGACACGGTGATTACTTAATTATCTAGGGGAACATACTTGATAAGATTAATTGAATTAAAAAAAAAAACTACGTGAGAAAACTAAGAGTGGACTTCATACCTTTTTGAAGAGTACATTACTTACACATGAACATTCTTATTCTATTTATACTTTACATGATTCGTGGACAACGACGGGTAGTTAACCACTTCATTGTGGTGTAATGAAGTCTAAATTTTAGCTTGGAGAAGCAACTTGAAAATGATTCTTTGGTTTATTTCATGAGCGTCATTTTCGTGCGACCACCTCCAATCCCGGAAAACAACTTAATGTTTGTTATTTTTCCGTAACTAACTAAATATTTATTTTAATTATTTAAAAACCTTAACAACTATTGTTTGTCACTTTTCACTTTTGAAATCACAGATACCGCGTTTTTAGAGTCTGCCGACTGGATCACACGATAGACACACTTATGTTTATAAGTCCAAGCCTCGCGATCCAAATCGTACCGCGCATGCAAATACCCGCGAATTTAGTGACTTAAGATTTCCTTATTTATATTTTTTTATAATAATTTTATGCTAATATTAAAAAATTGTCGCGGTGCTATGGCACCACGTGACAATATATATATCGACAATTTTAACAAGACCTATTAGAGTAAAGGTGCAATTGTTCCGGAATGTATCTATGTATGTATAATGACCTGTCTACACACATAGAAAATACAAGCAACATTACATCTTAAAAAAAAAACTAAAACAATATTTAATTAAAGCTTGCTTGTTTGATCATGTAAAATATGTTTAATTTTTGATATTTGGCGCTTTGTATCCTAATTGGCTCAACAAATAAGTTATATCATCTATCTATCTATGGTGACAGGTCGAAAAATAGTGTCCGAGATAAGGTAACATTTTGATTTAACCCGTAGTACTTTACTCAAAACGTATAGAAAATGGGTTTTCCGCATGGCGGCGGTACGTGCGTTTAATATGCATATGCGTCCATCTGCGAAATTTTCTTTTGATCATAATTATTAAACTTATGGAAATTTAATATTTGTCCCGGCAGTGACTTCATGCTTTGGGGATATACGCTTTGTGCATACTTTGTGCCTATAATAATATTGTCTAACTGTCTAATGCTGGGTTGTAGAAAGCATAATTATGTGGATTTGACATTGCCATTAGATTGTGATCATGTATTGCACTTTTTATACATTCACGAGTAGCCTAATATCGTTGTGAAGTTACCTGGCATGTAGAACATTACATTGTACTCATACAAAAACAAATTATTAATATACACAGAAAAAATATTTGATCAAAATGTGTAGAAAAAAATTGGTTGTCTGTAAAGTCGGTTTACGGACGATAGTTTTACGTGATAACGTATTCCGTAATACATAACCTAAATTCTACATATAATAATTATAATAATTCGAATCTATGATATTGCATCTTTCGCTTCAAATTTAGGTAAATTTTATGTATTAAAATACTCACCACCTATTTAATAATAATTGTTTTTTTTAACTTTCTTTCTTTCGTATTTATTTTAAGTCTCAAAGATTAATTGTCATAATATTTTGAAAACAATTGTTTCACTGTTTATATAAAATTCCAAAACCTACTTACAATATTTAAGTATTTTCATACGTCAAAAAATTGATTTTTATAATGATAAAATTTGTATGAAAACGATTTTTTCGAAAGATGAGACCTAGCTAAAACGATTTTTTGCCCCCCAAAATCCCTTTTCAGTAAATTTCATCCAAATCGTTAGGGCCGTTTTCGAGAAAAGAACGCACAGGGTCAGGCGGAACGTTACGAACGTTAGGAACGTTACACTTTTTCGTGCATGCAACCGGTGTTTCATCAATTTATAAGATTGGTGATTCATTAATTTATAAGACGTTATCACGTCAAAAAAGACGAGAGGTGTCGTGGAACACCCGGTTGGAACGTAGTTCTTTTCTATATTTATTATTATGTATCATATAATTTTTTACTAATTTGTCTATAAATTATTCGAAAATTTTATTTATACTATTTGCGTGGTTACACGAAATCTACGTAAAATGTTCTCCTTTTTCGTTTAAGACAGGCATCGAATCGATCTGGTTTAAATTGAACGAATTATAAGCGAAAAACTTTTTTGTTTTCAATTTGCTCCCCTCTGGGACCAAAATTCAAAAATCCGACTCCGTTAGGATCTATAAATGTGTCAAATTTCAACTGTCTATGTCTACGAATAAACATACAATAGGTAATTGGATTAGATTTTCGTTACAGATTTGCTTTACGCCTTTTCTTTACGCTGTTTTCTTTACGTTTTTTTTTCTAGCCCTCTCCATTCATATCTACAACGTCTCATAAGGAACTTCGTTCCAAAAGTTGTTTCGATGAGAAAACCGATATTATATACATTGATTTTGGAGCATCCCAATATTTTTTCAATTGATAACAACCTGCACTATGTTGTTATCATGCATGTGTAACTATTCGTTCAACACGTTTATATTAGCTTCAAGGAACATTGGGTTATTTTTCAACATAATGTATATACCTATGTAACGATTTTCTTTTCAACGTGTATACTCGTATGTAAGTTATTATTATAAACATTAATTCAACACGTAATTTTCCATGTGCCTATGTTATGCCGTAGTCTTAGCTTATTCTTTCATTTTTTTAAATTCGAATACTCTCATGTTGACTTCAACCCATCAACTAGTTCTATTATAGTAGGGAATTTAATATAAAAATTGTTCTTCGGGATATTAACAGATCTTCAAGTTTTCACACCCTAGGAATCATTTGTGACCAATTCTCTCTCTTTCTCTCTCACTCACACACACACACTGTGTGTAGTGACATATTTTCTTCTTAAATATCTCCAAAACGGAACGACATAATAGTCAAGCAGTTTGCTTTGTTGTATTTGTCAGCACTTAACGTAGATCTGATGGAGCCAAATCGGTTCAGTGGATCCTGACATATTTAAAAAAATGTTATCAAAGTCGCGTATTCACATCGGTAAAAATGCGTTATTGGATGTTGAAATATGAGTAAAATGTTAGTATTTTTTTTCTAAGATTTACAAAATATTATCTAAAAAAAATTGCTAAAAAATATTTTTTATCTGTCTAATCAAGATTTCTATGATTTGACGTTGGCTTTTAGTAGATTTGTAATAAGAATATGAATAGAAAATTGTTTTGTTGGGACAATTTTCCTTTACAAAAGATTGTTTCCTATAGGTGGAAGTATAGGATTGGCTATCCAGTTGATTAATTTTCATAATATTTGGAGTAGTTTTTGTTTTACAACATAAGTACAATAATTATAATTTAGCTAATAACAGAGACAGGACAGGCCAACGTTGTAATTGCTGATTTTGAATCTGTTATCATTTAAAATAGTTACTAAACAAACTCTTTCTTTAAAATAAAGCAAAATAATAGACGCTGATGACCTCAGCTCTTGAGCGTCTATAATCTACTATCTTTCTATTAAAATAAAGCGCAATTATAAAAATAATATTGGGTGTAAACATTAAGCAATATGTTTTATAAAAAACCGACAAACTTTTTTTGTAAATATGAATAACTAAATATCTTCGTATTATAGTAATAGAAACGTAACTTTGAACGTAAATTAAATGCTACGTATCTCAATATTCACGCGGAATGTAAAAAAGTCGGTTTTTTTAGTCGGTGCAAACAGAATTAATATTTTAATTGTTCAAACATTTTATTGTACGTACGTCACTAAGTATTTGTATCTGTTTTGAATGATTAGAAACTACCAACTTTGTAATAAGTAAATATTTACTTTATGTAAAAAAGTTACAAAGTTCAAGAGAGCTTTCAAGTATGAGGACTCAACTGATTTACGATGCATTTTTTGTTGTTATAAGATGTGTCTATTATATTATTAAACCTTGAAAAACCCTCTTGGACTCATCTAGCCTATGGAGTTTTCGAATATCAGAAACTCGCTACATTGGTAACGTGAAAAAAAGCGTATATTGACTCCGTGTCTGAACTTTAAATTCTAAAATAATAATAAGTACCTCTGTACCTATATTTATTTTGAAGTACGTTACTAAAGGATTACTTTCGTGATATTACCCTTGACAAAGCATGTTATCTATTTTAAAAATATATTTATAATTATTTTTTTGTAAAGTTCACTGAAAAGTTCAGCTATGAGCAGTTGAGAAGGAATACTGACGGAACATTTATAAGATAATTAACAATACCTATATTGATAGAAGTATTAGCAGCGTGTGATCTTTGAAGTTGAGCGTTTATAATTTATACTATATCGATAGAAATATTAATGAATGGGTAAGAAACCATGTTATATTAATATTTTAAAACTAATTCTTGCCCAGTATTGTATTTAAGCGATAATATTGTATTTTTTCTTATGACTAAAAGGTGTCTACTTTTAGTCATAAGAAAAATTACATTAGCAAAAAAAACATATCTTTGAAAATAATGAGTTCACGGATTTAGTACTTACTAAGGACTTTTTTGTGGAAAATTTAATATCAAAAATTAAAACAAAAAATGTTTCTACCAGCTATCTATGTTTGAGTAAAAACGTCGTTTTTCCCATGTTAATAAAATGGGAAACAAACTCGGTGTGCGACGTTCACAGGTTTGATCTAGGAAGCTGAAATTTTGGGAGACATTTTTTTAGATCCAATGCTAAGGCATAAGCGAATGGGACCGAAAAAATAATTTAAAAAAAAACACCCTAATGCAGCACAGTTACAATTTGCTTAAGTTTTGTGAATTCATTATTTTCGAAGATATGTTCGTTTAAACATTGTCATAAAAACCGGATTTCATTTAATTAACTTGAAAATAATGAATTCACGGATTTAGTACTAAGGACCTTTTTTGTAGGAAATTTAATTCTCTACAAAAATTAAAAAAAAAATCTACCAGATATCAATTTTGAGTAAAAACGTTGTTTTTCCCATGTTAATTAATAGCTTAAGCAACGAATAATTTGTAGATGGAAAAGTCGAAAGCAGAACATGTGACTTAGGAAGTTTGTTTGGACTAGTTAGGAGATAAACATGCTAAAAGTCCTTACCCCTTCGAGGTACGCCCGAAGGGGGGGAGCACAAAGAAGGTCCCGTTTTTTGGTATTGTTACAATGTGCTACAGAAAATTTAACACATTTTTGAAAATCGATCATTTTTCGGAGCTCATAGCTAGGCAAAGATTGGAGATAGATAAAAAGTGTGAAAGCTAAAGTTGTAGAGATTTTTATCAGCTTTCATTATGTAGCACAACAAAATTTCGTACGACGCACCGTTTTCGAGAAAAAAGCGAAAAACCAAAAAACGGGACCTTCTTTGTGCCCTCCCCCCTCGGGCGTACCTCGAAGGGGTAAGGACTTTTAGTATGTTTATCTTCTAACTAGTCCAAACAAAGTTCCTAAGTCAAACGTTCTGCTTTCGACTTTTCCATCTACATTCCCCTTATGAGCACTCATTGACCAAACTATTAAATGGGAAACAAACTGTTTCAGCCGTTCACAGATTTTTGATCCAGGAAGCTGAAATTTTGGGAGAATTTTTTTTTAACATTAGCTAATGGGACCGAAAAATAACACCTTAGTGCTACATACATCGCGCCGCGACGCTACAAGACGTAGGTCAAAGTCAAGTTGCCAACGGCCATACATTTTCCATAAACACGGCATGGTCAACGTTGACATATCCATCCAGTCTTTAACTAAAATCAAACGTTTAACATCGTGTTTCCAAAGTGTACCATTTCCTTTAAGTCAAGTAATTAGACATAAATTTTATTTAGTACTAAATTGTGTCAGCTAACCGATTCGGAATCGTTCTCACTTTCACTTATTGCTGCTTCCTTTTCTTATCTGTGTCATGCAATGTTAAATCTCGATGTATACTCTCTTGGACATTGTGCAATTTATGTTCATTTCGCCGGTTCAAATTCCAAATCTTGACAAAATATGACTTTACTCATCGACACTTTCCATTCACACAAATTAACTGCAGAAGTAATTATTATAGATGACAGTTCCATTTGACTTTTTCCCTACCTGGTTTAAATAGAAACAGACTACCTTTGCTAGGAAATGACCTAGAAATGGTCATTCTAAATTATTTACAAGTACTATTTCAGTATTTTTTTTATTAATATTTATTTTTCATAAATTCTAATATCCCTGTAGCTTTGTAGTGAGAGCACTAGACCCGAATTCGGGAGGTACCGGGTTTGAACCCCGGCGGGGGCAGGTGTGGCTGGGAGTTTTTCCTATAACTGTCTTTCGTCGAAAAACGGTAATAGATCAGATATACATGTATTTTTTATATTTTTAATAGATTATTTATTCAACCATAATACGGAGAAAAATTGATAATTAATCATTTAAAAATGTAATATTATCATAAGAAAAAAAATACTAGACAGTTTAAACAATCGGCCATGTTGGCGGGCTTATGTGTGACGTCATGCATGATATACGATACGTCATGCCAACCGTAACGTCAAATTCTAAGCTTTTTCATAAAGCGGAGGCGGAGTTACAAATTTTTCGATGCGAGCGTTTGTGATGAGCACTAGGGGAAACTTCGAACTCCAATTTTCCGTATGTCAGTGAGCAATGTTTATTACAAGTGAAAATAATTGTAATTTTATGAAGTTTTTTAATTACAAAGAAAACAGGAAAACTAAGCGATCTGGAAATGCTTGTTGTGTTCCGGGCTGTTGCGCTGATGGCGATTTAAGTAAAATAAAGACCATTGGCGCCCTAATTTGACGCTGTCAGTGTAAACAAATTAACATCAGTTTTCCTTATTACATTTTTTTTGATACATCATGGCCAACTAAAGTTTTTGATTTATCACCATAGAAACATGTCGCGATTTCCATAAAAAGTTAGTTCAATAATTCTCTATTAAAAACTAGCGGCGCTAATAGGCTTCGTGCACACAGCCTATACTTTGTTGTTTTACTAATCTTCCATGAGATGATTCAGTCGTCGTGGAACTTGCTGTTGATATATAGGTACTCTGACGTCACTTTGCGTTTTGATAATTCGAAAATACATTTATTTTTTATTTGTATTTTTTTCAGCGATTAGATTAATAAAATAACCATTACTATATGATCAGGAACTAAAATATATTTCGAAATTAAAGTTTAAACCAATTTGGAGTCTCATGAGCTATTCCTGTACCGGCCATCTTATTGAGATTTTTCATGATTTATGTCAATAATTCCAGATAAATATAGAGATGGTTCCTTACTCAGGGTCATAACCGATCACCTGTCAAACTGCACAAAATTTGCCTACCTTATCCTAATTTCCAAAAATTCTTTCATTCGCCAATTGCTATTAAGTTGAAAAGAAAATAACGGAAATAGTAATGATGCGAATAGCGTCTGTTATGACATAAAGTCGAGAAACGGACGTTAAACGCATTTTAATACTCCTTCTTCTTTGATATCTCTATTCTCTACAAAGTCACGGTGCACAAAACTGGACTAATTTTTTATAGCCCAACTGACTTTTCTACAGTTTAAGTGTTGATGCAATTCAAATTGTCTATCAACTCAAAGCTACAACAATTGCAGTCTGAAGTAGATTAAGGATGATATTGTTTTTTTTTCATTAGCATACACGAAAAATCAATTTTATTATTTTTGGAAAGCGAAATTATTATCAATAAAATTCTTAATAATTATTAACTCGCCATTGCATTTCTTGTTATTTTGTTTAATGGTTAGAGAATAAAACACATAAATTATTATCAAAAACTTTGTTGGACACATATTCCAGCATTTAACCGGAACTGCAGTAAAAAATGAAAGAATATGCAATTACCAGTTTTATTGTAATTTTTATGTAAAATGTTTCGTGCTGGGCAAAGTAGAAAATCAACGTAAGTTGAACCGTGTTTTTGTACACCATTTTACTATTATTATACTAGTTAAAGAATATGCTTACTTCTAACTCTCTCGAGCATACCCGTCGAAGATGCGGTCCACCCAGATGATGCATTAGCATTCAGGGTCGTCACATTCTAAGCCTTCCGCTACCGTGGGCCCCCTTTCATTTAGCTCTTTTTGATAATAATTCGTAATAGTAATAATATCGATAATCTTAGTACATTTATTTTTCACCTCGAATGATCAACATGGTAGCAGAGCGCTGTTCCTCGTGAACGGAACTTGATATTAAAAGTCGAATAACTATATGTATTGTCTTTTTAGAAAATCGAAAGCCGAGTGCTTCCTCTCGTGCCTGCGCCCCCGCCTACAGCCCGGCTGGCCATGCCATGCTTATAACATTACCTGTACTATAAGATAACTAGCGGTCCGGTCTGGTTTGCCCGGATTTGTGGATTACCTATTAAACATTGACAGTATTATGAGGTATCGGACTTTTTTATATAGAATTATAGTGGACTCGGTATAGTCTAAGAGCTAGTGAACCATCTGAGTAACCCGTTTCCCACAAAGCTAGAAAATTTTTAAATGATGTTTTATTACCCGTCATTTAAGAAAATACCGTTCTGGCAGGCATCTCGCGGTTGCGTCATCATCCCTTAAATTTTTGAAAATGTCAAAAAAAAATTTTTTTTAACCGACTCCCACAAGGCTACAAATTTAATATGTTGTAATTTACATATGTTTAAGTGTAAAAAAAAATTGACAGACTATTTTGAGGGTTGCAAGTACGTGCCAGACTATAGCAAAGTTGTCATCTGGATAGTAATTCATAACCTGCTCCCACAAGGCTAAAATTTTGAGGGCATGTTCTTTAAATTGTTTAAAAAATATATGTAAAAAGCCAGAACATTCTAGCGGTTGCGGGTGTCTGCCAGACAAGTATTTAATAGTCATGACTCTCGACGGGAGTGCGAGCGCAACAGACTTATACGAGTTCCAATGTTAGAAAGAGAGAATACATCTATTGTACTGCAGACTGGAGAGGGATTCCAACGTTATTTTAACGGAAAAAGTGAGCGCGCATGAGGGGCTGAGGCGTATATGTAATAGACTGTATGAAAAAAATCAACTATTTTTTTTTAAATGGACCACCGAAATATTATTCTAAATGACGGACAAAAGGCTCTCGAAGTTCCAGCTCTAAATATTAATATTAAGAGGTGCCTCTCATCGCGATTTTCTATTTCCCATTAAATAACAGAAAAAAAAATCTTTTTAACTTTAGTGTTTTATAATATGTCAACGGATAAAACTAATACAAATTGTCGGAAATTGAATGCCCTATAAAAAAGGGTCTCTTATTATTTTATGACAAATCTACTCTTTCAAAAGTTATTCGCGGTTAAATTTTAATTTCATGAATTTTTTATTTTTAAAATTATCGTAAAATTTTGTATTTTTTTTGCAAAAATTGCTATTATTTGGACATGGAAATATCAATTTTTTCCATTGAAAATCATTCACAAAGAAAATCATATACTATTCAAAGCAATGGCACGTCAATCCGGTGTCGGAGAGGCAACCGGATGGCGAGTGGTAATCTGGGCCTATGAGTGGTACAGAACCCTCTGGTAGCGGCCAAAGTGACCCCAAATGGACGGGGGCGGCGATATGGGGGTGGGGCAAAAACGAAAAATGTTTGAAAAGGCAACCGGATAAAAATGCGATTGCATTGAAGGAAATACCCTAATTATATAATAATTTTTTTTTGCCATCCGAAACACGCGGGCCGTTTTTACACTAGCGAATAAAAACCGCTTCAAAATTAGTGAGCATACTTATTGACACCACCAAACGTTGGAAAAAAATTGCCATCCGATCCTGATGGGCAGTTTCGGAGAAACAACCCCTCAAAGTCGCCGAAAAACCCTTTTTATCGATTTTTTCAACAATAAGTAAAAAACACACACTAAAAATTGTTCAAATTGGATGGCATTCGAAATTTATACTGTCCTAAGTACAAATAATAGTGTGTATCAATGCCACCCGATTTCGATTAAATTTACCCCTATTTAGCCAACCCCCAAAACTCAATAACAATAAAAATAATGCCATACGCTGCATAAAATTGTTATTTTCATGAGTTTTGGGGGTGGCTAAATAGGGGTAAATTTAATCTAAATCGGATGGCATTGATACACACTATTATTTGTACTTAGAACAGTATAAATTTCGAATGCCATCCGATTTGAACAAATTTTAGTGTGTTTTTTTACTTATTGTTGAAAAAATCGAAAAAAAGGGTTTTTCGGCGACTTTGAGGGGTTGTTTCTCCGAAACTGCCCATCAGGATCGGATGGCAATTTTTTTCCAACGTTTGGTGGTTTCAATAAGTATGCTCACTAATTTTGAAGCGGTTGCCTTTTCAGTTTTTTTTTTATTCGCTAGTGCAAAAACAGCCCGCGTGTTTCGGATGGCAAAAAAAATATATTATATAATAAAATTAGGGTATTTCCTTCAATGCAACCGCATTTTTATCCGGTTGCCTTTTCAAACATTTTTCGATTTTGCCCCACCCCCATATCGCCGCCCCCGTCCATTTGGGGTCACTTTGGCCGCTACCAGGGGGTTCTGCACCACTCATAGGCCCAGATTACCACTCGCCATCCGGTTGCCTCTCCGACACCGGATTGACGTGCAATTGCTTTGAATATACCAATTCACTTAAAAATTTTAATTATTTATTTAATAGCAATTTTTTCAAAAAAAGTTCTACAAAATTTTACGATAATTTTAAAAGTAGAAAATTCATAAAATTCAATTTTAACCGCGAATAACTTTTGAAAGAGTAGATTTATCATAAAATAATAAGAGACCCTTTTTTATAGAGCATTCAATTTCCGACAAAAATTTGTAGGTGTTAGTTTTATCGAAAAGCCAATCCGTTATAAAACTCCAAAGTTAAAAAGACTTGTTTTCTATATGTAATTTAAATGGGAAATAGAAAATCGCGAGAAGCACATCTTAAAATTAATATTAAGAGCTGAAACTTCGACAGCCTTTTTTTCCGTCATTTAGAATAATATTTTAGTGGTCCATTTAAAAAAAAATACTCGATTTTTTTTATACAGTCAGACATATATGCCTCAGCCCCTCATGCGCGCTCACATTTTCCGTTAAAATAACGTTGGAATCCCTCTCCAGTCTGCAGTACAATAGATGTATTCTCTCTTTCTAACATTGGAACTCGTATAAGTCTGTTGCGCTCGCACTCCCATCGAGAGTCATGACTATTAAATACTTGTCTGGCAGACACCCGCAACCGCTAGAATGTTCTGGCTTTTTACATATATTTTTTAAACAATTTAAAGAACATGCCCTCAAAATTTTAGCCTTGTGGGAGCAGGTTATGAATTACTATCCACATGACAACTTTGCTATAGTCTGGCACGTACTTGCAACCCTCAAAATAGTCTGTCAATTTTTTTTACACTTAAACATATGTAAATTACAACATATTAAAATTGTAGCCTTGTGGGAGTCGGTTAAAAAAAATTTTTTTTTGACATTTTCAAAAATTTAAGGGATGATGACGCAACCGCGAGATGCCTGCCAGAACGGTATTTTCTTAAATGACGGATAATAAAATATCATTTAAAAATTTTCTAGCTTTGTGGGAAACGGGTTACTCGGATGGTTCACTAGCTCTTCTACTAGTAAATCAATGATATACAAAAAACTAAACGCATGCGTTGTTTTTACGTCGTTTGTCTATGAAACACATGTGACGTGGAATTAATTGTAGCTATCCGATTTGTTTTTAAACTAATAGCTTTGAGCAAATTTCTAGCAGATATCGCTATTTGGTACTAAATCAGGAAGTCTTTAATCAGGAGACCTAACTTCCTATGCCTGCTGTGTTTCGAAATGGACCGTTTATGGCGCACGCGAAATGGCGCTGCTATCACTAGCTGGGAAAACTTCGGTTCTTTCCACCTGTGTGCATTACTCAGTAGCTGACGCGATATTGTTTCATGCAACAGATATCGGTCCACCGCTACGCTCGAGCTGGTTCTTATTATGACTTCGTGGTTTACATTGTTAGAGAAAAGAGACTGTATAGAAGTTTATTTCTAATGGAACGGTGTGGCCGGAAATTTTAGTTTGTCTTGTTTCTGTTAGATGACCAAACGATTGAGGTTTAGTGTCGGTGTACAGATGTCGCTATTTGGTACAGTTTTGTTTATTTGTTTCATATGTAAATTAGCTCAGAAGCAAACAAACAGGTTTTTTGAGAAAATACCGTAATTTTGTTCAAAAAAATTAATAAAAACTATCCTATTGCCCAAGTTGCACCAAGCAAGACACATTTACAAAAGTTCATTAAAATCTGTTCAGTGGTTTCAGAGATTAGCGCGGCCAAAATTGTGACACGGGAATTTTATATACATACCTATATATATCGTACAGTTGAATTTCTTTAAAGAACATAAAAAAATCTAGGTACGGAAAAGTCAAGTAAAAATATGTAATAAAAATACATGGTAAAAATTTGACTTGGAGAATAATAATTCTAGTTATGGAAGATCCTCTTTGGGAACTTCAATTGTAAAAGTCTAGTTTCATGATGGAAACAAATAGCAATAAACACACTTGAAAAAATATTGGAAAATTTACACTAGGTTTTATCTATTGTCGTAATAGTATACCCCCGCGTAAAACATAACTTTTATTTGTGTACATCGCGTCAGAGATGCAAAGCAATTAGATAATTTATTTCATTACAAATACTTTTATTAATTAATTATTGTTTACAAACGATTGTCTATTGTTTTTTGTCTTTCAGGTATTTCTAGAAAAATATTTATAGAAAAAATTACAATAGCCATTGAAATTACGATCATATTACTTTTATTTCTAATGCGTTTCACCTCCCTACCGACCTTTCAATTAATTAATATTGTCATTATCGTCTATGTAAATTTATTCATTACATCTTAACAAAAACTTTCGCATTATTAACTTTAATGATTGTTTTTCTTTTTTTTCAAAGACTATTTTTTGTAACTGTTTTAAACACAATGTTTTTCTCTTGTATTTCTTAATTGCTATGCTACTTAATAATTATTACTTATTACTTTTATATCCTCATTATTTTCACAAATTAGTTTTTGGTGAAAAAAAAAACAATTTTTTTTTTATACCAGGCTCCTCCACCCCTACACCTGGTCCTCTCCACACCACTTTAGTAATAATTTAATTTTACATTTTTTTTCTTCCAAATTTATTAGACTTAAATACTAGTTTGGTCTCCTTATAAACATTTTTTTAAATACGGATCACTAAATGTATAAACAAAAAATCCTTGCTAATTGAAACTTAAGATTTATTTATTTAAATACGAAACTTTTTCCATGATCATTTAGTAGGTAGTATCATTTGTTTCAAAATGTAATTGTTTTTTTAGACATATTTTTATAAAACAGAATCTTTACTTGCCGTAAAAAAAGTAATTGAGTTTTTTATATCTAATATATAGTCAGTGCCGAATTTACACATTTCTTAAGTATTATAGATCTTCTCCTATCTATAAAATTATCGTATAATTAAACTAATTTGTTTTGTTCCAGTTATTTATTTAAGTAAATTTATGAACATTGAAAAATAACATTTATGTGTAATTACTTATAATAATGTAGATCTTTTACATTTTGTGATGTAGCTCCCCAAATCTGCCGCCCTAGACCACGGCCTCCATCGGACATTTCTCGCATTTTTTAGATAGATTTTTTAAAAATACCAACTTTGTTACTTGAAATATTATTTTTGTTTTGAGATCCGGCATTCTTTTCAAAGAATGATGAGAACCATTACGTAGATATAATCGTTACCAAATATTTATCGAGACACCAATAATTCTACGTCATTTTCAATGGTAAAATGTTCAATTTTATCTTACTTTATATCGATTCATCATGTGACAGAGCTCTGCACATCCATTCAGAAACTATACGGACTTTCAATCACCATGGGCATAAGTATATGACATAGGACTTTTTGTTCGTCGACTGTGTTGGCCGTACCTTATAAAGTTTTATTTTATAAATATAGAAAAAAAATATTTAAATTAATTTGCCTCCCTCCCACCCATCTTTTTAATTAATTTTACATTTTTAATGTGAAACATCTTAAATGGCGCGTTTGATCGGGAGTAAAACAGTGCAATTGAGGCGGCACTTTTATGAGACGAAGTTTTACGGGGACACTTCACGTTTTTCAGTTACTAAATAGTATACCGTAACGTTTGCTGCGTGTAGATTGTAATATTATGGATTTTGTTAACGGGGACATCTAACTGAGGTGTATTAGTGGCGCTGCTAGTATCTTAAAATTGCAGTGTCCATAGGACTTTGGGAAGTGTTCGTGGAGTGTCCACAGGGCTCTAGGAATTGTAGAGTGTCCATAGGCTGTGTAACTTAAAATTGCATTTGAAAAACTTATATTTACTAGTGTGACCTGTGCGAATTATATTCGCAGTAAATAAGTATAATAATTATCACTTTACAAAATTATTTTTTAAATATGATTGCAGGTATTCATTTCGTTTCTAATTTTGCACACTGCTTATAACGTTCTTCTTTTTGTTGTATTATAATATGAAGCTCAGATCGAAGAAATATTTTACTAAAATTGTCATATAGAGGCGCAAGTAGCAAAAGCGTTGAGCTAAGCCGTCAGATGGCATCATGCAACATTGCTGTGACATTGTTCAGCGTTGCTCGCTGTTTCAAAATTAAATCCGTTAGATGGCAGTATGCAGTATTGTGTCTGTTGTATTACAATATGAAGGTCAGATGACAGATCGAAGTGTTGACGTTGTTTCAAAATTAAAACCATCAGATGGCAAACGTTGTTCAGCGTTGCTGTATTTTAATAATTTACAAATACGAAAGCAATAATAATTTTTTTAGTTGTCGATGTCAGTAGAGCAAGCAATTATCTGTAAAATGATATATAATTTATGTGGAGAAATTGTGAGGTTTTTTCTAAAAAGGGAGGCAAACATCTTTAACCTTAGCGTATTAATATATATGATGTTCCACATCTGCCAGACGTCCAACGACGGCTCCTATTTTTTTTAATGCAGCTTTTAATGTTTTATATTATTATTATTCAAGTGCTTCATATTATTTTTTTAAAACCATGAAAATGTAATTAACCATAATTACAAATATTTCTTTGCTTTTTTCTCTATCGCAATATGTACCTATATTTAAAACATTTCTTTGACGTCATTTTAGTATATTATGTTCTTTTAAGTTTTTGTACCACTTGTAAACACGTCTTGACTGTTAACTCACTTTGAACAATACGTGCGATCAATTCAAAAGTAGATTTTAGGATTTTTTTATTTTGATATTTATATTTTCTATAGTTTGCACTTTTTGTCGAATAGATCACTGTTCGCAGACATCGTTTTCTGTTATTTATTTATCAAAAAAATACATGAAGACTTAATTCAAACTTCAATTGCCTTTAAAAAAAATAACACCATTATAAATGATTCTGGGACTAAACCTTTAAGTGCCCGGATATAATGAAGACCTTGGATATAAATCTGTTCAGATAAAAATGAAGGTTCTTGTAATAAAAGTCATTAATGACGATAAAGAACAATAAAATAGCTATATATCATTCACTGTTAGTATCATTCTTTTGTGACTACATTTTTTTACGAAACGAAAAATATACTTTATAATCATATCAGAGTTCAATAATAAAAAAATGCATGTTTTCTGAAGATATAAACATCGAAACGTTGACACTAAGAACGTTGTAGGAGATCTCATCCGTCCTGTTTTCCCCGAACGCCGTCCTAGTTTTGGGCCAGCCTGAGGATTTTTAGAATGTGTCCGACAGGCCGTGGTAAAAAATGAATGCGCAGAGTTTAGGGGAATTCTAAAAAGTCAGATTAGTGAAAACAAGATTTTCTTATAGAAATGAAGTAGCCTGTAGAATTGAAAGCATAACTCGAAGAGATGGTCACCTTGGCTCGAGGGCTGTAAGCGAAATGTTCGGGGTTTTTGGTCTATAATTACTAGTTTTGATATAATTTTTTTAATACCCCTTTACACCGATTTTTATATCTCGTATATGTAAATTTTATAAATTAGTAATTGGCACTATATAGACTTATTTTATTTCGATCGAATTTGTGTTTAAAATTTTACAATTTTTCTCTTCAATTCGTACTCACCTAATTGCTTAATAAAACTATAGTAATGAATAAAAATATAAATTTAATATTGAAAGGTCGTCAACATTAACAATTATAGGTATACGTGTTATGAAATAACTAGTTTAATTTTTATTTAATTTGTTAAATATTATGTTCTAATCTGTTTAAATTTTATAGTGCCTTTGATTGACTTCACAGCATATATACGCACCTCAATTTATAAAAAAGGAAATGAACCTACTTTTAAACTTTTGCAAATTTATTTTTCTTAAATAATATTTTTTAACAGTCTTACCTATTTAATTAACAACATAGTAAAAATATTTTTTATAGATTTTTTTCAGTTCTTTCGAGTATTATTTTTTTTAAAATGCATAAAATTTCTTACAATTAGATTTTTAAAATGTATTGTTCTCTCCACACTTTTCACATTTTAAAAACGTGCTTCAAATTCATTATAAAATAATAGTAATAAAATACTGTATTTAAAAAATAAATTATTACAGGATGACATGAGCATAATCTATCTATACTAATATATAAAACTGAAGAGTTTGTTTGTTTGTTTGGTTGAACGCGCTAATCTTAGGAACTATTGGTTCGAATTGAATTTTTTTTTGTTGGGTTATTGGATAGCCCATTTATCGAGGAAGGCTATAGGCTATATAATATCACGCTACGATCAATGGCAGCGCAGCGGAGCATCAATGAAAAATGTTGCAAAATATATCTCAAAATTTGTCCGTCCGACAAAAACTTTTGAACGGTAACTCCGATCATCATAAAATTTGGATACAACATTCATCTCGGTAAACGAAGATGAACGTGCGTACTCATGTCCCTTATCCCCCATTTGTTCTTTTGCATTGGTGAAACCGGGCGGAACCGCTAGTATAGAAAGAAATATCTAGTACCTACATACATCATAATATGTATTACTATTTTTGTAAATATTGTAAACATACATGAAAACTATTCAATTAGCATAAGACTTCTAATTTAGACGAAGTTTGTGACGAAAAAGTAAATGCACCTAATTTTGTTTTGAGGATATGCAAGTCATATATAATTACTTTTATTTACGTTCTCATCGAGAAATTTTTTAAAAATTGTTTTTTGATACAATCATATATATATAGTGCAAATGATTAGAACATGATATAGATCTTCATTTTATAGCAAATTACACACCATACAAGTTTTCTTTGGATCCCAGTTATATTTATAGCCTTTTACAATAATCCTGATAAAGGCAGTGCCCATCAATCTTGTTGGCTAATGACTCTTACGATATCAATATTAAAGTTCATTGTCAGATAGTTTTCTATACCTTGAGTGCTTTGTATATTTTTGTATCTTGGGTTATAACTAGAAAGCTGTATTCTATTTCGGCCTTCTAATCTTCGTGTTTCCTTATTATATTATTATTTATATCTTTCTTTACTAATAGTGGATTTTGTTCTTCCCACAGCCTACTAAAATCTAAATCAATAAGAAGCTGTTTCATTTGTGTTTACCAGTTTGCTGCATGGATTATTTTCAAGTTGTCGTAATCGGTCATAACACAATTTAGGCCGTCTCCTATAATACAAAATAAAATATGTTTTGCGTAGGTTAAAAAAATTTTTCCTCCCTCCCTCCCATCTTCTTAATTAATTTTACATTTTTAATGTGAAACATCCTAAATGGCGCGTTTCAATGGGAGTAAAACAGTGCAATTGAGGTGGCACTTTTATGAGATTGAGACGGCGTTTTACGGGGACACCTCACTTTTTTCAGTTACTAAATAGTACCTATACTGTTAGATGATAGCGCGTAACGTTTGCTGCGTGTAGATTGTAATATAGATTTTGTTAACGGGGACATCTTACTGAGATGTATTAGTGGCGCTGCTAGTATCTTAAAGTTGCAATGTCCATAGGGCTTTGGGAAGTGTCCGTAGTGTTCACAGGGCTCTAAGAATTATAGAGTTTCCATAGGCTGTGTAACTTAAAATTGCATTTGACAAGCTTATGTTCCACATCTGCCAAGCGTCCAACGACGGCTCCTATTTTTTTTTTAATGCAGCTTTTAATGTTTTATAATATTATTATTCAAGTGGTTTATATTATTTTTTTAAAACCATGAAAATGTAATTATCCATAATAACAATTATATAATTTCTTTGCTTTTTTCTCTATCGCAATATATAATTAAAATATTTCTTTGACGTCATTTTAGTATATTCTGTTCTTTTAAATTTTTGTACCATTATTGCACTTGTAAACACGTCTGCACTGTTAGCTCACTTTGAATAATACGTGCGATCAATTCAAAAGTAGATTTTAGGATTTTTTTTACTTTGATATTTATATTTTCTATAGTTTGCACTTTTTGTCGAATAGATCACTGTTCGCAGACATCGTTTTCTGTTATTTAATTATCAAAGAAATACATGATGACTTTATTTAAACTTCAAAATAAAATATGTTTTGTGTAGGTTAAAATTACGAATTAAAAGGTTAAAATTACACCTTTATTTTTGACTTTCTACTAAATACTCTAAAAATCCTAATGATATCAAAAATATCGAAACATTGAGTTTTTATTCACGTCCCGTAATTTTCATGTCTTAATACGCATATTTAGGATATAATTTTTAGGAAAATAATTGTTCACAAACAAAATATAATTAATGTTAATTAATGCTTGCACTTAAGAACTTTATGTTTGCTTGAAAATTTTTCAACAAACCTAATTTATGTTAATTATAATTATATCTATTCGAGGCAGTTTTTTTACCTTTACTATTTGAAAATATTTTTAAAAGATAACATCATAATTATTATTGTAATTTAGGTTTGCAAAAATTATGTTACACTAGCTGTTCGGTCCGGGCTTTGTCCGGGTGTAAATCGTTTTGCTACGTAAAAAAGCGATAGTTTGGACGGGAGTAGATGTTAACGTTTTATAAAAATCTATTTTATTAAATTGTTTCTCATTAATTTGAGCCATCAAACGTGTTCATATTTGGCAAAATCATAACTAAAAAACTAACAGTCAGTTATTGTTACTTTTTTTGTTACATAGATGTAAAAATCTAAGATAACATAAACTTCAACATTCGTTAATTTTTTTTCAAAAAAAAAAAAACAACATTAACCTCTTTTTAATAGAATAATTATTGTTTTAGGCATTATGTTCTGTACCAATAATTGCAGTTCTAAACTTAATTATTTAACATAATATATTTCAACGACCTATATATTTTATGCTTTGTTTGAAGACCTTCACAAATTATGGTCACTCGAAAGTAAATATATATATGCCAAAAAATCTAAATATTTATAATGCTTTATTAACTTGTATCAATACGCTGTGCTTTTATTTTTATAAATAAGTTACATTCATTATGGAGACATTTAATTGTCAATAGTTCATACACACTTAAACGTATCTTTATTCTGTAACAAAATTCATTCACTATTATAACTACAAAGTTTAACACGGTATGACCCACATAAAATTATTCAGAATGGAAATACCTTTTGCAAACAACAATATAGTAATATAACAATAATACTACAATCAAGTTTGACAGAGGAGGAGTATTCATTGATAACGAATACAACGTAAACTTGAAGAATTACATATGCAAAATTTAGTAAACTATCAAGGCTATCTGTGACTATAGTACTAATTCATCTCAATTTAAAATTGTGCGATTTATCTATACTATACTAATATTTGTCGGGTATCTGTATATAGGTATAGTAACGGATTACAAAATTCACATACTGTGAGAGTTGTTTTTTTAATTACCTGCTTCATATCGCTTGCTAACAATCCACTCGAACTTCAAAATAAGGTTCAATCATCTATTGGTGAATTTTCTTATTGGTGTCACGATAACTCTTTATGCTCAAATCTGAGTAAAGCTCAGTATATGGTTTTCCATACTTCTCAGGGAAATAGGGATATTAATCTGACCGTATAGTATCGAACAACATTCCGCTAGAAAAAACACATTCCTTTAACTTCTTAGGTGTGACTATTTCAGATACCGTAAACTGGACTCAACACATTTCCAATTTAAGTTCTAAGCTAGCAAGACCTTTATTTGCTCTGCGGAAAATACATCATAGTTGCTATGATCTTAATTTAGACCTGACTATTTATTATGCCTATTTCTTCCAACACGTCAAATATGGAATCATGTTTTGGGGCTGTAGTGCCTCTGCGACCAATAGAATTTTTTTGCTGCAGAAAAAAGCCATTACAACTATATTTAATCTTGGCTTTCGAGATAGTTGTAAAGAGTATTTTGCGAAACATCACATCTTAACTGTTTCTTCAATGTACATTTATTTTTCTCTATGCTATATACAAAAGCATAAAAACAGATTTTCTCTTTCTTGTACTAAACATAATTATCGAACACGTCACAGTAAGAAAATCATTTTACCTAAGTGCGACTTATCACTACTTTTCAATAGTCCTGAGTGTGCGGCGCTACGAATACACAACACACTATACCAGCACATTTAACTGCACTGCTATATTCTAAATTTAAGTCTGAATTAAAGAAAAGATTGCAACCATGTTGTTTATACTCCGCAGTTAACGATTTTAAATATTGATATGAATCTTTTCATCAAATTTTCTTTGTATAATTTTAATGTACTTGACGCTATAACATTCCATTGGAATTTTAAATAAAGATATATTTTTCTATTCTATTCTAATGAATTATACAGACGTTAGCTTAACTAATTCAAAAAAATTAAATCGTAACTAAGTCTGTAATTGTACAGTTTTAAAGATTCCTAGAGCAAATTTTCAGTTTTCATCACTTTTTCTCTTTATATATTTTTGTACTTCTATCTATAGATACTAGTATATAAAGCTGAAAAGTTTGTTTGTTTGGTTAAACTACTGGTTCGAATTGAAAAAAGTTTTTTTTTATTAGATAGTACATTTATCGAGGAAGGCTATAGGTTATATAATATCATGCTACGACCAATAGGAGCGGAGCATCAATGTAACTCAAAATTTGTCCGTTCGACAAAAACTTTTGAACGGTAACTCCGATCATCATGAAATTTGGACACAACATTCATCTCGGCAAACTAAGATCAACGCGCGTACTCATGTCTTTTCCCCCATTCGTTCTTTTGCACCCGTGTGAAACCGGGTAGGATCGCTAGTAATTTATATATCACTAGGTATTTATAATTAAAAGTAGAAACGTTTGTCTTTTTCAGCTCAAACAGATAGGTGATATTATTTTATGGGGAGCATTTAACACCTTTAGTAACTTCTTTACAATTTTAATTGCTTGATGAAAATAACATAAAATATTTTTTGAAAGTAATTTAAATTGTTTCGCAATTTTCCTTTGTAACTTAACATTGACTAATCACCACACAGCGTATAGGTAACGTCAATTATTGTTAAATACTTTAGCGCCACTGGCGGAGAGATCACATTTCAATTATTTCCCGGGTCTCATAATCGGTTAAAATGAGTCTATGTGCACGCGCTCTAAAAATATATTGTGGGAAATTTGAGGTATCTACATGAAAATTTTGGAAGTCACATTTTAAATTTGGTGTATCTAGATTATTTTCCTTCGTGTAGGTACCTAATAAAAATAACACTTATGGCTAAAAGCCAAATAAATATAAACATTTCAAGCGATGTACAGAAATAAGTTTCAAGTTTTTTTTTTTGTTGATTATAGCACAAGTTCTTTTCAAAGAACTCCCTGCTTTTTCTTCCCGACATTCAAAATATGTCGCATTCGTTGCACCATTTACTACATTTCGTAATTAAAGTCAATTCACAGTATATTAATATACCTACATTAATTGTCAATATTTTCAATTATAATTACATATATAAATAAACATCTTGTTAATAATTAGGCTGGTTATAACTTATTCATGATTACCTCTATTCACATTTTAAATATAAGCTCCGTTCAATTTCGATGTTGGAATAATAATATGAGAAGTATAACCATTCGTATAGTGGCAAAAAAATTTAAAAATGTATTTACAATATTATTTTTAATTAATTTATATAAATATGTTAATACTTATCCCATAAAATTTTGAATGCTTCGGACAATTTTACTGGCGAATTTTGACGACGTTAGGGAGTTTTTACGTAGGTATACCTATCTGCAGTACCTATAATTCTATTTGTAGAGGTTTTTCTAATGTTCAATTTTATTTTTGTTTATAACTTTTCACTATTACTAGAATTTCATTAATTATATTGCAGTGCCCTGAGGACTGATAATAATGTGAAATTTCCTTAAGCTTTGCATTTACATCAAT
This sequence comes from Xanthostigma xanthostigma, assembly GCA_963575645.1. Lineage (NCBI taxonomy): Eukaryota > Metazoa > Arthropoda > Insecta > Raphidioptera > Raphidiidae > Xanthostigma > Xanthostigma xanthostigma. The sequence continues at coordinate 24,672,702 of OY754468.1, forward strand.
TAAAATCAACATAGTTTCTAAAAAAAATTACCGTGAAAACTGAAAGCAGGCTGTAGAAAATGGCGTTTGATTGTAATATTATGTAGTAATTCAATACAAGACGTCACGTTTATCGTATTTACGGCCGAATCGTTTTTGTAACAGGTTTTGTTTAACTTCAAAGAGGAACTTATTTTATGCACACCATGTTATTGCCTGATTGAGTTTTTTCAGGACTCTTTAGGTATAAATTAATATTTTCGATGAAAAATGAAAGTGAAATGTGTGAGAATAACACCGTATTTGTTTATTTTTTTGACGTATGTGTCTGATTTTATGTAGCATAGTTACCTACTTGTATTGGTTATCTAGATTCGCTTGTATTTAAAATAGGGTAAATACAATACTCATTAAATTTGAAACTTTTTTATAGTAGATTCATGCATCAATTTATTAAAAATAATTTTCCTTAAAATTATTTTTTAACAGGGCAACTGGAATAGTAATCTTTTTATTTTAGATTCTTTTTATAAAATATTAATTTTTATGCAAATTTTTCTATGGGGAAAGTGGATGGTCAACACAATTTGAGCCGTACCGTTTTGTGCGCTTATTATGTAGGTGCAATAATCATTTATTATTATTATATTTTCTTATAAACGATAATATAAATATAACTTTATGTATCAATAGGTTATACAGGACACTTATTTAAAAAAAAAACTTTAAAAATTATAAAACACTATAAACGTAGAATTAAACATTTAAACTGACATTTATTTTAGGTTCCGTTCTTTACGCATCATAATATATTTTTTTACATATTTTGTATTACCTTACTTCTCATTACTCTATTGCAGATAATATTATCAATTTTAAATACGTATACTTACTAAAATTTAATTAGCGTAGGACACTTAATGATATCACAACTTTCTTTACTAATTGGTAAGTTATTGTAAAAAAAGATTATAAAGCACGTTTTATAAATTAAAATTTTCAAAACATTTCGATATTTCTAATCAAAAATATTGTTTGAAAAAGCATTCTTTCAGGTTTTGCTCTTTACTAATCGTTAAAGTCTTCACTATACCTACACAATATATTATAGATTATAGATAGCTGTTATTTATACTATAATAGAAAAACTAATTTTTTAAATATTTAATGTTGCGTTAGAAGTCTTGGGATGTTTGTAGTTAATACCTAGGTAGTACATATCGAGAAACTTTAGAATGAAAATATTTTTATAGGCATTAAGTTATTTTAAAAAGACACTTATATTAATTCCTAAAATACAGAAATTGTTTAAGTGGCAATTATATCTATCGTTTAAGTCTCCAATATCCATAATATTTCCAGGCTTTCAGGCTTCTTACTAGTGAATGATGCCAGTAAGTACTATTGTTATATTTATTATTACTGAACACACAAAATTTAAAAATATGATTTCATATAAAACTGCGTGAGATACGATTTAAAAAATCACTGCTTTTATAATTTTCTTATAATTTTGTATTCTCAAATATTTTAAATAAACGCGGACAATAATAATATTTCTTGCTGCTAAATTCCGCTTGGTTACTGATTAGTGAGTACTTAAACTCAATTATAATTTTTCGGTAGTCAATAGTATTCATTTTGAAAAAACAAAACTCATACAAGCTAAATATTTTAAATGATTAAAACATATTTTTTTGTTGAAACTTGTTAGTTTTATATCGACTGTATGTAATATAGATAATTGTGGAATTTGCAAAGAGTGGATCGCGACCATATAATAACATCTTTTTTACACTATAAATCGTAGATACTTGTGTTAGTTCAAATTAAATATAAGAAAAATAACAAAAATCTGTTTAAGCAAAAAATATTAGTCCGTATACTGCCTACTGCTCTAAACGTCATTTTCGATCGGATAAGTCACTCTCGTATATTTTTTTTCATTCTCTCTATAGATAACAGCGTATGTGATATCTTTACTCTAACAATTATGACGCATTTTACACAATAATATACCTTTACGTCTAAAATATTAATTGTTGTTGGAGAGAGGGGGGGCGGCGTGCTGATTTGATATTTCCAACTCTTGACGGGCCTGCAATAAAGTCTTGTATTATAATACCTATTTTTTACAATTAAAAATTATTTTGCATCTTAAACCTTGAATTATGAAATCACGCGATGGTCACAGAATTTCAACTTGTCTCGTATTTTCCTTTTTTACCTACATATAATTTATATAATATATATATAAACATATATATTCTTTTTTATAGAACCTTTATGTAATCATTTTTACTGTCGAACCAAAACATTCTGAGAAAATAAAAAGCTTCGTTTACGTACCTGGCTCCCTACTATTATAATATCTTGCCTTCTGAGCTAAAATGTTTAAGATTCAACTCATTTAAAACTAAACTTAAGTCTGTACTATAGGCCATGCTTATGGCACCATTTGTTATGTTTTATTTTTAATTTTTTCTTTTTTGTAATTTAAGTTTCTTTTGTAACTGGGTTAAGTTGTAAAACAGCGTTTACGCTGAACTTCACCATTTGATCAAAACCCTTTTGAATCAATAAAGACATTATTATTATTATTATCATCTAAACAGTATACGATGGCTCTATAGTATAATAAAACAATTCGTCGTGTACCGCCATATAAACAAAATGGATGATGTATTCAATTTTGAGTATCTACAATCGAATTTTATTTTCTGTTTCTATAAACAAAAGGTGTTATTTTCAGATAATAATTATATTAATCAGTATATATATATATAAGGTATATTATTAGGTATACAAGAGTCAAATGTGTTTTCGCTTTTTGCAACATTCTATGTAAGATGTTTATTGTATTATTGCAATAATAGATGGTTATTTATTTATTTAATTCATGATATTTACATTCAAAAATTCTATTTATATCCTCACTAAATATTATATGAGCTCGCCTTATAAAATTTGAACATATACCTAGTAGTACTATTAAAAATCTTTTGTTACACTAGGCTCGTTTCATAAATACTAAAAAGATAGTGTGTGTTTGGAATTACTAGGTATTTATATATAATTCAATATAAATTATTGTCATAGCAGATAAATATGTACAAAAATATTATACAAGGATTGTCTTCTATAGTTAGTTTTTTTTAACATTTTTTACCAATTAAAATTTGGATAAATGTATGCCATAAAAATGCTGAACTATTCTAGCTCATTGAGAAATACACAAAGTCAAGTATACAGAAAAACAGAACAGGCTTTTATAATTTTTTTGGTGGTGGACCTGAAGATTATCTATAACATCTATAAATTAAACTATTAAACTATTTATACACATTTACATAAATTTCCTTCTATTGTATCCTTGCAGGAGAAATTCAGAGTTGTCCCTATACCTATAACATCTTCAAACATTTGCCTTCTAGTATCTACATAGTTGACAACTTCTATCGCACATACATAATTAGGTAGCTTAATTTCTGTGTGTTAGTTCGGGGATATCCCGGCAGTATTTTTTAATATGTTCATTAGCAGTCTTATGTACCTTATGTTTAAGTTATGGTAACTATTCACCAGGTAGTACCTACAGTAAATAAAAAGCTTGTTTATAATATTAAAACCTATATTATCTACATGTTCTTTCAGTCTTCAAAGCTCTTGAGAAGTTGACAAAATTTAATTGTTTTATAGGTATGCGCATACTGCATATACAATATACATAATAGGGCCGGGGGGGAGAGAACATCTGGGCTTGGGGGGAACAACTTTTAAGCCCACTTTTCCCGTACAATAACTCATAAAAGGGAAATTTTTTGTCAGTTATATTTATTTTTTTCAATCTAGTTGAATTAAGTTTTACAAAAATAAAAACTAAATTGCGAGAATAATAGCTCATCGAAAATTAATCCTCGAGGAAATCTTTCGTTGCACCTAATTGATAGGATTAAAATCTTTTAATATCTTAACGAGGCTCTTCTCAGGTACACTTTTTAATTTATTAATTCCCAGTTTTATTACTCTGTCTTTGTGACTTTATAATAAATGTACATTGAAATAGGTAGTTGAGAAAATATTTTATGTTGTGAAAATTAGCTCGTGAGTTTTCTGTAATTTGCATGTTTTATATATTCCACATTCGTAAATGGCAGAGATAGGTATATCAAGTTTCTGACGGTATTATATTGTAATAAAATGAATGACGCAATTCATCGCAATTTATGACGTTTATTTATTACTAAGGTGAACATTTCCCGGTTTTGTCGAAATATTTTTTTTTAATTTATGGCTTATAATCACGTTTTAATATCGTGGCATAACCGTAGGTAACATTTAGACGTATTTTTTTTGTTTTTAATTTGTGGCTACGCAAATAGCACTATTAACTGCATATTATAATAGCTTTCTTTTGTTTTATCTGAAATTATTTTTAAAATATTGTAGATAATACGTGTAATGCTTTTTGTTACACAGAGATTTTTAAATAAAGCTCAGTTTCTGTATATTATTTTTAATATAGTTCGATAAATTACTATAAGTAGTTTGTTATATTAATTATTATTAAGAATAGCTTAAAATAATTTATTTTCGAATATTTTATTTTTGCAGCGCTGCCTTATCATTTATTTTGCAGAGTGAAATATCAATTATCCAAACAATTCGCATCATGGTCCAGTTAATTATTATTAGTTACGTTACACGTAAACCTTTACCTAGCGAGAGTAAAGAATAAAACGAAAATGAAATTATTTTCCATTATTAATCAGTACCAAGTCACTAATCTTTCTATTTCGTCAGTGCTGTTATTCAGAAATACGTTAATTTTGGTAAATAAATATTTAATAACCTTAAATATCATAAATAATAAAGAGTTGTTACTTCTTTCTTTATTTTTGTTATAACCACAGTGCTCTTAATATTTGTATTAAATATCATAATATCAAATTTAATACGGTATAGTTCGTAAGACTCAATTTACATTTGATATAACTATAATAGTTTGCAATTATTTTTAAAAAAACATCCATTGTTACAATATTATATTGGAACAATGTGTTTATTTATTTGTTTTTTCATTTGCATGCTTATTTAAATAATTACAGGGTTATTGGCATTACATACAATTATAATCAAGCAAAAGTTTTCAATACTTTTAATATGAGACATGAATGTTTTTTTGAAACTACTGGACTTATATCAATTTATCCTGAAAACCTATTATAATAGTCTGTATTTCATGAAAACTTACATATTTCTTAACAAAAAGTGTAATATTAGTTTTGCGAATCTGCAGCTTTACTCTAATATATATTAATTAAGGAATATTATGACAGAAAAAAATTCAGGGTATATATCAGGTACTACGTCTTGGTACACATCAGACAGTGGGTGTGTCCCACATTTTTTAGGGTTGAAATCTCCAAAAAAAACAATGTGTTTATGAATCTCTCGGAAGCTTTGTCTACAAGAAAAAAAATCTCAAAACAGTGCATTTGTCAATGTAATTTTAAACATAGAATAATCCTGCTACAAAGATACCTACATCATCGCCAGACGACATCAGCTGATTGGCTGCCTGTAGTTGAATCGCTACCACTGGTTTTTTTGTATACATTACTAGGATATACATCTCTTTCCATATCTATACGCTAAAGTTATTGCTGACTAAGTTCAGTTTTGATGTCATTGATGACGCTTAAACTCAGTCATTTGAAATGAACACAAAACTTTAAAAAAAATTTTATAATACTGTCTTAATTATTTACCTTTTTTCTCTTGTTTTTACTGTACGATAGCAGGTCACTTGGCACGCTTTTTTTATTTTAAATGTTGTGTTATTAAGTACAAAATTGTATTTTTTGTTAATAAATATTTATCTTACCTTATCTAATAACTGAGAGGATATAACAACGAAATATTTGGTTTACATTTTTTCTTTACGTATAAGGATTAATGTGCATTGTGCACTATTCAAAGTTATCACATTTTTATAGGCGGAACGACCCAATTATTAGGCTTCAATTTTTAGATTTCCACGTAGAAACTTCATGATGCAAGGTCATTTTTAACCGCTTTTGGTGGGTAACGGTTCTAAAATTTAATATTTTACTTTTTAGTATCTGCCACACATAAACTCGATAATTTAGCACTATCTGTCCAAACTTCTCTTAATTATATTTTTCTTGGTGTCACGAAAATTCTTTGTTCCTGAATCCCGACAAAACTGTTTGTATGTTTTTTCATACCAGTCAGAATAAGAGCAATGTAGACCTTAATCAAGCTTTAAATAGTAAAAATTTAAATAGACAAGCAGAAGTTTTTTTTACCTAAATTTAAAAAAAAAAAAAAGTTAATTTTTTAAGAGTGCATACTTAGTGAAACTCTTTCTTGGAGTGCCCACGTTGAGAATCTAAACATAAAATTATCTAAAAGTATTTTTGCTCTCCGTGTCATAAAAAATAGCTGCACGGATACTTCAGTTTCTTCATCTGCATATTATGCTTATTAAAGCAAAAAAATCAATATTTTTTTAAGTTTTTTTAATATCACACAAGAATACTCACAAAGGAAGATGTCAAGCAAAATATTAATTTCCAAACCAATTTTACAATTTTTTTTAAGAAGTGCTTCTAAATTTTATTTTTTTAGCCAGGTATTCGTATTATTTTCAATTTTATTTTTTTATAATTATGATCCTGGGGGGGGTGGAGTAATTGTTTGTTGGGGTTGTTGTGCAGATATGAAAAAGTATTTGTACTTAAAAAAAAGCAACCCGCTTAATTTTTAATCTTAATTTGTGTTCCAGGTGTAGACAAGTATTTTTTTACTTTATGTTTTATTAAACTATGATACGTTTCAGGCTATCCATGTACATGACACAAGGAATAATTCAAATATTATTTTGCCGAAGTCTACACTTATGTTGTTTACTAAGAACGCCGATATCACGCCTTGAAAATGTTTAATAAAATGCCAAACAGCTTCAAAAATTTTTAAATTTAAAAGAGATTTTGAAGACTGCTCTTCTTTAACAATATTATTTTGTATAAGGTAGATGATTTTGTTGTAAATGAGTTGTAAACTCGATATATCTTTCCTTTTGACGAATTGTATACACTATACATAATTGCATGTCTTTGGATCAATAAATTCTAATTCTAATAACTCTTACCTGATTCCGCACAAGTTTAACGTTTTGCGAAAAGTGTTATGTATAACGCGTTATATAGTTCTAGTTCATTTTTACTTGTTTGCTGTTGTAAGGTCGATCAACTTGGTCGATTAGCTCAGTTGGTTAGAACGTCGATCTCGCCATGGGTCATATATTTTTGTTTTTAATTGCCTATTGTGTAATACACACACAGGTTTCATTTGCAACCCTCAGGAGACTTACGCAACTTCATTCAAAGGGTGGAAATCTCAAAATTGCGTTTCAGATAACTACAACTTTAGCGAACAAATGTAATTCGGCATTAGTTTACAGATTTCCTGGCAACTGGGCTGTTGTTAAATTACAAATACAATGTAAAATAATAAAAAATAGGTATATTAAAAATCCATTAAGATTAATTTTAATTTCCATCGTTTCAATAACAAGTCTCTGGTAATTACCGATAATGAATCTCTTTGTGAATCGTTTCAATCGATTATATCAGCATAAGCTTTTCTAATGTTCACTAAAACCTTGTGGTTGTAAAATTATAAATATTATGTTATAAATGTGGCTATTATATATATAATGCAGTAGCTATACTATTTTTTTTTTTTGTTATGAATTTTTAATTCGATATTTAAACGTAAATCACGATATTGACGATCCATAATATATTTTTTTGCACGTCCCCCTAAAACAGTTGCTTTTCATACCTGTACAGGGGTAGTAAAATGATCCAATTCACACTAATGATTAAAGTAAAACAAAAGAAATGCGAAACGCAGTCGTAGTATCATTTCCATGGTAAAAGTATGAAAATTAAACGCAGCCTACAATTGGAAGTGAATATTGAGCTGTCATATTGTTTTAAAGTTATATGCAAATCAGCTATTTTATAGGGGGTAGGCGCAAAAAATACCATGTTTCTCCTGTGTGGTGATGTAGCACATGTGACAATATTATGTCATCGCGCACTAGAAACTACTATTTTGAACACATATGTGAATAACATTTAATGATTTTTTGATAACGCTCAGTGGCCCTGTGTTAGTGCTACAACTGCTGCAGCGGTAGCGACGCCCCTTTTTATTTTAAAATATCAATTATTCCTGGAACACTATTTTCTTAGTTTATGCATGTCCTCACAAATTTGTAAATTTTCAGTAAATTAAAAAAAAGATGACGCATTGTAAATGTTTTCATAGAGTTTTGACGTAAGGTTATTGATTTTAACAGCAAATAATAACTAAAAGGATTATTATTATTATTATTATTTAAAATCAATATTGAACATATTTGTGAATTCCTATTACCACATTATTTAAAATGAAAAATTTTATTAGAATTTAAATATTTATTCAAAATTTTTATCGTTAGTAAGATAAAAATAGCATAAAAATATTCATTTTGTGCAAGTAAGCACTGCGTCAATCTTCAAAGAATGTCCGGTTGAAGGTGTGAAAAGTGAAAATATTACAAAATTATTTATTTTTCTTAGATCGTCATTGCCGTTTGCCCGTTTATTATATCCAATATTATACCTGCAGAGAAAATGTCGAACCCTGAGTAGGTATTGCTTTATTGTTGCGTAAGACTTTGTTAGTCACTAAACTCATGAAGTTTCTTTCTACAACGTCGCCTCGCTTATGTTGATATTTTATTTTTTAATTGGGTACATATATTTTCTTAATGATTTATTCATAGATCGAAAAAATACTTCAATATTAATTTTACAATCGTCACTAAATATTAATAGATAGAACAGTTTCTAAACTAGTGAGTAAAACACATTACTTGTTAGCAATAGTCTATCAATCGCATTTTTTTTCATTATCGCTATTAACGTCAGCATGTTCTTTAAAAATGAGATCTTTTTGAATTTTAAATTAGTAAATTTTTTTTCGAATTCATATTTTTGTAATAATAAATCGAGAATACAAATAATAATTTATCCAGTATTGTATCTAACAGCTGGGGGTTTGTAATAGGTGAGTACTGGTAACTTTATACAAAAAATGATCACCCAATTATTATGGTTTTTTGAAATCCAATGCCGAAAGTTGTAGCTAAGCTATTTTTATTATAACTTTTTAAACTATTAGAATCTAAGTTAGGCTCTATCCACCTTTTATCCCTATATTATTAAACGAGCTAATCTTGTATCTACCTATCTCTCTATGTACCTATGTACCTACCTACGTCCCTAAATATTTTCTCGAAAACGGCTCTAACGATTTGGATGAAATTTAATGAAAAGGGATTTTGTGGGGCAAAAATCATTTTAGCTAGGTCTCATCTCTCGAAAAAATCGTTTTCTTACAAATTTTATCATTAGAAAAATCAATTTTTTGACGTATGACAATACTTAAATATTGTAAGTAGGTTTTGGAATTTTATACAAACAATAAGCATATCAGTATTTTATTTAACTTTCCGAGCAAAGCTCGGTCACCCAGGTACTTATTCAAAAACAAACAATAGTTACATACACATTAAGCCTGATATTCAAAATGTTATTTTTTTAAGATACCACATTCACAAAACGAAAAACAATAATAAGTTATTTTCAATTCTGGTTTCGTCCCAATTTTTTTCCGTGGGCATACCTATGTATTTAAAAAAAATATTGTATAGGTATTAAATGACCAAACAATTGCACAAAAATTTTTAAATAAGTAACTCCTTTAGCTTTAAAATGACACACATCCTTATATCTTTAATGGTTTACAGAGTTCTAAAGCTTTTGTTATTTCATAAAAAAGCCTTGTATGAATATGTCAAAGTAGATGCCATACTTGCGAACATTAAAATTTAGCACAGAACACATTAGTCCGTTACTAGTAGGGATTGCAATCCAGTAATGTGGAATCCCGCAATCCAGCGGGATCCAGCATAATTTTAGGCCCTGCGGGATCCGCAAGTACCGAATGGTGAAAACTCATTCAATTTGACTTTGTTGCACGAATATCAAACCAACAACAAGTATTGAGGCAGAAAGAGTCTTTTCTATGTATTGCTATAAGATGTCGTTTGGGAAATAACACCATTGATGGCTATTTGTTTTTGAAGTTCATATTTCCAAAAAGAGAAGTAAAGTGACTTATTATTTGATATTTCTAAAGTGACATTTTTTTATTTCAGTGAGAAAAATTAAAGTAATATTAGTAAACTTAAATTACATTCCTGGGATCCTCTTTGTAAATCATGAAGACTGATTAGTTCATTTTTAGTTAATTAAAGCAAAAAAAAACTATATTTACTACAAAGTAGGTACTACCAAATATTGATATTCGTTTTTGTTTTTGGAGTCTTTATTAAATAATAACTAATAAAGTAACCGAACTGTGAAATAATTAGTCAATAACATACAGTAAGGTGTTGTTGATTTGTGTATTTTTAATAAATATTTGATTATAACCATAACAAAGTATATATATATTGTTTTGAATTCCATAAAACAGCTATAACCTATTCGGGATCCTGCTGGTTAGAAGTCAATCTAGCAAAAATCCCGCGGGATTGAAAACAATGCTGGATTTCAATACCTAGTTACTAGTGAAGTTGTTATATCGGAATGATTAAGCCATGCCATACTGCGTATTTTTATCGACGGAAAATAAAAAGGAGTTTATCTTATGTTTTTACTCAAGGATAATACTAATATACGATTTGTACATCTAAAATCATTAAAATTTTATACTGTTATTGTTATGAAAATGGAGACAGAAATTACTCATTATTACTGAAGACAATAAAAATAAATTGATTTTAAAAATCAAATTTAATTATTTGTGATTATTATAACTATTTACCAACGTACTGTGTCAGAAAATAACTATTCAAAGAAAATTTAAATACCTACAGTCAATTTTAGGACCTATCAAAAGTAAAAGCAAAATTCTTATATAACCGCGCATTTGCCCGTTTGTTTGTAGTCCAAGAACGATCTTCGTGAAATACCTAAAATCTCAAACGGCTAATTTGAGTGATTGTTCTTGGGGTTACAAGAAAGTATTCTGACTATGAAAAAGCTTACTTAGCCCACATATAGTCTAGTAGTCAGAGCCTAAAAACATATTTGACCGTAAATTGCTTGGCACTCAAAAAATATCTTTATAGTTAGCAATATGATTATTTGAAAGGACTTTTACATCGACCTTATTTTTTTTTCAGAATTTTGTTACAAAGTTTGATATTTTCCTGGCATTTCGAAGGTCGAAAACTGATTCCCTCCTCTATTTCTATAAAACCAGTAACTATCTACAGCTTATATTTAAAAAAAAACTAGTTGTTTCAGAGTGCATATTACGATGTTTCCAGAAAGTATGTTTTTCGAAATTCAAATCCGGTTTTATATTGAAATAACGATTGCAAATTATAGATAAGTACTCAATAATTGACGTCATTTCTCTGTCTTGTTTGACCTTAAAATTAAAATCATGCTACTGAACAACATTTTTTTCTTTTAAGAAATGAAAAACTGTTTGCGCTATGGGGGTATAATTTGACGTACAATTTTATACATTTAATTTGGTGTTCAGAAATAATTGCACGCACCAACACCAAGCTGAGTATTCTCTATAGGTTAATTTCGCAAGATATTGATTCAGATTTTAACCTTTCGAAAAGAGAAAATTCTGTTTTTTAAAATGGAATAATTTTTAGATTGATTCGAGTTTATAATAAGTTATAAAAATGTAATCGAAAATCTCAAATAGCAGTTGCCGGTCGGTTTTTACATACATCCGAGCTCTAAAAAAATAAAAAAGCAATCACCTGACGTGGGACTCGACCCCACAACTCATGCTCTACCGACTGAGCTACAGGCTCAATATTACTATGTGCCAGTTTCACGTTCATTTATTAATTTGAAAAAAGCTTTAATCGATAAAAATTCATTAATCACTAAATTTTAATATATACACCTATATTATTTTTTTTAAGACACTAAAGATCTGAACATTTTATGACCTTCATGCAAGTTTTGTTAAATTTAATTTCAATCTACTTTTCTCTACAAATACTACTAATCACACATATAGCACGAGAACATAAACTTTATACTAGATTACACGTCATTAACTACTGTCAACAAAGGTCCTGTTAATGCTATGTTGAGAGTTTTCTACAAGTTGCCCCAGAAATCAAAAATCTACCGGCCACAAAAAATTCAAACAGAAATTGAAATCTATTTCATTACAGAATTTGTTTTTATTCTGTTGAAGAATTTTTTAATCCTAGATTTTAATTGCATATTTTGTACCTGACGCATTCTACACTGTTCGTACAGTTTTAACAGATAAAAGTTTCTTATCTCTTTATTTTTCTATCCATTTATTTATATTTTTATCATACAGTGGAAAAGTTAGCGACGTGTGCACTGTACAGTGTGCACTTTTGACTTTGCCAACGATTTTTAATTTTTTCTATAGAAAAAATATGAACAATAATAATTATTAGTTTTCCTTTACAATCTACATAATACATATTAATAGCTTACATAGGAGTATGGACTTTATTAACAATATAAAGCTCAAAATTACACATTTATAAATAAACTGTGCACACAGAACAATAGGCTAATGTAATTTAATAAAAAAATTCCGTGCTTGATGGAATAATCTTTTTAAAATAATTCTTTATACCTATGATAAAGTTGATCCGGTGTTAATAAACTTTAATTGAATTGGAAACGTAGAGTCCTTATGTACCTTATAAACTATAACTTTGCATGGAACATTTTACATTTTCGTTTTTTATTGAATATTTCATGTGTTGACTTTTATTGCCGTCGACTTTTTAGTGGAAATTTTGAATTCTACAACATGATTTTTTTCGTCCAGTTATTGTGAGAAAACTATTGCTATGTTATTAGATTAAGGTTCGGTGCCCTAGGCTCTCTAGATTGCCAGAATTCTCTATTTTTTTTAATAAACAAGTATCAAAATTATCAATCAAATATAAAGATAAGTTTAAATCCAAAAATATAAAATTATAAATACACTTTCAAACTAAATAAAAAATATCCAAGGTTCTTTGGTTTCGATTGTACCTAAATATAAATTAATTTTGTATAATGTATGTTATTTTTTTTTAATTTTTTTACCAATCTATTCCTAATTTTCTTTTCCTTACTCCGTCTGTATACATGTAAATACTTCCAATTAGAAAAAATATTTTTTACCGACGATGGCTGATTGTGCAAGCAAAGGGTAAAAAAATTTTTATATTAAAGAAAATAATGTACGTAATGTGTGGAAAGTCGAAAAAGGGTCACTTATAATCTAAATATTCAGGGCCTACGGAGGGCTTCAAACGGTTCTTAATGCTATATTTTTACATTAGGTATATAAAAAACTTTCACAGACTGTAACTATTTTAAAGTACATACAAATTATTAGGGTATGAGTATCAATAATATTATAAAGATGTGAAATTTGTAGGTTTGGATGTAGGAGGTAATATCCGAAACTACTCATCCAATTTTAAACTTGTTTTCACCCATATTTAGAATGGACCATCAGGATGAACGTAGACTATAAGTCGACGAAAAAAACGGTGATGAACAAATTTGGGCCAAGCCGAACCGGGACGCTAGTGATACTGATATATAAACAATTGTTACAGTAGTTATAAAAGCCACATTAAAAAAAAATAAGATTCCTTACATTGCAGTTACATATTTTCTTTTACTTTTGCCTATGTCTTAAATTAGTGGCCTGTATCCCTTCCTAACAAGTTGTTTTGACTTTTTTATCATTCTTAAAACATTCGTGTTTTAGATTCCGATGGTTACTTAACTATTTACTATTTTATGCGTTGTGTCACGTTTATTACGAACAGTTATCTAAATATTATGGCTCAAGAACCACTCATTCGATTTAAATGCTTTTTTAAATTTGTATTTGCCTTGTCTGATCAGATTTTAGTCTATATTTAACATAGGGAAATAGTATCTATTGACAATTTTACCGAAGCACGTTAATCAAAATTAATAGTTTCAAAAAAATGAAACCAACTAATAACCAAAAAAAAGAAAACAAGTCGCAATACCTTAAATAGCTTTTATTTGATACCTACCTATATTGTTATAAGAAATATTTTTTTTATCCTCCATATTTTTGATTCGCAGTCGTCATATTTAAATATTATACCCTGTCACTCCTGCAATTAAGACGAATTGACGACACCTCATATGTTAAAATTCATCAACCCAGTTAGGTTACAGAGCGTGCGAAAGAAATAGACATACATAAAAACATACATACATACACTTGAAAAACTTTAAACTCCTTCATGGAGCACTCGCGCAAAAATTGGTTTAAACACTCTAAACCAGGGGCGGGCAAATCTTTTGATTGCCGGGCCACATTGCTGATGAAAATTTGACTGTGGGCCAAAAATGTGGAAAGCAAAATAAAAAAAGGTCCTTTCATTTCCGTCTGTTATGGCCCTTGCTATTTACTATTTTTCTAAATTTTTTTCGCCCTTAATCATCATTTATAAAATGCTTCGTGGGCCGGACAAAAGTCTACTGCGGGCCGCCATTTGCCCAGGCCTGCTCTAAACTATTAGAGATAGGTAGATGTATATCAATAATATAAGACATGGAATATTTGTTTACTAGGTATATTCCATAAAAAATATGTTTATCTTTAACAGGTACCTATTCTACAAACCCGAGCGGAAGCCCCTGATCAGGTTGCTAGTTATATATAATTACATAGAATACAGATTAATTATTCATTGTTTTTTCTGTAATTGCAAAATAATTATATCAATAAAACTACAGCTTTGGGACTTTTGTTTTAAATGCGAATAAATAATTATTTTTTTTAAACAAACTTTTCCAGGAAAGAACACGTAGGAATAATTATTTCTGATGCTATATGCCGGAATTGTTTCCATTAATCTAAAATTCTTTCAGAAATTGTTCACTGTGGAACGTCCGTGGAAATGTTTAGAATAAAACCGCTATCTGTGTTTTTGCCTATATAAGTACCTGTTTGTAAACTGAGTAGTGAGTAAAATTTTTGAAGTTACTGTTCACTATACAGTAAAGCTTAGTTATAATAATGATAGGTAAATACTTGTATATAATAACTAGGAACCGCAAAATTTCGTAATAGTGTTAAATTTTAGTTCAGAAGAAAAATTTGTAATACTATACTACTTATGTCTTTAATATACAACTTTTAATAAATCGCTTAATCTATATCTATACTAATATATAAAGCTGAAGAGTTTGTTTGTTTGTTTGTTTGTTTGAACGCGCTAATCTCAGGAACTACTGGTTCAAATTGAAAATTTTTTTTTGTTGGATAGCCCATTTATCGAGGAAGGCTATAGGCTATATAATATCACGCTACGACCATTAGGAGCGGAGCATTTATGGAAAATGTTGCAAAATGTATCTCAAAAATAAGCTTCTATTCAGGTGAAATGCACTAACTAAATATACTCATATTAGCGTTGTTAGCCAACAACGTCGTATCAGTATGGCTCAATCGGTAGAGCATATGACTGTCAATATCAGGGTCGTGGGTTCGAGCCCCACGTTGGGCGAATATGTTTTTATTTTTTTATTAATTTTCTACATTGCTTTCTTCTAAGGCTTACATTTAAATTTATTTTAATTTTTTTAATTAATTAAAAAAATATTAGTTTAAAAAAGTGTAAATACTGCTTTTTATCGACAAAAACTTTTGAACGGTAACTCCGATCATCATGAAATTTGGACACAACATTCATCTCGGTAAACTACGATGAATGTGTCTACTCATGTTCCTCCCTTCCCCATTAGTTCTTGTACACCCGGGTGAAACCGGACGGGACCGCTAGTATATATATAAAAGTACCTAATGTAAAAAAATACTATTAGTTCTTGAAAAAAATAGTTAATAGCTCTCTAGAAACGTGCATTAAGCTCTTCATTTTAACATTGTTGACAAATGTAGTACACACAAATGATAGGGAAAGCTTAAGTGATAATCATTCTGCTTCAAAATGCATTTAGGATGGTTAAAGAATAAACAACTTTCAACTAAAAAAAAAATACAACAAACGTACTTGCACTTAGTTTGTTATTTTTGAGAAACAAATTTTGCACTAAACAACACATGTACTAAATCATCTGTAAACCAAAGTTCCACTGTACATTTAAATACATATTACTATATGGGCGCTGTCAAGATGGAGCAAATGGGTCACTTACCCTTTCTACCCGAGCCCATAGATTGTGTAACTTTTCTTAATTTCTATAAATCATAAGCAGCTAGAAAACACACAACAGTTCAACTTTTTTTGCCAAGCCACTCTAACTGAAATCCTGGCGACGCCCTTGAGAATACCAGCACTTACAAAAATACTCAAGCTCTTGCTAAATTAATGCGTATACTTATGCATACAGTAATATAAAAATTGTTAACTAGTTTTAACGCCTGTTTGTAGACATATAAAATAAATTTAATACATAAATCAGAATACTAATTAATTAAGCTTATGGGTTTTTAATTTCATCTTCTAATATATAAAATTCTCGTGTCACAGTTTTCGTTGCCATACTCCTCCGAAACGGCTTGACCGATTTTGATGAAATTTTTTGTGCTTATCCGGTATCTATGAGAATCGACCAACATCTATTTTTCATCCCCCTAAATGTTAGGGGTAGTCCACCCCTAAATTTTTTTTTTTATTTTTTAGACAAAATTTTTAATTTCCATTTTTTTATGATACAACATACAAAAATACATACAATCCTCAATTTTCACCCTTCTACGATCAACCCTTATTTTTTAATAGCCATTTTAGTAATTTAATCATTTTTCCTCTCCGGTCGAAAACTGATCAATCGTCATTTAATTAGTTATCCCCGCCAGATGTCTACAGGTGTCACTTCGCCAACATCTATTTTTCATCCCCCTAAATGTTAGGGGTAGTCCACCCCTAAATTTTTTTTCTTCCTTCCCCATTCGTTCTTTTGCACCGGGCACGACGGCGCAGCCGGAGTGCTCGACATACACACATATACGTCCATGTATATTTTAAAATAAATAAAATAGATAGATAGATGTTCCAATTAAATTGTTTTATTATTTCACTTTATACGTAGCGAAGCACGTACAGGGCCGCTATATATATATATATATTATACTGTTAGGCGGTACGAAGTTCCCCGGGTCCCACGGGCGTATATAAGGGGGGGGTTTAGGGGGTCCGAACCCCCCCCATTGAAGCCCCGCGCTAAAAATTTTTAACCACGCGACGCGCGCTTTTTTAACATTCACATACAAAATTATCAAAATACCTTTAGTTTTAATACAGTTTCAAATGAAATTTAACTTTATGTCAGAGTTTCATGTCAATTATTACTTTTATGTATTAATCTAATACTTCAAAATTAATTTTTTTCGCTACGTCTTCTAGTTTACAAAATTCAAATTCAAACTCTCCCGCGCGGTTATCTGGGTAATGGGCCAATGGCCATCTAGTACGTTGGCCTCCTGCTGCCGATCTTAGCGACAATTGACAGATTTATAGCTTTTGATTTAGAGTCAAACTAAATGCCAAAGTCAACGTTAAACTTAAATATAATAATAATATGTAGGTAATATATTACCGTTGAAGACTTTTTGTAAGTTTTGTGTTTGCTTTTTTTTTATTAAGAAATACCTTTTGTCTTCAAGTTACTTCATAAATACCATAGATTCCGCTTTTGATCAATTCTGCCGTCACAATGTCATTTCAGCTCCAATAACTGCTGTAAAGTAGTAACATTTTTCCTGAATAAAGTGCAGTGTCGGACCCCCCCCCCCCCCCTCTTACGGAAGCTATAGCTACGACCGTGGTGTCGGACCCCCCCCTTACGGAGGCTATAGCTACGCCCGTGCCGGGTCCGCTAGTAATTAAATAAAAATGAGAAGCAATAATACATCCTTTTAAAAAATAGATATGTGCGGAAGAGTAATAAAATAATTTTACATATTTTTATTAACAAAAGTTATTTTAGTTATAATACTTTACGTAACACCTATACCCGTGCAATGCAAATGATACAAAAATAATAATAAAAATAAGCTTTTTTCACGTTTAGTTGGATAAAGCAATGCGACATTCGTGCTTAAGTATAGTAATTATTAAAACTTGTTACGCTGTGTCATACGTTATTATTTTAACACGTTCATCTTCAAGGTTCGGAACTGTTTTGAAGTGTTTCTAGTAATTTTTTACCATTCCAACCCACAAGTGGGGAATCGTACTAGTTTAGGTCAAAAATCATTTTTAATAACGGATTATTATTCTATTTATTTTTTTAAGAAAGTTTCGTTCAACATTTTTTTTCTGAACTTTATAGTTTCGGAAATATTTGGAAAATAAAAAAAAATCATCCGCTCTTTTGTTTTGATTGATCTGTCATAAATGAACTAGTTCGGCATGCTTTGATTAATTTTTACATGATGTGGAACATAATATTATGTAGGTAACCATGGCAACGAGTAGAAAATATCATATTGAATACTAGCCATTACCCGCGTCACCTCACGCGATATCAGAAATTTTATTTTCTTTATTATAATCATATGTCAACATTTTTGAAGTTGGAATGGTCCCGTCGCCCAATTGGCTGGAATTTTTTTATTTGAAATAACATTGGTAGGTAGTATTATAAAATACTAGCCGCTACCCGCGGCTACGCCCGCGATTGAGATGGAAATCGACTTTTGACATGCATATCAGGGGTTGAGGTATTGCACAGATTTTGACAAACAATTTTCTTATTTTTCGTAAAAAATTTTTATTTTTTTTTAATAAAAAGTATCCTATGTTACTTCTAATACCTTCAAGAGTGTATGTGCAAAGTTTCATGATGATCGGTTAAGTAGTTTTTGCGTGAAAGCGTAACAAACAAACTTACATTCGCATTTATAATATTAAAATATGAAAATATGAAATTTCTTATTTTTCGTAAAAAATTTTTATTTTTTTTTAATAAAAAGTATCCTATGTTACTTCTAATACCTTCAAGAGTGTATGTGCAAAGTTTCATGATGATCGGTTAAGTAGTTTTTGCGTGAAAGCGTAACAAACATTCGCATTTATAATATTAATATGATATGATATGATTTTTCGTAAAAAATTTTTATTTTTTTTTTAATAAAAAGTATCCTATGTTACTTCTAATACCTTCAAGAGTGTATGTGCAAAGTTTCATGATGATCGGTTAAGTAGTTTTTGCGTGAAAGCGTAACAAACAAACTTACATTCGCATTTATAATATTAAATGATGTTTCCGTTATTAGTCAACTACATCCTAACTGCTGCATCGAATTGAAAAAATATTCGATTGTTTAAAAAACTACATTTTCCGACTGAAATATATTATTACGTTACGAATGGGAGGGAATTTTATCATTCATCATGTTTATTCATATTAGACTTCACAACGGGAGCGAGATAAAATATAAATTAGACACTTATTTAAAAGCTTTTGAGCTATATAGCTGCAAGTATTCGGGCAGTGCCTACTAAATGATACTAGTAATTATTATATAATCTCATTTTTGGTTAGTTAAGGGCTTGAAAAAAGTTTTTGATTCCAAAAATACCAAACGAATTCTCAAAATCGTTTGAAATTTAACCCTTTTGTAAGGCTTAAAATTCACTGATAAATTTTTAATAAAATCGACAGGACTTGACTGAAAACAATAAATAATTTATGGATACACAGTTACTTATTAAAGGTATATTTTATTTGATGCAGACATTGAATTGAAAATAATATTGCCATTAAGAAAAAATATTTTAAGAAATGAATTAAAGGGTTACTTTTTTTATAAATTGCACTGATTTTTCACTCGGCACTTGGTAAAACATGATTAATAACGAATAATAAATAACACACTTGAAAATTCTACAAAAAATTTTCTCTCTCTCGACGATCGTTTATACTATAATATATGTCCTGTACTCCTGGAGATTGACTGATTGTCCGAAACGATCGTTAAGACAGAGACAATATTTTGTTGAATTTTCAAGTGTGTATTTTATTATTTGTTGTTTAATTTTATGTTTTGTCGAAAAACATATTTACGTTAACATAATAAAGTCACAATGCCTGTATTAGCAAATACACTATTTTTTCGGCAGAGTTTTGTCACGGCGACCAGACTTTTTTACTATTTGTTAAAATAATAAAATATTGTCACTAATTATTTTTCTTTTTACTTAAATAAACCATTCAACGGTTGAAACTTGTAATCAAAACACATAATAATAATACACTATTAAATTGTGTTATAAAGTACCTAAAACTGTCTTGCACATAATTCGCCTGATGATTATAATTAGAAACTTACTTGGGTATTAACGTTAATTGTATTTATTTGTCTTAGGGTAATATAAGAAATTAAAAGAAAAAAATAATGTTTATATTATGAAAAATAATAATAAAAACATTTATTGTTTTTTTGCCGAAATTTCCCACTAAGAAGACATAATTAAAAACATTATGTAAAAAAGATTTTTTGTGGCTCAATTTGTATTTTAATACAGGTACACAAAAACACTAATTTGACTTAAGAACTAAATTATTTTCATTATATTGCGTTTCATATAATACACCAACCAAGGTTCCATTCTTTACGTAGCATCTGAGTCTCCAAACTCTAATGTAACAATATTATTCATAATATAACAATTTTAACATCATTATTGTTAGGTCTATAAAAAGTTGCAATTTTCTAAATGTGAATACATAGCGTCACTAACAAAACAATTTGTGATTATATATAATAATAATAAATTGATTTGTATTGTATTGTATACACCGGTTTACAAGTCAAAAAAATTACATAGTTATACAATACACACCAATGTTTAAAAAATATCGGTAATCATAAAAATAATTTGCAGCACGATACGCTTTAATATATCTTTTAAATGTATGAAAGGGTAAGGCGACAATTTATTAAGAACTGCAAATCTAGATAATTGGGACCGTACCTCGTATGTGTAAGTTTATTCAGGCACAAGTGAGATTTTTTTCCGAGTATCATTCGAATAAACTGCAGATTGTTGAAATTTATTTATATTTTTTTAATGTATACTAGGCAATGGTGAATATATTATATTGATCATTGAAAGTAAGGATCATAATTCGTTTGAAAAAAGGTCTACACAATTCATTAGACTCAGCATTCGCTAGTAATCTTATGACTTCTTTCTGAGTTAAAAAAACTCTCTGAGCTGTACAAGAATTGTTCCACAATTATATTCCTGTCATTTTTAAATTGTGTTATAGTAATTTTCAAAAACGTGGTAACCAAAATGGTCGAAAATTAATACACGTTGCATTACGGTCATACATTTTTTTAGCAATCTGTAAGTTACTAAATTAAAAATATTATATCGTTTTTATTGACAATAAAAATTTCATTTTTGCACCATCTATTCTGGGAGTAAGTATTGTTCAGATTAGAATAAACTGTTTTGACGTAATAATATCTTATTGATTACCTAATATATTTCGTTTAGAAGGCCGAGAAAAATGAGGAATGCATTTTTTTCTGGCGCTATTAGTTCAAACTCAGTTTTTTAAGTGTCGACGATCCCTATCCCTTTCATCACTACGTAGATGAAAAATCTCAGTAATACTTATAAATATGTTTTAAAGCAACATTATTGATCTAATTTTATTCAATCTTAGACTGTTTTATGAGAAAATCTGTACACTAAAAGTAAACCTTTATTGGTGGGGATAAATTTGTATAATGTAATTATTGTAATGCTATCATAATTTATAATTCGTATTTATACTTTATAAACATTTTTTCGTACAAACTAAAAACAATTCTAAAGATATTTAGTGTTGACAATATAAGTCTTAGTGAAACCGTGATATAAATTATATTTTTTAACTAAATTTTTATTTACATAATACGGAATATAACCACTTTTTTATTCTTTAATCTGCATATTTCAATTTGATATCTTTAAATATATTTATCGGTATTCTTTAGTTCAATGTTTTGTCATAAATTATTATATAGATAAAATCATGATTTTGGGAAATGCCAGTCTCGTCAGGCAAGTATTTTTTTTTTTTAGTTTAAATTATGTGCCTGTGTATAGTATACGCAGGGTTTTAAAGGAGAACTCTATTGAAATACTTAAAAAAAATTAAAATTAAAAAAATTTAACCTATACAAAATGCCTGACCATTCATTTGTTCTGGAAATATATGTAGAAAGGTTTTATTCGTAGACAAAACTCGATAATTGCAATTTTGTCGAAAACGGATCCGATGATTTAGGTAATATTTATATTTGTATATTAATTACCACCGTTTATTTGTCTCGAAAAAAATCAAAAAGGGTAGTTCATCGATAATTGCGATTTTCTCAAAAAGACCCTAACAATTTTTATAACATTCGGCAAATCGATATTTCATCAATTATTCTACAATAAACCTCGCCATTCATTTATCTCGGAAAAGTCCAAAAATAGTAATTTATTGGTGAATGATCATAGCGCGCGTAGTGTAGCCGGACAGTTTTCTCAAAGTACTCTGCACAATATTTACACGAGCCATTTCGAGCCCTTTTCGATCTACCTCTATCTCTATAAAGCTAAATAATCCGCATTCCAAATTTAATGCGACTAGGCGGAACAATTTCCAATCAAGATTTTGAGAGTATCGCTTGGATGCATCAACAGGTCGTTCTAATACTACTCGTGTGTAGTTGTCCTATTCTCAACCGTTACAGAGATACAGTGGTAAACAAAATATTCAAATACATTTTACAAGTACGAAATTTTTTAAATAACAACTTTCCAAACCGGTTGATTGGTCGAGGTGGTTTGCATAATTGGCCAGCTAGATCGGCAGACCTTAATCCTCTGGACTATTGTCTTTGGGGGTGGTTTAAATCATTGGTATATTTAAGTAAAGTAAACATTAGAGATGCATTACTCGATCGAATAATAAATGCAGCAGCAATTATAAGAAATAGACCCGTATCAATTCATCGGAGAGCTGAATTGTGTTAAGAAGTAAACGGTGGCATTTCTGAAAACTACAACACCTAGCCTACATGTTAAAAATAATATAAAAAATTTAATTTGAATATTTTGTTTTCCTTGTATTTCTGTAACGGTTGAGAATAGGACCCACGTTTATAGGAACTTTAATGTTTATTTTGGGTCCCCGAATTTTATCCCTGAATCACATGCATATATTGCCAAGGATACCTCTTGTTGTTGAGTGTTTAAATTAAAATGTCTTTCCTTTCATCTTAGGAAAAACTAGAGATACCTATATTAAAATTATTTAATGAACATTGTTCCCTCAAAAGTCTGATTAGACAGACAATGGTTTTTATTTTTGTTATAATAGAATAGACTAAATAGTCATCATCAATTTATTAAATTAAATTCAGGCATTCGGTTTGCTTTTTTCAATCCCCTGTTTATTCTTAATCGACAAATATTGATTTTACTAATGTCTTATGTTCATTTTGTATTTGCTATACATTTAAATAATACATAATATTTGCATTGTTGGTTGCAAATTAAAATTAATTTATTAGTATAGGTAATTTAGTTATAGAAAATAATTTGGCGCATGTATAGTGACATAAACACACCGATTGAAATTAAAACAAATGTTCTTACGTAAAATTCAGATGCACATTAAAAAAGTTATGCAACCATTACAACGCATTTTTTTTTTATTTTAATTCCTAAAAAATTCCAACTACCTACATAATATCAATGCATATATGTATTTAAAAATACTAATACATAATTCATATTATTTATAGAATTGAAATTATGTCGCTTACAAAATTAGAATTAAGGGGATTTTGAACAAACATGAATCTCCTGGAAAAGAATGGAATCTTTTAACCATCTCCTGTTGATGCTAACAAGATCAGCGAAATGGGCGTCGAGAAAAAAAAGTGTTCGCGGCTTTAGGTTTGATTTTTTATGGGTATTTTTCATTATTCAGAATTAAACTTTTGCTATTTTTTAATGTCGCTGATCAACAACGGGTTTTCGAAATTTATTTGCTTTAGCATTACTAAAAAAATATTGAGCTATAATAATTCTATATTATATAGATATAAATATTTATACACTAAATTATATTTTTCTGGAAAATTCTTTTCGTAAAATTACTGATGTATATTATTACCATAAATGTATCGATCACTAGGTAATCAGCCATGTAAAAAGAGGGGTGTTACAAGTTTGAATTCTTTGTCTGCTTGTGATACGTAGCTCCAAAACGGCTAAAGCGATTTCATTGCGTTTTTTTTGTTTGAAAACTGGTATTTGCGAGATGGTTCCTATATATAGTTTATGAAGAATATTATCCTAAATAATGTAAGCTGTAATTTATACTCGTTTAGAAACCAGTGGCGGCCTTAAAATAAAACTCGTGTCCTTGCCATTAATTATTATGTTGCTTGATAATGTACTTTGCGTTTTTTTGTTGTTTTTCAAGTTTTACTATTCGCACGGTAAACTTTGGAAAAAAAGCGCAGACTTGTTTGTAAATCAGAAACCAGTTCGGAAATAAGGCAAGATAATATTTTATAAATCTAAACTGGCTAAAATACCACGTTTAATGACAACATAATTTTAATATTTAAATATTATTTTTTGTCCAGTGCTGAAATAAATCTAATGCAAACCGTTAAAGTAATTGCAATAGCAATATGAAAAGTTAATTTAAAAAAATATATATAAAATTATCGCAGTGGTTCTTCAAAATTTTTATCGATACAGTAATATAATTAAACTTATTATTGTGCTCATAACTCGTTCATGGGACATCAAAATTAAACGATACGCACGCTAGTATGCTAGTGTCTTATAACAGGGCCGTCTTTAGATGTGGCCCGAGAGTGCCCGGGTTCAGGGGCCCTCTAGCATTCAAGACCTCGAAAATATGCAAAAAAAGAATTGAGAAATAAATAATAGTAACAAACAGTAAACAATCAAAAAATATATTTTTAATTAAGTTTTTAAATTAAATAAAATATAAAATTTAAAATGTATGGTAAAAAGAGCCTATTAAAAAATTCATGAACATTGATCTTCTATTAGCCCATTACGAATTCCTTAGGGACCTCCAAGCTTTTTTGGCCCAGG
This sequence comes from Xanthostigma xanthostigma, assembly GCA_963575645.1. Lineage (NCBI taxonomy): Eukaryota > Metazoa > Arthropoda > Insecta > Raphidioptera > Raphidiidae > Xanthostigma > Xanthostigma xanthostigma. The sequence continues at coordinate 24,697,996 of OY754468.1, forward strand.
GCCTCGCATGTTCCAAAGACCCTGTCTTACAATCCTACGTACCTACGTGATTTTTTTTAAACTTGACTTCCCATTTATGTTGAATGCATGTATGTATGGAGACTCATCGGGGACATGTTTCAAACAGTGTTTTTTTTTATATTTCTCAACATTTTTAGTATCTGTTACGAATACAAAATACATTTATATAATTTCATCAAAATCTGTTATAAATAGAAGCTAGGGGTTATGACAATCGGACGAACATAAACCGGTAAAAACCTCAGTTGTCGAGCATGTATGATGTACAATAAAACGGAGTGAAAAAGAAGTATAAAATGTTAAAATAAAAGTTAGTCGTCCGGAAATGCATTATTGTTTCAGGCTAATGAAGAAAAAAATATTGTTGTTTTTGTACAGATTGTCATATTACAAAGATTTAGCCGGGTGGGAATTTTTTTCGCATACCAATGCTAATTTGATTGATCGCTCAGTATATCAGATTTTTTTTATTAAACTAGGTACATTTTGCAAACTTTTTCTCTTGAAATATTTTATTTTTTTATACAAGTGTTGTCTGTCAAATAAAACACACAATGCTTTTTTGGTTTATAACTTAAAAAAAATGTATAGTTGCGTTTCAAAATGTTTTTGATAGTGACATTAGATTTGTGCTTGCCAATACTTTGATTTTTTAATTTAATGAAGGAAGTTCCCAAAAAAATCAATTTTCTTACGATTCTTTGGAAATTTTGAATACACATAGGTACTTATATCTATAAGTGTCCTATATACGTAGAAATGTTTTTCAATAGTTCTTGCGACAGTAAATTTCTAAATATTGACTATTAACGTGTTGAAGAGAATATTTTATACCAATAGTAATTTTCTTACGATTGTTTTGAAAAACGGAGAACCGTTAATTAAAGATATAACAAATATCTTTGTGTAAAATATATGACAAGCGGTATTTGTTTCGCATTTGTTATAAAAATGTTGAGAGCGAGCTAATTTTCGATAATTTTCATTTCTGCGCATGTGAGCAGAGGCGAAAGAGTACTGAATCTCAATTATTTTTTATTGTTGTCATGGAAATTTACATAGGTAGATTTTTTTACAGAAGTTGGACAACAAACACTAATTAAATTCTAAAGATAAAATCAAGACTTGGTGGATCTCATTGTGACTCTGTGATGTCGAACTTTTATTTTTTTTTTCTTTCTAATAATAATATTAAAATTTGGGCGACCAAACATAAAACTAGCGCCTCACAACGAAAATAGATGAGCGCTCACAGTGTTGTGAGTTAGAAATAAAATAACGTGACATGACAATCTTTAATCTTCATAGAATATTATAATCTAAGTACATTGAGAACAAAGCAAAAAAGACAGCTTGTTATCGACGCTGGAAATATTTAAAAGTTGACGTATATGAAGTTTAAAAAAATGGGAGAATTACAAAGTATGACATGATTAATCGCGGTTAAGCTGTATATTTTTATAATCAAATAAAATGGAAAAATCCAGTTGTTACGTCGCTGGTCAATTACGCTTTACCACACAACCATTGAGTGTTGTCTGTCCAGTATTTTGTTACGACAAGACAACAATGTATTGGCTATGAGACAGTAGGTAAGAATCGAAGCTTATGATACAATCGCCTTAGTGTTAGGCAAAATAACGGTCAGCGTTCGGCATGCCGCATGCAACGTACCATATAAATACAAGCATTTGACAGTCTATCTGTGTTTAGTATACGCTGTTGTCAGCTAGGGTATACACGAAGCCCCCGTTGCCTACTTTGATTCTTTGATGTTCAAATGACATAGAAATATTTTATTATTATTTATCATGACTAAAATGATCTAACTATTCAATTTTATTCACAGTGGATGTGTTTTTTTTTAATAATTCGGTGTGTAATTTTTTGGAACTGCTTTTTTTGAACAGTAAAATCTATTTTTCTGTCAAAAAGTGAGTGAAAATTTAACACGTGGGATAAGAACTTTTCAAAACATTGCTTTTTGTGAAGTGTTTGAAAAGTGTTTTACTACGAAATTAACTGTGTTTGTGGTTTCAAGTGATTTTTTGAAGTGCTGTGACACTTGCAAGTGCCATTTAGAAAAATCGTTGGTTTATTTCAGGCGTTTTGAAATTTCTGGTGAGTATTAAAAAAATTGTAGATAAATTCAAATTCTACGTGTTTTGACATGAAGTATCATCCAATTAATTTTGACAGGTGAATGTAACTTAACCTATAAAAGTCATGCCACAGTTTCAAAGTTAATAGACGTATTGCGAAAAAATGATTGTTAATGTTTTAAAAATGTTTAATATTCTATGTAAAAAATAAAATATGCACACAATATGAGCAAGAATGAATAAAAAAAATTGTCTGAACGCATAGGTACATAAATAAAAATCTAGACTATTCTATAGAGTAGAGAATATTGCATAATCATACTAATAAAAAGTATTTGAATTACATAATATGTACCTAATCTGTTTGTCATAAATTATGGTAATTTGCATTAAATTTGGCAATATTTACTAATATTATATTTAATTCAATCTGCGGTAAGACTCTAGGGGCCCTGTTTAACTATTAACTGTGCTATAATAGATGGAATTTCACATTTTCATTGTTACATATGCGGAAGAAAGCGATTGCATGAGTAGAGGATAGCAGATTGTGCAGTTTTAAACACTGTTTGACCTCAATAAATGCTATGCCATTACCTATTATAATATTACGTACCTACGCACAGATTCTTATATTGTGCATAAAAAATATCGTTAATTAGTTATTACTTCATTTCACTTTACGAAAAAATTACATACTCAATTACCCTCACAATAGAAAAAGTGACTTAAACGTCTTTTGAATAGCATACACAATGGTGACACTACAGACAGGCTGGACATACCCTGTTAGCCGGAGCCCCCTTAATTTATTTAATTTTTATTAATATATTACGTGCGTCATTAAATTTTATTCTAACATGTGAACCTATAAATACTACGACATTTACGACATTTTTTTATTTGTGGGCTCCTTTTTCTAATTCAACCTATGGTCCCGCTTCTTGTAGCAGACAATATACATTTTGAATTTGAAACTTATTTTGAAGACAGATCAAACAATAAAAAATAATTCATAACATTATTTACGAAACGAAAATTATGAAAATTAATCATTTATATGCTTGTGGGCGCCCTACAATCAAATCGGTTGAAAATATCGTTTTGTCAAACTGAATAATTATACACCGTGTTTTATACTATTAAAAGAAAGAAGGTATTCATTGTTTTATTCTGATACTTTTTAGTTTTCAATTTGAAGTTTTTAACCTACGACTGTGATAAGTTTCAACTAATGATAACAACATGGTAAAACAATTACTAAATGACCTGTCTTTCACCTCATTGACGTGTCTTAAAGGTGATTTGATACCCGAAGTATTAGATGCTCCTGAGTCCTGAGACCTCCGCATCCTTAAATTCTTAATTTAACATAATATCATAAAGTGAATAAGGAAAGCATATTTAAAAAAATAATAAAATTATATTAAAGGTAATGTTTTTGGTGCCTCTGAAACGTGTAACTAGCCCTAAGGACCAAAGCAATTGCTTACTTAGCTGCCAATTAGTGACCATACGTTTCGTTTTCAACTAGACGCGACGGTACCGTTTTTTAAATCGAGAAATCACTCAGGGCGCAAAAATGTCCCGTTTAGCAAAATTAAAACAATTCCAGGCGTATATTAATTTGTTTTTATAATGTAGGATACAAATCGCAATAGTGTTTACATTCATTAAATTAAATTATAATATATGTATATGTTTTGTAGTTCAATTGCGAACTTGTAACTATATTTTTATATTGATTATTTTATATTTTATCCATGGACCATACGGTCATACCTCTTATTAGGTCGTGAAAAACTTTTAAATCGTTGTATTTCCAGCATTTTATAAAAAAAACTTAAAAAGTTTTGCAGGTGTTTGTACTGTTTAATTACCTGGTAAAAAGGCATTCCTACTCTTAATTAATTTTTAATCTATATTTATAGTTGTAACACTCAGGATTTTTCATTTATATTAATATTTTTTATAACTATAAATAATTTGTGTTCATTTGTGTTCGGTTTCATGTAATCAAAACATTAAAAATTAGATACCTACTATATAAATATATGTATACTTAATATATGTGGAATTGATAACTTCTTCTTTTTGTTTAGACGGTTAAAAACATTTTATGCTATATTATATCATTTTAGTTGTACCTGTCTAATATCTATTTCTCTTTTAATTCAAAAGTTCTTGGAATTAGGCTATAGTGATAATCTTTTAGTTTCTAACATTTTTGGTCACGCACTCAGTTTGTATTGTGAATATTTTTTCCATAAACATACACTTTTTCTATATCGTGATGTTATTTTCACTTATTTTCTTGCATCTTATCCAGGAACTTTTTAAATTGTTGGTACCCTATTCATCAATTAGAGTCTTAGAGTAAAAACGGTTATTATATCATTTTAAAAACACTTTCACTATGTGAGCTACGAGCAGCGTTGCCAGACGTCTCGATTTTGGCGGGATGTCTCGATTTTTAAATCAAAATTAAATGTCCCGCGCGGGACAGGCTCAGTCCCGCTTTTCGGAGATAACTTGTTCTGAAGACGAATAAGACTCAACTATTTAACGATAGGGTAAATCTGATTTAAAATATTATATTTTTATTAAAATACATTTTCTATGGCTATTGTCACGTAAACGTAATTTTAATTCAAATAAAAAGATAAATATTTGGAAACTTCTGATTATATACGTTTTTTTACTATGTCCCGCTTTCGATGAAAGAATCCCGCTGTTTTCACTCAAAGAGTTCCAAAATCCCGACTTGGCAAAAAAAAAAACTGGCACCTTCAACGGTTTTTTACTCGGCTTGTACTTGTACCTGTACCTGTTTGGCATGTCTATTACCTGATAATGACTTAGCAATTCCATTAGGAAAAATAGTTCTATGCAAAATCTATACTTATACCTACATATAATCCGCTTAATCGCAATTTTGATTTTTTTTTAATTATCTAACCGTATAACTTACTCTGACTGTGTAGAATTGTCATCTCTACTTTGTTTTGACATTTATTAAAATTAGTTATGCATGGTGTACACCTCGCAAGTATTTTATTAGTTGGTGTTATAATAACCATTATTCAACACTTATTTAAAATATTATGAATAATCTCGTATAACGCATAACATAGGTGTATATTAATAATGCTAAACTTGTGCAAAACCAGAAAGGGAAAATAAGGGAATTCACGCGTAACCGACATTTAAATTAAAGGTTCGGGAAGAGAAACATTACATACTTGGTTTTATCTTGCAAAATATGCATAGTACTATAGCACTTGAATTAATTTATTTTTTTTTGTATTTTAGACGCTTTTTTCAATTTCAAACAAATGTCTGCATTAAGATTGAGCTATACCTATCATTATATATCAAATAAGATTTAGCAAGCTGTACCTATTGTGTGTGAATAGAATACATCATCCTGTATGAAATCTAACGAGCAATAAAGTAATAAACCAATAAAAATTAAGACTCCGATTCGTATGCACATGGAATATTAATTGTCTGTCATCACTAATGATTGCACTTACTTTTTTTGATAATTAATACAACCTTGATGATTTGAAAAAAATTAAAATAAGTAAAATCGCTGTTCAAACAAATTTCGTTCAGTATTACTGATTCAAGGTTAAGATTATTATATATGATCATTATTACGTGAATGATTGTGTCAACTGTCAACTGTACCAATAATATTATTACGTAAATAACGACAACAATTATTGAGTTGTATTAATTTTATTCGTGTTTGTCAAATTTCATCGAATTAATTTGAATACATAAGTATATATCTACGTACAAGAAAATATGCCCAGTTTAGTTAGTTTGCTTGTACCATTAACCTGCAGTCATAATTTTTTGTAGCGAAATCCGGACCCTTACAAATTTTTAATTAAAAAATTAACAACAGATCTTTTTTATAATTATGGCAATTTGAAATGAGTTTTTTTTTAGATAATAATTAGTGATATACTTTTCATAACGACTTATTCTATGTATTTATGTAAGAAAGTTTCGTTAAACATTTTTTTTCAAAACTTTAGTTTCGGAAATATTTTGAAAATAACAAAAATCAGCTGTTCTTTTCTTTTGTAGATCTGTCAGTAATAAACTAGTTAAGCATGATTTGATTAATTTTTACGTGACGTGGAACATATTATATGTAAGTAACTATGGTAACGAATAGCAAATATCATTTTGAATACTACCTATCCATTACCCGCGTCACCTCTCCCGATATCAGAAATTTTCTCTTTATTATACTATATCAAATTCAATATTTTTGAAATTGGAATGGCCTCGTCGCCCAATTGGCTGGATTTTTTTCATTACCTTATATATATGACCGAACGTATTATTTTTGTGTCCTTAAATTTTGGTAAACCCGAACATTTTTCAAATCTGACGAGGCCCGAACGCTTTGGGCGAAATCTGGATGTACGGCTGGTTTATCAGTATCACCTTTCGTTATCAACATTACAACTAGAATTTCATTATTATCTTTACAATGTCAGCTACACACTTGGGAGAATATTTTGAAAATAGATTTTGAAATTATAGAATCATAACGGAAAGTACGAGTTAGGTATGCGAATACATTTGGGATTTTAATAAAAGTTTTATCAATCGAAAAAGGCTGACGATTAACCCAAATAATTATTAAGAATAGTCTAATTTATAATTTTTCTCTTCTGAGGTATGCGCAATCGTAGACAAACGTAGGTATGTACCTTTCCTTATCACATAATATGCTATAAGATCATTCAACGTCGAATCTACCGAAACTTCTACTGTTGTACAGTTTGTTATACTGCACCGGTACAAAAATAGATATACAAATATGAGTGGCATACTAAATTGAAAATATCGTGACAGTGTCGCATTCGCTCTGTAATTAAAACTATCAATTTCATTGTTTTGTTGTCAAAAGTGGGCGTAAGTTTTGTTAAAAAATACGCTGTTTGTTACTTTTCAACAATATTTTTTTTGTCATTATTGAATCGTTCACTATAAATATAGGTACCTATATTTCATATATTGCAGATATTTGTTTTTTTCTGGGTGATTTGGTATGAATATTCGAAGTATCGATTAAATCGTTCGATGTGCTGATCTAGAGTAAAACATTGCTTACAAATTAATATTCAGTGTATGTTTTACAATAATTAAGTAAAATTACTAGTATTTCTAATTATGTATAAGATGAAAGGACTATAGATGCGTTTTATATTTGATTGTGATTTTTTGTATTATGTGTTACTTTAAATTGCTGACTTGTTATATTCAAATGTAATTTGACGCCATGATCATAAATACTATACTATACAATACTGGAAAACTGCTGAATCGATTTTAATTGGATTTTCACGACATTCTCCTGGCGTTATTATATAACGCTTTAGTCTAAGCCTAAGGTATGGGATGGCATAGACGACACCAGCTTAACGCTACAGATTATTCGGAATCTGATTGAATTATTATAAGCTCTTGGGTTAGCATTCAGCTGCTCTTTGACATTGGCCATTTTAGAATAAGAATCACGCTCGCTAAGTCATAGGTACACAAACACAGGTAATGTACATTATATAGTATAGCAGCCATTTTATTATATCAATTATAAAATTCCATATTAAATATAATTATCACTTTCTTCGCGTTTGGCAGAACTCAACCCTTAAGATAGAAGTTTAGATTTTTTAGAGAATTATTTTAGATGACCAACGGCCACTTGCTCTACGGCTAAGGTAATATTTTCTGAAATAAAATTTCGAGCATGTACTTTTGCATTAGTTAACAGAGGACAATGTTTGTAATGTTTGTACTATATTTTACTATAAAATACTGTGACAAAGAACCGTATTCTTTAACTTAAAACAAATCATATGGCATTTAGATTGCTATTTTTTCCCAACTATTATGTGGCTCTTTTGATGACTCAACTGTTCTAAAACTATTATTTGCTTCCCAAAGAAATATAAAATATGGACAATTTTATGCTTTATCGCTAATTAAAAATAAAATATCATTATCATATTATATCTTGATTGGTTCGTTGATATATTCGGGGAAGTCCGCAATACGCAGCTTATTTTCAGAGAATGTATCGGGTAAAAAAGGCTAAAAAGTAAGATGCAGTATTCTGCACATCAAATAATTCTGAAATCTCATTCAAATAGACATTGTAAGCATGTCGTGTGCGTACGTCATAATATAAAACATTACTATAATATAGCATTAACTAATAATATTATAGAATATTGATTTAAATTGTGCAATTTTATATTGTTGAATGATTCTATTTAAATGAATAATGCATTCTTAACAAGTTCGCAAGGTTATCATAGCATTTCATCGTCATAGGTATATACTAATCAATACTCGTAATGCGAAATTATTGTCACCACTTTCAACTTTTGTAAGTTTCACACATCCTAAGCATATTGCAAATGCTTCACATTGTTGCATTCTTTGTTGAACACAATATTATAATTTAAATTTAGCAAGTAACAATTTTCATTACGTTTATACGCAGTGTTCGAGTTCTTACCTATACTAGAATGTTGTTGGCATTGCCTGTCCTCCATTGTTAATTTTATGCTTCAGTATTTGTTTTCAGACATTTTAAATTTTGATTATCTGAGCCTAAGGGTTCCTTAATGCTACTTGAGCATTTGGTGAGAAAAGACTTTAGTTTACCGGTTTACCCTATCCTAGTCTATTTAATTGCTAATGAACTATTATTTGTATAACAACATAAGAAGATATGTTATTTAAGCTATCATTATTTTTTCTGTAACTTTTTATGTATCTATAATAATCTTTGTTTATGGAAATTTTTACAATTTAATAATTCTTCGCTAGCAGCGCTTTCTGGTTAGTTTCGTGTCGGTTATGTAGGGTATAAAAGCAACCACCTTATTGACACGTTGATCAATGGCGATACCTATAGGGCCCTAAAATGTCGACGTTTGAATGTTTGATAGAATTTGTGACAACTAAACACTATATTTTTAGTTAGTAATATAATATGATAACACATTCTCAAATTGAAATTAAAATAATTTTGTTTTATGAATTTATCCAAATATAAAGTCAGTACTCAGAAATAATTTTTACAAATAGAAAGTTCTTAAGAATTCGTTTAGAATTTAATCAACATTTCTTTCATATACGATGCGGCTCATTTAATTTACCCATTAATATGAAATTCACGTCGTTATAACAGACAATAAGTTTAAAAAAATATATATTTTTATTAAAAAACCCAGGAAATAATTAACTAAAACACTTGCTTCAATTTGTTTTTTGTTTCTGAATGTGTAATCTATTGTTTGCATTTTTTGTATTATCTAATTTTAATTATTATTATTATCATTATCATCTTTTTTTGCCAAAACTACAAGGTTAAATTTATATAAACTATGACTATTATGTAGAGATTTAGTGTCTGGAACTTGATAGTAATGCATAATATATTATATTAAGTATCGGTATGCGATATTCCCAGTGAGAAAAAAAAACGTCGGTGTTTTAAAATTAATTGTACTAAAGTTTTGGAACATAACGACAACATGATCCTGACTATGGTATTATTTATTTCAAAACGTTGGCTCAATTTCAGTTTCAACTGTTTTTTTTATGTGCACTTCAGCGAGCTAGTAAATAAAAAAAAAATATCTGTAGACATAAGACAAAATGAATTTATTCAATAAATTCAATTCAATGATATCTTTTTCGCCGACTTCATGTAGAAAATAGAATTTAAACAATCTTGGATATATACAAGTATTTAATTAAAAACAGTCTTCAGAAGCAATATCCTTGAGCTCATAAGTAGCAGATAAGCCTGAGGGTTTTGAACCAGTCAAAATAAAAAATTGAAGAACCAGTTTCATCTGTATGCTGTGATCTTGTAAAATACATAATATTATAAAAAAGATGACCAACTGAAATAACATTCCGTAAATAAAACTTCAGAAGTTTCAATTTGAAATAATATAAAGAAGGAGAAAAATACCAAACTTGCAAACGATTTTGCTCACAATTTTTAACCCAAAAATATCTGTAATACTTGTGTAATTTTCATTATCTGTGTTTCAAATTTTTATTACAATTTGCGATAGATATAAATCTGCCAAATGCATTTCGTTTGCGGCCCGGCATCTGCACTAATATATAGCTTTGAGCAAATTCTACCAGATTTGTTTCTGAACTAGGTGATATCAGATGTCGCTACATGTTAATAAAACAGTTTTTTTTGACAAAACACCGTAATTTTGTACAAAATATTTAATAAAAACTACCCTAGTGTAAATTGAACTAAGCATAACACATTTACAAAATTTCATTAAAATCGGTTCAGTGGTTTCGGAGATTTGCGTGACCGAACATCATGACACGAGATTTTTATATATAGGTATAGATAGATTACTATCACCGCCATTTTGACGTAGGTAATATTATATTTTTTCTACAGATAAAAAGAACCGGCATGAACTTTGATTGAGGAGGTTGTAATTTTTTAAACTATAAGGTATTCACTATTCAAAAGTCAGATATTTTATTATCATTAGAATTTTTTATTGTAATCAGCGATAAATATGTTTGTTTTACTGATTTTAATTTTTTTTATGATATTATCGGAGCCTAAATAAACTTATTTATTTTATTTTTGAATACTTAGGCCATTCTCTTTGGTATAAAATATATAAAATTATTTCGGTATGATGACATTCATTTTTTTGCTCTTGTTGAACTGTAAAGTCTGCAAATAACAGTACCTACAATAAAAAAGGAGCGAAAATTGCGTTGTCGCTTTCTAATTAAAATTAAAACTTAATTGCACAAAAACGCGCTTGAGTCCAAAAAATTTGATTTATAGCTTAAATAGCGCGTAAGATATTTAAAAAATGAATATAACCCTTCATTATCCTTACATTCATCGAGAGAGGTAAGAAATTTGAATTTATGGGCTCTTTCATGCCCCTTTCCTCTAATTATATATCTGTTAATTAACTATATGAATCATTGCCTGTCTACTTAATGTGCGGTGAGTGAATGCAACAAAGCGTATCGAAAATATATCTGCGTCTCTTTCTTAGATGTAATTCCCTGATTTCTCCGATGATAGGATTGGTTGCTGTACTTGCATTCAATTTGAATAAAGTATCTCTGTTTCAAAAACTTTGTTTTTTCTATGACTTTACATGGGCGTACCTAGCTTTTGGCCCAAGAGGGGGCGAATTGGAAATTTCTTAAGCCGAGTCCCCCGTGCTTGTTTGCCCTCCTGTATACGCCAGTGCTTACGGCGTAAAAAAAGACAGAAGTATATTATGTTTGCACCCTAATAGTTCGATTGCGATTTTATTCCTATGTTCAGTATAGAATAAAAGTATATGCCTCTAATAAACCCAAAACACTTTAGCGATAGCGGTAAAACTTCTAGTAGACATAATTACTACTGAACAACTATTTAATACGCAGCGCCAGCGTAGCGATTTGTGGTATAAAATATATGATATTCTGTGATATGAGTAAGATTCTAGGGCGGTAGGTACAGCACGGCCAAAACATTGGTACAGTTAATGAAATTGACCTCACCTTGTAACTTGCAAATTATTACTTTACACAAATCTAAAGTCCGCCATAAAAAGTAAATGCCAAAACGGGGATTCTTATTGTCCATTTATTGTAGCTGATATACTCAAGGTTCTGCCGCATGCCTCAATTCATTCGGCATTATATATATAGGGTGTTGCAAAATCTTCAGTTACAAGGCGATTACGCCAAGGAATAAGACTAACATCAGTTGCCGAGCGTCTATAATCTAAATTTGACGAGTGAAAGTCACTGTGTATGTGTATATTGTTGTCGGGTCCGTGTTTAGGCGGAGGCAGCCTCGATATTAGCCTCTTTTTATTTTTTTTTGTGGAGACGCAACGCTGACAAGTAAATATTAAAAATATTTTATTCAGCTTCTAGAGCTTTTCAACTTGACGCTCCTAACCAATTACTCAATTACTTAACCAAACATATAATATTTAAAACGCCTTTATTCACTAACTCTGACAACCTTCAAACACGGGCAATGTGGGGTTCTATGTGTGGTTCGGGTTTGCGAAGCTGTAATATACTCGAGTAACGGTACAGGTGAGAAATTAATTAGGATTCTTGCGGACTTAATATACAATCTTTGATGTATGATAAAAGTTAAGTATCATATTTTAATTCAATTAAGAAATTGGAGTAGGTTTGAGATCGGTGATGTAATTTTGAGTAGTTGTTTGTAGGTCGATAGATTATTATTCGGTGCTTAATGTTTTGATAAATAATGTTTTCTTGTAACTACGAAATTTAATGTTATGGTTCTTATTTAATCAAGATTTTCGCTTTTATAGTGATTTTTTTTAAATATAATATGACCTGATGATGGCACAGAGTGCCGAAACGTGTCAATTTTTAAACGAATAAACATTTTATCTGAAACTATCCAGTGAGGATTTTTATTATACATCTTGTATTTAATACACACAAGTTACCAAGAAGTATTTAATTATAAAAAATATTGGATTTTCAACTGAGAATAGGGAAAAACATAAATTATATATCTACAAAGTACCTAATGAATAAAAATATCTTCCGAGTTTTTGTGTGTACAGATAAACAAGCAATATTAGATACACATATGTCTCAGGAAGTAATAAAATTGTCCAAAAATAAACATACCAAATAAATTTCAAGCCTTTCTGTTAATTAAGGAAGAAAATTTGTATTGTAATTATCTCAAATTTGCATTATTTTCATATATATTTGTATAATGTTTTTAATGAAAATTGATATTTATACTAATTTATTTTACCTTGAGTGAAAATATATTATATACAATCGCTGTCCGCTCATTTTCGATTGGTTTTATATTAGGTCTATAAATATTTAATGGGTCAATAATTATGTTCATGTTAGAATTCCGAGAGTTATCATCAGGGAAATTGATATAAAAATGACATAACTACAGGAAAAACACCAATTTATCGTTATTGAATCTAATGGGTTTTGTCAACAAACTGAACAAAGACATATTATTATCTGATTGTTTTATATTGCTTTTTTTTACAATATTGTGATTATATTAAATTGGAGCTGTGATATGGGATCGGTTTCAAAATAATCTGTATTATTCTGTAGCGTAGAGACAAAAAAATACGTTTTTTTAATGTGTAATCAATATGATCATGGTTAAGGTTTTTAAATTTGTAATTTCGTAATTAACTACATTTTCCATTAATTGTCTTGTGAATAGATTTTTAGTATATTCCTTTCATTAAAACTATACCTATTGACAGTTTTGATAAAGTGTATTTAATTTGAATGAGTTAATCCATTTGAGGTGTTTTGTTTTTTTTTTATTTATTTTAATAAAATACTTTTAATTAACCTTTGAAGAACTGTACTTGAACTTTTTTTATTGTGATGTACATATTTAATATTTTTCGAACTATTTGTGGAAACATTGCAGTAATTTTTCATATTTGTAAGTATGCAAAGCTGTTGATGACGTTAAATCTAACAGCTGTTTTTATTGATAAGAAAAGTCTGCACCGGTAATCAGTGCACAGTGATTTACGTATAGGTATCTAATATATTTTTCAGATTTTCTTCGAAATAGTCGTAGAATGCGTAAGTTGTTTCATAATAAAAAATTTACTGGCGGAGTTAATTTTCTATACATCTTATTTGTTATTCATTTTTTTTCGTATAACCGTACCTATCTGTAATAAATATGTCAAGTTTGATGAGAAATAATTGATGTTTTATTTTTATTTTTTGTATAATATTTTCTTTATCATATATACGTATTTCATTTCTTTATGTTTGATCTATAATATATTTAAAACATAAGGAACTGTTTTTCCCGCGAACTCACTTAACCAATTTTGATATTCCTATTTTTTCTAAACTTGCCAGATGTACTTTATTTTACCAATTAAAAAAATGTCTATGTATTATAATTACAACTATTAAAAGATCATTCTTACACGAGATCTACTACGATTTTATAATAATTTACACATAGATTAATGCTTTCTTTAACATTCCAGATTTTCTATATTTTTTTTACAAACGGCCGCAAGTAAAATGCTTATTAATTCATTTGCTTTGTAAAATGAAAATCAAAAAGTTCATTAAAACAAATTTCAAGCAAAAAACAAACTAAGAATATTTCCAACAAAACCAGACACCATAAAACAACTTAAATGTACAATATGTCACAACCGAACTGTAAAAGCCCTTTACAAGCGTTTTATAAAACGACGCTGTCTTGAAAAATTAAACAATTTTAATGTGGAATTTTTTAACATATTCAACTAATTTTTATATAAAATCGCGTTTACAAGATAGTTCAAATAATAGGTTTTTTTTCGATAAAAAAGGTGTTTTGAAAAATAGACAAATTCTAATATTTTGGGGGTATGTCGCCTTACGCAACGTTGAAGTCTATTTTACTGTACAAATATTCATTATTGCTCTGTTATTGTAAAAAGTAAGGAAATTTTTACGAGTTATCAATATTGAGGTACCTATTTTACGTCTGGAATTTTCTGACAACAAATGTTTCACTATAAAAGTCGCGTTTCCAAAATACGACATGAATCAGTTTGTTTTTAATAGAACTCCCTAAGTAGGTACTTATTATGTTACAGTTCAATAGAGCTCACTTTTTTCGATAAAAAAGATTATTTAGGAAAATGTTAAAAAATTGAACATAGACGAACCACAAATCACAATTGTTTCTAATATTTTGGGCGTCCCGCTTAATGCAACGTTGAAATCTATTTCCCCATACAACTTTTATTCAAATATTTTTTATTTAGCTCTGTTATTATAAAAAATAGGGGAAATTCACAATTGTTATCAATATTATACTATTTTTCGTAATCAATTTTCTGCTACCAATTAATTTTTCATATAAAGCTGCGTTTACAAGATACGGTACTAATATGTTTGTAGTAATGGCACACCCTTCTTATTATTTTATAATTCAATAGGACTTACTGTTTTGGATTGTTTGTTCTTGAAAAATGTGAAAATATTGAAAATTGACGAGCCACAATCGATTCTAATATTTTGGGCTTCCCGCTTAATGCATCGTTGAAATCTATTTCGCCAAGTAAATTAGCTCGGTTATTATAAAAAATAAAGAAAATTTACCAGTTATCAGTATTATACTACATATTTTTATGAACAATTTTCTGACATCAACAAAGTTTTTGTATAAAGCTGCGTCTAGAAAATACAGTATTATTTTTTTTAATGGCACACCCTACTTATAAATTTAAAGTTGAATTGAGCTTACAGTTTTGGATTAAAGTCCGTTTAAAATTTAAAATATTAAAAATAGACGAGTCACAATAATCGATTCTAACATTTTGGGTAAAAGAAAAAAATAGGAAAATATACACATAGTTACCAAAATTATATACAGTGCATATTATATAGTTTTATAAAGAGGCTGATATATATTTGTAAAGCGACTAAATTTACAATTCGACTGCGTCATATATATAAATATTGCAATCATAGCTAGGTTGCCGAATCCTGATAGCAAAAACCAAAAACACAGGCTCAACTTTAAAATTTATTTTATTAAAGATGTCAATTAAATAATTTTCACTTTTCAATTTTTGAACTGCTTGAAATAAAAAAAAATTATATAATTACATGTTTCTCGATTGTTTCGTGTGAAATCATTTTGAACGTACAAGTTTTCTGGTGTTTGACGAACCTCGATGTACTGAAACGGTATAATTTTCGAGTACAAACAGACTCATTTGTTTTCCGAACAATATACAATTTTCAATTTGGAAAAATTTCATTCGATATTTGCTACCGACATTGCGCAATCCAATTCTAATATATGTAACATATCTCACAATTCTTGAATAGTTGACAGATCAGTCTACACAACTACTATTTCTACAAATTCGCAAATATTTCCAAATTATCGTAATGTAAGAATAATATTTATGCTATTTACATTTTACGTAACTAATGTTTAGACTGTCGGTGCAGCTTTCGTCAAATATTGAAATTGATTTATGCCTGAAAATTAGTTTTGACGAAATATTTTTTTGATATTGTAATTATTTTGATATCTGATAGAGAACTGCAAATCGGATGATTTAGAAATCTCTAGAAATTAAAAATGTTTTACCTATTAGCTGTAATTTTGGCAGTTTTATCAGTTCTTAAAAAAATCAAATATTAAGTTTACTGGCAGTTATGTAAGTATTAACAGTGAACATTACTTTGTTAGAAATCAATAATAAACACAAAAAATATATATTAGGTCTGGGTATATCCGCGAGTTGCAGAAATTATGTTAGTTCAGATTAATTTTATCTTAAACATTAATGCTTGTTTTTGGGGTTATCAAGGTTTAAAATGCAGTGTGAATAAAAGCAATATTTTAAAAGATTTCACAAAAAAGTTGTCGGATTTAACACGGTTAACATTCATGCAGTGTGAATAAAAGCTTAATGCTAACCGGTTCCACAAAGGTTAAATGCCTTAAAAATAGTAAATAAAGTGGTTTGCGCTAGCTTGAATCACAAAACGTAATTGAAACATGCCTCCGTGCTTGGGTTGGGAATCATTTGGATACGTTCGCTTGTAACCTCGGTTGTCATTTGTCTATAATCTAACTACCTTAGTGCAATATGTTTTAATGGCACGCATACACCAATACCAAAACAAAATTCAATTATTCGGACAAAAAAAAACGCACACCGAAGAAGAGCTGCTCGTAATACCAATAAACACAGCTCACTGAAAAATTCGTTTAGATGGAGAATAGAACCAATTTCATGCTGAAAACAGTTAGCTGATTAAAAGTAACGTAAAGCACATTCCCCATTTTACTAGGGAATTCGGTCTGTTATTGTACATAGGTGATTTCTATTTCACGTGTTTCTAGTGTTGTCTTTTGCATAAAAATGATGTTACTTTAGAAATCGATTCAGGGATAAGATGTTCTTAAACCGAGCTAAAGTTAATTTAATAGTTTTACTTACTTATTGACATCAGTATTGATGAGGCAATGTGTTTGTTTCTTTACGATGATTAATTTTGGCTCTGTAGAAAAGTTATTTATGAAAAAATATCGGCTCCTATACCAATGCTAAACTTTAGAGAAAACAGTCTCCTTTTATAAATTGCAATGAACAATTCTTATTTTTATACGTACGAATACCAAACAGATCTAGTATTTTTCATTGTATTTTGAAATATATCATAGTAATTTATGATGCAGAGGGTGATAAATAATATATTGATCGGTGTATTGTTCGTGTTTTAATGATATTTTCAAGGTCGTATTTAAAAAACATATTATTATGAATCACAATTATATATATTGCTTGTAATTAATGACAAAGCTTATCACTTTATCAGTACTCAGTTTTCAATTTGTCGTAAATTTTTGAACGGTTTGTCATTTTTCCAGTTATTTTATCTTTCTACAATCAGCAGTTGTTTATCATTCAATAAGTTATAAGATGATGTTTTTGGTTATTTTTAGTATAAAAAATTTATATTTCATACTCGAACAACGAAAAACAAGTTTCCTTGATAAATATGTTTTAGGTAAAAAGTTTATCAGTTTGATATGTTTTCTATTTTACTATTCTTAGTTTATAGGAACTTTTGCCGTTGGTCCGCTCGAGAATTTTTTTGAAAATTAAATCATAGATATCGATTAAAGAAAAGACTTCTGAGGTTTTGGATATTTTTTCCATATTACTAGTGAATTGACTTTTGCCGTTTGAAATACTTTCGAAAATTAAATCACATCACTTATTCAATTACTTATAAGTTTTTTGATACTATATAATCGCCAATTCGAGGAATTTTCCCTATAATCTTTAATATATTATGTAACAATGTGAAGCACACTTAAATTATATAAATGTTCGATAAAGAATTTGATGTAGATATAATTTCCCTTGTTCAATGATTTTAGATAATAAATTATAAGTTTGTAAATGTAAATTTATTAAGTGTTTTATCGTAGACATGAGCTTACGAGAGATAATTTTCGGTATTAAGTATTGGCAATTTCTAAAACACAAGTCAACTAGCACTTACATTTTTGTGTATTTTTGTGTTCGTGGATCAATTTTTATTATCTTAATTGTATCTTTAACACTAATAGATATGGGTTATCATATAGAGCCGAATTTACTTTTATACTGTTTGTAAACTAATCGAAAATTTACCTTTTTTTTTGGATCAATCACACGAAAACATGAGTAATAATCGTAGTAATCTGTAGTCTTTACAGCATATTCTGGCTTTAGCGCTGCTGTTCTATTTCTGTTCGAACTTTAGACATTTCGTCATAAAATTCGCATCACTGTAGTGCCAGGCATGTCTATGTTTTTTTCCCTTAAAAATGTGTTATTCATCTATTTTTCTTATATTATACATAATATTTATGATCTCAATATAATAATAATAATGAATTTATTAATTAGATCTTCAGCAAAGATATATAACAAGTCAAAATACATTAAAATAATATTAAAATATTTAAAATTATGTAAAATTGCTGTATAGATCATCCAGATTGTAGGGTGCAAGATCTATAAGAATTTGTTTAAGTTCATATTTTAATTTTGTGTCAGGTAATTGTATTAAGTTTTTAGGTATATATTATTGCAAATTTTGACTATTATATTGTGATTATTATTGTGGACGGCGCATATTGAAATTTGAATATAATTTAAATAATTTTTTTTCTGGTATCGTGCATATGTTTATTTGATCTATTTTCAAAGTAGTCTTTAGGCTTTTTATAAAACATTACACATTTTAATATTTTGTATTTGTGACCGTTAATATTTTGTATTTTCTAAAATATGGTTTACAACTTTCTCTGTTGGAAATTTTTGCAATTATTCTGACGATTTTTTTCCGTGTAATTAATATTTGCTTGTTTTTATTTGTACTACCCCAAACTTCGACTCCATAGCTAATAATAGAATGTATAAATGCATGATATACCTGTAATATTTTCGCTAACTATAGTGTTCTTAATTGTATTAGGTATACATTTTTATTTAGCTTATTGTTTACTTTTTCAATTTGTTCCTTCCAGCTTAATTTCCGATCAATCGTTAATCCTATGAAAGTTATACTTTGAGATATTTTAATAGTATTGTGATTTTAACGTATGAGTTCTTTGATTCCATTTCCATATGTACCCAGCTTTAACGCCTGTGTTTTCTCTGGGTTAACTATTAGTCCATTATTGTCAAACCATTTTTTTAATTGTGTCAGGCCATCATCTACATCACTATTCAATTGTTCTTTATTTTTTGATGTTATAAGTATGGTCGTATCATCTGCGAACATGACCGATCGAAATGGTATATGTTGTGGGAAATCATTCGTATATAGTCAATATAACGGGCCTAGGATAGATCCCTGAGGTACTCCCATTTCTACTTTCCTCCATTCTGATCTCGTTGATACCTCAATGCCGTTTTCAACTGTTGTTAAGAACATATATCTCCAATAAAATGTGTCCTGGCATCTAGTTTTTAAATTTCATTTCAAAAAGTAGCAAAACAGACAGATTATTTCTTATATTTATTGTTAACGTGCCTATAGGCTGTTTTTTTTACTCTTTAATTAATAACACTAAGACTTATTATTATAGCGTCATTTTAATTAATTGTTCTGATTTATGTTTTTAAATCCTGATTTCCGTGCATTTAAATAGATTCCCTTCTTTTCGTCAAATATATACATATATGGCAATCCTAGTCACATTGTAAAAAATAACGTTTGTCGCTTATTTAGAAATATAGCTCTGAGAAAACGTAGAGTACAAGGAAAATTGTGTCCCTTATGTTTTTATTACGAAATATTTTTTTAAAATATGGGATATATTGTAGTATAAGAAACAACATTAATTAGTGATAAATAATAATTTGTCATTTTGATCTCAAAATTTATCCTCAGAATATTTGTAAATGAATAATTAAAAACTTTTGGCTTATTGTAAAATTTTATTGTAAAGGTATTTCGATATTAGAGTAACTGAAGTTAACTGTTGAAATTTAATGAAAGTCAATATATATATAAAATTATAATAATTTGTATGACGTTAGCGATTTTTTTATCAATCTTATTTCTAAACGGTTATTGTATATTCATATTATGTATTATACTCTAGGAGTCCTAATATTGCCGAAGTCATATTGTACCTAATATTCTAAGGGCATATCCAGTGCGAAAAAAACTATTTCATCTGGGACAAAAATTGTAAATATGGTGTTCTTTTGAGATTCTTTCTTTTATAATATTTATTATTTCTATTTTTTTTAATAAATAACGTGATCAGCAACTCTGGCTATATGCACGACGCACGTACATACATAGTAATTATAAAAAATGTATTAATAATTTGAGGTATTTAGGTCAAATCGAAGATTTCGTAAGACATCCGTTGTTAAGATTTTTTTATAACTAATCAATTAATTCAGTTAACTTACAAGACATAATTTATTGTTATGTAGAACAATAATTATTCATTTTGCTTTTTTTCCTTTATTTAAGTAAACTATTTTAAGTGTAATTTAGACTCGGAAAATTCTTAATGTAGGATGTAGTAGGTATCGCAATGGAATTTTCCGTTAACTAACGGTATCATATTTTTAACTTAGTTGTAAGTAATTTAAGTAAAGAAAATTATACGGAATATAATATTAATAAGAATTTTAGCTAGTATCTTTTAAAATTTGTAATTTTGTTGTAAGGCCTAGACAAAGTGATATCGTGCTAACTAATACCTTTTCTATGTCTATTTTGCACTATTACAATCAGAAAATCATGTTATTGGAATTTACTGTGCTTAGTTGATTTATAAAAAAAAATTAAATTCTGTTCAAATATGTTATCTAACAACTGTTTTAAAAAAAGTTTCATTGAAATGGGTTATGTTGTGAATTTAGAAGTTTAGGCGATTTGTTGGTTTCATTGACTCGAATTTTGAGAATGTATTTGGAAAAATTTACTTTTTACTGGAATTAGTATATTTCAAGTAATTTATTGGTTAAATAAATATGTACTTATAATAAATCCTGAAACGTTTTTTATCAGGAACAATTAGCTTTTATAAACCACAATCCTGATACACATTTTCTTTTCATGTCGATTTTTGATTAGTCATGTTTTTTGTATCTACCTATAACCTAAGTACTGTTTAACTTTTAATTAAGATTGGGAAATTTTACAGGTGACCATATATTAAACCAGTGGGAGTATATACCCAAGTAATTCAAGAATTACAAGGCGCGAAATTTTACGTCATATACCCCGGTGTTTTGCTTGAAAATCGGTGTATATATTTAACGACACTTGGAGAATAATATAGTATAACTTAATTTACTTATTCTAAGTAAAAATAACAGTTGAAAATAATGAAACACAGAAAGGAAAATATAATTTTAATAAATTCATGGTTCTCTATGTAATATGTTATTGTGTCATGCAAAAATTAAACATAACTAACATCTTCAGAACAAAAGAATAACAGATTTGTTTTCAAAATATTTCTGAAATTATGAGTTTAGAAAAAAAAATTCATAACTTTCTTGTAAAAACAGATAGAAAAATAAACCGTTATGAAAAGTACCCAATTATTATATAAAAACAACTTTATAACATATATGTGCCGACTTTAGCTCAAAGAATTTTTTACAAAACTTTCTTTAAAATAGAATAATAAAACATTATAAAAAGTACACCATTATTATATAAAAAACAACGATGGCATGTATCTCTTTTGCGCATGCGCCGATTTTTCCCAAAAATTATACAAAACTCTTGTAAAAATAGATCGAATAATGAACTGTTATGAGAAGTATACCATTGTTATATACAAACAACTTTATAACTTATACCTCTTCTGCGCATGCGCCGACTTTCCCTCAAATACATTTTACAAAACTTTCTTGTAAAGTAGTATAATAAAACATTATAAAAAGTACACCATTATTATATAAAAAACAACTATGGCTTGTATCTCTTTTGCGCATGCGCCGATTTTTCCCAAAAATTATACAAAACTCTTGTAAAAATAAATCGAATAATAAACTGTTATGAAAAGTATACCGTTGTTATATACAAACAACTTTATAACTTATACCTCTTCTGCGCATGCGCCGACTTTCCGTCAAAAAACATTTTAGAAAACTTTCTTGTAAAGTAGAATAATAAAACATTATAAAAAGTACACCATTATTATATAAAAAAATTGGTTGTCTGTAAAGTCGGTTTACGGACGATAGTTTTACGTGATAACGTATTCCGCTCGAATATCATATTTAATAATACATTACTGCGCTCTCGCTCTCGTTATGGAACGTTACACTTTTTCGTGCGTGCAGCTGGTGTTTCATCAATTTATAAGACGTATCACGTCAAAAACTTAGTCACCATCTTTAGAAGTCCGCCATATTGGATTTAGAGTGACGTCACTTTATTTTTCGAGTTATTCTCAGCAAGCCCTTTCATTTGATACCTATATTGTAAGAAAGCATAATAAAATTAGTCCGCCATCTTTAGAACTCCGCCGTATTGGATTTAGAGTGACGTCACTTTATGTTTCGAGTTATTTTCAGCAAGCCCTTTCATTTGATACCCATATTGTAGGAAAGCATAATAAAATTAGTCCGCCATCTTTAGAAGTCCGCCATATTGGATTTAGAGTAATGTCACTTTATTTTTCGAGTTATTCTCAGCAAGCCCTTTCATTTGATACCCATATTGTAGGAAAACATAATAAAATTAGTCCGCCATCTTTAGAAGTCCGCCATATTGGATTTAGAGTGACGTCACTTTATGTTTCGAGTTACTCTCAGCAAGCCCTTTCATTTGATACCCATATTGTAGGAAAGCATAATAAAATTAGTCCGCCATCTTTAGAAGTCCGCCATATTGGATTTAGAGTAATGTCACTTTATTTTTCGAGTTATTCTCAGCAAGCCCTTTCATTTGATACCCATATTGTAGGAAAACATAATAAAATTAGTCCGCCATCTTTAGAAGTCCGCCATATTGGATGTAGAGTGACGTCACTTTATTTTTCGAGTTATTCTCAGCAAGCCCTTTCATTTGATACCCATATTGTAGGAAAGCATAATAAAATTAGTCCGCCATCTTTAGAAGTCCGCCATATTGGATTTAGAGTGACGTCACTTTATTTTTCGAGATATTCTCAGCAAGCCCTTTCATTTGATACCCATATTGTTGGAAAGCATAATAAAATTAGTCCGCCATCTTTAGAAGTCCGCCATATTGGATTTAGAGTAATGTCACTTTATTTTTCGAGTTATTCTCAGCAAGCCCTTTCATTTGATACCCATATTGTAGGAAAACATAATAAAATTAGTCCGCCATCTTTAGAAGTCCGCCATATTGGATTTAGAGTAATGTCACTTTATTTTTCGAGTTATTCTCAGCAAGCCCTTTCATTTGATACCCATATTGTAGGAAAACATAATAAAATTAGTCCGCCATCTTTAGAAGTCCGCCATATTGGATGTAGAGTGACGTCACTTTATTTTTCGAGTTATTCTCAGCAAGCCCTTTCATTTGATACCCATATTGTAGGAAAGCATAATAAAATTAGTCCGCCATCTTTAGAAGTCCGCCATATTGGATTTAGAGTGACGTCACTTTATTTTTCGAGTTATTCTCAGCAAGCCCTTTCATTTGATACCCATATTGTAGGAAAACATAATAAAATTAGTCCGCCATCTTTGGAAGTCCGCCATATTGGATGTAGAGTGACGTCACTTTATTTTTCGAGTTATTCTCAGAAAGCCCTTTCATTTGATACCCATATTGTAGGAAAGCATAATAAAATTAGTCCGCCATCTTTAGAAGTCCGCCATATTGGATTTAGCGTAATGTCACTTTATTTTTCGAGTTATTCTCAGCAAGCCCTTTCATTTGATACCCATATTGTAGGAAAGCATAATAAAATTAGTCCGCCATCTTTAGAAGTCCGCCATATTGGATTTAGAGTGACGTAACTTTATGTTTCGAGTTATTCTCAGCAAGCCCTTTCATTTGATACCCATATTGTAGGAAAGCATAATAAAATTAGTCTGCCATCTTTAGAAGTCCGCCATATTGGATTTAGAGTGACGTCACTTTATGTTTCGAGTTACTCTCAGCAAGCCCTTTCATTTGATACCCATATTGTAGGAAAGCATAATAAAATTAGTCCGCCATCTTTAGAAGTCCGCCATATTGGATTTAGAGTTATGTCACTTTATTTTTCGAGTTATTCTCAGCAAGCCCTTTCATTTGATACCCATATTGTAGGAAAACATAATAAAATTAGTCCGCCATCTTTAGAAGTCCGCCATATTGGATGTAGAGTGACGTCACTTTATTTTTCGAGTTATTCTCAGCAAGCCCTTTCATTTGATACCCATATTGTAGGAAAGCATAATAAAATTATTCCGCCATCTTTAGAAGTCCGCCATATTGGATTTAGAGTGACGTCACTTTATTTTTCGAGTTATTTTCAGCAAGCCCTTTCATTTGATACCCATATTGTTGGAAAGCATAATAAAATTAGTCCGCCATCTTTAGAAGTCCGCCATATTGGATTTAGAGTAATGTCACTTTATTTTTCGAGTTATTCTCAGCAAGCCCTTTCATTTGATACCCATATTGTAGGAAAACATAATAAAATTAGTCCGCCATCTTTAGAAGTCCGCCATATTGGATTTAGAGTAATGTCACTTTATTTTTCGAGTTATTCTCAGCAAGCCCTTTCATTTGATACCCATATTGTAGGAAAACATAATAAAATTAGTCCGCCATCTTTAGAAGTCCGCCATATTGGATTTAGAGTAATGTTACTTTATTTTTCGAGTTATTCTCAGCAAGCCCTTTCATTTGATACCCATATTGTAGGAAAGCATAATAAAATTAGTCCGCCATCTTTAGAAGTCCGCCAATTGGATTTAGAGTGACGTCACTTTATGTTTCGAGTTACTTTCAGCAAGCCCTTTCATTTGATACCCATATTGTAGTAAAGCATAATAAAATTAGTCCGCCATCTTTAGAAGTCCGCCATATTGGATTTAGAGTAATGTCACTTTATTTTTCGAGTTATTCTCAGCAAGCCCTTTCATTTGATACCCATGTTGAAGAAAAACATAATTAAATTAGTCCGCCATCTTTAGAAGTCCGCCATATTGGATGTAGAGTCACGTCACTTTATTTTTCGAGTTATTCTCAGCAAGCCCTTTCATTTGATACCCGTATTGTAGGAAAGCATAATAAAATTAGTCCGCCATCTTTAGAAGTCCGCCATATTGGATTTAGAGTGACGTCACTTTATTTTTCGAGTTATTCTCAGCAAGCCCTTTCATTTGATACCCATATTGCTGGAAAGCATAATAAAATTAGTCCACCATCTTTAGAAGTCCGCCATATTGGATTTAGAGTAATGTCACTTTATTTTTCGAGTTATTCTCAGCAAGCCCTTTCATTTGATACCCATATTGTAGGAAAGCATAATAAAATTATTCCGCCATCTTTAGAAGTCCGCCATATTGGATTTAGAGTGACGTCACTTTATTTTTCGAGTTATTTTCAGCAAGCCCTTTCATTTGATACCCATATTGTTGGAAAGCATAATAAAATTAGTCCGCCATCTTTAGAAGTCCGCCATATTGGATTTAGAGTAATGTCACTTTATTTTTCGAGTTATTCTCAGCAAGCCCTTTCATTTGATACCCATATTGTAGGAAAACATAATAAAATTAGTCCGCCATCTTTAGAAGTCCGCCATATTGGATGTAGAGTCACGTCACTTTATTTTTCGAGTTATTCTCAGCAAGCCCTTTCATTTGATACCCATATTGTAGGAAAGCATAATAAAATTAGTCCGCCATCTTTAGAAGTCCGCCATATTGGATTTAGAGTGACGTCACTTTATTTTTCGAGTTATTCTCAGCAAGCCCTTTCATTTGATACCCATATTGTTGGAAAGCATAATAAAATTAGTCCACCATCTTTAGAAGTCCGCCATATTGGATTTAGAGTAATGTCACTTTATTTTTCGAGTTATTCTCAGCAAGCCCTTTCATTTGATACCCATATTGTAGGAAAACATAATAAAATTAGTCCGCCATCTTTAGAAGTCCGCCATATTGGATTTAGAGTAATGTCACTTTATTTTTCGAGTTATTCTCAGCAAGCCCTTTCATTTGATACCCATATTGTTAGAAAGCATAATAAAATTAGTCCGCCATCTTTAGAAGTCCGCCATATTGGATTTAGAGTAATGTCACTTTATTTTTCGAGTTATTCTCAGCAAGCCCTTTCATTTGATACCCATATTGTTAGAAAGCATAATAAAATTAGTCCGCCATATTTAGAAGTCCGCCATATTGGATTTAAAGTAATGTCACTTTATTTTTCGAGTTATTCTCAGCAAGCCCTTTCATTTGATACCCATATTGTAGGAAAACATAATAAAATTAGTCCGCCATCTTTAGAAGTCCGCCATATTGGATGTAGAGTGACGTCACTTTATTTTTCGAGTTATTCTCAGCAAGCCCTTTCATTTGATACCCATATTGTAGGAAAGCATAATAAAATTAGTCCGCCATCTTTAGAAGTCCGCCATATTGGATTTAGAGTGACGTCACTTTATTTTTCGAGTTATTCTCAGCAAGCCCTTTCATTTGATACCCATATTGTTGGAAAGCATAATAAAATTAGTCCGCCATCTTTAGAAGTCCGCCATATTGGATTTAGAGTAATGTCACTTTATTTTTCGAGTTATTCTCAGCAAGCCCTTTCATTTGATACCCATATTGTAGGAAAACATAATAAAATTAGTCCGCCATCTTTAGAAGTCCGCGATATTGGATGTAGAGTGACGTCACTTTATTTTTCGAGTTATTCTCAGCAAGCCCTTTCATTTGATACCCATATTGTAGGAAAACATAATAAAATTAGTCCGCCATCTTTAGAATTCCGCCATATTGGATTTATAGTGACGTCACCGATTTTTCCCAAAAAATTTACAAAAACTTCTAGTAAAAATAGATAGAGTAAAAACCGTTTTAAAAACTATATTATTATTATATAAAACAACATTATAAGAGATATATTCTTTTACGCATGCGCCGATGTTCCCCAAAAACAATAGGCCACTTCATATTTGCATATCAAACATCCTCCCAAAATTTGGTTTCAATCCGCTCTTCCTTGATGTCGGAATGATAAGAAATGTCAAAAGTGACGTTTGCATCAGCTGTCAAAGTATTAAGTTCTAATAATTAGTTATTCAAATTGTTAACTTAGAAGGCGTTGCTTTTCATAAATATTTCAAATGGCATCCGTTTTTGAACAAATGCTATCTCCTTTGTTTTATTATTGTCATAAATAAAATTATCGACCAATTTTATTTTAAGACAGAACATACGCAATAATTAAATTACCATGTTATACCGTGCAACAGAGAGAGATAACCGAAAGATGTTTGTTATCGGTTATATCAGATTGAATTTATTTCTATATAAATGTGTATAAGAAAAGTGATTGGGCGAATTCTGTTGTACGAAATTTATGTAAAATTTTCTCCTCTTTCGTTTAAGACAGGTTTCGAACCGATCTGATTTAAATTGAGCGAGTTATAAGCGAAAAACTTCGTTTTTTCTAAATTGCTCCCCTCTGGAGCAAAAATTCAAAAATCGGGCGACGTTAGGATTTAAGTTACCCGGAGACAAATCGAACAAAAAAAAGTTTTTTAAAATCGGTTAAGTCGTTTGGGCTGTACGCTGGATACAAAAAGCGTGACTCACAGATTCACAGATTCACAGACAAAGCGAGTACATATAGGCGCTTTAGCTTACGCTATTCGCGCCTAAAAATGTCAGACTTTTCCAGGTTTTCTCGCCCTAAAAAATATACTTCCCTGGCTCGGAAGAATAATCCTCAACGTTTCCATGTTGATTTTCCTGACCTGATTTTCCAAACCTTCAACCATCCTGTTATCATAAATTAACAAATTCTTTACATTATCCTATGCAATAACCAGCATTTTTTTCTCAAATTTTTAACAGTGCGTTCTAATAGAAAATATTTTATTTCGCTAGCTTACTCGGACTATTGAATTTTCTTTTAAACTGTTGTGTTATTATTTTTCGTACCTATATTCTTTCGGCAGTTATTTTTGTGTGTAGCGTGATCTCTCGAAGGATTTTAACGAAATTTGGCACACAAATCACGAACGAAGTCTACTTAAAAAGAGCGACATCGTATTTATAGGAGTTGAAAAGAAAGTTGAAACACAACAACCCTGAAAAAATTATCGAGTGAGTTTCAATATCGAAATATTAACTTCTAGTCAACTTTAAAATGTGTCTAAAATTTTAACAAAATGAGCCAGACAGTGCCGAATTTATAACCACTAGTTTGCTGATAGTGAATTACGTATTATAAACATTTAGATGTTGAGTTAGTTGTTGAGCGTCAATAACCCACAATAGAGCTAACGTAACATAAATATTGTTGGATTGATAAAATGCATGCCTAATAATGAAGTAAGTAGTAAATGCACTATTTTATTTCCAGAATTTTCCATTGCGGCTTGAGTTATGCCGTATCATTTTTCTATTTATTTTATCTTTTATGGGAAACTTGCCAGTTAATTTTTCTATGCTATATTTTGTGTTTCTTATGTTTTTAATGAAATTTCGAAACATTTTTCTTTTTGATAAAAATTTAAACTAGTTGCAATTTTTTCGATATATATTATGTATTTACTAATTGAGGTCAATTTACGACATTTTTAAAGATACGGCTGAGAATTTTTTTATTACCTATTTTAATATTTGGCTATATCGACCTAGTTTTACCATCATATAAAATATTAATTTTTAAATACCAATAGGTACTTTAATTCTAGTGGGGGGTATTTTATATATGTTTAAGTTTTTTATATTATAACTATAGCATAAGTTCGTCATTTTTAGGGTAGTAAAATGTGTTTCAAAATCAGTGGCGTAGATAGGGGGGGGATCAGGGGGATATATCCCCCCCCATGAGTCCAGAAAACATATCATAAATTTATACGAAGATCTCTGTATCTAAGTATATTCATTCCTTTACGTTTTGCCATATGATGGCATTTGCAATTATCTGCGAGTTGCAGGTTATAAAATTTTTTAATCATGAAAGTGTAATTATTATTGTGACGACTGTAAATTAGAATAGTTTCAAATTTTCGCGCCCATCAAATTCTCGTCGTTTCCTCCCCTCCGTGGTGCTGGCCGCAGGCGGTGAATGCGCTGATTGGTACGCGCAATAGGATTCCAGCCAATCCAGCCAGTTGATCCTTGGTCCGGCGAGATAGGCGACTTTTTAACGTGAGGTTATCACAATATTGTCTAATGCCAATAAACTCCCATTGTCTTTGTTTTATCCAGTATTAGAAAATGATCAAAAATGAAGAGGTTTTTAATAAATCTGAGCAGTGAAAAAAACGAAAAAAAACAAAAAACCGAAAACGAAAATGCAGAATCTTCGTTTGCAGAAACAAACGCGAAAAAAGCTTGTGTTGATGTACACAAAAAAGACGTCGCAAATTTCGTTGACACTCAATTAAGTGACGCGGAAAGGCTAGATTTATTGACGAATGTCTGGGTTCCACCGAAAAATTTTGCATTTCCGTTGCTGGAAAAGTTCGAAGCTCGAAAATTAAGGTTTCGTCGTGAATGGCTCGATGAATTCTCGTGGCTCGCATATTCTGAAGTGCACCATGGTGCATTTTGTGTACCGTGTGTAGCTTTTGCTAAAAGAGGTGGCAGAGGATCGCAACATTTAGGCTGTTTGGTGAAAACAAAGTTCGATAATTGGAAGAAAGCAAAAGAACTTCTTTAGATAAAAACAATTCAAAGGAATACGATACAAAATGTAAGATTTTGCTTCATTTTCTAGTAGTTTTCATTTCCTAACGGTGAAGGAGTCGTGATTTAAAATAACAGTGACTTTGAACCACAGTATAATCACAGTATATTAAAGTTCTAAGTGACTCCTTTGACCCATTGGTTCCATTACGAAACTAAAATGTCATATTCTTGACGTTTCTTTGTCATTCTAGGACCGTTTGAATGGTTTGGCTGCACTAGCACTTCATCATGACATCGGGATCACAACTGAGGAAGTTATTGATGAATTATCAAAAAAACCCGAAAACT
This sequence comes from Xanthostigma xanthostigma, assembly GCA_963575645.1. NCBI lineage: Eukaryota > Metazoa > Arthropoda > Insecta > Raphidioptera > Raphidiidae > Xanthostigma > Xanthostigma xanthostigma. Next base: position 24,728,426 of record OY754468.1, read on the forward strand.
CGATTTTGTTCTTTGATTTGTCGCCTCAACTTGAAAAAAATCATTTTTCAAAGAATGTTAACATTTTTTTAGAAGCACCTATTTCTGTGCATGTGTGTATATTATATGTAATTGATAATTGTAAAACTAGGTAAATAAACACTCCAACAAAATTGATAACATAAAAATTTAAGTGAGTCATATCCCCCCCCATGGCAAAAACCTATCTACGCCACTGTTCAAAATTAGCGATTTTCTCTCATCTTTAACGCTATTACCTACTCGCTGTCTATAAACATCACGGTTCTTATATTACGCAGATTTTTACTTTTAATTTCAATAAGAATTTTCATATTTTATGCACCTTTACCACAAATTAATTAAATCTAATCTATATTTATATGGAGGTTTTTAATAGATATAAGCGTGTTAGTGAACTAAAAAGACATAAAAACAGAAAAGTAATGCTAATTATTATTTAAAATTATAATTACCTTATTTATCAGGAGATTCCGGGAAATCTTATATTAAAAAAAATGCTGAACTTAATAATAAAAAAATCCTGAAAATTAATAATTCAAGCGATGGGGGTATCTTCATTTTTTTTTTTATAAAAATAATATAGATATAATTTTACGAGTTATTTTATTAAACCTTTTCTTTTTGTTATATAAAATTAAAAAGTTAAAATTTAAATATTTAATGTAAGTATATTATCTACATGTTTTAAAAATCCTGTTATTGTTTTGAATACAAATTAAGATAGAACGTACCGTAAAAAATTAATACTAAAATTATATTCTAAAAGTTGCGTGTTATATAAATAATTAAAGAATAGGCCTATTCCAATAATATAATCAAAGACGTTTACAAAAATTTATCAATAAATGAAAATCACTATCACTAAACCACTAACTCCTGTTCTTTAAATAAAAATTAATGATTATCAGTTCGTCTCTGGAAAAATTGGTATTAAGATATCTGCACCCCATTGTTCGTATATTTTTGACACTATTCTGACATCACTTAGCAGTAAACCGTCTTTTTCAAAAACGGGTCTATCGCGCGCTCTTTCTCTCTATAGTGGGGTTACGACTTTAGAATAACCGTGCTAATTTGTGATGAATGGATTTTAATTGTAGAAATTGTTGAAATCTGATGAATTGCGACTTAATTAACAGAACTGTGGCTCTGTGGTTTTCCGAGAACGTCTAGAGACTATTTGAGAGCCTATTAGATACTTCGTGAAGCCACAATCTCAATGCAACGTATTTTGAGATTTTGAACGTGAATTCGTCGAATTTCTGGAAAAACATTAAATATTTTCCACACAAACTAAACAGCAATGTAGAATTAAATACTAAACAAAATTAAAACTAAGTATAAATAAATAAAACGCATTATTTTCTTTGCATAGTTTGGTTTGGTGACCTTGAAGCGGCCATGTTAAATTTGATGACGTACACCGATAATTGCTCAGTGCTCAGCAATTCTTTTGTTTGTTTACGCCATATTGTGAAACATTTATGTGTACGAAAGAAATACGAAAAAGTATTTACTAACAACAAATTATAGTCACGAAGGAAATCGGAATCCTATTTTGCCGTTTTCTTTCCTTTCTTTTGCTTCGTGGAGTTTTTAATCAGTATATTCGAACGAATATTAAGCGTATAAATCACAAATATGGCCTCTTAAGATAGGAATTGCGTCTTATAAGAAAATATCGCTAAACAATACCATGATAAACTTAATTAATGCAAAATATAAAAAGTCAAAAAACTAAAAGAAATAATAACAATAAATACCGATCTACACTTATCAAGTAAAAATACTTATCGAGTTGGTTATCCGATGATATGCAGTGTCTGGACGGGCAGCGCCTTGGTCCGCGTCGGCGACACCCAGCGAATCAGCAGTGCCCCATGAATTCTCTTTTTCAAAATTAACTTGAATAACACACACAATTTTGAGTAGCTTGAACTATCTTCTTGAATCCAGTCCAGGTCCACGTCTTCCAAAGGTCGGCCCCAGCAGAATGACGCATCGGACGCCAACGGGCGTCCTTATATAGTCTCCGACTTCTAGAACATTCTCTGACTAATCGATTTGATGCATGGAAACAGCAACGAGAGTCTAGAATCTGTGAACGTTCGCAATGAGAGAAAACAAACATCTGACAGTGTGCTGTGTTACTATGTGTGTCTTTGTCAGACGCATTTCATTTCGACGTCGACAGACGCTATGTGCTTGTGCGTCCGTGTAAGTTGTAGACCAATGATACTGTGATACCGTAGCCTACATAGCCGCGCTGTTATATGACAAAAATAACATGTCCGACTGGGTGGGATACATAAAATGGAAGGGAGACACAATTCAGTATGCGTTCGATTTTACCGTAAAATGTAATAGGTGGGAACACCTAAAAACGTATATTTATATAGAAATAAAAATGTGTCCGTTCGATATTTTTAATAATTATATATTGTATAAAAATTCGTTGTTCCATAATGAATCATTTTTCTGTCTAAACGATAAGATAGTTCAACAAGCTTTAGTTCGATAATTCCACACTCACGTGGCTGTCGATGACGTTTTTTTTACGTCAATCTATATAATAATGATTAACAGTTAACTTAAAATGTTTAAATAAGCGACAGCAACTTTTAAAAAAATGCTAATAAAATTTCTAAACATTTTTAAAGTAAAGTGACCTTGTTATCTAATAATATTTTTAGTTAGGTTTTATAATAGGAATGGTATTTTTTTTGTGAAAAACTGTATAGGCATTAGTGTTAATTATTGTTATATTTTCAAATAATAAATAAGTTGTGGGTTTTGAATATTCAGCTTCCATATAACAGGTAAAAAATCTTTCATGTAACTTCAGTTTCTAATATAAGCATGTTTGCTGGTAACGGTATTGTGTTAGGGCGTGTTAAACTTTACATCATAGATATATTGTGTATATGTGTTTATGTACTGCCTGTTCCTATATACCTACCTATATTTTATATAGGACTGGGATAGGGCTGGCTTATTGGGAGTAACTCAGGATTTGTATCTACATAAGATTGCTAAAAAAGAAATTAAAAGAGAAAATCCTATTTACCCAAATTAACAGTGTCATGTGTATATTAAATGTAGTGTGAGTAGTTAGAAAACAGCTGATTTGTATCATTTTATTAAATGTTTTGCAGACGTCCTACTCAAAAGTCAAAGTTAATATCAGTTGTATTTGCTGAGCATTCGTACTACATCTAATTGGAAATTACACAGTTTCTTTATTGGGTGCATGATTTTCAAGTATATTTTCCCTGCAATTATTATATTTAAATTCTCAAAATTGTCCTTGCACAACATTTCGGTCGGCCAAACTTATTCACAAATGATGTAAAGGTTTATTCATAAGAGAAAAACAGATGCAAAATATTTTAATAATTATTTTATTATAGCGTTTTCGACTCACTAGGCCGGTAAAAAAATATGATACACAATCTGTCAAAACTGCACCTTCATGTAACTTGTTAAAAAACTGTTTTACATCGGTTTTTTGCTTGTATCGTGTCAAAATTCAGTATTGCAACCATGGAAAAGTTCTTCTAATTTTCGAATTAGTTAAAACTGAGTTCGTCGTTTTACTGCCCTATCACGACGGTGCAGTCATCTTCGGATGCTTGAAAACTTTTTAGTTATAATCATGCATTTCAACATGTTCAGGTAGGTACTTTCTTTATAAGCTGCCAACTGCTTTTCTTTTATGCATAAGCCTTTACATTGAACGTTCATCCAAAGGACCCCGCACGGAACATAATATAGGAATCGGCCCTCGGTTAAAATCTTCCATACTCGGGGATATTATCCAAAAATCGACGCTGATCAAAAGTCTCCATGGGCACGATGTCCGGAAATGCGATCCCGGGGAGTTACTTTTATTGCAATCAAAATAGGGAAAATGAGCAAATGCACCCGTCTCCTTGTGATATTCTATTATAGACATATCTACATCACATAGATATATCATATACAGTATTTTGATTGCAGTAAAAGTAACTCCCCGGGATCGCATTTCCGGACTTCGTGCCCATGGAGACTTTTGATCAGCGTCGATTTTTGGATAATATCCCCGAGTATGGAAGATTTTAACCGAGGGCCGATTCCCATATGTTCCGTGCGGGGTCCTTTCTTTATACGGAAAATTATACTGTAATTCCCACACTTTTATTCGACCGATTCAAAGTCACTTACTGCAGCGAGTCTTGCGTGGACTCTGGCAGGCAATTTTTGTCGGCCAACTTTTTGTGAACATGAACTAAATATTTAGTTAATTAATAAATAAAATATCGACCAATTTGAATTTAGTTAATTAGTTAGGTCTGGACTACTGACTGTCGACCGATCCACTCTAAATACAAATGTTAGGGGTCAAAATATAGACATAAATTAATTTTTTCGTTATATGTACAATAATTATTGTTGTCATTTTAAACTGTGATATAACTGAAAAGTCAATGTTTTGCGGATGTGATTTAACGGTTAATAATTATCTAAATGCTGCGAATGTCCAATGTGTTTAACATTCGCATTGTCAAGCAGATGCTATTAAGAATGAGTAGGTATATTAACACAATATTAAATATTATTAAAATGATACCGCGTGGCTAATAGTTAAAATCGTGGACAAAAAAAAAGTTATTAAAAAGTACCATTAATATGTTTTTTTCTAAATGAATTAAACATTTTTTATTTGTTTTCTTGGATAACTTTTTACAAAAAAACATAATTGATAATGTGCAAATAATAACAATACTTGTAAGTTTATAATTAACTTACTAAGATTTTAGCAAACATGTCGAATCTAAATAATTATATAGGTATTTAAAAACATTCTTCATAATATAAATAAACAGATTATTGGCGTACCAAAATACTTTATAAATAAAAGCCCCAGGTGATAACCTTGAAATTATCAATTCGTTTTTATAAAAAAGCAAAACAAAACAAGAAGATCATATTGTAATATTCCTACCTACCTATGACGGATTATGAGTTGTATTTTGACTGTTTATTGAATAAAAATCTTGTGAGTAAGATTCTAGTATTTGTACATCTATGCATATAAATAAGATTTTCAAAATGTTTGGGTTATTTCCATGATAATATAAATGATATTTTTTAGCAATTTAGGCTTCAGAATAACCGACCGTGTAACGATATTATTTATATTGTGGTGTTATGTTTCCATTATTCCTTTATTACCTACAACCCGGACCACTTAGTTCCAGTTCTAATCCGAAAACTGGTAAATGTATCAATTTATCGTTAAAAAAATTGTAAAATGAAAATATGAATTGGTAAAATAGGGTATTTGACACTACAAAAAATAAATGATTAAATTATGTGAATACGATAATAATTTGACGACTAAGAAATCAGAAATTATCGGTTTGTATTCACAAAAACACGGGATTGTTTTATTATTTCAATTTTGAATTTGCCATTTTTTGACATGTTAAAGAACCTAGCTCGTCATATTTTGAAGTGTGATATCAAAGTAAACACACGTGCAAAGTAAACACTAAGCGAGCCTCGTAATCGATACCGAGCCTTATTTGCAGTCGTTTGTATACTACAAGAGTGACGTCACAGTGAGTAAACATGGTGACTCGTGTTTTCGCGCCAAATTACATATTTAAAATTTTAAGTGCCATTTTATCCTATAAAACGATTACATTTAAGCGAGATATAAATGGCTGTGAACTAGTGCTACTATATGAACAATTTAAAACAATTTAAAAATAAGAGTTATAGCCTATTGCCGTGCATAAGAGTAAACGTATTAAGTTTCTTCCAAACAGCCAGCAAACGGTTGCGAAACCGTCACCCGCATGCGCAGTAGTTAAACTCTTCATTTTAACTACTACGCATGCGGGTGACGGTTTCGTTACCGTTTGCTAGCTGCTTGGAACAAACTTATTATAAATCTTCGAAATACAGTCTTCTGTATAGGCATAATTTTGAGGTTAAAGTTGACACGGCATGATTTTTATTCAGAATAAATACACTCGAAAAATGTATGCCTATATTAGTAGATCATTTTTCTGATAAAAATGTAAAAATTCCATTGCCTAAAAGTTGTAGTAATCGTACTTTTCATGGATCACACTTCATCATAAAATAATTCTAGTTATAATATTAGGATGATGCATAATTATTGCGGCTTTCAACGATAAAAATTATTGCGGCTTTTTTCGCGCCTTTTTTTCGTTGGAAAATTGGTGTCTTGTGTGCTTTTTTAAAATAATTTTCTCTATTTGTTGCAATTGATAAAAATGCGCGTTGAAAATTTTGTTGAAAAGCCGCAATAATTATTATACATCAACCTAAACACGTTTATTAGGCAACAACAATCATTGGCACGATACGATGCATTATTTTGACGGTATCTTGAAAAAAATAAATAAAATAACAGCAAACACCAGTTGATCCTATATCATAGGTCAATAATGAATGAAGTATCAACCTTGAATCTGTTGTGTAGACACTGCGGTTTTTGTTACTGGTTGGGGTTAAAACTTGCACCCTTACAAGAAATGTCATAAATATAGTCCGCAGTTGGCAGTGCCCTACTTACAAAGCTATGCGGTGAATCGAACGTGGAACACATTGCGCTCCTTGTACGTCTTTCAAATAGCCATGAATAATAATTAAAAAAAAACCGAAGAAATGCTAGACAAGAATCACATGTGTGTTGAAGATTCGCACATCTCAACGTTTCATATTATGGCTTAGAAATTGGGAATTCTAGAGTCTAGAGGAGTTGGATATTGAAGCTACACTGAAAAAATGGTTTATTTTGCTAATTTTTTTAACCTTAATTGGTTCCTCTCAAATTTATTTTAAATAGGAAAACCCTCAATTTGTTCAACCTATTAGATATTTCAGAAATCATTCATTTTATCCTGGTACTTTATTATATAAAAAACTCAAAATAAGGTCAACCGTCCTTCAGAATACTCCAGGAAAATATAAGATAAAAACGACGGTTTAACGATTCAAAAGTCCTGTGAAGATTTGAAAATATTCCTTGAGACGGACGTTTTAACATACCGTCGTTGGTTCTGTAATACCTCTTATGTGCAAAAAGTAAAATTTGCAGGAAAGGCCAAAAGTGGTTATTTCAGCAATTGGTGGTAAGAACTAGCAATTTCAGAGGTATATAATATATATTACTAATTCATATCTTTGATTAACGTCTGAATAGACCTCTTCAAATAAATAAAATTGTCAACCAATTTTTTTCAGACCATATATTGACAAAAATTTTATAAAATTATAAATCATAATAATAAAGGATGACGTTTCGATCCGGATTTGGATCTTCTTCAGAAAAATCTATTATTTATATTTTTTAGATTTTGTTATTTTGATTTATATTTTTATATAAGTTTTGTCAAGATATGGTCTGAAAAAAATTAGTTGACAATTTTATTTATTTGAAGAATTACTAATTCATACTTATTTTCACTATACTTACATGTTTAATTAAGACGAAGTATTTTCTTAAAAAAATATTTAACGTTAATTTCGGATTTATTGGCACATGGGAGGAATTATTTGATACAACTTTTCACATAAGAGTTACTTCCCCTTGTTGGTTACTGTAAAATTAATTTGGAGTTATTACTAGTGTATAGAGCTCCGTTTCCTGAATCTTTTCATTTGAAAAACGTGAAATCTGCCAATTATGCACATAAGAGCTATTACAGAACCAACGACGATACATTTTATTTATGTAGTTGATACGTAAGAAAACAATTCAAGAAATTACCAGAGATTATCCACCGATAAAAATAATAATTGTGATTCCTTATTTATCTGCCCCAGTGTCAACTCACATAAAGGAAATATGACGGTGGGTTCTCCGTCTATGTATAAGTGTTTCCTTATGGATTATACAACCTCCGAAAATGTCCAATTTTTCATTCAAAAGACAAAACAAAGAAATGCGTGGACAGTGGACACACTATGTAATCACTATAAGCGATTACGAAGAAGTGAAGTAAAACATTGTGAAGTTTTTTTTCTACACTCCTACAGGCTGCAATTGCAGCATACTTATCTTAATTGTTCACTTAATAATTCTTACATTGTCAGAAAAGGAATTGTGTGGTCAGTGTAGAAAATGACATTAATGAAACTAATAAGAAAAGTTCACCGACTATGCAACAATAATACCAAAATTTCTTTGTGTATTAATTGTTTTAGAATGCTCTTCAATCAATCCGATATAAATCGTGATTAATTAATTATTGAACCTACTGTTTGTAACCTTACTTTCGATTTTTAGTGAACCGCATCCACTTTTTTCATGTCAATGTCGTGGCCTAGAACGTCTTATCTGCAGTTGGCGTAACCCGGTCTTCCGCCTAGAATTTATTAATCAAAGCTTTTCCTGTTTTATAATTTTTAGGATGCCAAAATGCAGGATTTAGGTACCTGAACCGAGTACTGAATACCAATGAATATTTACAATTTACTATTTTTACCACCGGTTCTCAGTTTCGAGCCTGGAAACTACATAGTTTCTAAAAGAGTAGCGCTGTAATTAATTATTGATAGCAGTTAGACAGTAGACTTCCGTATCTACAAGTATCTATAAGGAAGAAAACGCGGACATAACTACATAGGACGTAGACTATTTAATTACTAGGTATATGAAAAAAATTCCAGCCAATTGGCAAAATATTTCCGAAACTATGAAGTATAGAAAAAAAAAATTTAACGAAACTTATTGAAAAAATAAATAGAATAATAAGTCGTTATAAAAAATATGCCATAATGCCATTATTATATTATAAGCACCGTTATAGCATATATCTCTTCTGCGCATGTGCCGATTTTCCCAAAAAACAATAGGGCTCTTCATATTTGCATGCCAAAATTTGGTTTCAATCCGCTCATCCGTTTGACGTGTATCGTGTTCACTGACTATTTTCCAAAAATATGTTTTTTGGATTCAGGGGGCCTCAGCACGGAAAGATATTGTAAAATTTTTCACCTAAACTAGTACCATTCTCCACTTGTGGGTTGGAATGGTAAAATCTATACTTATATATAAAACTGAAGAGTTTGTTTGTTTGTTTGGTTGAACGCACTAATCTCAGGAACTACTGGTTCGAATTGAAATTTTTTTTGTTGGATAGTCCATTTATCGAGGAAGGCTATAGGCTATATAATATCAAGCTACCACCAATAGGAGCGGAGCATCAATGAAAAATGTTGCAAAATGTAACTATAAAAATTTGTCCGTCCGACAAAAACTTTTGAACGGTAACTCGGATAATCATGAAATATGGACACAACATTCATCTCGATAAACTAATATTAATGTGCGTACCCATGTACCTCCCCCCCCATTCGTTCTTTTGCACCCGGGTGAAATCGGGCGGGACCGCCAGTATATCTATCTATATACGATTATAAAAACATGACTTCAATATTAAACTTAAAACGTTCTGTAATTATTTTATGCCAAATTTGAGTATGCCAACATAATATATAAAAATTTGTGGAGACTTCTGAATTTATCTTCCTCTAAATTCGGCCCTGTGATAGATTTTAATTGATGAGGTTAGTATTCTTTTTCCTGAAGATTTTGCCGTGTTTGTTTGCCGGTCGGTAAATTTCAGACACGGATATAGCACGTCTGGAGTTGAATTTAATCACTAATGGGTGCAGAAAGTAGAAACGACTACTTATGTGTTGATTGAGTCGCCTTAAAAAATTAATAAAAACCACTAAAAAGAGAAATAATTGTTTTTTGCAGCTTACGTCATAATAATAACTAAGACAATATCTCGGTAGGGTTAATAAGACTTACGAATTCATATTTTCAATTCATACTTTCTCCGACTCTTAAATTAAAACTTTAGAACTGGAGAATTTAAACTGTCGCAACTTAAAAATCTGTATCCCTATGTTTTCCCAATTTCTAGGTTTATAACGGCTTTCGGGAATATCTGTTACAAGGGCGTTGATATTTTTTTATGAAGGGGGGGTAATGTAAAAAATCAATTTTATTAATATCACACAAGAATACTCACAAAGGAAGGTATCAAGCAAAGTATTAATTTCCAAACCAATATTACAAATTTGTGTTCATGAAGTATTAAATTATTTTTTTAACTTGTTTTTTTATTTGGTTTCAATTTGCTCACCAAAATTCAAAAATTAATGTAGCCTATGTTACCCGGGCCATAATAACTTAATCGATTGACACCTTATTTATCAAAATCAGATGAATAGTTTAGGCGCTAGACGGTGGAACATAATACAAACATACATAGACTGCTAAACTCATAAAACCCTTCCCGCAGTCGGGTAAAAAATACCAATCATCAATTCAAAAACTGTAAAGATTTAATACGCGTTTATTTAATATTAACAATTTGAAGATACTGCTTTTTAGGTTAGGAAGGTAGCATAGTAAAATCATATAAATAACGAAATTGCATCGATCTCATTTATTATTATGCTCTTGTAGTATACCTACTATTTATAAATAAAATAGACTTATAGGATCTCTAGTGTAAAATTCGTCTTTGATCTTTTTACGATAATTGATTGACTGATTTGTTTATATTATGTATATTCATATCGATTATGTAATTTTATGAATGTTATTTACTTATACTTTCTCTCTCTGTTTGCAGACTCACAATGGCACACCTAATAACTAGTGTAGTAGACAACTACAGAGACATTATGGACAATAAAAGTGGTGAGTAGTACTAATTATTGTTTAATATTGTTATTTATTGTTACGCAAGTTGGTTGACAAATATAGGAAGTGCAACACAAGATGTCGATACGAACATCTCTCATCAGAAATAATCTTAAATCTCGGTTAGACCCGGCGCTGACAGACAATTTTTTATTAGACAACTTGCGACCCGGTTCGGCAGCGCCCGGATTAGTGAATTGCCTATTTAAGATAACATGTTTAATTGGATACGAAGTAATAGCATTCGGTTGAAATAGCTTTTCAAATAACTAATTATTTTTGATCGAATTTTAAAAAACAAAAATTGTTACTCTGGATCATCCTAAGAAGATAGATGTATGCTATCCGAGGACTTTTCTGTAGGCCTTTTTAAGACCTATAATTCTGTAATACATTAATTTGATATATTCCTTCTGGTTTAGTCAGCGTAAGCCAGTAAACGTCCAAAAAGCGTTTTTTTACGACTTGATTACAAAACATTGAAATTTATCTACTATCTTAAAATATACATTTCTTTCGGAAAAAATTCTCTAAATAATGGTGAAAACCGCATCAAAATCCATAGTGTAGTTTAGGTCAACTAAGCGGATCGCGACTTTGTTTTATTTTATTTAGAGACAGAGATCACGACGGTCAACCTACAAATCCTCAGACCTCAACTATTGGATAGGCCGATTTAACATTTGAAAGTGAGCGCATGTGCATAAGAACAGTAGACAGACTAAACGTCTATCAAAGCCAGGCCTTAGGACCCTGTTCACTAAGTAGACCAGTAAAATGAAGATGATTTGACCCTAAACATTTCCATAAAATCGCAAAAGGGTACAAATTTGAAGGAACATTTATATAAGTATAATACACAATCTGTCAAAATAGCACAATCGTGCGATGATTGGAACTTATTAAAAAAACGTTAAAAAAGAGTTAGAAAACTGTGTTTCATCAGTTTTTTGCTTATATCTTGTCAAAATTCAATGTTGTAACCGTGGTAAAGTTCTTCTAATTTTCGAATTAGTGGAAACTGAGTTCGTCATGTTATACTGTCCAGAGTAATTTTCAAACCCCTATAATCTCTGGTGGGCATTGCAAGACTTGTTTCTCATCAAGACAACTAGAAAGACAAAAGAATTCAAGCTGAGCTAACAATATGAAATGGAAAATTTAAAGTATTTAAAATATCTCCTTGTAAATTCAGGATTTACAAAACATTAGCTTTAACCTTGTTGCGTTTAGGCGTTATAAATTTCCATAATATCCGGTTTGAAGGCGAGTCACGGTTTATCCACTTTGTTTATAATTTATAAAGGAAAGATTTGCTTTCAAAAACACATTTTTTTAAATAAAAATAAACCGGCTTACCACTATTAATTATATGCGCTAGTTATACTTTATATGTTTTTAATTCAGTGGCGGTTGTTAAATATTACTAGCCTCTAAAATCGAGCAAATTTATGTATGTAACTTTTTTTTTAAATACGTTATATATAGACATACGGCAGCTTCAATAACTGGGCCTTTCTTTTGTAATAGTATAAACTAAATGCAGAGTTGACCCAATCAATTTTCTCCAGATTAAAAGTGTTTTGCACCAAAAAATTAACATCTATCAATTGTCAAATAGTGAAAAACTTGTAATCATTTGAGCCGATCAATTCATTTATGTTTTATTAGTATTTCTGATAAAAATAATTATTATTTTAATCCAATTACTTAGACGAACATGAAAACATCGTTTAGGTCGCATCTTATTTGGTATGGTTTTTTTAAAATTTGGTACCTTTAAAAAGTGTAATTTTCAACTTTGGTTGCGCCTATGACTTCTAATTTTTTTAAGGTATTGATTTACCACAAAAAACTGCTTTACGAAAATTTCCAAACGAATGTTTTCTGGATGCCTTGCAACAACAGGCTTATGCACTTTCCCCTCCCGAAAAAAAATTAAAGTCGTATGACATGCCTAATACAAAATGTTGCTCCAAAACCTGCTCTTAATATATCATATATTTTGTAACATTAATAATTGATTTTTTGAAAATTGATTTTCGATCCTTAAAATTCGCTTATCGCAATTCTGACACCCTAAAGCGCACCTGTACGTCGAGCCTTTTCAAACGACATGACACCTCGATCGTTGAAATCGGTTCAGTAGTTGAGAAGGAGATAGCCGGACAGAAAAAACTGCTTGCCTATTAATATATAGATAAATCTATATAACTTATTTTGTTGGAAAAGATGTGCAGAAACTTTATGCGCGATCTCCACTTTTTAATGTGGGGTATACTTGACATTATTTGGTACGTTGCCTATTCAGTGTTACCTACGCCATAATAGAACTATGGACGGGCACCCCAATACGCCACTGCGGCTTAGAATGCGATCGATCAACTTTGTATAGTTTTGTTTTGTCCAAACCGGAATTTGGGAAAACCATGTAGCAGATTATACAGTGATTTTAAATCTAGTGGATTATTCCGTGTTAAAAGAAACTTAAAACATGTAGATATTGATAAAAAAAGTCGTCACTTTTTTTATTAAATGTATATTTATTATTTCCGCGCAATTTTTTTAACTTCTCGCTATTTAAAATTTTCAAAAAAAAACGAACGTTCTAGGTTTTTTTTAAAGAATAACTACATTGTTGAAACACCCATTGTTACATGTCTATATTAGAAAAATTTATTTCTCAAACAATGTCACCATCGGGATACAATCGGGTAACAACGGGTGTTTCAACAATGTAGCAACAGAAGCTATTCTTTAAAGTTATTAAATAGTAGTACGCACTATACCGTATTAAAATTCACAGTTGTAGGTTTTGTTCCAATTTTTGAAAATCAAGTTTTCAACAGATCTGGACGTTTTGAACTGATTGGGGTCGGACTTGCGGCATTCGAAAGAGTTTGTTGAGACTTACATCTGATTTGATTTTGGAGTCAATCGGTCAACTAGTTCAAAAATTATTCAAAGAATAAAAATTAACGAAACATTTATTTACGTTTTTGTCACATAATGCCTATTTGACCGGTTAGTTTAAAAAAATGTTACTTCTGCATCCGTAGATGCGGATGTAGAAATAATAAGCATAAAATATTTTCAACAATAAAACTGACTTTTGATTTGAATTTTCGTGAAATTATGTAAAAGAGGTGGTAATTTTTATTAAGAAAGTCATTATTTTTATTAGGTACTTAATAATCAAATTTTGAAATTGATAAAGTATATTTATTTGAAAAATAATAACATTGCAGCCTCTTCAGGATTAAAGTGATTTTACAGAGGTTCATAATATATTAATCCCTATTGGCTAAGTAATTCAAGAACTCAAGCACGTGTCAAGTGCATGGCTCGCCTGTGATAATCTTGTCATGACTTGCATCACATTCGCTAAAGCTCCGCAATGACTGTTGCGAATGCGGATGCAGATGTCAAAAACGACATGAACGCTCCGCGGTTGCGATTAAAGACGTCTGCAACAGTCCTACTCTATAATACATTTATATTTTTTTACCTGCTAATACATGACGTTGTGAATATTTTTGATAAATATCTCAGGAACCACTGAACCGATTTGCCTCAAAATCTAATGAGATCTAAACTAAATGCAGACAGATACAATGCTGTTTAAGCCTATATGTTATTTTGTCTTTAAAATATCAAAGAAAATTTTCACAACGTACACATCATCAGTCAGAAAATGTTCTAAAATGATTCTTAGGATATTAAAACGTGTTTATATAGGTATTAATATCCCGAAAAATCGAACGGAATTTTTTATTTTACTACCATAGTTAGTAGCGGCGGAAGATAAAAAATGTGTCTTGTGTTATTTCGCGCTTACAATCAAATCCTCAACACGAATTTAAGTTTATTGCCTTCTGGCGTAAACCAAGCTGTATGGTTATGTATATATTTTAGGAATTTTCTATCTGTTCACGATCAAGGATATCAACTTTGATATAATAATAAAAATTTAATAGATATGTTTTGTGATATGACGAACAAAATACTGAAAATAGTTTATTTTAAAAAACGAAGCGATTTGTTTGTTGTTAGAATGTTAGCATTTCCGAATTTAAAGATTTGGGGGACTCGAGACGACGAGGATTTGGAGGCCTTGAAAGTATAAAATATCACTCGGTGTGGTTTTTCCATTAGTTTTTATTAAAGAAAATGTTAAACTTGTCGGATATTATATATGCTTGTACGTATGGCGTTCATTATTTTATAATTTGCCTTATTAGGATTATTCTATGACGAATGATCTTAGATTACGTGGGTTTGTCCGGGCGACTCGACATAAAATACAATACAGGGATACTAAAAGTGTGAAATAATAAATTGAAATGACTTCGGAAGAGGATGAAATAGATTTCTTCTTCGTTTTACAATCACATTTCTGTCTACATTCGATTTGATCAGTGGTTCCCAAACTTTTTTTGAACCGGGGACCACAATGAAATTTTATTCAAAACATTCAACATGTTCATTCAATTTATTCAATGTGATTTTTGAGCTTGAATTTCCTTCACAAGCTGTGTAATCTTGGAGCCAATATTATTGCGCTAAGCTACACGCATATAATCCACTTACTTTCAATCGATTCCGGGACTGTGCTCCAAAAAACGAATAAATAAACGTTTGAGACCTCTTTAAAATTAATAAATTGTTCAAGTGTCTTGCGAATCATATCTTAGTTCCCGCAAATCACCGGCTGGAAACCACTGGATTAAATAGATTGTAGATTATAACTCGGCGCAGTAGGCAGCTGCGGTCAATGGTCATTAGCGTCTGCCATTCAATTAGAAGTCGGCGGAAATTAACCACTATGACTATATTTTTAATTAAATGTTGGTAAAACTGAGATTGCAAACCGTGTAGGTAAAAACTCTTTTATCCCTTTTGGAAGTTTCCAAACAGAAGACTATAAGTTTGTTTCAAGTAGCCAGCAAACGGTAACGAAACCGTCACCCGCATGCGCAGTAGTTAAAACGAAACTGTTGTATCGGTTTTGAAACGCGTTTTAACTATCTGCACATGACGTTCGAAACCGTTTGCTGGCTGCTTGGAACGAACCATTATGAGTTCAAGCGTCGGATACGTCATAAGATAACCCAACCGGACCTTTTTTCGCCGATTCGTCTAATAAAGACAAACAAAATTCAGTGTTTGCTTGACAAATTCATGGCAACTTCCGGTCCTGTTTTTCATGAGTACCTAACGTGACGTGATATAACAGCTCGAAATTGTACATGCCCTTTTCCTATAAAAGTTGTCCGTTTCCGATCTGTCTGCCGGAAGTCGAATTTTTTGAATTCCATTTTTGGTGCCCGCATTGAATATTACAGTTCACTAAAGGGCGTATTCACGATATTTTACGCATGTTTCTGGACGTTTTTAAAAAGATTGGACATATTTTCAAGTAAATATTTCGTTTCCACGATTTTTCTTCATATTTTTTCGACAAAATTTATTGTTCACTATGATCCGATTTTTTTCTTGGGTGCTTATTCTTGGTTGTTAAAATTTTCATCATGTTAAAAATAGAACAAGTAAATATTGAACATACATTTTGTCAAATAAAACATTGTTTCAATTCAATCACGTGCGAAATTGCATAATAATAAATAATAATACTGTGTAAATAAAAAGTTACGAGATAATTTTTTCAATCAGGTAAAATTAATCAAACAAAGGCGCCACACCCTGCGTTACCCTTACGGCCGTAGGGCAAAACGGTTTCACATTTTACTGAGGTCAGGAATATTATAACAGACCTAAAACATAAGACGATAAATAAGTAGGTAATATTGTTCAAAAAAAATATTATCTTACATTTTTCCTAAAGCTGTACGATAGCGTTATAAGTATAATATTCTTAAAATCTGCTAATAATATTAGTAAGTTTTTTTATTTTCACTGACAATAATCCGTAAGATTATTTTTCCTAGGATTAATATAATATTCCTGCATATTTATTACTACACCGACGATGGTTGATGGTGTAAACCAGAGGTTCCCAAACTTTTTTGTCTCGTAGACCACTTGCCATGTTTTTCAGTTTTGGGTAGACCCCGTTAAACGAATCAAATTAAAATTTACTTTCTGTATAACATAAAATAACTAAGCAAAAAATAAATGCTTTTAGTATGAGGGATGAACCTGATGCTTAAATAATAAATTTTCAACATTGGGCATCAATTTAGTTAGATTTAATCTTAAATCTCTTTGGTTAACGATGTCCAGTTTGTTTCTTTTTTTGTTAGGAGATTGACTATCGTTGACCCCCATTTTCATTTCATCGACCCCCAATTGTTTTTCCCCGCTGACATAGACCCCTTGCAAGTTGTCGTCGACCCCTGGGGGTCGATATAGACCACTTTGGGAATCACTGGTGTAAACAAAGGCCAAAAAATTTTATATGGAAAAAAATATTCCTGCGACATATACATTTTTCAAAATGAAATATCTGCCGTCAATTATTATGGCTTCAATGAATCAGGTATAAATATATGCATTCCATATTAATTGACATATTTTGTCACTACTGGACTCTCGTTGACCGTGAGATGGTAATTTATTTAATTTGTTTTTACATTAATAATTTAATTGAAAGAAATAACGGAATAATTCTTCAAACGTCGTGAATATTGTTTACATTATATAAATTGCATATACATCGTGTCCACGTGAAAACTTTCCACGCAATACACATTTCGTTTTTTTTTGCCTTTGGAGTTTGAAATTGGAATATGCATGGACGCTCAACACCTGAGATTCGTCGTCGTCTATTAGAAACTTTGAAGGGTTGAGTAATCGAGAAAGCAACACAACCTGGCTTATGTGTAGAAACGTTCCGCCGTTCCAAACTGCACCCTTACAACACGTTTGTTGTTTGAAGTATATTTTTAACTTTCCCTATATTGAAAATTTACACAAAAAAGAAAGTTATTACATTTTCGAAACTCTAGTTTTCATCAGATATCGACGTTTCTAGGAAGCTATTCTGACTATTTTTGGATGGACGTCCGATTTTTTTTGTCGTTCCATTGTGGTCTGTAGACCTTTGCTATTGGTTGATCGAACTGTATCGGCATTGTTTTTAGAATATTAATTTTTTGTTTCAGAGTTGTAATTCTTTTGAGATATGGTTTTTGTTTTATTTGTTTTTTTTTTTATCAATTTGGTATGTAGTTCTTGATCTGCTTTCCGGCTCGCCGGTTTGCCCGGGTGGTCGCCCTGTACGTGTTACTATCAAACGAAAAAGGACTATACTACCCGCGTGGATAGTGGTTAAAATTTACAGGCGGAGAGTCTCGAACTTCCAGTCCGAGCTATTTTTTGTGATCAATTTGTTATTCGTCCTTTATGCTGGGCTGTAGCATTCTACCAGACTGGGAATAATATAGGGGATGCACAAAAGATCTTCTAGGTCGCAGTGTTTGTGAGATATCAAATGTCTTATCACCCCAAATAAATCTAATCTAATCTAATGCTGGGTTGCAGAAAGGGTTGTCAAAAAATTTGATTTGACAATGGCCTTAAATTTATTGTGATCATATAATTACAGTTCAGGAACAGTCTAATGTCATATGCAAACTTCCTGTCATCTAGAACATTAGATTGTACTCACACAAAAACAAATGATTGTTCTACATAGAAAAAGGCTACTTTTCAAGTTAAATTTTGATCAAAATACGTAGAATAACGTTGTTTCGCAGTGCCAACTGCTAAAAACGATGCCAAATGCATGTATATACACAGTATAAATATCGTTTCAATCGATCAATTATTTTTCGAGCAGGATCGATTTACAACTCTGCTATGCTCTTTATATGGAGAAATAGTAAATACGTATGTTCAAAATCTAAAGTCATTGTCAAATCAGATTTTTTGACAATTCTTTCTGCAACCCAGCACTTGTTTAGATGGTCAATTCCTTTTTTAATTAATTATATTTATTACAATGAATTTTGTTACGGGTCGTTGAGTAGAATTGAGATATTCGTCGGACTCCTGATGAGTGCAGTATAATACCCCCTATTCTTAGGCTAGGTTTATATGAGAGGCGTTCAACGCGCGTTAGGCTAACGCGCGTTGAACGCCTCTCATATAAACCTAGCCTTAAGCTTAAGCCATATCCGCAACCTAGCGCCGCGGAGCTAGCTAGCCGGATGTTACGTCACATAATAGTGTACATATTATACTCTTTTAGTGCTACTCGAACTGTTAACGGAGAAGAAACAGATTTTTTAACTAAAATCTCGAGTGCACTGTTTGGATGACGCGTTTAGTCAAAGCGTTGCACATGAGCAGATAATTATTGTTTCGTTAATTTCAGCAAATTTTTTTTGTTAAAATAACAAAACTTATTTAATTAATGTGTTGTGCATCGATATTTGAATTGTATTATTTATATGATCTACTTTTAATTTGATGACAGAGCGACTTTGTTTTTACAAAAGTGTTGACATTTTTGATGCAATAATGTCTGTAGATTCAGGGGTGTAGTATGAAATTGTATAGAATATGCAAAAGCCTGCAAAAAATACATGCCACCTTTCAGTGTTATTCTATTGAAAGTATTATTTACAATTATATTATTGACCATACTGTTTTACACGTCAATCCTTGTCGAGCCACCTAGAGATTTTGCGTGATATTTCAACGGTTTGTTGTGACAAAAAAAGACGTGATATCACCGGGATAGTCTGTCATACCTGTAATATTCTAAATGTTTATACATATAACGGACATTGGAGAGTATTCAACACACCGTAGTGCGCAGTTTTCAATTCGTTATAACTTTTAGGTACTTAGTCTCGTCTTAAAATATTCCGTTTTAAAATTTACAACAGTTTTCCTGCACAACTAAAAACTGTTGCTCTCTAAAGTAGAACTAAAGCCTTTACTGATTAAAGTTTGTTTATATACAATTAATGAGTTTTATTTATAAAACTAATTAATTGCTTTTTTAATTAAATTAATACTTCTATACTAACGAATCCTGTTCATAGCTGTATTGAAAAATAAAATTAAACCTCCTTCAAAGAAGGCCACTAAAAAGCATGAAATAATAAAGTTTTGAGGTCGGCGCCAATTTAATGAAGTACGTAGGCACATAAACATTTTTAATAATGAATATTTCATGTTTTTTAGTGCTCTTTTTTGAAGGAAGTTAATTATTTTTTCAAATTTTTGTAAGGAAACGGGTAAACCGTGGAAAATACCCAGCCAGTGACGTAACTATAACGTTTGAGGCCCGTGGCAAATTCATCGGGTGGGGCCCTCCTTCAATGTTTAAGAAACTCAACCAACGTTATACATTTTTTTTGTTTAATTTTAGTATGTACTTTATGAGGTAACTTAAATTAATTGAATACAAAACTAGTAAGTTTTGCTTTATGTTGGGGCCAGCGTTACCAGTTTTTTTTTGCCAAGTCGGGATTTTGGAACTCTTTGAGTGAAAACAGCGGGATTCTTTCGTCGAAAGCGGGACATAGTAAAAAAACGTATATAATCAGAAGTTTTCAAATACCTATTTATCTTTTTATTTGAATTAAAATTACGTTTACGTGACAATAGATAGCAAAAATAGCCATAGAAAATGTATTTTAATAAAAATATAATATTTTAAATCAGATTTACCCTATCGTTAAATAGCCGAGTCTTATTCGTCTTCAGAATAAAAAAAAAAAAAAAAAACAGATATCAAAATCAAAAAAGTTTTATTCATTAGACAATTAGACAAATATGGCGTTTCAAACAATAGCTGTGGACTGTGGAGTGAGTGTTACAAATTGCAACTTACAATAAGAGAATAATTATTTATAAGAATTACTTATTCATGATATTTCTGTGAAGATTTAACTTCTTTTAAAGTTATCCCCGAGTTATCCCCGAAAAGCGGGACTGAGCCTGTCCCGCGTGGGACATTTAATTTTGTTTTAAAAATCGGGACGTCCCGCCAAAATCGGGACGTCTGGCAACGCTGGTTGGGGCCCTCCTATGCTCATGGACTTATCGGACCGGGTTCCCTGGCATTTTGCCCGGCCTGCCACCCAATTGTTACGTCACTGTGTCCAGCACACAGGGCTCGGCGAGAGACATTATGAATAGTTCATATGACGGTTTGTTATACAAATCCCATTTATCAATAAATCGATAATGACCGCGACGGCAGCGGTTGGCCATCGCACCCGACGACATTGGCAACGCGCGTTACTCGTTAGTTAACTATCTAGTTCAGTCTACATAACTTCACGTAGGTTGTAGTACGCCGGACCAATGTCAATGACGGAGCGTAAACGCATTGCACGCGCGCCCTTTCACGTTCTTATTGTACCGGAAAACAACTAACTAAACGAGCATCGCGCGCAGATCCGTACTGGGGACGTTGCAGACGTCCGCAACAGTTGTGCAAACGTTATGCAAGTTATGACAAGATTATTAAAGGCGGACCCGGCAAGTTCCTTAACTATACTTGGTCAATAAGGACTATATTATGAACCTTTGCGAAATCGCCTTAAGGACGTAGTCTGGTATTCGGGTTTTGAAAAAACGAATTTATTTTTTTTACATTTTTAGTACCTAAGTATAATATATTGAGAAAATACTGTAAAAATTTTAGACCGAAATATTAAATATTTACAAAGCTATAGCATATAGTCGAGAGCAGCAACGGTCTTACGGTAAGACTCTTACCTGCTCTTACCTCTCAATTGTTATCACGTTACCCTTATACTCTCGCAGAGTAGAGCAAACAAATTAGCAGAAAACGGTGCCTTTTAAGAAACGGAAGGTTTACTGTATACCAGGCATAGCTGATTAGTGTAAATATTCATTTTTATTTTTTTGTAAGAAATCTGAAATTAAAACTTTAAACGCGTTTTTCTCAAAACTACGTTTTTCTAAGCGGCGCGGGTGATTGAAACAATTGTATACAACCGATTGCTTTCAAGTTTCAGTTTTGCACAGGGTATTCTACACAACAATAGCTCCGTCCGGTACTAGAATTACTTAATTATAAAAATTATTTCTATTTTTTTAACCGATTTTCAACGAAAAAATCACGATTTTCTCGTTGTTTTTTTTTTCTAAAACCCGCCATTTTGTTATTTATCAATAAAAATGTTTATTTCTAGTACGGGATAGAGCCACAAGCCTACGAAACAATAACCAATTTAATTTTTATAATTCAGTTGACTCCAAGTGTCGTTATCACCCGCGCAGCCGCGCTACCCACCTACCTCCATTTAAAGTTGTCTACTTTAGGTTAAAAAAATAATTATAAAATGGCGTAAAATTAAGCAAAAAAAAATTTATTTTCTTAGTTTACGATGTTAGTAAAAACATGTAACAAAATTGAAAACATCGTACATTATTTTGATATTAAAAAAAAATTCTGAAATAACGGTTGAAAACGAGCCTGAACATAGGACTACGTCCTTAATCCTGAAAAGACTGCAGTGTTATTAATCTTCGAATATACGTTACCAATTCTAAAATTTGATTATTAACTAATGAAAATAATGACTTTCTTAATAAAAATAATAATAAATTACAATCTCTCTTAAATTTATTATTTTCCAACCATTCTTCCACATTCGCATCTGCAGATGCTAACGTCAAAAAATCCACATCTGCAATAAATGTCCGTAACACACCTAATCCGTACCTGCACCGTATTTTACTTTCCAGTTAGCGGTTTGAGTACACCCAAGGTAAACAATAGGGTCGTCCCACATGTCAAAATTTGACAATTTATTTTGAACAGTGCATAATTGTTTCTCGTACATAAATAATGTACCTAAAGCAATATTTTTGTTCTTATATCCTTCCTCTGAATTGCAAACAAAACTTAGTAAAATATATATGTTACGGTTAATACAAGAAAGTAGTTAATTCGCGAATTAACCGGCTAATACCCGAATTAACCAATCCTTGACGTTTGTTAATTCGGGTATTAGCCGGTTAATTCGCGAATAAACTACTTTCTTGTAATAGCCGTAACATATATATTTATTTAGTACTCGCTGCTCCCCGCGGCTCCACGCGCGATTGATATGAAACATGGTAACGATAACTGCAGTATAGTGGAGTACATATAAATAAAAGTTGCCTAAATTGCTCCTTATAACATCAGCTATCTGCCAGTGAAAGTCTCGTCAAAATCGGCTCAGTCCTTTCGGAGATTAGCCGGAACAAACAGACAGACAGACAACAATTTTATTTATTTTTTTTTTTGTTTAAGTACCGTATATACTTTCATATGCATTTGGCAAAAAGCTGTTATTTTGACATTTCAAACAGGCACTTTAATTTTATTTATTCGAATAAATAAACCACCGTGATGGCGTAGTCACACGTCTTAATCTATAGAAAGAGATGTACTTATATAAATTATCTTTCTTGTGATCCGCTTTCAATTTGAAAGATCAGTGGTCGTAATTCAGAACCGGATTTACTGTGTAGGCGTTATAGGCGGCGCCTATAGGCCCCCCAAATCTTAGGGCCCCACCAAATTGAAAAAATGGAGAAAAAAATAGTATAAATAAATTAATAATTTTTCATATTATTTCAAAAGTTCATTTTCAAATGCTATTCTTATTTCAATTGATTTTCGTCCCCTTACATAGGCGATAGCCCCCCCCCCCCCAGGGTCCCGCCTACGGGCCCCTTCGCTTCTTAATCCGGCTCTGGGTCGTATAATACAGTAGATTTAGTATTACAGGCGGTTTAAAATTCTATTGAAAATACACACTTTTGGGAATGTTTCTCCATCACAAAATAAACAAAGATGTATTTAGAAAAACAATTTTTCAAAATCAGCCATGCTAATTTCAAACTACAATGTTTATGTATGTCTATGACTTCCTTATTGAGGTATTGAGGCATAAATATATTTTTTAACAAAGCAACGTTTATAGTAATTGTTCAAAATGTCTCTGCTTTGTTGAATGCAACATTACTTTGAGACATGTGTTTTATGTGAGCTTTTTTGCTTATTTTGTGGTGGAGAGGCCACATTTTACAATGGTGTCGTGCAATTTTGAACCACCTGTGTATCCTGATATTATCGAGTCACATTGTATGTAATAATGAAGCATGAGTACAAAATGAAGGTCACTTTCAGAGGTGAAAAAAGAATTTCACCTTCGAGTTAATTTAAATTTTATATTTAATAAATTTATAAATTATGTTTTTTTGTTTATTAAATGTGACAAAACGACCTTTGTAATTCATTTCTTCTTTTTTATTTATTCAGAAAAAAAATTAAACAAGTAGTATTCTTGGTAAACTCGTAAAATACTTCTCACTTCAATATTAATTGCGTTTCACGTAGCAGAATATACAGTGAGTAATGTCTAAAAAAAAATATTATTTGCTTTTCACAGTGATCTTGTTTTCCTTCGGTTTAAGTGGAACTCTGAGTAGCCGAGCCAGTTTTAACAGAGTTAGCGGTTTATCGAGATAGCACATTTACAGAGCTGGGCAGTGCAAGAATGCTTTAAGCACATTGTAAAACACATTCTCTATGCTTACACAGCGGCGTATTTACCCAAGGACCATGCCCGGGGCGGCAAGCTGCGAGAGGTGGCCCACATCAACACACTGCTGAATTTTTTTCATAATTGAAAGATTTTTGATTTTTTTTTTTCGTTAATTTGTGGGGCGGTCGGCGGAGAACCTTACAGGTTCAGGGCGCCAAATCTTAAAATACGCCACTGTGCTTACAGCTTAAAGCGCTTGTTAAAAGACTTGCAACTTATTAAGGACGTAAAAGAATTCTTTAAAATGTTACATAAGTGGTCGTAATGTTCGTATCTATACTAATATATAAAGCTGAAAAGTTTGTTTGTTTGTTTGTTTGAACGCGCTAATCTCAGGAACTACTTGTTCAAATTGAATAAAAAAATTTTGTTGGATAGCCCATTTATCGAGGAAGGCTATAGGCTATATAATATCACGCTACGACCAATAAGAGCGGAGCATCAATGAAAAATGTTGCAAAATGTATCTCAAAAATAAGCTTCTATTTAGATGAAATGCCGTAATTAAATATACCAATATTAGCGTTGGACGTTCCGAAGCCCGGCTGGCTCAGTCGGTAGAGTACGTGACTCTTAATATCAGGGTCGTGGGTTCAAGCCCCACGTTGGGCGAATATATTTTTATTTTTTTTTTATTTTCTACATTACTTTCTTACATTTAAATTTATTTTAATTTTATTTACGACTAATTAAAATTAAATAAATCTAATTTATAGCGCACTTGAAAACTGTAACAAATATAAGTACCTATATAAAAATAATTTTCCTACAGTGTTTTCAATTAAATATTTATTATATTTTATTAATTCCAGTAATTATTGATTTAAAAGAAAATTATCTATAGGTACTTATAAAAAGTATAATTAATCATGAAATTTGGACACAAAATTAATCTCGGTAAACTAAGATGAATGTGCGTATTCATGTCCCTCCCTTCCCCATTCGTTCTTTTGCATCCGGGTGAAACCGGGCGGGACCGCTAATATACGAGTACTATAAAAGCCAGGTATAGAACATTAAGCTAAGCTGGTGACATGGAACAGCCCTTGCCTCGTAACCTAAAGGTCGTATGTGCGGTCCCTGTCGTCGGGGACATTATTATTTTTTTCCAATTATACCATATTTCACCTATATTCATGTTATTTTTACTTACTTTTTAAAATTGACAATATTTTTTACATAATATAGTAACGCATTTTTAATGCAATTCAACACCCGATTTTTAATATCACGACACCCGGGAACAACCCGACGTAAAGACTTCGGTTATTTAACGTTTTGTATCAGGTTATATGTTATGGGAACAAATATATTTCTATTCTATTTCTATAATGTACAATTCTCGCTATCTCTCATCACAATGCATACATACTTATGACAGATCTCTATCGACAGCTAAATTCGATCGGTCTAAAATCTAATCCATAGAGATTATATCACTATGGTCTAAACCTGGCCTGGGCAAATGGCGACCCGCGGGCCGGATCCGGCTCGCAGCGCAATGTTGTCCGGCCCGCGAAGCATTTTATAAATATGAAAAATAGTAAAATGCGGAAATAGAATGTGGGGACGTCTGCAAATTTTTGGCCCGCGGTGTAATTTTCATCAGCCATACGGCCCGCGGATCAAATTTTCATCAGCTATGTGGCCCGGCGATCAAAAGATTTGCCCGCCCCTGGTCTAAACAAAGATATTGACAATGTACCTAACGAACGTGTTGCAACATAATAATATTATACTGTGAAAACTGGCTATAGAACATTAAGCTAAGCTGGCAACAAGGTACAGCCTTTGCCTCTTGTCTTGTAACCTAAATGTCGTAAGTTCAATCTCTTCGGTCGGTACCATTATTATTTTTGTTTTTTTTTTTTTACAATTATTCCAGTTTTACTTCTGTAGTGTGAAGTGTAATATACACAAACTCATTACAAAATCCAAAAATTCCGCAAAAGAAACGAAATTAAAAAATTACGTCCCGCGACAATTTTTAACTGTATTTAAAAAAAAATGATTTTAAATCACAGAAGTCATCTCAAGCTTTAAATAATATTTTTTTCTTTGTTATCTTTGTTGCAGATCCCCGTGTAAACGGATGGGCGATGATGTCCAGTCCACTTCCAACGCTTAGCATCTGCCTATTCTACGCTTATTTTTCAAAGGTACTGGGACCCCGAATAATGGAGAATAGGAAACCATTCGATTTACGTAACGTCCTTATCGTATATAATTTTTTCCAAACTGTGTTCAGCGCTTGGATATTTTACGAGGTATGTATATTTTTTTATTAGGACTGTCAAGTTAGTCAACATCAAGAAATTGACCATCTTGACAATCTTTTGTTAATGTTAACTTGGTTAATATTTAAATCTCCACGCAGGTTTCGTTATAGGCACCTTACAATATTACTGTCAATATTCAAAAATACTGCCAGTATTATTGAATGTGTAAAGTCAAATCGATCGTCAATACAGGTATTGACGACCATTATTGATGCAAATCCGGTTTTTTTGATATTCTCGAATCAATACTGGAGAGTGGATGGGATACTGTCAATAGTATTGACCATGTACGTTGCGCTTCAATATTCCATCAGTACCCGTTTGATTTGCGCCAGTACAGACGTAACAATGGAGGATAGCCCATTGAAGCTGGTGCCATTACAGCTAAAAACTTCATGTCTTCAAAGTTTCTACCAGTTGCTATACCTATATCTTAGAGTTAAAGCTAGTCGTTCATTCACTGGTAAACAGATCTACATAGTATTTTCCCTTCTTAAGAAAGGGGTAACTATTTGTAGTAATTTATTAAATGTTTCCTCATTCATCCGGAAGTAGTTTTTAAAATCATCCATTTCTGTAGTACTAATTTCTTTTAACAAGACGACCTGTGAATACTTATCAAGTTTTTTTAGTCATTCTTTCATCCACAAACGTCGATTAACACGATGTTTACTTGCCAGTGCTAAAATTATGGCTAGACAGGCATTCTTATGTGAATCCATTTTCGGAAGAAACCAAAAAATACTGTATATACACTGATGGTTCAACTAGTACTGAAGCAATATATTGACAGTAATACAGTGGCGGATTTACCAGCAGGCTGAGTAGGCTGAAGCCTAGGGCGGCAAATTTTAAGGGGCGGCAGATTTAGTTTATAAGTTTTTTATTTCGATTTACAAAATTAAACAAAAAATTATTATCCACACAAAATACGAATTTCGAAAATTGAAGAGAAATCAAAATATTTAACAAAAATCGAAATATAGTCCTATATACAGTGCTAAATACTAAATATTTCAACATCTCTACATGAACAATTGCTAAGCGCTTTGTAAAATATCCTTTAATGATCATGAATTTTTAGAATATCGCAATAGCGATTCGATAAAAAAATTAAAAACAAAAAACACGGTTTTTTCAATATTTCTTTAAATCTTTAAGGTTATGTGAAAAAGTTATATTCATAAAAGTTGTAGATCCTTTTAATACCTACAACATTGCCATACAACATTTTTCGATTGGGGGTCAACTTTCGCCGGAAATAACGAAAAACCGCGTTTGACCCCTAAAATGCACCCCCCACAGCCCTCCGGCCTTTTACGCATTTGAATTTTTGGTTTCTGTATTTCTGACGGCAGTTTCTTCCCTTCCTCATCATTCGTTTTCTGTTATTAATTTTGTCCTTGTCAAAAGCTAACTTCACTGGTCTGTTAACTGATAAACAAATTAAAAAAACATTGTTTCAGCAGGATTTTCGCAGACAACCTTAGCGATCTTTCTTAATTATGGTCTTAACTATCATCTCTAATTTTTTCGTTCGTCCACCTTATGACGACACATTTTCTGCAGCCGTCTCTTGGACTATTAATTCTCAATGATACTAACCATACGAGAAAAGTTGGAACACAAATCATAAAGTTGGAATTTCATTGATAAAAAATGTAATTGATATGATTGTGGACTAAGGTATCAAAATTCAGAGGCGGCAAAAATTGAATAGCCTACAGGCGGCAAATCTGTAAATCCGCCACTGCAGTAATATTGATTGTGTAAGGTGCGCTCTGATAAAACAAGAATCGATTTGAAATAATCGAGTACTGACAAAACGTTTGACAATAATATTGATCGTGTAAGGTGCCTATTACATGAGATTATCAATATCAAGGCCATCTTCTTGATGATACCAACTTCGTTAACGTTGTCTGATTTTAATGTGCCTGTGTTCCGTATGTTAGATTTACTGATGATGTCGTTCTTTTTTTTCAGTATCTGCAAAGCGGTTGGTGGGGAAGCTACAGTTTCAGGTGTCAACCAGTAGACTATTCAAACAGTCCGATGGCTTTAAGGGTGCGATATTTATTTTTACAGTTAAATTTTTTTTTCCTTGTAACGGCCCCTCCTCATTATCACCACTTAAAAGCAAAATATATTTTTATAAACATACAGCTGCCTTTTTTATACTCAAAAAACCTAATTCTAAAAGAATCTCAAGGAGAGATATAGAAAAGTGTAAAAAAAATGGTAACGTTTGCTTTCGCGTCTGGCGGTGATGTTGAATTTACGTGTATTTCTCACATTTTCTTTTAAAAGTCGCAATTGAGTTTTAACGATACCACGGCGTTAAATTGAATTGATACAGTTTGTTAAGTATGTGTAAATAAACTTTAGCAAATATATTTTCATTTACATTTGATTACAATTGAAAGAAAAACATTGTTACAATACGATAACAATGCTAACCATTTATACAATCAAAGCAAAGAAGCATTTATTTGAAATGCCACTTTGAAAATAAAAGTTCAGTCATTGTTTATTAACGAATTAATAAAAAAAAATCATTTATATGCACGCACATAAATGAAGCAATTGTTTTCAGTTTTATGTATGGGCATTAATTGCAAGTTTTTTAATGTTTTTACATAGTTTCAAAATGATACCATATGTAAATTTCTGTAATTAAAAATTTTAATTTTGCAAAAATGAATACAAAAGTCACCTTTGGGCGTTAGAAATACCTACTAGGCATTAATTGCAAGTTTTTTAATGTTTTTATATAGTTTCAAAAGGAAACCATATGTAAATTTCTGTAATTAAAAATTTTAATTTTGCAAAAATGAATACCAAAGTCACCTTTGGGCGCCAGAAATACCTACTAGATCATTAGATGTTAATTTTACACGTAATGCATCAGTTAATTAATTTTTCAGTACGTACAAGAATATTTTTTCAACTCAGAAATAAAGATGTTCTTTTGTTTGTATTTTAGATGGCGAATACGTGTTGGTGGTACTACTTCTCTAAGTTCACAGAATTTTTCGACACACTTTTCTTCATTTTAAGGAAGAAAAACAATCACGTGTCAACGCTTCATGTCATCCATCATGGATGCATGCCGTTTTCTGTTTGGATGGGCATGAAATTTGCTCCGGGTAAGTTGTCGGTTATTTTAGGAAAGACAACAACTTCCTTCGAAACAATCAATCTCGTAAATACTTTCCGCCGCCTCTGGACCTCTACCTTAAAGAAAGTTATTGTATAAATAGGTTCATTTGTTCTGTTTTTATTGTTTTTTAAAATAATTTTATGAAGATAAAAAATAAGAGGTAAATTGTTTCAGATCTATATTTTGTAGTGTCGTACCGTAAAATTCGACACTGGAACGTTTGCAAACTTGTCATCCCTGTAATAAAGACGCCCGAATTCCAACGAATCATAAATAAATTAAGAACCATAATTTCTAAAAATTTCGCGTTTATTTTTCACCTTCCTCAAACTTCTGAATCAAAATGATATGTACATGTTAACAAGCTGGAATTCAGTTTTATTTTGTTCTGCGTATGGATTCATGGAATACGTAATTTACTGGCGATCAGATTCTTGTGCTTTCTTTCGACTCTAGGGGATTGACTTCATCATAGTTTAGTTGTTACAAGGACGAAAAAAATAATAATAGAAAGCATTATTTGCGTCCTATCACTGTCACATTTAGTTGAATATTTTTCGATTAATGGAAAACTAGCCAACGAAAAGATCAGTTTCTTTCCATTTCTGCAAGAAAACATGCGCAATCGTGTGATTAATTTGACGTGAAATCGCTCTTCTCCAACTTAGAATTTAGATAGATGTCGATTGATCTGTAAGTTTTAACGTATTTTTTATTAAGTAATTTATTTTGTTTCAGGCGGTCATAGTACCTTCTTTGCTTTGCTCAACACCTTTGTTCATATTGTCATGTATTTCTACTACATGGTTGCAGCTATGGGACCCAGGTATCAGAAGTATATTTGGTGGAAGAAATATCTTACTACATTCCAAATGGTGAGTAGTACCTATGACGTGCAATGCTTGCTATCAGCTACTAGCAATTCTTTGATTTTCATATCTGTGTATTAATTGAGGTCTCTCCAAAGTAATTTGGAAAATTTATTGAATACGCACTTTGAAACAATTGAATGAAAACAGTTAAATTTTAAACATTTTGCTGTAACCCAACTAGAAGAACATTTTAAGGAAGAATCAAATGGTTTTAGCAAATATATCGTATATGTTTGTTGTTACACTCTTGTATAAAATAATCTTGTTGAAATGCCATTTCAATTTGCTTAGCGATCGATTATTTACATTTTAAAAATAGATACATGCAGCACATTATAAAGGTGTAACTGTTTTCTTCCAGGTGCAATTCGTAGCAATAATGGTGCATCAGTTCCAATTACTATTTACTGAATGCAATTATCCAAAAGGTTTCATGGTATGGATTGGTCTGCATGGAGTTTTATTCCTGTTCCTCTTCTCAGATTTCTACAAAGTTAAATATACATCATCCAGAGGCAAAAGGCGAACCAATGACGGTGCATGCATGGTGAGTAATTTGTTATTTAGTGCAAGAATGATCGTAAAATACTTCATTTTTTCTGTTTGTTGCCGTCATCTTCAATAAATATGCTATCCTTTTAATACGTATTCAGCTTGCACTGATCCAATTTTAAGACTCTGTGAAGAAGTATCAATGTCAGAAATGACACGATATTCCATAGTCGGTGTGTGAATAGTTGGACGCTCTGATTTTAAAAAATAAATGACAAAAAAAGTATTTTTCTAACACTCCAAAATAAAATTTATTTTTTTTTAGCCTGTGCTCGAAAGTGAAACTAGCCATAAATACAGCAATGGTACAAACGGCAAAATCACGAATGGTTCAGTGAATGGTAATAGTATATCAAATGGCTATGCATTGTCAGTCGAATATTCGAAATCATACAAAGAGTGTTATTCAAATGGTGTTAACAATGGTTATGTTAGTCAAACAGTTACAGAACGGAAAGTAAAATGAAATATATTTAAGTAGATAGGTTAGATTAATTTTTAGAGTTGTTGCCAGTGGAAATTATGCTCTTCAGTGTCCTAAATACAGAAATTTTGGAACTCGGGTAGATAATTATGTACCAGCTTTGTGAAAAAATATTTTAAATATTATACTAATCTACTAGAAATCCAAAAAAAAAATGTAAACCTGCCAAACATGGTAACTACGAAAAGATCAATGAAGATGTGTTAAAACTGTGAGAACAAATTGAAAAAAATTTCAGAGAATTTGTTGAAATTTTATAGAAAGTTGTTTACTTAGAAAAATGTCATTTGCTCACAATTTCAGAAACCACAATTTATTTATCAGCATATGAGGTTGTGTTTTAAATATTATTGTACTTGAAGTATTACCAACATCAGATCTGTGTTGTAATGATAGCAAGGTGTACTTGCTTCCCTCCGAGTTGTAGCTGATTAAAGCAAAAATGATGAATAATACTTAATTGACTATCGAACATTTAATTTCCTAAAAGTAGCTCATTTGGTTTACAATAGTGGTGAGCGTTGATTCAACAAACTAGTTAAATTATCTAAACGAATCATTAACCAGTAGATGATTCAGCTACTTCATCAATCAGTAACAAAACGCGAAGAACTCTTAACGAACGAAACAAAACTGATGAACTAACCGCAGCACTAGTTTAAGGACGCAACGATCCTGCCCAGCGTTTTTTGTAATTAATGTAAACGGGTTAACAAAATCGACAGATTTTTCAACTCGTTGTGGCACACGTGTTTGGTTTTGTTTCATTGATCCTAAGATCTTCAACAACCCACCACTAGCTTATAATGTAGCAGAATTCCTAACGTCAATGTTTTTGCTATATTATGTAGAGTTAGAAATACATAACCTTACATTTAATATGTTCAAAATGAATTTTAGATCCAAATCCAAAATGGCCGCTCAGCGAAACTTGTTTTAGTAGGTTAAATAGCGCTAGAACTGCTAGAATAAGCAAGACGCGTTTGATAGTTAATTATTGAAAATGTAGCTATGAATATTTAAAGCTAATTAAATCCATATTGTTTTGATTTTGACCATTTACAATAGTTGTCCTCGACCTTTTTGTTACGACTGCAGTTTTGCGCAAACAATAGTAAAAAAATAATAATAATTTATAGGTACAAACACATTTTGCAATATAAATATGTATGTGGTCTGACATAAACTAAACCTATTTAACAATATTGAACCTTTTTCTAAGTAGTATAAACTTTTAAAATATGCAAAGATGTCTTATACCAGCTAATCAACTACAGATCTATAAAATATATATTTTTACTTTTATTAGAATATATTTTGTAGAAAATACAGTAGTCTTTTAAGATATTTTTAATGTAGAGCTATGTTTGGTATATAAGTTATAGGATATACTCGACATACGTCTAAATTAATTTTGCCTAATATTCATATCTCGAATTTCAGTTGATTAAATATTACGTTCAACTTCAGAACTTTCCATTATGGCACGAAATTTCAGTTTGTTGTGGACAAAAATAGTTAAGATGAATTTCAAGTATCCTATATAACTTAACAGTTACATATTAATGTACAGAAAATCTTTAAAGATGTATTAATTAAATAAATTATCGAGAATGAATGGTGAATGCTTTCTCTGGTGATAATCTCGTTACGTTGTTGATTTATTTTAATTAAAATAAATTTAGTTAATCTTTTTGTACATTTAAAGGAACATTATCAAAATTTTAATATTGTTATTTTTTGCACAAATTGTCATTATTCGTGTTATTAATTCGGTGTACTTAGTTTCAACTTTTTGCTATACAATCGCTGGCGTGTTGTATTGAGTGGATGCGCTTTTGTAAGGTCCACAAGGTGCGGGAAATTTTATTTCAGATATTTTTGCTGCTTAAGGTACGGCAAAGAGTTAATCTTGTAATAAAAAAGTCGCTGAAAATTCGCTTTTCTAAGTTAATTAAAAATAACTTATATTTTTAACCGACGAAAAACAAAAACGGAGGAGGTTCTCAAGTCGACGCGTATATTTTTTTTTTTTTTATGTATGACCACGCATAACTTTTTACAGAGTAGTCCGATTTTGATAAATATTTTTTTGTTTGAAAGGGTATACCCCGAAGTTGGTCCCATATAAATTTGGTAAAAAAATTCCAACCCTAAGGGTAGGAAAACAGGGGATGATTGATTGTTCACTCACTGATTGTAATGTATGACCACACATAACTTTTTACAGAGTAGTCCGATTTTGATAATTATTTTTTTATTGGATAGGGTATGCCTCGAGGTTGGTCTCATATAAATTTGGAAAAAAAATTCCTACCCTAAGGGTGGGAAAATAGGGGTGATTTATTGTTCACTCACAGATTTTCATGCTGAGTTGTGTATTACAATAATTATAAATTATATAGCCACAAAAAATTATAAAATAAAAACTTTTTAACAAAAAAATTAAACCGCCGAAAAACTGAAAAGCAAAAAATAATAAATCTTTTTTTTTTAACTAAGTTCTATTTAAGTAGTTGAACGTATGTGACAGTCTAGTATATCTAAGTAATTTTGAGTCGGCGTCAAACAATCAATGAACAAAGATCACTAAAAGAAATAACCAAATCAAATTAACAATGATACGTGAAATCTCTAGTGATAAACATTAACATTCTAAACATGCGCTCTCCACACGACCACTCGCAAAGACGTGTGCCCTCAGTGTGTGCCCGTTCGGGTTGCTCTGTCGCTGACATTAACTTCGTGAACTCTCAGAGATTTCCGGCGAAGAATTGTTGACGCCGACTCAAAATTACTTAGATATACTAGATTGTCACATACGTTCAACTACTTAAATAGAACTTAGTTAAAAAAAAAAGATTTATTATTTTTTGCTTTTCAGTTTTTCGGCGGTTTAATTTTTTTGTTAAAAAGTTTTTATTTTAAGCTTACGTTTTATATTGCATTTTACAAACGTAATATGAAAAGTAAAACTTTTAAATTGTGAATTCATATATTTAAGAGACAATTTAACTGTCGACTATTTATCCAATTTTAATATCCAGAATGAGTTAATCTCTAAAAATTTGTACACACGATATGAACGGACACCAGAAAGTCATATTTTTATAGATTTTTTTCAGGGTTTATCATGTTATCGACACTTCGGAACGTGAATGAACAAAACAAAGATAATGTATGCTCGTTCGTTCATATAGTGTTAAAAACAACTTTTGGAATTCTGTGATTTATTTGTGAAAAAAATGCAAACACTCACGCATTCGAAAGGATGTAACATACATTTTCAAAGTAAATTTTCAATAATCCAAAATTTTTATATGGAGTGAGAAAAAGGAGAAGACTGGTAATTTTTTTGCATGTAACCTTTCTGCATGTCTGATCTATTTGGATTCACTTCGTGCTAATTATTTTTTCGGATAATGTTTTTTTACAGTCATTATGCCCTTGTGGAAAATATTTTATTTTACACAAATGTTGTTAATTTCCGTTTTCTACTATATTTTTATTAATTTATTTTTTTATCGTATTTTTTGAAACGGTGGTTACTAAAATCAAATCATTTTGTGTACCCAGTTTTTTCTTTAAAACACGAACATACCAATTAATTCAGGGGCGGCTTAAAAACAAACAAAATAATCAACAAATGAGCAAGGGTAGCAAAATGTATAGAAAATATATAATTAATACAGCTGTGTGACATAAAATAAAATACAGGAATGTAATTATGAGTTTAATTGAAATTTTGACATTTTTCCACTATGGGTTGGTGCGAGCAAATTCGCTTCTTTGAAGATGCAATTTTAAGCCAGCCCTGAATCAACTACTTCTAGTTTTTAATGATTTTTATATTTCATTATTGTATTATTTTATTGTAAAATGTACAGACATTTGTATAATTTATTAAAGAAGTATTTAAATTATTTTATTAACTTTATTATGTTTTATATTTGAAATTTGTATGAAAATACTCTGAGTGAAAAATGGATAAATTATTATAATAATATTTTTTTAATGACTATCAGACACCTGATTTCCTCTTATTGACCGAAAATGTTGAAAAGCAGTGTGATGAGCACATTTTTTTCAAAATTATACTTCAACTGGACATTATTCAAAACAAAGGTGAATTAAAAAACGCTCTAAGTTTGTTTCATTGGTGGGTCAAATGCTGATGATATTTAAGTGCCTGGGCGTGGGGACCAGATCTTTGGAATAGAAAAGTTTTTTTTTACATTCAAATAGCGAAAAATATTTTTCTAATATTTAGAAATTAAAAATACCTTTCAAGAATGTAAGTAGTATAATATGTACATAATGGAATATGGAACTATTTTAATGTCGAAATCCTAAAATTTTTATGTAGGTATATGACATTTGTTTAAAAATTGTTATATATTATACTATTCATTTTTCACTTTCTATAGTTTATACAATTAAAACTTTTTACAGTTTTTGTACGGAACGATTTAAAAAATTTATAGCGCAAAAAGCTATTTTTTCTTACTTCTTTCCTAAAATAAAAAATATATTTCAAAAATGCAATTAATAGAATTTTATGAACATATGAAATTGTTTAAAAATAATTAGATACTTTTTAATTATTGAAGTAACGAACAAATAATTTTTTTTAAATAAGTTGCTTTGATGTAATGCGTACTTAATTTTTTAAGTAAGTTTTTCCAATTTCTAGTTACCTTTCCGTTTACAAATTGAACTATTTTATTATAACGCTTTTGTCTTCGTTTCCTGGCCAAATTGTACATAATTATCAAAATTGTGTATAAAAATGTTTCAGTGTTTTTCAATTGCCAAATAAATTTGTAATGATCGTAAAAACAATATAAATATCATATTTAGTATTTGACACTGTTTTATTTTATTGAGTTAAATTATATTAATTCTTTGTGGAAATCAAGTTTTAATGTATCTCGAATAATATACTTTGTGGTTCTTTTAAATAATGAGTAATTTAATTATGTGAGATGATTTTATTAAATAAATATTACGAAGTTTAAATTATTTAAATGTACATTATATAAGGTAAGTACCATTTTTGATCCACGACGCAAAAAACATGAAGCCTTTGTCTTTCTAGTTTCTGTGGCATCGTATGATCATAGACTGGGTAGCGAACAAGTAAGAACCAACTTGTATTCATACTCTTAAGAAATCGATTCATTTGTTTTGGAACTGTGAACTATGCCTCCAAAGCGAATGTATTAATTTCAATTTTTTTAAGAGTATGAATGCGAGACGGTCTTTACATCTTAGCTGTAGACTAGTTTAAAAAAGAGTGTAATATAAACAAAAATAAGTGCTGAAATTATTAAATTTGAATAATTAAATTAAACATGTAGCCAAATCCAATGAACAGCAACATGGTGGGTTATAGCGATCTATATATACAGGACAAGGACAGCCGGGCCAGAAATACGGATGGATAATTTACATTTATGTATCGAACTGAACCGATCTAATTATTTTATTCCATGTATCAATGATCAATGCATCGAATGTATGAACGTTCAGACAGATTTACAAAAATACAATTTTCAAAAACCTAATATTTCTTCTACAATAAATACTTAATACCTAACTAGTGAACCTGATATATTGGAAATATCACTGTTTTTTACCCGACTGCCCAAAACCACTCTTCTCTATGGTCGACTGCCCCAGAAGGAGGGTATTGTTTTTCAATATACCGCATAGATGAGTAACTAGAGTACTTGTGCGCTTGCTTACCATGTATACTTTTATTATATACTGAGCCAGAGATACTGAGCATACGAATAAAATCGCAATAGAACCATTAGGGTGCAAACATATACTTCTGTCTTTTTTTACGCTGTAAGCACTGGCGTATCCAGGAGAGCAAAACAAGCACGGGGGACCTGCTTAAGACATTTCTAATATGCCCCCTCCTGGGCAAATAGCTGGGTACGCCCATGTTAACGTTATAGAAAAAGACAAAATTTTTGAAATAGAGATACTTTATTCAGATTGAATGCAAGTACATCAACCAATCGTATCATCGGAGAAATCAGAAAATAACATTGAATAAAGAGACGCAGATATATTTTCGATACGCTTTGTTGCCTTCGCTCACCGCACATTGAGTAGAAATATGTTTACCATAGATATATATTATATCTATGATGTGTACTCAAATCAGCATTGTTTTGCACACAGAACAGTAATGTTCTGTGGTTTTGCATCATTAGTTACCATAGAGATAAGGAACTGTTCTCTCTCTTAATTGCAGACAGATACTGCTCTCTCGTGTACTCTATTGTAATATTTCTATGGTATGTCATAACACGGATGCCACAGCTTTTTTATGTCCATCCATGGTAATATACATATCTATGGGTAAGTTCCATAGAATACTATGGAGTATGGACATAAGTACAATATGTATTATATTATT
Source organism: Xanthostigma xanthostigma (assembly GCA_963575645.1). NCBI lineage: Eukaryota > Metazoa > Arthropoda > Insecta > Raphidioptera > Raphidiidae > Xanthostigma > Xanthostigma xanthostigma. The sequence continues at coordinate 24,766,521 of OY754468.1, forward strand.
TATGTTTTGTAATGTTTCACATACTGCAAAGTGAAGTATGCTGAGAATGTCATACAATTTTTATTCACCCTGTGTTGTTGATTATTGATCGATATTCTATATTTTTAGAAAAAGCTTAATTTTTATTATCTGTAGTGTTTATAAGTAACTAATACTAGTTATTAAAATATATTCATTATATTTATCCTAAAATATAATTGTGCTTTAAAATGGCAAGTGATGATTCTTGGCGTACGCCCACATTTCGTCAAAGTGTTGTATCCAAAATGTAAGTTTAGGTAGAATTTTTATAACTTATTTTTGTAAATTTTATTTGTCGCGACGTCTATCGTTGCTGTCGAATCAACTCAAAAACTATTATATATAGTAAATGGCAACGTTGCAAGAAGAACACCCGTTCTGCCGAAATTAGGAAGTTTCTCATATCTTTTTTCTCACAATCATAGTTCTAAATATAAAATTAACGATTTCAAAGTTTAAGTTTTACTATTCTCTCCGCTTGCTGTTCTTAGTATGGATGACATCACGCTACACAAGTGTCACATTTGTAGTAAATAAGAATAATATAGCAAGTCATGAAGGCAACAGACAACGTTTGAATACATGTAAAACTTATTAGTTACTATAACTACCTATTATGACACATCGTGCCGCAGAGCGTCATAATGATCGACCAGGTGTCGCGGTCGATCAGTCTCGTTTGCGACACCACGTACAAAAATTGAATGTCTCCGTGTCATTTTCAGCATTTTTAAGTTATCCTTATTATCATGATATAACAGTCATTATTAGTATTTTCGTCAAGTGGAAACTTCCAAATTATTAGACAGACCATCAATTTGTCGTTTTCCATAAATCATTTTAAATCACATAATGTCAATTTTTGTTAATAAAATTTTATTACGGGTTCTCCACCTAAAATGTTATAATTCAAGTATAATACACTTCATAGTTTCCATGATAATTCAATGTTAAATGTGTAAAGTCGTATTCATGGTTGTACTCATGAAGTCTGTAACCAGGAGACTCAGCTCGAACGTAGCGGTGGAGCGATATCAGTCGCATGAACCAATATTGCGTCAGCTACTGGGTAACGCATACACGTGTCTGTAAAGTTAAACAACTTTGGTAACTATGGTGAAAACAGGTGGAAAGTCATAACAACGCCATCTCGCGTGCGCCAGAAAACGCGAAGCAAGCATAGGAAGCTAGATCTCCTGGTTACAGACTTCAAGAGTCGTACTCATAGAACGTACTAGAAATCGAACTTAAAAAGTGTAGCACTACCGAATACTGCCAAAACTGATAGGGAGTGAGAGAAAATAACCACGAGTTTGACCTTTCAAAGAATCAAATCTTTCCTTTTTGTCAAAAATTAATCAAAAATATAGTTGTGGAACATTAAATTTCCTACGCATGTTACAAAAGATCATTTTGTAATAGAATTTAACTGGATCAAATACATCATCTATATTCTATACCACGCGAACACTAGTTGTTTATAACTATGTTTTCCTTGAATATACTTATTTATTATTCATTTTGTCACGCGTCCAATAGTTATAGCTGACGATTGAATCTTATCTAATGAACCCAGTCGTGAATATGATCAAAATAATACGATTAATGCTGAAATTCTATCATTTTTCACAGTGAGGAAGCTATTAAACAATCGGGGATGCCAACTTCAAAAAATAGTGGCGAAATGGAAAATCATGTGTTCCAAAAAGCCAAAACGAAAGAGGAATATTTAAGTTTTGTTGCGAGATTAATTTTGCATGTGAGAGAAATGAGTAAGTTATCTTTATTGAAACGTTAGTGAAATACACATTTATCTTGTTTTATTCTACGTGAATGATCGTACATTATAGACGTTCAACAACTTGTTGTTTTCTATCGGTACATATTATGTCCCTTGTAAGTAGTTTTTTTTATTATGAAAAAATAGTATTAACTATACAATAAGCACAGAACACGATATTTGCTCTAGTGTACTCAGGACTGACTGAAATTTTTGAGACCCTATATATATTTAAGGTTTGATACCCAATCTACAAAGAAAACAAATATTCATGTTTCTGTGTCCCTCAGCAAACTGAAGTCAATATCATTAATCATAATAATAATAAGCATTATTATTAATAATATTCCTTTCCTATTCTTTCAATACTTCGATTTGTCTTTTTTTTATTACTAAATAATGGCATAATGCTATCATAATATAACCCCTGGTTATATAAAACAGCGTTTGATTTTTGTTCTTTGGGAAAGAAATTGAATTCGTCTTATTTGTGACGATCTCCATGCAGTGAACAGACATTGTTTTATATTTTATAATAAATTAATTGCTATTATGCATTATCGTCCGTGGGAGAAATCAAGTCAGTATAGTAATGAGAATTAAATGAAGTTTATTGAACACTTTTATTTATTGGTCCTTTAATCGTTTAATTGTAAAATACGTAAATAATAAATGAAAACCTCTTAAAGAACCAGAATAATAAAATGAAAACCTCTTCCAAAACCAGGATAATAATGAAACAATATTGTAAAAAGTAACGTTCGTGTTCGCGTATCCATATTTAGGAAATTATTCGTCTTTTTGAATTGTGTTTTAACAACCTTTAAAAATACCCTAAAGTTGATACTTTATCTCCTGAAAAATTATATTTATCTAAACTAACTTACGAGATGTTACACTTAAACCATCAAATGTTGAAGCTCTATTTTGTTGCCGTGTTATTTTTGGTTTGAGAAATCTATTTTATAAAAGACCTGTGTGCTTTTGTAACCACAAAAAGCATATGTGTAGTCTAAATGTAACAAGCTTGAATTTGAATAACGGGGGATAAAAATGTTCGATTTTTTTAGATTCAAAGAAACCAGGTGGAATAGGACCTGGCGGAAATCAAGGTGGTCCAGGTATGCCCGATCCAATAAACGCTTTGCAAAATCTGGCAAGTCAAGGTACAAGAACTAATCAGATGATGGGATTAGGTGGACCGCAAGCTCCGGGCATGGGTGGTCCCCCTGGACCCGGAATGACTGGACCGCAAGGTCCTGCTGCAAACCTACTTCAGTCATTGAATCGTCCTGGACTTGGATTGCAAGGGCTTCCTAATAAAATACCGGGAATGCCAATGGTTCCAAATACGGGTCAAATGACTAATCAATTAGGAAATCAAATGCAACCACAAATGCCAGGTCAACTTCCGAATCAACTTGGAAACCAGATGCCAGGACAAAACATGAATCAGATGCAAGGACAGATGTCAAATCAACTGCAGAACACATTAGGCGGACAACTTCAAACTCAAGGACAGATGCAAAACCAGATGTCTGGGCAAATGGCCGGACAAATGCCCGGTCAGATGAGTGGACAAATGCCCGGTTTGCCATTAAATCAAATGCCTGGTCACATGCCCAATCAGATGATGAATATGCAACAGATGCAAAGAAACCCCACCGGTTTTACTGGACAGCGCAACGTAGCACCCAACCAGTACATGCAGCAAAGTCCTACTTCTACGGCTCATTCGCCAGCTGGTTTGGGAGGAACACAACCTGGAAATCAGATGGTTGCTTCACCGGCTTTAGTACCATCACCTAGTTCTGCGATGACAATGATGAGCCAACGTCCTGTTGGAATGGCACCTTCTCCGAGCAGCTCCTTAAATACTCCGGGTCAAGCTGTGCCAACGCCCAGTCCTATTGGAATGCAGGAAGATCAGGCGTACCGAGACAAAGTTCGCCAACTCAGCAAATACATCGAACCCCTGCGCAAAATGATTGCCAGAATGGGGACCGATGGTGAGCGTATGTCATCCTTTTTTTATTTATTTTTGTTATATTTATGTTTCATTTTTAACTATGGATATTTGTTGTTTTCCGCTGCCCATTCTATTTCACATTAGTACTAAATTTTGACTGCGTGTACTTAATTAAATTAAAAAAAATTATTGATATTTTTTGCGATGGGGAATGCACTTTTTTGAAATATTTTTTTTTATTTCAAAGATGAACTTGGTTTCTTTCAATTCATTCACATAATTTTCTGAAAATTTTACTATTTGAGTTTTTAACCTACAATTAAGTTTTTAAACATTATCCGTTTGGCGCTTTTTTATTGATAGTGAATTATAATTTTTTTTTTTTTTTGTTTTTTAATTATGAACTTTGTACACAGAGCATTTAAATTAGTAATAATAAATTTTTTTGAAGTCAAGTTTCTCATTGCTTTTTAATAGCTAATTCGTATTATGGGAAATATTTGGAAAACATCACTTTATCCTCAAAAATGAGTTATTTTTTTGTGTTTGTTTGTTTTTATCATGTGCATTTTTTGCAGATGTTGAGAAATTAAGCAAAATGAAAAAATTGCTAGAAATTTTATCAAATCCGAGTAAAAGAATGCCACTCGATACTCTACTCAAATGCGAAGTTGTATTAGAAAAGTTGGATTTAAAGCGGAGCGAAGGGAGTGTTCCTCAAACTGCGTCTACTCAGTTCACTCTCAAGGAACACCATATATCGAATCCTTTGTTGGAAGCCGTCAGCAATTGTTTACAAAGTCCAGTCATCAACCACACATTGCAGAGAACGTTTGGTCCCAGTACAGACGCACTGAAAGGACCTGAAATCAAGTAAGTCATTTAAAAAAATAAATTGCTGGATTTTTATATGGCTTTTTGTTTCAACGGTTTTATTCACGTTTCTTTTTTTGCCAGAGGTTTGCCTCCACCTTTAAAAAAAAAGAAAGTCGAAGAACCGACAAGCGATATTCCTGACGTATTACAAGGTGAAATAGCTCGTCTTGATTCAAGATTCAAAGTGTCTCTCGATCCAAGTCAGCAGCCGGGTTCGCATACAATTCAGTTAATATGCTGGTTAGACGACCGAAACTTGCCGTGTGTACCACCGGTGTCCCTGACTGTTCCTGAAGATTACCCGAAAAATCCTCCGAGTTGTCACATGGCGCCTCATGAATATAATTCGACACAGTTCCTTTCTACTGTACAAAAAGTCCTACAGATGCGAGTTGAAAAGCTACCGAAAAGATATTCCGTGTCGCAGCTGCTTGATACTTGGGAAATGAGTGTCCGGCAGGCATGCGCGCCTAAACAGGCACCCGTATCGGTGGCTACATTACTTATGGGACTCAACTAAAGTCGATGTATATTTTTAAATTATTATTGTAATATATTAAACTATCAGTGTTTGTAAATTTGTCCTGTTGTAAAATCAGAAATAGCTTCCACTAGAGTCTGAACTCAGATAATCGAATTTTGACAACATTTTTATATGGATGTTTTATTATAATTAATTATTATTAATATGATCAAATTTAAATCAAAAGAAAAATATTAAAAAATGATTTTAAATTAAATAATTACTTATTTTTTTATGTTAAAATATATAAAATATACAATTAAAGTAAATGTATTTATTGCGTTATTTATTTGTCACATCTGAAGGTAATTCATATTCTAAAGGCGTTGATTGATGTATTCTATGGAATATGTCAATCAACGCTAAAGGTCAAAATTTTTGAGCCAATTTTCAGCATATCACATTCAATGGGTTTCTCACTGCACTCCAACAGATTATGTAGGGGTGTACAGAAAAACCCATTTATTTCGACACAAACAGTGCGCTTGAAAGGCAGGGGGTAATAATCAGGTTCTCAGTGAATCCTTCCTGAGTAACACAAAAAGATCACTGGCTTGAAACCCTTGTAAGTTCTTGAACATTGTTATTAGTGATATGAAAAAATTGAAAAATACATTTTACTTCGTGTCTAACTTTATTTATTTATTATTTATAATTGAATTTTTAACCAACAAGTAGCTAGCGGGTAGTTTTTTAAAATTAACTGATTTTAGTTCAAGTTTTTTAGCGCTGCAAGCGGTTTGTATTCTGTAACCATGGAGGTTACATAACTGCTTTAGAATTTTTACTCCTTTATTTTTATTGTCTTATGTCTTGTGAAATGCTTATAATGTAAATAAACTTTGATAATTCATAGTTAAAAATATTTAAAATATTGATACCATTTTAATTTATTGCAATAATGGCAGACGATATTTTAATTGCCATTAGTGAAAAAGTGCCAGATAACATCGAAACATACGTATATGATTTAAGTAAAGAATTGAGTAAGTTTGAGGTTATATATTTTCTATATTATATTAAAAAGTTGAAATTTAAATTAATTGAGCTTATTTTTTAGATATAGGAGATGTAGATGGTGTCATAGGAAACGAATTAGAATTGATAGCATTAGTCAGAAACTGCCCTTTTCTGTACGATCAGAGTCACGTTCATTTCAAAGACATTCAAAAAAGGGAGATTGCTTGGACTGCAATAGCAAACGTAATGCATTCTAAAAGTAAGATTTTCCTAGCTCTTTAGTGTGTACGGTGGTGCACGATAGTGATTCAGTAGTTCATTTGGCAAGCCATTTTTTCTACAATAAAAACAGATTTACTTGAATAGCAAACCTACTCTATGAACTCGTTAGTTTATCTCATATTTCGCTCGTCAATTTAAAATTATCTAAAGACCGTTGTAATCCATGTACCTATTAACTAATTGATGAAACACCGGCTGCACGCACGAAAAAGTGTCACGTTCCGCCTGAGCCTGAGCGTGCAAGCGAGAGCGCGGTATAAGCGATAGAGAGGCACGATCGGCCCAAGCGTCGGCTTGTACGCATTTCTCTCTCTTCTCGCGTGACGTCAGAGAGTTCATCAATGTTTCTTTATGACGTTATCACGTAAAACTATCGTCCGTAAACCGACTTTACAGACAACCAATTTTTTTGATTGTGTTTTAAGCGGATGAGTGTCAACATCGATGGAGATGTTTGAGAGAAATGTATAGTAAAGTGAAACGAAAATTTGCTCTCGGTGATCCCTCTGAAATAGCCAAGTATTCGAGTTGGGAATTTCTGGAAGACTTAAAATTTTTAGATCCTCATATAAAACATAGAAGACGCACGGCACAATTAACCAATAAACAGACAAATCGCCCTCAGTTTACAGATTGGGATGACGATTCTATCGGTGATGGTGGTCAGAATATATTTATATTCAAATTATATTACGGAACTGGTGTCACTTTTAATTTCAGTGGTTTAATTTAAAACGCGCTGGTTCAGAAGTTACTGATACATACACTCTATAGTCGATTCTTTAGGATCTCTCACAAGTATAAAAAGTATCAAATAATTAAAAAAAAAAATGTCTAAAACAGATAATGTGATTACAAAACATCCAGAACAAAAATTTAGGTTCTAGCTATAAAAAATTTGTTTCTGTTGGACTAACTCAAAAGAGTTGGTGTCCGATCAAAACAAGTTTTTTTTCAGTGTGATAATTTCTTAAAAACCCAAAATCGTTCTAATAACTTACTTTAAAAATGACACCAGTTCATTATTATTCTTTAATTTTTGACGATTTAGTTTGCTTCATGATTTTAGATTGTTTGGAAAAGATAATGGATCCTTAGAATTGAAATTAATTAGACTAATTCGAAAAAATCCTCATCTGTATGACAATTCAGTACGCAGTAATATAGCAAAAGAAGATACATGGATCGAAATAGCAGATGAAATGGGAAATTCTGGTATGCAGCATTGTAACTTTTTAACTTCCCGCTTAAAAAAAAAAAAAAAATTTTTTTTTTTCAAAAATCGGGAAGTTATTGGTTTCACCCCGATTTTCGAAAATCGAGTTTTCGCCAGATCTCGACGTTTTGAGGTCCTAGGAAGCTATTGAAACTATTTTGGCGATGATGTCCGTAGGGCTGTATGTGTGTGTGTGTGTGTGTGTATGTATGTATGTATGTATGTATGTATGTAAACCTTTTATATCTTTTGAACCCAGTGTCCGACTGAAACGCGGTTTGCGGCATCTGACGTGATTTTGGTGAACTTAGACTTTCTGAAAATTTGAAACGATTCGGCCCAAAAAATTTTGAGAAATCTTAACAAAACAAGTTTCAAAAACTTTAAAAATTTGTTTTTGTAAAAAATTTTCTAAACTACTAAACCGATTAATTCCAAAATCTAATCAGTTCTTCTCCTTAACAAACTGCGTCGATTTCCGCAAACCGCATCAAAATCGGTTCATTTGTTCACGAGATACCGTGAACGAAAAAATCGTAAAAAAGTGTTTTTTTAAATTGACTCTTAAAATTGTCATCAGATCGATTTTTTTGTAATAAATTACTTTCTTAGGATAAAAAAACTGCGTCGATCGCCGCAAACCATATCAAAATTGGTTCATTTGTTCATGAGATAACGTGAACGAAAAATTAGGAAAAAAGTAATTTTTTAAAATTACTCGTAAAATTCTTATCAAATCGATTTTTTTGTAATAACTTACTTTCTTAGGTTAAAAAAACTGCGTCGATCGCCGCAAACCGCTTCAAAATCGGCTCATTTGTTCACGAGATATCATGAACGAAAAATTTGTAAAAAAGTGTTTTTTTAAAATTGCTCGTAAAATTCCTATGAGATCGATTTTTCTGTAATAAATTACTTTTTTAGGTTAAAAAATTGCGTCGACTGCCGCAAATCGCATCAAAATCGGTTCATTTGTTCATGAGATATTGTGAACGAAAATTTCGTAATAAAGTGTTTTTTTTTTGAGCTCGAAGAGCTAAAAAATAAACTTCTTGCTATATTTTATATATTTTTGAGCGTTTTGAACTCGAAAATAGCGGGAAGTTACAGGGATGGCCTGCAGGGTCAAACTTCTTTTCAAATTTTTTTTAAGAAGGTTGTGTGGGCACTTTTGCAGGGTACGCGGTGCGGGGATAACTATCCTTATACACAGGCCTCCTAATTTTGTATATGTTTACCATTTACTTATTGAAGATTTATGTAAAGCTCTTAAATCGCGATCTTTGTGTTTTATTTAATTAGTTTCTCATTGCTAATACAGGGGAAAGTTCTAGTTTTTTTCTTAACTTTGAAAATGTATATTTCATAGCATAGTTACTTATTTTTGAAATTAATTCTATGATGACTGATTTTATGAGTATTCTGTCGTTTTATGTCACTATTTCATTGACGGCAATTTGATTGCATGTATTAAAAATATATTTTGAATTTTATTTTGAGACTGTCCATAATGTTCAAAATTTGAGATACAATGTAATATATCACTGAGAAAAACATCTCTGAAATCATTTTGAATTTAAGATGAGTTTTCCTTTTTAATTGTCATAAATTTCACTACAAACATTTAAATACTATTTTAGTGTCAAATTGCCAGAACCGTTGGAAAACGTTAAGGGAAAGATTTGTTAGAGAACGTAAAGGAGAAAGCAAATGGCCTCTTTTTGAAGAAATGTCATTTATTGGTAAATACATAAAAACGAGAAGATCGAGGAATTATCTGTCTTTCAAAAGTAATAACAAAGTTAATAAATCATCTGACAAAACAAACATACTACGTAAAATTTTACCTAAAGTAGATTCAGATCAGAAATTAATCAAGTTGGAAAATATAGAATTTATTGAAACTGACCAGTTAGTGGAGTCACCTGAATCTGTTACGAGTCTTTCTTCAAGGTAAATATATCATACGAATTTTAAATTTGCAAACTATCAAAATAACGTTCTCGTTGAAATACAGCCTCTTTTTAATAAATGTTGATATTTTTTTTATAATAAAAATTGGATTTTAGAACAGAGCAGCAAACATCTGTAAATTCGTCAGTACAAAGGGATGAAGATTTTTTGTTTGCTCAAAGTATTGCGGCCGAACTTAATAAAATTACTAGTAGAAAAAAGAAAATTAAATTAAAAGCGGATATTTTTAAAATGTTATGTGAAGCCACTAGCGATAGTGATTGAAAGAATGCCAGACCTTGAATTTAGGTGAAAATCTTTGTGATAGGAGTTTAACGATTTGATGATGTTTAGCCTCAGACAGAAATGATCTGTTATGACAGAAATTCCCACATGTCTTGTAAATATTTTATTTGTAAGTACAATTTATTTTTTTTTAACTTTTTGTTGTCATTTGTAAATTTTACAATCATAAAATAAAAAGTATTTTGTTTTAAGTATTTAATTATACAGTTTTATTTATCAGTAAATAAAAATCTGAGATCATTCTTTGTGATTAAATACTGACTTGGTAATACAGACATAACACATTTTTAGAAACACTGTATATTTACTTTTTATGTAGGTATGACCTGTACAAATTGTTTATACATTTTCTTTTTTTGCATAATTAAAAAATAGATGCCAATTTTTAATATTGCCAATCTTGGACATTAAATTTTTACTATAAAAAATTGTTATTTTTATGCATTTCTGATTTAAGTACATTATTAAATTTGCAATTATCGCTGCTTTACGTAGCTTTTGCACAATACATGAATTTCAGACAGAACATTCGTAAACATGTAGGCGCATGAGTATTTTAAGATATTCGTAAATCAAGTAAGTAATGATCAATGTTTTTGATTTTGAATAAACTTTTGTTCATAATGTGTGTTTACACTAAACCAGTGGTTCCCAATTAGTTTTTGCTGCGTACCACTTCAAAAAAGACCTCAAACCTGCGTACCCCTTATTGTAGCAATCACACTAATATTATAAATGTGAAAGTTTGTGAGTGTGTGTATGTTTGTTACTTCTTCACGCTCAAGCGCCTGGACCAATTTTGATGAAATTTGGTATACAGGTAGTTGACACCCTGGATTAACAGATAGGCTACTTAAACCGCGGGGCACAGCTAGTGATAAATAAATATAATATATATAAATAAATTACAGTACAATAGTGAAAATCAAAATAGTATGATGTATTGGCGAAGACGCTAATGTGACAAATGTGCACGTTTTTCTTTGCACAGCTCTTGAAAATCTGGTTGTCCTTCAGTCTTAAATCGTCTTCAGTTGAAGTCTGTGACGATGTTTAGTTTTTAAGTTCGTCATGGCCGAAAATAATATTTTGGAAATTGTTCTTGTTTTTACTGATAGCCGCACGTACCCCTTGATGCAACTTTACGTACCCCTGGGGGTACGCGTACCACTAATTGGGAAACACTGCACTAAACTAAAAATGATTTGGATCTGATTTTATATAAAAAATTACTTGAGATGAGTTATTTATTTATGGTTTGTTCTATGTTTAAGTAGCCTAAGCCTTGTATCATCCAGAACTTCTAGTTCCAAATAAGTTGAAAATTGGCATAACGATAACACAAAATTTTAAATGCCAACTAAACAATTATTTTGTAGTCATTGTTCTTATAATGCGTTTGTTTTTTTTTTTGACGTGATGACGTCTTATAAATTGATGAAACACCGGCTGCATGCACGAAAAAGTGTCACGTTCCGCCTGACCGGCCCAAGTTTGACAGCTACTAAAATTTAGGTTATGTATTATTAAATATGATATTCGAGCGGAATACGTTATCACGTAAAACTATCGTCCGTAAACCGACTTTACAGACAACCAATTTTTTTTTTTTATTTGCGAACACTAAGGTAGCATTCAGACCGCTCTGCAATGCTACTTAGTGTTACGTTTTACAAAAATCATTACATACCCAGGAGCCCATTAATGAAAATAATAAAGTTGTATTGTCTTTACTTTTTTAAATGTAAAAATTGTCAATAATATTTAGCCATTAATCTTATTTACAAGAGTTGTTTAATTTGTTCCAAATGCGCTATGCCTCAACAAAAGGTAGCCAAACCTTTCATACCGCGGTTGTTTTTTGTTTTGTACAAATAAATTTGGAACACATATAAAACATTAGTCGACGAGCAAGTAATAAATGCAATGTCTAAATAAATTAACTCAGACTTAGTATACAAAACATAAGTCTGAGAAAGAAGACATTTCAAACATTATGGGTCTTGGTGTGTTTTCCGAGATCGTTAGCTCTAGTAAACCGTTTATCACACATCGTACAAGGATATGGTTTTTCAGCGGAATGTGTCAAAATGTGTTCTTTGAGATCAGCCCCGACAACAAACGATTTATCACATTCAGAACAGCGATAGTTCTTCTCTCCGGTGTGACGTTTCATATGCACGGCCAGGCAACTGGACTGAGCGAAACCTTTGTTGCATTCCGTACACACGTAAGGTCTTTCTCCCGTATGTGAACGCATATGAACGATGAGCGTGCTCGAGCCGTTGAAACCTTTCTGACAGACAGCACACACGTGAGATTTCTCTCCCGTATGCGTTCTCATGTGCTTGGTCAGCTCGTTCGACTGACAAAACGCCTTCTGACACACGCAACACACGTACGGCTTCTCCCCGGTATGGGTGCGAACGTGAGCTATCAGGTTGCTGCTCGTCGAGAATGCTTTGGGACAAAGCACGCATCGATGCGGTCGCTCTCCCGTATGTGTACGCATGTGTTTCTCTAAGTCTTGAGCCTGCCGACAAGCCTTATCGCATACCGTACACCTGAACGGTCGCTCGTCTGTATGCATGCGTAAATGAATTTTGTAATTGCCGCTGTGCGCAAAAGCCTTTTGACAAACGCGACATTTGTACGGCATGTCACTCGAATGCGTCTTCATGTGTCTGCTGAGTTTAGTACCTGTCGGAAACGATTTACCGCATGTCGGACATTGTTTGTTATCTTGGTTTACAGACATTCGACTGTCCTTCTTTTTGTTGGAGTTTTTTTTGTCGTCTTTCTCGATTTTAATATCGTTAATTTGCTGTTGATGGTGTATCGATATTTGCAAACCGGCAGTGGGTACGTTTAGTGTCGGAGCTTGTACTTGTCCGACGGGGCCAAGTGTTAATACGTTACCGGCAGAAGTTGCTGTAGGCAACTGTACCTGCCCCAATGTCTGCATGTTGTACATTGGTGGAAATTGACTTACTGTTTGTATATTGTAGCTGGGAATTGGCATGTGATTTTGAGTCTGAATCTGTTGCACGTTATAGTTAATTTGCGGTAAAATAGGCGGAGGAGCCGATGTCACAACTGGCATACTCGAATCATAATGACACTGAGTTTGTTGCTGTTGCAATTCTTGTTGGGCATGTAATTCTACAGTCGGAGTACATTCTACATACACACAGCTGTTCTCTTGTAATGGAGATTGTTCATTCGGCGGCTGTTGTTCTATGTTGTTTTGGTTTATAATATTTGAATCCAACAAATACTGTCGTAGTTTCGCGTCAGATTTCTCACACTGTTTTTTAAACTGGAAAGAAATATGTAGTTTCGCCACACATTTATTGCATATTTGAGCTGGTAATCCATCATTTTGCCAAACCTGCAAATAATTTCACAGTTAAGTCAAAACAAAAGCAAATTTGTAATCCAAAAGACAATATATTGTTTACTTGTACAGAAGAACACGCCATAATTTTCTTGCTAATATGAACTTTGAAAATAGACATCATTTGACCTGTTCCCTCAGATAAACAAACTCGACATATTTTGTTAAAATCTAATTCCATATTTACAATTAATCACAACCTATTTAAAATTAATGATACTTTTTATAACCTAGCATTGTTATAATTTACAAGTCGGTAAGGTTTGAACCTAGTTTGACATAACGTTAAACGAACTAGGTTTGGTTATTTGAAATTTGAATTTCTTAAAAATTCTTCATAATATTAATTCCTATTGTTCCGTACACTTGTAGTTTTGTGGCTAGTTATAATAAGGAAGTAGGGCTAGAGCCATGCCAGAGCCCTAACTATTTTGAATATAAAAATAATTAGGTATTTATCAAGTAACTAATTTTTTTAGAGAAATACTACTTACAGTAATATTAGCAAGGTCAGTTCTTAATGAGCAAAGGGGAGTATCGGAGAATCTTTCCCAGGCCCTCTTTCCCACTGGGCACGTGTCCAGGGCCCCGCGATCGATATTTAACCGATATTTATTACCGTAAAATGGGGTGACTTTGACCAATTTTTAGGTTTGAACTAAAATTTCTATGTGAAGACTACAAAAATTCAGGGATATTGTTTTTTGACAATATGGGTATTAGGTAGTACTAGCGTTAAGGGAAAGTAGTATCTTTAGTTTGTTTACCATTATCAAGAAAAAAAATAAAATGGCGTAATAGTCAACTTCACCCCAAATGGGGTGAAGTTGACCACAGCTTTAATTTTCATTCTAATTGTTTATTTTAGCTAGTTGGGGTTAGTTTGTCCACAGGAATATGAAAAGAACATTTTATGAAACATTTATTTAAAAAAAAAAAAACGAACATTAAAGTCCGAACAACCTAAATAATGCAAAAAAGTAGAAATTAAACAGTTTACTTTAAATCAGATTGAAATTAAGCAGTTTACGTCAACAAAAATGTATATAAATATCACTAAAACTACTTTCAAATATAAAAAAACATTTTAGCTAAAATTAAACGCCGAAAGGTCCAAATTAAACAAAAATTCCCCTCTGCGACCGGTTTTGGGTTCGTACAATTAATATTAATTAATATGTAGGTATTTATTAATATTTTTTTAGAAGCCTGAGTTGCACTTATCTTTCCTTCTAAAACCTCTTCTAAGCATTTTTCTAATGTTTCTTCACTATAATCTTTAAAAACTCGAGCACCTAAATATATTCTCGGCATATCGTCAAATTACACTTTTAAATAATTAAGAACTCAATTTTACAACCACTCACATTCATTCATCAGAACAAACCGCGTTGCTAGAACAGTACAGACACACAAGACTGCAAGTTTTTGCAAGACTCTGCAAGCTAGTCAACTTCACCCAGGCGGTCAAGTTAACCCCAAAATCGTAAAAATATTGTCAAAGTTGAATATTTAGAATACTGCGATCCAGTTATTAAAGTTATGTAAAATATGATAATAAAGTGTTGACACAGAAAAATCACGTTATTAAAATAACGAAACATATTAGTCGTAAAGTTTCTGGTTTTGCAAATATTAATGATAGTTTGAGCACTACGAATTTTCATTAACTTTCATATATGACTTTGGCTTCGTATGTATCATGTATAGATAAAAATTAAAACATTTTGTTTACATGAAAACTTTTGACAATATATTAGCTTAATATTTAAGCAATAAAACTTCCGAATAATTATATCAATACGGAAAGTATTTAGCACTGAAAAATTTTTTTAGTTTTTGGTCAACTTCACCCCAGTGGTCAAAGTCACCCCATTTTACGGTACCGAAAAACATACCTATGTACTTCGAAAAAATCAAACGATATAATGACTGACTTGCTTATTGCGCGTTATCAGTCAGTCAGTCAGTGTTAAAGTACGGCGATGAATTTTCAAAAATCCTTTCTTAGTGCTCACCCACGTCATATTGGAACTTCTGTGCAAAATTTCATGATTCTGGATCCACCGGTTTAGACTGTGCGTTGTACGTCAGTCCAGTGTTTTCACTGTAGATTAACCCCCTTAGGGGATTAATTTTCAAAAATCTTTTCTTTGTGCTCACGTACGTTATATATAAGGGACCCCTGTGCAAAATTTCATGCATTTACACCCACCGGTTTAGGCTCTGCGAGAGACTTTTAAGAAATAAAGTGAAAAAAAGTACATTTTTGCTCTCCGAATGTGCGGCGACAAAGTTTTTTTTTTGCTCTCCAAATTTTTGACCCACGGTCAAATTTTCATCAGCAATGTGGCCCGACGATCAAAAGATTTGCCCACCCCTGCTATTAAAGCTTATTTCTGACTATTTTTGATAATTACAACCCTTAAAATAATATTTGTTTCTTAAATTTTTTATCATTGCAACGTCTGCACTCAAATAAATACTCACTTCAATATGTAAATCCGTATCCACAAACTAGCGTTTTCACAAAAATTGTAAGTCCGGTCCTGTTGAGACGATTTTTTAAAAATTTCAGCAACATATTTAAATAGTTACTAAAGGGTAAAATTTCTAATTATAAACAATTCTGAGCATTTTTTTGATATTTTTGAGCCCGAAAACTTGTTTTTAACTGCTAAATAGGTCATATTATGCATGAGACTCCAAATTGGTTTAAATTTTTATTTTGAAATATATTTTAGTTCCTGATCATATCGTAATGGTTATTTTATTAATCTAATCACTGAAAAAAATACAAATAATCGAATAGAAACGTAGAAAATACGCGCTATTTTTGAATTTTCAAAACGCAGCGTGACGTCAGAGTATATATCAATAACAGTTTCCATGGCGACTGGGTCGTCTCACAGTAAGATTACGTCAGTATTTAGAGAAAACAACAAATAAACTTCATTTAGAACATTGACAATTTGACATCAAAGTTGACATGCATCATATATCGTGACGTCACATAAGCCCGCCAACATGGCCGATTGTTTAAACTGTCTATTTTTGAATGTGAAATTTCATATTTTTTTTCTTGTGATAATATTACATTTTTAAATGATTATCAATTTTTTTCCGTATTATGGTTGACTAAATAATCTATTAAAAATATTAAAAAAATACATGCATATGACCTATTAACATTTTAAATAGGCTTCGTACAGTGATGGATCCCAACATGTGAACCAAATTTCGTTTAAATTGATTAAGTCTGCCGAGAGCTATCGTGGTCACATACAGGCGCGGTCCGAAGGGGGGGTCACAGGGGACATGACCCCCCCCAAAATCTAAGGTCAAATTGAAAAATCTCAAAAATTTGCCAAATAATAAAAGGAAATTTGTCTTGTGCAATAATGTTTATTTTATTCCAGATACCTATTTTTTATTAGTGTAGTGAGTGAGCCCCTCCAAAATTTCAGGCTGAACCGCGCCTGGGCACGTTTACCAAAAAAACTTTGCCTGCCTACTGAAAAACTAGTTTTTTGGATCCTTTTCGACGCTCCCGTCATTGCCCATTAAAAGGTATATTCTCGATATTTTATGCATGTATTTGATTTGTGAAACAGAATCAAAATCGTTTTCGAGAAAGTAACAAATTTTTATTCGTTCATTAGTAAACTATTATTTTGGGGAGTAGGGAGAAAATAAAAAAAAACCTAAGGTATCTCTTAAAAACTTCAAGTATTTAAAAATGTACGACATTTTCCAAAAACTCGCTTTTGAGATCTTCTAGGCACATACTAACAGAAAATGACACCGAATAAAAAAATAATCTCAACTTCTGGTTCGGTGGGCATTTGAAGTGTCTTTAAACACTGAAGCTACATTCAAACGTCTCTATCTCTGAAACGGTATTGGATACAGACCTCCGGGTGCGCTCATCGAATTCGGCGTGTCTTTTTCTATCAGTTCACCGAATTTGAAACGTATCCAATGCGTAGTATAGCCTTTGTTTTTTGCTGATTTTTTTGGACAATTTTGACAATCTCTCGAAATCGATTCAAATTCGGTAGACTTATAGAAAACTAGCTGCTGCTACCTCGCGGCTCCGCCCGCGATTGAGACGAAACACCATAGCAACAACAATAGTGGCTGTGCTGTGTCCGTCAGTAGTCAGTGTTAAAGTAGTTTAGCCCCCTAAGGGGATAATTTTTCAAAAATCCCGCTGAGTACTCACTTACGCCATATATAGGGGACTTCTGTGCAAAATTTCATGTTTCTAGATTCATCGGTTTAGGCTGTGCGTTGTACGTCAGTCCAGTGTTAAAGTTTTAACTAATTAGATTAACCCCCTTAAGGGATGAATTTTCAAATATGTTTTCTTAGAGCTCACCTACGTTATATGAGGAACCCCCCTACGCAAAATTTCATGCATTTAGACCCACCGGCTTAGGCTGAACGTTGTCTTAGCATTAAGGGAATTTTAAGAAAAGTGTAAAAAAGTAAATTTTATTGCCAAAAACGGAAATATCAAAAATTTGCTATCCAGCTCCCAGAAGCAGTTAGAGGTATTTATAGTGAATAGAGAATAGAAGAAGACAAAACATAGTTGCATAATAGTTTTCATACTCACACCAAAAATTGCCGTCTTTAATGACAATGCAGTGTCTCCAAAACTTTTTTATTTTCAGTTTCTGAACCTCGTGGATTTTTTAAGAAGGCAATAAGAAAGCAATAATTGTAGGATTTTGTCTAAGACCGTTTTAAAGACAGGTCTAATATTTAGTTTTTGTATTCATAAAATGGTTACACGGAACAATAAATTTTGATATTTTTACTACCTATCTCTTTTGCATTTTCTGATAATAACATCAAAATATATCACTTCCGTGTTAAGTCTATATAATTTACAAAGATATTATGCATGCATAATAAGCTTGATAAGAAAACAAAAGAGGAATTAATGTTTCAGCTTTTCAAGTCTAAACAATTACACACATGACCTTTTGAGGACTGCAGTATACGCTGTATTCGACATTACGCAATCTATAAAAATTCGTCAGTCAATAATATAAACAAAAAAGTATCAGGCGCCGCAGCCTTTCAGAAAAAAAATAAGGTTATTATACACTTTCGCGGTCACCTGGTTTTTTGGCTCTAGAAAATCGAAAAATCATCCGATTTCGATGAATTTTTTTTTTAAATCTTCGTTTTTATGGCGGATTTATGGAAAAAAATACGAAAATTGAAAAAATCAATATTTCTCACAGTTTCATGACTTTAAATGCAAAAAAAAAATGACTTTCTACATATAATTCTTTATAACTGTTTCTGATGTCAATTCCGGGGTGAACGATAAACGGGTATGCGAATTGTAATTTCGGGGTGAACGATAAACGGGTATGCGAATTATAATTCCGGAGTGAACGATAAAGGGGTATGCGAATTGTCTCGCAGTGAAACGGGAAGGGGCAAATGTGGAGTTTTTAAAAAAACAATTCCGGGGTGAACGATAAACGGGTATGCGAATTGTAATTTCGGGGTGAACGATAAACGGGTATGCGAATTGTAATTCCGGAGTGAACGATAAAGGGGTATGCGAATTGTCTCGCAGTGAAACGGGAAGGGGCAAATGTGGAGTTTTTAAAAAACAATTCCGGGGTGAACGATAAACGGGTATGCGAATTGTAATTCCGGGGTGAACGATAAAGGGGTATGCGAATTGTAATTCCGGGGTGAACGATAAAGGGGTATGCGAATTGTCTCGCAGTGAAACGGGAAGGGGCAAATGTGGAGTTTTTAAAAAAACAATTGCGGGGTGAACGATAAACGGGTATGCGAATTGTAATTCCGGGGTGAACTAATTTTTTTCATAAATCCGCCGTAAAGTGGAACTTTTTGAGACCGAGATCATTGAAATCCATCTATTTTTCGATTTTCTAGAGCCAAAAAACCAGGTGACCGTAAAAGTGTATAATTACCAAAAATAATTTTATACACAAACTAGCTCTTACCCGCGACTTCGTCTGCGTGGAATTTATGATTGTAACTTGGTATATTTGAATAAAAAACGAGTTATTGGAAAATGTCGAAAATCGACTAAAAACGAGAAAATGTTCTTAGTCTTAGGTTTCTTTTTGGACAATTTTGGAAAATCTCTCGGAACCGATTCAAATTTGGTATAGTCATATTATAGAGTACCAGCTGCTGTTATCCTCGCGGCTTCGCCCGCGATTGAGATGAAACACAATAAACAACAGTAGTGGCTATGCGCTGTCTGTCTACTAAGTCAGTGTTAAAGTAGATTACTGATTAGCCCTCTAAGGAGAAAAATTTTCAAAAATCCTTTCTGAGTACTCACTTACGCCATATAAGGGACTTCTGTGCAAAATTGCATGCTTCTAGACCCACTTGTGCGTTGTGCGGTCAGTATGCTAGAGTTTTAATCAAGTGAATAAACCCCCGTAAGGGATGATTTTTCAAAAATCGTTTTTTAATACACATCCACGTTATACTTATAAGGAACTCATGTACCAAATTTCATTACGCTAGACCAACCGGTTTAGGCAGTGCGTTGTCTGTCAGCCTTTTTGGGACTTTTTTATTAGGAAAAAATATGAAAAAAGTGCAATTTTATTTCAATAAAACGTAAATATCAGAAATTTGCTATCCAGCTCCCAGAAGCAGTTAGAGGTATTTATAGTGAATAGAGAATAGAAGAAGACAAAACATACTTGCATAATAGTTTTTATACTCACACCAAAATAAATAGCGAATAAAGCAAGACGACAGACTTGTTATCTAATGAATTATATTTTTAAAATGTAACCCCTTCCACAGTCAGGGCTGAACTCACTCACTTTGACCTTTTTAAAACCTGAAAATAGTTGAGAAAAGTAAATTCAAATATTTCGTTTTTTGAATGTATAAAGAGAATTCTAAATTATCGTAAAAATTAGTTTTTAGTAAAAAGAAACATATTATGAACACATTTTTATTTATTTGTTTATTATACACAGTTGTCCAACAGAAAAGTAAGTCCAACTGCAAAGTAAACTATCTTGTTTACAAATCTTTATGTTGGACAACTGTGTATAATAAACAAATAAATAAAAATGTGTTCATAATATGTTTCTTTTTACTAAAAACTAATTTTTACGATAATTTAGAATTCTCTTTATACACTCAAAAAACGAAATATTTGAATTTACTTTTCTCAACTATTTTCAGGTTTTAAAAAGGTCAAAGTGAGTGAGTTCAGCCCTGACTGTGGAAGGGGTTAAAATTTTAAAAATATAATTCATTAGATAACAAGTCTGTCGTCTTGTTTTATTCGCTATTTATTTTGGTGTGAGTATAAAAACTATTATGCAAGTATGTTTTGTCTTCTTCTATTCTCTATTCACTATAACTACCTCTAACTGCTTCTGGGAGCTGGATAGCAAATTTCTGATATTTACGTTTTATTGAAATAAAATTGCACTTTTTTCATATTTTTTCCTAATAAAAAAGTCCCAAAAAGGCTGACAGACAACGCACTGCCTAAACCGGTTGGTCTAGCGTAATGAAATTTGGTACATGAGTTCCTTATAAGTATAACGTGGATGTGTATTAAAAAACGATTTTTGAAAAATCATCCCTTACGGGGGTTTATTCACTTGGTTAAAACTCTAGCATACTGACCGCACAACGCACAAGTGGGTCTAGAAGCATGCAATTTTGCACAGAAGTCCCTTATATGGCGTAAGTAAGTACTCAGAAAGGATTTTTGAAAATTTTTCTCCTTAGAAGGCTAATCAGTAATCTACTTTAACACTGACTTAGTAGACAGACAGCGCATAGCCACTACTGTACTGTTGTTTATTGTGTTTCATCTCAATCGCGGGCGAAGCCGCGAGGATAACAGCAGCTGGTACTCTATAATATGACTATACCAAATTTGAATCGGTTCCGAGAGATTTTCCAAAATTGTCCAAAAAGAAACCTAAGACTAAGAACATTTTCTCGTTTTTAGTCGATTTTCGACATTTTCCAATAACTCGTTTTTTATTCAAATAAAGACAATCATAAATTCCACGCAGACGAAGTTTATGTATAAAATTATTTTTTTTTTCTGAAAGGCTGCGGCGCCTGATACATTTTTGTTTATATTATTGACTGACGAATTTTTATAGATTGCGTAATGTCGAGTACAGCGTATACTGCAGTTCTCAAAAGGTCATGTCTGTAATTTTACAGTATTGAAATATTTAGACTTGAAAAGCTGAAACATTAATTCCTCTTTTGTTTCCTTATCAAGCTTATTATGCATGCATACTATCTTTGTAAATTATATAGATTTAACACGGAAGTGATATATTTTGATGTTATTATCAGAAAATGCAAAAGAGATAGGCAGTAAAAATATCAAAATTTATTGTTCCGTGTAACGATTTGACTCACATACATGAAGCCTGTAACCAGGAGACCTGGACCAGGAGACCATGTAAAACTTCGGTTCTTTCCACATGTTTTCGCAATAGTTACCAAAGTTGTTTTAACTTCACAGACACTACATACATGCAGCAGCGGCCTTAGGGGGTGGCGAACAGGGCAATCGCCCGGGGCCTCTCTCTTGCAGGGGCTTCGCGCAACAACCCAAGCAAATTTTAAAAAATATAGATTTTTTTAACTATATTTTTTTATTTAAAACTTTTGACTTTGATCCTTAATTATTTATTAAGGTTATAACATAACGGTAAATTAAAAGTTTTTAGATTGTTTTGAGTTTTGATGGACGGATTATTAGATAAATAATGATTTTTCCCTCACGTAGTCCACAGCATATTCACAACAATTAAGTTGTGAATTATATCAGACAACACTGCGGCTGTCCTGATTGTTAGGCCCGACAGCGGCATTTGATTTTTTCTTAAATATAGCCTAACAATCAGGACAGCCGCAGTGTTGTCTGATATAATTCACAACTTAATTCAGACCTACTTTCGCATCACATAATTTTCACGAAGGACAAAGGGCCTCGCAAAGACCTGCCGCCCGGAGCCTCGCAATGGGTAAGCCCGCCTCTGCATACATGTAAGCCATGAACGTGTATGCGTTACGCAGTAACTGACGCCGTATTGGTCCATGCGACAGATATCGGTCCACCGCTACGCTCGAGCTGGGTCTCCTGGTTACAGACTTCATGGTCACATATAAACATTTTAAAAAAAATGGTGCCAAATTGTTTAGGAGACTGCTATTAACCGTCGAGAAATTTTGGTCCGACCCTTATAATAGGTTTCGCCATCCGACGTCAATAGTGTAAGTACCTTACGGCAAATACACTAATCATGTAAACCAGAGGTCCCCAAACTTTTTTGTCTCGTAGACCACTTGCCATGTTTTTCGGTTTTGGGTAGACCCCTTGCTTATCTGATATCGATTTTTTGCAAATTCATTAATTTTAAATGTATTTTTGACAACCGGTTTAGTGCTACTCACTTTGAACGATTTAAATAACGGTAGTGAAATGTAGTGTGAAATGTTTAGTTTTATACATTTACTAATTAGATTCAAATTAAAATTTACTTTCTGTTACATAAAATAACTAAGCAAAAAATAAATGTTTTTAGTGTGAGGGATGAACCTGATGCTTTAATAATAAATTTTCAACATTTGGCATCAATTTAGTTAGATTTAATCTTAAATCTCTTCGGTTAACGATGTCCACTTTGTTTCTTTTTTTGTTTAGGAGATTCACTATCGTTGACTCCCATTTTCATTTCATGGGCCCCCAATTTTTTTTTCCGCTGACATGGACCCCTTGCAAGTTGTCGTCGACCCCTGGGGGTCGATATAGACCACTTTGGGAATCACTGATGTAAACTAATGATATTTTCAAATTTAATCAAAAACAAACATGAAAAGATGTAAGACTCGTGTATTTTTGCATCTTTTTGACAAATTATTTCGATCTTTAAATTTTTACAGAAACACAATAATAATTATATTAAAATATATTTATTTGTAATAAATAATACGATTTTATTTACAATAATTCCACACTAAAATCGTTACAGTCTATTATAATGGTTTGAAACTTATTTACAGATAAAACATATAAATATTCTTATTCATGATTACACAGAAAATTTACGGAGTGCGCCGCACCGATTCGGAAAATATCGCATACATATGTCTGTATTTAAATTATTAGGATGATAAATTGAACTGTAATTATTTAATAATCCCTAAAATACACTTTAGAATTCTATCAGCGCGCTATAAACGACATTTTTTTTAAAGAGTGAACTGATAATGACTCAAGCTCACAGCAGTACACTCGGAATGCTCATAAAGACTTCCGCAACATGACCAATGACGTTTTCCCGGATGTCCGTCGTGGCCGTGACCGCAGCCGTGATATCCTCCCGGCATCAGTCCGCCGCATCCACAAGCGGCCTGTTTACTGCCACCGCTCGAACAGAAACTGCAACAATGGAATGTTCCGTGGTGGGGTCGAACTGTCCGTACAGCCACCGTAAAAGGACTATTCTATAAATATCAAATAAAAATTCAAACATTGATAAGTGATTTCTAGGTACCTACAGGATTATAGAAAATTTAGTGTTGGGTCGTTGTGATGTAGGCAATGTATCAATCAGTCTGTAACCAGGAGATCTAGTTTTCTATGCTTGCCGTGTTTCGAGACGGACCGTTTACTGGCCCTGTTATCACTACCTGAGAGACCTTCGGTTCTTTCCACCTGTTTTCGCCATAGTTATCAATGTTGTTTAACTTCACAGACACTACCACGAAGTCATAACCAGGAGAACCAGCTCGAGCGTATAGAAGTGGACCGATATCTGTCGCATGAACTAATATGGGTAACGCACACACGCTCATGGCTTACATTTGTGTAGTGTCTGTGAAGTTAAACAGCTTTGGTAACTATAGCAAAAACAGGTGGAAAGAAACGAAGTTGTCCCAAGTATGACAGCGCCATCTCGCGTGCGCCAGAAAACGGTCCATCTCGAAGCACAGCAAGCATAGGAAGCTAGGTCTCCTGATTAAAGACTTCGTGGACACTACAAACAGGTAAGCCAGAAACGTGTGTGTGTGTTACCCAGTAGTTGACGCCATATTGGTTCATGCGCTACGCTACGCTCGAGCTGGGTGTCCTGGTTACAGAGTCGTGGTATCTTAAAAAAGTTAGTGCATTTACAAATAAAAAAGTCACTGTTGTACTTGGTGGGAATATGTACTTACTTACATTGTTAATAAAATTTTTGAGAAAGGTTTTTTTCCAGATCATCTCAAGTTAGCTAAAATAAAACCGTTGCATAAAAAGGGCGATAAAGAAAATATAAAAAACTACAGACCTATATCAGTTTTATCTACTGTCGCTAAATTTATTGAAAAAATGTTATGTTTGAGATTAAGCACTTTTTTAGAAAAAACAGATAGTTTTGATAAAGCTCAGCATGGTTTTAGAGCTAACCTATCAACTACAACTGCATGCTTTGAATTGCATCAATATGTGGCTCAAAGTTTAGATGATGGCAAATTTGTACTAGGTTTGTTTTTTGATCTGAGTGCTGCTTTTGACACTGTGAATCATCAGTTTCTTTTACAAAAACTCAATAGAATGGGTATTAGAGGCTTGTCAAATCGGTTAATAAAAAGTTATTTAGAAAATCGTTTAATGTTCGTAAATATTGACGAATCCAACTCCGAAACATTTCATTTAACAATAGGTATACCTCAAGGGAGTAATTTAGGCCCTTTACTCTTCAATTGTTATACAAATGACTTGACTGAGCATGTAAACATAGGTAAAATCATTATGTACGCTGATGATATCACAGTGTTAATAGCAGCATCTTCGTATTATGAAGCCCAGCATAAAGCCAACAGTGTAATAAGTCAAATATCTTCCTGGTGTTTTAAAAATCAGTTGATAATAAATCTTGATAAAACTAATTACCTACAATTCAAAATTAAAACATCTATTAATACCGACATAAGTTACATTACTGATATAACTAAAAGTGCCATCATCAGATATTTGGGCTTGCATATTGATGAAAATTTTAAATGGCTAGAGCACATAAATATATTATGCAAAAAATTGAATAGGTCATACTTTCAATTAAAACTATTAAAAAATTATTTTGATCAAGACAGCCTAACCTGTGTATATTATGCTTTTGTGTATTCACAAATGAAATATGGAATTATAAATTGGGGTCGCTCCACTGACAATAATAGAATATTTGTATTACAAAAAAGAATTATCCGTCTGATATTTAATCTCAAATATAGAGAATCATGTAGAAATATTTTTTTTGAAAAACATTTACTAACATTTTTTGCAATATATGCCTATGAATTATTGAAGCATATGCACAGTTTAGGCTATTTTGATCAAAAACAGGAAAAGCCGTATAATACGAGGAATGAAAACTTTTCTATAAAACATAAGACCACGTTCTTTGAAAAAAGTCCAGTTTACACAGGATTTAAGATTTATAAAAAGTTGCCAAATTATCTAAAAAATATAAAAAATGAAAATAAGTTTAGAAACGAATTAAAAAAACATTTGTCTTGTATTGTCCCATATGATTTCTCTGATTTATTCTGATTTCTTTTTTTTTTTTTGACATTTTTGTATACCTAATGGTCAACACAAATAAAAATTATTTCTATTCTATTTCTATTCTATTTCTATAACTCGGGAGTTATGGGCATTGGTGAGTCTGGTGGCCATCCTTACGCCGTGCTACTCCCCTTTTCCTCTGTCGCACAAAGACAGGCGCCGTCTTGGCTACTTTTGCAGCTGCTTAATTATTTAAGGCATATTTTCGATATAAAAATGTTCTTAACCAACTTTTTACCCGCGAATTCACTTGCGTAAAAGTCGGTTTTGCGTCTAAAGATTCGTTGAATTAATGTCGGTGTTGACACGAATTCTATCTTTACTCGAATATGGAATAACCCATGAAGTTCGCATACTAGCTGATAGTTTAATTAGGTTCGGTTCAGCCGAACAGACAAACGAAAATTCTGGAGACTGTCTAAGTACCAACTACCATTACAAAAGACTCGAAAGCTCGCGAAAAAATGAAATAATAGACACGAAGTCCTTTTACAATTTTATATATTAGTGTGATAATAAACTAAAAAAATCGAATTGATACTTTCACGATTTCTCAGACTTAAACCGGGGACCTGCAATAGGGGAACAAAATGTATCAAAATCTATCTACCTTAATATGTTTTCCTCGCACGTAAACACTGAGACATAGTTGACCAGCTGATTCTGGAACGAAAGTAAGTGAGTATGTACCGTCCCGTAAATCGGTTACGGTCACGTGTACGGCCCGTAAACCGGCATCTTTGTAGCGCAACTCCGCCGTAACGGTTTCGCCTCCGTGACACAACGAGCGATTGTCTACATCACGCGTTTCTATCAAAAGTTCTGATTTTCTGTGAACTCGTAAGTCTTGCAGCCCTGTTTTTAAAAGAAATTATTATTTTGTTACATAAAAAGATTACTTATTTTTCGCGCATCGTTTCTATAGAATAATTTGTTTTTGTTCAGAATTAAGGTAGTTCGGTAGCTAAATGACTTAAACTTTTATATTTATTCAAAAAATTATAATTAAAGACACCTACAGAAAAAGAAACAGATTTTTAAGAGATATAATTAAATAAAGTTACGCAAAAATACACGAGCCGTTATGAGTGTCCTTGTTCAAAAACTCCGGAAATTGAGGGTTTGTAAAAAATTGACAAACTTGACCTTTTAATGGATAGAATCATAGAACGATGTCTGAAATACACACTGCAAAAATTTCAGAATAATTTACCACGTACTTTTGATTTTATTAATTTTTTAATACTGACATGTGGCCTCTATCTCTGTTGTTTATCGGAGACACTCTCTCCTCCATATTTGCTAGGGGAAAAATGGCCTCTGTACCATAGTGACAGTGACTAGTGACAGCTGAGCACTAATCAATTAATATTTTATTAATTACATTACCTACTATAATTATTTAATTATAATTCGCATTAAATTAAATTTTTATGTGAATTTCTATTAATTATTATAGCATGATTTGGGTAATTATTTGAGGGAAAAAAAGTCATTTATTTGACTTGGGATTGCGGCTCCCAAACTACCTTAAATTATCCGTGTATAAAACGTTATCTTACTTAATTTTTCAATATATTTTTAAAGAAATTTACACTAATTTCATTTCCCGTTTTTATGCTAAAAGTTCGTATTTCATTTAACATAAACAGTTAATTTATAAGTGCCAGAAAAAAAAATTATAATACAGTAAAACCGCGTTAGTATTTCGATGTTAAAATGGTCAACAATTTTTAACACATGTTTCCGTTTTCAAATCGCAAAGACATATGTTTTTTCTTTAGAGAAAAAACAAACAATCACCATCTAAATTCTAAATGTAGATACAGATTCCGGGAAGTATATTATTGTGTACATTACTTTAAAATAATAAACATTTACATTAAAAATTGAAAATACACAATGCGTACCATCTGGTGCTGACAGAACACAGTTTTGCGGCACAACCGTTTGAGTTGAAATGACTCCATACATTACAGGAGTGCCTTTAGCCGTTACCGACGACTTTTCTTCAGGCAAAAATTGGATACAGTCAGTCACTCGAGGCTCAGTATGTCGAGCAACTTCGCTACACCAATCCAATTTATCCAAAAGTGGACCGACAAAACTCATTAATTCCACATCGGATCCGTTCGCCAAAAGATCTTCAGCAAACTTGATAGCATTATTTGCTTCTTGGACACGATTTTCCAAATTAGTTTTCTGTGCGTTCACAACCAGAAGTCTGTCCTCTCGCGACTTGGTCACCTGCAGCAACAACGTATTTTTGTGTTCTTCAACTGTCCGTTTATACGTTTCAACGAAGTGCTCAACTTCTCTTTGTACAATGTTGCTTCTTTTTTTGATGCGTTGGGTGAGCGTATCGAGTTGATCAATCGCGGAACTCGCTTGTTCGGCAGCCGGTTTGGCACGAGTCAGTGCATCGCGTATATTTTTTATGTAGGTTTTTGTTAAGCTGCTGACTATTTCACAGTCGTGTCCGTTATGGACGTCTACGCAACACGTTTGACAGGCAATCTGACGGCAGTTGATGCAAAATAAGTGCAATTCTTGATCGGGATGCAGAGGACAGAACTGACCGCCGCCTTTTGGTTTCGTACTGCCGATTGGTGATACTACGTGACGCGTTGTGTGTCTTTGTCTTTTGTGGGCTTCGGTACACAAGGCGCACATATTTTTTGAGCAGCTTTTGCACTGAGCAGTTGCCTGGAATAACACAATAATCATTACAGTCGAATCGAACGTAGATAATAATTGATTGTATCTCTAACGTGTAGACGAAGCGTTTTCTGCCAAAGAGGTACTTCATCAATGTGGCACATACTACTTGAAACTGAAAAATATCAGCCGCACACGGAACCTGCGCTAAATGTTGTGGTCAGGTTGCAGGTTCTTGATGTGCTGGTTCGCGCTGGATAGGTGGGCGCGGTCTTTTAATGCGTGATTTTGTTCAATACATAGAATACAGTTCAATTATAAATACTTACCGACACATCGAATGTACATGAATCACACAAAATTCTGATCGAATACGGGTCCTCATAGATCTGTCGATGTAAAAGATTTTGCACTAAATAATTTGGCGGTAGACAATTGACGCTATCCTGAGGCAATTTATGCTGAGTTTTACAAGTTGGGCACGTCAAAATATGAGGACTCAACTGTTGGATCCTTCCTTCTGACGCTTCCTGTTGGCTGCTTTTACTACTTCCGGTCGTCCGTGGCGTCCAACTTTCATTTGAACTGATAGACGCATTCCGTAGTTCACTTCCGTATTCGGAACCAGTACTCGACTCTGATACTGATGATTTTAGTTTACTTCTAACAGGAACTGAAAAACAAATATATGTTTTCAAATTACTAATTTTAATATTTCAAAACTTTATATTAGTTGATCGATATTTTATTTCCGGCGATATTTTAATCGATTTTAACTTTTGATATTCTTCTTGCACTGCTGCTTTGAACCATACATCATTTGGAATAACATTCATGCGTAAGATGAGAAGTGATGGAAAAATGAGACCGGTTAAAATGTCTAAATTGTGAATTTATGACTTCCGGTTAACTGTGTGGACCTCTGTGGGTTCTCTTTAGCAGGGTTTCGAAGATTACTAGTTGTTTGTATTTAAAAAGTTATACGTATTCTCTGCTTTGAAGTACTTAGTTAGGTACGCTTCTTACCATCGTATTCTTTATTCCAGGAAGTGAATTGATTAACAATCAATTCCTTGATACACTTGGCACAGAATGTGTGAAGGCACGGCAACACTTTAGGTTCGACGAATTTTCCATTGCATATTTTGCATATTAGCCTATCGTCATCAGAGGAAGTTTGACTTTTTCCAACGCTAGACGTGCCGCTTGACGTTTCTTCCGACGGCGCTGTGCCACTAGCCACCGTTTTCGGCGATGAAACTCGTTGATGATTCGATTTTGTTTGAGAAAATTTTTGATGAATTTGAGCAATACTTCGTCTTTTTGCCGACGTCATTTCAGGCGAATTTCGTCTCCGCGAAAAACTACCGAATATATAAGAAATTCGATCAATTTCGGTCATTATTAGTTTTGATCTAACATTAATTTCGTTTAATATAATTCACTAATATTTATAAATATGACGGAGACCATAAGCGCGATATATTCTTCACAATTTTTATAATAAAGTAAATAAAATCACTTTTATAATAAATAATTTAATTATAAAATCAACTGTCTGTCAACATTAAAAAATGGCTCGAAGAAACCTTAAAACTTAATTGTTATTGGGCTTCTTTTATTTAAGTCGCTAACGATTTGCCGATGCATGCATAACGTATTTTATAACAAACATAATTTTATATTAAACTTAAAAGTATCGTCTAGTTTTATCTAAAATAAAATTATTATTCTATTATTTTTTACTTTCAACTGATACAATAAACAATATATTTACAACGTAGAACTAAACATTTTTAAACAAAATAAAAATTTCGATGCGCAATCTACAATACTTCAGTTGACATATTTTTATAAAATAATAAAATTTTCAAAGTCACATATTGTTTACTTTCCGTTGTTTTTTACATGACCTAGAATTCCAGGAGGTAAACTTGAATTGCACGTGTGGCACTTAACGCGGCACGGAATCTTTTGACACGACGCAACTGTTTTCCCAATGAGACGACAGCTCTGGGTAGAATGTCGGGGAACGAACAAGAAAGATGCCTTCCGTCTGGACGCGTGTCTGTTGTAGGAGCGTCATGAGCCGACACGAGCGCATTTTAATGACGGGGGCCTCGCTTGAGGGTTGAAAGACTAACCAGAAACACTACGGTGATGATGCGAAGTCACTGTCAAAACTCTGCTTAAGAAAGAATGTTAGAAGTTGGTTCTACAATTGCAGTTTCAGAAATTAATTAACAATAATAATCTGCGTTTCCTCTCTCTCAAATCGGATCCCAGTCTGTCTGTGTGATCAGTTTTTGTTGAGAATAAATTGAAAAAATTTACAAACTTTATTAAGTTTCACCTGTCCCAGCGCGGTGTCTGTCTGTCTGTCTGAAATCAAATCTTGCAAGTTAAATTTGACCCACTTCCCGGTCTCCGATTGAGCTGAAATTTTGCATACGTATATGTAGTTCCGATGACCATACAATATTAAAATAACTAACTTATCGGTCCGGCTTTCGCCCGGTTGCAAATCGCACTTTTAATAAAGCACACTAAAAACTTAAAAATAAAATTAATATCACAAAACATTTTTAAAAACATGTCGCGAGACTTTCATAGCCTCTGAAGGAGGTAAATTGGCAGAAAATATTTTTTCTGCAATTAGGAGGTCATTTCATGCCATTTAGTAGAGACGTTTTGAATTTTGCCGTTTTTTTAAGTACCCTAGCGTCGTATCGCAACGCGCTAGACCCCTACGCCACTAAGCGGATTTGTATAGGGGGGCTCAGACTACACGAAAGAGCGTTTCTGCCACCAAGTGCTCCTTGACCATTTCTGTCACCGTCCGTTAACTAAACCAGACGCACGTGTAAACTTAGCACAGTAAAGTTGGAAAATTAAAAAAAAAGTGTACTTGGAGCACGTCAAATTGTTCTTAGTAATTTTTAAAACATATTCTATTTTAAGCCAAAAAATCAAAATTAAAATAATAATGCTGTGCTAAGTTCATGAACTCATGTATTTCAAAATCTCGCACAAGCGAAGCACTAACTCAATGAAGAAAATGTGTTAAGAAAAAATGTAGGACACTTGCGCATGCTAACAGAACACCGACGAGAAATAAATTACTTTCAAAATTCAGAATTTTTGAAAATAGTTCATTTCTTTTTAGTGTCGTGTTGCATGCGGCTTAGATATAAAAGTTTTACTTATGAAGTTATTTTCTAAAATGATTTTTTACACTTTTAAAAATTTTCAAAATTCCAAAAAAATTCACATTACCACTGTCTTATTGCCACTGTATGATAACGGAACACTGAAAAGATGAAATTTTTTTCGAAATTTTGGAATTTTGAAAATTTTTAAAAGTGCCCGTACTACCTACTGTAAAAAAATATTTTACAAAATAACTCCATAAGTCAAAGTTTTTCTTTACATAGGCCGCGTGCTAATGAAGCACTAAAAAGAAATGAACTTTTTTCGAAAATTGTGAATTTTGAAAATAATTTTTATTATATATTTCTCGTCGGTGTTCTGTTAGCATGCGCAAGTGTTACACATTTTTTCATAATATACATTATCTTAATTGCAGTTTGTGCTTGGCTTGTGCGAGATTTTGAAATATTGAATTTGTTTGAAAAAGCCGATTTTTGACCAAATCTAAATATAAGCTATTGAAGCTGTTTTAAATTTCATCATTTTTTATTGACTCTATTTTTGCCACGGTAGTAGATAAGGCATCTGGTGTCAGCCACGTAGTGCCTGAGGATTGTTAAAGTACATCGGGTTAAAAGACACTGTAGATATGGACAGGTCCGAAATTTATGTGGATGCAGGTCCGGATGTGCATCCAGTCCTTCGGATCTGCATCCTTGTTACGTGTCCGCCGGACCTTTATGGGTCCAGCTCACCTATACCAAGCGATGTGTACTGTACGTCGGGCCTGTACAATGTACATACTGCGTACGTAATATTCAATGTGTCTCCTTCTACAACTACTGCTCGAATTATTTTCATACTAATCCGGCCACAGTTCCGACTTCCGCTGTGATCTGCACGTTTACAATCAGGTCCGTCTACCTAACAGGTCCGTGTAGGTACGTAACAGTTCCAAAGGATGCACATCCGACTCTGACTCGGATGTGCATCCATCCAACTCACACAGTTGATACAGGTCCGGACCTGCATCCATCCGGATCTACACATCTCTAAAGTCTCTTCTACACCATTGGCCATGATGGGCGAATATTGATGGGCCATGATTGTCTCCATCATTGCGTAGCTGTCCACATGATCGTTCACGTCTCAGTTGTTAATTGTCTTCTGTCCGATATGGATATAGATAGATTTCAAAAAATTTGTAAGTTTCTTCTGAAGACCACTTCGCTTTTCACATTTTAATTGCGTACTTGTAACACACAGTCTTTACGTCAAAGACAGACATCCATACCGTACCGTATAAACAAATATGAACTGAATAATTGGCAATAGTGTGGATACTCGCACAATCATGGCCGCGAACTTCCTTTTGTCCGAAAAACTGACACAGCGGCGATCACGCGCAATCATCACCAATCATGAACAATTACAGGCGATTATGCCCTCCACACGTTCGTGATAGCCTATAATCGCCCATGATGGCCAATGGTGTAGAGGAGGCTTAATAAAAGACAGTATCCTTTTGATTTTGATGACAGCGCTCTTTCGTATTATGCAGAGTTTAATGGATTGTTCTGTGAGGTCTAGTTGTATATTTCTGCGTCAGCTTTTTCAAGTGGTTAAGCTGATTATGAGCACACACATTCACATAGACATAGGCGCACATGGCTCACATGTCACCACTCAAGTGTATGAGGGTTGATGTTTGCCATTGAATTCTGAATGCAGCTACCACATGTGTTCCTCTGTTAAGGCTGCTATACCAATTATTCTTAAAATAATGCCGTCATAAGGAGTGTTTGTTGGCAAGTTCTGAACTGCTAAACCGCATGAATATAAAACTTTCGGGAACAATCGCGTGTTTGTTAGTTAAATTCTCGGACTCTTCGGCGTGTTTGAATCTAGTTCTAGCAGTTGTAGGAACCTAAAACCGAGTTCAAACAGTCTGAAGAGGCCGAGAATTGATTTACAAACACCAAGTTGTGTCTGGAGAGTTCCGTGTTCCCAACACACACTTTAGCAGTTTAGAAACCAGTTCAGAACTTATCAACAAACACACCATTTTATGGTTTATCTGTTGCTCTCAGAGTCATCCAGAACTGATGAACCTCGATTTATCTATATATATAAAATCGTTTGTCCTGACTGATTCATCAAGGTCCAGGTCAAACCGCTTCATGAGTTATAAACTTGAAATTTGGACAGTAGGTTCCTTTTATGACGTAAGCACTCGCTAAGAAGGGATTTTTTAAATTCGCATTCTAAGCGCGTGTAAAGGTTTCTGATAAAATGGCCATATTTCAAAAATCGTTAAAATGAGAGACATTGAATTCAACATACGCACTCTTCATGAAAAGTAAACAAACCCGTGTTTCAGCGTTTTTTTTTTTAATTCAACCCCTAATTAATTACCCTCCCCAGGATCATAATTATAAAAAATAAAATTGAAGATAATACGAATACCTGACTAAAAAAATAAAATTTAGAAACACTTCTTGAAAAAAAAATTGTAAAATTGGTTTGGGAATTAATATTTTTGCCCTTGCAGGATCCTATTGCTCGTTTGAAACTCAATACAGCAGAACTACTTATATCTTTTGGCGGAAAAGACTTTAGTTCACTTTATTGAACTATATAGAAAGTTCTGAAAACTTACAGTAGTTCATAAAATAGAATCACAACCTTAAGCAGAGCACTGCGTCTGCTCGCTTATTTTTAGTTACGCTACTTACGCATCATTCAGTAATCAGTATCAGTGAAAAATATGAGCACGAATCTGCACTATCGGACAATCTCCTGTCATCACGGGCGTAGATTTTTTTTTTCAAAGCGTAAATAGACAGCCCCGATAACTATTACAATAAAATATAAAAATACTTCAATATAAATAAATGAAAATATTATTTTAAAACAACAGTTCAAAGTGTAGTTAATACTTTCTACGAACGACTAAGACGCTTATGATCTATGTTATCGAGCATCTATAATTTACAAAATCTTTTTAAAACAATAACAATTTAAGGGTGTCCAGCTCTGAGAAAAAAAAATTAATGGTCACATCATTTGTACCTATATAGCTCTCACACACATACATGTGACCAGTGTGCTTTCGATATTTTTTTGAGTTCTGAAGGCAAATACATCCTTATAAGCGATAAACTTTTGCCCGCGACTTTGTGCGAACAGGCCAGTTTTTTTCTAATAAGGAACTGGTTGGATCATCGAATGCAGTCTAAGCGGGCCAAAACTAGTCTGCTAGTATGTATACATTAAAATATATACAATATTTTACAATAGGTTTGTCCAAGCAGCCAGCAAACGGTTTTGAAACCGTCACCCGCATGCGCAGTAGCTAAAACGTGTTCTAAAATCGCTACTAACAGCTTCGTTTTACCTACTGCGCATGAGGGTGACAGTTTCGTTACCGTTTGCTGGTTGCTTGGAACGAACTTAATATCTTTATTAAACAGAATATGCAAAAAAAGGTTTCCGAACAGCCGATTTTCACCGACTTACGTACTTCACGTTGACTGTTGACAAATGCCTTTCTTTATCTATGTGTGTAAATACATAATATTATATTGTCCATAAAGAAGGTGTAAACTTTTTAATAGTGAAAGAATTTCCAAATTTGGTTCAGTAAATTCAGAGATTTGCTTTTTCAAACAAACAAACTAAGGTAAGGTCATAAAGTTTCTCTGTTTATAAGATGTATTCGTTTATAATGAGAAATATATCTGGGAGAAACGACGCGTCATTTTAACGAGCTATGCTTACCTAGTTCTTACAAAAAAAGAGCAGTAAAATTTTTAACTATTTCTTCATCAAATGTGCCTCCTGGTGCCTGACTCCCGTATCAAAATAAAATAGACACTGCACTGTTTCCAAACGATTCATTTTACATAATTTAATATCCTACCACGACGTTATATGGCCATGTATCCTATATAGTAATAGTATATACAATGATTTTTAAGACAGAAACATATTTGACAGAGACTCGATTTATTATGACTTGATGGTTTTGTGAAAAGGAACTTAATGATTTTTTCTTGAAATTTATGCTTTTTAGTTAAGATTTAAAAAGTCGTTTGTTCCACTCCATGCAATTCCTTAGTTAAGTGCTAATAGGACATGTCTACATAAACATAAAAGTTAGTTTTTGTTTTTAATTAATGCCTAAATCACAAACGGAGAATTGAAAAAACATGTGGAGTCCAAAACCAGATTAGTTTACCTCTCAACGCCAATTATATAAATCGGTATGGAGAGCCCACGAAGTCTGTAATCAGGAGATCTAACTTCCTATGCTTGCTGTGTTTCGCGACGGACCGTTTTCTGGCGTACGCGAGATTACGCTGTTATCACTACCTGGGAAAATTTCGGTTCTTTCCACCTGTTTTCGCCATAGTTACAAAAGTTGTTTAACTTCACAGACACTACACACACGTAAGCCATGAACGTGTGTGCGGTACCCAGTATCTGAAGCCATATTAGTTCATGCGACAGATATCGGTCCACCGCTACGCTCGAGCTGAGTCTTCTGGTTACAGATTTCGTGGGAAAACCATATATTTAAAGTTCAGTAAAAATAGGTCTGAAATTACTATTTGAGCAGGAAGCTAAAAATTTGAGGAAAGGACTGTTAGACCTTCAATAAATGTAGTATAAAATTTCAAGATTCTGAAGACGTAATAAAAACATTAAAAAGCCACTGAAATACGAAAACGGTTGAAAAAATTTAAAAAACTTTCGGACAAAATTTGTAGAACTATAGAGCATACAATTATATATACCTACCTATAAAAAACGTCCATAATTTTTCCATATTTATAATAATTTAGCCATAAGAGGTGACGAGACTTTAGGGATTGCTGCGGAATCTCGAAATACAAAAATAATACAGTGAAAAATTAAGATTTTTGCGGATGGTGACAATAGATACAGCGCGTAATTTGTTTTTATAAGTACAGTGTAAACTCTTTATAACGTCCTTCGTTATAACGAAAAACTCCCTATAACTTCGAAATTTTTACGATTTGGTTGGTTTACCTTAAAACCTATACATTAATACCCTCTTTATAACGCAACAGCCATTCTCTATTACGAAGAAATATGTTCATATTTAGGCGTCAGCAAATGTTTACAGACATAAAGAGGACCATTCTGAACCATCACCATCTATTCAACAAGCACTTGATGACGCCAAGCTTATCGAAAAATTCCTATTATTTAATGAAGATTATTCCACCACATTGAAAAATTGGTTATTTTTCGTTCTTCCCTCCATATAACGAAAAAAATGTTCGGTCCCTTAAAATTCGTTATAAAGAGATTATACAGTACATTGAAGATTATTGTTAATTTGGTTGTTTTTCTTTCTTCACTCCATAATATAACGGTAACTCTCTATAACGATAAAAAATGCTCGGTCCCTTTAGTTTCGTTATAAAGAGTTTACACTGTATATTATCAAACGAATCAGAAAGCTATTAGCATAAAAAAACTAGATTTATAAATTGCAGAAATGTCTTCAGGATCAAATATTCAAATGGCAATTTCAGATTTTTTTAAACAATATGATACATTTATTCGTGACGTAATTATGGTTAACCCGAGGATTAAACTTTTATTTGTCGTTGCGGCCATCTCTTGAAATTTCTTCTAACAAAAAAAATCTATTGGTAAAACAGAACGCCACAATTGCCCACGTCACATTTAACCTCTAAAACGCCAAAACTCAAGTACTTGTCAAAGTCGCCGGTGTAGACGTAAATTTAATAATATGGAAGCATTTTTTACCTTACCTTTTTATATTTTAGAAGTACCGAATATAAAAATTAAACGGCCATCATGGTTTCATCAGCCGTCTGCTATGGTTATGTTTTCTGTTGTGTTACTATCATACTTTTTGGTTACAGGAGGTGAGGTTAAATTTCGTATCTAATGCTATATTTCGAATTAAATAAAATTCTTTGGGTTGAGATCCGTGACTGATTTTTTTTATGTATTCAGGTATCATTTACGATGTTATTGTTGAGCCGCCAAGCGTTGGTTCTACGACTGATGAACATGGACATTCAAGACCCGTAGCGTTCATGCCATATCGTGTAAATGGGCAGTATATTATGGAAGGATTAGCTTCAAGTTTCTTGTTTACGATGGGCGGTTTAGGTTTTATTATATTAGATCAAACGCATAGTCCAACTACGCCGAAACTAAATCGCATTTTATTAATATCTGTCGGTTTCTTATGTGTTTTGGTTTCATTCTTTACTACTTGGATATTTATGCGAATGAAGTTGCCGGGCTATCTTCAGTCATAAAAGATATAATTCAGTGAAATGTTAAAAAATGTGCTGAAAAGAAGTACATAATATATAAAATATGAAGTAGTTTTTGTGATATCAACAAAGAAAGCCTGTATACATTAATAACTAGAAAAACAATTTTTATAACAAACATGTAAAATGCTGGTTTTACATAGTTACGTACCGTGCGTACAGCATCGCATTTTGAGCAGAATGTGAGGTTTCTCTCATTTCGCTTTTTACGCACATCCGTTCATATTATCGTTATAAAAACAATCGTTCGTGACAAGTGTGAGAAGGCGCCTCCTTTAAATGGTGGACTTGCCTTCAAATCGTTTCAAGACATCGCACTCTTTAAAAAAGATAATTTGCACACTTGTTACGCAATATAATATCATTTGAGAACGTATTTCTTATTACGTCACCTCAATGATTTTTTTGTCTACTGAAAACTTTCCTTTATGTTTGCATAATAAATTTAATTTCAGTTTTCTGTAGGAAAATTTACGATACGCACAATTTAGACAAGGTCTTGTTTCAAAATGTTATTTTCTAAACGCTATTTCTTTTCAGCATACCGATTTTTATTGTTCTGAATTTAAAAAATTCAAGTTTGATTAATACTAATTTTTATATTTCGTGTAATTGTTAATTATCAATAATTTTAAGAACGATTTTTGTAATTTTAATTTACAATATATTCCAACTATAAATATCGAGACCTATTTTATTTTCAAGTATGTCACAATGGGGCACAATTTTTCATGAATTAGGATAAAAAAAGTGTATAAAATTACATTTCAGTTTAAACTATTTACATCTAGCAGACAATAAAATATTTACTTTTAGCTAGAATTTTACGCCTTGATAAAAATTTTCACGATTTTTAAAATAAATTGGAATTGTACTAAGCTCAGATAAATAGCTGGCAGAACAGCGTCAACTTATACTGCAAATAGTAATACGACCCAAGAGATGAAAACATTCCTTAATTTTCATGTCTGTAAACTATGAACTGACACACCAAAAGGGTATTTTTCATCGTACTAGGATCAGGTTAAGATAAGGTTCCTGTCACAACCAATATTAGCTCTGTTCCGACCTCTCTGAAAACGGTAATAGAACCGTCACAGTCGTGTGCAGTAGCTAAAACGAAACTGTGTCGGTTTTGGAACACGTTTTAGCTACTAC
Source organism: Xanthostigma xanthostigma (assembly GCA_963575645.1). Taxonomy (NCBI): domain Eukaryota; kingdom Metazoa; phylum Arthropoda; class Insecta; order Raphidioptera; family Raphidiidae; genus Xanthostigma; species Xanthostigma xanthostigma. The sequence goes on from OY754468.1 coordinate 24,805,745, forward strand.
GCATGACTGCGATGGTTGTGTTACCGTTCTCAGAGAAGTTGGAACAGAGCTATCAACGCAGGTAAAGTAGTGACTAAATTACAATTTATTTTTATTTTCGGGTAATAAATAAAAGTATATTTCACTTGACAATAATCATGTATATTGCACATTTCAGGACTGTATTTTTATGTACTTTAAAAATACATACTAAAAGAAATTAATTATAAAATATTGTAGTACATACCAGTCTCAAATATTCTTTGGCATTACAGACGAATACGGAATGCACTGAAACACAAATAATTTTTGATTATGAACAAAGGTAGGCACTAAAAATTAAGCATGAAACCTCAATTCTGAATATTAAATAAGTTTTCTGGACTGAATTATGATAATTAAAATTCTTACGTAGTAAAATCTGAAGACTTATCGATAATATGCTCAAACTCCGCGAAAGATAAAGCACCGTCATCATCTAAATCAGCTTCGTCCAAAAGATTTTGTATAAGCTGTTGCATATCGTTTTCAGAAAGTCTTTGCTCTCCAGTTAAACGATCAATCACTTGTCGTAGATCACAAACTCCTAGCATGTCGTCTCCATCAAAGTCTATTCGAAAAATTGGTAATTTTTATTTTATTTTCAATATACTTTGGGTGCTTTATAATAATTATCACATACCGAAAATTCTGAACGCATGTTCGGCTTTGACTGATTTTGGAGCACTATCACTAAAAACGGACATCATATCTAGAAAATCTTCAAACGTGCAATCTCCATCATGACTAGAACTAAATACTTGGCAAATGCGATCTCCGAACGGGTTAACCCTTAATTCCGGATACTGTAAAATCTTTGACAATGGCAGTTTAGCATTTTTATTGTGACCAACTTTTTCTGGGGCTAGAGCTTTAAATTTCTGATGCGCACTACAAAATAGATAATTATATGAATAAATTTAGCGTGCTGAACACGTAAAATATATAAAAATCGATTACAAAAAAATCTTTTGACCTCTCTGAATACAATGGTGTTTAAAAATAAAAATAAAGTGATCTTAAACTTACTATAATACTTCTTTTTTAGTAAAGTAAGTTAAATCCTACAAAGAAGAATGGTGATATTAATAATTTGATAGGTTAAATTATTATAAAATAATTACTTACTTGGTAATCTTGAAGTTCTTCTTCGGTAAATTGACTTTTGCTTTGTCCCATTATAGTGTTATAAGTTAAATTGTGCTTTTTGTGCGCTTAAATGACAAAATTGAATTCTTAATTTATTTAATCATTTTCAGATTAAACAATAAACATTTCTGCAATAAACGTCATTTACCAATTTTGTAACTAAAAAAAAAAACCAAAATACCCTAGCCTTATTATACACTTTTGACATATATGTTTGACATTGACAGCTGTAATTCTCCCTTTTGTAATGTTTGTTTTAATTAAGCAGAAAATTAATTGACAATGAGTGTGAAAAGAAAAAGAACACAGAAAATAACAAACGTTCAAATAAACATTATTTTAGATTTCATATCTGAACACAAAGTAATGTTCAGCAGAAATATGATTCCGAATTCGAATATGAATCCGTCACAAGTAAAACAAATTGAGAATCTCTGGGAAATACTTGCGAATAGCTTAAATGAATGTACCGATGGTCCTAAAAAATCTGGAAAACTGTGGAAAAGGGTAAAATGTTTTTACTTTGATACAGCCACAAAAAGTAAAGGAAAACTTATTCTTAGTCAACATTGGAAAGTCTAAGTCATATAGTCATTAGTCAATTATTTTTCAGACTTTTATCGAATGGAAATCAAAAGTAAAAACCAGAATTAAATTTAAACTATCACACGGCAATCCCAATGAACCAAAATCATTGACACATTCAGAACACAGACTACTAGTACTGGAAGAAGACTGCAGTAAATATCAGCAAAAAACATCGGAAAGCTGTCCTTTAAAGTTTGATGATAATTATTCTGACCAAACATTAGATGAGAAAAAAATAACGCCTATGTTAGAAGAAGAATTTAGTGAGTTTCAGAAGGATATAATTTCTGAATTAAGTTCTGATAATTATCGAGATCAAGACGCAAATACCAAAATAATAACACTTAAAATTAGCAACTTTCAAACAAAACTGATGCTAGATTTTATGTCCAAAAATAGTATAATGATGGGTGGAAATACTGACCGATCAAGAATGAATGAAATAAATAAATTATGGATATCTTTGTCAGATATTTTAAACTGTGTTAATTCGGGTCCTAAGAAAACTCCTGACGGATGGAAAAGAGTAAGCGAACAATTAAAATGTACATAATTGGGTACAAATATAAATCCGGATTAAATTTATATTTGAGTTTACATACAGTATGTAAACACGTAAGGTGCACATAGGGAAATTAACATTGGGAAAAAATGACTGGATCAGAGTGAGCCTTGAAATCTTGTTTTTCAATTTGACAGATAATATTCTTTTGCAAAATGAATGTGTATACTACCGAAGAAAATATTCAAATGATTACAACATAATCGGACTTTTGACGTGATAACGTCTTATAAATTGATGAATCACCAATCTTATAAATTGATAAAACACCGGCTGCATGTTCGAAAAAGTGTAACGTTCGTAACGCGTAACGTTCCTAACGCGTAACGTTTTTTGCTAATTTCTCGCTCAATTTAAATCAGATCGGTTTGAAACCAGTCTTAAACGAAAGAGGAGAACATTTTACATAGATTTCGTATAACAGAATTTGCCTAAACAGTTTTTTTATACAAATTTATATAGAAAAATAGCTGTATAAATGCAATGTTGTCTAATGCATGGCGCGCGCGCGACGCGGTCGGTCGTCTTTGTTTGCCGTACATGGAAATTAGAAAATAACGTATGTCTTGTCTTAACATGAAAACGGCTGCATTTCTAATGTTTAATTCAATTTTTTGACATTAGTATTTTGTGAAATGCAACGCCTTCTAAGTTAAGTATTGGAATAACTAATTATTATTAGAACATAATACTTTGACAGTTGCAAACGTCACTTTTGACATTTCTTATCATTCCGACACCAAGGATAAGCGGATTGAAACCAAATTTTGGGAGGATGTTTGATATGCAAATATGAAGTGGCCTATTGTTTTTGGGGAACATCGGCGCATGCGTAAAAGAATATATCTCCTTATAATGATGTTTTATATAATAATAATATAGTTTTTAAAACGGTTTTTACTCTATCTATTTTTACTAGAAATTTTTGTAAATTTTTTGGGGAAAATCGGCGCATGCGCAAAAGAGATACATGCCATAGTTGTTTTTTATATAATAATAGTGTACTTTTTATAGTGTTTTATTATTCTACTTAATAAAATTTACCTAAATTTGAAGCGAAAGTTGCAATATCATAGATTCGAATTATTATAATTATTATATAAATTTAGGTTATGTATTACGGAATACGTTATCACGTAAAACTATCGTCCGTAAACCGACTTTACAGACAACCAATTTTTTTTTGTTAAAAATATTTTATTATTACCTATATTACTTTTATTGTTTTGTTTTACAGACATTTATTGAATGGAAATCACAAGTGGAAAGAAAAGCAACAGATATATCAATAAACGATAATAATTACCACGAGTGTTTATCAGTCCATGAAAATAGACTTTTGACTTTATTAGATTTTAAGTGTTGTTCCAACCAGTTGAATGACTGTGAGTTCAAAAAACAAATAACTGTACAAGATCCGTTATTCATTGCAGAAGATAAAGTATCACATTTAGTTAATGTTAAATATGAAAAAAGCAAATACGACACAAACAAATCGTTAATGAAGAAAAAAAGGACAACCAGAATGAGTCCAGCTCAATTAAATATTATATTAGATTTTATGTCCGAAAATAAAATTATGCTGAATAAAACTCAGACGAGAACAATGCAAGTTGAGACATTATGGAATAGTTTAACAAACAGGTTGAATAAATGTAAAAGTGGTTCAAAAAAAACAAAAGAACTGTGGAGGAAAGTAAGTTTAATTTATTAAACACTTTTCGAATCTGAATATTCGGTGAACACTGTCTTTTTGATTTTCTACATCTTTACAAATACAGTGTAAACTCTTTATAACGTCCTTCGTTATAGCGAAAAACTCCCTATAACGTCGAAATTTTTACGATTTGGTTGGTTTACCTTAATAAAACCTATACATTAATACCCTCTTTATAACGCAACAGCCATTCTCTATTACGAAGAAATATGTTCATATTTAGGCGTCAGCAAATGTTTACAGACATAAAGAGGACCATTCTGAACCATCACCATCTATTCAACAAGCACTTGATGACGCCAAACTTATCGAAAAATTCCTATTATTTAATGAAGATTATTCCACCACATCCCAAGGCATGCATAAGATACTTAAAATACAAAACAAATATTGGCATAGCGAAAAACGTCAGGCAAATTTAACAAACTATAGGTATATGTGTTTGGAATAAATTAATTTTGTGAAAATTGGTTATTTTTCTTTCTTCCCTCCATATAACGAAAATTCTTTATAACGAAAAAAATGTTCGGTCCCTTAAAATTCGTTATAAAGAGATTATACAGTACATTGAAGATTATTGTTAATTTGGTTGTTTTTCTTTCTTCACTCCATATAACGGTAACTCTCTATAACGATAAAAAATGCTCGGTCCCTTGAGTTTCGTTATAAAGAGTTTACACTGTACTTATTTTTGAGATTGATTCTTAAAAATTCTGAACTTGAATTAACAAATAGTCAATGCATTTCTTTTCATAATTTAAATGCCAACTTTTTTACAGACGTTTGCAGAGTGGAAATCAAAAGTGAAAAATCGAATCAACAATTTAAAACAATACAACAGCTCAAGACCACTCACGTACTTTGAAACTAAGTTATGTGCAATGCTAGAATCTTCAAAAAGAACAAATAAAGAAGTATGTGAATCTGATATCAATTCACAAACAGACGTGTCACAAAATCTTATAATTATACCCGACAATTGGGACAACACGAGTTTTAATGATTTTATGGAGGCTTCCAAGACATCAGACTCAGAATCGTTAAATATGGAAAAAAATACAGAAAGTGATTGTTCGAAATTGTCTTTGGACTTAGAATATACAAATGAAGAATATCAAATTGAGAAACCAGAGCTATCAAATAATGATTGTTCTAAAAATAATATGGAAAAACAACAGAACAATGTGATTCGTAAAAGGAAATGTTCTAGGAAAAAAACATCTTTAGCTATTATGATGAATCGGTTTGCATTGTCAACAAAAAATCTTTGCACTTCTATGAATAAATTATCTGATAGTATTTTGAAGTTGACCCAAGCCAATATTACGTTAGCGAAAAATATTAAGAAATTAAACAAGTAATTATCTACGTTTTAAATAATGTATTAAGATTGACTAAATAATTAAATTAATTATTTTAGTATAATTATTTAAAACATTGGTATGGTCGAAGGACAATGTATTTTAATTTTTATTTCGAATACAGTATAAAAAAATTAATTGCTTTAAAATTTTGTTATATACCTATTTTTTACCCGACTGCGCCAGCAGAAGGAGGGTAATGTTTATCGCATAGATCCTGTCTAAGGTTTTTCGAGTGTATGTATGTATAATGTATATGTTACGGTAAATGTAAACTCTTGGGAAATGTACACTTTTACCGTAAAATGTGCCGGGAAATGTGTACATTAAATGTAGATATTGCGGCAAATGTACACATTTTACGGTAAAAGTGTACATTTCCCAAGAGTTTACATTTACCGTAACATATATAAGGTATATATGCGGATAAGTATGTATGTTAGTAAATTTCTTTGGCACGTTCTAGTCTAAATGGTTTGACGGTTTGTAACAGATGCGCTGTCATTAGCTTCGTTTTAATTGTGGGAGTATAACATTTAAATATGGCATCAGCGAATTAAAAAAGAAAGGGGTAAAAATATTTTGACCCAAACTACAAAAAAAGTGAAAAAAAAAATCGAATACGTAAAAATGGTTAACTAAAAGGAAGAAAATAAAAATTATTAAAAAAAAAAACAGGAAACCCGACCACAAAAATGTAATTAATAACTAAAAAGAGGAAAACCAAGTCTGAAAATTTCAGCATGCAGCGGGTGGGGACCCATTCAAAAACAAAAGAAAGAAAAATGCTGCATGTTAAGATTCTCAGAATTGTTCTCCTCTTTTTAGTTATAAATTTAATTTTTGTGCAGTCGATTTTCTTGATTTTTTATGATGAATTTCCAAAAGGGAGAAAAAGTCAAAAGCCATTGGTTTTAGTTTAGTAAATGTACGTTGTTAATCCAGGGATGTTAAAAATACTTAACTAATCATAAGGATGAAATTTTCGCAAAAATTATAAATAGTTTATTTTAGATTTGTTACATTTATAAAATTACAGCTTAAAATCAAATGTATTTAATGTAGTTAGAAAATAGTTCGAGGTGAATTTAAATAACAATTATTAATATGTAACTTTCGCACCCTTGTTAGTAAATATTTGTCGATTTCATTCATAAATGACTGGCCTACTGACCTAGATTTGTACAATGTCAGAGAACATACAATGTATTACGAATCTACAGTTGTGAGCACTCCAAAATACGCCCCCGCATATACAGCACTGTACAAGCAGGTTTATACAGTGGTGGATAAAGGATTTAAAAGATGAAAAGTAAAAACTAAAAATGTGTGTTTTTTTAATAAAATATGTACTGTTGGCTTCCAATAATTTGCTAATGCCATATTAATTAATCTACCTAATAAAACTAACACTGACTGACTGACAGACAACGCACAGCCTAAACCGGTGGGTTTAGAAGTTTGCAATTTTGCACATAACAGAAGCTACTTAATATACAGAATGAGGCACATAAAGTGTTACAGAGCAATAGCACTCAAACTATTGATCATATCGAAAAATGTTTCAGACAAAAGTTTTAGTGTTCGAGAAGGTCGTCATACTGAACCACCCTATTTTTTTATCGGTGGAGGCGCTGAAGCTACGTCAAGTCGATGACATTGTTAGCGATTTTAAGACGAATTCAGCAACCTACAACACAAGGCCATTCAAATTATTTTATTTTTATTTATTTAAAAAAAATTCAAAATTTTTATTTTTAGGATATTCTGTTCAATATTCAAAATATTCAAATTAGTCACGTATGTACCGAAATTACACCACAAATGTCATCATTTCGAGCATCTTCCGTAAGTAGACCCAAGCAAAGGTTAGTGGATCCTTTAAAAGTGAATATTCCGATACGTTTAGATTTTTCGACTACGATTTTGCGTGATTAGAATGACCTTGTGTTGTAGGTTGCTGAGTTCGTCTTAAAATCACTAATAATGTCATCGAAAAAAATACATGGTTTCGTAAAAAAAGTGAAGTTGACCTTGACGTAGCTTCAGCGCCTCCACCGATAAAAAAATAGGGTGGTCCAGTATAACGGCCTTCTCGAACACTAAAACTTTTGTCTGAAACATTTTTGGATATGATCAATAGTTTGAGTGCTATTGCTCTGTAACACTTTATGTGCCTCACCCTGTATAACGTAGGTGAGCACTAAGACAGGATTTTTGAAAATGCGTCCTCTAAAGGAGGTAAATATTTAATATATATAGGTAAATTAAAAAAATGTTAAATTTTGGTTAATTTCTAGTATAAATTATTAATTAAATTGAACGTAAAATACGTTCCCTTTTGGAAAAGAACAGTAAAATTTGCTCAGAACACTTTTTGCTCTTAAATTTAAAATTAATTTGTCAGCGTCTGTCAATAATGGGTGACCAGTTCAGAATTGTCAGAGCTGCACCAATAGATATACCTACTTAATTGATACCTAGTCCTAGATTTAAATATAATGATTATATCAGCAAAATACGACATTTTGACGATAGATAGACTCTAATGACCTCAATTGGCGAGCGTTTATAATCTAGAATCTAAAATAATTTCGTCGACAGGATTTCGCACTGTGACGAGTGTTATATTATTAAAGTTTGTTTCAAACCCTTGGACAATTTTCATAGTCATCGTCGTCGTAGAAGTCAGCAGGTCCACCAGGATACAGTTCGCATATGAACGGCAATTTTCTGTCGCAGGACACCACTTTCCACATTCTTTCAGTGTCGATAACTACACAGTCTTCCGAATTTTTGCGTGATCGAGGATGTCCCGGTGCCCACGCACGATACGGGAAGCAGTTCAATGGCTCTCCCAGGACTGTTTCAAATACGCCTTCGCTGTCCATGTCGTTCAGTCCGACATACGCCAGTTTTTGTGTCTGTACCAAAATATAAATATTTAAAAACACTGGAAACAAGTAATGCCTAAAGAAGGAAACTTTGATTGTTATTAAATATTTTTATGTTTCTTAAAAGAAAAGCTATCGATACCTAACTTTTTTATGGCCTAACTCTTGTTATTGGCCAGTTGCCGATATCTTGATCTTATTCTGTTGTTGTCTGTTATAATTTAATTTGATACACTTCAAATATTGATAAATCTGTGATACCTAACTTATTTGAATTAAGCATTTAAAAAATTTAAAAAGTATTTTTTACAACATTGCTGATTTTCATAATCAAGGTGTCATTCGATTTGTCTTAATCATGTGTGTTGCAAGCTGTAGTATAGTAGGTTGTATACACAGTGTCGTAATGGACTATATTACGACGAGATGAGACGTAATATTTAAAACGAGATACAGTGAGTTATTAGTCACACGAATCGTAAAATCATTAAGCTCATCGCATAAATAGTATTTTTTGGCCTAAACTTTATAAAACAGCTACTTTTCACTTCAATTTAAAAAAAAAAAATGTTGACAGTTTACTTGATGTGACTTGTGAGAACAGGCGCGGTCGCAGCCTGAAATTTTGGAGGGGGTCACTCACTACACTAATAAAAAATAGGTATCTGGAATAAAATAAACATTATTGCACAAGACACAATTTTATTTTATACAATACCTATAAAACAAATGGAAGTCGTCTTTTTGTATTTGTTAGCGGATAGCTAAAAATTTCCTTTTATTATTTGGCAAATTTTTGAGATTTTTCAATTTGACCTTAGATTTTGGGGGGGGGTCATGTCCCCTGTGACCCCCCCCCTTCGGACCGCGCCTGTGTGAGAAAACGTCACTTCTTAAAATAGATTTAATAAAAAAACAACTGGTCAACAAATAATGATTTATTAAGGAATTGGTATAGCGCCACCAGTTTTCTTCTGTTTTACCGCACTAGTGCGTAATAGATCACTTTCCACGCCTGTATACATGCACGTAAAGCAGCAATTTTGTAGGGATTAGGTAGTACAAAAAATATATTTTTTTGTTATTAAAATCGCAATACGTCGAAGCACTGTCTCTGATTAATACTTGAATTTACCTACTTTGGGAATTTTTCTCATTTCTTTAGCGATTAAAGCTGAAAGACCGCTGGTTCGTTGATCAGTCAGTACGAAGGCCAAATCACCGCCTTCTTCTTGGCACGTGTTCATCGCAGACGTGTAGTTCAGATGTTCCATGTACAGTTTGAACATTCCAACTCCAGACACGCAGGTGTAATTCGACGTTGCTGAAAACCACAGTATAGTCGGAGAAGTCGTGATCAAAAATTGTAAGGATTTTGTAATGGCTAATGTTTTGAGGTCTGCCATTATTTAGGCCAGTGACAGTGGCGTAAATATCGCCCCCGCAAGCCCTGCGTTGCGGGGGGGGGGGGGGGGGCGCCACAGCCAGGGGCGCCCTTAAGTCCCTTGATGAAAATGATACATTTTCGAAAAAAAGACTGCCGTGTGTTTCGAGAAAATCAAGCAATAATAAAATATTAATATCGCTTGTACAATGTTATTGTTACAAGTTAACATTTACAATAATAAATGAAAAATAATTTAATAATATGTGCCGAAATAAAAATTGATGTCCCATACTTAAATTTGAACGTTAACTAACAATATTAATTTTCATGCTCGCTGAAGCCATTTTTGACCTCTTCGAAAGTCATTTCGTAGTCAAAGACATACGAAATGACTTTCGAAGAGTGCAAAATGGCAGGGCGCTTTCAGAAATCTGCGGGGGGCGCACATACTCCTAGTTACGCCACTGGCCAGTGATGTCAAAGATACGGCCCGCGGGCCGCACCCGCGGCCCTCAAGCCATCTCAATACAGCCCGCGAGCAGAATCTATCCAGTGAGCATTCCAATCTATTCTGAAAATAACTACCTCAAATATGACGCCTGACATCAATGAGCTTATCAAAAAAAAGAGACCTCAGATGTCTGAATCGTCGAGTTCATGATAATTTACCCTTTTTATTACCTTTATATGAAAATTGATTTAAACTAAATAAATACAGATTTTAATTTAATATGTGTTTTAGTTCTTAATTTAGAGCCTGGCCCGCTAACACATCCTAAATCTTTAGAAAACACCCTTGATTTAGGCTGTAAAAATATACTACAGTTAGCAAATCAGCGGCCGAAATACCTGACTTTCAAGAGGCCTCTCTAAAAACTTCGGATATAAACATTCATATACGAATTTACCTGGAATTTAGTCTTTGTTACGGCCGTGGCTTTAAAAAAATGTAAAAAAACTTGTGTTTTGTAAAAGCTGAAACTGTCTACCGAGTGCCTAATTCCGTTTGTATATTCAATAGGAGGCACTATTGCCTCCAAACAAGCTTGATTATTGATTTTGTAATGCAACATTAACTCCCAGAAGCGTCTTCAGTAGAAGGTTTTTCCGTGCGCGATTCAAGGTCTACTGGCGTTAATTCAACACGTTCTTGTTAAAGTTAAATATTGTATTACAAACAAGTGCTTGTTTGGAGGCAGTAGTGCCTTCTAGTGAATACACTTTTGTAAGTTAAATTTGCTTTACAAAACCCAGTGCCGAATTAACCTATACGCTAACTACGCTGAAGCGTAGGGCGGCACTCGTCGGAGGGGCGGCAGGGACGGTCGCAAAAAAATGATTTCTAACCACAGAACAGTTCTGTGTTTCTAACTAACGAAATGACGGTCTGTCTTGAACCTCCAATCGGAATCAGATATTACTAACTGATATAATATACACAGCACGTTATCAGGGGCGGGAGGCAACGTTTTCCCTCGAACATGAGTCTTGGTAGGATAAATGAGAACTTAGTTCAAACCTGGTGTATTTGCGGGCTACTAAAGCAAATATATGCGGAATGATGGAATGATTTGAAAGTCGGGAAAACGCTAGCCTTAAGTGGGCGGCAAGCCTGTTTTAGCGTATAGGCGGCACTTGATATAATCCGGCACTGACCAAATCTTGAATGTTTCGAGCCAATAGTGGTCTCTTACTGAATACTAAAACGGAAATACGTGTATCGGATTAACTTATCGAATATAATTCTGAAAAAAAAAACAATTAGACCTTATTTCAATAGAACCTCTCTAATCAACAGTTGGTATAGATTCCTAGCCTCCGCCTTCTTGACTGCAGTTCGCTTACGGGGGCTCTACACTGTTGCAGAGTTTCAGCCGTCTCGTTAGATTCAAACACATGAATCACCAACCAATTCACTCTACCGTGCCTAAAGATGTTTCATTTCAAAATAGAAATCGACTCACGTAAAGGGTTTGCATAGAGACTGTAATAATCGTATCTTGTATCGTTCGCCAGCGACGTGAAGTTTTCGGATTCAGGACAATCGAGCACAAGGCAGGGTTCGTTGTAATCGTTCTCGGGATCACCGCCGTTGTCCTGTTTGACCGTTCTCTTACCATGGTTATCGCCGCGAGACACCATGAAGTTGAAGGCCAGTCCGTGTTTCTGCAGTGCGAATTCAGCACATTTCTTCGCAGACTTTTGGTAGCCGCGACCGAGTATTGCCACTTCAGATACGTGGCACGGTTTGATCAAATGATAGCTCGGATCTGCTTGATGCGTTTCGCTGCAGTGCATTATGGAAGTGATTCCATTGACCGCCATCAGAAATATTAAACCGATTAACACATTCATTGTCTGCAGTTAGATAGAAAAGGTGGAAAATCGATGTTAACCTCACACAAAAATATCACTGATTGTAATAGAATAGTGACGATTCAAAATTCAAATCCACAATAACGGTTTAAAAATTAACGGCGCTGCAATACCAGGAGTGTGTTAGCACTTAGTAATCGAATTCCAACCAAGTCAAACCGATTGGTAGGACTTCGAACGCAAATGTGTTGTTAAAACTGCAGATAATTGAATTTGTGAGCTTATAAGTATGAGTTGATTGTATTCAGATCGGTTTCAAATTAAATACACTGTAAACTCATAGAATAAAAAATAAAATAAAAAAATTGAACTTCTTTCAAAAAAGGGTAATTATAAAGCGTCAAATAACAAAGTTCTGAGGTCAGCACCAATTTAATATACCTAAGAACATAAAACGTGAATAGGCGCCGACCTTAATACATTATTTTTAACATTTTAGTTTAAGGCAAAGTTTTAGATGAAAAATTAACAAAGAAAGGATTTCTTTGTTAATTTTTCATCTAAAATTTTTCCAAATTTATGTGCGTATTTAATAATTATTTAAGGCAAAGTATTGCAGTCATTTTTTGTTTTTTTTTTTTGTGAAAAATAATGTTTTTCTAAAGAGTTGCTGAACCGATTTTGCTAAAATTTATAAGGGACCAACTTTAAGACATACTCTATCGAATAAAAAAAGAATCATCGAAATCTGTTCCCAGCCAGCATAGATATCGACGGACACACATACAAAAAAAAAACATATTATAACCTCCTCCTTTTTTTGAAGTCGGTTAAAAAGATACGCTGAGCTTAAAAAGTCAAAGGAAATTGTCGTTTAGGTACTATGTGTATTTTAATTTTTTAAACGCCCATAGCTTCTAAAAACAATGCTATAATTATTTTCCTAGACTTTTTAATTCAGTGTGTTGTTTTCTATAAGTATACTGAATTTGAAAAGGAGTTATTAGTGCGTTTTTTTAATTAATCAGCCCAGAATAATGCGTGTTTTAAATAAGATCAGTAATATACTGAAATGAAAAATGTCTTTGCATTTTGTTATTAAATATATTATCCCCTTTGCCTGTTTCAAATTTATTATCCTAAAGTTAAAAAAGAAGAAAACGTAATTCATGATTTTTTTCTACTTGGCTTGATTCGTTCACCTATTTTTTTTTCGAATGTTCGCATACCCCTTACATACTGATTCTTGATGATAACTTCCTGTTGCAAAATATCTGTATTGTTAAGGGATTTATAAAATTACGTTGTCGGAAGTTAATGACGACCGGAAATATAAAATAAGTATTGCTTTCTATATACCTATATAGGCTGAAAATAGAAATAGTGTTACTACATTTCTGTAAAATAGAAGCTATTTGTGTTTATAATTCAATCAGATTCAGACAAAATAATTATTGAAGGAACCTAAGTTCTTGAACACACAGAACTTTAAAGATTTGAGTGTGAGACAACTTTATGAATAGGGAACACTAATTAATTACTTATAATACTTCTAAGGTGTATAGTTAATTTGTATCTTTCAAGTAAGATGTTTTTTATTTTCTCAATATTGTCTTCGTCATTTGAAATTAAAATTATCTGTAAAATAAAAAGCAAACAAAATTAATGTACATTTGCATAATTTTCCAATAAGTATTTAATTAATACTGTCCAACCTTCTCAAGATAATAACGGTATTTTTTAATAACACCAGTAAGCTGCTTTTTCGACAATACTGCGTTTTTACCGGAGAGACTCTTCGTGAGATACAGTACCCCAATTGGAGTGTAAAAATCCTTTTCAAAATGCAATCCTTGAATAACTGTCAACGGAAAGCTGCTTATAGTAAATCCTATCGCGTTCGTAATTTTTTCGAGCATATCTTCTTTAACCAAATCGACAATAATAGTCTGTTATGTTTTTCGAAAAATACGACATTAATATTTAATTTATTTGAAGCAATCTATACTTAGTATTTTATAATAGGCGTGCGGCTTTTGGCATTTTAAGCGCTTGGCGTGGAATCAACTGACCAATTTTTTTAATAAAAGATAACCACTTGAAACCTTTTGCAAATTGTTCCTTAAACTCTTTTGAACATTTCGTAAAAAAATTTTTTTTTGTTAGTGCGGGCCGAAAATTGTTATTAACAATTTATTTGTTCATTAACAAAAGTTGATATTTTGGATTGGGAATCAATTTTTTTAGGTAAATTGGCCAAAAATCAGCTTTTTTGATTCCCGATCCAAAATATCAGCTTTTGTTAATAAACAAACAAATTGTTAATAACAATTGTCGGCCCACACTAACAAAAAAAAAATTTTTTACGAAATGTTCAGAAGAGTTTAAGGAACAATTTGCAAAAGGTTTCAACCGGTTATCTTTTATTAAAAAAATTTGTCACCTAATTAACGCAAAAATAGCAAAAGTCGCTCGCCTATAAGACATAAGCTCAATCCTTAGAGCATTTGCATAGACTGAGTAAATTTTATCAGATGTCGTTACATGTTACTAATTTTTTTTTTCCACAAAACAGTTATTTTGTACAAAATATTTAATAAAAATTAAAAACTATCCTATAGCGTAAGTTGCGCCAAGTAGACTCATTTACGAAATTTCTTTAAAATTAGCGCGGCCAAAATTTTGACACGAGAATTTTATAAATATAGATTTCAGTAATATTATGCGGATAACATTTTTTGACTTTTTGCTTGTTGAGACCCCTCTAGCTCGGGGCTCTGTCTCGTTGCTACAACTGCCACAGATAAAGCTATGCACCTAGCTCTATACCGCCATTAAGTTAGATGGATGGAATATTATAAATTGAACCCTAATAGGGGAAATGATGTTTTGGGTCCCGATCTATCTGATAGGCTCTGGACGGTTAAAACTAGTCTCATCCACTTAGTATCATAATTTAAATTGTCTTACATCTGGAATTTTCAAACCAGTCTTTAAGCAGTTTGTAATTAATCTTCCAATTTCGTTTTTTTCTTGAGCTCTTTTAAGAATTAGTTGATTTGTGCTTATACTACTAAATCCAGTTAGTTCTGATATTCGACTACCATAATACGACTCGTTTATTCCAGAAGATGCGATTATCCAAATTACTGGAACCTTTTTCTTAAGAACCGGTGTGAGATCATACTTAAGTCTTTGGAAAGGAGAATCCTGTTAAAAAAATAAGTCATGGTTATTTGCGAATTTTCTACATATACAGAAACACTACTAGCGTTGGTCGAATGGCTAGAGCTAGGAATGGGATTCTAAAATATCATGCATGATAACTTACAAAAAAGTCATCGATAAACAACAGTCGGTACCCACGGATGATTTTTAAGTTGGGGTTTTCCTTTTAATGCTAGGGCATTTTTCACAAAATATGTCCAAATGACAGAAAATTAAAAATATTAAATTGAAAGATAAGAAACTTACATTTGTAATGATTACAAATGAGCAAATATGGTCCTGGCATGAATTTACTGTGCTTTGTATATGAACGTGCTTTTAGCGGTATATCCCAATGCAATGGCACTTTGTTTTGGCGAATTTCTGCAGTTCCTCAACTGTGTCTATTTCACTTGTAAACACTATTTTTTTGTTATGTCCCCACAAGTAAAAATCATAAGAATTTAAATCCGGTGAACGGGGTGGTCACTGGTCATGCAGTAATCGATTACTGAAAACATTGTATAGATAGATAAATAAAAATAATAAATAAATAATGGTCATGGCTTCAAAAATATGAACTAGAATATGACAATCTATCTATTCAATATTTCGCTTTCGACCTGCAGTATCCCTCGTCGTCGTGATATTCTGGTATGTCCTCATCGATTTTCTTATATCGTGAGCTCGCTGAACCAAGGGCGTAGATAGGGGGACGGGTAAAGAGGGTAATTACCCCCCCAGGATCATAATTATAAAAAATAAAATTTAGAAACACTTCTTGAAAAAAATTTGTAAAATTGATTTGGCAATTAATATTTTGCTTGACATCTTCCTTTGTGAGTATTCTTGTGTGATATTAAAAAAATATTGATTTTTTGCTTTACCCCCCCCCAGAAAAATAAAATACCTATGCCCTTGCGCTGAACAACGAATACAAATCGGCGAGGAGCAGGATGATTTCTTTGTGGATATCGGCATCGCTGTGCATACCAATGTTTTAAAGACACTCATCATAAACTAATAGTACGCCAACGAACACAATATTATCGTAATGATGAGACAATTAAATTGCGTCAATCATGATTCGATTAGAATACTGTATCACAACACAAAATATCCACCGTATACTAATTTTCTTCAAGTCAGTGACAATTGTAACTTTAATTCACGGGTACTAGCAATGGCAACAGAATTACGTAACTTCGGTATAAATATTACGTCCATGCAAATATTTGCACAGGACCGGATCTGAAAATTGTAATAGACTTTTTTTGTATTTTTCTTACTTATTTGACAACTTTTGTATCAACAGTTTTGGATTAAATTGATCAAAATAATACGTACTGCTAGGGATTTCAAGAAATGCCCCAACTTTTGGATCATCCGTATATGAATTTATTTCCTCACGAAGTCTATTTAAAATGTAAGAGATTGGACCATTTCAAGGGGTGTATTAGATGTTGAACATATTTTAGCACAAAAACATTCGGAATAATGACAAATTCAAAATGAAAAAAAATTTAATATTGGCTTTACACAATTTATTAATGAGATCACAAGTTTGAGAATAGTGAATTACACGTGAATAAAATAGGTACTACAAATTTGTTATTTGTTACATATCAATGAGCTATTGATATGGAGAGCTGCAATATTTTTCACAATTTTTAGGCGCTGACGATGAAATTTTGAGACTATACGGTAGCACTAACGATTGGTGTGAATTTTTTTTTCAAAAGTATTTTTTAAGAGGTGTTTCATCTAGCTTGACGTCAAGTTGGATGGAACACCAGAAGCACTCCATTTTTTACAATTTTCCGGCACTAGCGCTGAAATTTTAGCAGTATACGGCACTAACATAGCACTAACGATTGAAAGATTGGCGTTAAAAAATTGTTTTGTGATGGTGTCCCATCTGGTTTGACGCACATGTACCTACATTAGCACATAATAATTCAATGAGTTATTATATATGTAAGAACCAAAAATCGTTATCCAATTCCACTACGAACGAAGCTGTGTGGTATGATCAATGAATGAATTTCTCCTCTGAAGACGTCATAACACAGCTTCGCTCCCAAGGTTAATTCAACTTTAAAAGAAAATAATTCTACCTCAACACAACCGTTTTTTGAATTTGCACCTCCCATTTCTAAACATTTTATAAAATTTACAATTTAGAATATAAAAAAAAATTTAAATTGTGCCTAGTTCAAAAGAGAAATGTCATCATGAGAATTCGATATTACCATAGAAATAATCATGAAGATATTTTCAGGATGAAAAACAGTTCGAAAAAATTTGCATAGCCCCAAAAGATATGTCAACAAAAAAGAAATGCCTTCATCAACGAGCAAATAAATTCTAAATAAAAAAATAGTCTTATGATAACGAGATACTTTTTTAAAATTTATTTTTGTTATTATTGCATATTTTTGAATCTATACATTATAATACTTTTAATTTAGAGGTAACACTTCTAATATATATAATCAATAAATTACAATAACAATAATAGCTTATGATTTAGGTATTTCAAATAGAATTTAATTGCTTTTAACAAATAAAAAAATTACAAGTGAAGGATGAAAACAGATTTTTGCTCGACTCCTATAAATAGCTGCTCTTCATGTCTGTATAGCGGTTGTAAACTGACTCTCTTTCACACTAGTACGTAAAGTAAATCAAAAGTAATGCGATTTTACCAATCCAAAATTATATCTATCAGTTGACATTTAAATACACAATATGACCAACAAAGACAGTACCTATAGTTTGGTCAATGAGTGCTCATAAGGGGAATGTAGATGGAAAAGTCGAAAGCAGAACGTTTGACTTAGGAACTTTGTTTGGACTAGTTAGGAGATAAACATACTAAAAGTCCTTACCCCTCCGAGGTACGCCCGAAGGGGGGGGAGCACAAAGAAGGTCCCGTTTTTTGGTTTTTTGCTTTCATCTTGAAAACGGTACGTCGTACGAAATTTTGTTGTAATACGTAATGAAAGCTGATAAAATTCTCTACAACTTTAGCTTTCACACATTTTATCTATCTCCAATCTTTGCCTAGCTATGAGCTCCGAAAAATTAAGTATATGAAAAAATAGTTCAATGATGATTTTTGTTTTAAACAGTTTAGGTACTTAGTATACCATTAAATTGCAGTTTTATATATTTAAATTTACCTAAACATGCTGAAATCGAAAAGCCTGATTTTCGGACGAGAATAGAGTAGCGTCGCGCATACAAAAACTAATAAGCAAATAGGTGTTCTAGTCAGTCATTCGAAATAAATATGTTTTTCGGTAATGAATATCGATTATCGTTTGGTGATCTGGCAGGAACTAGGGGGTGCCTATCGATCGCGGGGCCCTGGGCACGTGCCCAGAGTGCCCAGTGGGAAAGAGGGCCCTGCGTGGAGGTACCCCTAGCTTATGTTATTTTTTAATAGTGTGTGGGTGTTTTTAATAGTGTGGATGAGCAATACGAAATGATTTTGACAAATTCGTATTGTTACAATGTGCTAAAGAGAATTTAACACATTTTTGAAGATTGGAGATAGATAAAAAGTGTGAAAGCTAAAGTTGTAGAGAATTTTATCAGCTTTCATTATGTATTACAACAAAATTTCGTACTACGTACCGTTTTCGAGATGAAAGCAAAAAACCAAAAAACGGGACCTTCTTTGTGCTCCCCCCCTTCGGGCGTACCTCGGAGGGGTAAGGACTTTTAGTATGTTTATCTCCTAACTAGTACAAACAAAGTTCCTAAGTCAAATGTTCTGCTTTCAACTTTTCCATCTAGAAATTATTCGTTGCTTAAGCTACTACGTATATATGACCGAACGTGAATTGTTATATTATTATACAAATATACTTACTTATTATGATGTAAAAAAATAGAGATACGCTAGTGTATATGCTTGCCATAAGTGAAAGTGTCCTCAGTTAGGAGAGAGAACGTTGCGGAAAACAAGAAATTTATTTACTCAAATCAGCATTGTTTTGCATCATTAATTACCATAGAGATAAGGAACTGTTCTCTCTCTCTTAATTGCAGACACTTTCTCTGCACTCTCGCGTACTCTATTGTAATATCTCTATGTGTAAAAATCAGCTATTTTATAGAAGGTACGTGCAA
Organism: Xanthostigma xanthostigma; assembly: GCA_963575645.1. Lineage (NCBI taxonomy): Eukaryota > Metazoa > Arthropoda > Insecta > Raphidioptera > Raphidiidae > Xanthostigma > Xanthostigma xanthostigma. Next base: position 24,825,084 of record OY754468.1, read on the forward strand.
AAAATATAGTATGTATCTTGTACTGGTCAAATCGCAGACTTTTGTGTAACATACTGTCACAACTCGTAATATAATTACTGAATTTACGTACGAGACACATAAACCACTATTAATTTATCAAACGTACGTATATAAAAAAAATCTAAAAAGTAAAAATTTCAAAGGCAAAGTTGCATTACTTAATTATTCTATTTATTAAACATTACGAAACCTTTTAAAGTTTCTGTATAACAAAGTTTATTGTTTTATTCATTTAAATATTAAATATTAATTATTACTTTTTGATACCATCTAAGTGCTTCACAACTTCGGCAAATATATCAGAAACTGCTATTTCGGCATTGATCTGAAAAATATAAAAAAATTCCAACTAATCTAGCGATAGAATCATTCCAACTTAAAAAAATATTGACATTTTAACATATTATAATAAATAAAATAAAATGTCTATTGACGCGTCCGGTGACGCGGGTAACAGCTAGTAATAAATATAATTCGTTTGCATAATTTCATAATATGGTTTCATATGTAAAAATTAACCAAAGCATGCTTGTCAGCTACCGAATTTATTTTTGACACATCTTCATGTCAAAAGAACATCTGATTTATTTTAATTTTCAAAATATTTCCGAAACTATAAAGTTTAGAAAAAAAATTTTTTTTTGAAAACTTTCTTGGAAAAATAAATAGAATAATGAACCGTTATGAAAAGTATACAATCATTATATAAAAAACAACGTTATAGCGTATATCTCTTTTGTGCATGCACCGATTTTCCCCAAAAACTTCATAATATATGAAACATCGTACCAAAATTTGGTTTCGATCCGCTCAGCCGTTTGACCTGAATCGTGCTTACAGACAAGGAGACCAACAGACTTTAAAATATTGTAAAAAGTGAATTTTGACCTGAATTAGTACCGCCCATTATTTTGTGGAGTTGAGACGGTAATAGATTATTAATGATTATAGTAGACACGTATCAAGAGAAGCGTTGTAAAATTTACATAATATAATATGGCCCATCTCAGTAAATAGCAAGTGTCGTCAAAAAGTTCTTCCTCTCGTACATTTAATTTCTTTGAAAATTTGCTTTATCTATAGTTAACGGAGAGGGATCAGGACCTCCGTTCTAAATACGTTGTTGGTCATCCAAGACCCCATCGAAAAATGATAGTTGAATAAAAGAGGATAAATCATTTACTTTTTTTCATATGAAAGGTAAATACATGTAATTGTAATCTGTGAAATAACTTACCCTTTTGAGTTTTTCGGGGTATTGTGCAAGTATTTGGTCGTTATTATTGTTAAAAGTTTTCAATCGCAGTTTGATTGTTTCGGCATTATCGTCAGCTCTTCCTGACGTTTCGGCGCGTCCCAACAACCTTTTAACAAGGGTTTCTTCACTGGCTTCGAAATATAATATTATGTCAACCGGCGCGATCTGCTTTTCGAATTCGATACCCTGCAAAAGATTTTGTTTGTCAAAATCAAGCAACAGAAAATAAGCAAGATTATTTTGGCATAAAAGATCGGGTATCGGTAGACAGTGGTTCACCGTATAAAATGAATCATACAGTGGCACCTCGACATACGAGTGCCCCAACATACGAGTTTTCGAAATACGAGCCGGTGAGCGAGTGATTTTTTGCTTTGAGTTACGAGCGAAATTCGAGATACGAGTTCGGTTTAGCAGGTTTAATGACACTTGCCTAACTCATTTCCGGAACATTCCGAGAGGGAGGAAGAAACAAACCTCCTTGGACATGTTTTTTTCTAAACGGCCTACAGGTGAAAGCAAGAAAAATGTAGCGAAAAAGGCAAAGACCAGTGAGGATATCTAATTTATTTCTTTACATTCTCTTTTTTGTTTTTGTACAATAAATATTTGTCATTTATAAATACGTTTTTATTATTCAAACTGGGGTGACATTTTGGGGGTTGGAACGGATTAATGGTAGTTCAATTGTTTTGTATGGGGAAATTTGCTTCGAGATAGGAGTAATTTCAAGATACGAGCAAGGTTGCGGAACGAATTAAACTCGTATGTCGAGGTACCACTGTATAATAAAATATTAATAGTTTCAACAATAACCTATTTCTATAATAAAACGATAAGTAAAAAGTTAGTGGCCTTACCTGTTCTTTTTCTCTTGGATATCCGTCAATAAGAAATCCTTTCGCCGTCGGCGCAGCCTTGATCATTGCTTCTTTCAGCAAATCGAGTACGACGCTCATTGGTACGAGTTCGCCGCGTTCCATGATGGCGGTAAGGTTTTTGCCGCGCTCGCTACCGCTCTGTACTTCGGCACGTAGCAAGTCGCCGGTCGAAAGGTGTGTAAAGCCATATTTCTCCACGATGCGTTCACACTGAGTGCCTTTACCGGAACCCGGACCTCCCAGAACCCATACTATTGGCAGTTTAGTGTCTCCTAACGGGCTCATATTAGTTTCTTTCGCTTGAAGCCGCTTTTCAGCCTCTTGAGCCTGTGCGTAACATATAAAGAGCTACCTACATTAGTGTCCGGTCTTTAAAACATTTCTTATTAAATTAAATTAGTCAAATTATGTTGATTGTTTAATGTTTATTATATGATAATAATTCCTTTCATTATTAACAAATAGTTGGTTAATGTTTCGATTCGCAACAATAAGGTATATGCACAATTTTTGAAAATATTCAAAATTAATTATACATTCTTATTGAATTAAAAAATAAATATTTTTTTTGGGCAAGATATTTTGTTTAATCAAACGCGCCATTTTTGCGCGGTATTTCTGTGACATCATTGTATAATACGCGCCACGGATCTAAAAAGTTTGGAAGTTAGTCACAAACAGCGTTGCAAAGGCACATTTTAGAGCCGTTGTGACTCCCACCACCTCCCAGCTACCTGCACGGAACCTGCGCTCGTCGGTGATTGGCCGTGATCGCTCGTTGCCTTTGTCACTTGTCGCTTTCTTGCTTTAAAGTACAGTCGAGTACGCTATTGTCGAGTTGTTATTGTTATTTTAGTTTTGTTGAGTTGCGAGTTTGTAGTTTTTCAACAAACTGTACAAGCGCAAGCTCGCATTCGCATCTAACTTCCGAGCTTTTTACATTCGTGGCGCGTATTATACATGTTAACAATTGCAATTATTCTATGGCAACCATAATATTATGTTTGTGTGTATTTTGATGATACACTACGGTCTAATAAATAGCATTGCGTTTCGATATTTTATATTTTGCGCGTATTTATTGCATTTTTGTTTAATTAATATTTATTATTCAGCAAAACTTTAAAAAGAAAAAGCTATTTAGGTATAGTTTTATCAATTGCAATAAAGATTACAAAAAATAATAGTTGAACTAAATATAAGTTACATGCATATTGGTACTTTTGTTGGATTGTAGAAAGCATTGTCAAAACTTCTAATTTAACAATGACCTTAGATTATGATCACACATATTTTACGATAAGGCCTAGTTTACAGAAACTGTAAACGCGCGTTGGGCCAACGCGCGTTGAACGCCTCTCATATAAACTAGGCCTAAGAAAAGCATTGCCGAATTTGAAATAGATCCTGCTCGAAAAATATTTTATCTATTAGGTAATTAACATAATTTTTTGTACAATTCTCAGTTAGTAACAATATTTTTCTATGTATATCGATAAAAATTTAGCGTGAAAAACTATGTTTTTCTAAGTAGATAAATAATTTGTCTTCGTGTGAGTACGATCTGATGTACTACATGTTGCGAAGTTTCACAACGACATTAAATTGTTTCTGCATATATAAAAACTGTAATTATAAGATCGTATTCTAAGATCATTGTCCAATTAAATTTTTTGACAATACTTTTTGCAACCCAACATTAGAATACACATAGTGGCGTGTGTGAGTCGGACAAACATGTAAATATTTTGAACGAGATTATCCCCCTCCTCCCGATTTCAAGGATGCTGAACATGGTGGTGATATTAAAATTTTTCTCTTTGGGTCTTTGGGGTTGAGTAACCCGCCAAAACGGCCAAATACTATCCCCGAACAGGTTTAAATGCGCAGCATTACGTTATTCCCTTTCCGAAAAAAAAATTTTTTTCCCTGTTTTTGACGTTGCTGATCTAGGTGTGGTGTTGAAAATTGCCGCTGACTCTCATCAACCTCTTCACTGGCCAAATCTCACCCCCGAAACGGGTGAATTTTTTTCCTGTTTTTTGGATGCTGAGTATGGTGGAGGGATTGGTGAAAGCTGACGGCAATTTTCAACCGTGCTCAGAATCCTCAAAAACAGGGGGGGGGAGTAATCGTGTTCCGGCTCAAAATATTTACATTTTTCGAGGTTTTTTCCGACTCACACACGCCACTAACACGATTAAACGAAAGTTCATGCATAGCAAACCGAGTCTTCGTTTATTATTGAAATTTTTAAAGTTCGGTTAGCTTTGTGCCTAGATAGGTAGATTTAGAGCGAGTTTCGCAAAATTGTTTTAAGATTATTTAAAGCGTGTAACATTGTTGCGTTTATAAAGGGTGGGCCAGAAAGGCGTGCGATTTTAAAAACACTCTTGCGTTTGAACCTTATGAGAGGGGGCTGCGCGGGTGGTGGGGTTGAGAAGCTCGGTTCTCGGAAATTTAGTCGCGATGGATCACTTCACCGGAGCGCAACGTGCATTCTGTGTTAAACATTATTACAAAAATGGCGATTCGTGCGTTATTGTTCGGCGTGAGTTTGGATTCCATGACCTAAATCAGTGTCCGAAGGAAAGTGTGATTCGATCGTGGGTCAGAAAGTTCGAAGCAACTGGTTCGGTTCTCAAACAGAAGCCTGCGGGACACTCAGGTCAACAAGAACGGAAGACACAATTGAACAAGTTAGAGCTTCAGTTCAACGTAATCCTGGACTATCGACTCGCAAGCGATCAGCCGATAATATCGATTACATCGATCCATCGCGACTAAATTTCCGAGAACCGAGCTTCTCAACCCCACCACCCGCGCAGCCCCCTCTCATAAGGTTCAAACGCAAGAGTGTTTTTAAAATCGCACGCCTTTCTGGCCCACTCGTTATAAGGAGCTCTTTATTGTTTTTAATTTGCATTGCAGTCAACATCTACCTCGAATATTGGTACAGAATATGTCTTTAAATTAACAACTGACATAAATGTGATAAAGTAAAAGAGAAAAATACGTGTTTTACTAAAAATATTTTTAAATTAAATATGTCAATCTGACATTTAAATGGTTCATATCAAACAAACCAAAATTAATTTAGTGAAAAAGAAATCAGCTGTTAATGATGATGCAATCATTTGACAGCAACAATGCGACCTTATTTTTTAAATGTTAGCTTCTTTCACAAATTATGTGTCTAATTATAATAAAATAGAAGGATTTGTATACCTTAGATATATCTTTAGTACATGCACATTTTTTCTTCATAATATTAAAAAAAAGATAGCATGAATTCCGAATAAATCAATTTTCAATTTAAGTCAATTGACACAAGAATATACATCTTTTTAGTTTGCAAAAATCTATGAATTCACTTGAATAATTATATTCATTGTCTGTTTTTTGACAGATTTGAAAAAAGGCAAAAACAATAAACAGACTGAAAATCAAGTTTTCTGTTATAGTGTAGATAGCTGTGGAAACTTATTTTCTTTTGTCGTAAATGTAAAGGCCGCTAAACACGAGGCTGGTTTTGCCGCTGGAATCACTGCTGGGACTTGTGCTGGTTGGCGTGCTGACTGCGAAGACGTAAATGACGTCACGGCGGGCCCGCGTGCGTATTTACAAGATAGATTTTAAAATTAGAACCGGGGCTTGTTTTTAGCAAAACCAATCAGAAAACAGTATTTTCTCACGTGAGCGACATGGGCAAACGTCCATAAACAAACACGGCGTCATAGCGTGTGTTCTGTTCAGAGACAACAAACGAACTATCACTGCGCGCGCACCAAAATCATCTATCAAAACTAACGTGACTAACGTCCCACTTTGAGCGGGACAGTCCTGCTTTTAAGCTAAGTGTCCCGCTGTTCCAAAAATACGTCAAAATGTCTCGCTTTGACAAAACACAAACGTAGCAGCAAGCAAGTTTTGTCGCCCGCAATAAAGCAGTAGAATAAGAAAAAAAAAATGATAGATTCAGAAATTAAATAAAAGAGTTTACAAAAAGTATATAAATCACTTTTAACGCTTGCACAAATTCGTTGCCTATTGTCAGTTTTGACAGGTCCTGATTCAGTCTCACTACCAAAGTCTTCATACTCTGCTGATATGTCATTTCAATTAACAGTAATAAATTAAGGGTATCCCGTTCTGAAGAAAAAAATAAATGGTTCTTATTTACAGTTTTGATCATTTCACATTTCATAACTATATTGCAAACATGTGTTTTATTTTTAAAACAATAACAATTTAAGGATGTCCCGCTCGGAGAAAAAAAATTTCACGTTAATCAAAACACGCATAGTGTGAAGCAAAAGTATAAAAGTCATCACGAAACCCATAGCACAACAGCACCCTTGAAACCTAGCAGTCAGATGATCAGAACTATAGCGGAAAAACCAGCCTCGTGTGGAGCTGCAGCCTTAAAAGTATCCGATACAAAAAGTGTATCCCAGCAAAAACATAAATGTGAAAAAGGGAGCCAAGTTCAATATTAAAAATATTATTTTCATACTGTGAAAAATGGGGCCATACCTCAATACAAAAAGAATTGAGATCTAAAAGGGTGCCAAGTTTTCACTTGGCAGGTTTTCGTGTTTTATATTATGATTTATACCTAAACATCATGTTTATAATATGTGTGAAAACTTGGCAGCCTTTTAGATCTCAATTCTTTTTGTATTTAGGTATGGCCCCATTTTTCACAGTATGAAAATAATATTTTTAATATTGTGAACTTGGCTCCCTTTTTCACATTTATGTTTTTGCTGGGATACACTGTACATCGTCATTTCCACTAATCCGACAGTTGCTTGATTTTCGAGAAGGTGGATTAACAAGAGAGTACTGTATAATCGATAGGTATTTTTATTGACGTGTTTACACGACTCTACATCGTCGCAGAACTATTTTAATACGACTATCTCTGATACGACTGCACTAAAGTATATTATACTTAAACGACAATAAAAAAGATGTTTATAAATACATTTTATAAACTTACCATTCTATCTTGTAGTTTTATTTCTTATGATTATAAAATAGAGTAGAAAGAGCAGAGAGAAAAAAGACAAGAACAGTTGTAAGGATTTTGAAAAACTGAAAATAACACAACAATAATCTGGTCTCGTGACCCACCAGCGTATTCAGGCAGTGGCATAGATCAGGCCGATTCGCTTGTATGTTAAAAATAAATGCATTAGCGTGGGCGCTACTGACAACAGTGGCGTTGTGACATTTTTTAAAAATGTTTGGCCGGGACTGGATACAATAATTTAATCTCAGTTTAAGCAGGATATAATATGCTAAACAAATGCAATGGCTTTCTTGTTTAAAGTTAAAATAAACTCAAAGGCGAATTACTGCAGAGGTCTAAGATCAGCGCACCTGGGAGTTGGGCCCACTCTGTAGCACAGAAGCCCTAAGAAGTGAAATATAATACAAATTGTTACACTAGTCAAAATTGCAGTGGGCTCTAGACATACACTGAATTTTTTGTCCCACATCCTATAAAAAGTCGGTTTTTGTCTTGTTTCAATATTTTCGACATTTCGCTTGTGCGTAGCGAACTTTAGTCTTCAATAATAATGAATAGTAGTTATAGACCAAGATCCCAGACCCGCCAGACCTACGTCATTTCAGTACTGCTAAGATTTTATCAGTAAATGTAGGTACAATATTTACTCAAAAACGTATGCCAATTTGCTAGCTTGAAAGCGGAGGCCGTTTAGAGATAACAGGTTCTTAAGGTGTTGCAGAAATGTATTCGGCTATCAAGCCTGGGTGAATGGGGGGCTCTATTTAAAGATCCACACATGGAGGTGTTCTAGACACCTAAGTTTTCACTTAACAAGGCGTATTCGGGCTGGGTCCTACATACAGAACCAGGTTAATAAATAAAATTCAGATACGTACTTAACTTTAATTTTTTAGATCCCTCTTATTTTCTTGTTGATTAAAGACACCTGTTGTTTACAATTTTGAGTCACAAATGTGTTTCTAGTACAATAAAGAAAAATACGGTTACACTTGAGATATGAGTGATCTGTTAGATGCTCAGAATAAACTTTCAGTTTTATTTCCAGAGACTATTCAGGTTCGACTGTCTCAGTAATGTCGTAACGCCGATGCATATTATTTATAATAGAAACCATCTCGCCTATTCTTCGCCACTGATTTTAAATAGATTTTGATGAGCTGTACGTTCACAAAAAAAATACAAAGCTAATTTCTTGCCTAACAAATAAAAGCTCTAACTATTAAATATAACGATGAACTTGATTTTAAATCGCCTTAGAGACACTTTATAGCATTAAATTTTATTTTAGTATTAAATTTGATTTTTTTAATGAACTCATTTTAAATGTTGTAGATAGTAGTTTTAAACTATTCACGTATTAAAATTTTTAATTAAATTAAAATTTTTTGATAAAAGTATGATAATAATTGAACACCTGGTATACTTGTAAGTTTTAAATAATGCAGTCACGCAGTGCAATTCGCAAAAAAAAAACAAACGTATAATTTGGATAGGCAGCATTTTTTGGGCTCGTAGGAGGGTCCTGGTGAGTTCAAAGCTAACTTGTGTAAATAGTTTTTGATGTGTCTGTGGCATCATGGAAGATCCGATTTTGATGAGATTTTCTTTATATGACAAAACATTTTTACAGGAAGGTTATCGGATACAAAAAAGCGGAAAAAAAACAAACAAAGGTTACTGAAAGACTCAAATGAAATGAAATATAATATACCTAGCTGTCACTTATAGGTAACTGTGGTAACATGGTAAAAAGTTTTTTATTGTTGTTTCCATGTCATAATATTATTAATAAAAAAGTTGTAGATTAGATTTGATTGTAGATTATAGACGCTCAACATCTAAGGTTATCAGCGTCAATAAAAGTTGTAAAGAATTTTATCTACAAAATTGAAATCTAAGTATAAAATATTTCTGAGACACAGCAATAACTATTATAGGTACCTAGGTATACCTTTTTTTCAAGATAGTGGTCCAGAGGCAGTGAAGATTTTCGGTACTTATTTTCCCGTAAATACCGATAGAGTTATTCGGTTTGTTATTCTAAGTAAAATTCATATATATGCAGGGGGAGGGTTCCGATGGGTTGAAGCGGAAAATGCGTTAGAAAGTACAAATATACTGCACTTTTTTCCAGTGATAAAAATAGTTCTATTAGTGAGAAATATAGTGAAGTTAAGAAAAAAAAATAGTCTGGCTAATCTGTGAGTATGGGTAATATTATGTCTAGCAGGTAAAAAATTGGAAAAAAATAATCAAAACCATGCCCTTATTTTTGCAGTTCTAAAAATTTGTCAGATGATAGTTTATATTATAATTAAAGCTGCAACTATTGTCTGGCTAATGAGGAACACCCCGAAAGCCTTGCCAGACTCGTCCAACGCTATCTGGCTTGTGACTTGTGAGTCTGGCGGGGCTTTCGTGATTGTAAATGACAGCCAAACGTGTATTTTCTATGAAATTATAGTATTATTTATCATGTGACAAATTTTTAAATCCGGGAAAATAAAAGCAAAAATTTTGTAATTTTTACGATTTTTAAGATGCCACCAGACTCATTTGCCAATTTCGTAAATCAGCTAGACTTACTTTTGATTATAGTTTATGATAGTATCAAATGATACGTTAAATTTCAAGCATGGGAAAATAAGGGTTACGGATTTTAAAAATCGGTCAAATTTTTGCATCCGCAATTTTTCAGCCAGACTGAATTTCCTCCACTTGGGATGTGCCAGACTGTTATTTCCATTAATAAAATTATTAACTTTAATTAATGTCAAATATTTATGTCTGGGAAAATAAGTTTTATTTTATCTAGTGAGCCCATCCGAAAATTTTAGCCAGACACAAATTGTCGTTTTGTGTCACCATCCGAACAAACTACTTCATATTCACCGACTGGGAAAATAAGTACAAAAAAAAATTCACTGCCTCCTTGACTATTCTCAAATACTGACATTTAAACTCACCATCTATACCCCTACGAATGCAAGAAAAATCACTCGGTTGTATAACGAAAACAATTAATTAACATTCCTTGAAAAACAACTTCTCTCGTGAAAAAGTTTCATCTTCAAAATAGTGACATTGGACATAATATTTTCTATTATAAATATAATAAAGTTTCTGTTACATGACGCGGGTAAGGGCAAGTAATAATCATTTATTAGACGTTAATCAAAGATTTGAATAATCATTTATATTATGATATTTGCTTTTCGTTTCCATGGTTACTTATGGTTTCATATGTAAACATTAACCAAAGCGCATGTTTGCCAGCATTTCTCTTTGACAAATCAATGACTTCAGAACAAAAAAACGCCTGAATTTTATTTTCAAATTATTGTTTACCAAACTTTCGTGCAAAAGAAAATATAATAATAAATCGTTTTGAAAAGTATACATTCATAATAGAAAAAACAACGCTATAGTGCATATACTTCGGCAGTACATATACTAAAACTGGAACGATACTAAAAAAATACTATATCTTTTGCGCATGCGCCGATTTTACCCAAAAACAATTATTAGGGTTTTTACTAATTGTTATAAGCATGATACCAGAATTTGATTTCTAACCGCATAGTGATTTGACATGTATTGTGCTTACAGACAAACGGACTAACAAACAAACCAACAGACTTTTTCCAAACTTGTTTTTTGGACTCGGGGGACCTCAAAACTAAAAATATTTTAAAATAGTGAAAAGTGAATTTTGACCTAAAGTACACTTGTAGAGTTGAATGGTAAAACACCGCATGCGGGCTGACGATGTGTGATTTCAATTATAATAAAAGATTTTATTATCAGGATTCAGGGCTATATTGCAATTTTTTTACAAAAATATTTATGACTACATAATAAAGGGGTCACTATGCTAAGTTTCATTTTTCATTATTTTTCGTAGGGACAGACTTTCTCGCTGGGGGAGAATCATTGGCGTAGCAAGAGGGGGGGCCAGGCAGGCCTGGCCCACTCTAGAATATTGTTCACGTACAAACAACAAGATAAATCTACAATAATCTACATATTTTCTTTGTCGTGAGATTTCTCCAGAATGTCGTGTTCATCGATTTCGCTTCTATGAACAGTTTTCAAATTGTGCAGTATAAATGGCAGCTGGTAATGGTAGGTAGGGTTGAAAATTTGCCCCCCCGGGGCGTAGGATAAAATCGTTGCTACGCTTATGGGGAGAATTTCTCGCGGGAGGATGTTGGTGTCAGGGCGTTTTTGTAGGTGAAAGGGGGATGAGTTTCAGTTGGGGATTTCTCCAAAAAGTACGCAGAGGGGCGTGGTGCTCCAAATTAGCGCCCTATTTCAAATATTAAAATTATGTTGTCTCAAGTGAAAAATATGAAATCGCTTAGCGTAGTGTCCTTCATAATAAAATACTTGTATGCAAATTTTAAAACACTGACGTTTTGTACAGTCGAATAATTACGTACCTAAGTTTACGATAATATTATAACAGCGGCACTTACACACTGCCACTCGTATAAACACGAGTACGATCTTAACGTATTGAATATTCGACCGAAACTGACCAGTGATAACGGACTAGGCTATTCTTATCTGTTCAAGTAGTTGGTAGACCTGTCTCGTTAGTGTTACGTAAAGTCAACGATGATGACAACATACTGTCGTCTGTCATGTTGATGTCTATTATTATACGCAATGACCTTGGTTTGTTTGGCAGTTCACACTTCGAATCAGTGTTCAAATTTACCTAATTAAATCAAAGTGCGAACAACATAGTCTATTAACTGATAAATGCACGTCAATTGTTTGATACGCTGATTGTGAAGATAAGACAGGTGCATCGGGCAGGGCTAATAGAATATTATTATCTTATTCGACCTTGAATACAATGTGTATACCGATAGTGGTAACAGTGAAAATAATTAATACATCTAGAAAAAAAATGTTGAATAGTTTTTTTATTCAACTCATTTACTATTGAAAACTACTGAGCAGACTTGTAAAGTATTTGAGTAAAAGTATTTCAAAATACAAATACAAATATTTTTCTAGTATTTGTATTTCAAATACTTTTTAATGAAAGTATTTGTATTTGAATTTAAATACTTAATGAAGCAAGAGTATTTGTATTTAAATACTTTCATAAAGTATTTTTTACAAGTCCGCTAATGAGATATAATTTTTTTTGTATACTTCAAACTCGATAGGAAGTGTGCATGCATTTTTTTCAAATGGCAACATATATTTTTTCTCGAATATTTTCTTATGTAACCTTATAACAATTTTATACGAATTCATAGAGAAAAAATTAAGATTTCAAAAATCTCAAAATGAAGTTATAGGACCTTTTAATGAATAACGAGGTTTGGTTGATAGAACTTTTTAAACCGAACTGGCGGTTGTTCGACTAAATTATTTGCTTACAAAAATGTTTCTAACAACTCGAATTTTTAAATATAAAAATGAAGTTAACCCAGACGGAAAGTCATTCGCCTCTTTTTAAATCTGTCACTGCTTTTAGCCAAACAAATATGCTAATAGTAAAAAAGTAAAAAGTCAGATCAAGCCTAGCTAAACAGTTTAACAAGCTTTTAATTCATCATGCAGTAATAATATACTATGAAGTCCATTTCTATATTGACAGTTATCAATCATTATGACTCGCAACAGACCCATTAATAAATAATATATCTTAAGAGCCAGTTGAAAATAGTTGAGCTATTTCACACACAAAACTCAATATAAATTATAACTTGTCATATTATGAATCATCATAACAAGTGGGTATACTTTTAGTGGTGACCTATTTAATTTTGTATTACATGAATATTTAAATGTGTGTATTTTTATCTTTATTTTTGTTGCCCAACAAGTTTTCAGTTCATCTTCGAGATATAAAACTATAGAGCGAAGTGTAGTAACTATAAATCTCCATGAATTAAGCAAAAGTAATCGATACGCCAAAAAATCGGTTAAGTAACCATTCCGTTTTGACACAAGTTCCGTAATTGCAGCTATTCACTACGAGGTACCTATCTCAGAAGCTACTGGGGTCGATTTTAAATTGGTCATTTTTCAGATACATTATGCGCCGCCATTTTGAATTAAAAATGATTTCTTTGGTCTACTCAATGACACCTCTTCATAGACACCTCATATGATTATCATTATTTCTTAACGTAATATAAGCTAAAAAAATTGAATTTATCTGAGCTTGAAGCAGCCATCAAAATTTTAATGTCACTGTCGAAATTTGAATCTGTGATTTCCAGTATCGTTCTGGATGAGCTACCAAATAGGTACTTATAACAGTATCGTGCCCTGAAGTTGGCATTCATTTCTTTCTTATTACAAGATAACTCTTCTGTTTTCTGTACGCGTGGACTTTTATTTTTTGTTATAAGGAGCATCTGTGAGATTTGTTTTATCGCATATATAGGGTTCCCGGTAATTGCTCGTATTCCTCTCGGGAGAAAAAACTATGATTAATTTGGAATGATTTATCTCTATCACTTGGGGGTCGGAAATGCGTCATTTTTTTATTATAATGACACTTCTGTGCAGAATTTTTGTTTTTTTTTTTTTATTTAAGTATTGTAGGTTTTAACATACAACATTAAATTGAATAGTAAATTTCGTAGAAAAAATCAGGCCAAAAAATGAGAATATTTTTTTTTATTTTTAACTTCCAAAATTCGGATTTTTGTAAAAAGAAAACCGAAGTAGATATTCACGAAAATTACGCATTTCCGACCCTCATGTGATAAAGGTTAGATCATTTCAAATTAGTCATTAAGTTTCTTCTCCCGATAGGACTACGAGCAATTACCGGTCACCTCTATATTTAATGTTTTCTGAACTATACTTTTGCGTACTTTAATTAGTAATAAGAAAAAAAGTTGTTAGCTCTAATAGAATTGCTCCTTTTTTTGCAATGCGCATAAATGTACAATATTTTCAAACGAAACTATTTCCACATTTTTTCATTGTTTCTGAAGCAGATTTTTCCAATCATGAATAATAAACTGAAAGTTCTTTAAACTATCTGAGAAATTTCACATCTGCCATTAGAATACAAAATTCAACCTAGATACGTATTTAATTAACAGTAACGATACAATAAAGTTTTCATTTCTTCTGTAATTTTTTTCAGATTTTTACAAATGTCTGTAATTTAAAAACTATTAATGTTTAATGAAAATGTATAGTTCATTATTAATTGATAATTTAACGTCTAGTAATAAAGTCTGTGACTTGTAATACCCATATAAATTCAATTGATTCTTAGTACAGAATCATTAAGAAAAAGTGATGCATATTTCTTTCACTAATGATCCCAGATTGTCGATTGCCTATACCTAAACTACAATTTGCCTATCCCTTTAAATTCCATCCCCAGCTCCTTTCATCTGTGATTATTTCTCTCCATTTTGAAACATCAGCAAGAGATGATTACAATATTATTATCAAATATTTTGGAATGCCAGTTCAATCGGTCTAATTTTATGAATAATGATTTTTAATAATGAATAATAATGCTATTTTAAAACTTATGAAACGTTTACCCCTTTCTTGTGTGAATAAACCACATTTTTTCCTGTACGGGACTTGATCGGGATATGATCAAATTATTCTTCCCTACGCTGAAGTTCAGCAATTACACAATTATTTTAAAACACATAGGTATAACATATTATATTTTTTTATAATTTACCTCTTTCACAAAACAAATGAAAACAAGGTGTAAACACAGCGGGTATAACAAAATTAAAAATAAATTAATGTAAACATTTCCAACGTTGCTATATTTATGGTTCATCAATAAATTACTTAGCGACGTAAAAATTAAACCAATCGACTTGTCTGAATTTTTGAACTGAATGAGAAAACATGCCGCTAGTTTATTTTTGTATATAAACATTCGGCAAACAACAAAATTATTATATAATTACTGTGGATGTCCAAATGCATATAGGTGTAGAAATTGGTGAGTTCGTTTGCGATTTTGTTTATTAGAAAAAGTTGCCAAAAATAATATCATACCCACTATTCGATTAAATTACCTGCGATGCGTCCGTATAATACCATTCTCTATATTGTGCAAGGCGACACTGCAGTCGTTTGTAAAACTATTCCCATGATTTACTTTTTTTTGGGTTTTGTCAGGGAGGTTACCCTGAGTAAAAAAGTGTAAGGTGTCGGTCGGTACATCGGTCGGTTATCTAAATATATAAAAGGACACCGTGACTGACTGATTTATCAACGCAGACCTCAAAGCACTGGACGAATTGGGCTGAAATTTGGCACACGGATAGTTATTATGATGTAGGCATCCGCTAAGGACGAATTTTTGAAAATTTAACCCCTTAAAGGGTGTAACGTGGGTTCAAAATTTGCATGGAGAAATCATATAAGATAGATGTATCAATTCGAAAATGTGCAGGATTACTACTGTCAATAAATAAATAAACACGAGCTTCATGCTTTTTCGAAAGCAACCCCTTCAGAGGGTGAAAAGAGGTAAATAGATAAAAAATCAACGTGGGCGTCATTTTCAAGGTTTGTCAAGACGTTGATCACGTGAATGTAATTAATTTTTAAATATATTAGGAAGGTCTACGTCGAGAAAGGGGTTACTATGCCAAATAATGGAAATGCATTCGTGTTTCGTTTCAATCGCTTACGAAGCCGCGGGTAACGGCTAGTTGTCTATATAAGAAAAGTTTAAACAAAGGGGATAATTATTTTTTTAACGAGACTATTCTTTTCATAATATTTAGGCTATGTTGAGTTAATAAAGCGCTTTGTGGAAAGTGTGTTTATAATCATGGCTTGGGGAGGGTTCAATTGGTAAAAAAATTCTGCCTCTGGTATTTCCCGATCATTTGGCTCTAACAGAACCTAAAAACGAAGCAGCGGCCATTTAATTATAACCATTTTTTTACCGTCTTTGAAATTTTTATCCCCCTTATCTCAAAATGGATCCAGATTCTGTCTATATATCATATAAGAAAAAATGCTCTAAATTCCTCAAATAGCTTTTGTACTAAACGGCAGAAGGTTGGGACGACATGTTTTTTTTGCGCGTCAGCTCCTAACTATACCTATTTATTTTCCCAAGAAGTACATTTGCAAATAAAATTCTTATATTCTTAGTTTCGTATATTTTGAGAACTAAAAAAATCAGCTCTTTTTTTTGACAGATCTTTAAAACCAAAGAGCAGTTGATTTTTTTTGATTTTCAAAATATTTACGAAACTATAAAGTGTA
Organism: Xanthostigma xanthostigma; assembly: GCA_963575645.1. Taxonomy (NCBI): domain Eukaryota; kingdom Metazoa; phylum Arthropoda; class Insecta; order Raphidioptera; family Raphidiidae; genus Xanthostigma; species Xanthostigma xanthostigma. The sequence continues at coordinate 24,841,531 of OY754468.1, forward strand.
GAAGAAACATTTTCTTACAAAACTTGATTGGAAAAATAAATAGAATTATAAATTGATATGAAAAATATATAATATTAGGTATAACAGAAAAAATAAAGGTCCAGCGGATATCTCTTCTGCGCATGCTTCGACTTTTCCCAAAGACAATAAGGCGTTTCCTTTCCAGTAGGTAAGTGAATGACTGAACTGATTTGAATGAAACTCGGTATAAGCTATAATAGTATTTACTATACTACCCAAAAATTTATGCTGCTTTTTATCCGTCTATGATTAAGATAAACTTTATGTCAAAAGCAGTGTAATAATAGGTTCGTTCCAAGCAGCCAGCGAACAGTTTCGAAACCATCACCCGCATGCGCAGTAGCTAAAGCTGTGTACCTATCACGAAAAAAAGATCATTTAGTTATAAAAAAATCATGCTATTTTCGTTTGGCAAATCTCTGAATTAAAAAAATAAACAAGCTGTAATTTCTTATCTTCTGCTGATGCTCAATCAAAATTGCTAACTCCTATAGTAAAAAAATATTCATAGCTAGCATTTCTGTACGGATAAAACTAAAGCAAAAAATTATTCATTGGAAAGCCATAACCTCTAATTCTATGCAATCTATAATATTTGCTAATTTTCATTCCAGTAATAATTTTCTAACTGCATTTCGTGCATTAGCTAAGTGCACAAGTTACTAATATAATTACTAATTATGATAAATTAAACATACAGCTCAACTGATATGACCGTAAATGACGGAAACTGTCAAGTTAATAGACGATTATATAATCTGATCAATTCACTCTAAACACTAACATTGGCTTCGTTTGTGACTTGTGTTTTGTTTTATCTAGGTTAAATTTTGTTGTAAACATTTGAGCGTCAATGATTGATATGAATATGTATGTTACAAGTTAATGCAAACGCGAAACCGTTAGGTGGCAGCACATGTCAATATCAACCAGATCGATATTTCCTGCTAGCATTAGCAGAGCCACAGCTCTGCTAGCAGGAAAATTTTCATTGTATGTTTCGTGCGCCGGCTAGTCGACGCAAGAAACTAAACATGCAATGAAAAATTCTTCTGATCATTTATGCACTTTGTATAATAGAATCTGATCGAGGTTTAAAATTGGTTCATTCAACAGCGCCGACCTCAGTACCTACACTATTTTTTTTAAATAAATTGATAATTCAATTGACACTTTTATCTGTTCTTGGATTAGGACCTGGTAACTGAGGGCTTGTAATGTTTATAGCAACGCCATATAAACAATGACATTGCTCGACTATTCTCAAGTTCTCATCTTTTTCAATATCCCATTCTCTGGTAGTATGATTAGTCTAAGGATAATCTCTGATAAAAAAGAGGAAAATTTCTGATAAAAAAGTTTAGAAACAGAAAACGGTTCCTTAAATTTAACGAACATACTCTGTATATGTATCTATTAATTAATAATAATTATACAAATCTTTGATTAACGTCTGACCGAAACGTTAATGTATTAATTATATATTTTTTTGTTAATTTGATGAATAATAATTATAGTTTGGCAGCTAAATATTAGGCTAAAAATTTACGATGAATTTTTTACGTAATCAAGTTAGATTGCCCATGACAGATTTTTGAATTTTTTTATGCCAACCGTTAGTGCTGCTAAATCCCAAAATTGTTTCGTTAGTGCTCAAAAAATGTCAAAGTAGTGGACATCTTTATGTGGGCAGTCTAACTTGACGTCAAGTTAGATTACCCACGGGTACTGACACTTATTTTGGACTTTTATTTATGTCATTTGTTAGTGCTTCGTTAGTGCTGTAAAACCCCATTTCGTCGTTAGTGCTCGAAAAATGTAAAAGTTATAGACTTTTATTATATGAACAATTTTACTTGGCGTACAGTCAGATTCCCACGATAGATTTTTTGAATATTTTTTATGCCAATCGTTAGTGCTTCGTTAATGCTGCTTAGTTCCAAAATTGTTTCGTTAGTGCTCAAAAAATGTCAAAGTTGTGGACATTTTTATGTGAGCTAATAGAAGACCGCTCTTTTTTTCGCTGTAATACATAGCTGATGTATCACGAGAAATTCCGAGTAGCTGTAATCTTACAAACGCGATTTAGTATCCTAAATCCAGTAACGAAACTATAACATTTGAAGTCCGCGGCAAATGGGCCCCATCCGATGAGTTTGTCCTCAATGCAAAGAAGCTCAATCAACGTTATACACTTTTGACGTGATAACGTCTTATAAATTGATGAAACACCGGCTGCATGCACGAAAAAGTGTCACGTTCCAAAATGTGTCACGTTCCGAAATGTGTCACGTTCCGCCTGACCTTCGAGCGTAATACGTTATCACGTAAAACAGCGGTTCTCAAACTTTTTTGGTGACGGAACGCTTTTGGAAAGCGAAATACTTGACGGAACCCTACAATAAAACAAAAATGTCTTTATATGCATTCTTTATTAATAAGCATAATAATACGAGGACAATGTAACAGTTACTTATTAATAGTATTATAATCCGAAATACAAATAGAAATACAAATTGACTGGAAGAGAATATGGGAGAATATTTCAAATAGTGGCGTTCCTAGTGATATGCAAATGGCTGTTTATTATGTGGTAAATGACCTTGTGAAGGTCAAATATAAATTATTTCGGCATCAACTATCAGCCAGTCCAAATTGTGAAATGTGTGATGACGTTGAGACTATTGGTCATAAAATAATGAAATGTGGTGAATCTCAAATCATATGGCAATTGTTAAAAAATATATTCTATCAAGTCACTAAAAAAATTTGGACGAGTGAGAATATCTTCTTTCTTAATATTCATCATGAAGACGCAGTAACAAAAAATTTTCTTATATGGCTCACGGCCTTTACAATAACTTTTAATTTGAACAATTACCCGCCGGATTTCGACTTATTCAAATTATTATTAAATAAAGAAAAAATAAAACACCCAACCAAAAATAATTTTGGTGACTTGATGCAATATCTTTGAAGCCTGAACAGTTCCCCCCTCATTTAAAATGTATGTATGTTTTGAAAAGAAATATGAACGTGTGAGCAAAGGAAATGTTTTTGCGAATTGTGTATTTAAATCCATATTCTTTTTATATACTATTATATAAAATTTCTATTTTATTTTTAAAATACTGATTGTATTAATTTATTTTAAATAAAGTTTTATGTTAAAAAAAAAAAAAAAAAAAAAAAAAAAAAAAAAAAAAAAAAAAAAATTGACAGTGCAAGCAATTCTCGACTTTATGTTTTGTTCATAACTTACTATAGCGATCTTTCTTAATTATGGTCTTAACTATCATCTCTATTTTTTTCGTTCGTCCACCTTATGACGACACATTTTCTGCAGCCGTCTCTTGGACTAATAGTACAATAAATTATTGTACTGTGGTGGCGACTAAGTTTGGCTGCGCCTCGTGATACATCGCCTCAAACAGAGAGAGAGAGAGGTGTTTTTAATATTTTTCTAAATTCTTGCGGAGCCCCCACAGGGGTTTCGTGGAACCCTAGGGTTCCGCGGAGCACACTTTGAGTATGGCTGACGTAAAACTTTCGTCCGTAAACCGACTTTACAGACAACCATTTTTTGTTTAATTTGTGTATGTACTTTAGTAGGCAGTGCCGTAAATAGGGCGGTGCCACCGGTGCCCAGGCACAGGGCGTAGACTCTGGGGGGCGCAAGAATGGCCAGACCAGGCAGGACTATTATTTTTTCGGTTTGCTCCTGATAAGTTCCCGCTGCGCCCCTAGTGCTCGATTCCAATACATACGTACCTACATGCCAGTATCATCAAAAACGTCTATTAAATTAGACAAAACACCAAGTTCCTTGTGCTTTATTTCATCACCCTGAATGAAATAAAGTAGGCCTATACATAGCATTGCTCTAGGGTACCTATAATATCTAAAAAAAAAAACAAGGGCGCAGTTATAGAAGCTCGCACAGGGCGCAAAAAAGACTATTTACGGCACTGTTAGTAGGTAACAAAAATATTAAATGAATACAAAACTAATAAATTTTACTAAATGTTGCAATAATAAATGTTAGGATCCTAAAAAAATTGGTTGTCTGTAAAGTCGGTTTACGGACGATAGTTTTACGTGATAACGTATTCCGCTCGAAGGTCAGGCGGAACGTGACACATTTCGGAACGTGACACTTTTTCGTGCATGCAGCCAGTGTTTCATCAATTTACACATTTCGGAACGTGACACATTTTGGAACGTGACACTTTTTCGTGCATGCAGCCGGTGTTTCATCAATTTATAAGACGTTATCACGTCAAAAAGTCGCATACGTGCGCTTGTCAATTAATTTTTTTTGTTTAAAAATGATATTTGCTGTTAAAAATCTTTAAAAACATATACCTAGTTACTTACCCAGTGAAGAACATACGTTTTCTTGCATTTTATATATTTCTGTCACTCACGAGTAGTTTAATGTTTAATTACAAGGCGTGTTAAAAGAATCACATAATAGCATTATTATTTTTTCGATAGCAATTGCCTGTACTGGCAATATTGCATATTTGAATCGACGTGAAATTTTTGTGCCATTTTTGAATTTTCGTATTTTTCAATCATCAAAAATTAGGCTGCTTTATCAAATATTAATTTTAAAGTGCAGATATCGTTCTTTATTGTCTTTATTACAATTTACAACTAATTACAACTAATAGTAATTAATAAGTCTATATCCGCAATATGGTTTTTAAACGTATAGGTCCTACTACCAGACCAAATAATTAAGGTTTCACAATAAGTAATTTGCGAGATTTTATTCTAGCTTATTGACTAGTTTTAATCGAACGTTTGTTTACCACTGTCTCATATGTATCTACATATTAAGTATATTGTATATTTCTTTTGTTAGTGATAAGTTTTGTTTCAAATTATATGTTTCAGGAAGTGTATTTTGGTTGAGGAACAATAGAGAAAAGAAGCTTTACCAGAGTATCACTTATGACCAACGTTTCGAAATTTTATTTTCATCGTCAGGGCCATTTACCATCTCAACTTGCTTTGAGTCCCTGATGATGAAAATAAAATTTTCAAAACGTTGGCCACAAGCGATACTCTGTTAAAGCTTCTTTTCTCTATTGTTTCTCAACCAAAATAAACTTTCTGAAATATATTTGTTAACGTGAATTATACGACGCACTTTCCTGTGCCTTGCCTGATTTTTATTAGGATCAATAAATGATTATTATATTAGATTAATAAATATGTTAAACCAAAATTCAGTTTTTTTAAGAATAAGTATTTCAATTCACCAACGCATTCGAAACGATTCGACTACCTTATCTCAAGTCTCAACACAGAATGCACTTGAAAATTGTCTGGCTGTACATATTTCGTAACAATATCCATCACTTTCGCCGGTTTATATAAACAACACAACAGGCATAAACAATTAATTCAATGCCTTAAACAGGGGCGCCGACTTTTAGCAAGCCCCGTGAGTCTTAATTTGATGATCCGGTTACAAAAACTGGCGACGCGCGAGATTTTGATGTGCATTTGTACACCGACAGCGGCACTTCAAAACTTCATTGAAAGCAGAAAGTAATTTGAACTTTATAGCACTCATATTTTAATAACCAGCAAAATGTGATCAAGCTGTCAACAGTAATATGCATTTTCATTTTGATAGTAGAATTTTGTTTCTTTAATTCAAAAATATTTATTTTTGCTTATTGGAATAAAGAAAGTAGTTATTTTTTTGTTTTTCTAATTTTTATAGGTCTCTTTAATTTAAGTTGCACCAAAGATGGTAAAAAAACTGCATCTATACGATTTCTGTATTTTTAAGGTAATATTTAATTTCATCAGCAAAATAAGAATTTTTCTTGGCAATTATTTCCGGGTTTTGAGCTCAAAAATCCGTTTTTTTAGCTTCTTGTCCTAGTTTATTGACTATACAGATGGAAATTCTACCTATGAAGGATAAAAAGTATACTATCTTGCTCTAAACTAAATCTGGTAATAAAAGTGACAGGATAATTTTACAAATAAAATGCCAAAAAAATTAATATTTTAATTCTTTATTATTTATTAAATTTCTATAATTATATTGTGAAGATTGAAATGATAATATATAATGCTGTAACAGAAAAAAATCGAATACAAATATTTCGTAGATATAAATATAACATACACTATAAAAAATACGTGTTTTTGTACATTACTTTTTCAAGTGGTAATTTTAATATTATTCGATGTTAAATATTTTACAAAGATGAAAATCGGTGCAGCGTGTTACTGAATAGAAATATTTCAACCTTTTGACCATGGAGCATAAAGGTTAAGGAAACGAATTTCGGCGACCTGGAAAGCAAAACGTGCAACTCAAAAATCACTGTTTCTCAAAATTCGAAAAATTGCTACATGAAGCGCTGTTTTCAGTACGGACCTATGTATGCAATAAACATATAAATAAAATTGAAGTGTCTGTTTGTAATGTCAAAATAACAGCTTTTTACTAAATGCATATGAAAGTATATACGGTACTTATATAACAAAAAACAATTTTTAAAGTTTTTGTCTGCCTGTATGTTCCAGCTAATCTCCTGAACGACTGGACCGATTTTGACGGGACTTTCGCTGGCAGATAGCTGATGTTATACGGAATACGGCTATATAAAAATAGGGAAGTCTTTTCGTATAATTCTGAGAACTGAACAAACAAAAATTCCACGCGGACGAAGTCGCGGGTTACAGCTAGTCTAGTATAAGAACCATACTGAGTTTAAATTATCTTCTGCATTAGGTTTTTATTTTATCATTTGAAAGAATTTTATATTTGCCATGAAATATTACTTTAAAATCGGTCTTTTACAGTACATATTCAATTAAATTATTCTGCTGTTCTTATATTTTCTTCCGTTTCACTTTGACATTAATTGGTCCTTACGTACCTATCTCTTTAGTGACTTATTGGCAAAATATATAAAAATGGTTCCTTTTTTTGTCCAATATATACGGATGCATCTCCTTTACCTTTATTCCCCATGCCTTTGACACTGATCAACAATGACATAACAATAGGGGCTGTTTCGTTTTATATTACACTTAGATCCCACTTTGCTTCGGGGAGCGGCGGATTTAAAAAACACGGCCCGAAAAGACGCAAATTGGGATTTGGATTTAACATCATGTCATCTTTTACTCTATTCTTTTATTTTTTCACAATGTAAATTAAACTTAGCTTTCCTGTTTACGTGTACTTAATGTGAAGTTCAGTGACGTATCATTGGCGTAGCAAGAGAGAGAATATTAATTGTTCACGTACAAATAAGACGAATCAACAATATTATATATATTTTCTTTGTCGTGAAATTTCTCTAGAAAGTCGTGTTGATCGATTTCGCTTCTATGAACAGTTATCAAATTATGTATAAGTGGCAGCTGGTAATGGTAGGTAGAGTTGAAAATTTGCCCCCCCCCCAGTATAAAATCATTGCTACGCCTATGATAGTTACATGCTTACGATTCCACTAAACGCCAGAAGGCTTCTAGGCAGTCGAAAGCATGGGATACTCCGCAATATGTTTTAATTTTATCAAGCAACAATTTTTATAAAATCGGCGACGGAAAATTATTGTTTTTCCAGTCGCGAGGCTTTAAATAAAAAATGCGGACCCATCATAGACCGGTATTTATTTATATAACTCAAATTTAAGACATGACTTCTTAATACAAAAAATATGTCACAGAAACCAATGAGTAGCAAAGGGTATCTTAAGTTAAAATAAAGACTGTTTCAAGATTTTAGTTAACTGGTTTAATTTTTCTAGCTACGCCACTGAATCTGACGTCATAATCTTTGCGATTCTGTAGTAACTTATTTTAAGTAGTAAATTATTTTACAAACTTGATATATTTCTGGGCTAGAGTTAGACCATTCGAAATTTCATTTTGGCTTTCCACTCAAACGAAAACACTCAATTTTTCAAAAACTATCAGAAACATTGAATTGAAATTCAAATGACCTGACTTCAGCCTGCACAGAAAAGTGAATAAAATTAAAATCATTTTTGGTGATAATTATGAGACATTTTAGTGTTTGAAAACGTACAAAATGTTGCTTTCATATCCCTTATTCTTAAATAAAGAAAAGTATATACTAAGGTTTTGGAGGATGTCAAAAATAGTTAGTACCGATGTTATACTGACGTGAAACTCAGCGATTAATGCAGAAAAGCTTATATACCAAGATCCCAGACCTGCCAGACCTACGTTATTTCAGTACCCTTATATCTTTGGTAGTGCTTAAATTTTAATATTTAGTTAGAAACGTATGCCAATTTGTTGGCTTGAAAGCGGGGGCCTTTTAGAGATAACAGGATCTTAAGGTACATAAAACACGTGCTTACATAGGTTAGTGTGAGTGAGAGCATTAAATGATTTTTATTTTGATAACTTCATGAAATTTAGGTTTTTTATTTGTTTACACAAACACGTAGTAGTCGATGAGTTTAAGAGAGAAAAACTCCATGGAAACAAATAAACAACATTTAATAAAGCTGTCAAACAAAAAAAAGCACATAGGCTGTGTGCACGAAGCCTACTAGCGCCACTAGTGGGTAATAGAGAATTATTGAGCTCACTTTTTATGGAAATCGCGACATGTTTCTAAAAAACTTTAGTTGGCCATGATGTGTCAACAAAAATGTAATAAGAAAAACTGATGTTAATTTGTTTACATTGACAGTGGAATGTCAAATAAGGGCGCCAATGGTCTTTATTTTACTTAAATCGCCATTAGCGCAACAGCCCGGAACACAAATATTTCCAGATCGCTTAGTTTTTGTTTTCTTTGTAATTAAAAAACTTCATAAAATTATAACTATTTTCACTTTTAATAAATATTGCTCATTGACATACGGAAAATTTGAGCTTGAAGTTTCCCGTAGTGCTCACACAAACGCTAGCATCGAAAAATTTGTAACACATAGCCCATAATGCATGCATAATACCGTTGCGTACGTAGGTAAGCACGTGTTTTATGTACCTACCTTTAGAACATGTTATTTCTAAAAGGGTCCCGCTTTCAAGCTAGCATATTGGCATACGTTTTTAACTAAATATTGTACATTTACTGATAAAATCTTAACAGTACTGAAATAACGTAGGTCTTGATCTATTAGTAATAGCTAATTTTGTGGGGATACAGTTATTTATTTGGAGTTTTCATAGATCATCCATACAAAGTCCTCCTTTTCCAGGTACTAACTAGCAAAACTGGTATAAGTTCATTTTATCGCATCTGTTCGTATTTAAAAAAAAGTATAATATGTATATATTTTTGTGAAAAATGTAACAAGCATTAAAAAAACGTCACAAAAAATAGAGATATTGGAGATTATAGACGTTCGGCAGTTAAAGTCATTAATTTCGTTACAGAAAATTTAATTCTTTTGACGTAAAACTATTATTTCATTTTTACAAGGTTCACACACATTTGATAAAGATTACATTAAGGATAGGTATACCTATTTGCAGTAATATTTTGTATAAAATTGTGTTGTGACGTTTTCGATTTATACCTCTATTTTTTTAGAAATAATTAGCTATAATTATAATTTATTATTAAGCCCGACCAGCGGTACAAATTATTATATATTCTTTATATTAATATTTTTTATTGTTAATAATACTTTAATAATAATAATACGTTAATAATATGATTTTAATGTTCATATTACAAAATGCTATAGAAAAAAAACTGCAGATTCAACTTCTTAATAAACTTCAAATTAATGCGCTCCACGATTTTATTTTAGTCTGATCAAAGTCGTAGATTGCTAGTTTTTTTAGCAATTTTATTTTTAAGTTTTTTGTTAGCTTGATTTAAGGTGTGCTTTGCAAAACCGGACCGGTCAGATAGTTGCCATAAATTTGTGCAAAATTTGAATGCAATCAGATAACAAGAAGTGGGTGAAATATTGATCGCAAATTTTGAAAAAAATAAATATACGGAGCGCAAAGCTATAATTAGAACCGTTTAATAGGCTTTGTATGCTAAATTAAAGTATTAGGAATTTATATAAAACTGACCGGTTCGAAAAAGTTTTTATTTTTCACGTGTTTCATTCAACGACAAACAGTTTCTATTACGGCATGCCTTTTTGTAGAAAATAAATATTTCTTGAAAATTTCGAAACAGTTAATGAAGTAAACTATTTTACGCGCTGTAGAGTGAATTGGATTCACGTGATTGAACGTGTAATGAAACGATCTGACAAAATAATGCACCACCAACCATCTGCGCCACAGAATCTGTGATCTGCGCTGTTGATATATGGATGTGTGTGTGTATATCTGGCGCCACTAGAAAAATTCTCGTGTTTATAAATGTTTCACGCGACTAGAATTTTCTCTTCTGTAGTATGTACGGTGTAGTGTAAACGACACAGTCCTTTTTTTCTATTGCATTTGGCAAATGAACATATACAGTAAATCCTTTTCAATCACGGATATAGGATAACGCGTACATTTATCTGCAGCAAATAAAATGTATAGACATTAGGTAAATATGTTCATGGATATACGGTTTGCCAAAAATCCAAAAATAGGGCATCACATTGCGACTGATCACTATAAATCATGTACATATAAATTATGTACAGCGGATAGAACAAAAACCGCGTAAGTTCGATGAGGATGCAATGGTATATTTTTCTTTTTTTTGTGGTAACAGTTCTACCATAGAACTTTTGAGAAAGAGAGATATACTCCATACTAATATCACAGAATAATAACAACTAATATATTGTCGGAATAACTGCGAAAAGAGAGACGGTGATATATTTTTGCGCTCTTTGTTTCTTACGCTCACCGCACATTGAGTAGGTAAATAGCAATAATTTATATGTAGGTACCTATATGCCGTGAATGAAATGCTTTCGTGCCAACTGTGATTTAGAAAGCTGAGTTGGTCTTATGGAGGGTCTATAATAATAATAATAATAATAATAATTTATTTGCATAGCCAAAAAAGTTGGATACAAAAGGTCAGTACATAGGTATTACACATTAAAATATGTTACGAAAATTCGTCTAGACTATAAAAATTTCTTTCTATTAAAAAAGTCCTTAATTTATTTTTAAAATGCTTAAGCGATTTAATATTTTTTATATTGTCGGGTATTTTATTAAAAATTGTTATTCCATTGTATAGACAGGCTTTTTTGTATAGAGTCAATCGATGAGTTGGTATCATAAGATTATTTTTTCTAGTTTCATATTGGTGTTGTATAGTGTCACATTTGAAAATATCGATGTTTTAAAAAACGAAAACACATAACTTAAATATATAAACCGAGGTGAAGGTTAATAATTTAAGATTTTTAAAAAGAACTCTGCAGGACTCTCTTCTATCGGTTTTTGCGATAATTCTTACGGCCCTCTTTTGAATTAAGAAAATTCTGTTGGCTTCTCTTACTCCGCCCCATACAATAATGCAATACGACATAATAGAATAAAAATTGGCGTAGTATAACGACATTACCGATTCCAAACTTGCTCCTTTACTCACTTGCCGCAGGGCATAGCAAACCGATGTTAACTTTTTAGCCAGCTTATCTATATGCTGTGTCCATGAAAGATTAGCATCAATTGTAACTCCTAAAAACGGAGTACATTCTGACACAGAAAGAAACATATTACTGTTAAGCTGAATAGATTCTGGAATATTTAGCGATCTTTGCATAGTTCTAAAAAAAACAGTAGTAGTTTTTTCGGCATTAAAAATCAGTTTGTTATTTATAAGCCAGTCGTTTAATATTTTGAAAATTGCCTGCGCTTGATGAATAAGTTGATTCATGTTGGAGCCTTTTAAAAGTATATTTGTGTCATCTGCATACGACACTATTTTTACATTTGACGCTGCAAAGTGAGTTATTAAATCGTTAACGTATATAATATATAAAAGAGGGCCTAAGATGGATCCTTGAGGTACGCCCTTAGTTGTTTCTATTTTTTCAGATACGTATTCTTTCCCCTCTGCTGATATACATACTTTTTGTGAACGATTTATTAAATACGATCTGAACCAGTTGTTAGCTATCCCTCTTATTCCGTATTGTTCTAATTTAAGCAATAGAATGTCGTAGTTGACAGTATCGAAAGCTTTGGATAAATCAATGAAGATACCCAAAACTAGAAATCCGCTATCTATGAAATTTGTTATGCATTGTATAAAATCAAAACAAGCTGTTTCAGTAGATTTGAGTTTACGAAAGCCATGCTGGAACTCATGCATAATTCCTTTCAGATTTAAAAATTTGTTTAGCCTATTGGCAACTACTATTTCTAAAACTTTTGACACGGATGATAATAAGCTGATCGGGCGATAGTTAGAGACTGTGTGTACGTCACCTTTCTTGTGGAGAGGTTTGATGTGTGCATTTTTTAAACAATCTGGGAAAATCCCACTAGATAATGACATATTACACAAATGGGCGAGTGGTTCAGCGACGAATTCCAGACAATTTTTCAAAATAAAATTAGAAATTTCATCTTCACCACATGATTTTTTGTTTTTTAATTCAATTATTATGTTCTTTATTTCATTATTTGTGCACGGATACATATATATACTATCCTTTTCAGCAGTAATATTGGATACTACATGCGGATTAATACTGTCTGATATATTATTTGAATTCAAAATGCGAGTAACTTCAGAAGTGAAGTACGTATTAAATATTTCGACAGATTCAGCAGGGGAAATTAAATGTCCGAATTCATTTTTGAGAACAGGTTGAATCGATTTTTTCTTTTCACCAACAATCGAATGTACAACAGACCACATGGCTTTAGATTTATTGTCTGAAATTTTTATTAGATTGTCATTATAAGTGCGTTTATTAGCAGCCATAACTTCGCGGTAGTATCTCAGACATTCCTTATACGTATTTTTAAAAATAGGGTACATGCTTTGGAGTTCGTTTAGACCTTTAATTTGATCTTTGAGAGCACTAAGTTCCTTCGAATACCATCTGTGAACAACTGTCTTACAACAAGAATAATTTATTTTCCGAAACGGAAAGGCAATAGCGAAGTGATGTTTAAAAGTTTCCAAAAACAATTCAAAGCTTTTATTCACAGAACTTGACAAGTATACTTCCGGCCACTCTTCATTAAGTAGAAGTTGACGAAAAAAATGAATACTTTCTGTAGACATATTGCGTTTATATAATGTAGTTATATTTGAAGTTATATTTCTAGAAGAATAAGTAAAATATAATATTTGTCCATAATGATCCGATAAACATGTTCTAATCACTTTTGAGTTTAAGTTACTGTCAGAAAGATTTGTAATAAAATTATCCAGGCACGATTTGGTACCATTCGCGATTCTTGTAGGTTCATTAATCATATAAGACGAACCAAACGAATTTAAAATATCAATAAAACTTGCTTTATCTTTTTCGTGTTTCGAGGGTGTTAACATATCAATATTGAAATCACCGCCTATTACAAATTTTGAATTTTCATCACACAATTTATTTAAAATTAAATTTAAAATTACAAAAAAAGTGTCAATAGGGCATCCAGAGGGTCTATACATGACAACTATAACAATAGTACGACCATTACCAATAGTTGTTTCCACACTTGTGCATTCACACAAATTGATAACCGATAGGTCTGAAATGTCTTGCCTAACTTTTATTTTTAAGCCACTTTTTGAGTAGATTGCAACTCCACCATGTTTATTTAAATCACGACAGAAATAAGAACATAATTGGTATCCATTCAATGTAACATATTTAAGCTGGTCATATGTATGCCAATGCTCGGAAAATAAGATTATGTCAGGAAAATCTAAACTATAAAGTTCAGTTTCAACATGGTCAACTTTACTCCCTAATCTTTGTATATTTATATGAAAAATTGAAAATTGAGTTTTAGAATATTTATTGTTTTTGTGTCCACTAATTAACTCATGTTGAGAACGCTCCGGGCTGTCGACGAAAAAAATATCTTTTAACTATAATGTTTTTTGGCCATGTCTGAGGATCATACATAGCATTCTGCAAAGTTTCTGGTGCCGCAATTTTAAAACTATTGAATCGTCCTTTATCAGACAAAAGCTCACAATCAAAATCATCAGCATGAGTTGGGAATTTCTTAATTAGGAAATTTTTCACAGTATCTGCATTCGTTCCATGCTGAACTCTTCCTACAAACAGCCATAACTTTTTTTTGCCACCTTGCAGTTCATCATTTTCATTTTCACTTTTGCCAATGATCGCAACATTTTTATGATTCCGTTTCTTCTGTCTACGCCGAGTGACAGTAGTGAATCCTTCATCATCACCTCTTTCATGATCACGTATCCTGTCGTCAGAGGGAGTAGGGGGTTTTATCGAGTTGGAGAGGGGCCTCGTCGCAAAAGTTAATATTAAATTTTGGATTAAACCTTCTCAGCACTTTAATCTTGATGTCAATTTGGCAATTCCAATCGATACACGAATAATAATAATAATACTTTATTTTACTTTCCACTTTCAAAGTGAGCAGTGTATCAGACCCCGAATTTTCTGTTCCCGGCCCTGCCTCCGTGATTGGCAAGACATTACTGTTTAGTTTTAAAAAATATGTGTCAACAAGGTAACCTAAATAAATAGTTAACGACATACAAATATAATATAAGCATAATATAAACATGTATATTATTATGTACAGAAAAATTGTTACTATTTTTGGCCCCGTTTACTCCAGCCGTAATGACATGGCTTTTTGATAATATATTTTGTAATTGTAAATTAACTTCTAAATCTAATGCTATGCAAATCATTAGACAATGAATTTCCAGTATCTGTAAGTATCTAGAGTCTTGTAACCAGAGGGGAGTTATAAAGGCTCCAGTACCTTCACGTCTCAATTATTTGAAAAAAAGTTAGGTACACAGTTTGAACTCCACATTTTTTGTCCACCCCCTATGAAATAGCTGCTTTACATTTATGTATGTAAGCATCAGCGTTGCCAGACGTCCCGATTTTGGCGGGACGTCCCGATTTTTAAATCAAAATTAAATGTCCCGCGCGGGACAGGCTCAGTCCCGCTTTTCGGGAATAACTTTAAAAGAAGTTAAATCTTCACAGAAATATCATGAATAAGTATAAATATAAATATAATTATTCTCTTATTGTAAGTTGCAATTTGTAACACTCACTCCACAGACTATTTTTTGAAACGCCATATTTTTATAATTAATAAAACTTTTTTGATTTTGATTTCTGATTTTTTTTTTTTTTATTCTGAAGACGAATAAGACTCAACTATTTAACGATAGGGTAAATCTGTTTTAAAATATTATATTTCTATAAAAATACATTTTCTATGGCTATTTTTGCTATCTATTGTCACGTAAACGTAATTTTAATTCAAATAAAAAGATAAATAGGTATTTGAAAACTTCTGATTATATATACGTTTTTTTAGTATGTCCCGCTTTCGACAAAAGAATCCCGCTGTTTTCACTCAAAGAGTTCCAAAATCCCGACTTGGCTAAAAAAAAACTGGCAACGCTGGTAAGCATGCAAAATGAACTATTATATACTTGTGAGATAAAATAAAACAAGTTCACCAGTATATTATAGTGGTCACTATTAAAAATTAAGTTTGTTGCAGTGGGATGTCAATAATTTTGAAAATACTGAAAAACACAGTAATATCTCGAGCGCAATGATATTATGACTCGTGTAACTATTAAAACGAGCGTTACTAATCAGTAATACACTTCATTACGCTATTAGATATTATATAATCTACTATTTCATAACACTGTAGCAAAATAGGAAAAATGTTAGTACCTACGTCGTCTCTGATTCGAAGTGATAATTTCCATAAAATTATTAAAAACAAACTGCATAGGCATTGCTTTTTGCCTAATTCTATGTATACTAAGTACATTTTTTTAAAAATAAATTACGTTTTCAGAAAGAACAATTTCACCAACGAGACGCTTTAACTTATATGTTGTTTTATGAATATAATTATTGCATACATAATATAATAATATATTTGAACACTTAAATTTACTCCAAATGTCCTGTTAATTAATATTATAAATTCTTATATTACCGATTCAGTGAGAAAAGATAAATAAAAATATTAAAGTAGAAATTATTTAAACACCTGACATTTTTTGAAAGACGATCGTGTAGTGATGCCGTTGTTTGTATCACTTTTTTAAATGGCTTCTCTAATAGGGGAAGGGGGGGCATGACGGGGTCGCGAGGTATGACGGGGTAACGCACACTTACAAAAAACTAAACGTTTGCGAATTGAAATCAACAAGCCAATAAGAAGCCATACTCGATCAACGGTTAGCGCAACAGAAATAGTGCGAGGAAGTGCACGCGTTTTTCGTTTACAAACGAAAATCATGTTGAGTGTCTCGTCGATCTAATTTTATTCAGTTTGAAACGTCTTAATTGTAAGGTAATAATGACTATCCAAATGATGTCTCTTCTGGTATATGGTTGCTAGTGTTGTTTACTTTGTTGTGGTATAATTAAATAAAAATTCAATTAATATTTTTATTTTTGAGGAATTATTTTTTTCTAAGTCAGCCTTTGGGGCAAGACGAGATATAGGGTATGGGGCAAGAAGGGGTACAAGCAAGTCACGCCTACTTTGAATAAAACATCTGCTCCTGAAGATATTCTTTTGCTTCTAAATCTCCCATCCGTGCATCTAGCTTTGAAAACGCATCCCCTAGTGATGTTTTGCCAATCCCTTCAGTCCAACGAGATAAAAAGAGGAAACAATACCGGAGAGATAAAATAGCCATCATCACCTCAACTCCTTATAAAAATGAGCTAGACAATTTGAAAAACCCGAGAAAAGTATCCAATTCTAATGACCCTCGGCTCAAAAAAATGCTAAGAATAAACAAAATTGTGATAATAATTAGCCTACCCCATCTTGCCTCGTGGTACGGGGAAGATGATTTTTTGCATGTTCCTAATAAATCATTTATTTTTTAAAAAATGTAGTACGTTTATCTCCCAAAGACTATGCCAAATTGTATTCAGATTAATTAGATATCGTGCCATAAATAAATAAGAATAATAAACGTAATGATTATGCTGTATTTTTGATATTTCCCTTAGGTACCCCATCATGCCCCCCCTTCCCCTACAGGGTCATTGTTCCTAGGTTTTACTCCGAGATTGAATTTTCAATTGATTGTTAAAAAAGTAATACGTATAGAAAATATCAATTGGTACAAGATACAAGTTACAATAATAACGCTAGGCGGGACTTAAAAACAATGTCTACTAAGTAAGAAATGATTTTTAAATATAAAGATTTTATTCATCAGCGATAGGAACGAGTTGGGGGACTTCCTATCGATGTTGAGTAAAATTTAAAAATTATTATTTAGTGCACACTGCTATAATTTTACTAAAAATTTCACGCCTAAGGGATAAGCAATGCAACGTACATCACTGTACGGTTTGTTAGCATGCTTACAGTAATGTTTCAAGTAAATTAATTAATTTATATAAATCACTGTACTATCATGTATCTGTGCAATCGAATCTTACAAATGAATTTTCATCTACTCCCAGATGTCTGAATAATTTGAAATTATGCGTATTTTTCGTATTAAACGTGTGTAAAATTTTAAATTATTTAGACTTCTGGAAGTAGATGAAAATTTATTTGAAAGATTCCATTGTATAGGCAGTAGGCACATACATACAGGTGAGCTAATAAAAGCGTGTTAATGAACTATTCCTGTAGTACAAGCGTCAAGCTGTTATTTGAGCCTAGTACCAATTCATATTTTCAATTTTTTTTAATAATCAGTTGAAAATCCAATTAGTACTTTTACCTGTTCTCGAAATATAAACTGGAAACTGGGTTTTTGAGAAATGGGCTTTAGGAACGGCATATAAAAACACGGCATGGCTACAGGCTCGACTATCCTCAAGCCCTAAATAAATATTAAAATAAAATATAGAGAAATACTGAGATTATAACTGTAACTGTTCGTTTTAAATATCACATTTTAAAAATCACTGTTCATCTACACATTAATTTCACAATTTTCATTAAATACAAATTTTGTTTCAATAGATTGTGCAATCGATCAAAGTGAACGGTTCAAAAGTATAAACTCAATTTTAAACACATTTCTAAATAGTTAAAAAACAACTTTTTTCTAAGAACGTCCCTATTTTCAAGGTTATCTTTCAATAACTACTTTGTGTACTAAATTTTGAAATTTTATTCCTGAGGTGATTTTGAAATACCATAATTAACAAGGGTTCAATTTTATATTTTACCTTTAACAGATTAAAATAGGTTATAGACGCTTGGCAACTGAAGTTACTAGCGTTTATAACGAGGGCATTTTTTCAGGGCTGTTATATTGGCATATAACACATTACGATCGGATCGACATTGATTTCACGAAGCCTGTAACTAGGAAACAAAGCTCGATCGTGGCGGTGGACCGATATCTGTTGCATGAACCAATATGGCGTCAGCTACTGGGTAACGCACACACGTTCATGGATTATATCTGTGTAGTGTCTGTGAAGTTAAACAACTTTGGTAACTATAGATAGTAGTGATAACAGCGCCATCTCGCGTGCACCAGAAAACGGTCAATCTCGAAACACAGCAAGCATAGGAAGCTCCTGGTAACAGACTTCGTGATTGATTTGACAGTTTTATTACCTAATTAAAAATCACCTTAGGAATAATACTTCGAAGCTGTCGAATAAATTCGCGGGGCACCTTATAGTTACATCTATAACAATTGTTATACATACTTCTATTTTCATAAATTATTGCTTTTCTTTTGTCTTGTTTTAAAATTTTGTATATAAGGGCCAGGGCACACATTATTTTCTGTGGCGCGATTTTGCAATTAAGTCGCTTGGAGATCGTAGCGTAAAGTCATGGAGTGATATCGTTTAGATTAGACAGTAGCGTGATTACTGAGCACAAAAGATTTTAGGGTCGCATTCTTCTTACAACGTTTAGAGAACAGCAAGGTGGGGAATCTGCATTGTAAGAAGAGTGGGGAAAGCGATCAGTAGCGGCGTGATTTGGAATTTCAGGAGCAATCATAGGTGGTGCGACTCGACTAACGACGAACGACTAAATGAACATATTAATAGGACACCCGCTTGTTACAAAACATAGACACGTCCGACGCGAAATCACGCTGCTATCTTCTCTAAGCGATATTATTTTACCACGAACTTGAGATTATCGAACACAAAGAAAGAAAAATATTCGCATTGATCGCTAAACCGACCGCATGCTGTTGCCAAATCGCACTATCAAAGAGACATTTCGAGTAGCTAATTAATCGACAACACGAGGCAGTATCGTGCGTTTTCGATAAAAAAAATAGTATGGGTGCGTTGGCTGAGTCTTATATTAAAAAAATATATGTCTATATATTTCGGAATTAGAGTTTGATTCAAAACTACATTTAATAAAAATCGGTATTTAACGGCAATTTGCAGTTGAATTATTCTAGATTTCAATATAAAAACGATTTTTGCATAATTGTTGTATTTCAAAAGGGCCTGTTAAATCAGCTGAAATTTTCAAGATTACACAAAAATCAAAAAATGTTAAAAGTGAGTATAAGTTTTCCCATGTTTCATACGTAGTAAATATTAAATAGTTTCAAGGGAAACAGTTCCATTTTATCGGACACATAACATCCGTTCAACAGAATACAGAGCTATCAGTATCTAACTATTTACAACGTTAGTACTGAAGGGATTCACGCAAGATAGAATGCTAGCCACTCAGTCATTTGCTCGGGAAGTCCCCGGTGTGCCTGATCGTAAATCGTAATATATGATATGATACGTCCAAGATGCAAGCTGGTAGTCAGGTAGTCAGACGCTGGTTTTCTGAGTCAGACAGTCGGCGTGCATAAAATCCTTTGTTGCTAAATCGGACTGGCCATAATGCACCAGCGCGCAGTTTTCCGGCGCACCGGCTCTCTGACTCAGATATTTACCGGTATGAATTGTACATTCTGGTTTCAGACAACCTGCGTCTGACAGTGTTGTTTTTAGGTGCTATAAAATATGGATATCGAGGATTTTATTTCAAAAGTTGCACTTAATCCTCCCATATAGGATAAGCGAATTAAAGAGCATTGTAATAGGAACATCGTCGATACCTGTTGGAGAAAGATTTCTGATGAAATGAAGATTGAAAGTAAGTGGAAGAGAAATTTATTATAATACATTAAACACACCAATTAGAGGATATTAAAAATAATCCAAATTTTTGGGTGTTTTTCAACAGGCTGTAACTCGGAGGAAATTAACCGTATAGCAAAAATTTGAAATTTGGAAAATTGATAACAATGTACCAACAACAGAAAATTTTCAAACAATGAAAAAAATGTATTTCACTTTTAACAGGTTTTAATTTAGATGTAACATTGTCACCAAGCAGCAACAAAGATACAATCTGTACTGTTCGCTCCATAATTATTTAATATGAATGCTCTGTCTGCGCCGATAACCAGCTTTCATATTGGCCACACCCAACGCTGCTCGGAGTCAGACAGTCAGACGCCGAAAATCTGAATCTGACTACCAGCTTGCATCTTGGACGTACCTTTAGGAACGACTTCTACACGGTATCGTTGATTTTTGCATAATCGTTGTATTATTTCAAAGGATATGGTAGCACGTTGAAAGTTTTCACAACACTGCAGTTTTAAGAGCACTTAGTTTTAAATATGGTTCGCTTGATAGTCCATATCGTACATGTTTCTCATATTGTTCATCCTTTGATTGGCGACTGTCGTATATAAGTCACCGACTTGGTTCTGTGCGGACGGTGAAACCAAACGCGCGGCCCTATTCGCAAAACCGTTCGCAACACCATTAGCATAACCATTACCTATATGTCCGTTCCCCATAGTGGCCCCGTTAGCCCTACCGTTCATTGCCGCAAACCCGTTTAATAATTGTTGCCCACCGTTGGCCACTCGTCGACTTACAGTTTCAATACCGGTCAACGACTCCAAGTCTTCGACGACTGGATCGCGCTGGTTGCGAAGAACCGCCGCCGCCATTCCGTTCGGAAGTACGGGCGGACGATTCGATGACATTTGATTGTTGACATTGTTCATTAATTGTTGTTGTCGGCCCTGATTACCGGCGTTTGATTGAGATTCGTCAATAATCTGACGGATAACACGATTGAAGTCTTCTTGGACTTTGGCAGAGCCAGTATCACCGTCCACCTAATCATCATAAAAATGTAATTGTAATTTCGGACAAAGAGAAAAGATTTGTCCGGATTTAAGAGAGTTTCTTGTCTTTCGCGATATTCCTAATCGTATATTGCGTTCCGCGTAATTATGATGATACGATTCTTATTTGGCATTGCATTATCATTTTTTTAACAAAATAACTTTATTAGATCAATATTTGCCAATAGTCAATTTGGAAAAATACTGGAATATTGTACTAGACTTTGGTAATTCTTTGTGAATACGGTTTTTATAGAGAACGGTATATTGGATCTATACTTGTCAACGGTCAACTTTGGAAAAATATCACATTTAGATTTAATGTCTTTCTGAATGTTGATGAAATCAATATCATTACCCGCCCAATTAAGATAAAGATATAACTTTTAATCAATACCACATGCTGCTAATTGGACAAAAAATGACAATAGAACATAATCTCATTGATCTTATCTCTTTTTACTTTACGTTGCAAGTGAAGGACATTTTAAGTTCAGCGTTATCTTAAATCGCAGAAAATGTATTCATGTCAACGTTACTACAAAAAATCAACGAGGGAATAACTCTCGGATTTTGTTGTTATATCATTAAACCATACCATAGTTTGACAAACGCATAGTAGATAATACGCGCTTAGCTCGTTAAATATATATACCTATGGGTGTCTTTTTGATTATTAATGTAAAATTTATTTGAAATAAAGTAGTACTTTTGAGATACTCACGATACTAAGCCGACCATCATTGTCCATTGTTTTTAGCATTGGCAACGATACTTCTCTAAATAATTCTAGCCGTCTTCTAAACGCTGAGACACTATCATCCAATCTTCCTCTTCCTAACTGAAGCTTTGAGCAATCCAAGAGTACCATTGAAGGTCGTTGTTTGAACTGAAATTAAAATGCAAATTCGTTTACAGGTTCAGTATGAATTCTCAAAAAAAGTATCTATCTATTTTCTTGGGGTATCGAAAAATTTAGAAAACCAACTAACTTGTTTCTTTTTACCATTCCAAATCGTTCATTCACAAATGAAATTGTAATATGACATAAAGTACTAAGCTGGAAAATCAATGCAATTTTGGTTTTGCGTTATATTTAAAACAAAATTAAACTTGTATTTATAAGGTAAGTAATAATTACTTTGGCTTCGAAGTCACCAGCTTGTTTTATATCCCTTGGAAAACCGTCGATGATGATCCCCGATGCCGTTATATTAGCGCCCATATGCGTTTCAATCATTTGCATGGCAAGATCCGACGGCACCATCTCACCGGCCGAAATATGATCACGCATTATACGAGCGTCTGTCGATGAACCGGACTCGGCCGCCGCCCTCAGTAGTTTCCCAAGACTGAAGTGAATCCAGCCTGGGTTCTGCCGAATCGACTGACTACAAAGTGTCGCTTTGTTGCTACCAGGACCACCAATTACCTGAAGAAATATTAAAGACTTATTTATTATAATCTGACAAAACGACAGTCTAAATGCCGTAATCCTTAAAATTCAGTTGAATTGAATTTACATTTATTCCGCGCTTTGTAATATAATTTCAGCTGGTGCTGAAAATTGAACGACACTGTTTTTGTTATATATACTGAAAGCTGTTTGCTTTATTTTAAAAAATAATCATTTATTTCGCGAACATTTATCTAATCATAATTATTAGAGGCCATTCAAGTATTACGTAAGCAGAATTTTTAATTTTTAACCCCCCCTCTCCCTTGTCAGCAAAAGTAAGCAGAGCTCTTACCCCCCTTCCATGCTTACGTAAATATTGGTATATATTTTTTAAATCTGTTCAAGTTTTCAAGTAATTGTTGCTGACGTAATCTAGACCCCCCCGTCCCCCATGTCATCAAAAATAAGCTAAGCAAAGACCCCCTCCCCCCTTTGGTGTTAAGCAATACTTGAATGGCCCCTTATGATACGTGTGAGTATCTATACACCGCTTCATTATTCCAATTTGAAGACATTTGAAAGTAAGTCCAAAAAACTTGCCGATAAAGTTAGAGAATATTCAAAAAGAACATTATATTACTTTTTTTTCTTTTGGCGACTTATTTTTTTGACAAAGATTACTATTAATTTATGGCTGAGTGCGACTTACCCAAATGACAGGCGGCCATCCAGGTTTAACTGGCGAGTTAAACATTGGCGAATCGTGTGCTCGCACCGTTATGACATCAGAATTCGACGGCGGTTGTTGTCGTTGCAAAGGCGCTCCCGCAGGCACCATCGGCACCGGTTGAGGAATTTGCGGAATTGGTGGCGGCGCAATCATCCGTTGGGGATGCGTCGATTGATCGACAATCGGTTCGACGTTGTCGGTAATTGCTGCCGGTCTTCCATTCGGCAAATCGGGCGGCACGTCCTGTTGTCCCAGAATACGGATAACGGCGTCGCGGAAGTCTTTATACACTTCGCCCGGATGACGTTCGCCGTTCACCTTTAATAAAACAATATATATCATTGATTATATAGTAAATAAATGATAGGTATTTGGAAAAAATTCCGTGCATAAGGATCGAAAATGAAGCAATACTGAAATTTTTTAAACTTGCATTTATAAATGCTGACGTTTAGATACGTTTTGTATCATCTTCAAACTTTTCAAATGCTGTCACATGTTATTTGAAATGTCTGAAGATGATACAAAACGTATCGAAACGTCAGCATTAAATGCAAGTTTAAAAAATTTCAGTATTGCTTCATTTTCGATCTATATGCCACGGAATGTTTTCCAAATACTTATCATTAACTCCAATGGATCACAGTTACTCTATTTATTGAATAGGGTCAAATTCACATAGTAAATAAACCTCACTAATAACTTTGTTTTTTTTTTGTTTTGCCAATTAAGTTTTCAGTTTTCCATATGACATATCAATATATACATCAAAATTGCACCAGAAACCTGCTTTTTAGACAAAGTCTTTACAAATACAGACAATAGGTGCTCTCCATTCGTAACCAATGCATCTCAATATAGACAAAGATCAACAAATTGGTATTATATTTAAATAATAATTAAATAATTGCAGTTGAAAATATGTCTAAAATTGCAAATTTCAAATGATCATCGTGACGTCACACTATAGTCTAAGATCCCGACTAACATCAACATTCACTCATCTGGCTTCCGAATAAAAGGTATTTTTTATCAAAAATAACGAACAAATCGTCGATGAGTCAAGGCCAGCGTCGTAACTAAGGCCTCGTAACCGGGGTCCGTCCCAGAGGCGCAAACCCGGGAGGACGTAATCAGCAGTGCGATTATGATTGTTTTATTTGTATATATCAACCAACAAAATTTTGAGGGCCCGAAATCAGAATCTTGCCATGGGCGCCGATGAATCCAGTTATGGTATTGGTCAAGGCTCCTCTTAATTAAAAATAATTCTTTTTTTTTCAACTCATTTGTTTTCTCAAAAAAGTTCAGTATTAAAGTCCGAATATTTGAGTAAAACCATAGATAAACGTATTATACTTAGGAAGATAAGTATCCTAGTTAACCAAAATGAGACCACTTATGATGCTCGCCGCTAGGTGGCCACCTATTGACGAGCATCATAAGCTAAATTTTTTTAATCTGCGAGTGTAGAATATGTAGAGTTTCCGTAGTTAATTGTGCTGATAATGGTTCGGCCGTCTGGTGACTAGCATCATAACTACATATGTTTTCCGTAGGGAATTGTGCAGGCAATTTGTTCCTCTAGTGACTAGCATCATAGTTACATTTGTTCTTCAAAGATCCTCTTACGTCATTCGACTGTATTGTACAATATCCCGCGGTGACATTATTATTGGGCTTTTAAATATTTTTTCTTTTGACATAAGTAAATGAATAACTTTAATTAAAATTTTATTTTTAAACAAAGTTCTGATGTTGAGTCAAAAAAATCCGAACAAAAATATAAATTCAAGAAATAAGATTATGTATTTCATTTTAAATTATTTTTATTATCTTAATTAATTAGATGCTTATACCGACACTGTACTTCTCCCATAATAAAATAATTGACATGATCTTCGATGCTACAAAATAATATGTCATTCACAATTGTAGAGTAGAATACATAACCAAAGTGGACGAAAAATGCACCCTGTATTACATGTTATAAATTTGTTAAAATCCGTAGGTGAAAAAATATATGATTAATTATTTAACGGCCTGACAGTTGAATTTTTTTTTAAAGATTTTTCAGAGATGATATTTTTTTTTGGTATCTACAGTCAAGAAATATAATAAAGAGAATGTTCGACTATTTTTTTTTTAATTCGTATTCATGGTTTCAAAATATAAACAGCCTTATGTATGATTTGAAAAAATTCTGTCGGTACGTTTATAAATTGTGTCAAAAAATTATTTCTTATTTCATTTCCGAGAATTTTTCAATAATGGCTTGTGTTAGTAATTCGTGCAGTTACGTTAACTGTAAAAATTGTAGACGAAATTCACCGGGATTAAGTTTTTACAGATTACCTTTAAAAGACAAAGTCCTTCGTAAACTTAGATTTCCTGAAAATTTGGAGTAATTCGGCCCAATAAATTTTGAGAAATCACAGAAATACAAGTTTCAAAAATTTTAAGAAATTTTTTTTGGAATATTTATTGGCAATATAATATGTCAGTATTCTTAAAGTTGAAAAGATCTTTGACGAATAATGAATTGTCTTAAATTATTAAAATGAATTCGTATCCATGATTTTGATTAAACTGTGAAACAGACCAAAAAAAAAACGTTACCACGACTATTCAAAATCAAATTTGAAAATTCAAAAATTTTGAATTATGTTTGGTTTTTTACATTTATTTAGAAATTTAAGTGCCGTTGTTTACGTGGCGTTTCTATGGTTTGAAACAAACTGGGAACTGTCGTCACGGAAAACTGTAAATTATCATTTATCACATACGTAAAAAAAATAAAATTGATGGTTTTTAACAATTTATAAACCATTGAGCGAGTAATTGGGATCAATTTTTTGACAATTTTATTATATACATAATAATAAATTATAATTATAATAAATAATAATAATAATAAATTATAATAAATTATCGACCAATTTTTCAGACAATTATATTGACAAAAATATATAATTATAATTCAATAAATTTATTGAATTATAATTATATATTTTTGTCAATATAATTGTCTGAAAAATTGGTCGATAATTTATTTATTGAAGAGTACTAATCAGACGTTAATCAAAGATTCAAATATCAAAATGTTTATTACTAGCCATTATACACGTCACTGCACACGTTAGTAGAAATTTTATTTTATTTCTATTGACAAAATATGTCAGTACCTATTTGTAAAGTTGAAATGATCCTTGATGAATAATAAATTGTCTTAAATTATTAATTAAAATGAATTCGTATTCATGATTTTGATTAAAATGTGAAACAGACTAAAAAAACGTTACCACGACTATTCAAAATAAAATTTGAAAATTCAAAAAATTTGAATTACATTTGGTTTTTTTATTTATTTTAGAAATTTATTTGTGCCGTTGTTTACGCGGCGTTTCTATGATTTGAAACAAACGGAACTGTCGTCACGGAAAACTAAAATTATCACATACCTACGTCAAAAATAAAAAAAAACATTGATGGTTTTTAACAATTTATAAACCATTGAGCGCGTAATTAGGATCAGTATAGAGGTAGCTTTAAGATTATCTGAACTTTTAGTTTAACCATAATGTAGGTGGAAGCACAAAACAACATTCAGTTTGTGGGCCAGGGGTATGAAACGTAAGAGGTTTACTATATAAAAGTGGTCTCATTTTGGTTAACTAGGTTACGAATCTTCCTAAGTATAATACGTTTATCTATGGTAAAACATCTTAAAAAGAAATCAGTTAGTTAGCTGACGAGTGTGCTTTGCTTAATTTTTATATGTGAAACCACATTATGTTAACATGTGTGTTTTATTAAGGGTAGTCTTGAAATGATTTAGTTATACAAACCATCAGTGATTTGTTTGTTTATGCATCATTAATGTTTGATAAAAAAATCCTTTTGTTAGGAAAGCACATGGTGGAAGGTCAATGTTAATCGGGATCTTGTACTACTACAACAGTTGATGTGACAGCAATGTACCTACTTCATCATTAAAATAATTGACTAAATTGTAATTAACATTATTTTTAAGGTACATCATTTTAATTAAGTATATGTTTCTGCCATATGCTTTTGGTGCTAATTTCCAAAAATATGAAATACACCATTACAAGTAAAGACAATGTTAAATATGTCAAAACCTGCCGAGACATTTAAGCTTTTCGTACGCTGAAATCCTGTCCGGCTTAAATGAAAAATTCAATATTGTATATTTCTTGACTTTCTTGATAATAGTAAAAGTTCGCCTGTATACTTTGTAAGAATAACAATTCAGACTTAGGTATAAAAAATAGGTTATCTAGATAATATTACACTATTAAAGAATAATTAATAATTCATAGACTAACGAAACATTAACTTTAGTTTTCTTTTCGGAATCTAGATAATGATTAGTTATTAAAATTTTTAAATTCAGTTTAATAAATAGGTATTAACATGTTTTGTAATTCTCATATACAAGCGTATTAAATGTTTTACATGTAATTTTTAGCTGTCCTACATCTAGACATTCTAGACATTTAGATTGCCAATTCTTTAAAACTTCATAATTACATTATACGAGGTAACATTGCTTTCACTTTGTTTTGAAAAATTAAAATAAACATAATTTATGGTATAGTATCAAGCATCAATACTAAATACTAATATATAAAATACTAGCGACCCAGTTCGGCTTCGCTCAAATTTGTAGATTGCCACCGTTTTTTCATCGACTTTAATATCCCCAAAAAACGCTTAACATTAAAATAGGTATGGTAAGCTATCCTTAAAAGATACACATATGCCATCGCAGACTTTTCTGTAGATCTATAAAAGAGGAACAATTCCACTATGTCTATACATTGTTTTGTTACATCTCAAAGGGATTAGGCAGCGTTTTCGACGAAAGCTCCCAGTCGGCTTGATTTTTTCCGACATATTCAACAAACATAGTCATATTTCAACCAGTTTGCACAAAACATTTCCGAATTATACAAATTAATCTTTCTCTTGAACTACTCCGTTCAGACAGACACACAGACGCAGGGGGGGGGGGTTGTATAGTGATTATGTGTTATATCATTTTTTGCGAGTTTATTGGGATGAAAGAATTTATTCTCACACTGTTTGTCTGTTATCGGTTGGCTTGTTCCTTTGTTCCTACCAGCATCACTCGAGAGCGATTGGATCGATTTTTATAAAACTTGATATACTGTTTACTGGAATCCAAGTTTTAAGTACGTGATAACTTTTATCCGGCTACAATCGGGTTAAGAAAAGATTTCTGTTAAGCGAAATGTCAGTTTGATACAGTTTTTATACTTCATAATGTTTAAAAAAAATGAACTTCTATTACAAAACGTGAATAAAATCTTTTTCAGTCAAACCGCGATCTCTTTTTCGCTTATGGAGGTTTTTCGTAACCCGAGTTTCTAGCTTATAGAGATATAGGAGTGACCTTTCTCACTTACCTATAGAGGTCTGCAAAAACAATGTTAGTTAGTTCAGCTATTTATGACTCATTCTTAAATTTCGTGGAACTATTAATCCGTTCAACTATCGCTTATAGAGGCACAAGCAAGTAGTAGTCTCAGTTATAGAGGTCCATGAGTGAAAAAAGTCTTTCTCTTATAGAAGTTTCTGTTTCTCACTTAGAGAGGTTTTAGAGGGTTACAAAGACGGTAACTGGCAATTACTCTCACTTAGTTTCCTCGCTTAACCAGTTCTCTCTCACTTAGGTTTAACTATATTCGATAATATATACAAATAAAATGTGATTTTAAAAAAGTGATTAATAATTGACGACTTTTGCTTTGAAACACTGAAATGCTTGCACAGCAAGATTTGTTTTAAAACGAACTCATTAAATCCGTATTTGCGTGCTAAATGATTATAATCTTTATAACGATGTATGTATTACAAAGTATTGCTCATAGCAAACTATGACAGGTAAACGCCATAAAGACAGATTGAGGTTAAATTCTCAAAAATGAAAAAGTTAATTAAAAATTAAGTAGCTCAAGAACATACAGGGTCTATGGCTTCAAGTGTCATATTGATTTTACATGTAAAGTATATCTCTATTTGATTTGTATCAAATAGTCGGCGCAATCTATAAAAATCATGAATCGTTCTTTTTGACAATAAATAATAAAACAGAAACAATTATTTTGAACAGTACTAATCAGACGTTAATCAAATATTTCAATTATTTTTTTACTACCATCTATAAAATTGTTGCTTTACTTAGATACATGTAAAGTGACTCATTATTATATGCACTACTGCGGAAAAGTAAAACAAAACAAGTCACTTTATACCAATTCCATAGTAAATCAGACTGTCTGTCCTTCGTTATGTTCGATATATTCGAGGTGTCAGACATTTTAAATGGTTCATGTTATTTGTCAGAGAACATTATTTTAGCGTTTTGGTTGAAGTTTTTAAGCTATCCAATTAAAAAAACAATCAGTATTTTTACATGTCGTCAAAACGACATCTTTCGGAAAATTTAGAGGGAAAACGACCCAAAATTAAGAAAAGTCATAGAGGAAATAAGTGTCAGACTAGGCCTAATGAAGCCATATACAAAGTTTGGGGAGGTATGTGTCAGTAAAATTTTTGCCGACGGGCACTCTGACTATTATGACATTATATAGCTATGCCATATACATCTACTATTTAAATTTTAATTTCGTTTACCATTTTCATTAACATGAATTCAATGTAAAATAAATGTAGTTATTTAACATGTAAACTTAATGTGTTGGTTGAAATTAAACGCTCTGTATAACGTAAAAATGGATGATATATTCAATCGTTCATACAATTTACGTCATACACTCTACGTGAAAATTAATGTATATATTTGGATAATCTACACCACAGATATACCTAGTGGACAAAGATTCCAGACCCGCCAGACCTACGTTATTTCAGTACTGCTAAGATTTTATTAGTAAAAGTACAATGTTTAGTTGATAACGTATGCCAATATGCTAGCTTGAAAGCGGGGTCCTTTTAGAAATAACATGTTCTAAAGGTACATAAAATACGTGCTTACCTACGTACGCAACGGTATTATGCATATGAGTGCGAGTGAGGGCATTAGATAATTTCTTTTTGACGGGATCATGAAATGTAGGTTATTTATTTGTTCTCACTGGCTCTCGTTTTTATCACATTGTTACATTTAAAAAAAAAAACAATCATCACGCACTAGATAATAATATAAATATTGTTACAGCCATTATGGTGTATCCAGTATTATTTAAATATAATGGTTATTTATCGATTTGGTAAAAGAATAATTTTATTAAAGATAATAACAGATTACGTGTACTGAACATGTCTATGGATTTAAAAAAATGTATTATATACTATGTACAGTTGACTTGTCACTGTGAACGTAAGCATACGTAAAGCAGCCGTTACAATTGCAATAAATTATAGACTATTTTAATAAATCCCAAAAATATAATTAAGATAGTAAATTATAGTAAAATAAATAAAGCGAACCAAAGTGTAACTAAGTTCAAAGTATGAGATCCATTTTGTAGAGTAATTTTGATCTTAAGAATGTAACGACTAGTCCCCTTTTCCCTACTAGAAGTCTTCCCTTAAATGATGAAGATACATTTAAAGAGCCGATACAGAACATAAAATTATGAAAAGTTATAAGCAATTGCAGAATGCCTATAAATATCTAAATTTATCTGAATATAAACTTTAATTAAAAAAATCCAGCCAATTGGGCGACGGGACTATTCCAACTTCAAAAATATTGCGACATTTGTTATAGTATAATAAAGAAAATAAAATTTCTGATATCGCGTGAGGTGACGCGTGAGGTGGCTAGTATTCAATATGATATTTGTTATTCGTTGCCTACATAATATGTAAGGTCATGTAAAAATTAAACAAAGCATGCTCAAATAATTTATACCTGACAGATCTACAAAACAAAAGAACAGCTGACTTTTTTATTTTCAAAATATTTCCGAAACTATAAAGTTTAGAAAAATTTAACAAAACTTTCTTGAAAAAATAAATACAATAATAAACCGTTATGAAAAGTATACCATTATTATCTAAAAAAACACCGTTATAACATATATTTCTTCTGCGATTGTCCCCAAAAACAATAGGGCTCTTCATGTTTGCATATCAAACATCCTCCTAAAAGGTTTCAATCCTTTCATTCGTTTGACCTGTATCGTGTTCACAGCTAACAAACAGACTGGCAAAGTTTTTCCAAAAAAATGTTATTTGGATTCGGGGGACCTTAAAACGAAAATATATTGCAAAATTTTGAATAGTGAATTTTGACCTAAACTAGTACCATTCCCCACTAGTGGGTTGAAATGGTAAAAAAAACTTACAATGAAGTCGATATTTATCAAACAAAATTACTGAGATATTTTTTTACTTTTTTTTGTGAAAGCAGCGGATTGTTAATTCACGGGTATTATTAAGCGTGAATATACATTTAAATATCTACATATTGTGTGCCGCAAACCTTATCTTTTAACAACTAAATTATTCAGTCAACTTTATGATTGGTTAGTTATAACTGCTCATTAAATTCAGAGTTGTTCCGAGTTCTACATTTTTGAATATGCATTTTTTATTTTACATTCTTAGATTATTTGAAACGAGGTTATATAAATTAACTAAAAAAGTACCTAATAACGTTCAAGCTTGTTCGCCCTTTTAAGGTTCGGCATCAAAATGATAAAAACATATTTTCCTGTCTGTCTCGATGCCACAATCGATTTTCTCAGTAACTACATACGCTATCGACTTGAAATTTGGCATGGTTATAAAACTAGGGTATCCGCACCCGCCCAAAAGTCAGAGTAACGTTTTTTGTCTACGTGCTGACAGTCAATTATTAAAATCTTTTATTTCAATCCAATTCATTATAGTTAAAGGGACGGTGATAGAAATAGTCAAGGACAAAATTCCTCCTCTAAATGGCAGAAAATGACTGAAAGGCTTCTGGGGGGACCTCCTAATTACAGAAAAACTGTTTTCTGCCTATTTACTCCCTGATCTAGCAATTCCAAAATTGGCAGAAATTATTAGATGTTTTAAAATTTTTGGGTATGTACTAATAGAGAGCCTGATAAGAATTTCTGTCATCAAGCGAATTTTTTTTTAATTTTTGATCGGTGCAAATTTTATTATCGAAAGGAAGTGAGGTCACTTGGAGCCACGAAAAATTTTTTCGTATTCCGGGCCACCCAACCAACCATTCCGCCAAGTTTCAACTTCAAATTCAATTTTTTTTTTATTTTTTTGACGTTACTTTTCGATTTTTTGAAAAGATTTGGAAAGTCTCTTCAAGGAGTAAATTGGCAGAAAATATTTTTTCTGCAATTAGGAGGTCCCCCTAGATGCCTTTTAGTCATTTTCTGCCATTTAGTAGAGGAATTTTGATTTATGCCGTTTGTTTTTAAAGTGCCCCAGCGTCGTATCGCAACGCGCCAGACCCTTACTTAACTAAGCGGATTTGAAGAGAGGGATTCAGACTACACGAAAGAGAGCATTTCTGCCACCAAGTGCTCCTTGACCATTTCGGTCACAGCTCTTTAACTGCAGCCACCGAGCGTATTTAAGTGGCAACGGACGATAGTTACATAGTCTATCGTAAGCGTGAGGTTCTTTGACACTGTGCATTGATAAGAGAATAAAATCAAATTAATTTACCGTGATCAATATTCCGCTTTGATCGAAGTAATCGGCTACCGGCATCACGTTTTTATAGAAGTTGTTGAGTTCCATGCGCGCCAATGAAAGCACAACTTGTCCAAGCTTAGCGCCATAGTCTATTTGACGTTCCAACACCTTTTGTCTCCATGCCACCAGAATGACGCCGTTTATCACTTGAATCTGGAAATAATTAACACCAAACATTTGAAACTTAATTGTCGCTTCAACATATTCTTCGCTTGGCAGATCATGACTGAATAATAAATATAAAATAACTCGGGTCATAGTGCGAAACCCTGTCGCAATATAGTGTATTTTGGGCAATATTGTATTGCGCAATATTATATTGCACAATATTTTCGACACAAACGATTCAATATTTTTGTACAATATTGTTAAGATGTCAAATGCTTATAAGAAAACTAAACACGCATATTTTAGTGTATTAATGTGACAGTTGGTTCTGGCACTGTATATATTATGTTATGTTTAGATTACTAGCGTATAGAGTATTATTGTTTATGTTTCATTTTTTGTTTATGTATCTTATGTATATCGTTCAAATATGTACTTGTATTTTTAATAAAGAATTTAGTCTATACTCAACAGGTTATGGGCCCAGGTCGTTCCCAGTCGTCCTAGTCGTTTTCGTGTTGTCGTAGTTGTAATTTTATCAAACGGTTGTTAAAGTTCGGGCACAGTACCGCGGTTAATACGGGTAGTTTGGAGACGCCGAATCTAACACAATGGAGCTCGATAAAATTAAAGTAGAAAAGCTGCGAGATATGGAAAATTGGTCACTATGGCAGTTCGTTCTGCAAACCATGTTAGACAGTGAAGATGCTCTAAATGTTTGCACTGGAGAAGAACGAAAACCAGTCCAAGAAGCTCAAGATTATGATAAACTTCTTAAGAAGTGGACAAGGGCTGATAGAATTGCAAGAAAACTCATCGTCACCACTGTTGAAGCTAAACCACTACAGCTGCTAATGAATTGTGTAACAGCTGAAGAGATGTGGAAGAAACTTCAAAGTGTATATGACATGAAATCCGATGAAAGTTTGTCGCTTGTGCAAAAGAAGTTTTTTGAATATCAATGGAAAACTGACGGAATTGCTCAACATATTTCCGGGTTAGAGCAGTTGGTCATAAAAATGAAGAAACTTGGAGGTGAAATTCCTGAATCGATGCTAATAACGCGAGTGTTGTCTACATTACCAGCAAAATATAATCATTTTCATAGTGCATGGGACTCTACAGATATTAGTAAAAGAAATCTGGAAAATTTGACGACCCGCTTATTAACTGAAGAACTTCGATTGCAAAAACAAGACAAAGAAGAAGATGAGTCAGTTGCCTTAATGTCAAAAGTTAAATTGCAAGAAAATGTGAAAAACAATCGCACATATTCAAAGATAAAAAAGGGTTGTGCAATATGTGGAAGAAAAAATCATGTTCAGAAAGACTGTTTCGGGTGTTACTCGTGTGGTTCAAAGAAACATCTTGTCAAAAATTGTCCTAAGAAGAATGACAAGAAAACTGAAATGACAAATCAAGCCTTCGTAGGTGCTGTTGACCTAAGCAGCAATACAAATGATTGGTTGATAGATACAGGGGCATCTGATCATATGTCGACTCAACGTGATGTTTTCTGGAAATATAATGAATTTACTGAACCCTTAATGATTCAAGTTGGCAATGGTAACAAAGTGAAAGCGTTTGGAAAAGGTGACATCAAAATTGAAACGTATGCTGAAGGAAAATGGCTACGTGGAATATTATATGATGTACTATATACTCCAGACATGATACATAATTTGTTTTCGGTAAGATCTGCTGCTAAAAAAGGTGTTGATTTCGTATTAAGCAACAATGGAAAAAGTTGTGTGTTTCAACGAAATAAGAAAACAGTGGCTACAGGAGTAGAGGCTAACAACCTTTATCGAATTCTGTTGAAAGTGTTGTTACCGGAAAATGCGTTTACAGCAAGTCATGTCGATACGTTACAATTGTGGCATGAAAGACTAGCGCATCAAAATAAGCGATATGTGCAAACTTTTTTGAAAAATGTTGGCATAAATGTAAGTGTTGATAATGAACTTTGTAATGGTTGTGCGTACGGTAAAAGTCACAGACTCAGTTTTGGCATAAGAACTGATATCGCGAGTGAAGCCAGAGAACTTATACATTCTGACGTTTGTGGTCCCATGAGTATTGAAAGTCTAGGGAAGAAACGGTATTATGTGTTGTTTAAAGATGACTGTACCGCGTATCGAACTGTGTATTTTATTCGTGAAAAATCGGAAGTAAAAGACAAACTTAAAATGTTTTGTGCCGAAGTAAACACGCGATTTGGTAAAAACATTAAAGAACTGCGTACAGATGGTGGAAAAGAATATGTGAACGGTGACGTTGAATCGTTTTTAAATAAAAATGGAATCAAGCATACTGTTACGGTTCCCTACACGCCTGAACAGAATGGAAAAGCAGAACGTGAAAATCGTACTATCGTGGAAGCAGCGAGGTCAATGCTGTATTCAAACGCGAAACTACCAAAATTTCTATGGGCTGAAGCAATGAACACGGCGGTTCTCTTACTAAACAATACTGGTCCAACAAGAGTACCTGGGAAGTGTCCATTTGAATTGTGGTTTGGCAAGAAACCTCAAATGAAAAATTTCAAAGTTTTTGGTACCAAGTGCTTCGTGCATATACCTAAAGAAAAACGCAAGAAATTGGACAAGAAAGCTTTAGAAGGTTACTTTGTGGGTTATACAGATACAGTAGAAGGGTACAGAGTATGGGTACCTGAGATTCACGACATAATTGTGAGCCGTGATGTAATTTTTGATAAAGAACGATTGTGTGCTTCAGAAAGTGAGCTTATCTTAAATGAAAAACAACAAGAAGAAATTGAAAGAGATAATCAAGAAGAATCATCAGAACAGCAAAACAACGAAACTGAAGACAACATGAGACAGTTACGGGACAGAAATAAATTAAAACGTCCAGATTACTATGGAATACCAGTAGCTATGATTGCTAACAATAATGAACCAATAAACTACGAAAAAGCAATAACTTCACCTGATGCTGAAGAATGGTGGAAAGCAATGGATGAAGAAATGGAATCGTTAAAGAAAAATGAAACATGGATTTTAGTTAATAAACCACAAGAAAAAAGGATCTTAGACAATCGCTGGGTTTATCGTATTAAATACAATTCAGACAGTACAGTAGATCGCTATAAAGCACGTCTAGTGATTAAAGGATGTTCACAAAAACAAGGCATTGATTATGAAGAAACGTTTAGCCCTGTTGCCAGATTTGATTCAATAAGAGTATTATTAAGTTTTGCTGCATCTGAAAACTTAATTATTCGGCAGTTTGATATCAAATCAGCATTCCTTTATGGTTCATTAGATGAAGAAATCTATATGAAACAACCTGAGGGATATGAAAATGGTACAAACCAGGTATGCAAATTGAAGAAAAGTTTGTATGGTTTAAAACAAGCACCTAGATGTTGGAATAAAAGATTCAAGAACTTTCTCTCAGAATGTGGTTTAAGGGAGAGCAGCACTGATCCTTGTTTATATATTGGAAATAAAAATCCAATAATATTGTTAGTACTGTTGTACGTAGATTGATGGTTTAGTTATTGGATCACATGAAGAAAAACGTAAGTTATTTTTAAATCAATTAAAAGATCAGTTTGAAGCAAAAATAACTACAAATGTAAAGTGTTTTCTTGGAATTCAAATTAAACAACTTGAAAATGTTGGATTTTTTTATATATCAAGAAAATTGGGAATTTAATGTATCTACAAGTCGTTACTAGACCTGACATAGCCTTCGCAGTCAACGTCGCATCAAGGGCATTGGACAAACCAACAGAAATGCACATACAGCTAGTGAAGAGAATTTTTCGTTATCTTAAGGGCACTCAAGACTTTGGTTTACTCTACAAAAAGAAAGGTGAACTGGAAGCCTACAGTGACGCAGATTTTGCAGGAGATAAATCGACAAGAAAATCGACAACGGGTGTTGTGTGCAAATTTGGAGGTGCGGTTGTGTCATGGCAAAGTAAAAAGCAAAAATGTGTCGCGCAATCTACAACAGAAGCTGAATATGTAAGTGCAGCAAGTGCGTCAAAAGATGTGGTATGGTTAACGCGCTTAATAAATGAAATTAGTGTTAGTGGCATAAATAAATGCATATCGTTGTATGTTGATAATATAAGTGTCATTAAACTTATTAAAAATCCTGAATTTCATCAACGCACTAAACATATAGATGTAAGATATCATTTTATTCGTGACTTGTATGATAAGAAAGAAATAAATATAGAATATGTTTCAAGTGAAAATCAAATAGCTGACATAATGACTAAAGCGTTAGCAAGGCCAAAATTTATTATTTTAAGAGACAAATTAGGTCTTGTAAGCAATGGAAATAATTAACTGTTATAGATTTATGTTTTTTATGCTTTATTGTTTTTTAAATTTATGAAATGTGTGTTGAGTTTTAGGGAGAGTGTTAAGATGTCAAATGCTTATAAGAAAACTAAACACGCATATTTTAGTGTATTAATGTGACAGTTGGTTCTGGCACTGTATATATTATGTTATGTTTAGATTACTAGCGTATAGAGTATTATTGTTTATGTTTCATTTTTTGTTTATGTATCTTATGTATATCGTTCAAATATGTACTTGTATTTTTAATAAAGAATTTAGTCTATACTCAACAAATATCCACTCGCGATTCACTGAGAGCAGATTAATCAAAATGACTCAAAAACGAAAAATATTGTCTGAAGGCACAAGTAATTCAAGAATTACAAGGCGCGAAATTATATAAAATATACCCCGGCGTTATGTTTGAAAATTGTTGTATATTTTTAACGACACTTTGAGCTTAAAAATATAATTTAATTAACTTAATCTACGAAAAAAATTAGAGTTGAAAATATTGAAACACAGAAAGGAAAAAATCATTTTAATAATTTATTAATAATTAGTCACAACCAACTTTTTTATAATTATTACCCTAAATTATTAAAATAATTATATTTCCATTTTGGTACATTTCAATAAAAACTTTCTTTTTATTATTATTTTATTTTTTGTAATAAGATATATCTTTGATGCGCCTGCGCCGATTTTTCCCGAAATAAAATACAAAAATTTCTTGTAAAACAGATAGAATAATAAGCCGCTATGAAAAGTATACCATTGTTATATAAAAAACGTTATAGCACATAATATCTCTTGCGCATGCGCCGATTTTCCCCAAAAATAAATTACAAAACTTTCTTGTAAAACAGATAGAATAATCAACCGTTATGAAATGTAAAGCATTATTATATAAGAAACAACGTCATAGCCCATATCTCTTTTGCGCATGCGCCGATTTTCCCCAAAAAATTTACAAAACTTTCATGTAAAAATAGATAAAATAATGTCTTTTTAAAAACTATATTATTATTATATAAAACAACATTATAAAAGATATACTCTTTTACGCATGCGTCGATGTTCCCAAAAAACAATAGGCCACTTCATATTTGCATATCAAACATCCTCCCAAAATATGGTTTCAATCCGCTCATCCGTGGTGTCGGAATGGTAAGAAATGTCAAAAATGACGTTTTCATCTGTCAAAGTATTATGTTCTAATAATTAGTTATTCAAATTGTTAACTCAGAAGGCGTTGCATTTCACAAATATTTGAAATGCCATCCGTTTTTGAACAAATGCAATCGTTTTATTTTAAGACAGAACAAACGTAATCTTTATATTACCATATTAAACCGTGCAACAGAGAGAGATAACCGAAAGATGTTTGCCATCGATTATATCAAATTGAATTTATTTCTAAATAAATTTGTATAAAAAACCTGTTTTGGCAAATTCTGTTGTACGAAATTTATGTAAAAGTTTCTCCTCTTTCGTTTAAGACAGGTTTCGAACCGATCTGATTTAAATTGAGTGAGCTATAAGCAAAAAACTTCGTTTTTTCTTTATTGCTCCCCTCTGGGGTCAAAATTCAAAAATCGGGCGACGTTAGGATTTAAGTTACCCGGAGACGAATCGAACAAAAAAAAGTTTTTTAAAATCGGTTAAGGCGTTTGGGCTGTACGCTGGATACAAAAAGCGTGACTCACAGATTCACAGACAAAGCGAGTACATATAAGGCGCTTTAGCTTCGCTAATCGCGCCTAAAAACGTGTAATTATTATATAATACATAATTATACAGGTGAGTTTTAAGTTGATGCTTTTTTTACAGCGTGTAAAAATCAAATAGACGAGCAAATATTTCAAATAGTTTTTTTATCAAAACTCAAAAATAAGAGAGAAACAGCCTTTCGAAGTTTATATAAATTTTCTTTAATTTTGAGGTCGGTTATATTATGTCACTATGGAAATATGTTATTATTACACATCTCAGTTTCAAATAAGCACCAACATACTTGATAATGTAAGAAATATTATTTTTGGGTGTTTGTAAAGTTGATATTTTACTTAAAAATATTATATTCTCACCAACAGAGATGTTAAAATAGCAAACTATAGATAGAATAAGGACACTCGTTGAGAGATATAAGACAGGGCCTTGCATTTGGTCGCACGAAAGCCGTAACTAATAAATTAGAACCACTTCATAGTGGGTGGAAGTTAACAA
Organism: Xanthostigma xanthostigma; assembly: GCA_963575645.1. Taxonomy (NCBI): domain Eukaryota; kingdom Metazoa; phylum Arthropoda; class Insecta; order Raphidioptera; family Raphidiidae; genus Xanthostigma; species Xanthostigma xanthostigma. Next base: position 24,881,337 of record OY754468.1, read on the forward strand.
AGATTCTGTAGGATGAACCATTTCAGTGGTAATCTTCTATGAATAAACAGTGATTGTAATGTGCTTGTCTTTGAATATCCTTCTATTGAAAATGTGTTATATTTTAATAATAATTGCAATTAATTTGTGTAAATCATATTGTGATAGTGTGCCAGCATTTCCAGACGCAAAGGTAGGTGCCCTACTGGGTTTTCCTACTGAGTATTTGATAGATTCGTATAGGTTTTCAACCTGCTGAGTATTTTCATAGATTAAAGAGGTTCACGAGTGTGAATATATTGAGTATTGATTACGTATGTACTATAATAATGATCATGGAACTATGTATTATGGTTATATCAGGGTTGAGTGATGTTTGTGTGATTATAGCTGAATTACTGTTGGATGGTTTGAAGGCCAAAGTACTAACTGAATGCTGTACGGTTGTGGTTACTGACTGAAATTGAAAGTACTTCAGTGGAGTTACTTTGTTTATGCCTGTATTGATTAGACAACTGTTATAGATAGATTTCTATATAGGTTGGCTGTCGAAGATCAGGGATGTGAAAAGTTGAGAGAGTTCAAGTTTAGACATAAATAGCTTATTTATGTAGGCTGTCTATAAATGGGTTGTGAGCCTGAAGTGCAGTTTGAGGTTTCATACAGTCAGTAATAATGGGTGAGATCAATGAATGTTGTTTTGTTTACGTTGTGATCGTAAGGTGGATGTTATGTTGTGACCATAAAGGGTTGTGCCACATTATGTTGATAATGTGTAGATCACTGTATGTGATGTTTTGAGTTGAAATCACGGCTTGTGCGTGATGTTATGGTGTGACCATAAATGTTGTTGTGCCACATTTTGTTGATAATGTGAAGATCACAGGGTGTGATATTTTGGGGTTGAAAGAGGCCTTACTCTGCCGATAGGTGTGACTGTCTCAGAGTTAAAAGGATATTTACAATGGTCGTTGTCAAGACCATTGTTTTGGGTTGAAAGAGACCTCACTCTGCCGATAGGTGTAACTGTCTCAGAGTAAAAAGGATATTCATCATGGTTTTTCCAACCATTATTTTGGGGTTGAAAGAGACCTCAATTCTGCCGACATGCAATGGCTGTCTCAGAGTTGAAAAGGATGGTGGTTTGTGCGAGACCACTGATGAATGTGATGAGTATGATTGTGTTGTGATTGGGCATGGAGTGATGAGAATAGTTGATTGACTAACTATAACTTAATATGATGATATAATGTACTATAAATTATGATAATGTGATGCGTAGTTTGAATCTATGAATACTCATATACGTTTCATGACAGGAACATGTTGATGTCCACTGGAATCTGACCCGATGTACCTCACGTTCTGACATACGCTGCGGATCCTGACAAATCCGGTAAAATAGTATGTGTATTAACTCATATGGTATGTTAACGTTACGTACGAACTATTATATAATTCAATATATTGTATTGATCATTATTGTGGATCGTACAAATATAATATATAAAAAAAAAAAAAAAAAAAAGTAATTAAATATATGTCTTACAATTATCAGAAGTGGGATAGAACACACCCCTAGCAAGGTGTGATACAGTTTTAACTGAAAGAAAATGGAAAACACTTCTTGTGATGTGTTTCCAATATACATTATATAAACATTGTAAGTTACATTCGTTCGGTTATGAAATTGTGGTTTTACACAGCCCTAACTTTGTATTTGGATATTATTGAACATATTGTCAGACGTGAAGGATTCAGGTCAGATTTGTAAGTTTAAAGTTAAAAAAGGTATACTCATGGGTTGAGCTATAATCAGTTTTCTTTATGAGTTTGGAAAAGGCTAAGAAAGATATATGATATTTTTGTTTTTGAAAATGTTAGTTACATACAGAGATATATACAATATTACACACATTGAAGGTTTGAGCACTTATGGTTACAAAAAAATGTGTTGACGTTTTAAAATGTTACCCTCCATAAAATTTGAAGTGGCTAGCGAGGTCTTAAACAATATTTAGTTTACATAACTCGAGAAAATAAATTTTAAGGACTTTGAATACTGAGGATTGATTTAATTTATATTAAATTTATTGTTGTTATTTAGACACAGAGTTATGAAAATAACATTGAAAAGCAAAACTTAACTAATACGATTTTAAGGCGTTCTTTTGTTGGCTTAGAGTAGTTTGTAGAATTAGAGACGTTCCGCATCTAGATTTAGCGGCGGCTATTGAATTGTGGAAGGAGTTTGTAAATTTATACATGCGGACAATCAAATGTTCATGTCTATGAGTTATTTAGAGTTTTGTATTTCAAGCCAATGAATGGATAATTATGATAGTAACAGATTATAGAATAGACATTTGATACAAGAAGTATTTAAAGCTAATTCACGCCACAGGTGCTAAATAGTTCTAGAAATACGATAAGTTACGATACACTTACTGATAATTTCAGTTCGAACCTGAAATATTTATATCAGTATTGAGGATGCACAAAGGATAGGCCAGAAGTAACAGTCGGTAGAATGGAGGCAGGCTATAGACAATATCAGTATTATTTTGAAATTGAAAGAAACTAAGTCAACTTTATATCTTAATTCCAATGTGATAAAATAATATGTGAGTGCAGTGCTAGTGAGTGTTAGTGAGTGTACGATATTAGAGTGGGTGGACGTGTGTGTGTGAGAGTGTGTGAAGTGAGCGTAATTGTGGGTGATCGAATATTAACTTAGTGGGTGTTGTTTAAAGTGCTGAAATCAATTTGAAATAAGAATGGATCAAGATAACTAACGCGACACTAGGAAGATCGTCATGGCATTAAGTTCAATCTATTCAATTATACTGCGTATGAAATAATTATTAGGAAATAGATAAGGATCAACTCTACGTCGCTGTGTTGGAGTTTTAGAGAAACAACATACGCCTGACGACATATGAATACCACCAAATGGGGTTCTCAAGTGCCTAAGCGAACAAATCTGTCACCACGTCGCGATTATAACTTCATAAGTGTTACTCTTTTACGCATTGGTCTTAACTAAATGTTGTTTTGGTGAGGTATTTAAAAGGATTGAAGAACCGGATCGTACACAGTTATCCTCACGCCATGGATTCGCGACGTCGTACAAAAACCGCAAAGAGCCCAAAGAAAACTAGACGGGATTCTTCCGCGTCTTCGACTAGTTCGGTCGCTACAACCCTTTCAACCCGTTCATCTACAACCGGGTCTGAATCTGATTCTAAGCGGGCCACCAAAAGACAGCGCTACAACGAAAAAACTCGCCCGACGGGTTACAGAGGTGACGCCGTGCCCATCTTCGATCCAGATGACAAATTGCAAAATGTTGAAACATGGTGCAAGAAGATTGACGAGATGCGCAGAGTTTTCCATTGGACGGAGAACGATACAATCTACTACGCCTTGGGGAAATTGAAAGGTTTCGCCGAAACCTGGTATCGTGGATTGCCTAGTATGCTGTCAAGCTGGAATGAGTGGAAGAAAGAACTGCGAAGAGCTTTTCCGGCAAAACGGGACTATTATGAATGTCTCGAAATAATGATGAAACGAAGAAAACTTACCGACGAAACGTACACCAAATACTACTTCGAAAAAATGGTGTTGATAAATGCTTGCAACATTAACGGGGAGAACGCCGTTTCGTGTGTAATAGGCGGAATAACCGATGCTCATACACAAGCTGGTGCAAGGGCGGGAAATCATAAAAACCCGGAATCACTTTACGGTTACCTGAGGACGTTGCGTGAGTCCGACAACAGGGAGGAAAAGCGAACTCCTGTCTGGAATTCCAACCATCGCGGAAATAGACAACATTACGGACGAAATTTGAGTGATAGAAGAATGCCGCGACAAACCATAGCGCAGTTTAAGCCAACACAAAACGAGAAAACATGCTTCAGATGCGGTCAAAAGGGGCATATAGCGACGTTCTGCTCAACACCTGCTGTGAAGAAATGTACCAAGTGCTCATCCGACGGTCATTATTATAAGGAGTGTCCTAGAAATAATGCACAACCGTCAATAAATACAACTACAGTCGCATGACTAGAAAACAACAAAGCCGACTCAAATTCAAAATACTACAAGGAAGCCTATGTCGACGGAACGCCGTCAAAAGTTTATATCGACTTGGGAAGTTCGTGTGTGACTATAAAGCTAAGTGAAGTGGAACGACTTGGGTTAAATTACGACACAACTAAGCGTACTTTAATCCAAGGCTACGGAAACAACACAACCGAAACATTAGGTACAGCGAAATTTGAATTAAGGATTGACGACGTAACAGCCACGGTAGAGGCGAGCGTAGTTGCAAATTCAGTGCAAAAGATACCTATTTTAGTCGGACACCCGTTCACCGAACTACCTGACGTCGTTATCATAAAGGATCACCAGACGCTGCGTCTTTGTCAAAAACAAAAGCTGCATATTAACTGCATTGAAGATATTACGCCGAATAGTAAAATTACAGTATGGGCAAAGAATAACACTGTAATACCAACCAATCACATGGCAAACCTAGCGGTTACGACCAGAGAAGAATATGAAGGCGATGTTTACGTCGACGCTAGTTTGCGACTACAGAACGGAAACGAATACTGCATACCACGAACCATACTGACGTTACGGAAGGACGTTGATGCGGTTTTACCAATCATTAATCTAGCCGATACTTCTATAACCATAACAAACAACAAAATTGTGGCTAGAGCGTGGCCCTGCATACCTGAAAAAGAAATAACCGGAGAAATCACATTAAACATAACACAAACCAGCCTACCAAAATTATCACTAAATGATCTGAAGACGGGAGAGCTGAATTTGGAGCAACGTACGGCTTTAGAAGATCTTATACAATCATATCGTGACTGTTTCGCGCAAAGTGTTAGTGAGCTTGGATGTGCAAAATCCGCTGAAATAAACATACGACTGAGTGAGGACAAACCATTTACATACCGACCATATCGAATGGCGGCTAGTGAGCAGTTACTTGTGAAAACTATGTTAGACGAACTTTTAAACAATGGTATCATTAGGGAGTCCGAATCAGCCTATGCTTCACCGGTTCTGTTAGTAAAGAAGAAAAATGGGGAAAGCAGACTCTGTATTGATTACAGAAAGTTAAATTCGCTAACTGTAAAGGATCGATATCCGCTTCCAAGGATTGACGACCAGCTTGATCGACTACATGGAAGCGTCTATTTTTCAAGTTTAGACTTGAGATCGGGTTACTATCAAATCCCGGTAGCTGAGGATTCGAAAAAGTTCACGTCGTTTGTTACATCTCAAGGACAATACGAATTTAATCGAATGCCGTTTGGATTAACAAACGCGCCAAGCGTTTTTCAAAGACTAATGAACAAAGTCCTGGCTCCAACTAAAGAAATAGCAACAGTTTACCTCGACGACGTGCTGATTCATACGCAAAGTGTACCAGAAGGCTTGGCGAACTTGGAGAAAATATTCAAACTTTTACGGAACGAAGGGTTAACGCTTAACTTGACTAAATGTACATTCTTGATGACCTCGGTGACATATCTGGGTTTCGAGATAAGTCAAGGGAAAGTAAAACCCGGAGTAATAAAAACGAGAGCGATAGACGAATTTCCGACACCGAAGTCCGTTCATCACATTCGCCAGTTTATAGGTCTGACTGGATACTTCCGCCAATTTATCAGAAACTACGCAATTTTAGCAAAACCGCTGACAACTTTAACAAAGAAAGAAGCAACCTGGCAGTGGACGGACAGCGAAGAAAATGCCTTTCAGGAACTAAAGTCACAATTAGTACAAAGACCGACACTTGCACTGTACGACCCGAAAGCGACAACAGAAGTTCACACCGATGCCAGTATGTATGGACTCGCTGGTATATTACTACAAATACAGGCTGATCAAAAATTACACCCCGTGTCATACTACAGCAGGCAGACGAAAAATGCTGAGTTAAAGTATCACTCATATGAGCTGGAGACTTTGGCAGTTGTGGAGAGTTTAAAGAAATTTCGCGTTTACCTGGTGGGCATCGAGTTTACAGTCGTCACGGATTGTAACGCGTTGAAGGCGACGAGCACGAAGAAGGAAATTTTACCTCGCATCGCAAGATGGTGGCTGCAGCTGCAAGAATATACTTTTAAGGTTCAATACAGACCGGGAGCGCGCATGAGACACGTGGACGCGTTGAGTCGCAATCCATCATTCACCGAAACACCTACCGAGGAAACCATCATGCACATCGAGCAAGCCGATTGGGTTTTATCAGGACAGCTTACCGACGAGCGCATCCGGGAAATATCCGAGGTATTAAAGAAACCACCTGTCACAGCAGACGAACATCAAATTTATAAAAATTACGCCCTGAGAGACGGCCGTATTTATAGAATTACAGCGCGAGGCCTGCAGTGGGTTGTGCCGAAAGGAATGAGGCAGCAAGTGGTCAGGGCCGCACACGACGACGTAGGACATTTCGCTACTGAAAAGACGCTACAACAACTGTGCGAACATTTTTGGTTTCCGCGGATGAGGGCTTACGTGGAGAAATATATAGCATGTTGTGTACCCTGTTTATACAACAAGAAACCTGCGGGGAAGAAGGAGGGATTTTTGCATCCTATTGACAAGGTACCCGTCCCATTCAACATGCTACATGTGGACCATGTAGGACCGTATCCGACGAGTCTGAGAGGCAACACAACTTTAATAGTGTTAGTGGATGCGTTTACCAAGTTCGTGTTCTTGAAACCTGTCAAATCCACCAAAACGAACTGGGTGTTAAAGTTCTTTGATGACATATTTGGATTGTATGGCCAACCAAAAATTCTAATATCGGATCAAGGTAGTGCGTTTACGTCCAAAAAGTTTAAAGATTATTGTCAGCAGAATCGCATAAGGCACGTACTAAACGCGGTCGCTACACCCAGAGCTAACGGACAGGTAGAGAGAATGAATCGAACAATAAAAAGCGCAGTACTAACACTGACCACCGATGAGAACCGATGGGACGACATAATCAAAGACGTACAATTCGCTATAAACAACACCGTCTCCAAATCAACCATGAAAACACCAAGCGAATTGTTCTACGGTTACAAACCTAGGGATGGGAAAAATCTGAACACCGCGATAACTGACGAAATAGCCGCAATACCGGAGGTGATTGAGAACCTCATGCAACTTCGTCAGGACATCGGCAAACAATTGACCACCCAGCAAAATCAACAAAAGGAAAGGTACGACAAGCGGAGAAAAAGCCCGAAGACGTACAAAGTGGGAGACTTGGTACTGATCGAAAAGTACGAAACCGCGGCGAACACCAGCCGCAAATTAATTTCACCATACAGTGGGCCAATGGTAGTGAAGTCGGTGCTACCTCACGATCGGTACCTCGTAACGGATATGACTGGTACTAGGAGAACAATCAACGCCTCAAACTATGAAAAGGTGATTGCTGTTGATCGGATGAAACCGTGGATAGCTCCCGGCGGGGTCTCTGATTCCACAAATAGTGACGACGGCGACGATGGCGTTGTGTTGCCAGCAAGTTCCCCGGACGATACAGAAAATGAGTTAACTCAAGACGGGGAGGTGGAGTAATCAGACGCACTAAATTCTTAAATGGCTTCAATATATTTTTTTTCTCGTTACGTCGTTTTTCGTATATGTTATTTTTTTATCTGTTTACTTTATATGCTATATATTATCTTATAAGCTTATTGCTAGTATAGTACTTATATGTGTGTTTTATTTTTTTTTTATGCGTTCTTAAAATGCTTAATCTTAGCGACTTTAGGTGTAACTATGTTTATGTACGGATGTCTGTCTATACGCAACCTTATTCGTACGTTTTATTTGCGTTTCTACTATTGCGATTGAATTACAATCGGATAATTATGGTTCAATAATAAATAATAATATGAAAATTATTCGTTTACATGTTTATTCCTCATGGTAGTTAGAAATAAATAGCACCTGTTTAGTAAAATAAGTCAGTAATAATTGCCAACACCAAGGGTTCAATGAACTTTACTGTCTACAAAAAAAAAAAAAAAAAAAATAAACAAAGATAAAAAGGTTGACCCAGTTAGATTAATACCTGCTTGAGGGTTCTGCAGACGCAACAGATGGTGCGGCGCCATCACAACGTCATATGTGAGCATACGGTAAGTTGCGTTGGAATTTCTAGCAATGTTAACAGTTGATTGGCTGAAGACGTCGGGATTGATGAAAACTTGTGTTTCACTACACAATTTTTGAGTTTGGAAAAATTTCGTAATGTTCAGTCGGAGTAGATTTAGTAAAATCTCAACAGGCGATCAATTAGTTACTGCGATTAAGTAAGAGTCAACTGTATTTGTTGTGGGTGTGACAACGTACTAGTTAGTGAATGTCATCGTAATTTGATGAAAAATTATGTTTCACCACATAATCTTTGAGTTTCGAAAAATTTCGCTACGCTTTATTGAAATAGTACAAAGTGATTAAAGTTCGGTAGACCGGGTCAAAGTGAAAATCTATAATTGACCCAGTTATTGTAAACTAAGATATAAACAAAAATCATTGAAGAAAGACGGTCACCCCCTGTTGTTTAGCATATGCGTAGTGCATACACCCTTACGGTACTTACCTGCTACGTTTTGGGTATCTTATTGCAAGATAAGAATTATTCCTTGCCGCATAGATGCATAAAACAGTGACACTTAGAATGTTTTCAACTACAGGAAGGTTATTTTTGTTGAGCAACGCAGTTCAGTTGTGGTTATTTTAATTCATGAATATTATGGATTAGCAAAGTAGTTGTATTTTTAATTTAATTGAGGATGAAAACGGGCGACCTTCGGGGCGAAGGTCATATCAGGTTGGCCGAACTGTAAGAAATATTATTTTTGGGTGTTTGTAAAGTTGATATTTTACTTAAAAATATTATATTCTCACCAACAGAGATGTTAAAATAGCAAACTATAGATAGAATAAGGACACTCGTTGAGAGATATAAGACAGGGCCTTGCATTTGGTCGCACGAAAGCCGTAACTAATAAATTAGAACCACTTCATAGTGGGTGGAAGTTAACAAAGATTCTGTAGGATGAACCATTTCAGTGGTAATCTTCTATGAATAAACAGTGATTGTAATGTGCTTGTCTTTGAATATCCTTCTATTGAAAATGTGTTATATTTTAATAATAATTGCAATTAATTTGTGTAAATCATATTGTGATAGTGTGCCAGCATTTCCAGACGCAAAGGTAGGTGCCCTACTGGGTTTTCCTACTGAGTATTTGATAGATTCGTATAGGTTTTCAACCTGCTGAGTATTTTCATAGATTAAAGAGGTTCACGAGTGTGAATATATTGAGTATTGATTACGTATGTACTATAATAATGATCATGGAACTATGTATTATGGTTATATCAGGGTTGAGTGATGTTTGTGTGATTATAGCTGAATTACTGTTGGATGGTTTGAAGGCCAAAGTACTAACTGAATGCTGTACGGTTGTGGTTACTGACTGAAATTGAAAGTACTTCAGTGGAGTTACTTTGTTTATGCCTGTATTGATTAGACAACTGTTATAGATAGATTTCTATATAGGTTGGCTGTCGAAGATCAGGGATGTGAAAAGTTGAGAGAGTTCAAGTTTAGACATAAATAGCTTATTTATGTAGGCTGTCTATAAATGGGTTGTGAGCCTGAAGTGCAGTTTGAGGTTTCATACAGTCAGTAATAATGGGTGAGATCAATGAATGTTGTTTTGTTTACGTTGTGATCGTAAGGTGGATGTTATGTTGTGACCATAAAGGGTTGTGCCACATTATGTTGATAATGTGTAGATCACTGTATGTGATGTTTTGAGTTGAAATCACGGCTTGTGCGTGATGTTATGGTGTGACCATAAATGTTGTTGTGCCACATTTTGTTGATAATGTGAAGATCACAGGGTGTGATATTTTGGGGTTGAAAGAGGCCTTACTCTGCCGATAGGTGTGACTGTCTCAGAGTTAAAAGGATATTTACAATGGTCGTTGTCAAGACCATTGTTTTGGGTTGAAAGAGACCTCACTCTGCCGATAGGTGTAACTGTCTCAGAGTAAAAAGGATATTCATCATGGTTTTTCCAACCATTATTTTGGGGTTGAAAGAGACCTCAATTCTGCCGACATGCAATGGCTGTCTCAGAGTTGAAAAGGATGGTGGTTTGTGCGAGACCACTGATGAATGTGATGAGTATGATTGTGTTGTGATTGGGCATGGAGTGATGAGAATAGTTGATTGACTAACTATAACTTAATATGATGATATAATGTACTATAAATTATGATAATGTGATGCGTAGTTTGAATCTATGAATACTCATATACGTTTCATGACAGGAACATGTTGATGTCCACTGGAATCTGACCCGATGTACCTCACGTTCTGACATACGCTGCGGATCCTGACAAATCCGGTAAAATAGTATGTGTATTAACTCATATGGTATGTTAACGTTACGTACGAACTATTATATAATTCAATATATTGTATTGATCATTATTGTGGATCGTACAAATATAATATATAAAAAAAAAAAAAAAAAAAGTAATTAAATATATGTCTTACAATAATAACAACTTATTTCCATAGTGACATAATATAACCCCAGGACCGACCTCAAAATTAAAGAAAATTTATTTAAACTTCGAAAGGCTGTTTCTCTCTTATTTTTGAGTTTTGATAAAAAAACTATTTGAAATATTTGCTCGTCTATTTGATTTTTACACGCTGTAAAAAAAAGCATCAAATTAAAACTCATCCTGTATAATGCACAATAATAATATGGCGCAATATCAATTATTGGGCAATAATATTGATCATGCAGGGTCCATTAATCTTTTTTTTTTGACAAAATAAAAAATGTAACCTATTCATTTTGAAAAATCTAGACGTGATAGAAAAAATCGGTCATCGGAACAGATTCAGAGCATCAAAATAATCACATTTATGACATAATTTTTAAAGGAGGATTTTGTTGCAGACCATAGTGTTATCATAATATTTACAAAAGTCAAATGTCATTGGCGCTCTATGTGAGATATTCTGTCAAAAAATAAAACATTTCTTTAAGGAAGGTGGATTCTTCTTTGAGTAGCTAGTATGACTTTGCATAATTTGCTGAGTCTTTTAAGAAATTAATTTTTCATTATGTAATGCATCATTTACGTAACCGTGTAAAAGCACTTTGGCGTTAAACAGTGACACGTTCTTAAACCAAACATAGGAAATGAAACATGTAGCTATATATCTTGAATTACAGACATGCTTTAATAGAATATTCAAGAATACAAGCTTCACTGCATTACAATAAAAGTTAAAATAGAAAAAGCGTAGGTAGTACCAACCAAGTTGTTATTTATAGATAAGTTATTGTAAATATTGATGAACGCATATAAATAATCGTTCTTGTTGATAATTAACTAGTCAGTATATAAGAATAGAACCTATTTAAGAATAGTATCTATTGGCAAATTAAAAGTGAAGAACAAGATATAATATGGGAAGTCCAAAAAAAATTTGTCGAAAAGAAATGCCAAAAATTGAAAATATATATCAAATAAATAAGGAGCACGCAACGTCATAAAAATCCATTCGTTCTAGGCATACCTGATTTTTTAAAATTTCTGTTAATACATTTTTGGTAAATTACATATAAATGCATGACTCAGTTCTTAAATTTTGAATTTATAGTATAGCGTAAAGGTCGTGGCACACGACGCTGGTTTTACTGGGACTTGGGCTGGGGGCCGTGCAGATTACGAAGATGGAAATGACGTCACTGCGAGCTCGCAAGATGGTTGTACTGCGAGCGCACCAAGCCCATCTACAAAGTAAGCTTCAGTACATACATCGTGTGAGCCATCCCGAAAACCAACGCTTGAAAACTTGCAGTCAAATCTAGCAAGGAATCTATAGCGGCTTGAAATGACGTCACTGCTAGCTCACAAGATAGATATTAAAATTAGAACAGGCGCTAATTTTCTTGCTAGGTTCTCTGCTTGCTCTGAACAAGAACCAATCAGGAAACAGTATCTTGGCACGTGGGCGACATGAAAAAACGCCCACAAACCAACATCGTGTCATTCTGCTCAGACAACAGACACGTTTTGATCTGTGCTCATTTGAACTGTCACTGCGCGTGCACCAAAACAAGCATGAAAATACGTCTCGTGTGAATCGAGCACATAAAATCAATCAAGAAAACCAGCGCAAGAAAACTAGTAGTCAAATCTAGCATGTAATCTAGCGGCAAATCCAGCCTCGTGTGCAGCGACCTTAAGTCGAAGTGAGTGGCCCGTATTCAAGACCATAGAGGTTAAAAATAACATTAAATTGTTCAACCGAGTAATAGAGAATATTTCAATCAGCCTGTAGTATGCGATGAACATATTATTCAGAGCAAGGGGTAATCGTCGCTTTGTTCAACGGGCAGCGGTACGATCAGTACTATTTATTTTAGCACGCTCGAACCACACAAATTCAGTTTTAATCAATCATTCGGAATCGATTTTTTGATATAATTATCCAGATAAAGCATGCACACAAAACAATGTTTTATGTATGTACCTACGTGTATATGAGTTGACCACAGCTTTGTGTCAGGTGTCAGGGTTATGTGTTTATATACACATATTAGAATGATATTGACTGTCCTCTAAGGTCATTGCTTTTGACCTGAAAGTGGTTCATCTGGTAATTTTATCACTGAACACGTTTTTATTAAAAGAATTTTAGATTATCTTGGCTTAATTAAGGTCAAGATTAATTAAGGTAAGGATTATATATTTAATAATAAAGCCTCAATAGGGAAAAAGCTTCCTCTTTCATTTCCAATCAGTCCTTTTTTTATTAAATAAATAAAATTGTCGACCAATTTTTTTCAGACTATATATTGACATAAAAAAATAAAATTATTAATCAATATTACAAAAGATGGTCAACAATTTTATTTATTTGAAGAATTCTATTCAGACGTTAATCAAAGATTTGCCTTTTTTTATTAATTAACGGGAGTCGGCATGTCACCGGGAACACCGCAGCCTCTTGGGCTTATTAGGCTATCACCCAGTCTCTTATATCACTCGGTCCAGTATCCTCGTTCCTTGCACTAGCTTGTGCAGCCCGTGCACTGGGTGACCAATTAGTCCTTAGTTTTCCTTGACTTCTGTAAAGGTTATCTGTATCTAAGGGATCGCATCTACCTAAATGCATTCAAAATGAACATTTTTTAAGAATTTTTTAAGGTGTTTAAGCTAAAAAAAATTAAAATGGTATATTATTACCTATTTATTCAAATCGTAGATTAACCTCTGAATAGAAATCTTCAAATATGTAAATAAAATCATCAACCAATTTTTTCAGACTGTAGGTATATTGACAATTTTATTTATTTGTATATTATTTATTGATTTCTTATGTTTGAAAAACAATAAAACTTTTTTTTTTAATAGAACATATAGGTAAAGAGATTTTAGAAGATACAGTTGAAAAAATGGCGCCTCAGTGTAGGCATGATAACTGTTTGAAATACAAATTGGTGTATGGTTACCTTTATGGATATTTGTATGTTATTTGAATTTAAACGACTTCTTTCCGTGTAAAGTTCTGGTGTTTAAAAACTTTGGAGCATAATAAAAAACAGTGGCTCCATACGCGATAAAGGTAACTTCACAAAAATCTTTTAGAATTTTTCAGATCCATCAATATTTTGAGCACTTATCATGTCGAGAATCCGGCGTCATTTTTTCAAATTAAATCTCATTATACATATTCTAAAGTTTACCAGTGGCCCAGTCCCGCTTCGCCCGGATTTGTAGATTGCCTATTAAAAATAGACATATTATGCTTCATCATTTTTTTTTATAGAATAATAGCCGTATTTGTAGGACGTTGTCATATATTTATTAATAGCCGGCGATTGAGACGAAACACGGCAGCAACAACAGTAGTGGAGTCTTCGGCTCCACCGTATTTCGGACAATTTTTCTTTCCCTAAAATCTTTTTCGAACTATCAGGTCCATTTAAAAAAAATTGATTGTCTGTAAAGTCGGTTTACGGACGATAGTTTTACGTGATAACGTATTCCGCTCGAAGGTCAGGCGGAACGTGACACATTTCGAAACGTGACACATTTCGGAACGTGACACTTTTTCGTGCATGCAGCCGGTGTTTCATCAATTCATAAGACGTTATCACGTCAAAAATAACCAAATCGGTTCAGCCATTCTCAAGTGGTGCGCTTAGCAACGAACAGCATTTAATTTTTATTTATGTAGAAGATAAAAAAAACTAGTTTTTATTGTTTTTCAAACATAATTAGTTAATCAACAAATAACATGCCCTAAGTAACTTAAAAAAACGTTCGTTTTTAATGCAAGCACATTATAGATGTGACAAACATTCTTTCGTATTTGCGTCATTCGAATACCCGTCAATCCGCCATATAGACCTGCACCTCCACCGTATAACCGAAGAGCACAGTTTAAAAGTTTAACTGACTCAATGCCCAATATCTCACCTAGACACCAAATTACCATATTTTTCGGACTATAAAACGCACCTTTCTACATAGAAATATGGACTCAAATTTTGAGTGGGTCTTATGATCCGAAGGTAACATTAAAATATTTTTTTTCAATAAATCGTCTCTAAATTTATGTTAAAAATAAATAGAAATTATAATCCGAAAGTACCATTAAAATATGTTTTTTCTAAAAATCTTCTTATTAATTTGAGGTGCGCCTTATTGTCCGGTGCGTTTTATAGTTCGAAAAATACGGTAGTCGTTTAAATTGGTGGGTTTGAAAATCGCCATTACAAAATTTATTAAGCAAGTACATTACATAAACTTAAATTTGTATCCCATTGAAATAAATTAGTTTAGTGTTCACTTGTTACGTTTTGACAGCCAATCATTACGCATAGACCAGTGTGTCACTATGTTACTATTGGCTACGTGCGACAAACAAGTTGACTTGAAAATATGATGTATAGTTTTCGTCATATAAGCAAATTATTATTAGGTAATTAAGGAACGTTTTTGTGTGATATAGTAGTAATTTTGCGCATCAATTGTGACTTGTCAATAGTTATATATAACCTCTGCCTGCAATTTTGTTTTCTTATGTTTCCATAATTTTAGTTTGTCTGATTGTAGCAGCATCGCTTCGGAACAGCTGAACCGATTTTGATGAGACTTAATATGCAATCTATTCAAAACCGATATTAACGCGAACGGTAAAGGCTAATCTATAATTCTATTGAGGAAAAGAGGAAAAATGTTTTGAATTTATAAAAAATAAATATTTGATAATAATAACCAGTGAATTAAATCAATAAGACCAATTTACTGTACTACATTTTTTTTTGTTTTCCGTGTACTAAACATATTTTTTATGTGAAGCGTACTGTACGTGAGACGCCAAAAGCAAAACTTTAGAACGAGGTCATGACTTTTTGTGGGAACTGTAATTCATAGATGTTTTTCTAATAAACACAATTTTATTGGGGTTGAAATGACGGCTCAACATTTTCATATGAATAATTATATGCGAGAATGTATTTTTTTTAATCCTGATTTTGTAGAATTTTCCACAGTTGAGAAATGATGTTATAAAACAAACGATAACTTCTAAATAAAACTCGGGTCGCAGTGCCAAACCCTGCCGACAATACAGTGTATTTGCTTACACTGGCAGTGTGGCTTTATTATGTGAACTTAACCCTTCTGGTTTTGGACAAAATAAAAATTTTAACTTAATACATCCCTTAAAATAATATTTTTTTTCTTAATTTCAATATTACTATCAATTTACCAAATTAAATTCACCCTGCACTAAGTAAATCCATATCTACAAATTAATGTTTTCATAAAATTTTTAAGTCCAGTCCTGTCGGTCCGATTTTAATAAAATTTTGGTAGCATATTTTAATCATTACTAAAGGGTTAAATTTCAATTTTGAAACGATTCGAAGAAATTTTTCGGTATTTTTGGGCCCAAAAATATTTTTCAACCCCTAAATCCCACCCTTAAAGTAGCCCGATTGGGCCCATTTTAAATAGGCTTCGTGCGGTGATGGATTTTAACATGTGGTTCAAATTTCATTAAAATCAATTAACTCCTTCGAAAGTTATTGCCCGTACCTATATATATATATATATATATATATATACAGGGTGTTTGGCACATGAACCGACACAATTTTTTGGGGGGTTCTCGTGGTCATTGTGATCATTTTAACCCTAATGACTTTTGCCCTAAGTGTCATGGTTATCGAGATACGATTTTTTTTAGTTATTTTCGAAAATTGGCCTAAAAATTGCCTTCAAAAAATCGTAACCTGTTTGTTTTTGGTACTAGAGACACGAAAATACATTTATTGAGTTCTCGAATGACTCCTTGTTCTAAATGAATCATAATTTTATGCAAATAGTATCAGGAAAAAGACCCTATGGACTTTTAAAGTACCTGTATTAATAAAAACCAGTAGAAAAAAATAATTTAAAAATCATTTTAAAAAAAATTAACGGGTATTTAGAAATTAGTTTTGTTTAGAAAAATACTCCATTTTATCCTCTTTTCAACGATATGCTACATGTCATATTTATCATTCAGAATGTAGCCAAATTAAACATTACCAGTTTGCAAGAGTCAACTCGTGCGCCAAAAAATACAATACAATACAATACAGTGATAAAGAGCAGGCTTTGATTATCTGTTGTTATTTGTTATGTCATTTTTGGGTGTTGTTAAGTTTTTCGTTGTTGTCTTACAATACCTAACTTTACCAACGAAGAGTACGCTGACATGATATTGGCATATGGCACCGCCAATTGCGACGAATTTATCACGAGAGATATCCCGATCGCCGTTTACCCCACCACGAAACATTTGCAACAACGTATCGACGTTTGAAAGAGACCGGAAACTTTTTATTTATCCCTACGCTTAAACGGAGATGCATATTTGGAATTTTTAGAGAATAATCTCCCAGAGTTATTGGCAGAAGTGCCTGTGTACGAAGAAGACGTGCCGATAGTGTTTCAGAATGACGGTTGTCCGGCACATTACCAACGATCAGTACGCGAGTTTTAAAATTATTCTTTCATCAATTCGTGGATTGGAAGAATGGGCCCAATCCCGTGGCCCGCGCGATCCCCAGACCTGACACCTATAGATTTTTATGTCGGGACGTGCTAAAGATCTAGTATACGCAACGGAGGTACCCAGCAGAGAAAATTTAATAGAAAGAGTAGATGCTGCATTTGAAATAATGAAAAGGAAAATGCTTTTGAGAACAACAACTGTTGAAATTAGAAATAGGTGTCGTGCTTGTATCCGATGTGGAGGGGCACAATTTGAGCAAATTTTGTAATCATTGTCTACCTGTTTAACAGTCAATATCGTTTACTGAAAAGTGAAACAAGACTTGTTATTTACATCCTAGATCCATAACGGCTCGCTATCTAACTTGATATTTTTTGGCGCACGAGTTGACTTTTGCAAACTGGTAATGTTTAATTTGGCTACACTCTGAATGATAAATATGACATGTGGCATATCGCTGAAAAGAGGATAAAGTAGAGTATTTTTCTAAACAAAACTAATTTCTAAATACCCGTTAATTTTTTTTAAAATGATTTTTAAATAATTTTTTTCTACTGGTTTTTATTAATACAGGCACTTTAAAAGTTCATAGGGTCTTTATCCTGATACTATTTGAATAAAATTATGATTCATTTAGAACAAGGAGTCATTCGAGAACTCAATAAATGTATTTTCGTGTCTCTAGTACCAAAAACAAACAGGTTACGATTTTTTGAAGGCAATTTTTAGGCCAATTTTCGAAAATAACTAAAAAAAATCGTATCTCGATAACCATGACACTTAGGGCAAAAGTCATTGGGGTTAAAATGATCACAATGACCACGAGAACCCCCCAAAAAATTGTGTCGGTTCATGTGCCAAACACCCTGTATATATATATAAATATATATACATATATAAACATACTTTTCCAAAAATGGTGCCAAAGTGTTTAGGAGGCTATGAAACGTCGAGAAATTTTGGTCCGACCCCTAGGTCCCGCCATCCGACCGACGCCAATAGTGTAAGTGCCTTATGGCAAATACACTAATAAAATAAATAAGTCGATTCGATTTTTCTAAAATAATTTTTTTCTCATAAAGATTCAACAATTGTTTGCTCTTGTTGCTTAAGCGTCTTAATCCGAACCTACAAAAGAAAGAAATCTAATCCCAAATCGTTAGTTTGGATTCAGAAGTAACCAGTCGACTATAGAACAAGCTCACAGAATAACTGACATAATTGAAGAGACATTAGAAAAAAAAGTATGCTTGAGTATATTTCTGGATGTTTTCCAAGTATTTCCATAAAGTGTGGTATGAAGGATTGATGAAGATAAGTCTTTAGGACTTCACAATATTGTCTAACGAGTTCACTCTTAGATAATATTGTGAAATCCTGAAGACTTATCTGTCTGAAAGGAAGCGAATATTCAGATTGCAGAGAAATACCTACAATCAGAAATACTACAAGGTCGTATCCTTGGACCGAATTTGTATCTGTTATATAATATGTCACCGGGTTATTGTCAAACCCGTGATATTAAAATTTCACTTAGTGAAATTACAAAATCACGACTCTTTTTCAATCGTGATATTGTAATTTCACTAGTGAAATTACAATATCACGGATTTGACAATATCCCGGTGACATATACAAAAGATATTCCGCAAGACGAAAAAAATAACTATAGCCAGACAGATCACATTGCAATTTTGGCAGGTGGTAATTTTGTCGAGGAGTCAACAAAAAGGTCACAGCAGACTGTGAACTGATTTAGTAATTGGATCAAAAAGTGACAAATTCAGGTAGAGGAGTTCAATTCGTCTCATATTAACTAATAGCTTTACGAACAAAAAAGTTAAATACATTCCTATCTTGATCAATTCGCAAACAATTCCATGCTCAAACGATGTCAAGTATTTAGGTATGACTAAGCTGAAAGGAAAAGGAAAAAATTAATTTAGCATTAAATATAGAAAAAAATTAATTGGCTATACTTTGCTGTATTTTCTTAGAAATTATAGCAAAAATAACAAACAGTATTGCTTTTATTTTGCTCCATTAGCCACGAGGAGTCCTCAACCAGTATACATCAACACTTCTACGGTTCTACGAACTACAATTTCTACAACTTAGAAGTTTGCAACAAGTTTTAGAAACAACTGCTAAAAATTTGAATGTACGGGTTATAGTTTTGGGGATGTACTAATGTAAAAATCTTCAAAACAATCAAGGAGCTGCAAGGAATTGTAAATGCACCCTTGTACATTCGTAATGACAATATTCATAAAGATTTAGATATGAATACTGTCGATTAGAACAGACTCATAGTTTCTCAAACTTTTTACATCCGCGGACCACTAAAAAATCCAAAAATGTTTTGCGGACAATCAACATTGGAATGAAATAATAAATATTTATATAATTGATTTTTTATTCAAAACAATTAATTTTGCAACACCGTATGCTGATATAACAATGTTTAAGTATATTAAAACCATAAAATACAATATCCCAAAAATTTTCGAGGACCATCCAAAAATCTCCGCGGGCCACCGGCTGAGAAATTATGGATTAGGTGATACAACGGATGGCAGTGAGTCATGAGCAGAGATCTCACAATCATAGCAATATCTTGGTACAATCCTTGCTGACAGGGTTGCACGGAAATTTTGGAGAAAGAAAGCTTCAGATTTAGTACAATAATCAAGAGTAACTGCACGAAAAATGCAAGTAACCATCAGAATTTTTGAATGGAATAAACTCTAATATACAGTAACCACAGTTGATATGTAAGCTTTTAGATAAGTTTTTACTTAGTTGAGGAACTCAAATAATGACGTGTTATTATTCATATAAAAAAATTGTTTGCTCTTAATAATATATCCACCTCTCATTAAAGAGTTACAAAAATATCTGTTCTGCAGCTGTTTAAACAAAAACATTGATCGACCAAACCACTAGGTATATAAAAGAAAATTAAAAAATGGTAAGCCGTTAAACAGTAGAGAACTTGCGCGTTATACTTTTTAACGTAAAGTAAAGATTTAAGTCTCACTTAACTATCAAAACAAAACATTGAAAAATACAAAGTTAATTTAAAAAACGTCTATCAAAATAAGACTTTTTAAAATTCGCGCCAAAATGCCAAGTCGCGTGACTTGACGTCACTGCTTCGAAACTCGAATTTTCATGCCATATCATAATAGTATAACTTATTATTATAGGCTTATTGCGTATCGTCTGTGAAGTCGCTATTCTGGATGTACAAAGTAAAAATTACGTAAATATAGCAAAATAGGCTGCCAAATAAATTCGATAGAATGCTGACGTCATTTCATTAACATTTAGGTGATTGGTGTTTCAAATTACGTTCCCCTTCACTGAATTGTAATTAAGATTTTTTTGTAGAAAAGCGACAAATTTCGCTATTTAAATATTAACATAATATCGAATTTTAGGTTTCTCTATTGGTATAAAATAGGTCACAAATGACAAATATGTGTGCTGAAAGCGAATTTTTACTGCCATTTTATATGTACATATTAAATGAAATAAAACGGAGACAATTAATATTTTAGAAGACTAGGTTCATTAAAAACAATTAACGTTAGTGAAATCTAAACAAGAGGTAATTATCATTAATAATAGAATACTACTTACATAACCATTCAAGTCAAATTATCAAATCGATCTCTTACTTAAGGTAGGTTTACATTTGCGATTCATACCCATTATCCACCAGCCAATATGCTATTCATCAATAAATAAATTGAACTATGTGTCACGTGACGTTCTTTAAACATGATCTAATATAACATCGCGGAAATAATTAATGACAATTTTTAACCAAGCTTATTCCTTTTTTTAAAAAAAAGGTATATCCAATTGTATATATCCACATATACAGGAGAATAACACTTGGGGATGGTGCTATCTCTTGGTATCTGGCCAGTAAATTTAAATATCAAAGCTGGGTCTAAACGACAAACACAAAATATCCATTAACAGTTTGATCCAAAGGCCAGCAATCTGACTCTTACCCCACGCTGTCCTCAAGCTTATTTCTTATCAATTTTAATACAACAGAAATTCTTGCTTAAAAATTAGAAGCTTGCTTTATATAAGAAAACAGTTTTGAAAATTTATTAAATTCTAAAATGTAAAAATGCTTTGTTCAAACTACTTTAAAAACCCGTTCCGGGCCAGGTGTTTGATTTTCATATTTCAACATTAACAAAAAACTATAAGCTGAACTGTAATAAATTCAATAGTTTTACTTACTTAGCTTAAGTGATAAATTCTGTTCATTTAGGATAAATAGTTTTGGGGCAATAGAAACAGTTGTTACTGTGAAAAGATCTTCCATTCTCATCCATGTTTACTCTGAGTAACATTGCAACCAAAATCAGAAATTGTTCTAATAAGTTTATAGGTACTATCGAAGGTTTAGACCTTTTATGCGATGAAGTTTATAATTCATATTCTTATACTTATATAATTTTCTATTTTTTAAATGTTGTTTAACTTTTATTTATTAATGGCTTTGTTTTGTATAAAGACCGAAAACGCTCATTGAGCCAAAAAAACATCTCACAACAAGTTGTGGTCACTGTAAAACGTCCACATCGCAAAATTCGTGTTATGGCTCTTATACTTTGTGGTCGTATAGCATGATAGCCACGAAACTAATTTCGCTGTGTGGTCTTTCTGTCAACGTGTCATAAGAGCCATAACACGAATTTCGCGTTGTGGGTGCTTTACAGTGACCACAACGCGTTGTGAGCTGTTTTTCGCTCAATGAGCGTTTTCGGTCTTTGAGCATAACGTACTTCTTCACAAAGCATTATAATTATGATATTAATATTAAACTTATTTTTATCTGAATCATAACTATTAGATAAATAGATTGTAGATTATACAGATGATCAAAACTATTAATTCATATTAATATTAAGTAACTAACAACTTGCGTAAATGCATTAAACTAAACCATTAAAAAAAGGTGTCACACACAATATTAATAGGGGTTACAGAAAACCTATGGTCTTATAAAGATATCATTAAAATCTCGATGTTAAAATCACAGTTAAGTCTTAAAAGAACCGTGATGTCATTTATGTTTATCTAAACAATGGCTTATCGCGCGACTTTTTTCAAATGTAAACGCACCAATACCAACATCAACACACGTAGCTTATATGGAAACTTACTCTGTCAGAGGATTGTGACAGTTTAAATATTTATTGCATACAGTTGATACGACGTTTTCGAATGTAAAAACGCCCACAAATGTTTTTTCAACAAAAAAAATGTAGGTATAAATAGTTAGCTATGACGACAAAGCGATCCAGCTACGTTGCAATAAAAATTTCCAGATGCTATTCAAGGAATAGATACTCAAAATAATTAAATGGTTTTGAAGCGTGAGTAAAAATATACAGAAACGTATAACTTGCAAGAGACCATAAATTGTACATAATATTTTAAAGAAATCTTTTTTAATGTGAAATCGCGAGCGCTCATGCCGTCATATATTCGTAGGGCGTCATACCGTCATTATAGGGTGAAATTTAGTTACAGGCCAAACTTCAGTTACAGGGCGAAATTTAGTTATTAGAAATTCGCTTAAATTTATGTTTCACATTTGCCAAGCGTACCACTACGGCTCCTTTTTTTTTCCTATATAATATGCTCTTGGATCAGAAAGTGTTTAAAGTAAATCAATCTAAAAAAATTAATAGTTTTTTATTAATTGTACTAGTGACCCGGTCCGGCTTCGCACGAATTTGTATCTACGAAAAGCGATTTTATTTTAACGCGATAATACATATAGCCTATGTCCATCCTGAGGTCAATTCTAAATATTGTTGACAACATTTTTTTAAATCGGATGAGTAGTTTCGAAGATTACCCTCCGAATATACACAATCTCACAAAATTCGCATTTTCTTTTTGTTAAGTTCCACCTTCGCATACCTGAGCCCCTTTCGCGCCGACATCGCCGCCACCGCCGCCAACCGCCACCATATTTATTTTGTCAAATATGCTTTGAATTGAATACTTAAGATACTAAGCAAATTTATTTAGTTATAGATTAATATCGGTTAAAACAGCTTCGTAAATTATTCATTATTTTTTATCAAAAAGATAAAAATAGTTTTTGTGAGTTATCCTTAGAAGACATATGCTGTCGCAGACTTTTTTTAAAACTTTTCAAGAGGACCAATTCATCTATACATTATTTTCGTGTAACTTTAACTACTCACGTAGCGCACGCCATGGAAGCTCTCAAGAGGCACGACTTTTTCCGACTTAAATGACGAATATTATCATAACTTTAACAAAGCACATAATATACATAATATATAGCCTATTTTGGTCGGGAGTTAATATACCTTTCAAATGTTGAAAGAATTTTTCAAATAGGTGCAGTGGTTCTGGAGATTACCCTCCGCATACACACAAACGCACATTTGCTCTCTCTCTCTCTCTCTCTCTTTATAATATTAGTATAAATATAGCTAGATATGACTCGTCACATATTAGATATAGAGTGAGATAATCTGGTGTTCAGGTCTAAAGGTAATATCAAAACAACAACAAAAATGGACACGTACCTTTTCAGAATATTCAACGACATCTCGCATGTTGCGTGGATAACCGGAAACTAGATATGTCTTGGCATTTGGTGACATCTTCATCTCCAACATTAGCACTTCCGTTACAGTCTTACTTGATAATTGGCCAAAGTCTTGCATATCTGCACAATAGAATGAAATATATAAATTGAAGTTATGCAATCGCAGTGAAACCTTGAGTTCATCATCAAATAATTCAATATCGACAGGTTTTTGTAAAAATGCAGAAGTTAAATTAACAAAGTTATCAAAATGTATTTGTCATTTTAAAATCTTTGTTACTTTAACATTCAGATTATATTTATATTGTTTAATTGCAAATCTTAAAAAAACTGTGCTTTATTTAATATCTGACTGCTGCTTATTTGGCCATTACACAATACACGTTTATAAAATTCCCAAAGATTTTTTTGATTATGTGTATACATTTGCTTGGTATTTGCTAATCTCGAAAATAAAAATATTTTCAAGATTTATATTATAAATATAACAATCCCTTTTTCAACGCTTATTTCTTAACTGCAATTTATATAGTTAAGAAACATTTTATAACTATTTTTTAGGTTTTAACAGTTTGTGGGAATAAGTACAGTCAAGACATTCATTATATAAAACATAAACAAAATATACTAATTTAGTCACTTCTAAACCTCAACAATTTTATTCATGGATATACATTTCGAAAGCTATGTTCCCATTTTTAATAAAAACTGAACTGTTTCATTTCTGCTGAAGACGGGAGCATATGGTATTTCTTGAAATATACATCCAATAATAAAGTTGTTGTGGTTAAGAAGTGGCCAAATTGTTATAATTTTATACTCTTTAACTACATAGCGCCAAAATTTCATTTTGAGGAATGCTCATAAGCAATTCATCTGGTCACCCTGAAATGTTCCAGTCTTGGCACGATCAGTACACTGTGTTTTCTTAGAAAAGTATTCCCTAAATTTTGAAAAGAATATGGCTAATTTTCTAATCAAAATAAAGAGTTTACTACTTGGACGTAATATTTTCAGCTTCAAGTAGAATAATAGATGACCAACTTATAAAGGTTTCACTGCACTATCATAAATGAAAGCAAGGCAAATTGCACACACTGCACCCTGTGTAAAAAGTGAAATTCAAAACTGCTTTAGTCAACTCATTTCTCAAAATGTAGCTGAAAAGTACTCACATGTCCATTCAAATTTTAAAATACACTTAAATATCTTCATGTCAAAGTGCAACTATAAAATATATATTATATTCCTATTTTATACTTTCATAAAATAAATATATGTTTCGTGCAGGAAAACTACATAAAATAAAGAGAAATAAAAACGTAGAACAAATTTTATTTTTATAATTTACAACAGTAGTTACTTATATAAGTCTTATTCAATTAAGTAACTAATTAACACTGGTCAAAACAAATTTTTAATTAATACAAAACTTAATGCCTTGTCAATTTGCAAATCTAAATTCATATCATCAAAAAAGTTTATCATCATTTTTGAGGTTGAACATTTTTGAGATTGGTCATTCGTAATTAAATTTTTTCATCATCGTCATCACTACATTGTATAAAACAAAGTCGCTGTTTGCCTCTGTTTCTCCGCTTACTTCTTCCAAACCACGCTACGGATTTTAAAATGGTTTTCACTAATAGAAAGAGCGATTAACGAAGAAGGTTTGTGTATATGTCGCCGGGATATTGTCAAACCCGTGATATTATAATTTCACTTAGTGAAATTATAATATCACGAATCTTTGTCAATCGTGATATTGTAATTTCACTAGTGAAATTACAAAATCACGGATTTGACAATATCCCGGCGACATATACAATTTGTAAATATTTTATTATGAAAAGAGAGACGATGCATTAATAAATCTTACAGTTTTGCATCCGGGTGAAACCTTTAGTTAAATTATAAAATTAGGTATATCTATATTAACTAACCCCACGAAAAAATGCGTTTATAAAATAGAGAATTGTTTGTTGAAATCGCATTGTATATTTTACAATAAAGAAACGAATACGACAGATATGGCGTAGTTTGATTACAATAATTACCGATATGACTCTTAAATTAAACGCAGCCTTTTGATCCCTTTTAAATGGAATATTATTCTTTTAAAGTAATAAAACGTCATTGCCAGCCTTTTATATCGGTTTTAAATAGCCGCTACGAAGTGTAACAAACGCGACAGATATTCAAAGATGTTTTAGTAATTCCTTTGCAACTTCAAACTCTTGTAATTCCAAAACTAAATGGGGTAGGAGAGTCACTTATAAAGAAATATCAACACAAAAATATACTCTCGATTAATAAAATGATGTTGGATTGCAGAAAACACCAGAAAATTTTATTTGACAATGACCTTTGATTGTTGAGAAAAGCATAGTAGAATTTTAAATTGTTCCCGCTTGAAAAATAATTAATTGGTCACCTGGAACGATATTTTTTTTAAACTGAGTATGTATGTGTTTAACGTTTTTTTTTTTTTTTTTGTACGTCTATTTCGAAATAGAATATTTCAACGCATTTTGATCAAACATTTAGCTTGAAAAGCGATCATTTTCTATGTAGATCAATCGTTTGTTTTTGTGTGAGTATAATTTAATGTTCTACAAGACAGGGAGACTCACAACGGCATTACCTACACTGATCCTGAATGTATAAAACTGCAATATTATAATCTCATAAACTAAGGTCTTTGTCAAATCAAATTTTTTGACAATGCTTTCTACAACCTAGCTTCAGTTTATATTCAAAAACGATTAAAAAATAAAGTTTTTAGGTAATTAAATTAAAAAAAAAAACAATTAATTAAAAAATAAGTTGTATTAAGTAAGCAATAGAGAACAATGAACAAGATTAAAGTAAGTACTAGAATCGCCCATTAAATGAAGATCTGTATCTACCAGAATTACCTAGTAGAAAATTTAGCTGTTAGGCAATTCTCTAAGGTATATCAATTTACTAGTTATTCAATGCAATTAATTATTCATATTTTCGATGACATGAATTTTGGAATTTTTATTAATTCGCTGTTAGTTCTCGATCGATTAGAAGTCCCTACTTCTACTACTATAATGGCTCTAATTATTTTGACATTTTTTTTGTCACAATCCGTATTGCATATATTGATCGGTTCAAAGTACATACGTATTCACGCGCTATAATAATAACACATGATATTTGGCTTGCAAACTTCAAACAAAATTTCAGTTGCAAAACAATTTTAATTCCTTTCTTATGTTTTAGAAGCGAGTTAGGGAAAAACGAAAAAATCAACTCGCATTCTATTAACATTTCGTTATTGTTTACGACGCGATGATATCATTTTTATGAATAAATGTTACTACTTATTAACTATTTATCTATTCACTATATTTATACACAAGGCTATCATTTGAAATTATTAACTGACAGAATGCAGCAGTGACATAAAATTTTTATGACATTAAAGTCAAGATCCCAGTGCAGCTATAAACTATTTTCAATGTCATATTATTCTAATTGTGCCTCATCACAGTGGCGTATTACAACAGTGTAGTTCTAATGTTAAAAATTGTAGGTAACAATAAAAAAACACTGAATAAATTAAAGAAGATATGTTTTGTCTGTTCAATTGTATAACTTATTCTTCCAAAAAATAGTGTTTGATCTAAGTTTTATGTTTTGTTTTTGCATGTGCGCAAGACAGAAATTTTCTAAAAGATTCTTGTCTAATTGACTTGAAATTTTACAGTCGTATGTAGTTCCGATGACAACATTTGGCTACAATAATAATTTCAATTAACGAATTAAAAAAAATATCTTAAAAAAATCCTGGTTTGCTATTCGTTTGCATGAATACCTGCATTATATGTTATCACATCATGTAAAAATTTCATCTATCTAGCTAATTTCTTTTCGACATATTTACAGAACGAGAGAACAGCTGATTTTTTTTTCAAATTCGAAACTAAAAAGTTAAAAAATTTGTTTACAAAACTTTCTTGCAAAAATAAATAGAATAATAGGCCGTCATGAAAAATATGCCATTATTATATATATAAAAAGAACGTTATAGTATATATCTCTTCTGTGCATGTACCGATTTTTTCCAAAAATAATAAAACATCCTCCCAAAATTTGGTTTCAATCTGTTCATCCTTTTGACCTGTATCGTGTTCACAGACAATCAGATTAGCAGACAAACAGATATACAGACGCACAGACTTTTCTCCAAAAAAAATTTTTTTTGAACTTAGAGTACTTAAGTTAGTACCATTCTACACTAGTTGATTTTGGAATGGTTATATTATGTGGTGGAAGTCCCGGTGGTGTTGATGGTAGGAGAACGTGTCTCCAATAGTTTTTACAGTTTTTTCATATATTCATAATAATAGTGTCGGTCAGGGCTGGCGAATCTATGGCACGTGACAGATTATTGTTGGCACGGCATCGGTTGAGGTGCAAAATCGAAATAATTAAAAATAGTTGGCAAAACCAAAAGTGCACATCCCGCAAGTTTTCCACTGTATGATAAAAAAATAACAATTAAAAAATATTTTTAATAAATTTAAAAAGATTTAAAAATTTAAAGAAATAAATAATTAAAAATTGAAAAAATATTTTTTTTTAAGTTTGCAAAAATAAAAAAAATTAAGTACTATACATAATATAATATATAATTAATATCAAGTGGAATAAAATAAAACAAAATAAAAAGAAAAAAAAAGAAAAAAATCAATGATATCGTAAGGAATCGAACCCAGGACCTTGCCCTTGGCGATCCGACGGCATAACCATTACGCCACGGCTGCCTAATACGTATAGTGGTGTTATCACGGTATACAAGTGTAGCACTTGTTTTATGGATTACACTATGTTTAGCCAGCAATTATTATATTGTTTTTAAACTATTAATTAGCTGTCAAAAATAATAAAAAATAAAACTGTTTATAAAAATTAAACTACTGAACACATTTTAGTGAATTTAAATAGGGTTCTGGTCTGATAGTAAACAAAGTGAATAAAATATAACCCAAGGCAATCCGACCAAAATTGCGATCTGTAGAGTCGTGACGTACGTACATACGTACGTACATACGTACGTACGTACATACGTACAGACCAACCGACAACTGCTGTTTGTGATTTTCAATTACAATTTTAATAGTATTTATGAACTCAAATTGATTTAAAAATGGTTCTATTTTATAGATTAGAATCTCCTCTTTTCAAAAAGCTTCAATTTGAATGGATTTCGTGTGAAATTAACTTAGATATAACTTCTTATATGAACGAAAGTCAGCTCTGACGCACAAAGCGATAATAAAGCACATACCGCTAGTTTAGCGGTATGTGCAATATGCTTTATGCCGAAAACAATTGACTATCTCACCAAATAACAAACACGAATAAGTTTCATGGCGCTCAATGTATTATCAAAATTATTATTTTTATCTATGTTTGATTATTTTTTTCGACAACTTTTCTTTGGTCATGTACTACATTTAATATTTTTGAAAAAAAATTGGCACGTAGCTGTTAAAAGGTTCGCCACCCCTCGTAAAGTCGTGATTGTAACAAATTATATTAGAGTTTAAGACTCGCGCCTTTATAATTATAAAATTAAATCCCTTTTCTTAAAAAAATAATTAATGCATGTTTTTTAAAAAGCAATAATGTTGTTACTTTCAAGAAGTACGTCTGCAGTATAAAAATAGCCCCACTCTGTCCAAATTGCATTATAATTGATTACTTTTAGAGCAACAAATTTGTACGGGAGGCAAATATATAAAATATAAATTATATTAATTTTTCTGAAATAAGCTCATAAAGCAACCATTATTATTATAGAATTCAGAAAAATCTCTCTAAATATTTAATCTGCGACTGTTGAGTGAATCAGTCAGTCTCGCAAGCCGTTCAGTTTTATGTATGTAGATAAATAATGGTTCTACTTGCTTGAATAACGCTGCGAACAAATGAAAATCGATTTATGATAAACATTTTCCTGTGAAGTTTTCTTTATTAAAACATGGCTTAAAACGAAAATTGCACGTTGTAATATATTACAGTGTACCATATTTACGTATTGTTTAGCTATATTATACCAGGTGTTGACGCCTTTCAGAAAACTATTATTTGAGAAAATTATACTTATTCCGTTGTCATCACAATTTTTGAAATCCAAACAAAAATTCTTCCTGTCAAATGATGTTGAAATGTTAATAATAATAGTAATCATTAATTATTATTAATATTGTTGCATAAATAGAACACACGTTTGTAATCATGTAGTAAGCTATATACTGAGCTAATGAAAAATATTTAAATTGGCAAAAAATAAATTTCAAAGCTTATTGGTGATTGTGTAGGTATTTATTTATGTAAAAGACGTGCTATATCACAAAGTGTCTTTGTATAGTTATTTTACTGCGGCCATCGATTGATTGTACCACTGTAATGATGTTGAAAAAAAAATGTTTATGCACAGCAGTCTTAGGCCTAGTTTATATGAGAGGCGTTCAACGCGCGTTGGCCCAACGCGCGTTTACAGTTTCTATACATTTGTATAGAACTGTTTACATGATAACGCGCGTTGGTGGCGCGTTGAACCCGCGTTATCATATAAACAGTTCTACGTAACGCCTCTCATATAAACTAGGCCTAATGCTGGCGAAATATAACAAGAGAGAGAAGAGGCATTGAAATTTAATATCAGAAAGGAGGATAACAAAAACGGAAATAGAACTAAAAAAAGAAATCTGAAGACTTGATACGGAGTATGGGTGAGAACAGGTGGCATTCTTGGACAGTTACACAAACTCAAGGAATGGATACCAAACTAATATTGTGAGATCTTACGGTAGTCATTTTTGCAAAGAAAGTTTACAAATGGTTGTTAGTAAACAGAATAAAGATAGAAAACAATAAAGGGTCTAAATTATTAAATGATTTACACAAGGAATGGTAAGAAACAAAGGTTCATGGAAGGAAGGAATAACAGTAGTGAAAAATATAAAATTATCAAACGCCGAGTTAGCGTTATTTTAACTTTCCTTTTTTTCAGTCCACGAACATGAAACATTTTTTGATTTTAAAAATGAAGCTTAGTAATTTTGAAACAATGGTACAGTCTGGTTCTATATGCATCGATGACTGCTGTCGTAGTTACATCTATATCGCAACCAAATTAAAAAATTGCAAAACCGTAGAGAAAATTAAATATCTATGTACAGTGAATTTTTAAACTATAGGTACGCATAAACTTGTGGAGTTATAGTTTATGACAAATAATGACTAATAATGAAAAATAAAATTTAACATTTGGATAATGTGTTTTCCGAAATTATTCAATTGTTCGACCCTCTCGTCGTAAAAAGTATGGCGTACGTCACTGAAGTTAACACTGAGGAAGAGTAGCGAAGTTGCACACGTATTATTATTATTATGAATTTGATGTATTTTTCTTTAATTTTTATTTTAAATTCACTAAACTATCCTCGTACATTAATAGTACCTATATTGTGCGACTAGTGAGAGAAGGAGAAGATTTCATGAGCGTGAAATTTGCCGCACGAGCGTAGCGAGTGCGGTAACACGCGAGTGGAATATTCTCCTTCGATCAATGGTCGCACATAATATTTTATTCAACTAGCACGAGTTATATGTAATCGGGGCCCTGATAAAAGAGGGAAAAATAATAAATCACTTCATTGATCGACGTACCCACCGCCCTCGATGCACACAAGATGGCCCTGACTTTCGCTGAATTGCGATGCTGTTTTCATATATACAAATCGCTACCGCGTTCCTATTGGTCCAGAAACTATGCAGTTATTATTCATTATTGTACGCTTCCGCTCGCTACTGCGTTCCTATTGGTCCAGAAAATGTATTATCGTACAGTACGGCTCATTATAAGCACTCTACGCGTCAACATGAAGTAATTTATTATTTCTCCAGAATTTAGCAGGGCCCCTAAACTATATATTACTCACGCGTGTTGAATAAAAATATTTTACTAATTTTTTTTTGCATTAATTATAAACTAGTCATTAATTGCCATAACCTATCGGTAGGGATTTCCCTAGAAAACGCAGTAATTGAAATATATTGACCGCGAAATTTTTCAGAAATTTGCTGTCTACGATTTGCGCGAGCCTGGAGTATGTCAAAGTTTTCGGCACTAATTTTGTTACTAAAATTAGCAACCTCAAAAAAGAATCATACATATTGTGAGAATAATTTTTTCTTTACTATATAATTATGTTTAGCCTGTCACCAAAATGCGAATTTGGTTTTAAAATTAACTAGATTCACAGTAATTAATTATATTTCCGAAAGCATCAACATACTATTAGGTATTGTAACTAATAAAAAAAAGTTCATTTGTCTACGCTTTCAATACAAATGTAACCACGACTTTATGGGTGAATCAATTCAAACAATGGAAGTATTTTTATGTACAATGTTTGATGTAATGTATAATGTAGATTCAACTATATAGCACACAAATATTACCTCCAGAATTAGGCGTTGAATCTGATGTTCGACCATGTAATTAAACAATACATAACAATGAGCCCTAGTTGTTCAAAAATTAGGTAGACTATTGAGATCCTAAAGTAAAAATTCTATGTATTTTGACATTGCAGCATTGGTGCCATTTTATATTTTTTGTAACACTCTAAAGCTACGAAACCGATGTCAATTTTGGATTAAGTGATCGATGAGTCATGTTTCCAATTCTTCGTACGTCTATCGCTGTTTAAACTATGAATCACTGGAATTAACTCAGGTTTGAGGAAATTTGCTAGTGTTTTCATAGCAAAATTTTAATCATTAAATACAGATTTTGCGTCGAATGTGACTTACATAACTTTAGAGTGTAGACAGTGGAGTGTAGACATAAAATGTTGTTATGATATACGAAATTATTGTCTAATATAGGATGTATGACCAATTACTATGTTTACATCGCGCTTGGAGCACACTGTGTTTACATTTAGTGTCCCACATAAATGTATTGGTTTAGCAAAATTACTAAAAATAGCTGTCAATGTAATATTTTAGGATCTCAAAGCAAACGAGAATGTCGCCCATATAAAATTAGCGACAAAGAACATGTAAGAATTTATCAGCCATAAAGGTGCACCGTGGCAATTGGTCATAGAACTTTAAGACGTAAAATCATACTTTCAAAAAATCTTCAAACAAAAGTTGTAGAGCATAAAATTCTGCATCTAAGGCAATAAACAAAATAATCTTAGATGCTTTATAACGACGAAAATTAAATATTAGCTATAGCTGTGTAATCTTTATACCACATCAAGTAGATAAAACGTCATCAATTTGTTTAAGCTCAGTGGCTATAGTCTACAGCAGGGGTGGCGAATCTATGGTGCGCGTGCCACAGGTGGCACGCGACCGATTATTGTTGGCATGGCATTGATTGCGGTGCAAAATCGAAATAATTAAAAATATGCTAGATGTCGAAACAACTGACTATCACCGAATAACAAATACGAAAAAGTTTCATTGCGCGCAATGTATTATCAAAATTTTCATTTTTATCTGTTTGATTCATTTTTTGACAAATAAATTTCTTTGGTTGCTTGTCGGCACGTCATGGCTACATTAAACATTTTTGAAAGGTTTGCCACCCCTGATCTATACTCGTGAAACTTTTACAAAATTAAGTTTTCGGGGATAAAATTGTACCTATAGACTATAAGGTATTCATTACTGTGATAATTTTCGATATTTTCATATATAATTTCTGTTGTGACAAAGCATATAGAATTAATTTTGTTGCTCCAAGACTTTCACTTAAAAACAAATTTTCCCTAAAATAATTATGAAACCAGAAAGTTGTGAAAATATAATTTTACGTGTCTAAGTTCTATAATCGATAGCTACGATCACAACCCTGTATAAAGTTAGCATGTGAAAAGAATATTGTTTCTAATATTATGACTTAACAAATAAGTAATTATTTAGGGTCTAACATTTAAATATCTATTTAATAAATAAGAAAAATATAAAAGTTATTCATTATAAAAAAACATATTTTCCAAGTTTCGCAGAAACGCTTGAATAACAAAATTATTAATATATTTTTAAGTGCAATAGTTTTTCATAAAATTATAAGAATTAAAGTATAAAGGACCCAAATTCTCGATTATATGGCAAAATGTTTCATGGCAATTTTCCGCACTAAAATATGTAATTGTCACTTGTAGAAATATTTAATAATATTATGAAAAATCTGCTATAAATTCTAAAATTGTGATAAAGTAAAATTCAGTGTAAACTATTTCACGTGATACAATTTGCAGGTATAGCGACTTATTGAAATAAAAGAGATTTGATTCTTCAATAAACGCAATGTCAAAAGAAAACAATCGCAAGTATAACAAAAAAACAATCGTGAACTAATTTGAAAATAATACAAATTGTTCTATTGACATTTATTATTATTTAGGTAAGTTGATATTTGTGTGTATAATTTCACTGTTGACAACGCATAGGTACTTAAAAACATTTTATAAACACATTTAGAGCCTTAATGCGTATTTCCTGAATAAAAGAAGAGAATTGTTTACTCCTATAAGAAAATACTCTGTATTATCAAAACTTTTTATGGAATTAGTATCTTGAGGTCACCATCTATTTTCTTTTCTTTATAATGATTGACGTCTATAAACATAAAAGTTTTTATATGCGCTCAGAAAATCTAATCCACGTGTAGAATGATGATAAAACAAGGAAAAACCCGAGACTAGTATCATAATAGTAGGTTGTGTACCTAGTGTCGTAATATCATTACGCACGACGTATATATAGGATATTTTTGTAACGTACCTGTTATAAAATAGCTGCTTTTCAATTCATTTTCAAAATTTTTGACAAATATTTTGTGAACAAACGTTTTTCTAGTAGTAGGTTATAAAAAATCTGACAAGCAATTATTTACTATTCAATTGGTATAGCCTGATCAGTTTTTTTACTTTCCCACACTAGTGCTCAATGGTCCACTTTACATGTCTGTATACAAAGCAGCTATTTTATAGTGGTGCAAAAAGTGTATTACGCATGAACGAACATCTTAAGGTCTGATTTCGATTTCTATCTGAAAATGTTTCGACTTTAAAATTAAGTTAATAAAGAAACTATAAACGAACTTCTTTAATTAAATAATCTAATCTCAGTATCAAGAGAAATACCAATTATAATTCCAAATTTAAATTTTACAAAAATAGAACAGCAGATAGAAAACCTCTTTAAACGTTCAAATAATAAAAATTCAAGCTTAATAAAAAAAAATACAAAAGTGGACAACAAAAGCAAAACTCACCGTTGCCGATAGCATATTGCTGTAGTAAATCAGTCATATTGATGTGAGCAATGCCTCGCTTCTCCTGCATCAAATTATCACAGTGCGTCACCTTCCCACTTCCTGGACCTCCTGGAACCAAAGGAAATATATTCATATCGTTATTCTGTGTGTTTGGCATATTAGTGTAGTGAAAATAACTATACTGAAAAGTGTACGCAAGGTTTACCTAAAAACTTGTAAACTGTTGGTACACTTGTTACAAATGAGCGGACTTGTAAAAAATACTTTTTAAAAGTATTTAAATACAAATACTCTTGCTTCATTGAGTATTTAAATACAAATACTTTTGCTGCATAGAGTATTTGAAATTCAAATACAAATACTAGAAAAGTATTTGTATTTGTATTTTTTTTTTACTCAATTACTTTACAAGTTTGCAAACGGGCCAGTAGTCTTCCTTTAATTATAGCACGCCTACATATTATGCCTGTTTGTAGACTGACAAATGATTAAATAAATAACTAAATAAATAATTATGTCCTGAGTCGATTATAAAAATGCATTACAAAATAGATAAATGACACATACGTGACAGATGTCACTGGAATATCAGACAAGTCAGTGTATCATAAACTTTTATATAACAAATGCAATATGTAGTACCAAAAGTGTTAACACTTTTAACACTACAGCACGTTAACATCAATTCCTTAAAAATAAAGGAATAACTAGAAGTGCAACTTTCTATTACTCATTCTTGTGACTTTGGTGCTCGGTTAATTAAACTGAGATTCTATCCTGAAACGGCCATTACTGTGCCGTCTCGAATATTGGAAGGCTTACACCGAATTGTTTGTTACGCGTCGGGTTTAATAAGATATTTTATTCAGCTACTTTACCTAGATACTTTTTTATTGTAAAATTGTGCTTGCTATGATAGTAAAACAGATATTTTTAACAAAACCGTATAAATTGAAGTAGATTTATTTGGTTGAGGAACAATTGAAAAATAAGCTTTACCAGAGTATTGCTTGTGGCCAACGTTTCGAAAAATATATTTTCATCTTCTTCTTTTCGAAATGTTGGCCACAAGCGATAATCTGGTAAAGCTTATTTTTCAATTGTCCCTCAACCAAATAAATCTTCTTCGATACATATTTTTGGAACAAAACTTCTACTAACAAAACCGTAAATATATGAATAAATTAGGTATGCCTATGGAAAAGTTTTTACTTAGATGCAAGATCACAAATCCGCCGGTAGCCACACATAACGCACGCCTTTGATTTATGCTTCTGGTTATATACATATTATATTTATTTTTGTGTCTATATTGTGTATTTGCAAGTTTTAAGCATGAAGCAATTTAATGTTACAAATGTCAAATCAAAATGAATTCAATTCGAGTATTTAATGAGTTCCGAGCTAAGTAAATCCATTTTGAGCGTTTGATCGCGTCTTTAAAGGTAGACGATCGTGTTATATAATTAATTAATGCGACTTACCGAGAACAAAGATGACCGGCACTTTGGGCGGTTCAAATTGAACATTGCCGCCGTTGTGCATCGGAAACTGACCGTTCGGGGGCGTACTTGTGTACCGGAACTCGTGTGGATTCTGTTGGTGCCACTCCGAACTTCCGCCTCGCTGCTGACGATAAGTGCCGTCGAAATCCTCAGATCCATTGTTGTGTTGTTCTGAAAATAAAAATGAAATAATTTATTAAATATAGCATTTCATGCATTTTTTGTACAAGATCTGTTCATACTAATGACAAATTATAGTTTAGTTTGGAACCTATCTCTTAGTCTAGAGCAGTGATTCCCAAAGTGGTCTATATCGACCCCCAGGGGTCGACGACAACTTGCAAGGGGTCCATGTCAGCGGGAAAAAAAATTGGGGGTCCATGAAATGAAAATGGGGGTCAAAGATAGTGAATCTCCTAACAAAAATAGGAACAAACTGGATATCGTTAACCGAAGAGATTTAAGATTAAATCTAACTAAATTTTAAAGCATTAGGTTCATCCCTGACACTAAAAGCATTTATTTTTTACTTAGTTATTTTATGTACCAGAAAGTAAATTTTAATTTGAATCTAATTAATAAATGTATAAAACTAAATATTTCACACTACATTTTACTACCGTTATAAATTTAAATCGTTCAAAGTGAGTAGCACTATACCGGTTGTCAAAAATACATTTGAAATTAATGAATTTGCAAAAAATCAATATCAGATAAGCAGACCCCCTGCTTATCTGATATTGATTGAAAACCGAAAAACATGGCAAGTGGTTTACGAGGCAAAAAAGTTTGGGAACCTCTGGTCTAGAGAAAGACGAGTTAACAAAAGGAATTTTGCGGGAAATTGTCCCTTTAGTAACATACTAAAAATCTCACCCTTCACTCTCTCTGTTTAATTTTTTTGACGTGATAACGTCTTATAAATTGATGAAACACCAGCTGCACGCACGAAAAAGTGTAACGTTCCTAACGTTCCGCCTGACCCTGTGCGTGCAAGTGAGAGCGCAGTATGCTTCGGCCCAAGTTTGACAGCTACTAAAATTTAGGTTATGTATTACGGAATACGTTATCACGTAAAACTATCGTCCGTAAACCGACTTTACAGACAACCAATTTTTTTTTTTGCAAAAATCTAAGACATTATCTCTTTTATGACAAAAAAGGCCATTATCAATCTTAAAGCTGGCAAAATTTCGAACAGAATAACATATTAAAAATATCTTTAACATTAAAGCTTTTATCATTCGTCATTCTATCCGGAAATGAGAACTGACTGTTTTTTCTCATAAATTATATTCATTAGATTAGCTCGGTGACTTTCATCTTTTACAAATCACTTTTTTCTCACATTTTAAAGTAGTATATTAATTATTGTTATTCTAAATACTAACTAATGTCAAAGTATTACAAAAATCTTACAATTTCTGACCACGGGCTCTTCCCCAGTTGCAATAAAACATAAATATCAGCATTGACTATATAATGTCTGAAGATAAAATTTCTAGCTACTTGTCTCGTAGCAGCCAATATTTGTTAAGAGGCTGACACAATTTCAACAATAACAACTTACTTAAAAATGAAGGGTACTCAACGGTAATAAATTGTTATTACTACTCGAAGAACGGGGACGCAATTAACAATCTATATTTACATTGTTCTTCAACTATTTGAAGTGTATAAACTTGAACTTCTTTTTTTTAAATTCGCTATTGATTAGCAATTTTATGAATAAAAGTACCTAATAATTGTTGACAATGTGCACTACGAATTTATATAAATCAACTAGCAAGGCAATATTTATGTACACTTTCACTATAACAATTGGCCCACACTTTTAACGATATTCGTCTTTTCAGAATTGTCAAAAGTTAAAGATGAAAATACCGAAGCTATTTGATATACCTAACTATAACTAAATAAAACAACTATGTAGTTATTTTAACAAAAAAACGAAGTCAAACAACATACAATCTCGAATAAAAGTTACATTAAAAACAAAGAAAAAATAAGGAAACTGTAACAGTATACAACTTTTCATAACACGTAATGCAATTTTAAGTGAGGAAACGCATTTCGTGCCGATTTTGTTTAAAATGTTAAGTAATGGGGTATTCCCAGTGGGTTTATATGAATACGTATATTGTATGCTATAAGTGTGGAGCCATTGCCTGACGACCTGTTAACCAGGGTCAAAGAACTTGGCGTCTGAATTCATATATTTTATACTTATTGTAAATAATATTTCAAGCAACAGTAAAGTTTCAAAACATTTATTTTATATATTTTGTCGATATATGAATATTTTATCAAATGAAATACGGAAGCCAATTACCTGAAACGAATGTGGTTTACTCTCGATTCTTCAAACAATTTCATGCTTAAAAAAATATTAAATATATTTCAAAACAATAGTGACCGAGCTGTGAACTATATTAACATTATACTCTAACCTATGAGCCGCTATAGCAATAAATATGCGTGATCAACATCTGATTGATCATTTGAAACACGACACAGCAGAACAATAAATCAGATGATAAAATTATACGACATACAAGGCTAAACTATTAAAACAATTTTTATTCGCTAGAACATTATTTATTGGTCGACGTTTCGGCAAAATTTCTTGCCTTCTTCGTCGACCAATAAATAATGTTCTAGCGAATAAAAATTGTTTTAATATTTTAGCCTTGCATCCTGTATAATTTTATCATACCATAATACCAAGGTGTCTTATTTTATTTTGTTAATAAATCAGATATCTTGTACATTCCATTCAAGCATGTTTTTTTCACGTGGCAATTTGATAGGTATAACTATAGTATCGATATCTGTGAGAGGCCAAGCTTGAACAACCGACACTTTTCACGAGAATTTATAAACTTTTATTTAACTTCCTACGTTTGTCAGTGTGTCAGTTTGGGTCAAATCTTGCATTCAAAATTTCGACTGGATCGAATTAAGCTGACAATGCATAAGCCCAAGATGGCGGATTACCTTTTTAGTCACAACGCACTCTTGACGCGGGTATCAAATGAAGATAGATAGATTGTAGATAATATAGACGCTAAGTAGTTAAGATCATCAGTGTCGATTGAGTATCAAATATGATTCAATCATTTTTGGAATTAAATAACCAATAAAATGTAACAATAATTCTACATATACAATTTTATCCATAGGTACATTAGAAACAAGAGACAATATAGATTCTGAGAAAAAAATATGTTACAAATTGAATTATATGTCGAAGGAAAAATATATACTGTATTAGCATTTATTTTTCTTTGAACTTTACGACATCATTAAACGTTTTCTTTGTTCTCGGTAATTTTATTAGATTTTTCTTTATAGATACAGGGTGTTGCACTTGGTAAATAGCCGTACACCAAAATTTTCTGCAAAGTCTACTTCCTGTTATCAAGAAAATTCACTTGGAATTAAACTGATTTTATTTATCATGCCATAGATCTGGAATTATTAAATAAATGTCAAAATTTTCTTTTAAAAATAATATAAAACCTTTTTTACTAAAGAGAAGGTACGAGCACTCCACAGAAATAATTGTAACTCAAATAAAATTACGTATTTATTTAATATATACCCGTACTTCCACCATCAATACCCGCTCTGCCACATAACTATTATAACTAAAGTAGCTAAATCACTCGACTGTACACACAATAAAACTACTCCTGGTCTATAATAAAGGAAACTACCGTTTTGTAAGATAATTCTTTTTCAGAATGTCTTAATGTTTTTTAAAAGGGACAATTCTACATAAAAGGATATTTAATGCATGTAATCGTGGTTCAAAAATATCGTTTCAAGAAATCAATTATTTTTGAGGAGGAGCAATTTAAAATTGTACATTGATTTTCTTAT
This sequence comes from Xanthostigma xanthostigma, assembly GCA_963575645.1. Classification (NCBI taxonomy): domain Eukaryota; kingdom Metazoa; phylum Arthropoda; class Insecta; order Raphidioptera; family Raphidiidae; genus Xanthostigma; species Xanthostigma xanthostigma. Next base: position 24,921,839 of record OY754468.1, read on the forward strand.
GAAGAAATGTTATATCTACTGATAATCTAAAGTTAATATCAAACCAGATTTTCTAACAATGCGTTCAGAAACTCAGAATGTCAATAAAAATGAGTTTGCTCTCCGAAAGTCTTAACATTTTGATTTTTTATTATTCAAAAACTTAATTTTAACAACGTTTAGCTACGATTTGTATGTTTGATAAATCTGTTATTTGTAACCCTAATAACTCATAGTTACCATCATGCTAAACCAGTTTTCTTTATAAAAGAAACTCAATAGTATATATTATTATATAATTTCATAAATAGAACTGGCACTCTCTGACACGGCATACCATCTATTTGTTTACAAGTAGAAAAAGGTGGACAATTTCTGATTAGAGATGAAACAAACGGGTCTTTTTTTAGTGATCTACATCTTTGCATCTGGATCCCGTATGTGAGCCGGCTCCCTGAACCGGTTCAAAAAGAGCCGAGTTCTGAATATGTTATTCGAGTCAACTGAGATACTGAGTTAGTTGAGTCAAGTCAATCATATCACCTATTATGCCAGTGACTGACTCACATATTATAAGGCGGGGTTTTACAAGCTGCTACTTGCTATGTTACAGAAAGCATATTACAATATGCAATACAATACCTTCAATAGTTGTGACTTAAGTGAAACACTAATAATTGTACCTAGTGCATAGTGAGTACACTGTATAGTTGTATAATGTATGTATAGAATGCACAGCCAAACATATGCATGAGTCATTTGAGCTGACAGATACTTATTTGCTTCTGTGTGTTAAGTGTTTCACTGAGTTATGCGGATCCGTTGATCCGTCGGCTCATAAAAAAGTGAGCCGGCTCTCACGGATCTTTTGTCGGAGTCGGCTCTTTGAACCGGTTCAGATCTGAGTTACCCAACCCTATTTCTGATACTATTCAACAATTGCTTTTCTGAAAACAACTAGTTTTCTACCATTTCTGTCTATCATTATACAGTGTGCATATTTTTTCATGTGAACTACGAAGTGGAAAAATACTTTACTCAATTTACCTATGTGTATTTCTAGTGTAAACAAAAACGTATTAAAAAACAAAACCAGCTTTGATAAGGTTGGCAGATACGGAAATTACCTTGTTCCGTTGAATAGTAGAGGAGAGATGACGTCATTCAGCGGATCTGTCAATTGATATTGCGTGGTCGATAAAAATATTAAGGATCTGCCAGCTGACGTCATCCATGGAACGTGGTAACATGTGTATCAACTAACCTTACAGTTTTGATATTAAATTACAGTTCCAGTTACCTTGAGAATATAAGCTTGAAACGATTAACTTTGGACTGTTTCGGATAAGCTCACGTAATCGTCTCGTAATATAATTTAAAATAAATTTTAATAAAATTAATAAACAATTTAAAATATTTATTTTGAATGTTTTATTATAAAATTGTTGTTAACAAGATATCTTAGAATGTACACACAGAAAATTTCTGATATGTTAATGTGATTGGGATTGACAAAGTGAAAAATAATCAATTAAACGACACATACAAAAAGAAATTTGGGTCGGTAGATCACCAAGTACTCCAGATTCTCCCTGATGTGGTTTAAAGGAAATATTTCATCACTTTTTCACAGCTTATTTTTAATACATCCTATTTCAACCTTTTAAAAGCTACTGCCTTTTTTCAGACAAAAAACATATTTTTTTCTTTATTTCACTGCGTCGTTCAACATGCCAAAACCAAAATTGACACACGCCGTGACAAAACAAATAGACAAGTACAGTAAATACCCAATTCTAATTATTACCTCTAAACTACGTACAATGTAATATAAAAGTTTTGAATCGTTACAAGCTGAATTACATAATTTTCAATTGCAGGATTCGTATAAAAAACTCCCAAAATCAATTTAATTTACTCGACGGATCTCACGATATTATATAAAACGAATCCTGTTTATGAAAAGTAGATTATATTTATGTTTACAGACAAGAGATTTTAAGGGTCACCCTGTACTCAATTAATGTAATAATATGTAAATGTACAACATAATATACTACATACACTTAATATGACATCAGCATAATATATGTTTACACACGGAATGATCGGTTTTTGTTTTGCCTTGAACTTGTAAATGCCGTCATGCTGTTGGTGGATATTTTTATTCAATTGAAAACGATTTTTATTGATGTTTAATTAAATTTATATACAAAACATCATCACTGTTTCATTGCGATTACATAAAAATGTGTCTTAAAATATAATTTTGTATCTTTATAAACATTTTGGCTATATTGATTGTTTTATTTAAAAAAAATTAGCCAATTCGACGACGGGACCATTCCAACTTCAAATATTTCCGAAACTATAAGGTAATAAAAATTTTAACGAAATTTTCTTGAAAAAATAAAAAGAATAAAAACTCGGGTCGCAGTGCGAAACCCTGCCGACAATATAGTGTATTTGCTTTTATATGCAGTGTGGCTCTATTATATGAACTTAGCTTTGTTTTAAGACAAAATAAAAAAAATACCCCTTAAGACACCCCTATAACAACATTTTTTTACTTAATTTCAATATTAATATCAATTCAACATCTGTACCAAATTATATACACCCTTCAGTATGTACATCCATATCAGTAAACTTGCGTTTTCATAAAATTTGTAAGTCCGGTCCTGTCGGGCCGATTTTATAAAAATTTTAGCAGCATATTTTAATAATTACTAAAGGGTAAAATTTCAATTTTGAAACGATTCGGAGAAATTTTTCGGTATTTTTGGGCCCGAAAACTGTTTTCAACCCCTAAATACCACCCTTAACATGGCCCGATCGGGCCCATTTTTAATAGGCTTCGTGCGGTGATGGTTTCCAACATGTGGTCCAAATTTCGTTAAAATCAATTAACTCTTTCGAAAGTTATAGCCCGTACATATATATATATATAAATATATATATATATATATATACTAGCGGATCCGGCGAACTTCGTACCGCCTAACAGTATAATATATATATATAGCGGCCCTATACGTGCTTCGCTACGTATAAAGTGAAATAATAAAACAATTTAATTGGAACATCTATCTATCTATTTTATTTATTTTAAAATATACATGTACGTATATGTGTGTATGTCGAGCACTCCGGCTGCGCCGTCGTGCCCGGTGCAAAAGAACGAATGGGGAAGGAAGAAAAAAAATTTAGGGGTGGACTACCCCTAACATTTAGGGGGATGAAAAATAGATGTTGGCGAAGTGACACCTGTAGACATCTGGCGGGGATAACTAATTAAATGACGATTGATCAGTTTTCGACCGGAGAGGAAAAATGATTAAATTACTAAAATGGCTATTAAAAAATAAGGGTTGATCGTAGAAGGGTGAAAATTGAGGATTGTATGTATTTTTGTATGTTGTATCATAAAAAAATAGAAATTAAAAATTTTGTCTAAAAAATAAAAAAAAAATTAGGGATGGACTACCCCTAACATTTAGGGGATGAAAAATAGATGTTGGTCGATTCTCATAGATACCGGATAAGCACAAAAAATTTCATCAAAATCGGTCAAGCCGTTTCGGAGGAGTATGGCAACGAAAACTGTGACACGAGAATTTTATATATTAGATATATACATATATAAACAGACTTTTCCAAAAATGGTGCCAAACTTCTTAGAAAGTTATGAAACGTCGAGAAATTTTGGTCCGACCCCTAGGTCCCGCCATCCGACCGACGCCAATAGTGTAAGTGCCTTATGGCAAATACACTAATAAGCCACTATGAAGATTATTATTATATTAGTATTATATAAAAAAACACCATTACAGCATATATCTCTTCTGCATATGCGTCGATTTTCCCCAAAAACAATAGGGCCCTTCATATTTACATACCAAACATCCTCCCAAAATTTGGTTTCAATCCGCTCATCCGTTTGACCTGTATCGTGCTCACAGACTAACAGACGTATAGAGTTTTTCCAAAAATATCTTTTTTGGATTCGGGAGACCTCAAAATGAAAAGATATGTTAAAATTTTGTAAAGTTATTTTTGATCTCTACTAGTACAAATAGCATTCCCCACTTGTGGGTTGGAATGGTAAAAAAAATGGATCGCAATGCTAAAAATTGCCGACAAAATAACGTATTTTTATGGCGCGTCCATACTATGCCGATGTATGCCAATTAACAATGTTTTTGGCAAAGTAGAAAACGATGAAGACGAGTAATAGCCACGTGTCATTTGGCAAATTTATTCCAAGCAACATGCCAACCCGGAATCGATCAGAACAAACGGTGGGGATGTGCCAACTGACCTCACAACTCACTTGCTTCACTTTGAGTGCTTGGATGTACCCAAAACCTTTGTTTGTGACAATTCTCTACTGCAAACTATAGCAGAAGCGACCAGTAAATCCTTCTTAGTGAACATTGTGCGAGTAAATGCCAAAACAGATTTTGAGTTTTTAATTTTCACTTGACTATGTCAAATGGCATACAGCAGCATAGTATGAACGCGTCTTAATTACAAGCATTGTGGAATTTGAATATATTATTGTGTGAACTATAATTTAGAAGCAAACATACAAAACTCGATAAATCCATTTTTTTTAGTTTAAGAAAAATGGGTGTTAAAGTGGAGACTTTCAAGCAAAACCCGATAAATCCAAACATAAATGTTTATTTTTAAAGGAATGAATTTTTTTCTAAATTTGGTAAATTCATCTATGACCTGTATGCCACTGAATCGTAAAACAAAATTCGCTAATTATCTAGAGGATTTTCGCGATTTACCCAAAAATAGTAAAACCAGTTTTTCATGTTTGCTCCTCAATCAGTTTAGCACAGAATAAAAAATTTAATCCCTTCCTTCAACCACATAATATTCTTATCTTAATTTCCATATTCGGCAGGCAGTATCAATCCAAAATAAATACACTTTTCACTATCCGCAAACTTTAGTGAGTTACTCAAACACTATTATTCCCCTCAATGAAGCAGCAAAGCAATAAAAAGTACCCGTATCATCCATAAAAACTATGTCGCTTATATTGCATTATAAAGTATACTTTGTAAGCCTCACTCCTAAACATGTGAATTTACCAGTACTGTTCGGACACCTGTATATTTGAATTCGACGATATTGAATAATAATTTTTTTGGATATTGCATAACTGCATTTTTTGTTTAAAAATTAAAATTAACTTAAAATTTGGAATAAAATGTAATTATTATAAGACTAGCATTCAGTCAATAAAGTTCCTATTAAATTTTATATCAACAAGTACCTATAGTGTTTTCATAAATTTTGAAAGTCTAACCGATATTGCTTATATATTATAGGAGCATATTTTAATGTTTACTAAAATATTCAATCTTGATTTTGAAAAAATTCCAGTAATTTTGCGATGCTTTTTTATCTAAATTTGGTTTTCAGATCCAAGATACAAACTGACCCTATTTTATATTTAAAATAGGGTCAGTCTGAATCGACACTAGGCTCACTGTTGTCTTATAAAAAATTATTTGTTCAAACTTTTTCTACATACATCTATGCAAAATAACGTCATATTGTCCTATTGATTAGGATGTCGTGGTGTAATTTTACAAAAAAACCTTAAAAAATCTCATGCAGCTCCTTGCCGATTTACGGAGTAGAATGGAAGAAAAAACACTAACACAAGTATTATTCGAAACGCAATATAAACAACGGAATTTTATATTATCTACGGTAGAAATAATAGTTAATGTATTTAGTTTGCAATGCATTATTTTATGAGGAGCTGTACCAATGTATCAATAACGAGGCATTGGCGATTTTCAACAGTCACACGAGTCATAAAATCAATACAATCGAGATACATACTACATTTTAGCCTCCTACAAAATAGCTGATTTTCACATCGTAATAAGTGTATTTGTAATATTTTTGACAGTTCGGCCATATTGGTATTTATGTGGACAGTTCAGCGCCCACTTTGCTTCTCTGTCGTTCATATGGATTTAAATGAATACTGCCAGAGATATACCTATTGAATTAGTAGAATCGAATTACATTTGTTTTATTTTATGTACTAATGCGATAAAGATCATTTTACTATCGCTATATACCTTAGCATAAAAAGCAGCATTTTATAGAGAGTCGTGTTAAAATAAATTTGAAATACATGAAGCACAGTGGAAAAAATAGAAATAAAAATTCATATAAGAAGTTTTACAGATGCCTTTTTTTGTAGAAGAATCGTATTGGTGTTTTGGGAGAAAATTATTTTTCGTTTATTTTATCACCAATAAATAAATATTTTTTTCTGTATATTATACAACTGCATTAGAAACATAATATACTTGTTAAATTGAATTTGAATTGTTTAATATGGAAGGTATGTAATTATACTCGCAGTTAGGAATGTAATCGTTAATTAGTAAAGTTTAAAGTACACAGAAACTGTTAATTACTGAAATAATATTTAATAAGGTAATTAGTAGCCATTGGTTCTCGGAAATGTATATCAATAATTGATTTTTAATTAGGCTGGACAATATTTTGTTTAAGCTTGCTGACCAATAGCGGAGACCTCTCCGTGTGACATTAATATCCTGTGCGTTGGATATAGCGAAAAAACACCGTATTTTTGACAGAACTACTAAATCAGTTAACTAATGACTTTATAGTCAGTTAAATAAAACCATAGCAAAGAAAAACTACTAAAATTATATTTATATACGATATTATGTATCTTATAGTTTGCTTTTCCCCTCGCATTTTTATATTTAGCCCAGATATTATCTTAATTATATTTACCTCATGATGACTTCGAGAATGCTCTCCTCGAATTGATAGACAGTGATGGATATATATAATTAATTTTATAAAAAAAAAATATAAATTTTTTCAAAAGAAAACTGATTTAATGTACCTATAATGTTTGAAAAAACGTTGTTTTTTTTTGCTCGACGGGCATAAAGCGTCAACTTTCGTCCCGCTGCGCTAAACGAAGTTGCCTCTTCCTGCCCACGTCGAGCAAAAAAATAGTATACACACCACGGGAAGTAAAGAAAGAAAGCCTAAGATCACATCTTTGTTGACCTCGGCTTCGCCTCGGCCAACAATTATATGTGATCTCAGACATTTCTTACTTTACTTCCCTAGATGTGTAATATACTATTTTTTTTAATATATTGATTTTCGGCTTCTACGATATTGTAATTAGCCACGTCTGAATTGTCTAAATTACTTTTAAATAATAAAATAAATTAAAAAAACGTTGATCTTTAGTGTTGGAAATCTGTTATTAATCTGAATGCATTGCGATCTCAAAATCTAAAGCGGCGTTACTTCGCCCTACCTAATCACTATTCTTCAATCAGCGTGACTGAAATTTTCAAGTTTACGAAATCATTCGGGTCTTTGCTTAGATAATATTTTTTGAAAATACAGCCTGTTCGTAAATGTTATTTAAATTAGTTAGTCTTGCATTGTTTATACTGAACGTTCTAAACAAGTTATACCTAATTACTAAATAACATTATTTTATTTCTTTCTCAAATTGGTGATTTATACATTTGTACATTTGTAATGTTATAACATTACACACGACTTCGAATGCATTAATAAGAGACAAAATATACGAAATTACATTTTAGCGATTATTTGAACCTAGAAACTAATACTAGGTGGCAGAAAAAGTTATCACAAAAGGTTGTGACCTTGATACCAGTGACCACAAATATTCCTCCATACGAAAAGCATTATAGAATTTTAAATAATTCCTGTTCGTGAAATAATTTGATTGAAACGATATTTTTTTACATTGTGCATATATCTATTTAAAATAGTGATTTGTACAATTTCAACTTCGAAATTTAAGTCATTTGCTTTTGTGCGTGCACAATCTAACGTTCTACATGACGGAGAGTTTGACAACGACATTAGATATGAAAACTGCAATGCATCATCGCAGTCTAAGGTTTTTGGTAAATCAAAGTTTTCTCGTTTATTTTTGCTGTTTTTTAAAGTTTTTGTCTGGCATAATTTTTTAAAACTTCTTAGTGTTTTTACATTTATAATTACAAACAAACAGAAGAGAGTGTAGCGATATTATATGAAAGAAAGATCCAAAAACATAAGCTATAAGTCCTATAGGTATAGATAACTAAAACACTAAATTAAAAGTATTAATGAAATCAATGTCCACAACCATTAACAAACATCAACATTTCTTCTAATCAATATTGTGATACTGGAAATCATACCCGACAGGTTTTGATTACAATTCTTATAGCTTCAAATAGAATTTTTTAGCTCTGTAGGTACTATATAATTTTATTTAGGAAATTATAAACAAAATTTTAATTTTATTTGACACGGTTTATTACTTCGCCATCTTTATATGTAATTTAGTTTAAAGTGTGTTAAGAGAATAAGTTTCGTAAGACTAGAGTACTAGGTCTTGAAGTGAAAGTGTAAGTAAAAATTGGTTGTCTGTAAAGTCGGTTTACGGACGATAGTTTTACGTGATAACGTCATAAAGAAACATTGATGAACTCTCTGACGTCACGCGAGAAGAGAGAGAAATGCGTACAAGCCGTCGCTTGGGCCGATCGTGCCTCTCTATCGCTTATACCACGCTCTCGCTTGCACGCTCAGGCTCAGGCGGAACGTGACAATTTTTCGTGCGTGCAGCCGGTGTTTCATCAATTTATAAGACGTTATCACGTCAAAAACTTAATATTTCACTAAGGAAATAAAGTTATATGACAGAAAATTTAGGTGTAGTAAATAAAAAACTTTGAAATGAATAATATTGAAAGCGTTTTATTTTCTGGACTATTAACTTTCAATTTGGTCTAGTTTTTTCACTTCCACTTTAAAGTCTAGAGCTCCACTCATTGATTTTTTACTCTCTTAGCAAACTTTCTTTTTCAAACAGCTCACTGTTAAGTAACATTTTTATCACATATTTTGTAAACTGTCGGAATGCACATTGCCATTTATTGCTAACTTACATTTTTTACAGAAAGTTGTTATAACTGCAGCCAGGGCCGAAACTATGGAGGGGCAACATGGGCATAAGCCCAGAACCCAGACGGCAGAGAGACCCCAGAAAGGCCGTCGAAAAATCAGAAAAATTCACATTTTATTAAAGATAACTGTACGCTTTTCAACAACTTTTCGGGAATCTATCCGATAATAATAGCTCACCTCCACTCTCCCTATTACTATCTTAACAACATAGTGACTAAAAAAGAACAAGAAAAGAAAAATACACGTGAACGTAAACATTGCTCGTAGAAATCAGTGGAAACATATCTATCTAAAATGTTTTTAACTCCCTCCAAAAAAATTATTTTTGCTTGTACTATTAGTAAAAACTACAGTGTAACCACTTTATAACGTCCTTCGTTATAACGAAAAACTCCCTATAACGTTAATACCATCTTTATAGCGCAACAGCCATTCTCTATTACGAAGAAATATGTTCATATTTAGGTATCAACAAATATTTACAGACGTAAAAAGGACAATTTTGAACCATCACCAACTATTCAACAAGCATTTGATGCCGCCAAACTTATCGAAAAATTCCTATTGTTTAATGAAGATGATTCCACCACATCCCAAGACATGCATAAGATATTTAATAAAATACGAAACAAATATTGGCATAGCAAAAAACTTCAGGCAATGTTAACAGACTATATGAGTTTGGAATTGTTTCTTCCCTCCATACAACGAAAACTCTTTATAACGAAAAAAAATGCTTGGTCCCTTGAGATTCGTTATAAAGAGGTTACACTGTATTATTTTGGGGAAATAAGTGGCTTTTTTTAATTCAAAAAATTTTGTGTAGAGGAGCCTAGAAATGAGGTCTTGCCCAGGTCTCCAAAAAAGCTAGTTACGGCCATAACTGCAGCGGTTAATTGAAGCTCACCAAAAACTTTCAATTTTAATTATTATTTATAGTTTTTTTTTATGAGTTTACTTGTGTGGACGTCGATTTTGTCCACAAATTCTCTCTCAATATCAGTTTTGACGAGAATCCCATTTAAATTCGAAAATAATCGGGTACAAGCTGACAGTAGGTATACTAATGTCATTGTCAAACTCTTTGTTATATATATAGAACATTAGATTGTATTAAAAAAAAATTACTGGTGTACATAAAACAGACCACCTTTTAACTAAATTTTTACCAAAAGGCGTAGAAAAATGTTGTTTCGACACGACATATTTAAATCGATCAATTATTTTTCGAAAAGGTTCTATTTAAAATTCTTCTATGATTTTCTAATGAAAGATCTGTGATCACAATCTAGGGTCATTGTCATCATGACAATATTTTCTGCAACCGAGCATGCGTGTCATTAAAATCGGTTCAACCGTTTTCTAGTAACATTGATACAAATAAATATCATACAAAATACTAAAGAAAATGCAATAAAGTGTTGTTACAGACAAAGGTCCTATTACGATTCCATTATTTACCTGTGTCTAAGCAAATGCCCATATTCGGTGACGGTGCAGCTGTTTATGGCCGAAACCGTACCACCGGGTCGAGGTGCGGCAACGTGCACGTCGTTCTGTGGACGCGATGATGACCGCGCCGAAACGTCGACATCGATAGCCTCCTCTGGCTGTACTGGCCATGCACCAGGGGGCACACCTTTTCGACAAACCGCCACCGCCTAACTATCTTTTTTTTAGTCACGCCTTTCTATCGCTCCGTAAACCGTTCCACAATCAGCACAAGTCACGTAAACTGTTTCCTCTGCGCGTCATATTGCAAGAAATAAAAACAAAAAGCACTAAGATTAGCTTAGATTTATTAGCTTCTCTCAAATTGTGACAATTGCAAATGAGAATTGTCAATTCACTTTACAACAAATGTAGGCAGAGTGTTTATTACAATAATCACAAAGGAATGTCAACAATTAACGGAGAGAAAGCAAGAAAGCGACGGCAACAACAACAAGAAAGTGTCCGTCGATGTCGGTCACTCGCGTCGGTCGGTTAAACTGACGAAATGAACTGAGTGGAAACATGCACACCCTAATGCTTTATATTATTGAGTTTGCCGTGAAAACGGACATGTCCATTGAATAATTGATGAGTCCTTACCCTCCTTTCCCTCAGTGTCGCCATCTGTATTATATTTTATATAATATATACGTATAACTTATACATATTGATACACAATGTGTGGATATGTAACGAATAATATACAAGGTGTTGAAAGTCTTGAATTAAAAAAATTCCAGCCAATTGGGCGACGGGACCATTCCAACTTCAAAAATGTTGACAGTTGATTATAATAAAAAAAATAAAATTTCTGATATCCCGTGAGGTGACACGGGTAATGGCTAGTATTCAATATGATATTAACTATTCGTTGCCATGGTTACCTACATAGTATGTTCCACGTCATGTAAAAATTAATCAAAGCATGCCTAACTAGTTTATTTCTGACAGATCCATAAAACAAAAGAGCGGATGATTTTTTTTTATTTTCAAAATATTTCTGAAACTATAAAGTTTAGAAAAAAAAATTTAACAAAACTTTCTTGAAAAAATAAATAGAATAATAAGCCGTTAGGAAAAGTATACCATTATTACCTATATAAAAAATACCGTTTTAGCATATATTCCTTCTGCGCATGCGCCGATTTTCCCCAATAACAATAGGGCTCTTCATATTTGCATACCAAACATCCTTCCAAAATTTGGTTTCAATCCGCTCATCCGTTTGACCTGTATCGTGTTCACAGACTAACAGACGCACAGAGTTTTTCCAAAAATATGTTTTTTTGGATTCGGAAGACCTCAAAACGGATAGATATTGTAAAATTTTTGAAAAGTGATTTTCGACCTAAACTAGTACCATTCCCCACTTGTGGGTTGGAATGGTAAAAATACAGCCAATTGGGCGACGGAACCATTCCAACTTCAAAAATATTGACATTTGATATATAGGTACAGAATGATCCATTTTAATCTTACCAGGCAGATATTTAAAAACAGTGGGGTTAAAAAAAAGTTTCCAACAAAAGTTGTACGATTGTTAGGGGGACATCGTTCGGGGGCACAATCATCCCTATTACCCCCAAACCTCGGGGGTTGAGGGTAAGTCAATTTTTTTAAATAGCAACCCCCATTTTTTATTACGTCTTTTGATTGAGTTGTTAAAAAAATACAACTTTTGTTGGAAACTTTTTTTTCGAAAATGCAAATCTTTCAAGTTACCTAGCTGTCAAAATCCAATTTTTCAAAATTCAATGGGAAAGTAAAAAATTACAGGTGAAAAATAATTTTTCTTGAGTATTTCATAGACAGGACGGGATTTTCGAGATTTGACAGTTGTCAATAATATATCTATTAATATTTCTGAATCATCTGGGTCAGCACATCGTCGACGTCTTCTTTGCCGGTGGACAAATCCACCTCGAGCCCGATCCAGTAAGGCAAGAATGGTATTATGACAGTAAATCTACTAATTCAACAAAAATCTAGTAAGTAAGTGTCAACTGTCACTTGCTGTGAAAAGTGCAAAGTCTCGTTTGTAACAACTCCAGAACCAGTCGAGTATTTCCGCAAGAGTTTATTCTCGCTGTCAACAATTCTGTCAAATCTTGAAAATCCCAAGCCTGTCCGTGAAATACTCAAGAAAAATTATTTTCACCTGTAATTTTCTCAATTACCTTTCCATTGAACTTTGAAAAATTTAATTTTGACAGCTCGGTAACTTGACAGATTTGCATTTTCGAAAAAAAAAAATTACAACGAAAGTTGTATTTTTTTGCCAACTCAATCGAAATACGTCATAAAAAAGCGGGGCTGCTATTTAAAAAATTCGACTTACCCTCACCCTTCAAGGAGGGTTGGGGCTAACGATGTCCTTGTCCCCCTAACAACTTTTGTTGGAAACACAGCATCATTAAAACTATTTTTTAGTCTATGACTTTGTCTTCTAGAGGGCGCCGTATTTAATTAATTTCGACGTCACATACTCTATAACTAGCGGACGATCAAAACTCTTCCAACGATACCTCATTTGTCAAATTATGATACGCAGTTTAGAAGTTGTGAGGGAACAGATGAACATACCTACATACCGGTCAAACTTATAACCCTCCTTTTGCTTCGCCGTAGTCGGGTAAAAAATAATAATATTATTACTTAACTATTCACACAGGATGACGGAAATTAATGTACAATTTGTATATTATTAGCTACGATACAAAATACAGTGCTTACGCATTCCGTGTTACGGTTCAGGTACACAATGTGTCCGTGGACAATGCATTTTATGCTTTTGTCAGACTTTGACTATAACATATCTCCGCGAGGGAACAATAGTTTCAGGAATTGTTCGCTGTTTATTGGAATTACCAGAATAAATAAATAAATTAGCATTATAACACCACAACAGCCGCTGTACAAATAGAGGTGCTGTAAGATTATTCATTATTCAGATTTGTGAAGGTTTTCATTGTAATAATAATAATTCATGCAAAATTCAATTTATTTGTTTTGATTAATATTAAAAATTAATATTTCGCGAGAAAATTTTAACGAGTAGCAATACCGTTGTTTATATGGCTTCAAGAATTTGTAAAAATAATAATTTTAAATTGTGGCTTAAAAATGTTTTATGTTCATGAATGATCGGCCATTGGTCTATTTTTGCTGCAACTAAAAAATACAACCCAATTGCATTTCCTAGACTTTTCATGTAAGACCGTCGTCTAAGGCCCAGGCCTAAAAGCAATTAAGATTTTAAATTTATCATTAATTAATTACTATTAATTGTCTGATTTGTGGATTGAAAACAATAAGTTTCATTTTATGCAGAAGGACCCAGTCTAAAAGAGTAGGCCTCCTGCTTCGTTTATCAAAAAAAAAATTGGTTGTCTGTAAAGTCGGTTTACGGACGATAGTTTTACGTGATAACGTATTCCGTAATACATAACCTAAATTTATATAATAATTATAATAATTCGAATCTATGATATTGCATCTTTCGCTTCAAATTTAGGTAAATTTTATTAAGTAGAATAATAAAACACTATAAAAAGTACACTATTATTATATAAAAAACAACTATGGCATGTATCTCTTTTGCGCATGCGCCGATTTTCCCCAAAAAATTTACAAAAATTTCTAGTAAAAATAGATAGAGTAAAAACCGTTTAAAAAACTATATTATTATTATATAAAACATCATTATAAGAGATATATTCTTTTACGCATGCGCCGATGTTCCCCAAAAACAATAGGCCACTTCATATTTGCATATCAAACATCCTCCCAAAATTTGGTTTCAATCCGCTTATCCTTTGTGTCGGAATGATAAGAAATGTCAAAAGTGACGTTTGCAACTGTCAAAGTATTATGTTCTAATAATAATTAGTTATTCCAATAGTTAACTTAGAAGGCGTTGCATTTCACAAAATACTAATGTCAAAAAATTGAATTAAACATTAGAAATGCAGGCGTTTTCATGTTAAGACAAGACATACGTTATTTTCTAATTTCCATGTACGGCAAACAAAGACGACCGACCGCGTCGCGCCATGCATTAGACAACATTGCATTTATACAACTATTTTTTTATATAAATTTGTATAAAAAAACTGTTTAGGCAAATTCTGTTATACGAAATCTATGTAAAATGTTCTCCTCTTTCGTTTAAGACTGGTTTCAAACCGATCTGATTTAAATTGAGCGAGAAATTAGCAAAAAGCACGCACATGGTCAGGCGGAACGTTACGCGTTAGGAACGTTACGCGTTAGGAACGTTACGACCGTTAGGAACGTTACACTTTTTCGTGCATGCAGCCGGTGTTTTATCAATTTATAAGATTGGTGATTCATCAATTTATAAGACGTTATCACGTCAAAAATCATAAATTTGACTTTCGTTGATTAAAGAAACTGTATCGTTCACACTGAATCAATAGAAATGTGTGACGTATAAGTTTCATTGAAGTTTTTTTTTATTCTACGTTGTAATGAAATAAGCCTTATTTCACATGCGCGTACGTCATCTGTCTACAACGAACAGCCAATAGAAATGTATTTGTCGGTAGTGTTATACACGGGGCTACTTTTTCTAATACTATTTGTTATGCAGTCGTATATAGAATGTTTTCTATGAAAAGAATTACTACAAAGATTTGTTTATTAATGAGGCGCCGTCCCACTTAATTAAAATTCACGGTTCAGATACAAATCAGTCGTTCTTATTTAACTTATTTAACAACTGCGGTAGACATTATCAAAGGCGATGTGGTAGCGGGCGAAGTTTCCTTCTAGGCTGCTCGTAGATAAGTGTGTCGACAAGTGTGGTACTTCCGTCTTTTATAACCAATGTACTCGTGTTCTCTACTCGGTCGTAGTATGCTCTTCTGTGATTGGTCGTTCCATTCAGTGGGTTGGTATTGCGCAGTGCCTTTGATAATGTCTACCGCAGTTGTAGACGAAACGTCAGGTAGTAATACCAATGGACCACGGCATGCAAGCCCGGAAACCAAGAAGATTTGGATCAACACCGGCCGTGAAAGCCTACACGTCTATTGTGACGTATTCTGATTTCAACAGTCCAGGCAAAAGTGGTGTTACGTAAAACATGAAACCAATAAACGACGTGTGAACTAACCTTCGTTTGTTCGCTTTGGACTAGGGATTCATCAAGTCAAGTAGCTTGACTTGAAAATCAAGCTTTTTAAGAATTCACTACTTGACTTGACTTAATTTTAAGCTACTTGATATTACTTGATTATGAACTGATTAAGTACCTACGAAAACGCGCGAATCATTTCCGTAAACTTTTGTGCACATTTCTGAAAACAAAATGCGGAATTTTCGGAGCTTGAAAATTGGTTTCATTATTTTATTTAGAAAAATATATTACCTACGTTAATATGCCTTACAATCTATGCTATTTATGTAAAAAAAATGTTTTCACACGATATTCATTCAAAACTTATAAAAAAATATGTATTTATAAATTTTGAATGAATATCGTATGAAAACATTTTTTTACATAAATAGCATAGACATTGTTTGTGTTAGGGATAGTCAGAATTTTTAAAAAAATCGATTTATTTTTTTTACATTTTCTTATAGTATGATGTTTTGAAAATATTCCCTGAAATATTCAAGTGAATTGAATAAATAGTTTTCGAGATAATTAATATATGGTCCAGGATTAGATGACTCGGTGTAGGTAAGACGAACTATGTTTTCGAAGTCGGTGACCACTGAAATTCAAGAACCACTCGATGGATTTAAATGAAATTTTTACAGCTTATTGAAAGCATAAAAAAGTAGGACTTGATCGAAGGATTTTTATTTTTGTTGAAAACTTCGACTTTGTACTTGTTTCTTTCCTTAAAAATTCGGTTATAAGCTTTTAGAAGCCGCTATTTTATTATTTAAAAAAAACTTCGTTTATTTAAATTTACTATTAAACTAAAGATTTTTCTTTGTTTTATTGATTTTGGATGAACCAGCACAAAGTTATGATGATCATCGCAAAACATTACCTACTTGTGAGAGGGGTTCAACAAAAATGGCTATAATTTCGCCCAAATGTTATTATTTTTTTTTTTTTTGAAAATTTAGTGAAGTCAAGTTGAAATAGGTACCTGCTGTTAGTTTTATAAAATAAATTAAATGTTGCCAAACAAAATTTATCAAAAATGTTTTTATACTTCTGAGTACCCCTGACCCCTTAGACAATATAAATAATTCGTTCTCCGCCCAAAAGGCTTCTGATTTTCAGAAAAAAAAAAACAAAATTTAAAAAAGATCATCAAAATCGGAGCTGTTCTTGTGGACTATTGCCTGTTTTATGTATTCTTTGACGCGACTACTAGTATTATAATAAAATTTATATGTTCGTCGTAGGAAAATGTACTAGAAAATCGTCAACGTTAAAGTATATGACGTAATATTATTAGATTATAAGTAAATAACTTAATCTTGCGACAATTAACATAGCCGCGATTATTTCTTATGCTGATGGAATGTAAATATTATTCTAGGTTGAGCATTAGATCTCTGATAATGCTATTAAAAAATGTAGAGCACGTTATATAAAATATAAAATTAAAAAATATTATAGAGCACTTAAGATACATTCAGTTACCTCAAAAAAGAATATTTATCTTTTACAGCAATAACATTGGTAATTTTAAGCAGTTAAGAAAAGAATTCTTTCTGTTTGAAATATGCGCATTGCATGGCTTTGTAAAATGTAAAGCAATTTAATATATTTAGGAAACAGTCAAATGCCAAGTAATAGATGCTTAAACTCTTATCGGCTGAGCGAGTGACCACTGACCAGCATTGCGTGCACGCTTTTGTTTGGCAAGTTTTACAAAAGGAGACATGCAAACGAAAGATTTCTTTATCTTCTCTACTTCAAATCGTAACTCATATACATAACTAATCACAAGTTATCTATAATTTAATATCAGTTGAGGTGTGCAAATAATTCAAAAATTAAAAGCCACGAACTTTACAAAAATATTACATATATTTGTAGTACAATTTCTTAATTTTTTTTCGGCCATTTTAATCTCATAAAATTTATTGTAAGATTGGGTCTCTTGATGCACTAACCCCAAAACTAATCGAGCAAAATAAGTGAAATTAAAGAAAAATGCTTCTGTTAGAGGTAGTTTTGTTCCAGAAATATGTATTGAAGAATATTTAATTTGGTTGAAGAATAATTGAAATACTAAGCTTTATCAGAGTATCGCTTGTGGCCGACGTTTCGAAAATTATATTTTCATCCTCAAGGCCTCAAGACTGTAAATATAATTTTCGAAACGTCAACCACAAGCGATACTCTGATAAAGCTTATTATTTCAATTGTTCCTCAACCAAATTAAATCTCCTTCATTTTTGAAGGAGATTTAATTTAAATGAATTAAACTCTATGATAGTTTATAACAGTCACGCCTCACGATTTTATAATTATGAACCTATTTTAGTACATTTCAATAAAATTTCGTCTTTTTAATGAGTTTAAGTATCCAATTTATTTTAAATTGTTTGGTCATGATATTGCATGAAACAAGGCTGGCAAAACGACATGAGACACGTTCTTCCACCATCAGCACCGGGACTTCCACCACATATTCTTATATTCTTTCGCATTATTGTCTTGTCATCGGAACTACAAAAAGATTGCAAATGGAAAAGAGTAAAAAAAATGTTACAAATATTTCGGCCTTACAAAGTCAGACAAATAATAATAACAATAATAAAAATAACGATATCAAATTTATTACTGCAAATGAAACTATAACAAAAAAAATTGGTTGTCTGTAAAGTCGGTTTACGGACGATAGTTTTACGTGATAACGTATTCTGTAATACATAACCTAAAGGGTATAGCCGGATAGATATGGCGAGTTGGCCCCCAAATGGCAACCTATATCGAAACTTATCTTTTAATATCTACTTGATGTACGAACTCTTTTTATATATGTGTTACCCCCGCACTCCCCTTTGACCTTGAGATATAGAGCAAAAACCAGCCCACCTACGACTATCGTTCAAAGAGACATATCTCGAAAACTAATTGAGCTAAAGAGGTAAAACCAACGCGAGCATTTAGGTAACCTTTAAGAGCACATTTTATATTTTTTTTGAATTTTTGCGAATAATTACACACAATATTAAAAAATAAATAAAAATATAATTTTCAATTTTTCAGTGTTCTCTGTGACTTACAATCACTGAAATAATATATATTGTGGCACTTGATATGCACTACTACACATACAAATTGCGTTAGAAAAAAGTTGGTGCAACACTTCGAAAAAAAATTTTTTTGACGCGCATCACATCATATAAGGATACAAACTTGACATAGTACACACATATATAAATATTTTAATAATTAAAATTATTTTTAGAATGGATTGAATGAAAATATAAACAATTTTCAGGAAAATATTGATTTCATACGGCGCGGTGCCGGGAATTATACGAGCGACAGCGAGTTCGTACTTGTTATTGCACTGCTTGTTATTTACGTGCTTAAGAGTTAAGACTGTTTATGTGTTTACACCACCACGTCATAATTTCATTAAATTAATTAAACAAATTAGCGTCTTTGTCAGTTTTGATAACTTTTTTATAACCAGTAACCTTACGAAGAGCCTTATTTTTTACACATATTATCTGACATTATTATAGATAACAAAATAAAATAATAGCTACAAATAATAAATAATAGCTACTTCCGACAGAAAATGATGCCATGGTGGTGTAAATAAATAAAGTCTTAACTCTTAAGTACGTTAAGTTCGAACTCGATGTCGCTCGTATAATTCCCGGCACCGCGCCGTATGAAATCAATATTTTCCTGAAAATTGTTTATATTTTCATTCAATCGATACTAACAATAATTTTAATTAATAAAATATTTATATATGTGTGTACTATGTCAAGTTTGTATCCTTATATGATGTGATGCGCGTCAAAAAAATTTTTTTTCGAAGTGTTGCACCAACTTTTTTCTAACGCAATTTGTATGTGTAGTAGTGCATATCAAGTGCCACAATATATATTATTTCAGTGATTGTAAGTCACAGAGAACACTGAAAAATTGAAAATTATATTTTTATTTATTTTTTAATATTGTGTGTAATTATTCGCAAAAATTCAAAAAAAATATAAAATGTGCTCTTAAAGGTTACCTAAATGCTCGCGTTGGTTTTACCTCTTTAGCTCAATTAGTTTTCGAGATATGTCTCTTTGAACGATAGTCGTAGGTAGGCTGGTTTTTGCTCTATAACTCAATGTCAAAGGGGAGTGCGGGGGTAACACATATATAAAAAGAGTTCGTACATCAAGTAGATATTAAAACATAAGTTTCGATATAGGTTGCCATTTGGGGGCCAACTCGCCATATCTATCCGGCTATACCCTTTATATAATAATTATAATAATTCGAATCTATGATATTGCATCTTTCGCTTCAAATTTAGGTAAATTTTATTAAGTAGAATAATAAAACACTATAAAAAGTATACTATTATTATATAAAAAACAACTATGGCATGTATCTCTTTTGCGCATGCGCCGATTTTCCCTAAAAAATTTACAAAAATTTCTAGTAAAAATAGATAGAGTAAAAACCGTTTTAAAAACTATATTATTATTATATAAAACACCATTATAAGAGATATATTCTTTTACGCATGCGCCGATGTTCCCCAAAAACAATAGGCCACTTCATATTTGCATATCAAACATCCTCCCAAAATTTGGCTTCAATCCGCTTATCCTTGGTGTCGGAATGATAAGAAATGTCAAAAGTGACGTTTGCAACTGTCAAAGTATTATGTTCTAATAATAATTAGTTATTCCAATACTTAACTTAGAAGGCGTTGCATTTCACAAAATACTAATGTCAAAAAATTGAATTAAACATTAGAAATGCAGCCGTTTTCACGTTAAGACAAGACATACGTTATTTTCTAATTTCCATGTACGGCAAACAAAGACGACCGACCGCGTCGCGTCATGCATTAGACAACATTGCATTTATACAGCTATTTTTCTATATAAATTTGTATAAAAAAACTGTTTAGGCAAATTCTGTTATACGAAATCTATGTAAAATGTTCTCCTCTTTCGTTTAAGACTGGTTTCAAACCGATCTGATTTAAATCGAGCGAGAAATTAGCAAAAAGCACGCACAGGGTCAGGCGGAACGTTACGCGTTAGGAACGTTAGGAACGTTAGGAACGTTACGCGTTACGCGTTACGAACGTTACACTTTTTCGAACATGCAGCCGGTGTTTTATCAATTTATAAGATTGGTGATTCATCAATTTATAAAACGTTATCACGTCAATAAAAACTTGAATTTATGAAAGATGGATACAAATCGCTTTTTATCGCATATACAATATATATTTTTATGTATGAACACAAACATATGATGAAAATGACTGTCCCGTCGACGCAATGAACACATGTCATTGTTTATGGTGTAGTGTTACCGTGGTAACATCGTACGTTGTACTTGTATGTGTTAACTTGTAATAGTTTTCCTCGCGTTATTAATGCAGTTCAATTCAGTGTAGGATTAAACCAATAGAAAAGCATCTATGTGACATCATTACACTGATAATGCTTAGCGAATGGTCTATTTCTACACTGGATTACACTAGTCTGGTAGCTCGAAAGTGTATTATGATACCGTGGTAGGGAATACCCACAGAAATAACGCGACAATATTGTTGATTCCACATGTCCCTTAACTAATTTAGAATACGCATAAATACGGGGCATATGTCTCTTTTAGAGGTTCGCGCCATAGTAATTCCTAACTGACCACCTAAACACCGTTGTTAGAATAAAATATTTCTTACAAAAAAGCTTAAAATGGATATATTAAACAAGCATATACATTATACCTACATATAATTTATATATATAATTTGATATAAATATTACATTAACATAATCTACATATTTTTATACTAATATCACAATAATCTAAATATATAAAAGGAAAACGTGACTGACTGATCTATCAACGCACAGTTCAAACCACTAGACGAATTGGGCTGAAATTTGGGACACAGATAATTATTATGACATTGGCATCCGCTAAAAACAGATTTTTGAAAATTCAACCCCCAAAAGGGTGTAGGTAATGGGGAAAATCATATAAGATGTATGTATCAATTCGAAAATGCGCAGAATTACTCCTGTCAACAAATGAATAAACACGCGTTTCGTGCTTTTTCAAAAAAAAAACAATCCATTCAGAGGGTGAAAAGAGGTAAATAGTCTAAAAATCGGGACGTTGATCACGTAAATGTCATCAATTTTGAAATGTATTACACTTAAAGAGACGCACAGAGTTTTTACAAAAATATGTTTTCTGGATTCGGGGGACCTCAAAACGAAAAGATATTTTAAAATTTTTAAAAGTGATTTTTGACCTAAACTAGTACTATTCCCCACTAATTGTGGGTTGGAATGGTAAAACAGCCTAACCTATATCTCGTTAACACGTGTGTTTTAATATATTCTCACAAATGAGTATACTTATATGTAAATATTTATGTTTGGTAAATTATTGATAAAAAAATAAGTCGTTAACCCTGACACATTTATTTAAAATTCATAAATAATACTAGTTCAATCCCAATTACTCTTTACAAACAAAATTCAAGCTCTTTGTTTTATGTATTCGTAGTGTTTAAAGTAATGTTTCTCTATCGTCTCTTTATGCTCAAGATCATAATTCTAAAGAAGTTTAATTTCCCCCGGAAACTTATGTGGGTGAGGCTGACACCATTTTTTATATTTTCAATGCTTTTTTGTTTAAGTACCAAATTGAAACCGCATTTTGTGCAAAATTGAAAATAACAATAAACAAAGAATATAAAAGGATTCTTTTAATAAAATGTTACACGATTTTGTAACTGACTTGGATGAAAAAAAATAATTTCGCACTGTCAATCAAGACTGTCTATCATTTAAAATTTACAATCAATCAGCCAATCAATCAAAAATATATTTAAAGGGAATGCTCAATTATTTTTTACGGTTCATTAAAATAATTATAAATCGTTTTTTATTATCGTGACTTTTTCAATTAAAGGCAGTATTTAGACAAATTAATTATTCCTTTTCAGAACATTGAATACATATTTCATTTCATTAAACCAGGAAATCGTTAACAAAGTTTTCAATTTCTAAGAAAACCTGTTCTACAAAATCATTGTACTCAGTATATTGTACAACACATTTGGTTGATTGTTAAATAAATGCTTCAAGAATATATTATTACATAATGCATTATTTGACATAGTCCATTCAGAACAATAAGTAAGTTCAACTGCAATCATCCATAGTTCAACAAACTGGAAGGCGGGCTCCCTAAAAGGGAGGCACAGAACAATCACAAACTCATTCTTGTCACCAAAAATTATCTATATTTATTTATTTATAGCGTTTTATTTCTAAAGTGAAACGCCTTTGCTCGCGGTAGAGTGAATTGGATTCATGTGGCTAACGAAAATTACAAAATATTATACAACCATTAATTCTTCTGCGTTATATGGAGGTATGCTTTTGACGCGACTAGATCTTAACAACGTTTATCTCTAAAATCAGTATTCGATGTAAATATTATAAAAGTGTTATAGTTGCGTTAATGAATACATAAAACAGGCAATACTTCGATCTTCACGTTCTAATAATCTAATATTGTCTATCTCTGTCATGCTATATTTATTAAAAAAAAATTTCAAATTGTGAATGTCATAAGCTCAAAGTTGATAGAAAAAATTAGAAAGCATAGAATTTTAGGAAAAAATTGAATTTTACAATAAATGCTCTCATTGAAAATTTTATTGTCTTTTAAATCGATCCTTAAAAATTTTTATACAGTTAATTGAAAAAAAGGTACAAAACTTTAAAGTTAAAAAAAAATTGGTTGTCTGTAAAGTCGGTTTACGGACGATAGTTTTACGTGATAACGTATTCCGTAATACATAACCTAAACCTCCCAAAATTTGGTTTCAATCCGCTTATCCTTGGTGTCGGAATGATAAGAAATGTCAAAAGTGACGTTTGCAACTTACAAAGTATTATGTTCTAATAATAATTAGTTATTCCAATAGTTAACTTAGAAGGCTTTGCAAATCACAAAATACTAATGTCAAAAAATAAACATTAGAAATGCAGCCGTTTTCATGTTAAGACAAGACATACGTTATTTTCTAATTTCCATGTACGGCAAACAAAGACGACCGACCGCGTCGCGCGCGCGCCATGCAATAGACAACAATGCATTTATACAGCTATTTTTCTATATAAATTTGTATAAAATATTTTTCTATATAAATTTGTATAAAAAAACTGTTTAGGCAAATTCTGTTATACGAAATCTATGTAAAATGTTCTCCTCTTTCGTTTAAGACTGGTTTCAAACCGATCTGATTTAAATTGAGCGAGAAATTAGCAAAAAGCGTCAGGCGGAACGTTACGCGTTATGCGTTATGCGTTATGCGTTACGCGTTACGAACGTTAGGAACGTTAGGAACGTTACGTTACACTTTTTCGTACATGCAGCCGGTGTTTTATCAATTTATAATATTGGTGATTCATCAATTTATAAGACGTTATCACGTCAAAAAAAATAATTTTTCTTTTCAAAAATAAATTACTATTTATTTTTGACTTCCATACTTCTAAAGACAGTTTTATATCAATTCAAATTTTTGAGAACATGGCAAAAAGATGAAAAAATGACACGGTCTGAAGAGGTCTTTTTCATGTCGTTGTGATTTTTGGTGTCCCCTGAAACGTAATGTAATAAGCAGCTGCTTACTTTGCTTATAGGTTAATCCGGCACTGGCCTCCCCGGAAGAAAATCTAATATCCGACTCCGTTAAGAGTATTCGTCCCTGCAAATACCCCCTGCACCCTTCATCTCAAATCTTTTCCCCTCGCCTAAAAACGGTTCGCGCTCTCTCGACGCTATTTTTAAAGCTAGAGGGTTCTGGTAAACGCCTAATGAAAGACAAAGAATCAGACTACAGATCCTTCAGGCGAATTTTTTGAAAAAAAATTCCTGAAAAAACTTACAACCTTTTAAAAAAAATAATAAGTTACGTAATATTTCACACGTAGGCGAAACTGTTTTTCAAAAAATCGCCTAAAGGATCTGTAGTCTGATTCTTTGTCTTTCATTTGGCGTTTACCAGAACCCTCTAGCTTTAAAAATAGCGTCGGGAGAGCGCGAACCGTTTTTAGGCGAGGGGAAAAGATTTGAGATGAAGGGTGCAGGGGGTATTTGCAGGGACGAATACTCTTAAGTTCTGTCTTGCGTCCTATGCTATAAGTATACAAAGTTTCAACTGCCTAAGTCAACGGGGGCTTCTGGAGAGTCTGGAAAAACATACATAATTACATTAGGATATAATAATATGTAGAAGATTATTGTTTGTGTCGTGAATTTGAATACATTTTTGTAGTACCTAACGTTTTATTCGCCTTACAAAATTTTGAATTGTTTCTTTATTCATATAACGTGAGTCGTTTACGTAAAGAGTGACCGCTTAAATAGAGACGACTATACAAAGTTACAGTTACTTAACGTTGGCTTTTTACTCGAAACGGACTGTAAACATTTAACTTATAAACTTGATACTCGTAGTATATATTACATATTTTATTAAACGGTTCATTATAACAGATGACCTGAAATGGTTAAACGAGTGTCATTGTACTAACATAAATTGAAAAGTAGAAATAATAGAGCTTCGTGTCATGTAGCGTGCTTGTAACCTCTCATTACCCCCATGGAAAATTTAAACTGATATAATGTTATATATTTGACAAAAAAAGCAACTATCAATTTTAAAGTGGCTAACCAAAATATAATACATATGCATTAAATTGTGCTGCTGTATTTATTTCTTAGCTAAATACAAGCAATTTCTTCGATTCGCTTTTATTTTATCTGTATACAGGTGACAAACAGTCGCACAGATTTTTTACAAAAATATGTTTTTAGGTTTCGGGGGACCTTGAAACGAAATATTGTAAAATTTTGAAATGTGTTTTTGACATGATAACGTCTTATAAATTGATGAAACACCAGCTGCACCTGCACGCACGAAAAAGTGAAACGTTCCTAACGTTCCGCCTGACCCTGTGCGTGCAAGCGAGAGCGCAGTATGCTTCGGCCCAAGTTTGACAGCTACTAAAATTTAGGTTATGTATTTCGGAATACGTTATCACGTAAAACTATCGTCCGTAAACCGACTTTACAGACAACCAATTTTTTTTGACATAAATAATTAGTACCCACTTGGGGTAAAGTGTCGTTCGATTATTGTTCAAGCAAAGGAAAATGATTTTTTTAATGAGATCATTTTTTATATTAATTTTAGGCCATTTTGAGCCCTTTACTATATCTTATACGCCTTTAATTGTTATACATTTTTGAAAATTTATTGAAACTAAAAAACGAGTGTTTTCAGAAATGAATAAGTACCTACGCTTTAACATTTATTTTATTTTATAGGGGGCCCGGTAATTGCTCGTATTCCTCTTAATGACACTTCTGTGAAGAATTTTTATTTTATTTTTTTTTATTTATTGTAAGTTTTAACACACAACACAAAATCTAACAGTAAATTTCGTGGTTTTTAGCTTTAGGAAGGTTGGCCAATTAGTAAACTATCAGATCATAGAAAAATTCAGGCCAAAAAGTGAGAATATATTTTTTTTTAATTTTTAAATTCGGATTTTTGTAAAAAGAAAACCGAAGTAGATTTTCTCGAAAATGACGCATTTCCGACTCCCA
Organism: Xanthostigma xanthostigma; assembly: GCA_963575645.1. Taxonomy (NCBI): domain Eukaryota; kingdom Metazoa; phylum Arthropoda; class Insecta; order Raphidioptera; family Raphidiidae; genus Xanthostigma; species Xanthostigma xanthostigma. The sequence continues at coordinate 24,948,183 of OY754468.1, forward strand.
AGTGATAAAGGTTAAATCATTCCAAATTAGTCATATAGTTTGTTGTCCCGAAAGGAATATGAACGATTATTACCGGTCACTTTGTATACATTTTTTCGTAAAATTTATAAATAGTAATTTTTTATTAATTATTAGTCTTGAAATTGTCATTTTTCAATTAAAACTCTTCAACAAAATAACTATTTAAACATGTAAGATAGCATAATTAAGATCAGTGGAAAAGCCACGCTTTTCTTGTGAAACAAAATCGGATAAGAAAGAAAACGTTGGGAACCATTGGTCTATGCAATAAAAATCAATATCCATAATTAATTAAACAAATATGTAAAGACTACTTAACACCGAAAAGTTTTGCATAACGTCAATAAAACTTGAATCAAAAAAACAACAAAACAAGTTCTTCGTAATTGTCTCCTTTTCCACGACTTGCATTAAAGTTTTCTTTTGTAACAATGTGTTACAAAAGAATGACTCATCTACAAAATAAGCAGTTATAAAACTGTCCTAGTTTTGGATCATAAATAATTATCTTCGAATATTCAATGTGTTACTTAGGTTGAATTATAAGAGGCGGTACTATTCACATTATACATACTATGTTTGGATATATGAAGCATAGAGGTTTAATTAAGTTCCAGAGTTTATGCAAAGTTTTGCTCAAGAGAATTCAAAAAGAAAAAAAACCCAACTGAATGAATATAATACTAGCAAAAATGAAAAAAATTAGTTGGAAAAAATTATTAACACCTTCTTCATATGTGGTTTCATGTTATAGTAATAGTAATTATTATGATTTATTTATTCCACAATTAATATTATATAATAACCATAAGAATTTTTCTACCAAACTTGGCGGGGCCAGCGCTACGGTAAAAGAATTCATAATTTGGCGGTACATATTTGAAAATTGTTGTAAATCTGTTGATTGTGCTATTAATGGAAAAATTAACACAAAAGAATATGAACATTAGGTATAGATGAAAAGATCTACAAAACTGATAATACTGGCAATAAGATCTACTTGAGGACATTGCATAGCTTCACCAGATTTTTATTTTTGTAAACATATTTAAACCCTACCGTCTTAACCCTGGTTCGATTCCAATCGCTATCGGTATATTTTATGTTTTTTTTTTTTTAATTTTATTTCTTTTATCTTACAGTCAACTATGTATTACTTTATTCTGCCTAATACGTAACTAATATTATTAAAATGATGTGGAAGTTTATTGACTAATTTTCTTCCCTTTAGTCAATATCCTTTTAACGCAGCTGGTATATTTCTTTTTTACATTTATAATAATAATAAAGATGTAACTATAATGAATTTGGCGGCACTATCAGGATAACGAATAAATCCTTATAATACAGAAAATCTATTATTAAAAGAAGAATCTAGAATTATATTCCAAACGCGACTAGCAACCGCAAGAATTGAATACCAAAACCTTTCAGTTTCAGGAATGAACTTACCGTTGGATTTTTTATTCACAGAAAACTACGGACTGATAGAAGACTTGATAGAAGAAGCTGGAGAAAACCTCTCCCTGCATTAGAAACATCGAGACTTAACTTACGAAACACGACCTTAACTTTTTTCCCTCCAAAAAAGCGTCCCAAAAACATTCATATGGAAATAGATCAAAAATAGTTTGTTTATAAAGAAACTGATGAGATTTTGTAAAAGATTTTTTGAACAACTGTATTATTATACTTATGTAGAATTATAAGGTCGTACTATAGTAACATATCAACGTAACTTTAAATTTGCTGAAACGTAAAAATGATCTAATAAAATTAATTATGCAATAAAAACAACTGTTCTACATCATAATTCCATTTTAAATATTTACGTCATTCTTGATGAAATTTAAGTGGGCAATTAAACATCAATAATAGATGACCACTGGGGTTTTTAGACTGTAATGGGCTTGACTCCTAATATAAAAGAACAGTACTATGTTTGAATTTTCTTACCTTGCGTGGCCCGATAAAATGTTTTTTACGAGTTTTTCCAGTGATTTGATTGTTTGAATTATTAAAATGTCATTCTTAAATAAATCATCACCAATACAGGATCTCCGCTTGCAATTTTTAATAAACTTTTCAGAATTTCTGGCTATTTTTCATGACATCTAGACGAGAAAATGCGTTTCCAGAATTTTTGTTTGTTTATTTTAATCAGTATCCAACATCACTCAAGAATGGTTGGACCGATTTTAAGACAACTCGTACCCAAACTTGAAATTGTTAAGATATGAAAAGTATATATGTCGTTCTTTGCACGTTTTTGGTTTTAAGAGTTTTCAATAATGATAGGCATATCAGCTATAGGATTAAGCATCCATTGTCTACATACCAAGCAAAGGACTTGAAAGGTCAGCGATGCGTCTTGTGTGTCACGCTTTGACATTTTTGTCAACTTATTATTTCATCCGTTCTCCTCATTTTCTGCATTTATGAAACTTTGAACCACCTCCAGGGTACGAGGATTGTTTGATCGCGAAACTATTAATTATATTCATTTTTAAATACAGTAGAACCTCTTTAAGTCGAACTTCAAGGAAGACGCCAAAAGACTCGAGTTATACAGATTGTATCAAATCAAAACAGTCCATAGAACATTCTGTGTGTAACACAGAGACGATATTATATAAAGCACTAAAGCAGTAAGTAAGAATGAGATAAATGATCGCTAATAGTTACTGTGGTTATACAATCTGATAGTATCGTCTTTGTTTTCTACAGTAAAAATCACAATTCACTAGTGAAATTATTGATAAAATGGCTATTTATACTGTTCGGGAAAAAATCCAAATAATTAAATGGTTTTATGGTGGTAATTCAACCGCCAACATAATAAATTTATTTGTAGTTGTCTTAATTGATAAATTGGTAAAAAGGTTTACAGTGTACGTAATTATTTATTTACGTAACCACAGTAACTATATTAGCGATCATTTATCTCATTCTTACTTATTGCTTTAGATCTTTATATATCGTCTCTGTCTTACACACAGAATGCCATATGGACCGTTTTGATTTGATACAATCTGTATAGTTTTCGACTTAGGCGGATTCGACATGTGTAGGTTAAGATTCATTTTAACTAATTTTGAGTCGCTATATTCGAGATACAGATGTCTAATTTATTTTTTCAAGTTATGGAAGGAAAATATGTACCGAAATGGCTTGAAGGGACTCACTGATTATTTCGACCTATATAGGGTTGAGATTTCGAGTAATGGAGGTTTCTGGGCTTGAAGAGAAAGGAACAAAACATTTTTTCGAGTTTTGGAGGTTTAACTTTAACTTTATTTCTATGAATGTCCTTACCAAATTTAGCCAAAACTGTCTACGCATTTGATTGCAATCGTGGAAGAAATGTACTGCAAAAACAGATCCAAATGTTAAGAGGTCGAGTTGAAAGTTTAAATTAGTATATGAATTCAATAAACTGTATTAGTAAATTTTACACATAAGAGAGACACCAACTTTAATTGTTTATTTGAGTCAGCTTAAAAAAACGCTGCCATAACATTTTTTTAAGTGAAACTTCCTTACGCACGGTAGAATAAATTTAATTCATGCGAATAAACATGTTTCCAAACAAAGTTGACAAAGCTCTCTCACTTCAACTCCTCTGCATCGTTGCCATTTGTATATGTGTGTGTGTGTTCACATCAATTTTAGCTGAAGAATAGAAGTTTCACTGATAGGTATAGTGTAAAATACACGGTCTCTCTTTTTGTAAATTTAAGATTGATGCTTAATATTATAAAATAGTTAACATAGAAACCATAACTGACAGTTTCGCTACACATCAAAATATTAAAAATGTTTTGTATTTTCGGAAAAATGTTCTGATTTTACCAATTGTTATATTTATAGCCATTGTTATCGTGAATTAACAGAACAATTCTAATTTTGTTAATTGCATATTTCCTAAAAAAATTATTAATAGACGTAAGTACTTCTTTAAAAATTATTAGAAAATATAATTTCCCTTTATCGAAATAATAATTAAATGTGCATGTTAACTATTTGGAATAACGTTTGAAACGATTAATTTACAAAATGCAGTCACCTCGCTAATTTAAAATTCAGGGATTTCTGAAAAATTAGTACTAGGAGAGAACATTTATTTGCACAGCCTTAACTATTATATTCGCACACCCCTCTATAAAATAGCTGCTTCGTGAAATGACACATTTTACACTAGTGCTGTAAAGTTGCGTAAAGCAAAATAAACGTAGTCGTGCTACCATTTCCATAATAAATCATAGTTTAACCTAGGGTTACCAGATTGCTCTCGCCAGAAACCAGCACATCGTCACCTATTCTCCCCCCCCCCCCCGATGCAAGTTATAACATTTTCATTGCGCGAAAAAATTTGAATGCACATAAATTGAAACTCCTTTGAAAAATGTGTCGCACGAGTTGCAAGTAGAGACATCAAATCCCATTGAATTACATGAAATTTTGCCCCTGTGAGCAAAAACTTTAACTACAGAGTTTCGTGCCACTGGCTATGTATTCTCAATTATAGTTGAGGGCGCTACTTGTCAGCAAAAGGGACATTTGACTTAGGTTTTCCGCGGGAAATATAAATAGAAAAACATTTGTAAAAATGGTTTTAATTTGTTAAAAATTGGTTTGAACAATAAAAACCAGCACCTTTTGGCAGAAAACTAACAAACCAGCACATCTGGTAGCCCTTTAACCGTATGAAAATTGAACGCAGCCTACAATTCAAAAATTTTGAAAATTAGTTGAAAATCACCTTTTTTTGCAGGGGTGTACCTACTATATAATATATCTCGTGCGTGTCATGTGTGACTATTAAAACTCGCTGGCGTTTGTTTTAAAACAATTTCATACTGCTTAATAAAATTGTGTAAAGTTTCTTGGACTACTCATTGATAGCGATTTGAAATGGAAAGCACATATTGACCAGTTATGTCAAAAATTATCAAAACTCATATCTGTTGACAAAAATCGCGGAATATGCATCCTTAGAGGCTACAAAAAATATCTATTATGGTCTTTTCCAATCTAATATCAAATATGGAATTTTGCTATGGGGTCATTCTCCTGATGCTGTAAGAGTGTTCCGACTTCAAAAACGAGCTTTGAGAATAATCACCAAAAGTAATCCAAGAGATTCTTGCAAACCTCTCTTTAAACAACACAAAATTTTAACATTACCATCACTTTTTGTTTACGAAAATTTGCTTTACGCTAAACAAAATTTTCCAAATTTTCAGTTAGTTGAGGAGGTACACTCTTACAACGTTAGGAACAGTACCAATATTCGCATTCCACTTTTCAAACGTAATAAGTTGACAAATGGGCCAAATTACTTGTCACTTAAATTGTATAATCAGCTCTCAGTTACCATAAGAAACCTACCAATTAATCATTATTCAAAAGAAATCAAGCGTATATTAACAAATCAACCGCTGTATAATTACAAAGATTTTTCTTTTAATTAATGCATATGCTTTACTGACGATTTTGTAATTTGTTGTAAAACTTTTTCACAAATAAACTGTTCTATTCTATTTTACTCTAAAATAATAATTCACGCACTTATAGATACCTAACCTACCTATTTTAAGCAATATTCTTTTTTTAATTATCGCATTAATAAATCAAATTTAGTTGCAAATGGATAAAACTAACCGACAAAATATAACGAAATCGCCAATTATAGACGAACTACAAGAGTCTTATGCGGTATGCTTTATAGCGACGTCAATAGCCGTCGCGTCGGCTCTACGCGTCGTGTTGGAAAGCTTCCATTCCAACATACCCTACCGTGCCGTACTTCTACTCATCGGATGCCTTATTGGTAAAATTTCTCATACACTAGCCGTTTTCATCGGTTCCCACTCTGTTTACTTGCATTTTAACATTTTAAGTAAGATATTGGGATCTGCCAAATGGGAATAAAACATCTGGATCTGGTACTAGATCATCTTACTCGAATAAAGAAAAAATTTACATGTTAACCGTTTATTGTTTTGTAGGAATTTGGTCCCAATATGATCCGTTTTTGAAAATATTCGCTGATATTTCAAATAGCTCGCCAAATCAAATTCTCATAGTATTTCTGCCGATTTTGGTTTTCAACAGAGCGCTCGGCATTGACAGTCACATATTCACAAGAAGTTTTTTGCAAATATTGATTATTTCAGTACCCGGATTTTTAATAACTTCATTTTTTACCGGTAGGTAGTAAAAAGTGTTTTACAAGCAATAAATAATAACTCACTCAATAAACTAATAAATTAAAAGAATTTTCCATTTAATTTTGTTTGTTCCACAATTACGCTAATATTTTCATTTCCAAGTTTTATGATTAAAAATGTATTACTTCACTGTTTAATAGTGCTACATTTTAATAAAAACACAAGTTATTGAAAACCATTAAATTTCCAAATTCATTACAAGAAACACAAATATATATATTTTTTTATTTTAAAATTCATGGTTTAAATGATATTAAAGAAAATATTCAAAAATCGAAACTACCGAGTGTAGAGTTTTGAAAAAATAGGGAATGTAGGGCCTCACTCATAGTTTACAGACAAGCCTAAACGAAAATCGTAAGTCTTAAAGTTCTCATGGTAAAGGGAATGGTACGGAACCCTTTCCACGCGAGTTCGGCCAGCACTTGACTGATTTTTTATTTCAAACAAAAAGACTGCAAAAAGAGTAGATTGCTCAAAAATCTCGCGATAAAAGATGACATCGACATCGTTAGAATGTCAATCGAAACGTGTTACTTTCATTTTGATCCGAAAGTAATTTAATTAAAATTGGTTAAGTCGTTTTTTGCTTAAACTAAAAGACGTGTTTTTTAGGATTGTTTGAAAAAGATTTCTCGGATCTAATTTGTTAATCCTAAAAAGATAATCATGCTTTGATGTACGTAAAAGATAATCATGCGTAAAATTGACGCATGAGTTTTAAGAATAAATCTTACCGGAATAATTTTTTTACACACCTATACTATAATAAATACCACAATTAATATATTTGCAAGTATTTATTTATTAAACGGAAAAAACACTAATACTTAAAACTTCTTCAAAAATCAACAAAACTTAGGAATATTTTTTCTTTTATCACAAACACGGAATTAAAATTTTGCACATTATTAATTGTTTAAGTGGCCGACTTTTGGCGCTCTCACCCTATTTCAGATTAAAAACAACATGAGTATCTATTTAGGTTAAAATCTTAAAAATCAAAATAGACGACATTTACCTCAGTGACACATGCGCCTCACTGAATGTCTAAGAACGAGAGAGCAATATTTCAACCTCCGTGCGTCAATCTTACTCAGACTATCTTCCTATGATTAAATGCATATTTGATATTCAATATAGGTCGAGATCATACCGGGTAGCTGGTCGTATGGACCTCAAAGGTCGCACTTGTAGAGTCTTTATACACGAGCGACCTTACGCCGTGTTTCAAAGCTGATTTACAACTGGATTGTAGAATGTTTGCAGAGAAACATTTTTTTTTAAATAATTTATTGCATATTTCTGACGAATCCTCAGGTGCGGTGATGATGCTGGTGCTGAACTTGAAGCAGTGGTCATGGTCAGCGTGCATTATGTTCGGTGCTATGTGTTCGCCGACGTATCCTCTGGAGATCGTAAAACTGCTGAAGGAGATTGGGCCGGCGTGCAAACATACGGCCGTTTTGCTAGAAGGCGAGGGCATGCTGAGCGATGGCACAGCTATGATCATCTTTTACATAGCGCTAGCCGTCGAGACCAATGTCATTGTTAATGTTTTTCAAATCATTTTAGTGTTTTTGCGTTTTACTTTGGGTACGTTTAAAATGTCCGTCATAGACGAAGGGTTTTTGAAATGTCATTGAGGAGCGCAGAATACTAAAAAAACATTTATAACGTGTCGTTATACTAATAATTTATTTAAAAAAAGAAGGCTACCTTTCTGACGTATCTCTGTGACAATTTTGTATAGAAGTCCATTCCATTTATAGTTAAAGAGACGGTGACAGAAATGGTCAAGGAGCACTTGGTGGCAGAAATGCTCTCTTTCGTGTATTATTCTGAGCCCCCCTCTACAAATCCGCTTCGTGGAGTAGGGTTCTAGCGCGTTGCGATACGACGCTGGGGCACTTTTAAAAAAACGGCAAAATTCAATATCCCTCTATAAAAAGGCAGAAAATGACAAAATATCTGGGGGAATTTTGAATTTTGCCGTTTTTTTAAGTGCCCCAGCTTTGTATCGCAACGCGCTAGACCCCTACTTCACTAAGCGGATTTGTAGAGGGGGACTCAGACTACACGAAAGAGAGCATTTCTGCCACCAAGTGCTTCTTGAGCATTTCTGTCACCGTCTCTGACTATTACGTAAGACGTATAAGTGGGGCATTTATCTTGAGACAAAATAATATATCGGTTGGAATCGATTATTTCGAAAAAAGTTTCAGACGAAAATTGTAGGGCTCCGAAGGGATCATTGAAAAGTCCATTTTACGACTTCCGATTTAGACCGGAAGTGATGTTTTTAGACCGTAAGGCGATTTTTTTAAATAGAAACATCCATGTTTACCACGGATTTCGATTGAAAAAAAAAACTTTTTGTTCTTATTATTTTTTCGATTTAACCCATAGTTTGTCCATAAAATGACCATAAAGAACCAAAAAACCAAGAGTCTTGATATTGGTGGAATTTTCTTCAAAAATAATCGAGATACAGGCTTGGGGAATCATGTCTGAGGTAGCATGTATAAAATCCATTACAAAATGATGCTCATAAAAAAAAATGATAAAACAAATTGACACACCCGTTAAATAGGAGCGTCTAATGTGATTATTAGAGAAATTATGACAATTTGTCATCACAACTGTAATCATAACTAGAAATCGGATAGTCATCAATCCAACAAAGATGTTTTACGTAACTAGCGCCGTATCTAGGGCTTGGCAAGGATAGCTCACGGCACAGGCGCCCTAAACAAAAAAACGTCGGGTGATGGGAAAATATATATTATTACAAAATGTAAATTTCAAACGAAGAGTCTTAGCATTTTAAAGCCGTTTATAAAAATTACGCTGTTTTTTTAATAGTCCTAATCCTAGTTCTGCCTTAAATTCCAAGCCATTTCTTCTCCAGGGTCGCCAGGACTCTTGGATTCGGCTCTATATGTAATTTACAATCAATTATGACTTGTTCTCCTCCCGATATTTTCCAGAGGATAAAATCTATTTTTTTTTTTACGAAAACAGGCGGTTTGTTGTGGGGCTTGATAGTCGGTAAAATCTCATCCTTCCTTATGGGCTGCATGTATAACGACGCAATAATGGAAATAACAATCACGGTGTGCGTCAACTATTTAACTTATTTTCTTGCTGAAGAAGTATTATTTGTGAGCGGCGTCATAAGTCTTGTTGTCGTTGGTATATTTGTCACTGCTGAACGAACATCAGTAAGAAACAGCAAAACATTTTTTTTTGAATTTAAAATTAGAGATTGCAATCCCACAGCTCGTTCAATCCCGCGGGATTGTTATGCGGGATTACTCAATCCCGCGTGGGATCACGCGGGATCCTGCATCTTTGAAATTATGTTATAAAATCAAATTGAAACTACAGATTTAGTTTTGTTTCATTTTACCCTTACTCCTAACAACAGTTTTATATTTTTAAATCAGTCTTTTTCATATAATGACTAAGAATCAGATCACAACTTTCTCTTAGATGCTATTACTATGATGTCAACCTATGGTGATAACTTTTGAAAATACGCTCTTAAGAAGCAAATGGCATTTATTGTATCATCTCCGAGCCTGCTTCTGAGTGAACTGCAAATACATCCTGATGCTGAAAACGCTTTCTCGGCTTCTACGCTAGTAGGCTGAACCGTCAGGATATATTCATAGGCGAGCGTCAGGTACTCTCCTCTGATACCATCAGACTCAAAGAATGTCATTTCTTTCTTCAAAATTTTCTCAAAGTCCTTTTGCTTGTTGTCTGGCTTTTTCATAAATATTTCTTTTTCTTGTCAAAGCTGTTTAATTTGTGGAATCCGTGGATCCAGCAGATTAATAAGAGCAGCGGGATCCCGTGGGAATGCGTGATCCCGTTTTGCGAGATTGCAATCCCTATTTACAATGAACTCGTTTCGAGGTTTATAACGAATTATAAAGAAAATTCGAAACATTCATTAAGCTCCGATTTCAAGTTGAGTTTTAGAGTTATGGATGATATAGAGAAAGGTCTAAAAAGTATAGAAAATAAAGGTTTCTATTCCGACCCAAGCAGAGTGAGTAACCGGGAGATTTGAATGTTGATTTTTTTTTTTGCAAAATAGAAATGAACAGTTGAAAATAACCGATCAGGTTAACTGCCGTGAATTTGTTCATAGAAACATGGACACTGGTTTCATGCAGAAGGGTGCAAAAGCCACAGCGTCGCGCGAAAAGTTTTTACGAACCCTCACCGTTATCGGTTTTTGGGACAAGCGCTTCATATTGCGGCCTGCCAAAACCAATCTCCTTTCTCTCTGTATTCCATGTTTAGAGCACTACAAATATTCAGTGCGGCAATATGTTTTTTGGTTTTAGGTCAGATCGGATGTGGAAGGTTTTCTGATACACTTTTGGGATATTCTCGCTTATTATGCGAACACTATGATTTTTATAATGGTCGGAGTTGTGCTGACTCAACAACTGGCAAATTTCATTATTGCGCAGGTAATATTGCAAATAACTTAAATCTGAGGCAGAACATCACTAAAATCTTATGACAGGTGTTTTTTCGTCATATCTAAGGAATAATTAAAAAAAACGAACACAATTTTAATATGCTTTTTTGAGTACTTCCAAAAATATAAAATTATTCAAGAAAGTAAACTGGCACGCATATTCTATAAACATTAGAAGGTATATTGTTGGTGAAGTTCTAACAGTTCTGAACTGGTTTTGAGCTGTTTTTCTTTTTTTATTGGGTAATATGCTGAGTTTGTGATACGACTTTCAATGTTGTGTACTTTAAAGGTCGTCTGATATTTAAAAGTTGTAGGTACCAGAAACTCAGCATTAATATTATTGTGTTTGACCAGTAGTCTAATGTAAAGTTTTTAAACTGTACCACAGCGTTTGCTGGCAAACTTAACAGTTCAATTAGAATTCACCGAAGGGTTCTAGAATAATTCTAGAATTGGGTACCAAATACACCTATAGCTATTAACCAATTAACAGGACATAATTTTCGTATTTGTGACATACTTCATATCATACATCAGTCGGTTTTTGATGTTGATGGTATTGGCTCCGATACTATCCCGTATGGCATATGGTTTAACGTGGCGACACGTATGTGTGATAACATGGGGTGGTGTTCGTGGTTCGATCAGTTTATGCCTCGCTTTATTGGCTCTGCGCGAGCCCCTTTTGAATGATCTGAACAGTTTGATCGTGATTCACGCTACTGGACTTGTTGCTCTCTCGTTGATCATCAACGTGCCACTCGCACCGTGTCTGCTGCGCATTCTTGGTCTAGCTGATATTTCCAACACGCGCATTCTCGCCATGACTTGCTGTCTCAAACGCATATCTGACAAAAGATTCCGGTGCATTTCCACACTCAAAATGAACAGGTAAATATCACTCTTAAAACTGAGCAGGGAATCTCATCAGAGGAGTTCTTCCGAATATTGGCTGCGCTCCTCTAAACAAAATGAATTGGTTGCCCATTTGAAAACGATTTTCTAGATTTTTAGCTGATGCCAATTGGCCTTTAGTTGAAGAAGCAACTCGTTTGCGCCATCCATATAACAAATCGTATAACGAGAATGATAGCGAAACTGAAGAATTACTGGATGACTTTCTATATCTGGGAGCTAAATACGTTGAATGTCCGGAATGTCAAAGAAATATCCCAACCAAACCAACCAAGAAAGAACTTAAGGAAATGGAAAGGTACTTGTTCACTTAGTATCATTTACTACACTACCTTACTTGAAATTAATAAACATTTTTTTAAATACGGCTCGATTAGCTACGAATAATTACCGAAGTTTTTTTTATTTAACACTGCCTTAACAAACAAACACCATAACAATTTTTGCTGGTGTTGTATGTCAATGTATTAAAAGTTGGCACTTGTTTCATCCCTAAACTCTTGTAATTTCGGCCAGTAATAAACTTCACGTTATTTCAGACTGTAATGCTTATTTGTACGTAAAATTAATATCAGACTGTGAATTTTAGTAAAGTATATTCTTAATTTAAATAATAATTAGCAAACTCCGAATGTTTTGTTACAGAGAAGCTAAAATTCGTATACTAAAAACACGTAAGATTTCTTATGGACGCCAATATGAGCACGGAATGATATCGCGAGACGCTGTACGAATGTTATCTCACGCCGCCGACTTTGCTATTGATACCGAATCGTTGGACATACAATTGGAAGGAATGTACGACATGTACAAATCTAAGAACGTAAGTATTTAATTTACTGATTTATTGTTTTAAGTTTTTTTTTATCAAGATGAAATTTACTCAAATTAATGAATTTACTCAAATTATTTTTTTTCGTACATTCGTTGGCTTTAATGCCTATATTTTGACGATAACCTTAACTCCAGCAAATCTACACTAACCTACTTTAAATTTCGATACCAGTTGATAATTCTGAGTTTAATCAATATCGTTCTAGTCATATCAAATGATGACACTACAAAGAAACAGACAGTTAAACATTTGAAAACGCATCTTCTTGTGTTGGACGCGTTGCTATCATATACAACATACCTACTTGAATACCCCATAAGAAAATAATTTTATAATTCAGTTTTCAAGTATTCTTAAATTAAATTTGAATTATTAAGCGTTTTTTTTTTATTTCAGAGTTGTATGAATCGCGTCCGAAATTGGTTACAGACAATTTGTGCAAAAACGGTAACAGAAAAAATCTACAACATTCCGCGCTTACGTTACCGGCGTTTCTGTTTTCGTATTATCAAGCAACAAATATTCAAAAGAGCTATTGATTTAATTGTAGCTCTATCATTTGCAACAGTGATCTTAGAACTTGCTTATAGTCCAGCACCGCAGACGTACTTTGAACAATTCATTATGTTCGCATCATTGGATTTGATTTTTTTTCTTTGCTTTATCGCAGAATTTATATTAAAGGTAATACGGTTTAAATAAATATAGTATTTGTTCCAAAACAATAATAATTTGTAAAATTTATTAAAAAAATGTTGACCTTTCCCACAATAAAAAGTAGTCGACTAAGTGTTGCAATGCTATCAAGGGTTAAACTGCAAAGTATTCAAGCAAATAATGAGACTCGTTGATTTTTAGCCAAGAGTATTTCGTAAATCAAAATAAAAAAAAACACAACATTTTATGAGATCACAATCTTACAACGCTGATTATACAAGAATACAATGTAAACTCCATTTAACGTCACTCGATATAACGACAAACTCCTTAAAACGTCGAAATTACTTAACTTTACCTTGTCGCTCATACAATGATACACTCTAAATAACAACAACAATACGTCATCATTAAGCAATAAACAATACTTGTTTGTTATTTTGTTGCTTTGTTGTCGGCATCATGCGTACCGAAGATCGTTCTTTTGTTTGTTGGGATTATCTTTCATATGTTTAGCTCAGCTGCTTATCGAAAAGTTATCATAATCTTAGTTGCCCACAAACTTGCAAACTGTTAACATGGTGAGTAAAAGAAAATCTTTCGAAAACGTCAGACAAAGATAACAGACTATACGAAATAAGCTTTGTAATTTGTGATAGTATGAATGTTTGTTGGTCAGTTGTAGATATTACCTATATATTATGAGTAAATACATATTATAGTAAAAAAATATGAACCGTCGCGGGACGCCTGGCAGATGTGAAACAATTTTAATTAGAATAAAATTAAAATTAATAATAAATTTAAAAAAATTTTAATTGGCTTTAATATTAGTAAACTCAAGCACAGTGTGATTTTGTTTCTTTGCAGGAGGCTGATCACTGTCACACTCTAAATTATCACTGTCAGACATATTTTATTATTAGAAAGTAATTTAGTTTTAAGTAAAACACAGGTTATGTGTACCGTAGTAAACAACACTGTATACCCTGTGGAGTATACACTATAGGTTTCCGATCTCTACTGCATATAGACTGTATATACATCATAGAGCGTGGCGACGCGTCGCTACGCGTCGCCACGCCAGAAATTTGTTTTACGTGCGGCTATAGATGTTTCACATCAAAAATATTAATGGATTATTTCTTCTCTCCGTTTAACGACAACTCTCAATAACGCCAGTTCACAGTCCCTTGAGCATCGTTATATAGAGTTTACACTGTAATTTATCACCGATTGCCGTCAAGGTCGGCTTAAGGCAACCACAACTTGGACAAATACCAGAGACGGCAAGTACTAGAAAGTACTCTGTCATGTGTTTATAAGAATCTTTCAAATATAAAGAAATTGTGGATATAAAATAAAATCCATTATGTTTAAAATACGTTACAGGATATTCAAATCGCAACTTGTTCAAGGCACCAGCAACATTAGTGTTCGTGATCAGTGCTAAAATAAAGACATTGCTTTTGTTTAAGATTTTGGGTTATTCGTTCGTATCAGTGTGTCGTGACGGAGTTCCGACATATTTCCATTCGCATTGGAACAAATTACACTTTATCATTCTGCTAGTTTGCGGCACCGACGTGGTCGTTGATTGGATGTGGTTTGCAAATGTCGGAGACATGTCCTTGATATCTACCTACGTTACCTCGGCACGATGTTTGCTTCTGCTGAGGCTTGCACGTCTAATGACTATGTTCCAAAAATGTTTGCCGTTCATCTTCAGATGGTTCGATTATAAAATTAATGGCAGACTCGCCTATGGTTATTGTCTCGGGAAGGTGACATTTTACTAGTACTACTATTACATTACTACAAATAAGAATAATAATATTGCATTTGTCAATGCAACATTTTATTCAAAACCAATTTTTTTTTATTTCCAAATATAGCTGGATCCCAATAAGTATGCGATTACGGGTCTGTAAAAGAAGTAAACGATTAGGTACTTAAAACGAGCCTCATCTCTAGGTATTAATATCATTCCATATCAACCATATTATTATGTTCAATAAGTTACGCGTAGAGAGGATAGATTTTGGTGCAAAGGAGTGGCAATGTGTTATAGTCAAAAGAAGAAAAGTGCACCGTTGATATTATTGTAACATATTTAAAAAATATCGTGTGAGGTGACGCGGCTAGTGGCTAGTATTCAATATGATATTTGCTATTCGTTGCCATGGTTACCTACAAAATATGTTCTACGTCATGTAAAAATTAATCAAAGCATGCCGAACTAGTTCATTTCTGACAGATCCATAAAACAAAAGAGAGGCTGTTTTTTTTTTTTTATTTTCAAATATTTCCAAAACTATTAAGTTTAGAAAAAAAAATTCTGAACTAAACTTTCTTGAAAAAATAAATAGAATAATAAGCCGTTATGAAAAGTATACCATTATTATATAAAAAACACCGTTATAACATATGTCTCTTCTGCGCATGCGCAGATTTTCCCCAAAAACAATAGGGCTCTTCATATTTGCATACCAAACTTCCTCCCAAAATTTGGTTTCAATCCGCTCATCCGTTTGACCTGTATCGTGTTCACAGACTAACAGACGCACAGAGTTTTTCCAAAAATATGTTTTTTGGATTCGGGGGACCTCAAAACGGAAAGATATTGTAAAGTTTTTGAAAAGTGATTTTTGACCTAAACTAGTACCATTCCCCACTTGTGGGTTGGAATGTAAAATAGAAACACCATTGCCAGGATTTTCAAATTTTCCTGTGTTAATTTTCAGGGTTTTATGACTGGAGAAGAAGATGTACTAAAATTATTGGATCAAAATATGATAGATAACGATAATATAAAAATAAAAATGCGGAAGAACATTGAGTCAACGCGCCTTAAAATCACGCGAGAATTAGGACTCATCCAGAAGGATAAGCCGTGGATAGCTATTACAGTGAAAACACGTCAGGCGATACGATCTACGTTAAATGGAATGAAAGATTGCTTACTAGAACTTAAAGAGGAAGGTATTTAGAATGTTTCAAAAATAAGAATACATTGATTGGTATATTAACACTAAGGGCTTACAAAAGTCGATATATCGTATACTGACAAAATTGTAAAATTATTCATCTATTGAAAAAAAAACTCTTATTAAGGAAATACTTTCTTACGCATGTTTCAAATCATATATATTAATACGCTTTAGAAAAAACCACACAATTTCTCCACATAATTTATATATCATTTTACAGATAATTGCTTGCTCTACTGACATCGACAACTAAAAAATTTATTATTGCTTTTGTTTTTGTAAATTAATTAAAATACAGCAACGCTGAACAACGTCTGCCATTACGGCTTTAATTTTGAAACAGCGAGCAACGCTGAACAACGTCACAGCAATGCTGCATGATGCCATCTGACGGCTTAGCTCAACGCTTTTGCTGCTTGCGTTTCTATATGACAATTTTAGTAAAATATTTCTTCGATCTGTCATCTGAGTTTCATATTGTAATACAACAAAAAGAAGAACGTTATAAGCAGTGTGCAAAATTAGAATCGAATTGAATACCTGCAATCATATTTAAAAAATAATTTTGTAAAGTGATAATTATTATACTTATTTAGTGCGAATAATTCGTACAGGTCACACTAGTTGTAATTAATCGGAGAGTAACATTATCAGGAGTACTAAACGTCACAAAATTATAAAGCATTCATGTAGACACGTTTCACAATATTTCGAGATTCAATCCGTATTGGTCTTAATTTAATTTTATAGCATTATTTAACAAAACACAGTCATAAATATTCCACTCATTTTTACCACAAAATTAACAAATGTATAATTTAATAAAAATATATCCTTAAGTAACGGTAAAGATTTAAGTAATTGTTCCAGCAAAAAATGTGAAATTGATATTGCTATTAATATTATATACTAGCGGTTCGTCCCGGTTTCACCCAGGTGCGATAGATATAATTCTACAAAATGTATTTCGTTTGCAGCCCGACGTCTGAACTAATAGATTTGAGCAAATTCTACCAGATTTGCTTCTGAACTAATAGCTTCTACCAAATTCTATCAGATGTCGCAACTTGTTTTTTATTTGCTTCTTAAATTCTATCAGATATCGTTACATGTTACTAAAACAGTTTTTTTTTTTGAGAAAACACCGTAATTTTGTACAAAACATGAAATAAAAACTATCCTATAGCGTAAGTTGCACCAAGCAAGACACATTTACAAAATTTCATTAAAATCGCTTCACTGGTTTCGGAAATCAGCGCGGACAAAATTGTGACACGAGAATTTTATATATATATAGATATTCAATTATTTAAATTTCAATAATTGCAGTATATTTAAAGGTTTTTTGGATGAAATTGAATTTTCTAAAATTGAAGATATTCTAGAAGAAAAGGTTAAATATTTGAATACAAGAATTTCTAGTGTTCAGCCCAGTTCCCCTAAAGTAATATTCCGAGTGAGTAAAAAAACTTCATTTTTAAACCAATAAGTATCAAACAATATACCAAAAAAGCTAGTGAAATTCTCATATTTTGTTCATTTCGAGTATCTGAAGGTGTTATAGATAACAATGCTATAATATCGAAAGATTGCATAGCATCTGCCACTCAACATAAATATTGGTAAAACGAGGTTATTATTTGATTCTACTTTAGTTCTTTGAAGTGTCTACTTATATTGTAGGAAGTTCCTTGGATGGCGGGAGACGAATCAATTATCAATTTTTTGTACAGTAATGCATATATCAAGGTATTTGATTCCGGAGATTTTGTCGCTAGAGAAGGTTCTCATTCCGATGGTATCTACATTATTATTTCAGGTACAATAATAAGTTAATTATTTAAATATTCTACTTGAGAAGCTGAAGACTATCTCATCTATAGATAGCTGGACTTGCGTGAAAGTACATTTTTCTCTCCAGTATAGAATCTTTGAGAAACTGGAATCAATGAATTCATATACCTACGCAAGTGAACCTGTAATCAGAGCAGACGTTGAAAGTCAAATTAAAAGCATTATTGCGTAGATGCTGATCAATGTCGCAATGACCTAATAATTAATGACAAATAGTTGCCATTGTTCAAGGTTTATTGGTTATACAGAGACTGCTTCGTTCTGCCGGATAGTAGTGGGGGGATGACGTCATCCGGCAGACCTGTCAATTTATTGCATGACGACGGTTGTTTATAAACTTTAATGGTGGATCAAAGAAACCAAACACAAAATATTGATGTTATTTGCATTAAAATGAATCTTTAAGGTTAGATATTTACATAGTCTTAGTTAAATATAAATGGCATCTTTTATATTGCCATTATAGGTAGATAAAAACATGCTCGATCCGCCAGTTGACGTCATCCCGCGCTTACGCTGATTTTTCAGATGGAATGAGACAGCCTCTGTAATCTACGAACATTGGTTATTTGGTTATTGCTAACCAATTTCCTCATATTAAATAGTTCATATTGCGTAATGCATATCATATATAATTAATACGCTAAGGTTAAAGATGTTTGCCTCCCTTTTTAGAAAAAAACCTCACAATCTCTCCACATAAATTATATATCATTTTACAGATAATTGCATACTCTACTGACATCGACAACTAAAAAATGTATTATTGCTTTTGTTTTTGTAAATTAATTAAAATACAGCAACGCTGAACAACGTCTGCCATCTAACGGCTTTAATTTTGAAACAACGTCAACACTTCGATCTGTCATCTGACCTTCATATTGTAATACAACAGACACAATACTGCATACTGCCATCTGACGGTTTTAATTTTGAAACAGCGAGCAACGCTGAACAAAGTCGTAGCAATGCTGCATGATGCCATCTGGCTTAGCTCAACGCTTTTGGTACTTGCGCCTCTATATGACAATTTTACTAAAATATTTCTTCGATCTGCCATCTGAGCTTCATATTGTAATACAACAAAAAGAAGAACATTATAATCAGTGTGCAAAATTAGAAACGAATTGAATACCTGCAATCATATTTAAAAAATAATTTTGTAAAGTAATAATTATTATTATAGGGACTTATTTAGTGCGAATAATTCGCACAGGTCACACTAGTTTATAAGTATAAAAAGAAATTCTAAATTTTATCATTTTATCTAATGAGACACCCCCCCCCCCAACCCATTTTAAACAGCTCCTGAGGAGACACCCCAGAGATTAATAGCCAGTGCCGGATTAGCCACGTAGCAAGAGTAGCAATGGCTACAGGTACCGCGCACCCAAACACATCCCTGCCTGAGCGTATTTTTTTTCAATTAAGTTAGGATCATAGATTTTTAAATAAAGAAAGGTATACCTACTATACCTATCGCTACAACAGACATCCAGCCAATGAATAGACGTTGGTATCAAAATGTACAACGATACCTAATTTTAAATTTTAACATGTTTCAAAAAATCAGCGCTGACCACACCACAAACTATTTATTACGAAGTTGGCAGCACCGAAAAACTGACGGGTAAATAACTGATATTGTCATCGAGTATCGTATCACTAACTGTGTTGGCGAACTTTTATTTTAAACATTAAAGCGTATTAAAAATGATTTAAGGAACACGATGGGCCAATGAATCTTCTCTCTTTGATGAATATAGAATATGATGTGCTCAGAGAAATTGATACGAATAGTATTATTTCTAAATTTGCCCACATAAGTTCTGTCTTTTTACCACCTTAAACTTAAGAACTTATAGCAAACTAAGGGACCCTCGATAAAATTTGCTACGAGCCTCGCGCTGGCTTTAAAACTTTAAAACTATATGCAGGTCTTCTGAAACTGACATACATTCCGAATGTGGCGATAATTCGCAACCAGACTGAACTCGGCATTCTGCCGGTGGTCGATTTAACGACGACGACTCATTTTGAAGAACCGTTCGAGGACTACATCGTGTCAGGTAATTCCATTGGTGAACTTCACGTGCTAACGGGACGACCCTACGATTGTACGCTTGTGGCCGAGACACCTAGCCAGATGTTTGTTATAGCAAATGATATACTCAAACAGGCCATGACTCGGTCGGACGATCTGGTGCGTGGGTATGAAACTCGTCTATTTTTCCTCTTTTTTCAAGGTCATCAACTACTAAGGTTACAACGGTTTCGCTGCTTTTTGTAGTGCAATTTTGCTATACAGTGTGTCCCCGGATTAAGTTCACAATAGGTGAGATTGACCAAAAATTTTTGAATTGGAATTTCATATTTTAGGATTCCGCCCTGCTTGGTCTGAAACTTATTTTTAGTTTACTTTTGATTTTTTAAATCAAGTAGGCAATTTGAGCAAAACCTCTTTTCGTTTCAGGTAAAGTACCTTTTCCGTTCATAGTACGCAAAAGTGTCACTAAAGAAAAGTTGTTCACAATGAAAAATTATGGCGTTATGCAAATTTGATAATAGAAGTAGAAAATAGGAAAATAGTATATTATATCACAAGGGCCGAAAGTTGAATTTTCGGCCCTGCGCGTCATGAGCCCGAGGCGAAGCCGAGGGCATCATGACGCGCAGGGCCGAGATTTCAACTTTTAAGGCCCGTGTGGTGTATACGATTTTTCTTCATATCCGCTCGAAAGTACGTACTTTCATCAGCAGGGACGAAAGATTGACATTACTCCCAGTGAGAACGGCGGGAGGAAAAAATTTCTCATGCGTATTTATACTCGTAACTAGGGTTACCGCTGTAATTTAATATAATAAAAACAGGGAGTAAATGTTAAACTTTCGATCGAGGTATGAAGAAAAAATATTTATTATTAACGATTACATGATAAATCTTAGATGAGAAAACAGGCTGATTAGAATTGTTCAAACTGAAATTCAAATTTTTATAGTTCATCAAAAAAAAATTTAAACTCCAATTACTTCATTTGGCTTCCTTTACGCGATTGTTTTTCAAACAAAACAAAAGCGGATTTTATCACAGAAGGCCGATCATTCTGCAAATTTGTATAATGCCATAATTTTTCATTGTGAACAACTTTTCTTAGTGACAATTTTGCGTACCTACTATGAACGGAAAAGGTACTTTACCTGAAACGAAAAGAGGTTTTGTTCAATTGTAAAGGCCTACTAACTACTTGATTTTAAAAAAACCGAAAGTAAATTAAAAATCAGTTTCAGACCAAGCAGGGCGGAATCCCAAAATATGAAATTCCAATTCGAAAATTTTTGGCCAATCTCACCTATTGTGAACTTAATCCGGGGACACACTGTATATTTTTATTATATATCGAGCATAAGAATAAAATCGCAATCGAACCATTAAGGGTGCAAAGATATATTTCTGTCTTTTTTTAAGACGTAAGAACTCGATGGCTCTGATTTGCTATCGTCATAGGTAAAGACAAATTTTTTGAAACAGAGATACTATTGACTGCTCTGTTTTGACATGTCTATTGACTAACGGCTGTCAAAGACTTTGTTTACATTTTATCAGAATGAAATAGAGATATCTTTTAGTCTCACTGATCCGGCACTATTAAAAACTAGGGGGTGCCGGATTATTGGAATGTTCGGATTATTGGATTGTATAGAAAAAATCATCATATGTAAATAAAATAAAGCGTGCGAAGTGAGGGAGGCGTGAGCGGTGCCGGATTAGTGACACTCTACTGTACTTCGAAAAAAAGACGCAGATATATTTTTGATACGCTTTGTTGCCTTCACTCATCGCACATTGAGTAAATAGACAATGCTTGAATTATTAGATACTAGCGGTCCCGCCCGGTTTCACCCGCAAAAGAATGAATGAGAGGGGTTACATGAGTACGCACATTCATTTTAGTTTACCGAGATGAATGTTGTGTCCAAATTTCATGATGATCGGAGTTACCGTTCAAAAGTTTTTGTCAGACGGACAAATTTTGAGTTACATTTTGAAACATTTTTTATGGATGCTCCGCTCCTATTGATCGTAGCGTGATATTATATAGTCTAGCCTTCCTCGATAAATAGGCTATCCAAAAAAAAATCAATTCGAACCAGTAGCTCATGAGATTAGCGCGTTAAACCAAACAAACAAACTCTTCAGCTTTATATATTAGTATATAGATATGGATTTTAGGTGGTTTGGAGATCCTTCAGATGTAGCTACCAACGCAACAGCGTAAGGCGGTACACTATTCGCTGAAACACACAAGTGATGTATCGCAAACGCGCGAGTGTCGAAACACTTCGCACAGTTACTCGCGCTACTCTTTACCATGAATTCCTATAAGGCTGCAACCTTGACGTGTAGGCGTGCTAATCAGTGTGCGAGTGCGAAACAAATGCATCGATCCGCTAGATAGAACGAAATTGCGATAGAGTCTTCATGTTGTTGCCGAATCGCGCAATCGAACACGAAATTTCGAATAGCTGAGAATTGTCAAATCACGATTCATTCGCACGTTTGCAATACAAAAAGTAGCATGTGTGGTTTCGCCCTTAGTATAGTCATTCAACCAAATGTTTAGGTACTGCTTTATTTTAGCGTTAAACTATAGCGTTATGTTGCCATTGGTCTAGAGTCTAGACTCTAGGGTGACCAATCGTCCCAGATTTTCCGGGACAGTTCCGGATTAAAGACCCGTGTCCTGTATTAATATATGTCCCGGAAAATGTCCCGAATTAGATAATTCAGCATCATGATGTAAATATTATAATATTCGATTATATTTTATTCACGCGTCTCTTCACTATATGACTATACGAACGCATTCACTAAATAACTATTATACAAAATGAATATTTTTTTAATATATTTCTTTTTTAAACTAACACTTTAAAGGTTTTTTTTCAAAAAAAAATTTCGCGCGATATACGTGTGTTACGATAAAGATGGTCACCCTACATTGGACCTACCCAATGGCGAGTAAAAAACGAATATTATGCAACTTCTAATGGTAAAATAATTCAGTTTAGAAGCACGGATATGGAAATTTATATCCGTACGGATTGCGGCAACAATCTTGATGGATACCCCACAGTATCAGAGTTATACACAGGACCGTATTAACTTCCATTTGGAAACAGCGCACGTGCCAACCTTAACCGAGTTTAAGTTGTTTACTGTAAATGATCTAATGGAAGATGTTGTACTCATTCAAGGTCTTGCACTTGATTACAATTCACGTGATTTATATGCGGCTCCCTGTTATATTCCGAGGTCAGAAGATTCAAAAGAAAAAACAGACTCCTAAATGGGGTCGTCCTACATGAAAAAATTTGATCATTTGATCAGCGCATTATTTTTCATTTGTAAATAAATAATGTAGTACACCAACTTTTTCATTTTATTCTCTTTATTAAAAAAATTAAAGCCATCTACGGTGTGACGGAAAATAATCGTGTCCGCTTGCGCATTAAACGATAACACCTAACCAAACACAAAATACAAACCCAGCTGATCTGTCAACTATCATTCATTTTACACATTACATAGACACTCGAAAATTACACCAATTCTAAGCTGGAGCCGTTGATCATGCCGTATTTAGGCCGTTTGTCCACCGCCGCCGTCACCGGGACGTCACCGAGAACGAGATGACGGCGCCGATTTAGCGATACATACATTTACTATGGCCATGTGTCCACCGCACGCCCGTCACCCGAGCGCCGTCATCCCGGTCGCCGATGTTTCGAGTAGTTCGGCGTGACCGCTAGCACTCGGCACGGTTTTATGACGGGCCGATGTGCCGGCAATACAAAACACGTTTGTTCTTGTCCACACACTACCGTCGCACCGCGCCGTTCGCCCGGTTTTTGTTTTGTCTATCATAAAATTTGTAAAAAAATGGCTAACAAATTCAAATACGATATTTATACATTAATTGAACTTGTAGAGTAAAGACTGTTTGTGGGATAAAACAAAGGATGTGTCTAAAGATAAAATTTTGAGAAAAAATGCCTGGCGCGAAGTTTGCGTCTTTTTGGAGCCCAACTTTGAAAATATACAATATACAAAGCTCTAGAACTGAGCTCGCGGTGGACACACGATCGCCATCACGTCATCTAAACTCTCGGCCCGAAGTAATCTCGTTCTCGGTGACGTCCCGGTGACGACGACGGTGGACAAACAGCCTTAGCCATTCAAAAGAGCAAAATGTACTATTTTGATGTTGTTATCGAACATCTGTAATTTATCATCTATCTGTTATTTTAATGAGAGGGCGGGACACAGTCAACGGCGGTTCGTGTCACATCCGTAGCGATATTATCTCTATTCAAACTCTCTAGGACGACCCTATCTATTAAATTTCTCACGGATATGTAATATTATATATACTCACGGCCAGCAGCGTGGGCATATTCCGTGCCTCCCAGTAAATTTAAAATTGGAACGCTCAGTTTTTCATTTAAAATTAGGCATACAAGATAAAATTTAAATAAAATTCGTACATGATGAAAGAAGAGGCAAAGTGGCAAAATTAATGTATGCCCAGTATTACACTTGCTACAAAAATTTGCTTTTAGGTTCGAGTACTTTTTAACTTTGAATAAATCTTCGGGTACCCTATAGACACTCTGACAAACTTCAAACGTTTATCATCAAAGCGCAAAAAGTGCGTGCTTGGGGTTTCTGTATCCTACGACGTGGGAGCTTAAAAAACAAACAGAAATCTAGAACGCTTCAAATATCCGTGTTTTCTTTACAATATGTTTCTTATGTTTTGCAGAACAGTCCAAAAACTAATATTGCCAAAGAGTAGTCTGTTCTCGATAAAAACTCCAATAAATACTAAATTGCTGGTGATTCCTGCATCGGATGTAGAAGATTTTGACATTACTTATGGAACTGACGACTCACCCGAAATGGTAAACACGTTCTACAACACACAAAATACTCCAGTCAATTCATGGATAATGGGACTCTTCCAATTTCAAAAATACTGACATTTAACATGAGCCAACTTGTGTCGTTAAACATGTTTTCGATTTGATGTGTCGCTAGAATCGGTATTCAATGCAATTACATAATATAATATTGTCTACAGCTCAATTTAGGAGTTATAACTTAGGGGAGGTTCAGTAATTACGTGAGTTTTTTTTTAATTTGGTCCCCCCTACTTCTTGGTGAGATTTGGTAAGATGTGGTGAGACCCCCTCCCATGAAATTTACCCTATAATTTTTGTATTTTGCCTCATACGGTATACCATTATAAACTAAATACCTAATCTTTAATACTAATATTTTCTATATGCACTACTACACTTTTCTGTGAAATAAGAAGAGAAAAATGATACTACTATGTTATCCGTTATAATAATGTATATTACTTTTATTAAAAAGTTGAGCTGAGATTTTCACCCCCCCCCCCCTCCATAAATGGGATTTGGTAAGATTTTGCCGGGCCATCCCCATTTTGAGCTCATGTAATTTTTGAACGTCATCTTATTAGTTTTTTAATTCAATCTCACACATATAGAATTCCGCTTTTGACATTTTTCAACCACTCAGGATCCACGTAACTAAAGTTCCACCCAAATAAAATTTTAACAATTCACGCGGCACCGGAGGATTACAATTTATGTCACGTAGATACTATAGAGTTTGGTACGGCGCATAGGAACCCCAACCACTAGCTACTGCCTACTTCCCACGTTACTCCTCTTAAAAGAGTGTGTTGTTTCAGGGTAACAAAATTAACTACCATTACGCCAGGGGCGGGTGCTAAGCGAATATTTTGTACCAGGGTGCTACGAACCTTAGCTGCACCACTGCAACTAAAATATTACATCGTCATCTGGCAAAAATGTTCTGGGATTGAATTCATTTAACATCGTGTCGATATAGATTACCTATATTCGTAATAGAGACGCAAATGTTTTTTACAAAAAAAAATGTTATAATAGAGACACTATCGCGACTTCTACGAAACCACGATATTTTGTTTTGGAATTTTTAAGGGTGTACTTAAAGGAAGGGCGTGTGTTTCCTAGGACGATTTTTAAGTCAATCTAAATCGCTGTACATATTTTTAGGAACCTCTATAAAAACGAAATTTATGCACTATTCCTATTTTCCTAATTAGTTTTACGCTAATTTAGCAAATATCCGTGAACAGTGGACGATGTTTGTATCATCTTGCAGCAAGTAAAATTTGTAATTCAAAAATGCAACTTGGAATGCGACGAGTTCGTAATATGTACCGTGGCACAAAACGAAAATACGGATATCACAGATTTGATAACGCCAACCAGATTAATGTAAGTCCACATTTTAAACATATTTATTTTGAACTGTAATGTTTGTTGAACGGAATTTAAACTTTACGAAATACTTTGAATATTTATCAACAATCAGATAAAGCAGTATTTCCTAAACTTTTTCGCCTAAGGACCCATTCAATGAGCAACAGTCGGGGACCCCCATTGCAAACTGATTCCCAGGCGCGACGGAAGACCTGTGGTGTGTGTTGAGAGCTCACCACACATGAAGATTTCGTATGCTGAATTCACCATAGGGAATTTTCACATATTACAAAAGTATGTGAAAACTAAGATTCGTCACGTGTTTGCTAAAAAGCTTCGCAATTTTTGCGTTTATGTATATAACTCTCCAATCTATTGTCGTTGTTTGAACATTTTTATTTTCTGAGCCGACCCCCCCCCCCATTCCGGTAAGCGATGAGACGACTCACTCACCACCAGGCTTTCCGTCCGGTAAGCGATGAGACGACTCACTCACCACCAGGCTTTCCGCCGCGCCTGGTTACTATTAATTATAATACTGACCTTTTACCTAATAGATCACTGTTTTTGTCAAAGTAGGAGAACAGAATGAAATCTTTCAACGGGCCTGTGACTCAACTCACACAAGTAAACACGAAAAATATAATTATTACTTATTAAATTTTGCTTAATCCAACCAGCAAAATCATTAAACACTAATAACTGCGAGTTTCTGATACAATACATATAATACTCACTCATTCAAAAATACTTTAAATGATTAAATAAAATTAATTCTCTCTCACCAAAATATGCTCGTAACCGCCCACCAGCTAGCTGGTAATATGAAGAAAAGGTTAGAGTAGGTACGATAACTCGATGTGAAAAATATCCATTGGAAATACACAATTATTATTTTAAATAACATAACAATATCCAAATCTTTGATTAACGTCTGAATAGAACTCTTCAAATGAATAAATTTTATTCATTTGAACATAACAATATTATTAGCCGTTTTAAGTGCGGAAAATTGATTATTAAATTTTTTTTTTTGCGCCGTGAAAAGGGGAAGGTGTCTGGGGGAGTTCTTTAAAAAACAATTACGGGGTCGTGTATACAAAGTGAGATAGTAATACAGTAATTCTACACCTGTTGTTATGGCGTGTAGGTATATGTGATTTCTGATTGGTTAGATTAAAAAAATGACAGTAAAAGACGAAAAGTTTTTACGTATTTTTGAGGAAATATTTTGTGAATAACCTGCAAAGTGGTTTTTTTAACGTCAAAATTTAGCGTTTTCTATGACTAAAAGAAAAAAAGTCAAAATTTGGGCACATCGAGTTATCGTAATGGACCCCGAAAAAAACTCTTACGGAACTCACAAATTTACGATGAGCCCGAAAACCGCTAAAATAAGTATATCTATTAAAAATATATAACAATACGTCACTACCGCTAAAAAAGTACTGACGATTGTAACCAACATTACGTGTTCAAACCCAAAGTTTCATAATCTTTCCTAATACAGGGTCGGAATCGTTATACTATTAGGTAATATAAAACAGAACAATTTTTTTGATTTCTTTGAAGTGTAAAATGTCAATTTATAACATTTGGATATAGGTAGATTTTGCGTAAGTATACATTTCACTTCTGTACTGTGTAGTGTAAACTGTCGACGGCCGAACTGTACCTACAGCTTTGCCCACTTACAAAGTGTGTTTCAGATCACTAACTAGAATCACATCACTATTAACTATAGTTAGCAGGTCCAGTAGGCGGCACCGCCTCTCTGAAGAACGATCTGGAAAGGGTGCTAGAATGATAGAATCATCAGAAGGATTTTCGGGAAAGAGGGGAGGGGGTTCATTAAAACGTTCTGACGTGTTTTATTTGTCAAACGCGGTGATTTAAGAATGCAGCTGACATTAAATTATGAAAACACATTAAAGACGGGGCTATTTTGGGGTGGGCGTATTTTTTGACATTGGTATATGATACCTACTAATGTAATATATTATGTCTTATTGTAGATATCAGGAAATACATTACCAAACAAGGAAAACACCGCGACGCACCCTCAAATAAAACCAGTCAGTGATTTGTCTCGTAGTAGTGAAATTGGGGTTCGTGATCTAACAGATGAAGCCATTGCTGAGGAAATTGAAAATTCGCCATCTCAAAGTAAATCAATGTTATATCCTTCAAATGTTAAAAAGAAATAATTATTTTTTAAATTACGTTTCTCAATCAATGTTTATCATAAAGAAGTAGAGCAACCGAATTATTGAAGTCAGACCCGTAAACCAGTACAATAATTTAAAATCTGTTTAATTAAAATAATTATGTATTTTCATATAAAAATAAAAAATATGCACTACACAACCATTATAGTTATTAATTGTACATCCATTTACAATATTTGGTGCTGAATAGTTTACATTTGTTGGTTCTTTTACTTGTATGTGGAAAAAAAATGTAATCGAACACAGATCTTTGTCCATTTATGTCGCCCTCATTGTTTTATAGTTTGACACATGATGAAGAACCTGAATGTCATCAACCCTAAAACGTGCTCCATATCAGGGGCGGACCGTGAATTTGTGGGGCCTTGGGCTAACACTATTTTGGGGCC
Source organism: Xanthostigma xanthostigma (assembly GCA_963575645.1). Taxonomy (NCBI): domain Eukaryota; kingdom Metazoa; phylum Arthropoda; class Insecta; order Raphidioptera; family Raphidiidae; genus Xanthostigma; species Xanthostigma xanthostigma. Next base: position 24,977,149 of record OY754468.1, read on the forward strand.
TACCTGTCAAGAAAAGTGTTTTCTATAATGATGTATACTGTAGGGCAGGCCTGGGTAAATGGCGGCCCGCGGGCCGAATTCGGCCCGCAGTAGACTTTTGTCCGGCCCGCGAAGCATTTTATAGATGATTATTAAGAGCGAAAATAGAATTTGGCGCATAAAAAAATTTTAGAAAAATAGTAAATAGCAAGGGCCACAACAGACGAAAAAAGACCATTTTTGCGGAAATGAAATGACCTTTTTTTTGCTCTCCAAATTTTTGGCCCACGGTCAAATTTTCATCAGCAATGTGGCCCGACGATCAAAAGATTTGCCGGCCCCTGCTGTAGGGTATTTATTTTTTATTTTTTGGTCCCGTTGGCTAATGTTTTAGCATTGGACCTAAAAAAAATTCTCCCAAAATTTTAGCTTCCTAGATCAAACCTGTGAACGGCGCAAACCGAATTTGTTTCTCATTTGAATTAACATGGAAAAAACGACGTTTTCACTCAAACATGAATGGCTGGTAGATTTTTTTTAATTTTTGATAGCAACATTTTGTAGAGAATTAAATTTCCAACAAAAAAGGTCCTTGGTACTAAATTCGTGAATTCATTACTTTCAAAGATATATTCGTTTGAACATTCCCATAAAAATCGGATTTTATTTAATTAATTAATGTTTAAACGAGCATGTCTTTGAAAATAATGATTTCACGGATTTAGTACTAAGGACCTTTTTTGTGGGAAATTCAATTCTCTCCAAATTGCTGTTATCAAAAATAAATAATAGTACTTATATTGTGCGACTAGTGACAGAAGGAGAAGATTCCATGAGCGTGAAATTTGCTGCACGAGCGTAGCGAGTGCGGTAACACGCGAGTGTAATATTCTCCTTTGATGTCATTATATAGATCCGCCCCTGCTCCATATATCGTACTTACATAATATCCACAGCTGAGCATATTATGTATAAAGGCCCCCATACACCTCGTTCTTTTTTGGCAGTTTTAACCGCACGGGTAAAACTGTACGGGTAAAACGGTCGGTGTGTGGCCAAAAACCGTCCTTCTTACCGGCGTTCAAAAATATCTGCTGCTGCTTGATTTAAACCGTCCGTTTTAAACGTGGCGTTCAAGTCGGCCCGTGTGTGTGACGACACAGTTAAAAAGGACGGGTTTTGTTCGACTCTGTAACGTTGTAGGATCCATCAAAGCAGATCAGATGATGCAACGACTTCAGAAAAACTGAACGAAACAACGCCTAGTGTATGGATATGGTCGTTGTTCGTGTTTACCCGTACAGTTTTGTCCGTGCGGTTAAAACTGCCAAAAAAGAACGAGGTGTATGGGGGCCTTAACGGTTTACAGCAGCTGCAGCGGTATCCAAGTCGATGGCCCGCAGATTAATTGCAAATATCGCCGTTGTTCTGATAAAATCATGGTTTTAAGAATAAACGCTCAAACATACTTACCAAAATAATGAACATTTTATATTAACAATGATTTTTCTGCTCGCTACTGTTATATATTTTAACAATAATAATTCTCAAGCGGTCAAAGCCATTTTAGCGTGTAAGTTTAGAATAGTGTCTGATCAATGGTTTGCTCTCCAGAGAAAATATTTTTTTTTTAAATATATTATTGTCAAATGATTATTTCTATTTTAACACACATAAATTATTGTCTAATACCAGCTTTATTAAAAAGTATTGTACAAATCACAATTTTCGTGATTTATGTTATGCCCGCACTTCACATGGCTATTTGTATTTGTGTATTTGGCAAACAATTACCAAGTGTGGACAGTCTATTTGACAAAGTGTTGGCCTTATTTGCCTATTTGACAAATAAGGCCAATCCCAAATACGCGTTACCGTGCGCTTGTTGGTTTTTCGAGGCACATCAAAGGAGTCAAATAGGCAAATAAACCGTCCACACAATGGCCATATTCAGAAGCACACGCGCCGTGAACCTGTAGGGACGTGCAGTATTTTTGTGTCTGTGCTGTGAGCGAGAACTGGAACAATTACTTTTGAAAATGAATCGGGACAATGAAACAGTGCTAAAATTCCTGGAATTTTGAACCTTGCATTCTGCTGCCAAATGTTTGTGTGTTTGCTATTTGACTGCCATGTGTGGATGGTCGTATTTGCCTCTATATACTATTTGCATGTTTGTCTTGAACGTCATATATTTTGCCAAATACAACAAACACCCAATAACGAACACAAATTGAATTGGGACAATAAAACAGTGCTAAAATTCCTGGAATTTTGAACCTTGCGTTCTGCTGCCAAATGTTTGTGTGTTTGCTATTTGACTGCCATGTGTGGATGGTCGTATTTGCCTCTATTTGCATGTTTGTCTTGAACCAGAGATAACCCCTTGAATGTCATATATTTTGCCAGATACAACAAACACCCAATAGCGAACACAAATAGCCATGTGAAGTGCCACCTTTAAATATATATATTTATCACCTTTGAAATTATTTTTTCAGTAAAAAAATTATTTATAAACTGTTTATAAAATTTTTCAAAGGGGGGCGGCGGCAGAGGTAAGATCTTTTATAAAGAGGGCGATAGTAAGTTTAGAAACCGCTGGTTTATAGGATTAAATAAACTGGTAAAAAACATACTGTATACTGTTATATTTATATAAATACATTAATTAAAAAAAAGCTATATGTTTCATAACTATTTTTAAATATTAATAAAAAAAAATGTTATGTTAAATATTTATCATAAAATGCTCAAAACATAAAGGGTTAAATTTTGTTAGAAGCTAATAATGCATTATTTTATTTAACAATCTGATGAATTAAGATCGACAGTTGGTGACGCAGACTTTTTCGATCTGACCAACCGATCTAATTCAGCTGCTGCATCGCATCTCATAGCTGCTGCTTTGTCTGGCACGACACCTTCACCTCCGCCAGACTTGGGTGTGCCCGGTGCTGATGAACCAGCTGGAGAACCAGCTCCAGTCTTTTTATGAAGTAATGAGTTGAAAAAATTTGCTAGAACGCCTTCGCCTCCCGGAGAACCGACTACCTTACTGCCTTCGATCTGTTAATAAATACAAATTAATTATTATTTCGAGGAACAAAATAGTTACGATTTAGTGCATTCACCCTAAAAATATTTAACAGTGCCCCAAACATTTTTTTAATTCTATTTTTACAATATAAATTGAACCATTTCATCTGATTACAAAGATACATTTTCTATTGAACACATAAAAAAAACCATTCATTAAAAAAAAGATGTGTAGCAAAACTGGAAATATGTACGCAGTTAGTTAGTTAGTTATGGAGATTTGTAGTATCTCCATAGAAAATATTCCACCGACTGTTCGAAACAGTCAGTTTAGACTACTTGAAGCAGTCCGTGTACAGCCAACCTTAATGATAATACCTTCATAGGCGATCCTTGAACACCAGCTGCTCCGACAGGTCTTGGTGATGCTTTTATACCCAAAGCGGGAGATCTCATCGGGACATCACTTATTCTGGGCCCTGTAGGTGCTAAACCACCACCCGCTAACAATATTTGCTGTTGACGTGCTAAAAAGACTTGCTCGTCTTCGGCTTGGATTTCAGTTTCCCTCGAGACCGTCTTTAAATAATTTAAAAATTTCATTATAAGACAGATAAAAAAATACTGTTCACGTAAAACCAAAAGTGAATATCTTACTTTTCTCATAACTGGTTGTACAATAATATCTCTATAGTAATCATCCGGCTTGCAAGAATGCAAGTTTTCATTCAAAATACTAACTTTTTTTAAGTTGTCCCAACCAGCAGGTCTACAAAAAAAATATACTGTTAACAGTGAAATATAGAAAGGTGTTATTTACCACATGGATTGTTTTTACATCATCCAAACACAGAGTTCTTGTAAAAGTACCGATATGGTGAAAAAGAAAACTATATGATTACTATTCACACCCTGAACAGCTAGAAAAACAAACTGTGATAAAAACATATTTAAACAACGTATCACTAAATACGATACTTTGCTGGGTAGCATTAAGTTAAGCCTTGAAAATGACCATTGGTCAGGATACTAGCTAAAATTGAGTTAATATGAGTATCATTTTTTACATAAAAAATACAGATTTTTTCTGGAATTATAATTAATTCGCGACGAGTTGCACACAGCCCATAGCAGAGTCGAAGAGTTGGACGAGTGTTTGAAAATTTTTACCGCTGCAAGATCATTATCCCCGTTTTCAAGGGTGCTGAACATGAATATGAAAATAATACTAAAGTGAAAGGCGCATATAACCACAACAGTTGATGAACATGTTCTAGATTTATAAAACTTACACAAACACAGCATCCTTCTCAACAACTAAAGCCGGAGTCCTGAATGGTAAGCCATAAATACGATGCGTTAAATATTTGTAAAGCAAATCACAGTTCTTATCTTCCTTAGCACTTGTGTAGAATAACGCAGCTCCGTACTGTAGACAAAATCTACGAATCCACAGTTGCATAAAATCAAGATGCTCATCACGATAATCTTGCTCCTTCTCCAAAGTTGACATATAATCCGTCTAGAAAACAATTGTTTCGTTTTTCAACTGTTTTCAAATTATATTAACTTCGTTCATACGAAGAGTGGAGAAAAAAATTACACAAATAAAAAATGCAAGCCAACATGGCTTGTCCCTTTTCCAAGCCTGTCTCACCAGAAACATTTTAAAACACTTATTAGTTACAGTTTTAAACAAATTCAATGTGAACATTTATATTGTATATTCAACATTCTCATTAACGACTACGTGGTTAAATTAATCAATTTTTCAAATGATGTTTGATTCAATATCGCCAAAATACAAGGTCTATAAAGTTAGCATATCCACATCAATAGCCCACGAAGTTAATAGTACCATAATTTGTTGCTAATTTGTTACCCCAAAACTGATTTTGTGGCTCTGACCGTTTTCGAGAAACAATGGATACGGTAGCGTTATATAAAGATGGCATAGCCAGTGGTTGTATCTCTATAAGTAGCTTAGATATACTCATTATGAAAGTACCATAATTTGTTGCTAATTTGTTGCTTTTGAATGGTGTAATCACTTTCAGGCTAAATGATAAGAGATCGGTAAGGTAGGATATAAACCGATCGAAAAAAAATGTTAAAAACAAGAAAATTCATAAGGTTAAAGAAAAGCTTATGACACGAAAAAAACACTTTATTGCTACGTTCCGAGATTAAAAATAAAGAATTATAAATAAAAAAAAAACTAATAACTATATATACTTGTATTAGCCAGTACGACTCGAAGCGACAAATCAACAGCAACAAATTCAGTCTTTGCGCATGATTTTGTTGCTAATTTGTTGCTCTGAGATTATATAAAAATTTATTTTGTTGCTGTGCACAGGAAACAAATTAACGATGTGCTAGGATTGATAACGTGCTCACATTAGCCAGTACAAAATAAATTTTTATATAATCTCAGAGCAACAAATTAGCAACAAAATCATGCGCAAAGAATAAATTTGTCGCTGTTGTTCCGCCGCTTTGAGCCGTAATGGCTGATGTAAGTTAGTTGCCAATCGTAACACATCGTTAATTTTTTTCCTATGCACAGCAACAAAATAAATTTTTATATAATCTCAGAGCAACAAATTAGCAACAAAATCATGCGCAAAGAATAAATTTGTTGCTGTTGATTACAAGTATATATAGTTATTTCTTTTTTTTTTTTTTATTTATAATTCTTTATTTTTAATCTCGGAACGTAGCAATAAAGTGTTTGTTTCGTGTCATAGGCTTTTCTTTAACCTTATGAATTTTCTTGTTTTTGACATTTTTTTTCGATCGGTTTATATCCTACCTTACCGATCTCTTATCATTTAGCCTGAAAGTGATTACACCATTCAAAAACAACAAATTAGCAACAAATTATGGTACTTTCATAATGAGTATATCTAAGCTACTTATAGAGATACAACCACTGGCTATGCCATCTTTATATAACGCTACCGTATCCATTGTTTCTCGAAAACGGTCAGAGCAACAAAATCAGTTTTGGGGTAACAAATTAGCAACAAAATAGCAACAAATTATGGTACTATTAACTTCATGCTAACTTTATAGACCTCAAAATACAGTTATTATAATGAATGAAACTTATTCAATATAAAAACAAACCTTTGTAACAACCACAACGATATCAACACCGAGATTGTGCGTGAGAACACCATCTGGCAATGGAAGACCTTCGTCATCTAACCCATCGTTTAAAATTCCATTTTCGCCAGTCGATTCGGTTATGCTTCTCGCTGTACGTCTCAATGGAGAAGGTAATTCTAAGTCATCTCTTAATATATCCACATAATCCTGCCACGCCCTCATGATTCTTTGTTTACATTGCTGCCTAACATCATTATCTACTGACAATTTATCTATATGATCGGCTAAAACCGAAGCCCAATGTTGTAACTGATCTAATATACCCCATGGAGTTGTCATCGATACAGTTAAAATCACAAGAGTGTGTGGAAATGTTTCTTCGTTCAATGCAAATCGGAGAAGATTTCCATGACCAGGATCGCCGTCTAATACCCAAACACTTAAACGAGTGTGATCTGCAAACATCGTAAATATTGATTCTCTATTTGAAACAACAAAATTCAACAGTTAACTGAACAAACCGTCTCTGTATTCGTCGCGCACATCGATATATGCATACTCAAGGCCTGACCCTTTTTTTGGATCTTCTACACCTTGCAGTTTCGCAACCAGTGTTGTTTTCCCAGATTCGTTGTCTCCCAATACAATCACCTGTTTGTACGATGGTAATTTATTGCTGCTACGAGTTTGAACATCGCTCAAAATCGAAGACCTAATAAGAAATGACAGTTGCATTAGCTATCAGTTTACTGTAAAAATATTATATTTAAAATCATTTACCATAAATTCTCTTTAGTGTCCGGTTCTTTCTTTTTCGATGTTGTATTGCTCGCCTCAGTATAAGGAGTCATTTTTTAAATGTGGACAATTAACTTTTTCTTAAATTTTTGACAGCGATGACATCACGGATAGGTGCAAAATTCACTGTGAATGTGCGATAAAGGTAGATTCACAATAGTTTCAGAAATAAATTACTAAAAATGATTGAATATAACAATTTAAATAGCAATATTGAAAAATTCGATCCCGACAACTTTCCTAATTATAAAGCTGTTATAAATAATTTAAGAAATTATCGATTTTTTCCGGTCTTCTTTCATCTACGTGATCACGCATTTGGTTGGAATTCTCTGGTTGGCACCACTTATGCACCACTCGGAGTTCTGTCAAATTAGAAAATATTTATTTGTGACGTAATTTTACTATTTTCAATTCAATTTATTATGGGAAAAATTGAAAAAATCAACATTTTTACAATTTGAAAATGGATAAACTGCAAAAATTAATGAACGACCATCCTTGGTCACATTTAACGACTATTACGACATTTGATACAGGTAAGTTACCTTGAAAATATTTAACCTTGTTGGGTACAATGTTAAGATTAAGTTAAATACAATAAATTTGACCCTATTACCTACAATATAAATAGTACTTCCTACCCGTGAAGTCGCCTAAATATTACTGGAAAAATTTTTGTATTATGCAACAATGATGTATTTTTTAACTATCTTGTAACTCGATTGATGTTTTCTATGAGAAAATTACATTGTTAGTCATTTACAAATTTTAAGGACACTGTAGTGTAATATCAGCGTGCTGGCCTATGAATCAGACTGCCGTGAGTTCGAATCCCACCTTTGCTCATGAATGTTTTGCGATTCATTTAGACCCAGCTTTTACAGTTAATACTGGCAAGATACCTTGTATCGTGGAGCCACCCCTCAAGTGATATTCTTTTGTATATATGCATAATATGCTCTATATATGTGGACAGAGGTACACAATTAAATATACCATTAAAAAGAATAATCTATTTGATAATTAAATATTTACATCCTAACTCCGCAGTTAATTTAAAATTTGAATTCTCTTGAAATACAAGCCTAAGTCAGTGAATGATTATAAATTCTCTGATGTCAGGCATAAACGACTTAAGTAAAAAATGGTTAAGTCTAAAAGTATTAACACACGATCGAACATGGTACGGGCCGGACAGCTGATATGATCCGCTCCGTACCAAATCTGCTCGTCTAGACAGTAGTCTGCGTGTCCGCACGGTTCGATGGGATGCACATCGAACTTGGTCCGGTTCGTACTAATATCCGTGCGTGTGTATACAAGTACGACGAACTTGATACATATAACCGTATTACGACGTCATTGTAATTCAAAACGTTGTGCAAAATTTTGACAGATAAGTTATATTGTAACAGAGAAGGGCGTAACAACGCTCTAGAAATTCTTCGGGAGTGTTATTCAAAATATGATCTTCACTATCAAGCGATTTTATTAACTTCATATGACTAAATTCATCGCGATCTTTCAAATAGAATTTTGCCCACTCCTTTCTTTTCTTCCTTGTTGTTTGTGGCGGCATTAACGTTGCCGCTAGAACAATCGCAATTTTCGCGCGCTTAATCGGAGGCATGATGTTTACGTACCTGTGTACACAAGGAGACTGACAGATTCGGTCGTCTGTTGCAACCAGCGAACTTGATCCGCCGTACCATGTCCGTTGTCGGCCCGTACCAAGTCCGATCGTGTGTTAATACTATAAAGTGTACTATCTTTCATTTGGTATTAACGACTTAAAAACTATGTTTTTCGACTTAAGTTCTTTATACTCGACACCAAACAATTAATAATCTAACAAAATTAATACGTTATAGGTGATGAAAACTACATTTCTGATTATGAAAACTTTGATAAAAAATCCAATGGAATCACTAAGGTAATTCGTACTGGAAATCGCATCAATCACAACTTAATAAAAGCCAAAGCAACAACACCGATTACATTACTGGTGGAATCACTTGTGCAACTACTGTGCTCTTTATTAGAACAGGATAACGAAAAAGCATCAAAACTTTACAAAACAATCTGTGAGAAATTACACGAAATGAAGTTAATAGACGAAAGTTATTCGATGGAAGAATTTGAAATTCCACGCTGCCAGTATAAAAAAGCGCTGTATCATTTAGTGAGTGTAGCAAAAGGGACTGAATTATCATTTCCAGTTCAGCCACCATTGTCGCCGCCGAACAGTACTTACGAATGGTCGAGGTATCATCGCGAATTTATTGAATTAGAATTTATTGCCGGTGGTGCGTTCGGTCAAGTATTTAAAGCGAAACATAAATTAGACGGCACTGTTTATGCAGTGAAAAAGATTTACATAAAATCGAGTAATATCAAATCTATCATGAGTCATTTATCTGAAGTACAAACATTCGCTAGCTTAAATCATGCCAACATCGTTCAGTATAAAGCTGCTTGGTTAGAATCTGCCATCAATAGAAACACGCAAACCATTATCAGTGATGTATGTGACACTTCGAGTGAATCAGAATCGACTGGAACTGATTCGCAAACGGCGTCTGTGGAAACCGCAACGAAACTAGACGATTTAACTACTACTAACAGCTCTGATGGTTTTACAATCGAATTTGAGAAGAGTACATCTAATTCGGATGAATCGACGACTGACAAAGAAGACACGGTTGATAGCAACAGTTCGTTTGAGAATAATAAAATTTGTCGATATAACATAGATGAAATTGACAGTATTAAATGTAAGAAAGTACATACCGAATGCACTTTATATATACAAATGGCGCTTTGTCAAACAACATTAAAGCAGTGGCTGGAAATGAGAAATCGAACAGAAAAAAAAACCTCATTTGCAATTCGACAATCAAAATCGAAAGCACGTATGGAAAATGTCGTTGAGATATTTAGACAGTTAGTTAAAGGTTTGCAGTATATTCATTCCAAAAACATTGTCCACCATGATATAAAGCCGAGCAATGTGTTCATTAGTACAGAGGGAGGATCAATTTCCGTTCAGTTGGGAGATTTCGGTTTGGCGTGTCCTTTACAGAAACCGCACGAGGGTGTAGCTCCAGGAACGCATTTGTATGCGGCACCTGAACAACTGCTTGGAAAATGCGACGCTAAGGTACATTTCTTTATCTCTAAAATCTTTTTCTTAGGCCTAGCACACATGAAGAGCGTTCAACGCGCGTTGGCCCAACGCGCGTTGAACGCCTCTCATATAAACTAGGCCTTAAGGCTGCACATCAATTTGGTCATTTTTGACATAAATCTAACATTTATTCGACATTGTTTCATAATACAGGTGTCCCATTTTTATGTATACATACGATTTATCTTATATAAAAATAGCTGTCTAGTATGTCTGCTCATGTAGATTTAATTTTGTAAATCTCGTACTTTCTTAATTTCGTTCGTTCAATCGAGTTGATATTTAATTAATACTCACTCGCTTTGCTTATTTACGTGAATTTATAATTATTAATCAATACGTTCTGACCACTCGCTTCGCTCATTCGCTCAAAAGAATCACAAAACACTTATACTATTTTGACAGTTAACAGTTGCATAACTATATTATATGGAAATGTAGAACGCATCTTTACTTCATACTCTGTCTTTTAGACACCAACCAATAGGTATGCAGTATATACTATTAAACATAAAAAAATTGGTTGTCTGTAAAGTCGGTTTACGGACGATAGTTTTACGTGATAACGTCATAAAGAAACATTGAAATGCATACAAGCCGACGCTTGGCCCGATCGTGCCTCTCTATCGCTTATACCGCGCTCTCGCTTGCACGCTCAGACTCAGGCGGAACGTGACACTTTTTTGTGCGTGCAGCCGGTGTTTCATCAATTTATAAGACGTTATCACGTCAAAAATGCGATTTGTACCTGGACGAAGTCATTCAAGGTCTTGCATATACTGTTGCAAGCTACTACAGCAACTCTAGGCAGATTATAAGCTATGAGAGATCAGTTTTTAGTCATGTGTTCAGTGCAACATTAAATTAACAAGTTTCCTTTTTTTTCTAGAATGACATGTACAGTTTGGGAATAATACTTCTAGAATTGATTGAATCATTTGATACGGACATGGAGCGAGTTCATCAGATTGCAGAATTAAGGAAAGGAAGACTATCGGCGCATATTTCAGCAGAGCATCCACAACTTGCTCACATTATCAGTCAGTTGGTAGCTCGGAACTTGTCAGCGCGACCGGATGCCTCAAAATTACTTAATATTATTTCAGAAAATATTGATAAAGTTTCTGCTATCAAAGAATTAAAACAGTGTATTTTAGAAAAAGATAGTGAAATTGAACGTTTGCGTGCAAAATTAAAAGCCGCAGGCATAAAATATGATGATTAGTTATGAATTTTCTTGTGTTTTTTACGAGAATTTAATGGTTTTTAAAATTTTTGTAATGCGTTGTGACTCATTAAAACTAAATATTTTTTTTAATAAAACAAAAAATATGAAAATGTAAATTAATAACATGTTTAGATATTACTTAAAGCCTATATTCTTTATCCAATTATTTATTAATTAATGATAATAAAAAAAATCGTTTGAGTCGAGTGTTTTTACATAAAATAGAACTATCAACAGCGCATTGTACAGCTGTCAGTTGTTTATTTTTAGTTGAATATGAGTATAAATGAGTGAAAAAATTCTCAATTTTGACACAATGGAAGGTTTGCTACGAAAAGTATTGTAAAATGGAAAAAAATAGCGATAATGCGATAAAAAAACATTAGAATATAAAAAATGTAATGGTGCGTTCATATGCTTCAATTCAACGCGACATTGAACGGGCGCAAGCGTGTAAATGGGCTGCTTGCTGTTTGTACTCGTGCTTGCCGCCGATCTGGACGAGTGTCTGTGAAGTTACAACAAATATGTCGGACTGGTCAAGCAATCAAGTTCTACATTTCCTGGAGTGTTCCCAGGCAGAGCCAATAATATGGGACCCGCATCACAAATATCATAAATATAAGAAGAAAATTAGCGATACTTGGGGGAGGCTGAGCGGAAAGTTGGATACAAAAACAAAGAATTTTTATCATCCACCACCTTCTCTGAACAACTTCTTTCCTTTCAATTCTAAGTCGATCATTTTGTTTGTTTTTTTTTTCCAATAAAAATATGTCAAATCAAACGCAATAGCCGCCACAAGATCGTCCGCGGTGTCCACTATGCTTAGTTTGCTAACACTAACTGGCCTGCTCCCGTGCGTGTGAATAGTTTGCTTTGCCCGCCGGCGCATATCCAGCTGCGTACCGGGCTGCTTGTCAGGCTGCGTGGCACGCGTCTGAACGCACCATAACATGACATTGGCAAGCGGGCGTCGAATTGTATATTTAAGCAAGCTAGCTCAAGACATGTGCAAAGCATGTGATTTACCTTTTCTTTATGTTTTCTCGTCAACGAAGATGTTATAAATGTGAAGGCATTTATCAAGTAAAAAGTTCAGGCAGTGAGAAAAATCAACAAGATCAAAATAGGAAATGAATAAACATTGACCGTTAAAAAAGTTAATATTATTTTTCACAACGAAATTATATGGTGGTATTAGGGAAACACAATTAAATACAATTTTGTTTGTATTGAATGTGCCTACAGTAAACCACAATTTAATAAAACGGTACAAGAGATTGGTTGGACCAGCTATTGAGACTGTCAAAGAAAGTTGCCACGAAGCGTTAATGATCAAATAGTGCAGGGCATAGTGGCGCATTCGCAAAAAAATTGTCTCCAGACTTAATTCTGTTTTTATCATGACAGGAAAGTTCTCCTGATTATAAAAGTATAAAATGATAATCGATATCTATTGATGTTATTATTTAAACAAGGAATAACTAAACAAACTGCAAAAAAACTGTTTTTTCCAGTAAATTAATAATTTTTTATAATCTCTAAGTTATTTTGATTAAAGAAGGTCCTTACACCATCACCATATTTTTACGCGTTTAATTGTTATAAATTTTTAAAGTTGAAAATACCTGAAAATCAAGGTTTTTCCCAATTAAATAGCATACCTTAGAAATAGTTATATTTTTTTATTTTTTATCGAAACTTTAAACCACGGTCTAAACAATTGTTAACAATATAACCTATTCAAATTTTGAATAATAAAGCCCGACATCTGTCTCTCTCTTACTTGTATCATACACTAAGATGTGAGTGAGAATGTCATACTTCTCCTTTGCAAGTGTAGGCGCGTGGAGAGCATATTATTACAAAGCATAAAAACAATACAAAGGAAGAAATTACTCAAAACTTGAATAGGCTATATTGTTAATATTTGTTTAATTAGACATTCGATAAAAAATTAAAAATAGTTGGCAAAACCAAAAGTGCACATCCCGCAAGTTTTCCACTGTACATTATATTATAATGAAAAAAATTGAGAAAATAGATTAAAACAAATAAAAAAAAAATAAAAATATACGAGAAACATTAGTAAAATAAGAAATTTTTTTTAGCAATTATGCACGGGTTTTGCTCTCAAAAATCCCGATTTTTTGAGTTTCTTGTCCTAGTTTATTGACTTTCTAGTTTATCGAAGAACGCATTTTATAGACACAATATCCCAAAACACTATTTTTCAAGAATATCCCACCGCTACACTAGCGGTATGTGCAATAGATTAAAAAAAACAATTAAAAAATTAAAATGAAAAAAATAAAATGAAAAAAAAAAATAATAATAAAAAAAATATATGAGAAATATATTATATATAATATATAAATATTAAGTGGAATTAAGTGGAATAAAATGGAATATAAAAAAAAAAAATTCTTATGTCAGCGGGAATCGAACACGGCACCTTGGGATTACAGGACTTAAAGGCAGCTACACACGATCAGTTAAACTGTCAGTTATAACTGTACAGTTAAAACTGTTCAGTTAAATCGCAACGTGTGTATGGTGTAACTATCAGTTTTTTTGAACTGAACAGTTGAACTGATGAAATACAAAAATTCATTTGATAAAACTGCGAACTGAGAACTGTTCAGTTAAATCTAAACGTGTGTACCGGGTTGAGTCAGTTCGTCTTGAAAAGTGCACCGAACGCAGTGATTACAATAATTAATTATATTTTACCGTCACGCTTCACGCGCACCAAAACAATGTCAACACAGCCGAGGGGTCAACGAGAATGGCTTGAGGAATTTATAGAAATCTATCGCAACGAATATTGTCTCTGGAAAATAAAGTCTAAAGACTACCACGACCGTGTGAAAAGAGATGCTGCATACTTAAAATTAATTGATAAATTACGAGAAAAAGAACCCCAGGCGAACTTAAAGACAGTAAAAAAAAAGATTAACAATATGCGTTGTGCCTTTACAAAAGAGTATAAAAAAGTAGAAGAAACAACTAGATCGGGAGCAAGTGCCAGTGCTGTCTACGAGCCTCAACCTCTCATGTGGAGGGATAGCATTTCGCATTACAGTATCTTTCTTTTCAATGAATGGTGTAACTAAAGAAAGAAGATTTAGGTAGGTATCCTCATCCATTCTTAGATAATTATGCCAATCTTTGGGAGTAAATCTCAATTCATTTAACAAATTCACATGTGAATATTGCTCTCTTTTGTTTAACCACTCTTTGCACCATATGCTGCGTCGTTTTTTATGAGTCGTTTTCATGGCAAATATCAATCCAACCACCGCTAGAGCGTCGTCCGTCGTCGAGGCCATGTGATCGAAAACTGTAGGTACGGGACTGACAAATTTATCTCAACGTGTGTAGACCCTACGTATATACGATTTAACTGAACAGTTTTAACTGTACAGTTATAACTGACAGTTTAACTGACCGTTTGTAGCTGCCTTTACGCTTTAACCGTTCGGCCACACCGATGCCGTACAACGCCTTTGTTATTATGGTATAGAAGTGTAGCAGTTATTTTACGTATCATACTACATTAATTGAGTATATTTATTATGTTTTTTGTTTTTTTATTTTAATTAGCTGTCAAAAATAATAAAAAAAAAACTGTTTATAAAAATTAAACTACTGAACACATTTTAGTGAATTTAAATAGGGTTCTGGTCTGATATTAAACAAAGTGAATAAAATATAACCCAAGGGGATCCGACCAAAATTGCGATCTGTAGAGTCGTGACGTACGTACGTACATACGTACGTACGTACATACGTACAGACCAACCGACAACTGCTGTTTGTGATTTTCAATTACAATTTTAATAGTATTTATGAACTCGAATTGATTTAAAAATGGTTCTGTTTTATAGATCAGAATCTCCTCTTTTCAAAAAGTTTCATTTTGAATGGATTTCGTGTGAAATTAACTTAGATATAACTTCTTATCTGAACGAAAGTCAGCTCTGATGCACAAAGCGATAATAAAGCACATACCGCTAGTTTAGCGGTATGTGCAATATAATATAACTATTTCTAAGGTACGCTATTTAATTGGGAATAACCTCGATTTTCAGGTATATTCAACTTTAAAAAATTATAACAATTATATGCGTAAAGATGCGGTGATAGTTGTAAGGACTTTTTGAATCAAAATAATAACTTAAAAAAAAAACAGTTTTTTGCAGTTTGTTTAGTTTTTCCTTGTTTAAACAATAACGTCAATAGATATCGATTGTGTCGTCTTTCACTTTTATAATCAGGAGAACTTTCCTGACATGATAAAAAAAAATAATAAAAAAAAAGTTAGGACAGGAGACATTTTTTTTTTGCGAATGCACCACTATGCCCTGCACTAAAAAAAGAGACGCTGATGACCTCAGCTGTTGAGCGTCTATAATTTACAATCTCTCTCTCACTAAAAAAAGAGTTGATTATTGCTAATAACGAATAAAAATAATATTTACGTGTACTCGTTTCTAGTTAGAATTAACAACTTTTGTTCAATTTCATTTTTTGTAACACTATAAAATACTTTAAAATTTTTTAGATAAAATTCTGGATGAAAATTTTGCAATAGCAATAAAAAAAAAAACTAAACAACAAAATTACGAAGATTACGTCATGATTCAACAAATAATTTTTATTGTTACCCTGGTAGTTTTGTTATGATTTTACAGGATGAAAATAATTTTGAGAGAGCAAACAGATAAAAATCAAATCACGAAATAAAATGGCATATCAAATTGATTTTACCATATTGAAGAAAGTCGTAGAGTTATACCTATATTGAATAAAATTTTCAAAAAGTTCTGGGCAATTCAGAGCTGCGTATTGCCATTTAAGAATTAAAACACCGAGATTTCTCTATTTTTAAATTTAATATGAAGGTATTATAAACAAAAATGATGGTGAAGACCGCATCAAAAACCATTGTGTAGTTTAGAAGAACTAAGCGAACAAACAGACAGATACAAATAGCGACTTTGTTTTATGCTATTAGAGAATACGTGAAGCGTTTTTTTTTTTTGTTGTACTGAAAAAAAAACGAAAATATACTTATCTTTGACTATAGTTATAACTATAGCCAAAGGTTTGTAGTAATATTACCACAGTTCAGTTTACTGTGATATTTTTTTTGGACACGAGTATTTACAGTGAATTATAAATTATTTTTCAAGTACATAGAACTTTCCGTTTTTCAAACGATTCAAAATATGTTAAAAAAGTTTTGAAATAAAATTTCATTTTTAAAACTTATTTAAATTTCATGTATTTTCTTTTTCAATTACAAATTATATTGAAATTCAATCCAAAATTGGGTCAGTGCGAGCCAACATTAGTTATATTCAAAACAAAAAATACTTCAAAAATAAAAAATTCAGTAACTAAGACACTACAACAGAGCTTTGGTTATCCATACATTATTTTAAATAATCTGAATATTAGTTCACATAAAATAAACAAAAAAGAATAGGAGAAACAATTCATATAGTTTTCATATTAGGTAAATATATTCTCAATAGAGGTACGCCTATGTTCCTAACCCTATTGTCAATATATCTCCATAATATGAAAACTTTATAAATTATTTTATCTAAAAAGTACTATATGTAATATATGCACAATAGTTCACAATCTTTGGTCTTATAATAATAATAATAGATCGTTTCATGTAAAAAAGCAATAAAAAATGTAGATATATAAACAGTACCTACTAAAACTTTATGTGAATAATCAAAGCTCTAGTGTATTTTTGTTACCGAATTGCCTTTAATATTTTTACATTGTGTTTTAATATCTGTAATGATCGGGTTTAAAAGGTCCTTCTACTGGAACACCTAAATATTTCGACTGTTCCGGTGTCAATTTTGTCAATTTAACACCTAAATGATCCAAATGCAATGCAGCAACTTCTTCATCTAATTTTTTAGGAAGCATATGAACACCAACTGGATACTGACCAGGCTTTGTCCACAATTCAATTTGGGCGAGCACTTGGTTTGTAAAAGAATTCGACATAACAAAAGAAGGATGTCCCATCGCGCAACCTAAATTAACCAGACGCCCTTCGGCCAAAACAATAATATGGTTGCCGTTCGATAGTTCGTAACGATCAACTTGGGGTTTAACATTTACTTTTTCCTTAGCGTTCTTTTCTAACCACGCAACATCCAGTTCACAATCGAAATGTCCAATGTTACACACTATACTGTCATCGCGCATTTTCAAAAAATGCTCTCCCAATATAATATCTTTACATCCGGTCGTTGTAACAAAGATTTGTCCTTCTTTAGCCGCTTCGGCCATAGTAGTCACTTGGTAACCTTCCATGGCTGCCTGGAGCGCATTTATAGGGTCGATTTCTGTAATAATGACTCGACCTCCAAATGAACGCAAAGCTTGCGCACAACCTTTGCCTACATCGCCGTAACCGGCAACTACGCAAACTTTACCGGCCAACATTACGTCTGTAGCCCGTTTTATGCCATCCACTAATGATTCTCTGCATCCGTAAAGATTGTCGAACTTACTCTAAAGTAACAAAAGAACGGGACGTTATTTCCTTGCCTTAATATAGTGATGTTTTTATTATTAATGGACATTTGTACAGATCAAAATTAAACAGCAAAACTTACCTTTGTGACCGAATCGTTAACATTGATAGCTGGGATTTTTAACGTTCCCTCTTTCATCATTTTATACAAATTATGCACACCAGTGGTCGTTTCTTCACTTAAACCTTTAAGCTCTTTTAAGTACTGTGGAAATTTGGTGTGAACGAGATTGGTCAAATCTCCTCCATCATCTAAGATCAAGTTTAGAGGTTTTCCGTCTGAGAAAACAAGCGTTTGCTCTATACACCAAATGTATTCCTCGTCCGTTTCCCCTTTCCACGCATATACTGGAACGCCACGTTTTGCAATAGCTGCAGCTGCATGATCCTGAGTACTGAATATGTTGCAGCTTGACCATTGAACCTAATAAACAACGTTTTGTCAAAAGTACATTAATTAATAGAACAAAATACATTATAATAGCGCAAGTATTTCATAGAGTCCAATGTGCACATAATATATTTTTAAAAACATCAAATGTTCGATAGTATAATTCGTAAAACTAATTATACAGTTAGATCTAAATAAAGTTTACTATTATTACTGTTAATAAAGACACACCCATTATTGCAATGCGCTAAATAAGAAAAATTTATTTTCAAATAATGTCTCTGTTGGAACTCTAATCCGAATTTTCCACTACTGCGGCGACCGAGTTAGCATTTACTCAACAGTGACACATTCAAGCAATCGATCTTTCTCATATTTAAAGTATTAATTGTAACAGTAAATTCTCCTCATGCGAGAGCTAATTTTTTGCATTAGTCAACGCTAGATATGAACCTTTTCTCATGCCAGAGCTAAGTGTGAATCGAACATGAAAATTTTCCATTTATTTAGACGCATTTCTATATCGTCAGGCCTGTTAAATTATGGTAAATTAACAATCCAAATATCGTATCAAATGTTCAACTGTATAGTTCGTAATAATACATTTTTAAAATTGGTAATTCGGTGCTAAAAGTACTTTTGACACTAATGTTAACCAGAATTCCAGCGTTAGTCCAGCATTCAAAAATAGAAAATATCATGTAACCTTGGTTGCATACTTTTAGAAAATATCGAAAATTAAAATGAGATTAATCATGATTAATATTATTGACAATTACAAAACAATAAACTGTTTTGTGCTGTATCATGAACAAAATGTCACAACAATATTTTCGAAAAAATTTCAATAGGATGATAAGTGACTATCATCTCTCTAAAGAATGACCCCTGACATTTCATTTCTATATTTGGTGTAGTAATTTGAATTTAAATACGAATACCAGCTCTCTATCTTTATTTTGTTATAAGTCAAGTAAGGGCCAAGGGGCTTGCTTTATAAACAATAATAATTAGCACAATGAGTTACTGTTCTTGGAGCTATGGTAAAAATGAACATAATAAAAATAACAATGCTATATCAATTGTTCGTCACGTCTGAATTATCATTGATATAATAATGTTCTATTGCAATTGCATCATAATTCATAACAAACTGCTTTGGCAAAGAATTATATAGCATTTTGCATACTATTTCTAATGAGTATTCTGATAATTAATACGTCAGATAAGTCGTATATAGAATGATGCAATGTTGATTTTAAGTACTATTATGAAGTAGTGTAATAAAATGTATCATATATTATTAATATATGCTACATTTTTACACAATTATAGCACGTCAAGGAGCGTATCGCTTTTAAATATACCGTCGATCTTTAAAATAAAGTTTTCTTTTAAATTATATAACGTAAATAAATTGAAATTTAGGGTTTTATAATGTCCTCTTCCTTCTGTAACTTTTACTTAAAATAAAAGTGAGCGTGAGCAAAATGAAGTTGTGCAAGGCCTCTCAACATGAATAAAAACTAGCTCTTCTACCCGGATTCGCTCAAGTGAAGTTTAGAATGAGAGAGTTTAACTAATTCTGATTAGTGTCTCGAAAAACTTCGCCCCCGCCGTTTCCCCGTTCAGGTAGTGTTTCCTAAAAATGCATCAAAAGCGCATTTTCAAGCGGAATAATTATTATGTCAACGCGCACATTTAAAAAAATTCTATTTATGATGTACTTGGCGAAGTCCCCCCGGAGCGAAATGTCATGTGCGGTAATCCATTTCGGCAGACTTTTAAAAAATACTTTCTAAAAGTATTTAAATACAAATACTCTTGCTTCATTGAATATTTAAATACAAATACTTTTCCTGCATATACTTGTAAAAAATACATTTTAAAAGTATTTGAAAAACGAATACAAATACTAGGGAAGTATTTGTATTTTGAAATACTTTTACTCAAATACTTTACAAGTCTGCATTTCGGTCAGGCCTCGCACCGTCTCTGCTTATAAGTACTTTGTACCAAGCCTATTTTTTTTCTTTTTTGTTCATGACGAATAAGTACTAGTTATTTTCGAATTATTTTTTGAATTACCTCTGCTCCTAATTCTAAGAGTGTTTCAATTAGTACTGCGGTTTGGACAGTCATGTGAAGACAGCCTGCAATGCGAGCGCCTTTAAGTACTTTAAGTGGGCCGTATTTCTTGCGTACTGCCATAAGCCCCGGCATTTCATTTTCAGCAATAGTTATTGCTTTACGTCCCCATTCTGATAACTTAATATCGGCTGAAAAATATAATAAACGCAATTTAAAACGCTTAATATTTTTTATTCAGATGTAGAATTTGAAGAAACATAGATAATTGTAAATTTACTATTCCTTTAAAAATTAGCTACAAAATGAAAAAATAAAATTCTTGTAAATAAAATAATATAACATACCGACTTTGTATGCTGGTTTAGACATCTTATTAAGTATAAATGCACGTCACTGAGGTAAAAATAAGAATCGGTATAAATTAGTATCTTACTACTTATATTAAAAAATAACCTTAGGCACTTGCCGGTCAACCGCATGTACGAACTACGAAGTTACGAACGAATTAACACTTTTGGAAATTCACATGCTTTTATAAGTAAAGAACTAACCTAGAAGAAAACAGGTAACCAACTGTGAAAAATTTTAACGCAACAGATTTATTATTCTTCAATTGGTACTGCAGACAAATGTCATATGACAACCTGCTGATGGGCGAGACAGAGTTGTAATATTTGTGTTATAAATTGTATAATATTTAATAATATTAAAATAAAAATGCACGGTTGTTTATTTAATATCGATAGTGGTTATTTGGAGGGATTGTGCAGAGGTTTCAAATGTGGGATTCTCAAACAAGCTGATTATTTGAATTTAGTTCAATGTGAAACATTGGAAGGTAATTACAAGCTTCTTAAGTTAACGTATTGTATTATCGATTTTTGCTGTAACGATCACTTAAATCTTATTTCCAGATTTGAAGCTTCACCTTCAAGGTACTGATTATGGTACATTTTTGGCAAATGAACCCTCACCATTATCGGTGTCTGTTATCGACGACAAGCTACGGGAAAAGCTTGTTATCGAATTCCAGCATCTTCGCAATCATGCTGTCGAACCCTTGTCAACTTTCCTCGATTTTATTACGTACAGCTACATGATCGACAATATTATTTTATTAATTACTGGAACATTGCATCAGCGACCCATTTCTGAACTCATCCCAAAATGTCATCCGTTGGGAAGCTTCGAACAAATGGAAGCTATTCACGTCGCGGCTACTCCAGCCGAATTGTACAACGCCGTTTTAGTGGATACGCCTTTGGCCCCATTCTTTGTCGACTGTATTAGTGAACAGGACCTTGACGAAATGAATATTGAAATTATTCGTAACACGCTTTATAAAGCATATTTGGAAGCATTTTTCTCATTCTGCAAAGAACTGGGAGGCACAACTGCTGATTCTATGTGTGAAATTTTGGCCGTAAGTATAAAACAGTATGTTTCAAAGATGGTGGAAAAAAAATTACACACTACTAGGGATAACATTGAAAGAAAAACCTATGAGAAAAACATTAATGTTAACAAACCTATGTCAAAAACATTAGATGATCAATTGCAAAACATCGGTTATCACTTTTCATATTACAAATGGTCGAAAAATTAAATTAAAAGTTCATACTTAATGAGATTTTTCTACAAAATTTAATCTCACACTTTCACTTTTTTGGTTGTTACATTATCCCTTTACAACCAGCGAAACTTTATTGTTTTTGATTATTTAGAGACCAAAAAAGCTAGAAAAATTAATAAAAAAAAATTATGAACCCCTGCTTAACTGTGAAAATAACCCGCACGAAATAACCGTATGAAGCCTATTGCGTTCACAAAAATCGTTTCGCCAAAAAAAAAAAAATGTGTCGATAGTCACGCCCATATAGAATCAGTTATAAAGGGTTATATAATATACGAAATTAAGAAAAACTTAAAGCATTTGAAAGTATTAATTATATTACTTTTTAATTGTACATTAAACTTTGTTTTTACTTTTCTTTAAATGCGATAATGAATGTACATTGGAGAAAAACATCAGTTGAAAAACACCAATGGGGAAAACATCGATCTTCGATGCTCATCCTTACATAGTACAGATTTCACAAAAAAATGTGACGTTTGTTATTCATTTTCATCGTGAACAGTATCTCAACAGCTTCCGTGTGCTGGACTGGTATAGACAGAAAACAAAAAAATAGTAAATCCATTAAACACTTTCTGTTTATCTTTTTATTTGATTTAACTATGAATTGAAATACTAATTCATATAAACCGATTTTTTTATATATTGATACTAGAAATCAACAAAGCTGCATTACTTCTATTTTTTTGATTGACATTTTTGTGTATTTAAATTCAGTTCGAAGCTGACCGACGTGCAATCATCATCACTATCAACTCTTTCGGAACCGAACTTAGTAAAGACGACAGAGCAAAATTATATCCACGTTGTGGTAAACTGCATCCAGATGGATTGGCAGCACTGGCTAGAGCTGATGATTACGAACAAGTGAAAGCGGTTGCTGAATATTATGCAGAATATTCAGCGCTTTTTGAAGGTGCAGGAAATAATCCAGGAGACAAAACATTGGAAGACAAATTTTTCGAGCATGAGGTTTGTACAGGCTTGTTAAACGTCAGACGCTTATGACCTATATTGTCGAACGTCTATAATTTACAATATTTTACCTTAACAGTTGACTGTCCAAGTATGCCAAATCATTAACAGAATGGCGAACGAGTAATCTTCCTTTTAGAGAAATGTCCAGCGGGCAGCGATATTAATTCTTATTATTGTAACACATTTACTTTTTCGTGTAAATGAAGCCATTCTCTTTTTAATACTACTTCTGCGCTTACTTATTAATCAATTCTCTTAGCATAACATTATTGATCATATTTATGTTAAATTTCAGGTAAGATTGAATATATACGCATTCCTTCAGCAGTTTCATTTCGGTGTATTCTATTCATACTTAAAACTAAAAGAACAGGAATGTCGTAACATTGTATGGATTTCGGAATGCGTTGCACAGAACCATCGTGCAAAGATCGATAATTACATTCCAATTTTTTAAACTATCAGATATTACAGTTAAGACATTTATGTATATTTACACTCGGAAATTATTTGAAAAAATAATGTAAAATTATGAGTAGCTGGTATTGTGAACCATTATGTATAAAATATATTATGTAATATGTATGTTAGTTATACAGTGTTTATTGTTGAAAATAGCTACGATGAATTGTTTTAATTTTATCACAGTCTTCTACAGGGCAGTGCGGTCAAACAGTAACAAAATTGATAGTTTAGTAAAATTCGGCTTTCTATAAATTTTAATTTAATGTATGTATATAGTTTTTGTTTTCAATAAATTTTTTTAAACTTATCTGATTAACTTTTTATGAAATGTAAAAGCCAATAAAGTTTTCGGGACTATTACAATTAAGCTCATTGACGTAAGTGTAATTGCCAAAATTCTGGGTAAAAATTCCACTATAGCGAACTGATCTGGAATAATATTCCAAGCTGAAATTATTGTTATTATTTTTTTAATGAAATAGTGGCAATGTTCTCAGAGATGTCATAAAAAATGCAGTAATTTCGTCATGCAGAAGACTGTGGATTTTGCGTATAATTATTTTAACTTTCTACACAATTGCTTTCAATATTATTTGGAGCAAATGAAAATTTTGACCTGTTTTAAATAATTGTTGATGTTATGCATTTAAAATTACAGCAATGTCTAGATTCTAGATGTTACCTATTTCTTTATCAAATTTAGATAAAAGACTATGTTTTTTTATGTAAACCGCTTTTAACATAACAATTATTCGAACAAACATATAATGATCCTTCGTTAATTAGTAGTCACTATATTGGTAAGATGTAGGGCTAATTAAATATATTAACTGATTTTTAAAACAAAATTTCATATCAATTCAAATTGTATTAATACGATTTAAATGTTTTATACACACATTTAATAGTAGTTTACGTACCTTTTTTTAACTTTTAATATCATTGGTTCAGCTGTGATCAGCTATTCACAGTGTAGATAATAATAGAAATCAGTATCTAGTAATCATGCACCTAGAATGTAAGTAATGTTTTATACGAGTAAGTGACTATGTAAAAAACGAGATCAGCAAGTTTTAAGTCATGACTCGTAATATCAGGTTCGTTCCAAGCAGCCAGCAAACGGTTCCGAAACCGTCACCCGCATGCGCAATAGGTAAAACGTGTTCTAAAATCGCTACTAACAGCTTCGTTTTACCTAGTGCGCATGCGGGTGGCGGTTTCGTTACCGTTTGCTGGCTGCTTGGAACGAACTTATCATTACATTCGAGATACATATTACATTGTTTGCGCGTACACCCTAAAAATAGCTGGGTTTCACAATTTTCAATATTTTTTATTCATTTGGTTGTTTATGAAAATTACGCCTACTATGCTTCGCTATATACTTTCAATGGCCAATGGTAATCGAAAAGTCATTTATGGAAATTACTGCTGAATCAGTTAAATCGCATTTTTTTGTTTTACTTTACGCTCTAGTGTTACTGGGTCATTTTACGATTGATGCACAGGCGTGAAAAGCAGTTATTTTATAGGGAGGTGTGCAAAAGTATATTTATGTAAAAAATGTAAACTCTTTCCGATTCAGTAATCAATATACACCGTGTCCATAAATGATTGGCGTTATATAGTGAATAAAAGACATTGTTTAATTATTAATTATATTGCTGTATGCTATCAATTTCAAAATTCATAATGTAATGTCAACTGTTCATAAAAACAGTGTAAAAAATATGAAATTGATCTGAAATAGTGAAATATACTTAGTCCTTTGTTTCAAAAACGCAAAAAGATTAGTAATACTTCTAATAGTTTATATACCTATTCAATTAAGAGTAAATATTTTAATGTAAATATATTATAGATTTAATTATTTATTTATATGGAATATTTATATTACATTTTCAAAAACATTTGTTTTGCAGCCTTAACATATCTGTTCAAGGAAAGATTTATTATCAGCAAATTTTACTGATATTTTCATTTTTATCATGGGCTAATTATGTAATACAAGTTATTCCCGAGTACAGTGAAAGCTCGTTATAAAGGACTCCGATTTCATGGTAAAAATGAGTTCTTCGATGCCACAACGTTCAAAATTTGTCCCTCAATTACGTATCAATGACATTGAAGGCAGTTGATACTTGACGAGAAGCAAACATTCCAGAAACAAACAAAAATCAAACAGTTTTGTAAACCTGTTCACAGAGAAGAATAATAATTCTTATAAGTACATTCTTATAACTTCTCATATAATGTATCTATAAACATCCATTCGATAGATTCATACATACAAATCTAGGTAGAAAAAATTTCGTTTTATAACTGACATTTCCTATAACGTACAGTTCGTCCCCCCGAAGTGTCAATTATAACGAGCTTTCACTGTATTTCTTTCTAATTCTTGCAGTTATTCTTTTAAGAACGTTTTAAATTGAGTGATGTTTTGGTTGTATTTACTTTACCATCAAAGTATAGGTGCATACTTGTCTTTAAGGCCGCTTGCACACAAATTGGTATTTATTGATTATATCACTAGCGACGATTCATGTGGAGCTGGTATTTTGTTTTAATATGATTAATTTCTTTAATGCCCAAAATTGAAAGTATTTTAAAACAAAAATAGAAGCGTTCGACAAGAATCGAATTATGTGCGGTCTGTGGAACTGATTGATTATAAGTTATTTTGTCGACGTATGAAAAAGTAACCATTCACCAAAAATGGGAAATGATGTAAAAGTATTGCACAAAAATATTTAGAACCTAATTATATTTTACGTTTAGAAGATCCGAAAGTTTTATTATAATCGGCAAATTTAAATATTAAAGCAGTAGAAAATTTAAGTCGATACATTTTAAAATATAATATTATGATACAACAATAGTTTTAGATGGAAGCAGTTGATGACTAATGATGTCATTTCAGGGATATGAAATTTAAATGCTCTTTTTTAGTTTTACAGGATCATTTTCTACCTGTATTTAAATCGGCTCATTTGTTTAACGTCCTTTAAATAATTTAAGGTAAGGTCCATTGAAATATCAACGTAATAGTACAGTGCTACCATCTGTATTTAAGTTTGCTTGGTTCCTGTTTCGAACCACTGCTTGATACCAATTTTAGGCAGATAAATGTGTTGTTTCCACTTCTTTCAAAACCATTATACCTATAAAATTCTGGTTTCCTGTTTGTCCGATTTATCCAAAATAAGAATAAAATTGATATTTCTATCTCCCAAATCTTCACATCATATCAACTTACCTGCTAGTAACGGTTCTAGGTGTATGTATGTTGTATGAAAAAACAGAACTGCTTGCAAAATTCATTCTTTGGGATCTTCTAGTTTCAGTTATTGGTAAGGATAAATGAAGAAAATGCACTATTAATTAATTCTGTAAATCTTATATTACTGTTATTAAATAAAGGTGTTGTATAAAATCATTATTTACAATATTAATCACCCTTATAATAATAATATAAAAGTACAGTCGATTCAACTGTATGTGACTTAATTATCTTTTTTTGTCAATTTTTAGATCGATTTTAATGATTTGGTTTGTAGAATTACCTAAACATATCCGGAATCTTGTATCTATATTCATTTATGTCAATATCACGTAGTTGCTTCATTGACTTTATCTTCATTATGAAGTTTTTTTCCAGCTTCATTTTTTTCATAGTAATCAAATTGTTCTAGCACTAATTTAGGCATTGAAGTTTCGTCTTTGAATAGTTCATAAACAGCGGCACCACTTTTTAGACTTAGAAGTTCAGAATGCTCTTTCCAAAATTTGTTTTGAATTAAATCGACATGAAATGGTACAACTACTCTGTATGTTCTGTCTGTTCTGGGGTTCTTTATTTTTTTGGGAATTAAAATGGTTCCTTTTTTGAACATATCCGGCTCATTATTGTAATTTATTGCGAATTCAGAAAACAAAATTTCATTTTTATCTGATGATAATGTACCTGATAATCTTTTCTCTGCCTACAAAAAAGAAGATTTTATTATTGAAAATAAATTGATAGGCATACAGTTATCATATAAACGTTTCTGTTCCAGTAATGAAATTCACTATGTTAATATCAGAAATGAGTAAAGGACGCTATCAGAAGAATACCAGACTCGAAATTAGAACCATATAGTTGAGCGTGTAGAGAAAATCTGATCAAAACATTTCATGTAAAAATGTAGCCCAATTGCACGTTGATATTCCACTGAAAATATAAATATCAAAAAAGGGGCCATACACGGTACAAAAAGAATTGAGATCTAAAATAAAAAGATGCCAAGCCTTCACTTGGTAAGTCTTCATGGTTTAAAATAAATTTCTCGTGTGTAAAGACTGAGTACCTATAGATCCTTTTTTGACATTTATGTTTTTAATGGAATATCAACGTGCAGTTTGGCTATATTTTCACATGAAATGTTTTTGATAGGATTTTTTTTTAGTTTCCTCGGTGCTTGTACGTGTAACCAGTGGCGTAACAATAGGGTGGCAGAACGGGCAAAATTAGACAGTCCGAGAAGTCCATGAGCACAGGAGGATCCAAACATTTAGTAAAATTTATTAATTTTATATTCAATTAATTTAAGTTACCTACTAAAGTAGATACACAAATTAAACAAAAAAAGTGTATAACGTTGGTTGAGCTTCTTTACATTGAGGGAGGGCCACATTCGATGAATTTGCCACGGGCCTCAAACGGTATAGTTACGCCACTGCGTGAAACCCAGCCTGCATACCAAATTTTAGCTTCCTAGGACTACGGGAAATACCCTAATGGTTTTGATGATCATAAGTGAGTGAGTAGTGCCGAAATCAGCGAACTTTGCGTAATAAAAAAAGTCCAAAGAGCAAGGCAATAGAATTTAAATTCAGTAAGTTATATAATATAAGCATGGCAGCCTCATCCTTTCCTGAAAATTTGAACCCTGAAGTGTTATCCAGATTAAAGTTACGAAGGTTCAAAAATACACCGAATCGCTTCGAGAAAAGGTAGGCAATGCATAGCCGTGCACCCAGATACAATTCTTAAGGATGAGCGAAAACCAATAGTCTTCTAGGATTGAAGAAGTTAGTGACGCCAAGAGAAGTAGGTACAGAATTACTAAAAAGACGTGTGTAAACGGTAATCAATCATATAAACCGAATAATTGATAGAAATTTGTCAGTTCCAAAAAATAATCAAACTTGTACATAGTATACTAATTACCTCATTGTTTGTTAAGCCACCTTTAAGTATTAAAGTCCAAAACGTTGTGTTATACAAATTATTAATGTGAGTATCCGCCTGTCGCCAACTAAGATAATCGCGTAAGTTTTCATCCCTCGGATATAAAACAACTCTTGCATCAAACGAAGGGGGATAAAGAAGTGCCGTATTTCCAAAATACTTATCCCAATAGAAAACATACGACGAGGCAAACAGGCTATTTACATACGTCAATAATTTGGTTGCTCGTCGATTATACAGTACCGTATCTCTCCTAAACACGAACGAATACTCGTCACTTTGTCCATACGAAATAATTATATCTTTAAACTCTTCCATAACACGTATAGCTGCTCTGTTCATCAAATTCAAACTACGAATATCATTTGGTTTTTCGAATTTATGTTCATTTGAAAATCTATGAAAACTTTTACCGTCTATTCTAACCACAATCCAACAATCTGGCATAATTTTATCTTCATTTTCAAAGTTCTTTACATATTCAAATTTGCTTTTGGCCATTGTACTACTTGTATTAAAACACCTGAATCGAAAAACTTTCGATAATTGTTTAAAATAACTTTTAATAAACACAAATTCTTTATTAACCATTTGAAATACGATAGGTTATGTCCAAGAGACGTCAACACAATTGCGAATTGACAAATAGCACTGCGCATGTGCAACTTTTGTAATTTTTGAAATAAAAACATATAAATTTTAAATTATTTAATACCTATTCTATTAATTATTCTCACATTTTACAAAAGAAACTATATTATAAAGAATTTCATGATGCATAAAATTTCAGTAGCTCTTCATCTTTTGGTTTTAAAATCACTCGATCTCTTAAATTAACAACCCATCCTGGATGCAATCCATAAAATATTTGTCTTGGATCTTTACGTTCCGTCAACATTTCATAATCTGGATCATCTTCAATTCGAGGTAAAATATAACCATACTTTTGAGCTAACTTAAATCTTTCTTTGGATATTTTTTCGGGATCTGCTAAATAACCACGATTTTCGGCACCTGTATAAAATTCTATTGCATCTTGCGGGGGAATCATTCGCCTTGGAATCGGTACACCTCTTTCAAAAAACTTCTCAGGATTCGTCATCGCTTGCAAACTGTGCATATCGTAATAAGCTGTTGTTATGGTTCCCCCGTTCCTCTCAATGGCTGCTATAACCGGTTCGGTTGCCCACTGAATTTCTAAATTTATTTTTGCTTTAAAAACATCAGCTCCTTCATCAGTTAACTGAAGTCCGAATTCGCGTTGATCGGGTTTAATGAAAAAAACACCGGTACCCAACAGAGAAACCAAATCGACAGGCTTCGAGATATCAAGACGATCAGTATCGATCATTTGTTGTAGTTGCAACATAGACATCGGAGGGTATTGCCTTTTTAAGCTAAAAAAACAATATCATTGAATCATTAAGGGTCACTGTTTCTTAACGCTTTTTCGCATAAAAAATTCACTTAAAAAACTTACTGATGTCCCGCATAATAAAATTCACGTTGAAATCTTAAATAAAAGGGATTATTTCCTGTTTCATATCCAATTCGCATAAAATTTTGTCTCTGCCCTGAACCTTTATTTCCAGCGCCGTGTTTATCACCACCATGCTGGGCTCTGCCGCGTTTTTTCTGGAAAAATTAAAACATTGAAAAACGCGGTATTACAAACATGATACTGAACGAATATTATTCAAAAATTCTATATTTGGTAATCTGCGTAATTATAATTGGTAAATTCTAAAAATTTGCAAAAGCCTAACAGATCAAAGGATGTGCTATAGTAATAATAAAACCATTCTGGCAATTTGATTTTTGAGCGCTTTTTTGTACACGTAATCTTTATTCCTTGATATTTTCTGATAGTACCTAAACGATTAGTGAATAAAAGTACAATGTTTGTAAAATAGTCAATATTAAGATCAATTTGTAAATTTTAATTTAAAATCCTTGCAAATATAAGTGAAACGTTGCCTTTCTTTTAAGCTTAAACAGCTGAACGGATTTCAATGAAATTTTGAGCATACATTCTGGATCATTGGTAATAGGCTATGTATCATACCGCTATCTGGCCTGGATTCGTCCGAGCAGTCGGGCAGCAGTAGGTTATAATAAAATGTAAAAGTTTGCACGTTATTAAAACTGTTTAGAAAATAAATAGATACATACCTTCGCCCGCTTAAGAATATTATCTTTGAGGTTAGCTAATGTTAATCGAGGAAGATACCTCAATAAGGTCAAACCTCGATCTATTGTTTCTTTAGACATTTAAATTTTATTAGTTTTTTTTTTATAATTTGACAAGTTTGGTTCTTCTATTTTCAGTGTTCTATTCTTTATTTATCACTGTTATTACTTGTTACCGATAATGTACCAGGCCTCTGACCAGGCTACCACTGTGGCCAGAGATGACTGTGGCAATGTACATTCGCAAAATAAAATTGATCACGCCTTTTTACGTGCTTTTAAAAATATTTATTTGGGCTTATTTAAAAATAATTATAAGTACCCATATTTAAGAAATTACTTCAACTAAAGTATGCTGAAGATGTTTATTAATAGTTTTAACCATCGTCAAAACTTTAACCACAACATGGTCCTTATACGAACATTTTTTAAGGCACAGGTGTAAAATGTAAATAGGTGTAGACAGTTCATAAAACATTTGTTCTCTGTTCATAAAACAGTGAACTACCGAATGGCAAGGGTAGGAAAATGTGCTAATAGCGCTTTTTATTTATTTTCCATTATTAGCGTTTAATTGTTTTAGTATGTAATTTGCTTTAATATACACAAAACATGCTTTATAATACAAACACATTCAATTATTTGGCTTATTTGCTTTAAAAATATGTTTAATTAATATAATACTGCACTCAGCACTGTATTGATTATTACATAATACTTTTAAGCGGCAAATTTAAAATTATATCAATGGCAAACACTGCCGTGCGAAGAAAAAATTCGAGACGAAGATTAGCAGCAATAACATTTCTATCAAATATATCACTGGACGGTACACATCGCGATACAAAATTAGCAATTTTATCACAAAACGATTTTTTACCTAAATCACCTAAAATAGATCAAACGGATAGTATTTTCGATGCACCTAAAAGTTTAATAGAAGAACCCTTAACTGATGACTGTGATAGGAGTTGTAGTGATATTGAGAACTGTTTTACAAAAAGCTTCCGTCATTCTGTGAGATCCGAAACGAAATTTAGACGCGCAAAAAGCAGAACATCGAAAAGTGCAGCTGGCTCATATCTTGGTAAAAGTCCTGATTTGCATTCGCTCAGTTCAGACTCCGAAACAAATCTAACGCCTGTTAAAGGAATATTTTCGAACGAAGACTTCAATGCTTCTAAGCTTACGCCGTTCAGAGAAAGGTATGCAGATATACAAACATTTTCTAATTTGCAAATAGAACTAAAACACTTTTTTATTCTTAGAACAAGCACAGCTGAAAGTGATTATACCAAATATGAAAGGCAGAGAAGTGCGTCCGGTCGTAAACGAGTAGCACATCAGCAATCTGTTGTGAGCGATTCCGAACGGCATCACAATTATAGCAGCAACGAGAGCATTGGTCCTATATTAGGTGCTTAACTTTATGTAGTTCTTAATGAATAAACTACTTAGTTTCTTTAATTTCGTATTTTTTTCATTATTTTAAAGTGCTTCTTAAAGTAAACATATTTTAGATTTTTTGTTAAATAATTTAGATTAGAAAAGTGCTTTTATAATACCATTTTTTTTCTTTGCTTTTAATGTGCAGGCCGTTCAAAAGCCAGCCCAGCATCAGTTATACCGGAAACGACTGTAACAAGAGAAGTTCGAGTTTTACGACCAACAAATCGACACAGATTTCTTGACGAAAGACTTGTACTAGCAACATCGAACAGTTGTGTACCGTTTTTAGTGTTTTCATCTTTGCCTTACAACCGTTCAAATCGACAATCGAGGTACAGAAATGTCTTTAGTTTACTTATTTAAAAAAACAAATACACAACTTTTATAACAATATTGTTGTATACTACTTGTTAACATTTAATTATGGATATTGTAAATAGACACTCGACAACATCAACATTTTAAAATTTGTCTACAGATTAAATTTAAAATGAAAAGAAAATTTCAAAACCAACAATGATCAAAACATTCACAAGAATATTCAAATTGCAATTAAAATTCACCAATAGCAATACTAAGTAATGAAACTATTAACGTGCCTCTGGGCATTTATATTCAAAGATAACATCCAATAAATTAACTCTAAAATATAATCAAAAATAATAATTCATTGAAAAATGAGTTCCATGAATATTATATTAAATTTGTAGACCCGAATTACGAAAAGAGACTGGAAGAAGAAGGAATACTTCAGGACCAAGACCACTGTCGTCAATAGCAGATGGGCCTGATCCGTTTGATTTACTTGGAATTGAGAAGGATAAGGAAGAAGATGGACAGGTAGGTATTTGTTTTAATTTTGATTTAATAATTTCTTTTTTTACGAAACGACTTTATTTAATTTAAATTTTAAAAATACAATTTTAGGAAATCTCATATGCTAGATTACTCATACCAAGCAGACAGGTATTGCAAGAACGTAGTATCGGTCCAACTTCAGAAAGTGATGATGAATCTCACATTGTCCAAGCAAACAAACAGCATCATGTTGTTGCAAGGTAAAATATTTTATTTAAAGACACATTGAAATTAATTGACAATAATTTTAAAAAATGCATAATAAATAAGGCTTCAGAGTAAAATATTTTTTCTTCATGGTTGATAAAACTGCTTAAAAATGTTATAAATTATAACGGTTATACGAGCATCATCTCTCTGTCCTTTATATAATCAGTCCAAGTTTCTACATAATAATACTTTTTATTAGAGCTCTAAAAGTAACGAGAAATTGTGTACTTGTATGTATTCGTTACTTAAAAAGCCAGTACCCGTTACTTTCGTATCGTTACGTTGCTCGGTACTTTTCATACGACATACAATAGTGTACTTAACAGCATAAAGCAATAAGCATGTAGTTCGCATCAAAGCGCATCGCATACGTGATACGACATGAGTCATGACTTCGTACTTTATGAATACTTATAAGTTATAAGTATAACACATTGTGTTCGTATAACCGTATCAAACGAGCCGAACTAACATAGATACGAAACATGCGAGTAACGAAATGAATTTGTAAGTAACGATTCGGTACTTCGAGTCAGACGATGTACCCGTTACTCAGTAACGAATACATACGGTTTGTTACAGCTCTACTTTTTATTAGATCCAGGACTGACATTTAGATGCTAAAATAAAAGGGTTACCAACAGGGGCGGGTGGGGTCAACTATTTCGGCCCCGTCATGAATACTATTTTTTATATACTGGGCCGGCGCTAGTTTTTTCGCCCTGTGCAAAATGAGCGTTTGACACTCTCTATTTGCCGCCATGGTTGTGAGAGCTACAACAAGAAAGACAAAAAAAGCATTATTAATTTTCCCTTAAAATTATATCTATTACATTTTACAAATAAAATTCTAGTAAACAAAAAAGATATAAAATTACAGTTCAAATTTAAATGTTTTATCTTTTTTTAATTTTTGTACAGAAAAAGGAAATAGACTTTTTTCTAAAGTCGAAAAATCGTACGTTTACGCTACACGTTCTACATACGGTATAAATATTCTTGTACGATGTCCACGAGCACAATATAATATAGATTTTGACAAAATTAACATTTGTGTATTAACCTTTTGTAAAATAAATATTTTACTCTTGATACCATAAAGTAAAAAAAATTGGTATGAAAATAAACTCTAATTTTTAAATAGTGTTGACACGAATATAATTAAGTAATTAATGATATTATAGTATTTACGCATTAAAAGTTTCAATAATATGATAAATATGAATTTATTACAGGACAAAAATCTTAACATGGCAATCAGACTTCAAATGGTAATAAACAATGCTTTATTACTGTAAAGTACTTTGGTCTGGTGATATTTAATTTTGAGAAAAATTTATCTCATGGTTAAAAGGAAATTGGAATAATAATAAATGGCGCTATCGTATGATGTTAATTTTTTTAGCTTTTTTGCTATGCTAGTATCGATTTGTAAATATATATTCGATTTGACAATTATTTTTTGAGTCGTAAAATTTGCTATGCATTTTAGTCAATTGCCGACTTGTAAACTATAATCCATAAAATTATTTGGGTATAATGTAAAAAATTACTTTTTGAATACTGTGTTCAAGCTCGAACCGTTTCCTTTTATAACCAATTTGTAATAATACAATGTTGGTATGAATTATTTTAATTTTTTGTTATGAAATCTGTTGAATTTTATATTTTTGCACGCAATATAGCTTCATTTGATTTCAAAATTTGCAAATACAAATTGTCTGGAAAAATGAATTTATATGCACGCATCGTTAATAATGTAATTATGGCTTGTCTCGAACGGTAATGTAAGCTGTAGTTCGAATTGCACTCAGTTGTTTTGGTGATGGGTATAAATTAATAAGTAATGCATTGATATATTATATAAAAATTAACTGTACAATAATTTAAATTGTTAGCTAACATAAATATTATAAATTATAAGTAACGTATCTATAATACGTGTATATACAATAATCTAAAAAAAAAATAAAATAGAGCATCCAGATGTAACTAATAATGTAGGTGGCAGCACCGTGCTAAATATGATTTGAGATTTGTGATAACAGATTTAAGACTGTTTCTATTTAAATATGATATATTTTTTTTAAATGAAGCTTTAAAGCTGAAAATTTACCTTGGTTAATATTATATTATGTAGAGTGATGCATGGTACCCACTAAGTACTATTATTAATGGCTAACAATTACTATTTTCTTTATTCTTCTGTTTTCAATAAGTATTATGAATATGAAAAGATTATTTATCAGAATACATTTCATTTATATGGCACAATTTAGCCAGTTAATCGTTATCGAAACAATTCATAAAATAAAGAGATCTTAAATGCCTATATACAATATAAATTGAATATTATCTAACTTGGAAATTAAAAGTAAATTGAAAAAAAAAATGAAAACGTTATTTCATTATGATTTATTTTGAAAACATTTGAAGAAAACAAAACAAAATACTGTATGCTGGCCGCATGTTAATTACTGTGAATAATTTATTTTAACGTTCCTATATGAATTGATTAATAAACAATTGCATTGTTACAGGAGTTTTTCATATGAACAAACTTCTCAGCGAAATGCCAGTACAATTCCAGTGTCACCACCGATAACAGACAGTAGAACAACAGATAGGGATGATGCTAATCTGGGCACAGTGGCCTATTGTCCAAATTTGTTGGATGACCCGGAACTGATAGCCGGGAAACATCGTACATTGTTAACATTTACGTCTTACATGACATCAGTAATTGATTACGTCCGCCCTTCCGATCTTAAAAAAGAATTGAATGATAAGTTTAGAGATAAATTTCCAACAATCAAATTAACTTTAAGCAAATTGCGCAGGTAATTTTATTTTACAAAATTTTTATCTTTGATATTAGGTACCTATTTAAAGTTTTTATAATTATTTCAGTATTAAACGAGAAATGAGAAAAATTGCAAAAGTTGATAGCGCAAGTGAATTATTGACTGTGGCACAAGCCTATGTATACTTTGAAAAGTTAATTCTTCGTAATTATATAAACAAAGTAAATCGGAAATTAGTTGCTGGAGCTTGTTTACTTTTATCAGCTAAAATGAACGACATAAAAGGAGAAACGATGAAAAACTTTACTGATGTAAGTATTGTTTCATCAAATGTTTTTATTGTAGAATTTAATAGAATGAATTCGTCGTTCTCTCTATGAGCTCCGTTATTTCCCACGAGCTGTGTAGCCGGACGTTATCCCTGTCCCTTGTGACTAAAGCATGATACTCATTTTAAAATTTTCAATGTCAAAATAAAGTGACAGCACTCAACAGTTTAATGCGAAGCTAAGAACGATCACTCTCTATGTAAACGGACAGTGGTTGCATATTAAGAGTTTACTGTACTAATAAAGTCACTCATTGCTTATCCTCATTTTCTTATAGCATAGTAATATTGTATATAGCCTATGATACGCAGGAAAAAGTAAGCTTTTAAACAGTGAAATAATTTTTAAAATTGGTTCAGTAGTTATTTTAGTTGTAGAGTACTGACATACAAATTTTCCCTTTTTGAAATATGTTAAGAATATGATTTCGAATATCAAATTTCTGATAACTAATGAATTGCTTGGCATTTTAATATTTGTTGTTGCAGAGAATCGAGAATATTTTTCGAATTAACCACAAGGATTTGATAAGTGTTGAGTTTCCAGTTCTTGTTGCGTTAGAATTTGGATTACATCTACCACTTTCGGAAGTTACACCGCATTATCAACGCTTATTATATGAATCTTGACCAACAGCGACTCCCGACTGTTCTTTGTCATGTCTTCATTTTCCTTTCAGTTACAAACCAATTTGACCATTTATTACTCGTGATATTTTTACCAATTCAAATCAATTTTTATTTTTCGTTATGTGTTGTAAACTAAAACTATTGTATTATTTACTAAAGTGCAATTTTATCTGTACATTAATTACGAATAGTATATGTATTTATTATTAAACTACTATTATAAATAAATAAAGACAGACAAAAATTTTCGAAACTCATTATTCAAAAAAATAAATAAATAAATAATATAAAAGTTCTGTTTATGTGTACAATGAGGCAGGTAACAGCTAATAATAAATATAATATTTGTTTTTCGGTTTCACATGTAACATTTTAACAAATAAATATTCAGAACAAAAGAACTTTTACCATTCCAACCCACAAGTGGGGAATGGTACTAATTTAGGTCAAAAATCACTTTTCAAAAATTTTACAATATCTTTCCGTTTTGAGGTCCCCCTAATCCGAAAAACATATTTTTGGAAAAACTGCGTTTGTTAGTCGATACAAATCAAACGGATGAGCGAATTGAAATCAAATTTTGGGCGGATTTTGGAGCCCTATTGTTTTCGAGGAAAATCGGCGCATGCGCAGAAGAGATATATGCTATAACGGTGCTTTTTATTTAATAATACTATACTTTTCATAACGGCTTATTATTCAAGTTATTTTTTCAAGAAAGTTTTGTTAAAAAAGTTTTTTTCTAAACTTTATAGTTTCCGAAATATTTTGAAAATAAAAAAAAATCAGCCGCTCTTGTTTTATGAATCTATCAGAAATAAACTAGTTAAGCATGCTTTGATTAATTTTTACATGGCGTGGAACATATTATGTAGATAACCATGGCAATGAATAGCAAATATCATATTGAATACTAGCCATTATCCGCGTCACCTCACGCGATATCAGAAATTTTATTTTTTTTATTATAATTAACTAAATGTCAACATTTTTTAAGTTGGAATGGTCCTGTCGCCCAATTGGCTGGAATTTTTATAAAACGTTCGTGCAAAAATGAAGATAGCAATAAACTATTATTAAAATTGTCAAGGTGGTTGTAAGATTAGAACAGAGAATGATTAAAAACAACGTTATAGCATATTATCTCTCTTGCGCATGCGTTGATTTTGAACGTTTTATAAAAATTCCAGCCAATTGGGCGACGGGACCATTCCAACTTCAAAAATGTTTACATTTGATTATAATAAAGAAAATAAAATTTCTGATATCGCGTGAGGTTACGCGGGTAATGGCAAGTATTCAATATGATATTTGCTATTCGTTGCCATCAAAAATTTGGTTTCATTCCGCTTATTCGTTTGACCTGTATCGTGTTCACAGACTATCAGACGCACAGAGTTTTTCCAAAAATATGTTTTTTGGATTCGGAGGACCTCAAAACGGAAAGATATTGTAAAATTTTTGAAAAGTGATTTTTGACCAAGTGGTTGGAATGGTAAAATATTAACATGAACAAGACAATTAAAGAAACAGCATTGCGTAATCAGATCGTTTTTATTATACGCTTTATATTAACTTCACTTGTAAGTTTGTATGTATGTATGTTTGTAACTTTCATTTGGACTAACAGCAAGTGGTTTATATAGCGTTATAATATGCCAGCTCACTAAGTACACTGGCAGCCGTGCGGTCTAAGGCATGGGTCTTCGCTGATGTCAACTCACGGCATCACGGGTCGTGGGTTCTAATCCCTTCCACGCCGAAAAAAAAATTGTTTTTTTTTCGACAAATTTTTGACAATAAATCGAACTAAAAAGTGGAAAATAAATATAGTTTAAAAAAAACTAAAAAACACGCTTTATATCAAACTAAAAAGTGAAAAATAAATATAGTTTAAAAAAAACTAAAAAACACGCTTTATATCGAACTAAAAAGTAAAAAAAAATTTTTTTTAAATAAGCTTAAAAAGCGTGGGGCGCTCGATGTACGAAAATGTGGAACAAAGCGTCCCACGCTTTTTAAGCTTATTTTAAAAAACATATTTTTTACTTTTTAGTTCGATATAAAGCGTGTTTTTTAGTTTTTTGTTAAACTATATTTTTTACACAAGACATTCCAGAAGAGCCGAAATATTATAGTGTATCTCATATCTGGCACATATTTTGTTTTAGTATTATTTTATTTTTTTTATACTGCGTACGGAAAACATTAGCACGTAACTCACAATAATTTTGAAGGTATACTACCAGACCGTTGGACGGAAAATAAATGAAGGCGTGAACAACCATTTCTATGGTGAACACAGATAGTGAACGAACCCTTTAGTAAATTTAACGTCCAAAACGAACGTTTTACCTCCATAGTTGACCAATTATAGTTGACGTTCAGCTTGAGGTCCGTACAAGCAGTTCAAGTAAATTAGAGGGCATGTAAAAAAAGAATTGACGGAAAACCAATTTAGCTTTGTCACATACAATTTTTTTTATGATAACCACTTACAAAGTATATTTTAAACTGTCTAGAATATCATTTACAGCGGTAAGTATTTCAAGTAGAAAAAAGACATGTTTTAAGACTAGGGTTAACGTAATATGTGTGATCTTTTTAGGCCAGAAATTTTAGCGCCAAAATGAATGGACGTGGAGCTTTTATTGTGTTTGAGGGTTGCGATCGAAGTGGAAAATCGACACAATGTCAGAAACTGGCGGAATATCTTTGCAGTAAAAATATTAAAACAGAAACAATGAAATTTCCTGATCGAACCACCGAAACAGGCAAACTAATAAATCAGTATTTGACAGGCTCCAAAACATTAGACGATCATGTGATTCATTTGTTATTTTCTGCTAATCGTTGGGAGGTCGTGAACGAAATGAAAAATAAATTATTAAATGGAATCACGTTAGTAGTGGATCGGTATTCATTTTCTGGCGTGGCTTTTTCTGCTGCTAAACCAGGTACCTACTCTTAATTTAGTACTCATTAAAATTTAATGTTTTGAGTCATAAATTATTCAAGCCAAGTCACTGAGAACAATTAAATATTGCACACAGCACAAAATAAAAGTTTAACTCGTTGCTGTAAGTTTCTTTTCTCGTGCGTAAAAATGTTTCTAATTCATTATCTACAATGTTTTAAGGTATGAATTTAAATTGGTGCATGGCTCCTGAAGTAGGTTTGATAAGACCCGATCTTGTGCTTATGTTACGTTTAAATGAAAAAACACAGCAACGGAGACCTGGCTATGGGAATGAAGTATACGAGAATCCTGAATTTCAACGAGCTGTAAGCGACATGTACGCTCATTTACGTGATGAAACGTGGCGCATAATTGATGCGGACGGTTCAATCGATGAAGTTCATGAAGAAATAGTTCGAGTTGTTAATGGTGTTTTCGAGGACGCTGTATCTAAAGATTTACTGTCACTATGGTAGAGATAAAATATAATTAGAATCTTATCTGTATTTAAACGTGATTTTATTAGGGACGTCTGTTGATTACGTGAGCTAAAAATTGGGGGAGAAGGTCCGGCAGAATCTCACCAAATCTCATTTTAGAATGGGGGTTAATTCAGAGAATATAAATTATGGACGTTCCCTTACGTAAATCATATTGAATTTGGACTTTTGTAGGAAATATCGAATAAGTATACATTTCCATTTTTTTAATAATGAGACATGTCTATTTTGCTAATAAGAAATACTACTTATAAATAAAAGCATTTGTTTTTTATAAATTGATATTTTTGGATAAAATCTGTAATTTTAGTACTGTTAAATTATATAAAAAAATATTTTACTCTTGTTTCTATTAACAACATGCTTTAGTGGAATTTGTTGATAATTAATTAAATGTCACAAGTTGACTTGAAGAAAATGAATTATTAAATATCAAACAGTACACACATCACACCATTTTTATCAACAAACTCCTCTTAATTGTGTTGGGAACTGAATCAAGATATGCATAATATGTATTATGTACTTGGTTTATTTTTATTCTATCAAATAGAGAAGCACACTTGTATTATCTTATAGCATATGTGTAACATTTTGTTCCTACTTTTAAATTGTTTATAGAATATAGATCTCAATAAATAGGAACTTTTACATTAAACATTTTGATCAATTTTTTTTTTAATTTATGTTGTAAGTAAAGTACTTAATTACCCAGATAGCGACCATTATCAGGGCCGGATTTGGGGGGGGGGGCAACTGGGGCTGAAGCCCCGGGGCCTCCACAATAGAAATTTCTAAATAAAATTTTCTAACGAATAATATGCAAAATTTTGTAAAACAAGAGGGTGCGTGAAAAGTCACGCGGTACAAGTGAAACTTCTATGTGATGTTTAAAAGATGTTTAATTAAGACACTTAACTTCTCAATGTCAGTACGTAAAATCGAAATGGTCAATGTTGTTTAAATTTTGGGAACTGGTACAAGAAGTGTTCGTCTACAAAATTTCAAATACTCAAGTCCGAAAGTTGGATTCAACGTTATGATAGTACTTCCTTAAGAAAAGTATGAATTCTATTCGGGTACAACTAGTTAACTGCTTGTCTAGTAAAGAATCTTACTTAAAATGTTTCAAATATTAAAAATGTTTTTTTTTTCAACTGAAAAAAAAAATTTTATTTTCAATGACATTTTTAAAATAAATTCCATAAATTATTTGGATATTTTAATTTGGTTTATTTCTTCTATTTTACATTTTACTATTATCTATATTCTATACGTATGTTTTTGAAAAGAATTTAATTTGTTTCGTAATAAATTATTGGAACACTTAAAAGAAAAAAATGGTTTAACTCCACACTTTTAAATCCGGCTCTGACCATTATAAAAGTAGCATTAATGGGCCATAGCCAGATAGCAATTAATAGAAATGCAGCATTATCTGACTGCTTATAGTCAAATAAAAAAATCTACAGACTTCGACTTATTACAAAAATTATTACTAAAAATTCATTTTGAGGGTTGAAACTTTTTTGTTAACTCCTGATTGTATTTAAAAATCGATTTTTTTTTTCAAATCATTTGATTAACAAAAAAATTGTTTTTTCTCATAAACCAGTAGAAAATCTTTGATTAACGTCTGATTAGTACTCTTCAATAAATAAAATTATCGAGTAATTTTTCAGACAATTATTTTGAGAAAAATATATAATTATAAAAATGATATTTACGTTTTGGTCGGGATTTGGACGGTCTTCAGAATTGAACAAAAAAATATAAAAATTAATTAGTTTCTAATAAATTTCGGTTTAAGTTTTTCTAATATCGAAAAATTGGTCGATAATTTTATTTATTGACCAGTAGAGAAAAGTTGCTGAAAATTTTACTTCAAAATTTCACTAGACAAGCGCAAGCACACTTTTACCATGCTTACCACTACAGTTTTTAAGAATCATAGAGCTATAAAATTTATACCTTCGCCACTAGAATAGCATAAAAATATAGTTTAATGTTGGCTCACTGTTGTGTTGTCAGTTGTCTCTGGTTAACTTCGTGTTGTCACTCGCCTTTGAAGTTTGAACAGTTGAAAAGTTTGAAGTTTTCCATTTGTTAATTTTACAATATTTTGAAGATATAACTGCTCACTTACGTTATTTGTTGGATTTATAATAATTGTTTACCATAAAGGTAAGTACCGGTTAATTAAAAATGCTTAAGAGGCTATTACGAATAAGAACAAAACATATATTTATTTTTTAGATGCCTAGAACAAGACTTGGAAATAAGAAAAATACTGTAAAAAATACCGGGTCTAAGAAAAATGTTGTATCTGAAGCCGAAAAGCAGGCCCTTTTAGAACGTTTTGATAAGCAAGGTAAAATAAAATTTATATGTAGGTATTTATTGATAACAAAACGGAGTAATGTCAACTTTTGATTAAAAAATA
Source organism: Xanthostigma xanthostigma (assembly GCA_963575645.1). Lineage (NCBI taxonomy): Eukaryota > Metazoa > Arthropoda > Insecta > Raphidioptera > Raphidiidae > Xanthostigma > Xanthostigma xanthostigma. The sequence goes on from OY754468.1 coordinate 25,020,242, forward strand.
GTTACTTGCGTGAACTTGCTCAGAAATTAATATTTTTGGCTCACATGCATGTCAATGCTTTACATTACAAATTTACAAGTTTGTGTGTAATATTTTATCAATCATGCCCAGCTACGAGTTGAAGTAATTTCATACAGTCCATGGACGAATGGGCCCGCCGGGATACCGGAAAAATTGATGAAGTTTAACTATGCAAAATCTCATACTCCTTCGTGCGCGCAATGTGCTTAAAAAGGGGTATTAAATAATCTACAGTCTAGAACCTATTTAATAATAAATGCAGATTAGATTAGATTGTAGATTATAGACGCTCAACATCTAAGGTTATCAGCGTCAATAAATACATATATCCTGTTTCAGTCGCTGATCAAAAATTAAAACTAACAAATCTCTATGAGGGTCATTTAGCCCAGTTGGACAAAAGTTTTCAACAAATTAGATCTTGTTTTCCTAAATCAGATTTATTCAAAACCATTGAACAGTTGGTAAGTCTGAGCATCTATTTTTTTGTATTGTGTTTAATTTTCTTGAGCTGACCGATACTAGCTTGCGGAAAGCATTGTTAAGAAAATCTGATTTGGCAATGAACTTAGATTATGATCATATAATTACAGTGTTTCTAATGTCGTGAAAATATGTCGTCTAAAAAATTAGATTTTACTCACATGAAAGCAAATGTTTGATCGCTTTTCCAACTATATTTTCATCAAAATGCGTAGGAAAACGTTGTTTCGAAAAAACTATGTTAAACACATTTATGCACACTTTAAGGAAAATATTGTTTCAATCGATGAATTATTTTTCGAACAGGATGTATTTGAAATTCTACAATGTTTTTCTTATGAAGAAATATATATTATCACAATATAAGGTCAGTGTCAAATAAGATTTTCTGACACTGCTTTCTACAATCCATCACTAAATATTTTCGCTATTAATAGTGATGTGCTGGAAATTGCTATCCACAGATGATCTGTAAACATAAAGATCCAGAAATGAATCCGTTATTTTTAAGTTGAATCTAATATGAATATTTAATAAAGAAAAAATAAATTTTATGATTGATAAATTTAGAAATTCCTGATAACCATAATAACATGTTTTCATCGAGATTTTTTGCAGCCTTTCTTAAAATTTTGATATCTTTGATACTTTTAATGCCACTAGATAAATGATTATAAAATTTGTGACCCCAATATCTGGATCCTTTCTCATAAGGTGGAATGATATCTACAAACATGATGCAAACAGTCCGTATCATGATCTGTATCCGCGGATCTTACTTTAATATGATCCGACGCATCACTAATTTTTAACTATTAAGTAGTTTACACTATATTTTTTGTTATGACTGCAATTTTTGTTTATAATAGCACATAGTCTATAAAGCAACTTGGATGTTACCAGCGGAGACGGGCATTCGCCCGCCTCTTCCACCGACTCTGCCTATAACTGTTGAATTATGTTTCAGAAATCATCAAATTCAATAAGCAACACCTTAAGTGCAACATCTTTATGCAGTTCAACTATAAACTCAAAGCAGACATTTATATCGTGTGATGAAGGTATGTTGATACACTAACGGTCATTATTGTTGTCAACATAGAGCATAGAGAACAAAGAGACTAAGCTCCATACATTTGCGATTTTTTGAAAAGAGGAAAATAATATGTTTCGTATTCTGGCGGTAGAGGCACGTGTTTTATGTACTTTTAGAGCTAAAAAGACCCCGCTTTCAAGTTAGAAAATTGGCATACGTTTTTAACTAAATATTGTACATTTACTGATCTTAGCAGTTCTGAAATAACGTAGGTCTGGCGGATCTGGGATCTTCGTATATCAAACCCTTATAGCTATAGCACTGAGCAGAAAGCTTTTACAAAGCTTAACTGTCATTGATTTTTAAAACACGCGCTTCGCATTGCGCAATCTCCTTGATCTCTATCCTCTATTGTTTTTATGGTGATATCTCGTGGTTTTTCATCTTTTGCTTTAAACATTTAAACATCATCAACACATTGGTTATTGAGTAATCTGATACAAAAATAAAAACGGTACCTCGATCAATAATTTTGTTTCATTGTGAATTTTGTTAGGCATTTCGTATGATAAACGTATTTCCCGACTTTTTTGTTTAATAAGAAATACATAGCTTAAGGTAGTACTGTCGGTTAGAGAGTTACTGTTCAGAATTAAATGAAACGTGGCATATTTTTATTAAGATAATGAACCACCTAAAATTTCAAAAAGCTACAGAGAACCAAATTGAAACTTATGAGAAATCACAATTCTTATTAAATTTCACAAAAAGTACCGTTCAGATGTCAATGGATTTTGTATCAACAGAAAGAAAAATTTTTTTCTAACATTTTGATATTTTAAAAATTGAGATTCAGAGCATATTGTGATGAGTAATGAGCAAAAATGTACTTTTTATCTTTTTATTTATTATATGTGGCAACTCTGATATTTTAAAAACACACCTATAAAACTTGTAACTATAGCTTTATACGCAAGTTCTAATATTTTGAGTGAAACAGAGTTACTGTTAGTATACCTTTATCTCCTTTACTTTTTACGTGGCGTAGTCAAATCTAAATACTACGTAAATCAAATGTGTCTCAGCACACATTTGATACTTGTGGTATCGACAGTATTACTTTAAGGATGTATTCCTTATAAAATTTCAAATCGAAAATACTTTGTACTCATTCAAAACTCAATACTAACGGAGGAATCGACGATAATCTCTGAAACGAACCAGCAACATTGCAGACCAAACGCAAGCTAATTTTCCTAAAAAGCTGATCTGTGTTATTAAATATATTTTAATCAAGTCGAGCTTATTAACAAAATATTACTTTTCAATACATTTGTTATGTTTGCTCTTTACATTTAATATCGTCGATAACTCCGTTAATAGTGAGTTTTGGATCTAATATAAAATTGCCTAAAGAATACACATTACACATTTTCGAGTTATGTTGTCACTGAGGTAGCAGGACACTCATTAGATGCAAGATAAGTTCTCTTCTACGTTCTTAGCTTTTGTAAATAACATTAGGATCATTTCTTCATTGTTAACCATCGCTTGTTTGTCGCTTTACCTACCTATTATTCACAGGCTATCTTACAGAATCGCTAGATCAGCTCTCAGAACTTCCCATGACAAAAAAGAAGAGTATCAGCTACAAATCTACAGTAGATATGTTCAAGACTCCGACTACTTCAAAATTAATGTTCAATTCCAGCAACACGTTTGGACTAGTCACGCCAAAGGTTAGTTTTTTTTGTACACTGTTATTGATTAAATATTAATTAACTGTATTTCTTAATAAGAATACACTTGTTCTGAAAACTGAGAACTTAATGGTCTGTTCAGTTAAGTTACAGTTAGGTAATCATCTTTTTTTTACGTAGGACTATGTTTATGTTCCCCGATATGTGCCACTCACTTTAACTTACCCATGTGACGCTTTTTATGAAACAAGCAAAGTAGCTATTGCTTTCTTTTAAGCAATGTAAAAATAAAAAAAAAACTTTACATGTAGTTTTGGGTAAATATTACTTAAAAATTGATGAAAGAATTGTCAAACTAGCTGTCAACCATCCTGGAGCAATATCTGTCTCGTATCAGATACATTATACCAAATACACTGCTCTAGTCAAATTAACCCAATGTTTAATTTTTTTTTTTTTTTATTAAAAAATTAAATTGTAATTTATACGATACAATAAAATAATTGCATAAGAAATAATAATCTATAAGGTCATATATTTTTTTATTACAACAAAATACGGACGCAGTTACTACTCATACTAGGCTAATAACCTTAATTGGAAATTGTTTTAAAATATACCAACTTAAACGACTGTCAATATAACGGACGTCTATGTGACGAATTTGAAAAAAATTGTTCCAACAGTCAATAAAACACCGATGTTACAGGTGACTCCGAACTCACAGTTGACTGTGTTGAGGCGACCGAAAAAAGGCGAGATGGTCATATCGATGGCCGGCAGTCCTCTTCAAGTTAACGCTGTCTTGACTGAAGAAAAGGCGAATGTTAACATTCCTCTTGGTGACGGTGTAGTTATGTCCGTACAGCCAAACAGAGGAGAGCTCCGAATGTCTCAAGTACCTCAAATCACCGACGAAAAAACCAAACGCGAAATTGAAACATTGATACAACATTTAAATGCAATCGTTAAAAAATAACCTATTTAGCTGTGCTCAAGTCGGTGGTCTCTACATTTTTCATTGTCAAAAGTGTCGTGTTGATGAAACTCGTCAAATCTGTCAAAATGTAGCAAATTTATTAACAAGTTTTCTGCAGTTTAGATGAAGCAAATCTATAGTGATTTGCTTCATCGAGACTGCAAAAAATTTGTTAATAACATGAATAAATGAACAGTGTTCATCTGTTTTCTCGAGTGTTACGCCAAAATGGCTGGATCATTTGTGTCACAGTATAAATCAGCTGAATCAATCGAAGTATAAAATCTAATACACGCATCTATACTACATAATTGACAATTAAGGGTGTATTGATGTATTATACAGTATTTTTGTTTTGTAAGAAATCATATTTTGCTAATATCACGTTACAATTTGCAATTTTTTATAATAAACATAACCTCAATAATATAATACACGTGAAATTAGCAATGTGTTGTTCCTAAATGTGTAGACAGCGGCATAACGCCAGTAACTATAATATCAGTACCTCAGAGCTAAACTGAACTAAATTTTAAAAACACATTGTGTAATATATTTTTGTTTCTTTACTACTATCTTAGTTTGGACTTAATACTGTTTTCCACGTGAAAGAGTGGCACTAAATTAATAGATTGTTTAAACAAGACGTTTAAAAAAAAAATGGAGCTAATACAGTTTAACTTTGAGCTACTAATATCTAAACGATATATCGTATCTGACATGATACGTTAATAGTATATAATATATCTAGGGAAAAGAAGTTTACTACTGACAAGGCATGACATGTGAAAACTAGACAAGAGACTTTTAAGTCACACAAGTTGTCATTCCACCAGAGATATATTATATTTTTTGCATGTACCCCTAATAAAATAGCTGGTTTTCACTTAATTTTCAGTATATTTTGAAACTTATTGACAGTTTCTTTGTGTGACAAACTTTACTTCTAAATTTCTAGTGAAGATGAAACCCTGGTAAACAATAAATTACAGTTATTATAGTTACTAACATTAAATGTATTTTTGTTTGTCATTACAGCATTAGTGCGTAATGGATCATTTTACATGCATGAAAAGTAGCTATTTTTTAAAAGAAGTGCAAAAAAATAAATGTTCCGTGCATGTTAGTTGCAGTTATCGAATTAGTTTAGGGTTATGACATTCACGAAGTTCACTACTTCAAAATGCAGAAACGATAATAATGTAATGTATGAGCCTATCCGTCGCAAGTATCAGATCGTAACAGTGTATTTAAATACGACCCGTTCATATGTATAACGTTTTTGCATTTAATGTAAAATTTGAGTGTTTTGAAGCAAATGTTTATCAATGTTTTGTAGTTTAACTGTCTATTTTAAATTCTGTTTATTATTATCATTATTTATATTGCATATGTGTGTGCTCAGTGTATAATAGTTAAAATAAGATTTTTTACAAATGTTATTTGTTCGATATTCGATCAATTTAAAAAAAAATTAAACTGACTAAACACGACACAGTCTACTGAGTCCAATCTGCATGAACCCTACACATTGAAACGGACATAGGACAATTGGGCCAATTTATTATTATTATTTTTATGTCGGCTGTTAACTCAGGCGACCACATATTCTCCCGACTCACCACTTCAACACACTGCAATTCGGATCATGTGTACATTAGTTGACCGATCTGTGACCTGTCATTATCTGCCTTGTAAAACTAAAACTAGTAAATTATGTGATGGCTACTAAGGAAAAAATATTTGTGTAATTTTTTTTTTTTTTTGTTAGTAACCACTTTTTAGCTTAATATTTGCTTTTTTGTATCAGTATAACGGTTTTAAAACTAAATTAATCCAAATCTCCATTTTTGACATCTGTAAATTGACGGGGCCATGATAATTGACGTCTTTACCTAACAGAGCATTGCATACTGCCAGGTTGGGTCGTGTGGTAAGTAGCACGTAATTTTTGTCTGTGGGCCAACAGACTGTGTAGTGTCCAGGGATTTTTATATGCATAGGGTACAAAAAAATGTTATTTATTAATTAAAGGCATATTTAAAAAATTAAGTTTTTGTATTCATTTTTCTGAGAAAAATGCCTTAGGTATGTTATTATTCTTATTAAAATTTAAAATATAATGTAAATGAATTAAATAAAATAATTATACAATAATAACTGTAATTCGACTTTAAAAGTGGTAAAAATTGTACGGTGGAATATTGCGCGATCAGCACCGCGATGCTTTGCATGTCGACTTTTTATCGCTTGATACGAGCACGAATGTGAATGTTCAAAACTAAACAAATAATTCCCATAAACAGATACGAATATAAATATTCATAACAGCGCCGGTTGAAACTATGAAACAAAAACTCGGGTCGCAGTGCAAAACCCTGCCGACAATATAGTGTATTTGCTTTTATAAGCAGTGCGGCTCTATTGTATGAACTTAACTTTGTTTTTGGACAAAATAAAAAAAAATACCCCTATATACACCCTTCAGCATGGCCCCCACAATGGTGGGGCTGGTGCAACTCTGGTAACAGGGCCCGGGCTCAGAGGGGGCCCTGGTTTTTTTTATTCAAGAAGTATTTGCAGTGGATCATAGCTTTGTTATCAAAATAAATGAAAATATTTAAATATAAAAACAGTTTAGAGTAAAATAGATATTAATTTGTATACAACAGCACGGGCCCCACCTACTCCCTCTACTCTCCCCCACTCTAACACTGCGAAGATTCTTGTCCGAAGACAAAGAAAAATAGGCATATGTTGGGGGGGGGCCCGACCCAGATCCTGGTTACAGGGCCCACAATCGAATGTGGGGGCCATGCCCTTCAGTAATATGTAAATCCATATCAGTAAACTTGTGTTTTCATAAAATTTGTAAGTCCGGCCAATTTTATTAACATTTTAGCAGCACATTTCAATAATAATTACTAAAGGGTTAAATTTCAAATCTGAAACGATTCTGAGGATTTTTTCGGTATTTTTGGGCCCAAAAACATTTTTTAACCCCTAACAATGAAAATTAATAATCAATCATCAATTAGATTCCTTTTACTGCAACTAGAACATTAATGAATTACAAATAAATATCAGACGACATTATCCTGGGCTTAACGGTTGAATCATCAGCATTCAAAAAAACTAGGTCTTCGAGCTTAGTGTTAAAATATTGCCTATTGAACACCTGAATTTAAGTTACTTCGTGATTGTTTGCTATATTTATTTTTGTTAAAAGCATATCTGATATTAGGTTTAAAAGTTTTAGTTCCTAGCTTGGCCGCTACTTAAACATCAGGGCAATGTTTGTTTTGCGGTCCATATTTAAACATTAATGCAATCGACAGTTTGGTGATGATTGGTTAGTGTATTTTGCCCTTGTAAATTCAACGCTTGATGGGTGACATAAGTAGTGGGCTGTGGGGTGACAAAAAAATTGGTTGTCTGTAAAGTCGGTTTACGGACGATAGTTTTACGTGATAATGTATTCCGCTCGAATATCATATTTAATAATCACGCACAGGGTCAGGCGGAACGTTACACTTTTTCGTGCATGCAGCCGGTGTTTCATCTTTTTATATTGACATGATTCATCAATTTATAAGACGTTATCACGTCAATAATTTATGTTCTATTTTCTCCTATCTTCTACATATAATAATTCGAATATATGATATTGCATCTTTCGCTTCAAATTTAGGTTAATTTTATTTATTAAAATTACTCACCACCTATAATAATAATTGTTTTTTTAACTTTCTTTCTCAAAGATTAACTGTCATAATATTTTGAAAACAATTGTTTCATTGTTTATATAAAATTCCAAAACCTACTTACAATATTTAAGTATTTTCATACGTCAAAAAATTGATTTTTATAATGATAAAATTTGTAAGAAAACGATTTTTTCGAGAGATGAGACCTAGCTAAAACGATTTTTTGCCCCCCAAAATCCCTTTTCAGTAAATTTCATCCAAATCGTTAGGGCCGTTTTCGAGAAAAGCACGCACAGGGTCAGGCGGAACGTTACACTTTTTCGTGCATGCAGCCGGTGTTTCATCAATTTATAAGACGTTATCACGTCAAAAACACGTTATAAAAGCTTATTCACTATCCATCCCTAACTTTCCTGATCCCTAAGAGTAGAGGTCAGTGCATAGATTACATAGACTATAGAGTTATACATCCATGGCCTTAACCAACAAATTTTATTTCAACATCTATGGTAAATTAGTAACATTTTTTTTTATCACAAGTAAGTGGCAGCTCTGAGCCTTTCGTCAAATTGTTTCTCACATGTGTCATATTTTCATAAAATAATAATATAATAATAAATAAATACTTAGTTTTTTTAGTTGTAAAGTTATATTTAATAATGGTTCAAGTACGTATATTATATTCAGTCTATTATTTTTTCTACCACATAGACATTTTAAAAAACGTTTATTTATTATTACATACAGGCCTTTTTCCACCATCATATAAATGTCGTCAAAGTGTCAAAATTCTGTTAATTTTTTCTTAATATTCTATTTTTATTAGAGTTAACCTTATGTTTTTTTAGGCTTCAGATGATATTGATTTTCACAACGATAATGAAAATCAAGACGTGTTTCAAGCATTAGCATTATTGGATGAAATGAATAGCAGTACCCAACATGTAACTCAACTGGTGGACAGCATGATAGCAAAGGTCCGAAATGGCGAATTGTCAACTTCACAAGGCCTTAGCTTTTTAGAAATGAAATATCACATGTTATTAAGTTATCTCATTAATGTAACGTATGTAGTTTTGCGAAAATGCTCCGGTGAAAAAATTGAAGGTGACCCATCGATCGATCGTTTAATTGAAATACGTACAGTATTAGAAAAAATTCGACCAGTAGATCATAAATTAAGATACCAAATAAATAAACTTGTTAAAAACGCAGTTACGGGTTCGAGCAGAGAAAACGATCCTAGTTCATTCCGAGCAAATCCAGATAATTTAGTCAGTAAACTAAACGAAGGAAGTGAAAGTAGCGATGATGAGGAGTCTGAAAACGTGGAAAAAGGTAAAAAGTCCGGTGTATATGTTCCTCCTAAACTGGCACCAGTTCATTATATGGGCGACGAAACAGCTAAAGAACGACAAATTAAACAAACTGAACGCGTAAGAAAACAGCAGCTGAGTTCATCTGTGATCCAAGACCTCCGTGAAGAATATACGGATACGCCTATCGAAGTAGCACACTCTAGTCGAGCGCAACAGTTTGTTTCTCGACAAGAAAAAGAAAGAACTGATTATGAAGAGAACTATTTAACAAGACTGCCTGTAACTAAAGCGGAAAAACGAAAAAGCAATCGCATTTCGAAAATTGGAAATCTTGGCGATGAAATAACCAATTTTGGTATTGGTTCGCATGACTCGAGTAAAAAATCCAAACGAAAACGTAAATCAGGTAAAAGTAAGGGTAATAAGAAGAGAAAGTTTCATTAATATTTTTTTAAACTCTCACAATTAACTAAGCGTTGATATTAACGAGCTTCAAAGGTTATGAATCTTTGTTTTTTTTTGTAATAATTATAGATTGTAAGCTATTTTTATTTTTTGTAAAAATTTGTTATTTGTAATGAACATTTTACTTCTTTTTTTATTACTAGTTATTATTTTGCTTTATATATATTTTAACGCGTGTGAGAAAATACAGTAGTATACCAAGCGGCGCTGCGAACATCCTTGAACCCACGCTCAGTATGAAATGCGGTACTCTGCGTAGAAATGCGCTCGCGCAGATATCCCCGAATAGTCTTCCGTGCACGTTCGAGTACGCCTGTAGCGCCGCCTGGTATACCCCTGTATTTTCTCTCAGGTTTGAGCTTGGAGTTTGGTCTCCTCTCTAATCCCCTTGAATGCTTTGCAAAAGTAAATTTCCACAGCTATGCAATACACGAAAATTAAAAAAAAAACATTGGTTGTCTGTAAAGTCGGTTTACGGACGATAGTTTTACGTGATAACGTCATAAAGAAACATTGATGAACTCTCTGACGTCACGCGAGAAGAGAGAGAAATGCGTACAAGCCGACGCTTGGGCCGATCGCGCCTCTCTATCGCTTATACCGCGCTCTCGCTTGCACGCTCAGGCTCAGGCGGAACGTGACACTTTTTCGTGCGTGCAGCCGGTGTTTCATCAATTTATAAGACGTTATCACGTCAAAAAACAAAATCTGCAAAATATACAAAAATCTTTGCAGCGCAATTATAAAAACTGTTTTTTTCCCTTCAAGTATTGCGGCTTTTGGAAATATGTTAATGTTTAGTGCAGAGCATTCTTTCTTCTTGTTTTTGTTACGCATAATATGAACTGTTCTCGATATAAAATATATCTTTATATTTTTATGAGTGTTGGTGTTTAACTTATTTTGTTGTGATTTTTTTTAAACAAATAGAAACAATAAGCTCAACTGTTTTTATATTTACAAATTAAAATAAATTTGTTGTCATTTTCAAAAAAATGGGGCGTCTGTATTCAAAATTGAAAGAGTGAGAGGGATTGTAGATTATAATAGAGGCTAAAAAGCTGAGGTCATTGGCCTCTATAATTTAAGGAGTGAGTCATACCAATATACTTAACGATGTAATATCATTGCTTGGCCGCTCCATTATGCGAACTTTACTATAATGAATGATGACTAACTCCTTAAACGGCGCCTTGCGCTATAGTATATAATTAGTTTTTTTTTTTTTTGTTAAAACAAATGCAGACATTGCCTGCGGGTACCGCACAATAATGGAAGATTCAGTATTTACCGGCACAATTTGCCAAAAACAATCTAAACGATTTATTCACAGAGAAACGAGTTCTTAATTAAGTAGGAATTATGTGTTTTTACTGTGATGATCGAAATATAAATTTGATGCACCGTCGTTACGATACATTTTTTTTTTGGCTAATTTATAAAATAATTTTTATAAATGAAATATTCAGACTGGAACTGTAACTAACCTACCTTCACCCAATGCCTTTATTAATAAATAATATATAAAATATATTATACCATTAAATTGTTGAAATTTTAAACAGTTATGCAGCAGTTTTATTTTCCGACTGACTAGTTATTAAAATATATTTAAAAAATAAATAAATAGGTTGTTTAGATTTATGACTAGACATCGAAGTTTTCTGAATTGATTAACTTCTCGATTAAAGCTGACAACTTTTGATGTCTACTCCATTTAGATTGTTATTTTTTAAAATAACTAATAATTAAATATTTCATATTTTTTTTAATTTTTTGGTTTAATGTATGTTATATTTTTTAAAATATGTAATATTGCTTCAGTTTTTTTTTTCATAATGGAAAAATAGTTTTATATAATAATGATTATAACAATAAAATTTTGCAATTAAATATATTCATAGCGTCTCAGTTGTCCTGTCCATATTTGAGCTGTGTGCACGGTTGTAAAAATTGCTTGGGATCAACGAACGTCTCGTCTGTGTATTTTCCAGTGTACGGAACATAGGATCTGTTTAACTCTTTTTTTACTTTAGCAACGATTGTTTGTAGGCGTCTTACATCGTCATCCATGAATTTGGTTTCAGCTCTTTCGTATCTTTCGAACGATACTCTGTGGTATAAGTTAAATGGTTTTCCGGCGTATTTATCCTAAATATACGTAAAAAAGTGATTAAGCGTTTCGTCGTTGGTTCTGTAATACCTCTTATGTGCAAAAAGTAAAATTTGCAGGAAAGGCCAAAAAGTGGTTATTTCAGAAATGGATGGTAAGAACTAGTAATTTCAGAGGTATATTACTAATTCATACTTATCTTCACTATACATGTTTAATTAAGACGAAGTATTTTCTTAAAAAATATTTAACGTTAATTTCGGATTTATTGGCACATGGGAGGAATTATTTGATATAACTTTCCACATAAGAGTTACCAGTGCCGTAAATAGTCTTTTTTGCGCCCTGTGCTAGCTTCTATAACTGCGCCCTTGTTTTTTTTTTTAGATATTATAGGTACCCTAGAGCAATGCTATGTATAGGCCTACTTTATTTCATTCAGGGTGATGAAATAAAGCACAAGGAACTTGGTGTTTTGTCTAATTTAATAGACGTTTTTGATGAAACTGGCATGTAGGTACGTATGTATTGGAATCGAGCACTAGGGGCGCAGCGGGAACTTATCAGGAGCAAACCGAAAAAATAATAGTCCTGCCTGGTCTGGCCATTCTTGCGCCCCCCAGAGTCTACGCCCTGTGCCTGGGCACCGGTGGCACCGCCCTATTTACGGCACTGAGAGTTACTTCCCCTTGTTGGTTACTGTAAAATTAATTTGGAGGTATTACTAGTGTATAGAGCTCCGTTTCCTGAATCTTTTCATCTAAAAAAACGTAAAATCTGCCAACTATGCACATAAGAGCTATTACAGAACCAACGACGGTTTGCTATTAAAAAAAAAAAAATATTTTAACATTGAACTGACCCAAATCAATTACTTTCCCAAATCTTTAATAAAAGCATAAAAAAAATACCTTTAGTGGAGCAGAAACGAAATTCTCATTATTACATTTTGGTATAACTCTTGCTTTAGGCTGTACACTAAAAGTATAAAAACAAATTTTTATCGGCTCGCTTTTGAGTATTATTTAATTAATAAAAAGATAATATACTTAGTATACGAAAAGAAATTGATTTTCGGTTTAAAAGGATCTTTGCATTCATAGTGATTACGTGTCCATATTTGTTCCTGCATGGTCTTAGTAGTAGTGGAAAATTCATTTGGGAAAGCGTCACTCATCCGATTATAAGTTGACAAAAAGTGGCTACCGCCAGGCGGATCATACGGATTATTATCTTTTGGCTCATTTTCGCGTACATATTGCCAATTATCGGCTTTAGTCCTCAAAAAATTATAAGAATTTTTAGTAAAAACTATTCGGGGACCAGGTTTTTCTTTTATTCTTTGCGGATTATCCAACTACAAAAATACGGGCGTCTTTTTAAAATTGTTTTTTATTGTTACAAAATATGTTTATTTTAAATACAACGCATTACTTTCTGTTAATCGACAATAAGTCTATTTTCACTTACTCGGAATTCTGGAAATCTTGACATTTTAGATTTTATTTTAAGTTTGTGGACAAAATCAGAACAAAAGCAATACAATAGATTTATGAATGCATTGTTATGGTTACATTTATCTAGTGTTTTCCTGAAGATTGTAGATTATAGTCGCTCAACATCTGAGGTTATCAGCCTGGTGGAACTCAATGAGCTGAGTAGGTATGAATTGCTAGCCTGGTCTGCGCGAGCGATGTGACAAAGACAAAGCGATAATTGCAGTAGCCATTCCGTCTTTGTCTTCAACAACATACAACAAGACGGGCCAGAAAGAGACATACATATACCGTGTTTACCGCCTTCTCTTTCCTGTCGGTTTGTATGCGCAGTAGTACATTAGCACTCCATATCTACAGCTCAATGCTGGAACTGGCTAAGTTCGATCATGAACCATCTTTTTACGGTTCCGTACAACCAATTAAAAACGGAACCCTTATGTTTCCGTTGCCGTTACTGTATTATCGGTGAGAAGTCTTACAGAGATACAGCATAGTAATATAGGAATTAGTGATGTGCCGGATATCCGTATCCGCGAATATCCGAGGGAGAAGAAAGATCCGTATCCGTTAGTTTTTGGCGGATCTTTTACCTTATTAATTTTCAATTCATAGATGAAATTTTATATATAGGTATAGGTGATTAGGTAAAAAATGAAAAACTTAAATTCCATTCAGATTATTTTTTATTTTTCAAACTCGTATTTGCAACTTTTATATTGCAAACATTTATCGTAGTGAGTACCGTACCAATAGTACATAACTCAAAGGTACTAAAAACTATCTTTATAATGAGATATTGCACATCGATCTTTGGAAAGAGACAATCTGTTATGAGAGTTAACTCTTAAAGAGGTCAATAACTTTTTCCCATAACAGATAGTCTCTTTCCAAAGGTCGATGTGCAATATTTACCGTCGCGTACTCTAAGAAAGTTAAGATACGTATCTGTATCCATATCCGCGGATCTTGAAACCAAATACCCATATTCAGATCCATATCCGCGGATATACATTTTTAACGATCCGGCACATCACTAATAGGAATTATGATTAAAATTTAGATTTATGAATTATAATCATAGCTTAGACAGCGAATTGTATACCTACAGAAGACTTCATGTGTATCAAACTGAGACAAGCTGCAATTTGTAGTTGGTCTAAAAAAACTGCATTCTCAAGTGCAAAATTATTGAATAATGTTTATACTGATGACATATTTGTCTAAACATCTTTAATACAATTAAATATTACAAAAAAAAGATACGTTAACAACACTATAAATTTAAGAGAGTTTTGTACATAAGTAGTTTAGCAGACAATTACGTTTGAGATATAAGACGATTGTATTTTTATTACAATTTATTTTTTTTTAATTTTTTTGTTTTGCTGTTTTCCGTTTTTAAATTCTCATCATGTTCTTTTTGCATTTCCATTAAACGTTTTTTTTTCAACCTTTCTTTTTCGATTCTTTCTTTTTGTATATCTATTTCTCGATCGAGACACGCAAAAACAATTTCGCAGAATTCAAGGAAAGTCATTTCATAATTTATATTTGTTATTAAGTTTTCTTTGCTTAATATTGGGCATACAGATGCGATGCATTTTACAATTTCTATTATTCCAATATTTGTCAGCGAATATAAGTGACCCGAAAATGGATTAGTCATATCAAACTTCTTAATATTTTCGTATGTACCCAGGATTGGATCTTTTTCTATTTCAAAATTATAATTTCTTAGTACGTCATATTTCTTTTTTTAAATTTCAGTTATAATTTAAAGATATTAACTTACGTGGTAAATATGCCAATGTCTCACCACATGTAATAATATTTATACCATCCCATGAAAATTTGTTTTCATCATTTTTGATTGACTCATTTAATATTGGCTTTTCAAAAATCGTAACCAACAATTTTCTAACAGATAATGGTTCATCTATATCCAAATATAGACTGTACATGGCTTGTAATGGTACAACATCCAGATATTCAAAAAGAGTTTTACCTGAAAAATTTTCAGATTTAACAACCAAAATTTCAAAACTAATTTGAAGTAACCATTTTAAGTGGTAGTCTGTTTCCATTTATGTATAAGTGATTAACGATGCAACCGATTCGAATTTAATTTCTCTAATAGTTGGTAAAAAATTAAATTAGAGAAAAATGTAGGTACCAATATGATAGTCCATATTTGGATATACATCATTACACAAAAATGTATTGAAGGCTCCGGCTAATAATCCACGTACATTATTCCTTGCAGCAAATTCGGCATATAGTTCCCATGCAATATGAAATAAACTATGCAAGAACTGAAAAAAATATATTTTTTCAAACGGATTATGAATATTATCTACATAGCTTGAAGGATTTTCAGCCAACATTCTATCAATTTTAACCAAAGAAATATTTTTTTCAGGCATTTTGCAGTTTCGATACAGTTGCCACAAAAATAGACGAACTAGACTATATTCATTTGTTCTTTTTTTGTCGCCCAAACATATTTCCGCATAGTTATTATATATTTTCCATAAAAGAGGTAAATGAGTTTGAATACAATTTCTTGCGCATTTTGCTTCATACTGTTCTTGAAAAGACGAACTTGCAGCTTCACTCTCTTTTAGATTACTTGCGATGCTGTTATGTTTCAAATCTGATTTTGAAAGATTCAAATCAGTTTTGGATTTCGATGAGATATTCATATTAGATTCGCTGAGCTGACAGCTATCGAAATGTAAATTTAACATGCTGAAACGTTTCATAACACGTTTTAAATGATACGATAGATCGATGTCATGACAACCAGAATGCATCGGAATATCAATCGGAGGACTTTGAAAATATTTAAGTTCTCTGTGATTCGGATTATTACTTTTGCGATGTTTCATATTGCCGTCTGTAAAATCTTTACTATGTTTATTTGCTTTATCAAATAAAATCATAACTTTCTCGCCGATGGGCTCCGCATGCCAGTTATCTTTTGTAATGTGAACCGGTTTGTCGTTGAGAAACAACGGATGTGCATATACCAGCGTTCCGTTAGCGCATAACATTCCTCCGGGTCCGTTTTTATGATTCTTGGACCAACAACCATCCAATCTTGTTCCACCAGCTATGTTGAAGTACATTATACCTATTCGACATAATCCTTTATATTTTGAGATATAAGTATGCCAATTTTCAAAATTTGTTTAATTAAGTGTTAGAAGTGAGAATTTAATGTAAAAATCAAAACCGAGCATAGGTATTTGCACCTCTTGATCATTGAAGCATTCGTGATAAAATTGTACTATAATCTATAATAACGCTCATATACATGGCATAAGTGGTAGGAAGATTTTGCAGGCGTCTGTCTGTCTGTACCGACTAAACTTGAGAAGTACAGAACGGATTTGAATGCTGATTTTACTATTCAATAGCTTATTTTTTGGGTGAAAATCGAATTGAAATCGTTCTCCGCTATGTTGAAAAGATTTGAAAGCGATTTTAACAATTGGACAGCTTATTATTCATGAGAAAGGTTTAGCTTTATACTAGTGGCCCAGTTTGGTTTCACTCGGGTGTAAATCTAACCGATTCCAAATTAGATTGAAATCAACATTATGTGATATCTCAAAAGCGATGTGAAATAAAATATTATACCCAATAAATTATAAGTCGCGGGCAGGTAATTGTTAATTGCACATATTTTAATTAATTTGAAATTTGAGCAAAGCAAAGTTAAGCAAATCGAGTGGAGTCTGATGAATTTGGACGGGGCATTTAGTTAGTAATAAAACAAGAATACCGATTCCGTTCCGTTTTCCATCATACCACATTCCATGGTACGCGTTTTGTGCAGGAAATGAAAAACTGTTATTACGGCCGGCTTTCCAAGTGTATTCGCCATATCCATTCATACGTCCGCTTTGCCAATCGCCGTAATAAAACTAAAAAAAAAAATACAAATATATAAATACATAAATTGAACAATCGCGACCGCGCACAGTTCTGGACATGGAAGATTGAACACTCTGATATTTACGCATTTCAGTGTATAAATTAAGATCAGGCCTCTGTGTGAGTGTCAAGGCCGCTACACACGAGGCTCAAACACTGCTTGGACTTCTGCTGGCCGGTAAACTGGGTACGAAGCTGGAAATGACGTCACTGCGGGCTCGCCTGCTAGCTCACAAGATAGGTTTTAAAATTAGAACAGGGGCTATTTTTCATGCTAAGTCCGC
The DNA here is from genome assembly GCA_963575645.1 of Xanthostigma xanthostigma. Lineage (NCBI taxonomy): Eukaryota > Metazoa > Arthropoda > Insecta > Raphidioptera > Raphidiidae > Xanthostigma > Xanthostigma xanthostigma. The sequence goes on from OY754468.1 coordinate 25,037,787, forward strand.
TGCTAGGTATGAACAAGAACCAATCAGAAAGCAGTATCTTGTCACGTGGACGATTTGAACAAACGCCCACAAACAGACACTGTACGTCAGGGGTGGGCAAATCTTTTGATCGCCGGGCCACATAGCTGACAAAAAAAAAGGTCCTCACATTCTATTTCCGCATTTTACTATTTTTATAAAATTTATAAAATGCTTCGCGGGCCGGACAAAATTGCACTGCGGGCCGGATCCGGCCCGCGGGCCGCCATTTGCCCAGGCCTGCTATACACACTATAGTGTGTGTTCTGTTCAGAGACAATAAACATGTACTTTTGTTACCGTTCTATCACTGCGCGCGCATCGAATCTACCTACAGAGCATGCTAGTAAAGACGTCTCGTGTGAAGCGAGCACATAATAGCAATTAAGGAAACCAGGGCTAGAAAACTAGTAGTAAAATCTAGCAAGGAACCTAGCGGCAAATACAGCCTCGTGTGCAGCGGACTTTAGAGGTTGCTAAAATAACAAATTATAAATTTGTCGACGAACTGGTATTATAAATATTTTGGCGCCGAAAGTTATTGTTATGGATGTTTGCAGAACACATTGGTAATTGAATCATTTAGAAAATAAAATTCCTACATCTCCGTTAGGCCACCGACAAATTCCTAATCCATTTTGGAACCCGTCTTTCCAGTTTCCATAGTATTTTACGTTGTTATCATAAAACCGATAGCCAGATCCGCAACATAAGTCAGTGTTCCAACTGCCATCGTAATAATTGTTCTGACCGTAAACCATTACGCCTTTTCCATGTTTTTCAGCGGCTTTCCACTCACCAAAGTAGGATAAAGTTGTATATGCTATAGAATAAAAACCATTTCCATGACGCAAAGAATCTTTAAAACAGCCTTCGTACCAACTTAAATCTGACCATATCATTTTGCCTTTACCACTCGCAGAATTTTCTTTGAAGTCACCCTACAAATGCAAACTTTTTTTAGAGTGAATTTCACATAGGTACCTATTTTTTTACAGCAGTAAAGTCTGCCGACAGTGTCTTAAGATACTGACAACATATTTTGAACCATCACTCCAAACAAACGTTCCTGTTCCATCCATAAGAAGTCTGGAAATCGATCCCTCATAAAAATTTCCATTTTTAAATTTAATTCTTGCAACTTCATCCACTTTATTTATTCTCCATTCGATTATTTCAATGGTTTCTTCACTTTCTTCAGTCTTAAAAAGTTTTGAAGAAATGTTTTAAGTTAAGATTCAAAATTATAACTTCTCTATAACTTGCATAACCCTTTCTTGAATTCCTACTCTATAATTAGGTGGAGCTAGATATTATATCTCTCTAGGCTGAGAACTACGGCACAAGAGTGATATGGTAAGCACGTGGGTCGGTGGTGTATACAAATACAATAATCAGAATAAAGTTTGAACATTTTTGTTTCCTAAATAAGTTATAAACATTAACAGAATATTTCTAGCTACAAAGTTAGTTTATTCAGGTGCGGCACTGCGTAAGGTGAATGTCAGTGGGCGGAGTGGAAATTTCACGTACACACTACTACTTTCAAATCTCACACATGCTTTGATATTAAACACGATTCAATTGATTTCTTCACCTCCATGCTCACACTGATACATCTCGTGCTTCCTTACCCGAAAAGACTAAAATATACATACCACAGATAATTTTGAATCGCGCTTTTTATCAGTGGCTTGTTTAGTTTTACTAGCTGCTTTTAGTTTGGTAACTGAATGATTTGAACCACTTTTTTTAATCGTGGCTGGTTCTTTCGACTTACTTTCTTTTCTTTTATTGGCGACATTTTCATCTAAAACATCAGTTTCTTTTAAATACGATACATTTTCTCAAGAAAAAGTTACACGAAGATTATTACAAAGAAAGTGAAGAAAAGAACTCAGTTTAAGCTGGTTTTCATTTATGTACCTATTATCATGTTAGGAAATTAATTTTATACAATTAAAATATGTGTTTTATTTTATTTATATATAATATATAAGCGTTAAATAAAATTCTACTTCTATTAGTTTGCAACAATTTTACCTGATTTTTGATGAATTGAAAAATTTAACGGTTGATTTTTCACAAATATGAAAGTTTCATCTGAAATTTGTACTCCAACAGAAGCGGTTTCTACGGGTTCAATGTCTTCTAAAGTGGTTTCATCAATGGGTGAAAGTCTTTCCCAATCTTCAACAATTATATTTATCATTGAATCAAGGAATATTAACACTACGTCCTCTGTTACAGAATACACCTTCGTATTAATGTTATTGACATTTACTTTCATGTCATCATTTTGTGAATTTACTTCACTGGAATTGCTAAATGCGCTTGAGCTCTTCCTGTTAGCAGGAATATTACTGTTTGATTTTTTTATTTTCTGAGGAACAGACATTTCAAACAAACAAAAAATATGTTCAATATGTTTTAGTCAATGTGGACAATTTAAAAATTGTGTCAGTTTTGAAAATTATTAACAAACAAATAACAAGTTTTTAATTACTCGGTAACTTCCAAAATTACTTTGAAAAAGAGCTGGCAATCTGACAGTATTATATTTTAATTTTAAATAAAAGATTTTTTTTTCTGTAGAAGTATAAAATACAAAAACAGCAGCCTGGTTCATGGTTTTATTTTTATTTTGTTGGCACATATTTCTTTCATAAAAGCATATAGGTACTTTTATGCATAAAAGTTTTGGGTTTTACAGAAAAAAAAATTCAGTACACCTCTGTATTGCGACAAACTTCACAGATAACATGATGCCAATATAAAAACGAATACCAACCTTCGCTTTTGAATTGTCTAATGTCAAGTGTATAATCGTGTCGTGTAGTTATGCTGTTGAAAAATATTTGATTTTTTAAAGCCAGATCACAGCATTTGACAATGGAGACAGCTTCAACTCCAGTTACGACTGGAGTAACCCGAACTACCAGATTTATGATGGAGGGTGTCGGCGCTCGCGTTATTAGAGGTCCCGATTGGAAATGGGGCAAACAGGTTAACTTTCTTGCCATTATTATTTCCAGCATATAATGAATTAAAAATAGTTGAAATTGATTTATTACCAATTCACACGGTTTTCTGATATTTCTAGGACGGGGGCGAAGGTCATGTAGGGACTGTCAGAAATTTTGAATCCCCAGAAGAGGTGGTAGTTGTATGGGACAATGGTACAGCCGCTAACTACCGTTGTTCTGGTGCTTATGATTTACGCATTTTGGATAGCGCACCGACTGGCGTTAAGCACGACGGCACAATGTGCGATACATGTCGCCAGCAACCGATTTTCGGAATCAGATGGAAATGCGCCGAATGCGGTAACTATGATCTGTGTTCGATATGCTATCACGGTGATAAACATCACATGCGACATCGGTTCTATCGTATCACAACACCGGGTAGCGAGAGAACCCTGTTAGAACCGCGCCGCAAAAGTAAGAAGATCGCTATTCGCGGTATATTTCCGGGCGCCCGCGTCGTTCGTGGTGTAGACTGGCAATGGGAGGATCAAGATGGAGGCAACGGACGCCGTGGTAAAGTGAACGAAATACAGGACTGGTCGGCGGCCAGTCCTCGGTCAGCCGCGTATGTTATATGGGACAATGGGGCTAAGAACTTGTATCGGGTCGGTTTTGAAGGAATGGCCGATCTTAAAGTCGTCAATGACGCTAAAGGCCAAACGGTATATCGCGATCATTTGCCACTGCTGGGCGAACAGGGTCCCGGGCGGTCCGGACCCCACGGTTTACAAATTGGAGATCAAGTGAATGTTGATTTGGAGCTCGAGATTGTACAGTCACTGCAACATGGTCACGGTGGCTGGACTGACGGAATGTTCGAATGTCTCGGTTCGACGGGAACTGTTGTCGGTATCGACGAAGACCACGATATTGTTGTTTCGTATCAAACGGGAAATCGATGGACGTTTAATCCGGCCGTGCTCACAAAGGTGGCAGCTCCAGTTCCAGCCGCAGACATTAATGAGACTCCGCAGCAACAATTTGCAGTTGGAGATATTGTGCAAATATGCAGCGATTTGGAACGTATTAAAATTTTACAGCGAGGACATGGCGAATGGGCAGAAGCGATGGCACCGGTAATTAATTTTTGATAAATCCTAATAATTAATTTATTTTTAATTATTGATGTTTATTTAAACATTTTATGGATTTTAAATACAGTACAATCTCGGTAACGTGAACACAAAAAATCAGGAGGAGTTCTTAATAGCGGATGTTTATATTATCGAGGTTTGCAAGAAACATGTACAAAGAACATTAGGGTGTCCGTTATTTCCCAAGTTGTGTTTTGTTTTACGCTCGCCCCCAAATTTTCAGTTTTTGCGCTAAAAAAAGATATCACACCAAAAGAAGCGATTACAGTTTTGATATTAAACCATGCCGAAATCATGATGCATTTCCCACTTAAATAACGTGGGATTTTTTCACCTTTTACATTTATTTTTTTTCTCAAAAATAAATGAACGTACATCAATGAGCAATACATATTTTTGTAGGGAATTGAACGCTCTACAAAAAAGGTCTTTATGATTTTTCGATAAATTCACTCCGTCGAAAGGTAATCAAGGTTAAATTAAAATTTTTAAGAAAAGACAAAATTAAAATAATCTTTTGACCACGTTTTTGAAATGTGTCACTCACCAAATTTTGTCAGAAAATACCTTTCATACTCCTCTATACCCAGGAATTTTTTCGAAGTGGTGGAACAATATGAAAAAAAAAACTTATTTTCTTTCTATGGCTTTGCGTTTAAACAAAAAGCCAACGTTTGTTTAAAGAAAAAAAATTAAGTTTTTTTTTATATTGTTACACTACTTCGAAAAAATTGAAAAAATTCCTGAGTATAGACTATAGAGAACTATAAAGGGCGTTTTCTGATAAAAAACAAACAGACTCTAACGAGTTTGCTCTTGTTCATATCATCGAAATTATACGCTGTTCAATTTCATACTACAGAGTGGTCATTGGAAAAAATATTAAGTTCATATTACTGAGTCGTTCATAAGAGTGCGTATTCATATTATCGCGATTGTACTGTAGTTCTTTTTTTCAGTAAATAACACTCGTTTGGTAATTGATAAAAAATTTAATTTGTTTTCTAAAAAACTTTTTAACAAAAAAATTAAACCGCCGAAAAACTGAAAAGCAAAAAATAATAAATATTTTTATTTAACTAAGTTCTATTTAAGTAGTTGAACGTATGTGACAGTCTAGTATATCTAAGTAATTTTGAGTCGGCGTCAACAATCCTTCGCCGGAAATCTCTAAGCGTTCACGAAGTTAATGTCAGCGACAGAGCAACCCGAACGGGCACACACTGAGGGCACACGTCTTTGCGAGTGGTCGTGTGGAGAGCGCATGTTTAGAATGTTAATGTTTATCGCTTGAGATTTCACGTATCATTGTTAATTTGATTTGGTTATTTCTTTTAGTGATTTTTGTTCATTGATTGTTTGAGGCCGACTCAAAATTACTTAGATATACTAGACTGTCACATACGTTCAACTACTTAAATAGAACTTAGTTAAATAAAAAGACTTATTATTTTTTGCTTTTCAGTTTTTCGGCGGTTTAATTTTTTTGTTAAAAAGTTTTTATTTTATAATTTTTTGTGGCTATATAATTTATAATTGTAATACACAACTCAGCATGAAAATCTGTGAGTGAACAATAAATCACCCCTATTTTCCCACCCTTAGGGTAGGAATTTTTTTTCCAAATTTATATGGGACCAACTTCGGGGTATACCCTTTCAACCAAAAAAATAATTATCAAAATCGGACTACTCTGTAAAAAGTTATGTGTGGTCATACATTACAATCAGTGAGTGAACAATCAATCATCCCCTGTTTTCCTACCCTTAGGGTTGGAATTTTTTTACCAAATTTATATGGGACCAACTTCGGGGTATATCCTTTCAAACAAAAAAATATTTATCAAAATCGGACTACTCTGTAAAAAGTTATGCGTGGTCATACATAAATAAAAAAAAAAAAATAAAATAAAAAAAAAAATATACGCGTCGACTTGAGAACCTCCTCCGTTTTTGTTTTTCGTCGGTTAAAAATGCTTACGCTCGTTCTACAAAATAGTAAAAATTTGCGTTATTGATCAGTGATAGTCAATATAAGACAAAAATTACAATTTTTCGAGTTTTGTATATCATAGTTTACTATTAATTCAACTTTGAATATATTTTATTTATAACATTTTTTTCCAGACGCTTGGGAAAATTGGCCGAGTGCAACAAATTTACCACGATAATGATTTAAAAGTGGAAGTGTGCAACACATCGTGGACCTACAATCCTCTTGCTGTAACAAAAGTGGCAAGTTCTGATGGTTCAGTGCCTGGCAATTCGAGTGGTGAACGATTAAGCGCCTTACTTAAAAAGCTATTCGAAACACACGTTTCCGGAGACGTTAACGAAGAGCTAGTTAAGACGGCCGCCAATGGCGACGTACAAAAATGCGAAGAGAGTCTGAAACAAGCCGCTACAACCGGGGCCGATGTAAACGGTGTCTTTGCTGGACACACAGCACTGCAAGCTGCGAGTCAGAATGGTCATTTGGAAGTTATTAAAGTTTTGTTGAGGTACAGTGCCGATGTTGAGATTGAAGATAAGGACGGGGATAGGGCGGTTCATCATGCCGCATTTGGAGATGAACCGGGAGTTATGGAACTGTTGGCAAGGGCCGGAGCTGATCTGAATGCGAGAAACAAACGCAGACAAACCGCACTTCATATTGCTGTCAACAAAGGTCATGTCGGAGTTGTCAAAACTTTGTTGGAGCTCGGATGTCACCCAAGTTTACAGGTAAGGCTTATTAATTATCATTATATATTTGCTCTCTCTTAAAAGTAAGTCTGTTCTTATTAAATAAAATATGTGTAATTTTTTCACTGACTTGTAGCTAGGTGACAGTAAAAAAATCAAATTCAGATTTATATTAGACTGTCAGGACACCTTAGTAAAAGGGTTCCACCACGAAATCTCCCCGGACAAAATCTCCCCGACAAAATCTCCCCGACAAAATCTCCCCACGACAAAATCTCCCCACGACAAAATCTCCCCACGACAAAATCCCCCCCCGTCAAAATCTCCCCACGACTTAATCTCCCCACAACTTCTCTGTGACGGTTCTATGACTCTATATCCTCGGACAAAATATCCTGGACAAAATATCCCGGACAAAATATCCTCAGACAAAATATCCTCAAGACAAAAAATCCTTCGGACAAAATATCCCCGGACATTTTGCCCCCGTGACAAAACATCCCCGACAATTGATACCAAATAAACATTAATTTACAAATAAAATCAAATATTTTCTGTTTTAAGTAACTTAAATGGATGTTTATAAATTGCTGTTCTGCTAATTTACAGTCACTCGTTTAAATACTACCCACCCCGTCATCGTTGACCCCGGAATTGTTTTTTTAAAAACTCCACATTTGCCCCTTCCCGTTTCACTTCGAGACAATTCGCATACCCGTTTATCGTTCTCCCCGGAATTGTTTTTTTAAAAACTCCACATTTGCCCCTTCCCGTTTCACTGCGAGACAATTCGCATACCCGTTTATCGTTCTCCCCGGAATTGTTTTTTAAAAAACTCCACATTTGCCCCTTCCCGTTTCACTGCGAGACAATTCGCATACCCGTTTATCGTTCTCCCCGGAATTGTTTTTTAAAAACTCCACATTTGCCCCTTCCCGTTTCACTGCGAGACAATTCGCATACCCGTTTATCGTTCTCCTCGGAATTGTTTTTTTAAAAACTCCACATTTGCCCCTTCCCGTTTCACTGCGAGACAATTCGCATACCCGTTTATCGTTCTCCCCGGAATTGTTTTTTAAAAAACTCCACATTTGCCCCTTCCCGTTTCACTGCGAGACAATTCGCATACCCGTTTATCGTTCTCCCCGGAATTGTTTTTTAAAAAACTCCACATTTGCCCCTTCCCGTTTCACTGCGAGACAATTCGCATACCCGTTTATCGTTCTCCCCGGAATTGTTTTTTAAAAATAAATATATAAACATTCATATTTTGTATTTTTAAATCAAAAATTTGTAGAACATAGTACTCACATTGATTCCTGAACCTAGTTAAATCTATTTTAGTCGAGTCATTATCAAAATTTACACGAGAATTATATCATAAGCAGCTCTCTCAGGATTCTATATACTATGTACTATATTTATACAAAAATATAACGTCACAACTTTCAGGGATATTATTAATATAAAAAACTCGGGTCGCAGTGCGAAACCCTGCCGACAATATAGTGTATTTGCTTTTATAAGCAGTGTGGCTCTATTGTATGAACTCAACTTTGTTTTTGGACAAAATAAAAAAAATTATCCTCTAATACACCCCTTAAAACAACATTTTTTTACTTAATATCAATACTACATACCAATTCAACATCTGTACCAAATTATATACACCCTTCAGTATGTAAATCCATATCAGTAAACTTGCGTTTTCATAAAATTTGTAAGTCCGGTCCTGTCGGGCCGATTTTATTTAAATTTTAGCAGCACATTTCAATAATTACTAAAGGGTTAAATTTCAAATTTGAAGTGATTCTGAGAATTTTTTCCGTATTTTTGGGCCCAAAAACACTTTTCAACCCCTAAATACCCCCCTTAAAATGGCCCGATCGGGCCCATTTTAAATAGGCTTCTTGCGATGATGGATTCCAAGATGTGGACCAAATTTAGTTTAAATCGATTAAGTCTGTCGAGAGTTATCGTGGTCACACATATATATATATATATATAAATATATAAATATATATATATATATATATATATATACATATATATATAAACATTTCCAAAAATGGTGCCAAACTTCTTAGAAACTTATGAAACGTCGAGAAATTTTGGTCCGACCCCTAGGTCCCGCCATCCGACCGACGCCAATAGTGTAAGTGCCTTATGGCAAATACACTAATTATTCTATTTATTTTTATTATAAATGTTGGTATATAAAAATTTGAATATAAAGTTAATTTCGAAGAATTCTATAATTGTATAACAATCAATCTAATAAATTTAATAGAGTCATTGTAATCAGCTTATCAATTTATAATTATTAATGAACTTATGCTACGTAAAAACTCCATTTTTTCATTAGAATTATAATTCAACACCACTGTTTTCAATCGTATGTTGAAATAACGCTAGATGTCTCCGCTTTGATGTTGCACATAGCGAATAATGCCTCGCCAGTCCCTTCTTGTACATGTAAACACTTAATGAGCATAAAATAATTTACAACAGCTATATCTATGTCACTACAGATGGCATCAAATGACAATTTCGTTTAAATTTCTACATTATCAACTATCAACATGTTTTGATAGAAAATTAATGTTATAATCAATAAAATTTTATCGTGGGGAGATTAAGTCGTGGGGAGATTTTGACGGGGGGAGATTTTGACGGGGGGGGATTTTGTCGTGGGGAGATTTTGTCGCGGGGAGATTTTAGAGGGGAGATTTTGTCGGGGAGATTTTTTCCGGGGAGATTATGTCGTGCCACCAGTAAAAGTATATAGATTGCTTTTATTTTATCGATACAACCCCGATTTATCGGTGTCGGTATAGTAGCACCGTTTTTCAGTGATGGCATATCGTAAACACTGTGGATCTCTGTAGTATTGATCTTACATTTTAAGCGATATTATGTAAAAACAAGGTGTTAACATAAAGAAGAAGAGGAATAAATTGTAGATTATAAACGCAAACAGCTGAGCTCCTCAGCGCTTATATTGTTAACGTGTATTTATGGTTGCAACGATATATCGATGAACCAATATTATCCATAATATCAAAACGAAAATATCTATATATTTCCATTCTCAATATGATTTTATCGATATTATGGCATACAAAATATCGAAGTGTACGAAAATATCGATATTTATAGCAATATATTTACATTTCCAATATGATAGATATGATATTATAAAAATATGGTAGAGTAAATGTGACTTATGAATTAAAAAAAAAGGTTATTCGTTTTCGCGCAAACTTATATACAGTGTAACCTCTTTATAACCAATCTCAAGGGACTGGGAATTTTTTTCGTTATACGGAGGGAAGAAAGAAAAGTAATCAAATTTTACCTAATTAATTTATTTCAAACACATAGGTATAGTCTGTTAACTTTGCCTGACGTTTTTTGCTATGCCAATATTTCTTTTGAATTTTATTATATATCTTATGCATGTCTTGGGATGTGGTGGAATAATCTTCATTAAACAAAAGGAATTTTTCGATAAGTTTAGCGGCATCAAGTGCTTGTTGAATAGTTGGTGATGTTTCAAAATCGTCCTCTTTACGTTTGTAAATATTCGCTAACGCCTAAATATTATGAACATATTTCTTCATAATAGACAATGACTGTAGCGCTATAAAGAGGGTAGATAGATATAGATAGATAAAAGATTTATTGTCACATTTTATAAAAATATTACAATTTTTTACAATAAATTTACAATACTGGTTCCTGTTTTTTACCCAGTTGATAATATTTTTTTTTGTATGTTAAGTACTACATTATATTATGCTCCCATGCTACCTTTTTATTTTTATTATGTAGGGAAAAATTTGAAAAAACCCTACGCAATAAAGAGGGTATTAATGTATGGGTTTTAAGGTAAACCGACCAAATTGTAAAAATTTCTACGTTGTAGGAAGCTTTTCGTTATAACAAAGGACGTTATAAAGAGGTTACACTGTATTTTATATTTAGGTTACTAAAAAAAGGTCACTCGTCTTCGTGCATGCTGATGTTTGTTTTTTCTGTCCCGCATTGTGTTACGATAGAAATGGTCACCCTATATATCTCGATATTGAAAGGGTCATCGATATTGGTCCGGTGTCGATATATTTATCAATATTAAAATCATTTTGATCCCTACGTATATCTATATTATTATACCAGCTGTAACCGCAGCTCCGTTCACGTTCATTTCGAACTTCTGTTGATTTATTTCCTGCCTGATCAGTATTAGTGATGTGCCGGATCGTTAAAAATGTATATCCGCGGATACGGATCTGAATACGGATATTTGGTTTCAAGATCCGCGGATACGGATACGGATCTTAACTTTCTTAGAGTACGCGGCGGTAAAAATTGCACATCGACCTTTGGAAAGAGACTATCTGTTATAGGAAAAAGTTATTGACTTCTTTAAGAGCTAACTCTCTAACAGATTGTCTCTTTCCAAAGATCGATGTGCAATATCTCATTATAACGATAGTTTTTATTAGTACCTTTGAGTTATGTACTATTGGTATAGTATTCACTACGATAAATTTTTGCAATATAAAGGTGCCAAATACGATTTTAAGAAATAAAAAATAATCTGAATGGAATTTAACAGTTTTTCACTTTTACCTACTCAGTAATCACCTATATATATAAAATTTCATCTATGAATTGAAAATTAATAAGGTAAAAGATCCGTAAAAGATCCGCCATAAAACTAACGGATACGGATCTTTCTTCTCCCTCGGATATCCGCTTATACGGATACGGATATCCGGCACATCACTAATCAGTATGGAGAGGAGCGTAAGATCCTTGTCGCTTTCGTTGATTTTCAAAGCGTATTTGATGTGATGTTCGACTGAATAGTCGCACAGTATAGTTACGAATGTAACGTCACTGCTTTTTGATGACTACTGCTCGGGTCGTATTTCGAACGCGTCAAGTAGCTAGGCATTTATGGTTGCACTAATAAATTTTTGAAAACTTTGATTTTGAATGTATGTTGATTGAGTGAGCCAATTGAAATGAAAACTAAATGTTACTTCAAGTTGAGCCCTATGTGTTCAAATTGGGTCAGTAGTTTTTTACATTATGCGTACACAAACAAACACATGCTGAGTTTAGTTGATATGGTAGCTATGGAAATCATTAATGCATTACAGAAAATCGTTCCACATAAAATGCAACATAGACTGGACGCCCGAGAGAGGTTCGTATGCATTTTATGTGGAACGATTTTTGTAATGCATTAATGATTTCCATAGCCACTATATTAACAAAACTCATGTATATACGTATTGCATTTTAAATGAAATTCACTTATGTATAGACTCAGTGCAGAATATCTGTTGGCTCCAGCGCAGCAAATTTGGAAAGTTTTCGTTAAGTGTTTTGTATTTTTTGTACGCGTCATGGGTTACTTTCAGTTTTAACTATTTTTCAATAAAAAATAAAAGCTTTTTAGTGTAAATGCTGGTACAAATATTTCTTCAAAATTATTACATTTTCAAGATTTTATAACATTCAGTTAATATACAAGACTTAGTCCAAGAGACGGCTGCAGAAAATGTGTCGTCATAAGGTGGACGAACGAAAAAATTAGAGATGATAGTTAAGACCATAATTAAGAAAGATCGCTAAGGTTGCCTGCGAAAATCCTGCCGAAACAATGTTTTTTTAATTTGTTAATCAGTTAATGGACCATTGAAGTTAGCTTTTGACAAGGACAAAATTAATAACAGAAAACGAATGATGAGGAAGGGAAGAAACTGCCGTCAGAAATACAGAAACCAAAAATTCAAATGCGTAAAAGGCCGGAGGGCTGTGGGGGGTGCATTTTAGGGGTCAAACGCGGTTTTTCGTTATTTCCGGCGAAAGTTGACCTCCAATCGAAAAATGTTGTATGGCAATGTTGTAGGTATTAAAAGGATCTACAACTTTTATGAATATAACTTTTTCATATAACCTTAAAGATTCAAAGAAATATTGAAAAAACCGTGTTTTTCGTTTTTAATTTTTTTTTCATGAAATTTTTAGGAGACTTACCTTTCTATGTCCTAAATAAGCTGTAATTTGCAGGAGAAAAAAAATAAAAACGAAAAACACGTTTTTTTCAATATTTCTTTGAATCTTTAAGATTATGTGAAAAAGTTATATTCATAAAAGTTGTAGATCCTTTTAATACCTACAACATTGCCATACATTTTTCGATTGGAGGTCAACTTTCGCCGGAAATAACGAAAAACCGCGTTTGACCCCTAAAATGCACCCCCCACAGCCTTCCGGCCTTTTACGCATTTGAATTTTTGGTTTCCGTATTTCTGACGGCAGTTTCTTCCCTTCCTCATCATTCGTTTTCTGTTATTAATTTTGTCCTTGTCAAAAGCTAACTTCAATGGTCTATTAACTGATAAACAAATTAAAAAAACATTGTTTCGGCAGGATTTTCGCAGGCAACCTTAGCGATCTTTCTTAATTATGGTCTTAACTATCATCTCTAATTTTTTCGTTCGTCCACCTTATGGCGACACATTTTCTGCAGCCGTCTCTTGAACTTACTATCAAAACATCTATGGACAATGGCATCACTGTTATTAGATTTATATAAAGTTTTACCGCGTCAAGTAATAATTTCTGTTCTAATTAGTGATTTATTACAAACGTTTATAAAGTCCAAAAGACCTGTCTGAATAAAACTGGTGTGCAACTGGACAGATGCTCTGTGGACTGGTGTTTTACGAGTTACGGGACCTTCAAAAAATAGAAAAGCTATATTTATCTATTTGATTGCATTCGTTAAATTATTGTACTTGTAACTGGTCAAACAAGTTGCCCCGTAGAAATATAAACAAATAAACAAACCAAAATATGAAACTCAAGTTGAATGAAAGCCTAGTCATTGTAGGTATGTCAAACTTATCTCCATTTTGGTTTCGGGACATGTAAACTATTGGGTTGCTGAAAAGAGAAAATGTGAATATTTAGAGTAAAAAGTAAAAAAATGAAAAACTTTAAAAAAACTCGAAATCTCTTCTTGAAAAGACCACTGAAAGGCGTAAAATAATAAAGTTTTGAGATCGGCGTCAATTTAATAGAAATACTAACACTGACTGACGACAGATAACGCCACAGCCTAAACCAGTGGGTTTGGAAGCATGAAATTTTGCATAGGAGTTCCTTATAAAACGCAGGTAAGCACTAAAAAAGGATTTTTGAAAATTCGTCCTCTAAGGGGGTTAAATATTTAATCTATAAATTAAAAGTAAGTCAAATGTCGGCTAATTTTTGGCGATACTAAAATTTGTAGACACCAATAAATAGCAAACAAATAATACTGTTGTATCAGACATTGTTTCATTTCAATCGCGTGCGGAGCCGCGGGTATCGGCTAGTAGGCACGTATATAGTAATTAAAATGGCGCCGACCTCAAAACTTTGTTATTTTGCTCTTGTTAGTGGTCTTTTTTGAAAGAGGTTCAATTTTTTCTTGAGTTTTTTTATTTGAAATTAATGCTAAAGGTACTTTTGTAAGAGTATAATAACAGACTTAATTTTACTTGATAATGCACAGCATTTATTTTGTGTGTGTCAGCTAGAGATGCTTTTAATTTTGTTTTAAGAACATGAAACATTAAAAGGAGTGGGCGCAGTAAAAATAATTAGTTTTGTAGTTAAAGACCCGCGTGCTCTTTTAATATAAATAATTAGCTGAATAAATCTTGAAGAAGCGAGCGTACAATACAATGGCGTGCGGATACCGTTTTACCTTTCAGCGCACAGCGTTGATAGAACAGGAAACTGAAGAATAGTTTTAAATGAATATCTCTCAGTTTTCATTATGTCGTACGAATGGTTACTAATAAGGACTCAAAGACGCAGCGCCGTAATTACGTTGACCTTGTACGGGGGGGGGGGGATACCTATCTTTTTTTCTAAATTACCTAGCATTCTACTAACATAAATTTGCGAATTATAAAATCATTTTCCCTCTATTTTACAATCACCTTCCCTACCTGCATTCAATTAGAAATCGGCATAAACAAACAACTTTAATTATCTTTTATTATAATAGAGAAATAATTGCGCCGTCTTCTAATTAAAATTACGTAGGGATAACCCGGATAATTTTAACTTCTCGCTTATAAAAAATCAAATTTTTTTTTCAAAAAAGTCGGGAAGTTATTGTTTTTGTCTCAATTTCCGAAAATCTAGTTTTCGTCAGATCCCGACGTTTTGAGGCCCTGGGAAGCTATTTGACGATTTTGGCGATGATGTCCGTAGGTGTGTGTGTGTGTGTGTGTTCGGCCCAATAAATTTTGAGAAATCTCAAAAGTACAAGTTTCAAAAATTTTTAGAAATTTGTTTTCCTGAAATATTTTCTAAACTACTAAACCAATTAATTCCAAAATCTAATCTAATGTCGATTTCCGCAAACCGCATGTAAATGGGTTCATTTGTTCACGAGATATCGTAAACGAAAAATTAGTAAAAAGTGTTTTAAATTACTGCTAAAATTGTTATCAAATCGATTTTTTTGTAATAAATTACTTTCTTAGGTTAAAAAAACTCTGTCGATCGCCGCAAACCGCATCAAAATTGCTTCATTTGTTCCCGAGATATCGTGAACGAAAAATTCGTGTTTTTTTTGAGCTCAAAGAGCTAAAAAATAAACTTCTTGCTATATTTTATATATTTTTGAGCGTTTTGAACTCAAAAATAGCGGGAAGTTTCAGGGATGGCCTGCAGGGTCAAACTTTTTTTTTAAATTTTTTTAACAGTTTTTATAAAAAAAAATGCTAGCCAATTGGGTGACGGGACCGTTCTGAAATTATACTATTATTATTTAAAAAACAAAGTTTTAGTATATATCTCTTTTGCGCATGCGCTGATTTTTCCCAAAAATAATAGGACTCTTCATATTTGCATATCAAGCATTTTCTCAACATTGGATTTCAATCCGCTCATCCGTTTGGCCTGTATCATGTTCATAGACAAACAGACGCACAGACTTTTTCCAAAAATATGTACATTAGTACTTACCATTCCCCACTTGTATAGTTGGAATCGTAAAAATTAAATATGTCTTTTATACTTAATAATAGTGCGACTAGTGAGAGAAGGAGAAGATTCCATGAGCGTGAATGGAATATTCTCCTTCGATCAATGGTCGCACATAATACTTTATTCAACTAGCACAAGTAATATGTAATCGGGGCCCTGATAAAAGAGGGAAAAATAATAAATCACTTCATTGATTAACGTACCCACCGCCCACGATGCACACAAGATGACTTCCTTGAATTGCGATGCTGTTTTCATATATACAAATCGCTACCGCGTTCCTATTGGTCCAGAAACTATGCAGTAATACATTTTCGTACAGGTTCGGCTCATTATTAGCACTCTACGCGTCAACATGAAGTAATTTTTTATTTCTTCCGAATTTAGCAGGGCCCCGAATTCCGAAATTATATATTACTCTCGCGTGTTGAATAAATAAAATTATCGACCAATTTTTTAGACAAATATATTAACAAAAAATATATAAATTCAATACATTAACTATTCGGTCCGGATTTGGACCTTCTTCAGAACTGATCTAAAAAATATAAAAATTAATTAAAATTTAGTTTCTAATTAGTTTTGAATAAAATTCGTTTAAAGTTTATTAATATCGAAATTTTGAAAAAAAAAATATAATTTTTAGATCAGTTCTGAAGAAGATCCAAATACGGACCGAAACGTTAATGCATTGAATTTATATATTTTTTGTTAATATATTTGTCTGAAAAATTGGTCGATAATTTTATTTAATAAAGAGTTATAATCAGACGTGAATAAAAAATTTGAATATCTTTTATAATATGCACTCCATCCTATTTTAGAAAGTCACGCTCATGTCGTGAATTGTCGAGCGTTTATCATTTATAGTGACTATTTAAGGAACAATCATTTCCAGTGCAGTTTACAACAGAGATGACGTAATAAGCTCCCGTGCGTAGATATGGGAAATGTGAATGGAGCACATTATTCTAATATGATTTTGCCAATTCAATTTCGGTATAATATCCGTTCGCTAAATCGAATACACTTATATGTATCTACATTCTACCTCGATATAAATATGTATATTGCATAAACAAGGCTCTTGAATGTCGTTTGTTGTTTTAAGGCGGAAAAAATGGCTTGATCTGTATACAGTGTTAGCGTTGCAGTAAAGCGACCCGCTAATCGAAATGGAAACAAAAGAGTGCAATTGAATTTATTTAAGGTTAGACTTGTTAATGCTGAAATTCGTATCAGAAACCTGTGTCTGCGTCTGAGATGGCAGGGCCTGTGTTCTAATTGATATTTTTTTTATGTAAACCTGACATTCATTCCACATTGGTTTATCAAAAACGAGACAGTAATTTTACAAGCTTTTATTTAGTTTCTCCTGTCCCGGCGTCTGTCTGAAATCAAATCTTTCAAGTTAAATTTGACCCACTTCCCGTTATCCAAGTGAACTGAAATTTTGCATACGTAAGTAGTTCCTATGACAATACAATTTTATAATAACTAACTGACCGTTCCGGCTTTCGCCCGGTTGAAAATCGCACATTTACTTCCCGTTATCAGATGGAATTGAAATTGTGCATACGTATGTAATTCCGTTAACAATACAATATTATAATAACTAACTGACCGGTCCAGCTTTCGTCCAGATGCAAATCGCACTTTTAATAAAGCACATTAAAAACTTACAAATAAATAAACGAAAAAAATTTTAATGCGGAAGCTTTTATTAGTAGTTAGTAAAAATGTACTAAAAAGCTAAAAATAATTTTATTTCGATTAGAAATAAGTTCGTTTATACGTACTTATCACAGTCTCAAGTTTTCAAATAAAAGCGTGTTATATACATTTTAACAGCAAGAGAGAAAAAGAACGGTGTGACACGATTTTATATGAAAACTTGGGACTGTGATAAGTACTTATAAACGGACTTATTTCTAATCGGAATAAAATTATTTTCAACTGTTTTGTTCATTTTTATTAACTAATAAAAGCTTGTTTAAAAAAAATTTCTCGTGTATTTATTCTGGAAAAAAATATAAGTACGCTTGAATTTTCTGACCTAAAGAATCTGGTACTTATTTAAGGGGGAGACGAGGTTGGTAGACCGCTCAGGGCACCAAGCCCGAATGAGCAACGAAAGGCGAGATTTTTTTATCACTAATCATACTGATCTTAAAGTGTACAACCCGCAAGTTTGACACCATCACACCAACACATAAAATAGCCATATTGTCATGATCTGAAGAGATTTTGATAGCTTAGTCCATAAACAAAAAGAACTCCTTCGGAACTACTCATCCGATTTCAAAATTTTTTCACCAATATTTAGAATAGACCTTCAGGATGGACGTAGGCCAATATATTATTATCGATAAATATTTATTGAAGAGTTCTAATCAGACGTTAATAAAAGATTTTAATATACTATCGCGTTAAGATAAAAGCGCTTTCCTTGGAGATTAGTTTTGCAACGTTGGTCGACGAAAAAACTGTGGCAATTTACAAATTCGGGCGAAATCGGGTCGGGCCGCTAGTATATTATAAATAGATGACTCTTGTATGCAATCTTGTCAAGTAAAAAGTTGGCACCTTCTTAGATCTTACTTTTTTCTGGCCAAGTCGGCAAGCCCATGCTTGTTCTTTATATCGAACTTGGTTCTTTTTCCACATGTATGTTTTTGATGGGATGTATCTTTCTCACAAGTTATTTCTGATTTATTATTAGGAAATCATATATATTATTATTAGGCCTTTTTACTGGTACTAATGAAGATTTATTATTATTACTAGCTGTAACCCGCGACTTCTTCGGCGTGGAATTTATTTTTTTTTGCGCGGTATCTTAATTTTTTCTCTAAAATAAAAGTAACCTAAGTTACTCCTTATAACATCAGCTACATTTGCCAGTGAAAGTCCGGTCAAATCGGTCCAGTCGTTTCGGAGAATAGTCGGAACAGACAGAAAGACAAAAATTTTAAAAATTGTTTTTTGTTATAAGTACCGTATATACCTACTTTCATATGCATTATTAGTAAATAACTGTTATTTTGAAATTACAAACAGACACTTCAATTTTCTTTATGTGTAATAGACTAGCCATTATCCGCGGCTTCGCACGCGATTGAGACGAAACACGGATGCATTCCCATTATTTGGCATAGTTACTCCTTTCTCGACGTAGACCCCTCTAATAAATATCAAAATTGATGACATTCACGGGATCGACGTCTTGACAAACCTTGAAAATGACACCCATATTTTTTTTAGACTATTTACCTCTTTTCACCTTCTGAAGGAGTTGTTTTTGAAAAAGCATGACACACGTGTTTATTTATTTGTTGACAGGAGTAATCCTGCGCATTTTCGGATTGACACATTATCTTATAATGATTTCTTCATGCCAATTTTGAATCTCCGTTACACCCTTTTATGAACTTTCAAAAATCCGTTCTTAGTTGATGCCTATGTCATAATAACTATCTGTGTGCCAAACTTCAGCCCAGTCCGTCCAGTGGTTTGAGCTGTGCGTTGATAGATCAGTCAGTCAGTCAATCAGTCACGGTGTCCTTTTATATATTTAGATAGATGTATAGATTATTATTATCTTTATATATAAAAATTACGTGTCACATGTTTGTCCGCGATGAACTCCTAAACTACTGAACCGATTTTAAATTTGATTTGCACACCGTGTGCAATTCGACCCAACTTGAAAGATAGGATAGCTTACATTTCAATTTATAGTCGTAATATTATTTTATTGCAAATTATTTGTCTATTCCTTGAGTTGACAGTCATAATTATCTGTTAGCTCCAGGATTGAGTGAATATTCAATAGATGACGCAACGAACTTAACAACCATATAAGATGGCGATATCTGTTGACTGGATTGAGTGAATATTCAATAGATGGCGCAACGAACTTAACAACCATATATCTAGATCGAGGATGTAAAAAAACTGAATATCGTTTAAAACAAATGCTTTTTTTTCATACAGACATATACGCCCATGTATATTTTAAAATAGCTAGCAATTAATAAAATAGATAGATAGATAGTTATAAGTATATAATATAATTTTTACGTTTCACCTTGTATACAGCAGGTATATATACATTTTACAAGAAAGAATGCAGGCATAATAGAAAAATAATTGAAATAAAAATAGAGTATAACTGAAATATAAAAGAATGTTAAAGGGAGCGTATATAAACGAGAAATTTATTGCCAATAATCAGTTTTAGACGAAACAGTTTGAAAACTCCCTGTCGTATTATATTGTAGTCACCGAGTGTTCGCATTTAAAAGCCGTAAATCCCGAAGAAAATTTTTAAAAAGTTTTCCTTCTTTGCTTGTAATATGAAATTGTGGTATCGTCGCTGTATATAGGGGGAGACGCCCGAGTACGAAGGTGGGGTCAAGTCTTACGCGTCGAGACTTTAAACATAGCTGTATGCAGGGCCGTAACTAGGCAGGGGCAATAGGGGCACTTGCCCAGGGCCCAGAGCCCAGGGGGGCCCCGGAGGAGCCCAAGAAGACCCCGATAAAAAATTATCTCAATTATTTAACAGAATATTTCTAACCCTACCAGTCACCACCGCTTCTTGCGAGAGAAGTTTTAGTAAACTGAAGTTATTTAAAAACTATTTAAGATCGTCGCTCTCACAACAGCGTTTGTCGAACCTGTCTATTATATCAATTGAATCTAACATAGTGCAAGAAATAGATTTTAAGAATATAATTGATGAGTTTGCGGAGAAAAAAGCAAGAAGAAATAAGAATGCAATTTAAATAAATTTTTAATTCGTTTTTCTTCATAAATATAAAATTTAAAAAAATGTACAAAAAATATGGACAGGACCAATTTAAAGATTCCTTATTTTGTGTTTATTTATTAAGTGATATACCTACTAAACTTTAAAAATGTGAAAGAACAGGAACTATAACCATGGTAAGCTTTTTCTCAATTTTTTTTTTTATTGAGGGGGGCCCAATTTGAAGGTCTTGCCCAGGGCCCACAAAATCCACGTTACGGCCCTGGCTGTATGTAATTTATTGTTCGTTCAATAACCGCGGCGACGATTTTAAGTGAAAACTGATAGTGCAATAGTGCCATTAACTAGAATCTGAAGTTCATTAAAAGAGCCCCGGTTTACATCGAACTAATAAAAACAATCACCTCAATTAATATTTTCTGAAGAGTATGTGATTACTTCAAGTTTGTTTATCACGCTTCATTAAATTAATCAGAATGGAGATGGGCACATGAAAAACGTGATATAGATGGCAGCAGGTATATAGCTACCTAAATTATGATAGGAAAACGCGCGATTTTTCCCTTCTGAAATGCAACCACTTCTTTTTCAGTTCCGAATCCTTTGGAAATACAAAACCTTTATAATTTGAACATTGATAAACATAACACATCGGCATTGTCAATGATTTATTATTTAAAATAAACTTATTTTGTATACACAGTACTATAAATGGTCCACAAATAGAGGTGTTTATAAACATGTTTTCCTGTCTATAGATGTCATACGAAATATTCAAAAAAACACGTAAGAAAAAATTTAAGGCAGTCTTAGTACGTAATATGATAATACTGTTACAAACTCCCCGTTGAGACGACAAAAAAGTTCGTGAGACAATAATCGACTCGTCATTCTAACAAGGACACACCGATTGTTGTCGCAATAAATTGAACTGTATTTAGTTAATAAATAAACAGTGTGCTAGATAAATTTAGATGTGCTCCTGTGTTGTAAATAATCTTGTATATATAGTTGCATAGTGACTTTGTATTCTTCATTACTTATTATTTTATTAGTTAGAACTGTTGTTTTGTTTCTGTTACGCTATAGAGAAGTACTTTTTAGTTTGTTTATTTGTTCTGATAAGTTTTACTATTGTAAATAAATATTTTCCACCACGAACTAGAACAGTTTTGTTACAATACAATAATCGTAATAATATTGTAACACTCACCACCTATTGATAAACAACTAATTATAAAATAATTAATTGGTGTTCGTTGTTTGTGGTCGAATTTTTACCTGGCTGCCCCAGAACTATATGTATTTCTTTGGTACGCTCATGTAGCCGAAACGACTTGATGGATTTTGACACATGAAGTGTCGTTAGATTTGTCTTAATTGAGGGAGTGACATAGGGTAAAATGTTTAAATATGGCGTCTGCGAATCAAAAAAGAGAGGAGGAATAAAAAAATATTTTGTTATAACAACATATGGTTATCAAATGAAAGCTTGTCAATAGCCAATTCCAAATATACAAAGATTAAAACACTTTTATGCTACAATTTTGACACAAACTTCCAAAATAGGAACCCGACTGCACAAATATGAAACTAACTTATAAATAAAAAGAAGAAAATAAGTCAACACGCATTCGGTGGGGACTTATTTGTGTTTGGGACCTATTTTTTTTAATGAGTCCTCATCTGCTGCATGTTGATGGATTTTGACTTGCTTTCTTTTTAGTTTTAGTTAGTTTAATTTTTGTGCGTCGGATTTTTTTTTAATAATTAGATTGGTTAAGTTTTATATGTTGATATTTCTGAGATATGTAAAATGCTCAATGTAATAACCGATTTTGCAAAAATAGTAGTATATTGAACTGTTTTAGAAAATTTCGTCAAATTTAAAAATGTTTATCTGGAATGTATTCTTATTTGTTTGTACCGGTATCACTCAAAAATGAACGATTTTGATGAAACTCGCAGCTACGATCATTGGCACCTA
Organism: Xanthostigma xanthostigma; assembly: GCA_963575645.1. Taxonomy (NCBI): domain Eukaryota; kingdom Metazoa; phylum Arthropoda; class Insecta; order Raphidioptera; family Raphidiidae; genus Xanthostigma; species Xanthostigma xanthostigma. The sequence continues at coordinate 25,060,442 of OY754468.1, forward strand.
TAGGGTAAGATTTTGATTTCATACACTCAAAGATTCTTGCCCTTCATTTAAAGCAATCATATTCGCATCGCTGATTGCCGCTTCCGCAGTTTGCGCCTCTGACGTGGATTCCGGTTGCCAGGCAGGCGCTGTTTGCGAGACACTTGATACCTACACTACCGGCAATAGCTATACTTATATAAAGTTAGTGTACTTTTTACAATGCTATACTATGTAGCCCGATGACAACAAATTTTTATATGTTATTTATAGTAATATTATAAACCTATATTTATGATGGCATACATTATAAGCCTATATTTATGATGGCAGACATTCCCTCCGGTTGTAACATCCCGGCAGACACAATAAATGGTTCGCAAAAACGACATTCACGCAAGTGAAATCATCGCAATAAATTCGTTGAAAGAAATAGACCTTGAACAAACGCCATGACTCGGCGTACTATCTATACGTTGACCTCACACACTCGCACTTTCTGCATGTACATTGTACAAAATGCTGTGCTGCGCCTGAAGACAGTGGAATATTCTAATCCAGAGCATTTTGTTTCTTAATCCAAGGCAATGTGTCACCGGCTGTACAAGATGTGTCGCTTTTCTCCTGCCCTGCGTGTATATGCTGCCGGTCTTGGAATCGGCTCATTACCTATTTGGCACAGAAAAGCGGCTACAGTCTACTGTCTCTGAGAACGAGAGTTTTTTCGCGAAAGCCTTCTTAAAAAGAGGGTCCCATCAGCACAATATCTAGGGGTTGCGGGGATGACCTGCACCAGAGGCGCCAAAAGAAAGGGATACTGGGGACACAGTAAAATCTATATATTATTGCAAAATTCAAACATCACTTAGGTTTTATAAAGCCGTCTGTCAAACTTACGCTGTTTTGTCATTTTTTAAATAGTTCAAGTCCGTATAACGTGAATTTTATAACATGAGAAAGCGTCAAGTTTTCCCGTCGCCAAACACGCCAGGAATCTTAGATGTACAGTCGAACCTGGATAAGCAGGAGATCAAGAAACCGCGATCTCTTTTCGCTTATGGAGGTTATACACTAACCCGAGTTTCTAGCTTATAGAGGTGCAGCAGTGTACTTTATCACTTATAGAGGTCTGTAAAAACTATACAAAAACAATGTTAGTTAGTTAAGCTATTTATGACTCATTCTTAAATTTCGTTCGACTATAGAGGTACAGGCAAGTAGTAGTCTCAGTTCAGGTCCATGAGTGAAAGACGTCTTTCTATTATAAAGGTTTCTATTTCTCACTTATTTAGAGGTTTTAGGGGGTTACAAAGACGGTGCCTGACAATTACGAGAGTTTTCTCGCTTACCCAGTTCTCACTCACCAGGTTTGACTGTATATTGTATATTATCTATGCTATCTATACTAGAATATGTGAAGATGTTAAGTTTGGATGTAGCAGGTATAATCTCCGAAATTACTCATCTGATTTCAAATTTTTGTTCACCAATATCTAGAATGGACCTCCAGGATGGACATAGGTGTCTATATATTATCACGTTAAAAGAAAAGCGCTTTTCGTGCAGACCAGTTTTGCAATGTAAGTCGACGGAAACACGGTGGTAATCTAAAAATTCGGCCGAAATCGGACCGGGCCGCTAGTTTTGTATAAAGGGATGGATGTATTGGAGGGATGTGTGGAGTGAGTTTTTAGGGAGAGTAAGACTTTTTCTAGCGACCGTGCTCTTAGGAAGAGTTAACTGTAGGTGCTAGAACAAAGTTTTTTTTTTTTAATTTATTAATACAGGACCCACCGTAGGTTGATTTGATATTATATGCGGAGTGAAATATATTTTATGACGTGCAAATATAAAACAGGATGTGCATTCGAAATGAATAAGCAAGTTTATGTCGAAAATAAGTAAATTTACGAAAATATATAACATAACGGAAGCTCTTTTACTACATTTATATATATGTCGGAGTCACGTAGTGGAATTCGTCAGATTGTTATGGAAGATTCGTTGATGCAAGGTCAAGTTTTGGATCATTTCCAAACACCGTCTTAAATGGACTATGACCAATAACTCGGTGTAATGAGTTATTCTTTTGCCACTGAACATAATAACAACTTATTGACCACGCTACCGATTCATTATCTAACATTTTTTTATTATCACAGATTTTATTATTTGTTATTACAATATCAGTAATAGTATATTGTGCGACTAGTGAGAGAAGGAGAAGATTCCATGAGCGTAAAACTCACGCGAGTGGAATATTCTCCTTCGATCAATGGTCGCACATAATACTTTATTCAACTAGCAAGAGTAATATGTAATCGGGGCCCTGATAAAAGAGGGAAAAATAATAAATCACTTCATTGATTGACGTACCCACCGCCCTCGATGCACACAAGATGGCCCTGACTTTCGCTGAATTGCGATGCTGTTTTCATATATACAAATCGCTACCGCGTTCCTATTGGTCCAGAAACAATGCAGTTATTATTCATTATTGTACGGCTTCGTCCCGCTACTGCGTTCCTATTAGTCCAGAAAATTCATTATCGTACAGTACGGCTCATTATTAGCACTCTACGCGTCAACATGAAGTAATTTATTATTTCTCCCGAATTTAGCAGGGCCCCGAAATTATATATTACTCACGCGTGTTGAATAAATAATATTCTCAGCGAGTTTAGGGTTTTATTCTGTTTGCTTAACTCAACAGATATTTCATTAGCAATTATGAAATCTCTTGGTTTTTCACAATCTGACGCATTCCACTATGTGACTACGACATATCCATTTAATATAGGTTTTAATTCCAGATTTTCAATTAATACGGAATGCGCAACGGTTTCAGTTTAGAGTAAATCGAGTGTCGAGAAATAGAAAAATAGTCGGAAACTAGCAAATGTTGGAAGGTGTCACACTATAAAACAAGAAAAGCTAACGGTTTTCACAGAAAACCCTTCGGGTTTTCCTGAATAACTGTGTGTACAGAAATTAGAAAAGATATATTGCATTGTATATTAAATTTTATACCATTGATACATTTACAAAACGGTCTGTCTATCAGTGTTAGCTTTTTTTTTAATTAACTGATTGTTGACGGATCTATAGAGCCCGCAACAATAATACATCGAAGCAATAGTTTTTTTTTTTGTAGCTTGCATGGTATAGAAGTTACGGAGGTTTGTGTGACAAATTATGGCCAAAAGGGCACTAATTTTTTAGTTACATAAATTAAACTTAGCAAGGCTCTTGACATGATGGGAACGCATCTGTGTCCAAAATTTCGTTGAAAACAGATTTAATTTACTCGAGAAAACGTATAACACAGGAATTCATACAGGATTATTGCGAATACAATATACATCGAGGGCATCGATGTATAATAATAATGTCATATTGGGATTCAGTGCACTCGAAAACATATTTCTAGAGCTTATAAGGATTTTTTTAAATTGTCAATTCAATGGATATTCCTATATCTAAAATCTCGCTAAACATATCTGTAGCTATAGAAATCTATTGGTTTTTAGGCTATGCGTCCATGGACACTTTTTCTTAGGGACCTTTAAACTATAAAATAAAACCATTTTTGATCAATTTAACCGATAACCAAATTCCATAAGGTTTGTGCTGGGTCCTTTATCCTGATGAGCTCGAGAACTTTGCTTAACTCAACAGATATTTCATTAGCAATTATGAAATCTCTTGGTTTTTCACAATCTGACGCATTCCACTATGTGACTACGACATATCCATTTAATATAGGTTTTAATTCCAGATTTTCAATTAATACGGAATGCGCAACGGTTTCAGTTTAGAGTAAATAGAGTGTCGAGAAATAGAAAAATAGTCGGAAACTAGCAAATGTTGGAAGGTGTCACACTATAAAACAAGAAAAGCTAACGGTTTTCACAGAAAACCCTTCGGGTTTTCCTGAATAACTGTGTGTACAGAAATTAGAAAAGATATATTGCATTGTATATTAAATTTTATACCATTGATACATTTACAAAACGGTCTGTCTATCAGTGTTAGCTTTTTTTTTAATTAACTGATTGTTGACGGATCTATAGAGCCCGCAACAATAATACATCGAAGCAATAGTTTTTTTTTTTGTAGCTTGCATGGTATAGAAGTTACGGAGGTTTGTGTGACAAATTATGGCCAAAAGGGCACTAATTTTTTAGTTACATAAATTAAACTTAGCAAGGCTCTTGACATGATGGGAACGCATCTGTGTCCAAAATTTCGTTGAAAACAGATTTAAGTTACTCGAGAAAACGTATAACACAGGAATTCATACAGGATTATTGCGAATACAATATACATCGAGGGCATCGATGTATAATAATAATGTCATATTGGGATTCAGTGCACTCGAAAACATATTTCTAGAGCTTATAAGGATTTTTTTAAATTGTCAATTCAATGGATATTCCTATATCTAAAATCTCGCTAAACATATCTGTAGCTATAGAAATCTATTGGTTTTTAGGCTATGCGTCCATGGACACTTTTTCTTAGGGACCTTTAAACTATAAAATAAAACCATTTTTGATCAATTTAACCGATAACCAAATTCCATAAGGTTTGTGCTGGGTCCTTTATCCTGATGAGCTCGAGAACTGTGCACCAGTTTAGTGGCACTGAACGACAATGAAGATTGGAGAAGTGTCTTAGACGCGCGTGTGGCTTAAGCGGAGTCCGTGGTCGTTTCACGCTGGCATAAGCACGCTCTCTGGCACATGCTGGCCGACCGTAATAACGTTTTGATTGAACGTTTATTTTGTAATTTCATGTCCTGCGTCGTTATGTGTTGGTGCGCCTTCCTGGTGTACGGTCGAAGGAACTGGGATACATCCATAGTCCTCCAGCTGCTACTGTAATATGTACACTACGAAGACGCCTTCTTAGTTCTTAGTTCAGTGTTTTGCGTGTTTAACGAAATATAATCATGTATCGTGTTCGATTATCTACGGATGAACATTAAAAAAAAAAATCCAGCCAATTGGGCGACGGGACCATTTCAACTTCAAAAATGTTGACATTTGATTATAACAAAGAAAATAAAATTAATAATGGCTAGTATTCAAAATGATATTTGCTATTTGTTGCCATGGCTACCTACATAATATGTTCCACGTCATGTGAAAATTAATCAAAGCATGCTGAGCTAGTTTATTTCTGACAGATCCAAAAAAGAAAGCGGCTGATTTTTTTTTTATTTTCAAAATATTTCCGAAACTATAAAGTTTAGAAAAAACATTTTTGAACTAAACTTTCTTGAAAAATACGAAATCAATCTGAAGAAATCCAATTGCAGTATAATTATTTCACTGAAATAGTGAAAGCATAATAATATTAAACGAATATTATCGTCATAATATTTTTTTTAGAAGGCTTATATATAAGAAAAATTTAAATGTCACTGTCGGGACTTGAACCCGAAGTAACCAATTTCGCGTTGGCTGAGTTGCATTACTCTACAGTGCCCACGACAGTTAATTCATGATTTCTCTTATATATAACACAATGCACCGCAGAATCCACTACCTGCCGACCTGCGAGAGCTAATAATTTTAATAACAACACTACAAGAGTGTTGACTTTCTCTAATTAGCCGGACATGCTGATGTAACTAATAAACAATGAGAAAGATTTAATAAATACTTGCAATATTATATAATATATATTATATATATAATATATATATTATATAATATATATATATATATATATATATATATATATATATATTATATATTATAATATTGCAAGTATTTATTAAATCTTTCTCATTGTTTATTAGTTACATTTCTTGAAAAAATAAATTGAATAATAAATCGTTATGAAAAGTGTATCATTATTATATAAAAAACACCGTTATAGCATATATCTCTTCTGCGCATGCGCCGATTTTCCCCAAATACAATAGGGCTCTTCATATTTGCATACCAAACATCCTCCCAAAATTTGGTTCCAATCCGCTCATCCGTTTGACCTGTGTCGTGTTCACAGACTTACAGACGCACAAGTTTTTTTCAAAAATATGTTTTTTGGATTCGGGGAACCTCAAAACAGAAAGATATTGTAAAATTTTTGAAAAGTGATTCTTGACCTACACTGGTACCATTACCCATACCGATACTAAAATTAAGTACAGACGATTATACCATATTATATTATTATTTAGCACCTGTGATTTGTGAACAATTCTTTATTACTCTCGGGTTAGTTGTTTACCATGTTCAAATGATTTTTCAACATTTCTGAGAAACAAACGCCTAAACTAAACGTAATGCAGCCGTTTTCATATTGAAATTTACAGACAGTTATTTTAAAATGAATAAATAGTAGGATAATGGGAACTTGAACTAAATACAGTTAATGCTTCACTCTCGTCATAATTAAAATTAGTTATCTCCGTGGCAAATATGATAATTATTGAAATTAAGTCATTTTAATTTCTTTGACAAAGGTTTTTATTTTTGTGCCGAAAGAGTTACAATAATTGTTTTTTTCCCTAGATATTCGTAAAAAACTCATTATTTTGCAATAAACTTTGGAAATATGGTAATGGATTTTTAAAACCTTTGAGTTTTTAGACGCTGCACTTTTTTCAGTGAATTAATCGAACATACTGCAGGTTGAATTAGTAATTAGTATATATTTTCTGAAAATATCTCGACGTTATAACCAACCAACTTGTCAATAATATAGTATACAGAATACAGATGGTTGATTAATTATAAGTATTACGATCATTTTATTATAATAGATGAAAACTCTGCTCTGTTGTTCGGTTATAGTAGGAGAGCTATCAAACATTTTTGGGTAGATATTTGAGGCAGTGTGAAAATTTGTGTAACACTTCTTTTGTAATGTCTAAACACAAAATCGAAGATCTGACTAAAGGGTAGTGGGGGTCTAGCCAGATTGAGAATTGTCCACTTTGTGAAATTTTATTTGCAAAAATAGTCCTTGACGCATTTTGAAATATTAATAACTTCAAATTTAGTATTTAATAAAATAAGAAATTTATTCGGGTCTAAATGTCTGCCAGGTGGTTACAAAACCGTCTATTTTACATTTCAACCTACCCTTAGCGTCTTACTCGCACTCACGTATACTAGACAGACATTTAAATCCGATTAAATGATCTAGTTTTATTTTATTTTATACTAAATTTGAAGGTATTGAAATTTAAAAAGCAAAGTTAAAGATTCACAGCTTGTCTAGGACCCACTACTCTTCAGCCAGGTCTTCGATTATGTGTTCAGACATTACAAAATAAGTGTGACACAAATTTTTCCGATGTCTCAAATACCTACCCAAAAATGTCTGATAGCTCTTGGACTATTATATTATGTATAGGTAATAGAGACATATGGTATTGTTTGTTTTCTTTTTTAATTTTCGTCTGTTGCTGCCTTCTGCCGTTGGGAAATTAAAACAACAGCGTGTAGTGTGAAAACTTCGTAATAGTTTTGTTTTGTGCATCCATTTTGCAAGCGTGTGTTTTATTTTTCTAATCGCGAAAATTGCAGCGATGCATCTTATTTTAAAACACAATCTATGCTGTTTTTATTTATTTTTTCCAAGTAGGCACTAACTGCATCTGAAGGGCTCATATCCATCTTATTTTTGTTTATTGTAAGTTATCTCGCCTAAAATTCGTTTTGTTTAGGAAAATAAGTTCCTTTTTCATCCCTTTTGTAGATTTTTTTATAAAATAATTTCTGCAATAAATGTTTATTATTATTATTATTAAATAAATAAAATTGTCGACCAATTTTTCTCAGACCATATATTGACAAAAAATAATAAAAATACAAATCAATATAACAAAAGATGACGTTTCGATCCGGATTTGGATCTTCTTCAGAAATATCTAAAAAATATAAAAATTAATTAGTATTAAGTTATTTATTATCTAATACATTGCACGCAAGATTGATATATTATTATTATTTATCATAGAAAAAATCATCTATAAAACACAAATTGTTTTATGGAAAACTTTGCGTAAAAGTAAAAATTCGGGATAAAAAGTCACTCTAAGCTTTCGGAACGTTGCATTGCCGCTCTTTCTGTAGTGAACCAGGAAACGGCAAAATCGTTTTTATTCTGGATGTAGGTTTAAATTATTCAGGGCTTATTCATTTTTATTTTTTCCAACGTTCATGCATTTATATATTTTTTCTTTATACCTCGATCAAAGTGCATACTTTCGGCATCAATTTTAAGGCGGAAAGTCTAACATTTACGCATTTATTTACACACTGATGCGAGAAGTACGTATGTTCGGGCGGCAGTAAAGAAAAAATAGCCTATCAACTGTTGTTTAGATGTCGTTTCCATAGCAACCGTATTACATTTTAGTTAATAGTCGCGAACAGCTGTCATTCGTGTTTTTTACAGCTGCTTGCTTGGAATTTATCTGTGTTTTTATGTAATTAATAAGTAATTAATTAATGTATTTAATAAGCGTACTTACGACCGAGGTATGAAGAAAAATATATACACCACAATGGTCGAAAGTTTATTCCCTTGCATTACGCCTCATTATATGCTCTCGGCTTCGCCTCGGGCAAGTATCACACTTTCGGCCCTTCTGGTGTAATATACAATTTTTGCGCGATCCTCTATAAAATAGCTGCTTTTCATGCCTGTATAGCGGTCGTAAAATGACCCTTTTTCTCACCAATCCAATAGTTATAATGTTATATCTCTCTCAGTTGCCATTTAAATCTATACGAGCGACAAAGATGCAAAGTAGCGTTCGATTTTGCGAAAAATTTAATTTTCCAGTTTGTGGCCGAAGTGTGAAATATATACTTATTATGAAGAGAAAATTGGCTGTTTTATAAATACTATTCATATCTTGTGCGTGATTATTTTTTATCTTCTATGACTGTTAAAACTCGCTGGGCGCACGTTTTACCATAATGTCACAATATAAAATTATAATTCACGCACTTGATACATAACCTACTATTTTTCACAGTCTATTCAATTATTCTTTTGACGTCCGCCTGTAAACTCAAACCTGTCACATTGAGCCTTGTGAAAATCCATATAATAAGTGGAAGAAAAATAACTTATCTATTAATTTCTTCTGCTAGTATGCTGCTACTGAAAGACAATAATATTGTTAAGGCCGCTGCACACGAGGCTAGAAATGCTGTTAGGAGTTCTGATAGCCGGTAGGTTGGGTACGAAGCTGGAAATGACGTCACTGCGGGCTGCCTTGCTAGCTCAGAAGATAGGTTTTAAAAATAGAACAGGGGTTATTTTCCCTGCTAGATTTGTTGCTAGGTGTGAGCAAGAACCAATCAGGAAGCAGTATCTTCACGTGGGCACTTGAACAAACGCCCACATGGCGTCATTCTGCCAGACAACAGACACGTTTTGCTCTGTGTTTATATTCGAACAGTCGCTGCGCGCGCACCAGATCTATCCACAAAACACGCTTGAAAAATAATCTCGTGTGAAGCGAGCACTTAACAGCAATCAAGAAAACCAGCGCTAGGCAAATCTAGCAAGGAATCTAGCAGCGTTTCTAGCCTCGTGTGCAGTGGCCTTTAGATACCGGACTGGTAACTTATACAGACAATATGCATACAATATACTGCATATAGCAAGTAAAGTTTATAGTTGTAGACATTTGTTTGTCTCATTGCAATTAAATTACACGCGTTCTGAATTCAGATTAATTAAAATGCAACTTCAACACTGTATAATAAAATTATATTATGTTATACTCATATAATCGTCCACGATTGTAGACGCCGCTACATAAATAGCGTCGCTAGAAATATTAAGGCCGTTGCACACGAGTCTGGTTTTGCCGCTAGATTCCTTGCTAGGTTTTAAGCGTGCAGCTGTGGCATTGGATTTCGTGAAGGCTTTTATGTGTTCGCTTCACATGATGCGTATATTGAATCCTGCTTTGCAGATGGGTTAGGTGCACGCGCAGTGATAGTTCGAGTGTTAACAAAAATGAACGTTAAAAAGAAACCACACACAAATATTGTGACGCCATATTTGTTTGTGGGACTTTGTTTATGTTGACAAGATACTGTTTTCCTGATTGGTTCTTTCACAAATCGAGCAGACAAATTAGCACGAAAAATAGCCTCGGTTTTAATTCTTGCACTGTCTGCACTTTTTAAACAGTCCGATTCTTTGGAGGTGTCCTTTCAGCGCACAATGTCCTGTCAGGAGGCATACCACGAGACGAAGATTGTTCCTACTAAGTTGTAGTACTTCTTTATCCATCTTTGGGGATGGCCCTTTAATAAAAGTCTTGCCTTGTTGCTGCCCGGAAATTTGATTCCAGTATGTCTTGTGCTGATTTTTTGATCCATTCTCTTATTTGACCCCGTACTGTGGTGAGCAAAGCCTTAACGAGAGGCTACTGCGTTCACGTTGTTAGTTTTGGTCGACTATATTTCTAGAGATTCGCATTGAAACAAAGAGCTGGCATAAGGTATGCAAAGTTGTACAAATTCATTGCATCTCGTAATCGTAAAAACGTATAGGTACTATTAAATAATGTGCAGAACGAATGAATTGTTGGTCGTTACTATTATTATTTGCTGCTAATTTTTCGCTTAAATTGTCGTATCGAGATATTCCTTCACTTGTTATTTGTTACGTATTTAACGTCAGCGACATCAACAATGTCGAGTTGCCATTTTCTTCGGAACTTTGATACAGGGTCGGTTACATGTCCAAACGTCTGAGACAAAACTCCCTTGAGATAAGATCCAAGGCCAAAAGACCTTCAGGACATAAAGATTTTTCATACGTGAATATTATCAACGCAGGTATTTTGGACTTAGATCTATGCTGAAATTATGATGGAAGATATTTTATCCATGGATATTATGTCTTGGATGTTTTGACTTTATGCCGTCGGGCCGGTCGTAATGCTGCAAACGGTTTCTCGTGGCTTATGCCGAGTTTTGATAATTAAGCAGGAAAAAGTTGTTTTTTTTTTTTTAGAATTTTTATCTGTCTGTTTATATCGACATCACACTAAATTTTTGGATGTGTTTTGAAAAAAAAATTTGCACATTTGGTATCCAGAATTTAAAGTAGATGGTACTTTTTACGTGGTACAATAAATGTAGAAAATTCGGTTAAAATCGACATTCGCGCGAGAAGCGTTGCAAAAAAGCTAGTATGTATTTATAATAAAATGTTTTGTGTATCTGCATGAGTTTATTTTCTTCCTATAATTACAAGTTGTTCGCCTTTAAATACACAGTAACATAAAACTGTCAACGGACCATCCGATGTAAGAGAAATTATGCTACGTTCTTCGTATATGTTCATATTGACTGGCGTATAACCATATACAATATACATAATATATTTAAATCAGCCTGCATAAAAAGCCGGCCGCACCCCACTGGGAGAATGGTGGGGTTGTGATGAGCGGGCGTCCGCGTCGGTAGGTATCTAAGACGTGCCTATGTGACCGGGCGGGCTAGGATTGGCTATCATCAAATGACATCTCCAGTAACTTTACGTATTATGGTATAATATAGAGATATTTGAAAGGTTATCTTCTAGCTTGCAGACGGGCTATTTTTCTGCTCGTATCGTCTACTCAACACACACAGACACACTCGCAAATATGTATTCCGCAAGGATCAGTGTTAGGTCTTACGTTATACATGCAGAGCCGGTTGCTGTAAACTGTATATTGTATCGTTAAGGTGGCTGTTCACCAACCGTTCAATACACAACTCACATGAAAAACACTTCCGGAATTCTCTAATTTTTATAAAAAACTTTTTTTGTTCGATTCGTCTCCGGGTAACTTAAATCCTAACATCGCCCGATTTTTGAATTTTGGCCCCAGAGGGGAGAAAATTAAGAAAAAAATTGGTTGTCTGTAAAGTCGGTTTACGGACGATAGTTTTACGTGATAACGTATTCCGCTCGAATATCATATTTAATAATCACGCACAGGGTCAGGCGTAACGTTACACTTTTTCGTGCATACAGCCGGTGTTTCATCTTTTTATATTGACGTGATTCATCAATTTATAAGACGTTATCACGTCAATAATTTATGTTCTATTTCTCCTAACTTCTACATATAATAATTATAATAATTCGAATCTATGATATTGCATCTTTCGCTTCAAATTTAGGTTAATTTTATTTATTAAAATTACTCACCACCTATAATAATAATTGTTTTTTTTTTAACTTTCTTTCTTTCGTATTTATTTTAAGTCTCAAAGATTAACTGTCATAATATTTTGAAAACAATTGTTTCATTGTTTATATAAAATTCCGAAACCTACTTACAATATTTAAGTATTTTCATACGTCAAAAAATTGATTTTTATAATGATAAAATTTGTAAGGAAACGATTTTTTCGAGAGATGAGACCTAGCTAAAACGATTTTTTGCCCCCCAAAATCCCTTTTCAGTAAATTTCATCCAAATCGTTAGGGCCGTTTTCGAGAAAAGCACGCACAGGGTCAGGCGGAACGTTAGGAACGTTACACTTTTTCGTGCATGCAGCCGGTGTTTCATCAATTTATAAGATTGGTGATTCATCAATTTATAAGACGTTATCACGTCAAAAAAAACCCTTATTCAATCTTTGATGGTAGGTATTGCTTTCAAAATAAACCAGAATAGGTATGTATCATTCTTTCCATACGACTTCGAGCCAGCTTTTTATATATTTGATCTATATCAGGGGTGGCGAACCTTTCTACACATACGTGCCATTTTTTTGCTACTTTATTAGGCCAGTAAAATGAAGATGATTTGACCCTAAACATTTCCACAAAATCGCAAAAGGGTGCAAATTTGAGGGAACATAATATGTCAAAATTGCACCTTCGTGCGATGACTGGAACTTGTTAAAAAAGGTCAAAAAAAAGTTAAAACACTGTGTTCAATAAGTTTTTTACTTGCATCTTGTCAAAATTCAATATTGTAACTTCTTCTAATTTTCGAATTAGTGGAAACTGAACTCGTCACTTTACTGGTAGATATAATGTCTGTAGAAAAAAGATCTTTGATTATTGGAAGGAATAAAAACTACTGAACCGATTTCAGTATCTTCCTGAACTTAGCTGAATCGAAATCATTCGACGAGATTAACACCCTCGAGTAGTTAAGACCGAACCAATTATGTAAAACAAAATTATCAACGTACCTCCTTTTTGTCGGTAAAAATGTCAGAAAAGGTATCAACTGGAACATTTTGGAAGATTGGCATTTTTTCTAGTGATCAACATGGTTTATAAAAGTAAAAATAACAAATTAAATTGAAAATATAGATACCAGCAATAACTGAAAAACGCACTTCTGAAACCCAAAATGATGAGTTTTCAGCGTGATATTTGCACGATACATTTTTACTCCGTCGATAATCGTGCAATCTGAAACTGGACATAAGCATGGAGTTAAAATCACGAGATTACAGAAAATACGAATATCAACATGTAGGCCATCGATTTACATTTTGTTCAAGCTTCGTTTTTTTTTTATTTTTGCTGAACCGCGTGTTTTGCTGCTGAAGGTTTCTCTAGTTCGTGAAATTGTCGGTGCAAATAGATCTATAAGCTGTGTGTTTTTGTGTTAGCTGTATCCGAATTTCACATATGTCTGCAGTGTATTTTGTATTATGATTTGTTTTATTCAGAGCCGTATCGCTTACAGGGCTGGATATTTTCAAACGTAATTTGACTTTGAGTGACGTTTTCCTTTTCCTCTAGGGCGCCTAATAAATGTTCGGTGCTAAACGATCTGTGTTGGTAAAAGGGTCGTCCCACGCATACAAATTTGATAATTTTGGACAGTGTATGTTATTCTTTATACATAAATAATGTAAACCCATTTTCTCCTTCTTATTTTTCTCCTGTTTAATTGCAAACAAGAATAAAAGAAGCATATATTTTTTTAAAGTAATTACACTTCTTTATCTATAGAAAGAGATGAATATAAATTACCTTGCTTTCAATTTGACCACAGTCAGCCAATCACAGCCTGGCCGAATATCTTACGTCATTTTTAGTGCGGTACCTATATATCTGTGTTTAAAATTGCATTGAGAAATACACCACTTTTGGAAAAAAGTATCGTAGAAAAAGGTTCAGAAATATTCTCAAATTGTTTTATAATCTATTTGTAATGCAGATTCAAACCATTAAAAAAACTGTTGGACCGCCCCATCGTATTATCATCCTTTATTACCCTATACAGGATGTTTTTTTGAAAACCTTGGACCCCTTTCTTTAAAAAACGACGGGTTGAATAAAAAAAAGTTCGAACGAAAGTTGTTCGGTTTCAAGGGGGAATCGTTTGGACACAATAACCACTCCCAACAACTCACCTTTTAGCAGGGGGAGAGGGTGACTTTTGTTTTTTTAAATGGGAACGCCCATTTTTTATCGTTGAAATTTTTTTGTAAGTGAATATGAACATGTACGAGTATGTCTGATTTTTTTTGTTTTAACTAAAAATTTTCAAAAAAACTAAAAGTTAAATTTAAAAAAAAATATACCCAAAGATGTTCATTTTCACATACAAAAAAATTCCATGATAAAAAATGGGGGTTCCCGTTTAAAAACAAAAGTCACCCCCTCCCACTTCTAAGCGGTGAGGTGGTGGAGGTGGTTATTGTGTCCAACCGATTTCCCCCTCGAAACCCAACAACTTTCCTTCGAACTTTTTTTTATTCAACTCGTTGTTTTTTAAAGAAAAACATCCAAAGTTTTCAAAAAAACACCCGGTATAAAAATGTCAATATTTCTTAGTTTTTAACTTAGGCTATGTAATATATTCTTATGGACTCTTTTTTGAAGACAAATTCAGCGATATATACGCAGAATGTTAGTAACGTGTTCCGTTTTCGAGCTTTAACCGAAAATTGAAAATCTTATATAAATAATTCATCATAACTTTGTTCTTACTGAGAATTTCCAAAAAAACATCACGAATATAATTTTTGCATATTAATACAATAATAATTAATGCAGAATAATACAAAATTCAAAAAGAAAATGGTTCCGTTATTACTAAATTAAAAGCACTGGTTTACATCATTTGCTAATGATTTATTATAACCTAATTCCTTCATGAACAGTGCGTATATATTATGACGCACCTATAAATTTTCACCGCATCTGTACACATTTGTGTTTAGTTATCTCCTACGTTACTTTAGAGACTGTGTGAAAGTGTTGATCTATTTTTTCTTTTTTGTTCAAAAATTCGCTACACGTAACGTAACATTGCGGTCAAGAAGATTTCTTTCGATCCTTCGTTTGAAGTCAGTCCTGTAGAATGGGTTTGCAGTCGACAACCAGCGGCGTATCGTGTAGTGTTGGCCTCAAAAATCAAGATGCAAATTTTATAAAACGTTTGTGAAGGCATATTGTGGAGTTGGAGTGGTAAAACATGAATGCTTGCAATCTCTTAAGTAAAACTTCTTTTAATTTGTTTTTACCAGTCTCACTGTTTGGGAGATATTTTAACTCACAAATTAAATCACTTTTAAATTAAATTACGTTGGCTTTATGCTTGTTGGTTTGCGTTCCCACAAATGCGTTTTGATGTCGCCATCTTGTTAGTCGATGTCTTTAAATAGCGGAAACCGATCACAAAATTGGTTTGCGTCCGTAGGTATGTTTCACCTTTCGTTCTGAAATTTGTCAATCAATATGCCTTTAAATAGCTGAAACTGCGTAAACACGTTACTTTCGTCCGAATACTTCCGTCCGAAAAAATATCTGAGTTACTATCAAGTCGCGCGTAAAAAACAGTTATGGAAATTTTATGTTTCTTGTATAAAATTCAAAATTGAAACTTGCCTTTGCAATGGTGAAAAAGGAAAATAAAAATTGATCAGTTAAATATTTGCGGTCGTGTCATGAACCGCCTGTTCGCGGCCGCTGCGCCGGTGTTCTTATGTAATTTGTCCTCTAGAACCCCTAGAATAAAGCTGAACGTTTTTGCGCCCAACAAAAACGTGTAATAGTTTCCCTGTTTGAACAGATCCGTTTGTATTGTAACAAAACTGTTCTAGTTCGTGGTTGAAATTATTTATTTACAATAATAAACGTTTAACAAAACAGTTAAACACACAAACGAAAGCCTACTTCTCGAACGTAACAGTAATAATAACGTTAACAGAAACATAATAACGACAGTTCTAAATAATAAAATGAAAGACTAAGTAACAGAGAATATAGAGTCACTAAATTATGTACACAAAATATTTCCAACACATAAACACAACAAAGTTTATCTAGTGCACTTATTCACACTTGTCTTTTAACTATATTCACACGATTATTTACAAAAAGTTATTTATGTAAAACCAGATTTATATAATTGGTTTATACAGCTCATTTATCTTCTCTCTTAGCAGTTGCCTTGGTCTTGCTGTACCGACTGAACAATTTATTTCACAGTTGTCTGTAATCCACTGTACGTACGCTGCAACTGACCAACTGACCGACTGACTGATTTGCTAACCACTCCGCTCCAGCTTCGTGCCGCGCCTGGTAGAATTTTCTAGAAGCACCGAGATCCTTTACATGTATCACCTTCTTCAGGCAATTTTATGAAGGTCGGGTTTTGACTACTTGCTTTCCATTGTTGTTGTTGCGAGAATATTCCACAGAAAGCATAGTCGTCCCAACAGGGAGCGCGCAACAGTGAAATGCATGTGGCAGCCTGGTTCACCTACAAAACCACCCCATACCTCATTACCGACACGGCTGACACCGCCCCTTGCATTGTCATTCCGTTCAAGTCACTCGACGTTTCACGGAGTAGGCCAAGTATGAGATTGCTGTTGGCCTCGAGCAGTTCGCTGCTAAAGATAGCGGCACACTCTGCACGTTATCGCGTCAGATCCGATAGCATTCCGTTCGAGTCACTCGACAGTTCACGAAGGAAACTATGAGTTGGTCTCGAGAAATGTACAGTTTAAAGATGATGGCACAGTACTCGCTGTCGTATCAAATCGTAACACTTAGTTTAGTAGGCCAGTAAAATGAAGATGATTTGACCCTAAACATTTCCACAAAATCCGGAAAAGGGTGCAAATTTGAGGGAACATTTATATAAGTATGATACACAATCTGTAAAAATTGCACCTTCGTGCGATGACTGGAACTTGTTAAAAAATTTCAGCCAATTGGGCGACGGGACCATTTCAAGTTCAAAAATGTTGACATTTGATTAAAATAAAGAAAATACAATATCTTATATAGCGTGAGGTGGCACGGGTAATGGCTAGTATTCAATATGATATTTGCTATTTGTTGCCATGGCTACCTACATAATATGTTCCACGTCATGTGAAAATTAATCAAAGCATGCTGAACTTGTTTATTTCTGACAGATCCATAAAACAAAAGAGCGGCTTATTTTTTTTATTTTCAAAATATTTCCGAAACTATAAAGTTTAGAAAAAAAATTTTTTAACGCGAAACTTTCTTGAAAAAATAAATAAAATAATAAGCCGTTATGAAAAGCATACCATTATTATATAAAAAAACACCGTTATAGCAAATATCTCTTCTGCGCATGCGCCGATTTTCCCCAAAAACAATAAGGCTCTTCATATTTGCATACCAAACATCCTCCCAAAATTTGATTTCGATCCGCTCATCCGTTTGACCTGTATCGTGTTCACAGACAAACAGATTAACAGACGCACAGAGATTTTCCAAAAATATGTTTTTTTTTATTCAGGGGATCTCAAAACGGAAAGATATTGTAAAATTTTTGAAAAGTGATTTTTGACCTAAACTAGTACCATTCCCCACTTGTGGGTTGGAATGGTAAAAGAGTTAAAAAACTGCATTTCATCAGTTTTTTGCTTGTATCTTGTTATAATTCAATCGCAAAAGGGTGCAAATTTGAGGGAACGTTTATATAAATATGATACACAATCTGTCAAAATTGCACCTTCGTGCGATCACTGGAACTTGTTAAAAAAGTGTTAAAAAACTGCGTTTCATCAGTCTTTTGCTTGTATCTTGTCAAAATTCAATATTGTAACCATGAAAGAGTTCTTCTAATTTTCGAATTAGTGGAAACTGAGTTCGTCATTTTACTGGTCTATTACGTCACTCGACAACAGTTCACGAAGTCTATGATTGATTTTTTTTTTATTTTAAAAGGAGCGAATCGGCTTCTATGGCCATTATCGCGTAATTATGATTGATTTTAAATCGTATACATATTATTGTGTGTGCGGATGAATGGAGATTGTGTCGAGTAAAATAATTATGAAACAATGATTTTGAATATTAATTATACGATTAATATCTACATTTATAAATATACAATGTGATCAGATTTATTGAAAACATCAGCATGTTTAATTTCAGTTTTATGTAGTACGAAGTTGCCACTTCAAAGTAATCTAGAAAAAACGTAAAAGTCGCTGCACACGACGCTGGATTTGCCGCTAGATTTTACTATATTAGTTTTCTAGCGCTGGTTTTCTTAATTGCATTTATATGTGTTTGATCGATTTAAAATTCTACAATGCCTCTTACCTATGTTGTCAAAATCTAAAATATTGTCAACATATATTATTTGAGAATGCGTTGTGCGTATTTCTGATATTCCGTCCGAAGTTTCTTTTAAGTAGCATTTCGTTTGAAACTTGATTCGAAAGCGTCTTGGAGACGATGCATGAATTTCGAAGAGAATGGTACGTACCTACCACGTTTTCACAAGTAATTCTGTACATTTGATATTATCATGTTAATTTGAACACATTGTTCTGTAGGATTATTAAATAAATTGATCAGATATTTTTAGAGTTTAACTTACGCTTTACCATTCCAGCACCATAAGTGGGGAATGGTACCTATTAGTTTAGGTCAAAATTCACCTTTGAAAATTTTACAATATTTTTTTATTTTGAAGTCACTCGAGTACAAAAAACATATTTTTGGAAAAAGTCTGTGCGTCTGTTTGTCTGTAAACGCGATACAGATCAAACGAATAAACGGATTAAATACAAATTTTGGGAGGATTGTTGGTATGCAAATATGAAGAGCCCTATTGTTTTTGGGGAAAATCGGCGCATGCGCAGAAGAGATGTATGCTATAACGTTGTTTTTTATATAATAATGGTATACTTTTCACAACGGTTTGTTATTCTATTTATTTTTTCAAGAAAGTTTCGTTAAAAAAATTGTTTTCTATACTTTATAGTATCGGAAATATTTTTTAAAAAATCAGCTGTTCTTTTGTTCTGTAGATCTGAAAGAAATAAATTAGTTAGGTGCATGTTTTGATTAATTTTTACATGACGTGTAGAACATATTATGTAGGTAACCGTGCCACCGAATAGCAAATATCATATTGAATACTGGCCATTACCCGCGTCACCACACGCGATATCAGAAATTTTATTTTCTTTATTATGCTATATTAAATGTCAATATTTTTTAAGATGGAATGGTCCCGTCGCCGCATAATTGGCTGGATTTTTTTTCCGATAGAAGACACGTCCAGTCTTAACTCACTGTTCGATGTTGCGCTAATTCGAACACACGGTTTTGTCGGATTTGTATCTAGGGATCGAATAATATGCAGGCGACTTTAGATGTATCTCTAGGTATGTAGGCACGGCTTATGAAGTCTGAAAGGCACGAGAGCTACTATGTATAGAGTTGATGGGCGACTTGGTTTACCCGTTCCAACACACATGGCTACAACATCAGCTTATTGATCGAATCGTTTGTCTCATCTACTGATCCTGTATATTACTTCATGAATTACTACCTAATCCATAAAGAAACTTGCCTCTCTTTTAGTTTTTCTCCTGTGTATTTAGACACACACATGCAGGCATCCTTTTATGTTACAAAATAAGGATTCTGAAGCATTCTTTTTTGCTATACACTTTCTTGTGTATATATTGTTTTATTTTCGCCATCTTTAACATTGCTTCTGTTTTTATGCTTTGATTAACTCTTTTGATAATAGATGGCTTTTAGAGTAGCTTTATTTTTTTATGAAAATTATATGGGCATTTTGCTAAGAAAGGCTGAGGTGACTAAAAGCAGTTTTGATTTATATCGTTGATTAAATACATTAATCAACGCTCGTATATTTTAATAGATACAGTAGTAAAGATTAAAATTGTAATAATGAGAATCAAAACTAATTCTGATTGTTTAGTATCTGTCCAGTGTCGGCCTTTTAGATTTTTTGAAGTAAACGTTACCTTAGTAACAGTGAACATCACAAGAATTAAGAGAGCTGACAAAAAACAGGGACTTGACACTAACATGTAAAATGGTAGTCATTTATGATATTTGTAACTAGTGCATTGTTATTGTTATAAAAAAAGCTAAGGCATTCATAAATAACTTTACAGATTTTGACTTTTCTGTTTATTTAAATTGCCAACAGAAAAGCGCGTAAAGTTAACTTCGGATATGAATTAAATTTAGATTAATATTTGAAATTATTTGTGATATTTGTAGAAAGTCATTATTTTTAATGTAAAAGTTACATTGTTTTTTTTTCTATTTTTTTCTACATTTTTAAAAAGCCGAACGCCAAGAAGATTAAATAAAACGACCCTGTTATTATCCAAATGCGATTAGGTTTAAATCACTGAATCAAAGTTACAGTAGGTACTGTTCTTATAATCAGAACTATTAAAATCGAAAACGCCTATCAGTGTTAACAGAACCTGTTAAAAAGTATAATGTATGAAGATTATATCTTATTTATTTTAGCTAGTTTTTTAATTTATCAAATGTGAATTTTTAAAACAAAATACTTTATGATGTTGTAGCGAAATGTTATATAAAAATGCAACTTCTTTGTACGTTATAAAATGAGCAAATTATTTCTGTGTACTGTCACGTCGCCCACTGATTTTTCAAATTGAATTCGAACCACAACGAAGATAATTTATGGTTTTCTATAGATAAAGAAGTGTGACTGTTTCCTGCGTTTATGCTTTATATTTAAAATATATTGTAACTTCAACTGAGGGGAGCCGCGGCTAGCGTAGTTCAGGCGGCGCGAGGGGCGTGGGCGAAGCCAGTAAGAACTGAGAATAACCTTGATGGGAAAGCCAGAAGGGCTGTAAGTATCCAACCACCGACCACTTACACGAATAACAAAATAATAGTTAATCTAAAATTAATCTGTAACCTAAGACGACACAAATAACAATTAATAAGTGTTGTCACGTGACGATGATAAAGTAGAGTAGTGTGGGTCCACCGACCGAGGTGAAAAGGGCGCCAGGACACAAGGGCCACACTGCAGGAGTATCTAGGGAGTCCACTCCTAGACAATCGTGCCACGCTGACAACACGGAACTAAATCTACGCCCCCAAACCGTTTTCAAAAACGTAATAATAAACAACAACACCAACAACGATCCACTCACTGGAGAATGGATCGGCACCAATAACAACAACAAAGAAAACAAACGCCAACAAATTCAGCCCAAAAACAATTAAACAAATAGCTAAATTCACAACAAAAAAAATAAGTTAATTGCGACTAAACAGCCACTAGTAACGGTTGTCGAAATGCAACTCAACAGCACTGAACCAATTCAGTGCAAACTTTAATCTACAATAATCGACGCTTGCAACAATTTACCGTCGAACTCAAATTCAATAAAAGTTGATCTTCAACTATCAACACGGTGAGACGGAGTGTCGCACCAACCTTAGACCCTCAAATCCTAACACAATTAGGGCTCGCATTAATCGTCAAACATCAACAAACATTTAATTGATTGGCTGGCATCGACGTAAAATAATTGCATTCGGCGTGACAGATACGTGGCGACGTAGTTAACGACAAACTCACAAATTCTGAACAAAACTAAATTCCAGAAATTCCAGGAATGAATCCTGATCCACAACAACTACACCAAACTCTAATCCTAAGCGACAGAAAATCAACACTAATATCCAGAATGCCAACAGGCCTGTTAGTTCACGGTTGATTCTATTTGCAATAATGGTTACAACAATCAGAGATGGAAAAGAACCTAAAATTTGGGACCGCTCTGCGCGGAACCAAATTTTCTGTGTTACAAAAGGGTTCACGGAGGAATGCCCTAACTCGCCAACGAAACTAAAACCTTACAACCAATCAAACCTAGCCACAAAACGCCTACGAAGATTCGCCACAAAATAGTAATCAAAATCGCAATATAAAATTCACACAGCATCTGTCTCAACGACAAGATGCTTGCGCGTCGACCGCGCTCCAGCCAATGAGCTCCAGACCAGTTTAAACAAAACCGAGAATCTCGTTGCGACTCCACACATATCTCTGCGAGACGGACAGGTGTTGTTCTTTATTAACTTATGGTCTGCCCGCCTTCCTCGCTCGCACTCATTATCACGTTTCTTTACTGTTTAAATTCCGATATAATATTCAATATTATTTTCTATACAAAATTACCAATAACAAAAGGGCTTAAGGTTGTAAAACGTTACAATATATACAGTCGAACCTGGATAAGCAAAAATTCAAGGGACCGCGGTCTCTTTTTCGCTTATGGAGGTTTTTCACTAACCCGAGTTTTTTTAGCTTATAGAGATACAGAAGTGGCCTTTCTCACTTATAGAGTTTTATAAAAACTAAACAAAACAATGTTAGTTAGTTCAGCTATTTATGACTCATTCTGAAATTTCGTGGAACTATTAATATTAATATTTATTAATTATTAATATTTATTAATTATTAATATTTATTAATACGTTGAACTATCGCTTATAGAGGTACAGGCAACTAGTAGTCTCCGTTATAGAGGTCCATGAGTGAAAAACGTCTTTCTCTTATAGAGGTTTCTGTTCCTCACGTATAGATGTTTTAGGGGGTTACAAAGACAGTGCCTGGCAATTACTTTCACTTAGAGAGTTTTCTCGCTTAACCAGTGCTTATAATCTCTCAGGTTTGACTGTATATATCTATGTATTTGTTTTATTTTTGTTTGCAATAAAGAGGAAGAATATAAAAACGAAAAAAATGGCATAAGGCTGTGTGCACGAAGCCTACTAGCGCCGCTAGTGGGTAATAGAGAATTATTGAACTCACTTTTTGTGGAAATCGCGACATGTTTCTATGGTGATAAGTCAAAAACTTTAGTTGGCCATGATGTGTCAAAAAAATTTAGTTAGGAAAACTGATGTTAATTTGTTTACACTGACAGCGGAACGTCAAATTAGGACGCCAATGGTCTTTATTTTACTTAATTCGCCATCAGCGCAATAACCCGGAACACAACAAGCATTTCCAGATCGCTTAGTTTTCCTATGTTTTCTTTGTAATTAAAAAACTTCATAAAATTATAACTATTTTCACTTTTAATGAACATTGCTCACTGACATACGGAAAATTTGAGCTTGAAGTTTCCCCTAATGCTCACCACAAACGCTCGCATCGAAAAATTTGCAACTCCGCCTTCCTGCACATAGCCCATAGGTACATTATTTGTTTATGTTCAAAATTGTCAAAATTAATACGTGCGGGGACCTATTGATATGTTTTTGCAAATCGCCAACATAGATTACATCACTTTATTAGAATTTTCGATGAATTTCTGTAGATATAAACAAAAAAATGACTATATTTCCCCTTTTCTTCATACCGATTGGAAATTTTCCTAGATCTGGAAACAATATGGCTGGTATATGTTATGCTGATTTGCAAATGTATGTTCACCATTATATTTTTATGACTGGCTGTATAAAAGCATTTACAAGCTTGTAAACCGATTTATTCTATTTATATTTATACGGCAATATGAAATAGTCTTAAATTAAATTAACCGAAAACAATATTGTAATGATAACAGACAATAGCTACTTTTCTAATCAATAGATTGCTTTATCTCTGATGTGTTTAACTTCAAAAACTTTGGTTTATTATTGCTCTGTTCCAAGCTATCTGAGAACGGTAATAGAACCGTCACAGTCCTGCGCAGTAACTCAAAAATCGATACAAACAGTTTCGTTTTAGCTACGAGATGGTGACGGTTCTGTTACCGTTCTCAGACAGCTTGGAACAGAGCTATAATAAACCAAACTTTTTGAAGTTGATCACATCAGAGATCAAAACAATCTATTTAGTAAAATGGTAAATATCGAACGTATTTTGATTTCAAAATCTTTCGAATGAACATCGTAGATTCGCTTACACACGAGGCTGGAAACACTGCTTAGACTTCTGCTGGCCGGTAGGCTGGGTACGAAGCTGGAAATGACGTCATTGCGGACTCGCCTGCTGTAGCTCACAAGCCAGTTTTTAAAATTAGAACAGGGGCTATTTTTCTTGCTAGGTCCACTGCTAGGTATGAGCAAGCACCAATCAGGAAGCAGTATCTTGTCACGTGAACGACTTGAACAAATGCCCACAAACCAACATGGCGTCATTCTGCTCAGAGTCAGATAACAGACACGTTTTGCTCTGTGTTTATATTTGAACTGTCACTGCGCGCGCACCAGATTTATTCACAAAACTAGCTTGAAAAGACGTCTCGTGTGAGGCGAGCACATAACAGTAATCAAGAAAACCAGCGCTAGAAAACTAGTAGACAATTCTATAGCAAGGAATCTAGCAGCGTTTCTAGCCTCGTGTGCAGCGGCCTTTAGTGTGGGTTTTGAATCGTATTTTAACCTGAGCATAGCCGAATAAAAAGTACCTCGTACTTTAAATTTGAATGTCAATCGACATTGTACCAAATTTTATGAAAATCAATTTTGTGTGATGTCCGTATAAACAAACGAACGTTCTCTTGCCTTGGTATCATACAAAATACCTAAAAATTCCGCAAATATACAAAATTACAGACTGAGATATCGTTATCATTTTATTGGTATTGTGCTGAGTTGTGATTTTTAGAAATATCTGTTGGAATTATTCACATTCAGTCCCAGGGAATTTGTGTTGACCAGACCTTTACGTCGCGTTTTGATACTGCATACATACACGTACATAATATACAAATTGTATTATTCGTTCTTAGTGCTAGATTCTGTAATGGTTTTGGGGAATTTACAAATGGTTGTATTATTTGTTTACATTGCAATATTCATGTTACGTGCACATATTATGTGTTACAATAAAATACTCTCTCAGGTTGGTTTTCACATCTACGTTTTATTAAAATGTAAAAGCACCTTTAAAGTATATTGTTTTAAAATTCTCTTGGAGTGTAATCGAAGAACAATGTTTAGTTGTTGGATTGAACCATGATCGTTTCTCAACCTTTTTATTTTTGTGACCCACATAATAGCAAAAAAACTAAGTAAATCTATAATACTAATGTATAAAGCTGAAGAGTTAGTCTTTTTTTGTTTGGTTGGTTGAACGCGCTAATCTCAGGAACTACTGGTTCGAATTGAATTTTTTTTTGTTGGAGAGTCTATTTATCGAGGAAGGCCGTAGGATAGATAGTGTATAATATCACTCTACGATCAATAGGAGAGGAGTATCATGAAACATATGTTGCAAAATATAACTCAAAATTTGTCCGTTCGACAAAAACTTTTGAACGATTACTCCGATCATCATGAAATTTGGACACAACATTAATCTCCCCCCCCCCCATTCGTTCGTTGGCACCCGGGCAGGACGCTATTATAAAATAATATATAAATAATTTATATAAACATAGTCGTTTGAGTGTTGGTTTTTAGGATTGTAATTAAAATTGGGAGTTTAAAACAGCTTAATAAAACATGCTTTTATAACAATCTGGACTAAACAGTAAAAAATAATTTGTAAATATAACCCTAAAATCACTCAAATGACTATGTTTATATAAAGTGTGTTCCAAGCAGCCAGCAAATGGACACAAAACCATAACTTTTTTTTTAGATTTTAGAAAGAACAATACCATCGCAAGATATAGTTGATAA
The DNA here is from genome assembly GCA_963575645.1 of Xanthostigma xanthostigma. NCBI lineage: Eukaryota > Metazoa > Arthropoda > Insecta > Raphidioptera > Raphidiidae > Xanthostigma > Xanthostigma xanthostigma. The sequence goes on from OY754468.1 coordinate 25,086,347, forward strand.
TACTCGTACAAAAGTAGGTATAGTACCAAGTACCAAGAATTGTATCGAGCGAGTGAACCATTGATATATTGCCATTTTATGTCCAATTCTTAGTTCTTTATTTAAACCAGTGCCGTGCCGTAATGCCGTTCTTTTATCAATAATACACGAGCACAATATTACTACGGTACTTCCGAGGTCTCCACACGTTGTTTCAAACAGTTCTACCGAAATGCAAAACTTGTTGTCCTTTGACTGCTAATAAGTTTGTTATAATTTGTACTAGCCATTACCCGCGGCTTTGCACGCGATTGAGTTGAAACACGGATGCATTCCTATTATTTGACATAGTTACTCCTTTCTCGATGTAGACCCCCCCAAATAAATTTCAAAATTGATGACATACGTGATCAACGTCCTGACAAAGCTTTAAAATGACACCCATGTTGATTTTTAGACTATTTACATTTTATCACCCGCTGAAGGGGTTGTTTTCGAAAAGCATGAAACACATGTTTTTTTATTTGTTGACACGAGTAATCCTGCGCATTTTCGAAAAATGAAACATCTATCTTATATGATTTCTCCATGCAAATTTTGAACTCCCGTTACACTCTTTAAGAGGTTGAATTCTCAAAAAGCCGTTCTTAGCGGATGCCTACGTCATAATAACTATCTGAGTGCAGAATTGCAGCCCAATCCGTGCAGTGGTTTGAGGTGTGCGTTGATAGATCAGTCAGTCACGGTTTCCTTTTATATATTTAGATATCGTCGTGTTATTTGCTTGGTGCGTGACAGTAGGACCCTTTTTCATGCTCTTATAATATTATGTCATATGAGCATTTTTCAAATAATTAATAATAACTAAACGAAACCTTTATAATTACCGATTTTTTATACCCTGTTTAGAGAGATATACCTAGTGTTTATGTGGTTGCAAATTGCAATGAAAAAAGAACAGGTTATTATTTGGAAAAATATAAAAACAAATATATTAATCGACGTTTACTTCCACGAAAACCACAATCGCCGCTAGCGGACAATAGAGCGGGATTGAACGGTCTTGTTATTATCGGTTTAAGAGTATTCGTCCCTGCAAATACCCCCTGCACCCTTCATCTCAAATCTTTTCCCCTCGCCTAAAAACGGTTCGCGCTCTCCCGACGCTATTTTTAAAGCTAGAGGGTTCTGGTAAACGCCAAATGAAAGACAAAGAATCAGACTACAGATCCTTCAGGCGAATTTTTTGAAAAAAATTTCCTGAAAAACCTTTTGAAAAAAATAATAAGTTACGTAATATTTCACACGTAGGCGAAACTGTTTTTCAAAAAATTCGTCTGAAGGATCTGTAGTCTGATTCTTTGTCTTTCATTTGGCGTTTACCAGAACCCTCTAGCTTTAAAAATAGCGTCGGGAGAGCGCGAATCGTTTTTAGGCGAGGGGAAAAGATTTGAGATGAAGGGTGCAGGGGGTGTTTGCAGGGACGAATACTCTTAAACCGCGAAGTTTCTTAATAAACGATAAGATGGGGAGCGCGACGAAAATGACATCTGACGGTCACATGAAATCATATTCTATAACCGATGCCTTATTTATTGCTCTTTCAGTCAACAGCTCCCGCTGATATCGATTCAATTGTCCCTACTCTGCATCCGGCCAGTAGTGGGAGAGCTGTCCAAGTGCTTGAACTTAAAGTCACCCTAACTGATTGTCATACCCAACATTATCTTTTTCAACAATAAAAGCATCACCTGGCATCGACAAGACACCTGGTTACCCTGAAATTATTTGCCATTTTCTGGTACGAATTTCAAAACGAAAAGATAGACGTTCTTCTAGCACTGAATTATGGAAATTGTAGAAAAATTCAGTCTAAAAGTACTTTAATGCTCGATTTCTGGTATGAGTTTCAAAGCAAGCCCAAGATAAAAGTATAGGTAGATACTTTGAGCGCGTAATTTTGATATAGTTTCCGGGGTAATTTCGGACTTTAGAGTAATGATTTGACGACCCTAAATATTTCCACAAAATCGCAAAGGACTGCAAATTTAAAGGAACATTTATATAAGTATGATACACAATCTTTCAAAATTGCACCTTCCTGAAATGACTGGAACATGTTAAAAAAGAGTTAAAAAACTGTGTTTCATCAGTTTTTTGCTTGTATCTTATTATATTAGAAACCGAATATTAAAGTAACATAAGCACTTTTATCTGCTCTACTTTGAAAGACATACCAAAAATCGAGGAAGTCGTAAAAACGGCAAGGTCTTTTCGGGATGATGCGTCACTTTGCTTTACGCTGGTGAATGAATCCCACTCAAATCTAATGAATTATTTTCAAAACATTATCATAAACATTACAGAGTAGCTATTGTTTGCTACAGTTGTTAAGAACACCCATTGTTACAATGCTATCAACATTAGAAAAATTTAATTTTTTTTCCAAACAATGTCACCGTCGGGATACGAACCCCGAATCTTTCTACTCTCGCGGCGGACTGAGTTACATTACACCACAGTGACACAACTAACAGACAATCATTCTAATATTTATAGCATTTGTAACTAGTTTTTTCACATCATGCGAGAGCCAATTGTATTAGTTAACGCAGATATGAACCTTCACAGTAGTGAGAGCTATGGATGAATCAAAGGTGAAATTACAATTATTACAAATGATATAAATATTAGAATGATTGTCTGTTAGTTGTGTCACTGTGGTGTATTGTAACTCAGTCCGCCGCGAGAGTGGAAAGATTCGGGGTTCGTATCCCGACGGTGACATTGTTTGGAAAAAAAATTAAATTTTTCTAATGTTGATAGCGTTGTAACAATGGGTGTTCTTAACAATTGTAGCAAACAATAGCTACTCTGTAATGTATTATAGTAATTACGAGCTATACTGTAAAAGAACTCATCAATTATCATAAACGATGTTTTGTTCAAGTTACCTTCTGATAAATAAAATAGGTAAACTGAAACATTTAGCAAAATATGACATTTCTGTAATAAAATATTAATTGATTTTTTGTAGAAACTGAATTGTTGCATATATTTCCTATGTTTAAAAAACTTTTTAATGTCAGAAGTAATATCTAACGAAATGCAAAGTACTCCACAGTCGACGCTTATGTTAAATGCACAAACATAGCTGTATATTCCCGTCTATGGCATAAAGCTATTGTGGATATCCGTCTGTATCTTGGATTGATACGGAATATTGAAGTGCATTGGACCAATAATAATATCCTGCTGAATCGATCATATTAAACGTCCACAATAGACGGAATAATACAATATAATGTTATACAGTCTCAACACTCTCTGCTTTGTGTACAGAATGTTGTAAAACAATTGAACCGCACAGTGTTCCATCTTAAAAATTGAAATCACTTACCGTTGAAAAATGGTTCTTTTCTCTTAACTTTTACCATTCCAACTCCATAAGCGACGAACAACGTTGAAAATAAGTACCTAAATGACAGTATATTTAACAAATTATGTCAAAGAAATCAATACACAGAATATTGATATTATTTGCAATTTTTTAATATTGTCGTTATAATTTGTTTGTCTCATATACATGATGTTCAATAAAATAAGATAACACTCACAGATTTTTGGATAATTTTGGTGCTTTAATGTTATCTAGATATTAATATTCGTACGACTTTTTTCAGTACTGGAATAACTCGTTAACACAACGAAACGCCGTACAAATATTAATATCTAACATTAAATCACTATAATTATCCAAAAAGCTGTGAGAAATATTATTTTTGAAGTGAAAACTTCTTTAGCGGCGTGGTACACTTTTTTGTTTGTAATGGGTAAAAAATGTTAAACTCGCGTCAGGACACGTGACCTGATCGAAAATTCGTAAGTCGAAAACTTTTGTACACTTTTTTTGTAATGCGGGTAAAAAATGTTAAACTCGCGTCAGGACACGTGACCTGATCGAAAATTCGTAAGACGAAAACTTTTCTACACTTTTTTTGTAATGGGTAAAAAATGTTAAACTCGCGTCAGGACACGTGACCTGATCGAAAATTCGTAAGACGTTAATATTCAAGTTTTCACTTCTGCAGGCACTCCCGGAGTGCAATTTTTTTAAAAAACATTCACTGTGGAAATGGTAGTATCGCTACGTTTCGCATTTCTTTTGTTTTACTTTACTCACCGGTGCGAAATGGGCTATTTTACTACCACTATACAGGCACGATTGGCAGCTATTTATAGGAGGTTGAACAAAAAAGTATTTTAACGTTCTCATTATAAGGTTGTAATTTAAAATATGTTTCCCAGCGTGAATTTTGACGGTCAAGGTCAAATTAGAAGTGCTCTGCGCCTACACCAAAAATCTTGTGGGTGTCGAACACCAGGCCATTCATGTAGCCGTCGCCTATGCAATTCACTAAAAAGATTTGGGTCAAAAGTGAAGATTTGTTTTGTTTCTTTTTGTGATCTGTCGTGTACACCTTTCATTCATTGAAATGAATCTTTCTAAGATGCCTGTGCTGTGTGTTTGTTTTGTAGTAAGTATGCACGTTCTGTTCAGTTCTCCTTGTCAGGTGACATTTACTGTGCAAACAATTCATTTGTCTTCAGGATGCATTGCTCTCGCTGCTAACGTCAACTCGCACTATGCAGGTATGCAAATGGCGCATCGACTCGTTGCTGCATTCATTCCATTTCACAGCACGTATACATAATATTATTAAATTGTACGTTCAACTGAAACCTATAAATATCTCTGGAAATGTATGTTTCACTTTAGTTTTTATATTTAACAGGTTTTCTCATTGATTAGTAGAACGATCTAAATTCTAAAGCTTATTTATATGCCACCAAAAACCATGGCCCCCACAATGGTGGGGCTGATGCAACTCTGGTAACAGGGCCCGGGCTCAGAGGGGGCCCTGGTTTTTTTATTCAAGAAGTATTTGCAGTGGATCATAGCTTTATTATCAATATAAATCAAAATATTTATAAATAAAAACAGTGTAAATAAAATTTGTAAAAGGGTAGAAAAATAGGCATATGTTGGGGGGGGGGCGACCCAGATCCTGGTTACAGGGCCCACAATCGAATGTGGGGGCCATGCCAAAAACATAAATGGGAAAAAAGGGTCAAGTTCGATACAAAGAACAAGTGCGTTTGCCGGCTTTGTCTAAAAAAAGAACTGAGATCTAAGAATGTGTCAAGTTTTTACTTGGTGAGTTTTCAAACACGATTCATTTATTTAATTATTTATAACTAGCGGTCCCACCCGGTTTCACCCGGGTGCAAAAGAACGAATGGGGAAGGAAGGGACATGAGTACGCACATTCATCTTAGTTTACCGAGATGAATATTGTGTCCAAATTTCATTATGACCGGAGTTACCGTTCAAAAGCTTTTGTCGATAAAAAGCAGTAATTATACTTTTTATAAGTATGATAATGATATATAATTAGTCAATTACAAATCGTTTGACACGTCAAATGTACAAAGTAAAAGTTATTCTAAAAACTCACTAACCTTATAGAAACAGCTTTTAATTAAAACATTTTTAAGACAACGTCTGAACCTGTCATAGTTGCTAATATTTTTTATATCAGCAGGCAGTTTGTTATATAGTTTGCTGCTGGAACATAATGGGCCTTTATTATATAATGACAGCCGATAATTGTCTATATATAACGAATTTATTTGTCGGGTGTTGTGGTGATGTTTATCTTTGACCTTTTGAAAGTCAGCTATGTTCTTTTTGACAAATTTACAGGCTTCGTAGATATAGATTGACCTCCAAGTGATAGAGGTTAAATTATTCCAAATTAGTCAGTTTCTTCTCTCGAGAGGAATACGAGCAATTACCGGTGACTCTGTATAGAATAGTTGTGGTCCCCACACGATATTTTCGTTATGGGAATAGAGTTTTTCTGATCTAGGATGTCCATACGTCTATCTATCCCATCCTTGAAATATTATCTTTCGCCTTAACCGGAACGCAATGTCAGAAATAGAAAAATACAAATACAGCAAGAAATGAAATGTCAGATTTATGTGTCGGTGAGTCGCGACGCATTAATTTCGTTCAGAACGATACAAATTGGTTTCCTGGATATATGGCATTACAAATGATTCATAACTCGTGAAGGGAACGGAATTGCCAACATGGCGTCAACAACTATACTCCTAACTTAATTAGGCTAAAAGGTTGTTGTTTATCGTACGCTGCGCGTTTATATGATACGGAAAAACTGTCAATTAGCCTTTGTAAAGGTTCGTGTGACTGGTATTTGTGTTTCTATTATTCAGTTTGAAAGGACCCCGCACAAACCTTATGGGATTTGGTTTTCGGTTAAATTGATCGAAAATGGTTTTATTTTATAGTTTAAAGGTCACTAAGAAAAAGTGTTCATGAGCGCATCGCCAAAAAACCAATAGATTTTTAGCTGCAAATATGTTTAACGAGATTTTAGATATATCCATTGAATACACATGTTCAACTTTTGTGCATTTTTTTTAGAAATAGAAAAATAGTCGAAACCTAGGTAATGTTGGAAGGTATCACTCTGTATAAAATAATAATGTCATAGTCGGATTCAGCGCATTCGAAAACATATTTTTCTAGAGCTTTAAATTTTTTAAGATTGTGAATTAAATGGATATCCCTAAATCTAAAATCTCGCTAAACATATCTGCAGCTAAAAATCTATTGGTTTTTAGGCTATGCGCCCATGGACACTTTTTCTTAGTGACCTTGAAACTATAAAATAAAATCATTTTTCAAAATGTTTCCTTGGAAAGTGTGAAAAATAGTGTTATTATATTAATTAGGTTTATACCTGCGCATGCTGTAAAAAGACGATATGTACAACTCGTTCTGACAATAGGTATACACTTTCAGATTTCATATATGGTTTGTAACATATATATATTAAGTATACAGACAATAAGTTTTCCTTTTAATTTTGCGGAAGATGCCAGGCTTAAAACATTTCTTTGTATAATTTGACATTCGTTTTTTGTATAATTTGTCAACATAATTGATGTGTTTTTTTCTCAAATATAATCTTTGAAATTCGTGAGAAGAAAGCACTAAATTGAATTATTGGAAGTTCTTGACGATTTTATTGTAAAAAAAAATCAATTCGTCTCTCGCATTGTATAAGGTTTGTTCCAAGCAGCCGCGAACAGTAACAGAACCGTACACAGTCTTGTCACTGCGCAAGACTGTCTTGCGCACTAACTCAAAAATCGATACTGCGCAAGCCAGTCTTGCGCAGTAAGAAGACTGTGCATGGTTCTGTTACTGTTCGTGGCTGCTTGGAATTTTGGTCCCATTTTAGGAATAGTGATTCGTAGGGAAAAAAATATAAGAACAGTTTTTGTAGAGTGTAGATAATTGCATGCTCTACAATTTTTGTCTGACCTATTTTTAGATAACATTTACCGTTTACGAGGTCAGTGCAAGAAACCGATGCTTTTGACCTTCGACCTTGAATAAATTTTGAGGCAGATGTAGGATCGGTGGGGACTTTTGATATTTTATTTGTATAGTGTACTTAAGGCCTGTACCAATATTCAGCTCTATGCAAATTATAGTAAACAGAAATGTTTATTTTGACTGTACTATTAATAATACTAACATGTTTTTCCATTTGATTTTTCCTTTGAATTCTGCACTTCTTAGCTAATGCGTTAAAACAATATTTAACGTTTTTAATAAAGATTTATTTAAAATTATGCCTTTCATTTTAGTTGTAAATTAACTTTTATATATCAGAGCTTCTTTTTTAAAATAGTTTTTTCAGCCGTCTGAGTGCTTTTAAGAGTTTCGTTCGGAGCTTTATTTTTAATTATATAAAGCTAATAACTCTTTTGAGCGTTAGCAAGTCAGCTGCAGTGTTGAATCAAAATCAAAGATTGCTTTTCGCTGTTGTTTTTTACATACGGGATGGCCGTAGACCTGGAAAAATTTAGGGATTTTTTGTAAAAAATTCGTGAAAACGCCGAGGAATATTATTCAGGACCAGGGAAAAATATCAAACAAAATATTTTTCTGAACTCTAGCGCTTGAATGTTGTACTACGAATAGTTCTTTTTTTGCTCAATAAAAGACTGTGCACACTTGTCAAGCATAAACCTGCACGACCTACACAGCACAAACCAGCAACCTGCACGTAGTCGCACACTAGATAAACCAAACCTTCACAAACCAGCAAATTTTAGTGCATGTTTCGCAATGTGCTGTAGATATTTTGCAATTTTCAAGTAGTTTTATCAATGGAAATTAATTAATGAAAACGACACGTTACTAGCACACCGGTTAGACACAAATTGCAGGCGTCCGACTGACAGTCGTTGCTGGTTACTGGTTGCAGGTTCTGGTCTAACGTGCCCTCATTTGTTTAATCATTGCCTATCTACTCAATGTGCGGTGAGTGTACGCAACAAAGCTTATCGAAAATATATCTGCGTCTCTTTCTTCGATGTAATTTCCTGATTTCTCCGATGATAGGATTGGTTGATGTACTTGCATTCAATCTGAATAAAGTACCTCTGTTTCAAAAAATGTGTCTTTTTCTATGACGTTAACAAGGGCGTACCCAGCTTTTGGCCCAGGAGGGGGAAATTATACATTTTTAAGCTGGGTTCTTCGTGCTTGTTTTGCCCTCCTGGATACGCCAGTGCTTACGGCGTAAAAAAAGACAGAAGTATATGTTTGCACCCTAATGGTTGAGATTTTATTCCTATATGTTCGGTATATAATAAAAGTATATGCGTGCGCTTCTCTGTTAAATAACATGGCTACCTTCACGAACAGACTTTTTTGCTCCGTGCTGTGCAGGTCGTGCAGGTTTATGCTTCACAAGTGGGCGTGGTCTTTTAGTCAGTCTTTTTGACAATTGATTGGGTCTTGGCTGTCAACTTACATGACATTTATTTATTGTTATAACGTCTAGTTTGGATTTGAAGGCTGTGTTAAGAACTAGAGTTCCATCGGATCCGAAAAATAAATAATTCTTTACGAGAAACGTTTAAGAAACAAGTAGTAGGTATATTCCAGTATTTGCTATTTTCTGCTCCTTTCGAGTTTGTTAACCCTTTCCCTATTAGTATGTTTCGTTGTGAGTATGGAGGTGTAGGAACTAATTGAATCGTGTTTTAATACAGTACTAGCGGTCCGGTTCGGCTTCGCCCGAATTTGTAGATTGTAGCCCTTTTTTCGTCGACTTGCGTTGCAAATATGGTCTCCACGAAAAGCGCTTTTATTTAAACGCGATAATATATAGCCTGCAGGTCCATTCTAAATATTGGTGAAAAAAATTTTGAAATCGGATGAGTAGTTTCGGAGGTTTCTTCCTACATCCAAACTTAGAAACTTTACCTCTTTATAGTATTATAGCGGTTCGTCCCGGTTTCACCCTGGTGCGATACACATAATTCTGCAAAATGTATTTCGTTTGCGGCCCGGCGTTTGAACTAATAGCTTTAAGCAAATTGCAAGTTCTAACAGATGTCACTATTTGGTACTAAAACAGTTTTGTTTGTTTGATAGAATTTACTGAAAGCTATTTAGCTTTGAGTAAAACTATCCTATAGCGTAAGTTGCACCAAGTAAGACACATTTACAAAATTTCATTAAAACCTGTTCAGTGGTTTCGAAGATTAACGCGACCAAAATTGTGACACGGGAATTTGATATTATTGATGTGTAATATAAGTGAGTGCTCACCATTTCAACTATGTACTACATTTCACTTTACGCAGTGCCGTACAATGAAAAACTAACTCCCAAACTCGTTAATAATGTAGTTTATTCAAATGGTTCATCGAAACATAATGCTCTGTTATTATATTTCACAAATGCGTATGTTGGGAAATAAAAATATTTAAGTTACATAACTTCATTCTGATTATTATATGTATTAGTATACGTCACTGATTGCACTTGCTTGCCACACATTGTCGTTTCGTAGTGCTCCGTCTAACTACAGAGTGGGGATATAAGGCCAACCGGGAAAGGGTTAATTTTTTTTCACAATGAGATACCCTACAATCCTATTGATAGTTGGGGCTGAAAATGCTTTTAATTGGTGTTTTGTTTTCATAAATCTATAATTACTTATTAATTTCTCAAAGTGACGTGGGTGGTATATTATAAGCTTCTTAACGATTCCTCGTTATATTCTATGAAAACAAACGCGATGTATAATGTATATACACTAATATTTTTCCAGACTTTTATTAGATTTTTTTTATCAAAGTTATAGTTTAAAATTACTCCGACAAAAATATGAATAAATTTAATAAACTGAAGAGCCGGTTGATGGCTGCTTCTATCAGCTGATGGTAGGTTATAATGTGTGTATTTAAGTACAGTGTGTCTCAAAAGTAGATTGCCTATTATGCATAAACATATCTTGCTGGCGCGAATTTTTTTGAATTGATTATAACCGTATTTACCCGGCGTTGCTCGGGAAAAACCATCCACCTATTATGATAGTATAATGAGATATTACATTAAACATATATTAGGAGCTTGTACTCTACACGTCATGCGAAACTAGAAGCCGAATGTCCCGGTTTATATCATATAACACAGTCGCAGGAGAAGAGGGGATACCGGTCGGCAGTAGTAGTGGAAGAAGTCTCCTGTGAACAGACTGCACCACGTTACAAATCTATATTTAATATTATAAAGATAAAAGATTTGTATTTTTGTTTGTAATGTATAAACTCACTAATATAATGCTACATTATTGAGTAACAAACTCCAGTAATGTAACCCAAGACGTGTAAAAAATATATAAGTACCTAATAAATATTTGCCCGTCCGACAAAAACTTTTGAACGGTAACTTCGATCATCATGAAATTTGGACACAATGTTCATCTAAACTAAGATGAACGTGTGTACTCATGTCACTTCCCCCCCATTCGTTCTTTTGAACCCAGGTGAATCCGGGACGGACCGCCAGTGTTATACATTTGTGTGAAGTATGTCAAATAAAGATATTGAATTAGTTAATTTGGCAATAAAATAGTGAAATAAAGCATAGCCTATAGCGTTTTTGAAATCGTAAGAAACATTTAAAAAAAGTTTCATAAAATTCGTCAAATAGTTAACTCTGTTCAAACCTACATAAAAATTACATACTTACGAAGAATGTTATATAAAAGTAAGGATTAGGTAATTTAGTGTTTCTCTGAATAGAAAACAACCCGGATTAGGTGGGTAAATAAATAAAAGTAGAACAAAAAATTTATTTACGATTAGTGCAGTCGTCTTGACATGATACTAAATAGAGTGACACAAACAATCTCTGCGCTGATGTTGCGCTTAAAAATTATATTATACACGTGTATCAGCATTTTTCGATGAACAGAAAACTCCTAAGCTTATTAACTCTTTTGGTAACTGTTTCTTCTATCTTTTTGTTTTTTGTTCAAGAATATCGAACATTTTTAAATATTTGTAGGTGATAGCAAATTTATTAAATATAATTCATTATTTAGTATCGGAAATCGAATGTCAGTTTTTCGATATCTGTTTTTTTAATAATTTATAGCAGAATTTTTTGAGGTACCCTATAAAACATATTATATTATACGATACGCCGGGATAGACTATTCATCCGAACCAATGCACACAGACGCTCCTAGTTCTATTTTACCGATGCACATTCGAATCTTTATCGAAGAATCGACTCATTTCATTGTATTTATCACGGCTTCGTTTGCTTCAGATAAAATATAGTAGAATTTCGATTAACCGAGGAGACTTTTTTTAATTTATATAAATCAGCGGCATCATTTAATTTTAAGATACCTACTCTAAGATGTAAAAAGTCACTTTTGGTCATATAGAAGAAAAGCGATACGTATTTTACACTACACACTACAGAAGTAAAACTGATATAATTGTAAAAAAATAAATAATAATTACGGCACCGACCGTCGGGATGGAACCTACGATCTGTAGGTTACGAGGCAAGTGTTTTACCTCGCAAACACCTTAACCGATTTTTGTAGTATACGGTATACCTAAGTTTCGTTATATTTTCAATCACATGAATCGATTGTACCATAACGTGCCAAAAAATTTTCAATATCGCCATTTTTAATTATGTTGATAGGACTGTTAAAAGAATCTAGGGTTGTATAGACGAAGATACGCTTCACCCTCTTCTGTTTTTAATATTACTATACATCAACTGTGTACAAACGGATTGTTGAAATTGAACGATTCGTTCCTTTTTGGTATGTGGGTGCTTCCTAGTTGCAATTTCACCAGGCGCTATTATATCTCCACGCTTTAAGCATAATATCTAATAGACGATATAATGTTGCATGAAAAGTTATGCTATGTGCATTATTTCATATATTTTCATCAAATCACTTTTGGCAAAATATTTAGGTGCGGATTTTGTTAAATGTATTTCATCTAGCTCAGTTCCAAAAGGATTTTGTGAAAACAATTTTTTCACGAAAATACTTTCATGTAAAGTAGTAAAAAGGTTTTTATTGTCATACAGTAAAAACAGAAATATTACGGGTTGATTATATTAGATTCCATACTGACAAAAAATTTAAAAGAACCAAGTATTGTTACATTAACTCTCTCTCTTTTGTAATATTGTCAGATCTTGAGAAAACAGTTCATCACGATTTTTTTATAATTCGAGTTTAAGCGTTTTTTTTATTTTAAAGTAATATGAAAATAATTATGGTTTTAATGAGGAAAAAGTTATAAAAAAAACCCTGTAATAAAATTACTTAACGCAATGTTAGAATATCTGATTTGAGAAATGACCTTAGATTGTGACCACTCTAGGGTTTATGATTTGTCGACCTTTTTTATTTTCTCGAGCAGAATTTCTCGAGTATCTTGAGAAATTTTGAAATTGTTATTTTCTAATTTTTGTTTTATTACAAATTAGACTGATAGATGAGATCAATTAAATCAAATGGTTAATTTATAGCTACCATAAATTGCATTTATTCATTAACAAATCAACAACAAACAATAAATTAAACAAACTATACTCGGCTGGTCTATACAAAAAATGAAGAGTCGAGTAGTGTAATTATTGGGTCCCTCCCAGTTCAACAGTCTTTGTACAACAGTCTTTAATTAAATAAAAAATTGGTTGTCTGTAAAGTCGGTTTACGGACGATAGTTTTACGTGATAACGTATTCCGTAATACATAACCTAAATTTATATAATAATTATAATAATTCGAATCTATGATATTACATCTTTCGCTTCAAATTTAGGTTAATTTTATTTATTAAAATTACTCACCACCTATAATAATTATTGTTTTTTTTTAATTTTCTTTCTTTCGTATTTATTTTAAGTCTCAAAGATTAACTGTCATAATATTTTGAAAACAATTGTTTCATTGTTTATATAAAATTCCAAAACCTACTTACAATATTTAAGTATTTTCATACGTCAAAAAATTGATTTTTATAATGATAAAATTTGTATGAAAACGATTTTTTCGAGAGATGAGACCTAGCTAAAACGATTTTTTGCCCCCCAAAATCCCTTTTCAGTAAATTTCATCCAAATCGTTAGGGCCGTTTTCGAGAAAAGCACACACAGGGTCAGGCGGAGCGTTAGGAACGTTACACTTTTTCGTGCATGCAGCCGGTGTTTCATCAATTTATAAGATTGGTGATTCATCAATTTATAAGACGTTATCACGTCAAAAATAATTAGTAACATTAAATCAACAAAATTACTAGTGACAGCGATGCGATACTCTAGACTTGTCACGTGCTATATGTGTGATTTTTTTAGTTACCTAGCGCACGGAATTGATTTGTCGAGTTTTCGAGGCGTTGAGTTTTATTTCTCGTCTCGACTAAAGAAAATTTCTCGAGAATTCTCGAGCAGAAACTCTAGATCACTCATATATTTTTTAATAAGAAAAGCATTGTAGAATTTTGCTCGAAAAATGTTTAATCGATTGAAAAGAATTTTTTTTAATTTTATAATTAAATTTTTTGTACAATTTTCACTTCGATCAAATTTTTTTACACAAATTGATCAAACTTGAAAACTTAAAAAAAGACAAACAGCATCATTTATACAAACGGTTTTAAAGTGTTTGCATCTTGCGATGACATATATTTTACTGTCTTTTGGCACCCTTTGCTTCTGGCGCCCCTAGCGCGGACCATCCCTGCCAACACCTAAATACGGCTGTACACTGTACAGGTCTTTGACTAACGAATTGAACGATTTGGAATGTTTAAAATGAACCAAGCGAATCATTCTGTACAAAAGGTTATCTCTTTGATATAAAATATTTGTCAAGAGAAACTTGTCTCATTTATTGTACTTATATATGAAAGAACTTTGATGGAAACAATGGCATGAAATTGTAAAGCCATCAATCTTCGTTTTTACGTTCACCTACGCTACACACGGGCGAGGGACGAAGGGGGACACGCGGAGTGCAAGTCTTTCGCGACGCTAAACTATTTTCAAATTGAAGCTTAATCACGTGAATAAATTGAAGAATGCGTGTTTTTATTCGCTTTAAAGCGCTCTTCTGATATATAACTAATATTTGTAGCTTTCCCGTAACGTGTCACTGAGTCGATTATTTTTATATATATATATTAATAAACCGGTACAGGTCAGTTCGACGTCAACGTTTCGACGCGTGGTCAGTTCGACGCGAGGTCGTTTCGACGCGGGGTCAGTTCGACGCCATACTTTTTTTCGTAATTTTTTTATTTTTAGAATAACTTTGCATCATCATTCAAATAAATGCGATATGCCTGATATAATAAAATATATATTTTATATGTTACATATATGAAGTGTGCTTCAAATAAATAAGTAATATGACTGATATAATAGATATTATATATAATAAATGTTAATGTGAAACCCAAAAAGCTATAACAAAGAATTCAACAGGAATTACTTCGTTGATAAGAAAAACCTGTCGTTGTACTTTACTATTAAAATTTCCCGTTGAACTTTACGTGGAACGATTCACAACAATTTGTTGTCATGTCCATACTGGCAGTAAATGCCCAAGTGTGCGGTGGAAAAGTTGCATTTTCGTCAATATAAGTATCTATCCACAGAACAATAATGGGTATAGAATGCGCCTAATGATAATTTGTAGAGCATATCGCATTTATTTGAATGATGATGCAAAGTTATTCTAAAAATAAAAAAAAGCACGAAAAAAGAGTATGACGTCGAACTGACCCCGCGTCGAAACGTACGACGTCGAACTGACCGCGCGTCGAACCGTCGGCGTCGAAACGACTTGCTTCGTTATTAAACAAGCTGTTTTTTTGTCCTAAACTAGTGGACCGATTTCGACGATTGATGTGTCGGTTGAAAGGACTTGACGTACAGATGTGCAATAGGGTGTCAGCCTTGCGATAAGTGGAATTTAAGGGTTGAAAATCGATTTTCAAAAAAATCAGTTTAACGTTACAAAATACATAGTATATTATGAGCGGGCTTTGGAAAAAACAATTTGCATATACCTATATATTATGTCAAAGAGGAAAAACAAACAAGAAAGTAAAGGACCCCGCACAAACCTTATGGGATTTGGTTCTCGGTTAAATTGATCAAAAATGATTTTTTTTATAGTTTAAAGGTCACTAGGAAAAAATGTCCATGGCGCATAGCCTAAAAACGAATAGATTTTTAGCTACAGATATGCTTAGCGAGATTTTAGATATAGGGATATCCATTGAATTCCCAAACATGTCCCATGATCAACTTTTGTGCTTTTTTTTAGAAATAGAAAAATAGTCGAAAACTAGGTAATGCATAAAATAATAATGTCATATTCGGATTCAGCGCACTCGAAAACATATTTCTAGAGCTTAGGATTTTTGTAAGATTGTGAATTCAATGGATTTTTCTATATCTAAAATCTCGCTAAACATATCTATAGCAAAAAATCTAATGGCTATGTGCCCATGGACACATTTCTTAATGACCTTTAAACTATAAAATAAAACCATTTTCGATCAATTTAACTGAGAACCAAAACCCATAATGTTTGTGCGGGATCCTTTGCTCGATTTCAGATCAACAGGACAGCCGATGTTGTTTAATATGACATTGATTGTTCAAATCACATAGCCACAGTTTCGATTGTTGAAAACATATTCGAGTTTTCGTAAAATCAACAACCTTACAGGTTTAAATATTAGCGTAGAACTTCGATTCTATGTCAGTAAAAGAGTTACAAGTTCAATTGCTTATTTAATTACGCAAGAGAAATCTATAAAACATGTTGTGCGAAGAGGAAAAGTTCGGTAAAGTTTGAAACAAATTGACTTTGTGTTTATGGACTTGAATATAGGTACGTGCCGAATTATATACCAGTTACAAATCAGGCTAATGGGTATATTTTGTAAATTTGTTTAGTAAGCGTTCTATAAGCACCCAAAACTCAGTAACTCTAAAATTAAACTGATTATAAGTTCCTGGTTTGCGACATGGAACCTTTTATCTCTTTCTATTTTATTATAGTGACGATTTTGTTTGCGTAAGAGCGTCGATTTTGTCCGCAGATTTTCTCGTATTAATAGCTGATTCGACAGAATATCTACCTTTAAAAGTTTTCTTTATACGTTTGGATACCAATTGCTAATATATCAAATTTCATCAAAATCAGTTCGACCGTTTTCAAATTATGCTGGTACAAACAAACAGAGACAAAAATTTAGAAATACTTCCAAGAAAACGAAATTACAAAATATCATATGGAAACAATATATTAACGCAATTAAAAATGGCGGAATTTTGAATTTTATTAGTGAACGTAACTGCTTTTTTTAACTTCATTTTTACCGTCGACTATCAAGGAACTTCTATTACATAATATGTGCTCAGAATACAGGAAATAAATCTCATTGATCAAATGCTCAATAAAAATATTTTTCGCATTCAGTTACCAAGGACAAAATTGCCCTACAGAAAAATGCGAATTTGAGTTGCGATTTGACGTCACTTGCCCCAGCAGTAACACGCCCGCGTGTTTAGTTCAGAAGCAAACAAACAAAACTGACTTTTGATAGAACAGATGTCGTTACGTGTTACTAAAAAATGTATATTTAATAAAAGCTATTCTATAGCGTAAGTTGCACCAGGCCAGACACATTTACAAAATTCCATTAAAATCTGTTCAGTGGTTTCGGAGATTATCGTGGCCAAAATTGTGACACGGGAGATTTATATAATTACTAGCGGCCCTGTACGTGCTTCGCTACGTATAAAGTGAAATAATAAAACAATTTAATTGGAACATCTATCTATCTATCTATCTATCTATTTTATTAATTGCTAGCTATTTTAAAATATACATGGGCGTATATGTATGTATGTCGAGCACTCCGGCTGCGCCGTCGTGCTCGAAAAAAAATAGCGTAAAGTATTCGTGGATAACTGGTCTTTAAAACACTTGCTCTATTTCGAGGGTTCACTCCGGCTGCGCCGTCGTGCTCGAAAAAAAAAGCATTTGTTTTAAACGATCTTCAGTTTTTTTACATCCTCGATCTAGATATATGGTTGTTAAGTTCGTTGCGCCATCTATTGAATATTCACTCAATCCAGTCAACAGGTATCGCCATCTTATATGGTTGTTAAGTTCGTTGCGCCATCTATTGAATATTCACTCAATCCAGTCAACATATGGTTGTATTATGACTGTCAAGGAATAGACAAATAATTTGCAATAAAATAATATTGCGACTATAAATTGAAATGTAAGCTATCCTATCTTTCAAGTTGGGTCGAATTGCACACGGTGTGCAAATCATATTTAAAATCGGTTCAGTAGTTTAGGAGTTCATCGCGGACAAACATGTGACACGTAATTTTTATATATAAAGATATAGAAAAGTCATTGCCAACTGAATTTTTATGCCCTGCCGGTGGTCCTCTCGAGGGCCTCCTAGAATGTTTTCAACCAGTCAGAAATATTCGACAAATGTTGAGAAAATCGTAGACGTTTATAATAATTGACTTATTAGTGTTACATACATAAATCATTTTATTTCATTTATTAATTATTATTTCCACTCATTGCAAGTGTTTAGATAACAGGGGCCCCTGAGAGCACATCTGACTTGTGCTGGCTACAAGGGACTCTCAAAATTATTTTTCAAAAAATAATACAAATCGAAAGTAATTTTTGGTTAAGAAGGGCCCCTTAATGCCTTCCGTCGGGGGTCCAGCGGACAAATGCTCCTTTGCCCACCTGTTAAATCCGCCACTGCTGAAATCTGACGATCTAGAAGCGATTTAACGTGATACAAAAAGTGTGCTGGCCCTAAGACAGCTCAAACATGGCTCTAATTAAGAGGCACTTATGAATCTGCCTCTATACGCGCATACTTTGAAAGTGGAATTACGAATAACCCGTATAGCAATGTTTATTCAGATAAGTGCTTGTTGAATGTTGAGTCTTCGCTTTACATAGGGAAAATCAAGAATGCATATATTATATTCGTTATATATATAAATGAAATGTCTACATAGTAAAAAAGTATAAAATAACATTACCTACGTACTATTTTGATTGTACAAGTTTTTCACTTAGTTTTTAGTTAAAAGCTCTGCGAATAGGCGCGGAAGGAAGTAGCAAATTGTAACAGTTTAGTCTGTTGAAATAAAATGATTGTAATATACGCAAATAAAACTGTCACTAAAAAATTCTTAATCTTAAATTATAACAAATTGTCTTATATTAAGATAGAAATATAGTTTATAGGCAACAAAACTTGCAGTTACTTCCGCAGATTGCAATAGTTAATTTTGCTACGAATTTTCCTATAGACACCGGGATTTTCTAGATACCTATAGGAAGTGGCAATCCATAATTTCAGTTCATAATTTTTAATAAATATACAGGTACTCTTCACGTTACGAACCACCGACTCACGAGCATTCGAATCAGTAGTAGTCAGACCAATGTAATTCACCCACAACGTCCCAACTCAGCCCTCAATAATTCAATATTTTCAAAAAAAGATCCTAGAGGAATGATCAAGACAAAACAAATAGCCCTCTTCAGGGCCAAAAAAGTCAACAATGACCCAGTAAAATTTTTCTACATCGACCATTTTCAGGGCCAACAAAAATTAACGACAAAACAACAAAACTGTTCTACATCTGCCCTTTTCAGAGCCAACAAAAATCTATGACGAAACAACAACAAAAAAATCAATATATGTATTACCCATACATCCTAATCTCTATGACGTATGATCCGACTTACGAACGAACCCGACTTACGAACGAGTCCCGGGAACGCAAGGTGTTCGTAACTGTAAATTATACTTCAATTAGTACCTACTCTGATCAGTACCTAAAGTTTGGAATTTTTCATTAGTCATGGAAAAAATTACACAAGCAACGGCATCTTTGCGATTCCGGGTATTTTCAGGTTCAATTCAAAAAATGTTATCAGAAAATCTTACATAGTATAAACAATGCAATAGATTATTATAGAAACCAAACAGGGTTTTATTTTTAGGTTTGGGCGCCTTACGGTGTTTCTTCTTTTGACTTATTTAATTGTCTGAGGATCTAGGTGAGGGTACGTCGTATATATATTATGGCAAACCCGACATATACTCCTTTTAATGAAGGGCAATCGTGTGTTCTTTTAATGCACTGTGATATCTTGATAGACCGTACTCTATATTTTATTCATTCAGAAAAACAAGTTACTTTAATACAATTTCTACCTTTGCCTTAGCCAAATTTACATTGTTTCAACCGTGATTTCTGCTGAGCATACGGATTTCTACGTAACCGTACATTATTTCTGGTGAACATGCATTACTTCTACGACTCATGGGCATTATTTACTACTAGATTGAATTTACGAAAGCTATATTATATTGCACACATTATTTATTTTTGTACTTACATATAATAATTCGCGATTATCTTGAACGACGTGGTGCACGAACACACCAACAATATTTTTACAAGCTTTTATTTAACTTGCAATGTTTGTTTGCTTAGGTCAAATATTGCAAGCTGAATTAGAACCACTTCCTCTCATTCTACGGAGTTGAATTTTTACATGTTGGTTCAGTTCCGATGGCAAGGCAGTTTAGCGAAAACTAAAAAATAAAATTAATAGTAAGAAAAAAAACCATTTTGAAAAACATTTATTTAATTGTTCAAATAAATAAAATTGTCGACCAATTATTTATTTATTTGAAGAGTTCTATTCAGACGTTAATCAAAGATTTGAATTTATTTATTTGCTTTAAAAAGAAGAAAATGAACTTTAAATTAAATCAAACCGAACCAGTTATTACATTATACAGTTTATGTGATATAAAAGCTTGTCGTGAGATTTTCCTATGTAAGTAAACAAGAATAGGTACAATATGTAACTTGATCTTGACACAAGTAATTCTAAAAAATGTATGTATTTCATAAAAAAAATTACACAGGAAAATCTCGCGACAAACTTCTATATCATATAAATTGTATAATGTATTAAATGTGTTTGATTTAATTTAAAGTTTATTTTCTTCTTCTTAGACCATTTAACTAAAAGCTTGTTTTTAAAAATGTTTTTTTATACTATTAATTTTTAGATCTAACATTAAAAAGTGGTCGTTAGTTTCTTAAAAAAATATAATGGATTAAGTTTCAAATAAAATCATTTAAACCTTAATGTTTATTATGTTTTATCAAATTTTATTGGCGAACAGAGAAGCGTAAAGGAAGGATGAGACAGTTAGCGAAGAGGAAGCCTAAGTAAAGGAATATCGATAATCATTTAATGATCTCTATCGCAGTCATTAACGTTTATAACCACTTTTTCTTTCTGCAGATGCGCCGCGTAGATAAAACCACCCCTAGCTGACTTTAACCTGTACGTATAGAGACAGGGATGTTCTCCCTTGTTATATAGATTGTATATAGTTAGGTGTACACTACGGACGATAAAAATCTGTGGCAACAAAAGTGATATTGGGAAAAAAAGTAATCTTAATATTTTGCTGAATGTTAGCTTTACATTATTTTAGTTCTTAAGTGTGCTAATAATTGTCCAAAGAACTTATTTATTTTCGTTAAAACATTTTGTAACAAGGAATATTTTTATATTTGTGAGGTGATACATGAGTGTAGTTGGGTTTATTATGTATATTAAAAGTACTTAAAGATCTTTTCGACATGACTGACCATCCGCAATAGTGATGTGTCGCTCGTGAGCGAGTCGTTCATAATGAACGACTCCTTTATTGGAGTGGAGCGAGTCGCTCTTTTTTTGTGAATGACTCACTCCGAGCGCCATTGCTCTGTGCTGAGCTATTCTGTACTGTTGCATTCGCACATTTGCAGAGCGCACACAGCACAGGGCACAGAGACACTAGTGAACTTTTCACGTACGGAGTTATGTTTGCTGAGTCATTTAATGCTGAATGACACACTGTAAGTGTAATAGTACTAAGCTTACAGTGACTTAAACCATTCACATTGACGTCGTTGCCAAAGATATAATATTGTAACAATAAACATTATTATTGTTAGGCTTTTATTATACTTTATAGTTCATCCGAAATGTGAATAATATATTAAGATCAGAATCATATTAAAAAGAGTTCAGAGCTGAGTGTGTGTATTGTGCTGTGCAATGCTAAGTGAATCCTGAGCATGCATGATGACAGTTCACACCTCTGCAGTCTGCACTCTTGTATAGTGTGTACTGTCTAGTGTCGCTCCTTTGAACGACTCGCTCTGAGTGACTCTTTTTAGTGACCGGAGCGCACGGAGTCAGCTCCCAATAAAGAGTCATATAGACACATCACTAATCCGCAGTGTGACATAATGTAAAGTCCCTGTCAACATCAAGCATGTCTTTTTGGAGTGTTGAACGAATCTCTCGCGAATTTCCTGACGACCTCCCTAACATTTTCGAAATCAATAGATTTTTAACTACAGATATCTTTCGCGGCTGATAGTGATGTTCAGATTTTATCACATATTTCAATTTAAAAATTATTAAAATTCAATTTTACAAAAATGCATGTCTTCAAAAATAAAATCATTTTTTCCATTCATTTATTTAAAACAATTTCGCTATCAAATATAACTTGAATTATGATTATTTTTTATAAAACTTTGTAAGTATAATGCTGCACATTAAGAGTATTCGTCCCTGCAAATACCCCCTGCACCCTTCATCTCTAAACTTTTCCCCTCGCCTAAAAACGGTTCGCGCTCTCCCGACGGTATTTTTAAAGCTAGAGGGTTCTGGTAAACGCCAAATGAAAGACAAAGAATCAGACTACAGATCCTTCAGGCGAATTTTTTGAAAAACAATTTCGCCTACGTGTGAAATATTACGTAACTTATTATTTTTTTCAAAAGGTTGTAAGTTTTTTCAGGAATTTTTTTTCAAAAAATTCGCCTGAAGGATCTGTAGTCTGATTCTTTCTCTTTCATTTGGCGTTTACCAGAACCCTCTAGCTTTAAAAATAGCGTCGGGAGAGCGCGAACCGTTTTTAGGCGAGGGGAAAAGATTTGAGATGAAGGGTGCAGGGGGTATTTGCAGGGACGAATACTCATAAGAAAGTAATTTAAATTCAAATCTTTGATTAACGTCTGAATAGAACTCTTCAAGTAAATTGGTCGACAATTTTATTTACTTGAAAAGTAATTTAAAATTTCTATTTAATGTATAAACATTGTTTATTATATTGTAGTTTGATTGTAGACAGATTTATTGTGAAGATGTATTTTACGAAAGCTGCCCATTAAATGAAAAGTGTTTTAACATATAATTTTGATATTTTTGAAATTGGTCTTCTCCACACATTCAACATGTATAAGTTATTCCAAAACTCTTCACCGTATCTTTGAAACACTTTTTCTTAGTGACCTTTCAACTATAAAATAAAACCATTTTCGATCAATTTAACCGAGAACCATACGGTTTGAGATTAGCCTGGACAAACACAAAAACTTAAAAACAAACATTATTAGTGTATTTGCCATAAGGCACTTACACTATTGGCGTCGGTCGGATGGCGGGACCTAGGGGTCGGACCAAAATTTCTCGACGTTTTATAACCTTCTAAAACGTTTGGCACTATTTTTGGAAATGTTTATATATATATGTATGTATATATATATATATATATATATGTGTGCGGGCTATAACTTTCGAAGGAGTTAATTGATTTTAACGAAATTTGGACCACATGTTGGAATCCACCACCGCACGAAGCCTATTTAAAATGGACCCAATCGGACCACTTTAAGGGTGGTTTTTAGGGGTTAAAAATTTTTTTTGGGCCCAAAAATACCGAAAAATATTTCAGAATCGTTTCAAAATTGAAATTTAACCTACTATTAAAGATGAAAATGTGCTGCCAAAATTTCATTAAAATCGGCCCGACAGGACCGGACTTACAAATTTTATGAAAACATCAGTTTGTAGATATGGATTTACTTAGTGAAGGGTGAATTTAATTTGGTAAATTGATAGTAATATTTATATTAAGAAAAAATAATATTTTAAGGGATGTATTAAGGGGTTAAATTTTTTATGTTGACCAAAAACAAAAGAGTTAAGTTCACGTAATAAAGTCACACTGCCTGTGTTAGCAAATACACTATATTGTCGGCAGGGTTTCGCACTGCGACCCGAGTTTTTTTTATTGTATATTAGTATAAAGTTTGCTTCCAAAGTACCTAGATTATTCAATTTACTGTACTTCTGTGGACTTATCTAATTTTTTATATTTATGGTAAATAGTGTATGACGTCCATAGTCACAATATTGAAGTCTTTAACAGACCGCTTGGTCTCATGGGAATTCCCCTGAACGTGAGGACGAAAGTTTTTTTAAGGGTAGCAGAGAACACATAAAAGATGATAAGTCATTTAGCTTAATTTAACTCCCGGTGTCTGGCGACTCTCGCTGCAGAAGAGATGATGTTGCCGGGGGGTACCGGGTACCGTAGATATAGCATCCTATTCATGAGAGTTCATTTTTGTTCAGTTTGGACGCACAACTGCCGACTAACTGTAAATGAAAGTTCAAGAATCGAGATCTGATTCGCTTAAACCCAACACGAGTTACAAAAAAGTATTTTGTATTTCGTAATTCCTGATTTATATCTAGCTTTAATGGCCACTTGCACCGACGTA
The DNA here is from genome assembly GCA_963575645.1 of Xanthostigma xanthostigma. Taxonomy (NCBI): domain Eukaryota; kingdom Metazoa; phylum Arthropoda; class Insecta; order Raphidioptera; family Raphidiidae; genus Xanthostigma; species Xanthostigma xanthostigma. Next base: position 25,110,507 of record OY754468.1, read on the forward strand.
GACTAGTTAACTAGAGTTTAATCGTAGATATCTGTAAAGCTAGATTTTGAACTTTCAAATTAATGTCTCATAAACTTAAATCTGTTAAAACGGAGGGTTTAAGCAACGAATTAAAATAGATTTCTATATATATATAGATAAAAAACTTTGCTAAATCACGTAGCTATTAGTTTAATATATTGCACATAATCATGCTTTTTGTCTTTAATGAGGGCAGCTGCTGTAGTAGTAATTAGTCCGTTGAAAAATAATCAATTATCGCGGGGTCCCATTTATCTAGTTTTCAATATTTTGAGTTTGTTTGGAAATTAAAATTTGTTTATCTGTCTGTCTGAACGCGATAAACGAGGAAGGTTTTTGTATATAATTTGTAAATATTTTGTACTAAATGACAGTATTTTTCATGCCACGTAGCGACATCAGGTAGAATTTGCTCAACGCTATTAGTTCAGACACTTTTGCGCTGTAGTCGTTTTCATAGACACGTCCTTAATGAAATACATTTTGCAGAATTTTCCGATAACACAAAATATATCTATCGCATTCGGGTGAAACCGAGCCGGGCCGCTAGTAAGATAGTATTTGAAAAGTTTAAATAATGAAGCCAAGTTCCGAATACATTCAATTTTAATATTATTTTTTATTAACTTTTCTCGAGACTTTTCGGTCGTCTCAGCGTCGAGTTTACCTACAGATTAGCTCTCGTTAATGTTGGTTTTGAGTCGAACCCTATCCTGTCCCGTACGTATATTTTAAATTTAGTTTTAAATACATTTGTTATTTTCCGAAAATCACCGGAAATGATTTGTAGTTTTTATTGCAAAAATATTACGGAATCGCATATTATAATATAAGATAGATGTATCAGTCAACAAATAAATAAACACGTGTTTCGTGCTTTTTCAAAAACAGCCCCATTAGAGACCAGAGAGTAAAAAGAGGTAAATAGCCTAAAAATCAACATGCATCTGATTTTCAAGGTTTGTCTGTGTCAGGACTTTGATCACGTGAATGTTATCGATTTTGAAATTTATTAGGGGGGTCTACGTCGAGAAAGGAGTAATTATGCCAAATAATGGGAATGCATTCGTGTTTGGTCTCAATCGCGTGCGAAGCCGCGGGTAACGGCTAGTTATCTAATAACTGAAGATACACGTCCCTTTAAGACAAATCTCCGTTATCTTGATATTCGCCACTCTTTCGTGTGCGCTGTGTCTAACTATCGTTAACAAAATGAACACAACGAATCGTTTCAAGAACGAGGTCTCGGTGGGATACGAAAGGGTTGTGATATAACTGTAATGACCAAAGGCTATGCTTAAGGGTCTATTTACTACACCACATTAAACAACTGAGTCCGTGAATCCGTTTTGAATTTAGTGTTATTTATTATAGTACTAAAACTGTTAAAACAAGAATGTTTTTCAGGCCTATCGTGTCTTTTATTTTATAGTTCTTCTGTATTTTTTTATAGAAGTATTAATAATATCGATCTGAAGTTATTCAGAAACAAAATCTACTTCGTTTTTAAAACGATTTAGAATTTGTGATTGTATCTTTTTCTTGTTTAATCGAATTTAGTTTTCTTTACGTTATGAGTTATGGCATGGAATAAAAATTACGTCATAAATATAGTCAACTTGCGATAATCCGGACACCTGAAATGAATGAATAAGTTATAAATTGTCGACTACAAAGGTCCTAAGGGCCAGTTGTAGCAAATGGTGGTGAAAGTCTTCTGGATCAGTGAAGATGATCAAAAAAAAATTGGTTGTCTGTAAAGTCGGTTTACGGACGATAGTTTTACGTGATAACGTATTCCGTAATACATAACCTAAACCTCCCAAAATTTGGTTTCAATCCGCTTATCCTTGGTGTCGGAATGATAAGAAATGTCAAAAGTGACGTTTGCAACTGTCAAAGTATTATGTTCTAATAATAATTAGTTATTCCAATAGTTAACTTAGAAGGCGTTGCATTTCACAAAATACTAATGTCAAAAAATTGAATTAAACATTAGAAATGCAGCCGTTTTCATGTTAAGACAAGACATACGTTATATTCTAATTTCCATGTACGGCAAACAAAGACGACCGACCGCGTCGCGCCATGCATTAGACAACATTGCATTTATATTTTATACAGCTATTTTTCTATATAAATTTGTATAAAAAACTGTTTAGGCAAATTCTGTTATACGAAATCTATGTAAAATGTTCTCCTCTTTCGTTTAAGACTGGTTTCAAACCGATCTGATTTAAATTGAGCGAGAAATTAGCAAAAAGCACGCACAGGGTCAGGCGGAACGTTACGCGTTACGCGTTACGAACGTTAGGAACGTTACGACCGTTACACTTTTTCGTGCATGCAGCCGGTGTTTTATCAATTTATAAGATTGGTGATTCATCAATTTATAAGACGTTATCACGTCAAAAAATCAAAAATTTAAAACACAAATGGAAAATGTGAAGAATTCATTAAACAATAATTTATACATCGATAGAAGCCTTATTTCAGAACGTAATAAAGCAGACGTAAGATTTGTCCGAACAGAATTGCTTGTAGATTATAGATGCCCAATCAACTAAGCTTATTGGTGTTATCTTAACAAACCAGTCGTGAATGGAATTGTTCATATTTCGATTCGAATTATCAGACATTCCGCTTATCTCTAACCAAATCATGTATACCTTTAACATCTATTGAGTAAAGCTTCACAATATGACAACGTAATTCGTTTTTTATGGGTACCTACACCTATATTGGTTTCGTCTTTCGTAAATGTGTACACTGTTATCCATTGGTATCTCCTTGACGCTTAGTCTACTGGTAGACATTATCAAAAGCGTTGTGGCAGCGAACGAATTGTCCTCTTTGGCCACTCCGCCTTTCATAATGTCTACAAGACCTGTAACCAAGAAGATTTGAAACCATCTCAGTTTTCTTCGTCTTTATGTGCCGTAGGGATCATAGGATTCGGACTGAAAACAAACATGTTTGATAGGCCAACCGGTCGGTTCGTGCATAGGCGTCATTTTCTATTGTCGTATCGGCTTCTATTTCCAATGTAAGCACCTCCAACATCGGACCGGGATTCATTATAGGTACAGCCTAAGGCCCCGAAAAAAACGCCGCGGTGTGTTGGCCCGACCGCGACTAAGTTTTTGGTAGGATACACAAACGTTTTTTTCACATCGGCAGATCGGCGACAAATTCCCGAGTCGACAAACCTCCACGAATAAGTGAGTACTGAGTCATGCAGGTACGACCACGACCATCAAACGCTGGCGACAGCCACGTGTATCCCGGCTGGCGGCAGATCCGCGCATCCGATTTTCCGCTCGTTCGGCTATCCGGCCGCCCGGCCGTTTTCTTCCGCGTCCTCCCGCGGCGATCAATCTGCCCGTGTATCCACTTCATTTACATCTCTTGGTTTTGATTCAAACGCGGTTTCGTTGCCGACAAAACGCCGCGGATTATCTGCTCGTGTATCCCTGGCCTAATTCGAGTTCGTTCTGTGAAAGTGTAAATATACCTTAATGCCGCATACCTGTAACGTTATAATAACATCACCGTTTTCGGATATATTGCATCGCACCCCGTTTTATTATAACGCTCTAACAAATTTAAAATCATATAATATAATATATGATATTCGGGATAGTATATATAGGTACGGACAAATTGTGAATGTAGTTTGTTCTGAACAACACTTAAAATAATTTATATCCTACACTTTTCTTGTTGAAGAATAACATTTATTCTTCTGTACAGACGAGACGCTGCGTATTATTTTTTACGTAGGATGATAAGAAAAATGTTTAAAAAATGAAATTTATACTCGGTTTTTGGTAAGACAATCTACATTAAAATCTACTTTCAATGTAATTTTTTGCACTGAATTATTGAAACCATTCTAAAATTTAGTGTTGAAAGTACTTTGATCTTAAATCTACTTTCAGTAAGTCGTACCAAAAATTGAGTGTTGGAGCATTATTATAATGTCAAAACAGACATAATATATAGGTGCAAATGTTGTTGATTTTTTATTTTTTATGTTTTATTCTGATGTTTTTTGACGTGATAACGTCTTATAAATTGATGAATCACCAATCTTATAAATTGATAAAACACCGGCTGCATGCACGAAAAAGTGTAACGTTCCTAACGTAACGTTCCTAACGTAACGTTCGTAACGTTCCGCCTGACCCTGTGTTTGCTAATTTCTCGCTCAATTTAAATCAGATCGGTTTGAAACCAGTCTTAAACGAAAGAGGAGAACATTTTACATAGATTTCGTATAACAGAATTTGCCTAAACAGTTTTTTTATACAAATTTATATAGAAAAATAGCTGTATAAATGCAATGTTGTCTAATGCATGGCGCGACGCGGTCGGTCGTCTTTGTTTGCCGTACATGGAAATTAGAAGATAACGTATGTCTTGTCCTAACATGAAAACGGCTGCATTTCTAATGTTTAATTCAATTTTTTGACATTAGTATTTTGTGAAATGCAACGCCTTCTAAGTTAACTATTGGAATAACTAATTATTAGAACATAATACATACTTTGACAGCTGCAAACGTCATTTTTGACATTTCTTACCATTCCGACACCACGGATGATCGGATTGAAACCAAATTTTGGGAGGATGTTTGATATGCAATTATAAAGTGGTCTATTGTTTTTCGGGGAACATCGGCGCATGCGCAAAAGAGTATATCTTTTATAATGTTGTTTTATATAATAATAATATAGTTTTTATAACGGCTTATTATTCTATATATTTTTACTAGAAATTTTTGTAAATTTTCTTGGTGATAATCGGCGCATGCGCAAAAGATATTATACGCTATGATGTTTTTTATATAATAATAGTATACATTTCATAACGGTTTAATTATTCTATATGTTTTACAAGAAAGTTTTGTAATTTATTTTTCGGGAAAATCGGCGCATGCGCAACAGAAATAGGTATATTCGGAGAAAGATGTACCTACCATTTAATGTTTTTGACGTGATAACGTCTTATAAATTGATGAAACACCAGCTGCACGCACGAAAAAGTGTAACGTTCCGCCTGACCCTGTGCGTGCAAGCGAGAGCGCAGTAATGTATTATTAAATATGATATTCGAGCGGAATACGTTATCACGTAAAACTATCGTCCGTAAACCGACTTTACAGACAACCAATTTTTTTTTTATTATATAGACGCTGATGACCTCAGCTGTTGAGTGTCTATAATTCACAATCTATCTCTCTCTCTCTCTCTCTCTCTATATATATATAGAGGCTGTGATCGAATATCCTCAAAGAAAAATTTTACTATTTATACCTATACATCGCTACTCAAAAAATCACAGTCTAATCTTAAATTTCAATTAATTCAATTTTTACCTACATCGGAAGTAATTTTGTCATCCGATCAACGAACAATAATTTTCAATTCCGATAGTAAATAGAGCTACGAATCTAGGTGTAACTTTTTATCAGAACATGAAATTCGCAGAACGTATATCTATTAAATTAAAATCTGCTTATTACAGACTCCAAAATATTATATTCCGAAACTTCCGAACGAATTTTCATACGGTTTTAACTAATAGAAAAAGCGATAAACGAGGAATGTTTCTGTATATAATTTGTAAATTTTCTATACAAAATGGCCGCTCTATGACGGTGTTTTGTCAAAAAAAAAAACTGTTTTTGTACGCTTACATGGCTAACGCTGACCAAATATTTAGATTGCATCAAAAATTTGATAGTTCTGCTGTGTAGATGGGAAGGTCAATATAATATTTCCAGAACAGTTTTGCACCCGGGTATACAAAGGAGCCCTGTGGAAGTAATTTCTCACACGTTAAATGTTTATAAATTTCAAAAGATTATTAGATTGTCAAAGTGTAGTTATGAGTTCGATGGTTAGGTCGCTAGGGTATATGAGATTCACTTATTGGAATATAAATCGTTTGCATAGCAAAGAAAAATTATACAGAATATTCACACATAACAGTTTTCGTAGGCATCTAACTTTTTTAAATTACTATTGTGAAATGAATCGAGTGAAGAACTCGTTGCTTTCAAAGCGGAGTTACGGTTCCTGTGAAATAAAGTCGCTTTCTCACTGGCACTGCTACGACTGAGAAGTTTCCAAACCTCCAAAGCACTTTATTTTCGAAGACATAGTAAAATATAGACCAAAACGAAATTTGTTGTGATTTTTTTTAACCCGTTGAGGGGCCATCCATAAATTACGTCACACGAATTTCATGATTTTTAAGTAATGGCGTAAGACGTTGAGCGATAACTTAGATTACTGGAATGTCACAAAGTGACAAGAACGATTTGTATAAAGGCCGCTACACACGAGACTGGTTTTACTGCTAGGTTTCAAACGTGTTGAGGCGCAGGATTTCATGATAGCTTTTATGTTTTAGCTTCACACGATGCTATTTTTGTGGATGGGTTTGGTGCGCCCTCAATGACAGTTCAAGTGTTAATTAAAGTGAACGTTTATTGTCCCTGAACAGAACACACATTATGACGCCGTGTTTGTTTGTGGGCGTGTGCCCATGTCGTCCACGGGACAAGATACTGTTTCCTGATTGATTCTTCTTCAAAACAAGCCGACAAACAAACACAAAAAATAACCCCGACTCTAATTTTGAAATCCATCTTGAGATCCGCACGCGAGCACGCAGTGGCGTCATTTCAATCTTGGCCGCCAGCGCGCCAGCCAGCACCAGTTCCAACAGTGATTCCAGCGACAAAACCAGCCTCGTGTTCAGCGGCCTTAATTTAACCGATATGTTAGCTAGAAATATTTTGTTTGTTTTCAATCCGCCTTTCCTAAACAAGAGAACCTAGGTGAAATCTTTGGGTAGACTTTCTTTAGTTGGTCGGATTTTTTACACCATTGAACTCGTGCACCTACCAAAAATTCACGGCATTAATGGCCATATTCATAAGTAGTTATTTATTCGGTTCAATAGTTCTTCAGGTGGCTATTCCTCTGAATAAATAGTGATAATTCAATTCACCAAGCATAATTATGTTTAATGCAGGTATACATCGATTTTGTCTTATTTGAAGGGTAAGGAGAGTATCCATATTCGAGGGTATAAATTTATTCGCCTGAGAAAATAATAATGGCCGCCACGTAGATCATAACACCTAACCTATAAACGTGGAGTATTATATCTACAGTTGCTCTTGTGAATTTATTTATGTGTTGTTTATTAACCTTTTGTAAAGTGTTTAGTTGTAAAACATTAAAGTTAGTGAAAGTTTTGTGTACAATTGGGTTAGGATAAAACATTATTTTGTGATATTATTTTTGACGTTTACACTAACCCCATCGTAAGGATTTTTTGGGTGAACGTCAATATATTCAACAAAAAGAGCAAGGCCATGTATATTTATTCTACAAGTAACTATTTTAACAGATTGGTGAATTGAAAGTAAATTTTATTCGAAGGGATAAATTTGTTGCAAGGTTAAGTAACTTCTATCTTTAATAGCGTTCGGTGAATATGGGCATAAGAATAGTGTGAACGCGACTGATAGCTACAGCACATTATATTATTATTATCAGCAGTGAGAGAGTTGGGCTTTGCTACGCGCAGCGCACCAATTTCAGTTAATTTCAAATTACTTTTCAAAGTATTTCCATTTCCATGACTCTTAATTCGAGCGGGTGCTTTCCATCTTCTGCTGCAAACACTTATACCTCGTGGGTGTGAGTGAGACGGCGGACGGGTGACGTGCGTGAGCGAGTGAAATGGAAAGGGCAACGTTAAAGGGGCGAGCAGCGTAACGTAAAAAGAAACAGCTTCTATTTGCATTGTAATACTTCAACACAAAGAGTGTTTTAAGAAATCGAAACAATATCGTTTGTTTTCAATCTAAATATACGAGTAGATGGAACACCACAGTAAATATTCATTATTTATTAAAGAGCCCCATATTTGCATACGTATAGAACTGCTAGGACAGTACTTAGGGATGATGAAACCTATTAATTTTTAGAATCGGCTATACTAGAAACGAAACCGGGCATTTTATTTGTATATATTCGTTGCCCATAATAATAATAATAGACTGACTTCGTCAAAATTCGACAGAATGAGGACATTTTGAACAAGTATCTTGGAAATAAAAGAAACAAGCGTAGCAAATGTTTGTTTTCGTACGTGAAAATGATACTGTCTTGAACAGGTTGCCACAGATCTGGAAAACTTGGTATTATTTGGGAATTCAATGATACCTGGAAATATATAGGATTTTTAGAAAGTATCCGGAAAAATAGCATTGTGGAGTTTAACATTTCTAGTTTTGAAATTTTTTTGTTGTTTTAAAACTGCCTTCAGACTCGAAAAAAAGTTTTTTCCAAACTTTATGAATACCAGATCATTGAGTCTGGTGTTCAAGCTTCAATTTGGTATTTTTTTGTTAGCTATGCGACTATATCGCTGAGATATCAGCGGTTAAATGAAAAGTAACCTTTGGTTATCTCTGACTAATGATCGTACAGTAAAAAGAAGGTTTACTGTGCCATCATTACATAAAGAGGTAAACAGTTAATTTTGTCGAAATCAAAAAAGTTCGTTTGAAACAACATTTTTAAAACAAACAAAACATTTTTGTTCTAGATCAAAATAAGAGTTGGAGTACGATAAGTGGATGTGCTAAATATCCACTGGAAATACACAATTATTATTTTATATAACATATAACAGTGTTGTTAGCCGTTTTAAGTGCGGAAAATTGATTTTTACATTTTTTTTGACGTGATAACGTCTTATAAATTGATGAATCACCAATCTTATAAATTGATAAAACACCGGCTGCATGCACGAAAAAGTGTAACGTTCCTAAATCCTAACGTTCGTAACGCGTAACGTTCCGCCTGACCCTGTGCGTGCTTTTTGCTAATTTCTCGCTCAATTTAAATCAGATCGGTTTGAAACCAGTCTTAAACAAAAGAGGAGAACATTTTACATAGATTTCGTATAACAGAATTTGCCTAAACAGTTTTTTTATACAAATTTATATAGAAAAATAGCTGTATAAATGCAACATGAAAACGGCTGCATTTCTAATGTTTAATTCAATTTTTTGACATTAGTATTTTGTGAAATGCAACGCCTTCTAAGTTAAGTATTGCAATAACTAATTATTATTAGAACATAATACTTTGACAGTTGCAAACGTCACTTTTGACATTTCTTATCATTCCGACACCAAGGATAAGCGGATTGAAACCAAATTTTGGGAGGTTTAGGTTATGTATTACGGAATACGTTATCACGTAAAACTATCGTCCGTAAACCGACTTTACAGACAACCAATTTTTTTTTGCAGTGAAAATGGGAGGCCGTTTGGGTGGAGTTCTTTAAAAAACAATTACGGGGTCGTGTATACAAAATGAGATAGTATATGATTTCTGATTGGTTAGATTCAAAAAATGACTAAAAGACAAAAGGTTTTTTCATATTTTTGAGGAAATTTGTGAATAATGCGCAAAGTGTTTTTTTTTTTTTGAAACGTCGAAATTTAGCGTTTTCTATGGCTTTAAAAAAAGTCAAAATTTGAGCACATAAGTTATTGTACTGGACCCCAAAATAAGTCTATTTTGAAACAGTAAATATATTTCAAAATAGATTTTTTGCATTATCTAGCTAATTTTATCGAATTACAACCAAATTATAGCACGTATAACACATTATGCATAATGTAACCACTATTAATTCTCAGTTAAACGTCTTTATAAATCATGTCGTAGCGACATTTCAGCCAGTCTCTTAAGTGATGTTTGAGATGCCACCGTTGGTTCTGACACTAGATATGTACGGCACTATATAATGCATTATATAATGCCTAGCTAGAAAATAGTACCGAACTTGTACGTATAGCAACACTGATTTGAAGTGAATAAAACTATCGTGCAAACAATTCGATTTTAAACTTCTTAAATCCAAGTGAAGGATGAACTAAATATCTTTCTCGAGGTGGAATCATATTTTGCTGTCGATTACTACCTTATGCTGTTATTAGTTGGGGAAATTCCACAAATTTTAAAGATGTTTTTATTAGACAGGAAAAAATTATCCGTGCCATTGCCGGAGTTAAACCAAGACACTCATGTCGGCTTTTATTCAAAAATTTTAATGTTCTTACTGTTTACAGTGTTTTTATTTTGAACTGTATATTATTTTATAAAAAAAACCAAAGCTATTTCAGTAAAAGAAATCAAATACATAATTATCAAACCAGAAGTAAAGAAAATATAAATTACAAAACAAATAACCTAACAACCACACTTAACTGCCCATATAATACAATAGTAAAAATTTGTAATAAATTACCTTTACATGTGTGGAATTTAAAGGCTGTGAAACTAAAAACAATTATAAAAAAGACTTTCTTATAAAAATATACAGTATGGATGAATATCTTTATATATAAAAATTACGTGTCACATGTTTGTCCGCGATGAACTCCTAAACTACTGAACCGATTTTAAATTTGATTTGCACACCGTGTGCAATTTGACCCAACTTGAAAGATAGGATAGCTTACATTTCAATTTATAGTCGCAATATTATTTTATTGCAAATTATTTGTCTATTCCTTGACAGTCATAATTATCTGTTGACTGGATTGAGTGAATATTCAATAGATGGCGCAACGTTTCATATAAGCTACAATTCAATAGCATAACCACCACGTGTTGCTGAGGTTAAGGTATCGGGCACGACGGCGCAGCCGGAGTGCTCGACATACACACATATACGCCCATGTATATTTTAAAATAAATAAAATAGATAGATAGATAGATAGATGTTCCAATCAAATTGTTTTATTATTTCACTTTATACGTAGCGAAGCACGTACAGGGCCGCTAGTTTTAATATAAAATTTTAGTACTGACGCACTCTACGCTGTTTTTATATAGCACATATATAGAAATAAAGAGACCTATCTATCTATCTATCTATGCAGGGTGTTTTTAGTCGACGTATTTTTAATTAGTAATAGTATAGGTCAAAAGAAGACGATTAGTGTGAAAACATCTTTGTAAAAGTCGTATGATAAGAGAGAAAAATGGTTATCTAAATTCATATTCTGAAATTGAATGCTAATTTATGAGGAAGTGCATCATAAAACATCAACTCGACGGCCTCGAACTGCGCACTGTATACCTGGGTCCTAATCTTTATTACACAAGCATTAACTTTGGTGTTTCAACCTTACAGATATAGTATGCTAGTGCGTATATGGTTGCTATAAGTGAAAGTGTCCGCAGTTAAGAGAGAGAACGCTGCAGAAGCTCCGTATCATTTTCTTTTACGAAACTTTCTTAAAGAAATAAATACAATAATGAACCGTATTTAAGAATATACCGTTATAATAGAGAAAACAACGTTTTAGCACATATCTCTTCTGAGCATGGGTCGATTTTTTCCCAAAATAGCATGGTTCTTCATATTTGCATGTGAAACATTCTTCCAAATTTTTTTTCAATCCGCTCATGCGTTTGACTTGTATCGTACTCACAGACTAACAACCGAAAAGACTTTTTCCAGAAATGTTTTTGGATTCGGGGGACCTCAAAACGAGAAAAAAATATTTAAAGTTTTGAAAAGTGAGTTTTGATCTAAATTAGGACCATTGCTCACTTTTAAATTGTAAAAAATGTTATATGAACTTTTTTTTGCTGGTTTTCTTAATGAATTGTTAAATTTAAAGCAATAAAGCAGTAGGTACTGTACTTATGATACTATGTTTAGACGACTAAGTTTTCAGACGTTTTCGTTGCAGTACCACGTTTATTATCTAGCAAGGCTCATCATGTAGAAACCTTGAAAGGACGTTGCGTACTCGCATATCACTGATGGTAGAGCTACCTTAACGTTGGCAAAAATACGAAACATAAACTAGTCTTCTTTTTCGGAACGTTTTACTATATTATAGAGAACAATAGTAGTATGTAGTTCATGTACATGCTTCTTACAAGCAGCCATATGTAATGTTGAACTCTATTGTACCTCTATAAACTCTGCTTAGAATTTAGAAAGCATAATATGTTTTATCGATTGTAACAGAACTACTTAACCTTAGAATAATGTTACCTTATAGATCAAGAAGCCTGTACGGCTGTACCTATGTCATGATTTTTCAAGTGAAAACTTCTTTAGCGACGTTGTACACTTTTTTTGTAATGGGTAAAAAATGTTAAACTCGCGTCAGATCTGACGTGTCAGGCGTCAGGGTCACGTGACCCTGACGAGTTGTTGAGACGGTCTATCGTACTTGCTTCGGCAGTACATATACTAAAATTCGCTAGATGTCAGTAGCAATATAAGTTACATGCAGTGCAAAAAATTATAAGCTACAAGCTTTAACAAAACCTTAAGAGATGTCGCCATGTACTCAGGTTTCGTAAAACTACAAATTTAAAAAATTACATCCAGTGACTGGCGGCTGCATGTAATTTCATAAATGTGTAGTTTTACGAAACCTGGATGCATAGCGACATCTCTTAATGTTTTGTCAAAGATTATAGCTTATAATTTTTTGCACTGCATGTAACTTATATTGCTACTAGCGAAATTTAGTTTAAGTACATCTAGGTTTTCACTTCCGCCGGCTTTCCCGGAATGCAACCCGTCTTTTTTTTTAATCTCGAAGTAAGGTATGAAATCCATATTACTTATTAAAGTAACTCTGTCTCTCTATCTGATGGAGATAGTCTGAAACCTGGGAATTACATACACTCATTTTTGTTTTCAAAAATCAATCCCTAAGGGGACTAACTGCTTTCTCATAAATTAAGGTTAAAAGTGGGTGTTCCGGTACTTTTAATGCGAAATATTAATGCGTTTACAAGTTTCTTATCTGGATCTAAATATTGTTAGGTCAAGAGAGAGTGTTTTAATATCAGGAATACCAATTATACCAACGGACTTGCCGTTTCAAATTTAAAAGATTACATTTTCTATTAAACACTTTCGGAATAACTATAAACAAAGCCCAGGAGCAAACGCTTAAAGTACCTAGCTGACATTCATTTAGACACCCCGTGGTTATGTAACTGTAAATATATTACCCTAATAATAAAGAGTAAAATATTTCCTCTGTTTCCCATAATTAAATTGTGAAATTAGTCCTTCACTACACTGTTGATGATGTAGGTAATTATACAATATATACATACGCAGACTTTACTACTGTTCTGTGTAGTTGGGACTTCCCCTTCCGTGCGCTGCTGCTGCTGCCATCTGTAAGTGAAGTTGGATTGTTATGTGCAAACTTATAACAAGTTTAGTGTTGGATATAAATTTGTTTTAAATTATGAGCGCAGATAATGGACGTGACACTAGAGTATTCGTTTCTTCCTCACGTATGTGTAATATTCCCCCTTCTTTTGTCATAATTAATACCCGTTCAACTGTTCTTGCGCTTCTTCGTTGTTTTTATGTTACACTGTGTCTACCGTGCGCTGTTTTTGTTTTGAAGCGGTTGCTAATGTCAGTGAAAATAGGTCAGAATTTATATTTGTTTTATTCGCTTTTCATACGAAAGATGATTCTAAACGGGGGATTTATTAAGAAAATGACAATAGTACATTTCACCGGTTTTACCACAAATTGTATATCTAATAAAAAAAATAATTTGAAGCACTGTTTCATAAATGTATTCTCAATTGTTTTATAATTATATACGATAACTAGGCAATACAAGCAAGGATAACCAAATTGTGTCAATGAGTAGCCCATCTGAAAACAAGGTAAAACTTAAAAGCTCCAAAGTGGAATCTTGAAAATTGAGATACGATATTTCGTGAGAAAGCCGACGATTTATGTGACTAATAGTCCAAGCTTCCATGACAGAAAAAGTAACCCCTACGAAAACCTCAAAATTATAAAGTGAAAATGGCTGAAAAACATGTAAGAAACATGTTACGCCCGCCAGACTAGTAAAAATTTGTTAATTGTTATTTTTTATGAATTTTTGAATTTAAAAAAAAACATGATTTTTTTTCAAAACACCTGCTTGAAGTTTATACAATTTGTAGTAAACAATGTACCATTTTTGAAAAAAAATTTCTGGCTGACAATTTTTGCTAATACCTAAATTTGTCAGACTTCATTTGTTATAAATTATTTTTTTTATGAAAATACATTTAATAACACCTTGATTTTTTTTTTAAAATAAAGTTTAAGATCTCTTCTATCTAATACAACTTGTCTGGCTGACAATTTTTGTTAATAAATTTGTCAGACTTCATTTGTTATAAAAAATTTTTTTATGAAGTCTGTCATAGTAAAAACATTTTTTCGCAGACAGACCAATTTTTATGCAGAAAATAGATGTCAAACCTTCTTTCAGAAAAAAATAAGGTGGTGTTTTGACACGGCCCTTGTAAAAGCTGATTTGTTTATGAAAAAAAGCTGTCACGGCGCTTAAAAATTGAATCTGACATGATAAAAAACAATATTTTGATGAAAAATGTATTAAGTATATAAAAGGGATCTACCGTATTAATTTAGAATAAAAAAAAAATTTTTTTCTAGTTAGCAACGATTACCTATACCACATTTTTTAATGAAAAAATTAAAAAACTAACAAAAAATTTTTACTAGTCTGGTGGGCGTAACATGTTTCTTACATGTTTTTCAGCCATTTTCACTTTATAATTTTGAGGTGTTCGTAGGGGTAACTTTTTCTGTCATGGGAGCTTGGACTATAATGGCCATATTCAATCGAACACTAGATAGAAATTACTAATCTTGGAACAATTTTATTCGTTACAATAAAATTTACTTTCAATTCACTAACCAAATTATCAGGTAAAATAGTTGAAGAATAAATATACTATACTCCTCGGTATTTTTGTTGAAAATTGTGACGTTTACCCAATAATCCGACCGATGGCGTTAGTGTCAACGTCTAAAAAAGTTTCATTAAAATAGTAATGTTTCATCCTAATCCAATTGCACACAAAACTTCCACTAACTTTATTGTTTTATAACTATACACTTCACAAAAGGTTAATAAACAACACATAAATAAATTTACAAGAGCAACTGCAGATATACTCCACGTTTCTAGGTTAGGTATTATGATCTATGTGTCGGCCATTATTATTTTCTCAGGCGAATAAATATTTATACCCGAGAATTTGGACAGAATAGATTTATACCTGCAGTGAACATAATTATTCAAATCTTTGATTAACGTCTGAATAGAACTCTTCAAATAAATAAATTTGTCGACCAATTATAATTGATTTGTTATTTTTTTTTTATTTTTTGACAATATATTGGTCTGAGAAAAATTGGTCGACAATTTTATTTATTTGAATGAACATAATTATGCTTGGTGATTTTAATTATCGCTATTTATTCGGAGGAATGAAACGATTGAACAGAAGAAATATCTACTTACGTTCGGTGAATACGGCCATAAATGGCAGAACCGCTAATTACCAATTCTTATGGTTGAGAATGATTTTTAATCCTGTTTTTTAATGAAAAGAGATAGCATTGCCGAACAAATGTCTCGAAGCATTGTTGTAACGGACGTCAACCGGCAATGTACGCTTAAAATTTAAATAAACTCGAAATTGGGATCTGCATCTATTTGTATTTCTTGCAACAAAAATGTTTTTTGGAGTTGAACTTCTCAAAATTTGAGGTTGAGCTGTGATTAATCTGTACAGCTGATAAAATAAATTCTAAAGTTCTTACTTAATTAAATGTTTTTTGTGCTTTCTCATGTGTTCACAATTTCGGAAGTTAGTTTTTCAACCGACATAATATGTTTCATTAGTATTTTATTGCAGTAGATGTCTGACAGTGAACTATTTTACAATTAAACTATTTTAATTACATTAACTAATGGACAAACCAAAACTAGCAATGCATTCTTGTGTTACCTACCTCGAGTGTGGAACACGAATTATAATTGGAAAATATACGAGACTTGTTCAGGGTGTTAAATCAACAATAAAAACTACAAACCAAAAGATATTTATTGCAATATTATATATATTATACAAATCTTTGTTTAACGTTTGAATAGAACTCTTCAAATAAATAAAATTATCGATCAATTTGATGATTTTATTTATTTGAATATTATATATTATTATATTTAATACGAGCTCGATGTATTAATGCACTTTGATTTTTACATGTTTTTATTTAGCTTTACTTGCCGATAAGTTGTAACGCATTTTTGATCAACTTTTACTTGTTCAAATTAATTTATAATAATTTATTAACCTTAGGAAAATCGTGCAAATTGCAGGGGTTTATTTTCACTAAATAAATATGTGTATCCTTTGACTATAATAATGAAATTTGAAGAAATAGTAAACAATAACATGTGGTGGAAGTCCCGGTGCTGGTGGTGGAAGAACGTGACTACGGTATTTTGTTTCTTTTTTTGCCGTCGTGGCTTCAGATGTATCTAGATGAGAAATTATACTTTCTCTTACTAAAGACAAAAAGTTAGAAACTAAAATAGCATAAAATTATTTATTGCACGAGCCCCTATAAATAAGCTGCTATTCATGCCATGTACAGTAGTTGTAAGATGGCCTTTTTTTTACTTGTGCGGAAAATAAAACAAAAGTAATTGAATTTTACCGATCCAGTAGTAATATTTCTGTCAGTTGCTATTGAAATTCATATGATCAACAGGGACAAGCACAGTGGGCGTAAACAGTCGACATATAATTCCAATATGGCCGAAATGAACTGTCAGAAATATTACAAATGTACAATTATTATAATGTGAAAATCAGCTATTTTATAGGAGACGCCTGTATGTATCTCTATTCTAATGATTTTATGATTTGTGTGACTGTTAAACTCGCTAATCGTTCGTTTTAACTAGATTTTCTAAAGTTAAAACTAAAGCCTAAAGAACGTATTTTTACTATTATCCAGAGTTATATAAAAACATTCATACTGAATTCTTTTAGGTTATACGTTCGTAGGTATATAACATATGAACATTAGTTTTGTATAAAATTGTCGAGTATTTGTATGCATTAAAAAAAAGTGCTGAATCGCAGTCGGAATTCTCGAATAAGCGGTGCTTATACTATAAAAAATCTTTCATTTTTACGCATTCGTAAAAAGAAACGTAATTTATTACATATGCTGAATAAAACGCATAAAAATTCATCAATGTATGTATATATTAGAAAATCAGAGCGACTATAAACATCGCCCTATAAAAAATCTCTTTCCTGGGTGACATACATAAGAAATATACATTCTATACGTACAGTTATATCTCCCGATGTATACGCAAAAGAAATTTAAGGGTATTCCCGTCAAAAAGACGGAGTGGGCAATACCGTAAACGCAAATATGCACATCTATAGTGTCAGGGATGGGTCAACTTTTAGGTAGGTAACACGCGTAATGTTTTAGTTTGTTATTGGACAGGTATTTGATAGGACGCCTCGCTGTAAAAATTATTTCTTCGTCGACCTGCTTTATATATTCAAGTATATTGGGCTGATAAAAATAATCGAAAAAGGAATTTTCTCGAACGTGCCGGCCATATAAAAATAGGAAAAAATTCTTCTGAAACGAAACCTTCAAGTAAGATGAATTTTACTGCTTTCTGATTACAAACTTCCAATTAAAAGAGTAATCCACGTGAAATAAAAGGTGTAAATAGAGATATTATATCAATTACAGTGTTCATGAAACATATTATTGAAACATTACTTTATTGCAACACGTAAGTTACTAAGCTAAAAATAGTCATCTATCATAATGTATTTTCAATTTGAAGTTAACTTTATTATTTTTTTTTATCAAAATTCTTAATGTTTATTAATAATAATAACTATTCAATTATTAAAATAAGTTTTCAATATTAAGACTAAGTATAATATCTAGGTACTTACTACTTGGTAAAATATTAAAACGACGTGGTACTATTACAGTCTTTTAAGTACTATACAGAGTAACTTTTGATTTTTTTTAAAACTTCGCAGGTTCCATAATGAGCCATTTATTAATTTATTTAACGTTTTTTATTATAATAAAAAAAAATCATGATTAACAGTACCGACTGATTCAAAGTACGATCCAAAATCATGTTTACCGGATTTTAGTTGTAAGTTTCGCCGCCAGATTGAGTAGTCCATATCGCGGGCTCCAATATATATACTAATTATATATATATAAAAAAAAGTATGAGCCTCACCCACCTACGCTTACGAGGGAAATGTAACTTCTTTAGAGTCGATTCACTAATGCGTTATCAATCATTTCGTCTTTAATATTACGTTACCAAAGTTTCTCTTTATTTCTTCGCCCTTGAGTCGTATACCCTTTAACGTTACAGAAAATTTAAAACAGATATGTTTCTAAAGAAGTTTCACATCAATAAAATAAACATGACCTTGATACACTTTAGGTCTATTATTCACTGCACATTGAGAATTGACTTGAAATCCTTATGTTGTTATTTAGAAGTTCAGATGTTTAGTGTTCCAAAATTAAAGAAGTTCTTTGAACGTCATAACTTCCAGAAACAGCATCTAAATTGATCAAACCGTTTTCGAGATAAATTAATGGCGACATTCGAGTGCACAAACAAACAATCTGTTACCCTAAACGCATAATATACATTCTTCGTTCCGTCGTGGGTAGAAAGGAGATACATTAGTTCAGGTGTACTTCAGAGTATTTTTATAATCATCCTCAATTTGAAAAAAGAGACACATTCGATAAAAAAAATATGTATAGGGTACTATGGAAACTTCACAATAGTGCTCGACATCTACATATCGTCGTTGGTTCTGTAATAGCTCTTATGTGCATAATTGGCAGATTTTACGTGTCTTAAATGAAAAGATTCAGGAAACGGAGCTCTATACATTAGTAACACCTCCAAATTAATTTTACAGTAACCAACAAGGGGAAGTAACTCTTATGTGAAAAGCTGTATCAAATAATTCCTCCCATGTGCCAATAAATCCGAATTTAACGTTAAATATTTTTTAAGAAAATACTTCGTCTTAATTAAACACGTATAGTGAAGATAAATATGAATTAGTAATATACCTCTGAAATTGCTAGTTCTTACCATCCATTGCTGAAAAAACCACTTTTTGGCCTTTCCTGCAAATTTACTTTTTGCACATTAGAGGTATTACAGAACCAACGACGATATATTAAAATAAACATGCTAGCGAAACATTATGCAATTAATGAACTCATCTGTACGAAATAATTATACAATGATTGCTGCCTATATTTTTTTATTTCTTTGTATGTATGCGTGCTGACAAGTAAATAACAGAGCGAAAATATACCTACGTATCTATTTTATTGTTGTAATAATATTCGAAAACACAATATTATGCCGGGCTTATTTTTGCAGTTCACTGGCTCCGACATAATAAGAGGAATGTACATATTTGTGCTAATAAAAGTAAATAGTAATAACCAAATATTTTCATTCCACATTAATATTTGCACAGCTGTATTATTATTATGCTCTAACCTATACCTGTTCGCAAATATTGTAACATTTTCTCAGTTTGTGTCAGTGTTTTTTCCTATAGTCTGTTGTTGGCTCGATTCAGGCGTTTGTGGAGCAATAACATAAGTGAAAGCCAATATCACCAATTGTGTCCGACCGAACGTCAGCTTTTAGCAGAGGCCATATTTTGTGCTAAACACCGAGGAAAAATACTTATTATTATAAGCTAAACGCAATTGCGTTGAGATTTATAAGTCGTTGTCATTTCTCGATTTTGCCATTCCAACACTATAAATGGGGAATGGTACTAAACAAAATTTACGAAATTCACTCTTCTAAATTTTACAATATCTTTTTGTTTTGAGGTCATCCGAATAAAAAAAAATTTTTTTTCTTATAAAATCTGTGCGTTTGAGTATACACGATACAGGTCAAACGGATGAGCGGTTGAAACCAAACTTTAGGAGAATGTCTGATATACACACATGAAAAACCCTATTGTTTTGGCGGGAAATTCCGCATGCGTAAAAGAGATATATGCTATAACGTTGTTTTTTTATATAATGGTATACTTTTCATAACGGTTTATTATTCTATTTATTTTTTCAAAACATTTTTTTAAAAACTTTTAGTTTAGAAATTATTTTTAAAATAAAAAAAAAACTGTTCTTTTGTTCTGTAGATTTGTCAGAAAGAAATTAGTCTTAATTTTTACACGACTTAGAACATGCACTTAGGTAGTCATGCCAACGAATCGCAAATATCGTATTTAATACTAGCTATTATCCGCGAAATTTTGCTTTCCTCAAAAGTCAATTGTTTTTGAAGTTGGGATTGTTCCCGTCGCCCAATTGGTTGGAACTTTTATGTTTATATTAATATTGCTTGCAGCGTTAGTTATCTAGATTATTTAGTAAATTCAATATTCGGTTTCGATAAAACCTTCGACCTGATATTGGCCGAAGACTGTAAAGCAGCATTGGTGCTTATTTTGTATGCAACTGGGTTATTGATGTTGGATTTGAGACGGGAATAAGTTTCAAATTGATAAACAAACAAATACCGCTTTTTGCGCATCTCCTTACGTAAGTTAAATCTTTGCCGCATCCTTGCCGACGGGATATGGAAAGGGCCTACTTCCGGATGTTGCGCGAATGTGTCTAGATACTCACACATACACACAAACACACGCACAGATATATATGCAGCGGAATCTTAAAATGTCGTCGGGTTATTTCACCAGTCATCTAGCATATCGTTTTATTGCTGTCATTCAATTTTCTATATCATTTCCTTGGTAATTCGAGAGGAGCCTTGGTCTCAGCTGTACTGTAGATTTTCTATGAAGATGCTAACAGCTTTCCTTTTGTCGTGTCCACACAATTGGAAAAATAAAGATGTATCGTGTCTCACTTTCAACTTTTACTGTTTTTCAGAGTTTATTTAAAACATTGTACGTTATAGTATGAATTCCGTTAGTCTCGTCGTTTGCGTTTATCTCGAATTATTATCAGTCAACATGAACTCACATTAGAATAGAAACATTTATTTTTCAATATAACAATATCCCCCTGTGGATTGGAAAAAAATATTGTGTTATAATAAGTGGTAATGCGCGTCTTGATCCCCCGAAAAAATTTCTTGACTAAATATCCTAGAGGCAAAATATCCCCCGACACAAGAACAATTACGGAGACGTGTCGATGCGATGGCATTTTTTTGCGCAGTAAAGGGGGAGGACGTTTGGGGCAAGTTCTTTAAAAAACAATTACGGAGTCGTGTATACAAAGTGAGATAGTAATACAGTAATTCTACACCAGTTTGACTGATATTTTGTCGGGGGATGAAAATAAGAAATTAAAATTTATGAATCAATACATAAATAGCTTTAGTTTGCTATATTATGGAACAGTTAATGTTGAAGGTATAAATGCAAATACATATATTTGTTCGAAACTCAACTGCTTTCATTAGGTATGAAAATAAGATTATTGTTATCAGGTCACTTTTTAACACTTTCGACAACTGTTTCGCTGGCTTTTATTTACAGCTGTTCGACCGATTAACTTAAGTCTAATTATGAGCTTCTCCTGTGTGTTGAAAGTTGAAACTGATAGTGATATTATGATATAATAAACAATAAGTATTTCACCTTGCAGAACGCATTGTCAGAAACAATGACGTTAAATTGTGACCACACATATTTCTCCATAAGACAAACATAGTACAATTGCACATACCGCTAAACTAGCGGTATGTGCTTTATTATCGCTTTGTGCATCAGAGCTGACTTTCGTTCAGATAAGAAGTTATATCTAAGTTAATATCACACGAAATCCATTCAAATTGAAACTTTTTGAAAAGAGGAGATTTTAATCTATAAAACAGAACCATTTTTAAATCAATTCGAGTTCATAAATACTATTAAAATTGTAATTGAAAATCACAAACAGCAGTTGTCGGTTGGTCTGTACGTATGTACGTACGTACGTATGTACGTACGTATGTACGTACGTATGTACGTACGTCACGACTCTACAGATCGCAATTTTGGTCGGATCCCCTTGGGTTATATTTTCTTCACTTTGTTTACTATCAGACCAGAACCCTATTTAAATTCACTAAAATGTGTTCAGTAGTTTAATTTTTATAAACAGTTTTATTTCTTATTATTTTTGACAGCTAATACTTTAAAAACAATATAAATATAGTGTAAATATAGTGTAATCCATAAAACAAGTGCTACACTTGTATACCGTGATAACACCAATAAACGTATTAGGCCGCCGTGGCGTAATGGTTATGCCGTTAGATCCGCAAGGGCAAGGTCCTGGGTTCGATTCCTTACGAAATCATTGACTTTTTTCTTTTTTTTTTCTTTTTATTTTGTTTTATTTTATTCCACTTGATATTAATTATATATTATATTATTATGTATAGTTCTTAATTTTTTTTTGACAGCTAATTAAAATAAAAAAACAAAAAAGATAATAAATATACTCAATTAATGTAGTATGATACGTAAAATAACTGCTACACTTCTATACCATAATAACAAAGGCGTTGTACGGCATCGGTGTGGCCGAACGGTTAAAGCGTAAGTCCTGTAATCCCAAGGTGCCGGGTTCGATTCCCGCTGACATAAGAATTTTATTTTTTTATATTCCATTTTATTCCACTTAATTCCACTTAATATTTATATATTATATATAATATATTTCTCATATATTTTTTTTATTATTATTTTTTTTTTCATTTTATTTTTTTCATTTTATTTTTTTCATTTTAATTTTTTAATCTATTGCACATACCGCTAGTGTAGCGGTGGAATATTCTTGAAAAATAGTGTTTTGGGATATTGTGTCTATAAAATGCGTTCTTCGATAAACTAGAAAGTCAATAAACTAGGACAAGAAACTCAAAAAATCGGGATTTTTGAGAGCAAAACCCGTGCATAATTGCTAAAAAAAATTTCTTATTTTACTAATGTTTCTCGTATATTTTTATTTTTTTTTAATTTGTTTTAATCTATTTTCTCAATTTTTTTCATTATAATATAATGTACAGTGGAAAACTTGCGGGATGTGCACTTTTGGTTTTGCCAACTATTTTTAATTAATCCTACTCGAAAAATAATTGATTGATACGGTATTTTTTTAAACTGCATAATGTATTTAATATATTTTTTTTTGCACAATTTCCACTTTGAAACAACATTTTTCTTCACATATTGACCAAAATTTAATCTAATATTCCACATGACAGGTAGTTTCACAACGACATTAGACTGTTACTGCGAATGTATAGAAACTGTAATAATACTATCACAATTTAAGGTCATTGCCAAATCAAATTTTTTGACAGTGTTTTCTACGACTCAACATAGATTTGTTCATATTTTGCCTATACTGAGCTCCACAAACGAGAGTGGAGGAGATATTTTATATTTGTGGAAATTCTCGTAGTTTGTTCACCTTGGATACAAAAGGAAAGAGACTACTGTAGTACTGGCGACGCCGAACTTTATGACACTGCGCGAGAATAGAAAAAGAGACGGCACTATACACTACACATAGGTCGTTTCTGTTAAATTAACTACATTCAATTACATTATGTACGTATTATTTAGTAAATGAACTCCAATTTATTTAATTGTCCATCTTTGAATAATTCGTTTAACTTTTGACGCACTCTAGATAAATGTTGATGATTGCGGTTTCTCTCAACAACACCAAACAAACATCGAGATCTCTCACGAATATGAATGGCTAATAACTAATGACTGTTAAACTAATATAATATAGCTGTATAGTTTATCCTTAATTTTACCATTCCAACCCACGAGTGTGGAATGGTACTTATAGTTTAGGTAAAAATACAGTTTTTTCGTTTTGAGATTCCTGAATCCAAAAAACATATTTAGAAAAAATCTGTGCGACTGTTTGCCTGTTAGTCTGTGAACACGATACAGGTTGAACGGATTGAAACTAAATTTTGGGAGGATGTTTGGTATGCAAATACGAAGAGCCTTATTGTTTTTGGGGAAAATTGGCGCAGGCGCAGAAGATATATATGCTATAATAGTGTTTTTGTGTATATAGCATACTTTGCATTACGGCTTATTATTCTATTTATTTTTTCAAGAAAGTTTCGATAGAATTTTTTTTTAATTTTATGGTTTCGAGAATATTTTGAAAATAAAAAAAATCAGCTGTTATATTGTTTTGTAGAATAGGTAACCATGGCAACGAATAGCAAATATCATCTTGAATTACCCGCGTCACCTCACGCAATATCAGAAATTTTATTTTATTTATTATACTATATCAAATAACAATATTTTTAAAGTTGGATTGGTCCCGTCGCCCAATCGGCTGGAATTTTTTCTTGTGTTATTTCTTCGGTCGTACTACCACACAAAATGATATTCAAACCCATAGGTACATGAGATTCAAAATTTGCGAGAAGAAAAATTAATATGAGAATTTTTTGTAGAATGTGTTCCGAAAATACAGACGTATTTGTAATAGATAGTGATCTGACTGGCATCAAAATAGGTCTGGAGTTTTAACTCCTGAGATGAACAAAAATATCGTCAACAAATGCTAGAACCTAAGAAGTTTCATTTCTAGCTCGTGAGAGTCTCACGAATATTTTTTTTATAAAGTGAATTAAAAAGTCATTTATATAATGATTTCAAGAATGTATGTATTACGTTCGTATGTATATTATTTCTATGCACATAATAACCTGTTTCGTAATGATGCTACTTTACAAATTCACCGTATATATTGTGGATAAAAGTAGATTAGGAAAATTCCGCCGTGCAGTATCTATATTTATCCTATTTTCAATAGAATAAATGCATTTATTAGTAAATAATAACTGAGCTAGTAGCGTAGAAATATAGAACACTAGAGTCTAGTGTTCTATATTCCTACGCTACTAGCTCAGTCTAGTGACTAGACTTGAGAAAATGGTTCGAATGGTACTAGATTTTACCCGCGACTTTGTCCACGTGGAATCACTGTGCACAATAGGTCATACGCATAAGATTCCAATCTGGTTTAAATTTTTATTTCGAAATATATTTTAGTTCCTGATCATTTCGTAATGGCTATTTTATTAATTTAATCACGTCGTCATAAGGTGGACGAACGAAAAAATTAGAGATGATAGTTAAGACCATAATTAAGAAAGATCGCTAAGGTTGCCTGCGAAAATCCTGCCGAAACAATGTTTTTTTAATTTGTTTATCAGTTAATAGACCAGTGAAGTTAGCTTTTGACAAGGACAAAATTAATAACAGAAAACGAATGATGAGGAAGGGAAGAAACTGCCGTCAGAAATACAGAAACCAAAAATTCAAATGCGTAAAAGGCCGGAGGGCTGTGGGGGGTGCACTTTAGGGGTCAAACGCGGTTTTTCGTTATTTCCGGCGAAAGTTGACCTCCAATCGAAAAATGTTGTATGGCAATGTTGTAGGTATTAAAAGGATCTACAACTTTTATGAATATAACTTTTTCACATAACTTTAAGGATTCAAAGGAATATTGAAAAAACCGTGTTTTTCGTTTTTAATTTTTTTTCTCCTGCAAATTACAGCTTATTTAGGACATAGAAAGGTAAGTCTCCTGAAAATTTCATGAAAAAAAAAATCATTTAGAACATTGATAATTTGACATCAAGGTTGACATGCATCGTATATCATGACGTCACAAAGCCTGTCAACATGGACGATTGTTTAAAATGAAAATTAATGTTTTTTTTTCTTATGATACTACATTTTTAAATGATTGTTAAATTTTTCCGTATTATGGTCGACTAAATAATCTATTAAAAATATAAAAAAATTTCATGCATATGACCTATTGATATAATTGGTTAAAAATTCATAAATTCAAGCAAGACTCTAAATTAAGACGGCCCAATTTTGCAAAAACATAAAGATTTTGTGGATTCGATACACGTGGGTCAAATTTAACTTACAGTAAGATTTGATTTCGTACAGATAGACAAACACCGGGACAGGCGAAAGTAAATAAAAGTAAAAAAAAGAATTACAATATTATTATTACAGCTGTATTTGTGAGTGTTATAAGTAGGTATTACATCCAGAATGACACAAGTGTGTCAAATATATACAGTTTTATTTTCTCACCTGATACCGAAGTCATGTTTATAATTTATCATTCATTTCCGCTACATATAAGAAACAGTGGCATGTCTGCTCAATTATGAAACGATCGACACAAGTCGAAAATTATTTTGTCAATATTTACTTTATCGATGTCGACAACAGTAAACATGACGTAAGTAAACAGTTGACGGGGAAGACAGAAGAACAGCGACCTATGTTTGTGCAACACATGTATACAGTGTGTTCAAAGCTAAATAAGATACGAATTTCCATATAAAAAAAACATTTTGGTTGAGAAAATCAAAAATGCACTTAGAAACTGCAGGAAAAATTTTAAAATTAACTAGTTATAAATCGTTATGAAAGTTGTGCCTTAGTAATTGATAAAACAAGCACAATTTTAGCACAAATTGTTTCTGAGCATGCGCCGATTATTCCCGAAAACAATCGAATATTTCCTAATTACATGCAAAACATTTTGGCTTCGATCCAATAGTTGAAACAGACTTTTTGCAAAAACACGTTTTTGTCACTCCGTCGATCTCAACCATAGAGATATAAGTACTAGAGTACGCTAGCGGGTATGCTTGCCATAAGTGAAAGTGTCTGCAGTTCAGAGAGAGAGAACGCTGCAATCGTTCCGTATCATTCTCTCTCTCTCTTTCTCATGAGCGTTCGTTGACAGATAGTTAACTGAAGAGGGGAGGGCGGGAAATACGATACCCTTATGTAATTAGCCATGTGCTGTTTATATCTTTAGTTACCATAGTGATACGGAATTGCAAGCAGCCTTCTCTCTCACTTTCAAGGCTCACTCGCGGACTCTAGTTACTTATATCTCTATGATCTCAACTAGGACTGCATTTTTACACAAATTAATACGTGATTCCCCACTCAAGAAGGCGAAATGATAAAATATTTCTGTTGATTAGCAGCTATTCTTATTATAATTATATTTTAATTTCGACTTTTGACGTACATACTTGAAATTTTGTCATTTGATTTCTTTAAAAGCATAAATATGATACCTTTTATACACTCTTTACTTATTAACAATATAGATGCATAGATAGATAGACGGTTAGACAAATATTTATTTTACTCATTAAAATTATGAATGAATATGTTACGAATTCGTTTTTGAAGTAAAACTTCTTTAGGCACGCTTGACTTGGGGAGTAAGCTGGTGAATGCGTGATGAGATTTACGGAAGTGTGATCGGGCGAGGCGAACTGGAGTTGAGAGGGAGATATAAGTTAGTGAAGATAGAAAGAGTACAACAAATACTTCACTGGCTAGTGGAGCCATCAGGTGGCCGATACAAATACCTCACTGGCTGGTGGCGCCATCAGGTGGCCGAAAATATAAGCAGTACTAACAATAGAATGACACGTACTTTACTTGCCAGTGGCGCTATCGGGTGACAGAAAAAAGTTCAATGTATTACTTTTGTTTTCATTATCATTATGTTTATATTTCTTTGTTTTTACATTAGACTGTTCATTTCCTTCTTGAACAATTTTATAAATTAATAATTTGTTCAACACATTACATTTTCTACGCTTCAAGTGAATAAAATTGTAAATTCATATTAAAGTTCATATTTTGTGAATTTTCGGGTGAATAACAAATTATGGCAGGAAGAAGTTTTACTTCAGTCGTGTGGTCTAAGGCACACTCGTTTTTTTTTTTTGAAATTTATCCCAGGACACACTATACAATATTATGTTTGTACCTACGTGTGTGTCATTTATCTCAAATGAAACTTCGCGCACAGAAATCCATAAATTCATCATCAATCATTTTCACATCTACTGC
Source organism: Xanthostigma xanthostigma (assembly GCA_963575645.1). NCBI lineage: Eukaryota > Metazoa > Arthropoda > Insecta > Raphidioptera > Raphidiidae > Xanthostigma > Xanthostigma xanthostigma. Next base: position 25,138,493 of record OY754468.1, read on the forward strand.
CTGCTAAATTTTAACTTTCCAGATACTAGTTTGTAACTAAATGCAGTCACAAATAGTTGAAATATTATAATGTGAGCATATTTAATGTACTCTTGATATCATTTTTATTTTAACTGTAACTTTATGTGAATTAAAGATATTAACATGTTCACATTTTTCAGTAAAATCGTCGACATTTCAATACGGCGGGTCTGTACTTCCACCACATTGACCCGCACTCCCACCATATTGCATAATTGTATCATTGAAGCAAGTTTTCTCAAGTAAATGTTTAGAAGTTAGATTTTGTTATTAAATTTGTTTTTTCTATTGGTTTTGTACAAAAATGATAAAAAATGGAGCATTTATGCTGTGAGACTCCGTTGTTCGTCCGTCTGTTTATTTAGTCAGAAACAAAATTAAATTGCTAGCCGTAGGAAAACGAAACTTTTTATGTGTTTTGAAGATCTTTCAGAGACATTTTAACCAAATAGAAAAAAAAATAGCTAATGATGTGAAAATTAAAAAAAAAATATATAATATATATATATAAACAGCATGGGAATATCATTGAATAGAACTCGGAGATATTAGAAAATAAAAAACATTTTCTTATTTGTTTTTTTTTTTAAATGTACCAAAAAGATATTTCCAAAAGTAAAATTTAAAAAAAAATCAAGAATAATAGGTTAATTAAGGTTACAGCAAAACTATGACCAGAATAAAATTTTCATTAGTTTTTTATGTTTAGCGCCAACTAGCTAATAGGTCATATGCATAAAACTCCAAATTGGTTAAAATTTTTATTTCGAAATATATTTTAGTTCTTGATCATAACGTAATGGTTATTTTATTAATCTAGTCACTGAAAAAAATACAAATAATAAAAAAGAAATGTAGAAAATAAGCGCTATTTTCAAATTTTCAAAACGCATCGTGACGTCAGAGTATATATCTGTTACCGGATAAGTCCGTTATGAAGTCATACCTAGGTTTGCCTAGGCAAAGTCCGCATTGTCGGGCCACTTAAGGCAAAGTTCGAAATTATTCGATATTTCGGACATTGCCTACACTGTGGTACGACAATCTTAGGTTTGCTAGATGTGTAGCAGGCAAACTACGAAATAAGTTGATATTCCGATTCCAGGCGACGTCACTGAATTCTCATTCTGCATTGATTTTTGTGTTTAGTTGGGTTAAGCGGCCGTTGTGTTCAGTTGGGTTTAATCTTTATTGGATTTGTGACCAACAAACAATATGCAAGTAGATATGAGTGGCGTGGGTGAAATGAAGGCGAGATTTTTGGAGAAATTAGAGAGTATGCAGAAACCAATAAATTCTTTTTACATTCCATCGATAGAGAAGTACGAGGCATTAATTAAAGAAGTTGAAGAAGCCAAGCAGGTTGCCAAAAAAACAACTCTTCAATACCGGCGTCTCAAACGTTACGATGTGTTACTTGTTGGGGGCATTAAAAAGTTAATTTTTCCATTGTCTGCGCAAGTCACTGAAGTGAAATACATTGTCCCCAATGAAGAATTGTTTGAGGTGCTAGATAATGGTCACAAGGAATGTGGTCATGCTGGAAGAGATATTATGATTAAAGCACTAAGCAACAAATTCAAATCTTTGATTAACGTCTGATTAGAACTCTTCAATAAATAAAATTATCGACCAATTTTTCAGACAATATATTAACAAAAACGTTAATGTATTATTATTATTTTTTGTTAATATATTGTCTGAAAAATTGGTCGATAATTTTATTTATTGTACTAAGCAACAAATTAATTATTAATACAAATTAGTGTTTTTTTTTCTATCGCAAACTGTGCTTCTTACTCGTACATAGGTATAATATTGACAGTAGGTAGGATAGTAATGCGGTAGGTTATTTCGGAGTTTGCCTGCTACATATTTGGTAAACCTAAGATTGTCTTACAACAGTGCAGGCAATGTCGGAAATATCAACTAATTTCCGACTTAGCCTAAAGTGGCCCGGCAATGCGGACTTTGCCTAGACAAACCTAGGTATGACTGCGTAACGGGCTTTGCCGGTAACATATCAACAACAGTTTTCATGACGACTGTGTCGTCTCACAGTAAGATTATGTCAGTATTTAGAGAAAACAACAAATAAACTTCATTTAGAACATTGACAATTTGACATCAAGGTTGGCATGCATCGTATATCATGACGTCACATAAGCCCGCGAACATGGCCGATTGTTTAAACTGTCTATTTTTGAATGTGGAATTTAATATTTTTTTTCTTATGATAATATTACATTTTTAAATGATTATCAATTTTTTTCCGTATTATGGTTGACTAAATAATCTATTAAAAATATAAAAAAAATCATGCATATGACCTATTCCTACCATGGAATTGGCATAAGCAAGTTGGATATGAAACGCTTAAATATTCAATTATAGATAGTAGTTATGTTATGCGATAGGAACTATAAGTATAAATAAATAAAAATTGTTATTTTGATACGTTCTGCATTATTCATTTGCATATTAAGTGACTATAAACTATAGCGAATGGTGTATGAAAGCCTTGGCGCATGACGAATGGAGTTTGATAGTTTTATTGTAATTAATATGACGATAATAATTTAACGATAATAATTAATATACCCTACTTCTAAAAACTGTAATAGATATGTTTATTTTTGAATATAAAAAACTTTAAAGGAGCCTAAATATGAATATAAATATTTCTTTAATAAATATGTTTTTAATCCCGTTTCAGAAACACTGACTAAAGATGGTAAAATGTTTTTATTTTAACGTTACTTTGTATAAAATCACACATAATATGATACATAGGATGTTGATTTAATATAATAACTAAAAATAAATTATAAAACCTGATAATTGTTAAAATATAATGTTGCACATCTATTATAGCTGACATTAAAATACCATTAAAATGATTTGTAAGCGATTTTAATTTGAAATGCCGTCATTTCATTAAATTTTTAACATGACATTAATTTTATAGTTGTTTATTATTTCAAATGTTGTGTAATTTTATTTAATTGACAAAGCATTTGTATTTATAACAAGTGATTTATAATATATATTTTATGAGTCCGGATTCTTCTTTTTTAATGTTAAACATTTAAAATATTTTTTTTTTAAATATTCGACCGATTTATTTGAGCAATTATTTTTACCATTATAATATGTTCTACATAATTTATAATTTTAAAACAATAGACTCTATTTGTAAAAACTGAAAAAATTAGGGTTGCCAACTTGGGGGTTTTCCCCCTAAATTTAGAGGGATGAAATGTAGAATGGGTTTTTTTATGGTTCTAAAATTTTTAGGGGTAATTTTAGATGAATTACAAAACCGAGTCATTGTTAAATATCTGTTTGTTAAGTAGTAGCCTAAGGCCTAATAATATAGCAATATATTAACATCATGTGGCGCTCGGTCTCATTCAATAGCAGAATACCGTCGTCAAAGGGCAAACTTTGTTGAAAATGAGTTAACAATGAATTCCGATTATTGTAACTGTAGAACAATCTTTTTTTATCTTCAACAAAGTTTTCCGCTTTGACGACGGTATTTACTATTCTGTTATAGGAGACCGAGCGCGGTCTATCGTAATACGATACATTTTTTTAAAGTTAAAAAATGATTTTTTAGAGGACTTTTAGGGATATTACAACTTGCGGTGGGTTAGAAAGATTTTTAGGAGTTGGAAACCCTGGAAAATATATGATCACAATGTAATAGAACAAGAGCCCGCGGCAGCCAGACCTTCGTATTTTTATAAAAGCTGAAAGTTTTTCTATGGATGCTCTAAATTACTAAAATTAAAATTTTGTCGAAATTATGAGAGTAATCGAATTTTATCAAGAGTACCTTTTTTGTAGTAAATGAGTCTCGTGATCCAGATTTCATACTCAAACTGATTTTTTTCCATTGGCGTAGAAGTTTTAGATGTTTAATTATCGAAAAAATCAAGTTCTACGCCCATGGAATGATATTCATCATTATTATGATATTGGTTTTATTGCCCAATAAAGCTGTGCCAACGTACCAAATTTGAGTAAGATCTCATGAGCCGTTTCAAAGTTATAAAGCAAAAACGATTTGAAAATTGTACACTTTTAATGCGTCTGGCAGGATGATAAAACCCTCGAAACTGTCTGGCTACTAATGAAGCATTATTTAATAGTTCTCCAAAAAAATATATATAAAATTCAGCTTTTATAAAATAACGTAAATATAATTACAAATTATAATAGTTTAAGGGTGTCTGGCAGGGGGTTGGAACCATACTAAGTGTCTGGCAATGAGCGACGCGAGTTTTAATATTGTTACGAGTGAAATATAAAAAAATTGAGTTTTATACAATGACGAATTTGAGATGGAATTTTATACACCTTTGCTACCTGTTACCTGCCAAAGCCACCACTACTCAGGTTTCATGGGTGGGGATCATTCTTACCTGTATTGGAGACATCCATAGAAAAACTTTCAGCTTTTATAAAAATACGAAGGTCTGGCTGCCGCGGGCTCTTGGCCTATAATGTTCTAGTCAACTCGTCTATATTAATGTCAAATTAATATAAAACATTTGAACATATGTTCATTAGAATCAAGACAAATATAAAATAGATCAGTTTTAGTTTAATAATTAATAATATTGATTAACGTCTGAATAGAACTCTTCAATAAATATTGAAATTAATAATATTCCTTTTAACAATTTAAATCATGTTTAAATTTTATTTTATTTTGTTTCAGGTAAGACGAATCTAGAATATGCAGTTTCATTTCATCTGGTAAGTTTGCTAGTTGGTTATGAAGTTTTCAGTTAGTTTTAAGACTCCTTTGCATTTACTACTCTATTCTTATAAGGCGTACTTTAGAACCGAGTATCTATCTATGTTTATTGTTCGTTCATTTAGGTGATAACAAAAGACAGTTCAGTAAAAAAAACATCTGAAAATGCTTTTTATATAGTTCTGTTAGAGTCAAATCATGTACCTAACATATTTAATAACAAATTTATAAAAAATAAGTTCAAACACTATAAAACCCGACTACTGAAAAGTATGAAACAAGAAAATATTCTCATCTGAGGATAGCCTATGTTACCCGGACCATAATAACGAATCGATTGACACCTTATTTATCAAAATCGGATGAATTATAGTTTAGGCACTACGGTGGCACATCCATAAATACAAACATACATAGACTGCTAAACTCATAACCCTTCCTTTTAGCTTCGCCGCAGTCGGGAAAAAAACGCATCTATCGCGGAAACTTTTATTGATATAATTGATTATATTCTAGAACCTAGGTTTTAAATGCGGAAACCGTTATAATCTGTTTTTATTTAAAATAATATTAATAAAATCAAATTTTAACTACGAACGTGAGATCATAATACACAAATATATTATAGCAATAGTTTGCTATTGTTGTTATAAAACACACAAGTTTCGGATTTGAGTCCCGACAGTGACTTTGTTTAAAAATATTTTTTTCTTATATTGCATTGTAACAGTGTGTGTTTCATAACAACAATAGCAAACTATTGCTATATATTTCTATTATATGAATAGCATATACACCAAGCTTTATAATCTATTAAATAAACGGGTCAAAATGAGCCACGCCAACAGTAATAATAATTTATTGATTTATTTAGACTTGTTGTCGTAATTGGCGTCACTAATTTTTGTTTCTCAAAAAAGTCACACATTTTTTGACGAATTTCGTTTCATTTAACGAGCTCTGATCAACATTTTACTCTTCAAATCATCGAGGCAGTGGCTTCTAAGAAGTTTTACTTCAAAAAAATGGAACCTATATGGTAGAAGAGACGGAATTGGTGGTGGAAGTACGTGTCTCCAGTCGTTATTACAAAGCTTTTTCATATAACATCGTTACACAATTTCAACCAAATTGCTATAGATAAAAAAAATGTGTATAATTTAGATTCATAATTTTATAGTAAACTATCATAAGCGTGTATGTCCCACGTTTTTATAATTATGAACCAAAATTATCTTTTTTTTCTTTTTAGTACATTTTAATTCTGTCTTTTCCATATTACGAACGAACGGTACGTAGTCTTATTATGCATTGAAATATCTGAGAAAATATACATACTTTGCAACTTTTATGTTAGAAAAGCTACTTTCTGAAACACTTATTTGTTAAAGCTGTTTACCAAGTACTATCACTTTGTACAACTTTTATACGTATTAATATATTGCACTTTTGTATATTATTGACGGAAGATTTGAATCACGTATCTTTTTTCAAAAACTGGATACATTTCCACTAGAAGTACACGGATTTTTTCTCCATTTTTACTTGTCATTTCAGGCATTGTGATATACAATAAATTGAATACCTGCAATCATATTTAAAAACTTATTTAGTGCGAATAATTCGCACAGGTTACTCTAGTTTATTATATTTTATTAATTACAGATTATTGATTTAAAAGTTTATTACTTAAAAAAAGTATAAATACTGCTTTTGACGTGATAACGTCTTATAAATTGATGAATCACCAATATTATAAATTGATAAAACATCGGCTGCATGTACGAAAAAGTGTAACGTAACGTTCGTAACGCATAACGCGTAACGTTCCGCCTGACCCTGTGCGTGCTTTTTGCTAATTTCTCGCTCAATTTAAATCAGATCGGTTTGAAACCAGTCTTAAACGAAAGAGGAGAACATTTTACATAGATTTCGTATAACAGAATTTGCCTAAACAGTTTTTTTATACAAATTTATATAGAAAAATATTTTATACAAATTTATATAGAAAAATAGCTGTATAAATGCAATGTTGTCTAATGCATGGCGCGACGCGGTCGGTTGTCTTTGTTTGCCGTACATGGAAATTAGAAGCAAACGTATGTCTTGTCTTAACATGAAAACGGCTGCATTTCTAATGTTTAATTCAATTTTTTGACATTAGTATATTGTGAAATGCAACGCCTTCTAAGTTAAGTATTGGAATAACTAATTATTATTAGAACATAATACTTTGTAAGTTGCAAACGTCACTTTTGACATTTCTTATCATTCCGACACCAAGGATAAGCGGATTTAACCCAATTTTGGGAGGTTTAGGTTATGTATTACGGAATACGTTATCACGTAAAACTATCGTCCGTAAACCGACTTTACAGACAACCAATTTTTTTTATCGACAAAAACTTTTGAACGGTAACTCCGATCATCATGAAATTTGAACACAACCTTCATCTCGGTAAACTAAGGTGAATGTGCGTACTCATGTCCCTCCCTTTTCCATATATTCTTTTGCACCCGGGTGAAACCGGACGGGACCGCTAGTCATAAATAGAGGAACATCGGGATGCGGTCTGTGTTTATAACAAACGACCAGCTAGAATAACTTTCGGTTCCTCAAATTAATTGCAATTTCCACATGATCCTTTTCTAGTGAAATATTGAAATAATCCTACAAGTGGACAACTGTAAATACTTTTTAATGATGCAGTCTGTATAACAGATTTATGAATGCGCATGTATGTGTGTAGACGGTTATTATTGGCTGATTAAAACTTTATAATAACTATTTGAATATTAAACTTCCCCGTCAAATACCTACTAATTATTCTGTAGGGTTAGCCGTTGGTATTATCTTCTTCGCATAGTTAATCATTTGCTTGTTAAACAAGTAGGTATTTCATTTTATTACGTACTGAAAACGATATTGTTAAATGTATGCTCGGTTTCTGATTATTATTTTATCCATGCTTTGTTAATATTATAAATTCACAGTTATATCGCTTTTATTTAAATTTCAAGTGTTACGTGACAACCGCGAAAATCGTCTAACACAGTTAATTGTCTAGAATTGTCTTTGCATCACACTAAAATGATGTAAATGTCAAATTAGTCAATTAAATATCGAATTTGGAGGTAAAGTTTAACTAAATGTTTAAAGATGTTGTATAGAGGTATTTCAAAATGATCTAAACCGAAAATTTTTACTGTCTTTAGGTATGTACATATAAAATTCAGGTGTCCGTGCGTTCGTAATTCTTCTCCTCCTGAACGGCGCTTGACCGATTTTGAAGAATTTTTTTGAAGTGAATTTCTTTAAAAACGGGGGTAAACTCGTCTCCCTCTATGTAGCGAAATTTGTAACAGAACTCTAATTTCAAGTATAACCCTAAAAACCAACACTCAAATGGCTATTTCTATATAAATTATTTATATATTTATATAAATGATTGTATTGTCATGGGTTCTTAAAACGAGTGCAAAATTATTCAGACATCTCGAAGTGGATAAAAATTAAATTGAAATAACATACATACATACAAGTTAAGTCAATGAAAGAGTGTTACGAAAAGCGCTTTTTTAGCACGTTAATATACAGCCTATATCCATCCTGAAGGTGCATTCTAAATAGTGGTGAAAGAATTTTTCAAATAGGTGTAGTGGTTTCGGAGATTACCCTCTACATACACACAAACTCACAAAATTCGCACTCTCTTTATAGTCTATAGCAGGGGCGGGCAAATCTTTTGATCGACGGGCCACATAGCTGATGAAAATTTGACCGCGGGCCGGATGGCTGACGAAAATTTCTAAAAAAGATCCTTACATTTCCGCATTCGGGGAGCAAAAAAAAAAGGTCCTCACATTCTATTTCCGCATGTGAAGGCCAAAAAAAGGTTCCCGCGGGCCGCCATTTGCCCAGGCCTGGTCTATAGCATTAGTGTAGATAATAATTAATAGTATTATAGTTAGAGAACCAAAAAAGAACGGTTCATTCATTATGGAACCTATTTATTAACGTTAGTCGTCTACATTTACCTGTTTTATAGAGATGTTTATCTGCATCATTTTACCTGTGTTTGGTTAAAATTAACTTGAAATGAAACTTCTGAATGCGTTTGAATTCAGTACGTAATCAGTTGGTTAAACACTGAAATATAATGAAGTAACAGGTCCAGAGATCTTTTGACTTGATCCCTGGTCTTTGTGTTTGCGTTGTTACTAAATTGCACTATTGTGTTTGATGCAAATACATCAGGGTTGTCCAAATATCGTGCATAGAATCTGTTGTTTTTTTTTTAACTTTCCAATAGACAAATTGTAGTATATCGTACGTAAAAGCAGTTACTATGTTACGAGTTGAGACATTATGTTACACGTGGGCCATCGAGTTTAACAGTCACACGAGTCATAGTGGCATTACCTACGTATAAGATACATACTACATTTTTTGCACGTACCTCCTATAAAAATAATAAAATGTTTGTAACATTTTTAACAGTTTGCATTTGACCACATTGGTGTTTATGTGTACTGTCACATTATGTTTGAAAAGAGTGCCAGCGAGTTTTAAAAATCACACGAGTTGTAATATTATTACGCATGAGGTATATATATGGTATATCCTAGTCACCAATCTTCTGGAGTTCATGAGGAGATCCAAACTATTGGAGGACAAAGAACAATTCTCTTCGGATAACGTGCATAACGGGCTATTAAGTCTAACTCCCAATTTATTCATTCATTCATACAACGTACCTTCTATAAAATAGCTGATTTTCACTTTATTTTCAAAATTTTTGACAGTTAACTTTTAAGCAAAGCTCACTTCTAATGGTAATGAAAAACAACAGACAAACATTGTCGTGTACATGCATGTAAAGCAGCTAATTTATGAGGGATTGTGCAAAAATTGTAATTTTCTTGTTTTGGCGCCCCTAAACCATGCAACGAAGTATACAATTATGTGCTGTGTATAAGGTAAATATCGGGGACCATATGGACAAATCGTTTATATTGAAATTTTGATAATTTTACCATTCCAACACCACAATGATACTAATTTAGATCAAAATTCACAATTTTACAAGATTTTTTCGTTTTGAGATTCCCGATTCCAAAAAACATATTTTTGGAAAAAAGCCTGTGCGTCTGTTGTCTGCATGTATATTTGTCTGTGAACATGATACAGGTTTTTCAATAATCCTAAAATACACCTTTTTGCAATTTAAACAAAAAACGGCTGAATCGATTGTGATAAAAGTCGATACCGTTTTCTATTCGCAAGATTTCGTATAAAATATACCCTTTTTGCAGTATTTTTATTTAAAGGAAAAAAAAAACCGACAACCGATAAGATTTTGTCTGGACCATATTTACGTTAATACACTTCGATTGGCAAGTGAATTTCGTATAAGTATAGAATAAATATGTTGTCTTACATGAAAAATACATACCAACAATAAATAGAAATTAAAACAGCTCAATAATTAATCAATTAGTGTTGATGGATTTGTTTATACAGCTTAAATTTCATTTAGAGGAAAGTCATAGCATTTTCAGCGGCCTATTTAGTGCTTATTTTTTATTCGACACGCTGCGCCGCTTAAAAATTTGCGCGGAATATTTGTATATTTTTTGTTGACGTTTAAGTTTGGATACAAATCGTCAAGATGAAAATGTAAAATCATCTTCAGTTAAAGTGACTCGGTGAAATGTTTATATGGAAGCGAAAGCGATACAAGGCCCCTCTAGGTATATAACCCTACTTGGTCAGCTATCATCAATTTTTTGAAGATATACCTATGTATATCTCTCATTATTCATCAAATTCGAGCTTGAATGCTTACACATCTCTTAAGAGAACCGGTGAATCACTGCTTTTTTTCAAATTTCCAAACACTTTTTGCTTTCAAACGAAATATTTGTACTTTTAACTAGTGATGTGCTGGATATCCGTATCCGTATCCACGCATATCCGAGGGAAAAGAAAGATCTGTATCCGTTAGTTTTTGGCGGATCTTTTACGGATCTTTTACCTTATTAATTTTCAATTCATAGATGAAATTTTATATATATAGGTGATTAGGTATAATAATGGAAAACTGTTAAATTCCATTCAGATTATTTTTTATTTTTTAAAATCGTATTTGGCACCTATATATTGCAAACATTTATCGTAGTGAGTACATAACTCAAAGGTACTAAAAAACTCTCTTTATAATGAGATATTGCACATCGATCTTTGGAAAGAGACAATCTGTTATGAGAGTTAACTCTTAAAAAGGCAATAACTTTTTCCCATAACAGATAGTCTCTTTCCAAAGGTCGATGCGCAATATTTACCGCCGCGTAATCTAAAAAAGTTAAGATCCGTATCCGCGGAGCTTGAAACCAAATATCCGTATTCAGATCCGTATCCGCGGATATACATTTTTAACGATCCGGCACATCACTACTTTTAACGCATTCAGGCTAATTTGAATAAATTGTCACAGTTACTAAATCTTATTTTATTTTTGTCTTATGGCCATATTCAGTAAGTCGTTATTTAGGTTAGAATAAAACATTGTTATTTTGTGAGTGTTTTTTTTTGACGTTTACACTAACGCCATGGGTCGGATTTTTCGATGAATGTCAAAATATTCAACAAAAAGAGCAAGGCGTATAGTTCAGTATATATTTATTCTACAAGTAAATATATTTACATTGACTTAAAGGTAAATTTTATTCGAAGGAGTAAATTTGTTCCAAGGCTAGTAACTTCTATTTTTAATAGTGTTCGGTGAATATGGGCATTGGAAAATCAGACATAAGCCGTTTTGCTTGAAAACCGCAGATATAAAATAACAAAACACGAAACTTGTAAAGATCTTCGTTTATGCAATGCAGGATGTGCACACGTTGCTGTCTTCCTGCTTTATTTCTCCCCCCTCCCGCTCTCTTTCTCGCTCTTTCTCCGTGTCACGTGAGAAAAGGTAAAGTTCGATCCAACTTTATACTGATGTCTAAGCTTTCTTCGAGTTTTTAACTAAGCTACAAACGTCTGTGGAAAAGTTGTGAATTGTATTAAAAGAAATCAAGAAAAAACTTGATAGAAATTCCACCCACATCGAACGCGATATTTATGAACGCTTGGTTAGAATATCTTTTAAGGCGTTCCACGTAGAATTTTATACCACTTTCACAGATTAAAATGTTGTGCATTTGAAATATTTATAATTAGAGTTGCAAATGGAGTATGTTGTGAAGAATTTCATAGGAATTTGTACGGTTATAAAAATTACGGAAAACCAATACTACAAAATATGAGAAAAGTGTATTAAAATACAGTGCAGTGTAGTTTTATGTACTGTCTCATATAATATGCCACATATGATATGAAATAGTAAACACGTTAAACTGCACATGAAATTTATTAAGAACATTCGATCGACTTTAGAAAAATTATTAGATTGTATAGACGCTCGACAACAAAGGTCATAAGCGTGCTGAAAAAAAATTTACCTAATTGTAAATTAATTATTACCTAATTATTAATAATTGTAAATGTGAGCTCTTTACAAGAATGTCAGTTTTCTCAGATAAAAACCTGTTTTTAAAAAATTGCAATTACGCACTTTCTTACTTTCATTTGTTTCTAATGAAAAGTTGTTCACGCGAGCTTTGTACTCCTATGTGCGACATAGTTTGTCCCACATACAGCACTTAATTTCGGTCAAGTTCTTTCCAGTCTTCTTGGTCTTCTTGCTTACAATATAAAGTACCTGGGTGACCGAGCTTTGCTCGGAAAGTTAAATAAAATACTGATATGCTCATTGTTTGTATAAAAATCCAAAACCTACTTACAATATTTAAGTATTTTCATACGTCAAAAAATTGATTTTTATAATGATAACATTTGTAAGAAAACGATTTTTTCGAGAGATGAGACCTAGCTAAAACGATTTTTTGCCCCCCCAAAATCCCTTTTCAGTAAATTTCATCCAAAACGTTAGGGCCGTTTTCGAGAAAATATTTAGAGACATAGGTACATAGGCAGATACAAGATTAGCTCGTTTAATAATATAGGGATAGATATATAATAATATGGGTAGCATTTGTGAAGGCAGGTCGCTTATTTAAAGCAAAATTTTTATTCATGAACACGACACTGCAAACAGGAACATAAAGTTAAACAAAAAAACTATTTTATTGAAAAGAGATAAAAGGTCAAAGAAAGGACAGCGCGTAAACAAATTAAAAAGCTGTTAATTTCTTTTTTTACGTGTTTTTTAACATTGCGAAGTTATTGTAGTGGGTCCGAAAATCGAAATCAATTTTTAAAAACATTTCTGTTTCAAGGTCACTATCTTTGAAAAGATGTGTTTTGGTGTGTGTGTGTACGTATATGTGGTCATTTCGTTCTAAGCCAATATCTCGAGAATAAAAATTGACATCGATTACGTTAGGGTGCCATTCGATGCGTATTAACGTAAATATAAACCGGAAGAATTTTTCAAAATCAGTTCAGGCGTTCCTTTTTTAACCAAATAGACTCCAAAAGAGCAGATTTTACGTATCTCGCGAATAAAAAATTACATTTACTTCGTTAGGGCGTTGTTCGAAGCGTGTTAACGTCATTTTGATTCGATAGATATTTTACCAATATCGGTCCAGCCGTTTATATTTTTTTAAACAAAAAAACTGCCAAAAAATTTCATTTTAGTATATTTTGAAAAATATTTCTCGGGCCTAATTTGTTAAAAATTTAGATATTTATAATAATAAATATTGATTATGCTGGCAACCTACCTCACGGTTAATTATGTCTTATACCTATTTATTTTGAATATAGGGTCTGCTATCATGAACAAAAATTTTGACTTCAATAACGGTTACTGTTACTCTACCCCCAAGCTAAAAAAAAAGTTTTGACGTAGTACCACCGAATTATTATCTTTTTCTTCATACCACGATCGAAAGTACATACTTTCGGCATCAATTGTAAGGCAGAAAGTTTAGCATTTACGCATTGGTGGGATTACACGCACTGATGCGGGAAATACGTACGTTCGGGCGGCGGTAAAGAAACCTATCAACTATTGTTTAGATTTCGATTTCATAGCAACCCTATTACAAATTAGCTAATAGTCGCGAACAGTCGTGTTTTTACGTATAACCTCAAAGCTGATTGGTTGGAATGTATCTATTTAATAAGCGTACTTACGACCGAGGTATGAAAAAAAATAGTATTCACGGTACACCGCACTGGCAGAAAGTTTGATATCCTTGCACTGTGCGTCAGGATGCTCTCGACTTCACCACGGGCATTATGGCGCGCAGTGCAAGATATCAAACATTCGGCCCTTGTGGTGTAATATACTATTTTTTAGAAGCAGCAATCTAAGTGGTTGGGTTATTTTAGAAAACTGTGTTGAGTAGGTCAGTCTCAGCAGACGGTTTTATTTATTTTCCATATTTAATCCTCGGGTTACATAAACAGACCTGCTGGAAGCGGTATTGGTTTTGTGTAGTGTAAACATAACTTCAGATAACATGTGCTGCACACAGATACTGTTGTACAAATGGAATGCATTGCTCGGTACCTAAAACTAATTAAATAAGGATTCATGAATGCAGCGAACTGTATGTAAATAAGTCATCTCATTAAAATGTATCTCTCTGTGGAATTAAGTCACTGTATAAGGTACATTCACCGACCGTTACCGTCCCTATCCTTAACCTATACAAGATTCTGCTCGATGTCCACTGAACTCAAACCGGACGGATGCGTAATGGCTGACTGTGAAATTTGCAAGAACCACCGTGCCGCCATCGTGTCTATCCCAAAGACTTAATCTATCTATATAGGGTGACCGGTAATTGCTCGTATTCCTCTCGGGAGAAGAAACTATGACTAATTTGGAATGATTTAACCTCTATCACTTGGGGGTCGGAAATGCGTCATTTTCAAGAAAATTTACTTCGAATCTTTGATTAATGTCTGATTAGAATTATCGACCAATTTTTCAGACAAATATGTTAACAAAAAATATATAAATTCAATACAATAACCATTCGGTCCGGATTTAAAATCTTCTTCGGTTTTCTTTTTTACAAAATTCCTAATTTTAGGAGTTAAAAATTAAAAAAGAAAAAATATTTTCATTTTTCCATGATCTGATAGCTTACTAATTGGCCAGCCTTCCTCAAACCAAATACCACGAAATTTACAGTTAGATTTTATGTTGTGTGTTAAAATTTACAATAAATAAAAATAAAATAAAAATTCTTCACAGAACTGTCATTATCATAAAAAAACGACGCATTTCCGACCCTCAAGTGATAAGGCTAAAACATTCCAAATTAGCCATAGTTTCTTCTCCCGAGAAGAATACGAGAAATTACCGGTTACCTGTATATTATATGAAACAAAGTCCCTCCGCCGCGTCTGTAGTCTAAACGCCATAAACTCAAAAACTACCGAACGGATTTTTATAAGGTTTTCATTGATATAGGATACTTTATTCAGATTAAATGCAAGTACATCAACCAATCCTACTATCGGAGAAATCAGGGAATTACATCGAAGAAAGAGACGCAGATATATTTTCGATACGCTTTGTTGCGTTCACTCACCGCACATTGAGTAGATAGGCAATGATTCATATAGTTAATATATATAGTATATGATATCGACCGACTGATTTCTGTATCGTATAATTAAGTATAGTATATTCATTTACTCACCGTCTTTCGAATTCAAAGGGTCTCACCGGGTTTCCATATGAAATCTGCACTGGCGTCTTTTTTGACATTGGTGCCTATATTATGTTGCTAGTTGTTGGAAGTAATTATAGGTCAATTATCAAACCCCTAACTTTATTCGTTTTTGCAAAATAGGGGTTGCAACCCTAAACTTCAAAACCGTTTTTCTACGAAACTATGATAGATATTTGAATGAAACCAAAGCGACATGGAAGCTACTAATTAGAATTATATTCTGTATTTTTTTCATAATTTTTCAACCAACCCTAAGGGAGCAAACAAAAATTTGAAAAAAATAGGGGTGGTTTTTCGTAGCTATTTTTCGAGGTACACCGACCAAAAAAATTACGTATATTCAGTAAGTATTCAACTATAATTCACAGCAGTTACAAAGATGTGCGCGGGGTGGAACATATTTGAAATAATAAAAATTCTATGTAGGTATAGGCACATAGTGTATTCTGGCCAATCTAACAAAAGTCACAAAAATTAAAATAAAAACAGCGTTTTTCAAAAAATACTATTAACTTTTATTTTTCATGTAAAAATATTAAAATAATTCGCGGTCTTAATGATTTTTGATTGGTAACGGCCATGTGACAAATAAAAAATTATTGATCTACATGTGAACAATAACCTATAGCCCTATTTCCATTACCACAATTACAGGTGTATCTTGTTATGCCTTTACAGTTGTTCATACTTGGTTCGTATTCAATAAAGAATTTCGTGAGACAACAATCGACTCGTCATTCTAACAATGACACACAGATTGTTGTGGGCAACAATCGGTTTGATTGTTCAAACAATAACAATATGCGTAGGTAAAAAAAGGCTTTGTTGCCAAATTCCAGACAACAATGAAAGCAAGAAAAAGAAACAACTATCCAGCGCATATAAATATACCACCGCGATAGCTCAGTGGACAGACAGTCATACATTGTGCTTCATCCAGTTAACAATCGAGAAATAGTTGTGACATAAATTGACAGTCAGTACCGTGAACAGTACTGAGGTAACATCTGAGATAAATAGATAAATGAACTGTGTAAATAAACAGTGCGCGAAATAAATAGTGCGGAGTGGTTAATAGACCATTGCTTTCAATTATATAAATCTAGTTTAACATAAATAGCAACACATATCAATGTTTTATTGAACACGAACCAAATATGAACAACTATAAGGGCATAAAATGATACACCTGTAATTGTGTTAATAGAAATAGGACTATAGGTTATTGTTCACATGTAGATCAATAATTTTTTATTTGTCACATGGCCGTTACCAATCAAAAATCATTAAGACCGCGAATTATTTTAATATTTTTACATGAAAAATAAAAGTTAATAGTATTTTTTGAAAAACGCTGTTTTTATTTTAATTTTTGTGACTTTTATTAGATTGGCCAGAATACACTTGTGCCTATACCTACATAGAATTTTTATTATTTCAAATATGTTCCACCCCGCGCACATCTTTGTAACTGCTGTGAATTATAGTTGAATACTTACTGAATATACGTAATTTTTTTAATCGGTGTACCTCGAAAAATAGCCACGAAAAACCACCCCTATTTTTTTCAAATTTTTGTTTGCTCCCTTAGGGTTGGTTGAAAAATTATAAAAAAAATACAGAATATAATACTAATTAGTAGCTTCCATGTCGCTTTGGTTTCATTCAAATATCTATCATAGTTTCGTAGAAAAACGGTTTTGAAGTTTAGGGTTGCAACCCCTATTTTACAAAAACGAATAAAGTTAGGGGTTTGATAATTGACCTATAATTATTTCCAACAACTAGCAACATAATATAGGCACCAATGTCAAAAAAGACGCCAGTGCAGATTTCATATGGAAACCCGGTGAGACCCTTTAACGGACTGAAAATGGCCAGTCTGGAATTTTGAAACATTGATTGACCACTTTCCTTCATGTAATTAAGTACCCATATTCTGTTATTATCCGTTCCCTGAATGCAAATGTAATAGACTGAGAATGATTGTCTGGAAGGTCAGCGCATCTAACGACCACGTTCTATAAGTTAATGAAGTATATTCAGTTATTTGAAATCCACTGAACTCAATTATAACGTACGAAAAATGGTCGTTTTGCAAAGTTGGTACATTCATTGACCGCTAGATGCGTATGCACTGCTGGGACTTCTACTGGTCGGCAGGCAGGCTACGAGGCTTGCAATGATGTTACTGCGGGCTCGCCTGCTAGCAGGTCACAAGATGGATTTTAAAATTAGAAGAGGGCCTATTTTTCTTGCTTCGTCCCCTGCTTGCTCTGAGCAAGAACCAATCAGGAAACAGTATCTTGTCACGTGGGCGACATGAACAAACACCCACAACAAACACTCTGTGTTCTGTTCAGATACAATAAACGTTCACTTTTGTTACCGTTCTATCACTGCGCACGCACCGAACCTACCGACAAAGCAAGATTGAAAAGACGTCTCGTGTGAAGCGAGCACATAAAACCAGTCAAGAAAACTAGTAGTCAAATCTAGCAAGGAATCTAGCGGCAAATCCAGCCTCGTGTGCAGCGGTCTTTAGCTACTCACCGAACTGAAATGGGACGAAATAATGGTCGCGTTATTTTATCTTTAACTGCATTGCTAGTCCAGACGCACTGTTTTTTATAGCAACTTCTGCTTGGACCGCAACGCGTTTTAGTAACTTAGTTCTAACGTAGGATGCCGCGCAAGTCTAAAGCGAATGCTCAAGAATAATCCCTCTAGGAGTTTGTGGAGTGGAGGTTTGTTGTACATAGTAGCTATCAACAATACAACGTTTATTATAAGAGAATCGTACTTCGGTATGCACAACAAACCGCACACAGCCTCGTCGTAAACTCTTTCCGCGTTTGTCGGGGGAATTAAAACTATTATTTCAATATAATGACTATTCTTCCTTCCATAATATTAAAACGACTGCTATCTACGCAGCCTCGCCGGTTCGTCTTAGAGCACTGCACTTTGAATCTAGAGGCACTCTAAAACTTAAGCGGCCCGTAGACAGTCAAGGGTACCTCACAATCATTGTGATTGCATAAGAATACTCATTTTCCGCAGACAAATTTCAAGCTTCATTTTGTCTGTACAATCAACACCACACATTTCAATCAAGTTTATGCAAACATTACGCTTGGCGATGAAATGTTTAACACATGAGTTAACACAAGGAAAGCCTTCAATCAAATCAATAGACTGTCAAAATAACAGCGATTTATTGTAACGGGCTGCGCTAGCTACAGCAAAATTTCCCATAATCAAATAATAAATAATAATGCAGAAATGTGTGTTTATGTGTGATACACTCAAATGAGAACACTAATAACTCTTTGAGCTTCTTCTGTAACTATCCATTTCGTTAATTTCTTACAGAACGCTTCCTTATTAGTGTAGTTCTTGAATTCTACGTATTTTGGAAGCAAGGTAGTGCATATGTTTTTGGCCAAATGCCTTTGACATTCTAGAAGTTTGGGCGGTATTCTGGGCTTGGTTATGTAAAAATCGGGTACTGCATGCGTTGAGGGATTGTGATGATATTCAATAGCCAGTAATTGATATCATAGTAACTTAATGATACAGGTATAATTGTCGTAATAATAGATATCGTTTAAATTCAATAGGCTGACATTAAGTGTATAGCCACGGGACTTTTAATACTGATTTTCCGAGCGATCCGTCATTGGGATTCATTTTGATTTCAAATCAATCAACTGTGCACAATTCGCATTGTCTATAGATTACTAGTCGTGCCATGTGCGTCGAGAATCTGCATCGGATTAGGATTTGCGACAGTCAAAAGCAGTAAATTACGTTAACTTATCGAGCGCCGACATAACAGTGATTGATGAATAAAAACCACAATTAATCAAACATCTAATTTTTCTTATGGCCATATTCACCGAACGTAAGTAGTTATTTATTCGGTTCATTTGTTCTTCAGGTAACTATTCCTCCGAATAAATGGCGAGAGTTCAATACACCAATCATAATTATGTTTACTGCAGGTATAAATCTATTATGTCTTACTTCCAGGGTATAAATATTTATTCACCTGATAAAATAATAATGGTCGCCACATAGATCATAATACCTATAAACGTATAGAGTATTATATTTACAGTTGCTCTTGTGAATTTATTTACGTGTTGTTTATTAACCTTTTGTGAAGTCTAGAGTTGTAAGACACTAAAGTTAGTGGAAGCTTAGTGTGCACTTGGGTTAGGATAAAACATTATTATTTTGTGAATTTTTTTTGACGTTTACACTAACGTCATCGGTCGGATTTTTGGGTGAACGTCAAAATATTCAAGAAAAAGAGCAAAGTGTATACTGTATATGTATTCTTTAACTCACTTTTCTACCTGATATTTGGCTTGGTGAATTGAAAGTAAATTTTATTCTAACGTATAAATTTGTTCCAAGATTAGTAACTTCTATCTTTAATAGTGTTCGGTGAATATGGGCATTAGACTGGTCTTTTAAAATTTGATCGAAAACGCTTGATACCTTGTAACGATCTTGCTGATAAGCACCGGATAGCGTACTGCGTAAGACCGTTGCACTAATATTAATATAAAAAAAAACTATTCAAAGAATTTGACCTAACCGCGTGGTCACCGTTTTTTATTAATAGGTGGGGGAAAACGAAAAGAAACCCCCAGGGAACGTAAAAGACGGCAAGGTTTCTAGTAACGAGAGAAACAAAATTTATTATAACATTTGACGACGCACCGCGTTCAATGTGCACAAACCTTTATGGTGAGGATTGTAATGTAAGTGGCTGTTTTTATGCACGCGATGGTTTTAATTCGGGAACAAATACCTTAAAATTATCCTAAAACTAAGAATAGTCGAATAAATTCGGCTATTATGACACCATAAATCCCAACACCGTAATAATTAATTTTTCAGTGACACAGATTTATGATAATATAACTATTTTGCTAAGAACGACTTTACAAATATTCAGAAAAAATAACAACTCTTGTGTCATTGACAAGAACAACTAGACATTAATAAAATAAATACTATATAATACCACAAACTTTAACACTCTAAAAATGGAGCACTGGCTGGATCCTGGATGATCTAAAAAAGTAAAATATAATGGAACGAACTCACCGTGTTCTTGAGTGTATCCCTCTAGAAAACTAGAGGTTAAGGCTGATGCACAGGATTCACTACACGGGAAAAACTGTATGTTAAAACATTAAATACTTTACTTTCACGGGTTAAAAGTAATATCTTTTTTATCAAAAAGAAATAAATACCGCGATGTACACTGTTTGCTAGGCCAACCAATACTGCCTTGTACATGATCAATCAATTATTTTCCAAATAAAAACGTTCATCTACTTAAAGTCTAGGTTACACTGTTACATTGCCCCCTCAGCGGTTCGAAGGGAAAGAAAAGAATGAGAACCGCTCCTAAAAGGGATGATTTATTTTTCGCAGGTTGACGACATTGTGAATTCCCAAGTCCGCATCATTATCTAAATCCACCAACCGATATGCATTTTGAGACACAACTTCGTGAACACGGTAGGGACCCCTATATAAGAGAGCCAACTTACGTGTCTCCCTATCCGCCAGCGAAGATATCGGATTGGTTCTAAGCAACACCATATCCCCAGGTTCAAACGATGTGAAATGGTACTTTTCATTGTGCTGTCTTTTTCTTCTTTCGGCAGCCTGAAACAATTTATCGGCAGCTTGATGACGCAATTCCTCAAAATTCGGTTGCTCGTTAATGCCTTTCAACACTGGAAGCAGGGTGTCTACGTGTCGAAATGGGTCCCTCTTCCATTGTAACTCGAAAGGAGTACACCCCGTGGAAGAATGGATTGTATGATTCATCCATATTTCGGCTACTGGTAACCATTTGGCCCATGCCGTATGTTTTTCATAGACATAGGCACGCAAGATACGGCCTAGTTCCCGCATTACTCTTTCCGAAGGATTACTTTGCGGATGTCTAATAGAAGAATAGACCACCTGAACCTCTTCAAGCTGCAGACCCTCGGTCCAGATACGTGACGTGAATTGAGGACCATGGTCGGATAATATCCTTATCGGCTTACCGATTGAAGGGATGTAATGATTTTTAATCCGATTAAAAATAGCTTTGGCCGAAGCTTTTTTCAAAGCATATAATTTAACGTACTTGGTAAAGACATCTAACACCACAAGCACATTCATAACGCCTCCTTTTGATCGCGGAAGAGGACCAAAAATATCCACTGCAATTAAGTCATGGGCAGATCTTGGAAGGATCGGTTGAAGGGGACCATGTAGATATTCGTTAGGATACTTGCTCTTAAGACACAAAAGGCATCTCGATACTATTTGTCTCACACGACGAGATAACAACGGAAAAGCGAACGTAGCTTTGAGTATATGTAAACACTTAGCTGTACCTGCGTGGCCATACGTCTCGTGAATCCCGAGAATCAATTCGTCGACTATAGTCTCTGGGAGACTAATTTTTAACTGTCCTTGAACTTTTTGTAGTAAGATACCGTCTCTCACTGCATAAAGCCCATCGTCATGTTCCAAACTCCTTACCCTTTCATGGATCGGCGATAGAATTTCATCCCATCGCTGATATTGTGCAATATTCTTTAATTTGGTTGCTAACGGTTTAGGAAGGCGAAGAACTTTTTCAATGACTGCTGCAACGGTAAACAGATTTTCTTTACTTTTTGAGCTAACGGTACCTAATTCAATCGGCCGCGACAACGAATCGGCAATAGTATTCAGTTTACCAGGTAAGTATTGCACGGTTAGCTGATACTCCTGGAGAATAAGCATCCAGCGAAGAATACGAGCATTGTATGCAGGACCTCTAGATACAAAGGTCAGGGCTTCATGGTCCGTAACCACCGTAACCGGAACACCGAGAAGGTAAACGCGCCAGCGCTGCAACGCCCACACGACCGCCAAAGCTTCTCTCTCTGTGGCCGAGTAATTTACTTCTGCCGAACGCAATAACCGGCTCGCGTAGGCCAATATGCACCGTTCCCCATTCCTATCAAATTGATACAACACGGCACCCAATGCTTTTTCTGAACTATCTGTGTTGACAAAATATGGTTGGCTAGGAACTGGGTGAGTGAGCTGACTCAAATTTGCGAAAGCCTGTTTTACGGCCTCAAACGCGGAATTCTCAGTTTCAGTCCATAACCAACTTTTGTTTTTCTTTAACAGCGCAGTTAACGGATGAGTAAGAGTGGCATAATTTCGACAAAATCGTCGATCAAAATTACACAATCCCAAAAATGACTGAAGTTGTTTAGTCTTTTTCGGAACGGGGAAGTTCATCACCGCCTCGATTCTTTTAGGGTCTGGTCGTATACCTGATGGTGATAGTATGTAGCCTAAAAACTTGGCTTCTTTCTTACAGAAGAATGATTTATCAAAATTTAACGTCATATTGGCTTCTCGGATACGCTCAAATAGGCGCTGAAGGTTCCTCATATGAACAGAGAAGGATGCTGACGTAATAAGCAAATCATCCACATATGCCGTTGTGAACGACCCAACTTCCGGTCCTAATACCCTATCCATACATCTAGTGAAACCCGCCACTGCAGTACTCAAACCAAAAGGAATGACACGAAATTGATAAGTTTTGGAGTCGAAAAGAAAACCTGTATATTTACGATCCTCGGTTCTCAGAGGGACTTGCCAGTACGACTGAACGAGATCAATGGTGGAAATGTGAGAGATATTTTCAAAGCGCTGTAGAATTTCTTCGGGTATGGGAACCCGCTCGTGATCTACAACAACTCGTTTGTTCAATTCTCGCGCGTCAAGGCAAACTCTTACAGTGCCGTCTTTCTTAAGAACAGTCACCAACGAGTTGACATAACATGTGTTTGATCTTTCGATAATGCCCCATTCAAGCATTTTATTGATTTGGTCTCTGACCTTATCACGATACGCAAAAGGTACCGGATATATTTTACCTCGAAAAGGACTTGTGTCATTCATTTCAATAGAATGGACATATTTATCTGTTAAACCGGGTCTACTTTTAAAAAGGTCCCGATTATCATACAGTAACTTTACTAAATTACTCATTTGCTCGGTTGACAATGATTTTATTTCGTAAACAGCTGCTTGAATTTTATCAATTGTGATCTCTTGACTGTAAGCTTGATTGGTCAACGCAAAATCGATACATGTTCGATTCACTTGCTTAGCACGGACTGCTTGACTAGAATGAGTTGACTCAATTTTTTCAGATATGTTAACTAACATTGTCGTTTCGATTCGAGGAATCCTACGATTTCTACTAACGGCGAGATTTATCACTTGCACAAGCAAAAAATTAGGGTCGCGGAAAAGCGTACATGGCAGCAACTCTGATGAGGAGTCAGTCGACACATTTACCTCGTTATTGTTCAAACGCATTTCATATGTGACGCCGCTCATGGTTTCCTGAATCGGTAGAGACAAACATAGAGCCCGAGATACATTCGGCAACTGAAAAGGATTGCTTAAGGTACGGACGCTGGAGCATCTTATGCGAGGGATCGATATCACAGATTCGAGCAAACCATGCTCTATACCAAACCTGATACAGGTCGGCGAAAATCGATACGTTGAACAAACCACAATCCTACAACTCTGTTCAGACTGGGCGTCATTGGTATCAACAAAATCATTTAGCTGAGTGGTCGCATTCCCACTCAGAGATTTCGTATATTTTCCACCAAAACACTCACGTTTGGGTGTACTTATTAGCGTCGTTCTTTCGCTCATCAGCGAAGAAACAACTTGATATCGACTGCAGGAATCGGGTAGAGGATAGGTGCTAACAGTTCGAGTGACTCGTTCACTACTGTCTCCTGTGGTAGGTGACCGACAAGCGGCTATCGCTACGACATTCACGTCACTTTCCAAAACCGATGATTTATTTCGAACTGATGCCATGACAAGCTTTTCGTGCAACATGTTTACATTCACTTTATGTTTACAAATTTTTGACACTTCCAAGAATTCGTCCTCAATTTGCCCCGAATCGACCTCATCAATAGGATCGGTTTCTTTATTGTCGGCAAATTTAATTTCGAAATCAGTTTGATACCTAGAATCACGACAGATTATTTTCTGTAAAGGTACATCTATGAACACGCGATTTTCAATCAGCCAGTCCATGCCGAGAAGCAGATCACAATTCAAAAATGGAACTACGAATAGGAAATTTGAGAACAGTTTACCTTGACACTCAAACTTCAAACAAACGCACGTTTTAATTGGTTTACTTTTGGCTTGAGTAGCCGTAATTATTTTTGTTCTCGCGGTTGGAAGAGTCATGAACTCTTTCTTATTCGGAATGCTCGACCAAAATTCTGCAGACATGCAAGATATTTCTGAACCGGTATCCAACAGCGCTCTGGTCATAATACCTCCCACTCTTACACCAATAAAAGGCACGGAATATCGCTTTCGGGGTTGAAGCTTGTGAATGGAACGTGATTCTACAATCGGATCGAATTCTTCTGGAGGGAATACAGAATTAGAATTGAAAAGGGTGCCCTCTTGATCAACAGAACGTCTCAATGGGCACATTTGAGACGAGCGTTTTAGTTTCCCTGATCAGACTCAGAGCCTATCTCCTCCACCTCTACAGCATTGACCTTGGATCGGGTTTTGTTTGGGGTGGTAGTTGAATTTTTCCGAGGAAAATTAGAAGCCGTAGCCCCCTCAGCCTGTGTTGGGCGATTCCCAGTTCCCATGGAAAAACCCTTACGACTGTCAATCCGCTCAAACGTCTGAAGCAGCGAAAACATTTCCATAACATCACGACAACGCGCTGCAGCAATATTACGACAAATTCCAGCAGGGAAATGGAATGATATTTCAGCTAAAAATTCGCTTTCTGGCATAGGAGGTTGCAATCGTTGCGACTTGTCATAGAGTTTCAAAAGATAATCAGACATGGATAGACCTGAAAAGCTATTGTATCGCCCTGATACTATCTCTAATTTAATTTCCCGCTGAACTTCCGGTCCCCAAAACTGCTGTAAAAAATATGCTTTAATTTCTTCGTATCGATGACATCTATTTGTGACTAAACGTACCCAGAGCTGTGCCCTTTCTATCAAACAATCAGTGAACATGCCTATCTTATGTTCCTCACGAACACCACGCTGCCCAAAACAGCGCTCTAGATTTGCTAGAAAGTTGATTGGATCTTCGTTATTAGCCCCTGAAAATTTTGGAAACGCCAAAATATCCTGATAACACGGTGGAAAGTAGCCCAAAATCGGCAACGTCCGCGGGTCTCTATATGGTTCTGCTACAGGCATTACATTGACATTGGAAACTCCTGGATTGAACGCATTGTTAGGAGGCTCCGTATAATATTGACGACGCGTAGTGACCTCGGGTTGCATGTCGCGTCCCATGGTTTGCCCACTTATATGTGCCGTAGATGAACCTGGGAGTATGGAATCATTTCTCTGCATCGGGGGTACGGTATCACGATTATTATTTCCGGCCGTACGAGCCGGTGGCCACGACATATCTAAGTTTGGTCTACCACCAGATCTGCTAGACCGATTTCCTCTATTACTGCCAAAGTTGTTTGTCGATCGAAACACCCTACCAGACCTTGTACTACCGTCAGATTCAACTGCAGAGGACGGTAAAGGTGGCAACTCTAGTGGAAGATTTGATGCCTCCTCAGTTCGACGAGGGGAACGACTTACTGGCATTTTAATTTAAATGAAATTGTACCGTTGTGAGATAAACGTTTTTTTTTTTTTTTAAATACAAAAAAATTTTACCAAGCTAATAAAAACAAAAAAAAACACTACTTTATAACCACTATGTTACTGTAAACCTCACAAATCTCCGGTCCCTGCTCGGGCGCCAATTATGTAACGATCTTGCTGATAAGCACCGGATAGCGTACTGCGTAAGACCGTTGCACTAATATTAATATAAAAAAAAACTATTCAAAGAATTTGACCTAACCGCGTGGTCACCGTTTTTTATTAATAGGTGGGGGAAAACGAAAAGAAACCCCCAGGGAACGTAAAAGACGGCAAGGTTTCTAGTAACGAGAGAAACAAAATTTATTATAACATTTGACGACGCACCGCGTTCAATGTGCACAAACCTTTATGGTGAGGATTGTAATGTAAGTGGCTGTTTTTATGCACGCGATGGTTTTAATTCGGGAACAAATACCTTAAAATTATCCTAAAACTAAGAATAGTCGAATAAATTCGGCTATTATGACACCATAAATCCCAACACCGTAATAATTAATTTTTCAGTGACACAGATTTATGATAATATAACTATTTTGCTAAGAACGACTTTACAAATATTCAGAAAAAATAACAACTCTTGTGTCATTGACAAGAACAACTAGACATTAATAAAATAAATACTATATAATACCACAAACTTTAACACTCTAAAAATGGAGCACTGGCTGGATCCTGGATGATCTAAAAAAGTAAAATATAATGGAACGAACTCACCGTGTTCTTGAGTGTATCCCTCTAGAAAACTAGAGGTTAAGGCTGATGCACAGGATTCACTACACGGGAAAAACTGTATGTTAAAACATTAAATACTTTACTTTCACGGGTTAAAAGTAATATCTTTTTTATCAAAAAGAAATAAATACCGCGATGTACACTGTTTGCTAGGCCAACCAATACTGCCTTGTACATGATCAATCAATTATTTTCCAAATAAAAACGTTCATCTACTTAAAGTCTAGGTTACACTGTTACAACCTCAAAGTCAAACAATGTAGATATCGCTAGTTGGAAAATCCCGTAGTGTTACTTTTCATTACCATATTGATATTAGAGGACATTGTATTTTTCAATTTACAACGAAAAAAGTAGTCAAAATTAAAGTCGCACGCTATTCGGATTTAACCGAACGTCGTCTCTTTTTGTCGACACCTCCTGGCAACGGTCTGTCAAGTGTCTTTGTAAACCGCTGAATAGACAAAACTGTTTATTTTCTAGAGATGCCTTTGTATGTCGATAATAGCTCTGTTCCAACCTTTCTACGAACGGTAATATTACCTTATTAAAGAGTAGCTACTGTTTGCTACAATTGTTAAGAAACACCCAGTGTTACAAACGCTATCAACATAGAAAAATTAGTTTATTTTTATCTAGCGTTAACTAATATAATTGGCTCTCGCATGATGTGAAAAAATCACTTACCAATGCTATAAATTATTAGAATGATAGTTTGGTAGTTGTGTCACTATGGTGTAATGTAACTCAGTCCGCCGCGAGAGTGGAAAGATTCGGGGTTCGTATCCCGACGGTGACATTGTGGGAAAAAAAATAATTTTTCTATGTTGATAGCGTTGTAACAATGGGTGTTTTTTAACAATTGTAGCAAACTTTAGCTACTTTGTAATATATTATAATAATTACTAACTGTAACTAAACTCATCTAGGTAATATTACCGTTGGTGTCATGCGCAGTAGCTAAAACGTATTCCAACCGAGATTAGAACTGTCCTCAAAGCCACAAAACTGATACAAAACAATTTCATTGTAGCCACTGCAGATGACTGTGACGGTAATGTTACCGTTCACAGAAGAGATGTTGGAACAGAGCTAATGCATTCTTATAATAAAGTGTCCAAATATTTGGGTAGGTACTCGATTATAGGTTGGCGGCGTCCCTAATATCAATTCAAATAATGTATGCTGTTGAATACCTCTTTCCGTTTTGTATACTCGGAGATTATGCAGCAATCGTGTTCTCTTCACTGTATACCCTTTATTAACGGCCGTTATCAGTAGCAAGGCGTTGCGTTACGTAGGTATATAGAGTTTTAATTTTATAGCAGCTATCTCTTTAGTTATAATCGTTTTATTTATTTGCTGCTCACATAAAAGTACGTATATAGTGTACGTTGCTTTAATGTTTTGTAAGAGCTGTAGACATTTTTACGAGTGTAGGCGGTGGTTTGATAAATAAATTTGTTGATTTTCGACAATCGGCGTTGCCAGATTGATGAAAGGGTTTGTTATTGCAATACCTTGTTAAAAATATGTTTTTTTTTTAACTAATCCAATCAAAGACAAAACTACCGCCTGCCCCGTACATAACTAATGTATATCCATCTTCATAATATGGTACCAGGACGGCGCTCAGAGGCCGGCAAATCACATCAACATCGATAATAATGATAACTCTTACTCAATCTTAGTAATAAACTTAAAGATTTGAATAAACTTAAAGATCCTCGTGCAAGTTTTTATGCAAATAATGTTATTATAATTATTACACAGATATGTCAAAATATTATTTTCGTTTTTTTTATAATTTAAAAAATGAATTTGACTTTTGTTTGCTATGGAACACAGGTCTGAAGCATGGCGAAAATTATTACAAAATAAAAGTTAAGAATTTTCTCACTCAACTTGGCAATTTGGCAAGCCAGTGCTAGGGTGGGAGCTCAAACATTTTATGATCGGACATTAAACAAAATAGAGAGAATAAAAAATATAAAAATATGGGTATTATAATATTATAAAAAAAAATTCTTTAAATTATCTATTTTTGGGTCAACAAATTATGTCGGATATAGCGATAAGTATCCTGTCCATCGTGTGATTAACCTGCAAAATATTTTTACATTGGAGACTGTTTTCCCAAGCTATTTAATCTCTTACCCAGGGAGTATCCTGGATAAGAGATTAAATAGCTTGGGAGCAAGGAATGCAAAATATTTCTGGCCAAAAGTCTTCGACATTTAGGGATTGGGCTTGTGTTTGATGGGAATGGCTGACTCGATTTAGAAGTTCTGGACGTCGATGCATATATATAAAAATGTTTTTGGCATACTTACAGTAATTGGTACATATTCAGAACCCCAAACTCTCTAAATAAGTCAACGGAATGATAAAGAAGGGGTTTAGGAAGAATAATCCGTAAAAGTATTTTCATGAATATTGATGAGTGGAATCAAAGATAATAATAATAATAATAATAAATTTATTTTATCAAGTAGGGATACAAAATGTATCCATTTGACATGTCAAGTACATTAAAATACATATAGGTACATTATATAAAATATTACAGTCTAAAATCATCTATATTATAGAGGCACGCTTCAGTCAAGATTACTTTTATTTTATTTTTAAACTTAAGTAGTGGCAAATTTTTTATTGGTTGAGGTAGAATATTGTAAAATTTTTGAGATGTATAGTGAAAATTATTCTGAGAACTGGATAGATTATACTTAGGTAGTCGCAGTGCTTCTTTATTTCTTGTGTCATAATTATGGTTATCTTTAATTCTGTTGAAGGATGATATATTTTCTTTGGCATACATTAACAAATGATATAGATATAGCGACGGCAGAGTCATTATTTTTAAATTTTGGAAAAACGGTTTGCAGTGCTCACGAGGAGCAGCTCGAGCCAAAATACGTACGGCTCTTTTTTGGATTTTAAATGCTCTATGGATAAGCGTTGAGCTACCCCATAATAGGATTCCATATTGAAGGACTGATTGAAAAAGACCGAAGTAACACGTTCTGACAGCGGAAGTGGATGCAACCTCTGCAACTCTCCTCAAGGCATAGATAATAGTATTTAGTTTATGACAGACCTGATCCACCTGAGAATGCCATTTTAAACAGGGGTCAAGATATATACCAAGAAATTTTATTTTCGCGTTATTGCTGTTCTGAAGACTGAAATTAATATGTTCAGTTTCATCCATATTTAAGCTTAATTTGTTTGTGTTAAGCAGCAAGTCCATAGCTAAGAAAAATGAATTGTTGAAAATGTCGAATAGAATCAATAATAATATAATTTTTGTGATAGTAGAAAGTCCAAAAAGAATATGTAATGAAACTTTTGAGAAAATATATTTTTATAAACAATTATTTATTTAAATACGGAGGGGGCGTATAATGCTTTTGGTGCTGACAGCATATTCTAGAAAGATACATGTTTCATCAGCGTGACTTGAAGAAGCAAAAATGCAATACAAAAGTTTGTTATTGTATTCCTAGGAGGGTGAAAAACTGGACGGAGGAAAATGCGTGTATGTCCATTCGTGTGTTGGTGGAGTAGAAGAGAAGGGGGAGAAGAGGGGTGGAGGAAGATAGGAGAGACGGAAAACGGAGACCGGCGTGTAATAAAGGTTATGAGAAATTGCATCGGGACATGGTCAAAATTGCTCGCAGCTTAGAGATGAAGTCATATTTCAAAGCAGACCGCCACAATCATTTGTCACCTGACGTCACTTCAAACGGGCGTCGTCGTCGCTCTCTGGATATAGTTCGTTCGTTCTTTTGCCTAACATCGCCACGAGACTTTCTAAAGTAGCAAAATATGATGTAAAAACTTCGGAGTAAATCTAGTTTATACGAAAACGCCATCAATACCTATTGGTCACTATATTATATATATTTTTTTATTAATGATATTAGGTAATCCTTTGAATTACTCATATATATGATAATTACGATATGAAGCATTGTCTATATACCCAATGTGCGGTGAACGAAGAGCGTATCGAAAATATATCTGCGTTTTTTCGAAGTAATTCCTTGGTTATTCCGACAATATATATTATATGTGAATATTCATACGATAAGGACGCCTGTATCTTAATATATATTATACTAGCGATCCCGTCCGGTTTCGCCCGGGTGTCAAAGAACGAATGGGGAAGGGAGGAACATGAGTACACACATTCATCTTAGTTTACTGAGATGAATGCTGTGTCCAAATTTCATGATGATCGGAGTTACTGTTCAAAAGTTTTTGTCGATAAAAAGCAGTATTTATACTTGTTTTAACTAATAATTTTTTTTCAATTAATTAAATAAAATTAAATGTAAACCTTAGAAGAAAGCAATGTAGAAAATAAAAAAAAAATATATATATATTCGCCCAACGTGGGGCTCGAACCCACGACCCTGATATTGACAGTCGCATGCTCTGCCGATTGAGCCATTCGGGGTTGTGTACTCACAACGCTAATATGAGTATATTTAGTTAGTGCATTTCACCTGAATAGAAGCTTATTTTTGAGATACATTTTGCAACATTTTTCATTAATGCTCCGCTCCTAATGGCCGTAGCGTGATATTATATAGCCTATAGCCTTTCTCGATAAATGGGCTATCCAACAAAAAAAAATTTCAATTTGAACCAGTAGTTCCTGAGATTAGCGCGTTTAACCAAACAAACAAACACACTCTTCAGCTTTATATAAATTAGTATAGATATATTAGCATGGAGTACCTATATCTCTCTTTATAAAAAGTTTTGTTTTTATTTATGGCGTTAGCCAATCTGAACCAACGAGCTCTTACGACTTAAAAAAACACAGAAGTTTATGTTTGACCCTATAATGGTTCGATTACGATTTTATTCCTATGCTCGGTATATAATAAACGTATATGACATTATCCAAGGGGCTCTCACTTGCTTCATGAATATAGTGATTGGACATGTTTGGAAATAATTTAAAAGTTTTTTTTAAAAATTGTTATTAGTTTAGTTTAAGGGGCTCTCTTCAAAATTGTTTAAAAGCTAACAATTTTTATAAACAAACAAAATATACAACTAAGAAAAATAAGGCAAACATTTTGTAAAGCTCTTGGTATATCCTTGCATGAAAGCATAACACATTTAATATTCACCAATTCACTATGGAACTGTACGTACGCCATCGGAACTCCTGACAAGATTATCAGAAATCGAAATCCAAACATTTTCTTAAAACTTTCGTAAATGATCCTATTATACTATTTTATTATTTATAAACACAAATATGCGGAAAAGAACGCTTTTCTGAAATATTTTGTTTAATGAAAAAAGTATGCGTGAGACTCTCGCGCGTTAGAAATGAAACTTTTTAGGCTCTAGCATTTGTTGAAGATTTTATTATTTCAAAATTAGGAACTGGTTATGTGGAATTTGTAATCGTGGCTAGAGAAAATGCTATACACACAGTACGCACTGCGCATGACGCTTTGACAGAGAGAATAGAAACGATTCTCCCACTTTTTCCTGTCAACTGCCGGTTGAAGTCGGAGAAGGGGAAGCGTTTTCCTTTTCATCTGATCCCCTAGCACGCCTAAAAGAGTTTAATTTCAGAAAATTAATTTGAGAGAATTATTATGTTGTGTCCTTATTTTAGAAAGAGAATAGAAAACTTTATTATTATTAAAGGTTCAATAATTTATTTTTAGTGAGCATTTTCATGGATGAACGATACAGTCAAAGAAGTTGAAGTAAATCTACCGTCGATTGTATTTCCATAACTTAAAATCGGAATTCGTTCAGCGCGCCCCGTAAACTTTTAATCTTGCAGCTGGCGTTAGACGAAGTTGTCTATCCCACCCACACCGACGATAGGGGGAGTTACCCGATGGATAATATCTTCACACTTCACTTTTTAAAACTTACTGGAATTACACAGGGAGAAAGTAAACCTGTAGTTGGAAATTATTATAGCAGATTGACTGTTACCGGGTTTTTTTTTTTAGTCTCGTTGAAAAACTCATCTTTTTGGGTTTTTACGGACATAATGGTCACCTTTTTTGGATTCAAACTGTCGAAAGAAAACGCCCTTGGTTTAGCAGAGTTGTTAGTGATTATATATATTATAACGAAATTAAAAAAACAAAACGGTAAGATATTGAATTTTTCGGTCTACCTCCCATAAACCAATCGTCAGATGACTTATTTCAGGCCGGTGTCTTTTCTGGTGGTAAAGTGATTTTTTTATTTGTCACCTATGAAATAACTGCATTAAATGCTTTTATGCAGGCATGTAAAGCGACCCATTACACGGCTAGTGCTGTAAACCAAAACAAAATATGGCTGCGCTGTACAATTCCATAGTAAATCATCGTTTATTTGTTTGTTGTTGTTGTTGTTTTTTTTTAATAAACTAAACTATTAGAAGTGACGTTTGCTCAAAAGTGAACTGTCAAAATTTTTGAAAATAAAGTAAAAATCAGTTATTTTATAAAAGGTAAAAATAATACATCTACCTCGTGCGTCTTGTTATTACAGCACTAGGTATACGTATAATCTACTATAACCACCCTCGCTTGTAGCGGGCGCTAAAGTAATTTATTTTTTATTAATAATAAAAGTATTGATCAATAATTTGACTATTTCATATAAGTCCAGCTGTAGGTGTATTAGACATGGGAAAAGTCGTTACTATGAGATCACAGTGACTGTTATTCCGGTTACACAAAAATCACAGTGAAAAATCATCGTGACTTTGTCACGTCGATCACTCACATCACAATAAATGTTTCGTAGTTTTTAGGATTTTTTAGTTGATTATCGTTACAGTTGTCACTCCGATCACGAATACACTATTTAGTAATAGGTTGTCATCTGATACGGCGTTACTTGTCTGTTATGATGTTTAGATGCAAAGATACTTGTACACTTGTACAGGCTTAGGACTGTCGCATTTGATAACATAACGTAAATATTCTTTTTTTCATGGGGAAACGGCAATCAATGCAAGGTTTTTTGCGATGCGTGAGCTGTTTTCTCTAAACATAGATCTATTGGAACTTGGAGCGAGCGTCGTGACTGCGGTGACATGAAACGACATACGTTACTTTGGAACGTAGATCTATTGGAACTTGGAGCGACCGTCGTGACTGCGGTGACATGAAACGACATAAGTTACTTTGGAACGTAGATATCTCGTCAGATCATAGTGTCATGTTTGAGCGACAGTGACTGTGGTGACATGGAACGACATACGTTACTTTGGAACGTAGATATCTCTTGTCAGATCACAGTGATTATTTTAGACGGCTTGTCACAGTGATTTTTTCATCGTGAAGTTATTTTTTCCCCAACTCTAAGGTGTATCTGCAATACTGTCGTAAAAAGGCAAAAGGCAGTAAGTGACCAACTTATGAATTTGAGTAAATCAAGATTTACTAAAAATGTCTTGACCGTCCAAAACTTTAGATTATGGAAACCAAAACATTGGGGAAACATTTTTTAAAGGCAATAAAATTATTTTTTCGTTTGTTTTATTATTTTTTTATTATTAATGACAAAAAAATCACATACTGCTTTCTACCATAACATTATTTATGTAAACTCACAATTGTTAACAATTGTAAGTTAAAATTAGGAAACAAGAGATTATTACTTAATATTATAGATTGTTATAACAAACTATTACTATTTCGCACATACTGCCCTTTGCCTTAGATCTAAAATGTGCATTATGTTTGATAATATATAAGGTAAAGGCAGTAATAGATATTTTGCAAAAATACTGCCATCTGCCTAAACACAGTATAATTAAAAATCAGATACTACTTTTTTGCCTCATCAATCTACCTAGGAAGGAAGTGTGCAATTCATCTGGGGCCGGTTTAAAAGCTGCAGCACTTACTGCTGTCGTTGTCTTCAGTATGAACTCATTTTGTTAACAAAATTATGTCACTTACTGCCCTTTGCCTTTTTAGGGCAGAATAGTGTGAACATTGTATATGGCAACAAAAATGTTAAAAATAAAATAAATGCAAGACGAACATTTTTTACGTATTTTTGAGGAAATTTGTGAATAATCCGCAATTTTTTTAGAACGTCAAAATTTCTGTTTTTTATGACTTTAAAAAGAAAAAAGTCAAAGTTTGGGCACATCGAATTATCGAACTGGACCCTACATCGCATTTATTTAAAATACTTTTCAACGGGATTCGGCTTTATATTTCCCCATTTAGACGCATCACTGCATGCATCTGGTACTGGCTGATGATAATAATTAAAGCGCGCTTTGTTTTGGCTTTTGTTTCATTTGTCTATGAGCTTCAAGCACAGGGTAATGGCAGGTGTACATTGACTGCAATATGTCTCCAGTTATTACGTAACTTGATATTGTCAGTTGCTGCAGTGTTATATAAACAGGTGTAAAATCAACTCCTCATTGACACAGTACACCGCACATCGGCGTAGATGCGGTTTTTGTCAAGAAATACCGCCCCATTCCCCCCTGTGGTTAGAGCTGGGTAATTTCGGCTAAATTTCGGATTGGACATGTGACGATTCCGAACCTCAAAAGAACTAGTTCACCGAATCATATCCGCGGAACTATTTAGTTTGAACATCAAATCCTACACCAGTTTATCTATACAAAATAAAAAATTAAATGATATGATTGGCATTTAAATATCAGTACCATAGGAAATCGCCAATCAAAAATTATTTTATAAATATTCATCCATTAGTGCGCATTCGAGTGGCGTTTTCACATACATTGAGTTTGTCGATTTTTTTTTATATATATTTTGTTGGTAGCGACGGAAAAGAGAACGATATGAACATACTAAAATGTTTTCGCGGAACGATTGGGTACGTATCCGATGAAAGAAATAGTTCATGGAACTATACAGGTGCGGAACGACCCGACTCCACTCGGCTTTTCAGTCAGCCATAAAACAAAAATGTCTGTTTTCGATATAGTTTGGTTAATGTTATAGGCTAGAGCAGGCTTAGGCAAATGGCGGCCCGCGGGCCAGATCCGGCCCGCAGTAGAATTTTATCCGGCCAGCGAAGCATTTTAGAAATTATTATTAAGAGCGAAAATAGTTTGCCAATATAATTTGGCGCATAAAAATTTTTTTAGAAAAGTAGTAAATAGCAAGGGCCACAACAGACGAAAAAAGACCTTTTGTTTTTTTATTTGCTCTCCAAATTTTTTGCCCACGGCCAAATTTTCTTCAGCAATGTGGCCCGACGATCAAAAGATTTGCCCGCCCCTGGGTTAGAGTATCAATGTTTTGCATTCAATGACTGAGTTTAACTCGTATCTGTAATATTTTGTTTTGTAATATAAATAATACAGGGCAACTTTAAACCAATCTCAAATGTTAAATTCGTCTTAAAATAAACAGTATCAGCCGGTTTATATGCGCACCATAACCAGTTTTTTTTCTCTTCTTGTATAGTAGGAACGGCTTCACTGATAGTGCTTCGATATTTCTTGAAAAAATCTAAATGGAATTCATCTAACAATCTTTCCGATCTAGATGATGTACTAAAAATGAAAAGTATCGAAAAGCACAACGAATATTTACGTGAGTACTGCTTAGGTGGGTAACTTTGGATGAAACCATTCGAAGCACCTTTATATTATGTTGGATATATTAGTTTCCATACATCCAGATTTATATAGACATGTTCTGGATTCTAAAACTTCGTCCGGAATGCGGGCGCAAGTATATGACATATCCAGAATGTTATTAAATGTAAACAAAAAAAAATTATCGCTTCACTTTAACGGTTAATATAATTAACCATTTCTTATACTTTTCCGAATTTTGAATTTCGCACAAAATAGATAGATTTTAAAATTAAAACAGGGACTATTTTTCTTGCTTGGTCCCCTGCTTGTTCTGAGCAAGAACCAATCAGGTAACAGTACGTGGGCGACATGAACAAACGTCCGCAAACAAGCACTGTGTGTTCTGTTCAGAGACAATAAACGTCCACTTTTGTTATCGTTCTATTACTGCGCGCGCACCGAACCTACCTACAAAGCAAGCTTGAAAAGACGTCTCTGTGAAGCGGACACATAAAAGCAATCAAGAAAACCAGCGCTAGAAAACTATGTAGTAGTCAATTCTAGCAAGAAATCTAGCGGCAAATCCAGCCTCGTGTGCAGTGAGCTTAACTTACCGACATTTTGATGGAATTAATTTTACTGTGGTGTTATTGTTATTTATGTTCACTTTCTGTAGATATAAATTAATGTCTACATGTAAACAATTTTATCTAATAGTTATTTTATAGTTGGTGCGCCGCTGAGAGCAGATAATGCATATTATGCATTATGGGATTTGTTGTAACAGTGTCTATAACATACACGCTCTAATGCAGAGATTATCAATTATTCATGTGGCTAATGTACCAAACAACTGTGCGAGTTTGAAATAACAGTGTTTTGAATAGGTGAACAACTATAGTATAGGCACATAAAGGTACTATGTACAGTATAAACGCACCCTTCCGCTCCGATAGCAGCGCCTACACTACATACAGTTGGGGACAAATTAATGACTAATTGCTATTAGCTAATTTTATGTTCTATTCGCAATGATAATCTACAGTGCCTTCAAAAACTCCCGACGGTTACGTAATTAGATTTTATGACCTCCTTACGGTTCTAGACAATTTGTAGTCCATCGACTTTTAAGTTACTTGATTGACTACTAAGCGTTCTCATGAATATGCGCTTGCCTGAAATTGATTAATCGGCCGATTAAATAGTCTGTGAATGTTTGACTGTCGATCGGCTGGCCGAAGCGTTGCCCCAAGAAATACAGAGAAAAAATGTAGATTTCGAATATTAAAGAAGAAAATATATTTGTAGCCATTTGAAAAAAAAAATGCATGTACGGTTAAGTTTGAAGTATAAAAAAATTCACTTCAGCAGTTTCCGATAGCTTGTCTCAAATGAACAAAAAACTATTTAAACTTTTTTTGTATTTAGTATAGGATACCCGAATTATTCACTGTTACCACTGTATTTATAAAAATAATTTAATATTTATAGGGTTCCGTACCTCAAAAGGAAAAAAGAACCCTTTTAGAATCATTTCGTTTTCTGTCCGAACGTCTGTCAAGACCCATTTTCTCCGTGGGAGTATCAAATTGAAATTCATATCAAATACTTAGGTCTGCAATCACTTGGAGCTGTGAAAAAACTTCTAAGTCAAAAGATACGGCCGTTTATGCCGCATATTTTGACACTCGCGAGGGAATCAAAACCTATAGGGTACTTCTCGTGGACCTGAAATCATGAAATTTGGCAAGAGGCAATGTCTTATAGCACAAGTAAAGGTAAAAATCCGAAAACCGTAAATTTGTAGTTACATCACAAAAAAATATTTTTTTGCGGTTATAAACTTATTTGCAGTTGGTAAACTGGCCGTGAGCTATGTCGATGTATGGCAAACACTAAGCGGTAAAAATCTAATGCCTCCACTACACACGTGGCCAGCACCGCCACTTACAGGCACTCACGATTGTGTAGAGGGCATATTCGTCGGTGCGTGGACATCATCGCCTGTAATCGGCAGTAATCGATTGATTGTCGGTACATCAAAGTAATGCGTGGCCAGCATCGTACGCCCGTACACACAATCGGACCCGCACGATTGTGTGGAGGGCTAGGCAATCATGGCGGCGATGATAGGCACTTATTTGAGTGGCGGTGCTGGCCATGTGTGTAGTGGGGCCTTTAGAGACTCGATTCACGTGATGGACGGACATTTACATGATATCTAATAGCTAATAAATGCAAATTTCATACCAGTAATTGCGTTCTTTTTGTATCCTTTGGCCACTTAAGACGTAGTCTACAAAACAGTTAACAGCTAATTTTGGATCGCTTGTTTTTTATTATTTACATACCTACAAGTTTGTTATACGGAAACTTTGATGCCCATCAAGTCCTGCTCGCACTTGACCGTTTTTTAATGATTAAAACGCTTACTTTTCTGTGTTATTCACTCATAATACTGCAAGTGGTATGAACTTCAGATGTCGCACTTGCAGAGTTCTTATAAACGACTTCAGGGTTTGTTTTGTTTGTTGTATACAACGTACAGATGCTACCAAAAATGACAATAAAGGTCATATATCGGCTTCATTATTTTTTCAGAGCGAAAAGCTCCCCTCTTCATCATGTAACGTTTTAATAAACGTACCTTCCTGTCGGTGGCGTAACTGTACCACCTGAGGCCCGTGGCAAATTCATCGAATGGGGCCCTACCGTAATATCAAAAAGCTTCACGTTGTAGTTTCATCTCTATAAATCACGAAGTAAAGTAGATATATTTGTATAATTCGTGTATGTTCTTGAGTTAGTACCTAACCTAAATTGATTAAATACAAAATTAACATTTTTTACCTAATTTTGTAATAAACGTAGGTTTCGAGAAGCCATTCGGACGCCCTCTGGGGCCGGGGGTCCGTGGCATTTTGCCCGTTCTGCCACTCTGTAGTTCTGTGTAATTTCAGCAGGTACTTTTAGATCGCTGTATGTATGCGACAATATTATTATTATAATACCCTGCTGTTAATATACATACTATAATAATATTATGTGGGGCTTGTTATAGATGAATCGCTATTGTATATAGGAGTTAATGCATATTGTAAACACATTTACCTACATTACACCGAATGCAATGTATCGATGTTAATATGCTAATGAGTTATTAACTTTGTAAATACTTAAATAGTCTACAAGCCTAATATTATTGCAAACCATCAATTTAGCGTCTAGTGCCACATTTTTGTTTAATAGCCGGTCATTTGTGTGCGTTTAAATAGACTGGAAATCATTAGCTATGTTTCAACCCTCTCTGCGAACGGTAATTTTATCGTCACAATCTAGGACTGTTCTTTAAGCCAAAAAACAGTGCAAAGTCAGCGCATGCGCACAAAACCAATACAAAACAGTTTTATTTTAGCTACTGCGCATGACGGTGATGATAATATTACCGTTCGCAAAGAGGCTGGAGCGTAGCTAATATTAATCTTAGAGGATAATCTGTGTAATATTTTCCACACTTGACTGTTTTGACTTATGAGTGCGTTTGTTTTGTTAATATTGAATTTTTTTGTGCTATAACTTGTTTCGCAATTTTTAATAAATATTTCTCTGTAAAAGTTATAGAATATAATATATTAAAATACTGATCCGATTGCCTTAGCAATAAAATTATTCTATTCTATTCTATCCTCAAAAGTTTGTTTGCAACTGGCATGACAATCGAGATTAAAAGTTACACGAATTGCCTTTTTTGGAACAAGAGTTTTTTTTTTATTTCAGCACAATAACCCCAGCTAACAATACCATATTTCACAAGCTGATAAAAATATGCACAATAAACAGATAAACAAACAGTCAAAATATTGAGCATCCAAAGTCAGGATAAATCATTTTCTTCTTTTACAACCTCTAAATCTCAATTAAGTCAACTCAAGCGTTGCGATAAAAAGAATAACATAAAAATTCAACAAGAAGGTAGCGTGACTTCGGGATATATTTTTGCGAATTCTCATTTTTGAAATTGCTTGTGTAGACAGTGTTGCACACTGAAGATATAATATTGAAAGAACTGATTAGGGAAACGGCACAGGTCATGTGTCATACAGTATTGGTTGATCTGTCAGCGTTGACGACATGCCAATTGAACGAACGAAATGATGATTCCATCTGTCATGTATGCATGTTGAGCCTCAATCATCGTTGTGTGATGAGCGCAGTGGAGGCCGGAGGCCTTCGCTTGTCGACGTATCACAGAAACTTGTCAGTGAAGTTCAGCGCCACAAAATACATACGTATACATAACAGGGTTGCCGCTTAGTTTTGCTATTTTGGTCTCGAGGTTTTTGCTTTGTAGTGGATACATAAGTAAATAGGCTATAGTTACGTATATCAGTTGCAATGTAAACTGCGAACGTAGTATTTCACTATAACACTTACTTAAGTGGTCTAGTTAAATGCGCATGAGTTTGCATTTAAA
The DNA here is from genome assembly GCA_963575645.1 of Xanthostigma xanthostigma. NCBI lineage: Eukaryota > Metazoa > Arthropoda > Insecta > Raphidioptera > Raphidiidae > Xanthostigma > Xanthostigma xanthostigma. The sequence goes on from OY754468.1 coordinate 25,179,610, forward strand.
TTGATATAAATATATGTATATTTGGAAGGAAGAGAAGTCAGGTGATGGACGCACGTGACTATGCCAGCGCGAGCTGGCGTAAGTCGACGTTTGGTAATGTAAATAAATGATTATTAAATCAAATTCGAGAGTATTACTAATTTAAAAGAACCTTATCAACCACCAACATGGCGATCCTGCCAGTTTGAGCCAAAACTACATGGCGATCCTGCCAGTTAACGGCATCACTACAGCTTTCAGGAAAAAAATTGATCGTTGTGTCAGAACTTTCGAAAAATATAGTCTTTTTTCAGTTCATGTGGTCAATAAAAAATTCCCGATACTTTCAAAAGATGTGTGAAAATTCAGATTTGAATACGATGACAACTATTTTCAAACATTTAACAGCTAATCAATATAGCTGCGACATTTACACTGGGAGACATTGAGCCGAAAGATCATAGCGCAAAGCTTTCTGCTGTATTTACATGAACCATTTTCAGCTCTTTTTGATACATAATCTCTATGTTTTTCAAGCTACCGGATACTAACTTTGCCATTAATCTTTGTTTTGGAATGCCTTCTACCTATCAAAAAAAATCTTAACAACATTTGTTGCAATGAAAATTTTCATAATTACCCAACAAGATGTGGTAATGACTTAAGAATGAATAGATTGGAACTGAGTAGGAGAGGACCAAATTATATGGGTCAAAAATTATTCAACCACCTGAACGATAATATAAAACACATTTCTGATGCCAGACGTTTCAAGATTGAATGTAAAAAAAATTCTTATTGACAAGTGTTGTTACTCAGTTGAGGATTTTTATCAGTGATTGATAATAGTATTTGAGAATTTCCATATTCTATTTTAAACGATTTGTTATCGGATTATTTTAATATGTTTTAACTGTGTACCTACTGACGTTTTGTATCCATTTTATAATGGCGCAACAAATAAACATTTATTATTATTATTATTATTATTATTATTATTATTATTATTATTATTATTATTATTATTATTATTATTATTATTATTATTATTATTATTATTATTATTATTATTATTATTATTATTATTATTATTATTATTATTATTATTATTATGTTTCGATCCCTCTCTATCTCCGAGACTGGCTACGTGACGGGACTATTTTTTCTAGAGGGACAGGTTACTATAAAGAAGCTGTATTCCGAATTGTATACTTCTATGTGGAATAGTTTCCAAGATGCGAGTGTCCAAAAATCACTAGTTTTGCAATTCACTGATTGACTGACTGATTGACATATTATAGATCATCGTGTAGATCAGAGATCCCCAAACCTTTTTGTCAAGTAGATCACTTGCTATGTTTTTTGGTTTTGGGTAGAACCCCTACTTACCTGATATTGATTTTTTGCAAATTCATTAACTTCAAATGTATTTTTAACTCTCTTTGAAAGATTTAAATTTATAACGGTAGTAAAGTCTAGTGTGAAAAACTTAAAAAAAAAAACAAATGTTGTTTTATGCATTTATTAATTAAATTCAAATTAAAACGAACCAAACTAAAATTTACTTTCTGTTGCACAAAATAACTAAGCAAAAAATACTTTTAGTGTGAGGGTTGGACCTGATGCTTCAATAATAAACTTTCAACATTTGGCACCAATTTAGTTAGGTTTAATTTCAAATCTCTTCGGTCAACGATGTGCAGTTTGTTTCGTTTCTTTTTTTTTTGTTAGGAGATCTACTATCGTTGACCCCCATTTTCATTTCAAGGACCCCCATTTTTTTTTCTCTGATGTGGACCCTTTGCAAGTTGTCGTCGACCTTGGGGGTCGATATAGACCTGCACTTTGTTGGGAATCACTGGTATAGATCATTATAGAATTTACTCAAAGCTATTAGTTCAGAAGCAAAGGTAGAATTTGCTCAACGCTATTAGTTCAGGCGCCGGGCCGCAAACGAAATACATTTTGCAGGACGGACCCCTAGTGTTAAGTACAAAAATGTTAATAAAACCATAACCAATCTTCACGCAATAGATTTCCTTTGATCGCTGGTCACTGCTAAAAATCACCGGTACTTAAATCGCTATCACCGGTTACCTTTAAGAACTATAATACTAAGCTCATATCTCAAACGTTAAATTACACTGTGCACAAATTAGGAGCCCTGCAATATTAACGGGCAGCTTTCTGTCTACCGCCTAGCACAGTGTGAGTTCGAAACGTTCTCGTATGTTATAGATTGAGTTATGGCATTGCTAAAAGTTTGGTGTACACGTACACCTTCGCTGGACGTACGCTGGTCTTGATTTGGCAAACTTTACTTTCTTCTTATTGGCATTATACCTACCTGCCCTTGTATCCATGGCTAGCTTTGATCAAATACGTACCGAATTATGTTTGTTGTTTATTAATCCGGTACGTTTACGGAGCGATTTTTCTCATTGATTAAACCAATTTTTCAACATTTGTAATCAGTTCAGTGGCTTGTAGTTGCTGAATTACGTTATTCTCGTATGTAACGGTGAATGCGATTAAATCTGAAACCGTGCAGTAGAGAACTCGAGAAATCAATTCCGTGCGCTAGACAACTAAAAAGAAACAAGCATATAATACGTGACGAGTCTTTTGAGTATTTTGTTGATTTAATTTTAATAATTATTTTTTATTTAATTAAAGACTGTTGTACATTTGGTAACTGGTAGGGACTCAATAGTTATAAAAAAATCAAGTACTGCCCTGCTTTTTCTTTTATATATAGACCTGCCGAGTTAGACCAGTGCAGTTAACCCAAAATCAAGTGAAAAAGGGACAAAATTAATAGCAGAAAACGAATGATGAGGAAGGGAAGAAACTGCCGTCAGAAATACAGAAATACAGGAACCAAAAGGGCCGGGGGGCTGCGGGGGGTGTGTTTTAGGGGTCAAACGCGGTTTTCCGTTATTTCCGGTGAAGTTGAACTCCAATCGAAAAATGTTGTATGGCAATGTTGTAGGTATTAAAAGGATCTCCAACTTTTATGAATATAATTTTTTCACATAACCTTAAAGATTCAAAGAAATATCGAAAAAACCGTGTTTTTCGTTTTTAATTTTTTTCTCCTGCAAACATTTTTTTTTTCATGAAATTTTTAGGAGATTTACCTTTCTATGTCCTAAATAAGCTGTAATTTTTAATTGTTCAAATTTGGCAATTATATATGAAAATGTACAGTTAAAAATATTGTTTTCTTGTTTTGCGGCTCCATTAAGCTTGTTAATACTTATGTATAACTCATCCATCACTGACAAATTATTATTTTCGCGTCGTTCTACACTATTGCACATACCGCTAAACTAGCGGTATGTGCTTTATTATCGCTTTGTGCGTCAGAGCTGACTTTCGTTCATATAAGAAGTTATATCTAAGTTAATTTCACACGAAATTCATTCAAATTGAAGCTTTTTGAAAAGAGGAGATTCTAATCTATAAAACAGAACCATTTTTAAATCAATTCGAGTTCATAAATACTATTAAAATTGTAATTGAAAATCACAAACAGCAGTTGTCGGTTGGTCTGTACGTATGTACGTACGTCACGACTCTACAGATCGCAATTTTGGTCGGATTGCCTTGAGTTATATTTTATTCACTTTGTTTACTATCGGACCAGAACCCTATTTAAATTCACTAAAATGTGTTCAGTAGTTTAATTTTTATAAACAGTTTTATTTTATTATTTTTGACAGCTAATAGTTTAAAAAAACAATATAATAATTGCTGTGTAAATATTATAGTGTAATCCATAAAACAAGTGCTACACTTCTATTTTATTATTATTTTATTATTTTTCAATTTTTAATTATTTATTTCTTTAAATTTTTAAATCTTTTTAAATTTATTAAAAATATTTTTTAATTTTTATTTTTTTATCATACAGTGGAAAACTTGCGGGATGTGCACTTTTGGTTTTGCCAACTATTATATTATGTTTACATTAAACTAAAATTATATAATATGTACAATATTATGTACTGATGAAAAGCAAAAATATTTTTAAAAAAACTTAACCAGAACACGTCATAATTGTCCAAGAAATCAGAGTAAACTGTCTTTTATACTGGGTGTCTTAAAACGACTAATATAAAAAATATATAATTTTGAAATCGTCAACTTTAAACGGCTTTATCTTCGGCAAGGTGTAGTTGTAATAGGTGTAGATAAATAAATTGTCTCGTCTTTACTGACACCCATATATCAGTTATTAAACTTAAGGCCGGTCACACAATAGGCAATACGAACAGTGTTGCCAGAACTTTTTTTGTTTTGCGTACTAGATTAGGGTTGAAAAAACTACTAGAATAGACATACCTAGAAATTATAGACAAGTAAAATTTAAAAACGTCTTTAAAATAACTAATTATCTGCTCCGTTCTAAGGGCGTAGATATTTTTTTCTGAGGGGGGTAAAGCAAAAAAATCAATATTTTTTTTAGATTTGTTAGCCACAAATGACCTTTTTTTAACAACCTAGCTTAAAAAATTTTGTCGTGTGCACAATTAAAGCGCAAAAAGTCTTTTTTCGTTTGCAGTAGCTGGGTGCCTGCGGTCCTGATGAATCCTGGGGAGGGGATAATTTCCCTTTTTTTTGTTGTGGTGGATATTAAAAAGTACTAGATTTTTGCTTCAACGTACTAGCGTACAGAAAATGGCAAAAAAGTACTAGATCTAGTACAATTGTACTAGACTGGCAACACTGAATACGAAAGCAATTCAACAGCGATATGATATACCTTTCTTGCCACTTCCTAGGTAAGGCAGTAGGGCTCCACCAACGGGAAAATATGAAAACAATCTATCGATGACTTGCGAGTTGCGTGATCTGAGCGATCCGAACGACCTGCAAGCAAGCGCGATCTGAGCAATATGCTACTAATATCGCTTGTAAATATGGAGGCGTTTAATGTCAAATTCGTAACTGGTGTGTTTTGTACGATTTCATTCTCGCTGAGTATTCCCGAAAAGACGTGACAGATAAATAAAAAAAGCGAGTGTGCTTTAGACCACATGACTGAAGTAAAACTTCTTCTTGCCATAATTATTTTAAATATATTTATTAAGAATAATGCGTAAATACCTCAAAGCTCATGTTAAATTCATAAACGAACAATAATATGCAGTCGGTTCGTCTTAAAGTTTATCGAACACAATATAACCTCACTCTGTAGCACGTATCTACAAAATATAATTTTTGATTAATTAATAGGCAAAATATGTATATATATTTATTTGCATATAATTTATAATACATTTAAAAGGATTTATTAACTAACCTACATTATTTCCCGTTACAAAATTGAGCAAAATTCGATGAAATGTATTTTTGATACAAAAAAAAAAACAGTTGTTTTAATTTTAAACGTCAAATAGTTGTATTAATGCTCCGTCTTTGTCGCACTCACTAACTTATATTTCCCTCTCAACTCCGATGATGCACTTCCGTAAACGATTTCGTCAGGCATCGCGATGATGCACTTTCGTAAATGATTTCGTCAGACATCGCGATGATGCACTTCCGTAAGCGATTTCGTCAGGCATTTACCAGCTTACTCCCCAAGTAAAGCGCGCCTAGAGAAGTTTTACTTTAAAAATGATATTACGTATTATTGGAGTAATTTAAGGGAATTTTTATACATTGAAAATTACGGTTGCTAATAAATTTATATTTTTATATTGACTACAGTAGATACTAGATATACACAGAGCCCACAATGCTCTTGCAAAGCTGGTCTATCCGGCAATTGTAAGCACATTATTTGCTTAAGTTCACTCTATAACTTCACCCAAAAGTGATGAATCGAAAATGAATCTACTTGCATCTTCTTTTTGAAATTCAAGAGTCGACTGTCTAAAATTGTTGCCTCGTGTGCAGCTGCTCAGATCGCTGATATATTGAACTATTTATAGGTTCTGAAATTGTAAACTTTTTTTTATGCACCGAAAACTGACTTGAAGTTTGAAAATACTTGTTCAGAACGATATTTTACGTTTGATTCTGGAACACGTCCTATAGACATTTCCAGTTTCCGTTTTACATTCATGTATTTCCGCCAAGGAACAGTGGTCCCAATATGGACTGACGCGTTCGAGGGTTGCCCATACACTGTATATAAGTACAACAACAACAAGGAGGCGGCGGTGACCGACAGACTTCAGGCTACGTTACCCTTTTTTCAAGACTCCAGAGCACCCGTTTCTACTTAAAATGCTAAGTTGTTTTACATTGTTTTTGTTCCGTGATCGTTTGTGTGTAAATATGTCTGTCGGTTTTTGTTTTGTTTTGTTTTCTTTTGGGCACGTACCAGTTCTTTCAGAAAAAGCGGTAGTGTTTTATTTAATCTACGTTTGAATCTTGCATGAAATATAGAAGGTAGTAAAAACTATGTTCCATTGATTTGTTATCAACTTAAATTTAAATACACGGTCCGGCAAAAGTCTAGCAGTTTTCATTTTACACTTCGTAACAACGTTTTTCTATGGATATTGAACAAAATTTAGCTTGAAAAACGACCTTTTTCTATCTAGACCATTAATTTGTTTTTAGGTGAGCACATTCTAATGTTCTACATGACAGGAAGTTTCACAGGGACCTTAAGACCGCTGCACATGAGGCTAGAAACACTGATTGGAGTTCTGCTGGCTGGTAGGCTGAGTACGAAGCTGGAAATGACGTCACTGCGGGCTCGCCTGCTAGCTCACAAGATAGGTTTCAAAATTAGAACAGGGGCTATTTTCCTTCCTTGGTCCGCTGCTAGGCATGAGCAAGAACCAATCAGGAAGCCCGAAGCAGTATCTTGTCACGTCGGCGACTTGAACAAACATGGCATCATTCTGCTCAGAGTCAGACAACAAACACGTTTTGTTTTGTGTTTATATTTGAACTGTCACTGCGCGCGCACCAGATCTATCGGACTATCCACAAAACAAGCTTGAAAAGACGTATCGTGTGAAGCGAGCACATAACAGCAATCAAGAAAACCAGCGCTAGAAACTAGCAAAGAATCTAGCAGTGTTTCTAGCCTCGTGTGCAGCGGCCTTTAGACTGCTCCTGCATAAATAAAAACTCTAAATATACGGTTACAGTCTAAGCTCATTGTCAGATAAGATTTTTTGACAATGCTTTCTGCAATTCGGCATAATTGTTTTTATAGGTAGCTTTATCCATGTTTGCATTGACGTTACGTCCGATCGTCACATATAGGACAGAATTAAAAACTAAATATATTCAAGTTTTTTGTGTACCTAAGTGAATTTAAGTCAGAAATCTTTTTTAAATTATATTGGACACATCACAAAGTTGATGAAAAGTTAAAGTTTAAAACCCATTAAATATCCTTTTCGATAGAAAACGTTTTTTAACGAAGCATTTTATATTAATTTTTTTCCAAAAGTTTGAACGCATTCTGTTCTTTGCGAAATAGAACATTTTACATACGGCTTATAGTGTCCGTGAATATATTCACAATCCATTTTTCCCAAGTGGAATTCGGCCTTAAAATTTATTCTATGACATAATCACGAAAGCTATTTTTTTAATATTTTATTCCCAGAGGAGATTGAAAATCTCCTTGACTGTTATGATTAATGAATGATTGCTATGTTTAGTTAATTTTAGAATTGAGTCACTTTCTAGTTAGAATAGAATAGAATAGAATATATTTTGTCAATAGAAATGAAATACATTTATTTGACATGTCAAAAAAAGAAGCTTAAAGCTATAAGTTTAAAAATTCTGTTATATGTAGTGTAAAATTCGTTTCTTATTTTATTTTTGAAGGTCGCAAGAGAAGCTAGGTTTTTATATTCGGACGGAAATTTATTATAAGCTCGGATAGCAAAGTTATGAGGAGTATTTAAAAAAAACGTTTATGTGCCCTTTTGGTGTTACTAAAAGATGACAGTTGCGGGTATCGTAATTGTGTATATTGTTAGCACATGTATAGGAATGAATATGCAGACAGGCATCTACCAAGCTGTAATATAAAAAAATACACGGTACGGTTAAAATATTAGTGACATTGTTGAAAATAAAATGTCTCTATTTTTTTGCCACCCTTTTGCAACGTGACGGCACAAATCGTCCCGGTCGGCGATTCTAAACTTGATCTAAACTAAATTAAGTACAGATCTCCATACGGAGAGGACCATAAGTCACACTGGCAAAGGAGAGAGAGAGAAAGAATGGCCGTTCTGTTGTAGACGCCCTCTTTCCCTCAACCTCCAAACGCCATGCTATACTTTTAGAGCTACTGCCTTTTTCTGTCTCAACTGACACACCCTTTTATAACAAACTATCGCAAAGTATCTACAGATAATGCCCGGTTGCATAAAAGCTTTTAACCTTTTTCGGTACGAGTTGAGACATTTTTACTGAACAATTTTTCATTGTTATCTTTTCGATAGTTTGCGTTTTTTAATGGAGCAGACATAAGTATTTGGTGAAACAACTTTAAAAACTAAGTATAGGTATATATTTTAAATTCAATTTAATAAAATATTTATATTTCTTAGGAAAAATATTTAAATCCGCAATAAGTGAAATATTTTATGTATGTTTCGACCTTGATACACCGGGTACCATTTCCTACCACATGAGCATATTGAGTGTCGAAAAAAATTCATTCACCAACGAACAATTAAAATATTAGTACCTACCTCATCTCCAAAGACGAAATGGTTTCAGTTTTTACCCGACTGCGGCGAAGGAAAGGATTATGTGTGTGACCGGTATGTAGATATGTATGTATGTTCATCTGTTCCATAACTTCCATCATAACTTCTAAACTACTTATGCCGAAAGTACCTACTTACGTACTTTCGACTGAGGTATGAAGAAAAATTAATTTATTACTTCATTCTAAAAACGATTATTTCTTGGTTATGGGTAATACATGTGCATACAAAATTTCAACTGATTCGGCTAACGGGAAGTGGATGAAAAATCGGGCTCAAAATTTGAAATATTAAATAAATAAACAAACGTACGGAAGTTAACTAAAAGCTTATAAAATATAGTTTAAAAAAAACTAAAAAACACGCTTTATATCGAACTAAAAAGTAAAAAATAATTTTTTTAAAATAAGCTTAAAAAGCGTGGGGCGCTTTGTTCCACATTTTCGTACATCGAGCGCCCAACGCTTTTTAAGCTTATTTTAAAAAAATTATTTTTTACTTTTTAGTTCGATATAAAGCGTGTTTTTTAGTTTTTTTTAAACTATATTTTATTTTTCACTTTTTAGTTTGAGGATCTATAAAAGAATTTATTAATCCTGGGGGTCCTAATAAGGATAATGGGAAACTGTTATCAAATTATTGCATTGTCATCGGTCCTTGATACGTATGCAAAGTTTCAAATTAATCAGACTTCGGGAAATTGGTGAAAATTATGCTCAAAGATTCCGTTACATGCATACATACATACATAGTTAGTTACAACCCAAGCTAATATAAAGCGTTTAATAAATAGAGTGTCTATCAACCGATAAAACCGGAAAAAAGAAGGGAAAGTAATCGAAAATAGCAAACTTTGAACGAACTCTTCCAATGTCCTTCATACAAAGCTAACTCACTACACGCGCTACATGTGACATTTTTTTTTCATTTATTCGTATTAGATCATACTTTGAGTATGCAAAAATATCGACTAAATCTGGAAAAGAACGAAAAATCAAATGATCGAATTTACTAAACGCACTGTACAAGTGGTATGGCCAATACAAAATTAGGAGTTACCTTGTATCAGGGTAGTGCTATGTAACCTTTCGTACGACTGAATAAAATATATGTAAATAAAGAATTAATTTTGTCGCATGTCTGTTACTTCGGTCGTATTTTAATAGATAAAACATCTTTTTAACCGAAAAACTAAAAAGCATACAACAATTTCTCTTTTCGAGACAATATTTTCGTCTTATCATCTGTCATAGAATCAGGCCGTTTGTTTTTAGTAGTTAATTGTCAGAATTCCGTGACTCCATATATCCTTTATATACAATATTATGTACATTATACATAACTTATAATGTCTATATATAAAATATGTATATAAAGCTGAGATTAAAATCACCGTAACTTATTTTTAGTGAAGGACAAATCAATATAATAATGCGATTTTTTGAAAGTTAATTTGTATCAGATGTCATCTTCGGTGAATTTACAACTCAATTTCTTTGTTTACGATAATGTGACTTGAGGGAAACTACTTAATTACGAAAAAATATTTTTAAAGTGAATCTCTTTTAGGCACGCTAGGGGGTAAATTGGCCTGAAACAGACGAAAAGTGAAACGCTTCCCCTTCTCTGACTTCAACCTGCAGTTGAGATGAAAGAGTGGGACAATTGTTTCTACTCTCTCTCTGTCAAAACGTCATTGAGTATTGTACATATACGACATACGTAGCATTTTCTCTGACCATATAACCATTACCTAATCCTGAAATTAAAAAAATCGTCAACAAATGCTAGACCCTAAGAAGTCTAACTTTAACGAATGTTATTTGTCCTTTCTGAAATATCATTTTAATGATTAACATATTGCATTTTTATTTGGTAACTATTAAGGTAGAATAATGATTAACTGAAAATCCATGTAGAATCATTTTATAAAAATCTTTTTTGTATACTACACCAGATAGCTTTACTCAATCGTAAAATGTGAAACGATTTTTTTAAATACTTTATTCATTTTAAAATCTTTGATTAACGTCTGAATAGAACTCTTCAAATAAATAAAATTAACGACCAATTTTTTCAGACTATATACCTACCTATTGACAAAAATTATAAATTCAATAGATGACGGTTTTATATTTTTTAGATTATTTCTGAAGAAAATCCAAATCCGGACCGAAACGTCATCTATTGAATTATAATTTTATAATTTTTGTCAATATACTTATAGTCTGAAAAAATTGGTCGATAATTTTATTTATTCAACACGCGTGAGTAATATGTAATTTCGGGGCCCTGCTAAACGTGGGAGAAATAATATATTACTTCACTATAGTGTAATAATGAATTTTCTGGCGTGGGAGAAATCATATATTACTTCACTAGTGTAATAATGAATTTTCTGGACCAATAGAAACTCAGTAGCAAGCCCAAGCGCTAAATAATGAAAAAAACTGCAAGTAGCTTCTGGACCAATAGGAACGTGGTAGGCGGTATTGTATACTTATATGAAAACAGCATCGCAATTCAGCGAAATCATGGCAATCTTGTGTATACACTGACGGTGGTACGTCAATCAATGAAGTGATTTATTATTTTTCCCTCTTTTATCAGGGCCCCGATTACATATTACTCCTGCTAGTTGAATAAAGTATTATGTGCGACTATTGATCGAAGGAGAATATTCCACTCGCGTGTGTTTTACCGCACTCGCTGCGCTCGTGCGGCAAATTTCACGCTCATGGAATCTTCTCCTTCTCTCACTAGTCGCACAATATACTATTATTTATTCACTTTAGTAAAGTATCAGAACCCAGTACGAATATTGTTAGCTGATTTCAAATCAAATCTTACAACTTAATTATGGTAAAAATTTAGTTGAAAAAAAAAATACTTTCGTGTGGTAGAAATCGTTTCTGTTTCTTGCATTTTAAAACTATTTTTGAGAAACATTTTCTATAAGTATGATTATTTTTCTTTCAGAATCTTCTATCTTCGAGTTTGAAACGTATCTTTAAAAAGTGATTACATTTTAACAGATGCTTTGGAATGCGTGTAGTGCGATTCTTAATTTAATTTTTAAGTAGATAAATTGCATGCATTGTAAGTGTGCTTTATTTTTGCAAAATTTAAATGCGTAAAACATATTTAATTCAGCGTTTGCCATGTTATTCCAAGCTCTGACGTCGCATCTCGTTCACAAACGAATTGCTTCGAAGGATCAAATTCTTTCGCCAAGGAATTCCTTTTTGTTTTTAAATGTTATTTACTGAGAAAGGTTTTTGTACAGTCGCTGTCGTTTGTCTACTCGTTTAAATAATCACTTCGAACGCTTCCCTGAATATTATAGAATATTTGAACTGTGCTAGGTACAATGAAGACTGAATACGTGTTCAAGAAAATCTAATTGACTTTTTTAAGCTTTATTTATTTTTGTAAACAGTCTTTTATTTACCTTTGAAGACAGATGATAAGTTGGGCGTTCGAATGACCAAATCTTGGCGAAGGTGAAATTTAATTTGAATATGATTAGGAAATCATCACTACTTTAATAGATTAATACTTATGACAATGAATAATAATTAATTAATCTATTAGCCTTGATTTTTCCTAATATACCAAATTTGAATTATTGAGTTAAAACAGAGTATTTGTGTTTTTTAGACCTGGGGCCATTCAAGTATTACGTAAGCAGAATTTTAGTAATTTTTGGCCCCCATCCCCCTTGTCAGCAAAAGTAAGCAAAGCTCTTACTCCTCCCCCCTATGCTTACGTACATATCGGTATATATTTTTTGTATTGTTATAAATAAATATTGCTGACGTCATCACCATCTAGACCCCCCGTCCCCCATGTCATCAAGAATAAGCTAAGCAAAGACTCCCTCCCCTCCCTTTGGTGCCTACGTATTACTTGAATGGCCCCCCTGACAGTTGAGAGAACCTTTTTAAAGTTTTTTTTATATTAAACGATTGTTTGACCGAGATTCGATTCATGTCAAAAGAACCGCATCGCCCGCCTCCAGGCGCCGTGTTGTTCGTTGGGAGGTCATATATCAACAGCAACGACAACAACTGTTACAAGAATTTTATTTTCATTTCGGGCGTCTTCTCCATTTCTACATACATTTGTATAAGTCGACCAAGCTGAACGAATCTACGTTTGCAATACGTTAAGGATACTTTATGCCCATCCTATATGCGTATTTGACAATAAATGTGTATATCATTGAAATGTCAGTTTACAGGTCACCCCGAAGTAAATAACAGATCGCCTGTCTTATTTTTCGATTTACAATGTTGGTATTTTAAGACAATTTCCGTCGTGGCTCGACAAATATCAAACAATATATATTTTTTCAAGTCGGCAAAATAAATTCATGGTCTTCTGCAGGTCCCAGAGCCGGCATCACCCTAAGAGGGTATAAAGAGGACTCTCTACTCGGAAAAATTACCCACTCGGAAATTTTAAGCAATTCTGATATTTATACCTGTGTATATCTTTTGGGCGATAGACATTTTTTTCTGGGCATTTTGAAACGTGAAGGAAAAGTGGCAAACAATTTCCGTGATATTGTTGATTTTTTAAGAAGCAACAAAACTTACATGAAACTCGTTCCGGAATTCGTTCGATTTCTCTGTCTGATACTTACAATTCCCGGGTCTTCTTGCTCTAATGAAAGAAGCTTTTCTGTTTTGCGCCGTATAACAAAATATTTGCGATCAACGATGTCGCAATATCGACTGAACCATGTATCAATTTTACATGCCTACCCGGATTTAGTCGATAACAAAGATTTGAATTCTCTGAGGAATGATTTTATAGCTCGCAATTCTAAACGATCAGCTGGGTTTGCAGTGCAATAATTCAATAATTTAAGTGAATTGTTGTTACTTATTATAATAATATATTATATTATCTACTAATTAAGTTGCAGCTGTGATGAAAAAATAATATAATACAATGTCTACATTTATTTTGTACAGATTAAGTTGCGACTGTGATTAACAAAACAATGTCTAAGCTATAAAAATGAATTCATTTTACCAATTCCTATGTTCATTTACTTGTTTCCTATTTTTCATTTTTTGTTGGTGTGGAAGAGGGGGGGGGGGCTTTTTTCAAAATCAAACTACCCACTCGGGCTGAGCCTGTTCTGCCGGCCCTGGCATGTCCTTCTAGTCTTGAACATTCTAAGCACCTATAATGGTGGCGCCATGAAACGGAATTGAGATTTTGAGCTAGCAGTCAACTCATCTATTTAAAATAATTATTATATTCGATTTTCTAAAGCATGGTTTTCGCTACAGGTACACTCATGTCGCACTCACCAGAAAAATGAAATCTTTGATATGTATGAACGTATATAGAGCACACCTCACTTGAGGGTACGATTTTTTTTTTTTTTGAGTCTGCGTTACGTAACTACTATTGTAGGGACACGTTGAGTGCGGATTGACTGTCGAATAGCATCGTTTAGCTATATATAAATATTAGTAATATTAGTACATATATGTAAAGTATAAAATATTTCCAAATCTTCTTGGTTTCCGGGCTTGTATGCCGTGGTCCATTGGTATTACTACCTGACGTTTCGTCTACAACTGCGGTAGACATTATCAAAGGCGATGTGGTAGCGGGCGAAGTTTCCTTCTAGGCTGCTCACAGGTAAGTGTGTCGACAAGTGTGGTACTTCCGTCTTTTATAGTCAACGTGCTCGTGTTCTCTACTCGGTCGTAGTATGCTCTTCTGTGATTGTGTTGGTGTCCAGGTTTTATTTAGACTCTAAGTAAAACCTGAACACCAGCACTGTGCAATACCAACCGTCAAGTAGTAATACCAATGGACCACGGCATACAAGCCCGGAAACCAAGAAGATTTGGATCAACACCGGCCGTGAAAGCCTACACACTTTAATAAAATATTTGTTTAAAGTTATTCGCTATGTGCAACTGCTTGGAAGGGGGGCGTAGAATGACCATGCGCACATAACGGCGAAGCTGGCATTTGTAGAGCATATGCATATATATAAAATCATAGGTAAAAATAGATAAATATAACAATAATTTAATATATTATACAGATAATGAATAGGTACTAATATTATTGAACTATTTGCTCACAGTTTTTATCAACTTTAACTTTTCTTTTTTCACATTTGGTTTGAAACTTTGATGTTGGACATTAATTTTAATTTACTTTTCACTGGTTATCCCATTTGAAATAATATATAAAAGTGGCAGTGGGTTCGCCGATTAATGGCGTTAGATGTCTCGACTTTGATGTTGCACACAGCGAATACGACTGTCAGTATTTCACGAAATTTCTAATTAGTTTGACATCGTTTTCAATTTTTGATAGTAAAATTTCAAATTGTTCTGTGGACATTTGAAAGTATATAATAGGGCTTTTCATCGTTTTCACACGCAAGCGTCGCTGCCATGATTATGATCACAGTATACAAATGTTTCGGACACTTTTTGACGCAATGGCTGACCCAATAACGTTTTTCAATGTTAATCTACATGAAAATATTTTTGAGGATGCTAAATTACATAATGTAGAAAAATGTAGAAGAACACACTTGTGCTCAATTGAGACGGCGATTGTAGTGCCACGATCGGAAAATCTGGTACCTAGACGCAAACGAATCTCTGTTGAAAGACGACCGTCCTACCTGTCATAAATTGTTAATTATCTTCAAAAGTAGTGAAATATTTTTCGATGGTGTTGTAGCACATCTTTAAATATTTCTTATTTAATTACCTACTATTTGTTTTTTCAAAAACGGTCTATTTCGAAAACTGTTCAAAATTGTCCATTTCTTTTTCTGCGCATTAGTGCACGATGCACCCAATGTTTTCTATTAGTTTTCATTTCGTCTTCATCTAACAATAACGCATGAATCATTCAATCCTCGTTAGAAAACTTTCTAAACATATCTATTACTGAAAACTCAATGACTGCTGGCACGATAAATATTGAGCTATAAGTGTAAACCAAGCTTTATGCGGACTTTGCACACGAATGTGCACTGCAGAAATATGTCTTAACTGCCAAATAACTTTTGATATATTTAATAATATATCGTGCAGTTTACGTACAAAAAAGTTTGCTGTAATTATTTTATCTTTCTCACAGAATAAGTAAGTTGAAGAGACAAAAACGAATTTCTTGTCAGGATTTTTTTCTTATCTAACAAATCGAAACTACAAAACTGACCTAATTGTACAATATTTTTTTACAAAAGAAAGCAATTTAAAAACCGTCATTTAGTGTAACTTATGTAACAAACTTAAAATCTATCTACATATAAATAAAATTGAAGTGTCTTTTTGTAATGTCAAAATAACAGTTCTGGAACTATGCCTTGGTGCGCTTTGACACGATTAATTACCCCCAAGTGCTTTTAAAGTTCGTCACCTCAGATTGAACTATCTATACATATTTTGTATTTGTAACTGAAACGTACTGTCTTCCTTCTATTTCTTTCTTATAATCTAGTGTCTGACAAAAACCACTTTTCCTCCATATATTGTTTATTTAGCTGACTTGACTACGGAGAGAACATCTACCAATAAAAACTTTATAAATACCTACTGTCATCTATTGTTTAATTTTATTATAATAAAAGAATAATCTTTTTTGTTGATTAAAAAATCTGCATTGTTTGTAATAGAAACAAACTCATGACATGAACAGTAAAAATGCACTTTCACAAAAGTATCTAGTTATTTTCTTAAACCAAAAAAAATTTATATTGTATAAAAATTCTCTACAAATATTCTTATTGTTTTGCTTTTGTTTTTTTTTTTAATTATTGTGTAAAATCTATTTTGATTGCCGACTTGCAACTGATTTGTACTAATACTTATTTTATTTTCAGGTAAGCAGTCTAAATCATTTCAATTTGGGAGATAATAGGTAAGTACCTATAATGTAATGTACCTACAATAACAGTTGATATATTATTAGCGTTTTTAATGTTTTTGCTCTGGAAATTTAAAAATAGAATTTATGGAAAACTTTACCTTTTTCTGTTTCTGTTCGGTGGAATACTGTTTATTTACCACATTTTTTTTGCATATGATTAGCACAACCAGACTAAATGTGTGTGGTAAGTCATTAAGAGCGTGCAAACTTGTGTTGTGACAATTATTGCGGAGAAACAGTATAATTCAACTGAACTTACTTTTCAAATCCTACTCATAAGTAGAGATGACACAAACGGGTCTTTTTAGTGATCTGCATCTTTGCATCTGGATCCCATATGTGAGCCGGCTCACTGAACCGGTTCAAAAAGAGCCGAGTTCTGAATATGTTATTCGAGTCAACTGAGCCACTGAGCCAACTGAGTTACTTGAGTCAAGTCAATCATATCACCTAATATCATGCCCACAGAACAGTATATCTGTGATCATGCCAGTGACTGACTCACATATTATAAGGCGGGGTTTTACAGATTCCCACGCATTTGCTCAACCAATTACATGCTAATAGTTAAATATATTATTTATTGAATTTGAATTCAAGTTCAACCATATACTTACACACAAATTTAAAGTATTGTTTGGGTATTTTTCAATAATATTTATTGAAGAGTTCTAACCAGACGTTAAACATAGATTTGAATATTGTTTGGGTATCATATGCGTTCATAATAATTTTTGTGATCCGTGGTTGTTAATAATACATTATTTAAAAAAATGAGCTGCCGGAAATATAGTGAAGTGTGGAACCATTTTGAAGATTTAGGCGAAAGTACTGCAAAATGTAAATATTGTTCCATTGTGTGCAAAATTTCAAAAGGATCAACAGGAAAGTTAGCTCGACACATGAAAAATAAGCATCCCTTAATTATATTACGGTATGCAATACAATACTTTAAATAGTTGTGACTTAATTAAGTGAGACACTGTCGTATTGGACCGCCAAGTGCATACTGAGTACACTGTATAGTTGTATAATGTATACCTATTATAGAATGCATAGCCAAACATATGCATGAGTCATTTGAGCTGACAGATACTTCTGGTTCCGTGTGTTAAGTGTTTCACTGAGTTATGCGGATCCGTTGAGCCGTCGGCTCATAAAAACGTGAGCCGGCTCACACGGATCTTCTGTCGGAGTCGGCTCTTTGAACCGGTTCAGATCTGAGTTACCCAAGCCTACTCATAAGGCTTAAAGAAATTATTTTATACTTTTTAGTTCGTTTTAAAAACGTAGTATATTAAAAAAATATTTCTTTATTTCCACATTTTCTTGTATTCTGATCTAATTCTGAGTTAAATAAAACTTTCAAGTTTCTATCTCATCAGGAAGTTACCTTAAAATCAATTACAAAATTCCACCCGGACATACAAGAAAGCGAGTTAATCAAAACGTGGTAACAAATCTTTGATTAACGTCTGAATAGAAATCTTCAAATAAATTTAATTTATTTGAAAATGTGGTAACAATCTACTGAAAATGTACATTCTCCTTTTAGGTATTGGAATCGACTATCGAGACACTGAATGTGGCTTACGCAAAAGCTAAAATTTATGTCGCGGCCTTTTGTCAATTAAAAGTTAGCTTTCTGTTTTCTCAACATTCTTCGTATTGCAAAGAAACTCGCGTATCTTCAATCTCGATAACTTATTTCGAGATGAAAGACTTGTGAGTATAAGACTCTTAGTTTCTTTTTTCATTCTTTTCATTTACAAACAGACGGAAGGCTCATTATTTGTAGGTAACTCATGTAATATGTATATTATAATAAGTACACAAGGCTGTACGCTAATGGCCTCAGTTGTCGTGCGTCTATCATATGCACTCTTTTTCTCTAGCTCAACATAAGGAAACCGAATCTTAAATAAGAAAACTTTTTATCTAAATAGAAAATGTTTCCTGAAGAATCGGTTGAAAGCGCCTATAGAAAACTTTGAAACAGGGTTGTGTCTAGTTAATTTTGCGCTCTGAGCATAGACTCCTCCGAATTTTTGTGGTAGATTTTAAAATTTCACAATACCCGTTTTTCATATTTTTATTCTTAAAGTGCATATTTAGTATATTTTTACAAGATAATTATTACGAAATCTGAAGAAAGGGAATGTATAGTTCACGAGTATAGTCTTGATTGCTGCTGGTATATAGGTATATGGTATAATGGTATACAGTATGTAAACGCGTAAGGCGCACATAGGAAAATTAGCATTGGGAAAAAATACTTGGATCAGAGTTAGCCGTGACTGCATTAATTGTTATTTCTATTGAATTATCGTGATAATCTTGAGGATTTCTATTTTATTTTTATTTTACTTGGCTTTTTTAATAATAAAAAGCTCTTATAAATCATTATTTTATTTTTTTGTACAAAAATAAAACCAAAAAAAAACAACTCCATCTGTTTGGAAACATTTCATTCAAAAATTGTCTGACTGGTATGACGTATGCGCGTTGGTAAATCAGTGACCCAATGTCTTTAGGTTCAACACGAATAGGCGGAGATATTTGATCTCGCACCATATTTAAGTATTTTTGGGAATTTAATGTCCCATTAATAAAAAAAGTCCGATTATGTTGTAATCTTTTGAATATTTTCTTCGGTAGTATACACATTCATTTTGCAAAAGAATATTATCTGTCAAATTGAAAAACAAGATTTCAAGGCTCACTCTAATCCAGTCATTTTTTCCCAATGTTAATTTCTCTATGTGCACCTTACGTGTTTACATAGGTACTGTATATTATCGCCAAAATGAAGATATCAAACGTCGATTTTCCTTGATTAAATGATTCGATTTACTTCCTACGCGACGATAACAGTCTGGAAGAAGTACACTTTTTAGTGTTATGTATCAAAATTGAAAAAAACGGAACACTTATATGGCACTTCGGTGTCTGTCCGTTTGTCACAAACTCTGAGAATCAAACGGCACAAACTGGAGACTTGAAGTATGGCACAGTTATGTCATAGCCAGATGCCCTTGTGGATAAATAATTCGGATAATTATTGATAAAATAGGGGGGCAAACAGTTTTGAAAAAATGAAAAAAATTCTACCTTATCTAGTGGGGTGTCGAATGTAATTTAATTCGGTTAATTTTGTCTATAAAAAAAAATAAAAACTATGAACATTGCTTGTCCCACCTTATTTATTGCTAAAGTGCTAAAATTGGAAATATCAGAAATTTTAGGCAAAATATGAACTAAAGTCCAAACGCCAAACCATATGGAAACAAAAAACACTTTATGTCATAATAACAGAAGTAGTCCATTAATATTACTTTTAAAATTTTTCCAAAAAATCTCTTGAAATTGCTGTCTTCCACCATATACCTTGAAAAATATGATTCGCAAAAAAATCAAGGTAATTAAAGTTATCAGCATTGCATTAAATAAGAATGTTTGGTGTATAAAACATATTACTTGATGCAAGTCCGGGTGGTACTTGACCGCTTTTTTATAATAAAAATATGTATGTATGTCGCAGGGTATAGGGATTACTGGAAAAATAATTAAAAATATATTTTGAAGCTTTAGTTCGTTTATTTTTCATTTTCACTCTGTAGGGTGCAGCCTACACTAAAGTATTTTTTTTTCTTTTTAAGGCAAAGGGCCATGATCTACAATAGAATACAACAATTACTTTATATTTATGTAATCGATAAACGTTATGTAAAGCATTTATTTATTAATTGAACAGAATACAAGTTCTTTTTTATTTTATTTGATTATGACGTATAAACCAGCTGTATGAAATATAGTTAAGGCCGCGGTGACAAAAGTGCCTTGCAACTCCCAAACGGGTTACGGATGAGAAGCACGTTTTTGTATAGTTCGAGTGTCGTTCTCGAAATCCGTGTTGTCGAGTAGGGGTCTGGCGTTCGGCGTTGAGCGGCTATAGTATTTTTTCCGAATTTTGCCCAGCGGTTCCAAAAATCATTTTCCAAACGGATGAAAATTACTGGAGGGCATCTACGCAAACCCCCAATTACCGGAAAAATATTTTCATCCGATTTGATATTTGCAAAGAGCTCTTACAGAAGCTCTAAAAAAATGGAAAAAAAGGGGGGGGAATTTCCTCATTTGAACTTGAAATTTGGCAGGGAGATATAGTTCGTGTCTGAGAATATGTAAAAAAATTTTTTCTGCTCTATGTATCGCGATCGCTTTGTAACAATTTTCCAAAATTTAAATGGGCCAAATTTGATAAAGTAATTCCAAAATGGATGAAAATTTGCCCACAGGTTCTTTGACACCTACAGAACATCGAAAAATTATTTTCATCTAAATTTGTTGCGGTCAAGTCCAGATCATCCATAATAATGCTCCGATATATTCATTATCACGGGAAACTGCAGGATCTGAATGTTCAATCTTTAATGTGGAAAGGCCGATTACAATCAAATTGTGTATTATTGTCCTAAACATTGATGAGACTATTTTCCTCTGATTTGACGATTATGAAGGGAACACTCCGACTTTTGGACCGTGTGAACGTTCCAAGCGCATACTTCATCCACAAATTAGCTAGTATCTCTTTACTAGCGTTTGACTCGCTTTGCTCGTGAATTAAATTTGGTTATTATATAGGCCGATTGATACCAAAGTATATATGTATACCCACATATTATCAGAGGAAAGTTCTGATGAAGTTCAATTACAAAATCTAAAAAAATATTTACTTACCATTGAATAGTCACTCACTATTTCACCGCCTCTCGGGAGCATATCATTTTTTTTAAATATTTTTAAACCAGAGACAAAGAAGTTTATGAAACTCTCATCTAAATCTCGTAGAAAATTTACGGAGAACTCCGGGATCAAAATCACGCGCGCTGGCGGGGTTTTTTGTTATTTGGCATAGTTTAGCCAGGCGCATTTTGGATGAAAACTTTTTTTTCTAATAACATAAATAATAACCATTCATATCAGTCCGGTTGCATGCATGCGGCTGATGATTTTTTTCATTTCGGAGTCTGGGTCCATTTAATTGTACTGCAGGCTACGGCAAGGATCAAATCGGATGAAAATATTTTTCCGGTAATTGGGGGTTTGCGTAGATGCCCTCCAGTAATTTTCATCCGTTTGGGAAATGATTTTTGGAACCGCTGGGCAAAATTCGGAAAAAATACTATAGCCGCTCAACGCCGAACGCCAGACCCCTACTCGACAACACGGATTTCGAGAATGACACTCGAACTATACAAAAATTGGTTGTCTGTAAAGTCGGTTTACGGACGATAGTTTTACGTGATAACGTATTCCGTAATACATAACCTAAATTTATATAATAATTCGAATCTATGATATTGCATCTTTCTCTTCAAATTTAGGTAAATTTTATTAAGTAGAATAATAAAACACTATAAAAAGTACACTATTATTATATAAAAAACAACTATGGCATGTATCTCTTTTGCGCATGCGCCGATTTTCCCCAAAAAATTTACAAAAATTTCTAGTAAAAATAGATAGAGTAAAAACCGTTTTAAAAACTATATTATTATTATATAAAACATCATTATAAGAGATATATTCTTTTACGCATGCGCCAATGTTCCCCAAAAACAATAGGCCACTTCATATTTGCATATCAAACATCCTCCCAAAATTTGGTTTCAATCCGCTTATCTTTGGTGTCGGAATGATAAGAAATGTCAAAAGTGACGTTTGATACTGTCAAACTATTATGTTCTAATAATAATTAGTTATTCCAATAGTTAACTTAGAAGGCGTTGCATTTCAGAAAATACTAATGTCAAAAAATTGAATTAAACATTAGAAATGCAGCCGTTTACATGTTAAGACAAGACATACGTTATATTCTAATTTCCATGTACGGCAAACAAAGACGACCGACCGCGTCGCGCGCGCGCCATGCATTAGACAACATTGCATTTATACAGCTATTTTTTTCTATATAAATTTGTATAAAAAAACTGTTTAGGCAAATTCTGTTATACGAAATCTATGTAAAATGTTCTCCTCTTTCGTTTAAGACTGGTTTCAAACCGATCTGATTTAAATTGAGCGAGAAATTAGCAAAAAGCACGCACAGGATCAGGCGGAACGTTACGCGTTAGGAACGTTAGGAACGTTACGTTACACTTTTTCGTGCATGCAGTCGGTGTTTTATCAATTTATAATATTGGTGATTCATCAATTTATAAGACGTTATCACGTCAAAACGTGCTTCTCATCCGTTTGGGAGTTGCAAGGCACTTTTGTCACCGCGGCCCTAACTAATAGAACAGATTAATAATTATTTAAAACTTGAACTCTAGGTTTATTACACATGATACTCAACCATTAGAATATTATGTAGGCTGCATTCTTCAATAGGAATTTAAGGGTTAACTTGAAAAATGTGGATTAAAAACTTTTAGTGTTTATAAACGTAAGCGTGCAGAAAGTTGGCCAGGTCTATTTGGCGATGTTTTTCAAGCAGTGTTTGATGTGGCGCCAGTTAGGTCGTTATTAGCTTCTCACGGCATCAAAACCCGGGAAAACCATTATAATAATACACATCATACCGTCGCGCCGCTCAGCTCGCTCTACGGTTTGATCTATCTATTCGAAGTACGCAGACAACGCGAATACTGTTTTATTGTTATTGCTTCTCCTTTTCTGTTTAAAATGTTCGAAAGAATGCTCATGGATTATAATTTATACCGGAACTTAAAAATAGCAGTAAAATATACACACACGTCTTATTATTAACTGGCGGTCCGGCCCGGTTTCACCCGGGTGCGATAGATATTATTCTGCGAAATGTATTTCGTTTGTAGGCGCGGCGTCTGAACTAATAGCTTTGAGCAAATTCTACTAGATTTGCTTCTGAACTAATAGCTTTGAGTGAATTATATTAGATGTCGCTACTTGGTACTAAAACAGTTTTTTTGTTTGGTTCTGAACTAATAGCTTTGAGTAAATTCTATCAGATGTCGCTATATGTTATTAAAACAGTTTTTTTGAGAAAGCACCGTAATTTTGTACAAAATATTTAATAAAAACTATCCTTTAGCGTAAGTTGTATCAAGAAGACACATTTACAAAATTTCATTAAAATCGGTTTAGTGGTTTCGGAGATTAGCGCGGCCAAAATAATATTGTGACAAGAGAATTCTATATACAGGTGATCCATTTTAATCTTACCAGGCAGATATTTGAAAGCAGTGGGGTAAAAAAAACTTTCCCAAAAAATGTTGTACGGTTGTTAAGAGGACATCGTTCGGGGACACAATCATCCCCCTTACCCCAACCCCCCTCGGGGGGTGGGGGTAAGTCGAATTTTTTAAAATCTCGTCCTGTTCATAAAATAATAAAAAAAAAATACTTTTCACCTGTAATTTTCTCAATTACCTTCTCATTGAACTTCGAAAAATTTGATTTTGATAGCTCGGTAACTTGACATATTTGCATTTTAGAAAAAAAGTTTTCAACGAGAGTTGTATTTTTTTGGAACTCAATCAAAATGCGTCATCAAAAATGGGGGTTGCTATTTAAAAAAATCGACTTACCCCCACCACCGAGGAGGGTTGAGGGTAAGGGGAATGATTGTGCCCCCGAATGATGTCCCCCTAACAACCGTACAACTTTTGTTGGAAACTTTTTTTTAACCCCACTGTTTTCAAATGTCTGCCTGGTATGATTAAAATGGATCACTCTGTATATAGATATCGGAAAATTCTGCAAAATGTGTGTCATGGACGTGTCTATGAAAATTACTACAGCGCAGAAATATCTGAACTAATAGCTTTGACAACGTAGAAATTTCTGTACTAATAGCTTTGAGCTAATTCTACCAGATGTTGCGAAATAAACAGTTTTTTTTTTTGACAGCGCAGAAATGTCTGAACTAGTAGCTTTGAGCAAAGTCTACCAGTTGTCGCTGCGTGGTATGAAAACAGTTTTTTTGACAATACACCGTCATTGTTGTACAAAATATTTCCAAACTATAGGTATACAAAAACCTTCCTCGTTTATCGCTCTTTCTATTAGTGAAAATCGTATGAAAATCCGTTCGGTAGTTTTGAGTTTATCGCGTTCAGATAGGTAAACAGACGCGGCGTATATAGGTATATAGCTCATTTCATGTAAAAAAAATAATATAGGCACATTTAATACCATTTCATGAGTCCAATTCGAATGTCTCTATGAATTTTACCAGGACCCAATTTAAAGATATGGAAATCCTGAGGTGACGACTCCCAAGTGATAGAGGTTAATCATTCCAAATTAGTTCAAGTTTCTTCTCCCGAGAGGAATACGAGCAATTACTGCTCACTCTGTATATTTTTGGATATTTTTTTCTAGACATTTATGCTTAGTTTCTGATACGACTTTCAATTTTAAATGTAGATTTAAGATCAACTAAATGCGGAGATCTCCATTATTAAATCGAGATTTAAAGCTAGTCGTATCAGAAACCGAGCAGTAAATTTTTAAGAAGGAAAAAATAGACTACAAACAATAGATACTGTTAAAATATAAAGTTCAAAGAAAAAAAAAAAAACTTTTGCAAATTCTCATTTAGGTTTGCAACTTGCAGTGTACTTAACTATACAGGTTTTGTAACAAAACATTTCTTGTAGAGTAGATGGACGGTTTAACCGAAAGAAGAACGGTCCCGTTCAGTTTTTTATTGGTTGCAGAGATCAGCCATTCCATAAATCGAACTGATATATGAGTATAGATTTAGCAGCGTTTGTGTAAAAGTTTTTTAATACAAGTACTTACAGTTGATACTAGGCGAGATTCCGCGCATGCGTGTGTTTGTATTCGGGGTCATTTCACGCGGACTTTATTGGTTCGGTCGCGGCGATCAGTTTCTGCTGGTGCTAAACCTCATGCTGCTTTCCTTGCTGCCTTCGTACCTTCCGCTGACTCATGGCATTCGATAAACGACTGTTACATTTACGTTTAACGGTTTTTAGTTTATAAAAAAATCTATCTGTACTTGTGGCCAGTATTTATGACCAGTATCAGAGATTAGACAAAGAATAAGAAAAGAAAAACTTCCGTCGTCTTTCTTGAAACTCGACTTCTTTAAAAAATCAATATCTCATCAAAAACATAAAGAGTTCGATGCAAAGAACAAGTGACTTTGCCGAAAAAAAGAAATGGGAGCTAAGAAGGTGTCAAATTTTCAGTTGGCAAATTTATATACAAGACCCGTTTATAAAAACTTGTCACCTTCTTAGATCTTTTTCGGCACAGCCACTAATTGTCCTTTGTATCAAACTTAGCCCTTTTTCACACTTATGTTTTTGATGGGATTTCAATACGTTCTGTAAAGTTATATTGTTACTCATTCTACTAATATTATATAATACTAGCGGTCCGGTTCGGCTTCGCCCGAATTTGTAGCTTGTCGCCGACTTGCGCTGCAACATTGGACTCCATGAAAAGCGCTTTTATTTAAACGCGATAATATATACTATAGATCATAATTCAATATATCACATGACATATTCCAGCATAGGCTACATGAGAGTAGTCTTCGGGCGATCGGTTGATGCATTCCCACACCCGGCTAGGCGTTTGTGAAATAAGAAGTAGGTTATTTTGGCCGGTCTGCAACTTCCAACATCAAGCGAAATTCCGAATTTTTACCTCCTTCAAAAAAAAAAAAAAAATAGTAAGGGTGTCACTGTTATCAAAATTGTCGATAAAACTGGCCAACAAATTAAGTAATCATCATAACAGTTGAATACGTGGGAAACCAGATCAAATTTAAATCGGAATTAATTTGTATCAAGATAAACATAGAAAGAAAGATGCTGATACAAATAATCTTAAACTGTAAGGTTAAATTTAATAAGGTTTGGTGGAATCGAGAATCTGCATTTATTTGACGTAGAGAACGTTTGAATGTTTTAATATTTTTAAAACTGTTCCAATTTTTTAAATGTCGAATAAATACTCATATCGACTGAGATAGGTAAATCTTAGCATCACAAAAAACGTACAAACCAAACTGGTATAGGTGTGTGAAAAAAACTGAATATATTTACAAGTTTAGATCAAGTATGAGCTAAATTCAAAGAAAACCCTTTTCAAAAATAGATGTCAGATTTCCCAGTGCTTGTTAAATTTATTGGAATAAAATGTCGACTTGCTTTTCCTCTGTGAGTGTGAGCATTTTTTCTTGTATACTGGAAAATCGTTATTTGTATATTATAGCAAAAATAAAAGTTATTTTCGTTAGGATATTAAATCACTGTTTTTTAAATGGATTGCGTGTTCAAATTTTCACATTATTGAGCTGCCACATAGAGTGAAGGAGAATGAGCTTGTATTAATTATAGTTATTAAACAAAGAGGTGAATTAAAATTTAATGTGAATTGTGTTAGGTATTAACGAATCTGAATTGTAATTTACAAGAAATAGTTTTTAAAAAACAATAATTTAGCACTAAGAATGAATGTATATTTTTTTAACGGATGTCTTAATATATGAGTTCGTATTCTGGAAGTTTTAAATCGAAATTGCACATTTTTTTACCGTTCCTCAATTTCTGGTTCGGTCACCATGATTAAGGCTTTCGCCTATAATTTCGATCAAATGTCCTCAACAAGGTCATGGTCGAGTACTCTTATGCCTACGAGCGTCCTAATTTTCAGTCGTTTAGCGTCTTTCGTTACGATTTCAGCCACTCTGCTAAGCGTAATGAGGTTTCACTTCGAAACTACAGCTGATTAATCGACAACCGGTTCAAATAGCTTGTATTATTATCAACTCTAGTTCACATTATCTCTCCGTATAAGAAACTAGCGGTCCCGCCCGGTTTCACCCGTGTGCAAAAGAACGAATGGAGAGGGGACGGACAGGAGTACGCACACTCATCTTAGTTTACCAAGATGTATGTGTTATTCAAATTTCATGATGATCGGAGTTACCGTTCAAAAGTTTTTGTCGGACGGACAAATTTTGAGTTACATTTTGCAATATTTTTCATCGATGCTCCGCTCTTATTGGTCGTAGCGTGATATTATATATAGCCTATAGCCTTCGTCGATAATAAATAAGTTATCCAACAAAAAAAAATTAAATTCGAACCAGTAGTTCTTGAGATTAGCGCGTTCAACCAAACAAACAAACAAACTCTTCAGCTTTATATATTAGTATAAATAGATAAGTTAGGTATAGAAATGTTTGTTGATACTGAAAGTGAGTCTAAATGAAAAATTAAATTTACTCCAACAAACAAGTTTACTCGAGTGAACAAACAACTCAAGAGAGATACAACGTAAATTAAGTATAATTTTTATTAATACATCAACTTTGTCAGATCTATGTGCTCAGTTGAATGGAGACAACGGCAAATTGTGAGCCGTAACAAAACACAAGTATTATTTATTTTACTGTTGAGAATAAAATATTCTCTAAATTTGTGTGACCTTTTTCCAACCCGAAGTTCTCGAAAGTGCCGGTTTGTAATGCGCCGACATTGTCGGCACTCATTTCCGCTAGCATATGTGGTGTTGTTGGCTCTCTGTACGGTATTTTTTAATGAACATCCTTAATTTAATGTATACATTACGATTCGGTACAGTGAATTTTATAAGTCTTAAAAATACCTAAACTATATAATATGTACCTATATATTTCTCATTATCGAATGTGGATTTATTTTATAGGACATTTGGAATATTTTGTTGTGCACAGTTGTCTCTCGTTGTTCATTTCCGCTAGCTGTTCTCCTGCGTCTTACAGTTTTTAATCGTTTTTCCCATTCTCCATGATCTGCGTTAAGATCTCTGTGTGTTTGACTCGTATTAAGAAGAATTAAAACTGTTAAGACAGCGTTTTTTGTAAATTTTTGCAAAGCTTTGTTCATCATTGCCTTTCCATATAAATAAACTCTTCATTAAATGTATAGTTTGACTTCTGTTAAATATAGTTAAATTGCAAGCATTTTTTTGTCTGGAAAAACAACGATTTTAAGCGGCTCTTTATGTGGGAAAATAGTTAAAAAAAATGGTTCGAGGCTACATGCAAAATAACTAATATTTTGAGTCACGTTCGAGCTAAATATTATGGTTTATTGAGCTCAACTAAACTTCCCCAAATATGAAAAAGCACACAATGGCGAATTCAAGCTGATATATTTCATTAAAAAAAAGTGTAAGAGACACGATACTAACAAGAGCTGATGTGTAAATATATGGGTGCTCATATTGGTTTCACTGCACATAGAAGTGTATCTATATATGTAAAACAACGTCCCTCAGCCGCGTCTGTACGCGATAAACTCAAAAACTACGGTTTTCACTAATAGAAAGAGCGATAAACGAGGAAGGTTTTTGTATATAATTTGTAAATATTTTGTACAAAATGACGATGTTTTGTCAAAAAAAGTGTATTTGTATCATGTTTCATGTAGCGACAGCAGGTAGGCGGGTACTGCTACCAAGCGACATCAGCTCAGAGCTCTTAGTTCAGACATTTCGGCACTGTAGTCGTTTCTTAATGAAATACATTATGCAGAATTTTCCGATAAGACCAAATATATCTATCGCATCAGGGTGAAACCGGGCCGGGCCGCTAGTAATCGCTAGTATTATATAAAATAACGCAGTCACATCTACATAACTTAGCGAGCGTTCTCATAATTGTATTTTAACAAATGTTCGAGTATACCTACTGCTGTATAAACGCACCGTTAGTGGACGTTTGTTTTGTATTAGAACTATTACTGTGTACATGCGTAGCACGTTGTTGCGGTTTGTGTATGTATAGTATAGAATGTACTGTGTATAAAAAAAATGATTTTTCATTATTTGTTATAGCGGCAATACACACTCTGTGAAAATTTCAACTCTACCTGGTTCATGAGATACAGCCCGCTGACAGACGGACAGCGGAGGCTTAGTTAATAGGGTTCCGTTGGGCACCCTTCGGGTACGGAACCTTAAAAACGAAGTGAACTCGCAAAAAACGGTCTCCTTGAGGTCACTCTTAGATCGGTGCTCGCAAAATTGTAATAAATTTCTAGTTGTAAATTCGTCGTATAGCTTTAATCTCAATGTATGCAGACAATACGCAATTAATTAATAAACTTATCTGTATCAGTTTGTTATGTTTACATATAAAATTAACTACCGATGTGCATGCATACGAGCTGGTATAATAAAGGGGTTCAACTGTAGAGGTACATATTATTATAAAGTTGGGTAACAGATGGCGTTACTTTAGTGTCCATTAGACACAACCAGTGTCTGATGTTCCTCGCCCTTTTCCCCCCTTTCGGTTCCTATATCAACTGTTCGGAAAATAAATATAGAAACTTGACTTGTGAGACGCTTTCCCGTCAGCAATTTGGGAAACTGCAGAGACATTTTAGATGAATCTGAATTATCGGTGTTTTTCCTCTTCCCTTCAAATGTTTGTAGTTTTTTCTAAATTTTGTTAAAATCAAGTTTTTCTATAGTTTGTGTTCGTGCAATAACTGTCAAATCCGCACGAAATCGTATTGTTGCGCGCTCCTACTTGGGACGCCTATGCTTTCCGTCGAATGTTCTCGCAACAACAACAATGAACGCAGGCATAAAGGTTTTTGTGGCGGTCGAAAGCTAAATCCCAAACTTGTAACAACAATAAATACAGGTATAGACGGGACGAGAAGATTCTAGAAAACGCTGGAAAGCTTACCTGACGCCTATAAATAACAGCGTGCACGCGGTCAGTCGGTTAGTTAGATACAAAGCGTTTACAGTAGTAAACAGACAACTGTGTGACATAAATTGCTCAATCGGTACAATAGGACCGAGGCAACTGTTAATAAATAAATGTAATACTAGTGCAGTGCAGTTTAATAAACCATTAAGTGCAATTATATAAATCTGGTTTAACATAAATAACTTTTTGTATATAGTTAATAGACAAGTATGCTAATAAACTTTGGTGTGTTCCTGTATTGTAAATATTTTGTGTACATAATTAGTGACTTTATATTTTGTTACTTAGTCTTTTATTTTATTATTTAGAACTGTCGTTATTCTGTTTCTGTTATCGTTATTATTACTGTTACGTTCAAGAAGTAGGCTTTCGTTTGTGTGTTTAACTGTTTTGTTAAACGTTTATTATTGTAAATAAATAATTTCCACCACGAACTAGAACAGTTTTGCTACAGTATTACTTATAAACATTTTAACAGAAAGAAGACGATATTAGTAAAAGTCTATATCCTGGGCTACGAACCAAAAGAGAAAAACTAGGCCACCGTTCACTATAAAGTTAAATTTAAAGGAGTAATAACATAAATAAGCTAAGTATACATGAAATGTAGAAAGAGACCACCCATAGCTTCAATACACCTTTGAGCTTGATTAAATATTGAGTTTGTCGCATTCGATAATTAAACCGAATTTCATTTGCAGCATAAAAAATTCTCCAAACTAATGCATCGCTGCTATTAATTTTCTGTGCATAAACAAGCACTTTTATGTGTCCCCAAAGATAAAAGTCCAGTCGGGTTAAGTATGGTGGCCAGGCAAACGGCATTGTTTAGCAATTGTTTTCAAAGCCTTCTTTTTACAATTTTGACCAGTTGGCTGATTTCTTCAACACGGCATATACCTAACTCGCTATTTCAGAATCGCCCCTATCTTGATACAGGTCTTTTTGCTTAAAATAACTTAAGAAATACACCCCTGAAAATTGGCAGATTCCTCGCGGGAAGCCTTTTATTTTAAATTTTTAACGACTTGAGACACTATTTTCCACCATCAGTACCGTCATTTTTATTTTCGTTTTACCTTGCAGTATAAATATGATTGTTGCCAAAATATCACAATATTGTATTGTGATTAAAACTACGTATGGCTGCCAAGTTTCACGTTGACTGAACAATTCGAAGAGAGTGAAAATCGAGCTGCAAGATTATTTTACATAGATAGGTAACATACAAGTCTAGGCTAATATAAACCTTTTAAAATACACTTTTGTAAACTTTAAGAATTTTACATTTCATTCTACGAAACATATTGAAATTTGTTTTGAAACTATCCAGAAGACCAATTTAAAATTTAACTTAAAGTGGTGTAGTCCAGGGGTTTAAGACTGTTTTTCTAAAGGGCCATTTATAAGATTTAGGGTGTGTTAGCGGGCCAAACTCTAAATTAATAACTCAAACACATACTAAATTAAAATCTGTATTTATTTAGTTTAAATCAATTTTCATATAAAGGTAATAACACCTGGTCCTGATTCTGGTCGCGGGCCGTATTGAGGTAGCTTGAGCGACGGATGCGATCCACGGGCCGTATCTTTGACATCACTGGACTGTAATCGAGATTTCATGTTGTTTTAAAAGTGTTGTTTCTATATTGATTTTACGGGCAGCCCGTATGTCTGTATAGTATGTTTGGAAGTGTACAACATACAGAACTGTAGAGTCGCGTAAAACTTTTAAATTGATATAAATATGCTGAGTTTGTGTAATCGAATATAACGGCAACACGTTTAGACGAGAACACGTTGGCACTACAAACACTAGTGGAGTGTCAAAGTAGACACACACCAAATATATATATATAGTAGTGTCCCCGGTCATTTTAAGAGTGGATACTCCGCTATGAAGAGTTTATGGTCGGGGGCCGAAAGTAGAACGTTGCGGAATGCTACCCGTTCTAAATGTTCACACAGGGTTAAACAAATCCTCCTCTTATGGCGATGACCGGATTACTACGTAGGTCAGTTTCAGATATGTATGCAAGCCATATTACTTTTAGTCAAGAGCCAATGTGTAATTTCATTTCGTTATGGCTGCAACATGCTGAGACTTATTATGCAGACACTCTGTAACAATGTAACATATCAACATATGCCAATTAATATATAAATCGTAACGGAATCATACCATTTTTATACCTAGGTCGAAGGTATGTACTTCTGGCATCAATTTTATGACAGAAAGTCTAATATTTATGCATTGGTGAAATTACAAAGCACGCTAGACTTTCTGCCTTAACATTGATGCTGGAAGTACGTACTTTCGCCTCGTTTATCATGACGCGCGTGCAAGAATCTCAAAGTTTCTGCCTTTGTGGTGTAATATACTAATAGTATTCTTACGGTTTTGGTTTTTATTTGTATGGCATCCAGGTATATGCATTTTTTGTTGACTGAAGTATTAATGAATAGCACTAAGATTTTAGTGTACTTTAACATTATGTAACTTTAAAGGTCGTCTGCTGGATGTCAGTTATAGTCAGGTTTTTATGAAAACCGACATTAACACGCGTTAAGCCGCGGGGAAAGGGTAGTTTTTATAAATATTATATTTTTTAAATTATCACTTCGGCTAAATGCGAGCGAAGCAACGGGTAAAGAATAATAAAAATAATGGATAAATTGAATTCGTTTTATAACGAACATGAAACTATTTGTAAAACGCATGTGAATGTTCAAAGTTTCAAGTGATTTCTTTATTTATTGGTAAATCTAAATAAGTACATTATTTTGCTCAATAATGGCGAACTCCCTAACATTGTGTGCTCATTGAATTTAAAAGTGTATACATTTTTGAAGAATTTTTTCTCAAAAATGTGAAATCAATTATCAAAGGCTAGACCTCACTAAATTCAGTCTGCTGTTGTCTATAAGTACACTCCATTAAAAAAACGATATTTTCTGGAAAAAAAGTAGGTAAGATACATGTAAAAAATTTACTTATTCCAGAAATTAGGCCCTAAACTTTAAAACAAGTTATAGTTTTAATCGTTTCTTTCTTTCTTAAGGCCGCTGCACACGAGACTAGAAATGCTGCTAGGAGGTCTGCTAGCCGGTAGGCTGGGTACGAAGCTGGAAATGGTGTCACTGCGGGCTGCCTTGCTAGCTCAGAAGACAGGTTTTAAAATTAGAACAGGGGCTATTTTCCCTGCTAGATCTGCTGCAAGAAGCAATCAGGAAACAGTATCTTGTCACGTGGGCACTTAAACTAATGCCAACAAACCAACATGGCGTCATTGTGTTCAGAGTCAGACAGAACAGACATGTTTTGCTCTGTGTTTATATTCGAACTGTCACTGCGCGCGCACCAGGTCTATCCACAAATCAAGCTTGAATAATAGTCTCGTGTGAAGTGAGCACATAACAGCAATCAAGAAAACCAGCGCTAGAAAACTAGTAGGCAAATCTAGCAAGGAATCTAGCAGCGTTTCTAGCCTTTAGACATCAGTTCCTTAATAGTTATTGTGCCTGTCCCATATTTTACAATTCGGAATAATTTGTATATACTCGTTCGAGAATTTTTGCAATTTATAAAGAAATTTGTCCAAAAAAAGGCAAACTGCCGATTTGCCGTCTCAGCCAAAAATTTAGTGAATAATGTTTTCATTTTAAATATACAATAAGTTAAAGTTTAATTCCAAAAATAGACGCGAGTAGATTATTTTTCCTGTTTGAAAACAGACGACATGACGTTTTTGTTATCTATTTTGTAACACATGACAGCCCTGTCAGCGACGTTTGATGTCCAGCTGAGAAAAGTCTGATGATGTGAATGTTACAGCAGAGTGGCAACGGTAATACGTTTACAAAGTGCTGCCATATTCCGACTACACATCACTGCAATGTGTAACAGGGTAACGACGGTAATAGTGCTTTCTCAGTGCCCCATCAACGGAGGTGCTGGTCGCGTTCACCTGACATTGCACTGTCCGAAGCGTTTTATTTCAGATTGATCAAAACACAGTCTTTTACCGCGTTGTAGGTAATTGAAATTTCTTCCCTCTTATGGAAAATATATTGCTTTTAATAGCTATCTTAATGAGTTTAATCGGTAAAAGTACTGCGATCGGTCGCATCCAGTTAACAAGCGCTTTATTCCGAATTAATAAAACAGCATAGCTATCGGAAAACCTTCAAAATTTACGTGAAATCTATATGGATTGCTATATAAAGCGCTTTGTTTTAGACTAACGGCCTGATCTGATTTCGCCCGAATTTGTAGATTACCACCGTTTTTTAGTCGACTTACATTGCAAAATTGGTCTCTGCGAAAAGCGCTTTTATTTTAACGCATGATTTTTAAGTTGATTATATTGTTTTAACAGCGTGTAAAAATCAAATAGGCTAACAAATATTTCAAGTAACTTTTTTATCAAAACTCAAAAATGAGAGAGAAATGAGCTTTCAAAGTTGTATTAAATGCAGTTATCAAATTTTGAGGTCAGTCCTGGCGTTATGTTATGTCACTATGGAAATATGTTATGTCATTATCAAGTATTCACAGAAATTGTCCGAAGTTGTTCCCGTTTTATTGGACACAAAGATGCGTGCGTCGTAGCCATGCTTCTGTCAATGTACATGTAGCGATAAGGGCCTTCTGCGAATTATTTGGGATGCATTTTCGATTCGTGCTATCATTTCTTCGCGTGCGTTAGCCAGGAGTTTGAATTAATTAAAAAAAAAATAATTAAACTATGAACGGCTGTTTCTCTCTTATTTTTGAGTTTTGATAAATAAGTTACTTAAAATATTTGTTCGTCTAATTTTGATTTCTACACGCTGTTAAAAAAGAAGAATCAATCTAAAAATCAGCTTGTATAGCCTATGTTCATCCTGAAGAGGTCCATTCTAAACATTTGAGAAACAAATTTTGATATCGGATGAGTAATTTCGAAGACTACCTCCTACATCCACACTTTTCCTCTTTATCACATTAGTATAGATTGATTATAACATATTTAGTTTGTTGTGGGATAAAGAAAACAATATAGGTATATCCGCCACGAGTTCGAAGGGTCAAACGCCCTCAATTCCTGGTATGGCTCAGTAGCTAGATTTGTTCTGTTTTTTTTTTTTAATATTTGGAGTCATTTAGCTAAAATTATTGTAACATATTGTAAAATTCAGTTTTTGTTACGTTTTCAACTTTTCCGTGCTCGTACGTCTTTTTGTCACATTTCCATTTCCTAATTATAAAGTTCCGGATGATTTGAGTTTTCCAATACTGTACAAATGAAGTGTCCGAAAGATGCACAGACTTCAAACCAGGGATGTAAACATAATCGAAATCATCTAAAACAGCCCTTCCAAAACTATGTTCCGCGGAAATTGACGAAAGGCCGCTGCACACGAGCCTAGATTTGCCGCTAGATTCCTTGCTAGATGTGACTATTAATTTTCTAGCACTGGTTTTTTAATTGGTTTTATGTGTTCACTTCACACGAGACGTATTTTCAAGCTTACTTTATAGGTAGGTTCGGCGCGCGCGCAGTGATAGAACGCTAATAAAAGTAGTCGTTTATTGTCTCTAAACAGAACACACACTACGGCACCGTGTTTGTTTGTGAGCGTTTGTTCATGTAGCCCAAGTGACAAGATACTGTTTCTTGATTGGTTCTTGTTCAGAGAAAACAGAGGATCTAGGAAGGAAAATTAGGACTTTATATTCTTCTGTTACTTAGTTTTCTATTTTATTATTTAGAACTATTAGTTTTGTTTCTGTTGACGTTATTATTACTGTTTGTTAAAGAAGTACGCTTTCGTTGTGTGTTTAACTATTTTGTTAAACGTTTATAAAATAAATAATTTACACCACGGACTAGAACAGTTTTGTTACATTATTATGATACATCATTCAAAGGAATCACTTCGATCGAATCAATCGATTATAAAAGTTATTCGAATAGCGACGTTTCAATTAATAAAATCATTCGATTATTCCCAAGTCGAAACGAAATGTAAAAGAAACCAAGTATCATATTCGGTTGCAGCCCTGCCACAACTTTCAAATAAGTCTTTGCCGCCCCCTCACAACGTGTTGTGGGAGACGCGAGGTGCGGCCCGAGGCGTTGAGAGCCACATAAAGAGCGTCCGTGCTTCATCTCACGGCCCTCTGGGATCAGATTAACTACAATAGCCGCCATGCCTTAACGTACACACACCACCTGCCCTATTCAGTATCCTGAATCTGCAACTCGGGTGTGCGCGGTCATATTCTACAAACAATTCAGTTTTCTGTGTGGCATCATATTTGTCGAGGACGTTTGCGTTATATGTTATTGACAGTCGTTATTAAATTTTATGTGTGTAATTAATTAAAGGAGTGTTGAACTGCAATTTGTCGTTTTTAACAGGCGACTTCCAACACATTACTTTCTGCCGCACTCATTTATAATCTGAAACGAACTAAAAAAGAGACACGTCAATTCGTGGACACACGACGGAAACTATGCTCCTTATGTATTTGATTTTATTTTTTTTAAAGGTGTATCCAATTGTATATATCCACATAATTATATAGAGCATATGCACATATACAAGAGAATATCACTTGGGGATGACACTACCTCTTGATATCTGGCCAGTTGCATTAAATATCAAAGCGGGGTCTAAACGACAAATACAAAATATCTATGAGCAGAGGTGGAATTCGAACCCACGACAGTGCGATCCAAAGGCCAGCACGCTGACCATTACACCACGCTGTCCTCTTATGTAATTTATATTAATGTTTAAAATTTACCTTTTCACAACCGGCCAAGTGCTAGTCGGACTCGCGCACTGAGAGTTCCGTACACACTTGTAGGTATGTAAATAGTTCGTCCATCACGGGAATCGAGTCTCGAAGATTTTTCCTGCTTAGCCGTTGGAAAACTGTTGTCCCCATCGACAAACGTCGCGGTCAATTTGCCAACTAAGCGTGTTATTGGACTACTGAACAGTATTGTACCTCGTGGCTATATCTGATAGCCTATAGTTGTCGTACCGTATAGTATGTGAGACTTCTCATATTGTGCTGTGTAAACACACCGGTAGCGGACGCTTGTTTTGTATTAGAAATGTTACTGTGTACGTGCGTAGCATATTTTTGCGGTTTAAAAACATTTTTTTGTGATTTAATTACAAATTTACGGTTTTCGCATTTTTCCCTTTACTTGTGCTCTAAGACATTGCTTCTTGCCAAATTTCTTGATTCTAGGTCAACGAGAAGTACCCTATAGGTTTTGATTCTCAAGAGTCTTGACAGATAGAAAGACGGACAACAATGTGATCCTATAAGGGTTCCTTTTTTCCTTTTGAGGTACGGAACCCTAAAAACAGCTAAATTATTAAGTTTGAATTTTTTTATTTATCGATAAGAAATGCGAAAAATGCATTATTAATTTTTTTGTAGAAGGTAATCTTCGAAACCACTGATCCGATTTCAAAATTTAGAACGGAAATTCACGCTGAACATATGCTATATATTATTGCGTTAATAAAAGCACTTTTCGTGGAGACCAATTTTGCAATGTAAGTCGCTGAAAAAACGGTGGCATTCCACAAATACGGGCGAGTTGGAACTGGCATTATACTAAATCGCTCAGCCACATAACGCGCCTCACTTATGTATATCAATAATAAGTATATTATAAGCAAAAGAAGCTAAATAGGTATGCGTATTTTGCACCGGAAGTGAGCTCCACCCGGGTGTCGCACTCGAATTTCACAAGCTAACCGGAGCGCTTCCTATTGTCATAATAAAATACTACCTTTCCTGAAAATTTCATTCTCTCAGAAATGCGTTATTTTTTCTCTTTTCAATGCTATATGCAGTTTGGTGCCGCATATTTACATATTTGTTTTCAAAAAATAGCAACGTTTAATATCACTTAAAAGTATTGAGACATCAAAGTGAGCTTTGCAAAAACAATTTTTTAATTTTTATCAATTCCGTTTGTTTGGTGCAAATTATTACTTCTTAATGAGACGTTATTACAATCTCGTTATTAATACAGCGTGTGGAACTAATAACGTGTTGTGCTTTTTGCAGGCAAAGCTTTGTAAAACTGTTTTAACTTGTCCTCGTTTTAATATGAAGCAATCTGTACGAAGAATTTGCGTCTTTATTTAAACTCTAAAGTTTTAATTAAGTACCATTCTAATTAGTTTTTTTTTACGATTACAGACAGAAACTAATAAGTCCGTCTAATATTTGTTTTTTTAATTGTTTTGTGTAAAGTGCTAGTTGTTGATGACTTATTAGACAACCGTAGGACAACTTCGTTAGTATAAGATAATTGATAATATTTTCAAGTAAATGGTCTGAGAAAAATTGGTCGACAATTTTATTTACTTGAAGAGTTCTATTCAGACGTTAATCAAAGATTTGAATTGATAATATTGTAAGGAACTATTTACTAGAAATTATTGAGAGGAGCTGTGCATAATCTGTCAAGATAATCTTTATATACCTATATATAAAAATCTTGTTGCCGAATACGAAGCAATTATTATTCAAAATAAAAAAAAATCTTGTATCACGATGTTCGTCCGATGTTCTCCGAAACCATTGAACCGATTTTAATGAAATTGTGTAGATGTGTCTTGCTTGTAGTACACAGCTCACACAGAGAAGCAACTACGTGTATAAGCGGTGGCGTAGAGGGGGCATGACGCTATACGAATGTATGACGGCATGAGAGCGCTCGCCATAAGAATGGCTGTAACGCGTCAATAGATGTTTCCCGTCAAAAGTGTAGCATGCGTGTTTGAGTCCAATATAGAGCAACATAATCCTGAATCAAAACTAATCTATATTCAATAATAACAAGACTATCCGTGTACAAGTAAGTGCTTCGTATGCTAAGAACGTTCACAATGTGTCTCTGTAACAGCTGAAAATAACTGTTTCTCCAAACACTACTGGTCCTCCGTGAGCTCTAGCTATACCAATGATACCATGCCGCTGGAGCTTCGATTGTTGTATATATGTTATAGTTACTTGTTTGCTTTCATCGTTAAAAATTATTGTGTGATGTGAATAAAAAATTGTCTAAATGATTCGCATTAACGAGGGTCGGATAAACGAGATTGTACTGTATTTTTGACAAAACATGTCCAGCTGTTCTTTTTGTGTAAACCAAAACTGCAGGAAAATATATTTTAGGATTTTTTGAAAAAGAATCCTGGCTCTAATTTGTTAAATACAATATTGATCATACTGAGAAGTTAGCCATGTGGAAATCAAGGTTCGCACTTTTAGACTTCTAATACCCGAACCACTTAACGGATTGTTTGACTGGTAGTTAGTTTTGTCAGCGCATTTTTTAAAAGCGTATGCCCATGTTCGGTAGACTGAGTTGTAGTAATTGATCTAAGAGAAACTCCCTTTTCTTTGTAGGCCAGTAAAATAACGAACTTTTAACGTTCCAGGCAATTTTGTCAGATTGTGTATCATATTTATATAAATATTCCCTCCAATGTACACCCTTTCGCGATTTTGTGGGAATGTTTAGGGTCAAATCATCTTCATTTACTGGCCTATTTGAGAACTTCATCAGTTATTACATTTTAACTGGAGATGGACTAAATTCTGAAAAACTATAGTAATGTTTTGAAATTATTTCGTGTTTTGTATCCAAGCGGTACAAGCATTTTCCGAATGTTCTTCTGTTGTAACTTACCCATGTTTTTGAATGTCCATAATTAAATCTATAACATTTTCCAATAAAAACTCTTTCCTGTTATCGGAACTCACCATCTACAATTTATACTCGCACTTCATAAATATCAGGAAAAGTATAAATAGCGCGTGACATGTTAAAGATTTCAACATACAATCTAAAACGCGATAGTCCATATGTATACGGCCAAGTTCGTATATAAAATATTAAAATACAAACATACGATCAGCGTTATGTTTAGGCCGTATACATACGGCCTAGACCGTTTACATACGGTCTGATTCTACATACGGTCTGTAACATATAGACACAGTGTATCAGAAGGAATGTGGAGCTCTCAAGGATTAGAGGAAGGATCGTTAAAGTAAAGCAATTATTTTTGTTACAGTGATCTCGATCGGCTAGTAAATGGCTGTTACAAGTTTTGAAATGTGGTGAAATAAACTATATTTGAGTAGTCGTTCACTTAACATTTTATTATACCTAAAATTATAATTATCATGATAAAATATTATATTATGAACTGGAAATCGAAATAACGTATGGTAGGAGTTACAGGTTGTCCCAAAACCAACTTGGACGATTTTGAGGATATCTTCCTTGTACAATTCCGAATTAAAAAGTTTTGTATGATTTTTATCTCTAAAATATTTTTAAGTATGTATTATGGTTCGTCTCTCTCCTTGGTAAAATGTTTTTGAATCAAATATTGGAAGTTCATTGGACCGTTACGGCATGTTTTAGTCTGTGAATATAATCTCGTCTAAGCTTCCTACTTCAACGTGGACATGGAGGAGGACGACTGGACGACAAAGACGAATTACAATCGGTAATTGCATTTCGAAGACAACAACGTTAAAGTGGTATTTTGGATCGAAATATCGCACAGGCTTTCAAAACCGCTGGCGTAATTTTTGGTACACTGTGTAATGTGTATAAATAAGACATAAGGTGCATACAAATATTAAAAACTACTATTACTTTTAAAATGACCGCTTGATGGATTTTGTGAAACGAGTCTAGACGCTCGAGCAATATTTTTTATATCTGTTTAATGGAGCATTTGAAAACAAATTGTGCCACAAAAATTACATGAAATAACCCTATAAAACAAATGATCACCTGTATCGAAACGACATAAAATGCACTAGTTACGTCTATAAAGAGAGTTAAAAGTTCAGACTTTATCAGTCATTGAAATGAGATGTAGATCTACGATTTTCGGAGAAACCGTTAACAGTGGATAAACAACCGTCTTATATAATACCTAATGACAAAAGTTTTTCCGAAAGGATTATTTTTTATTTTTTGAAAAGAAAATAGTTTATAAAGGAAACTATTTTTATATGAAAAGACGTAAGAAAGTGCAATAATAAAGTGCATTTTTTTTTTAAATGTAGATTTAAAAAACTCGGGTCGCAGATAAACAAATTCTTTCTTAGTTGAAACATTATTTTCAATTCAACGTCTGCACCAAATTAAATACACTCTTCAGTAAGTCAATTCTATAAACAAACTAGTATTTTCATAAAATTTGTAAGTCCGGTCCTGTCGGACCGATTTTGTGGAATTTTAGCAGCGCGTTTTAATTTTTAGTTAAGGGTTCAATTTCAATTATGAACCAATTTTGAGAATTTTTTTCGTTTTCTAGGGCCTAAAACATTTTCAACCCCTAAAAATAATATTTAGTCAGAATTATTTTATAGTAAGTTAGTGGCTTAATACAAAAAAAAAAATGTAAGAGCCAAAAGTTTATAATAAAAAAAAACCCTAAAAGCCATCTTTAGGATTGCCCGATT
The DNA here is from genome assembly GCA_963575645.1 of Xanthostigma xanthostigma. Lineage (NCBI taxonomy): Eukaryota > Metazoa > Arthropoda > Insecta > Raphidioptera > Raphidiidae > Xanthostigma > Xanthostigma xanthostigma. Next base: position 25,221,482 of record OY754468.1, read on the forward strand.
GGGACTATTTTAAATAGGCTTCCTGCGGTGACGGATTCCAATACACACATACATAATATATAAACATTTTCAAAAATGGTGGCAAAATATTCAGAGGGCCACGAAACGTCTAGAAATTATATGGTCCGAGCCCTTTGTCCCGCTATCCGACCGATGTCAATAGTGTATGTGCCATATTATGGCAAATTAGGGCTTCACACGAGACGAGAGTAGACGAGACTATCAAAAATCTCGTCTCGGTCTCGTCAATCCCTAGAAAATGCAGTCTCGTTCAAGTCTCGGTCTCGTCTCGTTACCAGATGTCTCGTCTCGTCTCGCTTAATTTTAAATAATGATAATAATATATAAGTAAGAATGTGAAAAAATCATACTCTGTTGAGTTTTTTTTAAATTTACTATAAAATATGTCACAGATGGTCACCAGATTTTATATTTTGTAAAATATATTGTTTTTTATTTCGACCTTTTCTAATTTTTCCAATAAAAACTTTATAAAAAAAAATTTAACGAGACCATAAACGAGACTCTCGGGTTGCACTGTATGTGGTCTCGGTATCGTCCAAAATATTTACCAAAACGTATCGTCTCGTCTCGTCTCGCTTTTCCGAGACGAGACGAGAAAAATCTCGCTCTCGTGTGAAGCCCTATGGCAAATACACTGATAACTTAAATACATTACCATATTTATTGCAGCTAATTCTATTACTTATTATGAATTGAGCATGACAGAATTTGATATTGGAATGTCGATTTCTTTAAGGATGTGAACAAATAAATTACGATAAATAAATAAAAATTTGGTATCTGACATTTGCATAAATTTATCATAAAAAACGATGGCCTGGCATGTTTACAAAACGTTTGTAATTGACCTGCTACTTGATTATGAGTGACAGAAGGCAGTTTCCCCAACCTTGGTACAAGGCTAGAACTTCGCCCCCTCGGACGTAGCACCGTCGACGCCATCGTCGGGATTATAATGACCGAATTTCGTTTTAAGTTGGTGTGCAGATATAGTATAGCGCGTAGACCAATAGCGTGCTTTGGAAGTGGAAGCGCTAGGAATGATGATAGTGTTGTATTATATGGCCAACTATAGGTGCACGGCCTATTCAGTTTCTAACCTCGAGAATCTCGTCTCAGAAGAGGCCAGAGATCTTACAGAAGCAACACTTTTGCTGAATTGCAGAAAGGATTGTCAAAACATTTGATTTGTAAATGATCTTAGATTGTGATCATATAATTACAGTTTTCATACATCAGTCTAATGTTGACATTTGATTATAATAAAGAAAATAAAATTTCTGATATCGCGTGAGGTGACGCGGGTAATGGCTAGTTTTCAATATGATATTAACTATTCGTTGCCATGGTTACCTACATAGTATGTTCCACGTCATGTAAAAATTAATCAAAGCATGCCTAACTAGTTTATTTCTGACAGATCCATAAAACAAAAGAGCGGATGATTTTTTTTATTTTCAAAATATTTCCGAAACTATAAAGTTTAGAAAAAAAAATTTTTAACAAAACTTTCTTGAAAAAATAAATAGAATAATAATCCGTTATGGAAAGTATACCATTATTATATAAAAAATACCGTTTTAGCATATATCTCTTCTGCGCATGCGCCGATTTTCCCCAAAAACAATAGGGCTCTTCATATTTGCATACCAAACATCCTCCCAAAATTTGGTTTCAATCCGCTCATCCGTTTGACCTGTATCGTGTTCACAGAGATTTTCAAAAATATGTTTTTTGGATTCGGGGGACCTCAAAACGGAAAGATATTGTAAAATTTTTGAAAAGTGATTTTTGACCTAAACTAGTACCATTCCCCACTTGTGGGTTGGAATGGTAAAACGATGCTAAATATGTGAATACACAGTTTAAAAAAAATATCGATTCAATCGATCAATTTTTTTTCGAGCAGGATCTATTGAAAACTCTATTATACTTTTCATATGGAGAAATATGTAAGTTTACAATCGAAGACCATTGTCAAATTAGATTTTTTGACAATCCTTTCTGCAACTCAGCATTAATGTTGGCAATAGATAGATTATAGATTGTAGACGCTCAACAGCTGAGGTCATCAACAACAATTTTATGTACAGTTATGCAGTAAAATTATGTATTATTATTATTATGATAATTCTGACAAGCCAAGGAATACGTTTGTGATAATAATATAATAATAAGTTCCTCTAACTTCTAAGTGGAGCATAGGACCTATAAAAATTTTGAATCTAGTCCTTTTGACTTGAAGACAGGTAGTTCCTTGTTCCATAACTTTTTCACGAATAGTTCTTCTCCAGGATATTTTTTGTCTTTCTCTTTTTCGGTATCCCTGTGGGTTCAATCCAAGGCTCTCTTCGCTATGTCGTCATCTGTCTTTCGCAGCGTGTGTTCTATCCAATTACGTTGGTGATAATTCCATTCAAATCGGTTCAGTAGTTTTGGAGATCAGTGTAAACTCGATGTGTTCACTGTTGAAACTTGAATTGAAGAGTTTGCAAAGTTTTAAGTTAATTGGACAAGTGAAAATGCCTTACAAGATCCTTTACGGTCAATTTAGTGCTTTAAAAAACTAGACCTTTTGAAAAGATTGTGCTATGACAGATAAAAAAGATTATGGTGAATCGGCTATAGTTTCTACTGAAACTTTGCAGTAGTTTGCAGTCGTATGCTTGAGGATAATTCGTATATCTAGAATGGTAGCACTTCGGTATTATACACGTCTTAGTGTATTGATTATTCTATAAAAAAATTCGTTTCGAATACACACAGTTTTCTGTCTACGAATTGGCTGATACGAGTTTTTATGTACATTGCAGATAGGCCAGTCATATCTTACATTAAACTCGCAAACTAACATGTAGTTCTGATTTTTTAATATGTTGTTAGGACCACTACCAGTAGCGTATATCCAAGTTTGCAGCTTCGAAAGACCTGTGCTAACTTTGCAGCACTCAAAAAACTGCGAAATTTTCGCACTTTTTTTGGTATTCTCAATATAGGTCTTAAACTATGCATTTTTTTATAAAATATTTTTTATACGTTTTTAAGTAGACTAAAATTGCTACAATTTGAGACCAGAATCAGCTCTGTAGTTTCAATACTTACCAAGATACAGCTTTCCAAAAATTGACCAGTTTTTTCAAAAAAGTGAAATTTTAAGATTGGGTCAATTTTTGACCCCGATATCGGGGAAAATACTCATTTTAAGGGTAATATCATAGGAACATATATTGTAGCAAATGTAATTAGCTTTAATTTAAGCAGAGAACGACGTCTGTAGGCCATATAGTTTACTCACAAATTTTAAAAATACAAAAAATGAGAAAACTGCATTTTCGCAAATTTAAATTTAATACCTAGTAATCGTTATGTAAATCCATTCAGTGATTTTAATGTGGTTGAGTAACAAAATTGAGTAACATGGTAGCATAAGCGAGTAACATAATAAAAAAAATAACATAATTGATAACATCATAAAAAAATTATGCAGTTTTTGACAAAATACCGTCGTATTTCAGCCATTTTGTAAAAAATATTTACAAATTATATTCATGAACCTTCCTCGTTTATCGCTCTTTCTATTACCGAAAACAATTTCAAAATTCGGTGCGTGGTTTACTAGAAGAGAGCGGAGAAAAGGACAGAGACTTTGTTTTTAACTATGCAGTCTTTGACAAAATACCGTCGTATTTCAGCCATTTTGAAAAAATATTTACAAATTGTATACAGAAACCTTCCTCGTATATTTTTCTTTCTATTAGCGAAAACCATTTCAAGATCCGGTGCGTGGTTTAGAAGAAATGAGCGGAGAAAAAGACAAAGATAGGCAGACTCTCTGTTTATAACTATGTTGTCTTTGCTAAAACACCGTCGCTGTTCTGGCATTTTGTAAAAAATATTTACCAATTATATACAGAAACTTTCCTTGTTTATCGCTCTTCCGACTACCGAAAAGCATTTCAAGATTCAGTGCATGGCTTAGAAGAAGTGAGCTGAGAAAAAGACAAAGACAGACAGATGATCTATTTTTAACTATGCAGTCTGAGCTAAAACACTGTCGTAGTTCAGGCATTTTGTAAAAACTATTTACAAATTATATACAGAAACCTTCCTTGCTTATCGCTCTTTCTATTACCGAAAACCATTTTAAGATCCGGCGCATAGTTTAGGAGAACACCGACGGTGTTTTGTCAAAAACTGCATAGTTAAAAACAGTCTCTGTCTGTCTTTGCCTTTTTCTCTGCTCACTACTTCTAAACCATGCGCCGGATCTAAAAATGGTTTTTGGTAGTAGAAAGAGCAATAAACGAGGAAAGTTTATGTATATAATTTATAAATATTTTTTACAAAATACCTGAACTACGACGGAATTTTAGCAAAGACTGCATAGTTAAAATCAGAGTCTCAGACTGTCTTTGTCTTTTTCACCGCTCACTTCTTCTAAACCACGCCCTGGATTTTGAAATGGTTTTCGCTAATAGGAAGATCAATATACGAGGAAGGTTTCTGTATACCATTTGTAAATATTTTTTTCAAAAAGGCTGAAATGCGACGGTATTTTGTCAAAGACTGCATAGTTAAAAACAAAGTCTCTGTCTTTTTCTCCGCTCTCTTCTACTAAACCACTCACCGGATTTTGAAATTGTTTTCGGTAATGGAAAGAGCGATAAACGAGGAAGGTTCATGAATATAATTTGTAAATATTTTTTACAAAATGGCTGAAATACGACGGTATTTTGTCAAAAACTGCATAATTTTTTTATGATGTTATCAATTATGTTATTTTTTTTTATTATGTTACTCGTTTATGCTACTATGTTACTCAATTTTGTTACTCAACCACATTAAAATCACTGAATGGATTTACATAACGATTACTAGGTATTAAATTTAAATTTGCGAAAATGCTGTTTTCTCATTTTTTGTATTTTTAAAATTTGTGAGTAAACTATATGGCCTACAGACGTCGTTCTCTGCTTAAATTAAAGCTAATTACATTTGCTACAATATATGTTCCTATGATATTACCCTTAAAATGAGTATTTTCCCCGATATCGGGGTCAAAAATTGACCCAATCTTAAAATTTCACTTTTTTGAAAAAACTGGTCAATTTTTGGAAAGCTGTATCTTGGTAAGTATTGAAACTACAGAGCTGGTTCTGGTCTCAAATTGTAGCAATTTTAGTCTACTTAAAAACGTATAAAAAATATTTTATAAAAAAATGCATAGTTTAAGACCTATATTGAGAATACCAAAAAAAGTGCGAAAATTTCGCAGTTTTTTGAGTGCTGCAAAGTTAGCACAGGTCTTTCAAAGCTGCAAACTTGGATATACGCTACTGGTAGTGGTCCTAACAACATATTAAAAAATCAGAACTACATGTTAGTTTGCGAGATTAGCGATTTTTAGTGTAAAATATGACCGGGCTAAGATATTATGTGGGCTTACTATTTCCTTTTCAATCTAGATCTCTATTAATTTTGTTATACAAGAGATTGTATTTATATGAGATTGCCTTGATTTTTATTTTAATATCAACATGGCGGTTTTGCAGTTGATTTCTATCATTCGTTTTGTGTGATTTTATATGATACACAACCCATTATCAATGCCTAAACTAATGATAATTTTATGTAGGTTCTACTAATTTTACAATATCTTCACTACTAGTGGTATCCGTAATGCAGTAAAAGTAATTTACTAATTTAATAATAAATAATATGACGGAGTTTTATTAGTATAAAGGCCGCTGCACACGAGGCTGGATTTGCCGTTAAATTCCTTGCTAGATTTGACTACCAGTCTTCTAGCGGTGGTATTGTTGATTGTTTTTATGTGCTCGCTTCACACGAGACATCTTTTCAATCTTGCTTTGTCAGTAGGTTCGGTGCGTGCGCAGTGATAGTTAGAACGGTAACAAAAGTGGACGTGTATTGTCTCTGAACAGAGCACAGTGACAAGATACTGATTTATGATTGGTTCTTGGTCAGAGCAAGCAGAGGACCTAATAAGAAAAATTGCCCCTGTTCAAATTTTAAAATCCATCTTGTGAGGTAGCAGGTGAGCCCGCAGTGACGTCATTTCAAGCCTCGTAGCCAACCTACCGGCCAGCAGAAGTCCCAGCAATGTTTTTAGCAGTGTTTCCAGCCTCGTGTGGAATTTGGTTTTCAATAATATAAGTTTTTTGGTTACATACTGTATACAATACAGTACAATCATATATATTAATACGATAAGGTTTAAGATGTTTGCCTCCCTTTTTAGAAAAAACCACACAATTTCTACACATAAATTATATATCATTTTACAGATAATTGCTTGCTCTACTGACATCGACAATTAAAAAATTTATTATTGCTATTGTTTTTGTAAATTAATTCAACTCTGAACAACGTCTGCCATCTGACGGCGTAACGTTAACACTTCGATCTGTTATCTGACCTTCATATTGTAAATACGCATACTGCCATCTGACGGGCAACGCTGAACAACGCTTTTGCTACTTGCGCCTCTATATGACAATTTTAGTAAAATATTTCTTTTACAACAAAAAGAAGAACGTTATAAGCAGTGTGCAAAATTAGAAACGAATTGAATACCTGCAATCATATTTAAAAAAATAATTTTGTAAAGTGATAATTATTATACTTATTTAGTGCGAATAATTCGCACAGGTCACGCTAGTAAATATATAATTTGATAATACCTGTCCCTAGTTTTATGTCATTCATCGATGTTTTGAATTGTTTAAGATAAATATGACATTTTTTCAAAGTTGTTTATAATATCCACTTCATCTTATTACATGTCAGATAAAAGTTGTGTTGAGATGCTCTCGCTTGTGATTTTGTTATCAATAATTTATTTTATTAAGTTGGAACCAAAATATACAACATATTATATGTATAGTTAAAGTTTCACCCATTTCGTTTGCTAGGCTCATTCGGAATGCATGGTACAGTTTTTTGCTGCTCCTGTTTTTTTCTAAAGATAAAATACAATGTAGTACACATTGTGTCCAAGTTAGATAATATTAGATTGAGATAATGTTATTTAAATGGATTACACTACAAAATATCTGCATCGGCAATCGCATTTATCGTCGGATTTTCGGGTGAACGTTACAGTATTCAACAAAAATACCAAGGAGTATAATGCAGTGTGTTTTTATTCTTCAACTAACTATTTTACCTGATAATTTGGTTAGTGAATTGAAAGTAAATTTTATTGTAACGAATAGATTTCTTCCAAGATTTTCTTTCTTTGATAGTAGTTCGAAGAAATATGGCCACAAGAGTCACCTCCCCCTCTCGTTAAGGCGACTTCGCCATCTTTTATGTCGTCCGTCGACTTCATCTATTCTGGGGCTATCCGCCCCTGCTTGATAACACAAACACTTTACGTCGTGGTTGAATATAATAATGCAAAAACACGCTGTGCTGCGGGGGGGGGGGGGGTTAAAATCTTTGATTAACGTCTGAATAGAACTCTCCAAATAAATAAAATTGTCGTCCAATTTTTCTCAGACCATAATATTGACAAAAAATAATAAAAAAAACAGTTGTGTGGTTTTAAGAAACCACGACGCAAGTGAAACTTTTATTGGATTGTAGGCGTTGGATTGTAGACACTTATCCATCACGATTAATTATAAACAACAATATTCACATGAATACACGAATAAAAACATGTAAACACTGTACAGCACTTGCCCGCATGACAGACTATGTGTTATACATACTACACGGTCAGCTGATGCTAACCATGGGCGCCGCCATATTGGCCTTGGCTGCTCTACCGAGCGCCTATACTCCGAACGCCTTTCACTTTACCCCTCCGCGGCCGCCTGTAATGCGACATGCAACAGACGGCCAGAAAAATTCGGGGCGATAGAATAAAAGTTTCACTTTAATAAAAATCAATATAACACAAGATACTAACATGAAGATTGACTCTATTCAATAAATAGAGTAACTGTGATCCATTGAAGTTAATGATGAGTATTTGGAAAGAATTCCGTGGCATAAGGAACACTCTGAAGATGATACAAAACGTATCGAAACGTTAGTATTAAATGCAAGTTTAAAAAAGTCTCAGTATTGCTTCATTTTCGATCCTTATGCCACGGAATTCTTTCCAAATACTCATCCACAAGATACTAACATTACGGTAGTGTTAGTATCTTGTGTTATATTGATTTGTATTTTTATTATTTTTTGTCGATATATTATGGTCTGAGAAAAATTAGTCGACAGTTTTATTTATTTGCGGGGGGGTTAAAACCAGAGTTTGGTGAAATTTGAATAGGTACTATGTACCTGCGTTTATAGTGGTGAGCAGAAAGTTATTTTTAATTTAAACGTAAGCTAGTTCGAAACCCAACCTTGACAACACATAAAAACTTTGTGTCGAGGTTGAATGTCTCGTTTTTCGATACTGGTATATAGTTTTCTTGTGCGTGGTGTGTGGGGTGTGCTATAGTCGTTTGTTGTCCCGACTCGATCCAGGGTGCCCTGTGCCGTCGTCGCCACGACAGCGGCCCATAAACCTAGAATTGATTGAATTCGATTCTTGCAGCGGCACTGTAGTATAGCCGACTCTCGCGTGCGACCATAGTTTAGTCAGTCACGTGTAAATGACATTAAAAGCGGACCCGCACTTGCTTTACGGTCTCGATTTCTCCGCTCGAACGTCTCCTGTGCACAAAATACAGGATGTACGTGAATCGTCGTATCGCAGATCTGCAAGTTGGAGAATAGCCGAGGGGTAAATTTTTAATGGACCTTCGTATAGATAATTTGTTTCAAGCTTCAATCTTTTTTTTTAAACAATTGAGAACTCGAGGATTTTCAGTTTATTGTTAAAACCAGTTACACATTTCAATCTTACTAGATCCGAATGATTTTGGAAATTGGAATTTTTTATCATATTTTTGTATGTCTACCTTCAGATTGAGCTGTGTAAAAACCTTTCAGCACTACAAAAAATTCTCAATTGTACTTCAGATCGGCTTATCAACCCACAATCGGCGGATCAAGCCGTAGTCTATTTTAAAATGAAATAAAAAGAGACAACTATTGTAAATTTCATGTCTCGAAATATTTTTTTAGTACGCAAGCGTCGCTGCTGCATTAAATGACATTTTTTTTAACTTTTAATATCACTGGTTCACCTGTGATCAGCTATTCACAGTGCAGATAATAATAGAAATGAATATCTAGTAATGACATTTTTCACAAACAATTTTCAAATTTAATTTCACAGCGAGGCTTTTTCGGAGAGTCGGTTGCACCATTTCGAATTTATTTAAACTATGTAAGTAATAACACTGTTTAACGCTTACTAGACATTGTTTTGGTAGTGATAATCGCCTTAATGCTAGTTCATATTGTTTTTTTTTTGTTTATGGAAAAAAATGTGCTTCGACTACCAGGATCATTAGCACTACTGCCATAAGCCATACTATACAATAATGATACATTATCATTTAAAATATGAACAGATTTGTCGGATTTGTTTTCGAGAAAATCGAAATTTTTGATTTGCGTTCCTCAGTACATTACCTTTCTTTGGAGTAGTGGGGAAAAGAAACCTTGAAAAATTACCTAAACAATCGTTAAATGATGTCGATAGGTCTTCTGTGCATACGAACAGACATCTATAAGACTCGCTTTTTCGGTGCATAACTCAATGTAACGTCTAGTACCTACTATCGAAACTTGTATTCAATTTTTTCAAGAGCGGGGTGGCGTAGCGGTGAGAGGACTAGACTCGCATTCGGGAGGTACCGGGTTTGAATCCCGGCGGGGGCAGATGTGACTAGAACTTTTTCCTACTACCTCTCGCCGAGAAACGGTAATTCCTGTACCGGTCATCTTGTTGAGGTTTTCCATGATTTCCCTCAATAATTCCAGATAAATATCGAGATGGTTTCTTATTCAAGGCCATGGCCGATTACTCCAAAATTTGCCTACATTTTTCTTAATTTCCTAAAAATTCGTTTATTTGCCCATTGCTATTAATTAAATTGAAGATTGAAAATTGTAGAAAATAATGGGAAGTGTGGTAAAAAAAATATTAATGGTGCGAATGGCGTCTGTTATGACATAAAGTCGAGATATTATTCAATTTTTTCAACATTACAACTTTACAATACTTCTTTAAAGTGCAGATTGTCCAATGTTCACCCAACTTGTAAAAAATGCTCTCGGCAAATTTCAGACTGATCGCAAAAGACGTTTTGTGATTAAGCATTAAACTTCACTAAATTTGGCTTGTAGATAAAAATTTTTAAAAACACACGCAGTGTAATCATAAGTTATTACTGTAATACCTTACCTGATAACGATATATCCACGCAATAGCCTTAGATGCTGAGCGTGTTTTATTTAAATAAAAAAAAAAACACTCGTGAGAATCCAATGTACGGAAAGACTAATTAATATTATAAAGCTTTTCCTCTTTAAAAATACTGCGAAACTTAACTTGTTCAATTTTTTTTTAATTTATTTTTCTATTTATTTATATCTGGCTCAATGTCATATGGGAAGAATGATACGGGCGTCTAGTTTATTTTGAATTAAGATTGAATAAGGTTTTTCACAGAAATTAGAAACTTCTAGAACGGTTTTAGTGTGTCAGCTGGTGCATTTTGTGTGCACACACATTCAAATGCTCATAATATAGAGCTATGCGGATGAATAAGGGATCAAAATATAATACACATTTACTTTATTGGTCACTAAAAAGTAAAAAATATACTTTGAACCTGATGAATTATTAATTTCATTCGACTCGCTGTTAAAAATAATGATAAAAATACTAATAGTATGAGTAGAGTCAGTTATTAAAATCATTATCTTATTTTTTGACTGACACCCTTTAATAACTGAGAAAGGGCGGTCTGTATATTTCATACAGATGCCATCAGGGTCAGTTTTCTTAGCACTATTTCTTTTCTCATAAGTTAAGGTACTATTATTCCATATAATAACTAACTTCGACTTGTCAACACAAGCATTTTTATGTGAAGGGTCAGGCAGAGTATTAGAACGCTAAATCACAAAGAAACAAAAAAAAAAGAAAGGCAGATTCGTGGAACTATTGAATTCTGATCTCTTATAAAAATTTTACTATAGCTTCGAGAATATATTAGTATTGGCACTACTGGTTTATATATCTAGGCTAGAATAAATAATATTACACTATGTGGCATGCTAAAAACAAGAGCAGCGATTTTGAATAGTCACACAAGTAGTAATATCATTCCGCGCGAGATACACTATATACTGAATTTTTTGCACCTACCTTCTATAAAATAGCTGGTTTTCACTTCATTTTTTGTATATTTTCAAAATTTTGACTGTTCTGTTAGCAGGTTAGTTTTAAGTACTACAATAGACAAAAAAACATTAATTTATTAACGAATTGGCAAAACGCGACTATAGTTTTATTTTCCTAAATAATTCCAGATAAATATCAAGATAGTTCCTTATTCAAGGCCATGGCCGATTACCTGTCAAACTCCTATGCTCAAAATTTGCCTACCTTATCCTTAATTTCCTAAAAATTCCTTCATTCGCCCATTGCTATTAATTAAGTGGATAGTTTAAAAATGTATAAAATAACGGGAAGTGTGATAGTTGGAAATAGTAATGGTGCGAATGGCGTCTGTTATGACATAAAGTCGAGAAACGGACGTTAAACGCATTATTATTATTATTATTATTATTATTATTATTATTATTATTATTATTATTATTATTATTATTATTATTATTATTATTATTATTATTATAGTGTTATTTTTCATCAGGTACAGCACTAGTGCGTCTTGATTTAATAATTTACTATATGGATCATTGTCTATCTACTCAATGTGCGGTGAGCGAAGGCAGCAAAACGTATCGAAAATATATCTACGTCTCTTTCTTCGATGTAATTCCCCGATTTCTCCGATGATAGGATTGGTTGATGTACTTACATTCAATATGAATAACCATTATATATTTGTGGATTTTTTTAAGTAATTTATCTCAAACGCTGGAGAGAGTGGGCGCCATTATCAAGTTTCTGCCCCGGTTCGAAAAAATCCTACATGTGGGACTGCTTTTTCTAAGACGTTAACATGGGCGTACCCAGCTTTTGGCCCAGGAGGGGGCAAATTATAAATTTATTAAGCCGGGTCACTCGTGCTTGTTTTGCCCTCCTGGATACGCGAGTGCTTACGGCGTAAAAAAAGACAGAAGTATATGTTTGCATACTAATGCGAATGCGATTTTATTCCTATGCTCAGTATAAAATAAAAGTATATTATGGTCTTGAGTCATTTTATATGCCTGCCTACATGCATGTTAAACAGCTATGTTTATAGGAGGTAGTGTAAAAAAATGATTGAAGGTTATAATCAGCATTACCGTTAATTGCGCTTATTATTCGATTTATAAATACTACAAAAATATATATTGTACAACATCGTTAACATTTTATCAAGTGAATATATTACAAAGAAGCCTACAAAGTTTTCTGACTGAAAACTTCGCCCCCTTTTCATTTTAAAATTTATTTTTTTTAATTTCCTTTAGTACAAAGTTCATTATCGTTTCAAATTGATTGAAAATATCCGCTTTCTTGTCAGACACAATGTTTGTTTGCAAAGAGAGAAAAAGTTTTAATTTTCCAGACATGCAATTCACAAAGAGCAACGAACGTAGTAAAACCTAAATTGGAAAAAGTTCGTTTCACAGTGCAGTTGTAATAATAGGTAATTATGATCGAGTCTCCACGGTATGAAGAGAGGCGTCGAGAAGCGTGACGAAGGCCGGGGGTTGAGGGATGTTACACGGTGTTTAACGGTCCGACCAGCGGCCCTTTTGGCCAATATTACGAAGAATAAATTCACAATACATCGCGGCCACCTGCGCCATCTCTATGTGCGGTATGAACCCGCATACTTCGTCGTCGGTTTACTGTTTTACTAGCTAACGACCGCTACACACTTTATGTTCGTCTCTCTGTCTCTCTGTCTCTCTCTCTCTCTCTCTCTCTCTTTCTATCCACCGTCACCAGGTCTTGAACCAGTGACACTTCAACGACTGACACTAGATATCTAAATATATAAACGGAAACCGTGACTGACTGACTGATCTATCAACGTATAGCTCAAACCACTGGACGAATTGTGCTGAAATTTGGCACACAGATAGTTATTATTACGTCGGCATTCGCTAAGAACAGATTTTTGAAAAGGATTAACGGGGTTCAAAATTTGCATCGCGAAGTCATATTATAAGATAGATTCAAAAATGCGCAGGATTACTCCTGTCAACAAATAAATAAACTCGTGCTTCAGGCTTTTTCAAAAAGAACCCTTTCAGAGGGTGATGAGAGGTAAATAGTCTAAAAATCAACATGAGTGTCATTTTAAAGGTTTGTCAGGACATTGCTATAACGTGGATGTCATCAATTTTAAAATTCGTCGAGAAAGGAATAGGTAGCTATGCGAAATAATGGTGTTTCGTCTCAATCGCGTGCGAAGCCGCGGGTAACGGCTAGTTGATATATATGTAAAACAAAGTCCCTCCGCCGCGTGTGTCGACCTGAACGCTATATAAACTCAGAAATTACCGAACGGATTTTCGTACGGTTTTCACCAATGGACGGAGTGATTCAAGAGAAAAATATATGTGTATAATTCATTATAGTTTTGTGTAAATTGGTTGAAATATGACGATGCTTGTTGAAGATGACGGAAAAAATCAAGCCGACTGGGAGCTTTCATCGAAAACGCTGCTTAATCCCTTTGACAATGTATGATGGAATTGTTCCTCTTTTATATATAGATCTACAGAAAAGTTCCCGATGGTATATGTCTATATTTTAAGGATAATAATAATAATAATAATTCTAAAATACCATACAGGCATGAAACAAGTCAATAAAAAAAATTCAAGCGTTAAAAAATTCCTCTGTACTATAGTACGTATTAGTTATTAGATGTTTTTTTAAATTTTGTTTAAATAATTTATAATTTAATAATTTAATTTTTAGATGGAATTGCATTGTAGATTTTCATCATTTGAATGTACATGTTTTTCCTAACTACAGAGTGTTTCACATGTGGTATGTGAAGGTCCGTTTTTGCCCTGGTGCAATATTCGTGGATCGTCCTCTCCTGTTCAAAATAATCGTAATTTTTTTTAACAAAACAATTAGCTGTTTCTAAGATATATATACAGGGCATCGTCAATATCCCTAGTTGTTTGAAATATGGCTTAGATGATTCCCGTTGTTTAATCCTGATTATGTTACGTAAGCATCTTTTTTGTAAGATAAATAATTGCTTAGTGTGAGGACTACCTCCCCAAAATATTACACCATATCTTAAGATAGCTTACTATACCCATTTTAATGTTAAGCGCATTTCGTGAATATCAATTTTGCAACGTAAGTCGACGAAAAAACGGTGGCAATCTACAAATTCGACAAATTCCGACCGGGGCGCTAGTTATTTATATGTCTATAAATATTTATATAAATGTTTGTATTTTCATTGTTTCTTAAAATGTCGAATTATTCAAGTGGGTGAAAATTAAATTGAACGATTCCATTAATACATACATACAACTTACAAATGAAGTTAAAAAAAGAGTGTTAAAAATACATTTTAGTGCTGCCTTTTTGGATACTCTGGTTTCATTTACTGGAATGTAATAAAGTTTTATTGAATCCTATTTACCTACTTCAACTAACAATAGCAGATTGTACATCTAGCGTAATGACAAATATTTTCGACGAGGTGTGACATAATGTTAAACGAGCGCAACGAGTTTAAAAGACACGAGTGAAAATATCATTGCGCTTGTGTATGTACTGTATTTTTGGTCATAGGTGCACCCAATAAACCAGCAATGTTATTGATTTTTTTTCTATATTTACTATTAATAATAATAAGTAAACAAAAATAATTACTATTAAATGTCACTTTAGCGCTTGACGGGCAATAAAGTTACATTACCACCCGACTCTCCCGTCACTGGTCATTTTACGACCGATATACTTGCATGACAAACAGCCACGAGACGAAAATTGTTCTTACTGAGTTGCAGTAGTTCTTCAATCATCTTTCGGGATGGCACTTTAATAAAAGTCTTGCCATGTTACTGCCCGGAAATTTGATTCCAGTATGTCTTGTGCTGATTTTGGATCCATTCCGTTATTTGACCCCATACAGTGCTTTTCGACACTCTCAGGGCAGGTTCTGGGCCAATGTATGGAGTTGACGATCGTTTCCTCGCCAGCCCATCAGCTTCTTCGTTGCCTTCGATTCCAAAGTGTCCCGGCACCCACAGTAAAGTTACTTTGTTGTGTTCTGCCAGAACTCTAAGCTCTCTTATGCATTCCCAAACCAGCTTTGATGTCACTTTTGAGTTAGCAAATGGCCTTCAGGGACGCCTGACTGTCTGATGCAATATGGATCCGTTTATTTTTGTATTTCCTCCTATTGTTTTCATATGCATATTGCAATACGACATTAATTTATATATTAATCTTTAAGTTGACCATCTACCTACCTTGTTAATATTTACCGGAAGTGACATACACATTACACATGTACACCGATAATTAAAATAATTGTCTCTTAAACCCGACAATTATATTATGTTAAATTTAACAATGCATTGAAGACCCTGTTTTAAAAATGTGCTTAACACACCACAAATTGAACACTATTAATATGTACCAATCACAAATTATTTACTGTAAAACTTCTTGTTTCATAGGTGGCTTTGGTGCAGTTCCACAGATGTGCGCTGTATTTCCTTACAAACCGAATGTTTTGTAGCGAAACTTTCAATAATTGTCATTGTGAAAGTTCACTCTACGGTTTGTAAGTTTTGTCCGGGGAAATCGTAACTACGTCTTGTAGATGTGTTGTTTATAGTGTGTCCAAGAAAAATAGTATCAAACGTTTACGAAACAAGTTAAGATCTTAGTTCTTCATTTAATGAACAACGAACTAAGTGAAACGTTTTTTTGCCGAGATTTCAACTGACACTTTTCTAAAGTTTTTTTTCTTTATAGCTTTTCTGTGTGAAGTCCGTATAATATGAGGAGTTTATACTTTACGGGATATAACTTTTAATTACTATTTATTTTGAAGAATGTCTGCCTCTTAGACTTGGATTTTGTTTCGTTCATATTAACTTGCAAAAAATTTCTAATTCCAAATATAATTAATAATAACAGAAATTATGCGTTAAACGTCCGTTTCAATTGACTTTATATCAGAACAGACGCCATTCTCACCATTTCTATTTTCCATTTCCTGTTATTTTCTACATTTTTCAACTTCAACTAATAATTACCAATGTAGAATGAAGGAATTTTAGGACATTTGGATAAGGTAGGCAAATTTTGAGCTAGGAGTTTGACAGGTAATCATAGAGATATAAGTAACTAGAGTCCGCGAGTGAGCCTTAAAAGTGTCTGCGATTGAGAGAGAGAAGGCTGCTTACAATTCCGTATCACTATGGTAATTAAAGATATAAACGGCACATGGCTATTGACTAGTTACATAAGGGTATCGTTTTCCCCGCTCTCCCCTCTTCAGTTAATGATCTGTCAACGAGCGCTCATGAGTGGGAGAAAGAGAATGATACGGAACGATTGCAGCGTTCTCTCTCTGAACTGCAGACACTTTCACTTATGGCAAGCATACCCGCTAGCTTACTCTAGTACTTATATTTCTATGCAGGTAATCGGCCATGGCCTTGAATAAGGAACCATCTCGATAATTATCTGGAATTATTGAGGGAAACCATGGAAAACCTCAAGATGTCGGTACAGGAATCACCGTTTCTCGGCGAGAGGCAGCAGGAAAAAGTCTCAGTCACATCTGCCCCCGCCGGGATCCGAACCCGGTGCCTACCGAATGCGAGTCTAGTGCTCTCACCACTACGCTGCACCGCACGGTAATTCCAAATATAATTAGGACACTTTGTATATATACGACTTTGTACAGCCGATAGATTCCTTCCTCGGAATGAACTATAACAACAGAATTCACTAAGACAACTTTTGCAGTAAAGTTTGCTGACTCCAAGACGGCAATATCAGCGTCCGTTATGTGTTACGGACAACTGACTGACTCCTCCAAATAGTCCAGCTCTTTTAGAAATATACAGGGTGTATTTATATTTTGTATCTCAATCTGTATTTTAAACATGACATGCGTATGCAGAGCCAGTTCTAGCGGCCTCTTATTTTCTTTTTTTCTTTAGATTCCTTTAACCTACAATTAATTTTGTTTTATATACTTATTTACTTAACTCCAATGCAAATCTAGAAAAAATTACAAGAATACGTTTGTTATAAAAAAATTAAAAACCGTCTTACGGCTTGAGAATAGCCGAGCGTGTATAGCAATGTCGATGTTGCAATAAAATTATAGTTCCTTTTTTGGTGTAAGTAACTGTAAAAGTCGCGTCAGCAATTACAGCAAACGAGCTTGAGACTAGTTTCTATCTAATTATATTTAGTGCATGCGCGATGAAAATGTCAGCGACAAATCCATGATTGAACAAACCTATAAAATATTATTATTATTACTTATTATTGTTTTTTTGTACGTTTTAATAGACATATATTTTTTTCTACATCCCACTTGTAGAGAAGTTCCCAAATATTTATTTATTATGTACAAAAATTAAAAAAAAATTGGTTGTCTGTAAAGTCGGTTTACGGACGATAGTTTTACGTGATAACGTATTCCGCTCGAATATCATATTTAATAATACATAACCTAAATTTTTGTAGCTGTCAAACTATATTTTTACCGACTAATAATTTGATCAACCAAAGCAAAATACATATTTTTAAGCAATTATAAAAGACATTTAAAAGCATGTATATATATATTATATATTTGTTAACAAACCGTATAATTTATCTGCTGTTATAAAATGCAGATCCATTATCGTGCGTTCAGTTATACTTTGGCTTGGATGAATCGGTAATAATTATATGACACAAAAAATATCCGTGCAAAAACGAACAAATAACGATGTACTATCTGAAAAATTGCTTTAAAAATTCGATAATTTATGACACTTTTATTAGATATCTTGATTTTAAGTCTTAATTTCCACGGTTTATAAAACAAAGGCCATTTGTCAGATGTAGCTTTCGCTGGAACAGCCGAAAAAAATGTTGAACGCACACTACTCTCTGACGTCACGCGAGAAGAGTGAGAAATGCGTACAAGCCGACGCTTTGGCCGATCGTGCTTCTCTATCGCTTATACTGCGCTCTCGCTTGCACGCACAGGGTCAGGCGGAACGTTACGAACGTTACACTTTTTCGTGCGTGCAGCTGGTGATTCATCAATTTATAAGACGTTATCACGTCAAAAAAACAAAGGTTTAATCGACAGGTACCTATAAAAGACGTGGCATTTTGTTTTCATTTACCTATTGTGTATAGCGGTCACTCATTTCGTTGACATTTTGGGCCATCCCCGATGGTAAGGCGTGGTTTGAGTTAACGTATTACAATTGATAATAAAACTATACGATACTTCAGACTTATTAGTTTTGTTCCTACAACTTTGTAACTGCGTATTTACAGTTAAACTTCGTCAATTGGAATGATGGATGATTTCCAAAACTTTATGTTTGATGTATTGTGCTATCGAAACGAGTCTAAGGATGAATTCTAACTTCACTAATGTTTTAAATTCTGTGTATTATCTCATTTGCAAAAATCAAAAATAAATACAAAAATTTAATTTACTTAGTACTGCGTATAACGGAAAAAATAAATAAAAACACTAATTAGAATTTAGCTATGGTGTAAGGATAGAATAATTAATTTGTTAAAATATTTTTTCCATGAATATTTGAAAAGTACAAACATCTTTATATCTATCAGTTTGGCCGTTATTTGGACATTTTGACGTGATAGCGTCTTATAAATTGATGAAACACCGGCTGCACGCACGAAAAAGTGTCACGTTCCGCCTGAGCCTGAGCGTGCAAGCGAGAGCGAGGTATAAGCGATAGAGAGGCACGATCGGCCCAAGCGTCGGCTTGTACGCATTTCTCTCTCTTCTCGCGTGACGTCAGAGAGTTCATCAATGTTTCTTTATGACGTTATCACGTAAAACTATCGTCCGTAAACCGACTTTACAGACAACCAATTTTTTTAATTTTTTATATTTAGAAGATCACAACTTCTAATCCAGAAAATAAAAAAAAAATAGGTAAAAAAACTTAGTTTAATGCTGTTATTGTACAATCAATAATGCACTAAAAACTAGAAAATAAATATGAGTCACCGCATAGGGGGCTTTGATCAAACAAAAATAAAATCGTGGGGGCATTTAGTAGATAACTTTCCTTTGTATGAGATTGTAAATCATAATTAGCTTTCAACTGTCTTCGTCGACCATAATTATAAATGCCCCCCACGATTTTATTTTAGTTTAATCAAAGCCCACTATGGTGACTTATATTTATTTTCTAGTTTTTAGTACATTATCGATTGTATAATAAAAGCGTTTAACTTAAAAGTTTCTGTATCTATTTTTATTTTTAAGTTTTTAGTGTGCTTTTTTAAAAGTGCGTTTTTCAACCGGACATAACCCGGAACGGTCAGTTAGTTACTATAATATTTTAGTGTCACCGGAACTATATACTATATATATGTATAAAAAATATATAAAATTTCAACTCAATCAGATACGGGACGTAGTTGAAAAAGCTGTCACATGCTTTATTAAAAATGCGATTTGCAACCGGATGAGATCCGGAACGGTTAGTTGGTTATTATAATATTGTATTGTCACCGGAACTACATACCTATGCAAAATTTCAACTCAATAGGATGACGGGAAGTAGTTGAAGAAACTGTTCCAAGATTTGAAACAAAAAAAGAAATATATGGAATCCAGCTAAATAAAAGCTTAAAACGAAAGTGTGTGCTTGATGCGGAATTACTTGACATCGATATTTTAAAATCTGTCGATTTCGGATTTTTAAGTTGGATTTTTACGGCAACTTATTTCCAACGACACTCAAGAAATATCTAAATCCACGACACAGGGGCACCCCGATATCCATAAATCTTCAGTTATTTTCACTATAGTCTTTCTCATCAACAGATATGGTTATCACGTGAACAGCAAATGCTTTGTTGTTGTCTGGCTATAGTCGGATTGGATGTTCTACTGTCAGGCCCCTCTTTCCCACTGAGAAATCTGGGCACGTGCCCAGGGCCCCACAATCGATACGGACCCCCTAGTTCCTGTCAAATCACCAAACAATAACCGATATTTAGTACCGAAAAACATATTTATTTCGAAAAAGTCAAACGATAATGACTGACTACAATACCTGTTTGCTTATTAGCTTTTGCATGCGCGAAGCTACTCTACTCTCGCCCGAAAATAAGGCTTTCCGATTTCAGCATGTTTAGGTGAATTTAAGTATATAAAAATACAATTTGAGTGCAATGCTTCAAGAGAGATTAACCAGTTTGTCGCTGGTTTCCATAGAATGTGATATGCTCAAAAACATAGATTTTGAAGAAGTGATTAAAGATTTTGCCCATCTCAAATCTAGAAGGGTACCTCTTCAATCAACAGAGATTTTTAAGCATTAACCTATGAACGCTAAAAAGTTACTTTTGTGGATTATATTATTATCTACTCATTTAATGTGACTATAAAGAAATAAAAATAAATCTGGAACCCTGCTTATCTACTTTCTTTGTCTATTCTATCAAAATAGTGCTCATTATCCTAATGTGCCTTGGGCCTCCAATAGGTTAAAGACGACCCTGTCTACTGCGATAAGTTTCAAGCGACCAATCAATTTTAAATTACAGTAACCTTACTGTAATGAAACAAAAACGTGTTCGATCATTCGAATGTTTAGGTGGTGTTATAATGGTTTGAATTTTGTTGAAATATAGCAGTTACATGGAGCAAGTTATTGCTAACACATAATGCATATATAGATTGCGGAAACTATTAGCAGATAAAATAGTTTCGGAAGTTATGGAAATCAATAATCGATTCAGCAGATATCGTCACTGGGGCTTCGCGTTATGACGGCTGGAATGAGTTTGGAATAAGGGACATTTTTAGTTTCAGTATATTTTTGTTGGAATGACGAGCGAAGTCTAAACACTGTATCAAAAAAAAAAAACAAGCCATTTGTTAGGCATAATTAAATAAGACTGTTCAAAATCAATTTAACGTAAGTTTCAGTTTAATTTCATCCTCACTTCAAAGATGAAGTGTTTTCTTATTCTAAGCCCTGGACCGTATTTGTCGTACTACAGTTACTGTATTACTGTATATGTCTGCATGCATCTGTTTTTACTAATGTTGAAATACCGACGTTTTTGTCACATTTTGAACGTAGCCCTGGTGTTGTGAGTTACGTAACAATCTTTCTCTCACTCCTTTATCTTACTATAAAAAGTTTGATTAAAGATTGGTACACATACATTTTAAAATCGAAACGAACAATATTTTCAAAATCACAACGCCATTTTACACCTTTAATAATATCAGTGTTTATTTATATAGAAATAATAAAAATTTAGTCTTATCAGTTCAGGAATAAAAATAAGAAATGCAATTTTAATGAAACGATTGCATAATATAGTTAAAAAATATTATTAAAATGATGTGTATTTTTTCTAATCTAGGTCTCTTTGAACGAGATCATTTTTGAATTTTTGATCTATTGATTTTGATTATAAATATATAGTATTATCTATATATATTTTTTATTTTCCGCAACACTGCTGCTATCAGTGTATTTAATAAAGTAACCGAAGTATTAAATACTATAGAGTGTTTGTAAGGTAACTCTGGTGGCAACGACAGTATAAATTATGAAGCTCGATTGCAGCACTCATAACATTGTTCCGAGCTTTTTTGACATTTAAAGTGAATCTAAACAACAGATTTTGATTTTATAAAGTATTGACCAGGCTATACTGTATATAATTTCGTTTTTTGCGGGTTTTCCAGGGTATTTTTTAAATGATTGGATGGAAAGTGCAGCTTTATTGGATCAAATAAATCTTGTACTTTTGATATTTTTTTATATATATCTAACGTTTCGGTATTTTTTAAAATGTCTAGACTGAAAAAAAAGTAATTTTTAATCGCGCTACTATTTTGGTAAAACTAATAGTACTAACAGACGGTCGAACTTGGTTCGAAGCGGACAGCGGATCTGGTCCGCTCCGTACCAAATCTGTTCGTCTGTACAGTAGTCTGCGTGTCCGCCCGGTTCGATGGGAACAGATTCGGTCGTCTGTTGCAAGATCCGCCGTACCATGTCCGTTGTCGGACCGGACCAAGTTCGACCGTGTGTTAGCACTATAAGCTTGGTACTAATGCAAACGAAGTCAAAGATCGGTTCATATGTAGATTTCTGAATGGAAAAATAAATATATAGTTATTAATTTTTGATATAATTAGTTTACAAACAGGCATAAACCTAAAATGTAGGTCATATACAGGGTGTTCACGCGAGGAACAAAGGCAAGTTATTTTCGAAATTGTTGATGACTAAATGAAGACTGTTGTATTTTTCTAATAGTGGTTAACATAGGTATAGGTATTTTGCTTTAAAAATGATGCTTGCGGATTAGTAATATGACGATATTGAATTATATTCAATGATTTTTTTTATTAGAGTACCTAAGCTCTTTTTTCGAAATGTCAAAAATAAACACTTTATATTTACAAACATTGAACGGGCTAAATTCATTGGGACTCCCAATTTATTTTACGAACACAGTATTTTCCGCATATTTTATGAAAATACAAAACATATTTTGTATAATCTAAAAATTGAAATAATCCACGAACACATTCAAATAAGAATTCGCCTGTATTTACTCATTTAGTTTGTGAACCATAGAGAAATTATAATAGAGTACGCGAGAGAGCAGTGAAAGTGTCTGCAATTAAGAGAGAGAGAACAGTTTCTTATCTCCATGATAACTAATGATGCAAAACAATGCTGATTTGAGTAAACAAATTTCCGGTTTTTTGCAGCGTTCTCTCTCTTAACTGAGGACACTTTCACTTATGGCGCACTCTAGTTATTTATGTCTCTATGGTGCGACCTGATCTTAACTGATATTGTGTTGTGAGTTGTGACCTTTCTACATTTTACGTAATGTCAAATTACTTGTTTTATCGTGAAAAATAAAAATATATTTCGTTTGTATCACACAAACGAAATATATTTTTATTTTTCACAGTTTGGTCGGTATTCTTAGCAAAATAATCGTATTTTATAAAATTGTAGATTAATTATTATAACTTCGGGACGTTTGATATGCCTAATTTATTCAGTCACTGTAGAAACATACTGTTTTGCGGTGACTAATTTTAAATACGTGTATTATACTTTTGCGTGAAATATATTGTTACGTGAAAACTTTTTTGTGATTCGCTGATAGTGCATACATAGTAATTAAAACAGTTCTTTAAAAATAAGTTTACTTTTATATAGGGTTTCAGATCAGTACAGTAAAAAAAAAAATATTGAGCAGAAAAGTCCTTATAACATGCTCCCGATTACTTTTCAGTGCAAGTAATCTGAGAATATAATTACTTTTATTAATAATAATTTCCATGATAATATAACTAAAAGATATGCTCACACGAAGGTAATACTCTGTCTAGCTTCTGACGTCACCCAGAAACAAAACACGACTGTTGCTTAAACCTCTGAAGCCCGAAACTTGAAATTTGGACAGTTAGGTCCCTTTAATGACCTAAGTAAGTAGTAAGAAGGGATTTTTCGAAATTCAACCCCTAATGTGGTCAAAAAGGACAGTAGATTTTTTTGACAAAAAATCATATCTCGAAAATCGTTAAAATTGAGGGGTATTGAATTATGAATTCAACATACTTAATAATAACCAAATCCTTCTTCAATCGTTTTTTTAAGTTCAACCCCTGTGATCAAAAAATTATTTACAATTTTTTTGACAAAAGTTCATATTTCAAAAATCGTCAATATGAAAGGTATTGAGGAATTGAGAGGTACCTATTGTAATATACTGAGGTGACGCCATTGCGCAAAATAAATAGATACTAATACGTGCCACCAGTGAACATATCTTTTAATTTTTTAGACTTAAAAATGCAATTCAAAATTTTATCGACATAATTTCTTTATAATAAATTGGTTAATAATTTAGTTATTCCTTTTATATAATCAGTATTCAGTATAAATTGCTATCTAAATATTTAATTTGTTATCATTTTTATGAATACGCAACGTTTGAAAACACATTTTGAATACGTACAATTCTGCTAATATTAAAGTTTGTTAATGAAATCGACAATTACTAATTACATGAAGTGATTTTAACAGATTAAATTTATGCTCGAGTCACATGTTTTAGTATGAACGTTATTGCATGCATTTTATGTAACAACTTTATGGTTTTGTGAATTAAAGTGATAATTTGAATATTGCCAAACTTTATTGTTAATAACTACAAAATTAAACGTTATATTTTGAGTGACGTGCTTTTTAAACATAAAACTGAAATATTGAAAATCTTAAAACTAATATAATTCGTGATGAGATGGAATCATTGCAGAACTTAGGGTAAGTGTTCCCGTATTTTTGAAATCATTGTCATAACTAGAGTTGAGATGAAACTTGTGTAAACTTAAATTTAATGACTCATTTGTCACACATCCCGATGTCTGTCGTTCGGATAAAGATGTATCAGGCAGATAACTTTTAATTCGTTTTCTTCATTGAGATCTTTGGTTACCTATTCGAAGGCCTTAAGTATTCATCAGATATCTATGAATGATTTCTTGTGCGTTTCTAGTAATTTTTGTGTTCAATTTTACCAACACCTTGCCAGTTCATTAAAACGTCATATGCTTCAATATAGTTACCATAAAGATCAAACCAAAGGGGATATAAAGTAACCGTAAGATAACGTTAAAAGAGATTATACGAGCTTCAGCGCTATCTGTTTGGGGCCTTGTATAGGAAGAGCCATAGAAGAGAGGGAATCAAATTATTATGTTTTGTAATTAGGTACATTGCAGAATATATGTACTGATCTCTTCTGTTTGACGTCTCCATTGTACCGAATCATTTTTTTCGCTTTTTCATTCAAAAACTGCTTCAAATATGTATAAGCAAACTGACGGCGCACATCAGAGAGGATCACTGACCAGTATTAATGATTCATGCTCGCTAGCATTGCATGCGGCTACTAGGACAAACTAGTTCAGCCTAGGCCAAACTGGTTTGTAGAACTAGTTTGGCCTAGGCCAAACTAGTTTGTCCTGAAATCGGGTTTGGCCGGTAACATATACAACACTCTTTGGGCCAAACACTTCGCTAATCATAGACTCACTTCATGGCAGTTTCTTTCGTTTTTCTGAAGACAAAAATCCCAAGCCAAATACTCCGAAGAAATATTTTTCTCTTTGTTTGGCTCCAGTTGGATTTTGATAACTTTAATCGTAGGTACATTAAACCGAAAATAACGTTCCGAAATGCTATAGGCGCATACCCTCGGTTGAGAATCACTGAAATAAAGTACAAACAAAATTCGTAGATACATAGAAAACTTATTTTATAATATAATGTCTCATTTTAATTACAAACTTTTGCGCGCTCGTAGGGTGCGGGACACAGACAGTAACAACAAATAGGTTACATGAGCTGGAGATGTCTGAGATATTTCTGGAGTCTTTCCCGCTTCGTTCTTCTTTTCTCATTTTCATAAAATGTTTATAGTCCTGTAGTTATTTATGGCCTTCAGTGACTGCCCGCTCGTTGATCTAGTATCGGCAATTTTTGTTAAACAGTAAAATTCTTACATATATGGTTAGGATTAGAAAATATATGAGGATTTTTATTAATTTTGAGCATTAGTAGTGTTACACAAGAAAAACTTGCGACAAGCTTTTAGGTATATCATATAAATTGTATAATGTAATAAACGGTAGGGTTTGATTTAATGTTAAAGTTTATTTTCTTCTTTTCAGAGCATTTAAGGTAGTACTTTCGGTTAGAGAGTTACAGTTCAGAATTAAATGAAACTTGGCATATTTGTAAATTTGAATAAGATAATAAACCACCTAAAATGTCAAAAAGCTATAGAAACCAACAAAAAGTAATTAATATTAAACGTATCACAGATTTTATTAAATTGCACAAAAAATACCGTTCAGATTTCAATGAATTTTGGATCAACAGAAAGAAAAAAAACTTTTAAAGCATAATGATATTTTAAAAATTGAGGTTCAGAGCATATGTTAAGAGTAATTAGCAAAAATGAACTTTTTATCTCGTTATTTATTATATTATGTGGCAACTACGGAAGCCGGGTTGGCTCATTGGTGACTAGTGGAGTAGTGGCACCGCACACGGCCACTTCCAACATGTCCGTGTGCGGGATAAATGCAGATTTCTGCCTTATCCGTGTGCGGGATATATGCAGATTTCTACCTTATCCTGGAACGGTAATCGAGCTATCTCTGTCTTTTAACTGTTAAATTATGTGAGCAGCGTTACTTTTTGCATTGAGGTTAGGCGTAGCTGAAGTTTTGTTTATAGTGAAATAAAGTAATAAAGAATTTCAAAGTAAACATTAGAAATGAGTTTATTGTTCATCACAGGTAATTTTACGGTAACATTTTCATTTTTAATTTTAACGAAACTCATTTCTAATGTTTACTTTGAAATTCTTTATTACTTTATTTCACTATAAACAAAACTTCAGCTATGCCTAACCTCAATGCAAAAAGTAACGCTGCTCACAGAATTTGACAGTTAAAAGACAGAGATAGCTAGATTACCGTTCCAGGATAAGGTAGAAATCTGCATTTATCCCGCACACGGACACATGTTAACGCGTGCACGCGTTAACATGTTGGAAGTGGCCGTGTGCGGTGCCACTACTCCACTAGTCACCAATGAGCCAACCCGGCTTCCGTAGGCAACAGCTCGGACCTTTTAAAAACACACATATAAAACTTGTAACTATAGCTTTATATGCAAATTCTAATATTTTGAGCGCAGCGCACTTTCATCCGGCCCGCGAAGCATTTTAGAAAATTTTAGAAAAATAGTAGCGGAAATAGAATGTGAGGACCTTTTTTTCTGCAAATTTTTGGCCCGCGAAGAAGTTTTTGTCAGCCATCCGGCCCGCGGTCAAATTTTCATCACCTATGTGGCCCGCCGATCAAAAGATTTGCCCACCCCTGTTCTATAGCAATGAGCAATTGATTCGTTTAACCAAAAAAGTGGAATTTTAAAATTTTTATCTGAAAACAGGATTACAAACTGAGCGTCATATCCTTAACAGAAAAGGTCTGTTATATGAGTGAACATTTTCAAATATTTTTAAAATCAAATACGCACATAACATTTTCAGGAATCAGCGCGATTGATTTTAAAAACAGTTTTAAAAGTTGTTGAACGAATATATTGGCCAGTACTGTAAACGTGAATATAATCTCGTCCAGCTTTTATTGTAGCTAAAAATAGTCTCAAAGAAATCCGCTTTCTTTTAGAAATTTTCCTGGATTAGTGCTGTAAAAATTTTCTCGGTTTTCTTCAAATGCGCCATTAGGTTCTGAAATATGGTTAGTAATTATTTTCAAAATATGTGAATGAACACGAAAATAAAAGTCTACTAATTCAATGATATTTTCTCGTATTGTGTGCTGTTTTTCTTTTAATGTTTAATTTTAGAATGGTATTTTTCTGTCTAAACGACTGTTTTAATAGCTTTATTGTGATCTCTTGGAGTATGATTATTTATCCTGTAGATTGTTATTAATTGTTAAACTTGAAAGTTGAAGTTATGTCTCTAGTACTCTCTTGTTGTTTATTCTTGCTTGCTATTTGCGAAGAGCAATACGACCCCCCTCCCGCCCCAACAATCCCCCCACCAAACCTTAGGACAATGTGGGTAACAGGACATTATCCTAAAAGTTTGTTGGAGCATTTGTTGGGGCGGGAGGAAGTTTTTAATAGATAATGAGCATGCACAGACCTTTTAAAAGTCCAAGCAGTCGTTAAATATTCATTGAAAAGGATTTTCAACAATTTTTTGCAGCGTAGGTATGGCATTATTGTTATTTTCATGAGGTTTGGGGGGTGGCTAAATAGGGGTTAATTTAATCGAAATCGGATGGCATTGATATACACCATTATTTGTACTTAGGGCAGTATAAATTTCGAATGCCATCCGATTTGAACAATTTTTAGTGTGTTCTTTTACTTATTGTTGATACAATCGAAAAAAAAAGGGTTTTCCGGCGACTTTGAGGCGTTGTTTCTCCGAAACTGCCCATCAGGATCGGATGGCAATTTTTTCCCAACGTTTGGTGGTGTATGCTCACTAATTTTGAAGCGGTTGCCTTTTAATTTTTTTTTTTATTCGCTAGTGCAAAAACGGCCCGTGTGTTTCGGCTGGCAAAAAAATTTTATTATATAATAAGGGTATTTCCTTCAATGCTACCGCATTTTTATCCGGTTGCCTTTTCAAAAATTTTTCGATTTTGCCCCACCCCCATATCGCCGCCCCTGTCTATTTGGGGTCACTTTGGTCGCTTTGGGGCTCTGTACCACTCAAAGGCCCAGATTACCACTCGCCATCCGGTTGCCTGTCCAATATCGGCTTGACGTGCCACTGCCTTGGATATTTAAGAAGTCTAGTCTTAAGGTCGCTGGAGCCCAGCTGTTCAACTTAGATTTCATTTCTACATGCCCCTCTGCACCCGCAAAAGCCTATGTTACGAGCATATAAATGCAAAATGCACTATGGAAGAAGATTGATTCGTACATTATCGGATAATTTGATTTCACTAATTTTATTGATACGAATATCTGCGAAGAATTTATATCTTTTGTGTTACTGTTTCGTTTGCAAACACATTATTGCAGCGGCGTAGGTGTAATAATATAATAAATATAACTATTTGGGCGTTCATCTAAGCATATCAAGAGATAAAAAACATGCGAAATAAAAAGTGTCTCATACATTTTATTACATTTATCTAAATATATAAAAGGAAACCGTGACTGACTGATCTATCAACATCAAACTTGGCGCGAGCGAAGTCGCGGGCAAAAGCTAGTATAATATATATCGAAAAATGGTATTAAAAAAGTTGTTTATAATATGATTTTAAGAGAAAATTTAAAGAAATATTCGGTTTCTAAATTAACACAAAATTCGAAAAATATCGAAAAAGTTGGTCACAATTACTTTCTGGATCGATAATATGCTAATTTAATGTTAAAATATCTAAGTCAATACATGTTCCAAATATACCTACAGACTTTTTTGACGTGATAACGTCTTATAAATTGATGAATCACGTCAAAATAAAAAGATGAAACACCGGCTGCATGCACGAAAAAGTGTAACGTTCCTAACGTTACTAAGTGAGCGACTAGAATGCCTTCGGTAATTTTGAAGCAGATATCATCAACCGATTGAGATGAAAATTTGTATACACGTTTAGTTTGAATGACAATGCATGGTTAGCTGTGTGACGTCACTCTAAATCCAATATGGCAGACTTCTAAAGATGGCAGACTAATTTTATTATGCTTTCCTACAATATGGGTATCAAATGAAAGGGCTTGCTGAGAATAATTCGAAAAATAAAGTGACGTCACTCTAAATCCAATATGGCGGACTTCTAAAGATGGCGGACTAATTTTATTATGCTTTCCTACAATATGGGTATCAAATGAAAGGGCTTGCTGAGAATAACTCGAAAAATAAAGTGACGTCATTCTAAATCCAATATGGCGGACTTCTAAAGATGGCGGACTAAGTTTTTGACGTGATATCTCATAAACCGTAGTAGGATAGTTGAAATTTTCACAGTGTGTATTTCTATTGGCGCTCTAACAACAAATAAATCAAGATGGCAAATTTCAAAATGGCCGCCATAAACATTAAAAAAACCTCCTATAGTGTCTTTGTGCGTAATCGTTTTTGTGCTATCTCCTTGCATTCGTATTACTTCCCTGCACCACGACGGCGAATTTCGAATAGATGTAATTAAATTATACAATTACTTGCCAAATTTTTACATATTGTTATAGCACTTCTCTTGTTTCTTTTACAAAAGTGTTTTAAAAGTATGTGGAAATATTGGGTTCAAATATCCCTCTCTTAAGATATCTTATTTTAAAAGTGAAAGTTTTCTTTTCGGATAACATTTGGTAAACGCATTATCAATCCTGTAAAAGGATTTATTTTCTTTCTTAGAAGTAAAGGTAATTAGTACTCGAATTACGAGTCATAAAACCTAGGTATAATTTCACCGTAGAATAGACCCAAAATATTACAAGAGGTAAAAGGACAACCATTATAAGACAGTTGTTAATAGTTAGTTCTCTCTGATCTGTGACACTATCAAGACATACTTCCAATACTCTATTTTGAATAAAAGACAATCTTCTAATAATTAAACTCTTCAATTATTTAATAAATACACCGTCACCGAATCCATAATCCCAACAAAGTACACAGTGTTTTATCTTGTACGATGGTAGGGAGCCCTTCGTGTGCGAGTTCGACTGGCACTTGACCGGTTTAATTTTAATTGCAAAGGTAAAAAATATTAAAAATATTACATGTTACCTTCTAATATAAAAGCTATTCAAGCCATACCTACCTGCTTTCAAAAATAGATTAAAAAAATTGTTGATGGACATGTGTCCATATGATTCTCATATACGATTTTAGTTATATAATTTTAGTCACGCACGTTTTTCGAATTTGTAAATTGAAATTATTATATGACGTTATTATATACCTCTTGGATGTCAATAAAGATGATATTTTATTCTATTCTATAATATAATGTTTTTGATCAAAAATGATACGAGCCGCTACTGCACATCACACATTTTACGAAAAACAATTTACTTCCACTGTAAAAGTTTGTGTTGGTGGTTCCATCTATGAATCATTTTTAGTAAACATAACTCAAAAAACATCAGTTTAGAAAATCTAGAATTTCTATGGAAAATCTTTTTCAATCTTTGGTGTTAATGCTTCAAAATAAACTAGAAACATGCACCATTCTTCCCACATGACTTTTAACGAAGTTTTTACAGTTTATTTGACCTAAATAAGCGAATAAAAATCGGGTAAAAACGAGAATTTAGCATAACTTTTACACAAATTTTTGTACAGAAAAAAATTAATTTGTTAAAAATTATTGAGCAAGCCAAATTTGTCAATATTTTTGACACCAGTTTGCGAAGAAAAAACTGTAAAATTTTAATTTGCCTTCCCGTAATTTGAAATCTCGTGACGTACTGTAAAGAAATATTGACGAATATGGCGTTTTTTGATTAAATTTTTAGTGCAAAAAAATGTGTTTTCTTAAATTTTTAAGCAGCAAGCCAAATTTTATGAACTTTAATGCTCTATCACAGCTAATAAAAACAGTAGTAAAATGAATTTTGTGGCCACAATTTGAAATTTCCCGAGTGCGTATTTTACAATCTGCGTACACAGTCACCTTAAACAATAAAAATAATTTAGCAAATTATGTTTTTTTTTTAAATAAATCGAACGCAATCAAGCTGAGATTTGATTTGTTTGCGTTTCTTTCATTTTTGTTGCCATGGTTATACCGTTTGTGTTAATTATGTAACGTAAACGTTAAACGGTTCGGAATCGGATTTGAAGTTACCCGCCAAAAAGCAGGATTTTTTGAGGTTAGTTCAGTTCGATTCTTAACTCATACGAACCGCTACGTACATGCATGCATGTATGTATATTGTATGTAATGCGTTCGGATTTTAGACGTTAAGTCGTTCACGCGGCTGTAAAACGCACCTGCGACTGCATTAAAAAGTTAGTGCTATATAATGCGTTGGTACCGACAAGGTTTTAGTGCCGCACACTCATCTACACCGGGCGTTTCGTTCACATCGACCGTGCCGCAACGCATGTTGACAGATCGCGTTGTCATGGTGATTGGACCGAGGTGTTGTGCTGACGATTTAAGACGATTGTAAAAAATGCTCACGGCAAATTTCAGACTGTGGTCGCAAAAGAATTTTTCTATCGTTTTTTTTAGCCGGGATTTACCAAAGTTTCACAAAAATTGATTTTGTGCTTAAAAATTTCAAAAACATTTTGTTTTTGTTCTAAAAACGAGATGTTTATCAATATGTCTTTACAGCATGATATGAGATTTCAAATTATGGGAAGTCTAATTTACATTTTAAAGTCTTTTTTCTGTGTAATTGTAAGAATTTTGTTTTTTTATACACCAATGGCCACAAAATCATATAATTTCATGTGCCAGCACTAATTCCAAAATAACAATACCTATACTATTACACAACCATACTATTAACAGCACATTTATTTAAAAGATTATATATTTTGAAGCTCCCAGATTCCAGAACATAAATGGAGGTATTAGAATTACCTACTGCGAAATTTAGCTTGTTCAACAATTTTCTTATTATTTTTTTGAATATAAATTTGTCTTTTTGTGCTATTTTTATCATTGATATCTAATTTTAAATCATTTATTTAGATCAAATAATATATAAATTAGTGATGTGTCCACATGACTCTTTATTGGGAGCTGGCTCCGTGCGCTGCGCTCACTAAAATGAGTCGCTCAGAGCGAGTCGTTCAAAGGAGCGACACTCGACAGTACACACTACACAAGAGTGCAGACTGCAGAGGTGTGACCTGTCATCATGCATGCTCAGGAGTCACGTAGCATTGCACAGCACAATACACACTCTGAGTTCATTTTAATAATATTCGCATTTCGGATAAACAGTTAGGTATAATAAAAGCTTAACAATAATAATGTTTATTGTTACAATATTCTTTGCCAACGACGTCAATGTGAATGGTTTAAGTCACTGTAAGCTTAGTACTATTACATTTACAGAGTGTCATTCAACATTAAATGATTCAGCAAACATAACTCCGTACCTACGTGCAAAATTCACTGGTGCCTCTGTGGCCTGTGCTGTGTGCACTCTGTAAATGTGCGAATGCAACAGTACAGAATAGCTCAACACAGAGCAATGGCGCTCGAAGTGAGTCATTCACAAAAAAAGAGCGAGTCGCTCCGCTCCGAGAATGGAGTCGTTCATTATGAACGACTCGCTCAGGAGCGACATGTCTATTATAAATATTAAGTTATTATAAATATAAAGTTAAGAATGATACATACTTATAGTTTCTTTTGAAAGCATTACAATCAAAGATCTACTAATGTTTTCCATAGATATTACAGATGTCTGGAACTGTTTTTTATGCATTTTGTATGCACAATGCACATTCAAATACTCGTAATATGCACGTGACAGGGGTCATATGTAACGGCTGGTGAAGTCATCTCAAAATTTTAAAACAAAATAATTAAATCCATCAATTTTGGCGCCTAGTTAATAAAATAATTTTGTGACTTCGTACTGTTGAAATTATGAAACGTAACAATTTTTTGTTTAAAATTAAGTTGTAAGTCTAAAACTTTTAAAGGTTCATAAAGAAAGCGACAATGTACATGCATTATCAAAACGTGAATTATTGATTACTTACTTACAGAAAGGTACGAATTAAAATTTAACACCAGTAGTTTTGGACGAAGTTAAGGCTACGTTCACACGTTGCGGTTTACCGAAACGTTTTTCGTATGCGGTTTTCAGTAGCAAATGCAAACATATACACGTATTCACACTATACGGTAAAACCGAATGCGGTAAAAAAAACAGTTTCGTTTATTTTTGCATCCGTGTCTTGTCACTGAAAACCGTGAGCCGCGTACGGCAAAAAAACGAAACGGTCTCACAGTACGGTTTCTTTGTACCTAACCGGCGCAGTGTGCGGTAGAGGCAGTCGCTACATTCGATTGTCGTGTTTAGACGTGCCGCTATGGATAATAAAATTAATTTTTTCAAATCTTCTTCCAATCTTCCTAGAAGTTCATTAAACGCTGACATCGACATCCGAAAATAATTGAAGAATTTCGTTTCATCACTTCGCAATTCTAACATGAGTGTCCAAAAGTGACCCAGATTTAAACGCCTAGATACAATAGGATGCTCCCAAAATCTTCTATGTTTTTTTTTTTTGTTTTTTCTGCAAAATAAGTGCCAATAAATGAGCACAGTCGCAAAGTCTTCATCGTCCATTTTTTTGCAGCAAACTGAACACAAAACAAACCGCATGCGAAAAACGTTTCGGTAAACCGCAAGGTGTGAACGTAGCCTATGCTTAACCGGACGATTTTACCGTATAAGAAAAACGTTAAATGTGAATACTGAATACGTTTCTGCTGTATACGGTAAAATCGTATAAGAATACCGAATAGAAAAAACCGTATCGTGTGAACCTAGCCTAACCATTACAATAGGCTAAAACAACACTTCGAAACTTTCTGCTGCTGTTACGTTACGGAAAGATATATGAACGGCAACACGAGTTAGTGTGAACCAGCGTTTATCAGCATACATACATCTACGGTACCAACACACAATATTCCGTCTCCTGCAGCAGTGCGACTGTCGGGAAGTACTTATTCTCGGCTTGAAACTTTCTTCTTTATAGTTACGGCAAGGTGTGAACTCGACGGTCCCCAGTTTTTATTCCCTAACTCTAGTTTTCTGCTTTGTTAAAGTTACATACATTCACATAAACTCATATAGTGCTCAGTCATTTCCCTCATTTTATAGCTATTTAAGAGCGTTGGATGGTCTCAAAAGATCTCTGAAGGTGCTCGTAGATTGATAGAAATTATACCAGTTACTCTCACCTTACTACTACTTGACAAAATGTCACTGTGCATAAAAAGGTATATTTGGTGTTCGTAAAAAGAATGGAATTAACGTCTATAGAAATAAGATTCGACATTTGTGGATAGGTTAAATGTTATTGTTAAAATAAAAGAAAAAATAAAACCGCAAATTTATGGCATCACGTGATAATAATAATCATTATTACGAAATGGTAGCTGCAGAACATATAAACTCGATGACATTGGTGTCTCTCAGCTTTATAATCTTGCATCATGGGATTAACTAAAACTAATGGGCAACAAAAAAGGGGGAATATAAGTGGGGGAAATTTCATATTTTGTCAGGACAATTTGTTTTGAACTGTAGTTAGGATTGCCATCTTATCTTCAAGTGTATGTAGTAATACTAGGACCGTTACTACATTTTTTGAGACCCTGGGCAAGACCTCATCAACTATACCCCCCACACTAAATTTTATATATTAAATAAAAATACTTATTTCCCCGAAATAATAGTTTTAGCTCTAGGTATGTTCCATTGACTTTAACGAACGATTTTTGAATTTACATGTATTTTATTGTTCTTTTTAGGGTTCCGTACCCAAAGGGTGCTCAACGGGACCCTATTACTAAGCCTCCGCTGTCCGTCTGTCTGTCTGTCTGTCCGTCTGTCTGTCAGCGGGCTGTATCTCATGAACCGTAATAGGTAGAGAGTTGAAATTTTCACAGAGTGTGTATTTCTATTGCCGCTAGAACAACAAATAATTAAAAAAAAAAAAAAAACTCCCAAAAGGGGAGCAAACTAAGAAAAACAAAGTTTTTTGCTTATAATTCTCTCAATTTAAATCAGATCGTTTCGAGACCTGTCTTAAACGAAAGAGGAGAACATTTTACATAGATTTCGTATAACAGAATTCACCGAAACACTTTTTTTTATACAAATTTATATAGAAAACAAGCTCTATAAATTCAATTTGGTCTAATACATAGCGTACCCGAATCGGCTGTCTTCTTCTGTTGCACACATATATATGGGACATTTAAAGGTTGCGTATGTTTTGTCTTAAACAAAAAGATTGCATTTGTTCACAAACGAATGTCATTTCAAATATTAGTCAGTCTTTTGACATTAATATTTTGTAAAATGCAACGCCTTCTGGGTTAACGATTTGAATAACTAATTATTAGAACATAATATTTTGACAGATGCAAACGTCATTTTTGACATTTTTTACTTTTTTACGTTACGCGATAGGGCTGTTAACTGGACTAGTACCATATATAGTAATTTTTCGTTCACAGTTGGTAACAAATAACAGTAATTTTATTTCACGTTACTATATTCGTGTTATTGTTAGTTGTCAAAGTCACATTGGGAACTTAAAAGTCTTTGTTAAAACTTTGTGTTGTTCTCATAGTGCAATTTGTTATAATGTGTGATAAACAATCAAAAAACTTCACAGAGAGCGAGAAGCAGATGTTTCTGCGACACGTTGACAAGTATGTATTTTTTTAATATTATTTAATTGTGTTTCGTATACATAATATTTTTAACAGATTTGTTTTCCAGCAATTATTTTGTGAATAATGCTTTTTATTATTTATTTGTAACAAACTAATGTAATTTTTTTGATCAAACAGCAGAATGTCGTAAACTTGAATCCAAAATATCCTATCTTTACATTACGTTAACCAAATTTCCATTTTTAAGTCCGATTTATTCAACATGTTTCCATCCGTTTTCCTGTTTCCATTAATCATCCTAAGGACCTAAACCCATCTCTTTTATATATTCCCACATAATTGAAACTAAAGAAATCGATGCGGTAACATTGAAACGAAAAAAATGCCGTTTGGATCAGCGTCCAGAATGCGTTCAACGAATGAAACGAAAAAAACTAGGAAGGACGTGGCAGCAAATCGTGTGAGTAACTGATTTATTTGCGTTTCATCGCTATTCACTATTAAGTACAATAGGAATGATTCCCGTATGAAGATTAATATGAAATACAGTATGTTCAATAAAATGTACCTATATAAGCCCATACACATAAACTATATCTACATAGATTGCCAATTGCATATGAATCTTACATTAAACCAAGTTTTTAACTGTATTTATAGAAACAAAACTACTTAGATGCCAAGGTAGCGGCAGCCTCAGATAAGGTCAGCAATTAAATTATTGTTTTGGAAACTCAGATATAAAAAGTGGAATCATTTTTGCATGCAGACATGAATTTATAAATTCTATGAACATAAAACTTTGTTTTTTTTCCAAGTCTTATATTTTATAGTGTGGATCGATGCACAATTTTCTGTCGTACTCTGAAATGCATATATTTCCTATTATATATAATTTTTTTGCACTTTTAGGAAGAATTTTTCAAGACAGGAGGAAAAACGTTTACACCTAAGTTGAACGAAACAGGGCTCAGATGTTGGCGTTATCGGATGGCCAGATCAGTCCACTGGCAAATCTATTCGACGACACAGCTTTTTTTTAATGGTAAGTTAGTTTTATGATAAGAAAAATGTTTTTAAAATATTACAATGCCAGCTTTTTTTGTGAATATGTTCATAAAATTTTTTAGATACCATTTTTGAAATTCCAGAGAAACCGACTTCTCCAAGTCCAGAACCTTCCAACGAACCTATAATACAGCCTCCACAACCCAAGATCTGTTCCATGAAAATAAAAAAAAAACAAAACTTAAAAAAAATTAAGACTGCTGAATTCTTTAAAAAAGAGTATTATTACGACCTAAAAATATAATAAAAAATTTAAGAAAATTTAACTAAATAAGTGTTCATATCAACGTTTTTTATTTTTTAATAATCTTTTTGTTAAATTTTTCACAGGTACTACTGTCAAATCCGGTTCCCGGTTTGTACAATCTAGTACAAGAAATGAGAATACCGGTTCAGAAAGAAGTACGATAAGCCCAAAAAGATGCTATATTATGTCCGGCAACAAGTCGATTGCCAAAGCAAAAAAAAAATAAAACAATCAGCACTCGTTACTATCGTATCGTTACGTTACTCATTACTTTTTATACAATCGAGCGCAAGTTCTGAGTCGCGTCGCATACCATATGATTTCAATCGTACTCTGTAAAAAACTTTATTTACTGCATGGAAAGAGTAATACCTAATATCACATTCACAACGCTATAAAATCTACTAATTTCAAAACAAACATAAACTTACATATGGAAAATTGTCTATCGACCTAAAGAGGTCCTTATTCTGCGTGGTATAACGATGATTCAAACTGACATCTATACGACAAATGCAAGTAACGAAATGAATTTGTGAGTAACATTTCGGTACTTCGAGGCAGATGATGTGTACCCGTAACTCGGTAACGAGTACATACAGTTTGCTACAGCTCTAAATGTTTGAACAAAAGCGTTGTAATGAATTGATTCACATAACTCAAACTTAACTTATTGTTGGGTTATCAATTGTTGTTTAATGTACCGAATCGTTCCGAGCCGATCTGATATGTAAGTTGTGTAATCATTTCTGATCATATAACTGCTAACAATTAGATTTCAGTCCAAATAGTACCTAATTACAAGCAAAACTCGTCCGTCACTGGCATGCTGTATCTCTATTTCTCGTCGAATTTTTGGCGCCAATTTGTGGAAACTAACCTAACCTGTGTTAACATGAATACACAATAAATTATTTTGTACTGAATTATTTATTTAGCAGTAAATATTATTAGCAAGTTTGCGCATTTCAAGTAACTATGAAAACAATATTATAATAAGCACATTTTGAACTATTTCTATTCATAATCATTACATATTTTACAGGTTATGTATGAAATTTATAAACTCTATTAAACCTTGTTCATAGAAGGGCATCACATAAAGCTGTATTGGTCCTGTTATGATGAACAGGTATGACATCTTGTGGTTCTAACACATATGCAGGTATTTCGGCAATAATTGGCTCATCGTGCAAATCTATTGCAATATTGTGAAGTACAGCGCACGCCACAATCACTGCCAGAGTTGTGTTTAAACTGCACCTGATGCCGTTTCCCAAACAAGCAAATCGTCGTTCGATATGAGCTTCGTTGTAAGAACGTTCGCTCTATGTATTGGAATTCAGAATTGGTGTTAGGAGAAACTTTTTACAGGGGTATCCGTTGTCTCCTAACAAGTAAGCGTTGCCGTAGACTCCATTTTCCAAATCAACGTACTACGGACAATCGTTAAAAATAGTGCTATCGTGTACAGAGCCCGATCAGCGCGCTACGATGTTATGGATTCGGAACGAAGAATCGCATATCGGTGGCAAAAAACCGTGACGCGAATAATAACTGGTTTTCTGCTGTAATCGATTTATTTCGTCTTGTTGTAGGTGTCAAAGCGGGCCCAAAAACATGCAACATTTCTCTGACTGTTTGTTTTGAGAATCGATATCTCACTTTAAATTCCAATTCGACATTACAGAAACGGATGTGTCCTGTCACGTATGACTCTTCTGCGAGGTATAATTTTCTCAAAATCATACAACGATAAAGATGTCAAAAAAGACAAATCGGACATTTTTTTTCATTATATGTATATATATATATAATTTTTTTTTAATAATTCAATAAGTATATAAATAAACGTTATAAAATTATTTTTTGTGTTTTTCTATCATAAAATAGTGCAAAAGAGTGCCTTCGTCAAAAGTTAATCACACAATGATCACCGATCAGTTTAACAACCCAGTTAACAGCGTGATCAACTTTGATTGGGCGTTGTGCAACAGATTTTTACGTTAATAGCCCGATTAGTCCATTTGACAACCCGATCAAATCAAATCTGACGAAGCATTGTTAACGATGAGATCAGCAACGGAAATCGCCCGATCAAGTGTTTAACAACCCAATCAAATATTTGATTTTGCGTTGTGCAACCCAGCATACCACTGCGCACTACAAAAGTGAAAGTAATTATTAGTTATTATTAATATCGTTGTCATGGTTATCCCATACGAACTGTCAAGAATTAATTTTTAAAAAAATCTAACCTCATTTGATAATTTACGATTTTCATTATTTTTTTTTATCTAAAACGTCAATTTGAACTGATATTTTCTACTGGTCTGAGACCAAATTTTAGACTCGGTACAGACTATGTTATATTTAAAAACTCTATTTTAGCATGACATTAACATAAACTTACACTTCTTAAATTATTTGGAAAATAAAATAAAATTTAAATGTCAATTAATATTTCGAATATTCGCGCTTAAAAATAAATATTTGAAACTTTCAACTATTTTATTTGGCAGTTGTCAAATTCCACTCGTCTATTGTTTGCGTAATCTCAGACATACGTCCATATATTTGCATTTCTCTCACACTCATGTGTCGTGAATGTCGATGGGTTTTCTCTGTTTACGTTTCTCTTCACCCCACTTAACCCTCGTAATATTTGTTTGTTGTAGCTGGAAATCACCCCTTTCTGTGGACTAAAAGCTTCAAATCTTTCTTTATTAAACATTTCACTGTAAAGTTATAAAGGATTTTGCTATAAACAGGCATTTAGGCGGAATTATTCACGTTACTACGTATGCACTTTGCATTTTTTCTTCTCATTCATTATTATCATAAGTAGGTATATTAAATATCATAAGTAGGTAGGTGTACGTAAGTACTTATTACGTGTTAATTTGTTGGATAAATATAACACAATACTTATCTAGCTATTTCTTTTGCTTTTTAACTTAGGTTCTATTATTAAGTATTTTTAGTGAGATTCTGTTAGTTGAATACTACCTATTGGTGCTGAAGATTCTATTAGATTTTGAAATAAGAACATATTTAATTATTAATTATGTTTCTTTATTTCCATTTGTTTGCTGTGTACGATATTCAAAACTAAAATTGAGTTATTGTTTTAATCTATGCTACTTTTACTTAAGTAATATAATCTTTCTAGTAAGGTTTTGTTAGGAAATTACCTGATACTTGGCGTGGAATACTTACTTTATTTTGTAAGACAATTTTTTATTGACTTACTTTTGTGGTGGTTGAAATTGGAATCTGAAAATATGGATTTTGCAAACATTAATTTTGATTTTCAATACGTATTAAGGAAAACCAGTTATGTGGAAGACGATTGTGTTAATGTATTCCATTACATTTTAAATCGTTATACGTCCTCTCAACCCCGTCCAATGGATTTTTTGAACTCTCTTGCTGACATACCTCCAGTTGAACCTAACCAGAGCCACATCCAGTTACTCTATAATGGAGCAGATTTCAGTAGGGTCGGACACTGGGTGTGTCTATTTTACAATGGAGACTCATTGCGCATTTATGATGGCCTTAAGGGCAAATCACTGCCGCCTTTACAGCAGGCGTTTGTGAACGCTCTTTTTCCTCACAAGCCGTGCATTTCTTATCCCGATGTACAAAAGCAATCAGATAGTTATGATTGTGGCGTCTTTGCTATTGCCTATGCAACATCCCTTGCACTGAAAAGAAATCCCGCGTTTGAGAATTTCAACATTAAGGAAATGCGTCCCCATTTGTTGCGTATTCTAAATAGTGGAGAGTTGATACGGTTTCCAGCCACTCCAAGGAAACCCCAGGGAAACCCTAAGCGTGACATTTTTGTGGTTAAAAATGCACAAACGAAGCGGACTAAAAATGCTGAACAAAAAGGGGCTTCTAGAAACAATCCGGAAATAAGATTGAGAGAAATGGAAAAGGATAGATTAAAAAAACAAGAAGATAGATCTTTATTTAAAAAACGTTCAAAATCATCGCAGCATAAAGATACTCAAGCACATCGTGATGCTCGTATGGAGCCTGAGTATCGCGAAGCAGAACAATTACGTAATACTCAAGCGCATCGTGATGCTCGTATCGAGCCTGAGTATCGCGAAGCAGAGCAATTACGTGATACTCAAGCGCATCGTGATGCTCGTATCGAGCCTGTGTATCGCGAAGCAGAGCAATTACGTGATACTCAAGCGCATCGTGATGCTCGTATCGAGCCTGAGTATCGCGAAGCAGAGCAATTACGTGATACTCAAGCGCATCGTGATGCTCGTATCGAGCCTGAGTATCGCGAAGCAGAACAATTACGTGATACTCAAGCGCATCGTAATGCTCGTATCGAGCCTGAGTATCGCGAAGCAGAGCAATTGCAAAATACTCAAGCGCATCGCGTTGCTCGTCAAGATGCAAATTATCGAAGTTCTGAACAAAATGCAGCCAAATCCCGTAAGGAACGTTTTATATCTAACTGGGAATCAGTTTGTCAGGAATATATATCTGCAATACAAGAAGGGCATTCTAACCCATGCCACTGTTGTGGGCGTCTGTGGCATAAAAAGTCTATTAGATTTATTTCAAAATCTGCATTAAGATTAAAAAACGACATGTATACAGATGACTATTTGTTAAAAATATTCCATCTCCACCCAGAGGCAGATACAGGTTTTTTCTGTAACACGTGCGCAACAGATATTCGGTATTTCAAAGTTCCCCGTCTAGCTAGAGCAAATGGCTTGATATTCCCTGCAATACCTGACGTTTTGAAAGATCTTAGTCCTCTCGAAGAACGACTAGTAAGTGCTCGACACATTTTCATCAAAATTGTTAAAAGAGGAAGTGGCCTAGGATATCAGCATGGTCTTGCAGGAAATGTAATAAATGTACCAGTTGAAGTAAACACCATGGTTACTTCATTACCCCGGTCACTATCAGATACGCACGTTATAACAGTAGAACTAAAACGTAAAATTTGCTACAAACACGGACGCAAGGAGCGTATCAGACCCAAAAAAGTATGCCAAGCTGCTCAGTACTTGGTTCAATGTAATCTTTATAAAGAGCTAAACATTCAGGTTGATGAGAACTGGTCATATGATGATGAGCGTGATGAAGATGTGTGTACGTGTCATGAGCTGAATAATGAATACGAGGAAACTAATGAAGGCGAAGATGTAAATCCTGGTGGTAATGAAACCCTTTTAGATCACGATATGACTTTGATAATTGCACCAGGTGAAGGAAAACGGCCATTATCTCTGATTTTCGATGAACACATGGAAGAATTGGCTTTTATTAAAATTCATTGTGGTCAAAAAAGAGAGTTTAAGGTAAAACTAAGTCATATGGACATTACAAAATCAGAAATAT
Organism: Xanthostigma xanthostigma; assembly: GCA_963575645.1. NCBI lineage: Eukaryota > Metazoa > Arthropoda > Insecta > Raphidioptera > Raphidiidae > Xanthostigma > Xanthostigma xanthostigma. The sequence goes on from OY754468.1 coordinate 25,264,499, forward strand.
CCCGAGAAGATCGTCGTGCCGTTCGTCCCGATTATCTATTTACTGCTTTAAAAAAGCAACAAACTATAAGAGTTCAGAATAGTATTGCGATGTGTCTACGAAAAAAAAACCGAAATGGAGAACCTGTTTTAGTAGAGAACATGCTAGATTCTGCTTACGTTGATAGTTTGGTTCAAGTAGATGAGGGGTATAGAGTTTTAAGAGGAATTAAAAATTCGCCTGCACACTGGGAAGCAGAGAAAAAAAAATTACTCGCTATGGTAAGGCAATTCGGTGTCCCCACACTTTTTGTAACACTTTCGGCGGCAGAAACAAAGTGGCTTGAACTAATAAAATTGTTAAAAAAGACTGTGGATGGAAAAGAAATAACAAAGGAGCAAGCAGAACAGTTGTCATATGCAGAGAAAGCTCGCCTTATCCAAAGCGATCCCTACATTTGTGCTACATATTTTGATATTCGTCTTCAATCTTTGAAAAGAACCTGGTCTTGCCCGTCAGGTCCCTTCGGTTCATTTAGCATAGAACATTTTTACTACCGAATAGAGTTCCAGCACCGTGGTTCTCCTCATGCCCATATAATGATGTGGCTGAAAGGAGCACCGGTGTTTAAGCCGGGCGATGTAACATCAATTCCATCTATTATTAACTTTATTGATAATATTATATCATGTACCAGTGAAGATATTGAAAGTTCACTAATTGAGTTACAGCGCCATAAACACACATACCTGCAACCCAAAGCCCGGGAGACCATGCAGATTTGGTATACCATTTTACCCGTGTGACAAAACAATAGTTTTAACAGAAATAAGTAAAGATGAACCTACCTATAAAAATAGTAAAGAGCTGGGAAAAGGCCTTAAAGAAAAACTAAATAGCATCCCCGAAAATATATCCAATTTTGAGAACTTTTTGCAATATGTTGGACTCACCAGAGAACAGTACATTCTTGCTATTAGAGCTTCTATTTCTAGACCTACAATTCTTTTAAAGCGTAAACCCAAAGATATTCATATAAATCCTTATTCAAAAAAAATTATTCAACTCCATCGCGCCAATATGGATATTCAATACATATTAGATCCGTTTGCATGCTCACTATACATAGTTAACTATATTAATAAAGCTGATCGTGGAATGTCAAAACTGCTTAGAGATGCAGTCGAAGAGACGAGAAAAGGTAATAAAGCGGTTAGAGAGTCTTTGAGGACCATATCAAATGTGTTCCTCAATGCTTCTGAAATATCGGCACAAGAGGCTATATATTATTTGATAAGTCTTCCCTTATCTCGTGGCAGTGAGAGTGAAGTTTTCATTAATACAAACATTCCTGAAAAACGAGTACAAATTTTAAAAAGCACACGAGAACTTCAAAATATGAATCCTAAATCTAGTGACATATTTATACCAAATCTGATCGATCACTACGTCAATCGTCCACGTACTGAAGAATTTGAAGGCATGACCCTTGCTTATTTTGCTGCATTTTTTATGTTTTCTAAGAAAGGCAATAAGCGTGGTAGAACATCATTCAGGGAAGAAGATAATGAAGATGTAAATGAAGACTGTGAAACAGTGGGTAATTGGATAGGTCTGTTAAATAAAGATGGTTACATAAGGCGTAGACAGAAGCCCAGAGTTATTCGGTTTTGCCGTTTCAGTCGCATTACAGATCCGGATCAGTTTTACAGAGAACAACTCATGCTATATCTACCTTGGAGAAATGAAGAAGAGGAACTTTTGCAAGATTCAGTCAATGTAGTATCCAAATTCCATTCGGCAGCTGTTACAATACAATCAAACAGCATCATTTTTAATCAACTCGGAGGTGTTGAAGAGTTTGAAGCTCTTCTAGATGCAATAAGACAAGCTGAGGTAGAAAGTGAAGAAAGTGAAGAAGTATGCGTGGGTCAGGGAAACAGAAGGCCTTTAGAAAGTTATGAGTACGAAGACCAAATTGCAGATGTTGCAGATGATATCTTGCCTGGGGGAAACGCTGGACCAAACCAAGGTGATCCAGCTACATTTGTTGCACCTGTCCTCATACCCGAAGAAATGTACTTAGAACAAAGCCGAAAATTAAACGCAGACCAACGCGACTTTTTGACTCATGTTTTACAGCACTATAGTAATTATCACGATCCTGAATGGCAGCCAGTATATTTGTTTTTAAGTGGTGGAGCAGGAGTAGGGAAAAGCTTACTTATCACCACCTTATTTCAATGTTTGTCAAGAATTTTCAACTTCTCTCCTGGATCGAACCCTGATGATATAAAAATACTTTTGACTGCACCAACAGGAAAAGCGGCATTTGGCATTGGTGGTCAAACATTACATAGTGCTTTTTCATTACCTATAAGTCAAGTTGGCCACACTATGCCAGAATTGTCAGCGTCGACATCAAACACACTTGCGTGCAAATTGGCTCATTTAAAACTGATTGTAATTGATGAAATTTCCATGGTTGGTTCAAAATTACTAAACCAAATTAACCGCCGGCTACAGCAAATATTTCAAACCAAATCTTTATTTGGAGGCATATCAATTATAGCCGTTGGTGACATGCGTCAATTGCCGCCAGTTGGAGATAACTGGATTTTTCAAAATTTCACTGGTAAAACCATTATATCATTAGCAGGCGCATCTTTGTGGCGTTTATTCCAATTATTTGAATTAAAAATGATAATGAGACAAAGAGATGATTTAAAATTTGCAACTGCGTTGAATAATTTAGCTTCCGGGACCATGACGTCTGTAGACCTGGATTTAATGAGTGAAAGATGCTTTAAAATTGACGAGCTTCCTGCAGACGCCAAAGGTGCTGTGCATTTATATAGTAGCAATGCTCTCGTAGACGCGCACAATGAACGGGTTCTAAATACAATGATCACTGAAGGAGCTATCGTTGATGCTTTGGATGAAGTTTTTGGCGAGCCAAATCCATTGGCTAAAGATCGAGCATTAAAAACGATTTCTTCTGTACCTACCGCACAAACGTATGGACTACCTAGAAAATTAAATTTAAAAATATCGGCAAGATATATGATAACGGTTAATGTGGACACAGAGGACGGTCTGGTAAACGGTACAACTGGGAGATTGAAGGCCATTGACTACGGTATTAATAAAGCAACGGGTGAAAGAAGACCGCTAAGACTATGGTTGGAACTAGATGACTTAAATGCAGGTAAAAATAAAAGGAGATCTTTTGGTAACCAATACAGAGAACGACTACAGAAAAACTTGACACCTCTAGAATGTTCTTCTTATATCATTAAAAAGTGGAAAGCTTCAAATTTACAGATCCGCCGGACACAGTTTCCATTGGTTCCAGCTGAGGCGATTACAGTGCATAAGAGCCAAGGAGCAACGATGGATAAAGTTGCGATCCATATAAGTTCTCACTTTAAAAAATCAATGCTGTACGTAGCATGCTCTAGAGCAAGAACTTCAGGAGGATTGTTTATAATCCCTGTAAATGAAACAGGATTTCCGAATCCTTCTCCACCATCAAAAACAAGTCCAGTCGCTGTAGAAATGCGCCGCTTACATGAAAATCCTTTAGTGCCCGTTTTCAGACATCTTCGCGTAGAAAGACCATCCGATTGTATTCAAGTGGTGTATCACAACGTACAATCTTTAAGAAAACACATAGATGATGTAACCGTGGATCCCATTATAAGCAATTCTGATATCGTCTTTTTAGCAGAAACGTGGTCCAGTTCATCTGACACCTTTCTAATTAATAATTTGGATATTATCTCAAAGACTCACGGTCCAAATCTAAATACAGCAAACCGAGGAATGGGCATGATCGCATTTAAAAATATAAATATCCAGGAAATCAAAGCCATTGTATTCCAAACATCGTGCGGGAAAGGGCACAGTGAAGGCATTGCTCTTGATTTAAAAGGAGTTCGAATTATTGGCATTTATAGATCCCCTCAATGTAATTGGAACAAATTTTTAGATGCTATGAATAATGTCATATTTGATGGCAACAGAACGCTGCCATTGGCTCCGACTATAGTGTGCGGGGATTTTAATATAGATTTACTAACATGTAATGATAATGTACCTGTTAAACAATATTTTGACCATATTGGTTTAAAGTCAAAACTACCTCATGTTGCAACCACAAAGGGTTACACCCAATTAGACAATATATACAGTAACATTGAAATAAATGCTGGTACATTCAGTGCACTATTCAGTTATCATAAACCGTTGTGGATACAATTTAAAATTGAGTAAGATTTGACTGACCAGGAAAAACTTAATTGTTCAAAAATAATAAGTAAATAAAATAGATTTCTGTATGACTGTCCGTGTGCGAGTCGGACTCGCACACGAAGGGTTCCGTACAATCGTACAAGATATAACACTATGTACTTTTTAAATATTTTGGTAAAAGAAAAAAGAGAGCCACTATAACAATATGTAAAAATTTGTAAAGTAATATTACATCCGTCAATAAGGGTATTTGTTTAGGTTCATTGTGTGCGTCTACGAGAGTATTGCTACTATATAAATGCACAGCACCTTTGGCGTCTGCAGGTCAATTTTAAAGCATCTATCACTCATTAAATCCAGGTCTACAGACGTGATGATCCCGGAAGCTAAATTATTCAACGCAGTTACAAATTTTAAATCATCTCTTTGTCTCATTATCATTTTTAATTCAAATAATTGGAATAAACTCCACAAAGATGCGCCTGCTAATGATATAATGGTTTTACCAAGAATGTACTGTTCTCTGGTGAGTGCAACATATTGTAAAAAGTTCTCAAAATTTTCGGGGATGCTATTAAGTTTTTCTTTAAGACCTTTTCTCAGCTCTTTACTGTTTTTATAGGTAGGTTCATCTTTATTTATTTCTGTTAAAACTATTGTTTTGTCATACGGGTAAAATTTTACCAAAATATTTAAAAAGTACATAGTGTTATATCTTGTACGATTGTACGGAACCCTTCGTGTGCGAGTCCGACTCGCACTTGACCGGTTTTATTTTTTAGATACCTACTATGTTGTTAGAAGGGAAGGATAAGGTGCTCTACTATTTTCTGACAGGTTCTAAAAGGCGTGTAGTTTAATATAGTGAGAATTTTTACGATCTTTCTGGGGTTTTTCTGGCGCTCCCTTTTCGTCTATGGTGTCTGGACTCTATGTGCTTTATTATCGCTTTGTGCATCAGAGCTGACTTTCGTTCATATAAGAAGTTATATCTAAGTTAATTTCACACGAAATCCATTCAAATTGAAGCTTTCTAAAAAGAGGAGATTCTGATCTATAAAACAGAACCATTTTTAAATCAATTCGAGTTCATAAATACTATTAAAATTGTAAATGAAAATCACAAACAGCAGTTGTCGGTTGGTCTGTACGTACGTACGTACGTACGTATGTACGTCACGACTCTACAGATCGCAATTTTGGTCGGATTGCCTTGGGTTATATTTTATTCACTTTGTTTACTATCAGACCAGAACCCTATTTAAATTCACTAAAATCTGTTCAGTAGTTTAATTTTTATAAACAGTTTTATTTTTATAAACAGTTTTATTTTATAATTTTTGACAGCTAATAGTTTGAAAAAACAATATAGTTGGCAAAACCAAAAGTGCACATCCCGCAAGTTTTCCACTGTATGATAAAAAAATAACAATTAAAAAATATTTTTAATAAATTTAAAAAGATTTAAAAATTTAAAGAAATAAATAATTAAAAATTGAAAAAATATTTTTTTTTAAGTTTGCAAAAATAAAAAAAATTAAGTACTATACATAATATAATATATAATTAATATCAAGTGGAATAAAATAAAACAAAATAAAAAGAAAAAAAAAGAAAAAAATCAATGATATCGTAAGGAATCGAACCCAGGACCTTGCCCTTGGCGATCCGACGGCATAACCATTACGCCACGGCTGCCTAATACGTACAGTGGTGTTATCACGGTATACAAGTGTAGCACTTGTTTTATGGATTACACTATGTTTAGCCAGCAATTATTATATTGTTTTTAAACTATTAATTAGCTGTCAAAAATAATAAAAAATAAAACTGTTTTTAAAAATTAAACTACTGAACACATTTTAGTGAATTTAAATAGGGTTCTGGTCTGATAGTAAACAAAGTGAATAAAATATAACCCAAGGCAATCCGACCAAAATTGCGATCTGTAGAGTCGTGACGTACGTACATACGTACGTACATACGTACGTACATACGTACGTACGTACATACGTACAGACCAACCGACAACTGCTGTTTGTGATTTTCAATTACAATTTTAATAGTATTTATGAACTCAAATTGATTTAAAAATGGTTCTATTTTATAGATTAGAATCTCCTCTTTTCAAAAAGCTTCAATTTGAATGGATTTCGTGTGAAATTAACTTAGATATAACTTCTTATATGAACGAAAGTCAGCTCTGACGCACAAAGCGATAATAAAGCACATACCGCTAGTTTAGCGGTATGTGCAATAATAATTACTATGTAAATATAGTGTAAATCCATAAAACAAGTGCTACACTTCTATACCGTAATAACACCGAAACGCATAGCAAGCTTCGCGGCGTGGTGGTTATGCCGTTAGATCCACAAGGGCAAGGTCCTGGGTTCGATTCCCTACGAAATAATTGATTTTTATTTTTTTTTCTATTTCACTTTATTTCACTTGATATTAATTATTTATTATATTATGTATAGTTCTTAGTTTTTTTATTTTTTCAAACTTAAAAAAAATATTTTTTCAATTTTTAATTATTTATTTCTTTAAATTTTTTAATCTTTTTAAATGTTTAAGAATATTTTTCAATTGTTTTTTTTTTATCATACAGTGGAAAACTTGCGGGATGTGCACTTTTGGTTTTGCCAACTATTTAAATCAATTTACACAAAACATTAGATACCTAATGAACTATACACATAAACCTTTCTCTTGAATCACTCCGTCCATTGGTGAAAACCGTATGAAAATCCGTCCGGTATAGTTTTTGAGTTTATCGCGTTCAGGCAGACAGACAGATGCGGCGGGGGACTTTGTTTTATAAAATGTAGTGATATGATGTGGAAATAAATAAAGCCAAATAAAGGACTTCTACTCTTCATATGTTCAGGGCCCACGTATTGTAACAAAACTGCTGTTGTCCGTGGCGGAAATTATTTATTTACAATATTAACTGTTTAACAAACAGTAAAACACGCAAACGAAAGCGTATATCGTTAACAGAAATAAAACTAATAGTTCTAGATTATAAAACAAAAGACTAAGTAACAGAGAATAATGAGTAGCTAAATTATGTACAAAGAAGTATTAACAACACATAGGAACACAACACAGAATTTATCAGGGCACTTGTCTATTCAAACACACAGGAACACAACACAGAGTTTATCAGCGCAATTGTCTATTCACTATAAGTTATTTATTTAAAACCACTCACTAGAGTTATATTTATTTCCACAGATTAACGGAATTTATGTTGTAATGCCAGAGCACTGTGTCAACGCAACGAACAGCTTTAATAACTGACTGACCCCCTTCATCACTCTGTTCGCCTTTTTATAGTTTTCGGTCTATGTTTCTAGAAAGTTCGAACCGAGATTTCCTTTCCTCTCCACACGTGCGAGTCTCTAAGGTCGGGTGCTGGCTACCTGCATCCATTGTTGCTTGCCTTTACATGCGTGGGAGTCTCTAACTGTCGGATGTCCGTTACCTGCTTTCATTGTTGTCAGGTTAACCTTCGAGTATTGTGTAGACTTTTCTAGAAACTCCCATAGGCGCATCACTGTGGGGAAATGCGCAACAGTATGTTGCTAACATAGGCCTGACGAGTTGCACTAATAAAAAATATTTTCTTTATGTCGTCATGTATACGTTAGCATATTCTTTCTTCGCGCCTAAAAATCTGTCAGGCGAATCTTTTTTTATCGGGCCTGTTTTAATACTTTCCCGTAATATTGCGTGTCTCGTTTTAATATCATCACCTGTATATATCAACAGGGGTGCACTAAGATACATTGTACGGAGAACATAACATTTGTCATGACGTCCCCTCCTCTGCCCCTCGACGAACAATTCACCCGTAACCGTCTCTCTCTCTCTGTCCTACCTGCATATTTATTATACGTACATTTTATTTCCCACGTCTTATTTCTGTACATATAACTTTATTTACTTTACAGCAGAAGAAACGCTCGGTCTGTGCAATATTCTAACATTTACTCAAATCTGTGTGGATGCTGAAACAGCATCTCTCAAACAGTGGTTTAATATGACTGGTAGAGAACTGATGTGTGGTCATTGAAAGTACGTCTGTGCGGAAGGGACTGATATCGCTGATAGGCGGAAAAAATGTTCTCGCATAAAGGATGATGCGACTATCGCCAAGAGAAAGCTCGCGTTATACATAATATTTACAAACATTTCCCAATATAAGTATTGGTTGGAAGATTAAAGGATGAATACTGGTGGCATAGGATCGATGAACTAAGCAAATACTGAAGGTTTTTTTATTGCATTTTATTGTGTGACATTTCGGAAAACTTTCTGCCATCTTCGGAGAATCAATGCATAAAATTTGCCGAAACGTCAGACAATAAAATGCAATAAAGAAACCTTCAGTACCTATTTGCTTAGTTCATCGATCCTATGCCACCATGATTCATCCTTTAATCTTCCAACATTTAAACAGGATCATCATCACTCTAAATTATTAGAGTTATTTTTCACAATTAGTATTGGTGTTTTTGGTTTCTTTTTATATTTTGGAAAAATCTCGTCAACTACAAGTTCGATCAATTACTCATACGCCGTCGACACTGGTACTTCAGCTGCATTGAATCAACAGCCAACATTGTCTGGAATGTCATAATGTGACAGGAGCGTTTTGTTTAACTCAACAGCTTCAAAAATTTAAAAATTTCTAAATTTAAAAGAGAATTGAAGCAGATTGCTCTTCTTTAACAATGTGTCTGTATAAGCCATAAGGTACTAGGTAGTCGAGTTTGTTGTTAATGAGTTGTAAACACGATTTATCTTTCTTTTGACGAATCCTGTACATAATTGTATGTCTTTGGATAAATAAATTCTAATTCTAATGCATTAACTACAAATAGTTCGTTTGTTTTGATACCTCTTTCCCTTATGCGCATTCTTTGGGTAGACGTACTTTATTCAGTCAGACAGTAGAGTCCAATCGAAGTTTCGACTTTGATCAGAAATTGAATTTAGGCGAATCATTCGCCTTCGGCCGAAATCACGTTGTATCGAAGCCGAATGCTGAATAAAAGAATGCGTATTTCTATTTAAATTACACACACATTTCTGCAGACAAATAATATTTAAAAAAATCAAAAAATATAGGTATACTTCTTTAATTCAACGTAATTCCGTTCAGCGTACAATTTATTATTTTTTCTCGTTTTTTTAACATTACCTTTGCCTTCGGTCGAAGTTCAGCTTCAACTTCGGCCAAAAAACTGACCTACGGTCGATATTTATTTAATTACATTAGGAAACTTAAAAAGCAGTAGCTTTCAAACTCAGGCCGATACCCAAATCTGAATATAGTGAATGTCAGACTTCGGGTTTCAAGTGCGAGAGAATTTATAGAGAACTCAAAAATTATGAAGAAAAGGTCAAAATTTTCGTCGAAATTTAAGCAGAATAATCTAGGAAATATAATTAGGTATTATGTTAGTTCTACCACTAAAAATATTTTTTTTGACAGTTGTTTGACTGCCACTGCTATTTGGAGTACCAGAAAGATGTTGAAAAATGCTCGTTGTTTTTATAACCGACACTTTTTTATAATATAGGATACCTAATATTTTCATAAGGATTGCGTTCACTGTTGAGTCGTTATTATATTGGATATTTTAAAAAATACGACCGTTTTAAAATTATTTACCAGTTTTTTTTTTGGTAAAAAAATTACAATATATAATTGTTATTGAAACTATTAAACATATCTTCATTAATTCAACACTTAAAAATATCGCTTGGCAATTGATCATAAACGTCGAAATTAGCCTCTATAAGGTCTCTGTTACATATTTATTTTTTGTGATTATAAAGTAACTCAGTTTCACCGGTAATGGGAGAGAAGAAACTGTGACAATTTTGGAATGCTTTAACCTCTATCACTTGAGGGTAGGAAATGCGTTAATTTCGAGAGAATCTACTTCGGTTTTCTTTTTACAAAAATCCGAATTTTGGGAGTTGAAATTAAAAAAAAAAAAATTCTCACTTTTGGCCTGAATTTTTTCTTGATCTGATAGCTTACTAATTGGCCAACCTTCCTGAAGCTAAAAACCATGAAATTTACTGTTAGATTTTAAGTTGAAATAAAATATTTTTCAAACTTTTTTTATAAAAAAAAAATTATTAATCATGTTTCAACCTTAAATTATAAATTTTTGTAAAAAAATATTGGTTGTTAATTTTATTTCATTATATAAATCAGTATCAGACGTACGAGTTTTGTTGATACGATAGCTATGGAAATCATTGATGAATTGCAGAAAATCGTTCCACATAAAATTCAGCATAGACCGGGCGCCCAAGAGAGGTTCGTATGCATATTATTTTCTCTAATGCATTAGTAATTTGCATAGCTACCATATCAACAACACTCATGTATACATTTTAAATGAAATTCACTATAGCTGTTTTTATAACATCTGGCAGATGTGCTTGTATAGAACCTCGAGGCCCAGTTATACGACCCATTTATTAATTATTTGATATATTCCTCGAACATCTTATATTTTATATTGGTTCTAATGTGGCGTACCGTGCCATGCCATCCTGTCACCGAGGATTTGCACTCACCGCATTATACAAGAGATATTGTAGTAATTCAAATAAACGCAACGATCCTTTTATGGTGGCAAATATATCCTCTCAGCATTGAAGGCGAAGCGCGAGAGGCATTACAGATATTAGATTCGACGGAAACACACTCGCACACACATACATATACAGCGTGATTTTTAAACTGATTCTTCTTTTTTAACAGCGTGTATAAATCAAATAGACGAACACGTATTTCAAGTTACTTTTTTATTAAAATTCGAAAATAAGAAACAGCCGTTCAAAGTTTAATTAAATTTTAATTAATTCAAAAGCCCGGTTAATGCACGCGAAGAAATGATAGCAAGAATCGGAAATGTATGCCAAATAATTCGCGGAAGGCCCTTATCGCTACTACAACTATGTACAGAAGCATGGCTACGACGCTCGCATCTTTGTGTCCAACAAAACGGGAACAACTTCAAACAATTTCTGTGAATACTTGATAATGACATAACATATTTACATACTGACATAACATAACGCCAGGACCGACATCAAAATTTGATAAAATTTAATAAAACTTTGGAAGCTTGGTTGTCATTCATTTCGAGTTTTGATAAAAAAATTACTTTAAACATTTATTCATTTATTTGACTTCTACACGCTGTTAAAAAAAAGAATCAACTTAAAAATATGAATACAAGTTGTCCAACCGAAAATTTTAATTCAATATTACGCTTTGTGTGTTTCAGTCTCTATCTCAGTGACTTTTGCCTTTTATTTATTTAGCATTCCTTTCTACAATATTACATTAATGCTACAACGCGAAGAGTTTCGGAATTTACCCATTCAACGTGGTATGTGTCCAACCCTACGGTCGGTTAATTAAGCCACTTTTCCATGCTGACGTGCGTGTTTAGACGATTATCCGTAAATAAATAATTCCTTAGTAAGTTTGAGTTTCCATTTAATGTGGACATTTTTCGATGTTTTTATTTGCACCTCAATTGACTGCATTAATCGAGCACTTCTGCAAGTCTTTGCATGAGAATTTTGGGATATCAGCGACGAAAATATATAGACACCTGTAGTTTTGTTTTCTATAGCGTTTTTTAGGGTTCTGTACCTGAAGAGTGCCCAACGAGACCGTATTACTAAGCGTCCGCCGTCCGTCCGTCTGTCTGTCAGCGGGCTGTATTTTATGAAACGTAATAAGTAGAGAGTTGACATTTTCACAGAGTGTGTATTTCTATTGCCGCTAGAACAACAAATAATGAAAAACCCCTTAAAGGGGAGCAAACTAAGAGAAAAATGTTTTTTGCTTATAATTCGCTCAATTAAAATCAGATCGTTTACAGACCTGTCTTAAACGAAAGAGGAAAACATGTTACATTGATTTCGTATAACAGAATTCGCCGAAACACTTTTTTTATACAGCTTTATATACAGATTGTATCAAATCAAAACAGTCCATAGAACATTCTGTGTGTAAGACAGAGACGATATTATATAAAGCACTAAAGCAGTAAGTAAGAATGAGATAAATGATCGCTTATAGTTACTGTGGTTATACAATCTGATAGTATCGTCTTTGTTTTCTACAGTAAAAATCACAATTTTATCAAATGTCAGTATTCACTAGTGAAATTATTGATAAAATGGCTATTTATACTGTTCGTAAAAAAATCCAAATAATTAAATGGTTTTATGCTGGTAATTCAACCGCCAACATAATAAATTTATTTGTAGTTGTTTTAATTGATGAATTGGTAAAAAGATTTACAGTGTACGTAATTATTTATTTACGTAACCACAGTAACTATATTAGCGATCATTTATCTCATTCTTACTTACTGCTTTAGATCTTTATATATCGTCTCTGTCTTACACACAGAATGTCCTATGGACCGTTTTGATTTGATACAATCTGTATAGAAAACAAGCTGTATAAATTCAATTTTGCCTAATACATCGCGCACTCGGATCGGTTGTCTTTGTTTGTTGCACACTGTGATATGGAAATTTAAAGATTGCGTATGTTCTCTCATAAATAAAAAGATTACATTTGTTAAAAAACGGATGTCATTTAAAATATCGTCAGTTTTTTGACATTAATATTATGTGAAATGCAACATCTTCTGAGTTAAAATGTAAACGAATAATGTTATTATTAATTTTTTAGCACAATGTAAATAAATATTTCTGATTTTTTATCAGTTTGCCTGTTTGTATCAGCATTATATGAAGACGGTGGATATTGCAATCAAAATATCGATGAAATAATATATTATGTAATACATAAAACATCGTCCTATTGTCCTGGAAAAACATTTAAACGGTTAAGAACTTGAAAATTTCTGATCGCCTGTGTGTATTAACGACATAATATAAGAGGTGCTGCTGTGCAGACAATTCACATTTCACAGATTTATTTTATTTTATTCGGTTTGAAATCTAACAGTTTTTCTCAAACCCTTAACTCATATAAGCACCTACAGTAGACGTTAGGAATAGATGTATAAAAATGATAAATAATCTCCGTACATAAAATCAGCAAGTTTGGGTATGCCTATAAATTTAAACGCTGTGTCGTTTTATGCTTTGGACAACGCAGTCGCCACAGCGGATCTAAAAATGTTGACTTTGCAGTGTACTCTCACATCAATAATCGTGGCAAACAGTCTAACATGTCGGATTTTGAATAAAATACATAAATCTTCCAGATCGTTTGATTCCATTTTGCGGCAGTTAACGATGTCACTGTGCATAGATATTAGACAAGGATTCCGAACTCCATGTATATAAAAACTTCCAAAAATAAGTCCTCATTAGTGTTCTTTATGTATCAAAACGATGAATGGCTGTGATCGAAACGGTGGAGACTAGTATGCGCTTTAGATGAGTTAAATGAGACACCAATTAATAGAACAGTATAATTTTTATACGAAATTATTAATTACTGGCGGCCCGGTCCGGCTTTGCCCGAATTTGTAGATTGTCACCGTTTTTCGTTGACTTACGTTGCAAAAGCACTTTTATTTCAAAGCGACAATATACAGCCTACATCCATCCTGAAGATCCACTCTAAATATTAATGAAAATTTTTGAAATCGGATCAGTAGGTAATTTCGGAAATTACTTGCTACATCCAAACTTACAAACTTTACCTCTTTATAGGTAATATTAGTGTAGACTAGCGGTCCATTCCGGTTTCACCCGGGTGCGATCGATATATAATTCTGAACTAATAGCTTTGAGTAAATTCTATCAGATGTTATGTTTCTAAAAATGTTTTTTTAAGAAAACACTATAATTTTGCGCAAAATATATAATAAAAACTATCCTATAGCGTAAGTTGCACCAAGCAAGACATTTAAAAAAATTCATTAAAATCTGTTCAGTGGTTTCGGAGATTAGCGCGGCCAAAATTGTGTTTATATATATAGATATAGATAGATATTGATATAATGAGTCGAATTCCGCGTAATTGTAATCAATCACTTATTATAAAATTCGTAGAATTCAATGAATATTTTGACAGCTTACTTATCTATAATATTTGCTTACTTACTTCGCATGTATTGATATCTAAATTCAAGTCAATACAATTGATAGATTAGCGACACTAGCAGTAAAGAAACAAAACACTAATACATAAATTAGGACTAGACTTGGCAATAGTCGAGTGATTTTAATAATCGAAAGTTTCTTACTCAAATGATTTGTATAATCGAATGGTTCATTCGAAATAATTCCTTTGCTTGGTTTAAGGATAAAATATCAGATGTGTAGTTACTAAACACGAACGAATGAGTGTTTCAGCTCTCGAATGAATTTGCTCTCGGTTTCGATAATCAGTCATAGAACAGACGCAGATAAAACACGTAAGCAATCATATTCAATAGTGTGCAATGCACTAGAATCTCGAGTGGGAAATTCTATTACTCGAATGATTTGTATATAATCGAATGTATGATTATGATGATTCTGTCAATTTGTTCCATATGAGTTCATGCTCCTTGGTATAGTCTCCATGCCACCGTGCCTCGCGGTACTTTTATATCAGACTACCACACGAGCATCGTGGACACCGAGTCGGACGAAAGTAATTCTTCAGCGTACATTTTAAAAATTAAACCGGTACCTACCTACAATCGGTAAATTTTGCGTATTATTTTCAGTTTCATACAGTAAGTAGACCTAAGGAGGAATGTTTAAATTCGCATCAAAGTATTTATGTGAAAATAACCCCAAGGCACTACTGAGAGCTACATCTTGTTGTACAAAATCTTTATATTTAAAAATTATTTGTTACTTTTTAGTCTGCATTGCTATAAAAGAATGTTTTTTTCAGTTAATTTTTTTGGCTATAGTTTAGAATCACGCTTTTCTCTTCCTTGAGTCCCACTTTCTGTATATCATCGTATTTAAATGCATCTCACATTCAACACTATGCTTCTGTCGTGTGGGACCGCGATATTGCTTATGTTTGTGGGGGCTGGGATTTTCCACCCCCAACGCAATGGTGTGGCCATCCCGTCCAACGACGAGTAGAGAGATAACTGAACCATACATGGGTTATTTTCTCTGAGGATTTTTTTTTGTGTTTGCTATGCCACATCGGACAGACGAGCCTTCGTAACGATTATAAAATATCGTCTGTCATTGGTAAAGTCGATAGGCTTTGCGCCGCGAGAGATTTTCAAATCGATCACTGTATATGATATTGATAGGCGCATGCGTACATGTAAGTAGTAAAATTATTTACAGTGGCAGTGACAATTTCAAGCACATTCAGTAAAGAGTTAAGTTTCGGTTACATAAGAAATGTTTTTTTTTTAAATATTCTGGAAGAAGATAATCGTCCAAGAACATTGGACCACTGGAGTAGGCGAAGACAAACATTTGGAGCAAATATCTGCCAATGTCTGTTGGGGCAGCTTTGGCATGTGTGCGGCCCCAATCGTCGAACCGCCACTGTATCGAACTACACAGTTAACCACTAACCCCTCCCTCTGGGTGGTTCCCCTAGCCACCCTACAATGCCGATGCACAGGAAACGTTTTCATTCTGCACAAACCACTATTTATGTATATATCTGTCAAGATCGCGCTATTTATGGTGCCATCAAATTAAAATCAAATTGAATTGAAAAATCCACTGCGCCAGCTCTAGCTGGCTTTGGATAAGGAAATTCAAATATTTTTCTGTACAGGGTGCCGTATATATATTTATTATTGCCTATACATATATATTTATATCTATAGGGATTTGTGGAGACGCATCGTCTGAACTGTGTTTTGAGTGACGTTTCGGAAATATTTAACCAATTGATGCAAGGCCGTAGGCAGGGGGGAGTTGGAGGTTCAAATCCACTGCGAAATGCCTAAGCCAACCCATCGTTTTATACATACTAATCCAGAGATTGTTATGACGCTCTTTATTTCTGACGGTCTTCCACGTCGGTTGCCTTTTTATTAAATACTAGCGGTCCCGCCCGGTTTCACCCGGGTGCAAAAGAACGAATGGGGAAGGAAGGGACTTGAGTACGCACATTCATCTTAGTTTACCGAGATGAATGTTGTGTCCAAACTTCATAATGATCGGAGTTCAAAAGTTTTTGTCGTTAAAAAGCAGTATTTATACTTTTTTTAAGTAATAAATTTCTTTTAATATAATAAATATTTAATTGAAAACACTAAGAAAATTATTTTTATATAGGTACCTACCTATAGTTGTAACAGTTTTCAAATGATCTATTAATTAGATTTATTTAATCTTAATTAGTCGTAATAAAATTTTAAAAAATTGAAATGTAAACCTTGGAAGAAAGCAATGTAGAAAATAATAAAAAAAAAAAAACATATTCGCCGACGTCGGGCTTGAACCCAACACCCTGGCATTAAGAGTCTTACACTCTACCGAGTGAGCTATCCGGGCTCGTGATCGTCATGCGCTAATATTGCAATGTTTAGTTAAGGCATTTCACCTGATAATACATGTCGAACGGACTAATTTTGAGATACATCTTGCAACATTTTTCATTGATGTTCCGCTCCAATTGGTCGTAGCGTGATATTATATAGCCTTCCTCGATAAATGGGCTCTCCAACAAAAAAAAAATTTCAATTCGAACCAGTAGTTTCTGAGATTAGCGCGTTCAAACAAACAAACAAACTCTTTAACTTTATATATTAGTATAGATATATTTGGGCAAAATTATAATTTATGCCTGTTTTAAAATAAAATTGTCTCCTGCCCTGAAGTGAACTCCTGACTACGGCCTTGAATTGATGTGATTATTTTTTGTGTGAAACTACGAAATTCATATCGCCCGTAAGAAATAAATTATACCGATAATAAGAATTTGAGATACGCACTTTTACTGAGAAAAAAATAAGTTACGCCAGTTTATATCTTGACCGTTGATATTTATGTAAGTAGGAAATACCAGGTCAAACCGCGTCATATCGTACTATTGTTTTATGGATATTGAATGTAAATAAGCCACACAATATGTAAGGTACTGTGATAGGAAGTTCAGTGCACTGATTCGATATTATTATGTACATAGAATTGTTATGGGGGAAAGCGAGACGCTTTGGCCCGCTGCCATATATCACATTACCGTGGAGACTGACCCGATACGACGATCGCTTGGGTATTCCCCCTATATCGCCTACTACAGTACAGCCTCACATATTTTTGTATACAAGGTGTTAGAATATTCGACAGACAAACTTTCCCAAATTAAAGTTGCACGCCCACTACCGTATTTGTAGTAATTACGTGCGTATTTTGTTGTAATATAAACTTTATAAGTAAATTATTATTTCTTATGGAAATATTATATCCTGTAGATTAATAATTATAATAATAATAATAACCACTTTATTAGAAAGTATTTTTTTTAAAATACATTAATGGCGTCAGCATAGTGTAGTAATAATAATAATTTAATTTTTTAATATTTAGTGAATTAATAATTAAACATTAATAGACGTTATATAATTATTCTTTAACTACAGCATTATATTTAATATAATGTCCATCATAGTCCCTAAAAGAGGAAAATACCCGAAGTAGTAAAAATTGCCAGTAAAAAACCTGTAGAATCAGAATTAATTTTTTTTAATTAAAAATAATAATACAAAGAAAATTGAATTAGTAAAAATACCATATAAAGGTACCTACACGTGAATTTATATAGAAGTGTACTAAAAAGTAAAAAAAAAGTGATAATTATAAAAAGAATGTTTTTGTAACGAGAAAACTAATAGGTATATATAATTTGAAAATTATTTTTTACTTTTAGCACATTTTAATAAATGCTTGACTTAAAAAAGGGTTTTTACGTACATATTATTTTCTCAATGATGCAGTCAAAAATGATGCCACTGGAGGAAGTAGAAAATTTTGACTTCACTTTAAAAGTAGAAATGCATCGCACTTTGTTAAAAAAAACTTCTCTTCCACCATGTCCCGTCACTTCCGCCATATATTTGGTTGATACAACAAAAAATGAACTGATTATTTAATTCTAAAAACGATTGCGTTGTCTTCGTGCATATTATGTGTACAAATTTTCAAATCTATATGCAAGCGGCTCAAAGGTGACGTGCAAAATTTGATCTAAACAAACATGTGCAGTTGAATAAGAGCTTGTTTTGTGTAAACGCCGCTGCATACGAGGCTAGAAACACTGCTTGGATTTCTGCTGGCCGGTAGACTGGGTACGAAACTGGAAATGACGTCACTGCAGGCTCACCTGCTAGCTCACAAGATACGTTTTAAAATTAGAACAGCAACTATTTTTCTTGCTTAGTCCGCTGCTAGGTATGAGCAGGAACCAATCAGGAAGCAATATTTTGTCACGTGGGTGACTTGAACAAACGCCCACAAACAAACACTGTGCCATAGTGTGTGTTCTGTTCAGAGACAATAAACAAGCACTTTTGTGACCGTTCTATAACTGCGCGCGCACCGAATCTATACCTGCAGAGCAAGCTTGTAAAGACGTCTCGTGTGAAGCGAGCACATAATAGCAATCAAGAAAACTAGTAGTGAAATCTAGCAAGGAATCTAGCGGCAAATTCAGCCTCGTGTGCAGCGAACTTTACTCGAGTGCGTTTTGTTGCCGTGCACTGTTGTATATAGCATTTTATGGCTCAAGGCTATTGTTCCGTCTTGAAACGCGGCCGGCAGACCGACGTCCAGCCTTTTATCTCTTAAGATTACAAACTCGGACCGAACCGAATCGAAATCCAGAAAACATCAGCCATACACGCACGTACTACGTTCGGCGAGGATAATATGTAAATTTCTGTTATTGTTTCTGGCATGATTTATACGATTTACTTAGGGCGCATTGTTATTGCTCTGAGTAAATGTTTGTTTTCGTTCCAATTCAGATTATGTTCGTGTGCTTGTTGTCTGCGGTTCGATCCACTTTGTCTTGTTGATATTTATGTATTTTTTTTTGTCCTACCTCCTATAAAACTACTTTTCGTGCATGTATGGTAGTGTATACCGATCGTAAAGTGATCCATTACAATAGCCGGGCGGTAATAGTAGATTGTCGTTATGAATCTATATTACGATAAGATGTTATTGTTATAGAGACTTTAATTTTTCTTTTAACATATTGATTTAGTTTTCTTAGAATTACATGTTTTTTAAGTAACAATAGGCATAGCACAATGTTTTTTACAGATATTTAAGACAAAATAACCATCCATGTTTTACGACACAATATATCATCTCTTTCTTAAGTGGACTGCATGCAGTGTGTGAATTTTGCAGATTTAAACCAAAAAGGGCTGGTGAATGGTTTTAATAGATGTTTTTATAGTTTATGTAATTGTACACATATTATTAGTATAAGAGCCAGTGATCGGCTACCAGTATGTATTTGACCAGACCTGAATTTTTACACAGTGAGTCTCCTATACCTACCATACATGGAGTGGGGACTCACTAAGTCCGGAGTGGCCGCCGCGCCCCGTACTCAGGTGCGACAGGTACAAAATTTGACTAATTTTCAAAGTATTTGACCACGTCTGCCATTTGGAAATTTAATAATATATTATTATTGCTATTGAAAAATAACAATGGCAGACCATTATCGCGCGACAATCATCGTGGAAGACAATTTTTTAAGTACTAAAAAATATGAAAATTTTAAAGGTATATTTTTCATCACGGATTATTATTCTATTTATTATTTCAAGCAAGTTTCGTAAATAAAATTTTTTTCTAAACTTTATAGTTCCGGAAATATTTAGAAAATTAAAAAAAAATCAGCTGCTCTTTTGTCTTGTAGATCTGTCAGAAATAAACTAGTTAAGCAAGCTTTGATTAATTTTTACATGACGTGGAATATATTTTGTAGGTGACCAAGACGACGAATAGCAAATATCATATTGAATACTAGCCATTACCCGCGTCACCTCACGCGATATCAGAAATGTTATTTTCTTTATTTTACTATATCAAATGTCAATATTTTTGAAGTTGGAATGGTCCCGTCGCCCAATTGGTTGGAATTTTTTATTTGTTCCAAAACAAAAATAAAAAATGTCAAGAGAATATAAAAAATTATTTATGCGTATATCTATAAACAATATTTTTATTCTCACTTGACACTTTTTAATTTTGTTTTGGAACAAATAAAAAATTCCAACCAATTGGGCGACGGGACCATTCCAACTTCAAAAATATTGACATTTGATATAGTAAAATAAAGAAAATAACATTTCTGATATCGCGTGAGGTGACGCGGGTAATGGCTAGTATTCAATATGATATTTGCTATTCGTCGTCTTGGTCACCTACAAAATATATTCCACGTCATGTAAAAATTAATCAAAGCTTGCTTAACTAGTTTATTTCTGACAGATCTACAAGACAAAAGAGCAGCTGATTTTTTTTTAATTTTCTAAATATTTCCGGAACTATAAAGTTTAGAAAAAAATTTTATTTACGAAACTTGCTTGAAATAATAAATAGAATAATAATCCGTGATGAAAAATATACCTTTAAAATTTTCATATTTTTTAGTACTTAAAAAATTGTCTTCCACGATGATTGTCGCGCGATAATGGTCTGCCATTGTTATTTTTCAATAGCAATAATAATATATTATTAAATTTCCAAATGGCAGACGTGGTCAAATACTTTGAAAATTAGTCAAATTTTGTACCTGTCGCACCTGAGTACGGGGCGCGGCGGCCACTCCGGACTTAGTGAGTCCCCACTCCATGTATGGTAGGTATAGGAGACTCACTGTGTAAAAATTCAGGTCTGGTCAAATACATACTGGTAGCCGATCACTGGCTCTTATACTATATGGTTAGTTTATAAATATAGGAGAACGTTGAAGATTTCATATACTTCATAATTTTAAGCGTACAGTGGAGAAGTCGTATTGTAAATATGTACAAAGTTATTGTATCATTTAGTGTTGTTAAATAAATTACAATTATTTTTCAATACGAAGAAAAGATCATTTCATCAGTAACAGTTATATTATGTTTAAAACAAGTCATAATACCATTACTCACGAGATATACAGTGTAAACTCCATTTAACGTCACTCGATACAACAACACACTCCTTAAAACGTCGAAATTGCCCAACTATAGATGGTTTGCCTTGCTCATACTCCCTAAATAACGACAACAATACGTCATCATTAAGCGAAAAACAGTACTTGTCTGTTATTTGTTGCTTTGTTGTCGGCATCATGCGTAGGTACCGAAAATTCTAAGAAATTCGTTCTTTTGTTTGTTGGACCAAATTGATCCCACAGTATTTCAAGATATGAATAAAATACATAAGAAAATACAATTAAAATACTGGAGTAGCGAGAAACGTCAGAAAAAGATTATAGACTATACGCAAGAAGCGTTGTAATTAGTGATAAAATGTAACCGATTTGTTCAAAATTTATTGAAACGTTAAGATTTTATGATACAATCGCTATATGTGTCAGATACTATGTATACCTACCTATACGCTAGGAAAGTATCTTTGACATGCGATCTTTGCGTCATCTCGTGTTTGATTTTTTAAAATCTGGTTTACTCAAAACTTACCAAACCACAGAAACCAGCGTTATTCTTAATTATAAAAAAAATATTTTCGCAAAATGTCAGTAAAAAACGTCATAAATAATATACATTTTTTATTAAAAAAATTTTTAAATCTTATTTTTGTAAACAAAATAACAATTATGATATTTTACATCTATTTAATAATGATTTCAGACGTAAAATAAAATTTAATTACCCTTGACGACGTACTGCTGCAGTCCATTTTTTTCCTCTCTAATTCATAAGAAAATCCAGGAAAACGGTGGAATTGTAATTCTCGATGTTTAGTTGAAGTATATTTACAATCAACAACACAGCATTTCCGATTTGATAGCTTTTTATCCATTTTATTCAACAATTAATCCTTATTAAAATGCACGTATAACATATGACACTAAGGTTTTGACTGAACCAGAATTAAAAAAAAAAAAAAAAAAAAAAACAGGAGAGGGCGCAAATGTCGCTTGTCAAAAGATACTTTCCTAGCGTATAGGAAATAAATTAATGACAATAATTGTCATAGATACGAGTATGTAAATTTACTTTTATTTTTGATAGTATCGACTACACAGTTCCCACTAAATATAAGTACGGCTTTGTGTGCTTTGTTCTGCGGACACGTCATTGGCGGACTGAATATTGTGCTTCTGTCAGCACAATAATTTACTGTTTAACGAAGCATCGCTTGTATCAAGTTGTGCTTTTTTGCTTTAAAGAAAATTGTAATTGAAAATTACCAGTATATGAAAGCAATATTGAACAGATATTGCTGAGTCTTACAGAAAGTAAACAATTGTAAAGTCTGATTTATAGTTACGTATTGTTATACGCAACCATAATAATGGAATAATAAAGTAATTCTCAAACTTAATTATTTCCGTTTTGTTGTTATTTACTTTAATCTAAAGCTGTTTTGTCTAGGTTAATTTCGCTAAAAATTGATCAGAGTCGTAGCTCTTTGAAAAGAGGAGACAATTTTTAAATTGATTCGAGTTCATAACCTCTAAAAGTGTAATTGAAAATCACGAACAGCAGTTGTCGGTTGGTCTGTGTGTACAAACCGTACGTACATCCGAGCTGTACAGGTGGTAATTCTTGAAAATCTAAAAAAAAGTTAACCACGAAGATTCTTGGTTAATGTTTTTGAGCTTTCTTTACTCTCAAATTTAAACCGTTGAGACATGTTTGGTAGTTTAATTATTAATAATTTTATTATTTAAAACTACTTCCCCCAGTCCATTTTTAAAGCACCAGACACCTTGCCTTATAGACAACAGTATTATCTTCAGCGCACAAGAAAATATTTTTAGTAGTCAGTGTAAGGTCGTTCGAATGTAATATAAATTAAAGTTCTAAAAGAGATCAAGCGTACTTCTCCTCAAGCGACGCAGGCTGTAAATGTGTTATTAAACTACAACACAAGAGGGATGAGGAGTGAGCGAAAATGTAAAGTAGGTCGAGGACTGGCTTTAACTGTAAGAGATACGTAAAAGGATATACGACAGATTTGTTGTTTTTAATTATTTCGCTGCCAAATCGAAATCTCTTTCAACGAAGACGATCCGAAAAGTTACTAATATATAAAATTCTGTAACTTACCACGCATAAAAGTTTTATTTGTCTGTCTCAACTCGGAAACTCATTTTCATATGGTTTTCACCAATAGGAAGGAGAGTATAATATGCCGTACGGTATATATAAGATATTATATGCGGAGCGTATTTTTTATAATATTCTATTTCAAAGAAAAGTAACAAATAATGATTGAAAGTTGAAAACAATATTAAATAAGTCAAAATAACAAACTGTTCAAGTTTTTAATTCACTTCACGTTTTCAAATTTCAATTAATATTTATCGTCGTTTACATTGTTTGTTTTTAACGTCTGTAATCACAATCTTATCGTCGTTAAATTAGTCGTCTTTTACGTCTTTAACTTGCTTGACTCATCTGTTCGTTTTCCAATTTTTCACTCTTGCTTCTTTTTTCTTTCACACAGTCTTTTTCATGTCATAACATAATAATAAATTTCTCTAACTCCTGACTCTTTTCATATTTTTGACTGGAAGCCAGGTTGTTCCTTGTTCCAAACTTCTTAACGAACAGTTCTTCTCCAGGATATTTTTGGTCTTCCTCTTTTACTATATCCCTGTGAGTTCCAATCCAAGGCTCTCTTCACTATATCATGTGTCTTTCGTAGCGTGTGTCCTATTCAATTTCATTTCCTACGTTTTATAATTTTTTTTTCACCGTCAACTCAATATTTTTTATGTCATGTTTATTGTCAATCATAGCGCACTGAGTGCGCCGGCCAAGATCTCCCAAAACACTCTGCTGCTATATTTACACGAACCATTTCGAGCCCTTCTCGACCCCCTCTATCTCCCAGGCTAGTTACGCTATAGCAATATTTTTTTTCCAGGGAAGCTAAGGTTTGTAAAGAAGCTGTATTCCGAATTTCATATGTCTAGGTGGAATAGTTTCCAAGATATAAGTGTCCAAAAATCACAATTTCGAGCATTCATTCATGTACTCATCGATCATCATAAAGCAGCTGTGGTCAACCTATAACCCGCAGGTCACCAGGTGACCCATTTAACATTTTCAAGTGATTCACTTCTTGAGTTCCACAAATGAAATATAATTACATCTCATATGTAAAAATGAATGTTCGTTCCATATTGATATAATGAATTATGCTATATAACTCATATTATTATGTGTCTAAGTAATATTTGAGTAGAGTAAGTAAGAATATAACTTTTCAAAAAGTATTGAAATTCCACCAAGCATATAAATGTGAAAAAGGGGGTCAAGTTCTCGTCAAAACTGCGTTTTGTTTTCTTAAAAAAATTACTGAGATGTAGAAAATATGCCAAGTACCTTACCTACATAAATTTACATGCCAAACTTGGGTCTCAGTAATTATTACTTCTTTAATGAAAACTTGCCAAGTTTGGCGTGTAACTTTATAAACGTGTAGGCAAGATTTGACGAGAACTTAGCTCTTTTTTACATTTATGTTTTTGGTGGGATTTTTATTTTCACTCTTTGTCTAGTCTGTCTCTGCTCTCTATCCCACGTATGTGTATACTGTATATTTGAAAAGCTTTTAGGTTATATTATATATATTGTTATATTTGAAAAGCTTTTAGGTTATATTATAACCTTAAAGCTTTTCAAATATAACAATATATATAATTCGTCGGCATTTAGAAAAGAATCTCTAACGAGATTCTTCGATATAATATATATACAATATATATGTAACAATATATTATATTGTTACACTATCACAACAGGTGCAGTGAACGAGAGAAAGATTGTAAATTATAAACGCTCAACATCTGAGAGCTGTGAACGAAATACGCCTTTATTATTAAATTTTTACGTTTACGTTCCACGGCAACGCGAACCGATCCGTGTGAATGAAGCTTAGTACGGAAGATGCTGCAGCAGTGAGAACTGCACCGCTGTTATATAAAGTTTATAATAGATCTGAAACTAAAAAGAATAGATTCGTCTCAATTCCAATGCATTGCACGTTACTTTTGTCTGTCTTTCTCTTTTCTTCTTTGTACATAAAACTACAAAAAGGCTGTGACTAGGACGGGACGAATGGTAGCGTGGTGATGTGTAGTATATCCGACTAAAAACATAAATGTGAAAAAAGGGCCAAGTTCATATACAAAGAAGAAGTTGCTTTGACGAGTCATTTATAAAAAACTTGCCAAGTGGAAACTTGATACCTACCTCCTTCTTTATTCGGCATCCACCTGTTCTCTCTATCGAACTTGTTGCAACTTTCACATTTATGGTTTGAGTGGAATTTCACTGGTGTTTGTTAAGTTGTATTCTATTTAAATATTATCTAGACATCACAATATTATAGTTATATATCATACCATATTTCATTGTATCATAGTTATACCATACCATTATTCATTCTATCTTGCGCCATATCTCGAGTAGTCTTCTAACGATAGGTTGATGCATTCGAGATCGAATATCGATACTCCTCCCAAATCCGGCTAGACGCTTGTGAATTATGAAGAAGGTTATTTTGGCCGGTCTGCAACCGTCAACACCAAACAAAATTTTCAAGCCTGAAAATTCATGATTTTACCCCCACCACTGATGTCACACGTGACGAGCCGCCTAGCTCCGTCCATTCCCTAACTTTCAGCCTCTTAGCTCTCAACTCCTAGCTTCCAGCCTTTCGCTTGAGCCTCTAACCTTCAACCCCTAGCCTTCTACCTTAGCTCCAACTCCTAACCTTTAACAATAGGATTTCAGGATTGACTATTTTGCTTGGCGTTGGAGAAACAGCCCACTTTATGATATATAAGTCGGTCAGTCAGTTAATACTCAAAATCCTGATTTTTGAACACTCGTATCTTGGAAACTATTCCAGCTATAATTTTGGAACTGCTTCTTTATGGTAACCTTCACCCCATTTTAAAAAAAGTCAGTTCTGTAACGTAAGTAACCTCGGGGATAGAGGGGAATCGAAAAGAGCTCGAAATGATTAGAGGGAACTTGGCTAGCGCACTCCATGCCAATGATGATAGTAGAAAAACAGGTCAATTTATAGTAAAAAAAACTGAAAAAAAAACACTTTAAAAGCAAACCGAACTAATAAGTAGAAAAAATTACTAATAAAATAATTCAATTATAGTAAAAAAAGCGTGGGGTGCTTAATATTAAATGCTACAATTATTTCATTGGTAGCTATTTATAAAATTAGAGTTATAATGAAAATATAGTATTTGGCACCCCAAACTTTTTTTACTATAATGGAATTATTTTGTTAATAACTATTTTCTACTTTTACTTCAGTTTGCTATTAAAGCGTGTTTTTTAGTTTTTTTAAACTATAGTTTATTTTCTTAATTTTTATTCTCAAAACGACACCTAAAGTAATTTTCTTTTTTTAATTTTTAATTTCAAATTTATTTTTATGAAATAATCGTGTTGTCATCGGCCTTTGACACGTGTACAAATTTTCAAGTTAATCAGATTTCTAGAAATTGGTAAAAATTGCGCTGAAAGATTCCTTTACATACATACAGATCAAGCTAATATATCAAGCGTCTTAAAATCGATCCAATAATTTTCATTTCGTAGTTTTTTTTCCACACTGCTGTAATTCGATGCAACTAGAAGATGAGGTAGGTACCGTTTTCTGGATCTCGTATTATTTTGTTATTTGCAAAAGAACAAGAGTAAAATAAATGCAATATTGCGTCGTGGGACCCATATAAACGTTACAGCTATCAGGCACGATCGACATTTTGTTCTACATGTAAGGTTGCCTATTTGAATTTCCGATCATAATATTAATCAATATTTTCACCACGACTATTATTACTGCCAAGACGAACTTTTCACATTTTTGTAAGCGAAAATTCAATTCATACTTCAAATACTTTTCGATCTATTATTTTTTTTAAGGTTACTATTCTCTTTGTCATCGATACACTCTAATTTTGTCCAGAATTGCGGATTTCTCGAGCTCAGTGCCAAAATTTCGACAATTCGTTTTTCGAACCGTCACAAGTTTTGAGACGAAAGAAATTATTAATCTCGACTTTATTTTTCTTTTCTCGTCTCATTTTGTCGAGAAAAATTTCGACTTACCAAATTTGAGTAAATTTAGTCGACGCGGCGTAATGTTTCAATAGCAGAAAGAACTGAAGCTTCAAAAAGGTGAAAAGTTATTTAATTTAATAATTTTACATTGTTCGACGTTTGACTTAATTTCCCGCCAACGGAACTGTATACTATTAGATCGATATAGAAACTATCAATTTTATAAAAATTATTCATATTATTAAACTTTGGTCTGAAAATTAACCCATTCTTACCTTTTCAAAAAAGAAGAACCACCAACGTGTGCCATCTGCGATGTTCGTCTGGATGTAAATCATATTTTAGTACAGTGTCCTCTGTACGAGACATTCAGAATTGAAGTGGACCTAGCAGCAGACCTAAGCGCTATCCTAGATAACACTGAAGAAAACATAAATAAATTATTATCATTCCTGGAATCATCACAGATCCTAAAAAAAATATAACGAACTTACCTTACTATTAAGTATTATTAATTATTATAAATATCTTACTGTAAATCTACTAACCTTTTGAAATTTATATTTAGTAGTGCTAATAACCCCAGGGTTGAAGCACATATTTGTTTTGTTTTGTCACAATAAAAAAAAAAATTCTTCATATGTGTGTTTGTGTAATGAATGTGTGTTTAAACGGATTTTACTTAAAATCTATTTGACGAATTTTGATGAACCGTTTTTTAAAATGTTTCTTATGATTCCAGAAATATCTTTTTTAGCCCACTTCTGTACAAATGTATCAAAATCGTAACGTGGTGTATATGTTCACTGTAGACCTCTCTCACTACCGCTGTAGTCAAGAGCGACCGGTATTCCCTCTTCTTCCGCGACTGTGTTTTATTATTAAGAACCGTGAGACAGCCAGTGCAGTCGTAAGTCATTCGATATTCGGCTTCTAATTTCGCTTGAAGTGCGGTGTACAAGCTCCTGACATGCGTGATGATTTTAGGCTAGGTATATCTAACGTGACCTTACGTCCCGTTTTGAACGGGACCGTCCCTTTTTTCAGTTATCTGCCCCGTTGTCCCCAAAGAAAGCTTCGGGACGCACAATTGTCCCGTTTTCCGAAACCGCGCGAAAATTATGGAGATGGCCGAACGCGAGCGGTGCGGGTTTCTATTTTAGCTACAAAAAGTAAATTTACGTTAATTAAAAAGATGTAAATATTTAAAAAACTGTATACCTATATCATATTTTTGACAATTGTATTTCAACCAATTGATATTTCTATATTTGTTTATCATAGATATAAGTGCATATACCTTTCTCTTTTCTCATAAGCAAATGATATAAATATGTTCCTGTGATAAATATAAATATAATTAGATATTTTATGTGGCATATTTTTAATTTGTAATAATATCTGAGTTTTTCTGAATAAAAAACATTAAAAATGTGTTTTTTTTTTATTGAGAACCTGCTAATTGACGTAAATAAACCGATGTCCCGTTTTGAGTAAAAAAATAAATGGTCACGTTAGGTATATATATCACATTATGCTATCATAACAGGGAGTCGTTATTCCCAGGAAACGCCGGTCAAATACGGCTGTATTCTATAATAAAAAAGTCCACGCCAGCAAAATATGTCTATCTTTAATAGTCAATCTACAAATCCAGCGAAACCGTACCGGGGCTGCTGGTGTAGGTATATTTTTAAAATGTGTTCCTGTGATTATCGTCACTCTCATATTATTTTGTGCCGTGTTACTTACAGCGAGATGAAATATGTGAGTAGATATGATATTGAAACAGGATTGGTGTATTTCAAAGAGATGAAACGGCTGCCCTGGGCTGACGGAGCTAACTCACAGGCCAGATCAAGTACCTAGTTATCATACGTGTGCTCATCCCACTAGAGCTACTGCCTATCTTAAGATTGGACTGGCCGGGCGAACGTCTGTCGTTGCGGGTTGATGCTGTGGATTAGAAAAGTAAATTTAGTGGGATGCCCTATTACACAATACGTCTCTTTCACTCTTCAACCCCTTACACAGGGCTTGATCTGACAGCTGATTTGATTAAGGCGTAGGACACGTGAAGAGCGTTCAACGCGCGTTGGCCCAACGCGCGTTGAACGCTCTTCATGTGAGCTAGGCCTAAATCGGGTCGTCTGTGGACGATTGTCATCTAATAAATTCTTTTCCAAGGATGTTGGGTGGCTGGTGGGACTGATCTGTGTTGTGCATAGAGATATTACAATAGAGTACGCAAGAGAGCAGTGCGCATGTCTGTAATTAAGAGAGAGAACAGGTCCCTTATCTCTGTGGTAACTAATGATGCAAAACAATGCTGGTTGGAGTAAACGAATTTCTGGTTTTCTGCAGTGTTCTCTATCTTAACTGAGGACACTTTCACTTGTGGTAAGCATATGCACTAGCGTACTCTAGTTACTTATTTCTCTGTGGTGTTGTGTCGTGCCTGACTAAATACTGTCTTGTGTAGAGTCTTAATCTGATTTATATGCTACGTGCTTAGTAAATTATTAAAAACTTAGTAATCTATTAAAACTCTGAAGTCCATTTTTAAACAGATTCTAAGGTCAGCTAGATCTAGTTTTTTAGGTAATGTCATTTGACCAAAATCATTTCTTTTAATCATTTTCTTCTTTGTAATTAATGGTGATAAAGTAATTGCATATTTTTACCCGAATGCCCCAGAAGGAGGTAAATGTTTTTTTCCTTTGATAATAGATAGACAGATATTGATTTGGCCAGTTGAGATATACATCTGTTTGACACGTCAATGAAATACAAGATAAAATTATAAAGCTATCGGAAACATAAAATTCATTTATAAAAGGCCCGTTCTACTAAAAAATAATATTTTTCTTAAAAATTGAGAAGATATTGTTTTTTAACCGTTCAGGTAATTTTTTTTAAATGTAGGCTGAATAATTTTCTGGGCAATACTTTTATAAATGTTTTTTATTGCCAACGGTAGTTTTATTGCTATTTTACCTCGAGTATTATGACCAAGTATCTTGCCATATTTCTATGAACGAGAAGCAACAAGCAAAAAATAAAGATATATGGAACCGTCATAATCTTTTCTCGAGGAAAGATGTTCCTACATGATTGTCTACTATTTAAATTGAACATGACACGCAGTATAGCCTTTTGCTTGATGAAAACGCTCTCAAAAGAGACACCATGACCCCAGACCACAATACCATGTCTAGACATGGCCATAATAAACCGCTTTTAAAACATCCCCATACTGGATAAAGCATAAGCTCTTTTTACGACATGAAGAAAATTAGATACATTTTTGCATAAATTAGAAATATGATGGTTCCATTTTGACATGATCCGTACTGAAACCTAGAGACCTAGGCGAAAGCAAACTTATTAATTATCAGACTTCGTGTGAACGCGACGTTTGTTTTAACGGCTGATATCATCAGATGAGGCCGTATGTAGGCGGTTTACAGTGGACGCAGTAATAGTTTGAACGTGGCGGTACACCGATAGTGGTAGGTACTATATGGTGTGATGAGGTGAATTGTATGAAGTTCGACGAGAGGTACAGAGATGCTGAACTAGCTCAGACACGTGCGGAATGAAAAGTTGAGACAAAGAGTGGAGACTCTTCCTTTGTACACACACGTGTAGTGCCTATATAGTGTTTTTACGTTACACACCAACATCGCACACACTATCTGCGATACATGCTACCTGCGATGCCAGGAGAGTTGGGCGGAATCGAAATGAAGACATTTTCGCGTAGTTCGTGTCTTGACATCATAATAAGCACAGTTTGTAGTTTATTCCAAATAGCACATACATGACGTTTTTTAATTTTACTACAACCATTTTTTGTACCCTTTATTTATAGCAACACAATTTTAATAGTGGATTGTATACACCGCTTTTGTGAACTCCCAGCTCTTGGATTCTAATTTGAAAACTTGAAGAAATATCAATATTTAATTTGTTATCAAAAATAATAAAATTGAATGATATTTTATTGACTTTAAAAGTTAGTTTAGATGAAATTGCGAGCCTTAAAAAATACAAATAGAAGTTGAAAGGAAGAACTCGTAGTACTGGACAGAGAAAAATAGAAGAATCTAAAATTGTATTAAATTTCTAACGTTTCGACATACTGTATGTCAACTTCAGATTATAGTGACAACATGGAAACTCTGAACATGGCGAAACGTTTTAAATTACCAATTTTGCTTTGATCATGTTCAATGACACCTTTCTTTCAAGTTAAATTAAAAATTGGTACTGGGCATAGGCTGGCAAAAAGGAAACAGTCTTCATTTTGTGCAACATCACTTAAAATCCTTCAATTTTACATTAATTCCGAATTTAAACTGCTTATCGAAACGTATTTTTAACTCTTTCGGTTTTGCCTTTTACCCGAGTATTGTGTTTAACGAGTCGAATGAAATTCATTCTACAACTTTGCGAGTATACTTAGATATAAAATAAATTAATAATAAATGTATTTCTTTTGACTCGTTGCTTACGGAATTTTGTAAGTTAGAAATTTTGGTTATTTTGTTGATAATTCTAAATATACTATTTTATACACTAATTCCCTAAACAAAATAAACTTGCATTTTTTGAAATTTTGAGCTCTGAAAACGTTTAAAAAAATTATGGTTCAAACAGGAATTAAAAGTTCAGTGACTTTTTTTCGATAACTGTTATTATATTGGTCCTTACATGTTGAGGTTTTGTATCTCGTTTTTTTTGCAGTTTGACCGATTCACTTTTGTTAGCTCTATGTCAGTACTTAGCTGACTGGAACAAATAGTGTTTCTACTGTAGTGAGGAAAGGAGAGGTCCTATTACAGTACCTTGAGGTATTCCCATGACTATCTATACCTCTGCACTGCTCTCCTGAAAGATCAGCGCAACCATATCGTCGCTGCTGTAGATTGCGTTTACACTAGA
Organism: Xanthostigma xanthostigma; assembly: GCA_963575645.1. Lineage (NCBI taxonomy): Eukaryota > Metazoa > Arthropoda > Insecta > Raphidioptera > Raphidiidae > Xanthostigma > Xanthostigma xanthostigma. The sequence continues at coordinate 25,296,940 of OY754468.1, forward strand.
CTTGATATGGATTTACGTTAAATTTTAATCTTCTGAAGTTTTCAGCTTTTTTTTGTTGTTATGCGGTTTACCTGCACGGTTTTTATTGCATCGACTTTAATATAATCTTTTAAGGGCAGACAGCAGATGTAAAATTTTATTGTGAAAATAAAATAATACCGATCAAGTGCGTCGGATCCGTACAACTTACAAACAAATAAATAAGAAAGGATGAATTATTTCGGAGAAGGCTATAAATGATTTCTAATGGTATATGCTGCCGACGTTTCGGAAAATATATTTCCTTCCTCAGGGCTTACATATTATATATTAGAATTATTTGATTTGTAATTTAAGTTTTTAATTGTCATATTGTCAAATAATAATCAAGTTATATCAATCAAAAAAACTTTTTTTTTATACTATTAAAATATATATTAAAAATTAAAAATTATCGGTATCAGAATTTTAATTTTTAATATATATTTTAATAGTATAAAAAAAAAGTTTTTTTGATTGATATAACTTGATTATTATTTGACAATATGACAATTAAAAACTTAAATTACAAATCAAATAATTCTAATATATAATAAATGTAAGCCCTGAGGAAGGAAATATATTTTCCGAAACGTCGGCAGCATATACCATTAGAAATCATTTATAGCCTTCTCCGAAATAATTCAATTGCATTTCGTTAAATCTTATTCTATGATTTCGCCAACCGCATAATTAAAGTTTTTTTCGTAATAGGTTTTAGTTTGTAAGTTTTAATAAGCATATCGCTCTGTTTGTCCTGTCAGTGTGAATAGTTTCAAAATTTTTGACCTACAAAATTTGTATAACATAAAGGGTGGCGATTGTTTTATGAGAACATTTTATTTAATATGTGATACGCCACTTGAGCAGATGACAAAAATTTACCGTCAAATTTGAGCCTTTCAAAAATAGACAAAACACTTTTTTGTGTTTCTGACTCTTGGATTAGGTACAGACCCAACAAAGCGGTGGCAGGTTCCTGAGACAATTTGTTGTGGCATACAGATAAAGAAAACTCAACATAGGGGTTTCGTTTTTTACCATATTGGTGCGAAACCCTAAAAGTGAATGTTTTGCAAGTTTGTGTAAATTAATTTGTCTTTATTAACAACAGTTTTGGGAATAATTTCAATAATCCCGATGCTGTTGCTTACACTGAGTGTTTAATGGTTATACAGACCAACTTAAAATCACAATTTAGGACATCAATACAAGAACGCTTCGTTTAAATTAAAATTACAAAACATTACATTGACCGTTTCCATACGAGCTGTCTTTTTATAGTCAGTGATGTGTGCCCTTAACTTAATTTATTTCTTTTATTATGATTTTTAATATTAACAAAAAAGTAAATATGAAAATGTTATATGAGATTACATAGTTTATTAAATTTTGAAGTAGTGTTTTTACTTGGAAATGGCATAAAGCTAATGTAATAACGACGCTAATATGTAGTACTACCTACGTATTATCAACTTACAAATTATATTTTTATAAAAAAATGCTTTTAACCTTATAACGTACGTATATAAAATTTAAAACTAATATTTTAAAAGATAATTTACACTTAATTTAAGCGAGTCTAGGATTTTTTAATATTTCTTTTATTATTTGCTAAATAAACGTTTCTTTATTAACTTTTAAATAACTGTATTCTACCTTCGTGGTCAGCTCAAATTTTTTTGAGGTTATACCTTTACTCGAATCCGAACGTAAATACCGGGGACTATAGATAGAATATTTCGAGTAAAAATAATCGAACTATTCGATAATTAAAATATCTCCGATAGGTTATTCAAAATCATTCGAATAATTTTTATGTCTACGAGTTACGATTTATAATACAATCTCTAGTAATAAATTATATTGTACTATACGCTATTTGAAATACTACATAAGGCACGTCTTTCATCTGCCTCTGTTCTGTGAAACACTGCATGCAGGCGACTCTCTTGAGAGTAACAGTCGAAACCGAGAGAAAAATTCATTCGAGAATTGAAGCAATCTCATATAGTTTCAATGCAACTAGAACTATGATACATCATGCGAAGGAAACATTTCGAATGAATCATTCGAAAAGCAAACGGTCGATTATTAAAGTCATTCTCCTATTCCCAATTCTACCGGGAACTGCTTTTTAGGGTTCCGTACCTCAAAAGGAAAAAAGGGACCCTTATAGGATCGCTTTGTTGTCCGTCTGTCTGTCAAAACTCTTAAGGGAATCAAAACCTATAGGGTACTTCCCGTTGACCTAGAATCATGAAATTTGGCAAGAAGCAATCTCTTATAGCACAAGTAAAAAGAAAAATCCTAAAACCGTCAATTTGTAGTCACAAAAAAAATAGTGTTTTTAAACCGCACGTACACAGTAACAGTTCTAATACAAAACAAACGTCCGCTACCGCCGGTGCGTTTATATACCACAATATGAGAACTCTCGCATACAACGCGGTACGACAACTAGGCTATCGGATATAGCCACGAGTTACAACACGGTTCAGTAGTCCATCTAAACTCACTGCAATTACACGCTTAGTTGACAAACTGACCGCGACGTTTGTCGATGTATGGGGACAACAGTTTTCCAACGGCTAAACGGAAAAAATCTTCGAGACTCGATTTCCGTGATATACGAACTATTTACATACCTACAAGTTTGTACGGAACTCTCGGTGCGCGAGTCCGACTCGAACTTGGTCGATTTTTTTACGGATATAATGGCACACGTATGTATGCTGTGTCTCATTGGAGCCTTACTGTGTATAAACAAGCCTGCAGTGAATTATACGTGTCGGACGTTGACGCATGGGTCTCGCCCGCCCGCTTCATACCACCCATTTTATATCGCCCGCTGCGTCACGCTGCAGTGTGGCGGTCTGTGCGCCGTATCCATGTCACGTGCCGACTAGATCAATCCACCTGTCACAAGTTTGTCTCACCTCGTTTAGACGAAACTGCACGCGCGTCCCCCGTCGACCGATTGCCCGTTTTTGCCGCGCGCGCTCCCTTTATTTAGTCTCTTCTACTGACACCATGAATGCTGCACTCTTAAAATCACAATAAAAAGTTTTCTTCAGTTTTTGTTAATTTAAAAGATTTAGTTTTTAAAAATTAATCTGCAATATTTGCGTATATAGCTGAATCCCTTTGTAATAGCCTCCGGATATAGCGATATTTCGGTTATAACGAAAAAAAAAAACTTCATGCATGTTTTCATTAAAATATGTAGGTATAGGTAAATTAAGCTCCTCTGTAATGAGCAACATTTTATTTTTACGAGGATTTCTTCAAGCTCGGGCGTTTTGAATCTCATCATCTGTTAAATTCATAGTATTGTAGAGAAAGGTCTCGAAAAAAATTTAACAAATCGTCTTAAGCAGACAAAATTTACTTTTTTTTGTGTAATTTTTTTTAAGCTATTGCATAGCTTCTATCGCGGGCTTTGAGCGCGGCGACCGAATCAAGAAATTCCGTAACGAAAAAAAACCTAACACCCATTCCGTAACGAAAAAAACCTAACACCCAGCGATGCGGCGTTGACAGCCGTACATCGTCTAACGTCGTTTCAGTTCGGCAGACTTCGGCACGGTGTTTGTGTACTCATAACTGCATAACTGCTCATAACTGATTCTATCTTTATTTGTGTATAAATGAATTTATATATAATACTGCTATAAAAATAACCTAAATTATTTAGGTTATGTGCAGAGAAAGTATATATGATATTATATCTATATAAATGTACATCTCGCGAAATTCTATGATCAAACTCTTAATATCGTTCTTTTTGTTCAAATTTTTTGAATGAATAATTGTTTTGGTGTGTAATTACACTATTTATACCTTATTATTTATACCTAGCTATTTTCGTTTTATAGAGAAGAAAAACTTGACCTAAAAAGAATATGCAATAGCTTTACCGCGGCAGTCCCCGAGTGCCACACGTATTTTTTTTTTAATATTGTAGGGATGATTTATACGTATTTATTTGAAAATAATTTTAATAAAAAACATTTTATGTGCGGAAGTGTATCTATTATTTTTTTTTTTTGCTTGACAGGATTCAGAAGGCGATACCCCGCTCCATGACGCCATTTCTAAGAAGCGCGAAGACATGCTGACATTGCTGCTGGACCACGGTGCCGATATCACTCTCACCAATAACAACGGCTTCAATGCATTGCACCATGCTGCGTTGCGCGGAAATCCAAGGTCAGACACATTTTTTTTTTATTATTTAAATTCTATTACAGTACGACAAGGATATAATAAATAGATACCTAGTATCAAGAAGAATAACAACAAAAAAATTCAATGAAGCACCGTATCTTGCATATAATATGTACAGTGAAATTCATCATTAATGCATTACAAAAAATCGTCCTCCATAAAATGCATACGAACCTCCCTTGGACACCCAGTCTATGCAATGCATTAATGATTTCCATAACTTACTATCATACCAACAAAACCCATGCTGTTTTGTGAAAGTCGACCCAGCATAACAAACAAAATTACAGTTTTTTTACTTTTCCATTATAATAGACCAAGGTCCCAGACTCACCAGACTTACGTCATTTCAGTACAGCTAAGATTTTATCAGTAAATGTACAATATTTAAATGTATGCCAAATTGCTAGCTTGAAAGCGGGGGCTGTTTAGAGATAACAGGTTCTAAAGATACATAAAACACGTGCTTACCTACGTAAGCAATGGTATTATGCATGCATATGAGTGCGAGTGAGAGCATTAGATGATTTTTTTTGACAGCTTTAAAAATTTATGTTGGTTATTTGTTTCCATGGAGTTTATTTTCTTAAACTCTGGACTACTCTGTGTGTGTGTGTAAACAAATAAAAAACATAAATTTCATGAAGCTGTCCAAAAAAAAGTCATCTAATGCTCTCACTCGCACTCAAATGCATGCATAATACCATTGCATACGTAGGTAAGCACGCGTTTTATGTACCTTTAGAACAGGCCTGGGCAAATGGCGACCCGTGGGCCGGATCCGGCCCGCAGCACAATTTTGTCCGGCCCGCGAAGCATTTTATAAATTTTAGAAAAATAGTAAAGAAATAGCAATGGCCAGAACAGACGAAAAAAGGACCCAGAACAGACGAAAAAAGGACCTAGAACTGACGAAAAAAGGGCCTAAGGAGTTTTTTTTTTTGCTCTCCAAATGCGGAAATAGAATGTGAGGACCTTTTTTTTTGCTCTGCAAATTTTTGGCCCGCTGTCAAATCATCAACTATGTGGCCCGCGGTCAATTTTTCATCAGCTATGTAGCCCGGCGATCAAAAGATTTGTCTGCCCCTTTTTTAGAACCTGTTATCTCTAAAAGGCCCCCGCTTTCAAGTTAGCAAATTGGCATACGTTCTTAACTAAACATTGTACATTTATTGATAAAATCTTAGCAGTACTGAAATGGCGCAGGTCTGGCGGGTCTGGGATCTTGGTATGTAACGATTAATTTAAATTTTAACAAATAAAATGCAATGTTTAATTATTAAAACTATAATATCTAATCACAACGGAATTTATTTATAAATTAAAATTGTTCATTTTTTTTGGACGTAGTTCATTGAAACAGATGACGGGACGACATTGTCGCAAACAGCCACGTCATCATACAAAAAGTTTATATAGTCTTCTGGTCTTACAAAAATTCACTAATAAACAATGAGAAAGATTTAATACCAAAATTCAGTTTTGAATTTTCGAGTTTTCAGGATTTTTGAACCCAAATAAGTGGCTTTTAAGGAGGTTGAGCCGTTTTACGAAGATAATGAATAAAATCTTAAAAAAGTTTTTTTAGTAGATTTTTTTATGACAAAATTTTCTGTAAAAAATCCAAAATCATTAGGAAATTTATAAAGTTAAAAAGTAAAAAAAAATTTACATGTAGTCTTATGGAAAATGTGTCAGCCTAGCATGCAAACGGTACATATTTTAATTTTTTGCAAATAACCAAATAATGTCAGCAGTCCCGAAAACTAACTATGTAAAGCATCGATGTCTTACGCATATTTTAATATTTTTTCCAATTTAATTAGGAGACTTTTAATCAATTAAAAAAAAATATTAAACCTAAGCACTTTTCGATTATGGACTTTTATTCTTTGCAATTTTCACAATTTTAACTGGATTTTCAACTATTTAATTTTAATTTTTATTACTTCTAATTCCTCTTTTTTAATTATGTAAAATACAGATATTTACATAAATTTATTTTTTCTAACCTAACTTTGTACAAAAAATTCAAAAGTTAGACCATTAAGTAAAATATTGAAATAATTACTATTAATATTAAAAAAAATATATTTATTTATGCCTCTTTGACAATAATTTATTATTATCATCGTCTTATAACCTTTTATAAAAATTTATTATGGAAAAGTTCCCATTTAGAATTCGACTTACTTTTGATTGGGACTGTAACGCATCAACCTCCTTAACAATGTCTATTGTGTGTCTGTCTGAAATGAAATTAGTTGTCTGTGAAAACTAAAAGTTTTGAATTCCATCAAAATCGGTTTGAACTACTTTTTATATGGGAAAGTTAGTCCGACTTGCATCGGGCTGCTTGTTTCCTATAGATTAAATGGAATTTTTATGAGGTCAGAAAACTTACAATTGAAAATTGTTTTTTTGCACTGCATAAGATACTGTTTGTGTTTTGGATTGAACTGTCCTTTAGTTTAAATTGTGAATTTGCTATATTATTATTTTATTTTATTGCCGACTGTTGCACAAAATAACACGTATTTGTCGACATACAGTTCTGGAATTTACTTGTGGCGGAGGGAATACTTTATAAATATTCCTGCGATCTACTATCTATATAAACTTGAGAAAGTCCTTCATTTTTAAAAACCGTGAAAAAATGACGTTTCTAAAGATCTAAAATAGATTTTGGACGGACAATCATGAAGTCCTCGTGTCGCGATGGGATTTGCATTTATTCTCCTGGGAGTATTGATATCTTGGTTCAAAACGACGATAAACTTCTTCCGAAAGCGAGTATAAGACATGTTCTACCCCCTTTGTCATGGAAAGCTTCGTTTTTAGGCTCACACAATGTGTAGCTAACCAATTTTACCAACACTGTTTTTAAAAAATGAAGTTTTCAAATTTATAACATTAGTTTCCACTTTTTACCCAACTGCGGCGAAGCTATAAGAAAGGGTTATGAGTTTAGCAGTCTATGTATATGTTTGTATTTACGGATGTTTTACCGTAGCGCCTAAAGTATTCATCCGATTTTGTTAAATAAGGTGTCAATCGATTTGCTATTATAGCCCGGGTAACATGGGCTACATTTATTTTTTAATTTTGGTCACAGGGGTGAGCAAATTGAAAACAAACAAAAAATAAGTTAAAAAAAAATAATTTAAATAAAAGTTAAAAAAGTAAAACCCGACTACTGAAAAATATGAAACAAAAAAATATTCTCATTTGAGGATAGCCGTGGTCGTATACCACCTACCCTAACAAAACATTACATTTTAATAGTAGTAAGCGATCATAAGCTCTAGGGCAAAGTGCATCACGCTATACATCTAGAGGAGCCTCATATATAATATGAGATAGCATACGACCACGGCTATCCTCAGATGAGAATATTTTCTTGTTTCACACTTTTCAGCAGTCGGGTTTTAGTTTTTGAACTTATTTTTTATTTACTTTGTAATTATTGGCCGAAAAATTAAAAAAAATGTACTTTTTCTATTTTTGTTTATTTTTTCAAATCGTCGGGTTTGATTGCCGGACCCTGTACAACGTAAGTAAACGAAAGCATTATATCATTAAAATTACTAGACCGAGTTAAGTTTTTCCAAATGCGGAGAAATTGTCTTAATGCGACGATCTACCTATGCTTGACTCACGTGTGCCGTCTGTATCTACAATGTACAGGAACTGCTATTGTCGTCGTCGTGCGGTTTTAAGTCTCTCGCAGATTTCCTCTACAGTCTACTTTACAGGATATGTAACGCGAGGCGTTAGCCGTTATACGCGGATTATAACGCCCGATCGTTGTGCACTACTGGAGCTGCCCATGGGCGACTCGTTTTACTTTTCTCGTTCTGTCCTGCGTCGTCTGTTGCCATCAAGGTATAATATATTACACCACAAGGGCCGAAAGTGTTATATTCCTCTGCGCTCCATGATGCCTGAGGCGAAGTCGAGGGCATCACGAAGCGCAAGGCAAGGTATCACACTTTCGGTCAGTGGGGTGTATACTATTTTCTTCACACCTCGGTCATAAGCAAGCTTATAAATACATTAATTACGTATTAATTACATAAAAACACAGATAAATTCCAAGCAAGCATCTTTGCGTTTATATGTAAAAACACAAATGATAGCTGTTCGCGTCTATTAGCTAAAATGTAATAGGGTTGCAATGGAAACGACATCTAAACAACAGTTGATTGGTTATTAGTGTATTTGCCATAAAGCACTTACACTATTGGCGTCGGTCGGATGGCGGGACCTAGGAGTCGGACCAAAATTTCTCAACGTTTCATAGTCTCCCACGACATGACTGCCATATCCTGGGACTGTGGTGCTGGGTGGGGTGCTCATATACCCGGAACGCTATCCTAACTGAGCTAGAAGAATTTGAAATTTTAAATAAGTAAGCCCACTAATGCAGGTATTAGGTTCGGCTGTTGGTTTTGTTATTAAAAAGACCAGGTGGCTGTGAATCACCATTAGTATTTATTCGTGCTGATCCTGAAACTCTTCGCAGAGCTACAACTTCAATTTTAAGAAGAGCTAGACTATGTATACAGCAACTGGGTTACATATTATGTACCAAATATAAGTGATAGAGTATTTGGAAAGAATTCCGTGGCATAAGGATCGAAAATGAAGCAACACTGAAATTTTTTTAAACTTGCATTTAATACTGACGTTTCGATACGTTTTGTAGTTTTCAAATGCTGTCACATGTTATCAGTATATTGTAAAATTATTGTCACAAAATTAAAACAAACTTTATTTGTTTTAATTTTGTGACAATAATTTTACATTTAAAAGAAACTAATAATTTTAAAATATCAACATTAACCAGTATCCACTATTAATAAAAAAAATAACAATAACAATTAACAAGTTGAGTGACACCATGTTCTCAATCCATCAACAACAATATACTGATAACATGTGACAGCATTTGAAAACTCTGAAGATTCAAGATGATACAAAACGTATCGAAACGTCAGTATTAAATGAAAGTTTAAAAAAATTTTCAGTATTGCTTCATTTTCGATCCTTATGCCACGGAATTCTTTCCAAATACTCTATCAATAACTTCAATGGATCACAGTTACTCTATTTATTGAATAGAGTCAAATTCAAGCAAATATAATATTGAATACTAGCCATTCCCCGCGTCACCTCACGCGGTATCAGAAATTTTATTTTCTTTATTATACTGTATCAAATGTCAACATTTTGAAGTTGGAATGGTCCCGTCGCCCAATTGGCTGGAATTTTGTGTAACTTGCCAAAACTACACACCACTGACAAGCCGGACGGATCGCAAGTCATGTAGTCTGGCCGCGACACTCTACGCTCCGCTGTCGTTTTGTAGCGGTATTTGTGCCGTTTGTGGTTTTTATTTACACATGCCGTGTTATATCATGTGTTATAAATTATATTTTTATCTCAACAAAACATATATAAAGTCGCCCGCATACACGGCACGGCGACAGTGCAAGCTTATATCCCTTGATACCACTAGTGGCGTTAAGAGGTTTATGGCTTCAGAGATACTTTGGACTCCCTACTGACAGTTGCTCTATACGTAAGAGGCTTTCATATTTTCATTTTCGCGTGTCATTTGTATGCCGAAAATTTGAGTAGGATTAAAAATAATTTAAATTGCATTTTTATGACGAGTTTTTTTTTGTAGCTATGTTATATGAATCTCTTTTTTTATTAAACTCTAACGTTTGCACACAGTGTTTCAGATAATTTTCATATAATATGAATTTTTTATAGTGTGCGTGAAATTGCTATTTTGAAGTTCGAAAAGTAACGCCCAGAATTTTTTAATTGTAAAATTTCGACTCGAAAAGTCTTTTATGCTGGATTGCAGAAAGCGTTGTCAAAAATTTTTATTTGACAAATGACCTTAAGTTGTGATTATACAATTTCAGTTTTTATACATACATGAGCATTGAGCAGTCTAATATTCTTGTGAAAGTCCTGTTATGTAGAGCAGTGTTTTTCAAAGTGTGGGTCGCGACACTTTGGGGGGTCGCAAAGCTTCTACAAGGGGTCGCGGAGGGTCACGAGGCGTCAGTAAAAATAAAAATGTTGTACGGATTTGATATTTGTAATATGTAGATATAATAAAATATACTTTACCGGTTAGAAATAGCGGAGGATAGGGGGACCTAAAATATTTTTTCATACTAATGGGGTCGCGCCCTGAAAAAAGTTTGAAAAACACTGATTTATTAGGTCGTACTCACACAACAACAAATGATTGATCTACATAGAAGAACATTGCTTTTCAATCTAAATTTTGAGCAATATGCATAGAAAACTGTTGTTTCGAAGTAGAAATTGTACAAAAAACTATGTAAAATACACATACACATAGTTTTAAAAAGAATATCGTTCCAATCGATAAATTAATTGATTATTTTTCTAGCAAGATCGATTTGAAATTATGCTTTTCTTGTAGAAAAATGTATATGTGCTCACAATCTAATGTCATTGTCAAATCAGCTTTTCTAAAAGTGCTTTCTGCAACTTTTTAAGCTTAAAAGATCTTCTATAATTAGTATTACATGACATTTGAATTATTTGTTGCAATGTTGCAAACATGTATTTATAACTAGTCCAGGGGTCGACATTCGACCGTAATTCGTTACACTTTTTAATTTGAACGTTATTGAGGTTCCTTTGTTATAATTGGATTTCTCCTGAACCGATTTTACCTGTGTTATTTCGTACACATCATCATGAAACATAATATATTGTGCACTTCTTCTCATTAAAACGACAAAAACGATGTAGGTATCATCACAATATGTGCGAAGTAACACATTCAAATCGGTACCACGCTCTTTTTTTCCTTCCTGTATGAGTGTTAGTTTGGTACAATGATTAAATTAACAGCGACATCTTTCGGTACGTACCAGTATCCAACTCTAGTTCTAAACGGCATTGGTATTTACATACATCACGTCACCGGGTAACGTTTATTTTTTTTTAATATAATGATTTTTGACTTCTACACTAATTAGTATAATTAGCCACGTCTTGAAACGTCCATTTTCAATACGAATAAAATTAAAATAAAATTCTTGCGAGCAGAATTCTACTTCGAGTTTGGTATATTCAACACACACGGGTCTTGCTGAAATGACAAAAATTGAGCCCAACACGCGCGCTATAAATGAGGACGAAGTCAAAGCTTAGTTATTTAAGATCAGAAAATATTTTTTTGTTATAACTTACGATAAAATATCTTTTACATAAATTGCAGCAATTAGAAGGTGGTTTGTTTACGTACATGAGATTTTTCTATAATTTGACAATCGATAATTTATTGCACGTCGCAGACAAAATTAATGAAATACTTTTTATTTTGAAATGCCACAACAAATTGGTATGCCTCAACATTATCGACGTTAATTTTGTAACAAATCGTTTTTGATACCTACCCGATATGTTTATTTTTCTATAAATACTTATTTTCAGCATATAATTATACAATATATATACACAAAGGAGAAAGTAAAATATTAAATAAGGGATGTTTGCAGTGCGGTTATAGTATTTCCTCTACTTGTCGTCCTTAGAGAATTCGTAGACACAATATTCCTAGCGAACAGAAACAGTCTACTGTAAGTTAGTGTACAAACATACCAAAATAGAGAGCGCCACCACAAAATAACTCTTGTATTATTTGAATATAGGTAGCCGAATTTGTGAGCGCTGCTCTCAATTGGATTATTCGAAAACATCAGTCGGCTTTGTATTTGGACTGTTTCGGGATTAGTCGCCTTTTCACGTCCATCATTCACTTTACCTACCAGAGTTTCAGACAGCTGGTTTGGTCTTTTGATATTGTTAATTATGAAAATCGATAGGCCAAAAGAATTGTTTTACCTTGATTTAAAATTAGAATGGCAACTGCAAGTTCTAATCGAGATTTTTCGTCAGGAAATTTGTTTTCTTAATATCGAAAAAAAAAAACTTCGTCGAGAAATCGGGAAAACGAAAAAAATATTTTAGTTATCATGCAAATTTTGAAGTAGGAATGTAGTCTTTGTAGTCGTTGTCTGTCGTCAATCTTGTGCCTTTAGAAAGGTTACCTTGAGAAAAATAATTCCAAAAATTAGAAGCCAGTTCGAGAGCTCTAGAATTTGTTGGATAGCGTTCATTTCTCAATAATTTATTTATCAGGAAATATTTGTGGTATTATCTTTCAATGTTTTAAAATATTTTTATTTGGCATTTATTTCGTATACATCAATGCTCTTTCTTTTAAGATCTTTTCTACAATAACTATGACACGTACAGATAGAGACATAAGGTAAACATTGACTGATGGAGGCTAGCCATCATGCGTTTCTAAGTCAATGTTTATCTTATGTCTCTATAGTTTACCTGTCAAAAAAACCCCTTATGGCAGTTCGGCGCATTTTTCACCAGAGGTCTGACCATTCCTTTGGGTTCCGAATATGAAAAAGACGTATGTCAAAATTGTACTTCCGACAATGTTTCGGTCATTGTTACCTACTAAGCAAAAGTGACGTATCTCTGAGAAATGTGTATTTCGCTTAGGAAAAGAGAGTTACGTCTAATTTGCCAAGGTTTCTCAAGTAATTTTGAGATACGTTATATATCATTAGCTGTTTTGAATGCAGTTAATGTGAGATACGTCTATTTCGCTTAGAAAATATGATGAGTTTCGTATAGGACCGCATATAAACCATACCAAACGAAAATGTGAAAAATTTGAGTTACGTCATTTTAGCTTAGGAGGGCAGTACTGTGCGCCCCACCAAAGAATGTATGTGCTAAAGGAGAGTGAACTTCTAGATTTCTAGTAAATCATAGTCGGATATGCATTGTTTACTGCCTCGTCATCACATACTTCTATCATAATATGATTTCCAGCGCACCACTTCGTACATTTTGTGTTCGTTTACGATTAATTTTTACTTAAAATCACACAAATCTCGTCAACTACAAGCTCGTTCAATTACTCATAAGCCGTAACACCACTGGAACTTAGCGAAAAAGGGTATCAATGAACCAACATTGACACAGCTGGATATTGCATGAGAAACGCCTCAGACTGTCTCTCAAATATACTAGCTGTAACAGTGGTGATTTCACTGTTTATTTATTACGGTCACTCGCTATTGTTTAAAATATGAAACGCTATTAAAAAGATGAGAGGAGTCGTAGGTTATTTTCGCTATTTATCAATTATCATGTATCATATAATTTTTTTACTAATTTGTCTGATGAATTATTCGAAAATTGTATTTATAATATAATATGATTATTAAACAAAAATTAATCATGTGATTTGCAACTCTAAAAATTGAAAAATAACATTTGTTGCGCATGGTAGATGAGTATTCTACCACTGAACCATTGACCTTGCCGAGATATCGATATTTATATAGGTTTAATAACAAATGGTGAATCTAGAAAGCGTTGCATTTCACAAAATATTAATGTCAAAATACTAATATTTGAAATGGCATCCGTTTTTGAACAAATGCAATCTTTTTATTTGAAGACAGAACATACGCAATCTTTAAATGTCCATAACACACTGTGTAACAAAGAAGGACAACCGATCCGCGTGCGCGATGTATTAGGCAAAATCGAATTTGTAGTGTTTATGTCTGTTTTTTATGTATAAAAAAAACTATCTGCGCGATATATGTTATACGAAATGTAAAATTATCTCCTCTTTCGTTTAAAACAGGTTTCGAACCGATCTGATTTAAATTGAGCGAATTATAAGCGAAAAACATTTTTTGTTTTCAATTTGCTCAACCCTGGGGACAAAATTCAAAAATCCGACTACGTCAGGATCTGTCCCATGCCCTATATTATAAGTGAGCCAAATTTGAACTTTCTATGTCTACGGACAGACATACAATAGGTAATTAGTTTATACAGTATGTAAACACGTAAGGTGCACATAGGGAAATTAACATTGGGAAAAAATGACTAGATCAGAGTGAGCCTTGAAATCTTGTTTTTCAATTTGACAGATAATATTCTTTTGCAAAATGAATGTGTATAAAATGATTACAACATAATCGGACTTTTTTTATTAATGGGACATTAAATTCCCAAAAATACTTAAATACCTATGGTGCGAGATCAAATATCTCCGCCTATTAGTGTTGAACGTAAAGCATTGGGTCACTGTTTTACCAACGCGCATACGTCATACCAGTCAGACAATTTTTGAATGAAATGTTTCCAAACAGATGGAGCTGTTTTTTTTTGTTTTATTTTTCTACAAAAAAATTAAAATAATGATTTATAAGAACTTTTTCTTATTAAAAAGCCAAGTAAAATAAATATAAATTAAAATAAAATAGAAATCCTCAAGATTACCACGATAATTCAATAGAAATAACAATTAATGCAGTCATGGCTAACTCTGATCCAAGTATTTTTTTCCCAATTTTAATTTCCCTATGTGCACCTTACGTGTTTACATACTGTATGTAGATTTTTCGTTACGTTTTTTTACACTTTTTCTTATGATTTTTTTTCTAGCCCTCTCCATTTATATCTATAACGTCCCATGAGCAACTTCGTTCCAAAATACAGAATTACTTTTGATTCATTTTCTCGTTCTTGAATTCCTAACATTTTAATATCTGTCCGGAACTTGAGAATACTAGTGTCACCTGTGTTGACGCAACCTCAACTTCTACAGAGAGTGGACGCCATGACCGCGATCCTTTTAGACAGGCTAATGTGTGTTGAGGTATTAGCGGTGTTTTATGTGTTCGGTTTCCGTCAGACCACCCTGCACAATCCCCTTAAGGTGTCCACGGGCTCACCGTGTCACCCGTACTTACATAAGTCCGGGTAATAGGTGTGAGCTTCCTTCGTGTGACTCGACTGTGGTGGAGATTTACTTTTTATCGTCGCTACAGTTGATCCCGTTCATGACATTTGTTGCAATTCGCGCTTAGAGAGTTGAGTTAATATAATGGTATTACAGTGTATTGCTTTCGATTTTTGTTACTTTATTCTTCCACTGTTAGACTAGTTGTTTCGGAAACGGCATCCATGTCTTTTAGTTGAAAAATTTTAATGTAACTGAATTTACACTCTCCCTTTGACATGTTTTAATAAAAAAATGATGAAAAAAGCGAGTGTGCTTTAGACCACACGACTGAAGTAAAACTTTTTCCTGCCATGTATAATATATAATAATGATACGATAATATTCGTTAATCTATCACCTCACTCTGTAGCACATATCTACAAAGACGAAATGTTTAAAATATAATTTTTGATTAATTAATAGGCAAAATATTTATATACAGGGTGAGTCAGACCACCCGTATCAGTCGTTTTTTTCGAAAACGGTTAGTCGTAGAGAGTTGTGTCAAAAATCTGTATTATAAAAGCCCTAATAAAGAATCGAATGATGATATTTTTTCCCCCCGGAAAGGTCGGCTTCCCTGTTAGTTTGCTCCGGAATGTTCAGAACTCCGGAATGTTAAATGGCACGATAGGTCGAAAGTGGTATTGTTGAAAAGTTCTTTAAAAAATAAGCAAGTTTTGTAGGACATTTTTTTTTTGTTACTGCCACCCCTGTTAAGTAATATTCGTTTGAAATTATTAAATTAACATGTCAATAACAAACTTAAATTTAAAAGTCGACATTTAAAATCTAGTTACCTAATTAAACAATGTCACAAATGTTCAAACTGTCTTCAATTTATTTCTAAACACTGCGGAGCTCTTCTAGATATTATGTTATCTGGAAGTATTTTCCGACAAAAAAAAAACAATTGCAATTATTGAAAACTTATTGTGACATTGTTTAATTAGGTAACTAGATTTTAAATGTCGACTTTTAAATTTAAGTTTGTTATTGACATGTTAATTTAATAATTTCAAACGAATATTACTTAACAGGGGTGGCAGTAACAAAAAAAAATGTCCTACAAAACTTGCTTATTTTTTAAAGATCTTTTCAACAATACCACTTTCGACCTATCGTGCCATTTAACATTCCGGAGTTCTGAACATTCCGGAGCAAACTAACAGGGAAGCCGACCTTTCCGGGGGGAAAAAATATCATCATTCGATTCTTCATTAGGGCTTTTATAATACAGATTTTTGACACAACTCTCTACGACTAACCGTTTTCGAAAAAAACGACGGATACGGGTGGTCTGACTCACCCTGTATATTTATTAGCATCATTTATAATACATTTAAAAGAATTTATTTACTAACCTACATTATTTCCCGTTACAAAATGCAGCAAAATTCGATTAAATGTATTTTTGCTACAAAAACAATTGTTTTCATTTTAAACGTCAAAAAAAATAATTTCGATTAATGCTCCGTCTTTGTCGCTCTCACTAACTTATATCTCCCTCTCAACGTCCAATATACGAAACGTAACTCTCTCTCTCTCTTACTATCTTCACTAACTTAAATCTCCCTCCAACTACCGTTCGCCTCGTCCGATGATGCACTTCCGTAAACGCTTTCGTCGGGCATTTACCAGCTTACTCCCCAAGTCAAGCGTGCCTAAAGAAGTTTTACTTCAAAAACAAAACGCATAATAAAAGTCTTTCTTATTACAATCTTGCAGTGTACTGAGTAAAATTAACATATTTTGAGTTTATGGTGAAGGCCACTCAAGGACATTCACTCGTTGGTCTTGGAAGAATTTTGTCACAGTTTTGGACTAGACTTTTATGCATGACTCGGCATCTTGCCACAAAACCAAAACTGTGACAAAATTCCTCCAGGATCAACGAGTGAATGTCCTTGAGTGGCCTTCAACATTACTCAAAATATGCTAATTTTACTCAGTGTTTCTAATAATTTGATCACCCACTCTATGTTCAATTTCACATGTTTGTCAGTCAGTCTGTCAGTTAATTGGGTCAAATCTTGCATGTCGATTTTCAACCACTTCCTCTTAACGCTGTTGGATCACTTTCCTAAAGTTTCTCAGGGGTTCCGCGGTGAGAGACGAGGTAGACGATAAATATATTTTGGGCGGACACTTTTATTGCGATGTCTCACTCCAACATCGCCTCGTCTCATTTTGCACACATACTGCTCTTATGATGTAGGGTAAAACCGTGAAATATGATTTTATTTAGTACTTAGGATAGGCAAGCGAAAACAATCATATCATTGAAGTAAACATCTCTGTGCATTAGTACCTACGTATTATGGAACGCTCTGAGAATACAGGCGGGGAAATAAAAAACGACTCAGGTTATGGGTTCCTCGGAAAGCGAGGAAAGGTTTTCGCAGAAAAAATAGCAAACATGAAAAAATCTTCTTTAGGTACCAATAAAAAAAAAATAATTATTTGAAAATGTAATAGTTTAAAAACTTTGCTTCTGTTTCTAAAATAATATAGGAATTGAAATCCAGCACGAGGCGGTTTATCTAAATACAGCTTAGGAAAATGACGGAGACGTAGTTGTTAAACAAAGGAATGAAAATGTTATAAATTATGACCTGGTAGATACTGATAAGGTAATATTTCTTTTTAATAAGTGAGTTGCCTACTAGCAAAGGCGCATGCCCGGGATCTAGTATCAAAGAGGATCTCAAAAGACCCTTCCATTTCTTTTTGCAATGTAAATTTCTTTGGGACCCTAATGAGTGCAATGCGAATACTGCCACAACTGTTATTTAGTAGTATCGTGAAAGCATAACTCCCAAATAAAACTAACAGACCGTACAGATGAACAATATCTTTTTGAGCTTCAAACCAAAAAATATTGTAAAATTTTGAAAATTAAATTTTGACCTAAATTAGTACCGTTGCCCACTCGCAGAGTTAAAATTGTAAAATACTAAAAGCAGACTATTGTTTTATTTGCAAATTGTAGCTATTACAATATTTTTTATGTACCTATTGGTTCGACATGTCACACGTATAACCTGAGTAATTGCGTTAGTGTGTGTGTGTATACGACACACAATCACAATATATATGTATGTTGTATACGCATGATAAGTAATATAAGATTTGAAAGAAACAAATTGTATGGAATGCATACAAATAGCTGCACTGTGTCAATAATCATCGGCTGAAATGCAGCACGTACATCAAATTCTTATTATTCACATTTAGCAAATTTTCAAAAGGAAAAATATGTATTATTTTTTTTTTTGCTTAAAAATGTTCGAAATATTATGTGAAATATGCCTACAAAATTTCAATACGATAATAGTAAGATATAAATAATTAGAATATACAATTCATACAACATAAAACAAAAGAAGTTTCGCCGGTTGTTAAGGGATGATATTCTTCAATAAATAAAATTATTGACCAATTTTTCAGACAAATATATTAACAAAAAATATAAAAATTAATACATTAACGTTGCGGTCCGGATTTGGATCTTCTTCAGAACTGATCTAAAAAATATAAAAATTAATTAATAATCAGTTTCTAATTGGTTTTTGAATAAAATTCGCTTTAAGTTTTTAATTATCAAATATTGAAAAAATAATAACAAACATTTTTGTATAAATTTTTTTCAAAAACCAATTAGAAACTAATTATTAATTAATTCTTATAATTTATTTTAGATCAGTTCTGAAGAAGATCCAAATCCGTTAATTTTTATATTTTTTGTTAATAGGTATATTTGTCTGAAAAATTGGTCGATAATTTTATTTATTGATTAATTCAATTATATTATTTAATTTTTATATTTATCTCCTCTTATAGTTATTAAAAAAAGATATGATCTTTTGTAAACATTTTTTTTGAACCCTCTCTCATGAGTTGAAAGTGTAATCAAAATATTTTTTTCCGCCTTATAGTTTAATTGAGTGGGGTGTATTTCTTAAAATGCAATAGAAATGTTATAAGAAACGAAGAATTTGCTTTAAAATTTTTTATCCAAAAGCCCCACCTCCAATTTCTAAACTATCCATACAAAAAATTATAGAAAAATTCTTTAGTTACTACTTTCAATCAAAATTACACGATATGAAAACAAAACGGTCCTGAGGTAGGATTTTTTAACACAAGCAAATCTTTATGTTAAAATGTATCAAATTTTGACAGATATCAACTACAGCAGTTTGCAACTATTCGTGAGAATATTTTTATAAATATATTATCGTCGTGCGAATACAACGAAACCCTAGCATGTGCGTTCCCAACATGTGATTGACTTTTTTTTAAATATAAAATCTGAATATAGAAATATAAATACATATTATTCGATGTTTGACACCACTTTCCTCTACTATTTACAAAAGCGGTTGTCGTAATTTTGTATTCGCAGGCGGGGTTAAATATCAGTTTGAAATATTGTCACCAGTTGCCGCTACACCACGATGCAAAAAAAAGCCATTGCAAGGGTACCGCTCCCAATAGATTACACTATTTTTTTGGACATATTCGAAAATTTTTTGAGCTTTTTCGAAAAAGGAAGGTTCACTTTCGGTTTCTCACGGAACAGTTTTATCAAATAAGTATTAATAAAGCTGTAGTGTGACTTTGAAAATTAGCATTTTTCGCGCAATTATTATCAATTTTTTTCTAGAAAATAATACATTAATTAAAAAAGTACTCCGCTAGGAACCGAGATTGGTCTTTTATCTTCCTTATAAAAAAATAATTTTTGCAAAATGTTGACTAATAAGTCAATAATCAATTGGGAGCCGAAGCCCTATTTTATGTGTAATCTCAGAGCGTTCCGACAGCCTTAATCTATTATTTTGAAATTTTGCAGACTATTATTGATGACAATACAATTATACCACGATCCCAATCTGCCAGACCTACGTCATATCAGTACTGCTAAGATTTTATCAGTAAATGTACAATATTTAGCTAAAAAAACAATTTGCTAGCTTGAAATCGGGGACCTTTTAGAGATAACACGTGCTTTACGTACGCGATGGTATTATGCATGTATATGAGTGCGAGTGAGAGCATTAGATGATTTTTTTTACAGCTGTATGAAATTTAGGTTTTTTATGTGTAGTAGTTTAAACGATATAGAATAGTTTTTATTAAACATTTTGTACAAAATTGCGGTTTTTTCTCAAACGACATCTGATTACTCAAAGCTATTAGTTCAGAAGCATACAAAAAACTGTTTTTGTACTAAGCAGCGACATCTTTTAGAATTTGCTCAAAGCTATTAGTTCAGAAGCAAATCTGGTAGAATTTGCTCAAAGTTATTAGTTCAGAAGCAAATCTGGTAGAATTTGCTCAAAGCTATTAGTTGAGATGCCGAACCGCAAACGAAATATATTTTTCAGAATTATATCTACCGCACCCGGGTGAAACCGTGACGGAGCACTAGATTTGATATAAATTGCAAAAAAGTGCACGGTAAATATTGTGAATTGAATATTCGCTGTTTTCTACAGAATTCTCGTTGCTTGGCGCAAAGAGTCTGTGCTTAAATTGTGTAGAGAGATATTATTTACAGCGCAGCCATATTTACATATTCCCATACATTTCAGATACACCAATGGCCGTTTCGGATGCGGGCTTGGTCGCCATTGTACGAGGATGCTTTTGTTTTTATTGCGTCATATCCTCTATATTCTACACATTTTACAGCCGACGCTGTGCAATATTTTTGCAGTTCCGTTGCAAATATCTTTGAGCATGCGATTCTTGTCGTAGAACTTAAAATGTAGAGTCGTCGATATAATTATGGAAATCAGTTTTTTAGGCGCGATTAGCGTAAGCTAAAGCGCCTTATATGTACTCGCTTTGTCTGTGAATCTGTGAGTCACGCTTTTTGTATCCAGCGTACAGCCCAAACGCCTTAACCGATTTTAAAAACTTTTTTTTGTTCGATTCGTCTCCGGGTAACTTAAATCCTAACGTCGCCCGATTTTTGAATTTTGACCCCAGAGGGGAGCAATAAAGAAAAAACGAAGTTTTTTGCTTACAACTCACTCAATTTAAATCAGATTGGTTCGAAACCTGTCTTAAACGAAAAAGGAGAAAATTTTACATAAATTTCGGACAACAGAATTTGCCAAAACAGGTTTTTTATACAAATTTATTTAGAAATAAATTCAATTTGATATAATCGATGGCAAACATCTTTCAGTTATCTCTCTCTGTTGCACGGTTTAATATGGTAATATAAAGATTACGTTTGTTCTGTCTTAAAATAAAACGATTGCATTTGTTCAAAAACGGATGGCATTTCAAATATTTGTGAAATGCAACGCCTTCTGAGTTAACAATATGAATAACTAATATTAGAACATAAAACTTTGACAGATGCAAACGTCATTTTTGACATTTCTTACCATTCCGACACCACGGATGAGCGGATTGAAACCAAATTTTGGGAGGATGTTTGATATGCAAATATGAAGTGGCCTATAGTTTTTTGGGAACATCGGCGCATGCGTAAAAGAGTATATCTTTTATAATATTGTTTTATATAATAATAATATAGTTTTTAAAAAGACTTATTATTTTATCTATTTTTACATGAAAGTTTTGTAAATTTTTTGGGGAAAATCGGCGCATGCGCAAAAGAGATATGGGCTATGACGTTGTTTCTTATATAATAATGCTTTACATTTCATAACGGTTGATTATTCTATCTGTCTTACAAGAAAGTTTTGTAATTTATTTTTGGGGAAAATCGGCGCATGCGCAAGAGATATTATGTGCTATAACGTTTTTTACATAACAATGGTATACTTTTCATAGCGGCTTATTATTCTATCTGTTTTACAAGAAATGTTTGTATTTTATTTCGGGAAAAATCAGCGCATGCGCATCAGAGATATATGTTTTTACAAGAAAAATAAAATAATAATAAAAAGAAAGTTTTTATTGAAATGTACCAAAATGGAAATATAATTATTTTAATAATTTAGTGTAATAATTATAAAAAAGTTGGTTGTGACTAATTATTAATAAATTATTAAAATGATTTTTTCCTTTCTGTGTTTCAGTATTTTCAACTGTAATTTTTTTCGTAGATTAAGTTAATTAAATTATATTATTAAGCTCAAAGTGTCGTTAAAAATATACTACAATTTTCAAACATAACGCCGGGGTATATTTTATAGAATTTCGCGCCTTGTAATTCTTGAATTACTTGTTTAAAGTGGAACTGTCAAACCGCAGTGCTTGTTTTTGGGTTTATTCAATATATACAAAATATGCATTTTATTTCTGTTTGCTGTAGGATACAGACAAAAAAATTTAACACAGAATCAATAGTTTAACGTAATTTTGAATAAAACAACCATGAAGTTTGTTAAAAAATCGCCTGTCTGAAATCGAGTATATAAATTCACCAAATTTTTTACCGATTATATTATTATAGTGCTTTTTGGTTTGAAAGTAGGGAAAAAAATAAAATTTATATTACGGAAATACTTTTTTTTTATCAAAATATGGCAATAATTTTTTTTTTCTACTGCTCTTGCTAGTACTTATAGTAATTGAGATTAATAACAGGATTTTCACGATTTCTTTTTTTTCATTTTTTCAGACTATGTAATTAAAAAAGCTATATTTAACGCAATTAAAAAATAATTCGTAGTTTGTAATAGTATTCGCTATGTGCAGAAGTGAGACGCCGAACGACCGTGCGCGCTTAGCGGCGAAAGCTGGTATTTTTACGGCACATGTACTGATATAAAATCAAAGGTAAAAAAAATGACAATTCTTAAATGCTGCATTATTAATTGTAATAATACATAAAAAAATAGTGATGTTAGCTAATATTATTGAACTATTTGGTGTTGCACATAGCGAATAGGCTAGCTATACTTGCATAATATGTCGTTGTTCTTCTATACTCAATGTGATTGGTGGCTAGAAATCGACATTAACGCGAGCGAAGCCGCAATTTGAAACTGGTAATAAAACTAGCAATTAACTAATATGTTCCTACAAGTACAAAACATATTGAAAATAAAGAGAGACCTGCCGAAAATCCCTAAATGTTTCAGCTGATATCACTTTTAAACTAGGGGGACAATAATGAACTATGCGTAGTTTACCTCTTTACAGAAATTCCTCGAAAAATAAATTGCCAGAGTTGTGTTTACATTTGTAAATCTCTTGATTTTTTGTATCGAAACTTCTCAATTCTCCGAAGGAATTTAACAGTATGAGCGAATTATTTTATGATGCTGTATATCTAATTCACATATAACGTGGCTGCGATACGATGAAATGGCGGCCAGCTGTTAAATGGTGCATCTATATTGTATAATATAATGTGTTCTAACTTATCTACGCCCAACTTAAATGGGTACAGTAACACTTATCTGTAAAATTTTAGGTGTTATAATTATACAAATAATAAAAATGGTCTACACATCATTTTCAAAAAAAAAAATTGACTCATAAAATAAATACAAAAAAATTGAATCGGCGGGAAAGGCATTTTAAAATAAATGGAGTCATTCGAACAACACTTTACTACCACCATCTTAGTGATTTTATTGATCTCTAAATTAGTGATGCGACTCGAGCCATGTTTTACTAGAGTGACTCGAGTGAGTTTGTCTAACTCGGTACTCAAGTAAAAATACATTTTACTCGAGTCCGCTTGCATTCGAGCTACCCAGTCAACTCGCCGCAGCGAGTAGATTTGGAGAATTAATACTCATTCTTCCTTACATGGAAACTTAATTACCTAATCTTAAGGAGTCATTTTATTTTTCTTTCTTTTTTTGATTAAATAAATGAATAATAAATGTATGTATTTTATTTGATATTATCACATATTATTTATTTAATAACGGTATCTATTTAAAAATGCCTTAGCTAAAGTAATCGAAACTCTCAACTCGAGTGATAATATTCAATGAACTCGAGTACAACTCTAGTGACGTAATAAAATAACCCGCGTGACTCGAGTCACAAAATCCTACTCGAGTCGCATCTCTACGCTAAATCTCAAATTATGGGCCCTATAGCTTACGCTATTCGCGGCTAAAAACTATTGAATTAGTTTGGTCTATTTTACAGTTCTCTAATCATTTTTACGTCTCTTTGTATGCTTGATTTCTATTTTAATTTTAGACAGTAATTTTTTGGTGGATACATTTGTGTAAAACAAACAACAAAAAATTCTAATTTTACACTACACACTGCAGAAGTAAAACTGGTTTAGCTAATTGTAAAGAAACAACAAAAAATTATAATAATGGCTCCGATCGCCGAGATTGAACTTACGGATTGGATTACGTGGAAGTCACTAACCCTAACTCTTACCCATTTTAGCATTAATTGATGTACCCCACCGTATGAAAAAATACTTTTGGTACCTTCAAAATGAGTGCTATGCTTGATAAATTAATATAATTATCATTTTTATTTTTCAATTTATTCACTGACTTTTGGGTAGGAAAATTCTATAATTTAAGATTCATAATTTGTTTTTGTTTTGTAAAGATATTTGTGGGAATAAATTTATTATTATTATATTATTTTATTGACTGCGAGGACGCAAGGTTTTTTTAACTCTCTTTATTACACTAACCCCAATACACTAGAATATTTTTCAAGTTTTTTAGTTCAGCCGTTTGTTCGAAGTCTGTAACAGACAGACGGATGGACAACATAATCTCATCATAAAGCTCTCATTATTATCTGATAAAGAATTAAATAAAGCATTATATTGCACAGAATATATTCCGATGACCAGTGTTGGATTTACAATAAGGCACATTAGACACCGACTTAGGACAACACCACAGAGGGAATTATTTTTTTTTCTTAACTAGAACTATTTGGGTTATTAGACTTCTAAATAAAAATTATTGCACAGGAGTTATGGTAATTATGGTCAGTTAATTATAGTTTCAGTACTTTTTAATGATCAGAATTATAATAAAATGTTATAGCATATATCTTTTCTGCGCATGACCCTATTTTCCCCAAAAACAATATGGCTCTTCATATTAGCATATCAAACATCCTCTTAAAATTTGGTTCCAATCCGCTCAACCGTTGGACCTGTGTCGTATTCTACACACTGACTTTATCGAAAAATATGTTTTTTGGATACGCGGGATCTCAAAACGAAAAAATATCAGAAAATTTTTTAGAAGTGATTTTTCACTTTAATTAGTATCATTTCGACATTTATGATGGAATGGTAAAAGAAACTAGAAGACTGTTCACCATAAACTTAAATCCGGCACTGTCGATGTCTTAATCATTTAATTGAAGCATAGTTTTGCAATAATGAAGTTGGACATGGCCGAGTTGTACAATCTGTGAAGTTTAGTCCGTTAGACCACAAAATACTTTACTTGGTACGAACGTTGCCTTAGCGAAAGTAATGAAACCGTTTTATGTCCTCCTTAAATAGTAAAACAGTTGTTTTGAATCGATGGTTAACCGTGGATTACCGAACCAGGCAACTGACTATTGTTCAAGCGCAGTCAAAGTTACAAACTATTGGCAGTATAATTAGTTTGATCAGGTTGAATAATTCAATCGATTAAACGCTTACTTAACCGACTCGACTAGTTTACAACTTATGTGTGGTTTGCCCTCTGGCCAATTATAAAGTGCTTTCTGTACTCGAGTTTTCTTTGGGCAGGGAGCGGCTTAAGGCTTAATTACGCTGCAAAAAAAGGCGACTGGGAACTGGAAGCCAGCCAATTACTTTCCGCTCCCACCTTAGATAATTAATCGATCGTTATGCAGAAATTTTCACAGCCAAACAATGTTTTTAATGATAATGACTGTGATCTGACAAAAGGGAACTACGTTCCAAAGGTAACGTATGTTGTTCTATGTCACTGCAATCACGACGGTCGTTCCAGCCGAGTAGCAGACCAACGCCGGTGTAACGTCCGACCGAGTGTTTGCTCGGTCGGGATCGACGTGACAAAGTGATTTTTCACTGTTATTTTTGTGTAACTGGAATAACTGTCACTGTGATCACATTGTAACGACTGTTCCCATGTCTAGTACGTGCTTTTTGGAATATAGAGGTCCGTAAATTAAGTAATGAGACTGAGTACGTAGCGTTCGATCTGGCAACACTTGAGGCGATGGGCTTGAAGGTATCGATTTTTTTTGTGAAACAGTTTTTTCTATTGTGTTCAAAAAAGCCCAAAAAAGCAAGAATGAGCAAGTCAAAGATCAAATGCGTGCTGATTTGTTTCTTTGATATCCACGGAATCGTCCACAAAGAGTTTGTACCTCAGGGCCAAACGGTCAATCAGCACTTTTACCGGCAGGTTCTTGAAAAGCTTCGAAAAAGGGTCATTCATGTGAGACTAAACATCAAGAACAACTGGGTGTTGCATCACGATAATGCTCCTTGTCACACAGCAATTTCAATTAACAAGTTTTTGGCCAGTAAAAACATTCCTGTGACTCCCCAGCCTCCTTATTCGCCTGACTTGAGTCTTTGTGACTTTTTTCTCTTTCCGAGATTGAAAAATCACCTCAAGGGAACTCATTTTGGGACACTCGAAAACATTCAAACGGCTGTAACCGACCAGCTGAAGGCTATTCCAGTATCGGAGTTCCAGCACTGCTATGAGGAGTGGAAGAACCGTTTCCAACGCTGTGTGGCTTCAGAAGGAAGTTATTTTAAGGGTGACAATATAAAATTGTAATTCTATTTGAATAAAAAAAATTTTAAAAATCAGTCTCATTACTTAATTTACAAACCTCTATATAAGTCATATTATGACAGCTTTTGTTTATTGTCACATAGAGTGTAAATCAGTTTCCCATCTTCACTAGACGCTTTTTGGTGAAAGAAAGATCAATAAGCGACATATTCATTTAAAAAATGGATGCATGTAAAGAGAAGACGGCACTTCAAAGTGATGACTTTGTGGAATGAAAGTGCATCAGACACCTTGTATGAAGCATTAGGGGGTAAGTTCAATCAGCAGTAATGATTTTGACAGTGTAATCCTTTTTGCATGAATTGCTGTAGCGCGTGTGCGTGTCGTAGCATGTGAAACTCGTAGGCCGTAGGTAACATTGTGTTATCACACATACGAGTGCACAAATCATACCTATTCATAGCTATATGTAGGTGTGAAATAGAATGCATCTGTCATCTACGCTTGCTCTCTACAAGAATTTATATCGGAAATTATTGATTTAAGAACTTGATCAACCGAAAAAATTTTGATTTCCTTGGAATATCATTATTTATGGGTTGATTTACGAAAGTATGTTGACGAACGAATTGCGCGTCGTTTTCGACATTTATTGCATCCAGAATTCTATTTTTGATATAATATTGTAACAAAACTGTTCTAACTCGTGGTGGAAAATATTTATTTACAATAGTAAAACTTTAACAGAACAAATAAGCAAACTAAAAAGCACTTCTTTATAACGTAACAGAAACAAAATAGCAGTTCTAACTAATAAAATAATAAGTAATGAAGAATACAAAGTCACTATACAACTATATACACAAGATTATTTGCAACACAGAAGCACACCGAAGTTTATTCACATTTATCTATTAACTATATACAGTTCTAATCTTTGATTAAAGTCTGATTAGAACTCTTCAATAAATAAAATTATCGACCAATTTTGAAAGATTTTATAAAAAGCTAATTAGATTTTAAATATTAGTTATTTTTTATATTTTTTAGATCAGTTCTGAAGTAGGTCCAAATCCGGATTGAAACGTTAATGTATTAATTATATGTATATTTTTTGTTAATATATTGTCTGAAATATTGGTCGATAATTTTATTTATTGAAAAATATATATACAGTTATATTTATTTATTACACTATTATTTACACAGTTTCTTTATTTATTTATCTTTGTAGATTATTTATGTTAAACTATTTATTTCGGCAGTTACCGGAGTACTGTTCACGGTACTCACTGTTAATTTATGTCATAACTATTTATTTCACGCACTGTTTGTATTACAGTTCCTGTGCGACTGTCTCCGTGTGACAGCCCCCGTGTGACTTTTCGTGTGACTGTGACAGCACCCGTGTGATTTTTCGCGTGACAGTCCCCGCGTGACTGTGTATCATGACTGTCTGTTGACGACTGCCCCGCTCGTGAGCTATCTCCTGGTTTATATAGGCGCTGGATCGTTCTTTCCTTTGTTCATTGTTGTCTGGAATTTGGCAACAAAGCCCTTTTTACCTACGCATATTGTTAGAACAACAATAAAGTCGATTGTTGTCTCCCACAACAATATGTGTCTCATTGTCAGAATGAGAGCCGATTGTTGTTAGACAAGAAATTATGGCTTTGTCAGAATGACGAATCGATTGGTATCTAACGAAATCCTTTGTTGTCCCAACGGGGAGATCGTAACAATATTATTGTGGTACAGATTTCGACGTACATTTGAAGTCAATTAAACTTGTCAAAAGGTAGAAGCTGACAAGAATATCATTAAAGTCTATTCAGAAACGTATTTTTTAAATCTGAAACGATGGGGCGTCCTAAAAGGGCCTCACAGACTCATAATTTATGAAATTGTAGAAAAGAAATTTGTTTGGCGCGTTGACGATTACGGATTATTTTAAAGAAACATTTAGAATCTGATCTAAAAATCCACATCGCTTTTATCAAAGATGAACTTTTTGTAACATTTTAACGCGATTTTCTCCTGAGGTTCCGTAGCACATTTTTAATAATATATGTTGCCAAAATATTTTTTTAGACAACATGTTTCATTTTGTGGGTAGCTGCCAACTTTAAAAAAAATCTCTAAAAGTCGTAAAAAAAACAAAAACCTCAAGAAATATTAATCATAGTCACAGAAAACCATAAAAATATTAATTAAACTCTGAAGATGTTTACCGAAACGTTATAGTGCAATTTTAAATTCAGTAGGTATAGCTTTTTATTAATCCTATTGCCACGGATTTTTCCAAAAACTTCCTCCATTAATTCTTGTGATGTAAACTTTATCGCACGTCGTCTCTTGTGATCTGGCATTGTGTTTAGGTGACAGTAAGCGGCAGTCTCATATATTGAATATAAAGACTGAGGAATCCATTGACACGCTCTCTATAAATTGTAATAAAATTCTAAAATAAAAAGAACCAAGTATGAAGACGATCACGAAAAGTGTGTTTTCGCTGTTGTAACACGTTAACAAGTCAAAGATTTTGTTTTCCGGTGTGAGCCGATTTGAAAAATTTCGACTCTGTTTTACTCACAATCTGATTGACCCCATATATATTGTTTTACACGCTTTATATTAGTTTCACTTGTAAGTTTGTATGTATGTATGTATGTTTGTAAACTCGTTTGGACTACAGCAAGTGGTTCATATAGTGGTATAATATGCCAGCACCGTAAGTACACTGGCTAGCCGTGCGGTCTAAGGCAAGGGTCTTCGCTCAGCGCTGACGTCAACTCTCGGAATCACGGGTCGTGGGTTCTAATCCCGTCCACGCCGAAAAAAAAATTGTTTTTTTTTTTTCGGCAAATTTTTGACAATAATTCGAATTAAAAAGTGGAAAATAAATATAGTTTTAAAAAAAACTAAAAAAACGCTTTATATCGAACTAAAAAGTAAAAAATATTTTTTTAAATAAGCTTGAAACAATAATGAATAAAAAATACAAGTATTATTGTGAAAAAAGCGTGGGGCGCTCGATGTACGAAAATGTGGAACAAAGCGCCCCACGCTTTTTTCACAATATTACTCGTATTTTTTATTCATTATTGTTTTAAGCTTATTTAAAAAAAAATATTTTTTACTTTTTAGTTCGATATAAAGCGGTTTTTTAGTTTTTTTAAACTATATTTATTACATAAATAAACGCGCAGCAGTGAGTCTACATGCGTTACTATAAAAAAAAAGAATTAGTTAAACTGTGCTATAAAATATAAATAACTGCTAGATGTGAAAGTTGAAAGATGCTGATGTAGAAGAAGGTGATGAAGCAGAAGATGGTGAAGATGACAATCTGATGGTGAGTTTGCGATACAGCGACGGTAATGATGAAGAAGCTGGTGATGGTGTTGACCCGAGAAATTAAATTTTGACGAGGCTTTAAGTTGTGAAAGTTCTTTGTGACTCTTTCTTAAACATTACACGAGCACACATTGATTTAAACCGAAGGAAGGTAATGTTGATCCCATATAGTTTTTCTTTAAATTAATTCAGTCATTTTTAAGTGATTTAAAAAACGGAGAGTTTTTATATATAAGTGCTACTTCATATCTCCAGCATTTGAAAACTGATTTTGATGATTCTGTTCCTATTTTATAGGACAGACCTTCCGGGTGATCGAACATAAAATTTACTTACATCGGTTTAGTAGTTTTTTTGACGTGATATAACGTCTTATAAATTGATGAAACACCGGCTGCACCCACGAAAATGAGTAACGTTCCGCAAGCGAGAGCGCGATATAAGCGATAGTCTCTCTCTTCTCGCGTGACGTCAGAGAGTAGTGTGCGTTCAACATTTGTTTCCAGCGAAAGCTACTTCTGACAGATGGCCAGATAAATTATACGGTTTGTTAACAAATATATAATATATATACATTCTTTTAAATGTCTTTTATAATTGCTTAAAAATATGTATTTTGCTTTGGTTGATCAAATTATTAGTCGGTAAAAATATAGTTTGACAGCTACTAAAATTTAGGTTATGTATTATTAAATATGATATTCGAGCGGAATACGTTATCACGTAAAACTATCGTCCGTAAACCGACTTTACAGACAACCAATTTTTTTTAATGTATGTCTAGTTTTAAGTTCAGTAATCAAATATAAAAATGTCGGTTAATATTTGATAACGTGCGAACTTCTTATTTCAAATTCACTAAAAAATAAAACGTAAAAAGTAGAATATTAACTGCTTCACAAATGTCACTAAAATGAGGAAAATAATGAAATTGGAGGTTGGCGCCAATTTACTAAAAGTAGATATTTTTCCCCTTTAGAGTTTTTTTTTTGAAACGAGGTTTTTTTCTTTTAAGTTTTTTTTTTGTGTTAAAGAGTCATAGTAGTTTCATACGCCTGTAAACTGTAAAGTGTAGAATGGTATGTACAGTGATTTTATGTACGAATATAATATTATGTTGTTCACATAAAATATAGGACATACACGGGCCGGAAATTGAGTGCTGTCAGCGCGCGACGGTTGCACAGCTTCCTGTTGAACATGTGTGTATGATGCATGCGACGTCACTTTCCTCTTTTCCCCTCTTTCCTCCACAGGTACTCCATCCTATGCGCGCCATATGCAACCCGTCTAAAACTACAGACCGTTTCAAAAGAATATTGCTTTACAGAGTGTTTTAGTAATCATTAGTTTCTTGCATTTCATTTTGACGGATGTCACGAAATGTGAGCACAATGAGGTTAGAATAGTTATTGGCGTATCTAGTAGTCTAAGTCATTCATGGCGCTGACAGGTCATGACTTAGCCTACAAGTTACGCCCATAATTTTATTCAACAATTGCGCGTTATTCATGTTTTATTTATTGTTATTAATGAGATGCTGTAAATATCTATTTATTTCTTTATAAAAAAAACTGTCAATACTAACAGCACCAAACAGCACGATTCAATGTTTTGGTTTGAGGTTAGCCGGTTATGAAAAACTCCATGTCGAAAACATTCGGCCTCTCAATTTTAGCCTCAATGGGTAACAACAGGGAGTTGTTGTTACCTACTATTTCGTTACGACTCAGAAAATAGTTACGTTTATTTTCATTACTCCACAATGGCCGAGCTAGTAGGAATCTTCATTCAGTTATGACAAGTAATTGTCACCAGTCGGTAAATGGCTATTTAGGGTTCGGTTTTTAGGCATGATAAAACATGAATAACGCGCATGAGTTGAATAAAAAATAAAAATTAATATATGACTGTTTCCTATAAAAAAATTGCCTCAAGCATAATGGCGTTTATTTCATTTCAATAAGCCAAGTATTTACGGAGATACACTTTCTTAAATTCCGTGCTTACGTCATTTGCACCAAGTGCGTTTTTCTGAGAATATTTTATACTCATATAACCGACCGCCTATCTTCTCTGTACACAATATTTCACGGCTAGAATGAGATAGACAATGCATTAAAAATGTACTCACCGTATTTGTGAGACGCTTATGACTGTTCATTGGAGCTGGATAAAAAATATATAAATTACAGAAATATGTAGGTACTCATTTTTTGCTGTTTTTCAAGACTTCAAGGATATATTTTACCATTCCAACCCACAAGTGGGGAATGGTGCTAGTTCAGGCCAAAAAACTTTTTTAAAATTTTACAATATTTTTCGTTTTGAGGTCTCCCGAAACCAAAAAACATAGTTTTGGAAAAAACTCTGCAGCGTCTGTTTGTCTGTTATAGTCTGTGAGCACGATACAGGTCAAACGGATGAGCGTATTAAAACCAAATTTTGGGTGGATGTTTGATATGCAAATATGAACAGCCCTATTGTTTTTGGGGAAAATCGCCGCATGCACAGAAATATATATTGAGCTATAACGATGTTTGTTATAGGTATAATGTATACTTTTCATAACGGCGTATTATTCTATTTATTTTTTCCAAAAAGTTTTGTTAAAAAATGTTTTTCTTATCTTTATAGTTTCGGAAATATTTTGAAAATAAAAAAAATCAGCTGTTCTTTTGTTTTGTAGATCTGTTAGAATAGTTTATTTCTGACAGATCTACAAAACAAAAGAACAGCTGATTTTTTTTATTTTCAAAATATTTCCGAAACTATAAAGTTAAGAAAAACATTTTAAGCATGCTTTGATTAATTTTAACATGTCGTGGAACATATTATTATCTAGGTAACCATGGCAACGAATAGCAAATACCATATTGAATACTAGCCATTACCCACGTCACCTCACGCGATATCAGAAATTTTATTTTCTTTATTATGCTATATTAAATGTCAACATTTTGAAGTTGGAATGGTTCCGTCGCCCAGTTGGAAGGATTTTTTTCAATAATACGAAGATGAATAAGATGAATCAATAAAAGGAATTACAAAAATGCGTTTTTGGTTCCTTATATTCCTTATAGTTCCTTATATTTATAAGTTACTTAGAACAGGAAACCTGTTATTATATATATCACTTGTAACAATATGTAATGCCAGATCATCTTTACACTTTATTGGCTTAGAGCAGATGTCTCGAGGGCGTACTTGAACTAAATGTACTATAAAACAT
Source organism: Xanthostigma xanthostigma (assembly GCA_963575645.1). Lineage (NCBI taxonomy): Eukaryota > Metazoa > Arthropoda > Insecta > Raphidioptera > Raphidiidae > Xanthostigma > Xanthostigma xanthostigma. The sequence goes on from OY754468.1 coordinate 25,330,343, forward strand.
ACCTTTGAGTCAAGTCACCCTTAAATTTTCAACTATGATCTATTTACACGGCCATATATAATTTTCATGTAGTTTCAAGTTTGAATAGATTATAGAAAGTGTATAAACTATTTATTATTAGAGTTTCTATGAGAACATAATGTATACCTACATATTACATATTATATAATATCTACTATATAATATGTGTAATTAAATCTAAAATTGTCTTCTTGTGAAGTGAAACAATTCGCTAGCTTTCTCTCTCTCTCTGCTCTGAGTGTTTTTCTGGTTTTACTCGTACGTGGCGTATTGTGGAAATTGCCTCAACGTGTCAGCATATGTTTTTTATGAATTTGTAGTAGTTTAGAATTTAATTTTATATTAAACTAGCTGACCGGCCCGGTCTCGCCGGGTACAAATCAAATTAATTCACATGCCTATTTCTAGAACGTAATCTGCCATAAAAGCGAGAATTGTCTATGGCTATTATAATGTAACGAGACGCCACTGGAGGCGGCGGCAGTGCAATGTTGTCAGAACCGCGTAGAACCGCCGAAACTTGTAGAACGTCATGGAATGTTCCAGATCGCGGCTGAAGAACTTATATAAACAGCGCTAGCGTGGAAGGCATGGCAGTCAGTTACGAGTCAGTGTCAGTGACAATGAACAGTGGGCGACATAAATAAATATAGTGACATAAACAACCGTTACAAGATAAATAGACATCTGTGAGATATAAATATTCCGTGTACATAGTAGTTTAGTGTTATTATTATTGTTTTAGAATTCGTTTGTTTTTCGTTATTTATTATTTTATTTTTCATTATTATTAGAGAAGTAGTAACTTTTAGTTTCATTTTGTAAATAAATATTTTAATTACCAAAGAAGAACAGTTTTGCCAGTTTTGTTACGATAATATGATTCGTTTGTCATTGCCGTTATTATATCGTTGCAGCTTTCAGCCGCAGGAATCCAATTCACTGTACGTTCCACGTAAAAAAAACTATGTAAAAAATATTGTGAATCGTTGCAGCCGTGCCTATTATAGTTTGTATGTGGGTATTGTAGGTATTATGTAACGGTTGAGTTAAAACTAAATTAGTGAAAATTCGTCTCATTCACGTCCAAGCGGAGTCGCAGTTTGTTACAAGATTAGTAATTCGTTCGGCTTATGTGGAGCTTTAGCGCCGTACGAACGGCGGGTGTCAGCTTTATCTCTCTGTATGTATGTAAAGCTACTGCAACAAATTATTCGCGTTAGTGATTAGTTTAATGAACATTAGTTCCGCTCAAAAACTACCGCCATTTCCATCTGCATACTTTGTTCTTCTCTATCGTCCGGATTGCTTATATGGAGCTTTACTTACTAATTGTTTGCACTGTTTATAAATCGGTGAAATTTAATTCCACAATATATTTGCTTTTTCCTAAGTGCAAAATATCAGTATAATATGTATATTAATTATAGCGCTAAGTATAAAATCTGAATGATCACTTGTTATTTTTTAAAGTTAAATTTTCTGTATTTAAATTGGAATAAGATTGTAACGAAACCCACTGAATGCGGCGGCAGTGCATTGTTGTCAGAGCCGCGTAGACAACAATGCTCACATTGTTGTCGGAAACGCTCGCTTTATTGTTGGAACCGCATAGACAAAAATTGCATTGTGCTTTGTTACGTGGATTGTTATCGGAATCATATAGAAGATTGCCGAAGCTTCTATAGAACGCCGAAGAATGTTCCAGAAGGTGGCTGAAGAATTTATATAAACAGCGCTAGCGTGGAAGGCAAGGCAGTCTCATTGGGAAGTCAATGTCATGTACAGTGCGCGACATAAATAAATAAGTGTTCTAAATAAATATAGAGATAAATAGACATCTGTGAGATATGAATATTCTGTGTACAGAGTATAGTGTAATTATTGTTGTTTTGAAATTCGTTTGTTTTTCATTATTTATTTTTTTATTTTGTTTTTCATTATTATTAGAGAAGTACTTTTTAGTTTGTTTTTGTCACGTTTCTTTTTGTACATAAATATTTTAACCACCAAAGCAGAACAGTTTTGTCAGTCTTATTACTATATTAAGTATGTTAATCTAATATAGAAATAATCCATTCACAATAAAATCAACGAATGCACAGTTGTTAACTCGATCGATTTCGCTCAAATTTTTCATGCACATTCTGGACGATCACACTTAAAGACTAAGTCGCAATATCGGTCCTAGTGATAGAAGTAGCTCCATAAAACCGGTAAAAACTAGTGAATGTTCATTTTCTCAAAAACATGTGTGATTTGAGTAAATTTTTACACTTCCTGCGTACCAGTTTAAGTCGTATAAAATACTGGAAGGAAAGCTGTGAAACATTCATTGAGTGAACAAAAAGACCATAACGCGTTCTGACACAATATGAAAAGGCAACAAAACGACATTCGTGTTTTGGATGTTATAACAACGCTCATCCGTTTTAAACTTTTTAGTTTTTTTTTGTTCAATTATTGTAACGTTTTCAACATTTTCAAAAATAAGTTAATATTTATTTTTAACTTCTAAAAACAATTTTATATCGGTAGATCAAATTTTTGAGAACATGTTAAAATGAAAAAAAACATTTAGTTGACATGGTCTAGTGAAGTAGTTTTTATTTCTAAGTTGTGATTTTTGGTGCCCTCGACGTGATGCCCTAAGGCCTAAGCAATTTCTTACTGTGCTTATATGTTAATCCGGCAATGGCGTCAAATCACATTTATTGCTGTATCTTTGTAATGGAGTGGAATTTTCTCAAGTTTTTTTGAAAAAATCTTAATAGTATTGAGAATAAAAATCCTTAAAGAAAAAAAAATAAATTTTTTGAAAATTTCAGGGGTATGTGAGCCCTTAAATATTTCAGTGAGGTTTTTGTTAAAACGACATTGTTTTAATATAAACAGTTCAAGCGAGTTTATTGTTTTTAATGCAGAAGTGAGCGGTGGATAACAAACGTCGAGACTTACAATTACGTTTTCCGATGAGAATCTAAAGTTTTCGTTGTAACTGAAGAACGCTTAGGAGATTTCCCTATATTGGTGCTTATAGTGTTTGTTTGGTTTAAAACTTTAGTATGTAATTAAAATATATTTTTAAAATCATTATTTTTATTAAGATAGTGTATGTAATTGTAACTACGAACTTTGTAGTAGTCAATTGAATATTGATGTAAATTACGAAGATGATGTCTTCGTGGTTTAAGAATTAACAAAAAGTGACACCGATGTTTTTGTATAATATAATCTGCATTTATTAACAACATATTGGCAAACATGTTATGCTATCTTCAGAGACAAGTTTACTAAAAATTTTGACGACATTTCGTCCGAAACATACATATAGCATAATCACAGCAGTGTAGCCTTTAGCCTAAGAGCTAGTGAACCATCTGAGTAACCCGTTTCCCACAAAGCTAGAAAATTTTTAAATGATGTTTTATTATCCGTCATTTAAGAAAATACCGTTCTGGCAGGCATCTCGCGGTTGCGTCATCATCCCTTAAATTTTTGAAAATGTCAAAAAAAATTTTTTTTTAACCGACTCCCACAAGGCTACAAATTTAATATGTTGTAATTTACATATGTTTAAGTGTAAAAAAAAATTGACAGACTATTTTGAGGGTTGCAAGTACGTGCCAGACTATAGCAAAGTTGTCATCTGGATAGTAATGGACGGGGGCGGCGATATAGGGGTGGGGTTTTAGTGTGTGTTTTTTACTTATTGTTGAAAAAATCGATAAAAAGGGTTTTTCGGCGACTTTGAGGGGTTGTTTCTCCGAAACTGCCCATCAGGATCGGATGGCAATTTTTTTCCAACGTTTGGTGGTGTCAATAAGTATGCTCACTAATTTTGAAGCGGTTGCCTTTTCAGTTTTTTTTTTATTTTTTTTTATTCGCTAGTGCAAAAACGGCCCGCGTGTTTCGGATGGCAAAAAAAAATATATTATATAATTAGGGTATTTCCTTCAATGCAATCGCATTTTTATCCGGTTGCCTTTTCAAACATTTTTCGTTTTTGCCCCACCCCCATATCGCCGCCCCCGTCCATTTGGGGTCACTTTGGCCGCTACCAGAGGGTTCTGTACCACTCATAGGCCCAGATTACCACTCGCCATCCGGTTGCCTCTCCGACACCGGATTGACGTGCCATTGCTTTGAATAGTATATGATTTTCTTTGTGAATGATTTTCAATGGAAAAAATTGATATTTCCATGTCCAAATAATAGCAATTTTTGCAAAAAAAAACTACAAAATTTTACGATAATTTTAAAAATAGAAAATTCATGAAATTAAAATTTAACCGCGAATAACTTTTGAAAGAGTAGATTTATCATAAAATAATAAGAGACCCTTTTTTATAGAGCATTCAATTTCCGACAAAAATTTGTAGGTGTTAGTTTTATCGAAAAGCCAATCCGTTGACATATTATAAAACTCCAAAGTTAAAAAGATTTGTTTTCTATATGTAATTTAAATGGGAAATAGAAAATCGCGAAGAGCACATCTTAAAATTAATATTAAGAGCTGAAACTTCGACAGCCTTTTTTTCCGTCATTTAGAATAATATTTTAGTGGTCCATTTAAAAAAAAATACTCGATTTTTTTTATGCAGTCAGACATATACGCCTCAGCCCCTCATGCGCGCTCACTTTTTCCGTTAAAATAACGTTGGAATCCCTCTCCAGTCTGCAGTACAATAGATGTATTCTCTCTTTCTAACATTGGAACTCGTATAAGTCTGTTGCGCTCGCACTCCCATCGAGAGTCATGACTATTAAATACTTGTCTGGCAGACACCCGCAACCGCTAGAATGTTCTGGCTTTTTACATATATTTTTTAAACAATTTAAAGAACATGGCCTCAAAATTTTAGCCTTGTGGGAGCAGGTTATGAATTACTATCCAGATGACAACTTTGCTATAGTCTGGCACGTACTTGCAACCCTCAAAATAGTCTGTCAATTTTTTTTTACACTTAAACATATGTAAATTACAACATATTAAATTTGTAGCCTTGTGGGAGTCGGTTAAAAAAAAATTTTTTTTGACATTTTCAAAAATTTAAGGGATGATGACGCAACCGCAAGATGCCTGCCAGAACGGTATTTTCTTAAATGACGGATAATAAAATATCATTTAAAAATTTTCTAGCTTTGTGGGAAACGGGTTACTCGGATGGTTCACTAGCTCTTCTACTACTTTTATTGATCCTTAGCTACGAAAATATAATTTACTTCAAAAGGTAGATAGAAGATTATATAAAAGTGACGATGCTAGAAGAGGAGTGTCGAAAGTAAAATGGAGGTTATTAATTCAACACGCATATATTTTTTGTTAATATGCTAAATATTTTAAAGATTTCACCGTTGCATTAATGTGCTTTTATATAAAATTCGAGACCTTTAAGAACTTTAAAAAAATGTGCGGGTAACCTTTACACGCCGTTGAAGTAAAACATGTAAACAATAGGTTTACAGTTTTTTATATGTATACTTATCTATAGATACAGATAAACAAACATAAAAAAATGACGAAAACTGAAAATTTTCTCTAAGTATCTTTGAAACTGTACAATTGCTAAGTTACGATTTCATTTATTTGTATTCATTCAACTAACTTCTCTATAATAAAAAAAAGAACAACTCTCGCAGTGTGTGGATTTTGTAATCCGTTGCTATATTATAAAGAATATTTAATATGTTTAGATACGCTATACTGCATAAACGGACATAGTAGGTTGCTCAAATACGCCACAAGCTTTTCGTAACACATAATTCACATAACACGACTAAAGAAGTTTTACATCTAAAACCAAATTCGTGTGAAAAACCAATTCGTGTATTATTTTTGTCCTTTTTATTATGAACTAGCGGCCCGGTCCGATTTCGCTCGAATTTGTAGATTGCCACCATTTTTTCGTCGACTTATATGGCAAAATTGATATCCACGAAAAGCGCTCAACATTAAAATGCGTATAGTAAGCCATCGCGGACTTTTCTGTAGACCTATAAAAGAGGAACAATTCCATTATACATTGTTTTGTTATATCATAAAGGGATTAGGCAGCGTTTTCTATAAAAGCTCCCCAGTCGGATTGATTTTTTTCCGATATCTTCAACAATCATCGTCATATTTCAACCAATTTACACATAAACTTTTGTCTTGAATCACTCCGTCCATTGGTGAAAACCGTATGAAAATCCGTTCAGTAGTGTTTGAATTTATCGCGTTCAGACAGACAGACAGACGGAGCGGGGGGACTTCGTTTTATAATAAATTATATAGTGATGCGGCAGGCGATAGTTTGAAAATATCCGCGCTAGTTCTGAACCGTGTAAAAGTTTGTATAGAATGTTGAGTTTATGGCAACAGTTAAACATTCTAGACCATTTCCCGAATTACTCAGGGATTGTTTTGTGTACTTACCATATGCAGTGTGTCCAAAGTTAAGTCTATATCATTACTGACTTTATTTGATAAAACTATTGAAAACTGCAAAATTTCTACCGCACATTACGAAATATGCACTAAAATTTGCTGGTTTGTGTTGGTCGTGCAAATTTTTACTTGACAAATGTGCCTGGTCTTGAATTGTCATTTTTGGATTATTTTATTTATATAATATACAGGGTGAGGCACATAAAGTGTTACAGAGCAATAGCACTCAAACTATTGATCATATCCAAAAATGTTTCAGACAAAAGTTTTAGTTATCGAGAAGGTCGTCATACTGGACCATCCTATTTTTTTATCGGTGGAGGCGCTGAAGCTACGTCAAGGTCAACTTCACTTTTTTTAACGAAACCATGTATTTTTTTTTCGATGACATTATTAGCGATTTTAAGACAAATCCAGCAACCAACACAAGGTCATTCAAATTATTTTATTTTTATTTATTTACAAAAAATAAAAAAAATTTATTTTTAATATATTCTGTTCAATATTCAGAATATTCAAAATAGTCACGTATGTACCGAAATTACACCACAAATGTCATCATTTCGAGCATCTTTCGTAGGTAAACCCAAGCAAAGGTTAGTGGATTCTTTAAAAGTGAATATTCCGATATGTTTAGATTTTTCGACTAAGATTTTGCGTGATTAGAATGACCTTGTGTTGTAGGTTGCTGAATTCGTCTTAAAATCACTAATAATGTCATCGAAAAAAAAATACATGGTTTCGTTAAAAAAAGTGAAGTTGACCTTGACGTAGCTTCAGCGCCTCCACCGATAAAAAAATAGGGTGGTCCAGTATGCCTTCTCGAACACTAAAACTTTTGTCTGAAACATTTTTGGATATGATCAATACTTTGAGTGCTATTGCTCTGTAACACTTCATGTGCCTCACCCTGTATATATTTTTTGTTAATATATTTGTCTGAAAAATTGGTCGATAATTTTATTTATTGAAGAGTTCTAATCAGACGTTAATCAGAGATTTGTATAACTAGTTGAATACCGGTGTAAAGTATATTATGTTCGCGACTGTACATAATATGTATTATATAGTTATAGAGTAAGTACATATAAGTACAGAGTACGGCTTGTACTAGTACTAGCTAGTATAGAGATGCATGTAACCTATAGAAAGCTCTCTGTACTATTTCGTCTTAATTTGATGTTAGCTTTACGGATCACAGAGGATATTACCACCAGAATTGCTTTCGTCTTTCTCTGTCTTAATTCTGCGCCAGTCTGTTTTTGGTTTCTATGACTGCAGCGATTTGCTACATAATATTATATAACACAAACTGTTTTTATTCTAGTTGTGGATAATAATTGATTATCGTAAATTCTTTGCCAAGCTTGTTTCCGATTCTGCCAGAGTAGATACGATAAAAAGTTTATTATATTTTTTATATTTTTACAAATTTTTACAATTTACATAATACTGTAGTGTTGGTACCAATTCCCACCCAGGACATTTAATGTGTTTTTATTTTCCAAAAAGTCTTAAAACTATTTTTAGTGTTTATTTTGACATTAGGTATACCTATTGTATATTTCGTCATAATAATCATCGAAATATGACGATTTTAACTTTTTCTTTAGAAACCATTTTGACATTGAATTATTTAAAAACTATAACGAAAACCTCGACAAGATAGTCAGTAGAAAGATGACTGTTTCATAAGAAAAGGCAGAGAAAAAAAACATTCAATTTTTCACTTGGGGTTTTTTAATATTATATCGACGGCATTAGAATTTATAGACTTTTGTTGGTATGAACTTTCGTATCTGGCTGTTGTTCTCCAGTCGACGACGGACATCCGATGGAGGCGCTGTTGGCCAAGCCACTGGAGGCAATACGTCTTCCTCGGCATCTATCTGACCACTAATTCCTCATTGTCCGGAACGTTAAGAGCGGCAATGTATCTCTTATATCACGCCCACTCATCTCAATTCACTGTTCTGCTCCCGTCTCACCTACTTAACGCTTCCGTCACCGGCATTTCCTCTTCCGCGTGTACTGACCACGTTACAAAACAGACTTTAACACGTTCACTTCCATGGATTCGTCTCTCTTGAGTTCTAGCCGGGTGCGGACTTTTCCTTACTGCCTTTTGCCGGGGTAGGGTAATTTTTGTACCGCCGCACCGTCTTGCTGAGGTTTTACGTGGTTTTGCTCAATAATTCCAGATAAATATTAAGGTTAAGGCTCACAAACTAGCGAATTATATCTTAATTTCTTATTCTCAGGAAACATTTTAAAAATGTAGAAAATAACGGGAAAATGATAAATGGAAAATAGAAATACTGCTATGACTTAATACATTATTGTCTGCGCGATGGCCCAACACTTATAAGAGTTATAAGTATATGTAAACATAATATGATCAGTTTCTTCTGTTTCGTGACACAATACAGACTGTATTGTTGGCAATCAAGAGCCAGAGCGGCCATGACCCTACAGACGGTCTTCGCTTGCAGGGCACCTCTAACAATTGAAAAATGGGTTTGTTTTTGTACACATTATTGAGCCATCTGATTTTCCATACCCAAGAAAACATGAACTCATCCTCAATTATTTGTTCCTCCGCTGGGCTTATATTATTTCGAAATTTCCATTCGCATGTGTTTGTCTATGGTGACAAATTACAGCGGAGAAGTTGAAATTATCAAAAGCAGTCTACGGGACAACTCTCAAACAAGATCGTTCGACAAACCTCACGCTTTCTCAGCGTGATAGTGATATCCTTTGGGCATTTGGTGAACTCATAATTTCCTTTACGTTAAATAAATCATTTTAAGTTTCTTTGCATTAATAATGATCAGTAAATTACTATACCTATAGAAAATGGAAACGCTATGTACACGATTCAATTTTTCTGTTTAAATTGAAGTAAATTAAGTGGCTCCTAAACAAATTACTCTATATACCCAGCATTGATTTCGGTCCTCCGTGCAGGTGTTTGTTTAGAAGATAGTGTCACGTTAATACGCTATATTTTATTCATATATCAGTATTGATTAGATTTATATAGTGCACGTTTTGGAGTGCATCCTGTGGGACAACTTGTACACGAAATATCACTGAACGCAAAGTGTTAATAGTGTAGTGCAGTCGTGTGTTTCGTGTAATTTAATTCTGTTGTGTGCAGAGGTCCTGCGGTTGGATTCACGGTGCTCAGTAATCTCCCTTTTAAAATTGGGTTTTAAAAAGGTTGTGTACTTTAAATTTACGAAAATTAATTAAGGGTTACTTCTCATTGTGCCCTCGCCGTTTGCATATCAACATACATGTGTCTGAATTTACATACAGCCCTTTGGGGTTGATGAACGACACAATATGGAAGTGTAGCAAATAAGATGCGCTATATTAATTTGAAAAATTTATTGCTCTGAACATATTTTGGGTAAACTTGGAATAAACGATCTAACTTCTGTAAAGAAAAATATTTTATTAAAATCACTTACATATGAAGTTGCCATAAAAAAATGTGCTAATAGAAGCTGAGGAGATAATAGTTAAAAAATCGAACACTGTTTTAAATTAAGATTAGATTCAAATCTTCGTGGTTTCCGGGCTTGTATGCCGTGGTCCATTGGTATTTCTACCTGACGTTTCGTCTACAACTGCGGTAGACTTTATCAAAGGCGATGTGGTAGCGGGCGAAGTGTCCTTCTAGGCTGCTCACAGGAGTGTGTCGACAAGTGTGGTACTTCCGTCTTTTATGGTCAGCGTGCTCGTGTTCTCTACTCGGTCGTAGTATGGTCTTCTGTGGTCGTTCCATTTAGTGGATTGGTATTGCACAGTGTTGGTGTCCAGGTTTTACTTAGATTTAAACCTTCATCTTTCCGGATCTTTTTCTTCTTAGTTACACGGTTTCGTAGAGGCGTTTGACAATTTTCCCGGTATTTTTTTAGGTCTTAAACCAACTCTGACACCAAAAATGGAATCATTTTCATTATATAAAAATGAAAGGTAATTGGCAATATAACTGTTATAAGCTTTTGAAACGAGATACTCCGGGTTTTCAATTTTACTCGGATATTCGAGTACCCGTCGCAATATTCTGTAGTTATTAATATCCAAGTGCAGCTATAAGAATCATTAATTCTGTGTTATAATCCTGTTCCGTGCGGTCCTCGTCAACAGTGTCGAGTGAAGAAGACGACGAGGGGTTGGGAGGGAGGATACATTGAGAACACTGGCTGAAGACTATAAGGTATCGGTGTGTTTGGAGTCCACAATCCCTGCGACGGCTTTGTGGCTTCACTGCGGTCGTCAGATAACACCTGACCACCACTATGCCTCGATCCCTTGGCCTTTCTCATTGTCTTCTCTTATATACACTACTTAAGCCCTACGCTACCAGCTGCCGCGCTGACCACTGGACACACACATTCCCTCGTTTTCTCTCTCTCAACCCAATTTCTGTGTTTCACTTGCTCTTACTCCTGTCGCTTGCACTCAACGCATCCATTAAACAACAACAAGGCACGAGGGGTTTTGATAATTAGCCGCTTTACTACTGTGTTATGAATAACCGAATTTAACGTATTCGAAAATTAAAGTATGTGCGCGCTTAACATCACATCGATAACATGGGAGGTATGACCCTGAAAGAAATTTTCGGAGACAGTATCTCGACAGTAAATAAACAACGAGACCCTTGGAAATCAAATATTTGTTTACCTTAAGATTAACAAGTTGAGACGGCTTGTCATGAAGGCTCAAAGACTGTTCAGAACCTGGTTTAAATTTCGCGAATGCACAATGGACCTCAATTTCATCTATCTACTCAACGTCGCTGTGTTTCGGATCATCTTTAGTCGCTACTTTAAAATTAGATGCGGAAATAAGATGTCGAGCATGTATATGATTTTTTATAAATATGGTGAATGATAGACTCTCAAGGATTTTGATTTTGGGACAGTAAGGAATCTGAACAAAACCGTGGATAGAGTGGATAGATGTGAACTGTACGCGGACGGCAAATTACATCAACATTGACACTTTGTTCATCTTATAGGAGACATACATTATTAGATTGAACTGCGTTTATTGATGTGGTGTCTGTGCGCATATTCTACCTTGAAATTAGAGATGAACGTCTTTGAAAAAATTAATTAAAAGATCAAATAAATATGTTAGATTTGTATCGTTTAAGTTAAAGAATATGGCGTCTTCTAAAATTTGAATTTAATATCTAGATTTTTTTAAAACTACTTACATGAAGATTGCTTTATACTGATTTTATGACGATAACGAAGCATGCGTTGTTTTACGATCATGATGGCGTTGGTCTCTTTGTGCTAGTTTCGACGCCTGTTTCCACCCATCGGTCGGTGTTGGAGAGAAACGATAAATAGTGGCACAGGCTGTGAAGTCTAAAGCTTCATGGTTTACATTATGACCACTTACTGTGTTGTAGCAAACCGATGCGTAAAGCGAACTCTCTGCCTACGTCCTGCGTGTATCTATGGAATGCAAGCGTCTCATTAACTCAAGAACAAAACTTGAGTATTTTAATCGGGGCACTCATTTAAGTTATATGAAATTAACTGTATGAAAATGCTATTATGATATATTGGCCATAGCACGTCACTGATCATTTTGTTCAGCAGTTTAAAAAAACTTATCAAAAGCTAATAGATGAAAAACAACCCAATAGAAAAAAAGGGTGTATCGTTGATTCGGTACAAAAGGCACTCTGATGATTTCCACTTTAACTGTTTGTAACGTCTCATTTTTTAAAGATATCGATATAGAACAAATCGCACGATTTAAAGCATTCTTGAACCAAGGGCGTGGATATTTTTTTTCTGAGTTGTATTAATACGAATAAAAAATATAGCTTACGCTAAAAACAAATGATCTTTTTTAGTAACCTTATTTAGAAAAGCTTTGTCTTGTGTAGGTTTATAGAGCAAAAAAAAAAAATGGTCCTTTGGAACATTTTTTCTCATACGGGACACGGGGCTCTAATGCAGGACTAACCCGGTTGATCACCCTAATTATTATAGTCCTAGGGGATATTACCCCCTGCACTCCCCATATCTGCACCCTTGACATGAACATGTGTATTTTCAATATGAAATTGTATACTGAACATAAATAAAGCTGTCGAAAAGACGTTACGTTTTAAACCATTGATTTCCAAGACGACTAACTAGGGCGCAAGTTTTTGGACTCAAAAAGACAGTGAAGAACATTAAAAAATATTGCGACAAATGTACTTTGTGAAAAAAATCTACTCTTCAATGTTTGTCTTATGATATTTTTTCGTCCCAGTAACGGTTTAGAAGATAAACTATGAGGAAAACTTGAATTGAGTCCGCTCCAGTATAATTTATTTCTTCTATGAACTGTAGTAGCCTGTAAACTGCTGACTTTAGTCTCTTTAAGACATTTGAACGTAACGAAATTTTGGAGATCTACTCACCAACGCACTATTGGTTAAGGAGCTGGCTACGTCTTCAAAGCAGTTAAAAATTCAAACTATTTCAATTGAACATTGAGTCTTTAAAAAGTTTTAATAAAACATTCGTATATCCATATTTACTGGTTGAACACTTCTGTAAGAATTATTCGTTTATTTGTTTGTTATGATCCGTTTGTTATATATACGTGTACGAATGTGTATTTAGATTACATTGTTGCGTGTGTAGGTGTATGTTCAGGTACATTGTTAATGTTGCCGGTTGGTTTAGCGGTCAGGTGCTTTTTGTGCCGTAGGTACTTATTATGTGTTATGTCCGCAGGTAAGTGAGGTTAGGTCTGCATAGTTATGTGAGATAAGTCTGTTCTTTGTTGTTTCGAATTGTTCAGTTAGATTTGTGTTAAATTTCATTTATGAATTGTGTACAGTTACTTTGTATTTGCTATTTTGTATCTCCCGCTCCACCAATATCAGATTTTGTTCTTTTTCATATTTTTTTACGGTTGGTATAGGGTAAAATCTATTCATGTAATTGAAAGTGTAACGAAATGTGTCGCGATATACGTATACCGTATACTATGAAAACCGACTGTGTATAACATTAAACTATGGTGGCTGCTAGGTAGAGGGGCTGCCTCGTACACAAGAGGTCGTTGGTTCAAATCCGTTCGTCAATATTTTTTTTCTGATGTAAAATGTGGAATTTATGAGATAGTTCTGGAACATAAATAGTAAGTTTCAAAATTTACAAAAAAAAAAAAAAAAAAATAGGAACCGTTGTGAAACGCTTGGCAGATGTGAAACATATATTTAAGCGAATGTCTACTAACTAAATTTCACTGTGAAACAAAATTTTGACTCGTGAATTAACGAAATTCTAGTAACTAAATATAGCCTTGTAACTATATTTCACATTGTAACTAATACAAAATGTGGAAGTAGAAGGGACATAAGAGAGCGCGATCCCGTTTCCGCCACGGCATCGTTTTGCTACCAGATGCAGCAATAGATATTTAACATTAAAAAACATTAGTTAATAATATCATGCGTTTAACGTCCGTTTATCGACTTTATATCATAACAGACGCCATTCGCATCATTACTATTTTCCATTTACCACACTTCCCATTATTTGCTACAGTTTTAAACTTCCACTTAATTAATAGCAATGGGCGAATGAAGGAATTTTAGGACATTAGGATAAGGTAGACAAATTTTGAGTATTGGAGTTTGACAGGTAATCGGCAATGGCCTTAGAATAAGGAACCATCTCGATATTTGTCGGGAATTATCGAGGGAAACCATGTAAAACCTCAACAAGATGGCCGGTACAGAGATTACTGTTTCTCGGCGAGAGGCAGCAGGAAAAAGTCCCAGCTACATCTGCCCTCGCCGGGATTCGTACCCGGTACCTCCCGAATACGAGTCTAGTGCTTTCACCACTATGTCACCCTGCTCGGTTAATTAGTTAATAAAAAGTTAATCGGTTACTTAATCCTAAAAACGTTTTCAACAAAATTTCGACTCAATTGGTTAACAGGAAATGGTAAAAAATCGGTCGCAAGATTTGAAACAAACAAATGAATAAATAAACGAATATATGAAACGTGAAGTTAAATAATAGCGTATAAAAATGTAGAAAATAACAGGAGAATGGTAAATGGAGGATAGTAACGGTCCGAGTGCAGTTTGTTATGACATAATGTCGACAAAAGAACGTTAAACGCTTTATTATTATTTCTGCATTTGAAATGAATGTTTCCCATATTTTAGTGAAACTTTGCGCTTATTTTACAAGCGTAAAATTTTACTTAAAAATGGAAAAGATTTATTTAACGTGAATACTGCTAGAACTTCTTGTCTTAAATAAAAGAAATATCTTAGAATTTATGATATCCGAAATATTACTTGCATATGTGGTTTAAGCCAAAATATCGCACGTATAATTTGTGTTAAGAGTTTAGACATTCCTAAAATATACAAAGTCGGGTTGCATTCTGCAATCAACAGAGCTGTTGTCTTGCATGAATCATTCTCTGTACTACAAGATGCCACAAAATGAAGTGAACGAATCAATTTAAAGAATTTGCCAAATTGCTTTGTATAGTACATTATTTCCACACGCAAACTCCGCGGAGTGGCGTAGTAGTGAGAGCACTAGACTCGCATTCGAAAGGTACCGGGTTCGAATCCCGGCGGGACAGATGTGGCCGTGACTTTTTCCTACTGCCTCTCGCCGAGCAACGATTATGCCTGTACCGGCCATCTTGTTGAGGTTTTCCATGGTTACATAAAGTCGAGGAACGGACGTTAAACGCATTATTATTATTATTATTTCCATACGTAAGTCAGTGTTACAGTTAAAAAGTTTGTTCCCGTCTGGTGCCAACATTTAAATGAGAACAATTGAACAAAGAAAAGTGTTTTAAAATCGGTTCAGCCGAGAAATTGGTAGTGTCTATTGATTTTTAATGTATTTGACAATTGGCGTTGGTCATATGGAGAGACCTAGAGGTCAGACCAATATTTCTCGACGTTTCATAGCCTCTTGAACATGTTTGCACCATTTTTGATAATGTGTGTGTGTCTTAGTACGATATCTTTCGACAAAAATCGATTTAAACGAAATTTGGCTCACCTGTTAGAATTCACCAGCGCACGAAACCTATATAAAACGGGCCTAATCGGGCCATTGTAAGGGTAGTTTTAGAGGATGAACATGTTTTTGGAGTAATAATAATTTTAATTCACCAGTTTTATTTTTTCCTGTCCATGGTGTTATTTTCAATATTTGTCACATCCTGTAAAGTATTTGCGGCACTGTAAGAGCGTACAAGACTTCCCATTTGTCGTGACAATTTTCCTTAATTTACGTGCGCCGCTATTGTACAGACCACAGCTTGGCTCTAATCCTGCTTAAAGGTGTTCCTAAGCCGATTCTAGCAGACCTTCGCCTGGTGCGCACAGTCTAACTAAAAATGCACACCCGACTGGTGTGGAATTGCTTTTCCATCTTAACGTCTTAATTCTTGTAAAAAGTTAGAGCGAACTAGTAATCTATCTATAATTGAAACACTTAGTGCAGGGTTCTGTGTGAACTCTCTTCTTTTTAGTTTGGTTCTATTCAGTCATTCTTTTTTTTTTTTAATTAAGTGAAGCTCCGGTTTGTCCATTCACAGCTTAGTTCATAATATAAAATTCACTACAGGTGAAATCAAATCTTGCAAGTACCCACTTCACGGTTTCTGTTTGACCTAAAATTTTGCATGCGTATGTAGTTCTGATCACAGTACAATATTATAATAACTAATTGACTGTTCCGGCTTTCGTCCGGATGCAAATCGCTCTTTTAATAAAGCACACTAAAAACTTAATTTTTAAAAGCAAGCTTTTATTTAAATGTTCTAAAAGAAGAAAATAAATCAAACCCATCGATTCGTTACATAATACAATTTATATGATACTAGCGGTCCCGCCCGGTTTCACCCGGGTGCAAAACAACGAATGGGGAAGGAAGGGACATGAGTACACACATTCATCTTAGTTTACCGAGATGAATGTTGTGTCCAAATTTTATGATGATCGGAGTTACCGTTCAAAAGTTTTTGTCGATAAAGAGCAGTATTTAAACTTTTTTTAACTAATCATTTTTTTTAAATTAATTAAATAAAATTAAAATAAATTAAAATGTAAGCCTTAGAAGAAAGCAATGTAAAAAATAAAAAAAAAATAAAAATATATTCACTCAACGTGGGGCTCGAACCCACGACCCTGATATTGACAGTCGTATGCGCTACCGATTGATCTACCTGAGGTCGTGCTCTTTCATCACTAATATGAGTATATCTAGTTAGTGCATTTCACATGAATAGAAGCTTATTTTTGAGATACTTTTTGCAACATTTTTCATTAAAGCTCCGTTCCTAATGGTCGTAGCGTAATATTATATAGCCTATAGTCTTCCTCGGTAAATGGACTATCCAACAAAAAAAAATTTATTCAATTTGAACCAGTAGTTCCTGAGATTAGCGCGTTCAAACAAACAAACAAACAAACTCTTCAGCTTTATATATTAGTATAGATAAAAGCTTGTCGCGAGATTTTTCTGTTTAAATAACAAT
Source organism: Xanthostigma xanthostigma (assembly GCA_963575645.1). NCBI lineage: Eukaryota > Metazoa > Arthropoda > Insecta > Raphidioptera > Raphidiidae > Xanthostigma > Xanthostigma xanthostigma. Next base: position 25,347,363 of record OY754468.1, read on the forward strand.
ATGTAACTTGAATTGACACACGTAATTCTAAGAAAAAATGTATGTATTTCATAAAATAAATTTACATAGGAAAATCGCGCGACAAGCTTTTACATCATATAAATAAATTATGTAATAAATGGTTTTATTTAATTTGAAATTTATAATTCTCTTCTTTTTGACGCATTTAAATAAAAGCTTGTTTTTAAAAATGTTTTTTTACTAATAATTGTATTTTATGTAAGTTTGGATACCAATAAATAGATAGTGTCATCAAAAGTGGTTTAGCAGTTAGACAAACAAATATTCTTGAAACACTTTTCCCCGTCGAAACACTTGTAGCAACAATATGAGTTTGATATTTTAGTTTGAGATTTTTTTAGTCGATTTAACAATAAATCTACAATATTTTTGGGAATTTTTAACTGGATATCTGGTAACAATGAGTCTACCACTTGCAAGCTGTCTATCAACAGTAATGTTTGTGTAGAGAAAAAAGCCTACATCACGATTGTTACGTATTTTATTTGTGTGGAGAATTGGACCTATTGTCCGCCGTTCCACCATTCTGTAATGAATCAGAGAACAAAATCTTTAACGCGGGGGTGATGCGCGGGTAGCGGGCGGATAGCGAGCGATAGAATATAACCGGTGGTCGCAGATTCAATAAATATAAATTAAATCCATCTCTTTATATTCTTGACATGAATAGCCGTAGATCAATTTGGGCTTTGACCGTAGCCCGGATGCGTAAAGGAAATGGTGAAATGCTCTCACTCTCCTATTCGTTCCATCTCTTTCTGAACAATGTGTTGCCTAGCCCACGGCTTGTTGCTACAATCGGGGTTTTACTTGCTTCTCCTGCTTCATTCCTTATACAGGATGAATATTTAAATTAAAATGCGAAATTTTTATTGGAAGACTGAATCGAACTGATGATTTTGCAACGTATTTTCACGAGCAATATCATTTCAAATTGATTAACATAACAAAGCAAGTGGGCTCCTGTGTACCATTTTAATTGGACCGTTTAGCATTTGAGTCGATTTATTTGTTTGTCCAGTTGTTGATTGATCAATATTTTTATGAAAGTAATTTCATGGTAAGGGTTCCGTTTTTTTTACTCTAAAAATAGATGGCTGCTTAGAATAGATAGATTTGTGCATATTTAATTAACATGTGGGTAATATTTCCCTTAAAGCTAGTAACTTGAATAACCAAGAAATTTAATGTAAATTTCAGAGCCTGATCTTTCAGTAAATAACTCTGTTATTCTAAAGTCAGTTAGGTATTTACATTGTATACAAATCTCTTCAAATAGGTGTATTGAAATTTATAATAGCTCATATTTTATGTAATTTCCGAGAATTTCGGAAATACATATCGATTATTCAAATACACAAATGTATATTTTGGTACGATATATTAATGCTGTGTAAATAATATTGTATACAATCTCCCCAGTTATGTAATATCACAAAACATTATCGTCAGAACATATTGGATATTATGTTGCGTTTCATTGGTAGGTGCTACCGGGTGATCAGTAATCTCAGGCATTATCTTGTGTGTTTTAAAAGTTACATTTCAATTCGTCATCAGTTACTTATTAAGTTATTAGTTTTTTTGCCTATTACATCTTGTATACAAAGTGCATACACTACTGATTTCGGTCGAATGGCGAGACTTAGGGATCGGAATAAGAAGGTTGACGGTTTACATAATTCTTAACAAAATTATGTATACATATAGGAGATTATCATAGCACGAACCCTATTTAAAATATTTAAAATGTGAGTTATCGAACCGTTTTAAGAAATGTATTTAGGGGTTCTCGAGGAAGTGAGGAATTATACTTTCTATATTCTGCCCTTCTTGGTCATCGTGTTCGAATCTGAGAGAACCGGGACTCACCGTTTTTTTTATTAAAATGTTGAATTGAATAAAAAATCAATTGAAAAACTCTGAAACTATGTAAACTATTAAATATTTCTGATGTACCTGTATACAAAATTCATGAAGTGTATTGGTACGAAGCCTGCAATTCATTTATTGACAATAACATAATCTGAAAATACTAGAAAAGTATATTAAAATGCGAAATTATTAATATTAATCATCATTATTCAAAATTAATATCATAGGGAAACTAATAATGCAATTTGCAAAAATTTGTTTGATAATTTAATAATAGTTTTGATAATGTTGTTATTTTTACTAAATGTAAGTTTTGTTAACTTTTGGAATCAGTTTTCTTAATCTATATCTATACTAATATATAAAACTGAAGAGTTTGTTTGTTTGGTTGAACGCACTAATCTCAGGAACTACTGGTTCGAATCGAAATTTTTTTGTGTTGGATAGTCCATTTATCGAGGAAGGCTATCTACATATAGTTTTATATAAAACGTGTATTATATTTGAATGCTTTCCACAAATACCTATTTCGGCTTAAAATTGAAAGTGCTCTTTTTCCGCAAGTAAGTTTTCTTACAGAGAGATCCCAAATTAATTTAGAAATTAGACGAAGCTTAGGAAACTATATAAATCAGCACAAGCTATGGATATATCTAAGAGTTGGGAATTAGATACGATATATAATGTCAGAGAAGGAATTAAGAATGTCGTTCTTAGAGAACATGTTCGCAGGGAGAGCAGACTGTAAAGAATAAGATTTTTTTTAATTCTGAGAATACGTTACACGTGTTTACTATTTTGGGACAAGTATGATACCTAGAGTCGGGGAAACGTTTTTTATTTGTTTCCACCACAATAAATTTTGCAAATATTTCCTAAATTGTGTTTGGGACCACATATATTTTATAAATTATTTTTGAAAAAAAAAAACCGTTTCATTAAAGTAGGGGCCAAAACCAAAATACCGCACCATAATTACTTAGCTAATCGAAAATAAGGTACAAAAAAAAAACCGTAACTGAAACCGAATTTAGGTTCTCTTAAAAATCGAACCAAAATGAATATGCATTTCTGTCCCACCATAAAAAGAAACCAGTCCACATAAATAATATTACAGAATTAAATAATAAAATAACTTTTTGTTAATTTTTAAGCTCCAGAAGAAAGCTCAATTAGGGTTGAAATGTTAGCCATTACAGAATTTTTCAAACAATTATTGTTATTCTTTTGTTTAATTGTATTCTAAAGTAAATTTTGTTTCTTATTTCAGTGGATAGTTTGTTGTATGTCCGCAACTTGTTAACAATAAAAATGCTACAATAAAATAAAAACAGTATACAACACTGCAGCTATGCAGAGGTTTCTAACCTATCAACTTTGTTTGTGAAGCAAATGGGTTTCTGAAAATGGAACTGAACATTGCATGTGAACTAAACTGGAATTAATAGTCTCATTTCCAATTTAATAATTCGTATTGTTATTCATACACAAATTCCTATTTCTCCGCAATGATAAGGATTTGTATGATTCACATAACATATAAATAAATAAACAAATTAATAAAACGAAGAAATGCAATCGTCCTGACAGTTGTCATTTGTTTTTTTATTTATAGTAAAAGGAAATCTCGTTATTCTTTGTCAGTTAGGTTGCACATTTAGGCGTTCATTGTGATATTTTCTTATCGAACAAATGCCATCATTGGTTAAGGTGTTAAGTGGATGGTTAAAATATATATTTTGATAAATATGGTGGAAGAACGTGTCTATATGGTGGAAATACGGGCTGATTTCGAGAAAGTGTAATAAACAACATTTGTATTGTTTGCAAAAGTTTAATCTGAAGACTTCGTTTTTTTTTCTTTTTTAGTGGCCCAGTTCAGCTTCGCCCGAATTTGTAGATTGCATCGTTTTTTCATCGACTTACGTTGCAAAGTTGATCTTCACGAAAAGCACTTTTATTTTAACGCGATAATATATAGCCTATGTCCATCCTGAAGTTTCATTCTAAATAGTGGTGAAAGAGTTTTTCAAATCGGTGCAGTGTTTCCAGAGATTACCGTCTACATACACACCAACTCACTAAATTCGCACTCTCTCTTTATAATATTAGTATCTAGATAAGTCTGTTATTACTCAAAATATTGCAAACTATATCTTTGAGATGACTATTTTTAGCCAATTAAAAATTAAAATTTACGTAATACCATTCCAACTCATAAGTTCTAGTTCTAGTTTAGATCAAAATTCACTTTTCAAAATTTTACATTTTTTCGTTTTGAGGTCCCCCGAATCCAAAAAACATATTATTGGAAAAACTGTGTGCGTCTGTTTGGCGTTAGTCTGTTAATTTGTTTGTCTGTGAACACGATGCAGGTCAACCAGATGAACGGATTGAAACCAAATTTTGGGAGAATGTTTGGTACGCAAATATGAAGAGCTCTATTGTGTTTAAGGGAAATCGGCGCATGCGCAGAAGAGATATACGTTTTACCGTTGTTTTTTATATAACAATGGTATACTTTTCATAACGGTTTATAATTCTATTTATTTTTTTTCAAGAAAGTTTTGTTAAAAATGTTTTTTTCTGAACTTTATAGTTTCGGAAATATTTTGAATATAAAAAAATCAGCTGTTTTTTTTTTGTTTTTTGTAGACGTGTCAGTAAGAAATTAGCTAAGCATGCTTTGATTAATTTTTACACGACGTGGAACAAGTAAATAACCATGCCATACCGAATAACAAATATCATATTTTAAACTAGGTATTACCCGCGTCACGATATAAGACATTTTATTTTCTTTATTATACTATATCAAATGTCAATATTTTTGGAGTTGCAATGGTTTCGTCGCCTAATTGGCTGAACTTTTTTTCCGACCCTAATTCTGTTTCTAGTCTGAAGCATTTCGGGGAATCCAGTTGCATTCTTGATAATAAACAAGTTTTTGTAGCAACATAACTAACGAGCTAACTTATTTTCGCAAATTGCATAACTTAAAAATTTAGTAAAAAAAAATGACTTGGCCACAGGAAAAATAACGCGAATCCCAACTAAGCGGTTGAAACAGGATTACTGTATTCTAATGTTTCAATGAATGCAAGTTTTAATGTATGAAACAAAACATATGCGATCAATCATAGTAAATTCAGCCTGTAATGTAATCAAAATAACTACTAGCTTAAATTCTATCGCTCTATTATTAACTGTTTCAAACATGATACCGTTTACCCCCATGGTGATATTTCCTCAATGGTGTGCTACAGATGATGCAACTTTATACCTTATCTTAAATTTGATAACCTCCTTTATCTGTATGTACACTTTAAAAGGGACAGTGGCAGCTCGCAGTTTAGAAGTTTGTTAACCAAAATTGCAATTATTGTAAATTACAAAAATGAAAATTTAATAACGTTCAAATTTGCCTGCTTTTTGAGTACCTATTTGAAAGAAAACGGAATTAAATATAAGTAAATATGAGTTTTAGAAAAAAAATCCAAACAAGTTAGTGAATAATAAATAAAAAATCGCAGGATTGTGGACAAATATTAGATTTATTAATTGTACGACGTTTCGTCTATAAATTTTAAATAATTTTCAATTTGTACTTGAAAAAGTCTAAATTTATAAACGAAACGTCGTACAATTAATAAATCTAATATTTGTCCACAATTCTGCGATTTTTTATTTATTATTATCTCGATGGACACGATATCTAATACACCTACAAGTTAGTGAATGATTAAAATGTTGCTGGTAAGTGAGAAATGTACAGGCATAGTATCACAGACAGAACAGCTGTTCCTGCCTCTTTCTTAACTCGTTTACACTTAGGGGAAAGAGGGGTAATGACGATCAGTGGGTAATGATGATCACCGTTGTTTTCCACTAGTATATGATTTTACATCTGTTCCGAGAGTATTTTCATCTAGCGTTGCGTCTTATAAGTTGCTTGACGCTGTTAATTGATGAATTTAATGCGTTTGTATTTTTCCCAAACAAAACTGTGTTCTATTTATTTGATATAATTAATTACATTGATTACATCACAAGGAAGTATTTTGAACGTACGTTTTTCGTTTTTACTTTTGTTTTATGTGAGGACACTATGTTTAGGCTACGGATGGTAATTTTAAAAATTATATTTGACTCCATCTAAAATATGCCAACTTACATTTTACTACTTAAGTGATCGCTATTTTCTACTTTCCCTTATTGTCTTTCCCTATTAATAACTCACCTGGCATGTCAGCATTCCAAGAAATGTATTGTTTTTTTTTTAATGTTATGACGCGAACATAAAAAATGTTCACCACCTCTATCGTGGATCAATATGCATATTTGATCGATCAGTGAAGTTGGTACGGTGTTGACACTGAATTGATTTTCCCCTAACCCTAAAATGAAAATCCTCGAAAAAACATAGTTTTCAAAATATTTTCCCTTAAATTTTTAAAATTGAATGTTTGTTATAAATCATAATAAATTATTTTTAAAATGTGTGTTATTTATTAAAAATTAAATTCTTAAACTTACAGGGTCAGTATTTAGATCAGCTGACGTAGAAGTGCTTGTGCATTATTTTTAAATTTGTATTTTTTAATATTTTAATTAGGGCCATGTAAAAATATTTTACCTAAAAGATATATATCCTAAAAATTAGAAAAAAATCCCCTAAGTTTAGAGAAAAATACCCTAAGGTGGAAACACTGAGTTGGTACGAGAATCAAGAATTCAGAAAACCTTAAAAAGTATATAACATAGATCTGTATAGAGAAAATATTCTCTTATGTTTCGTCAGTGGAATTGGTACTAGACTCAAATACTTTTGGTAGTTGATAACCTTTTAAATGATGACGGCGTAACATTATTATAGAGAAAATATGTCTTTTTGGTGTGAAATATCTATTGGCGCGCCCTGGCAGTAAAACCATGCCGTGACGGCAAACGGCCTCACGATCTCTTATGCCGTCATGCCCCCCCTCCTTAATCCACCACTCTCTTCGTTGCTTATTTATTTATTTTACTCCTTGTTTCTTTATCGGTTTTTACTATTTATAATTTCTACTATCAACTTTGTTGTTTCATATCTGCCAGGCGTCCCACGACGGAATCCACTTTTGTTTCATCGGAAGTTGTAAAATTTGAACCTGACATCGATTCCATTTTGATTATTTGAACTTCAGATACACTTGGTAGGCGTGACCTTTTAAAATATGACATCGGTATGAAATAAATTGTTTCCTTTTGTTCCGTCACTGGCATTGTACTATATAGACAAAGTTTCGCCGTACAATAATATTCAGCAGGAGAGAGTATAGCTAGTAGCTAGCGAGGTATAATGGCATTAACATTGTTAAAGCAGCCCAAATTTGCATATTCCACTCATAACTGGATCAATTACTGCTAACTACTATGTACATATACTTTATATACAAGCTATTCATAAAGTTACTTTCCACAAAACTTTTTAGCATAGAACAAAATAATGTTTTAAAAACGTTTTTGTGTCAACTTATTTTGTCAAAAGATTTAAACAGCAGGCAGACTTTTAATTAGAGATGGAGAAACCACTTAATTTTTAGAAACAGGCAAGTACTCCTATGGATAACCGGATTTTTTATTTTTTAACGACTTATGGATAATACGTTATATGTATGTATTTTTTTAATATTTTTAATATTTATTTAGACAACCATAATACGGGGAAAAATTGATAATCATTTAAAAATGTAATATTATCATAAGAAAAAAAAAATTAAATTTCACATGCAAAAATAGACAGTTTAAACAGTCGGGCTTATGTGACGTCATGATATATGATATATGATGCATGTCAACCTTAATGTCAAATTGTCAATTCTTATCTTAGATTAACGTCCGAATAGAACTTTTCAAATAAATAAAATTATCGACCAAGTTTTTCAGACTGTATATTGACAAAAAAATATAAAATTATAATTCAATAGATGACGTTTCAGTCCGGATTTGGAAAAAAATATAAAAATGAATTAATAGCTACTTATTTTCTAATAGAATTAAGATTGAATTATTTTTGAAATATTAATATTATGCATTCTGAAAAAATTGGTCGATAATTTTATTTATTCAAATTGCCAATGTTCTAAATGAAATTTATTTGTTGTTTTCTCTAGATACGGACATAATCTTACTGTGAGACGACACAGTTGTCATGGAAACTGTTGTTGATATATACTCACACGTCACGCTGCCTTTTGAAAATTCGAAAATAGCGCGTATTTTCTACATTTCTTTTTTATTATTTTTTTCAGTGACTATATTAATAAAATAACCAGTACGATACGATCAGGAACTAAAATATATTTCGAAATAAAAATTTAAACCAATTTGGAGTCTCATGCATATGACCTATTATTATTGATAATACCCGATAATAACTGATAATATTTAGCCATAACTTTTTACTGACATCTAACTAATGATTTACTTATAATAATAAAAACTTTTCATTAGGATATGCAGTGATGCTAAATATCTATAAGTAAATTGACATTAATTAATTTATTTTTTTATTAATGTGCTGGGGAAAATTAATGAATACGTAAGTAAATACTCGAGAACCGGGTAAATAATGTGCAACTATTTTATATTAGTTTTATACCGATTCCAAACTTTCAATATTGAGTATCCATGTACTCGCTTCTACTCGGGTACTCATCGTTATTCGTCCACTCATAATAATAATGACGTGTTTGACTCCCATTATATTTTAACATGTCACTCGCTCAATAATTGTCTTCTATTATTTTCGTCGTTATTATAATTTCTTTACTGGCAGATTTTGAATTTGTAGGATTTGAAACGAAAAACGTGGTAGGGCGCATGAGACAGTTATATAAGAAGTGTAGAGAGTAGCTATCAATGAAAAATTCTATTTATGAGATAAAACAAATAATGAGCCCCACGTTTTTCGTTTCAAATCCAACAAGTTAAAATTCCGTCTGTATAGAAATTATTTTACACTCTTTTAGTTCGCTTTGAAAAAGTGGTAGGTATATTAAAAAGAAAAATTTCTTCTGTTATTCCTTAGAAAGGATCCTTCTAACGAAATTGTTCGATCGAATTCTCGGTTTGATTCGTCTTATATTTAAAAAATCAGATAAATATTTTTCGATTCTATTCGGCCCTAAATATTCAAGTACAATGCTGTACAAAGTGTTATAATATCTGCATATATTATAATTTGTAACTAACTCCACGTATGTATGTTAAGTACTTGGGTGGAATTGGTAGGGGCAGGGACTCGGTGCCTTAGTATGTGCAACGGTATCAGTGTCCGTAGGCAAACCACGACTGTTGTTAAACGTTCCCCCGGGTGTAATGGCATAATCCGACCCAAGAGGCCGCGACACTATTTCCTCTCCGTGTACCGCTGCTCTGCTCTGCCTTCCTACATACATGCTTTAAATACGCACGATGTTGAATCTTTCATAACTATAGAAAGATGCGAGCTGCGAGAGCCATACTGACAGTGGTTTCAGAAATATCTGAATTTTTATCTTTTTTTTTTATTTGATGACAAAAATATTTTTTGATTAGATCAATTGTACAAACTAAAATATTATATACTAGCCGTTACCCGCGTACGCGATTGAGATGAGACACGGATTCATTCCTATTATTTGGCGTAGCTACTCCTTTCTCGACGTAGAACCCCCCTAAGAAATTAAAAAATGATGACGTTCACGTGATCAAGGTCCTGACTAGCCTTGAAAATGACACCCATGTTGATTTTTAGACTATTTACCTCTTTTCACCCTCTGAAGGGGTTGTTTTTGAAAAAGCATGAAACACGTGTTTATTTATTGGTTGACAGGAGTCTGGAGTAATCCTGGGCATTTTCGAATTGATACATCTCTCTTATATGATTTCTCGATGCAAATTTTGAACCCCTGTTACATTTTAGGGGTTGAATTTTCAAAATTCTGTTCTTAGCGGAAGCCTATAGATAGATAGATAGATAGATAAGAAACTTTATTCTGTTAATACTGTCAGGACAGTGTAGAATGCGTTAGTTACATATATAAAATTAAAATTTATGATTAAAAAATTCCTCAACAGAATAAAAATTTGTCTCTAATAAAATTTATTTTAATTTTTGTTTAAATTTTGTAGCCGGTAGATTTTTGATTTCAGGGGGCAACTTATTGAAAATTTTGAACATAGCATTAACAGGACCTTTGTTCACAGTAGTTAATGACGTGTAGTCTAGTCTAAAGTTTGTTCGTGTTCTTGTGCTGTATGTGTGATTCGTAGTATTTCTAGAGTAAAGATTAAAATTAAATTTGACAAAACTTGCACATTCTAGTATATAAAGGTCATGAAATGTTAAGATCTTAAGTGTTTTAAAAAGGGGGCGGCAGTGTGTTCTCGGAGGAACTTTACAGATTGCTCTGATGCAGCGCTTTTGTACAATAAAAAGTTGAGTAGTATTTACAGAGTTTCCCCAGAAGACAATCCCATATGAAAATATATGTCATAATAACTATCTGTGTGCCAAATTTCAGTCCAATCCGCCCAGTGGTTTGAGGTTGATAGATCTGTCAGTCAGTCAAGGTTTCCTTTTATATATTTAGATTACAATTAGTCGACGTTTCGATGAATACGATGGTCTTTTTCAGAAAACTGAAGTCAAATATGTATATTGATACTGAAGATGTATTGACATTTCTAATTTTATGTAAATTTGCAATTCACTTCAGGGTTTTTTATCTTTTTGTCTGTTCTGTTGATTATAAATTTAAAAAAATCTACCTAGACGTTAAACTAATATTAATAAAAATTTTTATTTATTATTTATTGAAAATTACATTAATTCTATGTATAGGCTTCGATTTTATGTCAGTTCTGTTTACAACTTTATGACTATTTTTGGTTGCCCTATAATAACACAACATACTAGTTTCAAAATAAAGCAAGTCTAGTTTATTTCAACTTACAGTTTAACCCAAAACTGTCACTGTCGGGATTAGAACCCAAATCCTTCAGTTTTACACTGTTGTTTACTGTATTGCAACTGAAAAAACATCCGACGCTAAATTCAAGTATTTGGGATACAACTTTGATTATCGTTTTTTTTTTATAAATAACAAGCGTAAAAAACTAGTGTATCTTCATGCCAAAAAGTACGTTGATCACTTTCAAAATCCATTATATCAACCGTTGATTGTTTCACAGAACGATATTTGAAGAAACACAAATTCAATTCCGTGTTAAATCTGTAGTCTTAAGTTTTTATTGATGAGGTCTGAGATGTAAATAGCAATAGGCGGCTATGTCTATAATGCATGCCGGTCCTTTTCCGGGATCAGTTTTATAGAGCGACGACCATTAAAACAACGGGCCACACGGGCGTCTCCTATAATCACTAGAGTTACCGCAGCTCAGATCAGCTGATCGTCCGACTTGCATACTAAACAATCACATCTGTCACCGGGAACGATGTGTGCCCTAAAGTCCCTTTATTTCTCACAGCGGACTCATTTCGGCTTTATAGATTTCTTTATCTTGGAAGATGCGGAAAAATAACTATATTAGATGAAGGGCTGAAGTATGATAGCCAAGAAAGTTAATAGAAAAATTAAAAAGAGAAAGACCGAGACTGTTTCAGTTGCCAATATTTTTTAAATTGGAATGGTCCTATCGCGCAATTGGCTGGAATTTTTCAACAATATCGAAAATTTATGTCAAAATTATACTTTCAGCAGTTCTTAGATTAGAACTTGGGACACGGTTTTGGTAAGTACCAACAAGAATAACCATTCCGAACCCCTACTAAATAAATATTAAATTGATGTTCGATAAGTCAGAATTTTTCCTCAGGTACTTTAGTACTTTCAACCATATATATTTTTAATAACTTCTATATTGCTAGTGACCGTAAGTGGAAGCGTGGCTCATGAAGTGAGACAGCAAATGACTGTTTTTCTATTTCTTTCTTTTTACTTGATCCGTTGTGCGTAAGAGTCGCGTCTGTAGTGAGGCAATTAGTAAGTGGAATAGAGTAAGCCACCTCACTTTCACAGCTTAGTTCCATGTGCAAACTGACGCGCATCCATTCACGGACATGAGCATAATACTCAGAGTATAATAAGTGAGACAGACGTATAAATGACTGCACCGTAGTGTTTAAGTCTTTCTCCCGATCTTTGCTAGATAGAGGGTATTAAATATATGCTTTCAACATATCCCCACCTCGGTCGCTGCGATCAGTGCAGTCTTTGAAGCTTGGGTGGTCCTGGGCCAATTATAGCGCCCCTCTAAGGAATTCGATTTTACCTATATTTAAGTTAGATTCGTTTTTGATATTTTAAAGTTACAATTTTAATTTACAAGTTATTTTTTGTTTATTCCAATTATAAAAAAAATAAAAAATATTTTTAATCAATTTTTAAGTATTTTCTGCATTATTATAATAAGCAATGTTATTAATTAGTTTAAAACATGAATTTTTTGCGCTGGGCTAGGGAGCCTAGACGCGTCCGAGGCCCTGGACCTAGGCCTCCCTTAAAAAGACGATACTGGCGGCGATCCATTTTCTCTATACTTAATGGATTTGAAATGAAAATCGAACCATTAAACATAATATTTGATGTCACGGCATTTACTTTCGTTTCAACCTCGCACTTGAAAGAAGCTACTGTATTTGAATGAAGGGACTCTATTACAGTTATAAAAAATTCTGCACGGTCATGAATGAAGAACAGGAGGGTTGCGCGAACATCGGTGTTACAAGGTGTGCCTGAAGGGGGTTGGGTCAGGTACGGCTAGGTGCAGGTATAACCCGTTTGTACTGTATAAGTAGAAAGATATATGGGTTATAAGTAGGGTGAATTCCCAGTGCCGTTGTATGGCCACTGAACTGGTGATGTACCTATCGATAGGTTGGAATACAAAGTAGGTAAATTATGCATACCTGTACTACTATAAAGTTTGTAGGAATCGAGTCGTATTGAACGATTGCTGGTTTTTTTCTAGAGCTAAATATGTACTACTTTAATTGCATTAGATTAAAGCTGTATTGAAATAACGAAAACATTTTGACGTGATAACGTCTTATAAATTGATGAATCACCAATCTTATAAATTGATAAAACACCGGCTGCATGCACGAAAAAGTGTAACGTTCCTAAAATCCTAACGTTCGTAACGCGTAACGTTCCGCCTGACCCTGTGCGTGCTTTTTGCTAATTTCTCGCTCAATTTAAATCAGATCGGTATGAAACCAGTCTTAAACGAAAGAGGAGAACATTTTACATAGATTTCGTATAACAGAATTTGCCTAAACAGTTTTTTTATACAAATTTATATAGAAAAATAGCTGTATAAATGCAATGTTGTCTAATGCATGGCGCGACGCGGTCGGTCGTCTTTGTTTGCCGTACATGGAAATTAGAAAATAACGTATGTCTTGTCTTAACATGAAAACGGCTGCATTTCTAATGTTTAATTCAATTTTTTGACATTAGTATTTTGTGAAATGCAACGCCTTCTAAGTTAAGTATTGGAATAACTAATTATTATTAGAACATAAACCTTTGACAGTTGCAAACGTCACTTTTGACATTTCTTATCATTCCGACACCAAGGATAAGCGGATTGAAACCAAATTTTGGGAGGTTTAGGTTATGTATTACGGAATACGTTATCACGTAAAACTATCATCCGTAAACCGACTTTACAGACAACCAATTTTTTTTTAAACAAGCTTTTATTAGTTGTTAATAAAAAGAACTAAAAAGTTAAAAATAATTTTATTCAGATTAGAAATAGTCCGTTTTATACGTACTTATCACAGTCTCGATTTTCAAATAAAAGCGTGTTACACCCTCTTTTTAGTGTATTTGCCATAAGACACTTACACTATTGGCGTCGGTCGGATGGCGGGACCTAGGGGTCGGACCAAAATTTCTCGACGTTTCATAACTTTCTAAGAAGTTTGGCACCATTTTTGGAAAAGTATGTTTATATATGTATATATATATATATATATATATATATATATATATATATATATATATATATATATATATTATAGCACGGCAGTGGAAGGATTTCTGGTAACGTAGGTCCATTCCCACCTGTGAATAAATAAAAGAAAAAGACGGACAGATTTCTCAAAACGGTGGATTGTTTGGGCTGTACCGGTGTTATTTTGGGCCCATAGTGATCAGAGAGGGTACAGCTCCACTTCTTCTACTGTTCTGAGAAACTTGTGCAGAAATGTAACAAAGAAAAGAATATGCAGTTGGTCGATAACAATTATATTTCATAATCACTTCAAAAACGTGTCGGTGATAAGGAACAAAGAAATCTGATTTACAAGTACATTCTTAATATTAACAATATCATTTGATCATGATTGACAATTAGGAACTGGGGGTAGAACCCTGACGAGGTGATCACTTAATTATCTAGGGAAGTACATTAAATAAGGTTGTTTAAATTAAAAAAAAAAAAAAATAAAACGTGAAAGAGGAAAAGAAAACTAGGCGTGAGCGTCATACCTTTTTCTGAAGAGTACTTACTTACACTTGAACAATACTTATTCTAGGAATACTTTACATAATTCGTGAGTGACTACGGGTATTTAGGCGCTTCATGGTAGTACAATGAAGTCTAAATTCGGTTTGGAGAAGAAGCTTGAAGATGATTCTGTGGTTTATTCCATGAGCGTCCTTTTCATGCGACCACACCGAATCCCGGAAAACAACTTAATGTTTGTTATTTTTCCCGTAACTAATCAATATTGATTTTAATTATTTCAAACCTAACAACTATTGTTTGTCACTTTTTCACTTTTGAAAATCACAGATACCGCGTATTTAGAGTCAGACGACTGGATCACACGATAGACACACTTATGTTTATAAGTCCAAGCCACGCGATCCAAATCGTACCGCGCATGCAAATATCCCGCGAATTTAGTGATTTGATTTCCTTATTTATTTATTTTATTATAATAATTTTTATGCTAATATTAAAAAAATGTCGCGGTGCTATGGCACCACGTGACAGGCTCCCCCTCTTTAGTGATTAGGAGGTACTCCGCTATACTACTAACTGTACATACAACAAGAAATTCACAACAATGAATTTATCTTTGTTGTAACTAAGTCAACAATCACTTGACAATCTACCATATCCCATACTATGGCAGTTGAAGTGTGCTCTTCATAAATAAGCTCTAATTAAATTTAACTAATCTAAATTGATCTAACGAGATGAAACAACCACCGATAATACGGAAATTATGGGGTCGTAACCTGACTGGCTGAAGGAGACAGCTTAAACGTTAGACGAAATTGGGCCTTAGGAAAGCGCCGGAATGTAAACAAGGACAAGCTTATAATCTAAAACAAAGGACGAGAATAACGAAATAACACAGGGAGAATTCTTTATTTAGGAAAATAAAGCATAACTCAGGTACGAAAAATAACTTAAACTTTTATTGTTAGTAATAACCTAACCTAACAACACTTGACGTTTGACAGATGTCAGCTGTCTGACATTGAACTTGAAATTAAACTAGAGGGCAATGACCTCGGGTGAATTTTTCAATTGTTAACAGACGGAATTTTCTTCAGATGTTCAATATGAGATTTAAACATCTTTTTGGAGGATGGATCTTGAAGGATGCAGCTAACAGGACTCGTAAATTCTAAAATTACACGGGGATTACTGTAACGAGGACAAAGTTTGAGGTGAAAATTCGGTTTCATTTTGTTATAATGTAACCTTTGTACAACAAAATCGCCGACTTGAAACTTCGACTGCAACGAACGGTTTTTATTGAAATATTTCGCTTGTAGATCATGTGATTTTGACAGAGCTAGGCGAACTTGATTTTCGGAAGGCAAAGCGTCTTGTTCCCACACAGATGACAAATTCCATTGTAAATCGAGTGGAAATTTGATTTCTCTTGACAAAAATATCTTACAAGGTAAATTTTTAATACTTTCATGATATGAAGAATTATTGGCGAAGGTTATGTGATTTAATAACAAGTCCCAACTGAGATGATCGTCAAACTTTTGTTGAAGTAAAATTGACAGAGCAGCTCTAACGTTTCGTATTACTCTTTCTACAGCATTGGACGAAGGATGATAAGGCGAACTGTGAATGACACGTGAACCCCAGGAAGTACAGAATTCATTAAACTTGTTTGACGTAAACGAAGTCGCGTTATCGGAAACTATTTTAGTTGGTGGACCATACGTGGTAAAGACTTGATGTAGACATTTTATTATCGACGTGGAACTGGAATCAGGAATCGCGTAAGTTATTAACCACTTGCTGTAACTATCCAGAATTAGAAGAACATATTTATTCCCGGAATGTGATTTGACAAGCGGTCCCATGAGATCAATGTAAATTTTATCCCACACAGATTGTGGAGGATTAGACGACATAACTACTTTATCAGGATGTTGATCTGATTTATGCGTTGCACAGAGCATACAATCTTTAATAAATTGACGAACCTCAACAAACATGCGCGGCCACCAAAATCTTCGTGATATTGAACGATACGTCTTCGTGACTCCGGGATGACTGGCGATTTGTGAATTATGAAACTGTTCCAATATTTCTTTCTTGGAGGCGGACGGAACAACAATACGTCGACGACGGTTGCGGCCTACGAGTCGAACCAGGAAATTCTTGTGAATAGCGAAATTTTTCTGAGGTAAACCTTGATTAATTTGACTTTTAAGGCGGTTTAACTCAGGATCTTGATCTTGCAGGATATTAAGTTCGGTAAACGGATTTTTAATTTCCGTAATGGGATTGAGAAAATTTGATTGTATGGCATTTTTCTCAGAAGTTTCGGATTCAGCTACCAAACGGGATAAACAATCGGCAGTACAATTTACTTTACCGCGAATATGTTCGACTTTGAAACTGAAACGACTGATGCGAAGTAACCACCTACCTACACGACCTAAGTTGCGGGGGTGCTGAATTAACCATTTGAGACAGGAACTATCTGTCTGAAGAATAAAAGTTTGATGCGAGAGGTAAGATTTCATTTTTTCCATAGCCCAAATACATGCTAAAGCTTCTTGTTCGTACGTACTGTATTTCTTCTCGGCGGATGTCAAACGTCGGCTTGCGTACTGGATCGGGTGTAGACCATCTTCAAAGGATTGTAAAAGAACACAACCAACATGATTTTGACTGGCGTCGGTTTGCAGAATGAATTCGCGTTGAAAATCGGGAAAACGTAGAACTGGTGAACTTGACAGAGCTTCACGAAGTTTGCGAAAAGACTGAATATGCGTTTCCGTTAAATTATATTTGACATTTTTCTTCCGTAGATCATTGAGTGGCGACATTATCTGAGCGTATTCGGGGATAAACTTAGCGTAATAACCAACCATTCCAATAAATGTTTGAAGCTGTTTCAAATTCTTCGGAATTGGCAAATTCTTTATCGCTTCCACTTTGTCGGGATCCATGGAAAGACCGTTGCTTGAGACACGATGACCCAGGAAGTTGAGTTCGCTTTGGGCGAATTTTATTTTATCCGGATTCACGGTAAGATTAGCTTCTTTTAGACGTCTTAACGTTTCTCGAACGTGTACCATATGAGATTCCATATCGGGACTGTATATTAATAAGTCGTCGAAAAATACAATCACAAACTTGTATCTTAAATCGGCAAAAATGTCAAACATCAGACGGTTTAGAGCACTAGGTGAAATAGATAGCCCGAACGGAGCCTTATGAAATTTCCACTGGCCTTCAGGAGTGACGAACGAAGTTAGACTCTTTGATTTGTCAGATAATTCAACTTGGTAAAAGGCGCTGTTTAGATCCAACGTGGTGAAAACTTTAGCGTTTTTTAAGCACTGGAAAATGTGCTCAATCGACGGAACAGGAAAACTATCCATGACAACCTTTTTGTTTAACTGGCGATAATCAATACAAAGTCTATAACCTCCACTTGATTTCTTGACAAGAAAAGCCGGTGAAGCGTAAGGAGATTTACTAGGTGAAATAACGCCTTTATTCAAAAGATCACTAATATGTTCCCTCATTATTTTAGCTTGAGGTGGGGAAAGTGGATACGGGGCCTTTCGGACTGGAATATCGTCAGACAAATGAATTGAATATTTGTAATTTTTAGCTTGACCTAGTTCTTCGGTAAGAACTTCTGGAAATTCTGCAAGCAAACTACTAAAGTTGGCCGCATTTGAATCTATACTGGTAACGTGATCCAGGGAGAAGGTTTTGGACGAAGCGGGTAACGGTACAAAGGGAATGACGTGAGAGGAATCGAATTTGAAAGAAAGATTATTCTCGGTACAATTAACGTTCGCACCCATTTTGCATAAAGAATCATAACCTATTATGACGGGATACGACAGAGCGTCGAGAACTAGGAAATCAATCTTCCAGGTAAATTTACTAATAGTAATGACTACTGTTAACGTGAAATTAGATCTCGCGATAGAACTGTTGGCTACTTGGGCATAAGAAATCGAATTTGTGATCGTACCTATTTTTAACGATGACAAATAATTAGCAAGTTCGGAATTGATGTAGTTCTTGGTAGAACCGGTATCAAGCAGTGCCGAAGCTCGAATATGTTGAAAGTAGAGATAAACTAGAGGGATCGTAGAGCTACTTGATTGACTTGGGGAATTATAGGAATAATTCGGGACGGGAGAAGTCAATCGAATAGACGTATTTACAGGAGAGGACAAGTTAGCTGGAGGGGGGTGGTTCGAAAGGGGTGACTTATTAACTAATGTGGTTAACCGGGGAAAGACATTAATTTGTTCTACATCTTTCGGTTTACTAAAAATTTTGACAACGCTATCTCACCCTTGAGAGGGCAGGATAGCCTTAGGTTCAGAAGGAGAAGGACGTGGGGGACGAACCGGACACTGGGCTATAAAGTGACCTGGTTGTTTACAATATCGGCAACAAGGGGAAAAATTAGGAGCGACAAGTCCGGTCGAATTGGGGTGAGTGTACGTTTTACGTTGACGTTCAACTACTCTCAAATGTTTTATAAGCTGGTGAAGCTCAGCTAAACAAGTTGGGGTATCTCTGAATTGTAGATAATTAAATGTGAATTCGTTTTGGTTAAGCCAAATGCGCGCAATTATCTCCGATTCAGACAGGCTAGGACCCAATAATTCGACGTATTTCAAGACGTCTTCAGCATATTCGGGAAAATTCTCAGAGAGGTTCTGACGCCTACTGATATAGCGTTCTATTAGCATAGCCCGATCTATAGAAGTGGTGAAATGGTCTAGAATAAGATTTTTGAGCTGTGTCCATTCGAGTTCAGAATAGACATTAAGTCTCCACCACTGTCGGAGGGGTCCGTCAGTCTTAGTGCCTAAACTCTTTAACAAAATATGAAATGGAACTAAAGCGAATTGACTCACGTTCTCGATTTCTAACAGGAATTGTATCAAAATGTCAAGATCTGTACCTGTAGCGGTAGGTACGTTACGCAACAAGTCCCGGATATCGCCCATATTTGCATGCGAAGCGGTATGATTTGGAACGGAAATAAGAATTGGCTCGGACTTACTCGGTGAGTGCACTGGAGGATCGTCCATCGCCGGCGGAGAGTCTGGAAGTTCAGCGGTGGTCGGAGGCGGACCTGGAGATTTGCTTTGGCCGGGTGTCGGCGGAGACTTTGGGCTGCGGCAGGACTTATGGCGCGGCATGGTAGACTGGAAGACGTGGAATCGGACAGGAACAGGACTCAGGAATTAACTACGCTCCTTGCTACCAATTATAGCACGGCAGTGGAAGGATTTCTGGTAACGTAGGTCCATTCCCACCTGTGAATAAATAAAAGAAAAAGACGGACAGATTTCTCAAAACGGTGGATTGTTTGGGCTGTACCGGTGTTATTTTGGGCCCATAGTGATCAGAGAGGGTACAGCTCCACTTCTTCTACTGTTCTGAGAAACTTGTGCAGAAATGTAACAAAGAAAAGAATATGCAGTTGGTCGATAACAATTATATTTCATAATCACTTCAAAAACGTGTCGGTGATAAGGAACAAAGAAATCTGATTTACAAGTACATTCTTAATATTAACAATATCATTTGATCATGATTGACAATTAGGAACTGGGGGTAGAACCCTGACGAGGTGATCACTTAATTATCTAGGGAAGTACATTAAATAAGGTTGTTTAAATTAAAAAAAAAAAAAAAATAAAACGTGAAAGAGGAAAAGAAAACTAGGCGTGAGCGTCATACCTTTTTCTGAAGAGTACTTACTTACACTTGAACAATACTTATTCTAGGAATACTTTACATAATTCGTGAGTGACTACGGGTATTTAGGCGCTTCATGGTAGTACAATGAAGTCTAAATTCGGTTTGGAGAAGAAGCTTGAAGATGATTCTGTGGTTTATTCCATGAGCGTCCTTTTCATGCGACCACACCGAATCCCGGAAAACAACTTAATGTTTGTTATTTTTCCCGTAACTAATCAATATTGATTTTAATTATTTCAAACCTAACAACTATTGTTTGTCACTTTTTCACTTTTGAAAATCACAGATACCGCGTATTTAGAGTCAGACGACTGGATCACACGATAGACACACTTATGTTTATAAGTCCAAGCCACGCGATCCAAATCGTACCGCGCATGCAAATATCCCGCGAATTTAGTGATTTGATTTCCTTATTTATTTATTTTATTATAATAATTTTTATGCTAATATTAAAAAAATGTCGCGGTGCTATGGCACCACGTGACAATATATATATATATATATATATATATATATATATATATATATAGATATGTTTTCTATACAAGGTGAGATCATTTGGTGATAAATGCTATACAAATGGAGATCCGTTTTAACAAGCCGAGATCCGAATCGGATCTCGTTGTGTTTCTATGTGTATATCAATTTTTTTCGGTTAATATGGGTGTGGGGAATGCGCAGTTAAATTTTAGTCCGGATCTCCATTTGCTCATTTTTATCAATTTTTATACACGAGTAGTTCAACAAAACGCACTAGTGAGGTCACTGCTGTGCCAAACTTGTATATAACATTTCGTGCACAACCTGAGATCCTGTATAATCGGCAACACTGCGTCGCATATTTTCATACACACAGTCGCCTTTATTTATATCATCTAAGTTTGTTTCGGAGCTCAAGCCTCAAACCGAGTGAATAAAATTCATAACTTTGGAATTTTGTAACATTGCATTTTATAATGATCATGTTAATGAGTAAAACCGTAGGAATAGGTAAGCGTAAGATTAAAGGCTAGCGGTTAAATATAATTGATTTATCTACATATTATATGAGTATTTGAAAAAAAAGTTGAGCATGCTATAATATTCAAATTGAAGTAAAAAAAAATAGATAATCAATATTTCTACAATAATTTCTTTTAGTTGTTCGTTTATTTATAATAAAGGAGTAATGGCTTGAGGCAGGAAGCAAACAGTGTAGATATTTCCAGAAAAAAAAAATAAAAAAAATATTATCATAAGTTTTTATTAAACTGAAACTGTACCTACTTATTACAATAAATAAAATTATCGACCAATTTTTCAGACAAATATATTAACAAAAAATAATAATTAATACATTGACGTTTCGGTATTAATTGAAATTTTTTGTTAATATATTTGTCTGAAAAATTAGTCGATAGTTTTATTTATTGAAGAATTCTAATCAGACATTAATCAAAGATTTATACTTATTACATATTTTTTAATTTAATACTTTTATTTATACCCAGTTCTTGTCCTTAAATAAATTTGGATATTTTTCCCGTAATTTTAGACATTCTGCTTTTTTGGGAGAGTTTTTTTTATATGAGTTTTGAAAAATTGTAACATTTTAGATTTTTGCTGTTTATTCCATGATCCAAGGCAATTTTTTTTGTCTGTGTTTACTTTACTCTTCTCCTTTTTGCGTGGTGTTTCTGTAAAAAATAAGCGTAAGAAGAATTCGAATTTTCGTATTAATAATACAAAGATTATTAATTTTATTTTAACGTGATTTAAGCTGTTCTGTCAAGTTTGCAAGTCTACAGAAATCGCATAACTTCGAGTTCGCGCAATTTGGAGTAGCGTAATTCGGGATATTACAGGGTATATAGATTTTAATGGGATTATCTTCAAAAATAAGTCATGTCTGTGACACTCTGTACCTATATCAGAATAAACTTTATGTACCTGTAAGCAATAATTATTTTTCAAAATTCTAAATTTCAACAGAGATTTATGTGGTTCATGCACTTTCGGTGATCATTCATACGCAACCTTCCTCTGATTCAGAATTAATATCGTTCTGGGTTTCATACTCGGGGACTACAACAGTATTTGAATCATCTAGTGTACCTCGTTGACTTGGGGCATCTGATAACAGACAGTCAAAAATGAGAAAAAGTGTTACGTATGTGATTTTTAATATTTTAATGTTTGAAAAATAGTTTTAATAATAATACGTGATATTAAGAGTATTCGTCCCTGCAAATACCCCCTGCACCCTTCATCTCAAATCTTTTCCTCTCGCCTAAAAACGGTTTGCGCTCTCCCGACGCTATTTTTAAAGCTAGAGGGTTCTGGTAAACGCCAAATGAAAGACAAAGAATCAGACTACAGATCCTTCAGGCGAATTTTTTTAAAAAAAATTCCTGAAAAAACTTACAACCTTTTGAAAAAAATAATAAGTTACGTAATATTTCACACGTAGGCGAGACTGTTTTTCAAAAAATTCGCCTGAAGGATCTGTAGTCTGATTCTTTGTCTTTCATTTGGCGTTTACCAGAACCCTCTAGCTTTAAAAATAGCGTCGGGAGAGCGCGAACCGTTTTTAGGCGAGGGGAAAAGATTTGAGATGAAGGGTGCAGCGGGTGTTTGCAGGGACAAATTTTCTTAATACATACGTTCTTTACCAATCATTAATAATAATTGTTACCATTTTCGTTTTCCTCGAAAGATTGTCTATTCCATTGTTCCAATTCGACGTCGAATTTATCACTGTCGACCCCCCTTTCCATCATTAAAAGTAACTTGGCTATTTTTGCGGTTTGGTAAACTTCCTGTGGTAATCTTAAAATAAAGTTTAAATTTATTTTTCGAATTACTTGGCGGAAGGATAAGTGAGATGCAAGAGATGTAATATGTTTAGTTTTGCGAGACAGTGAATAAATATTTAAAAAGTCGCAGGTACTTGAACAGTAAAGTGAAATAATAGTCAATGTTTCTCATTTACTAAATGCACGAGTTTTTTCGGTAAATCGCGACTTTCCCAAGTACTGTAAACAAACATTTTTACAATTATATTAAATCTAAGTACTTAATTTTAATTTTTAAGCACAACTTATTTAACCCCCACACACTCTTAATAATGTGAGATGACTTATAACAAATATTTATCTAATATACAGTGCGTTTCATAATTGAATATACTTATACATATAGGTTCGTTTTTACTTCATTTCTGATATACAAGGTGATAGAGATTTTTTTGAAAAATTGATTTAGGTATTTTAATAAACCTGAAGCTACCTAAGATTTTTATTAATTTATTATTTGTTGACAGTCAATTAAAATAACTAATTTAATTAAAAAAAAAATCTGTGTCACCCTGCGTATCAAATATGACGCAAATCGGGCCTAATGTTTATTATAAACTTTTTGTCTTAAAATCATGCACAATTAATAAACCCCCTTTAAAATTGACAGTCAATTACGAAGCAGCCTGTATTGAAAAATAATTTGTTTTAGTTGGTACTAGTGATGTGCCGGATCGTTAAAAATGCATATCCGCGGATACGGATCTGAATACGGATATTTGGTTTCAAGATCCGCGGATACGGATACGGATATTTGGTTTCAAGATCCGTGGATATGGATACGGATCTTAACTTTCTTAGAGTACGCGGCGGTAAATATTGCACATCGACCTTTGGAAAGAGACTGTTATGGGAAAAAGTTATTGACTTCTTTAAGAGTTAACTCTCCTAACAGATTCCAGAGATCGATGTGCAATATCTCATTATAAAGATAGTTTTTTATTAGTACCTTTGAGTTATGTACTATTGGTATGGTACTCACTACGATAAATTTTTGCAATATAAAGGTGCCAAATACGATTTTAAGAAATAAAAAATAATCTGAATGGAATTTAACAGTTTCTCATTATTACCTAATTACCTATATATATAAAATTTCATGTATGAATTGAAAATTAATAAGGTAAAAGATCCGTAAAAGATCCGCCATAAAACTAACGGATACGGATATTTCGTTTCAAGATCCGCGGATCTTTCTTCTCCCTCGGATATCCGCGGATACGGATACGGATATCCGGCGCATCACTAGTTGGTACACATATATAAGATATGTTTTAAAAAAATCCTAAAATATGTATTAATTAAAGCGAAAGAAAAATATTTTTTTTCCTACAATTTTTATAGTTTATTTATAAAATATCATACCTATAAAACTGTTCGTGCGTCTTCTTCGTATGACCCATAAAAGTAGCCAATTGTTCCATTTCATTATCGTTAAGGTTTAAAATTTGTAAAACAGTTGCAATTTGTTTTCTGAGACGGGAAGATGTTAAAGTACCCGGATTTTTTTCGTTTTAACGAAACAAAAGGCAATTTATGTATTACAATTTTAATTTATCAATGATGAAATTTAAAAAAAAACAATTTTATAGTCTTTCAAATTTTATTACAAAATGCTTTTAATAACAGCAAAATATTTTGCTGTACTATAAAATGGTTTTTGCATTCACAAAAAAGAGTTCTGCTTGAATGTAGCTTAAAAAAAATTAAAAAGTTAATTTAACTTACCTTCGTCTTGTATACCTACTAGCAGTTGTCGTGTATTTCTTATTTATAGCTAGATTTACGAACTTTTTCCCACGTGATAACATTTTGGAGCAAATTATTTTTCGTCACTATCACAACTCGAACACTAAAAGTGCACGCGTACTGCGTCGCAACGTCACAAAAATTTGGCAATGTTGCAGGATCTCATTTTATGCTACATACATCATGATATACATTTCCGGATCTCCACTTGTTTACATTAATTCATAACAGATCTCGTTTTGTTCAAATTTTATCACGAAAAATTTAAACGCAGAAATTGTTTCCCCTCTGCGGGGTTATAGATTAAGGACAATAAAAGGAGCCTTTTTGTGAAAAAGATACTCCAAAAAACCTTTTTTTTGTGGTGGACCTCGGGTTGTCTGTAATTTAGTCGGATCTCCACTTGATACAAAAACATATATATATATATATATATATATATGATCGACCAGAAAAGGGAACGACCAGAAAATGATCGACCAGAAAATGATCGACCAGAAAAGGGAACGACCAGAAAATGATCGACCAGAAAAAAGAACGACCAGAAAATGATCGACCAGAAAAGGGAACGACCAGAAAATGATCGACCAGAAAAGGGCACGACCAGAAAATGATCGACCAGAAAAGGGAACGACCAGAAAATGATCGACCAGAAAAGGGAACGACCAGAAAATGATCGACCAGAAAAGGGAACGACCAGAAAATGATCGACCAGAAAAGGGAACGACCAGAAAATGATCGACCAGAAAAGGGAACGACCAGAAAATGATCGACCAGAAAAGGGAACGACCAGAAAATGATCGACCAGAAAATGATCGACCAGAAAAGGGAACGACCAGAAAATGATCGACCAGAAAAGTGAACGACCAGAAAATGATCGACCAGAAAAGACAACGACCAGAAAAAATGATCGACCAGAAAAGGGAACGACCAGAAAAAATGATCGACCAGAAAAGGGAACGACCAGAAAATGATCGACCAGAAAAGGGACGACCAGAAAATGATCGACCAGAAAAGGGAACGACCAGAAAATGATCGACCAGAAAAGGGAACGACCAGAAAATGATCGACCAGAAAAGGGAACGACCAGAAAATGATCGACCAGAAAAGGGAACGACCAGAAAATGATCGACCAGAAAAGGAAACGACCAGAAAATGATCGACCAGAAAAGGGAACGACCAGAAAATGATCGACCAGAAAAGGGAACGACCAGAAAATGATCGACCAGAAAAGGGAACGACCAGAAAATGATCGACCAGAAAAGGGAACGACCAGAAAATGATCGACCAGAAAAGGGAACGACCAGAAATTGATCGACCAGAAAAAGGAACGACCAGAAAATGATCGACCAGAAAAGGGAACGACCAGAAAATGATCGACCAGAAAAGGGAACGACCAGAAAATGATCGACCAGAAAAGTGAACGACCAGAAAATGATCGACCAGAAAAGTGAACGACCAGAAAATGATCGACCAGAAAAGGGAACGACCAGAAAATGATCGACCAGAAAAGGGAACGACCAGAAAAGGGAACGACCAGAAAATGATCGACCAGAAAAGGGAACGACCAGAAAATGATCGACCAGAAAAGGGAACGACCAGAAAATGATCGACCAGAAAAGGGAACGACCAGAAAATGATCGACCAGAAAAGGGAACGACCAGAAAATGATCGACCAGAAAAGTGAACGACCAGAAAATGATCGACAAGAAAAGTGAACGACCAGAAAATGATCGACCAGAAAAGGGAACGACCAGAAAATGATCGACCAGAAAAGGGAACGACCAGAAAATGATCGACCAGAAAAGGGAACGACCAGAAAATGATCGACCAGAAAAGGGAACGACCAGAAAATGATCGACCAGAAAATGATCGACCAGAAAAGGGAACGACCAGAAAATGATCGAACAGAAAAGGGAACGACCAGAAAAGGGAACGACCAGAATATGATCGACCAGAAAAGGGAACGACCAGAAAATGATCGACCAGAAAAGGGAACGACCAGAAAATGATCGACCAGAAAATGATCGACCAGAAAAGGGAACGACCAGAAAATGATCGACCAGAAAATGGAACGACCAGAAAATGATCGACCAGAAAAGGGAACGACCAGAAAAGGGAACGACCAGAAAATGATCGACCAGAAAAGGGAACGACCAGAAAATGATCGACCAGAAAAGGGAACGACCAGAAAATGATCGACCAGAAAAGGGAACGACCAGAAAATGATCGACCAGAAAAGGGAACGACCAGAAAATGATCGACCAGAAAAGTGAACGACCAGAAAATGATCGACAAGAAAAGTGAACGACCAGAAAATGATCGACCAGAAAAGGGAACGACCAGAAAATGATCGACCAGAAAAGGGAACGACCAGAAAATGATCGACCAGAAAAGGGAACGACCAGAAAATGATCGACCAGAAAAGGGAACGACCAGAAAATGATCGAACAGAAAAGGGAACGACCAGAAAAGGGAACGACCAGAATATGATCGACCAGAAAAGGGAACGACCAGAAAATGATCGACCAGAAAAGGGAACGACCAGAAAATGATCGCCCAGAAAAGGGAACGACCAGAAAATGATCGACCAGAAAAGGGAACGACCAGAAAATGATCGACCAGAAAAGGGAACGACCAGAAAATGATCGACCAGACAAGGGAACGACCAGAAAATGATCGACCAGAAAAGGGAACGACCAGAAAATGATCGACCAGAAAAGGGAACGACCAGAAAATGATGAACAGAAAAGGGAACGACCAGAAAAGGGAACGACCAGAAAATGATCGACCAGAAAAGGGAACGACCAGAAAATGATCGACCAGAAAAGTGAACGACCAGAAAATGATCGACCAGAAAAGTGAACGACCAGAAAATGATCGACCAGAAAAGTGAACGACAAGAAAATGATCGACCAGAAAATGATCGACCAGTAAAGGGAACGACCAGAAAATGATCGACCAGAAAAGGGAACGACCAGAAAATGATCGACCAGAAAAGGGAACGACCAGAAAATGATTGACCAGAAAAGGGAACGACCAGAAAATGATCGACCAGAAAAGGGAACGACCAGAAAATGATCGACCAGAAAAGGGAACGACCAGAAAATGATCGACCAGAAAAGGGAACGACCAGAAAATGATCGACCAGAAAAGGGAACGACCATAAAATGATCGACCAGAAAAGGGAACGACCAGAAAATGATCGACCAGAAAAGGGAACGACCAGATAATGATCGACCAGAAAAGGGAACGACCAGAAAATGATCGACCAGAAAAGGGAACGACCAGAAAATGATCGACCAGAAAAGGGAACGACCAGAAAATGATTGACCAGAAAACGGAACGACCAGAAAATGATCGACCAGAAAAGGGAACGACCAGAAAATGATCGACCAGAAAAGGGAACGACCAGAAAATGATTGACCAGAAAAGGGAACGACCAGAAAATGATCGACCAGAAAAGGGAACGACCATAAAATGATCGACCAGAAAAGGGAACGACCAGAAAATGATCGACCAGAAAAGGGAACGACCAGATAATGATCGACCAGAAAAGGGAACGACCAGAAAATGATCGACCAGAAAAGGGAACGACCAGAAAATGATCGACCAGAGAAGGGAACGACCAGAAAATGATCGACCAGAAAAGGGAACGACCAGAAAATGATCAACCAGAAAAGGGAACGACCAGAAAATGATCGACCAGTAAAGGGAACGACCAGAAAATGATCGACCAGAAAAGGGAACGACCAGAAAATGATCGACCAGAAAAGGGAACGACCAGAAAATGATTGACCAGAAAAGGGAACGACCAGAAAATGATCGACCAGAAAAGGGAACGACCAGAAAATGATCGACCAGAAAAGGGAACGACCAGAAAATGATCGACCAGAAAAGGGAACGACCAGAAAATGATCGACCAGAAAATGATCGACCAGAAAAGGTAACGACCAGAAAATGATCGACCAGAAAAGGGAACGACCAGAAAATGATCGACCAGAAAAGGGAACGACCAGAAAATGATCGAACAGAAAAGGGAACGACCAGAAAATGATCGACCAGAAAAGGGAACGACCAGAAAATGATCGACCAGAAAAGGGAACGACCAGAAAATGATCGACCAGAAAAGTGAACAACCAGAAAATGATCGACCAGAAAAGGGAACGACCAGAAAAGGGAACGACCAGAAAATGATCGACCAGAAAAGGGAACGACCAGAAAATGATCGACCAGAAAAGGGAACGACCAGAAAATGATCGACCAGAAAAGGGAACGACCAGAAAATGATCGACCAGAAAAGGGAACGACCAGAAAATGATCGACCAGAAAAGTGAACGACCAGAAAATGATCGACCAGAAAAGTGAACGACCAGAAAATGTTCGACCAGAAAAGTGAACGACCAGAAAATGATCGACCAGAAAAGGGAACGACCAGAAAAAGATCGACCAGAAAAAGGAACGACCAGAAAATGATCGACCAGAAAAGGGAACGACCAGAAAATGATCGACCAGAAAAGGGAACGACCAGAAAATGATCGACCAGAAAAGGGAACGACCAGAAAATGATCGACCAGAAAAGGGAACGACCAGAAAATGATCGACCAGAGAAGGGAACGACCAGAAAATGATCGACCAGAAAAGGGAACGACCAGAAAATGATCAACCAGAAAAGGGAACGACCAGAAAATGATCGACCAGTAAAGGGAACGACCAGAAAATGATCGACCAGAAAAGGGAACGACCAGAAAATGATCGACCAGAAAAGGGAACGACCAGAAAATGATCGACCAGAAAAGGAAACGACCAGAAAATGATCAACCAGAAAAGGGAACGACCAGAAAATGATCGACCAGTAAAGGGAACGACCAGAAAATGATCGACCAGAAAAGGGAACGACCAGAAAATGATCGACCAGAAAAGGGAACGACCAGAAAATGATTGACCAGAAAAGGGAACGACCAGAAAATGATCGACCAGAAAAGGGAACGACCAGAAAATGATCGACCAGAAAAGGGAACGACCAGAAAATGATCGACCAGAAAAGGGAACGACCAGAAAATGATCGACCAGAAAATGATCGACCAGAAAAGGTAACGACCAGAAAATGATCGACCAGAAAAGGGAACGACCAGAAAATGATCGACCAGAAAAGGGAACGACCAGAAAATGATCGAACAGAAAAGGGAACGACCAGAAAATGATCGACCAGAAAAGGGAACGACCAGAAAATGATCGACCAGAAAAGGGAACGACCAGAAAATGATCGACCAGAAAAGGGAACGACCAGAAAATGATCGACCAGAAAATGATCGACCAGAAAAGTGAACGACCAGAAAATGTTCGACCAGAAAAGGGAACGACCAGAAAATGTTCGACCAGAAAAGGGAACGACCAGAAAAGGGAACGACCAGAAAATGATCGACCAGAAAAGGGAACGACCAGAAAATGATCGACCAGAAAAGGGAACGACCAGAAAATGATCGACCAGAAAATGATCGACCAGAAAAGTGAACGACCAGAAAATGATCGACCAGAAAAGTGAACGACCAGAAAATGTTCGACCAGAAAAGTGAACGACCAGAAAATGATCGACCAGAAAAGGGAACGACCAGAAAAAGATCGACCAGAAAAAGGAACGACCAGAAAATGATCGACCAGAAAAGGGAACGACCAGAAAATGATCGACCAGAAAAGGGAACGACCAGAAAATGATCGACCAGAAAAGTGAACGACCAGAAAATGATCGACCAGAAAAGTGAACGACCAGAAAATGATCGACCAGAAAAGGGAACGACCAGAAAATGATCGACCAGAAAAGGGAACGACCAGAAAAGGGAACGACCAGAAAATGATCGACCAGAAAAGGGAACGACCAGAAAATGATCGACCAGAAAAGGGAACGACCAGAAAATGATCGACCAGAAAAGGGAACGACCAGAAAATGATCGACCAGAAAAGGGAACGACCAGAAAATGATCGACCAGAAAAGTGAACGACCAGAAAATGATCGACAAGAAAAGTGAACGACCAGAAAATGATCGACCAGAAAAGGGAACGACCAGAAAATGATCGACCAGAAAAGGGAACGACCAGAAAATGATCGACCAGAAAAGGGAACGACCAGAAAATGATCGACCAGAAAAGGGAACGACCAGAAAAGGGAACGACCAGAAAATGATCGACCAGAAAAGGGAACGACCAGAAAATGATCGACCAGAAAAGGGAACGACCAGAAAATGATCGACCAGAAAAGGGAACGACCAGAAAATGATCGACCAGAAAAGGGAACGACCAGAAAATGATCGACCAGACAAGGGAACGACCAGAAAATGATCGACCAGAAAAGGGAACGACCAGAAAATGATCGACCAGAAAAGGGAACGACCAGAAAATGATGAACAGAAAAGGGAACGACCAGAAAAGGGAACGACCAGAAAATGATCGACCAGAAAAGGGAACGACCAGAAAATGATCGACCAGAAAAGTGAACGACCAGAAAATGATCGACCAGAAAAGGGAACGACCAGAAAATGATCGACCAGAAAAGGGAACGACCAGAAAATGATCGACCAGAAAAGGGAACGACCAGAAAATGATCGACCAGAAAAGGGAACGACCAGAAAATGATCGACCAGAAAAGGGAACGACCAGAAAATGATCGACCAGAAAAGGGAACGACCATAAAATGATCGACCAGAAAAGGGAACGACCAGAAAATGATCGACCAGAAAAGGGAACGACCAGATAATGATCGACCAGAAAAGGGAACGATCAGAAAATGATCGACCAGAAAAGGGAACGACCAGAAAATGATCGACCAGAAAAGGGAACGACCAGAAAATGATTGACCAGAAAAGGGAACGACCAGAAAATGATCGACCAGAAAAGGGAACGACCAGAAAATGATCGACCAGAAAAGGGAACGACCAGAAAATGATTGACCAGAAAAGGGAACGACCAGAAAATGATCGACCAGAAAAGGGAACGACCATAAAATGATCGACCAGAAAAGGGAACGACCAGAAAATGATCGACCAGAAAAGGGAACGACCAGATAATGATCGACCAGAAAAGGGAACGACCAGAAAATGATCGACCAGAAAAGGGAACGACCAGAAAATGATCGACCAGAGAAGGGAACGACCAGAAAATGATCGACCAGAAAAGGGAACGACCAGAAAATGATCAACCAGAAAAGGGAACGACCAGAAAATGATCGACCAGTAAAGGGAACGACCAGAAAATGATCGACCAGAAAAGGGAACGACCAGAAAATGATCGACCAGAAAAGGGAACGACCAGAAAATGATTGACCAGAAAAGGGAACGACCAGAAAATGATCGACCAGAAAAGGGAACGACCAGAAAATGATCGACCAGAAAAGGGAACGACCAGAAAATGATCGACCAGAAAAGGGAACGACCAGAAAATGATCGACCAGAAAATGATCGACCAGAAAAGGTAACGACCAGAAAATGATCGACCAGAAAAGGGAACGACCAGAAAATGATCGACCAGAAAAGGGAACGACCAGAAAATGATCGAACAGAAAAGGGAACGACCAGAAAATGATCGACCAGAAAAGGGAACGACCAGAAAATGATCGACCAGAAAAGGGAACGACCAGAAAATGATCGACCAGAAAAGGGAACGACCAGAAAATGATCGACCAGAAAATGATCGACCAGAAAAGTGAACGACCAGAAAATGTTCGACCAGAAAAGGGAACGACCAGAAAATGTTCGACCAGAAAAGGGAACGAATAGAAAAGGGAACGACCAGAAAATGATCGACCAGAAAAGGGAACGACCAGAAAATGATCGACCAGAAAAGGGAACGACCAGAAAATGATCGACCAGAAAATGATCGACCAGAAAAGTGAACGACCAGAAAATGATCGACCAGAAAAGTGAACGACCAGAAAATGTTCGACCAGAAAAGTGAACGACCAGAAAATGATCGACCAGAAAAGGGAACGACCAGAAAAAGATCGACCAGAAAAAGGAACGACCAGAAAATGATCGACCAGAAAAGGGAACGACCAGAAAATGATCGACCAGAAAAGGGAACGACCAGAAAATGATCGACCAGAAAAGGGAACGACCAGAAAATGATCGACCAGAAAAGGGAACGACCAGAAAATGATCGACCAGAAAAGTGAATGACCAGAAAATGATCGACCAGAAAAGTGAACGACCAGAAAATGATCGACCAGAAAAGGGAACGACCAGAAAATGATCGACCAGAAAAGGGAACGACCAGAAAATGATCGACCAGAAAAGTGAACAACCAGAAAATGATCGACCAGAAAAGGGAACGACCAGAAAAGGGAACGACCAGAAAATGATCGACCAGAAAAGGGAACGACCAGAAAATGATCGACCAGAAAAGGGAACGACCAGAAAATGATCGACCAGAAAAGGGAACGACCAGAAAATGATCGACCAGAAAAGGGAACGACCAGAAAATGATCGACCAGAAAATGATCGACCAGAAAAGTGAACGACCAGAAAATGATCGACCAGAAAAGTGAACGACCAGAAAATGTTCGACCAGAAAAGTGAACGACCAGAAAATGATCGACCAGAAAAGGGAACGACCAGAAAAAGATCGACCAGAAAAAGGAACGACCAGAAAATGATCGACCAGAAAAGGGAACGACCAGAAAATGATCGACCAGAAAAGGGAACGACCAGAAAATGATCGACCAGAAAAGGGAACGACCAGAAAATGATCGACCAGAAAAGGGAACGACCAGAAAATGATCGACCAGAAAAGGGAACGACCATAAAATGATCGACCAGAAAAGGGAACGACCAGAAAATGATCGACCAGAAAAGGGAACGACCAGATAATGATCGACCAGAAAAGGGAACGACCAGAAAATGATCGACCAGAAAAGGGAACGACCAGAAAATGATCGACCAGAAAAGGGAACGACCAGAAAATGATCGACCAGAAAAGGGAACGACCAGAAAATGATCAACCAGAAAAGGGAACGACCAGAAAATAATCGACCAGTAAAGGGAACGACCAGAAAATGATCGACCAGAAAAGGGAACGACCAGAAAATGATCGACCAGAAAAGGGAACGACCAGAAAATGATTGACCAGAAAAGGGAACGACCAGAAAATGATCGACCAGAAAAGGGAACGACCAGAAAATGATCGACCAGAAAAGGGAACGACCAGAAAATGATCGACCAGAAAAGGGAACGACCAGAAAATGATCGACCAGAAAATGATCGACCAGAAAAGGTAACGACCAGAAAATGATCGACCAGAAAAGGGAACGACCAGAAAAGGGAACGACCAGAAAATGATCGAACAGAAAAGGGAACGACCAGAAAATGATCGACCAGAAAAGGGAACGACCAGAAAATGATCGACCAGAAAAGGGAACGACCAGAAAATGATCGACCAGAAAAGGGAACGACCAGAAAATGATCGACCAGAAAATGATCGACCAGAAAAGTGAACGACCAGAAAATGTTCGACCAGAAAAGGGAACGACCAGAAAATGTTCGACCAGAAAAGGGAACGACCAGAAAAGGGAACGACCAGAAAATGATCGACCAGAAAAGGGAACGACCAGAAAATGATCGACCAGAAAAGGGAACGACCAGAAAATGATCGACCAGAAAATGATCGACCAGAAAAGTGAACGACCAGAAAATGATCGACCAGAAAAGTGAACGACCAGAAAATGTTCGACCAGAAAAGTGAACGACCAGAAAATGATCGACCAGAAAAGGGAACGACCAGAAAAAGATCGACCAGAAAAAGGAACGACCAGAAAATGATCGACCAGAAAAGGGAACGACCAGAAAATGATCGACCAGAAAAGGGAACGACCAGAAAATGATCGACCAGAAAAGGGAACGACCAGAAAATGATCGACCAGAAAAGGGAACGACCAGAAAATGATCGACCAGAAAAGTGAATGACCAGAAAATGATCGACCAGAAAAGTGAACGACCAGAAAATGATCGACCAGAAAAGGGAACGACCAGAAAATGATCGACCAGAAAAGGGAACGACCAGAAAATGATCGACCAGAAAAGTGAACAACCAGAAAATGATCGACCAGAAAAGGGAACGACCAGAAAAGGGAACGACCAGAAAAGGGAACGACCAGAAAATGATCGACCAGAAAAGGGAACGACCAGAAAATGATCGACCAGAAAAGGGAACGACCAGAAAATGATCGACCAGAAAAGGGAACGACCAGAAAATGATCGACCAGAAAATGATCGACCAGAAAAGTGAACGACCAGAAAATGATCGACCAGAAAAGTGAACGACCAGAAAATGTTCGACCAGAAAAGTGAACGACCAGAAAATGATCGACCAGAAAAGGGAACGACCAGAAAAAGATCGACCAGAAAAAGGAACGACCAGAAAATGATCGACCAGAAAAGGGAACGACCAGAAAATGATCGACCAGAAAAGGGAACGACCAGAAAATGATCGACCAGAAAAGGGAACGACCAGAAAATGATCGACCAGAAAAGGGAACGACCAGAAAATGATCGACCAGAAAAGTGAATGACCAGAAAATGATCGACCAGAAAAGTGAACGACCAGAAAATGATCGACCAGAAAAGGGAACGACCAGAAAATGATCGACCAGAAAAGGGAACGACCAGAAAATGATCGACCAGAAAAGTGAACAACCAGAAAATGATCGACCAGAAAAGGGAACGACCAGAAAAGGGAACGACCAGAAAATGATCGACCAGAAAAGGGAACGACCAGAAAATGATCGACCAGAAAAGGGAACGACCAGAAAATGATCGACCAGAAAAGGGAACGACCAGAAAATGATCGACCAGAAAAGGGAACGACCAGAAAATGATCGACCAGAAAAGGGAACGACCAGAAAAAATGATCGACCAGAAAAGGGAACAACCAGAAAAAATGATCGACCAGAAAAGGGAACGACCAGAAAATGATCGACCAGAAAAGGGAACGACCAGAAAATGATCGACCAGAAAAGGGAACGACCAGAAAATGATCGACCAGAAAAGGGAACGACCAGAAAATGATCGACCAGAAAAGGAAACGACCAGAAAATGATCGACCAGAAAAGGGAACGACCAGAAAATGATCGACTAGAAAAGGGAACGACCAGAAAATGATCGACCAGAAAAGGGAACGACCAGAAAATGATCGACCAGAAAAGGGAACGACCAGAAAATGATCGACCAGAAAAGGGAACGACCAGAAAATGATCGACCAGAAAAGGGAACGACCAGAAATTGATCGACCAGAAAAGGGAACGACCAGAAAATGATCGACCAGAAAAGGGAACGACCAGAAAATGATCGACCAGAAAAGGGAACGACCAGAAAATGATCGACCAGAAAAGGGTATGACCAGAAAATGATCGACCAGAAAAGGGAACGACCAGAAAATGATCGACCAGAAAAGGGAACGACCAGAAAATGATCGACCAGAAAAGGGAACGACCAGAAAATGATCGACCAGAAAAGTGAACGACCAGAAAATGATCGACCAGAAAAGTGAACGACCAGAAAATGATCGACCAGAAGAGGGAACGACCAGAAAATGATCGACCAGAAAAGGGAACGACCAGAAAATGATCGACCAGAAAAGGGAACGACCAGAAAATGATCGACCAGAAAAGGGAACGACCAGAAAATGATCGACCAGAAAAGGGAACGACCAGAAAATGATCGACCAGAAAATGATCGACCAGAAAAGTGAACGACCAGAAAATGATCGACCAGAAAAGTGAACGACCAGAAAATGTTCGACCAGAAAAGGGAACGACCAGAAAATGATCGACCAGAAAAGGGAACGACCAGAAAAGGGAACGACCAGAAAATGATCGACCAGAAAAGGAAACGACCAGAAAATGATCGACCAGAAAAGGGAACGACCAGAAAATGATCGAACAGAAAAGGGAACGACCAGAAAATGATCGACCAGAAAAGGGAACGACCAGAAAATGATCGACCAGAAAAGGGAACAACCAGAAAATGATCGACCAGAAAATGATCGACCAGAAAAGTGAACGACCAGAAAATGATCGACCAGAAAATTGAACGACCAGAAAATGTTCGACCAGAAAAGGGAACGACCAGAAAATTATCGACCAGAAAAGGGAACGACCAGAAAATGATCGACCAGAAAAGGGAACGACCAGAAAATGATCGACCAGAAAAGGGAACGACCAGAAAATGATCGACCAGAAAAGGGAACGACCAGAAAATGATCGAACAGAAAAGGGAACGACCAGAAAATGATCGACCAGAAAAGGGAACGACCAGAAAATGATCGACCAGAAAATGATCGACCAGAAAAGGGAACGACCAGAAAATGATCGACCAGAAAAGGGAACGACCAGAAAATGATCGACCAGAAAAGGGAACGACCAGAAAATGATCGACCAGAAAAGGGAACGACCAGAAAATGATCGACCAGAAAAGGGAACGACCAGAAAATGATCGACCAGAAAAGGGAACGACCAGAAAATGATCAACCAGAAAAGGGAACGACCAGAAAATGATCGACCAGTAAAGGGAACGACCAGAAAA
This sequence comes from Xanthostigma xanthostigma, assembly GCA_963575645.1. Taxonomy (NCBI): domain Eukaryota; kingdom Metazoa; phylum Arthropoda; class Insecta; order Raphidioptera; family Raphidiidae; genus Xanthostigma; species Xanthostigma xanthostigma. The sequence goes on from OY754468.1 coordinate 25,384,708, forward strand.
TGATCGACCAGAAAAGGGAACGACCAGAAAATGATCGACCAGAAAAGGGAACGACCAGAAAATGATTGACCAGAAAAGGGAACGACCAGAAAATGATCGACCAGAAAAGGGAACGACCAGAAAATGATCGACCAGAAAAGGGAACGACCAGAAAATGATCGACCAGAAAAGGGAACGACCAGAAAATGATCGACCAGAAAATGATCGACCAGAAAAGGTAACGACCAGAAAATGATCGACCAGAAAAGGGAACGACCAGAAAATGATCGACCAGAAAAGGGAACGACCAGAAAATGATCGAACAGAAAAGGGAACGACCAGAAAATGATCGACCAGAAAAGGGAACGACCAGAAAATGATCGACCAGAAAAGGGAACGACCAGAAAATGATCGACCAGAAAAGGGAACGACCAGAAAATGATCGACCAGAAAAGTGAACGACCAGAAAATGTTCGACCAGAAAAGGGAACGACCAGAAAATGTTCGACCAGAAAAGGGAACGACCAGAAAAGGGAACGACCAGAAAATGATCGACCAGAAAAGGGAACGACCAGAAAATGATCGACCAGAAAAGGGAACGACCAGAAAATGATCGACCAGAAAATGATCGACCAGAAAAGTGAACGACCAGAAAATGATCGACCAGAAAAGTGAACGACCAGAAAATGTTCGACCAGAAAAGTGAACGACCAGAAAATGATCGACCAGAAAAGGGAACGACCAGAAAAAGATCGACCAGAAAAAGAAACGACCAGAAAATGATCGACCAGAAAAGGGAACGACCAGAAAATGATCGACCAGAAAAGGGAACGACCAGAAAATGATCGACCAGAAAAGGGAACGACCAGAAAATGATCGACCAGAAAAGGGAACGACCAGAAAATGATCGACCAGAAAAGTGAATGACCAGAAAATGATCGACCAGAAAAGTGAACGACCAGAAAATGATCGACCAGAAAAGGGAACGACCAGAAAATGATCGACCAGAAAAGGGAACGACCAGAAAATGATCGACCAGAAAAGTGAACAACCAGAAAATGATCGACCAGAAAAGGGAACGACCAGAAAAGGGAACGACCAGAAAAGGGAACGACCAGAAAATGATCGACCAGAAAAGGGAACGACCAGAAAATGATCGACCAGAAAAGGGAACGACCAGAAAATGATCGACCAGAAAAGGGAACGACCAGAAAATGATCGACCAGAAAATGATCGACCAGAAAAGTGAACGACCAGAAAATGATCGACCAGAAAAGTGAACGACCAGAAAATGTTCGACCAGAAAAGTGAACGACCAGAAAATGATCGACCAGAAAAGGGAACGACCAGAAAAAGATCGACCAGAAAAAGGAACGACCAGAAAATGATCGACCAGAAAAGGGAACGACCAGAAAATGATCGACCAGAAAAGGGAACGACCAGAAAATGATCGACCAGAAAAGGGAACGACCAGAAAATGATCGACCAGAAAAGGGAACGACCAGAAAATGATCGACCAGAAAAGTGAATGACCAGAAAATGATCGACCAGAAAAGTGAACGACCAGAAAATGATCGACCAGAAAATGATCGACCAGAAAAGGGAACGACCAGAAAATGATCGACCAGAAAAGTGAACAACCAGAAAATGATCGACCAGAAAAGGGAACGACCAGAAAAGGGAACGACCAGAAAATGATCGACCAGAAAAGGGAACGACCAGAAAATGATCGACCAGAAAAGGGAACGACCAGAAAATGATCGACCAGAAAAGGGAACGACCAGAAAATGATCGACCAGAAAAGGGAACGACCAGAAAATGATCGACCGGAAAAGGGAACGACCAGAAAAAATGATCGACCAGAAAAGGGAACAACCAGAAAAAATGATCGACCAGAAAAGGGAACGACCAGAAAATGATCGACCAGAAAAGGGAACGACCAGAAAATGATCGACCAGAAAAGGGAACGACCAGAAAATGATCGACCAGAAAAGGGAACGACCAGAAAATGATCGACCAGAAAAGGAAACGACCAGAAAATGATCGACCAGAAAAGGGAACGACCAGAAAATGATCGACCAGAAAAGGGAACGACCAGAAAATGATCGACCAGAAAAGGGAACGACCAGAAAATGATCGACCAGAAAAGGGAACGACCAGAAAATGATCGACCAGAAAAGGGAACGACCAGAAAATGATCGACCAGAAAAGGGAACGACCAGAAATTGATCGACCAGAAAAGGGAACGACCAGAAAATGATCGACCAGAAAAGGGAACGACCAGAAAATGATCGACCAGAAAAGGGAACGACCAGAAAATGATCGACCAGAAAAGTGAACGACCAGAAAATGATCGACCAGAAAAGTGAACGACCAGAAAATGATCGACCAGAAAAGGGAACGACCAGAAAATGATCGACCAGAAAAGGGAACGACCAGAAAATGATCGACCAGAAAAGGGAACGACCAGAAAATGATCGACCAGAAAAGGGAACGACCAGAAAATGATCGACCAGAAAAGGGTATGACCAGAAAATGATCGACCAGAAAAGGGAACGACCAGAAAATGATCGACCAGAAAAGGGAACGACCAGAAAATGATCGACCAGAAAAGTGAACGACCAGAAAATGATCGACCAGAAAAGTGAACGACCAGAAAATGATCGACCAGAAAAGTGAACGACCAGAAAATGATCGACCAGAAAAGGGAACGACCAGAAAATGATCGACCAGAAAAGGGAACGACCAGAAAATGATCGACCAGAAAAGGGAACGACCAGAAAATGATCGACCAGAAAAGGGAACGACCAGAAAATGATCGACCAGAAAATGATCGACCAGAAAAGTGAACGACCAGAAAATGATCGACCAGAAAAGTGAACGACCAGAAAATGTTCGACCAGAAAAGGGAACGACCAGAAAATGATCGACCAGAAAAGGGAACGACCAGAAAAGGGAACGACCAGAAAATGATCGACCAGAAAAGGGAACGACCAGAAAATGATCGACCAGAAAAGGGAACGACCAGAAAATGATCGAACAGAAAAGGGAACGACCAGAAAATGATCGACCAGAAAAGGGAACGACCAGAAAATGATCGACCAGAAAAGGGAACAACCAGAAAATGATCGACCAGAAAATGATCGACCAGAAAAGTGAACGACCAGAAAATGATCGACCAGAAAATTGAACGACCAGAAAATGTTCGACCAGAAAAGGGAACGACCAGAAAATTATCGACCAGAAAAGGGAACGACCAGAAAATGATCGACCAGAAAAGGGAACGACCAGAAAATGATCGACCAGAAAAGGGAACGACCAGAAAATGATCGACCAGAAAAGGGAACGACCAGAAAATGATCGAACAGAAAAGGGAACGACCAGAAAATGATCGACCAGAAAAGGGAACGACCAGAAAATGATCGACCAGAAAATGATCGACCAGAAAAGGGAACGACCAGAAAATGATCGACCAGAAAAGGGAACGACCAGAAAATGATCGACCAGAAAATGATCGACCAGAAAAGGGAACGACCAGAAAATGATCGACCAGAAAAGGGAACGACCAGAAAAGGGAACGACCAGAAAATGATCGACCAGAAAAGGAAACGACCAGAAAATGATCGACCAGAAAAGGGAACGACCAGAAAATGATCGACCAGAAAAGGGAACGACCAGAAAATTATCGACCAGAAAAGGGAACGACCAGAAAATGATCGACCAGAAAATGATCGACCAGAAAAGGGAACGACCAGAAAATGATCGACCAGAAAAGGGAACGACCAGAAAATGATCGACCAGAAAAGGGAACGACCAGAAAATGATCGACCAGAAAAGGGAACGACCAGAAAATGATCGACCAGAAAAGGGAACGACCAGAAAATGATCGACCAGAAAAGGGAACGACCAGAAAATGATCACCCAGAAAAGGGAACGACCAGAAAATGTTCGACCAGAAAAAGTAACGACCAGAAAATGATCGACCAGAAAAGGGAACGACCAGAAAATGATCGACCAGAAAAGGGAACGACCAGAAAATGATCGACCAGAAAAGGGAACGACCAGAAAATGATCGACCAGAAAAGGGAACGACCAGAAAAGGGAACGACCAGAAAAGGGAACGACCAGAAAATGATCGACCAGAAAAGGGAACGACCAGAAAATGATCGACCAGAAAAGGGAACGACAAGAAAATGATCGACCAGAAAAGGGAACGACCAGAAATGGATCGACCAGAAAAGGGAACGACCAGAAAATGATCGACCAGAAAAGGGAACGACCAGAAAATGATCGACCAGAAAAGGGAACGACCAGAAAAGGGAACGACCAGAAAATGATCGACCAGAAAAGGGAGCGACCAGAAAATGATCGACCAGAAAAGGGAACGACCAGAAAATGATCGACCAGAAAAGGGAACGACCAGAAAATGATCGACCAGAAAATGATCGACCAGAAAAGGGAACGACCAGAAAATGATCGACCAGAAAATGATTGACCAGAAAATGATCGACCAGAAAATGATCGACCAGAAAAGGGAACGACCAGAAAAGGGAACGACCAGAAAATGATCGACCAGAAAAGGGAACGACCAGAAAATGATCGACCAGAAAAGGGAACGACCAGAAAATGATCGACCAGAAAAGGGAACGACCAGAAAATGATCGACCAGAAAAGGGAACGACCAAAAATGATCGACCAGAAAAGGGAACGACCAGAAAAAGGAACGACCAGAAAAAATGATCGACCAGAAAAGGGAACGACCAGAAAAAATGATCGACTAGAAAAGGGAACGACCAGAAAAAATGATCGACCAGAAAAGGGAACGACCAGAAAAAATGATCGACCAGAAAAGGGAACGACCAGAAAATGATCGACCAGAAAAGGGAACGACCAGAAAATGATCGACCAGAAAAGGGAACGACCAGAAAATGATCGACCAGAAAAGGGAACGACCAGAAAATGGTCGACCAGAAAAGGGAACGACCAGAAAATGATCGACCAGAAAAGGGAACGACCAGAAAATGATCGACCAGAAAAGGGAACGACCAGAAAATGATCGACCAGAAAAGGGAACGACCAGAAAATGATCGACCAGAAAAGACAACGACCAGAAAATGATCGACCAGAAAATGATCGACCAGAAAAGGGAACGACCAGAAAATGATCGACCAGAAAAGGGAACGACCAGAAAATGTTCGACCAGAAAAGGAAACGACCAGAAAATGATCGACCAGAAAACGGAACGACCAGAAAATGATCGACCAGAAAAGGGAACGACCAGAAAAGGGAACGATCAGAAAATGATCGACTAGAAAAGGGAACGACCAGAAAATGATCGACCAGAAAAGGGAACGACCAGAAAAAATGATCGACCAGAAAAGGGAACGACCAGAAAAAATGATCGACCAGAAAAGGGAACGACCAGAAAAAATGATCGACCAGAAAAGGGAACGACCAGAAAATGATCGACCAGAAAAGGGAACGACCAGAAAATGATCGACCAGAAAAGGGAACGACCAGAAAAGGGAACGACCAGAAAATGATCGACCAGAAAAGGGAGCGACCAGAAAATGATCGACCAGAAAAGGGAACGACCAGAAAATGATCGACCAGAAAAGGGAACGACCAGAAAATGATCGACCAGAAAACGGAACGACCAGAAAATGATCGACCAGAAAAGGGAACGACCAGAAAATGATCGACCAGAAAATGATCGACCAGAAAATGATCGACCAGAAAAGGGAACGACCAGAAAAGGGAACGACCAGAAAATGATCGACCAGAAAATGATCGACCAGAAAAGGGAACGACCAGAAAATGATCGACCAGAAAAGGGAACGAACAGAAAATGATCGACCAGAAAATGATCGACCAGAAAATGATCGACCAGAAAAGGGAACGACCAGAAAATGATCGACCAGAAAAGGGAACGACCAGAAAATGTTCGACCAGAAAAGGGAACGACCAGAAAATGATCGACCAGAAAAGGGAACGACCAGAAAATGATCGACCAGAAAAGGGAACGACCAGAAAATGATCGACCAGAAAAGGGAACGACCAGAAAATGATCGACCAGAAAAGGGAACGACCAGAAAATGATCGACCAGAAAAGGGAACGACCAGAAAATGATCGACCAGAAAAGCGTATGGCAATATTGTTATTGTTATTGAGTTTTGGGGGGTGGCTAAATAGGGGTAAATTTAATCGAAATCGGATGGCATTGATACACACTATTATTTGTACTTAGGACAGTATAAATTTCAAATGCCATCTGATTTGAACAATTTTTAGGGTGTTTTTTTTACTTATTGTTAAAAAAAATCGAAAAAAAAGGGTTTTTCGGCGACATTGAGGGGTTGTTTCTCCGAAACTGCCCATCAGGATCGGATGGCAATTTTTTCCCAAAGTTTGGTGGTGTCAATAAGTATGCTCACTAATTTATAAATAAACCCCCTTTAAAATTGACAGTCAATTACGAAGCAGCCTGTATTGAAAAATAATTTGTTTTAGTTGGTACACATAATAATTAATTATTATTTATTACCTATATAAGCTATGTTTAAAAAAAATCCTAAAATATGTATTTAGGTATTATTTAATTATATAAGAAGTTTTTACCCGAAATAAAGCGAAAGAAAAATAATTTTATTCCTACAATTTTTATAGTTTATTTATAAAATATACATAAGAAGACGCACGAACAGTTTTGTTCGTGCGTCTTTTCGTATGACCCATAAAAGTAGCCAAGTGTTCCATTTCATTATCATTAAGGTTTAAAATTTGTAAAACAGTTGCAATTTGTTTTCTGAGACGGGAAGATGTTAAAGTACCCCGATTTTTTTCGTTTTAACGAAACAAAAGGCAATTTATGTATTACAATTTTAATTTATCAATGATGAAATATTAAAAATAACAGTTTTATAGTCTTTCAAATTTTATTACAAAATGCTTTTAATAACAGCAAAATATTTTTCTGTACTATAAAATGGTTTTTGCATTCACAAAAAAGAGTTTTGCTTGAATGTAGCTTAAAAATTAAAAAGTTAATTTAACTTACCTTTGTCTTGTATACTAGCAGTTGTCGTGTATTTTTTATTTATAGCCAGATTTACTAACTTTTTCCCACGTGATAACATTTTGGAGCAAATTATTTTTCGTCACTATCACAATTTGAACACTTATTAACTACTAAAAGTGCACGCGTACTGCGTAGCAACGTCACAAGAATTTGGCAATGCTGCAGGATCTCATTTTATGCTACATACATCGTGATATACATTTCCGGATCTCCACTTGTATACATTTCATAACAGATCTCGTTTTGTTCAAATTTTGTCACGAAAAATTTAAACGCTAAATTGTTTCCCCTCTGCGGGGTTATAGATTAAGGACAATAAAAGGAAGCTTTTTGTGAAAAATATACTCCAGAAAACCTTTTTTTTGTGGTGGACCTCGGGTTGTCTATAATTTAGTCGGATCTCCACTTGATACAAAAACATATATATATATATATATATATATATATATATATATATATATATGTGTGCGGGCTATAACTTTCGAAGGAGTTAATTGATTTTAACGAAATTTGGACCACATGTTGAAATCCATCACCGCACGAAGCCTATTTAAAATGGGCCCAATCGGGCCACTTTAAGGGTGGGTTTTAGGGGTTGAAAAATATTTTTGGGCCCAAAAATACCGAAAAATTTCTCCGAATCGTTTCAAAATTGAAATTTAACCCTTTAGTAATGATTAAAGTGTGCTACCAAAATTTTATTAAAATCGGCCCGACAGGCCTGGACTTACAAATTTTATGAAAACGCTAGTTTGTGGGTATTGATTTACATATTGAATGGTGTATTTATGTTGGTGCAGATATTGGATTGATATGTAGTATTGAAGTTAGGTAAAAAAATTTTGTTTTAAGGGGTGTATTAAGGTGTAATTTTTTTATTTTGTCCAAAAACAAAGTTAAGTTCATACAAAAGAGCCACACTGCTTATAAAAGCAAATACACTATCTTGTCGGCAGGGTTTTGCACTGCGACCCGAGTTTTTTTTCTCTTGCTAATAAAACATAACACGCTTTTATTTGAAAATTGAGACTGTGATAAGTGTACGTATAAAACGGCTTATTTCTTATCTGAATAAAATTATTTTTAACTTTTTATTTCTTTTTATTAACAACTAATAAAAGCTTGTTTAAAAAAAAATGTTTTGTTTGGGAACGATATATATGTTTATATCGATATATGTATAAATTCTCAATATGATATCGAATTATGACATATAAATATCGGAGAGTATGAAAATATCGATATATTTACATTACCGATATGATTTTATTGATATTATGGTATAAAAATATCGGAGAGTAAATATGACTTGCAGAATTTTAAAAAAAAAGGTAATTCGTGAAGCTAAAGGTCTTTAAACTCAAGCTACTAATAAAAGGTCATTCGTTTTCGCGCAAGCTTAAAAGATACGTCACTCGTCTTCGTGCATGCTGATATCGATATTGAAAGGGTCAATATTATCGATTATCTATATCCGCAGTGTCGATATAAATATCGATATATTTTACGATATTAAAATCATTTTGCATCCCTAATTATAGATATTTTACTGTTATTTTTGAGCCAATAATGCAAATCAATATTTATCTTGTAACGTTGCACCTTAGTACAATCTTAACACATAGATTACGAATGATTCTACTAAATAATTCTTGATGCTATGTTTTTATGATAGTTTGTCTTATTTTCGTATCTATTGAAGTTGCGGGGTGACCTCAAATTTTCTCACAGTCTAGCTCTTGCATTCGGCGTGTTTAGATGCATGTTTAAACAAATCTAACTTGTCCAAAGAAATTGGGATGTTGGTAAATATATCATAAGGTGTTTTTGAAAGCGCCTGACTGGAACACAGCTAACGCTTGAATTCTCTTTAATCATCTCGGCTTCGAACCATGTACATGATATATTTCTGTATTGCAGCCACGTACACAAAGTCTGTATGCAAAGGTACAAATCAAATTAGCAGATACCTACCACTCTAATAGAGGTATGATCATAAGTTTCTCTCTGTAAAACAGAAAAAATTGTTTTTAAATTAGTACACGATTTCAACAGAATTCCATAAATCAAGAAACTGTAGTTTTAAATTCATCCTCCTCGAAAAATAATTGATCGATTGAAACAATATTTTTCTTAAACTACATGTATTTCATCGTTTCTTTGTATACAGTGTCTACTTCGAAACAACGTTTTTCTTGATCAAAATTTTGCTTGAAAAGTGATCTTTTTCTACGTAGAACAATTATTTGTTTTTGTGCGAGTACAATCTAATGTTTTAGATCGGTGATCGGCAACCTTTTGGCAAGCGAGGGCCACATAGTGGCTAATTTTAATAATAGATATTTGTGATATTAAAAATTCGAAAACATATTTCATTTGAATTTTATTAAAAATTTAACTGAGAACTTCAAAATAGAACTATTCTTTTACATAAAATAGTTTTAACAAAAAAATGGAACCGACTTAACACTAAAAAGTAAAAAATTGCGTATTGAAATGTTTTGGAGTCGGTGTCAGCCAAAATGAAATCTATTCCGAGAACTACACCGACTCCAAAACATTTCAATACGCAATTTTTTACTTTTTAGTGTGAAGTCGGTTCCATTTTTTTGTTAAAAATATTTTATTTTTCTCTTTTTACTGTTAATCTAACACTAAAAATCGGTGAGCATACATAAAAAACATTATGCGTGCCTTTGAAATTTGAGAGTTTCCCTCGATTTCTCCGGATTCCACCATCAGATCCTGACTTGGTTCCGATGGAACCACCTCTGAGGTGCACTCTTTCGAATAAAAAAAAAATAATTTGAAAATCGGTCCATAATTGACGGAGAAATCGGTGAACATACAAAAAATAAAAAAAATATACAGACGAACATTGAACCTCCTCCTTTTTGTTGAAGTCGGTTAAAAAATTAGTGTGACGTTTGAGGTTGTATTTGAGTGACTATTTGTTGTAGGTATGTTAGCTTCCAGGTTTGTAGTTGCAATTCGTAGAATAGCTCTCAAATGCTTATCTGTGAGATGAGAAGCATATTTATTTTTTCTGTAATTGAGAATCGAAAAGGTTTGTTCGTATAAGTAAGTACTACCAAAAATTGTAATTAATTGCAGAGCAAACCTTTTCAATTCGTCAAAATTAGATGGCAAACTGACATAAAATTTAACAAGATCTTTGATTTCAAAGAAAGAGTTTTTGAGAGTATCATTAGATTGGAGATCAATCACGTTCATTTGTAAATGACTAGGTACATCTTCAATATGACAAGAATTTAATTTAATTTGTGAAAATGTATTTATTTATTTATGTAGGTAGCTACATAAAACTTTTATTTATAAAACAGTCACGGGCCGCAAGGTATAGGCTCGCGGGCCGCAGGTTGCCGACCCCTGTTTTAGATGACAGGAAGTATGATTACGATATTAGATAGCTCCTGATGTTTGGAAACTATGATCACATCTAAGGTCACTGTCAAATCAAATTATTTGACAATTCTATCTGCAACCTAGCATAATGCTTATCTATATAAAGCTCCCTGTTTCATATTGTTCAGTATTACTGTAACAATTTTTCTAATAAATTGCTAGGAACTTTTCCGTTATTATTTGAATAAGTGCCCGATCACACGGTTGTGTGTGTTAATTATGGGTCCAGTTCGATAACTCGATGTGCCCAAATTTTGGCTTTTTTTAAGTCATAGAAAACCCTAATTGTTGACGTTCCAAAAAAAAGCTTTGCGGATCATTGACAAATTTCCTCAAAAATACGTAAAAACTTTTCGTATTTCACTGTCATTTTTTGAATCTAAACAATCAGAAATCTCATATATAACAACTGGTGTAGAATTACTGTATTACTATCTCACTTTGTATACGCGACCCCGTAATTGTTTTTTTAAAAAACTCCCCCCAAACGCCCTCCTCTTTTCATTGCGCAAAAAAAAGTCATCGCATTTTTTATAGAACTCCCCACAAATATCGTCCACTTTTCACTTAGCTAAAAGAAAATTAATAAAAAAACTTCCGCCCTTAAAACGGCTAATAACACTGTATGTTGTATAAAATAATAATTGTGTATTTCCAAAGAATATTTTGCACATCGAGTTATCGTACTCTACCCGTTAATCATATATTATATTAATACGCTAAGGTTAAAGATGTTTGCCTCCCTTTTTAGAAAAAACCTCACAATTTCTCCACATAAATTACATATCATTTTACAGATAATTGCTTGCTCTACTGACATCGATAACTAAAAATTTATTATTGCTTTTGTTTTTGTAAATTAATTAAAATACAGCAACGCTGAACAACGTCTGCCATCTAACGGCTTTAATTTTGAAACAGCAAGCAACGCTGAACAACGTCACAGCAATGCTGCATGAAGCCATATGACGGCTTAGCTCAACGCTTTTACTACTTGCGCCTCTATATGACAATTTTAGTAAAATATTTCTTCGATCTGTCATCTGAACTTCATATTGTAATACAACAAAAAGAAGAACGTTGTAAGCAGTGTGCAAAATTAGAAACGAATTGAATACCTGCAATCATATTTAAAAAATAATTTTGTAAAGTGATAATTATTATATTTATTTAGTGCGAATAATTAGCACAGGTCACTCTAGCTAATTATTATTCTGCTAGCTTGTGAGTAGGCCTGTATGTGCACTGTGCAGTGTACGTACCGCTTTGCTTGTTATAGACCGAGTATTTGCTGATTAACGTGATCGGTTCAGCCTTGGGCTGTCGGTGCAGATGCCGACTTCAAAGGACGTTAATCCGGGACCCGATGCACATCGGTGTAACCGTGAGATGTGATAAATATGACCTATACGTCGCCATATTTGTGTATGTGTGCAATACACGAGTGATTTATTGTGTCGGCGAATATTGACGAACACGTTACAGTGTGTCAACTTTATGAATTTACAAATTTGAAAGTTTCTTTGTAAAGTTGTGAGTAATTTATGAATCTGATGATGCCTTTTTAGTATTCATTTATTAGTCATAATTGTAATGTAAGAGTTTACTAAACAATTTCATTGAACGTTTCATGTAATTTGTGAAACTTGCGATGTATTTGCTTTGATGTGTGACGTGAGTTTTACTTATTACTTCAGACTTATGATCTTAATACCTACTGAACTTTTGCGAAGTTGATTTAGGCATGGAAGTGACATACTTTATAATGTAGTTTAATCAGTGCAAACAACGGAAATGACATTTTGCGTCACCAGGTCCAGTCGTTTTTAAGGATGATGATGATGACGTGCCGTATCCTTTACAGGATGTTGGCGACCACATTTTTCCAATGATCTCTGATCATAATTGCGTTCTTCATTGAAGCAAACGTATTAAAACCCGTCTATTTTTTTATGTTGGAAGTTCAAGTTGTTCTGTTCCTGCCTCTTGAGACCCATCCTTCCAATTTACCACATATAATAAGTTTTAACAGTTCGTATTTATCGCCTCGCATTATGTGTCCAAAATATCCGACGCATCGCTTTTTTATATTATTTATCAACTGAGTCTGATAATTCACTCGCCGAAACACTTCGTTGTTAGTCAGACGATCAGTTCATTTTATCTTTAGCATCCTTCTTATACACACCACGATTTGAATGCTAATAGTTTCGTGATGCTCGCACTTTTTAAAACCCACGTTTCGCACGAATTTAAGGATAGTCAACCCCTAAATATACACTAGTATGATTGAAAACGTCAATTTATTTTGGCAAGACTGAGATTTTCAAAGTATTTCAAATACACCTTTTCTAAACCGTATTTAAAATTCCAGCTAATTGGGCGACGGGACCATTCCAACTTCAAAAATGTTGACATTTGATTATAATAAAGAAAATAAAATTTCTGATATCGCGTGACGTGACGCGGGTAATGGCTAGTATTCAGTATGATATTAACTATTAGTTGCCATGGTTACCTACATAATATGTTCCACGTCATGTAAAAATTAATCAAAGCATGCCTAACTAGTTTAGTTCTAACAGATCCATAAAACAAAAGAGCGGCTGATTTTTTTTTATTTTCAAAATATTTCCGAAACTATAGTTTAGTCGGGAAAGTGACTGACGAGTATTTGCACGTTTAATCATCAATTATTTACAATCTAACAAGTTTTCATCAGCAGATTTATCACTTTTTTTCATAGTTTTTCCGACGAGTTTCACAGCCTCCCACGCCCACACCCACCGCGGGAGCGCTGACTGACTTTCGATTTCGAACAGAGTAATGGTTAAACTCTTCAATCAATTACATTTGAGTCGGAGATAAATCACTGATAAATTTTGACACCTCCCCCGGACTATTACTTTTGTAGTTGCGTAAGAAATGGACGCATTGTATAAAACACACAGAGGGAGGACTGTTTGAATTTTCAAAGCTAATTTTCTGCTTTAAAGGAAATTACAAAAATGCCATCAAGTAGTACGTGCAGCAGCGCTTCGTGAATGCACATGCATAGTTGGGGCGGCGGCTCTAACTATATAGAAGAAAAGTACTTCAAAAATTGTCACGATTATACTATTCGAACTTCTTTTTGCATATTTTGATATATTAAATATTATTTTTTTTTAAACTGTTGTCCGGATGTGATTGTCGTGTGTCCTTTGAAAATGGTTTAAAAATAGTTTTACGGTCTATAATTTTGAAAGTTGAATCCTTATTAAATTGCTTTTAAGGCATTTTAGGATATATGAATATTATAGAACTTTTTCTTTACGTCGAACCCAATTGTCAAATCGAACTAGCACATAATTCTTGTATATAATTTGGACGTACTGATAAAACGATTAATTATCTCGACCAATAAGATTACTTGTTTATTTATCCTGCAAGGATGCTATTAAAAGTATTAATATATATAGAATACTGACAAAATATAATTGAAAAATTAAAAATTGCTAAAGAACCTTGCTGTTTAATGAAAAGAGTAATTTATATATAATTGCAGAGTACTTTATTGTTTTTCCCAAAATTATAATTGCCCTGATCCTTCTTCCTGCAACTAGAGTCTGTAAATGTCGCCTTGTTGTTTTCCATTTGAGGTCTCGATCAATTATTGGAACACTGATCCTATGTTTGCCTTAGGGCGGTATATGAGTAAGTAGGTTATTGCAACTGCACGTTTTCTAACCTAATTAATGATACCAGCGTTGCCAGTGTTGTTCTTTAATGTCATGTACGGGATAACTCTCTTTGGGAACTTTTTTCTACGATCACATTTTCTTGAATTTTGAGTTTGGTGTTTAATTAGTGTAATTTATTTGAAACTAGTTGTAACCCGCGACTTCGTCCGCGTGGAATTTATGTTTGTTCAGTTCGCAGAGCTTTCGACAAGACTTCTCTATTTTTTATAGCCTAAGCTACTCCTCATAACATCAGCTATCTGCCAGTGAAAGTCCTGTCAAAATCGGTCCAGTCGTTTCGAAGATTAGCCGGAACAAACATACAAACAGACTAAAACTTTAAAAATTGTTTATTTCTTGTTATAAGTACCTACCGCATACCTTATACCTTTATAATCATTTTGTAAAAAAACTGTTATTTTGACATTACAAACAGACACTTCAATTTCATTTATATGTATAGATTAAATTTGAATTTATAACTTCACAGTACATTGAGAAGTTATTGTGATTGGTCCGAAAATAGATATTTTTGTTTCAAGGTCACTACAATATTTTGCATAGTTTTTGAACAGAAGTGTGTGTGTACGTACGTAATCATTTCTTTCTGGCACGAAATCTCAAGAATAAAAAATAGTATTAATCGATGCGTCGTAAATCTTAATGTGATCTGAAGGGGTCTTTCTCAAAGTCGCTAAAGCCGTTTTTTTTTTTGTTTTAGTTTAAAATATGGTATTTTGCACCATGTAAGAAAAAGTCTAATAATACATATTCTTGATAGATTTCGTAAAAAGCAATAAATTGCACTATAAATTTTATAATTCAATTTTAAGAATTGTATTTTTTAATCTGTTCTTCAAAAGTATAAAACGCTGCTCGCCATGCTGGATTCCGGCGTGACGTCACTTCGTCTGTAAACTACCTACGTTTATGCTGTGCTGTGTGTTATTTTGAAGTTAGTTCAAGTTATTATCACGTTTATAGACCTCTATCCCATATTTTATTGATTTCGCATCATGGAAGACGGTTTCGTAAAAGCAGAAAGTACTAATCTACCGAGCATAAATACGTTTAATATATAAAGTTTTACTGTTATACTTACAGTGGTAACGTAATAATCATAGAAAATCTTACATATTTTTAATTGCAAAGTGTTACTATGGTTACTGTGCACTACCGTTATTATTTACGATAATAGTGACGTCACGAGTCGTTTTCGCGATGATAAATTAAAAGTCATTTTTAATGCACTATTCGATTATAAAATATAAAAATTGTATTGCTTCTTTATCAATTTGTAGGATTCATTTAAAACACTTTTCAAAAAACGGTTTAATGGCCTATTATGACAAATGATACACTATGTAGCTCTGAAATACTTTTTCTACGTTTGTACAAAAATTGCAAAGCGCAGTCGTTATAATACCTTACTATTATTTTATTTTTGGAACGTAACTCGAGGCTACCAGTTTTGTGCGCTTTAATTTGGCATCACTGCTTGTGGCAATATTCAGGTTCATTATCCTGTTCTCAACTGCTGTAATATCTGGTCATGTAATGTGTATTGTAGTGGGTGAGACGTAATGATATAGAATTTTATTTACAAAAAAAAACTAACTTTAATAACCTTATCAAACGTCGGGTTCTAGTTAAAAATAACTTTTATCCGTGTTTTTTAGAATACCTATTTGTTTAAAATAATAGTAGGTAGTTTATGTATTTAGTTTGTCATGCACTATTTTATGTACGAGCTATGTTAAAACGAGAATCAGCGAGTTGTAACAGTCTTACGAATCATAAAATCATTATTATAATCGAAATTGTACATTTTTTGCACGTACCTCCTGTAAAATAGCTGATTTTCACTTTACAAGTATAATATATATATTATTACATATCGGACAGTTCAGGTTCGGCTATATTGGAACGCCTACTCTGCTCACTCTGTTATTCATACGGTTTTAAATGGTAACTGACACGGAAAATACTAATGGATTGGTAAAATTGCATTTCGTTTTACTTTACTCTATACAGGTATGAAATGCAACTATTTTATAGGTCGTACAAAATAACTTTTTTATATTAATAACTAGCCGCTACCCGCGGCTACGCCCGCGATTGAGATGGAAATCGACTTTTGACATGCATATTAGGGGTTGAATTGTTATTTAGATCAATACAAATTAATAATAAATTATGACTTTTTAGAATTTTTCTGTTGAAGTGTAATAAATTGAAAAATTGATGACATTCACGTGATCAACGCCCCGACAAACCTTGAAAATGACACCCATGTTGATTTTTAGACTATTTACCTTTTTTCACCCTCTGACGGGGTTGTTTTTAAAAAATCTTGGAACACGTGTTTATTTATTTGTTGACAGGAGTAATCCTGCGTATTTTCGAATTGATACATCTATCTTATATGATTCCTCCATGCAAATTTTGAACCCCCGTTACACCCTTTTAGGGGTTGAATTTTCAAAAATCCGTTCTTAGCGGATGCCTACGTCATAACAACTATCTGTGTGTCAAATTTTAGCCCACTCCCTCCAGTGGTTAGAGGTGTGCGTTAATTCTCCATTAAAAATTTTTAACCCCCGTTACACCCTTTTAGGGGTTGAGTTTTCGAAAATCCGTTTATAGCGGATGCCTGCGTCATAATAAATATCTGTATGCCAAATTTCAGCCCAATCCGTATAGTGATTTGAGCTGTATGTTGATTGTCCATTCATATTTTAAACCCCCGTTACACCCTTTTAGGGGTTGAATTTTCAAAAATCCGTTCTTAGTGGGTGCCTACGTCATAATAACTATCTATGTGCCAAATATCAACCCAATCAGTCCAGCGGTTTGAGCTGTGCGTTGATATAGACCAGTCAGTCAGTCAATCAGTCACGGTTTCCTTTTATATATACAGATAACAAATTAAGTATACGCAAGTGCATATTAATTAATTAATAGTGGTTCAACTTAGGTTGTTAACATTACACCGCTACAAGTGAGGGATGTCAAAATTCACCTTTTTCTACTTGAGGTCCTCGGAATGTAAAAAATGTTTTTGCCAAAAAGTCTTATCGTCCGCCGCACACAATGAAATAGCCAGTGATTGACATATTTGTCGGTCAGAATATTCATTATGAATTATTATAGAACGTCACACAGTGCACACGTAGGACTAAAATATTGGTTTTATTTGTTTCATTGTTCCATCGACTTTCTGCCGACACCATTATTAGTGACGGGATAGGTATCCCGTATTCAAACGTGGACGCGCACATCACCGAGAAAAGTCAGACCAGAGAAATGCACTTTTGCATGACGGTTTTTTTTCAATATTGGAAGCAATTCTCTAAGCAAAATATTGAATGGATAGACATTCGACGAAAATGAAAAAAAAAATATCTGGATGGAAAAAAAGTGTCAAATAGAATATGAAACCGTCCTTTCAATAATCGTTGACTTAACAGTATGAATACTAATGGCTATAGATGCTAAATTTCATGCTCTTCTTTTTTTTTCTGTGTCGATAAAAAATATAAACAAAAAAAATCAGTGTGAACTCCAATACTTCGAATATATACTTTCTCTTATTTCGATGTCTCAGATTGTCGAATGGCCATATTCACCGAACGTAAGTAGTTAATTATTCGGTTAATTTGTTCTTCAGGTAACTATTCCTCCGAATAAATAGCGATAATTCAATTTACCAAACATAATTATGTTTACTGTAGGTATAAATCTATTCTGTCTTATTTCGAGGGTATAAATATTTATTCGCCTGATAAAATAATAATGCTCCTCCACAAAGATGAAAATACCTAACCTATAAACGTGGCGTATTATATCTACAGTTTACTTTTATGTTGTTTATTAACTTTTTGTGAAGTGTATAATTGTAAAATATTAAAGTGAAAGTTTTGTGTGCAATTGGGTTAGAATTAAACATTATTATTTTGTGAAACTTTATTTTGACGTTTACACTAACGCCATCGGTCGGATTTTTGGATGAACGTCAATATATTCAACAAAAACAGCAAGATGTATAGTGCAGTTTATATTTATTCTTAAACTAACTTTTCTACCCGATATTTTGCTTGGTCTGTGGAAAGTAAATTTTATTCTAACGAATAAATTTGTTCTAAGATTAGTAACTTCTATCTTTAATAGTGTTCGGTGAATATGGGCATAAATATTTTAAACTCTGCAATATGTCTGCATCAGGAGCGGGCAAATCTTTTGATCGGCGGGCCACATGGCTGATGAAAATTTGACCGCGGGCCAAATATTTGCAGGGCAAAAAACAAAGAAAAGGCCCTCACATTCTATTTCCGCATTTGGAGAGCAAAAAAAAAAAGTCCCTACATTCTATTTCCGCATTTTACTATTTTTCTGAAATGCTTCGCGAGCCGGATAAAATGGCGCTGCGGGCCGGATCCGGCCCGCGGGCCGCCATTTGCCCAGGCCTGGTCTACATCTATCATCGCAACCACATTTCACAAAAGTGTTTGGGTAGCAATAGGAAAGGACTTCATACGTCTGAAAGATCGTATGAAGTTTGACCGACAGAAGCCACTATAGATTGTCTGACAGCCTGTCGTGGGCGGTAGGCCTACGAGTCCAGCTATTATGCGATTTAATTGAGACATGGAATAATTCGTAATCGAAGCCGTGTACTGATTGCGTTGCGCTCGTATATATGGAAGAAACGTTGCGAGGACAAGAGGTTGCTTCATAAGGAGGAGATTCAGCCGGCTAGAAAACTACCATTACATATCTAATTTTACGGTTTGCTTAATGTTAAGTAAGACATGACCAAGCCATCATCATCCTATATAACTGGCAATGCACTCGTTCCCAACTTCGTCTCCCTGTTTTATCCCATTCCGTTCCTTGCCTCTCGAACTGTTCGCTTACTTACCGACCGGCCAATATAAAAATAAATGGGATAGAAAGCTTAAGGTGCTACTAGAAAGCTGAGTTTTACTCACCGGTACAAATTAATGTAGAGATTTTTTTTTGCAAAATTTCTCTAATGTCGAAAAGCGATATAAATATGAATTAGATTGTACAATAACGTCGATTTGAAAAAAGTGCACTCGTAATATCTCGCAAGTAAAAGTCTGTAATAAGATAACTGAATTTTAAAGGGTAATCTAGAACTACTTAGTGCAACGTTTCGATCGATATTCGATCTTTTTCAAGGTTCTGTAAGAATCAAGTTTACAAATTTACAAATTATTGTATTGAGTTGGATACATGTATAAATTACATACATTTAGTTTGATTGTATCATTAGAATTATACTAATCTATTTATCTTACCTAAAAAGTCAATTGCACTTTGTCATCAAAGGTAAGATAGATAAGATAAATAGATTAGTATAATTCTAATGATACAATCAAACTAAATGTATGTAATTTATACATGTATCCAACTTAATGCAATAATTTGTAAATTTGATTCTTATACAGAACCTTGAAAAAGATCGAATATCGATCGAAACGTTGGTGGAATAAATAATAAGGTTTGAATTAGTTGCAAGGAAACTATTTCAGTTTTAAAAAATCATTGAGCTAAAAAAAATGAACTTAATGGCGTCTCGATAAATTACAAAATCCATTGATTTTCTCTCAAAAATGTATATGTCTTTTGTGTGAACTTAGCACTAAGTCATTTTACTATTTTTGGTTTTTGGTGTGTTATGTAGTCATTTGAGATTTTCAAGGCTTGGTTTTAGTTATTTTTGACGGAGTGTTCCTTTTTAAGTCAAACCAAATGTTCTTTATCTGACATTTCTTTTTTATTCCTAAAATATGGCAGCTTAAACATTTAATATTGATAATAATATATGCTATACTTGCCGCAGTTATACAGATTAAATAAGAAAAAATATGTAATTGCAAAAATAAGTTTTATTCAGATAATATTATAATAACTTTTAATTCACAAAAACAAAAATCAATTCAAGTATAGAACTTACGACTCAAATCTTTTTATACTATTATAAAGTTATATAATGTTAGCTTGGATTATGAATCTATGCAGTAATTGTAGTACTGACGACTAATACATTTTATTTAACAAATAACTCATAGATATTTATCTAACACGGTCAGTAATGTTGACAGTACAGTAGAATCTGGATAAAGTGACTGTCAGAGAACCGACTATATTAACGTCGTACTAAAACGGACTGAAATGTCCACGGACGAAGCCAGAGGATTGAAAACTAGTTAAATTCATTTCGGCGTGCGTTGACGCGAAGTTAACGCAGCGATTAATCAAAACGTGACAAAATACTAAGTGATTTACTCGGGAATAATATAATGTACTTCTGGGAAGGAACGTAGCGGGGGCGGCGAGATAATACGAAGTATTTGTCCTTGAAATTATGAATTGTTTTGAGACGCGCGTCGTTCTAACCGGACGATTTTTAATAAATTACATTTTTCTAACCGGTTGATCGCTTTAACCGGAGTCGTACTGAAAGGATATACTTTCGCAGTATCTTTTATGAAAACCAAACTTGAGATTGCATTTACGTCGTTAAAAGCGGTGGGCCGTTATATATCATCAGAGGCGTTTTACTGAAAATATCAACAAAAATGTTCATTAATATAATTTACCATTGTACTGTTTTTACTTTTGACAACCAAAATAGTGGCGCCACTGACGATCCGCAATCGGTCTATTTACTTGACAAAATTTGATTACGCGGTTTGTCAGGAATTATGCTGACAGACGAAAAGACGCTTTTTTAACTTCATGGGCTTCAAAAAGAGAAAATATTGTCAAATTTAGAAAAGTGAATTTTGACCTAGATGTCTCTACCATTCTCCTCACGTATTGGTGTTTTCTAAAATGCGTGTTTAGTTATAGGTCTATACAATGCCTATATATTTTTAATATAACAAACATCAACAACGGGGATATAAGGAACTTGGGAAACGTAGACGTACCCCCTATAACTGATTTTATTACACGTACTTCAAAGTAAACTCAGGTTAAAATGTCAAGGCGAAGAAACTAGAAAAAGAACAATAAAGAAAATCGTAAAAACATATCATTTCTATAAAGCTGAAGACATGGGGCCATCAGCTGCGTGATCTGTTCCATGTGTGTTCATCCATTTCACTCGCCAACTTACGTTGTCATTTCGTATTGTTTAAGTTTTTTTCTGCCCTGTCACTATTAATTCATGTCGAACAGAAATATATGTAGATATTTTGGTATTGTTTGTATAACTGTTTTTTCTTCATACTTCGATCGAAAGTACATATACCGGGTGTCCCATTTTAAAGGAACACCTTGAATAACTTTTACAGTTTTCATTATATGGAAAAATGTCCCGAATAAAAGTTGTTTGGTTTGGAGGGGGACATCGTATAAAGACAAATACCACACCCTACTCTCATCCTCTACGCAGGGATGAGGGTGACTTTGACTTTTTTAATAGGAATACCTCTTCTTTATCATAAATTAAGATTTTTCTAGAAAAAATATGCAACATTTGTCTGAAACATTTTTTTACCCGATGTCTCCCTCAACCCTTAAAATGCATGTCAAAAATCGGTTTCCCGAAACTCCATTAAATGTTTATATCTAAACAACGACGTTTTACCCAAAAAAATATGAGAGGTAAGTGTTGTTTGTTTTGGGAACAGTCATTGATTAAACATAAAAAAACCACAGACCCCTTTAATCATTAAAAAATTCAGTTACCCCCACCCCCGCGCAGGGGGCGGTGTTTTTTTGTATGTTTAATCGATGACCCTTCCCAAAACAAACAACACTTACCTCTTCTAATTTTTTGCGCAACGTCGTTGTTTAGATATAAACATTTAATGGAGCTTCGGGAAACCGATTTTAAGGGTTGAGGGAGGCACCGGGTAAAAAAATGTTTCAGACAAATGTTGCATATTTTTTCTAGAAAAATCTTAATTAAGTCACCCTCATCCCTGCGTAGAGGATGAGAGTAGGGGGTGGTATTTGTCTTTATACGATGTCTCCCTCCAAACCAAACAACTTTTATTCGGGACATTTTTCCAGATAATGAAAACTGTAAAAGTTATTCAAGGTGTTCCTTTAAAATGGGACACCCGGTATACTTTCGGCATCAATTGTAAGGCAGAAAGTCTAACATTTATGCATTGGTGGGATTTCATGCACTTATGCGGGAAGTACGTGCGTTCGGGCGGCAGTAAAGAAAAAACAACCTATCAACTGTTGTTTAGATGTCGTTTCTATCGCAACCCTATTACATATAACCTTAAAGCTGCTTGCTAGGGATTTATCTGTGTTTTTATGTAAGTAATTAATTAATGTATTTAATAAGCGTACTTATGACCGAGGTATGAAGAAAAATAGTATATACCACACTGGTCAAAGGTTTGATACCTTTCACTGCGCGTCATGATGTCCTCGGCTTCGCCTCAGGCACCTGGCACGTAGGGCAAGAATATCAAACTTTCCGTTCTTGTGGTGTAATATACTATTATTTGTGTATGGACACAAGGAAATAAAATATTAAAGTAAAAATCATAGCAGATTCACCTAAATTCGTATATAGATGTATGTTACTGTTAAAACATGAAATAAGTAAAAAATAATTTTAAGTAATCAAAACCCGAAATCATTGAGCGCATGTGTAAAAACCTCAGTAATCACAAGCTTTTATTCAAATTTAAATGTTTGTCAGTCACTCAGTCAGTTTGGGTCAAATCTTGCAATCAAAATTTTGAAAAGCTCTAAACTAAACTAGAATTTTAAAATTTTCATTTTAATAAAAGAAAAATACTGTGCTAATGTTTTATGCAAAATTGAAAAAAAATAAGAGTACCCAGAAACTCTTGTTCGTCTCGAGTCTGCAGTGTCTGGAACAACACGCGTTGTTATGATAGCCCACTTCAGAAATGAAAGTGAAAATATTGCATCGTGTTGACTGTATTTACGTGTGATAGTTTTTACTGAAAACATTTTAGATGAAAAACGTGATGATTTTGTCAAATCAAACAATATAGATCGTATTTTCGCCGTCCTTAAGAGAATATATCAGCTATATATACTTTTATAACTCATCTTTCAATATATATTTATATTGTGGTCCTCTATAGTATTTTATTTTTGACGAAAATTTGTAAAATGACATAAAATGCGGCAGCATTTATCCGGACTAACCTAAAAGTTTAATGGCACTCAACATACTTCACTTTAATTTATTGCAATGATAAATTCCGTATTAAACAGAATCATTTGTTTGAATTGAAGTATTTAAAAATGTGATATGAATAACTTCACTCGCTACTTGAAAATTTGTTACAATTTTAAGTGGATTACAATATTTATTAAAATTAGAAAAATATATAAACAAATATTTTGTCGTGATATTTTTTAAAATTTATTACCTAATAGAAAAAAATTCAAACGAGTATTTGCAGTTGTGATTAAAAACGTGAAATATGCTAATCCGTTGAACTAGATGAAACAATAACTCTAGATAAATAGAAATCTAAATCCTACTTTTGACAATTTAATATCTTTGCATTGTTAGATTTATAATGTATAGCTTTCATATATTACTTCTTCTTTTTTTTGTTTGTGAGGTTTAGAACAACTCGTGGATAAAACTGAATTGGTTTATATAATGTATGTTTTTGCACACCGTAATCAAAAAGAAATGCATTGACAAAAGGAGATGAGCAGTGAGTAAAAATTCAAGTCGCCCCGACTTCGCCGGGATCGGAAAACTATCTTCAAAGAACGATGATACGGACGAATGCGAATTTAATTGGGATTCAGAGATTTGAAGTTCACATAAAGTATATACTGCATTTTTATTTTCTTCTTTGCTACGTATTTTTGTATGATCTATATTTATCCCTTAATACATAAAAAGTTATTTGGTTAGATTAAACCGCATACCGTAAATGGGAATTAAATTTATCTTTGTGTTACACTGTGCAATAAACTTAGTTGTAGTGTGCTGTTTTCAAAACAATGGATTTTTTGCAGTAGCGTCGCTATCTGTATTAATAATATTGCATCGTATTGAATCCATAGAGATATTAGAATAGAGTACGCAAGAGAGCAGTGAAACTGTTTGCAATTAAGAGAGAGAACAGTTCATTATTTCTATGGTAACTAATGATGCAAAACAATGCTGATTTGAGTAAACAAATTTCTGTTTTTCTGTAGCTTTTCATTTAGGCAAGCATACGCACTAGCGTACTCTAGTTACTTATATCTCTATGATTGAACCACTACTACTAAAAAAAGTTTAGTTTTGAGATATGTTCAACAACACAGAACGAAAGAGCAAAACAATTCTCTCTCTCTCAAACAGCATGCCTCAAACCAAGTATTCTAGGGAGAGTAGAAAATGTAGTATAATATTTTTTTTTTATCTGAATAGGTATTAAAGCACAACGTACCTAAAAAAATGATTAGGTATATATTATGTCTATACTTTTTACATCAAAATATATCCAAGGCCAGAAATAGTTTATGTTGTAATATTTGTTACTAAGAAAACAACAAAAATATTATAATAAAATCAAAGTAATAATTGATGAACGCAATTTTAATTTATCAACAACTTTGAAGATGAATACATCAGACCTGATGTTTTAGACCTAGGGCGGTTGAATATTCGCGCTATGACATTGGAAAGGAATATATCTTTCTATCATTGCGACTTCTTTATTTAGTATCTATAATAAGATGAAAAAACGTTTTTGCCGATTTGTTGTCTTTTGTACAATATCACTTTGAAACGGCTGAACTGATTTTAATAAAACTTGGTATATTACCTATCAGTTGGTACTATGACTTAAAAAGTAAGGGACTTTTGGATAAGATAAAAATTAAATAGGTACCTATTGGCTCAGTATCATTTCAAATTTCCTGTTTATTTTTATTATACAGTAGAACCTCTTTAAGTCGAAACCTCGATAAGTGGAAAACCACCAAAACTCGAAAACATGCTTTGTTCCCTTCCCCTTAAACCCCAAAACCTCTATTACGTGAAATATCAACCCTCTATAGATCGAAATAATCAGTGAGTCCTTGCAAGCCATTTCGGTACATATTTTCCCTCCATAACTTGAAAAAATAAATTGGACCTCTGTATTTCAAACATAGCAATTCAAAATTAGTTAGAATGAATCTTAACCTCTACAAGTCGAATATTGCCTTACAAAATCCGCCAAAGTCGAAATCCTTCATTAGTCGAGAACTCTATAACTCGAATTTTTTGGGGTCTCCCTTGAAGTTCGACTTATAAAGGTTCTACTGTACATCATAAACTGATAATCCAATTGATACTTTCACTAGTTATCAGATTAGAAATTAGAAATTGGGAATGTTTAATAGACGAGCCTCTGAAACACCTTCTCGTCGGCATTCCGTACTAGTGATGTGCCGGATCGTTAAAAATGTATATCCGCGGATACGGATCTGAATACGGATTTTTGGTTTCAAAATCCGCGGATACGGATACGGATCTTAACTTTCTTAGAGTACGTGGCGGTAAATATTGCACATCGACCTTTGGAAAGAGACTATCTGTTATGGGAAAAAGTTATTGACCTCTTTAAGAGTTAACAGATTGCCTCTTTCCAAAGATCGATGTGCAATATCTCATTATAAAGATAGTTGATTTAGTACCTTTGAGTTATGTACTATTAGTATGGTACTCACTACGATAAATGTTTGCATTATAAAGGTGCCAAATACAATTTAAAAAAATAAAAAATAATCTGAATGGAATTTAACCGGTTTTCATTATTACCTAATCACCTATACAGGGTGTTCACG
Source organism: Xanthostigma xanthostigma (assembly GCA_963575645.1). NCBI lineage: Eukaryota > Metazoa > Arthropoda > Insecta > Raphidioptera > Raphidiidae > Xanthostigma > Xanthostigma xanthostigma. The sequence continues at coordinate 25,410,731 of OY754468.1, forward strand.
CGGGGAACAAAGGCAAGTTTATTTCGGAAATGAAGACGCTTACAGAAACATGTTTCAGACAAAAGTTGTTAGGTTCGATCTGCTCTACAACTGGAAAATATTTTCAGCTATACAGGTTGTCCTATTTAAGCGGGGCAGACCAAAGTTATGTTTTCTTTAATGCAGCACCCTGTTTTTATTTGATTTTTGAATTCTGCACCTAATTGTAAATAGAAACTGTAAGGGAAACGTTGCTCGAAAAATTAGCAGTTTTTGAGTTATTCAAGTTTTTTTGAAATTTTTGACATATGCAGACCTTTACCTAAAATTCGAGATAGCCCAAACGAAAAACTTTATCAAACTGATATTTTGGAGATCAATAGGTAATGAAACAGCAAATTAACCTTTGTATTCAAAAAAATAATTTAGTATACAGGGTGTTCAAAATATTGTATTGCTTTTATCTAACTTAAATCGCGTATAACTTGTAAAAGTTAAATACAACGGGGTGGTTTTTATGCCCGAATTGCTTTCTTTGGGATATTTACTAACACTTTTATAAAGGGTTCCCTAGACCTAAATCTGGTATTTTCGTGTTTATTGCGACTTGAATGCGATATTGCGAATTGTGTATTCAAAATAAAGGCCGACAATTCGAGCACTTGTATTAAGTTTTATTCTGTTATGTTGATTTCATAATAATTTTTTTAAATATTACTTTTGTAAAATAAATAAATTTGTTTAGTTGATATGAGTTTTAAAATGACTATTTTCAACTCTTTAGGTAAAAATACTTCACAGCACACTGCGACAGTTCTTTTAAAAGGTGAAATTTCGCAATATCGCATTCAAGTCGCAATAAACACGAAAATACCAGATTTAGGTCTAGGGAACCCTTTATAAAAGTGTTAGTAAATATCCCAAAGAAAGCAATTCGGGCATAAAAACCACCCCGTTGTATTTAACTTTTACAAGTTATACGCGATTTAAGTTAGATAAAAGCAATACAATATTTTGAACACCCTGTATACTAAATTATTTTTTTGAATACAAAGGTTAATTTGCTGTTTCATTACCTATTGATCTCCAAAATATCAGTTTGATAAAGTTTTTCGTTTGGGCTATCTCGAATTTTAGGTAAAGGTCTGCATATGTCAAAAATTTCAAAAAAACTTGAATAACTCAAAAACTGCTAATTTTTCGAGCAACGTTTCCCTTACAGTTTCTATTTACAATTAGGTGCAGAATTCAAAAATCAAATAAAAACAGGGTGCTGCATTAAAGAAAACATAACTTTGGTCTGCCCCGCTTAAATAGGACAACCTGTATAGCTGAAAATATTTTCCAGTTGTAAAGCAGATCGAACCTAACAACTTTTGTCTGAAACATGTTTCTGTAAGCGTCTTCATTTCCGAAATAAACTTGCCTTTGTTCCTCGCGTGAACACCCTGTATATAAAAAATTTCATCTATGAATTGAAAATATATAAGGTAAAAGATCCGTAAAAGATCCGCCAAAAACTAACGGATACGGATACGAATCTTTCTTCTCCTTCGGATATCCGCGGATACGGATATCCGGCACATCACTATTCCGTACGACTTTAATATGTTACTGTGTTTTACTGTACGTTAATAAAACTCTTGTTAAAAATAGGTTCATCATTTGTTTATTTCTGTGAACCAATCATATTTTACGTGAGCTGCCAAACAAAGGTATCGAATTGCAATTGTTCTTTGATATTCGATTGTTACAAATATTTTGTTGTGCCGCTACTGTTTCGATTACTTTCATATCTTATATAATAATCATTTCATATAGTGTAAAGTCGTTAGTAGGCGTTATATGAGCTTAATGTCGGCTCGTCAACTGTAGTGAAAAATTGGTACCTAAATTACATGTGGGAGATGAGGTTAGCCTTGGGTATGGCCGGCTCGTTCATCAACCCGGCGCTTCCACCATTTGTAATGGTGGGAGAGACGGGCGTTCGTTTCTCTACTCTTGCACTGTTCTGCTTTGCTACTATCGTCAGAACGAATTTAATGTTCCGTTTAAACAACAAAATAGATAATATTAATTCAAAGATGTTTGAGTAATACCCAAACTTACTCTAATGTCCTTTTAAATGAATAATTCGCATTTAATATAATACTTTGAAAATTATTTACTTCTACACCAACACTGACTTAACCCCTTCGGACTTGAATTTTATATTTTTGAAACACAAAATATTTTTTAGGGTGTTGGGCTTATTTAGGGTGTAATTAAGGTATATTCATTGAAAAACTAAATTTAACATTTAATTTTGGAAAATCCTATATGCATTGAAATGGATAATAGGTTAAAAGAAATATTTTTTGACGGTAATCACTAGCATAGGATGTTTAATTACTTTTTAAGTATAATTTGTAAAGTTAACATACAATTAAAATAAATATCCGCACAAGAAAAATAAATTACATCATGAAAATGCGAAAGTTATATTAAGTAATCCATAATAATCAGAATGTACCTACACTTTTACCAGCTTTGCGTGAATCTATGACTGCGGTTAACACTTGACTTGCTTTTTCCACCTACCCAAATAGTATTTCTTTGTTTTATTTGGCATGCCTACATCTCTGATAAGCCCCAAACACAATGAAACGTTTATATTTGGTGTTTAATTACGCTGGCTTAAATTACACGCGTTAGAATAGTATGTCCATTGAAATGACCGCCAGGACCGAAGGGGTTAAGGCGAGTTGAATAGAAGCATTCCTTGGCTAAATAAAGTAGCATATTTCAGTTAATGTCTGCTATATGTCAGGGATAATTTTCGCACGGCGCAGCGTTAGATATGAACAGAAATCCTTATCTTACCAAATCGTAGCCGAATGAAAAATATGCCAACAGTGAGCTTCAGTACAAGTAGATAACTCTAGATCAGGGGCGTGCAAATCTTTTGTTGACCGCGGGCCAAAAATTTGCAGAGCAAAAAAGAAAAAGGTCCTCACGTACTATTTCCGCATACGGAGAGCAAAAAAAAAAGGTCCTCACATTCTATTTCCACATTTGAAGAAGAGCAAAAAAAAAGCTCCTTAGATCCTTTTTTTCGTCTGTTCTGGTCCTTGCTATTTCTTAAAAAATTGGTTGTCTGTAAATTCGGTTTACGGACGATAGTTTTACGTGATAACGTATTCCGTAATACATAACCTAAACCTCCCAAAATTTGGTTTCAATCCGCTTATCCTTGGTGTCGGAATGATAAGAAATGTCAAAAGTGACGTTTGCAACTGTCAAAGTATTATGTTCTAATAATAATTAGTTATTCCAATAGTTAACTTAGAAGGCGTTGCATTTCACAAAATACTAATGTCAAAAAATTGAATTAAACATTAGAAATGCAGCCGTTTTCATGTTAAGACAAGACATACGTTATCTTCTAATTTCCATGTACGGCAAACAAAGACGACCGACCGCGTCGCGCCATGCATTAGACAACATTGCATTTATACAGCTATTTTTCTATATAAAGTATAAAAAAACTGTTTAGGCAAATTCTGTTATACGAAATCTATGTAAAATGTTCTCCTCTTTCGTTTAAGACTGGTTTCAAACCGATCTGATGTAAATTGAGCGAGAAATTAGCAAAAAGCACGCACAGGGTCAGGCGGAACGTTACGCGTTACGAACGTTAGGAACGTTAGGATTTAGGAACGTTACACTTTTTCGTGCATGCAGCCGGTGTTTTATCAATTTATAAGATTGGTGATTCATCAATTTATAAGACGTTATCACGTCAAAATTTTTTATTAAATTGCTTCGCGGGCCGGAGAAAATTGTACTGCGGGCCGCCATTTGCACAGGCCTGCTGTAGATGCTTGAGAAACTGGATAGAAAAAAATGTTCTATAAAATATATATTTGTGTGCTGTTATGTGTGCTATTAATTAAATTTCTATTTTTAAGATTTCTTTCTTTTGTTTCAGGTGAGAAAAAACATTTTCACGTATTATATTCGTCGTCGATTTTATGATGTCAGGTATTTGTTAACTTTAATAAATAATCCCGTTTAATGAGTTTGACTGTGCACACTCAGAAAAACAATTGACTAGTGATTATTGCACTGACTGCAGTTGTTTTATAAAAGAAAAAATTATAAATATGCTGTGTTGTCGAATTATGTCATTTATAAGCAAATTTGAAGTTGGAGATCTTTAATTTAGCTAGAACTCTTTTATATTAGCGTTCAGTTGTCATATATTTGATATTCAAGATGACAGTTTGTTTCGTTGACATTAACACCGTTATTATTTTGTTTTTTTCTCTGAATTTGCGTGCGGCAAAAAATAATTTCAGTGCGACAAATAAAGTTTCCGCACTAAAATGAAAATAGCTACTTTTCAACCGTAACAGCATGCGTAAAGATACCACTTTTCCCGCATGAGTAATAAAAAAAAATATTCTCACTTTTTGGCCTGATTTTTTTCCATGATCTGATAGCTTACTAATTGGTCAACCTTCCTAAAGCTAAAAAAATGACGCATTTCCTACCCACAAGCGATAAGGTTAACTCATTTCAAATTAGTCATAGTATCTTGTCCCGAGAGGAATAAGAGCAATTACTGGTCACCCTATATAGATGTCTGATTGAAGTAAAAGTTGGGATATCAGGTGAATATTTTTTTTGCTTTATGTGTCCGCGTAAACTTTGAGACATAAATTTAACGTGTGTCATTTTATTTGTTTCATTGATGACTAAAACATAATAAACTCTGCGATTTAAACGAGTCTAAAATATAGATTAAAACGGAACATTTAAAAATAGATCACCAGACTTCGTTTCCATTTTCTCTTTAAATGGCTGTTGTCTCTACTCTTACGTGAGGAACTCGAAATATATCATGATGTACAGTAAGTGAGAGGTAATTTCATTTAGAAAAATATCGTATATACAGGGTGTTTTCGGTCTACTTATTTTATTTTTAATGTGTGATAGTACAGACCGAGAGAAGGCGGTTAGTGATAAAACACCTTAATTAACACGATGTCAACTAATTTTATATATATAGGTATACTAATATTACAGAGAGAGAGTGCAAATTTTGTGAGTTTGTGTGTATGCAGAAATCTGTGGAACCGCTGCATCTATTTGAAAAATTCTTTCACCACTATGTAGAATGAACCTTCAGGATAGACGGCTATACAGGGCGACCTCTAATTGCTCTCATTCCTTTTGGGAGAAAAAACTATGACTAATTAGGAATGATTTAACCTGCATCACTTGGGTGTCGGAAATGCATCATTTTCGAAAAATCTACTTCGGTTTCCTTTTTACAAAAACCGAATTTTGCGAGTTTAGAATTAAAAAAAATATTCCCACTTTTTGGCCTGAATTTTTCCATGATCTGTTAGCTTACTAATTAGCCAGTCACAATAAATTAAAAAATAAATAAAAATTCATCACTGAAGTGTCAGTATCATAAAAAATGACGTATTTCCTAGTGATAAGATTAAATCATTCGCTAATGATCACACTTGCCAAAGTTCTATTTAATTGTTTTGTTCAATATAAAAAGAAAAAAACTGAATGTCTTCTGCTGAACTTTGTACTGTCACCTATTGAAAATAAAATAACATTGTGTAAGATGAACATTGTTATGGCGGATTTCTGATACAAAATAATTTATTTTAAAATTCGCTTAAACAATTTCAAATTGGATTTATCCCAGAAAACAGTTTGATTAAATTCTGACGAACGCCCTACAATAGGTTGGTTAGCGTTCGAGATCAGTTATTTTTCGTTTTATTTTGAGCAATCTCAGTTTAGTTGGCAGAAAAAAAGAGAGAATCTGTAGACAATTTCAGTCGGTAGTGAATACAGTCACATAAAACTAAATACAATTCGATCTCATTGAATGTAAAGTACGCATTCAGTCGGTTTAACTGCTTATTTGAATTCCTATATGGTAAGTGGCTTTTGGTATAAAAAGAGCACAGCTTTAACCGATGGATATATATTTCCATTTAATTCCGTCCGAGGACAGGGCAGACTAGAACAGTGTTCCTCAAAATCAAACGTTTCATTTACAATGTAATTTTGGGTATTGATAAAATGTTGTAGTGAAAAAAACTAATTCAATGATTTAAGGGGGTAATCCTATGTGATAGGTTGAAAAAATTAAATTATTTTTTTTTTTGCATAAATTGATTACAAAACTTTTTTAGAATATGTTGGTAAAATTATTTTATAATATTCGAAATTATTGGAAAGATACAGCTATTCGAAAAGGAGGTTTTCGAAGCGCTCAGTTGAGGAGTTGGGCACCGACCCTATTGTCACGTATCGGCTTGTTATTTAAGACTTAAAAATAAATAAGGAGTAAACATGCAAAACCCAATAAATCAATTTTTTTCGTTTTTGAGTTATATTTCAATTCTAGTTAATTTTGGTGAGCTTCTTGCAGATTAATAATGAGTTAAGATTTCTTAGTTTATACCTTGAATTTTTAAACGTGTTTTTCTCAAAACTGTGTTTTTCTAATTTGTCTCTACGATATCTCAAAAACGGTTTGATCGTTTGCTTTGGAATTCTAATGGTAGTCGTAGGATGAACTAGGATCTATTGGAAATTCCGAGTGGTTCTACTTTTTTCGACGCAAAATTATGGAAACAAATTTACAAATTAATTTTCAAAAGTCTGTCAATAATTCAATTTTCAATATTTTCGAAGTATCCTAGTTCATCTTATTGCCACAGGCTTACAGATTAAAATGCCGTTTAATTTTTTTATTTGAGATAAGCCAATCAGTCGGAATCATGGAGACCGTCAACAACCTTTTTTCAAGATGGGTGTCTTCGGAATAGTACAACTCATGTTTTTGTGGATGTTTATGCTTGAAAAATTTTCTATACACTATTGAAATATTAATAAATATATCATAAGAAGTGCAAAGTTCTATCTTTTTACTGGTCGTCTAAAAAAAAATCCTAACAAATGTGTAAAAAACCGGCCACCACATGGGGTGACCTCTTTACTCACTAAAAATTCTGCATTGGTAGGCAAATTTTGATTCACACGTGTCTATTTATTGTTTTACTTAAAAATGAACGATTATTATAATTTGCATTTTATTTGTAAAGTACAACACTTTTTGTGCTTCTTTATAGTAAACATAATTTATAAAACAAGATTAATATGTACCAACATTTAAAAAAGATACCCCTTTATTTTTGTGTTTTTCCCTTGACCGGACAAAATAGTTTGATCCGTAGAAGTCCGCTCAACGAAGATATCACTGAATATTAATTAAAATATACTAATGTTATTATGTTAGATAAGATAATACGATATCATTCTTTCTCGGAGTTGTACGAGTAACAATGATAATTCCTGTTTATGAAACCGAGGCAATGTTTAATAAGCGCTGGCGTATATATATCTACGCATGTGTGTAAGCAGTTGTTGGGAGCGGCGGCGGCTCTTTATAAGTAGGCAGTGGGGGTGGCATTACGGGGAGAAAGATTTCCACCACCGTGCTGCTGTTTTGTGCATTACGGAAGGGATGAGGTAGGCAGGTCGACACTGTGTTCGCTTCCAAAGCCCTGGGGAACAATAATTTGATGCTTGGATCCTGATAGAGCATCACCGGGGAACGTGTCTATATTATGTGAATGCACAAGTCAACATTCCTAGTTGGCTATGGCAGACTATACAAGTATCTTATAGGATTCGTGATTAGATTTGATAGTTGGTCACTTGTGAAGCCGAATACGTATTTCGTGGTCATTATTTTATGTGATCTGTAGTTTTTTCTTCTACTTTATAGTCTAGTTCACATGTCCCTTTCTGATGAATTCCAGTCCTGCGTCACTGAAAATTATGGTGTCATTCGATTCGGAATGATATCTAGAAACTTTGTGAAAAAATTGAAGTGAAACAATTGCAAAAGTTATAAATATTTTAGTTAAAGAAAAAAGAGGGGTTTGGTTATTTGCAGGATCTGAAATCACAAAAAGGATTCTGAAAGAGCAGGACATTTCCTACAAATCCCATTTCTCAGAACTCTACCATAGGGCTAAACATGTTTTTTTCTATTTTTTATTCAACAAGCTAAAAAACACGAATATATTGAAAATTATATAAAAAATAGAAAAAAAAAATTAGCTCTATTTTCATCTCTAATATTTTAAATTAGAAATATTGGGTAGGATAACGTAAGGTAGTGTAGATCACGTGACAATTGCTCGAACAAATTGATATTTTGGTAAATGTAATACCTACGTACATTTTTGCAGTGTTTTTATTGAATTACATATCTACACAGCACTAATTAGCCAAACATACATATTAAATCAATATTTGAACTTAACAAAAAATTTAACGAATATTATATTTCTAAATTACAAATAAATGCATTACAAAGTTTGTGTTTTTTATATAATAATGGTATACTTTTCTTAACGGCTTATTATTCTATTTATATTTTTAAGAAAGTTTTGTTAAACATTTTTTTTCTAAACTTTATAGTTTCGGAAATATTTCGAAAATAAAAAAATCAGCCGCTGTTTTGTTTTATCTGTCAGAAATAAACTAGTTCGGCATGCTTTAAGGAGGTTGAGCCGTTTTACGAAGATAATGAAAAAAATCTGAAATAAAGTTTTTTTAATAGATTTTTTTATAACAAAATTTTCTGTAAAAAATCCAAAATCATTTATAAAGTTAAAAATTAAAAAAAACTTTTACATGTAGTCTTATGGAAAATATGTCAAGCTAGCATGCAAACTGTTCATTTTAATTTTTTGCAAACAACCAAATAATGTCAGCAGTTCCAAAAACTATCTATGTAAAGCATCGATGTCTTACGCATATTTTAATATTTTTTCCAATTTAATTAGGAGACTTTTAATCAATAAAAAAATTATTAAACCTTAGCACTTTTCGATTATGGACTTTTATTCGGGACAGATTTAACAATTTTAACTGAATTTTCAACTTTTTAATGATATAATTTTAATTTTTATTACTTCTAATTTCTTTTTTCAATTATTTACTGCAAAAAATATGTAAAATACAGATATTTACATAAATGTATTTTTTTTAACCTAACGATGTACAAAAAATACAAAAGTTAGTCCATTAAGTATAAAGTACTGAAATAATTAATTAATATTAAAAAAAATATTTATTTATTTATGCTTTTATGACAATCATTTATTGGTATCATCGACTTATAAACTATAAAAGTTCTCATTTAGAATTCGACTTACTTTTGATTGGGACTGTAACGGATCAACCTCCTTAATTAATTTTTACATGATGTGGAACATATTATGTAGGTAACCATGGCAACGAACAGCAAATATCATATTGAATACTAGCAATTACCCGCGTCTCCTCACGCGATATCAGAAATTTTATTTTCTTTATTATAATCAAATGTCAACATTTTTGAAGTTGGTATAGTCCCGTCGCCCGATTGGCTGTAATTTTTTTTATTTGCGTTGTCGCGTCGATTTGTATTTATTGAAATAGATGATGTAAATAGAATTGTCACTGACCGTTTCTTAACTGTTTAGTATGTATGCATAGGTTTGTTTGCACAAATGTCTATATACTGGGTGTTTATTCTTTATGTTAACATACCTCAAATGCTTGAGGAGCAAACATTGTATCATCATTTTACCTATTATATTTATTGCTAGCGGCCCGATCCGCCTTCGCTCGAAATTGTAGATTACGACCGTTTTTCATCGACTTACGTTGCAAAATTGATATCCACGAAAAGCGCTTAACATTAAAATGGGTATACTAAGTTATCCTTAAAAGATAGACATACGTCGTCACTCGTCGGGGACTTGACTGTAGACCTATAAAAGAGGAACAATTCCACCATACATTATATCTCAAAGGGATCAGGCAGCGTCTTTAGTCTGCTTTATTTTTTCCGACATCTTCAATATTCGTCGTCATATTTCAACCAATTTACACAAAACATTAATGAATTATATACATAAACCTTTCTCTTTAATCACTCCGTCCATTGGTGAAAACCGAATGAAAATCCGTTTGGTAGTTTTTGAGTTTATCGCGTTCAGACAGGCAGACGCGGCGGAGGGGTTTTGTTTTATAATATATGTAGTGATATGAGCAGCAATGTTGCACACACTTTGATCGGTTTGTGCGCTATTATCGCTTTAAAGCTGAGTTTGGCATAAACATGTAGTTAGGTTAATTTCACAAGAAATCGATTTAAATTGCAGCTTTTTTCTGTTCATAAAGTGGAACCATTGATTATAAGTTCGGAACAATCCCTAATCATAACTTATTAACTAAAGACTTTATTATACTTAATAAATCTCCAACTTGTTTCGGTTGTCCTTGTCTGTTGCACGGTGTGATGCGGAAATTGGACAATAACATAAATGCTCAGTAACATATTTAAAAATTCTGACATTTTGGGTTAAAACGCCTTTAACTTAATTATTAGAATATAATAAAATTTGTTTTTGACTTTATTAAAAATAATAAAGGTAGCGTAAAAATTTTGATGAAAATATGTTCTTTTAGACTTATGTTACATACATATAATTTGTATTGAAAGTGATAATTGAATATTTAAAATACATATTAAGCATTCCTATTGCTTAATAAGCTTGTTGAATGTAACAATTTATAATGCTTAATTGCTTAATAAGTAATATATATTCATGTGAGTGCTCTAAGCATACAGCATCTGCTGTAAGCGAAGTGTTGAAAGCATTATTACACGCACCAAGTTCTCAGCACTGCCCTACTCTGGTCGTATTTGCGTTGTCGTTTCTGCGGACACACTGTATTTAAAATGTACATATACACAGTCCATACTCGGGTTCTCCGGTAGTTCTGTGCAATGGAACCTACATAACCTATATAATATAACACTCTGTGCGTCGGTGTGTGTGTACAATAGCTTTCACCTTTCACTTCGCCCTGTCACAACTTACTTGATATTACATTCCACCTGTCTGCACTTTCACTTTATGTTTGCGGCGGGCCTGTTTATGGCCTGAATAAAACATTCCTGCTGCACGTCATTGTGACTCGTTACACACAAACAGATACGCACATCCACACGAATGTGCGAGAGAACGGGCCGGGTTATTGTGCTACCGGTTCAGATTTTTTTTTTCAAATAAATCAGAACTCCTGTTTGATACCGAAGTTTCAGTTAGTCGTGCTATCGTTTTAATAATTAAACGCCGCTGCACACGGGGCTAGGTTTGTTGCTAGATTCCTTGCTAGATTTGACTACTTGTTTTCTAGCGCTGATTTTCTTGATTGCTTTTATGATGTGCTCGCTTCACACGAGACGTCTTTTCAAGCTTGTTTTGGAGATAGATCTGGTGCGTGCGTAGTGACAGTTCAAATATAAACACAGAGCAAAACGTGTCTGTTGTCCAACTCTGAGCAGAATGACGCCATGTTGGTTTGTGTGGGCGGTGGTTGAGTTTGTTCATGTCGCCCACGTGACAAAATACTGTTTCCTGATTGGTTTCTGCTCAGAGCAAGCAGAGAAGACCTAGCAAGAAAGATAGCCCACGTTCTAATTTTGAAATCTATATTGTGAGCTATCAGGCGAGCCCGCAGTGACGTCATTTCCAGCCTCGTACCCAGCCTACTAGCCTTTTAAATGATTGATGAGTCAGATGAAGGATAAGGATTAAGGAGACACGGGCCAAAGATGAGGAACCATTTTTATAGATTTAGCCGCTAAAGGGATACTTAAGGCCCAAACGTCAAAGTGAGACAATATAAGAACTTTCATTGACATACCATGTATAATTTAAATTTAAAAAAAATCGTTGAATAAGTATAGGCCAAGCTGTAGAGCATTTTTGCATGACATAAAGACTAGTAGCAACCCGATTGTGCGATGATATAAAAGATAATAAGCAGATGAATACGTATATGTTTTTCACTCGAGTTTCCGGTCCATTAGTTAGTTATCGACAGTTTATTGCAAAAAAAACGCGATTTTTGTCTTTTTTTGCTTGTAACTTTGAAACTAATGGAGCAATCGGAATGCCCCAATGAAATGATTTGTAGAGAATTGAAATATCTACAGAATGAGAGGTCGAATGTCTTAATCGGATAATTAGGTCCTGAAAAATTTAGGAAAAACCAGAAAACTAGGCGTTTTTTCGAAAATTTATAGCTCCGTCGTTTTTTGAGTTGGAGCGCTAAAATTTTGAGAGAAAGTAGGGATTATAATGTTCTTTATATGTGCCAAAGGTGGGTGCTGTCGGATTATTAGTTTTCGCGAAATCGCGATTGAAAGTTTGCAGTGCGCTTTTTTCCGGTAGGCCTGTATGCGTTACCGTAAGCCCGATAATAATTTCAAAAAAAGTTTTGAAAAGTTGACATCGTGCACTACAAAACGTAGATTTCAGTTTTTCGATTAGATGCCTGGAAGCATGCTAAAAACACTCGTAAAGTTCGCGAAAAACGGCCGAGCGCGTGCTCGCAGTCGAGTGGTGGTGGAAGGAGCAACGGCGGAGAAGCGTATGTATAGTAATAGCGCGCGCGGCGCGTACGTTATTTATATTCCCCCACCACTCGACTGAGAGGGCGCGCTCGGCCGTTTTTCACGAACTTTACGAGTGTTTTTAGCATGCTTCCAGGCTTTTCATCGTGTACTCATGAACTAGTGAAATGTTCACTAATTGCGTAAGTGAGGCTTTACTTTCACAACAAATTAGTAAATTTTCACTGATAAATTTACTCTCTAAAATTGAAATAGTGAACATTTCACTTATATAATTAGTGAATTTTTATATTCACTAATTCATATTGAGGGTATTCACTAATTCATATTGTGGGTATTCACTAATTCTATACGTGGTACGACAAATAGTGAATATGCACTTGTAATTAGTGAAAAATCACTGATTCATGTTTAGATAGTATATTCGTGTAAAACAGGCTTTATACGTCTAGTTTTCATCGCTTTAGCGTCTTATGGCATGTTAGAAACATATTCGGTGACATAAAACTTTAAACCTTGCCGTATGTAGCGCAAGTGAACCGAGACTAATAAAAACTTTTTTAAATCAGTTAGCAAAGTTTACTAGTTTATTTTAAGATCTCAGATGCTATATATATGTGTCTTCATTTAATATGTAATTTTAAGAAGGCGTTTTAGCACAGATATCCTTGGAACTTTTTATTTTATATTATATATTTATTAGTATACTAGCAGCTCGTCCAGGTTTTATCCGGGTACAAAACTGTTCTGGAAATATTATATTGACCTTCCCATCTATACAGCAGAACAATAGGTCATATGCATGATTTTTTTTTATATTTTTAATAGATTATTTAGTCAACCATAATACGGAAAAAAATTGATAATCATTTAAAAATGTAATATTATCATAAGAAAAAAAATATTAAATTCCACATTCAAAAATAGACAGTTTAAACAATCGGCCATGTTCGCGGGCTTATGTGACGTCATGATATACGATGCATGCCAACCTTGATGTCAAATTGTCAATGTTCTAAATGAAGTTTATTTGTTGTTTTCTCTAAATACTGACATAATCTTACTGTGAGACGACACAGTCGTCATGAAAACTGTTGTTGATATATACTCTGACGTCACGATGCGTTTTGAGAATTCGAAAATAGCGCTTATTTTCTACATTTCTTTTTTATTATTTGTATTTTTTTCAGTGATTAGATTAATAAAATAACCATTACGTTATGATCAAGAACTAAAATATATTTCGAAATAAAAATTTTAACCAATTTGGAGTTTTATGCATATGACCTATTAAAGTAGGTACATTGTTTTGACCAGGATTAGCCATGTAAGCGTACGAAAACAGGTTTTTTTTTTATTAAACACTGTCATAGTTTAGCCATTTTGTAGAAAATATTTACAAATTATATACAGAAACCTTTCTCGCTTATCGCTCTTTCTATATTAGTGAAAATCCGTTCGGTATAGTTTTTGAGTTTATCGCGTTTATACAGACAGACGCGGCGCGGGGACTTTATTTTATATACAGTCGAACCTGGATAAGCAAGAGTGCAAGGGACCACGATCTCTTTTTCGCTTATTGAGGTTTTTCACTAACCCTAGTTTCTAGCTTATAGAGGTACAGGAGGGACTTTTCTCACTTTTAGAGGTCAATAAAAACTATACAAAACCAAAGTTTGTTCAGATATTTATGACTCATTCTTTTTCGTGGAACTATTAATACGTTCGACTATCGCTTATAAATGTACAGGCAAGTAGTAGTCTCAGTTATAGAGATCCGTGAGTGAAAAACGTCAAGTTGAGTTTTGGACTTATGAAGAATTTGGACTTGGATTTTGTAAGGTTATATTCGACTTGTAGACGTTAAGATTCATTCTAACTAAATTTGAGTTGCTATGTTCGAGATACTTGAGATGTCCAATTTATTTTTTCGAGTTATGAAGGAAAAATATGTCCTGAAAGGGCTTGTAGGGACTCACTGATTATTTCGACCTATAGAGGGTTGAGATTTCGAGTAATGGAGGTTTTGGGGTTGAAGGAAAGGGAACAAAACATTTTTTTGAGTTTTGGAGGTTTTCGACTGAATGATGTATTGCCAAATTTAAAAAGCGAACATCGATTAACTTAAATCATCCACCTCTTGTGTTCAGCTATAGTATTACAATAGTATTGATAATTATTAGAGATATCACAGAAAGTACATCGCTGCAATCAATTCTGACCATTCTGCGCCAGTTGCCGTCGTCTGCTGCAGGTAATGGTAATAACTATCGGCTTTACCGGCATCTGTTCAATTTATTGCATATTAAAATAGCCATTAGCATGTTAAATTACTGCTAATTATACGGGAAAAACATTTTGTTCTTCTCTCTTCGTGCAAATTCGTTTGCCATTTGTTTGTGTACTAAATGCTATCAAATTGTTGTTATTAGCTATCGGAATTTGAAAAAAATGTAATTATATAAAAAACGTAATTATATATACACCCTATCTTACTAAACTGTGCAGCGTTTGTTTTTTAGATGTCTTTTCAGAATTTGTAATATTAACTAGCGGTTCGTCCCGGTTTCATCCGGGTGCGATAGATATTATTCTGCAAAATGTATGTCGTTTGCGGCCCGGTGTCTGAACTAATACCTTTGAACAAATTCTACCATAATTACTTCTGATCTAATAGCTTTAAGCGAATTCTAACAGTTGTCCCTATTTGGTACTAAAACAGTTTTTTTGTGCTTCTCAATTAATAGCTTTGAATAAATTTTATAAGATGTCGTTACATGTTACTAAAACAGTTTTTTTACATAAAAAAACGTAATTTTGTACAAAATATTTAATAAAAACTATCCTATAGTATAAGTTGGACCAAGTAAAACACATTTACAAAATGTCATTAAAATCGGTTTAGTAGTTTGGGAGATTCCCGACCTTTTTTTGGTAAAAGACTTTTTTGCAAAATGCAAAAAAGGATGACTTTTTTATGACACAATTTTTTTTTAATGTTGTAATATTATAATCGGATTTTATTAAATTCACGTGATAATTCGGGACATTTTCTCTAATCCGGGACCCATATTAATGCGGGACTGTCCCGAAAAATCCGGGACGGTTGGTCTTCCTAGTATGATTCTAGAACACTTCCACTGGCATTCCACATATTCAAGTCGCAGTTCTACTGGCGTAATATAACACTGCTTCCATTTGGAAATACACACTATATTTATAGTTCTTCATCGCAAACTCTAAGTGGATTCTACCGCGCGCGAACGTGTTAAAAAGATTCAACTTTTTTCAACATTTTCTTCTTACATCTGTAGTCAAAACTTTCGTATAATTTATAGTAAGTTAACCTGAATTCCAGATAACAATGTTCTTCCTCCCTTATTTTTTAGTAAGCGGCGTAGGTATAGTGCATTGTTTTTAGTATGAGTTGTTATTATGGCATAGACATCCACAAACGCTATAGGATGAGACTAGAGCATTCGTCATGGTGAATCGATCAGCTAAGTGAGATGAATAGAAGACAACATTTACTTTATACACAGTAGCTCTTGATTTTATGTTACAGATTTTTGATATGAACATTTCTGAAACCTATAAAAGCTACAACTTTTTTAATTTATTGTGCAGTTACAATGCTCAGTATTGTTTGTTGAAATTACATTTAGTAGTTTTAAACAATGTAAAACAAGATAATTTTAAACAACGTACACCCGACAACTAATATAAGCCCTATATTACATTACATTATATAGGTACTATATATTGTGTAGTTTGTTTTGTGGTTTATTTATGTTTTAGAGTTGCTTTTCACCTCAGTTTTGCAGCATTTTGCAAATTGCTCTCGAGATAATGTAGATAGAATGTCAGGAGACTATAAGCTGTTATTCTATATAGCGCGAAGAGGCAGCAACGTTTTTACTTACGATATATTTTAATCAAGCTTATAATTTCGTAAGAAGGCTCAACAATACACTCAGACAAAGTGTAATTTCTTACCTCACCTCACCTATTTGCGCAAAATCTGCATCCGTTTGGCAAAAATGCAAGTTTGTAAGTGGGTAAAGTTATAAATACTGTATAAATCAGGCCTGGGCAAATGGCGCCCCGCGGACCGCATCAGGCCCGCGAAGAATTTGATAAATATAAGAGCGAAAATAGTTTGCCAATATAATTTGGTGCATAAAATTTTTTTTAGAAAAACAGTGAATAGCAAGGGCCACAACAGACTTTTTCGTAGCAGAAATAAAAGGACCTTTTTTTTGCTTTTCAAAATTTTCCTTGCAACCTCTTTTTTTTGCTTTTTAATTTTCGTTGAGACATTTTTTTTTGGTCTCCAAATTGTTGGCCCACAGTCCTATTTTCATCAGCAATGTGACCCGATGATCAAAAGATTTACCCGCCCCTGGTATAAACCATAGAGATATAAGTAACTAGAGTACGCTAGTGCGTATGCTTGCCATAAGTGAAAGTGTCCTCAGTTAAGAGAGGGAACGCTGCAGAAATTTGTTTACTCAAATCAGCATTGTTTTGCATCAATAGTTACCATAGAGATAAGGAACTGTTCTCTCTCTTAATTGCAGACGCTTTCACTGCTATCTCGCGTACTCTATTGTAATATATCTATGGTATAAACGCCGACCGGCCACCGGAAAGTCGTGATAACAGGTAGCTTACACTACAGAAGTGAAAGCAACGTCTACATTTAAATGGTTGTTTTTTGTCGCCATGGTTTTTATTTAACGCAAACCTTAAATGCCTTGAACTCAGACAATATAGAGTGAGCAAAGATAGAGATAATAATGTATATTCTCTGAAGTAAATCTCTCAACCATTTAAATGAGATTTTGCCCCCATTTTTAGCTCACGTAATTAACGGTCGTCCCCTTACACGCTTTCATATAGATACATACTTCCGTTGTACGCCTGGCGACTCTGCAGCTTACACACTTCCGTTGCAAATTAATCGAATTGGCCGGTGGAGGGGTTGGTAGGGGTCGAACGCGATATCCAACACCATCACCGTGTTCAGCGCCCTCGAAAACGAGGAGGGGAGGTAGTTTCATTCCGGATCAAAATATTTACCGTTTTCGTGTTTTTTCCGACTCACACACGCCACTAAAATACTAGTGGCTCCGGTCCTGCTTCGGCCGAATTTGTATATTGCCATCGTGTTTTCGTCAACTTACGAAATTGATATCCACGAAAAACGCTTAACATTTAAATGGGTAGTATGTAAGCTATCCTTAAAAGATAGACATATGCCATCGCGGACTTTTCTGTAGACCTATAAATAAATACATTGTTTTGTTACATCTCAAAGGGATTAGGCAGCATTTTCGATGAAAGCTCCCAGTCGGCTTGATTTTTTCCGACATCTTCAACAATCATCGTCATATTTCAACTAATGTAAAAAAAACAATGATGAATTTGTACACATAATCCTTTCTCTTGAATCACTCCGTTCATTGGTAAAAACCGTATGAAAATTCGTTCGGTCTATAGCTTTTGAGTTTATCACGTTCAGACATACAGACAGACGCGGCTAGGGGACTTTGTTTTACAATATGTTGCAGTGATTAGTGGTTCGACTTCGCCCAAATTTGTAGATTACCACCGTTTATTCGTCGACTAACGTTGCGGTCTCCATTATTTAATGCGATAATATGTACCCTATGTCTATAGTCAACGTTCATTCTAAATAGTGATGAAAGAATTTTTCAAATAGGTGCAGTGGTTTCGAAGATTACCCTCCGCATACACATAAGCTCACAAAATTCCCACTCTTCAATTATAAATATACTAGCGGTCCCGTCCGGTTTCACCCGGGTGTAAAAGAACGAATGGGGAAGGGAGAAACATGAGTACACACATTCATATTAGTTTACCGAGATGAATTGTTACGTCGTAACAATACTTTTATAAATTTTATGCTTTTTAAAAAGAAAAAAACAAATGTAAATAACATTTAGTTCCTATACAAATCGGCATTGTAAAAATTTACAACCGAAAAAGGTTCTCACAGTATTTTTAAGAATTACTTAGTTGTTTATACAATTGCTAATTTCTAAATTTCCAACAGTTGTTTATATTTTTATCATTCATAGTTATGTAGTAAAATGACACATTTTTTATGATACAACCTTCAATGTATCAAGCCGACATATTTTTTATGACAACCCCTACGACCGAACAACAACTTTTGTGACATGACCACATGATTCTACATTTTTAACACGTTCACCAATCATCATTTTGTATTTTTGACAACCTCCCACAATTCCCTTTCCGTCATGGAAATTATATTTTTTGCTATGACCACGACGACGGACAGAAAATATTCATTCTAATTTCATACATCGACAGAGACACATCTTCATTTCAAGACATTGTAGTAACTTAATTTTTTTGAATATATATTAAAATAAAATAAAACTTGTAACTTTGTGAATTTTTTACCTTCGAGTTTTAAAATAAACTTTAAATTTAACGCATATTTTCTTGGTTTATTTAACAACATAAAATCCAGCTAAACAATATTAATTTGGCGTTTGGCTACAGAGTTCAACTCAACATGAATGTTGTGTCCAAATTTTATGATGATCGGAGTTACCGTTCAAAATTTTTTGTCGATAAAAAGCAGTATTTATACTTTTTTTTAACTAATAATTTTTTTTAATTAATTAAATAAAATTAAAATAAATTTTAATGTAAACCTTAGAAGAAAGCAATGTAGAAAATAAAAAAAAAAAATAAAAATGCATTCGCCCAACGTAGGGCTCGAACCCACGACCCTGGTATTGATAGTCTTGTGCTCTACCGATTGCGCTAGCCGGCGTTGTATACCTACATCGCTAATATGAGTATACTTAGTGCATTTCACCTCAATAGAAGTTTATTTTTTAGATACATTTGGAACATTTTTCATTAATGCTCCGCTCCTAATGGTCGTAGCCTGATTTTATATAGCCTATAGGCTTCCTCGATAAATGGGCTATCCAACAAATTTTTTTTTTTCAATTTGAACCAGTAGTTCCTGAGATTAGCGCGTTCAAACAAACAAACAAACTCTTCAGCTTTATATATTAGTATAGATTACCTGCAGATTGCTGAAATTGTTAAAATAAGTTCCGGACCGCATTATATTCGTCCAGTTAATGCATAAACAGACCCTTATGCGTGCTAATTTGTTCACACGTTATATAAGGTCATAACATACTGCGGGTAATTACTGTTTATTACGATTCTAATTTAATTATATTTTTTCAGCACAATACCTATATCACATACGTGGACATATACGCGATTGCATTTTTTCGTGTTTTGGCCAGACACACACAGGTACACGTGTCGAATTGTTCTATTTAGCGAACTCTAGCAATTTGACGAAGTTTTCAAATAATGTATTTGTTTAACATCACGTTTTAAAATCTATTTAAATTGCAGAAGTGAAAAATTGTGTGACTCGTACAGCACAGTGAAAAGGAAAATGGACACTGATTTGATGCGAATTGAAATTGAAACTGAAAAAATGTTTTCGAAATCATTTTTTTATCTGCCTAATCAAAATGTCTCTTAAGTTTGGTTCGTTGTTAATAGCAGACAAATAAACAAATAAATGACTTTGTTAATAAAATTTATGATTTGTTGACATTGATTTTTAGGTGGGAAGTAATTGGATTGACTCCCCAGTCGATTTTTTATAGACGCCTAATCTATTTAGATCTGCCTTAGCCAGAATTTGAAAATAATATTTTTCTTTAATTGAACTCATGACTACTAGGTCATTTCCCTGTGTAGTATTTAATTCTTTTTCCCATTACTTGTACCTACGTCTGTAACTGTTTAACTACTGTGTTTACAGCAATATAAATATTTTACTTTAATTAAATGGAATCGGCTTTAAATTGGATTAGACACAGTGTAAACACAGTCCATGCAATCTCTCTTTGTGTCCACAGTGCTGGGCGGGAGGAGGGGGGGGGGGCATTGTAGTGAGGAGAAATGAGAACTAAGGGGAGAGATGTGATCGTTGATCAAACAGTGTACATTACTAACTGGTGAATAGTTTTAGCATAGTTGAAATTGTAAAAGCTTGTCTGCACTGAATTTGCTGGAAATATCCACCTTGAAATGTATTTTTATTTTTTGTGTCTCGGTCTTTATAATTTTAAATACTGCGAATTCTGGGAAACAAAGGACCCCGCAAAAACCTTATGGAATTTGGTTCTCGTCTTTATCGAAAAAGGTTTTATTTTGTAGTTTTAAGGTGACTGAGAAAAAGTGTCCTTGGGCGCATAGCCTAAAAACCAATAGATTTTTAGCTACAAATATGTTTAGCGAGATTTTAGATATAGGAATATCCATTGAATTGACAATCTTAAAAAATCTTAAGCTCTAGAAATATGTTTTCGAGTGCGCTGAATCCGAATATGACATTATTATTTTATACAGGGTGGCACCTTCCAAGCTTACCTAGTTGTTGACTATTTTTCTATTTCTTAAAAAAGCAAAAAAAGTTGAACATAGAACATGTTTGTGAATTCAAAGTTCGAAAGCTACGCTGAGCTACGTAAGGGGAGGGATGGGGTAAAAGTCAAAGTACGTAATTTTCTTTATGTATTTTATTTGGCACATTGAAAATAATTTGCAGAATAAGTTAAAAAATTTATTTATTAATATCTAAAAGTAAAAAAAAATAAATAAAGATAATAAAAAACTACGTTCCACCGGAAGGGGGAGGGGTGGCATAGAAAAGCCTCAACGTTAAGCTACATGGTGAGAGGGAGGGGTTCCAGAAAGACTGAAATAGAACCAAGCTGTTTATGGAAAAAGCCTAAAGATATTCGAGACGAGGTTTTTCGAAAATTTTCTCTGTCGTGACGAGAAGAACACAATTTACTGAGCCGAAAGTTGCGAAATTTGTCGTTCGAAATAAGTGAACGAAAACGAACATTCTTCGTAGAGATTAGATGAGGCGGCAACACTGATAAACTGTGTATAAATGTACTGTGTCCATAGCGTTTTGTTTTATCAAACATCTTATAAATTATACAGGTGTAGTTGTTAGTCTTTTCATATTTATCACCTGCAAAATGGAATCCTACCAAATCCAGGTGAATAAATTTATGACTACTTAAGTTGGAAGATGAAGGATCTGTCTTGCTCGAATGAATTTATTTCTGCGATTAATTACAACAAGATATCAAGTGTAATACAGTTTTGCTGCGTATCATTTTGCTCCCTCGGGATTTATGGGTATGTAGATGTGTCTACGTATACAGGTGCGGGCAAAACTTTTACTTAATTATATCGCTTGTACTTCAAAATTCAAACTGAACCTTCTTGGTGAACTTTTTTATAGAAATTTTGCTTGGAATATTGAATTTTAAACGAGTTTATTTTTATGTTGACAAATTCTTACAGGAAGTTCATAGGTCTGGAAGACTTTTTAATAAATTATATAAACATTATTTTTTCTGGTACCTACCTACAGCGAGTAGGTAATTCCCGCATTGAGCCTGGAGGCAGGGCATTCTATATATGGCAGAAAATGATAAGTAATCTCATATATCCCGAGAATTTTCAATAATATAGTGATGTAACAAAATTTTAAATTAAAAGAAAAAACATAATATTTTGTTAGAGTACGATAACGCGATGTACAAATTATCCATTAAAAATACACAGTTATTATTTAATATATCATATAACAGTGTTATTAGCAGTTTCAAATTGATTTTTATGAATTATTTTTTTTTGCGCAGTGAAAAGGAGAAGGTGTTTGGGGGAGTTCTTTAAAGGACAATTACGGGGTCGTGTCGATGAGACGGCGTTTTTTTTGTGCAGTGAAAAGGGGAGGGCGTTTGGAAGGCGTTCTTTTAAAAACAATTACGGGGTCGTGTCGATGCGTTGGCGTTTTTTTTTGCGCAGCGAAAGGGGGAGGGCGTTTAGGGGGAGTTCTTTAAAAAACAAGTATGGTATCGTGTATACGAATTGAGATAGTAATACAGTAATTCTACACCAGTTACTATGACGTGTATATGTGATTTCTGTTTGGTTAAATACAAAAATTGACAGTGAAAGACGAAAAGTTTTTTTTTTGGAATGTCAAAATTTTGCGGTTTCTATGACTTAAAAAAAAGTTAAAGTTTGGGCACATCGAGTTATCGAACTGAACCCATAATATTTTGCTAGTTAAAACTATGTTGCATAGATCCTGGAACTAACAGGGATTTTTTCTAAATATTTGTGGTTTCTAAATATTTGATGAGCATCAAAAGAATAGAATAGAAATTTATTATCCGTATTACTTAACAAGTTAATACATCAAAACACAATCTACAAAATAAAAATAGAAATTAGTATACGCTTAGTAAATTACATAATTACATACAAAAATATCAATTTTATAATGGTACTGATTGAGTAAAATTGCCTTTATTGCTTTTTTACACTAGTAAGTTCAAAGCTTT
Source organism: Xanthostigma xanthostigma (assembly GCA_963575645.1). Classification (NCBI taxonomy): domain Eukaryota; kingdom Metazoa; phylum Arthropoda; class Insecta; order Raphidioptera; family Raphidiidae; genus Xanthostigma; species Xanthostigma xanthostigma. The sequence continues at coordinate 25,433,690 of OY754468.1, forward strand.
TGATATTATGAGGCCACATATTAAACATTTTTTAGTTAGATAATTCGTAGGAAGTTGAATTTGTTGATAAATAATTATAATGAAATATAATTATTTGGGTAAGAGTACGATAACTTGCTATGCAAAATATCCACTGGAAATTCACAATTATTGTTTTATATAACATATAACAGCGTTATTGGTCGTTTTAAGTGCGGAAAATTATTTTTTATAAATTAATTTAAAAAAATTAAATATGGTAGAGTAAGTATATTATTTACTATAGCGATCGCTATCTTGTCTTATATAGTGATAAGAAAAGAGAAAGTTATATATACCTGTACCTATGATAAACAAAGATAGAAATATCAATTGGTTGGAATGAAATACAATTGAACGTTCAGGGCAGAGTCGTATTTGGAAATTTTAATTTATAAAACAAATTTTAAATTTAAAACTCACATTTTCATGAAGATTGAAAACCACCGCTTTTTTTGATAAAGGGGTATGCGAATTGTCTCGCAGTGAAACGGGAAGGGGCAAATGTGGAGTTTTTAAAAAAACATTTCCGGGGTGAACGATAAACGGGTATGCGAATTGTAATTCTGGGGTGAACGATAAAGGGGTATGCGAATTGTCTCGCAGTGAAACGGGAAGGGGCAAATGTGGAGTTTTTAAAAAAACAATTCCGGGGTGAACGATAAACGGGTATGCGAATTGTAATTCTGGGGTGAACGATAAAGGGGTATCGAATTGTCTCGCAGTGAAACGGGAAGGGGCAAATGTTGAGTTTTTAAAAAAACAATTCCGGGGTGAACGATAAACGGGTATGCGAATCTAAATACGACCCTGCTTCCATAACACAATCGAAAGCTGCATTTAAAGTGAGATAGTTATACAATAATTCTACACCAGTTGCTATGACGTGTATTTGTGATTTTTGATTGGTTAGATTCAAAAAATGACAGTGAAAGACGAAAAGTAGTTCCATTTTTTTCACGAATTTTTGTGGAAATTTGTGAATAATCCGCAAAGTTTTTTTTTTTGAACGTCAAAATTTAGCGTTTTCTATGACTTAAAAAAAAAATTTCAAAATTTGGGTGCATAGTGTTATCGTACTGGACCCAATTATTTGTAGTTATAATTATATTTCATTATAATTATTTGTAGTTGCTGATGAAGTCATAATTAAATGACGAAACATCCAATTTATTAAAATTAAATTCATTTAAATAAACAAAAATATTAGGAGCACTGTGGTTTGAATGTAATAAAAAAATAGAGAATAGTTACTTCTTACCACAAAAAGTTTGTGGTAAGAAGTAACTATTCTCTATTTTTTTAATAAATTCATTTGATCAACATTTCCAACTTCCTACGATTTATCTAACTAATATTATACTATGGAAACGAATAATGAAACATTAAACATTTTTAATGCGTGGTAATCGGCACTGTTATTAAATAGAGTCATTGCAGATTTCGGTAAAATTTTATTAGAATTATTGCTAGTGTCATGTCCATGGATAGACTATACAGTTAAAATACATTTATCAATACAAGTTTGTTTACAACTGACACCCAAATCAAGATTAAAAATACGGATTACCTTTTTTTGAATTAAACATATTTTTTTAATATTAGCACAATAACCCCAACTAACAATATTGCCATATTTCACTAGCCGATAAAATATGCATAATAAACAGGCAAACAAACTTTAAAATCAAAACAGCTATTTTTAATGACACGAAGGGCAAAAACACTTTTAGTTAATTTAACAGATAGATTATCAACATGGACATTCCAAGAAAGAGTGTCAGTTATTGTTACACCTAAAAAGTTAGTTTCTGTGTTTTTATTGAGACGTTTATTATTTAATACAAGATTAAGATCTAAATTACAATTATTTTGGAAATGACATAATAGCATTGATGTTAACATTAAATAATATGTCACATCCAATTATCGATGTCAAAATTCGGATGAACCTCCAAAGATAAACAAAGTATCAATGTTAACATCGAATGATTTATCGATATCAAAAACATCGGATGATCGTTGTATTGTAGAGCTTACGTACGACAAAACTATTATTTTTATATCACTCTTTACTCTGTATAATTTGTTACATAATAGGTATTTAATTATTCGACTACAAAAAAAGTCATTCGAAACAAACTAAAAACCAGCACTTTTTGTGAACATTTTTTGAGATCATTCTAAATCTATCGTCGCTCTACAATAGTCAAAGAAATACATTTTTGTTAATTGTTAAAATATATTTTCATTTATTTTTCGGCCTTCCTAACAAAACAATAGTTTGCAAAACATTGGTTATCGACGTTTGTGAAGTGTCGGATTTAGTTCAACAAAATACTATGACCCACTAGCCTATCTCACAGTTTCATTATACAAATGGTAGATTAAAAACTCATCTAAAAAGTTTCTAGTTAGATTTTTTCGACAAAATTTGATCTCATCGATGGAGAAAACATAGAAAGTAAAACAACAATGTTTTCGAAACGTCGATTCTCATCCCTACGTCTTGTGGTCGCCCTGCTTTAAAATTATGTGACATTACCTATGTTTAAGTACCTATGGTGTTAATAAATTACATTTCACTAGCGTAACAAGAATTACGCATGGCATTACAGATAGAGTGTGATAGTACCTTTACATATCCAGGTTAAGTGCGATAGATGTCAGTACGGGTCTTCTTTGGGCAGACAGCTAGCCTTGGAGGTGGTCCTATCGTCCTATAGGGTTAGTGTGGACGTAACCTTTGCTGTTCGATGTATAAAGTCGAGTGCAAGACATGGGATGGAAACAGGAGTTGGCGGGCGACGATATGGATCCCTCGGGACGTCGTGCATACTCTCCTCCGCACTTTCTATACGTGCCAGCACGTCCCTACCCGCTTTATACTCACGTCATCAGTGGTTCTTTAACTGTCGATGTCTTGCTATATGCATATTGTTTAAATAAAACGATATTTTTATACGATCAAATTATATTATTAGACTAGGAAAAAATTGCTCCTTTTATGGCCATATTCATCGAACACTATGACAGATAGAATTTACTAATCTTGGAACATTCGTTACAATAAAATTTACTTTCAATTCACCAACCAAATTATCAGGTAATAGTTAGTTGAAGAATAAATACACACTGTATACTATACTCCTTGGTATTTTTGTTGAATATTGTGACGTTCACCCAAAAATCCAACCGATGGCGTTAGTGTAAACATAAAAAGTTTCGTTAAAATATAATGTTTTATCCTAACCCAATTGCACACAAAACTTCCACTAACTTTAATGTTTTACAACTATACACTTCACAAAAGGTTAAATAAAAAACACAAATAAATTCACAAGAGCAAACTACAGATATAATACAAATCTTTGATTAACGTCTGAATAGAACTCTTCAAATAAATAAAATTGTCGACCAATTTTTGTCAGACCAGTATTTTGACAAAAAATAATAAAATTACAAATCAATATAACACAAGATGACGTTTCGATCCGGATTTGGATCTTCTTCAGAAATAACTAAAAAAATATAAAAATTAATTAGTATTAAGTTATTTATTATCTAATAGAGATCTCTAAATAACTTAATACTAATTAATTTTCATATTTTTTTAGATATTTCTGAAGAAGATCCAAATCCGGATTGAAACGTCATTTTTGTGTTATATTGATTTGTAATTTTATTATTTTTTGTCAATATATTGTCTGAGAAAAATTGGTCGACAATTTTATTTATTTGTACAGATATATTACTCTACATTTATAGGTTAGGTATTATGATCTATGTGGCGGCCATTGTTATTTTACCAAGCGAATAAATATTTACACCTTGGGAATAAGACAGAATAGAATAGAATACCTGCAGTAAATATAATTAAAGTTGGTGAATTGAATTATCGCTATTTATTCGGAGGAATGGAACAAATGAACTGAATAAATAAATATACTTACGGTCGGTAAATATGGCCATCAATCGTTGATTTGTTGTTACTTAAAAAAAATTTCGTAAGTAATTTTTACTTCCCGCCTCTATTATGATAGGAGAGTATTGGATTTAGTCCGAAAACGGATTTCTCGGGAAATTATAATTTCTTTAATATTCCGAAAACAGAACGACGCAGAGTCATGCGGCTTATTTTGTTGTATGTATTTGTCATTAGATCTGGTTAGATTTTGAGCCAAATCGGTTCTGTGACTTCTAAAATAAGTAAAAAACAGTTCCTAAGGTCTCATATGAGTCGACCCCGTAATTGTTTTTAAAGAACTTTCCCCAAGCGCCTTTCCCAATCGCATCAACACGACTCCGTAATTGCTTTTATGTCGGGATAATTTTGCCTGTAGGATATTTAGTCAAGATAATATTTTGTCAGGCGATATTATGTCGGAGGATATTCTGTCGAGGATATTTATTCGGGGAATCAAGACGCGCATTACCTTCTTAGAGAGAACCGACTGTAGTTTACAATATTCAAATATCGTTTGAAATGTTATAAAAGTAAATTTTCCCTTTCAAAATAATTTAACTCTTGTAGCGGGGCACCTTACATGTTGATTGTGTGTTTAAAAGAATCAATATCTTTGTGTCATTTCACTTCTTTGTAGATTTTTTGGGGGGTATTTTGTGTGGTACCTTAGACGAGAAAAAGTTTTACTAGATTTTTTATGCCTGTCTGTATCAGCATCATTGAGAAACAAGTAAACCGATTTTGATGAGACTTGCTGTAATCTTATATCTACTAACTATTATATAGACTACTTTTTAGGCGCGAATAGCGTAAGCTAAAGCGCCTATATGTACTCGCTTTGTCTGTGAATCTGTGAATCTGTGTGTCACGTTTTTTTGTGTCACGCGTACAGCCCAAACGCCTTAACCGATTTTAAAAAACTTTTTTTTGTTCGATTCGTCTCCGCGTAACTTAGCTCGTAACGTCGGCCGATTTTTGAATTTTGACCCCAGAGGGGAGCAATAAGGAAAAAACGAAGTTTTTCGCTTATAACTCGCTCAATTTAAATCAGATCGGTTCGAAACCTGTCTTAAACGAAAGAGGAGAAAATTTTACATAAGAATCGTACAACAGAAAATGCCCAAACAGTTTTTTTATACACATTTATATAGAAATAAATTCAATTTGATATAACCGATGGAAAACATCTTTCGGTTATCTCTCTCTGTTGCATGGTTTAACATGGCAATTTCAAAATTGCGTATGTTCTGTCTTAAAATAAAATTGGTCGATAATATTATTTATTACAATAATGAAATAAAAAGGTAGCATTTGTTCAAAAACGGATGCCGTTTCAATATTTGTAAAATGCAACGCCTTCTGAGTTAACAATTTGAATAACTAATTATCAGAACATAATACTTTGACAGATGAAACGTCACTTTTGACATTTCTTACCATTCCGACACCACGGATGAGCGGATTGAAACCAAATTTTGGGAGGATGTTTGATATGCAAATATGAATTGGCCTATTGTTTTTGGGGAACATCGGCGCATGCGTAAAAGAATATATCTCTTATAATGTTGTTTTATATAATAATAATAGGGGAATTATAAAACGGTTGAATAAAAAAAAACTTGGTGACTGATGATGAAATCCTGTTTTAATGACTTGAGATATTAAAATAATATTTGGGTGACTAAAATAATATTTGGGTGACTAAATTAATAAGTGAGCGACTAAATTACTAAGTGTGCGACTAGAATGCCTTCGATAATTTTGAAGCAGATATCTTCAACCGATTGAGATGAAAATTTGTATACACGTTTAGTTTGGATGACAATGCATGGTTAGCTGTGTGACGTCACTCTAAATCCAATATGGCGCACTTCTATATATGGTGGACTAATTTTATTATGCTTTCCTACAATATGGGTATCAAATGAAAGGGCTTGCTGAGAATAACTCGTAAAATAAAGTGACGTCACTCTAAATCCAATATGGCGGACGTCTAAAGATGGCGGACTAATTTTATAATGCTTTCCTACAATATGGGTATCAAATGAAAGGGCTTGCTAAGAATAACTCGAAAAATAAAGTGACGTCACTCTAAATCCAATATGGCGGACTTCTGAAGATGGCGGACTAATTTTATTATGCTTTCCTACAATATGGGTATCAAATGAAAGGGCTTGCTGAGAATAGCTCGATAAATAAAGTGACGTCACTCTAAATCCAATATGGCGGACTTCTAAAGATGGCGGACTTCTAAAGATGGCGGACTAAGTTTTTTATGCTTTCCTACAATATGGGTATCAAATGAAAGGGCTTGCTGAAAATAACTCAAAAAATAAAGTGACGTCACTCTAAATCCAATATGGCGGACTTCCAAAGATGGCGGACTAATTTTATTATGCTTTCCTACAATATGGGTATCAAATGAAAGGGCTTGCTGAGAATAGCTCGAAAAATAAAGTGACGTCACTCTTAATCCAATATGGCGGACTTCTAAAGATGGCGGACTAAGTTTATTATGCTTTCCTACAATATGGGTATCAAATGAAAGGGCTTGCTGAAAAAAACTCAAAAAAGAAAGTGACGTCACTCTAAATCCAATATGGCGGACGTCTAAAGATGGCGGACTAATTTTATTATGCTTTCCTGCAATATGGGTATCAAATGAAAGGGCTTGCTGAGAATAACTCGAAAAATAAAGTGACGTCACTCTAAAACCAATATGGCGGACTTCTAAAGATGGCGGAATAATTTTATTATGCTTTCCTACAATATGGGTATCAAATGAAAGGGCTTGCTGAGAATAGCTCGAAAAATAAAGTGACGTCACTCTAAATCCAATATGGCGGACGTCTAAAGATGGCGGACTAATTTTATTATGCTTTCCTACAATATAGGTATCAAATGAAAGGGCGTGCTGAGAATAACTCGAAAAATAAAGTGACGTAACTCTAAAACAAATATGGCGGAGTTCTAAAGATGGCGGACTAAGTTTTTTATGCTTTCCTACAATATGGGTATCAAATGAAAGGGCTTGCTGTAAATAACTCGAAAAATAAAGTGAATTTACTCTAAGTCCAATATGGCGGACTTCTAAAGATGGCGGATTAATTTTATTAATTAAAGACCTGAGGAAGACACCAAAACAGGTGTCGAAACGTAGTCTTCCTACAATAAAAAAATTTGACTCATAAATCAACCGTTTCGTTTCTTTTCTAAAGTGAATTTACTCTAAATCCAATATGGCGGACTTCTAAAGATGACGGACTAATTTTATTATGCTTTCCTACAATATAGGTATCAAATGAAAGGGCGTGCTGAGAATAACTCGAAAAATAAAGTGACGTAACTCTCAAACAAATATGGCGGAGTTCTAAAGATGGCGGACTAAGTTTTTTATGCTTTCCTACAATATGGGTATCAAATGAAAGGGCTTGCTGTAAATAACTCGAAAAATAAAGTGAATTTACTCTAAGTCCAATATGGCGGACTTCTAAAGATGGCGGATTAATTTTATTATGCTTTCCTACAATATGGGTATCAAATGAAAGGGCTTGCTGAGAATAACTCGAAAAATAAAGTGACGTCACTTTTAATTCAATATGGCGGACTTCTAAAGAAGGCGGACTAAGCTTTTTTTAATAAAGGGGTATGCGAATTGTCACGCAGTGAAACACGATGGGGCAGAGGTGGAGTTTTTAAAAAAATAATTCCGGGTGAACGATAAACGGGTATGCGAATTGTAATTCCGGGGTGAACGATAAAGGGGTATGAGAATTGTCTCGCAGTGAAACGGGAAGGGGCAAATGTGGAGTTTTTAAAAAAACAATTCCGGGGTGAACGATAAACGGGTATGCGAATTGTCTCGCCGTGAAACGGGAAGGGGCAAATGTGGAGTTTTTAAAAAAACAATTCCGGGCTGATCGATAAATATACACCGATTTTCAAACAAAACACCGGGGTATATGATGTAAAATTTCGCGCCTTGTAATTCTTGAATTACTTGGGCATATACTCCCACTGGTTATCTAACTACGTTTATGTTAAAACCAATAGATGTGGGCAAAGCAACGAGTGTAAGGTTAGTATTTAAATAGGTATTATTTAGGTTAATTTTGTTAAAATAATAATGCGATCGCAAGTTGCCATTTACAACTTCGCCGATTTGGTCACAATCTCATGCTAATAGTGATCTTTGAAAAGTTTGGCTTGTCACGAACTGTTGGCAACTGCTGTTTTATCAGATAGTGCGTACAGGGTAAGGAAAGTTTCTTCCATTTTTCTTCGAAAGATGTCGCAACGAGATTTTAAAATACAATAAATCAGCAATCAATTCTTTATTAGAAGTCGCCTAGTCGACTCTTTTCAGACGTTTTGCGAAGTAAAATGCATGCCTATTGCCTACTTTGACTATAGTACGTTTTCTACTTCAAAATAGCTAAAAATTGGTGTGATTTTTTTATAACAATTGTTTGAATATTTATTTTATTGTTACAACAAGAAAATGTTATAACAATTAATGTATTGCAACAGTTTTGTGTTTTATTTTTGAAGCTAAAGGATTGATGCATCGAGATGAAACAAATTTCTGGGAGCATTTACAAGAAAACTACGCAAGTTTAATTAAAATTGCATCAGTCGTTTTTGCGCACGAAATTAACGATATCTATATCTATCAGTATATATTCTCGTGTCACAATTTTGGTCGCGCTAATCTCCGAAACCACTGAACCGATTTTAATGACATTTTGTCAATGTGTTTTGCTTGATTAACTTAGACTATAGGATAGTTTTTATTAAATATTTTGTACAAAATTACGGTGTTTTGTGAAAAAAAAACTGTTTTAGTAACATGTTATGGCATCTGATAGAATTTACTCAAAGCTATTAGTTCAGATCAAGCAAACAAAAAAAAACTGCTTTAGTACTAAGTAGCGATATCTGATAGAATTCGCTCAAAGCTATTAGTCCAGACGCCGGATCGCGAACGAAATACATTTTGCAGAATTATATCTATCGCACCCGGGTGAAACCGGGACGAACCACTTGTATTTATATAGATATGTGAGTAGTCAATTCTTCGGCTCATAACAGAAAACTGTTTGCAAACTTTGTTAACAAACAGTTCGCTAACAAAAATTGCAAGTTTTTGTTTCCCATCTGAAATAAAAACGAAGTAAATAAATAATAAACCGAACTACCAGTGCGTACGTGTTTTTCAACATTCATTCAGTTTTTATTTACGGTGGCAGAAATATTAATTGCCGCACTTCTGAAAATGTAGGCAATTAAAAAAATTGTCTCTAAACTGTCATATATTTTTTTTTTATTTTTGGCACAAGAATTCTAAACAGCTCAAAATCACTAACAGATAAAAAAAATTTCAAATCATTTCCACCTTTCAGCTTTAATTAACATAGTGTAATACGCATGTACATTGTACATATAAATTATATGTACTGCGGATAGCACAAAAATCGCATTAGCATCATTAGGGTGCAATCACATATTTATCTTTTTGACGTGATAACGTCTTATAAATTGATGAATCACCAATCTTATAAATTGATGAAACACCGGCTGCATGCACGAAAAAGTGTAACGTTCCTAACGTTCCGCCTGACCCTGTGCGTGCTTTTCTCGAAAACGGCCCTAACGATTTGGATGAAATTTACTGAAAAGGGATTTTGGGGGGCAAAAAATCGTTTTAGCTAGGTCTCATCTCTCGAAAAAATCGTTTTCATACAAATTTTATCATTATAAAAATCAATTTTTTGACGTATGAAAATACTTAAATATTGTAAGTAGGTTTTGGAATTTTATATAAACAGTGAAACAATTGTTTTCAAAATATTATGACAATTAATCTTTGAGACTTAAAATAAATACGAAAGAAAGAAAGTTAAAAAAAACAATTATTATTATATGTGGTGAGTATTTTAATACATAAAATTAACCTAAATTTGAAGCGAAAGATGGAATATCATAGATTCGAAATATTATAATTATTATATGTAGAGTTTAGGTTATGTATTACGGAATACGTTATCACGTAAAACTATCGTCCGTAAACCGACTTTACAGACAACCAATTTTTTTGTGGTAACAGTTCGTTAGTTCTGATTGGCTAATGACGATTCTGATGAATAAAGACATAGAATTAAAGAGAGATATAGGTACTCCATACTATACGAGGGTGGATTTGCCGCTAGATTTGACTATTAGTTTTCTAGCACTGGTTTTCTTGATTGCTCTTATGTGCTCGCTTCACACGAGACGTCTGTTCAAGCTTGCAAGTAGGTTCGGTGCGCGCGCAGTGATAGAAAGGCGACAAAAGTGGACGTTTATTGTCTCTGAACAGAACACACATCATGGCACAGTGTTTGTTTGCAGGCGTTTGTTCATGTCGTCCACGTGACAAGATACTGGTCTCCTGATTGGTTCTTGCTCAGAGCAAGTAGAGGGCCCAGCAAAATAGCCCCTGTTCTAATTTTAAAATCAATCTTGTGAGCTAGTAGGTGAGCCCGCATTTCCAACCTGTTACCCAACAGAAGTCCAAACAGTCTTTCTAGCTTCGTGTGCAGTGGCCTTAACATATTGTTGGAATAATCAGGTAATAACTTCGAGAAAAGAGACGGAGATATATTTTTCGCGCTCTTTGTTCCTTTCGCTCTCCGCACATTGAGTAAATAGAGAAAGATGATAGATACACTTAATTTATATGTACATAGTAATACCAAAGTTTCGATCTTGGAAGAACTTACTCATTAATCAGCGTTGTTTTATTTGCTGAGAATTCCTAGTCACTGCCGGCAACTGCATGTTTTGATGGTTCGATAGTGGGAACACCAAACCGCTTTCTAATTGTTTGGTAACAAAGTTTGCTAATGTGGACTTGACCTTTTTATTTACGAAGTCTTGGAAGTTATATAACTGTAATCAATTTTGGAATTGACGTGTTGCATGTTTCAAAAAAGAGAATCATTGGAATATACCTGCCCGTTTTTTTTGTAACACAGTACAAATTTCTTATACGATTTAAATATTGACGTAAAACGGTATTTTCGTCTTCAATGTGGCCAAGAAATGCGATTATTACCACATTTTTATTAACTCGTTTTCTTGTATGTCGCTTGTATGTCTGCCGGGTGGAATTTTGTAATTGATTTTAAACTAACTTCCTGATGAGATACAGACTTGAAATTCTTGAATTAACTCAGAATTAAATCACAATACAAAATAATACTACAAAGAAGAAAATAATTAAATAAAAAAATTAATATACCACGTTTTTAAAACGAACTAAAAAGTATAAAATAATTTCTTTAAGCCTCATGTGTAGGATTTGAAAATAAAAACGTGGGCCGCATGCGACAGTTATATAAGAAGTGTAAAGAGTATTTATCAAAGAAAAAATCTATTTATGAGATTAAACGAATAATGCGCACCACGTTTTTCGTTTCAAATCCTACTAGTTAAAGATATGTCTGTAAAGAAGTTATTTTATAATTTTTAGTTCGTTTTTAAAACATGCTATATTACATTTTGACGTGATAACGTCTTATAAATTGATGAATCACCAATCTTATAAATTGATAAAACACCGACTGCATGCACGAAAAGTGTAACGTAACGTCTTAAACGAAAGAGGAGAACATTTTACATAGACTTCGTATAACAGAATTTGCCTACACAGTTTTTTTATACAAATTTATATAGAAAAATAGCTGTATAAATGCAATGTTGTCTAATGCATGACGCGACGCGGTCGGTCGTCTTTGTTTGCCGTACATGGAAATTAGAAGAGAACGTATGTCTTGTCTTAACATGAAAACGGCTGCATTTCTAATGTTTAATTCAATTTTTTGACATTAGTATTTTGTGAAATGCAACGCCTTCTAAGTTAAGTATTGGAATAACTAATTATTATTAGAACATAATACTTTGACAGTTGCAAACGTCACTTTTGACATTTCTTATCATTCCGACACCAAGGATAAGCGGATTGAAACCAAATTTTGGGAGGATGTTTGATATGCAAATATGAAGTGGCCTATTGTTTTTGGGGAACATCGGCGCATGCGTAAAAGAATATATCTCTTATAATGATGTTTTATATAATAATAATATAGTTTTTAAAACGGTTTTTACTCTATCTATTTTTACTAGAAATTTTTGTAAATTTTTTGGGGAAAATCGGCGCATGCGCAAAAGAGATACATGCCATAGTTGTTTTTTATATAATAATAGTGTACTTTTTATAGTGTTTTATTATTCTACTTAATAAAATTTACCTAAATTTGAAGCGAAAAATGCAATATCATAGATTCGAATTATTATATAAATTTAGGTTATGTATTACGGAATACGTTATCACGTAAAACTATCGTCCGTAAACCGACTTTACAGACAACCAATTTTTTTTTTTTTTTTTTTTCTCTTCAAACACAGTAAGATATCTTGGTAGGTACATACGTTTGTGCCGTTTATGGTAAAAATAGTTTTGAACAGTAAAATCTCTTCCTTAATTTTAGTATGCGCTAGATTTAATTACGATAGCAGTTCGTGCCAAAAATACTGCATTGCATCAATCGCTTACTATAAATAAGGTTTATTATTAAATCTCAACTATTTATTTTAAATGAATCGATATTATATATATTCACAATTGCGTCATTGCCTTTTACAAAGATAGCCTTGAGAGTTTGTAACTTTGCGTCGTATGTACATTTTTATGTATAGTACTATCTTACTATGTATTTTGTATACCCTTCTTATATATGTATGTGTGTACATGATTCCGACCCATCCTTTCTGTTTCGCTTCTTAAAACATTTAACTTTTAAGGACAGTAAAAAGTAAATTGGCTCGCGTTGCGCAAGTGGCCCATAAAGCAACAACTATCCAATTTCCTTCGTCGCTATCGTCTCGATGTACAGCGTACCGGGGTCCTCGTCAGTGGACGGGGTACGTCGCATAACGTTGTCAGGTACAGTAGCTATACAGGTCGACAATTCTTGCTGTATAGCGGCGACTAGGGCATTGTTTCGGGCGGAAACGTTGAGTAGGACGGAATACAAACTCTGGCGTAGCTAAGTGACCAAGGATCTCGAGACAAAAAATCAGCACTGAGCCTCCTAACCATTGTCTTTAACAAAATATAAAGTAAAAATATTTACCGGGCGGTGTAGCGTAGTGGTGAGACTAGACTCGCATTCAGGAAGTACAGAGTTCGAATTCCGGCCGGGGCTGGGACTTTTTCCTACTGCCTCTCGCCGAGAAACGGTAATTCCTGTACCGGCCATATTATTGAGATTTTCCATGGTTTCCCTCAATAATTCCAGAAAAATATCAAGATGATTCCATATATTTAGCATGGCTGATTACCTGTCAAACTCCTATATGCTCAAAATTCGCCTACCTTATCCTAATTTCCTAAAAATTTCTTCATTCGTTCATTGCTATTAATTAAGTTGAAGTTTAAAAATGTTGAAAATAACGGGAACTGTGGTAGATAAAAAAATAGTAATCGTGCGAATGGCGTCTGTTATGACATAAAGTTGAGAAACGGACGTTATCACACGCACACATGAGCTAGGAACCTATTCGGATTGTTTTAAGAGAGATGTTCGTATGGTAGAACCAGAAAATGTTCTTGGGTTCTCAAGACGTCTACATCTCTTGAAAATTCGATTTTCTAGAATCGGAATGAAAATAATAACGTCCCGAATTTTTGATAATTTGGGAATTTCAAACAAATATATTCAATTGATTCTAAATTTAATTAATTGAACAACATCATATTTGAATCGAAAAAATATTATTTAGTGAAAAATAACTCTATTAATTTAGAGTGATGATGATCCTGTTTAAATGTTGGAAGTTTAAAGGATGAATCCTGGTGGCATAGGATCGATGAACTAAGCAAATACTGAAGGTTTTTTTTATTGCATTTTATTGTCTGACGTTTCGGCAAACTTTATGCCATCTGCGGGGAATCTAAAACTGTTTATATATAAATCTTCTAGATTCTTGGAACCATATAAAGATATTTGTTTGAACTAACCACATTTTTTTCTAAGTTTGAGTCTTGAAACAAGGAGAGACACTATTATATGGACGTGATGAGAAAGATGACTGGCCGGTGCAGTCTATTATCGAGAACCGACTAGAGAGATCAAATTCGGCGAAGTTGATGCTTTCTTAGTGGTCACGGAAAAAATTTCCGCCTTCGAAAAGGATCCCGCACAAACCTTCTGGGATTTAGTTCTTGGTTAAATTGATTGAAAATGGTTTTATTTTATAGTTTAAAAGTCACTAAGAAAAAGTGTCCATGGACGCATAGCTTAAACACCAATAGATTTTTAGCTACCGATAAATGTTTAGCGAGATTTTAGATACCTATAAGGATATCCATTGAATTCACAAACATGTTCCGTGTTTTAATTTTGTGCTTTCTTTAGAAATAGAAAAATAGTCGAAAACTATAGGTAATGTTGGAAGGTGGCACCCAGTATAAAACAATAATGTCATATTCAGATTCAGCGCACTAAAAAACGTATTTATTCAACTCATGCGCGCTATTCATGTTTTATCATGCCTAAAAACCGAACCCTAAATAGCCATTTACCGACTGGTGACAATTACTTGTCATAACTCAATGAAAATTCCTACTAGCTCGGCCATTGTGGAGTAATGAAAATAAACGTAACTATTTTCTGAGTAAATAGTAGGTAACAACAACTCCCTGTTGTTACCCATTGAGGCTAAAATTGAGAGGCCGAATGTTTTCGACATGGAGTTTATTCATAACCGGCTAACCTCAAACCAAAACATTGAATCGTGCTGTTTGGTGCTGTTAGCATTGACAGTTTTTTTTATAAAGAAATAAATAGATATTTACAACATATCGTTTTTTAGGCAATGAATAAAACATGAATAACGCGCAATTGTTGAATAAAATTATGGGCGCAACTTGTAGGCAAGTCATGACCTGTCAGTTGCGATCTTTTCAGCACTCGTCTCCGGTGCGCAGTATGCACTCGCTTCGCTCGTGCCTGCGCACCTACGACTCGTGCTGAAAACATCGCGCCTGACACGCCATGAATGACTTAGACTACTAGTTACGCCAATAACTATTTTAGAGCTTAAGATTGTGAATTCAATGGATATCCCTATATCTAAAATCTCGCAAAACATATCTGTAGCTAAAAATCTATTGGTTTTTAGGCTACGCGTCCGCATGGACACTTTTTCTTAGTGATTTTTAAACTATAAAATAAAACAATTTTTGATCAATTTAACCGACAACCAAATCCCATAAGGTTTGTGCGGGGTCCTTTGCCGCCGTTGACTACAGCTTAGCTTAAAGTCCGCCACTGTTTCAAATAGATTTGTCGCACTGTACGTTTTATATATAAGGTGCTCGATAGGGACGCGAGGGAGATGCTATGATGGTGATGTTGACAGAATATAACCGACACTTCTACTTGCTCCTCATCTCCACTCGGTCGGAAGGTTTGTTTGCCTGCTGTGAAAAGTGACGCTCAATTGTACTGCTCTGTAGACTTCATTATGTCAAGAGTTTGTTTCCTGAAGCCATTTTAAACATTTTTCCAGATACCTCTTATTTACATAGTAAGAATGTTGGTGTTGGGAAACACAATTTAACACTTTAATTTAAACGCCGAAACTCTGTAGCGGCGTACATTGTTAGTTTCACTTTAGTTTTAATTGTTATTCTTGATGAAGTTGACTTTTTTGGCTGAATGAGTGTTGAGTTTGTTTTAAATTCGCCGTGAATTCTTCACCAAAAATACTTTCATCTGATAGGATGGGAAAAGTCGTTACTATGTGATCACAGTGACTGTTACTTCAATTACACAAAAATCACAGTGAAAAATCACCATGACTTTGTTAGTTCAGTCAGACTATAATTATACACAACACATAAATCACTTTTACTTCACTTGCACATGCTCGGCTGTAGCCGATCAACGCCGAATGCCGCCCGACCGAGTAAACACTCGGTCGGACGTTACGTCGGCGTTGGTCGGCTACTCGGTTGGAGCGAGCGTCGTGATTGTGATGACAGAAAAGCATACGTTACTGTACGTCACTTTGGAACGTAGTTATTTCCGTGTCAGATCAGTGGTCTTTTTAGACGGCTGGATCACGGTGATTTTTTTATTTTGAAGTTATTTATTTCCCAACTCTATCAGTTGCTGCTATTGCACTTTTTAATAATTTAGATTCCTTGACGATGCAAGTTCAAAATGGTGTGAAAAATTTCACCTTGTAGAAGTCGGATTCTATTCTCATGATTTTCCTGGATGCATTCCACAATCGAAAATGGTTTAAGTACACTTATAAGTTTTTTAAAAATGGAAATTAGAAAAAAACAAGAAAAAGAGTACCATATATTTACCGTAATTATCAATATAGTATCAAGTTTAATTATTATAATAATTTTCAATTGATGTTAATGCAAATAGGTAAAGGGATAACATTTTTGGAAACATGTTATCTCGTCTAGGTGTTACACAAAAATATAAAACAAGATAACTGCAGACATTGGTTCCATCAGCCCTATTTTATACATCGAAATTCATGATTACTGTGCATCAGACATAGCTAACCTTTTTTCCACCTACGTGTCACTTTTTTTCAAAAATGTTTAATTTAGCCATGACGTGCCAATAAGCAGCCAGAGAAATTTAGTTGTCAAAAGAAAATTTATCAAACAGATGAAAATAATAGTTTCGATAATACATTGAGCGTCATGAAACTTTTTCGTATTTGTTATTTGGTGATAGTCAATTTTTGATGTGAAACATCTAATGGCGCGTTTGGATGGGAGTAAGACCGTGGAATTGACGCTTCACTTTTATGGGAGGACGTTACGTTTGTGTGTGTTGGTTTATACATGGCTTTAGTTGAAAGCGACATCTAGATAATAGAGCGAAATGTAGTTATTACAATTTCGCTTTTCATATTTCACATCTGCCTGGCGTTCTATGAACGACTCACATTTTTTTTTTGTGACATCTAGCATATGTTTTAATTATTTTGATTTTGCATCTCAATCAATGCCGTGCCAATAATAATTTGTCGCTTGCCACCTGGAGCACGCGTGCCATAGGTTGGCCATCCCTTCTGTTAGTTCTGATTTGAAACATATGACGAAAGACATGTTGTAATATGGTGAATAAGGAAACAAGTGAATTGCAGTGTAAGTAATTCATCCAAAGAACTGCGACAATAAAAGGCAAACAACCCGTGTCTTGATAACTCGCCACATTAATTTTAACGCTGATATATTTCAAGCCCTGACTTCTATGAGTTGTTACGTAGATATAATAATATATTGGACGCTCAATAGGAAGGTGCAGGATTAAATGCAACAGAATCTGCTTCTGATGGCTTTCGGAGCACTCCATTTAGTGGATTTACATATTATGTGAGAAATTCATTCTAAAAGACCTGGGCAGGGCCTTGTTAAGAGTATTCGTCCCTGCAAATACCCCCTGCACCCTTCATCTCAAATCTTTTCCCCTCGCCTAAAAACGGTTCGCGCTCTTCCGACGCTATTTTTAAAGCTAGAGGGTTCTGGTAAACGCCAAATGAAAGACAAAGAATCAGACTACAGATCCTTCAGGCGATTTTTTTGAAAAAAAAATCCTGAAAAAACTTACAACCTTTCGAAAAAGATAATAAGTTACGTAATATTTCACACGTAGGCGAAACTGTTTTTCAAAAAATTCGCCTGAAGGATCTGTAGTCTGATTCTTTGTCTTTCATTTGGCGTTTACCAGAACCCTCTAACTTTAAAAATAGCAGAGGAGAGCGCGAACCGTTTTTAGGCGAGGGGAAAAGATTTGAGATGAAGGGTGCAGGGGGTATTTGCAGGGACGAATACTCTTAATACAAAAAAATGTGTTTTTTTGGTTTCGTAAGTAAATTACTGACTCACTGAGTAGGTCTACAGTAAATGTATGCAGTGAATAAAAACAATATATTTTTACCATTCCAACTTTACAAGTAGGGCATGGTGCTAATTTAAGTCAAGATTAACTTGTCACAATTCTACATTATTTTTTCGGTTTAAGGTCCCCCGAATCCAACAAAACTTATTTCTGGAAACAGTCTGTTTGATTGTTTGTCTGTGAGCATGATACAGGTTAAACGGATGAGTGGATTGAATTCAAAATTTGAAATGATATTTGACTTACAATTATGAAGAGCCATTTTGTTTTTGGGGAATGTCGGCGCATGAGCAGAACAAATATGCGCTATAACGTGTTTTCTGTCGCATGGTTGTATTTTTCATAATGGTTTATTATTTTATTTATTTTTCCAAAAAAGTTTTAAAAAAATGTTTTTCTAAACAAAAATTTTGAAAATAAAAAAAAATCGACTGTTCTTTTATTTTGAAGATTTGTCAAAAAGAAATTAGTTAGCTGACAAGTATGTTTTGATTAATTTTCACGTACGACACCATTTATATACTTAATACTAACCGTTACCCAGGCCATCGCGCGCGTTTACAGAAATTTTATTTTCATTATTATAATACAGTGTAACCTCTTTATAACGTCCTTCGTTATAACGAAAAACTCCCTATAACGTAGACATTTTTACAATTTGGTTGGTTTACCTTAAAACCCATACATTAATACCCTCTTTATAGCGCAGCAGCCATTCTCTATTACGAAGAAATATGTTCATATTTAGGCGTTAGCAAATGTTTACAGACGTAAAGAGAACGATTCTAAACCATCACCAACTATTCAACAAGCACTTGATGCCGCCAAATTTATCGAAAAATTCCTATTGTTTAATGAAAATGATTCCACCACATCCCAAGCTACGCATAAGATACTTAGTAAAATACAAAACAAATATTGGTATAGCAAAAAACGTCAGGCAAAGTTAACAGACTATATGTGTTTGTAATAAATTAATTAGGTGAAATTTGGGTATTTTTCTTTCTTCCCTCCATATAACGGAAACTCTTTGTAACGAAAAAAAATGCTCGGTCCCTTGAGATTCGTTATAAAGAGGTTACACTGTATGTCAAATCTCAATATTTCTGAAGTTGGAATTGTCGCTCAATTGGCTGAAATTTTTTTTATGATAAGAAAAGAATACTTTTATGGTCGGTCTCAAGAAAGGAATTACTTCGACAACAGTTATTCGTCGGTTAAAATAAAAAATATTTGATGCAGAGTTTGCCAGTTTCCATTCAGTATCCACTATGAATCCTATAGGTTCTTTTGGTAACGTTCAGAGAGCATTCCTTCCAGCATCATGTATGTCTGGCAGCACACTTTGCCTCCTACAATGAATGGTTGTACTTTCTTATCGCGTCAACTTGAAAGATCAGTTCAGTTTCTAAATACCTCTGCCATTGACGCTAACTTGACAGCTCTGCTGACGTGAGAAAGAGCTAACCTCTACCATAAGCTATACCTCACACTGCAGACATGCATACAGTGTGACACGTTGATATTTGACACTAATTGAAGAATTTTCATTCTATTGAAGTAACACTTCTTTAGGCGCGACTAGAGAGTTACTCAGATCTTTTTATCGAACGGAAATAACGTGCGTACGCAGTTTTCGCTATTTGAAGGCGTCGACTGACAGATGGCGGCATCAAAACCCATCTGTAGGAAACATAGCTACGGACGGTTCATGAACGACACGTCGGCTCAATACGACTAGACAGAAATTACAGACGACCGATGACGGTCGTTGCTGGTGCTGGTCTAATTTGCGTTACTTCGTTAAATAACGTGGATATTGGTACCTTCCTGAACAGATGCTGGTTCGTGCAGGTCCATGATTGATAGGCGTGTAAGAACGGAATTACAAACGCATTTCTTGTTATTAATAATGTATATATTAATATTTGTAAACAAACAATCCCTGTGCAAAAATGAGCATTAGAGTCGAGCCTAGATAAGCAAGAGTTCAAGGGACCGCAATCTCTTTTTCGCTTATGGATGTTTTTAACTAACCCGAGTTTCCAGCTTATAGAGCTACAGGATGGCCTTTCTCACTTATAGAGGTCTATGAAAATAGCAAATATGTAGTGACTAACATATATGTATTACTAGCGACCCTGTACGTGCTTCGCTACGTAAAAAGTGAAATAATAAAAAAATTTAATAGGAACATCTATCTATCTATCTATTTTATTAATTGCTAGCTATTTTAAAATCTACATGTGCGTATATGTGTGTATGGAAATATATGACTGCATACGTCAATAAAAAAATAGCGTAAAGTATTCGTGGATAACTGGTCTTTAAAACACTTGCTCTATTTCGAGCACTCCGGCTGCGCCGTCGTGCCCGAAAAAAAAAAATAGCGTAAAGTATTCGTGGATAACTGGTCTTTAAAACACTTGCTCTATTTCGAGGGTTCACTCAGGCTGCGCCGTCGTGCTCGAAAAAAAATTGCGTAAAGTATTCGTGGATAACTGGTCTTTAAAACACTTGCTCTATTTCGAGGGTTCACTCCGGCTGCGCCGTCGTGCTCGAAAAAAATAGCGTAAAGTATTCGTGGATAACTGATCTTTAAAACACTTGCTCTATTTCGAGGGTTCACTCCGGCTGCGCCGTCGTGCTCGAAAAAAAATAGCGTAAAGTATTCGTGGATAACTGGTCTTTAAAACACTTGCCGGTACTTGTAAAACTGATTCGCCGTCATCTTGATCTATGATATTGCATCTTTCGCTTCAAATTTAGGTTAAAAATTTCTTTATTATAATTACTCACCTATAATAATAATTGTTTTTAACTTTCTTTCAAATACGTATTTATTTTAAGTCTCACTTGGATAGTAATTAAAGATTAACTGTCATAATATTTTGAAAACAATTGTTTCATTGTTTGTATAAAATTCCAAAACCTACTTACAATATCTAAGTATTTTCATACGTCAAAAAATTTATTTTTAAAAAATGTGATAAATGAAGAACCGCTCGACCTTCGAACTTCACATAAACCATCTACTAAATAGTCCGAACAAAGCCTAAAAATTTGGTTTGGATAGGTGAGCCCGTTCTTGAGTTATAAAATTACAAAAAAGTGGCATTGATTTTTATATATATAGATTTGACATAGATAATTCAACATAGATGCTAAAAAAAGAATACAAAAAAACCGAAAAACCAATGATACAACAACAATGTTAGTTAGTTCAGCTATTTATGACTCATTCTTAAATTTCGGGGAACTATTAATCCGTTCAACTATCGCTTATAGAGTAGAGGCAAGTAGTAGTCTCAGCTATAGAGACCCATGAGTGAAAAAAGTCTTTCTCTTATAGAGATTTCTGTTTCTCACTTATATTTTGGAGGGTTACAAAGACGGTACCTGGCAATTACTCTCACTTAGACAGTTTTCTTGCTTACCCAGTTCTCACTCACTCAGGTTTGACTGTATAAATGTCGTATAATGTATTTTTTAAAACATGCGGTATTTTCGATATTCAGTACGTGTAACCTATTAGATCGGTTCGTATGTTTTAACACAGGAGTTAAGTTGGTGGGAAATATATTTGGCTTGTGAAAAGGTGTTAGTAGTGGTGCTTGTTTTCATGAAATGTCGTTTTACGGTGAGATTGATGAATATTCTTACTGGTTTGTTCAGTGCGGCATTTGCTTCGAAACGTAACAAGGGAAATTCTCACCCCATTTACGGAAATAAAAGTACATTAGGGGTATTTGAATTTAGATAGCTAAGCCTAACACATTTTATATTTAGTATAGGGATTAGCACAATAATTATTCGTTTGTTTGGAAAATTAAAAATTAAAAAAAAAGCGACGATCAGACACGTCTTGTCGAAAACATTTTGAATTATACGAGTAGGTACCTATATAATATTATATATAATTAGATAATAATAAATTTTAATAACCATTTTTATGGTTTTTTATTTTGAATTGAAATCCGCTTCGACAACCACAAACGGTCTTGATTTATCTGCAGTTCAAAAAATTTGAAAGGTAGTTTGACCCTGCAGGCCATCCCTGTAACTTCCCGCTATTTTCGAGTTCAAACCGCTCAAAAATATATCAAATATAGCAAGAAGTTTATTTTTTAGCTCTTCGAGCTCAAAAAAAAACACTTTGTTACGAAATTTTCGTTCACGATATCTCATGAACAAATGAACCGATTTTGATGCGATTGGCGGCAGTCGACGCAATTTTTTAACCTTAAAAAGTAATTTAATACAGAAAAATCGATCTCATAGGAATTTTACGAGCAATTTAAAAAAAAACACTTTTTAAAAATTTTTCGTTCACGATATCTCGTGAACAAATGAGCCGATTTTGATTCGGTCTGCTGCAATCGACGCAGTTTTTTTAACCTAAGAAAGTAAATTATTACAAAAAAATCGATTTGATAAGAATTTTACGAGTAATTTTAAAAAATTACTTTTTTCCTAATTTTTCGTTCACGTTATCTCATGAACAAATGAACCAATTTTGATATGGTTTGCGGCGATCGACGCAGTTTTTTTAGCTTAAGGAATTAATTCATTACAAAAAAATCAATCTGATAACAATTTTAAGAGTCATTTTAAAAAAACACTTTTTTACGATTTTTTCGTTCACGGTTTCTCGTGAACAAATGAACCGATTTTGATGCGGTTTGCGGAAATCGACGCAGTTTGTTAAGGAGAAGAGCTGATTAGTTTTTGGAATTAATCGGTTTAGTAGTTTAGAAAATTTTTTACAAAAACAAATTTTTAAAAATTTTTGAAACTTGTTTTTTTAAGATTTCTCAAAATTTTTTTGGCCGAATCGTTTCAAATTTTCAGGAAGTCTAAGTTCACCAAGATCACGTCAGATGCCGCAAACCGCGTTTCAGTCGGACACTCCGTTCAAAAGATATAAAGGGTTTACATACATACATACACACACACACACACACCCCCACACACACACACACACACACACACACACACACACATACATACAGCCCTACGGACATCATCGCCAAAATAGTTTCAATAGCTTCCTAGGACCTCAAAACGTCGAGATCTGGCGAAAACTCGATTTTCGAAAATCAGGGTGAAACCAATAACTTCCCGATTTTTGAAAAAAAAAATTTTTTTTTTTTTTTAAAGCGGGAAGTTAAAAAATTAATTTAATAATTAAAGTACCATTGCTCATAAAAATAATTTTATTAATGCCCATATTCTATTAAAGATAAAAGTTACTATTCTTGGAACAAATTTATTCATTAAAATATTTACTTTCAATTCATCAAGCAAAGTATCAGGTAGAAAAGTTAGTTAAAGAATAAAATATATACACTGCACTGTACTCCTTGCTCTTTTTGTTGAATATTTTGACGTTCACCCAAAAATCCGACCCATGACGTTAGAGTAAACGTCAAAAAAAAATTTCACAAAATAATAATGTTTTATCCTAACCCAATTGCACACAAAACTTCCACTAACTTTAATGTTTTACAACTATACAAAGGTTAATAAACTCACTAGAGCAAACTGTAGGTATAATACACCATGTTTATAAGTTAGGTATTATGATCTATGTGGCGGCCATTATTGTTTTATCAGGCGAATAAATATTTGTACCCTGGAAGTAAGACAGAATAGATTTATATACCTGAAGTAAACATATAATTATGTTTGGTGAATTGAATTATCGCTATTTATTCAGAGGAATAGTTACCTAAAGAACAAATGAACCGAATAAATAACTACTTACGTTCGGTGAATATGTTGCGAATAGAAATGAAAAGAGTGTGGTTTCGATATCATTTCGGTATCGATGCGATATCGTTAGGTATCGTTTCGATCGAGACGAACCTGAAAAAGGCTCAGGCGAAATCCTACAATTTGTACATTTAGCGAGTTTTATTCTGTAAGCACTGTTAAGTTCTTACTTTAAAAAAAATAAAACTCTTTGGTTGAATTAAAAATAATTCGAAAGTTGATGTTTTCTCAAGAGTGGTTAGAAATCAATTGAATTTTTTCCAAAATTATAACAACCTTGATTTTTCCAGCGTAGCTAAGGAAAACTAATTTTGACAATATTACAAAAGAGAGAGAGAGAGAGTGAACGTAACAAAGCTTGCTACAATTCTTTTAGAGCCACTGCTTGGATTAACTGATCGCGTGTATGTCTCGAACTATTAAATCTTTCATCCCTAATATTGCTCCTGTCTATTTCCCGTTACGTTACATACGGCTTTAAATTATCTCTGCTGAACACACTCCAGATGTCATTTTGTGTTCTTAAGTTTTTTTCATACACATTTTAAGTAGTTATATTAACTTGACCCCTTCGGTCCTGGCAGTCATTTCAATGGACATACTATTCTAACGCGTGTAATTTAAGTCAGTGTAATTAAATATTAAATATGAACATTTAATTGTGCTTGGGGTTTATCTGAGATGTAGGTATGCCAAACAAAACAAAGAAATACTATGTGGGTGGATAGAAATATCGAGTCAAGTGTTGACCGCAGTCATGGATTAACGCAAAGCTGGTAAAAGTGTACATTCTGATTATGTATTACGTAGTATAAGTTACGAATTTTCATGATTTAATCTATTATTCTTGCGCGGATATTTATTTTATTTTTATGATATTAACTTTACTAATTATACTTAAAAAGTAATTAAACATCGTATGCTATTGATTACCGTAAAAAATATTTTTTTTACCTGTTATCCATTTCAAAGGACATAGGATTTTCCAAATTTCTGTAAATGTTAAATTTAGTTTTTCACCGAATGTACTTTAATTCCACCTTAAATAAGTCCAACATCCTAAAAAATATTTTGTGTTTCAAAAATATAACATTCAGGTCCGAAGTGGTTAAGGAAATTGACAATTTCATATGTTAAGAAAGTTAAAAATTAATTGTTAACATTAATTAAAAATAAAACTTGTGCCTCTTGCTCAGTTTTACGAAATTATAATTAAGTGCCGAAGGATGAACATTTTTAAGTTTTTAGTTCTTTCAAGAATGTAGACTTTATGAATTCACAAGCATTTAGTACCTATGGCGCTGATGTTTACAATATCATATATAAAGGCTTAATACTAAATTAATATAATAATAAAGCAAAAAATACAACACAATATTGGGATAATTCTCTTATTCAGATAAAAATAACCATCCAACGCGCACATTACACCTCACGTTTCCTTTGCGGGCGTTGAACGGAAGTGGTATATTCAGAATATTCCTGGGGTCATGAATATTACAAGAAACCTAAAATATGAGGCGATAAATCAGTAATATTGTAAAAAAGATATCATCTTACGACTTACAGTATTCCTAAAGCTGCCTAGTAACATTATAATATTCCTAAAATCTGTTAGTTATATTGTAAGTTTTACAAAAATTCGTAAGATTGTCATTTTCTCATAATTTTTATAATATTCCAGATTTTACAATATTTCATCGACACTATATATACTGGTACCCTTTGATTAAATAGCTTTTTGTTACAACTGGAATAATTTTTGTCAGATACTAACAGATTAAATAAACGAAGATTAAAAACCAGTTTTTGAATTCTGCCATTGTCACAAAATAGTAAACTAACCCTCATATTATCTGAAATGTGAATTTATTATAGAAAGTATGAGAACGAGCGATATCTATGTGAGAATGTATGTGTCTGTAAGCGAGAGAGAAAATCCTACTTGAATCTGAACAAGAAACCTATTATATACGTTCCGCAGCCTTGGATTCAGCGCCTATATATTTGGCTAACAACAAATTTGAAAAATGTCATGTTTGAAAACTTTAAAAAAACTTTTTCTTCGAATGACGCGCCTTTATACACGTTCGGCTTCATTGGCACATACAAACTGCCAGGGCTGTACTACACCTATAACTACTTCTAAGAACGCCGGTATAGAACCGAATTCGATCTTCCTTGGTGACAAATCGTTTTTAAAGATAGATCGCCATTAGTTAAAAATTCGGCAGAATTTATTCAGAACACACGCACTTACGAAGGAAAAATAAACTTCGAAATGTGTGTAAAAGAAGCTATACTCTAAACTCTGTTAATATAGTCTACTTGTAGTCCTTCGGAAGAGCATTGAAAAAAATGTAATTTTTAACGAGCGTGTCTTAGAAGGGAGAATTGGTAAAATATCAAAAAGTATTCCAACTTTCACAATGTGAAATATTTTATTTAAAAAAATTGCTTTCAAAAAAATGTTATTAAAGAAATTGCTAACAGTTTCGGAAGTCCCAGTACTTAAATAAATCTGAACGTTGAACGAAAAAAAATGTCAGAAGAGGAAATTCTTCCATGTGGAATGTTTAGAAAGCTTATATACCTAAATGTAAAAGCAATTGACTTTTACTTGTTTACCGCCGAAAGACATAAAATTTGATGCTACGCTACTAACAAAAAGAAAATTTTGTTGCAGTTCTCTGAAATGTTAAAACGTGTGTCGGCAGTATAGAATTCTTCGGAGTTTGGACCTAACTGCGTGTTTTTAACAGACTTCAACAAAAAGGAGGAGGTTCTATGTTCGTCTGTATATTTTTTTTTTATGTATGTTTACCGATTTCTCCGTCAATTATGGACCGATCGGAACCAAGTCAGGATCTGATGGTGGAATCCGGAGAAATCGAGGGAAACTCTCAAATTTCAAAGGCACGCATAATGTTTTTTATGTATGTTCACCGATTTTTAGTGTTAGATTAACACGAAAAAGAGAAAAATAAAATATTTTTAACAAAAAAAATTAACCGACTTCACACTAAAAAGTAAAAAATAATTGCGTATTGAAATGTTTTGGAGTCGGTGTAGTTCTTGGAATAGATTTCATTTTGGCTGACACCGACTCCAAAACATTTCAATACGCAATTATTTTTTACTTTTTAGTGTGAAGTCGGTTCAATTTTTTTGTTAAAAATATTTTATTTAGTAATTGACTTCTCGAATCAGACTGTTTGTAGTTCTAGGCTTCTAGAAATGCTAAAACCAAGCTCAAACAATCCGAAAACTTACAAACACGCAATTGTGTCCGAAGAATTCTGTATTACCGACAGAGGCTTTAGCAGTTCAGAACCGGATCAAACTGAACTATTTAAAGATCTTTGTCCATCGACGCAAAAAACTAGATTGCTAGTCCAGATTGCGTACAAACAGAAAGGGTTACGAAATAGGAGCATATTCTGTCTTCGTTCAACAACAACACGTACATCTGCTAATGGCAAAAAGCAAATGGGAAAACGTCAGAGCGAGACAATATGCGCCAACTATTATCGCTCTCTTTTGTCTGCAACTTTGGGTAAACACTGGTTAGTTCTTTACGTCCGCATCGTTGCCTTTATCTCCTTAATACAGCCCTGTGCACGGATAGATTGAAAACAAGAAGGGAGAGGCCAACCGTAGCTGCTGTCGCCTGCTTTCTTTGACGCGGATAAATTAAAGTCCGATTTAGACGAACACATTCAACGTTTGCACTCGTAGTTCAGGGGTGTATTTGTTTAAGATTTTTGGTAAAAATCGTTTTGTAAATACCCATTATTACAATCCCTAGTATTTAGTATTTTTAAAAATATGTTTTGTTGTCAAAGGGTAGATTTAAGAGCATAATATTATATCATTTTGCTAAATACAGTATAAATAATATTACTGGAGAATATGGTCGGTGCACTATATGATATGTATTTACAGTGCTTGAAAAAAATCACAATAAACTGACGAACGTCGCACATCAGTCATCAATTCGATGTGAATGTCTTCAGTTTATATTTTTGTCCAATTTTCTATGAATTTTAATGTTAATGTTTGTTTGTTTTTTTGTTGCAGGTAAGAACCAGAGTAGAACGCTTTTGTAAGTTATTATTGTTATATTTTTTTTTTCTGACTTGAAACAACTATATTTTTAATTTTACTTGGTTATTGCTGTTTAATTTTCTTAAAACATCTGGTTTGAAGTTTATTTTGGGAGACAGTGATACACGCCGAGAGAATAATAATTGTTATTTGCTATATTCTTTGATAACCAACGTTTCAACTCTAAATTGTGCCGTCTTCGGGACTGAAATTGTGCCTTTTTGAGGTCATAGTTTTGATATTCTGAGGTCTAATCTGTGCGAAAGTAATGGCGATTTAAGGAAAAAGGAATAGGACCCCGGTACTAATGTAGAGAAATAAATTAACTTGCCAACAAGCTGTGTTGATTCGCGACATTTTTCACAGTTATAAAAATAGTTATTTCTTGCAACACTTTACCATTGATTACTATAGATTATAATTGATAAATCAACAAACGCGAAATTGGGAGTTTCATGTATGCGTCCTGATGGTAACTAGTTGTATATTTAAAATTTTTCCAAATTGATAACATGAACATTTTCAATAGTGCGTGATTAAAAGCAGGGCCCGATCCAGCTATTTCGCCGCTCCGGGCAAAATAATATTGGCCGCCTTTTACCCATGCGTTGTTCCATAGATGGTGTAATTTTTTTTGGTTAACCATCTTTCAAATTTTCGACGCCGCGCCGCCCTCAATTTTGCTGCCCCGGGCAAATGCCCGGATGCCCGGTTTTCCCCCCCTAGATCGGGCTCTGATTAAAATGAACACTTATTATTACTAATTTTAATGGAGTCGGGGAGTGATAGGTATCGATCTTACATAAAATTAAAGATAAAGTTCGAAAAACTTTCTGATTTCTGTGAATATTTGAGGTACAAATGAGGTGCAAAAATCTACACCAGAATCTCGCACTTCAAATTTTGTAAACGAATCATCGAATGAACTTTCGCACGGGATTTGCACAAAAGTTATTCTAGATTCTGATATATCATTAATTCATGATTCATGTTTGTTGTTCATATTGTATGTATTTGCCAGAGCCGACTAAATTCAAATAGTAATTTGGGACGATATTGTGGACATATTTGCATGTAAATATGCAATATAAACCGGTGTACATATTATAATGTACATACTACATCAATAGTTAGGTTTTATCACAGTTTCATGTATGTTTACGTCTTTACAATATGTTGTCATGTTGCCAACTGTGCAATATATAAACTAAAGTGACAGTTGTTGGCTGAACCCGATGTTGCTTTGTTTATGTGTCGTATTCCCGTTTGCTATGTTCTCCATAATATTGAGGATGGAATAACAGGAGAGAAGTGAACACTAAAAATAGATTCTCTATATTGTTGGGAGAAAACACGAAGATTCTAGGATTATATCTATATTTCTTAAATACTTTTTCTGTTTAAAAGAATGGCCGAAGCAAACTGAATGATAACACGTTATAAGATGAAACTGAGGGACCGCAACAAAAAATTAATCGATGCACTTACATCAGTATATCGATATTTTCCGATTCTTCATTCGATATTAAAGAAATGAGAGGTTTTTATATGTTAAGACCGCTGCACACGAGGCTGGAAACATCACTAGAATCACTGCTTGGACTTCTGCTGGTCGGGAGGTTGGGTATGAAGGCTGGAAATGACGTCACTAGCTTACAAGATAGATTTTAAAATTAGAACAGGGGCTATTTTTTTTGCTGGGTCCTTTGATTGCTTTGAGAACCAATCACGTAAGCGACTTGAACAAACGCCCACAGACCAACATGGCATCATTCTGTTCAGATAACACAATAACACACGTTTTGCTCTGTGTTTATATTTGAACGGGCACCAGATCTATCTACAATACAAGGCACAAGCTGGAAAAGACGTTACGTGTGAAGCGAGCACATGAAAGCAATTAAGAAAACCAGCGCTCGAATGCTAGTAGTAAAATCTAGCAAAGAATCTAGCGGCATATCCAGCCTCATGTTCAGCGGCCTTTATTCCTTAAAGCAACAATTCAGACCATGATTAAAAATCATAATTGTTGCAGAACCTCATTGAATGTGACAAAAAAAAATTGGTTGTCTGTAAAGTCGGTTTACGGACGATAGTTTTACGTGATAACGTATTCCGTAATACATAACCTAAATTTATATAATAATTCGAATCTATGATATTGCATCTTTCGCTTCAAATTTAGGTTAATTTTATTTATTTAAATTACTCACCATATAATATAATTGTTTTTTTTAACTTTCTTTCTTTCGTATTTATTTTAAGTCTCAAAGATTAGCTGTCATAATATTTATAAAACAATTGTTTCACTGTTTATAATATAAAATTCCAAAACCTACTTACAATATTTAAGTATTTTCATACGTCAAAAAATTGATTTTTATAATGATAAAATTTGTAAGAAAACGATTTTTTCGAGAGATGAGACCTAGCTAAAACGATTTTTTGCCCCCCAAAAACCCTTTTCAGTAAATTTCATCCAAATCGTTAGGGCCGTTTTCGAGAAAAGCACGCACAGGGTCAGGCGGAACGTTACGCGTTACGAACGTTACGTTAGGGACGTTACACTTTTTCGTGCATGCAGCCGGTGTTTTATCAATTTATAAGATTGGTGATTCATCAATTTATAAGACGTTATCACGTCAAAAAAACAGGTAGCTAAAATTCGTAATCAAAAATATTTTTCTGACATATTTTGTTTTTATTATTATGAAATTTCCTATCTCTTAATGCTTTTTAGGCCTTGTAATAAAACGATCTGATGTATATTTTAAATTTTCTCACTATAAATTATTTACTTTGTTCAGAATTCCGTAATCGACCCACTTTGGTCTACAACTGTGTTCCTCATGCGAAGTATTTTATACTGTGAAAGACTTTTTAATTTACTTTGTAAGTTTGACGTGTTTTACACCTGAGGTATTGAAAAAATAAATCGTTATTATTATTAACACAATACGTTGGGTAATTCAAATACCTTGTATATCTGGTCTGGACAATTCAACAATTCAACGTGTTAATGAAATTTGAAAAATACTTAATTATTTTATATAGTTTTAAAATCTATTTTTGACGTGATAACGTTTTATAAATTGATGAAACACCGGCTGCACACACGAAAAAGAGTAACGTTCCGCAAGCGAGAGCGCGTTATAAGCGATAGTCTCTCTCTTCTCGCGTGACGTCAGAGAGTAGTGTGCGTTCAACATTTTTTTCGGCTGTTCCAGCGAAAGCTACATCTGACAGATGGCCAGATAAATTATACGGTTTGTTAACAAATATATAATATATGTATATATACATTCTTTTAAATGTCTTTTATAATTGCTTAAAAATATGTATTTTGCTTTGGTTGATCAAATTATTAGTCGGTAAAAATATAGTTTGACAGCTACTAAAATTTAGGTTATGTATTATTAAATATGATATTCGAGCGGAATACGTTATCACGTAAAACTATCGTCCGTAAACCGACTTTACAGACAACCAATTTTTTTTTATTAGTTATCCTGCTTCCGTAAAAAATTAAAGGGTGTCCAATAAGACCTGTCAAATGAATTTAGTTGTTTTGAAGTAAATGTCTATTATAAACAATGTAAGTTTTGCATTCGTCCTGTATTTATGAAAGAACTAGAGTTGAGCGACGTTAATGGTGCATAATTATGTGGTGCCCCCGCTACAAGTTCCCTTATCGAGAGCATTTGTTTTCTCTCCACGTCTGGGGAAATTAGCCTACTAAAAGTAAGTGGGGTGCGTATAGATGTAATTTTTATTTTAAAACTGTTTTTGGGGGCATTGTTTTACCGTTATCTTCTGCATCTAAATAGCAATGAGGTGAAATTTAGTTGAGATTTGTGGCGGACTTTATCGCCCGGAACACATTGCTTTTATCTTTCTTTCTTTTACTTCTTCCGTTGAAGAAATTTGTAAGATTAAAGATAATATAGGTACATATTATATGGTACGTATAGTCTGCTTGCGGGTGTAGGCCTCGTGCTTTGACCGTGTAAAGTTTTGGTTACATTCTGTGCCATTCCTCAGAGCTGTTATTCATATTGTTTTTTTGACGTGATAACGTCTTATAAATTGATGAAACACCAGCTGCACGCACGAAAAAGTGTAACGTTCCGCCTGACCCTGTGCGTGCAAGCGAGAGCGCAGTATAAGCGATAGAGAGTCGGTAAAAATATAGTTTGACAGCTACTAAAATTTAGGTTATGTATTATTAAATATGATATTCGAGCGGAATACGTTATCACGTAAAACTATCGTCCGTAAACCGACTTTACAGACAACCAATTTTTTACTGAAGTTTTTGATCTGTAAACATCGATAATATTCCACCTTTCCTCAGTTTACCTGTCAATAATCTCAGAAAAGTGACGGATATACGTCATATGCGCAGCGAAGTCAGTATGCACGTCATCTAAATCATGGAGGAAATAAATGCGTTTTCGGTACTCCTCAGTGATAATTAAATTGTAAATAAACATTCATCTATGATGAATTAAAATCTAATTTGTGCTTTTATAGCTACAGTATTTTTTACAGACAAATTAAAGAATAAAATTGTTTACATATACTATGAGAGTGCTAACTGCCTGGGGTTTCTATACGAATGTAGGGTAGGACCGGGGAATGGCGTTCACTTAAGGAAAACATGGTGTATTTTTTAAATTATTTATTATAAATCAAAATTAAGAAGAGTAACAAAGTCTTTAATTATCGAGTAATCAACAATTTAACAACAAAAGCATATATCTTTCACCTACTAGTAGTAGGAAAACATTAAAAAAACATGTTTGAGCAGCATTGCCCCTGACTTTGGGTAATGCCGCTCAGGGTCTCATAAAGTAGTGTCCTCAATCCAATCCGGCTGTTTTACTGCTTTGATCATAATTGTTTTTGATATTGATGCGCTCAGCAAATTTATAAACAAGTTTACGCAAATCTGCAACACTGAGTCCATAGTATAGCGAGCCCAGCAACTTAACTTGTTCAGCAACTAATTAAAAATTAGATCAGCGCGGCCGCAAACAAAGAAACGCTCTTCACGGTCGCATGACGCGAGCTGTCTGTCCGTTTGCATCGCTGTCTATTAAAGGCCCCCTCCCCTCGCGCTTCACGCGACGTGACATGTTGCTACTTTCCTTTTTGACAGAGTTACAGGGGTGAGCGCCATTACCCAGTGAGCGCCATTCCCCCTTCCTCCCCTATATACAGTGTAAACTCTATATAGCGATACTCGGAGAGATCCATTAATATTTTTTTACTATAATATGTATATCCAAAGCATCTTCCAACATCACTTATCTTTTCTCCCGCCTCTATTGCGCGTATTAATAAAACTTTTTTGAAAATACACAAAGATTTTCTTTTACTACAGTTTGCAAGTTTGTGGGCAACTAAGAATATGATAACTTATTGATAAGCAGCTGAGCTAAACATATGAAAGATAATCCCAACAAAAGAACGAATTGCTCAGAATCTTCGGTACACATAATGCCGACAACAAAGTAACAAAATAACAAACAAGTACTGTTTATTGCTTAAGATGACGTATAGTTATCATTATTTAGAGTGGGTGCGTCGTTATTTAGAGTGTATTCATTGTATGAGCAACAAGGTAAACTAACTAGAATTTTCAACGTTTTAAGGAGTTTGTCGTTATATCGAGTGACGTTAAATGGAGTTTACACTGTAATTGAAAACAATTTATTGTTTTACACCTTGAAGCTTTTCTAGGCCTGCGATTTTTAAGTTCCGTTTTGTAGTGTTATGAAAATGCAAATACAGGTGAACCTTTATTTACAACCTTTTGAGAAACGAATAATTCATATTTACGAACGTAGCTCTGAGTAATGCATTGTTACATAGTTAATATAAAACCTTGCTCTTACGAGTTACGAATATTTTGACAATTAAAAACTTTAATGCGATAATTATATGAAAATAAGGACTTCATCTGACGAACATTCAATTTCCGCACATTGGACACTGCTTATGAGATCACTCTATGATATTATTGAAGTGTAACTTCTTTAGTCATGATGAGAATTAGTTCGTTCAACAGCGTGATGAACAGCGTCACGAGTGGGGAAAATGAGCTGCTAGCTGGCAGGTAGTGTAGGTAACTCGATCGACACGCCCCTTTCTGTTCAGTTTTTACTTGGTGTTTACACATAATACAATTGTTTACTCTTGAAGTTTCACTTCAGATGCATCGCTCAGTTTTTTTACATTTTTTTCGTCTTTCAAAAATTGTTTACTGGAATACTCCAATGAAGTTCTAGGTCATGCACTATAAGTAGGTAGGTACCTAAAATAGGGGTTGGCGAGGTAGACGAATATAAGGTTGGAATTCTTATTACGATAAATTATCAGCTTAGTTCCTCGCCGCCGGTTATGACAGCGGCCTACCGCGCGCTCTTTGCTACCGCTGCCACCTCGGAACGTTAAAATAAACTATACACACCTTCCTTAGTCATATCCTCCCTTCGCTTTGAATAAAACGGCTAAGAACAAGTGATAACTCGTGAGCGAGAATAGAAAAATTAGCATGTGGAGGCACACCACTTGTTATCTATTTATATGCATACTGTTTTTAAACTTCAAATCTTGCAATCGATTATTCACCTACTTCCCGTTATCCGATTGAGTTGAAATTTTGCACACAAGTGTAGTTGTGATGACAATACAATTTTATGATAAAACTGATCGCTTCGGCTTTCGTTGAATATTCCCCTACCTCTCGTGAACAATGCTTCCTCTAATTTTTTCGCTGACAAGGCGGTACAAAAATATATGGAGGCAAAAATGTTCAAAATATGTAAAAGTGTGCTAGTTGGGTGGAATGAAGATTATTACTGACGAGCCGTGACATTATGTGAAATCGAACACCAGCTAGTTGTAACAGTCACACGAGTCATAATATTATGCCGTCCACGATACATATATACTGTGTTTTTTGCACGTAAATCCTTTACACTTAATTTTCAGTATAATAATTTGACCGTTTTTGATAGTTCATTTTGGGTGACAAGCTTCATTTTGAAATATCTACTAAATTAAATTAATCTTTGGTAAGTGCACTGACACAATGGGTCACTATAATCACTAATATTAAATAACTATTTCAGCACTAGTGCATAATGAGCCACTTTATATGGCTGCCTACATGAATTAAAAGCAGCTATTTTATGGGGGATAATGCAACAAAAAACTAAAAGTATTGCTTTAAAGTAGTGATTCCCAAATTGGGCGCTGCAGCGATCCAGGGGGGCCACAGGTGCATTTGGGGGCGATGAATTCTGAGTTCAATAAATAGTTTCATTATTTAAAACTTCAATGTTCCTATTTTACACTTTTCTTTACTGTATTTTACGAAATAGGTAGAAACATATATCTTTCTGTTTAATTTCTATTAAAATAAAAAGAAATTCCAGGGAGCGCTGAGTAATATTTTTTCTGGAAAGGGGGTAGTAGGCCAAATAAATTTGGGAACCACTGCTTTAGAGCGGTGAAGTAGCTAGATGAAATCTAAGGGATTTTTATTTCGGAATTTCGAGAGAAACGTGGACCCGCATTGACGCTCAATGTCACATCCCTGGGGTTTTCGAACGCACTGTACCCGTCAGTGGCGTAGCATGGACTGATGGACTGATGTGGGCGAAGCTGCATCAGCGAGGTCTTTTTATTTCAGAAGGTACCTATTCTCAAAAACAATGCACTGACCCTACCATATTTGTATGTAGGTTATATTTAGTAAGGTCTTTTAGGGTATTAATCGTACTACTTATTTAGCGTAGGTGTTGTTGCGCGTTTTCCCCCAGTTGATACGCCAATGGGTTTTACCGAACATTCTAGCACAACAACAATGACTGCAGGCCGCATGTTTTTGTAAGCAGGTCGCCAAATCCCGGCCTTTATAAAATTGCCTGAAGAAGGCAATGCAAGTGTAGGAAGGTTCTCGACCCAGCTAGATGTTTCTGGAACATTCGACCAGGCGGGGGTCGAAGCTATAAATACGGCGACAGTCAGGCGGTCGGACAGTCAGATTTCGTGTGTGAGTGAGCTCATAGTCAAACACGTGTGCGAAATAAATAACTAGTGCAGAGTGCGGTATATATTGATTATATAAATCTGGTTTTACATAAACTCTTGTATATAGTTAATAAATAAGTGTGCTGATTAAATTTTTGTGTGTTACGGGTTGTAAATAGTTTGTGTTCATAGATAGTGACTTGTATTCTTTATTACTTATTCTCTTATTTTATTAGTTAGAATTTGTTGTTTTGTGTCTGTTAAGTTAAAGAAGTACTTTTCGTTTGTGTGTTTAACTGTTTTGTTAAACGTTCGTTATTGTAAATAAATAGTTTCCACCACGAATTAGAACAGTTTTGTTACAGTATAATATAGTTCATGGAGTTTGGCCTCAATTCAGCACACAAGAGATCTCGCGGGAGGTCGAGGGCGAGGGCCCGCTTCACCCACTAATAGCTACGCCACTGGTACCCGTGCACATATCCTCGCGCTGCATAGATCGTATGACGGTCAAGTTTTGCGCAAGTATAGTCTAACGTCGATCATTGTCGTCGCAAGGACACGAGAAAGCTCTTCTCCTACATCAATACTCGGGGGTAACTTTGTAAAGTTTATCATAAAAAACGCCATTTACTGAAAGCTTTCTTGTATGGATGTGCGTTTATTCATATAGGAAAAGTGTTCCGAAATTTCTGCTCGTTACACATCAAACGATTCTTCGGGGGAAAAACTGTCCTTACAGCTTTCTCAAAGCTTGTACTGAATTATCTTGTATGACTGAATAATGTTGTGAGACTTTTTAGATAAAATATTCCAAACGAAGCAAAGCTCATCTACTTTAGACAAGCGGGCCGGTACTTTACAAAAATGTTCCATATTATCATGAATCTGTTGTCAAAAAAACGAAAAAGGTTTTCTATAATCTTCTTATTAATAATTTCGTCGAGGGATATGGTGGACTTTATTGAAATCTCTGAAAAATTCCACCCAATTGGGCGACGGGATAATTTCAACGTCAAAATGTTTACATTTGATATAGCTGTATAATAAAGAAAATAAAATTTCTGATATCGCGTGAGGTGACGCGGGTAATGGCTAATATTCAATATGACATTTACACGCGTTGTCATGGTTACCGACATAATATGTTCCACGTCATGTGAAAATTAATCAAATCATGCTTAACTAGTTTATTTCTGACAGATCTACAAGACAAAAGAGCAGCTTATCTTTTTTATTTTCAAAATATTTCCAAAACTATATAAAGCTTAGAAAAAAAAATGTTAACGAAACTTTCTTGAAAAAATAAATAGAATAATAAGCCGTTATGAAAAGTACCTATACCATTATTTAAAAAGTTATAGCATAAATCTCTTCTCCCAAAAACAAGGGCTTTTCATACTTGCATAGCAAACATTCTCTCAAAATTTGGTTTCAATCCGCTCATCCGTTTGACCTGTATCGTGCTCACAGGCGAACAGACACCAACAGACAGACGCACAGAGTTTTTCCAAAAATATGTTTTTTTGGATTTGGGGGACTTCAAAACGAAAAAAATATTGTAAAATTTTGAAAACTGAATTTTAACCTGAACTATTAAGAACAATAAAATATTAATTTTGTATCGACAAAATACTTACATCATCAAAATTCGAATACTCACGTTGTTACAATAATAATAACAACTGTCAATTCATATTATACACTCACCATGTTAGTTTACTAAAAATAAAACTGAAATAGTTTACTATCGAATCGTTGAGTATAATAGCTAAATTCGGTTTTATCCACTTATGTCGCTGATAGATGACGCTTTGGTATGATCTATTACGCACTTTAGTTTCGCATGATGTATTTTGGAAAACAAATTATTGCATTGAACTGCCAATATAATATAAATATTGACATAATAAAATAGTTTGTTAACGTGAAGCGAAAGAGTAACGTATTAATTATTAGTATTTGTGTATTTTGGAAAACAAATTATTGCATTGAACTGTCAAAATAATATAAATTTTATATAAATAATAAAATGCGTTGTTACTTTAAAGCGAGTGAGTAATGTATTAATTAATTATAAATTCGAAACAACGAGCATTTGATTTGTGTTACTTTAAAAACTTATTCTACGGTGGATCTGAAGGCTTCACCGCTGTTGTCGCTGCCGAGCAGGACGCATGCAGCCCCGCGAGACAGAACTAAAATGAAGTCTAGCCATTATAAAGATTCTCAGAGTTTAAAATAATGTATAAGATTTAAAAATTATATCCGCGGGATAAAACTGATGTAGCCCATAATTTTGTAAGTTTTTATGGAATAAATTCATAAAAATGATAGTCTAATATTACAAGTTTAGTTACGTGGGCTATAGACATTTGACGTTCACAAATAGAAAACCAAACCAATAGTGAAAATTTGTCCACGTTTAAATTAAAAATTCACTTTAAGTATTAGCGCAATTAAGAGTATTATGACCATTGATTTGAGATTTCTTGTATTCGAATAGGAAGTGTAGTTTCTCCAATTTCCGTTAGATGTCCACCGCACATTTAATATTCGTTACATTGATCAGTTGCAATTTGCATTAATAAATAGGATGGCAAGTGCAGACCTAGTTTCTCGGTGCAGTGAAGGGTGAAGAACTTGAACCCATTGGTGCGGTTTGTGTGACCGCGCGCTTAACATCGGTCGCCTCCTACGCCCTCGTTCACTTCGCAGTAGTGTTGTCTGTGTATTGGCTAACTTTACTACAGTTGTTGTGTGTGGTGATGGGTGTAAAAGACATACCGCGCAAATTCACCATTTGCCTTTGATATCTCTCACATACACATTTATATATAAATAGTAAATACCAACTAGGAATTAGATATTAGAAGCATAAGCAGTATTAAAGCGCTTTGTTTCGTGCTGGATTTTAGGAAACGTAAACAGTACTTTGTAAACATTTAGATTGCCTTAATTTATACATACTTAGGAGGTTTGCTAAGAAATAATAGGTATGGTCCAAGCATGGGTACCTTCACAAACAAGCTTTTTTGCTCCGTGTTGTGCAGGGCGTGCAATTTCATGCTTAACAAATGTGCCCAGTATATTGCTCTTTGTATCGTGGAGGATAATAAATATTTATATTATATTTATTGTCCAAATATTTGATTAACGTCTGATAAGAACTCTTCAATAAATAAAATTATCGACCATTTTTTTCCGGATTGAAACGTTAATGTATTAATTTTATATTTTTTGTTAATATATTGTCTGAAAAATTGGTCGATAATTTTATTTATTATATTTATTGTGCTGATAAATAACAAGAAAAATAGAAACAATGGCGATTCGTAAAAACTAATACATAATATATTTTCGTGAGCAACAATATATTATGTACCTATTTATACTCTATGAGTCTATACATCTTTATATATAAAAATTACGTGTCACATTGTTGGTCCGCGTTTGTCCTCGATGAACTCCTAAACTACTGAACCGATTTTAAATTTGATTTGCACACCGTGTGCAATTCGATCCAACTTGAAAGATAGGATAGCTTACATTTCAATTTATAGTCGCAATATTATTTTATTGCAAATTATTTGTCTATACCTTGACAGTCATAATACAACCATATAAGATGGCGTACCTGTTGACTGGATTGAGTGAATATTCAATAGATGGCGCAACGAACTTAACAACCATATATCTAGATCGAGGATGTAAAAAAACTGAATATCGTTTAACACTGTTCGGCACGACGGCGCAGCCGGAGTGCTCGAAATAGAGCAAGTGTTTTAAAGACCAGTTATCCACGAATACTTTACGCTATTTTTTTCGAGCACGACGGCGCAGCCGGAGTGCTCGACATACACACATATACGCCCATGTATATTTTAAAATAGCTAGCAATTAATAAAATAGATAGATAGATGTTCCAATTAAATTGTTTTATTATTTCACTTTATACGTAGCGAAGCACGTACAGGGCCGCTAGTATTATATAAAATTTAGGTGTCTGTTTGTAATGTCAAAATAACAACTTTTTAGGTACTAAATGCATATGAATACGATACTTAAAATAAAATAGCATTTTAAAGTTTTTATCTGTCTGTATTCCTGGGTGTGTTCCGGCTAATTTCCTAAACGACTGGACCGATTTTGACGGAACTGTCACTGGCAGATAGCTGATATTATAAGGTGTAACTTAAACTGAGTCCTGACGTGACTGTCGGCTCCGTTATCAGGCCGAATGCGTTACCGACCGTAACCCGCGCGCTGGCGGTCTACATCAAAGGAAGTCGAACCGACTTGCCTAGTGAGGACGTGTTTCGGCTCAATCTCAGTCGGCATTTGGTGTTTGTAGTAACCAAAATAGCATCGTTCTACTACTCATCTTGTCGAAACCGAATACCGCGCGCGACTGAAAAAAAATGTATGTGGACGTATGCCGATTTCGAAGTGGCCATTCGGCTTTTTCACTTGGTATTGCCGATCGGCATAGTCAGGACACAGCTTTAAGCTACAAAAAAAAATAAAAAGATAGGAAAGTCTTTTCGTAAACTCTGCAAATTGAACAAACATAAATTCTACGCGGACGAAGTCGCAGGTTACAGCTAGTTATAAATAAATTACTAGGCATTAAATATTAGAAGCTTTGACATTTAAAGGCGCTCTTTTTGTTTCACATGGTGTCGATAAATAAAAATTGAAATTGATTGTGTTATCTTGAACACCATCATATTAAATTAACAAGTGGGTGTTTCAAAGCGATTCTAGATACTCATTTCGGTTCTTAATGTAAACAATAGTAATTTTTGTCTTGATCTTGATTTAGTTAACAAAATGCGCTTGAAAAGTTTGATTGCTATAGTTTTTTTTGATTCATTGTTTATAGTACAATTAATTTAGGTTTGATAGAAACATTACATTTTAAAAATATGTAAGCCGATTGATTGAATTGTGCTGAATGTTCGAAACTCATAGCGTTTGAGCAAATGGGTCAAGCAATTCCAAGTATGTTCACCGCATCAGTGGATGTACAGTCAAATTAGAACTTGTATCATTTGTGCTCTTGTATTGTACAGAATGCAGTGCGTTTGATAAATCCATGATTTTTGTATAATAAACAGCAGTGCTTTTCAATATTTTTCATTGCGCGACCCCTTTAGTATGAAAACATATTTTGGAACCACCTACCCTCCGTTGTTCCTAATCAGTATAGTTAATGTTACTCATGGGTAGTTTTTTAAAATTTTGTTAATTTGTGTTAGTCTATAGTCTATAGTCGGAAGGTGTCGAAGCTTCGACACCTTCCGACCCCCGTGTAGAGGCTTTGCGACCCCCCAGGAGGTCGCGACACACACTTTGAAAAACACTACTCTACAATATATAATATTTGCAAAAGTAAAAATAATTTATAGTCATTAGCGGGTCCCGGGTTCACACGGGTGCGATATATATAATTCTGCAAAATGTATTTCGTTTGCGGCCCGGCGTCTGAACTACCAGATTTGTTTCTGAACTAATAGCTTGGAACGAATTCTATCAGATGTCGCTACTTGGTACTAAAACTGTTTTCTGTTTGCTTTTGAACTAATAGTTTTGAGTAAATTCTATCAGATGTCGCAACATGTTACTAAAACAGTTTTTTCTCACAGAACACCGTAATTTAGAAATATAAAATATATTTTATTTTATACACAGGTAATCTGAAGTACTAGCTATTATTGAAAATTTGGCAGTGCCAGTGCTAGGGCAGTAGCAAAAATGTTGCCATTTTTATTTTGGTTATTTGTGTACTTATTCTATTAATGCATTTTTTTCAGCTTTTGAAAATCACTTCTAAATGAAATATAGTTCCACTTGTTTGGAAAAGTAAAACAATGTGCAGATAGGTTTTTTTTAAAAAAACTTGCTGACTTCTTGAACACACTCTATGGTTTGCTTGAGGGCACAACGATACTACGCCTTCTCTAACGTCCCAACTCCCCAACAATTTCAACTTGTCCCAGGAACAATAATATCGAAATTAATGTCGACTTAATTGTTGTTTATGTCAATATTAATTGTTAACTGGAATTTGTTTAATGTGAACACATAGTGCTTGTTAATAAATTCATGTTAATTAATACCTTTGGTTTGTTTTGAACTTTAAAACATGTATAATTTATACAAGAGAATATTTAGATACAGAACAATTTTATTTTTTTTTTCATTTTTCATGTTATTTGTTATAAAAACAACTTTTATACTACCGTAAACAGTAAACTATTTTTTTTTATTCGGTTTATTCACTTTACGGAGTACTGAGTAGTTAATTATAGTATTATACTTCGCCTCGGTCTACTGTGACAACACGTTACGCTTTTATATAGGTACCAGCGATCCGTCCTGGTTTCGCCCGAGTGCGTTAGATATTATTCTGTAAAATGCATTTGAATCGGTTATTTCGAAAAGGGAACATCACCGGAAATTTGAATTTTACAGGAGAGACAAAAAACTAATTTTACGAAAACGAGTTCAGTTTTAATCAATTTTATTTTTATATTACTATTTAACTTCATAGACCTCATATTCCTACGAGGCTTCAGAATTTTATCATTACTTCATCAAGTAATTTTTTGAAAAAACAAAAATGGACATGTTCCCTTTTCGAACTAAATTAGAAGGTTTTAATAAAATTTTACTAGTTTCAGATTTTTTTATTGATAAATACAACGAAATAATACCTTCTTCTTAACAAAAGTTATAAAAAAACAAATTTCTAATAATCTTCTATATATACAGTGTGTTCCCGGATTGAGTTCACAATAGGTGAGATTGACCAAAAATTTTCGAATTGGAATTTCATATTTTGGGATTCCGCCCTGCTTGGTCTGAAACTTATTTTTAGTTTACTTTCGATTTTTTTAAATCAAGTAGGCCTTTACAGTTGAGCAAAATCTCTTTTCGTTTCAGGTAAAGTACCTTTTCCGTTCACAGTACGCAAAAGTGTCACTAAGAAAAGTTGTTCACAATGAAAAATTATAGCGTTATGCAAATTTTCAGAATGATCGGCTTGTAAAGTGCATAGGCGCCAAACTCTCTTTGAACTTATGCCATGCAATCCAATAAAAGCCTTTTTGCACACTGGTGTTCGCTGTCGGTTTAGAATGATATGATATTTAAAAGTGTGTATTTTTGATTTTTTGGGCTTAGTACTGCGTTTTCTCTTGTCTTTAACGTCCTCAACTCCAATAAGACTCACACGGTTGCTTGAAGTGATACTAAAAGCATTGACAACTATACCTACTAGCGTCATCTATAGTACGAAAAAGAAACATATCCAGCACTTGTTCCCTTTTCGAACATAACAAAAAATATTCATGCATGCTGCTACTATAAGAATAACCGGATATGCTTCTTTTTCGCATCAAATGATGGGTTTATGTTCAAAGAATAAATTTACGTAAAAAAGTTAAAATGGCCCAGAGTTGGATATGTTCCCTTTTCGCAATAACCGATTCATTTAGTTTGCGGCTGGCGTCTGAACTTAGGCTTTGAGCAAATTCTACCAGGTTTGCTTCTGAACTAATAGCTTTGAGTAAATTCTATGAGATGTTGCTACATGTCACTAAAACAGTTTATTTTTACAAAACACCGTATTTGTTTACAAAATATTTAATAAAAATTATCCTTTAGCGTAAGTTCGATCGTTGGTTAAATATTTTTTCTCTTGGAGACTTTCTTTTTGCTCCTTAATATGTTGATAGAATTCAACAAATGAGTATTCCATGTTGAATTGAACAAGTAATTTTGATTTGAAAAATTGTGAAATTGCTGTCCCGCACGGGACATTCAACTGTAACGTCAGGGAACGCTGCTTCCAAGTGTAAACACATCTTAACTTTATCAATAACGTGTTTACACTTCTGTTTACTAACCCTGAAGTAAGTCAGTTGCAGATACGCTACGTAATACACAGTTGAAGAAATAAATATCTGCAGCGCGACGTGAAGTTTGTCCAACAACTCTACCTGCCTTCACACAATATAAAATCTAAAACGTCAAGCGCAGAGCTTAATATCGCCTTTCTGTAGTGCCGATAAAGTTTTCTCATACACAATGAATGTGCGACGCGGCTGCGTCTTGGAGCCGTTAGCAGTACTCTGTACTCCTTGTGTCTGTCTGTCTGTCTGTATGTTTGTGTGTATTGCAGAAGTTATGTTAACAGTTATATCTTGTATCTAACCGCTGCCTGTATATTGTCTGTTTTAGTTTATTCAAGTTTGTTATACTACTTGTAACTTTCATTGAGAATTGCGAGAAATTGTTGATTGTACGGTGTATCACAGTAATGGCTTCGTGACACATGTTTTTATTTATTGTTTGCTTCCATGTTTAGTAAGGAAATGAAAATATGGTGATAGGATCCAAAAATCGTGTCCGAAATACGAACAGATTTTAATAACAGCTCTGTTCCAACCTTCTCTCTGCGAACGGCAATGTTATCGTCACAGTCTTGAGCACTAGTTAAAACGGAAGATGTAGAGGCCAATAAACTATATATTAAAAAAAAAACTTACAACACTTATACGGGCTTTTCTGGCAAATTCCAGTAACTTTTTTATGAAAATAATTACAGCCATGTAAGATTCTCCACACAAAGGGCGTGGATATGGGGTTAAAGGGGGTAATTACCCTCCCCAGGACCATAATAAAAAAAGAGTGTGCTTTAGACCACACGACTGAAGTAAAACTTCTTCCTGCCATAATTTGTTATTATTCACCCGAAAATTCACAAAATATGAACTTTAAAATAAATTTGCAATTTTATTCACTTTAAACGTAGAATATTTAATAGGTTCGTTCCAAGCAGCCGCG
Organism: Xanthostigma xanthostigma; assembly: GCA_963575645.1. NCBI lineage: Eukaryota > Metazoa > Arthropoda > Insecta > Raphidioptera > Raphidiidae > Xanthostigma > Xanthostigma xanthostigma. The sequence goes on from OY754468.1 coordinate 25,478,435, forward strand.
AACGGTAATAAAACCGTACACAGTCTTGTCACTGCGCAAGACTAATTTGCGCACTAGCTCAAAAATCGATACTGCGCAAGACAGTCTTGCGCAGTAACAAGTCTGTGTACGGTTTTGTTACCGTTCACGGCTGCTTGGAACGAACTTAATGAATTGAACAAAATATTAATTTATAAAATTGTTCAAGAACGAAATGAACAGTCTAATGTAAGAAGAAAGAAATATAAACATAAAGATAATGAAAACAAAAGTAATACATTGCAATTACTTAGCTCTCTTTGGATTTTAAGCGTAAATCTTTATGAAATATCATTTAGCTCTGCAAGTTAAGTAGGTTTACAAAACTTTTTTCTGTCACCCGATAGCGCCACTGGCAAGTAAAGTATGTGTCAATCTATTGTTAGTACTGCTTATATTTTCGGCCACCTGATAGCACCACTAGCCAGTGAAGTATTTGTTTCGGCCACCTGACGGCGACACTAGCCAGTGAAGTATTTGTCATCCTCTTTGCTTGACAACTTCCGTCGTGAGTATTCTTGTTTGATATTAATATAGTTTTAAAAAAATATATTTTTTTACTTTCCCCCTTCCCAGAAAAAATACCTACGCCCTTGCTCTACACCAGTGTTTTTCAACCTGTGGGTCGCGAAGTTTCTGTAGGGGGGTCGCTAGAGGTCGAGAGAATTTTAGTAAAAAAACAATAAATAAATAAAATTCTTCAATAAATAAAATTATCGACCAATTTTTCAGACAATATATTAACAAAAAATATCAATAATACATTAACGTTTCGATCCGGATTTGGATCTTCTTCAGAACGGATCTAAAAATATAAAAAAATTATTAATAACTAGTTTCTATTTATTTTTAATGTAATTCAATATTATTTTTTCAATATTTCTATAATAAAAAAAATCTTTCACGAATTACATTAAAAATAAATAGAAACTAATTATTAATCATTTTTTTATATTTTTAGATCCGTTCTGAAGAAGATCCAAATCCGGATCGAAACGTTAATGTATTATTGATATTTTTTGTTAATATGTATATTGTCTGAAAAATTGGTCGATAATTTTATTTATTGAAGAGTTCTAATCAGACGTTAATCAAAGATTTGAAAAAACAATAAAGATTGATTTATTAAGTAAGAGAATTTTAACAAAAGTATTCGATGTATGTACATAATTGCAAAATAATGTGTTTCACGTACTATATTATGTACTTATATCCGAATCCTAATTATGGAGACGTATAAAAACGTCGTATGGAATGAATATTTGTAACACTCTAACATACACATACATACATGATAAAAAAGCGAAGGATCAGGGGGTCGCGAAATATTTTTTCATACCAGGGGGGTCGCATCATGAAAAAGGTTGAAAAACACTGCTCTACACTGATCATTTATTTTGGTATAACTTTAAGGTTTTACGTGATTCTCGAACTAATGCCGGAGCTTCTGAATTATAGTTATATTTATTATACAGAAACATATATTTTGTTGTATACTCAATAGTTAATAAAAAAGTATCTCAATGTAGGAACGAAGTTTGCAAGTCAATGTTTAGTTTTTTTTATTCTTTCTATTGTATGCGCTGGATATATCGAAACTTCGATAATGTCTTGCGTAGAAAAAGTTTGTCACTGAAGTATAGATGAAGTTTAGCTTCTTTAGTCTCATAATAGCGTCTCGATTTATTTTTTCGACCATACACTTGTGAATAGGCTATTACACCGTTTTTTGAAAAGTGTTTTAAATGAATCCAAAAGTGATAAAGAAGCACTATAATTTTTATAATAATATTTTATAACCGAATAGTGTCATAAAAACGACTTTTAATTTATTATTATAAATTTTCGCGCGAAAACGACTCGTGACGTCACTATAATTGTAAATAATAACGGTAGTGCACAGTAACCATAGTAACACTGTACAATTAAAAATATTTAAGATTACTATGACTACTACATTACCAGTGTAAGTAAGTATACAAGTTAGTAAAAGTTTATTTATTTATTAAACGTATTTATTCTTGGTAGATTAGTACTTTCTGCTTTTAAGAAACCGTCTTCCATGATGCGAAATCAATAAAATACGGGATAGAAGTCTATAAACGTGATAATAACTTGAAATAACTTCAAAATAACACACAGCACAACAGAAACGTAGACTAGTTTACAGACGAAGTGACGTCACGCCGAAATCCAACATGACGAACAGCGTTTTAGACTTGTGAAAAACAGATTACAAAATACAATTCTTAAAATAGAATTATAAAAATTATAGTTCATTATTATGTATAGAAATCAACATTTCTCGTTTGCTTTTTACAAAATCTATCAAGAATATGTAGGTACATATTATTAGATTTTTTCTTACATGGTGCAAAATACCGTATTGCTCAAGCCTCAAGCGTGACACACCAATCAATACACACCGGTTGAGTCTTGATTAGACACGCACATTCACAACTGCATTTCTTTGACATTTTAATTAATAAATATTGCAGTGGTTGTCAAACTTAAGGCACATGCGAGCTACATATAATTTAACCCCTTCGGTCCTGGCGATCATTTTACAATGGACATATTCTAACGCGTGTAAAGTCAGCGTAATTAAATATCAAATATAAACATTTTATTGTGCTTAGGGCTTATCTGAGATGTAGGCATGCCAAACAAAACAAAGAAATATTATGTGGGTAGGATAAATATCGAGTCAAGTGTTGACCGCCGTCACGTAGGTAATTTATTTTTCTTGTGCGGATATTTATTTTAATTTTATGAAGTTAACTTTACTAATTATACTTAAAATGTAATTAAAAATCGTATGCTATTGATTACTGTAAAAAATAATTTTTTTTTGACCTGTTATCCATTTCAATGGACATAGGATTTTCCAAAATTCCGTAAATGTTAAATTTAGTTTTTCACTGAATATACACCCTAAAAATATTTTGTGTTCAGAAATATAAAATTCAGGTCCGAAGGTGTTAAATTACATATTTCGAGTGAAACTTTTCGATTTTGAATTTATTTAGAATCATTCAAATGATTTTTATATCTATGATTTGCGACTTTATTACAATCTCCATCAATCAGTTACTGCACTACGCTTTTTCTTTACTCTTTGAAACACTGCATTTACCGTACGTCTTTTATCTGCCTCTATTCTTTGAAAGTGACACTGTCAACTCTCATAAGCGATAATTAGAGCTAAATTCATTCGTTATAATATGTCGAGCGCATAAGCAGATCAAATGAATTGCATTGACACTCGCATAGTACCAAACCATTCGAGATATTAATGCATTACACAGTATTGAATGGGATTACTTACGTATGCGTTTGTTCTGTGAAGCACTGTATGCACGTGACTTTCTCAAGACTGACAATCGAAACGGAGAGCAAAATTCATTCGAGAGTTGAAACATTCATTAATTCACGCATCGTATTATAATACCTACATCGTCCGAAAGAGACATTTCAAATGAATCGCATTTGATTATAAAAATCATCCAAATAGCAGCAGTCTTACAATTATTAAAACAGTTCTATTATTCCCAAATCATAATTTATATTATCAGGTGAGCTATATACCTGTTTTGAACCTTTAACAGCTGCGTAACATTGAATAAATCAGGAATGAGAATAATAATGTCTTTATTGATAAAAAAAATTATCAGAAGGTGTGGCATTCGGTAAATCTGGCTTCTAATCAATGCGAATAATTATAATTTTGTGTTTATTAAGTATATTGATTTTACGCAAGCTACCGGTAGTTCGCAATCGACGGTTTCTGTTCTGCTTGAGCAGTCGATGAGTGTATAGTCGAAGGTTTACTCATTATTTGTTGATTTTCGCATCCCCTTACCTCTCCTGCTCTGACTTTGTCTTTGTTTTACAAACGAGGTCAATTTCATTACGCGCTGTCTTACTACAAACACGTTTGTTGTTTCGCGTTTAAGATTAAGATAATGAGTCATATTTGTATTTAAAGCTGATACTCTGAAGAACTATATTCTTAAAATGCAACCTTACATACACGTAATATTTAAAGTTAATCCGCGAGGTTCTAGCTGCCATGGTATGAGAGTACCTATGTTGATTAGTAGGAGCAGATTTTGGTTTGGCGGTGAAATAATCAAGAGCACAAGGTACACCAATTTACTTTAGAAATCCTCGGCTTGCTTTACTTTTTCGCTTACTTATAATCCACCTTTTGTCTTAGCGTTATAATATCTAACTGCCTGTCCGTGGCAAAATGAAAAGCAAAAATTTCCTTCTAACTACGGTTTAGTACTGTAGTTATAATACGTAAAAATGACCACAGTAACGCCATCTCTTAGTGTAAAAATGAAAAATCAAAGTGCATTTGTGTTCCTATAAACAACAGAGCGTTTTAGTAGATCGTCTGTTTTCACGCGTTTCGTCAAAATCGCGCGCGATGCCGCGGTTAACGGCTAGTATATATATTAGTATGTATGAAGTTTGAACTGTAAAACAAAAACTGGAAATTATGTGAAAATGAGCTATTTTTATAAACGTTCGTTTTTCGATAAAATTGCAACTTTTAATATAATCGGGTGTTTTTTTTTTTTTGTTTAGAGTGATAAAACTTTAAATTGAAATAAACATTTAATCAAAAAAAGATTGAAGCCATTTTTTTTATTTGAAAGATAATTTTATGACATTGAAGTTTATAAAATATTTTCCGACATAATATGTCGGAAATTATTTTTAATAGACGCTTTGGAAGTCAACATAACTCGTGTTATTGATGAAATAAGGTCTGAACTACTCGAAAAAGTGGTCTGATCGTGGTAGACATAATATGTCCACCACGATCAGACCAATTTTGGGCCACTTTTTCGAGTAGTTCAGGCCTTATTTCATCAATAACACGAGTTATGTTGGCTTCCAATGCCTCTATTGTTTCTGGTTTATCAGCTTAAAACAATGACTTCACATAACCCCAAAGAAAATAATCCATATACGGCAATTTAGCTTGTTTACGTAGCCATTCAACCAGAAATGAGCTTCATCACTAAATACAATTTTTCGAGAAAAAAGTGGATCAACTTCAAGCTGTTCTAGGGCTCAATCAGCAAACAAACGACGCTTTTTATGGTTACATGGCTTTAGTCCTTGAACCAGTTGGATCTTGTATGGGTGTAGACCAAAATTTTTACACAAACTTTTCAATGTGGTGAATGCACAGAGTCCAACTTTTCATAAACATCCACGAATAGACGGATCTTCATTAACACTAGCACCTACAGCACCGATATTTTCTTCTGTACGTACCTACAGTTCTTTGCTTGTTGTTTTTGCATCGAGTAGAGAAAATGTTGCCTGAAATCTATGGATAGTTCGGCGAATAAGCTGCTCTGATGAACGATTATGTAAACCACAAATTTCTGTAAGTTTTACGAATAGAACCCTGATTTTGAAAATAAATTTCGACAATTTCTAAACGTGATTGCGGCGTGAGTCTTTCCATGATAATTTGTCAATGCTTACTGAACAGAAATGTCAAAACAACATGGTTTCTACCTTCTCTCAAATCACAGTTATCCCGATCGAAAGTTTTATCACTCAAAAAAAAAAGACGGGTTGCACTCTGAGAGTGCCGGCAGAAGTGAAAACTTGAATATTACCTCTACTCTCCATCCGTCTTACGAATTTTCGATCAGTTTACCCATACCTCTACTCTCCATCCGTCTTACGAATTTTCGGTCAGGTCACGTGTCCAGACGCGAGTTTAACATTTTTTACCCATTAGAAAAAAAGGGTACAACGCCGCTAAAGAAGTTTTCACTTCAAAAAAAAAAACACCCGATACTTCTGTTATTGTAGCTTAAATTCTGATAAATTCGCTGATATATAGATTTGAACGGTCAATTAATCGTTTGTGTTTGACTTTCGTTGCATTTGAGAATATCAGTGAGCAGATTTGCGATAGGTAGGTATTGGTTTGTTCAAATACTCGTATAAGCGCATGCAGTAATATCGGAAGTCAATATGACTAATTAACATGTGTTGATGCCGTGTCATCTGCCTAACACTCACTCATTCACTCACTTACTTGTTCTGTCGACCTATAAACACGTTGCTGATTCAGGGCTACCACAAATGACAAATTGTTTTTGCACTGTTTCTCAGTAAATGATGAACAGTCACTACAAACACTGTCTTCAAAGAACAATATTTTTAGTGCAGGATTTCGCCAATTTTTGTTTTTGCAAACACAAAACTTTTTTACACGTGTTTGTGGGGCCGTTTTCAAAGATTGATGTGTTTTGATACCCGCGGCGCAACTTACTATTCTTTACTTACACACAACATTTTTGCATTTGATTTTGGCATAGTTTTCAAAGGTTTATGTGTTTTGATACACGCCTGCCCAATTACCGTAACAGGCGTACGCGAAACATTTTTGAATATGTTTTTTTTAGAATAGTTTTCCAAGATAGATGTGTTTTGAAACTGATTTGGGCGAAGGGCACTCGGTTCTTCGAGCCTCGAAGTGTTAATCCGGGTACAAAAACATTTATGTTTATAATAATGCAACTTACTGTAACATAACTATAGCGCAAGTCATTTTATTAGATTATTATTCGAGAAAGAAATAGCATATCAATCAATCATAAAGGTTCATGAATATGTCTTATTTAATTATATAATAACTAGCGGTCCGTCCCGGTTTCACCCGGGTGCGATGATAGGTAATAATTCTGCAAAATGGATTTCGTTTGCGGCCTGGCGTCTGAACAAATAGCTTTGAGCAAATTCTACCAGATTCGCTTCTGAACTAATAGCTATGAGTTAATTCTATCAGATGTCGCTACATGTTACTAAAATAGTTTTTTTTGAGAAAACACCGTAATTTTGTACAAAAAATTTAATAAAAACTATCATATAGCGTAAGTTGAACGAAGCAAGACACATTTACAAAATTTCATTAAAATCGGTTTCGTGGTTTCGGAGATTAGCGCGGACGAACATCGTGACACGAGGTTTTTATATATATATATGTTACCGGCCAAACCCGATTTAAGGACAAACTAGTTCAGCCTAACTATTCATACTAGGACAAACTAGTTCAGCCTAGGCCCAATTGGTTTGTAGAACTAGTTTGGCCTAGCCAAAACTAGTTTGTCCTGAAATCGGTTTTGGCCGGTGACATATATAAAGATTAAATTAAATAACTATCCATGGTAAAAATACGTAGTCTTTTAGTAAAAATTACATTTTAAAAATTTGCTGAAAAAAATTATTATTAAGTAGTATTTTATTCTTCGGAGCGTTACCACTTAAATTTAATTCTATTGTAATGCTCACTTCTACACTTCAACCTACCTGTTGCGTCTTACTCGCACTAGTATATAATATACAGTTTTGTACCCTCCTTGCAGACATATTTTAGTCTTGCTTAAATAATCAGGCTTTTTTATTTTATTAAATACTAAATTTGAAGGTATTAAAATCTCAAAATGCTTCAAGGACTTTTTTTTTCAAATAAAATTTTGCAAAGTTAAAAATTCACAGCTTCGCTAGGCACCACTACCCTTCAGCCAGGTTTTCGGTTTTGTGTTGAGACATTACAAAAGAAGTGTTACACAAATCAAGCTGCCTCAAATACCTACCCAAAAAAATGTTTGATAGCTTTTGGACTAATATGACAGCTATTCAGAACCGAAAAATTAATATGTCTGTGGTGCTACTGGTACGGTAGGTATAAATGTACCACTAGCGCCACACACGAACAATTTTTCGTTCTTAACGATAACGACTCATTCAGATTTGTGCTTTAATTAGACTTCTTTCTGCTATGTTGTTTCTAGTGGCATCCTTGTTTCGTGGAATCGTTGTATGTAGACAAATAGAGTATAGTTAATCATATCGTAACTGGATATATAACTTGACAAGATAGACTGGTGAACATCCTCTTCGCCCTCCTTCTCTATCGCACACATTAATGACTCCTGTCGTCTGCACGGATCTGACACACACGACCCAACACAATCAGTACTGCCAACGTGACAACGCCAATATAATTTAGTCTGACATACTCAAATGTTCAATAATAATATTGATTTGCAGTAGCGTTAATTATTTTAGCACGATCAAAGGTATAGTAAGTATGAAGAGCTATTTTCTTTTCAACCGATTGCAAAAATAGAGAAGGTTATCAATACGACCCGTAATTTAATTAGATATACACCGATAATTCAGAAATGGTTCCACCGATTTGATCGATTTTGACTTTATATTGTTTTCAGCAGGACATTGAAGTGGCCTTATATATATTTTTTACTCAAAGTGTTCAATATAATCTTTTTTACCCAAATACCTCTGTATTACGAGCATTTGAATGTGTACAATGTAACACGCTCCCAACCCCTAACTGGCACACAACAACAAAAGCACACAGAATTACGCGGAACAATATCGGAGCAGGTAGAAAAGAGTTTTTGTAGAATCAGGTAGCCAAAATCCCGACCTTCCTAGAATTGCGTGAAGAATATCGATGCTCAGGTAGAGAAGGGTTTCGAATATTCGAGAAAAAACTAGAATACGATCCCCACGCATTTAAATAAACTGCGTCTGCAGTTCACAGCTCAGTTGAACAGACACAATTGGGTAGCGCTAACAATACGTGTGTTCGGTCGCCAAACATAAAATTACTTAGAAGTCTTTGTTTTGTTTGTTACATTATTTCTATTTCATTTCCATTATATAAGAGAAGTACCTACTTTTAGTTGATTTGTTTTGTAACATTTTATTGTTGTCAATAAATATTTACCACCACATCGAAGAACAGTTTTGTTACAGTCTGTATACAAAATACTGGAATATCTACTGTGTATGCAAAACCCTAATTTTATTGTCAAAATGATTTTACGTTCGTCCAGACAACCGTGACGGTTGGTGGTTTTTACAAAACATGTAGTATATTGCTCGATGTTCGAATAACGGCAAGACGACGAACACCACTGTTTCTCATAGGGCCCATTGTGTAGCTGTAGTTAAGCACGAGGCGGTACATGTTGGGCGGTCGGACGGGTGAACGCTTCGAGTTGGGGGCGCCGCTTTCATACACTCCTGTTTTATGAAACTTGATGTGAATAACGACATACGGAGGCCATAATTTGCCAACACTCTTCCTGTCTGCAGTTTCTCTCTTATCTGCATACATAGAGGTACCTTTACACGATTCAGGGATGACAAAACACAATATAATCGAACCGCTTAGGCCTGTGCTCGAAAATACTAACTGTACTTTAATCCACCCTAGCACTGGCTATGCCAAGTTGGTTGGATCAATTTCAATTAGGTATAAGACAGCAAATTATATTATTATTGTATACTGTACTTATTGAAATATATTTATTATTATTAGAAAAAATAAAATAAAAAAAACGATATGGATGCTAATGACCTTAGTTGTCAAGCGTGTATTATTAGCAATCCTTACCTCAGTCGCTACCATATTCACCGAACGTAAGTAGTTATTTATTCGGTTCATTTGTTGTTCAGGTAACTATTCCTTCCAATAAATAGCGATAATTCAATTCACCAGCCATATATAAATTTATTCTGTCTTACTTAGAGGGTATAATTAATATTTATAAAATAATAATGGCCGCCACATAGATCATAATACCTAACCTATAAACGTGGAGTATTATATCTAAAGTTTGCTCTTGTGAATTTATTTATGTGTCGTTTATTAACCTTTTGTGATGTGTATATATAGTTGTAAAACATTAAAGTTAGTGGAGGTTTTGTGTGCAATTGGGTTAGGATAAAGCATTATAATTTTGTGAAACTTTTTTTTGACTTTAACGTCGTCGGTCGGATTTTTGTGTAAACGTCAAAATATTCAACAAAAAGAGCAAGGAGTATAGTGCAGTGTACCTATATTTATTCTTTATGTAAATTTTATACCTGATATTTCGCTTGGTGAATTGAAAGTAAATTTTATTCTAACGAATAAATTAGTTTTAAGATTAGAAACTTTTATATTTAATAGTGTTCGGTGAATACGGACATACGTCAATGATCTTGAGTGGCTATGGAATATTGTGGAAATATTAGATGATGTACTTGTTAGACAGATAGAACTCACTAAAATCGTTTTAAAGCGTAAATAATACCCAGGGTTGAACCAGATGAAAACAAAATATCGATTCACAGGTTGTTTCTCTTCACCCGTCCTTGTCGAATCCACGGCATTTACATTATATTGATGTATTCCAAAGGGAAAATTGAATCTTAATTTCCATTTTATTAAATGTTTGGAAAAAATAGCAACAAAAAGTTGTAATAATAACAATAATGAATATACTAACACGCCATTTCGGAAGAGCTGATACACTGGAATACACTTACACAGTAGTACCAACTGTATAATCACGAAATTTCAAGCCGAGACATTGCCACTCGATTTCCTCTGAAAACGACTGCATCATACAATGCTTTTCACAGCTCAAATTTTTAGTTATTAATATTGACAATGACATGTTAGTACCTACTATACTTTGGTATGGAAGTTTCCCCTTGCCCCGTTTTCTCCCGTTGTACCAGTGGAACTTCCTTTAATAATGCATTTTGTAATAATCGAATATAATATAAATGAAAAGAGTTGAAACTGTCGCCTTTTGTCAAAATAACTTTGCGCAGGTTCTGAATATAGTATGTACGCGAGATAATTTCGGCAGAGTTCGGCAGTTTTTAATTCTACTTTGTAGAGTTATTCGAACTGGAAACTTCAAGGAGTAGTGTAGTAACTCGCATTCGTAAGGCAGATGTGTATTTTAGGACTGTTTCCTACGGCCTTTTTCTGAGAAACGTTTATTTGTGCACCGACCATAATGTTGACATTTTTCTTCTAATATTTTCCCGTAAATGGTAGAGATTGTGCACACGAGACTGGTTATTCCGCTAAATTCCTTTCTAGATTTGGCTGCTACGTTTCAAGCGTGCTGTGGCGCTGGGTTTCGTGATGGCTTTTACTTGTTTGCGTCACACGATAAGTGTATTGAAGTTGGTTTTGTAAATGGGTTTGATGCGCGCGCAGTGACAGTTCGAATGTTAACAAGACTGAACGTTTATTGTATCTGAACGAAACACACACTATGACGCCATGTTTGTTTGTGCGTCGCCCACGTGACAATATACTGTTTCTTGCTCAAAACAAGCAGATAAATGAGCACGAATAATAGCCTCGGTTTTAATTTTGAAATCCATCTTGTGACCACGCACGTGTGAGCCAGTAATGACGTCATTTCCAACTTCGCTGCCAGCGCGCTAGCCAGCACAAGTTCCAGCAGTGATTCCAGCAGCAATATTAGCCTATACAAAACCATGGCTGCTAGCCTACTTACCTGTGATCCCTCCACCTCAAATATAATTTTAAAATTGTCTTCCTAAAAAATAACTCAACTCTTAATAATGATGAGATATCAAATATATAACAGCCTGTAAATTTTCTATTAGTGGCTGTTATCACCCACGCCATAATCATTTTACTAATTTCCTTGTTACTCTTCAAACGGTGAAGAGAAATTTAAACGCTGACGATGGAAGTGACGGGTATCGTCACGTTGCTTACACCACATAATTTTTGTCATCAGCCAAGAAGCTTCCAATAACCCATTTAACTTCGAAGTGCATTTTAAACGTTGGCGGTGTAAGTGACGGGTGTATTATATATAGCACGTTTAATTTATAAGCCTATAACATTTTTATGCCGATCGGATATTTGATCCGTTATCCAACTCCTGTAATATCAAAGACGTGCTCTGACATTGGCGAATTCTGACAGCCATTGTGTATTCGGTGCGCCGCTAACACATATCAACTCGGTATAAGTTTTCTTTTGTGTTTATATAAAACAGGTCGGCCTTACTGATATACACAAATCTTATTACCATAGACTACCCGGTTTTATAAATTAAACACTTAATACTGAGTTGCAGAACGCTTTGTCAGAAAATCTAATTTGACAAAGACTTTTGATTGTGATCATACATATTTCTCCGTAAGAAAAGCATAATAGAATTTCAATTCGATTTTGCTAAAAAAATAATTGATTGATTTGAACAATGTTTTTCTCAAACTGTGTTTACATTTTATATTTTTATTTTTTTGTACACATTTCACTTGAAACAAAATTTTTCTAATCAGTTTGTTGAAGATTTATCTTAAGGATGTTTGAAATATACAGTCGCAGATAAAGGTAGGTATGTCCATAACCTCAAATCATAAGATGAAGCAACAACATCAGGTTTTATCAAAACTTCTATTTCGGTACAATTTGTTAGGCAGCCACAGAAATACATGCGCATATATTACAAGAGTGAGTATGAATGAATGAATGATTAAATTAGGGGTTATGGCTTAATAGCCCGTTATGCACGTCATCCTAAAAGAATTTTTGTGCTCCCCCTTGTTCTAGACCTAGTTCTTCAGTAGTTTGGATCTCCTCATGAACTCCAGAAGATAGGTGACTAGATCATCTTGAGGAATTACTCCGCTTCCATCAATGTATTCAAAGATGGTTGTTCTCCTGTAGGCTAGGCTCTCGCATTCGAACAGTAAATGGTTGGCTGTTTTGTTCTCCATTTCGCAAAATCTACACTGTGTTTATCCCTGACGTATCCCTATTGTGCGTAGATGCTTTCTCAGGGGTGCATGCTGAGTGAGTAACTAACATGGTTAGGCAACAAACAAATTTTTTAATTTCATTGATTATTATTTGTCACGCCATTAGTTGTTTCCAATCAAAAAATCTGTTTTAGTCTCATTGGGCCGGAATTTTTTAATTTTATTATTTTAATAAATAACATATTTATTTGAACTTAGCGTATATTGAACAATTTTTTTACTTTGAAAAAATGAAGCTACGAATGTTTATAAAACAGCAATAAATACCCGAACCGTTTGAAACAAGTAGGATTATTTTTTACAAAGGACCCCGCACAAACCTTATGGGATTAGGTTCTTGGTTAAATTGTTCGAAAATGGTTTTATTTTATAGTTTAAAGGTCACTAAGAAAAAGTACCCATGAGCGCTAAGCCGAAAAACCAAAAGATTTTTAGCTACAGGTATGTTTAGCCATATTTTAGATATAGGGATATCCATTGAATTCACAAACATGTTTCATGTTCAACTTTTGTACTTTTTTTAGAAATATAAAAATAGTCGAAAACTAGGTTATATTGGAAGTTGTCACCCTGTATAAAATAACAATGCCATATTCGGATTCAGCGCACTCGAAAACATATTTGTAGAGCTTTTTTTTAGAGGATTTTTAAGATTCTGAGTTCAATGATTATCCCTATATCTAAAATCTCGCTAAACATATATTATGTAGCTAAAAATCTATTGGCTTTTAGTCTATGTGCCCATGGACACTTTTTCTCAGTGATCTTTAAACTATAAAATAAAATCATTTGCGATCAATTTAACCGAGAACCAAATCCCGTAAGGTTTTTGCGGGGTTCTTTACTGGTCTTTTTTTGAAAAGTGGTTGTTTGAAAACTGTACCGTACTATAGTTTTTTTAGCAAAATATTTCATTTGTCGGTTTCATGAGCACGCTGAGTTATTCGATGTTTTGCTTGCAATCAGCAAGCACACCGGGCCGGTTTTAATGCATTAAGGCGACTGCAAGAAGGCAAGCTCAAGAGTTAGCAGGCAGGCAGCGTGCGATGGCGGTTCGTGTTATCTCCGTTGTGAGAAGTTCTGCTGTAAAGCGGAATGAGCTGGGTCTCTTGTAAAGCTCTATAATGTAATTTAGGTAACACACTGACTGCTACACCAGCGTGATGTAAAACGCAGCGGCCACGCCCACCGAATTCCGACGACTCTCATCGACTACTGAACTGAACTGAGCTTCTGTTTATTCGCTATGCACATCACCTTGACTACCTATGGAATAGAATTTACAGAGACCGCGGTGGAGAAATGCGAGACATATCGATGAACTGAAAACATTGACAGGTCACATGTGTGAAAAAAAAATGAAAAACACGTGAAAGAGACATTTAAGCTTTACAAATCTGTAAATAGTATATTAAAGTATAAGTGGATAAAAAGGTCTTTAAAACAAGCGTGATTTTTCGAACACGACGGCGCAGCCGGAGTGCTCGAAATAGAGCAAGTGTTTTAAAGACCAGTTATCCACGAATACTTTACGCTATTGTTTTTTATTGGTGCACTTTGAAATCATAAATACTGGTATTATTACTACAAAAAAATAGAAATAAAAGCTAATAATGTAAAATGATTGAATTCGTGATGTGACATCAGTATACCTTTCGTTGTCATGGAAATGAGAAAAACAGAAATTAATTTGCAATTTGTTATTAAAGATTAATTGTTTAATAATGTTTGAATAAAGGTTTTGCATTTGTTAGTAATATTTTATTTGACGTTACACGCTACTCCTGTCAAATCAATAATCAAAAAATTCTCGAGTTGTTGATGTTCCCAAGGTAACTTTAAAAACGCGCGTATTTGAAAGTTCGCTTTAAACACTCTGAGGCGTGCTTTAAATAGGTAAAATAGGGCACCAATAAAAAAAAATATATTTTAGAATTCCTCTTCTATTATTTTTTTGTTAAATAATGCATTTGGGGGGGTTCTGAGTGGTAGTCAGAGGGAAGCATGAAACATTAACCAAACAAACGATATTTGAGGTTAGAGCATTGACAGATAGCTAATATCATATACTTTTATTCTATACTGAGCATAGGAATAAAATCGCAATCGAACTATTAAGGTGCAAACATATCCTTCTGTCCTTTTTTACGCCGTAAGCACTGACATATCCAGGAGAGCAAAACAAGCACGGGGGACCCGACTTAAGAAATTTGTAATTTGACCCCTCCTACGCCCATGTTAACGTCATAGAAAAAGACAAAGTTTTTGAAACAGAGATACTTTATTCAGATTGAATGCAAGTACATCAACCAATTCTATCATCGGAGAAATTAGGGAATTACATCGAAGAAAGAGACGCAGATATATTTTCGATACACTTTGTTGCCTTCACTCACCGCACATTGAGTAGATAGGCAATGATTCATATAGGTAATTAATAGATATATGGCTAATATATATTATGTGCTTTTTACCACGTTTTTATTAAGTCGCTTTGTTGAGAATATTTTCTTGTTTCATATTTTTCAGTAGTCGGGTTTTAGTTTTCGAACTTTATTTAAATTATTTTTTTGAACTTATTTTTCATGTGTTTTCAATTTGCTCCCCTCTGGAACCAAAATTCAAAAAGAAATGTAGCCTATGTTACCCGAATCGATTGTCACCTTATTTATCAAAATCGAATTAATAGTTTAGGCGCTACGGTGGAACATCCGTAAATACAAACATACATACATAGACTGCTAAATATTATTAATAAAAATCACAGGATTGTGGACGAAAAGTTATTTATTTAGTGTACGACGTTTCGTCTATTTTAGACTTTTTCAAGTACTTTTTTACTTGAAAAGTCTAAATTTATAAACGAAACGTCGTACACTAAATAAATAACTTTTTGTCCACAATCCTGCGATTTTTATTAAATTATCTCGATGGACACGATATCTAATATATATAGACTGCTAAACTCATAACCCTTCCTTTTGGATTCTCCGTAGCCGGGTAAAAATAAGATAAAAATGGTGCTTAAAACAAGGTATTTGTGAAGAGCGGATCATACTCCGAGGTTAGACTTTTGCTAAAATGAGATGCAGTTTTTGAGAACTTTGTCAGTCCTATCGTTAGAGTCAGTACTACAGATAGAAATGACCTGGGTTAGAGCAAAATGCATCAACCTTAATGGCAGTTGTGTCAACAGTAAAACATCTTTACCACTCACTGACTTTACATTGCATTTGCAGACGGCCGAAACTCTTTAATGGCCAACGTCTGTATGTTTTGCACTTCCACTTTGCAAGTAGTTTTTTTAGGTTGTCAACTACCATGTTTATGAAGGCGAAGTATCAGATTTTCGACGATATTTCTCAAACTGTTCACTTTAGCGTGGCACTTTTTTATACATAAAAATGCTTAAAATTCGGTCATTTTCTAAATTCGTCGAAAAAAAAACTACTACTTAAAATAACAAAACTGTGTAGGGGGCGGCGCAACGATTCGACACTTGTGTTGTGTCTCCCTATCGATTGTCAAAGTTTTCAATGTCTGACTCAAATGGCAAAACAATGAAACTCGTGAAAAGTTTTCGCGTGAAGACCCGGTTCTGTGTCCTGTTCTGAGTTTAGGGTTATATAAAAAAAATAATATACCACGTTTTTAAAACGAACTAAAAAGTAATAAAATAGTAAAAGGAAATTAAAAAAAAAATGTTAATATACCACGTTTTTAAAACGAACCAAAGAGTATAAAATAATTTCTTCAAACCATATGAAGGGTACACGGGAAGAAGGCGGTTTGTCTAAAAATGTAAATTGTGCAGGAGAGCATTTTGAAGTGTTTAAGATCGTACCATTTACTTGCTGATGCATTTCTTTCAACGCTTATAACTTTTGACCTAGCATATTCTTGTCTAAAATGAATACACCAACAGAAAGGTACGACTTTTGGCTACAAGATGGCATAAAAAAATTAATTTCGAATGTTTACTGACAAATCGCCTTCTTCCCGTGTACCCTTCATAGAGTAGGATTTGAAACGAAAAACGTGGGGCGCATTATTCCTTTTATCTCATTCATTGACTACTCTCTGCACTTCTTTTGTAACTGTCGCATTCGCCCCACGTTTTTCGTTTCAAATCTTATTCAGGAAGCTTAAAACACGTTAAACGCCATATGCATCCATAAAGATGCACAATTAAATTTGATTATTAGGCCGCATGTATCCACATTTATACACAGACAAGGTCTTACTTTTGGACTGCGTGTGCTTATACAGCTACACAATATCCATATCTAACTCACTAGTATGGCCCAGGGAGTTAAACTATGCGCTGGTCCACGATATTTTTTTTTATTTAGTACATATTTTATCGTTTATAAAAAAGTAAAAATCATGGCTGATTTTTAGGTTTTATTTATTACTTAAAAATTGAATACGAAAATAAACAATATAAATACATTATTGCACATAAAAAATAGATTCAGAACACAATATTAAAAAAAAAATCATTGTGTGATTGTGTGAATTTCAAAAAAGCAACTAATACAAATATACGTGTTACATGCTTGACATTTGTAGTGTGTTTGTGTGGCATGTTTTGAGCGAATTTTCTCTTTTTTAGCGTCTCTATTTTCTTTTGTACCAATGAGTACGACTTTTCTTTTGATTCGTTTGTAGTGAATTATATTCATGGAGAAATACTTAGTGAGAATATGTAGATGAATATGGGCATACTCTAGGATACACGTGGTCCAATATGTATTTTTTTTCTCAGTGGGCCGATGCAGCTAATTAGATGCACGGCAATTACTTAGAAATTATGTGACATATGCACGAATTGTGAGATAGACTAAATAATATATTTTTTGTTGTTAATATACAAAAGAAACACTTTGGCCCACAGATTAAATGCAATCTGCATGTGGTGCTTAACGAGTTAAAAACCAATTATACTTTTTAGTTCGTTTTCATAACGTAGTATAATAATTTTTTTTAAAATTTCTTTTATTATTTTTATACTTTTTAGTTCGTCTAAAAATGTGGTGTATTATTTAAAAAATGTTATTTCTTCTATTTCCACATGTTCTTGTATTGTCATCTGATTCTGAGTAAGTTAAAAATTTCAAGTCTCTATCTCATTAAGAAGTTAGTTTAAATCTTTGTATTATTATTATTTATTGATATTTTTTGTTAATATATTGTCTGAAAAATTGGTCGATAATTTTATTTATTGAAATTAGTTTAAAGTTAATGACAAAATTCCACCCGGACAGACATACAAGAAAGCAAGTTAATAAGAACTTAAAATTAGTTTGGTTCAAATATTTTAATATCTATTGTTGAAAGTAACGTAATTGAATTCAACTATTAAGTAGTCTGTTGGATGAATGAACGGTGCTTTCTCTGCACTTGGATAGTGAGTTATATATTGTAAGTGGATACTTAATGTGTGCTATGTTACACTAGGTGTAGTGCATAGACTGCAAGTAGCAACACTAATGGCGATGCACCAACTCCCATTATTTGACTCACCGGAACTCGACAAGTGCTTCCATAGAGCTTTGCAGATGGACGCTCTGTGCGTTATCGCCTTCACTACACCTTGGTACAGCTGTCTCAATAGTACATGGGTGCAATAACGATATTTTACTACGTTTTTATTAACTATTGCTTTTCTTGTTGTTGGGTGGAACTTTGTAATTAGTTTTAAACTAACTTCCTGATGAGATAGAGACTTGAAATTTTTAACTTAACTCAGAATTAGATAACAATACAAGAAAATACAAAAAAAAGAAGAAAATAATGAAAAAATGTTGAATGTGTAAAGAAGACCAATTCCAAAATACATCTTCAGATTAAAATCTGTCTACAATCAAAATTATAATATCATGAACAATTTTTATACATTGAATAGGTTTTAAAAATATACTTGAATTATTATATGTACTTACAAAGTTTTGAAAATAATTTATTCAAGCTAAATCTCATAGCGAAGTTTTTATGATATAAATGAATGAAAGAAAAATGATGATTTTAATTTTGAATACATTATTTAAAATTGAATTTAATAATTTTTAAATTGAAATTTTTGATTAATATGAACATCACTATCAGCCGGCTGATAGTCAAGTAATGCTGTACAACGAGCAAATTTTGATACGAAAAAGCAGGAATGTTGCGAAATGCCCGTAGTGGTGCCTTGTTTATAAGTTATGAAATGCAATTATTTCTGTAAAAAATCTATTATTCTCCACACATTCAACATGTATAAGTTATTCCACACTCGTCACCGTATCTTTCAAATAATGATGAAAGAAATAAAATAATTAATAATAATTCAATCGATATATAATATAATTCATTCTTACTTTGCTACTCAGTTGGTTAGAGCGTTGTGCTAATAACTCGAAGGTCGCGGGTTCTATCCCCCATGGGCCATATAATAGTAAAATGTTTTTACGGTGTATTTTTGTTTTTACCTAATTTTTATTAACTGAAAAGAATATAATAATTTCTTTAGAGACAGATTTTTAACTTGTAGGATTTAAAACGTAAAACGTGGGGCGCGTGCGACACTTATATAAGAAGTGAAGAGCGAGTAGCTTTCAATGAAAAAATCTATTTATGCGATAAAACGAATAATGCGCCTCACATTTTTCGTTTCAAATCCTACAAGTTGAAAATCTGTCTGTAAAGAAATTATTATCTACTTTTTAGTTCGTTTTAAAAACGTGGTATATTAATAATTTTAATTATTTATTATTTAAGTTTAGAATTCAGCTTATGAAGTTCTGCTCGTGAAGGGTGTTTCCCAATGAACAAATCTAAATGTATAGAATGTAAGGTATCATTGATAAATTATTTTTATTATTTTCGATTGTCGTAAGTAAAAAAATATATTGGAAAAAAACAATAATATATTTCCGAGGTACCTTCAGTAGAAGACAGAATGTTCAAATTTCCATATTTCAGTCGCTTTTAATTCCACAAGGGAATATGATTTTACTGGGCGACCAGCATTCATCCCCTGGTGGCGTAAATTGAAATATTTTATTTAAAAAAAAATGTTTCATGGCCGCTTTCGACGCATATACGGAGTTATCATCAAGTACTTGAAACTGTCAGAGAGATACACATAGACGTTGGGGAAAATGCTGCTAAAATTGCTAAAAAATGGAAATTTACATCAAATTTATAAGACCTTCGTACCTTCAAATGTTTGTTGAATGTGTGTTTAAAATAGGGAAAAATATCGTTATATAGATATTAAAAATTGATTGTTGTATCAAAATAATATTGCCGTTATCTGTTTGTTCGCTTATATTGCTTATAACCGATTTTCATAGACCTTTTCTTTCCTGCGCAAGGAGGGTCTGGTTTTCCGCAAAGATCTGTAATTTTTAATTTACAGTGTAATATTTAAAACGCAATGCTATTATGACTCGTGTGATTTTTCGTTTAAATCCCAAGTCGAAAATCTGTGTCATTACGCCCTAGATAAACTATATACAACGACGTTAAAGTTCAGCTAAATGATAAATGTTAGATTTTTTCGTAAGTTCACTTTTGAGAATAGAAAAAATATTAAGTTAGTTTGAAAACTGTCTGTATATACAAATGGAGCATAATACAGAATATCTTAAAGCATTCTGAATGACGTACAAGGACCAAGGAATAATCCGGATAAGTAAATTGAGAATAGAAAGTTTCCTAGTTCATTATAGTTTCGGTTAACTAGTTCTTACAATCGACCATTTTATGCTGCGTTGCAGTAAGCATTGTCAAAAAGATCGATTTTGAGATCGTAAAATTATAGTTTTTATACAGGAAGGAATGTTCCCTCTAATTTTTTCGCTGACTACGCGGTACAAAAGTATGGGAGCAAAAATGTTAAAAACGTATGTAAAAGTGTGCAAGTGAGAAGAAGGGGTCATGTACCTGGGCCTGAAGTCAAAATTTCTTTTAATATATTTTTTGATCCTTTAAATTTCACTTTTTTGTGAAATTTGGAATTTCGTCATTTTGACGTGATAACGTCTTATAGATTGATGAATCACCAATCTTATAAATTGATAAAACACCGGCTGCATGCACGAAAAAGTGTAACGGTCGTAACGTTCCTAACGTTCGTAACGCGTAACGTTCCGCCTGACCCTGTGCGTGCTTTTTGCTAATTTCTCGCTCAATTTAAATCAGATCGGTTTGAAACCAGTCTTAAACGAAAGAGGAGAACATTTTACATAGATTTCGTATAACAGAATTTGCCTAAACAGTTTTTTTATACAAATTTATATAGAAAAATAGCTGTATAAAATATAAATGCAATGTTGTCTAATGCATGGCGCGACGCGGTCGGTCGTCTTTGTTTGCCGTACATGGAAATTAGAATATAACGTATGTCTTGTCTTAACATGTAAACGGCTGCATTTCTAATGTTTAATTCAATTTTTTGACATTAGTATTTTGTGAAATGCAACGCCTTCTAAGTTAAGTATTGGAATAACTAATTATTATTAGAACATAATACTTTGACAGTTGCAAACGTCACTTTTGACATTTCTTATCATTCCGACACCAAGGATAAGCAGATTGAAACCAAATTTTGGGAGGTTTAGGTTATGTATTACGGAATACGTTATCACGTAAAACTATCGTCCGTAAACCGACTTTACAGACAACCAATTTTTTAGATGTAATTCTTTCATAAAAAAAAATTTAAAAAATTGTGAACAAGTCCATTGTGCGCAGAATACAAAGACGGCTGCGCAACTTTCTAAAAATTGGAGCGCGGCCGCGTAGCTTAGAGGGAACGTTGACAGGAAAAACCATCTAATGTGGTTAAACTTCCTGGTTTGTAGAACATTAGATTCTATTAACACAAGAACCAATAATTGATCAACATATAATCGTTCTTTAAGTTAAATTTTGATCAAAAGTGTAAATTACATGGTTTCAATCGATCAGTTATATTATTCGAGCAAAATTGATTTTTAAATTCGACTATCATATTATGCTTTTTTATAAAAAGTGAGTGCAAAAAATCAGATTTTCATATTTCCCTCGTACTATACGAGAAGAGCTGTATCGATTTTAATTAACTCCTTATAGGTTTTAGAGATAATAAAATTTTTTTAAACAAAATATTATTTATTTTTTGTAACTACGCTGTACAATAATTATTATTTACGTTATAACTGAGTGATCTGCCATATATATAGATGATTTAACAGTGTTCATTTTTTAATTCAAGCATTTTGCTCTAAAAAATAAGTTTGTACCTATATGTTAAGAGCCCGTTTCCCCTGGTTTTCTCAATGCAATACAGTGGTCTGCGGTCCCGTATAAATCTGATCGTAAAACGAGAGATAAAATTATGAAAAATTATTTTTATGGAGATTAAGGATCAATCTATGTCCCTATTGTACCATTTTTTTAATTTTTTTAGCAGAAGATTTTTTAAAAAAATTTTAAAAACCGTAAAAAGTGTCTTTTAAAAGCATTCGCCATTATTTAACAAAGTAAAAAATGAAAAATTTGTTACAATACGGACATAGATTGATCCTTAATATAACTAGAAAAAAATATGGCGTAGCCTGTTTTCCAAAATTACGACCCAGTTTATACGGGAAGCCGTAGCTCTGCAATGAAAAAATATCGTAATATGTTGAATTGACTGGTGCTGTAACTACGGAAAGAACGGGTGTTTTTGAAATTATCATCTGTGCTGGCATGTGCCGTTAAAATTTAGGGCTGGGTTGTATACTATAATATAGTGGTTTGATATATTCGTTGCAACGATTTTAATTTAAAGTTCGCTGCATACGAGGCTGGATTTGCCGCTAGATTTCACAACTAGTTTTCTTAATTGCTATTATGTGCTCGCTTCACACAAGGGCGTAGATATTTTTTTTTCTAGGGGGCGGGGTATAAAGCTAAAGAAATCAATATTTTTAAGTTTTATTAATAGGAATAAACACCAAAACCAAATGACTAAACTAAAAAACTTTGTTTTGGGTAGAATTTGAAGAGCCAAAAAAAAGTCTTTTTCATATAGGCACACGGGTCTCGTAAAATTCACGTAATAATGCGGGACATTTCCTATAAATACGGGACACAGAGCTTTAATGCAGGACTGACCAGGAGTATGAAACTCAATACTATTCGAGCTTCTCTTATTTGTCTGAAGGAATAATTTTAATGCCAACATGATAGCATGAAAATTGATGAAAATATACTTTTGACGAAATGACGCCAGCTCACCAAAGCGCATCAAAGCGGGAGTTTCAAAATTGTCTACTTATGTTATGAACAATATTATTTAATAAAAAAGGATGAAAAACTGTTCAATTCTTACAAAATTACAATTATAAGACGAAGTGTATTTTAAACAAAAACCATTTTGTTCGAAACGTGCTTGTTGTGACAACACCATTTCTAGGGCAGCTACGTACACACACCATTTTACACAGTAGGTATTAAAATCATTCCTTGTCATTTAAGAGGTCACCTTGCCATCACACAAGACATCTTTACAAACACACACTATGTCATAATGTTTGTTTGTGGTCCTTTGTTCATGTCGCCCACGTGACAAGATACTGTTTCCAGATTGGTTCTTGCTCAGAGCCAGCAGATGACCTTAAAAGAACAATAGCCCTTGTTCTTATTTTAATTTTGTGAGCTAGCAGGCGAGCCCACAGTGGCTTCATTTCCAGCTTTGTACCAACAGAAGTCCAGCGTTTCAACATGGATTATCGCCGTGGAAAAAAAAAAGATTACCTTTGTCAGCAGTACGTAAGAAAAAATGTAACATTGCCAAATATAATAGGTAAATATTTTATCTATAATACTTATTTTATTGATTTATATTGATATTTAACTTCCAATAGGAAGTTATTGTAATGGGTTAGAAAATGATGGAACGCCGTTTTGCTATTTAATAGTAGAAGAAAAATTATCTGAAAAGTCAAAACAGAAAAAAAAATTGTCACAGCATAATTAAAATGGAACAGATTAATTTTATATCTATTGTATGCACATAAAATATATTGAGAATTTTAATTATGAAGAGATAATAAAATAAATATGAATTCAAATAAACTTATGTACATAATAAAAATTCAGAATTAAAATTATGACAAAATAAGAATTTTGAATTCAATGATGTACATAATAGAAATGTTTTAATTACTATGGCACGCCGTTTTACTATTTAATGGTAGAAAGAAAAATATCTAAAATTTAAAAAGTCAAAACAGAAATAAATTTTTTTTGTCAAAACATAATTAAAATGAAATAGATTAAATTTATGTGTACACATAAAATTTATTGACAATTTTATTTATGAGTGGACATAATAAAATAAAAATGAATTGTAATAAAATTATGTACATAATAAAAATTCAGAATTAAAAAACCAAAAAAATAAAAAATGTGCATTCATTTTTTTAATTGGTTTCTAGTAAATTAACTGATTTATTATTATGTAGAGGCATAATTTTATTATTTTTGTCAGGATGTTTTTAGTTAGAAAATATTTATTATCACAACACAATAAAATTATTTTCAATTATTTTTATGGCACCAGATAATAAAAATATTTTTATTTTTCCAAGAGAAGAATCCTAAATAATTATATAATTATGTCACCACATAATTATAATTCGTCGTTTTTTATGGCACGCCGTTTTACTATTTAATAGTAAAATATTTTTCCAAAAATTATAAAAATATTTAACAATTTTAATTTCAGAAAAAAATTTTGAGTGAATTTTTTTATGTGGTGACATAATAAAAATACATTATTTTTATGTCATGACATAAAATTAAATGATAGGAAAAACGACGAATTATAATTATGTCATGACATAAAAATAATGTATGTTTATTATGTCATGACATAATAATAATGTATTTTTATTATCTTGTGACATAAAAATAATTATAAATACTTTTATTATGTGTAGAGATAATAAATATTTTTTTAAATAAAATCATCCTGACGAAAAATAATAAAACGTAATAATAAATCAGTTAATTCACTAGAAACCAATTCAAAAAATAAATGCAACCACTAAAAAAAAATTCATTCGAATTTTTTTTTCTGAAATTAAAATTGTTATAACTTTTGGAAAAAAAATTTACTATTAAATAGTAAAACAGCGTGCCATAAATTACAATTA
Organism: Xanthostigma xanthostigma; assembly: GCA_963575645.1. Classification (NCBI taxonomy): domain Eukaryota; kingdom Metazoa; phylum Arthropoda; class Insecta; order Raphidioptera; family Raphidiidae; genus Xanthostigma; species Xanthostigma xanthostigma. The sequence continues at coordinate 25,503,292 of OY754468.1, forward strand.
TGTACATAATAAAAATGTTTGAATTAAAACTATGTACATAATAAAGATGTTTGAATTAGAATTATATACATAATGATAATGTTCGAATTAAAAGTATGTACATAATGAAAATGATTGAATTAAAATTATGTACATAATAGAAATGTTGGAAAAACCATAAAAATAATAAAAAATGTGCATTCATTTTTTGTATTGGTTTCTAGTAAATTAACCGGTTTATTATTATGTATGGGCATAATTTGATTATTTTCGTCAGGGTATTTTTAGTTAAAAAAATAATATTATATTAATAACTTATGTATTTTATTTTAGAAGTCGTCATTTAGATTTACCCTGCCTTACCAGAGAAATATTGCAAGGTAAAATGTGCAGAAAAGAACATGAAAATAATCAAGTAAACAATTTGCATCCAATAGGTGAACAAGATTGTAGTACGGTTGAAAATATAAATCCTCCATTAAAAAATTTTCCGAATTTTGAGCTAACGAACGAAAACAGTCCTCCTCAACAAACATTTCCAGAAATTGTAGTATCAGAGGAAGTAAGTTTAGAACCAGAATTTGCTTTAGAGGGAGCGCGAATCGTTCTTATGCAACAATTTTTGAAATCCCTCCAACAATTAAGCAATCATGCGCCACACTTTGGATGTAATTTTAATACATTACAGCTTGTAGCTGAAAAACGGAATGGATTGGAAAGTGAATTAGTTTTTAAATGCAATATGTGCAATTACGTCGATTCTGTGTCAACATATCCGCAGAAAAATTCAATTTCTAATATTAATACAGCCGCAGTGATTGGAAGTATGAATATTGGCATCGGTCATTCACAACTCCAGTCTTTACAGAGTGCTATGGAAATTCCTCCAATGGGATTTAAAACATTTAAGACTGCACACACAGCAGCATGTAACGCTTGGGAAGAAACAGCAATCCAATCAATGCATGAAGCTGCCCAGGAAGAAGCGAGGTTAGCAGTTCAGTGTGGAAGTGTTACAGAAGAAGGAATACCTCTTATTACCGTAGTGTGTGATGGCAGCTGGGCTAAACGTTCGTATCGTGGTGGAGGGAATTATAATTCGTTGTCGGGAGTAGCCGCAATTATTGGTTTCAAAACAAGAAAAATTTTATTTATTGGCATAAAAAATAAATATTGTGTCATATGTCAACGAGCTGTTAATAAAAATGTGAAAGCAAATGAACATTCTTGCTATAAAAATTGGTCCGGTTCATCTACAGCAATGGAATCTAATATAATTGCAGAAGGCTTCTGTAAAAGTTTAGAAATGTATAACATAATTTACCACAAAATGATCGCCGATGGAGACAGCAGTTGCTACCGTAAAATATTAGATTCGAGGCCATATAAAAATCATACAGTAGAAAAAATAGAATGCCGCAATCATTTATTGCGCAATTACAGCAATAAATTAAAAGAAATTGGGAAAACAAGAAATGTGCCTATCGCCCTAAGAAAAATAATTAATGGCAGTATTTTAAAAGCAAGAACCGCTGTTACAAAAGCAATTTTGTATAGAAGAAGTGAAGACACGGACAAAAATCAAAAAATTCTTTTTTTAAAAAAAGATATCATCAACAGTGTTAGTCAAATTTTTGGCGAACATAAGGAATGTTCATTATTAAAATATTTCTGCTTAAAAGAAAATCCTGATCCCATAAATTATATGTCAGAGTTTAGAAGTTTTGGCTTAGAAGAACGTTTGATGGTAGCAGTACGCTATTTAGCCAATCACGCAAAAAGTTTAATTGAAAACGTTGACAACAATACGGTGGAGCAATTTAATTCCATTATAGCCAAATATACAGGTGGTAAACGAATCAATTTTACTATGAGGCGTTGCTATCAAGCGCGATGTATGGCTGCTACTCTGTCCCGAAATTCTGATGGAAGACCTCTGTACAAAGTACATAAATATTTAAATAATGATGCTAGTCCCGGAAACATTTTGAAAAAATTTGAAGAAACTAAAAAACGACATTCAGGAAGCGGAAAGAAAGGAAGATTGCCATTTTCTTCAAAAACCAAAGGACCAGATGAAGATTACGGTGAAGTATGTCAAAAACTGGATTTAGATAAAGATGAGTTTGACGAAGAATGCCGTAAATTTAATAAAATATTATCCAAAATGGCCGAAGAAAGTCAAAATATTGAAAGGCGGACTAGATTGCAAGCAGACAGTATGGAGTGGCGAGAATATCGGAAAAAAGTGCTGACAGCTTCTAACTTCGGGAAAATCTGTAAAATGCGTCCCACAACAAGTTGCAGATCCACTGTGAAATCTATTTTATATAAGGAAGATTTATATGTAAAATCTATTATGTGGGGCAGAAATAACGAAGATATTGCAAAAAAAGTAGTTGAGAATATCCTTAACACTAAAATAAACCACTGTGGTCTGTTTATTAATCCAAAATGGCCGTATTTAGGTGCAACGCCAGATGGAGTAACACAAGACGGATTAATTGTCGAAATTAAATGCCCGTTTTCTGCTAAAGATATGACAATTGCTGATGGTGTACAAGGAGGAGTGATAAAATATATTAAAAATACTAATGGGACATATGAAATTAAAAAAAATCATGAATATTTTTATCAAATTCAAGGCCAATTAAATATCTGTGAAAAAAATATATGTATCTTTGCTGTATGGACACTGGCTGATTGTGTAATATTGAAAATTGAAAAAGACAGTGTTTTTTTTGAAAATGAAATGGTAAATAAACTAAAGACATTTTATTTCAATTGTTTAGTCCCAGAAATAATCGATCCACGACATACACGCAACATGGAAATAAGAGAGCCAAAATATATAACAGACGCTCAAAATAAAAAAAGGAAACGTCCGAATTAAGATATAAGACGTCATAATTTCAAACAATGCCACCGTCGGGATACGAACCGCGAATATTTCCACACTCGCGGCGGACTGAGTTTCATTACTCCACAGTGACACAACAACATCAGTCAATCATTCTAATATTTATAGCAATGTGTAACTGTTTTTTTATTCACATCATGCGAGAGCTAGATAACGCTAGATATGAACCTAAACAAAAGTGAGAGTTATGGGTAATGTAAGGAAACAATTTTCACCTTTGATTCACCTATAACTCTCACTTCTTTGAAGGTTCATATCTAGCGTTACCTAAGATAAAAATTAGCTCGCGCATGATGTGAAAAAAAAACAGTTGGCATTCCATGTCAAAGTTGGAATGAACTTTGCTCGTAACTTTTTTTTTATCCTATAATGAAGTTTCATCAATGGAAAATAATTAAAAAACATTTTTTCAAATGAGTTGCAAAAATCAAAAATTTATCATTTTTTGGAATCTTTCAAGTTTATTTTTTGAATATCTCAAAAAATATTATACCTAGTTACAAAAATCGATCTTGGTTCATTTTAAAGAGGATCTTTGGGGCTAAAAATAAAAATATAATTGAACAACATTTTGAAAAATCAAAAAATTGCAACATTTTGAAATTTTGTAAAATGAATAAATCAAAAACTTATATTATTTTTTGACATATCTTCGAAAAAAGAAAAACACCTCTCTGAAAATTTCATGGTCTTTTAAAAACAATTAGAGGTAGGTGCATAGTCTACAAAAAAATTTGAGCCAAAAAAATAGAAGTTTTTGATTTATTGATTTTTGAAAATTTCAAAATGCTGCAAATTTTTGACTTTTCAAAAAATTTTTGCAAATATATTTTTATTTTTAGCCCCAAATATCCTCTTTAAAACCAAGGTCGAACTACAATAGTTTTCGAGATATTCAAAAAATTATCTCGGAAGATTCCAAAAAATGACAAATTTTTAAATTTTGCAACTCATTTGAAAAATGTTTTTTTAATTTTTTTCCATTGTTAAAACTTCGTTATAGGATAAAAGAAAAGTTTTGACCAAAGCTAATTCCAACAACTGGTCGATTTGACATGGAATGGTTCAACTGCTTTTTTTTATCATCATACGCGAGTTAATTTTTACCTTAGGTATCGCTAAACAGTGGTTCTTGCACTTAAAATACTGCTACTATTTATGTTTCTTAGAGCGATAGGCACATTTCTTGTTTTTTCAATATCTTTTAATTTATTGCTGTAATTGCGTAATAAATGATTGCGGCATTCTATTTTTTCTACTGTATGATTTTATATGGCCTGGAATCTAATATCTTACGGTAGCAAGTGCTGTCTCCATCGGCGATTTTTTGTGGTAAATTATGTTATACATTTCTAAACTCCTAGAGAAGCCTGCTGCAACTGTATTAGATTCCATAGCTCATTCGTTAGCTCATAAGTTGGCTAATAGTTGTGTCACAGTGGAGTAAAGAAACTCAGTCATAAATTAAATAATTAAATAAATAATAAGTATATAAAATAAATAATGAAATAATGAAAATAAATGTGTACTATTTTTTCCCTGAATTTCCCGAAAGTCCTATATTTTTGCAACTTTAAAAAAATACTTTTTTTTCGAAAAAAATGTGGCAACCCTAATTGTAACAAACAGTAGTTACACTTTACTGTATTATAGTTATTATTATGAATATACAATAAATTTTTTTTCCATATTTTTGTGACATTTAATATCATTCTATTTTTTGTAAAATATTTCTTTGCAGATAATTTATGTTGTAATGTTTTGTAATTCTGTATATAAAATGAATATAGCACATCCCTATTTGATATCTGCAGTCTATACGTGACTGTGTTAGTATACTAACACATGTAATAGTATGTATATCACTATAACCAGGTATATAATAATTCGGTTCTCTTTGTCAATCCTTCTCACATGTGTGAAAGATAGAGAGAGAGCATTCAATTCTCATAGACCACAATAGTTAGTTGTACTATTATGAATGGAATGTTTCAAAATGTTTCCTCACCACACGCCGCAAAATACAGCTTCCCCTCTGCTATCGGCAAACGGGCTCTTAAATCCCTGTTTACCACGAGAGCAGTTCAGTACCAGCCGGTATATAATATATACGTCCATAGATTTACTATTGTCCATATCAGTATATCTATGGGACGCTGCGCGTTCTTCTGCTGTTTTATCAGCACAAACCGCGTTTCGAATGGTCGAGATAAATCCCGTGCGTCCAGTTATCTGATTAAGATTCTTTTATTTGTTAAAATTATCCTTGAACTCATTATCTAGATGTTACTTGGTGTGCATAAAAAATAAGAAAATATACACCATGTTTGTAGCTTAAGGTTACCATAAAAAGCAGTGTTTCAAATTTCTCACGTCTAGATGGGATCGTTTCCAAGATACGAGGGTTTAAAAACCACGATTTTAGGTGTTCACTGGTTGACTGACTGATAAATCATCATAATTCGCAGGCGTCTAGCCGGTACTAGGAGCATCGGTTTGAATGCATTAACCGGTCGTCTGAAGACTACTCGCGTCTAGTCGGTGCTGGGAAGTATGGTATTTAATTATAATAATATATGTGAAGTACAGTATACCTATAACTAAGTATAATAATATTGTGTGTCTAGATAATATAAGTAAGAAAATAATTTTACCAAAAGTATTGAAATCCCATCAAAAACATTAATGTAAAAAAGTAGCCAAGTTCGATACAAAGAACAAGTGGACTAGCCGGATTTGCCGAAAAACAGGAGTGAGATCTAAGAAGGTGCCAAGTTTTTACTTCGCTATTTAATAGACACCATACATTTATTTATAATACAAAACACAAAAACTTGCCAAGTGAAAACTTGGCACCTTCATAGATCTCATTTCTATTTTTCGGCAAAGCCGTAAAACCTTCTTGTTCTTTGTATCGAACTTAGTTCTTTTTTCACATTTAAGTTTTTGGTGGGATTTGCTTAAATGCGTTTTCTTGTGACGTAATTCACCGTCATATTGCAGCCGCTATCTTACGGTATCGCTATCTTAAGAAACCAGGCCTTAACCCTTAAATACATGATTTTTTATTTATATTTAAAAAAAATATGTATGTATGTCTCCGGGTGTCGGGGTTACTGAAAAAATAAATAAAAAAATATTTTGTCCGTTTAATTCTCCATTTTGTCTCTTATAATGCATCCTACACTATGGTAACTTTTTTTAAAGGCGCATGATATTCAGCCATTAGAATATTATATAGGCTGCATCCGACAATATGAATTTAAGGGTTAAGCCGATAATTACCAAAACCACTTTTCATATTGGAATTGCCTTCTTTAAAAAATCAGAAAGTTAATTTATTTGTGCACATAAAGTAGGCGCTCCGTGTTTACACACCCAATGCAGTCTAACAGAGTCGACTGTATTAGTGCAAAGAGAAATGTCCACTAATGGCTTGGAACATCTGACGTTGCTGGAACGCGGTATAATGTACCGCTTGCTCGAGTGTACGTGTGTGTGTGTGTGTATGTGTGTTCAGACGTAGTAACACCAGAGCTTTACAAAGCTCCTTGCCTCCTTCTTGTTGTTTATCTTCCTCTTTCGATTAGATTAATTCCCTGCTTGAAGCTTGGCCTGGATGTCGCTAAGCCCCCCCGACATATATCTGTGTATGTGCAAGTATTTAGACAGAAGTTACAGAACTTTTATACAGGGCGTATATATAAATTATATACACAGCAGAAAATAGACAGCCATTTTTTTTATTTCTTTAACTTTCATTTTCGAAACAATCTCAGTTCACGTGTACCTAGAATATGGTTCGAATTGTAATATGTAAATATTGGTTATCTTTAGATGTGGCAAGGATTGAGCAACAAATAGTGTAGGAGAAATAATTACTGCACTCGTATGAATATTTTTTCACTGTGGTAGTGCTTGATTCGACGTCATTGAAACAATTGAACATCATTGATTTTGTTTTCTTCGCAATTTTTTTTTGGAGTAACACTTCTTTAACCGGTTAACGCACAATTTTATTTTATTTTGAAATTAATTATCGTAAGTATATTATTTGTTGTTATAGATTTAATGTATTTTAGTTTTGTGAATTCCCCGAAGACACAATTCGATGTTTTGCCGTCACGAAATCTTTTACATTTTTGTGCGCCTTATACTCCATAGTATCTATCTGTGCAGTCGAGTTCTGGAACATTCCACAGGACATTGTAAAAGCTTCGGCATTCTTCTATGCTGTTCCGATAACAGTGTGCATAACAATACGCGCATTGTTGTCTATACAGTTCACACAAAAATGCGAGTATTGTTGTCTACGCGGCACTGACACAAAGCAATGTCGTCGCCTCCAGTGGTGTCCCGTTACAATATTATGTATTATGTTTTACTTCAACCGCACCTAACAGCTTACTTTTTTTGTGTATTCTTTAGTACAATTGCAGCAATGTAGTTTTCGAGTAGTAATTTTTTTTAAATAGTAAGGATTTGTCTATTATCAACATCTAATATGAATATCAACGCGACCGGTTTAAAATTATATTCAAAACGGTAATTAAACGTAAAAAATATTTATATATGAAGGATTCTGTATGTTTTATTCATACGATATAAAATTTACATAGCTTGGCGATAGAAATTCAGAAGTGCGTCGTAGATTGACACGAAAAATTTGAAATTGTTTTTCTGACAGTTTTATGAATCAATAAACGGCACGCAAATGTTTATCCGCAGCTAACCTAAATATGTTTCTTTATTATGCTTCTGTCTAGGTATCTCGAAGTTGACGCACAAAAAAGGGAGATTTTTTAAATTTATGAATGGATTTGAGCATTGTTCTGTAAAAGTAATGACACTGCTGTATACAGACTGTTTGCAGAAATAGCAAAATACGCATTTTGTGTTCATATTTTGAGCAAATATGAATATATTTATTTTATGGAGAATACAGTTTTCATATAATTCATAAATATATTGACCTAGTCGAAGTTCTTCAGAGTGAAGATATCTTAGAAATAAAAGAAATACTTGTATTTGTTTATTTTGTTTAAAAATCGGTCAAGTGCAAGCTATATTTGCTCAAAGAGTGTTCTGTGTCATCAGCCCTCCACTTGTTCTATATATACGTAGCTAAATTTTGATTCCGCAGAAATAAACAATAAAGTTGTTTATAACAGTTGATCGCGCTAGAATTTTTCAATCCCGATTATTTCTTGTTTGTTCTGTTTAGGCTTTCAAATTTTTTACTAAAATGGATATTTAATACTTATAATAAGGAATAAATAAAGAAAATCACTTTCACACGTCGCGGGGTTCGAACCCAAGATGCGGAAATTACAAGCCTTGGTCTCTATCTATATCAGTTTGACGTTCTTTCATGAATTGGAAATATTATGTTAATTGTTGGAATTTTTTAATCCTTTAATTCGTTATATCTAGACCTATTTCTTAGTGTATAATATTTTCTTCACATTTTTTCTGAACGTTTCTTTTGATGATATGCGGTTAAGGGGCTGGCAATTTTTAAGCGTTTTTAAAACACGAAAAAATAAAAATACATCATATATTTTGTTGAATTCATGCTTCATTATAAACTTTCATTTCACACCCTTACACGTTGCCCTTGAAAACAGTTTTTTTTTTTAATTTTCCCCTTAAAATTAACCCCCAGAATCAAAATTCAATTTTTTATATTTCACATCTGTATTTGGGACACAACACTCTATCTCTGTGTTAAATTTGAAATTTTTGCTTCACAAAGTTTTAGAGACAGATGGACGGATGGATACCGAAATGACCAAATAAACGTTTAATTTGTACGGAACACCTCTTTTTATGTATGGATGCTTGATTGCTATTTAACAATAATAAATTTAATATTTCATTTAACTACTAGTTGAACGCTAACCTTTGAGTCCTGTACACGGTAGCCCGTATGTTACCGCTTGGCCACGCAAGTAGTTGGCTACCTATGCTTAACAAACATATATTATTATACCAATCTGTACTATACAAAGCCTACTGATTAGATAATGTTTATTTGTGAAATTCCTAACCTACTCTCTAAACATGAATTAGTTAAATTTTCACTAATTGGGTTAGTGAAGCTGTTTTCATTTGATAATCAGTGATTTTCACAACAAATATGTGAATTTTCACTACTCTCTAAAACTGAAATAGTGAAAATGTCACTATTTGAAATAGTGACTTCTGATTAACTTCCGGCATAGTGAATTCAAATAAAATTCACTGTCAGAATGGTGATTTTATACGTGTCGCTTGTGGCGCTTCATACAGTTACTGTTGATACTTATTATTATTCAGGTACTAACAATGAATTAAGGTTATGTTTTTTTTGGCGCGAATTCTCTAATTCTTTATTTAGTAGGTATTCAATTTGTAAAAATATAAAAGTTAATTATAAGTACTAGCGAAAGTAACGAATGAATAAAGAGTTAAAAAAATCTATAATCAAAAAAAAATTGGTTGTCTGTAAAGTCGGTTTACGGACGATAGTTTTACGTGATAACGTATTCCGTAATACATAACCTAAATTTATATAATAATTACAATAATTCGAATCTATGATATTGCATCTTTCGCTTCAAATTTAGGTAAATTTTATTAAGTAGAATAATAAAACACCATAAAAAGTACACTATTATTATATAAAAAACAACTATGGCATGTATCTCTTTTGCGCATGCGCCGATTTTCCCCAAAAAATTTACAAAAATTTCTAGTAAAAATAGATAGAGTAAAAACCGTTTTAAAAACTATATTATTATTATATAAAACATCATTATAAGAGATATATTCTTTTACGCATGCGCCGATGATCCCCAAAAACAATAGGCCACTTCATATTTGCATATCAAACATCCTCCCAAAATTTGGTTTCAATCCGCTTATCCTTGGTGTCGGAATGATAAGAAATGTCAAAAGTGACGTTTGTCAAAGTATTATGTTCTAATAATAATTAGTTATTCCAATAGTTAACTTAGCAGGCGTTGCATTTCACAAAATACTAATGTCAAAAAATTGAATTAAACATTAGAAATGCAGCCGTTTTCATGTTAAGACAAGACATACGTTATTTTCTAATTTCCATGTACGGCAAACAAAGACGACCGACCGCGTCGCGTTATGCATTAGACAACATTGCATTTATACAGCTATTTTTCTATATAAATTTGTATAAAAAAACTGTTTAGGCAAATTCTGTTATACGAAATCTATGTAAAATGTTCTCCTCTTTCGTTTAAGACTGGTTTCAAACCGATCTGATTTAAATTGAGCGAGAAATTAGCAAAAAACGTTACGCGTTAGGAACGTTACGCGTTACGCGTTACGAACGTTACACTTTTTCGAACATGCAGCCGGTGTTTTATCAATATATAAGATTGGTGATTCATCAATTTATAAGACGTTATCACGTCAAAAATTTTGATATCAGATGACATTTAGTGGTCACTTTTTAAATTAGTGAATTTTTATATTCACTTATATAATTAGTGAGTTTTTATATTCACTAATTCATATTGCGACTATTCACAAATTCTGCGTGGTCCAATTTTAGCATTGACAAATAGTGAATATACACTTGTAATTAGTGAAAAATCACTGATTCGTATTTAGAGAGTACACAAATAAACTGTAAAAATTTTGAAAATACTGAAAATGAAGTGAATGGCAGCTATTTTATAGGGGATAGGTGCAAAAAATGTAGTATATGTCTTGTACGTAATGATATTTTGGCTCGCGCGATAGTTAAAACTATCTGATGCTCGTTAATACCACTTATTGGCAGAAAATAGTTATACATTACATCCTACATACACAAACTATTATTCCATAGGGGTGGCTATGAAAGTACATCCTGTATTATACAATACGCACATTGAAGAACTTTAGTGCTTTAAATTTATTCCACTGATGCAAACTTTGCTGATAAAGTGGCTATTTTTTATGTGTACTTAGAGAATGCTTTTACTGAAAAGATAAGTCGCTATTGAATACTTAAACGAATTATATGATAAAACATGGCCTGTTTTATATTAATTGTTATCTGCGTTTCAGTGCTTTTATAAGCCTTATTGAAATTTTTTTGTGCTTGCGATCTTTTTTTAGAAGAATTATTATACTTATCCTCAGTTTGTTCAGGATTCTGTCTATTTAATTGGTATTAAGTATAAAATAAAGGTGCAAATCAGATGTAATTACTTTTGTTAAAACCAAACGATTACATTAAAAAACAGTAAGTTTGCTAATAGCTGAGGTTTGTAATGGTTTGTTTATAATAAACTGTCAGTTCCCAGGTTCTATGTACTTATAATACAGTATGTAAATACGTAAGGTGCACATAGGGAAATTAGCATTGGGAAAAAATACTTGGATCAGAGTTAGCCATGACTGCATTAATTGTTATTTCTATTGAATTATCGTGGTAATCTTGAGGATTTCTATTTTATTTTGATTTATTTTTATTTTGCTTGACTTTTTTAATAATAAAAAGCTCTTATAAATTATTATTTTAATATTTTTGTACAAAAATAAAACAAAAAAACAACTCCATCTGTTTGGAAACATTTCATTCAATAATTGACTGGTATGACGTCTGTGCGTTGGTAAATCAGTGACCCAAATGTCTTTAGGCTCAACACGAATAGGCGGAGATATTTGATCTCGCACCATATTTAAGTATTTTTGGGAATTTAATGTCCCATTAATAAAAAAAGTCCGATTATGTTGTAATCATTTGAATATTTTCTTCGGTAGTATACACATTCATTTTGCAAAAGAATATTATCTGTCAAATTGAAAAACAAGATTTCAAGGCTCACTCTGATCCAGTCATTTTTTCCCAATGTTAATTTCCCTATGTGCACCTTACCCGTTTACATACTGTATACTTACTAGCGGCTCAAGATCCGGCTTCCCCGGATTCGTATAATAATAGCCGTATTTGTCCGACGTTGTTTTATCATTCCAACCCACAAGAATGGTACTAGTTTAGGCCAAAAATTGCATTTCAAACATTTTACAATATTGTTTGTTTTGAAATCCCCCGAAACCAAAAAACATATTTTTGGAAAACTCTGTGCGTCTGTTTGTCTGTGAGCACGATATTGGTCAAACGGATTGAAATCAAATTTTGGGAGGGTGTTTGGTATGCAAGTATAAAGAGCTCTATTGTTTATGTACTATAACTGTGTTTTTATATAATAATGGTATACTTTTCATAACGGCTTATTATTCTATTTATTTTTTCAAAAAAGTTTAGTTAAACATTTTTTTTTCTAAACTTTATAGTTTCGGAAATATTTTGAAAATAAAAAAAAGTCAACTGTTCTTTCGTTTTGTAGATCTGTCAGAAATAAACTAGTTAAGCATGCTTTGATTAATTTTTACATGACGTGAAACATATTATGTAGATAACCATGGCAACGAATAGCAAATATCATATTGAATACTAGTCATTACCCGCGTCTCCTCACGCGATATCAGAAATTTTAATTTCTTTATTATACTATTTCAAATGTCAAAATTTTGAAATTATAATATAATATTTTCATGTATTAATTTATTTATTATTAAATAAATTAATAAATAGGTTTTCACTAACTTATTAATAGTTAATAATAAACAAAATTATTACTTTTAAAATTGTCATAAAGAAACACATTCGCATTCATGAAAGAGGTCCGCATAGGATGCCCGTTCGCCTGTTCAAGCTCGCGCCCTCGCATCTGCATTACAGACGTCGCTCCGCTTCTGTCATTTATTACTAATACTCCCTAATAACCATGATCCCACTACAGACGTTCGGAATAATGAGTAAGTGGTCGGGCAATGGGTCTTATAACTGTAATTAATTTTTTAACTCTAAAATTAAGTTAAATAGGGAAACAAAAATAGTCTTGTAGCATTTCTGGAATAATAAAAAACATTTAAAATTCACCCGGTTCGGGGCTGAGATTTGGCCGGTGGAGGGCTTGGTGAGACCACTACCGTGTTCAGCATCCTCGAAAACGGGGAGATAACCCTCATTAATATCAATATCTTATTTTCCTATGTCGGTATTACGGAATAATTGATTAATATTTCTATAGGAATTTTTATTGGCACACAATTCAGTACAAAGCTCACAGTTGAACAACAAGAGGAGCGCATTTCAATGATCTGCTAATACGTTGAAGCGAAAAATAAAGTAAAATAGTAATGCAAAATATCACATTCTGGAGCTACTATTTTCAAACCATTATGTTTTATGGTATGCAATTTAGATTCATGTATCTGTGGCCACAAATCAAAACCGCTTATATTTATGGCAATCTTCTGATTAAATTCTGTTCTGTAAACATTATGTAAGAATGTTTTCTTCATACCTCGATCGAAAGTAGATACATACTTCGGCATCAATTGTAAGGCAGAAAATCTAACATTTACGCACTGGTGAGATTACACGCACTGATGCGGGAAGTACGTACGTTAGGCGGCAGTAAAGAAAAATAACCTATCAACTGCTGTTTAGATGTCGTTTCCATTGCAACCCTATTACATTTTAAAAAAAGATTTGCCTATTACATTTTAGCTAATAGACGCGAACAGCTGTCATCAGTGTTTTTACCTCAAGCTTCTTCTGTGTTTTTATGTAATAAATAATTAATTAATTAATTAACGTATTTAATAAGCGTACTTTCGAAAGAGGTATGAAGCAAAATAGTATATACCACACTGGACGAAAGTTTGATATTTTGCACTGCGCGCCATGATGCCCTCGGCTTGCCTCGGGCATCATGGCGCGCGGTGCAAGAATATCAAACTTTCGGCCCTTGTGGATGTAATATACTGTTGATGATTAAATGAATTTTAATTGCATTTCAGTGCGGCATATCCTCCTAATGGATGTGCGGTCATCCAGTAGCCTCATGGATTGCAAACCTTAAGATATATTTTCCTATTGTAGGATTGCCAACGCTCACATTCATTTTAAATCTTCAAAAATGGTTAGGTCCTGTTAGGTAGTCGCTTCGTTTCGACTTAATGGTGAATGAATTTCGTTCAACTAGATTTGTCGTGAAAGGGAGGAGTTTTAAACCCAACGATTTGACGTGATTGTCATTATTGAAGCAAAAATGGGTTACACACCCACTGAACAAGCTGATTTGAAATGCAGTTTAAGTTTGAAATGTAGGTATGTAGAGAAAAATATTTTTATGCAGTGTGACACAAAATAACGTAAAAAAAATGTGATTAAAGTAATACGTACCTACTGTGATTCGAAAAGAACATATTTGTTGAATTCAGATTTAAGATTTTTAGTAATTACTAATTAAATGCCAAAAAATTGGCGTAGAATAATACATAAACAAAAAATACATAGAAATTTAAATAATGCTGTCTTTAGTTGGGTAAGGACGTTTGATTACCAAACTATTTTTAACTTCACTTCTCCAATTTTTTGCTGACATATTTTTGAGTCTGTACAATAAGTGTTTATAGAGATTAATACTTTGTATTTTTTTTAATTAACGTGAGTTTTGTTCTTGCTGGACGCAAAAAGTATGCAGATTGACCCCTGGTGTTAAAATTATGGTCAATTTCGTATTTACGGAAAAAATGTAGTTTTCTTTGACAAATATGACTGACTCAAAAATATATTATACCCTGGGCAATGTGAAAATTTTATTATTTATGAAATAGTTCCTGCAAGAATCGCGGAGTTTAAGACTAAAAATAGTGCTATGACATATTATTTTTTTGTATAACAAACAGTTTAGAAACGACGATTATGTTGCCCCATATTCACTGAACGCCAGTAGTTATTTATTTGGTTCATTTGTTCTGCAGGTCTATTCCTCCGAATGAATAGCGATAATTCAATTCACCAAACCTTATTATGTTTATTACAGGTATACATCTATTCTGTTTTACTTCGATGGTATAAATATTTATTCGCCTGATAAAATAATAATGGCCGATACATAGATCATAATACGCAACCTATAGAGGCAGAGTGTTATATCTACAGTTTGTTCTTGTGAATTTATTTATATGTTGTTTATTAGCCTTTTGTGAAGTGTATAGTTGTAAAACATTAAAGTTAGTGGAAGTTTAGTGCGCAATTGTGTTAGGATAAAACATTATTATTTAAATGAAACTTTTTTTGACGTTTCAACTAACGACATCGGTCGGATTTTAGGGTGAACGTCAATATATTCTACAAAAGGAGCAAGGAGTATAGTGCAGTGTATTCTTTAACTTAACTTTTCTACCTGATACTTTGCTTGGTGAATTGAAAGTTAAAATTTATTCTAACGAATAAACTTGTTCCAAGATTAGCAAAGTCTATCTTTAATAGTGAATATGGGCATTAATCTAGCCAATATGAATGAATATGCACCTCGGTACGCCTCCTGATTAACGTTATTGCTTTGTTAGATGTATGTGTACCTACTTCGCATTATTCGGCGACACTGTCCTCTTTTCGTTACAATGAGACAAATGAAGACTTGTATCATAACATAATACTTAAATAGTCCTATAAAACTTTATCAAAAATATGACGTAATCGATTTTGTCCTGTGGCGTGAGACGTAAAAATTTTGATGTCGGTTGCATAATGCACATGCTACCCAAGTATACCTACATATTATTATTATTAAGTTTGATGTCATTTTTGATAGGACGAATGAGAGTTACATTTGAGTTATATTTATGTGTATTTGAGTTGAGTTCGCTTGACTGTGTTCTCTAGGACTAGAGGTTATTTATTTTGTAGCCAGTCTGATGTTACATATTTATGCATGTTTTACATGTAAACTGACTACTTTATATTCCGGTCCGAATATAACTTGCCGAATGCATTACAATGGAGGAGAGTAAAGGAGGAATGTTTGTAGGGAACGGAGAGTGCATTCTAGATCACCACTATTAAGGTGCACATCGTTATATTGAATAGGGTTGTTCGGTCGCAACTACGAATTTAAGGGGGGCTCAAAAAAACCGCTCATTTCAAACATTTTTTTTTAGACTAACTACCTATATTTCTGTGATATGTTAATGAATTAGGCCTTATAGAACATCTTTTAAAGTTCTTAAAAAAAATTGTAATAATTTTTTCGGTAAGCATTTCTAACAGATGCGTTGCAGTTGCGACGTCAAATTTGTGGGCGTAATTACAGCCCTTAGAATAAACCTGAGACATCCATTAAAAAAATTTCCTGTTAATAACATTCATATAATTCGTAGTTTATCGGGCGACGGGATTATTCCAACTTCAAAAATATTGACATTTGATACGGTATAATAAAGAAAATAACATTTACGCGGGTAACATCTAGTATTAAATATTATGATATTTGCTCTTCGTTGGCTATTGTTACCTACATATATGTTCCACGTCATGTAAAAAAGCGTGCTTAACAAATTTCATCTACAGAACAAAAGAACAGTTGATTATTATTTTTATTTTCAAAATATTTCTGAAATTATGAAGATTACAAAACAAATTCTTTAAAAAAACTTTTTTGAAAAAATAGGTAGAATAATAAATCGTCATGAAAAGTATACCATTATTATATAAAAAAACAACGTTGTAGCATATATCTCTTGTGCGCATGCGCCGATTTCCCCCAAAAACAACAGGGCTTTTCATATTTGCGTATCAAACATACTTCCAAAATTTTGGTTCAATCCGGTTGACATGTATCGTGTTCACATACTAACAGACAAACAGACGCACAGAATTTTTCCAAAAATATGTTTTTTGGATTCGGGGGACCTCAAAACGAAAAAAATTTGAAAAGTGAATTTTCACCTAAACTAGTAGGTACTATTCCCCACTTGTGGGTTAGAATGGTAAAAATTTTAGCCAATTTGACGACAGAATCGTTTCTTATTAAAAAATAACTGACGTCCCGCTCATGACCTTGTACAGTGAATAGCAAACAGACGCACAGAATTTTTCCAAAAATATGTTTTTTGGATTCGGGGGACCTCAAAACGAAAAAAAATTTGAAAAGTGAATTTTCACCTAAACTAGTAGGTACTATTCCCCACTTGTGGGTTAGAATGGTAAAAATTTTAGCCAATTTGACGACAGAATCGTTTCTTATTAAAAAATAACTGACGTCCCGCTCATGACCTTGTACAGTGAATAGCTCCACGCGGGTAGAGCCGCGGGACGAGTACTAGTAAATTAATAAACCAGTAAAATGTTAATCTGTTTGCTCACGAAGTTTACAAAAGTAAATCATGCATGGTTCGTTTTTTTTTTTAAATTTTAGTAAGGCATATCAGCGTATCGACCTCAATTAGGGATGTAGGCATACCCACCGTGCCCACATAGAGGGATCCGCGGCTGAGATGAACTTTAAATAGATAATCTATGCTTACAATCAGTTAAAATGACAATTTGTGATGATATTTAGTTTTGAATATTACTCAGCCCTGGTCGACATCTGGCGTACGTTCCTGACTGTCGTAGCCCGTAGTCCGTTCCCGTAGCGCTCCCGGTCCCCGTAGTACACAAACTGCAATAATCGAGTGCTCGTTTCCAATTTTCAGTATTTCCATTATTGTCATTTTGCCGACGTGCACAGTTGCTGTGTATCGAACATCTGCAACCAGCGAGACTTAACATTATTTTGAAAGCAATACTTTACCTGAGCTTATTCAAGTAAAACATATCATCAAAATCTGTCTAACAATGAAGTTTTCAATTAATGTCGGTACAATTAAGGACGTAGTCTGGTGTTCGGGTTTTGAAAAAACTACTTTATTTTTTTTACATTTTTAGTAAGTATAGTATATTGAGAAAATACTCTAAAAATTTTAGATCCAAATATTAAATATTTACAAAGCTATAGCATATACTCGAGAGCAGCAACGGTCTTACGGTAAATTCTTACCTGCTCTTACCTCTCAATTGTTATCACGTTACCCTTATACTCTCGCAAAAAAATTAGCGGAAAACGATACCTTTGAAGAAACGGAAGGTTTACTATACACCAGGCATAGCTGATTAGTGTAAATATTCAGTTTTATTTTTTTGTAAGAAATCTGAAATTAAAACTTTAAACGCGTTTTTCTCAAAACTACGTTTTTCTAAGCGGCGCGGGTGATTGAAACAATTGTATACAACCGATTGCTTTTAATTTTGCACAGGGTATTCTACACAACAATAGCTCCGTCCGGTACTAGAATTACTTAATTATAAAAATTATTTCTATTTTTTTTAACCGATTTTCAACGAAAAAATCACGATTTTCTCGTTGTTTTTTTTTCCAAAACCCGCCATTTTGTTATTTATCAATAAAAATGTTTATTTCTAGTACGGGATAGAGCCACAAGCCTACGAAACAATAACCAATTTAATTTTTATAATTCAGTTGACTCCAAGTGACGTTATCACCCGCGCTACCCACCTACCTCCATTTAAAGTTGTCTACTTTAGGTTAAAAAAATTGGTTGTCTGTAAAGTCGGTTTACGGACGATAGTTTTACGTGATAACGTATTCCGTAATACATAACCTAAACCTCCCAAAATTTGGTTTCAATCAGCTTATCCTTGGTGTCGGAATGATAAGAAATGTCAAAAGTGACGTTTGCAACTTACAAAGTATTATGTTCTAATAATAATTAGTTATTCCAATACTTAACTTAGAAGGCGTTGCATTTCACAATATACTAATGTCAAAAAATTGAATTAAAAATTAGAAATGCAGCCGTTTTCATGTTAAGACAAGACATACGTTTGCTTCTAATTTCCATGTACGGCAAACAAAGACAACCGACCGCGTCGCGCCATGCATTAGACAACATTGCATTTATACAGCTATTTTTCTATATAAATTTGTATAAAATATTTTTCTATATAAATTTGTATAAAAAAACTGTTTAGGCAAATTCTGTTATACGAAATCTATGTAAAATGTTCTCCTCTTTCGTTTAAGACTGGTTTCAAACCGATCTGATTTAAATTGAGCGAGAAATTAGCAAAAAGCACGCACAGGGTCAGGCGGAACGTTACGCGTTATGCGTTATGCGTTACGCGTTACGAACGTTAGGAACGTTACGTTACACTTTTTCGTACATGCAGCCGGTGTTTTATCAATTTATAATATTGGTGATTCATCATAATATTGGTGATTCATCAATTTATAAGACGTTATCACGTCAAAAACAATTATAAAATGGCGTAAATTTAAGCAAAAAAAAATTTGTTTTCTTAGTTTACGATGTCAGTAAAAACATGTAACAAAATTGAAAACATTGTACATTATTTTGTTATTAAAAAAAAAATCTGAAATAACGCTTGAAAACGAGCCTGAACATAGGACTACGTCCTTAAACACAACAATTTTAAAATTATGTTTTTCCGTCTTTGTGTCGTATAGAAAAGAAAAAAGAAGAGAAGAAAAGGAATCAAAGTCCCATTTATGGTTTTTTGACTTCAACATATAGGTAGTGAGCTAGTGACAATTTTATTTATAGTATTTCCTTAAACCCGAGTTTTTGTACATTCATTAAGGGCACTACCCTGAACGTAAAAACCGTAGTCTGGCAGCTGAGACCGGGGACAATTTGTGGGTGAACCCGGTCGAAGAAGAGATGTCACTTCATATATTTTATCATGTTTGAAATTTCCTTGATCACAAAAACTCAAGTCTGGCATTTCGTACCCGGGACAACCCCCGTCTGGCAAAAGGTTGAACATGTTAAGACTCGTAGCTCCCTCAAAATATTTCATCAAGGCTGATTTTTTCAAATCTAGTACAGACATGAAACTATAGAAACACCGAAAATGCCAGACTTGAGTTTTTGTGCTCATGGGCACCTGAACTTATCACTCAGGAAATTTTAAATATAATATGTACCTATATTAAGTGACACTTTCAGTTTGAAATCTTTGACCGGATCCATCCACGCATTGTCCCGCTCACAGCTGCCAGACTGCAGTTTTTACGTTCATGGTAGTGCCCTCAATGAATGTACAAAATCTCAGGGTTGAGAAAATACTATAAGTAAAATAGTCATTAGTTGTCTATTATGGCTTCAGGGATTAAAACTAAAATACAAATACATTAAAAAAACAAACCAATTAATGATGGAATTAACTAGGACCAAGGGGCAAGGAAAGCAATAGACTCATGATACCAAATCACACGAGGGTCTTTCAAATATGGATTTAAGTTTAAGATTTTGAAACAATACACTAGGAGACAAAAACTAACGCCCTAATGAAACTGATTGTATATATAAGTTAATTCTCGTCTCAATGACGTCATATAGGTACTTCAAAGTTTTCTGAGTTTAATTAAGATGTGATGCGTGTGTATTTTTAAGCCGGGGTATTAATTTGTTGAATATAGTTTGACACGGCTTGGCGATGTGTAAATTATAAATAGAATAAACGGACAGTGACGAGAATTTACCGAATCAATTCTATATAAATGAAAGAGAAAAAAATTGCCGTGATTGTCATCCTTATCATCAAATTGACAATTTACATTAAATTATAAAAATCTTTGATAAATGTCTGATTAGAACTCTTCAATAAATAAAATTATCGACCAATTTTTATATTTATATTAACAAAAATTCATAAATATTTATGTATTTTTGTTAATATATATTTGTCTGAAAAATTGGTCGATAATTTTATTTATTAAATTAAAAAAATCCATTGGACCTACGACAGTGTGATTTAAAGGTCAGCATGCTAAACGTTACATCAAGCTCTCTCTTATTGTTTTTTCGATTACTTCATGCGTTTCTAGAGTGGAAGTTGCACATGAAACAAGTTTAAACCACTTTGCTTCTAGTATCCTTGTCAAAATTTAATGTAATGAGCTTCTTTTTTGTACGAATGTATCGACCGTGGTATTTTTTATATCAGAAAATTCTCCGTGATCAGTTGCCGATTTCGCTAAATTATCCGCCATGCAGTTTTCAAAAATGTCGGAGTGACATAGAATTACGTATTAAATGCTAATACTCCTTATGATCTTCTTAGATTTTTAAAATAGTTTTTTAATCCAGTTAAAATATTGTTTACTATCTGTTTGAGCTGTAGCCTGTAACCACACATTGAGAACCACTGACGTACCTTGCACGCTTCCAAAGGTACTTATTGTAGTTATCTAGGTACTGTCGAGTTGACCAGGGATGTGTATTTGTTTCATTTGGATTTTTTAAAAGAGATTTAAAAAATAATACTTTTATACTATCTTTATCAATGTATGTTTTGTAATTAGTGAATCAATGAATGTATATTTTTTATCTTTGTTTTACTCTGCAAATGAAATTATGAAACGTCATAATTTGTTCTAAAAAACAAAGAATAAAAAATTTCTCTCTTTTGATTCATAATACGGGTGTGAACATTTTTTAATGTGTTCCTTTATCTACATTCTACAGAGCTTAAGGCTAGGTTTATATGAGAGACGTTCAACGCGCGTTAGCCTAACGCGCGTTTACAATTTCTATACAATTGTATATAACTGTTTATATGAAATATATATATAAACCTAGCCTTAGGTAAATTCAAAATTTAAAGAGTGAGTCATACATTAATACTTCACAATGTAATATAAGCCGCGTAGTTTTTATGCATGTGTTGTGTTTTTGATATATTGCACATACCGCTAAACTAGCGGTATGTGCTTTATTATCGCTTTGTGCGTCAGAGCTGACTTTCGTTCATATAAGAAGTTATATCTAAGTTAATTTCACACGAAATCCATTCAAATTGAAGCTTTTTGAAAAGAGGAGATTCTAATCTATAAAACAGAACCATTTTCAAATCAATTCGAGTTCATAAATACTATTAAAATTGTAATTGAAAATCACAAACAGCAGTTGTCGGTTGGTCTGTACGTATGTACGTACGTCACAACTCTACAGATCGCAATTTTGGTCGGATTGCCTTGGGTTATATTTTATTCACTTTGTTTACTATCAGACCAGAACCCTATTTAAATTCACTAAAATGTGTTCAGTAGTTTAATTTTTATAAACAGTTTTATTTTATTATTTTTGACAGCTAATAGTTTAAAAAAACAATATAATAATTGCTGTGTAAATATAGTGTAATTCATAAAACAAGTGCTACACTTCTATACCGTGATAACACCACTACACGTAGTAGGGCGCCGTGGCGTAATGGTTATGCCGTTGGATCCCCAAGGGCGAGGTCCTGGGTTCGATTCCTTACGAGATCATTGATTTTTTTCTTTTTTTTTCTTTTTATTTTGTTTTATTTTATTCCACTTGATATTAATTATATATTACATTATGTATAGTTCTTAATTTTTTTTATTTTTGCAAACTTAAAAAAAATATTTTTTCAATTTTTAATTATTTATTTCTTTAAATTTTTAAATTTTTTTAAATTTATTAAAAATATTTTTTAATTGTTATTTTTTTATCATACAGTGGAAAACTTGCGGGATGTGCACTTTTGGTTTTGCCAACTATTTTAAAATTATATTTAAAAGGTTTTTTTATAAAAGATAGGTACTTATCAATAAATTGCAAGTTAAATATTATTTGATTTAAATCATTTTAAAATAGCAGTCTAACACTTGAATTAAAACTAGACTTATGTAATTTATACAGATATTATAGATGTTCAAATAAATAAAATATAAGTGTCTGTTTTTAATTTCAAAATAACAGCTTTTCACGAAATGCATATGAAAGTATATACGGTACCTACTTATAACAAAAAAGAACATTTTTTAAAGTTTTTGTCTGTTTCTCTGTCTGTCTGTTTTGGCTAATCTCCGAAATAAATTCCACGTGGACGAAGTCGCGGGCTACAGCTAGTACCTAATAACATTGAACGTGACATGATAGTTTATTAAACAACATCATCACAGCTTGGGGCGGGTATGTTTTTACATTGTTAAGCGAATGATGATAAAATCCTTAAATTTTGCTATAATGTAAATTATTTCTGAATTTGTTCAGCCCTGTTAATGGAAAAGGTAGTCATAATGCGCGTTCTTGATCGTTTCCAATAGATTTTTATTATTATGCCATACATTCAACAATAATAATTTCATAGGTATTACCTACCAACGTACAAATAAGTTTAAATTTTTGTGATCTGGAAGAACTAGATAAATTGAAATAAAATTTCCAATAATGTGCCCACGCACTGCTGAGTACCGTCAGTTCTCATTATTATATTTTTATCTTATAAAAGTCCTTGCACAATGATCTGCACTTGTCTACTATAAGCAAAGTCTGGGTTTTCCTCCCAGAAAATCAACAAAATTAATAAAAAAAGAAATTCAAGGACTTTGAGTATGAACAACGTAATGAAACAATGTAGTAGATCAAAGGAGCACTATGTTCAGATTTGTAACCGATTGTACATTTATTTTTATTTACTTCATAATAAATTGTCTTATCTTGTCTACTAGTTTGGGTTTGTTTCCAGCACAAACACATCGATATCATCAATATCAGTATATCAATACATCTAAAACAAATAAAATAGTAATTCGACACAGTACCTATACAATAGTAGCTTCTTTTTGGCTATTATATAGACGCTAAAGGCCCCCGTTATAAGACGTCTATATTCAGCAATCTATTTATTTATTCCAATTATACTAACCACTGATTCCAGTACATAGTTTTTATATCTAGACACGCGGTAGCGTGTCAAGCCAAGTTCAACAAAGGAAAAGGAAGCAGCAGCCGTGTGTTATATTACACGAACTATTTGGAGTCACTTTGGACCCCTTATAACTCATCATATATTTAACATAACACACGAAATTTGGTTTATGTATTAAAACCTCTTAGATTAACTAGAATAATTACAGCTCAAACGGTTATTGAGATATTAACGTCTAAAAATCGGCATTTTTATCACTTACTAACTAACTCACTGATCAAAAACCCGACCCACTTCCATAGGACTTGAAAGTTTAAATTTGGCATCCAGCTAGGTAATTGTGTGTACACAAAGAAAAAAATCAGAAAACAGTGAATTTTTGAGATTTGAAATATTTTTCAAGCAATCTATTTTTAAATCTTTGATTAACGTCTGATTAGAACTCTTCAATAAATAAAATTTTATTTATTGAACAATCTATTTTTATCTTGGCACCCTTTTAGATCTCAATTCTTTTTGTATTGAATATTGAACTTGGCCCCCTTTTTCACATTTATGTTTTTGATAGGATTAATTATACATGAAGTTCAATCTACACCAATAAATAAATACTCGGTAACATTGTTTACATTTAGAATTCTGCTAATAATTATTGAAAAAAATTCACTCTTCCTTAAGTTCTTTGTTCCGTTGATGCACATGTTTCGAAAACATAAAAATGCAACTTGCTATCGCACAAATACTGTTTTATCGACATTAAGTAAAATTACGGCCCAATCTAATAATGTTTTCACAATTTGCACGAATTCAATTTCAATTCTAATTTTTTTAGAAAAATAAATTGCTTCTGGCGTTGAAACGAATTTATATATCCTTTCAGTTTTATTTCCTTATGTTCAGTTACGTTCCTCTCTCTCTCTCTCTCTCTCTCTCTCTCTCTATAGTGCATGTGGAAACTCCGCTCTTATTTTTAAAATATCACTGCAAGTCACATTTCTCTTCCAGCGACCTGTTCGTTATTTTCAGTAGCGGGTCTAATTTAATTTGTTTACATTAACCATTCTATCAACACACAATTTTTCATATTTCCATTGACACATTCATTCACTGGTTCTTTTTATAGTAGCAGCTGGGTCTCAAAAATCATTTTTCTTCATACTTTCGGTATCAATTGTAAGACTAACATTTACTCCTTGGTGGGATTACACGCACCAGTGCTGAAAGTTCGTACGTTCGGGCGGTTGTAAAGCAAAAACAACCAGTCAACTGTTGTTTAGATGTCGTTCCCATAGCAACCCTATTACATTTTAGCTAATAGTCGCGAGCAGCTGTCATTCGTGTTTTTAAATTTAAAGCTGCTTGCTTGGAATTCATCTGTATTTTTATGTAATTAATCAGTAAATAATTAATTAATGTATTTAATAAGCGTACTTACAACCGACGTATGCAAGAATATCTTGTCTGCACGCTATGGTACCCTCGGCTCGCCTCGGGCATTATGGCGCGCAATGCAAGAAAATCAAACTTTCGGCCAGTGTGGTGTAATATACTATTTCATTACATCTGAATACAAACGTAGCTTTGCACAAAAGTCGCAGAAAGACACGAAAATCCTTCCACAACTGCTCTAAGCCTATACCTACGCAATGAATATGAGATGAACCTCTCCCTCTATAGATTATGCTGTCAAAATTTTTTTCATGATCAATATATCTTTTTCTACTTTATAGAAGTTCGTATTTAAATATAATAAAACATACAGCTTTTCCGAGGTATGAGAAGTTTCAAATCTATCGGAGAATCTTTACGTGGAACTCCAAAATATAATTTTAAACTGATTTAGCCTCAAAGTAAAGGACCACGCAATTTTAGATATCATTTGAGTGTATTTGCGGTATATATCTCAACATCTGGAACAATTTGATACTAATTTTACGGACAAGTATTGCCTGGATTTGATAGCGTATCACCGTATTTAAAGTAACGTATTTTGAATAAGACTGCCATCACCAGAATCGCCAACGCCGGACAAAAACTTTAAAAACCCCGGACATTTAGGAGTTAAGTTGTATTTAGATTACGAATACGAATGCATTTTTAACTCAGATTTATTTTAATTTATTGCTTTATCTTTCAATCAATCAGGATTCCTCTGACACAAAAAGTGTCCGGGTTTTTTGAAAACCCCTTCCGGACGCCCTCTGTACTAGGACTAATCCGAGGAATCCCGGACAGTTGGCAGGCCTATTTTTTAGCATCATATTAATATAAAACATTGTAGGGAAATTACGTTTGTAATTTTGTGTTTTTTTGATGAGTTTTCGGGTTGTTTGGTTACGTAAACGTTGAACGCGTTTTTAGAATGTCTTCTTGTATTGGCATCACTCCAAAACATTTACAACGATTTTGATGAGCTTTTAATCGAGCAACACTGATTTTCGAACAACAGAAGTTGTAATCAAAAGGTAGTGTGTATACATAGAAATCACAAAAAATACTTCAAATCAGAATAAATTGAGAACGGTTGTAATTAAATGTGAGCAACCGAGCGGGGCGGCGTAGTGGTGAGAGCACTAGACTCGCATTCGGTTCGAATCCCGACGGGGGCAGATGTGGCTGGGAGTTTTTCCTGCTGCCGCTCGCTGAGAAACGGTAAATCTTTTTTAGATTCCCTCAATAATTCCAGATAAATATCGATGTGGTTCCTTATTCAAGGCCATAGCCGATTACCTGTCAAACTTTTGTGTTCAAAATTTGCCTACCTTATCTTAATGTGCTAAAATTCCTCTATTCGCTACAGACGCTGATGACCGCAGCTGTTGAGCGTCTATAATTCACAATCTCTCCTCTATTCGCCTCATTGCTATTAAGTGAAAGTTAAAAAATGTAGAAAATAACGGGAAGTGTGATAGATGGAAAATAGTAATGGTGCGAATGGTGTCTGTTATGACATAAAGTCGAGAAACGAACGTTAAATGCAATATTATTATTATTACATTATTATTTAAATGTGAGCATGTTCAAGAAAAATAGTGAAGACCTGCTGACTTGGCATAACAAATTTTAATCATCATAATATCAGCATTTTTCATTTTTAAATGATCTCGTTCTTCAAAAATACCCACCACTGGCCACTAGCTATTCTTTTCTTTGTAAATTGATTTTGCGCAAGAAGTGTATTATGTTGTTTATATTCCGCTTCTTCCCTGATAAAAAATAAAAGATATTCCAATCGGATGAATATATCAATACGTGAATGGAAAGCGATGCTGTACCACATCGGCGTATCTTTGTAATTCCATTTCTTTAAGTTATTCAACAAATCTATCTAAATAAATCTGTCATCTGATAAGCTACCAAACATTTAGGCAATTGACATTACAGGCGATTCGATTGACTGCGTTTTGTTTTATTTCTTGAATGAAGGCACTCTATACTTTTCGAAATTATCAACCATAAAGAATAATGAAAGACCCGTCGTTTTGTTGATACCCTATTTGATAATAATATTAGATTAATGATTGCTTTCTAGCGTCTGTTTTTGCAATCAGTAGAATTAACGAACTGTTTTTCACTATGACGTGGTGGTTTCATCTTTCGCCGCGCGTAGTATAAAGGTCGCTCCACACGAGGCTAGATTTACCGCTAGATTCCTTGCTAGATTTGACTACTAGTTTTCTAGCGCTGGTTGTCTTGATTGTTTTTATGTACTCGCTTCACACGAGACGTTTTTTCAAGTTTGTTTTGCAGGTAGGTTCGGTGCGCACGCAGTGATAGAAAGGTAACAAAAGTGGATGTTTATTATCTCTGAACAGAACACACACTATATGGCACAGTGTTTCTTTGCGGGCGTTTGTTCATGTCGCCCACGTGAAAATATACTGTTTCCTGGTTGGTCCTTGCTCAGAGCAAGCAGAGGACCAAACAAGAAAAGTAGTCCCTGTTTTAATTTAAAAATCCATCTTGTGAGCTAGCAGGTGAGCCCGCAGTGCCGTCAGTTACAGCCTCGTCGTCAACCTGCCGACCAGCAAACGTCCCAGCCTTGTCTACAGCGGTCTTAATACTCTAAAGTAAAACATTATTTGAGACAAACTAAATTTGTTTGTGAGCCAATGGGTTTTTTTTTAAATTTGTTTGTGCCTATAGAATCGTTTAATTTATTTGTACCAAACAATATTGGTTTGCTTCCAACAATATAAATTATATACGATCCAATAGGCACAAACAAATATTATTTGGTATCAACATTTTTTTTTCTCACTAATCGAAACTATGTTGTGAGGACACGTAGGGGATTAATGTTGTCGGAAAAAGCTACAACACTATCATATATATTAAAGATGTTTGCCTCCCTTTTTAGAAAAAACCTCACAATTTCTCCACATAAATTATATATCATTTTACAGATAATTGCTTGCTCTACTGACATCGGCGAATTTATTATTGCTTTTGTTTTTGTAAATTAATTAAAATACAGCAACGCTGAACAACGTTTGCCATCTAACGGCTTTAATTTTGAAACAACGTCAACACTTCGATCTGTCATCTGACCTTCATATTGTAATACAACAGACACAATACTGCATACTGCAATCTGACGGTTTTAATTTTGAAACAGCGAGCAACGCTGAACAACGTCACAGCAATGCTGCATGATGCCATCTGGCTTAGCTCAACGCTTTTGCTACTTGCGCCTCTATATGACAATTTTAGTAAAATATTTCTTCGATCTGTCATCTGAGCTTCATATTGTAATACAACAAAAAGAAGAATGTTATAAGCAGTGTGCAAAATTAGAAACGAATTGAATACCTGCAATCATATTTAAAAAAATAATTTTGTAAAGTGATAATTATTATACTTATTTAGTGCGAATAATTCGCACAGGTCACACTAGTAAAGTATAAACCAATATAGAACAGCAACTGTGTCAAAATTTTGAGCGTGCGGTCAGCACACACACAATGACTATAATAGTCAAATTCTGTACTGGCCGCACTGTAAAGGGTAGTTTATAGAGGAACATTGTGTCTAAATACACAAAATTGCAAAAAGAACATGACATAAAACGTTTTATAAGAGATATAAGGATGTCTTCTTTTTTTATAAAGAACATCACATATACACACTTATATTGTATGCTCTACATATAGAGTGTGCTGTGTGTACGCCGCGCGCTTTATTCAAACCGGTTTTTGTTGTTATATAAGATCACTCGTCCTTTTTATTTATGATTAAATATTTATTCGCTGTGCTTTGAAATGAGTTTTCTTTCCACTCGCTTTATTGCAATATCGAGATTGGAATATGCAATACGCTTTTTCTCTATGTCTGACAGTACAGTCAGCGAAAGAATTAGGTATTGTTAGGAATACGATTGAAAGAAATATTCTACGATCTCCCATATTCGTAATATTAAATTTTTGAATAAATATACGTTTCCTTATATTAAACTCATCTTTTATTGAGCACTAAGTCCGGATTCACCCGGGGGAAAATCGATGTTTTGAAAATCAGTTTTTAAGAATTAGAGTGAATACATATTGAACACTGAAATATGAATCATTTCTCAATTGTAAAATTTAAATTAATGTGATTGAAACATTTTTTTGGATGAACATCTCTCAATCTTTTGAAAGCATTTTTTTCTGTGTCTATCAAAGAATTGTCCCGACATCTTCGCGGATTTGTTTCTGATTGTACTTTGTAAGTTTGTTTTACGAATCTGTTGGAAGGCTTTTCGATGACAAAATACCATATGTTTTGCCGTATTGCTTCTTGATATGTCTGTCTTTCATTTGAGATACAATCACAAACCCGATATGTAAACGTGTGTATAAAGACTATTTTAACATAATTTTCAACTAAATAAATTCTTAAATTATAGGAAAGTAGACAAAATGTGTAATATTTTTACTTTTTATTGGCTACGTTTCATTAATAATGTTAACTTTTTCATGGCTCTGCAAATTGTAGAAATAAAAAACTCGGGTCGCAGTGCGAAACCCTGTCGACAATATAATGTATTTGCTTTTATAAGTAGTGTGGCTCTATTGTATGAACTTAACTTTGTTTTTAGACAAAATAAAAAAAATTACCCCTTAATACTTAATTTCAATACTACATAGCAATTCAACATCTGTACCAAATTATATACACCTTTCAGTATGTAAATCCATATCAGTAAACTTGCGTTTTCATAAAATTTGTAAGTCCGGTCCTGTCGGGCCGTTTTTATTAAAATTTTAGCAGCACATTTAAATAATTACTAAAGGGTTAAAATTTGAAACGATTCTGAGAATTTTTTCTGTAGTTTTGGGGCCAAAAACATTTTTCAACCCCTAAATACCCCCCTTAAAATGGCCCGATCGGGCCTATTTTAAATAGGCTTCTTGCGATGATGGATTCCAATATGTGAACCAAGTTTCGTTTAAATCGATTAAGTCTGTCGAGAGTTCTCGTGGTCACACACATATATATATACGTATAAACATTTCCAAAAATGGTGCCAAACTTCTTGGGAGGTTATGAAACGTCGAGAAATTTTGGTCCGACCCCTAGGTCCCGCCATCCTACCGACGCCAATAGTGTACGTGCCTTATGGCAAATACACTAATAATAAGTACATAATAATCACTACATTGTATAAAACAAAGTCGCTGTTTTCCTCTGTCTGTTTCTCCTCTTACTTCTTCTAAACCACGCAACGGATTTTGAAACTGTTTTCACTAATAGAAAGAGTGATAAATGAGAAAGATTTGTGTATATCACCATCATTAAAGTAAAATTACAGTAAACAACTATTGCAACTTCTAAATTTAATTTTCCTGCACTATAATTTTGAAATGTAAGAAAATGATAATGATAAATTATTATAATGGGTTTTTAAAATTAAAATAAAGTTTCATATTTTTCTATACATGTGTTTTAATTTTTTATTTAATTTTCTATATGTCCTTGAATATTAAAATTATTGTTATTAATACTACAATTTTTGTTTCTTAATTTTCAAATCATTATTTGAATTTTAATTGTCAATTGTTTATGTTAATTGCTTCAAATACGTGTTTATGAAAATTCAAATAGAAATTTCTAACAATGTATTGGGTTATATCTTAAAGTTTAGCAGTGATTGTATAAAATGATCGAAAACAACCAAAAAGAACCGGCACACGTTCACGATTATAAACGGCCATCATTTTTTGTGTTCTCATGAGGATTGACTCGTGAATGACGTTTGGGTTAGGCGAACGAGAAGAATCGTTAGTAATATTTTCTGTCACTAATGTCCTCTGTGTCCACACTTTTTGCAATGCAGTGCAGTGGAATGTTAGAAGTGGCGATTTGTGTAAACACGAAAGGCGGCGGATGGGTGGCAGTAAGCGCGTTCGTTAATGGAAATAAACCAATGTCGATTTCCAAACACGTATCTGTCTTTTATGATTTAATCAATTAATCTTCATTAGCATATGTTGCATAATTCATCCGTCGTTTGTTGGTCGCACAGGCTCTCCGAACCTCGACACACACAGAAACTAGAAACATAGACGCTCCTCTGTAAGGCTAGTGTACTTACATCGTATCGTTCTTTATCTACAAGGTGTTCACAGGTTCACTACGTAAGTATATCATAATCAAGGTTGGATCCACATATTTTGCGCCTATGGGCCCCCTGAAATATCCGCCCTCCCACAATTAAAACCACTCTATACCCCAACTAAACTTTTCTCTAGTTTAATATTTGCGCCGGAGCCGAGGATGCACAAAGCAGCGGGCGGCGCCCTCTCCCCTTTGTACACAATTAGCCCCTCATTAATGAATTAATGAATATTTCAATAAATAAAATTATCGACCAATTTTTTAGACAAATAATATTTGTCTGAAATATATATAATTTTATTTATTCAACACGCGTGAGTAATATATAATTTCGGGGCCTTGCTAAATTCGGGAGAAATAATAAATTACTTCATGTTGACGTGTAGAGTGCTAATAATGAGCCGAAACTGTACGATAATGTATTACTGCACAGTTTCTGGACCAATAGGAACGCGGTAGCGAGCCGAAACTGTACGGTAATGAATTATTACTGCATAGTTTCTGGACCAATAGGAACGCGGTAGCGATTTGTATATATGAAAACAGCATCGCAATTCAGCGAAAGTCAGGGCAATTTTGTGTGCGTCGAGGGCGGTGGGTACGTCAATCAATGAAGTGATTTATTATTTTTCCCTCTTTTATCAGGGCCCCGATTACATATTACTCGTGCTAGTTGAATAAAGCATTATGTGCGACCATTGATCGAAGGAGAATATTCCACTCGCGTGTTACCGCACTCGCTACGCTCGTGCGGCAAATTTCACACTCATGGAATCTTCTACTCTCACTAGTCGCACAATATACTATTATTGAAGAATTCTAGTCAGACGTTAATCAAAGATTTGAATTAATGAATATTGATCTGCCTGACGTGTGGTTTCAATAGGATGGAGCAACTTGTCCTACAGCAGCTCTAGCAGTCGATTTATTGAGCCAAAAATTTCCTGAACGAATTATCTAAAAAAAATTTAAGTCACTAAGAACATGTGATTTGACGCCTTTGGACTTCTTTCTCTGGGGCTGTGTTAAATCACAAGTCCACAACAACAATCCACAGAAAATTGATGAATTTAAAGCGGAGATTATTTATGTTATTGGTGAGATTCAGCCCAATTTGTGTGAAAATGTCATCGAAAATGTTTGCAAGAGAGTCACCATCTGTAGAGAGTCAAGAAGTGATTACTTAGGTACATAATATTCTTTTTAAAACGTAAATGGCAAGCTTTTAACTTTCATATAATGCAAAAATTAAGATACTTTCAATGTAAACATTGTATTTTTTTTTTAATAAAAAAGAATCTTTAATGGAACACCCATATTAAGATTACTAGTGGACGAAGCTGCTCTAAAATAAATGTGTTAAATGTAAATTACTTCAATAGCATTATATTTTTACGTGGAACTGAACTTTTAATTTATTTAACGACACTAATTAGTCGATGCACTGTATACAACGTCCTGCGGCTAATGATCAGACCACATTATTGCAGACTTTGCAGGATGGTCAACTTATCGCTCCACTGACACGTTTGCATTATTCAGGCTTTCTTTCGCCGCTTCATCGCGGCTTGCAACGCCAC
The DNA here is from genome assembly GCA_963575645.1 of Xanthostigma xanthostigma. Lineage (NCBI taxonomy): Eukaryota > Metazoa > Arthropoda > Insecta > Raphidioptera > Raphidiidae > Xanthostigma > Xanthostigma xanthostigma. The sequence continues at coordinate 25,536,002 of OY754468.1, forward strand.
GTTCAACACAAATAGTTTTAGTGGCTACTGTGGAGACGACGGCTTCGGTTCGATGTTAATACTAATTCTCAACACAACACCGTCTCTTGCTCTCTGCATTTTATAATATGTATGTAAATTGAAAACGGAGCGGTGAATAATAAACTCGTTTCATTTAATTTCTTTTTGACGATCTTATAAAAGATTCATAGCTTTATGAACTCTTGCATTTAGTAGTTGAATGTGCAGACATGTTGTTGTGCCTTTAATGAACTGGTAATTTTGTTGCTGGTTGCGTTTAATGTTTTTTACTTTAAGGTTTTTTTAATTTATTTTGAATTAATTTATTTTAAATTTACACAAAAAGTTCTAATACTCACCATGCAGGGGCGGATTTAGGTTTGTCGGTGCCCAGGGCCTATTGAAGTTCAATGGGATCCTATTTTTTGTTAGATTAAGAGTTTAAATTTTGGGTTTTGAAGTAATTTTTCATATAATCAAAATTAGAATTGAAATTGGTGACCTGACAAAACAAATAAAATAACTCTAAAAATTGTCAAAATTTACCACAAAAAATGCCAAAATTCATCCATAAATCACTAAATTTAATAAATTCACCCAAAATGTAGTCGAATTCACCTAAAAAATTGTCAAAATCACAAAAAAAATTGTCAAAATTTACCCAAAAATCTATCAAAATTCACCTAAAAATTTGTCAAATTTCATCCAAAAAATTTCCAAAATTCACCCAAAAAATTGTCAGCACTCACCCATGATAATAATAATTAATCATTATTAACTATTTTTCTGCTCATTCAAGAATAACAAAACTGTTCTAGTTCGTGGTGGAAAATTATTATTTATTTAATAAACGTTTAACAAAACAGTTAACTACACAACGAAAGCGTACTTCTCAAACGAAACAGTAATAATAACGTTAACAGAAACAAAACTAATAGCTCTAAATAATACAATAGAAGACTAAGTAACGGAAGAAAATAGAGTCTCTTATAATTATTATGTACATAAAATATTTACAACACACAAACACACCAAAGTTTATCTAGTAGGTACACTTATTCACACTTGTCTATTAATTGTATTCACACGATTACTAGAAGTTATTTATGTAAAACCAGATTTATATCATTGCACGCAATGGTTTACCCAGCTCATTTATCTTCTATTTTAGCAGTTTCCTCGGTCTTGCTGTACCGACTGACCAATTTATGTCACACAGTTATTTGTAATCCACTGTACGTGCGCGCTGCAACTAACTAACTAACTACCTCGACTCACCGAGCTCGTCGTATTTATAGGCGTCAGGTAGCTTTCCAGAAAGTTCTCGGCCTTTCTTACCTGCATTCATTGTTGTTACAAGTTTGGGACACGGCCGCCACAAAAACGCTCATACCTGCGGTCATTGTTGTTGTTGCGAGAACATTCGACGATAAGCATAGGCGTCCCAAGGGGGATCACGCAACACTATTAAACATTTATGATAATTTCTCTCTTTTTTGCTTATGGAGGTTTTCTACTAACCAGAGTTTTTAGCTTATAGAGGTACAGAAGTGGCTTTTCTCACTTATAGAGGTCTATAAAAACTATTTTACAAAAACAATGTTAGTTCAGGTATATTTTATGACTCATTCTTAAATTTCGCAGAACTATTAACACTTTCGATTATCGGTTATAGAGGTACAGGCAAATAGTAGTCTCAGTTATAGAAAGTTCATAAATGAAAAACGCCTTTATCCTAATAGAGGTTTCTGTTTCTCACCCTTAGACGTTTTAGAGGGTTACAAAGACGGTACCTGACAATTACTCTCACTTAGAGAGTTTTCTCGCTTACCCAGTTCTCACTCACTCAGGTTTGACTGTATATCAACAGCTGGTTAACTATTTAGTCATTGTCGCTTAATTATTTCGGAAACTTTTGCAAACAAATTATGTGTTATAAAAATCAGTGTCAGACGTGTAGGTAGGTACGTGTTTATAATAGTAATAATAATAATCCGCTTGCATTGAACATTCAAATGTCATCACAATTAATGTTTGCGAGTTAAATTTTGACATGTCACGTGACATGGCTCTGGCTGTCGACAATTATATTAATTAAAATGTAAATTAATTTATAATGTTGTTCGTAATGTTGCGTGGATTCAGAATTAAAGTAAATTGAAGTATAAATTACAACAAATGAACGTAGGTACTATGTTTTGTTTCCAGTTGCCGACTATACCGACCGAATATAGCAACATTGCTTTCAGTAATGCGCTTTGTATTACCGGCATTACTGCAAATATTTACTGTTCGTTTTGTTGTTGGCTAAATTACAATGCATATGTGCGGTTCTGCAGAAATTAATTATTAAAATCTGAAATTTACATTTTTAATTTATGTAGATATGTTATTTACATATAGAAAGTTTATTTTCAATTAATGCTGCTCATGAATTCATGATATTTTTGTACGTTACGGTTTTGCTATGGCTGGACTAAATGTGATTGTGTTTTTGAAGTAAAACTTCTTTTATAAATAAAATTATCCACCAATTTTTCAGACAAAATATAAAATGATAATTCAATAAATTAAAAATGTGGAACGCTTCACGATTTTGTGTTTCATTTTTAATTTATTGAATTATAATTTTATATTCTGTCAATATATTGTCTGAAAAACTAGTCGATCATTTTATTTATTGAAGACTAATCAGACGTTAAACAAAGATTTAAAACTTCTTTAGCTACGGTAGAGTAAAATTAATTGTTGAAATTGAAAATGTAATGGACTTTATCGCAATGTACGTAACATTAGGTGGCGGCGAGGTAGAACGGTTGCCACGCAACCTACAGAACATAAGTTTGTTTCCGGCGCTCGGTGCTATATTTTTTTTTTGTGTGTGTGAAACATTTAATGGCACTTTTGGTTGGAAGTAAAACCATCCAATTGCGGCGACACTTTTATGGGACGACGTTTTATGAGAGGACGTCACGTTTGTGTGCGTTGGATTAAAAATTGCTTTAGGTTAGGGCGACGTCTAGATAACAGGGCGAAATTTAGTTACTAGTTTTGTTATTGGTATTTCGTTATATTACAGCGCTGGACGCTTGCTTTGTGTATGCATTGGATTATAACTTGGCTTTTGTAAAAGGCAACAACTAGATGACAGGATAAAATTTAGTTACAGGATGAAATTTAGTTATAGGGCGATATTAAGTTGTTTGAATCTCGTTAGTTGACAGGGCGAAATTTAGTTACTATAATTAATGAGGAGTAACAATTTTCTTATTATGTTTAGGTCGCTCCTAATAACAACTTGTAACGTAACCAGATTGAAAACATATCAATTTGGACATTGGAAAATGTATAGAATAATCAGGAATGTTAGTTTTTCCCCCCAGATATTTTGTGAACAACCTGTAATAGCAGCCGGATCTATCAATGCGATTGGTACTTGTTTCACGCATTGGTTTTTGTTTCTAACTGTTGAGATTGAAAAAATAAAATATTTACTGTGTTTCATTTGTTATGATGCAACTGTTTTTACGTAATGATGATGTATCAACATTGAAGACAAACAAACGATAAAGTTGTCATATAGACACTAAGTTAATGGAGGGGCTGCTGACATCCCAGTTTTCTGTACTTTTTGGTGTATCTATTCTCTTAAGGAGATTTTTCTTTTTATGGCAACCGCCTTAAATAATTCAATGTTCAATATAAGTTTATAAACGAGTTTTTTTTCTTCGTGCACAGCTCGACGAGCGCCTGGCTTGATGATAAGTTGGGTTGGGTTTAGGGGAAGTTTGCCTTTTTATATATGCTCACTATATAATGTGTAAAAGGAGAAGAAAAAAAAAACAAGCGGCATGGCGGTGTTGAATGTGATCAGAAGCTTTCAACATTTCCCAAAGTGTTGACGTAAAGAAGGTACATTTATGTCGGGTGTTCACTGTTCAAAAATAATCGATTTTCTTTATAAAGGGTGTTTTTTTTGGAGGTTTGGTTTTGAAATTGGCAACACCGTTTCAAGTGACAGTTAATTTGACAGTTGACAGATGATTTGTGGTCAGTATGTTTTGCCATTTAACCATGAATAGACTTACATCAGTACAACGCTTGCAAATTGTGCAAATTTATTTTGAAAATTATGGTTCAGTTTGCCAAACTAACCGTGCGCTACGTCCATTTTACGGTCGACATAATCGTCCATCCGAGCAAGTTATTCGGAAAACCATGGATCGTTTTCGAACTACGCATACTCTAGTTGATAATACGCATCCACAAAGACGCCATGCAGTGCGCACAGAAGATGCCATTGCTGCTGTGGTGCGTAGTGTTGAGGAGGACCCGAATGAGTCGATACGCCGTCGTGCACAGCAATTGGGACTGTGCCCATCCACGTTGTGGAAGATTTTGCGAAAAGATCTTGGCTTACGAGCTTACAATATCCAGCTTGTGCAAGAGTTAAATCCGCGTGACCATTATGCGCGCCGTACGTTCGGTGAATGGGCCGAAAACAATATTCAGCTTGATCCTCTTTTTCAACGCAAAATTTTGATCTCACACCTATGGATTACTTTCTTTGGGGATACGTGAAGTCACTAGTCTACGCCGATAAACCACAGACGTTGGATCACTTGGAAGTCAACATTCGCCGCGCTATTGGCGATATACGGCCCCAGATGCTCGATAAAGTGATCGAAAATTGGACTTCCCGATTGCGCTTCATTCAAGCCAGCCGTGGCGCCCATATGCCCGAAATCATATTTAAACATTAATGGCATAAAATTATATTTTAAACAAAGCCAACAACGTGGCCAGCAACCTTATTTTTACGTGTTTTATTTCATTTTAAACTTGTATACCTCTAAAAAAAACACCCATTACATGCTATAAAATAGAAATTAAAAAGATAACTGTTAATTTTAAATAAATTATTCACCTATGCCCATATTCATCGAACACTAGATAGACGTTACTAATATTGGAATAAATTTTTTCGTTAGAATAAAATTTCCTTTCAATTCACCAATAAAAAAATCAGGTAGAAAAGTTAGTTAAAGAATAAATATGCACTGTACGCATTTAGGCGCAGAAGCCAATAAACATTATATTAAAAAAAAAAAATATGCACTGCACTATACTTCTTGATGTTTTTCTTGAATATTTTAACGTTCACCCAAAAATCCGACCGATTACGTTAGTGTAAACGTCAAAGAAAAAGTCTCACAAAATAATAATATTTTATCCTAACCCAATTGCATAAAAAACTTCCACTAACTTTAATGTTTTACAACTGTACACTTCATAAAAGGTTAATAAACAACACGTAAATAAATTCACAAGAGCGAACTGCTGTAGATACAATACTACACGTTTAAAGGGTAGGTCTTAATTTCAATGTGGCGGCCATTATTATTTTATCATACATTTATACCTGCAGTAAACATAATTTATGTTTGGTGAATTGAATTATCGCTATTTATTCGCTGGAACAGCTACCTGAAGAACAAATGAACCGAATAAATAACTACTTATACGTTCGGTGAATTTGGCCATTAGAGAAAAAACAGGTTGGAGGATGGGATAAGGTCCTTGTAAATTTTGTGTTGATTTGCGTTGTAAAACAAAATGGCGGATGTACGATTTTTGACAATAAAATTAGTATAAATACCAATAATAAAACTAAAAGCGTGAAAAAAATGTTAAATAAAAAACAAATCTTTAAGAAGACTCCTATATAAAAAAAAAATATAGTTGGCAAAACCAAAAGTGCACATCCCGCAAGTTTTCCACTGTATGATAAAAAAATAACAATTAAAAAATATTTTTAATAAATTTAAAAAGATTTAAAAATTTAAAGAAATAAATAATTAAAAATTGAAAAAATATTTTTTTTAAGTTTGCAAAAATAAAAAAAATTAAGAACTATACATAATGTAATATATAATTAATATCAAGTGGAATAAAATAAAACAAAATAAAAAGAAAAAAATCAATGATTTCGTAAGGAATCGAACCCAGGACCTTGCCCTTGGGGATCCAACGGCATAACCATTACGCCACGGCGGCCTAATACGTGTAGTGGTGTTATCACGGTATAGAAGTGTAGCACTTGTTTTATGGATTACACTATATTTACACAGCAATTATTATATTGTTTTTTTAAACTATTAGCTGTCAAAAATAATAAAATAAAACTGTTTATAAAAATTAAACTACTGAACACATTTTAGTGAATTTAAATAGGGTTCTGGTCTGATAGTAAACAAAGTGAATAAAATATAACCCAAGGCAATCCGACCAAAATTGCGATCTGTAGAGTCGTGACGTACGTACATACGTACAGACCAACCGACAACTGCTGTTTGTGATTTTCAATTACAATTTTAATAGTATTTATGAACTCGAATTGATTTAAAAATGGTTCTGTTTTATAGATTAGAATCTCCTCTTTTCAAAAAGCTTCAATTTGAATGGATTTCGTGTGAAATTAACTTAGATATAACTTCTTATATGAACGAAAGTCAGCTCTGACGCACAAAGCGATAATAAAGCACATACCGCTAGTTTAGCGGTATGTGCAATAGGTAAAACAAATCAAAGTTTAAGTGAACTTCTAGATGATATTATAAAATCGATAATCTTTTACCCAACCACTTTTCAATTTGCGAATTTTTGTGGGCCTTAGTTAAAGATTTTAACTTTTTTAAGTACAATTTCACCGTATGGAAATTAAATTTTGTATTTTTTAACCTCCCTAAACTTTGAGAATAAATGAGAAAAGATATTAAATCTGTTACAAAAATTAGTTTATCTAAAATTGAAAATGAAGTTTAGCTCATGCTTGTGTAATTATGATCCCATACATTAAGTAATTGAATATGTGAATAATAAGATTTCAGCTTGTGGAAGCTGAATTTTGAGAGTTTTTTTTTACTTCCATAAATTTTGAGAATAAAAGAGAGGAGATAGAAAATCTGAGATTATCTAAAATCGGAAATGAAGTTCAGCTAATGCGTTAAGACAGTACGATATCTGTACAGTTCTGTACCTATACATTAAATAATAATTGCATCTAAATAAAAATGTTACTGTCTTGATCTTCCTTGAAAAATTTGCGTTATTTTTACAGCTTGAGAATCACTGTTGTGTTATGAACATGTGACATGATAAGTGGGTAGGTGGAGGCGGTAAAGAACGTTATTGTAGCGGGCGGTACGCAGGCGAGTGGGTTGTGTGACGGCTGCAACGCGATGTAGATTCTCTCTGGTACACTCACACAGTCTCTCTCTCCTTCATACGGAATTGTTGTGTGTTTGTGGCGGGTATTGGCATGCAACTGAATCTACAAAGCGAACTATGTACCAAAAATGCTAATAAAAATATATCGCCTAAAATATGACGAGCTTTTCTTTGTTGACGCGAGACAATGTTGCTATAATCCAGTCATGTTCAGGTCGCGCGTCGCTGAAAAACCATGAAAGCCGCGAGAAGTCATCAACAAAGAAATTGTGGAAACAAAATCGATTTTGAGCTACTAGAAGAATAAAGTTATTTATTTTGTATCATCTTATATTATTGTTACTGCAGTCATTCGAATGATTTACAGAATCGGTATCGCCAAACGTAATAGATAATGAAATACTATTTAATTAAAAAGCTATTAATTACGAATTATCTCCCTGGGTAAAAACTATTGTGGTCCTTTTGCCGCGTCTGTCTGTCTGAACGCGATAAACTCAAAAACTACCGAACAGATTTCATACGTTTTTCACTAATAGAAAGAGCGACAATCGAGGAAGGTTTTTGTATATAATTTGTAAATATTTTGTACAAAATAACGGTGTTTTGTCAAGAAAAATTGTATTCGTATCATGTAGCGACATCAAGAAAGCGGGCGCGACTGGTTACTGGGCGCGTCACTGTAGCACACCAAGCGGCAGCTAGCAGTATGAAGTAGCGGGCACTGCCATCTAGCGACATCAGCTGAAAGCTATTAATTCAGACATTTCAGCGCTGTAGTCGTTTCTTAATGAAATACATTTTCTGACAACTTGTCTATAAGATATTTTTAAACATCTTTAAAATGTCGACAGTCTAGTGACTATGCTGGTATTTCTATATGCTGTGCCAGGGCGTCACTTCGTTTGCGCAAAAGAGTGGCGTCTATTGCTTAAAATTCATCAGATTTGGGTTCATGAGTACGTCGTTTCTGTTGTTTTGGAAGGTCGATTGTTGCTATTACCTTTTATTTTGTATCCAACGAAGGAAACATGTGCGGGTTTCTATAAACGATTTGTTTAGTTTTCAAAAACATGCCTGAAAAAGTTCGCTGTAAAGCTCTGAAGCTCGTCTGTAGTTATGATGTGAGCGAGCTTTGGGTCTGCCTGCTGTCTCGAGTTACAGTACGGGCGATGGTAAGGAGCATGAGCGAAGCAGTGTACAGAGGACGGAGGGAAGCTATGTAACGACGGCTATAAAAACTCCTCCGAGCGGAGCAAAGGTGCAGCTTATGCAAATGTAGCGGCTAAAACTGCTAATATAGGATACACGAATCATCCTTATTCTTTCTACCTATATATACACATGTACAGGGTGTCTATTTTTTAGTAACCACACTGAACCGGATCGAAACTAAATTTTGGTAGGATCTTTGACACGTAAATAGCAAAATTCATATTGATTTTGGCGAAAATCTACTCATGGGCAGAAGTTCCAAATCTACATAGGTAAACAAAAATGTATTGTTCGTTTGTTCAAAATCTTTAATCTCCGAAAGTTCTTCGCCGGTTGTTTTCAAATTTTGACAAAACGTTGTAATCCAATATGCGTGTGTTTTTCTGTACCTTTGAAAAACAGCGCCATCTGTCGGACGTTAAAGCAACACACGCTATAATAAATATTGTACGGCAACGGGAGTGTGAACAAAACAACACACGCAAACAAAACTGGGCCACAGCAACACGGCAACACGTGGCCGGGTATAGCTAGTCGAAAAATAAATAGTTAAATCCGAAAGATACGTTTCAATTAAAATTTAATTCTATTAACAAATCATTCAAGTATTTTGGTGCACTTGTTTTTAATAACCTTTCAATAATTAATTTAAGATAAGAAAGATATAAAATACTGAATTAATTATTATTTGAAAAAATTCATAGTATGACACATTTTTTGTATTTATTTTTCTATGTAGTACAAAAAAATTGACACCCAATGTAACAGTACACACAGCCACATTAAGTTACTATGATTAGAGAGTTTGCTTTGGAAAATATCTGGAAACACATTTTTTGTGTAGAAATAGTTTACAGTGCGAATAATATACAATATAATAGTTAAGCCAACGTGTTACACGAATTATATATAGTTTTCTTCATACCTCGGTCGAAAGTACGTAGGAAAATCTAAAATTTATGCTTTGTTGGGATTACATGCACTGATGCCGGATGTATGTACTTTCGACCGGTTATAACGAAAAATAGTTATAATGTGCATCGCTTTGTGAGACTGTCGCCAGCCAATGGTCGTGAACAGCTGTTTTTACGTATAACCTCAAAACTGCTGGGTTGGAATCTATCTGTGTTTTCATGTAATTAATTAGCGTACTCCAGTAAACAGCAGAACTCCACCGGAAAACATCACCATCCGACAGTGTTTTACAACATAACTCAATAATATAACGCAAATAACCCGCTGCTGCGCGTTTACAAATATGTAAAGAAATAAGCGTACTTTCAACCGAACTATGAAGAAAAATAGTATGTATATGTCGCCGGGATATTGTCAAATCTGTGATATTGTAATTTCACTAGTGAAATCACAATATCTCGATTGACAAAGAGTCGTGATATTATAATTTCACTAAGTGAAATTATAATATCACGGGTTTGACAATATCCCGGCGACATATACACCAAACGGGCAAAAAGTTTGAAAGCCTTGAATTGCGCGTCATGATGGGCAGTGTAAGAATCTCAAACTTTCTGTCCGTGTGGTGTAATATACTATTCTTTGTAGTATTTTTAATATTCCCAGTTTTTGTGTGAATTAAATCGATTTTTATTGCATACAGAATGAATAGTAAAAGTTTTAGATATTATTGCCGATATAATACAATTTCATATTGAAATTTGAAAAAAGAGGCGCGGTTCGATGACCTCTGTTAGATTTATACAGCGCTGTTATTTTTTGTCATGTTCGAATAAATTTTAAATTACATAATAATAATAATATTTATTTTGTTCACCAAGTAAACACGTCAATACAAAGTTGTTACAGACAATATAAAAAAGACATAGAATTAAAATTGTTTAAAATCATATAAAGCACTATTTAGTAAAGTTTCCTTAATTTCCTTTTTGTATTTATTTATTGGTAACTGTGTTATTTTTTGAGGTAGCTTATTATAAAATGAAATTGCCCAATAATTTGCTCCGTATTTATATTTGTTCGCTGAGAATCTACATTGCTGAATATCAATATTTGCTCTAGTTTGGTAGAGTGAGACAGAAGCTGCCGAATTGCGTCTTAAGAGTCAACATAGTTGCTTTTAATAGAGTTTTAATTTTGAATAAAAAAAATAAAATATATATAAGAGTTAAGAGTATTTAAAAGTTGTTTGAGTCTCTTTTCTGTTCTTTTGTATTGTCTGATGAATAAAAAAGAAACGTCGCTTTTGATTAATAGTTTTGGACAATTTATTTTTTAAGTAAACTTTCTTTTGACACAATAGGGTAAAATTGATTCATGAGATTGAAAATGTAACGAATGTGTCGCAATGTACGTATACCATTCACTATAAAAACCGGCCGTAGAACATTAAGCTAAGTTGGCGGCGGAGTAGAACACTTGCCTCGTAACCCTAAGGTTGTAGGTTTGATCCAGGCGGTCGGTATCACTATTTTTTTTTTTTTGACAATTTATTAGTTTTACTTTTGTAGTGTGTAGTGCATATAATATATAATATCCTAAAGATTATTAAGTTATTAGAATGAGCACTTTATTTTTTTACTAGCGGCTCAGTCTGACTGCCCGAATTTGTTGATAGCCTGTTAAAGAGCGATATCTATGCTGCATCGAATGTTCTTTTAGAATAGCCGTATTTGCATGGCGTTGTCATAGATTTATTAATAATTAATAGCCGTTACTCGCGACTTCGCACGAGGTTGAGACAAAACTCGGCAGCGACAACAGTATCCAGACAACTTTTTCTTTCCCTAAAAACGTTAATCAGACTAACACGAAATTTTTAAAAAAATTAGCCACATCGTTCTCGCGTGATTTGCTTACCAACGAACAGCATTTAATATTATTATGTACCTATATACTCGTATATAGATTTCATTAGTTAAATACAATTTTGATTAATATTTTTTTTCTTTTTTTTTACAGGTAAGAGAAATCATGCAGCATAAGATTCTTCGTAATTGTAAGTGTCTAGTTATTTTTAACCAATTTCAAACAAAGTCACTAATTTCCTCTGTCTGTTTCTCTGCTTACTTCCTTTAAACCACGCAACGCATTTTGAAAGAAATAGAGCAAATAGAAAGAGCGATAAACGAGAAAGGTTTGTGTATATAGTTTGTAAATATTTTGTATGGCTGAAATATGACGGTGTTTTGTCAAAAAAAAAACTGTTTTCGTACGCTTTCATGGCTAACGCTGGCCAAATCTTTCAAGATACATAAAAGCAATAGATGGTAAGATCAATATAATGTTTCCAGAGAGAGAGAGAGAGAGACGGAGAGAGACTATATATGTATTAATAAATCTCACAGTTTTGCATCCGGATGCAACCGGGACGGACCGCTAGTTAGAAATATATATGTGAAAAAACAGCAGGCACGAATAGCAATTTTCATAATTAGTTTCACAATAGAACTGTCAAAAATGTTAAAAATGTACTGAATATGAAGTAAAAACTAGCTGTTTTTATAGGTGGTAAGTGCAAAACATATATATAATCTCATACGTAAATATAATATTATAAATCATCGTAATATATATCATTACGCAATTATAGATATATACAATTTAATTACATTTACTGTGTACTAATAATAATACGTAGTATATGCCATATTTGTTATTTACGGTATAGTTTTTCATCACATGATTCAGTACATTTACTGTGCGTAAAAAAGTTTCACTTCGAAAATATTAAATAAATATGATATTTGTTTCAGGTCCAGTAATTATTATAAATTTATAAATATTATTTTTTAAGAGGATAAATAATATGTTTAACAGCATTTTTTTATTAACTGATCCATTATCCTCTTAAAAAAATAATATTAAATAATATACGATTGTTTTATTGAATGAGGGTTCGCAACAATTTTGCTAATTCAGTAATTCCTAAGGGGACCATAGGCGAAAAAATTAGGAAACGTTGCCCTAAATTATTTCAGAATGGCGTTAAACAAATCCGTTAAATTAATAACCACAGATTCAATCTAACACAAATATTACCAGGATTCATTTGTGTAAAGTTTGCATGGTTCAATAAAATACAAAAGCCCCAGTTAATTACGTATAACAAGTGTAGAAGTCTAATCAGGATTAGTGCCTTGTAAATAATAACACAACGCTAACAAATCTTTGTAGGTATTCCGGCGTCTCTGATATCCATTTATTATCATTATAGCATTCAGTTTATTTGCATTGCAATCAATAATATGCAAACATATTTTATATCTCATCAGAACAGTAAAATACGAAGACGACGAACAGAAGTTTCTCCATAAATATATTTCTTTGACATGGGGATATTTCGAATGAATATAATCGTACTATTGGGTTCCGTTATATGGGCGAAACTTTAAAAACATGGCGATGAAGGGGTATATTTTCCCATAGTCCCTATAGTATACAGTGCAATTGTGAATTTTTTAAAATGCAATAAAATGAATTAAATTATCAGCACAATACGTGATTGGGCTGATACAAATTATCGAAAAAGGAATTTTCTTGAAGGGGAACATGTATGTAATGCCGGTGATATAATAAAATTAGGAAAAAATTCATGTGAAACAGAACCTTCAAGTAAGGTGAATTTTAATGCTTTCTGTTTACAAACTTTCGATTTAAAGAGTAATCCACATGAAATAAAAGTAGTAAATAGAGATATTATATCAATGCAGTGTTGATGAACGTTGCAAACATATTATTGAAACATTACTTTATTTCAAATCTTTTATTAACGTATTTACATAAGAAACTTAATTTGACATTCAATTAGGTCAAAATAATTAAATAATTGTTTCTGTCGCAGTTTGTTCACTCGATAGTAGATTTTCGTGTACCAGTGCGGTATAAATATTAAACAAATCCTGTACTACGCTGTTCTAGGCTAATTGTATGCAAGATTAAACACCTGTCAGTTTTCGACCTCGCGTCCCTTGAATATGCAATTTTGGTTTTTTTAAACCTGCTAAAATTTATTATAGCGTTAAATTGTGTATGATTAACTTTAATTTAGATACTAACGATCTTAGTTGTCGATCGTCTATAAATTTCATTATGTGACTTGTGAATTGTGAATTGTGATCATGGTGTGTGTTAAAGTGTCGTTTTAAGTTTTCGACGCTAACATAAACTGTCAAACGTGGATAATCTACAACTTTTCTCTCTCTCTGAGTTGGAAATAGCCGCTGTAATGAAAGGCTAGGTAAGCACAGCTTGCATAATCTTTTGTCGTTTTATTCATGGTTCTTGCTGAAATATTATTTTCGATTGTGCAGAAACTTTAGTTCGATATTTGATACGTTTGTCCCAAAACCGTGGTTGTGAAAATTAAACCAGTGACTTGACTCTATTGGTCGGTCGTGATGCTATAAACTTTCCGCATCTATTGGGATCCGCGATATGGACTACTCTATCGGGCAGTTAATATGCGTTAAACATGACTATGAATCGTACCGTGAGTCACATAATATTGTGCTGATACTTATCATTTTATTGCATTAAGAGTATTCGTCCCTACAAATACCCCCTGCGCCCTTCATCTCAAATCTTTTCCCCTCGCCTAAAAACGGTTCGCGCTCTCCCGACGCTATTTTTAAAGCTAGAGGGTTCTGGTAAACGCCAAATGAAAGACAAAGAATCAGACTACAGATCCTTCAGGCGAATTTTTTGAAAAAGAATTCCTGAAAAAACTTACAACCTTTTGAAAAAAATAATAAGTTACGTAATATTTCACACGTAGGCGAAACTGTTTTTCAAAAAAATCGCCTGAAGGATCTCTAGTGTGAAGCGTTTTTAGGTGAGGGGAAAAGATTTGAGATGAAGGGTGCAGGGGGTGTTTGCAGGGACGAATACTCTTAAAAAAAATACAATTGCATTGTATACTTTCGGAACTATCGGAAATTATACCGCATAGTCGCCATGTTTTTAAAGCTCAGCTTATTTAACGGATCCCAATAATCTACCACTGATTTATTTCATTTTTAACACTCTTTTATTAACTTGACCTGTATGTATACCTATATTAGTGTATCTATGTAGCTATCTAATGAAATTTTTCAATTTAATTTACACCCACTTTCAGACCTCTGAATAATTTGAAATTTTACACACGTATCTAGAAGTTATGATAATACAATAATTTATACAAATATTTATAAATATATAATACTAGTGGCCCGGTTCGGCTTCTCCCGAATTTTTTTTAACTTACGTTGCAAAATTGATCTCCACGAAAAGCTCTTATATCTTAACGCGAGAATATATAGCCTATGTCCATCTTAAAGGTTCATTCTAAATAGTGGTGAAATATTTTTTTCCGGAGATTACCCTCCGCATATAAACAAACTAGCAAAATTCACGCATTCTCTTTTGTAATATTAGTATAGATAATAATTTTTATTCATTCGTGATCAGCACCTTGTATAAAATCGTCATACGTAAGAGATTGCAATGCAGATTGCAATGCAGTATTGACAAAAAAATATTTTCATGACGTGATAACGTATTCCGTAATACATAACCTAAATTTATATAATAATTATAATAATTCGAATCTATGATATTGCATCTTTCGCTTCAAATTTAGGTAAATTTTATTAAGTAGAATAATAAAACACTAAAAAGTATACTATTATTATATAAAAAACAACTATGGCATATCTCTCTTTTGCGCATGCGCCGATTTTCCCCAAAAAATTTACAAAAATTTCTAGTAAAAATAGATAGAGTAAAAACCGTTTTAAAAACTATATTATTATTATATAAAACATCATTATAAGAGATATATTCTTTTACGCATGCGCCGATGTTCCCCAAAAACAATAGGCCACTTCATATTTGCATATCAAACATCCTCCCAAAATTTGGTTTCAATCCGCTTATCCTTGGTGTCGGAATGATAAGAAATGTCAAAAGTGACGTTTGCAACTGTCAAAGTATTATGTTCTAATAATAATTAGTTATTCCAATACTTAACTTAGAAGGCGTTGCATTTCACAAAATACTAATGTCAAAAAATTGAATTAAACATTAGAAATGCAGCCGTTTTCATGTTAAGACAAGACATACGTTCTCTTCTAATTTCCATGTACGGCAAACAAAGACGACCGACCGCGTCGCGCCATGCATTAGACAACATTGCATTTATACAGCTATTTTTCTATATAAATTTGTATAAAAAAACTGTTTAGGCAAATTCTGTTATACGAAATCTATGTAAAATGTTCTCCTCTTTCGTTTAAGACTGGTTTCAAACCGATCTGATTTAAATTGAGCGAGAAATTAGCAAAAAGCACGCACAGGGTCAGGCGGAACGTTACGCGTTACGAGCGTTACACTTTTTCGTGCATGCAACCGGTGTTTTATCAATTTATAAGATTGGTGATTCATCAATTTATAAGACGTTATCACGTCAAAAACCGTACTTCGGTGGATTAGACGTTTTAAGATCCGTACATACTAAGAAAACGAAACCAAATTTTGAGGTTATTCCTCACGGGCTTTTTTCTTATTTTGTCTCTACTCACCTAAATAATTATTGTTTACAGATGAACAAAAATAGAACATTTCGAAAACGCTTTGATTTTGGTATGCTTCTGAAATATAATTATGTTTAATGATCTTACGACATTACGTCATTCATTTGTCTCGGGAAAGTTTAGAAAAGGCAGTTTATTGATAAACTAAATTCCGCGCTTACAGCGAGAAAGTCTGTAGAGCGGACCCGGGCCCGAACCCTTTATTACTATGTTTTTTACACACTGACCATCAGCTGTTTGTTGTGACGAGAATTAAGTTTAAAATGAACTGTGAAATTTTCGACCTTCGCCTTTTTTCCCTGTGCCCTTCATATGCTAATGTGTACACGCCTGGAGATGACATCTAATTAAGTAATGATACCAAAGACCACAGAGCCATCTGTGGAGGCCGGAGCGTAAACAACAGTAGGTACGCCACCTGTGCTGTTGTAATAGAGTGCCTGGAACCTGGAACGCCGGTTGCAGTAAAATGTGCGTTTTATTCCGGTACATAACGAAGCTGAAATTCGTGAATTGCAATCAAAACACTGTTTATTTAAATAAGCAAACTGACTTGAGTCCAGCGTTGCCAGTTTTTTTTTTTTTTTTTGCAAGTCGGGATTATGGAACTCTTTGAGTGAAAACAGCGGGATTCTTTCGTCGAAAGCGGGACATAGTAAAAAAACGTATATAATCAGAAGTTTTCAAATATTTATTTTTTTATTTGAATTAAAATTACGTTTACCTGACAATAGAGAGCAAAAATAGCCATAGGTAGAATTTGTATTTTAATAAAAATATAAAATTTTAAATCAGATTCACCTTATCGTTAAATAGTTGAGTCTTATTCGTCTTCAGAATAAAAAAAAAAAAAACAGAAATCAAAATCAAAAAAGTTTTATTCATTAGAAAAATATGGCGTTTCAAACAATAGTCTGTGGAGTGAGTGTTACAAATTGCAACTTACAATAAGAGAGTAATTATTTATAAGAATTACTTATTCATGATATTTCTGTGAAGATTTAACTTTTTTTAAACGCACGGTCGAGTTATCCCCGAAAAGCGGGACTGAGCCTGTCCCGCGCGGGACATTTAATTTTGATTTAAAAATCGGGACATCCCGCCAAAATCGGGACGTCTGGCAACGCTGCTTGAGACCTATAGACGTGAATATAATGGTTACGTGTGATGGTTTTTACTTTGGCGTGTAAGAATGCACTTTTTACCAACAAATTTTCAAACCTTTTTTTGAAGACTATATAAACTGTTAAAAATTTATTTTCATTTTTTTATGAAAATCTAAGTTTACCCTTTTATCAGCTCTCAAGATTATAATGTGTGCTTGGGAGCTGTGGAAACAACACATTTAAAACACTTTTGATCAGTTCCTGGAATTTCGAATCTAAATTACACTTCTTGAGCCCTTTTTAAGTTTTTGAGTATGAGAAAATTTCACATGCTAAAAGAAATATATATGTCACCGTAAAATTGTAAATACCGTTAGGTTGTAATCTGTCTCGCGAGATTGTGAACTGTCGAAAGATTGTGAACCTCAACGTAATAATAATACATTAAATTGTAAGCAGTACGTTGAGGTTCACAATCTTTCGATAGTTCACAATCTCGCGAGACAGATTACAACCTAACGATATTTACAATTTTACGGTGACATATACATTTTGTTTATCCTTTAACTTTTTATATAGGAACAATTTTGTGTGTAATCTTCACAAATACGAAATTATTGGAACCCGAGATTCTTGTTTGTCAGCAAAGAACATGCGACAAACAAAACATGAAAGCAGGTGTTAATTAGATTATAGCCCTTATACGACGCTATGGGCGTCGCTTATATTATAGCGTCACTTTGCATTTTCGACAGTACTAGGCCATTGGGTGTTTAAAATCACCTCTACCATCGTTATACGATTTTATAGATATTGTAACGAAACTGGTAAACTGTTCTTTGTTGGTGGTAAATTTTATTTACAACGTTAATGGTAAAAAAAAGGAAAACAATATTTTTTTAAGTTTTATTAATATCACATAAGAATACTCACGTAAAATACTCAAGCAAAATATTAATTCCGAAACTAATTTTACAATTTTTTTTAAAGCAGTACAGTGCAACCTCTTTATAACGTCCTTCGTTAAAACGAAAAACTCCCTATAACGTAGAAATTTTTACAATTTGTTTAGTTTACCTCAAAACCCATACATTAATACTCTCTTTATAGCGCAACATCCATTCTCTATTACGAAGAAATATGTTCATATTTAGGCGTCAGCAAATATTTACAGACGTAAAGAGAACGATTCTGAACCATCATCAACTATTCAACAAGCACTTGATGCCGCCAAACTTATCGAAAAATTCCTATTGTTTAATTAAGATGATTCCACCACATCCCAAGCCATGCATAACTTAATAAAATACAAAACAAATAGGTATTGGCATAGCAAAAAACGTCAGGCAAAGTTAACAGACTATATTATGTGTTTGTAATAAATTAATTAGGTGAAATTTGGTTATTTTTCTTTCTTGCCTCCATATAACGAAAATTCTTTATAACGAAAAAAAAAATGCTCGGTCCCTTGAGATTCGTTATAAAGAGGTTACACTGTACCTATTTCTAAATTTTATTTTTTAGTTAGGTATTTGTAATATTTTTAGTTTTCGTTTTATTATTATGGTCCTGAGGGGGGAATTACCCCCTCCCTCCATTCACTGCATAAATATTCTGTTGTGTAGCAAAGCAAATTACTAATATCGAAATATATACCTAAACATGTGAAATAACTGAATATACTTTTTTGGCTTTTTTTTGTTTGAAAAAGACTATACGATTCTTCTGTTCTGATAACACATAAAAAACATAAATAAGAGGAAAATGTTCCACGTTTTAAAGTAATCATTTGATAAAGGCCAAATCGAACCGTTCGAAAATTCAATTACGTCATCAATTTTTTAGGCTAGTATTTTAAAACAATACTTCAGCTCGAGGTTGAACGGTTAGTCAGATAAGGTAGAAACAACGATACACTTTTAAGAGGTTGAAAAAAAGAATCTCGTAAATCAGGTACAACGAAGGGCTTGTGGGTCCACCGCTTCCTTCTTATCAGTCCACCGAGAGTGCGTAGCGGTCGTTTAAACCAGTGGCGTCCTACATATATTGAAAAGTCATTTATGCCCATATTCACCGAACACTATTTAAGATAGAAGCTACTAATCTTGAAACAAATTTATTTGTTAGAATAAAAGTTACTTTCAATTCACCAATCTATGTTTTTTTTATTATTTATAAGTAGTAGAATATTTTGGGTGTAAAATAAAAATAAATGTCAGAAAAACAAAGCAAATCAAAACGTGAGGATAGTATTTTTTTATAGAAATATTTGATTAACGTGTGATTAGAACCCTTCAATAAATAAAATTATCGACCAATTTTTCAGACAATATATTAACAAAAAATATAATGAATACATTAACGTTTCAATCCGGATTTTATAGATATCAGTAGTCGGGAACTCAAATACCGAATTATTACCATTCCAACCCACATGTGAGTAATGGTACTAGGTTAGAGCGAAAATAACTTTTCAAAAATTTTACAATATCTTTTCGTTTTGAGATGAATCCAAAATACATATTTTTGGAAAAAACTCTGTGCGTCTGTTAGTCGATTAGTCAGTTAGTCTGTGAAGACGATACAGGTCGAACGGATGAGAGGATTGAAACCTAATTTTGGGAGGATGTTTGGTATGCAAATGTGAAGAGCCCTCTTGTCTTTGAGGAAAATCGACACACGCGCAAAAGATATATATGCTATAACGTTATTTAATAATGGTACCTATACTTTTCATAATGGTTTATTATTCTATTCATTTTTTTTAAGAAAGTTTTGTTAAAATTTGTTTTCTAAACTTTATAGTTTCAGAAAAATTTTAAAAATAAAAAAAAATCAGCTGTTCTTTTGTTTTGTAGATCTGTCAGAAATAAACTGGTTAAGCATGCTTTGATTAATTTTTACATGACGTGGAACGTATTATGTAGGTATATTAGTGATGTGCCGGATATCCGTATCCGCGGATATCCGAGGGAGAAAAAAGATCTGTATCCGTATCTGTATCCATTACTTTTTGACGGATCTTTTATGTTATTAAACATTATATATGTGAAATTCTAAATGTAGGTAGCAATGAAATACTATTAAATTTCATTTAAATTAATTTGTGTTTCAGAATATCACATATTGATATTTGGCACATTTATATTGTAAAAATTAAATATTTAAACATTTATTGAAGTGAGTTACCAATAGTATCTGAGTAAAACAATTGAGGTCCGTATCCGTATTCGCGGATCTGGACACTAATGGTCCGTATTCATATTCGTATCCGCGGATATACATTTTTAACGATTCGGAACATCACTAGTAGGTATCCATGGCAACGAATAGCAAATATCATATTGAATACTATAGCCATTAACCGCGTCACATTACGCGATATCAGAAATTTTATACTCTATTATACTATATCAAATGTCAATATTTTTGAATGGTCCCGTCGCCCAATTGGCTGAAATTTTTCTTCAGCTTCAGATTTCCGAATACTGACAAAATAAAGAATACTGCTTCACATTTTGATTTACTTCTATTCGGGTTTTAGTTAATTTAACATTTTTCTTTTCTTTTTATGCCTACCATTTTTGAACGGAATTAATATTTCATCATATATTTTCCTGTAAATGAATCTCTTTGCGCGCCGCTGATTTGGACTGACATATAGATGGTCTTTTGTTACCGCGACGATGACTCGACCCACGACGACGGGTTTAATGGCGCACTCTGCCTGAATTATGGCTCGCATGTTATGACCTATACTCATTTCGTTTATATTTCGCATTCAATGCCCAAAACTGAGACCGACACAATCTTCCCTTTGTTTGAACTGACCAACATAATATGTACATTGTTCGCGAAAAATATTGTCTCACCAAAAATGTACATTTCTTAACGTGTATGTTATTTCATTCATTGTAAGGATTGAAAAATTTTGATCGAAATTTGTAAATACAATTGGGACTGTAACTAGGCAGAAATCAGGCGTCCAGAAATACCCTAAAAAGATCGAAAAATTCGCAACATATTAAAAAAATTCCATGAATTCAAAATACTGAATTTGAGGCCGAAAAAAAATTATTTTCTTACTTTATTGATCAATGTTTCGGCATATCTCGTTCAAGTCATATTATACAGAACATAAGAAAGAATTCAATTTTAACTTGAATTTTAGTTAAAAATGACTTGGAAATATTTTTCTATTAAAAAAAAATATAATAAATTGTATTTTGACAAAATTGTTATAAATTTAAAATAGGTGCATTTTAATGATTTTGACAAAAATTGTTTAAACAATGGATACATATATGCATTTAAGGTATTTGCTAATTCAAGATCCTGAAGAGGACACAATTAGATGCCGAAACGTTGATCAATAAAGTAAGCAAATAAAAATTGTGTTTTTTTTTTTGGCCTCAAATCCTGTATTTTGAATTCATTGAAGATACCGAGGTGACACTATAATAACTTCAAAACTATTAACATCTGATATACTTAGTATAATAAAGCAATCGCGTACGATGAGGCGGGCAACGGCTATAATATTAAATATTATGATATTTGCTATTCGTTGGCATAGCTACCTACATATAATATGTTCCACGTCATGTAAAAGTAATCAAAGCATGCTTAACTAATTTCTTTCAGACAAAACAAAAGAACAATTAATTTTTTGTTTTCAAAATTTTTCCGAAACTTTAAAGTTTAGAAAACATTTTTTTAACGAAACTGAAAAAAATAAATAGAATGATACGCCGTTATGAAAAGTATACCATTATTATATAAAAAAAACACCGTTATATCATATATCTCTTCTGTGCATGCGCCGATTTTTCCCAAAAACAATATGGCTCTTCATATTTACATAGCAAACATCCTCCCAAAATTTGGTTTCAATCTGGTCATCCGTTTGGCCTGAATTGTGCTCACAGACAAACAGACGCACGGAGTTTTTCCAAAAATATGTTTTTTGATTCGGGGACATCAACACGAAAAGATATTCTAAAATTTTGAAAAGTGATTTCTGACCTAAACTAGTAGGTACCTACCATTCCCCACTTGTGTTGGAATGGGAAAAAACTTTACGTCTTTCAACAACTTTTTGGGAACTTGTCCGAAAATATCGCTATTTATCAAGGAACTTCGATGTTTCCATATTTTAATTTATAAAAAAGAACAATTAAAATATAATAATATAAATGACGGGAACAATGAGACCTTCAGCCTGTACAATATGTTCAATTTTTGCGTGATTTTTACTTTATGAAAATTACTATTAAATTGGTTAGATCGCATGTTTTTATTTGATTTTATGCACTAGTGTCAAAATGGATCATTTTACAACCACTATACATGCATGAAAAACAGAGGAGTGTTTTAAAAATGTTAAGAAACATTTACAAATTATTATATTTATTTTCACATGACGGAAGATTTTTTTTAGGGTCATTTACTTTCAGATACGATAAAATCGCGATCATTTAAGGGTTAACGTAATATATTCTATATAGGCCGTGTTTTAATTATTGATTCTGATCGCAATGTGCTGTGGCTGTAAAACCAATGCTTTATATTTTATGCCAATCCTTTGTTAAGGTTGATTCATGCTTAAGACAACGACAGCACCGAACGTTAATTATTTATTGTTAAATTGTATTGTCAAAATATAATTACAATAATGATTTTTGTGTTTAAGAACAAAAACGTAAAAAGATAGGAGTAATCGACTTAAATTAGAAAATGTTGTCATGTGTTTTACATGAATGTTTTTCGTAAATCTCGGAACTCTTGCCATGCAATAAAAATGTATTGTTTCTTGACGTACGAAAATTCAATTTTATTTAATTCTTATATAAGCATACCGAATTTGATCGTTCTATTCATTTGTCGGTCAAAAGGTATATAATAGTAAATATGCAGTTTGTTTTTTAATTTTTATTAAAAGAATAAAACGCTACTAGCTTACTAACAATAAAAAGGCGATGGTTTGGTTTTTTAAACGTTTAGATGAATAGAATTTTTAAAAATTTAAATTTTTTAATATTTTTGGAGACATATTTGACGTACATTGTACTGCCTATTTTTTTTCATGTGCTACTATTTATGAGCACATAAATCCACTTTCCTAGGAGTGGCTTGGGGAGAGTGCAATTGGTAAAAAATTTCTGTCGCTGGTATTTCCCGGTCATTTGGCTCTAACAGAACCTAAAAACGAAGCGGCAGACATTTTTTTAATTAATCATTTTTTTTACCATCTTTGACATTTTTTATCTCCCTTGTCTTAAAATGGGTCCAGATTCCGCCTATATAGTATCATATATGAACAAATGCTGCAAATTACTTAAATAACTTATGTACCAGGCGGCAGAAAGTTGGGACGACTTTTTTTTGCGTGTCAGCGCCCTAACTATATATAGGTATACCTATAGTTTAATAACTTTTTGTTCGAGTGGAGGATGTAAAAAGTGATTCCGATTTTATAAAGAATAAAACTTTCTGAAATGTGGACTTCAATCACTTGCCTAGGAATACCCAGGGCCCGATTTGGGGGGGGGGGGCAAACCGGGCAATTTCCCGGGGCGGCAAAATTGAGAGCAGCGCGGTGTCGGCGGCGAAAATTTGAAAGATGGTTAAACAAAAAAAAATTACACCATCTATGGAACAACACATGGGTAAAAGGCGGCAAGTATTATTTTGCCTGGAGCGGCGAAATAGCTGGATCGGGTCCTGGGAATATCTGCTGGGAAACAACACTGCCGGTATTCATAGATAGCTCTTAATTTTTATGAATTTGTTGGTCTTAGGTAATAATCAAACTTAACGGCAACTTAGTTTTTTTTTTATTTACCGATCACAATAAATTCATATAAATTAAAAACTCTAACTCTACGGGACTAGTATCTACATCAAAATCAATACCGGAAATGGTGTTTCCCCGCTGTCGGATCAAGTTATCACAGGGCTGCCTAATAGTCCGAGAGCTACCAACGTTTTCGGGAAAGAATTTTAAGACGGCTGATCTTTTGATATTCCTTTTCTTATTCAAGTTTGGTGGGGATGCGGCACGTCTGGCTGCTGGGAGCGGTTGCGTTTACCTGTGCGCATCCCATTTGTACAGGTTCAAATTACAGGTAATTTATAAGTCATTTTCTACTTATTACGATGGCGTTGTCCTAGTAACGGAATGTTTTTTATTATGTTATTAGTTGTGTTTGCCAAAGTGGAAAGCCAAACGTCGTGATAAGTAACTAAGTAACGAAAAAGAAAAATATGTTTATGTGAAGACAAAAGTGGACAAATAATTAATTATATTTAGTTAACCTTTCAGGAAAATTAACATAAAGTACCAGACAGCTTTGTCGTTGCTAACTCCGTGCCAGATACAATTTTAGTAATTAAATTCAGTTGTTTAATACGGAGCAAGACCAATTTAAAATTCAAAATCATTTACTGTCTCCAAGACTTAAATTAGTCTTGTTCCTTATTAAGCAACTTGATTTCTATCTGGCAAATTAATTTTAGGTTCTTTGATACCGTAACTATATCATGCTAAAATTGCAGCTATATTAAAATGCTTTTTTTCCCAATCATCTCCACTACTTTGGTAAACACAACTAATAACATAATAACTAACATTCAGTTACCAGGGCGACGCCATCTTAAAAACTAGCAAATGACATATAAATTACCTATAATTTGTACCTGTACAAATGGGATGCGCACAGGTAAACGCAACCGCTCCCAGCAGCCAGACGTGCCGCATCACCACCAAACTTCAATAAGAAAAGGAATATCAAAAGATCAGCCGTCTTAAAATTCTTTTTTTCGCGATGTTGCTAGCTCTTATACTATAAGTGAGTGATTAAAACCACTATAATTATGTATTATCTTTTCTGAAGGTTTTATCCTCTATAAAATCGCCACCATTTTTTTACGGTCGCTGCTCCCACTACTTGAAAATTTATGTAATGATAAAATGTATTATGAGAATGGCACTTCGAGAGGGATCATCGTCCGTAAGTCAGTTACATGTCCCCTACAAACCAGTAGTCGCTCACTTTCGAGGAGTCTACTGTAAACGAGATATTGATATTGAGGTAACGCTATCGAATGCTACCTTTCTAAACCTGAATCCACCTTTCTGTAGGCAAATCACCCACCGCTATGGTGGCAAGAAATCAAAATGTAGGCGTGGCTTGTGTTATGTGCATTGCGTTTTCTCTTTACTTTTTCCTATTTTACGATATGTCGTAAATTACC
This sequence comes from Xanthostigma xanthostigma, assembly GCA_963575645.1. Classification (NCBI taxonomy): domain Eukaryota; kingdom Metazoa; phylum Arthropoda; class Insecta; order Raphidioptera; family Raphidiidae; genus Xanthostigma; species Xanthostigma xanthostigma. The sequence continues at coordinate 25,561,359 of OY754468.1, forward strand.
GACTGACAGTCTTATACTTTCGTTTTTTTTCTGATCGAGAAACGAAAAAAAAATGTTTTTATGGAGCGAATTTTACAGTTTTTCCTCTCTTTTTGTGCAGTTCGATGGATTGGTTTTTAAGTTTATAAGTTTATTGTTGAATTTATGTTTTTATACTCAATTTGCTAATAAAAAAATGATAGTTTCAGAGTCTGTTTAAATAAAAGTAAACGAATAATTTTACTTTATTGTTATTTTATTTTAATCTTTTTTTTTGTAAATAAAATTATCGACCAATTTTTCAGATAAATATACCTATTAACAAAAAATATATAAATTCAATACATTAACGTTTCAGTCCGGATTTGGACTTTCTTCAGAACTGATCTAATTATTAATTATTTTGTATATTTTTATATATTTTTTAGATCAGTTCTGAAGGTCCAGATCAGGAACGAAATGTTAATGTATTGAATTTACATATTTTTTGTTAATATATTTGTCTGAAAAATTAGTTGATAATTTTATTTATTGAAGAGTTCTAATCAGACGTTAATCAAAGATTTGCTTAGTTTTTGTACTTTTAACCGAAAAAGTCAATTTAAAATTTTTATTGTTTATTTTATCCGCTAGTAATATAAAAAAAAATACAAACCAAGGCGATCCGACCAAAATTGCGATCTGTAGAGCTCTGACGTACGTACATACGTACAGATCAACCGACAACTGTTGCCGGTGTTTTTCAATTACATTTATAGTAATAATTCTGAATCGACCTAAAAATGGTTCTGTTTTATAGATCAGAATCTCCTCTTTTCAAAAAGCTTCAATTTGAATGGATTTCGTGTGAAATTAACTTAGATATAACTTCTTGTATGAACGAAAGTCAGGTCTGACGCACAAAGCGATAATAGAGCACATACCGCTAGTTTAGCGGTATGTGCAATATAAAATACAATATGTGAATCAATAAGTCACCGAACGAAATGCAAAAAGATCAGCGTATGGTATAAACTATAAATATAGGTAAACAAACAATCTTTAGTAAAATCTAAACTAATTTCAATTAAGTGTAGTTTTTGCTGAAGATGAGAGTTTAGCTCTCGAAAAGTGCATTGTACATCCGACAATAAAATTGTTGTTTATAGTTTCCAACCTCGTTGCTCTTAGCATATTTTACTTGTGGGGTATAAACAGTGAAGGGAAGGGAAATTATAAAAGTACTAGCTGTACCCGGCCACGCGTTGCAGTGGCACAGCCTGGTTTCGTGTGTTGCTGTAACGTACAACAGATGCCGCTCCTGTTGCCTTGAAATATTTAGTATTGCGTGTGTTGCTTTAACAAATGGCGCTCCCGTTGCGGTAAAATATGTAGTAAAGCGTGTGTTGCTTTAACGTTCAATGTTTTCACCTGCCAGATAATACGTATACGATAATACGTATATAAAAACACGTTGTGTCAAAATTTCAAAGCAATCGGTGAAGAACTTTCGGTGATTTAAGATTTTTAACAAACTAACATTATTTCTATAGATTGCTTTTTATATGTATTTAAAGATCAAAATTGATAATCTACTTGCATTCCAAGAATTTTTATTGTAGATATTATTTTTCTGGGAGAAAATATCTAAAGTATATTTAATATTTTTTGATGTGTATTTTTGTATGACACGTTTGTGGCACCTAAATATCATTGAAATTTTGTTACACCGAATGAAGTTGAAAATAGTATCTAAAGATTTAAAAAATACCAAAAATTTAATATGAGCGGAAAACTGTAATTTGCAAATATATTGACAAGTAGAGAAATGCATTTCGATATTTCAAATAAACTCTGACTTTTTCTCATCCTGGCAATAGTCCAGCGTCAACAATGCCATGACTCCTCTATTATATAGGTGACCGGTAATTGCCCGTATTCCGTTCGGAAGAAGTAACTATGATTAATTTGGATGATTTAACCTCTATCACTTGTGGGTAATTTTTTTTTGATAATGACGCTCCTGTGAAGAATTTAAATTTTATATTTTTTTAATTTATTGTAAGTTTTAACACAACATAAAAATCAATTTTGTGGTTTTTAGCTTTAGGGAGGATACCAATTACTAAACTATTAGATCATGGAAAAATTCAGCCCAAAAAGTGAAAATATATTTTTTTATTTTCAACTCCCAAAATTCAGATTTTTGTAAGAAGAGAACCGAAGTAGATTTTCTCGAAAATGACGCCTTTCCGACCGCCGAGAGGAATACAAGCAATTACCGGTCACTCTGTTTTTTAATTTGAGAACCGGTAAAATTTAAATTATTATAAAAAAATAATAAATTGAAAATATAAATGGTGGTAGACCGAATGCGATTTCGTCTCGAGGTGTAAGCATCTTAAACAAGCATGCCTATTCTACGACAGTCGGATATTTTTGAAAAATCACTTTTTTGACTCAATTTATTTTTGAAAATGTTATTTACCATAAACTCTAAATTGAAGTTTTACACGATCTTAAAATTTCCCCTAGAGACTAGATACTCCGATTATAGACGCGTAATTTATAAGTATTATTTTTGTTGTTTTAATAATATTTAGATATTAGTTAGGATACCTGCCTGCTAATTAATCAGTAGTGGTTATGACTTTTTATTTACTGATAATTTATAAGTGTAACTCAACTATATATATAGTATAGTATATATAGTATACCTATATATGTCTATGACGCGTGTACCTGGTGTTTGACACGTGTGTGGTGACGCGTTCCGACGCCGTTTAAATTTGACGTAGCACAAAAGACAGGCGCCCGTCATAACTGTACACAACACAACAATTTAGTTGATCCATCGACTGAATTCGATTGCATAAACGTTTTGTCTTACAATAATTCATGTACGTAGCTTGTAAGCGTCCATAAACTACGTTGTTCGGTCAAGGGGAGGGGGATCAGTTCGAAAGCTACGCTGAGCGACGTAAGAGGGGGGGAGGGGGTATGAGTGAAGCCACGTAATTTTCTTCATGTATTTTATTTGGCACAATGAAAATAATTTGTAGAATAAGTTGAATATTTATTTATTAATTTGTATCTAATATATAAAAGTAACCTGCAATGTTTGAAAATAAATAAGGGTAATAAAAACTACGTTCCGTCTGGTGGGGAGGACGTAGGAAAGTCAACTTTAGGCTACATGAAGGGAAGGAGGGGCTCCAGAAGGGTTAAAATAAGATCACGTAGTTGATGTATAATCCCGTTAGGGATTTAAATTACGCGTTCTATAAAACATTTGTTATCGCATTAAGAGTATTCGTCCCTACAAATACCCCCTGCACCCTTCATCTCAAATCTTTTCCCCTCGCCTAAAAACGGTTCGCGCTCTCCCGACGCTATTTTTAAAGCTAGAGGGTTATGGTAAACGCCAAATGAAAGACAAAGAATCAGACTACAGATCCTACAGGCGAATTTTTTGAAAAAAAATTCCTGAAAAAACTTACAACCTTTTGAAAAAAATAATAAGTTCGTAATATTTTACACGTAGGCGAAACTGTTTTTCAAAAAAATCGCCTGAAGGATCTGTAGTCTAATTTTTTGTCTTTCATTTGGCGTTTACCAGAACCCTCTAGCTTTAAAAATAGCGTCGGGAGAGCGCGAACCGTTTTTAGGCGAGGGGAAAAGATTTGTGATGAAGGGTGCAGGGGGTGTTTGCAGGGACGAATACTCTTAAATAAATTGGGCCGCTCTTCACAAACTCATTCTATCCATTGAAAATTATTCGGATTTATCTACTTATCACTTTTTTTTAAATTACTTTATACAGTGCGTTAACCGAAAGTGCGGTAACAATGAATAAATTCGTGTATCCTGCTAGATACAATAAAAAGTTTAAATGGTTTTTTGTTCAACTGGAGATTTACTATCCGAATCTGCTGAGGTGTATTTTTTTTGTACTTTAAACTCAACCGGGAGTGTACATGCATATTTTTTACATTTTCGAAGTCTCCATTTTTTTTCTCTAGAAATTCATATAAAGTTTTCATAAGGTTACATAAGAAAATATTCGAGACAAACGTTATCAATGTATTAATTAAATACACAGTAATAATTATTTTTCATAGCACTTCACACGTGTGTATAAAATATGAAAAAATATAAGTGTTTTGTTTTCCACTCATGCACAGTAAATGGAACAACTAGATTAGATTGTTTCGCACAACATATTATGCAACACTTTCATGTAATATTCCACCCTACTGAAGGACGTGACGTTGAAAGATAGGTCCGTAGTGCTATATGTATACCTACTGTACGTATTATACAATACATAGGACGACACTAACGTGCATATATTTACATTATCACTATTTCTAATTACAGCTATTTTGTGTAGATTCCAGGACCTACTTTTGCAAATGTTTGTCAACAGATTGAAAATAACAAGAACGTTTGGCCAATTTAATTTCCAAATAATACATGGTGTGATTTCAATTTCGTGCCATATTCGATTAATAATTACGGTACGATTTTTTAACTTCGCGCTTAGGATAATTTTTTTTAACCACTGTAAAGGTCTCATTTTATGCAGGCATTGTTTTTCTAATTTAATCAGATTTAAAGTGACTATAATTTTTATTTATTGTGTAAATTATATAGAATACGGTCCTGCACACATATAAACAGTGACATTCTGCTAACGAGATGTATCATAGTAATTAATGTTATTACATGCTGTGATGAATCTCTCCACTAGACAGCGTCTCTCCATGGATACTTTAAGTATTCACGTCACCATGGATGCCTACAGACTATCTTCTCTTTCTCTCACGTTTTCAGTTCACTTATCTCATTCTTCCCTCTCTTTCTGTTATGTACAATGTCACATCCGCTTTGTGCTGCTTTTTAAAACGTTTGTTTTGCGGATTATCGTTTTCATACAAAACTTCTTGACAGATAAGAATGACAAATTTCGTAGAGCTGTCATCAATAAACATGAAAACAAAATATATATCTACAACATTTTTGGGTATGTTGCTGAAACAAATTGCCCTCTGGAAGAATTCTATGACTTGAGAATAGCGGAGCGTAAGGGCTAGTGAAACTCGCCGTCTGGCACTAACTGGCGGTTATATTGTAATATATTTGCAGTTTAATCAATTATCTGTGTAATACGAAGAAAAAAAAGATAAGTTATATTTATTACACCCTGTTGATATTAATTGTAAAGTAAATTTCTTTAATATTTTAATTGAAATATTATTTTATGTGTGACTTTTTTACATTCTCGCAAAAATTATTATTTATTACTTAGTAATAAACCTAATTTTGAAAATAAAACCTTTAGGTTCATTTCATTTTTTTGAACGAAAAGAATTAATTAGGTAAAATGGAAAAAAAAACTTTTTATTCACTTTAAAGATCTAATCCTTAATACATCAAATTATGATCATTTTAGTGGTACAAATTCAGACAATAAACAAGAATTAGCACCATTTCAGCGAAGTTTACAATCACTACATTTGAGGTTTTTCTGTACCAAATTGTTTGTGCATGCACCGATTTTCCCCAAAAACAATAGGGCTCTTCATATTTGCGTATGAAACATCCTCCCAAAATTTGGTTTCAATCCGTTATCCGTTTGACCTATATCGTGCTCACAGACAAACAGACGCACAAACTTTTTCCAAAAATATTTTTTGGATTTGAGGGACATCAAAATGAAAAAAACATTGTAACTAGTACTACCATTCCCCACTTGTGGGTTGGAATGGTACGATCTGGAGCGTGTATTAAACTATTAGACGGGTGGGCGTGGTTAGACCTAATTTAGTAGTTAAACAAACCATTCGAGAGAAGAAGTTTTTTCCAAGATCTGTTATTGATATTAATATCGCCAATCTCTTTGTTATGACGCACACTCGGAAGATGCAATTACAAGTACTGATTATTTTAGTACATATAGGCAAATAGGCATGTAGTATGTAGACATTGTGCTATATTGTGCTATATATTGCACTAATGCATTGTCGTGGTGCGACACATCGACATATCAATTAAATCAGTTATAATGACATTAATTAATTTATGCTGTACAAATTAATGTACAGGTACAATTGATTTCGAGATTGCTGATACTAATTGAAATACCCAGTAATGGTTCAATAATACTAAATAACGGTACCGACTGAATAATCCCAATAGTGAGAACGCTATAGACTCGCATTCGGAAAGTACGCATTCCGACGGGGGCAGATGTGACTAGGAATTTTTCTCACTGTAATGCCTCTACCAACCGTCTAGTTGAGGTTAGAGTTGGGGAATAAATAGCTTCACGATGAAAAAATCACTGTGACCAGTTGTCTAAAATGATCACTGTGATCTGAAAAGAGGGAACTACGTTCCAAAGTAGCGTATGCTGTTCCATGTCACCGCAATCACGACGGTCGCACCAACCGAGTAGCTGACCTACGCCGATGTAACGTCCAACCAAGTGTTTGCTCGGTCGAGCGGCGTTCGGCGTGATCAGCCGTCTAAAATGATCACTGCGATCTGACAAGAGGTAACTACGTATGTTGTTCCCCGCAATCACGACGATCGATTTCTATTAATTGAGAAACAACTCTCGCAGTATGTGGATTTTATAATCCGTTATTATATAATACACAGACACAGGAGAATCCTACTGTATTATATTATTATCTATAGTAATATATAAAGATGACGAGTTTGTTTATTTGTTTGGTTGAACGCGCTAATCTCAGGAACTACTGGTTCGAATTGAAAATTATTTTTCGTGTTGGATAGCTCATCACGCTACGACCAATAGGAGCGGAGCATCAATGAAAAATGTTGCAAAATATAACTCAAAATTTGTCCGTCCGACAAAAACATTTGAACGGTCACTCCGATCATAATGAAATTTAAATACAAAATTCATCTCAGTAGACGAAGATGAACGTGCGTACTCATGTCCCTCCCCTCCATTCGTTTTTTTGCACTCGAGTGAAACCGGGCGGGATCGGTAGTGTAATATATTACAGACCTTAAATTTAGTTATTTGTAGAGATGGAATATGACTAAATTATCAAGTTAGTTTATTATTTGGTAGTCGGAACTTTCTCTATGGTTCTATGGCGTGGGTATAAGCTAGAAGTGATGGCAATCTCTCTAGGATAATTGATTTGGTCTTTGTGAACGTTCTGTGATCGATTGGCCTCCTGAATAAGTCTGTCTATCTCCTGTTTTTAACTCGCTATAGCTAATATACCTACTTGCTAACTTAGTTTCTCTCGAAGACACGAATTACTTTGTCACGTTAATCCAAAACTGATTAATAAATTTTCGAGACAATAACTACGAAGTGTGAGTTGTTTTGTTATAAAATTAATCTAAATATGTAATGTGTCTATTTTATATTATTATGACAGTAGCACATATAAGAAAAAGCATCTGTAAAATTCCTTGACGAATATTAAATAATCTTGTTTTGATATTTGCTTAACAGAATGTTAGTCCAATAATGGATAAATAAATAATTAATAACTAAATAGCAATAGAAGTACCAGTTCGTGAATATTTGGAGATTAGAAAAAAAACTAACCACATTATTTAATCATATCTTCAAAAACTACCTATATAAAAATTCAGGTTTTTAACACCTTTAACGATATTAGTTCCTTTAGTGCGTAGAACCCAGCAACATTTTTCATGGCTGTTTTTTCATATTTCGAGAAAGAAAAATATATCAAGTGCAGATGCGGAGTCAGAAAAAAGAGAGTTACAAAATAAAATATATATTTTTTTGTAATATAAATTTGTATTCATTACGTTGTAAATAAATAGTCTTTTTAAAATATCTCTTTGAAGAAAGTAAGTTGCATTGTTTTAAAAAATGAAATGATATTTTTCACAGTTGAGAACTTAATACTTGCAAAAGAATATGAAAAGATAGAGATGAGTGTTTTGTGTTGTATTTAAGAAGAAATCCGCGAAGACGCTTGGAATAAAACTAAGCATCAACAGCGGTTGTTTATTAGATGTTTTTATTATTTATGACACGCATTTCCATAAAACTGGAACCGCAGATTCTCCAGGCAGCCAACTACAAACGTACAGATCGATAAAGCGGGGGCCTGAATGATATCAAGTTGGCAATGTTTAATATGATAAATGTAAGTTTGCTTCTCTCGTCGAGTTGAACCGCGGCTTTTATATAAACTTTTGCATAACTCGCACGCTTGTTCGGCTGTTGAACTTTATTTTAAGGAAACGATGTACCTCTTGAAAGAGACAGAAGCTTTCGTTTGATTTTACGAATATAACAAATCGTTTGAATAATTGAAGCAACGCGACGTGTTGTCCTCGGATATATATATTATACCTATATAAGTAAATACTATAATAGTGGCTCTTTAAAAACTGGGGAATTTTGTAAATTGTAACTTTTGGCTCTTACGCCTCAAAAGGTTGCTGACCCCTGGGCTAGTATTTTAATAATAAATTCTAAGATTACGTGCAAATCTAATAATAATTAGTGTATATTATTGACAGCTTTGCAGTATAACCATTTTAAAAACATAAACGTGATTGTATATGGCTAATGCAGTGAAGGGAATTTCGCAAAGTTTTAACATTATCTCGGGCCCTTTGCCTTACGTCGGATGAGTTCAGTTCAGTATAAATGCGGTTCGGCTGGTGGTTTTTCAGTGAACGACGTTGAGCTTGATAAGTTGCTAACTGTAAAGGAACTGGCAGCGGTTGAAGGAGGGATGCAAGAAGATTTCGCACCGCGTTTACACACGTCGGTCTGTATCAACCGTACTAAAAGATGTAAAAAAAACTGGAAAGATTTTAACTGTATTTATTATTTTTGTGGAAAATAATCTATTTTTACCAAGTTTTTATTGATTCAAGCTGGGACTATGATGTGTTTTCAATATGAGCGCAGTGGCACAACAATTTTATTTTTATATGTTTTTCGATGGCTTCTACACTACAACATATGTATATAAAAAATGCGTTAGAGAATTGATAAATACAACTAAGTTTGCTGGTCCTAAAGGTTAGACAAATTCTGTCAGAATGCTCAAAATATTGTTTAAACCTTGGAGTAGGTATAAATATTCAGAATTTAATAAAATATAATTATTTCGTGATTAGAATCTGTTTGAATTTTTCATCATTCTTAGGGTAAAAAGTTCGCCTTATGGATCATTTTTTTTCTGTCTAAAATTATAGATAATAAATAATAATAATATGTTTATTGTTCCTATATACAAGCAAAAGGTACAGAATTCAAGCATATGCTTAATCTTCCATCTGCTCACATGTACAAAAGACAGCTTACAAAATTCCGTCTAAAACTATTGATAATACACTTTAAAACTATTGGAAGGAAACCAAGATTTTCTTCTACTATCCAATAGAAGTTTATTTATATCAGATAGAGCTTTTGAACTATATTTTAGAATGTTGTGTTTAATTGGTTCATTTAGTATATAAAATGCTTCGGGGCTAAATAAAAAAAATATTTTTAAATGAATTTGAGTGAAAACGGGGAATAGTAAAAGTAACGTGTCTATTACTGTATAGATTATAACTAATCGCTACTAATTTAACTTTGAGATATTTAGGCTCATTTGTTTTTAAAATTTAAAAAACGAAGTTATACAAATGCAACAAGCGTCGCTCAGCCATATTCAATGTCGAATCTTATAGGTAGGTATAGGGACTGATATGTTCCCTGAAGAGGATTTTATAAATAAATCGCATACAAGCATTTTGAAGTTTTCGTATTTTATTTCGAGCCTCAAAGTCTAGTGGACCTTCATAAACAACATCACCATGCATATTCAATAATTGGAAGAATTAAAGCATTAACCAATCTTAGTTTCATTTTTGATGAATAGAAATTTATTTATTACAGTGAGACTAGTCTTGAGACTACTGAATACCCCTTGCACAAAAAAAAAAAAAAAAATTAAAAAAAACACCGATGGAAACTATATTGGTTTAATTATCATTTCGAACGACTGTAACTCAATTACAGCCGTTGTCTTAAAAAAAAATGCAAATCTAAATTTATTTAAGATATGGTGGTAAAATTTCATTTTCGTATCAAAAGTCAGTCAATTTTAGATCCCAAAGAGCACTTTAGCTACCGGTTACATACATTGCTATTTTGATTTTCAAAACTACGTTTAATTACATGCAAATGTTGATAAATAATTATACTATTCCTATGTAAACATAGCGATGGTTTCGTACATACAGTTTGGCGGAAAAAGGAAAAACGGAAAGGATGAGAAATCCTCGGCGTGTAAACATCAATTTAGTAGAAAGTCGATTTTGAAATATAGAGCACATCTGTCAGCGTCATATCCATATCGTGCCAATAAAAATACAGAGAAAAAAAAGGATAATTCAATAACTGATATGCAGCGGTATTTTACGATATCATTGTTAGATGGTGCTAGCATCTCTCAGCCATTTGTCGTATTGCATCAAAATAGGGTAAAGTGTACATTCGAAAAAGGGTAAACAACGGTCTGGCGTTGCGTTGATGTTATTTGTAAGGATGGCGTGTTTTTTAACGGTCACGCAACTTCCGTGCAATTTTTATTACCTTCAACAATTTGAAGTCTAGTTTAACACTCGACATGGACTGCGTGATCCCTATCTCAACGGTGTTTCAAATACGGTCTACAAATATGAGAGAGACAGAGCGCGAAGAAAGCCAATTTCTATTTCCTTTACGAATATATAGGAAAACACATGTAGAAGAAGACAGAATTGACTGGTCTCGCGCTTTATCTCTCTCATTTCTGAGGGTCGTCTTTGCGTAATCCATTCTATAAGTCGAAGAGTTTAACTGAAAATCTGGCAACACTTCTTTTGTAATGTTTGAACACAAAATAGAAGATCTGGCTGAAGGGTAGTAGGGCCTAGCCAAGCCGTGAGTTTTTATTATTTATAAAAGTCCTTGAGGCATTTTCAAATTTTATTACCTTTGAATTTAGTATTTAATAAAATAAAAAATAAATAAGCCAGATCATTTAGTGAGATCTAAATATCTGCCAGACGGTTACAAGTCTGTCTATACATGAGTTGCGAGTAAGACGCTATGGGTTGGTTGAAGTGTGAGAGAGAGCGTATGTGAGCTGAGTTGAAGTGTGCTGCCGTACGATTTACGCTCTCACTCTCACGTCAAGCTAGCCGTATCGTCTTATAATAGACAGTTTTGTAATCGTCTGGCAGACATTTAGATTTTGACTAAATGATCTGGATTATTTATTTTTTATTTTACAAAGTACTAAATTTGAAGGTATTAAAATTTCAAAATGTCTCAAGGACTTTTTTGCGAATGAAATTTTGCAAAGTTAAAAATAGTTGGCAAAACCAAAAGTGCACATCCCGCAAGTTTTCCACTGTATGATAAAAAAATAACAATTAAAAAATATTTGTAATAAATTTAAAAAGATTTAAAAATTTAAAGAAATAAATAATTAAAAATTGAAAAAATATTTTTTTTAAGTTTGCAAAAATAAAAAAAATTAAGAATTATAGATAATATAATATATAATTAATATCAAGTGGAATAAAATAAAACAAAATAAAAAGAAAAAAAAAAGAAAAAATTTAATGATCTCGTAAGGAATCGAACCCAGGACCTTGCCCTTGGGGATCCAACGGCATAACCATAACGCTACGGCGGTCTACTACGTGCAGTGGTGTTATCACGGTATAGAAGTGTAGCCCTTGTTTTATGGATTACACTATATTTACACAGAAATTATTATTATATTGTTTTTTTAAACTATTAGCTGTCAAAAATAATAAAATAAAACTGTTTATAAAAATTAAACTACTGAACTTAGTGAATTTAAATAGGGTTCTGGTCTGATAGTAAACAAAGTGAATAAAATATAACCTAAGGCAATCCGACCAAAATTGCGATCTGTAGAGTCGTGACGTACGTACATACGTACATACGTACAGACCAACCGACAACTGCTGTTTGTAATTTTCAATTACAATTTTAATAGTATTTATGAACTCGAATTGATTTAAAAATGGTTCTGTTTTATACATTAGAATCTCCTCTTTTCAAAAAGCTTCAATTTGAATGGATTTCGTGTGAAATTAACTTAGATATAACTTCTTATATGAACGAAAGTCAGCTCTGACGCACAAAGCGATAATAAAGCACATACCGCTAGTTTAGCGGTATGTGCAATTCACAGTTTGGCCAGAGCCTACTACTATTTAGCCAGGTCTTCGATTTTGTGTTCAGACATCACACAAGAAGTTTTACACAAATTTTCACGCTGCCTCAAATACCTACTCTCCGATTATTATGCTTATTACTTTTGGAACGAAGTTCCTTATGGGACGTTATAGATATGAATGGAGAGGGCTAGAAAAACGTAAAAAAAGCGTAAAGAAAAGGCCGTAAAGTAAATCTGTAACGAAAATATAACCTAATTACCTATTGTATGTCTGTCGGTAGACATAGAAAGTTGAAATTTGGCACATTTTAATATAGGGCATGAGGCAGACCTTCGGATTTTTTAATTTTAGTCCCAGAGGGCAGCAAATTAAAAACAAAAAAGTTTTTCGCTTATAATTCGCTGAATTTAAATCAGATCGGTTCGAAACCTCTCTTAAACGGAAGAGGAGAACATTTAATTACCTAGATTTCGTATAACAGATTTCGCGCAAATTGTTTTTTTTTATACATAACAAAGCAGAAATAAACACTGTGTATAATTTCGATTTTGCCTAATACATCGCGCTCGTGGATTGGCTATCCTTTTCTCTTACACGGTGTGTTATGGACATTTAAAGATTGCGTATGTTCTGACTTAAAATAAAAAGATTCCATTTGTTCAAAAACGGATGCCATTTCAAATATTAGTTAGTATTTTGATATTAATATTTTGTGAAATTCAACGCCTTCTAAATTCATGATTTGTTATTAAACCTATATAAACAGCGATATCTAAGCAATGTCAATAGTTCAGTGGTAGAATACTTATCTGCCATGCGGGTGGGCCGGGTTCGATTCCCGGCAGATGGGCAACAAATGTTATTATTTTTTTTTAGAGTTGCAAATCACCCGATTAATTTTTGTAATCATTTTTTAGTAAAAATAAAATTTTCGAATAATTTATATACAAATTAGTAAAAAAAATATACATAATAATTAGCGAAAATAACTTCGTTCCAACCAGGTGTCCCACGACACCTCTCGTATTTTTTGTAAAAAAAAAAATTATACGGGTCGGTTTTTGTTACTACGCTAATTGGGATGATATTGCGAGCAAATTTGCGACAGGAGTAAATTTTTATGCAAGGAAAAAGTAAGTTATTAAAATTTGAAAGTTTTCTGAACTACTTTTATGTATTTTTGCTGTTAAAATCTCATTTAATCTTGTCACAGGTGATATTCAGCAAAACAAAAGAGAGATTGATCGGCGACAGTATTGCATAAATAAAGTTTTCGTTATGACATCATAAAAGTGTAACATGCACTGATGACGTCATAACGTTATCGTTCTTCGAGGTCATAGTCATAGAACCAACTACACTACATGTAATGTAAGTCGTAAATTTTATCGTATAAGTGAGTGAAGTACGCATGCGCGGTGCATTGTAACGATGAATTGTTATGTCGTAGTGGTTTTGTATGTCACTTTAACGAGCCAGTTAACTTGCAGCTATCAATGGGAATATGCTCTAAAATTACTTGTTTACATTACGCCGTTTTATAACTGCATTATCATTGTCGCTCTTTCAACAAAAATCATATGCTAAGAGATACAGGCTGTCACAAAGTAATGATTTACAAACGCAATTAGTATGGAAATTAACTGCAATATTAGAGTTACACATAACCTAAAAAGGTAAATTCTCGTTATCCATATAGACAGCGACGTAAGTAAAGAATATTGTCGCGCAACTATTTTTTACTGTAGCTTTGTTCCAAGCAGCAGATAACTGTAATAGAACCGTCTCAGTCTTGTTACTGCGCAAGACTGTCTTGCGCAGTAGCTCAAAGATCGAAATAAACACTTTTCGGCTTAGTTACTGCCCAAGGCGGTGACCGTTCTGTTACCGTTCTTTGACTGCTTGGAACATATCTAATATCTTTCCATCTATCAATCAATCGCCAAATTCCCGTTAGATGACGGTTGATATGGTCGGAAAGAAATTTGACGGGATGTTGTATGTCGCCGTCAAACCGTCAAAGAAAACGGACAGGGTGAACAGGTAGTCGGCGTCTGACCTCCTCTACGTCAGAGTTAAATAAGATGACGGGAAGTTAAATCTGTTAAGGGTCGTTCAAATATTACGTAACCATATTTTTGTTGTTTTTTTAATTGTATTCGTGTTTCCCCAAAACTCGATAATGAGAGAACCAATTTGAAAAACTCTTTTTTTGTTTAAAAGCATACTTCTTGATGAGCATATGTTATCAAATTCTTGAAACGGGCGATCTACTAAGAGCCCTATTTAACGTAGCTCAAGGGCAGTTTGGTTTTCATTTTTATACCGAGAGATGGCGTTGACAAAATATTATTAAACGACCTTTTTTCACGAAAACAGGTCCCAAGATTTGAATGAAAGTTACTGAAAATGGGTTTCGGGGAGCAGAAAATCGACCTAGCGAATGATCGTTTATAATAAGTTATCAAGATATAACGTAAATTATTTTTATAAAAGAGAGGAACTCTTTAAGTAAACATAGCTTTAGCAATTTTTTTTTAATCTATATGTTACGGTCAATGTCCGGAATCCGAGCAATGTTTAAATTCCCGGGCAATGTCGACATTGACCGGTCAATGTCGACAATGCCCGAACCACATCGGGCAATGTCCGAAATCGGACAAGGTTCAAAAAATAGATTTTTTATAAACATGAAACATGACATTTGATTGTATCTTTATCATTAACGCTTTATGGAATTTTTATCACTAATATCAACTATTGAAAAAATGTCAAGACAGAGAGTGTAGTAAGAATAAAACTAATAGAATGAATCATTCGACGTTACAAAATAATAAATTACATATTTATAAAGCAATGATTTGATTTTTCGCTATCGATGAGCACGTTCTATTAATTTTTCTCTTACTACACTCTCGACTTCTCTTCACTACCTACTTCATATCACAGTCTGCTCTGACGAACTTCAAGTTTACGTTGTACATTTTTTTTTTGAGAATATGTTATTACACTACGACTAACAGGGGAATGAGCAGTGAGTAAAAATAACAATTTGTATCCGGTCGAAGCCAGACCGGGCTGCAAGTATTTTTATTAAAAAACTGATATACAGTTCGCAGTCTTTTGTTCCATCCTTCTCCCGCAATTGTTGCGATCAAAACAACGGTACCGTTTTTGTTGGTGTATACTTTAGACGTTTTTTTGCAATGCTTTTTCACACGTATGCGGTTGGTATAAGCAATTTATTGTACTTTTAACTTAGTTTTCAAGTGTTCAACCAAAAAAAGTGTTAAGATTTATAACGCGAAATATTCAAACTTGTCGAGAGGCCATGATTTCAGAGCGCAAGAAGTTGACTTGTTAAAATTTCTACTTGTGTTAAAAAGCTTATGTAACGGAGAAGAATGCATAAACATAGTCATATTTCACGTGGCAAGCTTTTTAAAACACGCTGCCGCCGCGCCGGCCGAGTTGACTACCCAAAGTTCGACATACAAAAGTTTGTTACTAGTTTTCATACAAATCATCTACGGAATGATCGGAAAGTTATGATGGCCTATTAACCCCTTCGGTCCTGGAGATCATTTCATACTATTCTAACGCGTGTAATTTAAGTCAGCGTAATTAAATATAAACTTTTAATTTTAAAGAATAGCTTTTGTTGCTACATTGTTAAAACACCCATTGTTACATGTTTATATTAGAAAAATTTATTTCTCAAACAATGTCACCATCGGGATACGAACCCCGAATGTTTCCACTATCGCGGCGGACTGAGTTACATTATTCCACAGTGACACAGTAAGGTCAATTCATCACTCCAATATATAGCCTTTTGTAACTGTATATTTCACATCATGCGAGAGCTAATTCGTATCCCGATGGTGACATTGTTTGAGAAATAAATTTTTCTAATATAGACATGTAACAATCGGTGTTTTAACAATGTAGCAACAGAAGCTATTCTTTAAAATTATTAAATAGTAGTACGCACTATACCGTATTAAAAATTCACATTAAATATAAACATTTCATTGTGCTTGGGGATTATCTGAGATTTAGGCATGCCAAACCAAACAAAGAAATACTATGTGAGTAGGAGGTAGAAATATCGAGTCAAGTGTTGACCGCTGTCATGGATTCACGCAAAGCTGGTAAACGTGTACATTCTGACTATGTATTACTTACGTATAACTTACGCATTTTCATGATGTAATCTTTTTTTTTTGTGCGGATATCTATTTTAGTTTTATGATGTTAACTTTTCTAATTATACATAAAAAATAATTAAACATCCTATGCTAATAATTACCGTAAAAATATATTTTTTTTTTGACTAATTTTCATTTCAATGGAACATTCTGTAAATATTAAATTTAGTTTTTCACTGAATATACCTACCTTAATTACATTATTGATCTGCCACCCAGGCGCAAAATGCTCTCTTCGCTACGCATACGTACCTTCACTCAAACGGCATGAAAATGGATCTTAGAGCGTGTCCTCCCCAATTCCTTCATAGTCAGTGTCTGTAAAGATATGGTGGAAGTACGGGTCTAATATAAATGGGATGGGTGGCGGCTAACGGGAATTCAGTCAGCGGCTGGTTTATGCGTGGACACCCTGTGTAATTGTGTAGGGTGCCAAATAGCAAGACACTTATATGAACAAAAAGTTTTGCCCGTTCTCTCTGTGTAGTAAGTTTTGTGTTGTTTTCAGTACGATTTATTGGATTGTTCCGCCATCATGGCGGCGTCACAACTGTAATCAGACTGATGTATAGATGTCACATTTTATCTGATTTTCTCTGTAGCGCTGCTGTTTTCCACTGCCTACGGAACTACCAAGTAAAATGGAGGCGTCATTGGCTTGACTGAGATCAAAAGACAAAACTGCTTAAGTAAATTTTACAATTCCAACCCACAAGTGGGGAATGGTCAAAAATCACTTTTCAAAAATTTTACAATATCTTTCCGTTTTGAGGTCCCCCGAATCCAAAAAACATATTTTTGGAAAAACTCTGTGCATCTGTTAGTCTGTTTGTCTGTGAACACGATACAGGTCAAACGGATGAGCGGATTGAAACCAAATTTTGGGAGGATGTTTGGTATGCAAATATGAAGAGCCCTATTGTTTTTGGGGAAAATCGGCGCATGCACAGAAGAGATATATGCTAAAACGGTATTTTTTATATAATAATGGTATACTTTTCATAACGGCTTATTATTCTACCTATTTATTTTTTCAAGAAAGTTTTGTTAAAAATTTTGTTTTCTAAAATTTACAGTTTCGGAAATATTTTGAAAATAAAAAAAAAATCATCCGCTCTTTTGTTTTATGGATCTGTCAGAAATAAACTAGTTAGGCCTGTTTTGATTAATTTTTACAAGACGTGGCACATACTATGTAGGTAACCATGGCAACGAATAGTTAATATCATATTGAATACTAACCATTACCCGCGTCACCTCACGCGATATCAGAAATTTTATTTTTTTATTATAATCAAATGTCAACATTTTGGAAGTTGGAATGGTCCCGTCGCCCAATTGGCTGGAATTTTTTTTGTACTATTTTGTTTAGATCTGCATTGTAACTTGAGAAACGCTCCGATGAAACAGGACTGACTTTTTCATAATATGGGCACGGAGGCGGAGTTACAAATTTTTCGATGCGAGTGTTTGTGGTAGTAAACCGATTTCTGGCGTTTGTCATGACTCTTGCCAGCATATCAGATGTTATCCTGGCGATTTCTTCCTGGATGTTGGTCTTCAAATCTTGTAGGGTCCTTGAACGGTTCACATAAACACGGAATTTCAAAAAAACCTAAAGAAAAAAGTCACAAAGGCACAAATTGGGACAGATGCATGTTTTTGCGCAGAACGCCGTGGTGATCGCGACATTAAACCTCTCATTGCCTCAATGCTCTCAGGTGATCTAATGGGGCGAGGACTCCAGTTCTTCGTTTTGTTGCACTTGCAGTTTGTCTGAACGTAGTGACCCACATAATTGATTTCCGGTCCGGGACGGGGGTCAACGGGGTTAAATTAAAGCGACTCCGAAAGGCACGCTGGGTTGCGATCACAGAACATCCGTTCGAAAAGTAGGCCTCAATGGCAAACGCACGCTCCTCACTGTTCCAACGCATGATGGCGACTGAATTGTGTCGAGACAAAACTTTATAGTTCTGCCTCTCGAACGACACTACTAGCGCTCCGCTACGACATCAACCGACTGAATGGCGCGCATTTTAAAAAAGAAGTTATGCTGCCGCACAGCTAAAAAAATATCTTTTCAATTATTTTTCAAGCAGAATCGATTTAAAATTCAGCCATGCGTTTCTTATTGTGAAATCAGCTTTTTTGACAATGTTGTCTGCAACCCAGCATGAGTCTATACACTCGAGTCTTGTATAACACGGTTATATGGTTGATGGTTCCACAATAACCTCGTGTAGTACAAATCCGTGTTATACAAGGTTTGAAGTTCATACAAAATTAGGGTTTGCGTTCCAAAGAAAATTGAAGATAGTTTATATGAATATGTACTTTATTTTTTAAATCAAAATATATAAATTTACATATTTATTGAAAAAAAAACTTTAGTAATACTTATAATATAATTTCTTTTAATCGTAATCATGTATTGTATATATGGATATTAATTTGTATATTCTTCTTTATTATTCTTTTTTTGTATAGTCTTCTTTTTTTCTTCTTTTTAAATATGTTCATATTAAGTTTATTGATGTAAAAAGCCATATATAAATAAATAAATATAATGTAGCATTTATTCATCATCGCTATCACTTAGAATAATTCTATGTTTTACTCTTTTTCGAGATCGGTTCTCAAACATATTATTTAATTCATTAGTTTTTCTGAAACCGTGTTATAAAAAGCGTGTTTTACAAAAAATATGCCACAATTTATAAATCCGTGTTGTATAAAATAGTGATAAAACCGTGTTATACGAGGCCCAAGTGTATTTCGCAATAATCAAAAAAGAACAACATCTATCACATGCCTTAAAGTACCTTCTTAACGTTTGAACTTTGCGTCGAAACAAATTAATTCATCGATATACGTTTTGAAAGCTATATAAACGGCGCAGGTGCCTTGAAGAACATCTTCGTTTAAAGTTTGTTTAGATTTAATATGTATGTTGATGAATGAATTTCGTTCCACTCAACGTTTGTGATACCTTGAGGCATGTAATCTATCTTTTCATTGCAGCGAAGTACATTAAACCAATAAACTAGACGATTAGATCGTCAGAATGTACCAGAAATTCGGCATAAGCGGTTTTGCTTCAAAGCCACAGATATATCGTTTGATCTGATCAACTTGACAATCAATAAAGAAACAGGTGGGGGATGTTTAAGAAAAGGTAAATAGGGAGCTGAAGGAACAGTGTCTTACAAAAATAAATAGAATTTGTTTCTTTCGTTAAAGTTCTTGCCTCTGGAGTTTACTTTTTTTCTAAAAAGAAAATCGAGTAGAACAAATGGACGACAGTTGTATTTTGATACAATAGTTAATTGGAATGTTTATCAAGAGTTTTTTTAAGGCTATAATGGGAAATATTTCTCTCAAGACTTAAATTGCTCTTTGTTTAGCCAAGCCGGTTTTCAAAGTTTTGAATAAATTGAAGTAATGAATTATTTGTAAAAAATTTTCAAATAATATTTTAGGGGCAGCATTTTGCAGGAGTTTCTTTGATTTCGACCGTTCATAGCGCAAAATGTAGCGAAACTGGTCAGCTGAAATTTTGTAAGAAGCTAAAAATGTTTACGTTTTCACTGATTTCCACGAACAATTTTTAAATTTGCAGGGAGAGCGTGCCCCGATCCCTACTCTATTGGTATGGGCCACTGGTTTTAACTCCTTCGAAAAGGAATAAAATATATATGATTAATATATAACACGCGTACTAAAACACAGTCTTTATGTTTATTATTGTAATTGTTTTGAACTTGAAAATAGCGGGAAGTTTCGGGGATGGCTTGCAGGGTCAAACTTCTGTTCAAATTTTTTTTTTAATATTATGCGAATTTATTCAATTTTTCTGGGGCCCCCCTTTTGTCTGGGTCCTGGGACTAGTTATGACTTTGCACACACTCATACACGTACGTTATGAAGAACAGCTTATCCCGACAGCCAAGTAAAACAAAATTTAGTTTAATTCAACTCGATCTGCACAGCTACAATATGTTGCATCCTGCCCTAGCAATAGCAAGGCCAAGTTCGACAGGAAACAATACTAGAAATTTTTAAATAAATACATATAAGTATTCAAAAATATCCCGCTGAAAATAAATATAGATTATTAACAAAATAAAACTTGAAAAGTAAATTCTACAGTTTTTACATTATCAACAGTATTTCATTTTAAGATCAATGTAATAAAATTAAATAACTGAATTCAAAATTTGCATATAATTAAGTAATTTTCAACAAATTTCATAGCTGACTTCACTCTACTTTGCAACTAACTTCAACAGTTGCTGCAGACATAAAGTTATTAATAAATCGAACGGAATAACTTCATAACTTGGGAGTAAAGTTTAATAATAATAAGTAAACAGGAGCAATAAGCAAGTTATTCATAGAGCAGTCGTTATTCAGACTGAGACATTCATGAAATTGTACAAATAGAATTGGTTTCCATCTGAAACTTGCACGCGTATTTAAATTAGAATACATTTTAATTCTTCGAGCGATAATAACGAAATAAATTTTTGACGACAGCAATGGCTGACCCAGTAACGTTTGACCATTCTAATCCAACTTTTGAAGTTGGAATGATCCCATCGCCCAATTGACTGGAATTTTTCAATGTTAATTTAGATGAAAATATTATTGACGATGCGAAATTAGTGCACAAAACACACTTGTGCTCAGTTTAGACGGTGGACGAAGTGGCACGATCGGAAAAATTAGTGGGTAAACTGGTTAAAATTAAAAAGTTCTTTCTGTCATAAATCATTGTCAAAAAATTTATCTTCAAAAGTAGTAAAATATTTTTCTACGGTGTTGTATAATTTCTTTAAATAATATTTTTTATTTAATTAGTATTTACTTTTTATCATTCCAGTGGTACTAATTTTGGTCAAAATTCTCCTTTTAAAATTATACAATATTTTTTCATTTTGAGGTCACCCGAATCAAAAAGACATATTTTTGGAAAAAGTCTGTGCGTCTGCTTGTCTGTGATCACGATACAGGTCGAATGGATGAACGCATTGCAACCAAATTCTTAAAAGATGTTTGATATACCAATATGGAAAACCCTATTATTTTTGGGGAAAATCGGCGCATGCGCAAAATAGATATATGCTATAGTTATTTTTTTATATAATAAGGGTATACTTTCATAACGATTTATTTATTCTATTTATTTTGTAAAAATTTTTTTACTAAACATTATTGTTTGGGAAATATTTTGAAAATAAAAAAAGATCAGCTGTTTTTCAATTCTGTGGATCTGTCTGAAAAAAAATTAGTTAAGCATGCTTTGGTTAATTTTTACATGACGTGAAACATAGGTATTACGTAGGTAACCAGGCAAACGAATAGCACATATCATAATATTTAATACTAGCCGTTACTCGTGTTATTATACTTTATCAAATATCAATTAGGTAAGTAAAATGAAGATGATTTGACCCTAAACATTTCCACAAAATCGCAAAAGGGTGCAAAGTAGGAACATTTATTTAAGTATGATACACGATCTGTTAAGGTTGCACCTTCGAGCGATGACTGGAAATTGTTAAAAAAAACGTTAAAAAAGAGTAAATAACCTGTATTTCATCAGTTTTTTGCTTGTATCTTGTTAAAATTCAGTATTGTAACTAGTGATGTGCCGGATATCCGTATCCGTATCCGCGGATATCCGAGGGAGAAGAAAGATCCGTATCCGTATCCGTTAGTTTTTGGCGGATCTTTTACGGATCTTTTACCTCATTAATTTTTAAATCAAAGATGAAATTTTACATATAGGTATAGGTGATTAGGTAATAATGAAAAACTGTTAAATTCCATTCAGATTATTTTTTATTTTTTAAAATCGTATTTGGCACCTTTATATTGCAAACATTTATCATAGTGAGTACCATACCAATAGTACATAACTCAAAGGTACTAAAAAACTGTCTTTATAATAAGATATAGCACATCGATCTTTGGAAAGAGACAATCTGTTATGAGAATTAACTCTTAAAGAGGTCAATAACTTTTTCCCATAACAGATAGTCTCTTTCTAAAGGTCGATGTGCAATATTTACCGTTGCGTACTCTAAGAAAGTTAAGATCCGTATCAGTATCCGTATCCGCGGATCTTGAAACCAAATATTCGTATTCAGATCCGTATCCGCGGATATACATTTTTAACGATCCGGCACATCACTAATTGTAACCATGAAAAAGTTCTTGTAATTGTCGAATTACTCATTTTACTGGCCTACAATATTTGTGAATTTGGAATGGTCCCGTCGCCCAATTTTTTAAATCAGTTAATTTTCACCTGTCAACATGAAAGCTGCCTGAAAAAATATGACGGAAGTTGGAGTCATGCGCACTAAAAATTGTATTGTAATTATATTGTTACCGGTGCAAACCAAACTGGAAGATATTAAAGGAAGTGCGAGTTAGTTTACACAACTTCATCTTTTTCATATGTCATGGCGAGCGGATTGAAATGAAGAAAACGCAGAGACTGCTTGTTTCAAATGAAGTCGCAATTATAACGGTTATACTTGCATCATCAAGTTTGTAATTGCATTAAATGTCAAGAGATCGCACTATAGTGCAACGTGTGACTGAGCGTTAGTTACCTGTCTTTTTGTGCATTAAACTTCAGGCACTGGCGACACATTGCCACGTTTTGTTGGATTCATGTTTCAGTTGTAGGGTCGCGAATGATTCCGTTTGGGTTCATAGCTAAAGTAGATTACAAATACAAATTAGAGATTAAGGGTCGTATTCATAAAGAGCCAATAACTAATTTAACATGTAGATTGTACTAATAAACCAAATAATAGACAGATTTGGCATTCACAATGAACATTTAGTGCTATTGGACGTTTAAATCGTCAAATAATTTAATAGGTAGAAGACCCACCTATTAAACTATTTATTAGACGATTTGACAAGGACAGAAATATGTTCTATTCCATTTCTTTTCGGCGTTTAACATTTAATAGAATATGGCTGCTGTGTTATTGATCGCATGTAAAGGTTAGTAGGTATTATTCCAGATAATTACAAATTTGTGTTCGAATAATGTTTTTTTGGAGATTAATTATTTTTAGGATCGAATATTGTTTTGAACTAATTTTTCAGACAATCATTATTAAAATCGTTAACAACTTAAGTTTTTAACAAGGAAAGAAATATATTCTATTCCATTTCTTTTCGGTTTTTGACAATTAATCCAATATGGCTGCTGCGTTATTGATCACATCATGGAGGAATCTCTACTCTCCATAGATCACATGTTAATTTGGTTAGTACGAAAGATGATCTGAAAATTAGTCAGAAATCTTATTTATTATATAATATAATCAGATGTTAACAAAGATTTGATTATTGTTTTGTCTTCTTCAGCGTGAAAAAAAAAGATATTTAGGGATACTTCATTTTACTTGATATCCACCGAACAACTTACAATTTATAATAAGGACACAAATCTTAACGAGTCATTAGTTATATATTTGACAGTTCTGCTTCATGAGTAACTATTGAGAGATTTAACAAGCCTTTATAAATACGGCCCTAATAGTGCTATTCTGTAAATTTTTGTCTCATTTTGATTAGCGTGGGGCTAAGTTTGTTAGAAAGTGAGAAAACGTAGTACTGTAAATTCAGATTTTGATCTTACAGAACACCATAAGGCTCCATACTGTAAATCAACTGCAAAATTACAAACCGCATCTTTGTTAAATAATGTCCATCAATAGGTATGTTCCAAGCAGCCAGCAAACGGTAACGAAACCGTCGCCGTAATACGCAGGTAGCTAAAACGTGTTTCAAAACCGATACAAACAGTTTCGTTTTAGCTACTGCGCATGCGGGTGACGGTTTCGTTACCGTTTGCTGGCTGCTTGGAACATACCTAATTGATTGATTTTTGCTAGAGAAAGCTCTCAATATTATTTTGTTTCTTTACATGCATGTAGGTATGCAGGCATTTAGAGGGACTCATTCCACACTAGTCTTTTAATGAAAACAAAACTAGTAAAATAAACTATTTTTTAACCTGTCGTAAAATTAGGAAAATGAAGTGTAAACTAGCTATTTTATAGAGGGTACGTGCAAAAAATATGGTATATAGGTATATCTCGAGAGAAATGATATCATTCGTGTGAATTAAAATTCGCTGGTCTCGTCTTAACATAATCCATATGACCATATTCAAGTAATATAATTAATTCTACCCTAGATATATAAATTACTTATATGGCTGTGGCTTCGTTTTACGGTGAACTATGAAAAATACCAGTATATGAGATATGTGCAACTCGCCGTGTGGCGTTAACTGCAGGTGTTTCTTTTTGAAAATAGTCGCAATTTCATTTAGGTATATAGTACATATGCGAAGAGAAAAAATATAAATTATTTATGCATTAAATTGTTAGTGATTAATTAAACTCGGTTGATATTTGTAAGAGAAGTCTCCTTATTATTTTTGCATTTTCGCAAAATCCTACTTTATTAAAATTTCGACGTGATCAACCTTGGCTTATAACTGTAGAGGCAGATCAAGAGAAATTAGTCCATCAGTTCGGATATCTTGACATTGGTAGACTTTTTTCTGTTATCTTTCGAAAACAATTTATTCGCGTGGCATAATATTAATCATTCAGAGCCCTGTTTAATGAAGGAATTAATTTTATTACCGTACAACACAGTCTCAAACTAAGAACTTACATTTCTCGTGTCAAACCATAATAGGATTGCTGTATATTCAAGCACTGTTTATGTAGCGTCATTTTATAAATGGGATTATGTTGTTCAATTGATTGAAAACAAAGTATTTATGTATCGGCAAACTATGAAAAAAGTTCCACTTCTACATGATGAAATCTATTGTATGAAAAATGTATTTTGCTATTAGTTCCGACTCACATTCAAAAGATCATTTACAATTTACATAATACAAATTTTTGCATTGACAATACTACTTCAAAAAGTTTTTATTTATTTATATCAGCAGTTGCCTCAGTACTGTTCACTGACTGTTAACTTATGTCGATTGTTCACTCCATGAAATACAATGTATCACTCTTTCCGTATGACTGTGTCCGACTGTGAGGGTGAGCTATCCCGTGGTTTATATAGGCGCTGGATCGTTCTTTCCTTTTTTGCCTTCATTGTTGTCTGGAGTTTGACAACAAAGCCCATTTTACCTAAGCATATTGTTAGAACAAGCACGCCGATTGTTGTCGCCCACAACAAGCTGTGTCTCGTTGTTAGATTACACCATAACGGTCTGTGTATCATTGTTCGAATGACGACCTGATTGTCGTCTCACGAAATTCTTTGTTGCCCCAACGAGGAGATTGTAACAGTATATTTCAAGACAGCCTCATGTTTTCTTTTCAAACGTCTCATGAGAATAAACTTTAAAAAAACTATAACCCTTTTAACGCTGTCAAACGTCAGAATATTTCTTGAAGGCCGAGTTTATTGAATATACACTATCTCACGGGAATCGGGATGTTCTTTTCCGCTCACGCCTTTTATAATATGAACAGGTTAAAATGTCACGCCCTGCATGCCGCCGCCCTTCTCCCCTGTGTAAGATCCTCATTCTCGCTAATGATCATGGAACTTTGTTAATTAAAATCGGTAATCATGCCAGGCTGTCTCCACTTCTTCATCGTCTTCTTCTCGTTCTTCATCTTCTTCTAGTTTTGGTTTTCTTTCCGCGGCTCTGCGTTTTATTGTATCTTCACAGCCGCCTACCGCAAATACCTTAACGCACGGAATATGAGATGCTCCAGAATTGTTTCCCGCTAAGTTCGGTTCATCTGGAATAATCAGAACTGCTTGTTGTTTAACTAACGCACTAGCTGTTCTAAAAAGTCATATCATTTTACTGTGGCAATGACGTGTCAGATGTACGATTGTCAAACAGTGCACTATAAACGCCTGTTTTGACAGATTTATTTCAAATAACACAAAACTCAGAACATAAAATGAGCTTCCATTAAAAAAACATATAGTGTATTTGCTTGCTCAGGCAGTGTGGCTTTATTATGTAAACTTAACCCTTTTGTTTTTGGACAAAGTAAAAATGTTAACCCCTTAATATACATCCCTTAAAATAATATTAATTTCAATATTACTCTATCAATTTACCAAATTAAATTCACTCTTCACTAAATAAATCCATCTTTCCAAATTAACGTTTTCATAAAATTTTTAAGTCCGGTCCTGTCGGGCCGATTTTAATATAATTTTGACAGCACATTTTCATCTTTACTAATGGGTTAAATTTCAAATTTGAAACGATTCTGAGAATTTTTTTGGCAATAAAATTAAAAATATTTTTCAACCCCTAAAACCCACCCTTAAAGTGGCCCGATCGGGCCCATTTTAAATAGGTTTCCTGCGGTGATGGATTTCAGTATGTGGTTCAAATTTCGTTAAAATCAATTAACTCCTTCGAAAGTTATAGCCCGTGTTTATATTTATATATAATATATAATGTAATGTATTACCAAAAATGGTGCCAAACTTCTTAGGAGGCTAAGAAACGTCGAGAAATTTTGGTCTGACCCCTAGGTCCCGCCATCCAACCGACGCCAATAGTGTAAGTGCCTTATGGCAAATACACTAAAAATGGAAGCGGTGATAATGAACGGTAAGAACGAGTGCATATTGTTACGGTATACAAATGGCTAACTTTTTTAAAGTTAAAGTGCACATATAAAGATTAATGACCCTCTTGAAGAACGGTTGAATCTTTGGCGTGAAAACACTGAATGTTAAAAAAGAAACTACAAAATATTAATCCTTTTTTTGATGCAAGTTTCGTTGCCATGTTTGCCTCATCAGGAGATATTTTTTTGTCAGATGATGCTACATTATTAACGAAAGGTGCATGCCTCGCTTTCGTCACGAATGGGTTATAATATTTAGAATTTTCTTTTCTAAAGTTTTACGGCAATTTTCTGATACACTCTGTATATTGTTCCTAACTTTTACTGAATATTGTGTTCAATCTTAATTAACCGGTATTGAGTTTATTGCATTAGTTCGGATCGATTAGCAGTATTGAGAGGAACGATTGTTTGCAATTTGCGTATTTCAAATCGGCCACACAACTCACACCAAAATATAAGGGTTTAATGTTTTATAAATGTCTTCCGTTAGAAGATTCTGTATCTAGGACGTAAAGAAGTATATTTTCGACAAGTCAATATTGTATTAATGCACCTTAGATACACACTATTTTTTGTCCAGAATCCTATAAAATAGCTGATTTTGTCTACACTTCCAGTATTTTCAACATTTTTTAAAATTCAATTCAATTCAAACTTCATTAGTCAAAACACAATTAAAATTGTACGGACATTGTCAATAAAAAGATAAATGTTTCAGAAATTACAATAAATTTGGATGTATTTTTTTAAAACTAAGTGTCATAATATGGAATTATAATATTCGTCAAAACTGTAAAATGGTTCTAAAATCAAAAATTGCTTAGTGATTTTTTTTAATATTTAATTTCTCTCTCTCTCTAATATTATATTGACCTTTCCATCTACGCAATCATCCACACCCACCCACGTAACAACTCACACCTATAGTACTTATATTTGAAGGAAATTTATTTAGTTGAGGAACCATTCAAAGAAGCTTTACGACTGTATCGCTTCAGGCCGACGTTTCGAAAATTATATTTTCATCATCAGGGATTGATAGTATATGTGACGATAGGTGAACAATTCGGTGTTAGTAGGTGTGTACGTCGAGAAAGGACTATAGGAGTATAACTACCAAATTTCAAGTCAATCGAGCGTATAATTTTGGAGGTCTAATGATGAGTCAGTGATATTTCTCTTATATACTAGTATATAAATCAAAGTTATTGAATTTTTCATAACTTATTGTTAAGAATTATAAATTGAAAAGATTTTAATTATTATTGAAGTTTAATTTAGCACCCGGCAGGCGATAAAGTTATTTTACCACCCGGCTCTTGTTACTGGCCTAAAATCGGTCATTTACGGTTATTTTCTAGATTAAGAGTATTCGTCCCTACAAGTACCCCTGCACCCTTCATCTCAAATCTTTTCCCCTCGCCGAAAAACGGTTCGCGCTCTCCCGACGCTATTTTTAAAGCTGGAGGGTTCTGGTAAACGCCAAATGAAAGACAAAGAATCAGACTACAGATCCTTCAGGCGAATTTTTTGAAAAAAAAATTCCTGAAAAAACTTACAACCTTTTGAAAAAAATAATAAGTCACGTAATATTTCACACGTAGGCGAAACTGTTTTTCAAAAAAATCGCCTGAAGGATCTGTAGTCTGATTCTTTGTCTTTCATTTGGCGTTTACCAGAACCCTCTAGCTTTAAAAATAGCGTCGGGAGAGCGCGAACCGTTTTTAGGCGAGGGGAAAAGATTTGTGATGAAGGGTGCAGGGGGTGTTTGCAGGGACGAATACTCTTAAGACTGCTAAAACAAAGTACAATTACGTAGTATTACGTTTTCATAATACTACTTAATTGTACTTTGTCACAGTTCAATAAATAAAATTAACGACCAATTTTTCAGACAGTTATATTGACAAAAATATATGATTATAATTAAATAAATTTACGTTTCGGTCTGAAATATAATTGTCTGAAAAATTGGTCGATAATTTTATTTATTGCAGATTACTAATCATACGTCAATCAAAGATTTTAAAACGTCATAGCGTTTGTTCGTAACACCAACTCATCGAGTAGCGCTTTCGCGCAATTCACAGAAGCGCCTAAATAATTTTTACATAAAAAAGTTTTGATAAACCATCGGAAAATGTTTAATTATGCGTACTACTAAAATTGGTTACTTGAAAGGTGGCGCTCGTATATATTTATTAATCTTAGAATCGATAACGTAATTAATGTGACCGGTTCAATAATCAGTGATAATTGCACGATATTATGTAATTGACGTATTTGCAATTAGTTCATTACTTTGCTGTATCGTGTTTGCAGCTAACTCATTAATGCCGAATTAAACATTTATGCATTTACACTGATTTGTGCTGTATTAATTACTGTACACCGTACAATATATTAAAGGTGTGTCGTTGCATGCTACAAGCGAGCCGTGTCTTGCGCTCGAGAGACATTCGAAAACAAATGAATTAAATATTTTTTGCACACTTCTTATCAAAAAGTTGCTTTTCAAGTCTGAATAGTGGTCGTTAAATGACCCTTTTTCGCACTAACAAAAATAATGCGAATTTACCAGTCCAATTGTTATATCTCACTCAATTGCCATTTGAATCTATATAAGTAACAGAGATGCAAAATAGGCTTTGTTTTTGTATACAGTCAAATTTCAGCAATATAAAAACTGTCTAATGTATATGTCGCCGGGATATTGTCAAACCCGTGATATTATAATTTCACTTCTAGTGTTTAGAACTTACACGTGAAATTTATTCAAAAGAGAATTGTCAAAAATTTTTCAAATGAAATAATAACCAGCTATTTTATAGCTTGGGTGTAATGGAATTATGACTCGTGTGGCTGTTAAAACTTGTTGGCGCTCGTTTTAGACCTAATGTCACACCTCGTCGTAATATAACTGGTAACATACAATTTACTATTATTCTAATATAGTTACAATTTCATAGAAGTGAATTGTCAATGTGTGGAAACGACATATTGTTTTGAATCTACAATTAAATATTCAGAGAAAAAATCATTATATTTTTACTTTATATTGTTACAATATTATTCGATCACTATAATAAATGTATAATAATAATTAATTAATGTAAAGCGCATGTTTTAAAGAATCAATAATTAATTATGCAAATTCTTATTAAATGTACAAAAGCATTCTGTCTAATTCATTAGCGAAGAAATTTTCACCGACACATTTCTCTTTAAAAGCATCTTATCTGCACATTTCCATAATTAATTATATTTTTCTTTACAATATAGCGGTAGAGACTACCGTCTTTTGTACAGCAGACATGGAAAAGTTTTTTTTTTGAGGGGGTTTAAAATAAAATTACTTTGGTAGATTACAGTGATGATGCATACATTTAGTTTAGAACAATTCATATAAAAATTCCTGGTAATCTGCGGAAATAATTCTCGGACATCCTGGCCTTAATTTTTAACACGCATCTTTTTTGATACCTAGTCGTCTTATTTTCACTCCCATTTCCGTTATTCATTTATTTTTAAAAGAATGTAGAAAATAACATGTCACCGTGTCCATTCAAATTGATTAAATATAGAGAAAAAAATTATCTGAAATATTAAAGTCCTACAGGCTTTATTAAAAAAAAAAAACTATAATAATGATCAATTTGTCAGTCACGTTAAAGAGAATCGTTTAAAATAATTAGTTTATTGATTTTGTCAAAAAAATTAAAAAAAAAATAGTTTTAAAGAAAAAACATTATTTCTACAATGTCTTACATCACTATTAAATCATAGAAAGAAAAATTTTCTGTTGTAAAAATGAATTTTTATCAATAATATGTGTATAATTTTAATGCGACATTTAATATATTGTAACAAAACTGTTCTAATGTGTGGTCGAAACTATTTATTTACTATAATAAACGTTTATCAAACCAGTTAAACACACACATTAATGAAAGCGTACTTCTCAAACGCAACAGTAATAATAACGTTAACAGAAACCAAATAACGACATTTCTAAATAATAAAATAAAAGACTATGTAACAGAGAATGTACACAAAATATTTACAATACAGGAACACACCAAAGTTTATTAGCACACTTGTCTATTAACTATATACACACGATTATTTACAAACAGTTATTTGTGTTAAACCAGACTTATATAACTGCACTTAATGGTTTATTAAAGCGCACTGCATGAGTATTACATTTATTTATTAACAGTTACCTCGGTTCTATTGTACCGACAGAGCAATTTATGTCACGCAGCTATCTGTAATACACTGTACGGTTGCCACTAACGCAATGTAACTGACTGACTGACTGCCTTGCCAACCACTCCACTCGCATTTTATAGCTTCGTCCTTCGCCTGTCGAATGTTCTAGAAGCATCTTAACCTTTTTTACATGCATTGCCTTCCCTAGGCAATTCTAAGAAGGTCGGGTTTTTTACCTGCTTTCCATTGTTGTTGTCGTGGTCTGGAACATTCTATGGAACACATTATCGTCTCAACAGGGAGAACGCAACAATATATTTATAAATTTATTGATAATTAATAATTAAAAGCACTTTAGAAATGAAGAAATTTAATAAGGAGCGTTGTATGCATCTGGAAATTCTTACATTGGAAACATTCTTTAAATACATATAGTTAAAATGGCATGGAAGATAAACAGATAGGTAGATTGTTCTGTTGATTATTATAGACGCTCGACAAGCGAGGTAATTTAAACGGATAGATGTAATAGGACGTACATATACTTCACATATGGAAGGTCTGTGAAATGCCAGTATAAATATGGCTTACTTTTGATCATGGGCATAAAAAATATATGTATAATTGAAATAATTGATAATCCACACAAGATAAGTGTTGTATTAATTAATTAAAATTGGCGACATGTTTCGATATTTGATATCATTTTCAAGCCATGACATAAAAAGGTTAATCTGTTAGAGATGTATTTAACATTATGAATTTATGAAAATATATTAAAAAACATTATTAGAAACCCCGAATTGGGTAAAAAACTTTACACGTTAACTTATCCATTTTTTATTGCGATGCAATTGTAATGGCGGTATCAAATATCGAAACATGTCGCCAATTTTAATTAATTAATACAACACTTATCTTGTGTGGATTATCAATTATTTCAATTATACATAATATTTCACAAGTTATAAAGAAGTACTTCTCATCATAAAAAATATAGTTTGATCACTGACGCTTCCGTAAAGTCTCTTCCGTGACACTGCATTTTTTTTTTAATTTTTATATTTACGACAAAAGCCTAGACACGTACCGTGGCTGTGCTTTTGAATCAACAGTCACGTGACATGTCGACAAGAACTCAGCAGCCGTGCAGCTTAATGACTCTAATATTCTTATATAATGGAGAGAATAATGTATGCTAATGATTTGAATGTGAAACTCGGAAGACAAGACGACGGCCGGGACGTCTTAATTCCGTGCTGCTGCAGCCGGCTGCCTACTTTCCCTTGCTCTGCCCTGCCTTGCCGTGCCTTGTCTTGAGCTGGTAGGTCGGTCGCACGCTATTGACATAATTGCTATCTGGGAATATTTACGGTGCAATTTGCATTTCTGCACCGTACATACGGGATGTACCAGAAACTTTCGAGTTGGACTTTGTTCAATTTCCATAGAAAAACCGTTATTCACAGCCTTGCTAAAGAGGATAACTACGTCATTCAATCTTTGGATAATCATGTCTGAATACAGTTGCGTACAGTTGCATTGCGACACAACACAACGATGAAATGTGCATCTATAAAAGTTGCTCTTGCGTTTAGTGGTATTACAATAGAGTACGCGACAGAGCAGTGGACAGTGACTCCAATTAAGAGAGAGAACAGTTCCTCTTCTCCATGGTAACCAATGATGAAAAAATACAATGCTGATTTGGGTAAACAAATTTCTGGTTTTCTGTAGCGTTCTCTCTCTTAACTGAGGACACTGGCACTTACGGCAAGCATGCTCACTAGCGTACTCTAGTTCCTTATATCTCTGTGGTTGCAACACAACAGAGAAATGTGTTCGAAACTTAAGTTCAGTTTATGATTCGACTTTTAAATTTAGATTTGAGAGGGTCATTTGTTTTTAAATAAAGCGAGATCTGCATTAAGTTGAAAACAAATGAGTCTTAAATCCAAACTTTAAAAACTCAGAAAACCTAAAAAGTCAATCAAAACTGAAAAACAACTGCAGTGATTTCGCCAGGAAATAACAAATCGTCCTAACTTCCACAAAAATTGGCCATACGGCTCTAACACATTCATACCTTATGAATAAAACTGATTTGCCAGTGTGCCAACCCTGCGATTAAAAAATCACCATAAATCATCTGCTTCTTCAGTGTGCAAAATAGCAAATGCCTTCAAGTCAACCTGTCTATAATATGAAAAATATAATTGAATTTCTTAAAAAAAACTAAATTATAAGTGAAATTTAATTACTTAATATCAAAAACTAAATCGAAGACAATCTGATATAGGTATAATATATCAGTGATAAAAATGCCGATTTTTAGACGTTAATATCTCAATAACCGTTTGAGCTGTATTTATGAAATTTGGGGTTCGAGTTAATCTAATGGGTTTTAATAAATAAACCAAATTTCATGCGTTTATATTAAATAGATTTTGAGTTAGTTAAGGGGTCAAAAGTGGCTCCAAATGGTTCGTGTAATATAACGCACGGCTGCTGCTTCGTTTTTTTCTTTGTTGAACTTGCCTTGACACATTGCCGCGTGTCTAGATATAAATGAGATAAATAAATAGGATAAATTAAAATAAACAACTAAAATAACTAAACTAAATTATAAACTAAAAATAATAGGGTTCCACTTTTTGGGTACGGAACCTTACATATTTACAAAAAAATCGATATAAGCCACTTTGTCCCTTGGTCATAAATTTAGAGAGAGAGAATGATCGGTTATGTTTGTTTTGCGCGACCCATCTGCAGCCGCGGGCTGGTGTTTTGTGTCTGGAGCAATGTAACATAACACACACACACACACGTACGACAAGCTCTTTGTGGCGGTTTAACACTGGTGCACATACGCCCTTATCATATATGCTACAGGCTCCGACACAAACAATAATTGTCTAATTTATATATACAAATACATTTGGATCATTCCATGTATCAAAATATGGTAATATTTTGAACAGTGAATATTATTCCTCATTTCATAATAAAATATGATATAAACCCACTTTTTCGTTCTTATACGCTAATGACCTCAGGTGTCGACCATCTTTAAGACAATCACAATTCGTTATCTATAGGAAGAGATGTATATAAATTATCTTCCTCGTAGTTGTCTTTCAATTTGACAGTGGACCGATCAGTGAATCAATTCTTATAGTTTTTACGAATAAAACCGCTGAAAAACTGTTAATTATAGACTATTTTATTTAGTTATATTGTCTGATAAATTTCGGTTGTTGAACGTTGTGTCATCATCTGCAAAGTTCTCATGTCTTGAATCAGTGTAGGTGAATTACTTATCTATTGTTACAAATACTCAATATTGTATAGACGATTTTTTTAATGGTTTGATAAGAGTTAAAATCATTCTTTTTTAATTTTTTATTAAAAAGTTTCCAGAGCTGGTAAAGGAAAAACGATACAAAGTTAAAAAAATCGTAATGTCAACCATTAAGTTTGGATAATTAATTTCTGTGACATTTGGTAAAATCGATGGATTCATTATCCATCTTAGTTTGATCGTTTAAAAGAAAATGGGTTTAGTTTTTAAAGATGTTAAAATGTCGCTAATTTTAAAAACAACACCCATAATTATTTTTGTCTTAATACACGTTAAATTAATATCAACGGATCAAAATCGAAAAAAAAGATTATTGCCAAATAGTAAACCAAAGAAAACCAACATCTGCTTGTGAATGTGGTGATGAATATATCTTTAAGACGATCGGGCATCCAAGCGAAATTGCAATTCTTCCTCATCACCGTCGGTACTAGAACGATTCCAGAGCCAATAAAATGGTCAACTAAGAATATAAAAAAATCGAATCTGGTTATAAAATTTTCGATAGAAGAAGAAGAAATCTAAGTACAAAAGGAATATTTAAATACAAATTTTGAAAAAAAAAACTTATATCCAGTTATTCAGATATAAATAGTCAAATCCAGTACGATGACTCGATGTGCCCAAATTTTGATTTTTTTTTAAATCATTGAAAACGCAAAATTTGGAAATCAAAAAAAAAATTTTGCGGATTATTCACAAATACGTAAAAAATGGAACAACTTTTCGTCTTTCTAATCAATCACAAATCACACATACACGTCATGGCAACTGGTGTAGAAATACTGTATTACTATCTCACTTTTAATACACGACCCAATACTTGTTTTTTAAAGAACTTCTCCAAACGCCCTTCCTTTTTCACTGCGCAAAAAAGCGCCATCGCATCGACATGATCCCATAATTGTTTTTCAAAGAATTTTGTCCAAACGTCCTTCCCTTTTCACTTCGCAAAAAAAAATATAAAAATCAATTTTTCACACTTAACACTAATAACACTGATTTTATATAAAATAATAATTGTGTATTTGCAGCGGATATTTTGCACATCGAGTTATCGTACTCTAACCTAAACAGTCTATTAGTATGCGTGTTTCAGTATGTGTAATCGTAAATTTGTAAGACGCGATATTTTAAATAGATAGTTACATTAGTGCGCGTTTCCGAGACAGCATCAGTTGATGCGAAAGTTTCGTCTAGAAGTAAAGAACGTTGCAGTGCCGCCCAGTGTAAATTGTTTAAAATATACTCTTGCCAATACGTTGCCTATTTTTTTAGAAATAACGTGTAACGTCAAGTTTGCTATTGGTAAATACAAACACCAATTTACGATCAATTAAAATGGATGAACATAGATACAGCAATTTAATCTAATCTAATAGAAACTATTGTGTCAGTGTTTCACACAGTTTCACAATGGATGTTCTCCTCACAATCAGTTTGAGTTATTTAGTGTCCTAGCAACTATCCCACCAAGCAGTGCCAGTGACTTGGTATCGATAGTAATACAACATAATACATGCACACAATCTGTTGGCTTACAGTTCCTTGATTAAATCTTGTTGTTCACACTGTCTACTGCACAATATACAGCCCGTTCCATTGTGACTTCACTTCCGATAGGTAATCCAATTGTCAAGTACAAGATATACGGTGCATGTTTATGCCCATTTTTTTAATATCTCCCATTTTTAACTGTATCCTGTAACGAGTCTCAATTCTTTTACACTATTAAGAAGGTTATTTTTTATTGTTGAAGTATAACGTCTTTAGGCGCGATTGGAGAGTAACCCGGACGGAAGTATTCAAAATTCAAAAGGGAGCTCAAGACTATGTTGCTACGCCATAATTTTTATAACATTAACGAATTTTTCTCTATTGTATTCTAATATCTTTGTAATGACGCTTTCCATACTGAACCGGAAATAAAGACATTATTATTATATTCGAACGAAAGTTACGTGTTTACGCAGTTTCCGCTATTTAAAGGCATCGACTGACAGATGGCGGCATCGTAGAAACCATTTTGATAGAAAAGTGAAACATAGCAACGGACGTCAGACTCAAACCAATTTTGTGACCGTTATCCGCTATTTGAAGGTATCGACTGACAGACGGCGACATTAAAACGCATCTGTAGGAAACATAGCTACCGATGCAAGCTAATGAGCATAGTCAACGTAATTTTATGTAGGGGAGGGAGGGGGAATGGCGCTCACTGGGTAATGGCGCTCACCTCTGTAACTCTGTCAAAAAGGAAAGTAGCAACACGTCACGTCGCGAGAAGCGCGAGGGGTGGGGGCCTCTAATAGACAGCGATGCAAATGGACAGTCAGCTCGCGTCATGCGACCGTGAAGAGCGTTTCTTTGTTTGCGGCCGCGCTGATCTAATTTTTAATTAGGTGCTGAACAAGTTAAGTTGTTGGGCTCGCTATACTATGGAATCAGTGTTGCAGATTTGCGTAAACTTGTTTATAAAATTGCTGAGCGCAACAATATCAAAAACAATTATGATCAAAGCAGTAAAACAGCCGGATTGGATTGGGGACACTACTTTATGAGACCCTGAGCGGCATTACCGAAAGTCAGGGGCAATGCCGCTCAAACATGTTTTTATAATAATGTTTTCCTACTAGATAGGAAAGGTGAAAGATATATGCTTTTGTTGTTAAATTGTTGATTACTCGATAATTAAAGACTTTGTTACTCTTCTTAATTTTGATTTATAATAAATAATTTAAAAAATACACCATGTTTTCAAAATATTTTCCCCTAAATTTTTTAAATTGAATGTTTGTTATAAATAATAATAAATTATTTTTAAAATGTGTATTAATTAACTAAAAATTAAATTACATTAAAATGTTCAATAAATAAGATTATTGATCAATTTTTCAGACAAATATATTAACAAAAAATATTGATATTGACTACGTATTAAAAATTGTTTATTATTTTTTCAATATTTGATAATTAAAAACTTAAAGCGTTCAAAAACCAATTAGAAACTAATTATTATTAATT
Source organism: Xanthostigma xanthostigma (assembly GCA_963575645.1). NCBI lineage: Eukaryota > Metazoa > Arthropoda > Insecta > Raphidioptera > Raphidiidae > Xanthostigma > Xanthostigma xanthostigma. The sequence continues at coordinate 25,599,038 of OY754468.1, forward strand.
AATTTTTATATTGTTTAGATCAGTTCTGAAGAAGATCCAAATCCGGACCGAAACGTTAATGTATTAATTATTATATTTTTTTGTTAATATATTTCTATAAAAAATTGGTTAATAATTTTATTTATTGAAGAGTTCTAATTGTACATTAAAATGTGTTGTGTTTACTGTCGGTAATACAAGGTCAGTATTTAGATCAGCTGACATAGGTGCGCTTGTGCAGTATCTTTAAATTGGAATTTTTTTAATATTTTAATTAGGGCCATGTAAAAACATTTTTCCCTAAAAAGTATATACTCTAAAAATGTCCCCTAAATATAAGGGAAAATACCCCAAGGTGGAAACACTGTATCAACTGTTTCTCTTCAACTTTTAGGTGTCAGTGTGTCATAAGGATGTTTTTGTCTTTTAGAATGTCGTAAAAGAATAATTTCTCTACTTTTTCTAAGAGAATAACTACTATTCTCAGTCTGACCAAGTGGACCGGGACGATAAAACGTCCCTAGTTTATAAGTAATGTTGATGAAAGATGGCGCGGATATGCTGGTGCGGCAGTATTGGTGTTGGTCTCTGGTGTACGTCATAAACTAGCTCTTGTTTTTATGACGAGGACGAAAGCCGAAAATGCCGGGGCGTGTATTATTGGTCTTCTTACATAACTACATCTCACCGACAGACATTCTGTCCCCTCTAGACAAATGATTATGTTAAATAGTTTTTTAACATCACTGTGACGGAAATTATGTAATTGATCGTTTTTATTCATCATGAATTTATGTTGTTCATGTGAAGGTTTTTGTTATCTGAATAAGAAAAAATTATGTTGTCATCATTTTTATATTTTAAGAAAGAAAATTATTAGTGTGATATATTATATCACTAATAATAAACCAACTTCAAAACTCTTTTCTTTTTTAAAATATAAAAAAAATATATAAAAAAATAATGTTTAAACAAAATTGAACATATTATGTTCAATTTTGTTTAAATTAAAAAAGTCGACTTCATAGAAATATTAATAAACAGTCTTATAATCCCTAGACATAAGACAAAATTCATTGAACTAGAAACTCCCAGCTATGCGTTGATAGATTGGTTAATCTGGGGATTTTTTCTTTTGTTTTTGTTTTGTTTGAAAACAGATACGTTTAAATATTAGTGTAAATTACATTATTTTGTTGTATTTTATATTTATAAGTCAGTCAGTTTGTGATTGGTTGAAATCGTGATTTCTGAACATTCGTATCTTGGAAAGGATTCCGCACAAACCTTATGGGATTTGGTTCTCGGTTAAATTGATGGAAAATGTTTTTATTTTATAGGTTAAAGATCTCTAAGAAAAAGTGTCCATGGGCGCATAGCGTATAAACCAATAGATTTTTATCTACAGATGCATGTGTTTAGCGAGATTTTAAATATAGGGACATCCATTGAATTCGCAAACATGTTCCATGTTCAACGTTTGTGCTTTTTTTTAGCAATAGAAAAACAGTCAAAAACTAGGTAATGTTGGAAGGTGTCGCCCTGTATAAAATAATAATGCAATATCCCGATATCTAAAATCTCGCTAAACATATCTATAGCTAAAAATCTATTGGTTCTTAGGCTATGCGCCCATAGACACTTTTTCTTAGCGACCTTTAAATTGTAAAATAAAACCATCATCAGTCAATTTAACCGAGAACCATATTGTGCGGGGTACTTTGAATTACTGTTTCTTTATTGTAACCTCGAAGATAAAGGGGGTCAAAAAGGACTCGAAATGCAGGTTCGTGTATTTATAGTACACAGTGTTTTGTGCTCCGTAGCTGTTTCAATTTAAGTTTGGTCTCTGTTTTGAATACATTTTCGGTCAATCATATAAATCTGGAGTAATTTCTCAGCACAGTGGTGGATTTGCCCTAAGGCCCGGGCCTAGGGCGTCCGATCGTGACAAAACACATTAGGACGTATGGCGGGCCGCACTGCAAGGTGCAGTCTGCACCGCACCGTATAACAATAATCTTCCTAAAAAAGTGATCGGAATATCTAATTTAGGTCAATATTTTGGACAGTAGAGTTTTTTTTTAAATGCATTTAAAACAGACACCTTATTAAAACCAACAATTTTGAGCTATTGTCGAGGATTTTTTTTTATAAATTTGAGTTTAGGTCTCATAACGCTCTTCTAAGATGATTTTACGTCAGCTTTGTTGATAGGGCGCAACGTCTAAGTTCAAAAATGAGTTCGTGAGAGTGTATAATATAGTGTACTTACGGAATAAACCCAATTTAAAAATTCTATGAATGAGTTTGAATTAAGGGCTTGGACAGATTTCGTCTATCTGTGATGCAAGGCTTTCTCGGAAATAGAAAATCTGAAAATTATATTGAGCTTGTAGAAGATTTCCTTTTACAATTAAAAAAATTAGGGTGCAACAGAGTATAAAAATCCACTTTCTTCATAGTCACTTGGACAAGTTTCCTGAAAATCTAGGAGACATGAGCGAGGAGCAGGGTGAGCGCATGCATCAAGATTTACGCGTCACGGAAGATCGCTATCAGGGATTTTGGGATATAAATATGATTTCTGACTATCGCTGGTCCCTGATACGCCATTTTCCAAAGTGTATTAAATGTTTTATTTAAATGTGCAATTATCCCTGAAACCTCGGAAAATATTACAAACTAGCAGCTATTATAGTTTTCTGAATATTTCTGAATCGATTTCGATAAAAGTTGGCAATAAAGTAAATTCATTATGTAGTCTGATGGTTGCTGAGAAAAGGGCGGCTGTTACTTACTATACATGGCCTGGGGCCTAGGGCGGCTAAGACTGCAAATCCGCCACTGGCTCAGCAGTAGTAGGTACCTAATAGACAAGTAGATATGTCACCATTCTAACATACTGGCTTTTGACACATTTCACTTCCCAATTCATACACACATTCAGACACCGTAACACAATATTATAGTCGTGTGAGAGCTGTACAGAGAGAACTCTACACACACAATATTCAAACACAGGCAACCGTAAATTGAAGCTAATTCACTTTATGCATGGCTTGTTCCTGTCATCAATTTAACCAAAGTACCATTTATTACCACCCCGTTTTAGCGAACAGTTCGCGGTACATAGAAATCTATAAATTGTATATTATACTCGCATTCACCATGTATATGCGTGCTCCGTATTATATAATAATATGTATATTGCTTAATATACCTCCTTAAAGATCTGTGTGCTCGTGAAATAGGGCCAATAGTGTGGTTGTTCGAGTCAGCGGCGTCGCCAGGAGGTTGCAATCACTCTGGTTGCAATGGCGTATTTGCATCAATAGCAGGAATGTAGTATTAGTAATTTTCCAATTCATTAATCAATCGGTCTATTGTACAGGATGTTCATATTTTTGCCTTAATACATTTGGAAACTTAAAACGGATATATTTTTAGCTATAAATATATTATAATTATTCCTTACACAAGATAAATTTTATTTAAAAAAAGACAACATCTACAAAACAAAAGAGCAGCAGTTTTTTTATTTTTGCAATATTTCCGAAACTATAAAGCAAATTTTTAACGAAACTTTCGTGAAAAAATTAATAGAATAGATATAATAAACCGTTAAGAAAAGTATACCATTATTATATAAAAGACACGGTCATAACATGTATCTATTCTGCGCATACGCCGATTTTCCCCAAAAACAATATGGCTCTTCATATTTTCATACCAAACATCCTTCCAAAATTTGGTTTTTAATCCACTCATCCGTTTGACCTGTATCGTGCTCACAGACAAACAGACGTATAGACTTTTTCCAAAAATATGTTTTTTGGATTTTGGCGACCTCAAAACGAAAAGACTGTGTAACATTTTGAAAAGTGATTTTTGACCTAAGCTAGTACCATTCCCCTCTTGTGTGTTTTTTTTTTAATTAACAAAATGGTCTTTACTCTGACCCCTTGTGGTATGGAATGGTAAAAGTGGCGGTATGCTGTACACTCAATGTACGGTTTTGTTTTTATCCCTTTGTTAACATATTTACCCTCACCTAAGTTAACGTGAGATAGAAATTTAACAGCGCTGTTAATTTTAAAATTGATCGTACAGAATAGTACCGTAGGCTGCGAGACATCAGTACTACATGACTGTTTCACCTACGTACATCTATTTATATCTATACTAATATATAAATCTAAAGAGTTTGTTTGTTTGAACGCGCTAATCTCAGAAACTACTGGTTCGAATTGATTTTTTTTTTGTTGGATAGCCCATTTATCGAGGAAGGCTATAGGGTATACTCGTATAATATTACGCTACGACTAATTGTGGCGGACTATAAATGAAAAATGTTGCAAGATGTGTCTCTAAATTAGTCTGTCCGACAAATATTATCAGGTGAAATGCCTTAACTATATACTGCAATATTAGCGCGTCAAGGTACAAGCCCGGATAGCTCAGTCGGTAGAGTGTAAGACTCTTAATGCCAGGGTCTAGGGTTCAAGCCCCACGTCAGTGAATATATTTTTATTTTTTTTTTTATTTTCTACATTGCTTTCTTCTAAGATTTACATTTCAATTTTTTAAAACTTTATTACGACTAATTAAAATTAAATAAAACTAATTAATAGCTCATTGGAAAGCTGTTACAACTATAGGCACCTATATATAAAAATAATTTTCCTACAGTGTTTTCAATTAAATATTTATTATATTAAAGAAATTTATTACTTAAAAAAAGTATAAATACTGCTTTTTAACGACAAAAACTTTTGAACGGTAACGCCGATCATCATGAAATTTGGACACAACATTCATCTCGGTAAACTAAGATGAATGTGCGTACTCATGTCCCTTCCTTCCCCATTCGTTCTTTTGCACCCGGGTGAAACCGGGCGGGACCGCTAGTCTTAAATATAAGTATACAAGCAAGAAGGATGAGGCCCCCTTGAGGTATTGTGTAAGGGTGAGGAACGGGGATAAAGATTAGGTCGCAAGGTCTCTGTTTCTGTCAGCCATTAGAGAGTAAGTATACCTATATTTTGTTAATGTTATTGTTAACCGCTTCCCGTGTTTGTGGTCGATCTAACTCAATTCTCTGTCCCGCAAATACACCACCCACACACTACTGCTGTTGGTTCCACGAACTTGAGGAACATCTTCTGAATCGTCCTCAATTTACTGTGTCCATATTTAGTTAGTCAATACGTACTTCCAACCGTAATTAATTTTGTTTCGGTTATATACCGGATGTCGCGAAATTTTTAGAACAAAAGAAGATGCTGTCTGATTACCAATACGTTATGTTAATAGTAGTCTTTTGATGAAGCCAGCAGTAATTGAGGGAATTAAATTGGTATTTGGGATTTTAAGTTGATGATTATTCTTACCCAAGTGTAATTTATCATTAATGCTACAAAAATTGTGAATTAGCGCCGTTACGAATAAAAAATGGACTCAATAAAGAGATATTGAGTCTTCGTAATAGATAGTAAGCTTTACTCAATTTGGTATTTAGATCCATAATGATGCCAGATCATTTTATGATCTATCGTTACTCCCAGAAATTTTAAGGTGTCACCTTGACGAATTGTACCGGTGTTTTTCGCTGAGCCGAAAGCTTTCATTGTAGGTAGCATTTTTTGATAGAAATCACGTAAATTGAGTTTTTGTTTCGTTTAGTTTAAGGTGGTTATCATTACACCAGCCACGCATGATGGAGATTGCTGTTTGTGCGTTTTCTAACAGCTGAGTTTTATTTATGTCGGACAGTAGAATACTAGTATCGTCTGCATATTATATCATTGTTTTGACATTGTTAGTAAACTGCAAAGGTAGGTCATTTACAAAGACGATGAAGAGTAGGGGGCCTCTTCAACTAGCTATTTTACCTGATATTTTGCTTGGTGAATTGAAATTAAATTTTATTGTAACGAATAAATTTATTCCAAGATTAGTAATTTCTACCTCTAATAGTTTTCGAAGAATATGGCCACAAAATTTGGTAAGTATTCCAACTATCAATAGACGAGTTTAATCAAAATAATTGTGGTGGTTTCTAAAATAAATGCTTCAATGACTCATGCGATTTCATCGTAGGACGTTTAAGGTCGTGTGTTTACGTCTCGCGCTTCGACTTACTCAAGTAACGCTTTTTTGGATAACGGTTTGAAGTCTCATTTGAAAGCTGAAAGAGTCCCGTCCAATTACCAATTAAATTTTATTTTTTTTTCGATTCAATTGGCTAGACAACGTAATTCGGTACTGCGGTTTGGAATAGCGTTTAACTGTAGAAAACTTTACGTAAAAAATCGTACGATATACAGGAAATAAAGTAATTTTACTTTGTACTGGGGAACGTTCAATAAGCTTGATTCAATAAAAATATTTTGCTTTTATTCTTTGCGCGAATCTGTTTCTATTCTATAGACCACTGGTTTCAATATACGTTGGCGGAATATAATATTGAAAGGTTGGTACAATACACAGATAGAAGTGTATATAATTGCTTCCAAGTTTTGTGTACAAAAAGGAGGAAAAGAAGCAAGGAATTCATATTGTATACTGTCGATATACGTATTGGCAGAACAAACTTACGTAGCTGGTTATGTCCTCCAGTTGCTGTTACAGTGAAATCTCTCGTTAACGGTGTTTTGTTCATTTAATCTCTTCGTTTATAGCAGGAGAGCTATCAAACATTTTTGGATAGCTATAGATATTTGGGGCAACGTGAAAAGGACCCCGCATCTAATACATGGGAAAATGGATTTCGGTGAAATTCTTTCCAACTGGGGGGAATGAAACAGCCATTTGATGCTGAAAAAAGTTTCCAATACAACTTGAATCTGAAAATCTCATTATATACAGGTGAGTCATTTTAATCTTTGGAAAAGATTATCTTTTTAGGGTACGATAAAATCGTAAAATGGTTCAGGGCAAAGATTGGTTCGAAGGGGTACATCGGATGCCATGTTCACTTTTGACCTTGGGTCGACGGTTCAAGGTCATTCAGGGTCAACTTTTTTTCTTAATGGGAACTCTTATTTTTCACACCAGTATTCAATTGGCCGTGAAAAAACATAAAACTTATCTTCCAAACCCCCTATTTTTCGGGATATCCACGGTTCAAAATTTGAATTTCCAAATTTTTATAATTTTTTTACTGCCGAATTATAGATTTTATTTAAGACAAAAAGTTCTTGAAATTTTTAAAAAAATCAATTCCAATTTTTAAAAACATTTTTGCACACTTTCTGTTATTTCGATGTCTTAATCGTTAGAATAAATTTTCTTTCGTGAGCAAATATTTTTTTAAAAATTGGAATTGATTCTTTGAAAAATTCCAAGAATTTTTTGTCTCTTGCGATTTTTCAAAAAAATCTACAATTCGGTAGTAAAAAAATTATAAAAATTTGGAAATTCATTTCATCTGAAGATTAAAATGACTCATCATGTATATAATATAGGATTTTCAAACCCAAGTTGTATTGGAAACTTTTTTCAGCATCAAATGACTGATTCATTCCCCCCAGTTAGAAATAATTTCACCAAAATCCATTTTCCCATGTATTTGGTGCAGGGTCTTTTGTGTAAAACTTCTTTTGTAATGTCTGAACACAAAATTGAAAACCCGGCTGAAGGGTAGTGGGTTCTAAACAAGCCGTGAATTTTTAAAACTTTATTTACAAAAAAAGTTCCTGAGGTATTTTAAAATGTTAATACTTTCAAATTTAGCAATAGCGTTCGCATGATCTAATCGATGCTTTTGTTTCCCATTCGAAGTGTATTTCAACTATCGCTAGTTGGCGCTGGTTACTTAATTTATAGTTGTCTGAGTGTTCGTATCTATTAGATCCAAATTTCTTCCGGATTTAGTCATCAAGTGTTTCACTATACTGATCTTTTGAGGGAAGGATTGCCTTCTGGTATCTTCAGTCTTGCGTAAGGTAGCTGTGTATACGTCACAGACTCACAGCAGAAATAGTGAAGTGCAATAAAAAATGACAAACGATCCGACCGTTAACAATATAATATTGTCTCGGATACATCGAATCGATCGGTGATTGTTCAACCAGTGACGTACCTTGATACAACTATATATTGTTATTATTCATTTGTTTATATAAGACAGTTGAAGATCTTTGTTTTTGTTTGCCTTTATTAATTATGAGATATAAATAGAAGAAACGTCGGAAAAATATGAATATTTTTTCTCCCTGTTCATTAAAATAGCTGGTAACATACATGTATACAGACAATAGGCACTAGTGCGGTAAAGTAAAACAAATCTGGACGCGCTATACCAATTCAATAGTATATCACTGTCAGCTGTTTTAGCATTCCAATCCACAAATGGGAAATGGTACCTACTAGATTAGGTGAAAAATCACTTTTCAAAATTTTACAATATCTTTTCGTTTTGAGGTTTCCAAAATAATAAAAAATATATTTTTCGTCTGTGAATACGATACAGGTCAAGCGCATGAGCGGATTTTGGGAGGATGTTTGATGTGCAAATATGAAGAGCCTTGTTGTTTTTGAGGAAAATCGGCGCATGCGCAGAAGGGATATATGCTATAACGATGTTTTTTATATAATAACGTTATACTTTTCATAACGGCTTATTATTTTATTTATTTTTTCAAGAAATTTTTGTTACAAAATTTTTTTTCTACACTTTATAGTTTCGGAAATATTTTGAAAATAAAAAAATCAGCTGTTCTTTTGTTTTGTAGATCTGTCAGAAATAAACTAGTTAAGCATGCTTTGATTAATTTTTACATGACGTGGAACATATTATGTAGGTAACCATGGCAACGACTATCAAATATATTGAATACTAACCATTACCCGCGTCACCTCACACGATATCAGACATTTTACTTAAATTGCAATCGAAGAAGGTGATTTGTAACTAATGAACAAATCAATAATGAAGATTCCATGTAAAAAACGCTTTTATCAGACAATCCGAGAATCGTCGTCTAGCCGATGTGCAGGCAATTTGCGAATTTACTGTTATTTTAGTCAGATCGGAGAATGATGTATTTTTAGACACCATCTACAGACTAGGGCGTTTCATTCACCACAGTCATATTAAAACCACAAAAATCGCAGTTCATAAACTCTTGTTTTGGTATTTTTTGAATTGACTAATAAAAATGAATTAGTGAGAGATATTGTACATTAAAAACGCTCGACAACTGAGATCATTAGCCGGAAAGTGAATTCGTAATTCGTGTTGTTGAAAGTGACTCTAAAGATGTATTAGAAACTTTAGCTGTTTTTTGTTTAAAAAAAAATATTAATTGGGCACATTTAATTAATTTAATTTTTTAACTCGATTTAATTCCAAAAAATATGCAGGATTATAAATATATTCCATTCTGGATTTATAAATTCTATTATCATTTAATAAGCCTATATGTATAGTAAATTCCAGCGTTACACAAACCATGTTAAATCGAGCGTTATGCCAGGGTTGCGCAAAATTCTATAATTTTACGTCAAACTAAAATCGATGTCTTAAAAATGTGAACACGAAAGTCGATATTTTTCAACAAGAAGTAGAAAATATTTGTTTTTTTACCTATATAAATATTTATTTCAATTTAATTTACGCAAATCGCAATTTTTGGAAAATCCCAGATTAATTTAAAAAACTTATTGATTTGATTTCTAGTATCGACTTGAGCTTTTTATTAAAAAAATAATATATACTTTTCATTTTTACATTTCCATTGAAAAGTTTTGAAAAAATATAAAAAACATCAATGATGATCGGTGTATCGAAAAAAAAATGAAAAGAATTGAAAACAGAAAATCGACGTTTATCGACGCTTTACAATTATCTGCATATGTATCATGCGCTCTACGCTGTACGCATCTGTACATTTTGCTGTCTCTAGAATGAAATTATGTACTCCTAACAAAATTTTAAAAATAATAAAGAAAAATCATTACTGGTAAATGAATACATCCTGTGATATGATTTTGCAAATTATCCTTCAAAATTTGTTTGTGTTTGATATCGCGATAGTGTAGAAAGTGTTAACACTTTTGACACTATTGCGTTTGTATACACATACTGACTGGTTTTGTATTTTAGTGTCGGTCTAAATGTGTAAACAATAGCGGTCTCGACTCTTGAGCAGGAAAACAATATAGTGTACATCACGTGATTGATGTCTGGATTTGGCAATGCCAGAACAAATTACACAGTTGTTGCTTAGAGTGGTAGGAGGGGTAACAAAAATAAAAATGCGTTACCTAATCTATAAATGGCCTCTTAATTATAATTAATGCAATTACAATTAATATATTTAATGTGATTTAGTAACGCAGTCAAAGATCTTGAAATCGAGCCTTACCACAGTCTTAGAAAACGGACTCGGTTAAAAGATATTTTTTATGCTCGGAATGTTCGAGCGCGATTCTTCTGCAGATTCATATTATCTACATGTAAACGGAGCCTGTATAAAATGAAGATAACCATAAATTTAAAGTTTTTTTCTTTCCCTTCAAAAAATGACAATTCGACGTAAACATCGACGGCGGTTGAATTGTCAGTACCTATAGTATTCACAAATTCGACAGGCTCGTATTTTGTCTTATTTTATAATTAAAAGATATTATCGAAATTTGTCAGTAGATTTGTAGACGTTTATTTCTTTATTAATATTCTTATATTATAAAAGATGGTTCAAATTGAGTTTCCACATTACAGCCTAAAATAATTTTGAAATTCCACTGTATTTGTCAACGGAAATGTGACATTTCTATCCGAGGAACATGAACAAAATGAGTCATGGAACAATACACCACGGAACAACGCGTTAAAATTGTCGAAGCGTATTATGAAAATGGGCGATCGAGGAAAAATACGTTTCGAGCCCTACGTGAATTTTTTGGTGCGCAAAATCGACCTTCCGAAAGAACAATTTGGAATGTGGTCCAAAAATTTCAGCAAACTGGATCCGTAGGTAACATTAAAACCCCTCAGCATGCTCGTAGAGGTCGTTCGGAAGAATATATTGCCGTTGTTCGCGAAAGTGTGGCCGAATATCTAAGCACATCGATTCGTCATCGATCGCAGTAGGCCTTATTCCACTACACAGCTAATTTTAAATAAAGATTTGTAGCTACACCCATACAAACTCTAAATAATGCATGCATTGAAGCCTAGAGACCATCAACAGCGCCCGCCGTGTGTTTGCCGAATGGATACGAGAACAAGGGGAAAATTTTTTTATGAAAATAATCTTTAGCGACGAGGCACATTTTCACCTTGGTGGCTTTGTAAACAAGCAGAATTGTCGTATTTGGGGATTGGAAAATCCAAGAGACATTGTTGAAAAGGAAATGCATCCGCAAAAAGTGACTGTTTGGTGTGCCTTTTGGGCTGGAGGCGTAATTTGCCGAACTTAGATTTCCTGAAAATTTGGAATGATTCGCCCCAATATATTTTGAGAAATCTCAAAAATACAAGTACCAAAAATTTTTAGAAATTTGTTTTTTTTACAATATTTTCTAAACTAGTTTAATTCCAAAATCTAATCAGCTTTCTCCTCAAAAAACTGCATCGATTGCCGCAAACCGCATCAAAATCGGTTCATTTGTTTACGAGATATCGTGAACGAAAAATTCGTAAGAAAGTGTTTTTTTTTTTAGCTCGAAGAGCTAAAAAATAAACTTCTTGTTATATTTTATATAATTTTGAGCGTTTTGAACTCGAAAATAGCGGAAAGTTTCAGGGATGGCCTGCAGGGTCAAACTTCTTTTGTAATTTTTTAATAAGTAAAAAGATAAAAAGATAAGATTGCGGAATTCGCATTTTTTCAAAAGTAACAAAACAGGAAATTTTGTAACATTTCTAAAATTAAAAATGTTTACGGTAGAATATTATTGTAAAGAACACAAGCTTTCAAAGGTTTTTTTGTAATTGTTTGGAAACTAGAGTTGAGAGCTAAGACGACCAACAAAGTTGTATATATTTTTATGTAAGAACACAACTACTAAAACGCTACAAGTACGTGCTGGATGTGCATCAGATCGTCGTGTCTTTTTCTCCTAATCTGTTTAGTTTTAAAAAGTTAAGAGCTGTTTCGAATTTTATTAGAAATATTTTGTGTAAGAAATATATCCTAGAAATACAAGAATTGTAAAAAAGGATATCAGTTTTTTCACTCGACAAAATTTTTGTCTTAAAAATGCAATAGGTACGCAAGCCAAATATTTTGTGATATGTGCAGATCCGGCATATTTCAAGTTTATCCACGGAGTATTGTTGCATGGGTCCGGCACACTGCTTCGAAAAATGCATAACATCAAGCCCTGTTCCATAGATATATATTTACTAACATCTGGATAAAGATAGAATATTTCGAATAGCATTTGTCGAAATATTCGATTATTAAAATATCTCTAAATGCCTCGAGAGGATATTCAAATCTTTGGAATGATTTTTATACGTATAAGTTTCAATTAATATGAAAAATCGCAGGATTGTGTGTTATTTATTTAGTGTACACTAAATAAATAACTTTTTGTCCACAATCCTGCGATTTTTCTTATTAATTATCGCGATGGACACGATATCTAATATATCAGTTTCAATCTCCACTAATTATTATACTGCGCTTTATCTTTAATCTTTAAAACACTTGCTGTAATTGTCTCTGTCAGATGGCATTTCACAATATTTATATGATTACTTATACTGGGTTGCAGAAAGGATTGTAGAAAACAAATTTATATGACTCTATATAGAAAAATTTTGATTAAAATGCGTAGAAAAATGATGTTTCGAAGTGAAAACTGTATAAAAAACGATACTCAATACATGTGAACACTGTTTAAGAAAAAATCTTCAAATAAATAAAATTGTCGACCAATTTTTCAAAGACCAATATATTGACAAAAAATAAAAAATAACAAATCAATACAACACAAGATGACGTTTCGATCCGGCTTTGGATCTTCTTCAGAAAAATCTAAAAATATAAAAATTAATTAGTATTAAATTATTAAGAAACATAATATTGTTTCAATCGATCAATTATTTTTCGAGATTTAAAACTCTACAATGCTTTTCATATGGAGGTCATTGTCAAATCAGATTTTTTGACAATCCTTTCTGCAACCGAGCATTAGTCTTTTATTTGCCTCTGTTCTATGAACACTGCGTGCAGGTGACTCTCTCAAATCTCATAATCGAAAACTACAGCTAAATTCATTCGTTTTAATAATTAATTAAACCGAATGCATAGACCGATAGAATGAATTGTTCTCACTCGCATATTACCTAACCATTCGATACACTAATACATTGCACAGTATCGAATACGTTTATTTACGTTTTTTATCTGCGTCTGTAGTAGGTACTATGAAGCACTGTAATTAGGTGATTCTCTCGAGACTGATAATCGAAATCGAGAACAAATTCGTTCGAGAGTTGAAAAATTCATTCGTATAATTATCATACATTATGCAGAGGAATAATTTTGAATACACGTTTGGTTATCAAAATCATTCCAATTGCAACCTTTCGATTATTAAAATCGACGATTTTTCCCAGCTCTACCCCCGGACTGAGCCATTCGTATCTTTACAAGCTGCTGCAACTAGTCGCACATAGTGAGAGAGATAGAACGTGCGAGTGCCCAATCTCTTTCAATATCAACTCTAACTGCAGTACTGTGCCGAGAGATATTTAAGTCGAATGTGCGCGTTGTCTCTTTTTTAAAGCGGACACATTTTCTGGTCGATTACTCGTCTACATTCTGTTGTTTTGATGCTCGCAGATCAATCGTTTAGCGAGCTCTATAACGCGCAACTCTGACTGTACGCACTCGTCTGATGAAAAACAAAACTTGTGGACATTAACATCAAAGTTTCTGCAACACTCTCTGGATTTACTCTGGTTTAAATGTAAGATCTTTTGTTAGCAAAAACGATAAAAACTTTTGTGTTCCGCTTTCTGCACTCGCTGCATTATTGAATCATCGTTTTCGAAACGAACGGTTGTAATATGTCTGCCGGTGTACACAAAAAGCGTATTATTATCAAAGCTCAGATAGAGTTAAAGCTCTGAGCGCGGTCCTGTGCTGCGTCACGTTTGAGTGTGTGTGTGTTGCGCGCTGCATAGATGGCGAACTATTCTATGCTGTGAGTACGTGATTTATGTTTGTTGGGTTTTGTACATACGGCGGCCATAGAGGAGAGAGGATGCAGCGCTCGCATGAGGAAGAGTGTGGAGGCGCAGCTCCGCTCTCTGTATATTGCATGATGTGTACAGTTGCGGCAAAAAAACACACTATGGTAAAGGAAAGAATGTCACTAGAGCAGGGGTGGCGAACCTATGGCATGTGACAGATTATTGTTGACACGGCATTGATTGAGGTGAAAAATCGAAGCTGCCGAAAACAATTAACTATCACCAAATAACAACTGAATTTCTTTGGTTGCGCTCTCTGTACCTATATTGGATGATGTGTACAGTTGCGGAAAAAAAACACACTATGGTGAAGGAGAGAATGTCACTAAAGCAGGGGTGGCGAACATATGGCACGCGTGCCATAGGTGGCACGTGACAGATTATTGTTGGCACTATATTAGAGCTGTAACAAACCGTATGTATTCGTTACTGAGTAACGGGTACATCGTCTGACCGGAAGTACCGAATCGTTACTTACAAATTCATTTCGTTACTCGCATCTGTCGTATCGAACTGACATGGAGTCAGTTCGACTCGTTTGATGCTGTTATACACTTATACGTTATACGAACGAAGTCATACCGTATCACGATGCGACGCGCCTTGATGGGATGGTACATGCTTGATGCCAGAGAACATACACTTCTTGATGCTGTTATACACGATTGTATGCCGTATGAAAAGTAACGAGTAAGGTAACGATACGAAAGTAACGGGTACTGGTTCTTTAAGTAACGAATACATACGGGTACACAATTTCTCGTTACTTTTACAGCTCTACACTATATTGATTGAGGTGACAAATCGAAATAATTAAAAATATGCTAAATGCCGAAAATAATTGACTATCACCAAATAACAAATACGATAAAGTTTCATGCACTCAATGTATTATCAAAATTATCATTTTTATCTATGTTTGATTCATTTTTTGACAACTGAATCTCTTTGGTTGTTGCTCGGCACGTCATGGCTACATTATACATTTTTAAAAAATTTGGCACGTAGGTGTAGAAAGGTTCGCCACCCCTGCACTAGGCAATGAAGTAGACATTTATGAATTAAAAAAAAACTTATTTTCATGCGTGAGTTTTGTGCATAAGAAATAAAAATAATATAAATGAATTTGTGAACGATGACCGGTGATGATGATCTAAATAAGTACTCTTCGCGATCCTTAAAATCTAATTATTGACCTAAATTGTTGAGGCGACGTTTCGAACAAACCCAATCTGTATTTCTCAACAAATATTATTTCTTCGAGAAATTGCCTATTTTTTGTTATTAGATAATACCTATGTATATTCACCTCAATTTGTTTAAAGGACCCCGGGAAAATGGCTTTCGGTGAAATTTTTTCTAACTGAGGAGAATGAATCAGTCATTTGATGCTGAAAAAAGTTTCGAACACAACTTGGGTCTGAAAATCCCGGTGTTCAAAGTTGCAAGCTGATCAAAAACGACTGTTTTGTGGCAATTAACGAACAACTTGCAATATGTAGGCACCCATAGAGATATATATGTATGTATGTATATAGGTATTATATACTAGCGGTCCCGCCCGGTTTCACCCGGGTGCAGAATAACGAATGGGGAAGGGAGGGACATGAGTACGCACATTCATCTTAGTTTACCGAGATGATTATTGTGTCCAAATTTCATGTTGATCGGAGTTACCGTTCAATAGTTTTTGTCGGACGGACAAATTTTGAGTTACTTTTTGCAACATTTTTCATTGATGCTCCGCTCCTATTTGTCGTAGCGTGATATTATATAGCCTATAGCCTTCCTCGATAAATGGGCTATCCAACAAAAAAAGAATTTCAATTCGAACCAGTAGTTCCTGAGAAAAGCGCGTTCAACCAACCAAACAAACAAACTCTTGAGCTTATATATTAGTATAGAGATATATTAATGAGATTTTCAGACCCAAGTTGTATTGCAAACTTTTTTCAGCATCAAATGAGTGGTTCATTCCCCCTAGTTAGAAAGAATTCCACCGAGGATCATTTTCCCATGTATTTGGTGCGTGGTCCTTTTGATGTTATTTTTCTTAACAATCGCAATTATATCACATAGGTATTTAGTCTAAAAAAAAATATATAATCTGTTCATTTATAACCACTTTCATTAAAATTCATTTACATCAGTTATAATTTGTAAATTGGTAAAATGC
The DNA here is from genome assembly GCA_963575645.1 of Xanthostigma xanthostigma. Classification (NCBI taxonomy): domain Eukaryota; kingdom Metazoa; phylum Arthropoda; class Insecta; order Raphidioptera; family Raphidiidae; genus Xanthostigma; species Xanthostigma xanthostigma. The sequence goes on from OY754468.1 coordinate 25,615,411, forward strand.
ATTTAAATTAGCGCGACGAGTATTTATAATGGGGATATAACATGATAAATTAATAAGACCACGAAAAAGAAAGAATGCCAGTAGTGGATAAAGTGTGTGTGCGTGATTATTAGAATTAAACTTGTGGTGACGAGAGTATAATGGGAGCAAACATAGAGTAGAACGAACCGCTCAAGTTGAAGAAATGAGAGATGCAGCCATGCTATATAGAGCATGGTTGTGTACAGTAGTGGAGAGAATAGTACGTAGGTGATTTAAAAAAAAAGACGGGTTGCACTTCGGGAGTGCCGGCAGAAGTGAAAACTTGAATATTAATGTCTTAGAAGCATTGTTTATTTATTGGCAAAACTTGTAATTAAAATGGTTGGTATCATAGATTGCATTTTTATGTACGATATTTCAACGCTAGATGTCTAACGTTGTATAAAAAATAAAATGGTTTGTATCATAGATTGCATTTTTATGTACGATATTTCAACACTAGATGTCTAACGTTGTATAAAAAGTATCTGGCAATTACTATCACTTAGAGAGTCTCACCCAGTTCTTACTTTTCCTGACGCGAGTTTAACATTTTTTACCCATTACAAAAAAAGTGTACAACGCCGCTAAAGAAGTTTTCACTTCAAAAAGAAAATAAAGGACAGGAGCTGCTACTGCTAGTAGTGAACGGAAACATGCGTGTTTGATTACTATAGAATAATATATTACGGTTCCATTACGATAACTCGATGTGCCTAAATTTTGAGTTTTTTTTAAGTCATAGAATACGCTGAATTTTGACGTTCCAAAAAAAAACTTTGCAGATTATTCACAAATTTCCTCAAAAAAACGTAGGAACTTTACGTCTTTCACTGTCATTTTTTGAATCTAACCAATCAGAAATCACATATACACGCCATAACAATTACTGGTGTAGAAATACTGTATACACGACCCCGTAATTGTTTTTTAAAGAACTCCCCCCAAACACATTCCTCCCCTTTTCACTGCGCAAAAAAAATAAATTTTAAAAATAAATTCTCCGCACTTAAAACGGCTAATAATACTGTTATATATTATTTAAAATATTAATTGTATATTTGCAATGGATATTTTGCACATCGACTTACACCACAAGGGCAGAAAGTTTGAGATTATTGCACTGCGCATCATGATGCCCGAGGCTCATTTCTAATTAACCAAACAAGAAAATATAAACAATTGTAAGACGAGAATACTGATAACTTCATTTGCAAAAATGCAATGAAAATGTACCTAATACCTATTATACAAATAACTTATGCGTGATTATTTAAAGTACAACAGTAAAAAAACACAAAAAATATTATCGCGGTTCATTTTTTCAATATATTTTCTGTATACTTAGTTAAATTTATTTTCTAGATTAATAAATTATAATGAAATGTTAAAATATTAATTTTGGTTTTTCTTTTTCAGGTATGTAGCTGCTACTAATATATCGGTCGTAAGTTCACTGTTTTTTTATATTTATGTTTATATTCATTTTTGTACAACTAAAAACTACCTTGTTTAACGGCTGGAAACGCGCAATAGTATATTCTTGCACTGCGCGCCATGATGACCGAGGCGAGCTGAGTTTGATATCGACATCTGTCATTCGTGTTTTTACGTATAACCTCAAAGCGCGTAATTACGACCGAGGTATGGAGAAAAATAGTATACACTACACTGGTTATCATTAGCTAAAATGTAATAGGGTCGCTATGGAAACGACATCTAGTTGATAGGCTATTTTTTCTTTACTGCTGCCATAAGAACTTCCCGTATTGTAGCCTGTAATCCCACCAATGTGTAAACGTTAAACTTTCTGCCTTACAATTGATGCCGAAAGTATGTACTTTCAATCGAGGTATGAAGAAAATATCTTTTTTTACACGATCCCTTATGCCTGTTTAGCGGTAATAAAATGACCCATTTCGCACTAATACAGAAATGCGATTTTACCAATCTAATAGTGATTTCTCTGTCAGTTGCCATTTAAATCCATACGAGCAACAGAGACAACAAAGTAGACGTTATCTTCGTGAACAATTCAAATAGATTCTAATAGTACGTGACATGAACTGTCAAATATATGAATATATAGGAGATACGCACAAAAAATGTAGTTATATATCTCGGTTGTAATGCTTTTATGACTCGTGTGACGGTTAAAACGCGCTAATCGCACGTTTTGAGAAAATATCGTACATATAAAAATGCATTACAATCTAGACACATAAAACACTATTTCAAAAATTAAATGGGGATCTATAAATACGAAAAAAAATATTGAAAATACATAGAACCTCAATTATTATTAACTTCGATTATCCAACCTGTCGATTATAAAATGCCATAACAAATAAATACAAAAAACAAGTTTCTTTTCTTGACTGCCAACTTTTTATGAACGCACTAAAATTTCAATTTAGTTGTAGGTACGAATTAAATTTTTTCAGTTTTTTTATGTTAAGTAAATAATTTAGGCATAACATTTGTGATGTTTTTGTGACTTGTTGTTTTTACTCCCTCTGAGGGTTGATAGTTAGTTTACCAAGTTTTAACCAGTCGGATAATCTACGCTCTACTATTCACTTTTAGAATTAAAGAAAAGACCGCAATTTGAAAGTGCATAAATGTTCTTTGAAATTCTTTAAATTGCAGTCTTGCAGTTTTGAAAACGCGAGAAGAAAATTAATTTTATTTTGTAGTAAGGGTATTCCTGCAGCCACACGCCAGTAACTTGGCGTTCTTTGTGTGTGGATTAGAACAAACGTCTTCGTCTGTGGTTTTCGAAGCCGAGAGCAAGTTTACAAACTAAGTTTGCAAAATCGGAAATACACGTAACAGTTCTCTGGCAATCGGAGAAGCTAGAGGTTATACAGAGAGTTGCTTTAAGATTCATATTCAGTGGTTTCGTATACCGTCCTCATAACACCACTCTCCTACCAATAATATGCAACTACGACGCTACTGCGATCCATCTTTTTCTGTGATACTAAATGATACCGAACTACTCAAAACCGACAAAGCATCTCGACTGACGTCTGGCATGGCGAACTCATATGTTGGCCAAGAAAAAGCAACTGGGATATGAAAAGAAAATCTTATCGGGAGGAATTGACAATTGAAAATAAGTTGCTGCTCAATCAAGTCATCCTAAAACCAATACGGACGTACGGAATACAATTATGTTGTACAGCCAGTAAATCTAGCACTGCAACAATCCAACGGTTTCAGTCAACCACACTGTACATGGTAGCAGGTGTACGTTACCAAAGACACTCTTCACCTAAGGACGACAAATGTCACGGAAGAAATCCGACGCCTCAGCTTCTAATCTTTATTACACGAACTGCGCACTGTACAAAAGACCATAAAAATTCACAGTACACGAACTGCGCACCAGGCAATTATAATAATAATTATGTATGATCAATTAAAAGAAAGAAAAATAAAACTTAACAGCTCTGCAAGTTTTAAAAGCACAGCGACAAAACGACTCGCCATTTTTTAAAATCTTCGAAAAGGAAAACTTTACACCTTCCAAAACTTCGTTCCCTCTTTCACTATACTCAAAAACGGGATTCACAATGAATATCAGATGCTAGAGTAACTTTAGCAAGACTTCACTACAAGCACCTCCACAAAACTAATCTGAAGAACAATTGAAAAATGAACATTTCCATCAAAAGCAAATGCACATATACCTGACAATGCCCAGATAAATCAATTAAGAAAAGGGATTAATAATTATTTTTGTAAATACTAGCAATTGGACCAGTGCGAAATTCATGTTAAGTATTACCGGTAATGAAACGAATCCTCATGCAGATCTATCCCAACCAGCTTGCTATTAATTTATTAGATAATAGTACAATCATGTACTCATCATATACTTAATTTACCAGGTATAGGTTAATTAACAAAATGAATTGACTGCCGCCATTGAGCGACATCCTAGTCTTGCCATTCGTCTGTCATCGTATTAGTTTATAGTTTGCGTAGACTCAAATTATAAAAAAAGCAACTGTATTGTTAGTTCATTTTTCTGATTGAGCGACATCCTAGTCTTGCCATTCGTCTGTCATCGTATTAGTTTATAGTTTGCGTAGACTCAAATTATAAAAAAAGCAACTGTATTGTTAGTTCATTTTTCTGATGATAATATTATGTATCAAAATACTTTGTAAATGAAACATTATACCTGGTGGGAGGGAAGTGAGTTTTTTTCTACTTTGCCTACAGTTAATTCAGTTCTTTCTACGCAAAATCATCATAGCGTTAAAGAATTTCACTTTAAATAACGTCTTAAAATTGAAAATATGAAACGACTGACAAGCAGTATGTGGGTGTAATTTTTTAGTTTTTGTCGTTCAAAGTCAGTTTTTCTTCTGTATTCTGGTGCGCTCAGTGTTGTATTTCTCGGAGCACGTTTACCACGCGGTGGGTGAAAACCGCAACAACAAGAAGAAATGAACAACTTCTGAAGCTTATACCCTTCGTCCTCCAACCCCGCTGGCTCTAGCTGTCCTTCCTGCACGTGAATAGAACAATAGCGACGTATATTTGTCTCTGTCTTATAAATTAAACTATACTTTTTACACGTTCGAAAAGAAACTCGTTTATATATTGAACTGCAGAGAACTTTTTATATACTATACATTCTATATATGCTAGAATTTGAATTGAAGGCAACTTTTCCTGGTTTTTAAAACTGTCTTTGTGAGACTTTTTCATTATTTCGAGGGAAATATTTGGACAATGGCGACACAACGAGTTATTTTATATCTTGCTAATGGATTTCGCTTCTTGAAAATGTAGCATTAAATGGAACTTCACTAGTGAAAACGGCTTCTGTTCTTTTTGTAATTTGATTTGATAACAATTAACGAGGGGTCCGACTGTGATGCTCAAAAAATAACACTGACAAAATATTTTCTTTAGTTTTTGCTATTCAATGTCTTGGTACAATCAGGCAGGTCATCTTGATACCGCACTGTTTACATTTAACCGTTACACTGACAATGACGCATAAAAATAATCAGACCATTTTTCCAAACCAATAACACTTTTTGCTGTAAGCATCATCGAAATCCAAAAAGATGGTTATTTTCTGTTGGGTAATTCCTACATAAAAAAAAAAATAAACATCTGTTATGAATTAATAGGAGAAAATGTTGTACCTTGAGCATAATGTACCTTGCGGAAAATCAACAGAATTTTTTAAGCAAGGGCATCTTCTCACTTGAAAAAAAAACACAACAAAGTTAAACTATTACGGAACGGTAACATGTTGATTTCGTCAGTGCCAAATAAGTGTAGCGTCTTTTTGAGACGAATGAAATTTTTGCGTCAGTTTTGTGGATATTTTGGCAGTTCTTTGTGCTCTTTCAGAATCTTCTTTGTGATTTCAGATTTCCATTTTTGAGAAATTCGCCGCAAATCAAACCCCTCTTTTTTATTAAAATGTTTATAACTTTTAAATTTTTTCGTCTCTCACTTCATTTTTTTTTCAAAAAGTTTCTAGATGTCATTTCGATTCGAATCACACTATAATCATAATTTTCGGCAAAGGAGGAACGGAATTCATCAAAAAGGGACATGTGAAGTAGTCTATTACACGACTCTACTCGACATTAATTAAATTTTTGTGTAAAAATCAATTTCATTTAAAATAGGAGGGAAATTTCAAAATGTGTTCCAAGGTACAACACTCTCCTTGATGGTATTACTATCCACAATACTGGTAACTGCGTTACGTTAACCAAGCTAGCACGAGGACGATGGTCACCATAGTTATTATTTTTAAATTTGAAATGAATCAGCTATTATGTACATTCTTGTAAAGTAGAGAAAACATGCAACAAACCGATTCCTAGTGTTTTATTTTCGATGATAATATTATTAATTATCTTCACGCTATTGCCACGGAGTTAAAAATGCTTGTTTAAATGTTAAAGCTTTCTTTAAATTTTCAGTTGTGAATCTAAATTTAGAAAAGATATTTAGTTTTATGTGTACATATTAGACGGAATAGTTTTTTTAATGAGCCGTAAAAGTGAGTTATTTTGGCGCAAGCAAATAGTGTTCCATGAAATAATAATCCCCACACAGAATTATTCTACTTATGTACTCGGTGGGAGTATTGTACATATTAATAAGGATGAACCAAAATACATCCTATACTCATTGTGTCAACGGTCAATTCTAAAGTAGAATGTTAACAGAAGATACGTTTTAATAAACCATTATAGAAATAACTTTTGGAGTTATTCTTAAAGGAAACAAGCAAACAATTTTATAATCTTAGCCAAGATACCTTACGTATAAATTTAGTATTTTAATTTTGACTCTAAAGGGAAGCCTCTTCTCTACATTCATATTTCCCAAAAAAAAATAAGTGACGTTAAAATTATTTCTGTGACGGTAAATTATGGGGTACAAAATTTTGGATTCTATTTTTGTGAAGACGTAGATTTTAGTTGTTAAATTTAACTTTAGGATTTTAGCAAGGACGTATACAGGTAATGCAAAGAGGGTAGCTGTCCCTGTTAGAAACAATTAAAATATAACACTATAAATAAATCACCATTGGCAAAAATAGGTTAAATGAACTAACTATCCTATCCCAAGCATTTACCGTCAATGGGTTTTCACAAACAAGGAACAATTAGTAGAAGCTGTAGATAAAAGATTTTGGACTAATTCTCGTAAACTGTTCAAAAAACATTTTTAATAGCGTTCTTCCTTTTGTTATTGCGTATCATTACCCTTAAGAGATGTTGAATTCAGAAAACTGCCCACTTTTCGTTGTGAGTTGGATGCGTTATTGGATTTTAGCTCTGAAGGAGAAAACGTTTAAAAAAAATGTATTCTTCAAAAGTCATGGTGCTGTTCTGTATGGTCAATGTAAGAATTTACAATGCAGTTGAATATTTACCATTTTCTAATAAATTTGACATTGAAGCAATGCAGAAATTTAGCACAGCTGTTAATTTTAACATTGACCGTACAGAGTAGCGTCATTAAAGTTTGTTTGGTGACAAAATATCCTTCACTTTCTAAATATATAAAACTAAACAGTGACTGACTGACTGCTTTATCAAACGCACAGCTCAAACTACTGGACGGATTGGGCTGAAATTTGGCTCACAGATAGTTATTATGACGTAGGCATGCGCTAAGGACGGATTTTTGAAAATTCAACCCCTAAAAGGGTATAACAGTAAATTTATTTGGAGAATCAACGCACTGCTCAAACCATTGGACGAATTGGGCTGAAATTTCGCTCACAGATAGTTATTATGACGTAGGCATCCGCCAAAAAAAGATGTCTTAAAATTCAACCCCTAAAAGGGTGTAACGGTGGTTCCAAATTTGCATGAAAAAATCATATAAGATAGATGTAATCATTTCGAAAATGCGCAGGATTACTCCTGTCAACATATAAATACACACGTGTTTCGTGCTTTTTCAAAAACAACCCCTTCATAGAGTGAAAAGAGGTAAATAGTCTAAAAATCAACATGGGTGTCATTTTCAAAATTTGTCGGGACGTTGATGACGTGAGCGTCATCAATTTTGTAATTTATTAGGGAGATCTTCATTGAGAAAGGAATAACTAAAGATGAATTATTTCGGAGAAGGCTATAAATGATTTCTAATGGTATATGCTGCCGACGTTTCGGAAAATATATTTCCTTCTTCAGGGCTTACATATTATATATTAGAATTATTTGATTTGCAATTAAAGTTTTTAATTGTCATATTGTCAAATAACAAGTTATCAAAATTTTGTACGTTTAAAATTGGTAATAAATCAATAGTTTTCAAAACTATTGATTTATTACCAATTTTAAACGTACAAAATTTTGATACCGATATATAATTTTTAATATATATTTTAATAGTATTAAAAAAAAGAAGTTATTTTGATTGATATAACTTGATTGTTATTTGACAATATGACAATTAAAAACTTTAATTGCAAATCAAATAATTCTAATATATAATATGTAAGCCCTGAGGAAAATATATTTTCCGAAACGTCGGCAGCATATACCATTAGAAATCATTTATAGCCTTCTCCGAAATAATTCATCCTTTCTTATTAAACATAGGCTAAACTAATACACCTTACACATTAAAGGAATAACTATATGCCAAATAATGGGACTGTTTCCGTGTTTCGTCTCAATCTCGAGCGAAGCCGCGGGTAACGGCTAGTTTTAAAATATTGCCGGTTAACACTTAAACATTTTCTCTTTATATAGGTACCTTGTTTGATGATTCTAAAATATGGGCCACAAGGCCATTGGGTATGCGCAGTATTTTCACATCCATATTCCATAGTCTAGCTACAGTAGTTTTCATTTACTTTACGTTGTCGACACTATTAACTCTTCCGTACTGCTTCCTATACAGTAGTACTTTTTATTTAGAGTTCATTAAAGAGTTAGGTTAGGTCTCCATAATGGTTTGTACTGTATCTTTGTGTATGTTTTTGTGACTAACTTTATATTCTTATATACTAATAAATAAAATCTATTTGGCATCATTGCAACTTTTCTTCATTATCCTCCTTCTCAACTTCTATGTAACATTTGTTTATACACGGAGTTACGTTAATTTAATAGTTGTTTTACATTTTAACGGTAACTATGGAAAGAAAATTGAAGATTCAGTTAAATGTTAGTTTAATGTTTATTTATGCAAATGTGTTGATTTTTAAATCTAGCCACGTACGTTCGCAAACTGAATTGTTTAAACGATTTAATTACTGTGTTTTGTTTTTAGTTTTTTTGTTTGTGTCGGTATAGATGAGACCGGCAAACAGCTGGTATTGTATCGAGGGGGTGTTTTAAATGTGAAAATACATGTTGCAAACATGTTTTTAAAATTTTTGAAAAATATAATATTTATTATTAACTTTTTTGATACACACGTGATTAATATGGTTTGTAAGGTTCGTATTCATAAAGAGCCAATAAGTAATTTAACAGGTAGATTGTACTAATATATATCAATTAATTTGTAAATAGACGCGCTGCAAGGATCACAGCTATCGATTGCCTTGACTGACGATTTTAAAACAGGTAGGTACTCCCTCACATGTAGAATAGACATTGAGTATATATCAACGACCTAGGATGTGCGCTTTGTTTCTATGATTATTTTCGCGTCTTAACTATGATCCGGACGCTGATGGGCACCTTTGTTTCGTGATGATCGCTCGCTTGCTTTCTCACAGTTTAATGCCAGGAGCCGAGGCCTGTTTTGAAAAGCATTATAGCTTCAATATTTTTTGTAGCGCAGCCAGTGAGTTTCTCAAGCTGCTATATTGTTATGTGTTGCAAATTTCAAAACCCACGTAACAAGCTTTACAGTACATCGTATTGGCACCAATAGAATTTAAGCCAAAGGGATTTCCAGCTATTTGCACGAACTGGCTGAATGGTCCATTGTTATTATTGTTGTTTGAATTATCGTACTCGGAAATCGTTCAACTTTTATTGTATTGTGTTTTTGTATTGTCAGTTTCATTTATTTTCGATTTGTTTTTTAATCTGTTTTGTTGTAATTTTCAAGTATTTCGTATCTTCATCAAGCTATTTTTCCTCGTTTTGCTTATTCATTTCCATAAATCATTATTATATATTTATATGTAGGCACGTATCATTTGTGTTAATAGGATTTTAAATATAAAAAACGTATGTACTTCTTTTTTTCTACCTTTTGAATTTCTGCTAGTGATCCTTTTTTTTTGTGACCATATTCAACGTAAGCAGTTGTTTATTCGGTTAATTTGTTCTTCAGGTAACTGTTCGTCCGAATAAATAGTGGTAATTTAATTCACCAACCATAATTATGTTTACTGTAGGTTTAAATCTATTCTGTTTTACTACCAGGGTATAAATATTTATTTACTCGATAAAATAATAATGGCCGCCACATAGATCATAATACCTAACCTATAAACGCAGAGTATGATATGTACAGTTTCCTCTTGTGAATTTATTTATGTGTTGTTTATTAACCTTTTGTGAAGTGTATAGTAATTATAAAACATTAAAGTTAGTTTGTTTACAATTGAGTGAGGATGAAACATTATTATTTTGAGAATTGTTTTTGGCGTTACACTAACGCCATCGGTCGGATTTTTGAATGAATGTCAAAATATTCAACAAAAAAAGCAAGGAGTATAATGCAGTGTATATTTATTCTTTAACTAACTTTTCTACCTGATATTTTGCTTGGTGAATTGAAAGTAAATTTTATTCTAACAAATAAATTTGTTCCAAGATTAGTAACTTCTATCTTGAATAGTGTACGGTGAATATGGGTATCTTTTAATCAAAGTTTTTCATTGATTTAAAATTGAAACCAGAAAATGGTTATCTATAGTCTGAGGATTTTTTTAGTTTCAGATTATGTACCACAAAAAATATTAGTAGTGTATCGTGTTAATCCAGGCGTTTTACGTAAAATAACTGTGAAACCTTGGAAAAAAGTATGCTCAACTTAATTTTTGTTTAGTTACTCTGTTGACCACACAGAACATAGGTATTAATTTTTTTTAACAGAGTGAAAGTCAATATTATAAAAATAATTAGTGACTTGTAACATTAACATACGATTTATAATTATGTATTATTTTTTTTTTCTATTTATAACAGTTAACAAAAATACTATTCTTTAACCGCATTTGAACTCCGAAGATGACAAAAATATTTGTTGAAACGTCAGCATAATAAATGCAATTTCTAACATAGTATTGTTTTTGTTTTTGATCCTATGCTACGGAGAAGTTCTTCATCCAAACATCATATTCAATCGAGGATCAGAGTCTTCTCTTCTTTGAGATAAGTTTTCTTCATATGTATTAAAATTCTTAAATCAAATACAATTCTCAGCGCGCTACGAAAAATGTGTCTGCCGTATTTTTTTCCTTGCGAGTAGGTATCTCATAAACGACTGAGTTGACAATTGTTTGACATCATTTTATGAACGGGCAATAATATCATCACTAATACTCTACACTCTACAGGCTGTTGACAAAATATTGTTTTGTACCTATGTAAACAATCTAAGCTATGTTTTGGTTAGATATATTTATTTATAGTAAATAGAAATCCATATTTGAAACTGACGTAATGCGATGTTTAAAGTCACGTGACACATAAACTCAAAATAATGACTTGTTTTATGAAATACGTTTACGATAAGTACTTATATAACAATTTTTTTTTATATTTTTGAGCATAAACTTTCATTATAAAAAAAAATCGGTCAAATACGCTGTTCTAGTGTAAAATCATTCATTGATGCGATGATATTTTTATTTTACAGACAATTTAATTAAAGAAATTATACGTTTGCTCAGTATTTACAGAGTGTTTAAAATTGCGCTCCGTAGATAAGAACAGTGAAGTGCTTTTTGATTGTGAACTTTACAAAGAATATGCCCTTGGCGTGTTACTTTTGGCACACCTTGTGTAGAGAAATAGTTGAATGAAACATTTAATGAAGCTAAATAATATTGTCTCAAGTCACACAGAAAACGTTTATAAAGAGACGCAATTAAAACCGTGTCACTTATAATGTATTCTAGAGGACGCAAAAAGCGTCTTTTCATTTTTAATAAATTACGCCGCGTATTAAATATGACGCTCTCCTATTAATAACTATTAAACTATACAAAGTAGGAACAGCATGTAAGTTTCGTAGACATAAAAACGTATCTTTTTATTTCTCTACGTCGGAGAAATAATTATCTTTTCCAACTTATATAACATACAGACTTTTTAATAAAATGAACAGCGTTCTGGAAAAACACGTTTAAAAAAGTTCAAAAGAAAATTCATTTATCACATTACTTTTTAAGTGCTTATACAAAAAAATGTAAACTGAAATATAGAATGGAAAAGTTGAAAAATGTAGTGTTTTCATTTCTATAACACGAAGAGTTATTGATTATGGTTTAAAAACAACTGCATAACGGACAAGTTTCAAAAAATGCATTAAAAACATTCTTATAAGAACTAATTGTTTTTGCACGGTTGTTAATTACCACACGAGCGGCGTTAATTTAAAAAATATAATATATTTCACTTTTCGAGCCTTCATTAAATAAACCGGGCAGTTCGTTAGTTGAATATCCGGAGTTCAAATCAGATGAGTGTCAAAAACACAACTACAATCATTTTCTCTTTGAGCAAGCTTGATTGTGCTTGCGAATACTCATCGAGCAAATAATTTCTACGTGAAAACACTGAAAATTAATTTTACGGTGCTGCAGCATAGTTGTTAATTTGAATATTAATTTTGTATTATTAATCATTAATTTGATCTCCTTATATCTAGGTATATATAAAATCGTTTGTTCTGACTGACTGACTGCCCAGGTCGAACCGCTTAAGCTATAAACTTGAAATTTAGACATTAGATTTCTTTTATGACGTAAACCCCTGTTAAGCATGTTTTGAATTTCGAATCCTCAGGGGGTGAAAGGAGGTGTAAAGATTTTTGTTAAAATGGCCATATTTCAAAAATCGTTAAAATGAGAGACATTGAATTCAACATACGCACTCTTCATTAAAAATAAACAAACCCTTGTTGCAGCGTTTTTATTTAATTTAACCCCTAATGGGGTCAAAAGGGGATGTAAAGGTTTTTGATAAATTGGCTATATTTAAAAAATCATTAAAGTGAGAGACATTGAATTCGACATACGCACTCTTCATTAAAAAAAAAAAACTGTTTCAGCGTTTTTTTAATTTCAACCCCGAAGAGGGTCGAAAGGGGCTGTAAATATTATATTATTCAACAAAATTTTGAGAGCGCGTATTCGGAATCTTGCATTAGCGCCGGGCCGCAAACGAAATACATTTTGCAGAATTATATCTACCGCATCCGCGTGATACCGAGGCGGGTCGCTAGTAATCTATAATTTGCGAAATTTTTCATAATTTTTTTTCCCTTTAATATACCTAGTGCATTGCACGGGGCTCATTAGTTATGAAAAGTGAAAATACTTTAATACGGTCCTGCCAAATTGCGTCTTTTCATCTCAATTCTACGTGCTATATTTCTAAGACAACCTTTTCGACGCCTAAGACATGTTTTGTATAGAGCAAGTAGTTCAGAGTAACAAACGAACAAATGTAATAAATTCACTGAAACATGGCGAAATTAAATCTATTGTCTGGTCATGTGTTATTGCATACATACGTGAACGCTGTGTGCCGTCAGATTGGAAGCGTGGGTTGAATATTATGTTGGAATTGTGTTGAATGCAGAACTGGGCAAACAGCACTATCAAATTTATATTACAAAATTGAAAATAGTTGGAAAATCTAAAATTACACACTCCGAAAATTTTTTCAATGTAGATATGGTATAAAATGAAAAAATCAATCCGGCGTTCTTTTTCGTTTTATGCAAAGGCGTATCTATATAATATAGTTCAAATTTATATAATATAGTGATTGTACCATTCCAACCCACAAGTGGGGAATGGTACTAGTTTAGGTTTTCAAAATTTTACAATATCTTTGTGTTTTGAGGTCCCCCGAATCCAAAAAAACATATTTTTGGAAAATCTCTGTGCGTCTGTTTGTGAACACGATACAGGTCAAACGGATGAGCGGATTGAAACCAAATTTTGAGAGGATGTTTGGTATGCAAATATGAAGAGCCCTATTGTTTTTGGGGAAAATCGGCGCATGCGCAGAAGTGACATATGCTAAAACGGTATTTTTTATATAATAATGGTATACTTTTCATAACGGCTTATTATTCTATTTATTTTTTCAAGAAAGTTTTGTTAAAAAATTTTTTTTCTAAACTTTATAGTTTCGGAAATATTTTGAAAATAAAAAAAAAAATCAGCAGCTCTTTTGTTTTATGGATATGTCAGAAATAAACTAGTTAGGCATGCTTTGATTAATTTTTACATGACGTGGAACATACTATGTAGGTAACCATGGCAACGAATAGTTAATATCATATTGAATACTAGCCATTACCCGCGTCACCTCACGCGATATCAGAAATTTTATTTTTTTTATTATAATCAAATGTCAACATTTTTGAAGTTGGAATGGTCCTGTCGCCCAATTGGCTGGAATTTTTTAAATCAATGTACGAGTATAGATTATTATAGATACATGCAAACAAGTTTTGCATGGATACACTAGTTCAGGGGTGGCGAACCTTTCTACACCTACGTGCCAATTTTTTTCAAAAATGTTGAATGTAGCCGTGACGTGCCAACAAACAGCCAAAGAAATTTATTTATCAAAAAAGCGTCTCAAACATTGATAAATAGAATAATTTGCATAATACATTTAGCGCCAGGAAACTTTTTCGTTTTGTTATTTGGTGATAGCTAATTTTTTTTGACATCTAGCATATTTTTAATTATTTCGATTTTGTGCCTCCATCAATGCCGTGCCATAGGTTATAATAATAATAATAATTTTTATTCCTCTATGACATGCGTATAACAGGAAAGTTTGTCAAATGTAACATATTATTTTAACAATAATTTAAACAATAAATAGCACAATAAATAATTTAAAATTCGAAATTTTGAAAGAAGAGAATATTTAAGAGAGTAAACTATTCAATTACTGCAAACACATGTACTCCTCTGTACTATAAAATGCGTTTGTATTTAAATAGTTATTTAATAACTGTTTAAACTTTTTCGGTTTTTTTGTTTCCTTTATGGTTTTCGGTAATTTGTTGTAGAATTTGATGCAGTTACTATATACACACTATTTCCAAACAAAGTGAGTCTTTGTTTGGGTACTCTTAAATTAGAACAATGTCTTGTATTGCGCGCATGAACATCGGAATTTCTAAGAAACATATTTTCATGCTCTCTGACAAATAACACACATGCTTGAATAAAGAGGGAAGGTACTGTAAGAAAATCATTATTTTTAAATAGAGGTTTACATGGAACCAAATAATTTGATGCTGTTATTATTCTTACAATCTTTTTTTGTAATTACACGCCACCACTGGGATTGCATAGGGAGCACTGCACTGCGACGCATCGTCAGCCTGCAGCCAACATGCAGGAGTCACGTTCAACACCTGCGGCAGTTCAGCAAAAATAGCAGGAATGAGAGCAGACGCTCTGTGTCAAATATATTTACTGTCATCTCTATGTCACAATCACTGTCTGTTTTATTAGTTTTTGAGTAAAAGTGATATGAAAATTAGATCTATTTTTTGGTATTTACGGAATTTTTTACTTTCAGTCTGCAAGGAAAGTAAAAATGTACTGGAATTTAGTTTTTGAAAAATTATGGTTTATCACAAAAAAAAATTAACCGATTTATTTGTCAATTAGAGTATGCTTTAAGAGCCCGTTTCCCCTGGTTTTCTCAATGCAATACAGTGGTCTGCGGTCCCGTATAAATCTGATCGTAAAACGAGAGATAAAATTATGAAAAATTATTTTTATGGAGATTAAGGATCAATCTATGTCCCTATTGTACCATTTTTTTAATTTTTTAAGCAGAAAAATTTTTATAAAAATTTTAAAACCCGTAAAAAGTGTCTTTTAAAAGCATTCGCCATTAATTAACAAAGTAAAAAATGAAAAATTTGTTACAATACGGACATAGATTGATCCTTAATATAACTAGAAAAAAATATGCCGTAGCCTGTTTTCCAAAATTACGACCCAGTTTATACGGGAAGCCGTAGCTCTGCAATGAAAAAATATCGTAATATGTTGAATTGACTGGTGCTGTAACTACGGAAAGAACGGGTGTTTTTGAAATTATCATCTGTGCTGGCATGTGCCGTTAAAATTTAGGGCTGGGTTGTATACTATATAGTGGTTTGATATATTCGTTGCAACGATTTTAATTTAAAGTTCGCTGCATACGAGGCTGGATTTGCCGCTAGATTTCACTACTAGTTTTCTTAATTGCTATTATGTGCTCGCTTCACACAAGGGCGTAGATATTTTTTTTCTGGGGGGCGGGGTATAAAGCTAAAGAAATCAATATTTTTAAGTTTTATTAATAGGAACACCAAAACCAAACGACTAAACTAAAAAACTTTGTTTTGGGTAGAATTTGAAGAGCCAAAAAAAAGTCTTTTTCATATAGCCACACGGGTCTCGTAAAATTCACGTAATAATGCGGGACATTTCCTATAATACGGGACACGGAACTTTAATGCAGGACTGACCAGGGGTATGAAACTCAATGCTATTCGAGCTTCTCTTGTTTGTCTGAAGGAATAATTTTAATGCCAACATGATAGCATGAAAATCAATGAAAATGTACTTTTGACGAACTTTTTTCAGTCATTGGCATCGCTGAAATGGCGCCAGCTCACCAAAGCGCATCAAAGCGGGAGTTTCAAAATTGTCTACTTATGTTATGAACAATATTATTTAATAAAAAAGGATAAAAAACTGTTCAATTCTTACAAAATTACAATTATAAGAGGAAATGTATTTTAAACATCAACCATTTTGTTCGAAACGTGCTTGTTGTGACAACACCATTCCCAGGGCAGCTACGACACACACACCATTTTACACAGTTGGTATTAAAATAATTCCTTGTCATTTAAGAGGTCACCTTGCCATCACACGAGACATCTTTACAAACACACACTATGTCATAATGTTTGTTTGTGGGCCTTTGTTCATGTCACCCACGTTACAAGATACCGTTTCCAGATTGGTTCTTGCTCAGAGCCAGCAGATGACCTTGAAAGAACAATAGCCCCTGTTCTTATTGTAATTTTGTGAGCTAGCAGGCGAGCCCACAGTGACTTCATTTCCAGCTTTGTACCAACAGAAGTCCAGCGTTTCAACATGGATTATCGCCGTGGAAAATAAACAAGATTACCTTTGTCAGCAGTACGTAAGAAAAAATGTAACATTGCCAAATATAATAGGTAAATATGTTATCTATAATACTTATTTTATTGATTTATATTGAAATTTAACTTCCAATAGGAAGTTATTGTATTTAATAGTAGAAGAAAAATTATCTGAAAAGTCAAAACAGAAAAAAAAATTTGTCACAGCATAATTAAAATGGAAGAGATTAATTTTACATCTATATACACATAGAATATATATGGAGAATTTTAATTATGAAGAGATAATAAAATAAATATGAATTCAAATAAAATTATGTACCTACATAATAAAAATTCAGAATTAATGACAAAATAAGAATTTTGAATTAAAATTATGTAAATAATAAAACTGTTTTAATTACTATGGCACTAGCACAGGTAATAGAGAATTTTTTTCTGCATTATCCTACAACTTTTTTTTGTTTTCTTAAATAGGTTCAGTATCACGTACTGACCCTAAATGCACAAAATCCTTACAAATTAGGAGGGCGGAAGTGCCGCCATTATGACAAAAACCGTTTCAGCCTATATCTCCCTAACCGTGCACTTGAGGCGAAAAAAGGTAATAACCTTTATTGTAGATAAATAAATTTACTATCTTTTTTGTTCAATACTTTTTTTTTGTATCACTTACCGTTTACGACTTATTCAACTATTACGATTTGTTTATTGACTTTTGGATCCATATCTCTTCTAATAATTGTTTAAACAATAAAATGCTAATGACTTAAGTTTTAAATCTTCAAATTTTCTACAGCTTTTAATTCAAACTTTTTTTCTAAAATTAATATTTTTTAAGTTATAACGCGCTAATGTCAAAAAACCTGTGCCTAGGCGCATGAGTGGACATAATAAAATAAGAATGAATTGTAATAAAATTATGTACATAATAAAAATTCAGAATTAAAAAACCAAAAAAAAAAAAGTGTGCATTCATTTTTTTTTTTCAAAAATCGGGAAGTTATTGGTTTCACCCTGTACTATGTTGGAACAGTAAAGCAACTTAGGTTGCATAATGTACCTAATTATTATGTAATAAGATACTTTTAGTTTTATGCTTATATACCGCTGTATAAATGATTTTTGTATGATAAACTATTGAGAATTCGTGGAATAAAATATTTAATTTAATTTACAAATAAATTGTTATCACTACATTACACACCCCGATTTTCGAAAATCGAGTTTTCGCCAGATATCGACGTTTTGAGGTCCTAGGAAGCTATTGAAACTATTTTGGCGATGATGTCCGTAGGGCTGTATGTGTGTGTGTGTGTGTATGTATGTATGTAAACCTTTTATATCTTTTGAATGGAGTGTCCGACTGAAACGCGGTTTGCGGCATCTGACGTGAACTTGGTGAACTTAGACTTCCTGAAAATTTGAAACGATTCGGCCCAAAAAATTTTGAGAAATCTTAAAAAAACAAGTTTCAAAAATTTTTTTAAATTTGTTTTTGTAAAATATTTTCTAAACTACTAAACCGATTAATTCCAAAATCTAATCAGCTCTTCTCCTTAACAAACTGCGTCGATTTCCGCAAACCGCATCAACATCGGTTCATTTGTTCACGAGATACCGTGAACGAAAAAATCGTAAAAAAGTGTTTTTTAAAATGACTCTTAAAATTGTTATCAGATCGATTTTTTTGTAATAAATTACTTTCTTAGGCTAAAAAAACTGCGTCGATCGCCGCAAACCAGATCAAAATTGGTTCATTTGTTCATGAGATAACGTGAACGAAAAATTAGGAAAAAAGTAATTTTTTATAATTACTCGTGAAATTCTTATCAAATCGATTTTTTTGTAATAATTTACTTTCTTAGGTTAAAAAACTGCGTCGATCGCCGCAAACCGCATCAAAATCGGCTCATTTGTTCACGAGATATCATGAACGAAAAATTTGTGAAAAAGTGGTTTTTTTTTAAATTGCTCGTAAAATTCCTATGAGATCGATTTTTCTGTAATAAATTACTTTTTTAGGTTAAAAAATTGCGTCGACTACCGCAAATCGCATCAAAATCGGTTCATTTGTTCATGAGATATCGTGAACAAAAATTTCGTAACAAAGTGTTTTTTTTTTGGGCTCGAAGAGCTAAAAAATAAACTTCTTGCTATATTTTATATATTTTTGAGCGTTTTGAACTCGAAAATAGCGGGAAGTTACAGGGATGGCCTGCAGGGTCAAACTTCTTTTCAAATTTTTATTTTTGCAACTGTATTAGATTCCATAGCTCATTCGTTAGCTCATAAGTTGGCTAATAGTTGTGTCACTGTGGAGTAAAGAAACTCAGTCATAAATTAAATAATTAAATAAATAATATATAAAACAAATAATGAAAGTCCTATATTTTTGCAACTTTAAAAAAATACTTTTTTTTTCGAAAAAAAGGTGGCAACCCTAATTGTAACAAACAGTACTGTATTATAGTTATTATTAAAATACAATACATTTTTTTCCATATTTTTGTGACATTTAACATAATTCTATTTTTTGTAAACTATTTCTTTGCAGATAAATTATATGTTGTAAAGTTTTGTAATTCTGGATATAAAATGAATATAGCACATCCCTATTTGATATCTGCAGTCTATACGTGTCTGTGTTAGTATACTAACACATGTAATAGTATGTATATCACTATAACGAGGCATATAATAATTCGGTTCTCTTTGTCAATCCTTCTCACATGTGTGAAAGATAGAGAGAGAGAGCATTCAATTCTCATAGACCACAATAATTAGGTGTACTATTATGAATGGAATGTTTCAAAATGTTTCCTCACCACACGCCGCAAAATACAGCTTCCCCTCTGTGATCGGCAAACGGGCTCTTAAAATAATCTAGCTAGTCTATTCGATTTGGCCCGACACGGTACGAAACAAAAACAACACATTTATGGCCACATTTACCAAACGTAAGTAGTTATTTATTCGGTTCATTTGTTCTTCAGGTAACTATTCCTCTGAATAAATAGCGATAATTCAATTAACATAATTATGTTTAGTGCAGGTATAAATATATTCTGTCTTACTTCCAGGGTATGAATATTTATTCGCTTGATAAAATAATAATGGACGCCACATAGATCATAATACCTAACCTATAAACCTGGAGTATTATATCTACTGTTTGCTCTTGTGTATTTATTTATGTGTTGTTTATTAACCTTCTGTGAACTGTATAGTTGTAAAACATTAAAGTTTGTGGAAGTTTTGTGTGCAATTGGGTTAGGATAAAACATTATTATTTTGTAAAACTTTTTTTTGACGTTTACATGTTAATAACAATACAATTTAAAAATACTTGTAATTTTATCATTTCTGTCATAAAATAGTGTAAAGTTTCTTAAGTTCAGTGGGAGGATATAATTATTTATAATACAAGCTACTAGATTTATGACTAGACTGATATACGTAGTTGTTCATTTCAACTTTCGCTGAATAATTTCCCTCCAACGAATGTTTATGGCATGTAAACAAAAGAACATTTCAAACGAAAACTCAATAATGGAATTAAGTAAATAACGTTTCCTGTTTTTGTGTTTATTTTCTTCATTCCCAACTCACTTCATTTGTTTCGTAACAAAATAGACATTTTAAAATTTCCAGAAAATTCATTATTTCTTTAAAATAATACAATACTGTCAATTATGGTTGTATGAAAGAAAGAAAGGAAAAAGGGATGGTTTTGCATTAACGGCCTACACCAAGTAATGAATGATATTTTTTTCATTCGTAAACATTTAAAAATTCAGATGTTGACACAAAGATATGTACTTGGACTCGAGTTCAAATCGGTACAATTATTCTTTCTTCTTAATAAAGGTGTCCTTATAAATTTTTATTTATGTAAATGACAAAAATTAATTTATGCAACGATTATATTAAAAATAATTCATCTTATATATATGTTACCAGTCAAACCCGATTTCAGGACAAACTAGTTTGGCCTAGGCCAAACTAGTTCTACAAATTAATTTGGCCTAGGCTGAACTAGTTTGTCCTAGTATGAATAGTAGGCCAAACTAGTTTGTCCTGAAATCGGGTTTGACCGGTAACATATATATAGCAATTAGAATATTTCAGAAAGTTGACTGCTTAAGAGTATTCGTCCCTGCAAATACCCCCTGCACCCTTCATCTCAAATCTTTTCCCCTCGCCTAAAAACGGTTCGCGCTCTCCCGACGCTATTTTTAAAGCTAGAGGGTTCTGGTAAACGCCAAATGAACGACAAAGAATCAGACTACAGATCCTTCAGGCGAATTTTTTGAAAAAAAAATCCTGAAAAAACTTACAACCTTTAAAAAAAATAATAAGTTAGATATCTCCTTAAATATAATTACTGTTTTTAGAATATTGTCGTTATTAAGTAAAAAAAATTTGAAAAGTAGTTTGACCCTGCAGGCCATCCCTGTAACTTCCCGCTATTTTCGAGTTCAAAACGCTCAAAAATATGTCAAATATAGCAAGAAGTTTATTTTTTAGCTCTTCGAGCTCAAAAAAAAACACTTTGTTACGAAATTTTCGTTCACGATATCTCATGAACAAATGAAGCGATTTTGATGCGATTTGCGGCAGTCGACGCAATTTTTTAACCTTAAAAAGTAATTTTATACAGAAAAATCGATCTCATAGGAATTTTACGAGAAATTTAAAAAAAAACACTTTTTAAAAATTTTTCGTTCACGATATCTCGTGAACAAATGAGCCGATTTTGATGCGGTTTGCTGCAATCGACGCAGTTTTTTTAACCTAAGAAAGTAAATTATTACAAAAAAATCGATTTGATAAGAATTTTACGAGTAATTTTAAAAAATTACTTTTTTCCTAATTTTTCGTTCACGTTATCTCATGAACAAATGAACCAATTTTGATATGGTTTGCGGCGATCGACGCAGTTTTTTTAGCTTAAGAAAGTAATTAATTACAAAAAAATCAATCTGATAACAATTTTAAGAGTCATTTTAAAAAAACACTTTTTTACGATTTTTTCGTTCACGGTTTCTCGTGAACAAATGAACCGATTTTGATGCGGTTTGCGGAAATCGACGCAGTTTGTTAAGGAGAAGAGCTGATTAGTTTTTGGAATTAATCGGTTTAGTAGTTTAGAAAATTTTTTACAAAAACAAATTTTTAAAAATTTTTGAAACTTGTTTTTTTAAGATTTCTCAAAATTTTTTGGGCCGAATCGTTTCAAATTTTCAGGAAGTCTAAGTTCACCAAGATCACGTCAGATGCCGCAAACCACGTTTCAGTCGGACACTCCGTTCAAAAGATATAAAAGGTTTACATACATACATACACACACACACACACACACACACACATCCATACATACAGCCCTACGGACATCATCGCCAAAATAGTTTCAATAGCTTCCTAGGACCCCAAAACGTCGAGATCTGGCGAAAACTCGATTTTCGAAAATCGGGGTGAAACCAATAACTTCCCGATTTTTGAAAAAAAAAAAATTTTTTTTTTTTTTTTTTAAAGCGGGAAGTTAAAAAAATAGGGCGTTTAGACAGCGTGTAAAATATTTAAATATGGTGGAAGTAAAAGGTATAAGACAATGTTGAAATAACATGGAAAATGCAAGTTAACTGCTAATAACGCCAATAACGAAATTGTATAAGGAGAAGAATAATATTCAAAAATATCGGTAACTAAATATATTAATCAGACCGAACAGTAAAAGAAGAGGATAAAATAGTTGGCAAAACCAAAAGTGCACATCCCGCAAGTTTTCCACTGTATGATAAAAAAATAAGAATTAAAAAATATTTTTAATAAATTTAAAAAGATTTAAAAATTTAAAGAAATAAATAATTAAAAATTGAAAAAATATGTTTTTTTAAGTTTGCAAAAATAAAAAAAATTAAGAACTATACATAATATAATATATAATTAATATCAAGTGGAATAAAATAAAACAAAATAAAAAGAAAAAAAAAGAAAAAAATCAATGATTTTGTAAGGAATCGAACCCAGGACCTTGCCCTTGGGGATCCAACGGCATAACCATTACGCCACGGCGGCCTAATACCTGTAGTGGTGTTATCACGGTATAGAAGTGTAGCACTTGTTTTATGGATTACACTATATTTACACATCAATTATTATATTGTTTTTAAACTATTAGCTGTCAAAAATAATAAAAAATAAAACTGTTTATAAAAATTAAACTACTGAGCACATTTTAGTGAATTTAAATAGGGTTCTGGTCTGATAGTAAACAAAGTGAATAAAATATAACCTAAGGCAATCCGACCAAAATTGCGATCTGTAGAGTCGTGACGTACGTACATACGTACATACCAACCGACAACTGCTGTTTGTAATTTTCAATTACAATTTTAATAGTATTTATGAACTCGAATTGATTTAAAAATGGTTCTGTTTTATAGATTAGAATCTCCTCTTTTCAAAAAGCTTCAATTTGAATGGATTTCGTGTGAAATTAACTTAGATATAACTTCTTATATGAACGAAAGTCAGCTCTGACGCACAAAGCGATAATAAAGCACATACCGCTAGTTTAGCGGTATGTGCAATACAATAGCACGAAAAAAACATGTAAGATAACCAAATATGGTGGAAGCAAAGGTATGGTATATAACTGTAGTGGCAACATAATAGGGCTAATAGTTTATGTGGTGAATTGTTTGATTAAAGAGAACATTTAAGTATTACGTTATTTCTGAAGGAAAGTGGTATACTATTATTAAAAAAAAATGTTTTTTGGAAAATATACATAAAAAGTTGAACGGTTGTATGTACCGACGTGAACCGGCGTTGAACGAGGTGCGTTTCATTTCATTCATATATACATGACTACATGCAAAACAATAACCGTAGCGCGGAGACCCTTGCGTCGGTAACAATCATGGCCTCCTCGGATTTATTAAAATGCTTTCTGTAAGCAATAATGTGCACAGAACACATCGTTTTAATGTAGCGGCACATACTTTATAATAATGTATACATTATACAGGATGAGTCAGACCACCCGTACCGTTCGTTTTTTTCGAAAACGGTTAGTCGTAGAGAGTTGTGTCAAAATTCTGCATTATAAAAGCCCCAATGAAGAATCGAATGGTGATATTTTTTTCCCCCGGAAAGGTCGGCTTCCCTATTAGTTTGCTCCAGAATGTTCAGAACTCCGGAATATTAAATGGCACGATAGGTCGAAAGTGGTACTGTTGAAAAGATCTTCAAAATATAAGCAAGTTTTGTAGGACATTTTTTTTTATTACTGTCACCCCTGTTAAGTAATATTCGTTTGAAATTATATATAATGTAAGAAAGGCGTAGTGCACCTACTGTACAGCGTACACAAGCTGTGGTATTCCTTTCTGTCCATGAGAGTTGCTGTGCCTTCCCACGTGACATGCGTCTGACCAATGACACGAGGGGACGCGTGGAACCAGCCAACACGGGAAAGACATGGACACACGCGGTTGTTGGTAGCAATCAGACGATGAATAGACAAAGGGGATGACGCTTGTAATAAAAGATGTGAATAAATGTGAAAGAGTTAAATAAAATATATTACAAATTGAATGATAATTTATTAATAATTGTTGTGTCTTATCTAGTCGCTAACAAATCAGAAGTGAGGATTGGCCTACGTGCCGTAATTTTGTTTTTTTTGTGTGTGCTTTTGTGTTTTATCACAATATGTTTTATGGCTCCGTTGTCCGCCATATTGTGCTGAATGTATAGTTCGTTGTTCGTATGTTGAGGCAGCGACAGTAATGTTGAAACTAAACTGTTTTTATAGTGTTGTCATTATTGCTGGTTATTGAAAAAAAAAAAAATAATAATAATAATAATTTATTTGATACAATTACGTTGGTCTACGTAATGTTTTAATATTGACTATTTTTTTGTGTGTGCTGTTAATATTGTCTATTTTTGCTAAATGGATAAGAACTTGTGTCAAAAATTAAACTTATAATTAATAAATTACGTGTTTTCTTTGTTCTTTTGGTTTTACACAAAGGCTGTGAGTGATGATGTGGCCATCGTGTATGTGTGAATGTGGTTGTGTGCGTGTGTGCATCTCTGCAGGTAGATAGAGTGCAAGTGCCCTTAGAGTATGAATAACACAAAATGTGGTAGATACCATTGGACATTGTAGCGCGGTACGGTTACAACATTTTGAGAACTTTTATAAACACTGAGTGTGCCGAGTAAATTAGCAATCTGATCTAAATTATTGAATTAACTTAAATCAACTATTATGTTGAATGAAAATAAACGCAAAAGAGATGAATCTAGCTCTTCGTGCTTGAGTACCGCTGACTCATCTGACAATAATTTAAACAAAAAAAAATTAAAAGAAAAGGTAAGAAAACTAAAAAGACAATTAGAAAAAAAAGGAGGTCAGATACCCCGGCAGAATCGAAAAGGTTGCCAAGAAGGGCTTAACGCAGAAAAACGGCTGCACATGATCGACACGACGGGTGATGTTTACAATTGGGATTCTAAAGCATGAATATTTTGTTTTACTAACAAATTGCAAGGCAATTCTAAAAGCTGGTACTTCAACCAACCAAACCTTAATCTTGAATGGAAAGAAAGACTTCTGGAAGCTTTTCCACCAATAACAGGAATGTTTTACAAACTTAAACAACTTGTAAACGATGAGAGAGACAGAAATACAAATTTAATGAACTTTTACTACAAGAAAGTAACATAAGGTAAAAGTTGCAACCTGTCAGATGAATTGATTACAGATATAATTGTTAAAATCATTCATAACCCGTTTTTGAAATCCGGTGTTAAAGCAGCGGGTTGTACGAACACAAAATCGCTATTAACATTTTTAATTTAACGAAAGTGAAGAAAATGATCCCGAAACTGGAAATCGTAAAACATTGACAAGCCTAAAGTGTATAGTAGATCAACCACTAAAACAGGATGTTTTGCTTGCGAGGAAAATGGGCATATAAAGGATTTCGCCAAAAAAGCAAAACCGTTGACTTAAAAAAAAAAAAATAAAAACGAATGTGCCTTGGAATTGGGGTAAAAATTAGCGCCCTTCAACGGGAACATGAAACCCAATTGTACAATGACGCATCTGAAGACGGTTTGGGCGGAACGCTATTGCAAAAACAAACCGATAACTATTGAAACCGATCGCTTACATGAGTCGGCAAACAACAGATACCGAAAATAAGTGACATAGCTATAAGCCAGAAATATTACCGGCAGTAGAAGCTGTCAAGCGGTTCAGAAACTTTATATATGGGAAACACTTTATTTTAGTGACTGATTGTAATGCCGTGTGTCTACTTAGAGCAAAAGAGATTATACCCCACGAATTAGCCGATGGTGGTTACAAATGCAAAAGTATGACTTCGAAATACAACATAAACCAGGAAAGCAAATGGATCACATAGATGCCGTGAGTCAAATTGCACTGAATATATTGCACCTTTAGAATTAAAATGATGTAAGTGCAAAGGAATGCAATATTGAGTTGAGTATGACAAATACCTTATAAAGTGACAAACTATCGAAAGCAACATTGACGCTCATAATAATAACATCTCAGGTTGCTAGATGACAATAGTGTGGATGTGAAATTGAGCAGGTCTTGAAGACAACGACTCTTGATTGGCCAGTTGCTTGCGGGGAGTGGGACGAGTTAGTTGCTCGTTGCTCCACAGTGCTACGATGACGCAACTGTGCGATATGACCGATTGGGTGCAATCAATATAACTCGAGGATGAAAATTCACAGTTGATACGTAGACAAATTGAAAATGGTGAATTGGAGAAATATTTCTCCATAGTAGAAGATGTTCAATGACGACAGCGAACATCCAGGAATTCTATGAGCTGTAGACGCTGTAAAAGCTCAGTATTGGTGTAACGGACTTACTGAGTCGCGTGAAGAAAGTCGCTGACTGCATTTCGTAATGGAGTTGAGGAAAAAAGCGAAGCTAAACTGTGATGTAGCTGTAGTGAAAATGAAGAAACAGTACAACAAGAATAAGCTTGTGGCTACTAAGGTCAAGAAACACGATTTTGTCTTGATGGATAAGATGATGCTCGTGACGGGCTCCACTAGCGACAAATTGGTTTACAAGAATATTGGACCTGTACAAATCTTAGATGACCGTTACAGCGTCGTTTATTTATGCAAGGTTCAAAGGCGTTGTTGCAGTGAACTATTGAAGCGGTTCAAATCGCATTTAATAGAAGGGTTGGCACAATTGTGGTAAACGATTAACGAATTTTATTAAAGTTACAGATTGTTATGTTGCTGCCGAGCAATGGGCCAAGTGTCAGCTACAGAAGAACACAATTTATCATGCGAATTGTTGAAATACCACTGATTTTTGTATTGTTCGAAAAGAAGTATTGCTTATTTATCATGCTACTTGCTGAAATTTACTGATACTGTCCACCGAGATTTTTACTGAACTATTGTTTTTTTTTGTTGTTGTTTGAATAGAATGATCATTGATTGTGTGATTTATTAAAATAGTAATGCCTTGTTGTGTTGTTTGATAGAAATATGAATAGTGTTGCTTCTCCGCATTGATTTGTTGAAAATTGAATTGTTGTTACATGTCAAATTGCCTTGTTGTAATAATGTCCAGTGAACAACTTAATTGGTCAAAGTAGTATTTGTTTGCAAAATGTTATTCACCTGACGCGAAAACACAGTTTTGCTAAAATATTGAGATAATACTTGAATTGAATTGACAGGTTTGGCAGGCCTGTGTTGTATCAGACGCCAGTTCGTTGTGGCGGCACGCATTGATCATTGCTATTATGTAATAGAATGTTTTATTCCAGAGAAATAGAGCTTCTCTTTGTTGACTTTGGTTTGGTAGACCTGTGTTCTACTAAATGGTTGTTTGTATCAGGAGAATGAGCTTCTCCTTATTGGATTTGTTTGAATTGGTCAGTACTCATGGGCCCTGAGACAAAGGAGTGAAGGACTTGTGTTTCTTTACTTCTGGTCTTGTGAACCGTTACATAGTCCTGTGTACTATGGTTGTTTGATAGTCATGTGAACTATCGAGTCCTGTGAAGTCAATGGCGAACAAATGCGAGAGAATTGGATGGTGAACTCCACAACGTGGTGCTGATGCTGGTTGAGCGCGCTGCCAAGTCAAGCAGACGCAGACCGAGTGTGCTGACACAAGACGAACGTGCTGACGCGGGTCCAGTGTGCTGCCGCAGGTCGAGCGTGCTGATGCGGGTCCAGTGTGCTGCCGCAGGTCGAGCGTGCTGACGCGGGTCCAGTGTGCTGCCGCAAGTCGAGCGTGTTGACACTGGCCGAGCATGCAGACACAAGACGAACGTGCTGACGCGGGTCCAGTGTGCTGCCGCAGGTCGAACGTGCTGACGCGGGTCCAGTGTGCTGCCGCAGGTCGAGCGTGCTGACACAGGCCGAGCATGCAGACACAAGACGAGCGTGCTGACGCGGGTCCAGTGTGCTGACACAAGACGAGCGTGCTGACGCGGGTCCAGTGAGCTGCCGCAGGTCGAGCGTGCTGACGCGGGTCCAGTGTTCTGCCGCAGGTCGAGCGTGCTGACGCGGGTCCAGTGAGCTGCCGCAGGTCGAGCGTGCTGACGCGGGTCCAGTGTTCTGCCGCAGGTTGAGCGTGCTGACGCGGGTCCAGTGTGCTGCCGCAGGTTGAGCGTGCTGACACAGGTCGAGCATGCAGACACAAGACGAGCGTGCTGACGCGGGTCCAGTGTGCTGCCGCAGGTCGAGCATGCAGACACAAGTCGAGCGAGCTGACGTAGGGCGAGCGTGCTGACGCAGGTCCAGCGTGCTGACAGGTCCAGCATGCAGACACAAGTCGAGCACACCGACACCGATCTAGTGAGCCTGTATGATGGGGCTCAGTTCGATTGGCTGCGTCAACTCAGAGTGGCGAAACGTTGAAGAAGCTCAGGTGGTATTGCGACGGTGGTCCACGAAGAATAGACCAATGTGCTATTCATTTACCAGGCGGAAGTTTTGTTTATTATTTTCGCTGTCTAAAGTATCGTGATGTGGTTCGTCGAACCGCAACAGAAATTTATGCAAAATTGGTAAAATGCTTTTGTTTTCAGTAGGGTACTCCTGTTACCACTGAAGTAGAGTTCGCGGGGACGCTCCTATTGTCAGGAAGGGCCGATTGTAAGAAAGGCGTAGTGCACCTACTGTACAGCGTACACAAGCTGTGGTATTCCTTTCTGTCCATGAGAGTTGCTGTGCCTTCCCACGTGACATGCGTCTGACCAATGACACGAGGGGACGCGTGGAACCAGCCAACACGGGAAAGACATGGACACACGCGGTTGTTGGTAGCAATCAGACGATGAATAGACAAAGGGGATGACGCTTGTAATAAAAGATGTGAATAAATGTGAAAGAGTTAAATAAAATATATTACAAATTGAATGATAATTTATTAATAATTGTTGTGTCTTATCTAGTCGCTAACAATAATTATATATTTTGTGTTAACGGAAAATTCCGCAAAATATATTTCATTAAGAAACATGTCTGAAATAATAGCTTTGTGATGATGTCGCTTGGTCGCAGTGCCCGCTAGCTCATGTCGCTAGTTACCGCCTGGTGCGCTGCAGTGACGCGCCATTTGATCGCAGCCAATTGCAGGAGCTTGCACCCGCCTATTTGATATCGCTATGTGATAGGGATACATGTTTTCTTGACAAAATAGGGTTATTTTGTAGAAAATATTTACAAATTATATGATAAGCTTCTAACTTTGGACACCGAGATTTTCAGACCCAAGTTGTATTTGAAACTTTTTTCAGCATCAAATGACTAATTTATTCCCCCCAGTTAGAAAGAATTTCACCCAATCCATTTTCCCATGTTTGGTGCGAGGTTCTTTGCTAATATATTTTCTAGGGTTCTGATAACGCATTTTGATTTTAGGGACCACCATTGCGTGCGATTTACTGTTATTTTTAATTAAAAATTGAACACTCAACTGATGCCTACTTGTGATAGTATGAGAGATAAAGTTTTGTCGGACTTACTGTACACGTTATGTGTCTTTTGCTGCATTTATCATTTATGTATAAACGTTTTGAAGGTTTAAATAATTTTGGTTTCGTTTGTAAGTATGATATGATTTATGTGGTGTTAAGCCGAGCTTCTAATACAGAGCATGTATATTTCTTAAATATATCAAACCCTGTAAGACTTATATAGCGACGCTTCCCAAGCGAATATTACATTTTGTGTGAAAAATTGTCGAAGTATGTTATAAAACTTCCTTAAAATGCTTATTCAGCTGTTGGATAGCGCTTTTAGTTCCAGGATGATATAGATGTTGTAATATAACCTAAAATATACGAGGAATTCAAAATAGAATCTCTGTTCGTAGTATTTGCAGTAATGTTGTGATTAAGTGCCATTTTGAAACCGCGAAAACTAGGGATGGATATTCAATTTATTTCATTTGAATTAAAGACGTCTATATGTCGGCTATCGCGGTGAGTGATTTTACGGATCTTCTGCCCGTGTGATGTATACCTACTACTATTTTTCTTCATACCTCGGTCGAAAGTACGATTATTAATGACATAAAATTACAGATAAATTCTAAGAAAGCCGCTTTGAGGTTATACGTAAAAACACGAATGACAGCTGTTCGCTACTATTGGTTGGCGGCAGTCTCATGGAGCGGTGTACGTTATAACTATTTTTTTCTTTATAGCCGTTCGACTTCAGACTGTTATATAATTGCAGTTTTTATATATGCTGGAACAGTCGAATGCCGATGTCAAACTTTCATTAGATTGTACTCACACAATAACAAATTTTTGATTTACCTACATAGAAATAGATCGCTTTTCAAACTAAATTTTGATAAACGTGCGTAGAAATGTGTTTTTTTCGAAGTGGAAATTGTACACAAAAAACTAATAAATACATGTACCTATACACAGTTTTGAGCAAACATTTTTTATTCAATGATATAATTTTTTTCTTGTTGAAACTTGGTCATGGTCAAATCAGAATTTCTGACAATGATTTTTGTAACACAGCATAAGTGCCAGGGTTAATTTTTATTTATTACCAGAAAGTAAAAAAACCTCAATATCAATATTATCCTTTGACCGTCTGGTGAAATGATCGAGATTGCTGAGGAAAAGCAATTTTGTTTATAAATGTGGAACATGAAAATAAAAATACGAGGAACAATTTTAGTATTGTATTTTCTTTCAATAGATTTCTATTGGAATATCGGCTATTGTACCAGTTTGAATGTTGTAAGGATTCTGTCGTTGGCTGCATCAAGGACAGGTAGATATGTGTATACTAGTTTTTTACTTAAATGGAACTTTAAATAAGAAATGTTCCACTCCACATTCTACAGTCTTTTCGTGTAGTTGATGTATATTGGTTGAACAAATACCACCATGAACCAAATTATTATTATTAGAAAAAAAAACAAAAAACCGAACTGGACAAAAATGGAAACATTAACTAAAAAGAAGAAAACAAGTCGGAAAATCCCAACAGGCAGCGGGTTGGGACCTATTTGTCTCTTTATTTTGTTTTTGTATAGGTGCCTGTTGAGTTTTTCCGACTTGTTTTCTTTTTTTTAGTTAACGATTTCATTTTTGTCCAGTCGGGATTCTTGTTATTTTTATCTTCTCCCTTTTAGTTATTGATTTTTACCCATTTAGTTAGAAGACGGTGGCAGTAATGGTCTAGGAGCACTTGGTGGCAGAAACGCTCTCCTTCGTGTAGTCCTAGCCACCCTCTACAAATCCGCATAGTGGAGTAGGGGCTAGCGTGCGACACAGGGGCACTTAAAAAAACCGCAAAATTTCTCTACTAAATTGGTCGGACCAAGTCAGA
This sequence comes from Xanthostigma xanthostigma, assembly GCA_963575645.1. Classification (NCBI taxonomy): domain Eukaryota; kingdom Metazoa; phylum Arthropoda; class Insecta; order Raphidioptera; family Raphidiidae; genus Xanthostigma; species Xanthostigma xanthostigma. The sequence continues at coordinate 25,647,181 of OY754468.1, forward strand.
AAAATCACAAATCCATTCAACTTTAATATCCCGTTAGAATTTTTGGAAAAAATTAATTCTAACCGATTTTATAACGATTGAACATTGGAAAAGTTATATGGTTTTATACGTTTGTCTAAAATTGGTATCGCTAAAGAAATCGTTATAAAATCGGTTAGAAATCATTTTTTCCAAAAATTCCAACGGGATACTAAAGTTGAATGGATTTGTGATTTTCTGGCTTGGTCCGACCAGTGAAACCCGTTTGTGAAAAAAATGGCGCAATTTGCAATTACGGAAACAAAAAAAGGTGATAGTTAATTACTCGAGAAGTAATTGACGCTAAAATTATTCATGCATGTTTGGGTCAACATAGACATCATTTTTGAGAATTTTCAGCCATCTATGTGCTGTCATTTTTTAGTAAAAAAATAGTGAAAAAAAAATTGGTTGTCTGTAAAGTCGGTTTACGGACGATAGTTTTACGTGATAACGTATTCCGTAATACATAACCTAAATTTATATAATAATTATAATAATTCGAATCTATGATATTGCATCTTTCGCTTCAAATTTAGGTAAATTTTATTAAGTAGAATAATAAAACACTATAAAGAGTATACTATTATTATATAAAAAACAACTATGGCATGTATCTCTTTTGCGCATGCGCCGATTTTCCCCAAAAAATTTACAAAAATTTCTAGTAAAAATAGATAGAGTAAAAACCGTTTTAAAAACTATATTATTATTATATAAAACATCATTATAAGAGATATATTCTTTTACGCATGCGCCGATGTTCCCCAAAAACAATAGGCCACTTCATATTTGCATAATATCAATCATCCTCCCAAAATTTGGTTTCAATCCGCTTATCCTTGGTGTCGGAATGATAAGAAATGTCAAAAGTGACGTTTGCAACTGTCAAAGTATTATGTTCTAATAATAATTAGTTATTCCAATACTTAACTTAGAAGGCGTTGCATTTCACAAAATACGAATGTCAAAAAATTGAATTAAACATTAGAAATGCAGCCGTTTTCATGTTAAGACAAGACATACGTTCTCTTCTAATTTCCATGTACGGCAAACAAAGACGACCGAGCGCGTCGCGCCATGCATTAGACAACATTGCATTTATACAGCTATTTTTCTATATAAATTTGTATAAAAAAACTGTTAAGGCAAATTCTGTTATACTAAATCTATATAAAATGTTCTCCTCTTTCGTTTAAGACTGGTTTCAAACCGATCTGATTTAAATTGAGCGAGAAATTAGCAAAAAGCACGCACAGGGTCAGGCGGAACGTTACGCGTTAGGAACGTTACGCGTTACGAACGTTAGGAACGTTACGCGTTAGGAACGTTACACTTTTTCGTGCATGCAGCCGGTGTTTTATCAATTTATAAGATTGGTGATTCATCAATTTATAAGACGTTATCACGTCAAAAAACGTGTTTTTTTAACTTTCGGGGCTATTTGCAAGTTAAAAATTGCACTTAGCGACCTCTGTGAGTGCTTATTTTTTAGGAAATTTCATAAGGAACAACTTTCTCAATGCATATGCTATACTAAAAGTCAAGAGGAACGGAGATATTAAAAGACATAGAGAAAAAAGCACTATTTTCGTCACTAATTGTCAATTATAAAATCAAGCACACCAACAATTTGTAAGCAAACTTAGGGGGTTGAACTACACTCTAAAACGAAGCGATTCCAACAATAATCTCGCCTGTGCCCGAATAATGCACTTTTTAATGTTTTTACCGCCTCGCCGTCTAGTCTATACCTATACATTAAATTGGCAGATTGTGATCTAGTAGTGACAAAATTGGCTGATAATATTTTTTACAAACTTTTTGGGTACTACTAGAAAGCCTGATAAGAATTTCTGCCACAAAGCGAAGACTTTTCGAATTTTTGCCTGTGCAAAATCTAAAGAATCATCGAAAGAAAGTGAGGTCACTTGGAGCCACGAACATTTTTTCTCCTATTCCGGACCACCCAATGAACCATTCCGTCAAGTTTCAACTTCTAATTAAATTAAATTTTTTTTTTTATTTTTTGAACATATTTTAAAATTCTGTGCAGGGAGTAAATTGGCAGAAAATATTTTCTCTGCAATTAGGAGATCCCCCAGACGTGCTAGACACCTACTCCACTAAGCTGATTTGTAGAGGGGGACTCAGACTACATGAAAGAGAGCGTTTCTGCCACCAAGTATTTCTTGCCGTCTCTTAACTAATTCGAGTTTGTTCTTTTTTTTTGTATAGTTTGTGTCTATATTGTACCTTTGTTTTGGGATTGTCAGAGAGATTTCCCTGAAAAAGTGTAGGTCGGTACCTCTGTCGATTATCGTTTAAACAAGATTATTTAGTTTTCTAATGAACAATTCTAAATAGAAACTGTTGTACTTAAATTAAAAAAAATAAGGATCCAGCACGAACCATCAGTGTTACTTTGGTAGCAGAGCATTCTTGATGCGCGAACTCCGTCTCGCTCTTCTTTATAGTATATGGAAAAGTGTGAGTGAGAATACATAACACTTATAAATTTAAACAGTTATTAATAATTATAAATATGGTAGTTACCGATAGAAACTTTGAAATCAAAGTAGATAATGGTGGCTTAAGATGTTAATGTCGTAGTGTTAGTTCACATGAATTTTTATTTCACTTATTATAGAGATTATAGACACTCATAATTTTAAATATATAAGTTGGCGCGAAAACCCGGGCCGCCATGTTAACCTACTATGACATCATTCTTGTAGTGCAAATTTTTGAATGTTCAAATAAGGCTCTGTACCTATCTTTAATGCGAGCCTTGTTTGGTGCTTTCTCACGTGTGTGAGTGGCTTGTGTTTATATAGGTATGTGTATTTACTACAAGTCTGACCTCACACTTTAAACCATATCGTGGCGGACAGCATTTTTTTGACATGAAACAGGAAAAAATATTCTGCACTAGGATTGTTGTAGATTGTAGAAGATCTCGATTGGCTTAGCGACAGAACGGTATTTGTTTATATGAATCAGGGCTGCTACCTTTTTAGTTAAAAAAAAAAAAACACGGAGCGTGGAAATGACAAAACTGGAGGTAGGGAATTTATGATTTCCCATTTGCTTTTGGACAAAAAAATAATAGATCTAATATAATAATTTTTATAGGATTAGTAATTTAAAGCAACTTAAATATTTATAATAAATATATAAAATTACAAATATATATCTGTTTACTAGAAAAAGTATAAATTGAGTAACTTAGATGTGATTTTGTTTTTCATTAAAAACGGTGAATTTCGAGTGTGTATGATCTGTGGCAGCCCTGGTATAAAAATAGATGTTCATTTCTGTGAAACATTCTCCAATACAATAGATATCTTCGACTTGAATGCATTTAATCGCTATTGGCTACAATTCTAAATTCTGATTGCAACACCGTTGCAGTTACTGCTCATAAAAGTTTCCACTTTGCCTGTAACTTATTGTTAATTGTCTTTTACTGAAACTCACAATACAATTTTTTGTTCGAGTTTAATATTTAACATACTATTTTGTTGTCTACCGCAACGCTTTTCTGTGTGGTTTTTCCTTCGTTGAATTAAATTGACATAAAAAAGTGGCAAATTAACTCTTTCAGAGTTTCATTTAGGATTTTTATTGTCAGCAGAATTTTTATGTACCATTTGTTCATTGTTTTAACTTTGAACAGAAGTTTTTTTTTATGAATTTATGAAAAAGGAAGTTTCGAATAAAAGTTTGAATATTTTTAGCTTTATAATTAAAGGGAAGAAGAACGTGTTGCTGTATAAAAAACAGAACTGGCTTACTAAATATTATTTTCGATAGGTCCTAGTAACGCCCTATTTGAAAGCAATATTGGGTAAAGGCAGTGTTTGATACATATTTTCGTATTAAAACAGTTTTTTTGTGTATAAGATCCATGATAATCGAACTAAAATGTTGTTTTTAGTATCTATTTTCAATTTTTATTTCTCAATTTAATGTTTTATAAATAAAATTATCGACTAATTTTTCAGACAAATATATTAACAAAAAATATATACATTCAATACATTAACGTCTCCGGACCGAAACGTTAATGTATTGAATTTATATATTTTTGTTAATATTTTTGTGTGAAAAATTGGCCGATAATTTCATTTATTGAAGAGTTCTAATCAAACGTTAATCAAAGATTTTAATTAATGTTTTATAATTTATTTTTATATAGGTATTATACTTTATTTTCGGACTTAAAGAATGTCACTTGAAATTGTCAATTCGGTCACTCGGTGACCCGCGGGTCATAGGTTGCTGACCCCTGCTATAAACGGTCAAGCGCTATTGCCTTGTTTTCGTATAAATAATTTAATTATTAATTTCGTAAAAAACATTGTTTTTAATGGAAAGACTTTTTTTGTTTATTAAGATTTCATATGAAGTAAAATAAAATATTTATTAAAAGAACAGGTTATCATCATATTTTATGTGAAAATTTCGTGGGTAGGTGTCACCTTGCAAAAAGACAATGGATTTTTTTATAAGATTACCTAAATACATAATCGGCCTCGAACCTCCTTAAAAAACAGCTGTTACCAATCATTATGTCGTCGTTTTAATTTTTGGTGCTACTTAAGTTATCTTTAAATAACAGTTCGTACAAATTGTTCCTGAATCCAGTACTGTTAGCATATAAATTTGTATTCTAAAAGTTACTCGAATAAATTTTATATTATTGAATATTGTTGTTTAATATTCTGTATATATTTTGTCGCAGTTCTACAAAAGAAAAGATGCAGAATACTAATGTCTCAAATATAGTCACGAATGATTTATATAGTCGATAACGTTTTACTACGTATACTTACTTTTCTATTTATAATTTTATTACTTTTTTCTAGTAATGTAGATAGATTTTTTATTAGTTTTAAATGTTCAGTATCAAAAAACGTTTCCGCTCTAACCAAGTTTGCGTTTTATCAAAAATATTTATAACAGCGTTATGCTGTTATTTATCTGCACATTTTGATCTAGTTTTTCCATAAAACGCGGACTGTAGACATTTTCTATTTGATTTCAATGAAACTGTTATTAGAACTTATAGCGCAAGGGTGAGCCGGCCAAGTTTTCGCAAAGCACTATGCTATATTTACGCGAACCATTTGGAGCACTTTTCGACGCCCCTCTATATCCGAGCCTAGTTACTTTACAGAACTGTTTATTGCCAGGGAGGCTAAGGTTGCTAGATTTCATCCGTGTAGATGTCCGTGTAGTGTCCAAAAATCATTATTCACTGATTGACTGAGACCGATAGTAGTTGAATTAAATTATTATTATTATTAAAAAAAATAATTCACAAGCATCAACCGATCGTCCGACGATTACTCACGTCTAGCTGTGTGATATAATGAAGTGTGGTATATAAATATAATATATAATGAACTATGGTAAATAAATAAAAAAAATTAAAAACATAAAAAAACGTGCAGTAGTTTAGTAAAATTTCAATCTGATTAAATTTTGGGATCATTCAGTCATGTATGCGACAAGAATGTGTGAAAACTATTTTATTCTTTGAATAATTTTGAAACTACTTGACCGATTGACTCCAAAATCCAATCAGATTTGAGTCTCCGTAAGCTCTTTCGTATGCCATAAAGCGTCTGATTAGCTTTAAAAATATCGTGAGACAAAAATTTGTTTACTGCACCCATACGTCCATCTAAAAATATCAGAATAGCTTCCTAGGATCCCAAAACGTCGAGACCAGATGAAAACTCGATTTTCGAAAATCGGAACAAAACCAATAACTCTTTTGTTTGAAAATTTTCAATAACGGGAAATTAAAAAAAAAAAAAACAAAATAATAATGGTACCGACCGCCGGGATCGAACCTACGACCTTGAAGTTACGAGACAAGTATTCTATCTCGCCACCACCTTAGTTAATGTTTTACAGCCGATTTTACATATACATTGTGACACGTTCGTTACATTTTCAGTCTCTTACCCTCTCGATTAACCAGTTGAGCAGCCCTGATGTAGTTGTGAAGTTGGTAATAACTAATAAGTAATGCCTATACGTGTCAGAGTTTTTATATTGCTGATCGCACGGCCGTCATTTTATAACGCGCTAACGAGTTTAGTATTCAAAGTACGATGTGCTCGATTGATATACATACTGTGCATTAATTCGCAAGAAACCGCCTTATTGGTGTTGTAAAGATTAATAGTAACCCCACCCGGTTAGGTCAGAGCTGTTACAGCCGGTTGCAATAAACTAACTGTTCCATTTATTTATACCTACAGTGTAAACTCCATTTAACGTCACTCAATACAACGACAAACTCCTTAAAACGTCGAAATTACTTAACTCTAGTTGGTTTACTTTGTCGCTCATACAATAATCCACTCTAAATAACGACACACAAATAACGATAACAATTAAGCAATAAACAGTATTTGTTTGTTATTTTGCTGCCTTGTTGTCGGCATCATGCGTACCGAAGATTTTATAGAAATTCGATCTTCTGTTTGTTGGGACTATCTTTAATATAAGGAAATAAGGAACACTGTTTATAATAAACAGTGTTCCTTATTTTTAAACTATCAAATGAAACAAGGAAAAAACATTTTTCAAATCAATAATTTTTATGTACCTACTGATGATGCTATTTAAAGCGAAACGTCTATATTCACTATTTTATAACTTTTGACGATACTCATTGATATAATAAAGCATTTTTAACATGGAAAAATAAAGAAAATGGTTTTTATAAAAAATTTTGGCTGCCTAATTCAACTTTAATTGTTCTACATTTAAATTAATAATTGTGTATTTCCAGTGGATATTTCGTACATCGAGTTATCGTATACTCTAACCATAATAATTATTCATTATAATAATTTATAATTATAATAAATATAAAACGCATTTCAGAATAAAGAATTACGATCTATAAATTTAGTATCATAATAGCTAAGCGCTGTTAAGAGAATTTTAATTATTTTATATGTATATTTAAATTAAACTTTCTTGCAGATTTATGCATCGCACAAACATGTTTTTATTATTTAATTAAAAACATTTTTTATTACACATATCGTCCATTTATCACTTAGACACTAAACTGAAAGTTGTGTTCACTAAGGTACCTAGTCTCGTAAACCAAGCGTGTCTTGTTTTATGCAGCGGGGATTCCCGACAGTCGGCTCTTCTCGCCATATTGTATTTTTGTTGCAACTTCATGTAAGTGCATGCATTATGCAACATTGTTATGGATGCAAAGTCTAACGTTTTTGTTGCATAACCAGAAGACTCAAAAATAGATTACGCTCCGTTCGTACTGGCTGATTTAAATTAGTAACTAAAATGGAGTACCTACAGTCAGTTCTCTTTAAGTTGGCATTTCTTGAATTAGAATCTTTCTGCATCTTGAAATATTCAAATGTTTGTGGCGCTGAAAGAACATTTTATGCTATACGTTGTAAATACAATTGCATCATTTTCTTACTATTACAGTTGAGTTTAGCCGACGCGGGTGGCCTAGTTTAAATAGTTACATTCTCGTATAGTTGTCATTATTGACTACGACCATCGCGTAAATTATATAAACTAGGTACCTCCGCACGCGATTGTGATGAAATCTGGTGATGACAACAGTAGTGGAGCCTTCGACTATATACAGTATGTAAACACGTAAGGTGCACATAAGGAATTTAACATTGGGAAAAAATGACTGGATCAGAGTGAGCCTTGAAATCTTGTTTTTCAATTTGACAGGTAATATTATTTTGCAAAATGAACGTGTATACTACCGAAGAACATATTCAAATGATTACAACATAATCGGACTTTTTTTTATTAATGGGATATTAAATTCCCAAAAATACTTAAATATGGTGCGAGATCAAATATCTCCGCCTATTCGTGTTGAACCTAAAGACATTTGGGTCACTGATTTACCAACGCGCATACGCCATACCAGTCAGACAATTTTTGAATGAAATGTTTCCAAACAGATGGAGTTGTTTTTTTGTTTTATTTTTGTACAAAAAAATTAAAATAATGATTTATAAGAGCTGTTTATTATTAAAAAAGCCAAGTAAAATAAAAATAAATCAAAATAAGATAGAAATCCTCAAGATTACCACGATAATTCAATAGAAATAACAATTAATGCAGTCAACTCTGATCCAAGTATTTTTTCCCAATGCTAATTTCCCTATGTGCACCTTACGTGTTTACATACTGTATATTATATCTATCCTATATCAATTTTCAAAATAAATTTAGCGTACCTACCAGAATTGGAATTGTATAGAGAATATAATTATATGGTGTCAAAAACTAATTTTTACACATCCCGTATACAATCGCTGCTTTTCATTATAGTAAAATGGTCCATTTAGCACAAGTGCTGTAAAGTTAAATAAATAGATACGGTTTAACCAATCCAAGGCTAATTGTAAACGACCCGTCAGTTACCTACTATTAAAAGTATTAATATATGAGACAGCGAAATAGAATAGATGTAATTTTCATGAACAAACCAAATAGACATAGTTTATTACACATAGATCTGTCTAAAATATTTTAAATAAGTGAACTCGATGTGAAATCCAGCTATTTTGTAGAAAGTACACGCAAAAATTGTAGTACTTGTCTCGAATGTAATGATATTAATGTATTGTTTACTCATATCATAACAGACATTTTAGATATCAACTGACAACTATACTATCAAATCTTTAAAAAAAATCATTTATTAACGAATTTTGGATGTCTTTGTAGGGGGCAAATTGGCAGAAAATATTTTTCCTGCAACTAGGAGGTCCCCCAGATGCTGTTCAGTCATTTTCTGCCATTTCGTAGAGGACGTTTGAAATTTGCCGTTTTTTTAAGCGCCTCAGCGGCGTACCACATCGCGCTAGACCCCTATTTCACCAAGAGGATTTGTAAAGGGGGGGCTCAGACTACACACGAAAGAGGTGTTTCTTCCATCTAGTGTTCCTTGACCATTTCTGTCGCCACCTCTCTCTAACTAATTAGCGTGCAATTATTTACTGATTTAATTTTATATTCATAATTTACTGTCAAAATTTGTCGATGCGTTTGACACTTTCGCTTAGTTGACGGCGAAATTAATTGCACATGTGAGTCAGAAGACATCTAACGAAGTGAATCCCATTCTCGACGCAGCGTTATTATAAACATTAATTACGAAAACGTGCTTGTCGGCAAGTTTCTACAGACCATTATAATAATACAACTATACTAACTACAATATATTATGATAAGTATCCCCTACGTGAAAATGTACAGTAATTATTCCACAACTAGTGCATTTAATTTTATTAAACATTAAAAATTAAATTACACCGCGCCTCTAGGATGGTACTAAAACCAAACCACAGCGCTTTATGGTAATATAATTATTCACACTTTGAATTAATACGTTAAATTATTTCAATTTCACAACCGCTTTTTTAACATCACAATTTACATCTTTATTCAAGAGGTATATAGATAACAGCACATTTACATGTAGATATCGACCGAAAATCACGTAATTATAATTCTAAAGTTCTACATAATATGGTAATTGATAGATGATTCCACATTTCTAAGTCAGATACCGTTTGATTCGCGTGTTAGTAGGACACGAACCACTTAAACTTTTTATTTAGATAATGCCAAAACAGTGAGAATGTCAAATTCACTTTTATGTGCAATTTAGTTGATGAGAACAGTATTGATATTTTGAACTTTAAAGGCCCCTTCACACGATGCTGGATTTCGAGCTCGCTTGCTTGCTTGAAATTTTGCAGGCAGCTTCGCACTCTACGCTGCTAGATTGTGACGTCACTGATTGGTCGGCTGCTCGCTATTATGCTATATTTGGATGATAGGTTCAGTGCTTTTTTTCATGCAGCGCTGCCTGCTAGTTTTAGAATTTGGGCGATTTGGAGTCGTATTTTATCACGTGTTATCGTCTGACATTTGTTAAATATGGTGTTGTTTGAAAAAAGTTTAAAGTAAACAGCGATGGGGCCAAAAGTTGTGAAATCAAAATGTAAATAGACTCGACAAGAAATAAGTTTTCGCTGTGATTTTTCCCTTCTCTTCCGAAGCTTTTCAAACATTATTAAAATCATAGTAGCAATTCGTCTATGACGAATTATTTCTCCATGATTTAAATTTTAAATATAACTGTAAACCTAGCAAAACAGCGAGCAAACAAGCAAACTGCTTGTGAAGCGAAACCAGCAGCGCTCCCTACCAACCACCAAGCAGGATATGGTTCATGGTAGCCTACAAGACGTCAAGCAAACAAGCGAGCTCGAAATCCAGCAATGTGTGAAGGGGCTTTAAGATCATGAAAGAATATTTTATTGTAAATCTTAATCTTTGTGAATTGTTAGGCTGAATGTCTGTAGACTCATTATCTTTATATATTAAACATAAGAAAAAACTTTAAAAAATTGAATCTCCTTCAAAAAAGAGTCACTAAACAGCGTAAAATAATGAAGTTTTGAGATCGGCACCAATTTAATATGCCTAAGTACATAGTGATAGTAATTAACTAGATGCCGACCTCAAAACGTTGTTATTTTATGCTTTTAAGAGACCCTTTTTTGAAGAAGGTTCAATTGTTTTGAAGAAATTTTTTTTATGTTTTAGTGGTCTTTTTTAGTGTCTAAGGAAACCGAAGAGCAACGTTCACGCCGAAAACTACAACTTTGAAAATATTTCTTTGATTTTTGTTAATTTTCTAAAAGATTAGTGAACCGATTTTGCTAAAAAAGTATATATGGGACCAACTTTGAGACATACTCTATCAAATAAGAAAAGAATCTTCGAAATCGGTCTACAGCCGGCGAAGATATCGAAAAAAAAATTGGTTGTCTGTAAAGTCGGTTTACGGACGATAGTTTTACGTGATAACGTATTCCGTAATACATAACCCAAATTTATATAATAATTATAATAATTCGAATCTATGATATTGCATTTTTATAATGATAAAATTTGTATGAAAACGATTTTTTCGAGAGATGAGACCTAGCTAAAACGATTTTTTGCCCCCCAAAATTTCATCCAAATCGTTAGGGCCGTTTTCGAGAAAAGCACGCACAGGGTCTGGCGGAACGTTAGGAACGTTACACTTTTTCGTGCATGCAGCCGGTGTTTTATGAATTTATAAGATTGGTGATTCATCAATTTATAAGACGTTATCACGTCAAAAAACAATCGAATTGAGAAACTACTCCTTTTTTTAAGTAGGTTAAAAATTAAGTTGGCTATTTTAAAATTGAACATTAATCACCAGTTGATGTTCTGTAATGGAATCAGGTTTATTTTTTATTGTGATTTTAATTCTTTTTGGAATAAGATCGTATACATTTTTGCTCTAAAAATAATGCAGTGCCATGAAGTTTTTTTTTTTATTTTTTAACAGAAAGTGACACGCATTATCATTTTAATCATTTTACAGTCTTTAAGACTCCCTAATTATAATATTTCGCTAGACAAAAAGATTGAATTTAAATTCTAATAACAATTCATTATAAAAAGAGCAAACGTTAGTTATTTTTATATATTCTCCTGATATAATATGATAATATTTCTACAGCAGGAGGGATATACGTGTAGTGGTGTGTAGGGTATTAAGTATACATTTTTTATTATATAAGATGTTCTAAAATCACTTAAATATTTTGTGCCTTTGCGTTATTTTTAATCGTTCAGAGGATTTTGTATCAAACAAATATTGAGGAATCCGATTATTTATACTATGTGTTAATGACAAATGTCGGAACACCATTAACTACATATTAAAATAAAAAAAAATATATATTTTTGTAACAAACACTGTGAATTGGTAGTAAACTAATTTGATAAATTCATATTTAAGTATTGAAAAATATAATTTCTATTTTATATAGATTAAAATTCATTAATTATTAGGAATTGCAACAATTATGACCTGAATTTTTTTAATTGGCAAATATATTTGACTTTTTTTGTTCTGAAATGTGTTTAAACATATAATTATTTGGGACTTTTGGGATAATACATTTTAATATGCCGCTATAAAGTAATTATGTCTGACTTTCTGACCTCTCAATAAATTCTTTTTTTCCCAGAAGCTTTTAAAGTATGACAAGATATCCAGCGTTTTTATATTGATACATTGTTGTCTTTGACGTTTTGCAAAATTTAATTTTGCACCAGATGTGTCGTCTTCCCTCAAAACATTTTTTTTGGCATTAATTTTTACTTGTATTTTAAAATATTTGTCCCTACTAACGCTGCGCTAGTGAGTTTTTCTTACTTCATGAAAAAAATTCATTAAAATATTTAGAACCTGCGGACCCGCACAGCATCGGTCAGTTGAATTACGTTGCTACTCGCTATGCTTAATTACAAAAAAAATACACATTTTGGCTATAGTAGTTATTTATTCGGTTCATTTGTTCTTCAGGTAACTATTCCTCCGAATAAATAGTGATACTTCAATTCACCAACCATAATATCATGGTTACTACAGCTATAAATTTATTCTGTCTTGCTTCGAGGGTATAAATATTTATTAACCTGATAAAATAATAGTGACCGCCAAATAGATCATAATATCTAACCTATAAACGTATTTACAGTTTGCTCTTGTGAATTTATTTATGTGTTGTTTATTAGCTTTTTGAGAAGTGTATAGTTGTAAAACATTAAAGTTAGTGGAGGTTTTGTGTGCAATTGGGTTAGTATAAAACATTATTATTTTGTCAAACTTTTTTTTGACGTTTACTCTGACGCCATCGGTCGGATTTTTGGGTGAACGTGAAAATATTGTACAAAAAGATTAACGAGTATAGTGTGCGGTGTGGACCTTAGGTCTGTTGAGTGGATAAATAAATAAATAAATATATATTCTTTAACTAACTTTTCTACCTGATATTTAGCTTAATGGATTGAATGTAAATTCTATTCTAACAAATAAATTTGTTTCAAGATTAGTAACGTCTATCTTTAATAATGTTAGGTGAATATTGGGCATCAGTTAGTTTAATTACTGCTCTTAGACGTTGAACAAGTGATAATGCAAATAGCATAAAGGAATTGAGTTTTTGACAAAGAAACATAGTTTGCTTGTTTACAAAATATAAGCGTTATCAGTATAATGTGGGTGAAACATTTATGATGTAAATGTCCAAAAATTATGCAGACTTTATAATTTATTGTAAGTCGCAAATAGTAATACCCGGTTATTTCAAGTCATTCGGTATAACAAAATGAATCAGTGAGAAAGAAGGAGATGGTCGCAGCAGTATAGCAGGAAGGAAGGATAAATTTGCAGGAATAAGGATATTCGGAAAGGATGGTAAATAAGCTTTCCATGTACTTTTATCATCATCTTTATTATTCAAAAAGCGACCAACCACAAAATTAACGACGCAACGAAAATTTACCTACGTCGTCGCTTTTTTATTTTATGAATGTTTGCACTTGGAGATTGGTGTGTTTTAAAAGAAAATTTTTGTCTAAAAGAAAAAATGCTCGACATTTGATTTTTTAATAGATATATTGAAATAATTGAGTTTATCAATTTTCTATAGCATCCAAGTGATTGTAGTATTATTTTTTTTCTGTATAACAATAATTTGATGGTGATGAGCGAAAATAGACATTTCAAAAACCACAGTAAATTAAAAATTCATTTTAGTGAGAAAAAATGTATCGATAGAGTATTTGGAAAGAATTCCGTGGCATAAGGAATGAAGCAATACTGAATTTTTTTTAAACTTGCATTTAATACTAACGTTTCAGTATTGCTTCATTTTCGATCCTTATGCCACGGAATTCTTTCCAAATACTCTATCATTAACTTCAATGGATCACAGTTACTCTATTTATTGGATATTCACAAAAAATGTATCGTCATATTCATTAAAATCGGTTGTAAGGAGAAACTTCTTTAACACTTCGTCATCGATCTAACGTGTAGATCTGAATTCCCCTCCTAGAGATGCGCGTTTGACTCCACGACGAATTACTTCATCTTCTCCTATAGCACAATATTTAAAAATTCAGTCCATACCATCGAGGAGTTGAGAACCCACATCACTGAAGCATGTGCCAATATAACTCCTCAAGAATACTCTTGAAAGTATGACGAGCTGTGTTTGCATTATCAACAATTTTTGTAGCGTTGCCTGGACGTAGTCTCATGTTCAAGCTCATTTACAACCCTTATTTCAGGATTTTTTTTATAACAAAATAATATGCAATCATTTCAATTTTTATCATTTTTTTATTGACATCGAAAAAAATGTTTATAACTTAATTTTACACTATTTTATAATCGTTTGTTTAACCTAAAAAACTTTAGGGGTAGGTTAGTGGCGCGGATGATAACGTCACTTAGAGTCATCTGAAACAAAAAAATTAAATTAATTATTTTACCGTCGGTTTGTGGCTCTATCCCGTACTAAATATAGGCATTTTTGTTAATAAATAACAAAATGCTGGCTTTAAAAAACAAAAATTATGGATTCATCGTTGAAAGTCGGTGAAAAAACAAAGAAATCGAGTAATTTTAGTACCGGACGGAGCCATTGTTGTGCAAAAATGAAAGCTTTGTAAATATATCATACTTCGGTCTTAAATGTTTACGGTATTCTCTCAATATAATATTATACTTTCGAAATATGTAAAAAAAAGTCGATTTTCTGAAGCCCGAACACCAGACTACGCCCTTAACAGCTGCATTTATAATATTATTTAAATAGATGTCTGCACGTGAATATGAGCAAGAACACGAACATAATAAGTTTCAGTTTCCAGTCAAAAAGTCTAATACGTTGACACTAGAAGTCAATAAACTTTTTTTAATTTTTGTTAAAATTTCGATTTGGCTGGGCATCCCTGGTTTGAAACAGCAGTGTATTGAAAAATAATTAATTAAATTCCTTATTTTATTATTAATATTATAAAATTGTTTTCATTCGAGCATCGCAGTTAATTTCCGCGAGCGTCTAATACAATATCTCCTTTCGTTGTCATGGATATCATTTATTGGATATCTGGTTTCTTTTTGTGTTACTTCTATAACTTTTAGCTTTAACAAGAGTACGTAGAAATGCACGAATTATAGAATGGTTCAAAATTAACATCATCAGTAGTGAAAAGTTAAAACTATGAAATAAAACAATGGTTTTGTATAACTTTCTACGATGATTGAGGACGCGCGTTAATAAGGTATTGGTATATATCTTACAGTCGGGTGTATACAATATATTTGTGTATATGTGTATTGGCTGCACGCGCGCCAGTAGGTATTTATATTACACAGAAGTATAATCTATACTTTCACTGCTGTCCAAGCGCAACACTTAAAATTTATTGCTACAGATATACTGTCGGTGACGCAAACTCTTAAGATTTTACCCATCAAAAAATCGCCTAACGCCGCCCTAACATGTTTGTAGAAGTTTACATCTCAAAAATTTGTAAGGTGACTTATTTATACACTGAAAATCAAAAGCGTATTTTTTTAAACCAAAACTATTCAAGCGTTGCATTTTTATACGTGTTTTCAATTGTCTTAATATTTTTAATAATACATTGAACTTACAATTGATAGTTTTGGCTCGTTTTGAGACTATAATCTAGGAATCAGGGTCCGTTTGAACAAATTTCGTGTATCATCAAATTGCGAGCTACTTTACTAGGACCTTACTTTTTGAAATACAATTTTTTAGTATTCACAGTTCTCAAAGTTAAGAATGCGACAATCCATTTGAAAATCTTTTCAATCTTTTTTTTGCAACCAAACGGCCTCAGGGAGTCCTCCATTTACTTAAGATAAACTAGGATTAGGCATATCAACACCTGCCACATCTTATACCCGAACAGCTTTAAGATGCCAGACAAACTCAGATTTAGATCTTGGATAACATATATCTTGAAAACTGTTAATGATTAAATCACAATGTATGTTGAAATTGAATAAAATACTTTGTGAAATAGAAATAATAAAAATCAATCTATTGTTTATTTAAAATTGAATATTACAGAAAAGAACTTTTAGCCTGGGAAAATTAAGAAAATCAGACCAAATAATTCATGTAGTTTTGAAAGCTGCTACAGTTATTCCTAAAGGTGTCCAGATAAATATACTAAAAGCCCCCGAGGGAGGGACACAAGCCGGCGGTGGGGGAGGGGGGGAAAGGTCTCGTTTTCAAGGTTTTTGCTTGTGACTCGAAAACTATTTATAATATCTCTTTAGTGACTACTACATTAATTATCTACATTAAATTTCCTATAAATTATGTCTAAAAATTTTTACTGTACGATCAATACTTTAGGAGATACAGAGTATTAAAGGTGATAAAAATAAGAAGCTAAATCGTTTTACAAATTTTAATTCTGAAAAATTAAACAAATTTTTTTGCACGAGTATGCCGACTTATCAATCAAATTGTGTTTCATCTTCGTCATCTTTATCATTAACATCGATGGGGGCTCCATTAGTACAAGCTCCTAGGCAGCCGTTATAGATAAGACTACACTTAATGCCCGCTTTTCGGCAACTGCATTTTCCAGAACAATCACTTTTACATCGGCAAAAAATTGAACTTAACAACGCGTCAGGAGCAGGAGGATCCAAGGTCGTGATTGTTTCTAAGTTTCCATCGACTCCTCGCTTCCAACCCCATATTTCAGGAGGCAGTTGGTTCTATTTAATGTTCTATTTAATGTCAGCAATTTGAAATTTTCTTTTTCGACTGCAAATTTATTTGATATGTTTTTCATTATCAAATGATAGCAGTATGAAGGAACTCTCAGTTCATTTCCTTAAGGAGAAGTTCTTTAATATCAATACTTTTTAGAATTCCGTACCTGAAAAGTGCCCAACGGGACCCTATTACTAAGCCAGCGGATGGACAGCGGAGTCTATCCGGCGAATTTTAAAATGGCCGCCTTACAAATTAAAAAAAATCTCCGATTAAACTGATATTTGGCTTGCGTGTTCAGTCCCATTAAATTTACACGAGAATAAAAAAATAAACCAAGACGACAAATTTCAAATAGGCCGCCATGTAAATTAAAAAAAACCCCGATTAATCTGGTAGTGCAGGTCATACGTGTAAAAAATATCTTGTACGATGGTACGGAACCCTTCGTGTGTGAGTCCGACTCGCACTTGACCGTTTTTTCCTGTTTATATCAAAGTAGCAGTAAGATACATGTGTCTCATCAAATAGCGATTTGTCGGCAATGGTTTTTGTGGCATCCTTTGTTTACAGCACAAAGCCAACTAAGTCGGTGGCGATTTGAGCAAAGATTTATTTCTATTTTTCTTCTGTTTGCTCGGTCAAAAGTTTTCCGAACCATTCGGCACTTAGTTAGATTGGGGATGACAAAGTCGTTAGATAGGAAATTGGTCTGTAGGAGATAAAGACAGCGCACATAACATTGTGGCTTTGGTTTTTCTACACTAATACTTCTTTCGTCTACAGTATGATTCGTTTGCAACGAAATACGAATTACTTAACCAAAAAAAAATAACCATAAATTGAAAAATGTCGGTTATATCCGAATTAAAAAGAAAACGGCAGATATTTTTTGATGATAGCTGTTTTCCGCAAGGTTTCGTTTGCAATAACGTCGCTTTAATATATGGGTTTTTACGGACATGGTATCTTATTTCTAGGGTTACCGAATAAACCAAGTGATAGTATAGCGTTTCATCAAAATTAATTTATCCGATTTTTAATTTTTTTTTTGGGTTCAGTTCGATAACTCGATGTGCCTAAACTTTGACTCATAGAAAACGCTAAATTTGGACGTTCCAAAAAAAAACTGTGAAGTATTCACACATTTCCTCAAAAAAACGTAAATTCTACTCTTTGTCTTTCACTATCATTTTTTTAATCTAACCAATCAGAAATCACATATACACGCCATAGCAAGTGGTGTAGAATTACTGTACCTATTACTATCTCACTTTGTATACACGACCCCGTAATTGTTTTTTAAAGAACATCTCCAAATTCCTTCCTCTTTTCACTGGGCATAAAAAAACGTCATCGCATCGACACGACCACGTAATTGTTTTTTAAAGAACTCCCCACAAACGCTTCCCCTTGTCACTGCGCAAAAAATAATTTATAAAAAAAATGTTCGTACCTAAAACGGCTAATAACACCGTTTTATATTATATAAAATAATAATTGTGTATTTACAATGGAGAGAGAGAGATTGTGAATTATAGACGCTCAACAGCTGAGGTCATCAGCGTCTATTATTTCCAATGGATATTTTGCACATCGAGTTATCGTACTCTAACCTTTTTTTTTATTTCTAAGAGGGCGAAATGGCCTATGAGACTAAAAATAAATGTTCTTACAAAAATATTTACCTACCATGAAACTTTAAATAAATAAGGTCGCTAGTAATTTTATGAATATACCAGTCGTCAGTGGCACAAACTGTCAGTTTAAAAAGTATAGTAGCTATTAGACTCAATAACCTTTCTTTCAAATTACATATAAGTTGGTCACTCTCGTGGAGGATTCGTGTTAATTTAATAAACTATTCAAATGTTCATTTTTTTCAAAATGTTCACTTTAGAAATAGGTAGATGAAAGTATTTTTCACATTAAATTTTATTTAACTTTATTAAAATATAAAAAGTACGTCGATTTTATTTTTAGCTTCAATATATTTTTATCACAATTTTTAAATCTTTGATTAACGTCTGAATAGAACTCTTCAAATAAATTATTTATCACAATTTTTGTTTCATTTATTATTTTTGTTGTGCGACAGAAAATGAATAAATGGAATAGTTAGTATAAAAGACCGCACACACTTGTCAAGCATAAATCTGCACAAACAGCAAATTTTTGTGCGGAATTCGTAAAGTGCGGTAGACATTTTGCAGTTTACAAGTGGTTTTATCAATGCAAATTAATTAATGAAAACGACACGTCACTAGCACACTAGATCGGTTTAGCACAGACAGAAATTGCAGGCAATGAACTGGCGGTCGTTGGCGGTTGCGCTACTCCGTTTAATATGGGCTTTTTAGCTCCGTCCTGTGCTGGTCGTGCAGGTTAGTGCTTGGCAAGTGTGCGCGGTGTTTAATTTGTAATGCTTGACCTGTTTTTAAAGATTTTAAAAGCAATTTTCTTTTTCACATCTCTTTCAAGAGTTTGCTTCACGAAGTATCTAGTGTGTAATCAAGATTTTGGAGTTAATAGTATAACTGAAGGCATTGTTTGGTACGCATGCGTATTTCCACAAATAATAGACACAAAGGGAGCTTAAGTTGCATTCCAACAAGCAACCAACTGTGATCTTACCCGTTGTCCGCCGCTAATCTCTCACAAAGCTTAAAGTTAAATGTTACTTGAAACTATACGCACGTATGTATGTATGTATACGAAACGGGACGTGGAGGCGGGTTTTGCGAGCTTTACTCGGTAGCTTCAACTCCCTGGGCCGTATCCATAGTCACTAGTCACCCACTTGAAATATACTTGTTTAAATTTAAGTGTATATATCTTACAGTAAACAGTTGTTCTGTAAACCATTAGTGTGTGTGTTTATTTAATAATTAATTGCCCTTGGAAAGGGTGGAAATTTGATATGTTATCAATAGTGTATAATATACATTATCATAAATAAAATACCTTCTAATTTAACGATTTGTAAACCTATTTTGTTGCTGTATATCAGGCTGTATGTCAAACTCATGATATTGCGGGCCACATTATCTACTTTGTACTAAGTTGGGGGCCGCATGTTTTTAATGTTAAAAAATATTAATAAAGTACGATTGTTAGAATGATTATATTTTAACGTCTCGGCGGGCCTCAATCTATGTATTGGCGGGCCGCATGCGGCCCGTGGGCCGCGTGTTTGTCATCACTGCTGTATATATACATTATGTGAACAAGGTATTTTTGATGTAAAATCTATACTAATATTATATAGAGGTAAACTTTAAAGTTTAGATGTAGGAGGAAATCTCCGAAACTACTCATCCGATTTAATGAAGTCAAAATTAACATCAAATACTAGTTCTGTAAAAAAGGCCATCTTTTGTCGTAATGCAATAAAAAGATAAAAATCAAGTATTTTTTGATACTGACTTACTCATCAAAACCTAAAGGGTAAACATCTCGTTAACCTAGAATTTTGGTCGTGAATAGTCTCATACCGCAAGTAATGAAAAAATAATCGAGAATCATTAATTTCAACTTCTGAATGGAATTATTATGTGACAAATATAATTTTATATTAAATTGTCATAGCTATATAGAACCCCCAGGGCGTTTGTTCTAGTCGCACTAGCCCGTCTTTTATTTCTTATTCTGCGTTCTACTCCGTGAGGAATATTCATATTAATTAGCTACGCTACACGGTTCTAACCCGAGAGATGGTAAAAGTGTCAATTGGATTTAATTCAATGTATTATTTAAAAAAATACTTGAAAGTAAAATGTTACACGCCTAGTTAAAAGTTGGAAGGCTGTGGTTATATAACAGACAGGAATAGTATGAAAATTAGGGTTCTGTAGTGGATACATACATTAAGTAGGTTAAGTTACGTATATTAATTGAATTGTAATCTGCAAAGGTAGTGTTGATTATAACACTTACTTAAGTGTTCTAGTTAATAGTGCTCGGGTTGCATTTCAATATAATATAAATACTAGTGTACCCGTGCAAAACCTTTTGCATGTATTTTCATATTGTTTTCAAAAAACGATATTTTGATACAGACCTACGACAATAATTTTATTCCTCATTAGTTTCCATTTACAGTTATTTTTCTTTTGATTTAGCTTGATCCATCAAGTTGTCTCTATATTTAATTGGTTATAAATTCAAAAAAAAATGTATGAGATCTGTTCATCGTTGTCATGGTTACCCCGCAAGAGCTGTCACAATTCATTTTTAGAAAATCTAACCTCATTTGATACATTTACGATTTGAGACCAAATTTTAGACTTGGTACAGTCCATGTAATACTTAAAAACTCTATTTTGGCATTAAATTAACATAAACTGACACGTTCTTAAATTATTTGGAAAATAAAATAAAATTTATTTGTGTATTAATATTTGGAATATTTGCGCTAAAAAACGAACTAAAAATATACACATACGTACATATTTGCATTTCTCTCACACTCATGTCTCGTGAACATCGAAGGATTTTTTCTCTTTACGTTCCTCTCCACCCCGCTACCCCCTCGTCATTTTTACTATTATCACTTGAAATCACCCCTTTTAAAGAAATTTCACCAAAAAAAAAATAGCGATAACATCTGTGGACTAAAGGCTTCAGTTTAAAAAAAAAAATTGTGTCAATCGGTTTAGTAGGGATGGCTGGCGGATTGTCTACAGATTTAGGGCTTGTGTTTTAAATATATAGATATGTATATTGGAAGGAAGAAGGGGAGTGATGTAGTGGACAGGCGGTGACTATGCCAGACGTTGGTGTTTGTAAATAAATATAATTAAATTAAATGGTATTATTAACTCAAAAAAAACCTAAACAACCACCAACATTACATGGCGACCCTGCCAGTTAAAGGCAACAGTTCTACTTTCTGGGTACGGTCGTACGGAACCTTAAAAATCGACGAGGAGTGTTCACAGTGTTGTAGCCCGTTTCGTGTGGACTATCAATACGGCAGGTTACTCTCCACTCTCTCTTCACCAGTAGCACCATCGCCGTACCACGCGCCGCGAGTTTCAAAACTTCACAGGTTTGTTTCATAAAGTTTTATTACGTTTATTCCTCAGGATACCCGTTCAAGTAGGGCAATGAAGTGAGTTGTGATGTTTATATTAAGTATTGTTAACTGTTGTTGTTTTGTTAGTGTTCTAGACTTTAATTTGTTTCAATGAATAATAATGTTATTATTATACCTGCAGAAACTGATGGTATTGTTACATAATTTACGCTTTATAATGATTAAATCGGTCGACTAAGTGAGGAAACATATTTTTAACTTTCTGCTATTGAAAATTTTTAAAAAAACGAGTAGTTATTGGTTTCGGTCCGATTTTCGTGCGGTAATGAAACATGAACTTTTCATGATACATGAAAAAATATATACAGGTACTCCTCGACTTATGAACACCTTGCATTCCTGGGACTCGTTCGTAAGTCGGGTTTGTTCGTAAGTCGGATCATGTATTGTATGGATAATACATAATATATGCAGACTTTTGTTGCTGTTTCGTCAAAGATTTTTGTTGTCCCTAAAAAAGGCCGATGTAGAACAGTTTTGTTGTTTCATCGTATATTTTTGTTAGCCCTGAAGAGGGCCGATGTAGAACAATTTTACTGTGTCATTGTTGACTTTTTTTGGCCCTGAAAAGGCCAATTTGCTTTGCCTTGATGATTCCTCTTGGATCTTTTTTGAAAATAGTGAGGTATTGAAGGGTGTGGGTGAATTTCATTGATCTGACTACCACTGATCCGACTGTTCGTAAATCCGGAGCGTATGTAAGTCGGTGGTTCGTAAGTCGATCTGTATACTTATTTCAGCGGTACACACAACACGTTTTATTTACATAAAAAATATTCAAAAGTAACAATTGTAGCAAACTATAGCTATTAATTGAGTATTACGAACTACACCATATAAAATTTTTCTAATATGATATTAAGGTGTTGTTTAATCATTAAAAACAATAACTGGTCTAATGGAATAGAAACACTCTGTGATTGTCTGATTTATAAATGGAAATAATTTTATCTTTGATTCACCCGTAACTCTCACTATGCTGAATGTTCATGTCTAGCGTTACCTAGAATAAAAATTAGCTCTCGCATAGTATGAAAAAGCAGTTACAAATACGCTTCAAATATCGGAAAGATTGACTGTATGGATATTGGATATGTCACTATTGAATCAATCGCCGCGAAAGTGAAAAGATTCGGGCTTGTGTTCCGACAGTGACAACTGACGGTTCTATGACTCTATATCCTCGGACAAAATATCCTGGACAAAATATCCCGGACAAAATATCCTCAGACAAAATATCCTCAAGACAAAAAATCCTTCGGACATAATATCCTCGGACGGAAAATCCTCGGACAAAATGTCCAAAATTTCACATTTGCCCCTTCCCGTTTCACTGCGAGACAATTCGCATACCCCTTTATCGTTCACCCCGGAATTACAATTCGCATACCCGTTTATCGTTCACCCCGGAATTGTTTTTTTAAAAACTCCACATTTGCCCCTTCCCGTTTCACTGCGAGACAATTCGCATACCCCTTTATCGTTCACCCCGGAATTACAATTCGCATACCCGTTTATCGTTCACCCCGGAATTGTTTTTTTAAAAACTCCACATTTGCCCCTTCCCGTTTCACTGCGAGACAATTCGCATACCCCTTTATCGTTCACCCCGGAATTACAATTCGCATACCCGTTTATCGTTCACCCCGGAATTGTTTTTTTAAAAACTCCACATTTGCCCCTTCCCGTTTCACTGCGAGACAATTCGCATACCCCTTTATCGTTCACCTTGGAATTACAATTCGCATACCCGTTTATCGTTCACCCCGGAATTGTTTTTTTATAAACTCCACATTTGCCCCTTCCCGTTTCACTGCGAGACAATTCGCATACCCCTTTATCGTTCACTCCGGAATTACAATTCGCATACCCGTTTATCGTTCACCCCGGAATTGTTTTTTTAAAAACTCCACATTTGCCCCTTCCCGTTTCACTGCGAGACAATTCGCATACCCCTTTATCGTTCACCCCGGAATTACAATTCGCATACCCGTTTATCGTTCACCCCGGAATTGTTTTTTTAAAAACTCCACATTTGCCCCTTCCCGTTTCACTGCGAGACAATTCGCATACCCCTTAATCGTTCACCCCGGAATTACAATTCGCATACCCGTTTATCGTTCACCCCGGAATTGTTTTTTTAAAAACTCCACATTTGCCCCTTCCCGTTTCACTGCGAGACAATTCGCATACCCCTTTATCGTTCACCCCGGAATTACAATTCGCATACCCGTTTATCGTTCACCCCGGAATTGTTTTTTTAAAAACTCCACATTTGCCCCTTCCCGTTTCACTGCGAGACAATTCGCATACCCCTTTAT
The DNA here is from genome assembly GCA_963575645.1 of Xanthostigma xanthostigma. NCBI lineage: Eukaryota > Metazoa > Arthropoda > Insecta > Raphidioptera > Raphidiidae > Xanthostigma > Xanthostigma xanthostigma. Next base: position 25,671,324 of record OY754468.1, read on the forward strand.
CGTTCACCTTGGAATTACAATTCGCATACCCGTTTATCGTTCACCCCGGAATTGTTTTTTTAAAAACTCCACATTTGCCCCTTCCCGTTTCACTGCGAGACAATTCGCATACCCCTTTATCGTTCACTCCGGAATTACAATTCGCATACCCGTTTATCGTTCACCCCGGAATTGTTTTTTTAAAAACTCCACATTTGCCCCTTCCCGTTTCACTGCGAGACAATTCGCATACCCCTTTATCGTTCACCCCGGAATTACAATTCGCATACCCGTTTATCGTTCACCCCGGAATTGTTTTTTTAAAAACTCCACATTTGCCCCTTCCCGTTTCACTGCGAGACAATTCGCATACCCCTTTATCGTTCACTCCGGAATTACAATTCGCATACCCGTTTATCGTTCACCCCGGAATTGACGTCAGAAACAGTTATAAAGAATTATATGTAGAAAGTCAATTTTTTTTTGGATTTTTTGTCCACGGATATTCTGACAAAGGACATTTTGTCTCATGGATATTTTGTCTCAAGGATATTTTGTCCAAGGATATTTTAACAAGGATATTTTGTCGGGGATATTTTGTCCGCGGATATGGAGTCCGGTTACCCAACTGACAGTGTTTGCAAATATTATACCATTCCAACCCACAAGTAGGGAATAGCACTAGTTTAGGTCAAAATTTACTTTTCAAAATTTTATATTTTTTTTTCTTTTTGAGGTCCCCCGAATCCAAAAAACATAGTTATTTTTTGAAAAACTCTGTGCGTCTGTTTGTTTATATAATAATGGTATACTTTTCATAATGGCTTATTATTCTATTTATTTTTTCAAGATAGTTTTATTAATTAAAAAAAAATCAGTTGTTCTTTTGTTTTGTAAATCTGTCTGATAGAAATTGAACTATATCAAATGTCAATATTTTTGAAGTTGGAATGGTCCCGTCGCCCAATTAGCTAGCATTTTTTTTTCTATGTAGCGTTGTAACAATAGGTGTTTAACAATTGTAGGAAACTATAGTTATATCTTGCTGTTATTAAAAGTAAACTTTCAAAACAAGAATTGCGCATAAAATATTGTATGCTACGAGTGCGGAATTTGACTCATTTGGAATGGGGTATTTACATGTTTGTGCCGTGTCACAGGACAATCTTAATCGACTCGTTCTGTAACTGCCCATTCCATAATTTGTCATTTTCCGCACTTGTACTATAAATAGCTATTTGTGTCTCTTTTGCAGTTATATTTCGTTACAACTTTACCCGATCTTCTCTAAATGAGAATGAATTTCAGGTGAAGTTTTGCACCAGAACGATTTAATATTACCTACTAGTTTTAAATTAAGCACTTTTTATTTTAATTTTTTAATCTTATTATCTACATACAGTTTTCATTAAGACGCTCCCCAGATTAAATCTTAATGAAACGTGTACATTCTCCAGGCATTTACTTTTTCTACTACAGCATGACGAGATTCTTGTCTCAAACGTGTAATATTTCATGTCTTTAAGCCGTTGCCGCCACCATCTTTTTGATACGTTTCTTGTGTCTGTGAAAACTAAAAAGAAGTTGCCGCTTCGTTGATTATCTAGACCGCGCTAAAATTAACTACACTTTATTTTTTACTACGTACAGATTATTATCTGAAAATTCATTAATGTTACTTTTTTTATTAGTGACTTTTAATCTACCCTAGCTTCGTATAACTTAGTGTTTTTTACACATTTCTTTTCTTTAATTTTGTTCTAGCAAAAATATTTTGTTTTATGATAATTACCTATTGTAATACATTTAAAAGACGAACATTGCAGAAGAATCCACATTTAATTTACGGACTACATTTGAAGCTTAATATACATAGGTTATCGATGTTATAGAAAAGTAATTATTTGAAATATATTTAAATACTTTGCTCAAAATCAAGAATTTCAACAATATTGACATTCTATATATACTTATATTAGATATCGTGTCCATTGTTATAATCATAACATGAAAAAATCGCAAGTATGTGGACAAAAATATATTAGAATGATTTATTTATTGTACTTTTCGTCTATATATTTGAACTTTTTCAAGTGCTATTATTTATTTTGTAGCACTTGAAAAAGTCTAAATATTTAAACAAAACGTCTTACAATTAATAAATAAGTATATTCTTGTCTACACGCCTGCGATTTTTTCTTGTATAGGTAGAGTTTATATTGTATCGTCCATCCTTGACTGTAAAGGAACACAAATTATACTCTATTTTTTACCAGACTGATTTTTCATAATTTAAAAAGTAGATTGTATATAATTCTAACAATGACTGTGTCTTTCATGCAACAATAGCAAATACTGTGCTATAAATTTAACTTTACATTCGTAATTGGCCTTTGATATATTGTATGCTTAATGTGACAGTAGGTTGAATACGAAAGCTGGCGAGTTTTAACAATCATACTACTAGTAATACCTGTACGCACGAGGTATATATGGTATTTTTTGCCCGCACCTCCTAAAAATAACTGTTTTTCACATCTTTTTAAAAATTATTGACAGTTCACTTGAGAGCAAACGTTATTTCTTAGATATTAATAACACAGATATAGCTACCGTTTGTTACAATTATTAAGAAACATCCATTGCTACATCGCTATATTAGAAAGCTCTATTTTTTAAACACTATCACCGTCGGAATACGAACCCCGAATCTTTCCATTATCGCGGCGAACTGAGTTTTCTTACTTCACAGTGACATATCTTAACAGGCAATAATTCTAATATTTAAAACAATTTGTAACTGTTATTTCACATCGTGCGAGAGCTCGCGCACGATATGCAATTTAGATGAGACCGGTGTCTTTAACCGCATAGACATGGCCGTCTTATGTGTTTCGATGCTTAGATAGGCTACTAATTATACATACTGGTACACTGTACGGTACCTTCTCACCTATTATTAGAAGTTAAATTTGCAGATTTGCTACACAATTTAAATGTTAAAAAATTACTATTTTAATAATAATACTCTTTATTTTATCTAATTTTACATTATAACTTGTGAGTATAAAACATGTCAGAAAACTTAAATTAAATGTTGAAATTAAATTATAGGGTGTAGGGCAAAAAATACAGTGTATATCTAGGGCGCAATATTATTTTGATTTCTGTAACTCTTTCGTTTGACATATTATATCACACCTCATCGAAAACATATTTCATTACGGTCTAGATCAGTGAATCCCAAAGTGATCTATATCGACCCCCAGGGGTCGACGACAACTTGCAAGGGGTCCATATCAGCGGGAAAAAAAATTGAGGGTCCATGAAATGAAAATGGGGGTCAACGATAGTGAATCTCCTAACAAAAAAAGAAACAAACTAGACATCGTTAACCGAAGAGATTTAAGATTTAATCTAACTAAATTGACATATTTATTATTAAAGCACCAGGTTTATCCCTCACACTAAAAGCATTTATTTTTTGCTTAGTTATTTTACGTAACAGAAAGTAAATTTTATTTTTTTTTTTTTTTTATTATAACACGCTCAGCTGCTATGGCTATTACTGTATTACTGTCTTATTATTGTTATTGTTCAATTAGTAGAGTCAGGTAAATATGTTGGTGGGCACCACATTTTATTGTCAGGTAAGTAGACACATCACTTTGATTTATTTATAAATTTTAATTTGATTCGTATAATTTGAATGTAATTAATAAATGTATAAAACTAAACATTTCACACTACATTTCACTACCGTTATACCTAAATTTAAATCGTTCAAAGTGAGTAGCACTATACCGGTTGTCAAAAATACATTTGAAATTAATGAATTTGCAAAAAATCAATATCAGATAAGCTGGGGGTCTACCCAAAACCGAAAAACATGGCAAGTGGTCTACGAGACAAAAAAGTTTGGGAATCTCTGGTCTAGATATACAATGTACTATTATAATATTCTTCATGTGTGTATATGAGGTGGGGGATTTTTGCATAGAACACAATTTGTTGTAATAATTCAATTAGTTTATACAATACATTTTTTACAACAGTGTAGTATCGAGTGCGCCATTCCAGTGTAAATATATAACCATTATGTTATGGTATTATGCATACATACAAGGAGTATAGCCGTATAAATACATAAAATCGTCTTCATCTGCCTTGTTATGTATAAAATTTTAGCGCAGTAAAATTTTCTTTTATATATGTTTCAGAATACATAAAATATTGCAAACTAAAAAGCGTTCTTAAGTATACAGAATGCAACCTGAACATTGACTGATTTTACTACTGAAAGGTTTCAGTCAAAATGAGCAAATTAATTGATTATTATCAATCCATGCAATTTTTTTTTCAATTGACCGGTGCAGTTGATATCTCCCGCACTCTATGTTAATAAACAGTAATAAGAATTTGGGCCAAAAAACTATTTTATTTACAATTTTTTGGCCCAAATCACTAGTTTTTAGTGTATTTGCCATAAGGCACTTACACTATTGGCGTCGGTGGGATGGCGGGACCTAGGGGTCGGACCAAATTTTCTCGACGTTTCATAGCCTTCTAAGAAGTTTGGCACCATTTTTGGAAATGTTTATATATATATGTATATATTATAGCACGGCAGTGGAAGGATCTCTGGTAACGTAGGTCCATTCCCACCTGTGAATAAATAAAAGAAAAAAGACGGACAGATTTCTCAAAACGGTGGATTGTTTGGGCTGTACCGGTGTTATTTTGGGCCCATAGTGATCAGAGAGGGTACAGCTCCACTTCTTCTACTGTTCTGAGAAACTTGTGCAGAAATGTAACAAAGAAAAGAATATGCAGTTGGTCGATAACAATTATATTTCATAATCACTTCAAAAAAACGTGTCGGTGATAAGGTACAAAGAAATCTGATTTACAAGTACATTCTTAATATTAACAATATCATTTGATCATGATTGACAATTAGGAACTGGGGGTAGAACCCTGACGAGGTGATCACTTAATTATCTAGGGAGGTGCATTTAATAAGGTTGCTTAAATTAAAAAAAAAAATAATAAAACGTGAAAGAGGAAAAGAAAACTAGGCGTGAGCGTCATACCTTTTTCTGAAGAGTACTTACTTACACTTGAACAATACTTATTCTAGGAATACTTTACATAATTCGTGAGTGACTACGGGTATTTAGGCGCTTCATGGTAGTACAATGAAGTCTAAATTCGGTTTGGAGAAGAAGCTTGAAGATGATTCTGTGGTTTATTCCATGAGCGTCCTTTTCATGCGACCACACCGAATCACGGAAAACAACTTAATGTTTGTTATTTTTCCGTAACTAATAAATATTGATTTTAATTATTTCAAACCTAACAACTATTGTTTGTCACTTTTTCACTTTTGAAAATCACAGATACCGCGTATTTAGAGTCAGACGACTGGATCACACGATAGACACACTTATGTTTATAAGTCCAAGCCACGCGATCCAAATCGTTCCGCGCATGCAAATACCCGCGAATTTAGTGATTTAAGATTTCCTTATTTATTTATTTTATTATAATAATTTTTATGCTAATATTAAAAAAATGTCGCGGTGCTATGGCACCACGTGACAGGCTCCCCCTCTTTAGTGATTAGGAGGTACTCCGCTATACTACTAACTGTACATACAACAAGAAATTCACAACAATGAATTTATCTTTGTTGTAACTAAGTCAACAATCACTTGACAATCTACCATATCCCATACTATGGCAGTTGAAGTGTGCTCTTCATAAATAAGCTCTAATTAAATTTAACTAATCTAAATTGATCTAACGAGATGAAACAACCACCGATAATACGGAAATTATGGGGTCGTAACCTGACTGGCTGAAAGGAGACAGCTTTAGACGTTAGACGTAATAGGGCCTTAGGAAAGCGCCGGAATGTAAACAAGGACAAGCTTATAATCTAAAACAAAGGACGAGAATAACGAAATAACACAGGGAGAATTCTTTATTTAGGAAAATAAAGCATAACTCAGGTACGAAAAATAACTTAAACTTTTATTGTTAGTAATATCCTAACCTAACAACACTTGACGTTTGACAGATGTCAGCTGTCTGACATTGAACTTGAAATTAAACTAGAGGGCAATGATCTCGGGTGAATTTTTCAATTGTTAACAGACGGAATTTTCTTCAGATGTTCAATATGAGATTTAAACATCTTTTTGGAGGATGGATCTTGAAGGATGCAGCTAACAGGACTCGTAAATTCTAAAATTACACGGGGATTACTGTAACGAGGACAAAGTTTGAGGTGAAAATTCGGTTTCATTTTGTTATAATGTAACCTTTGTACAACAAAATCGCCGACTTGAAACTTCGACTGCAACGAACGGTTTTTATTGAAATATTTCGCTTGTAGATCATGTGATTTTGACAGAGCTAGGCGAACTTGATTTTCGGAAGGCAAGGCGTCTTGTTCCCACACCGATGACAAATTCCATTGTAAATCGAGTGGAAATTTGATTTCTCTTGACAAAAATATCTTACAAGGTAAATTTTTAATACTTTCATGATATGAAGAATTATTGGCGAAGGTTATGTGATTTAGTAACAAGTCCCAACTGAGATGATCGTCGAACTTTTGTTGAAGTAAAATTGACAGAGCGGCTCTAACGTTTCGTATTACTCTTTCTACAGCATTGGACGAAGGATGATAAGGCGAACTGTGAATGACACGTGAACCCCAGGAAGTACAGAATTCATTAAACTTGTTTGACGTAAACGAAGTCGCGTTATCGGAAACTATTTTAGTTGGTGGACCGTACGTGGTAAAGACTTGATGTAGACATTTTATTATCGACGTGGAACTGGAATCAGGAATCGCGTAAGTTATTAACCACTTGCTGTAACTATCCAGAATTAGAAGAACATATTTATTCCCGGAATGTGATTTGACAAGCGGTCCCATGAGATCAATGTAAATTTTATCCCACACAGATTGTGGAGGATTAGACGACATAACTACTTTATCAGGATGTTGATCTGATTTATGCGTTGCACAGAGCATACAATCTTTAATAAATTGACGAACCTCAACAAACATGCGCGGCCACCAAAATCTTCGTGATATTGAACGATACGTCTTCGTGACTCCGGGATGACTGGCGATTTGTGAATTATGAAACTGTTCCAATATTTCTTTCTTGGAGGCGGACGGAACAACAATACGTCGACGACGGTTGCGGCCTACGAGTCGAACCAGGAAATTCTTGTGAATAGCGAAATTTTTCTGAGGTAAACCTTGATTAATTTGACTTTTAAGGCGGTTTAACTCAGGATCTTGATCTTGCAGGATATTAAGTTCGGTAAACGGATTTTTAATTTCCGTAATGGGATTGAGAAAATTTGATTGTATTGCATTTTTCTCAGAAGTTTCGGATTCAGCTACCAAACGGGATAAACAATCGGCAGTACAATTTACTTTACCGCGAATATGTTCGACTTTGAAACTGAAACGACTGATGCGAAGTAACCACCTACCTACACGACCTAAGTTGCGGGGGTGCTGAATTAACCATTTGAGACAGGAACTATCTGTCTGAAGAATAAAAGTTTGATGCGAGAGGTAAGATTTCATTTTTTCCATAGCCCAAATACATGCTAAAGCTTCTTGTTCGTACGTACTGTATTTCTTCTCGGCGGATGTCAAACGTCGGCTTGCGTACTGGATCGGGTGTAGACCATCTTCAAAGGATTGTAAAAGAACACAACCAACATGATTTTGACTGGCGTCGGTTTGCAGAATGAATTCGCGTTGAAAATCGGGAAAACGTAGAACTGGTGAACTTGACAGAGCTTCACGAAGTTTGCGAAAAGACTGAATATGCGTTTCCGTTAAATTATATTTGACATTTTTCTTCCGTAGATCATTGAGTGGCGACATTATCTGAGCGTATTCGGGGATAAACTTAGCGTAATAACCAACCATTCCAATAAATGTTTGAAGCTGTTTCAAATTCTTCGGAATTGGCAAATTCTTTATCGCTTCTACTTTGTCGGGATCCATGGAAAGACCGTTGCTTGAGACACGATGACCCAGGAAGTTGAGTTCGCTTTGGGCGAATTTTATTTTATCCGGATTCACGGTAAGATTAGCTTCTTTTAGACGTCTTAACGTTTCTCGAACGTGTACCATATGAGATTCCATATCGGGACTGTATATTAATAAGTCGTCGAAAAATACAATCACAAACTTGTATCTTAAATCGGCAAAAATGTCAAACATCAGACGGTTTAGAGCACTAGGTGAAATAGATAGCCCGAACGGAGCCTTATGAAATTTCCACTGGCCTTCAGGTGTGACGAACGAAGTTAGACTCTTTGATTTGTCAGATAATTCAACTTGGTAAAAGGCGCTGTTTAGATCCAACGTGGTGAAAACTTTGGCGTTTTTTAAGCACTGGAAAATATGCTCAATCGACGGAACAGGAAAACTATCCATGACAACCTTTTTGTTTAACTGGCGATAATCAATACAAAGTCTATAACCTCCACTTGATTTCTTGACAAGAAAAGCCGGTGAAGCGTAAGGGGATTTACTAGGTGAAATAACGCCTTTATTCAAAAGATCACTAATATGTTCCCTCATTATTTTAGCTTGAGGTGGGGAAAGTGGATACGGGGCCTTTCGGACTGGAATATCGTCAGACAAATGAATTGAATATTTGTAATTTTTAGCTTGACCTAGTTCTTCGGTAAGAACTTCTGGAAATTCTGCAAGCAAACTACTAAAGTTGGCCGCATTTGAATCTATACTGGTAACGTGATCCAGGGAGAAGGTTTTGGACGAAGCGGGTAACGGTACAAAGGGAATGACGTGAGAGGAATCGAATTTGAAAGAAAGATTATTCTCGGTACAATTAACGTTCGCACCCATTTTGCATAAAGAATCATAACCTATTATGACGGGATACGACAGAGCGTCGAGAACTAGGAAATCAATCTTCCAGGTAAATTTACTAATAGTAATGACTACTGTTAACGTGAAATTAGATCTAGCGATAGTACTGTTGGCTACTTGGGCATAAGAAATCGAATTTGTGATCGTACCTATTTTTAACGATGACAAATAATTAGCAAGTTCGGAATTGATGTAGTTCTTGGTAGAACCGGTATCAAGCAGTGCCGAAGCTCGAATATGTTGAAAGTAGAGATAAACTAGAGGGATCGTAGAGCTACTTGATTGACTTGGGGAATTATAGGAATAATTCGGGACGGGAGAAGTCAATCGAATAGACGTATTTACAGGAGAGGACAAGTTAGCTGGAGGGGGGTGGTTTGAAAGGGGTGACTTATTAACTAATGTGGTTAACCGGGGAAAGACATTAATTTGTTCTACATCTTTCGGTTTACTAAAAATTTTGACAACGCTATCTCACCCTTGAGAGGGCAGGATAGCCTTAGGTTCAGAAGGAGAAGGACGTGGGGGACGAACCGGGCACTGGGCTATAAAGTGACCTGGTTGTTTACAATATCGGCAACAAGGGGAAAAATTAGGAGCGACAAGTCCGGTCGAATTGGGGTGAGTGTACGTTTTACGTTGACGTTCAACTACTCTCAAATGTTTTATAAGCTGGTGAAGCTCAGCTAAACAAGTTGGGGTATCTCTGAATTGTAGATAATTAAATGTGGATTCGTTTTGGTTAAGCCAAATGCGCGCAATTATCTCCGATTCAGACAGGCTAGGACCCAATAATTCGACGTATTTCAAGACGTCTTCAGCATATTCGGGAAAATTCTCAGAGAGGTTCTGACGCCTATTGATATAGCGTTCTATTAGCATAGCCCGATCTATAGAAGTGGTGAAATGGTTTAGAATAAGATTTTTGAGCTGTGTCCATTCGAGTTCAGAATAGACATTAAGTCTCCACCACTGTCGGAGGGGTCCGTCAGTCTTAGTGCCTAAACTCTTTAACAAAATATGAAATGGAACTAAAGCGAATTGACTCACGTTCTCGATTTCTAACAGGAATTGTATCAAAATGTCAAGATCTGTACCTGTAGCGGTAGGTACGTTACGCAACAAGTCCCGGATATCGCCCATATTTGCATGCGAAGCGGTATGATTTGGAACGGAAATAAGAATTGGCTCGGACTTACTCGGTGAGTGCACTGGAGGATCGTCCATCGCCGGCGGAGAGTCTGGAAGTTCAGCGGTGGTCGGAGGCGGACCTGGAGATTTGCTTGGGCCGGGTGTCGGCGGAGACTTTGGGTTGCGGCAGGACTTATGGCGCGGCATGGTCGACTGGAAGACGTGGAATCGGACAGGAACAGGACTCAGGAATCAACTACGCTCCTTGCTACCAATTATAGCACGGCAGTGGAAGGATCTCTGGTAACGTAGGTCCATTCCCACCTGTGAATAAATAAAAGAAAAAAGACGGACAGATTTCTCAAAACGGTGGATTGTTTGGGCTGTACCGGTGTTATTTTGGGCCCATAGTGATCAGAGAGGGTACAGCTCCACTTCTTCTACTGTTCTGAGAAACTTGTGCAGAAATGTAACAAAGAAAAGAATATGCAGTTGGTCGATAACAATTATATTTCATAATCACTTCAAAAAAACGTGTCGGTGATAAGGTACAAAGAAATCTGATTTACAAGTACATTCTTAATATTAACAATATCATTTGATCATGATTGACAATTAGGAACTGGGGGTAGAACCCTGACGAGGTGATCACTTAATTATCTAGGGAGGTGCATTTAATAAGGTTGCTTAAATTAAAAAAAAAAATAATAAAACGTGAAAGAGGAAAAGAAAACTAGGCGTGAGCGTCATACCTTTTTCTGAAGAGTACTTACTTACACTTGAACAATACTTATTCTAGGAATACTTTACATAATTCGTGAGTGACTACGGGTATTTAGGCGCTTCATGGTAGTACAATGAAGTCTAAATTCGGTTTGGAGAAGAAGCTTGAAGATGATTCTGTGGTTTATTCCATGAGCGTCCTTTTCATGCGACCACACCGAATCACGGAAAACAACTTAATGTTTGTTATTTTTCCGTAACTAATAAATATTGATTTTAATTATTTCAAACCTAACAACTATTGTTTGTCACTTTTTCACTTTTGAAAATCACAGATACCGCGTATTTAGAGTCAGACGACTGGATCACACGATAGACACACTTATGTTTATAAGTCCAAGCCACGCGATCCAAATCGTTCCGCGCATGCAAATACCCGCGAATTTAGTGATTTAAGATTTCCTTATTTATTTATTTTATTATAATAATTTTTATGCTAATATTAAAAAAATGTCGCGGTGCTATGGCACCACGTGACAATATATATATATATATATATTTATATATATATATATTTATATATATATATATATATATGTGTTAGCACGATAACTCTCGACAGACTTAATCGATTTAAACGAAATTTTGTCCACACGTTGGAATCCATCACCGCACGAAGCCTATTTAAAATGGGCCCAATCGGGCCATGTTAAGGGTGGTATTTAGGGGTTGAAAAAAGTTTTCGGGCCCAAAAATACCGAAAAAATTTTCAGAATCGTTTCAAAATTGAAATTTAACCCTTTAGTAATTATTAAAATGTGCTGGTAAAATTAAAAAAAAATCAGCCAGACAGAACCGGACTTACAAATTTTATGAAAACACAAGTTTACTGATATAGATTTACATACTGAAGGGTGTATATAATTTGGTACAGATGTTGAATTGATATTTAGTATTAAAATTAAGTAAAAATATGTTGTGTTAAGGGGTGTATTAAGGGGTGATTTTTTTTATTTTGTTCAAAAACAAAGTTAAGTTCATACAAAAGTCACACTGCCTATATAAGCAAATACACTATATTGTCGGCAGGGTTTCGCACTGCGACCCGAGTTTTTTATTATTATGGACGTTAATCAACAAACTATTACTTACAAGTAGATAATATTTTTGATACACATTTTTATGTCAATATTTTTTTTTTTATTTGTAAACGCGCAGCAGAGTGGCTATATGCGTTATATTATACTTATGTCATTACTCATTATTAAAATTGGCGTTTTTCGATAAAAATGTAGATTTACATGTTTTTAAGGGTTCCGTATCTCAAAAAGAAAAAAGGAACCCTTATCACTTTGTTGCCCGTCTGTCTGTCAAGACTCTTGGGAATCAAAATCTATAGGTTACTTCCCGTTAACTGGAACCATGAAATTTGGCAAGAAGCAATGTTTATAGCACAGTAAAGGGAAAAATCCGATAACCGTAAATTATTAGTAACATCTTAAAAAAAATGTTTTTTACGCACGTGCACAGTAACAGTACTAATAGAAAACAAGCGTCCGCTACCGGTGCGTTTATACAGCACAATATGAGAACCCTCGCATACAACGCGGTACGACAACTAGACTATCAGATATAGCCACGAAGTACAATACACTTCATTAGTCCATCTGAACTCATTGCAATTACACGCTTAGTTGGCAAATTGACCGTAACCTTTGTCGATGTACGGTAGCAACAGTTTTCTAACGGCTAAACGGGAAAAATCTTCGAGACTCGATTCCCGTGATGGACGAACTATTTACATTATACAAGTTTGTAGTTACAGTACCCTCGCACTTGGCCAGTTTTTATGAATGAATATCGATTATTTGCTACTACATCAATGTTGTGATATATTGGCGAGCGAGATGGAATTTATAATATTCCTTGGATCCTCTAGCCTTCTGCATTACATACTTGAATCTATTTCTGCGGTTTTACTTGTTAACGTTTCATAAACTTTCAAGTTGCAAAATTCCAATTTCCAACCATGCTGTTTTATTTGTATCCTCCTTTCTTCTCACTAAAGGCTGCTGCACACGACGCTAGAAACGCTGCTAGATTATTTGCTAGATTTGCCTACTAGTTTTCTAGCGCTGTTTTTTTTTTATTGCTGTTAAGTGTTCGCTTCACACGAGACTATTTTTCAAGCTTGATTTGTGAATAGATCTGGTGCGCGCGCAGTGACAGTTCGAAATTAAACACAGAGCAAAACGTGTCTGTTGTCTGACTCTTAACATAATGCGACATCATGTTGGTTTGTGGGTGTTTGTTCAAGTACCCACGTGACAAGATACTGCTTCCTGATTGGTTCTTGCTCATACCTAGCAAATCTCGCAGGGAAAATAGCCCTTGTTCTAATTTTAAAACCTATCTTGTGAGCTAGCAGGCCAGCCCGCAGTGACGTCATTTCTAGCTTCGTACCAAGCCTATACCGGCTAGCAGAACTCCTCGCAGCGTTTCTAGCCTCGTGTACAGCGGCCTTAACCCGCCTGTATTGCAAATATATACAACTATTTATACTCAATATAGTAGATGTATCGATATGTAATGTTTTGTTATTGAAGTTATACTTCATTTGATGCGTAGTGAAAAAAATGATGAGAATGAATTTTTAAGATTAACACAACAACGATTTTTCCCAAAATGTTGTTGAATGACGTAACAGTTTTTTTTAATATAATGCGAACTTCTTCGCTCTTTTTGGGGCTCCCCTTCAGTCTGAGCTTTGGGCATGCGTCCCTGTTGTCCTTGCTTACTTACAGCCTTGTCTATTAGGTTGTTTATGAAAAATTATATTCGCGCCTACTGTTTTGTTTCCATATACCTATTTCTAATGGAAGCTTTAGGTATTTTATGAAATAAACCGTTGAATTGCGCTGAGATCGTCTACATTTGTTTTTCTTTGTGCACTAGACTTAATTGGGCAATTTTAGGACCGCTACATCCGCACCAAAAAAGGGGGTGTCCAAAAAATAATTAACCTTTTCTGCCACACCCGGTATTAAAATTATTTAGCTCCAAAGAAAGTTTTTTTTTTTAATTTAATATAATAACTTGTAAGGGTGTCACGTAAAGAAAACACTTTGCTTCTCTAACAATATTTTTATTTATTTATTTTATCCAAATGTGTCTTTAAATATTTTTGTACCGTAAAAAATTATATTCTTTTAATAAAATAAATCTGATATAAAATCTGATGCCAAGAATAATGAAAATTCTGCAGTAGAATACAAAAAGAGTGGGTGTTACAATCTCATCGCGCTATTATAATAGGGCGCTAAGAAAATCAGCCTACGGGTAAATGTACCGAGTACAAAATAGTAAAAATAGACAGAAAATTCACTTTTTTTCACAAAAATGTGCGAGAAAATATATATAAAGCAGAATTAAATTTAACAAATATGCAGCTGCTATAGATGGACAGTTTGTTTGCAGATTATAGACGATCGACAGTCAAGGTCATTAGCTGAAGCGCGTATGCGACTTCTATAGAATTATATGCGTATGTAGTATGGTAAGCCTGGTAAAATGTTTTCTTTTTTCCAGTTCAGTTTACAAGAAATATAGTTTTCTCCGATCTCTCTTATTTCATATTTTGCAAAAGTGTGAACAGTTTTTTAGTTATGTAAAAAATCTACTAAAGATCAATTTTCACGGAACATATTTTTTCCCTCTAAATTGATTAATCGAACGTTGACCGGTCCATTTCACAAAATAAATACACCTTTATTGAATAGCTGTCAGACAGTAGCGACAAGCTGATTGTACAGTATGAGTCAAAAGTACTTGGCCAAATTATTAAGGAAGCTGTATTTCAGGCGGGGAATTGTTTAATGACTTCTGTTTAGTTATAAACGGAAAGTAAGTCTTATAGTGAAATTATTTTTATTTCTTTACTTAATGATTAAAAAGCTATACCTATTTATTTAAAATATTTTTTTAGAGTAAATTTTGATGATGACGGATAGCCGTGATCATATAATAAAAATAATAAACTTTATTTAGGGCACAACAAAGCCAGATGGCTGTGAAAGCTGTCCCTTTCAGAATTAATATGTATGTACATATGTACAGCATACGATAATAACAATATTATAAAATAAATTCTAACATAAAGAAATATTTTTACAAAAAACACAGTTAAAATTAACACTCATAATTATGAGAACATCAATTGGACATCCATTATTTATTTAACAGATAATTGTGACATATTGTTTCTGAACATGTTATGGTTAGTTAATGAACGGATTTCTAGTGGTAGTTCATTCCACAAACGTGGACTACTTGCCCTACAACAAAACATTACATTTTAACAGTAGTAAGCGGTCATAAGCTCTAGGGCAAAGTGCATCACGCTATACATGTAGAGGAGCCTCATATAATATATAAGATGGCATACGACCACGGCTATATCCTCAGATGAGAATATTTTCTTGTTTCATACTTTTGACGCGATAACGTCTTATAAATTGATGAAACACCAATCTTATAAATTGATGAAACACCGGCTGCATGTTCGAAAAAGTGTCACGTTCCGAAATCTGTCCCGTTCCGAAATCTGTCCCGTTCCGAAATCTGTCCCGTTCCAAAATCTGTCCCGTTCCGAAATGTGTCACGTTCCGCCTGACTTAAATATATGATATTCGAGCGGCAGATATCATCAACCGATTGAGATGCACGTTTAGTTTGAATGACAATGCAATGGTTAGCTGAGAATAACTCGAAAAATAAAGTGACTTTAGTTTAAATCCAATATGGCGGACTTCTAAAGATGGCGGACTAAGTTTTTGACGTGATAACGTCTTATAAATTGATGAAACACCAGCTGCACGCACGAAAAAGTGTAACGTTCCGCCTGGCCCTGTGCGTGCAAGCGAGAGCGCAGTAATGTATTATTAACACGTTAAGCGCCACGTATATGCAGATTGCAATTGTTCTATGGGCCAAAGTGTTTTTTTTTGTGTATTAGCAACAGAAAATATCATGTAATTTATTCTAATATGTACAAAATGAAAAAAAATTATCGTGGACCAGCGCATAGTATAACTCCCTGGGCCATACTAGCGAGCATCCTATGCTTAGATATGGATATTGTGTAGCTGTATAAGCACACGGTGCCTAAAAGTAAAACCTTGTCTGTGTATACATGTGGAAACACGCGGCCTAATAATAAAATTAACTGTGGATCTTTATGGATGCATATGGCGCTTAACGTGTTAAATATGATATTCGAGCGGAATACGTTATCACGTAAAACTATCGTCCGTAAACCGACTTTACAGACAACCAATTTTTTTTAGTATAGTCAAGATTTAGTTTTTGAACTTATCTTTTATTTAAATTATTTTTTATTTGTTTTCAATTTGTTCACCCCTGAGACATAGACTGCTTACTTTGTGAAATAAAAACATAGATCTCTACGTGAAAATTTCGGACCAGACCTGACCGGTTTACGCAGAATCGGCGGCCAACCGGGAAAAGTCCCAGTATTCCGTGAGACCAGATCGACGCTGAATATTTTATAGGCAAAAATGATATTTTGTAACCGTCCTGTTAATGCGATAGAGCCTGTGCAGTTGATTAGCGCCACACTGGGCAGTCGATTGATAGGTGTATAGGAATTATCTGAAACGATCCGCTCGTTTGGATCAACGTCTGGCTTACTACTCTAATCCACCGTTGGTGCACAAACACGTTTCTAGTAACTTACTATATTTACTTAAACATTTGCTTCCGTTCACAAACATCTACGCCGTTTATTTTATAAATAAACAGGATCTCCAGGACGTATTTTTTATAAAGTGAATTGATTTTTAGGATTCCGTACATCAAAAAGGAAATAAAAGTGATCCTTTGTTGTCTGTCAAGACTCTTTGGAATCAAAACCTATAGCGTACTTCCCATTGACCTAGAACGGTCGGCAACCTTTTGAGGCGGAAGAGCCAAAAGTTACAATTTACAAAATTTCCCAGTTTTTAAAGAGCCACTAAACATTTTCGTTTCAATATTAAGGTATTGGCTTATATAGGTATGATATATATCCGAGGACGACGTCGCGGCGGGGGCGGTGCGGGTGAGACGCGAGTGGAAATAGCTGAGAGATAGACATGGTACTCAATCATGGATCGATTGGACGATTTTTAAGGGTTTATATAAAAAATAATTATTTGTTGCGTATAGAACTGGAGAGCCGCAACTTTACATCAAAACAACCGCAGGTTTCCGACCCCTGACCTAAAATCATAAAATTTGGCAAAAAGCAATGTCTTAGAGCACAAGTAAAGAGAACAATTCGAAAACCGTAAATTTGTAGTTACTTCACAAAAAAATAATGTTTTCAAACCACAAAAACATGCTACACACGTACACAGTAACATAGTTCTAATATATAAAACAAGCAATCGCTACTGTCGCCTTTGTACAGCAGAATACTCTCGCATACAACACGGTACGACAACTAAGCTATCAAATATAGCCACGAGTTACAATAGTGTTTAGTAGTCCATCTAAACTCATTGCAATTAGACTCTTAGTTGGGAAAGTGACCGAGACATTTGTCGCTGTATGGGGACAACAATTTTCCAACGGCTAAGCAGGAAAAATCTTCAAGACTCGATTCCCGTGATGGACAAACTATTTACATAACTACAAGCTTGTACGCAACCCTCGGTGTGCGAGTCCAACTCGCACTTGACCGTTTTTTTTTACTTTACAGAACTAGTGCGTATTTAGTTGCTTTACATACATGTAAAACAAGTATTTTATCAGGGTCAGTGCAAAAATGATTCTTATAAACAATGAGCATTTTAACACTGTATGTCGTTATATAATACGCAATATATACATTATACATGCATTTTGTTGATATTATACATATGGAAGTTTTTAATGCATTACAGAAAATCGTTCCGCTTAAAATGAAACATAGACCGAACGCCTAAGGGAGATTCGTATGCATGTTATGCGGAGCAATTTTCTGTAATGCATTAATGATTTCATAATAATAATAATATTATATTTCGTTACAATTAACAACAAGTTTGTAACATGTCTTTTACACTATAAAATCATTTAGTTTGTAAAATTCTTTGTTTACTAGTTCATTCCTTAGAACTTCCTTGAAACGAGGCAGGGACTCAATGTTCTTTAATTTAGTTGATAGATTGTTGTGTAACTTTAAACAGTTATAAAGTGCACCTCCCTCAAAGGAAGTTAAGGAATGAGCTGGTAAACGAAAATCATTTTCTCCTCTAGTATTTAGATTATGGTAAAATTTGTAGTTATCAAAAACTGACGGGTTTTTCCTGACATATACAAGACATTCATAGATGTACATGCATAGGGAAGAGTCATAAGACCATGCCTCTTAAATACCTCTCTGCATGAATATCGTAATCTTAAACCGGCTAATGTCCTAACGGCATATTTTTGCAATTTAAAAATTATGTCAGTATTGGCAGTTCCCCAAAAAATGATGCCATAATATATCTTAGTCTGGGTAGAAAGCTTCGAAAAGCAACCATATCAACAAAACTCGTATATACATTTGCGTTATAATTGAAATTCACTATGTAAAAGTACTAACTAAATCTACGTGCACACAAAATAACTTAATTACCTAGTGACTATTTTGTTGTACTACAGACTTTTTCATTTATATAATGCAAATCTAATTTATATAATTGAAAAAGTCTGTATTACAACAAATTAGTAACTAGGTAACTCAGTTATTTAGTGGGCACGTAGATTTGGATTTTACTGTAGTTGCTGAATTATACACATTGACGGCCAGATGAATCGTACGCATTGACTGTGGGCTTGATGATGAATAAAGAACAAGGAAAAATAACTTGTGACATTGCCCAGTCTGACAACTGACATTTTAGATCTACAAAAACTGTGGCTTACAACGAATTAAATTATTTGTTCTTGTGATCTAAATAGTTCATGTATCTTGTACATAAATAAAGTTATTTTTTGCGGTTTTGGGTTTTTTTAAACTTCCCCCCCCCAAAAATTATTTGCTCTTCCATGTATAGTTCTTCTAGTATGTTTATTTTGCAGTAGGCTTAGAGGTACCCTGCACTAACAATGATGTTATTTTTTTGTATCATTTTATAATCAGACGAATAAAAATTTTTTTATTTTTATTTTTTAAAGTTATTTTGACGAGCAAGTGAGGCTATGTTAAAAACGAGCACAGCGAGTTTTAACAGTCATCATCATCATTCTACATTCATAATCATTCTACATTGCACGCGTCTTCTATAAAAATGCTGATTATTACATCAGAATAAGTATATTTTTAATATTTTTTGACAGCTGTACATTTGGGTTGTTTAGAAAGACTTCGCCTGTTTTGCTATCTCGCATAATTGTTAAATGGCAACTATATGATAGGTTACTTTTAAAAATTACTGTTGAATAGCATTTATTTGTTTTTGAACTAGTGTTAAACGGGTCATTATACTAGATACCACTGTACAGACATGTAAAGTAACTACTGTAAATCATTTTACTGGATCCAGTACGATAACTCGATGTGCCCAAATTTTGACTTCTTTTTTTTAAGTCATAGAAAACGCTAAATTTTGACGTTCCAAAAAAAAAAAACAACTTTGCGGATTATTCACAAATTTCCTCAAAAATACGTAAAAACTTTTCGTCTGTCACTATCGTTTTCTGAATCTAACCAATCAGAAATCACATATACACGTCATAGCAATTGGTGTAGAATTACTATCTCATTTTGTATACAAGACCCCGTAATTATTTTTTTAAAAACTTCCCTCCATACGCCCTCTCCTTTTCACTGCGCAAAAAAAATGCCATCGCATCGATACGACCCCGTAATTGTTTTTTATACACGACCTCGTTGTTTTTAAAGAACTCCCCCCTCCCTTTTCACTGCGCTAAAAAAAATCCATCGCATCGACACCACCCTGCAATTATTTTTTAAAGAACTCCCCACAGACGCCTTCCCCTTTTCACTGCGCCAAAAAAAGTAATTTATAAAAATCAATTTTCCGCACTTAAAACAGCTATAATAACACTGTTATATTATGTTATTTAAAATAATAATTGTGTATTTCCAATGGATATTTTGACCATCGAGTTATCGTACTCTACCCCATTTTACTTAATTATCCACCGTCTTTCAACACTATTATAAGGTTGCAGAAACGGTTTAACTACCGCTGTGTTGCACGTCTTTAATCCGTGGGCTAGGACTAGGAGTTAATGTCGTGTGTTTCAGTCACTGTTGTTGTTGTTGTTGTTGTTGTTGCTGTTGTTGTTTGTTGCCGTTATTTAAGTAGTTTGTAACCCGGCCACAAAGTGTATTGTGTGGCCCTAGAACATCCTTCTTGATTAAGACTTATTCTTACTATGTTAATAGGATACTTTTGGAAGCGAAAATTGTATCAGCGATTATACAGTGGAATATCGCTTAAATGTACAAAGAATTTTTTTTTACTTCCTTCCAACTGAAGTATTCAAAGCATTGAATCGTATTTGTTGTTATTGCTATGCAAATTTTTTACATAGCACTTCTTGAGTTAGCACACTGTAGATGCAAGAAATGCCGAGAGAGCCATCTGGCACTGTAAACGATTTATGAAAAACAGAACTAAAAGAGTAAAGGTTATTATACTTTGTGTGTTGGGAATTTAAAATTCATTGTTTCCAGTCTCTGCTTTGGTGCAGGAAGCGAACAAAGAACAGAAGCTGTCGCGCGGTAACAGCGGAGGACGGCGGGGCGGTAGCGCACTCCTTTTGTTATCAGGATATCGCACTGCATATCTCACATGACTGTTCCTGTTTACATAGATTTAATGGTTCATATTTTGTACTTGCACATTGCACGCATTCGTGAACTTAAAAAAAAAATAGATATTCATTTTATAATAATTATATTACGATAAGAAATTGAAATAACATTTAAATCGACGTTTATTCGACTTTATTCTTCTATTTATTATCGTTTATATTTCAGTCCATTATAATAATTTAATTATATAATAAAGTGAGGTTATACGGAGCAAGAATGATTTATTCCGTGGTAATTTTTTTTTTCATTAATTCCGCGGCATTCTGTCGATTTTATTTCGATTTTCTCAGGCATCTGCACGATATTTTGTTTATTTCACCCTGAATTTTTCATGAAATTTTAGGAAAAAGTACTCCAAGTGTGATAAAATTATTTGCTTACTGACCTTGTTATCGGGATATCGAATAAATACCAAAATCAAATTATCCTGATAATAGATACTCCTCGCTATAGCCGAAAATAATTTTATTACATTTAAAGCAGCATTGAGAATTGGAGGTTTTTTTTCTTTGTAGGGTATTGAAGTTCATGAAAGGGCATAATATACTAATTATAATCTATACTAATATATAAAGCTGAAGAGTTTGTTTGTTTGTTTGTGTGGTTGAACACACTAATCTCAAGAACTACTGCTGCGAATTACAAAAATTGTTGGATAGCCCATTTATCGAGGAAGACTCTAGGCTATATAATATCACGCTACGACCAATAGGAGCGGAGCAACAATGAAAAATAATAACTCAAAATTTGTCCGGCCGACAAAAACTTTTGAACGGTAACTCCGACCATCATGAAATTTGGACAAAACATTCATCTCGGTAAACTAAGATGAATGTGCGTACTCATGTTTCTCCCCCCCCATTCGTTCTTTTGCACCCGGGTGAAACCGGGCGGGACCGCTAGTTAAATATAATTTTATCCCTTTACAACCGATTCTATACGGGGGTCTATCGACATTTTTTTTTTTGCCGCGAAATACATTAATTTTTGTGAACGCAACCGGCTTCGCACGGTTATTCGTGCGGGTTATGTTCACAGTTAAGCAGGGGTAAACCACTTTTTTATTATTTTTTTTCTAGGTTCTTTGTTCTCTAAATAATCAAATACAAAAAAAGTTACGCCGGTTGTAAATGGTTTGATATTTTGTTGTGTATTTGTATTTCATTTTTTGAATAATATTAGCGTATGTACAAGAGTGTAATGAAGTATATTTTCGACTAGATGCAACATTATGTAAAAACGAACGCCAACGAGTTTTAGCAGTCACGCGAGTTAAAATTTGTATTATATTTTTGAACTATCACGTCTGTAAAATAGCTGCTTTTCACTTCATTTTCAGTGCATTTTAAAGAATTGTGACATTTCAGTCTTAGCAAACATCTCTAATAGCAGTAGGTCAGGTAGTCTGAGGAATTAGGCACCATAAATAACATAATATAAATAATACGATTGCATTGATACAGTACGCCTACCTTCGTTTTGCTCTACGCAGTAGTCTTAAATGGGTCATTTTACGACTGGTATACACGCATGCAAAGCAACTATTTTATAGTGGGGTCTGCAAACACGTATTTTTCCAGGTTCGAATTTGTTGAAAAAATTCTTTTTGTTGAAAAAAATACTTTATTACTAACAACAAAAAGTAGGTGCGCGTAAAAAGTTACACTTCTTTGTCGTGATTGAAATTAAATTTTTTATTTGCATGCAATTAATTTTTTGAAATAAAATATATACTACCTCTATTTTGTTGGTTTGCTGTTCTGTGCGTACGCCTTTTCTGCGCGCAATTTCATTCTGTTAATTTTGATGTTACAGAGTGCGCGCGCATCTTAAAAATTCACTGCCATCATTTTTTCTTAACGCGCCGAAAGAAGTATAACTAAAAAATAACGCTAAAAATTGAACCTAAAAAGGGAATTTCAGTGGCTCCATTAAAAGCTTAAATAACAAAAAGAAACGTTAGCGACTTTGGAAGTAATTTTTATTCAAATTCAACTTAAAATTTGCAATGCTTACTACAAATTTTTTCAATTTATGGAACTTTCAAGTTCACCTGTATATTGTGCCATATTATTATTACATAATATTATGCATGATTATATGGTTATGTCTTATTCCAGTGATTCTCAACCAATGTCAATAATCGATGCACAATTTTATAAGATTCATTCGTTTTTACCGTAAAATATGCAATAATATGAATAAGTAATAACTAGATGGACCTGGTGCAAAACTTTTTTGCTGGCGACTTAACACAGTCTTCAAAGATCAATGTTTTTGGCACAGGCTGTCGCCAAAAATTTTTTTGCCAACACAAAACTTTTTTACACGGGCTTTCGGGTTAGTTTTCAAAAATTCATTTTATATAGGCTCGCGGCGCAACTTACCGCTATTTATTTACAAAAAACATTTTTGCATTTGTTTTTGACATAGTTTTCAAAGGTTGGCGTGTTTTGATACTCACCTGCCAAATTACCATAACAGGTGTACGCGAAACATTTTTCAATGTGTTTTCAGAATAGTTTTCCAAAATTGATGTGTTTTGATATTGTAATGTAGGACTACTCGGCTCTTCGAGCCTCGTAATATTAATTCAAGTACAAAATTCGGGCCTGCGGCCCTCATAATTATCGTATTTCTGAAACAAAACTTTTTTGGCGTAATTTTCAAAGGTTGGTGAACATTGACATACGCCTGCCCAATTGCCATAACTGTCGTAAGCAAAACTTTTTTGAATGTGTCTGAAGTATAGTTTCCCAAGATAGATGTGTTTTGAAACAGATTAAAGAAATCTCCCAAAAGGCCCTCCTCTTTTCACTGCGCAAAAAAAACGCCTTCGCATCGGCAGGAACCCGTAATTGTTTTTAAAAAAATTGGTTGTCTGTAAAGTCGGTTTACGGACGATAGTTTTACGTGATAACGTATTCCGCTCGAATATCATATTTAATAATACATTACTGCGCTCTCGCTTGCTCGCACAGGGTCAGGCGGAACGTTACACTTTTTCGTGCGTGCAGCTGGTGTTTCATCACTTTATAAGACGTTATCCCGTCAAAAACTTAGTCCGCCATCTTTAGAAGTCCGCCATATTGGATTTAGAGTGACGTCACTTTTTTTTCGAGTTATTCTCAGCAAGCCCTTTCATTTGATACCCATATTGTAGGAAAGCATAATAAAATTAGTCCGCCGTCTTTAGAAGTCCGCCATATTGGATTTAGAGTGACGTCACTTTATTTTTCAAGTTATTCTCAGCAAGCCCTTTCATTTGATACCCATATTGTAGGAAAGCATAATAAAATTAGTCCGCCATCTTTAGAAGTCTGCCATATTGGATTTAGAGTGACGTAATTTAGTTTTCGAGTTATTCTCAGCAAGCCCTTTCATTTGATACCCATATTGTAGGAAAGCATAATAAAATTAGTCCGCCGTCTTTAGAAGTCTGCCATATTGGATTTAGAGTGACGTCACTTTATTTTTCGAGTTATTTTCAGCACGCCCTTTCATTTGATACCCATATTGTAGGAAACCATAAAAAACTTAGTCCGCCATCTTTAGAAGTCCGCCATATTGGTTTTAGACTGACGTCACTTTATTTTTCGCGTTATTCTCAGCAAGTCCTTTCATTTGATACCCATATTGTAGGAAAGCATAATAAACTTAGTCCGCCATCTTTAGAAGTCCGCCATATTGGATTTAGAGTGACGTCACTTTATTTTTCGAGTTATTCTCAGTAAGCCCTTTCATTTGATACCCATATTGTAGGAAAGCATAATAAAATTAGTCCGCCATCTTTAGAAGTCCGCCATATTGGATTAAGAGTGACGTCACTTTATTTTTCGAGTCATTCTCAGAAAGCCCTTTCATTTGATACCCATATTGTAGGAAAGCATAATAAAATTAGTCCGCCATCTTTAGAAGTCCGCCATATTGGATTTAGAGTGACGTCACACAGCTAACCATGCATTGTCATTCAAACTAAACGTGTATACAAATTTTCATCTCAATCGGTTGATGATATCTGCTTCAAAATTACCGAAGGCATTCTAGTCGCTCACTTAGTAACGTTAGGAACGTTACACTTTTTCGTGCATGCAGCCGGTGTTTCATCTTTTTATTTTGACGTGATTCATCAATTTATAAGACGTTATCACGTCAAAATATGCCCCAAAAGGCCCTCACCTTTTCAATATGCAAAAAATAAACGCAATCGCATCAACACGACCCCGTAATTGCTTTTTAAACGTGTTTTTTTGACGTGTTGGCAAGGATTTTAACATACAGTATTAATTTGTACCCGAAATGCTGGTACAGATTGCAGTCGACATTTTTGCGATCACTGTTTTTTCTTTGACGTAATGAAAAGAAACAGATATTTTGGAGAGCGTATCCACAATCCATCTCGATAGAGATCAATGCTTTTATATAGTCAATGACTTATATTCTTATAAAACCTCTTAGAATCTAACCTTCAAAGAAATGTCAAATTTTGTTAAAAAATTGAATATAATTTTATTATACAATCTGCATATTATTATGTATTTTAAACATTCTTCCAGGGTTTGCTCAATGAACAGATTTTCTATTTTATTGGTTTTAAATTAGTTTTTATAATGAATTTATGTATCCACTTACACAAACTGTGTTCCATGATGAATTTTATGTCATAGACAATTTATAATGCTCTACTTTACTATTTTTTATATTTTGAATAAGATTCTTAGTCAATAATGCGAAATTAAGTGTGTTTGCATGTATTTATAAAAGCAATCAATACGTACCTAAACTCGGTATTAAATTTACAAAAGCTTCAAAAATGTAATTTTAAAGTTATTTATTTATATTATACGATGTTAATATTTATTAAGTATTCTTTTAGCACAACCCGCAACTAATTATAAGGTTCTCCTGTTGTATTTATTTCGCTAATCCATTGTACATAGGTGGGCGTTTTTCATAAAAACTTGTATGGTGTTAATATAAGTAGTGTTACACAATTTAGAATAAATAAGATTTGTCTAGATAAGTTTTTTACTTGAAACTTTTACTGATTATAAATATTGCACGTATAATCCTTTTTTTGTGCCAGGGAAACTCTTAAGATTTCGCAGCATCTCCCAAAATTAGAATGTTATAACTTATATTTAAAGAATCATTTATTCGGAATTTCGTTTCATTCAAGTTTGACACATTTTAGGTACTTGTTATTTCAGCTTAAAACCAATATTCACTGTGTATAATAGTATGAACAAAAATTTATATTTCAAACGGTCACTATTTCAATTCAATTTCCTAAAAATAATAATGTATCCATTACTTATCTCCAGTAGGTATTGTCAAGAAAAGGCGACAGCTTATTTGCATATCTGAGTCAAAGTAATATTAGTAGCAGGCAAAAACTTTCGTACACATATTCCGACATTTAACGCATAACTGCAGGTTGATATGTATTATGTGAATATTCATTATTAGACATTATATTTTGATAACCTGAAACTAACCTTACAAATGTCAGATTCCATTTTATGAAAAGATTTAAATATCAGCTTTGATTGTTTAAACTGAAAATATGTATCAATTGTATAGTTTTATTAGCATAACACAGAAACATATTTGACAGATTCATTGTTGAATTTTACATTCATTATTTGAACATTTCAAAATTCAAAAACTTGACATTCAAATACTTTCTGCATAATATATTATGTTTAATCCATAAATATTGATATCTGGAAAAAGAGGACAAAATATTTTATATAATTTCTGGATTGACATCGAACCATAGTGCTATAAGCCTATATAACACTGTCAGTGAAAGCAACAATCAATTGTTAGTTTTATTAGCATAACACAGAAAAATATTTGACACAATCATTGTTGAATTTTACTTTCATTATTTGAACACTGACATTTCAAAATTCAAAAACTTGACATTCAAATACTTGCATATAATATGTTTAGTCCATAAATATTGATATCTGAAAAAAGAGGACAAAATATTTTATAATTTAATTTCTGAATTGACAATGACATCGAATAATACTGTTCATAACCACAAAACCTTTTAGTTTATCCACTGTCAGAATATAATATATTGAAATGACCAAAATGTCACTTATTTGAAGAAAAATCTTGTACACAACCTGCACGCTAATATTTATCCCGTTAAGTTATAACCATTTAACCTATTTCGTTTATTTTTGTAGAATATATTTTTGTCATTAGCCATTTTGATTTCTACAGATGACATAATATTTTGTATGGACAAAAAGGAGTATAGTGTATATTTTGTGTGTTTATTTTTGGAATATATTCGGTCAAAAACCGTATGGAAACTATGAATCGATATTCAATAAGCATTTAATTACAACACAGTCATCCTGTAGCTGGCAATTATCTCTTAATTTTCTATATAAAACATAAATTTAACATGCCTCGAATAATTTAAATGTTCGCGGTATTTTGACTTTCGTTTGTTGTCACAGCTTTAGTCGGGTGTATTTTTAAAGTTTGCGAGCTAAATTCTAAGTGTCGACTACGCGCGACCATTATTAGACAATCTAAAATTGCCATTTCATTCATATTTGTTAAAATATGTACGCTCAACAATTACGTTGCTGAAAATTACCAATTTCTTTACGTCAACTGACAGCTCATCAAAGGGAAATAATTTCATTATCTATTGTTTTCAATTCAAATGTCAAATTCTAGCTATTGAAAACAGAAGCGAAATACTTTCTATTGCATCTCTCTTGCACGCATTACGTATACGTCTGCCCCTTGGCGGTTTTAAGATTTGAATATTTATCATTAAAATTCGGTTAATCGGGCGTCGGGTGTCTCTCAAAAGATTCTACATTTCTCAATTTACATAATGTTGACAAAAAGTTTCGATCCAAATTCCACAATGATGCTTTTTTATGCGATTCAAACGCAAAGTGACAGCTAAAAATTTTTCAATTTTTAGACAGTCAGTTATTTTTAATTTCGATATTCAAACAAAAATTGTCTCATTTCGCCGAACGAATACGCGACAAACAATAATTTTTCTGTCTCACTCGTACTTGAAGATAGTTCAGCGACGTGAGTCATACAATAGTCTCGATTCGTCGTCGCATGTTAAATTTCCGTAAAGGTTAGACGGTGCTCTTTTCGAAATTTTGACATGGTCCTAGCGAAACCCACCGCTTCACAGTCATAGGAACCGTGAAAAAAATCAATCACGCCGACTTTTGTCGGCGAATAAATCGCCATAAAAAAGTCGTTTTCAACGCTTCTTTTGCACTTTCGAGTTAGATTTTTTCATTGTGCATCGTTTAAAACGCGTCTCGACGTTGTCCGATAAATATCGAGCGAGATATGAGCGATTTCCCGCGCCGGGTTAATCTTATGGAAAATTTTATTTCGACAAAAATCGACCGAATTTCAGCCGAAAACCGTCCAGACTCGCATCTCATCGAAAGAGCGCAAAAATGTCGTCAGTTTCCGATAAAATTCAACCGCGAGCGATTTTTTCTCGATTTTAGCCGAGCGTTTGAAAAGTCGTCCCCGTGTTATCCTTACCTACGCGAGGGTCCACTTTGAAAAATCACAGGGGCTACGCCCCTCAAATGCAAGACACGCCAAAAGCCTATTCGAAATTTCAAATAGTCCTCTCTGACCAATTTTTTGGATGAATTTTTTCCTCCAACCACTTCCAATTCCATAAACTTGCAAAATTTTTTTTTTCAAAATTAAGCGTTTTAATTAATAGAGATTTAACGGTAGAGTGCACAGCGTCCTATCGGAAGACCGCTGCAACATTTGATTTTTAGCAGGACCGGATTTCTGTACAAGAGTACTTACAGAAACGCTCCTGGCAGCATAATATAATCACTGTCGGTCCCGCCCGGTTTCACCCGAGTGCAAAAGAACGAATGGAGGGAGGACATAAGTACGCACGTTCATCTTAGTTTACCGAGATGAATGTTGTGTCCAAATTTCATGATGATCGGAGTTACCGTTCAAAAGTTTTTGTCACACGGACAAATTTTGAATTATATTTTGCTACATTTTTCATTGATGCTCCGCTCCAATTGGTCGTAGCGTGATATAATATAGCTTATAACCTTCCTCGATATTAAATGGACTATCCAACAAACTATAGATTTATATTGTCTCCTTATGAAATTCCATTTTTTATGTCTTGAATAATGTGAAAAATTTATTTTTACTCGTCCTTACATTGTTAACAGTAGTGTTTTGATAGTGTACCAAGTTTCGTCAGAATTGACCGATTTTTCAGTAGGTACGTAAATATCTGTATTTGGCATCTTTGTAGAGCTTTTGGAAATAAATGATTAGGTATGTTATTATTGTTTTAACTCGAAAATATACGGATAGATATAAATTCTGAAATCGCATTATCTTATCTAGATAACACATGAAATATCAGAAAAACTTGTTAAAAAACGAAATAAACGACAGAGGTTCCCATTAAAATTCTATTGTAATTATGAGATTCTTGTGTGAAGGCCGCTACATACGAGACTAGCGACATTGCTAGAAACACTGCTGGGACTCTTGCTGGCCGTCAGGCTGACTACGAGGCTTGAAATTACGTCACTGTGGGCTCGCCTGCTAGCTCACAAGATGGATTTTAAAATTACAACGGGGTCTATTTTTCTTGCCTAGTCCTCTGCTTGCTCTGTGCAAAAACCAATCAGGAAACAGTATCTTGTCACGTGGGCGACATGAACAAACGCCTACAAACCAACACTGTGCCATAGTGTGTGTTCTGTTCAGAGATAATAAACGTCAACTTTTGTTGCCATTCTATCAATGCACGCGCATCGAACCTACCTACAAAGCAACCTTTGAATACATGCTTCGTGTGAAGCGAACACATTAAAGCCATCACTAAAACCAACGCTTGAAAACTAGCAGTTAAATCTAGCGGCAAAACCAGTATCGTGTGCAGCGGCCTTAAGACAAACTTCATAATGAAAACTGCAGCAGTGGCGTTTATTTGCAACGTTATTTGGTACCCTGATATTGAAAAGGTTGAGAGTCACTGATATAGTGAAGTAGTATAGCACTGGAGGTGTATAATATGACTTGGGGGAGCAGATTGTGTAGATTGTCTTTAAAATTGAACAATATAACTGAAGATTATATTGGATAAAATTTACTATAGTCGTATTCTAGAATTATAGATGATAACCTACGTGTAGGTAAAATGGTAGGTTCGCTTTAAATTTATCGTTATGCTGTGAATAATATGAGTCAGATATGATCGTTATACAAACCAGTTAGGTTTTAGAATCATGTTTTTGCCTGTTGACAGAATTCATGAAGCTTATATAAAAGCGGTATATCTATTCTGCATTTTATTTGTCTTCAGACGCAGTGGCATTCTATTATCTACTCGCTCGTGTATCTATATACGCAAATGTAGTTTAGAAAACTACAAAGTCAAACACTCCTATGTTTGTATTCATAAATAAAATACTGTATGTTCAGATAAGCTGATTGAATATAACGGGCTCTATTTTTTTTATTTAAGGGGGTGTTATGGTTTAGAAATTTGAGAACATCGATTTTTGTGCAGTTTTAAAGTTTAGACCTTTAGGAATACGTCCTCAAGAGGACTTTTCAAAATTCGAATTATTTTCATAGGTACAGTGACTTTGGTGACGGTAGACATTGCTCCACTACCTGAGTAGTCAAACTTTATACGCTTTTTTCTGGAAACTACTTTTTTCGATCTGGTTGACATGATATATCTCAAGTTTTACTCAAACGATTTACTTGAAAAATTAGTGAAAATCTTCTTTGTATATCCCTCTATAGTCGGGACCATAGATTTTGGATTTTTTTTTACTACTTATGTTTAAAAATTCGGAAAGGTCAAAGAACAGGGGTCAAAAATTTTTTTTACTTCGAATCGTCGCCATTTTGCGAACAAATTTTTAAATTTTATTTCCAAGGTCCAGACAATAGAGACGTCTTTACTAATCAAGTTTTTTTGATTCGGACCACTACAAGGGCTGGAAACATGTCAACCAGGACGCTTCTTTTTTTTTAGCCCCTACTTCACTAGCCTGTAACTCTTCGAAATTTTGCTTTTTTTTGGTGAATTTTTTGTATTCTTAAAACGACAATAAATACCTTGTAAAAGATAGATACTAAAAATGTTTTTAATTATTGTTTTATCCTACTCGCAAAAACGCTTAAAATATAGACCTTTAGACCTTTAGTTTGTGTCAAATCTTACGATCAAATTTTGACTAGATCTAATTATCTAGAGCAGTGATGTAAAGATACGGTCCGCTAGCCGCATCCGGCCCTGAAGCCATCTCAATACGGCCCGCGACCAGATTATATTCAGTTAGGAATGGAGATAGCATTCGTTGCCAGTACGAATTTTTAATATTGCTGGATTCTCAAGCTCAAGATAATTTACCCTTTTTATTACCTTTGTATGTAAATTGATTTAAACTAAATAAACATTTTAATTAGTGTGTGTTTTAGTTTTTAAGCCTGGCCCGCTAACACACCCTTTATCTTATAAATGGTCCTTTAGAAAAATCAGTCGACACCCCTGATATAGAGTTTTGAAGTTTTGCACATGTGTATAATTTTAGTGACAATGTGTAAACCTAATATTATGGCGGGCGCCTCAGGATGTCGGATTGCCTTTTTTTCGCAACCATTTTGGCATGGATACCAAATGAAAGAGTTTGACGAGTGAAATACGATTAGCTATGGGACGTCATTGTAAATCGAATATGGCGGACGCCCCAAAATGGCGGATTACTTATTTCTCCACAACTCTCTTGACACGAATATCAAATAAAAGTGTTTGACGAGTGGAATACGATAAGCTATATGTATGACGTCTTTGTAAATCCAATATGAAAGACGCCACGTATCCGATCGATTTGAAAAGAACACATATATATTCCCGATGACAATATATGATTTAATCGTTTTTAGAATTGAATAATCAATTAATTTTAATAAACTACTGTCTAGATAGTAAAAATTTTGAAAAACTAAAAAGTACAAAATAAAATATTAGTAAAATTTTATAAAAAGGAAAAAATTAATTTTTAGTAACTTTGGTTCATAGTAATAAAAGAATATAAACGACCACAGAAGTTACCGTCCACAATTTTATAATTATGAACCTAAATTATTAAACATTGTACTCGTATGTTCTTTTTAGTACATTTCAATAAAAGCTTGTCTTAAAAAAGTTTTTTTTTTACTAATATTTGTTGTGATAAATTGATTTTCAATTATTGGAACAAAAGTTGTTGGGGATTTCATTTGTCAGTGTTGGTAATCATGTACTACAAGCTGAGATGCTAGTATAGGTTTAGTGCTTAATATGTCCGACCTGTGATGAACACAAACCAGTGGATTACTGTCGCTTCAGTTTGGCTTTCTGATCCCAGATTGATGTTTGTTTAATTACTCCTGCCATCTAAAGTTTTCGGTCGCTCGAATTATCTACAATTGACTAGTAGAATATAGGTACATCAAGAAATGGCATACGATGGCTTTGAACTGAAATTTACGTGAAAGTAAAGCATTTACACTTTCCAATGGTTGTGCATCCGATTCAAGCAGCTCTAGATACTGAATAAAAAGAAATGGGCTGGGAACACACGACTGCGAACACCGATCGGGAGTCAGAACGAATCTGACCTTAGTTCAGACAAATTTTCCATTTAAAACTGTTTTTTTTTTTTAATTTTGATTAGCATCTCAGCTTTCTCAAGGCATTGCGATTTGGTCGCCTAGAATCTAGATACGCTTTTTGTATGAATTATAATATTTTGCATTTTATTTGGAGTTTGATCTTCAGAATAGTGTACGAAATTTATAAAAAATTAAATATTCTTAATATTCATGGTCAAAAAAACATTATCAAATATTCTATTTTATTTAGATATGAACCCAATTTTTGATAAATATACCTATATATTTTAATTTGTTGTTTCTTGTTTGTTTTTTTTTATATTTTTCTTAAAACCACTTTTTGATTTATCTGCATTTATGTTTCGACTGTGTTAAATCACTTTTAAACTAATAAATGTACTTATTGTTGAGATTAGACATAGTACACACTCATTTGTAAAATTTGATGTGGTCGGGTGTGAAACAGTTTGAAATTCTGATTTTTCCCCTAAACTAGCATTTTGCTTCCACCACATATTCCTTAGCTTCCACCATATTGTCATTTAAATCATTGTTTTATTGTATCTTTTGCAATATTCAACGTAATAGGAAGTACGACTACAGTATTATTAGAATTAACATTTATGATATTATTTTATTATAGGGTAGCATAATAAGATAAGCCTTTTAAGCATTGTGATATATTTTCTTTTATTTTAATGCTGTAATGATTTCTGAAATATATAAATAAACATAGGTATAATATAATTTATTCAACACACGTGAGTAATATGTAATTTCGGGGCCCTGCTAAACGTGGGAGAAATAATATATTACTTCACTATAGTGTAATAATGAATTTTCTGGCGTGGGAGAAATCATATATTACTTCACTAGTGTAATAATGAATTTTCTGGACCAATAGAAACTCAGTAGCAAGCCCAAGCGCTAAATAATGAAAAAAACTGCAAGTAGCTTCTGGACCAATAGGAACGTGGTAGGCGGTATTGTATACTTATATGAAAACAGCATCGCAATTCAGCGAAATCATGGCAATCTTGTGTATACACTGACGGTGGTACGTCAATCAATGAAGTGATTTATTATTTTTCCCTCTTTTATCAGGGCCCCGATTACATATTACTCCTGCTAGTTGAATAAAGTATTATGTGCGACTATTGATCGAAGGAGAATATTCCACTCGCGTGTGTTTTACGCTCATGGAATCTTCTCCTTCTCTCACTAGTCGCACAATATACTATTATTTTATTGAAACGTTAAAGTAAAGTTTACGCAAAGAACATATTTAAATTAATATCCAACATAGTTTTTAAATAGGTATATGTATATTTAATTTAATTAATACTAGCTACCCGGTACGGCTTCGCCCGTGTAGATTTAATTTTGTAATCTCAAATAAGTTCCTTAATGGCGGTTTCTTACTTACCTTGTCCGTTGAATCAAGCTTATATTTTACATACTTGCCTCGCTCATTCGAATTTATTATTAATTAGTCCTCAGATAATAATTTAAGTAACGGAAAAATTTATTCGTTTGAATAAAATTTATTTTAATTTCCCCAAGCAAATTATCAGGTAGAAAAGTTAGTTAAAGAATATATACACTACACTATACTCCTTGCTCTTTTTGTTGAATATTTTGAAGTTCATCCAAAATCTGACTGATGGCTTTTCACAAAATAATGTTTTATCCTAATCCAATTGCACACAAAACTTCCACGAACTTTAATGTTGTACAACTATACATTTCTCAAAAGGTTAATAACAACACATAAATAAATTCACAAGAGCTAACTGTAGATATAATACTCCACGTTTATATTATTATTTTATCAGGCGAATAAAAGTGTATACCCTGGAAGTAAGACAGAATAGATTTATACCTGCAGTAAACATAATTACGGTTGGTGAAATGAATTATGGCTATTTATTCGGTGGAATAGTTACCTGAAGAACAAATGAACCGAATAAGTAACTACTTACGTTCGGTGAATATGGTCACAAGTCGGTTAAAACCAACAGTACGCTGGAAGTATGAGGCTTACACTAACATTGGACTTTGGTAACTTCAAACTGTGTTTTATGCTTGTTTTGTTATAGGACACTCTTTATATTAAAAAAGATCGTAATAATATAGAGTTATGTTAACGTATGCATATGACTGACTAGAGTAGCTATGGATACGAAGTTTTCAAACACACGATCTGAAAGATACGCGAAAACATCCACACTTTTTCCGGCACATTTGATGTTTTGTTTATATGTGGATGAATTTTCTCCTGTCGTCATGTATGCTTTGAAAATGAAATTTTCTTGACTTGTGTTTTTCATGATGTCAATTTGTTTTCATCTTATATACGAGGGACGCTTTCTTTCTCGTCTGTTAAAATAAACAAACTTCACGTTATATATAATGTGTACAATTGTATAGGATGTTAAATAGAAACAGTTTATTTTTTAATATTTAGGGTACCGTCCTCAGCTTGGGTGTTGCGATCGTACAACATAGTTATTCCCCTAGAAATAATTGTAAATTTTCATATATCTTAACTTTTGATTGTTTTTTCAAAAGGCATACTAAACATGCGTAAATAAAATTTTAATAATACTTAAATTATAATTTCTTACACACTTATGGCCATATTCACCGAACGTAAGTAATTATTATAAATTTGCTGCAAGATTAGTAACTTCTATCTTTAATAGTGTTTGGGGAATATGGGCATTTCTTAAAGTCTGAAAAACATGTAAAAAAATTGGTTGTCTGTAAAGTCGGTTTACGGACGATAGTTTTACGTGATAACGTATTCCGTAATACATAACCTAAACCTCCCAAAATTTGGTTTCAATCCGCTTATCCTTGGTGTCGGAATGATAAGAAATGTCAAAAGTGACGTTTGCAACTTACAAAGTATTATGTTCTAATAATAATTAGTTATTCCAATACTTAACTTATAGAAGGCGTTGCATTTCACAATATACTAATGTCAAAAAATTGAATTAAACATTAGAAATGCAGCCGTTTTCATGTTAAGACAAGACATACGTTTGCTTCTAATTTCCATGTACGGCAAACAAAGACAACCGACCGCGTCGCGCCATGCATTAGACAACATTGCATTTATACAGCTATTTTTCTATATAAATTTGTATAAAATATTTTTCTATATAAATTTGTATAAAAAAACTGTTTAGGCAAATTCTGTTATACGAAATCTATGTAAAATGTTCTCCTCTTTCGTTTAAGACTGGTTTCAAACCGATCTGATTTAAATTGAGCGAGAAATTAGCAAAAAGCACGCACAGGGTTAGGCGGAACGTTACGCGTTATGCGTTATGCGTTACGCGTTACGAACGTTAGGAACGTTACGTTACACTTTTTCGTACATGCAGCCGGTGTTTTATCAATTTATAATATTGGTGATTCATCAATTTATAAGACGTTATCACGTCAAAAAATTGGTCTAAATTAATTTCTTTGTCACCAAAACGCGTGTATATAAATGGCTTGTCGTGTGGCGTTCTAACCCTTGCTTTTAGAGTTTGTAGAGTTTAGATTAATAAAACACATTCCCAAAATGATATTTTTTAAAATCCATCGGTAATTTTGAAAGTGTCTTAAACAAATATGTATAGCGAATTACACAATTTTTATTTAAAAATAAATTTCAAATAATTTTAATGGACATTTTTCTTTGCGTTTACTTTTCACCTTGTATACTGTATATACAGTTTTGCGGTGTCCACAGAAAATGTTTTGTAAAAGAAAAAGGTGTAACGTGAAATAAACTAGGTACTTTTATAGATAAAAATCAAACAACAAGATAATGTATGTCACATTCAGAGGAAATGATAGAAGTTTGTAACAAAAATAAAACGTATGTATGTGTCCTTACACACGCCTGAAGTGATTACTTCTTGCTCAATTAAAAAAAATTCCAAATAATCCTTAGAATGTATTTTAATCTAATTAGGCATATATATGGCTGATAAATATTACAGACTGTTTAAAAATTGCAATCGTTATATAAATCCTACTATAGATGTTGTTGAGCGTCTATAATATACAATCAATCATAGTCTTACTTTTATAAATATTACTATTATGCTTTAAAACTGTACAACAAACTACCTGCATCAGTAAAACAGTATAGTCTACAAAAATTAAAAAATATATAAAACAACTAGCGGCCCGGTTCGGCTTCGCCTGAATTTGCGTATTGTTACCATTTGTTCGTTGATTTACGTTGCAAAATTGGTTTCTACGAAAAGCGCTTTTTTTACTATATAGCCTATGTTCATCCTGAAAAAAACATTTTAAACATTCTGAACCCAAAGGAATGGTGAGACCTCTGGTGAGAAATGCGCCGAACTGTCAAAAACCCCCCTTAAGACAGTTCGGCGCATTTCTCACCAGAGGTCTCACCATTCCTTTGGGTTCAGAATTGGTGGAAAATTTTTGAAATCGGATGTGTAGTTTCGGAGATTACCTCCTTCATCCAAATTTACAAACTTTACGTCTTTATAATATTGGTATAGATAATCACTCGATAAATTAAATGAACTATAGCAGACCCGTCAGATGACGCTACTTAGTACTAAAACAGTTTTGTTTGTTTACTTCTGAACTAATATTAGTTCAGAAGCAAACAGACGGGTTTTTTGAGAAAATACTGTAATTTTGTACAAAATATTTAATAAAAACTATCATATAGCATTAGTTGCACCAAGCAAGATACATTTACAAAATTTCATTAAAATCTGTTCAATGGTTTCGGAGATTAGCGCGGCGAAAATTGTGACCCGGGAATTCTATATAGTACTAGCGGCCCTGTACGTGCTTCGCTACGTATAAAGTGAAATAATAAAACAATTTAATTGGAACATCTATCTATCTATTTTATTTATTTTAAAATATACATGGACGTATATGTGTGTATGTCGAGCACTCCGGCTGCGCCGTCGTGCCCGGTGCAAAAGAACGAATGGGGAAGGAAGAAAAAAAATTTAGGGGTGGACTACCCCTAACATTTAGGGGGATGAAAAATAGATGTTGGTCGATTCTCATAGATACCGGATAAGCACAAAAAATTTCATCAAAATCGGTCAAGCCGTTTCGGAGGAGTATGGCAACGAAAACTGTGACACGAGAATTTTATATATTAGATAATATATAGATTGCTAACGAATAATTGCTTCTATTTTGTGGAAGAGTATTTAATTCATACATTTTAATTTGTGTGTGTAGACGTGCAACTATTGTAGGTACAACGTTAGTGACAAATGTCGAAAGACCTCTATACTTTTAATTAAAAAAAATTGGTTGTCTGTAAAGTCGGTTTACGGACGATAGTTTTACGTGATAACGTATTCCGTAATACATAACCTAAACCTCCCAAAATTTGGTTTCAATCCGCTTATCCTTGGTGTCGGAATGATAAGAAATGTCAAAAGTGACGTTTGCAACTTACAAAGTATTATGTTTTAATAATAATTAGTTATTCCAATACTTAACTTAGAAGGCGTTGCATTTCACAGAATACTAATGTCAAAAAATTGAATTAAACATTAGAAATTCAGCCGTTTTCATGTTGCATTTATACAGCTATTTTTCTATATAAATTTGTATAAAAAAATTTGAAAAGTAGTTTGACCCTGCAGGCCATCCCTGTAACTTCCCGCTATTTTCGAGTTCAAAACGCTCAAAAATATGTCAAATATAGCAAGAAGTTTATTTTTTAGCTCTTCGAGCTCAAAAAAAAAACACTTTGTTACGAAATTTTCGTTCACGATATCTCATGAACAAATGAAGCGATTTTGATGCGATTTGCGGCAGTC
This sequence comes from Xanthostigma xanthostigma, assembly GCA_963575645.1. NCBI lineage: Eukaryota > Metazoa > Arthropoda > Insecta > Raphidioptera > Raphidiidae > Xanthostigma > Xanthostigma xanthostigma. Next base: position 25,709,494 of record OY754468.1, read on the forward strand.
GACGCAATTTTTTAACCTTAAAAAGTAATTTTATACAGAAAAATCGATCTCATAGGAATTTTACGAGAAATTTAAAAAAAAACACTTTTTAAAAATTTTTCGTTCACGATATCTCGTGAACAAATGAGCCGATTTTGATGCGGTTTGCTGCAATCGACGCAGTTTTTTTAACCTAAGAAAGTAAATTATTACAAAAAAATCGATTTGATAAGAATTTTACGAGTAATTTTAAAAAATTACTTTTTTCCTAATTTTTCGTTCACGTTATCTCATGAACAAATGAACCAATTTTGATATGGTTTGCGGCGATCGACGCAGTTTTTTTAGCTTAAGAAAGTAATTTATTACAAAAAAATCAATCTGATAACAATTTTAAGAGTCATTTTAAAAAAACACTTTTTTACGATTTTTTCGTTCACGGTTTCTCGTGAACAAATGAACCGATTTTGATGCGGTTTGCGGAAATCGACGCAGTTTGTTAAGGAGAAGAGCTGATTAGTTTTTGGAATTAATCGGTTTAGTAGTTTAGAAAATTTTTTACAAAAACAAATTTTTAAAAATTTTTGAAACTTGTTTTTTTAAGATTTCTCAAAATTTTTTGGGCCGAATCGTTTCAAATTTTCAGGAAGTCTAAGTTAACCAAGATCACGTCAGATGCCGCAAACCACGTTTCAGTCGGACACTCCGTTCAAAAGATATAAAAGGTTTACATACATACATACACACACACACACACACACACACACATCCATACATACAGCCCTACGGACATCATCGCCAAAATAGTTTCAATAGCTTCCTAGGACCCCAAAACGTCGAGATCTGGCGAAAACTCGATTTTCGAAAATCGGGGTGAAACCAATAACTTCCCGATTTTTGAAAAAAAAAAAATTTTTTTTTTTTTTTTTTTAAAGCGGGAAGTTAAAAATATATGGTCATACAGTAAGTAGATGAAACTTTGAAGCAGTAATGGGGGTAAAGAGTAGAATTACTACACCTTGAAACCGAACAGGAAACCGACAATAAGCTTACAGATTATGGTAGGCTGAAATAGAAATATCAAAAGAAACAACTCACAAGTAACACAATTAACAGTCGATAAATAAACATTTAATTATTCAGTTCCGAAAGTGCAGTAAAAATTATACAATTGAAAAAAATTAAATCAGAATAACATAAGTAAACAGTCGCATATAAAGGCATTTACTGAAAATGCCTGCTATCGACTATATGTAGTACAGCAGCGTAATTTGGGTTGCCTGCATATATTTTTTCACAAAATTAATAGATTTGTATAATAATTCGAATTTATGATATTGCATCTTTCGCTTCAAATTTAGGTTAATTTTATTTATTTAAATCACTTACCATATAATATAATTGTTTTTTTTAACTTTCTTTCGTATTTAGTTTAAGTCTCAAAGATTAGCTGTCATAATATTTATAAAACAATTGCTTCACTGTTTATAATATAAAATTCCAAAACCTACAATATTTAAGTATTTTCATACGTCAAAAAATTGATTTTTATAATGATAAAATTTGTAAGAAAACGATTTTTTCGAGAGATGAGACCTAGCTAAAACGATTTTTTGCCCCCCATAATCCCTTTTCAGTAAATTTCATCCAAATCGTTAGGGCCGTTTTCGAGAAAAGCACGCACAGGGTCAGGCGGAACGTTACGCGTTACGCGTTACGAACGTTAGGAACGTTACGTTACACTTTTTCGTGCATGCAGCCGGTGTTTTATCAATTTATAATATTGGTGATTCATCAATTTATAAGACGTTATCACGTCAAAAAAAAATGTATTAAATGTTGTAAATAAATATATCTATCTAACATTATAACTGAATCAAACAGGTACATTTATAATATTATATAATAGTTATGTAATAGTGCCATTGAAAAGAAAGAAATTATACATAATTATAAAAATAACTAACGCCGAGTAGTACGAGTTTTAACAGTTTGTACGTTAATAGGGTACGTAAAATATATTAAATGTAGTTTTACATGAATAAGTATTTTTTTTGTCTAATAAACTGTAATTCTAAAATAAACTTAGTGTAGATTGTGACCATAGTGACATTAAGTTATTCTGTTTGTTTTGAATCTGACTACATTGCAGTGTTTACATATATTATTTGTTTGATAGTATCTATGTTTACAATTATGTGTGACTATGTTGACTTCACATCAGGATCGCACAGTGTTTACATTTCGTGCTCAACACACACTGACAGGTGATAATATGGAGTATATATGCACTGATTGAAACGACCGCCAGAAGTTAGCGTCGTATGTTGGGATTTGATTATCTGGTGATGGTAGTGTTAATTTTCAATGAGCGAACGATATGCAAAATACTCCGTTTTTAAAATTTGCTCCCATTCGCCGTCAAAGTTTAAAAATCGAACCGATGTCAGGCACAACCAGACCTCGGAAAGAATCGGACAAAGTTTTACCAAATCGGTTGAGGCGTTCGACTTGTACATCTGATACAAAGGAGTAATATAAACTAATTTTATTTATTGAATATAAACTAAGCTTAATTTTAATCTCAGTTCACTTAAGGTAGTTCACTCACGACAGTCGTAGACAGTATAATAGCGTAATAGTAAATACAAACAGCTAGAGATTCCTGTGCATTTTTGTAAGAGACTGTACCGAACACTTCTAAGCTTTAATATACAGGTAGGTACACTCCTATACAATTACAATTGCAAATACAACAAAAATATTTTTTATATTAAAGATCTATTTTTTTAACAGATCGGTAAAAAAATCAGTTTTCTTCAAAAAATTTATAATTTCTTCGAGATCTTCTGGAATACTCATTTAAATTATATGTGGTATACCTCCAGAATGTTAATTATCCACAGCTTGATAGTTAATTGCACATACCGCTAAACTAGCGGTATGTGCTTTATTATCGCTTTGTGCGTCAGAGCTGACTTTCGTTCATATAAGAAGTTATATCTAAGTTAATTTCACACGAAATCCATTCAAATTGAAGCTTTTTGAAAAGAGGAGATTCTAATCTATAAAACAGAACCATTTTTAAATCAATTCGAGTTCATAAATACTATTAAAATTGTAATTGAAAATTACAAACAGCAGTTGTCGGTTGGTCTGTACGTATGTACGTACGTACGTACGTCACGACTCTACAGATCGCAATTTTGGTTGGATTGCCTTAGGTTATATTTTATTCACTTTGTTTACTATCAGACCAGAACCCTATTTAAATTCACTAAAATGTGTTTAGTAGTTTAATTTTTATAAACAGTTTTATTTTATTATTTTTGACAGCTAATAGTTTAAAAAAACAATATAATAATTGCTGTGTAAATATAGTGTAATCCATAAAACAAGTGCTACACTTCTATACCGTGATAACACCACTACACGTAGTAGGCCGCCGTAGCGTAATGGTTATGCCGTTGGATCCCCAAGGGCAAGGTCCTGGGTTCGATTCCTTACGAGATCATTAATTTTTTTCTTTTTTTTTCTTTTTATTTTGTTTTATTTTATTCCACTTGATATTAATTATATATTATATTATGTATAATTCTTAATTTTTTTTTATTTTTGCAAACTTAAAAAAATATTTTTTCAATTTTTAATTATTTATTTCTTTAAATTTTTAAATCTTTTTCAATTTATTAAAAATATTTTTTAATTGTTATTTTTTTATCATACAGTGGAAACTTGCGGGATATGCACTTTTGGTTTTGCCAACTATATTTCGTTTTACAGTCAGTGAAAAAAATTCATTTTTTAAATTAAGGCACTTTTATTAACCTCATACTTCAATTTTATTAGAAAACCGGCTTTAAATATCACAATATTTTTTATGTGATTTTGCACAACTCTTTTGCAGTGTACTACATCGATTCTAAAACTGATTGCTATAGAATGTTAAGCATTTGTGGACACAGTGTTATATATTTAGGTATCACTATCAGATGAGAGTAGTACAGTGAATTCAATTTAAGTAGAGTCTATAGTTATATACAGAGCACAATTGGTCATAAGACAAAAGGAAATATGTCCGATTTTTGGTAAAAATTCATCTAATAATTCAGCTCTTAATTTTTTAATATTGCAAATCCTTCGAAACGATTTCAATACCTATGATTGCATAGCAATGTGCTACAAGTCCTATTGATTATTGTGCAAGCGAGACCAAAAATCAGTTAAAGCTATAGGTTTCAGTCAGATTAGAAAAGAATGTTCGTAAGTAGCCACCGCTGTCTATCTCCTTCTACTTATCGACACAGTTTCTGCTTTATCGTGAAATCCGTTCTTTATAAGTTGACGTCTTTGGATCAAATAAATTTTGCGAACACCCGCTCAAGCATAAAGATTTTGATCAATAGCGATAGGAAGTCCCCCTACATCGAGTTCAGGAACTTCCTATCGTTGTTGAACAAAATCTTTATATTTACATGTTTTTCCTTTTTAGTCCATATTGCTAAGAAAGAGTGTTTTTTTTTTGAGTTGATTTAAACTCTAATTTTATTTTTGAAGTAGGTTCCAAATATCCAAAATTCGAACATAAGCAATTTTGCCTTGTGATCACAAATGTACAACACGGGAGAGGATAGTTTCCTTCTGTTCAGTCACAGTTAATAGAATGTGACGCAGTCGACACTGTAATGTTAACTCACAGTAACAGTCGACAAGAACAAATCACATTCTAACCAAATATGGAGTGTACATTGCACTAGATAAATAAATAGGTTTCGAAGTAAATCGATTGCATAATGCATGTGTGTAGTGGGTCACATGTAACCGTGTGTTTTCATTGTCTCTTCTATCCCAACAAATACACGTATTTGCTGGTTGAGTTATAGAAGTCATGACTCAATCTCCTAAAACCGAAGAAATGTTAGCTGAACGTGCTGCCGGATCTTTCAGGCTCGCTGACGGCATGTTGGGTCCGCATAAACAGTGTTTACGTGTCAGCTCACTGTTTGTTACGCAATTTTGCGATTAAGTCGCTTGAAGATTGTTAGATATAGCTATCACATGCGTGTGGACGGATACTCTTCGCGAAAATGCATAACTGCAAGTTGCAGCTGATGTTTATACATCCGCTACTAAAACTGTTGTGGTAAGAAGTAACTATTCTGTATTTTTTATCTTGATCTGTTTGTTGAATATTTTGACGTTCACCCATAAATCCGACCGATGGTGGCAGTGTAAACGTCAAAAAAAAATTTTTATAAAATAATAATTTTTTATCCTAACAACAACACAAATAAATTCACAAAATCGATTTTAGATATAATACTCTGCGTTTATAAAAGGTAGGTATTATGATCTATGTGGAAGCCATTATTATATTATCACGAGAATAAATATTTATACCCCCGAAATAAGACAGAATCGATTTATACCTGCAGTGCACATAATTATGTTTGCTGAATTGAATTATTGCTATTTATTTGGCGGAATAGCTACCTGAAAAAGAAATGAACCGAATAAATAACTATTATACTTACGTTCAATGAATATGGCCACTAGTGGATGATGCTTTGTTTTTTTATAGTTTGATATTTATTTTATTATAAATTAAAATAAGACACCTTGGTATTATGTTTCGGCAAAAATTTTACTAGACATTTTTAAGGTCCTGAAGAAGACAATAATTTTTGCCGAAACGTTGACATTAAATGAAGTTCTAATGAATAAAAATTGTTTTTATATTTAACCTTGTATCCCGTTAATTTCATCATTTATTTTATTTGAGAAACAAAATTCGAAAAAATATGTGCATCAGCTACGTGACTATTAACCCTACAACCAAATACGTAAACAAATAAACAAATACGTGGAGTTAAATAAAGGCTTTTAATAAAATCAAAATCAACAATAGCAGAAATATTTTTTGAAACACCAGTTGATTATCAGATTTCGACACGACCAATTACGCCTAAATGTGTTTGTTTATGAATTTCTACATTTGCCGTGTTTATTTCACTGATAATGACAAGTCCGCTCGCGGTCCCCCTCTGTGGGGGCGTCGATTTGACTGAGTGCGACGTCGCCCTACCTCTATGCGTTAATCCTCGTCCACAATAAAAGACAATGTGCCTAATTATTACATCACCCTTGCAATAATATTACGCTACGACCATTAGAAGCGGAGCTTTAATGAAAAATGTTGCAAAATGTATCTCAAAAATAAGCGTCTATTCATGTGAAATGCACTCATATTATCGTTGTGAGAACACAACCTCAGGTGGCTCAATCGGTAGAGCATGCGACTGTCAACATCAGGGTCGTGGGTTCGAGCCCCACGTTAGGCGAATATATTTTTATTTTATTTTTTATTTATTAAGGCTTACATTTAAATTTATTTTAATTTTATTTAATTAATTTAAAAAAAAAATCTTAGTTAAAAAAAGTTTAAATACTGCTTTTTATCGACAAAAACTTTGGAACGGTAACTCCGATCATCATGAAATTTGGACACCTCGGTAAACTAAGATGAATGTGTGTACTCATTTTCCTCCCTTCCCCATTCGTTCTTTTACACCCGGGTGAAACCGGACGGGACCGCTAGTATCTGTATATTTGTTGCCAGATTTCAAACGGTATTTTATCATAATGTTTGTTGTCAAAAAATACTGGATTTAGCGACATGAAATTTTATTGCACAGATATGTCATTGTTGAAGAGGACTTACCGGATATTGGGATTGGAATAACAGGTCATAATAATAGTTTATTGCATTAATCTGCAGCATTAGTGTTTGCTAAACAACCACAAATAATGCTACACATGTATGATATCTATAGCCGAAAAAAAAAATCGTTTATGCCAAATTTGTAGTGGGTAATTATTTCTTATACCTTTGTTTCTTGTGATTTAATGAGAATTGAGAATTTCTTTAGCTTATTGGGTGGTAGTCTGATGAAGAAATAATAATTTTTATTTCAGCGTATTAGTTCAAAAACTTGAAAAAACTGTTTCGGACAAAGTTTACGTATTTTGATGTAAGGAATCCGAATCTGCAATAAAATATGATTTTAAGTTACCTATCTTCTCACTCCCAGGTGATGGGGTGGTAGTGCCAGATTTGGTACTATTCAAAAGCTTTTCAAAAATTATTTTTTCTTTTCCCCTTTATCGATGAACTTTTCATAGATATTAGGGTTGTACGGATTTCAAAAAATCTGAGTAGTAACTTGAAAATTTGCACACGCATCAAGGTCCGATGACAATACAATTATATTAAATCATATAAAAATGAGCTCATAGCTAAGTATGTGTATTGTGCTGTGCAATGCTACATGACTCCTGAGCATGCATGATGACAGTTCACTCCTCTGAAGTCTGCACTCTTGTGTAGTGCGTACTGTTTAGTGTCGCTTCTTTGCACGTCTCGCTCGTGGACACATCACTAGTCTGCACTTTTGATTTTACCATTGTCTTATGAGTGTGTGAATCAGCCAGTGGTTAATAAAAGAGGCAACCCTAACTAGCACAAGCTTCGAATCAAGTTTCTGTCGAATGATATTATTTCATCAACGTACATTTCACACCAAGTTTAAAAACACTGTGATTTTACACTGTTTCGATTGCCGTGTGATAGGAACATGTTTCGTGGCATATGCTCGATAGTTCAGTTTCTTACAAATGAAGACTTGAACAAAATAAATTGACTGGCCATTAAGCGTTGATATTTTTTTACCGAAAAAACGACACGCGTAGTTTTGTTTCGAAGTCACAGATAATTAACTACACGTTGTTGGCACCTGTATATGCTAAATATTGGTACAAGTGCTTCGGGTCAATGCACATTATAACCATTCACTGATACATGAATAGTGGATAGACTCTTCAAACACGTACCCCTAGAAACTTTTATTTCGAAGCATCACACCAGGATAAATAAATAAACCAGTGATCACTAAACCATCGACGTGAAAGTCAAACATATGTGTACATTGCACATGTTATAACCCTAGTTAACATGTGAAATGATAAAATAATGTTTAAATCAGGTGGGACTGACCAGATAACTTGAATTTCAAAATTAACTTCCATATTAATTGGCGACTTTTGCAATAAACTTGCTATGTATGAAATAGTTATTATCAGAAGCTGTCAAAAGCATGAAGTGACTAGAACAATTTAATGTTATTAACTTAATATTTATGATTTATTTATTTTTATTTATAATGTGCTTATGATTCATTGCCGACATCATGGAGTATATTATACTCCTTTTGTTTACTTTGTCCTGATGCACCTGATATGTAAGTAAAACAAGACTATCTACTATACACTATCTGTTCATATCAAAGGTTACATTACATTAATGTTATAAAATAGTGCCTCTAAATTTGGATATAAATTAGATGTAATTCAAAGACATTATTTCCACCAAAAATTAACAGAACTTTAAAATTTGATCAGAAGCTACAAGGGTAATTTCTTAGGTTATTTAAACGGATAATGATAGGGATATTCAAGCAGTTAATCCTATAAATTCGACCAATCTAAACCCTGACAAAATCAAGTTTTCTTTGCTTAAAAAACTTAAATTTTTTTGGTTAAACATTTGTGATAGTTTGTAAAAGAACGAATTATTTAAATAGCAGAATCTTATCTGCGAACGTGGCTGGATGGACTTCACCTAGGGAGTTTATTGCTCACTTTTGAAACTAAAATAAATGATGCAGTCGGTTTATATGGGTGTATATTATGAAGTTAGCAACAGATATTTCAGGGGTTAATATAATAATATACTGTTAAACTCTACATTGTTTGCTTGAATTCTGCAAGAGATATTAAATTTATCTGAAATCAAATCATTATTACTGATGAATAAGTTATGTCAAATTGTTATGTCTATACAAATCTTTGATTAACGTCTGAATAGAACTCTTCAGATAAATAAAATTATCGACCAATTTTTTTCAGACTATTATATTGACAAAAAAAAATAATAAAATTATAAATCACTATTTCACTAGATGACGTTTCGATCCGAATTTGGATCTTCTTGAGAAATAATCTAAAAAATATAAAAATTAATTAGTATATCTATTTATATTTCCTAATAGAATGGAGTTTGAATTATCGAAAATTAATGAAAAATTAATAACAATTTTTAATTAATTTCAAATTATTTTTTGAAATTCCAATCACAAACGTGTGAGTGAAGCAGTGAGTGCATAATTACCAGTTGTAAGTGTGATAGAGATAAGAACAATAATTAAATGCAGAGAGAGCACGATATTAATGCACTTCTTGGATTTATGTATAGTTTAGTTAGCGCTATTGTTATACTCCACGGTTTTAGTTCACTTTGAATATTTATAAGATACGTACGTGCGGTTGCACTGCTTTAGCGAATGATCGTTTTATTTAAAGAAAATTTATTATTTAACGCCACGCCGTTGCATATACCAAGAAAAATAACGCCAGTGTTACAGTTTTTCTTAACACCTTCAAGAAGTGCAATATTTCCATCCATATTAATTATGTATTTACATTTAAACACTTTCAACGTTCAACGCAAAGATAGAGGGTATAAGCGACATACATGCCATCTGACAGTTGGGTCCAAGTACTAAACTACTTATTTATTATAATAATTATAAAGAAAGAAAAATTATATCTATAAAATTATAATTTTATAAATATAATTTTTCTTTTTCTTTGAAGCTTGTCTTATTTGTCAAATTAAATTGAACGAATTCTTTCGTTTTTAAGATTGGACACAATCACTAGTAGACCGGTCATTCTAAATGTTTCAGCTGTTTACCGTTATACAGCAAACCAAAATATATAAAAAATCGGAAATTTTCCGTAGAATTCAATGCTGTATTTTTAAAACAACTGACAGTGATGGGTCTTACCGAAAATTGGGGCCAAAGTTGGTCAAACACTGTTTTTTGCGTTTTTAAAAAAAAATATTCTTTGGATTGAGAAAAGTTTATTACAAAAGTTATAGAATTAATTATTACGGATCGATCTGGCTTGTTCCGATGTTAAAAAATTCGAAATTGGAGTGGCAATTATTAAAAAACCGTTAAAAATCGCTGTTTTTTGAAACGCTTGTATCTCTTTGAAAAAAAATAATCTTTAAGCGATACTTAGTGAAAGTGTAGCCCTTTGCAATCCAAACAAAAGCGTTCTTGAAAATTTGAAAAATAATGAAAAGTTTTTGCAAAAAACGATTTTTTCGAAAAAAAAGCATTTTTTTAAAATGCCAATAACTTATAAACCTGTGAGTTTTTATTTAATCTGTAAGTATTAAACTGTAACTCATGTAAATTTCAGCCCTTAATATTGTAAAATGGCGCCGCAGGAATTAAAAAAAAAATATTTCGGCTCCAGAAAGTCGGAGGGTTGATTTTATTTTTTAATTCACAGAAAAATACCAGCTATTAAATGACAACAATGACGATTGTAGAAAATTTCTATTTTTGAAGATATTTAATTTTTTGTTTTTATAGAAAAAAAATACCGATTTTTCGACCGATTTTTCGCACATTACCGATCAATTAAAAAGGCGCGCAGTAATTACAAACATTACGGAAACTATTAAAGAAAATTTTAAGCCCCAAAACGTTTATAAAACTCACGGGTTTATGAGTTACTAGCCGCTACCCGCGGCTACGCCCGCGATTGAGATGGAAATCGACTTTTGACATGCATATCAGGGGTTGAGGTATTGCACATATTTTGATAAACAATTTTCTTATTTTTCGTAAAAAATTTTTATTTTTTTTTAATGAAAAGTATCCTATGTTACTTCTAATACCTTCAAGAGTGTATGTGCAAAGTTTCATGATGATCGGTTAAGTAGTTTTTGCGTGAAAGCGTAACAAACAAACTTACATTCGCATTTATAATATGAAAATGATAACATTTCTTATTTTTCGTAAAAAAATTTTATTTTTTTTTTAATAAAAAGTATCCTATGTTACTTCTAATACCTTCAAGAGTGTATGTGCAAAGTTTCATGATGATCGGTTAAGTAGTTTTTGCGTGAAAGCGTAACAAACAAACTTACATTCGCATTTATAATATTAAAATATGAAAATATGAAATTTCTTATTTTTCGTAAAAATTTTTTATTTTTTTTAATAAAAAGTATCCTATGTTACTTCTAATACCTTCAAGAGTGTATGTGCAAAGTTTCATGATGATCGGTTAAGTAGTTTTTGCGTGAAAGCGTAACAAACATTCGCATTTATAATATTAATATGATATGATATGATTTTTCGTAAAAAAATTTTATTTTTTTTTTAATAAAAAGTATCCTATGTTACTTCTAATACCTTCAAGAGTGTATGTGCAAAGTTTCATGATGATCGGTTAAGTAGTTTTTGCGTGAAAGCGTAACAAACAAACTTACATTCGCATTTATAATATGAAAATGATAACATTTCTTATTTTTCGTTAAAAATTTTTATTTTTTTTAATAAAAAGTATCCTATGTTACTTCTAATACCTTCAAGAGTGTATGTGCAAAGTTTCATGATGATCGGTTAAGTAGTTTTTGCGTGAAAGCGTAACAAACATTCGCATTTATAATATTAATATGATATGATATGATTTTTCGTAAAAAAATTTTATTTTTTTTTTAATAAAAAGTATCCTATGTTACTTCTAATACCTTCAAGAGTGTATGTGCAAAGTTTCATGATGATCGGTTAAGTAGTTTTTGCGTGAAAGCGTAACAAACAAACTTACATTCGCATTTATAATATTAGTATGATTGGTATTTAAAAAAAATGCTTTTTTTGTCGAAAAAATCGTTTTTTGCAAAAACTTTTCGTTATTTTTCAAATTTTCAAATACGCTTTTGTTTGGATTGCAAAGGGCTACACTTTCACCAAGTATCGCTTAAAGATTATTTTTTTTCAAAGAGATACAAGCGTTTCAAAAAACAGCGATTTTTAACGGTTTTTTAATAATTTCCACTCCAATTTCGAATTTTTTAACATCGGACCAAGCCAGATTGATCCGTAATAATTAGCTCTATAACTTTTGTAATAAACTTTTCTCAATCCAAAGAATATTTTTTTTTTAAAAACGCCAAAAACAGTTTTTGACCACTTTTGGCCCCAATTTTCGGTAAGACCCATCACTGTCAGTTGTTTTAAAAATACAGCATTGAATTCTACGAAAAATTTCCGATTTTTTACATACTTTGGTTTGCTGTATAACGGTTACAAAAAATTAACATTACGTTCAAAATAGAATGACTGGTCTATAGAGGCGTTTCGTATAGTACTCTTTTTTTAACATTACTATAGTAATGTGAGCATTCTCCTCTATCTTATATTCTTTGGTTCAACGCATTCAAATGTTGCCCTCTAAAAATGTCTTCTTCGCTTCTAATATTACTAAACGCGCCACACGATTTTATTTTAGTCTTTCTAATGCCTCAAATTGCTGACCCGCAATTATTTTCTAGCTTTTGAGTACAACATCGAATGTATAATAAAACCGTTTAACTTAAAAAAAAAATGTTTCAATAAATAAAATTAAAAACTTTAAGCGAATATTTTTAAAAACGAATTAGAAATTAATTATTAATTATTTTTATATTTTTTAGATCAGTTTTGAAGAAAATCCAAATCCGGACCGAAAGGTCAATGTATTAATTATTATTTTTTGTTAATATATTTGTCTGAAAAATTGATTGATACTTTTATTTATAGAAGAATTCTAATCAGACGTTAACAAAGTTTTAAAAAAAATGTACTTAGTTTTTGAGTACTTTTTTGCATATTGAGATTTTATTATATTTATCATTTTTAACACGCTTTCTATATTATCTACATTATACAAAATATATTATGTAAATTGTAAAGGAATCTGTCAGCGTAATTTCAAGAAGTCTGATTAACTTGAAAATTTGAACACGGGGCCGATAACAATACAATTATTTCTTTTAAATAAAATTGAATTTAAAATTTTTTATTTGAAAATTTTGAAAAAAATTACATTTGATGTTGTTTTGAGACTAAAACTTCAGAAAAAAAACTATAGTTTAAAAAAACTAAAAAAACACGCTTAAGTTGCAAACCGAAATAAAAAGCAGAAAATAATTATTACCAGAATAATTCAATTAGTAAAAAGGCGTGAGGTGTCAATTACTATATTTTCATTATAATTATAATTTTATAAATAGCTACTAATTAAATAATTGTAACATTTAATATCAAGCACCCAACGCTTTTTTACTATAATTGAATTAATTTGTTAATAAATATTTTCAACTTTTTAGTTCGGTTTGCTACTAAAGCGTATTTTTTTAGTTTTTTTAAACTATATTTTTTTCAACTAGATCAACGAGTGAAAATTTAAAAATATTATGATTTGAACTAGTTACCATAATATTGTACTGTAATCGTAACTACGCACGTGTACAAAATTTCAACTCAATCGGTTAACTGGAAGTAAATGAAAAATCGGTCGCTAGATATGAAACAAATATACGGAATATATACCGTTTAAAAATATCGGTATAGGTATATCGTGTTTACCGACTATTCAAGAAACGGCAATTACGTATTCTTTTTGGTAAACAAGTAAGTATAGGTATAGCTGACGTAGTGGAGACATGTGACAGGTGAGCAGTGCGGGGGTGCACCATACCTGAGATATATTAGCAAGGAATCGGTCACGGATTGTAGACGCATAGGAGCGTCGCGACGATGTGGCGTCTGAATTATGGAGTGCGTTGCACGGGAGGTAGGAGAGAAGTCTCCCGGGCAACGCAAGCATAGCTCTATCTCCCCATCTCTCTCTCGCTCTCGCTCTTTTCGCGGAGTAGCGTTGTTTTGCAGAATACCGCCGGAACGGAACGAATTTCGCTAGCTATACAAGAATGTACAACCCGTCTGTTTTCGAAATTGTTTTACGTGTGAGACTTGTATTAATTTAAATTATGAGTTTAATGGATACTAAACTGCCGTGTTGCAGGCAGTTATTTTGTCATTTATATTATTTATTATTATTTATTTATTATTTAATCTTAACTTTTGAATGAATTAAGGTAAAGACTACATCGAGGTAAAATCTTATTAAACTATATTCCGAAAATAAATTTGTTTTTGAAAATTCAAATATAACGCCAAGGGCACACTTAAATAAAATTTTTTAGATAGCAAAAGGGGTCGTGTTGCGCACTTCATTTGAAATGTTTTTCAATTCTCTTCACAATAGTTTAAAAAAAATTGAAAAGCCGATAGTCCCTTCTTTATTAATAAACAGAATAAATTGCACATTGAGCATTTTAAAGAACAAATAAAAATCGGAAAAAAAGAAACGCTGCCTATGACAATTACACAATAATCTTTTGTTTCGAATCAGTATTTTTCGATAGTCAGTCTCTAGCTGAGCAAAAAACATTTTTTTTTTTGTATCTAGTAGTATACGCGAATTATTCACTGTTTAAACCACTTTCGGTGGACACTCTGTATATAAACTACAATTACAATTTTATATTTTATTGTAACAAAACTGTTCTTTCGTTGGTGGAAAATTTTTATTTACACTTATAAAACACGTTCACAAACACAAATAACAAACAGATAATAAAACAAACTAAAATTACTTCTCTTGTAAAGTAAAATAAAATAATGTACCGTATAAGAAAAACAACTAAGTAATAAAGTAAGAATTCAAAGCCACTAGTAATAGTCTATGTACACAAAATCACTTTACTACTAAATGTCCATATATACACAACACTATAAAAGTCCGTATCCACTGTAGCAGTCCAAATGCACACAACACTATGACACTGAATGGACATGTAACTCTATAAATGGATACACCAAAATTTATCTTCACACTTATTTATTTAGATCTGCACTTAGTAAATTTATATTTAAACTGCACTTAATGGTCTAATAACCACACAGCTTTATTTATTTGTTTCTCGTAATAGTAATCCACGTATCGCACCGTGTCTCAATCATCCCTTCCTGACTGTATGTGCATCCTATTTATATCTTGTGTTGCTGCGTGGGTCAAACATTACCGGCCGCGATTCTTTCCACGTAATCCCGCCGGCCTTCTATGTGTTGCAAACCCGTCGTTGCCGGCATCTGCGTTCTTCCGGAAATACAAAGAAATTTGGCTTCCTAACTTGCACAATAATGTCTAATGCCGCCGTTCTGTATGCTATTTGTTAGATTATCGCTGACAGAAGCCAAGCGTGTGTTACTATATATTATGGGTATCAACTAGCGAGACTGAGTGACGTGTAATTATTTATTTTACCGACGTTTCGACTTATATTCAGTCTTTATTAGTCTTTATCAAGGTTTTAAGATTAAATGTAAATCGAAACGTCGATAATAAATAATTGATCGTCACTGTCCTTGACTACCTTTTAATTTATTAACAATTCATTTAAACGGACTTATTATATTTTTTTGTTTTGCTAAAAAAAGAAATAGTCGAAATCGGTGTCCCATCAGCTCTGGTTTATAGTGAGGATATATATAAGTGTTTTATGTGAACGAGCGGTACACATATCGTTGATAGTATACGCCCCACATGTATGTGTATGTGTGTTGACGCTGCCCCAGGACGCCGCTCGCACAGTCTGTCTGCCGGACACGTCGTGCGCGTACGATACGCGCGCACACACACACGTTCTCCACGTTGCGATACGTCATGCTATCTGGTCGCAGGAACTTTACTTTTTTAGAATGTACATTGCACTTACGTATTTGTATATTTAATAATCGTCTTTCATTCTCGATAGGTCTGTCTCTCCCACTGAGCACGGGCCCAGGGCCCTGCGATTGATTGGGGCCCTCTAGTTCCTGCCAGATCACCAAACGATAACCGATATTTATTACCGAAAAATATATTTATTTCGAAAAAATCAAACGATATTAACTGACTACAATACCTGCTTGCTTATTAGCTTTTGCATGCGCGAAACTACTCTACTCTCGCCCGAAAATCAGGCTTTTCAATTTCAGCATGGTTAGGTAAATTTAAATATATAAAAATACAATTTAAGTACAATGCTTCCAAGAGAGATGAACCAGTTTGTCGCTGATGTTCATAGAAGGTGATATACTCAAAAAGAAGTTATTAACGATTTTCTCATCTCAAATCTAGAAGTGTACCTCTTCAAACAACATAGATTTTTAAGCATTAACCAGTTAATACTAAAAGAGTTACTTTTGTGGATTATATTATATTATCTATTCATTTAATGTGACTGCGAAGAAATAAAAATAAATCCAGAACCTTGCTTATCTACTTTGTTTGTCTATTCTAACAAAATAGTGCTCTATCAAAGGTTAAAGACGGCCCTGATTTTTGGATAATATACGCAGATTACAAAAGAGATCAGATATGTCACACTCTGTAGAAGTGAAACTTAATAATAAAATAACTTATTGTAAAAGTATCTTCAAAGGTAATAGATTCTTCGTATACTTTTTGTACAATATGCCCGAAATGCTAAAAAATAAGCATTTTTTATTTTTACAGCAGAACAAATATCTATACTTCAAACTGTTCATTTTTACATATGTAAAAAATTAAATTAAGTGTCTTAATGAACTATAAAAAGGTTTTTTCAATATAATACACGATTTTAGTGATGAACGTCCATTTGATAGTACAAATATAAACGAACCGAAAGTACCATTTGGAAGTTTGTGTCTTGGGATTCCGTGACATAAAATTCCGTTTTACTGCGAGCTAGAAAAAGTTTCACATCAAAAAGCGTACAGTTCAACTTCAGAGGACGAGTTAATAATCGTTTTATTAAATTTATTTAAATCTGGTCCTTTATTATCCTATGTCTAAATACCGTAATGTGTCAAAGCTGTTTTTACTAGCGGATCAACTAGCTCACTGCCTTCTGTTGTGCTCCTGCGTTGAAATAATTTTATTTTTTATACCGAATTTTTCCGTAGTGATATAAGTAAGTTTTACAAACTTTTGTTGCAAAACTTTTAGGAAGCATATTGGTTTGGTTGAAGTTAAAAAAAATCATTTATAAGTATACGTATAGTCGCTTCCTTTTATATGACCACTCTGTAAAGGGTCGTCTTATTTAATTGCTCACTAAACTTTCTCTCACAAAGAAGAACATTAAATAATGTATATTTATGTGGTCACAACAAAAAACATGCCTACTCGCATCCTCAGAAAATGTGTACTATTTTTGGAGGTTCATTTTAGAGTTGGGTAGTTTCGGACGTGTATATACCTCCAGGAATCATGTTCTCACTCAGAGACGGTTCCTCTCTTTCCATAGACCGCACTTAAGCATGTTCATACCGCATATTATTATAGCCTGATTTCATCATACTTACAAGCAAAGCAGTCAGTATTCCACGATGGACACAGTTGTGTCTAGGATGGATACAGTTATGTTCACGGTGGACACTAAGGTCCACGGGGAACATAGTTATGTCCACGGTGAACATAGTTATGTCCACGGTGAATACTAATGACCACGATGAACACAGTTATGTCCACGGAGAATTCAGTAAAAAGCTTATTACACCGAACATAGTTTCTTTGTTAGTATTTTTTTAGCCAAGAAAATTATACTGCGCTCTTAATGTAGTAATTATACGTGGAAAATTTTAGATTGGTCGATAATTTTATTTATTTGAAGAATTATACTTGGCGTTTGTTAATTAACTGTAGATACGCCTCTGGCATTAGTATATAGTGTAGGGTTAAGAGAGCGAAGTGTACGGTGAATTTTAAGCAAGGAGAAACAGATAAACACACTTAGATAAAGCGATAAACAGAGCTATATCGTTCCCTCTATGTATATCCTTCTGTCACTTTCTCGATCTGGAGATAGCTGATATTATATTAAACGTTACGAACTTATCTTTGTTTTGGACAGACATATTGCTTATTTGAAATAACATAGGACCGGTTACACTACCTTGCGGTAATCTTGTCAGTATATTTGAGTGAGATTCGTTTAGACTACCTAATACTCCTAGATTGCTAGTTCCCATATGTAGAAGTGTCGCCCACCAAGAACGATAGCAACTGCATACTTCTATCTCACTTATCTGCATACTTCTGTCTCACTTATTTATACTTGATCCGTTATGCGCAAGCGTTGCGACTGTAGTGGGGAAGTGGGCAAGTTCTTGATCCATTCTTGGACATGCGCATAACGTTTGAGATCTAAATGACTGAGACAGACTTGTGTATGTCTGCACCGTTGAGTAGTTATCCTTTTCCAGATCCCTACTAGGAATATAGGAGTATTAAGTATAGGGTTTAGACATAGGCACAACTGAACATCGTGACGTAACACCGATGTACAACCATTTTTTGTGTCGTGTCGAAGATACCGTTGGATGATGTGCGCCGAGTATCTAACATCACGCCGCGTATTTTATTTGGGCGAACTTAATGTCGTAACTTTGTTTTTAGTATGTAATTGTTGAACTCGAATGGACATTTGTAACATGAGGGCGTAACATTTCTTTGTTGCGCGACGCTAAACGATCGACAGCAGGAGGAACACGCCGATGTTGCGGTGTTATTTTGTTACGATTTTTTGCTGCTTTGCATGTACATGGTGTAGAACTTTTTTTATACGTGAAGAAGTATTAACGAAAAATGTAAAGTTCCTTATAACAATCGTTATTTTCGCATGCGTAAACGCAGGCAAAGCTAGTTAAAAAATAGGTGCGTTTGATATCATTGTAAAAGTGCTAACACTTTTGACATTATTGCGTTTACAAACACTTGACCTTTTTGGTATTTGAATTTTGAACAAAAAGTGTCAACACTAGCAGTCCCGGCTCTTATAGATCAAGTGATAGATGTGTGAATGTGACAATAATTACTAGAATAAATTTTTCGTTGTTTTCTGTGTAAATTTCACGGAGTTATATACACTACACTAATATACCAAGCACACCTAATAAGAGGCTTACACTGCACTGATCAAAAATGCATAAATATTCAGGTCCGTATCATTTTCAATGGAATCGTGCAAAGAGTACAAAAGATCAAACAGCGTTCATACGCTATCATATTCTGTCGCACAGTGGGGCATAATATGAGAAAAGTAATTTTAAAATCCCAGAATTGCGTCAAAATTTTACCTCAATCTAAAGAGAAAAGTTTTGGACATACAATAATATAACAAAATCTTCTTGAGGTCTAGGCTTGTAGGCCGTTGATATTTCTACTTGAATATTTGCAAAATATTCGCATGAATTTTGCGAATGCGAATATTCATTACCTCACTGACATAAAGAATTTTCACTTCAAAAATCTCTGACAACATATTATATTAGATATCGTACCCATCGATAATAATTAATAAGAAAAAATTCGCAGGTTTGTGAACAAAAGTTATATTTATAAATGTACGACGTTTCGTCTATAAATTTAGACTTTTGTTTTAAATAATCTTTAATTTGTACTTGCAAAAGTCTAAATTTATAGACGAAACGTCGTACATTTTGTAAATATCACTTTTGTCCACAAACCTGCGAATTTCCACATGTAGAAGATATTTTGCTGTCAGAAAATTCTACCAATTTTATAAGAATGTAGTTGTGATCAGACTGGTTAAATATTTATATTCTGCCAGTTTGATTTTCTTTGCAATTTTTACTGAAATTTAATAAAAGTTATCTTCTAAATATATAAAAGGAAACCGTGACTGACTGACTGATCTATCAACGCACAGCTCAAACCTCTGGACGAATTGGGCTGAAATTTGGCACACAGGTAGTTATTATGATGTAGGCATCCCGTAAGAACGGATTTTTGGAAATTCAACCCCTAAAAGGGTATAAACGGGGGTTCAAAATTTGCATGGAGAAATCATATAAGATAGATGTATCAATTCGAAAATGCGCAGGATTACTCCTGTCCCCAAATAAATAAACACGTGTTTCAAGCTTTTTCGAAAACAACCCCTTTAGAGGGTGAAAAGAGGTAAATAGTCTAAAAATTAACATGGGTGCCATTTTCACGTTTTTTCAGGACGTTTATCACCTGAATGTCATCAATTTTGAAATTTATTAGGGGGTTACGTCGAGAAATGTGTAACTATATGCCAAATAATGGGAACGCATCCGTGTTTCGTCTCAATTGCGTGCGAAGCCGCGGGTAACGGCTAATTGTATTTATAGGTTTGAAATAATTTTGGCCATCTGTTTGGTTCCTATTTCCACTGTGCGGTAAGGGTTTACTCTCAGGACTGAACATATATAATATTTACTACATTCACTGTAGGATTTATCGTATAATCGTACAAAGTATAAATGTATCGTCTCAGTGGATTTCATCTTTGATGACAATTAAACGAAGATGGGGAGATAGAAACGGTCTCTACTGTCGTGAAATGGCAACAAGCTTTGGTCGGTTCAGATTTCAGATAACGCCTTGTCGCGTCGCGTATACACTGTACATATCAAAACACATGTAAACATCAGTTCTATAAGGATTGGCAATGCGTCCCGCTGTTAGATAACTTCCTCTTACGTTGTATTATCCACATAATAACAAATAACAAGGATTCAAAGATTGAAAAGAAAACATTCTGAACTAATCCGGTAATTTGTAATAAACAAGCTTTATATCTCTACCATTCTCGATTGTGATTATATGATAAACTAGCTTCTTCTCGCGGCTCCGCACGCGATTGGAGGGTGAAGCGGTGAGTAGAAGTTTCGGATTAAAGTCCCGACAGTTGTTGGAAAGTAAATGTTTCTTAAATAGTATTGTAATTGTAACAATGTGAAATCTAATTATTGACATCAATTTTTTTCAACGCAAATGTATTTTGACGAACTAAATTTTAGCCTAAGTTACTCCTTATAACATTAGCTATCTGCAGTGCAAGTCCCGTCAAAATCGGTCCAGTCGTTTAGGAGATTAGCCGGAACAACTAGATAGACAGATAGACAAAAACTTTAAAAATTGTTTTTTTGTTATAAGTACAGTATCTATATGCTTTCCTATGTATTTAGTAAAAAGCTGTTATTTTGACATTACAATTTACAGACACTTCAATTTTATTTATCTGTAATCTGTAGATATAGATACAAATACCTTACTAATATCTAGCTCCTTCTTGGAAGTGGATTCGCCAATGAAGGACCACTGTTTTTGCAAGTTTATTTACTAGTACCTACTAAATACCAGAAAAGTTTGAGATGCACTGCAGTGTTCAAAACATTGTGTAAGTAAAATTTATTTTAACCTTTTTGATTTATACAAGATTATACAAGTTTTTATTGCAAAATATGATTTGAATAGCAAAGTTAGTGATCGGTAATTTTATAGTCGTAGTTGCAGTAAAATTACAGAACAGAAAACATTTTAAAAATAAACATTAAGTTCTCATTATTTTTAGTGCGAGGGTAATTTTTTGCGGTAGTTTTTAGTGATATTTTTTTTGGAATAGTGTTAATCTTAACATTGTTTGCATTTTGGATATTTTTTGTAAGTTTTATTTTTTTCTCATTTTTGTATCATCAGTCTGTAACTATAATATTAAAAAAATATTATTTTTACAAGATAGTGTGCAGTATAAATATATTTTAAATTGTTTTTTAACATTTAAACAATTACTTGGTTATTGGTACTTGGTTATTTGGTTAAATAGAACGAGGCAGTCTCTGTAATCTACTAACCTTGCATGAATACTATATCTTAATAACTTATTACGGAAAAGGAACAAAATGGAAAATTTTCTTTTCGATGTGTAGGTACATCCACGAAAAATAGTGGCAGAAATTTTATCGGGCAATTTTTCCGCAATTTGACGTCAAAATATCGAAAATTGGATAAAAAATGTCAACAAAAATTCTGCCGCTTCGTTTTTAGGTTCTGTTAGAGCCAAATGACCGGAAAATATCAGCGGCAGAAATTTTTAACCAATTGCACCTTCCCCAAGCCACCGCTAAGATGATGGATTTATGAATTGGCCAAATGCACTGAGATGGCTATTTCATAAATCTATCCTCTTATAGTAGTGGTTTGGAGACGGTGAAATTGGTCAAAAATGGACTGGAACGAAAAATGGTCCGAACGTTATTGATAGCATTTGTTCTCCTCTTCCGAATAATCCAATAAAAAACATGGGTTTCTATGAAAAAAAACGAATTTGTCATTCGTATCTCGCAAATTCATTTAAGTAACTTTTCGACCCCTTTGATATTAAACAACTTACATCAGAGAAATGTTTTTCTATACCTCATCTCTTGTGAGAAAATTTTGAACGAAGTTTAAAATTGAACATTGCTTATATCAATTTTTCTATCTAAGGAAAATAATTCTTCACTTACCTGTCTGTGTCGTTAAGTATTGCGTCACAGACAGACAGAGCACAAAAGACCGTCAACATCTCTACACGCATCTCTTTACATGTGTACGGAGTACAGACATACTCCTCGACAATGCGTGAGGGGTGAGAGGAAAGGGAGACAGACGCCCCGCGGTTTCACCTGTGACGGTAGCTACCCTACCGTGATACCGACGCCGCTCACAGAACCCTCGAATTTAATTAAAGTGGAATCGTTGACAGTCATGTTTGTATATTTAGACTGCAACCGTTAGTATCTAAATACTCGTTTATTATAACAATACGCTGTGTTATTTTACTTCTGTTATCCTGCTATCTCATTTCCAACAATCGTCATTGCGTTATGATTGTTTATTTTTAGTTTTTTGATTATTTTGAACGCAAATTATACGACCCAATAAAATCACGATCTTTGCAAGCAAAGCCTCGAATGAAATTCGCTCACCAACGTGCTGCTTATCGTATTATATTTTATTATAGCGGACCGAATTTGTAGATTGCCACCGTTTTTTCGTCGACTTACGTTGTAAAATTGGTCTCCACGAAAAGCGCTTTTATTTTAACGCGATGATTTTTAACAGCGTGTAGAAATCAAATATTTGACGTAACTTTTTTATCAAAACTCATAAATGAATGACAAACGGGCTTTCAATGTTATCAAATTTTGAGGTCAGTTCTGGCGTTATGTTATGTCATAATCAAATATTCACAGAAATTGTTCGAAGTAGTCCCCGTTTTGTTGGACACAAAGATGCGTGCTTCGTACCCATACTTCTGTACATACTTGTAGTAGCGAGAAAGGCCTTTCGCGAATTATTTGGGACGCATTACTGATTCGTGTTGTCATTTCTTCTCGTGTGTTAACCGGGCTTTAGAATAAATTATATAAAATTTAAAAAAAATAATTAAACTTTGAACGGCTGGTTCTTTCTTATTTTTGAGCTTTGATAAAAAAGTTACTTATAATATTTGTTCGTCTATTTGATGTCTACACGCTGTTAAAAAAGAAGAATCAACTTAAAATCACCTGTATATAGTCTATGTCCAGCCAGAAGGTCCATTCTAAACATGCGTAAAAAAAATTTGAAATCGGATGAGTAGTTTCGGAGATTACCTTCTACATTCAAACTCACAAACTTTACCTTTTCATAATATTACTATAGATTTTTGTTTTATTCTTTATTATTAAAATTTGAATGGAGTCAGAGCTGGGCCAAGTACAATAAAAATGTTCTTGGAGTACCAAGTACAAAGTACTTTCCATTTTCGTCCAATAAGTACAAAGTACAAAGTACTTGACTAAGTACTGAGTACATGTACTGAGTACAAGTACTTGGATTTTACGAGTACTTTTTACAAGTACATTGGACACAATGTGGTACACCCAGCCTCAGTACACCTTTGTGGTACAAACTACAAACAAACCCTACAAGCTCGATTAATTATTTATGAAATTAAAATACACAGAGACTGGCGTACGCACAAAATGTTTTTTATGAATTATATTTTATTTATATTAAATGTGAATTAATACAAAAACAAAAAATTGAAAGTACTGAAAGTAGAAAAATAAACAACTAAATCAAGACAAAAAGCAATGTTTCAAGAAACCCTGCATTAATAGGTTTGTTCCAAGCAGCCAGCAAACGGTAACGAAACCGTCACCATCATGCGCTAGCTATCTGCACATGATGGTGACGGTTACGTTACCGTTTGCTGGCTGCTTGGAACAAACAGGGTACCCAGAAATGTTCACAAGAAAGTAGCGATTCTTTACGGAAAAATCGCAAACTAAAAAAAACGCCTAATTTTTAAAACTTCTACACAAGACTTCTTTCTTCATAAAAGTGTATTTTAATGTACTTGTACTTAGAAATAAGCTGAAAGTACAAAGTACATTCAACAGATCGTTACAAGTACAAGTAGCAAGTACACTTTTTAAAAGTACTCGGAATACAAAGTACAAAGTACAAAAATATGTACTTAAAGTACTTTTTCCAAGTACTTGTACTCAGTACCGCCCAGCTCTGAATGGAGTATATGAAAGAAAACCTTTGAAAGTCTGAAAAACGAAATATAGGTAAAGAGATATTATAGCTTTAAAAAGAAATGCTCAGTAATAATACAATTTTGTAGACTGCAACAACTGAAACTAATTTCTATGGTCTCGGAAAGCGAGAAAATAGACCTGAGGTACAGCGTTCATAAAGTACTCATTGTCTTGTGTGTAAAGGGAATTATTTCATGCCCGATGCTTTGTTGCCGTTTTGGATGCTAAGCTACTATATTGTTTAAGATTTACAAGGGGCGTTAAATCAGGGATATGAGAATTTCGAATTTGGATGTTGATTATATTCAACAGAAACCTTTTTGGAATCGTCTTTTATGTTTGAGAGGTTTAACGTGAAATTCACAAACGTCGCTAATGACGTGTTAAACGGATCAATTTGAATCAAAAAAAAGGAGGTGGACATACGACGGAAGCTATGCTTCTTACGAATTTTATTTAATTGTAAAAAATTAAAATTTTTTATTAATAACTAGCGGCCCGGTCCGGCTTCGCCTGAATTTGTGGATTGCCATCGTTTTTTCGTCGACTTACTCTGCAACATTGGTCTCCACGAAAAACCCTTTTTTTAACGCGATAATATGTAGCCTATGTCCATCTTGACGGTACATTCTAAATAGCGGTGAAGGAATTTTTCAAATAGGTGTAGAGGTTCCGGAGATTACCCTCCACATGCACACAAACTCATAAAATTCTCACTCTCTCTCTTTATAATATTAGTTAGAGCTGTAACAAACCGTATGTATTCGTTACTGAGTAACGGGTACATCGTCTGACTCGAAGTAACGAATCGTTACTTATAAATTCATTTCGTTACTCGCATGTTTCGTATCCATGTCAGTTTGATTCGTTTGATACGGTTATACGAACACAATGTGTTATACTTTTATAAGTATTCATAAAGTACGAAGTCATGACTCATGTCGTATCACATATGCGTCGCGCTTTGGTGCGAAGCTACATGCTTATTGCTTGATGCTGTTAAGTACACTATTGTATGTCGTATCAAAAGTACCGAGTAACGTAACGATACGAAAGTAACGGGTACTGATACGGGTACACAATTCCTCGTTACTTTTACAGCTCTAATATTAGTAAAATAAAAATTTTGACGTTGCCGGGGGTTGAACCGCCTATCTTGTATTTTCAAGGTAAGCGCACTAAACTGCTCGACCACTTAAGGGGCCATTCAAGTATAACATATGCATCAGGGAGGGGCTCTTATTTTGCTTACTTACAATGCTTACTTTTGTATACTTTTGCTGACAGGGTGGGGGGAGGGTAAAAATTACTTAAATTCTGCTTACGTAATACTTGAATAGCCCCTAACACGCTTCGTTTTGCTATGTTATTTTGAGTATTATGTTTAACCATAAGTGTATAATACCACTATATTGAAGCACTATCTGAACCGTGTTAATATCAACGACGTGCGTGCTCTAGTTCTTTTCTTGTCTAAACTATGATCTGAATACACATATACGTATGTGCGCGTATGATTCGTGAAATCGTTACACATGAAGACTTGCTTATTTTTTTCAGTCAACTGCCGATCTGTATGCCTTTGCCGTTCGCGTTCGTTACCTGCATAGCTAAAAAACCGTCCAAGCGCATGTTGGGCACGCACATGATTAGAGTACCAAGGTATAGTGATCTAAATGTAAATGAACGAAAAAATTCTTAAATATATAAACTTTAGTTAGTTCTTTGAATGAAAATTATAAAAGTGACTCGTGAAAAATTTAGGAAGAACCGAATTTGAGGTTATTCCCACCAATCTCAAATTTAGTTATTCCTAAATTTTTCATGAGTCAGTTTTATAATTTTGTTTCAAAGAACTAACTAAAATGTATACATTCAAGAATTTTTTTTTCATTTAAATTTAGATCACTATAACTAGAATCAGTGTTTGTCGGAGTTTTATACAATTTCACTTTCTCCGAGTATTGTGACACCCACCATTTTATCATCGTTCTTTTAGACAGTTCCAGAGTACGTGGCAATTTTAAATTCCTTACAATCAAAATGTCTACTTGATAGATACATCGTTTGATAATGCAATTTTGAACACACTTTTCGTAATGTTTTTGTGTAAATTAAATCACATCCTTAAGCCCAAAGCTGTAATTTTGCTTTCTACCGAATGTATTACAAGGCTTTATTACACCAAGTTTTTCGTCTCCCGCTGTGTAAATTTTAAATAATGAATATCTTCGTTGTGCAATATCTCGCGTTTACCTTTTTAATATATTAAATTTTCCAAGCACAAATACATATATACAGATTTTAAGTTTCAGTTTCTCTATAAATTTGTTTTGAAATGGTCATTATTTCTATATCTACTTCATCATTTTGAATATTTTTTTAATTAATACATTTTATTATATAGTATCAGCCCGATCCGGCTTCGCTCGAATTTGTAGATTACCATCATTTTTTCGTCGACTTATGTTGCAAAATTGGTCTCCACGAAAATCGCTTTTATTTTATCGCGATAATATGTAGCCTATGTCCATCCTGAAGGACCATTCTAAATATTGGTGAAAACATTTTTGAAATCTGACGAGTAGTAGAAAATATTACCTCCTACATCTAAACTTATAAACTTTACCTTTTTATTTTATAATATTATTATAAATGAATCATTGGAACTAATAACTTTAAAATGCGAATTGAAATTTACTTTAGAAAACACCGAAGCAGGTCGTTTCGACGCCGACGGTTCGACGCCAACGGTTCGACGCCAACGTTTCGACGCGTGGTCAGTTCGACGCCGTACGTTTCGACGCGGGGTCAGTTCGACGCCATACTCTTTTTTCGTGCTTTTTTTTATTTTTAGAATAACTGCATCATCATTCAAATAAATGCGATATACGTGATATAATATAACATATATTTTATATGTTATATATATATGAAGCGTGATTCAAATAAATAAGTAATATGACTGATATAATAGATATATATAATAAATGGTAATGTGAAACCCAAAAAGCTATAACAAAGAATTCAACAGGAATTACTTCATTGATAAGAAAAACCTGTCGTTGTACTTTACTACTAAAAATTCCCGTTGAACTTTACGTGGAACGATTCACAACAATTTGTTGTCATGTCCATACTGGCAGTAAAGCTTGCCCAAATGTGCGGTGAAAAAGTTGCATTTTCGTCAATATAAATAGATATCTATCAAATAATGATGATGCAAAGTTATTCTAAAAATAAAAAAAATACGAAAAAAAGTATGGCGTCGAACTGACCCCGCGTCGAAACGACCTCGCGTCGAACTGACCACGCGTCGAAACGTTGGCGTCGAACCGTTGGCGTCGAAACGTTGGCGTCGAACTGACCTGTACCGAGAAAACACTATTATTAAAATTTGAAAGATTGTTTTATTTTATTTATTATTATTATTTTATTTTTGGTAATAAAATCGGAAATGGAAATACATATTAGTTGTTTTGTTAATGAGTGACATTTGTTCGACGCTATTTTAATCACACTTTATGTGACCTAAGTGTATCATAGTAATTTGACGATAGATAAAATTTTCATAACACCTTTGATGACATTCAGTTTAATCTTTAGGTACCTAATATCTTATACCTAAAGTTTAAAATTTTGTTTCGATTCGTTGAATGTTTTAGTTGCCTGTAAAACTGTACATATTATGGGCTGAAGGCATCCAAAACTCGTTATTACAAAAATTACATTATGGAGTAGCATCATAAAATAGCATATTTCTATTTTTCCTTATCTAGGGACCGTGAATTATTATTAATAACAATCTGTTAGTTTGATAAATCATTCTAAAATTACTTTAGCTAAATTATTTGGTTGGTAATTATTAATAGTTACCAATTAATTGGACTGACCGTAACGTCTACATAATTATTATAGCGTTATTTTCTAAAAGTTTTTCTTATATTATTTTATTTTTTAATAAAGTGTAATACTTTGTGGACGGTAGGGTATTGTATTTTTCATACGTTGTCTAGTTTTTTGAAATAATGACAAATTAATTCTAATTTACATTCTATTTATTTAAAGTTGATGCATCTTTGTATTCTGTAATGGTGCCAAACACGGAACAATGACCCTATTGTTAAAATTTAAAATGCTACATCATGTTTCTCGTATCTTTGCCAATGTTTTTGTTTGCTGCACTTATTTTTCTGCTTTTAATAAAAAAAAAATGCAAGCACGGAGCCAAAAATATAAATTGATGAACAAATTCTAGAAATATTTTAAATATTTAATAATGCGGAGAGTTCATTGTACATACCTGTGCATTTTGTTGTCATCTTTAGGCATGTTTAACGGGAACGAGATATACCAGCTTTAATAAAAAACGATCCAGCTGTTTTCGGGTGATGTTTATGATTGTGGTAGATACATGGATGAAAATTCTGGAAACATTTTTTCCCTCATAAGAAAGCGATATTTACAGGCATGTAAATACATATTATTATTTATAATAATAATAATACAATCCAGAGACGCTCACGCATCTCTTGTCGGCATGCAGTCATTATGCAAGTTGCGCTTACATTCATCGTCACAATGCCCCTCTAAGGGTGTTATATTACCACTTGATACATTATTACGGAGTTGATAAAATTCCTGTTTTACCTTATGTTCCCGGCGATATTGAGTCCGTTGTCGAGAATGAACCGTGTAAGATTTTCTGGAACTATTCATTCAGTACTACCAGACAACTTTCAGCTACAAAGCTTGATATAGTTCTTCTTGATAAAATCACGCGAGTTATGTATGTCGTCGAGTTCTCAGCTCCTGCTGAAATGAACATAGCCGGGAAGGAGACGGAGAAGCGGACAAAATATCAAGACCTTCTTTTTGAACTCAGGAAGCAGTATCCAGAGTATTCTGTTAAATTAATTGTTCTTATAATTGGTGTTCTTGGAGTCACTGTTGGCAAATATAAAATCTATTTCGGAATGTCAGCGTAATGCTGAGTCACTAGTCTATCGCATGCAAAAAACCGTGTTTACCGGGTCGCACCGTGTACTCCGTGCGCGCGACCGAAACCTCATTTCATGGTTTGAGACGCGGTTATATTTACACCTTGATCCGCAAGTATCCCTTGTATGTATCAAAAAGATTCTGAAAGAGCAGGAAATTTCCTACACAAAAGTCCCATCTCCCGGAACTCTACCACTAATATTTCTAATTTTAATTTAGAGGCGAAAATAGGGCTAAAAATGTTTTTTCTCTATTTTTTACATATATTTCAATGTTTTCTTAGGATTCCGTTTAAAGAAAAAAATAGAAAAAAAAATTGTTTAGCCCTATTTCCATCTCGAAATTAAAATTAGAAATATTGGTAGTAGAGTTCCGGGAGATAAGACTTTTGTGTAGGAAATTTCCTGCTCTTTCGGAATCTTTGTTGTGATTTCACATATCTGCAATAGTTTTTGAAATATTCGCAAGAAACCAAATCCCTCTTTTTTCTTTTACTACAATGTTTATAACTTTTGAAATTTTTTTGTCCCGCATTTCAATTTTTTCAAAAATTTTCTAATCGTCATTCCAAATCGAATGACACCATGATCATAATTTTCGGTGATGAAGTACTAGAATTCATCAAAAAAGGACAAGTGAACTAAACTAAACTTTTAGTGAGTCGAATAAATATCCGATCCGCTGAAACGTTACATTTGAAATTAAATCGGACAAAGCACACTGACAACTTAATTTAAGTTAAACGGTTTTATGGTACAACCGATGATGTGTACTAAAAGCTAGAAAATAATTGTG
The DNA here is from genome assembly GCA_963575645.1 of Xanthostigma xanthostigma. NCBI lineage: Eukaryota > Metazoa > Arthropoda > Insecta > Raphidioptera > Raphidiidae > Xanthostigma > Xanthostigma xanthostigma. The sequence goes on from OY754468.1 coordinate 25,739,670, forward strand.
GGTTAGCAATCTGGCGTTTTGATCAGACAGAATAAAAACGTGAGACGCATCTAGTAGAAAACTTTCTTTTGTTGTAGATCGCAAATCACACCTCACTTTCGGCTGTTTTCTTCGACCATAATGTTACTAATTGCACCCCACGAATTTATTTTAGTTTGATCACAACCTCATATTGCTGACCCACAATTATTTTCTACCTTTTAGTACGTCATTTTACAATAAATCTCCTTAACCTAAAGAGTTTTTAGCCTATTTTATTATGTCACTTTCCAAGAAATATTCTTAAATGATTATAAAATGTATAGTAAATATTTAATGTGTTAAATTATATGTATACTAATCGATATTTTTTTTTCTCTAAAACTTTACTAATATCAAGTGTAATATAATTTTATTCGATTTTTTTTCTCTTTAAACATCAAAATTACAAGATATATTTATTTTTTAATGTTTATTAGCCATTGACAATTTTTCTGTAACTTTTTTCATAAATATTTTACCTCCAATAAAAAACTCAAATTTAAGCTTTTTTACTAAGGGTACCTGTTTTAGTTTTTGTAGCTTTCTTATATTGCTCTTTTTATAAAACTTAAAATTGACACGAGTCAAGAAAAAAGTTTAAATCGCTGTTTAAAAAGATAATAAAGAGGCATATAGTTGTAAACTTACACACCCATAGGTACATAGATTTTACGTATAGATAATGTATAAGGTGATGTAGCCAGAGATCTCTTTAGAGCCGTAAAATATATAACTACGATTCTGAAATAGTACACAGTGACGCATCAATATAGTAGTATCGCTTAATGGACCAACAAAGCAATGTCACAATGTTATTTACCCGTCCCACGCAAAAAAAAAACTATGCCGTTTATATCATATTGTGACATATAAGTGCATTAATCACTGTTAAATATTTTTTTGCGTTACTATTGTTATGTATAGCGTTGACTAGTTTATCCAATAAAATTAATTATATTTTCTTAAAATGAACGGGCACCTTTTTATAATTTCTGAGCAGCTTACATACCAGTTCTAGGGATATATATTTTTCCGGAAAATTTTCAATGTCAAAAAGGCAGTTTTTTAGTAATTTTTTTATAGGACATATTTGTACTTTCAATATTTTCTTTTATTAGTTCATAAACAAAGTATAATGAGGTAGTGGTAGAGGCCAGAAGATGACACCACTGTACTGGCTGCTGCAATTCCCGCCATGTTAACAGCACTAGATTGGGATAAAAAAAATCATTCTGCTCTCTTTCAGGAATAATTATTGTTTTTTGTTGGAAGGGGAAAACTCAAAAGGGCATCACATCCAGAGTTGATGAAGATACTCCAGTTTTGTTTACTTGTAGCTTCTAGTGATAGAGAGTTTAATTTTACAGTAGGTACCTTTTTAATTTAGTATAGCTTAAAATTTTCCAAAAGATTTTCTGTATCAAAACTTTCCGGAATACCAACAACTCTGGATGAAACCATCATGCAAGGCATGCGTATAAGATATGAAATGATTAAAGTCATATTAATATTAAAACTACATTAATATCATATTTGTAAGATCGTTGTCAAATGACGTATAGCTATTTATGTTTCGCAGAAATAAGGTTATGTAATGTATTCTTGTCCCAATTGACACAGCCGTAAAATAGAAATGCCTTTCTGATTCCCTGTTTAAAGTTATAAGAGGCCGTAAAAATGTTTGTTTCCCTTATCCTCTTTTATCCTTTTATTATCATCTTCTCACAAGCGTTATTTTTTTTATTGCGAATCTGCTTTCTTGTGTTTAATTTTATTTTACACTTCTTATATTTGTTAAACACTGTCAGAAATATTTGAACGTAAAATGATGAAACATGTCAAGGATATTTGAAATATTTATAAAGATAATTTGATAGTTTGGTATATACATTCGGAAACGTTTTATGAAATTGTGAAATAATGTAATAAGTTTGATGCTTATTGCGATTATTTTTTTTTTCAAAACAGAAAGAAACTGTTATTGAAAATTCGGTTCGAGTGTATTAAATCACAGAATTTGAAGACCGTCAATATTAACACGAGCGATTTAGTGAGTGTTAACAGTCACTCGTGGGATGATATTACAAAAAATATACATTCTACATTCTAAAATAGCTGATTTTCACTTCATAAGAAGCATATATTTATATAACTAGTGTGAGACCCATCTCGCACTAGTGCATAAAGTAAAGCAAACGTATTTCGATTTGCTGAATTGTCAGTTATATAAATATATATTTCTTATGAAGTGAAAATCAGCGATTTTAGAATGTAGAATGTATCTTTTTTGTAATGATATCATCCCTCGAGTGACTGCTACAATCGTTATACAGGCATAAAAAGCAGTTTTTATTTAACAGGGGATCGTGCAAAACAAAGCTTTGTGGCGACTAGCACACCAGAATAATCACCAGAAAACAATGTCTAAAATCTAAATCAACGATTATTATTATTATTTATAAATTTCTTACACATTAAATTTTGTGTGGAATAGGTTAGAAATCAAATTCAAATGAAAGATAACTTGGAACAACATATTAACAGAGAACAAAGTTGTGTGGTGTAAAAGACTCAAATAGGTTTTTTAACGGCCGTTTAAAACTAGGTAAGCTTTGATTGTGCATTTGTAATAATAGCAGTTTATGTATCTAGGGTAGATTGAATTATATTACACTAGTTTGTGATATTATGTTAAAGCGAGGAGCTTTAATTATTACTCGAGTAAAAATGTTATTCTGTCCGAGATATACTATATTTTTTGCACGTACTTCCTATAAAATAGCTGGTTTTCATTTTATTTTTGAAATGTTTGACAGAATTTCAGATTTCAGCAAACTTTGCTTTTCATTGTAGGTTATTAAAAAAACAATAGGTAAACAGACATTAATGTATTTATATTTATATTTGTTTATTTAATGACTAAAATTCAGTTATGGCGCGACCAGTTTTGTTTACAACACTAGAGCGAAATGCGCAACTTTAAATGGCTGCATACGTACATGTAAAGTAGGTATTTTATAAAGGGTAGTGCAAAAAAAAGCAAGTACAGTCGAACCTGGATAAGCAAGAGTTCAAGAGACCGCGATTTATTTTTCGCTTATGGAGGTTTTTCACTAACCCGAGTTTCTAGCTTATAGAGGTACAGGAATGGCCTTTCTCACTTATAGAGGTCTATAAAAATACAGCAAATATGTAGTGATAAACATGTATGTATTATTCGACATAGATGCTTATAAAAAAAGAAAACAACAACAGAAAAACCAATGATACAACAACATTCTTTAATTTTTGTGGAACTATTGACACCTACGTTCGACTATCGCTTATAGAGGTGCAGGCAAGTAGTAGTCTCAGTTATAGAGATCCATGAGTGAAAATGTCTTTCTCTTATAAGGGTTTCTGTTTCTCACTTATCGAGGTTTAAGAGGATTACGAAGATAGTACGCCTGGCAATTAGTCTCATTTAGAGAGTTTTCTCGCTTACCCAGTTCTCACTCACTCAGGAATGACTATAAATCTCTCGGATATCTCTACTGCATATTATTTTGTACTCTCTCGAAGTAATTCATATGGAGGAATTTATGGTAATTCTGCAATGAATCGACGACGCAAAACTCATGTCGAGATAATTGTAGGATATTGATAACGCTTCATTAGAATAATTCAGTGATCTGAAATGGCTCGTTTGAGAACGGAAAAGACGACACAGCAGGATTCGTTCAGTATAGGTATAATATATCTACTACAGGCGGAAGCAGATGGCGCTATTGTGCTGTAGATATAAAGCTGACCGGCATTTGTTTCTGTATATAGAAGTAAATACTGTTTCTTTCTTTTATATATATCACATTCAGCTCACATGAAATAGCCTGAGGTGGGCAATTTGTTCACACACGAGTGTAATTTTCAGGACGTCTTTTAGTAGTTTGCTGGCAAAATAAAACAAGTCTCGGTGTAAATTTACCTTGTGAACTGTTTTATGCCTTCTACTTCTGCCACACTTATATGTTGAGATCTTTTTCTCAGTTTAATGTGTCAGTCATTGAGAGTTGTAAATTAAAAACAGGATTCCGTTTTGCTAAGCTTCTAAGGTTGTTAATGTATTTGAAGGAAAACTTGCATTTCTTTCTTTTGTCTTTCATTTTTTATGTAACAATTTTGTATTGTTAATAGTTTGTTTTATTTTTAAATGAAAATTGGGGATATAAATATTGGGAAGTTAATACACAAATTAATAAAATTTGTAAACGTTTCTATACCTATATTAAAATTTTGAAAATAATTATCGTAAATATTTATTTAGGGTTATCCTAACCTGCAAATTCTTTCGTGGTAATGTCTTTTGACAGAAAACTTAATATCTTACTTAATAGTAGAGATATAATAAACAGAGACAACCTTTAACGTATTTAATTAATTAATTTATCTATCAGCTACTAACCAAAACACTAAAGTTCTCGCGAATTAGTTTGAGTCTTTTTTGACCTCTCTCTATCTCCGAAGCTAATTACGTTATAGAATTCAATTTTTTTCTGAGGGGTTAAGATTTTATACAAGCGGTATTCCAAATTTCATACGCCTAGGGGGAATAATTCCGTATATACGAGTGTTCAAAAATCACGATTTTTGACATTCACTGACTGATAGATCATCATAATTCATAAGGTGCTGAGAGCATCGATCTGAATGCATCAATCGGTCGTCCGAACACTACTCGCATCTAGTCGGTGTATTATAATGAAATTTGGTATATAACAACAATATAATGAAGTACAGTATATAACTAGATAATATTATGTGTCGAGATAATATTTAGAATAATTAGTAAGAATACAACTTTGCAAAAAGTATGTATTGATATCCTGCATCAAAAAACATAAATGCGAAATAGGGACAAGTTCGACGCAAAGAATAAGTGGGTTTGCCTGATTTGCCTAAGAAAAGAAGTGAAATCTAAGAAGGTGTTGTGATTTCTTAGGTCTTCGGCTAGTATTATTTTGATTCGTTCGTCTTATTCACCTGCATGTTTCGCAGCATAGTCGACATTTTCATTGCCTTGGATGCTACAATGACAGGGAAACCCACATGAATATTACGCCTTACGTGTATGTTGAATTGTTGGCATTGATTGTACGATAGGATGGACGGCAGACCTTTTGATATTTTAAGAAGAGAGCTTTTGTAGTCTGTGAAGATTAGGAAATCAAAATTAAGGTTATTTAATATAGAATTAATAAGATATAGCAATTAGTTCACTATTTATTACTTCTGTGATTTCATTTAACAAAATAAAATAAGACACCTTGATATTATGGTGTGATAAAATTACACGGGATACAAGGCCAAAATATTAAAACAATTTTTATTCACTAGAACATTATTTATTGGTCAACGTTTTGGCAATATTTCTTGGCTTCTTCAGGACCTAAATCTTTAGTGAAAAGTCAAAAACTTAAAAACATAAAATAATTTACAACAATGATTTAAAATTATTTTGTTTTTAACTTTGTGACTTTTCACTAAAGATTTTTAAGGTCCTGAAGAACACAAAAAATATTGCCGAAATTTTGACCAATAAATAAAGTTCTAGTGAATAGAAATTGTTTTAATATTTTAGCTTTGTATCCCGTATAATTTTATCATTTCATTTATAGTAGAAGAGCTAGTGAACCATCCGAGTAACCCGTTTCCCACAAAGCTAGAAAATTTTTAAATGATATTTTATTATCCGTCATTTAAGAAAATACCGTTCTGGCAGGCATCTCGCGGTTGCGTCATCATCCCTTAAATTTTTGAAAATGTCAAAAAAAAATTTTTTTTAACCGACTCCCACAAGGCTACAATTTTTATATGTTGTAATTTACATATGTTTAAGTGTAAAAAAAAATTGACAGACTATTTTGAGGGTTGCAAGTACGTGCCAGACTATAGCAAAGTTGTCATCTGGATAGTAATTCATAACCTGCTCCCACAAGGCTAAAATTTTGAGGGCATGTTCTTTAAATTGTTTAAAAAATATATGTAAAAAGCCAGAACATTCTAGCGGTTGCGGGTGTCTGCCAGACAAGTATTTAATAGTCACGACTCTCGATGGGAGTACGAGCGCAACAGACTTATACGAGTTCCAATGTTAGAAAGAGAGAATACATCTATTGTACTGCAGACTGGAGAGGGATTCCAACGTTATTTTAACGGAAAAAGTGAGCGCGCATGAGGGGCTGAGGCGTATATGTCTGACTGTATAAAAAAATCGAGTATTTTTTTTTAAATGAACCACTAAAATATTATTCTAAATGACGGAAAAAAAGGCTGTCGAAGTTTCAGCTCTTAATATTAATTTTAAGATGTGCTTCTCGCGATTTTCTATTTCCCATTTAAATTACATATAGAAAACAAATCTTTTTAACTTTGGAGTTTTATAATATGTCAACGGATTGGCTTTTCGATAAAACTAACACCTACAAATTTTTGTCGGAAATTGAATGCTCTATATTCTATAAAAAAGGGTCTCTTATTATTTTATGATAAATCTACTCATTCAAAAGTTATTCGCGGTTAAAATTGAATTCTATGAATTTTCTACTTTTAAAATTATCGTAAAATTTAGTAGAACTTTTTTTGAAAAAATTGCTATTAAATAAATAATTAAAATTTTTAAGTGAATTGGTATATTCAAAGCAATGACACGTCAATCCGGTGTCGGAGAGGCAACCGGATGGCGAGTGGTAATCTGGGCCTATGAGTGGTGCAGAACCCCCTGGTAGCGGCCAAAGGGACCCCAAATGGACGGGGGCGGCGATATGGGGGTGGGGCAAAATCGAAAAATGTTTGAAAAGGCAACCGGATAAAAATGCGGTTGCATTGAAGGAAATACCCTAATTATATAATATATTTTTTTTGCCATCCGAAACACGCGGGCCGTTTTTGCACTAGCGAATAAAAAAAAACTGAAAAGGCAACCGCTTCAAAATTAGTGAGCATACTTATTGAAACCACCAAACGTTGGAAAAAAATTGCCATCCGATCCTGATGGGCAGTTTCGGAGAAACAACCCCTCAAAGTCGCCGAAAAGCCCTTTTTTTCGATTTTTTCAACAATAAGTAAAAAAAACACTAAAAATTGTTCAAATCGGATGGCATTCGAAATTTATACTGTTCTAAGTACAAATAATAGTGTGTATCAATGCCATCCGATTTCGATTAAATTTACCCCTATTTAGCCACCCCCAAAACTCATGAAAATAACAATTTTATGCAGCGTATGGCATTATTTTTATTGTTATTGAGTTTTGGGGGTTGGCTAAATAGGGGTAAATTTAATCGAAATCGGATGGCATTGATACACACTATTATTTGTACTTAGGACAGTATAAATTTCGAATGCCATCCGATTTGAACAATTTTTAGTGTGTGTTTTTTACTTATTGTTGAAAAAATCGATAAAAAGGGTTTTTCAATAAGTATGCTCACTAATTTTGAAGCGGTTGCCTTTTCAGTTTTTTTTTTATTTTTTTTTATTCGCTAGTGCAAAAACGGCCCGCGTGTTTCGGATGGCAAAAAAAATATATTATATAATTAGGGTATTTCCTTCAATGCAACCGCATTTTTATCCGGTTGCCTTTTCAAACATTTTTCGATTTTGCCCCACCCCCATATCGCCGCCCCCGTCCATTTGGGGTCACTTTGGCCGCTACCAGAGGGTTCTGTACCACTCATAGGCCCAGATTACCACTCGCCATCCGGTTGCCTCTCCGACACCGGATTGACGTGCCATTGCTTTGAATAGTATATGATTTTCTTTGTGAATGGTTTTCAATGGAAAAAATTAATATTTCCATGTCCAAATAATAGCAATTTTTGCAAAAAAAACTACAAAATTTTACGATAATTTTAAAAATAGAAAATTCATGAAATTAAAATTTAACCGCGAATAACTTTTGAAAGAGTAGATTTGTCATAAAATAATTTGAGACCCGTTTTTATAGGGCATTGAATTTCCGACAATTTGTATTAGTTTTATCCGTTGACATATTATAAAACACTAAAGTTAAAAAGATTTTTTTTTCTGTTATTTAATGGGAAATAGAAAATCGCGATGAGAGGCACCTCTTAATATTAATATTAATAGCTGAAATTTCGAGAGCCTTTTGTCCGTCATTTAGAATAATATTTCGGTGGTTCATTAAAAAAAAAAATAGTTGATTTTTTTTATACAGTCTATTACATATACGCCTCAGCCCCTCATGCGCGCTCACTTTTTCCGTTAAAATAACGTTGGAATCCCTCTCCAGTCTGCAGTACAATAGATGTATTCTCTCTTTCTAACATTGGAACTCGTATAAGTCTGTTGCGCTCGCACTCCCATCGAGAGTCGTGACTATTAAATACTTGTCTGGCAGACACCCGCAACCGCTAGAATGTTCTGGCTTTTTACATATATTTTTTAAACAATTTAAAGAACATGCCCTCAAAATTTTAGCCTTGTGGGAGCAGGTTATGAATTACTATCCAGATGACAACTTTGCTATAGTCTGGCACGTACTTGCAACCCTCAAAATAGTCTGTCAATTTTTTTTTACACTTAAACATATGTAAATTACAACATATTAAAATTGTAGCCTTGTGGGAGTCGGTTAAAAAAAATTTTTTTTTGACATTTTCAAAAATTTAAGGGATGATGACGCAACCGCGAGATGCCTGCCAGAACGGTATTTTCTTAAATGACGGATAATAAAACATCATTTAAAAATTTTCTAGCTTTGTGGGAAACGGGTTACTCAGATGGTTCACTAGCTCTTAGACTATTAGTTTATATGTTTACGCTCATGTAGGCACAGTTAGTAGATATAGTTGTTTTGAAGTCAACATTGAATGAAGTTGCAATAGTCTTTATTTATCTATTCTAGGAAGAATTTCCTATAGTATATTGGATTTGTATCGGATTTTAACTTTCGGCCAAGTTCTTTTAACTCATTCGGTATATACACATTTAGACTGTCAACAGGAATTTAATTTTAAATTTAACGTTATTATCAAATGATTAGCATCACTGATTTGGAACTGGCTAAACGGCATAGAATCGATATAACCGGACTGTTCGTCTACAAAACGTACAAAAAGGGACTGTTTTATATGTAGTAACTACGTTCTATGTTCACTGATATCGAATTTCGCTATTTGCTGAGCTGCACATGTACTGCTATATTAAATAAAGCCGCATTAATACTTCACATAACTTAACGTTTAACGTAACGCTTCAAAAAATAAAATTTTCGCCTAATTTTTTTTGATAAATGGTCTGAAAATTAGTCGAAAATTTTATTTATTGAAGAATATAATCAGACGTGAAACAACTGTAATACTTATCGTGACACTTAACGTAACATTTATCTTAACTAAATAAAAACCCATAGATATCAAATTAACCGTCAAAAGATCATTTTTTGCACACTGTGAATACATTACCATTGTTGAGTCGTTTATGAAACTTCTTTTGATCGGACTTTTCACAGATAGTTATGAATTAATATTAGACTGATTGCGTTGTTCTGGAAAGTTAAAATAGAAATTTATTTTACAAACCCAGTTTTTAAACTGAGTTTGAAATTTACTGGAGTTTTCGTTTATTTTTCGTCTCTTTTTTAAAGTTTAAACTGTGAAAAACGGAACCCTTATAGTGTGAAACGGTTCACGAATTGGGTATTTAGCTTAAATACTGCGATCCATAGATTTACGATAAAAAAATGTTGCATTTGCGACCAATAAAATGATAATAAAAATAAATAAATATAAAGAGGTTGGTAAAGATTACATGAAAACTGTAGCGAAGGTATTCAATAGATTTTTACATTTTGTACAAAATAAGTTATAGTCTAAACGCTGTAAATTAAACACCGCTACGTCATCAGTCTAACAGCAGAAAAACGACACCCTGACAACAACAGGCGATTTCCCAATGACTGACCTACAATGAATATTTAAATAAATAATATTACTATAGCACAATCCGCCACTGAGTAACCAAGAACAACTGCCGTAGCCGAGCGATAACGTATCGGTATTTAACTTACAGCGTTTGAACTTTACTAGGACTGTCGTTCATAAATGATTCGTGCAACATGAACGATTCACTCTGGTTTGCCGTGAACACACGACTCCTTTACGGAAGCCGGGTTGGCTCATTGGTGACTAGTGGAGTAGTGGCACCGCACTCGGCCACTTCCAACATGTTAACGCGTGCACGCGTTAACATGTGTCCGTGTGCGGGATAAATGCAGATTTCTACCTTATCCGTGTGCGGGATAAATGCAGATTTCTACCTTATCCTATATCCTATATAAAACACTTCATATTCATCGACACCCTCCATTAAAACAAAATCATCATTATTTATTGCTACCCCACACTTTCCATCTTCATCAGAAAATATAAGTCCACAAGCTCCGCGGAAATACGTTTTTACTAGCTCGACTTTCAGTTTATTGTTCATCACAGGTAATTTTACGGTAACATTTTCATTTTTAATTTTAACGAAACTCATTTCTAATGTTTACTTTGAAATTCTTTATTACTTTATTTCACTATAAACAAAACTTCAGCTACGCCTACCCTCAATGCAAAAAGTAACGCTGCTCACAGAATTTGACAGTAAAAAGACAGAGATAGCTCGATTACCGTTCCAGGATAAGGTAGAAATCTGCATTTATCCCGCACACGGACACATGTTAACGCGCGCACGCGTTAACATGTTGGAAGTGGCCGAGTGCGGTGCCACTACTCCACTAGTCACCCATGAGCCAACCCGGCTTCCGTACTCCTTTCATTGTAAAATTTATTTTCACGATGTTAAAATTTTTCTTATAACTTATTTTATGCGTCATTTTTTTCATGGCGTAAGGAAATCTTTGGCGAATTAACGTGGGTCATGTTTGGCCAGTTTTTTAAAATTATTTTTTGATAACCTATTGCCATTCTCCGTTTATGTCTTAGTTTTGCTTCAACCTTAAGCGAATCTTCTATACTATTATAGGCCGTGAATGTCACTTGTACACTTGCTAGATCGTCAAAGCTGCATCATTCGTGGCAAGAATGATTCTAGTACTCTTTGACTATAAACTGAGAATATTTTTAAAATTTTATTTCACACCGACTTTTAGTCGGAGCCAGAGACATTTAATATAAGGAGACACAACATCCCATTCATAAAACACGATTTGTTTATAATCATACATAGTTTCACAGTTTTAAATAAGTTGGAAAGAGATGGCTTTAAAAAGGCAATGTTGTAACGGAAGCTTCTTTAGCATTATCTTAACCAGGGGCGTATGGTTTTTTCGGGATTATTAAAAACAAGAATTTTTAACGTAAATTAAAAATATATTTTGTGTTAATGGAATATTCATATAACATACCTAACAATTGTAAAGCCAGGTTTTACAATATTTATTTAATAAAAGGAGCAAAATTTACTTGAATATCAGTTAGAAGTAATTAATACTGGAGAGGTTCTAGACGCAATAGAAACTGATTTTACGTTTTATTAAAATAATTTACTCTAGAAGATAAAATTTGGTATGTAATTTGAATCATAAAGATTTTAACGTGATTTGTTTTATCGCATATAATCTGGTGGTCAAAGCATTTTAATTGCCAAACGTCACTGTGTAGTAAAGTGGCATTTTACTAAACGATTTTAAATGCAATAATGTGCCTTTACTAACAAATGAGAATAATAAACTGGCCACGTGCGAGTAGAACTTGCGAGGAGAGGATATGTACCATTCCGTTTTTTGTGAAAACTTTAATACTTAAGATTTTCGTTTTAGTTTTCCTGTAAACTATAAGAGGGGGCCCTATATTCGCTATTTTTTCCAAATTTTAGACTCAGTAGTTTTGGAGTGAAGGATTTCGGTATACATATTAAATATTTATTCTTTCTTTTGTACCTGACCGCTAAGGTAGGGCAATTTCCGTATCTATATATTTTTTAGTTATTTTGAGTAGGTAATAAAAGACAACATCGGATTTTTCTTATATTATTTATTACATATTATCACAAGAAATTTTTAGACAATAATCAGTCTTAAATATAATAATTATTAATGGCATAATTAAAGATTACTGCAAATAAGTTGAGTTTATTTGTTTTACCTGTAAGATAAACGATCAGTAAAAACTAGCATCTGGTCTTATATGCCTTCGTCCAGTTAGTTGAGTAGTCATAATATCGCTCCGATCAAAATAATCTGAACAAATTTGAGCAAACTTTTTGACATGCTGGTTTCGTAAATCCAAAATATCATCCATCTTTGTCTGCGCTCATGATTTACAGGAAAGCTACAACAATATAAATAAACATTAAAGTATACTAAAATGTGCTGTAAAAGGTAAACGAAATGTTTACCTTCGAAAAATCTAGGTTTAGTAAATAAGTCCAACAAAATTATCTATTCAGCTTAAAGATGGGAAATCTAGCTTAGAATTTAACAATCATTTTTTTAATCCTCCATCAAGATATTTTTTAAAGAAGTGCACATGTAAAATTGTTTTTGCAATAATTTAATAAAAATAATTTTTAACTACGTCTACACCACTGCTTAACTTAAAGAAAACATATCTTACTTACCGCCGAAATATCAATCCGGGATTAGAATAATCCATTTTTTTGCAAACTACGCACTGCCGAATCATTGTAAATTGTCAATACTAATAAAAAAAAATGAAAAATACTTGATTTTCGCAAAATGTCACACAAAGCACATAGCAACACTGCAACTTCCGTAATGACAATAAAAGGAATGCATTGAATGAAAAGTGAATCATGCGTTCATGCAGTGTTGTCACATGTATTTTCCAACAGATGCATTTAATATAAGTTATTATACCCTTCGTCTTCAGCTCGCCGAAGTTTGTCAACGTTGAATTCTGATAGAAACGGTGTATGATCAGGTTAAAATGTAAACAGTTGGATCTGCTTATATTAAATATCTCTGGTCGGAGCATCGCTCGCGTTTATGTCGATGAGGTCCGAAAAATCGTTCATTTTAATATCGATTTTGACGGGAACCTTATTTCTATCTGTGTGCTATCTGACCAAGTGTTTCCCATTTATTTGTGCCTACTACAGCGCAAATACAAGTAAATTTTGATTAAATTTTGAAATTGCTTTTTTTACAATTTTTATATACCTGATTTAAATTTAAAACTAGTTTGTAGGTCTTTTAATTTTATTTATAACTCATTTTTTTTGTTTTTAACCCTCTTCAAAAAGAGGGTATCTATTTGACATGTATATATTTTTATTTTTTAAAAATAATTTTTATGTGTGTTCACTGCTCTGCCATAAATTGCTCAAGGGGTTTGTCGACTTGAAAATTTTCGACGTCATTTTGTTCTAAATATTTCCGGAATAATCCCATATAATTTATATTAAAATTGGTTTTGTCGTTTTTAACTGAGTATAAAAAAGGAATTTTATTATATAGGCTACCTCGTATCTCCATCATTTCTGAACTGATTTTGATCATTCTTTTTCTGTGTAATAGGACATACTCTCAGGGCGGTCTCTCATAAATTTTACTTAAATCGGTTCAGTACTTTTTTCTAGTTTAGTAATGCAGTATTAAAGAAGTTAATCTACATATTTCAAAGCAACTGAAAAGTAAAAAAAAAACAAAGATCTTAAGAAAAATGAACCCGTTCCAAAAAGCCACTAAAAAGCGTAAAATATTAGAGTGGAATAGAATAGAATAAATTTATTATCCGAAACAGCTATACGTAGAATTCGTCAATTAATTACATTAAAAGTTTTGAGGTCGAAGCCAATTTAATAAAAGAACATAGGTACATATAGAAAGTTATAGTAGTTAAATTGGCGCCGACCACAAAAGTTATACGCTTCTTAGTAACTTTCCCTGAAGGAGGTTCAATTAAAAATTCTAACCCACAAGTGGGGAATGGTACTAGTTTAGGTCAATAATCACTTTTAAAAAATTTTACAATATCTTTCCGTTTTAAGGTGTCCCGAATCCAAAAAACATATTTTTGAAAAAAACTCTGTTAGTCTGTTTGTCTGTGAACACGATACTGGTCAAACGGATGAGCGGATTGAAACGAAATTTTGGGAGGATGTTTGGTATGCAAATATGAAGAGCCCTATTGTTTTTGGGGAAAATCGTCGCATGCGTAGAAGAGATATATGCTACAACGGTGTTTTTTATATAATAATGGTATACTTCTCATAACGGCTTGTTATTCTATTTATTTCAAGAAAGTTTCGTTTGAAATTTTTTTTTCTAAACTTTATAGTTTCGGATATATTTTGAAAATTAAAAAAAAAATCAGTCGCTCTTTTGTTTTATGGATCTGCCAGAAATAAACTAGCTAGGCATGCTTTGATTAATTTTTACATGACGTTGAACATATTATGTAGGTAACCATGGCAACGAATAGCAAATATCATATTGAATACTAAGCCATTACTCGCGTCACTCACGCGATATCAGAAATTTTATTTTCTTTATTATAATCAAATGTCAACATTTTTGACGTTGGAATGGTCTCGTCGCCCAATTGGCTGGAATTTTGCATCGAAGTGATTTTTTTTGCACGTCTTCCTTTAAAATACCTGCTTTTCGTGCTTGTATATAGCGGTTGTAAGATGACCATTATTGCAAGTTATTCGAATTTATCACTTTAATAGTAATATCTCTGTCATTTGCTATTTAAATCCACATGAGTAAAAGAGGCAGCAAGGCAGACGTTGCCGTCGTAAATAGTTCACATATAATTTCAATATGGCCGGAATTAACTGTCAAAAATTATTACAAATATCCTCATTATGATGTGAAAATCACCTATTTTATAGGAGACTAGCTGTAACCCGCGACTTCGTCTGTGTGGAATTTATATTTATTCAGTTCGCAGAATTTACGAAAAAACTTCCCTATTTTTTTTATTCTTATTATGGCCTAAATTACTCCTTATAACATCAGCTATCTGCCAGTGAATGTCCCGTCAAAATCGCTCTAGTCGTTTTGGAGTTTAGCCGGAACAAACAGACAGACAAAAACTTTAGAAATGCATTACAATCCTAATACACGAACTACTCTCAAAGCTGCACTATCCACAAATTCTTACTCTAAGGTACTGTTCATTTTATCTACATACACATAAGAGCTTAGCAAATACATAAAGTTTTCAAAGAGATTACTGCATTTGTGTGCGATGAATTTTGCCGATTTCAGATTTTATGTGCAATGCTACGTCCAATTTATAGTATTCTTTGTCTCATTACGTAGATAATACATTCATATATCCATATCTTTTATATATATTTTTTTCTGCACAGTTTTATTATTTCTGTAGAACAGTATTCGGCATCTGTTAATGCAATAAAATTGTTAATAAATTTTTCCAATGGGATATTTAAACACAGTTGTGCACGTATTAAATTTTAAAACATGCAAAGAGAGATTAACTTTTTTTATTTATTTTACATTCACTAATTGTGTCATTTTTTTATTAACAGGCTAACTAGAATTTAATCGTAGATCTGTAAATTTTCTGCTTCTTTAGAACTCGTCATTCAAGAAGCTGTGACCCTTTACTTTAAGTTTAGGTACAAACGAGCCTTTTTCCTGAAGTACGAAAAATTTCTCACCAACAGCACTAGTTATACGATAGAGCAAACACTTCCTAATCTCCGTTAAAACAGATGCAAAAAAGTTTTTTTTTTGACAGAAGGTACGTACTTGGTGCAAAATTGAAATTTAATAATGTCGAAAATGTAGGAACGTCAAACGCTTGCTATCGTAAGTTTTAAAATAATGACGCAGGAGATATCGTATTTTTGCACGTGCCCCCTATACAATAGCTGATTTTAACATAGTTTTGACTTTTTTACAGTTCAATTTTGAGCAAGATCACTTTCAATTGTAGGCTACGTTCAATAGGGTATTTTGCACCATGTATGAAAAAATCTAATAATATACATATTCTTGATAGATTTGGTAAAAAGCAAACGAGAAATGTAGATTTTTGTTCATATTAATGCGATATAAATTTTATAAGTCAATTTTAAGGGTTGTATTTTTTAATCTGTTCTTTAAAAGTCTAAAACGCTGTTCGCCATGTTGGATTCCGGCGTGACGTCACTTCGGCAATAAACTACCTACGTTTATGTTATGCTGTGTGTTATTTTGAAGTTATTTCAAGTTAATATCACGTTTAGAGACTTTTATTTCGTATTTTATTGATTTTGCGTTATGGCAGACGGTTTCTTAAAACCAGAAAATACTAATCTACCAACGATAAATACGGTTAATAAATAAATAAAGTTTTACTAACTTGTATATTTACTTACACTGGTAATGTAATAATCATATCATTCTTAAATATTAATTGTACAGTGTTACTATGGTTACTGCGCACTATCGCTATTATTTAGAATCATAGTGACGTCACGAGTCATATTCGCGCGAAAATTCATAATGATTTAAAAGTCATTTTTATGGCACTATTCGGTTATAAAATATTATAAAAATTCTAGTGCATCTTTATCACTTTAGGATTCATTTAAAACACTTTTCAAAAAACGGTGTAATAGCCAGTATTCTTTTGTGGCTAGAGACTATAATTTGTACGTTTATTTTATTTTACGTAACTTTACAACGCTAGGGTTAAATGTGTCGTCACGACTCCTATACAGACATGAATATCAGCTATTATTATAGGGGTTGTGCAAGAAAAAGTGTTTTGGAAACCATCGTTGCTGTAATATTCAAAATAATTTGGATACTTTGTTATGTAACTTAGATAGTAGGTATATTCAATGTAAATAAATTGCTTAGCTATTTAAATGTCACATTTTCTGTAAACTAGTTTTATCGTTCCATTCATACTTTAAAGTTTAAACTTGCAGTGTAATAAAGTGCTTAGCGATTTAAATATTTACGTTCATGATGCTGTAAACTTGTATCGATGTAAGCGTTGTTAGATTCGTATTTTAAGTTCAAGTTGGAGTACATTCAGTGCAGTAGAGCGCTAAGCGACATAAATAACAAGTTTATTTTACGTCTGCAATGTTGCAACCGACTTCTGTGCTTTAACGATAGCGCGTCGCTCGACCCGTATCTTACACTTAAGTTGGAGTGCATTCAGTGTAACTTAGCGCTCTACGGTGCAAGCAGCAGTTGCAACTTGCAATCAATTCTCGTCCGCCCTTCTAACTCCTATCTGTACAATCAAATACAGTTCTTATGTACACAGAATTATCTATCGATACATATAAAACGTACATTGAATACTGTTACAAGTTATTTGACATCAACAAGCAGAATGTCTATGCAAACTTTAAAATACTCTTTTAAACAAAGAGGTTAAAACCATTTCCAACTTTGCCCGAATTCATTGATGGCAAATGTCTATTTTCGTGGCCTATACTTATATTTTTATAATAAGGCTGACCGGATACTGACTGCTGCAAGCAATCGACATGTATTGCTTCAAGCATCGACTGCATGACGGACTACAAATCTACATAAAAAGTATTCCACACGAGCACCCAAGCAATCATACAGTCGTCGAGCACGTATACATTTAGTTGTTTTTTCCAATCCTATTGGCTAATGTTTTAGCATTGGACCTAAAAAAAAACTCCAGAAACAACTTCCCGTATCAAACCTGTAAACGGCGCAAACCGAGTTTGTTTCCCATTTAATTAACATGGGAAAAACGACGGTTTTACTCAAACATGGTTAGCTGGTAGAAAAAAATTTATTTTAATTTTTAATGTCAGCATTTTGTAGAGAATTAAATTTCCCATGAAAATAGTTCTTAATACTAAATCTGTGAATTCATTATTTTCAAAGATATGCTCGTTTAAACATTCGCATAAAAAACCAAATTTTATTTATTTGATTAATGTTTAAACGAGCATACTTATCTTTGAAAATAATAAATTCGCGGATTTAGTACTAAGAACCCTTTTTGTAGGAAATTGAATAGTGCCGCTATCAAAAATTAAAAAAAAATGTCTGCCAGCTATCCACGTTTGGGTAAAAATGTCATTTTTCCCATTAAATGGGAAACAAACTCGGTTTGCGCTGTTCACTGGTTTGATGAAATTTCTTTTAGGTCCGTTGCTTAAACATTAGCCAATGGGACCGGAAACGTTTTTAAAAAAATGCCCTGGTATATTATATACTGCTCGAGTTGTTTACTCGTGTGAAATGCCACACAGGACCACTTGTCTTTCCAGTGTCTTGATTTAATTGATTCGTGGAAAAAAAATTCGATGTTTTGTTTTTCGATAAAATGAACATTTCAATTGCACACTCCATCGAACGACTAGACATTCTTAAATAATTGGAAGACTTTTTTATCGATTCTAAGTTCAGTGAACAAGTGATGGTGTTGTTTTCTTAATTCTAAAATCGGATTTCTACTTCTGCTCTTGACCAACAGTAGCAACAACAAAGTTTTTATACGCTTTATATTAGTTTGGGTTGTAACTAAGTATGTATGTCCGTAACGGAATCTTTGAGCATAATTTTCACCAATTTCCCGAAGTCTGATTAATTTGAAACTTTGCATACGTATCAAGGACCGATGACAATGCAATAATTTGATAACAGTTTCCCATTATCCTTATTAGGACCCCCAGGATTAATAAATTCTTTTATAGATCCTCAAACTAAAAAGTGAAAAATAAAATATAGTTTAAAAAAAACTAAAAAACACGCTTTATATCGGACTAAAAAGTAAAAAATAATTGTTTTAAAATAAGCTTAAAAAGCGTGGGGCGCTTTGTTCCACATTTTCGTACATCGAGCGCCCAACGCTTTTTAAGCTTATTTTAAAACAATTATTTTTTACTTTTTAGTCCGATATAAAGCGTGTTTTTTAGTTTTTTTTAAACTATATTTTATTTCCTTAAAATCCGTATTGCAACAGGATTGAGCTAGTAGCTAGAGCGGATGACTGTGCAGACTGTTCGAGCGGTTGACAGTGACTGCTTGAGCGGTTCGTGTATGTTGTTCGACGATTAACAGCTCAAGCATGTACGGTCGACGTAAAGCTTTTCTGAAAATTTATAATTATAATGCACATATTAACGAAATGAAAGTATGGTGATAATGATAATTATAGACAATCGACAACTAAGGTGATTGAAAATGTGCGCTATTTTGTGTATTTTTAGGGTTCCGAACCCGAAGGGTGCTCAAACGGGACCCTATTACTAAGCCTCCGCTGTCCGTCTGTCTGTCTGTCTGTCTGTCTGTCTGTCCGTCTGTCTGTCAGCGGGCTGTATCTCAAGAACCGTAATAGGTAGAGAGTTGAAATTTTCACAGAGTGTGTATTTCTATTGCCGCTAGAACAACAAATAATTAAAAACCCCCCAAAACTCCCAAAAGAGGAGCAAACTAAGTTTTTTGCTTATAATTCGCTCAATTTAAATCAGATCGTTTCAAGACCTGTCTTAAACGAAAGAGGAGAAAATTTTACATAGATTTTGTATAACAGAATTCGTCGAAACACTTTTTTTGTACAGCTTTATATAGAAATATAATGTATAAATTCAATTTTGTCTAATCCATAGCATACACGGAGATCGTCTGTCTTCGTTTGTTGCATAGTGTACTATGGGAATTTAAATATTGCGTATGTTTTGTCTTAAAAAAAAAGATTGCATTTGTTCAAAAACGAATGTCATTTCAAATATTAGTCAGTCTTTTGACATTTGTATTTTGTGAAAGGCAACGCCTTCTGAGTTAACGATTTAAATAACTAATTTTAATTATTAGAACATATTGCTTTGACAGATGCAAACGTCATTTTTTACATTTTTTACCATTCCAACACCATGGATGAGCGGAATAAAACCAAATTTTGGGAGGATGTTTGATATGCAAATATGAAGAGGCCTATTGTTTTTCAGAGACGTCGGCGCAAGCGCAAAAGAAATATATATTATAATGTTGTTTTTCTAAGATAATAGTATACTTTTCATAAAGGCGTATTATTTTGTTTTACAGGAGTTTTGTAAAATAAATTTTTGAAAAAAATCGGCGCATGCGTAGAAGAAATATATACTATAAAGCTGTTTTTTATATAATAACGGTATACTTTTCATTACGGTTTATTATTCTATCTATGTTTACAAAAGTTTTGTAATTTTTTTGGGAAAAATTGGCGCATGCGCAAAAGAAATATATGCAATAACGTTGTTTTATATAATAATAGTATATATTTCATAATGGTTTATTATTCTATTTTAAAAGAAAGTTTTGTAAAAAGTTTTAGGGGGAAAGGCGGCGCATGCGCAGAAGAGATATGTGCTATAACATTGTTTTTATATAATAATGGTATACGTTTCATAATGGTTTAATATTCTAAAGTTTTGTATTTTTTTTTTTTTTTGGGGAAATCGGCGCATGCGCAACAGAGATATTTGCCATAACGTTGTTATTTGATATAATGGTATATTTATCAAAACCTTATATTATTTTATTCTACAAGAAATTTTTGTAAAAAAAGTGTTTATAATATAAAAACGCCGGGGTGAATTATGTAAAATTTCACGCCTTGAAATTCTTGAACTACTTGCATACTCCCACTGGTTACATATTGTTATAGCGCCTCTCTTGTTTCTTTTACAAAAGTATTTAAAAAGTACATAGTGTACGGAACCCTTCGTGTGCGAGTCCGACTCGCACTTGACCGGTTTTATTTATATAACGTATAAAAAATCTCATATTATAAGTTATTTTGAAAAATTACATGAAAATCATGTATGGTACTCTATACCAGTGCATTTTCTCTTTTATTTAGAAAAAAAGACTATTTTGGCTAACTTTATAGTAAGTAATCGGCAATAAAAACCGGACGGTTTCATTATAGATTCTAAATGCTTTGTAATTTCTTTAGATGTATTCGCAATGGATTTTTAGGACTTTAATTTGAATTTGTAAGAAATAATTTTATTTATTGAAGAGTTCTCATCAGTCATAAATCAAAGATTGTAAGAAATAAATTTAAATATGGTAACTGGTGGTTCGTAAAAAGGATAAACTGTTAATTTTTCAGTGTAAAAATAGCTATTCAGAAATTGTAGATCATGCAAAAAACTATTACTATAAGAAGAATGTATGCTTTGTTTTGTTCTCTAATACTAAATATTTCTTTTAATTGTTTTTTCTTTTTGTTTACAGGTAAGAAATCGTGTACGTGAAAATTGTTTCTGGTAAATTGTAAGTAATTAATTTACATTTTGTGTATTTGTATAATGTGCTACTTGCTTTCTTCATCCAACGATAAAAAAATCGAAAATAGGAAATGGGCTGATAAGGGCCATTTTCCGCACATTCCACACTTGAAAGAAAAGTTTAATTTACCCCATAAATAATAAACTAAGTTATAGAAATTATTGTCAAAAAAGCGAGTGTTCAGCCCCTTTTGTACATTTAAATCTTTGAATTATTTTTTTACGAAGCGTTCCATGAGCCAAAATAAAATGGTACTCATAAGATAAGATAAGATAAGATAGCATTTATTGTCAGTAGAGATACAAATGATCTATGTGACACGTCAAAAAATTTTGGAAAACAAAAATTATTTAAAATAATCTATGAATTCATTTACATTATAAAATGCATTTTCCAGTAAAAAATTCTTTATCTTTTTCTTGAAAACCTTTATTTCATTAATTTTAAAACTCACAGGTAGTTTATTATAAAGAGCTGCTGAGAAATTCAGTGGGCAAAACTTGAAAATATCAATACTTGCCATAGGTAATTTTATGTAATTTTTAAGACGAGTATCATGATCATGACCATCCTCTGCTAAAGAATAATTGGATTTGTTATGGTGTGCATAAATTAACGCATGGAAAATAAAGATGCAAGGTATTGTCATAATTTTTTCTCTGACAAAAAATTGTTTACAAGAGTCATATTTTTTTATTTTGAACATTGCACGTATAATGGCCTTCTGTTTAATAGAAGAAGCGTTATATCCCCAATACCATACCTTAACATAGGATAGACATGACCATAATAAATCGACTTTAAAATATCTTTATTGGAAAATGAATGTTGAGCTTTTCTCATGACATACACATATCGAGACAGTTTTTTGCATATACAGTAAAACCTCGTTAACACGAACTCGTAAAAATCAGGCAAAAAGTTCGTGTTATGTGGGAGTTCGTGTAAACCGAGTATGGCATAAAATACAGTCATTTTTTAAGTGTCAAATCATGATTTATTTTAAGTAAACATTGAATAATTATTTATTATAAATTATCTAATAACATTAATTGTTCTTAAATATTATCTGAGTTTGAAAGTTTGTTTTTATTTGTTTTACATTTCAATAAATAAGAGGGGAAAAATTTAAAGGTATGTTTCTATTTATAGGATTTCGAGTGAATTATTAATCTCTTAGTCCTTTGTCTATTTTTAGAATGTGAGTTAATTACTTTTGTAATCCCTTAAGCGAATCTTTTCTTTTAGTTGTATTGTATATTCATTGACCAAAATGATCAAAATATATGATTTGAGAATTTTTGTAGTTCGTATTATCCGATAATTAACCGTGAAGGGACGAAAAAGTTGTTCGAAGTTCGTATTAACGAGGGTTCGTGTTAACCGAACATAATTACATTAAAGCTTATGTGACCATTGTCGAGAGCAAATTTTTGTTCGCGTTAAACCGAAATTCGTGTTAACCGTGTTCGTGTTAACGAGGGTTTACTGTATTTGTATTATGACAATCCCATTTTAAAGCGTACTGGATAGTAATTCCTAGAAATTTAGTAGCATCGATATTTTTTATTAGGTGACCGTTTGTAGAGATTCCGACGGCAGAGTCATTTCTGGATTGTGTAGTTTTGAAACGCATGAATTTGGTTTTTCCTTCATTTAAAATTAATTTGTTATTTTCGCACCACATTTTTATGTCTGCTAAAGCGAAAGATGCATTTTGTTGAAGTTTTTCCACAGTGGGGGCTGTAAGTAAGATAGTAGTATCGTCAGCATAGATTATTACTTCAGTAGCTGATTTAATGCAATTTGGAATATCATTTATGTAAAGCAGAAATAAAACTGGTCCCAATACCGATCCTTGGGGCACACCCGTGTATACTGCTTTAGGATCAGAATAATGAACACATACATATACTCTCTGTGACCTATCACTTAAATATGACGCAATCCATGAATGACTCTCTCCTCTGAAACCATACTTTTCTAATTTGTCTAATAGTATTTCATGATCCACAAGATCAAACGCTTTAGAAAAGTCGCAAAATATTGCTGCGCAGTGAAGTTTTTTATTTAACTGCTCTGAAATTCTATTTATAAATCGATATATCGCTGTTTCGGTTGATCTAGATTTACAAAAACCATGTTGACATTCGGTGATAATTTTATTACTGTCAAGAAAAGACATAGCACGTTTAAGGTAGGCATGTTCCAGAATTTTTGAAAAAACTGACGGTATCGAAACAGGTCTATAGACTGTTGGCCATACTGGTTTTATCTCCACCTTTATGAATTGGTATTACCTTTGACTCCTTTAGGACACTGGGAAAAACACCATTTTTAAACGACAAATTAATTATATATATAAACGGTGACAGAATGAAACGGTATGCTCTTTTTAAGATTATGCTGTTAATTTCATCTGTTCCACTAGAACCCGAATTTTTCATGTCAGAAATAATTAATTCCATTTCCTTTTCGTGTACTGGGGACAAGAAGACACTGTTTGAAAAATTATTGTTTATGACATTTTTGTAATTGTTATTTCTATTGATAGTAGAACATATATTCTCAATTGAATTGCAAAAATAATTATTGAATTCATTACTGACCATAGGTAACTGAATCACATGTTTCAAAATCGTCTACCTTTATTGTTAGCTTATTAGAATGTGTAGTTTTAAAGCTAAATTCGGAATTAATTGCCTTCCATAATGCCTTACCTTTATTTTTACTAGAATTAACATAATTTTCAAATGTACTTTGCTTCGAATTTCGCAACAACTCTTCGTAGAATTTTTTATATAACGTATATTGGTTTCTAAACTTATTGTCACTTTTTGACAAATGAAATAAATCCATCAATTTTTCTTTATGATATGTAATTACCGAAGATATCCATTTTGGACCTTTTTTCCTATTTGTAATTTTTTTACTGGGAAATGCAGAATTAAAATAAAATTGAAAAGTATTCAAAAAATTGCTTAAACTTACATTAACATCATCGGACATAAAAACATTAGACCAAGATTCATGTTGTAATAAATGGCAAAAATAGCTGATATTAGATTCAGAGAAAGATCTTTTATATACAGGAGAAGTAGTATCATTAATCATTAAATCCTCAAAAATTATTTGAGTGCCGTAGTGGTCAGATATATTACACTTTAATACACAGGCTTCATATTGTTGACAATTTGTAATTATGTTATCTATACATTTGCTCGAATTTTCAGTAACCCTGGTAGGATCTGATATTGTGTAGTGACAGTTATATGAGTACATAAGTTCAATGAAGTTTTGTAAGTTTAAACTATTTGTTGAAAAGTCCAAATTAAAATCCCCATTTAAAAATATAGTCATGTTTGGTTTTAACCACTTTGATAAGACATTGTCTAATTTTTGCAAAAAAAGATTAAAATCAGATGTAGGGCTACGATATACACATAATAAAACAGTATTAATATTGTTATTTTTAAAAGAAAGACCACACATTTCAAACACCATTTCTTCACATTCATTTGATAAATCAATCACATTTGTGTCAATACTGGAGTCGGCAAGAATTAGAACACCTCCATGGATATGCGAACTTCGACTATAAGACGCGCCGATATAAAAATTATTAAACTTAACAGTGCTATATTCATCACTTTTTAGCCAATGCTCAGTAAGGCAAAGGAAATTAGGATTCTCTTGCTCTATAAAATTATTAACCTGATTTAATTTATTTCTTAGGCATTGTACGTTCAGATTTATTATTTTGAGTCTCTTATTGTTTTTTTTATTAAAACTATTATCATTTTCATGTTTTCCGAAAAAACTTAAATCTAGAAATAGTAACTCCTTTCGGCCACAGTTTTCCATTTTCGAGCGCTTCCTTTAGCTCAAAATCGCATCCGACTTTGAAAGCTAAACTTACTGCTTCATCACGCTTTGGTAGTTGTTCCACTGTAAAATCATTTTCGGGGAATTTTGTTTTCAAGTAATTACGTATGTGCTCCGATTTAGTTCCGATTTCTACCTTGCCTACACTAAACCAAGCTTTCCTCGCGGCTGCAGCGAAATTCATATTTGTCTCCACAGTAGGTGACTGAGCTGTACTTACAATGGCTTCACCATAAGTAAGTTTTTTCCTATATATTTTTTTCCGGCGTGGAGCTTCTCTCCACTCTGACTCACTTTCCGTCTGAGTGTCTTCATCCTCGTTTTGTTTTGACGATATTGTATTTTTTTTAAATTAATTTTTATCATTTATAATTTCAATTGGTTTTGTTTCTATTTGTGATTTGACGTTTTGCACTTTTTGAGACGCCACTAGGTCACAATCTTGTTGCTTCTTATGTAATCCCTTCATTTCAGATAAAATTTTATTTTTTTCATCTTTAAGCTCACTAATTTCTTTAATTAACGGAGTCACTGCCTCGTTTACTGCCTTTTTAACCACACTAGTGATAAGAGCTTTAAATTCAGATGTTATTAAACAATTTTTAAAAATTTCGATATAGTCTAACTCGCTACTTTCACTCTTTTTCACAGAGCCACGCGTTACGACTTTGTCTTTGTCGGCCATCTTGACCAATACTCAAGCATATGAGCAGAATCATTATTCACGGTTAATATGGTTCATGAAAAGTTCCCTAAAAAAATAATTAAATAAACAAAAAAAATGTACAAAAAACGCTAAACACTCGCTTTTTTGGCAATTGTTTCTATAACTAACTTTATTATTTATGGCGTTTTCTTATAATAAAAAACACACATATTTAAGTATATAAATACTATCAATAATAGTCAGAAACCGAAACTTTTTTTCCAATGTGTGATGGGCGGAAAATGGCCTTTACCAACCCATCTCATTTCGTGCCAGCCTTGAAGAATAAAGAACAAATAGATCGTTTCATTTAGTTTTAAAGTGTGCAAATTTCAAGTATCTTAAAAAACTGTAGTGAAGGCACGCAAAATGTACAGCGCTGTTTAAACAGGGCTTATTTAAGTCATTTCAGTAAATGCGCTCTGTTATAAAAGTCCTCAAATGTAAATAGTTAATCTTTGAACTTGAAATGCGTGAACGTTTTTCGGTCGACTTGTTTATATTCCATTATTTATATTATAAAAACCTTGCGTTATATTAAGTTTCCAGTCCTTCTCTGTTGACAGAGACAGTTGTACATGCACGCACAAGAGCATTGTGAATATGAGAGAGAACGCTGTGCTATTGTATTTGGAGAGAAAATCCACATTAAATTTTAACGGTTTTGTTTCGCGGCTATAAATCCTCAGTCGTGTTTAGGGGAGAGTTGGGTAATGACGCTCACTTAAGGAAATTCCGAGGTTTCGGTCATTAAAAGTCGCATAACAAAAAATGTGAACAATTAAAAAAAAACTTTATTGATTTATTTAACATAAAAAAATATAATTGTGCAAAAAAATTATGAAAAAATATGATTATTTTTGTTGAAACAAAAAGTTTGCTGAGCGGCATTGTACGACACATAATGGGCAATGGCGCTCAAAAATAAAATTTTCTCTTTACAAAATTAAATGACAAATATACGGCTATTTCATTCGGCAATTTTCACATTTATAACCTGCAGACCCACTTTGCCCGTCGGTGCACTCGGAATGCGCCCATAATTGACAAACAGAGCACTGAAACCACAGTTCTTGGTCCTTTCCAAACTCTCCACATACCAAACAAATATCCTTATCTATATCACCCACTATCGTTGGAACTAAATTTCTTTTCACCTTCTTTTTTCTTTCATACAATTTCAAGTCGTTTGTGGTCTTTCTGTCTTGACGTTTTTTTTCAATTTTTTCTAAGACTGTCTTTTATCGTTTTTATTGAAATTATTCTGAATGATATTTTTAGTGACAAACTCAAAAGCAGCTCGCCGAAGGCTAAGTGTTGTTATTCCAAAGAACAATTTGGATAGTTTAAGAACGTGAGCAGCTGACTCCTTTTCATTTTCTGCTGAAATTGTAGTCTTTCAGCCCAGTCGCGGAACCTTGCAAACTCCTATTCGTAATCTGTCGCGCAGTGAGCTATATGGAACATTGTAATAACGACAAGCTTCTCTAATACCCAATTTCTTTTTACCATCAGCTGCCATTGCTTTTTCCATAGACTGAATAGTCCAAGATGCTTTTTGTGATGTACGAATTTTAACTCGAGGCATTCTGAAAACAGTGTAATTTAGTATTTAATAGGTTTTGGGGTAATTCCAATCACTGTGGGGGAATCGCGCTCACAGTGAGCGGAAATACCCTACGCGCATAGCACACACTTTCTTAACTGTCAACAGCAGATTCAGCAGAGAGGTTAGGATTTTTACATATCAAAATGACCGCAAGAAAACGCTGTCTTAGCACAAGTAAACGTGATATTATCTAAGTTTGTTTATATCTTGATATTACGTAATAAAAATGAAAAAACTTACTTGTAAATAATAACAAATCACAAATTCCCGGCTCAGTACACAACACCTGTCTGAACGCAATCTTAACATTAAT
Organism: Xanthostigma xanthostigma; assembly: GCA_963575645.1. Lineage (NCBI taxonomy): Eukaryota > Metazoa > Arthropoda > Insecta > Raphidioptera > Raphidiidae > Xanthostigma > Xanthostigma xanthostigma. The sequence continues at coordinate 25,767,469 of OY754468.1, forward strand.
AGCGTAGCTTCTCTTACTTCCAACTAGATGTCAGACATGCACTATTGAGAATACAGTCGGCGGTTTTTTCAAAATACGGCTGAGCGCCATTACCCAGTGAGCGCTATTACCCAACTCTCCCCTATATGTGTACGCATTTCTGGCTGCTTCTTATTCTCTTCTGCTCGGCGAGAGCTGTTCCTGTTTCTTGTTGTCTTTCATCTCCGGCGCTGGGTCTCTCAAGTCGAACGCACATCGCTCAAACAAACACGGTAGTGATGGGTCGTTGACGATTTTAGCATAGACCTTAATCTGTGGCATGTCAACTAGTTGACAAACCAGTTGATGTCGTTAACCGGTTTACCAAAGAACGGAATGTGAAACCTTCAGTAAATTGAGACCCTTTTGTTGGTTTTAAATAACGAACACAACAGATAGTGCTGTGGTTCGTGTGTCGGTTTCGTTTCGTTTATGTGTTTTCTTGTTTGAAGGAGCTCTTTGCGTCTTGTTACAGATTAAGTAGTAAGCAAGGGTGGCGAACCCTTCTATATCTACGTGTCATTTTTTTTTTCAAAAATTTTTTATGCAGCCATGGCAGCCAAAGAAATTTAGTTGTCAGAAAAATGAATCAAACATAGATGCGAAGAATATAATTTCGATAATACACTGGGCGCCATGAAACTTTTTCGTATATTTGTTATTTGGTGATAGTTATTTTTTTTTGACATCTAGCATATTTTTAATTATTTCGAATTTGCACCTCAATCAATGCCGTGCTCACAATAATCTGTCGCGTCTGTGGCACGCGTCATAGGTTCGCCACCCATGAAGTAGTTGACACATCAACGAACGATGGACAAATAATAATTTTAATAGTTTGTTGAATCAACGCCCACCACTTAAAACAGTGATTTAGATAAAGTTAAGTGGTGGAAGAATAATCATATTAGGTCCCCGTTTCTCAATCTGGGGTCACGATCAGATATGGTGGCAGGGGAACTCAGTCGATCACAAAAAATAAAAGACTTTACCGAACTTCACTTCTATTAGGTGGCTTAAGAAAATTGCTATTCGCGATATATACTTTTGATGATAGTTCTAGGTGTTCTACGAAAATTACTGTTGCATTGGTTAGATCGCGTACTTTTATTTTTCATAGCGGTCCGATTCGGCTTTACCCGAATTTGTAGATTGCCACCGTTTTTCGTCAACGTTTCAAAATTGGTCTCCACGAAAAGCCATTGTATTTTAACGCAATAATATTTAGCCCATGTCCATCCTGAAGGTTCATTTTAAATATTGGTGAAAACAAATGTAAAATCAGATGGGTAGTTTCGGAGATTACCCTCTACATACACACAAACTCACAAAATTCGCACTCTCTATCTTTATAATATTAGTACAGTTATCCCTCGATTTACACGGCACTTGTTTTATACGATTTCGATTTTATATTATACGGTTTATAAATTAACAGGTTTCAAAAAATTGATAAAAATGTATATTCCTCTCCATATACGCCTATACAAAGATTTGATGACATTTTTGAATCTTATTCCTTTGGTAACACTAATGAAAACAATAGTGGATCCCGTTGTTGTAAAATATATACATTTAGGGGAATACCCGTAATATGGACGTATGTATTTCACAACAGTAAGCTATTTGCTGGATCATGCAAGTACATAGTGCAGAAACATTTTAGCAGCAAAGCTTATAAGTACATATAATTGTGCGTTTATCTTTTGAACTGGTAAGTTTTCAACATTAATTATATAGTTATGCACACTTTTCCACGATTTTACTTAGCAAAATCCAAGATTTCAATTTACCCAGTTTTGTGCAGAACGTATCTTCCGTGTAAATCGGGGATAGGTGTATTGTAGAAGTATAGATTACAGCACTAGTGCTTATACGTGAATGTAAAGCAGCTATTTTATAGAAGCTAGTGCAAAAACTTTTGTGCAGTAAACACTTTAAATTTGTACGGCTGAATGGCTTGTTGCTGAAACGTTGTGTGACTGAATTTTCGAGAATTTCATTTCAGATTAAATCCCTTCAACGTGGTCGTCGGAACACTGTATAGGGTATGTACATATGGCGTCGAGGTATTATCACGTAGGAAATATTATGTATATGTATATATAGAGCCATACATGCAAATAAACTTAATATGCGTTCATATATATCTCTCCAGGGTGTTCAACATGTAATGGCTGCTTTTTGTGCGAAGTTTCCGGAAATGATGCCGGAGGTTGAAAAAAGTTGACGTAAAGAACGCGAATGCTTCGAAAAAACCAAACGGTACCGAATAATTTACAATATGTCTAAACCTGTCCAGCCACATAGCAAAACGCTACCTGTTGACACTCCCGCTGAACGACAGTTATTACAAAAAAATAGCATTGTTATATTGTTATCCATAAATACGACTCGTAAATAAAGTAAAATTATTTTTTACGGTAGTTTTTTTTTTTTTTTTGTTTGAAAATAAAATATTTGCTAGATACTACAAACTGAAGTGGTAGATATTGTTAGTAATAATAATTATTTTTATTTGAAATAATGATGTGGGCAAAGTTCCCTCTAATTTTTCGAAAGCTGGGCAGTCGTTTTTGTATTCTGCGCACAATGGACTTGATCACCATTTGTTATTTCATTTTATAATAGAATTGTAGCTAAAACTAGCAAAAATTTAAATTTCAAAAAAAAAAGTTAAATTTAGGGGGTAAAAAAATGTATTAAAAATTTTTGTAATTTCATACACAGGCACATGATCCCGCCCCCACTTGAACACTTTTACGTACATTTTGAACATTTTTGCTCCCATATACTTTTGTACCGCGCAGTCAGCGAAACAATTTTTGGAGGAAACATTAGATGTGGGTGTAGTTGTTCGTGTTATAATAATATTTCTTGTAAAATGATTTTGCGCACTTTCATGCTTTTGTCATTTTAGAACAAAAAAATCGGGCAACTCCGCAATCGTTTTTACAAGCCTTTAATTAACTTCACCTGTTAGTACTGTAGCAAGTTTGTTACATTAACTCTCCTCTTCTCTCCCCCCTCTCTCTAATGTAATATTTTCAAAATTACTTTTCGTTACTTATGCAAAAAAATTCAACGTTATTAATTCTGAAAAAATGAATCTCAGGATTACATCCAGAGAAACTAATGTATTATGTATTTTTTATAATTCAATTTTAAAGCATTTTATTTTTTTTTTCAAAGTAAGAACTAAATTTGGTGGCACTACAATATGTTTATCGTTAGTATTTGCTATGTGCAACATAAAAGTCGTGACATCTAGCGCCATTGACCGGCGGACCCACTGCCACTTTTATACATTATGTCAAATGGGACAACTAGTAAAAAGTGAATTTCAATTAAAATTAATGTGCAACATCAAAGTTTCTAACCAAATGTGAAAAAAGAAAAGTTAAAGTTTATAAAAACTGTGGTCAAATAGTTCAATAATCACTATTTTTTATGTATTGTTAAAATTAAAATGCAGCATTTACGAATTGTCATTTTTTGCCTTTGATTTTATACAGTACAAGAAGAATACGTGAAGCTGTGCGATATCATTCTGCGATAAGTTATGCAACGACATTATAAACCCAATATGGTCGACGCCCCAAGATGGCGGATCATTATTATCGAAAATGCATAGAATTTTAGAAATCATCAAAAATTTTAAAATATAATATTAGAAGATAGCAACTTTTTAAAGACTTAAGCTTTTATCCAAATAGGTTTTTTAAAAAAGAAAAGTAGTTATATTTTTTTAATAGTGTAGATTTATAATACTAAAAGCGTTGAGTCGTAAACTCTATAATAGTTTATTAGTAACGACCCATGTTTTTATGATTATGAACCTAAATTATTAAAAATTACTTGTCCTTTTTAGTATATTTCAATAAAAGATTGTGTATAAAAAGTTTTTTTTCTAATATTTAGTTTTACATTATTTAAAAAAATACTATATTATCTACTATTTATTAATGTCTATACTTACCCTCTAGCTTAGTAACTTTATACTTACCTAAATATCTTATAATATTTTGTATTCCATAACATATTTTGTAACCTATTTTTATATTATGTGCTAATGACCTGAGTAGTCGAAGCGCATTTCTTTTTTTTTCTCTAAATTCAAAAAAAAAAAAAATCTCCACCGACACAACTATTCACATAGACTATTTTTTTAATATATGTATAGAAAATTGTAGAACGTTACCAAGTTATGTTTTTTCATTAAGGTACCGTTATAACGGTATGTTTTTGCGGTAGTTGAAGATTATAAAACAAGTGCAAATATTTCCTACGTCACATCGGTCAACCGTGTTGTTTGTCATTGCTCAGTACAATCTGCGTCATTTTACCAAAGCGCAGTCACATCCAGTGTTTTTATTACAAACCCGCAGGGCGGGTAAAAACAAATAACTTTATGCACGGGGTGATAAGTGCCCTATATATAACAATGTGCTGTTCATATTGTTGTTCTCACTGATATTGTTTCGCCCGAAGCCAGTGCTGCCTCCCGCAGTTTACACTGAAATTGATATTGCAGTAAAACTAGTAAAATGAATAAAGCGAGCAATTGTGATTGTTGTAAATATTAAAGAATACTGTACATACAGGGTTGCTTATGACGAGCTGACATTTCTAGCGCCTACAAAATAAATAGTAACGACTTGAAAATGTACAGCTAAACCCAATCTAGTTTGCTGATTTCAATGAATTGTTCCGCTTTGACCACACCTACAGTTATATCGGAAGTTGTTGCAAATTTCGTCATTTTCAATGAAACATCGAATTGCATTTTTAAATTGTACGTTAAATTTTAAATATAATTTGTATGAAATCACGTCTGTATCTTAGAAATAGAAAATATTTTTAATTGTTTATATTATCACAAAGAAACTATAAGTCGATATGCGTGGCTGCTCGGTTTCGGTGAGATGAAAGTCAGTGTATAGATGCAATATTATGTATGTTTGATTGCTCGCATTAGACTTATCCGAGCAGTGCCAATGAACCCCGCTTTATACACAAAACATTTTTCTATAAGAAGAGATCTTAATTATCATTCCGACTCATAAGTATGGAATGTACGTATACTGATTTTGCTCAAAATTCACGTTTCAAAATTTTACAATATTTTTTCGTTTTGAGGTCTCCCGAATCCAAAAAAAAAACACATTTTTGAAAAAACTCTGTGCGTCTGTTAGTCTGTGAACACGACACAGGCGGAACGGATGAACGGATTTAAACCAAATTTTGGGAGGTTATTTGGTATGCAAATATGAAGAGGTCTATTGTTTTTGGGAAAAATCGAATCATGCGCAAAATAGATATATGCTATAACGCTGTTTTTTTATATAATATTAGTACCTAGTGGTATACTTTTCATAACGGTTTATTATTCTATTGCTCATACCGCTAACCTAGCCGTTTCACGTAAAAAAAGCCAGATATTTGAGTAGGGATCTCTGGCATACTGTCGAAAGAAAATGGTTCGTGTTTTCAAAATATATATAAGATTGTTTTGATATGGTTATTGGTTTTACTTTGAAATATAGTGTTTTGAAAAATAAAATGAAATAAAAACTGTTTGATTTGTGTGATTGAAGTCAAATATTTTATATTTTTAATGTGAATGCGGAACATTTTAATCAATTAGAGTACGTCGATATGCATAATAAATTAATGTTACTTGTTTCTGTGAAAGATTGTATTGCAACGGATAGTGTTGGTGTGGTACGGAACTGCTGTACGGCAATAAATCGTTAACGAGACGCTATGCAATCTGATACCATTTAATTTTTTTTTTCAGACTACTATAACAGGTTTTTTACTAAAAAAATAAGAATGCATATTAGTAAACTTTTAACGAAAACGATAATCAAAATGTAGGTATTAATAAATTTGACTTCTAAAGACTTGAACATTTTCTTGATTCCAATTGTTCTTCGTTTACGGGCTTGTAGGCCGTGTTTCATTGATATTTTTACCTGGTGTTTCGTCTACAACTGCTACAGACATTATCAAAGGCGACGTGGCGGCGGGTAAAGTGTTTTTGGCGACTCACAGGTAAGTGTGTCGATGAATAGTGCTCTCCCTTTTATTTTCATCATAAAAATGGTAGATCAAAGTAAAGTCATTTAAAAAATTATGATGAGATTTTTGACGTGATAACGTCTTATAAATTGATGAAACACCAGCTGCACGCACGAAAAAGTGTAACGCCGTAACGTTCCGCCTGACCCTGTGCGTGCAAGCGAGAGCGCAGTATAAGCGATAGAGAAGCACGATCGGCCCAAGTTTGACAGCTACTTGACGTGAGAGAGTAGTGTGCGTTCAACATTTTTTTCGGCTGTTCCAGCGAAAGCTACATCTGACAGATGGCCTTTATTTTATAAACCGTGGAAATTAAGACTTAAAATCAAGATATCTAATAAAAATGTCATAAATTATCGAATTTTTAAAGCAATTTAAAAATTAAAAATTACATTAATAATTAATTCTTTATAGTTAACTATGAAATTTCGACATTAGGTATAGTTTTCTAATTATATTCAATAAATAAAATTATCAACCAATTTTTCAGACAATTACCTATATAGACAAAGATATATAATTATAATTCAATAAACGAATCATTGATTAACGTCTGATTAGAACTCTTCAATAAATAAAATTATCGACCTTTTTTTGAGACAAATATATTAACAAAAAATATATAAATTCAATACATTAACGTTCCGGTCTGGTTTTAGATCTTCTTCAGAACTGATCTTTTTTATTAATATATTTTTGTCTGAAAAATTGGTCGATAATTTTATTTATTGACTAATTCAATAAATATAGATACGTTTCGATCCGAATTTGGATCTTCTTCTGAAGGTGAATTCTATTAAAAACTTATTACTAATTAATTTTTATATTTTTTAGCTCAATTCTGAAGCAGATCCAAATCCGGACCGAAATTTATTGAATTATAATTATATATTTTTGTCAATATACAATAGTCTGAAAAATTTGGTTGATAATTTTTTTGATAATACTAAGTGTAAATAAAACCGGAAGTAGAATATTAATCTGGGAAGAGGAGAGATCATTATCATACCTAAAATTGAGCCAACATATATATGAGAAAACAGTTTTTTTTCAGTATTTACATGATGAACTAATGCATTACCAAGATCAAAACTACAAAATTCCTCTATCAATTTATTTGTGGTTATTTGTGCGGTAAATTAATGTTCATGTAACCTTTTAAAATAATTTGTTGTAACCTATAAGTTATTCATGATTTGTTTTAAAATATTGATAGTTTATGCTTGGTATTGCAAAAAGCAGTAAAAAATGTGTTTGCATTTTGATTATTTGTTTTTCCTGAAACTTTATTTTAATAATAATAATAAATAAATAAATAATAAATTTTCTATTTTCGAACCAAAACTTCTCAATGACATTATTCAATCAAAATGTTTTTCAGAAATTCTGTATAATATCTCAAACCCACAAGGTAATAATTCATCTAAATTAGTTAAAAATTTGTTTTCAGTATTCAATACAGCTGTAATCGTTTTCGCGTTTATTAAGTAATGTATTTGTAATAATTGTGTTACTTTTATATATAATTATGTAGTAACCTACATTATGTATTTTTAGCGGGTTAAGTTGAAAAACAGCGTTTTCGCTGAACTTCGCCCATTGTATCGATTGTAACATTGGTGCAATAAAAGCATTTATTATTATTTTTATTATTATTATTATTTTATTTTTGCCGTAATCCCCGCAGGTAACAAAAAAAACGAAATTGAAAATTGCCAGATTTTTCATAACAGAATTTGAGTATGAGGATTGGTCGTAATGATGATATTAATTAAATTCAAATCTTTGATTAACGTCTGATTAGAACTCTTCAATAAATATTAATTAAATGTTGAGAAATGAAATCTCAATATTGTATTTGTTAAAATAATTTTTAGCAATAAATAGGGTACTTGTTTTATCTAAAATATACACATTAAAATATATTTTTCTAAAAATTATCTTATAAATTTGAGTCCGAAAAATATGATACCTGAAAATGGAATTCAATGATAAAATCGTCATAGACGTTATTTTATCACGAATTCGCAATAAACAGTTTTGCTTTTCGGCCGCATAAATACATTTACGTTTCTCTATTCATGTAGCATTGCGGCTGTGATTTGATGTTATAAATTAGAACTGACGCCTGTCCAACGCATTGCATCTATTCAGTACAATATACAGGCTTATTTTTATAATTACCCACCCGTTAATTGTTCGCTACCCGTTAAGGTCTCTTTACAATGTAAAGATTGGAATGTTTTACGATTCGTAGAAAACCCCTTCTTAAATTATTATTATTATTATTATTATTATTATTTAAACACAAAACAACGTAATATGAACGCGTTTTTCTCGACACACGTTTCGATAACCATGTTAGCATAGATGAATAATACTGTTTTCGTCGTCTCCTGGTCGAGAATAAAAATGTCCGTGTTATGGTGTTCTGTGGTTAGTTTTATTTAGTACTTATCTAACTATATTCTATGTAGTGTCTTCAGTAGTAGTGGATCGTTGATGCTTTTATTGTCAAAGAAACGAAATCGTTAACTTTGCCACGTCAACTAGTTAAAAAACCAGTTGATTTCATAAGGAAAGCTTGGCGATACTGTTATGAAAAAAGAGTTTGTATTTCGTTGGTTTTAAATAAGGAACCCAGCTGGTTGCTAGTTATTTGTTTGTATAGATCATAAATATTTCTCCTTCGTGCATTCGGCATCTGTCCGCATTAAACCAGATAAACAAATCTTTGATTAACGTCTGATTGCTTCTAAATAAATAAAATTATTGACTAATTTTTCAGATAATATATTGTTATTTTTGTAATATATTGCCGAAAAATTGGCCGATAATTTTATTTTTTAAACCAGATAAAGTGGGTTAATAACTTATTCCTTGGCGTTTCGTGTATGGTGTCAGTTTTCTTTTCGTTCGTGCAAGGCATAGAGAATAGATTTGTTGGTTGAAAGAGTTTTTTTGCGTTTTGTTAATGTTAGATGAAGTGGTTGAATCGTCAAATAGCTTTTTCTAAAAATAGAAACAGTTTATTCTTTGACGAACTCGTTGAATCAACATCCACCGCTAGTCTTCTTCATATCAAAGGTTCCATTCCTCTTCAAGAGATTCAATGAAGGTATTCTTTATTGTCAATCGCTCGGAATACGTTCCTGAGCAACCTTAATTTTAAATTGTGAAAAATAACTCTAATAATTTAGAGTAATGATGATCCTGTTTAAATGTTGTAAGATTAAAGGATGAATCCTGGTGGCATAGGATCGATGAACTAAGCAAATACTGAAGGTTTATAACTTTATTTATTGAATTTTATTGTCTGACGTTTGGCAAACTTTATGCCATCTTCGGAGAATAATTTTAAAAATTCGGCGAAACCTAAGCAATTCAAGATTACTAAAATCATACGACCTTTTTTTTAATTAACAGGAGTTGGCTTGTCACCGGGAACACTGCAGCCTCTTGGGCTTATATATCACTCGATCCGGTGTCCTCGTTCCTTGCACTAGCTTGTGCAGTCCATGGACTGGGTGATTGCTGTAGTCTTCTGGACTCATTCTACATTGTCCATAAATGATCTGTCTTCTACGATCCAAAGCCTCGCATTCACACAGAATATGATACGCTGTTTCCATCTCCTTATTGCACTGTCTGCACTTTAAGTCCCCGTTAAATTCATTGGAGGTGTCTTTTCAGAGCACAATGTCTTGTCAGGAGACCTACCACGAGACGAAGATTGTTCCTACTGAGTTAGTAGTAGTTCTTCATTCATCTTTCGGGATGGCTCTTTAATAAAAGCCTTGCCATGTTGCTGCCCGGAAATTTTATTCCAGTATGTCTTTTTTATCCATTCCCTTATTTGACCCCGTACTGTGCTTTTGGACACTCCCAGGGCATGTTCTGGGCCAATGTATGGAGCTCATCAGCTTCTTCGTTGCCATCGATTCCAGAGTGTCCCGGCACCCACAGTGAAGTTACTTTGTTGTGTTCTGCCAAAACTCGAAGTTCTCTTCTGCATCCCCAAACCAGCTTTGATGTCACTTTTAAGTTAGCAAAGGCCTTCAGCGATGCCTGACTGTCTGCAGCAATGTACGACCTTTGTAAGCGGTGTTCCCAAACTATAACACACGAAGAATTCGGGATACTGCACGGCAGAAAAATAGCTTTTATTTAAACGTATCTATAAATAATCGTTTTTGGGGAGTATGTATAATTTTCAAGAACCGGGTACCTGTTTCCCAACGGGTACTGTCATCATTACCACCTTCAATGGAGTGTTATGATGTTACACCTATTATGACACTCGACCGAGTGCCTGTACATTCTGATTGCAGTGTTGCCAAATTGGGGACAAAATCACTAGATATGAGGGTTATTGGTACTGGTTATCAACTATATTGATGTTGATATATTATCGACTCTATCACTAATTTCTTCGCAATGTACATGTTCATTGTTTCGCATGGGCTCGCTAAACTTGAGCCAAGGTCGTTAAGGTCCATGCGGCCCCGTAGCCTCTGCGACAAAATAATTATTATAACTTTAATGTGATTTATTTTTGTTGATAATCCGAACTTCTGTAAAATGGGCTTAAGACGAACCTGGCAATGTTCTGAAAATACATTTCAATTTTGCACGTTGAATTATATTGTAAGCACTATTGAGTTCTTACTTTAAAAGAATAAAACGCTTTGGTTGAATTAATAACAATTCGTAAAATGATGTTTTCTCTTTAGAAGTAATTAATCTATTAAATTTTTTCCAAAAATAACAACATTCATTTTTCCAGCGTAGCTAAGGAAAACTAATTTTGACAATTTTAAAAAAGAGAAAGAGAGTTAATGGAACAATGCTTGCTACATTATTTTGAAAATGAGCGGACCTAAGAGGTTTCATTTGTAACGCGCGAAAGTCTTACACATGTTTTTTTTTGCAAACGAGCATATCTGGGAGTTTTTTAAGGCATTTGGCAACACTGCACGTGTAGAGTGTAGGTTGGTGCATCCATTCTATAATTTACATACATTAATGTGTGTATTGTGTATGGTATTGTGCGGTTGTATGGACAGATATATGGTGCAGATATGGTCTATGGTCCGGGTTCAACAGCTACACGCGTTCATATCGCCCAGTTATTTTCTACTAGGGTTGTAACTAATATTCGCATTCACAATATGCGAAAGATTCGTAACTTTTCAACATTCCCATTCTGTTTCGCAACTTTCATTGCGAATATTTTTAGCGAATGATTTTCGTCCCAGGTTTATACATGTTACGGTCGTGTGGCGTTATTTGTTGGGAATCATAATATATTATACTGGTTGAAAGTGCATGAGCTCTACTATGCAATACCTATGCATGTATAGTAGAGCTCATGTACTTTCAACCAGTCAGATCTAAACGTTTCCTAAATTTTCAATATCTTCATCCTCAATTGGTAGCAATCAAAAAGAAACTTTAGAGACTGGAAACTAGACGTTGACACTTTGATTCGAGATTTTTGCAATTTTTTAAAATAATACTCAGCTAGTGATATCGCCAAGTGGTCGAAATTCGACCGTAATTCATTACATTTTTAAGTGTGAACGTTATTGTTATATGGATTTCTCCTGAATCGATTTTACTTGTGTTAATTCGTATACATCGTAGTAAAACATATATTGTGCACTTCTCATTAAAACGAATGTATATTTCATCACGATGTGTACGCATTGATCAGTACCACAAAATTTTTCTTCCCGTATTTATATATGATTTTGTGAAAATAATTTGAAAAATTAATTATTTGCATTTGCAGTAGGTATAACCTTTTTTCCCCGTTTTAGGATTCGTTTTAAGTACAGTTGTTATAACCCTATACTTACATCAGAACCTGTATGGAGAATGGAAAATTATTCCGAGTTATCTAGATTCTAGACTGTAGCGTAAAAGGGCTTTTAAAATAGCACGACATAAGGTGACATAAATACTATATCAGAGCAATAATAATCATATCGGAATATCTTAGTAAGAAGTAATTATACAGGATGTTCCAGACATAATAACTAGGCGCGTAACTTGATAATTTTTTGAGATAACCTATTGTATTTGTAAATGGGATGAAATTCTCTACACGATAGCTGTAAATTATTCACAATATCCCTTGTACGTCCGAGAGGCAACGAGGCAGCATTCAGCATTTGTTTCCTAAGTTGAATCGTAGGTATATGTATTTTTTAGCTGTTCTGATAAGGATTTTTATCCTCCTTTCATCCTACCTGTGTTACAGCATAAAATTTTCGAGATATACGCAATTTTTACTCTGCCTACTTGATTATTGTTCTATGCATATTGTATTGTATGTAAAGTTTCATTGCGTCTGTCTTTATTTACATGGTGCTACTTAAGAAAAAAACAGTTGAATGTTGTCTGTCAGTTCTCAGATATTATATTGTCGATAATTTACTTGTACAGCATTTCATCCCATTTACAAATATATAAGGTTTTTTAAAAAAATAATCGAAATACAGGCCTGAAGAGTCACTCTGTAGTACGTATATGGAAGTTTAAAGAGGTGTACTATAGGTTTCTTTGGAATTAATTTCTATCGGAATGAATATGTCTCTCACTACAAGACTGCTTTAGCAAAGCGTTCAAATTGGCAAGAGCTAACAGAAATCTCTTTGAATCATCCATAATTGTTACTAACTATTGAAACTAGTGTAAACTCAACGAGTCATGCATTTATTAAAGGGAGGGAGGAACATATGAATGTTTAGCCATCCTTGAAATAGCTATATTACACAGTGGAAAACGGCGCTCTGTGCTCCCTGCATGTTTGTGAGCAATAATTATCATTATCATTATGTTTTGGCTTCTACAGATACTCAGATGCACACCTACAGACTGTTCACTTGAAAATAAGGTATTTTACACCATGTAAGAAAAAATCTAATAATATATATTTTTGATAGACTTTGTAAAAAGCAAACGAGAAATGTTGATTTCTGTTCATAATAATGCGATATAAATTTTATGCTTCAATTTTGAGAATTGCATTTTTTAATCTGTTCTTAAAAGTCTAAAATGCTGTTCGCCATGTTGGATTCCGGCGTGACGTCACTTCGGCTATAAACTAGCTATGTTTTTGATGTGCTGTGTGTTATTTTGAAGTTATTTCAAGTAATTATCTTTTTTATAGGCTTCTATCCTGTATTTTATTTATTTATTCGCACTATGACAGACGGTTTCGTAAAAGCAGAAAATACTAATCTACCAAGGATAAATTATACGTTTAATAAATAAATAAAGTTTTACTGACTTGTATGCACTTACACCGGTAATGTAAATAATCAGATCAATCTCAAATATTTTTAATTGCACAGTGTTACTATCGTTATTGTGCACTATCGTTATTATTTACGATCATAGTGACCTCACGAGTCATTTTCGTGCGAAAATTCATAATGATAAATTAAAATTCTTTTTATGGCGCTATTCAGTTATAAAACACTATTATAAAAATTTTAGTGCTTCTTTATCACTTTAAGATCCATTTTAAAAACTTAAAAAAAACCATGTAATAGCCTATTGGACGGGTGAGGTTTTACATCACGTATAAGTATACCCTGTCACGTGGTGCCATAGCACCGCGACAATTTTTTAATATTAACATAAAATTATTATAAAAAAATATAAATAAGGAAATCTTAAGTCACTAAATTCGCGGGTATTTGCATGCGCGGTACGATTTGGATCGCGAGGCTTGGACTTATAAACATAAGTGTGTCTATCGTGTGATCCAGTCGGCTGACTCTAAAAACGCGGTATCTGTGATTTCAAAAGTGAAAAGTGACAAACAATAGTTGTTAGGCTTGAAATAATTAAAATCAATATTTATTAGTTACGGAAAAATAACAAACATTAAGTTGTTTTCCGGGATTCGAGGTGGTCGCACGAAAAGGACGCTCATGGAATAAACCACAGAATCATCTTCAAGCTACTTCTCCAAGCAAAATTTTAGACCTCATTGTACTACAATGAAGTGCTTCTCTACCCGTAATCATCCACGAATTATGTAAAGTATGAATAGAATAAGTAATGTTCATGTGTAAGTAAAGTACTCTTCAAAAAGGTATGAAGCTCACGCCTAGTTTTTTTTTTCTCTTTCACGTATTTTTTTTTTTAATTTAAGCAATCTTATTAAATGTACTTCCCTAGATAATTAAGTGATCACCTTGTCAGGGTTCTACCCCCAGCTCCTAATTGTTAGTCATGATCAAACCATATTGTTAATCCTAAGAATGTTATTGCTCAAACCATATTGTTAATCGTAAGAATGTATTTTGTAAATCAAACTTCCTTGTACCTTATCACCGTCACGTTTTGAAGTGATTATTAAATATAATTGTTATCGATCAACTGCATATTCTTTTCTTAGTTACAATACTGCACAAGTTTCTCAGAATGGTCGAGGAAGTGGTGCTGTACCCTCTCTGATCACTATGGGCCCAAAATAACACCGGTACCGCCCAAACAATCCACCTTTTTGAGAAATCTGTCCGTCTTTTCCTTTTTATTTTATTCACAGGTGGGAATGGACCTACGTTACCCGAAAACCTTCCACTGCCGCGCTACAACCCTTAAAGTCCGTAGAGCGCATTGTGCATTGATATGTTCTTTGATTATACATTTTATTTATTTTTCATTGTTTAAGAGTACATATTCTTTTTTTTTTTTAAATATAAATTTTTGGCTTTTACACCTCTGTGTATTCAGCCACTAACTAAAATAAAATACATATTCTTAAAGTGTTAATATTATTGTGAAAAGATTCTGGTGTTTCCAACAGTCGTTGATAAGAAAATTAATGATTGATGATGTCATAGCTAATAACAAACCACTATCGAAACGAAATCGTCGTGTTCAAATAATTTTCGCGGAAAATTTCAGCAAACATTTAAATTACATTATGTACGTTCACTATATACAATTTTATTAACGGTTGATGGGATTTTAACTGCATAAAAAAATTCCAGTCAATTGGGCGACGGGACCATTCCTAACTTCAAAAATGTTGACATTTGATTGTAATAAAGAAAATAAAATTCCTGATATCGCGTGAGCAGACGCGGGTTGGCTAGTATTCAATATGATATTAACTATTCGTTGCCATGGTTACCTACATAGTATGTTCCATTATTCCACGTCATGTAAAATGTAATCAAAACCTGTCTAACTAGTTTATTTCTGACAGATCCATAAAACAAAAGAGCGGATGATTTTTTTTTTTTAAATATTTCCGAAACTATAAAGTTTTTGGAAAAAAAAATTTAACAACACTTTCTTGAAAAAATAAATATAATAATAAGCCGTTATGAAAAGTATACCATTATTATATAAAAAATACCGTTTTAGCATATATCTCTTCTGCGCATGCGCCGATTTTCCCCAAAAACAATAGGGCTCTTCATATTTGCATACCAAACATTCTCCCAAAATTTGGTTTCAATCCGCTCATCCGTTTGACCTGTATCGTGTTCACAGACAAACAGATTAACAGACGCACAGAGTTTTTCCAAAAATATGTTTTTTGGATTCGGGGGACCTCAAAACGGAAAAATTTGTGAAAAGTGATTTTTGACCTAAACTAGTACCATTCCCCACTTGTGGGTTGGAATGGTAAAATTATTGTATTTCAAAAATATCAAAATTTCTTTAATATCTAATATCTATACATATATAGTATTTCCCGTGTCATAATTTTGGCCGTGCTAATCTCCGAAACAATTGAACAGATTTTAATGAAATTTTGTAAATGTGTCTTCTTTGGTGCAACTTACGCTATAGGATACTTTTTTTTTAAGTATTTTGTACAAATTAAAGTGAAACAAAAGTAGAGCAATTTTACCAATCCAATGTAATTATATCTCTGTCAGTTGCCATTTAAATTAAATCTATACGAGCAAAGTAGGCTTTGTCTTTGTAAACAATCTAAACCAATTTGCCCGAATTGTATTAATATTAATATTTACTTATTATGAAGTGAAAATCAGTCATTTTATAGGAGGTACGTGCGAAAAGGAAGTGTGTATCTTGATTGTAATGCTTTTATGACTCGGGTGACTTAAAACTCGCTAATCGCTCTTTTTAATACACATACTACTAATTCACTGTTCAGAAACTACCAAATCCCTTTTAGTTCACTATTTCCAGTTCGGGCAGAGTAGATATGTTATTAGATTTGTCAGTACTGAAGCGGTAGTGCGATTCATCATCAAGACGAATTATGGACAAATTGAACAACACCAGCAAATAGCTCCAACCGAAACGATGCGTTGCAGAATAGCGAAATGGTGGCGGGAGTGCAGGGTATACCTACTGTAACGTCGCGTAAGGGTGATACATTGTGCAGTAATGTGGCTGCCATTACGGCACCTTTATTACCGTTATAGATCAAGTGTCCGACAACAACACAACAATCATATCTTGTCATTATCATTATTATTATTGTATACGTGTATACCATCGACCTACTATCTGTCGGTTATTGTTGTGAGTGTTGTTTAACAAGTGGCGCTATCTGTTGTAGATGACATTGCATTATATGTTCTCGTATTGCAACTACTTCAAATAAAAATGAATTATTATGGTCGGCTACATCATGAGCTTTTGTAGGTAAAAGCACTCGTATATACTCTAAAAGCGTTTACTTAGTGCAATTATACAGAGTGTATTCTCTCTAGTGGAACATAGAAATAATGCAATAATCTTAAAAACTTCTTATGGTAATCCGCGTCTTGATCCCCCGACATAATAACAAAATATCATCTTGACTAAATATTCTGCGGGCAAAATACCCCCCAACATGATAACCTCCGACGTAATGACCCTCAATTTGCGCAGTGAAAAGGGGAAAGCTTTTGGGGAGAGTTCTTTAAAAAACAATTACGGGGTCGTGTCGATGCGATGGCGTTTTTTTTTGCGAAGTGTAATAGGAAGTGGGTTTAAGCGGAGTTCTTTAAAAAATAATTACGGGTTCGTGTATACAAAGTGAGATAGTTATACAGTAATTCTATATCAGTAGCTATGACGTTTATATGTGATTTCTGATTGATTAGATTAAAAAAATGACAGTGAAAAACGAAAAGTAGTTCCATTTTCATGTTCATTTTAGTGCTTACGAAGGTGGGGGCTATTTTGTTAAGGCATATTTTGCTGATATTTTGTCAGTAGGATATTTTGTCGGGGATGACTTGTCGGGAGATGAAAACGCAGAATCCTTCTTATATGAATAAAGATGTCGCCTAGTACGTGATCGATCTTAAGGCCGCTGCAGAAGAGGTTGGGCTGACTACCGTGCGGGTTACGAAGATGGAAATGACGTCACTGCGGGCTCGCCTGCGAGGCGATAAGATGGATTTTCAAATTAGAACCGGGGCTATTTTTCTTGCTTGTTTTGAGCAAAAAAAAATCAGGAAACAGCATCTTGTCACTTGGGCGACATGGATAAACGCCCACAAACAAACACGGCGTCGTAGTGTGTGTTCTGTTCAGAGACAATAAACGTCCACTTTTGTTAACATTCTATCACTGCACGCGCACCAAACCCAAACAAACTTCAATACATGCATCGTGTGAAGCCAACACATAAAAGCCATCACAAAAACCAGCGCTTGAAAACTAGTAGTTAAATCTGGTAAGAAATCCAGCTCATGTTCAGCGGCCTTTAGAGAATTTCTTTCAGAAGTGTTATATCTATTATTCTATAATACATTAAAATTAACTTTCCAGATAGTAGAGAAATCTCGATGTTTTGTAATTAAATAAAAAAAGATTGTTAGTGCGCTTACATGGCTTATGCTGACTGAACCATAAGAGATATAGTATCTAATTATTGTACTACAGAATTGTAGGTCTTAAAAAGGCATACAGAAAAGTTCGCAATGGCATATTATATCTACCTTCTAAGAAACGTTTTTATCTTTCAAATTATTTGATCAAAAATAATTATGTGCGAAGATTTTTTGACCGACATGATATTAATCATTATCCAATTAAAAATGCTAGATAAAACATAGACCAAAATTGACAGTTATAGTATATCATTTTAATGAATATCTTAGAAAATATCAGCAACTTAAAAATTGCTGGCAACAAAATAATTATTCAATAAATAAAATTATCGACCAATTTTTCAGACAATATTGTCTGAAAAATTGGTCGATAATTTTATTTATTGAATAATTATTTTGTTGCCAGCAATTTTTAAGTTGCTGATATTTTCTAAGATATTCATTAAAATGATATACTATAACTGTCAATTTTGGTCTATGTTTTATCTAGCATTTTTAATTGGATAATGATTAATATCATGTCGGTCAAAAAATCTTCGCACATAATTATTTTTGATCAAATAATTTTATTTATTGAATAATTTTATATAAATAATTTTATAATAATTTATAAATAATTTTATTTATTGAAGAGTTCTAATCAGACGTTAATCAAAGATTTGAACAAAATAATTATGTTTTAATTATGGTTTACTTACTAGGTGAGACTTGCGAAGCTAATTTTAATCGACATAGTATTAATCGTTATCCAACTAAACCTGTTATCTTTGATAAGGCAGTTTACAAATCGGAGCGAAGCCGAATCGGACTGCTGATCTACAATAAATAAAACATATCTACTTACATATGACCTAGTGGCAGTGCATCGTTCTTTCAAAAAGAAGAAATTTTGGTAGTGTAATACAAGGCTTAACCCCTAGGGGTCCTGGCGGTCATTTCAATGGACATCTAACGCGTAATTAAATATAATAGTACTAACAGACGGTCGAACTTGGTTCGAAGCGGACAGCGGATCTGGTCCGCTCCGTACCAAATCTGTTCGTCTGTACAGTAGTCTGCGTGTCCGCCCGGTTCGATGGGAACAGATTCGGTCGTCTGTTGCAAGATCCGCCGTACCATGTCCGTTGTCGGACCGGACCAAGTTCGACCGTGTGTTAGCACTATAAACATTTCATTGTGCTTGGGGCTTATGTGTTCATTCTTATTATGTAATACTTAGTAATAAAATAAATTTAATTTATTTTTCTTGCGTGGATATTTATTTTAATTTTATGATGTTAAATTATACTTATAAAGTAATTAAACATCTTATACTAGTGATTACAGTAAAAAATATTTTTTTGTGATTCGACTTAGGATTTTCCAAAATTCTGTAAATGTTAAATTTAGTTTTTCACTGAATATACCTTACTTATACCCTAAATAAGCTCAACACCTTAAAAAATATTTTGATTTTCAAAAATTTAAATTCAGGTCCCAAGGATATAATAAGATGTCTCTTATTCCATCTTATTTATCTGTCAGTGGTTCAGTCAGTGTTCAACTACTGCATGACCACTCTCTCAGTTTTCACTGTAATTTAATTATTCGCTATAAAATTTTAAAGCTGGAAATGACTTTTCTTCACTAATTATGCTCGTAAAAATACTTTGTGCGTTATTTTGGAACCTGCTCATGTTTTTTAATGTGATCTCGTTATAGCTAGAGAATGTTGTATTTTTTCAACACGTTTTAAGTACGACATTAAATTTTAATGTTCGCAATCATAGTTTGTATCATAATGTGGGAGTGTATTGTTTTTTTTATTAAACAAATGCACTCTTTAATTGTTTTGTAATGACATTGAATTAAGAAATGGTCTAAATGACCCCAGTTAACTGTTTTTTCACACATTTTGATACAGGCAATTGGGAGTAACATCGTAAATTTATTTATAATTCAAAGATTTCAATGCATATGATCTATATATATGTCAGAGAATAAAATGCCTACGGCTGAATTTATATATAAAATTTTCGTGTCACAATTTTGGCCGCGCAAATCTCCGAAACCACTGAACCGATTTTAATGAAATTTTGCAAATGTATCTCGCTTGGTGCAACTTACGTTATAGGATAGCTGTTTGAGTTGTATTTATGAAATTTGGCGTGCTAGTTAATCTAAGGGGTATTAATAAATATACCAATTTCATGTGTTTATGTTAAACAGATTTTGAGTTTTATGGGGTCAAAAGTGGTTCCAAATGGTTCGTGTAATATATACTGCTTCCTTTTTCTTTGTTGAACTTAGCTTGACACGCTGCCGTGTGTCTAGATTCACAAATATACTCGTAATCAGTGGCGTAACTATACCGTTTGAGGCCCGAGACAAATTTGTCTAAATTTTGTAATAATAAATGTTAGGATCATCCTGTGATCACGGTTCTCTCGGCCGGGGGCCCGTGGCGTTTTGCCCGTTCTGTCACCCTTTTGTTACGCCACTGTTCGTAACTAAATTTATTAACGTTGGATATATTTGATATCAAAGTTTCATATTACAGTCGGTATAATATTATACATATAAAATAATTTTATTTACATTTTTACTGGAATTTTTATTTTTCATTCAGATAATATAACCTTACGTATTTAACTGGTTGTATTTTTTACCTGATGAAAACAATTTTCTGTTTTCTTTTTGTGATTCTCTGTTGCTACAAATGTATTAAATTTCTTAAATTTCAATGAAGCAAATCTACTTTTTGTCAAATGCGAAAAACAGCTTTGTAAAATCTTTTATTAATTATCGCGACAGACTTACTGCTGCTTCTTTTGTAATAAGTTACATCTTAATTAATCCAATACTAATTACAATTCACTTAGTTCAGCTTTATTTATCATCAGGAACGAGAGAACTGAAATGGGGACAAACTTCACAAATAATTCACACTCCGTGTCTTTTCATTTGAATGCAGATAGTTTTTGTTTTATATTCAACGACACTCTGTTTTGTTCTTTTTTTTCAAATTCAGCTTGAATTATTACATTTCTTCTATGGAATTAAGTCGCTACTAAAACTTATATAATTATATTCTTGGTTTTATTAATAAAACTTTATTTTTTTGTACATAGAATCTGGGAGCGTATTCTCAGCTTTTTTTCGTTATAATAGTGAAATCGTTATATTGCTAGCAGTCATTATTATTAGTCAACAACAGTAGGTACTTAACTTCCATTAGAACATCCATTAAAAAAGTTCAAAGCGCTTGTGCGCAAAATCACGTGTTTTTATTAATATATAGGTTTTATATAACTTTCTTGGATCTAGTTGTAATAAGATGCAAAAAAATGTAGAGGCTATATATTTAGGTAATAAAAATACGTGATTTTGCGCACATGCCCATTGAACTTTTTTACTGGATCTACTAGTCGAAGTTGAGTATCGCTGAAAATCCCCTTTACCGACTGATAATAACGAGTGCTAGCAATATAACGAATTCGCTATTAAAACGAAAAAAACTGAAAATACGTTCCGTTTGCATCGTATGTTATATAATATAAATGTTTCATCTTGTATTAATTTAAACTTTTACTGTAACGGTTATCGACAATTATTCGTATATTTTTCGAATATAATAATAATATTTATTCACGTTGCTGTATGTACAGATGTGAACAGTCAACAGGCAAACAATATACAAAATACATATAATAATACAATCAGAAAATACCTAAATTAAAAACTGAACAATCACACAAGCAGCATTTCAGGTAATTAAAATTCGTTTAGCTTGTATATGTCAGCGGGATATTGTCAAATCTGTGATATTGCAATTTCACTAGTGAAATTACAATATCACGATTGAAAAAGTGTCGTGATATTGTAATTTCACTAAGTGAAATTATAATATCACAGGTTTGACAATATCCCGGTGACATATATACATCGTCCTATTAAATGTTGTTTTAAATTAGCTTTGAATTTATTTATGTTGGACTCATTTCTTAGTTTTAAGGGCAGAGCGTTGAATAAGATAGCCCCAGCACACTTTGGTGACTTATTATAAAAGGTGTGATTATATATTTGTCTGAATGAATTTTAGAGCTTTGGTACTATACTCACGAGTTTCAGAGTTCAGTGTGAACATATTATTATAGTTTTTTTTTGACATACAGTAAGAGCTTTAGAATATAAAATATTAACATCACAAATCTTTTACCTCGGAATACTTTCCTACTACTTGAGCGTAGCGATTGACGAATTGACCGAAATTCATTTATCAACGTATATTTTAAATTAGTAGAGTAAAAATCACGCTTTTATAGCAATGTCTGTACTCCTGAAGATGGACTTATTGTCCGAAATGAACATCGAGAGAGAAAATATTTCGTAGAATTTTCAAGTGTTTTTATTATTTGTAATTAAATTTGAACTGATATTAATATCAGAAGTGACTGCTTAAATGACAATATAAACTGGCAATAAAAATTGATATGTTACCTTTCATGAACAATATGTCGTTTGTAATAATTGACAGAAATGATAATGATATTTTTAACGCCCTTATAAATGCTGTCAAATAAAACAACGTGATGGATTTACTAATGTTGTACGTGCAATAAAAAGCTTGTGTTTTGATGGATTTTTTACAATCCGATAAATCGCTTGCTTTATATATAGTATAGAATATTAATTGTTTACATTATTACTGCAAATGTAATAAATTCAACAAGCAGTGTAATAAAAAGTCACGCTGTAATTTCTATTTTATAACGACTGAAAAAACAACTGAATTGTGGAACTCGACCGTCTACATTTGTTTCAATTAATGCTGTAAAATATATTTTAATTGCTGAAACACTTTAATAGGGCTTTCATTAAAGTTCTATTTATGACACTGTGCCTGCATTTCTATCACGAGCTGCGATGTATTTTTTGTTCCGCGATGTTGCCAAACTCGCTGTGATTGTTTTTTTTGTTTGTGACACTGTGATAGCTTTCACGAACATAGATTAACAATGATTCGAGAATAAATTCCATTTTGCTTTTGTTTAATAACATGTTGAAAAAAGCCGAGGGAAAACGGAACTCGGTGTTATTATTGTTCGTGGAACCTGCCATAAAGGTGGCAGTCCACCGACGAATATCGACTTCAGTTTTATTCTGAATGTTATGTGCGTACCAACAACGTAACCAACGCTAATATATAATATTGTAACTAAACTTCAGTCTATAATTTTATTTTCTAGCGGGAGAATATGTCTGTCGGTTTCTACCCGTGTTACTAGTACAGTTTTTTATGAAACTTAGTAGGTATGTTAACAATTGACTCCTATAGTATTTTTCCCAACTTTTTTATCCGCCGTGAAGGTCGCGATTTCGATCCCCTCATGGGTCATATAAAATTTCGTGTTTTTACCTTGTATTTTTGTTTTTTATTTAATTGAACATAGTTTTTTGTTTTTAATAAAAAAATCTAACCAACTGAGCAACGGGACCATTTCAACTTAAAAAATATTGACATATATTTAAAAAAAATAAAATTTCTGTTAATGCGTGCGGTGACGCGAGTCACCGCTAGTATTAAATATTATGATAGGCATGGTTACATATATAGATAATGTTAACACGCCAAGTAAAAATTAATCTAATTTCTTGTTGACAGACCTACAGATCTGAAGAACAGCTGATTTTTTTTAATTTCCTAAACTGCAAAGTTTTTTAACATAGATTAAACCTCTTTATTTACTGCAACATATTTTATACCTGAAGCTAATGGCCTTTGCCGCCGAAGCCTTAAAAAAAAGTTTGGAAAAAAATATCTACAAAAGTTTCGAGTAAAAATAAATAGAATAATAAACCGGTGTAAAGAATATGTACCACTATTATAAATATAAAAAAACATCATAGCATATGTCTCTTCTGCTCATGCGCCGATTTTCCCCAAACACAATGGAGCACTTCATATAAGCATATTAAATGTAAGACGTAAAAGAGTAAGGCGTAGTTGATTTTTATACTATTCATAAATAAAAGTGTAACTTCGGTCGTGTGTGCCGTGGCACATACATTTTGTTATTTTTTAAAGTGGACCCATATGCTTTGGAGATTCTATGTCGAAAAGTTATATTTTATTTTTCATGGAATAGATACAAATTTTGTTATTAATAATATCCATCGATTCAAAGATTATTTTAATAAATAATATTATTACAGTACTCTATAATAATTAATTAAATGGGAAACTAATTGAATTGGTACTATTAGTAATTTATTTTTGTGCTTGTAAATTGCAAAAGTTTTCAACTGTGTTGCAACCGTAAAAACAAAATGGCGTGTCATACAATTTGACATCAATGGTTTAATTTCTTAATAAGAATGCAGAATTCGTCATTGGCAATACACATTTCAAAATTGGTAATAAATTTATATAAATTGCTTCAATAATTTTTAAATTAATCAGTCCGGTTCTGACATTGCTATGACAGCGGGTGAATTATAAAAACAAATGCACATCGAACAACACTTTTCCTTTCATGTAAAGTTCTCGACGCGTTTCTGCGGTACAACCGGCGACAAAAGCAGACTTGTTTTTAAAATGAAGAAATAACTGAATAAAAAAATCCGCCGTTTGATGTATTGATCATATTTATGTGAAACCTCGGTATTGAGATTCATTCATGACTTCTTCGTTCCAATCCATTTTTCAAAATGTTTACAATATTTTTTTCGCAATATTTACCCACAACTGATTATATTTCTAAAGTCACTGATTCGATTGCAGCAAAATCAAGAGGCCTGAAGTTTTTACTGGAACATACACAATTGACGTCATAGGATGACAGGACCTAGAGGCCGAACCAAAATGTTTGCCATAATTTTTTTAATTATTTTGGAAACTGGTTTTAACGAAATTTAGTTCGCATGTTAGTACATCGTCGTATATGAAGCCTGTTTAAAATGAGCCCAATCGAATTATTTCAAAGGTGTTTAACCCTTTAGTAAAGATTCAAATGTGTTGGTAAAAATTTACTAGAAATCGGTCTGACAGGACCGGCTTACAAGTTTTATGAAAAGATAGTGAATTTCTTCCTAAGGAGTACATTTAAATTGGTGTAGATGTTGGATTGATAATACTATTGTAATTATAAATTTTTGTTTTAAGGGATGTATTAAGGGTTTTTAGTGTATTTGCCATAAGGCACTTACACTATTGGCGTCGGTCGGATGGCGGGACCTAGAGGTCGGACCAAAATTTCTCGACGTTTCATAAGTTTCTAAGAAGTTTGGCACCATTTTTGGAAATGTTTATATATATATGTATATATATATATATATATATATATATATATTTATATATATATATATATATATATATATATATATATATATATATATATATATATATATATATATATATATGTGTGACCACGATAACTCTCGATAGACTTAATCGATTTAAACGAAATTTGGTCCACATGTTGGAATCCATCATCGCAAGAAGCCTATTTAAAATGGGCCCGATCGGGCCATTTTAAGGGGGGTATTTAGGGGTTGAAAAATGTTTTTGGGCCCAAAAATACGGAAAAAATTCTCAGAATCACTTCAAATTTGAAATTTAACCCTTTAGTAATTATTGAAATGTGCTGCTAAAATTTAAATAAAATCGGCCCGACAGGACCGGACTTACAAATTTTATGAAAACGCAAGTTTACTGATATGGATTTACATACTGAAGGGTGTATATAATTTGGTACAGATGTTGAATTGGTATGTAGTATTGAAATTAAGTAAAAAAATGTTGTTTTAAGGGGTGTATTAGAGGGTAATTTTTTTTATTTTGTCCAAAAACAAAGTTAAGTTCATACAATAGAGCCACACTGCTTATAAAAGCAAATACACTATATTGTCGGCAGGGTTTCGCACTGCGACCCGAGTTTTTTTTTATTTTGCTCAAAAATACACTTATGGGTTTACATAATGAAGCCACAGTGCCTGTATTAGATTTTGTCGACGGGGTTTGGCATCTCGACCCGACTTTTTTTTAAAGTTTGTTCTTCACTGTACCTTATGTAACGCAAGTTTTTTTCGCTTTACAACGTGTCAACATGATTGACATGAAAACAAATTGCCACTCGTCACGGTTTACACTTTTAAGTGGCTGTTTTAAAATTACGTGATTTCACTACTTCACGTTGGTACCTACTGTGTAACGGCTGTTTCAATTACTCCTGTATTATATTCCGATTGATTTTTATTTAAATCAGTTTCATTGGAATTATGTGCATAAATGAACAACCACGTACAATTTTTTTAATGGTGTGTTTCGGAAAAATGTATTTGGAAAAGAAAATAACTACACGTACTTTAGATTTAGGTCAATGATTTAACTGTAATACCGTTTAATTTTTACAAAAATATAATACTTAAAGGCTGTAAAAACTAACAGTTCTTAAAATCTAACTGAATTTGCGGATTTTTAAAATTTTTGCATATTTTAAAATGTGTGTGGTAAATAACAGGAAGAATGCATTTATATCGGTTCTTAGGAAACCAATTGAGACACAGAATATAGGACATTTTTTACTTGGACTATATTCGGAATAAGGTTCTCGTCAAAACTGACAGTTTGATCGAAAAGTACCGATTACGAGATCGAAATCGCGATCAAAACATAGTAGTTTTCAAATGTGGTGGAGGTACAGATTTATATATGGTGGAGTACGGGTAGCGATAATATAGTCTTGAACTGTTTAACACTATTGTTATGCTTGCACTAATGAAAATCTTAGCAATATTCTAGGCCAAGTCTAATTGTTTTCGAAATTATTCATCTCTTGTTTTGGTACATTTCCAAAAAAATATATTTTACCGAAATGTACCAAAATTAAAAATAAATCTTAAAAAAAAACGTGCTTTTATTAAAATGTACTATAACGAAGAAATTAATAACAAACAAAGCAAATAAAATCATTTTATCATTGTTGACCTAACCAAAAAGCTTGTCCCAAAATATGGTCATAAAAATTCATAAATGAAACTTATCGCAAAAAGCTTTTTGGTCGGGTCAACAATTATAAAATGATTCTATTTGTTTGATTGTTTGTTAATATTTTCGTCGTTTTAGTACATTTTACTTTCTAAAAACAAACTTTTACTAATATTAAGTTTGTTTTTAGAAGTTTTTTTACATATATTTTTTACAGTTTTGATACGGAACCCAACAATTATAAAATGCTGGCAATAGGGATGTTTCCACTAGTAGTAATTTCATGAAAATTTATGTTTAAACGATTAATGGTGATATTTAAATACCTATAATATTGTTATTTACTCATAATTAATTATAATAAAGTTAATTTAAAGTGCTATAAACTGTAGGTACCCTTTATCTTGTTAATAAATAATTGTATTTTCTATAATGGAAGCTGAAATTAGTTTACAAATTAGTAATTAAAGGCTTTTTTATACGATAATCTCAATTCACAAGCAAATTCGATAGACTAACTGATAGAGGTTCGGAGATTTCCGTGTTTCAGCGGGAAATTTAAAAATTATCTTAATTTTTCAATTTTTTCTTCAAAATTAAACATGTTTTTTTATTAAAATATTTTTTTCGTGTTCATTAAGGGTCTACAAAATAAAAACAGTTTCGAAAATTAGTCAACATCCCTATTTTCAAAGTGCTCTGAATAATAGAAAACAACTCGAAAAAATACAAAATGTAAGGTTTTACGGTGTCACAATTGTTTATAGGTACAAGTGTAAACGGATAATAATTAGCGCATAAAAATAATCCCAGTCAGCAATTAGTGCTATCGAGTTCAGTGTTGCCAAAACCACAACAGAATCGAGCGTGTTCAGTGTGTTGGCATTACCTATAGTAGCTAATGTCAAAACGAGTGGTCGTTTGCAATGGATTTCTAAATGAATTAACGGTAAAACAATTACATAGCGCTGTAACAAAAGACAGTTCACGGCTAATTTAACGACGTGCATTGAACACAAACGGTTATATAAATTATATGTGTACGGCTACAGCATTTGTTCTATAAAATACTCTCTCACTGTAGTCAGCTATAAAACTACATAGGTAGGTACTATTATAGGTACTATTATATAGTGAAAGTCGTTTATTACGATTACTTTAAAACTTTGTTTGCACGTACTTATATCTGTGTACACAAATAAATCGCTAATGTCGAATTTTCACTATTTTTTCTTTTCATCAGATCGATTTTTGATGTATAAACATCTTTGCTGCTCAAATTTCTGTTACAATGACTTATATAGCCATATTCATCGAACACTATTAACGATAGAAATTACTAATCTTGGAACAAATTTATTCGTTGCAATAAAATTTGCTTTCAATTCAGCAGCCAAATTATCAGATAAAATAGTTAGTTGAAGAATAAATGCACACTGCACTATACTCCTTGCTCTTTTTGTTGAATATTGTGACGGTCACCATAAAATCCGACCGATTGCGTTAGTGTTAACGTCAAAAAAAAGTTTCATTTATCCTAACCCAATTGCACAAAAAACTTCCACTAACTTTAATGTTTTACAACTATACACTTCACAAAAGGTTAATAAACAACACAATTCACAAGAGCAAACTGTAGATATAATACTCCACGTTTATATGTTAGGTATTATGATCTATGTGGCGGCCATTATTATTTTCTCATGCGAATAAATATTTATACCCCTGAATATAGACAGAGTAGATTTATACCTGTAGTAAACATAATTATGCTTGGTGAATATGGCCATTAGTGCATTAGTGTTTTGAAAGCGATGTGCCGTTGAAATTTGTATTTAAGAGACCTTGGTCAGCTGTCAAAAAATGTTGAGGTTATGTGTGGCGTCCTTCGTATTCGAATCTAAACGTCTACACATTTATTGAGAGTAGCGAGATCCCGTTTTTTTTTAAATTTTATTTTGTGAACGTTTCATCTGGTGTATAAATTATAAATTTAAAATAGGTTTACTTGCAGTAAATAAGAATCATTGTCAATCAGCGTTTCTTGCCAAAACTTTTGAAAGAGTTAATTGATTTTAACGAAATTTGGTCCACATTTTGAAAACCATCACCGGACAAAGCCTATTTAAAATGGGCCTAATCAAGCTAAATTAAGGGTGTTATTCAGGGGTTGAAAACGGTTTTTGAGCCTAAAAATACCGAAAAAATTCTCAGAATTGTTTCAAATTTGAAATTTAAGTCTTTAGTAACTACTTAATTAATGTTCAGGCAAAGAGTTGATAATAAAATTGAAATTAAGAGAAAAAAATATTATTTTAAGAGTTGTATTTGGGGGTAATGTTTTTTTTTTCAAAGACAAACTTAAGTTCACGTAATAAAGCCACAATGCCTGTATTAGCGGACACACTATATTGCCGGCTGGGTTTTGGTACTGCGACCCGAGTTTTTTATTACTTGATATTGTATTATAAAAGTCGTAACTCGGTGGTAAAAAAGAGATTTGAATGATTTAGAATAACCTCCCGATATATCTCGACATATTTTAGTATTCGAATAGTTCGACTATTTTCACTCGAAATATACCATCACTTGACCCACTCATGAACTAGCACTCCAAAATATGAGTCATAATCATTCATTCCAGCGTAAAACTGAGAACTAGATCAATGAACTCAGATGCTATTCGTCCATAGAGAGTACGCGAGTGAGCCGTGAAAGTGTCTGCAATTCAGATAGAGAAAAGTTCCTTATCTCTGTGGTAACTAATGATACAAAACAATGCTGATTTGAGTAAACATATATCTGGTTTTCTGGGCACGCTGCATCGTTCTCTCTCTCAACACTCGACACTTTCACTTATGGCAAGCATACGAACTAGCAAACTCTAGTTACTTACATCTCTATATATTCGTCAATAATCTTGTTTTCATCTCCTGCCGCCAATTTCCGTGATTGTGTCGAAAACGGTCGGTAGTTTTTGAAGTTAGCCATGCCTGTGTGCTGATATCAATTTAAAATTTATATGTCGGGGTTGAAAACGTGTTTAAAAATGCATGACGCGTTGCACACAAGTCTTCATTATTTATTGGCGTGGCACTGTGAATAGATACATCGTCAACTAACTATATACGTATAAGATGTCCCGTCGCTAAGTGAAACATAGGCGAGTAACCAAATGTCACTTTTAGTCAAGATTGAAATACAAACAGTGGATAAATAACAATTGAAATGGTTGTTAGAGGAAGACACAGAAGTGGAATTAGCATAATTCAGTTCACATCTAAACAATTAATAAGTGGTAGTAGTCACAGACATTTGGACACAATGAACGTCAAAGACAATTAAATCATTATTGGTATGCAACGTTTCGTCTCTAATTTATTTAGTTTCAGTTACTCAAAAAAATCTTAATAAATTAGAGACGAAACGTCGCATACCAATAATTAAATGATTTTAACATTTGTTTAGTCCAAAGACATAGATACAATACAAATGGACCTAGCATTCCCTGTATTAGTTAAATACAATGTAATATATGTAGCAATATCCATTTCGTTTTGAAGTCTCTGTCTGTTAGTCTGTGAATACGATACAGGTCAAACGGATTGAATCCAAATTTTGGGAGGATGTTTGATATGCAAATATGAAGAGCCCTATTGTTTGTGGGGAAAATCGGCGCATGCACAGAAGAGATAATATATTTAATAACGGTGCTTTTTTATTAACTAATAATGGTATAATTTTCATAACGGCTTAGTATTCTATTTATTAATTAATAAGAAAAATCGCAGGATTGTGGATAAAAAATTATATTTATTAATGTACGACGTTTGAAAAAGTCTAAATCTATATTTTGAAAATAAAAAAAAAACAGCTGATATTTTGTTCTGTAAATCTGTCAGAAATAAACTAGTCCAGCACGCTTTGATTAATTTTTACATGACGTGGAACATATTATGTAGATAACTATGGCAACGAATAGCAAATATCATATTGACTACTAGCCATTACCCGCGTCACCTCACGCGATATCAGTATTTTATTTTCTTTATTATACTATATCAAATAAATGTCAATATTTTTTAAGTTGGAATGGTCCCGTCGCCCAATAGATCATATGCATGTATTTTTTTAATATTTTTAATAGATTATTTAGTCAATCATAATACGGAAAAAACGGATAATCATTTAAAAATGTAATATTATCATAAGAAAAAAAATATTAAATTTCACATTCAGAAATAGATAGTTTCAACAATCGACCATGTTGGCGGGCTTATGTGAAGTCATGATATATGATGCATGTCAACATTGATGTCAAATTGTTAATGTTCTAAATGAAGTTTAATTATTGTTTTCTCTAAATCCCTATATTATTAAACGAGCTAATCTTGTACCTATGTATCTATGTACCTATATATGTCCCTAAATATTTTCTCGAAAACGGCCCTAACGATTTGGATGAAATTTACTGAAAAGGGATTTTGGGGGGCAAAAAATCGTTTTAGCTAGGTCTCATCTCTCGAAAAAATCGTTTTCTTACAAATTTTATCATTATAAAAATCAATTTTTTGACGTATGAAAATACTTAAATATTGTACCTAAGTAGGTTTTGGAATTTTATACAATGAAACAATTGTTTTCAAAATATTATGACAGTTAATCTTTAATTACTATCCAAGTGAGACTTAATTAAAATAAATACGTATTTGAAAGAAAGTTATACACAATTATTATTATTGGGCTTTGACATGCTCACTCCTGACATCTGGTGGCTAACATAAAAAATAAAATGTGAATGCATTTAGTCGATCTATCATCTGTGAACAGTACTCCATTCGTACTTTTAAATTCTTAAAAAATGAAATAAATAAAAAGTTTTGAAAATAACTGCAGTTAAAAATCAATGAAAGTTTGCTCTGCACATTTTAAAAGATGATTTTATGTTTTTAAGTAAGTACTATACAACTGTAACGTTACTATTATATTATAACCTCATAGTTATAATATACAGTTTGTTTATTATTAATATTTTTATCTACAGATACTGCTAAAAAACAGCATTTGAAAGAAAATAAATGCTATAAGTACCTTCAGTCAATTTACCTGGAAAAAAAAACACAGCTACTGATGAGAACCGTAGGATACAGAGGAACAAGAGAAAAGAAGAACAAAAAATTTAATTTGGAAAATAAAGATTCAGTACATCAAACATCAATGAAAATAATAATAAATTGTAACTAAAACTAATTTTTTAGTAAAATAATTACTTTGATTGTCGTTATGATCATCATCATAAACTTCATTATTATCTTAGTTTTCAACAATAAGACTATCATCATTTTCTTTATTTCCTAACTCATACAATAATTGAATCCTATGGTTCTGATCAGTAGCTGTGTTTTTTTCCCAGACAAATTGACTGAAGGTATAGCATTTTCTTTCAAATCCTGGTTTTTTAGCAGTATCTGTAGATAAAAAAATTAATTATAGACAATAAATTATTATATTAAAACTCTATGAGGTTATATAGTATAATAGTAACGTTACACTTGTATACTTACTTGATAACATAAAATCATCTTTTTAAGCAAACGTTCATTGATTTTTTAAGTTCAGTTATTTTCAAAGCTTTTTATTTATTTCATTTTATAAGAATTTAAAAGTACGAATGCGGAATGGAGTACTGTTCACAGATGATAGATCGACTAAATGCAGTCACATTTTATTTTTTATGTTAGCCACCAGATGTCAGGAGTGAGCATGTCAAAGCCCAATAGGTGAGTAATTTTAATAAATAAATTTTTAACCTAAATTTGAAGCGAAAGATGCAATATCATAGATCAAGATGACGGCGAATCAGTTTTACAAGTACCGAATTGCCATAAGGGCCGACAATCCTCTCCACAAAGGAGTCAAACTGTTTCAGCAATATTATCTTATTGCTCCACAAAAGGAAGCGAAGCTTCCCCAGAGAACCTACGGTTCTTATATGGAGAGCCGAAGGCTCGACTAGTGTTGATTACAACCGAGCGGGGCGCAGCCCCGCGAGGTAAGACTGTAACAAAGGTGGAGACGTAGGCTCCACAAAGGAAAGCGACAGAGAACCTACGGTTCTCAAAGTTTTGGCGATATCAGCATATCAGTATTTTATTTAACTTTCCGAGCAAAGCTCGGTCACCCAGGTACTACTGACATAATCTTACTGTGAGACGACACAGTCGTCATGGAAACTGTTATTGATATATACTCTGGCGTCAAGCTGCGTTTTGAAAATTCGAAAAAAGCGCGTATTTTCTACATTTCTTTTTTATTATTTGTATTCTTTTCAGTGATTAGATTAATAAAATAACCATTACGATATGATCAGGATAAAAAATAGAGAATAGTTACTTCTTACCACAACAAGTTTATTAGTGGATGTACATTTCGAGAGCTATGCTCTCATCTTCAGCAATACACTAAACTAGTGTATTGCTGAAGATGAGAGCATAGCTCTCGAAATGTACATCCACTAATAAACTTGTTGTGGTAAGAAGTAACTATTCTCTATTTTTTATTAGATTCAAACCACAGTGCTCTTAATATTTTTGATATGATCAGGAACTAAAATATATTTCGAAATAAAAATTTAAACCAATTTGGAGTCTCATGCATATGACCTATTAGCTGGATTTTTTTAACATATTACATAGAGAAGTGAAATCCGCTTATGCCTCAGTTCCCGATGAAACACTCTGTGTGTTTGTGTATATGTGTGTGTGATGTAGTTATACAGGTGAAGTGGAAGTGAATATGGAGTTATAATATTGTTTATGAAGTAGTTAACACGGCTATGAATTATGTCATTACGTGCTCGTAAATGTGCAGTCAGAGTTTAACGTTTGCCCTTTGTGGTGGGCCCCTCTCGCACTTACGCTAGCACGCTGACAGTTGGGTCACGCCATCTGTGCTGATGCTACTTTTAGGTTGCGACTGTACTCGCGGGAACGTCAATTTTTTCTCTCGAATTTGCTAACAACAACGTCGATTTTTTTCTGATGAGTTCGCTCACATAAATGCTGATTTTGTGATCGGTTTCGCGCGTAAATACAGATTTTTGATCTTGACTCCGCTCACATTAACATAGATTTTGCTGTTAGTGGAAGCGATGACCGTAAAAAATGGTTCCGATGGTACAGATGATGAAACTTTCAGAAAGGATAGCACATATTAGTGCAGTCAAATAAGCTAAAAAGGGGATAACCTCGGAATGAAACGGAATAATTTGAATATTTGTATATAAACCTTTATTTTGGCATTCTAAATGTTGTCTCAAAAGTCTCATAAGGTCACGTGTAAGCATCCACCGATATTCAAGGTCAAAGGTCGCGAAATTTACTTTTTGGCAAATATCTCGCTTCCGTTGCCTCAAGTCGTATTTATATTTATCATACAAGTTTAAATACAAATCTTTGATTAACGTCTGAATAGAACTCTTCAA
This sequence comes from Xanthostigma xanthostigma, assembly GCA_963575645.1. NCBI lineage: Eukaryota > Metazoa > Arthropoda > Insecta > Raphidioptera > Raphidiidae > Xanthostigma > Xanthostigma xanthostigma. Next base: position 25,801,853 of record OY754468.1, read on the forward strand.
ATAAATAAAATTGTTGACCAATTTTTCTCAGACCATACGATATATTGACAAAAAATAATAAAAATACAAATCAATATAACACATGATGACGTTTCGATCCGGATTTGAATTTTCTTCAGAAATATCTAAAAAATATAAAAATGAATTAGTATTAAGCTATTTATTATCTAATATTGTACGAAAGATTAAAAGTTTGATTAATCAAAAAATAATGAAAAATTAATTTTTCATTATTTTTTGATTAATCAAACTTTCAATCTTTCGTACAATTTATTAGATAATAAATAGCTTAATACTAATTCATTTTTATATTTTTTAAATATTTCTGAAGAAAATCCAAATCCGGATCGAAACGTCATCTTGTGTTATATTGATTTGTTATTTTTTATTTTTTGTGAATATATTGGTCTGAGAAAAATTGGTCGACAATTTTATTTATATAAAAGTTAAAAACTATAAAATTCTCTACAAATTCTGAGGTGAAACCCTAAGGTGACTTCAATCACTTGCCTAGGCAACCCTGCGAGAACTTGATCCGACAAGGGGGACACACCACTTCCAGTATTTATTTTGATGTAGTTAGCAGTCCCATAGAGTTTTATGAATTTGTTGGTTGGTATAAGAGCTTTTTGTCAAAAAGACGCATCTTGTTAAAATTATTTTCTATTTTTTTTATCGTTAAGATCACAATACTTCTGTGAAGAATTTTTATTTTATTTTTCTTAAATTTATTGTAAGTTTTAACAATAAAATCTGACAGTTTTCGTGGTTTTCAGCTTTTGGAAGCTTGGCCAATTAGTAAGCTATTAGATCATGGAAAAAATCAGGCGAAAAGTGGGAATATTTTTGTTTCTTATTTTTAACTCCCAAAATTCGTATTTTTGTAAAAAGAAAATGAAAGTAGGTTTTCTCTTAAATGACGCATTTCCGACCCCCAAGTGATAGAGGTTAAATCATACCGAGTTATTCATAGTTTCCTCTCCCGAGAGGAATACGAGCAATTACTGATCACCTGTATAGTTGTCCAAACAGTACTTTTCCAAATGTAAATTAACAATAATAATAATGATTAGCGAAATCGACCTAATTCAATCCACATTTACTTCGCGAATTTTTACAGTATGTGAACGTAAACAATGAATAATTTTTTTGAACATATGTTTTATTTTATTTAATTTAATGTGTTTGTATCGCATATTTATAGGTAAATTTCATCTTTCTCGAGTACTTCTCAATATGAACTTTAACTATGCCTAATCTCACATCCCTTCGTGCTCGCAATGTGCTTAAAAAGCGGTTCAAAGTTTTTTCTTCACGTATTAATATACAGATTGTATCAAATCAAAACAGTCCATAGAACATTCTGTGTGTAAGACAGAGACGATATTATATAAAGCACTAAAGCAGTAAGTAAGAATGAGATAAATGATCGCTTATAGTTACTGTGGTTATACAATCTGATAGTATCGTCTTTGTTTTCTACAGTAAAAATCACAATTTTATCAAATGTCAGTATTCACTAGTGAAATTATTGATAAAAAAGATTTACAGTGTACGTAATTATTTATTTACGTAACCACAGTAACTATATTAGCGATCATTTATCTCATTCTTACTTACTGCTTTAGATCTTTATATATCGTCTTACACACAGAATGTCCTATGGACCGTTTTGATTTGATACAATCTGTATATGTACGTAATTTATTTTTGAAAGTTGATCGGCGCGTGTTTTAACTGAAGTCATAACCGCTTAGTTTTGTGCCTAGGGAGGGGTACGATGCGCAATGGTTGTCAACAGCACTAAACCGGCATTTCATTTTAAATCTTCTGACTAAAGCCAGACGGTCACTGTGTGGCCCCATCAAACCAAACGCATTACTATTCTGTCGAAATATAACGTTTTAATTAACAATTTGATTTAAATTTTTTTTCAAAAAATCAAAGTTTTAAAGAAAAACTATCAATGGAGAGATTGCCGATTTTGACCTGCATTTTTTAGTTAGACTAGACGTCTAAATATGCGTTTTGAATCTTTCGAAAGTGTGAGAAATTGAATGAATTTAATAAATATACGCTCACTTCTGTATTTTTTGATTTGGAATCTTTAGGTTACCTACATATTTTTTTGAAGCCTCTAGTTGTGAAACTATACGAGGTGCAAAAAAATCTGGTGTGCATGACGTGCTTATTGAATTCAGCTGCATTTTCTACAAAAATATGTATCGAATTTAAAAACGATCTTTTAATGAATGTTAGGATAATGGGAACTTTGACCAAATAAAGCAAATACTAAATTTCACAAATTTGCAACATTTCGTAGATTGGCAAGCTTATTGGTTAGCATTCTTGTTGACATTTACTAACCTTTGCCTGAAGAAGTAGACAATCAATCTACGAAAAACGTTGCAAATTCGTAAAATTTAGCATTAACTTTATTTAGTCCAAGTTCCCATTACCCTACTATTCATTTATTCTTATGGACGATATCAAGTTTAATTTAATTGTATAGCCAAATGTATTTTTCCCCGACTACGGCGAAGCCAAAAGGAAAGGTTATGAGTTTAGCGGTCTATGTATGTTTGTATTTACGGATGTTCCATCGTAGCGCCTAAACTATTCATCCAATTTTGATAAATAAGGTGTCAATCGATTCGTAACATAGGCAACATTTAAATTTTGGTCCCAAAGGAAAGCAAATAGAAAGCAAAAAAAAATTAAATATAATATAACTAAAACCCGACTACTGAAAATTATGAAACAAGAAAATATCCTCATCTGAGGATAGCCGTGATCGTATGCCATCTCATATACAGGGTGTATCACATGAAACCGTACATAGGGAAAAGTACACAGTACAAGTTAAGATCAAATATTGTTTTTCCTTCTATTCATAGGTCGTTACCATGGTGTACGTATGTAGTAACAAATGCATATTGGCGTAACAATTTTTAAAATCTTGTTTTTTTTTTGTCTACCGATATTTACAACGTTAGAATTTATTAGCTAATAGTATACATATTGCAGAGAATATTTTAATTAGTTATGTGTAAAATTTACTAACAGTAAAATGATGTGACTATTATTTTAACTAAATACTTTGCTTGGTTTCTACTTTCGTCCACTGTATTTCAGCCCTTATTATACAGTTACATTAAAATGTATATATATTATGTATAAAATTTGAGAAATTGGGTCCTCTACAACTTTGTGTTGAACATTTTTCTTATAAAATAAGCCGTTAACGGATTATTTCATAAAAACCATTTTTGCACATTTCATCCAAGATGGCAGCTCGTGGTTTCCCCCTTCCCCAAGGTCGTAAATCAAAATTATAACAGATATTCAAAAATTACTGCGCCATATTTTATAGGGCAGAGACCTTTTTTTCTCACTTTAAATGGCGAATATACAAAATTCTTGTTCAGCGACATCTGTTGTACTACAGATTTTTAGTTTAAGAACTTACTGTTGTGATGCACGCTATTAACATGTCAGATTGTTCAATTATTTCCAGTTCAGCTACGTGTAAATAATTCTTTAATATCTAAATACGAGCCACAATCCATAAATATGTACATAAAAATAATCTTTTATAAAATATATTTGCAAATAAAAAATTGCCGACAGGCTTAAGGGAAGTTTAAAATAAGTTATGGCCGGTTAGACCGGTTGTAGGCCGATTCAAACCCTTCTTTTTGCTCAATAAATTTAGGATGTGTAAATAGAGGCTTGAGTGCGAGGTTCCCTTCCGTCTCTCTTTCAGGGATGTGAAAACGAGATTTGGATGGAGCGACCCTTTCTTTGTGACAAACGATATTTCAGATGGCAGTTTACTTAATCAAAAATTACAGCCAAATAGATGATGCAGCCATTTCAACTCAAATCTACAGATATTTAAAAAAAAAAATAGGTTTCTCCGAGCGATGACGCGGGTAACGGCTTGTAATACATGTATTACAATATTTGTTTGTGGTTTCCATGATTACGTATGGTTTCACACGTGGCAATTATCCAAAGCATGTTTGTCAGCAAACTCATTTTTATTTGACAGATCAGACTTCAGAATAAAAGAACAGCTGTTTTTTTTTTTAATTTTGAAAACATCTACGGAAATAAGGTATACAAAACATAATTTTAGAAGATTTTCTTGCAAAAATTGATAAAATAATAAGCTGCTTTGAAAAGCATACCGTTATAATTGAAGAAAGGACGTTATAGCATATACAGTGTGTCCCCGGATAGAGTTCACAATAGGTGAGATTGACCTTTTCCGTTCATAGTACGCAAAAGTGTCACTAAGAGAAGTTGTTCACAATGAAAAATTATGGCGTTATGCAAATTTTCGGAATGATCGGCCTACTTTGATAATAGAAGATAATGACAGTAAATTGTTTGCTATGTTACTATGAACGGAAAAGGTACTTTACCTGAAACGAAAGGAGGTTTTGCTCAACTGTAAAGGCCTACTTGATTTAAAAAAATCGAAAGTAAACTAAAAGTAAGTTTCAGACCAAGCAGGGCGGAATCCCAAAATATGAAATTCCAATTCAGTCTCACCTACTGTGAACTCAATCCGGGGACACACTGTATATCTTCTGAATATGCGCCGATTTTCCTCAAAATTAATGATGACTCCTATTTACATGCTAAACATCCTAACAAAATATTGTTTCAATCCACTGAGTCGTTTGGCCTCTGTCGTGCTCACCGACAGACAAACTTTTTCCAAAAATGTGTTTTTTGAACGTCAGAATGAAAAAAATATTGTAAAATTTTGAAATGCGAATTTTGACCTAAATTAGTACTCTTCACTCGTACAAATGGAGTGGAAAAATAATCCATTAAGTTTTCTTTTTATTTAATACTTACATGCACTTCGCTATAGAGGTCATTCCCGTGACGCTATTGATAAGACAGTTGAAAAATTGCTATTGTTATAATAGATTTTAATTCGATAAAATTTTCACAGTTAATTAACAGTTGCCCACCCCTGTTATTCATGAAAGTGTGAATGCAGTGAGTGTATTTTGTACTTTATTAGCTTATAAATTTGTATACGGACCATTGTTATGTGTCTGTAACGTAGTTTGAGGGCTGGACATCCAGGGAAAGGCGAGCGCCATATTATATAAAACTAAATGCAGTATCTATCAAAGTTCGGACCATTGGTCAGACCGTACCAAACTCTGATCCTGTTTGTTACGCGATTTTTGCCGGTATCTCAGCGTTTTAAAAACTGTGAACAGTAAAAAGAACATGTCCCAATAAAAATTTTACTTCTCTGTTTCATAGGAAAACGAAAGTATGGTAATAGAGTTAAAAAATCTTGTTCAAAGTCAGATTTTGATAAAGCGGCAAGAAACGTTTTTTCCGCATGACAGCTGCGCGTTTGGGGACTTTTCTTTCGTTTAGAGTAAATGCGAAAATAAACACGAATATATTTGAATGATTAAAAAGAATGATTTTCGCAGTAAAAACTCCAGGATTATTGATTTTCTTGTAAATCGGCTCAGTGGTTTTCGAAATATAAAGAAAAGTATGCATTTTTTAATCTATAACAATGTCGTTTCGTATAAGGATCTCTTGGCAAATTCTACTAAAAAAATTAAAAAAATAAATATAAGCTACTAATTTTTAGTAAGTCTTCGTCGTTTGTCTTAATGGTAAGTTCATATCTCGTAAAAGATTGAAATTGAGTTCAGTCATAAAAATGTGAAAAGTTTAGCATCAAAACGCATATTATAAAGACCGGTTTAAAAATAAAAATATTTAAAAATGTGATCACTGATAGGTTGCATTTTAAACAAAATTAAGTATAGATACCTACTTGTTGATGGTCACTGAACGTAGGCCATCGTCTCCATCGGGAGAATGACTGAGAGAAGTGGGGTCTACGATTGATGGCTATGTAAGTGGCTAATGTAGCACGTCCTCATGAGCCCTCCTGCGTGTACGTTCTACGGACCAGTTATACAGGATGGGTCATCCTTTAAACGTAAAATTTGTTAAAGCGATACGCTACGCGCTTTCCATGGACAGTCGAGCGCCTCTCTAACATTGTTGTGCACCAACATGTATTGTTAGAATAAAATAGTATTTAGGACTATTGTGATCTATCATATCTAATTACGTGAGGGAAATTTGGCGATTTTTCGACACCTTTTTTCTCGTGGTGAGATGCCGTGAGATTTTGCTCGAGCCCCCCTCCCCCTCTAGTCACACGTGAGATTTTTCAAAAGGCGTATTTTTAATGTAAATACGTAAATCTATGCTTGATTGCGTTCGATTTATTTAAAAAAAAAACATAATTTGCCTAAATTCTTTTTATTTAGAATGTAGTCTAGAATCATAGAAACATATTATTAACCGCGATAATTATTATTGCATATGATTTAGCTATATTTTAGTGGAGAAACATTTTTTACCTAATTTAAACCAGTTTTCTCGCAATTTTACACTGTTTCTTGCGGAAAAAAATTACGTGATATTTTTGCTGAGACTCCTCCTCTCTCCCACGTCAGGTTTGGGAGTTAGATTCGGCTCGACCCCTCCCCCCCTAAACGCCTCACATATGAAAGAGGATTTGAAAACTTCCATAGTTACTATATAGTACAATCGATAGATAGATTCCGATCAGAATAAGTATGGAAGTTTTAAAACTGGGAATTTCAATGCTCTGAATGAATTGAGAAAAGTGCAAACCATGTCGTAAACGCCAAGGGCGTTATATTAGAAATTTGGTCCAAAAACGGTTTCTTGGCAATATCTCACTTCGGGTGCCTCATACGACCAGCAATGTTTTTATGAAAATAAAATAGAATTAAATTTCTTACAAAACATATCTAATACTACATCTTTCCTCTAAAGTGAATAGTTTCGGAGCAGCAGCTCCGTGATTAAGGTATTTTTGACAAAAGTATGATTTACACCAATAACTATTCAATCTTTGTAAGCTTATTTGAGAGGAATTGATCTTAGGATAATGAAATTTTTAGCTTTCCAAGTTTAATTTTTTCTATATTCTAGAGCACCTTATGGATTCTAAGTCGCAATTATTCATTTTTTTTTTAATCTCTCGTTTTGTTTTCAATACTTACGCTAGTTTTCTCACATTATTACGATTAAAATTTTTACTTGCGCACGCTCAGTTCCGCTCCATCTCTTTACGACCACTTTATAGTATATTATACCGCAAATTTACGGTTTCAACTTAGGTACAATACATCGAAGCGTTTTTTATTAAATTAATTAACGCTTGAGAAAATGAACGACGAAGGAATAAATTCAAGTTGTTTTTATTCAAACGACTTCACGTGAGTAATATTTAGGACAACTTCATACATTGCTTACCAAAATCTTGCATCGGGATTTTACCCGGAAGCGGAGCCAATTTCAAAATATTCAATATGGCCGCCTTATGCGATGCGTTTGCTTTGACAGTATGCGAGATTTAATCGATGTTTTATTTAAAATGTATTTTTCCGAAAATTGTGTCGTTTGGGGGTTATACCAATCCTTCAAATCGTGATAAGTATTAGTGATGTGCCGGATCGTTAAAAATGCATATATGCGGATACGGATCTGAATAAGGATATTTGGTTTCAAGATCCGCGGATACGGATACGGATCTTAACTTTCTTAGAGTACGCGGCGGTAAATATTGCACATCGACCTTTGGAAAGAGACTATCTGTTATGGGAAAAAGTTATTGACTTCTTTAAGAGTTAATTCTCATAACAGATTGTCTCTTTCCAAAGATCGATGTGCAATATCTCATTATAAAGATAGTTTTTTATTAGTACCTTTGAGTAATGTACTATTGGTATGGTACTCATTACGATAAATTTTTGCAATATAAAGGTGCCAAATACGATTTTAAGAAATAAAAAATAATCTGAATGGAATTTGACAGTTTTTCATTATTACCTAATCACCTATATATATATAAAATTTCATCTATGAATTGAAAACTAATAAGGTGAAAGATCCGTAAAAGATCCGCCATAAAACTAACGGATACGGATACGGATCTTTCTTCTCCCTCGAATATCCACGGATACGGATATTCGGCACATCACTAATAAGTATATATTGAAGGAAAAAAATTGTGTGTGCTGCTCATATTGTAAAATGCGGCAGACTCATCGACGCAAGCTGAATTTAATTTAATTTAATAATTTGATATCAACATTTACAATTGATCTACTAACACAATTAGGTACCTCCTACCTACTGCACAACACATTTACCATGCTTCTTCTCTTATTTTTTTTAATGACGCGTGTAACTTCCATAATTGTAAACAATAAATATTCACAAAAACTTTTTAACAAAAAAATTAAACCGCCGAAAAACTGAAAAGCAAAAAATAATAAATCTTTTTATTTAACTAAGTTCTATTTAAGTAGTTGAACGTATGTGACAGTCTAGTATATCTAAGTAATTTTGAGTCGGCGTCAACAATCCTTCGCCGGAAATCTCTGAGCGTTCACGAAGTTAATGTCAGCGACAGAGCAACCCGAACGGGCACACACTGAGGGCACACGTCTTTGCGAGTGGTCGTGTGGAGAGCGCATGTTTGGAATGTAATGTTTATCGCTGGAGATTTCACGTATCATTGTTAATTTGATTTGGTTATTTCTTTTAGTGATCTTTGTTCATTGATTGTTTGACGCCGACTCAAAATTACTTAGATATACTAGACTGTCACATACGTTCAACTACTTAAATAGAACTTAGTTAAATAAAAAGATTTATTATTTTTTGCTTTTCAGTTTTTCGGCGGTTTAATTTTTTTGTTAAAAAGTTTTTATTTTATAATTTTTTGTGGCTATATAATTTATAATTGTAATACACTCAGCATGAAAATCTGTGAGTGAACAATAAATCACCGCTATTTTCCCATCCTTAAGGTAGGATTTTTTTTTCCAAATTTATATGAGACCAACCTCGAGGTGTACCCTATCCAATAAAAAAATAATTATCAAAATCGGACTACTCTGTAAAAAGTTATGTGTGGTCATACATTACAATCAGTGAGTAAACAATCAATCATCCCCTGTTTTCCTACTCTTAGGGTTGGAATTTTTTTACCAAATTTATATGGGACCAGCTTCACGGTATACCCTTTCAAACAAAAAAATAATTATCGAAATCGGACAACTCTGTAAAAAGTTATGTGTGGTCATACATTACAATCACTGAGTGAACAATCAATCATCCCCTGTTTTCCTACCCTTAGGGTTGGAATTTTTTCACCAAATTTATATGGGACCAACTTCGGGGTATACCCTTTCAAACAAAAAAATAATTATCAAAATCGGACTACTCTGTAAAAAGTTATGCGTGGTCATACATAAATAAAAAAAAAAAAAATAATAAAAAAAAAAAAAAATATACGCGTCGAATTGAGAACCTCCTCCGTTTTTGTTTTTCGTCGGTTAAAAATACGTAGCGTGCAATGCTTTATTGCATTATACGCTTCGCATAGGATAGTTCACTGAAATGCCGAATAGATGGAGCATCGTCGAAGTGAAATCCCAATAGCTCACGTCGGTTCAGATGTGTACGTGTATTTGAAGATTTTGTAAATAAAAAATTGAATCTGAGACGCTTAGACGCTTCTGACCTATGTTGTCGAGCGTCTATAATCTATGTCTATCAAAATCGAATCAGTTTGCTTTGAAATAAATGTTTTCCGTCTTTAGATAACGTATTATTAAAAAAAAAAAATGGTTGTCTGTAAAGTCGGTTTACGGACGATAGTTTTACGTGATAACGTATTCCGCTTGAATATCATATTTAATAATACATAACCTAAATTTTAGTAGCTGTCAAACTATATTTTTACCGACTAATAATTTGATCAACCAAAGCAAAATACATATTTTAAGCAATTATAAAAGACATTTAAAAGAATGTATATATATTATACATTTGTTAACAAACCGTATAATTTATCTGGCCATCTGTCAGCTGTAGCTTTCGCTGGAACAGCCGAAAAAAATGTTGAACGCACACTACTCTCTGACGCCACGCGAGAAGAGAGAGACTATCGCTTATATCGCGCTCTCGCTTGCGAAACGTTACTCTTTTTCGTGCGTGCAGCCGGTGTTTCATCAATTTATAAGACGTTATCACTTCAAAAAAAAACAAAATTATTGACGAAACCTTTAAATTAGCGTTGAGTTCAAAAGTCATTATAGTACCTATTTTACACGAGTCGTTGGCTAACTGAGAGTGTTCTATAAGCAAAGGTTGTACCAAAAGAACAAACATTCTTCTACGAGTATTAAGCATACCGTTTTGACCTTTCTGCGTTCTTTTTTTACCTCGTTTACAGAATTTTTACTTCAGTCGGTTAATCCTGCTGTTAATGAATGTTTTTTGTACTTCGTGTATAATATAATTCCATAAATTTTAAATGCTTCTCTGAATAGGTCTAAAATGACACTGTATATATCAAACAAACCCTTTCCGCTCTAATTGTATGCCTATTATTATTTTTTATTTTTTTTTTCGTGCATTAATTTAAATGCTCCATACTAAGAGAGCTATGTATGTTTCAAAATGGCGTATTTCACATTTACCTACTACTGTGCTAGTAGCTAATAGTTAAAGAAGTTATTTTTTAACCCCCGACGTAAAACGCGTGTATTATGCGTTTGACGCAATGTTTATATGTCGTGTATATGTTAGAGTTAAGTCTTTAAATTAAATAAAAATTCAACCCGACCCAAAACCACTTACCCGGCTATTTAAAAGTATGAAATAATTTAGTATTTTTCATTCTTCATATGAAAGTAGCTAATACTTATGAACTCTTTGGGGACTGCTGTATATTAAACGTTACTTTGCTTTGTTATGAAAGAAATTTTAACTCGATTTACATGAAGTATAGTTACATCAAAATTTATTTATTTGTTAATAGCAAAAATATTAAAGGGAATATTTTAAATCCACCGCGGATTACTGTTAAATAGTTTTTTGAATTCTGTACTAAAATGCTTAAAAACGGAACCCATTTAATGGCATTCCGTCGTCCGTCCGACTATCAGTCTAATTTTTTACAAGATTTTATTTAGTTTCACCTGTCCCGGTGTCTCTGTCTGTCTGTCTGAAATCAAATCTTGCAAGTTAAATTTGACCCACTTCCCGTTATCCGAGTGAACTGAAATTTTGCATACGTATGTAGTTGCGATGACAATACAATTTTATAATAACCAACTGACTCGTCCGGCTTTCGCCCGGTTGCAAATCGAAATTTTAATAAAGTACACTTAAATCTTAAAAATAAACGAATTTTTTTTTTAAAACAAGCTTTTATTAGTTGTTAATAAAAAAACTAAAAAGTAAAAAAACAATTTGATTCCGATTAGAAATAAGTCGTCTTATACGTACTTACCAGTCTCTAGTTCTCAAATAAAAGTGTGTTACATTTTAACAGCAAGAGAGTAAAAAAACGTTGTAACACGCTTTTATTTGATAACTTGAGACTGTGATAACTACGTATAAAACGACTTATTTCTAATCGGAATCAAATTGTTTTTTACTTTTTAGTTCAATTTTGTTAACAACTAATAAAAGCATGTTTAAAAAAAATTTTATTTTCGTTTATTTATGTTACATATATGGTCAGTCGTAGGAAATTGACATAATGCAGATAGATAGGCCAGTAAAATGAAGATGATTTGACCCTAAACATTTCCACGAAATCGCAAAAGAGTGCAAATTTGAGGGAACATTTATATAAGTGTGTCAAAACAGCACTTTCGTGCGATAATAATTGGAACTTGTTGAAAAACGTTAAAAAAGAGTAAAAAAAAACTGTCATTTATCATTTTTGCTTGTATCTGCACAACAGTTAGAACTAGCAATATTTTTTATTGATAATATTGTAAAAGAGATAATGTTTCGCAAAAAAGTCTTTAAAAATAATTCTCCATCTATTGTCAAAAATTAATAAAAAAATATTAAAGTAGAGAAATTGAAAATTTACACGCCTAAGAAAATGTCTAAAAACACCCAACATTTAAATATACAAAAAATTATCAATTAGGTACTTGAATTTTTTTATTTTTTTTTTCAATCGGGTCAAAACTTCTCCTTTTTCGCTCCGAGTTCTTCTAACTTTCCAATTGGAGGAACATGAGTTCGTCATTTTACTGGCCTATAAAGTGAATGCGTTTACGATTTTTTCAGTAGCTCTGTTCGAAACCGTGAACTGTAACCAAATGACATATTTTTTAAGGAATTCAACTGTAGTTAGAAAAAGAATGGGTGATGTTAATTTAATGCATATTTATATTTTGCTCTTTATAACGCCACTTATATTTGAGTGTTTCACTAAAAAACAAGCACCGTAGGACGTTCCTTTTTTTTCTAGAAAAAAAGAATGTTTTGTATAATAATTCCATTTAAATTGGATTCAAGTATCGTGTCTAATATTTCGTATTATATACAATGTTGTTATAGTATTTTTTTTTTCTTTTTCAGGTACGTTTTTACTCGAGTGGCAGTTTTGCATTTTGCGTTACTGTAAGTATTTTATTTGCTTTTTATATTTCTATTCATGAAGATTTATTTTGTTATACATTACAGATTCACTATTTCAATAGTGCATTGTTAAGTACAATTATGTTTTTATTCAAGTTGTTGAAGTGTTTTTTTTTTTTTTTTGTTTGTGTACAGTGAATTTAAATGTTTTTGTATGCATCACAAAAACATTATTACCGTTTATTTTTATCCTACGATTCAATTAAAACTGTTTACAAGTACGTAGTGTTTAGTACTTTTTTACTTTCCCCTATATACGGAGTATGAAATAAGGGAATTGTAATTATGCACAAAAGTTTTTAATAACTTCACGCGTTTTCAAATTCACTGAATCCAAAAAAGTGCTTTTAAAAAATGTTCGTCTGGAATTTGTCTGTCGATGACGCAACTGAAACCCAGAATCGATTTTGCTCTTTGACGATTCCACATCAGTCCTAGATATTATAACTATTTCTTCCTAAAATGACGATGCATGTTCTGTTCGGACCTAATTTTGTATGGAAAAACTTGTTTTTCAACAAAAATTCAGGGGATAAAAAACAATTATTGTATGTTGTTTGTTTATTTATTGCATCAATAAACAGGCAATATAATTGGTCTTTTCCAGATGAATTTTTGTTGATTCAATAATTATTTCGACCTAACTTCAATAAACAAAAAAACTTATTTTTATTATTAGTCCAGTCAATAAAGAAGTTCTAGAGTGTGTGAGCAGGGACCTAAGCGATTCCTTCACAAACTTGTTCAAGGTGCTTAGGGAGTAAACATACCCAAAGTCCTGACGTTTAGGAGGTGAGCCCGAGGGAAGGAGGCACCAGGAAGGTACCACTTTTGGGGTTTTAGCTTAGGTTTCAAAAACTGTACGTCGCATGGGAAAAACTCTTATGCCAAATTAAAGCTCATAAAATTTTATACAGCTTTTGTTCTACACTCCCTAAGGACCCTGAATAAGTTTCTGAAGGAATCGCTTAAGTCTCTGCTCACGCACTCTACACCCTCTTTTGAGCTATTCATTGATTGGACTATATGTATATTTCAAAATTTTTGCTATGCAGGAATAATTTAAAGTGAAAAAATTTTTATGTTTTAAAAAAAGTGATTTTTTACTGAGACAACAAATTCATGTTAACCAATGACGCTATTTATACTGTTTATACTGTGGTGTAAACCAAATAAAGCGAGTTTTATTAGATATTATTATTATAAACCCTCTATTTTATTGTTTGTTCGTCAATCTTTGTTCAAAATCTTGGGTATGTGTGAGCTTCATGGTAATCTCAGAAAAAAACAAGCATCCAACATAATGGATATACATTCTGATTATAATATATCTGTTGTGAAATCAAATTTAATTGACTAGAAAAGGATTCCGCTGTATTTTAGGAACAAAAATAACTAAACTAAAATTAATTCAATTTTTTGTTGACAGAATATATTATATTATATATACTCGAGTACAGTGATATAGCTTACTAATGATAGTCATTTTACATCTGCGTGTATATATTTTCAAGCGGAAATAGTTATTTATTTAGGCACACAGCTTTATTCCCAATTATTTAAATAGAGTAAAATTGCAATTAATACCTACTTATTTTTACTAAACTTCACAATTCACAACAAATAAATTCGCATAAGGTACATATTTAGTAAATGGCAAATTAAAAATGTTAACAGAAAAATATTAGTCTAAAAATTTTTGATACCACTTTTTCAAAAAAGACTATCACTTTGAAGTTCATATTGTCAAGGCCGTAGCCTGAAATTCACTTCAGGGGGAGTCGAGCTCTAGAGCAGAGACAATAAATAGTAACTTTATTTGAAAATAAGCATACATATAAGTATTATAATTTTATATAAATACAAATTTAATTAAAAGGCAGCCGACGTAGATTTCGACGAAAGAGTTTAATGATTAATTTAATTTATTAGCAATGCATTATATTTCGATTTTACTCGTTCCGAAAAACGTGGAATCCAATTATCGTATCACAGATCCGAAAAAAGAGTTGAACATATTTTAGTGAGCGTGTATAAATTGGTGGGTTGGCTAAGGAATTTCGGGGAATTGAACTCCCAAAAAAAACCCCCTGTCTACGGCCTTGCGTATTGTCCCGTACAAAATGATCTTGCATAAGAATTAGACACATCTTATGGTTTGGGTCGTACGGTTTATTTTGTTGAATTTATATCTGATTAAATTTTGAGTCAAATTAACTCAGTGGTCTTGAATTATTAATAAAAAATCGTGTGTCACGTATTAAGGAGGTTGATCCGTTACAGTCCCAATCAAAAGTAAGTCGAATTCTAAATGGGAACTTTTATAGTTTATAAGTCGATGTTACCAATAAATTATTGTCATAAAGGCATAAATAGATATTTTTTTTTAATATTAATTAATTATTTCAGTACTTTATACTTAATGGACTAACTTTTGTATTTTTTGTACAAAGTTAAGTTAAAAAAAATACATTTATGTAAATATCTGTATTTTAGATATTTTTTGCAGTAAATAATTGAAAAAAGAAATTACAAGTAATAAAAATTAAAATTAAATCATTAAAAAGTTGAAAATTCAGTTAAAATTGTTAAATCTGTCAAGAATAAAAGTCCATAATCGAAACGTGCTAAGGTTTAATAATTTTTTTTTATTGATTAAAAGTCTCCTAATTAAATTGGAAAAAATATTAAAATATGCGTAAGACATCGATGCTTTACATAGATAGTTTTTGGAACTGCTGACATTATTTGGTTATTTGCAAAAAATTAAAATGAACAGTTTGCATGCTAGCTTGACATATTTTCCATAAGACTACATGTAAAAGTTTTTTTTAATTTTTAACTTTATAAATCTCCTAATGATTTTGGATTTTTTACAGAAAATTTTGTCATAAAAAAAAATATTAAAAAAACTTTATTTCAGATTTTTTTCATTATCTTCGTAAAACGGCTCAACCTCCTTAACATAGATACATAAAAAAAAAATGCATTCTAGATGTTAAACTGGGCATGAAATCTGTATTTTTTCTGAAATGTAGGTAAAAGTTTAGAGAAAGTTTCTAAAAAAATATCTTGGATATCATTGTTTGTATTATGTTTACGATTTTATTTAACCTTTAGTAGAACAATGAACAAATAAAATGACCATGCCTTAATATCGAGCTATTGTTTACTAGGTGGGAAGTCTAGAACTCGCTATTCAGTCGAATTTTTATTATTACCACTATGTAGTAGATACGTGAAATTTTAACAGTTTGGTTTTGAATATAATACGTTTTTATCTCTCACAATTCACTTCAATAGCGCTGTATATGGTTATGGCACGATGGTGGGTACGTGTAGTGAAAATCAATAATCCATAACCATTGGAATTAATTGAATCCAGTCGATCGTTGGGTCGTCTTACCTCCGCGCCACGACGATACACTGAACACGCTGTACGTGTGTGTGTGTGTTTGTGTGCGCCTACCTATGCCTTTAATATTCTGTCCTCATACAGCTTGCTAATACCAAATATAATTAACAGCAGCCCGGTATCTAGAGGGAATTTTACCCCACAAAACACACTCGTACACCCTGGTGCAAAGGCATGGATGGAAAGATAATACGGTTTGACTTGGTGTAATATAAGCTGCATTCATATTCGGGTAGGTACCTATATGACTCAATTGCAATTATAACTCTCGCAATAACTTTACGTTGAGAGACCAGATAGTTCCTAAGGCGGCACCTACATTGGATCCGTATTTCTCCCGATCCGACGTCGGCCGACATCGGCAGAAAAGCAAACATCAAGGTTATAATCCAGTTCCCTACACCGAGCGGTGTAGGGTAGTGGTGAGAGCACTCGCATTTGGGAGCTACCGGATTTGAATCGGGGGCAGATGTGGCTGGGAATTTTTTCGCCGAGAAAAGGCAATTCCTGTACCAATCATCTTGTTCAGGTTTTGCGTGGTTTCCCTCAATAATTTCAGATAAATATCGAGATGATTTCGTATTCAAGGCCATTGCAGATTACGTGTCAAACTTCTATGCTCAGAATTTGAATACCTTATCCTAATGTTCTAAAATTCCTTCATTTGCCCATTGATATTAATTAGTTGAAGTTGAAAATATGTAGAAAATAACGGGAAGCGTGATAGATGAAAAATAGTAATGGTGCGAATGGCTATACTTCAATTTCCTACATTGGAAAGGAAAACCCGATATGACAAGAAACGATGACGACCGTTGACGGATTAACGAATTGGCCGTTCAAGCTTATTTCTTTTTTTTCATTTCGATGTCTCATTCCGATGGCACATAATAACAAAGAGTTGTTGATTGATCTTACATGGAAAAGTTATACGGTCGTAGTCCTTAAATTTATCCGAACGATATAAATTGGCAAGTTTTAAGAGTCTTCCCTTTAAATCTATTACCAAATCATGGAAACGTTGCCTTAGAGGAAAAAATTAAATTCTTAGGCGTCTTTATAGACAAAAATCTAAATAGGAAATGCCATATTGATCACGTCATAAAAAAAAAATTAATACATTCACCTTCCTGCTAAGATCCTTAAGCAATATTGTTCCAGTTTCAGTACTTTTGAATATATATTATTCTTATATTGAATCCAATTTTCGGTATGGCATCATTTTCTGGGGTTTTTCTTCACATACAAAAGATTTATTTCGCATACAGAAAAGGCTCGTAAGAGTTATTAATAATGTAAGTCCTCGTCAGTCATGCAAACCATTATTTGAAACATGCAAAATTTTAACAATTTACGACCTTTATGTTTACGAATCAGTTCTTTTCGTGAAAAAGCATCCACATATTTTTTTTGTCTAATGTCAGTAGTCTAGTCATGAGCACAACACTCGTAATAAAGATAACTATGTACTGTCTCTTACTCGCAACAATAATAATGTTAATAATGTTGGTAAAAATGTGCAATCACTTACCCGATTCTTTTAAAAAACTTTCTTTAAATGCTTTTAAAATTAAGGTTAAAAGCCATCTATTAAATGTAAATAACTACTCACTTTTACACTTTTTTTTATGCTTAAATTTTGAAAATATTTATTAATAATGATTTGACATGTTTTTTATCTTTGTAGTATGACGCATTCCATACCTATTTGGGTACCAACGGAAATAAAGTGCTATTATTATATTCATTAAACCGATGCACCCATGCCATTTTTACGTCTTTTTATCCACGACGGAACGCAGCAGATATATGCGTTTAGCCTGAGAGATTGTTATATTAGAACGTTCTTCTCTATCAGAAGTCAATACAAAAAATCGCCTTTAGAGTTACTAGTGATACTCTCACAGCACGATTGCAACTGCTTTTGCGATCGGGATCAGTTATAGAGGCACTCACGACGGATGGCATTGGAACACATAATCGAATCGAATCGGGAAAAATACTCATCCAGTATAGTGTAGCCTTACGTTACAGCTGCATTGAATTCATTCAAATACTTTATCCATTATTTCATTGATGAAAAGTGTCTCACAGAAAATGATCTTATTAAAATTCTTACTGTCTCAAAGAACTCGTTGAGTATTGTCAGCACATCCTTGTTTTTCGTAAACTCTGAGCGTTAAGGGTTATTACTGTTCTACACAGTTGCTATTTCGTGTTATTGTCTGTACCTATTGTTCACTTGATTAACAGTAAATATGTTTTCTGCTGATTGCTTTTTTTTGTATGTGGTTTTAAAAATTATACTGCATTGATAAAAATAACACAAAATATTTGCTCTTTGTACTGCTGTGGAACGCCTAAAGGAGCCAGTTAATGTCAGAGCCAATGAATGTGTTTTGTTTACGTTTGCGATTTTTTATATATCAATATTTTTTTATATGGAAATGATAATTTATTTTTTATAAATAATTTTATCACAAATGGTACTGATCGCTTTTCACAATGCTTTCCCTACTTAAGGTTGCTTCAAAACTGTAGAAACAATTTCTAAACACAGTTTTTTTCCCGTTTGGAATGAAATAGAAACGGGAGTCGCTGCTCTACATATTTTAATGGTCTTTGTTCGTTGATTTTGTGGGTAACAATGAAACTTGTCTGATAAATATTATGTTTCGTTATAGTTTTGAAACAGGAGTGCTCTGAATGTCCCTTGTATTTTTCTGATTTTTTTCAAGGCTAAAGAAATTCCCGTGGTCCTGCCACTTCAGAGAATACTCAAAATCTTAACGCTTAATCTTTTTATGTTATACAGTACTTTTTTAGTGTATGTTTATGAACTTGTAACATCAAGTAGAATTACAGAATATTGTGTATTTTTGTTGAAATATATATTAAATAGATGTAGACTGAAATACGCTCCCTTGGTAATATGAAATATTTATAAGAATCTGTGTTCTCCATATACGAGTGTTGGTAACATCCCAATTAAATATTTTATATCGAATCTTATATAACCAGACTTTAAAATGAGGTTTTTACTTGTGTCAAACAAAATATTTCATTTCATGTTTTCTGCACCAGCTTAAATTTCAAAGATGGAAATAATATAATAGAATCCTTAGCATTTCATTTTCATTTTTAACTTCCCGCTTTAAAAAAAAAAAAAATTTTTTTTTTCAAAAATCGGGAAGTTATTGGTTTCACCCCGATTTTCGAAAATCGAGTTTTCGCCAGATCTCGACGTTTTGAGTTCCTAGGAAGCTATTAAAACTATTTTGGCGATGATGTCCGTAGGGCTGTATGTATGTGCGAGTGTGTGTGTGTGTGTGTGTATGTATGTATGTAAACCTTTTATATCTTTTGAACGGAGTGTCCGACTGAAACGCGGTTTGCGGCATCTGACGTGATCTTGGTGAACTTAGACTTCCTGAAAATTTGAAACGATTCGGCCCAAAAAATTTTGAGAAATCTTAAAAAAACAAGTTTCAAAAATTTTTTAAAATTTGTTTTTGTAAAATATTTTCTAAACTACTAAACCGAATAATTCCAAAATCTAATCAGCTCTTCTCCTTAACAAACTGCGTCGATTTCCGCAAACCGCATCAAAATCGGTTCATTTGTTCACGAGATACCGTGAACGAAAAAATCGTAAAAAAGTGTTTTTTTAAAATGATTCTTAAAATTGTTATCAGATCGATTTTTTTGTAATAAATTACTTTCTTAGGCTAAAAAAACTGCGTCGATCGCCGCAAACCAGATCAAAATTGGTTCATTTGTTCATGAGATAACGTGAACGAAAAATTAGGAGAAAAGTAATTTTTTATAATTACTCGTAAAATTCTTATCAAATCGATTTTTTTGTAATAATTTACTTGCTTAGGTTAAAAAAACTGCGTCGATCGCCGCAAACCAAATCAAAATTGGTTCATTTGTTCATGAGATAACGTGAACGAAAAATTAGGAAAAAAGTAATTTTTTATAATTACTCGTAAAATTCTTATCAAATCGATTTTTTTGTAATAATTTACTTTCTTAGGCTAAAAAAACTGCGTCGATCGACGCAAACCGCATCAAAATCGGCTCATTTGTTCACGAGATATCGTGAACGAAAAATTTGTAAAAAAGTGTTTTTTTTAAATTGCTCGTAAAATTCCTATGAGATCGATTTTTCTGTAATAAATTACTTTTTTAGGATAAAAAATTGAGCCGACTGCCGCAAATCGCATCAAAATCGGTTCATTTGTTCATGAGATATAGTGAACGAAAATTTCGTAACAAAGTGTTTTTTTTTTGAGCTCGAAGAGCTAAAAAATAAACTTCTTGCTATATCTAATATATAAAATTCTCGTGTCACAGTTTTCGTTGCCATACTCCTCCGAAACGGCTTGACCGATTTTGATGAAATTTTTTGTGCTTATCCGGTATCTATGAGAATCGACCAACATCTATTTTTCATCCCCCTAAATGTTAGGGGTAGTCCACTCCTAAATTTTTTTTTTTATTTTTTAGACAAAATTTTTAATTTCTATTTTTTTATGATACAACATACAAAAATACATACAATCCTCAATTTTCACCCTTCTACGATCAACCCTTATTTTTTAATAGCCATTTTTGTAATTTAATCATTTTTCCTCTCCGGTCGAAAACTGATCAATCGTCATTTAATTAGTTATCCCCGCCAAATGTCTACAGGTGTCACTTCGCCAACATCTAATTTTCATCCCCCTAAATGTTAGGGGTAGTCCACCCCTAAATTTTTTTTCTTCCTTCCCCATTCGTTCTTTTGCACCGGGCACGACGGCGCAGCCGGAGTGCTCGACATACACACATATACGTCCATGTATATTTTAAAATAAATAAAATAGATAGATAGATGTTCCAATTAAATTGTTTTATTATTTCACTTTATACGTAGCGAAGCACGTACAGGGCCGCTATATATATATATTATACTGTTAGGCGGTACGAAGTTCGCCGGGTCCGCTAGTTTTATATATTTTTGAGCTTTTTGAACTCGAAAATAGCGGGAAGTTACAGGGATGGCCTGCAGGGTCAAACTTCTTTTCAAATTTTTTTAACCGTAAGCACTGGTGTATCCAGGAGGGAAAAACAAGCACGGGGGACCCGGCTTAAGAAATTTCTAATTTGCCCTCTCCTGGGCCAAAAGCTGGGTACGCCTATGTTAACGTCATAGAAAAAGACAAAGTATTTGAAATAAAGATACTTTATTCAGATTGAATGCAAGTACATCAACCAATCCTATCATCGCAGAAATCAGGGGATTACATCGAAGAAAGAGGCGCAGATATATTTTCGATACGCTTTGTTGCGTTCACTCACCGCACATTGAGTAGATAGGCAATGATTCATATAGTAAACTATTAAATATATGACTATATGTGTAACTATTATCGTTATTGAATCTGAATGTTTACACACCTCTTGTCAGTACCAGGAACTACTGTTTTTTGGCTCGTCTGTTTCAGGACTTATTGACTGTAGGCACTGTGGGCAGTCTGTATTTGTTTTTTTCAATAGACATGTACGTGTGTCGAGAGTGCGCCTCACTATTTCTCCGTGTAATGTCCGATATATACATGGCCATACATATTCGTCTGTTTGATGTTTAACTTTGTAAGTTTGAGGGGTCCGCGTCATGTATCCCGGGGGAACAGTGTCCGCGCGTCCATCATCTGGACTGTGCGGATCCCATATAAAGTTTCAGTCGACGTTAGCCACACATGACCTATTGCTGTCAACCCCAATCTTTTACTTTCAAATACTAACTTTCAACTTCGTTTCGTCCACTTTTCTTTTTCTTCTTCTTTGTTTTTATATGTACGCGACTTGAAATACTAATGTATTCGATTTTGAGTTTTTTTAAGTTAACTTCGTACCGATTTTTATCTTTTTACGTTTTCTCATTCGGCGCTGGACACTAAATTTATTACAATGGAGAGAATTTTATTTGAATTTCTTGGTCATACCAAGAAGAGGAATTTAGTTCTGATCGTTACGTTTGTAGCATATCAACGAGGCTACTCAGATGTCTTTTCACTATGATACATAATTTATTACTCACCACCCTACCCTATATATTTATATAACCATTGTTGAATAAAGTATGTAAGTGAATATTTCAATATTTAGTCAACTTGCGACACTAATATTTCATAATACGCAATAATTCTAAAGAACACTAATTATTGGATCATAGGAAAGTGGACGTCTGGTTAATAGACACTACCTATTATTATGAGCTCATAAAAATAGGTAAAACAACTTTTAAGTAAAACGCTTTTATTGTACAATCGATAATGTACTAAAGACTAGAAAATAAATATCAGTCACCATAGGGGGCTTTTATTAAACTAAAATAAAATCGTGGGGGGGCATTTAGTAGAAAACTTTCATTTGTTCGAGATTCGAAATCATATTTAGCTTTCGACTGTCTTCGTCGACCATAATGTAACTATAAATGCCTCCCACGATTTTATTTTACTTTAATCAATGTCCCCTGTGATGACTTATATTTATTTTCTAGTTCTTAGTACATTATCGATTGTACAATAAAAGCGATTAACTTAAAAGTTTTTTACCTGTTTTTATTTCCAAGTTTTTAGTTTGTTTTGCATCCAGACGAAAGCCGGAACGGCCAGTTAGTTATTATAATATTGTATTGTCATCGAAACTATATACCTATGCAAAATTTCAACTCAATCGGATAACGGGAAGTAGTTTAAAAAGCTGTCCCAAGATTTGAAACAAAGAAACATACGGAGTCAAGCTAAATAAAAGCGTTTAATAATATACAGAGTGGGGATATAGGAACCAAATGTTCGTTGATTGGATAGTACTCGCCCATTAAAAAAGAGAGGGGAGGGCGGGATGTTACTTGACTCAAAGCACTTCACTTTCAATTGCCATCATGCAGCCGTGGACGTTAGAGCAACATATATTCGCTTATGATTGTTTTGTTATGAGTGATTGCAAAATTAAAATATATTGTTGTAATGGGACCGTCAACATGCAAAATTTCCGTTATTAGGCCAGCAAAAATCCGCAAGAATGACATGAAAGCCTTAAGATAACAGTTTGGTGTGCGGTGGGAAAATTTGGCGTCATTGAAGACAATAGGGTTACCGTTACTGTAACATCTGAGCGTTATATTAATATGATGAACGCCTTTTTGATACGAGTTACAAAGAAGAGGAGTGAATCTTCAAGTTTTGTGATTTCAGAGGCAACGGCATATACCGTCAGAGTGTCTATGGCGGTTCTTCGCCGTCCGTTTCCTAACCGTCTTGCTTCGAGGTTTGGTGACGTTTTATGTCTTCCTCGGTCTCATATATGTGATTTTTTTCTGTGGGGGTACCTGCAAGTCGCGTGTTTCGAGAATAAGTCTCGTGCGTTAGACGATTTGAAGGATGCGATCCGAATCAACAAAAACCGGATGGATAGGGTGGAGGCCAATTTTCGTGAACAATGCATCAACGAAAACGGAATCACATGCCAGATGTAATTTTTCGTTCATGAATATTTTAAAATGCTGTGTTCTTACATAATTTTACAATTTTATTATTATTTTAAAAACACTTGGTTCTTATGCCCCATTCTGTATTATTAACTCATAAAATCTTAATATTTAGTGTTTATTAACCATAAGTCCATGATCATAATTTTTATTTAAAAAACAGTATTTAGCACATTGATTTTCAACTCAAAAAATTATAGTGATAATTTATATGAAATACCATATTACTGTCGACATTTATAACATGACACCAGCATTGTATTTTTATTCTGATTTTCACTTTCCAAATTTCACTGAAGTTGATCATTTACTGAGGTCTGATTTTAATCCGAAACCTCAAAACCAATAAAGAAAGCTTATTATTGCTATGTTTTACCCACATTCTCACGAAATTGTCCAATTTATAATTTGTGTTCCACGCCATGAAATTGATCACACTTCCGTTCGTCTACTCTACCTGGAGACTCATCGTTCAAAAAAAGAAATTAAATCGCCATAAGTAGATAGAACCTAAGATGACAGCTTAACATAAATCAAGGTAGAGCAGAGCTTAATGGGAATCCCTCGAGGAATAAAAAGGACTTGTTATTATTTCATAATGAATGTAAAACACCCTGTATATAGAGAGTGGTACGTGTGCATACTCACCGCTATTAATCATGTCCCGCCGTTCCCCGCACGTCTGCGGTCCACGTTCAGCCTCCCAACTCCAGAGAGTCTGCATTTACATATCCCGCTATCAATTTTTATCCCGTGACGTCATAAATCGCGTCCACAACAATCGCAGCTCGCTTGTGCTCCGTGTATGCAGCATCGATTCAAACCAAACTCTGTACTGTCCTCCCGGTAGGTGCGCTATTTGGAAGTAAAAGTTATATGACACAAAAAATAAAGAACATAGGTCATGTGTGGGGAATTGTGTGTTGGCAAAGTTTTGTACGACTGTCGCGAAGCAATCTGGAGAATATAGAACATTAATATTTTATTATGCATATACCGAATGTTTATTGAATCATGCTCTTACATATATAGTTAGTTTACGCCCTGTTATACTTTAAAGTCGACCTTACTATTAGCAGTTAGGATGACCATTCTTCCCGGATTAAAGTCCCGTGTCCCACATTCATCGTATCATGTGAATGTTATAATAATATTCGATTATATATTTTTTCCATTCCTATTTATATTTATCAACGTTTACTATTCAAATAAATATTGTATAAAATGAATATTTTTTTAATAAATTTCTGTTTTAAAGGGTTAAAGGATTTTTTTCAACAACATTTTTCTCTCGCACGTATTTCCCATGGAGGCTCTCTGTCTCGCATTATGTTACGATAAAAATGGTCACCCTATATTAGCTTGGAACTGTGGAATAATTAAGAAATCTAGATATGAACTTTTGAAACACTAGTAAGTCATGATGCTCGTGTGTGATGAAGATTTTCGAAAAATTTCATGCGCCAAATTTTACTGACAGATTATTTGATGCCGACTAGCGGTCCCGCTCGGTTTCACCCGGTTGCAAATGAACGAATGGGGGGAGGAACATGAGTACGCACGTTCAACTTCATTTACAGAGATGAATGTTGTGTCCAAATTTCATGATGACCGGAGTTACCATTCAAAAGTTTTTGTCGGACGGACAAATTTTGAGTTATATTTTGCAAAATTTTTCATTGATGCTCCGCTCCTATTGGTCGTAGTGTGATATTATATAGCCTATAGCCTTCCTCGATAAATGGGCTCTCCAACAAAAAAAAATTCAATTCGAACCAGTAGTTCCTGAAATTAGTGCGTTCAACCAAACAAACAAACAAACAGACTCTACAGCTTTATATATTAGTATAAATATAGATTATATGGTTTCAATTTTTTGAATTTACTTTTTTGTGGATCATTTGGAATCCGACCCGAAAAATAAAATACGTTGATAAAAATAGTAGGTTGTAATGGGTATCATATATAAACACGGGAAGGAAAAAGTTGTGGTACCGATTTGAATGTGTTAATTCGTACACATTGTAATAAATCATACATCGTTTTTTTTTATTTTAATGAGAGGAATTGCACATTATATTTTTCATCACGATGTGTACGTACTAACACAGGTGAAATCGATTAAGAAGAAATCCATATAAGAACCTCAATAACGTTCAAACTTAAAAATGTAGGTAATGAATTACGGTCGAATTTCTACCACTGGGCGACCACTAGTATTAATTTAAATTACAGCCATGTTGAAGCAGATATACAACCTATCCGAGGATCCGCCATTTGGCGACGTCTGGTTAATGTGTCAATTCACTTATATCTGTCAATCTGAAATAATTTGTCATGCAAATAAATGTGAATAAATCAATAGATTTCAATCATTCTTTGTTTAGGTGGGACAAAGTTAAACAATAAAAAACAATAAATAATAATAACCAATTTCCACTTTTCATATATAATTCATTAATTGAATTTGCAATTGACGTTTAATATAGAGATATGAATGTGGTGAATGTTTTTAAAGGAAGCTGCTCGATGCACCCTCTATTTTGTTTTCCAAAAACAATATTGGTTGATTATATATTGTTTTGTATGTCACTTGTTTGCCCTTTATTACCTATTTTATACATGTCAGTTTGTCGGAAACATCCGAAGTTTATAATACAGGTATATACGTCCATTTGAATGTTGATAAAAACAAGAGTTTGAATTGCTGACTATACGGACTGTACAATATATGTGAAACAATATGAAAAAAGTTTTTTATCAATAAAATTTGATCCACTTATTGAAATTAACATATTAAAAAGCTTTTTACCTCTTACAAAATTATTAATTTCAGCTCAGCCATTTGGTTGCAATTAGTATATAGAGTACTAGCGGTCCCGCCCGGTTTCACCCGAGTGCAAAAGAACGAATGGGGAAGGAAGGGACATGAGTTAGCACATTCATCTTAGTTTAGCGAGATGAATGTTGTGTCCAAACTTCAGAATGATCGGCGTTACCGTTAAAAAGCAGTATTTATACTTTTTTTAAGTAATACATTTGTTTTAATATAATAAATTTAATTGAAAACACTGTAGAAAATTATTTTTATATAGGTGCCTATAGTTGTGACAGTTTTCAAATGAGCTATTAATTAGATTTATTTAATTTTAATTAGTCGTAATGAAATTTAAAAAAATTGAAATGTTATATTAAGCCTTAGAAGAAAGCAATGTAGAAAATAAAAAATATTTGGTTTACATTAGTTTATAAGGAATACTGAACACTGTTCAAAATTATCAAATTTTGATAGGTGGGACGACCCTATTGTCAATATTTTTGACGTGATAACGTCTTATAAATTGATGAAACACCGGCTGCATGCACGAAAAAGTGTAACGTTCCGAAATGTGTCACGTTCCGATATGTGTCACGTTCCGCCTGACCTTCGAGCGGAATATGTTATCACGTAAAACTATCGTCCGTAAACCGACTTTACAGACAACCATTTTTTTTTTCTATGAAGAGATGATTTTAAAATTCATAATCATACTCTTATTATAAAGAGAACGAGAGCAAATTTAGTGAGTTTGTGTGTATGCGGAGGGTAATCTCCGGAACCACTGCACCTATTTGCAAATTCTTTCAACATTTGAAAGGTACTCCCGACCAACATAGGCTATATATTATGTAGGTATATTATGTGCAAATTTGCTAAAGTTATGATGATATTCGTCAACTAAGTCGGAAAAAGTCGTGCCTTTTGAGAGCTTCCACGTCGTGCGCTACGTGAATAGTTAAAGTTACATGAAAATAGCGTACCTATTGATGAATATTTCCTCTTGAAAAGTTCAAAAAAAAAAATCGCGACAGCAAATGTCTATCTTCTAAGGATAACTCACAAAAACTATTTTTATCTTTCAAGTTTGATAAAAAATAATGAATAATTTACGAAGCTGTTTTACCCGGTAGGTGTTAACTTATAACTAAATAAATTTTCTTATTATCTTAAGTATTTAATTCAGAACATATTTGACAAAATAAATATGGTGGTTGTCGGCGGCGGCGGCGGGGATGTCGGCTCGAGGGAGGCTCAGGTATGCGAAGGAGGAACATAACAAAGAGAGAATGCGAATTTTGTGATTGTGTATATGCGGAGGGTAGATTATGTTAGTATAATTATGTATTACTGTATTATATTAGTAGGTCCAATACGCGCTACGGATCTAAAAAGTTCGGAAGCTAGTCACAAACAACGTCTCAAAGGCACATTTAAGAGCCGTTGAGACTCCCAACACCTCCCAGCTACCTGCACGGAACGTGCGCTCGTCGGTGATTTACCGTGATCGTTCGTTGCCTTTGTCACTTGTCGTTTTCCTGCTATAAAGTACAGTCGAGTACGCTATTTTCAAGTTGTTATTGTTATTTTAGTTTTGTTGAGTAGCGAGTTTGTAGTTTTTCAACAGGCTGTACAAGCGCAAGCCCGCATTCGCATCTAACTTCCGAGCCTTTTAGATTCGTGGCGCGTATTATACTGGAATACATTTTATGCTTTTGTCTTCTAATGAAATGAAATGTTTACACATTGAGAATACATTTATTACGACGATTTTTTGTTAATATTGTTGTGAAATAATTGAACGTACCAGTTCAAAACAAAATTGCTAAAAAGGTGTAATTTTACATACTACATTTCCATTTTTCTGTCAATTTGAGCATTTTTGTTCTGTATCCAGTTAATTTAATTTTATTTTCAGCAATAAAGGAAAACTTGAAAGGTTTTATCTGAATAAACTGACATTTGAAAATTGAATAAATATACGCGTTTTTTTCACTCACGCAGAAATTCGAAAATAATCACTGTACGAATTTTATTACACCAGAGAAATAAGTGCCCAAAAAGCAGTTAACCAAAGAGGCAACCTAAATATGAAGAAATATTGCAAGCGTTAAAAAATATATATATTCAAAAAAAGCGAGAGAAATTTAATCAACGAGATATATATTCCGTGTTTATTTTATTTTGATTAACCTTGTTAGCATTTTCATTCTCTTTGTATTTTTAATATTTATTGAAAACAGTTTTAATATATTCTTACTTTCCACTTCTACTATGGCTGGAAAATATTGGATCAGTCCAAATTTTTCCGAGATTTTAAAATATCTTCACATTTTAAAACCTTATAAGAATCTTTAAGTCTATTTGTGATTTGTGATTGTGTTACGGTATATTCGATTTATCCGGTTGGTATGGATAATCACTAGTAAATATTAATAATTACTCAGCCATTTGGTAAAAGTAGTTAATAAATCTGTATTTTTTATACGTAACGGTATTTATTAACAATCTCCAATAGACTTTGGTCGATGTAATAAAAATCGATTTGCTGTTTGAGTAGTCATTTTACTTAAGCATAATCATTTACTTTACAGAGTAGCTATTGTTTGCTACAATTGTTAAGAACACCCATTGTTACAACGCTATCAACATTAGAAAAATTTAATTTTTCAAACAATGTCACCGTCGGGATACGAACCCCGAATCTTTCCACTCTCGCGGCGGACTGAGTGGCACAACTAACAGACAATCATTCTAATATTTATAGCATTTGTAACTAGTTTTTTCACATCATGCGAGATATATTGTAGCAAACAATAGCTACTCTGTAATGTATTATAGTAATTACGAACTATACTGTAAAAGAACTCATCAACATAATCATTTACATTTTGAAGAATAGCAGTGCTAATGACCCTGGTGGGCGAAGCACACTTTTTTCCATAAATAAAAAAAATTAAGCAATAAGAAATTATTAATTTAAAGGAGTAGTTCGCAGGGGCGGCATCGCTGCGTATTTTTGTTGGTCAGTAAACTACCCTTTTTAAATTTTTTCGAAATACATGAATTATGTCACTCTGAAGGCTCGTTAATGATATTGCAGTTTTATGAAATATGCTCGAAATTATTTGAGCCGTTTTCGAGAAAAACGTGATTTTCGATTTCCGTTTGCAAAACAACTCCTAATTTTTTAAAAAGCAAACGAATGACGTCATCTTATGGGGTCATTAATGACATTTCGATTTATGGAACGTAATCAAAATCGTTATAGCTGTATGCCGTTTTGGAGAAAATTTTCATTTTATATTTTTGGTCATCAGTAAACCTATCCTTATTTTGGAGAGCATAGAGAAAATGAGAAAAAACCGGTGAGGAATCTCCTGAAAACCTCGAGTTTAAAATTTGATTTCTAGTCATTGTGTTCGCTAGGACTGTGCAAGTACATACGGACATCCAAAACTCATTTTTTCGGTATGCTGGAGTATTGAAATGTCTAAATCCGTCGAAATCTTGTCTTTTTGCTTTATTGCTCAATATAAAAAAATATTTTACACTTAAAATGAGTCGAACTATTTTACCATTCCAACATATAAGTGGAGAATGGTACTAGTTTAGGTGAACATTTTTTCTTTTTGAGGTCCTCCAAATCCAAAAAACTTATTTTTGGAAAAACTCTGAGCGTCTGTTTGTTAGTCTGTCTGTACGCACGACACAGGACAAATGGATGAACGGATTAAAACTAAATTTTGGGACGGTGTTTGATATGCAAATATGAAGAGCCCTACAGTTTTTAGGGAAAATCGGCGCATGCGCAAAAAAGATATATGCTATAACGGTGTTCTTTGTATAATAATGGTATACTTTTCATAACGGTTTATTATTATATTTATTTTTTCAAAAAAGTTTTATTAAGACTTTTTCTGAACTTTATACTTTCAGAAATATTTTGAAAATAAAAACAATCAGCTGTTCTTTTATTTTGTATATCTGTCAGAAATAAACCAGTTAAGCATGTTTTGATTAATTTTTACAAGGCGTGACGTGAACACATTATGTAGGTAACCATGGCAACGAATAGCAAATATCATATTGAATACTAGCCATTACCCGCGTCACCTCACGTGATACCAGAAATTTTGTTTTCTTTATTATACTGTATCAAATGTTAATATTTTTGAAGTTGAAATGGTCCCGTCGCCCAATTAGCTGGAATTTTTTTCATTATATTAGTCCCCTTGCATATTTTGTGAAATTAATTGAAAACGTTTTGGTTAGTTGGCTTTAGTAATTTTTTTCCTGTTGCATCTTCTAATTTGACGTTATCAAATATTCATTAGCTCTTTTTAATAAACACAGTGTTAAACGTGATATAACCACCACAGTGTTAAACAGTGTTGCCAATGCAACGTTGTCATTTTAAATTGGACCGCAGTCTCGTGTGAACGACTAATGAGGCACTCAGTTGAACAATTCGCACTCCATGGATTTTGCAAACATAGCGGATGTAATGTATGTTTTGCCCCCTATAAAATAGTTGCTTTTCACGAGTGCCAATCGGTCGTAAAATTATGGATTTGAGATCGGTGACAAGCCGGACGTTAAAGTTATTTCACCGCTTGCTTATAATGAACAATAAAGGAAAGTTTAATAATAATATTATAGTTCATATTCCTGAGACTCGGATCCAGTCTGCGATCGTGTGTAACGTACTGCTAACCAACTAATCTACCAATAAATATAGCGGTAGAGACTTAAAGAGCGCACTTAAATAGAATGCCTCCTTTCAGTAGGTAGCCTACAGTGCACACACAAATGTGAAATGTCAAATAGATGTGAAAAATTTGAAAATATATGCTGAAAATGTTTAAAACACATGAAAATGAGGACAAAAGCTGCTGTTTTCGAAATTTAAGTTATCGGCCAACTTGTTTAACAAACACGTCATAGGTACTTGTTTTAAAAAATTGATGCAAAAAAAAACTGTTCTGAAGAATGGTTTGTATTATACCATGTCAGAATCTTCATTAAAACTTTTTCGGATAGTTGGTCAACTTTATGTATCATATATTTTTTCTGCCAACGTCAATAAAAATCAAGTAAATTTTTTTGGACCGAAAAATGTTCACAAAACCATTTTTCCTATTTGACAGATGATAACAGAGCTTATTAAAATGATTTTTTTGGAATGGTAGATCCTTCAAGAGCATAATTTTTTTTAAGCACTAGACAATTTAAAATTTAAATATAGTTTGAACTGTCAACAATCATTTTGGTTGAACATGGGCTCCCCTATCACCCCATTGGGTTTGAACGTCGACATTTGGGACACCTGTATGTTATAATATATATAGTCTTGCCAAGAAATGCGATATGATAGGGATGAGCAGAGAACAAAAATGACATTTGTGCCCGGACAAAGGCGGACTGCGCAACTACTATTTATATAATAATATTAATCCAAAAATGGGATGATTTTAAATTTTAAGAAATACGCATGCTTTGTTCCAGAGTTAATAAACCACAGACCTCTGTGGGTGAAGAGAGTGAATATGCATTTTCCACATACACTACTGGCGTCGGTCGGATGGCGGGACCTGGAGTCTGATAGTCTGATCAAAATTTCTCAACGTTTCATACCCTCCTGAACAATTTAGCACCATTTTTGGGGTAATAGCTTTGGAAAGAGTTAATTGATTTTGACGAAATTGGTCCACATGTTGGATTTCTATCACAGCATGAGTCCTATTTAAAATGGACCCAATCGAACCATTTTAAGATTGATTTTTAGGGGTTGTAACATTTTTTTGGGTCTTTAAAATTTAATACTTTCACAAAGATTGAAATGTATTTCTACAATTTTGATATTAAATCGATTCAACAGGACCGAATTTACAAACTTTATTTGCGAATACGAATAAAATTGAAATTATGAAATATAATATTATTTTAAGGGGTTCAATTTTTCTATTTTTTCCAAACGCAAACTTAAGTACATAATAAAGCCTGCAATAGCAGTTAATATACCTACCATAATATTGTCATTTTTCGACATCGCATGGTTTGGCACTGCGACCCGAGTTTTTTCGTTTTTGTGCCGCCTTCTATTTATTTTTGTATTTTATAATTTCTTTTTTAGATTTACTAGCAGAGTTATCTTGTTCTACTGACATCAAAGACAAGCTGGACGTCGCATTTTCCCACGCTTTTTACTTTTTGCATATCTGTAGAACTATGTTGACTATGCTGACCATAGATGTCATTTAAAAAGGTTCAAAGTTTATAAAGCATTTGTTCCTTTACAAAATGTCTTTTGGCGGATTATGTAACTCTACACGTTCATAAAGCTAATTAAATTTGTTGTTGTTTTCAAAATCAAAACGTAAAATAAATTAAAAAAATATTTTTACATTTAGCGTAGGTATATTTGTTTTAAACTAAAGATAACATTCAGCATTGGCCATTATCGTGTCATATTTACAAATCTATAGTACCTATATATAAAAATCTCGTGTCACGATGTTCGTCCGCGCTAAGCCCCGAAACCACTGAATCGATTTTAATTCAGTTTTGTAAATTGGCCTTGCTTGGTCTAACTTAGACTATAGGATAGTTTTTATGATATTGTGTACAATATTACGGTGTTTTGTGAAAACACGATAGAATTTACTCAAAGCTATTAGTTCAGAAGCAAATCTGGTAGAAATTGCTTAAAGCTATTAGTAAAGACACCGGGCCGCAAACGCAGAATTATATCTATCGCACCCGGGTGAAACCGGGCCGGACCGCTATAGTGTCAACAATACATCTTTGTGAAACTGTCTATACTTGAGCAGGACGGACACTGCATTGCTTCTGCCTGGCATGGCATGTAACAATCTGATCTTTGAAAATAAACAAACGACCGTACATCGGTTCCTAACCGATCCCCGATGCCTTGTTAAAAAAATGATTAAAATTATGATCCAAAATAAAGAAACAATTTAGTGTCGTCTTCATAATTGGTCACAAATCGTTTTTTAAGTTAAAAGTTCCACTTCTTTGGCGTGACTTAGGTAATACTAATTTTTGATTTGCATGCAAAATAATGGATTCAAATAATAAAAGAACTCGAATGAGCCTACCATAAATACAGCCATTAGATGCTACGCGCATGCTAACATGGTCTCTACCATACTCTATCCTCCTCACTCAGTGAACTGAAAATTATGACGAATGGTTCCTTTATTCTGTCGGTAGCTTCTATTCTGTTGATAGCCTTTTTCTGCGAACAACTTCATCTTGTTAATTTTGATGTTACAGATATGTGTTAAAGAGTACGCGCGCATCGTAAAAATCACTATTATAATTTTTTCCTAACGCGCCAAAGAAGTATAACTTCAATATTTGACATAAGGCATCAGGATTTTGATCTGGTGACGGTTTGATATAAAATATTGTTGGAATACTCTGAATTGAACAGATCTGTATTTTCCATGGAATCAATGATTCACATGTTGTGTATGTGTACAAAGTAACGTTATGTGCGCCGCTATGCGGTCGCCGCTTGTAATTTGTTTTATCACGAGCCAATTACTACAATCAAAACAAAAGCGCGAGCCAGTATTATTACAAATTACTACACCCTTTTGAAATATATACCCACGTACCGGCGGCTCGACCGCCAGCGCCCTATCTGATTATCTCCATCGCCCCACCGCCTCGCCACCGTCCTCAACAACATAAAATGTGGCTCGCAGTTTGCTATAAAAATTATTCTTTTTCGTCGCGACTGCGTTAGCCCCGCAGTTTTTTTTATACACACCTCTGTCTGCTGGTATAATATACAGGCGATTATTGACAAATTATCATTTACAATAATATTGTTATGAATTTAGGTTTTAACCACGGTCGTATATAAACAAATCTACTCACTGTAAATACGGTTAGCATTGATGGCGATAGATATCTTATCGAAATCAAAATTTAATTCATGATAGCGGTTGGTATAATTAATTGACAACTGTGATTGTCTGTGAATAATTACCGGTTATTAGGAATAACAACCAAACCATCCGGTTAAAGTGATAAATTTAGGATGATTCATCAAACTAACCATTTGTTATAAATATATTGTGTCCGATCGAATTTTTGGTTTCGGTTTCGGCGTTAAATTGGAGTTTCGGTTTAGTTTCGGTGTCGGCAGAAAATCTGCCGAAACTAGGACCGAAACCGATTGTTGTTTGACATTCAAAGATTCGAATAAGAAAACCATCCATTTTAATTAATACATTTCTCATTGTTTAATTATTATTCATTCTTCAAAATACAAATGATTATTCCCAAAATAAATGATTACCCAAACATTAAACCGATTTTTATTATATTAACTAAACTATATTGGAAAACTTTAATAAGTACCGGTAAATGTAATTAATACATACTTATTAATCACTCTTACCAAATGTCTAAGCTATTTTTAATATTTACCGGTAATTATTCATACCAACTGAATTTATCGAATATAACGTAACATATTATACATTTTTGCATGTGTACTGAACCCACTTATTAGCTCATATTTTACTCACCAAATCTGGTGAATACTGAGTTACTTACTTTGTTTATTTTGGCTTGTCAAATATAAAATTTATTAAATTCGCGATACTAGCCCCCTGTATATAGAGTGAAAAATATAAATTTTATTGTGAAAAGATTAATGGCCTGTATACTTCTTGAATACCTCTACCAATAAAAAATATATCTTTAGAGAGAAAAAGTAGTTATATTGAACAAAAGGGAACAGGGCATAAAATATTACGTGTGAAATACGTTTTCACATATAAAGTACGCCTCTTTTGGCTATTTAATCGTTTCAAAAATGAGTTGTAATATTTTCATTTGAAGTTTTGCTGGATTAAAAATAGCTGCACGATTATCATTCCGCAGATATATCTTTATTATCTACTTTAAAACAGCCAGTATTCAAAGTTGGGATGTTGACTCAAATTCTGTTTAAATTCTAGTTAAGAGTATTCGTCCCTGCAAATACCCCCTACACCCTTCATCTCAAATCTTTTCCCCTTGCCTAAAAACGGTTCGCGCTCTCCCGACGCTATTTTTAAAGTTAGAGGGTTCTGGTAAACGCCAAATGAAAGAAAAAGAATCAGACTACAGATCCTACAGGCGAATTTTTTGAAAAAAAATTCCTGAAAAAACTTACAACCTTTTGAAAAAATAATAAGTTACGTAATATTTCACACGTAGGCGAAACTGTTTTTCAAAAAATTCGCCTGAAGGATCTGTAGTCTGATTCTTTGCCTTTCATTTGGCGTTTACCAGAACCCTCTAGCTTTAAAAATAGCGTCGGGAGAGCGCGAACCGTTTTTAGGCGAGTGGAAAAGATTTGAGATGAAGGGTGCAGGAGGTATTTGCAGGGACGAATACTCTTAATAACCGAAATAAAATAAAAATTTGCAGTTATTTCAAATCGTTAAAATTCTTTATGTAATGGACAACGTGCTGGGACCCTATTATTAAGACTCCGCTGTCCGTCCGTCCGTGTGTCTGTCAGCGGGCTGTATCTCATGCACCATAATAGATAGTTGAGTATATCTTTCTATTGCCGCTATATAACAACAAACAAATCATGAAAAACCATTTTTCGAATGCACAATACATTCTATACTATACATACCAAACAAGCGTCCGCTAACGGTGCGTTTATACAGCAGTTTACTCGAACATAAAATTATGAGAACTCTCGCATACAGCATGGTACCACCGTTAGGCTATCAGATATAGTCACGGTATACACTATACAGTACAGTTCGGATAGTCCATCTGAACTCTTTGCGATTATACACTTAGTTGGTAAACTGACCGCGACATATGTCCAACGGCAAAGCGGGAAAAATCTTCGAGACTCGATTCCCGTGATGGACGAACTATTTACATACCTACAAGTTTGTACGGAACCTTCGGTGCGCGAGTCCGACTGGCACTTGGCCGGCTTTTTCTTACTATTTGAATTTACTTTAATAGATTTATAAATATAAAAACTTTTTCTTGAAGCTTCGCTCGAGTATATGTCTATTTTTTCAGCAGATTCACTTGCATTATAATCAATTTTAAACTTTAAATTTGAATACTACTAAAGGACCCCGCACGGAACATATGGGAATCGGCCCTAGGTTAAAATCTTCCATACTCGGGGATATTATCCAAAAATCGACGCTGATCAAAAGTCTCCACGGGCACGAAGTCCGGAAATGCGATCCCGGGGAGTTACTTTTATATATGTATATTACATATGTATATACTGTATATGATATATCTATGTGATGTAGATATGTCTATAATAGAATATCACAACGAGACGGGTGCATTTACTCATTTTCCCTATTTTTTTTTTTTTATTATAAACAAAGAGAAAAAAAAAGGTGCTTCGACTCGAAGTCATTAGCACAAAGATACATATTATGACATTATAACAGGTAAGATATACACTTAAGATATACAGGTAAGTATGTTTCCCTATTTTGATTGCAATAAAAGTAACTCCCCGGGATCGCATTTCCGGACTTCGTGCCCATGGAGACTTTTGATCAGCGTCGATTTTTGGATAATATCCCCGAGTATGGAAGATTTTAACCGAGGGTCGATTCCCATATGTTCCGTGCGGGGTCCTTTCGTCAAAATAGATTAGCTATTTCCAAACGACTAGAATACAAAAAGACAACTAGGTACTACTCGAGTGAATGTCGATTTTTTCAGCAGATTCGCTTGCATTATAATCAGTTTAAAACTTTGTCAAAATCGATTAGCTATTTCCGAGCGACTAGAATACAAAAAAACAAACTAAAATTCTGCAAAAGAACATTTTCCTCTTTAGTATCATATCAATACATCAAAAACCCGCACAAAACGAGGCATACTATTTATACTGGGTGTCTGTAAAAATGATAGCTATCTACAGTAGATTAATTATAAAGTGATATTACGATGACTGAACCGAATTTGTCTGTAATAATATGCAGAAGTGCACCGTTTCGAAAATCTTTAAATTTTCTGTTTTCAAAATGTATTTCTATTTATTTTCTTAAGGAAAAAAAGTTTCACAATTAGACATCCTATGTATAAGTATTCATAGT
Source organism: Xanthostigma xanthostigma (assembly GCA_963575645.1). Lineage (NCBI taxonomy): Eukaryota > Metazoa > Arthropoda > Insecta > Raphidioptera > Raphidiidae > Xanthostigma > Xanthostigma xanthostigma. Next base: position 25,839,313 of record OY754468.1, read on the forward strand.
ATTTAAAATGTTTGACATTATTCAGTGATTAAACGATGCACATATGCCTAGCACTAACGAATTATCTAAAATTGTCTAATTTCATTTGGATGGTGGAAGCGACGGGCGGAAATGGTGGGAGAACGTACACATAAAATACGAGCGTCGAATCCGTTTCAATTGCACGGAAATAACATTTAAACTGAACACGTACTTTAAATTTTAACATAAATAATTGAAATAATTCTATTTTTTTAACATGAAACTAAATTGCAAACGCTCTAATTATCATTATATTTATGATATTACTGATGAAAACCCATTATAAAAAATAGATAATTTGTTTTTTCCGCTCTTTATAAAATAGCTGATTCTCATCCAAGTATACCGGTCATAACAGTCATTACAGACTGGTGGGTCAATTTATTATTTTTAATTTATAAAATTCTTTGTATGTTTGTGTGTTTGAACTGGCTTAACTTAAAAACTATTTAACAGGCTTTGATGAAACTTTTTTTTAAATGTCTCTTACTATTATATCGCAAAGTTAATCAGTTTACTTTAATTTATTTTTTGTCGTATACACTTCTGTACAAATACCTAAATAAATTCATAACGTGTTGTCCAGTTGTCGGCAACCTGCGGCTCGCAAGTCGCATGCGGCTCTTTTGATGTAATGTTGCGCCTCTCCAGTTCCATACGAAAAAATAATTATTTTATTATATAAACCCTCAAAAATCGTCCAATCATTTCATGATTGAGTACCATGTCTATCTCTCAGCTATTTCCACTCGCGTCTCACTCGCACCGCCCTCGTCGCGACGTGTCGTCCTCGGATATATATATATATATATATTATACCTATATAAGCAAATACTATATTACTGAAACAAAAATGTTTAGTGGCTCTTTAAAAACTGGGAAATTTTGTAAATTGTAACATTTGGCTCTTCCGTCTCAAAAGTCTTCCGCACTGTTGCTATATGTTGCCTATTATATAAGCCGTGAATTGCTTTCAAACTATGTCGCAACGTCGGATAAATAAACCTATATGCCTAATGTGCAATTTACAAATCCAGGCGAAGCCGGACCGGGCTGCTATTAATAAAGAAAAGTTATATTAAATTGTTTTAATATTTCATAAAGAACTTGCGATCTTATGAACGGTACACAATACAGATACGCTCTCACTGGAATACTATGGGTGTCACAGTTACATACAGTAATCGTTGTCGAAGTTACGTTTGCTACTACACAAATGATACGTCTAATTTTTGTAAAAACTAATTGAAAATTTCTCATTTTCTGTTAGAGCTTTTACTCCGTTAATTTTCTGAACGTCAAAAACTTTATTTCCCGTGTTCTACTTATAACATATATTTTCGAAAACACGGCTGTATTCGAACGTTCGGTTTCCATTAAACTTACGTTCTTTTGTTTGGCCGTGAATGAAATGCGGTCGAGTTCTTTTGTTATCGATTCGCGTATTGTTTAGCTTGTTATGGTATGTCGACAATGGACGATCTGTAAAGTACCTCTAGTATCTTTTTAGTTATTATAGTGTTTGGCTGTTTGTCTTTTTACCAATGGCTAATAATATCCTTTATTGACTTTTTAAGTCGATTTATGAGCACATTTCCGCTGTTACAGAATCCGTTAATGCGTTTCTTTTCGATTGCAGGAAAAATACAATTTAGGATTCAAATCTAGTGTGGACACATGGCTCTAAGACTACATTGTTCTTATTGTCGTAGCTGGTTTACGTTAAGTGTATAAACATAAGTACATACGTAGAAAAATGTTGTTTCGAGTAAAAACTGTGCAGAAAAAAACGTTATGTAAATATTATATGTATATGTTACGGTCTATACCCACGGTCAATGACCGAAATAAATGCGCAAAACTAGTTTTGACCAACGAATATTGCCCAAACCCGAAATCTTACATTTAAACGGGTATTGAGTGTTATAAAATGAGCAAAACTAGTTTTGCGCATTTTCAATTGGTCAAAACTAGTTCTGTCCATTTTTGAATGGACAGTACTAGTTCTACTTTTATCATTCAATCAACGTCTGTACCCGAAAAAAAGTAGGGTCATGCTCTTGTTTAGGTACCTATCTATTGAATTTATCTTCTGAATGTTATAATTAATATAATTGCGGGATATTCAGTGTAATAATTAAGTAAAAATGCAAGATGAATTCGAGTCTCAACTAGTTCGCCTATTGGAGGCTTCTGAAACATAATTTTATGACGAAGCATAATTACCTTACTATACATACATACATATTTTATTTTGCCCAAAACCAAAACATGATATAAGCTCGTCACAATTAAAAGAACATTAAGATACAAAGTCACTAATAGAATAAAAACATTTCTGTAATAAAAAATTGCGTAGTTTATTTTTAAAAGATCTAAAGTCACCAATGCATTTAATATAAGCCGGTAAAACGTTATACAAAGTGGCACAGAAACACACTAAGTGAGGTTAAGAAAGCAAATTTATTGAAAGCTGAATTAAAACCTCTGTCTGCTAAACATTACAGAAGAATAAATTGCTTTGATATAATAAGTATCATTGATGTGGAAAAGTTAATTAAAAACGCAAAGAAGATTCCGATGCCATACTAGTACTGTCCGTTCAAAAATGGACAGAACTAGTTTTGACCAATTGAAAATGCGTAAAACTAGTTTTGCTCATTTTATAACACTCAATACCCGTTTAAATAAATAAAATTGTCGACCAATTTTTCTCAGAACATATATTGACAAAAAATAATAAAAATACAAATCAATATGACGTCATATTGATTTGTATTTTTATTATTTTTTGTCAATATATGGTTTGAGAAAAATTGGTCGACAATTTTATTTATTTGAAGAGTTCTATTCAGACGTTAATCAAAGATTTCAATACCCGTTTAAATGTAAGATTTCGGGTTTGAGCAATATTCGTTGGTCAAAACTAGTTTTACGCATTTATTTCGGTCATTGACCGTATTCGGGTATAGACATTAACATATACACAGTTTAAAAAGATTGTTTCAATCTATATCAATTATTTTTGTAGCAAGATCTGTTTGAAATTTATTATGCTTTTCTTATAGGTAGAGAAATATGTATGATCACAATCTAGAGTTATTGTCAAATTAGATTTCCTAACAATTCTTTCTGCAACCGAGCGTCAGTGCGCATTCAGTATTATTAGGACATTAATTTACGGAGCGTTTTTTGCTGTCTCGTCACCACATTCTGTATTAGAAATCCCGTGAATTATCGCGGCGATAACTTCATACCATCGTGTCGTGTCAAATGTTATTTCTCGAGACAGCGCTACAAAACGAGGCTTTCGTCGCGACAACCGACAGTATCTTTAACACAGGAATACGTATCGAGTCGGCAGTCGATGCGACAGAAAACGGTCCATCTGTTTTTGCTTTTAATCCCAACAAACGCGCGCTTACGTAATATTTAAGGTGGAGCGGGAGGAAGCGTGACAAGGGGAAACTTCCATAGTAAAGCGTAGGACTAACATGTCATTGTCAATGTTAAGAACTAAAAATTTGAGCTGTGAAAAAGCATTGTAAGATGCAGTCGTTTTCAGAGGATGACGAGTGGCAGCATGATTTCATGATTATGCAGTTGGTACTACTGTGTAAGTGAATTCTAGTCTATCACTGTTCATAGTTCCGTGTTTGTGTATTTTAATTATTGAGATATTTTTCAACAGTTTGAAATTGTTATTTTTTAATAAGTAAAGATCTCTTTGCTTTCATCCAAAAGAATGGATTAAATGTTTTAAATTTTGTAACAAAACTGTGATTCACTATTAAATAATAATAATTTATAAACAACTTTCATACGAACCTAACAAAGTTTTTTTTTATTATAAATATGGCTTTAAAAACGTATGTGTGGCTTTAAAAAGGTATGTTTGGCTTTTGAAAAAGGTATGTCTTGCTTTTAGGGCAATGTCCGGCCTAATACAGCGCCGAGTCCGGCTTTTGTATTTTAGGACCTGGCAACCCTAGATATGAGTATCAAATGAAAAGGTTTGTCTGGTAAAATACAATAAGTTATTAATAGTTAATAATAATAATAAGTTATTAATAGTTAATAATATAATTAAAAAAAAAAAAACACTTTACAAAACGACTTATATATAAATGTAGATATTTAATAAAATAAGTTATATAACTTTTTTCTGAGCTTTCAATAAGTTTGAAGAAATTAAAAGCGTTGTTGCAAGAGAATTTTCAAATTTTTAGAAATGCATAATAAAATAATAACAACACATTTAGTTTCTTGTAAGCTCAAAAAAAGCTATTTAACACGTTTTAGTACATTTATAAAAGCATTACTTTTAAACACTTTTTTATGTTGTTTTTTATACATATAATATATATCTACCTATAAAGAAATGCCCTTAGTTAAAATGTTAATCCCGCCAATGGTGTACATGCATGCATCCATTGCTTATACACAGTAATCTTCCGTTCAGCAAGAAGTCAGGACCTGTGGAGGGTCCGGACATCCTTCTCATTGTACTAAATAAGCATAAATAGGAACGGACGGTAATGTCGCTTTTGCTCGTACCGCCGTCGACGTATCTCAACGACGCGAAGCTGGAACGCTGGCATCAGTGGTGTAGGATCTTTTTTTTACAACTGTGTTGACTGGTATTACCAAAATTTCCAACTACATAAGGGTCAACCAATTATCTCGCACACTGAAGGCGTGAGAGGATACATTTTGATGATCGAAGTAGACGGGGTTAAATGTAATGTCACTCTAAATTTTTTTAACAATTGCACAGAGGGATTTCACGATTTCTGGCTAAAATTCTGTAGCTTTCGAAACCAATCGATAATTAGTAGAAATGTCGTAAATACAAATTTCAACAATACTTGAAGGTTTAAGGAGTGTAAATGTAGTCAAATCTAATAATTTCGTGAGGTGTTACGATAATAAAAGACTGGAATATGCAGGAGAAGGGAAGAACAAAAAAAGTTCTTTCCACGTTACGTAATAAGCGAATGGCTCAATAGCAGAATTTACGTTTCGACACAAATTAAACTGAGTTTTTTATTATCCACTTTATTTGCTATGTTGTATTTGTGCGAAGCCGAACCAGGCCATTAGTATGGCCTGGTTCGGCTTCGCCCGAATTTGTAAATTGCCACCGTTTTTTCGTCGACTTACGTTGCAAAATTGGTCTCCGCGGAAAGCGCTTTTATTTTAACGTGATAATATATAGCCTATGTCTATCCTGAAGATTCATTCTAAATAGCGATGAAAGAATTTTTCGAATAGGTTCAGTGGCTCCGGAGATTACCCTCCACATATACACATACTCACAAAATTCGCACTCTCTCTTTATAATATTAGTATAGATGTGGAAATATTATAATGTAAAGTATTGGTGGTATCATGAGTTTCATCAATATCCGAATTTACGATATGACACATAAATGGAAATGTCTATTCCAAAGCTTAAAGCTGAGTTATAGATGTTAAAAACAAACAAAAATCGCTAGTTATTTATTGCGAAGACAAATAATTTTTTATCGGTAATACACATGTCTTTTTTCCTATCATACATTTTTGCACACTAGTAATATGCCAGATTCTCGCGAAGATTTCGGTGATCGACTTACCGATATTATTAGTAGCAAGCTGTCTGATATTTTTAATTTCTCCGTAGAGTTAATCACTACATATTATAAAACAAAGTCCCCCCATCGCGTCTCTCTGTTTGTTTGAACGCGATAAACTCTAAAACTACCGAACGGATTTTTATACGGAGTGATTTAAGAGAAAGGTTTATGTGTATAATTCATAAATGTTTTCAAATTCATTAATGTTTTGTGTAAATTGGTTGAAATGTGACGATACTGGGAGCTTTCATCGAAATCACTGCGTAATCCCTTTGATATATAACAAAACAATGTATGGTGGAATTGTTCCTTTTTTATAGGTCTCCAGAAATGTTCGCGACGGCATATGTCTATTTTTTAAGGATAGCTTACTATACTCATTTTAACGCTAAGCGCTTTTAGTAGATATCAATTTTTTAACGAAAGTCGACGAAAAAACGGTGGCAATCTGCAAATTCGAGCGAAGCCGGACCAGGTTACTAGTATTTAATAAAACGGGTCAACTCTTAGAGAAGTGTCGGATAAAAATATGGCTTTTCTACATTTCGAGCAAAAATATCGAAAGGTATGTCAATGTAAAATACCGTGCAATGCAATGTTAGAAAGACATCTTCAGTATTTTAGAATAGATCACAAAAATAATCTAAGGAACCGTAAACAGTGGAACACAGAGAGTCTCGATCTTTAAATCTTGAAGGCTTGGATAATATAAACACAAGTAAAGAGACAAAGAAGAAAGACACACGGAGTAGGGGTAAAGCAAAGTAAAAGAACAACTCTTGGAAGACTAAAGTAGTTAGGAAGTAAGGAAGATGCATAGTGATTGTTGATGTTAAATTGTTGCAATTCTCTGGCGACCCATAAGAGAGAGATGCGAAATAAATCTGCGCGCTTTGGTTGAAGTGAGACGAACGGAGGTGTTGGGGTTAGCGATGTGCGTGCCAGCGGGTACGACTGAGACGGCCTTTGCTTTGTTTGCGTGCTTTAAAAAAAGACGAGAGAGAAACCGTGGCTCGGTGCGGCCGACTATTGCATTATTGATCGAGTCAGAGGTCCTTTCCAGTTCCTGTTTCCTGTGTGTGTGTATGTGCAAAAGCATAACGTCTGCTTGTGCGTCCTGCTGAATGTCCATACGCCCGATGTATGCACTATGTGTACGCAAAATACACACGAAACTATTTCTCCTCGAAGTGGCCGATTCATGAAACTCAGCGTGGTTTATTAATGAATCGAACGCTGTCCGACCTAAAAACTAATAATTGAAAACGCCCTCATACAGACAGTGTTTGTAGAAAAATGAGTGACTTCTTCTTGTTCTCGGACGAAGACGGTAACCACAAGCTACGGACGGGCAGCTAATTGGGAATAATAATAGAAATATTTTTTAGCGAACTAAAAAGTAGATATAAAATAAAAAATGTCGAATGTGCCTCACGTTTTTCGTTTCAAATCCTACAAGTAAAAATCTGTCTGTAAAGAAATTATTTTATACTTTTTGTTCGCTTTAAAAATGTGGTATATTAAAAAAAAATTTTCTTTATTATTTTTATACTTTTTGATAAAAAAATAAACACAAATACATCGTAAAAATTATACCCATGGGGTATCGAACGCGCGACCTTCGCGTTATTAGCACGACGCTCTAACCAACTGAGCTATAGACCAGTGACTGCTATGTGCCTTACAACGGTAAACAAGTAAGAATGAATTATATGTATCTGTCCACCCGGACAGATACACAAGAAAGCGAGTCAAATAAAGCGTGATAAAAAAAAGCGTCACGCAATGTGACGATTTCACGAACCAAACATAGGTATTTTGCAAACGTTGGGGTTTTATCATCCGACCCCTAGGTCCCGCCATCCGACTGACGTGAAGTTAATACACTAATGATTAATACTTACTATTTAGCTGACACTAGTGTTTCTGTCTTTACCTATAGTATATAACACTAATATATAAAGTTTGTATATAGACGCTAGTCTCCAAAACTACTGAGCCGATTTTACTGCACCTTTCGACTCTTCTCCAGTCGACTCTGGACCGGGCAGCTTTAATACATTATTCAGGCGCCTTTTCAATTGAAATCGACTTAAACTTTATTTCCGTTCAACTTGAATTGAAAATTACCAAAAACCAAATAAATAAATACAAAACTTGAAACAAGGATTTAAATAGAAATCGATGCTTGTTACCCAAATAAAAGTAATTTCGCGTTTTATCGTTTAATATTCTGTCATCAAAAAAAGATTATGTCTTTAAAAATAATGAAGCCAGTTTATTTTTTTGTATATTGAATACGCGAAGTAACTCTGAATCAATATCAATTCTGATCTACATAGAATGGTCATTAGAATATTACAGAAGGATTCAGTGAAGATAATATATTTTTATGCACCCCCAGACGCTTTCCATCGCTTCGAGTTGATATCTTGTCGTATTACACAGGACTACTGTAACAGTGTCGCCATGATTTCATGTCCGGTTGCATCATTGTGTTCAATTGGTGTTGACACACTGAATTTTTATTTGATCGTAATTCGATTTGAGCCTTCTCGACTTATTTGGTTGGAATATTTATCTTCTTTATATTATTTGTGTTATTTCTGCTATTTGAAAACCCAAGACTTAGCAGTTAAATAAAAAATAATTTTAAATAAGTTACATTAGACAAATCTTTGATTAACGTCTGATTAGAACACTTCAATAAATAAAATTATCGACCAATTTTTCAGACAATATATTAACAAAAAAATATATAATTAATGCATTGAAACGTTAATGTATTAATTATATTTTTTTGTTAATATATTGTCTGAAAAATTGGTCGATAATTTTATTTATTGAAGTTACATTAGAGACTTTTATACAATTTTTAGTAAAAATCAGTCGTTTTTTTTCAAGAAAAACAGACAGCATTGATTCTCCGAAGATTGCAATAAAATGCAATAAATAAACCTTCAGTATTTGCTTAGTTCATCGATTCTATGCCATCAGGATTCATCCTTTAATCTTAAAATAAAAAATAAGTTCAAAAACTAAAACCCGATTGCTGAAAAGTATGAAACAAGAAAATATTCTCATCTGAGGATAGCCGTGGTCATATGCCACCTACCATAACAAAACATTACATTTTAACAGTAGTAAGCGATCATAGCTCAAGGGCAGGGGTCGGCAACCTGCGGCTCGTGAGCCACAGATTGCTCTTTCGATGTTAAATTGCGGCTCTCCAGTTCCATACGCCAAAATTAATTATTTTATTATAAAAACTCTTAAAAATTATGCAATCGATCCACGTTTGAATCGTTTATTTTAAATCAAATATGTATATGCAAATACTAAAATATTAAAACGAAAATTTTTAGTGGCTCTTTAAAAACTGAAAAATGTTATAAATTGTCAATTTTGGCTCTTCCGTCTCAAAAGGTTGCCGACCCCTGCTCTAAGGCAAAGTTCATCACGCTATACATCTATAGAGGGGCCTCATATATATGAGATGGCATACGACCACGGCTATCCTCAGATGAGAATATTTTCTTGTTTATACTTTTCAGTAGTCGGGTTTTAGTTTTTGAACTTAATTTTTATTTAAATTATTTTTTTTTTAACTTTTTTTTATCTGTTTTCAATTTGCTCACCCTAGGGAGCAAAATTCAAAAATAAATGTGGCCTATGTTACCCAGGTCATAATAACGAATCAATTGACACCTTATTTATCAAAATAGGATGAGTAGTTTAGGCACTACGGTGGAACATCCGTAAATACACACATACATAGATTACTAAACTCATAACCCTTCCTTTTGGCTTCGCCGCCGTCGGTAAAAAGTAAATAATATTAGCGAACCAATTCAGATGCAAAGTTGGTGAAATCGGCCCTTAGTGGTGTGTTCAGTGTGTCAACTCGACACGGGAATGTTCAGGAATCCAGCAAGTATTAGGTATGTATTAGAGTAGCTAGTTCTTTTTGTCAATACTACGTAAATATCTTTCGATCAGCATTGAAGTGACTTTTCGATATCGGCCGATAGCAGTTGGCTTTTCTGCAGAGCTTGGTTCACACAGTCATCTGTTTCCTGCTCTCTTGTATCAATCCATCTCTCTCCCACTTAGCGAAATGATCGCTTCGAGATGTTATCTGATACGAGACTAGGATACACGAATGTGAAGTCGTTAAAGCCGGAAACACACGGACGGTACGAAAGCTATTTTTGATGTACAAATAGCAAGAGTGTCAGTGTACAAAATTGACTGATTGATCTTTTCATGTTCTTCCAGCCTGGTTTCATCCTGATAGATTTTGATTCTACAACGAAATAAGAGCGACCTTTTATATCACTCACTGTGTCTATTTTTTTCCACATTGCTCTACCTTCTTTTGCCTTGACGTTATGTGGCCCATCCTGAAATAGTGTTTCAGTACAGTGTAGAGAGGTCAAAATGAAAGGTGTTTTTGAAAATTCATTGTGACTTAAATATGAATCTGAGCATTTTCATTTTAAAGGTTATTATTAAGCTATGTTTCAGGTACATTTCCTTTTTTGAAAAAATTAATTTGATTCACTGAGTGGCCCGGTAACGACAATTTTGTAACTTAAGAGAAAAAAAGGCGGTCGGACGGTGGGCACTCCAGCTGCTCTCCAACGGCAATGAAACAAGAAAAATGGAGTATGTTTTTCCTCAGAGTACTTGCCGCTAAAGAGGGTCTTTTAAAATTTTAGAAAACTGAAAAATTAAAAAAATGAGTTTTTCCACCAGTACAACGCCTTCAAAAATATTTTAAGTGTTGATTAAAATTGTATTCTATCAACACCAAAAAAGTGAGCAGAATTGTTTCAAAATCGAAACATAATTCTTTGGTTTTAGTAAAAATTTAAATGTGCTCCCATGTCGTCCGCGTGACAAGATACTGTTTTCTGATTGGTTCTTGCTTCATTCCAGCAGAGAATCAAGTCCGAAAAATAGCCCCGGTTCTAAATCTGTAATCCAGCGTATAGCCAAACAACGGGGCCTTCGTGATGCCATTTCCATGCTTACAGTCAGCGTGGCTGTCAGTTGTCCTAGCGACTAAACCGACATCGTGTGTATTTGATAATCTTGCGTCGGAAAAAATAGAACTACTTGGAATTTTTCCTAGTTCATCCTACGACTATACATGTGCCGAATCTATGATTAAAATTTCAAAGCAATCAGTCAAACCGTTTTTGAGATATCGTGGAGACAAATTAGTAAAACACAGTTTTGAGAAAAACGCGTTTAAAGATTCAAGAACGATTTAAACTATGGAATCGTAACTCACCATTTATCTGCAGAAATCTCACCAAAATTCACTAGAATTGATATATATAACTCAAAAACGAAAAAAAATAGATTTATCGGGTTTTGCATGTTTACCCTTCATTTGTTTTAGAAGCCGACACGTGACAATAGGCTCGGTGCCCAAGCGCTCAATTGAGCGCTCCGAACATCTCATTTTTTAACAGCTGTTCTAATAACTTCGAATATTATAAAATAACTTTATTAACATATTCTAAACATGTTTAGGAATCCATTTATGTAAAAAAGAATGATTCGGTTTTTACAACCTATTACATGGGGTGACTCCCTTGTATTAATATGATTTGTTCGGTGTGTATCCGACCCGACAATAGTATTACACTATTGCGTGGCCAAAGATAAATAAGCATGTCGAAAGTTCAATATGTCTTCAAGCACTATTAGATCCGGCAGAGCGATTCCTGTAAAGCCGTCTTGCTCCCTTATGCGACACCAGTTACTGGGATAATGTTGCTCCCGTTGCTCAGCAGGAATAACAATATCGACACTCTTATATTGAACTCAACAATGACTCCCTATCTCGAGTTATTCGTATTCTAAGACAATAAAAACACCGATGCTGTGCCGTTTTTCTTGTAATTAATGTCGTTGCACTACTTTTGAAGTCACAAGACAACATCCTCAAGGTGATTACCTATAACAAACAGTTTTCAATTTAGCACTGTCTTAACCTATGAGGTCATCGTAGGGCAGTTGGAATAATCATAGATGATTTTGGAGATTAGCACTTTAACACTTTTTTCCTCTTATCATTACGATTATTTTATATTTTTTGCATTTTTACCCAACTACGGCGGAGTCAAAAGGAAGGGTTATGTGTATGTATGTTTGTATTTACGGATGTTCCACCATAGCGCCTGAAGTCTAAACTATTGATCCGATTTTGACAAATAAGGTGTCAATCGATTCTTTATTATGACCTGGGTAACATAGGCTACATTTATTTTTGAATTTTAATCCCAGAGGGGAACAAATTGAAAACAAATAAAAAAAAATAAGTTCAAAAAAATAATTTTAATAAAAAATGAGTTCAAAAACTAAAACCCGACTACTGAAAAGTATGAAACAAGAAAATATTCTCATCTAAGGATAGCCGTGGTCGTATGCCATCTCATATATATGAGGCCCCTCTAGATGTATAACGTGATGCACTTTGCTTCAGAGCTTATGATCGCTTACTACTGTTAAAATGTAATGTTTTGTTAGGGTAGGTGGCATATGACTACGGCTATGCTCAGATGAGTACATTTTTATGTTTCATACTTTTCAGGTTTTAGATTTTAAATTATTTTTTTAGAAGACGAAAGTAAAATTAGACACAGGTATTTCTGACAGCTGATCGTCTTTAAAGGTTTGTAAAAATTCTGAAAAATAAAAATCTGTGTCTATTAAAATATACCTACCTCACATGTTAAACGTGTCTTTAAAATTAAAATATCTTAATTCCAAAATATCATGAAAGATATTTAAAAAATGGACCTGTAGTTGACTCACATTGTGAATCTGAATATAAAATAATTCATAGATAATTGCGAACGAACCGCGATGTGACGAACGTGATTAATTCACCAGCGCACATACATTAATTATTATGCAAATTTAAAATTTTATAATATCTAAAAAAATTTAATCGAATTTTTTAGTATTTTTTTTAATGGTACGTATAACAAAGTGCAATTTTTAACTAAATAAATTTTGTGCTCAGCTGTATTTTATATAACTTTTGAAAATAAAAACTATAAATTTCGCAGAGTTTTGACGCTTTTATTGAGTTTATAATGAGCGCAATAAATTTAAAATATGCACTGTTTCCCCTACAGGAGAAAATATATATGGACTGTTCAAAAACTATAGTATCAATTTATTGATCTTTGCTGCATTTGAGGGTTGATTTCCCGTTTGTATAAAAAAATGTGTGAGTGACGCGGTACTCACGGAGTTGATGTGTAAGTACTTGTAAATATATAAAATATAATTTTATATTAATAAAAAATAAAATGAATTTTCTGTTAAAACATGCGATGTTAAGAAATAATAATTTATTTTTTATTTTTGAAGTTGCAAAAATCTTGTTGTCCAATTGATTGTATTTAAAAAAAAATCTTTTAAAGCGTCTCGACGCTGACTTTTTTATAATTAACGTGAGTCGGTTTGTCACCGGGAACGCCGCAGGCTCTAGGGCTTATTTTACTACATCCCAATCTCTTATATCACTCGATCCAGTAGCCTCGTACCTTGCACTAGCTTGTGCAGTCCGTGAACTGGGTGATTCGACATTGTCCATAGGTTATTATCTGTCTTCTACGATCCATAGTCACACAGAATATGATACGCAGTTTCCGTCTCCTTATTGCACTGTCTACACTTTAAGTCCCTGTTAAACAGTCCGATTCTTTGGAGGTATCCTTTCAGGGCACTTGTCCAGTGGCCTACCACGGGACGAAGATTATTCCTATTAAGTTGCAATAGTTCTTCATTCATCTTTCGGGATGGCTCCTTAATAAAAGCCCTGCCATGTTGCTGCCCGTAAATTTGATTCCAGTATGCTGATTTTTTATCCATCCCCTTATTTGACCCCGTACTGAGCTTTTAGACACTTCCAGGAAAGGTTCTGGACCAATGTATGCAGTTGACGATGCTTTCCTCGCCAGATCATTAGCAAATCGTTGATTTCGATTCCAGAGTGTCTACGGCACCAACAGTACAAAGTTACTTTGTTGTGTTCTGCCAGAACTCGAAGTTCTCTTATACATTCCTACACCAGCTTTGATGTCACTTTTGAGTTAGCAATGGCCTTCAGTGACACCTGGCTGTCTGATGCAATATGAATCCGTTTACTTGCTGACGAGTATATTTTATTTACACTGTAAGGCCCAAACAATCAAAATATCAGCCTTCACAAAATCCTTGTAATTTTTTAGCACGAGCTATATAACAATAGATGTTGGTGTGTTCCAACATTGTTAGATTGCTTCTAGAATCGTTTCGGTTCTGTGTGAAGCCCCTATTGATTCTGATACTCGATTCCTTTAATGGTTTTCACCATGGCTAATTTCCAAGTATCCTCAGAAAAAAAATCTTTCTACATATTAATATTAAAACTAGCCGTCCTGTTGCTCTGAAATCGAGCAAATTTATTTTTTCAACTTAAATTTTTTCTTTTATATTTTGACATAATGATACCTATATCTAAATTGTTTTTCCAAAGCCTGTTCATAATATACCGTGTATTTTATTAAACTGTTCTTTTGGAAATTAATTTTCAACCCTTAGTGTTCACTTATCTCTATTCTAACACTCTATTGCCTTTTCAAACGACACATCGGTCATCGAAATCGGTCAAGTAGTTTAGGAGGAGATAGCCGTACAAGAAAACTGCTGGCCTATTAGTATGTAGATTTGGGTTTCAATACGGGTTAATCGTTGATTCTTGTATACTCAAGACCAAACTTCCGTAAGCAAACATATTTCTTAATATGAGTGTTTATGCTGATGCCCTCGGGATAATTATTATGAAGGTTTATATTACAATACCAAAGAAGATTTTACTTTATAACGTCAGTCCTTGGAAATTAATTTAATTATAAAATTTTAGGGAAAATTCCTATGAAAATTTATTGTAACAACAACTATTTTTAAATATAATTTTATAATTTCTCAGGTGATATTTATTTTACCGACATTTATTTTTATTGTTCAATATTAACATATTCTCGATTAAATAGATTTTTTGAGTACACCATAGCTCTGTTTCAAGCTCTCTGCGAACGGTAACAGAGCCGTCACAGTCATGCGCAATAGTTGAAACGAAACTGTTTGTATCAGATTTTGAACACGTTTTAGCTACTGCGCATGACTTTGACGCAGAGAGTTTGGAACAGAGCTCATATATTAAGCGAGTGTTCGCTATATTGTATTTTATATGTCACATACCCAGTATCACTCGAGAGATTATGATGAGTACATCAAAAGCCTAATTTGTGAATATCCATGTAGCCGTTCGAGTGCAACATATCTAAAAATTTGGAGAACATATTACTTTCCGCAATCGAGTAAAAAAACTGATAAATATACAATACTTCATATCTGGACGACAGGACGTTATACTATAACTTTATCTAAGAAATGTGTAAAAACATTGACAGGTTACGTATTTGAAAAGGCACGCAAGGGGCATTTCAATTATGCAGAATTGTAAAAATACATTTAAAAATTCGTCTTCTGTAGTTTTTTCTTTTTAGATAATTCATTTTATAATTTTTAATGAAATAGTTATTTTTTAACAGTAACGATCAATTTTTTGCTGTTTCTTATAATTTTTCATTTCAAATAGAAATACAATACTATTGTTATGGAAAGTCTATCAAAAATACAATAATTTACCGCGCTGTGGCGCTAATAATGTGTATGTACACAACACCGTATCAGTCAATCAAAAGTACCATATCAGGGCTGCCAGATTTCTCTCTTCAGAAATCCGTCGGTAAGGCGAAAAGTGGTGGGGGAAGTGGTCTGAAAAATCCGTTTCCATCCGTTCGCCCGGTTCACCCATTAAGGCAATGAGTGTGAGAGAGATAGAGAGTAAAGTGAAGTATGCGGTACCATAAACGACACATCGACATGTTTCCACCTTCATTATGGCTTTATTATTAACATTATTAAATGAATTTCGTATAAGACGTTGAATTTACTTTTACTTACAAACAGACTTTAAATTGAATAGAAATGATTCATTTTTTCACATCCAATGAATCGATTATTTCGTAGATTTTTCACATTTTTATGAAATAAAAATATTATATTGACTGTTAGAATGTTGCGATAGTAACAAACGCGGCAGTACAATCAGTTAAATCCTCAATGTGTTCCGTAAATCCATGTAACTCGAAAGACTTGACTCCAGTTGTGTGAAAAAAACGCATCAGACAAAGATAGCGAGTCGATATTCATCGATATAGGTGTGTGTTTCGCGAACACATTGTTTCATACACTCTCTTATCTTTTTCTACCCAACTAGAGAGAGGAGTAGGACAGAGGTAGTGAAAGAATGTGCTCGAATGTGCTAAAAATACCCGAATGTCCCCAAATTATCGATTATCGAGTGAAGTTTGAATTTATATGTAGTAAAAAAGGTAAAAAATTCGGAAAAGTTAGAAAATCCGTTAAATCCGTTCAGATCATGAAATCCGTTCCATTATCCGTTCAAATTTATTTCTACTCGAAAAATCCGTTTGGAACGGAAAAATCCGTTCATCTGGCAGCCCTGTACCATATTGTGAACAACTCATTGATTTCAAATAACATTATAATATTCTAATAAAACTGCTCTTAGTTGTGGTGGGAAAAAAATATTTACAACAATAAAATATTAAAAAAGCATATAAACAAACTAAAAGTATTTCTCTTATATAATGGAAGTGAAATACAAATAATGTAACAAACAAAACAGCACCTTCTAAATAATAAAAACAATACAAAGTCACTAGGTACACAGGAATATATGCAATAAATATTTCTCTAAACGTTTTAGAAATTTATATCCGAACTCAATGATTTATGTCTAGCCAATGTTGCTACCCTTTTACGTTCGACTAACTGTATCTGCCTGACTGACCGTCCAACTGTGTTCTGACCTGTGAACTGCAGGCGCGGTATATATACTAGTGATGCCACGAATAGTGATTTTGCCGAATACCGAATATTCGGCCATGTTCTCGGTCGAAGCGCCGAATATTCGGTGGCCGAATGTTCGGCAAATTATGTGTACATTTCGCAGGTGACAGGTTACGACTTGTCCCATTACGGAGCGTGCGGTAGCAACGCCGCGGTCAAATTTGTTTCATTTGCGCAACTAGACCGTGTCACGACACGCATTATTTGTTCATTGTTACATCAAAGTGTGTTATTAATAGTCCTTATTACTAAAAAATATCACTGTTTGTTCACCAAAAGCTTTACAAAATAATACTATTTAAGAAAAAAATCGCATATTTTTGAGTAATATGTGCGTTTTTCCCCATGATTTGATATTCGGTATTCGGCCGAATACCGAATATTAAAAAAAGTAGCCGAATAGGCCGAATACCGAATAGTAGCCGAATATTCGTGGCATCTCTAATATATACCCTATGCCACAATTTCTAGAATGTTCGGGATTTTGCTACCTGCTTCTAAAAAAACTCTTCCACCTGCTTCTACCAATGAGCGCAATGTCAATGATGTGCGTCACAATATTATAGTACATTTGATTTCAGTAGTAGATAATGTACAAAAAGTAGATATATAGATAGACAAAACTTAGTATGAGTGCTTGTGTGTACCCTACATTATATAAGTATTATGTAAAGTGAGGACAGGTCGTGAATGCGAATGTTCCACTGTACCGGATATAACGCTCACGCATTTCGTCGTAACGAGCAGCGAAGAGAAAATCCTGTTGATGATTGCGAGGATTCTTCAAATAATTGTCCGACGTCGATAAAGACGAACGTTGAGAATTTAAGTTAGGGGATTCGCAGTTAAGTCACGTACATATTCTCCTAACACGGATTTTTCGTGTGTTTTTTAAATTATTGTAATTTTTTATTTGTTACATAGGTATTTCTTTTGTACAATAAAAGTTTGACAGCATTGTATGGACGATATTAAAATGTTTAGATAACTTAATGTTGTTTATATGTATCTGATGCATTTTTTATTTGCATTGTTTACAGTCAATTCCTCTCAAAGAACGACGGCATAGATCGAAATAAGACTTTCATGGGAAAAAAATTGTCCTTGTGGGAAGTCAGAATGTATATTATTTAAGATTTTGTACTTGTGATGTGGCAGTGATTAATTTTTTATTGCGTTTTATACAATCAACGATCTCTATAAAAAGTGCAGTATGAAACCAATCTTTCTTAACAACTTTTTTTTTGGGAGTTGTAGTACTTACTCTACTAGAAACTTGAAAGAAACGTCTTTCTTAAAGAACTCATGTCAAATTAATTGAAGTAATTTTTAGATACCACCAAACAAAATAAACTATAGGCAGCATTTTGTTACATATTATGTACTAGCGGTCCCGTCTGGTTTCACCCGGGTGTAAAAGAACGAATGGGGAAGGAAGGAACATGAGTACACACATTCATCTTAGTTTACCGAGATGAATGTTGTGTCCGAACATGATGATCGGAGTTACCGTTCAAAAGTTTTTGTCGATAAAAAGCAGTATTTAAACTTTTTTTAACTATTAATTTTTTTAAAATTAATTAAATAAAATTAAAATAAATTTAAATGTAAGCCTTAGAAGAAAGCAATGTAAAAAATAAAAATATATTCGCCCAACGTGGCTAATATGAGTATATCTAGTTAGTGATACATTTTGCAACATTTTTCATTAAAGCTCCGCTTCTAATGGTCGTAGCGTAATATTATATAGCCTATAGCCTTCCTCGATAAATGGGCTATCTAACAAAAAGAACTTTTTTCCAATTTGAACCAGTAGTTCCTGAGATTAGCGCGTTCAAACAAACAAACAAACAAACTCTTCAGCTTTATATATTAGTATAGATGTACTACGATTCTAAAATTATAGAGAGTGACTGTTGCTTAATGGGATGACGACAAAATGAAACAATGCCTGAAATAATCACAAACAGACAATGTTTCATTATTACTAATTTAGTTTTTGTACTGTTAATAAACAACCGCTTTTCATATTTTAAGGAGAATATAATTTCCCCATAACTCTATTTCTATGGCTGTAATTAAAGTGTCTGGATCAGTTAGGTACTCTTGATTTTATACTTTATTTTTTTGTAACCAACAACAAAAAAACTTCTTTAATTTACAAACTTAGGAGCAGTTGACACATTTGTTACCTCTTGTGGTGCAAAATTAACTTGTAAAAAACTGAGAGAGAAAATCTGCTTGGAAATATGATTTTATCAGTTCTATCATATACGTTCACAATTAAAATTTCAGAACATTTCGGTAGCTATTTCTGGTACAAAAGGTTCATTAAAGCTGTTTTAGCTGCTAACGCGTACACATGTGGGTACATAGTTTGCATAAATACAGACTGTTTGCTAAAAAATGGTTCACACATTAAATTTCATATTTCTACCGTTCACGAATGTGTTAAATATCATTTGAAGCATATAAAGACTTCCAATATAGAAGGAAACTTCAAATTGACAAAAAGGTGCAAACTGATTCTGGAGTCATGAGGGCTGTATTTCATGAAAAGGTAGAGAGCTGAAATTTTCACAGAATGTGTATTTCTATTGCCGCTATAACAACAAATGTCCACCATGCAAATTAGAAAAAAAATCTCCGATTAAGCTGATATTAAGCATGCGTGTTCAGTCCTATTAACAATATACAAAAATGAAAGAAAAAAATATGGAGAATTTCAATATGGCCGTCTTATAAATTAAAAAAAATCTCCGATTAGGCTGATATTGGGCATGCGTGTTCAATCGTATTAAAATTAATTACACGAGAATGAACAATAAAACCAAACGGCAAATTTCAAAATGGCCGCCTTGTAAATTAAAAAAAAAATCCGATTATGCTGGTACTGATAATGCGTGTAAAAAGTAGTTATATCTTGTGCGATGGTGCGGAACTTTTCGTATGTGAGTCCGACTCGCACTTGACCAGTTTTATTTTATAAACCGCAAGTTAAATTTCTATACAACACACGTTATACGTATAATAATATTATTGTCTGTATTTTGTGATGGAGCCAACAAAACCGAGCACTGTGCAGTGTATCTCCAGTGCCCTTTATGGATCTCGCCTCATCATAATTGCGCTCTGTCCAACTCTACTTTTAAGCTCGACTCAGTAACATTACATTGTTCGGTACAATGTAAAACTGAGTTGTATTTGTCCTTGATTTGTAGTACAGCGTTTATGACGCATATTCGATTAAAATATAAAGTAACAAAAAACTCATATTCTTTTGAAGTTTCATTGTTTTAGTTTTTATATTTTATATATTATTTTATATTCGAGAATGGAGGATATTCCAAATTTATTGTTTAATCTGTGTCGCATAGTTATCAAATGACAAGATTAAGTAAACAGAAACATAACTCGGATACCATGTCTGATGTGTCTACTGACGGATTCGTGACCTCGGTTCCAAGTAAACATTGAAATGCTCTTGATTTTCCATAGACGTACCTAATTAATTTAAATATTTACGGTTCTGTTAAAAAAAATGTTTAGCAAGCACAATTTTTGAATGAAATAAAACAAGAAGGTAGATAAAATGTCTTATTAAATCCGATGCGTATAAGAAACAATTTGCTGTAATCCTTTCAAAACTCGGGACGGTCCATCACTATAGTCGTTTCAGGATAGAATGTCAGTTTAACCGAGCACGGAGGTCACAAGAATCGGTAAAGCTGGCAATGGGGTGTTATCCTCGTGGTTCTTTATTTATTATTGCGATCAAATGCTACAAATTAAGTTGCGTTGTTAGCTTTTCATCCGACTTCGAAATTTAACAATCTACCTATGTATTTATGTGTGTTCCCTCGTAGCTTTTAAAGTACTGGAGCGATTTTGACAAATAATGTGTATTTAGATTCATCTTGATGATGCCTGTGTTATACGATATGTTACATCACCACGGGCCAATATACCGGATTACAAACGTACATTATTGAAATAGCAATCCATGCCGTATAGAGTATAGACTAGATAATCAAATGAAAAGCATCGGTGAGTGAATTTCAAAATTGAAAGATTCTAAATGAAAATAGAATAGTGTCTTCTCTCTTCCAAATTTTAACTATTTTTGATGTTTTGAATGTGTATCAATAAAGAAAAAATTTATTTCTGATTTGAGTCGATCAAAATCTTGGACACGTGAAACTCTCCAGAACATCAGTTTCATATTCATCCAGTAAGCATTTCTATTGTAAATCTTAGCCAATAGTTGTGCTGAATAGAGAATTGTGAGCAGAGAGAGCTATGAGCTAACCATTGGCTGGCTGTGTGTTTGGCTGCACAAGTTTTACATAACGGCGCTCAGGGGAAACATCATATCGTATACATAACTGCCTCCATCTCACTCCACACAATCGCATCCACTCTATCTCTTATCTCATTTACACTGACAATACGCACTCACTTCACTTGACTACCGTGCATGTTCGGTATAACAGCCTACAGGCGGCAGCACCAACGCAACGACCTAACAGAACGACCGGGTGCTGCCAGATCTCTTTATTTCTTTATTATTGTAATGTTGCAATTGTGACACTGACATAAAAAGATACACATTGGGAGAGATCTGCGATCAGTGGTGTCGTCGCGGGGAATCACCGAATCGCATGTACAGTCAAATATCAAAAACGACTCTATACTCTATAGGCTGTGTGCACGAAGCCTAATTCCGCCGCTAGTGGGTAATAGAGAATTATTGAACTCACTTTTTATGGAAATCATGACGTGTTTCTATGGTGACAAGTCAAAAACTTTCGTTGGCCATGATGTGTCAAAAAAAATGTAATAAGGAAAACTGATGTTAATTTGTTTACACTGACAGCGGAACGTCAAATTAGGGCGCCAATGGTCTTTATATATTAGTACGCTAAGGTTGAAGATGTTTGCCTCCCTTTTTAGAAAAAACCTCACAATTTCTCCACATAAATTATTATATACCTATCATTTTACAGATAATTGCTTGCTCTACTGACATCGACAACTAAAAAATTTATTATTGCTTTTGTTTTTGTAAATTAATTAAAATACAGCAACGCTGAACAACGTCTGCCATCTGACGGTGACGGCTTTAATTTTGAAACAGCGAGCAACACTTCGATCTGTCATCTGACCTTCATATTGTAATACAATAGACACAATACTGCATACTGCCATCTAACGACTTTAATTTTGAAACAGCGAGCAACGCTGAACAACGTCGCAGCAATGCTGCATGATGCCATCTGACGGCTTAGCTCAACGCTTTTGCTACTTGCGCCTCTATATGACAATTTTAGTAAAATATTTCTGCGATCTGTCATCTGAGCTTCATATTGTAATACAACAAAAAGAAGAGCGTTATAAGCAGTGTGCAAAATTAGAAACGAATTGAATACCTACAATCATATTTAAAAAAATAATTTTGTAAAGTCATAATTATTATACTTATTTAGTGCGAATAATTCGCACAGGTCACACTAGTGGTCTTTATTTTACTTAAACCGCCATCAGCGCAACAGCCCGGCACATAACAACCATTTCCAGATCGCTTAGTTTTCCTATGTTTTCTTTGTAATTAAAAAATAGTTGGCAAGACCAAAAGTGCACATCCCGCTATTTTCCATTGTATGATAAAAAAATAACAATTAAAAAATATTTTTTATAAATTTAAAAAGATTTAAAAATTTAAAGAAATAAATAATTAAAAATTGAAAAAATATTTTTTTTAAGTTTGCAAAAATAAAAAAAATTAAGAACTATAGGTACATAATATAATATATAATTAATATCAAGTGGAATAAAATAAAACAAAATAAAAAGAAAAAAAAAAGAAAAAAAATCAATGATTTCGTAAGGAATCGAACCCAGGACCTTGCCCTTGGGGATCCAACGGCATAACCATTACGCCACGGCGGCCTAATACTTGTAGTGGTGTTATCACGGTATAGAAGTGTATCACTTGTTTTATGGATTACATTATATTTACACAGCAATTATTATATTGTTTTTTAAAACTACTTAGCTGTCAAAAATAATAAAATAAAACTGTTTATAAAAATTAAACTACTGAACACATTTTTGTGAATTTAAATAGGGTTCTGGTCTGATAGTAAACAAAGTGAATAAAATATAACCCAAGGCAATCCGACCAAAATTGCGATCTGTAGAGTCGTGACGTACGTACATACGTACAGACCAACCGACAACTGCTGTTTGTGATTTTCAATTACAATTTTAATAGTATTTATGAACTCGAATTGATTTAAAAATGGTTCTGTTTTATAGATTAGAATCTCCTCTTTTCAAAAAGCTTCAATTTGAATGGATTTCGTGTGAAATTAACTTAGATATAACTTCTTATATGAACGAAAGTCAGCTCTGACGCACAAAGCGATAATAAAGCACATACCGCTAGTTTAGCGGTATGTGCAACTTCATAAAATTATAACTATTTTCAATTTTAATTAACATTGCTCACTGGCATACGGAAAATTTGAGCTTGAAGTTTCCCCTAGTGCTCATCACAAACTCTCGCATCGAAAAATTTGTAACTCCGCCTCCCTGCACATAGCCCATAGAATCGAGTAGCGAGTAACCATTTTTACAGGTATTTGAATTAATTTACCATTCAACGGTGAAAATTTTGATATCATTCGAGCAGAATTGATTCCGATGAGTGTGCGTACTTTTTAAGGCGCCTCCATACTATCTCAATGTATGCCAAGGCCATTTGACAAAACCGGAAATTATGTAGGTCGTAGCACGTGTCATTTGGTAGATTCGTACTAAGCGACGTGCCAACCTGAATTGCTCAAGTATCGATCTACTTAAAAAAACAGACGATTACAGCAGAAGGTGGAAGCTTACCAACATCTTCACGCGTCTTCAGTAGCGATTACCAAATCTTCCTCGGTGGACATTGTGCTACTAAATGCCAACACAGTTGGGAACAATTTTTAAGTCCACTCGACTGTGTCAACTGGCCTTGCCAATTACAGCGGCAAAGCATGAACGTATCTCTAAGTTGTCAAATTCGCTTGTGGACAATTTAAATTATTATTGATAGACTTGGCCATAGATTTAAAAAAATCTGGAAAAGTCTTTGAATTTTTTTATAATTCATGGTAATATTAATAGGAGATAGAAATATTAATCACGATCAAGACATAAAGTCCAATCAATAAAGGAGTTGTAGAGTGCCTGAGCAGGGAGCTAAGCGATTCTTCAGGAACTTGCTCAGGGTGCTTAGGGAGAAAACATACCATAAGTCCTGACATTTAGGAAGTGAGCCGGAGGGAGGAAGGCACAAAGAAGATACTACTTTTGGGTTTTTAGCTTATATCTCGAACACGGTACGTCATAGGGAAAAAAAATCTGATACCAAATTAAAGCTCATAAAATTTGATATAGCTTTCGTTCTATACACTTTTTTTAAATTCTCAACCATTTTTGAGTTACACGCTCCAGAAAAGTGAAAGTTTAAAAAAAAAAAATAACTCACATTTTTCACCAAATATTCTTTCATGCCGTCTAAACTATTTATCTAAGAAAGAAATTCATTTTGACGAAGTTGTACACCCCTTTTTGAGCCATTCATTGACTGGACTAATAAGGACAATACTAATTTCTGGGGTGCAAATATATACGCAGCAAAATAACAAACAAAGTTTTGGTGGCCCATTGGACCTCAGTGTGGCTCTTGAAGTTTGGAGTCTAGGATCAAGGATTTTTGTGCGGCTGAAATACGTTTCTTGGCTTTGTTGCGTAATTGCACGCCAGTGGACCATAGTTCCATTGGCAGTGTTTTTCCTTAGTTGTTTGAACATTTATCTAAAGTACCCATCGAGAGAATGTCAGAGATGTACACATAAACAGGGAAAGGCACAAAATAATGTCGAATTTTGTGTACCCACCTTGCGTGCGCCTGTATAAACTTGTATATTTATTTTGTACTTAAGTCACGAGTTTCGAGAAGCCCTGATTGTATTCATTTTTTTATATTTGGGAACAAGGGAAAAAACAATGTCACAAACATTGAATGAAAATCGTATTTTTAAATTAATGTACAGTGTGTATCATAATGTAGGTATGTGTTTTTTTTAACAATTGTGCAATGTGCATTGCTAATCTCTGCATTTAGATTTTTGTTATGTATTATGATTATGTCGAAAAATATGAAAATGACATATGCGAGAAACACATTGAATGATCTAGTATAACTTTGCGGGTTTAAATCAAAATACAATGTAAACTCTATAAAGCGACACTCAAGGGACTGTGCACTTTGTGGCTTTATTGAGAGTTGTCGTTAAATGGAAAGAAAAAATAATCCATTAATATTTTTTTTACTATAGGTAATATGTATTTACTCATATAAAATTTACAACTCACCAACAAACATTTATACTATCACAAATTACAACGCTTATTGCGTTTAGTCTATTATCTTTGTCTAACGTTTTTCACTACTCCAGTATTTTAATTGTATTTTCTTATAATATATTTTATTCATATCTGGAGATAAACAAAAGAACGAATTTCTTAGGACCTTCGGTACGCATCGTGCCGACAACAAATCAACAAAATAACAAACAAGTACTGTTTATTGCTTACTGATGACGTATTGTTGTCGTTATATAGAGTGTATCATTGTATAAGCAACAAGGTAAACCAACTAGAGTTAAGTAATTTCAACGTTTTAAGGAGTTTGTCGTTAAATGGAGTTTACTCTGTATATATTATAATATTATATACACCTATACTTTGCACCTTCTGTTTGAAATACACAAGTTCTGTTTAAAATATTGCCTCGTGTTGGTCAGATCACCAAAATCGCATTTACCGCAGATATAGCTAACAACAATTGCTTTTGTGTAGCTTCGTGTGCGGACGGCCAAAACGTACCAATCTAGAAGCGTTTAGTATGGATAGCAGAATGAAAATTGTCAACTTTTTAGAACACGCTGTAGAATCAAACGCCAATGCAAAAACATTGGAGCTCGGCAAATTGGGTCAAGTATTATAAGTTTTGTATTGACTTCTTTTGAATAGAGAAGGCCACACGTATCGATTTTCGTCTACTATTTATTTACTTAGGCTGTCATCCTCCCTTTTGTTTGAGAACATCATTCGTTGAATGTTTCAGAAAAAGATGTACCTACCTGAGAAAGCAATTTATCTTCTTTATGATTTTTCGTCTTACTTTTTTCGATTAGTTCGATGTTTCAGATGTTACTAGCCGAACTTTTTTGTATCATAATTCGTAAAAACATATTTTTTGAGTGTAATACAGTAGAATTTGGTTATATTACATTTTGATTGTTATAATTAGATACCAAAATATTTATCATATGAAAAATTATTGTATGACGTACGTAACTGTAAATAATAAATATTGTAACACACGCATCCCGGTCTTGGCTTCCGTCGGTGTCGGTCTAACAATAGCATACAGAACGGCAACCTGAGGCTTTGTTGTGCAAGCAGGAAATCAAATTTATTTGTATTGCCTGAAGAGCTAGATGTCGGCAACGGCGGATTTTGAACACAGAGAAAGCCGGCGGAATTGCGCGAAAAGAATATTGCGGCCGGTAATGTTTGACCCACGCGGCAGAGAGGATATAAATAGAATGTGTACAGTCGATAGAGAGACGCGATTTGGACACGGTGTAGTGAAGACGTGGATTACGAAATAAATAAAGCTGTGTGGTTATTAGACCATTAAGGGCAGATATAATTATTTATAGTGTTCACATAAATTTTCTGCATTCAGTCGTGTGGTGTAGTGTATAAGTACTTTTATAGTGTTTTGGTTAATATATGGACTTTTATCGTGTTATAGTGTACATAGACTATTAGTAGTGACTTTAAATTTATTACCTACTTAGTTGTTTTTCTGTTACGGTATTGTTTTGTTTTGTTTTGTTTTTCAAGAAAAGTACTTTTAGTTAGTTCGTTTGCTATAAGTGTAAATAAATATTCTCCACCACAGAAAGAACAGTTTTGTTACAATATAATATTTAACCTGTACGTTATTCTAATAAACAGATTATGTTCATTAGAATAACGTTAAATTTTAGCTTTTAGCGACATTAGCCGCAGTGACCATGTCTGTTGTACTTATTTAATTACCTTCCTTCAAAAGGCTGCTTTATCAGTATAATCGTTGGATAAAGGTGTTTCATTTCGAGTTAATTTAAATCCAATTTGTGAAACTCAATATATTTACCTACAAAATACCACAGGGAGGCAATAAACTCTCTGTCTTATTTTAATCACAAGAAGAGAGAGAGGAAGATGGCAGCGGATAAACTGTTTTGTTCATGAATGCAAGTTTTCCTCTGTTAAAGGTATTAAAATATTTAATATCAACAATTCGGTTATCGTATATTTTTACAGCTATGCAACTATTTCAGCGTGAACTAAGAATGTGCAGAGCTGTAGACTTTCTTTTTCGAAGCTAGTCTAGTATCACTTATCGATTTTCAACGAGAAAAGTTTATGTGCTGAAAGAGATTTTCGACATTTTTCTTCTCAACTAGAAATAAAAGTGGGAGAGGCACAGGGAGGTTTGCCGCATACTTTAAACGTCGCACACTAGACCAGCACGAACCAGTTACTGGTTGCTAATATGGTCTAATATGCGCTACAACGTTAAATAGCATGGGCATCTTCACGAACAGGCTTTTCTGCCCCGTGCCGTGCTGGTCGTGCTGAGTCAAGCCTGACAAGTATGCGCAGTCTTTAAGTGTGAAAACATTAAAATGAGCCACCAATATTTTCTTACGGTTAAAGTTCGATAAATCGATGTGCAAAATATCAACTGGAAATACACAATTATTATTTTTTATTACCCATGCGGGAAAAGTGGTATGTTTACGCACGCTGTTACGGTTGAAAAGTAGCTATTTTCATTTGCGTGCGGAAACTTTATTTGTCGCACTGAAATTATTGTTTGCCGCACGCAAATTCAGAGTTACCATAGTTACCAATACAATTTTAACTGAATTTTCAACATTTTAATGATTTAGTTTTAATTTTTATTACTTCTAATTTCTTTTTTTAATTCGTAATAAAATTTTAATTTAATTTAATTCGTAATAAAAAGTAGTGTGTGCAACTGTGCAGTGTTATTAGCCGTTTTAAGTGCGGAAAATTGATTTTTGTAAAATGTAAAACAGGAAAAGGCATTTGGAGGGAGCTCTTAAAAGCATTACGGGGTCGTGTCGATGCGAAGGCGTTTTTTTGCGCAGTAAAAAGGGGAGGGCGTTTGGGGGGAGTTCTTTAAAAAACTATTACAGGGCCGTGTATACCTACAAAGTGAGATAGTAATATAGTAATTCTACACCAGCTGCTATAATGTAATTTTAAATTTTTTTAAAGAAGAGTCAAAATTTGGGCACATCGCGTTACAGTACTGGACCCTTTTTTTACTAAACTAAAAATACACTGCTGAACCGATTTAAGTAAAATTTTTGGGAGACCACCCTGGAAGTCTCAATAATAGGAAAGGAATCATCAAAATCCGTTCAAAAATGTTGGAGATATGCGGTAATATAATATTTTAAAAACGTTCGTTTTTTAAAGTCAGTTAAAAACTGATGTATAGTAGTAAACATTCTGAACAAATGGTGTCGAAATTTGTTACTTCTCGAAAATAATGGCTAAAGAAACATAAAAATAAATTTTGGCGATTTTGCGTCTACCCCCACTCTTCTCCCCTCTCTGCTGGGCACTGACTGACACCATAGGACGCTTTGTACTTTTATCTACACTCTCATATGATTAAAATTCTTGTAACAAAAAAAATAAATATCTTTAATTGTATTTTTGAGGTTAAAGTGATTATATATTACTAATATTATCTACATTAAGTTCTGAAAGCTTTATACATAATCAAGTTTTAAAACAGCTTTATTAATAAAAAGAAAGTTTTTGTCGTTTTATGCAGCATCTGTGACTGACACTCATTTTCATTATTAACTTTTCTGATTTGATTTTCTGTAATTTTGTTGTGGGAAGTGTTTAAATTTAATAAAATATCGATGCCTACAAAAATGTAATAATGGAGTAGATACTTCTTGTAAGCTCGACGCGCCTTATTTTCATAATGTACATTCTTCAGAAAATTTACTGGAATACTTTATGAAAAAAGTTATAGCACGAGAGCCCGTAACACTAAAATCCGAATAGGCCAGGATATTTGGAAAATATAAACCCTGTTTTATGCTAAAAAAATTTGTTGTATAGAAACGTTACCAAAAACATTAATTATTGTATTCCGAAAACAAATAATTTTCTCGATTCACTTTGGCTTATTTTATTTTATTCACTTCTTAGTCGTGGAAATTACGAAAATTGATAATTACGTAAGCTAGCGTAGAGGGTAAAATTTGAAACAACAGTATAAACACAGACTTTTGACGTGATAACGTCTTATAAATTGATGAATCACCAATCTTATAAATTGATAAAACACCGGCTGCATGTTCGAAAAAGTGTAACGTAACGTTCCTAACGTTCGTAACGCGTAACGTTCCGCAGCTGTGCGTGCTTTTCTCGAAAACGGCCCTAACGATTTGGATGAAATTTACTGAAAAGGGATTTTGGGGGGCAAAAAATCGTTTTAGTTAGGTCTCATCTCTCGAAAAAATCGTTTTCTTACAAATTTTATCATTATAAAAATCAATTTTTTGACATATGAAAATACTTAAATATTGTAAGTAGGTTTTGGAATTTTATATTATAAACCAGTGAAACAATTGTTTTATAAATATTATGACAGGTAATCTTTGAGACTTAAAATAAATACGGAAGAATATATTATTTATTATTTATTAAGAAATATTATATGGTGAGTAATTTAAATAAATAAAATTAACCTAAATTTGAAGCGAAAGATGCAATATCATAGATTCGAATTATTATAATTATTATATAAATTTAGGTTATGTATTACGGAATACGTTATCACGTAAAACTATCGTCCGTAAACCGACTTTACAGACAACCAATTTTTTTCTAATTATAAATTATCTAGAGACTGAAAAGTTGACGAGGTTAATTTAGTCCATAACTGTTGTATAATTTCAGTTGCTTGTTAAAACATCCCTTTTTTATAATGATAAACTTCGTAAACTTTTGACATCTTGAAGATAATTCTTGTGTCGTGAAATCAGGTCATTGCTTTTGAACTTTAAAAATAACCGTTCGGTGAAATGATTTTTTAACGTGTATATAATTGTGAGAGCCAACTTTAAATTCAAATATTTTGATTAATCTATTATATAAAACTCAAAATCTGTCCGTCCGACAAACATTTTTGAACGGTAAGTCCGATCATCATGAAATTTGAACACAATATTCATCTGGGTAAACTAAGACGAACGTGCGTACTCACGTTTCCCCCCTCCCAATTTGTTCTTTTTCACTCAGGTGAACCCGGGATGGACTGCTAGTATTTTATAATTTAGAAAACAGTCACATTTTCAGTAAGCTTTTCCATTACTTTCTGTACGCACCATTCTAATTGGTTATAATTATTTAAGTTGTATAGTATAGTGTATTCGCTATGTGCAATTGCTTGGAAGGGAGATGCTGAACGAACGTGCGCGCTTAGCGGCGAAAGCTGGCATTTTTACGGCACATGTACTGATATAAAATCAAAAGTAAAAAATGACAATTCGTAAATGCTGCAATTATTAATTGTAACATTACAAAAAAATAGTGATGTTAGCTAATGTTTTGAACTATTTGATGACAGCTATTATAAACTTAAACTTTTTTTCACATTTGGTTTGAAACTTTGTCGTACATTTGATTGTCTCATTTGACATAATGTATAAAAGTGGCAGTGAGTTCGCCGGTCAGTGCCACTAGATGTTGCGACAGTGATGTTGCACATAGCGAATTTACGCAGTTTTTATAGATATATAAATTATTGCAGATTAGATTACGCAATTTATGCAATAGATTTGCTTACTTACATACACAAAATAGCTGCAGCCGATAACAAAAATAGAAACAATAGTGCTTATAATACGCGCCCAAAGAATTACAGCATAAAGCATAACACGACTTTCTTTGAAAAGAGTGCCTCCTATCTTGGTTATAAAATGTATAATAATGTCCCAAAATCAATAAGAGATTCCAAAGATTTTGATAAAAAGCTGAAACAATACATAATTAATATAGTTCCATATTCTATAAACGACTTGCTATCGGATTAATAATTATTTTAACATGTTCTGTGTACTGACGTTTTGTATCCATTCTATATAATGGCGTAACAAATAAACATTTATTTATTTATTTATTTATAGACACTTGATAACTCGGGTTATGCGATTGATATCAGTTACGTTCAAGTTACAAAAGCAAAAGCTAGCTTATTATAGAAATCATAATTATAATTGATGATAGAATACATTGAATATCTTCTGCGTTTTGATTTAGGATCACAAACAGCAATATTAATATTAAAAGTTGTATTTATTTCGTACGTTTCGTAATATGAATTGTTCTTTCCTGTAAAGAAAAGATGGCCTGCGAAATATGCAAAACACAGAAATGAGAAACTAACAGACTGGTATCGCTATAAGCAATAGAACGGGCAAGCTGTCGTTAAAATATTAGAAAAAATATATATGTCATGGTAATAAGTTTTCGAGTATTTTTAATTATTCTTCAGTTTTTCTGAACGTGTTCTGAGCATTTTATAGTGTTCTTTAAAATATTAAATTTAACAAGTACTCATTATATTTCCTTTGATTTAATTTCATCATATTTATTAATATTTCTTATAGTTACTGCAGCTTGTACATTTTTTATTATTACAAAAACACCATTAGCTAGTTCATATTTTGTTCGCGAATTTATTTAAATACACTTTTTTTCTTAAATTTACCTAAAAGCATTCATAAAATACTATAAAATATCGCAAACAAAATTATTCTTGAACAAATTAAGCTGATTTTGCTGGGTTCCAGAAAGGATTGTCAAAAATTTATTTGACAATGACCTCAGTTTGTGATTACAGTTTTTTGTACATGTAGGAGCAGTTTAATGACGTTGTGAAACTTCCAATCATGTAGATTGTAGAACATTAGATTGTACTCTCACAAAAACAAATTATTGATCTACATATTATAAAAACTCGCATTTCAAGCTAAACTTCAAAAAAACGTAGAAAAAAAATGTTTCGACGTGAAAATTATACAAAAACGATGTTAAATACATGTATAGACAGTTTAAAACAAATATTATTTCAAACGATCGATTATTTTTCGAGCAAAATCAATTTAAAATTGTATTATGTTTTTCTTACACAGAAATGTTTAGAGTTACAAGCTAAGGTCGCTGTCTGATCAGATTTTCAGACAATATGCTTTCTGCGAGTCAGCATTATTGTTATATCAAGCAAAGTTCAATGTTTAGTTTTAATAACGTAGATTGAACCGATTTGACATTCACATTTTTTCTCGTCTACTGTCTTCTCATAAGAAACTAGTTTTCAACGTTTGGAAAACATTTATTATCGGCTATGAAACGTACTATTGGGATTGTATTTTCAACGTAAACTATAATTTTCTCTTCATAGCGTTGAGTGTATTTTCCTCCCGTTTCGCAATCAGTGAATGGAACAATCTTAAGCATTCTGCACTTTGAACTTTGGCATTAGTCTTTATATAATATGGAAAACCGTTCGCTTTTCTATCTGATGTAATTGGAACGCAATTTAAAAAGAGAAAAGCCATAAATAAAAATTATCAGATAATGCCAATGATATATTAGACGGGGACGGGTAGGCAGGAAATAAAATTAGCATTTAGTTGACTTTGTGCTGGTGTGAAAGGAGGAAAAGATAGAATGATGCAGAAGCGGAAAAACCCCTTTTGAAATGAAAATATATATCTGATATGATTTAAATTGGCCCTAATTTACAGTTTCTGTGTTTTTTAAATTGAACAAAGTGAAGAAAAATGTTTAATAAAAGTTTTTCGTTTGAAGGGAAATATCTTTAGAAATAAACGAACAATAAACTTGTTTTTGACAATTTTTTTTACCCCTAATATAATAATAATATATATTACATTTTTTTCTGTATGAGCGTAGGTATATATTTATTTTATAAAATCGTATAACAAACGTTATGTAAAAAACATTATTCAACTACTGCGCATCAATAATTTTGAAGAAAATATTGGAAATGTTAATGTCCTCAATGAAAGATTCAAAAAACAAAATGATATGCAAATTTGTTTATTATTAAAATACCAACATTGGTACATAACGTAAGTATAGACAATACAGCTAAATAGGCCAGTTAAATAAAGATGATTTGACCCTAAACATTTCCATAAAATCGGAAAAAGTGTGCAAAGAGGGAACATTTTATTTATTTTATTTATTTATTTATTCTTTTATTCCTTTAAATATAATTACATTTTTATCCATTTACAAAAAACGTTAGAATTTTCCCACCCAACTTGGCAAGCCAGTGCTAGGGTGGGAGCTCAACCACTTGATCAGGCATAATAAAATACAAAAAATAAAACAAAAATATTAACGTTATAATCTTAGAGAATATAAATTTAATTCTTTTAATTATTATTAAATTTTATGATACACAATATGTAAAAATTGCACCTTCGTGCGATGACTGGAACTTGTGAAAGAATGTTAAAAAAGAGTTAAAAAAGGTGTGTTTCATCAGTTTTTTGCATATATCTTGTCATAATTCAATATTTTAACCATGGAAAAGTTCGTTTAATTTTCGTCATTTTACTGGCCTGTAAATAAATGAAAAGTAACTACTAACTAGTCCTTTATAAGGTAGGAAAAATAAAAAGCGTAAATATTTTATTATAAAAATATACCAAAAATCTGACCTATTTGGTTTGTATCTTTGTTTGTTAACATTTCCTATTTGTTTTCGTCATTCTAGCCAAGATTTCAGTTCTTTATAATATGAGCTTTATATATATGCCAAAAACGTCGTTTTGTCTATACATACGGCGGCAGAAAAAACTTTATCATAGCGCACGAAGTGCTACGGCCAAGTTCTGCATAGCACTGTGCTATATTTACACGAACCATTTTCGACCCCTTTCTATATCCGAGGCTAGTTATGTTACATAACTGATTTCCTTTAGCGGCCTAAGGTTAACACAAAGAAGCTGTTTTCTAAATTTCATTCAACTAGGTGAAACAGTTTCCAAGATACGAGATACCGACGGACTGACTTATAGATCATCCATAAAGGCGTCAGGAACCTATATCCCGCGGGTCACCAAGTAATCCATTGAATCCTTTCAAGTGATTCACTTTTTGAGTTCCGCAAATGAACTATAATTATATAACATATAAAAATAAAAAAACGTAAAACTAAACCAAATACTATAAGAAAATATAAATAACAAGATTAATGTTTTGTACGTAATAGTTTTCTCAATAAAATGTATTTTATTCACTAACGGACCGTTTTAAAATAAAAATATCCATTAACCCGAGCTGTGTTCATAAGAGTGACATTTTGCTTGATTTTGACCTGGAGCCAAGAAAGATTGTCGACATCTGATCGAGCCGATATTTTCTAAGATGCTATGCATCATCCGGTCGTCCGAAGATAACTCGTGTCTAATAAAGTGTGGTATATAACTATGATATAATGAAGTACGCTATATAACTGTAATGTGTCTAGATAATATTTAATTTAAGTAGAATTAATAACAATAAATACAAGTATTGAAATCCCACTGAAAACAAAAATGTGGAAAAGGGGCTAAGTTCGATACAAAGAACAAGTGACTACTGAAAAAAAGAAGTGAGATCCAAGACGGTGGCAAATTTTCACTTTTTATAAAAGGCTCGGGTATGTAAACTTGACAATTTTTTTGATCTTATTTCTTTTTTTCAGTAAATCACTTGTTCTTTGTATCGCTTTGCCACTTTTTTCACATTTAAATATTTTTGGTGTAATAAACATACAATATATGGTTGGAAAAAATTATAACAGCTTTGTTTCGCTTGGTCATCAATACAACACAAAAAATAGGGACAATTTGACCAGCACTAAAATATACAATCTTCTACCCGAAGAAATAAAAAATCTTAATAATTATCAACAGCTTAAGAAAAGACTTAAGGCCTTCTTAGCTGCTAAATGTTTTATAATACTTATAAATGAATTTTTTAAGATGTAACTTTTTCTATGTAATTGACTTCTCCTATACAATTTATTGTCTTTGGAGCAATAAAACAATATTATTATTATCTATATTTTTTAAACAGAAACGTTTCGTACTGGAAAATTAAATGTAAGTAAGGAAGTCGACCTTTTGAGCAAGGCACAGCGATATTTTAATAAATACACTATAGTAAGCGATTTTTAGTATCACTTGTAACATGTTTATATTTTTGATAAATTTTATGAAGACAATTTTATTTGAAAAACTTTTAAAAATGTAAAAGTGCTCCAGAAGGTTTATACTGAAATAAATCTAATTTCTACGAAAATGTTATAATATGTCGAGATTGATTCTCATAAAGGGTCGGAAGACTGTCTCCCCGTTTATATCATCATTTTATATTTTATTGCTATTTTTGATGATATTTCAAGAGAATCAAATTTATATTTGGTTGCTTGTCTATGTTATCACATGTAGGAGTAAAAAAAGACGCTTGACTTGTTTAACACTTTTTTTTTCAAATGAAACTTTATTTCGTTTAAATATAGTATCAACTAATATTATCTTTTTTATTTCTTGCAGGTACGTGGTAATCGAGTTAATCTTTCGCTGAAATTGTCACCTTCGTGATATAGGTGAGTGCATTTTGTTGATTTGTTAGGGCAATAGCTGGAACAACATTATAGACACTGCATTTGAAATTTGAAGTAGGACAAACGATACAAACGACAGATAAAAATTACAAATGGCGGGCTATTCAGACATTGTCTCTATGGCCCCAGTCGGAATTAAAATATAGATAACATAATTTTTCAAAATGGAAAAAGTATAGTCGTTATAGTTTACGCTTACTGATTTTTCCCGTATAAAAATCGTAATATTTCGTATACTTTTAATCTCAGAAAATAAACTAAAAAATCATAGATGCGTCAATAATAACTTTGCCTGTATCCCCTATCTTTCGAAAGCAACTTTACAGCAAGTACTATGTCACCACCCTCTGAATCCGTGAAACTTTGAAGAGATGTAAGAAGTATCACGTAACCCTCCACAGCACTTTAAAGTACACTCGAGTAATTAATAAAGTTTGGACGAAATTTCTAACTCTATAGTTGGCACCTTGTGTGTTATATTTTGAACTTAAAGTTTGAATTAATCTAGGCCCAACCGTGTTTTTCGAGGTTTATAAACGAAATGTTAAATAATGTCTGTCCGTTTTGAAAATTATGAATGTTTTTTTTCACCTTACTGAATCGCTGTATTAACAGTAATAATGTTGACTCGAACTATTTTATAAATTTCGTGTTTTTTATATTAAATTTTAAAGAGTAGGTATGTATCAATCTATACCGGGGACGGGCAAATCTTTTGATCGGCGGGCCACATAGCTGATGAAAATATGACCGCGGGCCGTATGAAAATTTGCAGAGCAAAAAAAAAGGTCCTCATACTCTAGTTCCGCATTTAGAGAACAAAAAAAAAAAAGTTCTTACATTCTATTGCTACATTCGTAGAGCAAAAAAAAAAGGTCCCCACATTCTATTTCCGCATTTTACTATTTTTCAAAAAATTTTTTCGCGGGCCGGACAAAATTGCGCTGCGGACCGCCATTTGCCCACGCCTGATCTATAATAATATTATAAAGAGGGAGAATTTGTAAATTTTGGTGTAGGAGGTAATCTCCGAAACTAGTCGTCCGATTTCAAAAAAAAATTCACTAATATTTAGAATGGACCTTCAAGTTACACATAGGCTATACTCGTATATTATCGCGTTAAAATTAAAGCGCTTTTAGTAGTGATGAATTTTGTAACATAAATCGACGAAAAAATATGGCAATCTTAAAATTCGAGCGAAGGCGAACCGTGCCGCTATAATAGATATTAATAATAATAATTTATTTGGCCAGGTAGAGATACATAAAATTCATCTATGTGCAAATAATATCTATGCATGGGCTTAGTCTTTGCTGAAGATAAGAGCATATAGCTCCCGAAATGTACATCCGCTAATAAAACTGTTGTAGTAAGAAGTAACTATTTTATATTTTATATTTTTGCATCTATGTGACATGTCAAGCAAAATACAATAGGTTGTGTGGATCATAAAATTATGTTACAGTTTAAAATCATTAATATTATAGAGGCACGCTTCAGTCAAGATTACTTTAATTTTATTGTTAAACAAAGTTAATGGTAAATTTTTTATTGGTTGAGGTAGATTATTGTAAATTTTTTGAGATGAATAGTAAAAATTGTTCTGAGTACTAGACAAATTATTATACTTAAGTAGTCGCAGTGCTTCTTTATTCCTTGTGTCATAATTATGGTTATCATATATATTGATATTATTATCAATTATGGTTGTCATTATTAATAAAACGTTTTTGGTCAAACGAAATAGAACATTACAATATTTTTGTTTACTGTGTACCAAAACAACCAATGGCGTAATGTTTTGTAAATCCATATCATTAAACATATTTAAATGAATAGGTTCTTCTTATGTGAAAAGAATAAACAAAAGAGTATGTATTTTTGTATTGCTTAATATTATAGACATAGGGAAATTGAACACCTAAAGATGGCTCTTCTCTATCCACATTTAAGAAACAATAAAAAAATAATTTGTTCTTTTAATTGAATTGCTATGTTTTAATTTTTAGTTGTATTAAATGGCTGTTTTCTTTCAAAAGAATTAAAAAGCCAGTTACACTCTCGATAAATAATTAAATTCAGTGTTGAAATTTTTTGGTGATCGGGCATTTATTGCGATTTAATATCACGATATTATCATGTTACATAACAAAAAAGTTTAAAATAGTAAAAAAATATTGAAAAATAACATGTATATATTATTATCTTTTTTCGTACATATTTCTATCGCTTTTAGTCGCGATATATGGAATAACATTTTTTATTTTTTAAATAACCGTCTAATTTTATTTTTGTACGCACGTTTGACCTGTGTTTTATGTTGAATTTTCGTCATAAAATTTCAGAGATAAATAACTTTTAAAATGGAGCATTTTAAATGAACATAACAGGGCTTTTTGTGACATAGCACCATCTTCATCGTTATGAAATTATCTCAGAATACTTTACTTGAACGCGACAGGATAATGGAGTTAGTAAATATAATCTTAAAGTGAATTACACTTTCCGCATTTAAATATTGCATGATTTCTATTTTTTAAGTGCATTTTATACCTTACATTAACAAGATAAAGTTGAAATATAATATATATACTAGTAGCCCGGTCCGGCTTCGCCCGGATTTGTGGATTACCTACCTATTAAACGTGGGCATATTGTGCTGGATTTTTTTATAGAATAATAGCGTACCCGATAGGCAAACGGTCAGTGAAATGAAACGCTCCTAATATTTTATTTATATATTGAACGAATTTTTGTTGAACTCTTTTCATAATTCAGGAAATTAATGAAGAAAAAACCATCATATTGGTTCCTCTTTTCACTGGTAGGGTGTATCTTAAACCTTCATGTTTTCTGGCTTATTCTTCTTCATACAACATCGTCAAAATAAAAACTTCTTCCACCGAACTACACACGCCCATGTTGCACACTCATTACTTGAAAACTTGCCACGTAACCTGCACGAAAAACAATAGTCCGCGCAGGAATAGTGTGCGCGATTTTTGAAGCGACTAAACCAGAGGTCCTCTTTTTGTCACGTAGAGCACTTGCAATGTTTTTCGATTTTGGGTAGACCCCCTGCTTACCTGATATTGTTTTTTTGCAAATTCATTAACTTCAAATGTATTTTTGACAGCCGGTATAATGCTACTCACTTTGAAAGATTTTTTATAACTGTAGTAAAGTGTAGACTGTAGTATGAAAAACGTAAAAAAATACATGTTAAGTTTTGTACATTTATTAA
Source organism: Xanthostigma xanthostigma (assembly GCA_963575645.1). Lineage (NCBI taxonomy): Eukaryota > Metazoa > Arthropoda > Insecta > Raphidioptera > Raphidiidae > Xanthostigma > Xanthostigma xanthostigma. The sequence goes on from OY754468.1 coordinate 25,878,083, forward strand.
TTAAATTCAAACTAAAACGAACCAAATTAAAATTTACTTTCAGTTACATAAAATAACTAAGCAAAAAATAAATGCTTTTAGTATGAGGGATGCTTTAATAATTTTTCAACATTTGGTATCAATTTAGTTAAGTTCAATCTCAAATCTCCTCGGTTAGCGATGTCCAGTTTGTTTCTTTTTTTTTTGTTAGGAGATCCACTATCGTTGACCCCCATTTTCATTTCATGGACCCCCAATTTTTCCGCTGACATGAACCCCTTGCAAGTTGTCGTCAACACCTGGGGGTCGATATAGACCACTTTGGGAATCACTGGACTAAACTATAACGAAACGTTTGTGTCAAAAATTATCTTTCGATTTATTTGCTTTTGAAAGAGCATTTTTTATTAAGCTGATAGAATACAGTAGATATAAAACACCGTTATTACTTATAATTAGACTTCAGTGCCATGAAACATACTGATAGTAACTGTTTTAGTAAAAGAAGTGCAGACTATTGTTCCGTAGAGGTATTTCATAATGAAAGAGTAATTGCCCGTCACGGTGGTGTGGCTTTGTGTAATGTCTGTAAATTTGTTATAAAATAAAACCATGTAAAATGCATCTGCAATTTTACCTATTATTATAGCCGGAATACGTTCACATTAATATCTGTCACAAAGGTTAGATATATTACTAAAAACCACTGCACACGAGGCTGGAAACACTACTTGGACTTCTGCTGGCCGGTATGCTGAGTACGAGGCTGGAAATGACGTCACTGATTACTCGCCTGCTAACTCACGCAAAAACATTAGAACAGGGACTATTTTTCTTGTTAGGTCCCATGCTTGCTCTGAGCAAGAACCAATCAGGAAACAGTATCTTGTCACGTGGGATACATGAGCAAACGCTCACAAACCAACATAGCGTCATTCTGCTCAGACAACAGACACATTTTGCTCTGTGTGTTTATATATGAACTCTGTCACTACGCGCGTACCAGATCTATCCCCAAAACAAGCATGAAAAGACGTCTCGCGTGAAGCGAGCATATAAGGAAATTAAAAAAACTAGCGCTAGGAAACTAGTAATCAAATCTAGCAAGGAATCTAGCAGCAAATCTAGCCTCGTGTGCAACGGCCTACATATCGGTGGTTTGTTCAAAAGTATTGTTTATTTTATCTGTATTTTTGGTGGACTTTTTTGATTTTGGCGGATTTTCATACAATACGGAGTTATGTTTTACTACATAGTTTTATTAAGACATACGTCATTAATAGCTATTTATGTTACAAGTCGGGAAAGTGACGAATTATGGCATGGGATTGGGGTAGATACATCGTTGACTAATATTTCATTATTACAACCTGCGCGATATTGTAAACTGTAAAGTATTATCTTATAACACAGTGAAATGAAAGTAAACATCGTTGAATAATATTTCATTACTACACCCTGTACGATAATATAAAGTAGTGCTCCGATATTGGTCACTTAATGTATGCTACGCATCGACATAAAAGTAAACTTTCAAAGCAAGGATTGCATAAAAATAATTACGATGTACTTTCCACATCGCCATATAAAACATAGAATTCAGCGCGTCATTGTCTGTAAACGTTTACAGATCCAAGATCTTTTTCTTCAAATTCGACACATAAATAGAAAGTTTTCTGCTAAATGAGTTATGCAAAGCTCCACTTTTATATAGTTATAAACGGTTTTTGATCAACCATCAATAATTTTTGTGTTGTTAAAATGTAACTCTCATCGGATTTGAATCTGGATACTCACAAATGTCTGGTGAAATATAGATATATATTATTTTTTTTTACAGAAATACTTTTAACCTAACAAGTAATTAACCAGGATTAGTAATGATATTGTGGTAAAATGATGTGAAAATTTTACTAATAGTAAAAAAGAGCAAGGCAATATGAAACGACATATATAACAGGGACACAATGGAGAACAAGGACTTTAGGATAGGGAACCTGGATTTGCCTCGGGTCATTCTCGGCATGTATTAGACGAACAAGATGGCCATGAGGAAGAACGGTCGGGTTGGGTTGGGTTAGACACAATAGGTGACTCCAACATCGAACACGTATTTTAGATAATCGCATTATTTTTAGACCCTACACAGAACAGTGACGATATTTGTTAAAATAACTATATGAAATATGTATGGCTGGTCTATTAGAAATATCAGTTTAGACGTTTGTAAATATCATTTGAATTTTATAGAAAAAAATATCCCATATGCTTCCGATAAACGCGGTGGTTGGTGGTCTTAAGTAAATTGTGTGGAAACGCTTCATTATTACATAACACGACATATTCACCCGTTAGCTGATAGGTAGATTACGATTTTTGGATGCAGTGAAAGAGACAGTGGTCGTTCATCTGTCTGGGGGTACCTTCCCGTTAAAACGAACGTTGTGAATTCGAATAAAATTAGTTTACCAACGTGAACTTATTTTTTTAGAGTTTATCTCACCATCGATTCTAATGGGTTGTCCGATAAGTTCTTGCCGTTTTTTTAAATTAAAAAATTAGTGATCGAAATGAAATTTTCTGGTATAATGTTTTGTGTTATTCGAAAGAGAATTTTTCGCTCTACAAGAAAGTTTTTTTGTTTGGATTCATTTTTGTTAATTTTTAGAGCATTTAAATGGAGTGTCAAGTCGACAAAAACGAGCATTTTCGACACCACCTTCTTTTTGCGTATAACCGAGGTGCCAAAGCCAGGGAAGCTGCTAGAGAGATTTGTGCCGTATAACGTTGGGAGCAAGTCATAACAAACAACGGAGAATACTTTATTGATTAAATTGTTGTTTTTTATGTTTAAAAATAAAGTTATAAAAAATTTAAAAAAAAAACGGCAAGAACTTATCGGACAACCCAATAGATTTCTTACGTCATCAAAGCTAGCGCGCCCACCATATGGTCGAATGACGAAACTGATAATTTAAAAATTAAAGACTAATTTAATGCCCCTGATTTACATTTAAAATTCTTGCTCTTTTCATCATCTGTAGAGCTGTTGATTTTACTCTACTAAAAATTAAGTAAATTTTTATCGATTTATATATTACGTAGAAGTCTTAAAACAAACCTAATTTAATTTTGTCGTTTTTATTTCATTTTTGACGTGATAACGTCTTATAAATTGATGAATCACCAATATTATAAATTGATAAAACACCGACTGCATGCACGAAAAAGTGTAACGTAACGTTCCTAACGTTCCTAACGCGTAACGTTCCGCCTGACCCTGTGCGTGCTTTTTGCTAATTTCTCGCTCAATTTAAATCGGATCGGTTTGAAACCAGTCTTAAACGAAAGAGGAGAACATTTTACATAGATTTCGTATAACAGAATTTGCCTAAACAGTTTTTTTATACAAATTTATATAGAAAAATAGCTGTATAAATGCAATGTTGTCTAATGCATGGCGCGCGCGCGACGCGGTCGGTCGTCTTTGTTTGCCGTACATGGAAATTAGAAAATAACGTATGTCTTGTCTTAACATGAAAACGGCTGCATTTCTAATGTTTAATTCAATTTTTTGACATTAGTATTTTCTGAAATGCAACGCCTTCTAAGTTAACTATTGGAATAACTAATTATTATTAGAACATAATAGTTTGACAGTATCAAACGTCACTTTTGACATTTCTTATCATTCCGACACCAAAGATAAGCGGATTGAAACCAAATTTTGGGAGGATGTTTGATATGCAAATATGAAGTGGCCTATTGTTTTTGGGGAACATTGGCGCATGCGTAAAAGAATATATCTCTTATAATGATGTTTTATATAATAATAATATAGTTTTTAAAACGGTTTTTACTCTATCTATTTTTACTAGAAATGTTTGTAAATTTTTTGGGGAAAATCGGCGCATGCGCAAAAGAGATACATGCCATAGTTGTTTTTTATATAATAATAGTGTACTTTTTATAGTGTTTTATTATTCTACTTAATAAAATTTACCTAAATTTGAAGAGAAAGATGCAATATCATAGATTCGAATTATTATATAAATTTAGGTTATGTATTACGGAATACGTTATCACGTAAAACTATCGTCCGTAAACCGACTTTACAGACAACCAATTTTTTTTGTAGCGCTTTTGTTAGCCGCCTGATATATTTTGGCGAAACGGACAGTAGCCCTAAATTTAATTCAAAGGTATTAAATTAACCCTGAGAGTCCTTAATTCTCATATCATTAATTTTGTCATCCAGCTATGTGGCGGTGCTAACTTCATAATAACATATATTTCATCTGTTACGTAAGTTTCAACTGTTAATTTGTGCTGCCACATAGAACAGTAACGGGCTTTCTGTAATTTCGTTTTCTTGCGGTGTTATCGTTTAAAATCTGGACGAAAGAACCAATTTCCAGAATTGCTGTCTGTTTTTTGTGGCAGCTTTACTAGATAGCGGTCAGGCCGATTTTGATCAAACGTGGTACACTATTAGTCTATATTCAGATGCGCGTGTTTTTGCGGACAAAATTAATCTTTACAAGAGCAAAGCCGCGGACAAAGCCCTACATGACCGATCCTTTCCCACAAAATAACATCATATACACGTACAGGTGACATGATTGTTATGCAAGGGCTGCAATCAGTGACGTGTTCAACCCTCGCGTCCCCCCTTATCATACGTTATTACGAAACGTAGTGAACAGTTGAAAACGGTATTCGAGTTAACGATCCCATGGCGGCAATGATCTACCGTTGGAATCACAAACTATCACTACCCACTATGCATATTATGAAGTGAAAACGTTAATGAAACAGAGTTTGACTGGTTACAGGTGCGACGATTCTGATTTAAATTTTTTTTGAAATTTGTGTTAAAGTTAGAGCCTCTGTTTGTATGTATCTGCGTTTGAAAGTATTTAACTTAAAACCAGTTTGACGGGTTTTGATGAAACTTTGTTTTTTAGTGTTTCTTATGATTCCAGAAGTGCTATAGGCTAACGTATTTTTCGGACTATATAAGATGCACCTCAAAATAAGATGATTTTTAGAAAAATATATTTTAATGTTAGTTTCGGATCATAATTTTTATTATTATTGTTAACACTCGTACTAGCAATATTCAGTTCATCTTCATTCTCAATGTCAGTGGCGTGCCATAGTTTTCGAACAATAAGACGTAGGTACTTCAAATTTTGTTACCTTCGGACCATAAGACGCACCCAAAATTTCAATCTATTTGTTTATGTGGTCCGAAAAATATGGTATGTGTTATGTAACTTTTTGAATTAATAAATTAATAATATTTTTATGGGCTTCCTATTACTTGCGCCTCCATTAAGACCCATTGCCCTACCACTTACGCATATTCCGATCACCCATAGTGAGATCAAGGTTATTGGTTTTATAAGTCGGAGAATCGGAGCTATACGTGTGTAATGCAGCACACGCGCGAACTGGCATCCTACGCGGACCTCTTCTATAGCTGTGTCCTGACTATGCCGATCGGCAATGCCAATGACTATTAGTAGTTAATGATAATTTCAACACGATATCTCTGGGTCTTGATGGGCAGACAGGTCAACAGAAAAGCGTAAAAACAAGTTCGTTTTGTTTTGTTTCTTTTTTATTCTGAGATACGAACCTCTGAAATGAAAGATCGCGTGGACCGAATTCAGAATTTTGCGGTGGATGCTGAAATATTGAAATTCTAATCTAGTTCATATGCCTTTTTTCTTCTGTCTAAAAATGAAAGAATCAATGCAAAAGTGTCATTTCGAAATGGTGGAAAGCATTCAATAGTCGACGTCAAAGATATTGAAAGGGCTAAAGGAAGAAGACTTCCGCCGATGTTTTTAAGACGATCAAAAGAGATGGCGTAGATGTGTTATGTTGGAAAAGGACTGCACATGAACCAAAAGAGAACTTTTATAATGAATGTCTTGTTCTTGTATAGTAAACACAATTAAAGGGAATTGAAAGGGAAATAGAATCCCGCACATCATTAGTTTAAATGGAAAAAATTCCAGCCAATTGGGCGACGGGACCATTCCAACTTCAAAATGTACATTTGATATAGTATAAAAAGAAAACAAAAATTTCTTATATTGCGTGAGGTGACGTATAGGTAATGTCTAGTATTCAATATGATATTTGCTATTCGTTTCGATGGTTACCTACATTATATGTTTCACGTCATGTAAGAATTAATCAAAGCGTGCTTAGCTAGTTTATTTCTGACATATCTACAAAACAAAAGAACATCTGATTTTTTTTATTTTCAAAATATTTGCGGAACTATAAAGTTTAGAAAAAAATATTTTAAACGAAACTCTTGAAACAATAAATAAAATAATAAGCCGTTATGAAAAGTATACCATTATTATTTAAAAAACACCGTTATAGCATATATCTCTTCTGCGCATGCGCCGATTATCCCCAAAAGCAATAGGGCTCTTCATATTTCCATACCAAACATTCTCTCAAAATTTGGTTTCAATCCGCTCATCTGTAAGAAAGAAGAGCTAAACAATTTTCTTGCTATATTTCATATATTTTTGAGCGTTTTGAGCTCGGAAATAGCGGGAAGTTTTAGGGATGCCTTGCAAGGTTTAACTTCTTTTCAATTTTTTTTAATTGTTCTGATATTCCCTGATGTGCGCTAAAAATCCTTTTAGAAAGTTAGTCTAACTGTTTACTTGATTGGAGGCGGGGTCTTACATTTAAAAAAAAAATGCAGTATTTTTCTAGGGATTTTTAAGACTTTGTGTGGACGTGTAATTTCATCGCTAAGTCACAAATAAACTAACAGTATGTTATTATACTGTATACGTATTCACAAACAATATTACTTTGAGGCTGTATTAATTAATTATGTTACACAGGTTTCAATTAAATATTCCGCTATGCCATGCAATGCTCTCTCAGTGCCTGCGGGTTGCATTGTCAGAGTCTACACCTGACAAAGAAACACCGTTAACTAAAATAATGATCATTATGGCAACAGTAGCTCTTTTTAGCTTTCAAAATATATATTATTTTAAGTAATAACATCCTACAGAATAATGTGTAAATATGCTGTGAAATAATTGCTTTATAATTTTGAAATAAATCTTTTTGTCTCGTATTGAAATTTATTTTAGTTTTTCTACAAACATTTTACACAGACCAAAATTCTACGTAATCACACGTAGTATACAATATTCATAAGGTTATAGCTCTAAACTCGCATTCGGGAGGTACCGGGTTCGAATCCCGGCGGAGGGAGATGTGACTAGGACTTTTTCCTACTGTCTCTCGCCGAGAAACGGTAATTCCTGTACCAGTCATCTTGTTGAGGTTTTCCATGGTTTCCCTCAATAATTCCAGATAAATATCGAAATGGTTCCTTATTCAAGGCCATGGCCGATTACCTGTCAAACTCCTATGCTCAAAATTTGCCGAACTTATTCTAAATTCCTATGTAAATTCCTTCATTCGACCATTGCTATTAATTAAGTGGCAGTTTAAAAATGTAGAAAATAACAGGAAGTGTAATATCTGGAAAATAGTAATGGTGCGAATGGCGTCTGTTATGACATACAGTCGAGAACCGGACGTTAAACGCATTATTATTATTATTATGAATATTCATAAGGTTATAGGTATAAATAAAAATAGGTTTAAACGGTTTTATTGTACACTCGATCATCTATTAAAAACTAGAAAATAATTGAGATTGAGATTGGAAATCATATTTAGCTTTCGACTGTCTTCTTCGACCATAATGTAACTATAAATATGCCCACGATTTTATTTTAGTTTAATCAAAGCCCCCTTTGATGATTTTTTTTTAGTTTTGAGTACATCATCGATTGTATAATAAAACCGTTTGATTTAGAAAAGCATGATGGATGATAGGTTAGTCTCCATCATGCTTTCCTAAATCAATATTTACTTTATGCGTCCATAATTTACCTGTCAAAAACCCCCCTTAGGACAGTTCGGCGCTTTTCTCACCAGAGGTCTCACCATTCCTTTGGGCTCCGAATAAGATATATTATCGCATTAATATAAAATCGCTTTTCGTGAAGATCAATTTTGCAACGGAAGTCGACGAAAAAACGGCATCAATCTACAAATTAGTGCGAACCGGACCGGGCCACCAGTTGTAAATAAAATAACAATGTAATTTTACAAAGTAGTCATCTCGCATTTGCTGACAACCTTCACATTGTAATATTGTCAAATAATAATAATGACTCACTTCAACTATTTTAGTACCTTACTATAGGCATTGCATTTCCAATTCATTAAAATTTTTAAGTATGCACAAAATAATAATAGTAATAAGTAGCTGTATATTTCATGTCCGAGTATAGCGGCATAAGTAAATGTCGTGTCAAGGAAATAGCTTTGGGAATTTTACATGATTCAGCATTATAATCAACTAGGGCTTATAGGAGCTTTATGCATGTAAATATATTATATTATGTATACAGAATGTCTCCTTACATGAATGATATGAACTGATAAAGGGGAATTACGGTGCAGTGTAGTAAAAGTCTCATTTTTATGTACCTAATATAATATTTCATAAATTTTACACAAAGAATGTAAAAAATTAAATTATATGTAATAAACATAATTTAATGAAAACATTGTAAATATTAAAGGATAGTGCGTACATAAAATGTATGCAATATACTTACGTAAAACCACTTAACGTGTGCTATTTTGTGAGGTATTTAATAGTTATTGGCGTAACTAGTAGTCTAAGTCATTCTTAACGTGACAGCGCGATGTTTTCAGCACGAGTTGTAGGTGCGCAGGCACGAGCGAAGCGATAGATTATCATGAAAATGCGTAAGTTATACGTACTAAGTAATACATAATCAGAATGTACACTTAGCTTTGCATCCATGACTGCGATCAACACTTGACTAGATATTTGGGTCTACCCACATAGTATTTCTTTGTTTTTTTTTCGCATGCCTACATCTCAGATAAGCCTCAAGCACAATGAAATGTTTATATTTGATATTTAATTACGCTGACCTAAATTACACGCGTTAGAATAGTATGTCCATCGAAATGACCGGCAGGATCGATAACTCTATAAAAATAAAAAAAAGAAATAATCACAAAAAAACATCATGAAAATTAAAAAAATAGTCAAGTTTTTTTACTATGGTAAATGTTGTTTTTTAAATTGATAACTATAATTGTAACAATCATATAGAATGCTTAAGAAGAAGAATTAGTTTAGCTGTTCATTAATTATGGTACACAAAATGATGAATTATATTATATTAATCGAATTTGACAAAAGGTGCTGGTAGAACCATCTCGTGGTAATTAAAATGTTAGACGTCATAAAATTTGTTACTTATAAACACGAGTTTTGGCGGCAGAAAAACGACATCAAAATAAATCTTCCTGAAACTTCAAAACACGAAAAACAATTTAGTAAATATTATATACCTACTTAACTATACAAATTCTACTGGAGAACAAAAAATCATACAAACGTCATAATTTGCATTCAATCTGTATAACAATTATACAAATTCAATTTGTTATTTTTAAACACTCCTACGCTATTATAATAATTATTTTTTCGCTGTAAAATTATGATTTCTACTTTTTTTGTGCAGAGCAATTATTTTCCGTCATTAATCAGCCAGCTGTAATGTTACGTATAAGTCATGTTTTTATTGTATAAATGTAGTATATTCGTTAATAAAACGCGAACTTGTAAGTACCAAGGCACGCTATATCCTAGCAGTCAAATGAGTGGGGTCTGTGTGATTGTTCGGCTAATGCACGCAATGTAAATATGTTATAGTTGACTAATTAAATTTATACGCATATGAAACGAAAAATCCCAGCCAATTGAGTGACGGAACCATGCCAATTTCACAAATATTGATATTTGGATATAGTATAATAAAGAAATCAAAATTTCTGCTATCGGGAGTGGTGACGCGGGTAATGGCTAGTATTAAACGCGATATTTGCTATTAGTTGGCATGGGTACCTACATAAAATTAATCAAAGCATGCTGAACTAATTTCTTTCTGGCAGATTTACTGAACAAACGAGCAGCCGATTTTTTTTATTTTCAAAATATTTCCGAAACCATAAAGTTTAAAAAAAAATTAACAAAACTTTCTTGAAAAAATAAATGTAATAATAAACTGTTACGAAAATTATGCCGTTATTATATATAAAAAAAACAACGTTATAGTATGTATCTCTTCTGCGCATGCGCCGATTTTCCCCAAAAACAATAGGGCTCTTCATATTTGCATATCAAACATCCTCCCAAAATTTAGTTACAATACGTTCATCCGTTTGATCTGTATCGTGTATACAGACAAACGGGCCGCACACTTTTTCCAAAAATATATTTTTTGAATCCAGGAGACCCCAAAGCGAAAAAATGTCATAAAACTTTGAAAAGTGAATTTTGACGTAATTTAGTACCATTCCCCACTTGTGGTGTTGTAATGGTAAAAGTTTATACTTAATTTGTGTCCTTTTTTGCCTATTGATACTAAAATACCACATTGTATTGGAAATTCTACTTTCAAATTCACTAGGTACTAGCGATATTGTCGGACCTAGACAGGATACGTTTTTCCAAACTTCCTTTTTGTTTGTCAGTCATTTATATTTGAATGTAAATCTTTAAATATTGGGCTAGCAGAAGATCAAGGAAAGTTGAACAATGTTTTTTGTGCAATAATTAATTTATCTGATTTTTATCTCAGTTCGTCTTTTTGTGTATCGGTACTCGAGAACGATTTTACCTATACCTATATTATTGAAAGTTGGGTACTCAAACTTAAAATACCGGATAGAGATGTCGACAAAGTAACGATACAATACGAAACTACTCGTTACTTTAGAATACCCGAAGTAACGATTACCGATTCGAAACGTAAATCGTTACTTTTACTTGAATGATTACTTTTGATTATTGATTACAATGATTACTGATTACAATGATTACTATTGATTATTGATTACTATTGATTATTTTATTATGCGAGTATAAGAATATTCATTAGTGTTTCGGCCGTTTCGCATTTCGGACTGTATTAATTAATTAACTGTATTAATTTATGCTATTGATTAGGTACTTTATCTGATTATTCGGGAGTTTTATTATTGTCAAGCGAGCCGATATAAGTCAAATTAATCGCCTTAAGTCCCTGCGAACCTTACCTTTTATCTTAAGTTAAGTTTCGTTTTTGATTTAAAACAAATATTAGATTATTTTTTTATTTAAATAAATAATTTTTACATAACTAAAGTTCGTTTTTTTCTACAGTTTTGCTTTACATCGCATTCGCAACACATACTTCCTAAAAAACGATAGCTCACGGCCGCATGCATAAAAAACGATTACCTATTATATTTAATTAGACACGACGTACTACATTTTATGTATGTAACCTAAGTATAAGTAATCAAAGTAACGAGTAGTTGAAATGATTACTTTATACCAAAGTACCGAGTAGTAACGAATACTTAAAAGTAACGATAATCGACATCACTAATACCGGATCATTTTAATCCTCTATGGTCTACGCCACTCGGGTTAAAAATAACACATACAGATGGATTTTTAAAATCCGAACACCCTTTTATTTCGTAGAGGAGAGGTTTTAGAAAAAAAGTTTCGGACAAAAGTTGCAGGGAATCCAGAGTGAAGATGTAGTTTTTTTTTTCACTTGGTGGTGGCGCCTCCAAGATATCAAGGTCTTTTTTGCGTAGGAACCCATATTTTTTATCTCGGATTATTGTTCATTGGGTCAAAAAAAAACTTTTGAATCATTTTTCGATTTGATGCAATCTTGGACCGCTGTTTGGTTCTCAATTCATCCCATGTTTCCTGTTTTAGTGGATTGTGTGAGTCGGAAAAAAACCCAAATATTGTAACTATTGCAACTAGTTCTGGTGGTGCACATACAAACAAACAATATGTGAAAAGTCAGCCTCTGCGATGCACAAACAGGAAACATGGGACCAATTGAGAACCAAACAGTGGTACAGGACTGCATCAAAACTAAAAATGCTTGATACAAAAGTTGTTTTCTTTTACCAAAGAACAATAGGTAATCCGAGATTAAAAATGTGGTTTCCTATTTAAAAAAATGGAGGCGCCTCCACCAAATGAAAAAAAGAAAACTACACCAATGTTCTTCCCCATAGATTCTCTTCAACGTTTGTCCGAATTTTTTTTCTTCTACGAAAGAAAAGGATGTTCGGGTTTTTAAAAATCCATCCTGTATAGTCAAATTCAACTTTAAACGTCAACAAATGTATGATTAAAAGCACATAGTGTGTAAAATTGCAACAAGATCTCCGTCTGTAAATGCATTTTCTTGCATTTCTGTTTGTTTGTAGTATTGCCATTTTTCGAGAAAGACTTATATTGCACCCCACTTTCGACAATGAATTGATATTATATCATGTTTTAATGGAGTCGATTTCTGAACCAATGTATAAAGATTACCTTTTTTCTCGATATGTCCACAGTCCGCCCACTGAATAACTCTATTGCTATCATCTTTGGTTTTTTTACGATTTCCTAGTTTAAAAAAAATGCCTGCTTTATTATAAAAACAACTCTGTTTACCGTCGTGATAGTTTTTATACTGCTGCCTAGACAAATCCTTTCCGTAATCTTATTTTTTCTCAGCCGTTTGTTTGTAAGTAATTTATGTGCAAATAAACCAAAAATGGTTGGAAACAAAACAAGAAAACGCACCTTTTTACAGAGTTGGAGTGTCTCATGTATATACCTTTTTTAAAACTGTTATACAGCATGATGTGCAAGAAGTACAGAAAAATACAAATTTCAGTGGACTTCCTAAATGGCTGATAGTGAGAAAAAGTTACTTGACATGTCTTTCAGTATAGGATTAAAAGTTTAAAATTAAGAAAAACCGTGAGGAGGTTTGTGTCTTAGGACTTCACAAGTACGACCCTATAGAGGTCCACATAACCAACTTATATAAATAGGGTCTTTATGAAGAGATATTAATTTATTGCAAACATATAATTGTTATTTTTTAATAGGTTCATAAAATGCAGAAAATTTTCAATGAGATAAACCTGCACCTTTGTGGTAATTTGACAGAATTCAATCATATGGTTAATGCTCAATTTCTGATGTGACTTTCAGCTATAAGTCTAGATTAAACAATGTTATATTTTGTTTTCAAGTAAATGGAGATCTCTAAAAACGGAGTATAGTTAACTACCCAAGATTTCAGGACAGGGACGCTGCCATTAGCAAACTGTTTTTACGAAAACTGACGAAGTGCGAGATTTCGGTGTGTCCTTGCACACCGACTGAATGCGAGGACTTCAAATCTTCATTGAAATCAGAAAGTTATTTGAACTTTATAACACTCATCTACTTTAAGTAATTGCCCGCAAAAATGATCGAACTATTAAAAGCTGAATGTATTACCAACCAACAAGTAGAAAATGGTACTAATTTAGGTCAAAAATCACTTTTCAAAATTTTCCAGTATCTTTCGTTTTGAGGTCCCTCGAATCCAAAAATATATTTTTGGAAGTGCGTCTGTTAATCTCTTAGTCTGTTAGTCTGTAAACACGATACAGGTCAAACGGATGAACGGAACTATTGTTTTTTGGGAAAATCGGCGCATGCGGCGCAGAGATATATGCTATAACGTTGGATATTTATATATAAATGGAATACTTTTCCTAACGGTTTATTATTCTATTTATTTTTTCAAGAAAGTTTTGTTAAACATTTTTTTTCTAATATTTATAGTTTCGGAAATATTCTGAAATTAAAAAAAATCAGCTGTTCTTTTGTTTTGTAGTTCTGTCAGAAATAAACCAATTAAGCACGCTTTGATTAATTTTTACATGACATAGAACATACGAATAGCAAATTATATCATATTGAAAACTTGCCATTACCCGCGTCACCTCACGCGATATCAGAAGTTTTATTCTCTTTATTATACTACATCAAATGTCAACATTTTGAAGTTGGAATGGTCCCGACGCCCAATTGGCTGGAATTTTTTTTATTTGAAGTAAAATCGATATGTACCACTTGCAAATATCAAGTGTTCAGACTCTATTACAATTAGTCTACGTAACTTCTAGAAGACTATGATTATTACTCAGTGCTCTACATCTCTGTAGTCTGAGTTCTGTGGATGCTGGAGAACCCAAACATCCATAGAGACGGCGCCCCTGTTCAAGGGAATTGTTTTATGTTGACAGAACTGAATAGTCGCTACGTTTTCGTTGAAGAGTCATATTGTGAACAGTCTGTAGAATACTAAAGTGCGATGTACATAGAAAGGGATTCTATTGTGATTGGCATGGTCGGTTTTTTTTCGAATAGAATTGCTTATTGCTTTCACTCTTTATATTATATACGTACCATACACAAGGAGTATATCGACAGCGGACGAACTCAATGTGTAAGTTGGCTTGATTGCATCACGTCCTAAAAGTATGACCGACCGCATTCGTATCAAAATGTATCGAGCCTCTTTCTAGGAGTTGTTTGCAGTGCGGTCACACTGTCGACGATGCGACGCGAGGTTCTCCCGCAAAATTTATACATATCTTAAAAAAAAACTCGGGTCGCAGTGCCAAACCCTGCCGACAATATAGTGTATTTGCATACACAGACAGTTTGGCTTTATTACGTGAACTAAACTTTTTTTGTTTTTGGGCACAATAAAAATTTAATTTAATTTCAATTTTATTATCAATTTACCAAATTAAACTCACCCTTCACTAAGTAAATCCATATCTACAAACTAACGTTTTCATAAAATTATTAAGTCCGATCCTGTCGGGCCGATTTTAATAAAATTTTGGCAGCACATTTTTATCTTTACTAGTGGGTTAAATTTCAATTTTTAAACGATTCTGAAATTTTTTTCGGTATTTTTGGGCTCAAAAAATTTTTTAAACCCCTTAAACCTACTCTTGAAGTGGCCCATTTTAAATAAGCTTCGTGCGGTGATGGATTTTAATATGTGGTACAAATTTCTTTGAATAACTCCTCCGAAAGTTATTGCCCGTACCTATTTTCCAAAAATGGTGCCAAACTTCTTAGGAGGCTAGATCCCGCCATCCCACCGACGCCAATAGTGTAAGTGCCTTAAAGCAAATACACTAAAAACGACTGCTAGGGTTATCTAGTACAATCAGAGGAAGGTCTATTTCTATATTTATACTATCATACAAAATTATTCGTATGTAGGTATATATTTGAACGTATTTATTTAACTACACGATTGAATGAATTTTGATGGAACTTTTTTTTAATGTTTTTTATTATTCGAGACATGCTGGACGATATATTTTTTTCACTATTTAAATTAATTTTTTAGTTAATAAATAATTTACGTTTAATTACTTGAGCCGTCATTAAGATCTATTGTCCTACAATATATGCATATTCCTATCGCCCGTAGTAGTCGAAGGGTGTATTAAAAAAAGTGGAGCTAATTCTGTAATGCAGACGCAGTCGTGCGGGCATACACGCGCGAACGGGCATCCTATTCGGACCTCTTCTATGATTGCGAAAATTTTTCTTTATGAGAATTTCCAAAGTAATTTATGATGCGATTCTGTAACCTCTATGTGAGTTGAACAGCGCTGCTAATTTTAATAACAAATTTTTTATTACATAGGTTAAAGTAAGACAGAAACGTAACAGCGCTGTACAAATCTAACAGAGGTTATAGAATTGCGTCGTATATTTTTATTATTATTATTTATAATTATCTATTGATAAATTTTTAATAAATTAATATTAATTTTTTTAATAATAAATAATTTAATTTTTTAATAAATTAATTACATATTCGCCGGGGAAATAGGACTTTTTTATAAGGAAGTTTACTGCAGCTATGTTTATCATTAATAGAGAATCTGCAAATCCAGGCGAATATCGGACCGGAGCGCTAATTTAAAATAAATAAATAAAAAATACGCTTATATTTCTAGTGCTCTACCATTAAATTACTCACTTGATTAACTAATTCTAGTTAATCATATGGAAATAAATTATAAGAGGAAAATAAAAATCCTCAGAAAATCTATATTTCGACAGTAATGTGAACTTCCGTTTCTAAAAATGTAACAATTCGGCTCTCTTTTATTCGATGTGAATGAATTTAATGTAATAGGGTAGCGGTTTTCTTTTGCAAGAGAACAATGTTGGATAGAAACCCAAGTTTCCGATTGACAGTGGCTTGTTGGACGCAAACGGTAAATGGGCTCTTGATATAGTTTGTTACATTAACTAATTAATTGTGTTGATTAATTGCGGCAAATAATTGATTTACTTGTTGACTGTCGGTACATTTAAGTCTGATGTTGAATATTATTATTTGTTATTAAAAAAAATGTGTTATCACAATTTAAGGTCACTATCAAAGAAGTTTTTCTGACAATTCGTTCTGTAACCCAGTGTTAAGGCCGCTGCACACGAGGCTAGAAACGCCGCTAGATTTGCCTACTAGTTTTCTAGCGCTAGTTTCTTAATTGATTATAAGTGCTCGCTTCACACGAAACGTCTTTTCAAGCTTGTTTTAGGGATAGATCTGGTGCGCGCGTAGTGACAGTTCAAATATAAACACAGAGCAAAACGTGTCTGTTGTATGACTCTGAACAGAATGACGCCATGTTGGTTTGTGGGCGTTTGTTCAAGTCGCCCACGAGACAAGATACTGCTTCCTGATTGATTCTTGCTCATACCTAGTAGCGGACCTAGCAAGGAAAATAGCCCCTGTTTAATTTTAAAATCTATCTTATGAGCCAGCAGGCGGGCCCGTTGTAACGTCTTTTCCAGTTTCGTACCCAGTCTACCGGCCAGCAGAACTCCAAGCAGTGTTTCTAGCAGCGTTTCTAGCCTCGTGTTACACAGGTCAATCGAAAAAAAACTCAGGTTACAGTACAGAACCGTACTGACCATAGAGATATAAGTAACTAGAGTACGCTAGTGCGTATGTTTGTCATAAGTGAACGTGTTCTCGTGATGAGAGAGAACGCTGCAGAAAACCAGAAATTTCTTTATTCAGATCAGCATTGCTTTGCATCATTAGTTACCATAGAGATAAGGAACAGTTCCCTCTCTTAATTGCAGACACTTTCACTGCTCTCTCGCGTACTCTATTGTAAAATCCCTATGGTGTTGACAAAATGCAAAATGTTACTTAAACGTTCGATAGATAAACTTTGATAGATTTGATAGATTTCCCCCCTGATGTAACTCAATTTACAAAATAATCAAATTGAAAATTCGATAACCAAGTAGTAGATAAATTAAACGACACTAAAGTCGTAACTAAATTTAAAATGGTCCCATCAATTGGCTAAAAATTTTTAATATGTATATTTTCTGTTCAAATATAATATTTTTATTTAGCTATTAAAATAGACATAAACATGTTCTTTATGAATAATGAAACGTGAATGGTTAATTTTAGTTACGCAACAAAGGTAATTTGTTTATCAAAATTACGTAAATAAATAAAAGTTTATGACATTTGTTGAAAAGTAATAAAAATCCACATTAATATTTGAAACTTCTTGATAACAAATTTCACTGTTGAAATGAAATGCGTGTACACATAACGACTTAATAAAAATATCAGGGGAATTTAA
Organism: Xanthostigma xanthostigma; assembly: GCA_963575645.1. Lineage (NCBI taxonomy): Eukaryota > Metazoa > Arthropoda > Insecta > Raphidioptera > Raphidiidae > Xanthostigma > Xanthostigma xanthostigma. The sequence continues at coordinate 25,895,732 of OY754468.1, forward strand.
CTGTTCTTAAAAATTATTGCTACAAAAGCATTATAAAAAATGTTTTCAAATTAAATTTCTTAGCCGCCGTTATAAAAAATAAATTATTATTTTTTTGTATATAAGTAGGCTAGTTGATTGTGCAGATTCTTCGAGGTTTGATCAATAATTCATTTATTAGTGGTTTTGACTAAAACAGCTATAACGTTTTGTATCCATTTTTTAATGGCGCAACAAATAAACATTTTTTATTATTATTATTAGTTGCTTTCCAGTTATTTGCAATTCTAAAAACAAAAAAAAAAGATAATTGCATCGATCACAGGGTACCCGCATGGCAGACGAGCATTCCATCACTGAACCACCGTCGCACTTAAAGACTTGCTGTTTACACTGCATTACTAAGAGCTGTTACTGTTTTTCTGTAAGCTATCTAAATTTCAAAAGTATATTAAAGAATTCGATTTTTTCAAGGCACACCCCCATAAAAAATGCTATTTTTGACGAAAACCGAAATCTTTCGGAACTTTGGCAACATGATCACGCTTGTAGAAAAAACACGCTGAATCAAATGAGCACAAACAAAACGTCTGTATGGCTTTTGGTTTAGAAGTTATTTGCGTTTATAGTTTTCAGAAAATCATATAAAACTGTCGAATGTAGTAGTTTCCAAACTAAAAGAGATACAGACGTTTGCTTATGATCATTGAATGTAGCGTAATTTTTCTGGAAGCATTCTCAATTTCAAAAGTATATTAAAGATATCCATTTTTGCAATTTTTTTAAGGTAAACCCTTTTAACAAAATGCGATTTTGACGAAAACCGAAATCTTTCGAAACTTTGGCAAAATCATCATGCTTATAGATAAAAACACGCTAAATTCAATGAGCACAAACAAACGTTTGTATGGTTTTTGGTTTAGAAGTTATTTGCGTTCATAGTTTTCAAAAATCATATAAAACCTCCTAAGTTTTTAAACTAAAAGACATACAGAATTTTGCTTACGCTCATTGAATTCAGCGTATTTTTTTATATAAGCATTCCCAATTTCAATAGTATATTAAAAAATCCGTTTTTTGCAATTTTTTCAAGGCATACCCTCTTCAAAAAATGCGGTTTTTGATGAAAACCGAAATCGTTCGGAACTTTGGCAAAATCATCATGCTTATAGAAAAAAACACGCTGAATCCAGCATACCTAGTCCTGTGTCGTCCAAAAAAAATTTCGAACTAAAAAAAATAGTATTTAACCATCCCCCCTTTCCCCTTACAAGTAACGCCACTGACTTAGTGACCCACGAGCTAGTACTAAAAAAAAATTAACAAAATTTGACCCACTTCTCAAAAATGTTCACCATCACTGCCATAGACATTACTGTTGTTTATTTCAGCATATTTATTTTAGAAAAGCAAAACATTATACAATTCAGTTGACCGTCCTTAGTATTATGTTTAGAGAGCCAGTGCGAGTTGACTTTATAATTGCTTGCGGGTCGACGGAGGCGGCGGCGGCGGCATTGACGGTGGTGCTGTTGTGGTATTTTCTTTATCGCGGTAGAATGCAATATTCCGTGCTACGGGCAATTACATTCACGCGGACCACGCTACTCGACCAAACCGTACCTCCGCCCTCTCCCCCTTCGTTTCTCGCCTCTTCGACTGTTTGTTATGCATTAACCGTTATTATAAGTGCCGTGCGATCCTCATCCGACAGCACCGACTGTTTATGTACGCTAAAATATCAACAATGCGCTGACTGAATTGATTTAACACGTTAAATGCCAATGAATTATTTAACAATGCCAACTGTAAAGGAACACTTCACTATTTGCTTATATATGTTGCAGTCAAAACTCTTAACCAGTCAAAAGTACTATTGACTAGCAAAATCAGTCAAAAGTACTATTGACTAGCAAAATCAGTCAAAAGTACTTTTGAGTTTTGACTGAACAGGTTGGTTAAAAGTGGTTTTGACTGAAAATTATTGGTTATTAGTATTTTTGACTGCAAATTTGCGGTTAAAAGTACTTTTGACTGACGCTCTTCGTCAAAAGTAGTTTTAACTGCAATAAAGCATCACTCAAAAGCACTATTAACTCGTTAGATGTGAATAAAAAAGATATTTATTAAATGTGAAATCGTTTATTACGAAAAATCAATAATGTCGTAGATTTCCTCAACCGACAAAAAATATTTGACAGGTTCTGTGTTTGTAACTAATTTTTTTATACCACAAACTTCAATGATGTTAAAACGTTTTAGTCTACTGTACTGTAATGGTGTTTTCTTTTCATCAAATTTCGCGTCTTCCACATCCATTGCAAACTTTTCAAATTTTTCTTTTGTCATCACATTGAAATGACTGTCTTTCATATCTTCTATTGCTAAAATTCTTTGCAAAAAGCGTTCTTTCTTTTCTTAGTCACTCATTTTTGTTCTAAATCAGCACGTTTTCCACTATTATTGAGTAATATAAAAGTTTATATGTGCGTTTATCGACCACCTTAACTTTTTAAGAGTTTTGACTGATACAACCAGTCAAAACCACTTTTGACGGAATCACTTAGTCAAAAGTACTTTTAACCAGCTCCATTGGGAAAAAGTACTTTTAACTGTTATTTTAGTCAAAAGTATTATTGACTAAAGCATACGGTCAAAAGTACTTTTGACTGATTTTGCTGGTCAATAGTACTTTTGACTGGTTAAGAGTTTTGACTGCAACATGTACACATTATAGAATATGCAAAGAACGATCTAGACCTAAATACAGTAGAATCCATAGAGATATTAGACTAGAGTACGCGAGTGAGCCGTGAAAGTGTCTGCAATTCAGAGAGAAAAAAGTGTCTTATCTCCATGGTAACTAATGATACAAAACAATGCTGATTTGAGTAAACAAATATGTATCTGGTTTTCTGACTTTTCTGCAGCGTTGTCTCTCTCTTAACTGAGGACACTTTCATTTATGGCAAGCATACGAATTAGCGAACTCTAGTTACTTATATCTCTATAATGGTAGAATCCGGATAGAGTGACGGTCAAGGAACCGGCGATATTACGTCGTACTAACCGGATGACGCACAAAACGAGTTGAAATTTTCAAGGGCTATTTTGTGTTTATTTTTCTTGATTTTTGAATGAGACACATCTAATTCCTTTGCAAAAGTCACATTCGCTTTATCAGCTTCTAGACGTTGTATTATAGCACTTTTTTCGGCAATTAAAAGTTCGTTGACACTAAGTTAACGCAGTGATTGATCGAAAGGTGACAAAATACTAAGTAATTTACTCAGGAGTAAGCAATGGTGGCGGCAAGATAATGCGAAGTATTTGTCCTTGAAATTATGAATTGTCTTGAGACGCGCGTCATTCTAACCGGACGATTTTTAATAAATTACGTCGCTCAAAGCATTTGACCGCTTTAACCGGGATCGTACTAAAGGGATATACTTTCGTAGTATATTTTATGAAAACCAAACCAGCAATTTCAATAATATTTACCAATACTCACTATTAGTCATTTATAACCTCATATATAATTTGTTATTCGTATTAAAATAAAACATCACCTGACATCTATCATATTCACTATTTTACATTTTTATAGCTGCGTCATTAGTCAAATTTTTTGTAAACGTGATAAAATCAAAATATTTAACAAAATGCCCAAAGCGTATGGTTTAGCGAACAACTTCATCCTGTTTATTTTGGAGTTACAGTCCGGCAACTTCATCCTGTTAATTTAGATCTTAGTGTGCGCTCTCATTTTTTTAATCACGCGCCAAAAGAAGTATAACTTAAAAAATCATATATATTTTGTTCGTGATTTTAAGCTTCAAAAAACTGAGAACAATAAACATCTACAATAAAAAAGTAGATGTTATTATTTATGAGGGGAAATTAAGTAGGGAACGAAAGTTATGAAACGGTCCAATTGTATGAACGTAGGTACTGTTATTTTAAAGTTTAAAAAATGCCGCTACAAGCAATGTACCCAAACGTAGGCATTTTGGAATGTATATTATGGATGTTATAATGCCGACGGAATATTCTTTTACCGTACTTATAATGTAAAGATTGTTCCATTTCATTACTTTCGTTGGTCGAACGTAAATTTGTTTTCTTTGCGGCAGTTACAGCAACGGCCGCTATCGTCCGCCTGACGAAGAGACCAATATAGAAATAGAAACAACAAAGAAGGATAGAAATAAAGAAAGACACACACAAAGCTCCTAATGTGTAACCGTAGAGAATATAAGTGGTTCTGGAATTTAGTTGATATTTTCTGAAAACATTTTATAGTCTTTGTATAAAATAAATTATTATACCTATGTGTTTATTAACTATCTTGTCTATTTGAATCAATACATAATCTAGGATCTTCCCAAAAACAATATTATATCTTGCTTTAATGTTTAATAAACGTTTTGGGCAAATGGTTGGATTGATTAAAACAAGCTTAGAAATAAGAAAACGGCATCAACGAGATTTGTCATCGGATGAATAATTTAGAAAATTTCAACTAGTAATAAATTTAAAATACGTAAATAAGCTAAACACTTGCCTGGCAGTGGTGTGTAGATAACTTATGATTTTTTTCGGATATCCATTAATTATTATCGATATGATATTTCTAGCCTGATATTTCGAACGCTTTACATTCCTAGAGACTGTTTATGTACCATTGCGAACTTTTTGCATGGTAATAATTATATTATTTCCACAAAAGTGGTGGTGTTCTACTTGAGCTAGGCTCTCACAACGTTTATAATAAAAGATTTACATAATTTTGACGATTTTTCCACTTTAAAAACTTAATTGTGGCAAATTCTGCCGCAGTTCTATTAGGTAGTTCAGTGTGTTTATTTTTTCGAAGACTTTTACTATGTATGTTGCAGATCTCTGTATATTATACTTCACGTTCGAGAAAGAAAATCCAAGTTTGTTATACAAATCAATAATAAATATAATTCAGAAATATGAACGAACTCTATAAAAACCAGTGGGAGTAATGCCCAAGTAATTCAAGAATTACAAGGCGCGAAATTTTACATCATATACCCCGGTGTTTTGTTTGAAAATCGGTGTATATTTATCGATCAGCCCGGAATTGTTTTTTTAAAAACTCCACATTTGCCCCTTCCCGTTTCACTGCGAGACAATTCTCATACCCCTTTATCGTTCACCCCGGAATTACAATTCGCATACCCGTTTATCGTTCACCCGGAATTATTTTTTTAAAAACTCCACCTCTGCCCCATCGTGTTTCACTGCGTGACAATTCGCATACCCCTTTATTAAAAAAAGCTTAGTCCGCCTTCTTTAGAAGTCCGCCATATTGAATTAAAATGGACGTCACTTTATTTTTCGAGTTATTCTCAGCAAGCCCTTTCATTTGATACCCATATTGTAGAAAAGCATAATAAAATTAATCCGCCATCTTTAGAAGTCCGCCATATTGGACTTAGAGTAAATTCACTTTATTTTTCGAGTTATTTACAGCAAGCCCTTTCATTTGATACCCATATTGTAGGAAAGCATAAAAAACTTAGTCCGCCATCTTTAGAACTCCGCCATATTTGTTTGAGAGTTACGTCACATTATTTTTCGAGTTATTCTCAGCACGCCCTTTCATTTGATACCTATATTGTAGGAAAGCATAATAAAATTAGTCCGCCATCTTTAGACGTCCGCCATATTGGATTTAGAGTGACGTCACTTTATTTTTCGAGTTATTTTCAGCAAGCCCTTTCATTTGATATCCATATTGTAGGAAATCATAAAAAACTTGTCCGCCATCTTTAGAAGTCCGCCATATTGGTTTTAGAGTGACTTCACTTTATTTTTCGAGTTATTCTCAGCAAGCCCTTTCATTTGATACCCATATTGTAGGAAAGCATAATAAAATTAGTCCGCCATCTTTAGACGTCCGCCATATTGGTTTTAGAGTGACGTCACTTTATTTTTCGAGTTATTCTCAGCAAGCCCTTTCATTTGATACCCATATTGTAGGAAAGCATAATAAAATTAATCCGCCATCTTTAGAAGTCCGCCATATTGGATTTAGAGTAAATTCACTTTATTTTTCGAGTTATTTACAGCAAGCCCTTTCATTTGATACCCATATTGTAGGAAAGCATAAAAAACTTAGTTCGCCATCTTTAGAACTCCGCCATATTTGTTTTAGAGTTACGTCACTTTATTTTTCGAGTTATTCTCAGCACGCCCTTTCATTTGATACCTATATTGTAGGAAAGCATAATAAAATTAGTCCGCCATCTTTAGACGTCCGCCATATTGGATTTAGAGTGGCGTCACTTTATTTTTCGAGCTATTCTCAGCAGGCCCTTTCATTTGATACCCATATTGTAGGAAAGCATAAAAAACTTAGTCCGCCATCTTTAGAAGTCCGCCATATTGGTTTTAGAGTGACGTCACTTTATTTTTCGAGTTATTCTCAGCAAGCCCTTTCATTTGATACCCATATTGCAGGAAAGCATAATAAAATTAGTCCGCCATCTTTAGACGTCCGCCATATTGGATTTAGAGTGACGTCACTTTTTTTTTGAGTTTTTTTCAGCAAGCCCTTTCATTTGATACCCATATTGTAGGAAAGCATAATAAACTTAGTCCGCCATCTTTAGAAGTCCGCCATATTGGATTAAGAGTGACGTCACTTTATTTTTCGAGCTATTCTCAGCAAGCCCTTTCATTTGATACCCATATTGTAGGAAAGCATAATAAAATTAGTCCGCCATCTTTAGAAGTCCGCCATATTGGATTTAGAGTGACGTCACTTTATTTTTTGAGTTATTTTCAGCAAGCCCTTTCATTTGATACCCATATTGTAGGAAAGCATAATAAAATTAGTTCGCCATCATCAGAAGTCCGCCATATTGGATTTAGAGTGACGTCACTTTATTTTTCGAGTTATTCTTAGCAAGCCCTTTCATTTGATACCCATATTGTAGGAAAGCATTATAAAATTAGTCCGCCATCTTTAGACGTCCGCCATATTGGATTTAGAGTGACGTCACTTTCTTTTTTCGAGTTATTTTCAGCAAGCCCTTTCATTTGATACCCATATTGTAGGAAAGCATAATAAACTTTGTCCGCCATCTTTAGACGTCCGCCATATTGGATTTAGAGTGACGTCACTTTATTTTTCGAGCTATTCTCAGCAAGCCCTTTCATTTGATACCCATATTGTAGGAAAGCATAATAAAATTAGTCCGCCATCTTTAGAAGTCCGCCATATTGGATTTAGAGTGACGTCACTTTATTTTTCGAGTTATTTTCAGCAAGCCCTTTCATTTGATACCCATATTGTAGGAATGCATAAAAAACTTAGTCCGCCATCTTTAGAAGTCCGCCATATTTGTTTTAGAGTTACGTCACTTTATTTTTCGAGTTATTCTCAGCACGCCCTTTCATTTGATACCTATATTGTAGGAAAGCATAATAAAATTAGTCCGCCATCTTTAGACGTCCGCCATATTGGATTTAGAGTGGCGTCACTTTATTTTTCGAGCTATTCTCAGCAGGCCCTTTCATTTGATACCCATATTGTAGGAAAGCATAAAAAACTTAGTCCGCCATCTTTAGAAGTCCGCCATATTGGTTTTAGAGTGACGTCACTTTATTTTTCGAGTTATTCTCAGCAAGCCCTTTCATTTGATACCCATATTGCAGGAAAGCATAATAAAATTAGTCCGCCATCTTTAGACGTCCGCCATATTGGATTTAGAGTGACGTCACTTTTTTTTTGAGTTTTTTTCAGCAAGCCCTTTCATTTGATACCCATATTGTAGGAAAGCATAATAAACTTAGTCCGCCATCTTTAGAAGTCCGCCATATTGGATTAAGAGTGACGTCACTTTATTTTTCGAGCTATTCTCAGCAAGTCCTTTCATTTGATACCCATATTGTAGGAAAGCATAATAAAATTAGTCCGCCATCTTTAGAAGTCCGCCATATTGGATTTAGAGTGACGTCACTTTATTTTTTGAGTTATTTTCAGCAAGCCCTTTCATTTGATACCCATATTGTAGGAAAGCATAATAAAATTAGTTCGCCATCTTCAGAAGTCCGCCATATTGGATTTAGAGTGACGTCACTTTATTTTTCGAGTTATTCTTAGCAAGCCCTTTCATTTGATACCCATATTGTAGGAAAGCATTATAAAATTAGTCCGCCATCTTTAGACGTCCGCCATATTGGATTTAGAGTGACGTCACTTTCTTTTTTCGAGTTATTTTCAGCAAGCCCTTTCATTTGATACCCATATTGTAGGAAAGCATAATGAACTTTGTCCGCCATATTGGATTTAGAGTGACGTCACTTTATTTTTCGAGTTATTCTCAGCAAGCCCTTTCATTTGATACCCATATTGTAGGAAAGCATAATAAAATTAGTCCGCCATCTTTAGAAGTCCGCCATATTGGATTTAGAGTGACGTCACTTTATTTTTCGAGTTATTTTCAGCAAGCCCTTTCATTTGATACCCATATTGTAGGAATGCATAAAAAACTTAGTCCGCCATCTTTAGAAGTCCGCCATATTGGTTTTTGAGTGACGTCACTTTATTTTTCGAGTTATTCTCAGCAAGCCCTTTCATTTGATACCCATATTGTAGGAAAGCATAATAAAATTAGTCCACCATATATAGAAGTCCGCCATATTGGATTTAGAGTGACGTCACACAGCTAACCATGCATTGTCATCCAAACTAAACGTGTATACAAATTTTCATCTCAATCGGTTGAAGATATCTGCTTCAAAATTATCGAAGGCATTCTAGTCGCTCACTTAGTAATTTAGTCGCTCACTTATTAATTTAGTCACCCAAATATTATTTTAATATCTCAAGTTATTAAAACAGGATTTCATCATCAGTCACCAAGTTTTTTTTTATTCAACCGTTTTATAATTCCCCTATTATTATTATATAAAACAACATTATAAGAGATATATTCTTTTACGCATGCGCCGATGTTCCCCAAAAACAATAGGCCAATTCATATTTGCATATCAAACATCCTCCCAAAATTTGGTTTCAATCCGCTCATCTTTGGTGTCGGAATGGTAAGAAATGTCAAAAGTGACGTTTGCATCTGTCAAAGTATGTTCTGATAATTAGTTATTCAAATTGTTAACTCAGAAGGCGTTGCATTTTACAAATATTGAAACGGCATCCGTTTTTGAACAAATGCTACCTTTTTATTTCATTATTGTAATAAATAATATTATCGACCAATTTTATTTTAAGACAGAACATACGCAATTTTGAAATTGCCATGTTAAACCATGCAACAGAGAGAGATAACCAAAAGATGTTTTCCATCGGTTATATCAAATTGAATTTATTTCTATATAAATGTGTATAAAAAAACTGTTTGGGCATTTTCTGTTGTACGATTCTTATGTAAAATTTTCTCCTCTTTCGTTTAAGACAGGTTTCGAACCGATCTGATTTAAATTGAGCGAGTTATAAGCGAAAAACTTCGTTTTTTCCTTATTGCTCCCCTCTGGGGTCAAAATTCAAAAATCGGCCGACGTTACGAGCTAAGTTACGCGGAGACGAATCGAACAAAAAAAAGTTTTTTAAAATCGGTTAAGGCGTTTGGGCTGTACGCGTGACACAAAAAAACGTGACACACAGATTCACAGATTCACAGATTCACAGACAAAGCGAGTACATATAGGCGCTTTAGCTTACGCTATTCGCGCCTAAAAACCGATACGTTTTGTCCAATCTTTTAGCGCTCGTCTAGTCACTAGTACTATCGTTTTTGAGAGTACAGTGCGACTGTTTTTTTGTTTCTTTACAAACAGTGAGATATTTCCAAGAACAATTTTAACTCTAAAAGAAAATTTATTAGCCTCTTTATTTTTACTATGAATAAAGAATATTTGAATAAGATAAATTGTCTGTACACAAGGTAGCAAATGTTATAAACAAAACAAATTATATATAAACAAAGATTTATTTTATTCGTTATTTTTTTTTTTGTGTATTAGAAAACGAATGTTTTACCAAGCGGTTTAAAGCTGCAATTTATTAGTATTATAGTCTTACTTACTTTAAAGTTTAAACGCTTTCTGTGGAAAACCTGGTTTATTCAGACATATTCTATTGACCTAGCAGTAGATTAGTGCGAGTACTACTTTCGTCTTTTACTGTCATTTCAAACCATATACTTTTATATACCGAGCAATGAGCATAGGAATAAAATCGCAATCGAACCATTAGGGTGCAAACATATATTTCTGTCCTTTTTAAGTCGTGAGAGCTCGTTGAATCTGACTGGCTAACGCCATAGATAAAGACATAAAATTTTTGATAAAGAGAGATATACTCCATGCTGATATATAGGTACAGTATGTAAACGCGTAAGGTGCACATAGGGAAATTAGCATTGGGAAAAAAAATTGGATCAGAGTTAGCCATGACTGCATTAATTGATATTTTTCTATTGAATTATCGTGGTAATCTTGAGGATTTCTATTTTATTTTGATTTATTTTTATTTTACTTGGCTTTTTTTAATAATAAAAAGCTCTTATAAATCATTATTTTAATTTTTTTGAACAAAAATAAAACAAAAAAACAACTCCATCTGTTTGGAAACATTTCATTCAAAAATTGTCTGACTAGTATGACGTATGCGCGTTGGTAAAACAGTGACCCAATGTCTTTAGGTTCAACACGAATACGCGGAGATATTTGATCTCGCACCATATTTAAGTATTTTTGGGAATTTAATGTCCCATTAATAAAAAAAGTCCGATTATGTTGTAATCATTTGAATATTTTCTTCGTTAGTATACACATTCATTTTGAAAAAGAATATTATCTGTCAAATTGAAAAACAAGATTTCAAGGCTCACTCTGATCCAATCATTTTTTTCCAATGTTAATTTCCCTATGTGCACCTTACGTGTTTACATACTGTATAGGTAATATATTATATTGTCGGAATAACCAGGGAATTACATCGAAGAAAGAGATGCAGATATATTTTCGAAATGCATTGTTGCCTTCACTCACTGCACATTGAGTAGATAGACAATGATTCATATAGGTTAATTATTATTAGATATATATTTGAAACAAACTCATTTAATGGCGAGTTTCTTCAAAAATGTAAAAGCATCTGCAGGCATATTTCTTCATTCGACTGTGTAATATCAGAAATACTTGTACCTAATAATATCTCTGTTATAAAATATATTTTGCATTTAAATCGAACTTACTTTCAAGGTTGTTCATCTGGGCGTACTAAAATCAGACTCGCCTAGCTAACTGGAGTTTATAAGAAGGAATATTTCTTATTTTATCTTTACCGACATAAAGTGGTATACGTGTATAACAGTGAAATGGTATTTTATCTCAACGCGAATGAACTATAGGTTTGCTTGGGGCGAGATTCGAACAGAGAAGGCGCCTCCCCGTTCACTATATTGCTTGCATGATGAATGTTCTAGTTTGTTACACAATTTTCTCATTCTCTCTTTACTTTTAACTGGAACTTTTCTGTACGTGGCCAGGATTCGAAAAATCGCTGGCCTTGTTCTTTTTCTTTAGTTTTTCTAACTTGGAAAACAATTTTCTGTTTATTTTACCTAGATGATGGTTTGCGTTGTGCGGTTTTTGTTTGAAATTATCTACTTGCAAAAACGATTTTGGAATTTCTAAGTAATTAAATTGTTTTTTTTAATATATCTAAAAGACTAACAAGGACAATAAATATAATACTGTCTATTGATAACATAATATAACTAGCCATTTCCCACGGCCCCTTTCACGTTTTTTTACTACTGATTAGCCCCCTTTATAGTAAAAGCGCAATAATAAATCATAGCCTGTCTTATTCCCTGTGTAACAAACACTATACAGTGAAGTTCGCTCAAAATCGGCTCCGTAGTTTTTAAGTTAACCTGGAGCAAACAAACTAATAACCAGACAGACAAATCTTCTGCAAATGGCTCATTCAAGACATTATACTGTGAACATCGTTTCGTTAAAAAATTACAATTACAAAGTTACTATTTTTAATTTCCCAGTATATTGGGAGGTTCATTATAATGAGTTCGAAAATAGATCTCAAAATGTTTGACATATTTTCATGTTTCAAGGTCACCACAGCATTTTTACACTGTTTTTGAAAAGATGTAGGTGTGTGTGTACGTACGTAGTCATTTCTTTCTGGCTCGAAATCTCGCGAATAAAAAATATTATAGACTTTGTTAGAGTACCAATCGACGCGTATTAACATCAATATGATCTGAAAAATTCTTTTCAAGATCAGTCAAGTCGTTTATTTTGTTTAAACATAAAGACTTAAAAAATAGATTCTACGCAAAATCTAACATATAAACATTACTTTGTTTAGAGTCTAAATCGAAGAGTGTTAACGCGATGATGATCCGAAAGAAATCGATTCAGGCTTTTTTGTTAAAATAAAAAGACTTAAGTTTTTTGAAATATGTTAATCGAAGAATATTTATTCTAGAGCCAAAAATAAATTAATGTTTTGATGATTAGAATGCTCAGTTTTCTGTGCAGGTATTATTACTAATAATATTCATCAAATTGGGAAGTTGGTGCTGTAAAACTTAGGGTCGCTCATTTTTCATATTGATATTATTAAACGTGCCGATGTGGAGTGAAGTTGAAAAAAAAAACAAAATGATGTATTTAGCCAGTATTATAAAAATATTCAGCGGTCCGTCCCGGTTTCACCCGGGTGCGATAGATATAATTTTGAAAATGTAATTCGTTTACGGCCCGGCGTCCGAACTAATCGCTTTGAGCAAATTCTTCAGATTTGCTTCTGAACCAATAGCTTTGAGCGAATTCTATCAGACGTTGCTACTTGGTACTAAACAGTTTTTTTTTTCTGTTTGCTTCTGAACTAATCGCTTTGTGTAAATTCTATAAAATGTCGTTATATGTCACTAAAACAGGTTTTTTGAGAAATTACCGTAATTTTGTACAAAATATTTAATAAAAACTATCCTATAGCGTAAGTTGCATCAAGCAAGACACATTTACAAAATTTCAATAAAATCTGTTCATTGGTTTCGGAGATTAACGCGGTCAAAATTATGACACGAGAATTTTATAAAGGTACTAGCGGTCCCGCCTGGTTTCACCCGGGTGCAAAAGAACGAATAGGGAAGGAAGGGACATGAGCACGCATATTCATCTTAGTTTACCGAGATGAATGTTGTGTCCAAACTTCATAATGATCGGAGTTACTGTTCAAAAGTTTTTGACGTTAAAAAGCAGTATTTATACTTTTTTTAAGTACCTAATAAATTTCTTTTAATATAATAAATATTTAATTGAAAACACTGTAGGAACATTATTTTTGTATAGGTACCTATAGTTGTAACAGTTTTCAAATGAGATATTAATTAGATATATTTAATTTTAATTAGTCGTAAAAAAAATTTAAAAAATTGAAATTTAAGCCTTAGCAGAAAGCAATGTAGAAAATAAAAAAAATAAAAATAAATTTGCCGACGTGGGGCTTGAACCCAAGACCCTGGCATTAGGAGTCTTACGCTCTACCGACTGAGCTATCCGGGCTTGTGAACGTGAGGCGCTAATATTGCAATATTAAGCTAAGGCATTTCACCTGATAATATTTGTCGGACGGACTAATTTTGAGATGCATCTTGCAACATTTTTCATTGATATTCCGCTCCAATTGATCGTACCGTGATATTATATAGCCTATAGCCTTCCTCGATAAATGGGCTATCCACCAAAAAAAATTTTTCAATTCGAACCAGTAATTTCTGAGATTAGCGCGTTCAACCAAACAAACAAACTCTTCAGCTTTATATATTAGTATAGATATAGATGTACTCAAAATATACAACAACAAAAATTGAAATTAGAACTTATTAAATATGCCTATGTGCAATCGATCTTATTGAGGCACATAAAGCACAGGTAAAATGTCCTTAAAATGTGCGTTTCTTTGTTCTAAAATACAATCGGGAGCGTGTCACGCGTAGGGTTTTTAACGATGCGATATCAATCGACCGAACACCCTGTCAGTCGCTAAATACCGCTGGAATCACCGTATTTCACATGGAACGAGGCCACCTATTGTTCCTTGTACACACTAAAAAGGGATTGTGGTTTGCATCACCTTCTGTACTTTTCTCATTAATTACCTGACCTGGCTTTTGATACGAATTGAATGTTAGTATTGTGTACGCTATAAATCATTGATTCATCTACCTCCTGCAGCACTGTTTTGTTTTCAACTACAACAAAAAAATTCATTAACCAGCGGTGAATTTTTTTTTTTTAAGTGCCTTCTCTTATATATATAGCTCACGAACTATACAGTATGTAAGAAAATTGACTGCAGTGGATTTATCAACACTTTATTAAGATTAATAATGACCAGAACGTCCACTAAATCGGCTTAGTTTGTGTGCAATTGTGTTAGGATAAAGCATTATTATTTTGTGAAACTCTTTTTTGACGTTTAGACTAACGCCATCGGTTGGATTTTTGGGTGAACGTCAAAATATTCAACAAAAACAGAAAGGAGTATAGTGCAGTGTATATTTATTCATTAACTATCGAGAAATAGATCTATTTTTATAAAGCCCAAATACACTATGCGGGACCTCAGTTTATTCAGAGACCCTATTGTATCTAGAACTATGTTATAATTCTAACCTAACCTTGATTAGCTCCTTGGCCTACTAACAGAAAATCTTTTATCTATACTTATATAGACTATCTATTGTGTCATATATAAAGGAACTAGGACGTTCACGGGTTTTTATTGCAAGAATCCGCCAATGGGTCATTTAAGAAGAAAAAACCGCGAAGTGCTATTGAAATAGAGTGAAAAGTAGATAAAATTTCTTTTGAAATGCTGGGTCGAAACAATTTTTGGGTTAAAAATTGATCGAAATATGGCCACTAGGTTGTTTTTTTTTTATTTTTTTGTTTTTCTTTCAGTCCCATTTGCTAATGTTTTAGCATTGGACCTAAAAAATTTCACAAATGTCACCTTTCTAGATAAAACCTGTAAACGGCGCAAACAGAGTTTGTTTCACATTTAATTAAAAAAATTATCGATCAATTTTTCAGACAAAATATATATTAACAAAAATATATAAATTCAATACATTAACGTTTCGGTTCGGAATTGGATCTTCTTCAGAACTGATCTAAAAAATATAAAAATTAATTAATAGTACCTACTTAGTTTCTAATTAGGTTTTAATATCGAAATATTGAAAAAATTATAACAATTTTTGTTCCTCATTTAATTTAAACGACGTTTTGACGTGATAACGTCTTATAAATTGATGAAACACCGGCTGCATGCACGAAAAAGTGTCACGTTCCGGAATGTGTCACGTTCCGCCTGACAGCTACTAAAATTTAGGTTATGTATTATTAAATATGATATTCGAGCGGAATACGTTATCACGTAAAACTATCGTCCGTAAACCGACTTTACAGACAACCAATTTTTTACTAAAAAATGGATAGCTGAGATTTTTTAAAATTTTTTATAGCAGCATTTTGTAGAGAATTAAATTTTCTACAAAAGAGGTCCTTAGTACTAAATCCGTGAATTCATAACTTTCAAAGATCTTTCATTCTCATAAAAGTCGAATTTCGACTTTTATGAGAACATATAACATATCTTTGAAAATAATGAATTCACGTATTTAGTATTTTCTTGTCCAGTGATTGTTAATGTTAAATATATTTAAATTTTAAAATACCGATTTGACAAAAAAATGTAGATACATGTATTTTTGTAATAAATGTTCACAATGTTCACGTTAATCTCGTTGAATTATTATCTGTGATGTTAACATGTTGGCCAGCACTGTTAAAGCTATATTATAAATAGCGTGACGCTATTGCAAATTCCTGTATCCGGTCTGAAACTATTACATGCTGACGTTATAAACGCCAGTTTATTCTATTCTCCAACACAACTACAATAGAACTTTTGTTTGTTCGTTTACATGGTTTTTTTAATAGTTTTTCATAATTTATTTTTGTACATTCATGATAGCCATTTTTTATTATTAATTAATTATTCGGTCTATTTTTTTACCAAACTTCGTTTCACAGCCTATTTTTTATTAATTAATCAAAAGATTTTTTCGAAAATAGATTGACGTTTCAATTGCAGAATCTGGGTATCAGAACTAGTGATGTGCCGGATCGTTAAAAATGTATATCCGCGGATACGGATACGGATCTTAACTTTCTTAGAGTACGCGGCGGTAAATATTACACATCGACCTTTGGAAAGAGACTATCTGTTATGTGAAAAAGTTATTGACCTCTTTAAGAGTTAACTCTCATAGCAGATTGTCTCTTTCCAAAGATCGATGTGCAATATCTCATTATAAAGATAGTAGTTTTAGTACCTTTGAACCCGGTACCTCCCGAATGCAAGTCTAATGCTCTCACCGCTATATCACCCCGCTCGGTTACCAGATAACATTTTGGTATCCAAAAATGTACACGTTGGTCATCCCTGCTTTAAAGTAAAAAAAATCTGGATGCCAACCTTTAACCATACACTCAACGCAGGGTGAAGTTGAAACGACGAAGGAAGTCGCATCAGTGTAAGAGGAAGATGCATAGTCACGTGCTCCGTGACTCGTGAATAGGCAGGAAGTGGAAGTAGAAAAAGGAGATACACCTTTTATATCAAGCCGACATACCTACTATTATACTGTAGCGTACCTACCGTGTTCTAACCTCAACACATCGACCTATAATATTGTTGTGGTTACTACGAGAACTGCACTCCCCCACGTTTTCAACTCCTACCGACCTAGATCTCTCTCTAGTATTCTACTTAACAATAACTTCAACTATTTTCATTACTAAATCGCAAAATAAATGTATGTATGAGTTGTTTATTTATCGTAGTTTTGTTTTATTGTTGGTTTATGAGATGTGAATTGCAATTTTTATGTTTATGGTAATTTTATGCGGTAGAATTAAGCACATTTATTATGCCTATTACATAAGTTTAAGCATGTCATTATAAAATTGTAAAAACTATTAAAATAACTCAAGTGTGTAGGCTTTCACGGCCGGTGTTGATCCAAATCTTCTTGGTTTTCGGGCGTATATGCCGTGGTGCATTGGTATTTCTACCTGACGTTTTGTCTACAACTGCGGTAGACAGAACATCGAGTTACTATCCGCGCATACACAGAGAGGCTATAGAAATACACAACACACAAATAATTTAAACCGGAAAGATGAAGGTTTGAATCTCAGTAAAAACCTGGACACCAGCACTGTGCAATACCAACATTACTAATCCACTGAATGGAACGACCAATCACAGAAGAGAATACTACGACCGAGTAGAGAACACGAGCACGCTGACCATAAAAGACGGAAGTACCGCACTTTTCGACACACTTATCTGTGAGCAGCCTACCACATCGCCTTTGATAATGTCTACCGCAATTGTAGACGAAACGTCAGGTAGAAATATGAATGGACCACGGCATACAAGCCCGGAAACCAAGAAGATATTAAAATAGCTAATTGAAGGTTTCACAAATTAGTATAAAATTCTAGTAAATTGGGCGGCGGGACCATTCCAACTTCAAAAAAGTTGACATTTGATTATAATAAAAAAATAACATTTCTGATATCGCGTGAGGTGACGCGGGTAATGGCTAGTGTTCAATATGATATTAACTATTCGTTGCCATGATTACCTACATAATGTTCCACGTCATGTAAAAATTAATCAAAGCATGTTTTACTGGTTTATTTCTGACAGATCGATAAAACAAAAGATGGGCTGATTTTTTTTTATTTTCAAAATATAAAGTTTTAAACTATAAAATTTTTTTAACAAAACTTTCTTGAAAAAATAAATAGATAAATAAGCCGTTATGAAAAGTATACGATTATTATATAAAAAACACCGTTTTAGCATGTCTCTTCTGCGCATGCGCCGATTTTCCCCAAAAACAATAGGGCACTTCATATTTGCATACCAAACATCCTCCCAAAATTTGGTTTCAATCCGCTCATCCGTTTGACCTGTATCGTGTTCACAGATTAACAGACGCAAAAATATGTTTTTTTGGATTTGAGAGGACCTCAAAATGGAAAGATATTGTAAAATTTTTGACCTAAACTAGTACCATTTCCCACTTGTGGGTTGGAATGATAAAAAAAACTGTTATAGGCCCCACTCACGATCAAACTTCATGCCACAGTTCAGTGTTCAAACTTATAGTTCAGTGAAGCATGATAGTGTGTGGGACAAATAAACACTGAAACCAACACTGAAGTCAAGCATGAACTCATCAAATGCATCTTGATTTTTGAACGACTTCAGTGTTCAAGTAAACTGTTGTGTGTGTGGGTGTTTTTCAGTTCAGTTTTTGGAGTTCTGTGTTTTGTACAACCAGAAGCCAAAAATCTCAATGTTGCTGCCTTTCTTGTGCAGAAATAGATTTTCACATATTTGTGTCCTGGTTCTTGATAAATAGGGTAACTAATTCCAGTAAATAATTGTAAGTTAATTCATTCATTCGTAAATAATTATTGCAATCAAGCGGCTCAAGTTGTAATTCATTAATCAAATAAACATGACTTCTTGAATCACGCATTTCTAACCAATTTTTCACCCATATTCTTCTTTTTTTTCTTATTTCTCTGTTTTAAATACAATCCCATAGCTCTGAACAGCCAATCCTCACCATTTAAATTACTCATTTAGTTCTTATTAATGAACTATACTCTATAGTATAATATTATAGTGTGTATATAATATATCTTATGCATCTATACTCGACGAGTGTATGCCAACAACTGAACCAAATTGAACACAAAAAATTTAAAAAACTGAGCAGTGTGCATGAACTGTGTGTGGTGCCAGTCAGTCTTTCGATTAATCTGTCCAACTTCACTGAACACTGAACTGTGGCATGAAGTTTGATCGTGAGTGGGGCCTATTACGCTATTACATTTGACAGTCAGTTAAAAGTTCGTTTAGGAAATAAAAAATAGTTTCGGACAATTAATTTAAATTTTGTCATTGACATTGACTGCGTCTCTTTACAAATACTATTAAATAGTTTGATGGACATAAAAAATATTGATTGTCTTTGTGTTCTTGTTAAGCGATGTAATGGCATACATAGTTGATAATTATAACGAATACTGTATGAATGTTTTTGAGACTCTTGGTTGTTGATGCTGTCTTTTACAACAAGCACTCTAAAATAAACAGACACGGCAGTGTTAAAAATTTCAGTTTCATAAATAAAGGTATTTTTGAATTATAAATAACCGTTCAACACTGGCACACATCCCCTACAAAGTTACGCCATAACTTAAAATGCTTTAAAAATTTGAGTAGGAGTATAATATTTCGCTGTTACGAGGATTGTTTATTTTATTAGTTTTCTGATCTGTTCAGTACATGTCGCTAACTTCCCCACTAGGCAGTCAACATGATTATGCCACTGCAATTTATTGTCAACATGAACAGGTATAAGTACTTTACGGATCGAACGTCAGTGGTGTAAGTGGACCAAAAAAAATTGTTACGTTTTATCCATGTTGAATTTTAATCTATTCGATACGAATCAATTTTGTATTGTTGTTAGACGTTTTTGTTTGATTAGGAAATCATCCTTCGAAGCTCATGAAGTCAGAAAAGTGGTATCATCGGCAAGTAATACAAGTTTATCAAGACAACTCTTGTGATTCTAATCGTTAAAATATATTAGAAAAAATAAAGGACCAAGGATGGAGCTCTATGGTACTCCGATGTCAAGTACTGACTTTCTGAATTATTTCCCATTACCGCTTTCTGTTTTCTGTTACTTAGGTAACTTGCAATAAGGCTGTATATCGTCTCTTATGCAGTATTGATGCAGTTTATGCAATAGGTATAATCAAATGCCTTGTTGAAATCTAATAAAGTGACCTCGATATTTTCATTCGCATTTTTAGAGATGAGGTTAAGGTTCTGAAATTCGTAGATGTTTTTATTTCTTTAAATTCCTGGGGTAAACAAGTAAATAGTTTTGAATCACGGATGGATGGAGATTTACCAATAAGCTCTAAACGGTGCTTGTTTATATATATGTTTGTCATGTGGTCTATTCGTATATGAATTGTTCGCATTGTTAAAACATAAACGTTTGTTTCTTTTAACAAATAAAATAATTGCACGGCTTTTACTTTGCTTCTGCTTCTTTAGTTTGCAGTTCCCACCGCTGCTGTTTGCTCTTTTGCACCTATCTGCATAAATTTACTATCTCATCCGTCAATTCTTTATTGAATAAGTGTCAAATTACATAACATCCAGATTTTATAAATTGATTCTCAGAAGGAAAAGCATACATCTCCATAAATAAAAAATAAAGTTATACTTAAAAAGTAACGTCGGAAACGAAACATAGTAAAAAAGTGTATTGAATGAAGAAAATGAGAAGATGCTACATAAAAGCAATACACGCATACAATATATGAGAAATGGTAAAAAGTCTCGCAAGCTTTAATATGTTAAAAAAAGGAGAAGCAAAGAGAAGGAAGCTTAGAACGGAGACAGTTGAAGTACGAGTTCAGAATACGATTTATAAGCAGGCCTGACAACTGTATAAAATATTCACAACAAATATGTTTATAAAACAAGACACAGTTGTCGAGATTGGATCAGATTAAAGATGCCTTCGATAAACCTGAGTCTATGTATAAACAAGAACACGTTTGGCTGCTAAAACTCGCGATATCTGTTGATTGTTTATGTCGACGTTTGTCTGAAATGATGGTACTAAGTTACGACTGATACTTGTTCAGAAATGGGAATCTGTCAAATGAGAGAGGTTTTAAAATATCGGAGAAAATAGAATTTCTATTACAGTGAGTGTAACACGTTTATTTTCGATCTCCGACGATTATAATTGTTTTCTCTAAAAATTTAACAACAAATAATATAAATTATATATTAACGGATAAATTAAAAACGCGCGATTCATCTCATAAACTCAATTTGATATTATTTCTTAATTAGAGTGAATGAAGATAAATCAAAGTTAACCAAAACAGAAGTACACCGGGCCGAATCGGCTGTACACGTGCCGACACATTTTGTGTCGGAGGTACAGTACAACAACAGTGCGCACAACCGGAACAATCACGGTAAGTGCTCTTATCTCGCATCCTTTTCTCCTGGAATTCCGAGGAACCTGAAACAAATAAAATATTAATTAATAATATGATAATTTACCCCCAAACATCATAAAAAAACACCATGAATCCTAATCATGAAAGGACCTCTGACTACAGGGGCCCAACTTTCAACAACCTTAATGAACAAAATAATACAACCCAACCCAACCAAACACCACAAACTTCTTACTCAGCCATTGCTACTACAACGACCTTTCCCACAAAAGAACAAGCAGTAATATTGACATCGGTTGAAGGAATAAACTTAGAAGAATATGTTAAAACATTAGGAAACATTGTTAACCCTAAATCAATCCTCTTTGCATCGAAAATCACAAACAACAGAGTATGCATCTACCTACGATCCAAAGAACTGGTCGACAGCCTAGTCTCAACGCACAATAGCGTTACAATAAAAGGAATTAAAATCGACATGCGAAAATTAATATCACCAGCGCGAAGAATTATCCTATCCAATATAAGCCCTACGATTCCCCACTATATTTTGGAAAACGCACTAAGAAATATTAACATCGAAATGGTCTCCCAGTTTACATTTCTCCGGGCTGGAATTAAAGACGAAACCTATAATCACGTCCTAAGTTTTCGCCGTCAAGTATACGCAGTAATCGATGAAAAATACCAATTACCAGAATCAATAATTATCTCCCACAGCGAAACTAACTATAGGATCTTTCTTGCCACAGACACAAATTGCTTTATGTGCAAAAAACACGGTCACATTGCTGAACAATGTCCAGAAAAAGAAATCAGGTCAGAAACTCTGATAAATGCTCGCAACAAAAAACGACCAGCTCCATCTACAACCACAAACACTACTAGTCAAAGTATAGTAGACAATAGCGAAGCTGACAGCATTAACGAGTCGAACGATGACGGAAAAGAAGATGAAGACCCTAATAACAGCGAATTAGACGAATCAGAATTCAAAACGCCCCCTACCCCAACCCAATCAACTTCAAAATCCAAAATAAAACTTACTAAAACAAAAAAACAACAAAGTAAGCGCATCAGAACAGATAGCGCCAGCAGTTCCAGCTCCACCGATATAACAACAATCAACACATACCAAATCCTAAAACCCTTAGAAGAAGAAATTGCTGATAAAACTGACATTTACATATTAAACATAGACCAAATAGTGGATTTCTTAGAAAATACATTCGGATCATCAACACCCCTAGAGGTCTCACGGAACTATACCAACGACACCAGCAAACTGATAAGAATGCTCAGACATATCCATCCACAAATGAAAGAAAGTGTAGCAATGAAAAGAAGAATTACCAGAATCATAAAAAAAATACAAGAAGAACTCACAGAAGAAACAAGTACAAATTCTAATAAATAAACAAAACAAATAAATAAATAAACAAACAAACAAACCATGGCTTTCATAATTCAATGGAATTGTCACGGATACTTTACCCGAACTCCAGAACTGAAACTACTAATACAGAACACTCAACCAATTTGTATATGTCTACAAGAAACAAATTTAAAACCTAGAAATACGACAAACATGAAAGACTACAATATTCTAAGAAAAGACAGAACAACAAACCACGCAAGCGAAGGAGTAGCCCTATTAATACGGAAAGACACAGAATTTAAAGAAATCAATTTAACTACCAAACTCGAAGCGGTAGCAGCAACAATTTACGCACCCATACTAACAACCATTTGCAACATCTACATCCCACCAAATCAAGAATTTACAACTCAAAACATAACCCACTTAATTTCTCAACTACCAAAACCATTCATTATCACTGGAGATTTCAATAGCCACCATTCACTTTGGGGGTCAAATCAATCCAATCCAAAAGGAAGAATCATTGCCGACATCATCGAAACAGAAGATATCAACATCATAAACAACGGCAACCCAACATATTTAAGCTCGACATGGGGAACCTTTAGCTCCATAGACCTCACACTTTGCCATCCAAGACTAACAACACAACTAAATTGGGAAGTACTAGAACACCAATACGGAAGCGACCATTTTCCGATCAAAATTTGTCTCTATAGAAAACACTCCCACCAACAACAACAAACAAATCAAACTAAATGGAACTTCAACACGGCAGACTGGGATACATTTGGAAAACTCGCAATACCCAAGACATTTGAAATAGCTGAAACGGACAACATCAATAAACTGATAGAAGAACTAACAAACTGCATTACATTAGCCGCCGAGAAAACAATAAAAAAAAGAAAACTATTACAGGGAAAAAAATTGTCCCATGGTGGAATACAAATTGTGAAATGGCTATTAAAGAAAACAAAGAAGCTCTCAGGAAATATAAAAAGAACAAAACACTAGAAAACTTCATCATACTTAAAAAAAATAGAGCTAAAACACATAGAATAATCACAGAAAGCAAGAAACAGTCATGGGAAAACTACATAAGTACTATAAATAGTGACACCCCCTTAAGCGGAGTATGGGAGAAAATAAACAAAATTAAAGGAAACAAAAACCAACAAATAACGGCCTTAAAGGACAATGACACAATATTCACCGTCCCTCAAGAAATCACAAATATACTCGACAACTCCTTCAGCAACAACTCAAGCGAGGAACAATATACCCAAACCTTTAGAAACTATAAAAAAACAATAGAAAGCCAACCCATCAGAATAGAAGAAAGCAACGACGAGAACGGCGACATAAATCTCCCATTCACCGAATGGGAATTAAACACCGTAATCGAAAACCTTCCAAAAAATTCAAGCCCCGGACCAGACAATATCCCAAATACAATAATAAAAAATCTTCCCCAAGTAACCAAACAATACATCCTCCGACTATATAACCACATGTGGCAAACCAGAACATTCCCAAAAACATGGCAAAATTCAATAGTCATCCCAATCCCGAAACCCAACAAAACAAAAATGGATCCCAATAACTACAGACCCATCTCTCTCACCTGCTGTCTATGCAAAATATTAGAAAAAATGATCAATCGCCGACTAGTATGGTTTTTAGAATCCAATAAAATCATTACAAGTAATCAAAGCGGATTCAGACCCAACCGATCAACCACAGATCAAATAATAACACTAGAATCAGAAATCCGCCAAGCATTCAAACAGAAACAACACCTAAGTGCCATCTTCTTCGACCTACACAAAGCATATGATACTTCTTGGAGAAGAAACATAATAGATAACCTCAAAAACTACGGACTAAAAGGCAACATAATGCACTTCATTGTAAACTATATGAACAAAAGAACTTTTAAAGTTAGGACTAATCAAACTATTTCAACAGAAAAACTACAACAAAATGGAATTCCACAAGGCTCTCCTCTAAGTTCAACCCTATTCAACGTAGCAATTAATGAAATTTCGAAATATATAGAAAAACCAACCCATATAATATTGTTTGCCGACGACATTGTAATATTTCATAGAGGAAAAAATATAAAAACTACCGAAAAATTACTACAAAAAGCAATAAAAAAACTCGAAAACTGGACCCATAAAACAGGGTTTCAATTTTCTGTCACGAAGACGAATTGCATAACCTTCACAACTAAAAAAATGCAACAACCATTAACATTGACGATCAACAATCATAAAATAAAAGAAGTTAATTATATAAAATATCTAGGCATGACGTTCGACAAAAAACTAACATGGAAAAACCACCTAACAAACCTTAAAAATGACTGCATAAAAAAACTTAATTTATTAAAAGCACTCAGCCATACTAAATGGGGAGCAGAAAGAGACGTTCTGTTAACACTGTACAGAACACTAATAAGATCCAAAATAGACTACGGTAGCATCATTTATGGCAACGCAAAAAAAACAATCCTTAAAATAATTGATTCCATTCATCACACATCGATTCGTCTAGCTATAGGCGCTTTTCGTACAAGCCCTATATTAAGTATCCTAGCCGAAGCAGGAGAACCATCCCTCTATATACGAAGGAAACAATTAACGACCGCGTACTATGCTAAAATAGCTTCACAACCTGAACATCCTGTCTACAAATATATTTTTTCTAAAAATCCAAGAAACCCAAACTCACAAATAACTATACAACCCCAGACACACACATTATTACAAGAAATAAACAGCCCACAGTTTCCCAAAATATATCCCAAAAAAGAAAACGAAACACCTCCATGGTTAATACCAAAACCTGAAATAATCCCATCATTAACGAGATATACAAAAGAGCACACACCTGTTGGACTATACATCAACGAATTCCGAGAAATATGTGATATATATAAAGACTATGTGCAAATATATACGGACGCGTCAAAGACCCAAAACAGTACTACATTAACTACAGTAGGATCGGCTTTTGTACACGACAAAGTAACAATTTCGAAAAGTATACCACACGATAGCAGCATTTTTACAGGAGAAGTATTTAGCATCCTACAAGCAATAAATTATTTTGACACCATAACGCAAACTAAAGCCCTCATTATATCCGATTCCTTAAGCGCCCTGTTGTCTCTCAATACCATCCCCTCTAAACATACAATAGTTACCGAAATCCACGAAATGCTAAATAAATTAAAACAACACCAAAAAGAAATCAAGTTTTTATGGATACCATCCCATATCGGAATTCGTGGAAACGAAAAAGCTGACGAAGCCGCTAAAGAAGCAACAAAAAATACCTACACCCATACTGAGTACATAACCTACCAAGACGCTAAAGCACTTTTCAAGAACAAAACCAAAGCAACATGGCAAGAAGAGTGGACAAACATAACCAACAACAAATTACGGGAAATAAAAAGCACGACAGAAAAATGGGACAATATTGGAAACCGCAGAGAAAAAACTGCAATAACGAGACTACGAATAGGACATACCCTATTAACACACGGATATCTACTAGAGAAAAAAGACCGTCCAGTATGCAACACCTGCCACGAACCCCTCACAGTAATCCATATATTATTGGACTGCATAAAGTACTTACCAGAGAGAGTAGACTGCAATATCCCGAACAGCCTGAAAGAAGCTTTGGACAATGACCGTCATCACATCACAAACATCCTAAAATACCTAAAAAAAACAGAATTATTAAATAAAATATAAAATATTAAATAATAATCAAATGATACCTACTTACCATAACATGTACATCATAAACAAGTGTAATCAGAAATTATTATTGTAATACTTACCTTACCTGTAGATAACGATATATCCACGCAATAGCCCTAGATGCTGAGCGTGTTTTATTTAAATAAAAAAAAAAAAAAATATCGGAGATAAGGGAAAAATTACGATAGGCACTATGGTTTTATAGTTTCAAATAAAAAACATGCTTTTTTTCAACGTAGCAAAAAGTAAAATATTTTCTGAATCTTGTATAGTGTTCAAAAGCATGGGACACTAAATCAATTAAATATAAGTGCAATGAGTGGCCCACGCTTTTAAATCTTGGAAATGGGAAATAATTTATTTTCTATTTTTTAGTGCGCTATTTTTTAATAAATATATTACCTATTTTTAAATATTTAATCATTAGATATATTTAAATTTTACACTGGTTGCACGTTTTCCCAATATCAGTACTGTCATTTCCACCGCGTGTATTTATTTCTATTGCACATACCGCTAAACTAGCGGTATGTGCTTTATTATCGCTTTGTGCATCAGAGCTGACTTTCGTTCAGATAAGAAGTTATATCTAAGTTAATTTCACACGAAATCCATTCAAAATGAAACTTTTTAAAAAGAGGAGATTCTGATCTATAAAACAGAACCATTTTTAAATCAATTCGAGTTCATAAATACTATTAAAATTGTAATTGAAAATCACAAACAGCAGTTGTCGGTTGGTCTGTACGTATGTACGTACGTACGTACGTACGTACGTACGTATGTACGTACGTCACGACTCTACAGATCGCAATTTTGGTCGGATCCCCTTGGGTTATATTTTATTCACTTTGTTTACTATCAGACCAGAACCCTATTTAAATTCACTAAAATGTGTTCAGTAGTTTAATTTTTATAAACAGTTTTTTTTTTATTATTTTTGACAGCTAATTAAAATAAAAAAACAAAAAACATAATAAATATACTCAATTAATGTAGTATGATACGTAAAATAACTGCTACACTTCTATACCATAATAACAAAGGCGTTGTACGGCATCGGTGTGGCCGAACGGTTAAAGCGTAAGTCCTGTAATCCCAAGGTGCCGGGTTCGATTCCCGCTGACATAAGAATTTTTTTTTTTTTATATTCCATTTTATTCCACTTAATTCCACTTAATATTTATATATTATATATAATATATTTCTCATATATTTTTTTTATTATTATTATTTTTTTTTCATTTTATTTTTTTCATTTTAATTTTTTAATTGTTTTTTTTTAATCTATTGCACATACCGCTAGTGTAGCGGTGGGATATTCTTGAAAAATAGTGTTTTGGGATATTGTGTCTATAAAATGCGTTCTTCGATAAACTAGAAAGTCAATAAACTAGGACAAGAAACTCAAAAAATCGGGATTTTTGAAAGCAAAACCCGTGCATAATTGCTAAAAAAAATTTCTTATTTTACTAATGTTTCTCGTATATTTTTATTTTTTTTTTATTTGTTTTAATCTATTTTCTCAATTTTTTTCATTATAATAATATAATGTACAGTGGAAAACTTGCGGGATGTGCACTTTTGGTTTTGCCAACTATTTTTTAGTCTGTTATATAATAATATATCATAAGAATTTAAAAGTTTCACATCAATTGGACTTTAATTACAATTTTTTTCTACCTACAATCTACATATAAAATACAAGTCAAGTAATATAGGCGAGTAAACAATAGGTATATTTACATATAGTTTTATTAATCCATAAATAAATGCATTTTATTGCAAAATAATTTGCTGTGAAAAGAGTTTTATACCATGGTATTAGAAAACGTCGTGGAATCAATTTTCAGTAATTTTTTTTAATCGAACGGTGCCCAAACAGTTAGCAGATGGTGACAGAAATGGTCAAGGAGCACTTGGTGGCAGAAACGCTCTCTTTCGTATAATCTGAGCCCCCCTCTATAAATCCGTTTAGTGGAGTATGGGTCTAGCGCGTTGCAGTACGACTCTGAGGTACTTAAAATAAAAACGGAAAAATTCAAAATTCTTCTGCAAAATCGCAGAAAATGACAGAACAGCATCTAGGAGATCTCCTACTTGCAGAAAAAATATTTTCTGCCAATTTACCCTTTGCAGAGACCGTCAGTATAATAAACAAATACAAAATAAATAACTTTAAAAAAACAACATCGGTGAGTGAAACCGAGCACAAACGGTTCGTTTTCTTGTAGAGAATCCCAAGGTACAGTTTTCTGCCAAAATCGACTTTGCAAAAACGCGTCATGTTTGCGGAAAGTTTAACATGGTATTCAGGTAAAGCATTAAATGACAAGTAGGTACCTATACATTAAATTGGCAGATTGTGATCTAGCAGTGACAAAATTGGCAGATAATATTTTTTCCAAACTTTTTAGGTACGAATAGAAAGCCTGCTAAGAATTTCTGCCACCGCGCGAGAATTTTTACCTATGCAAATTTTGCAGAATCATCAAGAGGAAGTGAGGTCACTTAGAGCCACGATCATTTTTTCTTTTATTCCGGGCCACCGAATCAACCATTATGTCAAGTTTCAACTTCAAATTCAATTTTTTATTTTTTTGACTTTTTTTTCGATTTTTTGAAAGGATTTTAATAGTTTCTGTAGGTAAATTGTCAAAAAATATTTTTTCTTAATTTACTATAATTATAAAATTAAAAAAACTTAACAGCCTATAACTTGAAAACAAAAAGCGGTCGGACATTAGTGTATAGGAATTTTTTAAATTATTTTTTGGTCCTCTATCGCGTGGTGCTATGCAATGTAGTTTGTTCTATGTCACCCTGTATTTTGGTAAACTCCGCTTAAGAACTGATTTTTTATATTAAGTACAACATGAGTAGCTATAGAGTTTAAATAGCGTCCGATAGTCAAAGCAGACATCAACATAGACTAGTCAGGTCGTGTATTGGCAGCGGCGGTTTGACGTTGTGCGTGTTGTTAAACAGCACCAAGCTCTGTAGAGGTGGTGTAGACACACAGCATCAGCATCTCCGAATACGACGCTATATGAGCGTCGAACGAAGCGTCGCATGGCATCCTCTCTCATTGTATGACGGCAGTTATAGTGCCAACCTAGGCCGCATTGCAGTAGTCATGCCGGGCGTCGGGACGGGGAGGGGGTGGTCCGTCGCGATGGAGGCACGACCGTTGTATTGTACGTCATCATAAACCTGCGTACTCTGTATTCGCGATATCTCGCATTAAAGTCTTTCTGCTGGACATCTGGCGTCGTCACTCCATAAAACAAACCAGGAAGTACTTATTTTCATTGTTTTATGACAGAAATTGTAAATGTCGTTTCTTGGAATTAATTGAAACTTCAACAAATATGTATGTGAAAGTTAAATTGAAAAAAGCACGACGAAAATTAATTTTGACACCCACTTTAATTTTTTAAAGATTATTTTCAGATAGATATTGGTATCCTTTATATGGACTACTCTATCTGGTGACGAAACTTACAACTACAATCAGGTAAACATGATTATGAATCGTACTGTGAATCGGTA
Source organism: Xanthostigma xanthostigma (assembly GCA_963575645.1). Classification (NCBI taxonomy): domain Eukaryota; kingdom Metazoa; phylum Arthropoda; class Insecta; order Raphidioptera; family Raphidiidae; genus Xanthostigma; species Xanthostigma xanthostigma. The sequence goes on from OY754468.1 coordinate 25,925,615, forward strand.
CTGTTAATCGTGATTTTTTGATTATAATAATAAAAAGCGTTGAATAAATTATTAAGTGACTTATTATGGAACCTGCGAAGTTTTCACCTCGTGCAAAAACAGTAAAAGGCTGTAGGTAATAGTACCACGTCATTTAAATGCAGATGATTACATATTTTACCAAGTAAGTAGATATTATACTTAGTCTTAATATTAAAAACTTAATTTATTAATTGAATAGTTATTATTATCAAATTACATTAAAAATTTTGATAGGAAAAAAAAATAAATTGAAAATACATTTTGACAGATGACTATTTTTAGATTACTTGTTGCAATAAAGTAATGTTTCATAATATGTTTACAACGTTTATCAACACTGCAATCTCTATTACTTTTATTTCATGTGGATTACTCTTTAAATAGGAAGTTTGTAAACAGAAAGCATTAAAATTCACCTTACTTGAAGGTTGTGTTTCATACGAATTTTTCCTAATTTTATAATATGACCGGCATTAAATACCTACATGTTCCCTTTAAAGAAAATTCCTTTTTCGATTATTTAAAAAATAGTACATACTTATCGCGGCATTTTGAAAAAAAAATATTTTTTTGTTTATAAAAAAATTATACAAATGCAATGATATACCGTCAAATGGTTTCTTTTTTATTTGAAAGCTTCATAAACTATTTCATTTGGTAAACAAAACTTGAAAATTCTCATAAATTGAGTAATTTCAATGACAATTTTCAGGAGCAAAGTCAGTTTCAGAATTCATTAAATGCTACATAGATATGAAAAACAAATTTGTAGGTTTTAGCAAAACCTTGATTGAAATGTATTTAAATGTATTTAAAATGTATTTGAAATGTATTTTTTATTAATTAATTATAAATAATAATTTTAATTTTGTAAAATGTGGACGAACCAATTTATCGTGTTAATTCCATTTGATTAAAAAAATTCTTATCTGATGATTGATCAACACAAAACTGGTGCCTCCCAGGTTTTCTGTTGAGTCATTGCAGTAAAACCTAAAAATATTCGATACATCCTCGTGTTTCACAAACATTCTACGCTGGTATAATTTTTCAAAAGGGCAGTAATGTCGGTAAGCTTATTGTATATTGTAATTAGAAAGAATACATTTCTAAATTAAATTTTTAATGCAATGAAATTGTTGTTGACATACAAGTCCGTAATAAATACATAATAATATGTTCTGTGGATACCGTAATCATAACATTTTATATTTTTACTGCTTTTCCCGGATTACCTTTTGCTTTAAGAATCCTCTACATCACTTGATAAATGGGACGTAAAAATTGAAATGTCTTCATTGAAGCCATAACAGTGTAGATAAAATGTTTTCGTAACTCCTTTTGAATGGCTTTTTAAGAACTGCATTTTAAGACATCGCATCAATGACTACCGGAGTTATCTCTTTCAGACTTGTTGTTTTAAAACTTGTTTTTCATACGTCTCTTTTCCTCGATATTATTTCCATATTAAAGCTTAAAGGCATCAGTTTATATTGTTGACGCGTATTTTATCGAAAAATAAATTTCTTCAATAGGAAAAAAGTTGTTTGGTGGTGAACTGAGTGTACCAGCGTAATTCTGGAACTAACGCGGTCGGGTGATTTGAAATAATTATGTATGTTTAATAGACAACACATAAATGAATTCACAAGAGCAAATCGTAGATACTACACGTTTATAGTTTATATTGTATTATAATCTATGTGGCGGCCATTAATATTTTATCAGGCGAATAAATATTTAGGTATATCCTGGAGGTAAGACAGAATAAATTTATACCTGCAGTAAACATAATTATGGTTGGTGAATTGAATTATCGTTATTTATTCGGAGGAATAGTTACCTGAAGAACAAACGAACCGAATAAATAACTACTTATGTTCGGAGAATATTGCCATAAGACGTGCATTTGTTAATGAATAAATAAATAGACAATGATGTGCGTACAGTAATTTTCTTCTTTTTCTTTATATGTGACATGATCGTGCTTTGTAAATCGACTGTATATAAAATTACAAAATGAAGGAGACATCTAGGCATCTTTTTTTTCTTTCGTCGATAAGTCCACATCTTGAATCGTTACTTTGAAGGAGCTGTTAAACTGTTAAAGCGGAACTTTCGTTCGTGATTTTATAATACGTGTTAAAACCGTATAATATAGGCATCCAAAACTAGGACATTTAAACTCGCTTTTAAAATTCATGCACGTGTTTAGAATCTTGTTTGATATTTAATGGTTTTTCTTTTGTTTCTTTGGTGTTTTTTATTTTCTTTTGTTTTCTATTGTTGTTTGCTAATGGCTGCGTGCATTTTACAAAAAGGCGTAGATCTACATTCTACATTTAAATCCCTAAGTTACTTTCTTTAAGTAAAAAAATCGTCACATTATAATGTATGTTGCATGTTTTAAATCGATAATAACAGATATTTCAATAGTGAAATTATTTTAAATTGCTAGTTTTTTTATCTGTTTGTTATTGATTAATTTGGAAATAGACACACAGATGTCTGTATTATACTTAGTATAAAATGAAATTTTAACAAATAAAAAAAAAATCTTAATACACTAGAACATTTCAATTGCAATTCATTCAAAAACAGTTACAAATTTTAATTGAGCTGGTTACTGGAGTTTGCTGTGGATTTTAATCGATATATAGATACATTGTAGATTACAGATACTCAACAGCTGAGATCATCAGTGTCTACACAGGTGACCGGTAATTGCTCGTATTCCTTTCGGGAGAAGAAACTATTACTAATTTGGAATGATTTATCCTCTATCACTTGGGGGTCGGAAATACGTCATTTTCGAGACAATCTACTTGACATTTCTTTTCACAAAAATTCGAATTTTGGGAGTTAAAAATTTAAAAAAAATATCCCTTATTGGCCGCGATTTTTCCATGATCTGATAGCTTACTAATAGGCCAACCTTCCTAAAGCTCAAAAACACGAAATTTACTGTTAGATTTTGTGTTGTGTGTTAAACTTTATAATAAAAAAAAAAACACAAACTAAAAATTCTTCACAGAAGTGTCATTATCATAAAAAAATGAGGCATTTCCGACCCTCAAGTGATGAGGTTAAATAATTCCAAATTAGTCATAGTTCCTTCTCCCGAGAGGAATACGATCAATTACCGGTCACCCTATATAATAAAGATATACAATCAAACGAAAATAAAAACAAAACATTAAATAAGCAAGAAATTTAATCGAAAAGAAAGAAACGAAGATTGGAAACTTTTTCAAAAGTTTAAAAAACTTATCAAATAATGATTTGTAAAGGTAATTTTTTTTAAATTAACATTTGCAATTTATCAGCTGACTTTCTTTTTAGGGCAATCTCCGTTTGCTAATTGATTTTGACTCAGTTAATAGATTTTTACATTATATAGAATTCAAGATGACGAGAAATAAATTGAAAAGAAGAAAATCACTTTTCATAACACCGCGGCTTTGCAGAGGCGAACTTCGAATTTTCTAAGCGACTATACTCGTATTGCGCGATTCTATATTTATTTGAAAATGCAATTTTCGCCTGGTTTTTATATCATTTAAAATAAACAGTAAAGTATTAAAGGGCCCCTTTAACATTTTTATGTTTATTTTACTGACACCCCATTTCAAAGGGGGTGCCAACTGTCAGTAAAATAAAGAAATATAAACGGTAGAGTAATATTTGGTAAAATAGTTTGACAAGATATTTTAGAAACAATTTGTAATTATTAAGATTTATTTTTTTGTAATTATGAAGAATATAAAAAAAATTGTTGTTAATAAAAAAAAAATTATCCTAATTTGGAATTTGAACCTGTGAAGTTTGACATTTCTGATAATTAACGACTTATCGGTTTTCTGGCTGACCACCGTATACAAAATGCATCCCTTAACATGTAGAAGGGACCGCTCTAAATGCATCGAGTATATAATATCATCGACGTACTATGTGTGCTTTGTTTCTATGGTTCTTTTCTTGTCTAAGCTGTGATTTGGACGCCAATGCGTATACGCGCCTTTGTTTTCTGACACTAGCTCGATCGTTTTTTCGCAATTCACTGCCAGTACCGAGACCTATCGTAAATAAGAGCCGGTGCGTCATTGGGAACGAATGAAAATGTCATAAATAGACAGATACCAACAGACGACATGGGGAAAACTACTCTTTGTTTTGGGGATTGTACAATTTGACGTTATTTTCGACCCCATTATCATACTTCTATTTTCTTAGTAAGTTCAAAAAAATTGACTTAAATTGTTAAATTAAATTGGTGTTGAAGCCGAGCCATTTCAAGTCAATACACCTCTATTTTTGTGCTGCTAAAGAAAAGCTACCTATAACATGCCACTGCGAGCTTAAGTTATTATTTTTTCACTTTGTACACTTCCCTCTTCCAAATAAAAGTGTCAGTTTTTCATTTTATTTCTTTAACGGATTTATTCTGTAATTTATTTTTATACTACAGTTTTATTTTGTGTGCGCTGTTAGTTAACAATTATATTCGTATTTTTGAAATCATTCTTGAGTTTTGACGCGTTTTAGAGAAAAAGTCTATTTGAAAGGATTTGATCTTTGTTTGAAATAAAATAACTGAACTATTTTGAATTGATATAGGCACAATTTATTTAGTACAGCGAAATTTTTGGTTAATGATTTGCACTATTAACTTCGAGTTTCTAATTTGTTGAAAAATAAATTTCTGATTAAATTAGACATCTTTAAGCTTCACTTTCGTATTTCTGGCGCTCAACGCTGTCGAGAAGAAATGAAAATAGAAAATTGGTCTTACCATCAGAATTTTTCTTTTTTAATTAGAAAAAGTAACCATACAGTATAATTTATTTTATATAGAAAGTATAAAATTAAGTTTCATGCTGCACAATTAAATGAAAATAATAACGCTTAAAAATATATGATTTGATTATTCAGATAGCGATAATAAATTAAAAGACATATTAAATTGGCATTTAATGAAAAGGCGCGGCGGCACTGTGGGGGGTTCAGAAACGTCAATATAATCACGGACAAACTTTTTCTAAGGATGGGTAAACTTTACTATTTGACTATTCCTTGATTTAGCTTACTAATATCAATGTCATTTACAAACTTTTTCAAAATTTTGTTAAACCTCACAATTGTAATTATTCATTCATTTTTTTTTATCTATTAATTATTTCCATTCTTGAATAAATAATGAAATTAAATAATTCCATTCTTATCGTCTGTAATATTTATTTGTTTAAAACAATATTTTACAGTGATAACTATTCATTTGTTTCTTCAATTTACAGAGCCCTGAAGAAGTTAACATTGTTAACGAAACCTAGGCAATAAAAAGTAAAATTTTTGTACATTTATTTCAAAAAAAGAAACAATGTGTTGATTTTTTCTTTTTCGATAGATGATAATATATATTTATGTATAATATATATATTTGATTTTGTATTCCAGTAATTATTTTCATACCTGTAATTTTTCGATTGCTGTCGTGGAAGTAAAGAAAAATCAGAGATTGGAGGATTTTTTTGTCTAATTTACAAAATTTAGGATTGAAAATGTGTATGGAGGATGATTGAGAGTAGAAAAAATCCTGGTCCATCGAGCTAAGGAATAACCACATAGTAACGTAGTTAAGCGGCTAACGATCCCTCAGTAAAAAATAAACAGGGCCTCTAAACCAATTGGCATTGCTTTTTTCAAAATTTGAAATATAGGAGCGTTAGGGTTAGGGCGAGGTTGCTCTACTTCTTCCAACAGTAGCTACTCTACTATGAGAACTTTTCTACATCAGAATAATTTGTCAACAGCTTTGTGTAAATCAGAAAAATTTCGGTATCCTATAACAAATTCGTGCCTGAAACGAAATTTTGCCAGATCCCTAGAAATATGTTTTGATGTAAAATTTCTATGTTGCTCAACTTCTTCATTTCGAACCACGCGCGAACAAGCGAGAATACATCAACTACATATTTGAGCTTTGAGCTTGTAACAAATCAACTATAACGACTCTTTCTGTACAACGCCACTCTTTTTAATGAGACTATTTAATGCACTGTAGGTACCAGCGACCTAACCAACAAGTTCGCCGTTCATCTGCGTATACTGTATATACAGAATGTCCTAGTACTTTATGCCATGGCCCCTTTATTCCTAAAATATATTTGAAAAAATTAGTTGTCTGTAAAGTCGGTTTACGGACGATAGTTTTACGTGATAACGTCTTAAAGAAACATTGATGAACTCTCTGACGTCACGCGAGAAGAGAGAGAAATGCGTACAAGCCGACGCTTGGGACGATCGTGCCTCTCTATCGCTTATACCGCGCTCTCGCTTGCACGCTCGGGCTCAGGCGGAACGCGACACTTTTTTGTGCGTGCAGCCGGTGTTTTATCAATTTATAAGACGTTATCACGTCAAAAAAAAAACGGTCAGTTGATAGGATTTCGTAGTGCTCGTGTGACGTATATATGGGCGCAATAGTTGCTTGACAAAAATACCCTAACCTAGAAAGTCGTTGATACTGTGATACAGGTCATGAAGCTAGGACATGCAATCGCTGAACACCCGATATTATTGTGCAGCCTAATGAATATTCAGTTTTATGAATTTTTTTTAAATCAAGCAGAATAATAGAAGGTGACACAAATTGCTATTTTTATTACCACAGTCTGCGTTGAATATTTTTACTTCCTGTTCACTTGTCAAAAAAAAACGTATCATTTTTACATAAAAATACCTTCCTGTTTTGGTTGTGACCAGCCAAAGCAAACTCAAGAAAGCGTCACCGTTTAATTTAAAATGTGCTTTTATGAAATAGCTCAGTTCGACGCATGTCGTTTACAATGCAATTTTTTTAAAATATACTCAACAAACGCTTATTTATCCTATGATCAGCGAGAAAAGCCCTGTATCGTGAATAAAAATAACAGTACTGGATGTTTTCGTATAGCCCAAGCGCTCACGTACCACTTTTCACCAAGTGTTTGATTCACGTAGAAATTTTGACCAGTGGACAAGAAAAAATATGTTTGTTTGAATTACCGTGGTACAGCAGGTACTGCGCATCCGGTTAGTGTGTCCAAAAACGTATGCCAAAAAAGTGTTTGATTGATAGAAATCAGTTAAGCATGCTTTGATTAATTGGAACATATTATGTAGATAACATGCCAATGAATAGCAAATATTGTATTTAATACTAGCCGTTACCCGCACACCGCATACGATTTAATATAAAAGCAATCAAAATGGAATGTGTTATTTGTGTAATTTGGAGAAAACAATGCTGGGAAGGTTAATATATTTTCCGAGACTACTTTGGAAAAGTGTCAAACTACGTTAAATATTCGGCAATATTATAATTTAAAATACAGTGATGTGGTTATACCATTAAATATGTCTCCTACTAATGGCTGTCATCGGTAATGTAATTCAAATTATTAACATTCCCAGCATTTTTTTACAAATTACTCATTCCATTTTAATAGCATGATTGTTTTTATATTAAATCGTATGCGGTGTGCGGGTAACGGCTAGTATTAAATACGATATTTGCTATTCATTGGCATCTACATAATATGTTCCAATTAGTCAAAGCATGCTTTACTGATTTCTATCAAATAAACACTTTTTTGGCATAAATTTTTTGACACATTAACCGGATGCGCAGTACCTGCTGTACCACGGTAAGTTAGGCAAACATATTTTTTCTTTTTTTTTTTTTTTTTTTTTTATTTAAATATAAAACGCGCAGCAACTAGGGCTATATGCGTAAACATAAGATCAAAAAGGTAAGTGTCATAAATGCAAGTATGATATGAATATCAATTATGAGACGTGAGCCCAGACGCCCCTTGACCACAACGGTTGTTGCGGCCAAGGAGCGGCCAAACTCACGCCTCATACTTAGTAGGTATGATTGATATTTTTTCTTGTCCATCTATCCTATCTGTACTTCTACGTAAATCAAACACTTCGTGAAAAGTGGTACGTGAGCTCTCCAGCTAGTATGGTATTAGGTATGTTTCTCATGAAGGTGAGTAGAGTAGAGGTTGCCTCGAAACGTTGAATAGTATTGGGAAAATGGCGTCATCCGGTGAACCTGTCAAATAGTTATACTTTAATGCCAGTTTTTAACAAATATTGAAGAACTCAAAAGACAAAAAATTTGAAATAAATATTTAGAACATTTTGCCGACACAAAAGGCAGAAAAAGTTGTGGAAAAAATGTAATTTCTACCATTTCAAGTGTATTTTTTTTTCATCAGCTTCTACTTTTTTGACACCTTCAATTAGATTAGATTAGATTTATATGGGATGATAAGACACTTGATATCTTACAAACACTGCGACCTAAAAGATCTTTTGTAAATTCCCTATTAGTTTTATTCCCAGTCGGGTAGAATGCTTTTTATGAACCGTATTACCTTAGTGGGGGCTGCTGTCCTTATGCCCTCAGGCTTTGGAAAAGGCCTGTTAAGATATAGCAAGCTTTTGGGGAACACTGCTTCACATTCACAAAGGATGTGTTCAGCAGTTTCTTTTGTTTCTTTACAGAAGCGACAGTTATCATCCTGGACTTTACTAATATTTTAATCATCTTCAATTTTTTTTGATAATTTAATTATTACGTATATCGAGCCAGAAGCAATTTTTGTAGAAAAATAATAATTCACAGTTGAGTTTTTTGATACTTTGCTTATATTGCATTCTGAGCTCTAAAATATAAGAAAGAACAAAGATAAAACTATATATGTATAATATCAACCCTTAAAATTGATGTCAGAAATGATAATAGAGTAGGTAGTTGATTCAATTAAGAGTTTTTGTATGATTTTATATTAATTTATGGGTAAATGTTTCACGAGACACTTGAAACGTTTGAATAAAATAATGATATTTTACAAATCTCCATTACGGACGTAAATACGGCTTGGCGAGGCCATTGTTTCCGGGTTTTCTAAGTGATGCGACAAAAACGTCTGTCCCCACTCGTCATCAAACCGCGTCCCATATTATCAAACTATTGGGCGAAGTGTGGCATCAAGGGACCTAGCGACAAAATATATTTATGTTTTCGAAGTCTGGTCGTGTTTTGAAAATGATTATGTATGTTGCAATATCTATACATAATATTTGACGGAATACAAAAGTTATGGAATTGTGATCATTGCTTTATAACAAAAAACTTTAAAAAAATTAACCTCCTTCAAAACATGTCACTAAAATATCAAAGTTTTGAGATCGACACCAATTCAATGAAAGTGCCTAAAACATGATAGTAACTAAATCAGCACCGATCTCAAATCTTTGTTATTTTACACTTTTTAGTGACCAGTTTTGAAGGAGGTTAAAAGTTTTTAATTTTTTACTTTGTGGAGTCTTTGCAATATGCAGTTTGCACATTATTAATTGCCATTTTTCCTAATAGTTTTCTAAACTAAAAGAAACAACTGATGGGGATGTAAGGTAGCATAAATAAAAAAATAACCTTTTTTAAAGTCAGTTAAAAACGACTGAACCGATTTTAAAAAAATCTGTACACGGTTGAACAATGAACCGGTATAGTTAGGGAGCTGACACGCACAAAAAACCTAAAACCACAAAACCTAAAAACGAAGGGGCAGATTTAAAAAAAAATTTAACCATTTTTTTACCATCTTTGACATTTTTTGTCCAATTTTCGACATTTTGACGTCAAATTACGGGAAAATAACCCAAACACAATTTCTACCACTATTTTCCGCCGATGTGCACATCGAAAAAAAAATTTCCATTCTATTAGAGCCGGGTAGAATTCACTTTTTTTTTTACGCACGGAAAAATGGCCCATGAATTTTTTTCGCCACTATTTTTCTGGGAGTGTGGAGCACTGAAAGTAATTATATCGTCAAAAGCAAGCGGTTAGGCCGACATTTTTTTTCGATTTTATGCCTGAATTCGATATTTTCAAACTTTTTAATTCCTTTTTCTGTATAGGTATACAGATTGTATCAAATCAAAACAGTCCATAGAACATTCTGTGTGTAAGACAGAGACGATATTATATGAAGCTCTAAAGCAGTAAGTAAGAATGAGATAAATGATCGCTAATAGTTACTGTGGTTATACAATCTGATAGTATCGTATTTTTTTTTACAGTAAAAATCACAATTTTATCAAATGTCAGTATTCACTAGTGAAATTATTGATAGAATGGCTATTTATACTGTTCGGGAAAAAATCCAAATAATTAAATGGTTTTGTGGGAATTCAATCGCCAACATAATAAATTTATTTGTAGTTGTTTTAATTAATAAATTGGTAAAAAGATTTACAGTGTACGTAATTATTTATTTAGGTACGTAACCACAGTACCTATATTAGCGATCATTTATCTCATTCTTACTTACTGCTTTAGATCTTTATATATCGTCTCTGTCTTACACACAGAATGTCCTATGGACCGTTTTGATTTGATGCAATCTGTATATGTTTAATCAAATTCTCTAACGCTACGTTTAAAATTATGTCAAATTAAAATCACTATAATTTTTTATTTATCGAGTGTATTGATTTGAATTTTTTTTCAGAGCTTCTGAATTTAAAATTTTTTCTGTTTAGACAATTTTCAAAATGCCAGCATGACATTGTCTGTGACTACCCGTTTTTTAGAGTTCCGCTTCACCTCTAATAGATAGTGCCAACTCATGGCTCGCAGCTCTGAACGGCAAGCGTAAATTACTGCAGCATAAAGTCATTTTATTGTACTTACGGCCCCTTGTTCGGAGCCCATTCAAACGGACACAAAACTCTACTACCCCTCTTTCCCCACATGTCTCTCTGTGAATGTTCGTTGTCCCACTATACATTTTTTATCTGATGAAAATTTGTTAAGACAATAGAAATTTATATTACCGCCATTTTATGGACGTGATTAAACACCTTTGCTACGTTGGTATTTCCGAATAATAAAATAATGTTTTATGCAGCCGTTCGAGATTTAATAATAGCCTATAAAAAGTAAGTAGGGTAAGTATGTATATTTCGTTTTGAATTTGGTATGCGGAAATTAAAAATATTTAAATTAATAGTGGAATTAATTTTGTAAGTTTTAGATATTTACTATAAACAGAGAATGATTAAAGATATACATAATTATTTGTGCTGCGGACCAAAATTTTGTAATTTGTTAAAGTATAAATAAAATACATTTTTATGACGGAAAAATAAATTAGTTGATAAAAGGGAAGCATGAATTTTGATTGAAAACAAGTTCATGACTCAAATGAAATACGAGAATTTTAAAAATATTAACGATACTTAATTTTTCTAGATTTTCGAGTATTTTGTATATCTGTCTGTACCGGTATTTCAATGAAAGAACCCCGCACAAACCTTATGGGAATTAGTTCTCGGTTAAATTGATCGAAAATGGTTTTATTTTATTTTATAGTTTAAACGTCACTAAGAAAAGGTGTCCATGGACGCATAAACTAAAAACTATAACGGTTTTTTAGCTACAGATGTGTGTAGCGAGATATTAGATATAGGGATATCCATTGAATTCACAAACATGTTCCATGTTCAACTGTTGTGTTTTTTTTAGAAATAGAAAAATAATCGAAAACTAGGTAATGTTGGAAGGTGTCATCCTGTATAAAATAATAATGTCATATTCGGATTCAGCGCACTCAAAAACATATTTCTAGAGCTTAGGATTTTTGTAAGATTGTGAATTCAGTGGATTTCTCTATATCTAAAATCTCGCTAAACATATCTATAGCTAAAAATCTATTGGCTCTTAGGCTATGCGCCCATGGACACTTTTTCTTAGTGACCTTTGAACTATAAAATAAAACAATTTTCGATCAATTTAACCGAGAACCAAATCCCATAAGGTTTGTGCAGAGTCCTTTCCTATATCTATCGTCAATCGGTATCCAAACTTAATGTTTCGGTAAAAAAGAAACAATTATTTTTGTTTTCAGTTTCGACGAAAGAACGAAAATAGATTGGTACCGAGAATAAATTTCGACAATGCTTCGTGGTAGGGAACCTATTCTTTAAAAATGTATATTTTTTATTTTTCGTTATAAAAAAAAACTGAAGATATCGGTAATAATTCGCATATTTTAATATTTGTTAGAATCGCTTATAAGCAACGTTCACTGCACTATGACGTCATAATACACGAAACTACTCCAGTGAATTTAAGATATCCATTCTCTACACAATTATTCAAATTACATTCGGAACATTATTTTAATGCAACATAAATTGTTATTTGAAATAAACACACGAATGTCCTATCCGACATCCTTTGAATGTAGAATGTATACATTTTTCCGTCTCAACGCGTTTGTGGCATTAACCAGTGATAGCCGGGGCGAGCAGGCGAGCGCAGTCACTATTTGTGTAGTGCCAGTGTCACTAACAGCCCCATTAGAGTGAAAAACCACCATCACCGGCAGCTCTGTCGGTATAATCGCACACACACAAACACAAACAGAGCCGCAAGTCCTGGATTCAAACTCAAGTATCTGTTCTGCTGCTGTCTGTCTGTGTGACTATCAAAGGTATAATATCCAAAACTATATGCTACGAACGAAATCCGTTGAGCTTGTTGAATTCAAGCATCGACTTTCCTTTTATGTCCCATATACGGAGTCTGAAATAGTTTAAAATAAACTGGACTGACTTTATCGTGACTGCTATAAAATGGGGTGGTCAGGCGGATGTAGTCAGGAACTCGGCGCCCGATTGTAAGTTTTTTTAAGAACTATACGTAGGCACTCGACTTTTAATTAATATTAATTTTGCATATTTAAACCTATTTAAACTGATTGCAGAATAATATAAACAATAAGCCTGCGTGTGTGTTTAACCTTCGTAAGTTATCGTTTTATATTCCGTTGTTAACTGCTTTTGATTCCAGTTCTGTACGTCACGATTCTTTCTATTTACGAATAACCAAGAAATGTACCTAGAGGAGTGGAACCAATAAGTTGATATTTACTTCTACAGCCCTGCGGCTGCGCTCTTAAATTTGCAGTATCTATACCACCACTTGACCAGCTTAAGGCCCTGAAGATGAAAATAAATTTTTCGAAACGTTGGCCACTAGCATAACATTGGTAAAGCTTATTTTATGATCCTTAACCAAAACCTTCCTTCATCTTAAGTATCTATACTGAATATTTTCCAATTTAGAGTGCAAATTGTAATTAAGGTCTCCAATATCGGGACATTCTCAATTTCGGAGCTAGTTTCGATGTATTCGTTCTCAGCTTCGGAATTCCGAGACAAGTTTGAATATCGAGTAAGTCTACAAAAATATTACAAGTAGAAGAAAAGTGTCTTTTTAAATCTAATACATCATTAACATAGAAAATTTTGAATGAAATGTCGAGTCAGAAATTTGCAAACATGCGAAAACATGAATATTAATTACTACTAGTAATAATCAGGGAAATGTATGTTTGGTAAAACTCTAGAGAACTCGTCAATCGGTATTAAGCCCAACTTTGGGGTCGGTTAATTTAAAAATTTGAGTTTTCAGTTTCGGAACTTATGTGTTTAATAAATGTTGCCCCAAATACCGGAATCTCAAATTCCGGTATGGAAACCCTAATATAACATTTACAAGGTGAAATAATCATTTTGAAAATATTTTGCTGCTGCGTTGGACAGTGGTGTGTAACCGAGTTCACAGCAGAGACAGTGGCTAGACATAAATCATCGAGTTCGGATATAATTTCATAATTTTTAGAGCACTTAGATAAATATTTCTTGTATATATTTCTGTGTACCTAGTGACTGTATTATTTTCTTTACTTAGAAGTTGTTGTCTTGTTTGTTATGTCGGCACTTCACATGGCTATTTGTATTTGTGTATTTGGCATATTTGGCAAACAATTACCAAGTGTGGAGGGTCTATTTGACAAAGTGTTGGCCTTATTTGCCTATTTGACAAATAAGGCCAATACCAAATACGCGTCACCGTGCGGTTGTCGGTTTTTCGAGGCACATCAAAGGAGTCAAATAGGCAAATACGGCAAATAAACCATCCACACAATGGCCATATTCAGAAGCGCACGCGCCGTGAACCTGTACGGACGTGCAGTATTTTTGTTTCTGTGCTGTGAGCGAGAACTGGAACAATTACTATTGAAAATGAATTGGGACAATGAAACAGTGCTAAAATTCCTGGAATTTTGAGCTTTGCGTTCTGCTGCCAAATGTTTGTGTGTTTGCTATTTGACGGCCATGTGTAGATGGTCGTATTTGCCTCTATTTGCATGTTTGTCTTGAATGTCAAATAGTTTGCCAAATACAACAAACAACCAATAGCGAACACGAATAGCCATGTGAAGTGCCACCTTTACATTATTATTTCTGAGTCATTTCCGTTATATAAGAGAAGTTATAGGTACTATTAGTTTGTGTATTTATTTTTGTCAACACTTCATTACTATAAATAAATATTTTTCACCACAACCAACAGCAGTTTTGTTACAATACAAAAAGGAAGTTTTAAAAGCTATACAAAACGATGTTTCTTATAATTCTTATAGCTCAAATTTTTGTTTAAAATAATTCGCGAATAGCGCGATAATCTAAACTAATTTACCAATAAATAATCTACATTTGAAATGGACATTTACTCGTTACGTGGTAAGTCCCCATGTTATTTGTAAAATTAATTTGTATTTCAAATGTATGATTCGAAAAAAAAACGAACGTAATACTTCACTTGACATTTACTTCATAAATATTGATATTAATAATATTAACTACTACGAGTACATTTGTTAAAAACTTTTAATATTATTCTGGAATTTATATTATCAAAGAATGAGTCAGTCATTTAGATAGTTTTGTATGAGTAGATGCAAGTATATTTGAAATATTCATAAATTCTGTGCACTTTTCATTATTTTTCTTTTGCCTTTGAATTATGCAAACGAAAATGATATCTGATCTTTTAAATTCTGCCGTTTTTACACTGTCATTTTATTGTGGTATCACTGTTCATTAAAAGTACAAAGCATATTTTATGCAGATTGTACTGCAGTTAACAGAAAATGATATTTCAAAACGATTTTTATTTTTCAGGATTACAATGCTCTAAAGATTAATTTTAATTATTATTAAGGTTGTTTTGTTATAGTATGCATCTAAAGTGGAATGAATTACATTACACAAGTATGTAACATGTTAAAAACGAGTCCTAGCGAGTTTTACAGTCACACCAGTGATATCAGCCTGAGATTATACCTACTATATTTTTTGCACTTATTTCCTAAAAAAAATGCTGGTTACTTACTTTTGACAGTTCATTTATGTAACAAAGGTCACTTCTAATTATACCAAATGGAAATAATATCCCGGTAAGTTCGGTGATTAGTGATATAATTATTATTATTTAAAAAGGTTTTTATTAATTGTTTGTATAATATATACATATACATATATAATCAATAATTTTAATAGATATTTTGTGTAAAATTTAACCATATTAACTTAGTTTATAGGATGCAAAATGATATATTACAGAGATTTTTAATTGGTGAAAAAGAGACAGTTTTGTAGTTTTAATGCTTAACTGTGAATTCTTCACCGCTGTTGATATTTCTGCAACTGCCGTTTTCAGTCCAATAGCTATTAATCGTTTCTCATATACCATCATAACAATTTCTTCCACAGTTGGTGACATTTGTTCTTCGCCGTCCTAGTTTCAAAGTTGGATACATTTTATTGTTTTCGCTGCTGTGACCTTTTAACTGCTGTCCGTTGTGATAAATACACACATTACTTTCTGCTCTACTCACCTGCGCTTGTGAAGATTTTATGCTTGCAACAAACATTTTGCCGGTGCAGTTATTTTGGTCCTGAATAGCCTTACCTAACATAATTTTGCGAAATGACGAGTTATTTCCAAGAAGACCGAATTTACAAAAAGTGACACATTTAAAGACCGGACACATCTATTAATAGTAACCAGCATAACACGGACCAAAAAAGCCACTTCGTGATGGTATCCATGTTATTTAATGGAGTAGCACCAATTAGATCAGCACCGACTGTCAGTCGATCGCCTGCAATTTATGCCTAGCCGTGCTGAACCGCTCTAGTGTGCTAGTGATGTGTCGTTTTCAACGCACTGATAAAATTTGTATTGGCAAACTCAATTTATGACTGGTTTAAAATTTCAATAAGGTTTGACACTTCGACAAGAGTTTAAAAAAAATTTTCACCTCAATCCATTAAAATTTTGTTGCGTCAGTGATTGAGCACAAACTGGTTATACATGGGTTTTTAAACGACGATTCATCGAGTAGTTTATAGAGGCAGAGCTACAGCACAAGTTGAAACAACAACAACTACTACCACCTACTAGAGTTTCTCGTTCGTTGTCGGCGTAACGCGCGACACGCTAACTGAAGGTAGTAATTAACTGTGAGTTATTACAAGCCGCCGCTATCTGCACAGGTTATGTAGGTGAAACTGTGGAAGCGCGATCAAAATATCCGTCATACTTGCACAGGTACGACTTCCTGACTCACTGACAACGAATCGTAACTCATACGTATTTATTTAAAGCCTGACAGAGCAAAGAGAGAGAAAAGAGAGACTAAAGTCATTAGCTAATATGGAACAGTTTACTTGACTACTGTTTCTGTAAAATTGTTACTAAATTATGATTAAATTAAAGATTAAAAATATTTTTAACAAAAAAATTAAACCGACTTCAAAATATGCACTAAAAAGTAAAAAAATGATAATTATTGTTATTTTTGGAGTCGGTGTCAGCCAAAATGAAATCTATTCCGAGAACTAGACACATGTAAGATTTAAATTGCTACTTTCAAATTCCGATGTGACACCGACTCCAAATATAACAATAATTATTATTTTTTACTTTTTAGTTCATATTTTGAAGTCGGTTCAATTTTTTTGTTAAAAATATTTTATTTTTCTCTTTTTAGTGTTAGATAAAGTATTGCAATGGGTAGGCCAAGTATGCGTGCCTTTGAAATTTGAGAGTTTCCCTTGATTTCTCCGGATTCCACCATCAGATCCTGACTTGGTTCCGATGGGACCACCTCGGAAGTACACTCTTTCGAATAAAAAAAGAATTTTGAAAATCGGTCCATAATCGACGGAGAAATCGGTGAACATACATAAAAAAAATATACAGTCGAACATAGAACCTCCTCCTTTTTTGAAGTCGGTTAAAAAGTAGAGGTTCGCGAACTGCTCGGGAGCTCTTCGTGAACATAACATTCTAATGTTCTCGTTCGTAATTGGAAAAGTTTCTCGAGAGTTCGTGTGAGAATTTTTCAAGGGTTCGCGTTTTATTCAAAACATATTACCAAGCGATGGAGATATTTTGACAACTTGTTTTGACTTCTTTTTTTTGTCTTATTTAGGGAGATGGGGGCTTCGGCAGCAAGACCATTAGCTCCACGTATGGCCACCATATATAACGTAGACTGTTTAATCACTGATTAGAGTTTGTTAAAAAGTTCAGTGTTTTCCAGGATTTGAAATTTTTTCTTATTTTTGAATGTAATCTTAGTGTTTTATAAATTTGAATGGATCCTATAAATTCTTCAATTAAATTGATTATGTATCTTCTGACCCCTCGGTATTTCAGAAAAATGTAAATATATCTGAATAATAGAAAATAGATAGCATTATAATTGTTCATGAACATCGTACAACCTCAAAAAGATATTTAGATCGGTTTGCGAGCTGCTCGGTTTGTGTTCAGAACGTGCCGTCTCTACAACGAACCCGGGCGAACAAAAAGACGCCTATTCCCGAACTTGGTCTAAACGCGGATTTAGATTCTACCTTTAACGTTACGTAACATTAATTAGAATTGTCTGCAATTATTAAATCTTCAATGATATTAAACAGAATTGAACTTGCGTAATGTTGACCAATGTCATTAGAAATATCACGCCACTACGACATTTATTCGTCAATCTTTCTGACTGATAAGTTGCGATCGAATGTTTTAAATCATTTCTAATGTGAAATTGTATGTTAATTATAGCCACGTGGCCCTCAGTTATTGATCCAGTGTAGTGTACAGTTCTGACAGTGGACTTTATTTAACTGTTTAGTGTGTGTACGGTTGAAGTGAAACTTCTTTTGTCTTCGTCAACCATGCAAATTTAAATATATAAATTAATAATTAGGTGTAGGTTATACATTATACAATACATGTTTCTAGTTGTATTTGATTTTTATTGTGCCTACTAGCTATTCCTGCGGCTCATTCACGTGCTACTGAGTTATTATTTCCGGTGAATGGAAACGTCAAATAAAATTATAAACAACGGCATAACTATAGCTACCACAGAACAATCTGTGTATAGCTACGCTCGCGTTTGAATTGCATGTCGTTTTACGTTTTAATAAATTTTATTCAAGGTCATTTAAATTCTCTATTCTTGCTAAAGAAGTTTCACTCCAAAAATTGGAAGACACAATACACAACATTTATAGTGTTATACAATACAAAGAATGTGCGTTCTTCAATACAAAATTTCAGTGTGAAGTAATTTTTTCGATTGTACTAAAGACTGCCTTGTAATGCTAAGACGCTGAGTTTTATTTTCTGGTAAGATATTTTTGGAGAAGTAAATATTTGGTTAGCAGTTATTAAATTTGACTAGCAACAAAAATCAGCCGTAAAATCATTTGGTCAGCATACAAAGATTTTGTTTGCAATAAATAAAAATCGGGTGGCAATCCATGTTCTGCAAAGAATATTAATAAGGGTCAGTACTTTAATCATAAACGGGCAGTTAGCAATATTATGTATCTGCTTAATAAACAGTTGCGCAGCAAAATGGTTACTTGGTCAGCAAGATTTCAAAATTGATCAGCAGAGAAACATGTTTATCTCATTGGTATGCATATTTAAAATATGGTTAACAATATAAACAATTACGCGGTCGTGTCGATGTGATGGCGTTTTCTTTGCGCAGTAAAAAGGGGAAGGCGATTGGATGGCGTTCTTTAAAAAACAATTATGAGGTCGTGTCGAAGCGATGGCGTTTTTTCTGCACAGTGAAAAGAAGAAGACGTTTCGGGGGAGTTCTTTAAAAAACAATTACGGGGTCGTGCATATAAAGTGAAATAGTAATACAGTAATTCTACACTAGTTTCTATGACGTGTATATTTGATTTCAGATTGGTTAGACAGTGAAAGACGAAAAGTAGTTCCATTTTTTTACGTTTTTTTTTTTTTTTGGAACGTCAAAATTTAGCGTTTTCTATGACTTAAAAAAAAGTTAAAATTTGGACACTTCTAGTTATCGTACTGGACCCTGCGCATGACAAGTAAAGTACATAGATATTTTTGCTGGACTTTTATTTGCTGTACAAAATTGAATATTTTGCTTACCCTCTGAGTGTTTACCAAAATTTTATTTAACATGGGTCACTCATTGCAGCTTATATATTTAATCAGCTGTACATATATTTTTACAGCTGTCCAGAATGGCATAAATTGCTGATTAGTTTAGAAGTGTTTGCTAACCATGAGTTGCTGACCAATTAGCTATTATGGCTGACCGATTACATTTTCCTGCTCACAAAAACATAAATACTTGGCTAACCCATTAAATAACACCCATATTTTTGTAATTAGTTTTATTAATCATGAACTTATTTATCATGTTTCGTTGAACTTGACTGGATTTTTCTTGACGCTTGTACAGTGCAAGCCCAATAAACATAACCAAGTGATATTACATAATATCAGTGCACAGGACGGTAGCACCTATATAGGTGTCTCTCTTGTACCGTGGATGGTTTATGAACGATCTTTCTGTTGCAGATAACCTTTATATTATAACCTTTAAGGTATAACTAGGTTTCCAGATATATTTCTTCGATTATATTAAAGCCTTTAAGATAATATATAGCAGATTGACGTAAAGTATAAATAGATTGAACTAGTTTATCGATTGGGAAAATTAAATAAATTTAAAGTGCCTAACCTAAGCCGTGGATTTTATAATTTGATGCAAATATAGATAAATATACTAATACAATTTCAAAATGAAAAAATCACCAATATAAGTCCGCTAGACACTTAAAAACAGATGAACATTAATAGCAATTATTTCAATATAATTGTGACGTATTTTGTATTTCTTACAAGCTCGGAGAATGTGAAAAAAATGGTGTGTGCAAATTGTACCATCATGGTTCTATTGGTTGGATCGGTGTTTTATACGAAAAACCAAAAAAATTGCAAGTAAAAGCATATTTAAAAAATAATGATAATAAGTCTGCATAGATCCCAGATAAGGTTAGATTTCGAGAATTTAAAGAAAAGTCAATCTACCTATAGAATTTCTTTTGTTCTCAGACTGTGATAATCGTTATTTCATCGGATTTCACCACTAATTTTAACACTTTTGTAGCATACTGCGGGAAATCCACCTATTTCGTACCGCTGTATCTATCTACATTTTCAAACTAATAGTGCTAACACACGGTCGAACTTGGTCCGGTCCGACAACGGACATGGTACGGCGGATCTTGCAACAGACGACCGAATCTGTTCCCATCGAACCGGGCGGACACGCAGACTACTGTACAGACGAACAGATTTGGTACGGAGCGGACCAGATCCGCTGTCCGCTTCGAACCAAGTTCGACCGTCGGTTAGTACTATAACCTGTTTATAACGCCAAATCTAAAATGATATTACGCAACACGTTATAAATTCATTGATATTTTTGAAAAACTGAATTTATTAAAATGTGTACGCTATCGATTAAGTATTGTAATAAATAATTTTGTTAATCATTTTATCTGCAGATTTAGAAATTTCCTACGATACCCACATATAAAATATTTTATTAATACAAATAATTTTAACGCCTCCCAAATATCAAGGGTGTAGATATTTTTGTTTCTGGGGAGGGTAAAACAAAAAAAAGAACAAATTATTTTAAAGTTTTATTAATATCACACAATAAGAACACTCACGAAGGAAGGTGTCAAGTAAAGTATTAATTCCCAAAGTAATTTTACATTTTTTTACAAGAAGTTTTTCTAAGTTTAATTTTTTAGTTGTAGGTATTCGTAATATTTTCAGTTTTATTTTTGATTATTATGGTCCTGGGGGGAAACTTTGAACTTGGGGTTTACGAGTTTTAGCATTCCAACCCACAAGTGGGGAGTGGTAGGTACCTACTAGTTTAGGTCAAAAATCACTTTTCAAAAGTTTTACAATATCTTTCCGTTTTGAGGTCCCTCGAATCCAAATAACATATTTTTGAAAAATCTCTGTGCGTCTGTTAGTCTGTTTGTCTGTGAACACGATACAGGTCAAACGGATGAACGGATTAAAACCAAATTTTAGGAGGATGATTGTTTTTGGGGAAAATCGGCAGAAGAGATATATGCTAAAAAGGTGTTTTTTATATAATAATGGTATACTTTTATAACAGATTATTATTCTATTTATTTTTTCAAGAAAGTTTCGTTAAATTTTTTTTTATTCTAAACCTTATAGTTTCAGAAATATTTTAGAAAATAAATAAAAATTAATCGCTCTTTTGTTTTATGGATCTGTCAGAAATAAACAGTTCGGCATGCTCTGATTAATGTTTACATGACGTGGAACATATTATGTAGGTAACTATGGCAACGAATAGCAAATATATTGAATACTAGAAACTACCCGCGTCACCTCACACGATATCAAAAATTTTATTTTCTTTATTATAATCAAATGTCAACATTTTTGAAGTTAGAATGGTCCTGTCGCCCAATTGGCTGGAATTTTTTATAGCAGAGTTGATAACAGTTTTCAATATTATAATAATAGTTTGAAAGGTTATCAGTACATTCGTGAGAAGGTTGCACCCTTACATTTCATTTGCCTGCACTTGTATAAGCTAATCGTGCTAAATATATTTTAATGCTACATAAATATTTAATAAATGTGGGTAGAATAAGCCTTCCTTGGTTATACATCGAGTTTGTGAGAATAGCATTAAGCAAAAAGGAGGATAGATAGAGTTAATTTACGATCAGATCCGTGAACTTTTTTGTCGCCTATATTCGCCTTATCCGCAACGTACTGTGATTTTTTCTTTCCACTTTGTTCTATTGACCGCCAGCGATATCTATGATCAACATAGAGTATCTACTAAAAATCATTTTCTACAAGGTGGAATAATGTAATTAAAAAAAATTACAGATAATTGGGCGACGGGACCATTCCAACTTCAAAATGTTGACATTTGATATAGTACCATAAAGAAAATAAAATTTCTAATATCGCGTGAGGTGACGCGAGTAATGGCTAGTAATCAATATTATATTTGCTATTCGCTGCCATGGTTACCTACATAATATGTTCCACGTCATGTAAAAATTAATCAAAGCATGCTTAATTAGTTTATTTCTGACAGATCTACTAAACAAAAGAACAGCTGATGTTTTTTTTTATTTTCAAAATATTTCCAAAACTATAGTTTAGAAAACAAAATTTTTAACGAAACTTTCTTGAAAAAATAAACGGAATAATAAGCTGTTATGAAAAGTATACCATTATTATATAATTGACCCCAAATACAATAGTGCCAAACATCCTCCCAAAATTTGGCTTCAATTCGCCCATCCGTTTGACCTGTATTGTTCTCACAGACAAGCAAACGCACAGAGTTTTTCCAAAAACACGTTTTTTGGATTCAGGGCATGCCAAAACGAAAAGTGATTTTTGACCTAAACTAGTACCATTCCCCATTTGTGGGCTGGAATGATAATATTTTTGTAAACGTTTTTATTTACATATACCTAAAGCCATTCTAACGTAAGTAAAATATTTCCAAAAGGTACAAATAAAAGCTAAAAAGAATTAATAATATTTAATTGTATGTGAGAAATTATTATTAGTGATTAAAATAATTTTTGAATGATTCAATGCATGAAATTAAGGAACCGACATAAGCGGGAATACGCAGGGGCGGCAGTTGCCTCCTCATCTAGAATAATGGAATAAAGTGTGAAAATTCATTAAACTTACTTTATTATGCTAATCCTTTTATTTTCCCGTTAATGAATTTTTACGTCTGAAAATTCCCCTAATAACACTTAGAAAGTCCTCTGAATAAAATTTTGCGTACGCCTTTAGTCATCAATATATATTTTTAAACCTAATAAACCAGACATTGAAGTTGTTCTTTTTAAAATGTTATTTAGAGACGATAAAAATAATAGTTACATCATATTTTATCAATATCGCATTTTTTCTTCGAAGTGACGTCTGAGATTTGCACAAATATAGATGAAAGCTTTATTAAAAATAGCTATTGAGAAAAAATTGCGACGGATTTCGTGATGTACAGGAATGGTCGTAAAACAGTTAGATAAGCATAAAATAATTTATTGAACATAAAATAACAGTAAAATAGTCAGTAAACATACTAAATACAATGTACATAAATTGTTACAAATGTCGCAAAAGGATTTTATACTCTTAAAGTAATTGCGGAAAAACAAACATGGAATGTAGTTCGACCCTTAATTTAGCTATGACCTGCAGTGCATCGAATAAAAGGTCAAAATCCAAAATTTTAAAGCTAATAATTACTTAATTTATTTTTTTGTAATAATAGAAGTTTGTTATGTTAATTTTTACAATAATGTATACGGTGCCGGGTTGCGCAAAGGATTGTCAAAAAATTTGTTTTGAGTGACCTTAGATTGTGAACGTACATATTTCTCCATATCAAAAGCATAGTAAAGTTTCAAATCAAATATTTGATCGATTGAAATTACTGTATACATGTATAGCATCGTTTATTGCACAAATTCTACTTTCAAACGACGTTTTTCTACGCATTTTGATCAAAATTTAGCTTAAAAGCGGTGTTTTCCTGTGTAGAACAATAATTTGTTTTTGTGTGAGCCAGAAAAATCACAAATCCATTCAACTTAGGTATCCCGTTGGAGTTTTTGGAAAAAATTCATTCTAACCGATTTTATAATGATTTCTTTAGCGATACCAATTTTAGACAAACGTACGAGTATAAAACCATCTTTTCCAATATTCAGTCGTTATAAAATCGGTTAGAATAAATTGTGTCCAAAAATTCCAACGGGATACTAAAGTTGAATGGATTTGTGATTTTTTTGGCTTGGTCCGACTAGTGAAACCCGTTTGTGAAAAAATGGCGCAATTTGCAATTAAGGAAACAAAAAAAAGTGATCGTTAATTACTCGAGAAGTAATTGACTGATGACGCTAAAAATTATTCATGCATGTTTGGGTCAACATAGACATCATTTTTGAGAATTTTCAGCCATCTATGTGCGGTCAATTTTTAAGTAAAAAAATAGTGAAAAAAACATGTTTTTTAACTTTCGGGGCTATTTGCAAGTTAACAGTTGCACTTAGCGACCTCTGTCAGTGCTCATTTTTTAGGAAATTTCATAAGGAACAACTTTCTCAATGTATATGCTATACTAAAAGTCAAGAGGAACGGAGATATTGAAGGAAATAGAGAAGAAAGCACTGTTTTTGTCAGTAATTGTTAAATTATTATAAAATCAAGCACACCAACAATTTGTAAGAAAACTTAGGGGGTTGAACTACACACTAAAATGAAGCGATTCCAACAATAATCTCGCCTGTGCCCGAATAATACACTTTTTAATGTTTTTACCTCCTCGCCGTCTAGTCTATATAGTAATATTGAAAATTGACTGTTTTATATAGGCGTTAAAAAATTAACAATAATTAATTAATTATTTAATATTTTATTAAAAATACCTAAGATCACTCAACCCTATTTTTGTGCGATTTTTTTATATGGTGTAAGAAAATTTCAAACAAATTAGAAAATAATTCACTTAGACATATACACGCGGCTAGCGAAACAACAGTCATCGAAATAACTGATCACCGACTACATGGTAACTGAAAAACAGTCAACTCTCAAGGAGTGCGAGGTAGTATCTTCAAGTGACGAAAGTGATTTTGAACCAGTTCACCATCAGAAAATTTGCGTATTGTCAGACTAATAGTTATACTTTTTGAAGGTGTAAAATAAATACTAGTTCATATGTAAATACAATTTTTAACAATTTCTAAATAAAATTTCAAAAGGTGTGGCGAGATTTCAAGTAGCTGCCAAGTCTCGTGTCTTGATTTCGTTTTAAAAATCAATTCCTAGTTACAGATTTCGTAAGGTTTTGAGTAATTCTCTATGATGAAACTTTTTTTGTGTGGTCCCTATTCACCCGCATAAAAAAAAACTTTCTAGTAAATGTGTTGCGAAAAATATTTTTTGTAGCTACCTGTGAAGTTTTGTGCGATTTTTTTATACGTTTGTTTGTGCGGTCCCTACCCACCGCACAAAAACAGGTTTGAGTGTAATAAATATCTTCGGATACAAAAATATTTTTTTTTATTTTGACTTTCGTAATTTCCCCAAAAAACGGAAATAATAATATTTCACCGTGTATTACTCGAATGGAAAAAAATCAAAAATTGTGAATTACATTTTTTTGGGATGTAATTTTCGTGTAATACTCGTTTCCATTCGGAACAATTCCAGTA
Organism: Xanthostigma xanthostigma; assembly: GCA_963575645.1. NCBI lineage: Eukaryota > Metazoa > Arthropoda > Insecta > Raphidioptera > Raphidiidae > Xanthostigma > Xanthostigma xanthostigma. The sequence continues at coordinate 25,951,223 of OY754468.1, forward strand.
ATTTCAATTTATGTACCGGTTTTATTTTAACAACCCGAGCAACCGATGAATACGTTTTTCGATTGTTTCATAATGACCGGAATATTTTATTTCATTGGAATATTTTTGCTCGACTAGAATTGTTTTAAGTATTTTTGTCTAGTCAGGTCGTTGAATATAAAATCCGATCGGTAATTAACTTGTTAAATACCCACACATCCCTATTTTTCGGTATAGAGGTCATTACGTTTGTTTGTTTGTTTGCGGTTAATTGCAATTCTCTGTACGACAGTATAAGTGATGGAGTCAGCCCCTGTCACAAGGTGGTGGACGCGAAGGAATCCCGAATCAGACCAGCCGGTGGAGAGCTGTTATTGCTTTGATTTGTGTGATCTGATCGTGCAGCATTGGCTGCCGACTAATGGATTTCGCGTGTCCGCAAGGGCGCAAACATATTATCTCTGTTTGCGTGTAGTGGTTGTTGTATCGACTGATCAAAAAAAAAAATTATATTAATTGTTATAAAATAGCTAGAGTAGCGTACAAAAATACGCTATTCAATAGTAATTTTCATAAACTACCTATAAGCGCTATCATTATGAGTATATGTGCTAATAGCAATTTTTATAAACAACCTAAAAAGAATTGAAGTTCGTTTCACAATTGAACTGTCAAAAAAGTTGAATGTGAAAATCAGCTATTTTATTGAAGGAATATGCAAAAATTACGATATATAAATCGTGTATAATGATATTACGTTTCGTGTGACTGAAGGGAGTTCCCTTCATATATCAAAATGATCAGAAGACAGTGAAATTTTCTTTTGAAAACTGTATACAGAATTCAAAGAAAATATAAAGTACTTACACATGATTAAAATTTTTATACAGAATTAATTAAAATATGCCCCTGTACAAATCCATAAAACTGTACTCCAGGAGTATAGAGATAATGAGAACCATATCAATATTAGAAAAATGTCCCTCAAATAGCATTATGAAGATTGCACTGCTACTCTAAAAGGACTTGTATGGAGAAAGCGCCAAAAGTTGTGAGAAAAATATTAAACAAAATTAAAATATTTACCTAATACATATTGTAGTGACCAAGTATGTAACAGACGTAAAACAATTTTAAAAATTAAAAAAAAGAATGAAGTGATAAATGATCAAAATTATATGATTTCTGTTAATAATTCAATCATTTTCTTTTCCTTTTAACGAACTCTAAAAATAATATTTATATTACATCACACATGGTTTCTCAATTATGACCGTTTTTTTAGTAAAACACCAGGAGATTGTTCTCATTCCCACCCTTTCATACTCTATTCGTAATATAGATACTTTACATTTTAGCTTTAGTGATAGTGTTGACACGTTTCAAAAATAAATTAGGATTTAATGGGAAGATAACGCCTGAACAGTGAATATAATTATTTTTCCGAACGTAAATCTTTTTGCAATTAATTTGTCATACACTAACACATAGCGAAAGTACAACGTGTGATTTATTTTTCCAGCAAATACCTTCATACTACATGTATAACGTAAATGTGTATACGGCAACGAGCAAGCCCAAAGGACGTATGAAATCTTTGCTATTTAATTGTACTTAGTGTAACAATCATAGCTGTCACGGTATACGTATGCGGTGCGGCAATATACAGGATGTTTTAGCATCCTGAAAATCATTAAGTTAGTCACGTGTAACCATAGAGCAGTGATGTCAAACCTGCGGGCCGCATGCAGCTCGCCGAGACGTTACAAAAACATTGAGTCTAATAATAATATAATCATTCTAACAATCGTATTTTATTAATATTTTTTAAAACATGCGGCTCCCAACTCAGTACAAAATAGATAATGTGGCCCGCAATATCATATGAGTTTGACATGCCTACTATAGAGATATTACAATAGAGTACGCGAGAGAAATTGTCTGCAAATAAGAGAGAAGTTCCTTATCTTTATGGTAAGTAATGATGCAAAACAATGCTGATTTGAGTAAACAAATTTCTGGTTTTCTGCAGCGTTCTCTCTCTCTCTCTCTTAACTGAGGACACTTTCACTTATGGCAAGCATACGCACTAGCGTACTCTAGTTACTTATATTTCTATGTGTGTACTTATTCTTCAAAAAAAAAAAAACTCGGCTAGGCGCATGTTGGGCACACAATATATAATAGGATTCCGTAGTGTTGATATGACGTGTTTATTAGCTGATTAATTGGTCGCAATCGTTGCTTGAAAAACATCATACCCTAATCTAGAAATGCGTCCTTGCAATATGTTGGTACTGTTTTGTAGATTATTAATTAAAAAGAAGTCGAGTACCCATGAGTTATTAGTTGCACTATTAAAATAATTTTAGGGCCTTCCATAAACCAAATATGTAGTTGTAAGAAATTTTGACATGTAGGTACACTTGTGACGTCGGACGGTTTTTTTGAAATTGATATAGCCACCGCTATCGAGAAAACCAAATTCATTTATTTCTGTGCACACGTTTTTTGTGACATTGTTTATTTCATATTACCGCCACTGTGTTATGGTACCGCCATCGTAGGAAACCTGGGCTTGATTGAGTGATTTGAAATTTTGTACACATATGTATTCCTGATGGCAATGCATAAATCAATCGGTTTTAGAATTAATTATTAACAATTACTTAATTAATATTTCTTTTCAAATTAATGAATGAAAACTGGTATAGGTATATAGGACAAGGATTGACTTGGCGAAATCTTGCTGAAACGGTTTTGACATTTTTAATCCTATAGTGATCATGAATTCGATTCCGGTTAAAATGGATATGCCTGTATATATAGGTGCTTTTTTTTAAAACTACATTCAATTTAAAATTTGGATCTTTGAAACAGAAAATATTTCTGAACTATAAACAAAAGTTAACATTTTATATAGGTAGGTATATATGATAAAGACAAATTATATATTAATCTGATCGCAATTTTATCTCCATATAATTACAATGAGGCCTTAATCTTACTTACGCCCATCTCTTCAATTATCGTACAGCTGGTAATACTGAATTAGTACATAATGTATGTAGGCTAGAGGTAATGTATGTGTGCATGTATGTTTTGTGGCGAGGGCATTTATCATGCGTTATCTGTACTTCCCCGCACTGTCTAACTGGAACGTAACGAGGGACGTTCTAGGGCCTCCAATATCGGATGATTCTCAATTCCGAAATTGATTTCGATATTTGGTTCTCGGTTTCGAAGGATATCCAGAACTACTTCAGATGTCTTCTTTTTGAAACGAAATGTGTTTATTTTGACAATGAAAACACCGAAAGAAGTTTTGAGTCAAATAAACATAAGAAAAAATCAACACTACATAACTCAATAGTCTAGACTATAGAAATTACCAATCAGTAGTAAAAAGCTAAATCGAGGCTAACTTTCTGGTCGACGCAATAATTAATTTTTAATCTTTTCGTTAATTCCAGAATTCGAATATTAATTTGTTCAATTCCAAAATTGATACGTTTAAAGCAGAGGTTCCCAAACTTTTCTGTCTCGTAGACCACTTGCCATGTTTTTCGGTTTTGGGTAGACCCCCTGCTTATCTGATATTGATTTTTTGCAAATTCGTTAATTTCAAATGTATTTTTGACAACCGGTATAGTGTTACTCACTTTGAACGATTTAAATTTATAACTGTAGTGAAATGTTTAGTTTTATACATTTATTAATTAGATTCAAATTAAACGAATCAAATTAAAATTTACTTTCTGTTACATAAAATAACTAAGCAAAAAATAAATGCTTTTAGTGTGAGGGATGAACCTGATGCTTTAATAATAAATTTTCAACATTTGGCATCAATTTAGTTAGATTTAATTTTAAACCTCTTCGGTTAACGATGTCCAGTTTGTTTCTTTTTTTGTTAGGAGATTCACTATCGTTGACCCCCATTTTCAGTTCATGAACCCCCAATTTTTTTTCCCGCTGACATGGACCCCTTGCAAGTTGTCGTCGACCCCTGGGGGTCGATATAGACCACTTTGGGAATCACCGGTTTAAAGAAATTGCTATCTTTAAAATTGTTCTCCAAAATTCCGGAATTCTGATTCGGATTTTCGATATGGAAACCCTGGACGTTATCTACTAGCCTGGCGATAGCCAAGCCTGTCTGGTGGCTGAGCTTCTCCAGCTAATGCCGCCGACTCGGACGACCATTATTATCCGAACGCCCGAGCCGTCGCTTAGTACCCGCCCCTGCACAACAAATAAATTACTTCTCTATTACTTCATCGTCGGATGCGTGATTATGTTTTAATAATGATCATTTTTAACTCATTATGGTCTGTTTACACGTTCGCGATTTTACTCCTGACCCGCTGTGGAACATATTTATATATTACAGACGCGTTAGCTGTTTCGAAACTCCTGACTTTCTGCAGATAATAAGTATAATGTTACATAATATGTGTGACTGTAAGTCAAGTGTTTTGAACATTTTTGGAACTATGAACCCTATGAGCAAACAGAAATAAGTAAAAAAATTTACCACGACGTCTTTAATAATTCCAATGATTTTGTACAGGCTCATTCTCGAGATTGCGCTTGCCGTAAGGTCTGAAAAATTCCGAAGGGGCGTAAAAAATACATTGTCTGATCCCGACGTCTTTCTATTCTGGGATCGGTTTTTAGTTACCTATTAAAATTTTATAAAAAATCCTTAGCGGCTTATAGTTTCTAAACCGGAATAGATTATAGACGCTCAACTGAGTTCATTAACGTCTGCCTAAGTTGAAATGGAAATGGATTACAGAGGTTGCCTCGTTTCGTTGGATAGTAGTGGGGAATGACGTCATCCGGCGGAACTGTCAACTGATTGCGTGGCAAAGAAGGCTTTTTATAAACTTTAATGTGGCAGTATTTAAACAAATGTCAAAGACGTCAAAACAGAATATTGATATTATTTGCAATAAATTGAATTTTTAAGGTAAGAGATTTACCTAGTCCTAGTTAGACATTTTTGATAAGGTTATTATAGCTTGATAAAAATATGAACAGTCCGCCAGCTGACGTCATTCCCGCGCTTACGCGTAGTCTGATGGAACGAGGCAACCTCTGTAATCTCTTAACATTGATAATGGGTAGCTACGTTTAAATTATCGCGTCTTTTTCAATAAACCTGCACAGCTTAAAAATTATTTTTTATTATTTTTTTTTTAATTTTTGTAAATCTTCAGTTTCAGACTAAATCTTCTAGAAAAGGTTTTGTTTATTTGAGTATGCACAAGCGCTCTTCTGTAACTTTTTTGAATTTATACTATTGTGCTTAGAGACTTAGATCGGACCAAACTTCTGAAATTCGTTCTGCTCGGAAATTACGAATAAACATTGTTAGGGTTAAAAAGAATCGGTTTTTTATAGATAAATATCTTTATTTCATTGGTACAAATGTACATAAATAACGTCAACAAAAAAGAATTATAAAAATTCGTCCAACCTGTAGTGGGCTTTTTTTTAATTCTTCCTAAACTTTTGTTTGTTTGCAACTGTAACTTCGGCAGGTATATTACTGTCTATTCTTATCATAGCGTTGCAGAAACCTTTATGAGTCACTGCTAATGTACAATTAGTAGTTTTTAAATTATTTTAATATTTTGTTGTATATTCGTGTTTATTATGATTTTCATTAAACAAAGATGGATAGTTTTGTACAAAATTTGCACCATTTAGAATATAGAGATCTATGTTATATCTACTGAATAAATAAATTTTACAATGTTCTCTAGGTGTCACACTCGCTATGATACAAATACTTACACTTTTTTTAATTAGAAAAATTTTTAATATAGGGTTTGGTGGCCGAAGGAGGAGTGTTGGGGAACTAATCCCCTCACCAAACTGGCGTCAAGCATTCCCCCCTCCCCAATTGTAATCCACCATGTTTAATACCCTTTATGCAATGCAAGCTTTCATAACTGATCATGGGTTTATAGACATCTCTCCAAAAAAATGTTGTTCCAACGGTGACAAACCAACAGAGATACAGAAAGTCGTGTATTATCATTAGGAAGAATTAGAAAAAATAAATTTTAAAAATTGCAATCTTACAGAATTTTTTAGACTTGTACTTAATTTGATAAAAAAAAAGAATTTTTAGCACCATTTAAGCACTTCGGAGAACAAAGTGTTTAATGAAAACGATTATTCATTCAGCTATAAAATTAAAAAAAAGAGTAAAAATTAAAACAAAAATACATGAGAGTAACGAAATTCCAGTTTTTTAATCTTTTCATTTTTGCCAGATGAGTTTATTGATAGTACACAAATGGGTGCATTCTATTGTACTATTTGTTTAATGGCGCGTAAATTATTTTATAGCGCTAGCTGTGTTGCATTCTCTGTACAATACGATAATTGTTTACTGCATTGGAATTACTGTAAAGCTTGCCACCCACCTCAACCAAAACTGAACTGTGTAAACTTAAATAGATTGAAAAAACGTCATTTTTCTTTGTTGTGTTTCGCGATGCTTTTCCATAAGTTCTTCAGTCCGTAATTTGAAAACAAAACCCATCAGAAGCATAATTGAGAGAAAATTAAATACAAAGAACAAGTGGGTTTGCCGACTTTGTCGAAAAAAAAACTGAGATCTAAGACGATAGCAATAAGAATACATCAAAGGATAAAATATAACTTTGTCCTTAGTTTTACAATCACGTGGAATTGAATTCGGCGTTGCGCCCATTTCTAATTAAATATAAGGGGACGTTCATTGAAATGACCGCTAGGATCGAAGGGGTTAAGGAATGTATTATTAAGGGTTTCAAGTTTTTTTATTTTGTCCAAAAAGAAAGTTTAAGTTCGCATAAAGCCACACCACCTATATTAGCAAATACACTGTATTGTCTACAAAGTTTGGCACAGCGACCCGGTTTTTTCTTAGTTTCATAAGAAACGTAACTATTCTAACGCGTGTGATTTAAGTCAGTGTATTAAATATCAAATATAAACATTTTATTGCGCTTTGGGCTTATTTGAGATGTAGGCATTTCAAATAAAACAAAGACATACTATGTGGGGTGGTCGAAATATCGAGTCAAATGTAGACCGCAGTCATGGATTTACGCAAAGCTGGTAAAAGTTTACATTCTGATTATGTATTAGTATAACTTGTTTTTTCATGATGTAATTTATTTTTCTTGTGCGGATATTTATTTTAATTTTACAATGTTAACTTTACTAATTATGCCTATTTAAAAAGTAGGTAATTAAACATCCTATGCTAGTGATTATCGTAAAAAATTTTTTTTTTTGACCCGTTATCCATTTGAATTGACATAAGATTTTCCAAAATTCTGTAAATATTTAAACTACACCAGGACATCTTATCTTTTCTAACGAGAAATTTCAAATTTGAAACGATTCTGATGATTTTTTCGGAAAATGGTGTTAAATTGTTCAGGAGGCTATGAAACGTCGAAAAATTTTGGTCCGACCCCTAGGTCCCGCCATCCGACCTATGGCAATAGTGTATGTGCTATATGGCAAATACACTAACAAAAAAAACTTGTGTCGTTAATTTGTCACTTATTCTGCAGTCGAAATGATTGCGTTTAAAATATTCATGGTCGCATTTTGGTCACCATAAAAAAAGCATTTTTTCAATGGCCAGTTGCAGCTAGATATTTCCTCGATTTTCATTAAAAAATATGGATAAAAACATTTTTGTACCCATGCACGAGAAGGTCATGTTCACATACGTTCGTATTTTACGACACAGACTTTAATATTACTCTTTTTCACCTCAGGAGGAAACAATTGGAATTAGTCCGAAAATTGTTTTTGGGATTTTAATTGATCAACATGTTATGATACCCTATGAATCGTTTGGCCCTGTGTACGTGCGTTAAAATTTTCCTTCTTTGAATTGTTGAAGACGAAGCAATATGTTTCTTGTTGGGTTGTCAGATCTGAGCACATTTTATGATTTAAGACGCGGTTATATAGTTCCAATTTGCTCCGCAAATATCCCTTGTAACCAGAGTGCAGTTTTAGATGCGTGTGGATGCAAAACTCTGCAAGTTCTTTCTTCTCATAATAATAAAAATGCGTTTAACATCCTTTTCTCAACATTGTGCCAAAAAAGATGCCACTAGCACCATTGCTATTTTCCCCATTATTTTCAACATTTTTAAACTTCAACTTGATAATAGCAACGTACGAGTGGAGGAATTACTTACGGAAAATTAGGATAAGGTAAGCAACGTTGTGCGCAAGGAGTTGTGAGCTTTGTATAAGAAACCATCTCGATATTTATCTGGAATTGTTAATGGAAACCATGGAAAAAGATGCGGTCAGTACAGGAACTACCGTTTCTCGACGAAAGGCATTAGGAGGAAAATGTCCTATCCACATCATTCCTTGTCGGGATTCGAACCCAGTAACTTCCAAAACGTAAGTCTCGTCACCAAAAAAATATTGAACATTCTCTTTTCATTATTTTTGAAAATAGCGTCCGTTATTCGGCATTTGATAGATAAAATCTGCATCAGAATGGGTATTGTGTGATTGAAATAGAAATAAGTATTTTTTTTTCGTTGATTACAACGCAGTTTGTTTGAAAATTCAAAACATAAAATTGTATATAATATGTTCCATCGCTGTTTGTTACTCTATAGACTGTTTTAAAAAGTATATACAGACAGCAAATTTCAATAGAAACGTTGTAACTTCATTTAAACATTGTCGGTACTTATACACTCGAATCATTACAACCAGACTTTAATATCTTGAGATTTCGTAATTTTCTAATTCTCGATATTAGTTTTCGTCAATAGTTTTGGAATCGACCAATAGTTGGAATCGAAATTTGGTCAGAATTTTTAAATTAAAAATTTTTTTTTAAATGCCCGGGTCTTTTAAAAACAGATAGAGTTAGCTAGTTTACAACCGAAGTGACGTCACGCCGGAATCCAATATGGCGAACAGCGTTTTAAACTTTTGAAGAACAGATTATAAATATAATTCTTAAAATTGAATTATAAAATTTATGTTGCCTAATTAATTATTATGAATAGAAATTAACATTTCTCGTTTGTTTTTTTACAAAATGTACCTATCAAGAATATGTATTATTAGATTTTTTCTTAGACAAAATAGCATAACAAAGTTCCGTCATAATTTTGACGATATTTATTGATTTAAAAAATAAATATAAAATCATTATATCCAAATTGCGTTTTTGTCGCAAAATTTGAATCCATGTCAGTACCTACTGTGTTTCCCCAATATTTATATATTACAATTATACATATATCCTTTACAAATCTGTCAGTATTTCATTTAAATTCCCACACTGTGTTATTTATCATAGCGGAGCTTTTGCAACTATAAATGCATTATTTGTAGAGGATGTTCGAAAATTTGCATAAAATGAGGGAAAATCGGCTAGGTTCATGTTGTACACCGCATCAACTTAAGGTGCGGTAGAGTATTCTTTCGTCATGAGCAGATTACTGCTATTGAAAACTAGAAATTGTACATTAATGAATGTCTTTAGGAGCTTACATATTCCCTTAAGATTTTGTATTCCATTTTTAAAGATCTGCCCAACGATACCCCGCGCAATGGGGTGCGTGAAAATAAAAATTTCCCTCAGTTTTATGTATGGAATGCTCATAAATTATATTTTATTTGTAATTTCTTTACACAGTTGGTAAGAATCGATGGAAGGGTTGCGGTGTTATAAGGCTGTGACATACTGGTAGACAGACGGACATGATGAAATTTTAACAGTTCAATTTTTTTGCTATTTGGCTACGAAACCCTAAAATTAAACATAATAATACTATCCTAAACACCAGCATATAATTCATTGTCGCTAATTAAATGGGTTTAAAAATTCCAACCAATTGGGCGACAAGACCATCCGAACTTCATAAATATTGACATCTGACATATTATAATAAAGAAAATAAAATATCTGTTAATACGTGCGGTGACGCGGGTAACGGCTAGTAGAGGAATGAAAACTTTTCTATAAAACATAAGACCACGTTCTTTGAAAAAAGTCCAGTTTACACAGGATTTAAGATTTATAAAAAGTTGCCAAATTATCTAAAAAATATAAAAAATGAAAATAAGTTTAGAAACGAATTAAAAAAAAACATTTGTCTTGTATTGTCCCATATGATTTTTCTGATTTATTCTGATTTCTTTTTTTTTCCCTTGACATTTTTGTATACCTAATGGTCAACACAAATAAAAATTATTTCTATTTCTATTAGATATTGTGGTGTTCTGGATGTCCATTTTAAATAGTGATAGAAGAATTTTTCAAATAGGTGCAGTGGTTCCGGAGACTACCCTCCACATACACACAAAGTCAAAAAATTCGCCCTCTCTCTCTTTATAATATTAGTATAGATCTACAGAACAAAAGAACAGCTGACTTTTTTTATTTTTAAAATATAAAGCTTAGAAAAAAAATGTACGATGTTTTCTTGTAAGAATAAACAGAAATAAAAACCATTATTATACAAAAAACAACGTTATAGCATATCTCTCTTCTGCGCGTCAGCCGATTTTCAATAGGACTTTTCATACTTGCATATCAAACATCCTCCCAAAATTTCGTTTTCAATCTGATGTTTGATTTGTATCGTGTTCACAGACTAGCATACAAATAGATACACATGCTTTTTCCAAGAACTATTATTTTTTTGGATTCGATAAATCTCAAAACAAAAAAACATAGTAAAACTTTCAAAAGTGAATGTTGATCAAAATTTGTATCATTCCCGATTTGTGGAGTTGGAGTGATAAAAAAGAACTTTGTGAAGACAACAAAATCTCCTGACAAAATGAATGAAACTGATAAATGGAACATCTGTATTTTTATGTAGTGTATACCTAAACATATAGTGCATACCTAATACCCTCGCCCCTCATTTTGTGAAGTCACTTGAGTACACAATATTAATTGAAAACCGCACTGTACACATAGACACGTCCACTACTCCACTCGCACTGCATAAACACGCGCACTGAAATTCTGTAGCCCACTTATTGTCTATACAAATTACAAGCGACACTATTGGTTACAGAATTTCATCAGCGTTTGTTATAATAGTATATTATACCACAAGGGCCGAAAGTGTGATATTCTGGCCCTAGGCGCCATGATGCCTGAGGCGATGCTGAAGGCATCTTGGTGCGCAGAGCAAGGTATCACACTTTCGGCCAGTTTGGTGTATACTATTTTTCTTCATACCTCGGTCGTAAGCACGCTTATTAAATACATTAATTAATTAATTACATAAAAACACAGGTAAATTCCAAGCAAAAAGTTTTGAGGTTATACGTAAAAACACGAATGACAGCTGTTCGCGACTATGAGCTAAAATGTAATAGGGTTGCTAAGGAAACGACATATAAACAACAGTCGATTGGTTGTTTTTGCTTTACTATCAGCCGAACGTACGAACTTCCCGCATTGGTGCGTGTAATCCCTCCAAGGAGTAACTGTTAGACATTCAGCCTTACAATTGATGCTGAACGTATGCACTTTCGATCGAGGTATGAAGAAAAAGTTTTTTTCATGCCCGTATAGCGATTGTAGAATGATCCATTTAACACTAGTGGGTAAAGTAAGACCGAGGGGGTAACGTAGTGTTGAGAGCACCAAACTCGCATTCGGGAGGTACCGGGCTCAAATTCCGGCGGAGTTAGATGTGGCTGGGAGTTTTTCCTACTGCCTCTCGCCGAGAAACGGTTATTCTTGTACCGGGCCATCTTGTTGTGATTTTCCAGATAGATATCGAGATGGTTCCTTATTCAAGGCCATGGCCGACTACCTTCAAACTTCTGTGCTCAAAACTTGTCTACCTTATCTTAATTTCCTAAAAAATCCTTCATTCGCCCATTGCTATTGCAAATTAAAGTTCAGTGGAATACAACGGGGAAGTGTGGTAACTGGAAAATAGTAATGGTGCGAATGGCATGTGTTATGATGACACAAAGTCGAGAAGCGGATGTTAAACGCATTATTATTAAAATATGTGCGGAAAGTAAAACAAAAATATGCGATCTAACCAATTCAACAGTAATTTTCATAAACCACCAATAGAAATATATATATAAAACAATAGCAGGCGCGAATAGCAATTTCAATAAATAGTCTAATATAAATTGATAACTTACTGTTTTATATAGGGATACTTGCAAAAATGTAGTGTAGGTATATCTCGGACGTTGTTTCCACAATATCTAATTTTTTTAACACCTGTCGCCGGGAAACGATAATTCCGATATTGGCTATCTCCAGATAAAATATCGAAATTGTTCCAAATCTTAAGTTAATTAACAACATTTTCTGTCTTATACTGATTTCAATTGATTTCTCCACTCACGTACTAGGTACTATTAACAAAGTTTTAAATGTAAGAAATAACTAGAAACCAGAAAATAGTAATGGTGCGCTTGGCATTAGTTATGACATAATGCCCAGAGGAGGGTTTTGAACACATTTTTTTAATGTCTTCAGTATAAAGTAGTGTTGATCCAATAGAATGTTACGATGAAGGAAGGTTTTGGTTGAGGATCATGTATTTACAATTCACCATTTGACCAGCTTGAGGTATGTAATAAGATTTTCACTATTGTGTATTAGCTTTAACTAAAAACTTATCGTTTGACTATGATTCTCTGTATATTACAACTGTAAGATACAATATGTTCTAAATTATTTATGTATACATGTTCACAGATCCTGAAGATGAAAATAAATTTTTCGAAACGTTGGCCACTAGCGTAACATTGGTAAAGCTTATTTATGGTCCTTCATCGTAACATTTTTTTCAATATTATTATTATTAGATTAGGCTTTCGTAGGTACTGAGTGTAAGCCCTCTGATTATCCTAATCACGTTCCCAGTCTATGTAATCAAAGGACGTATTCTCCTGTATAAAAATTTCCTTTTAATGTTGCATAATGTGCAAAAAATTTTAAAAAAACCTTTGCCATTCAATGTAATAAATTGATTATATGTAAACAGAGATTTTAGATATAAAACCGTGCATATTCTGCTCGCTTGACTTTTGTGAGTAAAAATACATTGAATTAAAAATAAACAGCGCTGCTACGAAGCAATCATGTTTAATCTTTTGGTTACCACTTATTTGCCATAAAAATGACTTTTTTGAAAAAAGTTGTGTTAAAAAACCTGTATTTTTGTATAATTTTACATGCAAAATTCGTATTCATAAACAATTCAGTCGTCTGTAAAAATAACCATTTAAATGACAGGAAAAAAAAAGCAATATTCTTTATAAAATGATGTATTTCTTAAAATCAGGGTATCTAATGTGTCAGCGCGGACTCCTTGGCTATTTTTACAAAAACCATTTTTTATATAATTAGAAAATTGATTTAATACACTTTAGTGTATTGCTGAAGATGAGAGCATAGCTCTCGAAATGTACATCCACTAATAAACTTGTTGTGGTAAGAAGTAACTATTCTCTATTTTTTATTAGATTCAAACCACAGTGCTCCTAATATTTTTGTTTAACATAAAGTAGGTATTTAAAATTAATTTACTGGCTGAAAATGTATGTTAAATCAATTTTCTAATTATATAAAAAAATGGTTTTTGTAAAAATAGCCAAGGAGTCCGCGCTGACACATTAGATACCCTGATTTTAAGAAATACATCATTTTATGAAGAATATTGCTGTTTTTTTTTCCTGTCATTTAAATGGTTATTTCGAGAGCTATGCTCTCATCTTCAGCAATACACTTTAGTGTATTGCTGAAGATGAGAGCATAGCTCTCGAAATGTAGATCCACTAATAAACTTGTTGTGGTAAGAAGTAACTATTCTCTATTTTTTACTACTTTATGTTGTCAATTTTCCAGCAATCGTTGGAGCACACTTGTTAATCAAAACATCTAATATTTCTACACAGTACCCATTTTGCATATCCATTATAAATTATTATTATCAATGATAATATTTGCAATTATTACATTTATGTGTGCAATTTGTTGTTTAAATGAAACTTGTTTGTTGAAATTGATAACCTATTTATCCACTAGCATATGGCTACTTCAAAATAAATTAAACGTGTTTGTTTCCTTTGCTGTTATCGAACACATTTCTACTGAAAAGAAAAAAATATAGAAAATGTTTTGACTGAAAACGACTTTTTGAATTATTGATGTTTTATAAATATTATTATAATTAACAACCTCTATACATTATATTTTGCACGACTTTCAGACTAAGATTTTTGAGTGGTTACGAGGTTTCATTACAAATCAAACAACGTTTAATTAGCATGTTACACTGTGTAAGCTACTTTACATTTTATTACGCTTATATGAGACTAAAGAAAATACGCTTCCACCTTGGTACCTTTTTCGGAGTAGGAGCTTCAATTGTTTTATGTAAATCAACAAAAAATTACTGAACCAAAAGAAATACAGGAAGTTTACTTGTGCTTTTGTATCTTTTTTCTATAATAAACATGTTGAAGTTTAAAGGATGTTGAGCTTTGTGATTTTTTTAAAGTAGTGATACCTTTCTCTAAAAGTTTGATTTTTGGCAAAACCGAGAGATTTTTAGGTATGTTTGCAATTCACTTATTTGCGTTAAAACTTACAAGAAAGAACGAAAAGGCACTGAATGCCTATATTTTTTGTGCAAAGTAAAAAAGTGTGCGTGTACTTATATTGGATTCAACGTAGGTTGATCAGTTTCTTTATTTATTTTTCGTAATGTATGGAAAACAGTCTTATGTAACATTATATAAGTAGATATCTCTAGAGATGGGAGCAACCTCGCGTTTTGATTAAAGCTCAAAATAGTTTTGGAATATAATATTGTGTCACGATTTAAACTAAGGAAAAATTTGATTAAAATCGGTTCAAGGGATTCTAAAAAAAGTGCATCAAAAGTATACGGAAAGTTTACGAAACTGTGTACAAACGAAATTAACACTAGGCCATTTTTTTTCCAAAAAGCAAGAGATTCTCAAAACTATATTTAAAATTTTTTATGTGTGTTACCTCATATCTCCTGCATTTGTAAACCAATTTTTTATGATTATTTTTCTATTTAATAGGGCATACCTTCAGGGTGTCGTCCTATAATTTTTGTTAAATCAGTTCAGTATTTATTTTTAGTCAAGTATTAAGAAAGAAGTATTGATAACCACCAAAAATAAAAAATAAAGCTTTTATAAAAATAAACCTCCTTCAAAAAAAAGCCACTAAAAAGAGGGAAATATAAAACTTCTAGGTCGCCGCCAATTTAAATTGGCGCTTGTTTAATTTTTTTTAAAGAATTTTAATTTTTTTGTAAAAACTTTTATTAAAACATCAATACCTATATTTTTTATTGAAATTGGCTGAATATTTGTGAATATTTTTTTTGGTGTTACGAAGACGAAAAGAATTACAAATTAGTATATTACACCACTAGGGCCGAAAGTTTGATATCTTGCACTGCGTACCATGATGCCTCTTAAAGTGTGTGAAAATAGGTTGCCATCATGACGCACAGTGCAAAGGATATCAAATTTTCGGCCAGTGTGGTGTATATTATTTTCCTTCATACCTCGGTCGTAAGTACACTTATTAAATACATTAATTAATTAATTACATAAAAACACACAAATTCCAAGCTAGCAGCTTCAAGTTTATACGTAAAAACACGAATGACAGCTGTCCGGGTTGCTATGGAAACGACATCTAAACAACAGTTGATAAGTTATTTTTCTTTACTGCCGCCCGAACGTACGTACTTCTCGCATCAGTTGATGCCGAAAGTGTGTACTTTCGATTGGGTTATGGAGGAAACATAGTTTTCCGTCATTACATATTTAAATATGATCTAAACGCTTAATTTTGATACAAACCTCGTAGTGCTGCGAAACAGATGGTATTCACAGTTCATAAATCTTTTGTTTGTCTTTATTGTTTGAATTCCGTTCACGTTGTTAATAATATCGTGTATAGGTAGTCTGATGAACTTACGATTAATATTTGATTTCTCTTCCGTTTTCATCCGCCGTTGCTAGTGAGGGAAAACTGGCACTGCCATATTTAGGTACCTCATTCCCTGTTAATTGTGCAGAATGATCCTTACTTCGGTTATATCCGGATCACCCCATCACCAGTGTCGGGTCATACAGGATTATTATACATCGAAGGCATGTGTTATTTTACGGTATGTTAGATTTTAAAGTTTATGATAGTATCAAATGATACATTAAATTTCAAGCATGGGAAAATAAGGGTTACGGATTTCAAAAATCGGTCAAATTTTGGCATCCGCAAATTTTCAGCCAGACTGACTTTCCTCCACTTGGGATGTGCCAGACTGTTATTTCCATTAATAAAATGATTCACTTTAATTAATGTCAAATATTTATGACTGGGAAAATAAGTGGACCTGTCTTTTTTTTATCTAGTGAACCCATCCGAAAATTTTAGCCAGACTCACAAATTGTCGTTTTGTGTCACAATCCATCCATCCATTCACTGCCTCCTGGACTATTAAGAACAATTAAAAAAAATACTTGTCTGATAAAGCACACTACTTACTAAAATAATTTTTGGTTGCATAATGTAGACTGTAAATTGACGCTATTTATACATGTATATGACTTTGTAAATGAAATTGCTTATTATATCATCACAAAAAGCTTAAATGTTTGCGAACGCAGAATGTGCTAAAATGCGTAAATACGAATAAGAACGTTAATATTTGGTTATTATTTACGCAGATTAACTACAGCTCTGAAAAAAACTAATGGAACGATAATCAGTTATATCAATAATACATTTCGGTACTTTGTGTTTGGAATGCTTTAGCCATCAAATGTGAATTTCAGTCAAGTATAAATTTGTTACATTTTGTTTGAAAGAATCGTTTGTGTATTTTTATCGACTCTCTAATAAAAGTATAAGCTGTCGAAAAATACTTTTACTGAAGTGAAACAGATACTGAATTTAACAGATACGAGTTATGCAAATATATGTTATAATAGCCTTATGTGTTATAATAATAATAGCGGAATACTGTGCCACTGCCAGAGATGTACAAGATACCTCATAAAACGTATCTGAAATACAAGTTACAAGATACTTCTAAGAAGTAAAATATTTGAGATATCAGATACAATATACTTTTGGAAATGGTATTTGAAATACTAGATACAAAATACGTATCTTCTTAAATAAGATACTTTTTGAAAACATATTTTTGTAAAGGAGACCGAAACGTTGAATTAAAAATGTATGTAATAATTAATTTAGTAAGCTAAATATCCCGTAGGTTTTACTTAAGAATTCTTAAGTAAAACCTACGTTTTATTTAGCTTATTAAGTTATTACATACATTTTTAATTCAACGTTGCGGTCTCCTTTCGGCGATCGCCTTCAAGAATGAAAATTCTTAACTAATCCGCGACAAATAGCCGTAAAAAGTAGTTTTGTGATTAAATATAATAAACACCAAAAAATACTTCGCGATCTTTAGCTCTCTTAAACAAAAATTATTGTACATAACACCTAAAAAATTAAAACATGTAGGTACCAAACAAAGAAATATAAGCCATTTTATTATAAATGTAAGAAAATATTATATTTTACTTATTATTATACTTTTATTATATTATAGTAGACTCAGATACAATATTTTGATAGGTTGATAAATTAAAATTTTTAGGGTGCGTTCAGTTTGGTCTTCTTGATGCCGCAACGTAAAAAATGCATAGGTAAAAATAGTAAAAATATCTTAGTATTTACAAGATACTAAGACACCAAAATAATGTATCTAAATACTAGATACAAAATGCTAGATTAAAAAAGTATTTCAGATACAAGATGAAAATACGTATTGCACATACCGCTAAACTAGCGGTATGTGCTTTATTATCGCTTTGTGCGTCAGAGCTGACTTTCGTTCATATAAGAAGTTATATCTAAGTTAATTTCACACGAAATCCATTCAAATTGAAGCTTTTTGAAAAGAGGAGATTCTAATCTATAAAATAGAACCATTTTTAAATCAATTTGAGTTCATAAATACTATTAAAATTGTAATTGAAAATCACAAACAGCAGTTGTCGGTTGGTCTGTACGTATGTACGTACGTATGTACGTACGTCACGACTCTACAGATCGCAATTTTGGTCGGATTGCCTTGGGTTATATTTTATTCACTTTGTTTACTATCAGACCAGAACCCTATTTAAATTCACTAAAATGTGTTCAGTAGTTTAATTTTTATAAACAGTTTTATTTTTTATTATTTTTGACAGCTAATAGTTTAAAAACAATATAATAATTGCTGGCTAAACATAGTGTAATCCATAAAACAAGTGCTACACTTGTATACCGTGATAACACCACTATACGTATTAGGCAGCCGTGGCGTAATGGTTATGCCGTTGGATCGCCAAGGGCAAGGTCCTGGGTTCGATTCCTTACGATATCATTGATTTTTTTTTTTTCTTTTTATTTTGTTTTATTTTATTCCACTTGATATTAATTATATATTATATTATGTATAGTACTTAATTTTTTTTATTTTTGCAAACTTAAAAAAAAATATTTTTTCAATTTTTAATTACCGTAAAATGGGGTGACTTTGACCAGTTTTTAGGTTTGAACTAAAATTTCTATGTGAAGATTACAAAAATTCAGGGATAATGTTTTTTGACAATATGGGTATTAGGTAGTACTAACGTTAAGGGAAAATAGTATCTTTAGTTTGTTTACCATTATGAAGAAAAAAAATAAAATGGCGTAATAGTCAACTTCAAATGGGGTTAAGTTGACCACAGCGTTAATTTTCATTCTAATTGTTTATTTTAGCTAGTTGGGATTAATTTGTTCACAGGAATATGAAAAGAGAACATTTTATGAAACATTTATTAAAAAAAAAACGAACATTAAAGTCTGAACAACCTAAATAATGCAAAAAATGGAAATTAAACAGTTTACTTTAAATCAGATTAAAATTAAGCAGTTTACGTCAATAAAAATGTATAAACATATCACTAAAACTACTTTCAAATATAAAAAACATTTTAGCGGAAATTAAACGCCGAAAGGTCCAAATGAAACGAAAATTCCCCCTTGCGACCGGTTTTGGGTTCGCACAATTGTTTTTTTTTTTTTATTTTTTAGAAGCCTGAGTTGCATTTATCTTTCCTTCTAAAACCTCTTCTAAGCATTTTTCTAATGTTTCTTCACTATAATCTTTAAAAAATCGAGCAACCAATTTACGCTTATATATTCTCGGCATCGTCAAATTCAACTTTTAAATAATTAAGAACTCAATTTTACAACCACTCACATTCATTCATCAGAACAAACCGCGTTGTTAGAAAAGTACAGACACAAGACTGCAAGTTTTTGAAAGTCTCTGCAAGCTAGTCAACTTCACCCAGGCGGTCAAGTTAACAACAAAATCGTAAAAATATTGTCAAAGTTGAATATTTAGAATACTGCGATCCAGTTATTAAAGTTATGTAAAATATGGTAATAAAGTTTTGACACAAAAGAATCACGTTATTAAAATAACGAAACATATTAGTCGTAAAGTTTCTAGTTTTGCAAATATTAATGATAGTTTGAGCACTACAAATTTTCATTAACTTTCGCATATGACTTTGGCTTCATATGTATCATGTACAGATAAAAATTAAAACATTTTGTTTACATGAAAACTTTTGACAATATATTAGCTTACTATTTAAGCAATAAAACTTCCGAATAATTATATCAATACGGAAAGTATTTAGCAATGAAACATTTTTTTAGTTTTTGGTCAAATTCACCCCAGTGGTCAAAGTCACCCCATTTTACGGTATTTATTTCTTTAAATTTTTAAATCTTTTTAAATTTATTAAAAATATTTTTTAATTGTTATTTTTTTATCATACAGTGGAAAACTTGCGGGATGTGCACTTTTGGTTTTGCCAACTATTTTGTATCTTGTATCTGTATCTCAAATACTTGTATCTAAGATAGGTCACATCTCTGGCCACTGCCAACCTGTCTTCAACCCGATTTTATAGATAAATGTTTTCAAAAAATTAATTATCAGCATGCAGAGAAGTAAATTGCAACCAGATATTTGTGCAAACAACAAAGGCTAGACTTTATTATATATTTTTATCCTGTGAAATCATCCAATAAATTTTTCAGTTTTTTTTTATTATACCCTGTATATAAACAGAAAACATATTGCATATGTTGAATACAGAGAAAAGCAGAATCAACAGAACTCGATCTCCCTCAGTCTTGTGGGAGTATCGTGCAGATTAGGGTAGCGGATCTACTACAGTCCTGGTCGGGGGTCCAGTAGTTGGACATATATAGCAACCGGACAGTTATCGTTGAGCTAAGAAGATACGGAAGAATTGCTCTTAGGATTTTGCCTTATTATTGACGGAAAGGCTAGCACTAGTTCTATAACAGCTGTAGGTTTCGCTCCCTCTATGTTTTTAAATTACTGAATTTTAACGGAATCCCATTTCATAGACCAAAATGAGATGCTAATGTGTTACATGCTGAATTACAACATATATAATAAAATGGTAGGTACTGCAATTGTATCACATCAATTTGTATATTAAACAGAGGATAAAGATTATCGATGAAGTATTGAATTTATTTTGATCCAAAATTGAAATAAAACTATCTATTATTAAACACTTGTTATTTGTTTTCTAATCTATGAACTATTTCGAAGTAACGAAGATCGTATAGCTTTTGGTTACCATCCTTCCTTGCAAATTCTAAATAGTAGTGTATTTATTGTATCTCGTTCATAAATGAAGCTATTATACGAGGAAATAACATTATGTGAAAACGAGGAGTAGCGGGTTTTTACAGTCACTCGACTCATAATATGATTACGAACAAGATACATAGTACATTTTTGCACGCACCTCCTATACAATAGCTGATTTTCACGTTATAATGATTATATTTGTAATATTTTTGACAGTTCACGTTCGGCCATATTGGTATGATATGTGGATTTAAATGGCTCCTAAAAGAGATGTTGGGTTGGTACAATCGAATTAGTGTTGTTTTACTTTTCGCACTAGTATGAAAAGCTATACAGGCATGAAAAACAGCTATTTTATAGAGGCTCTTGCAAAAAATCTTGATAATTATTTTACTAGCTTTTTATTCACTATACTACAGTGCAGTTTGAAAATTTTAAACAGGTAATTTTTCTTCTGAATAAAATATAAGCGGCACAGTTTCTATGCGAAGAACGAGATACTTTACATTCATTGTTTCGCAGCTCCATTAAGCGAATCGTAGGTACTATAAACTTCCGAACCTCAGTATGGGAATATTAAAATTCCATTTATTATCATCTTGTGAAAATATTTAAAATCACATTTTTTTAGTTTTGATATTATGTTGATACTTGAGATAACATTAGATCTGAATCAGTTAATTGATCTACGTCATACACATATTTGTTCGAGACTGAAATACGTCTGTTTGTGCCTTGTGGCGCTCTTCAATGTCAGCCTGTGCCCTGTAGTGTCTTCATTTTTGAAGATATATAATACTGTCAAGTGTGTAGAAGGAGTGCCACAAACATACCTACGACTCATGCTTAGATCTATAAAATTTAAAATATTATTTCTAACGTCTAAAACTATATTTGATAGGTTTATTATTTACAGCATACACATTATACAGCTGATTGCCATATAAAAACATGCAAAAAAGAGAAAATATTACAGCTTTATTCAAATCTTTGTTTAACGTCGGATCATATTATGTAATATAAATAAAATATCATTATGAACGAGATAATTAATGGGTGGTATTTAACTGCAAATCAATATTCCTGGAATTTTAATACAAATAAAATCCACATGACAATCAGAAATACTAATATGGTATGGGCAGAAAAAGTTTTTTTAATCCAAAAAAAGTGTATTCGTATCATAGCGGGTGTGGCACCTAGAGAACATTGTAAAAATTTATTTATTCAGTATAACATACTAACACTAGTAGATCTTTATATTCTAAATTGTGCAAATTTTGTACAAAACTATCCATCTTTGTTTAATGAAAATCATAATAAACATGAATATACCACAAGAAATAAGAATAATTTAAAAACTACTAATTGTACATTAGCAGTGGCTCATAAAGGTGTCCGCAACGCTATGATACGAATACACAATAAGATACCTACTGAAATAACTCTAACAAATTCTAAACAAAAGTTTAGGAAGAATTTAAAAAATTATTTATTAAGTAAGGCTCACTACAGATTGAACGAGTTTTTATAATTAATTGTTTTTGTGTTGACGCTATTTATGTACATTAATTGTACCAACAAAATAAAGATCTCTATCTATCTATCTATCTATCTATGCACAGCAAAATAGTTACCTCAAAATATTCTAATTTTGGCAGCAATTTAAGTTCGTGGCGCATCGCTATTTATTTAAAACGAAATCTTTTTTATGAACGCATATCTAATAATAACTAGTGGCCAACAAACCCATTACACCATTTTTTTTCGCATACTTACCCGTTTATCGTTCACCCTGAAATTGTTTTTTTAAAAACTCCACATTTGCCCTTCCCGTTTCACTGCGAGACAATTCGCATACCCCTTTATCGTTCACCCCGGAATTACAATTCGCATACCTGTTTATCGTTCACCCCGGAATTACAATTCGCATACCCGTTTATCGTTCACCCCGGAATTGTTTTTTTTAAAAACTCCACATTTGCCCTTCCCGTTTCACTGCGAGACAATTCGCATACCCCTTTATACAACGTCTAAGGTTGTTTGTATAAACGCCCGGGTAAATTATTACACTGCTTAAAATGCACATCATGGCGTCAATAATAGTAGACAATCCGTTTCGCAAACCGAACTGTTCTATGTTAAAAACTTTAAATGCCGAAAAAACTTGACATATTTGTTGAAAGATAGCTTTTTCAAATATTTTGGATAAAGCCAGCAGGAAATCTATAGGTCAGTAATCGGTAGGTACCTACATGTGATATAGTAGTGTTCATATATTCCAAAAAATATTTTTAACAAAAAATTGAACTGACTTGAAAATATGCACTAAAAAGTAATAAAATAATTGCATTTTTGGAGTCGGTGTTATTATTGCTAGGTATATTGTAGTGTTTCCTTGGCTGACACCGACTCCAAAAATGCAATTATTTTATTACTTTTTAGTGCATATTTTGAAGTCGGTTCAATTTTTTTGTTAAAAATATTTTATTTTCCTCTTTTTAGTGTTAGATAATCTAACACTAAACATT
Source organism: Xanthostigma xanthostigma (assembly GCA_963575645.1). Classification (NCBI taxonomy): domain Eukaryota; kingdom Metazoa; phylum Arthropoda; class Insecta; order Raphidioptera; family Raphidiidae; genus Xanthostigma; species Xanthostigma xanthostigma. The sequence continues at coordinate 25,974,534 of OY754468.1, forward strand.
ATGCAGTTATTTTATGAAGTATTGCAATGGGTAAAATTTGAGTTTCCCTCGATTTCTCCGGATTCCACCATCCGATCCTGACTTGGTTCCGATGGGACTACCTCAGAAGTGCACTCTTTCGAATAAAAAAAAATTGAAAATCGGTCCATAATTGACGGAGAAATCGGTGAACATACATAAAAAATATATACAGACGAAAATAGAACCTCCTCCTTTTTTGAAGTCGGTTAAAAACTGTCAAGATTCTCTCAGTTTGTTTTCATTGATTTTATGCTATAAATCGTAATATTAGATTCTTTTTCTTAAAACTAATACCAACTGAGTCGTCTTATATTATACAGTCATTTAAAAATGTGTTATTTAATCTATTTCTTAATTCACCTTCGCTGATTGACAGTAAATAAATGAGTCTCCGCTATGATTTTGACTCATTAATGGGGATGGTAGGTGTAAAGGAGCGTTAACACGAGCGTAGATGTATGTGTGTGTATACATTGAACAAGTATAACAGCGTGTAAAACGATCGCCCTAACTCACACCGACACAACTAATGATCCGATTTGATGTCTTCTACTTCTACTCGGCTACTGAATCCAGGCTAGTTTATATTATATTGTATACTTCAGTCACGAATCAGCGACACTTAAAAAACTACTCGTTGTATACTTTAACCAATCCTGAGACCGTAAGACTGTACTTGCATTATCAAAAGCGAGATTTATGTAATTAAAGATTCATTATGTACACTTGTGGGTTTCAAGTTAGTATGGAAATGGCAATTATTGACATGAAAGTAACACGAGTAAACCAGGCGCAGTATTTTCATACTATACTCGTTCAGAATTATCTAATGAATAAGTTAGCTTATGCAATATCTGGGTGATTGGAACTTGTGAAATATTTGAAAAAGATAAATCGTTTGTAAGTAGAAGAAAAATCAAATATAGTGAACGAAAACTATTTAAAAGTACAAAGGTACATCAAGAGCTATAGTAAATAACTTGGCGCCGACCTAAAAATTTTAATATTTTATGTTTTTCAGTAGTCTTTTTTGAAGGAAATTCGCATTTATTTTTTGAACGAAGTTCCTTATGGGACGTTATAGATATGAATAGAGAGTGCTGGAAAAAAAACATAAGAAAAAAGCGTAAAGAAAAGGCGTAAAGAAAATCTAATCTAATTACCTATTGTAGGTCTGTCCGCTTATAATTCGCTCAATTTAAATCAGAAAAGAAACTACTACAAATATTTAAGTAAAATTTATGTGAGACCACTGTGAAGTTATGCTCTATTAAATAGAAAAAGAATAATAAAAATCGATTCACAAATGCTGGAGATATTAGGTAATATATAAAAATTATATAGGATTATTGAGTAAAAATTCTAAACAAAATAGCGTAAAATCGGTTAACCTCTCAAGAAGTTATAGCTGAAGAAATATAAGAAAATATATATTATTACATGTCGGATTGATATAATCTATTTTTTTGTCAGTTAACACAGGAGGAAGATTAAAATCCCTCAAATTCCGTGAATAAATCAATCCGTAGAAAGTGACGTTATTCTTAATATTTTAACAGTGTAATTTTCAAATTTGGATATTTCTGAAAATTAAGGTCATTCACTTTATAACGTATTTTTGGGACTCTGATTTTACAAAAATGATACAATCAGCGACTCTTTTAACTATAAGACCTCCTTCAAGCTACAAAGTGGTATTATCTGAAAGTCGTTATATACAGCTTTTCGCGTTGTTTCGAAAATAATTGATTTTAACAATTGCTTCTTTTTGTTTCAGGTATGTTCAAATCTATAGATGATTGGAGTTAAAAAACTATATTATGTAAGTACGTTCTTTTTTTTAAAATACGGCAATCTATTTAATAATTAATTTAGATTCCGTTTGAATTAATTTTTCTGTCACCACAACGCGTTTTTAAAAATGGCCGATATTTGATGTCACTATGTTATATTGCTATATTGACAAAGAGGAAAATTGTTTCGGTGTTGACAAAAAACAGGTTTTCACACCAATTAATGCAACATGTAATTTTTCGACGTTTCCAACTATTGCAAGCAAAAGTTACCTATGCAAAAAAATCATGGAAATGCTTTTGTCTGGTCGAAAAGAACACAAAATCGTTTCAAATAGGGTTCCACGAGACTCATTTTTTTCATTTCTTTTTTTGTTTTGTTTTGATCTTGCCTCGAATTAAAACAGGACCTTGACAATATTGCTCTTTTACTGATTGAGAATTCAAGATCAAGGATTTTATCGAGAAGTCCTTGATTATAAAACAAGGCATAATAAAAAAAAGGCGCAGCTTGGGTTCGCGTCGTATATATTTTATGAAAACGTCGAGTATTACTGTTTCCTAAATCATCTGGACATGATCTGTAGACATTTGAGGTTTTTCGTTCCTTTTTGACGGTGCCGCAGCTCTCGCTTTCGTTTAACACTGGACTTTTTTAGGCTTAGTGCATTCCTCTCGATGCGAGCTTTCTGCTGACTGTGTTTTTAATAATTCCAAGCATATTTGCGAATCACATGAGACGATGTGTTTAACTATTTTGTAATTTTCAATTTAATACCAATTTTCAGTCATATTCCGGCGACTGTTTTTACTCTCTCACTTTAGCTCCTCGTAATACTCCCCAAACTCTTTAAAATGACACCCGAATCAACGTCCTAGCTAAACGCGTTTCCACGCTACATTAACTTAAAATTTGACACAAAGCTAATTCGTGACTATCACTCGCAAGCGCTTACACTCGTACGATGACGTCACACACAACACAAATCGTGCGCGACGAACTCGTAAAGACATGCTCTACCCGTTGTGGGTCTAACCATTGCAAACGCATTATTAGTCCCGTAGTTATTGGCGATTGAAATCTAAGGGATTCGGTAACACAAAAAAGTTTGACAGGCTATCACTGTGCTTAAAGAGCTTATAGACGTTTTCACATAAAAAATGGGCTTTTTATTTCTCAACTATAATAATAATAAATTTATTGTTTGCGGAAATCTATGAGATAAATGAGTTCAACTACAAAATTGCTGTTTTTTAAGTCTATCCCTTATAAAAAATACAGATATTTGTGAACGAAAGAATTGAACATATTAAAATTTTACTATGAATATACAATTTCTAATAGTGGAATATTTCCCTTTTTACATAACAATAAAATAATAAAACGAACTATATAAAAAGCACTACAATCAGCAGCCATCCTGCACCCACGTTTTGAGTCTCGCTTTGAAATTTTGTATACTCAGATATTTAATTTCATTTGGTAATATCAAGAAGGCTGTAACAAGGAGTCCTAGATTCCAAGCTTACTACGTTTCGAGACGAACCGTTTTCTGGCGCACGCGAGATGGCGCTGTTATCACTACCTGGGAAAACTTCGATTCTTTCCACCTGTTTTCGCCATAGTAACCAAAGTTGTTTAATTTCACAGACACTACACACATGTAAGCCATGAACGTGTGTGCGTTACCCAGTAGCTGACGCCATTTTGGTTTATGCGACAGATATCGGTCCACCGCTACACTCAAGCTTGAACTACTGATTAAAGCTTTCTTTGGTAATATATTGTACCAGTGTGCCGACATATGAGTGATTTTCTTTGTAAATATGCTTGTTTTAAATCGAGCTACCTTCAGACGATTGCAGTACCTCAAATTATCATCACCTCTTGCTCTAGTAACTAATTTATTATATAAATACTCGAGAATTTTTGTCACCGTTATTATTATACAACATATTAACAAATTGATAAGGATATTCAGGACAAGACCCGAGTTACTCATCGAGACAAGATTCCTTGTCTTCTTGATACCCTAGTCGAATAGACTGTGGCTTTTCCTCGTTTTGAACGTGGCCCCGCACTAAGTACACATGGGATAACGGGATGCCTGTTCGTGAGACTTGCGGTACTCTCGCAGTAGGTAACGTACGGTACGTATCTAGTACGTGAGCCGGTGTGTGTTATGTAAAACATTCGATAGGCCCGCAGCCGCGGCGAGTTGAAGCGTCTCCTGGGAATACAAACCATTCGCTTCGCATCACTGCATACGCCGATGTTTCCACATTATATCTATGTGACGGTGTACTTGAAATGGCGGAACTATTCTACGCGGACAAGTTCAGTAGATTTCTGTGCCCAAAAGAGAGATATAGTCTATCCCATCAACCGATATAGCAATTAAACTGACTGATGCAACATCTTATCGGTTGCTTGAAACTCAACACAGCAGAAAGAGATACATAGGAATGTAGTAAAACATTTTAAATTCATATTATCAGAAAGTAAATATAAATAATAAAATATACTTCTCATTAATTAATTCACGATATTTTTATCGTTTAGCAATCAACAGTAGATCTTTCGTACATTTTTAACCCTTTACAAGGAGTTTCGCATAATTAAAGGAGCTTCTTAAATGACTCGGTGTTCCAGTTCCAATATGGCTCTAAATTTTAATATATTTATTAAGAATATACAGAATCCCTTGATGGAATAGAGTTTTTCTGAGTTCTTTTATAACTTTGGAAATGGATGCAGTGAGCTTTTCTAATCCTGCAGTGAAATAAGTTAGATCTAGGAGTGTTTTACTGCAGGGAGTAGATACTTTTGTATAAATTCTATAATTTGATGGGTACTCAAATTACCATAAGTTTGACACCCCTACTATATATACGCAGTAACCGCGATCATGTTGAACATTCAAATGTTAAAACACCTACTTCCACTCCCAGGTCAACCAGTGGTGTAAGTATTGCTTGCGTAACAGGGGCGAGATTTTATATTTACTTACTTATTTTTTTATAAATTATTATCACAGTATCGATGATAAAAAAACATCAATTCAAAACCTGTCGAATGAAAATAAAAACATGAAGTATTACCCAATGATTCTTATTCCATAACATAGCATTATTAACTATATTAACATTTTTTTCAAAAAATATCAAATAAAAAAAAAGAAAATTAACTTTCCAGTACATTGAAAAGTTACTGTAATAATGCAGGGAATAGGGAAATTTCAGAGTAGAAAAATTAGGGGAAAGCTGGATTTTTGCATGAACCTTCCTTTCGAGATTCTAAACAATATACCAAAAGGCCCCACCCGATACATGTGCCGCTAAAAATGTTACGTGTGATAATAAATAAACGTTTTTTTGTGAAAATCTCGTTAACGGTGACTTTTATGAAGAAATAGTGGTTATCAAATTTATAGGTCAGAAAAGTGTCTACAAAAAATATTATTTTTTGTAGGCACTTTTCAAAAAAAAGTAATACTATATTAAAGTATTACTTTTTTTTTGTAAGACTAACGATTTACGATAAAATTAAAGCTGTATCGTTTATGTTTCTTGTCTTCTTGTCTTCGATTCATTTGATGCGGTTATATGAACGATATACATACGACATAGGTACATCATGCGGATGCGTGAACTGGAACGGTTCACTAAGCGATTGAATGAATGCGAGGTGAGAGAACGAGCATCATGCCAAATGGGTCGTATGTCGTACGTAATTGGTAATTTTAGTTTTAACGGAAAAAAGTAATACGATGTTTTCGTAGAAAATTTTCTAAACTAAAAATTTGTTAACCACTATTTTTTCTATAAAAGTCACCGTTAAAAATATTTTCGCAAAAAATCGTTTTCTTTGATCTCTGACCCGCGTAACATTTTTAGCGGCACATGTATCGGTGAGGACTTTTGGTATATTGTTTAGATTCACGAAAGGAAGGTTCATGCAAAATCCAGCTTTACCCTAATTTTTCCGAAGTTATTATTTTTTGACTTTATTCCCTGGAAAATTGTAACTTATTTTTGTGTTTCAAAGTCACTACAATATTTTTTCACTGAATTCTGTGTGTAGGTATGTATTCATATCTTCAGAGTATTCGTCCCAGCAAACACCCCCTGCACCCTTCATCTCAAATCTTTTCCCCTCGCCTAAAAACGGTTCGCGCTCTCCCGACGCTATTTTTAAAGCTTGAGGGTTCTGGTAAACGCCAAATGAAAGACAAAGAATCAGACTACAGATCCTTCAGGCGAATTTTTTGAAAAAAAATTCCTGAAAAAACTTACAACCTTTTGAAAAAAATAATAAGTTACGTAATATTTCACACGTAGGCGAAACTGTTTTTCAAAAAATTCGCCTGAAGGATCTGTAGTCTGATTCTTTGTCTTTCATTTGGCGTTTACCAGAACCCTCCAGCTTTAAAAATAGCGTCGGGAGAGCGTGAACCGTTTTTAGGCGAGGGGAAAAGATTTGAGATGAAGGATGCAGGGGGCATTTGCAGGGACGAATACTCTTCAGACGGCCCTACAAAATATTAAATACCAGCTCATAGTGACAATATGTTAAAAACGTGCGCCAGTCACATGAGTCATATTATCTTCACGTATTATATGCATATATAACACTAGCTAAAATATGCAAAATAAATGTTAACAGTAATCTCCCTCAGAATCGACGGAATACAAATTTTCCAGAGCATTCATTTGGGGGTGCAGGGAAGCTACGGATAAACTTCATTTTCGGACAAAAGTTTGATATTTTTCTTCGGAGAATCATAATCCGTGAGAAAAAATGTGGGTTGCCATTTGAAATTTTAGTTTCACCTCCACCTTCTGCAAGGGGGTAGGGGTGAGTTTTGTGTCCAAAAGGTTTCATCTTCCAAGCTGAGCAACATTTGTTCGAAACTTTTTCACGAAAACTTACCTCTCAGGAAATTTCGGACTGTTGCCGGAACCTGTATATATATTTCTAAATATCGTTTTTTTGCAAAATATCATTGCATGTACATGACAATACGTGCAGAGAGTAAAAATACCGTGTATTGCGAGGTTTAGCTCAATACTGTTTTCGTGTTAGATATCATTACCACAAACAAATTGGCGTTTATTTTATTTCGATCTTAAAATTTTAATACTTACTGACGTCATAGGTGGCGTGCAAAATACTCTAGTTTCTAGATTAATACCGCAGTTATCCACCATGTGGCTTATGATCAAATATAAGTATACAAGTTTTCGTAATAATAAATATATGCCATCTACCAATTCCAACTGTAATTTTCAATAGCAACCTGCCAGGTACCATTTAACATTATATGAGAAACAGAGACAGCAAAGTAGGCGTTGTTTTCGTAATATAGATTGCAACATACTTTTAATACTCCTATATTGCTAGTGGCCCATGAAATGAGACAGTAAATGACTGTTTCTATCTCATTCTATTTATTTGACCCGTAGTTCGCAAGCGTCGCGTCTTTAGTGGACCAATTGGCAAGTGAAGTAGGGCACGCCACCCCCCTTTCACAGCTTAAAATCTAGTTGTGTATGCATTTACGGATATGCGCATGAAACTCAGCGTATAATAAGTGAAACAGACGCATATATGCTTGCATCGTAATGGTCAAGTCTTTTTCCCGATCCCCACTAGCAATATAGGAATATTATATGGATCGCAAGTGGATACCAAGATCTCTCAAAGATATTGAAAATATACTTATTGTAATGAAAACCAGCTATTTTATGGGAGCAACGTCAAAAAATCTTATGTATATCTCGGACGTGATGATATTTTGGTTCGTGTCATGTAGGGTAGGACGGGGGAATGGCGTTCACTTAAGGGAAACATGGTGTATTTTTTAAATTATTTAATATAAATCAAGATTAAGAAGAGTAACAAAGTCTTTAATTATCGAGTAATCAACAATTTAACAACAAAAGCATATATCTTTCAACTACTAGTAGTAGGAAAACATTATTAAAAAAACATGTTTGAGCGGCATCGCCCCTGACTTTGGGTAATGCCGCTCAGGGTCTCATAAAGAAGTGTACCCAATCCAATCCGGCTGTTTTGTTGCTTTGATCAAAATTGTTTTTGATATTGTTGCGCTCAGCAAATTTATAAACATGTTTACGCAAATCTGCAACACTGAGTCCATAGTATAGCGAGCCCAGCAACAACTTGTTCAGCACCTAATTAAAAATTAGATCAGCGCGGCCGCAAACGAAGAAACGCTTTTCACGGTCGCATGACGCGAGCTGACTGTCCGTTTGCATCGCTGTTTATTAGAGGCCCCCTCCGCTCGCGCTTCACTCGACGTGACGTGTTGCTACGTTTCTTTTTGACAGAGTTACAGAGGTGAGCGCCATTCCCCCTCCCTCCCCTACTCTAGGGAAATAGGATTTCACTACATCCTAGACTAAATTATTTAGCTAACTTAAAATTTATTCTGCGGCCATTTTAAGTGCTAGGCAAAAATCTAACGGCATTATTTAAGCCGAAGTTCATTTATAAACAATTTGATTTAAAAAAATGTCGTTTATAGGTTCATTTTTAATCCCGTTAGATCGAAATAATTTCATATAGGTAAATGACGTATTATATAATGATTGCCAGAATTATCTAAACGTGTTAGAGAGAAATCGTATTGTGCGGGGTTTACCTGTTAAAAAAATAGCATCGACTTATAAAAACTACTATAGATACTTTGGCGTAAATTACAAACTTTTAATTCCCCACTTTGGCATTAAATAGGAAACGTTTTAAAATTTATTGGAAAAACAGAATTAGAATAAACGTGCGGTAGATTTCTTTCCGTTTTAAAATAACAGTATAAAAAAAATCCTGAATATAATTACGATAAAAGTTATCAGAGAACGTTATTCTCGTATTGTTGGTATTTTTTCGGTGTGATTCATGAGTTTTTTTTAAACGTCTATCAAATAAGTGAATAATATTTATCAAGTCTATCTGAACGACTGTGGAGATTCCGACATTCCGTTTATCGTTGTCTGTCAAAATGATGTAATAATGTACAGGATGAAAAAGAAATGCCAATACTATATTTGTATCTACAAAAAAGAAAGAAAATACAGATAACGTTGGGCGCAATCATCTATTAAAAAACTTGTGTGATAAAAATGAGATCAAGACTTGGCTTGATCTGTCCAAACAAATTATAATTATAAGCTTATAAAAAGAGAGTGTGAATTTTGTGAATTTGTATGCAGAGGGTAACCTGCGGAATCGCTCCACCTATTTGAAAAATTATTTCACCACTATTTAGAATGAGCATTCGGGATGGACATAGGTTATACGTTATCGCGTTAAAAGATAAGCGCTTTTCGTGAAGACCAAGTTTGCAATCTACAAATTCGGGCGAAGCCGGATTGGACCGCTTGTGTATAATAAATTAAAATAGCATTGGGCAATTTGACATCTAAATCTGCAGCATTGACAATCACTTTAAATTTTGATTATATAATATATATTTTTCCATAAGAAGATTATTGTATAACCAGCTCAAAAATAACTGATCGATAAGATCTATTTCTATGTAGATCAGTTATTTGTTTTTCTGTGTAATATGTCTAATGTTCTTCAAGTTTGACTACGACATTAGACTCTCCTGCATACTTACAAACTTTAATTATATAATCGCAATGTAAGCTCATAGCCTACCAAAATTTTCTGTTAACTCATTCAGCAACCCATCTTATAGGAAAACGTGTTTTGAAAATGTTTTTGTCTCCGTCTGTTTCTTGTCTGGTGTGGTACCAACACTCGAAAACGATTGGACTGAGTTACGCATACTTACTAGAATCGGGTTAAAATGTTTACTTCTACACCAGAATTTCTATATTTCACTATTGCAGAACTTCGAACAAAATTTTAAACATTAATTCTGACATGAAATTAATATCGAAATTCCGGAATTAATGAAAAATTAACAACAAACCAATTTTGACGTGATAACGTCTTATAAATTGATGAATCACCAATCTTATAAATTGATAAAACACCGGCTGCATGCACGAAAAAGTGTAACGTTCCTAACGCGTAACGTTCCTAACGTTCGTAACGCGTAACGTTCCGCCTGACCCTGTGCGTGCTTTTCTCGAAAACGGCCCTAACGATTTGGATGAAATTTACTGAAAAGGGATTTTGGGGGGCAAAAAATCGTTTTAGCTAGGTCTCATCTCTCGAAAAAATCGTTTTCTTACAAATTTTATCATTAAAAAAATCAATTTTTTGACGTATGAAAATACTTAAATATTGTAAGCAGGTTTTGGAATTTTATATTATAAACAGTGAAACAATTGTTTTATAAATATTATGACAGCTAATCTTTGAGACTTAAAATAAATACGAAAGAAAGTTAAAAAAAAAACAATTATATTATATGGTGAGTAATTTAAATAAAAAAATTTAACCTAAATTTGAAGCGAAAGATGCAATATCATAGATTCGAATTATTATAATTATTATATAAATTTAGGTATGTATTACGGAATACGTTATCACGTAAAACTATCGTCCGTAAACCGACTTTACAGACAACCAATTTTTTTTTTTTTTTTTTTATTTTAAAAACAAAATAAGCGAATCAGCAACTAAGGCCATTATCGCAAAAACAAATACATAATATGGTAAGTAATAAGTATAAATATTAAATAAGTAACATATTCAGATTTCAGGTAAGTACAATTTATATGTAGGAGTGTATATTAATTTATTATTATCTATTTTCTATTAAATTTCTTTATATTTGTTTATTTCTTTTAGGTATTTTTTTTTGTTTAAGGGGTTAGGCCGCCTTGATGCTCGGAAAGTTAGGTATAAAAATAAACTTTTTTTTTGGCGCAGCCGTTATATACTTACTTATATAAAGTGATCCTTATTTTATGCTTTATGAACAACTTGCAATATTGGCAATTAATAAAATATAATAAAAAAATGGCGGAGATATGAGCCGATAAGTAGGACCCTCTTTGAGACTTAAAATAAATACGAAAGAAAGAAAGTTAAAAAAACAATTATATTATATGGTGAGTAATTTAAATAAATAAAATTAACCTAAATTTGAAGCGAAAGATGCAATATCATAGATTCGAATTATTATAATTATTATATTATGTAGAATTTAGGTTATGTATTACGGAATACGTTATCACGTAAAACTATCGTCCGTAAACCGACTTTACAGACAACCAATTTTTTTTTTGTGTAGGTGAATGACAGCTGTTTAAAAAATTTCGTATTTGCATCGAAATTTTGAGTTTGAAAAATTGATAACTTTTGAACATGATACCCAATCAAAAAAATCCCACGTCACATTGTAGATAATATTATAAAAAATAACTGTTGTAAATTTTAACCAAGTCGGTTAAGTAGATCTTGAGATATCGTGTACACTGTACACCGTTTTGAAAAATGTAGTTTCGAGAAAAACGCAAAAGAAAAAACTGATTCAATCAGTTTTTTCTCGAAACTACATTTTTCAAAACGGTGTACAGTGTACACGATATCTCAAGATCTACTAAACCGACTTGGTTAAAATTTACAACTGTTATTTTTTTTTCTATGACTAATATGAACTAGTTTTTGCTATAACTTTGATAATAATTTGAATTTTGGAATATTTAAATTCTTAAAATATTCTCAAAGGTATAAACAAATATCAATTCATCTATACCCTAAAAAATCGGTTTTTTAAAATCTCAAGGTGGCGTAACCCCTTAAAGGAGATCTTAATATAGATATTTTAGCCATGATTGATGAGCTCTAGAGTTACTTATACAAAATATATTTTTTTAAAGTTTGTAAATTTCTGACTCAAAATTTCAATCATTGTTTTCTCTGTTCTTGAGTGTAAACCATAAACATATTTTGATTTTAAAGAAGACGTGTTTCTTCTGCGTCTTGTATTTTTCTGGATATCGAAATTAGTTCCAGAATTTCGGACCTGAGAAAGGAATATCGAAACTAGTTTCGGAATTGAAGATGATCCGATATTGGAGGCCCTAGTGCCTAAATTATAGTACTTCCATCAAGATATCATACCCGCATGTTTTAATATATGACCCATAGACAGGAAGTGGTTAAATAATAATTAACGCTTTCATAATGAAGTATATTTTCGCCTGACCGTGTAGATAAGCTCTTTTAATACGTAAAAACTTCATAAAAATGATAGCAAGTACCGCTAATGATTTACCTAATTCCGGTCCTGATAACACAGTTACATTTTATTTACAGTTGTGTCATTTGAAACGTGTTTTTTAATTGTAACATATAACTTTGTGTTAATTTATTGTTTGCGGAAAATAATGAATATCATGTTTTATACTCGTGATATTGATTTATTTACGTTGGTGTTGGAAAAGTGTAAAAAATGTTTTTGAAGCAACATTTGTAATTTACACCTTACAAATTTTTACAATGTTATGTACAAGATGGCTGGAAAAAATGAACTTATATTGTTATCACTGAAATACTTCTGTAAATCGTAACATATGCAAATAGAAATGTGAAACAGTTAAGCACCAGAGATTATAACACCTATTTAATCGATATTAACAGACGTTAAAGTACGCTCTTATAGATGTGATAGTTTCGTAATAATAGTAATGTATTCCAATCTCACTGAAAACGGTAATATTATCGTCACGCGCGTGCGCAGTAGATAAAACCAAGCGAGATATGGACAGTTTTCGAACAGTACTTTCAGTTCCAATCGAATTTGTGGTCGTTTGTGGACGATTTCGAAATTATTATTTCGGTACATGCACGAAAAGAAGAAGATATAGTACTGGCTACCATGTCAGATTGTATTCAGTACTATCTGACGTGAAAAAAATTTCAGATTATACCCAGTACTATCTGGATAGCACTGAGTACTGTCTGGTTTATACTCAATGATATGTCAAATGTTGCTCAGTAACTGGTTACTATCCAGATAGTAACAGCCTTAGATAGTACTGGTTTACTATTCAGATAATAACGGCTCATGCCAGATGGTAAATCCAAGATAACACTCAGTTATATCTGAGACCTACTGATTTTTAGTACTGTTTATGTAAATATAAATGACATAATGCGCATGCGCGTGAAAAAAGTAGTAGGTAATATCTCAGATTTAACTGAGTGCTATCTGATAGTATCTTTATCATCTGGCATGTAACGAAACTATCTGGATAGTAAACCTGTACTATCTAAGGGTGTATAATCTGAGATCTCACTGAGTAACATCTCACACTGAATGTAATCCAGATAGTACTGGGTATAATCCGAAAATTGTTTTCACTTCAGAGAGTACTGAGTACTATCCGACATGGTAACCAGTACTATCTTCTTCTCTTCGTATATAGTCCAAACATGAAACTAAAATGAAACTGTGGAAGCTGACATGGGCATTAAGCATTTTGTTACGTTTAGTATATAATATTATGATAACACCTTAGTATTCCATGGATAAATGCTATGAAGTATGGAAATCCATAATTCTGACTACTGACACTTCTTTATTAATTTCACGTTTTTTTTGACGTGATAACGTCTAGTCTTATAAATTGATGAATCACCAATCTTATAAATTGATAAAACACCGGCTGCATGCACGAAAAAGTGTAACGTTCCTAACGCGTAACGTTCCTAACGTTCGTAACGCGTAACGTTCCGCCTGACCCTGTGCGTGCTTTTCTCGAAAACGGCCCTAACGATTTGGATGAAATTTACTGAAAAGGGATTTGGGGGGGCAAAAAATCGTTTTAGCTAGGTCTCATCTCTCGAAAAAATCGTTTTCTTACAAATTTTATCATTATAAAAATCAATTTTTTGACGTATGAAAATACTTAAATATTGTAAGTAGGTTTTGGAATTTTATATTATAAACAGTGAAACAATTGTTTTATAAATATTATGACAGCTAATCTTTGAGACTTAAAATAAATACGAAAGAAAGTTAAAAAAAACAATTATATTATATGGTGAGTAATTTAAATAAATAAAATTAACCTAAATTTGAAGCGAAAGATGCAATATCATAGATTCGAATTATTATAATTATTATATGTAGAATTTAGGTTATGTATTACGGAATACGTTATCACGTAAAACTATCGTCCGTAAACCGACTTTACACACAACCAATTTTTTTTGACTGAATTATTGTGCAAAATTTTTTACTAAAATATTGATTTTGATAGTTTAATTAAATTTCAAATTATCAATGATGAAGGTGATAGCGATATTTTTTTCTGATATTTAAAAAATAAAAAAATACACTGTCGTTGAGACACGTGACCAAAATGAAACTTTTATAATTTTTTATACAATTTAATGCTGAAGGTAAAAATTGTTTTCAGTATGTAGTATTATTATTGTAGATTCGAGTGGAGGATTGCAAATTGCACATCGCAAATTCATGAACGTTCTTAACCGTGTATATATAGATTCAAAAACTTTATGTAAAAAAAATCTAAAACCGAAAAAATATGACTACCACCGTCATCAACTCAAGTCTTCGATAATGTTGTGCAGGAAATGATTTATATTTTAAATCCGTTTATTTATTGATTTTTTGTAATATAGCAGAGACGACTGTGCTTATCTAATGCAGCACCCTTTATGTACATGGAAGGCGGTGGTTCTAGTGTAGTAGAGGTGCTTACGTCATAAATAACAGTCAAGCTAATATAGAAGCCATGTTGTTATCCGCATTTGCATATTATAAACATAACACAAGCCCGCCCGTTTCTAAACATAAATTGCGCTCTGTGGCTCGTTCCGCTCAGCTCTAGTCAAATGCTGTGGAGTTTTTGAGAAAATTGAACTGTTACTTGCATATCTTTGGTCAAAACGACGAAACCGTGTATGTCGAAATTTCGGTTGATTATGCGGTAGTTCGCCAATTTGAAGAGTAAAATCAAGGAAATGAAAAACACTGACATCAATAAGAATGACACAAATGAGTGACACCGAAGTCATAGTGACAACGGCATTTTATTATACAGAGTGACCGGTAATTGCTCGTATTTCTCTTGGGAGAAGAAACTATGACTACTTTGGAATTATTTAAACTCTATCACTTGGGGGTTGGAAATGCATATTTTCGAAAAAATCTACTTTGGTTTTTTTGGTTTTCTTTTTTACAAAAATCCGAATTTTGGGAGTTAAAAATAAAAACAAAAATATTATCACTTTTTGGCTTGAATTTTTCCATGATCTCTTACTAATTGTCCAGCCTTCCTAAAGCTAAAAACCACGAAATTTACTGTTAGATTTTGTGTGTGTTAAAATTCACAATAAATAAAAAAATATAAAATAAAATTTCTTCACAGAAGTGTCATTATCATAAAAAAATGACCCCCGAGTGAAAGGTTAAATCATACCAAATTAGTCATAGTTTCCTCTCCCGAGAGGATACGAACAATTACCGGTCACCTATATACTGTCGAAAATAAATTTTAAATACATGTAAATAAAATAATTCGCAGAAGTAGATTTGTATTATTCATATAAATAAAATTATTGACCAACTTTTTTCAGACTATATAATATTGAGAAAAAATAATAAATTATAAATCAATATTTCACTAGATGACGTCATCTAGTGAAATATTGATTTTTAATTAATTTATTATTTTTTGTCAATATATAATCTGAAAAAAAATTGGTTGATAATTTTATATCAGACGTTAATCAAAGATTTGTATTATTCATACATAAGAAGTTTCACTTCGGTCGTGTGTATCGCGACTCACGCCTTTCTACAACAATCAAACGTTTAATGTCAGTTTCTCACACATTTAATATTATGATATTTAGAACCGTACGATGGAGAGGGGTGAAGAAGTCTGGGCTCCAAGTGCCGGCTTTAGGGAGGCGGCAGAAGCCCTATCAAAATTCGATTAGGATCAGTATTTACTAAGACTCAGGGACACCAAACTAATGTTTTTGCACAACCCTGATGGCAATTGATTTCAATCGCACCTTTTCTATTTTCAGGTGTCTTCATTGCCTTGCAATTTTCCATGTTATTTTTAAATTTCCACTTCCTTTAAGTAGCAAAGTGGAGGTGGTCAGAACTTGGCATTGGCCGTGTATAAAGAACCATGGCGATATTTATCTGGAATTATAGAAAGACTTGTCATGTGAAACCTCAACAAGATGGTCGATACAGATATTGTAATGAGAAACAAACAAAATTCTATGCCTTTCTAGTATCTTACGAAATCAATTCTTATAATATGTTCATCACAAAGTAGCACATTCGGCAATTTTTTCTTTAACTTTTTGTAGCACTGTGTAGTGTAGAACCTTTCATATTTAGACTTTACGTACATTTTTTTTAAATTGTATTGTCAAAACGAATTGTTAACTTTTCACTTACGATCCAAATTCAGGATTATACGTATCTCTGACTAGAATCATTGTTTACCGGATGACCTTTAGGCTTTAGGTAGTTTGGTCATCTACAGTTAAACTGTATAATTTTATTCAGCCACAAGCATGCGTTTCAAATGTGATTCACTATATTTTGTCTGTTTTTCGCAGCGAAGACAAAAGACGGTAATTAATTCGAGATATATTTCTTCTAGTAAGGTCCCTCAAGACATGTGATGAGCGGCGTTGTCTCATTGTAGCGAAAATGGAGAACAGGTTATTAAATAAACTGGATGACTAAATCAGCATTTATCTTATTTAACTAAAATATAGGCATAAGTGGTTTTTCCTTTTAGTCGCTGATATAAGAAATAAATATTAATGAAATATGATCCCGTTCAGCGTTTTTCAAATATTACTCCCTCCCTTTATTCGGTTCACTCGATGATAGTTCCGCATTTTTCAATGCATACAGTGTTTCAATAATTTGATTGTGAAATATACTAGATGTGTATAATATGCATGCATATAATGACAATAATTCTTGAATGTAGTGTAGATACTTTAAATTAAATAGTCGTGACACATTTTCTTTTGACGTGATAACGTCTTTTAAATTGATGAAACACCGGCTGCATGTACGAAAAAGTGTCACGTTCCGAAATGTGTCACGTTCCGCCTGACCCTGTGCGTGCAAGCGAGAGCGCAGTATAAGCGATAGAGAAGCACGATCGGCCCAAGTTTGACAGCTACAAAAATTTATTTATTAAAGATCACAAGACACAAACTCCCAATAGACTGCCACAGCCCACAGTTCGCTCGTATATATACTTACAGGGAGTGAAAAATCCACACCACCCGACCGTCCGTTTATTAAAACTGCATGTATTTTGAAAACGGCTCATTATATTTAAAAAACGTTTCTACAGTTGTTTAGAACTCTAATTTTACTATTTAAATATGAAAAAATAAATGTTTGGAAACGTATACGTATAATGTGAAAAATAAAAAAAAATATTTTTCAACACTTTACGAGTATGGTTCAATGTTTCTTTATGACGTTATCACGTAAAACTATCGTCCGTAAACCGACTTTACAGACAACCAATTTTTTTTTTCTAATTGGTACTAGATCCAGATATCTTTGGCATCAACTGCCAGAGATATCTGGATCTAGTAACAATTAATATTTTTTAGTTATGAATTATTTACCTGGCGTTGCACCTGTAATGATTCTGAATACTTTGCAAATCTCTATATATAATGGGTGTTTTTTTTAGAGGTATACAACTTTAAAATGAAATAAAACACGTAAAAATAAGGTTGCTGGCCACGTTGTTGGCTTTGTTTAAAATATAATTTTATGCCATTTATGTTTAAATATGATTTCGGGCATATGGGCGCCACGGCTGGCTTGAATGAAGCGCAATCGGGAAGTCCAATTTTCGATCACTTTATCGAGCATCTGGGGCCGTATATCGCCAATAGCGCGGCGAATGTTGACTTCCAAGTGATCCAACGTCTGTGGTTTATCGGCGTAGACTAGTGACTTCACGTATCCCCAAAGAAAGTAATCCATAGGTGTGAGATCAAAATTTTGCGTTGAAAAAGAGGATCAAGCTGAATATTGTTTTCGGCCCATTCACCGAACGACGGCGCGCATAATGGTCACGTGGCTTTAACTCTTGCACAAGCTGGATCTTGTAAGCTTGTAAGCCAAGATCTTTACGCAAAATCTTCCACAACGTGGATGGGCACAGTCCCAATTGCTGTACACGACGGCGTATTGACTCATTCGGGTCCTCCTCAACACTACGCACCACAGCAGCAATGGCATGTTCTGTGCGCACTGTATGGCGTCTTTGTGGATGCGTATTATCAACTAGAGTATGCGTAGTTCGAAAACGATCCATGGTTTTCCGAATAACTTGCTCGGATGGACGATTATGTCGACCGTAAAATGGACGTAGCGCACGGTTAGTTTGGCAAACTGAACCATAATTTTCAAAATAAATTTGCACAATTTGCAAGCGTTGTACTGATGTAAGTCTATTCATGGTGAAATGGCAAAACATACTGACCACAAATCATCTGTCAACTGTCAAATTAACTGTCACTTGAAACGGTGTTGCCAATTTCAAAACCAAACCTCCAAAAAAAACACCCTTTATAAAATTCTCGTGTCACAGTTTTCGTTGCCATACTCCTCCGAAACGGCTTGACCGATTTTGATGAAATTTTTTGTGCTTATCCGGTATCTATGAGAATCGGCCAACATCTATTTTTCATCCCCCTAAATGTTAGGGGTAGTCCACCCCTAAATTTTTTTTCTTCCTTCCCCATTCGTTCTTTTGCACCGGGCACGACGGCGCAGCCGGAGTGCTCGACATACACACATATACGTCCATGTATATTTTAAAATAAATAAAATAGATAGATAGATGTTCCAATTAAATTGTTTTATTATTTCACTTTATACGTAGCGAAGCACGTACAGGGCCGCTAGTACTTTATAAGTTTATCTCGGTGTTCGTGAAACTGGATGTAAATCGGTTGAGTAGATTCTGACAAACTGCAAACGTTGGCTTTTAAGGTATTTCGCCAATTTTTAGTATAAAAACCATGTAATGTAACGTTCCTTTTTATTTTTGACCTGGTAAGTAGTTAACGTGTTTGTTTTTGACGAAACTAGCTGCTCCCCGTGGTTCTGCCCGCGATTCAGATGAAACACGACAAAATGTTTGTTCAGCTCGCTAGTTTACGAAAATAATTCCGTTTTTTTAATTATTTATTTTTTTGACGTGATAACGTCTTATAAATTGATGAAACACCAGCTGCACGCTCGAAAAAGTGTAACGTTCCGCCGTAACGTTCCGTCTGACCCTGTGCGTGCAAGCGAGAGCGCAGTAATGTATTATTAAATATGCTATTCGAGCGGAATACGTTATCACGTAAAACTATCGTCCGTAAACCGACTTTACAGACAACCAATTTTTTTTTAACCTAAGTTACTTCTTATAACATTAGCTATCGGCCAGTGAAAGTACCGTCAAAATCGGTCTAGTCGTTTCGAAGATTAGTCGGAACAAACAGACTGCGACAAAAGCTCAAAAATTGTTTTTTGTTATAAATACCGTAAGTATAATTAATACTTTCATATGCATTCAGTAAAAAGCAGTTATTTTGAGATTACCAACATACACTTTAATTTTATTTATCTGTATTGATAAGTTATTTATTCTATTTTTAGATATTTTATTTACCTACTCCTGGTATATATAGGTATATACTAATAGTTATTATTTTTAAAAATAAGAACATCATTTTTAAATATTAATAACACTTGATATAGTTATTGTGTGCTACAATATTGTTCCGAAACACCCATTGTTACATCGCTATATTAGAAAAATTTAATATAACGATGTAACAATGGGTGTTTCTTAACAATTGTAGCAAACAATAGCTATACCTATCTAGTGTTATTAATACTCAATAGAATTGCGAACATACTTGCGCGAAAATTTACTTATAATCTTTGAAGTTTTTGTTTACCATATTAATAATTTCGACATTGTTAGCTTTCAGTTTCAGAACGAATATTTAGATGCGTATTTGCAAGTTTAATATAGGTAATATTATGATTGTTATTATTACTACATAGTAATATACTCTTCTATATTTGAACTGGGAATACAGTAACGTAATTTTCACAATATTATTATTCAAAGAGAGAAATGCCTGTATTTTAATGACCCGAGATGTTTGTCGATAATGGAATAATAACTCGTTGACTTTAAGCAGGGTGTATCAAAAATTCGCTCGGTCTAAAAAATTTCAGAAGCAGAATTATCATCAACATCATCCTCGCTCTGTGTTGTTTTTTTCCTCTGACAATAGCTTTGAGTAAATTCGGTCAGATGTTACTAAATCATGTTTTTTGTGCAAAATATTTAATAAAGACTATCCTATAGCGTAAGTTGCACCAAGCAACATTTACAAAATTTCATTATAATCGGTTCAGTGATTTCGGAGTTTAGCGCGGCCAAAATTGTGACACGGGAATTTCGACATCGAAAATTAACGCGACAAACCATAGTAACGAACTATACAAAAATCTTCTTATTTTGACACCGCGAGCGTGTCATTTGGAAATACTTTAGCTTCACCCATTTGCACATATTTATTCTTAGAATAGCTGATTGTCACATAATTTTCATTTTTCAACACTTTCGAACTTCATATCCGTGTCGTTGTTTATGAAAATCACGCACAGGTCATTTATGGGAATTTTTTGTTTAACTTTACGCACTAGTGCTCTTGGCTAAATACGCTCGCTGTACAGACATAATAGGTATTTTCAGCTTATCGTTATAAACAGTGTTAGTCCAAGAGCTGACGACGAATTTAAGGTATGTATTTTGGGCAAGTTCAAATAATAAAAAAACAGTATTTTGTCAATGGGTTGTGGAGACAAAATAATTAAACTTCGTATGTACATCAATTGAGAGTTGTACGTGATCATCGCGTAGACAATGATCTATTTCTTTATTTGGTAATTTAATATATACAGTTTCATTTACATTGCATTATTTATCTATTACTGCTGACAATATGTAAAATACAAGATGTGTGTCAGCGAATCCAAAGTCGACTGAATCGGATGTGCAAATGTTCATGTGGTTAAATTGCGTTTATTACTGTTAAGGGGAATCGTCACAGGGTAAATCTGAAATGGCGAGTCAGACAGAGCGTTTGCGGTTATTTCACTACTGCACAGTATATGACATTTGCAAAAAAATAAACCGAAAAGTAATATTCAAAAATTATCGACTAATTTTTCGGACAAATATGTCTATTAACAAAAAGTATATAAATTCAATACATTAACGTCTCGGTCCGGATTTGGATCTTCTTCAGAACTGATTTAAAAAAATATAAAAATTAATTAATAATTAAATTCTAATTGGTTTTTGATAAAAATTCGGTTCAAGTTTTTAAATATCGAAATATTAAAACAAAAAAAAATTGGTCGATAATTTTATTTGTTGAAGAGTTCTAATCAGATGTTAATCAAAGATTTCAAAAAAAAAAATGTGTTAGTCAACATGAAAATTTTCTAATCTTTTATTTTAGCATTTATATAATCCAGAAATAAAAATCCCAGATTATTTTGTTTATAGTACGACCTGACCCTCCCGAATATATTTAATTAATACACGCAAAAATATATACTTCTAAACTTTCTCTCTTGTAGCTATGGCTACGCATAGGACTATTTTGTCTTTATTGGCGTCCGGGAGTTAAGAACTATTTCATTCGTCTGGCTATTAACACGTATTTTCAATATTAATTAATAAACATAGGCACTATAACAGTTTTAGAATGCCTAGAGTATATTTTTTGCATAATATATTAATTAAATATATTCGGGCGGGTCAGGTCATACTTTAAGACCAACAAAATATCTTGAAATTTTTATTTCTGGATTATATAAATGCTAAAAAGATTTACAAAAATTTCAAGTTGCTTAACATCTTTTTTGGTTTATTTTTTTGCGCAGTAGCGAAATAACCACTAACGCTCTTCGCCTGATTCGCGATTCCAAATTCACCTATTGATAAAATAGTGTTTTTTTATTATTTCAACTTGCTCAAAATATATATCCTAAATTCGTCGTCAGCTCTCCGACTATTTTGGGAGGGTGGAAACGGATATCATCGATAAGGAGAGTTATATCTGAGATAAGCGTATTTGATGATTCACGGTAATGAGTAATCAGTAATTACTTACCTTCGGGCATTCCAACTGATTAAGAGAAGTATAATTGAATGCCTAAAAACTACTGTCATAATAAAATTTCCATGTTACGTTTCATTGAAATTTATTTTTTTATAAAAATAAAATAAATAATTATTTGAAATTTTAACGTATTATAGTAAAATCTTATTTATTAACATGTCATTTAAAGTTTTGTTGGGAAATAGATTCGTAATGCATAACTAAGTAGGTAATACATTTTGGTTTAGTAACAATATTTAATTAGGCCGAAAAATAACAATATGGCAAGTTTTTTCATTGCTATTAAATTTTAATTCATTCATTTTGGTAAAAATACGCTGTGAGATAATAATTCTGATTGTTTTACTTATTAAATATTAAAATGTCCTATCAGCTTGACAAGTCAATTTTTTGAACATTTCGAATATAAACAAAATATTCGATTCATGTTTTTTTACACCTTTAATTCGATTCAATTGTATTAACATTAAATCAATTGTTTTTTTTTGTTTTTTTCTTTTTTTTATTAACGAACACAAAAAAAAAAACAAAAGGTGCATCGACCATATGATCATTAGCACTGCAAATCAATTGTTATTCGTGATTATGTTGAATTTGCTGAATACCAAAATTAATATCGTTTATCAAGCAATTTTTATGTAACCTTTAACTGTATTTGAGTATTTGAACAGAGTATAATACTATAATATATAATAAAAAAAATATTATACAGTATGTATTTTCAGTTTAGTCTGCGGCCAAAATTCTGGAATCTGTCTATTTAATTTTGTAAACGGACATTTTTTTGAAAATATTTCTTTTTCAGTGTCTTTTCCGGAATAACGCTAGAATTTTTCAATTTTAATATATTTTTTTTCTTTTTCTTGAACTTTAAATTTTTTACTAAAAGGATATTGAATTCAATAAAAAATAAATTACATTTTTCTTTAAATACGTCATATTATTATGTTCTTGAATTTGTGTTTCAATAAGCTTTCATGAATAAATTGAAACAAATTAATTAGTTTGCTTATAACAAGTTTCAAAACTTAAAAAGAAAAATTATGTTTACTACAATAAAGAATAAATAAAGAAAAAAAACAAAACATATTTTCACCCAACAGACCTTTACCTCGAAGCTACTGCATCCGTATCTTAATCATTTGATATTACGGTATATACAGGGTGTTTCGTTTTAATTGATCACTCTGAATAACTTTTGTCAGTGACGCTGAATGCAACAAAGTTTCCAACAAAAGTTGTACAGTTCAATGCTACTAATATTTTTGACTTTAGATGGAGAGTTCAAGGTTATTGTAGGTCAATTTTGTTTTTTAAAATGGACACCCCTGTTTTTCATGTGGTTAATCCATTGTACGTAAAAAATATAAATCTTTTGTCCGAAACTTTTTTTTGGAAATCACCAACTTGATCAACTTATTTAGCTCTTGAAAAGTTTTTTTTCATTTCCCATTTCACCCAATTAAATAAACCCCCACCACATTCTATCTCTGTACCAAATTAAAAATTTATACGTCAAATAGTTTCAGAGAAAATCGTCTGTGACAGACGAACAGACACGGCATTATTGACTGTTTATCATGCTTATGGTTATAATACCATAAAATATTGTATACATGTATGGAGTCATTCTGAAGAGGCTCTTAGGATACTTGGAGCGCAATAATTATGACTGCCTATCCCCTATGATATATATGTATTTCTGAGTTACTAATTAGTTTTACTCAAAATTTCAATAACCTCACTACTGTTGCGTGTATGCACACATATAATATCGGAACCGGAGGGAATATTAAAAATTACAGGACTAGAATATAGAAAAGGACCTACTTTTAGTGTAGTCCACTACTATAATCAAGTAGGTACCACCTTAAATTAAATCCATAGTAGCCACAAAAAACAATTCTAAAAAAGAACTTAAGAAATATATATTACAAAAATACCGTTACAGTCATGGCTTGATTCATAAATTAGTATAGTTTACCAGTTTTTATTAATGATTTTATATTTTCTAAATGTCCTATAATTATGTTTTAATATATGTCTATTTTAATGACCTCTTGTATTCACTGGTTGGCAATGCAAATAAAACGATTTCTATCTATAACCCAATTGACAAACGTTAAGTAAATTTATATTTTTGGTCATTCGGTATGTTTTTACCCGATTATAATTAACATCGATCAGAATTTACGGTTTTTAAAATCCAGTCAATATGATAGGAAACTCTGGTAAACACATTAAACGTTTCACAGTGATCAGCTGTATCTACCGAAATCCCAACTAGTTCATGTTGACCTCCTTTTTTAATAATAGCTGGACCGCCACTGTCTCCGTAACATACGGCTACATTTGGTGTTGGCGAGTTGGCGCACATTTGTTCTTTTTTGGTGGGTTGTTGGAGACATTTACTATTATCCTCAATAGTTAATTTCGCTTCCATAAGACTGTCAGCGAAATATTCGCGATATGAGGTCCGACCCCAACCTAACACAACGACCTCGCCTTCTTTGAAGTAATCTTCATATTTAGGTAGTGATATGGTTTCCCTTTTTATACATGGTGTATTATGCTCATTGAAGTACATGGATATACCGTGAGTTTTATAAAAGTCTTTGGATGTTTCTTTTAGATCGTACGGAAATTTCAATTTCAGCAACGCAATATCGTTCTTGACACTATGAAAATTTATTAGAGTGAAATTGGGGTGCATATACATTTCTTCAATTTCGATCTCTTGACCTTCGCTCCGGGTTTTTGGATTTATCATAACAGAGTTTTGGTTCTGTAAGGAATACAAATTTTTGAATAATTATCTAAGAATTGAGCATATTATGTGTACATACAGTGTATCACAGGATAGATGTAAGATGTGTAATGAACAAAACATTTTCGAATTTGGGAATGACATTTGGGGAGGTATACTAAAAATTAGTTGATCCGATTTTCTATATGATGTTTGATCAGCAAAGTAGATAAAATTTCTGAAATTTGGTGTAGGGTAATAAAATTGCATTCTAATCAAATTTTCTAAATAGAATATTTTCACATTTTGAAAAACAAAGATACTAATTTTTACATTTTTGCTAATTTTTGGTATATCTTAGTTTTACAACAAACAGGAAGCGATTTCCAATGTCATTCTGAAAGTCGACAATATTTTGTTTATTACTCCTCATATTACATCTATCTTGGAACACACTATACAGGGTGTGTCATAAATACCAAGGCGATCAATTATTTGGAATACTGCGCGTTGAATTAAAAAACAAAAAAACACGTGTCCAGTATTTTCAAAAGATCTATTCAGCAACACTAATTCGAAATAATTGACCGCCCCGGTATTTAAAACACACCTGTATATGTCCAATTATATAAGATTTTATGACTTTGTAAGTAAACTTACTGTGTATGAATCCATAATACAATGAGCCGCTGTTAAAACCCAATTTGGATAGATCAGTGATCCTCCACAGTTGTGTCGTCCATAATACAATATTTCCACCATCCATGGATAATTTTCCGTTGCTTTATATCCATTCACTATTCGTTTTTGTCTGCTGGCACCTTCTGAAAACCGAGTCAAAAATAAATTATCCTCTGCTAAAACACATATAACCCCGTGGACTCCCGCGTAAATGAGTAAATCGGATCATTTTCTTTTCACGACGTTCTTCGCAAAATATTTTTAAATGATGATTACTTTTTCATTCTAACTTTATTTTAAACTTCATACAGATTCTGCTAAAAGACAAAAAAAAACGAGAGGAATAATATATAGTGTGCACACTGCATATAAAGTCTTGAACTGTGGAATTTAAATGTTTGCTCAACCTGTTTGAGAAACATACTCGAACATTTTTTTATAAAGACATATTTTCTGATAAATGTAACTTTTCATTGTAACCCTTACCTTTTACGACGGATTCGGAATGAAAATATTTTTTTGAGTATGGTAATGTTAAAAAAGTGATATGTTTTGATATATTTGATCTCAAAATTCAAAAATATTGAAAATTGAGTAGGCTACGGATATTCAAAATAGTCTTGAGTATTTCAGGGAAGGCAATAAAAGATAATTTGAGCACCTTATTTGATTCTGTTTTTAAATTTTCTTTAATAAAATTGATCAGTTCTCAAAATTCGTAGTCAACACGTTTCTCTTTATTTTCTATTTTTTCGAAATCTCTCAAAAACTGCGGTTCTCTTCAACAGCTTACTTTTTTTTGACAATAGTCAAATTTAAATTCGTGGAAAAAAGTTGTGGTTGCCATTAAAAAAAAGGCTATATTTCATGAAACAAAGCAAGGTCGAAAAGTGAATTTATCAGAAAATATACCTTTAAAAAAAATAAAACAAAATCAACGTGTCCGAGTATTTTTTTCAAAAATTTTAGCAAAAATTTATATATAACAAAACGGTATATTGTATTTACTCAGAAAATCTAAAATGCATGTTATGTGTTACATTATTGCTACCGGATATATTACATATAATTATATTAAAAGTAAGTACTTCAAAATAATTGTAATCGGGCAAGTAGACACGAATGTAATGTTTTACTTTTTATTGCTACGTTACGTCAACTCTGTTGACTTTTTCAAAACTCAAAAAGTTAATATCAGTATCTATATAAAATTTTACATTTTGAATTTTTATATCAATTTTTAAAAATTAAAAACAACATAAAAATTCACAATATTTTCTAAAGTTGTAAACAGATATAACTTATGTTAAATTTTATAATTTATTTTATATTTTATATATTTATTAGTTTTATCTTACCTAGTGGATTTATTAAACAATAAAGCAACAAACATGACCATACTAAATACATTTTTTATTTTAAATTTTACTTTGATTTCACGAACACTTAGAAGTTATTCTGTTAAGATGTAAAAGTTGTAACTGAAAAGTTTCCGGTATTGGCTGTACTTTATATTAATCACACGAGTAGTAACTAATTAGCAACGTGATTATATCAAATTGTGTTTATAGCAATTAAATGCTCGCAGTGTGCAAGTGAAGACTAAATAAAATTTAAGTGATTAAAAGCAAATTTTGTACTGATTTTTATTTTATTGGGCTTTTGAACTAAACTAATTATCGGTTTGTTCACTGTATATTTTACAACTTATATATATTATAAATAATATTGACAGCCGATGCGAAAAACTGTCAATTTTTTTAAAATTATTATAAACAATTTAAAATTGATAAAATTTTAAAAAGAGTACGTGATTGGAAACGCACCAAAATTGGTTTGTTTTTTTTCTGACGTTAAACTGTTTTCACGCTATACATAGTACTGTCAATGGTTTTTACACGTGTATTGACAAAAACGTTCTGTGTCTTTGAATAACTTTGAAAGTACCTACTTGACTGACTGACTCCAATCAGGTTTAAATCTCAATAAACCCTTTCGAATGCTGTAAACCCTATCTCAATCGTTTCATTCGCTCGTAAAATACCGTATGACTAAAATTTGTTTACATACACGGATCCGGACTTCCATCCAAAAAAGAAAAGCTTCTTATGACCCCACGACGTCCAGTTTAGATTAAAATTCATTTTTCGAAAATCGAACCTCATTTTTTGAAACTTTTCAATAGCGGGATGTTAAAATTAATATAAGGAAGTAAGTGAGTGAATTATTTTGTTGACTGTGTAGTTTTATAGGTTTGATTTATCACTTATCAGAATAAAACCTACTGTACGAAAAGCACTAAAGATAAGAAGTGTAAGGTGTGCATTAGTCAGTATTTAAATGCTCAGTAAAATTTCAGTCAAAACTACCGTACCCTCGTCAAATACAAATTGCATGCAATTTAAAATGCCACAAATATTTTAAAATACTAAATCTTAATTACTTACCTGTACATGTACTGTCGACTTTTTTTGTCATTTACTTCTCGGTACATTGGGAAATTTTATTGTAATGTCAGAAGCTTAAACATATTTGCGTTTCAAGGTCACGCTATTTTTTAAAAGAAGTATGTGTATGTACGTACCTATATTCGTACTTAGATCATTTCTTTCTAGCACGAAATATCGCGAAAAAAGATATAGACTTCGTAAGTATGTAAATGTGATAAACGTTATTTTGATCCGAAAGAAATTTTACCAAAATCGGTTCAGTCTTCTTTTGTTTAAACACAAAGACTGCGAAAAAGTTTATTTTACACGAACTGGTTGTGTGTATTATTGCTTTAATACGTTCTGTAATCTGAAAGGCTTGATGGCCGAATTTAATAATTGTGTCGTTAGCTTTGTCTTAATTGTGGGAGTGGCAATTGGCATAGGGTATAATATTTAAATATGGCGTCTGCGAATCAAAAAAGAGGAGGAATAAAAGAAAATATTTTAACACAAATTACAAAAAAGTGAAATAAAACTCGAATACGTAAAAATGACTAGGTAACTAAAAAACAGAAAATAATAAAAATTAATTATTTAAAAAAACAAGAAATCCGATTGTACAGAAATGAAACTAATAAATAAAAAGAGGAAAATGAGTTGGAAAATCTTAACATACAGCATCAGGTGGAATGTTGAGATTTTCCGACTTATTTTCCCCTTTTTAGTTATTTATTGAAATTTTGTGCTTTCGGATTTTTTGTTTATTTAAATAATTAATTTTTTTTGTGGTTTTTTAGCTGTTCCGTTTCAAATAAGAAAAAAGTATTTTAAAATATATATATGTCACTACAGCTATAAAACAGTTATTGTTATACCCTACTGAAGCCTATTGATTTTTATCTTAGATTAATTGCATTTTACCTAAATAAATACACCTATAGGTATTTAAGTAAGAATTCATTGCCTTGAAAATCGAAACGTTTGAAAGTTGACATAAGGGTAACACGGTACTTTTTTATTTGAAAAATAGTTGTAAAGAATTTTTTGTATTTTAATCATCGTTTAGGCCCTTTTTGGTCATGGGTTTGTAACAATTTTATAGAAGGTACTCATACGGGTGTCTGTAAAACCACGTAAATTTCTGTAAAAATTAGACACCGACAGGGGATAAAGAGCATGATTTAGGACTTTTTTTGCTTTATAAAAGTATAATAATAAAATGAAATTTTATTCTTCCTATTATGCTGAATAGGTACAGTATAATGCAGAGGATTCAAAATTAAATTTCATTTAATTATTATTATACTTCCATAAAGTAAGAAATATCCCAAATCATGCTTTTTATGATCATAATGAACAGTTTGTTAATGTTGATTAATTAGTTAATTAGTTAATAATTATTTTGTTGTTATTTGTCGATAAAGTTTATCTTCTTTATTTTCATGCTATAATTAATGTACAATAAAATAATTAGTTATATTTTAAAATAGGTGTAATTAATAATAAAATAACATGCGTGGGACCGATAGAAAAATTATAAAAATAAAATTATTTATTCAACACGCGTGAGTAATATGTAATTTCGGGGCCCTGCTAAACTGGGGAGAAATAATAAATTACTTCATGTTGACGCGTAGAGTGCTAATAATGAGCCGTACTGTGCGATAATAAGCCCAAGCGTGCAATAATGAAAAAAACTGCACTGCTTCTGGACCAATAGGAACGTGGTAGGCGGTATTGTATATATGAAAACAGCATCGCAATTCAACGAAAGTCATGGCCTTCTTGTATGCATCGAAGACGGTGTGTACGTCAATCAATGAAGTGATTTATTATTTTTCCCTCTTTTATGAGGGCCCCGATTACATATTGCTCGTGCTAGTTGAATAAAATATTATGTGCGACCATTGATCGAAGGAGAATATTCCACTCGCGTGTTACCGCACTCGCTAAGCTCGTGCGGCAAATTTCACGCTCATGGAATCTTCTCCTTCTCTCACTAGTCGCACAATATACTATTATTATTCTTTTTCTAATTTTATAGCATAATAAATTTTGATTTCGTTAGTAATTTCATACATGGTAAATTACAATGAATTGTACTTTTTTGCTCGACTTCATCGACCTCTTAGTTATCGAGCGTCTATAATATACAATCTCGTATACAAAGATTTTTTTTTTAAGAAGACTAAATCGTTAAAAACCAGTTAAAGGCGTTTCTGGCTGCAAATTACTGACATAAAGGGTAGCAAACGAACGCTACTGGTAAGATATGCATCGTCACATGCCGCGCCAATCCCCATTCCTACGTTCTTTGTATATCGGGTAGTAACTGGCGAGGTAGTATCTTATAAAGGAGTAATGGCGTAATGGTGCTTGTGTATTAAGGGTTGCGGACAAGATAAGAAGCGTTGACATGATGATGAAATAATAAATGAAGTAATGAGTAAACTAGAAACAGCCTATACTGTACTCTTTATACCTCTTTACAAACGTGTTTGTGTGTAAGTGAATGTGTGCTGAGTGTAAAGCCTATTTTAGACGGAAATAATTTAAACTGATTATTTCTAACCACTGTCTTCGATTTGAAATAAGTATAAACTTGACTTTAGTCCAGCGTTTTCCAAACTGGGAGGCGCGCCTCCCTAGGGAGACGCGGAGTAGTCTAAAGGGAGCCGCGAAAATTAGTCACAGTGAACAATTTTCCAAATTACTGCTAAAGTTTTCAATGAAATCCAAATATCGAGCTCGTTTAGTTGTAGAAAAAGAGCTACGAGTAGCTATATCGTCACAAACACCAAGATTTGATAAACTTTGTGCTAACAGACAAGCACATCCATCTCATTAAAAACAATAATAAAATATCGTTTTCCATTTTTGTATGAATAAATTTTATAAGAGTAAAAATGTTTGTGTTTTTATTTTATGAAATCTTCAGGAAGGGCGCCAAATGATTAAATATTTTTAAGGGAGGCGTAGTAACATCAAGTTTGGAAACCACTGCTTTAGTCCAACTTGAATTTAATCGTATTTGTACCCGTCCAAAGCTGAGTCAGCCAGTTGCAACTAATAAAATCGTTTAAGTTTTCATTTTAACAAAAATGCCCATAAATAATTGCAATATGCCGAAGCAACCATAGAATCCGTATATAATAAATATAGAATTTTAAATTACACTAAACGGTTTATTGCAGTAAACTGGTTCGTGTCCAAAACTATGATACATCAATTTGATAACAATGCAAAGTTTTTTTTTTATATGAAATAATATTATTGCCTTTATCTGAGTTTTGTGTCTCCATTTATTTGTGTAGCGTGTGGAATTCTCTTGTATATGAGTATTTTTTCACAATATTCAATTTGAAAATTCAGTAATTATTATTCTTATAATTATATGTGATAAAACTTTGCGTATTATATAATGCCAATTTTTGATTTATCAAACAAAAAAAAAATAGACGTCAAGAAATTTATAAACGATCTATATACAGTATCTAATTCAATTTTAAAATTTTAATTGAAATTTAGATGAGTTTAGTTACAGTTAGTAATTATTATAATATATTACAGAGTAGCTACTGTTTGCTACAATTGTTAAGAAACACCCATTGTTACAACGCTATCAACATAGAAAAATTAGTTTATTTTTTCAAACAATGTCACCGTCGAGATACGAACCCCGAATCTTTCCATTCTCGCGGCGGACTGAGTTTAATTGAAATGCAACTTAACTCCAAAAATTTCCATTTAAGACAACTTGCGCATTTAAAAGTTGATAGGACTGTCCCTATATATTAAGCTTCTACAATCTAAAGTAATATTATAAAGAGGTCACATTTGTAAGTTTGGATGTAGGAGTTAATCTCCGAAACTACTCATCCGATTTTAAAAACTTTTTCACCAATATTTAGAATGAACATATGATAGGTATATATTATCGCGTTAAAATTCTTTTCGTGAAATGGAATCCAACATCACAGTATTACTACCAATTATTATTAGTTATTGCATTGTAAAGTTTACTTAACTGCAAATTATTTTGTTATAAAATGTGAAGCAGCCTTATTTACGAATTAAATATAATGTATTTATACTTATTTGTTTTATTAATTCGAGTGAAGCGAGTGGGCAACGTATTTATTAATTATAAATTCGAGTAAAATGGCCAATAAAATGCACTCGAGCGAAGCCGGGCGGGACATCTAGTAATTATTTTGCTTAGTCTTGGACGTTTGCAGCTCTTGGTTGTGAATTTGTTCATCATATATTAAGAAATTAAGATAAACCTAATGAATAGCAACGGGTTGACGAATTAAGATACTACCTAATGAATGACAACGGTTTGACGAATGAAATTATCACAGCAAAGTACTAGAGACATTCATGGTTTTAAATTGCAAAAAATCTGTTGAAAAAAAGAAATTGTAATTCATCTCATTTACGTATATTGTATCAGTTTTAATTGCTTTCATGGGATAGAATAAAATTAATCTTCATTATTTTCTTTAAGATTCATTTCGAGAAGGGATGATACGAAATAGAGGAAAAATAAAGGTTGTCCAACTTTTGAGAGGTTTCTTTATATCCACTTTTAAGCCACGTTTGAATATTTTATGATGTTTAAAAATTTATCGAAGAACTCTCAGTTCTGCTTCAGCAAGGTGAATTATTTTGTTTGAAAATATTTTTTCTAGTTTTAGTTTTAACAAACTGCTGATAGAGCGACCCAAATATTATTTTTTGCCGTGTATTTTTATTTCTTATAATGTAATGTAATGTTTGTTTTGAACGTAATGAAGATCAACGAAAATGAAACGTTCTTTATGACAATCAGTACAACAAACAGTTTGTTTCAGACTGGTTTTAAAAAAGATTCTAAAAATAAATCGTACACTTAATTAGTTTGGGAATTTGGCTGGTGTCTTTCCAGTTGCGGTTGTGCCATTTGCGGTCGGAACAATTTTCGTCCCACTTGCGGTCAATCAATATGATCAAAATGCAAATAATGTCAGGGCTGATTTCACTTGCGATCAAAAAAATATCTTTATTAATCGGCAGTTCTAAATTTCCTACAGGAAGAATAAATCATTAAGTCATCTAAACAATTCCAAATGCAATTTAACTGATTTTTCCAAACATCAAAATAATATGGCACAACTAATTTTAATTCTTATTGCTTGTCTTCATTTTTTATTTAATTCAACATTGTTGATGCGATGGTGTGTTTGTTGCGCAGTGAAAAACGAAGGGGGTATAGGGGAGTTCCTTAAAAAACGATTACGGGGTGCTGTTGAGGCGGTGGTGTTTTTGTTGCGCAGTGAAAAACGAAGGGGGTATAGGAGAGTTCCTTAAAAAACGATTACGGGGTGCTGTTGATGCGATGGTGTTTTTGTTGCGCAGTGAAAAGCGATGGGGGTATGAAGGAGTTCCTTAAAAAACGATTATGTGATACTGTTGATGGGATGATGTTTTAGGAATTATAAAATTCTCACTCCTCACATTATTTTTTTTTTCTTTTAATAATATTGATTGACCGCAAGTGGGACGATAATTGTTCTGAACGCAAAAGCAAATGGCACGACCGCAAGTGGCACTATTTCATTTGGTTGAATTATTTTGAAGGCTAATCTTTTAGTAGCTTTTATATTACATTCCAAAAGTATTTTTGCTTCTCCTGTAATTTTACAATTTTGAAACTAAAATGACTTTGCCATCAGGTAGCGAAAACCATTTTGAAAATTTTCGATTTTGTTACGCTTCTGCCCGTTATATTATAAAGAAATGTGGTGCCGAATTTGTGATTACTGGTGCGTTTGTGAAGTTAATAGGAGTTGTTCGTGATTTAAAACCATTTTTATAAACGACTTATGAGCTGTTAATAAGAATTTGTGTATTTAGCAATTTGAGTCGATAAATAATAATCAGAATAGCTGTAATCAATTAACATTGAACATGCCTTGTTATAACCGACATGGTGGAAATGAAATGTTATATACCATACACATATTTTTTTAGTTTTGAAAAAAAAATTGCTTTGGGGATATTTATGATAACTTACTTACTTACTTGCACAGCTCAATACGTGAAATTCTTGATAATTTGCTTACAATAAAAAAAATGTGCCGTTTGTTAATTCAGAAGATGTAGGTATTTATATTATAATTTATCTCTTTCTCGCTGTACACGAGACTGGCTTTGGCACTAGATTCTCTGCTTAATTTCGCTGCTGGGTTCCAAGCGTGCCGTGGTGCTGAATGCGTGTTTTGCAGCAGAATTTGGTAGATGGTTTTGTTGGAATGTCAATAAAAATGGACTATAACGGGACTATAACAAAAGTTGATCGTCGAAGACGAATTGCAATGGCGATATTCGAAGTAACTGTTTTTCAAATTGAAAATATTATATAAAAAATAAATTCAGACGAGTCAATAGAAATTAATTTATTACGGTCAGACGCAGATAGGTAGCTATAAATTTTTTATGTCAGTCGGAAAGGTACTGAGCCGATGCACAAATTACCTTCGATAATTTTTTTTCTGTGGCTCGTATCGCATAGAAGTTATGGAGGTTTTTTTTAACATATTATGACCCAAAAGGGTACTAATTTCTGAATTACATAACTAAAAATGAATACAGGTACGAAAGAGATTTTTACACATACGGAATTTTTGTTGCGAATTTAATGTACATCGAACGCTTTGGTTCGATGTATAGTAAATTGCACACGTACGCTTTTTTTGAAAGCGTTCATACATTTTAAAACTACAGACTCTAACTTCTAAACTGAAACAGATAAAGGAATGCGTGCGTCAAATGATATTTGTTGTTTCAACCTTTACTAGACATATGTGAAGCATAGTGTTGCATATTATTATACGCCAGTGAATTAACTATTCAGGCAACCCACTGTTCTTGTCAACTATTTTTCGTGTTAAATGTAAAGATGTGTGTGATAGCAGTGTATCGTGATTCTTTTTAAAATATTCACCTGGGATCGATATTTACGTACACGCAACTAAATTCTGCTTGAGTTTTTTTTACGAAATGGTGGAAAATACCAAACGGTTTAAAGAAATCACAAGAGAAGTAGCTTCATACGTGATTGTTAACCTTAAAGCCTTTCTACCTGTATTTTAGATATGGAGCTACTTATACGTTAATTACAAAATAAAATTATAGAAAGATACAAAATGTTTTAAACTTAATAAGTCTTTCGTTCTCGAATGTACAGATTCTTAATTCTAATTCATTAAAGCTGATATACCGCAACGTTCCCTGACTGCGCGGTACAAAAGTATATGGGAGTCAAAAAGGTTTAACACGTATGTAAAAATGTGCCAGTGGAGAGTCCTGTGCATGTGTTGGAAATGAAAAGTTTTTTTTTGATATATGTATACTCTCGAAAATTACCTATTTAAGCATTTTAATAACACACAAACAAGAAAGGATTTTTGCAATTTTTAGGTGCAATTCTTTTATAAAATTAAATTAAAAAAATAATTGTGAACAAGCCCATTGTACGCAAAATCGGCTGCGCAATTTTCGAAAAATTAGTGTGCGGCAACGCACCCGCGCAACTTACGCGGAAAATTTGCATACCACTACATTGCTAGCGAGATTTGCTTTATTATCGCTTTGTGCGTCAGAGCTTGGTTCATGCAAGAAGTTTATGTAGATTAACTTC
The DNA here is from genome assembly GCA_963575645.1 of Xanthostigma xanthostigma. Classification (NCBI taxonomy): domain Eukaryota; kingdom Metazoa; phylum Arthropoda; class Insecta; order Raphidioptera; family Raphidiidae; genus Xanthostigma; species Xanthostigma xanthostigma. Next base: position 26,010,085 of record OY754468.1, read on the forward strand.
GCACAAAATTCATTCAAATTGTAGCTTTTTGAAAGGGGCAGATTCTGTTCTATAAAACGGAACAATTTTTAGATTGATTTGGGTTCATAATTACTTCAAACAATGTAATAGAAAATCGTGTACGCTAGTTGTCGGTTGGTGTGTACGTACGTACATCCGAGCTGTATATATCGCATTTTTTGATGGATCACCTTGGTTTATATTTTATTCACTTTGCTGACTATCAGACTAGAACCCTATTTAAATTCACTGAAAATTTTTGCCGTCTGAAGCATTCGAAGCGAGATATTTCGAAGGAACAGTTTTTTTGAGCCATATTTCTTACATATTTGAGGTGTCATTTATCTGGACCTAGAGTCTGTTTGGCACCCATCTTTAAATAAATAAATAAATAACGGTGCCGGAGGTTGTGATCATACTTTGATTTCCCAAAGTTGCAAAACCTCCTTAATTAGTCGGCTCGTAATCTACCTATCGATTAGTTTAATAACCTGTTTGAATATTTTTCGAATTCAAAAACTCATATTTTGTTAGAAATGGTACTTAAACTAGGTCGTTTAAATCACGGTATACCGGATCATCATCTTACATTATATATTAAGGGACTCCGTTACTCCGCTGTCAAGTTATTTGACAGCTTACCTGCTAAAGCAGGGGCGGGCAAATCTTTTGATCGTCGGGCCTCATTGCTGATGAAAATATGACCGTGGGCCAAAAATTTGGAGACCAAAAAAAAAGTTCTTTGAAGAGCAGAAAAATGCTATTCTCAATTTTTCGAAAAAAATTTTTATGCGCCAAATTATATTGGCAAACTATTTTCGCTCTTATATTTATAAAATGCTTCGCGGGCCGGACAAAAGTCTACTGCGGGCCGCCATTTGCCCAGGCCTGATCTAAAGCTACAAATTATTTAAAAAAAAACTTTAAATTATATTATAGACAAGTGCGCGTACCAAATTTTTTATTGGTATTTTTGTTTTTATGACATCACATTTTTACCCGACTACGGCGAAGCAAAAGGAGGGTTATGAGTTTGACCGGTATGTATGTATGTTCATCTTCAACTTCTAAACTACTTATCATAATTTGACAAATGAGGTATCGTTGGAAATGTTTTGATCGTCCGCTAATTACATTAAATTAAATATGGCGCCGTCTAGAGGACATCAAGTCATGAACCAAAAAATGTTTCTTTTATTGATGCCGTGCTGGGTATCAACTTAAAAGGCTTAATTTAGCACATTTCAAAAAATATATATTGTTAACTAATTGGGAATAAACAAGAAATTATAACCCCAAAATAATTTAAATAAAAAGTAAGTTCAAAAATTAAAACCCGACTACGGAAAAATTACGTTCTAAAATTATGAAGAAGAAAATAGCCGTGGTCGTATGCCACATCATATATACGGTCATATGGCGTCCTCTAGATGCATAGCGTGATACACTTTGTCCTAAAGCTTATCATCGCTTACTACTGGTAGTAACATGTATTGTTTTGTTAGGGTGGATGTTTCATAATTTTTAGAGCGTGATTTTTCCATAGTCGGATTTTAGTTTTTGAGCTTACGTTTTATATATTGTATTTCAATTGACTTATTCTTTGTCATTGTGACATATTATTGAATATTTTCTATTCTAATTCTAATTAATCGTAGGTACAGTTGATTTTATTTAACAGTGAGAGTAAAAAGGACAGATAAACGAATGGACAAAGAGAGAGTAAGTTTTTGCATATTAAACAAATCCCGGTCGCATTTGCTGGTGAACCGTGATTAATTACATTTGTTCATGCGAAGTGTTTATCTTGGATATACGAATATAGATAACTGACCGAAGCCGTTTGAAAATACACCTGTGTTGTTCTATATACAGGCTGTTTCAGTTTATAGACTTTAAGATAAAGATAAAAAATACTGTCTTATTAATGTTCCGTACCTCAGAGTGAAAAGAACAGAACCCTTATAGAATCATTTTGTTGTCCGTCTGTCAGGAACAGCTAAATTCATTTCAAATATTAATATCTACGACTCCATAAATCTACAAAAAGTCAAGCTCCTAACTAAAAGTTAAATAATTTTTTTAAAGTGACTCACTCATCAAAATATATTATGGGTACTTCCTATTGACATAGCATCTTAAAATTTGGCACGATGGCTGCTGTTATAGCACGAGTAAACAAAAAAATCAAAAAATAGTTGATTTCAAATTATATGTGGAATTATCAACATCTTCAGTTATATTATTACATCGTGGAATTTTGACAGCACTCATATTAATACATTGTCATTTGTCTTTGTATGGTGAACAAGAAATGTAAACATTGTGTGGTTCCGATGTGATGCAATCATCGTCACATATTATTAGAAAAGTTATAAGTTATTTGTTTTATGTTGCCAGAATAACAGAATTGTCATTTGTTACTTACCACATTTTTATTATTAACTCTCTGTTATGTCTGTCCGGGTGGAACTTTGTAATTGATTTTAAACTAACTTCCTGATGAGATAGAGACTTGGAATTTTTAACATAACTCAGAATTAGATGACAATGCCAGAAAATACTAAAATAAAAAAGAAAATAATAATAAAAATAAAAAAAGCAGAATTTAATCGATACATATAATTTATTCTTACACGTTTACCGTGTCTACCCGCGTTGTAAGGCACAAAGGAGCAGCCAGCCCATTAGCTCAGTTGGTAAGAGCGTCGTGATAATAACGCGAAGGTCGCGGGTTCGATCCCTCCACAGGCCATATAATATTTTTTTATTTTTTACGATGTATTTTACCACGTAATTAGATGACAATACAAGAAAATACTAAGGAGAAGAAAATTATAAAATAAAAAAAAATTACTAAACCAAAGAAAATAAAATAATTTCTTTACAGACAGATTTTTTACTTGTAGGATTTGAAACGAAAAACGTGGGGCGCTACGTGGAGCTATCAATGAAAAATCTATTTATGAGATAAAACAAATAATGCGCCCCACTTTTTTTGTTTCAAATCTTACAAGCTAAAAATCTGTCTGTAAAGAAATGATTTTATTCTTTTTAGTTCGTTATAAAAACGTGGTATATTAATTTTTTTTATTTTGTTATTTTAAATTTCATTTAGGATCTAACTTAAGTTTTCCTAAACTATAAATACTTGGTCACAATAACCAATGACAGTTGATAAACTTAAATGTTTTATTATACAAACGTTAAAAAATCTTAGAAATAATATTATTCTAGCTTGGAAACATTATTAAAGTGATTTGTTGTTAAATTATTCTTCTAGTAGTATTATGAAACGTAGAATTCAAATATGTGTTTCTTTTATGTTAGTTAACTTTAGTAGATATTGTCGTTAATGTTTTACTTCCGAATTTTCTTATAGTTTTTATTTTTATGTTTGTTTTTATCTCTTGTTTTTTAAGATGGTATTTTTTCATTGAAGTGAATTAATTTCCGACTTGTTTGACTTTTATTACTTTTCTTTTTATCTTTACAATATTTATCTATATAGCTATTGTTCTTTGCCGTGATTGGCTTAAGCCAGTTATAAATAAACTTATATCCTTTCAAATAAACTAGTATTAATTTTATCTCCGTGTTTTCGTACAATCAAAATTGTATCAACTAGCTTTTTATCCGGGGGTCAGTGTTTGTTTTTGTCATAACTCGCTTAATTTTGATACTAGGAACTTCCATAAAAAATAAAGGTTTATTCAAGCACTTCAAAAAAAGTTGTATGAGTTTTCCCCGAAAAATGCATTGTTTTTTTTTTTTTATATTTCACGTTGAAACTTTCGATTTTGGCGTTTGACGAAGAAGAACCAACCTTTAACAAGCTATTACTCCATTAGTATTGGGTCTAGTGATATTTTAAACCCAGTATTTTCTTTTTTTTTATAAGCTACATTTTTACAACGAATGATTTTTTTTCATAAAATACTTATTTTTAGAGTTATTCATGCAAAACCGTCTGAAAATGTAGTTTTTTTTGTTGAAAAATTGACGTTTCCACTCTCGAATAAGTCGAAAAGTATTGACTTGAAGTAAAAACTCTACAGAACAAAAACTGCTTAGAATTAGTCAATCTATCCATTCCCATACTTAGGTACTTTTAATAAAAAAAAAATTATCCTCGAGAAGGGGTGGCGTTCATCCTCAGGGTAAAAGCAACCCTCGGCACATTGATAACTTTGAAGTAGAGGGTAAGTAGAACCTTTAACCAAATTTTGGTCCTTATCGGTGTTGTTTGGTAGAGTTGCCAGGTTTGGCCGTTTTTTCTGTGCATTGACTGAACTAATTGTACTTTTATTGTTTTAGATAGATAGAAGTTTTATTTATTTACAATAATATATTTACAAATGTTTACAGAATTTGCGCACTGTATAATTTTGTAAATTTAAAATAATAAAAACACTTGAAAATTCTACAAAATATTTTCTCTCTCGACGATCGTTTCGGGCAATCAGTCCATCTTCAGGAGTACTCCTGAAGTTGGACTGACAATCTATCTGTCTATCTATTTTGTTCCTGTTCAGTACCACAAAAATAAATTTTTATATTTAGTGTGATATATCTATACCTACAATTAAAATTCCTATTTTCATTGATGTTTAAAATGCTTTAAAGTTGAATACAATGTTTATTTTCTTTTTAAAAACTTTTAAGCTTCAAAATTTGTAATGAGTGAACTTTGGATGGTAAAATCTCCCTAAGCTTCATTTGTAGTGTACGGTAAACATAATAACGCTGGCAGCTTCAGAAGCATGGCACTGCATTCTAGGGGATTATGGATAACTTATCTGCAATCTGACGATACGTTAAATATTTTAAGTTATAAAATATTAATCAGCGATAAAATAAATTGCAAGTCAATTCGATTGCGATGACGAAATTCAAATAAAAAAGTTAGGAATAACATTTTACTTAACTATGAGGAAATGATGAGTGCACACATGCATATAGAAAATTGATGACGCCTGTTGATTAGCTTTTTCGCTTGAGAAATTCGAACGCACAGCTATAAATTCATAACACATCTGATGATGTAATAACCCGTGTACGTGAAGGCCCTAATGGTGAAGCGTCAGATTTATAAATAAAAATGGCAGAAGGCAATATTTGCAGATTTGTTACAACATTTCGCTGAATCATTATTTAGAATTCGCAGCTTTGTTATCAAATCAACTGAAATTATAATACCGAAGAGTACTTTGACCATATTTAATGCTCCCCGCGGCTCCGCCCGCGATTGAGATGAAACACGATAAAATGTTTGTTCATTTCGCAGAGTTTACGAAGGGAATTCCCTATTTTTTTAGCCTAAGTTACTTCTTATACCATTAGCTATCGGCCAGTGAAAGTCCCGTCAATATCGATCCAGTCGTTTCGGAGATTAGCCGGAACAAACAAACAGACAGTCAAAAAGTTTAAAAATTGTTTTTTGCTATAAGTACCGTATATACTTTCATACGCATTTTGTAAGAAGATGTTATTTTGACATTACAAACAGACACTCAATTTTATTTATCTGTATAGATTAGTGGAGTTGTTTTATTACTGACTAGTGGCCTGTCCCGGTTTCACCCGGTTGCGATAGATATAATTCTGAAAAATGTATTAAGTTTGCGGCCCGGCGCTAATGCAAGATTCCAATTAAGCGCCCTCAAAATTTTGTTGGAAAATCTAATGTTTACACCCCCTTTTAACCCCATTAAGGGTTGAATAAAAAAAAAACGCTGACACAAGGGTTTGCTTATTTTTAATGAAGAGTGCGTATGTTGAATTCAATGTGTTTCATTTTAACGATTTTTGAAATACGGCTATTTTATCAAAAATCTTTACACCCCTTTTTGACCCTATTAGGGATTGAATTAAAAAAAAATGCTGAAACATGGCTTCATTTATTTTTAATGAAGAGTACGTATGTTGAATTCAATGTCTTTCATTTTAATGATTTTTGAAATATGGCAATTTTATCAGAAATCCTTGCACCCCCTTTTCAGCCCCATTAAGATGCGAATTTCAAAAAATCCCTTCGTAGCGGGTGCTTACGTCATAAAACCTACTGTCCAAATTTCAAGTTTATAGCTCATGCGGTTTAACCTGGGCGTTGATGAATCGACCAGTTTCAGTCAGTCAGGACAAACGATTGTATGGAAATTATGGAAAATGTGAAAAAATAATGTTGAAGCAACCAGAAACGAAATACTTAGCTTCACTAAATCTTGTCGGCAGTTGATGGACAGTTTAAATACTTCATTTACTTTTAAAGTTTGTGTAAATTATATTTTACGTAACTTTACACCAAAAAATTAAATCAAAAAATACAAAAAAGTCAGGGCCAATCCTAGGGGTCGGCCGCTCGCGTGCAAAGGCTTAATCTGCCGCCACTCTAAAGAATTTTTCATATTTTGACAAATACTTAATGTAGACGTTACCTGTTTAAGAGTGAAAAGTAAAACATTAATACCTACATTTTTTTCAATAAGTTACCATATAAAATTCAGCATATTTATTCGCCTTATTATATCTAAGTTATAAAAAATTTTGCTTGATTGATAGAACTATATGGGCCTGCGGCCGCCCCTTATTTTGGTCGCCTGCGTGAAATGCACGCGCTGCACACCTGCTAGGACCGGTCCTGAAAAAATTATTTGAACTATTAGCAAAAATTGACATAGCGCAATTTATGTTGTGGCCATGATGCCTCTTTAGACGCTTCATCCTTGTGCCCTACAAGGATATAAAGAATTAGAACATGGTCGGATGCACCATACCCTCTCGGTTGGGTCAAATCACAATTCTGGCATTAAATTTGAACAAATATGACTAACTTCCTTCATTACGATTCACTGATTCGCTATTTATCTACGTGTATGTCTAAGCAGGCACGTCTTTACGAGAGTCCATTGGATCTTTGAGCATCCTTTAGGTTTCTCTAAATACTACTTATGCCAAAATTTGCATAAATATTAATTGTGGTTCATTCGTCAGTTGCTTTAGAATTAACTCTCGTCGTTTTTAGTTCTCCGTGCAAACGAGACACTTATGAAATCAGTGCGGTGTCCGTCCGTCTGTCGGTCTGTATTCTTTGAAACTACTTAGCTCAAAAATTTGAAATTTGGCACAGCGGTAGTGTGGTAACTCAACCACAGACGTGAAGTGTAAAAAATTGAATTTTGCTTCGGGGTCAATTACAGGGGTGAAATGGGAAATGAAAAAAATTATTCAGGGGCATTCTGTAGGGTCTCAAATAGAAGCTTACGGAAGCACGCATTCAACAATATAGATATTTGTTGTATTAAATATCTGCGTGACTTTCAACCCAAGCCAACGAATTTGTGATTACCTAGATAAATTATGTTGATACACTGAAAAAAATGTTTAAATCAATGAATATTCATTGATAAAAATGCTTGTGTTTATGAAATATTAATGATTAGAAGCAAAACTTTATTTAAAAAAACAACAATTTTATTGTAAGTGTGCAAAAAGTTTTCCACAGTTTTGGTTTCAGTATGGTAGGTAGTGTGGTGAGAAAATATATCAAGCAAATAAAAATAGTATTATGAACAAATTCATTTTAGTTCGTAAAACGTTTCAATATCTTTATTGTATTTTCTTGAAAAGTCTTAGCTATTTTATAAGATTAATGTTAAATGATTCAGTTTTTTTTATTGACTGTATTTTTTATGTTTGTTTACATAAACCAGATAAAATATTTTTTTTCTTAATACAAGCCTGTCTTTAACTGCCTCTTAAAAGCAAAGTTTTACGTTTCCAAAAGAAATAAAAAAAACTCCACATGCGAGAAGAGAATTATGTAGATTTGAACATTTTTATTACCTTTATTTTACTCAAGGTAAACGACGGATTATTTTCTCTCATGAAAATATTTTGATTGATGTTTTTTGTAGACAAATCATTAAAAACTAGAAATGCCCGCCTGTTCTCTTTGACTTCTTGTTTCGTCATACTGTAAAGACTTGCGAATATTATCATGGTTCAATGATTTTCATACATTAGCGTAGAGAAAATCATAATGCTTACCGTTTTCTCGTTTTATGCATTCAGAAGTTTCTCTTCCATACCTGTGAATATACATTTATGGAAATTAACCATTTGTATTGCAAATTTATCTTTATTTTCATTCACGTAACCAAAAAGTATTGTTCACCTACTATTCTTTGCAATTTATACGAATATAAATTCGTTCTTACAAACCGTTTTGGAATTATTATTTCAGTTGTTTATTTTTTATTTTGTAGTTTGAGAAGCAATATACTTCTCAAACCAGTGGCGAAAAAGAGCCAATACTTTTATAAATTTAGTAGTTTTATAATTTTTTTCAATTTTATAATAATTCTTTATAGTCTATATCTGATTCTTTTTTGGAAAAAATAATTGGAGGAATTGGTTTTCATCAGTTAATCGCAGTATATTTAATAAAGTATATTCGTCTACTAACAAAACCTTTATATGTAGAAAATAGCAATTCAGCAATCTTACATGTTCGTTGATTCCTATGGCAGACGGTAGGATTAATCCTGGCAACTCAATTTAATGACGTTGGTTCTTGAATTTATCCTTCTAAATCATAAGATATATAACGAGGCAGCGTTTTCCCTGTTTTTTTTTTCTTTATTTTTTTATTTCTTCTTTTACTTCAACGCTTGCATGTGGTAACTAGCCGCAAAAGTTAGACGCGATAAGATATTTTCTTCTGTTTTTTCTTGGAGAAAAGACTTTGAATCAGTTTCACCTATTTTAAATTAATGAACGAACATTTAACTGGTATATATATAGTAGTAATATATATAGTTATTGTTCGTATTCATCTCGGGAGAAGAAACTATGACTAATTTGGAATGATTTAACCACTATCACTTGTGGTTCGGAAATCCGTCATTTTCGAGAAAATCTACTTCGGTTTTATTTTTACAAAAATACGAATTTTGGGAGTTAACAATTAAAAAAGATTCCCACTTTTTGGCCTGAATTTTTCCATGATCTGATAGCTTACTAATTGGCCAATCGTCCTAAAGCTAAAAACAAAAATTTTTCTGTTAGATTTTATGTTGTGTGTTAAAACTTACTATTTTCATAAAAAAAATTACGCATTTCAAGGTTAAATGATTCCAAATTAGTCATAGTTTCTTTTCGCGAGTGGAATACGATCAATTACTAGTTATCCGATATAGTAATATCAATGATATAGTATGTAGTTTAAAAATTGTAGAAAATAACGGGAAGTGTGGTAGAAAAAAAATAGTAATGGTGGGAATGGCGTCTGTTATGACATAAAGTCGAGAAACGGACGTTAAACGCATAAACATAACATTTCTGATATCGCGTGAGGTGACGCGGGTAATGGCTAGTATTCAATATGATATTTGCTATTCGTCGTCTTGGTCACCTACATAATATGTTCCACGTCATGTAAAAATTAATCAAAGTATGCTTAACTAGTTTATTTCTGACAGATCTACAAGACAAAAGAGCAGCTGATTTTTTTTTTAATTTTCTAAATATTTCCGGAACTATAAAGTTTAGAAAAAAATTTTATTTACGAAACTTGCTTGAAATAATAAATAGAATAATAATCCGTGATGAAAAATATACCTTTCAAAATTTCATATTTTTTAGTACTTAAAAAATTGTCTGCCACGATGATTGTCGCGCGATAATGGTCTGCTTTTGTTATTTTTCAATAGCAATAATAATATATTATTAAATTTCCAAATGGCAGACGTGGTCAAATACTTTGAAAATTAGTCAAATTTTGTACCTGTCGCACCTGAGTACGGGCCGCGGCGGCCACTCCGGACTTAGTGAGTCCCCACTCCATGTATGGTAGGTATAGGAGACTCACTGTGTAAAAAATCAGGTCTGGTCAAATACATACTGGTAGCCGATCACTGGCTCTTATACTATATGCATCATAACACGTAGTTCAAGGCTCTCGAACCTTCTGCCCGGGTGGCGTAGATTATTTTTCTTCATAAATCGGTCGAAAGTACGCTTATTAATTATATATATATTAATTAATTACTTATTGATTACATAAAAACACAGATAAATTTTAATCAAGGAATTTTGGGGTTATACGTAAAAACACGAATGACAGCTGTTCGCGACTATTGGCTGGCGTCAGTAGCGGCAGTCTCATGGAGCGGTGTACATGATAACTATTTTTCTTTACAGCCGGTCTAAAGTACGTACTTCCGGCATCAGTGCGTGTAATGCATAAATTCTAGATTTTCTGTCTTAAAATTGATGCCGGAAGTACGTACTTTCGACCGAGGTATGAAGAAAATCATTTGTACGTTATTCTGACTCGAAAATGTATATAACATTTGGTTATGAAATCAATTATTGGCACGAACAGTTTCACAAAACACGTCACTCACCTAGTAAAGGCCGCTGCACACGAGGCTAGAAACGCTGCTAGATTTGCCTACTAGCTTTCTAGCCCTGTTTTTCTTGATTGCTGTTATGCGCTCGCTTCACACGAGACGTCTTTTCAAGCTAGTTTTGTGAATAAATCTGGTGCGCGCACAGTGACAGTTCAAAATATATAAACACAGAGAAAAACTTGTCTGTTGTCTGACTCCTAGCACAATGACGCCATGTTGGTTTGTAGACGTTTGTTCAAGTCGCCCACGTGACAAGATAGTGTTTCCTGATTGATTCTTGCTCATACCTAGCAGCGGATTAGCAAGGAAAATAGCCCCTGTTCAAATTTTAAAACTTATCGTAATAGCTAGCAGGCGAGCCCGCAGTGACGTCATTTCCAGCTTCGTACTCAACCTACCGGTCAGCAGAAGTCCAAGCAGCGTTTCTAGCCTCGTGTGCAACGGCCTTAACATTCATATATCCGGAATATTTCTTTCGTGCTATCGTCTCTATTAGACAAGATGATGGGCGACATCAAGTTCCAATACAATGTGATCTTATTGAATAGAGCCAAAGACAGGTGGCGTCAGGGAGATGTGCTCAGACAGAGCAGGGACCTACTTGTGTATTTATAGTGCATACATATATTACGTTAATACATACAGGACATTTTCTCTTAGCCCCATTGTCGTTCACACAATACCAGCTGTCATGCTCCTTTATAGAAAAACCACTTTGCGCTGAACAAACATTTACTGTATTGTGTATGTGTTTTATAGACGAACGTGTATTGTAACGCGGCCCTATCTCTCTGCAGGGGTGCTCGAAACCGTTTACCATTTGCTGCAACTTTCGAATTAGAACTTCTGTGAGGGGAAAAATTTAAATGTAGTTTGCATTACAATGTTTTTTTTTTGACGTGATAACGTCTTATAAATTGATGAATCACCAATCTTATAAATTGATAAAACACCGGCTGCATGCACGAAAAAGTGTAACGTTCCTAACGTTCGTAACGCGTAACGCGTAACGTTCCGCCTGACCCTGTGCGTGCTTTTTGCTAATTTCTCGCTCAATTTAAATCAGATCGGTTTGAAACCAGTCTTAAACAAAAGAGGAGAACATTTTACATAGATTTCGTATAACAGAATTTGCCTAAACAGTTTTTTTATACAAATTTATATAGAAAAATATTTTATACAAATTTATATAGAAAAATAGTTGTATAAATGCAATGTTGTCTAATGCATGGCGCGACGCGGTCGGTCGTCTTTGTTTGCCGTACATGGAAATTAGAAGATAACGTATGTCTTGTCTTAACATGAAAACGGCTGCATTTCTAATGTTTAATTCAATTTTTTGACATTAGTATTTTGTGAAATGCAACGCCTTCTAAGTTAAGTATTGGAATAACTAATTATTATTAGAACATAATACTTTGACAGTTGCAAACGTCACTTTTGACATTTCTTATCATTCCGACACCAAGGATAAGCGGATTGAAACCAAATTTTGGGAGGTTTAGGTTATGTATTACGGAATACGTTATCACGTAAAACTATCGTCCGTAAACCGACTTTACAGACAACCAATTTTTTTTTTGAGATTTCGCGCTCTCAGGAACCTGAGTTCGTACCAATCGGTGTGTGTATACCGGCTGGAAGATTATTTAATACACATATACACGCGTCAATAGTCTACAACATATCTTTCGAATTAGAAATTGAAAATGATAGGTGAGTTTGTTCTAGCACTCTTCGCACAATTCGAATTGAAGTATTATTATTTGCCAGCAAATACTTTGGAACTGTTGAAGATGTACCTACATGCGGCTGACACGTCAAAAAAAAACTTATCGACAAGCACGTCTATTGTCTTGAAATGCAGTTTTTCAGCCTTGAAATATATTTTACAGCATTGTGATTTTGGAATTTTGGTATCGAAAACGTATTTAACAACCCCGGAAATTTTATGTTCATTTTTACTGAAATTTTCAATTTTTAAAAAAGATCACTCTAAAGTTTGATTTTACTAGTTTGTCATGAGTACCTTAACGATTCCAAAATCTATATTATAAAAATTATGCTACATTTACCGTTTTTGAATGTATAATAAACATTTCATCTTGAAAATCCATGACGTTGCGTGAGTATGGAATTTACTATTTAAATAAGAAATACAAGCAACTTTATGATGAAAAGAAACTGGAGAGATTTATCACCATTGATCTTGTATGAAAGGAACTATCTAAACATTCACCTTAAACGATTAACAAAAATTATGATAAACTTCCGTCCAGATGGTTGATGCGAGATATACTAGTAAGGATAAAACTTAATCGTACTCAGTATCCAATTTATTTCTAAATTATATATTCCCTGAAATGAATATTTGTTTTTATTTGATATTTCCGTTTTAAATTCCAAGTTTTCAACCAAATAAACTTTTGTAATTTCTTAGACGGTATTAAATTGATAACAGTCGAAACAATTTGACTTCCCTCGCTTCTTTCTTAATAAAGAAGAAGAGGACGATGTTAATAGCACAACAGTTCGGTAATGTTTGTAATGACATTACCGACATCAGATGGAAAGCAACTGTGGCAATATGATTGCTTGAGCTCATGCCTTCGTCTCCCTTCTTTCTTTCTTAATAATGACAAGCTTCTCCAGGCCTTACGATGTAAAGCCTAACGCACATTATTACGTAACATTGTGTGCAATGATAAATTTACCATGTAGGTATTTAAGAACCTGTGTCATTCATGCAACGAAAAATGATTAGTTTTATGAAATATAAAGCTGTTTATATGATAACGCGCGTTCAACGCGCCGCCAACGCGCGTTATCATATAAACAGTTCTATACAATTGTATAGAAACTGTAAACGCGCGTTGAGTCAACGCGCGTTGAACGCCTCTCATATAAACTAGGCCTTAATTAGTAAGATTTTGTAAATCATTTATTCACAAGTCACAACTCGTGTTGTCAAATAATGCATTTAAAGATTAAAAACGATAAAACAGCTTACATAATTAATAATTAATTTATTGTAAAAGTATAGTATAATTTCTAAATTATAAAGCCGGATATAAACTATATAGATGCAACTGTATGTATTGGCCGCCGAAACACACTAATCAACCAGTTTATTGTGCGGTATACTTTCAACATTATTTTAATGACACTCCAAAGTTCTACGTCACGCCCGCGCCGGTTGAAAATCACTGCCCTAGCTTATAATCACAGCAAAGACAACAAAAATCCGACGGAAGCGTAACACTGAAGAGGGTTCAGTGTCCCACCTTAGCATTGTGACTATAGTATGTGGTGTATAGAAGCATCAGTAGGTCGGCCCCATTGTCCTACACTGCCTTGCCATGACGTTTTCTGTCGTGTCGGGCTTGTTGCCAGCCTCGCTGCTTCTCTTCAACTGACTTATATGTTATGCACAGCAGGACATCCTATTGTTGTGACCTAAAACCGTTATTCTAATGTATTTATCTTTCAAAATATAATTCATAATTCAAACACTTGCTCGTTTTTTTTTCTTTTTTGTTGCGAAATGCATTCGTAGATTGTGCATTCTCGCCTTCGTGTTGCCCACTTTTAGTGATACTGTTAAGAAGACTGTAACCAGGAGACCCAGCTCGAGTGTAGCGGTGGACCGATATCTGTCGCATAAACCAATATGGCTTACATGTGTGTAGTGTCTGTGAAGGATGTGAACACGACGAACTATCACGAAAACAGGCGGAAAGAACCGAAGTTTTCCCAGGTAGTGATAACTGCGCCATCTCGCGTGCTCCAGAAAGCGGTTCGTCTCGAAACACGGCAAGCATATGAATCTAGGTCTCCTGGTTACAGCCTTCTTGGGTACTCTAAAACAATTTTGAGAACGTTGTTCGTAGTTAGTTTTGTTCCAAAGTATTAATCGTTACGGGAGAGTTTGATTGCGGGACAATTTAAAATGAAGCTATAGCGAGGTTTCGCTTGGAACCAACGTTACAAAAAAAATGTTTTTTTTGCTCGACGGGCAGAAAGCGTCAACTTTCGTCCCGCTGCGCTAAACGAAGTTGCCTCTTCCTGCCTACGTCGAGCAAAAAAATAGTATACACACCACGGGAAGTAAAGTAAGAAAGCCTAAGATCACATCTTTGTTGACCTCGGCTTCGCCTCGGCCAACAATTATATGTAATCTCAGACATTTCTTACTTTACTTCCCTAGATGTGTAATATAGGTACTATTATCGTCAGGGTCTCAGACAAGTTGAAAGGTGGATAAATTGTACTAATCGTAAATACATTATCAAACTATGAGTTAATACAACAAGCAAAATATCAGAAATCTTCTTTTTTAAATTGCAACTCAATGATTAAATTTGACAACAATTTTTTTGGTCTTTTTATGATTTTGGGAAACTAAAAGTAAAGAAATATAAAAGCCATTTTTCTTCTACAATAGTACTCAGAATATTCGGCAAAATTGTTCTTAACCGGTATAACCAGTCACTAGTGTACATTTTGAGTTATCGAGCATCTACAACTTCTAATTAATTATTTAACGGGGTTTTAACTGTAAATCTTGATACACGTTAGTATTATTAATGATTAATTAAATTTTAAGCGTGGTTTCATAAGTTTGATACTTATAAGGTATGTACCATTAATAATTAATAATATATCTTTATTGTCTAGTCCAAACAGAAAAGAGGATACAACACGTCATACATAGAAAAGTAATTATACGGTTCCAGTTCTATTAAATATGTCTTCAGTAGTTTTTTGTATATTTTTTTTTTCACTTTTTATATACTCAGGTAAATTTGAAAAAAATGTTATGTCCACTATAGACGGGGCATTTTTCATAAAAGGTGCTGGAACGCGGAACACAATTTCATTTAGTCTGGGCTATGCTTAAAATTAATATCGAGTCAATCGCTCATTTCATGATTTGCAATGGGATAATGATTTTAATGTGCTCCGAAAATAACTCCAAAAAAACGAAAATCCTTGATTCGACTTCTACATCATCAGCATTGCCAAAGGATCAATAATAATACAGAATATGATTACATTTTAAGCAGATCTGCAAGTACGTTTAATATTTCAAATGTAAACTCTAAGTAGGTCTTTAATGTCACATGTGATAAATAATATTAAAATGTAACACCGTTGTAGAATCTTTTGAGTACATATTTAAAAGCAGCCGACACTCTAACCCTCCCCTCCTGCTCTCAGTTCTTCCTGCCCAAGAACACATCGATCCATCATTGTAACTGTTTAATAAACGTCTTTGCTCGCGCGAACTTCTCTTACCCCTCGTCGCCCGTAATTCCCATAACACTGCATGCTCCCTCCTACCTCTTCGACTCATTATCTCAAAGCGAGGGTTCTGTAGCTAAGCCCCTGTTGTGATGCCACCGTAAGAAATGGGTCACATGAAATTTCTACTACTATTAAAGTCTGTTCGCAGTAATAATTACATTTGCATGACTCTTAAAGATATTTATTATATTAAGTAGAGGCGGCTGCTTAATAAACAAGGAACAACCCTTTTGGCGGACCTGCGAATATATTTTTGAAGTGAAACCTCTTTATTCACAGTAGAGCAAGTTCGAGTCATACGATTGAAAGTGAAACAAAAAAAATTGGTTGTCTGTAAAGTCGGTTTACGGACGATAGTTTTACGTGATAACGTATTCCGCTCGAATCGCATATTTAATAATACATAACCTAAATTTTAGTAGCTGTCAAACTATATTTTTACCGACTAATAATTTGATCAACCAAAGCAAAATACATATTTTTAAGCAATTATAAAAGACATTTAAAAGAATGTATATATATTATATATTTGTTAACAAACCGTATAATTTATCTGCTGCTATGAAATGCAGATATCTCCCAAGATTTGTTTTTGATACAAAATGTAGCTGCGTTTGTGTACAAACTATCAATTGACAAATAACGATGTATTTTCTGAAAAATTGCTTTAAAAATTCGATAATTTATGACATTTTTATTAGATATCTTGATTTTAAGTCTTAATTTCCACGGTTTATAAAACAAAGGTCATCTGTCAGATGTAGCTTTCGCTGGAACAGCCGGAAAAAATGTTGAACGCACACTACTCTCTGACGTCACGCGAGAAGAGGGAGAAATGCGCACAAGCCGACGCTTGGGTCGATCGTGCATCTCTATTGCTTATATCGCGCTCTCGCTTGCGGAACGTTACTCTTTTTCGTGTGTGCTGGCGGTGTTTCATCAATTTATAAGACGTTATCACGTCAAAAAAAATAAGTTCAAAAACTTATCCCGACTACTGAAAAGTATGAAACAAGAAAATATTCTCATCTGAGGATAGCCGTGGTCGTATGCCATCTCCTATATTATTATACAGATTGTATCAAATCAAAACAGTCCATAGAACATTCTGTGTGTAAGACAGAGACGATATTATATAAAGCACTAAAACAGTAAGTAAGAATGAGATAAATGATCGCTAATAGTTACTGTGGTTATACAATCTGATATTATCATCTTTGTTTTCTACAGTAAAAATCACAATTTTATCAATTGTCAGTATTCACTAGTGAAATTATTGATAAAATGGCTATTTATACTGTTCGGGAAAAAATCCAAATAATTTATTATTAAAAGTATTGTGAGAACTTTTGTACCAGATATAAATAATAATACGAATTAATATTACAGTTTAGTTGTTTTAATTGATAAATTGGTAAAAAGATTTACAGTGTACGTAATTATTTATTTACGTAACCACAGTAACTATATTAGCGATCATTTATCTCATTCTTACTTACTGCTTTAGTGCTTTCTATATCGTCTCTGTCTTACACACAGAATGTCCTATGGACCGTTTTGATTTGATACAATCTGTATATGAAGTTCCTCTAGATATATAGTAGAGCTGTAAAAGTAACGAGAAATTGTGTACCCGTATGTATTCGTTACTTAAAGAACCAGTACCCGTTACTTTCGTATCGTTACCTTACTCGTTACTTTTCATACGACATACAATCGTGTATAATAGCATCAAGAAGTGTATGGTCTCTGGCATCAAGCATATACCATCCCATCAGGCGCGTCGAATCGTGATACGGTATGACTTCGTTCGTATAACGTATAACCGCAACAAACGAGTCGAACTGACTCTATGTCAGTTCGATACGACAGATGCGAGTAACGAAATGAATTTGTAAGTAACGATTCGGTACTTCGAGTCAGACGATGTACCCGTTACTCAGTAACGAATACATACGGTTTGTTACAGCTCTAATATTATAGCGTGATGCACTTTGCTCTAGAGCTTATGATCGCTTACTACTGTTAAAATGAAATGTTTTGTTATCCTCGGATGAGAATATTTTCTTGTATCATACTTTTCAGTAGTCGGTTTTAGTTTTTCAACTTATTTTTTATTTAAATTATATTTTTTGAACTTATTTTTTATTTGTTTTCAATTTGCTCACCCCTGGGACAAAAATTCAAAAATAAATGTCGCCTATGTTACCCAGGCCATAACAACGAATCGATTGACACCTTATTTATCAAAATCGGATGAATAGTTTAGGCGCTACGGTGGAACATCCCTAAATACAAATATACATCGACTTTTAGCTTCGCCGCAGTCGGGTAAAAAGGGTTACGAAACGTTACAAAAAGGATCTAACAGTTTCCCATCTGTAATGGGAACTGTACATTACTCAGTCTCTTTTTTTGCATGTATGGTAGCAATCATTTATGTATTGTAGAACAGTGACCCTTGATGAGTAAATAATTTAAAAAAAAAAACGGCTAAGTGCGAGTTGCACTCGCACACCAAGGGTTCCGCACAAACTTGTAGGTATGTAAATAGTTTGTCCAATGCGGGAATCGAGTCTCGAACATTTTTTCCACTTAGCCGTTGGAAAACTGTTGTCCCTATAGATCGACAAACGTCGCGGTCAATTTGCCAACTAAACGTGTCATCGCAATGAATTCAAATGGACTACTGAACTGTATTGTACCTCGTGGCTATATCTGAAGCCTAGTTGTCGTACCGTGTTGTATGCGAGAGTTTTCATATTGTGCTGTATAAACGCACCGGTAGCGGACGCTTGTCATAGAACTGTTACTGTATATTTGCGTAGCATGTTGTTGAGGTTTAAAAACATTATTTTTTTGTGATGTAACTAAGGTTTACAAGCTTACATATCACACACATTTATACATATTATATGAAATAAAATGGGACGTTCATAAAAATCTTCCGGTTTATTAAAATGCCCCTCTGATATGTTCAGATAACCATTTAGTTCGTTTAAAGATGTAGGACATATCAACATTGATTAAAAACAGTAAGTTATAAAATAACTAAACAAAAATTATGATAAAAGTGTCATTAATAAATCATGTGATACAGATTTTTAGATGCCATTATACTATAAGTTATAAAATATTGTACTGTTGAGCTTCTGGAACGGTTGTGAATTGCTTTCAGAATTTCTTTTTTGTATTGAAACTTGTTTCTGTTCTATATCGACCTGTATATTTTATTTAAGTTGTGTAATTTCTATGTAACTTTTATGTAATATTGGAATTAATGAAATGAGAATGATTTTATGATCGATTCAGTGTACAAAGTTAGTGAGTAACGATCGCGTCGATAATTAAATTAAAATTTGTGTCGTGACTATTTCAGTCGATTTTTAAACAAGGTATGTGTGTTATGCTATTTAGGTTCGTACAGCCGAAATAGCTGGACCTGTTTTGAGAAATATTTATTTTAGCACAATAATTTTGAAATGTTTGTAGATTACTTTACCTACAGGATAAATGTCTAATTTATGCTTCGGAAGGAAACAGTTTTTCTTTTCTCAAAAAGAATCTCTATGTACAGTTAACTTTATAGCAATTAAAAGCTTGCAAGTTTACAACTTGGTGAATAGATATTATAAGATTTTTGACTCAAAGAACTGAATATCTCAAAAACTTCTTGATTTTTTATATAAAAAATTGCGCTTATTTAATTGAATTATTTTGGAGAAAATGAAAAATTAAAAAACAAAAAAATCGTTTTCACGGAAATTTTGAGGTTACAGTAAAAAGTGATCCGTATGAAAGTTATAGATTTTTTAATGTTTAACAACTGTCCTGTAGAACATTTTTGATAGAACGTCAAGTTTCGCCGGAAAAGCAATAATATATTCCCCCCTTTTTATCCCTCCCGAATAAACCCTTTACCTCGGTACGCCCGGCATTTTTATTTTTTTATGTTCGTTATAAGCCCCTTTACCGTTTTCAATGATAAAAGTTCTGTCTACAAAAATAATAAACATTCTAAATCTAATTTGCCTGCACTATAGGGGTTTCATTCCTAAATGATATCAGATTTTCAAAACAATAACAAATGTCCTTTTTCACTCTTTATTATAAAATATAAACGTTCGGTTTTTGATTGGTTGTTACGTGATACGATATAAAATTTAAAAATAATACTAAATTAATCCACACTAAGTATTATTTTTCATTTATTGTGAATTCAATAGTGCCAATATTGAATGCTTTTTTATTTTGTAAATACGATGTTTTGTTTTAGCTATTTTGGTATTTGATATTATTGAAAACAATTTTTAATACTGTAATCAAATATCAGGGTAATATTTTTCTTGCTTTTTATTTTTTATATGTTTTACAGCAGA
This sequence comes from Xanthostigma xanthostigma, assembly GCA_963575645.1. Lineage (NCBI taxonomy): Eukaryota > Metazoa > Arthropoda > Insecta > Raphidioptera > Raphidiidae > Xanthostigma > Xanthostigma xanthostigma. The sequence goes on from OY754468.1 coordinate 26,030,186, forward strand.
CATGTTCAACAGTTGAACATCAATGCCCCGTATACGTTGTAGTATTTATATGTTTATTGTATAATTGAATAGATACTTTTTTATCATATTTTAATCTATTTTATATCATCGCGTACTGTGTTTACTTTATCAAATGGAAAATAAATAATATATTTCAAATCAAGTTTCAACCAACTTTTTTACATAAAAATTGTTAGTGATGTTATGAAATTGAAAATTTTATTAACATCAACTTTTATGTTTGAAGTGCCTAAATATTTATAAAAATAAGCACAAATATATTATATAATCTTGAAATGATACAGACGAAATAAATACTCGTCAAAATATAGAGAAACAACAGGTTTTTTAAATCTTTAATCATTCGTTACTTTCACTAGCATAATTAACTTTTATATGTATTTTTACAAGTCGATTAAAAATTGAATACAAAATAATGAATTAGAGAATTCGCGTCAAAAAAACATAACCTTAATTCATTGTTAGTTATTATCCTATGTCACTGACTATAATTTAAAATCGGTAAAAAAAAACAATAGTATACTTTACTCTGAATCTATGAAAATATAATGACAATCTAATTAACTTACCTGATAAATTATATTATTTGTTTGTTTATCGGTTTACAAGGAACTCTCTATAGAACGATCTACATTCTAGTAACTGTATGGAGGCGCCACAAGCGACACGTATAAAATCAGGGGCGTCACTATTCTGACAGTGAATTTTACTTGAATTCACTATTCCGGAAGTGAATCAGAAGTCACTATTTCAAATAGTGACATTTCTCTATTTCAGTTTTAGAGAGTAAATTTATTAATGAAAATTCACTAATTTGTTGTGAAAATTGCTGATTATCAAGTGAATACAGCTTCATTAACGGAATTGGTGAAAATTTCACTAATTCAAGTTTAGAGAGTATATTTAGTAATTTAATCAGTCTTGCAAACAGGCCAATGGTTATCTGGCAACATGGCGTGACGTGACCACAGTCTCGTGTGGATAGACCACATTGCGGATACATTGGACGTGTGTTAAAACACTGAAGGTGTATCCGATGAGGGTGTAGGAAGTGGGGCGCAGGTGCCATACAGCCTTGCATGTCTTGATCTTCTATAGATTAGTACACACAGACACAGTCATGGGCATCTTTGTGCTTATAGATTAGAAAGAAACACAGTCTTTCGATCTCACTCGCTCTTAAGCTTTCTGTAACCTCGTCTCCGTTGTATATCATCCAGTGCTTTCGTCTATAACACGCCCTTTTTGTTTTATGTGCCGATTATCAAAGCTTTCCTGTCGGTTCGCACAAATATACAGAATGTTCAAGAATATTCTTGTTTTATAGTCACAAAATCCATCTATCTGGGAAAATTAAGAAAACTCGCTATTTAATAATCAAGATGTAAAACCAAGATAGAGCGTTTTGAACACGTGCCAATTTTGATTATTTAGTTAACTGTTGGTAACACTGTTGTGATATTTAACCAAATTTATTTTATTTTTGTGTAAAGAAATCGGCAATTACAATAGCAAAATTGCAGCCAATTGGGCAATGGGACCATATTCCAACTTCGAAGATAATTGATATTTGACGTATCCTATGGATATAAAATTCCCGTGTCACAATCTTGTCCGCGATAATCTGCAAAACCACTGAACAAGTTATAATGAAATTTTGTAAATATGTCTTGCTTGGTGCAGCTTGCGCTATAGGATAGTTTTTATTAAATATTTTGTACAATATTACGGTATTTTCTCAAAAAACCTGTTTTGGTTGTAACGACATCTGATAGAATTTACTCAAAGCTATTAGTTCAGAAGCAAACAAACACACCGTTTTAGTACCAAGTAGCGACATCTGTTAGAATTCGCTCAAAGCTATTAGTTCTGAAGCAAATCTGGTAGAATTTGCTCAAAGCTATTAGTTCAGACGCCGGGCAGCAAACGAAATACATTTTGCAGAATTATATCTATCACACCCGGGTGAGACCGGGACGGACCGCTAGTTATAATTTGGAAATTAAATTTCTGTTAAGGCGTGCGGTGTCGAGGGTAACGGCTAGTATTAAATATTATGATATTTGCTATTCGTTCACATGGTCATTTATTTTATTTATTATTTAATCATTCAAAAGACTACAAAGAGTCGAATTTTTCATAAGTACTTAAAATAAAGAATAAAACATGCGAAGTTAGATAGTGAAATCAGTTATCTACACTAATATATAAAGCTGAAGAGTTTGTTTGTTTGTTTGAACGCGCTAATCTCAGGAACTACTGGTTCGAATTGAAAAAAAAAAATTGTTGGATCAATGAAAAATGTTGCAAAATGCATCTCAAAATTTGTCCGTCCGACAAAAACTTTTGAACGGTAACTCCGAATATCATGAAATTTAACATTCATCTGGGTAATCTAAAATGAATGTGCTTACTCATCTACCCTCCCCCCATTCGTTCTTTTGCACCCGGGTGAAACCGGGCGGGACCGTTAGTATTATATAAACACTGAGATTTCAATGATTCCTTAAGTTTATTTTAAAATATACTAATAAGCAATTCATCGATATACGCACGTCATTTCAAAATTAGTCCAAGCATGCTTAGCTAATTTCTTTCTGACAGATCTACAGAACAAAAAAAAACAGCTGATTTTTTGTTTTCAAAATATTTCTGAAACTATAAAGTATAGAAAAAAAAATTTACAAAACTTTCTTGTACAATAAATAAAATAATAAACCGTTATAAAAATTATACCATTATTATATAAAAATCAACGCTATAGCATATATCTCCTCTGCGCACACGCCGATTTTCCCCAAAAACAACAGGGCATTTCATATTTACATATCAAAAATCCTTCGAAAATTTAAAATCAATCTGCTCATCCATTTGACCTGTATCTAGTTCACAGACAAACAGCCGCATAGACTTTTTTTCCCAAAATATGTTTTTTGGATTCGGGGGACCTCAAAACGAAAAAATGTTGTGAAATTTTGAAAAGTGAATTTTTTCCTCAATTAGTAACACTCCCTACTTATGATTGATTCTATGTGCATGATATTTTTGGCACTATTTAATTTTTAATAGCAATTTCAAAGTACATCCTAAAATTTAAATACCTTTGATGTCGTTTGAAATAATAATTAAGAAACACTGAAGCCACGAAATTGAAAACTATATTGAGAGGTAAAATTACATTCAAAGTAATTAAAGTTATACCGAAAATGTATAAGAAATGAAATTCTATAAGTACTTGAATAAAACCCTAAATTACGCTATTAGTTCATTAAGTCTTAAAGGAAGCACCGATATTTTAGTTAGGTTGCCGCGACGCCATTCTGTTTGAAAATGTCTAGGAGATTCAGTTTTCTTTGCATTGAAATTTTTCTTTAGCAGTAAAGTACCTAGTATGTAAGCATCCAGATTAGTGATGTGTCCACATGACTCTTTATTGGGAGCTGGCTCCGTGCGCTCCGCACACTAAAAAGAGTCGCTCAGAGGGAGTCGTTCAAAGGAGCGACACTAGATAGTACACACTTCTGCAGAGGTGTGAACTGTCATCATTCCATGCTCAGGAGTGACGAAGCATTGCACAGCACAATACACACTCAGCTCTGAGCTCATTTTAATATGATTCTGATCTTATATTATTCGCATTTTGGATAAACTATAAAGTATAGGTAATAAAAGCTTAACAATAATAATGTTTATTGTTACAATATTATATCTTTGTCAACGACGTCAATGTGAATGGTTTAAGTCACTGTTAAGCTTAATACTATTACACTTACAGTGTGTTATTCAACATTAAATGATTCAGCAAACATAACTCCGTACCTACGTGCAAAATTCACTAGTGTCTCTGTGGCCTGTGCTATGTGCGCTCTGTAAATGTGCGAATGCAACAGTACAGAACAGCTCAGCACAGAGTAATGGCGCTTGAAGTGAGTCATTCACAAAAAAAAGAGCGACTTGCTCCGCTCTGAGAAAGGAATCGTTCATTATGAACGACTCGCTCAGGAGCGACATCACTAATCTAGATGAAACTAAAAGATTTAAAATATAATCACCTCGATATATAAGTATATCGGAGGATAATGCATAAGTACTCAAAATGTTGATTGCACTTTTTTAATTTTATATGATCTGTTCTGCTTTTGTTTTTTACAACCGCATTAACAAGCAATTACTACGTTTTTAAGCGCGACCGAAGTATTAGCTAGAAGCGCCTGTATAAACCAACTTACTCGGTACGTCCGAGAATTTGTAAATCTGTCACGCTTAATTGTATCACGCGTACAGCCTAAATGGCTTAAGCGATTTAAAAAAATGATTCGTCTCGAGGTTTATTTAATTCTAACCTCGTTCTATTTTTTAATTTTGGTTCCAGACAGCATATAGCATATAGATAGATAGCATATAGATAGATAGAATATAGATAGATATTTATTTAGTCAGTTGAGACATACATCTGTTTGACACGTCAACGAAATACAAGATAAAATTATAAGGCTATCAGCAAGATAAAAATTCATTAATACTATAAAAGGCCCGTTCTATTAAAAAATGTTTAATATTTCTCTTAAAAAGTTTTTATTGTTTTTTTTTATATAGAAATGTCGAGTGGTTTGATACTCTTATATTATTGCTTCGCTAAAGATAATATACTTGACAACTACACTCAAATATTTGAACCGTATCGAACTTTTTTTTAATGATATCCGATTTCTTTAAAAATCAGTTTTTACACATTTTTAGTAGACATGCAATGCAAATAATCGCAGTAGATTTCAAAATGGCGGCCAAATTATAACTGAAATTATAACGATGCATTGCTTAGATGAGATAGATTAGAATAATTTTGTTGTATTTTTGGGAAAATTTGCTTAGTCCCGTTATTGCATTGACAGTTCCCGAGTGATCTGTAAATTTTATAGTTTTTGCGGTCTCTCGAATTGTTCAATTTGTCCATTTCCCGATTTATATGTCGAATTTGTCAATTTTGAGATTTTTCTGAAGCACGGTTATTACCTTTAGATCTTTAGACCCCTTAATATTTAGGTGATTTTTACCAGTTTCTTCGCACTTTTTGATTTGTGAATTTTTCAACTTTCTTTTAGAACTTGTCAGTATCTCGAATTCTCGATTTTCCAGTTTTGAGATTTTCCGATTTGTTATCTTCCAATTTTTTGTTTTCCAAACAGTGAGTTTAAGATCTTCGATTTAGCTATCTCTAGATATTTTTTTTTTTCCGATTTAATATTTTCGTGCGGTTTTCGATATGGTATTAAGTCTTAAGGTTTCGACGTGGTACTTTTTCGTTTCGTTTCGTCTGGGAAATTTGTGTCTCGTGTTTTTTTTGAAAACGTTTCGTATTGATCTATTGTTTTGTTTCTTGGAATTGCGCGCATTGGTGCAGTGAATGATACGGAATACGAAATAAACAAAAATCTCCAAAACGGTTCTTTTTATATTTTGTAAAAACTAATGCATTGTTAAATGCTATACTTTTGTCTACGACTGCGTCGCGAGTGAACTACCCTAAATCATGTTGTGAAAATTTTGTTCAGGAAGTAGTGATATATTCTGAGAAAATAATACAAAATCAACATCTTACAAGATAAATACCCACTATGAAATAAAGTGAGCCAAAGGCCCGTCAACATGTTGGTATCCAACGTCAAATTGTAATTTCGCGTCTTCTAATTCTTGAATTACTTGTATGCTTCAAAATTATTTAAGTTAAAACTGATATCCTATCACTGACGTGATTATCTTACCTTGAGCCAAACGTTTCATAATTTTGTCGATATAGAATTCCAGATTACTTACCACCAGTGTCCAATTTGCATTACTAAAGCCCATATTCACCGAACACTATTAAAGATAAAAGTTACTAATTCTGGAACAAATTTATTTGTTAGAATAAAATTTACTTTGAATTCACCAAGTAGAAAAGTTAGTTAAAGTATAAATATACACTGCGCTATACTCCTTTCCATTTTTGTTGAATATTTTGACGTTAGTGTAAATGTCAAAAAAAAGTTTCACAAAATAATGTTTTTTCCTAACCCATTTGCACACAAAACACCCACTAACTTTAACTAACTATAACTACTCTTCACAAAAGGTTAAAAAACAACACATAAGTAAATTTACAAGAGTAACTGCAGATATAATACTCCACGTTTATAGGTTAGGTATTATGATCTATGTGGCGGCCCTTATTATTTTATCAGGCGAATAAATATTTATACCCTGGAAGTAAGACAGATTAGACTTATACCTGCAGTAAACATAATTACGGTTGGTGAATTGAATGATCGCTATTTATTCGGAAGAATAGTTACCTGAAGAACAAATAAACCGAATGAATAACTACTTACGTTCTGGGAATATGGCCATAAAGGAGTCTATCAATTTTTTGTATCTAATTTATAAGGCCCTACAGTCTCAATGTTCGATATAAGTATAAAATTATGATGAAACATATACTGTTAAAAACTTTCAATATAGAATATTATTATAATTAATACAGTATCACTATTCAAATTAATCCAGATATGAGTAGTAGTAATAATATTTTCGATCCTATTATATCATAATTGGTGAATAAATTAAAACGGTTATATATTTAGTAATATAATTCCCTGTTTATATTTTAATTAAATCAATCACAATTCACATTATTCTCTAATTCGGTAATTAGTTCATATAACAATTAATAATCGAGATACCTGTATAAAATATTATACATGTTTTTTTTTGTCAACGTGCAACGCCCACATAAATAATCGCCGATGATCAATTAAATGCTAAATACGTGCCCGAGGTGGTTATTTTCCAATTTTTGCAAAAAAATCTTTTAGCAAGCATGTCGTCGTTTCAGTTTAATAAATGTACACTCATTTTGCCACTGAACTACTAACGCTTATGACCTTAATTTATTGTCGAGCGTCTATACTATCTACACTCTAAATGGACCTAGCATTCCTTATATCTTCTATATACCTATATAAAGCTCAAAATCAAAAATTGTCTGTGCGACAAAAGCGTTTGAACGGTAACTCTGATCATCATGAAATTTGGACACAACATTCATCTCGGTAAACTAAGATGAATGTTCGTACTCATATTTCCACCTCCACATCCGTTCGTTTGGGCCAGGGTGAAACCAAGATGAACCGCTAGTTAGTAAATACAATGTAGTGATGACAGCATCCGATATGAGAGAGAAACTCTCGTCTTATTCTAAATACCGATAACATAATAGGTGTGCCGCTTTGAAGGATATAAAAATGACAATAAGGTTTATAAATCTAATATATAGTGTTGATAAAAATATATATTTTAGTTTTTAGATTTGTTTAATCAAAAACTCATAAAAACTTTGTCAAAAACATTTTCTACACCTAAGGTCACTGTATTTACTTATCGGTGAAATGACAAGTTAAGATAATTATTTCGTGATTTCTTATACATACAGACCATTGATTAAAAATCTTGAAGTATTTTAAAAATCGCGAACAATTCTAAATTCGCCATAAAACCTTTATTCGTTCACAGCAAAATCGCAAGGAAACTGTCATTCTCGAAAAAATATTAAAATAAAATAATACTCGTGTGGTCTCCAAGTTTGGCTCCTAGATAGACAAATTTCGGCTCAGAGAAAAGTGAAATTAATAGTGTCGGGTGCCCATTTTAAATTTTATTTTATCTATATCATTGATAATATCAATTTCAATTAACTAGAATATGTCATTTCTATTAATCTATTTTATCTATCAATTACAAAACTCAATGCTCATTTTGCAGTTCAGCAACATTGATATAGATGTTTTCTCACCGAGTTCGATTAGAATGTGATTAGTTACGGACTGCAAAAAAGTGAGCAAAACTATATGCCTTTCATTTATTTATCTGAGGTATTTATACTTTTCTATCAATATTTTTGTGTTCGCTGTAGTGGTTGTCAGTATTAATATTTTATATTGTCGTCACATTTTGTTTCTAGTCAATATTAAAATGACGTTGTAATCCTACGTGGTTTTATCTTGACCCGCTTTAACCAAATTATGTTGTTTTATTTATTTTATGTAGAGGTTAAGATCCATGTACCATTTTATCTATGCTTGTGATTTATTTTTTGATCATGCTGCAACGAGTCTGACGCGCCGGGCGACTTTTTTTTAACTGCAACCATACCAAAAATATTTTTTTCCAATGACCGATTTTCCTATACATGTTTAAGTCATTTGACTAGTCCATAGAGCAGGCCCGCAGTAGAAATTTCTCCGGCCCGCGAAGTTTCATAAATGATTATTAAAAGCAAAAATATTACTGCTTGCCAATATAAATTGGCACATAAAAAGAATTTTAGGAAAATAGTAGGTAAATAGTGTTTAAAAACTTGAAATTGTTGTTTCATAAAAACTATACTTGAAATTAGAAAAAGATTGTTTGGCCCGCGGCCATATTTTCATCCGCAATGTGGCCCGACGATTAAAAAATTTGCCCACCTCTGCTATAGAGTGAACTGTCAAAATCTCTTTCGAATAGTTTTTTGCAAAAATTAAGTAGATCATGATGTAACTGTATGTGGTGACAGAGTTAAGCAACTTGCGGGTTACAACACTTTGGATTTTGTCAACGATTTTGATTCGTTATTTAAAAAAAATCTATCCTTTCGTCGCCCCTCCGGGCCTGGTGCTCTTAACAGTCGCTCAGCATGTTGGCAACAATCGTCGCATTTGGTTTTGGTTTCTTTAGCTTTGAATGAACAATTGTAAATCTAAAAGTTTCTCTATTGTAATCTGGTTTAATGAAATTTTATTGTTTTATATATCTAGGTATACTGATAACAGTATTATAAAGAGGCAAAGTTTGGATGTGGGAGGTAATCTCCAAAACTGTCATCCGATTTCAAAATTTTTTTCACCAATATTTAGAATGAACCTTCAGTATTGGCATAAGCTATATATTATCGCGTAACATATCCGCTTTTCGTGGAGATTTATTTTGCAACGTAAGTCGACGAAAAATCGGTGGAAATCTACAAATTCAGGCGAAGTTTTTTTTATAAACATGCAATACGTGTGATTTCATCTATTAGATAGATAGATAGATATAAACTTTATTCTGTTAATACTGTATATACAATGTAGAATGCGTCATTAAAATATATCATTAAAACTTATGGTTAAAAAATTCCTCGACAGAGTAGTTTTTCTGTTATAGTAGAGATTTTAATTTAGGTTTGAATTTGGTTTCCGGTAGATTTCTAATCTCTTGGGGCAACATTGAATTGATGGGACCTTTGTTGACCGTAGTCAACGACGTGTAATTTAGTCTGTAGTTCGTACCTGTTCTGGTGTTGTATATATGATTTGGAATATTTCCTGAGAAAAGGTTAGAATTAAATTTAACAAAACTTGCGCACTCGAGCACATAGAGATCATGAATTGTTAATATATTCAGTTTCTTAAAAAGTGGGCGACAATGTGTTCTAGAAGGAACATTGCAGATTGCTCTGATGCAGCGTTTTTGTACAATAAAAAGTTGAAGAATGTTTACAGAGTTGCCCCATAAGACAATTCCATATAAAAATATGGATTGCACAAAGGCATAATACACAGTGACTAGCACTGATTCTGGAATAAATTTACCCAGACATTTCAAAAGATACACATATTTACTGGCTCTTTTAGTTATTTTGCCGATTTGATCCTTCCAGTTTAAGTGCTTGTCTATGGTTAGACCAAGAAAATTAACTGAGTTGCAGAAAGAGATTTCACCTGTATTTGGTACATTAAAACTGTTTGGGCAGTTCCCATCCTCGCCAAACTTTATAAATTTTGTTTTTTCCAAATTTAGCCAAAGACTATTTTCGGAGAACAAATTTTCTAAAAGGACTATGGATTCCTAAAGTGACTTCTTTAAGTTCGAGACTGAAGATGACTCATAGATGATTGCAGTGTCATCTGCATAAAGAATCTTACTAATATGAAACCTTATACCTACACATTCATTTTTTTAACTCTTTGAAGGCAAGAATTAGCGACATAAAAATATAAAATGAATGACATCGTTAATAAAATAATTTCTGAAATTAACTGTTTAGATAAAAATATAAAAAAAATAGTAATCGAAAAAATTAGTTTAATGAACGGTGATTAATCAGCACCGGTTTGTTCAAATTTGTTTAGACAATAATATCATAAATTTCAGTGTACATTCAATATGTCGGCCTTATTAAAACCACGCGATAATTAATCCTCCTATCTGAGTTACGAGGCGTTTTCCCCTGCATTCATTTTGGCAACACTCACCTTTGTGGTTACAGTCCATGTTTTGTTCCAATGGTTATTTTATAACCGATTTATGACGTACATATTGTATGACTACCGAAAGCACGTCTGGGGAATCGCGTGGAACAGCTAAAATTTTACGAAATCATAGGCGAAAAAGATGAATTACACGATTATTGACAGGAGGAAACTTACTGTAAATAATATTTTATTAACATTCTGTAAACTCTATATAGCGACACTCAGGGGACTGTGCACATTGTGGCGTTATTGAGAGTTGTCGTTGAACGGAGAGAAAAAATAATCCATTAATATTTTTTTACTATAATATGTGTTTACTCATAATATATAAAATTTACAACTGACCAATTCATACTATCACAAATTACAATACTTATTGGCATTGCGTATAGTTTGTTATCTTTGTCTGACGTTTTTCCCTACTCCAGTATTTTAAGTGTGTTTTCTTATATATTTTATCCATATCTTGAGATACTGTGGGATCAATTTGGTTATACGAAAAGTACTTTTCCAGTAAGATAATCCCAACAAACAAAATAATGAATTTCTTAGAATATTCGGTACGCATGGTGCTGATAACAAAGCAACAAAATAACAAACAAATATGTACTGTTTATTGCTTAATGATGATGTATTGTTGTCGTTATTTAGAGTGCATTATTGTATGAGCAACAGGGTAAAGAGTTAAGTAATTTCGACGTTTTAAGGAGTTGGTCGTTATATCGAATGACGTTAAATGGAGTTTACACTGTATTAGTAGCTGGTTATGAACGAGTTTCGCAGCAAACAAACATCAGTGTCGCATATCATCACAGCAGTAACGTAGTTAACGCATGCAAACAGTTGGGGTTTCATCATTGCCACTGTGAGCGCTAGTAGCGTATTGTTTGTTGATCCATGATGAATTGCAATGTCAACTACAGCTGGTTGAAGGGGACCAAATCACATGTATAACCAATTTGACCCGGAATCAACCAGCTAAAGCTAAACAACGCATTTATGTCTCTTCACCATCGCTAAACTTGCCGCGGTAGCTTTGCTGATTTTCTGCGACACGTCTTGAAATGTCATCATTGGTGTTATTCTGTAAAAATTTAGTGCTGTTAATTTTTTGGCATTTTCTGAGAAATTCATCATCACTTAAGTCAACTTGAGACAGACATTTAATAACGTTGTTAATTTTCACATGACCGTACTGAATAGAGCCATTATAATTGTATTAATAGAATTCCTATAAACATGAGTGTCATTGGCTATATTTTTCGTCTTCGATATTTAGCTGAAGATGAAATGATGTTTTGGTTAGATCAGAAAATTCAATTAATTTTACGTAACAAAAATATATCGATGTTTCCTATTCTTGACCTCAGATATTGACGGTCTATAATTGACATCTTCATTGCAATTAATTCAGTAAAAACGCAATATTCTTACTATCTAATGGCAGTTAGGTACAACTCCAAAAAAAAAATTACAAAATATCTTCAGCTAAAACTTAATTTTATAATTTAGATTTGTTGAAAAAAAACTTTTTAACTTGTTTCAGTTTTACAATATTTGATGGTTAAAAATTATTAATGCCATTTGATTAGATAGTAGATATTTAATCGATTTCAATTTACAATATCAAAACTGATTAATGTTGGAGATGTTATGAATCCTTGTTGTGAATTTTTATCTTTAACATTTTTGAGTGCAAATAATTTTAATATTTTAATGTCAAAGTTATCACAACTCTTGCACATCTTTGAAGATGCAGCAATTACCTTTTCAAACAAATCTGTGTATTTGTATCACCGACAATTTGTAAAATACATATTTCATCTTGAAATCGTATTTAAAGATACTAATTAGATTATTGTTCGCAGTTGCTCGCTTTGATGTTTTAATTTGCTTTGTCACACCGGTCGCCTTCAGTTCGATCAAATATTATTTTCGTAACATTTCTCGTCGTCATCTGTTTGACGGCAATATTTCCGGTTTGTTGACATTCACCGCTAGTCGTTGAGGAAGTTGATGACTTTTCCTCTATATGCGTGGCACACACAATATGCTCGAGGTTGGTTGTTTGTAGTTATAAACATGCGTTCATGGTTCTGTGATTCTGAAACAGGTAGCAGGTTAAACCTTTGAAAGCATACAGACTGTCATTTATAATTGTGACGTCACAGACAGCCAATAAAATTAGTATTTATTAGCGAAAATCACATACAAATTATTAGTTTATTTTATATAGGATGTAACAGAAAATTATACCTAAACATTAAAGGTTGATAGCGTAGGACTAGTACGTATTGTATTTGATAAACTTCGAAGTTTCGCAATTCAAAGTTTTTTACAAAAAAAAAAACATCAATTGTCACGTCATGTTTTTTAAAGATTTATCAAGTTTTTAATTTGGAATTTTACTGTATAGTTTTAAATATAAATTTTCTGTCAAATTTTTAGAAAATGAAAAATATAATCAAAATTCTTCAAACATGAATTACGAAACCTTACTTTTTTTTGTCCGAATCTCAAAAAAATATATTAGAGCTTGTTGTAAAGCATAAGGATAGTACTTGTTATTTATGTTTACATATGAAGTAATAACGCAAAATATGCAAAAAACCACAATATAGAACAAGACCAAAATAAAGGTAATGAGATACCAACATGCAAAAATTAGTGATGATCAATAATATTATAACACCTGTTTACAAAACAGCTTTGTTTAAAAAATCTGAAAATAAGTATTATTATCTTTAAAAAATTGAATTTAATATCTTAAATATGTTTGTTTGAAATAAATCACGATCGTCGCATACAACTCGATAGATTCGTTACTTAACGTAATACGTTATAGGTACATCTTTACATGAAATCTTTAAAATGCTAATTACTTGTTATGATTAATTTTCTTAACTAAATTTTATGAATTTTATGCTTTCGGTAATTGTATATTAGCGAAGGGAAAATATAAGAAATAGAAACACCAAAACGGACATTGAAGACTTTAATGATAGGCTATGAACGAAACCCGGAATAACTATCAGAAATACTCAAATCTTTGATTACTCTTCAATAAATAAAATTATCGATCAATTTTTCAGACATTTCAGACAGCGTTTTTTGACATGTTTTGTCCAATAAAATATTCCACTTTATGAACATTCTCTTCGTACTGTGTCTGTGACACGATTGCTGGAACAGGCAGTATAATATTATAATAATATCGATGTTAAGGGTAGACTAACCTATAAACCTGGTTATACATCTAACCTACATTCTTCTGACGTACAGTGGAGATATTTGACATTTGAAGTTAGGTCTACTATAAAGGTGCTACAGTTCTTTGTTACTTTTATACATATATATAATATGTATATATGATACATTATAATATACATTGATATATGATGTGCATAGAACGCTAAAAGGGTAACGACGTAGACCTTCAATATGTTAACCCTTTCCTGAACGCACGAAGTAAATCGAATGAGTTGCGACTTGAACACTCACACATTCCAATGAAGCACAAACAAGTGATAATCAGGTCAATAAAATTGTCACCCATCCACGGAAAGCTTAAAATGTATTAATAGCGTCTTGAAAAACAGTGGCGAACATTTCCGTTTATTTTATTGAAGATAGGTTTGAAACCGCGACCGAAATCGCAACCGTTTCATTTCAGTAATTGAAACCGAAACTACGTAACAAATAAATTATAGTTTACAAAAACTAAAATAAACACGTCTAATAGCAACCGAACTAAAAAGTAGAAAATAATTATTATCAAAATAATTCAATTATAGTAAAAAAGCGTGGGGTGCTTGATATTAAATGTTACAATTATCTCACTAGTACTCTATTCATAAAATTAGAGTGAAAATATAGTAAATTGGCACCCCACGCTTTTTTACTATATAATTGAATTATCTTGTTAATAGTTATTTTCTACTTTTTAGTTAGGTTTGATATTAAAGCGTGTTTTTTTAGTTTTTTTAAACTACATTTTTTTTCTTAATTTTTAGTTTTTAGTCTCAAAACGATATTAAAAGTTTTTTTTTCAAAATTTTCGGATTCAAATTATTTTCAAGATTTTTAAATTCAAATTTATTTTGATGTAATAATTGTATTGTCATCGGCCTTTGACACGTGTGCAAATTTTCAAGTTAATCAGACTTCTTGAAATTGGTGAAAATTACTCTGAAAGATTCCTTTACATACATACGCTCATACATACAGGTCAAGCTAATATAAGCGTGTTAAAAACAGTCAAAACCGAATTAATCGTGTGAACCGGTTAAAATCTGTTTTCGAGGAAATCCCAATTTGAATTTTTTTTTACAAATGTTTAAAATAAACCTTTTTTGTTTTAAACAATATCAGGCTAGATATGTAAAAAAAATATGTAATAAAAATACCAAAACAATCTGCGTACCATCCAAGCTCTAATATAATTATATGCAAGCTTTGGCACTATTTTGTTTGTACTTACAGAAAACATTTTAATTTAATTAGAGCAGAATTTACATGAATATTTTATACTCTTTTTAAACTGTCAATGTGACAAAACTCATTCAATTACAGAAAGGTAAATAAGAAATTTAAGTTTTGAAATATGTCAAAATAATTCTGAAAATGAACCTTTATGAAACAGGCATTTCCAAAGAAATAAAGTGATTTAATTTAAATAGAAAATTATGAAATTATATTTAAATATATGAATGAAAATACTGTATAAATTTTTTATACTCAATACATGGTAGAGAGTTTTAAAGTTAATTGATTTCTACAAAAAGCTGACGTATTTTTTTTTCTGTTTCAGGTAAGCTTGTAGACAACTTGACGTTTTTTTGGGCTTTGGTATGTATTTAAGTATTTCGTAAAAAATTAAAAATTTATTATCACTTTAATCAGTGTGAAAATTACTAATTTATAAATATTATTTCGCAAATCAGTTTAGATTTTTTCTTTTTGTATTAATGATACGGAGTTAATCTATTACTGAAATATGAGATCACATTTTAACACCATTTATTATAATATTCGTGGAGATATGTCATAATATTAACCTTTCGTAGATCGGTTTGAGCACAACTACTTTTTTCGTTTATATTTTAATTTATGCTGTGGCTATCATTAGCAAGCAATATAATAAAGAATATTGATTTTCATGTATCTTTTATGACAGAAAATTTAAAACTTATAAAACAACTATGTTTGACATCACGACTATAGATTGATTTCAAAAAGACATCAGGTGACATATTATGAAAGAGTCGAAAAATATTTAAATTTTCATTTTATTATCTTACAGGTTTCGAAGCGTTTTTCGAACCTGCGTTCTATTATATAACTTAGTTATCTCTTTAAGATGAACTTAGTGATATAAAAAAGTGTTTTTGAGACTAATTTAAATAGTCTATATTTATTTTTTTATGGTCACATTTTTCAAACTTTCAGTTGTTTTGTTTTCTCACCCGTTCAATGAAAGGTTAATCCAACTGGCGTTAGAGTTATATTGAT
This sequence comes from Xanthostigma xanthostigma, assembly GCA_963575645.1. Lineage (NCBI taxonomy): Eukaryota > Metazoa > Arthropoda > Insecta > Raphidioptera > Raphidiidae > Xanthostigma > Xanthostigma xanthostigma. Next base: position 26,046,028 of record OY754468.1, read on the forward strand.
CACGACACGGTTTAAAACAATAATTCTGAAACAATACGTCAGACGCAAGCAGTCGGTGCTTCATTGGGTACTTGCTATATTATGGCAGAAGTACTTTAGTAATAATAAAGTTCGTCGCAACACTTCAAGTTCCGTGTCGCTCAAATAAGGGTGACATACATAAATTTGCAAGTCCCGAGCTGCTTGATAAGTCAGTAGGTGCGTTACGGATTGTGCAGTCGCAAAACAAAATGGCTTATTACGTCCGATTAGGAATCAATGCCCAAAATAAATTATTACTATAAACGTCAATGCATTTAGAAACAATAATATTTAATAGTATTCAAAATACCGATGTAGATTTCGCTTTTAAAGATAAAAATTACTAATCTTGGAACACATTTATTCGTTACAATAAAATTTATTTTCAATTCAGCAACCAAATTATTAGGTAAAATAATTAAAAAATAAATACACACTGCACTATATTCCTTGGTATTTTAGTTGAATATTGTGACGTTCACCCATAAATCCTACCAATGGCGTTATTGCAAACGTCAAAACGTATTCCTTTCACAAAATAATAATGTTTTATCCTAACCCAATTGCACACAAAACTTCGATTAATTTTAATGTTTTTCAACTATACACTTCATAAAAGGTTAATAAACAATTCACATATATAAATTCACAAGAGCAACTGCAGATATAATACTCTACGTTTATAGGTTAGGTATATGTGGAGGCCATTATTATTTTCACAGTCGAATAAATATTTATTGCCGAGAATTTGGACAGAATAGACCTGCTGTAAACATAATTATGCTTGGTGAATTGAATTATCCCTATTTATTCGGAAGAATGAAGGCAAAATAAAGGATAACTTTTGTTGGCTATTCTGTATGGCCAATGAAGTAGTTTCAGTTCTGTCTATATTTTGTAAATCTCTAACAAATTTAATTTCGCATAAGTCAAATCGAGATAAAAATTGAACATAGCGGTAACTTCTAACATTGCCCATACATAACAGCACCATTATATTACGCCCATTGTTATTTTCGATTGTTGACTATTATCCTGGTCGGACGACTAAAGGTTGACAGAGTAAATTACGATTATCCAAATGTTCAAAAGAAGCTGAAAAGGAAGACTTTGCGCCTATAGAATCAATAGAAAACAATGCAGATATTTTTCAATTAGCATTTATTTATTAATATGTCGAAACATTAATAAATAAATGCAAATTTAAATATCCATATTGCTTTCCATCGATTCTGTAGTCACGAAGTCTTCCTTCTTTTCTTCCATTGTTATTGATTATCTTGTCTCTTTTCTATAAAATGTTAAGTTTGTAAGCGTAACGCCCGTTGAGAATTTATTAAAAAATTTCAAAGTGCGTTGGTGCGTAAATTTTAATCAACTCGCCATTTTGTTACGCGTTTGTTGTAAGAAGGCAAACACAATATGATCGGTGATGTTATCTCTTGGACTATTGGAGAACTAGTTAACTGTTTCCAAGTTTAAAATTTACCGTAGTTTGCTCACAAAATTTACATCAAATAGAGTAAAATAAAAATCCGATGATATAAAAAAAAATAAAAATTCTAAATAAGCCACTTTACCTTGTCGGCACAGAATTTAGAGTACTGCTCGATGTTTTTCCTTAAAACGCCCTCACCATCGAGAGAAACCTTCGCACGAAAACTTGACACTATAATATGATTACGTTTCCATAATATGAAGTGACATGTTATTTTAAGGGTATTTAGCTTTTCTAATTTAAACTTTATGAACTCTAAAACTTCACTTTTTGTACATAAAACATTTCCATATAATTAACAAATTTAACGGAAAGTTCACGAGAAGTTAACCACTGCGTTTTTAAATAGCAGTAAATTTTGTGGTTGATTGCTAAAAAGCTTTATTTAGAAATATTAGTTGTTTATGTATCTCGAACTTAAATGCAGTTATAATGTACGAGCTGTGAAATTATGTTAAGCCGAATTTTAACAGTCACACGAGTCTTAATAGCATTACGTTCGAGATACATACTACATTAAGTTCGTTCCAAGCAGCCAACGAACTGTTTCGAAACCGTCACCCGCATGCGCAGTAGGTAAAACGTGTTCTAAAATCGCCACTAACAGCTTCGTTTTACCTACTGCGCATGCGGGTGACGGTTTCGAAACCGTTCGCTGGCTGCTTGGAACGAACCTATAGTATACAGTTACCTCCTATAAAATAACTGTTTTTCACAAATAATGGTTATATTTGACAGCTACGTATGTCAGCTCATTTGAGCAGTTAACGAAGACAACGCCTACTTTTTTGCACAAATATCCCCTATAAAATAACTGCTTTTCATGCGTGCGTAGTGCTCGTAAAATGACCCATTGAACATTCGTGCATAAAATATGTACCTAAAATAATTCCTTAGTAAAAATATTAAGAGCACTGTGATTGAAACAAAAATAAAGAATAGTTATTTCTTACTGCTCTCATCTTCAGTGATCACTTGTGATTGTTGAAGATGAGAGCGTAGCTCCCGAAATGTACATCCGCTAATAAAACTGTTGTAGTAAGAAGTAACTATTCTTTATTTTTTATCAATTCCATAGTAAATTAGTTAATCCTCTGTGCTGGGTGGGACTGCTGTCTGCTACCCTTTAGAAGTGAAATTTGCAACACAAAAAATGTGTCAAAAATTTTGAAAAATATACTGAAATTGAAGTGAAAACCAGCTATTTTATAGGGAGAACGTTGAAAAAAAAAACACAATATAAATCTCGGACGTAATTACATTATGACTCGTGTAACTATATTAAAATTCACTGATACTCGTTTTCACATTATGTCACTTATTCGTCGATAATAGATATAAGTACATGAACTAATATTAGAACATGGTAAACCGATTGTTTTTTTTAATGTCCTTAGTTAAATATATAAAACTTTGGAAAATGACAAACAGTTTTGTAATGTATAGCACAAAAAGAATTGGTCGAAACAATAAGGAAAGCATACAGTTCGTTGGGTCTTTTTTTCAGCAAATTTTATATAGGTATTATATCAACAATTAATAGTCATTTACCTGCAAGCCTTTAATTTTTCACGATTTTTGTCAGTATTTTATTTCCAGTAACTTACCTATAATTGTTGTTATAAAATGAAAAATTATACAGTGTAAATTATACACTATAAAATATGATTAGTATTTTTGTTCATATAAAAAAATTGAATCATGATTGTATTTGAAAACAAAATTTAAAATATGATGACGCATGTCACAAATTTTAGAAATTATTTAGATGTTTACCAAAACATTTAAATTCAACTTTCAGAAGTAATATTTCAGAGAAAATATCAAATTACATATAATTTTTAGTTGAAATACATTATTCAAACGAACATATTTATGCAAAGAAATTCAAATATGTATTTTCATATTAAAGAATTGAGTTTTCTTTATGTTTGTTTCACGTTACAAAATACTTCATTAAATCTAGCGTGTTTGTTATAAATTATAAATAACTACAGCAACTCATTAATGACTTATTTTTAATGGAGAATAAAGAAATGTTTCTCTTACCTCTACTAATTCTGTGACACGAAAATTTTGCTCCTGGAAAATGTTTATTTTTCTCTCTTATTTTCTTCTCATTTTTATTTTACCGATGTGAAGCACTTCTATTTAATACATAAATGTGTGTTTGAAAACTCTCTTAATTACATTCATTTCGATAAAGTTTGTATACACAATTTTCGTTAGCAAAGTGTCTTGTTTGAACCCGGTCTTTGGTCAGCATTTTTAAAGTCATTAATTTCCCAGTGGAATGTATTTTTAAATACTATATATTTATACACTCCGTTTCTATACATTCGTTTTTTATTTCACTTCAGTGTAGCCAACTTTAGTCACTTCAATGCAACCGACCTATGACAGTTTATTATTATTTTCGTTTATAGTTGATTATAACCTTCCAATATATCACATACACCAATTTTTTATTAGGTTAAGAACATTATTGAAGTATTATTTTGAAAACACATACATTTATCATTTTATATTTTACAAATAGCTACAGAATATATCAGAGTAGAATGACAATGCGCTTTTTTTAACTCTAAAATTACACAATATTAAAATGCGTTAACGTAATAATTTTTGATATACGGTAGAATAATTTTTGGCAATATTAATATCATCAATCAATCAGCTTGAAAAAGCGTACCGCAAGGCTTAGCTCTTGTCCTTATGTTTTGCACGCGAGTATGTATTAGAGAGAGTGAGAAGTTGGTAATTGTAGACGAGTGACGTGTATTTATTTTTGGACCACGTCGCTCTATTTTTGTCGTTGGGGCGGCTGCTGTGGCTATCTTTTTCTATCTCGCTGTACGACAACATTCATACTCTTCAAAGCACCAGCTGAGTATGTATCTCTGTATATAATTATGTACTGTCATTTTATTTTGTACATATTCATGATTATTTGACGTTTGGAAATCTGATCAAAATTCTTAAAAGCGGCAGGCAAAGTACGCAAATGCGATCGGGTTTTGTTAACTTTACGTCAGTCACGCTATTCCCCTCCGGGATTAGTAAATAGTACCTACTGTATGCCGCCGTTTCTGTATTAATTATTACCACTGGCTTTTCTGAAAGTTTTAAGAATCGATTCATTTTATGCTTGGCATTTAGTGCTTAAAATTCTACGAGGATAATTGGGTGCGTTTTAACAGCCCTGTTTATGGATCAAATAGACTTGATTGAAAGTTAGCAAACAACAAGGAATTTATTAAATTTATATTTGTTATATTCAGATTTTGACAGTATAGTTATAGAATACTGTTGGTAGTTTATATGAGCTTTCGGCTGTTTAATTTTATCACCATTACAAGCCAATACCAAAAAAATAAATAAATAAAATAAAAACTAAATCATCAAACTTGTCATATTTTGATGATGTCAACTTCATTGATCAATCATCGATAATGACGATGGTTGTTCCACACTATAAAAGATTTTGAAATTCAGAGAAGAAAAATTGATTTTTAAAAATTGAGATTAAATTTTTAATGAACTCGTAAATAATTATTTTGAAAGCTACAAAGTATTGTTACCATTACTATTTGCAGTATAGCACCTATATTTATAAAAATACCTAAGTCGTGTGGAGGATAATACAGTACTGAAGCTCTGATATTTTATTTCTAGACGCAACTTTTAACGTCCACTTTCCAGAATAGCTCTTTTTAGATGTCACTAATTCCGCTTACAACTGTCAGTCTATACTTTGCCGTTTGCTTTCCGTTTTCGGCTATAAAGTATTTTTTTATTTACTCTCAGTTCCCTCGTGAAAACGTTATTTATCTGTAATTGTGATTTAATAAATGGTTTAAAAACTGTTCGGGTTTTTCAACTTTTCAAGTACAGAATGCGCTGCGTGTACCAACAAACAAAGTATTATCAAAGACTAAAAAACTATCAAAACGTACATATTACTTTTAAAATTTATTGTATTGTTTTTTAGGATAAATATAAGGATTAGTTTTGTGCATATTTCAGAATTGTTTTTACTTAAAACACTTAGTAAACAAAGAAAAACTCAACTATAAATCTCATTTTTTTATATTATATTCTGTGAATTGTGAATCTGCTTGGAAGATGCATAGTTTAAAAAATAAAAATATAAAAAAATGGGATGTTTAGAATTATTGCTCAACTAAATCACGATTTACTTAATGGAGTTCAAATAATTTATGCGTTATAACCATGTCATCAAATCAAGGAAAGAAATAAGAAAGCACATCAGAAGTGGCAGTAACGATAAAGATATTTCCGATCGAAATTTATGGAAGTCGTGCAATATTTATTTCGTGGCAATTTTAAAGTTTTTTAGCGTCTGAATTTTTTTCCGTTAAATTTATTATATTACATTCAACGTACATCAACACGTATAAATCAATACAGATTTGCAATGTCATCTGTCCCCCCTTTCCACGCATTCTTCTGTCTTACTCGCTCTACCAGTTATGCAATTTTCCAGGATTGATGATAAAATGAATTTTCCACTTTTTCAAACTGTCGAAACGATAAATTACATACGTTTGACAATAAGATTGATGACATAGGCAATTTGGTATATGTTATCGATGGAAATTGGAAATTCTATGTTTTGTTCAAATTGCATCTTTGTTTCATTTGACAATTGAACCACTAACTGAAAAGTCATACCGTTGCCACAGTGTGCTATTTTCAGAATCTATGAATTGTCATATCTGAAATACACAGATACGTGTCTAATGGCCATATTCACCGATCGAAAGTAGTTATTTATTCGATTCGTTTGTTTAATTCCCCCGAATAAATAGCGATTATTCAATTCACCAAGCATAATTATGTTTACTGCAGGTATAAATTGATTCTGTCTTACTTCCAATGTATAAATATTTATTTGTTTGATAAAATAACAATGGCCGCCACATAGATCATAGTACCTAACCTATAAACGTGGAGTATTATGTCTGCAGTTGCTCTTGTGAATTTATTTATGTGTTGTTTATTAACCTTTTGTGAAGTGTATAGTTGTAAAACATTAAAGTTAAAGTTTTTTCATAGCCTATGGCTTAGGTATGTCAAATAAAAGTTTCACAAAATAATAATATTTTATCATAACTCAATTGCACACAAAACTTCCATTGTGTGCAATTGGGTTATCATAAAATATTATTATTTTGTGAAACTTTTATTTGACATAAGCCATAGCCTATGAAAAATTTTTCGATGAAAGTTTCCGTTAATCATGTAGCGTGTATTTTTCCATTTCAGAAATAACATTTTAGTCTTTCTGAATTGCGAAAATGGCACACGCACGCATTGATGATTGAATGATTCCTCAAGAATCGTAAAAAGATAATGTGTGGAATAGAATCTTGAAAGAAATCAATGAAAATAATTTATTCGGCGTAACATTTTTATTATATTATATTAATATTTTTATTTAAACCCCGCGAGTGTCAGGTTTATCTGAACTAATTCATACTTTATTTGTGATTATTAAAATTTGTAATAAGTAATAAAGTGATACTTGCACCAGTTTTTAGAACTGATTGTTCATACCTACAAACGATCTCGACTGTACTAAAATTATTCGTTTAGTTGTCCTGAAGATATTTATGAATCAAAAGTAACGTCGACTATTTAAAAATCATCTTTGTTTCGATTCAAAGATTCCATTCCGGACACAAATCGTAAATATTTGATGAAGAATCGTCATTTATTTGTGGGGTTAATATTTTTGTATTTCAAGCATTTTTAGAATAATATTTTGCAGAAACTTGAAAATAAATTTCAAGTATTATCAGTAATAAAAACAAAATTTATTATTTTCATTTCTTAAATTGCTTAATAAAAGCTGCAATGACGCTTGTTTGATAAAAAAATAAACGTGCGTCGTTGTATGGGTAACAATCGGACATCCGGTATATACAACACAAGGATACATCATACCTATACATAATGTATGATAATGTCAATCTTTTTCTGCTATATAGGCCACTTAGTATATAAGAAAAGGTAACAGAGCTGGACGACACTGAATTTTATTAGTTTAAAAAGATCAATAAAGTGATACCTATTTTCATAGAACGTATGATAGGTCTTCATTAAAAAATAATATTCATTTATAAGAAGATAATTAAATATTACCTTTTGAATATCAGTATCCAAAAGTTTATTTAGATTTAATTTAATTTTTTGAAAATTTTATAATTTAATTTTGAAGGAAATTTATTTTGGATGAGGAACAATTGAAAAAAAGAATCGTTACCAGTATATCGTTTGTGGCCAACATTTCGAAAATTATATTTTCATCCTCAGGGCCTCTTGTTTGAGTTATACTGTGTACTATGTACCATTTTCGGATGGACACACTCTATAACGTCAATGTACATAAGGCGAAAGGTGTTGCAAAAATTCCCGTGTCAATCAATCACAACATGTCAACCCCGTTGCCATCATTAATATAACATAGGGAACGCGACTGGGGCCGTATCTGCTGCCATAAAATGCAACATCAATGAGGAAATCGAACGCAATATCGAACGGCGATCCCACTCTACCGGTAGGATACGGGGCTTCCCAACCTATGGCTTTCTGGATACAGTAATCTCCTGCCTACCGCTTGTTAATTGTAGACATGGAAAAAGTCGTTACTATGTGATCACAGTTATTATTCAAGTTACACAAAAATCACAGTTAATTAACTACAAAAAATGAAGTAAACCGTCTCTGGTTAGGTGCTTGATCGTGCGGAAAATCCCCAACAATGCCACAGCGGGTTCTTTAAAAGCATTGTATTAAAAAAAAAAAAACCGCGCTATCGCGAAATAACCCGACACAAACCACGCTATACGCAAAAGCTTACTGAAATAGGCCATATTCACACTAGTAGCGCGCGACTTTGACACTTAAATGAGTAAAAGTCTTCTGGGTTGGCCTCTTTGACAGGACAATTAATACGGTTATCATATTAAAATTGAAATCAATTTTCAAATACGAAAAACAAATTGTATTGATATTATATTTTTATTTACCTGGGTGCAATAGATATAATTCTGCAAACTGTATTCCTTTTGCGGTCGGGTATCTAAACCAATAGCTTTGAGCAAATTCTACCAGATTTGCTTCTGAATTAATAGCTTGGAGCGAATTCTATCAGATGTCGCTACTTGGTAGCGACATCAGTTTTTTTTTGAGAAAACACCGTAATTTTATACAAAATATTTAATGAAAACTATCCTATAGCGTAAATTGCACCAAGCAAGACACATTTATAAAGTTTCATTAAAATCTGTTCAGTGGTTTCGAAGATTAGCGCGGCCAAAATTGTTACACGAGAATTTTATATATTATGGATATATTGTTATTTTTAAAATTTCTTTAAAATGAATAGGTATAATCATTACAAAAATCTAAAAAAAATTAATAGTTATAAAGTTATTCAGTGTCCGACGCGTCATCGTCTCGATTGTGAGATTATGAATGAGTCAAAAATACCGCTGTATGCAGAGATAAGGTTTGTAGGCTTCCTATGCATTTGAGGCTGCTTTGGCGGATAGGAGGGGAGCGCGCTTACATTAGATTCACGCGGTAAAACAAAAACTGCGCTGTCGTTTCGACACCACGCGAGCACTCAGATTCAAGACTGAATTTCTGTAGAGATTTTGAAAGAACTAAATCGAGTCTTAATAGTGAGAGAGCAAGCTTTAATAACATACGTGGAATATCGTAAAAGTCATGCAACTATACTATTCGTCAGTATTTTCAAAATCCATTTTTGAAACCATGCCTTTGTTAATGTTTCATTTGCAACGAACTTTTTTATAAAATAGTATTTTTTTTTAAATTCAGCAACATTAAAAAATGCCTGTAATATTTCGAACAATAATTTATATTATATTTTTCTAGAAGTTAATATCAGATTGTTTTGAAATTTATTAATCACACTTATATTAAATACAGGCCGTGATACTAAAATGTTGGGAACGCCTAGTTTATTCTGCACTGACGTAGGTAGTTACGTAATACAGTGGTGACTCGTTAAACTTTAATGAAGGCTTGACGTTTTAGTTTAAGACATTTTGATTGAGTAGAGGATGGTTTAAATGAATGTGATTGTGCTACAAGGCGCGTCATAATATTGGGAGATCGCTATTGGGTTGGGAATATTAAAACATTTTTATAAAATTTTCTAAAGTGCAGGGAAAATAAAACCCGACAGTCGTAAAAAAAGGAAATTTTAAAAAGAGTAAATTGTAAAATAAAACTAATTATCCATACACATTTTTAATTAGCGAATTCAAGTACAGTTATGAAAAAAATATTCTTGTCGTTATATGGTAACGGAATATAAGTTCTGTATCTGTAGCGTGAAGCATGCGAAGATAATGTATCAAACTCAAAATAACAGTAACAAGCGTGAAAGATATTTAAAGTTTAAAATATAGGGATTTTTCATATTTTGCTTATTAAAATATTTCGCAAAAATCCCAAAAACATCAAATGATACTAATGTTTGTTTCTAAAGCAAGAAAAAAAGTCATTGAAGGGCAATTTTATACCGACTTCCAAAAAAGATTTATCATTTTATTTCAATCTATATGGCACATACTTATCGAAACTATCTAGTAATTTAATAGGCGTTTTTAGACGGCATTAACGATTCATGATCTACCGATAGCTGGTCTTTCCACCAACAGAACAATGCTATGTAAACGGACAAATATTAGGAGTAGCATAATATTGTACGCTGATAGAAAAATATGTCAAAAAAAATAACAAAAGATATTTTCTAAAGTCGTTGTTTTTTTTCTCTAAACAATTGACTATAGAATATAAAAATTAGAGTTGTCAACAAAAAGGTGTTCCCATTTAATAGCAGCTTAAAGGTTTATTTTCATTTTGAGCGTTCGAACAGAAGTCCTTGCGTCAAACGGTTCTTTTGTCAGCAATTAACCCCTAGCGTGTTAGTTCCGTTCGTTATTGTTTCAGAACACGATTAAGGTTACTCGCCACACAGGCATATGTGCAAGTTTTTTCCGTCTTTTGTACTAAAAGAAAATGTGCTGGTATCAGGCAGACAGCAATGGCTGTAAGTATTGCGAGATAGTGTAAAAAGTTATAGCGAGATAGCGTAAAAAGTTTGTTTGCGGCTTTTATACTAATGTCTGTTCGAGATAACAGTTATACGACATGTGTGCCATGTCCTTGCCGCTCCTGCTGCTCTCCTGATACTGGAATTTATTAAATGCCCACTACGTAAGCCGGGACAAGAATGGGGTTGGATAGATATTATCGCAAATATTTTATTTCTTTTGTTCTTCTTTACTTTAACGTATTTTTTCATGATAAACTCTTTTTATGTTTTAACATTAAATCCTGATTGTTTATATTATTTTTTAACTAATGTTGGGCGTGGTTACGACTTTTATTCGAGCTGTAATTGGCAAGCAGGGAAATTAAAATTACGCTGGAGTGGTTTTATTATGGAAGAATAAAAATTCAGAACAAAAAAAATGAAATCAGTTATGTTATAAATTCGTACATATTACCGTATACTGTATTTGCTACTAACGATGGGCATGAATGTCTAAAATTAAACCTGCAGATAGCAAAGTGGGTAGCTCGGAAAAAGCAAGGTGTTCAAATTTATTTTAAAATAAAATTATAATGAAATTCATATAACATTAGCATATTTGTTCTTGCTATGATAGATTTTAATTTCCGGTTTTGAAGTGATAATATTAATATTGTCTGTTATTTTCAAGTATTTTTATATCCATTTATTATTTAAATGATAAATTAGTATAAAAATTCTTTGAAACTATTGAAATTGGTTTTAAAAGAGAAAGCTTTTATTTTTCTTGAGACTATAATCTTTTTAACATAAAATTCAATTTATTATTGCGACGTACGAAAATTAAATTTATGAATCACCTTAAAAATATTTAAATAATGGTTACTTAGTGAAGTTTACAGTTTTTGCGTATTTATTTTTATTTAAAATAATGAAAGGAGAAAAGTTAAATAAAAATAAAAAATTAAATTAATATTGCCAAATCATTAGCAATTTTGAATCATAGGATGATTAATTCCTGACCCTTAAGACTCTAAGATAGATTGAAAAAAATTTAAGACGAACATTTTAGAAATGATAATATTTACAATAACCGTACATTATTCGTTATTCGTCGAGTTTCTACCGATCAAAGTAGGCTATGCGATCCATTATGCTTTTTTTCGATATAAAAACACAATCATTGAAATTAAAATTGATATGCGACCATTTGGTACGTATCTAGTGGTGTTATAACAGGGAGCCGCGCCCCAAATATCAATAAATGCACTCACTATAATACACAGCGCGAAGGAATATAGAAACGTATATAGGCTCGGATTCTAGCAAGTATCAGCTGCTATAATAGGATGAAAACTCAAATGTGAATAGTAGTCACAAGGCAAAGTGGCGTATTTTGATTATTTTTTTCTACCTTCTTAATCTTACCCATAATTGAATGGAAAACATTGTAAGAATGTGCATATTCTTGTAGCTTTGCAACCGATTATCAATTTTTTTACAAATGCACAAGCCATATTTTTATTGCGCCCCAACAAAAGGGAATTGAAAATAGTGACTATATCAACATTGAGCGAAATTTATTATATGCTCTAAGCTTAGCATTACAAATATTTCAAATTCTTTTTCAATAAGTTTTTATTACGGCATTTTATTTTGACAGCAAAAAAAAAGGAATCGCACGTCAAGGCGGGCTAACAGCTACTCAGATACATTTGTTTTTAATTTTTAGGTAATCGTGTATGAAACACCCTCCTTTTATTGTCGTGGTTCTTCGCAGTAGGTGCTACATTCACTGTAATGAAAAGATTCAGCACTGTCGACAATATTCATTGAAGACTTTCGTAACATACATTCGTAATGAACGACGAACCGAACGAAATTGATTCCTCAACACATATTCTTAAATCAACTTGTAAAATGGCGAAGCTATAACTTTAAGTATTTATTTAGGTCTCAAAATTGAATTTTACGCATCCTTCGCAATATTTATATACCTAATACTAGCGATCCTTTCCGGTTTCACCCGGGTGCGATAGATATAATTCTGTAAAATGTATTTCTTTTGCGGCCAGGCGTCTGAACTAATAGTTTTGACCGAATTCTGCTAGATTTGCTGCTAAACTAATAGCTTTGAGCGAATTCTAACAGACGTCGCTAGTTGGTACTAAAACAGTTTTTTTTTGTTTGCTTCTGAACTAATAGTTTTGAGTAAATTCCATCAGATGTCGTTACATATTACTAAAACAGTTTTTTTGAGAAAACACCGTAATTTTGTACAAAATATTTAATAAAATCAATCTATCGTTTCGAGTTTAGAATTTTTGTGACCGACTGGATCGCAGTTGTAATCCATGCTTTTCGAAAATCTGACATAGTTCAATTCGTATTGTGATCACAATTAATGTAACGTTGCCACTCCCCAATGCTAGTCTGGCTAACTCGGTAATAGTCTGTTTATAAGCACTGAAGCACACATTGGTGAGCTCTGCGTGCTTGCTTATTGCAAGCGACACATTGAAAATTGTGGCTCGCCTGCGGGACCTGTCAGCTTTCATTAAGATGACAGTCGCAGAAAACTTAAATATAATAAAAAAGGAAACAGGAAAAAGCTGTATTCGGTTGCACTCTAATATTAAAATGGACATATTTGAATGACATCGATTTGGGGTCAACCTTATGAATACTCATAGAAAAAAAAACGGTAATCGGACCTTGGTTTAAAACCCTATTTCCTGCGAAGTTTTTGGGTATTTTGCATGATACTAGAGTGCGTTTCTAGAAGTCTGTCTGTCTGTTTGTTTGACTGGAGTGATTTTGATGCTACGTATTAATTATTTTGAACCTGTACGTATGGAGTACGGTGCGCTTTTCATTCGGCTACGCTCGAATATGGTTTCCGACAAAACCGATATTAGCACGAGTGAATTTACAGTAAACATCGACGTTCACATAAGCGAAGCTAAGAGCAAAAGCTAGCAATAATTTAAAAAACATTCGTGATGAACTGGAATGTGTCTTAGGTACCCAAAATTACTTTCATATAGTCTTTTATTACTAAGAAATAATAAGGATCGCATTGAGGTTCATCTTCTAAAAAGTATAGGAGTGAAATAGGATCATTCCTATTACTTCCCGTTATATAAGTAAAATCCAGTACAAGTTGGGCCCATTCCCTATATCCATTACATACTTTTGCCAGTAAGTAATAATTTTGAATGGGGAAAAATATTGAATGGAATTGGTATTAGTCAAGGTGATATATCTTTACAGAAGAAAGTTTTTATTTGAGATTGAAAGAACTAAATAATACATAGTTTTGGTAATAATCACTATCTCAAGTTTAATTCAGAATTATTATGAACCAGTTTATTAACTTACCAAGTAAGTTTTTGGGCTGGATAAATCAGTGAGTAGATAAGTGAATAAGTGAGGATGTACAGCTGTATGTAATATTAATATGTATAATATGGGGGCTCACGGATTACGGCTTATGTAGCTAAAACGGAATCATTACACAAAACTAATTAATGCCATTAATGAACAAAATTGCTACAAGATAACGTAATATAAAATATGTACTTAAATTTAATTATAATAGAATCCGCAGAAAAGATAATCATAAGAATGGAAAATTAAATATGGTTTTAAAGAAATTGCAATTAAAAAACGAATAATAGGATCCTTATATACTATTATATCTGCTGTTTTTTATGACTGTAAATTTTAACGACGCCAACAAATCTTTCTATATTTTGCGTCATAAAAGTAGCTTTATAAGAATAAAATTCTTTTTTATATTAGAAGTAAGGTTACTCTTTGAGAACCATTAAATAAGTAAGTCGTGAGACATTTTACTACTCCATTAAACTATTTTGTGTTAAAAAATACTCTCGCATGCATTAAAGTTTTTAAAAAATATAAATACCTACACGGAAACTCACCACTATTATATTGGAGGATTCTTTATGCCAGGGTGGAGCAGGTAAATAGTAGGATTTCTAGCAAATTATTCTATTAAATAGATAATCGAAACTATACGAATTAACTTTACAGGTTAAAGAATATTATAATGTAGTGTAAGCTTTATTATGTTTGGGTTTTAGAATGTTAATTAAATTCTTGATATGCTAAAAATTGATACCATAGACAATCAGCCGTCTGAACATTGAAATTTTTGAAGTCCTCTGAATAGATTTTTCTGAGATTTTTTATTCATTTCAATTTGATGATGGAAACTGGGGTGTTTGAAGAAATCGCAAAATAGTGTTTTAACAAACTAATGCGATACCTGTTTTTATCATTACCTTTTTTTTAATAAAAAACAGTGAACAGTGTAACGAAGGCTATTTTCAGTGTGATAACAAGAGGTGTGTTATCAGAGTATTTACTCATTTCATTATTTAAAATTTAAAAAAATCATGATTTTAGAATATTAGATATCAGGAAAAGAATTGACTCTAAAATTTTTTCAATCCAAATTGATTCAGGTTCAATGGATTTATAAAACCCCTGTTTATTTGACTATAGTTTAAAATAAATGATTAATTATCTACAGACCTCCAACGGTAATTATTCTAATAGAATATTTCATCATCAATTGTGTAAATGCAGTCTGGTAAGTTGAATTGAAAAGAAATTCACTTAACCACCACGCATTATTCGCTTTATTTATTTAGGTCGCAAGTGCATCCAGGGACAGTTTTCACCTTTTATTTAATCTCAGTTTGGTGAGTTCAGTATTCTATAAACGACAAGACCTGAGAAAATAACCCTGACAACGTCGTTCTTCTTTTAAATATAACTGATCTTGCTGATTTAATTAGATTTTTTAAATAAATTTTGGATGCGTAAACATCTCTACTATCACCACCTCCAACTGTGATAATAACTCTATAAATATCACGGAAATACATTACGTGTATATTAAGGAAATGATGCAAACTCTATTCTACCCTCCTTGACCGGCTTTCAGAACTTTTTGAGGTTATATGTAGCTGTCATCGCATGCGATTCTGAATATTTACACATCTCTCTGGAATATCAGAGACTTGCTGAATTTGATGTTGTCTTCTATTTTTATATTTACAAATATTTAATTTGCAAGATATAAACTATGAATAGTTATATCTTCTTTACGAATTATTTTTGGGCAGTTTTACAGATATTAAGTATTTTTGCTCACATAAACGTTTCGATCCAACCCTGTCTATGGTCTAGAAATAGACGAGAACCGTTAGAATTCTATATAAAACTCGAAAATGGTAATCTAATTAAACCGTGAAGTGTATGTTGCGTCATGTAGAAGACAACGACATCGTTATTTCGTCGTTATTATGAAACAATGGCCGTTGCCGCGTTCCAATTAAAGCGATCAATCAATCACGTCGCGTCACTTGAGACGTCAGGACGCGATTCTCGCCTATTTTAGCAACAATGAAATTATCTCAGCTTTAAAGATGTCTCTAGATTACTAGATAACTTGTAATCTACAATCACACTTAGTAGTTTTAAGTTTCAATGAAGTTAAATTGTCTGTCATTAAACTTGATTTATCATCCGTTCTTAAGTGTGGAGTGTAATACAATGACGGATATTTTATTTTGAGAATTTTTCAAATTAAAAATGTGCGGTAATTTTGACTTCAGTAACAACCACTAATAACTTCTGCATCGATCATTATGGTTGTTAAATAAATTTTTTATAAATGGCGGATATTCATTTCAAACAAAATTAATAATATGACACATTTCGACTCAGCGGATGTTTGTAAGATGAAAATAGAAATTGCAAAGGCATTTTGTTTAGTCAGTGAATTATTTAAAAAAAAAGATTTTTTAATTTTTTCTTGTCTCTATTTAGAATATATTCTTGTGTATAAATTCAAAATTAATAATTATTATTTTATAATTAAATAGTTGTGAATTTATTTCAAAATAAAAAAGGCGGTCATTTTAATAAATAGACATATAAATACCTTTCGAATGTGAGGAATTTTCTAACGGCGATCAAATCTATAATTTTCTATCGAGCAAGATTGTTGATTAGAGACGCTAAACAGCGAAGGTTATCAGCGTCAATTTTCTATCGAAGAAAATATATAATCTAGTTTTCGGAATGGATATTTAATTTTAAAAGGGATTTGCACTTGAAATATTTTCTATTCGACTTACGGGCTTGATTGTGTGTACGGATGAGCTAATCGTTTATGCGTGTTGATATATAAGTAGATTTTACAACAGCCTGCAGATAGAATCTCTGCTAAGTGCGTCCCATCTTTTGTTTCTAGCAACAGAGTATCCATGGTAACGGCACTGTCTCGACTTGGGAACACCTCATTAAGATTTCTCTAAATGTCTACCGAGTGTTTGTTTTCACTTTTCATATTGCATTCAAAAATATCCAATTAAAAGATACTCTACCGATGTTGAAGAGTGAATTGTATTTTTGGCAAAATTTGCTGGAAAATATCCAGTATTTTCGATGGTCCAAACCGTATTTTTGGGGTAAAATATACTTTAATAATTATTTGAAGTTATTTACGTGATATTTTTACAATCTAAAAGTATTATTTAAAATATCGCTGATCTTTTAACGCTTTCCTATTATCAAAGTATGTCAGTAAAGTTTCATACCAGCGATGATTTTTTAATTTGAAATAATTATTAAAGAGTAAATGGAATTTTATATCAACTTCGTTATACCTAAATTGCAGTGACTTCATTCATTTACTTTTGACAGTTTTGTTCTTACCTAAAAAGATATTCGATATATTTATTTAATGAAGATATTTTTTTTTATTTACTCATTTCCTACTTCGTGTAAGTAACTGATGTTATAGAAATTTTAATATATTAAATTAGTTTAATATATTTTGTGTAATTATTGATTATCAAAATGACTTTACTAAATACATATTTTTGAATAAAGATTAAACTCTTTTGATGCTTTAATTTATAATTTGTCGCAGGAGATAGTAGCCCTTATATAGTTTTTTATTGGACAATACTAGTTTTTAATTGCGTAGAACACAAGGATTCTGATTATTTCAAATTACTCTTAAAGCTCTTTTGTCACAAAAAACTCCCGCTATTATTTTAGATGTATTTCGCTTAATGTAATTGTGGGATAATGGCTATTATAGCCAACTCACAACTTTGCTACAACTTCATGCATACTTAAATTTCATTCATACTCGTTCAGCCTATGATATAAAATTCTTTGCTCTTTTGTTTTTCACTGCAAAGTATCTATACATGTTGTAGTTTGCCCAAGCAAAAAAATAGAAGATGAAATTTTCTTTTTTTTCCTGAAACTATATCAGTTCTTTGCTAATGAAGAAAAAATACATGATATATTAAAAAATGTACAATTGGGTTTAAAGCTGATTGCTTTAAACAAGCGTATCGTCTTCTTGCTTCCACACATCATTGTCCATTGAACTTTTTAAATTTAAATTTTGCAAAAATATTTTTATTATTTATCACTAATTGTCCACTTTTCTGAAAAAAAAAAATATAAAGTCTACACATTGAAATTAAAAAAAAATGATAAATCACACCCCAATTTCAATTGATTAAAAAAAAATATTTTCCCGTGAAAAATTTTAATAGTTATGAAAAATCTTATTCGAGTAGATCTTTGTCTCGGTGAGTATTAAGATCAACCGGTCAAGTACATAATGCACCATGCGTTCATCTCTTGAATCGGTGTGAACGACCTCAAATTCTCATGTGTGTCAAATTTAAACCCATCGACCTTAAAACCGACATCTCTTAAAATGCACGAAACCAGACAGCCGTTCGTTAAGTTATTTATAAAAATAGATCACGAAGTGCGCGACAGAGCCGAAAATGAGACTGGCAGAGATAACAAAACAACAACAACAAACAGAGCAGTGTAAAGAGAGTACACTGCGACGGCTACGCGACCAAATCCAGATCTCGACTAAAGCGTTCGGAGAAACATCAGACAGACGTGGGCGCACAGCATCGCGACGTACTACCTTTCCACGCCCGCCGACGACGCAGCGGACGACGCAAGCCGTCGACGATGTCTAAAGCGCCGGTGCGCTACACACACACACCAATACACACAATATATGTACATATTTCTGCACATAGATATTGTAGGTATATACTTTATGTATGTGTACTTATATGTATATAAAGCATGTATATAAATGTGTAGGATAGGCTGACGTTACACACACCAGCAAAGGAATGCCGCAAGAGTCGGTTATAGGACCGATAATTTTTTTCTCACTCCTGCTTTGGCGCATCGTATTCTTTTGCTCTCTGTCATACCTATGGATATTATTCTGTGTGACTGTGTGTGTGATTAAGCTATTTATGCAGGTCAGAATTGCATATTCATAATATGCATTCTGAGTTTAATCATCAAAGTAAAATACTTCTTCATTACAAAATTTTATGTATGGGAATTTTCTAATTGGTTGAAGTATGTAGGAGTGTAAAAAAGTTATCGATTAATGTAGATTAATTACAGACGGGTGTTTTTTCAAAGCAAGTTTTCAGCTTGTTGATGATTTTTAACAATACTAACGTGTTCAGTATTACATTGGGAAAATATAAAATAATTAATGTAATAGTAAAGATTGTCAATTTTTAATTTTTGACGACGATTTACAATAGCACTATTTTATATATTTAAAGCTCAGTCGATGTTTTTTCACACTATACTATATAAATTAAAAATTTCAGGAGTGAATCATACACTTATGCTTCACAATGTAATATAATCGGCATAGTTTTTGTGCATGGTACGGATATACTTTACATTGTTTTATACTTTACCATTCCATGTAATTATAATAATCTACCTTACTATAAGAGCGATATAGACCAACAGATTTGTCGGTACTAATTATTTTTATGAACAAAATATTAAGGTGTCCTGGCGTTTCCTCTTGACTCAGTACTTGAAGTGCCGGAACTATAAGCTCGCTTAAGCAATTCAAGCGCTTTTCATACGGCTTTCACCAATAGGTAGAGAAAAGGTGTTAAGCTGTGTCTTTACCCTGTTTCAACATGTCATTTCCTTACCAACACCGGGTAATAAGTAATACCTCAAAAATATTTTAGTAATAATTCGAAACCCACCCGAGTGGAACCAGTATCTCATACTGAACGTACTATTTTTTTTATAGTCGG
Organism: Xanthostigma xanthostigma; assembly: GCA_963575645.1. Classification (NCBI taxonomy): domain Eukaryota; kingdom Metazoa; phylum Arthropoda; class Insecta; order Raphidioptera; family Raphidiidae; genus Xanthostigma; species Xanthostigma xanthostigma. Next base: position 26,065,817 of record OY754468.1, read on the forward strand.
GGCCGTGTAATGTATTCTACGAAAGAACCATTTCAGAATAAAGCAAATTTAATTTCTATTATAGGAGTTTAAACTTTACCCCAATTCCTTTTTTATAATTCATAATCTTTCAGAGATTTTTGTATCTCCAATTATTTTTGACATCAATACCAAATTGTTGTACAATGTGTAGTTAGTTCGTTTTTAACAAAAATGTCGGTTTCCTCATTCTTACAAACGCACGGGCGAATTATATTAGTTTGAGTATAAAACAATAATTATTCAATAAAAATAATAGTCACTAAAAAAACACAAAGAATTGCATTTTATTAAAGAAACCTACAGCTTAACTTGAACATAAGAAATGAACTTTTTGAAGTGAAATTTCTTAAGCACGGTAGGATCAGACGAAAAATGAAACGCTTCCCCTTCTCCGACTTCAATCAGCAGTTGAGAGGAAAGAGTGTGAGAATCGTTTCTACTCTCTTTGTCAAAGCGTCATACGCACTCTATACACATGCGCAATGCGTACTGTGTGTATTCGTAGCATTTTCTCTAAACAAATTCCACATAACCATTGCCTAATCCTGAAATAATAAAATCGCCAACAAATGCTAGAATTTATGTGCGCGAGAGTCTTTTAAATTAATTTTTGACCAACAAGTCTTTTAATGTATTTTTTTTGCAAATTAAAAAAAATCCCCTTTTTAACTTTCCTATTTTTGGGATTATAAAAACAACCAATGTCAAGCTCACACTACGAAGACCAGTACAAATATTAAGCCAGCGGATTCACTGATAAATACAGACTTGGCTTATTGGCAGACTCCCAAGTCAAACTGTTTGATTATTTAACACAGTGGTTCGAACGCATTACTGTATACATCTCTCAACAAAGAATTAATTAATGAATCACAACAATGCTGTTTTCCGTCCATTCATATTATAATGATCTTTGTGAAAAGCGCGCTTTTTTGATAAATTGTCTTATGTTACTTTTATTACGTTTTGTATTTCCTTATGAAAAATGACAAAAAAGGAGTTTTTAAAGTTTTTGCTGGAAAATATGTTTACCTATTTTACATTTTTTTTTAATTTTAAAAATAAGAAACACAAGATGTTTAAAAAAACATTCAAATGGAGTAGTGAGAATATTTGGAAAAGTATCTTAAAAAGGACGTAAATATTTTCAATTGTTTATTATTATTAAGAAATAATTCTGAACGTTCCTTTCCAACATGCTTGATTAATTGCTTTTGAATTCGCTGAGCGATTATGTCAAACTCAATCAAACATAATATGTCCGGTTATTCGCTTTGCCGGTCAGTTCCGATAAAACTCGGTTTATGCACAAACATACTAAAAAAAAGCTTTCTGGACTCGTTTCTTTATCTATATATTAAGCAACACTAGTGTGACCTGTGCGAATTATTGCACTAAATAAGTAAGTATAATAATTATCACGTTACAAAATTATTTTTTAAATATGGTATTCAATTCGTTTCTAATTTTGCACACTGCTTATAACGTTCTTCTTTTTGTTGTATTACAATATGAAACTCAGATGACAGATCGAAGAAATATTTTACTAAAATTGTCATATAGAGGCCCAAGTAGCAAAAGCGTTGAGCTAAGCCGTCAGATGGCATCATGCAGCATTGCTGCGACGTTGTTCAGCGTTGCCCGTCAGATGGCAGTATGCAGTATTTACAATGTGAAGGACAGATGACAGATCGAAGTGTTGACGTTGTTTCAAAATTAAAGCCTTCAGATGGCAGACGTTGTTCAGCGTTGCTGTTAATTAATTAATTTACAAAAACAAAAGCAATAATATATTTTTTAGTTGTCGATGTCAGTACTCAGTAGAGCAAGCAAGTATCTGTAAAATGATATATAATTTATGTGGAGAAATTGTGTGGTTTTTTCTAAAAAGGGAGGCAAACATCTTAACCTTAACGTATTAATATATATGATGATACCATTCACTGATTGACTGACTGACTGACTGATTCATCACGAGATCTCCAAAACTATACGCCCGATTGACTGGAAATTTGACATAGTTACTCCTTTTCCGACGTAGACACCCACTAAGAACGGATTTTGTGCTAATCCTTTCCAAAATGGATTTTTCACCTACCATCACATATACCTTTGGTGTGAATAGTTACGTGGGGGGGAGTGTGGATGGTTGCGTAGATGGAAAAGTCAATATAATATTTTCAGAGACAGAGAAAGAGAAGGGGAGGGAGAGAGAGAGATTATGTATTAATAAATCATACAGTTTTGCACCCGGGTGAAGCCAGGGCCAGTCGCTAGTAACATAATAATATAAACATAAAAAATGTGTCAAAAAGATTTGAAAACGATGTAAATTGGTTTCGTAGAAACCGCTATCTTTTGTTGAAAGAAAAACGGCGTGTGTTTTAAATTATATTGATGTTTAATTAATACAGGGTTACTTAGCGTGCTGTAAAGAGTTAAATCTCGTTTTACGTCACAATGTTATTTTTTTTTACTGGAAATGTAGATAGGTAAATGCGCTAAGTTGATTTGAAAGTACTATAATTATAGCTGTTTGTTATTTCATCTGAAAATAAATCGTCGCGATATTCAAATTTTTATCTTTATTTATTCAGTCATAGACTTTCACTATTAATACAGTTTTCAGCGGCTATAATAATTATGTAATGTAAAATTACAGTCCAATTGATGCCCAAAACTGATATTTTAAAATAACCGATTATCAATAGCAGTTAACAAAATTCAGCCATTTTCTTTTAAACTCCAAATTACCACTGAAGTTCATTAATTTAGATTAACTGAAAGGCCGCTGCACACGAGGCTAGAAACACTGCTGGGACTTCCGCTGGCGACGAGGTTGGAAATGACGTCACTGCGGGCTCGCCTGCTAGACCACAAGATGGATTTTAAAATGTTTCTTGCTTGCTCTGAGCAAAAACCAATCAGGAGACAATATCTTGTCACGTGGGCGACATGAACAAACGCCCACAAACAAACACTTTCCATGGTGTGTGTTCTGTTCAGAGACAATAAACGTTCCATTTTTGTTAGCTTTCTAACTATCACTACCTACATAATAATAAGCTTGAAAAGACGTCTCGTGTGAATGAAGAAAATCAGTGCTAGAAAACTAGTAGTCAAATCTAGCAAGGAATCTAGCGGATAATCCAGCCTCGTGTGCAGCGGCCGTAAGTTGATTTTAAACTCTATGCCTATAATTGAACGATTTACGCCCACATAAAAAACCTCGATTTATTCCTGATTTGTATTTGTTTAAAAAAAAAAACTAATCGCCTTAAAGTTTGTATCACACATGTGAAAATAAAGTGTAACGACATAAGCATTGACAAAGCTCACGTCCTCCACTTTAAAGACTTAAAACCTGGAATTAAAACTTGCGGAAGATTTTATCTCATATCTACACTGCATACTTGAGTTATACGAGTTAGGAATAGCTGCTATAGTTGTTGTTGTACCCACCTATAAGTTAAAACCAGAAGAAGCTAAAAAGTGAGAAACTTAAATCTCCCTCTGGGCTTTCCTGTTAGTCTGGCAACTTACCAAATGCCGCCTTACGTACATTGTATTCTGTTCGTATTTAATTTTCCGTTATGTCACCAATTAAAATGTATGTTTTGTCTCTAAGATTGCTACTTAAATATTACCAGCTACTCGAAATTTATTTTTGGAAATATACACACTAGTATTCTGAAAACCGTCAGTATCATTTCATGAAACAAAAATGATATTTTTCAGGTTATACTTATGTAGTCCCAATACTCAAATGTTCTCTACTGTCTTGATTTAGTTTGATACATAAACATAAAGCTATTCACCAAGATCCTAGACCCGCTAGACTTATGTTAGTACTGCTAAGATTTTATCAGTAAATGTACAATGTTTAGTTAAAAACGCATGCCAATTAGCTAGCTTGAAAGAGGGGGCCTTTTAGAGATAACAGGTTCTAAAGGTGCATAAAACATGTGCTTACCGGTATTATGCATGCATATGAGTGTGATTGAGAGCATTTTAGATGTTGTTTTTTTTTTGACAGTTTTATGATGAAATGTGGTTTGTTTCCATGAAGTTTTTCTCTTTTAAACTCATGAACTATTCTGTGTGTGTCTGTGTAAACCAATAAAGACCCTAAGCTGTCAAAAAAAAATCATTTAATGCTCTCACTCAAAATCATATGCATGCATAATACCATTTCGTACACCGTGTTTTATGTACCTTTAGAACCTGTTATCTCTACAAGGCCCCGCTTTCAAGCTAGCAAATTGGCATACGCTTTTATACATTTACTGATGAAATCTTAGCAGTACTGAAATAACGTAGAACTGGCGGATCTGGGATCTTGGTATACTACTGGGTATATGCAAAGAGGTGGAGCTAAGCTAATTAAAAAAAAAAAAACAAGTGCATATTTCGTTACTATGGTTTGTCGCGTTTATGTTTGTAGAATTGCCAACACTATTTACAATATTGAAAATAGTATATTACATCACAAGGTCCGAAAGTTGGCCCTTCGCCTCGGGCTCATGACGCGCAGGGCCGAGATTTCAACTTTTTAGAATTAAGACCCGTGTGGTGTATACGATTTTTCTTCATATCCGCTCGAAAGTACTTACTTTCGTCAGCAAGGACGAAAGATTGACATTTACTCCCAGTGAGAACGGCGAGAGGAAAACATTTCTCATGCATATTTATACTCGTAACTAGGGTTACCGCTGTCATTTAATATAATAAATAACAGGGAGTAAATGTCAAACTTTCGTCCCTGCTATAAGGGACGAAAGTACGTACTTTCGATCGAGGTATGAAGAAAAAATATTATAAGTGATTTAGTTTATATATTTAGACGTTGGTGATTTGATTAATATTAGTTAATTTTCTGTGTTGTCCATAAGGTTTGTTGATCTTCCTTTAAGATATTGTGTGATAAACAAAATTTAACATTTGACGATATCGTGGGATCTATCACATCACATTTAATTTAAATTTTTGAGAACGTAAAAAAGTGACGCATAAAATAACACTTGAATTTAAAAATTAAGAAAACTTATGTTACAAATATCAACAGGATTTAATTATTTATTAAAAATACACTGCATTATCTTTTTTTTCGTAGAATAATATTGTAGAAATGATTTGCGACAATTTTAAATAGAACCACCAGCGAGTGAAGGAACGGTTTCAGAGAAAAACTTTTGTTAAAATGATGAATACTTTTAAAAAAACATTTGTGTTATTTGTCCGCGTATATTTATTATTAAACAATTTTTCAAAACGTCACATCAATGTGGAGGCGTTATATTTACGGTTGTAAATGATTAATCCGACTGGAAAACTGAAAATCCGTCCTGCCTAAAATATTCAGGGACATAATATTAAAGTTAGTTCTCACACAGTTTGTACAACCAAAAGTCGATAAATTATAAATTTTGATAGCTATGCGATGCGGCACGTTGCGATGCGGAACGTAACGACACGCAACGCACGCACACATTTTCCCCCACATTCGGCTACTCCTGAACTATATTGAACTATAGCGTTTCTCGGTCACGTGGCTTCCGTTAAACAGTCAGTGGCGTGCATTAACGACCACATCCGGTCATTTAAATCCACTTGAAAAATCCATAAAATATTATTCGACAAAATAATACTAAAGTATCATGCTACACGTTTAGTGCGAACTTTATTTAATCTGAAATTATGAAACGATATAACAAAATTAACGAGGTATGTTTAAACTTAAAAAGTATCGACGCTACTTAGATTATTAGTAGAATGAATGCAGCGATAAACATTTATATTGTTTATTTATTTTTCGTTTTGAGTAAAATATTTTTATGGATCACGGCGTTCCAAAATCGTATTCTTAATTATACCTCTATCTGCAGCTTCGCTTGCTGTAATGCTAGCGTTGTATCTTTTCTGTGCCATTATTATTTTATTATATTAAATCACACACGAGGGGGAGAATATGGCGGATGATTTTTTATTTTAAATATGGGTCAGAGTATGTGCTTTGTGGTAAATTGCAAGAATACAGATGTCAATAGCATGTTTTTCATTTATACAAATATGGTTTCTGCTAATGCAGTTCAACTTGTAACTGCAAAATCTATATATAAATACGGGAATGAAAAAAGAATGGGTATGTTAATTTGCACATATTGTAATGAAACATACATCGTTTTAATGAGGGGAAGCGCACAATATATGTTTCATCACGATATGTACCTATTAACACAGGTAAAATCGATTAAGAAGAAATTCACATAATGACAAAAGAACTTCAATAACATTCAAATTTAATTTAATGAATTACAGTCGAATTGCGACCACTGGGCGATCACTAGTTCATAATACTTGTGTTGAAATTGCGATGTTTTCATCAAAAACTACACTTTTATTTCATAGTATTATCTAAATAAATCTTATAACAAAAATATGATTTTTTCCGTTAATTATGTGCCTACTATTTTTTGTTTTTAATAAAAACTTTTCGTCTTTGGCCATTTATCTACAGTCTGTAAACACGTAAGGTGCACATAGGGAAATTAACATTGGGAAAAAATGACTGCATCAGAGTGAGCCTTGAAATCTTGTTTTTCAATTAGACAGATAATATTCTTTTGCAAAATGAATGTGTATACTACCGAAGAAAATATTCAAATGATTACAACATAATCGGACTTTTTTATTAATGGGACATTAAATTCCCAAAAATACTTACATATGGTGCGAGATCAAATATCTCCGCCTGTTCGTGTTGAACCTAAGGACATTGGGTCACTGATTTACCAACGCGCATACGTCATACCAGTCAGACAATTATTGAATGAAATGTTTCCAAACAGATGGAGTTGTTTTTTTGTTTTATTTTTGTACAAAAAAATTAAAATACTGATTTATAAGCGTTGTTTATTATTAAAAAAGCCAATAAATAAAAATAAATCAAAAGAAAATAGAAATCCTCAAGATTACCACGATAATTTAATAGAAATAACAATTAATGCAGTCATGGCTAACTCTGATCTAAGTATTTTTTCCCAATGCTAATTTCCCTATGTGCACCTTACGCGTTTACATACTGTATACGCTTTGCAATCCGCTATTAATTACAACCTGAACCAGCATTTATTTATTCACTCAACAGACCTAAGGTCCACTTATGTAATGTAAATGGAACGAATATCTACTCATTACTTTAAATTTTTTAAATATCACATCAAAAATAAATTATTTTGCTTCAACCCGTTTCTCGGATTTTAAATTGACTTGTAGTATCGTTCTGCATAATAAAAACGCATTGAAAATTTTGTGGAAATAACTTTTTTTGCACGGCACTGTGATAATAATTTCCCCAAATAGACAGACTTGCAGACATTCTCACTGTAACTTATAGTGCTATTCTGTACGATTAATGTAAGTATTTACAGTGCGCTGTTAATGCTTTGTCCCTTTCTAACAAACTTAATAATTCGTAAGTTAAAGAGAGTCAGAAATTTAACAGCACTGTACACATCTAACAGAGGTTACAGAATCGGGCCATTACATTGAATATATTATATTAACATACCCAAACCCCGCTGTTTTGAATACATTTGCAATTATATCAGTAATTATTTGCAATTATTAGTTAGTTTATAGTACATTATAATTTAGAAGATCCTCGTTTAATAGACTTTTGGACGCTGCTTGGCGCAGAGATACGCCATGAAGTTGGCAACAGTAATTTGTATTATCAATAAATACATTAAAATAAATTGTTATCCTGGGGATTTATATATTATACAGTAGCTATGCTCAAAACAACATTTGTTTTTAACACCATGAAAAGGGTCGTTTTTCGCAGTTTTTCATTTGCTACAAAAGGATACGCGACTACGAGAACAATAAAGTTATCATCAATAATTCTTTTTTCTTCCTGATTCGTCGTTAAGAATATAATTAATTGGGTGACACATTTCTGTGTCACCTGTATAATCAAGTTATTAAAATACACGAGGTTTTACTAAACTCAAGTAAAGTTTCTGTTTTCGATGTGTGGTTTATTCAGTGGCTCTCGTAGGAATTGCCACATCACGTTATAACGAGAATTTTGACAATGAAACTAGTGTACAAACAAATATTTACGTAATTGAAATATTATCTACAGTAGAAATATGTTATGCTTTAGCTATTAACTAAATAATGCTTAAATCTGAGCTCCGTGAATATTTGAATACACGATTTGGGATCAAACACTTCGTTAAAGGTTGATATCCAAACGAGACGGCTACCCGATTACGCGCTTGAAAAGATAATACGTTGAAATAATAAATGATCACTCTATATAAGGTGTTTATTTGGTAGGTATGTACTTAAATATAATTACGGGGCTGGGGATTTACTATTTGTTATAGTGAGAATACTGTTCTAATATTACTATAATGTGTGCTACTGTAGTACAGGATTTATACTCAAATTAAAATAAAAATTTGTCTGGGAAGCCAGTCCTATATTTCCCACTTAATCGCTCGTAACTGTTACAAAACTTAACATTTTCTTTTTATATCCTTTCTAAAGCGTAACCATCTTATTTGTTTACTGATCTGCTAATGTCCTACTATAAATCACGATTTTTATTAGGCAGAAAAAAAATTTTCTCAAATGACATACAGACTTTGTGTATTCGAGACATACGAAATCCGATCTGAGATTATTAGAATAAAAAAAATTACAATTAATTTCGTTTATCGTAGGGATAATATTAAAAAGAAATCAACAAATAATATATTACACCACAAGGGTCGAAAGTGTGGTATTCTTGCCTTACGCGAAGCCGAGAGCATCATAGCGCGAAGGGAAAGGTGTCACACTTTCGGCCAGTGTGATTTACCTATATTATTTTTCTTCATATTATATCGGTCGTAAGTATACGCTTATTAAATACATTAATTAATTAATTACTTATTAATTACATAAAAACACATATAAATTCCAAGCAAGAAGCTTTGAGGTTATACGTAAAAACACAAATGACAGCTGTTCGCGACTATTAGCTAAATGTAATATGGTTGCTATGGAAACGATACCTAAACAACAGTTGATTGGTTGTTTTGCTTTACTACCGCCCGAACTTACGAACTCCCCGCATTGGTGCGTGTAATCCCACCAATGAGTAAATGTTAGACTTTCTGCCTTACAATATTGATACCGAAAGTACGCACTATCGAGCGAGGTATGAAGAAAATTAAATTATCATCAACTTGCATCTATTTTGATTTACATGATTGAAAAGGTTTAAAAAAATTAAAATTGTTCACAAAACTTATGTTTACTTCACTTACTTGTTAAAATAATATCTAAATCGTGTCGCGTCAACCCGATTTTCAAATCTAAATAAACTTGAAAACATAGTGAATATAGTTTTATTAAACTTACAATCTTCGATTAAAACTTGTTGATCGTTATATTTCATGTTTTTTTGTATTTCCCAGATGCACTCGGCAATCATTACATATAACTGTCTGTATTCTTAAAACAAAACGCAGTCTTCGCGCCGAATGCATCTCGTTGCATTTTGTTTATCTCACCTGTTTATATTCACATTGTCTTCAGGTGGCCAAACAGAATTATCAACATTTCATTCTGTTATTACTCTGGAAGGTTTAGAAAGTATTAAAACCTACAAAAAAAGATCAGATGTCACTCTCAGCACAAGTGAAACTTAATAATAAATTATAAATTAACTTACTGGTAATAATAAAATGAATAAAAAACATTTTTTTAAAACGAACTAAAAAGTATAAGATAATGTTTTTAACTTGTAGAATTTGAAACGAAAAACACGGGGCGCATGCGGCAGTTATATGAGAAGTGTAGAGAGTAGCTATCGATGAAAAAATCTATTTATTAGATGAAAAGAAAAATGCGACCCACGTTTTTCGTTTCTGCTCTATCAGTGGCGTCACGTTTACACATTAGTAGATTTTTAATCTTACGCGTGACGTCATTTTCGTCTTCAATTTTAGTGAGATGAAATATGAATTAAAAATGGAAAAAAAATTATTTGAAGGAGGTTTACTCATCAGTTACATTGAAGACCAATTCCTGTTTATATTTGTTTGAACGGGTCGCTTTATTTGTTCACTAGTTATTGTTATATACTGCATTTATATTTGCATATCCATTACGTGTTTTTCATACAAAAATTCAGACGTTGCGAGAATCTATTTTCTGAAACGCGTTACGTCATCGTGGTTAAGCTTGTAGGTTTTACGGTATTTAACAACAGCGCAGGTATGAAATCCGTATCGGTTAGCGAACACCGATCTGTTCCTTGAATCTTGAGGTTTACTTATACTTCAACGAGACTAAATTAATTTCCAAAGAAATCATTAAAGTAAAACTTCTTATGACATGGTAGTGTAAGTTCGCATGTGAAAAAATTAGAGCGTAACGTCAATGTCGATCGTCCTACTCCTTATAAAAGAACCGTCAGTAAAGTAAGACGGGAGTGTTTCAATTTTCGTTACGCTCTCAATCGTTGCAAAGCGCCAGTAAAAAGTGTGGCTCTTTAACTTAGGAGTTTCTTTTCCAACGGACGCAGCGGCCACGCGTCTATATTTTTTTCATAATTCCATGATATCTTTGAATTCGTTTCTACCTAAGTTTTCTATTAGGTTTCCCGTTTCTGTCCTCCTGAGACCGTAAGGATGACAGTAATCTTATCGAAAAATATGCTTTAAGGTTGATATTCTTCTGGCTCTTAATTTTTATCTGAGTGTATGTAAAAAGATCGTATTCTATCTCAAACGCCAATGCATTAAATGGAAATAGAAATTAGTAATCGCGTTTCGCTAGTCAATGAACATCATCAAGGAACTGAATCATTGTGGTTTTAGCGTTAACACGATTATCATTCATAATAATGTTTATTTTTGTGAATCACATTCGATGCCATTAGCAGAGAGTTCGTTCCTGAAGTAATGTGCTGATACTGATAACTTAAAATCATGGATATATTGCCGGCGGCAATTATGCAGTACTGATGAAAATGAAAATATTGGGTAATTGAACTTAATTATATAACATGTTGCAGTCTGCAGCAATGGTCTTTGAGGCGATATTTTCGAATAATTAATCTCAAATATCAGACATAATTGCCGTTTATCATATTCCCAAATTTCGGAAATTAACAAGTGTTGGCAACCTTCCGAGGATGTCATCGGGAATATTGCTAATTGGATATATTGTTAGCTATGGTTAATAAATTCTAAGTTGGCAACAATACACGTGGACACAGGCGTATTGTTCATGAGATACCTTAAAATAAATTAATATTTTTATATTTTTTCCACTACAGAACACGAAACATCGTATTTTATTAACACGTTGGCTGCCACGTGTATCTTTAGCGATACACCCGGTGTGCTTTGTGTAGGCCGCGTGTATCGTTAGAGATACACCGAGTAGGTCTCTGTTCCGAACACCGGTGTATCGTTAGCGTTCACTTTTAAATTGGTTTAATAGTGGATATAGCTTCTCTTGGCCTGTACGAACATAGTGACATACAGAATTTTGGCCTGAGAAAAGGGATTATAAGTGAAAACAAGGTATCTTTTATGCTATACAAAGGAACTTATATAAAACAAAATAAACACTAAAATGCAATAAGAAACGTTCATTATTTATTCAATAACTGCATAAAAATGAAAAGCAAATATAAATCAAAATGTAAAATAAAGAAATGTGATTCCTAAGAAAAAACTAAATATCATAAAAATATTTACGATAAATATAAACATAGAAAAAATGGTACAAAAAAGATCTATTGTTAGGAGGTAATGGAGGTTCTAATGTAAAATGTTAAAACACGGGGCGCTACCTCGTCATCTGTGAGATATTTTATGGCCATTCTCAGCCCAAGCTGGGTGTATCGCTAAAGATACACCGTCAAAAAAACTAAAAAAAGTGCAATAAAATACAATTACATATCATATTGATTACTTTTATAACATTTTAACAACATATTTGTCAACAACTTGGCCTGAGGTGACCAAATGTCGAAAACTGGTTGGCAGTCAACGTGTTAATCAGTGCTAAGCTAGTCAAATGTATAAATAAACCTTTGTGCAAGACGATACACCATTACACACTTAAGATGCTGGTACAAGTTTTACCAAAGTCTTCAATATTTAAACATTAAAGTAGAACGTTTGTGAATTACAACATTTGTTTTGAAATTCCTTTTGATCTCTTTTTGATATCCCTTATTTCCTTCTATATTTCAACAAGATTCGGTTTTGCTGCTTGATTATTGATTTTCTTTGCAACACGGAGTTGATACCAATTTAGTAGGGATGTTTCTAAAGCTTTAGTGATTTGTTTCAAACGCCAAATTATTGATGTTCCACTTGAATACACTGGATCGGAAAATAATTACGTAGCTTTTGTATCCCAGTATATATTTTATGTCGTCAATTAATTATAATAAATGATTCTTTAAACATACAGACGACATGTTTCTTTGTGCAATCATTTAGCAAAAGTTGTGAGTTTACAGGTTGTTACTTAACTATCAGTTTTATTTGTATGTGTTTGTGTAATAGTATTGCATGTAAATAACGCAGTTTTTTGTTATAAAGTGAAATGTTTTGTTTACAGTCAAAAAATATATGGTGATTTAGTGACAGCCGATTAGCCGTAAATTAAAAATACCAATAGATTAATATACATACCTACATATAAATTGTACTTACCTGAAATCTGAATATGTTACTTATTTAATATTTATACATATTACTTACCATATTATGTATTTGTTTTTGCGATAATGGCCTTAGTTGCTGATTCGCTTATTTTGTTTTTAAAATAAAAAAAAATACCAAAACATCTACCTACATATATAATTTCCTAATGTTTGTCTGTCTGTTTTTCTAGTTTGTAGGTCCTCCAGAAAGCTCCCGTTGATCTAGGAAGCTGAAACTTTGCACACTTATAGTATAGTATATGACTTAAACTAACGGAACCGGATTATTATTTTCTCCTTGAAGATAGAAACAGGGAGATTTTTTGAAAACAAAACATCTGCTAACTTCCATAAAAAAGACTCCCATTAACCTATAATATATAAAGTATAACATTATTATATAAAGCAACGTTATAGCATAATATATCTCTTTTACGCATACGCCGATTTTCCCCAAAAACAATAGGCCTCTTCATATTAAATAATAATAATAATAATAATTCTTTATTGCTCCAAAGACAAAAAAAAAATTGTATAGGTGAAGTCAAAATACATATTAGTTACAAGTTAAAAAATTCATTAATATTATAAAAACATTTAGCAGCTAAGAAGGCCTTAAGTCTTTTCTTAAACTGTCGACAATTATTTACATTTTTTATTTCTTCGGGGAGAAGATTGTATATTTTAGTACCTACTGCAGTATAATGTACTTTTTTGATATAATGATAAATTAGTACTGATGCTGGTCAAATTGTCCCTATTTCTAGTAGTGTATTGATGACCAAGCGTAACAAAACTGTTATAATTGTTCCAAACATATATGGCGGATTTATATATGTACACAGATGGAACTGTCAATAGCCGTTGATTAACGAAAATATTTCGGCAGGTATCACGCGACTTAATTTTAAAAATGATTCTTAAGAACTTCTTCTGCAGAATAAAAATTCGTTCTGAATATGGAGAGTTGCCCCACACAAGTATTCCATAATTAATATGTGAATAAATGGAAGCAAAATAATATATTAAAAGGGTTTGTCTGTCGACTATGGACGAAAGTCTACGGAGAAGAAAGATAGCTTTTGATATTTTTGTGCAGCACTCGTTGATATGGTTAATCCAGTCAAGGTTCGAATTAATGGTTACACCAAGAAATCGGAATGAGTCAGTGTTATCGATGAGGTGGTCGTTAATAACAACTGCTGGTTCAGTGGTAACTCTGGCTTGCTTCGTGCAAAAAAAAACAAACATCCTTCCAAGATTTGGTTTTAGTCCGCTCATCTGTTTGACTTGTTTCGTGTATACATACATACAAACAAACAGACGAGCAGAATTTTTCCAAAAATGTGTTTTTTTTTTAATTCAGGGATTCAGAAAAAATATTGTAACATTTTGAAAAGTGAATTCTAACATAAATGAGTACGGTTTTGCTCTAGGTATTAAAAATACAGTTAAATAGGCCGTTATGTTTCAATTTAAATATGTATTTGTATTATTTTTCACATAAATGAAATGTTTTAACCCCCACTCAAAATGAGGAGTGTTATGTGTTTTGTTAGATATCGCGATTGAATTCGGAAACCTTACTAGTCTAGAACTACAAAATAAAATACCTACACTATTTATGCAAAGAGGTTAGGTGAAATATTAATTCTTCACTGTAAAATAGTATAATTGTATTTTATGAAACCTAATTTATCAGAGTGCTTTTAAGTAAAAATATGATTTTTAATTGAATTATGATATTCTTGAATGATAATTATTATTAAATATTTATAATAGAAGGGTATCGCAACTTTACAAAGAATTGCTAATTTATAAATAATTTACTAATATAAGGATTAAATATTAATTTGAAGCATTTAATTAAACGACGAGCGTTGGCGTGTATATACAAAGTTTTAATTCTTTCTCGCTGATTCCTAAGTTTCACGTTGGCGGAAGAGTCGCTATAAACGCGGTCATATACTTTCAACGACTATCAGTCATCACCTTAATATAATTCGTCCAACTATTAAAGACGACTAACTAACAAGTTTGTCTGTGTATATTACACTAGCGGTCCCGCCCGGTTTCACCCGAGTGCAAAAGAACGAATGGGGAGAGGGACATTAGTACGCACGTTCATCTTAGTTTACCGAGATGAATGTTGTGTCCAAATTTCATGATGATCGGAGTTACCGTTCAAAAGTTTGCATCGGATGGACAAATTTTGAGTTATTTTTTGCAACATTTTTCATTGATGCTCCGCTCCTATTGTTCGTAGCGTGCTATTATATAGCCATAGCCTTCCTCGATAAATGAACTATCCAACAAAAAAAAAATCAATTCGAACCAGTAGTTCCTGAGATTAACGCGTTCCGCCAAACAAACAAACTCTTCAACTTTTCATATTATTATAGATAAAGGCTACTGCACACGAAGCTGGTTTTGACCTGTGCTGATTGGCGCGCTGGCTGTGAAGATGTAAATGATGTCACCGCGGGTTCGCGTGCGTGGTCACAAGAGGTATTTCAAAATTGGAATCGGGGCTATTTTTCTTGCATGTTCGTCCGCTTGTTTTGAGCAAGAACCAGTCAGAAAATAGTATCTTGTCACGTCGGCCTAAAAACACACATGGCGTTATAGTGTGTGTACTGTTCACAGACAATAAACGTTCACTTTTGTTAACATTCGAACTATCACTGCGCGCGCACCAAACTCATCTACAAACCCAGCTTCAAAACACGCATCGTGTGAAGCTAAAACACAAAAGCAATTACGAAACCCACGCTTGAAGCCTAGCAGCCAAATCTAACAAGGAATCTGGTGGCAAAACCAGCCTCGTGTGCAGAGACCTTCAGTCATGAAGCAAATTTACATTAAAAAATTCCAGCTAATTGGGCAACGGGAACATTCCAACTTCAAAAATATTGACTTGACGTATTATAATAGAGAAAATAAAATTTCTGATATCGCGTGAGGTGACTCGGGTATTGGCTAGTATTCAATATGATATTTGCTATTCGTCCACATAGTTACATTGATAATATGTTCCACGTCATGTAAAAATTAATCAAAGCATGTTTAACTAGTTTATTTCTGACAGATCTACAAAACAAGAGAACAGCTTAAATTATATTTTTATTTTCAAAATATTTCCGAAATTATAAAGTTTAGAAAAAAAATGATTTAACGAAACTTTCTTGAAAAAATAAATAGAATAATAAACCGTTAAGAAAAGTATACCATTATTATATAAAAAACACCGTTATAGCGCATCTCTTCTGCGATTTTTCCTAAAAACAATAAAGCTCTTCATATTTGCATACCAAACATCCTCCCAGAATTTGGTTTCAATCCGCTCATCCGTTTGACCTGACAAACAGACGCACGGGTTTTCCAAATATATGTTTTTTGGATTTGGGGGACCTCAAAAAATATTGTAAAATTTTGAAAAGAGTTTTTTGAAACTAGTAATATATCAGTACTTTATAATTTACAGCTTTTAAAGAGTTGCATAACATAGTGTTGTAATATATTCTTTAACCATGTATTAAGATAAGGTAATAAATTAAATAAGTTTAAATTGATCTACTTTGAATGTACCGACAATATTCTTGTAAATATCGCGTAAAAGTTTTCGTTGTGTTAATTAGTCCCATGCAGGCGAGTTTTAGTTTAGCAAATAGTTCGGTAAAGTTAATTCAATGCAAATAAGTGTATGCGCAAAGTTTTCTTCAAATTATTATAGAACATTTAATTCCATATAATACGGAATTAATTAATTGATTCACGCTTAATCTGCCAGTGGCGGGCACATTGATGAAACGATGCTTCAGGTGTAACACTAAATAATTTTTATACTAAGGGTAGTCGAGTAGTATACGAGGTGTGACATAAACGTTATTAGAGTTATGTTTAACTTCCAAATTAGCAATACTGTATGGATCAGGGGTCGGCAACCTATGACCCGCGCGTCACCGTTTGATCATATCAAGTGACCCACTTTAGTTCCGAAAATAAAGTATAATAGTACTAACAGACGGTCGTACTTGGTTCGAAGCGGACAGCGGATCTGGTCCGCTCCGTACCAAATCTGTTCGTCTGTACAGTAGTCTGCGTGTCCGCCCGGTTCGATGGGAACAGATTCGGTCGTCTGTTGCAAGATCCGCCGTACCATGTCCGTTGTCGGACCGGACCAAGTTCGAGCGTCTGTTAGTACTATAATACCTTTATAAAAATAAAATATAAGACATTAACCTGAAATTTAGATGAAATGAGACAGCGACAACAGTAGCGGAGCCGTACCACTTAAAAAAAAACAATGTTTATACACTTTGATGTTTTCGTCTGCAGTTTTTGCGTGTGAATTTTAAAAGCATCCCCTATTTTACCCTCTTAAAGAATCATTTTGCAGAAACGCTGGAATACGTAATCCTTTATTTCTTACAAAAAGCCTATATCAATATTATAAGAATATGAATTTTCATATCCCTAACTTGAAAAATGATGAGTTCCCCATACAAACATTTATCCCCTATTGCACTATCTTCAGGTTTTTTTTAGGCACATGGTACCCTATGTTATTACTCGGGATGCAACCTATATCCTTGCCAGATTTTATCGAAATCTGATCAGCGGTTTACGCGTGAAAGCGTAACAAAGAAACAAAGTCACATTCGCATTTATAATATTACTAGCCGCTACCCGCGGCTACGCCCGCGATTGAGATGTAAATCGACTTTTGACATGCATATCAGGGGTTGAGGTATTGCACATATTTTGACAAACAATTTTCTTATTTTTCGTAAAAAATTTTTATTTTTTTTTAATAAAAAGTATCCTATGTTACTTCTAATACCTTCAAGAGTGTATGTGCAAAGTTTCATGATGATCGGTTAAGTAGTTTTTGCGTGAAAGCGTAACAAACAAACTTACATTCGCATTTATAATATTTCGTTTTCATAAAATTTGTAAGTCCGGTCCTGTCGGGCCGATTTTAATGAAATTTTAATAGCACATTTTAATCATTACTAAAGGGTTAAATTTCAATTTTGAAACGATTCGGAGAAATTTTTCGGTATTTTTGGGCCCAAAAAATGTTTTCAACCCTTTCTTATTTTTCGTAAAAAATTTTTATTTTTTTTTTAATAAAAAGTATCCTATGTTACTTCTAATACCTTCAAGAGTGTATGTGCAAAGTTTCATGATGATCGGTTAAGTAGTTTTTGCGTGAAAGCGTAACAAACAAACTTACATTCGCATTTATAATATTAAATATGATATGATATTGATAGGATATCTAAAACCTATCTAAAATAATCAAAAGAATTTATAGCATTTTTATATTCTAATTTTTTTGAACAGTCTGTATATGTCAGAAGGGGCAATTTCTTTTTCGATCAAATAGTAGTGAATACTGGTAACATTGTTCCGATAACATTATAAATAACTTTTCTTTTCCCCAATAGAACACTGCTGTTGAATTTTAATTAAATAGAAAGCATTTTTTATACATAAAACGTTAACTTGATTTATGCTCGGTATTTGTCTTAAAACGTTTGAAAACATTACTCCAAATATTCTTTATTTTTCTTTGTAGCTCCTTTTCGCCTTTGAAATGTTTTTGTTGTATTTAACTTTTCTGGATAGCATTTTTCAGGTTTTTGTATTACAAATGTCTGTTGTTCAAAATTAATATTATTACACTAATTGATAAATTTTCAACGCGACATTTGTGTGTCTTACAAGCTTCTCTAGACGGAAAACGTGTTCCCAACATGTTTGTCTTTATACCGCCGCCATCACTCTAAAACGTCTGTGCCTATTTTGATGAAATTGGTCACACCATCTATTGACACTCAAATTGATCGAAAATGGTTTTTTTTATATTTTAAAGATCACTAAGAAAAAGTGTCCATAGACGCATAGCCTAAAAATCAATAGATTTTTAGCTACAGATATATTTAGCGAGATTTTAGATATAGGAATATCCATTGAATTCACAATCTTAAAAAATCTTAGGCTCTAGAAATATGTTTTCGAGTGCGCTGAATCCGAATATGACATTATTATTTTATACAGGGTGACACCTTCCGACATTACCTAGTTTTCAACTATCATTCTATTTCTAAAAATAGCACAAAAATTGAAAATGGAACATGTCCTTCTATCTAAAAACTCGCTAAACATATCTGTAGCTAAAAATCTCTTGGTTTTTAGGCTATGCGTCCATGGACACTTTTTCTTAGTGGCCTTTAAACTATAAAATAAAATCATTTTTAAACAATTTAACCGAGAACCAAATCCCATAAGGTTTGTGAGTTAAAATAAAACTCCTTTGAAAATCGACATCAGTGCAGGAAGTTTTTCAGGAAAAATTCACTTTCACACGAACCAAACCGCGAGAGAAAGCCAGTTCCCCATATGTCAGAATATATCACTATACATATTATAAAACAAAGTTTACCCGCCGCGTCTGTTTGTCTGTCTAAACGCGATACACTCAAAAACTACCGAACGAATTTTCAAACGGTTTTCACCAACGAACGGTGTGATTCAAGAGAAAAATTCATGTGTATAATTCATCAATGTTTTGTGTAAATTGGTTGAAATATGACGATGAATGTTGAAGATGAAAAAAGTCAAGCCGTTTACATTTTAGAATTACCTACCTACATTGTATATACTTACCTTATTTTTATAGACTTGTGCATATAGGCTAAGCTGCTGCGCACGTTAATAATAATAAAAAAAAATCAAGCCGACTGGGAACTTTTATCGAAAACGCTGTCTAATCCCTTTGAGATATAACAAAACAATGTATGGTGGAATTGTTCCTCTTTTATAGCAGAAAAGTCCGCGATGGCAGATGTCTATCTTTTAAGGATAGCTTACTATACCCATTTTAATGTTAAGGGCTTTTTGTGGAACGTAAGTCTACAAATTAGAGCGAAGTCGGACCGGGCCGCTAGTCAATGTAGCCTGGTACTGCGATATGACAGTTAAATATTTTAATATTGCTCTAGAAAAAATATTTATATTGTCAATAAATTGATAAAAAGTTAATTGTATTTATGAACCGCAGGATAATTAAAATATAGACCGACATTCCGTTGCGATTTTAAATAGTATTAATAACCATGTCGTTATGATAAATAACAGATTAATTTAATAATTCAGCAAATTTGATAAACAAACTTGTACATTGATGAACGTTTAGAATATTTTCAAATTCATTAAATTCTATAATACCACACTACCGTTATTAAATAACAAATTTAATATTTCGACTGTGTTAAACAATTTATATTTTAATGCAATTCAATAAATTATTTATGATTTTACTATAGCTAGTTTTTTTTACATTTTTATATGAAAAAATCTTTTTAATCATTACGTAAAGAAACGTTCTTCAAGTTTAATCAGATATACGCTCCCACGACGCTAATTACCTCAGTTATCGAGCGCCTATAATCTACAATCTCTCTCTCTCTCTATCTATCTATCTATCTATCTATCTATCTATCTATCTATCTATCTATCTATCTATCTCTCCGTCCACTTTTACTAGAGCTTTGCGATATTATTCGATCTATTTTCTGTGTTCGATATAGTTCAAATCATATCTATCGAATCGGAAAATAATCGTAATCACTAATGACTGCAAAGGAATATTAATAAGACTTCGGTGTCCTTCAGGGTATCAACTTTGGGCAAATATTTTTTTGTTGTACATTAATAAAAAATAATAATGTATGCAAACTATAGACGAAACCTCATTGGTCGTATCTGTCAAAATATACCTGCAAAATAAACCACATGCTGGAAGAATTTGATTCAATGTTGCAAGAAAAATAATCTCTTTACTTAAGTAAAATTAAGCATCTTATCTTTTAGATCAAATTGTAATGAGATTAAACCTACTTTATCTTATATTAATCGAAAAATTGAACAAATTTACGACGCAAAGTTTCTCAGAATTCATATAGAATATTCTTTCAAAAAGGCTGTACAAAATTATGTGTATAAAACAGTAAACAAAGCTACTATATAAAGAAATTTAAAGTGTTTGGTTGTAAAAATCTATTGAATATATATTATTTGCCTGCTTGTAGCACAAATAAATATTACTTAGTACTCTGAGACTACGCATATGAGCCTATTAGAATTTTTAAGCCCAGAAGAAGCTAGTAAGGGTTGCTTTTCATTACAAACATAGACAGATTATTTAGAGATAAAACATCTTGACTTTTTATGAAATTAATTGACATGAACAAATTGAAATATTATAGATACACAAGCCAATAATAATTAATTAATATATCGAAAAATAATAAAAAAAAAACAATAAAATAGTTCATAGCCCTATAAACTAGTGCAGAAAATTGTACAGGTGACCGGTAATTGCTCGTATTTCTCTCGGGAGAAGAAACTATGACTAATTTGGAATGATTTTAACCTCTATCACTTGGGGGTCGGAAATGCGTCATTTTCGAGAAAATCTACTTCGGTTTTCTTTTTACAAAGATCCGTATTTTGTGAGTTAAAATTAAAAGAAGAGAAAATAAAATAAAAAGTCTACACAGAAGTGTCATTATTATAAAAAAATGACCCCATTTCCGACCCCCAAGTGTTAAGGTTAAACTATTCCAAGTTAGTCAAGTTAGTTTCTTCTGCAATTACCGATCACCTACATAATAAAACACCGGGCATAAATAAAAAAAATGGAAGTGCAAAAAAACAAAAGAATGTCTCTACATCAATTATTTGAAAAAAATACCATTTATGTATAACACATTTCCTACACCATAACGCGTTGTGGTCAATTTCTTCGTCCGATGAACGTTTGGCTGTTTGAACTAATCATTATTACTAAAAAATACCCGCACTTCCACCATATATATCCGTTCGTCCACCGTATGTTTACCGTGTCTACCCGTACGTCGACCGTGTCTACCCGCCCTTCCGCCATATTTTTACTTACTATTGCGTTTAATTTTTTCAAAAACTTCTAGGTTTTTTAAGTGGTGATTTCTAAAAATATCAGTTGTTTTTACAATTTATTATTGCGAATAATGAAAAAAATACTTTTTCTCGATGTGAATTAATTGAAAATGTAACAATCGGCTGTATTTATAATAAAAATTTAGAAAATAAAATAAATATTATAGAATGTGTACATAATCAAGGGATTGCCGTAAAATAAATAATTCAGTACTTGAAACTTTAGTGTGAAGACAAGTCGGTGCGTTTCAATTTCAGACAGTAGATATATTTTTTCACGGTCACGTATTTACGATTGTCTGTATCTAGTTTCTCCGTTCGCTGTGAACATCTGTGTTTAGGGAGAAGAAGAAGTAGAACCAGAAGCGCGGTCATTTAATTTCGCGTTAGTTTTCGCCACGCGTGTATTTTGTGCTCTGCAACATATTATGTGTACAGTAGCGTCTCGTCATAATATTAATAGCCATTTTCTGGTAGCATAAGTGTCTGTGCAGTACACATAGTCGAACGTTATATGCGATATAGAGATGCAGTAAAAAAAATAGTCTTTTGTAGTGTGACTTTTATGAGTGCGATTAGAATAATTTTTTAAGGACGTTCCTACGAGCAGGCGTGTTCAACTTTTTTTTTACAAAAAACAGTGAGCAGCAACTATGGCTATTGTAAAAAGAATACCTATGTAAACTACTATGGTACAACGACAACGACTCCGCTCACATGCGCAGAACTACAAATTATCGAAAATTAGCTCCCTTTTTCGAAAATTAACTCGCTTTTAAACTTTTTATAACAAAACGAATACCGCTTGTCATAGTTATTTTTACAGAAAGATATTTGTTATATTATCTTTAATTAATGATTCTCAGCTTTTCAAAACAAATGTTAGAAAATTACTATTATTATTTAATAAAACATTCGCTTCAACATCGATCGGGATAGGGTTCCCATGTTAAATATGCAAATTTTTATAGTCAATATTTAGAAATTTACTGCCGCAAGAACTATTGAAAAACATTCCTACGTACAAAGGACACGTATAAGTATGTGTATTGAACGTTTCAAAAAATCGTAAGAAAACTAATTTTTGGGTGTGGATTTCTATTTTTGATCCATAATTTCGCGATTTTTTTCTGAGAATTTTAGCGTCTTTTTATTTAAAAAACCCAAGTCTTAAAACTTCTATTTTGGTACATTTTGTTAGACAGCAATATGTGAGAGAGTAACTAGAATGGAAAATATCGTGACATCTCATTGAAACAGTAATTAAATCTTTTAATATCATTGTTTAGATGTGAAAAGTAAGCGGTGGTTATGGTAAAAATTATTAAAAAATCTATACTTCAGGAGTGCGCTGTTGTCAAGTGTGAACACACGTCTTATACAGCAGCCTGTTCGTTTGATACTTTTCAACTGCAGTCATTTTTTTTGTGATTTTCATTGAACAGAACAGAACTTCTAAGATATATTCTAAAAGTTACAATTTTTTCTCAGTGATATTACTGCGTGTTTTACCGGTATGAAAGTACGAAAACAAAAATTTCCTCGTGTTAATTTTATAATTATAAATTTTGAACTATTTACCTATCTGGTAAACCTTTCTGAAACTTTAGACACTTATTCCAGATATATATTAAGTAATAAATAATCCTTAATATTGTGTTCACTTGTTTTAAACTTTCTATAAAATGTGGACTCAGGTATATATAAAAGATGGTTTTGTAATACAAAATACTACAAACAAACAATCGGAAAGAAAATGCGTAAATGAATGCTTTCGTTGTTATTTTTGCTGTGTTAATTTGTGTAACATCCTATGGAAATAAAAAGAAAATCTTTTACTTTTATATTCATTTTTAATTAATTAAAGGTCTTGGGATTGGACAAAAATGTTTATTGACCTGCCTTCATATTTTATATTTTTTTTATATATTATACCTATACAGTGCGTTTGATTTCAATTAACATACATACATATTATTTAAGATGTTTTTCTTCGTATGGTTTATATTGAAATCAAGTTATATCAAATAGTAAACTCTGTTCATAAAAACCGTGACAGCGTTATTCCTGACAGTAAATAAAATTACAGAAACAATTAATTTTTTCAATCTAATTTTGGGTAAGGGTTATGCTAGGTTGCAGAAAGAATTGTCAAAAAATGTTATTTGTCATTGACTGTAGATTGTGATCATACAATTACAGTTTCCATATATCAGAAGCAGTCTAATGTCGGATTCAATCTCCCTGTTATCTAGAACATTAGATTGTACTCACAAAAAACAAACGATTGTTCTACATAGAAAAATACCGTCTTTTAAACTACATTCTAATCAAAATACCTAGAAAATCTGTGAAAACGGTATATAAAACGATTAAATTCATGTATTATGTACACATTACACAGTTTATAAAAAACATCGTTTCAATCGATCAATTAATTATTTTTCGAGAATGATCCAATAATGTAACCCAAGGTGTAAAAAAATTACACATAAAACACCTTACATCAAACTCAAGAACTACCGAACGGATTTTCATACGGTTTTCACTAATATAGAAAGAGCGATAAACGAGAAAGGTTTTTTGATTATAATTTGTAAATATTTTGTACAAAATGAGGGTGTTTTGGAAATAAAAACAGTTTTTGTATCATGTAGGCGGGCGCAAGCTCCTGCAATTGGCTGCGTCAAATGGCGCGTCACTGCAGCGCACCAGGCAGGAACTAGCGACATGAGCTAGCGGACACTGCCACCAGCGACATCAGCTCAGAGCTTTTAGTTCATACATTTTGGCGCTGTAGTCGTTTCTTAATGAATTAAATTTTGCAGAATTTTTCAATAACACAAAATATATCTATCGCAACAGGATGAAGCCGGGCCGCACCGCTAGTACTTAATACTTAACTGAATTTTAAAGAGTAATCTAAATCTAGGACTACTTAGTGCAGTTAATTATTTATACGGTCGATATTCGATCTTTTTCAAGGTTCTGTAAGAATCAAGTTTACAAATTTACAAATTATTGCATGTATCCGATACATGCAATAATTTGCAAATTTGTAAACTTGATTCTTACAGAATCTTGAAAAAGATCGAATATCTATCGAAATAAATAATTAATTAACTGTACTAAGTAGTCCTAGATTACCCTTTAAATTTCAATTATATTATTTAACGGACATAGAACACAACAAACTTAAAACTTAAGATTTTAATAATTTCATCGCTAAAATGATTTTTTCAGGTTTTTAAATACCAGCTTTAGAATTTTATATCTCCTTAAAATTAAATGCAATAACGCAGTAATTTTTTTCGTGAATAATTGCGACTGTAAGAACTTATTACAACAAAAATATGAGCAGTTTTAATCCTGATTTTCTTAATGCATTTCGCATGTAAACCGACGATATCAAAACATATTATGTGTCTTTGAGAACCATTCTGTATAATATCAAAAATACACTTTCACAGAGGGCTGTATGTTGAATTACAGTTGGCCTCGGGCCCTTGGTGGGCTCTTGTGTACAACCACAGCTGCCATACCGTGTTGTGTTGTGTTCGTAAATATGTTACCTTATCTAAATACATCTAGTAAAGCCCGCTTCCAACTCATTTTTCTAACGAATGGACTCTACAAAATCAAGACGAACAAATGCGGGTAGAAATCGCGCAATGAGGGTTCCGTACTGTTATAACAATTTAACAATAAGTTTATATTAATAATTTTTTGTAATGTAACTACAAATTTACGGTTTTTCCTTTACTTGTGCTATAAGACATCGGTTCTTGCCAAATTTCATGATTTTAGATCAACGAGAAGTACCCTATAGGTTTTAATTCCCTTGCGGGGAAACGGCCGTATCTTTTGATTGCGTTGACTTAGAAGTTTGATTTTTTCACATCTCTAAAGGATTGCAGACCTTAGTATTTGACATTATTTTCAACTTGATACCTTCACGCGTTCCAGAGAAAAAGAGTCTTAACAGACAGACGGACAAGAAATAATCTTATAAGGGTTCCTTTTTCTTTTTGAGGTACTGAACCCTAAAAATTAAGATACGGTTACAGTTTTACGATTTTACGGTAGAAACTTTGATGTAGTAATAGTTTTACATGCTTTGTCTTATTAGAAATAAAAGCAATGGCGCAATCTTCTCCTCGGCTTCTATTTACCTACAGATGTTGACTTCATGATAATATATGATGCATTTTAGAGAAGTTGGATTATCAGTTTTTTTTTATACAGCGCCTAGATTATACGATATTCCAGATTCTATAATGGAAGATATATCTTTGTCATTGGAATGTGGGAAAATACAATTTCAAGAATCTTAATACACTAACTCTTGCATAAATTTACAAGCTTCATGCATATTTAGTAGACAATATGTGTGTAGTTTATCCTTTGGAACCCAGAGTAGCCTTATCTAAAATATTCAAAATATTCTCGAAGAAAACATTACACAGATAACACCAATACTATTTAATTGTTATTTAACCATTTGAGTACAATGAGTACATACAATATTACAGATATATTATACAGTTCGTTTTACTTTTGAGGTTATAAAAATAGTATAAACTAGTGTTTGAATGTTGCGAACGGGTCATTTAAATAAATATCTTCACGCTAACTCAACTAGTGGATAAATTTATCCGTAAGGTGTGTGCTATCTGGAAGTGACGAAAACGAATTCCTAGAGTTATCTTTTGGATAAAGTTATTCAGAACTTATCGGGCGTAAGTTGTGATTTTGCAATTAGATTGACGACATAGCAGAACTATAATTATTGGTGATCGTGCTTTAGAAGAAAATGAGTATATAACCGTAGTGTTGCCGTCATGATCCAATCCAATCCAAACGTAGAGGGGAGAGAGAAAATGAAGGAGATGCGGAATTACGGT
Source organism: Xanthostigma xanthostigma (assembly GCA_963575645.1). Taxonomy (NCBI): domain Eukaryota; kingdom Metazoa; phylum Arthropoda; class Insecta; order Raphidioptera; family Raphidiidae; genus Xanthostigma; species Xanthostigma xanthostigma. The sequence continues at coordinate 26,092,457 of OY754468.1, forward strand.
CCATTCGAACGACCGTGTCTCTATGAGACGTTTATCTGCGTTTGTTGCCAACGCGAATTATGTGTTCTTGTTACTAAGATAATTGTTGATTAAGTATGTCCGCAGTGGCCACATTCAACAAATATACTGCCTCCAACCCCTCACGTCTCCTATCCCTCTGTCAGCCTGCCTGATCTGTTCTCCCTCGTCAAGCCTACACTGGAGCGCCATCTTCTTTATCAAGATCACACTTTGCCGTTACGTCTCTTGATACCGCATTGACTCAACTGATCTGACTTCTTCACCAAACGCACACGTTATACAGAATGATTATGAAGTAGAGGCGGACGATTATGGTTGATTTTGATAATCGAATAATGTACTATTGCATGAGATATTATGATATTCGACTATGAAATTAATAAATGAATAAATTCTCAAAATTGAATAATTAATAGATTATGAGATTCCCATTTTGTTTGACAAGAGTAGTAAATGTTTTATTTTGTCACTTTCTCTTTTCCACGTTGACGTTGCGCCGCATCGTCGAAAAGAGAGAGAGAGAGAGAGAAACAAATTTATTTTAGCGATTTCTGACCATTCAATTGAATGCATGTTTCTGTTTGTTTATATTGCTATTGACCAGGCATAAATAAGATATCATAATTGAATTATTTTATTTATAATCGCCCACTTCTATTATTAATATTTTTAATTTGTTTTTTAACCCAAAAGATGATAACGGGTTTAAATTGAGATCATCCCTAGATTCTGAAATGTGATAATGTTTTTGTATTTCCGACTGATTCGACATAACATAATTATTTGTTCCAATAAAGCGTACTGTGAAGGATGTTATTCACAAAGCTAACTAGTTAAATAAAACCAGTTACTTGATATGAGTCTTAAATCGTAATGTTTGAGTGTTCTCTAAAAATGTTTTCGTTATTTTGCTTATTTTGCTAGCAAAAAGAAATGTGAAATGTTTTCTATATATTGGCATATATTGAGATACCGGTCATGCACCCCTGAGAAAACATCTACACACGATGGGATACGTCAGAAATCGACACAATGTAGATATTGCGAAATGGAGGACGAAACAGCCAACCATCTACTTTTCGAATGCGAGGCCGTAGCCTATAGGGGAACAACCATCTTTGGATACATTGATGAGAGTGGAATAATTCCTCAGGACAATCTAGTCACCAACCTTCTGGAGTTCATGAGAAGATCCAAATTATTGGAGGACTAGATCCAGGTCAAGGGGGAGCACAAAAATTCTTCTAGGATGATGTGCATAACGAGCTATTAAGCCATAACCCCTAATTTATTCATTCATTTCATTTCATTCATTTCTTAGCAATAAAAACAACAGTATTAATATAATAGCCTAGCTATTTAATTTACCTGCTCGAAAATTCAACCATAAACGTTACGAAAAAAATTGAAATTTGCAAACGCTAATTTTACACGTTTAAAGTAGGTTTAATTAGTTATCAAAAAAAGAATAAATAATATCGAATGTATTTATACACATGAAACTAGACTTGATCCTTGATTTTACAGAAATAGAAAATGTACGATTTAATTAAAAGATAGTAAACATACCATTGTTTATAAAACTGCTACACTAACTATCAAGTCACAACAAATTGGATCTATAACCGTAAGATAAAACCTCCTATGTCGAATTTTCGTTAACTCTTTCTATATCTAAATTGTGTAACTTTATTTTATACTAGCGGTTTCACCCGGGTGCAAAGCTGCTCTGGAAATATCATATTGGCCTTCCCATCTACACAGCAGAACTATAATCAATGTACATTGTTTTGATGTAAGTATATCTAAAGAGTTGGCCAGCGTTAGCCAGTGTACGAAAACAGTTTTTTTTGCTAAAGCACTGTCAAGCAGGGCCGGATTTAGGGGAGGGCAACCGGGGCTACAGCCCCGGGGCCTCCACAATAGAGGGACCCCCCCACAATAGAGACTTCGGAAAAAAATTCAAATTCAGACTAGTAAACACTAGTAAACAACTTTTCCTTTGATATTTTTTTTCGCGTTGTACCTTTACCTACAGTACTTTGTACAAACATGATTATATTAAATATTAACAGAAATCATCGATCTATATTTGCTCACTCCAATCAGGCCATGGGGCCTCCACTCCTTTGTTGCCCCGAGGCATACAGACTTCTAAATCCGGCATTGCTGTCAAGTTCAGCCATTTTGTACAAAATATTTACAAATTATATACAGAAACTTTCCTCCTTTATCGCTTTTTCTATTGGTGAAAACCGTATGAAAATCCGTTCGTTAGTTTTTTTTTGTTTATAACGTTCAAACAGACAGACAGACGCTGCGGAGGGACTGTGTTTTATATATATAGCTAAGATTTGCGAAAAACTGTTAACGAATGCCTCAAGGCCATTTTTATAAGTATAAAATTGATAAACTAAACGTATCATTATTTATTTTTGCAACGGACATTTTTAGTTACGCAAGAAATCTACTAAAACGATAGAAACCTATTCACAAGTACCGTTAGGTATACAGTTCTGAAAACACTGGCCACCAAGATGCGATGAAACGAAGAGGAAGCGAGCATCTTGAACTGTTTTTATTGCTTGACCAATTCATACTTGTTATTATCAATAATATCTGGGCAAAATAAGTAATTAATTAAGGGTCCTGTTCGATAACTCGATGTGCCCAAATTTTGACTTTTTTGTTTTTTAAGTCATAGAAAACGTTAAATTTTGACGTTCCAAAAAAAAAATATTTGCGGACTATTTACAAATTTTCTCAAAAACACGTAAAAACTTCGTCTTTCACTGTAATTTTTTTAATCTAACCAATCAGAAATCACATATAGACGTCATAGGAACTGGTTTAGAATTATTGTATTACTATCCTACTTTGTATATACGACTGCGTAATTATTTTTTAAAGAAGATCCCCCGAACGCCCTCCTCTTTTCACTGCGCAAAAAAAACGTTATTCAATCGACACTACCCCGTAATTGTTTTTTAAAGAGCTCCCCCCAAACGCCTTCCCCTTTTCACTGTGCAAAAAAATGTAATGTATATAAAATATTCCGCACTTAAAACGGCTAATAACACTGTTATATATATAAAATAATAATTGTGTATTTCCAATAGATATTTAGCACATAGAGCTATCGTACTCTAACCATTAATTAATGTTAAATTGACTAGACAATGTAGTCGTTTAGGGATTTAGATAAGTAATAGTAATTATACACAATAGCTATTTAATCACTTCCTCCGGAACATATATATTTTGATTGCGAGTATAGTGTCTGTTTTCATTGCAGTCAAACATGAAGAACCTATTTAAACGATGTTGAAGATTTTATTTTAGCTAAAGCCAACATATGCTGTTTTGCCTTGTGTTTACAGCTATATCTTTATTATAAAGTACAATATACCGTTCGTTCAGTAAAAAATATGTCTTTTATCAATTGTAAATAGGAAAAGTATGAAAAATAAAATTTTCCAGTGTGCAGTATTTAAAATAATAGACAACCGGTTTCATTTCTTAATACTAGCTGAAGATGTTTTTTCTTCAGCTAGTATTAAAAATTGCCAAAAAAAAAACATTAATATTACCGTAAAAAATTATAACGTAGTAAAACTTTTTTTATAATGAAATTAACATGTCTGAGGGAAACAGGCAGTCGAAGCACACACTTGTTTGCTTTTCGCATTAAATAAAAATCGGTAAAGTGCAAGCCATACTTGCACCATTAGTATTTCATGCGATCAGCCCCCACTTGTGGTCTATAGGCAAAATTTGGTTCTACAATAAATTATAAAAAATAAACAATAAAATTGTTTATAAAAGGTTAAAGTAACTAATGAAGACCTTGTACCTTTTTTTATGAACGCACGCTATATATGTATATAATATAATGGGTGTTTCAAAAGTTTTTTTAATAACTTGTCCTGTCTATCGAATGGTAAAACTAGATTTTGGGTTCTAGGACCCTAAAAAAGTCTCGTAGAGCCCAACTATGAAATTTTATTTGGGAACCATAATTTCTTATTTCATATTCGAATTCTGCGCAAAAATGTTACATACGAACACGTCTTAGTATTTTTGTAATTTTCGGGTCCTATGTATCTATAGCCCCTAAAAAAGACCTAAAAATAGACCTTGCACAATAAATATCTAAATTTGAAATGATTGACTTACTTTTATCTAAAACAGTGTTTTTCAACCTGTGGGTCGCGACCCCCTGGGGGGTCGCGAAGCTTCTGTAGGGGGGTCGCCAGAGGTCGAGAGAATTTTAGTAAAAAAACAATAAAGATTAAAAAGATTGATTTATTGAATAAGAGAATTTTAACAAAAGGATATACGTATTCGATGTATGTACATAATAGTAAAATAATGTGTTTTACGTACTATATTATGTACTTATATCCGAATCCTAATTATGGAGACGTATAAAAACGTCGTATGGAATGAATATTTGTAACACTGTAACATACACATACATACATGATAAAAAAGCGAAGGATCGGGGGGTCGCGAAATATTTTTTCATACCAGAGGGGTCGCGAAATATTTTTTCATACCAGGGGGGTCGCATCATGAAAAAGGTTGAAAAACACTGATCTAAAATATTCGTTTTGAAGAGAAATTTCACTAATCGATTCATAGGTCTCTGAAGCTTGATTTTGAACCTGAAAGCCTCTTTGTAGGGCCCCTAAAAAGGTCTAAAAGGGTTCAGAATTGAATAAATCTGAATTTGAATTCGGCTACATATTATCTTAAATATTTTTTTTGGGGTTGAAATTTTACTAATTATTACTTCATAGGGTCCTAAGACCCAATTTAGAACTTTATAAAATTTTATCCCGAAAAAAAGTATTTCAGATAATATTAAGTAACCGAATTCAAATTAAGATTTATTCAATTTTGAACCCTTTTAGACCTTATTAAGGGCCCTACAAATGGGCCTTAAGGTTAAAAATCGAGACTTAGAGACCTATGAAGTATCGATTAGTGATTAGAGGCTCTACATATGATCCGATGATTAAAAAAAAATACTAAGATGTATTCGTATGTAAAATGTTCCGCAAACTCCGAATATGAAATAAAAAAGTATGGTCCCCATTTAAAATTTCAAAGTTGGGCCGTCGGGACTTTTTTAGGTCTCTAGGTCCTCAGAGCCAAAATCTAATTTTACCATTCGATAGAGAGGAAAAATTTATTAAAAAACATTTTCACATTTTTACTCCAGCTTACCTGAAAAGAAATAAGCCATTCCGGGACTTTTGAAACACCTCTGTACTATATACAGCATTCAATATAATAATTAACAAAACCTGTCGAGATAATATAATTTTCATTCTGACACCGTGCTGAATATCATACTACGTATTCTGAACGTCTTGTTAATATATATGGTAGCTAACGTTCATTTATAAAGCCTGGTTCACATAAAATTTAATTCGTTTATTTATTTATCTATTTTTTTTTTGTTTAGATTTTTCAACTCGACATTTATGAAAACTCTAAAGCTGGATTTGTACCCGGACGAAATCCGGGGCGGTTAATTAGTTATCATGATATTGTATGGTCATCGAAACTACACACGTGTGCAAAATTTCAAATCAATCGAGAATAATGGGAAATGGGTGAAAAATCAGTCGCAAGATTTGAAACAAATGATAATAATATCTAATAGCGCGTTTAACGTCCATTTCTCTACTTTATGTCACAACACCGACTTTCGCGCCATTACTGTTTTCCATCATTTCCCGTTCTTTTCTACAATTTTAAACTTCCACTTAATTAATAGCAATGGTGAATGAAGAAATTTTAGGACATTAGCATAAGGTAGGCAAATTTTGAGCATAGGAGTTTGACAGGTAATCGGCCATGGCCTTGAATAAGGAACCGTCTTGTTATTTACTGAGGTAAACCGTGGAAAACCTCAACAAGATGACCGGTACAGTAATTACTATTTCTCGGCGAGAGGTAGCAGGAAAAAGTCCTAACTTCATCTGCCCCCGCCGATATTCGAACCCGGTACCTCCCGAATGCGAGTCTTGTGCTCTCACCACTACGCTATACCGCTCATTTATTTGAAACAAATAAATAAACAAATATACGGAACAAAAAGTAAAAAAAACGAGTGTGCTTTAGAGTTTAGACCACACGACTGAAGTTAAACTTCTTCAGCCATAATTTGTTATTATTCTCAAAATATGAACTTTAAAATGATTTTACAATTTTATTCACTTTAAACGTAGAATATTTAATGTATTGAACAAAATATTATTTTATAAAATTGTTAAAGAACGAAATGAACAATCTAATGTACGACGAAAGAAATATAAACATAAAGATAATGAAAACAAAAGTAATACATTGCAATTACTTAGCTCTCGTTGTATTCTAAGCGTAAATCTTTATGAAATATTATTTAAAGTAGGTTTACAAAAAAAATTTTTGTCACCCGATAGCGCCACTGGCAAGTAAAGTATGTGTCATTCTATTGTTAGTACTGCTTATATTTTCGGCCACTTGATGGCGCTACTAGCCAGTGAAATATTTGTTTCGGTCACCTGATGGCGTCACTAGCCAGTGAAGTATTTGTCATCCTCTTTCTATCTTTACTAACATATATCTCCCTCTCAACTTCCGTTCGCCTCGCCCGATTACACTTACGTAAATCTCTCGTCAGGCATTCACCAGCTTACTCCCCAAGTCAAGCGTGCGTAAAGAAGATTTACTTAAAAAAAAAACGTTTAAAAAGTGCCAATTCTTCTATACCGTGCCGAGTCGCCCCTTCAGTACGTCAAGTTTTAAAATTCTGTTGTTGAAAAATCAACTCAATGTGATATTCGACGTCTAGCTCTTTACGTTAAAACAACTGTAAAGTAGTATAAAGAGTAGAAATTAGATATGAACAGGTCCTTACAAATGTACAGACGTATAACTTGCATTGTCATCACAGGGCGTCGCGACGGTGTCGTCTGTATGATGATGCGACGCGACGTGGCACGAAATAGACTAAGCGCAAAGGTATGGAAGTGATCTTTCGCCAGCACCTTTGAGACGCTGCAGTTTAATATTGTACACGTACAGTCTCACAAACAGTGAGTTAAATTGAACTTAACTGTAGTTCATAACCGTTCGGTTTACCATTTTATAATAAGTTAGATCCGTTGGACCAGTCAAATTAGGTTTTGACTATAAATGAATGTTGTAAGCTTCTTCAACATAAAGCTCACGGGGGAAGTGAAATTTATTTACTACAGCTGAAATAATAACATGGCTGATATCACGCATGCGCTGACATAACGAAACACACATATTTATATCTATACTAATATATAAAACTAAAGAGTTTGTTTGGTTGGTTCGAATTGAAGTTTTTTTTTGTTGGATAGCCCATTTATCGAGGAAGGCTATAAGCTATAAAATATCAATAGGACCAATAGGAGCGGAGCATCAATGAAAAATGTTGTTAAATGTATCTCAAAATTTGTCCGTTCGACAAAAACTTTTGAACGGTAACTCCGATCATCATGAAAGGACACAACATTCATCGCGATAAACTAAGATGAATGTGCGTACTCATGTCCCTCCGCCCGCTAATGTATTTATAAATACATATATGTAAATGTGTGTAGGTATGCATACGCTATGTACATAAATTATTTATCAACACACACTTTTTCTATTATATATAGTACTTTGACAGTTATACAATATTTTAAAATCCACCCTAAACTCTCGAATAAATCAAGCTTGCCACAGAGGTTATACACGCGTAAATGTGTATAGGTATACAAGTGCCCCTTCATTTTTTGCACTCAAGGTTACTCTTATACATACCCCGCTGTTGACTCATTTCCCCTTTAACGTCACTATTTTTTTTATTAAAATCTGATAATCTGGACTCCAAAATGTCTAATAAACAAGTTTATTATTAGATTAGTCGGAATACTAAAACTAAGCGTTTGTAATCTTTATTTATCGACCTTCTATAACAGTCTGGGTAAATGGCGGCCCGCGAAGCATTTTAGAAAATTTTTTTTTGCTCTCCGAATGCGGAAATACAATGTGAGGACCTTTTTTTTTTGTTGCTGAATACGGAAATAAAATGTGAGGATCTTTTTTCTGCAAATTTTTGGCCCGTGAAGAAATTTTCGTCAGCCATCCGGCCCGCGGTCAAATTTTCATCACCTATGTGGCCCGCCGATCAAAAGATTTGCCCACCCCTGTTCTATAATAATCTATAGGTAGTCTATCTATAATTTTTCTAATAGTCACTCAGAAATCGTTTTAAATATTGTTGCTAGAAAGTATCAAAGTTTACGTTCTGTTACTTCCTATTATGTTCCATGCTTTCGATTGTCCTGTCTGCAGCTTTATGATACCATCTGTATCTGTCATTGTCTCTGCTTTTGTTTTATATAACGACGTATTCTAGTTTCGAATTATATGCATTTCTGATTTTATTAAAATTATGTTGTTTGATTTCTCTTTTTCGTAGATACAGGGTTGTTGAATATGTACCAAAAACTTCGCAGATTTTATTCATTACATACCAGAGAGCAAACATAGGTACTTTAGGATAAAAAATGTAACGAAGTCGATTTGTTGTATTATTTAAACTTGCGACAAATGTATCGTGGTTTTAATGTCTGTTTGACTTAATAAAGATTATTTTTGTAACTATTTCCCGTAAAGAGCTAATATTATTTACTCTGTAATTTTCAATCATCACATTTTGTGCATAATTACAAAATCAAGTTGATGCTCGTGGAAATAAGAACATTAAACACACTCTTTCATTATGAAAACAATGTTTCGAACTTTTATTTCGAGCTTCCAAAAACTCTACAACACAGCGCGGACTTATAAATTCACTCAACTAGACAAAACTATTATCAACATAACCTTAGCAGATTGTAGAGAATAGACGCTCGAAAGTGAATTCATAAGCGATAGTTTTAGATCAGCTTTAATGATGAGAGTATACCTATGCAGGCATTTCTCATTCATGTAGTCTAAACTAAACAGTAAGGTTTTTCAATAAGGATATCCTATTTTGGACACGGCACGGCGGCCATGGTAATAAAGATATGGCTGACGCCAACGAGGTTTAGATATGGAGTGATGCGCATAGGAAAAAGAAAGCGATAAACATGGTACTTATATTGTCTTTTTCTGGCCCGTCTTGTTGTTGTTGAAACACAAAATGGCTGCCGCAATTATCACTGTTCCTTTTTGTCGTTTGGGTCGCGCTGCCCAGACTAGCACCCCATATGTAATAGGTACTTAGATGGGCTAACACGTTTTGCAAATGTTTTTGCTTAGATTTGAAAATTAGCCACGATTCAACAACGTGTTGAAATTGTTATTAAATTTTATTTTACTAAAATGGGTGTTCCATTTGTCAAACATTCCTTGTTTTACGTAAAATTTACGGTGCACATATTCGTCCTCCAGGCAAAAATTGTATCATTTACTGCTGATATATTACTTTTATGGAAGTATGTTAAATCTTGGATCTATGCCAATAAACAAATAGCTGACCTAAAGAACCACATCGCGCGCGCCATTCGTTAAACTTAGCCCTTTTTATGTGAGCCTGTCATCATCAAAATGTACTGCATATTAATTAAAATAAAAATCAGAACGATACAATTATGTCATCTATTCATAATGTTTAATTCACATTGAAAGATACGATGTCCTTATCGAAAGATTCTCCAATTATAAAAGTATGTGCTAAAGGGGTAACAAAAATTTTAAAAAGAAAACCAAAATAAAAAGATGAAGTGTTACCTTGAAATGAAATAAAAGATTATGTTTAAACACTAAGAACCGAATCTTGAGTTGATATTTTTGCTCTAGTCTGGCGATGTATTAGAGTTAGACAATAATAATTCGCTATTATGTTGTCAATATACACGTTTATTGTAAATTAGTTGATATTAATGAAGAGAGATGTAACACACTGTAACAAGAATGACTATTGCGTGAAGGTCAATGTGAGTGTCTAATAGCCGTGTGTGTGTGTCGGGGATGTCCTGCTCATCCCACCGCTCTAATGATGACGCCCTCATCACATCTCACGCTCACCGAGTTTGTTAGCTCCAGACAGAGGGATTAGGGCCGCAGTTCGTTTTCTTTTTGCAGTCTTATTTTCGTTTATTTTATTTCCTGTTATCTTTTTGTATTATAAAATCTTCAGCGTTACAATTGTAATGCTGGGATAATGAGGCAAAAGAATAAAAGTAGTTAAGCGTCTATAAAATTGAAGCGTCGAATGGTATACTACTGGTTAGTGGTCACATTACGGATGGGAACGAACATCTGTTCTCTTCTATCCTTGAAGGACACCATTGTAAAAGTACGGAAAAAAGCAAGATCAGAACGTTTATGAAAGCAGCTGTCACGAGAAACCAGGAATTAGTTTAAGAAGTCATTTTTGATAGAAGTTTCGCGATTAAGTTTCTGTTAACGGCGGTCTGCTGTATCCGAAGAATTGATTGTGGTCACGTAATTTGAAATCTTAACTAGTACTATGTTTGCTCTAGGTATATTTTTATCTTTTTTTTAATACCGTCATCGAGACAGATATATTTTTAAGATAAAAACGTCGTCCACAATCGCTTATTATCGGTAGCAGGATGGCTACATAAATGGTCAAGAAACACTCGGTGGCAGAAACGCTATCTTTCATGTAGTCTGAGCTAGATATTATTTAAAGTTGTATAGTCAAAATCTTAGCCATTTAAAGCTGACACCCCACTTTTCATTCAACCATTTTTACTGTTAATTTTAGTTCGTTCCACTGGATTGACACAATTTCAAGTGTGTGTTCGATTTTTGATCATCAAAACTTCATCGAATAATATTTATTATATTTATTAGATATCGTGTCCATCGAGATAATAATTAATAAGAAAAATCGCAGGATTGTGGACAAAATTAGATTTATTAATGTACGACGTTTCGTCTATAAATTTTAGACTTTTTCAAGTACAATAAATGTTTTTGCCTTATGTACCTTAACTTTTGTTAATTCATGTTTATTTTCATAATTGTTGTTTTGAATTTTTTATTGTACTTGAAAAAGTCTAAATCTATAGACGAAAGGCCGTACATTAATAAATCTAATTTTGTCCACAATCTTGCGATTTTTCTTATTAATTTATTATATTATTTCTAGTGTTTTCGCGATTTAAACGTTTGTTTAAAATCCTAACCAATGAAACCCCGATTCAGCTGGTTCTACTGAGGTTACGTGTACTGTTGTGGATTTGCACGGAACTGAGGAATTGCGATTTTATTTAATTATATTGATTACTAATAGTACAGTTCAAACAAATCTGATTTGTACAGCGATAATAGATTTGAAACATACACTGTTCGAAATACTAATCAATGATGGCTTTCCATTTTGAATCAGCATTTCGGTACGATATTCATTTTTGCTTCCCACTTCTACGATATTAAGAAAGTACTGGATTCAGTCCGAAATATTTTTTGAAAGTTTTAACAGATCTCCACGCTATGATAGCCTGGAAATTGTTTGACATCGTAAAACGGGACAACATACGGGTATGCGGTTTTTTTGTTATATATACATACATATCAGCATTTAACTTAGATCATATTAGATTTTGAACAAAAACGGATTGGTGAATCCTGAGATATTCAAAAAAATATTCTCAAACTAACCTATTTACATAGGTTAAAAAATATAAATGAATTCTAGGATATAAGATCTCAATATTTTTCGTACCTCAAAAAGAAAAAAAGAACCCTTATAGAATCACTTTGTTGTCCGTCTGTCTGTCAAGACTCTTGAGAATCAAAATCTATAGGGTACTTCCCGTTGACCTAGAATCATGAAATTTGGCCAGAAGCAATGTCTTATAGCACAAGTTAAGGTTAAATCCGAAAACCGTAAATTTGCAGTTATATGACAAAAAAAAAATATTTTTAAACCGCAACATGCTACGCACGTATACATTAACAGTTCTAATACAAAACAAGCGTCCGCTACGGGTGCGTTTATACAGCACAATAAGAGAACCCTCGCATACAACACGGTATGAAAACTAGACAACTAGGCTATCAGGTATTCAGGTATTGTCACGAGTTACAATACAGTTCAGTAGTCCATCTGAACTCATTGCAATTACACACTTAGTTGGCAAACTGATCGAGACGTTTGTCGATGTATGGGGACAACAGGGAAAAATTTTCGAGACTCGATTCCCGTGATACATACCTACAAGTTTGTACGGAATCCTCGTTGCGCGAGTTTGACTCGCAGTTGGTCGGTTTTTTCTTGCCAAGTTCATTCAGTTTGACGCGTTTGTTCGAAGCCCTGACCAACAAAACCCGGTTTCCCACTTCTGCACACGCCGTGTTTGTTCGCAACAGCAGTTTTCGTTCATTTCCTTGATTGATTACGTCGCTGTGTTTGACACCGTTATATTCTTGAACATTGTATTCCGGTTCGTCTTCTTTCTTTTATCTCATCTTTGTGTCTAACACACATCAAATATCTACTTGAACTTGCGTACTTCTTCTCCGGAATTTTATTTAATTTGAACTTTTTTACGTCACGTTATTCTCTAACTTTTTTTGTCAGTTCATCTTATGACCTGCTTAGAGTTGTAAATTATTCTTAACTACATATATGTTGGATACTTTTTGTACAACTTTAATGTTCTCATGAAACAGTGTATTTCAGTCAATTTTATCCAAACCGGAATTGTTATGAAGTAGATAACGAGAGATCAGTGATTTATATATTTGAAAATTACCATAATAATTGGCAAATGCCAATTGAAGTTAAGTTTAGATAACTATAGAAATTGATAGATTCCAAAATTAAAAAAATATATTTTAATAGTAGATTGTATATTTAGTGTCATAATGAGCTACAACACGACGAGTTGTGTCATTGTATATAAAACGAACGCCATGGAATTTAAAGAGTCACACGAGCTACAATACGTTGAAATACCTACGAGATATATTTGTTATATTTTTTTTGCGATGTTTTTCACTTCATACTCAAAATGTTTGACAATTCATTTTTAAACAAACTTTATTTCTAATAGTAGGTTATAAAAAAAAATGATAAAACAACTGAAAACAGTAATTTACTGCGGAATTGATTTTGTTTTACTTTCCCGTATTAGTGCGTAATGGGCCACTTTACATGCCTGTATACGTGCATGTAAAACAGCAATTTTATAGGATGTAGGCAAACATTTATAAGTAGCGAGATACAGAGAAGTGTGATTGATTAAAAATATAAAGCCGATTTTTCTTATTAGTTTTAGTACATATAGATGACATTATTATAGTTGTGAGAAATTAACATTTTCCATTGAATAATGTTCGATCATTCGGAAGTCGCTTGATTTGTTATTATGAAAGAACTTTAACATTTCAAAGACGTTAGGAATATTTCAGCTGAAAAACTTTAAAGATCTCAAGCTGTAAGTTTTTCTAACCATTGAAACGGTTCTTGCATTCATGATTAGCATTAAAGTAATTGGTTTCGCAGCTCACGAATGCCAACTCTCATTGAAAAGGCGACACACATCTCTTTGTAACTGCAGACTGCTATATCGTTTGATTCCTTCAGGGCATTCAGTATTATAACTCTTTACTTTTACTCTTTCGATACTGATTAATTTCAAATCTCCATTAGAATTTATCACGGATGAAAGCTTTTAAACAACGACAGGATAAATAGCAGATTAATTGCATCTGAATTTGCTCTAATTAGAGGTCGGGAATAAATAACCTCACTATGAAAAAATCACTGTGACCAGCCGTCTAAAATGATCACTGTGATCTGACAAGAGGTAACTACGTTCCAAAGTAACGTATGTTGTTCCATGTCACCGCTCCAACCGAGTAGCGGGCCAACGCTGATGCAACGTCCGACCGAGTGTTTGCTCGGTCGGGCGGCATTCGGCGTGATCAGCCGTCTAAAATAATCACTGTGATCTGACTAGAGGTAACTACGTTCCAAAGATTATGTTGTTCCATGTCACCGCAATCACGAGGGTCGCTCCAACCGAATAGCCGACGTAACGTCTGACCGAGTGTTTGGTCGGTCGGGATCGACGTGACAAAGTCACGATGATTTTTCACTGTGATTTTTGTGTAACTGGAATAACAGTCACTGTGATCACATACTTTTCCCATGACTAGCTCTAATCGGTTCCAGCCAAGTTTTCAAAGCAGTTGAGCAACCGGTGTCGCGTGGTGTCGAAAAGACAGGGTACCCTTGTACCCGTTAGTGCAACTTAGATGCGTGTGTAAGGAAGCCATACAACGTTGATTTGTCTCACTTTAATTAACTTATTAGCGCATAATTACCTGTGAATCTCTTGAAGGCTGATGAGCAATAATTAGGTATAAAAACACTGAATAATTTGAATACCTATGTGGAAAGAATATCACTCGACTACATTTGTTACAAAAGGTAGACGACTACTTAAGCCAGTAAAATGACGAACTAATTGCAGTTTCTACTGATTCGAAAGTTAGAAGCACTCGGAGCGGATTTTTAGAATTCAATAAAAAATTCAAAAAATTGATAATTTTAGACATTTTCGTAGCCATGGAAATTTTCAACTACTCTAATAATTTTTTATTAATTTTTTTTATTGGTGCCCTATTTTACCTATTACTCAGAGTGTTTAAATCGAACTTTCAAAAACGCGCTTTTTTTAAAGTTACCATGGGAACATCAACAACTCGAGAATTTTTTGATTATTGATTTGACAGGAGTAGCGTGTAACGTCAAATAAAATATTACTAACAAATGCAAAACCTTTATTCAAACATTATTAAACAATTAATCTTTCTCATTTCCATGACAACGGAAGGTATACTGATGTCACATCACGAATTCAACCATTTTAGATTATTAGTTTTTATTTCCATTTTTTTGTAGTAATAATACCAGTATTTATGATTTCAAAGTGCGCCAATAAAAAAAAATAGCGTAAAGTATTCGTGGATAACTGGTCTTTCAAACACTTGCTCTATTTCGAGCACTCCGGCTGCGCCGTCGTGCTCGAAAAATCACGCGTGTTTTAAAGACCTTTTTATCCACTTATAGTTTAATATACTATTTTTACAAAAGGTGGAGAATTGTTTTTAAAGACTTTTTCGCGGATCCATTATCGCTGTTACAATATTATAATATGCCTAGCTCTAACTGTTCTGAAGATACAAGCAAAAACTGATGAAACACAGTTTTTTAATTGTCTTTTAACGTTTTTTAACAAGCTCCAATTATCGCACGAAGGTGAAATTTTGACAGATTGTGTATCATACTTATATTTTCGACTTTGGGTAGGCGTAATATAAAATACTGTTTTCAAAATCAAACCGTTTTGCAAATACGTATAAACGCATAACCGCTTAAATGAAATTATCTAAAAAATACTAAAAGAAGCTGGGGGGAAAACACTGAATTTTGGAATAAGTAATATTACAATGTTTGTTAACTCTAGTTTAAAATAAATTTAGAAAAGCGGTGACCATGCGTTTTGAATGTTATTTTGTTACAATTGTTTTTATTTGATTATATACTTTTATAAAACGTCATGTTTGTGCTTTTATTCTTCTATACGGATGAAAATAAAAATAAAATTTATTTTGTCAGATTATTTAAAAATATATACAACAAACCATTGCAGGAATTTGATTTGTTTCGAGGTTGTTATCTTCAATCCCACATCATTATAAAATTGAAAAAAACGACAACAAAAATATAATGATAAATTATGTAAACATAACATTATTTGTAAAATTTCCTTATTTTATTTAGGGGCTGAATATACAAAAGTGTAAATGCCTAAAGTTTATAATAAAAACAAAAATTCCGTATCAAATGTGATTATTCTTTAAAGTTACAGTGCGACATTTCACATAGATTCAATAAGACTGCGACTTGTAGAGCCACTGCACAATTCGACAAATCATTTTATCAATATCTGTTTATTGAACTAGCCTTTATCCGCGGATTCGCTCGCGTTAAAGTTGTTTTTTTTTTTTTTTTGGCTACTGTTAGTGGTATAATATGTCGTTTACAGTTACAGCATCAACGAAATGAAATCGTAATCCGTATACCACATTGACTCAATTAAATCAAGATGGCAATAATTAGAAGTTGGTGAAAAGTGGGTTGTAAGATGTTATTAACTAGATATTATCCGCGGCTTTGTTCGCATCGGTTTTAATTTTTTTGTTCGGGCTAATCCTTCCCCTCTAATCAGTCTGTTTGTCTGTTACGGTCTATACCCGAATTCGGTCAATGACTGAAATAAATGCGCAAAACTAGTTTTGACCAACGAATATTTACCAAACCCGAAATCTTACATTTAAACGGGTATTGACTGTTATAAAATGAGCAAAACTAGTTTTGCGCATTTTCAATTGGACAAAACTAGTTCTGTCCATTTCTGAACGGAATCTTCTTTGCGTTTTTTAATTAACTTTTCCACATCAGTGATACTTATTATATCAAAGCGATTTATTCTTCTTTATTGTTTAGCAGACAGAGGTTTTAATTCAGCTTTCAACAAATTTATTTTCTTAACCTCACTTAGTGTAGTAAGGTAATTATGTTTCGTCATAAGATTATGTTTCAGAAGCCACCAATAGGCGAACTTGTTGAGTCGAATTCATCTTGCATTTTTATTAAATTATTACACTGAATATCACACAATTATATTAATGATAACATTCAGGAGAACAATTCAATAGATTGGTACATAAACAAGAACATAACCCTACTTTTGTTCGAGTTCGGACGTTGATTGAATGAAACAAGCAGAACTAGTACCGTCCGTTCAACAATAGACAGAACTAGTTTTGACCAATTGAAAATGCGCAAAACTAGTTTTACTCATTTTATAACACTCAATATCCGTTTAAATGCAAGATTTTGGGTTTGGGCAATATTCGTTGGTCAAAATTAGTTTGGCGCATTCATTTCGGTCATTGACAGAATACGGGTATAGACCGTAACATGTCTACCTAACTCGCCTCAGCTGCTTGTTCCATTCTCTGTCTCATATTTCCATTTTTGCACATTTTTTGTTTTTTGATGATTAGTAGGAAAGGATTAGACCGAAAAAAAAAGTTTTGGACAAAAGATTTTTTTTTAATCGGAGAAGTCATTAAGCTAATAAAAATAGGGGTTGCCACTTGAAATTTTCAAGTTACCTTCCATCAAAAGGGTGAAGGGGTCAGGGGTGGTTCTATGTGCAAACAATCCTTCCTTCAAAACCAAACAACTTTTGTCCCAAACGTTTGTTTTATTTGAGGCAAAAAAAGAGTTATTCCGGGGAACCAGGACTTTTTCAACATTCTGTATAGTATGCAGTTATTTTGACATTACAAACAGACACTTCAATTTTATTTATTTGTATAGATAAGTCACAGGCCAAGAAAATAAAAGCTTATTAAAAATACTACGCGGTGTCCACTGTTCTTAAATTTAAAATATGACAGACGTCAACAGAGGTTCAATTCGCTATGCAAAACTGACTGCAAAATACAAGAATCGATTTTACTGTTCCTTTTTTGTTCAATTTATACGTATATTTTTCATTAATAACTTCGATAAAATTTTTATTTTCAGTAGAATTTCATTTGTTTTTGTAGCATTTCATTTTTCTTTTCACAGTCGTGTAATGGTGTCTATGTTCGATCAAGCGAAGTGGAAAAAACTAAATTGTCACAACTCGTACATACCAACCAACCCGCGTTTTATACGTATATAGTATCTATAGAAAGAAAAATATACTGTGCAGGTTCCTGTTATTCCGGCACACGGTAGGTCATTCGGGACATATAACAATGATTGAGTGGGACAAGGACGGAAATACAGTCGCTTCACTTCATGAAATTTTCTATAGAAAAAAATTCATTGCAGAATGCTGACGAATGGATTTTTACATAATATATAGACGATAAATATGACTAATTTAGGAAAACATGATTCCTTGATAATTGTACGAAACCAAATATTTAATTAGGTATTTTTAAACAATTTCTTCTAAAATGTTTATGTATCTAACGCATCGACGTCTTTCCAAATGTTTTGTTTAACCTTGAAACTATCGTAGAATGATGTTGTAAATCATTGTAACCAGTGCTGGATTAACCTATAAGCAAACTAAGCAGCTGCTTAGGGCATCACGTCTCAGAAGGCACCAAAAATCAAAATTCAGAAATGAACAGTACCTCACTAAACTTTGTCAACAATTTTTTTTTGTCATGTTCTCAAAAATTTGATCTACTGATATAAAACTGTCTTTAGAAGTACAGACGTTAAAAATAAATATTAATTTATTTTTGAAAATGTAAACGTAGGTAATGTAAATTTTTTAACTTTAAAGTTTTGTAACTTTTTTTCAATTAACTGTATAAAAATGCCTATAAGGATCCATTTTATAGACAGTTAAATTTTCAATGAGAGCATTGATTGTAAAATTCAATTTTTTTCCTAAAATTTTATACTTTTTAACTTTTTTCCATCAGTTTCAAGGTTATAAATTCACAATTTGAAAAAAAAAATATAAACTTAACATGACAGAGACAGATAATATTAGAATTTTTTTAGACTGCTGTTAAAGATGAGGGCCTATATAGGTAAGAAATGTTTAGGGCATCAAGGAGTCTTAATCCGGCGCTGATTGTAACATATTTATTTTCTTTCCCAAATTCATTGTAACCGCTTTCTATTCTGTGAATAGTTGATTATTTATTTTAAAAGCTAACAGAGAATCTATTCGTCATCTCGATGATTAGGCTACGTCTACAGTGAATTCCAATCTGTCGGGGCACGCCCGACAGTTTGGGGCGTGCCCCCTTTGGTAGGGGGGGGGTCTGTTGTAAAATGTGTCAAATATGATAGATAAATATTTTATAATGTTTACTAACTGTATTTGTATAGAATTTGGTAGATATATTGTTTTGTAGAGCATTATATAAATTATAATATCAGAATCAGAATCAGAATAGGAAAATTGAGAAGGCACAGTTTTTTCCATGAAAAAGGGTGGAGGAAGTACGAAATGGTGGAAACCACCGGCTATTATAATTTATAATAGCCGGTGGTTTCCACCATTATAATTTATAAAGCCTTTGTCGTCTAAGAAAACTGGACCGTAATATGGCAGCGAATGACGTAACAAAAAACATATCCATAGAAGAAATAAAAAAAATGTTTGTTTCGGTGGCGACGCCGCTACCAAAAAACCTCATCCATTTATTTCTAATTATGTACACTTTTTTTATTACCGTCATATTACGCCCGCTATATTGCGGTACCGCTAACTTATGATTTCAGACCAAATTGACATTACCGCAGTTGACAACACTTTGAGAAATGTAGCTTTTTGTCTGGAGTTATGCATTTTTCTATGTTTTAGTTATTTTGCACGCTGGCATCTAGTAGGTGTAGACTCTATATTGGCATCTTCATCGTTTGTGTGTATGTGTCCGCGTGTGTGTGTATAAACACATAAGAATGTGAAAGTTCTGTGTATATGAACCGTCATCCAAATTGAACAGTGCCAATTTATAAAGAACACATCTTAAAAATTCCCAAATTTTAAAATATCTTCTGAGTTGAAAACAATATTTACGTTACAAATTTTAATTTTGAAAATAATTGGATAATCTCGTATTTGGAAACTATTTTTTTAAAAAGACAATGTTTATCCATAATTTTCAAAAAATGTTCCGTTCTATAGAGAAAACCGCTTCAAAATCCACATTGAAAATTTGAGATGCTACAAGCAAACATACAAAATAGAGATTGTCCATAAACTACGTGGTCCTATTTCAGCCCTTCTGGAACCCTTCCCTCTCTCTATGTAGCCCTGTGCTCCCCTCCCCGAATGGAACGTAGTTTTTATTAACCTTATATTTTATTTTCAAACATTGGCTCCTTTTATGTATTAATAAATAAATATTCAACTTATTCTGCAAATTATTTTCATTGTGCCAAATAAAATACATGATGAAAATTACGTAGCTTGTAGCTTGACTCCTACCCCATCCCTCCCCTTACGTAGCTCAGCTGGCACAGCGTAGCTTTCGAACTGATCCCCCCTTCTTTTGACCGAGCTCTTCCAATTAGTTTATTTCTATTTGGTATTTGCGCTGCAAAGTCGAACATATGTAACACAATAAGAGACACAACTAATTTTTCAGTGTAACTTAACTTTTTAACCGACGAAAAACAAAAACGGAGGAGGTTCTCAATTCGACGCGTATATTTTTTTTTTTTTATTTTTTTTTTATTTTTTTTTTTATTTTTTTTTTTTTTATTTATGTATGACCACGCGTAACTTTTTACAGAGTAGTCCGATTTTGATAATTATTTTTTTGTTTGAAAGGGTATACCCCGAAGTTGGTCCCATATAAATTTGGTAAAAAAATTCCAACCCTAAGGGTAGGAAAACAGGGGATGATTGATTGTTCACTCACTGATTGTAATGTATGACCACACATAACTTTTTACCGAGTGGTCCAATTTTGATAATTATTTTTTTATTGGATAGTGTATACCTCGAGGCTCGTCTCATATAAATTTGGAAAAAAAACTCCTACCCTAAGGGTGGGAAAATAGAGGTGATTTATAGTTCACTCACAGATTTTCATGCTTTGTGTATTACAATTATAAATTATATAGCCACAAAAAATTATAAAATAAAAACTTTTTAACAAAAAAATTAAACCGCCGAAAAACTGAAAAGCAAAAAATAATAAATCTTTTTATTTAACTAAGTTCTATCTAAGTAGTTGAACGTATGTGACAGTCTAGTATATCTAAGTAATTTTGAGTCGGCGTCAAACCATCAATGAACAAAGATCACTAAAAGAAATAACCAAATCAAATTAACAATGATACGTGAAATCTTCAGCGATAAACATTAACATTCCAAACATGCGCTCTCCACACGACCACTCGCAAAGACGTGTGCCCTCAGTGTGCCCGTTCTGGTTGCTCTGTCGCTGACATTAACTTCGTGAACGCTCAGAGATTTCCGGCGAAGGATTGTTGACGCCGACTCAAAATTACTTAGATATACTAGACTGTCACATACGTTCAACTACTTAGATAGAACTTAGTTAAATAAAAAGATTTATTATTTTTTGCTTTTCAGTTTTTCGGCGGTTTAATTTTTTTGTTAAAAAGTTTTTTTAAGAAAAAGGAAGACTATTGTTCGTGTAATTAGTTTGTAACATATTTTACGTACATTTGTAAATAGTATATTCTTGCCCTGCGCGCCATGATGCCTGAGGCGAAGCCGAGGCCATCATGGTGCACAGGTCAAAGTATCACACTTTCGGCCAGTGTGGTGTATACTATTTTTCTTCATACCTCGATCGTAAGCATGCTTATTAAATACATTAATTAATTAATTATACATAAAAACACAGATAAATTCCAAGCAAGCAGCTTTGAGTTTATACGTAAAAACACGAATGACAGCTGTTCGCGACTATTAGCTGAAAGGTATAAAGGTTGCTATGGAAATAACATCTAAACAGCAGTTGATTGGTTGTTTTTGCTTTACTACCGCCCGAACGTACGAACTTCCCGCATTGGTGTGCATAATTCCACCAAGGAATAAATTTACAATTGATTCCGAAAATATGCACTTTCGATCGAGGTATGAAGAAAATAATATTTTCTTTAAAATTGTAACTTTTAACTTTGAGTTGTGGCGTTGAATGCGGGTGTCGAAATGTCCTTTGTAGTGTTTGAACTATTAAATATTTATACGAATTAAAAAACAAACGGAATCGCACAACTTTAAATGAGTGCCCTTGTAATGACGTTGCGCACTTGACACTACGCCCCAAATTGCAAGGGCGGCAGAAGTCTAAATGAGCATTGAGGCACCGCGCGACGAGGCGTAGTAGGCCGTGCATTGTAGGCACTGTACAGCGCCTCCGCCTCAGACGGTGGAACAGGAAATACTTTTTTTTTGCAACGGTGGTGTTTTATTTGAACTGAACTGTTCTCTGAAAGGCGGACGTACAGAGAATAAGAAACAGTTGCACAACGTTAGTACATTTGAACCTAGAACACTATTGAAAACTCGGAAAAGAAATGCGAATAAAGACGAGGCTAGAAACGCTGCTAGATTCCTTGCTAGATTGGCCTACTAGTTTTCTAGCGCTGGTTTTCTTGATTGCTGTTATGTGCTCGCTTCACACGAGACATCTTTTCAAGCTAGTTTTATATGAATAAATCTGGTGCGCGCGCAGTGATATAGTTCAAATATAAACACAGAGCAAAACGTGTATATGTTGTCTGCCTCTGAGCAGAATGGCGCCATGTTTGTTTGCGGGTGTTTGTTCAAGTCGCCCACGTGACAAGATAATGGTTCCTCATTGGTTTTTGGTCATATCCCCTGTTCTAATTTTGAAACCTAACCCGCAGACATCATTTCCTGCTTCGTACCCAGCCTACCGGCCAACAGAACTCCTAGCAGTGTTTCTAGCCTCGTGTGTAGCGGCCTTAACGTGACGTTAAAATATATTTTTACCATTTTAACTCACAAGTGGGGAATGGTACTAGTTTAGGTCAAAAATCACTTTTTAAAATTTTACAATAGCTTTTTGTTTTGAGGTCCCCCGAATTCAAAAAACCATTTTTGGAAAAACTCTGTGCGTCTGTTAGTCTGTGAGCACGATACAGATAAAACGGATTGAAACCAAATTTTGGGAGGATGTTTGATACGTAAATGTGAAGAGCCCTATTGTTTTTTTGGGGAAAGTCGGCGCATGCGTAAGAGAGACATATGCTATAACGTTGTTTTTTATATAATAATGGTTTACTTTTCATAACGGTTTAATATTCTATTTATTTTTTCAAGGAAGTTTTGTCGATTTTTTTTTCTAAACTTTATAGTTTATCAGCTGTTCTTTTGTTTTGTAGATCTGTCAGAAATAAACTAGTTAAGCATGCTTTGATTAATCTTTACATAACGTGGAACATATTATGTAGGTAACTATGGCAACGAATAGCAAACTATATCATATTGAATACTAGCCATTACCCGCGTCACCTCACGCGATGTAAGAAATTTTATTCTTTTTATTATACTATATCAAATGTCCCGTCGCTCAGTTGGCTGGATTTTTTTAAATATCTTCAGCGGGCTGTCAGTTTCCGAGTTTTTAATGGTAGTTCAATTTGAACAAACCGCCCTTATAGTGAAGTAAGTGAGTACATCGAGTTCTGCTGACGACTGTACTCTTCTTTTATATTAAATTGGGAACTTTACTGTGTTTCATATAGTAGACCTCTCTTAACCCTTTGATGCACTATGTCACCCCTTCTTCATGTTATTTTTATCTTTAATAAATATTTTAACGTTGCCTTTTTTCTTTATCTCCACAATTTAGTTACAAATTTCAAGGAAGTTTTAAATATTGTTCTGCACAAACTTCCAAAAACCTTTGAAGTAATTTCCTTGTAAATTATCTTGGTATTTACGATTAATTCTTATTAAAAAGTATGGTGATGAGATCAAAAAATTGAGTTCGACATGAGG
This sequence comes from Xanthostigma xanthostigma, assembly GCA_963575645.1. NCBI lineage: Eukaryota > Metazoa > Arthropoda > Insecta > Raphidioptera > Raphidiidae > Xanthostigma > Xanthostigma xanthostigma. Next base: position 26,116,066 of record OY754468.1, read on the forward strand.
TCAGATTTTGTTGTTCTACTCTCTGATTTTCCGTATGGCGACTGCGCGCGAGTGCTTCTGTGAAATTATTATTCTTATTTATTTACTGATTTGATTGATATTTTTTTTTACGTTTGTCTCAGTATGGACCCCAAGCATATTCATTTCCGTGCCAGTCATATAGGTGTTTACTGAAATTATCACCTCAATAAGTTAAAAACTTCTGTAACTTGAAAGTTTTTTGAATTCCCTTCCCCTCAAAGCCTAAAACCTCCATTACTTAGAGCACAAAACCTCGGTAACTTAAACAAATATTTTAAGCGTTGGCCCTTGATAACTTAAAATAATATTTTGTGCGACCTCCATAACTTTAAAGTATTATCAGTGAGTCATCGTGAATAAGTATACAAACAAAAGGTTTTGCCAATAACTTTATTAATTTTCATTTCAGTGTTTCACTGAAAAGAAGTGCATGAAACAGAAAAAATTACTGATTTTTTCGTTTAAATGTAATAAATTTGTAATTGAGCCTAATTGAGTAATAAAATAGATACAAAATTGAGTAGCAATTTATTAGAACAGTTGAACCTCGTTAAGTTAACAATTGAACTTCCAAAACCTCTCAACTTCAACTCTCGATAAGTAAAATATTTTTCAACGTTTCCCTTGAACTTTAACTTATGGGGGTTTTACTGTATTTTATTACCCAACAATATCGTCAGATCATACTCACCGTTATCTATCTGACGTAAATGCGAAATAATAGATTTACCTATATTGACGCATATACGCTAGGAAAGTATCTTTAACATGCGATCTTTGCGCCATCTCGTGTTTGATTTTTGAAAATCTGGTTCACTCAGAACTTACAAACCTATGGAAACCAACGTTATTTTTAATTATAAAAAAAAGACTTACGCACAATGTCAGTAAAAAAACTACATAAATGATACACATTTTTTATTTCAAATTTTTTTAAATCTTATTTTTGTTAACGTAATGACAATTATGATATTTTTCATGTATTTAATAATGATTACAGACGTAAAATAAAATTGAATTACCCTTGGCGACGTAGGTACTGCTGCAGCCCATTTTTTTTCCTCTCTTATTCATAAGAAAATCCAGGAAAACGGTGAAATTGTAATTCTGGATGTTTAGTTGGTGTATCTTTACAATCAACAGCACAGCACTTCCGATTTAATAACTTTTTACCCATTTTATTTAACAATTAATCCTTATTAAAATGCACGTATAACATATGATACTAAGGTTTTGGCTGAATCAGAAAAAAAAAACACGAGAGGGCGCAAATGTCGCTTGTCAAAAGATACTTTCCTATAGCGTATAGCCAAGTAACTCCGCGTCTTCGTAATTTAAAAAAAACATCGTCTGAGTGTCTTTTTGGAAAATTCAAATGAAAATTTTTATATACAAAATGATTTTGGTCATGTTTGCTTCTCCGTGTGAATATCATCTAATTATTTAAAAAAATATTAATACGTCTAGGCTTTGACGAAAATATTTCGACAACATTATTATTACTACAAAATTGTTATTGTTTCTTTAACTAGTATAATCTTTTGATCGAATTGTGTTCTTGGATAAAACCAGTAAAGGGGACAAATAAGTACATACATAGTTGGATTAAAAATCGAAAAAGATTATCTTTTATGGAGCTTCTATAAAACCCATTGTATTTAATAGGCAATTTATCGCACGCTTTTATCTAATTTGATTTTATTATAACTTACTGATATTTTCCGTAACTATATTCATTTATGATTCTCAGACTTTTCTTTTACATTTTTTAATACAGTTGAGTTCTTTGGTTTTATTGAATAATCCTAATTCAATTACTAAAATAAAATGTGGTATGTAAATTATAGTCTTAGCAAAATACATATTAGATATCGCGTCCATCAAGGTAATAATTAATAAGAAAATCGCAGGATTGTGGACAAAAAGTTAGATTTATTAATGTACGACGTTTCGTCTATAGATTTAGACAAGTACAATATGAAAATTCAAAACAATAATTATGAAAATAAACATTAATTTAATAACCATAGCAATTAACATAAGTTAAGGTACATAAGACAAAAACATGGCAACAAGGCAATTTTTACCGTTTTCCCCGTTTAATAAAAATAAAAAATTAAAATACACAGCATACCTATATTGTTGAATTCATGCTTAAATAAGCTTTCATTTGACACCCTAACACGATGGCGTTGAAAAAAATGTTTTTTCCATTTCTCAATTTACTCTCTGAAATTAACCCCCGGGATCAAAATTCAACTTTTTATACTTCACGTCTGTATTTGAGTCATCACACTCTAGCTGTGTATCAAATTTGAAATAGTTTCAAAGAAAATTGCATGTGACAGACAGATGGACGGACACCGAAGCAATTCCATAAGTGATCCGTTTTGGACGGAACACTAAAAATAACACTTTAGTAACTTCCACAATAATAATTTTATAATTGGATGTAAATTTCGAGAGCTATGTTTGCATCTTCGGCATTTAACACGTTTAGGAGCATAGCTCTCTATAATAAAATTATTGTGGTTAAAGAAGTAACTCCATTGTTTGTTTTTTATAAAATATTCTACTTTGTGGGACTTGAATTCTAAGTTTTTTTTCATACTTTGCCAACAACACTCCACATAGAAAATATTATATCAAGTTTATTATCGTGAAACTTTTTAATGCGCCCCAGAAGAAAAAAAAACTGGCAGAATGGCTCGCATATGGAACTTACGCAAAGCTCTAATGTCGTTCACACATCTCTTGTGAAAGTGTTTTTTTTTATAACAAGTAGGATTTACATTTGATTACTTTATAATCAAAAGGAAAGGGTTTAAGATTCGTTATTAATAAGTATCAGTTAAAATTAGTTGATGGGTAGGTATAGATATATTATCGGACATAGATGCTTTTTGCCACTGTCGTTGCGTCCCAGAATAACATCAGCGTATCCTAATTAGCAATCCATAACTTTCTTGTGAATACGCTTGCTTCTTATCAAGCTCCGTCTAATTGAAACTCAAACTTTAGTTCCATGTGACGCGACGGGATTATTTTAACTTTAAATTCAACACATAAAAAGGAAAAAAAGAAACTTTTAACGTAACATCTTTTTCACTTGTGCAAATGCAGTTTATGTAACTTTAAGAATACTTTACAATAATTGTATTTTATAATAATAGATATTGTTAAAATGTTGCACATAATTTCTGGAAAACACTTGAAACTTTGGATAATGGCTACTACTTACTTTAGACTCATAATAAGTTTGAAAATAGCAGATATTATACTAATGCTGGGTTTCACAAAATATTGTCAAAAAAATTGATTTGACAATATAGAGTAAAGATGGCGACGATTGACATCACACTTTTTTCAACTGAGCTAAATAAATTAAAAAAATCTGATTTAGTGGACATAATAATTAATAAAAAAGTGATAGACAGTGTGACAAATAATGAAACTTTGACAAGATATATTAGTTTTCACTTTTCGAAAGAGAATTCGTGTACAAAGTGTCGCGATGTGGGAAATGTGACTAATAACGCTCAACAAATAGTGCAAGAAAATTTGCTGTTAAAAAAACAAATAGAAGTGTATGAAAAATTGATTGATGAACAGGCGAAACGTTCAGAAAATCTTGAAACCATAAATGACTTATTAAAAGATAAAGTAACTCAAAAATCAACCAGTGAAAACAAACGAACATATGCAGAAATTGCAATGCAAAATAAGTGTGAAAAAAAGAATGAAATTAATATGAAACAGTTGGACAAAAAGGTGAATAAAAGTGCTGAAAATAATGAAATAAATGTAAATAAAAATAGTGACAAGAAAGAAATTAGTGATAAAGGGAAAACTGTCGAGAATAAAAGCAAAATTGTTCGTGGTTCGGCTGAAAATTCTCCAGATAACGCCTTTGTTGCTGCAACTAAACGAGCATGGCTCTATGTTGGTCGAGTACATGTAAATTCAACAGCAGAACAAGTAAAGGATTATCTTAATAAAAAATTACAGGGTCATGAATTCTCTGTAGAATGTATCTCCAACAACCCAGAAGCTAAGAGCCTAGCATATAAAATTGGAATTGACTTTAAATTACTTGAAATTGTGAACAAAAGTGAATTTTGGCCACAGAATATTATCATTAAAAGGTATAAGTTTTTTCGGAAATCAGGAACTTTTGCTGAAAATGAAGGAACTAACTAGCAACACCCCCAACAAAGAACATAATTTTTCTATGTTAAATATTAATAAATACTCTGAAAATAAAATCGAAACAAACTATTCTAACAATAATAACGCTACACCGGATACAATCAATACAAAAAGTATGCTCTATAATATAACTGATTCACATCAACAGGTAAAAATTATTCACCTAAATATACAAAGCATTTCTAACAAAATTCCTGATCTAGAAATTCTTGTCAGCAAAGAAGATCCTAGCTTCCTTTGTCTCAGTGAAACTTGGATGACTGAGGCATCCTCTACGGGTGTACAAATCGAAGGTTATTTCAAAGCGATACAGTATTGTAGATCTGTGCATATACATGGAGGTGTCGTAATATTTGCTAAACGAGGTGTTAACTATAAAGAGTTGAAATATTTGTGTAAATTCAATCTAGAATTACATTTCGAGTGTGTTGCTGTATCTCATCAAGTTAATGATATGAAAATTTGCATTTTATGTACTTATAGAAGCAATAAAGGCTCCTTAGAAATATTTCTAGAACGCTTGAACACTATCCTTAATATAGTGTCCGATACTCATGATACTATAGTTCTATGTGGTGACTTAAACGTAAATTTCTTACAGGAATCAAAGGACAAAAAATTATTATTTGATTTGTTTGATAGTTTTAAGTTATATTTAAAAATAAACGAGCCCACTCGTTTAAACAGTGGTTTGGATTATATAGTATCAAATATAATAACAGACACACATTGCAATGCATTTGTGTCTGATCCTGGTTTATCTGATCATTTAGCGCAAACTTGTTTACTTAACTTGTATAAAAATCTAAACGCTCCCAGCACAAATGACAGACAACATTTTACTAAAAGGTATTTCAATTCCAATAACATTGATCATTTTATTTTATTGATTTCTAAAATAAATTGGGCCAGCATTTACTGCTATTCTGATGTTAACGAGTGCTTTAATGAATTTTGGTCATTATTTTCTTGGTGTTTGGATAGATCGTGCCCAAGTGTTACAAAGGTCGTAACAAGTAAAGTTAATAAAAGAAAAAATTGGGTTAATAATGAAATAAAAAGAGAATCTGAATACCTAAAAGATCTTTATATTATTTATAAAAATCATAATGATCCAATTTTAATGGATATTTACAAATTAAAAAAACATTTATATAATAAAAACATCAAAAAAGCTAAGCAGGAATATTTTCAAAATAAAATTAATTTGTCCTCTAATAATTCTAAGCAATTATGGAGAATTGTAAATGAAAAGCTAGGAAAAAATCAAACTCCTGTAGCTAAAATTACATTGCAGCTAGATGATAGGAAAATTGAAAACGAGTCAGAAATTTCAAATATCTTTGCAGAATATTTTTCGCAAATTGCGAGTCAAATAGTTAACTCTCAATTTTCTAATCAAATACCGAATCAATGTACTAAATCGCCTAATGTGGTCAATTCAATATTTATACCTATTTTATCTGAAAGTGATGTATTCAAGGCTTTAAATTCAATGCCGATTAAAAATTCCTATGGAGTTGACGAGGTGCCAATTGTTCTAATAAAAACTTGTATTACTTATATAATAGAACCTCTCACATATATTCTTAATCTGTCTATTAACACAGGTATTTTTCCAGAAAAACTTAAAGTTAGTCTGGTTAAGGCAATATATAAAAAGGATGATCCTCTATCCATTAAGAATTATAGACCGATTGCAATCTTATCGACATTTTCAAAAATCATTGAGAAAGTTATACACAAAGTAATTTTTGATTTTCTTACGCAATATAATCTATTGTCTAATTGTCAACATGGTTTCAGACCTAATAGATCAACAGAAACGGCTGCTTTAGAGTTGATTGAGTGTATAAATAAGAACCTAGATGATAATAAATATGTTGCTGGATTATTTTTTGACTTTTCTAGGGCGTTCGACTGCATTAATTTTAAATTTCTCAAAGACAAACTCTATTATCTTGGCATTAGAGGATCAATCAATGATTGGGTAATCTCTTATGTTGAAAATAGAAAATTATTAGTTTCTGTAAACGGTCATTATTCCGACAAATACGACTGCTCTCTTGGTGTTCCACAGGGTTCCGTACTCGGCCCACTGATATTCTCCATTTTTATTAATGATTTGCCTCTAAATTTAACGGCGGACAAAGTAATTTTATTCGCTGATGACACTTCGGTTATTGTTTCTGCTAAAACCTCGTTCGATCTAGAAAACAGCATTAATAAAGTGCTATCAGAATTTTCGCAATGGTGTTTCAAAAATAGCTTAGTCTTAAATGTGAATAAAACGGTGTGTATGCTTTTTCATAAACGAAAAATATTGCCTCAAATAAGCTGCATGTTAAATGGTACAAATCTTGATGTGTCTACTTGTTGTTCCTTTTTAGGGATTACTTTAGATAATCAATTAAGTTGGTCTTTTCATATTGATCGGGTTTGTAAAAAACTGAATAGTGCTTACTATGCGATCAGAAATCTAAAGCAGTGTCTAACTACTGAGCAATTATTGAAATTGTATTACACACTTGTTTATTCACATTTAAGCTACAATATTATCGTTTGGGGTCAGTGTGGCGACATCAACAGAGTTTTCGTATTACAAAAACGTATTTTGCGACTCATTTTCAACTTAAAGCATCGAGAAAGCTGCAGATCTTTATTTATCAATAATAACATACTGACTGTTGCGGGTATTTATCTATATAAAATTTTGGTAAATGTTAAAAGGAATAGGGACGAGTATACGGACAATTGTATGATTCATGATCATAATACGAGACAAATTTCTCAAATTCATATTTATAAATATAAATCAAATTTTTACTCTAAATCTCCTAAATGCGCTGGACCTATTCTGTTTAACAATTTGCCTACCCAACTACGGGAAATTAATGACCTGAAATTGTTTAGCAAAACGCTTAAAGTATTTTTATTGGAAAAATGTTTTTATGGCACAAATGAATTTTTTAACTGATTAATGTTATATTTTTGACTGTTCATACCTGTATATACAGCTATATGAATTAATAAATTATTATTATTATTATTATTATTAATGACTTTTGACTGTGATCCATATAATTACAGTTTTTATACATGCCGGAGCGGTCTAATGTCGTATTTAAATTCCCTGTCAGATACAATACAACATTAGATTGTACTCACACAAAAACAAACAGAAAAATATTGTTTTTCAAGCTAATTTTTTATCAAAATACCTAGGAAAATTATACAAAAACTATGTTAAATGCATGTATCAATCGATCAATTATTTTTCAGAGTCGATTTAAAATTGTACAATGCATTTTTTATCGAGAAGTATGTGTGGTCACAAACTTAGGTGATTGTCAAATCAGATTTTTTGACAATCCGTTCTGCAACCCAGCAATAGTGCCGTAATACCACTACGTGCGAGGTATGATGGTATTTTTCACGCCTACCTTCTATAAAATAGCTGATTTTCACTTCATTAAAAAAAAAAACAACAGTTCACTTTTGAGCAAACATCATGTCAGCTCTAATAGTAGGTTATAAATAAAAACAATTTATTTACTAAGGAATTGGTATAACGCAACCAGTTTTGTTTTATTTTACAACACTGGTCGTGCAATGGGCCACTTTGCATGCCTGCATACATGCATGTAAAGCATCTATTTTATTGGGAGACGTGTGGCGGCGCAGCGTGGAAACACTACAAGCTGTGATAGACTAAGTGGGAAACAAGCTTTTCTCGATAAAGTTGCACCGTTTTCAGATTGCAATTGTAGATAATTAAATAATAATATATAATTATAATGGGTTATACAAAAGAACCTTCTTAGGCTCGTGATGATGCGTTAGCAATATAACTTATATTTATTTTAAATGGGTTAATAGCATCCTTTTAAGAGTATTCGCAACAGCATAATTAATTGGTCACTTAAGATTTATCGTCTGAATATATTATGCACTTGCACAAGTGTAATTATATTACTGTTTTCCAATAAAAGCAATTAAAACAAAATTTAATGGATTATGTCTATGCTCGAAAGCGAAAAGCATGTTCAAAGATTCCCTAAAAAAATCTTTTTTTAAAAATTGTAACCTCCTTAAATAAAGAATTACTAAAAGGATAAAATATCGAAATTTTGAGATCGGCACCAGTTTATTTACTCTTGTTTTATGTACCTACTTCAGTATACATACCAAATTGGTGCCGACCTCAAAACATTGTTATTTTACCCTATTTAGTGAACGTTTTTGGAAGGAGGTTACATTTTTGTAAAAAAAGATTTATATTTTTAAATTTTGAGTGTCTAATCAAAATGAAAAGCAACGTTCATGCTGACAATTACTTGAAAACTTGATCAGATTAAAAAAAAACATACCATTCTTTACGTAAACATAGGAGGGGGTGGTAAGAGCTTTGCTTCCTTTTGCTGAAAAGGGGAGGAGGGTCAAAAATTACTAAAATTCTGTTTACGTAATGCTTGAATGGTTTAAAAAGATGATTTTTATCCGATTCACCTGAAATGAGTTGAGGTAGAGTTGGTTGTTAAAATGATCTATGCGGTCAACCTTTCAAAAGTGTTCGCAACAAATTCTGTAATCGTGAAAATGATAGGTTGTGGCATGCATGTTTGTCCGCAGTGCGGCGTGGCTCACCGATGTGTCATCTTGCCAGCAATCACAAACAAAGTCTGATGATGAACACTCCCTTGGTAATGTAGTGGTGAATATTAGCGATGACGACGGGTACCAGAATCTACTCGATTCTGAACTATTTCGGAACTATTTACCGATAATAATTAATTAATTAGTTAGTGATTATCTGGTTGTTTGATTCCCAATAATTATCAACATTATAGATGCTCAAGACTGAGATACGATTACTTGTGTTCTTATGTCAACATTAATTTCTTCAGTATCGACCCAACATTGTTTTGTTTCGGTATCTAATGGCCATATTCACCGAACGTAAGTAGTTATTTATTCGGTTAATTTGTTCTTCGGGTAACTGTTCCTTCGAATAAATAGTGATAATTCAATTCACCAACCATAATTATGTTTACTGCAGGTATAAATCTATTCTAGGGTATAAATATTTATTCGCCAGATAAAAAAATCCTGGCCGCCACATAGATCATAATATCTAACCTATAAACGTAGAGTATTAACCTTTTGTGAAGTGTGTAAAACATTAAAGTTAGTGGAAGTTTTGTGTACAATTGGGTTAAGATAAAATATTATTTTGTGAAACTTTTTTTGACGTTTACACTAACACCATCGATCGGATTTTAGGGTGTACGTCAAAATATTCAACAAAAAGAGCAAGGAGTATAGTGCAGTGTAAATTCTGATTATTTGCTTGATGAATTGAAAGTAATTTTTATTCTAACGAATAAATTTTTTCCAAGATTAGTAACGTCTATCTTTAATAGTGTTCGGTAAATATGGGCATAAGATTTATGTTCTGAAAATGAAATATTCAAGTAATTTTAATGAAGTCATTAATTTTTATAGTATTTGACAACTCTTTTGAAAAACAATGGAGCCTTTGGTGTGACGATACTGAATATTAAAAAAGTTTACTCAGCACCAAAGTGCTCATGATGGTTCAGCCTAGTTAGGTACCTAATCCTCTATTATTATTCAATGTTCAATCACAGTTTGTTGATTAGTTTGGTAAATAAATTAAAATAATTTATAATTTATATTTATTTATCTCATAAGAATAAATCAAAACATTCTAAGTTTTGGACATCATTAGATCAGTATTTTATTTGTAACAGCATTTGACAAAAATTTGCTTTAATTTCAAACTAAACAACAGAAATTCAATCAGCTGTCATAACGTTAATAAATTTCATTGTATAATTCTTCATTCGCAAGTGGATCTTTACATTACGTCCGCGACAATCAATATAGACAAATATCTATAAAAAAAATCTTTTTTTCATTTATTTTTATACTTTTGATCGAAATATACTTTTACAAACCCGTAACAATAACAATATTTACATAGAACTTATCGTATTATTGATCTTGAATAATAATAACAATGCGTTTAACATCAGTTTCTCGACTTTATGTCATAATAACAGACGCCAATCGCACCATTGCTATTTTTCATCTATCACAACTTCCCGTTAGTTTCTACATTTTTTTAATTTCAAAATAGCAATGGGCGAATGAAAGAATTTTAGGACATTAGGATAAGGTAGGCAAATTTTGAGCATACGAGTTTGACAGGTAATCGGCCATGGCCTTGAATAAGAAACCGTTTCGATATTTACCTGGAATTATTGAAGGAAATCATGGAAAACCTCAACAAGGTAGCCGGTACAGGAATTGCCGTTTCTCGGCGAAAGGCAGCAGGAAAAAGCCCTAGCCACATCGGCCCCCGCCGGGATTCGAACCCGGTACCTTCCGAATGCGAGTCTAGTTCTCTCACCAGTACGCTACACTGCTCATTGTCAATTATCGAATAATACGTACAAAAATCGTGCAGTTCATCCAGGTACTTTATTCGAAAATGTAACAAGTTTCGTCGTCCCTCTTGGCAACTTCCACTACCTACTACAACACATGTACAAGGACTACATCCCGTGCATCACAAGTAGTCGTCGAACCGCGGACTCATGTATTACAAGTTTTCGTTTCGCCATTTTAAGGTTTGCCAACGCTTCTTCTTCGTGTTAAGAAGTCTAAAAGAGAGATGAATGATATTAATGTATTATCAGATGCGCCATTTTGTTCCTTTTCTTCGCGGAGTACACTTGTAGATTAAATACAAACGTTTATCTTTTGACGTTGCATATACGTCTAGGTATAAATTATTTATTCACTAAGTGATGAAATGAACATTATTATTAGGTATATCAATTAGTAAAACTGAATATTTTTTAATTAAGTAATTGAAACCATAAATACTTATATTTATAACTAGCCGTTACCCGCGGCTTCACACACGATTGAGACGAAACTCGAATGCATTCACATTATTTGGCATATTTACTCCTTTCTCGACGTATAAACTATTTAGCTCTTTTTACCCTCTGAAGGGGTTGTTTTTGAAAAAGCACGAAACGCGTATTTATTTATTTGTTGACAGGAGTAATTGATACATCTATACAATTGATATATCGATCTTATATGATTTTTGAACCCCGTTACACCATTTTCAAAAATCCGTTCTTATCGGATGCCTGCGTTATAATAATTATATATGTGTGCCAAATGTCAGCCCAATCCGTCTAGTGGTTTGATCTGTGCGTTGATAGATCAGTCAGTCAGTCACGGTTTCCTTTTATATAGGTATTCAGATAGTGGATTTTATATCTTGTTGCATAATATCATTACGCACGAGATATATTTGATATTTTTGCATGTATCCCCTATAAAATAGCTGGTTTTCACTTCTGGTTCAGTATATTTTTTGACAGTTCGATTGTGAAACAAACTTAACCACTATATTATGTTGTTTATGAAAATTGCAGTTCGGATCTGCTGCTGTTTTACATAAATTTGTAATGATAGCTGATATGTAATTTATGAAATTCACTGTTAAATTGATTAGATCGCGTACTTGTGATTCTTAGTACATACATCACTAGCGCGTGATGGGTAACGTTACGTGCCTTTTATAGAGAGTAATGCAAAAAGTTCTGTATGTACGGATTCTGTTTCGAAAGTGTAACAAACATATTAAGATTGAAAACCCAATCAAGAGTGTCTAGTGCTAGAGACAAACTATCGCTGCATATTTTTGTTTTAGTTAATAAAAAAAAACACGTTCTATGTGTAGAAAACTATATCTATTTCCATGTAAATATCACTGTACGCAATTAAACAATAAGCGCGGGAGTATCCTAAACACTGGAGTCGATATTACGGCACACAACCGGAATATTAAAGCGGCATTAATTCGAATTGCAACATACATAATAAAAAAATTCAAGCCGAATTATCTAAGAATTCGATTCATTGATGTTTTACTGTATTACCTTTCGAAATAAAGGTAGTGTGGAGATTGTAATTGTATGTAAAATTTTAAGTTAAATCTTAGTGAGAGCTCTAGACTCGCATTCGGGATGCATCGGATTCGGATCCCTCGCGAGGGCAGATATGACTGGGATTTTTTCCTGCTACCTCTCTCCAAGAAACGGTAATTCCTGTACCGATCATCTTGTTGAGGTTTTCCATGGTTTCCTTCAATAATTCCAGGTAAATATCGAAACGGTTCCTTATTCAAGACCATGGCCGATTACTTATCAAATTCGTATGTTCAAAATTTGCCTACCTTATCCTAATGTCCAAAAATTCCTTCATTCGCCCATTGCTATTAACTAAGTGGAAGTTGTAAAATGTAGAATATAACGGGAAGTGCGGTAGATGGAAAATAGTAATGTTGCGAATAGCGTCTGTTATGACATTAAGTCTAGAAACGGACGTTAAACGCATAATTATTATTATATTAAAAGAGGACGATATTATTAAAAGCCGAGATCCTGCGCTAAATAACCAAAACAACAAACTAAGGCACCGTTCACTATAAAAACCTAGTGCACCAAAAAGTTAAATCCGGTGGCAGTGACTGTTTTTATGTTTTTATTCAATAAGATAATATGTGCGATTTATTTTTAAAAGAGTAAGACAGTTTGTTCTGTCCTTTTTTCAGAGTGGATAGATTTTGATTAGCATAATATATATTTTCATATGTCCCGTTTCATTTCAGTCCCATTGTACAGTGAAAAGCTAATATAAGACCGGGAACTATTATCTCATATCCCGTAAATTACTAACAATTCATATACCACCTCTATGCCGCTTCGTATCACCGCCCGCTACCTCGTGCTCTCTCTTCTATACACAAAGTTCATTAGTTGAAGCAATTAGCCCCCACTCTCTGTCTACTATCCTTCGTGCAAGCGTATCTCTTTCCCTCTGCACGTAAAATGGCTCCAGCACGCGCCATGCCCGTCTCTTCCACCAGAACAAACTTTAGATTTCGCTCAACAGCATTATCTTAAGCTAAACTGTGAAAGACGAGCACAAAGTAAGCAAGACGTATTTTTTTCAAATTCAATATACTTCTAGAAAATATCTTCGTAAATTCAATGGACACGCAAACTACCTAGTTGAATGTTTCTTTTACGTATTTGAAAGATATGATATATTTGAAAGACATATATTTTTTTACGATTGTGAAATATATCTTAGAACTTTTACAAGTTCAGCGTATATGAACATTATAGGTGAATTTTGGTCAAAGTTAATAGATTACAGAGGTTGTCTCATTCCGTCGGGTAGTAGTGGGAGGATGACATCATCCGGCGAACTTGTCAATTGATTGTGTGACATCGGGTGTTGTTTTAGTGGCAGTATTTAGTTAAATATATTTGATATTGTCATTAATACGTCATTGCCGCACTTACGCTGATTGGTCAGATGGAACGAGGCAATCTCTGTAATCAAGTAACCTTGGATTGTGGTTAGATTTGTTTACCACAGGAAAATGTGCCCCGATTGGAAGCACAAGGCAAGATTAGGCTAAAGGATTATTATAGAATACTCATTGACGTCGGCAATGTAGCAGTCATAGTAGTTATGGAGCTAGTGACGATTTTACTTATATAGTATTTCCTCAAACTTGAGTTTTAGTACATTCATTGAGGGCACTACCCTGAACGTAAAAACCGCATTCAGGCAGCTGAGACAGTGGACAATACGTGGGTGGATTCGGTCAAAGATGTCAAACTGGAGGTGTCACTTAGTATATTTTATCATGTTTGAAATTTCCTGAGCGATAAGTTCAGGTGTCCTTGAGCACAAAAACTAAAGTCTGGCATTTCGTTTCTGGGACAACCCGCGTCTGGCAAAGGGTAGAACATATTTGTAGCTCCGTCAAAATATTTCACCAATTATTTTTTTAGTGTCCATAATTAATGTGCAAAAAAAAATTTCACTAGCCTCCTACCTATAGATACATCTATATATATAAAAGGAGAAGCTGAATGACTGACATATCAACGCAGGGCCTAAACTATAAGGGTTGGAAACTTGAAATTTTGTACAGGGGTTCCTTTTATAACGTAGGGGAGCACTAAGAAAGGATTTTTGTAAATTCATCCCCTAAGGGGGTAAAACGGGGGTGCAAAGTTTGTATGGAGAAACAAGATTAGTTAGACCCTTTTATTTGAAACTTTGCGGGAATACTCCTGGCGCTAAATGAGTAAATACGTGTTCCAGGATTTTTCAAAATTCAACCCCTAATCTAAATATATAAAAGATAACCGTAACTGACTGACTGACTGATTTATCAACGCACAGCTAAAACCACTGGTATGATTGGGCTGAAATTCGGCACACAGATAGTTATTGCGACGTAGGTATCCCCTAAGAACGGATTTTTGAAAATTCAACCCCTAAAAGAGTGTAACGGGGTTTCAAAATTTGCATGGAGAAATCATATTAGATGTATCAATTCGAAAATGCGCAGGATTACTCCTGTCAACAAATAAATAAACACGTGTTTCATGCTTTTTCAAAAACAACCCGTTCAGAGGGTGAAAAGAGATAAATACTCTAAAAATCTACATGGGTGTCATTTTCAAGGTTTATCGGGACGTTTATCACGTGAATGCCATCAATTTTGAAATTGAAAGAATTGAATTGAATCCGTGTTTCGTCTCAATCGCGTGCGAAGCCGCGGGTAACGGCTATCTATCTAAATATATAAAGAGAAACCGTGACTGACTGATCTATCAACGCACAGCTCAAACCACTGGACCGATTGGGCTGAAATTTGGCACACAGATAGTCATTATGACGTAGGCGTGCGCTAAGAACAGATTTTTGAAAATTCAGCCACTTAAATGGTGTAACAGAAATCATATACATGCGTCAATTCGAAAATGCGCAGGATTGCTCCTGTCAACAAATAAATCAACGCGTCTTTCATGCTTTATCAGAAGCGAGGTAAATAGTCTAAAAATCAACATGGATGTCATTTTCAAGGTTTGCCAGAACATTGATCACGTGAACGTCATTAATTTTGAAATTTATTAGGGGAGTCTACGTCTAGAAGGAAATAATGGGAATGCATCCGTGTTTCGTCTCAATCGTGTGAGCCACGGGTAACGGCTAGTATAATATAATGTATATATATAAATTGTTTTAGTCACTTGCCTTTGACGGCTTCTTTACTTCTGAAATTTGGTAAGCCCTAGACTTGATTATTTTTATCATTGACGTGTTGACTACGATTATAATATACATATTTTTAATTTTTACGGGAGATACCGGTATAACTTGCGATCAACGGTTTGTCTAGTTTTCCCTGATAATCAGCGACCTTCTAAGAAATACACGTTTTGCGATCTTATCCACAATCCATCCATTTGATAGAGATCAGTGATGATTATATTCAGCTTTAAATCTATAGATTTAAGAATGCATTTGTTTTCAGCTAAATGGATCGTTGAAAACAAATGACATTCTCAAATTTAGATTTAAAGCTGAAAATCGTAACAGAAAGTGAACATAATATTTGAGTATTTTTCCATTTTCTTTTATTTTTTTTAAATATCTCCTGTCTGATTTAATGTTTGTACTGTTATAAAAAGTGAGCACAGAATATGCAAGCTCATGTGGTCTTCGAGCTGCTAAGTCAAGATATAACATACGTTTCACTATGAAATATGTTTTTTTTAGAGTTGTCTCCGTATAATAATGCATTTTGTCATGGTAAGGCTTCGGTTTAGTAAATAGTTCAATTTATTCTATCATCGTTTTTCTAATATTTAAAATATAAATACTGTTATACTAAAACTTTCTTTTTTTTTGTTTCAGGTAAGTTTATAAGATACTTTAGAGTTTAGACGATACCAGCGGTATGTATTTTTGTCATAACTAATAAAATTCTATATACAACTGTTATTGCATAGGTACAGTGCATTTGCTTTTCGAATAGGTATTTTTAAGAACCGGGGGCTTGTTATAGAGGAGCATTGGTAACGCCATATTCCTATACGGCCGTCTATTTTCAAACTCCGGTTTATTCGGGTTCCGTAGCCGAATGACAAAAACGGAACCCTTATAATTTCGCCATGTTCCCCGTGTTACGGCCGTATAACTTCCGCCATCTTACCATTGATTCGAATGAAATTTTACAAGCAAGTGTCTTAAGTGAACCGGCATACAATTGTTTAATGAAATTACAACAAAAAAAAAAATAATATTTTAGGGATATAGCTTTCCATTAAAAGAACATAGGAATGAAAATTTTTATTTTCGCGCACCTTATTGCATATATCGTTGGACAGGTCTTTAAAAATGCAATAAAAGTTTTTAAGTGACTTTTTTACTTTTGCGAATATTTCCCGAGATATAAGCTCCTAAAGTCGTTAATAACGTGCCCCCCTCTAACTTTGCGACCATGTGATAAAAAAAATCTGAAAAAATGAGGAGAGTAGCACTTTATGAATACTTTCATCGATAATTATTTTGAAAAAGATCTATGTAAACAAGTTGTAGGTGTTCAACAGATCTTTCCTTCCTCCGGTATTTTCTATTAATATAGCGGAGATAAAAACCACGGCTATATCAATTTTAAAAAAAATGCCGTCCAATGTCCCTAGTGCACATGTCAATATTTATTTGGATTACTTAGTTTTTGGAAGGCCGCAAAGTGATTTTAATAGTGCAGATAATAACTCATGGATGACTTATTTTTAATTTATAATCTATTCAGCAGTGTCAACATATTGCAATGACGCATTTCTAGATTAAGGTATGATATTTGTCAATCAACGATTGCGACCCATAAATAGTAAAAAAAAGAACGCCATACGAATACTGCGTAACCCTATCATGGCGCCTAACAAGCGTTTGGCTCGTTTTTTTTAATATCAACACAAAAGTCTGCTGTCTGTGTCTGATTTCTGCTGGTATAGATCAGCCTTAACTAATGCAGTCTCTGTATTCACCCATCTTCTCCTTGTTCCCAAGTAGAGATGGGTCGGTACGCGTTTTTCCAATAATAAATTATTTATTAATTAGTTATCAGTACTCGATAACGGTTTTTGAAACTATTTATTTTAATAACTATGTATTGGCGATTTCAACAAAACAATATCATACAAACAAATAGTTACTGATTGGTGTTATATTTTTGAAACACTCATTGTTGCGAATACAATGCAAATACAAAAAAAAAATGTATTTGTCAACTACTTAATACAAGTACAAGAGATGCATTTTGTAGATTTAAAAAAAAAATCAAAATATTTTCATATTTTATTCAAGAATCAAGTGGGCCGAGCACAAATAATACACGTGCCATGGGCCAACAATAACGTTCATTGTACCAATTAGCTAGTCAACATTGTTATTTATTATGCATATAATATATGATCTATTTTTGCGTAAGCAAAAATCGTTATGGTGATTTGTTATGTTATGATTGTATCAAAATCAAAATAAGTTTGTTTAAAATAGATATTAAACTTCTCAGAAAACAACACAGTGTAACTAAACGTTCTACAATGTATACCTATTTAATCGCCCAATACATAGTTATCGTAGAACCAAATACCGCATTTCGGTTATTGCGCCAATACATAGTTATTGAAACTATTTACGTTTTAAAACGCACATCTCTATTCCCAAGCGACAACAGCGTTGTTGAAGCCCGGGCTTGTGCATTATGCAGATTGTCGCCAGCGCCACTTCTTACTGCTACATGTCTTCCGCAACGTAGTCTGTACCGAGAGATGCCACCACCATAGCAACCGGTTCACTAAAACCCCGCCAACGCCACCCCCACCGACAATCCTGCCGATCATGCGACTGTGTCTTCCCTTGTTCATGTGGTCTACACTGATTTCTATATATTAGCTGGATAGACGCGGAAAATTCGCCAGCATCTTACACAAACGGAATATGGAGTGTAGAGGCAAGGATGACTATCTTAAATGGGAGATAAGTTGAAAAAGTGCCCATCTAAATCAGAGGTCCCCAAACTTTTTTGTCTCGTAAACCACTTGCCATGTTTTTCGGTTTTGGGTAGTCCCCCTGCTTATCTGACATGGATTTTTTGCAAATTCATTAATTTCAAATGTGTTTTTGACAACCGGTATAGTGCTACTCACTTTGAACGATTTAAATTTTAGTGAAATGTAGTGTGAAATGTTTAGTTTTATACATTTATTAATTATATTAAAATTAAACGAATCAAACTAAAATTTACTTTCTGTGACATAAAGTAACTAAGCAAAAAGTAAATGCTTTTAGTGTGAGGGATGAACCTGATGCTTTAATAATAAATTTTCAACATTTGACATCAATTTAGGTAGATTTAATCTTAAATCTCTTCGAATCCTTGATTAACGTCTGATTAGAACTCTTCAATAAATAAAATTATCGACCAATAATGTATTAATTATATTTTTTGTTAATATATTGTCTGAAAAATTGGTCGATAATTTTATTTATTAAATCTCTTCGGTTAACGATGTCCAGTTTGTTTCTTTTTTTGTTAGGAGATTCACTATCGTTGACCCCCATTTTCATTTCATGGACTCCCAATTTTTTCCCGCTGACATGGACCCCTTGGAAGTTGTCGTCGACCCCTGGGGGTCGATATAGACCACTTTAGAAATCACTGATCTAAATGCTGTAAATAACAGTTCAAAAATCGTCCAGAATGGCGCTAGCGCTGCATCCGAGTATAAAATGAATTTTTCAGTTGTTTACCCTCCATGACAGTTATAAACGAATTGAAGTGCGCTAAGCTAGGAAATTTAGTATTTTAAATTTTTAATGATTATAGTCTTTAATAAGACTACAGTACTATAGGAAATCTAAACTGTTTACGTAGTTCAAAATAATTTAATAAATATAACCTAAAAACCTGCTGTGAGATAGTATCGAGAGTGATTTATTTTTTGTTAACTTTAACTAATATTTTTTAGTCATTTTATAGTTTCTTCATATCAGTATAATCGTTTATTTTCTACTAAATGCATAATAGCACGTTTAAAAATGACACTTAAATAAAAAATTAATTTTATATCATATTATATTTTTTTTTTGTTTTACTTTCGTACACAGATATGGTTCTCCTTAACATCTGCCCTCCATAAAACGGAATAAGTATACTGAACACAATGCGTATGCGCATGCGTCAATATAAAACAAAATTTAAAATCATCTTTTCTCAGTACAGCTTAGTCGGTTTTCTAAAATAACGCTACCGTAATACAGCGGTCCTATAAAAAACTACATAGAAGTAAATGAATGCCGCTTTTTTACGCTACGGTGGTGCTGCCGTTACCGATAAAATCACATGCATTTCTATGCGAAGGTTTTATTTACTCGATTCACGATCATGTTATGACCGCTATATTACGCTACCGCTATTTTAAGGCCGCTGCACACCAGAATAGTTTTGTCGCTAGATTCCTTGCTAGATTTGGCTGCTAGGTTTCTAGCGTGCTGTGGCGCTGTATTTCGTGATGGCTTTTATGAGTTCGCTTCACATGATTCTTGTTTTGAATCTGGCTTTAAGACAGCTCAAGTGTTATCAAAAGTAAACGTTTATTGTCTCTGAACGGAACACACACACAATGACGTCATGTTTGGTTGTTTGCTCATGTCGCCCAAGTGAGAAGATACTGTTTTCTGATTGGTTCTTGCTCCAAACAAGCAGAGAAACAAGTAAGAAAAATAGCCACGGTTCTAATTTTGAAATCCATCGTGTAACCAGGCACGCTAACCCGCAGTGACGTCATTTCCATTTCCATTTTAAATTCAACACTTTTATTCTACAATTGATGATGTACTAAAAGCTAGAAAATAATTATGGGCCATCATTCTAGGGCTTTGATCAGATTAAATTAAAATCGTGTGGCGCATTTAGTAGAAAACATTCTTTTGTTGGAGTATGGAAATCATATCTGTCTTTCGACCCTAGCATTACTAAATGCGCTTCACGATTTTATATTAGTCCGATCAAAGCCCTAGATTGGTGACCCGCACAATAATGTTCTAGGGCTTAGTATACCATCAATTGTACAATAAAACTGTTTAACTTAAAAAATATTTTTACATATTTTTACATTTATTTTTTAATTTTGGTCCCAGGGGTGAACAAATTGAAAACAAATAAAAAGTTAAAATAAATAATAATTTAAATAAAAAATAAGTTCAAAAACAAAAACCCGACTACTCAACAAGAACATATTCTCATCTGAGGATAACTGTGGTCGTATGCCATCTCATATATATGAGGCTCCTCTAGATGTATATATAGCGTGATGTACTTTACCCTTATGATCGCTTACTACTGTTAAAATGTAATGTTTTGTTAGGGTAGTTGGCATATGACCACGGCTATCCTCACATGAGAATATTTTCTTGTTTCAAACTTTTCAGTAGTCGGGTTTTAGTTTTTGAACTTATTTTTTATTCGTCAACTCAGTTTTTATTTAATGGAAGAAGAAATTCCATACTATGACAATATTTGGTTGTAAATTTTTTTTAAAGTTTCTCTCGCTTTTTTATGTACCTATCTCGTCTCTATTCTGGTGGATGTAATAAAACAGTTTTTTTTTGTTAATATATTTAATTAAAAGGCTGTATTCCGCGTTTATTCACTTAATATGTTCTTAAACGTGTCGCAAAGAATACTAAAACTGAATGAATTAACTACCACAAGCTGTAGGTTAGTTTTTGTAGTGTAAAATAATATGGGAAAAATAATATATTCATCGTACTTGCATTTTGCAAATGTGTTTTTCTTCTCGGTTATTATGCAATATTTAACACTGCGGATAACTTGATTGCCCCGCTTTCATAGTCATAAACTTATAAGCATCCTCTTTAATCAACTATTAAAATATTAAAAGTTCATCACTTGAAAGTTCAGCACGCTATTCACATTTCAGAAAACCGAGTTGATTTTCTTACATCGAAATCTTTGTTTTCATACAAAAAAAGTAACTGTTTGCTTTTAGCACTACTTTTGTCTATCTTAATATTTCTCGACCTTTTTTTGCGCGAACGTTTCATAAGAAAAACGTTTGCGGTTTGCAGAAAAGCACTGGTTCCTCTGGTAATTTAAATTTATCATTATGCATATTAAACTTATATTAATTTCTCACGTTCTTAGCGAAATTAGAGACGGCATTTCGAACACATTTTATGAGTGTAATTCGCTAATGACCTTATCTTTCAAGCACCTAATAATTTACAATGTTCCTCTGTAAATTAGTTTATAGCTAGACGTATGTACCAATTATAAAAAACGCGTTTCTAGTTCTATCAGAGAAGATGCTCTATTAGAAGAAAAAAAAAGTATTTTTAGGGTTCCGTACCGCGAAAGGAAAAAAGGAACCCTTATAGGATCATTTTATTGTCCGTCTGTCAAGACTCTTGGGAATCAAAACTTATAGGGTGCTTCCCGTTGACCTAGAATCATGAAACTAGGCAAGAAACAATGTATTACAACGCAAGGGAAAAAATCCTAAATTTGTAGTTACATCACAAAAAAAAAATGTTTTTATACCGCAACAACATGCTACGTACGTACACAGTAACCGTTCTCGTACAAAACGAGCGTCCGCTACCGGTGTGTTTATACAGCACAATATCTCAATAACTCACGCATATAACGCGGTACGACACCTAGGCTATCAGATGTAGCCACAAGTTACAATACAGTTCAGTAGTTCATCTGAACTCATTGCAATTACACGCTTTGTTGGCAAACTGACCGCGACATTTGTCGATGTATGGGGACAACAGTTTTCCAAAGGCTAAGCGAGAAAAATCTTCGAGACTCGATTCCCGTGATGGACATACCTATAAGTTTGTACGGAACCTATGGTGCGCGAGTCCGACTCGCACTTGGGCGGTTTTTTAAATTAATTTTAAAAAAAGAAGTAAGATCTAATTAGAAGTTTTTATTTGCGGCATGTTTACAGGAGTTATTATTTATAATATAAAAGATAAAAATTTATAAATAAATGGCTCGTGTATGTAAACTCGCCAAGTAAGAACACTCTTAGATCTCACTTCTTTTTTTCTGCAAAGGCGACAAAGTCGAGTTTGGCCCTTTTTTTTCACATTTGCTTTTGATAGAATTTCAATACGTTTCGTAATGTTATATTCTTACTTATTTTACTTAAATATTATACCTACTAATGATCACATCACCAACTAGACGCGAAATAACTTAAAGACGACCGATTGATACGTTCGGGTCAATGTTTTCAGCATCAGCGGTGAATTATGATGATCTATCAGTTAATCAGTATAAGCCCAAAATCGTGATTTTTGGACAGGCATATCTTGGAAACTATTCCACCTAGACGTATGAAATTTAGAATACTACTCTTTTATGGTAATCTTAATCCCCCCGCCCGTTTAAAATGCAGTTCTGTAACGTAACTAGGCTTGGAGATAGAGGGATGTCGAAAAGGACTTATATTGCACTATGCTTTACGAGAACTTCGTCGGCGCACTCTATGTGCTATGGTTATTGATTGGCATTTATTAGTAATTTAATAGTCAGTTATTTTCATGAAAGAACTAGCAGTTATGATTGATATCAAAATAAAACAGTCTCGTCCGCAAACGTCCTATGCAGAGTTTGACTGAACTTTCGGTATACGTGTTGCAAGAAACGAAGAAAGCGGACAATCAGAAGCAAGACGTTTTAAAGTGCGTTGCGTTCCAGCATTCCGTCGAAAGATCTTATAGGCGACTGGGGAAGTCCGGGACGACGGGGATAGTACAGACATTTACATTAATAAGAGGACATTTGTAGTTGTGCATTGGTAGGCATCCAACAAACATACTAACTTGTGTCGCCCCCTTTTATTTAATTAATTGCAAAATGCGTCCGCCATCCGCACAAGGGACAACATGAAAGCCAGCGTCTTCGCCATGGTTATGATGGCGATATTTAAAAGTTTCGGGCACTTTTTGTCACAATGGCTCACCCAGTAACGTTTTTCAATGTTAATTTAGATGAAAATATTATTGACGATGCTAAATTAGTGCGAAAAACAATAGTCCTATAATATTTCTTCTGCAAAGAACATGTCTAATTTTTGTCCAAATGTTACCCAGAGTATGAGTGGGAATCAAAAGAATAAAAAAAACATAACTCCATAAAATATGAGGAATACAGCAATTTAGATTAAAATTAACATTTTAAAATTTGACATTTTTTATTCGTTGTGAGGTCTCTTGACTCGAAAAAGCATATTTTCGGTAAAAGGTTGTTCTGTTTGTTTGTCTGTGACCACGATACAGGTAAAACTGATAAGCAGATTCAAACCAAATTTTGGGAGGATGTTTAATATTCATATATGAAGAACTATATTGTTTTTGTAAAAAATCGGCGCAGAAGCGATATATGGTAGGTATACAATGGTAGGCATACCTATTTTTCATAACAGTTTAATAATAATAAAACTAATATTTTTCTAATCTTCATACTTTAGGAAATATTCTAAAAATAAAAAATATCAGGTGTTCTGAAGAAATGTCAAAAAGAAATTAGTTAGGAAGCAGACATACATGCTTTGATTAATTTTTATTTACATGTGAAAACATATTATGTAGGTAACCATGAAAAACGAAAAGAAAACCTTAAAAGTTTTATTACTTGCCGTTACCCGTTTCACCGCACGTGTTAACAGAAAATGTATTTTTTTATAATTGTCAGGTGTTTTTTTAAAGCTGCAATGATCCTGTCGCCCAATTGACTAGCATTTTTCTCTTGCATCAAAATTATATATCCTCGTGAAACAGAAATATAGCTTCATCAAAATTGATAGTTGACAAATGTGACACTATTAAGAGTATTCGTCCCTGCAAATACCCCCTGCACCCTTCATCAAAATCTTTTCCCCTCGCCTAAAAACGGTTCGCGCTCTCCCGACGCTATTTTTAAAGCTAGAGGGTTCTGGTAAACGCCAAATGAAAGACAAAGAATCAGACTACAGATCCTTCAGGCGAATTTTTTGAAAAACAGTTTCGCCTACGTGTGAAATATTACGTAACTTATTATTTTTTTCAAAAGGTTGTAAGTTGTTTCAGGAATTTTTTTCAAAAAATTCGCCTGAAGGATCTGTAGTCTGATTCTTTGTCTTTCATTTGGCGTTCACCAGAACCCTCTAGCTTTAAAAATAGCATCGGGAGAGCGCGAACCGTTTTTAGGCGAGGGGAAAAAATTTGAGATGAAAGGTGCAGGGGGTATTTGCAGGGACGAATACTCTTAAATTAATCATTTTCTCTGCTTATGGTTGATTACTACGACCTGTTGAAATATGTGAACAATCATGAAACACCTTGAAACAGAATTCTCTTGTGTGGCACCATTGGGTCACATCCCCTAATAGTCTAAGATACAGTATTAGAAATATATACCCTCATCTGTTATTTGATTGTTAGATAATAAAATATACATTGATAAATCGCACATAAGTTGCCTAGCTAAATCGCGTACCGATGCTGTTAAATTAGATAAATGCTAATTGACTTTTTTGGATCAACTTCCCCGATTTCTTAATCATAAAAATCGAGCCTAAGATGAGAGAATATGACACAAGGAATTGGAATATACTATTGATTCTATACATAAATATAGATCATCCTCATAAACATATCTTGTAAATAATTGTGTTCTGTGTACTTTGAGTTTATTTGTTTTATTAACATTTTATTTGTGTCATATTTTCTCATCTAAGGCTTCATTTTTATGATTAACAAATCGGGGAAGTTGATCCGAAAGATTCAATTAGAATTTACTTAATTCAACAGCATCGGTACGCGATTTAGCGATTTATCAAGGTATATATTATTATCTAACATATAATTTTTATCATCTTCAAGTAACAGATGAGTATATATTTAAAATAGCGGATCTCGCACTATAATAAAATGGACAGTGTCCTTTATTTCAGTGTTTTGCAGTATACTGCAACGTGACATTGGGA
The DNA here is from genome assembly GCA_963575645.1 of Xanthostigma xanthostigma. Classification (NCBI taxonomy): domain Eukaryota; kingdom Metazoa; phylum Arthropoda; class Insecta; order Raphidioptera; family Raphidiidae; genus Xanthostigma; species Xanthostigma xanthostigma. Next base: position 26,141,289 of record OY754468.1, read on the forward strand.
TAACATAAGTTGTCAACATCACCTGCGCTGTATTTTCCCGTCCCCCTCCCATCCAGCTACTTTATAACGCATTTTGTTATTCTTGGATATCTTTATTACGTATTAACTAGAAAGTTTGTTTTTACTTTGCACGGTTTGTGTATACGTATAGGTAAGTGTGTCGGTGCGGATTTCTATTTTCTTTATGATACAGTAAACTACCTACCCTCTGATTGTGTTACCTTTGTCAGTTTGTTCGTACGACCGGAGTAAAACTTTATAGTGATATTTTCATTATTTATAACAGCACACTTCCACAACTGTATCACAGTAATAATGGTAATGCGTTCAAGAATAGATATTATGTTTTTTTCTGAGTTTAATGGTTTCAACTAGGCTTGAGAATAACCGAAATCGCTTGACTTCTGTTATTTTTATGCCATTACCGTAGTTTGTTTTTTTTTTTAGAAACTTAAGGCCGCTGCACACGAGGTTTGAAACGCTGCTAGGAGTTCTGCTGGCCGGGCCGGGTACGAAGCTGGAAATGACGTCACTGCGAGCTGGTCTGCTAGTTCACAAGATAGGTTTTAAAATTAGAACAGGGGCTATTTTCCTCGGTAGGTACGCTGCTAGGTATGAGCAAGAACCAATCAGAAAGCAGTTTCTTGTCACGCGGGTGACTTGAACAAACGCCCACAAACCAACATGGAGTCATTCTGCTCAGAATCAGACAACGTTTTACTCTGTGTTTATATTCGAACTGTCACTGCGCGCGCACCAGCTCTATCCACAAAACAAGCTTGAAAAGTAGTCTCGTGTGAAGCGAGCACATAACCAGCGCTAGAAAACTAGTAGGCAAATCTAGCAAGGAATCTAATTCTAGCAGCGTTCAAACCTAGCGTGCAGCGGCCTTTAGTCATACCGGAGAAGAGATACTGTATAGAAGTTTATTTCTAATGGAACAGTGTGACTGGAAATTTTAGTTTGTCCTGTTTCTGTTAGATGCCAGAACGATCGAGGTTTAGTATATTAATTCCATCTCTTATGTTCAAAACTAAATTTCAGCATTTATCTAAACAGCGTAGAAAATAAATATAAGAAATTCATCAATTTCTGTGGAATATTTTTTTTTAATAAAACTATGAAAAATCTAAAGAGGCCTCATATATATGAGATTGCATACGACCACGGCTATCCTCAGATGAGAATATTTTCTTGTTTCATACTTTTCAGTAGTCGGGTTTTAGTTTTTGAACTTATTTTTTATTTAAATTATTTTTTAATTGTTTTCAATTTGCCCAAAATTCAAAAATAAATGTAGCCTTTTCATACTTATCAGTAGTCGGGTTTTAGTTTTTGAACTTATTATTTTTTTTTTAATTTATTTTGTATTTGTTTTCAATTTGCTCACCCCTGGGACCAAAATTCAAAAATACATGTAGCCTATGTTTCCCGGGCCATAATAACGAATCGATCGACACCTTATTTATCAAAATCGAATAAATAGTTTAGGCGTTACGGTGGAACATCCGTAAATACAAACATACATAGACTGCTAAACTCATAACTTTTCCTTTTGGCTTGGCCGCAGTCGGGTAAAAATTTTATTTTGATTAAAAACAACTTGGGTAGAAATTTCTCTGTTAAATATTTTTATTTTTATGTAAATTTTAGTATTGGGCTAGGTGGAAGATCAACGTAAGTTGAACCGTGCCTTTTGTACAGATATTTTTGTACAATAAACAATTATTATTATTATTATTATTATTAATGTAGTAATCACGCGGTCGGATCTTAGACTACATGGAATTGAAACCCGGTTTGGAAGGTACTAATAAGATGTAATGTATGTATTATTTAAACACGTTACATAACGTTTATGAAATGTAAATAGTAGAACAGTTTACGTTAGTAAGTTATATGACATTCTGATCTTGTAAATGCCTTCACCACCGTTAACCAGAAACCAGCGTACGCATGATTGTATAATATGATATGAGAGAAAGGCAGAAACGCGCGATATCTATGCGATATTTAGAGTGAGAGAGAGAGAACGTGCGCTTTTAACAGTCTCGTAGATAGTAGTTGGGATGGAATGAACAGTAAGGTTGGATTTTGATGTAATTTGTATGTATTATATTCATATTCATATAATACACCCCCTCTCATTGTATTACTGTTGTGGTCCATGCGTGTAACAAAAACATTCGTGTCGTCCTTCTTACTGGGAAAGTAAAAATTCCAGCCATTCGGGCGATAGGACCTTTGAAAATATCGACGCATTGAAATTTCACATGTTATAAAAAAATTAAATTTTTATTTATGCGTGCGATGACGTGAATAACGGCTAGTAATAAATATTATTTTCAGTTTCATGATAACATAATGTGTTTTCACGTGTAAAAATTAACCAAAGTATGCCTGTCAGCGAACTAATTTCTTTTACAGATCTTCAATAAAAGAACAACAAATTTTATTTATTTTCGAAGTGTTAAGAAAAAAAATTTTTTTACAAATCATTCTTGGAAAAATAAACGGAATAATAAATCGCTAAGTAAAATAAACCATTATAAATGAAAAAACAACATTATAGCGTATATATCTCCTGCGCATGCGCCGATTTTTTAAAATATAATATATCGTCGTTGGTTCTGTAATACCTCTTACGTGCAAAAAGTAAAATTTGCAGGAAAGACCAAAAAGTGGTTATTTCAGCAATGGATGGTAAGAACTAGCAATTTCAGAGGTATATTACTAATTCATACTTATCTTCACTATACATGTTTAGTTAAGACGAAGTATTTTCTTAAAAATATTTAACGTTAATTTCGGATGTATTGGCACATGGGAGGATGTATTTGATACAACTTTTCACATAAGAGTTACTTCCCCCTGTTGGTTGCTGTAAAATTAATTTGGAGGTATTACTAGTGTATATAGCTCCGATTCCTGAATCTTTTCATATAAAAAACGTAAAATCTGCCAATTATGCACATAAGGGCTATTACAGAACCAACGACGATATCCTGTTCTGTGTTTATATTTACATGTCAAACATCTGACCTCATTTGGTTTCGATCCCTACAGCCGCTTGACATGTATTGTGCTCATAGACAAACGAACAGACTTTTTCCAAAAATCTAAAATGTGTTATTTGGACTCGAGGTACTTCAAAAAGAATATTTTTTTGTAAAATATTAAAAAGTAACTTTTGACATAAATTGATACCATTCCCCTGCAATTGGAGAGTTGAAATAGTCAAAGGTTTTGTAACTCTCACTCGACAAGATGAGGTATTTAAAAAAAAAAAACACATAATTTATATCGGTTGCGAATTGCGATCCTCAACATTTGAAATTGTCAAAAAGATTTAAATAGACCTGACCAAAAATATCGATCAATGTGTTTAAAATTGTATTGACAGATTATCTAAGTTGGAGATCGTCTATAATTTGCTAGCAATCTAAAACTACAATGCATCAAATATAGTCTGACCTTAGAAAATTGGATGGAAACTCATGAGTGTTAATGTTCACCAGCTCTCAGATATTAATAAACTTGCTTCGGCTACAATGTTGCGTTTATTTGTCCTAAAAAAATACCAATTTCGTCAGCTTCTAAATTGAAAATAATTGCATTCAATGACGTAATCGCTTCAACAGAAATATTCTTCCACAACTATCGGTTAAATAACGCGGCTATCCATATATAGGCCGGGAAACACTAGAGTTTAGCATACTCATATAGGTCCATTAGCCATAGCCAATTGCTGTAAGTGGTGTTATATAATAGCTTCGGGACCAACCCAATAATTGTCCAGATAACTTAATTATCAAAGGATTCGCGATCCTTTATGTGGACATCGTTTAATTCGCTCCATCCTTCGTGTTAACATTTTTATTATGGGCAGTTTGTTGTAATCTGCAGTCAGCCTTTGCCAATCGTGAACAAAACGCTTCTGGAAATCGCCGCAATTAATAAATGATGCATTTTAGAGTGGTCGGGTGTTTTGTCGACAAAAGCGAATGCCTTTTGGATGTAAGATTGTCTTACAAGCAGTCTGAAAATATTTTAAATGAATCATCGACTCTACACCCGCGGATACTTTGACTCCGGCATTCGTTTAGAATTTAGATGTACCAGAACTGATATAGATTTTGGTTAGATGTTTTATGAAAATGGCACACCAAGCCTTGTTATAAAGTTATAACCTCAGAAAAGAACTATTATTATTTATTAAGCCAAATTCAAATTGACATTTGCTTTACACTATATGTTTTAAAAATTAATTATGCTCGTCGCACTACCGGCAACAAGGTTTCAAAATTAATATTACTTAAAAGGGTGGCAGTAATAAAAAAATGTTCTACAAAACTGATTTATTTTTTAAAGATCTTTTCCATAATACCACTTTCGACCTATCGTGCCATTTAAAATTTTGATATAAAATTTTGAAATATTCTGGAGCAAACAAATAGGGCCGACTTTTCCAAGGAAAAAATATCACCATTTGATTCTTCATTAGGTCTTTTATTATACAGATTTTTGACACAACTCTTTACCACTAACCGTTTTCGAAAAAAACGACCGGTACGGGTGGTCTGACACCCTGTATAGGTAATACGATATTACGTTGAATTACTACAATACATTTTGAACGTGTAGATGAAATCTGGATTAAAAACTCCAGCCAATTGGGCGACGGGACCATTCCAACTTCAAAAATGTTGACATTTGATTATAATAAAGAAAATAAAATTTCTGATATCGTGTGAGGTGACGCGGGTAATGGCTAGTATTTAATATAATATTTGATATTCGTTGCCATGGTTACCTACATAATATGTTCCACGACAAAAATTAATCAAAGCGTGCCGAACTAGTTTATTTCTGACAGATCCATAAAACAAAAGAGCGACTGATTTTTTTTATTTTCACAATATTTCCGAAACTATAAAGTTTAGACAAAAAAATTTTAACGAAACTTTCCTGAAAAAATAAATAGAATTATAAGCCGTTATGAAAAGTATACCATTATTATATTAAAAAACACCGTTATAGCGTATATCTCTTCTGCGCATGCGCCGATTTTCCCCAAAAACAATAGGGCTCTCCATATTTGCATTCCAAACATCCTCTCAAAATTTTGTTTCAATCCGCTCATCCGTTTGGCCTGTATCGTGTTCGCAGACAAACAGACTAACAGACGCAGAGTTTTTCCAAAAATATGTTTTTTAGATTCGGGGGACCTCAAAACGGAAAGATATTGTAAAATTTATGAAAAGTGATTTTTGACCTAAACTAGTACCATTCCCCACTTGTGGGTTGGAATGGTAAAAAATAAAACAAATTAATGTTAAATTTAAATTAAAATTTTAAAAGTTTTTTATAACAGTTTTTGTTTTCATAAAATCATATAAAACATGGTACAATCGGTAAGAGCTTACAGAAAAGATAATATTTTATCGTACATTTTGTAGTGGCAAAACATGTTAGTCAGTCATTAATATTATTGTTTGATCGGTATTTTCATTACCCTATTTGCGTAAAGCGGCGTATGCAGTGCTTCGATTTTAGTACAATCTAATATCATAATTACTAGGAATGCACCGGTTATGCAAATAATTTTCGTTACCGAACACCGCAAAATTTTATCGACAATCAGACAAAAACGTTCATATCAGTACTAATAGACAAATTAAAGCAAAAAAAGACCCAGAGGTAGAAAAACAGTGTCATGACTAGATAACATAAAAAAATGAACGCGATTAAACTTTACCAGCCTCATCCATTATGTCCAGGATACGTCTTAAATTTAAATGAAATAAAGTTGTCTCTAAAGTTCTAGATGACGTTGATTAGTTCCATATCCCCTAGACTTAGAGGCAATCATCATCATCAACCGGATACAAATATTATACACCATTTAACACCAATTTTAAATATGTTATCAGGGTGACCGGCAATTGTTCGTATTCCTCTAGGGAGAAGAAACTATGACTAATTTGGAATGATTTAACCTCTATCACTTGGGGGTCGAAGATGCGTCATTTTCGAGAAAATCTACTTCGGCTTTCTTTTTACAAAAATCCGAATTTTGGGAGTTAAAACGTAAAAAAAAAATATATTCTCACTTTTTGGCCTGATTTTTTTCACGATCTGATAGCTTACTAATTCGCCAACGCTAAAAACCTCGAAATTTACTGTTAGATTTTAAATTGTTTGTTAAAACTTACAATAAAAAAATAATAAAATGTCTTCACATAAGGGTCATTATCATAAAAAAATGACGCATTGCCGACCCCCAAGTATAAGGGTTAAATCAATCAAAATTAGTCATAGTTTCTTCTTCTGAGAGGAATACGAGCAATTACCGGTCATCCTATGTAATATGGCGACATTTTTTTACAAAATAGAATGTAATTTTTGTTAATAGTAATAATTACAGAAACTAAAGCATATTTATCAAAAGCCCTAAGCACTAAGTATCCATTGGGTTTTACCAGGTTACCAAAAATGTTGAAATAGCTGGTGCATCTCTATAGTAATTATATTTAACGAATTAAGTTAATGAGAGTATTTGAAACAGTTTACCATTCGAACTGTAAATATATTTAGCCAAATTGTTCATGATATACGAATGATGCACGAACAACGTGGATAATGTACCGAACGAAGTTTTACGTCAGCATTATAACTTTAAATATATCGAAATTAATTAGAAATAGCTAATCGTCTTTATATAAACATTTTAACTATAGTTGTATGTCGGTTTCTGTATTATAATTGTTGAACCTTTTAGGTGTACTTAAAATTCGTTCATGAAGACGATGTTAAAATTTTCGTCCTTCTTGTAATTCATTGATGTGCAAATATTAGAGCGGGAAATTCAGCGAATTTCCTTTGAATTTTATGTGTTCTGAAAACTACCGTAAGAACGGCAGGCTGTTAGCAAAAAATGTAAATATAAAATACCAACGTACATTGTACATAATTCATAAATTAAATATCTACTAAACATAGACATATTATGCTGCATAGGACTTTTTTTATAGAATAATAGCGGACTCGGTAGGCAAACGGTCAGTTATGGTTGAAACGGTTATTTAATAAGTCGTGAATATATAAAAATTATTGAATTAAAAATATTAAGAGATGCTGGGAGGCTGAAAATTTGGAATTATATGTTTTTTTAATTATTATAAATCTAAAAAAAAGTATAAAAAAATTGGTGGGAAAATAAAAAAAAATTCTGTACCTCGATAACAGCGCCACGTCCTACCGAATTCAACTATAACTATAAGAACCATCCAAGTGACCCAAAAAAAATATTCAAGTCGTTTAGTAGGAGAAGAACATTACGAACACACGGACACCGGAATTTTATTATTTTAAATATAAAAATAGTAAGGACATGTCTGGCTGTAATTTCTTTTTTATGACACTTTTTTTTAGAATTTTTGTGTATAGAATATAGAGCTGTGTGAACCGTATCTGAATCTCGTAAACCGTTAGGGACGGTTAATTTGAAGCAAAAAATCTACTATCGGATGATAATGTAACAGTTATATGCAGTTTAAATTCACGTATTCTTTCTAAATCAGACAATACCCTGCATCAAATTTTGCTTATTGTACTTGAATGTCTAACTGAAATAATGTGTTAGTAATTTAAAACAACAATTCAAATAAATAAAAATTATTGTCGACCAATTTTTCTCAGGCCAATATTTTTTATATTTTTTAGATATTTCTGAAGAAGATCCAAATCCGGATCCAAACGTCATCTTGTGTTATATTGATTTGTAATTTTATTATTATTTTTGGACAAAGTATGTTTGGAGTAAGAATGGTTTCGTCTTTCAGTTGGCTTTTTTTGTAATAAATTACTCGAAAGGTTATCTAGTAATAAATAACGACATATTATTTGAAAATAAGACTCAAATTTCCATCTCGACATTAATTGCATTTAAACTAACTTGAAGACAAGCGAAGATTTTCAAAGTTGGAAAGCTTAAATGATATATCAAAACATTACTCTCAAGAGATATGCAAAGAAAAGTTCGAATATAATTCGTTTATACATTGCTGAATGAAATTACGATATTTTAATTTGAACATAAATCAGTGGTTGCTACTGGATTATTCTATAACTTTGTAGAAATTAGAATGAGCCATAGGTATATATTTCCTTGAAGTATAACATTTTAAATTAAAGTTTCTCATTTTTTAATTTTTTTAAGTTTCGCGTATTACGTATTTACAGCGGATTTCAACTGGTTACTAAAGAAATGGTTGAATAATATTGTGGAAATACTTCATTTCGTATATTATTTTTTAATTAACATTTTTTTAAGTAAAACTTCTCTAGACGCGGCTTGAGAGTTACTCAGATCTGTTTTCTTTCACACGAAAATAATTTTTTTTCGGACAGATGGAAATAACGTGTTTACGCAGTTTCCGCTATTAAAAGGCATCGACTGATAGATGGCGGCATTAAAACGCATCTGTAGAAACCATCTTGAACGAAAAGTGAAAGCTACGGATGCAAACCAATTTTGTTATTGACAAAAACGCTAGCTTTGGTAACTGTTATCTCTAAAACGGCACCGCTTTCAAACTTGCAAATTGGCATACGTTCTTAATTAAATATTGTACATTTACTGATAAAATCATAGTAGTACTGAAATGACGTAGGTTTAGGATCTTGGTCTTTTATACATCAATATGTCTCGAGTACTAGCAGGTTCGCCATTTTTTTTAAATATTGAAAACCCTCGGAACTTTGATTCCCTATTATACAAATAAATACGTATAAACATTCGGTGCATCACACAAATTACTGTACATAAAAAAATTAGATGATAAATTTAAATGTAAATAGTCTTCGACATTTTGAATTAGTCGGAATAAGCTGTGAAAAATGTGTGATATAATAGGATCAATAGCGCGTTATGGAGAGAGGATATTGTTGTTGTTGTATTATGGAATGTCCTTCTCACCGACAGGAACTGGAACGGGACGGTGGCGGTAAGAGGAGGGGGTGTTCCGCTGAAGTTTCGTCTGAAATGAGAGTTAGGTGTATATGAATAATGCACAGATCGTTTCACAGAAAGATTGACAGATATTTTAAATAGATAGTTCACACCAAGATTACGCGAAAACTTAATGATTTGTCGTCATTATAAATGGGAAATTTCGAGAGTAAAAATCATCAAAAGTTTTGGAAAATTCAGGTTTGCGATTTAATATAACAATTAATACAATTTATTAAACCGCTGAAGCTATAAACTTGAAATTTGGAAAGTGGGTTCCTTTCATGACCTAGACACGCTAGAAGGGGTTTTCGAAATCCAACCTCTAACGTGGTCAATAGTTCATATTATGTATGATCTCTTTATTAAAAACAAGCAAAGCGATCTTTTATTAACCATTAAGCGGTTGAAAAGGAATTTATAAAAATAGTTTTTTTCTAACACTGCTTAAGTTACAAACCCGAAATATGATTTGATTCATTGTTAGAATCGAAGACGTCGGGTTTTCAACAAATTATCTAAATTCGTATCCCAAGGGATAATAGTATATTTGTAATGCCCAAGGTGGATACATCGTCATTTACAGTTACAGGTAACAAAATTAAAAAAAAATTTAATGTCATAAAAACGGTTTTCAATAAAAAACAACTTCAGTTTAGTTTAAAATAATTATTGTCAGTTAAACTATTTGGCAGTTTATTGTACAACACACTACCAAAATACATTGGGCTTTTCTGCGACATTGTTAACCTACATTTTCTCAGTCTTATATTCTTACTGCTTGAATATCAGTCACTTTAGTATATTTATCAATATTAGTTTTTAAATGCAAAATACAATCAAGCATATAAATACTAGGAAATGTTAAAATTTTATTTTCAATGAAGAATTGCCTACACGTTTCTGTAGTTTTAAATTGAATAATCATCTTTGATTAACGTCTGATTAGAATTTTTCAAATCCGGACCGAAACGTTAATGTATTAATTATTAGATACTTTTTGTAAGTATAGGTATTTGTCTGAAAAATTGGTCGATAATTTTATTTATTAAATTGAATAAATTTAATTTAAATAGAATAAATACGAGGGTGGAAACCTTCATGAGGGTTAATGTATAGTGTCTTTAACATTGCTTGAGATTAAAACGTGAAACTCGGAACCCTGAAAATAAATTATTAATTTCTTAACACATTATGTAATTTTAAATTTAAAATTTTAAATAGGATAAAATTGAGTTTATAAAAATCATTTTATATTAAAAACTTATATTGATAATTAATTTGTGCATTGAATTTCCAAATATCCTTTATTTTTACGTGTCTACCTAAATCATGAAAGGAACCTACTGTCTAAATTTTAAGTTTTTGGTTTTAGTGGCTTAGCAACATGTAATAATATTGTAATAATTTTTTTGTTTATTCGTCATCGGTTTGTCTATGAATGACATCATGCGCAGAAGAAGCTAAAATACATACATATCTTAATCTTATATTGATAGTATCGTGTAAATTACTAATAATATAATCGTTCTCGAATAAAATAATTCTCTTAAATATAACAAAAATTACACTTCTAATTTGTCAATGAGAAACGTTGCATAACCGATTAATATTAAATCTCAATATCTAATGTTGCTGTAACAAATAACCAAGCGAGTACAAATTTTTAGACAATGAATGTTGCATTAAAATGAATAGTCTCAGTACAGTGTGCCTCAATGGCAATAAGTGTGTCATCAACTGCGTGCTCCAAACAATCTTTACTTCAAACCAGGAACCAGGCACCGTAAAGCATAGAAGTTGCTCCAACACTCAATAATGCACAGGTCATTTCACCACAAGTACACCTATTCTAGACAACGCTATCAAACGGCTTGTTTGTTTGTCACACTGATTTTTAAAAAAGCAAGTAAGTGATCTATTTCAACATTCAAAAAAATCAAGTCGTCCTGTCACATGGAAACGACCTAATTTTCATTCAATTTTGATACTGTAAAACCAGATGTATAATTTAATACAACACAGTATTCTTCAATTCGGTGTAGGATACTTATATTTTAATAGTCATTGTAATTAGACTCCTATAACGGAACTAATTAACAATACTACTGAATAATATAATCCCATTAAAACATAAATGTAAAAAAAGAGACCCAGTTCGGTATCTCCAAACTATAACTCGATTGAAAATACCCTAGATAACTTTCCAAAGCAGAAGTCACTATTTCGAGTCTCAGAATCTACCATGTTCCGGCTAATTTCTGAAACGACTAGACCGATTTTAACGGGACTTTTGCTGGCAGATAGCTGATATTATAAGGAATAACTTAGGCTACTTTTATTTGATACTAGCTACTCCCCTCGGCTCTGCACACGATTGTGATGAAACACGGTAGCGACAACAGTAGTGGGTTATTCGGCTATATGGTATTATATTAGGTATATAAAATAAAAGTACTCTAAGTTACTTTATAACATCAGATATCCGCCAGTGAAAGTCTTATAAAAATCGGTCCAGTAGTTTCGGAGATATAATATATACCCGAAGGCTCCTATACTGTTGTCGCTACCGTGTTTAATCACAATCGTGTGCGGAGCCGCGGGGAGCAGCTAGTAATTTATATATTTCATTATAAATATTGTAAACTTAGCAATTAAAATAATATTTAATGTAAATACTCATAGGTCCTGAGAATGAAAATATTTTTTTCGAAACGAAAAGCGATACATTGATAAAGCTTCTTTTTTCAACTCGTCGACTTACGAACACTGTGTTCCCGGGACTCGTTCATAAGTCATTAGAGATTAGGATGAATGGGTAATACATTATTATTTCGTCATAGATTTTTGTTGGCCCGTAAAAGGGCCGATGTAGAAAAATTTTACTGTATCATTGTTGACTTTTTTGGCTCTAAAAAGGGCCATTTGTTTTACCTTGATCAATCCCCTAGGATCTTTTTTTTTAAATGAGTTATTGAGGATTGAGTTAGGAGGGTTGTGGGTGAATTTCATTGGTCTGACTACCACTGATCTGACTGTTCGTAAGTCCGGAGCGTTCGTAAGTCGGTGGTTCGGAAGTCAAGGAGTATTTGTATTTTGAACAAAACTAATACTAGCAATTAAAATGATAGTGATAATTTCAAAGTTTCAAGATTTTTGATAGTTCGGTTGCGGTTAGATAGAGAGCGGCCTGTATATATGTTTTAGTAACGGGTAGAGAATCGTTAATGAAAGCTGCGTTTTATGTAACGAATTTAGAGACGGTTTTGGCACAGGCGCACGGCTAATGTGTGCCGATTGGCACAGATTGCTTTATTACTGATACACCAGCACGGTTATAATATTGGTATGCTTGCTAAGGGTACACGGCCTACACGCTACGGACTACGAAGCTACACACAGCGCACTAAGGCCGCCGTACAATCAGCCAAAATTATTTCTGTTCTGTATTGACAAAAAATAATAAAAATCTTGCGTGAAATCTATTACTTAATACTAATTAATTTTTATATTTTTTAGATATTTCTGAAGAAGATCCAAATCCGGATCGAAACGTCATCTTGTGTTATATTGATTTGTTTTTTTTTATTATTTTTTTATTATTTTTTGTCAATATATCGTATGGTCTGAGAAAAATTGGTCGACAATTTTATTTACTTGAAGAGTTCTATTCAGACGTTAATCAAAGATTTAAAATTATTTCTGAATTACTGTTGTCAGTTTCATTATATCAGACACTAATTGGATTTTAAGATAGCCATGCATTTATTTATTTTCAAACATAATTCGATTTTTTTTGAAGTTATACTTCTTATACGATGTCTGATGAGCTTTAACACGTAACCGTTATAGAATAGCGCGTGCATCCACAACTTTCCACGAGAAGCTTTTTAGGTGCGTGTTTACCGTTGTAAACTGATCCAAAGCTTATCCAAAAAGCTCAGTTAGTTGCAGCGACATGTTAATATTACAAAAGTCGCGATTAGAATCCCCCCATTAGGCATTCAATATAGTTTTTGTTTTCACGATGGATACTTTTTAGGGTTCCGTACTTAAAAAGGAAAAATAGAACCCTTATAGGATCACTTTGTTGCCCGTCTGTCTGTCAAGACTCGTGGGAATCAAAACCTAATAGGGTACTTCCCGTTGACCCAGAATCATGAAATTTGACAAGAAGCAATTGTAACATCCCAGATGTTACAGTCTTATCTTTTAAGTGACCTTATAAAGGTCACAACTTTGCAGAGGCAAAATTTTTTTTGTTTTTTTGTTCAGGTTAATTATTAATTGGTAGGCTCTGCCGTAGTGAATTACAAATTATAATTGTTATATACATTTTTTTTTGTTGTGATTAAATATTGACATAAAAGGTATTATACTTGCATTTTTTTTTCTCTTTCATTGTATTTTTATTTGTACACGGTAATTTTTTTGTGTTTAATTTAACTTTCAATATAATTTTTATTTTTCATTAAGCAAACCTACGGTTTTATTTATTTAGTTAGTAAGTGCAGTAGGGCTAAAGAGCCGAGCGTTACAGTTGGGGGCTCAGCCGAAATTCTTAGTTACTAAGAAAGAACCGTGAAACTAAAATTTATGAACTATAAGATAATCGTTAAAGTAGTTGATTGCATAATAGTTTTTATAGTGAATAGTAAAGAGAAAAATCCGAAAGCCGTAAATTTCTAGTCACTAAAAAATAAGATTTTTAAACCGCAACAACATGCTACGCACAGTAACACAGTAACAGTTCTAATATAAAACAAACGTCCGCTACCGGTGCGTATATACAGCACAATATGATAACTCTGGAATACAACATGGTACGATAACTAGCCCATCAGATATAGCCACGAGTTACAATACAGTTCAGTAGTCCATCTAAAAAAATTGCAAACGTTGAGTTGGCAATCTGATCGCGATGTTGGTCGATGCATGAGGACAACAGTTTTCCAACGGCTAAGCGGGAAAAATCTTCGAAACTCGATCCCCGTGATGAACAAACTATTTACATACCTATAAGTTTGTACGGAACCCTCGGTGCGCGAGTCCGTTTGCACTTGGCCGGTTTTTTTTATGAACGATTGCCTTAATATGCAGCATGTGGCATTTATGTTTGTGCACGCACACATACAGATATAGTAACACATCTAAACGTGTATGGGCGCCCTACATAGAGTGTGGTCACAGGGTCCGGGTCGGTATCGGCACGCGGGAATGGGGCTGATATTTGGGGGGGCGTCGACCGTTCGACTGGCCGACTATGCTGTGCCAGGGACGGCACGCTGCTATAATAATCTAAGGATGGATATACTACAGTAAATCTGTGGTAGTCGCAAAGATTTTGTTTATGTTAATACTTTTTTATTTGTACAAAAAAACATGTACAGTTGTCAAAGAAAAGATTACAATTCATATAAACGCATGAATAAAATCACATATACAGTATGTAAACGGGTAAGATGCACATAGGGAAATTAGCATTGGGAAAAAATACTTGGATCAGAGTTAGCCATGACTGCATTAATTGTTATTTCTATTGAATTATTGTGGTAATCTTGAGGATTTCTATTTTATTTTGATTTATTTTTATTTTACTTGGCTTTTTTAATAATATAAAGCTCTTATAAATCATAATTTTAATTTTTTTGTACAAAAACAAAACAAAAAAACAACTCCATCTGTTTGGAAACATTTCATTCAAAAATTGTTTGACTGGTATGACGTATGCGCGTTGGTAAATCAGTGACCCAAATGTCTTTAGGTTCAACACGAATAGGCGGAGATATTTGACCTCGCACCATATTTAAGTATTTTTGGGAATTTAATGTTCCATTAATAAAAAAGTCTGATTATGTTGTAATCATTTGAATATTTTCTTAGTAGTATACACATTCATTTTGCAAAAGAATATTATCTGTCAAATTGAAAAACAAGATTTCAAGGCTCACTCTGATCCAGTCAGTTTTTCCCAATGTTAATTTCCCTATGTGCACCGTACGTGTTTACATACTGTAGAAGAAAAACGTTATGACACCAGACTTACCTTAAAAATTTTTATTATTTATTGATCAACAGACATTAATGTCCATTTATAGGTAAAAAGAAATAATTTATAAATAAATTTAATCCTGACATTATAATATGCAGAAAGGTTGATTTTTATGGATATGAGTTTTTTTTTTTGTTTTAATTATCATCCTCAAACATAAATAACGTGTAGTAGTGGAGTTGCTTATGGCCCGTTTCTATGGCCACTCTATTACAAACCCTCAATTTCCAAGTTCAAATCCGAGAAAAAATATTGAATTGAGAGTATGAATTGATGCCAAGTATCCCTAGTTACCTTAAAACAATTGTAATTTTCGCAATACTTATCAATAAAAATATAATTTTAATCGTTAATTTTTTACGTGAAACAAACTGAAAATCGTTTTAATATTAGGTAGGTATCTGTCCTAATATAATAAAGAGAAAAAAATTGTATTTTTGTATTTGTGTTTGTAGTGAATAAACTCAAAAACTACTGGACCGATTTTAAAAATTCTTTCACGAATAGAATACTACATCATCACTGAGTAACATAGGCTATCTTGTTAATCGAGTTAAATTAGGGATCCCTACAAAAACTCTAATAATGTAACCCTAGGTGTAAAACATTTATAATATAAAACTCAAATTTTCCATCCGTCAAAAATGTTGCAAAAAATAACTCAAAATTTGTCCATCCGATACAAACTTTTGAACGGTAACTCCGATCATCATGAAATTTGGACACAGCATTCATCTCGGTAAACTAAGTTGAACGTGCGTACTCACAAAATATCTTATCAGCAAAATTGGTGTAGAATTACTGTATTACTATTTCATTTTGTATACACGACTCCGTAATTGTTTTTTAAAGAACTTCCCCAAACGCCCTCCCCTTTTCACTACGTAAAAAAGCGCCATCGCATCGACACGACCCCGTAATTGTTTTTATGTCGGGAAATATTTTGTCAATAGGATATTTAGTCAGGATGATATTTTGTCGGGGGATCAAGACGCGCGTTACTATTAAAATAATAATAATGATAATAATGCGTTTAACGTCCGATTCTCGACATTATGTCATAACAGACGCCACTCGCACCATTACTAGCTTCCATCTATCACACTTCTCGTTATTTTGTACATTTTTTTTACAATTTACCATTAAAATGGTAGTGCCAAACCCTGAAGAGAGCAGTGCGCACCACGCTGTGGCATGTGCACATTTTGTTTGTGCATATATAGTACAGTGGCGGGGTCGATATTCGGGGTAACCCTGTACCCGCTCCACAGTCACAACCCTCTGACAACATATTTATCGGCAAATATATACACAGATTTATATATACACACACACTTGCATACATAATCTCTATTTGCTTCGTTCAAATTTGAGATAATTAAGGTTAAATGAAGCGATCTCATATTTTTTATTTTACTCATATTTCATGCTAGTTTTTATAATTTATGTATCTTTTGCATATTCTCTGCACAGGGGTGAAAACAAGGCACGGAAAACTCGTTTTATTCGAAACAGTCGAAAGAAAAGTTCGCCACAAATTTCAAATTCCGTAATGAAACTATTAATTTTTGGAATTTGAAGGTTAAATTCATAAAAGATAAAGGGATTTAAATTATTATTAATAATAATAGGAGTCCTTTTAGATATCACACAGTTTTTAATACCTCAAGTGAATAAAAACCAGTTTAATATTTTTGGAAAAAATTTTAAATAACAGGTTACCGTCAGGACTTAAACCTGAATCTACCAATTTCGCGTTGGTTGATACCGCATGACGTCTAAAAGGACTCCTATGATTATGTATTTGACGTGTACTAAATTCAATCTAATTTTCTTTTTAAAAGTGACCGGTAATTGCTCGTAATCCTTTCGGGAGAAGAAACTATGACTAATTTGGAATGATTTAACCTTGGGATCGGAAATGCGTCATTTTTTGTATGATAATGACACTTCTTAGCCCGGATTCAACTCGCTTTTTTCGTGTAGAGCTCATTCTACTTTTGTCGAGCGGAATAATAATCCATATTACACGAGGGAGATATTTGTGTGAAAATGTAAGAAACAAACTATTCTTAGTATAGGTAAAAAAAGGTTGGGCTAACCAGTGGTAATTATTTTTTTCAAATAATTTAAAGATGAAATATTTCACAGACAGGGCATATCTTTATACAGTTCAAAAAAAGCTTCAAATCTTCTTTTTCTTTTTCCGCAGTCCCATCACGTCAGTTGCTAGTTGTAATTTACAAGGCAAATGATAATAATAGATCGTACGAACGGCTCTGTACACCCAACTCAACTGCAGTGTGTTGGAGTGGTAAGTCGTCCGAGCCCACCATACAAATACGACATAAAAATTTTGATAATTATAAATCAGTCCTATTAAACTACACACCATCGAATTTGCCGAGTTCCTGCAGAATGGACCCAACAGATTGTTGTGTAGACTGTAGAGAGTATGGAAACGATTTTCTCTAATGCATTAATGTTTAAATGTTAAATAAAATTCTCTGCGGGCGTAACAAATTAATATAGATTAAAAGCAAAAACAGTATTTAATTGAATTTATTATTTCATTTTTATTTAATACTAGCTGTAACCCGCGACTTCGTCCGCGTGTAATTTATGTTTGTTCAGTTCGTAGAGTTTACAAAAAGACTTCCCTATTTTTATAGCCTAAGTTACTCCTTATAACATCAGCTATCTGCCAGTGAAAGTCTCGTCAATATCGGTTCAGTTGTTTCGGAGATTAGCCGGAACAAACAGACAGACAGACAGACAAAAACTTTAAAAAATGTTTTTTTGTTATAAGTACCGTATATACTTTCACATACATTTAGTAAAAAGCTGTTATTTTGACATTACAAACAGACACTTCGATTTTATTCATATATATATTTTTCCTTCGCATTCTTACTATGGTCCAAGAGCTACTGAACTTTTTGAAAACTGATTTTTTAAATAATTTTTGACAACTTTAGGGGTTGATTACCCCTTGAAACGACTAGAGTTGGTGACGCAAAATGTCATTTTCGACATTCTAAATTATGTCACTTCCATGCCTAAATCAGCTTTTGTAGTATTCTAAGAAAGAGCCACCACATTGTGACTGTGTAGAACTGGTGGTAAATTTATCGGAAAACGATATAATCTTATACGTGAACTCTGAACATCAAAACAACGTCTTGGAATCGGACCATCAATTTAGCATATAAATCATTACATATGCTTAGCACTGTTTTACTTAGCGCTTAATTTTCATACAACCAATTCACAGCTTTAAGCGTGGGATTACTTTCATTCAGGGCCATCTCTAACCTATTGTAGGCCCTGGGCACATTAGGATAATGGGGCCTCTATGATCTTGACGGAGCACTATTTTGTTAGAATAGACAAAGAAAGTAGATAAGCAAAGTTCTTGATTTATTTTTATTTCTTTACAGCCACAAATGAATAGATAATATAATCCACAAGAGTAACTCTTTTAGCATTCACAGGTTAATGCTTAAAAATCTATGTATATTGAAGAGATACCCTTCTAGATTTGAGATGTGCAAAATCGTTAATCACTTTTTCAAAATCTATGTTTTTGAGCATATCACATTCTATGGACATTGGCGACCAGCTGGTTAATCTCTCTTGAAGCATAGTATTAAAATTATATTTTTATATATTTAAATTTACCTAAACATGCTGAAATCGGAAAGCCTGATTTTCGGGCAAGAGTAGAGTAGCTTCGCGCATGCAAAATCCAATAGACAAGTAGGTATTGTAGTCAATCATTATCGTTTGATTTTTTCGAAACAAATATGTTTTGCGGTACTAAATATCGGTTATCGTTTGGTGATCCAGCAGAAACTAGGGGGACCTTATCGATCGCGGGACCCTGCGCACGTGGCCAGAGTGCCCAGTAGGAAAGAGGGACCTGTTTTCATTACCCTTCTATATAAAGTATATATTATCTTAAAAAAAAAACTTCGGAGAAGTAAAAACTTCGTTCTGTGCTAAATTCAAAAATTTGAGGCGACTGAATCTTAAGATTATAACTTAAAAAAAAAGAATTTCGAGGCAGACAAGGAGTTGAAATCCAACTTTGAAATTCTGTGCTTATAAAAGCTACAAGAGCAACAGCAAAAAAAAATGCAAAGACGGTGTTCGCATAACTCCTTTAGTTACCACTAAAAAAACGCCGTCTGTGCACTTTTTTTTTGCTGTTGCCCTTGTAGCTTTTATAAGCACAGAATTTCAAGGTTGGATTTCAACTCCTTGTCTGCCTCGAAATTCTTTTTTTTTTAAGTTATAATCTTAAGATTCAGTCGCCTCAAATTTTTGAATTTAGCACAGAACGAAGTTTTTACTTCTCCGAAGTTTTTTTTTTAAGATTTCACGTCTTTTTCCAAAGTGTGAGACATTATTTTTATTTTTCCTCCAAAATAAACATATGTGCATTTTTTATATTGTTGTATTTAAATGCAATAAAAGTGTTCATATTGTTGTATTTAAATGTAATGAATCTCCGAAATTAGAATATGTATTGTAAAAAACAACACGATCCTTACTCCATGCAACTGTGGTTTCGAGCGCGTCTCTCATGTATTTGTGGGCGTGACATGTAAGTTATACAGCACTTGATTACGCGCCAAATATAAATGCACTTTTGTAGTTTGTTAAATAAGAAGTAACAATCAAAAGTCGGTTATAGAAATTGCAATAATCGACTTTTGATTTTTACTTCTCATTTAACAAACAGTACTACAAAAGTGCATTTATATTTTGCCGCGTAGTCCAGTGCTGCCGCGGTGCAACACCTAGTGGTGCAATCGGCTCATCACACCTCCATGCGAATACCATGACATTCAATTTGTAAACAATCCACGTGAAGTCTATTAAAAATAAAAATGAGCTATAACAAGTCTATGCTCTGTGATACATGATTCTTTTTTATATTCATTTGAAATACCTATGGATATTCTTGAAGATTCCATGAAGGCACATTTTGAAGGCATGAAAAAAAAATCAATGAACAAGGCCCACCATTAAAAATACAAATTTTTTTTCATATCATTTGTAAAATACTTATTTTGCATTAAAAAAAGAAGTTTCACTTCGTAATCTTTTCACTTTTTAATTTTTGTTGCACTTTTTATGATAAATATGTTTTTTAATAAATTAATTTATTTAAATCTAGCTTCAATCATATATTTTGTTATTTTTTAATAAAAGGTTTGACGAAAGTGAATTTTTCAAAAAACAAGAAAATAATAAAAATTAAAAATTAAAAAAGAAATAAAAATATATGAGAAAAAAATTGAGAAAATAAATTAAAACTAAAAAAACAATTAAAAACAAAAAAAAATTAAAAATTGAAAAAAAATATTTCCAATGATGCTGGCGGGAATCGAACTCAAGACCCTGTTATTAGTTATTACTAGCCTAACGTCGTAACCGCTCGTCCACGGGCACGCTGGCATTATAAGCTGTTATTGTGGTACAGAAGTATATATGGGTGATACGAAAAATCGGTCCTATGAAAGTCACGTGGTCACAGAACTATAAAACTTGGAATTGGAAACTGGCTTCATATACACGGCGTTATATGGGACAAAGGCAAAATCAATGTATAAGAATACGCTAGAGATTCGTTGGCAATTAGCACAGAAAAGAATCTCTAGCGAGATTCTTCGATGTTAATGTTTATACCCCACTTTTTTGGAGTACATTGATAAATTTTAATATGATTGGTGGAAATTGCTGGTCGTTTAATTAGCAGTTTTATCACTCGTACATTAAAACTTAGAGATAGAGCAAGAATGTAGCGAAATAAGTAAATTCTGAGGCATAACGCCAGCTCAACAATTTAAGTGAAGCATCGTTCAGACGTCGGGAAAGATAAAAGCTTTAATTTGAAGAATAGGCATTCCAATCTTTGTTTCCGTTGGAGTATTATGTATTATTGTTGTTAGTGTTAATTGGTCTCCTCTTTAAAGTTTTAATTAAAAGTATCGACTGTAGAAGTCGTTCCAGTCGCCCTGTTTACGCGAAAAGTTTGCTTTGTATAGTCTGATCTAAAAAAAGACTGCTGAAAAAATATCTTTAGGCAAAACGATTCGGAATTCGATATTGCATACTTTTCTCTGTTTAACTCAAAGATGATATATGGTGTAGAACTGTGCGGAAATTCGATTTCCGTTAATAGAGTTTTCTTAGTTCAAAAAAAGGCAGTTAGAATACTGTCAAATGCTGAGTGTACGCGATTTTTAGGAGTTCGCGACTCTTCTCAAATTAAATTAGTGAAAGATAGATAATGTTAAATTTTGTAGGTATATTATGAAAGTTTGTCAAATTTTGTATAAATTTTATTTCTTCTATTCAAACGAAGATTCGTTAGGAGATTTAGTTGTTCATTGCGATATAAAAATGTAAGTATATTTTTTAAAAAATAATTTAAATATTTATAGAGAAATTGCAATCTTTCCAATAAAATTTAATAATTTGAGAATAAACGCAATGCATTTTTCACAGAATTATTATTATCACTTGAACAACATATAACACTATTATTAGCCGTTTTATGTGCGGAAAATTGATTTTTAAAAATTATTTTTTTTTGCGCAGTAAAAAGGGGGGTGGCGTTCTCTAAAAAAACAATTACGGGGTCGTATCGATTCAATGACGTTTTTTTGCGCAGCGAAAAGAGGAGGGCCGTGTGGGGGGGGAGTTATGTAAAAAACAATTACGGGGTCGTGTATAAAAACAATTACGGGGTCGTGTCGATGGGATGGTTTTTTTGAACGGAGGTAAACTGGGCGCGAACTAATTATGAAACTTTTATTGAATAGGTAAACTGGGCGAAGAAAGATAAGGGTTCTCTAAAATTGATAAGTAAACTGGGCGAGAGGCGCTATAATCTTTCAGGTAAATTGGGTGAAAACAGGTAAACGAAAAATCACCAAAATTAAAGTTCAGCATTATTTATTTTTTCATTTTATATAGCCACAGTACATATTTAATCTTAAAAGCATAATATGTTATGATGCGCCTAAATACGATGTACATTTTAATTTTTACGTAATGTATCCTATCAATTTCACTTAATCTATATTTTATTGACAAGCCTTTCGAGGGCTTCTAGTTTAGTTTTAACAGTTTTATCCTTAACTTTCTTAGGTATTTGTAAACTTTGTATCTTAACATATGTTTCAATTTGACATTCTTGTAATTTTTCAAGAAAAATGTAAATTGATGGATGTGTTGAGTAAAATGAATTGTTAAATTTAGCATGAAACGACTCGCAACAATTAGTTGTTCTATAGTGGTTGAAGCAGTATCCTCTGCCCATAGAGCAGGAGGAAATAAAGCATTTTCCCCTACATAGATTATGTTTCTAACAAATAATCACAATATTTGTCGAGATTTTCGTTTTGCGGTTTGTATGATATTAAATCAAAGATGAAACAGTTTTGTATTTTATTTTTTCAGAAATCAGGTACATTTTTTTGCCGTCCAGTTTAGCTACACAGGTCATATTTAGTTTTCTTGAATTCGCCCAAATTACCTATACGATTAGAGAACCTTTTTAAAAATTCAGGTACCTACTATATTTTGCCGCCCAGTTTACCACCGCCGGTTTTTTTGCGCAGTAAAAAGGGAAGGGCGTTTGGGGGGATTTCTTTAAAAAACAATTACGGGGTCGTGTATACAAAGTGAGATAGTAATACAGTAATTCTACACTAGTTGCTATGACGTGTATATATGTGATTTCTGATTGGTTAGATTAAAAAAATGACAGTGAAAGACGAAAAGTTTTTACGTATTTTTGAGGAAATTTGTAAATAATCCATAAAGTTTTTTTTTGCAACGCAAAATTTTGCGTTTTCTATGATTTAAAAACCAAAAAATCAAAATTTGCAGACATCCAGGTATCGTACTGGACCCCACAAACGGCCTTTTCTTTTAGTGTACACAAAGTTTGACTCTTCAACGAGTTTTTAATTTCTGTTGGCGCACCCTGTGTAAAGCACTTCATTGACTTGTTTTACGTGTTCTGGGCGAAGATATATTAGCTAGTTCCTACAGCTTTCATGCTTCGGGTCATAGACAATAACACTTTAAAACTTGAAAGAATAGTCAAAGTTATATTAACTTTTTGTTCATGATGCTTTGCTGCAGTATTCAACCGTACCATACCTGTACATACTCTCAGCGCAGGGATGGACTGGGTCAAATATTAGGATTAAGAATTTTAGTGCGCAAAATTTTGAATAACTAAATGCCATTTCTTAAAAAACCATTGCAACTAGGAGCTCATTTTTCTTTTATTGCAAAGATATTAAAGACCCCCTCTTTACACCGGAGGCTGGACGCGGTGGGTCAATTAGAACCGGCAGGAGAGGGGGAAAACCAATATAATATTGTGCTAATTACTTTTCCTTAGCTACGCAGGAAAATTGAATTCTGAAACAATATATTTTCTTGCGTAGCTAAGGAAAAGTATTTTTGGCAATATTTCATAAGAGAGGGAGAGAGTTAATGTAACAATACAATACAATAATTTGAGAGAATTTTTTTTGTCACTTGTCACATAAAAGTAGATAAAGATACAAAAAAATGGCGTCGGGCTTAGGTCGATAAGTCAATTAGAACCAAAGTAATGGGAGATTTAAAAAATTCGTTTCCTTCCTCTCCTGCCGGTTCTAATTGACCCACCGCGTACAGCCTACGGTGCAAAGAAGGGGTCTTTAGTACCTTTGCAATAAAAATAAGATTGAGCTCCTAGCTGTTATTTTTTTTAAGAAATAGCATTTAATTTTTTCAAAAGTTTGCGTACTAAAATGGCGATATCTCGCGAACGAGTTGTCTAATCCGACCCGGTATGGAACGAGCTTACGCAGATTCTTTTTCTCTACAACTTTTATTGGAACTTTTTTTTCCCCCGATAGTAATGGCAGAGCTATGGGACAAAAATGGTTTTTCCGAAACTTTAAAACGGCATATTTCCCGCCGCCCCCTCCGACAGTCGGTCACAAACTATACCAAAATGTCGGGGGAAACATTTTTCGATTCGAGACATAGCGGTTTGAAATTCACAATCCACTCCACTGTTTACTTAGTGATTTATAAAGTACAACGTGAAGCATTTTTATATTAAGGGAGGCCTCATTCGATGAATTTGTCGCGGGCCTCAAGAGGTACAGTTACATCACTGGGGTTGATATTAAGTTTTCGTCAAAGTCAGCTTTAATGAGAGCACCTAAAATCAACGTTCACACGAGCTATCTGTTATCAAAAACCAATCGTAATGTGTTTTTTTAAGGAATCGCACAAATATCAGAGTAAATTTTAAACTAAATGCAGCCCTGGCTTGACATACATATATTATAGGTTATATCTGTATTTTTGTGACGTAACTTTTTAGACTGATGACACTTTAGCAGTACTTTTTATATTAAATTTTATTATTCCCCTCTCCATAATATGAAATTACTTTAATTTAAATATTATGCACTTTCTTTGAAGCTTTACAACGTGGATTTTTTCTTGTAAACTGAATATAATCTAATTTCTATTCAAGCTTATTTTTGCATTTAGAGTTATTACTGTCGATTCAGTTTTAATAAGCAAAAATATAATATTAATTGAATTTTTTTAGAATTCTCACAACGTATCCCATGAAATAAAATGTCAACGTGTTCGTTTATACCAGCTTGTTCAACATGATTCCTTATTCACCCGCATAACTCTATGTTACGCGCATTTGAATGTATGTGCGCACTGACTCATACGGAAAACAGTTTCGTAAGTCTCGAATTTTTATGAAAAACGCTATTCAATCTTTTAAAATAAACTACAACTGTGTGTCATTCTTTCCATTTTTATTTGATCTAAATAAATTATTAAAAATGTGGTTAAAATTACAAAAATAGTGTAGGCTTAACACAAATTTTTGTACAGAAAATTTCTGTTCCAGAAAATTAAATTTTCTCAATATTTTAACATATTGTTTACGTAAAGAAAAAAAATTAAAAAGTTAATTAGACTTCCCGTAAATTGAACTGTCATATGTCGTGCTGGAAAGAACTATTGACAAATATCACATTTTTGCTACAATTTTAATGCTTAATCACAACTAATAAAAACAGTGTCAATACGTTTTGTGCGATCACAGTTTAAAATTTGCTGAGGACATTTTTTGAAATCTGAGTCATCTTAATTACGAGGTCCTGGATTTGATTCTTGAACAGATCAACAGAACCAAAACAGAGGTAAAGTTAATCATTGAGTAGTTTTGTTCTTTTGTTTTTTACAAGCCTACATAATAAAATTTGAACCCTGAAAATAATAGTTATCCCACCACTAGAATCAGAACTTCAACCACGTGTTAATTGTTCCATTTTATAAATTAATTATTATACGGAGTGACTTATTAGCTCACCAATAAACTTGAACAGATAAAAGATCATCTAATTTAAAAGAAAATATACAAAAACAAAAAAAACAACGAATATTTTAATATTAAACAAGAAAAAACAAGTATTGTTTTAGGACCTTCGTACGGTTCGCATGATTCAAATAGGACACGAATTAATAGAACAATATAATTATCACACGGGGTTCTTAATTGTATTGATTTCCTGAGACTTGAATTAAAATATAAAAATAATTCTTAAATTGTAATCAATCACTTTTAATATAAAATTTTTATAATTCAGTGAATATTTTGACGGCTTACTTATACTTAAGTTTGACACCTTCAACAATAACCTATATTATTTTTTAACACTTTCAAGGCATAAAAAATTAATAACTAATTCAAACATTCAAGAACACTATATTTTTATAAATTGTATAAACCGCATATTTCAAGGAATATGTTAAAAAGTATTTATCAAAATGTCTACTCTAGTTGTTACAAGTTTAAATACTGCAAAATACTAAAATAGGACATGTCTACTAGTATGTTCATATCAATTATTTTTTTTTTCTCTAAAATTAAATGAACTTTCATCCCTCACAGTTTTACGGTGAGCTAATAAATTGCCTTATATATTACCAATACGCTATTATATCTAAATTATATATATTTTGCAAATGGCGGCCGTTTCTTGTAATAAAATGAACCCACGCTTTACTTATATTTATATGATGAAGAGCTTCTTAACTTGCCAAGATAAAGCAGCAGACATAAAATTGCATTCAGCTATTCCACATAAAATTTATTGCCCGAAGTTTTGGTGTGTGTATTTTTTTTTATATGGAATCTTGAGTATTTAATTGCGTTATTTGAACGTTACAACATGTACATAGCTATGCGTGTGTGGAAAATGTCCGCCATAATTCTTGCCCGATATTAAAAATATAATGGCGCTCTTAAAGCACACTTTTGTTATTCATGAACCATTTTAAAGTACAATGTTTCGGCCGTTAAAAGTAAACTTCTTTATAAAGAGTCATCATACGATTTTCCGACGTCGCTTTTTAATTTTGATTATATGGGTGATTCATTAATAGTTTACCACACTCTAAATCAGAGTTTCCCAACATTTTTGCGTCGAGCCTTCCCGGATAACAAATAATATTTTCATGTCCTCCTTCGTGACAAAAAATAGACGGAAATTATTTTAACATTTATTTGTCAATTACAACTTTAATTTATACAAATTAAACAGTTATACAAAATAAACTTCATCAAATAATTGTCGACCAATTTTTCTCAGAAAAATTGGTCGACAGTTTTATTTATTTGAAGAGTTAATCAAAGATTTAAAATAAACTTCAATTAAACTTAACGAAACGAAGAACACTTTTCTTTTATTACTAGTAGGTATTGTCAAACAAATGATTTTTTTTATAAACAGGGACCGTATGTATCAATGAATGTGTTATTATGTTATTTATGATGCTATACAGGTGATTTTTAAGTTTGTTCCTTTTTGTAACAGCGTGTAGAAATCAAATAGGCGAACAAATATTTCAAGTAACTTGTTTATCAAAACTCAAAAAATGAAGAGAAACGGGCTTCCAAAGTTTTATTAAATTTTATCAAATTTTGAGGTCGTCCTGGCGTTATGTTATGTCACTATGCAAATATCATTATCAAGTATTCACAAAATGTTGGAAACGAAGATGCGTGCGTCGTAGCCATGCTTCTCTGTACATGCATTTCCGATTCGTGCTTTCTTTTCTTCGCGTATGTTAACCGAGCTTTTGAATTAATTAAATAAAATTTAATTAAACTTTGAACGGCTGTTTCTCTCTTATCTTTGAGTTTGATAAAAAAGTTACTGTTAAAAATGAAGAATCAACTTAAAAATCATCCTGTCTACTCGTTATATTGACTTTTTTTTCGAAATAACAAAGCATACCGCGCGCGCCTTGCTATCTCTCTACGCCCCACTAGAGAGGCGCGCCTTACTTGTTAGAAATCCTACACTAAATTTAATTTTCTATTAAAATATACCTTATGGGTTATTTAAACTTTATAAGCGTATGGATTTAAATGTAGCCGACAAGGACAAAAAATAATCATGTGTTCGCGTCGCGCGTTAGAAGTAAAACTTCTTAGGTTCTAGCATTTGTTGACGATTTTATTATTTGAGGATTAGGAAAGGTTTATGTGGAATTTGTGATCGTGACTAGAAAAAATGCTCCGCACTGCACATGCGTGTAGAGTGCGCATGACGCTTTGACAGAGAGAATAGAAACGATTCTCCTACTTTTTTCTCTCAACTGCCGGTTGAAGTCGGAGAAGGGGAAGCGTTTTACTTTTCGTCTGATCAAAGCCAATTTACCCCCCGCTCGCGCCTTAAAAAATTTCACTTCACGTTCACCATTTAATTCATTTTATTCCTTGTTGATCTCATGATACCTAAGGGATGTTTATTTTGGCGCAGAAATTATATCGTCGCATTAAAACTACGTTTGGGGACATATTGTAAGAAAATTTTAAGCTGATAGGAAACGCCTAAATCCCTCTTAATGAAATGTCTATATTTATCAAGTACCTACCGTAATTCCGCACCCATAGAGAGGAGTAACAATGAAATCGACTCAAGATTATCCAAAATAATTATCTGTCATCGATATTTATTTTTGGTTTTGTTATTATTTTTTCTTTAGTTACGAAAACTTTTATATATTTTAATTAAATTTTATGCTCTGAAATGGTGAGCAATTACGGTACATTTGTCAAATCTACAGACTTCACCTCTTAAAATAATAATAATAGGCTTTTTATTCTATGATGCCATTGTACACCGTAGAGCAAGTCATGGAAAAAAAATATCCTGCGATATATGTAAGACAAATCGCACGGCCGTATCGCGGACTGATAAAAAGCGATATAGTGCCTGTTAATCACACGCGATAAAACATATTGCTATGGTCTATCGCGCTGTGTGAGAACGGTCTTAACAGAAAGCCTGGATTTTCAAAAATGTACATAATAATCCTAAAAGCTGTTTTATACGGAAATCT
This sequence comes from Xanthostigma xanthostigma, assembly GCA_963575645.1. Lineage (NCBI taxonomy): Eukaryota > Metazoa > Arthropoda > Insecta > Raphidioptera > Raphidiidae > Xanthostigma > Xanthostigma xanthostigma. Next base: position 26,169,824 of record OY754468.1, read on the forward strand.
GTCCAGATTATTTTGTTCGATGTAAGATTGGCTTAAGGCTGTTTCAACATTGTACTGTGAATCTTTAGTAACTTGTACAAGGTATCACCTTGTAGCATTTTAATGTCTACACGAAGACTTGAGCATAACTGTAATAAATGGCAAAACGGTTCTTTTCCAATAATAGATGTTACTGTTTGTTTTAGAAAGAATCTGTTCTAAATAATTGTTAAGAAATAACAACCTTTTATTGTCCCCAAAGTCGTAAGGATGAATAAATAAGAGATGTTTTTGTAGTTTCCATTTATTGTTTTCTCCATACTAAAAAGAAAGAAAACTCGGGTTGCAATACCAAACCCTGCCAGCAACATCTTATAAACTACTGTTAAATTTTGCAATTACATTTTTGATTATAAAGTGGTACATAAATAAATTATGTATTGATTTTATATTACCTCTATGTTTGGTAAAAAGCAAAAATGATTTATGTGAATCTACCTAATTGAATTTGTATACCTATGATAAATTATGTAACTTATTATAATACTTTATGTAACCTTTTTTGTACATTAATTTTTGTTAAAATGTTAAATAAAATCAGTTTAAAACGAATATTGAAACTGATCAGAATATAATTATCAATCGTAAAATTATCTTTATTTACAAAAAATCCACAAGTATTTATTTCCTAATTACAAATATACATTTTTTGGTCCTTCGAGCCGGGTACCTGTGGATTTTGTGCATCAAAACGTTGAAAATCATCAATTAATTATCATTATGTCTAATTACCGAACCTTATCTGAACACCAAGAAGAATTATATGGATTGATTCATCGCGCCGTCAGAAACCTTATGAAGATCGGAAGGCAGAAAATAACCACTAGTCGAATACAATCACGCCTAGAGTGCCTGAAATCCAACTGGGAAAAATTTCAACAAAATCACTTACTCATTCGCGAAATCTACGGAACTGCCAAGGATGAAACACGCGAACAATTGAAATTGGATCCATATTTCAAGGACAATTGGTATTCGCAATGTGAAGAGGCCTTCCTTGATGCTCAAGAAGAAATGGGAATTCTTTACGAAGAGCTGCATTCATCTGAAGCAACAGATGATAGATCAGCACTTGCGAATCAATCCGCAACAGCTCCGCATCATCCAGATCGAACGTCTCATTCTGGCCGCCTTCCTCGATTGGATTTACCAAAATTCAACGGCGATTACAATGAATGGGCCGCATACAAGGACTTGTTCTTATCACTAGTAGGACATAACACATCTCTGACGTGCGTTGAGAAACTTCAATATCTCAAACTAAGCCTCATGGGTCCGGCGGCAATGAGACTCAAGAACATTGCGGTCACGTCTGAAAATTTCGAACGGGCTTGGGATTCTTTAGTCAACCACTACGAGAATCAACGAATCCTTGTTCACACGTATCTTAATGTTCTCTTCTCCACGAAAGCAGTTACGCACGGATCAGCTACTGAAATCGAACGGCTTCTCAATGACTCACAACAAGCGCTCGATGCCCTTGAAGCTTTACATCGACTTGTCAAAGAGTGGAGCGACTTGTTGGTGTATATGACAATCAGCAAACTCGATCCAACAACTATCATGGAATGGGAAAAGGAAATCGGTGCCAGTACAGATCCACCGACCTTCAAGCAATTAGAAATCTTTCTCATTGGTCGAGCCAGAGCACTACAAGCCTTTGAACGAAACACCAGCTCAGCTCAGTCGTCAAGCTCAAAGACGAAGAATGTGTCATCAGGAAACAAATCACATCATACCACTGAAGGCCAGTCATCATCCGCAAAAGGGTGTGCCGCTTGTGAGTCAACGGAACACTACATCGCTGCGTGTCCTGATTACAAATCGAAAACCGTGACTCAACGAAGGGACATCATTCAGAAGAGGAAGTTGTGCTTCAACTGTCTTGGGTATCATCTACTGCGACGATGCAAATCAAAGAAAACATGCCTAACATGCGGAGCACAACACCATACGTCAATTCATCGAGAAACATCGTCATCCTCGACAACACAAATAACAGCTTCTCAAAACCAACCTAGTGCATCACCAGCTGCTGTTAACATCGTGGCGAACTGTTCACCAAACACTGAATCGGTGGTATTGGCAACGGCCCTGGTTCATGTGGTCTCTCGCACTGGTGAGCTTGTGAAGGCGCGGGCTTTACTTGACCAAGGCTCAGAAGTATCCTTAGTAACTGAAGAACTCGTCCAGAGACTTCGTCTACCCCGTTCTCGATCATCAATCCCAATCGTTGGTATGGGAAATGAAGCATCTCGGGCAACCAACGGAGAAGTTGTCATGACGGTTAAATCGCGAGTAACTCCTTCATTCTCGTGTGAAGTAAAGACTCTCGTGCTACCACGACTCACGGGACGTCTTCCCTCTGTAGAAGCATCATCTCAAACCTGGCCTCATCTTCATGGTCTTCAACTGGCTGACCCAGGCTACGCGAAGCCTGGAAAAATCGACATCATTTTTGGTGCCAAGGTCTACAAACGCGTGCTTCAAGGAGGAGTACGTAATGGCCCTGACACAGCTTCAATTGCTCAAAGAACACGCTTAGGGTGGATCTTGTCCGGTAACACCCTCGGAGCGCATCAACAACTCAATGTAGGTCATAGCTATCATTGCTCTCCTGACCGTGAATTACTCAAATCGTTGGAACGCTTCTGGCTGCAGGAAGAAGCATTTCCCTCATCGCATGAAGAACTATCCCAAGATGAAGTCGAATGTGAAAAGCACTTTGTTTCGACACATTCACGCGACGCCACAGGGCGTTATATCGTTAAACTTCCACTCAAACAATCCGTAGAAGATCTCGGCGACTCAAAAGCATGTGCATTTCGCATGCTTGCACGCATGGAGACACGGTTCCTGCGTGAACCCAGCTTTCACGTTGCTTATGAAAATTTCCTGAAGGAGTATGAAGACCTTGGACACATGAATCGTGGCCCTGACGAACCTAAAGACCCAAGAAAGGTATTTTATCTACCTCATCATGGCGTGATGAAGGAGACAAGCGCGACGACCAAGCTACGCGTTGTCTTCAACGGATCACAGGCTACACGCAGTGGCTTATCGCTCAATGACTGTTTGCACATCGGTCCGAAAATACTCGAAGATCTGTCCGACGTGATTACACGATGGAGGTTCTATCCATACGTCTTCTCAGCTGACATCGAGAAGATGTATCGTCAAGTTCGTGTGCATCCTGATGACTGGGATCTCCAACGCATCCTCTGGCGACATACTCTTGATGTTCCTGTCTCATCATACCAACTATGTACCGTAACATATGGATTGGCTTGTGCACCTTATCTTGCCATACGCACTCTACACCAACTCACGCAGGATGAAGGTTATCGATTCCCGGAAGCAGTCGACGCAATTCTCAAGGAAACGTATGTGGACAATGTACATTCTGGAGCATACTCTATTCAAGAAGGACGTGAGAAGATTAACCAGATTGACAATCTGCTCTTAGCGGCTGGATTCACGTTACAACAATGGGTCGCCAATAACAACGAGTTGCTAACCGACATATCGGAATCCCGGCGTGCCGAAGTATCATCAGTGTTGTTCGAAGAAGAGCCACTATTTCGCGCTCTGGGACTATCATGGCAATTGCAAACAGATACGTTTGTGTTTACGTCGCATGCAAACAAGAACACATCAGTGTGGACGAAACGCTCTGTGCTCTCTCGCATCGCTCAATGCTTCGATCCTCTCGGTTGGCTATCACCCGTGATTATTCGCGCCAAGATTTTTATGCAAGAATTGTGGTGGATTAGACTTGAATGGGATGAACCACTTCCAGAACCATTAGCGAATCGTTGGATAAAATTTATCGCAGAACTATCATACGTGTCAACATTCTCTATACCGCGATGGGTTGGTCTATCGTTATCAATTTCGACAGTGGAACTACATGGTTTCTCGGACGCATCGCATGTCGCCCTTAGTGCGGTCGTCTATCTACGAGTCATGAGCAACCTCGGTAAAGTTCGTGTCGCACTCATCTCGGCTAAAACGAAAGTTGCCCCCCGAAAAGGTACATCTACGGTAAAGAAACGTGTTCGTATTGCTCGTGTTACAACTCCGAGACTCGAACTTACAGCAGCAGTATTACTTACGCGTCTTTCTTCTCGCCTACAACAAACGATCAATAGAAACGATATCGCAATTCATCTGTGGACCGACTCAACGGTGACCTTGTATTGGATCAAGGGGCAACCCTCACAGTGGAAGGATTTTGTAAAAAATCGTGTCACAATGATTCAGAACATTCTTCCTAATGCGCACTGGCATCACGTATCAGGTGATGACAATCCAGCTGATTGTGCTTCACGTGGACTTTCTCCACAACAACTGACCCCAGATCACATCTGGTGGCAAGGCCCGACCTGGTTGAAAAAACACTCAAATTTCTGGCCATCGAACATCCCTCATCACAGTGAAGATGTAGACCTTGAAGAAAGGAAGATGGTCGTCGCAACTGTTCAACGCGGTGGACCTCCTCTGTGGTGTCTCATTTATCGTTATTCAAATCTGACTCGTCTGCTTCGTATCACAACCATCTGTCAACGAGCAATCACACGACTAAAGACACGCAGTGTGGAAACAATCTCAGGGCCGCTCACTCCGTTCGAACTTGAGTCAGCCCGACTCTTCTGGATCAAAGCCACACAACAGGCCTACCTTGACCAGGACATTCGATACCTGAAAAACGGCTGGGCTTTACCGCGCTCGAGTTCACTTCTCAGATTGGTGCCATTTCTTGACAACTGCGGATTGCTCCGACTTGGCGGGCGGCTTCATAATTCACTCCTCGATCCTGACACAAAGCATCCACTCATCTTGCCTCGTGAGTCACCTCTCACAACGCTCATTATCAGAGATGCTCATTTATCGACGCTTCATGGTGGAACGCAAGTGACACTTGCAACACTTCGACGATCATACTGGATACTTGGTGGACGTGCTCCAGTTCGATCATATATCCTGCGATGTGTTAAATGTGCTCGTCAACGAGCTGTGATGGCTCAACAGCTGATGGGACAATTGCCCCCTTCTCGTACAACTCCGTCTCGCCCATTCTCGCACTCTGGCGTGGATTACGCGGGACCTATCAACCTAAAAACTTGGAAAGGACGAGCTACAAGGACGTACAAAGGATACATCGTTCTCTTTGTATGTTTCGCAACATCAGCTGTACATCTGGAGCTGGTGACGGATTACTCAACAGAAGGCTTCATCGCGGCTTACAAAAGATTCACGGGACGCCGAGGAATCTGCACAACTATCACAAGCGACTGCGGAACAAACCTCGTCGGCGCAGATGCCGAGCTTCGCAAACTCTTTCATGCGTCATCAAAAGAACTTGGACAATTAGCCAATCTCCTAGCAAACGACGGGACTGAATGGAAGTTCAACCCTCCATCAGCTCCACACTTTGGAGGAAAATGGGAGGCTGGCGTCAAGTCAGTGAAGTTCCACCTGAAACGCGTTATCGGAGACGCGACAATGACATATGAAGAATACTCTACTCTACTCATTCAAATAGAAGCAGTACTCAATTCGCGACCACTTTGCCCACTATCCGATGATCCGACAGATGTCGACGCGCTGACTCCAGGCCACTTCCTTACAGGAACAGCTCTCAATTCCATACCTGAACCATCTCTCCTCGACATCAAGCCGGCACGACTATCAAGATGGCAACTGCAAAGACAATTGCTCGAATCATTCTGGAAACGCTGGTCGTCTGAATACCTCCAACGTTTGCAGGGCATCTCCAAGTGGCACAACAAAGTCGAAAACATTAAGGTAGGTGCTCTTGTATTGGTTACAGACGAGCGTTACCCTCCATCTAAGTGGCCACTTGCCCGAATTATCAATGTGACACCAGGAGTTGACGGTCTGGTACGTGTAGTGACCGTTAAAACACAAACATCAACGTTCACTCGTCCAATCGTCAAGCTTTGTCTACTCCCTATACCATCATCTGTGGATTCATCAACTTCGGAATCTTAAGTTTTCGCCAACTTCTGAAAGTTGTCTTGGCGGGCGGAATGTTTGCTAAAAAGCAAAAATGATTTATGTGAATCTACCTAATTGAATTTGTATACCTATGATAAATTATGTAACTTATTATAATACTTTATGTAACCTTTTTTGTACATTAATTTTTGTTAAAATGTTAAATAAAATCAGTTTAAAACGAATATTGAAACTGATCAGAATATAATTATCAATCGTAAAATTATCTTTATTTACAAAAAATCCACAAGTATTTATTTCCTAATTACAAATATACACTCTAAAATAAGTTCTTATTCAAAATTGTTTAGCCTTTATTATATCAAAATTAAGGATTTTGTTTCAAATTAAACTTATGATGACGAAAATAAAACTTTTAGACTTATCACTGTGTGACAGCATTATCTTTACGCTTTTACAGAAAAAAATAGAATTTGGGAGCTGGAAAAGATTCCCGGTGCACTCAAGCCTACATTGCCAACATCTAAACTAGATTATGGGCCCTTGTAGGGGCCTTCTATCCGTAGGTCTGCTATCAGAGAGGCTTACTGCTCAATGTTTATCCTGCTTACTCACTGCTAAATTCTTTTAGTAGGCGTTCCTTTCGCAACTATTCATTTTATTTAACAGTAATTTTTAAGAACATTTTTCTCTAATTAGTGAACAAATTCTGAAAACTGTTATTTTTTGCGTCGGTTACTGTTCAGTAACAGTACTGAAATAACTTTGTCCGTTAGTGTTATTTCGCCCCATCGTCAGCGTATATACATTATAGTTAGAAGAGATATGGGATAAAGAAGCGAGCGGAAAAACCAGAGCACTGTGTCAGCTGTAGCCTCAATAACGTTAATGTAATTAGACTTTATACAGTCGAATGCTTCATCCGACATCGAGCTAGTCTGCCACTGTGCCGTAATTATTATTGTATATCTTAAAAAGAATGAAATTAGAATTTTTATCTGCATTGCAGGCGCTTACATGTTCGCTAGAAAGATACTCATTCGACGAAAATGTTTACAGTGCGTTTACAAATAGTCTAATAGTCGATTTCAAACAATGATAAATAGATTCTAGAATCGAGATTATAAAAGCTCGGCAAGCTAGGTAGATGCCCTCGGATAATATTGTCAGAAGTCTTACTTCCTTGTTAGCTTAAAATGAAACATTTATTATGTATTTATTAGATCTTGCACACGGCTTCGTGTTTCGAGTTCGCTTTCTTTTACCTAAAATACATAAAAATTCGAAGTTCTTATCATATGTTCGAAGTAACTGGATCAGATTCAGGCATATTGACTTTTATGGTCAGTCATCATAAACTACCATGTAAGTATAGGATTCCCAACTTTGACAATCGGTTTTTTTGAACTGGAAATAAAAATTCGGGACCACTAAAATTTTATATAGTTAAGATACTTTTAAGCCCATTTCCAATTACTTGCATTTTTCTATAATATATTAGAATAAAGTAATAATCAGAAAATAATCTACTAATAAATCAATAAAATGAATTCAGCCGTTTGAATGCTTGAAAGAAAACAGAACCTAAAAATATATTTTCTAAATTATAATATCTAATTCTAAATAATCAATATTAAAAAAACACACACCCAAACAAAAAGAACAGTCGATGGACATATTAAATAATATACTTCATAGTTCATGACGTTATAAAATTAACATTACAAGCTGACGTTTGTAGGTATCTGTATGGTGCAGCTTCACAAATACATTTCATGTCTATCTATCTATCTTTTTTTTTTTTTGCGGAGGTGAGGAAATCCATCATGGACACCCGTTGGTCCTCCAACGGGTAGTGCCAGACTCCTACTGGCTAAAACCTCACCCCCCTCTTCGCACTCTCACACCGGAACCGCTTTCGCATTACTTCGGTGCGAGGGCTGTCTGGTTTCGTCTACATTCACTTTCTATCTGCCTTCTATTTCCTTAGTTTCTATTATATTCCGTACAGTGCCATATGCACGCTTCCATGTTGTTTCAGACGCACATAGGTCAGCCATCATATTCTTATCGTTAAACTCATGTCCTACCTGAATTTCATATTTAAGTCTATGTGCCCCCCACCTGGTACATGCAAACAGGGTATGCTCTACATCGTCTACCTCATCGCAGTATCTGCATTTATCTGTTATGGCTCTCTTTCTGTCGTATAGGTATTTGTTAAAGCAACCGTGTCCTGACAAAGCTTGTGTTAAGAAATAATCTACCTCTCCATAGGACCGGTATTTCCACTTTCGTATGTTAGGTATTAGTTTATATGTCCATCGGCCAGTGGTTGCTCTTTCCCACCTTTCTTGCCAATCTGAGATACAGTTTTCATGTGTCTCCCTGGTCCACTTTCCGTAGTATTTTTCGGTTCTTTCACGTATTCTATCTATCTATCTAGCTGTGTTACTACGTACGTATTTACTTTGACATTAGAACATTATAATTGCGCGAACGGCAGCCAAAATAATAAAACTAACTCGTGTGATCTTTTGAATTTGAATTTGGTAGATGATGAAAAATCGGGACACGGTACATAGAGATCTAAAATTGGAACATCTCGATTAAATCAGGACATCTAGCAAGCCTATATTTATAAGTGAGCATCAACTGTCCTCGACCATTTGGTCATATTCTCTCAATTTGCATTAGTAGCCTTTGACCGCGAGGGTCCTGTCCTGACTTCAGCTCTTCACTAACATTAATATCCCACCATAAACATTCTGTAAAAAACTAGCCAAGTCTCGATGGAGCTGCTTGTTTATCTCTAAAAAGTAATGAAATCTAGGTAAAGTCATGCCAAGTCTAAGGTTCCTTACTGCGATTTCTTTATTATTATAGTTAATGTTGTGTGACTTGGCCGTTGAAGGGTATACAAGGGTACAAAACCAGGTGTTCCATGACACCATTGCACCAATCTGTCGCCAGAACCGCTACCCATTGACGATGGAAAATTGCTACTTGGAAAACGTTGATTCAATAACCAGTCAATTGTAGACTTGATAAAGCTGCGTATTTTAATAATACTTAACATAGGTAGTTACAACAGATATAACATTACGTTGTAAATTGACTTGTACCCACTAACGTATAAAGAATGTTCAACGGCCAAGTCACACAACATAACTATAATAATAAAGAAATCGCAGTAAGGAACCTTAGACTTGGCACGACTTTGTCTAGATTTCATTACTTTTTAGAGATAAACAAACAGCTCCATCGAGACTTGGCTAGTTTTTTACAGAATGTTTTTGGTGGGATTTCACTACTTTTGTAGAAACGTGGGCATATTGATTTATTTTATTAGATTTTCTTATTTGACACAGTTTTTTTCTTTTTAGGAGTAGTTTTTTTATTATTACAAATCTTTCTTTTCTTTATATGTGTGTAAACCTTGAAAGTGTGCAATTCAGACAGAGAATAGTTCCTTATCTCTATGGTAACTAATGATACAAAACAATGCTGATTTGAGTAAACAAATATCTGGTTTTCTGGAATTTCTGCCGCACTCTCTCTCTCAACTGAGGACATTTTCATAATCTTCGATTATCCTAGTTTTTATAGTTTTCCCTTTATGTGGCCATTAAACCCTAACTCTGTACCAAATTTCAGCTCTCTGAGTTTATGGGAAGTACTAGTTCTATTTTGATGATCATGAGTGAGTGAGTGAGTGTCATAAATGCGAAACTTTGCTTTCGCTTAACTTCGGAACTAAATGACCTACAGACTTGAAATTTTGGATTTTAAGTATGTGATTATAGCTTACTGGATGACGAAAATTTCTGCGTTCTGGTCTTTTCCAGAGGTTTTCAAATAGGGGCCTGAAAATGCGGCGAAATGGTTTCAGTAAAGGATGGTACAGCAGTGTTTGCTTCGCGCTCGACTTGGCGGGGGCACTGCCTTGCCCCCAGATAATGACGAGCCGTGACAGAATAGCCATTATTTATTTAACTGGGGCTTATCATTGCAGTGATTACATTTCAAGTGGTAAGAGAAACGCCTTTAAAAAAATAAATGCGGTATTTATTTTTAGTGAACGTGCGTGTACACAAACGAATTGTGGGAAGTACAAGTTTGCCTTCACACTTTCTGTCTAAATTACAAAACACATTAATTACGGAATGTGTCAGAGAGTTTTGTTTTTAGGTGTGAGAATGCTACTAATTTCTACCAACAATTTATAATTAGCTTTAATAGTTGTATACAACTGTTCATTACGCATATACATATAAGTTAAGTTCCTTATTTTCTTTATGGATGGCAACACTGTTGGTGTAATATGAGGGCGGTTGTGATTTTTGTAACGGAAACCCCACTCTTTCATTATCTCTATAGCAAAAATTTTTCCTTAATGCGTAGTTTACAGTGAAACAGTTGCTGCATATTCAGTTTAGAGGAATTACAATCAGTCGCGTTAAAAATCAGTGTTTTTGAATCACTTTCAGTTCAAGGTCTTAATCGCGATGTTTGTAATCGAAGTTTTGAAAAACTACCCAAGCTCTACAAGCGACATTCAGATAAAAATTTTAACACTTGGTAATTGACTACGAATTTCGTTGAAAAATTTGACTTACGGAGTGCTATTTTAATAAAAAAAATTAAGGCAGTCTTACAAATTAATAATCTTTCTAAATTCTCCATCTCAAATTATTCAAACTAAAAAGATTTGTCCAGTGTCCGTGTTATGTTAAATTAGTCACGTTTAATGATACTTGTTGTGCGATGCTTATTTACCATTTCAACCCACAAGTGGGTAATGGTACTAGTTTAGGTCAGGAATCACTTTTAAAAATTTTACAATATCTTTTCGTTTTGAGGTCCTCCGAATCCAAAAAACATATTTTGGAAAAACTCTGTCCGTTTGTTAGTCTGTGAACACGATACAGGTCAAATGGATTACCGTATTCACTCCAAATTTTAGGAGGATGTTTAGTATTCAAATATAAAGAGCTCTATTATTTTTGGAGAGAATTGGGGTATTCGCAATAGAGATATATGCTATAACGGTGTTTTTTATATAATAATGGTACACTTTTCGTAACAGCCTATTATTTTATTTAGTTTTTCAAGAAAGTTTCGTTAAATTTTTTTTTCTAAACTTTATAGTTTCGGAAATATTTTGAAAATTAAAAAATCAGCTATTCTTTTGCTTTGTTTATTTTTTAAAAATAAACTAGTTAAGCATTCTTTGATTAATTTTTACATGACGTGAAACATATTATGTAGGCATGGCAACGAATAGCAAATATCATTGAATACTAGCCATTACCCGCATCACCTCACGCGATATCAGAAATTTTATTTTCTTACTGTATCAAATGTCAACATTTTGAAGTTGGAATGGTCCCGTCGCCCATTTGGCCGTAATTTTTAATATTAAGCTGCAATAAATTTTGCTGAATAAGTAAATGTTTCTCAGCAGAAGTGGCGTAACAATAGCCAAAATGTGTGTCGTTACCGCGATTTGTTCATTCCCCACCCTCAATTACGAGAATCTGATTTCAAAACTATAGTGATAGTGCCGACTGGATTTTAAAATCAATATTTTGATAAATGATACTAAATTAAAAATATTGTTTGTTACTAGGCGGTTGTTAAAAAGACTGGTAAGAATAAAAATCCTTTTGACTGCAATTTTCTAAAGCTTAGGGGTGTTTAATTTTATTTCCCTCATAATAATTAACTGGCGTCGAGCTCGTCGAATCGATACCTAAAATAATCGGTGTTTAATTTTAGATCGCATGTGTACTTTGTAGTGAAATACACACAACATTTTTAATTGGTTCCGTTCCATGGCTACAACATTATAGCAACGTAATCCCCTGTTATCCGGGGCCGTCAGACGGGGAAACCCAGTTAGATTAATGTCCTTCGCATGTCACATGTCTGTCATAAAAACATCACTTTTTGTATGTATGCGGGTATCGCCGTGTCTAAAAACTGTCACGACCGACTAGCGTTGCGGACTTTCTGACTAGTGTTTGTTTGTGTGTTTGTGTTGGCAACATTGTGCCCGATGCTATAATAGTTGACCGTTATACATTTGTCGACTGGAACAAAAGCCTTCTGGATGAGAAATAAAGGATTGAGGATACAGCTGGAACAGCTTTGTTTGCTCTGTGACTGAACTAAATCGTACGATACACCGTGTCCCACGGAACGCCGTACATACGAAATACGTACAAATTAATATTTGTCCGTAAGAGATTAATTAGCTAACAAGTTGTGATGAAATTAGCCCAAGCATGTTTGTTTACTAATTAATTTCTAATGGACAAAACCCTGTTAATAATTTGTTCGTGTTTTGTTTGTGTAACATTCCGTGGAACAGCTTGTAGATGAAAAGACTCGTTTTTCAAATTCTTTGTAATCCCTCTCTAATCTAAGGCGAATGTAGAATATAAAAACAAAAATATTAGAGCCCATCAAATTCGTCAAGGAATAAATTCTATAATTCGTGTTATATGAGTCATTCAAATCTTTTTTTACTATAACATATTATGTACTGTGACGGCTGTCGTATGTATTTGAGGATGATGATAAAAACAGGAAAGGGAAAGACCGAATCTGCTAAAGTTTTTTGTGTCTGCTTATCGAAGATTTTGTCTGATAGTCTAACACTCGTAACCTTCCTTACCATTCCTTCATATTGAATATGATCAGGCTCTAGTTAAGTGTATTTGAGTCGTTAGATACTCATTAAAAAACCGGCCAGTGGGAGTCGGACAGCGGACTCGTGCACCGAGAGCTTCACGCAAAATTGTAGGTATGTAAATAGTTTATCCATCACGGGAATCGAGTCTCGAAGATTTTTCCCGATTTGTCGTTTACCAACTAAGTGAAATTAGTTCAGATGGGTTATCCGAACTGTACTGTATACCGTGGCTATATCTGATAGCCTAGCGGTCGTACCGTGCTGTATGCGAGAGTTCTCATAATTGTATTTTAATAAACGTTCGAGTATACTGCTGTATAAACGCGGCAATAGAATTATATTACAGTTCATGAGATACAGCCAGACAGACAGACGGACAACGGAGGCTAAGTAATAGGGTCCCGTTGGACACACTTCGGGTGCGGAACCCTAAAAATTTATGTCTGAAGACCACCGCTCGCAAAAATAATACTAATAAGGCGGACCTTCGCGTTGTGTTGGTTGTTTGGTCCCACAGTATGGATATTAAAGCTTTGATGTCTGAAGACCACTAAAGAAATAAGCAAACCAAGTGACAGTAATTTTCTTCCTCCTACCCACACATCCTGTACAAAACAGATTCAAATAATTGTATGAAGGTGCTTAAATTGTGTTTTATTTTATTATATTATGCCAAAATAAAACCTTTTTTAATGATAAAACCGTTATAACTTTGGAAAAAAATGGCATCAGAAATGCGAAATTATTAAGTTTTGTTCATTTAATGAAAATGTTTGCTTTAAATATAACGGTGATTTTTTATATAGGACAGTTATGAATTTAATAAGTGTGGGTATGTTTTTTAATTGAAAAATCAACACACATAGGTACACTCCGGGTATCATAACACCGAGTTTTAATTAAAATTTTAAATTATAGGTGTGTTGGTATTTTTATTCATTTCTATGTAAATTATAAAAAACTAATAATTGCGTTTGTAGGGTCGGAAAATACCGCAACTGGCAAGCGGGTGTCGCTGTTTATATCTTTATTTAAAATACAACAGATCGCAGATTCTCTGTATACAAATCTTTAATTCATAGTACAGTTAATTCTCCCTTAAGCAACGCTAATCAATATTATCGTCATTAACCAAGTGTGTAGGTTTTCACGGCCGGTGTTGATCCAAACCTTCTTGGTTTCCGTGCTTTTATTACTACCCGACGTTTCGTCTACAACTGCGGTAGACATTATCAAGGCAATGTGGTAGCGGGCGAAATTTCCTTCTAGGCTGCTCACAGGTAAGTGTGTCGACAAGTGTGGTACTTCCGTCTTTTATAGTCAACGTGCTCGTGTTCTCTACTCGGTCGTAGTATTATCTTCTGTGATTGGTCGTTCCATTCAGTGGGTTGCTATTGCACAGTGCTGGTGTCCAGGTTTTACAGAGTCAAACTTTAAATCTTTGCGGTTGAAATTATTTGTGTGTTAGTGTATTTCTATGGCCTCTCTGTATATGCGTGGGTAGTAACTCGATGTTCTGTCTATAACTTTGGTTTCTTCTCTAGTTTATACTGTATATTATGTGTCTATTTCCTGTTTTTAGTCCTTCCTTATGCCAAATTCAATTTTATGACACACAACCCCATAGAAGGTTCGCAATTAACGGTATAAAACAGATATTTTTCTGTAAAGAATATCGACGAACCAATGTTAAACTTCGCACCTTCATAGATCTCACTTTTTTTTCAGGAAATCTGTCAAGTTCACTTATTCTTTGTATCGAACTTTGCTCTCTTTTCGCATATTGTTTTTAGTGCAACAAAACTTTCTTGTTGTAATTTTTTTTTGTCAACATTAACAACCGGTTTAGTACTTGCGGTCTATTCATGGTATTAATTACTTATTAAGATCATCTTCTTAATGCCGTTAAGATGCCACGTTTTGTTTTTATTTTTGTTAAAAATAAAAAAGAATGACACATTGTTCTTCACCTAAAATTACACAGTATACAAATTTGCATAGAAGAGTTTTCTTTTTTAATTTGTTGTTCTTTTATATTCGTCGTGTTTTAAATTGGCATGTCAAATCTGGCGACCGAAACAAGAACAAAAAATATGCAAAGACATAGTTGCAACGTCACGTATTACAGATAGATACTAGAAGTATGTAGCATGTTTCAGATAGTTTCAGTAAGTCTTGTGTTACCGTCAGTTCTTTCAGCTCTTTTATCTTCAGAAGAAACTCTTGTCTATATGTCAGCACATAACGTGAATAATATAACCTACATTGTGCTACTCCATAGCTTAGGTACGATGCCTTTGTACATGTTAAAATCTAGGTAGAGTTACATATTATATAATAGCATCAAATCGCTAATCTTGAAAGACTGTAACATTCACAGGCGACTGGAATATCCGTAGCGAATATTTGAGGCATTAATGATAAAGAAGTATGTTCTTTATTTTTTTTTTAATTGATTCTTTTTTAAAACAGCGTGTAGAAATCAAATAGACGAACAAATATTTCAAGTAACTTTTTTATCAAAACTCAAAAATGAAAGAGAAACGGGCTTTCCAAATTTTATTAAATTTTATCAAATTTTGAGGTCGGTCTTGGTGTTATATTATGTCATTATGAACATATGTTATGTCATCATCAAGTATTCACAGAAATTATTCGAAGCTGTACACGTTTTGTTGGACACTAGACTAAGATTTGTGCACCGTAGCCATGCTTCTGTACATGCTTGTAGTAGCGATAAAGGCCTTCCGCGAATTATTTGGGATGCATTTCCGATTCGTGCTATCATTTCTTCGCGTGTGTTAACCGGGCTTTTGAATTGATTAAATAAAATTTTAAAAATTTAATATTAACTTTGAACGGCTCTTCCTCTCTTATTTTAGAATTTTGATAAAAAAGTTACTTAAAATATTTGTTCGTCTATTTTATTTCTACACGCTGTTAAAAAAGAAAAATCAACTTAAAAAATCATTCTGTATATTATGTGGAAAAAAGTCACGGTATTGTTTGCTCGAAAATATAATCATTATACAGGGTATTTCATAAGTATTGCGAAAAATTTCAGGGGGTGATTCCTTAAATATTTATAAAAAAAGTTTCCATAAATATCTGTTCTGTAATGCTTGCTCGCTGACATATAGTCCTACAAAAACGGTACAATAAGATCAGCAATAGGCTACCGAATGGTTATATTTCAAAGTAAGAATTCAAAAAATTAATAATATTTACAGATATTTTGGAAAATCAACACACTAGACATTGTATATTGACACAGACAATTTGACGTTCTATTTACCAGAATTCTAGTGAATTTATTATATATCTTCATTAAACCAATGCCAATGTGAGTTAAAGCTTAGTAAATGATAAATTCAAATTATAGATTGATACTAAAACTAAGTTTATGCACAAAAAAATGGCAATGTGAGTGATTCGGTGAGTCAGTTTAACCGAAATATATTACATACTAAATGCATTAGAGTTTTAGATGGTTTTGGAAAAGGAAGGAGATTTACATTGTTCCACGCGAAACGATGGAATCTCCCCCTATCCTGCCTTCTTCTTTCACACTATTAAACTCATGAATTTGTTTACTCAGCTCGGGCTATACTCTGAACTAAATTGTATGTTGATTCAGTTTAATGCATGTTATGTAACTGCGGAGCTAGAGTTATCTCGGAGCTATGAGAGGATTGTAGCTGGAACTGCACTCGTCTGACAGTTAACACTGATTACGCCAACTCAGTAAGCTCCGTCCTAGTAAGATGAAGCCACTGGTAATTATTTAACAATAGCTTGTTGTTTTTGAAAAAAAATAATGAAAACTACACTAAAGACTTTTTTGGAGCTTGATATAAAAACTAAAATGTTTTAAAAGTAATGTTTCATTATTCGTTTCCATAGTATAATATTAAAATAAAATTCGAGAATTCTTAAATTTTATTTAAAGTGACAAAATGGCATTTATTAGATTTTATTATTAAAAAAGTTTTTATTTTTAACAATTGAATTTTATTAGTTGCTGATGAAGTCATAATTAAATGACGAAACGTCCAATTTATTGAAATTAAATTCAACCTTTCCAACTACCTACGATTTATCTAACTAGTTTTAAAAGTAAGTTGTGGATAACAATTAATGTTAGAGTCTGCGCGGCAGTGGCATTAAAATTTTTTTGATGTGAAATTCTTATGCGGCACTTCGCTGAATGAATGAAACTAAAAACACTGACACAAATGAGTGACGACGGAGCCATAGAAACGCAATATAAGCAAATTCATTATTATCTTACTGTCAAAATTAAAATTAAACAAAATGAATTGCAAAAATAATTTATATATTTCATAAGCTTCGGTTTTGTGTGCCGCAAGCGTCTTTTATCAATCTAAGGTGGCGGCAAGGTAGACCACTTACCCCGTTATCTAAAGATCGATGTCGACGGTCGGTGCCATTATTACTTTGTTGGTTTACTTCTGTTGTTTTTCTGTTTTCTGATTTTTATTTGTCTTCACAACGTCCATGTTAGAAAACTGTAACTCGGTAATTAAAGTGAATTCGTATTATAGAAAGGGGTTTTAAAATCAACAATAATCTATCGTCTCTCTCTTCTCTCCTCTCTCTCTCTATATTATTATGTACTAATATTTGTTATAAAAAAAGCCGAGGTCATCGTCGCAGCTTAGGAATTCGAATGGGCGGAGCTAACAAAATTTTGCCGGGCCACCGTTTATAAATATAAATAGTTTTACAACAATAGTGTATAAAATGTAATAATAAAAAACTAATTTTCTTTTTTTTGTTTCAGGTAAGTGTTCCAGATAATTTTGTATTTATGGTATGTATAATAATAATAAGCCTATAAAATCCCACTACTGGGCAAAGGCCTCCTCCTTGAAACTCCATAAGTCTCTATCAATGGCGTTATGGTATGTATACCTATTTAAAAATATGATACGAAATACTGAAAAGTTCTATAAAATTTTAAAATACTTTTTTAATAAGATCTAATTTGATTAACCAGTTCCTTCGTTGTCGAAATTTCCGTAACAGTTCCGTCACTTCCACCATAAATGTTCCGTTTCTCCCGCCATGCGAATGTATTCTATATAAAAGGATTTTTAGAAATAATTCAGCACAAAACTAATTTCCAACACACCAGTGTCATCCAAAATTTGCACTACGTTAATCCTGTCGGTACTTTGTACTTTGGTCCACTTTGTACAAGCCCTTGATAATATAAATACTGAATGTAAAGTTATTTTAATATAACGGAATGCTTTTAAAATTACTTCGACCGATAATTAGGAAATAAAGGAAAGATGAATGAAATATACTAACTGCACGTGGAAATAAATTAATATATGAATTTATAACGGGTATTCAGTTAAAAATAACAGCCTGGTTATATTCGCTAGTCTGTTTATGAATACAGTTCTTTATGTCGTTGAAATTGGTACGGATTAAATTATAATGGAGCTAGGTGCTGTGTAGCTCCTGTACAAAATATAAGGTAAACAAGACACTGAACGTGTTAGTTACTATGCTGTGTCCTGATTGGCTCATCTCGGCGCCTTACAAAGATGAACTGAAATACTGTATCGAACTTACTTAGAAATTTATAAAAAAAAAATAAAAATTTGTTACGAGAATGGATTACAGAAGTGAAACTTCTATATAGACAAATGGAAAAAAAGAGAAGAAAAATGGACAAGTGGAAAAAAAATAAGAAGTCCAATGGACAAGTGGAAAAAAAGTAAGAGTAAAGAGAAAAGATTTATAATTAATTTTTATCATTTAACTCATAGTTTCACGTTCAGATATTTCGTCTATACAAGTTAATCTGAACGTGAAACTTCGAGTTAAATGATAAAAATTAATTATAAATATTTTTACTCTTACTTTTTTTCCACTTGTCCAATGAACCCCTTTTCTTTTTTCCACTTTGGACTTTTTATCTATTTCCACTTGTCCATTGTGCTTTTCTTCTTTTTTCCACTTGTCCACATAGAAGTTTCACTTCTGTAATGCGTTCTCGTTACACATTTTTACTGCAAATATTGTTTTATTTTAGCTTAAGTATTATTCTGATAAATTAGTTGAAACATTTATTTATAATCGGTACGTATACTTATTTAATATGGTTATGAAAACAAATCAATCGTATGATTTGCAACTCTAAAAAAATTAAAAAAAGGAAACAAATTGTTGCGCGCATCAGACAGTAATTGAAACCGAGCCGGCCGCATGATAGGCCAGCATTCTACCACTGAACTACCTATCCTTGCAAAGAATTGTTGTTTATATAAGGTTACTAATAGTACAATTTTCGTGATATAGGGAAACGTGACAAATTTCGTTACATACGGAAACGGTTTTACCCCCGTTTTTAAAGAAGTTTTCATTTCAAAAAATTATGAACGAAAAATTAAAACCCGACTACGCAAATGAAGAAAACAAGTAAATCAAAACTTGAGACAGTATTTTTTTATTTTATATTAGGGGACATGTTGAAAAAATGGCGGTATTCAAATACCCGTCCATTGATATTAAATTTAAAAAGTACTGTCTCCCCAAAAACAGCTAGATCGATTTTGATGAAAATTAGTACAATTTTAAGTGACACCCAGATTTAAAGTAGTGGCTACCTTTTAATACCGCGCTAGAATTGAACTAAGACAATATTTCGGTCCAAAAAGTCATTTACGGGAGTGAAGACGTGGATAAAAGCTATTGTTATATAAATTCGTACATTCAGACTGGAATGATTTTCTTGGTTTAGTTGTGTCACGAATTAATTCTGAGACAGGCATTAAGCATAGTCGACTGTTATTACCGGTATTAAATTTGTGAAAATATGCCGTAAAAAGTACCTATAAACACAAACAAATTTTTAAAAGACTTACAAATTTAAATAAAATTTAAATCTGAATATCTGGAATTATTATATAGACTTTCATCTTTTGTATAATATTAAATAATTTTAAAATTACAATGTTATATTTTAAATTGGAATTTCAACGTAAAAAGCAAAATTTCTTTTTTTATATGTTTTTTCATTAAATAAGGTACTTTACTGAAAAAAATATAATGAAATGAAATTTATCCGTATTTTATATTTATTCAAATAATGCAGGTTTAAAATCCACAATATTAGTTCATATTTTATTTGTTGTATATTTTTGACGTGATAACGTCTTATAAATTGATGAATCACCAATATTATAAATTGATAAAACACCGGCTGCATGTTCGAAAAAGTGTAACGTAACGTTCCTAACGTTCCGCCTGACCCTGTGCGTGCTTTTTGCTAATTTCTCGCTCAATTTAAATCAGATCGGTTTGAAACCAGTCTTAAACGAAAGAGGAGAACATTTTACATAGATTTCGTATAACAGAATTTGCCTAAACAGTTTTTTTATACAAATTTATATAGAAAAATATTTTATACAAATTTATATAGAAAAATAGCTGTATAAATGCAATGTTGTGTAATGCATGGCGCGACGCGGTCGGTTGTCTTTGTTTGCCGTACATGGAAATTAGAAGCAAACGTATGTCTTGTCTTAACATGAAAACAGCTGCATTTCTAATGTTTAATTCAATTTTTTGACATTAGTATATTGTGAAATGCAAAGCCTGCTAAGTTAAGTATTGGAATAACTAATTATTATTAGAACATAATACTTTGTAAGTTGCAAACGTCACTTTTGACATTTCTTATCATTCCGACACCAAGGATAAGCGGATTGAAACCAAATTTTGGGAGGTTTAGGTTATGTATTACGGAATACGTTATCACGTAAAACTATCGTCCGTAAACCGACTTTACAGACAACCATTTTTTTTTTTTTGTAAATCTGCACATTGAGTGAAATATTATAATATTCGATCGTAAGGGAGACGCACTAGCGAACATTTTTCAATTTATTTGATTGAAAAACACACTGATCATTCTTGTAAATAGTAGTTTTGTTCGAAAAATATGTATTGAAGGAAATTTAATTTGGTTGAGGAACAATTGAAAAATAAGCTTTCCAGAGTATCACTTGTGGCCAACGTTTATATATTGAAGCCCTGAGGATGAAAATATAATTTTCGAAACATTGACCACAATCGATACTCTGGTGATGCTTATTTTTCAATTGTTCTTCATATACAAGTGTAGTGCTTTACCTGTAGCGGAGTACCGAATAGTCTTTCGATTTTTTCAAGTAATATACTATAAAACTTCTCCGATAACGTCCTAAACTTGGGAGATAAAAACGGTCAAAGATCATGCAGGTGAATTATTGGATAGGATTGGATCAGTGTGTTGTCTTTGATTATGCAGGCCCCATAACAGATGTTCAGTTTATCTGACGTAGCATCGGTTAGGCAATTTCCGTGTCCGCCGATCACATCGAACGAAACAAACAGACAGACAGCGAAAGAGAGAGAGAGAGAGAGAAAGGGAAGGTAAAAGGGTCGTTTAGTTTATAAGGCGTTATAGAGAGTTGCAAGAACCCTTGTCGACATAAATAAACCGTAATATCTCCACCCATTTGACTCTTACATTCGCGTTGTATATTGCTGTTGTTTTGTTATTTCTATACTCCTCATTTCATCTTCTTCTTTTCCTTACAACAGTTAACTTACAACTAAAACAATTAAAATAATTGAATTTCGCTTGCTTGTTTTTTATTGTGCTTTCTAACTGTTGTTTTTGTATATTACGTGCCCTCATACGAGAATGGGTCAGCAAGTTTATTTATAAACAAACTGACAATTCAAAGTTGGAAAATCTGGTACATTCATCACCAAGTGGATGGTTATCAATTTTTCCTTGGAACACGATATGTGAACTTATTCCACATTTTTTATTGCGACACAAACTGATAACAGGATAATATTTAATAATAAATGCGTTCAGTATCTATACTAATTCTGAATTGTTAGATTGTCCAGTTTAAGGATCCGCGGCAGCAGGACGGATTGTCAGGTGATTTATTAGTTGTTATAAGACGACATACTGTTTAACTTTTCAAAAGAAATCGGTCTCGACCATTTTTTTTTTCATTCTATTTATTATTTACCTTTCTGATTTTTGCTGTTATTCATATAGATTTTTATCTAAAACATCAGCTGTTGAGGTAAAGGTTTACCAATATTTCGCTTTTATATATTTTTTGTTTGTCCTTTTGCTGTATTTTTGTTTATTTATTAATTTGCATTGTTTTTCTTTGCTCTATTTTTATTTTCCTCTTTTTTTAAATTTCTAATATTTTTTTGAAGCCTTCGACTGCTAAAGGTCGTGTTCCCATTAAAAAACTATTTGCAACTTTAACTAGTTCTCAGATCCAGTATAAGAAGTTTTTAACAAATCGTGGTAACTCCGTATAAACACCAGCATCCCAACAATTTCGGTTTAACTCAAGCTCGATACCTTTTACCATAATTAGTATTTTTTTAATGCTAGTTTTATGGTGGAAGAAAAGGATTAACTAACTTCCTGCAAATATGATTTTAATTTATTATTTATGTTCTCCTATCACGTTTTGCTTCGCGCTCGCATCTAAACATAAATTAAACCAAAGTCGAGGTTTCAAGAATGCAGTCAACTCATAAATCAACATTAAGCCGGTGGTGTTCAACCTGAATCTTAGTATTTGCCTCTTTCCTAATGCCAAAAATGTAATATGACATCAAACAATGTTGACGGGATTTTGAAAAGTTCAATTCAATATTTAATTACATTTTTACACGACATTTCAGTGACTATATATTTTTGATCCCAAATATATATAATTTGAAAACATTTAAGTTAAAAAATGTTTTACATGTTTCCCTTAACAAGATACTTAACTATTTATTAAAATAGAGACTACGAGTTTCGTCAGCTTAAATTAAATTTAATAACAATGAAACAACGTGATTGGGAACGAATGACATTTTGATCAACTTTCGTAGATGTAGATCCACTGAAAGAAAACCTATTTCACATTAAAGTCTTTTAATGTCACTAAACCTGGTTTCGATTAACTTTTATTTTTATTACAACACTAGCGCTGCAGCGGCGCTCGAGCGAGTTTGATTGCAGACAGGACGTGATCGGGGCTGCTGTATGTTTGCTTTACTATGTTTTCTACTGCCTTGTGAAATGTACTCTAGTTTCAAGTTGCATGACCTATTGTTTTTTTTTTTATTTTTTTATTTTATTTTATACTCACTACTGTGGAAACAGAACTGTTTCTGACTTAACATTCTCAAAATTATTTTTCAAAGCTAAAGAAATCATATAAATTGTAATAATCCAAGAAACTACGAAACTTTCTCAGTAATCTTATTTCGAATTTCCATCGAAGTAAACTCGAAACGATGCGATTCCTTACCTTTTTAAACGCTTTATATTAGTTTGGGTTGTAACTATGTATGTATGTAACTAACTATGTATGTATGTCCGTAACGGAATCTTTGAGCATAATTTTCACCAATTTCCCGAAGTCTGATTAATTTGAAACTTTGCATACGTATCAAGGACCGATGACAATGCAATAATTTGATAACAGTTTCCCATTATCCTTATTAGGACCCCCAGGATTAATAAATTCTTTTATAGATCCTCTGTAGTAAACGCTTTATTTTCACCAATTTCCCGAAGTCTGATTAATTTGAAACTTTGCATACGTATCAAGGACCGATGACAATGCAATAATTTGATAACAGTTTCCCATTATCCTTATTAGGACCCCCAGGATTAATAAATTCTTTTATAGATCCTCAAACTAAAAAGTGAAAAATAAAATATAGTTTAAAAAAAACTAAAAAACACGCTTTATATCGGACTAAAAAGTAAAAAATAATTGTTTTAAAATAAGCTTAAAAAGCGTTGGGCGCTCGATGTACGAAAATGTGGAACAAAGCGCCCCACGCTTTTTAAGCTTATTTTAAAACAATTATTTTTTACTTTTTAGTCCGATATAAAGCGTGTTTTTTAGTTTTTTTTAAACTATATTTTTTTAAATTTAAATTATACCCAAGGTAAGCATTCAACTTGTGAATTATAAAATTAATATTAACTTTGTACAAAATTGAATTTTTAACACTGTTAACGTCTCCTCAGCTTTTATTTCCGTTATTTTTGGAAAATTTGATAATTGAATGTTTGTATCGATCGGGCAAAATCACTTATGTCGAATTGTTGGCTTTTTTCCAGAGGGTTTTTTGCTGGCTCTTGAGTACCGGCCAGTGAAAATTTCAAAAGTAGCCTATTATAACAAACGTGACAAAGGAGCGATAATAATTTAAAAAGGACCCCGCACAAACCTTATCGGATTTGGTTCTCGGATAAATTGATCGAAAATGATTTTATTTTATAATTTACAGATCACTAAGAAAAAGTGTCCATGGGCGCATAGCCTAAAAATCAACAGATTTTTAGCTACAGATATGTTTACGAGATATTAGATATTGGTATATCCATCGAATTCACAATCTTAAAGAATCCTAAGCTCTAGAAATATGTTTTCGAGTGCGATGAATCCGAATATGATATTATTTTATACAACATTTTCGACTTTTCGAATATTTTTCTATTTCTAAAAAAAGCACAAAACTTGAACATGGAACATATTTGTGAATTCAATGGATATTCCTATATCTAAAATCTCGTTAAACATATCTGTCACTAAAAATCTTTTGGTTTTTAGGCTATGCGCCCACGGATACGTTTTCTTAGTGACCTTTAAACTGGAAAATAAAACCATTTTCGATCGATTTAAGGACGTAGTCCTATGTTCAGGCTCGTTATCAACCGTTATTTCAGAATTTTTTTTTAATATCAAAATAATGTACGATGATTTCAATTTTGTTACGTTTTTACTGACATCGTAAACTAAGGCAAAAAAATTTTTTTTGCTTAATTTTACGCCATTTTATAATTGTTTTTTTAACCTAAAGTAGACAACTTTAAGTGGAGGTAGGTGGGTAGCGCGGGTGATAACATCACTTGGAGTCAACTGAATTATAAAAATTAAATTGGTTATCGTTTCGTAGGCTTGTGGCTCTATCCCGTACTAGAAATAAACATTTTTATTGATAAATAACAAAATGGCGGGTTTTAGAAAAAAAACAACGAGAAAATCGTGATTTTTTCGTTGAAAATCGGTTAAAAAAATAGAAATAATTTTTATAATTAAGTAATTCTAGTACCGGACGGAGCTATTGTTGTGTAGAATACCCTGTGCAAAACTGAAAGCAATCGGTTGTATACAATTGTTTCAATCACCCGCGCCACTTAGAAAAACGTAGTTTTGGGAAAAACGCGTTTAAAGTTTTAATTTCAGATTTCTTACAAAAAAATAAAAATGAATATTTACACTAATCAGCTATGCCTGGTGTATATTAAACCTTCCGTTTCTTCAAAGGCATCGTTTTCTATTAATTTGTTTGCTCTACTCTGCGAGAGTATAAGGGTAACGTGATAACAATTGAAAGGTAAGAGCAGGTAAGAGTCTTACGGTAAGACCGTTGCTGCTCTCGACTATATGTTATAGCTTTGTAAATATTTAATATTTCGGTCTAAAATTTCTACAGTATTTTCTCAATATATTATACTTACTAAAAATGTAAAAAAAATTAATTCGTTTTTTCAAAACCCGAACACCAGACTACATCCTTAACTGAGAACCAAATCCTATAAGGTTTGTGCGGGATCTTTTCCATATTAAAGCATAATAAATTTTATTATATAAAACCCCAGAAAATGGTTATGTTTCTCTGCTAGAGAATGACGCGAGTAGTATCACTGGACAGCACAAACTCCCGCTACTACCCTCTAGGCGGCACAAACTTTAAGTCTTATTTAATTCACTGCTTTTTCTAACTGCTAATTTTTATAATTTGCTAATAAATGTCTCAGAGCAATTCTCAAGGTGAAATGGTACGAACACGTCTCGAACAACGAACTTTGGATGCGTGCGAACTTGAACAAATCTGTATAACTATAAAACGCAGGAAATGGAATTCGATAGGACACACGCTGCGAAAGACAGATGAAGACATAACGAAGAGGGCCTTGGACTGGAACCCACAGGGATACCAAGAAAGAGGAAGACCAAAAAAAGAGTCGAAAATATTTTAGTAGTACTATGTATAAAACGGTAGATCGGTTAAAGCATTTCGGAGGGGGGGGGGGGGGGGTGAACCCCCAACCCCCTGCCTACGGCCTTCGTTCGTTCAGATTTGCAGTAGCCCTTAGAAAAATTGGCAGCCACTTCATATAATGGTAGGCATTTCTGCTCATTCCTGAGATAGAAAATTCTCTGTGCAAATGCAAGCCTCGAGGAACCTTCCTACTGGAAGGAATCTCTCCCGTATGTACGTTGGATAGAAAGGTGCTTCGAGACGTGTTATTGGCAATGCCGTACCTTTTCATTACATATAAGCCATTGCGATATGCATATAGTTCGCGCAAGTGGAAACTTTATAGAAAAGTATTTTTGTAAATAAAATATTTGACCACTTTTCTTCTTATTGCGGAGTTTTTTTGTACGTGTGAGTAGTGTTGAGATGACGTGGCAGCAGCGTTGTAAGGTCTTAGAAGCAAACCAGCCGACATTCCTTTGAGCCATAGCATCGGTCAGCAGATGTATGCCGGCAGCACAGCAGCTATGCAACGTGGTTTGCCTACACACACACACACAAAGCGCGTGCCGCAATGTCAACAATCTCCGTCGTGTATTGAAGATGCCAAAGAAACAACTGCTGGTCATCATCGGTTTTATTTTGTAGATAAAAACGAAGTTTTATCGATATTTGCGGTAGTACATGAAGATAGCCCAAGGACATTTTAAGAAATATGTACGATATTATTACAATGAACAGTGTGGCAATATATTATTTTTAGAGTGAAACTTCTTTTGGCACGGCAGGGTAACAAGGGGTTCATAAGATTGAAAGTGCAACGTAACGTTGCAAAGTATGTGTATTGTATACTACTTGATTGCGCATCATTATGCTATAGTAGGTGGGAGGTACAGCGGCTACCTCGTACGAAAGAGGTCGTAGGCTGAATCCAAGGGTGGCGTCTATATTTTACCATTCCAACCCACAAGTGAGGAATGGTACTAGTTTAGGTCAAAATACACTTTTCAAAATTTTACAATATTTTTTCGTATTGAGGTCCTTCGAATCCAAAAAACATATTTTTGGAAAAAGTCTGTGCGTCTATTTGTCTGTATACACGATACAGGCCAAACGGATGAGCGGATTGAATCCAAATTTTGGAAGGATATTTGATATGGAAGTATGAAGAGCCCTATTGTTTTTGGGGAAAATCAGCGCATGCGCAGAAGAGATATATACTGTCACGTGGTGCCATAGCACCGCGACAATTTTTTAATATTAGCATAAAATTATTATAAAAAATATAAATAAGGAAATCTTAAGTCACTAAATTCGTGGGTATTTGCATGCGCGGTACGATTTGGATCGCGAGGCTTGGACTTATAAACATAAGTGTGTCTATCGTGTGATCCAGTCGGCTGACTCTAAAAACGCGGTATCTGTGATTTCAAAGTGAAAAGTGACAAACAATAGTTGTTAGGTTTGAAATAATTAAAATCAATATTTATTAGTTACGGAAAAATAACAAACATTAAGTTGTTTTCCGGGATTCGAGGTGGTCGCACGAAAAGGACGCTCATGGAATAAACCACAGAATCATCTTCAAGCTGCTTCTCCAAGCGAAATTTTAGACTTCATTGTACTACAATGAAGTGCTTCACTACCCGTAATCATCCACGAATTATGTAAAGTATGAATAGAATAAGTAATGTTCATGTGTAAGTAAAGTACTCTTCAAAAAGGTATGAAGCTCACGCCTAGTTTTTTTTTCTCTTTCACGTATTTTCTTTTTTAATTTAAGCAATCTTATTAAATGTACTCCCCTAGATAATTAAGTGATCACCTTGTCAGGGTTCTACCCCCAGCTCCTAATTGTTAGTTATGATCAAACCATATTGTTAATCCTAAGAATGTTATTGCTCAAACCATATTGTTAATCGTAAGAATGTATTTTATAAATCCAATTTCCTTGTACCTTATCACCGTCACGTTTGGAAGTGATTATTAAATATAATTGTTATCGATCAACTGCATGTTCTTTCTTAGTTTCATTACTGCACAAATTTCTCAGAATGGTCGAGGAAGTGGTGCTGTACCCTCTCTGATCACTATGGGCCCAAAATAACACCGGTACCGCCCAAACAATCCACCGTTTTGAGAAATCTGTCCGTCTTTTCCTTTTTATTTTATTCACAGGTGGGAATGGAGCTACGTTACCCGAAATCCTTCCACTGCCGTGCTATAATACCTACTATAACGTTATTTTTTATATAATAATGGTATACTTTTCATCACGGTTTTTTTTAAGTTTTGTTAAATTTTTTTTCGAAACTTGTAGTCTCGGAAATGTTTTGAAAATAAAAAAAACAGGTGTTCTTTTGTTCTGTAGATCTGTCAGAAAGAATTTAGATGACGTGGAACATATTATGTTTTATATAGGTAATCATAGCAACGAATAGCAAATATCGTATTTAATACTAGCCATTACCCGCCTCACCGCACGCGATATCTGAAATTAGGTTTTCTTTCTTATCAATGGTAATATTTTTTAAGTTGGAATGATTCCGTCGCACAATTGGCTGGAATTTTTTACTTATAACTCAGCTGTATGGACATATGCATCTATAGATAAGGACATGAAAACCAGTAGTCTTTCCTGGAAAATTATAACGCATATTATCAAAGTAGGACAAAGAAAAATATTACTCTTTATTTGTGGATTAGTAATTTTTGGTTAATTTTTCCACGTAGGTACCCCTCACAAAAGATTACCTGTAATTGTAAGCTGCGGTCATTTCTCATGTAATTAGATTCTGAAGTATGATTTACTTTGAATATCAGATTTTTGTAGTTTCTAAGTAAGGAATTCGTGATTGCATTATAAAGAAAGTAATTCTTGAAAAATATCCAACCCGTTAGTCGTAAAATATAACGATAGAGTGCGACAGCGTCACCAGAATTGATATAACACAGTCTTTATTATTTATCAGAGTAGTTCTTCGTCTTGTTTGCTGGCTTATTTAGCTGACGAAAAACAAAAATAAAAGAGACGGCGTTATTATACTATAGTCTAGTACATATAGTGAAAGGTCTATTGAGAAAAGTTTTGTGACCTTTTTGTATAAGATTGTACATTTTCTTCACATGCAGACTGAAAGATAATATATCCGCAGATCTACTTTCTACTTTTTCCTATTTTCGGTATTACCATGATGCAATGAGATTAAACAATATAGAAAATATTTCAAAGCAAAAATGTTTAATGTTCTGGAAATGAATGTTTTATTATACATTTTTGTTCCGAAAATCTCCAACAAATAAAAGATCTGGCGAATATTTAATAAGCATCTTTAGTGTGTAATAACAATAAAATCATTTTTGTGCTTATGATCTTACATCAACTCCAGTTTTTAGTGGAAACCCTTATAATTTCGTAATATTCATCCCTCCGTCCGTTTGTCTGTCCGTAAGCTGTACGGTTAAATTAAAATTATAAGATGAATAAATGAATGAATAAAATAGGGGTTATGGCTTAATAGTCCGTTATGTACTCCCCCTTGTCCTGGATCTAATCCTCCAATAGCTTGGATCTTCTCATGAACTCCAGAAGATTGGTGACTAGATTGTCCTGAGGAATTACTCTGCTCTCATAAATGTATCCAAAGATGGTTGTTCTCCTGTAGGCTAGTGCCTCGCATTCGAAAAGTAAATTGTTGGCTGTTTCGTCTTCCATTTCGCAATATCTACACTGTGTCGATTCTTGAGGTATCCCAATCGTGTGTCGATTCCTGAGGTATCGTGTGTAGATGCTTTCTCAGGGGTGCATAACCGGTTAAGAACCCAGCCACTTCCCTGAGTTTAGGTATACTAAGTTTGATCAAGTCCTCTGTAAGCCTGTTTTAAGGGCCCACAAACATTCTTTTCCCATGTAAATTTCCTGGAATCGAGCTCCAGTCAGTGGTTTGCTCATTGCGAGTCTAGCTTGTGACAGTTTGTTGAATAATTGCGTAAGTAATTCCACACCTTTCTGGTCCAATGAACTTCACAGAGAAAAATTAGAAGATACTTCCTTTAACACACGTGCACACTAAAGTATTACAGGTACTTCTCGACTTACGAACGCTTCGAACTTACGAACAATGGGATCAGTGGTAGTCAGACCAATGAAATTCACCCACAACTAGATCCAGGTATCAGCGGAGAAGATGTTCACCAGCTACTAGAAAACGACGCGAAAGAATAGAGGAGCCTGAAAACTAGACAAGATGTAAGATCAGAAAATTAATATCATGAGAAACATGCATCAACCATCAATTTGTAAATCTTATCTCTTGATTTGTGTAAGATATTTGCGTGTAATTTTTAGGATTAATCGAGAAACGCCTCTCCCAAAACTACTCTAGATTTAAGATAACCATTAGAAGATTAATCTCTCAGTATCTTTAAAAATATTCACCAACTTTCTATCTCTACATCTGATATATCTTGATTTGAGTCATATCTTTACGTTTACTTTTCGGTGTCGGTCGGGAAAAGCATTTCCCAGCAGCGTCGGCGGCACCAGCAACACCATCCGCAGAAGTCGTTCCCTTTGTGTCGTATCGGACATTATGCGTGTCACGTGCCGCTGTCTCAGCTCCCGCCAGCGATCGGTCGTGTCTCCCGCCCGGCCACCCGCGTGTGCGGAATGCGAGTTCGCGGATAAACACACATACATACACAAATACACCCTACCTCCATTGGTGGGCTAGCACCTATGGGGCGCTATGCGAAACTGCTCTTCTTCATATACAGTAACCGAATCACACCAATATTGGAATTGTGTTCGGCATGACTGAGCTACGCTGAAATATATTCGCGGTGATTTATTACTAGTCATGGATAGCGTACTGGCCTTTGAATCGGACTGTCACTGGTTTGAATCTTATCTCCGCTGACGGATGCTTTGTGATGGTGTTATTTGATGGAATTTTTTAATTAAGACGCTAATGAGCTTAGTTATCGAGCGCTAATCTGCAATAAATAAATAGTCACGAATTTCAAATGAGCTGAGCTTAAATGTTTAGTATAAAGTTTCTATTTATAACCGCCACTGATAGTCCGGTCAAAATAGACAAAAAAGGTAGGTTTACAATAATTCGCATAGAGCTGAAAATTGGTACAGGTCTTATATACATTATGGCAAATGAAATATCAAAAGTCCCTACCAATCCTACATCTGCTAAAAAAATTATTCAAGGTCAAAGGCTATAAGTATCGTTTTTTTGCACTTTCCTTGTAAACGGTAAATGTTATTTAAAAATAGGTCAGATAAAAGTTGTAGATCATGCAATTGTCTACAAGAATTGTTCTTATACTTTTTTCACTACGAATCACCATTCGTTTAAAATGGTGATTTCATACATCGAAAATACTAATATGCATAAATTTGAATAAATACTTTTAGTACGTACATAAATATTTTGGTCTCATATCTCAGGAATAGTGATTCGTAGGAAAAAAATATAAGAACAGTTTTTGTACACAATTTCATGATCTACAACTTTTGTCGAACCTATTTTTAGATAACATTTACGGTTTACGAGAAAAGTGCAAAAAATCGATACTTTTGACCTTAGACCTCAAATAAATTTTGAAGCAGATGTAGGATCGGTGGGGACTTTGATTATTTTATTTGTAATAGTGTACTTAAGACCTGTACCAGTTTTCAGCTCTATGCGAATTATAGTAAATTGACTGATTATGAACAAATTATGCTCTTATGGGCCCTGCAACTGGTAATGTCAAGTTGGATAGCTTTCAAAGGTGTACAGTGTACGTAGCTCAGTTGGTTAGCTAGTTGCTTCTGTCGTAAATGTAAGGGGCTTTCAAAATTATGCGTGTTTTTTTATACTTTCATATTATTTTGTCGTATTGAATAAATCCACAGTCGATCTAGCACGACTGCCGCGAGATCTCTTGTAAGGGGCGGCGGCGTCGTCGCAAGCAACTGCTGCGGCGCTTCACGACGGCTCGCGCATCTGAATAGAGGTTAACTCTCGCATATATCGATGGCCTCCAAAGCACACACCGCCTGCACTTCGACAGATCTGTTTTATAACATCATGCGTTTTTTTTTCTTGACGCAATACGTCTACATTTTTTTACCTCTCGAGTTTACATTCAGTAATAGAAAAAGTCTTTTCATACTATTGATAATGATTTTTGTTTTTGAACGCTCAGGGGCGGATTTGGGTTTTCCGGTGCCTAGAGTTTCTTGAAGTTCTTGAGATTAAAAATTCATTTTTAATAACAACAAAAACAGAATTGATGGTTGGTGACCTGACTAAATAAGCAATACTATAAATTCACCTAAAAAATTGCCGAAATTCATCCAAAAAAATGTCAAAATTCACACATGTAATCATTAATTTGAACTATTTTTTAGAAAGAGTATTAAAAAGAACTCCGCTCCAAATACATGGGAAATTGGCTTTCGAAGAAATTCTTGCTAGCTGAGGGGAATAAATCAGTCATTTGATGCTGAAAAAAGTTTCCAATACAACTTGGGTCATACAATATACATATATACCTATAACATATATCTCCACGGGTACCTACATATTGCACGTTGTTTGTTAATTGCCGCAAAACAACCATTTTTGATAAGCTTGTGATACCGGGATTTTCAGATCCAAGTTGTATAAGAAACTTTTTTCAGCATCAAATGACTGATTCATTCCCCCCAGTTATAAAGAATTTTACCGAAAGCCGTTTTCCCACGTATTTAGTGTGGGGCCCGTTATGATAAAAATTAATCTTTTTTGGGCTTTTGATACTTTGGGGCCCAGGGTTTAAGCCCTATTAGTTCGTACGCTCCTGCGTAGACTTGTCAGGAAGAAGTGGTATATTTTACCCCTGCAATGAAGTGCAAGGTAGAAATTCTTTGAATTGACTGTTTTTCAATGACAATTTGATTATATTTTGCTTAACATTTTTTTCATCGTTTTTATGAGCAAAGAATAATAATAAGAACAATGCATTTTTTTTCTCGACTTTGTGTCATAACAGACGCTATTCACACCATTACTATTTTGCATCTACCACACTTCCCGTTATATTCTAATGAACTTCAACTTTCAATAGCAATGAGCGAAAGAAGGAATTTTTTTCTTTTTTTTAGGAAATTAGGGTAAGGTAGGCACTACTATTTATTCCCAATTGGAGTATTTAATCTAATATTTTCAGCCCTCTGCCACCTGCTACTTAGCATATTGGTAAATTCGTTCCTAATCATGATTTGATAAATATAGTGTTCATTCATGTCATTTTTTGACTATGCATTTGAAATAATATAGGTTTCTAACAAATAGTTCCTTTTACAAAAGTGTACTAGAATTATTTTAATAAGTAAAATTTCACTTAAATAACTTTTAAATTTACAAGTCACCCTACGGCACTGAATTTAGTTAGAAATCTTTTATTAACGTCTGATTAGAATTCCTCAATAAATAAAATTATCGACCAATTTTTCAGACAAATATATTAACAACAAATATATAAATTCGACCAACTCTCCAAGATACTAAATGAAGAAGAAAACGCAGTTAGTAATATAATGAATTTCCTCGAACTTTCAAACCTGAAAAATAAAATATAAATTAATTTAACCTATCTATTCTATTATATTATATCCAATTAATTATTATATGTACTTATTATTATTATTATACTTACCTTCATATTTTTTATCTTTAGTTCAGTGTAAATAGCCTTAGTTGCTGCACACTATTTTTTTAATAAAATAAAAAATATATATATACATTGACGTTTCGGTCCGGGTTTGGATTTTCTTCAGGACTGATCTAAAAAATATAAAAATAATTAATAATTAATTTCTAATTCGTATTTAAAAATATTCGCTTTAAGTTTAAATTATAATCAAAAATTGAAAAATAAATAATAAACAAATTTTTTAATTATATTTTCAATTTTTGATTATAATTAAAAAACTTAAAGCGATTTTTTTAAAATACGAATTAGAAATTAATTATTTTTATATTTTTTAGATCAATTCTTAAGATCAAAATCCGGACTGAAACGTCAATATATTAATTATTATTGGTCGATAATTTAATTATATAGAATAACAGTGGCGCAGAATAGTGCCGTTTATCTGTCACCGTTCACTGGTTAGCGGTGGCAAACGAGCAGATTGCGACCTGAGTTCCGACAGGAGCACAGCGGTGTGCGTGGCGCGGCGTCTGGAGTGTTTGTTCGTCTCACGGCACGGCGTCTTAGTCGTAAGGACAGGTGAATTACTTAGAAGGCACTACAGACAGACGACATCCTGTTCCGGAGCAAAGCTGTTAGTGGTAGTGTCTTTGATGTGCTGCTTTTTACAAAAGACTGCTCGTAAATTTAATAGTGTTTCTGTAATTTTTTATGTACACGCTTTTATGTTTGCCATCATGTGGCGCAGTATTTGACATTATTGAATTAAAATTTATAAGCTGGAATTAAAGTTTTGTTTTAGTTTCCAAGCTTCTCGTCTGAGTAGTTTCTTCAGTGAACATTAATTTAATGCTGTCAGTCATGACATTTTATTACGAAAACTGGAAGGTATTGATACTTGGCGCTGAACTCCGTGGACACAAGTCTGTATGGTATGGTATCCCTAGTAAAAAAATCCAGCCAATTGGGCGACGGGACCATTCCATCTTCAAAAATATTATCATTTAATATAATATAATAAAGAAATCGCGTGCGAAGACGCGGGTAACGGCTAGTATTAAATATTATGATATTTGTTATTCGTTGGCATGGTTACCTATACATATTTAATATGTGCCATGTATAGAGATAGGTCCTATGAAAGTCACGTGGTCACAGAACTATAAAACTTGGAAACTTGCTTCATATACACAGCGTTATATGGGACAAAGGCAAAATCAATGTATAAGAATACGCTAGAGATTCGTTGGCATTTAGCACAGAAAAGAATCTCTAGCGAGATTCTTCGATAAATATGCTTGCCATAAATGAAAGTGTCCTCAGTTGAGAGAGAGAACTCTGCAGCGGGTCCAGAAAACCAGATATATGTTTACTCAAATCAGCATTGTTTTGTATCATTTAGTTACCATGGAGATAAGGAACTGTTCTCTGTCTGAATTGCAGACATTTTCACGGCTCACTCGCGTACTCTAGTATAATATCTCTATGGTTCCATGCGATGTAAAAATTAATCAAAGCATGCTTATCTAATTTCTGATTCTGACAGATCTACAAAACAAAGGAACAGCTGATTTTTTTCTTTTTATCAAAATATTCCCAAATATAAAGTTTAGAAAAAAATGTTTTTGACAAAACTTTCTTGGAAAAATAAATAGGATAATAAACCGTTATGAAATGTATACCATTATTATATAAAAAACGACGTGCTTATCTATTTTGCGTATGCGCAAGTTTTCCCCAAAAATAATTTCGAGTCTTCATATTTACATATCAAACATTCTCTCAAAATTTGGTTTCAATACGTTTTTCCATTTGACCTGTATCGTGCTCACAGACAAACAGAAAAAGAGACAAACAGACCCAAAGAGTTTTTCCAAAAATATGTTTTTTTTTTCGATTCGAGGGACCTCAAAACGAAAAAATATTGTAAAATTGAATTTTGACCTAAACTAGTACAACCCCACTTGTGGGTTGGAATGGTAAAAGCATGTTTTTATAACTTGGAGTGTCTTAGTACGATTTCAAAATTATATAGGTAAGTACTTCCATTTAGTTTGCGTTTCTTTCGTCATGAATGTGCCATTTCCTTATTATCCGATGTTTTGTTTATCCGACCACCGTTTTTGTTCAAGAAATCTAAATCAATCGTTCCTTAATTAAGTAGCTGATAAATTACGATATTAATATAATTAATATGCTTGAAACGATTAGCTTTGGACTTTTTCGGATAAGCTCACGTAATCGTCTCGTAATATAATTTAAAATAAATTTTAATAAAATTAATAAACAATTTAAAATATTTATTTTGAATGTTTTATTATAAAATTGTTGTTAACAAGATATCTTAGAATGTACACACAGAAAATTTCTGATATCTTAATGTGGTTGGAATTGACAAAGTGAAAAATAATCAATTAAACGACACATGCAGAAAGAAATTTGGATCGGTAGATCACCAAGTACTCCAGATTCTCCCTGATGTGGTTTAAAGGAAATATTTCAACACTTTTTCACAGCTTATTTTAATACATTCTATTTCAACATTTTAAAACCTACTACCTTTTTTCAGACAAAAAACATATTTTTTTTCTTTATTTCACTGCGTCGTTCAACATGCCAAAACCAAAATTGACACGCGCCGTGACAAAACAAATAGACAAGTACAGTAAATACCCAATTCTAATTATTACCTCTAAACTACGTACAAATGTAATATAAAAGTTTTGAATCGTTACATAGCCCCCCCAGCGGTTCATACGAACAATTTTAGAATAAAGAAATGCATGGAGGATGAACCGCTTAAATAAATGAGAATTATGTACTACCTGGAATTTTACGAAGATTTACCACATTGAATAAAATACTAATCTTCGTTTACACGTACTATATAAAATATTAAAAAAAAAATATAAAAATTTCAAAACAATTAAAAAAAAAAATTAGTTAATCAATCTTTTCAACTGAAAACAATATAAAATGTTCGAAGAATTTTCAACTATAAAAAAAACAAGTGTGTTTATATTTACTGCAAAATATAAAATAAAGATCTGTGCATTTAGATCTTCACAAATAAAATTTATCTAAATTATATCACAATTTATGCACAGTCATAGCGCGTCATAGTAAAATTTAATTATGAACTATGACTGTCCATAATTCCGTTTTAAGTGGTTTATGCACCCGATAAGAATGCACATTTACACAAACAATTGACTATCTACTTAGTTACTGTTGTTGCAGGGCTTGTTGATTAGCGTAAAAGGGATTAGGCAATGCTGCGCCCGTATTAGGAGCGAAGTTTTGAGATTGCATCGTTTGTTGAGCCATCACAAATTGATTCTAAGGCGGCGAAACAAATGTCGATTGGTTTTGAAAAGCTTGCTGCGGTTGCGAGGAAGCTTGCAAGTTTGTCGGATAAACTGGAACTTGAAATGCTTGTTGCTGAACTTGAAAGCCAGGAATTGCCCCTGTCGGAGCGTAATTTGCTTGAAATGTGGTTTGTTGCATCGGAGCATTGCCGTATAATGCCAATATGCTATCTTCAGTTAATTTCGTCTCTTCTTTTTCGGTCGGAGTCGGTTGATTAAAGAAACTTTCTTCTTCGCTTTGAACTTTCGCGTTTTCGACACTGGATTTGTCGTCTTCTTTATCCCAATTTACTTTTGGCAGTGCCGGAGGCACCCATTCTCTGGCGATATACTATTTATGTTAATATTTCGCGCGCACAAATGACTCTAAACTAGAATCGTTCTGAGAACGCCAGGAATGGTCGGGCAAATTTACTTCGTAAACAGCCCAAACACGACTGTTGCCCATCTGTTGAGATAATATATGTCCATGTATCGAGATTCACTGATTTTACTTTCAAAATATGAACGCCGAGATTTCTATGTATTCCTGCACATCTTATACATAAAAACACACCTATGTTCCACAATGCCCAACGAGGACCTTTTGTAACGCAATCGACACAATATTTATTATCCTCATCTCTTAACAAATCATTTAGTACTTGCTGGCATTTGTCCTGAATTTGTTTTGCACGATCTTTTTTTTCACTTTTTGTAGTCATTTTAATAACTTAAATTTTATAATATATAAACAAATTGATTTATAGTTAATTGATTGATATTGATTTAATAATAATTATTGATATTAGTATTAAAATGTTCAAAATGTCACTTGGTGTTAGTCTGGATAATTTCCAAGGTCCAGTCTTTATTCGGGCGCCAAATGAAACGATTAGCTTTGGACTTTTTCGGATAAGCTCACGTAATCGTCTCGTAATATAATTTAAAATAAATTTTAATAAAATTAATAAACAATTTAAAATATTTATTTTGAATGT
Source organism: Xanthostigma xanthostigma (assembly GCA_963575645.1). Taxonomy (NCBI): domain Eukaryota; kingdom Metazoa; phylum Arthropoda; class Insecta; order Raphidioptera; family Raphidiidae; genus Xanthostigma; species Xanthostigma xanthostigma. The sequence goes on from OY754468.1 coordinate 26,207,707, forward strand.
TTTATTATAAAATTGTTGTTAACAAGATATCTTAGAATGTACACACAGAAAATTTCTGATATCTTAATGTGGTTGGAATTGACAAAGTGAAAAATAATCAATTAAACGACACATGCAGAAAGAAATTTGGATCGGTAGATCACCAAGTACTCCAGATTCTCCCTGATGTGGTTTAAAGGAAATATTTCAACACTTTTTCACAGCTTATTTTAATACATTCTATTTCAACATTTTAAAACCTACTACCTTTTTTCAGACAAAAAACATATTTTTTTTCTTTATTTCACTGCGTCGTTCAACATGCCAAAACCAAAATTGACACGCGCCGTGACAAAACAAATAGACAAGTACAGTAAATACCCAATTCTAATTATTACCTCTAAACTACGTACAAATGTAATATAAAAGTTTTGAATCGTTACATGCTTGACCAAATCAATAAACAGTAAGATAATGATTAATGAAAATTTATTTATGTAGGCGTAGGTACTCTGTAATTTAAATATATTTCCTTGTTTAATTTAGAAGTTGTTGTCCTAAAAGATTATTATACGAAGCCTTTGCTAAAATAATTAGCAAAGACGTCCATTAGTGACATTAAATTCTCAGCAGTGGTGATCCTGCTTTTTATCTCATCTCACCATCTTCACATCGGTGGCGGTGCAAGGGCGTAGGCCTAGCTGTGATGCATAACGAAGCATCTGTACGTGACTAATGTTGTGTTTCCGAATAGCCTTCGCACTTGGGTACAGTCAGATGAAAAAAAAAGAAAACGTCCTTAATTTTCATGTTATTAAATTACGGAAGTGTCTTCGCAACTAGACTGCCACACCGATGATTGTCTAGTTGTTTGTCGCAATAAATTTGTAATTTTTAAAATTAAAAAAAAATTGCTGTCATCATTAAAGTTTGAGAATATTAATTGCAGATTTTGCAGAGAAGATAATTGGTAATATTTATTATACATTGCAAATCGTATGGACACTAGTAAAAAAGAATCAAATGTTCTGTAAAATTGAATCCATATATTTTGATTTTTGCAGAAAATAATATAATTTTTGCACGACCCTCTGTAAAATAGCTGCTTTTCGTGCCTGTATAAGGGTTGGAAAATGATACAGTTTCGCACTAGTGCGTAAAGCAAAACAAATGCGGTTTTACCAATTCAATTGTTATATCTCTATCAGTTGCCATTTAAATCTGTTTGAGCGACAGAGAAGCAAAGTAGGCTCTGTCTTAATAAAAAAATTGGTTGTCTGTAAAGTCGGTTTACGGACGATAGTTTTACGTGATAACGTATTCCGTAATACATAACCTAAACCTCCCAAAATTTGGTTTCAATCCGCTTATCCTTGGTGTCGGAATGATAAGAAATGTCAAAAGTGACGTTTGCAACTGTCAAAGTATTATGTTTTAATAATAATTAGTTATTCCAATACTTAACTTAGAAGGCGTTGCATTTCACAAAATACTAATGTCAAAAAATTGAATTAAACATTAGAAATTCAGCCGTTTTCATGTTGCATTTATACAGCTATTTTTCTATATAAATTTGTATAAAAAAACTGTTTAGGCAAATTCTGTTATACGAAATCTATGTAAAATGTTCTCCTCTTTCGTTTAAGACTGGTTTCAAACCGATCTGATTTAAATTGAGCGAGAAATTAGCAAAAAGCACGCACAGGGTCAGGCGGAACGTTACGCGTTACGCGTTACGAACGTTACACTTTTTCGAACATGCAGCCGGTGTTTTATCAGTTTATAAGATTGGTGATTCATCAATTTATAAGACGTTATCACGTCAAAAATCAAAATTTCCAATATGGGCGAACTGTCGATATATAAATATAAACTTATTATGAAGTGAAAATCAGCTATTTTATAGGAGAATACGTGCAAAAAATACTATAGATATATCTCGTGTGTGATTTATTTTACGACTTGTGTGTCGGTTAAAACTCGCTGAGCGTTCGTTTTACTGTAATGTCACACTGCGTCATAAAATAAATCAAGCACTTGATAACCCATATCATTAATTAACGTAGTTTTCTGTTCATGAACACATTTTCAATCTAATTTTCGTCTACATTTTAGTCGAATATGTTCTTGAAATTTGAGGTGATTAATTTGTCAGATATTTAATACCGCACAGTTTCTTCATATAAAATTTCGAAAATGCCCAAACAATCGTGTATCGAAATTTCAGTCTTAAAAATAACGATTTCTATAATAGTGCGATAAAACAACAAATATCCTGAAAAAAATAAAACCAAATAAATATTTATGAGTGCTTATAATACCAAGAAATGTGAATGAATATACCATATAGCTGACTGCAATACTTGAAATTTGATATGGAATTGGTGTTTTAATAAATGTCCGAATAAACCTTTTTTGAACTTTATATAATATTCAAATATTATTCATTGCACAGTGGAAGCTAAGGCAACCTTTAATTTGCATAGTTAGAATTTAGATGTCTCTGAAATAAGTAAGTTGAATTGCAATTTGTTCTGGATGTGATAGTCATCTATGCAAATCATTTGTAAATATGAAAAAATTAAAACTTTCCTTTAAAAAATAAAAATGGATATTGCAGAGGCGTCTCCATATTAAAAATGTACAGGAAAAAATAATAAAAATACAAAGCACGAATTTTGTAAGTAGAAATTTTCCACCCATTGTCAGAAAACATTATTGTGTAACAAACGATTTTGACAACTTAACTGTGCTATTAAAATATATCTTTCGTTATTAAATGTGGAATGATTGTACCTATAATATATCGGTAAAATATGAGAAATCTAATAAAAACCTTTTAAATTTACCAAATGAAATGATGAAATTTTGTAATACAAAAGTCTTGAAAAATGTGCTGTCAATCTTATGTATTTTATGAACAATTAAATTGTTCCAAATCTTCTTGATTTCCGGGCTTGTATGCCGTGGTCCATTGGTATTTCTACCTGACGTTTCGTCTACAACTGCAATAGCCGAGCATACGTTGACTTTAGAAACCATAAGATCCTTTTTGAAGAAATCAAAGTTATAGACAGAACATCGAGATACTACCCACGTATATACAGAGAGGCCATAGAAATACACAAACACACAAATAATTTCAACCGCAAAGATGAAGGTTTGAATCTAAATAAAACCTGGACACCAGCACTGTGCAATACCAACCCACTGAATGGAACGACCAATCACAGAAGCGCATTCGACGACCGAGTAGAGAACACGAGCACGCTGACTATAAAAGACGGAAGTAACTGTCAACATTTTTTTGAAAATGAAGTAAAAAGCGGCTACTTTATGGGAGATACGTGCAACAAATACCAACAATATCTCGTCCGTAATGGTACCTTGTTTCAAATATAATGTTACAACTCGCCGTAATGTAACCCATTATAGCATTAGATATAAGTACTTAGTGTCCGACCGAAACTAGTTTTTCGGCCGAAACCGAAACCGAATTTCGGCCTCAGTGTCAGTTTCGGCCGAAACCGAAACTTCATGTTCTCATGGGAAAAATTTAGTAATCATTATCTTAATCAGGCTCCATTATTTTTTTTTTGTTTTTAAATTAATCATTCAGCTTCTGATATATTAACTAATCATTAATTTATCATATCATATTATTGCCTCCCTTATTTCAAAAACACAAATAAATATACTTTTTTTTATATTATGAAATAAAATAAAAGCTACAAGACAAAATTAATTTTTAGTAAAAAGTATTTACCTAATAAATATGTTTAGGTATAGGTACACTCAACAAAAGAAAGAAAACACTCTTTCATCTTTAGAACAAAATTATTTCTTCTAAACTTTGGTCATTTTGTATTGTACTCTTGTTAACGAACTACAATAAAATTAAAATTAATAAGTAAGTATACCTACCTACCAAATACAACAACTAAATAAATATGTTCAATGCAAATAATACTTCAATCGAAAGTATCAAAATAAAAAGAGTTTTCTCTCAAACTAAAAAGAAAAAAGCGCGGAGGCATAAAAGACACTTCGTCGCTCACGCAGCTGCACCGCATTTCAGCGCGAAACCTCCCGAATGTAGTTTCGGTTTCGGTCGTAGTTTCGGCCGGATGGGCGCTGAAACCGAAACTAAGCCGAAACCAGTTTTTTGGCTGAAACTAGGCCGAAACCGAAACCGAAATTTCGGTCGGACACTAGATATACTATCTACTATTTCAGCTCTGGATTAGTAGTGACCAGTGTATCATATCTCATGCATGGGCCGTTAGAGCGAATTAAGGTCGTACGCACAGAGTACACTGAGCGATTCAATAATGAGTCTTTTGTAACTGGCGAGTTATTAATTTATCAGAAGAAAAGTGATTGTGCATTTTTCAGAGCCCCGTTTGTACTGTAGTACTTTTCACTGACGGCACCGCCCCAAGAGCGTTACATAATGGCAGTGTGTTAACATCTCGAATCTGCTTAATGTAACACTTGTATAACACAGAGCAGAGTACAGAGAAACGCCGGTTATATTAATATTCACTTTGCCAATATTGATCTACGGCGATAAATTAATTTATAAGCCCAACACTGTTACATAACACCAGACTCTGCCTCCTGTTCTTTTTGTTCCCCTTCGTACTTAGTTTGTTAACTTTTATATTTTAAATTTATGATCAAGTATCTTTCGCTTGTACAAGTATAACTTTGTAGTTAGACAAGGTGTGATGAAAATATTTGCTTGATGGCTCAAACTAAACTCAAGCGGCTTCCATATTGACACCACCGACGAACGTATTCAGTGGGCTTGTAATTAGGACGTTCTAAGTTCTAAATCCGCGTCGGACATTTTTTTATCGTTGTCTTTGATCACTTCAAAATAATGCTCAGATATTTCCTTAATCAAATATATAAGAGCTACTAAAGACCCCGCACAAACCTTATGGAATTTGGTTCCTGGTTAAATTGCTCGAAAATGATTTTATTTTATAGTTTAAAGGTCACTAAGAAGAAGCGTCCATGGGCGCATAGCCTAAAAACCAATAGATTTTTAGCTACAGATATGTTTAACGAGATTTTAGATATAGGGATATCCATTGAATTCACAAACATGTTCTATGATGAACTCTTGTGCTTTTTTTAAAAAAAGCAAGGTAATGTTGGAAGCTGTCACCCTGTATAAACTAATAGTGTCGTATTCGGATTCAGCGCACTCGAAATCATAGTTCTAGAACTAGTAACATGTAACATTCGAATGAATAAATCGAATGGTTTTTTGCTATGCGCCCATGGACACTTTTTTAAGTGATCTTTAAACTATAAAATACAATCATTTTCGATCAATTTAACCGAGAACCAAATCCCATAAGGTTTGTGTGGGGGTCCTTTACCTACTCCCATATTATATCTATCTATAATATAAAAATGAATCGCAAAATGTGTTGGTAAGCGCATAACTCAACAACGCCTGGACCAATTTGGCCAAATCTTTTTTTAAAATGTTCGTTGAAGTTCAAGGATGGTTTTTACGGCGAGAAAAATTAGAATTATTGCTGGAAAAACCCTAAAAATAGCCCTTTTCTTTTTCCCATACAAATGATTTCTAACTAAAACGTAGTCAATTTGAGCTTTATTGCTATGGAATAAAGTTCATATTATTAAAGACACGAATTTTTTTTTAAATTCGTATCCATGGTTTTAAAATATAAACAGCCTTATGTATGATTTGAAAAAATTCTGTCAAAAATTAAAAAAACATTGATTTATATACTTTTAACATTTTTCATCATTAAATAATTTTCAAGTGATTTTATAACCTCAAAAGTACTCAACACGTGACACGAGCTTCCAATAACAACGGATTTTGTGTTGTAAGTATACTTTTTTTTATTCATATCGAAAATGTTGTTGATCTTATAAAAATTGGTCGATAATTTATTTATTGAAGAGTACTAATCAGACGTTAATCAAAGATTCAAATATCCCCATTCGTTCTTTTGCACCGGGCACGACGGCGCAGCCGGAGTGTTCGACATACACACATAATATACGTCCATGTATATTTTAAAATAAATAAAATAGATAGATAGATGTTCCAATTATATAGATATATATATATATATATATAACACCGGGCACGACGGCGCAGCCGGAGTGTTCGACATACACACATAATATACGTCCATGTATATTTTAAAATAAATAAAATAGATAGATAGATGTTCCAATTATATAGATATATATATACAGTACAATCGCGATAATATGAATACGCACTCTTATGAACGACTCAGTAATATGAACATAATATTTTTTCCAATGACCACTCTGTAGTATGAACAGCGTATAATTTCGATGATATGAACAAGAGCAAACTCGTTAGAGTCTATTTGTTTTTTATCAGAAAACGCCCTTTATAGTCCTCTATAGTCTATACTAAGGAATTTTTTCAATTTTTTCGAAGTAGTGTAACAATATTAAAAAAACTAATTTTCTTTCTTTAAACAAACGTTGGCTTTTTGTTTAAACGCAAAGCCATAGAAAGAAAATAACTTTTCTCTATTTTTTATTAGATTCAAACCACAGTGCTCCTAATATTTTTGTTATAAGTATAAGATTAAGCCGTTATGAACAGTATACCATTATTATCTAAAAAACACCGCTATAGCATATATCTCTTCTGCGCATACGCCATACGCCGATTTTCCCCAAAAACAATAGGGCTTTTCATATTAGCATATTAAACATCCTCCCAAAATTTGGATTCAATACGCTTATCCGTTTGACCTGTACCGTGTTCACAGACAAACAGACGCACAGAGTTTTTTCAAAAATATGTTTTTTTTTGGATTCGGGGGACCTCAGAACGAAAAGATATTGTAAAATTTTAAAAAGTAATTTTTGACTGAAACTATAGCACCATTCCCCACTTGTGGGGTTGGAATAGTAAAACGATTTAATTAAATCGTTTTAAATATTTTGCATAGGACTCCAACAAGTACGTTTTTTGCACAAATCTGTGTAAATTGTAAATTATACGACGTCAACATTTTACAACTCGGAATAAATGATCTTAGATGCTTTTTCTTTAGAATGAGACAGTTGTCATGTTGGCGATATAAGAAGGAGATAACGAACATAAACCCTTCGCTTGTTTATAGGGAGTAGGGACCATCATTGTCGGTATGATAAACCGTCCCAGATTATTATCTGATGTCAGGCAATTATTCCATTTATAGACCATAAATGTTCTCTACCTCTACTGCAGTAAATACGACTTACACTATCGTACAATAGTTTTAAATATTGACTTGATAATTTCAATTGTAGTAGGCGAGACGAAAAAACAAAAAAGTGTGTTGAGTGAGAAAAAGTTTGCCAGGCGTATTTATAATACGGAGAAGCACATATACTTGAGGGCCCCCATCCTACCCAATTTTGATTTTGATAAACGTTTGATAAACTTTCTTTTTCTGATTCAAAGAGCCGGAGCTTGGAGCCTTTAAAAGTCTTCAACTCGTATTTTAGTCAACGTTCTAATCAAAAACTAGACAACTTGCACTGATTAACTGACTGTAAAAATTCAGCTTTATCACCGTTCTGCGTGCTTTGTTTACAGAGATCGATTTTTACAATCTTTGCAGACTTTCCAGAACAGAAATGCCCAAACTGGGGAAGCGTACTCAAAAATGGAAGAAGAAAAAGTTTGCAAGGGAGTGTAGAATTTTTTTTTATTATAAATATTGAATACCTTAAGAAAATAAACTGTTTCATTATATATTCGACAAATATTTTTGTAAATTGAAGGAGATTCATTTAGTTGAGGAACAATAAAAATAAGCTTTACCAGAGTATCGGTTGTGGCCAACGTTTCGAAAAATATATTTTCATCATCATATTTTTCGAAACGATGGCCACAAGCGATACTCTGGTAAATCTTATTTTTCAATTGTTCCTCAACCAAATAAATCTCCTTCAATACATATTTTTGGAACAAAACTTCTACTAACAATTTTTGTAAATGTTTTGAAAAAATTGACATTTTCGAGTATGAACTAGACTTACAGTGTGTTGTTTAAACCTCTGTGAAATAGTGTACTTATCTGTATTGTTGCTGTCGTCGTAACTGTATCAATTTTTACTGCAATAAAACGAAACACAAACAAGTGAATGCGGTTAATTTCTCAGCAGGAGAAGAAAACTGACTTTATTGTATGTAATGTTACAGATTTGTAGTCGACGACGATAAACGAAACGACCTAACTGTACAGTTTGTTTTGCGTCAGTTGGTACTACAACTGAAAACAATTTTCATACACTTGAGATTATATACTCATTATGTACAATGTACAATGTACATGTTATATAATTCGAGCAACATAACCATTCTTTTTTGTTTTTGTTTTGATAAATCACTTGAATCTTATTTTGATACCAGGAAACACTGAGAATTTGTAGTAAAACAATTTTTTTGATGTGAAACATCTATTGCCGCATTTGGCAGCAAAACGTCACAGCAAACGCCGTGATGCTCTATCTCTCTCCTCCACCGCGTATACCATATGCTTCGTTCCTTCTCTGTGTGAGCTGTGCTGCGTGTGCGACTATAGCATTGTATACACACTTTGTATTAGTTACAGGGTAATTTTTTTTTTAATATGACAGGGCAAAATGTTGTCACAGGGCGAAATTTAGTAACAGGGGGAAATTTAGTTACTAGAATTTTGCTTAAATGTATGTGTCACATCTGTCAAGTGTGCCACGACGGCTAATTTTTTTATTTTTTGCAAAATTTGTATGTATCTTTTTAAACAATCAAATTTTAAGAGGCTTTTTTATTTAGGCAAGTTTTTTTAAATTTTATATGTCATACAATATAGATACATGATTTGAACAAATGCCTCCATACCGAAATTTCTAGATTTCACAGTTCTGGAATTTCTAAAGGCCGCCACACACGAGGCTAGAAATGCTGCTAGGAGTTCTGCTAGCCGGTAGGCTGGGTACGAAGCTGGAAATGACGTCACTGCGGGCTGGCCTGCTAGATCACAACATAGGTTTTAAAATTAGAACAGGCGCTATTTTCCTTGCTAGATTTGCTGGTAGGTAGGAGCAAGAACCAATCAGGAAGCAGTATCTTGTCACGTGGATACTTGAACAAACACCCACAAACCAACATGGCGTCATTCTGCTCAGAACCGGACAACAGTATGGACAACAGACACGTTGGCTCTGTGTTTATATTCGAATTGTCACTGCTCTTGCACCAGATCTATCCACAAAACAAACTTGAAAAGTAGTCCCGTGTGAAGCAAGCACTTCACAGCAATCAAGAAAACCAGCGCTAGAAAACTAGTAGACAAATCTAGCAAGGAATCTAGCAGCGTTTCTAGCCTCGTGTGGAGCGGCCTTAACATAACTCTTAAACACTTCAGTTCCGGAACTGAAATTAATATCGCTAGTCCGGATATGATATAAAATGATAAAAAATTTACATATTTTTGCTTAATTTACCAACCAGAAAGTTGGCCTCTTAATACAGATTTTTTACCAATGATTAATGAGCTCATAGTTATATAAAATACAAGTTTTCTTTTAAGTTTAGTGGGTGAACTTTTCCTAATTGTAATTAGTTGATAATGTTCATTTTTTTTTTCTTGTTTGCAAATTTCTGACTCGAAGTTGGAAAAATAAACATTGATAATTTTCAATTTGAAATGATATATGACTAATATTTTCCATTAGAATGTTGCAAAATACAAAATACAAAAAAAAATAAAATTCATAATATTGATGGTGGAAGTGCAGTTTTATGTGGTGGGAGAACGGGACAAATTGTTGTATCAGCTGAACTTCGTAAATTGTTTTCATTTTTCATGTCTTCAAAAACTATTTTTTTTTTTATTTTCAAAAGTAATTTGTTTAAGTGGAGCCGATTTTCAATTGTGTGAATTTTAAACACATTTTTTTTAAATTACTTTTTTACTTAATTTAATTTTTGCAATTAATTTTACTTTTGTCGTTGCTAACTGTTTTTAATAACAAAGACCAATAAAACTTATAATAAAAAAATTACTATATTTTTAATATTAATTCTTGTTTGATATTGTTAAATTATCAATAAGACTATGGACATTAGATACGAATATATCAACACTAATTGTTAACAATTCAAGATGTCACAACTGAGTTAATTAAGTACCTACTATAAGAAAATGTTTCCATTTATTTTTGAATCGTTTGTATTACCTTCCTTTCTTATTTGTTTTCAATGCATAATTTACGAAGAAAACTTAATTTTCTCGCTATGTCTGTATATATAGTGGAACATTGGCAAACGAGCTAGAAGGGGTTAAAAATTACTACAATTTGCATCGATTCTGAGGAAGATCGTTCCTACAGGTTTATGTTCTGTCTATACGAAGCACATCAGCAAACATTCTAGACAGCTTCCAAAACACGGTTGGCTAAAATAACCATTGAGTTCTAAAAATAGAGGAGGCCGAAATTAAAATCAATGGATAAAATATTATAAGTAGAACATTTTTTTTTATAATACTGGAATATTTTTGAAAACATATTAATAAACAGATTCCGCAACAGTAAGATATAAAACGTATTAGTTACATATTTAACAAAAAAAAAAAACTAAATCGCCGTCTGCCGTTAATCGTTATTCTATCATAACTAGTTAATGTATTTACTCCAAAAATAGAGGAGTCGAATTTGGTTCCCAACCTAGCGATTTTTGTTTGTGAGTAATCTTTTAAAATAGGGTTCCAAATTTTTACTTTTTTTACAGTCATAGAAAACACTAAACTTTGACGTTCCAAAAAAAAAAAAAAACATTGCGGTTTATTCACAAATTTCCTCAAAAATACTTTTCCTCTTTTGCCGTATTCGAGCGTTGTTCCGAGCATAGTGGTGACGTCACCGGAGCACATTCAGAACAAATATTAATATGAAATTTGTGCACATTATGTTCATTCCAAAATTTCATTCTTTGGTAAAGCTTTAGCTGTAAAGGGAATTCTTACTACTGAAAAATGATAAACTATATTCTTCAGAAGTAGGAACTCCCATTACAGCTAAAGCTTTACCAGAGAATGAAATTGAAAACAAGAAAAATTAGTCTGCTTCCACTTTGCAAAGAATATTTATTATTTATAAGCAAATTCTAAACTCCTAAGTATACTTACGAAAACTTCCTACACTAATTACTGTACTTCTTAGGGGAATGTATAGTCCTAGAGCTGTCAAACATTTTTGGATAAGTATTTGAGATGTCGCGAAAATTTGTGTAACACTTCTTTTGTAATGTCTGAATACAAAATCGAAGACCTGACTGAAGGATAGTAGAATCTAGCCAAGCATTGAATTTTTATTTCACTTGCGAAAAAATTCCTTGAGGCATTTTGAAATTTTAATACATTACCTAATACATCATTTGAAAACTCTTTCAACTATATGTATACCTATATAAAAATAATTTTCCTACAGTGTTCTTAATTAAATATGTATTATATTTTATTAATTACAGTAATTATTGATTTAATAGAAATCTGTTACTTAAAAAAAGTATAAATACGGCTTTTAATCATTGCATTTTTTCGCAAAACGTTAGAGCTATCTATGGGCGGTTAAGTTGTGTTGTTTATTCTGCTTGCAGTATACATCTCTTTTCATTTATATTTATTCGACACTAGATGACACATAAATGTAAATATTTTCATCAAAAATGGAGGTTTAAGTTTAAAATAAGTAACAAAGCAGGGAACTGCCGACAACTGCAAAAATTTTGAACACAACATTCATCTCGGTAAACTAAAATGAACGTGCGTACTCATGTATCCCCCCCCCTTCCATTCGTTCTTTTGCACCCGGGCAAAACCGGGCGGGGCCGCTATTAAATATAAAGGATGTTTTTTTAGAGGTATACAAATTTAAAATGAAATAAAACACGTAAAAATAAGTTTGCTGGCCACGTTGTTGGCTTTGTTTAAAATATAATTTTATGCCATTAATGTTTAAATATGATTTCGGGCATATGGGCGCCACGGCTGGGTCGAATGAAGCGCAATCGGGAAGTCCAATTTTCTATCACTTTATCGAGCATGTGGGGCCGTATATCGCCAATAGCGCGGCGAATGTTGACTTCCAAGTGATCCAACGTCTGTGGTTTATCGGCGTAGACTAGTGACTTCACGTATCCCCAAAGAAAGTAATCCATAGGTGTGAGATCACACGATTGTGGAGGCCAGTTTACAGGTCCATTACGCGTCCATTACATCGAATGTTTCCCGCAGTAAATTGATGGTATCGCGCGCTGTGTGGCATGTTGCGCCATCTTGTTGAAACCAAAGCTCTGCCACATCAATACCATTTAACTGAGGAACGAAGAAGTCAGCAATCATCGCTCTATAGCGCTCGCCATTAACGGTAACATTCTGACCGGTATCATCTTTAAAGAAATATGGGCCAATAATTCCGCCTACCCATAAAGCATCTTCTGTGCGCACTGTATGGCGTCTTTGTGGATGCGTATTATCAACTAGAGTATGCGTAGTTCGAAAACGATCCATGTTTTTCCGAATAACTTGCTCGGATGGACGATTATGTCGACCGTAAAATGAACGTAGCGCACGGTAAGTTTGGCTAACTGAACCATAATTTTCAAAATAAATTTGCACAATTTGCAAGCATTGTACTGATGTAAGTCTATTCATGGTGAAATGGCAAAACATACTGACCACAAATCATCTGTCAACTGTCAAATTAACTGTCACTTGAAACAGTGTTGCCAATTTCAAAACCAAACCTCCAAAAAAACACCCTTTATATGGACAAATTTAGCAAGAAATCTAGCGGCGAATCCAGCCTCGTGTGCAGCGGCCTTAAATAAACGTTTACGCGCCCCGTTGACGCGCACGTAAAATAGGTCTGATGTATTTAATAAAACGTATATGCCCTGACTGCTGCTTCCTGGCTCAATGCAGACATCCAAGCTCCAACATACGACCTAACAGTAGATGATGTGTTCTGCCCCGCTCCGTCGTGTCGTGCCGCCGCATGCACAACCAGGGTGACATATATTGGCTATTAGTATAATCATCACGTATTCTATTGGACAATTTATTATTGTAGGTGTGAGGCCATGCTTCCATATCCATACATGTGTATGTATGTATACACCTGCCTTTATGCATAATATACATCCATACATACAACAGCGAATGTCGTAGGACGTAGCGTATTCATTTTCTTTAGTTGCGGTGAGGCCACATTTACGGCAGTGCGACAACAAGTCATGTATGTTGAATATGTGAATACCACGAAAAGTGATTGAGTCCATAAACGACTGTATTATAAAGCGTTGGAATGAGTTTCGTCTCACTTAAATAATATCGTTGTATTTTCTTTCTAACGGATTCTTAATACATTTTTGAAACTGGTTAAAATAGAGTTATACCTATAAAGCGTTGGAATGAGTTCCGTCTCACTTAAAAGTATTCGTCCCTGCAAATACCCCCTGCACCCTTCATCGCAAATCTTTTCCCCTCGCCTAAAAACGGTTCGCGCTCTCTCGACGCTATTTTTAAAGCTAGAGGGTTCTGGTAAACGCCAAATGAACGACAAAGAATCAGACTACAGATCCTTCAGGCGAATTTTTTGAAAAAAATTCCTGAAAAAACTTACAACCTTTTGAAAAAAATAATAAGTTACGTAATATTTCACACGTAGGCGAGACTGTTTTTCAAAAACTTTGCCTAAAGGATCTGTAGTCCGATTCTTTGTCTTTTATTTGGCGTTTACCAGAACCCTCTAGCTTTAAAAATAGCGTCGGGAGAGCGCGAACCGTTTTTAGGCGAGGTGAAAAGATTTGAGATGAAGTGTGCAGGGGGTATTTGCAGGGACGAATACTCTTAAATAATAGCGTTGTATTTTCTTTCTAACGGATTCTTAATACATTTTTGAAACTGGTTAAAATAGAGTTATACCTATAAAGCGTTGGAATGAGTTCCGTCTCACTTAAATAATATCGTTGTATTTTCTTTCTAACGAATTCTTAATACATTTTTGAAACTGGTTAAAATAGAGTTATACCTCCATTTTTTTCAAACGGCTGACGTTATATTTACGCCAAACATCACAACGCACTGGCAGCTCATATATTTAATCAACTATCTATCTCATTCAGGCAGTGCGAGATCAGTGTACAGGGCAGATAGGCGGCCTGATTATATGGAGTATTAAATACCATCAAAAACATAAATGTTTAAAAAGGAGCCAACTTCAATATTCAATACAAAAAGAATTGAGATCTAAACAGGTGCCAAGTTTCGCGTTTTATATTATGATTTATACCTTAAACTTCATATGTTTTGGTGTGAAAACTGGGCACCTTTTTAGATCTCAATTATTTTTGTATTGAATATTGAACTTGGCTCCCTTTTTCACATTTATGTTTTTGATGGGATATCATTATTTTTTGTAAAGAAATTATTATTATTTATCATTCAAAAGTGATTTGTAAAATTTATCTTTTTTCCTGTACTTACTGTTTTCTTTTTCGAAAGGTAGGTACCTAGGTGTTAATAAAAATCGATTGCTTGGAAAATATTTCATATCTTAAAATTTCACTATTTTCTGATTTTTTCGTTTTTATACACTCAATTACGTAGCTGTACGCCAAATTTCAACTTTCTAGGTCATCTTGAAGTAGGTTTGGTGTTTGATCCATATGTCAGTGAGTGAGTGAGTCAGTCAGTCAGTGATAAAAATGCCGATTTTAGACGTTAATATCTCAATAACCGTTTGAGCTGTATTTATGAAATTTGGAGTTCTTAATCTAAGGGATTTTAATAATTAATCCAAATTTCGTGTTTATGTTAAATAGATTTGGAGTTATTAAGGGATCAAAAATAGCTCCAAATGTTTCGTGTAATATAACACACGACTGTTGCTTCCTTTTTTTTATATTCAAGGTTTTAACCCCATGTGCCAGACACAATATAATAAGGATTAAACAAACAGAGGAACCAACACATTTTCCCGCCACAGGTCCTCGCAGCATTAGGTAGCCAAGACAAACACAGGACTCAGAACTTGGAACAACACATAATATGACTACAGTTAGTAAGGGAAGAACTCATATATTGATACTATGCCTTGCACAATATTCGTTTAGTATTTCATATGCTTCAAAGTTAACCTAACTCAGTATATTATTTAGGCAAGAGAGAAGAAGAAATCTTTCTCTAAGAGATTTTGCCATAATTGATCTGGTGCATAATTTCGGCAAGATAGGAAGATGTGATTCAGGTCTGCCACAACTGCGGATTAGAGAATTGACTACGCCTATTCTGAATAAATGAGACTGAAAACAGCCATGAATCAATCTCATACGAATTAACTGGGTTCCTTTTTTCTTTGTTGAACTTGGCCAGATCTACAGAGAAACGTGCTTGCCGTTAGTGACGTAACAAGTTTTAAAATTTAAGAAATTGTATCTTCGTAAACACTTAGCGTGATGCAATAAAATTGTCATACATACGTAGTCATGCCAAGGATATTTATCGTTTAATCACATTTTTTTTTATTTCAGTCTAGACTCTAGACTAATTGATGATAGTTTATATTTTTGTATTTAAAACTTTCTACCCAATTTTTGTAATTAACATTTTTTTCTAAATCATTTTATTTCAGAGTTTATTAATTGTCCAATTATTTTGCTTCATGCAGCATCACACACAGTATAACTGTGCGTTTATTCTGTTTATATAATGTAATATACCGAGTGTATACCGAACACCATTAAAGATAGAAGAGTCTAACCTTGGAACGAATTTATTCCTTTGAATAAAATTTACTTTTCATTCATTTTGTTCATAAGTAATTTAAATTATGGATGAAACATACATTTTTTTTACAGAAATCAGAATTATTCCAAAACAAGTGGGTGTTATATCTAAATATACCTAAGTTAATTTTGTTGTTTTTTGTATACACGTAAGGAGTAGGGAATGCAATCCCGCATTATAATTTCAATCCCGGTATTTGCGGGACTGAACCATCTTAGTCCATCTGGATCCAGGTATTTGCGGGATCCAGCAGGGTGCACTTAAACCTCTGAAAATAAAGACCTAATAGTCTTCGTTTTCATGGTTTTAATTTTAACCTAAATTAATAGTCATCTCAACAACACCAACATATAGCTTAAATTCCCGTAATAGAAATATTAAACATTATTTTGGGATATAGTTTCGTAAGAAAGTTAAAGTTGTAATTGTGTCGTCTGCTAAACGGCTCGTGATATTGCACACAAGGTAGCCAGCGGCTAAAAAAGCTCGCTCAGCTTCCACTCTGGTTGTTAAAATAGTCATTAGTGAATTATAGGTGAATTGAAGGTATGTGCCTTTTGATCCACCTGACTCGAAATAGTTCATTTCCTTCTTTATCAAAACCCGAAGGCTGCCCATATTGCTAAGCCTAGGTTGTCATACTGGTCAAAGTCAGTTCCAATTCGTCTTGAAGTAACATTGGTGCTGTCTCCAGATTGGCGAGAGGGATAATAAGTAATAATAATAATATATCGTCATAAGGAGCATTAGCGCCGAGCAACACGTATGAACCACGCTTCTCTGTAATCCCGTCAATCCAGCGGGATCCCGCAAAATTTTCGACCGAGATTAGTCTCGCAAAATGTATGCCGGATCCCGGTATTTCGGGATCATGGTACCCCGGTATTGCATTCCCTAGTAAGGAGCATAGCTTGCGATGTATGTTCACGAACCGATGCACATTTTTTTTCAGAGCCTTAGAATTTATAAATAGCCAGATATGGAATGTTTCGGTATACATCATTTTCGAAATAGTGGTGTTTTGTTTTGTTACAGTGAATGAATTTATATGGTCGAGGTGGGATTTTGTTTCTTAGACTATAAATAGCATAGTTTACCAATGCATAAGGAATTCGAGAGCAATAAATTGCAGAATAGCATTGACGTATTGAATATACAAAAATAAAAATAAACAATATATAGATTATATATGTAGATTCCATATTGTGTATTTTTATGGGCAATGTACTAAAATCGCATCTTGTTTCGTATGTACTACTCATTTCTTTATCAACGGTTTGTTATCGTCTTTGTTCAGTTAAATTTATTCTGAAATTTCTTAAAAAAGGTTTCGCGTCTTTTCGTGATTATTTAAATCGATCGTAGTTTTTTTCTACACCTTGTATATATTTTCATATGTTGAAGTTTGCATATAAGGCTCTATAATCAACCCTTTCTATATACTCGCTCGGGACTCATTTTTGTAACATTTATCACGACCCTTTTCATTTGTTTTAATAATATAGATTTTAGGACTATCTTTAAATGTAATATTTTATCTGTTCTGACATCGTTTGACTACGAAATATATTACATTAATAAACTAATACCGATGAATATAATGTATCAAAAATAATATGAAAGCGTATAAACCTCTGTTCCCTTTAAAATTTCTAGGCAATCATAAATTCATATAGTATTTTTTACAACAATTAACGAATTAACCACACCCCTTCATATTTGGTTTAATATAAGCGGTTTTTTTTCTGAAGCGTGTTAAAAAGCATTTTTTTCCTAGTTTATTTTTCGTTTGCTTGCATGTAGGCAATAGTATAACATTTTTTGTAATCCTTCTGCCTACAAGCTGTAAATAATTCTGTTTTGTTTTATGTAACCTTTAGTAAGTTATTATATACTCGTATATCAAGGTCACTTGACTGACGTTTTTATGTAAAATACGTTTTTGATGTGACAAGTGCGCGATTTTACTGTGTCCGAATAATTATTATTTGTATTAATTATAATTTTTGTCTAAACGTTTAAATTTCAAATTGAATCTTAAAATTTTATTTTTATCAAATCTATTTAGGGTTGTTTGTGTTACGTTTTTTCTTTTGTTGTACGTATATTGTAACTCTTTTTCGTTAATCTTTTGCTTTCCTTTTTTTACTTCGCATTTATATAACTTTTGGTTTGATAATCAATCTACAAAAGTGGAACAGCATAGAAAAGAGATGACTTCATATCAAAATTTGATTTTTAAAATAAGTAGGTGAAACATTTGAATTTTATGGAAAAATCCAACACAGAGCCCAAAATTTTGGGAAACTTGACTACAAGTCCCCCTAAACAACTCTATTTAAAGATATAATTGAAATTTTTTCAAGTGTTTTAACATTCTGTTTTGTTTTTTACAGGTAATGAACTTTTTACAAATTGAAGGAGCAATTATTGTATTGGTGAGTCTTAATTCAGTCTTTTTAAATTATTTTTCAACGCCCTTCGAGAATGTATAAATGCAATTGTTTTCTCTACATCTTCTACCATTTTTAAACTGTTACATTAATAGATAGATAGATAGATAAAGATCTTTATTTCATTGGTACAGATGTACATAAATAGCGTCAACACAAAGTGATTAATTATAAAAACTCGTCCAACCTGTAGTGAGCCATAGCTAATAAGTATTTTTTTTTAATTCTTCTTAAACTTTTGTTTGGAATTTACAACTGTAATTTCAGTAGGTATATTATTGTGTATTCTTGTCATAGCGTTGCGGACACCTTTTAAATAGTTTTTAAATTATTTTTATTTCTTGTAGTTGATTCGTATTTATTATGATTTTTAGAGCTGTAAAAGTAACGAGAAATTGTGTACCCGTATGTATTCGTTACTTAAAGAACCAGTACCCGTTACTTTCGTGTCGTTACGTTACTCGTTACTTTTCATACGACATACAATCGTGTACTACCAGCATCAAGCATGTACCATCGCATCGAGGCGCGTCGCATACGTGATACGATATGACTTCGTTCGTATAACATATAACCGCATCAAACGAGTTGAACTGCAATGGATACGACAAATGCGAGTAACGAAATGAATTTGTAAGTAACGATTCGTTACTTCGAGTCAGACGATGTACCCGTTACTCAGTAACGAATACATACGGTTTGTTACAGCTCTAATGATTTTCATTAATCAAAGATGGATAGTTTTGTACAAAATTTGCACAATTTAGAAAATAGTGTTAGTATGTTATACTGTATAAATAAATTTTTACAATGTTCTCTAGGTGCCATAGGGGCTATGATACGAATACACTTTTTTTTTTAATTATAAATTTTTTTTTGCCCATACCGAATTGCTCCAGAAGATTCCATATTAAATGATATATACACATAAAGTGTTACAGAGCAATAGCACTCAAACTATTGATCATATCCAAAAATGTTTCAGACAAAAGTTTTAGTGTTCGAGAAGGCCGTCATACTTGACTACCCTATTTTTTTATCGCGCTGAAGCTACGTCAAGGTCAACTTCACTTTTTTAAACGAAACCATGTATTTTTTTTCGATGACGTTATTAGTGATTTTAAGACGAATTCAGCAACCTACAACACAAGTCATTCTAATGACGCAAAATCGTAGTCGAAAAATCTAAACATATCGGAATATTCACTTTTAAAGGATCCACTTACCTTTGCTTAGGGTCTACCTACGGAAGATGCTCGAAATGATGACATTTGTGGTGTAATTTCGGTACATACGTGACTATTTTGAATATTCTGAATATTGAACAGAATATTCTAAAAATAAAATTTTTTAAAAATAAAATAATTTGAATGACCTTGTGTTGTAGGTTGCTGAATTCGTCTTAAAATCGCTAATAATGTCATCGAAAAAAAATACATGGTTTCTTTTAAAAAAGTGAAGTTGACCTTGACGTAGCTTCAGCGCCTCCACCGATAAAAAAATAGGGTGGTCCAGTATGACGACCTTCTCGAACACTAAAACTTTTTTCTGAAACATTTTTGGATATGATCAATAGTTTGAGTGCTATTGCTCTGTAACACTTTATGTGCCTCACCCTGTATATTGTCGGCAGGGTTTGGCACTACGACCCATATATTTAATACTCCAATATTGCTTGCGGTCGTAAATGGACGCAAATTACTGTTTCTATCTCAATTTTTTTATTTGACCCGTTATGCACAGGCGTTATGGGGCAATTGGAGTAAGGCAAGCCACCTCCCTTTCACAGCTTAAAATGTAGTTGTAGTATACATAACATGTGTATAATAAGTGAGACAGACGCAGGTATGTCTGCATCATAATAGTTGTTTTCTCCTGATCCTTACTAGCAATATAGGAGTATTAAATATATGCTGCGACCCGAGTGACTTTTTATGCTTTGATTTCATGTTCGACTTGTATATAAATAACTAGTTTTTATAATTATTATTTTTATTTACATCCATATTTGATTGTTGATTTTATTTTTATAATTGACGATTTTGGAAATATCTCGACACATTTTTAGAGAGCCTGTATAGCTAGATAAAGCTATCGCATTACTATCGGTGCGTTCAGCGCGATCTATCGACATTTAAAACGATTTATGACGCCAACAAATCAAATCGAACACACAAAATGCATTGCAAATGGTACGGCAATACCCATGATATATTGTGTAAGATTCAAAACAATGCAAATGACGTTGTTATTGGACAATTGTATATGTTACCGGCCAAACCTGATTTCAGGACAAACAAGTTTGGCCTACTATTCATACTAGGACAAACTAGTTCAGCCTAGGCCAAACTGGTTTGTAGAACTAGTTTGGCCTAGGCCAAACTAGTTTGTCCTGAAATCGGGTTTGGCCGGTAACATATATATCTATATTCTATACTGCGCATTCATCCTGACCTGCGATATAGAAAAATTTTAAATTATTTACATGTCGTTTATTAATATGTTAAAGAGAATGATTTTTTTATTTTATAATCACCTGCGTTATAATTTCTCTAATTACGTATGAGTATTTTTATTCTTCTATTATACACGATGCAGAGCCATTTACCCATTACACCTTTAGACACGTGATTCTCAAACAATAAATAACAATACCAAAAAACCTTTGAGACTTTTATATTTTTTCGTGAACTTTTCGTCTTTTTTTTGTTTGTTGTTTTTTGCCATTTATTTTTCAACTAAAAATTGGTAACAGTGATCAATAAATGTTTATTTTCTTCAACCTCGGTCGAAAGTATGTACTTTCGGCATCAATTTTAACACATAAAGTCTAACATTTATGCATTGGTGCGATTACACGCACGCTAGACTTTCTGCCTTAAAATTTATGCCGGAAGTATGTACTTTCGACCGGCTGTAAAGAAAATAGTTATCATGTACACTGCTACATGCCGCTACTGCTGCCAGCCAATAGTCGCGAACAGCTGTCATTCGTGTTTTTACGTATAACCTCAAAGCTGCTTGCTTGGAATTTATCTGTATTTTTATGTAATTAAGTAATTAATTAATGCGATTAATAAGCGGACTTTCGGCCGAGGTATGAAGAAAGTTTAACAGCCTTGAATTGCGTGTCGTGACGCGCAGTGCAAGAATCTCAAACTTTCTGGCCTTGTGGTGTAATTAGCTATTAATACATTTACCGGTATATTTGTTAATAATTTCCAATAGAGTTTGGTAGATTTCACAGTTAAATTATATCAACAGTACTAAGTACCGTATTACTCTCATAAATTTTCAGTTAGTTACATAATTACTCAATAGTAATTTTTATTATTACCTGTCTACATTTGTGAATAGATGATCACTGCTGAACCAGTGACTTTAAAAGGAAATTAAAATTAGCATTTTAACAACTAGTTTGGTGTTTAGAATAATCATTAACATTTTATTGAAGAATAAATAATTAAACAATTAGAAAATTTCTAAATGAAAAGAAAAATTTTTCTTACGTTACTTATCCACACCAATAAATAAATAGATGCGGTTTCCTGGACAGCTTTGACATCACCGTAACATAAAAAAAAATTGGTTGTCTGTAAAGTCGGTTTACGGACGATAGTTTTACGTGATAACGTATTCCGTAATACATAACCTAAACCTCCCAAAATTTGGTTTCAATCCGCTTATCCTTGGTGTCGGAATGATAAGAAATGTCAAAAGTGACGTTTGCAACTGTCAAAGTATTATGTTCTAATAATAATTAGTTATTCCAATACTTAACTTAGAAGGCGTTCATTTCACAAAATACTAATGTCAAAAAATTGAATTAAACATTAGAAATGCAGCCGTTTTCATGTTAAGACAAGACATACGTTATTTTCTAATTTCCATGTACGGCAAACAAAGACGACCGACCGCGTCGCGCCATGCATTAGACAACATTGCATTTATACAGCTATTTTTCTATATAAATTTGTATAAAAAAACTGTTTAGGCAAATTCTGTTATACGAAATCTATGTAAAATGTTCTCCTCTTTCGTTTAAGACTGGTTTCAAACCGATCTGATTTAAATTGAGCGAGAAATTAGCAAAAAGCACGCACAGGGTCAGGCGGAACGTTACGCGTTACGAACGTTAGGAACGTTACGCGTTAGGAACGTTACGCGTTAGGAACGTTACACTTTTTCGTGCATGCAGCCGGTGTTTTATCAATTTATAAGATTGGTGATTCATCAATTTATAAGACGTTATCACGTCAAAAGCAGCAACAGTCTACATCTATGCACAATGCACATGTTTTAGTAACGTCATATTACGGCCGCTATGTTACAGTCGCGCTATCTAAGGAAATCAGGGCATTTGCCTCTCGATACTGTCGAGTTGGTCACCTCCTTTTTTAAGTCGGTTAAAAATATAATATAAGAAAATATAAATAACACCTGCAATTAGCTCTAAAAGCATATATCATGCTGTAAATTGATAGAAGTCCAACAGGACATCGAGTTCAATTTAAATCGTTTCTACAGCAAATACGAAAATGCTATTTGCAGTCGTTAGAATATCAATTACATTGTTATTTGTATTTAACTGCAGTAATAATTTTAGATATTGGATCACGGTTTGCCGTGTAACTAGTAACTAGTAAATACATTTATATTATTATTAACGCGGGGATTTGTTATTAGTTGTATTTTCTATCGAGATTAAAATAGTAGATATTCAAATTACTGACTCTGCATTAACTATTATATTCGGTTATACTAATGATATGTTGTACGTTGGTATAAAATTTTTACGATGATAATGATTTTATAACAGTTAATGATGAAATAAAATAATGCTGATAATTGTAATAAAATCAGAATTGTATGCTGGGGTGCTGTACACTTAATTAAAAAATAAATGGGAGACTATCAATTATTGTTTACATATGGTTACATTTTTTTGCTATTCCAACTCCACGAGTGGGGAATGATATTTTGTTCAAACTTACGGAAATCAGACGAGACAATGTTTGGTCGTTACAGCCGGTATGTAAGTTATACCCATATATTTAATAATTTACTATATGAATCATTGTCTATCTACTCAATGTGCGGTGAGCGAAGACAACAAAAAAGCGTATCGCAAATACATCTGCGTCTCTTTCTTCGATGTAATTCCCTGATTTCTCCGATGATAGGATTGTACTTGCATTCAATCTGAATAAAGTATCTCCGTTTTCTATGACGTTAACATGGGCGTACGCAGCTTTTGACCCAGGAGGGAACAAATTAGAAATTTCTTAAGCCGGGTTCCCCGTGCTTGTTTTGCCCTCCTGGATACGCCAGTGCTTACGGCGTAAAAAAGACAGATATATGTTTGCACCCTAATGGTTCGATTGCGATTTTATTCCTATGCTCAGTAAAGAATAAAAGTATATGGTCATACCCGATGTATATTCGATATATTATATAACTAGCGGTCCCGTCCGGTTTCACCAGGGGTGCAAAAGAAGGAATGGAGGGGGGACATGAGTACGCACGTTCATCTTAGTTTACCGAGATGAAACTTGTGTCCAAATTTCATGATGTTCGGAGTACCGTTCAAAAAGTTTTTGTTGGACGGACAAATTTTGAATTACATTTTTCATTGATGCTCCGCTCCTATTGGTCGTAGCGTGATATTATATAGCCTGTAGCCTTCCTCGATAAATGGACTATCCAACAAAAATTTTTTTTTATCAATTCGAACCAGTAGTTCCTGAGATTGGCGCGTTCAACCAACCAAACAAACTCTTCAGCTTTATATATTAGTATAGATAGAAGATAGGTATAAAAAATATAAACAGAAAAAAGTGATGAAAACTGAAAATTCGCTCTAGGAATCTTTAAAACTGTTCAATTACAGACTAAGTTACGATTTTATTTTGGTTTTTTGTCATATTTGGCTGTAGTTCCACTTTAAATAAATTAAATACGTTAAGTTAAGGTAGGAACTCTTGTGGTTTATTGTGCGTTTATTGTAGGTACTTTATCTGCAGTACACAATGTTTTTATAGACCATTACCTTTACAATAATGTAACTGTGTAATGTGTATGACAGTTTGCAACTTGGCACAATGCAGTTGCTATCCAAGCGTGTCTGTTAATAAACCAAGCTGGGAGCTATATCGCGTAATAGACACCTAGGATGTTTATTTGTTTCATCTTATACGTGTTATCTTTGACGACGTTGAATTGACTGTTATAATATAATGATAAAAATTAATAAAAGTGATTTTAGTAAATAAAAATGATTGTAATAAAGACCCCTGAATACTTAAAATTTAAGTTTTTTTTTTAAATGAAGAGAAATTGATCCTCCTTCAAAAAAAAATTGGTTGTCTGTAAAGTCGGTTTACGGACGATAGTTTTACGTGATAACGTATTCCGCTCGAATAATACATAACCTAAATTTTAGTAGCTGTCAAACTTGGGCCGATCGTGCGCGGAACGTGACACATTTCGGAACGTGACACTTTTTCGTGCATGCAGCCGGTGTTTCATCAATTTATTTCATCAATTTATAAGACGTTATCACGTCAAAAAGCCACTTAAAGCTGGACCCCTACGGTCCTGGCGGTCATTTCAATGGACATACTATTCTAACGCGTGTAATTTAAGTCAGCGTAATTAAATATCAAATAATAAACATTTCATTGTGCTTGGGGCTTATCTGAGATGTAAAAATGCCAAACAAAACAAAGAAATATTATTTGTGTAGGTAGAAATATCGAGTCAAGTGTTGACCACAGTCATGGATTCACGCAAAGCTGGTAAAAGTGTACATTCTGATTATGTATTACTTAGTATAACTTACGTATTTTCATGATGTAATTTATTTTTGCTGTGCGGATATTTATTTTAAGTTTATGATGTTAACTTTACTAATTATACTAAAAAAGTAATTAAACATCATATGATAGTAATTACCGCAATTTTTTTTTATATGTTGTCAATTTCAATGAGCATAGAATTTTCCAAAATTCTGTAAATGTTAAATTTAGTTTTTCACTGAATATACCTTAATTACACCCTAAATAAGCCCAGACTCTAAAAAATATTTTGTTTCAAAAATATAAAATTCAGGTCTGGTTAGGTTAAAATAATAAAGATTTGAGGTCGGTGCCAATTTTATTACTATAACTTTTTATGTAGGGTAGGACGGGGGAATGGCGTTCACTTAAGGAAAACATGGTGTATTTTTAAATTATTTATTATGAATCAAAATTAACAAGAGTAACAAAGTCTTTAATTATCGAGTAACCAACAATTTAACAACAAAAGCATATATCTTTCACCTACTAGTAGTAGGAAAACATTATTAAAAAAACATGTTTGAGCGGCATTGCCCCTGACTTTGGGTAATGCCGCTCAGGGTCTCATAAAGAAGTGTACCCAATACAATCTGGCTGTTTTGCTGCTTTGATCAAAATTGTTTTTGATATTGTTGCGCTCAGCAAATTTATAAACAAGTTTACGCAAATCTGCAACATTGAGTCCATAATATAGCGAGCCCAGCAACTTAACTTGTTCAGCAATTTCAGTTTCTTGCTGTTGGGTGGAAAACGGGCTTCTTCGGTCCAAGCTGCTTTAGCAGTGGTCCTTTGACGATTTCTTGGCATATCTATCTAAAACAATAAAAAAATAAGTCACTAAGGGGTAATGGCGCTCGGATGAACGGTATAGCCCCAACCGGACGTTTTGTAATTAATTTGAAATTTTAAAAAAATCATACACGATTGTTGAAAATTGACTGCAATATCACAAAATAGAATAGTTTATTGGCAGAAAAGTAAAATTAGTAATTAAATAAGCATTAAAGTTTTGGACTTACCGACAAAAAACACCTAATTAAAAATTAGATCAGTGCGGCCGTAAACGAAGAAACGCTCTTCACGGTCACATGACGCGAGCTGACTGTCCGTTTGCAACGCTGTCTATTAGAGGCCCTCTCTCCTCGCGCTTCACGCGACGTGACGTGTCGCTACGTTTCTTTTTGACAGAGTTACAGAGGTGAGCGCCATTACCCAGTGAGCGCCATTCCCCCGCCCTCCCCTACCAAAATAGGTGCCGATCTCAAAACTTTATTATTTTCAGCTTTTTGATGATTTTTCAAAATTTATATGTATATAGTTATACATATAAAATTAGACCTTTGTTGTATAGAACATTTTAACCATATCACGTGAACTATTTCCAACATGAATTATTATATTTTAACGTCATGTCGGCTCGAATTAATTTACTTGGATTTCTGTCATGTTTTAATAAAAAGTTCATAAAAGCGCGTTTTTTTTTTTTTAAAAAAACGCGAATACACATCGCAACGTACACAAAAACGTACTTTGTGAGCGTCACTATTTGATAATGAAATTATTTATTTAAAAAAATATATATACACAATTTGCATTCCGTTATAATTTTAACACGATTTCGCTAACGAAGTCCTGTTTTGTAGTTAATGCTGAATTTTTATTTACCCCAATGAATAATTCAGCCGGCGTCATAATGCACGTCCGTTGCGGTGGTCCAGCTTGCTTTGCAACAGTTGGGGCGCGGGGGTCGAAGAGGGGGGAACACTACAAGGGCACTTGAACAGCGTCCCGACGGGCGAGAGATGCGGCGTTCACGTTCGACTCCTTCAGACTCGAAAACATGTACATATACCATCGTTAACTGGACAGGGCCTGACTTAAATTTGAATGAGGCTGTAAAATATAAAGACATGTATTTAACGCGGCGACAAATTAATCTGAATTAGGGATTATAAAAAAATTAAAGTGGGTATAGCAAAAACGTTGGCAGCTGCTGAGGAGGATGGTACTAAGTAGAAAGTAGCAGCTTAATAATCAGTTGTAAGCTTTCTTTTAATTTAAACTGGCATCGAGTTTTTGTTTTGGTAACTGAATTTTTTGTTAATCGGAAACTTGACAGCGGATAGGGAATAGAAAATAGGCATTCCTATAATTATACAATTGAGATTCTGTCATATCTTTAAATTTATAATCAAACAATAAACAAAGAAATTCAAACCCGTAATATAAAAACGCCTTCATTTCGACACGACCCCGTAATTGATTTTTAAAGAACTCCCCCCAAACGCACTCCTATTTTAACTGCACAAAAAAACACCATCGCATCGACACGACCCCGTAATTGTTTTTTAAATAATCCCTTTGAGATATAACAAAACAATATAATATGTTGGTATTGTTCCTCTTTTATAGGTCTATAGAAAAATCCGCGATGGCATATATGTCTAAGCGCTTTTCGTGGATATCAACTTTGCAACGTAAGTCGACGAAAAAACGGTGGCAATCATTTCGAGCGAAGTGTATTATAAAGTAGACAATAATGTTTTCAAATTATATCAAAATACGCGCCTGCATTTTCGTATACACTTTGTTCCGTACTATTTTGTGAACACAGCGGTCCGCGACCGGCACTTGTTCGGTATTTTGGACACGTCCCAATGAGATATTTCGTACAATAAGCAAGCCTTAATAACTACAAAACTCGTTTTCAATTGAGAAGTACCGGACTTCTTTATTCGTAAACAATCGTCTTTTATTTTTCTCTTTTCTTGTTAGTCGTCTCTCTATGGTTTAAGACGTTTCTAGCTACAAGGGCTTTCAGGTTAACGCTAAAAATGTATATATGTTCTAATAGTTTTAGAGTTCCTTTTCAGCAAAAAAATCTACGTTTTGTTAAGTAGGTACACCCAGGGCCGGATTGAGACAGGAGCCAGCGGCACCATGATTCTAGAACTTCTAGCAATTTAAAAGTTAATTTTGTTTACACATTATTCACAATTCAGTTTTTTATATTCATGCACTCATCGTCAAGTGTTTGTTCCTCCGCCGAAGGAATTGTCCTTTTTTTGCTAAATAAATCACGTCAAGTTTGTTTGCATTAATAACGAATAAGTACAAAACAATGCATTATTATAGAGGAAAAGGCTATTTTTTCTGTATAAATTGGAATCAAGTATCTTATAAACACTCCCGCAGTTTGTTCTTCTCTTTTTAATGGCCTGCACTTAGATGGACCCAGACAACACACTTTTTAAATACGGCCCTGGGTACACATAGTTCACGGCATTACTTCTCATCGAAATACTGATGTTTTGAATACTTGTAAGATTTGTAGTAGTTAAGTGCTATTTGACTATATCAAGATACTGTAATGAAGGCCGAGGCCAGTAATTCACTTTGATCAAGCTCTGAATCAGAGACAATAAGTAACAACTATTTTAAAATAAGCATAATATGTTATAATTTTACATAAATTTAATTTTCGAGGAGGTTGCAAAAACCACCCCCCCCCTGACTACGGCCTTGACTGTGATCCTTTTTTAACAAAACGGATTTTTAGGGTTCCGTACCTCAAAACTAAAAAACGTAACTTACGTAACCTTTTTTACAGTATCACTTTGTTGTCCTTCTGTCTGTTTTTTCACTGTTCTTCTGATCCAGGTCAATTTGCTGTACCGCGCCTAAAAGTTTCACTTTGAAAAATCTCTTGCGAGTCGTTACTTCTCATCGGCCAGGGCCGGATTTAGGGAAGGGCAACCGGGGCTACAGCCCCGGGACCTCCACAAAAGAGGGGCCCCCACAATAGAGACTTCGGAAAAAAAAATTCAAATTCAGACTAGTAAACACTAGTAAAAAGCTTTTCCTTTGATATTTTTTTTCGCGTTTTACCTTTACCTACCTACAGTACTTTCTACAAACATGATTATATTAAATATTAACAGAAATCAATGATCTATATTTGTTCACTTCAATCAGTCAATCAGTAAAATATCAAAATCTCAAATGGCCCTGATAAACACTTACTAAATTTGTTAAATAATATATAAGAATCTATACGTGGTTTCACAATAAATTATTTATTGGAAAAAAATTGTCCATTCTATTTGGAAAATAATTTAGGGCCAGGGGGCCTCCACTCCTTTGTTGCCCCGAGGCCCCCAGACCTCTAAATCCGGCATTGTCGTCGGCAAAAGCACTTTGAAATGCTTCAGAATCGTCAACCCCAAAAAATTAGCGAACACTATTACTATATTTAAAAGAAAATGATAATGTACAGCCCTCTAACATTTGTCTGCAAGCGCTGCTGCGTTGCTTGGCTGCCCCCTGTAATTGAAACGGTTAAATAGGCTGGAAAAAGATGTAACGTTTTTCTTTCTTTTATTAAACAATATATTGCATTTTGTGGGATCAGCGTTGTTTGAGACTCGCGCACACGTTTTTATATTAAAAACGTTTTCTTTGTATTTTTTAGTCAAGTCATGGAGAAGTTTATTGTAACTAAAAAACAACTTTCTATCACGAGCTCTGTTCGTTAGATATAAAATAATTGATGGTGCTTATAGTTTAAGAAAGAAGTACCTGGGTGGACCGAGCTTTGCTCGGAAAGTTAAATAAAATACTGATATTCAAATACGTATTTATTTTAAGTCTCACTTGGATAGTAATTAAAGATTAACTGTCATTATATTTTGAAAACAA
The DNA here is from genome assembly GCA_963575645.1 of Xanthostigma xanthostigma. Classification (NCBI taxonomy): domain Eukaryota; kingdom Metazoa; phylum Arthropoda; class Insecta; order Raphidioptera; family Raphidiidae; genus Xanthostigma; species Xanthostigma xanthostigma. Next base: position 26,237,539 of record OY754468.1, read on the forward strand.
TTGTTTCATTGTTTGTATAAAATTCCAAAACCTACTTACAATATTTAAGTATTTTCATACGTAAAAAAATTGATTTTTATAATGATAAAATTTGTAAGAAAACGATTTTTTCGAGAGATGAGACCAAGCTAAAACGATTTTTTGCCCCCCAAAATCCCTTTTCAGTAAATTTCATCCAAATCGTTAGGGCCGTTTTCGAGAAAATATTTAGGGACATAGGTAGATACAAGATTAGCTCGTTTAATAATATAGGGACTAGGGATTTACAACGTTCAGCGCTCTCTTAAAAGTTGCTTAAAACAAGTTCAGTTATGATATTTTATCTGTTAGCTCATTAGATAATCTAAATTTATAATAAAACGTTGCACATAGACAGCTTGGTGTAATCAGTGCCGGAGTTGCATTGACTGCTGCCATGGGTAAAAAAAAATTGTCGCCCCTAATTTAACCTAACCTAACCTACGCAATCTAACGACTATTCCACATTGTCTCTGAATCCCAGCTTTTCATATTCGAAAAGCGATTCGTGGCGAATCTAGGTACCACCGTACCAGTGAGACCAGAGGCGTAGGGGAATCACCAAATTCCTAACCTAAAAGCACCTTTTTTTTGGCAGAGAAGGAAATCCTTTTGCGGACACCTAGATGCCTAGGTAGTGTGGGACTCGGACCGTAGTCCCATACCCACTAAAACCCCCTCATTCTCGCTCCTTGTATCCCTCCCGCGGCACTGACGTCCAGTCATTCCTTCGCGGGAGGGGGAGTTTCGGCTCAATGCCGTGCTTTCACACATGATAGGTTGCCACACCCTACATGTTGCGCAGTTCGCGTCTTCTCCTCATGACCCTTTTTTCCTCTTCTTCTTTTAGTGCCTCCATGATCTTCACGGCATAGTCACTTCCGGAATTCCAAAACCTAAAAGCACCTGACCTACGCAAACTTATCTGGGCTGTTCCACATTGCCTTTGTATCCCAGCTTCTTGTATTCAAAAATTTATGTTTGTAAATGCTTTCCTGGAAGTCAGGGAAGTAAACAAATATGGGCAGATGCAGTTGATAAGTTGGTACACTAGTTAGATGGCAGCAAAAAATAATAGAGTTAATTTTAAAAAATTATAATAAACAAAATAAATAACTTTTAAATATCTCTATGACGTATTCTTGTTAATTAGGGGAGACGTACCGAATACTGGATACGTGCGCAATATTGGATACTATAGTTTTATAGATAACTAGCAGCGTTACCTCTTTTTGAGATATTGAACTGCTTCGTTAATGTGAATTTAGTGGTACTTTCTCCGACGACAGCGCCATATTTAACGTCAGTGAGCTGTTAAAATTCAAAGTGATATTTTTCGTTGGTTGACTTTTTGTAACGTGACTTCAAAACGCTGTTAAACTATCCTAAGTAGTGTTGTATTTTATAGTAGTAATAAATGCTAGCTTGGGACATAGTTATTAAAGTATATTTATTGAATTTTCTCGATTATTGGACTAAGTAAATTGTTCATAACTAATTTTTGTAGAAGTAGGTAGTTACCTCAATATTGGATACCTAGCTATTCTCAATACTAGATACCCAATATTAGGGTACATCGAGTGAAGTTTGCAATTTGTGTTCAAATGTTAAATTATTTGTTTAGATGGAGGATTTATCTGAAAAAAGCAACGAAGGAACTGGGACCCGGAGTTGATGCAAAAGCATACAATGATAAATTGAATAAAGAAATAGGATACTTAAAAGCCTCAAAATTTTTTGACGTTCCTCAATTATTAACCTTAGAAACTTATGTGAAAAACCGTTCTAAGACAATAAATCAATTAATTTATATTATATATAAATTAAAATTTATAATAAAAAGATTTAAATATAGTAATAATAGATATTCAATTCATGTCGGCCTGCGGCTAAGAAAATACCTTAAGTTCCTATTAGTGTACCCATATTGGATATTCATTATTGAGAATACTGAATATCCGATATTGGGGTACATAAGATCTCACTGTTGACATTTGTAATTTTTTAAAATGAAATTTATATAAAACTTTTTATTAGAGATATAAGTTTAATTCTTTTTCTAATGTAAAGAGTAATAGTACACAATTATTGCAACAACAAATAAATAAATGTTTCTTTCAATTACTTATGTGTTTTTTTTAAGTTTTGAAAAAGTATCCAGTATTCGGTTCGTCTCCCCTATATATGGAAAAAGGGCTCCACGAAGCAAAAAAAATACAGGCCAATTATTTAAACTTTTTTTGTTGTTGTCAATGGAGGCGTTTTTTCGAAAAAAAAAGTTAGTTAACTTTTTTAAAATAAATTTAAAAGATTTTTTTCAATGGAACTTTATTCTTTCTAATGTTAAGATGACACCATAATTTATTCAAATTTTTAAATGGTTATTTAATACTATAAAAAAATTATTTTATGTGTTGTACACTCTCAACAAGGCTGTGCGCTCGCCGCTCGAGCTGTAACGACCGCACGAAACCCTATTTTCGACGTTAAATTATAACTATAAATAATAGAACTATATAGTCCCAGGAGATGGGACTTTTTCCTCCTCTTTACGAATCTTTTTTCCGATTTTGGCTATCGCTTATAATTTTTGATATATCAGCGAAAAACGAAATGCCTTTTTTCTTTCATCTTAATTTGTTTATAATTTTTGCAATTTCTTATGTGCTAATAAATTATTTTAAACAATTTTTCTAGATGTCATTCCGAATCCAATGAGCCTTCGGTAATTTTTGTACTAGCTATTTCAAGCCTTAACACGTTTTTGAGTTTGTAAACTAGAGACAGAAAAGGGACCTTTAGTTTTAATTTGATACACAAAAATGCTATCCTCGAATAAAAAATACGCTCGCAAGCGGGCAAAAATTTTTGGGTGATTGGGAGGAAGATCTCTTAAAAGAATAAATTAGATTAATAATTTAATAAGCACATAGCCTTTCTATAATCTAGAACCTAGCTATTCGTCCCCAGGTTAAACATTTTTGTAGACTTCATAAACATACCGTATTTTCAGATATTTTGTCTTAGCTATTTAAGGATCTTGAGTTTTTCTTTCATTTTAAAGATTTTTTTTAATATACCTACTTACTAAAACACCAACAAGGGCGATATTCAAATAATATGCAACTGTCATTCGCAGATGTAAGTGAGGTTGCCTAGACACGTATTTATGAATAACAAGAGCACATGTCTAATGTTTATCTATTCTAAAAGAATCATTTATAAATATATTATAGTTTTACGACAAAGCGAAGTAAAATATTTGAATAATATTTCCTTTTGACCAGCCATTGCATCAAAATTCTACGACCGAAGATGTAGATTTTTGAGTCCTTGAAATTACAAAGTATGTGAAATTTGGTGTCAAGAATTATTTTGTAGTTTTAAACATATTGAAAGCGCAACCCCGTCGCATACAGCTCACATCTCGAATTTAAGATTTTTGAAATTTCTTATTTCTTAGAAAAAAAAAGTAGGGGAGGACGGGGTCAATTGTAACACGGGTCAATTGTAGCAGTGATATTTTAGCGACATCTACCAACAAAATGAGAACATGATACTACTGCATTGATGTACATTCAGTCGCTGGTGACTGAATGTACATCAATGCAGTAGAATCATTTTCTCATTTTGTTGATAGATATCACTAAAATAGTCACTGTTACAATTGACCCGTGTTACAATTGGCCCCGTCCTCCCCTAATCCTTATGATGAAACTTCATTGTCTGTCTGTACGTGATAGTCGATATTCTCGAGAACTATACAGCGACCAACCAAAGAACATCTGAGTCCTGAGAGGAAGGGGAGTCACTGAGTCAGAGCACATGTAGCAACGAGAATTCTGTAAAACCATGGGCTATGCGTATTCCTTCGACAAGCGTACTTTCCGCGATCACAGAATAATGTAGTTAATAGTATGTTTGTCGTATATGTTTTGTCCATTTTCGTGAGGTTAGAAATTAATGATATTTCTTTGAAGTTATAGTTCTTTTGGCGCGTTAGGAAAAAATGATGAAGATGAAATTTTACGACGCGCACTGTAACATAAAAAATCACACCATGAAGTTGCTTGCTAAACTTGCTTGTTTACTAGAAAAAGACTACCAACATCCTGCATTGATAATCTCACCCCAGTTCTTTAATAATTATAATATTTCCTTAATTTTTTTGCTTTCAAATTAAAAATTAATTTTTACTCACGCCAAAGAAATATATTTTCTAACGTGGGTACATGAGTACACGCACCCACTTTTTTCAACACGATCAAGGAGTATAATTATATAAAAAAGCATTTGTTACAGATTTCATTCACGGTATGAAAATGTAGATAATTTTATTGCGAACACGTGAAACATATTATATGTAAGTAACCATGGCAATGAATAACAAATATAATAATATTTAATACTAAATAAATACAATAAAATTAACAACTTTAATTTTTTTATTAAAAATAGCTGTGCCAAGAAATTGAATGATAACCTAATCAATTTTTCTTAATTAATACATTATATTCTCAAATTCCAAATTTCATTAGAAAACTAGATGGGTGAAGATCGAGCCTAATCGGGATCTTAGACCAATATAAGTTGTTTCATTTTAAAAACTACAAAAAAATGACATTATGTCAATCACCTTGGTTTATACTTTTGTACTGAAATTTCCAATATTTAAAAACTAACCACCCCTGTACACGTATACTCTTTAGTCGTGTTTTTAAACATTTTGTTATCGTGTCTCCTCAATTAAAACAGACGATGTGGCGTCTTCTTTTTCTTTTTGTGTCGTTTATTTTAAGCATTGTGACGCCGCTTAGGGCGCGCGAGTGCCTTCTGATTCTGCGGCTATTTTTAGTTATATAACAGCACTCATATTACATGGAAATCGACATGCTTCTTGTAAAGGGCTGTTCACACTAAGAACAGGTAATCAATACATTACATTGTAACGGCACCTCTGATTTCTTTTTCGTGCGGGATTTTCGGAGCAAAACTCGAGAACGCCTGGACCGAATTTCACGAAACTCGGTATGCTGTGTGTAAACTATTTTTGATCAGGCCACGATCAGGTTATGTCAAAATTGACATTAACAATAGCAAATCCGTGGATAAAAGGCTGAATTAATGTAGCCGTGTGATTTCATGGATAGTTTAAAACCTAAGTATTTATTTACTATTTTAGAAGTCGTCTTCTAGATATCATCGCTACTTTTCAACTTTTTTTCGAACAATAGGGTATTTTGCACCATGTAGGTAAGAAAAAATGTAATAATAAATATTCTTGATAGATTTTGTAAAAATCAAACGAGAAATGTTGATTTCTATATATCTATAGAATAATTAATATATTAAGAATGCTGGAGAAAACGCCGGATTACTGGCATTTGCAAACATTTGACGGAATACTATAAGATTAAGTTAAAATTACGTTTTCGGGGTATATAGAAAACAAGTTTTGCAGTCGTGAACCGTTTAAATAATCGGCCGTATTTAAAAATTTTTCAATGAGTATTTCAGTTGGCCTTTCAAAATACCGAATACTGAATGAATATAAATAAACAGTCGACAATCGGATTATCAGAACCAATGCGGTACATATTTTTTTAATGAAGTGCTGATACGATACAGCTGCTATTTTACAATTAGTTTGTGTTTTTTTAATGAATCCAACGTGTAATTACATAAATGGCTCTTGATACGGTTATTGTTTTCTATTTGGTATTCGTGAAAATGTGCAACGTGCTGACTAGTTTTTTTTCCTAGACTAAAAATCTATGAACATTTTTGAAACAGAAAATATACTGAATGCGTCTGTATGACATTATCGTATTTTGTAACAAAACTTCTTTGAATCAGCTTTAAAAATGTCAACATGCATTAATCAGTGTGAGTTTTTCATTTTAATTTCTCCCAATTCAAATCTTTGTTGGTTATGTATATTAATATTGTTTTTGTTTAATCAAGCAGCAGATATTGGGAACGCTGTCTAGGAAATAAAAAACATATTTTTCTGTATATATGTTTAATTTCTTCTAATAAATTCTATCTTATCTTATGTTTGAATCAGCTGTACCGCTGTAGTCAATTATAGAACACGGTACTTTTTGAGGTACCTACGATATATCTTTTATCATAGAGTTACAGGCAAGAGAGTTTTCAAAGAATAGTAGTGGCGCGCCAAGAAATATCAAACTGTTCTAAAGTTTTGAAATTATTTTTACAGAAATATTAAATGCGTTGTCAATTTACAATATTATTGATAGGAATGCATTTCAATATATTACAAGATGCGTATAGAAATAAGGGGCACGTAGCCCCCGTGATAGTCTTCAGTGGAGGTCGGGCCCTGAAACCTCCCTACGAACTTATGACCGAAGACCATTCGAATTAGAAGAATTGCTGCAATTTCAATAATTCAAGCATTGTATACAGAATGACTGGTAATTGCCCGTATTCTCTCGGCAGAAGAAACTATGACTAATTTGGAATGATTTAACTTCTATCACTTGGGAGTCGGAAATGCGTCATTTTCGAGACAATCTACTTCGGTTTTCTTTTTGCAAAAATCCGATTTTAGAACCTAAAAATTAAAAAAAAAATATATTCTCACTTTTTGGCGTGATTTTTTCCGTGATCTGATAGCTTACTAATTGGACAACCTTCCTAAAACTAAAAACCACGAAATTTACTGTTAGATTTGATGTTGTGTGTTAAAACTTACAATAAATAAAAAAAATAAAATAAAAATTCTTGACAGAAATGACATTATCATAAAAAAATTACGCGTTTACAACCCCCAAGTGATAGAGGTCAAATCATCCAAATTAGTTATAGTTTCTTCTCCCGAGAAGAATACGAGCAATTACCGTGCATCCTGTATAATAGACGATTTCTAGTCTTCACTTTTCAGAAGACTATTTGGCAACATTCGAGTGTGTTTAAATTCATATGAACTTGAAATTTCCATTAATGTGTAAAATAGCTTGCAGAAGGCAATGGCAATGAATATTGATCAAATATTTGAAGCGTTTTATATTACTTTTTGTATGTTTAAATTACGTTTAAGTAATTATTTTTTGTTGTTTTTACGTTACTCTCAGACAATCCTTGTGCGTTCTTTTCTTGCTGTAAATACGTCAAGCATGGACGAAAACCAAAGACAAACTGAAAGTTAAAAAATGTATTGCCATAATCGCTTTTTTTAAATATCTCATTTTTAGACTTCAATTTCTCTTAGTTCTTTGTGTTAATTATTTGGTTTCCAAAAAGGATATTTAAGGAAAAAAAGGTAATAGGAAGCTCGATGTGCAAATTCTGAGCATATCTCCAATTTTTCACATGTAGTGTCAGTAATTTTTCCAAAATTTTGACTTTAATTGATAATCAAACAATAAAATAAAATAAATCCTTACTCAAATAGAGACTAAAAAGTTATAAATAATGTAGTAGACGTTTTCTTATTAAATAATTGCGCCCCACATGTGATGCTTTTTGCACATAAAATTTACATAATATTATAATGTATGCAGTTTTTGCGAAGCGATGGAGTCGATGGTATAAAAACAGTTTGTATATGGATAGAAATAAATGCAGTATGGAAAACAAAGGTGCATTTGTAAAATATTTTATTTCAGTCTAACAACGTATTGATATCGGGTTGCAAGTCTGAAAATAGCACATATTGCAGTACACTTTTGCATATAACAGCTGCCTGCATGCATCATGAATAAAAAGTTAATGGTTATTGTATCATATTTGTATAATTACTATTTTATTGTTATATTATTTACGGTTATTGCACTCATATTCGGGAGGTACAGAGTTTAGTTCCGCTAAGTACAGTGATCCTTTTCCACTCACGGACTTTATATTAGGATACTTACCACATTTATTTTTCTGTGGCAAAAAAAAAACGTGAAGGACTCCACCCTTGGAAACCACAACACCAACTTCTCAGTATGATCAATATTGAATCATCATATATATTAATACGTTAAGGTTAAAGATGTTTGCCTCCCTTTTTAGAAAAAACCACACAATTTCTCCACATAAATTATATATCATTTTACAGATAAGTGCTTGCTCTACTGACATCGTCAACTAAAAAATTTATTATTGCTTTTGTTTTTGTAAATTAATTAAAATACAGCAACGCTGAACAACGTCTGCCATCTCACGGCTTTAATTTTGAAACAGCGAGCAACGCTGAACGTCACAGCAATGCTGCATGATGCCATCTGGCTTAGCTCAACGCTTTTGCTACTTGCGCCTCTATATGACAATTTTAGTAAAATATTTCTTCGATCTGTCATCTGAGCTTCATATTGTAATACAACAAAAAGAAGAACGTTATAAGCAGTGTGCAAAATTAGATATGAATTGAATACCTGCAATCATATTTAAAAAATAATTTTGTAAAGTGATAATTATTATACTTATTTAGTGCGAATAATTCGCACAGGTCACACTAGTATTAAATATATATTTAACAAATACACTTTTTGCAGTTTACTACGCTTCGATTGATACCCTAACGTAGTCGATATCATTTCTTATTCTCGAATCTCGAGATTTCACGTACATACACATTACACGTGCACATACATATAATATTATACTAGCGATCCCGCCCGCTTTCACCCGGATGCAAACGACGAATGGGGGGATATGAGTACGCACATTCATCTTAGTTTACCGAGATGAATGCTGTGTCCAAATTTCATGATGATCGGAGTTACCGTTCAAAAGTTTTTGTCGGACGGGCAAATTTTGAGTTACTTTTTGCAACATTTTTCTTTGATGGCTTGTTCCCATTGGTTGTAGCGTGTTATTATATAGCCTATAGCCTAACAATTTTTTTTTTCAAATCGAACCAGTAATTTTTGAGATTTGCGCGTTCAACCAAACAAACAAACAAACTCTTCAGCTTTATATATTAGTTAAGATGTACCTATTTTCAAAATTAGTATAAAAATAGTGAACAGTGATCTTAAAAAATATGTTAAGTATTTTGATATCTATTTTCGGATTCATTACGATAACTTCCCAATGTACTGGAAAGTTAAAACTTATAGACGATTTTTGCGTATACAGTAAAAACTCGATTAACCACCACACGGTTGTTCGTCTGTGCTCTTGTGACAATAGAGAAATAAAACCGAGAATTCTAAAGGCGGATGAGTGTTAGAATTAATTATTGTGCAATTAATGTGCATTATAAACGCCGGCCAACAATTACACAAAATAACAAATAAATATGAAATGCATGTGATATAATATAAAGCACAGAATTCTGTGATTTAGGCTTCTAGTATTCTTCTTTTTTCTCATAAATATCAGCCCTTCCCCATCCTGACGGATATTCAAAGTTCTACTGTAAATAGTTTATTAGGCTTAGATACCATAGAGATGCCTACATTAATTTGGTTGAATTTTCTTTTCAACTATGGACTTGAGATAAAGCGTCACTTTTTTGCAAACCAACATTTGCATTACTAAGGCTACATGATCTGCCCACCTAAGTTCTCAAAAAAAAAATATTTTAGTGAACCAGGTAAATCTGAAATGCTTCAGTCTCGTCAACATTGGATATATTAAACGTAGTGTTTTTCAAAAACGCCTCTCCTGAGGTTTGTGATGAAACGTATAGAATCGGTATAGTGTCCTGGTAACATGCTCCTAATGTTAACACCTGTATATACTCGTAAGTACGTCAGTGACGTAAGCTGAACACTGTAATTACATTTAAATACTAGCGAACGGTCCCGGTTTCACCCGAGTGCGATAGATATAATTCTGGAAAATGTATTTCGTTTGCGGCCCGGCGTCTGAACTAATAGCTTTGAGCAAATTCTACCAGATTTGCTTCTGAACTAATAACTTTGAGCGAATTCTATCAAATGTCGCAACTTGGTACTAAAACAGTTTTTTTTTTGTTTGCTTCTGAACTAATAGCTTCGAGTAAATTCTATCAGATGTCGCTACACGTTACTAAAACAGTTTTCACAAAACACCGTAATTTTGTACAACATATTACAAAAACTATCCTATAGTCTAAGTTGGACCAAGCAAGACACATTTACAAAATTTCATTAAAATCGGTTTAGTGGTTTCGGAGCGCGGCCAAAATTTGACACGAGATTTTTATATAATATGTAGAATGCATTACATTTGAATAAACGTCTTGATTTTGATTTTCATTAACTACTTTTTAGATACTTCATAAAATTCCTAGTAGACAATCCATCCAAACTCAAAGTAAGAAAAGTTTTATTTACATTGTTCCATACAAGATACAAATCGTCAAGTAAAATTACTTCACAGTAAAGCGGCCATACTGTAGGGTGAAAGGACATCTCGCTTTCTTTGCTTTTTTGTTAACTTTTTATTTTAATTGCTTACTTGGAATTGGAATAATTTTTGCATTTATGAAATATATATGAAGGTTGATCCATTCCCAAAAAAAGGAGGTGCACGTTGATCACAAAAGCATATATCTCTGTCGTTCGTCTAGGGTCAAGGAATCCCCCCCCCCGGATTCCTCTAAATTGGCGAACCATTTAGCTGTAATCACGAAACAAACAAACATTCAAACAGAACCACATGCTAAACGGTTGAATTAAAACGAGAATTCGTACGAAAACAACATTACTTATTGTTGTAATTGAAGCACATTTTTTCCTTCTAATATAAAAAATCAACACTATGAATTGCAATCAATAAATCTGTTTTAACTAATAGTAGAAGATAATTAATTGTGCAAATTCAGTAAAAAACAATAACCAAAAATTTGTAAGTCCTACCAGTTTCACAACTTCTAAATTAAAATAAATAATATTTTAAATTTAAACATAAATATTTTTATAAAGGTAGCACTTAACATTATTTTCAACAAAATAGATGCACTGTATTTCAGACCACTTAAATTTTATTATAAAAATGTCGTCACTATTTTAAGAACGCATCTAAATTATTTATTTATTTACAACTTCCAATTAATAATAATTTAGTTAATCCCATCGCAACGTTGTCAGTATTGATATTAAAAAAAATGCGATGGGTTTTTAAATCACAGCATTTGTTATAAAATCAGTACATTGGGTTTCGTAAACCCACCACTGCAGATAGCGCTTGATTTGTGATGAATAGCCTGCAACCGCTCCATACTTCTTTACATTCCATACGTTTAAAATCACTATGGGAAGTAAGGAAGCACGGAACTTGTGCAAGGCTTATTATCTCCACAATTTTCGTTCCATCTTGTACTAGTCCAATTCTTGTTTCATCTTCTCATAATCCATTGCAGTGGTGACGACTCTTCTTGGAGTCTGGTTGGATGAACTGTCGACGAAATAAAATAAGAACAAATGAATAGCATAATTTTAATTTGAAATGCAAATGAGTCCAATTTAAAATGATAGGTATATTCGACTGAAAAAATAATGAAAATAATAGTAAACCAATTAGCAACACAATTTGTTTTATAAAAAGAGAATCTTTTGCTGTATCACTGTTGAATAATTAATAAAAACTTTCGAGTTGAAACACCGAGGCACAATAATTTAGATTGAATTATCACTTAAAACACACCGAATTAATTGCGGTTCACTTTGGAGTTGAGGATATGGTTGCGAAGATGTCGACGCTCTTCTCGGAGTGTTGTCCAAGACATGAATGCACTCTGCACCGAAAACCATCGTCGAGGTGGTATCTTCCAACGCCACCCCACACGCCGTCTCCAACTTCACATATAGATCCACCGTCATCATCTCGATCATATGGTACAAGCGAGGCTCTAATTCTAAAAATGGCTCCGTCGATTCCGATTGGTTAATAAGTTAGAATATAAGCTTACATATATCTATATACAAACACCACACATATACGCGATACCCCTCTTATGCCTCCGTACTCACCGCGACACCAAATTTGTCTTTTCCAAAAATATACCTACCTACAAAACATTGCGCCGTGGTGCTCTTGGAGATCTATGAGCCAGCATCATGGCTATACGATTTCCCTCTCGCCTTCCCCTCTCTCCGCCCCACGTCTTATGTTTGCTCTGAAACTCTGAAAGGTATATCCATGAAATGATACTGAAAACTGAGAGGTCTTTAGCCTCCTATTAAATCGTCCACTTCCAAATCATTACCGATATTCACTGTGAGATGATATTCTGGACTCCGAAAAAATAGCAACTCGATGCGATTTAATATCGAGGAATTTTATAAAACCTGAAAAATCTCCTATATTTGCATGCAGAATGTAATATAGGCAACGTACGAAAACAGTCATAATCTAACGACTGCAGTGAGAGTTAAATTATAATTTGACCATTACAACTCCACAAGTGGGGAGTGGTACTAGTTTAGGTCAAAATTCACGTATTTTTGGAAAAAGTCTGTGCGTCTGTGAGCACGAAACATATCAAACGGATGAACGGATTGAAACCAATTTTTGAGAGGGTGTTTAATATGCAAATATGAAAAGCTCTAGTATTTTTGGGGGAAATCGGCGTAAGCGCAGAATAGATATATGATACGACGTTGTTTTTTAATATTATAATTGTATATACTTTTCATAATATGTTTATTTTTACAAAAAAGTTTTGTAAAAAATATTTTTTTCTAAGTTTGTATGTTTTCAATATCTGTCAAAAAGAAATTAGATAGGTAGCTGGCAAGCATGCATTTGTTAATTTTTACATGTGAAACCATATTATATGACCATGCACAACAATAGCAAATATTATATTTATTATTAGTCGTTATCCGAGTCACCGCACGTGTTATACCAGAAATGTTATTATATTTATTGTATTAAGTCAAATTTCAATATTTTTGAAGCTGGAATGATCCTGTTTCCCAACTGGCTGGAATTTCTTTTTTCATACATCGCGTATTTGAAAGTTTTTAAGGATGTACTTATATTATTTATGTCAGTATTTACATCAAAGTTCTAGACACGCAATTTCATAAAATAAATTAAAAATAAACAAAATATGTGCCATTGAAAAATTGTAATTCTTCTATTTTCAACGTTAGCATGTAATGAGAAAAACAAGAAATCTTTGAATCTCTTACTTCATGAAGAGGTAATTAATATATTGCAAAGAAGTTAGTGTTTTAATAGTTTTGGTTAATAAAAATAATATTTTGGAAATGTTTCAATTCATGGAAGGTCTCTATGACATTTTGAAAATAATGAATGTAACGTAAATCAGTTATTGAAAATTCCACTAAAGTTAATTCATACGCTGAAAGACGACGCGGATGCCAGTCAGAACGACGTCTAGTAAAGAAGACGAAAAATACAAACGGCGCGTACTCTTGTACGGTGTTGGTAATTATAGCTTTCGTTTACATACCGAGCGTTCATAAAAACACTACTATCAAATTTAGTTTTACAGTAAACTGTCTACTAACCTGTGATATTTTCTATAATATTGATATCAATGTAGATATCAATATAGAAAATACCACAGGTTAGTAGACAGTTTACCGTTTCGATCCGAGTAGGATCTTCGTCAGGATCTATGTTATTTTTTAAATACAAACTAATATTTACCATATTTTCTTGTTACTTACTAAGAACTGAAACCTCTATTATACGATATATTTATTTGACAAGAAAGTTTTTCTCCTAAAATAAGATGACAGGTGTCGTGGGACACTTGGTTGGAACGAAGTTCTTTTCGCTTTATTTATGTATCAAATAACGGACAGAATGGAATAAATTTACGTTTGAGAGTAATTATTAAAATTTTTGAAAATTTTATTATTAATTATTATAAAGATATAAACTAATTAAACAATAAAAAACCGAGAGTTGCATCGGCCAGGAATCGAACCCGAGCCGTACGCAAGGCAGGCGAGCATTTTACCAATGAACCCGCCAATGCTTGCGAGCTTTTGCTGTTTACATTGCATTACTAACGTTTATTTAGAGAAAAATATTATCAAACAGTGTCGTGACGGTCGAAATCTTACACTTTTTTTCGCCTAGCCCCCATACTCTATTTATATCTATAACGTCCCATAAGGAACTTTGTTCTAAAAACTAGGTACCTAGCCGCATTGCAATACAAGATAGCGTAGTTTATTTGATAATTTGTTAATTATTTAAGAGAAATCTGTTAGAATTTGGAAATACGAGTTTGCATTATGCATAGCACTAATCGTAACATCGCTGTCAATTAATTAAAATTTATAAGGAGCGCATCGTTAAAAAAAAACAGAAAAATCGGATGCAGCATACCTTTAGTGTTCTCAAAGCGATTGTATTACCCCGCGATTTGATTGCTCTTTTTTTCCCAGGCGACAGCTGTTTTGAATCTTTCGTTATAGTGACATGGAACAACCGCTGACGATTTCCGTTCTTCTTCATTTCGACATTTTGCATTATTTCAATTGAGTCAACAAGTTGAAATTTAATTAAGTTAAAAATCAGTGTTATATACGTTTATTAAATAGTTTCATAAACCTTAGATAATTTTAAAATCGAATTTGTTTGATCTATTATGGAAAAACCGATTCAAACAGCACAGGATTTCTGCAGGAATATATTTTTAGTGAGTTTTAATTATTTATATTAATTGTAATAGTTGTTATATATTTCATATATAGCTTCACAAATAAATTGACTATCTATCTATCTATTTTTTTTTTAATTGAATAATAAAGGAAGAATGTGTACACAGCGAAAATTTTGACTTTCTTTAGGATCGTTGTCTATCTTTTTTTAATACAGATTTATTCGACTTCCGGTATGAAGTCCCCTTAATTGTTTATATCCGACAGTGCAGGGGTACCAACGTCTGTATGTAAGATACATTTATAGAATGTTGGCACATCTGTCTGCAATATACAGTGATAATAAACATAAATATAACCAATTCAAATCTTTTAAAAATAAATGTAGATCGCACCAGTTTCTGTATTGTTATACTTATGATTTAAGCCAGGTTCATGCACATAATATATTTTTCTGCATTTTGAAAATATACTAATTAAAAAAAAAATGAAATAGTGTGAGTCGGATTCACGCACTGAGACTTTCGTACTGTGAAAAATCCAAAAAAGTTGTTAAAAAGGCCAAAAAATACTGGAATTGTCCGACTCACTAATACCAAGATAACTGAAAACCGCACGCGTCAAGATTTATTGTAGGGGTAAATTTTTGCGTTGGTAAATTACTTTACTTTTTTTATTAAAACTAGTTAAATTATTATAATGTAACTATTTTTAGTACCCATTTGGTGTTAAGTACACGTAATATTATATACTAGTGTCCCGGTCCGGATTTGTCCGAATTTGTAGATTGCCGCCGTTTTTTCGTCGACTTACGTTGCAAAATTGGTCTCCACGAAAAGCGCTTTTATTTTAACGCGATAATATACAGATTGTGTCCATCCTGAAGGTCAATTCAAAATATTGGTGAAAAAAAATTTGAAATCGGATGAGTAATTTCAGAGGTCACCTCCTACATCCAAACTTACAAACTTTACCTCTTTATAATATTAGGATAGATAACTTACAGCTTCTTACGTAATAAACCGTTGTTGTGATAGATGTAACAAAATATGTCATGCTTTTGATGGCCCCCCAAGGTGTTAATTTGTGCTCTGATAACAAAGCTCTTTCTAACAATACCCCAGAAATATAGGTAGAATTAATAATCAAATGTTTTATTAACGTCTTATTAGAACTCTTCAATAAATAATGTTTTCCCTCTGCTTACAATGTAAGGCGCTCCCTTCAAAAAAGTTGTTTTTATAATTTTCAATATTATTATGTGTGAATTTTAAGTCAATATCTTATATCATTTAAAAATTTCAATTTTGATAAAGTAATACATCGTCTTGATAACGATTGCATAATATACCAAACATTCATCTTTAAGAAATTTATAACCTGTGGATAACAATGATAATAATAAATGATGAAAACCCAAATTTTACCAACGAAGTGTGTTACCATGAACGTTAAATTTATTTGGAAGGTTCGGACTCGAGCTCCGGCAGGGGCTTTTAAAATGTATTTTCTTATATTATAGCCCTCTATAACCTTCGTGGCAACATCGTTGTTCAGAAACTTTACTTCGCTAATGAAAGGTAATTCGTTTGTGGAATTGAAATTGTTATAAAAAATAATAATAATTCCGAATTTGAGTCGAATATTCTGTATGGTCAACTTTAAAATTAACAGCGCTGTAAAATTTCTGTCTCACATCAACTTATGTGATGTTAAATTGGTTAGAAAGGGATAAAAAATTAACTTAAATTTAAAATGTAAGTAAAATCATTAAAACTTAAATTTGATTTTTTTCGATATTGATACAATCAAGCGACCATGAACGTTAAACTTATAAATTCAAAATTAATAACTTATAAATGAGGAGAATATATTTGAAATGGAGGCTTTGGGGAGTGTCTGCGTGTACCATAATATACTCTTAAAACTTTATTTACCTTCATTCCGTTACAGAGCTGATTTACAGTCCAGATATAACGCACACTGTGAAAGCTCAATATAAATTGGCAAGAATCCAAAAAAGGTTGGGCACCACTGATTGATAATATGCACATTCTAATGATGAAATATTGTACGTTTATACCAAATGTAAGTTTAGTTTGTGTGTAAAGTTACCCTTCTATACGGTTTCTCCAAAGAAGTCGCAATTAAGTTGTATTTTGCATTTTGCATGTGTAAAAGTGCAAACGCAGCTTTGAAAAATTTAAATTCATAGCCGTTATAGTCTGCTTCATATTTAAATGGATTTAAAAAAAAAAAAAACGAAAAATAAGTAGCAGTCAGTAAATCTCAAAAATGTCTCACGAACATCAACAAAATTAGCTTTGCATGCCGTTATTCATAAATACATAAGTTAGAAATTCAAAATGGAAATCGAACAAAATTTTACACAGAATATAATATTTGTAAATGCTCGACAAACGTTATAGTTATTCAAATGGAGCATGCTAACAAAACAGTTTAGTCTGGCTAAGCTTAAACTTATAAGTTCTATAGATAACTTTTGATTATTCAATTGTAGACGGAAAACGGCTAAGTTGGCAACACTGGACTTACTGGCGCCGTGTGCACCCCAAAGCTCTCAGACCGAGACTTTCAACGCTGTATCCCATCGCCGTTGTGTATAACCAATATGCGCACGCGCACCTTTTATTTATATGTGTGCAGTAAATTAAATCATTTTGTAATATTTTTATTTTTAAAAATTAACGCGTAAATCTGTAGTCACAAGGTAATGTGGAGTATGTTAGATTTGTTATATAAAATAAAATTGACCTTACTTAGTCACTTGGGATACCAACCGGTAATTGTATAAAAAAATTGTCGACAAAACCAAAAGTGCACACTCCGCTAGTTTGACTCTAATAAAATAAAATAAATGAATTCAACCGGCGACCTTCTGCAACTCGATATAATACGTAAAGCTGTTTTATATATTATGTTACTATGGTAACTATTAGTTGGTAAATGTGTTAAAGATTAAAACTCTATTGACGTCATAAAATAGTAAAATTGTTTAAAACAATTAAACTACTGAACGTATTTCAATAAATTCTGCTTTGATAATAAAGCGGAAAAAGCAAAATAAGACGACCCATCAAGACTGGCCACCTGTACAGCTCGGACGTACAGACTAGCCGACAACAGCTGCTCACGATTTTCAATTACAATTTTAGGAGTTACAATGACCTTGAATCAATCAGAAAACCTGCCGTTTTCAAAAAACGACCATTTGAATCAATGTCTTGCGAAATTAACCTAGTTATTTGTATACATACAGGTCTAGTGCGCTAAGTGTTAAAAGAGAACATACCGTTGGGCGTTGGCGGTAATGATAGAGTAAAATGTAGAATGCCTTCAATGCATAGAAAAAAAAAACAGCGTTACAAAATAGAACTGAAAATTTATATAAATAAAAGATAAAAAAATTCGACATAATCCACTTTTGGTTGTGACCGTAGATATATTTTACAACCGGGTTCGTTGCACTGTTTTTCTCGAACGATTGTAATCGAGAAGTTATTGTGAGAAAATAGGCAAGTAGCTCAAGTATGTTTTCAAAATATTCGCAACTTAGTGTTGACTTAGTAGGGAGTAACTAAGATTATTTATTTTTAAAACGTAACCAGCGATACTACGGAATGGTGTACGAAAACTACGAAAATTATATAGCAGAAATCTATACTAATAATAACTTTATTATACTGGGTGTTTTTTCTTTGGACGTTTTTCCTTAAAGAATTACAGATTGAGTAAAAAAACGTTTGAACGAAAGTTGGTGGGTTTTGAGGGATAAATCGTTTGGGTACAATCCCCGCCCCCACCACCTCACCCCTTAGCTGGGGAAGGGGGTGACTTCTGTTTTTTCAATGGGAATCCTCATTTTTAATGGTGGAATATTGTTTTTTGTGAAAAAAAAAATTTTTTTTGTCTGCAAATCTTCATTAAAAAAAATCATTTTTAGCGAATTGAAAAAAACTATAAGCTAAATTAAAAATAATCAGACAAAAGATGTTTATTTTTACATGAAAAAATCGATGATAAAATAAGTAAGGTTTTTTAAAAAAAAACACCGATAAAAAACGTCCAAAATTTTTAACAAAACACCCGGTATACCTATGAAACTAAAACTCTAAAAATATAAGTACTCAATACTTCTTATCGTCCCACTTTCGGCATTTTGAATATATCTTTGTGATATGAAAGTAACATTTAGATCAGATTTTCAATTAATTGAAAATTAGTCTCTTTGTCATTTATTAAATACCAAATAGTTATCAAAGTTTTAGTTTGTTACCATTTTCTTAAAAATAAATTGAAAATCCCATGCGGTCACCTCAGATTAGAGCCTGAATATTGAAGGCTCCTACTTTCGTAATAGGTAAATCACAGTGACGCCATATAAATAACCGTGTCCCAAAACCCAATGATTTCGACTATTCTCAATATTGTTGTCAGGGGCGCTAAATCCATTTTCACTGATGATTGCACTAAGATACTCAAAAAATCATTGCTCCTTACGTTTAAAAATGACTGTTTTCATTTTACACTCGTGTGATAACACCGCGTCAAAATTACCGCGACTTTCTCAAAAATATTAAATTATTATCTAGATATAAAAACGTACAAGGCGATAGTTATTTTTAGTTTTTCTCACTGATTTTAAAATTTTTAACGCGCCAGTCTGCGATATCCTAATTAGGTGTTGGTTTAACCGTCACAGATTTATTTACGAGACTAAAAGGGAAATGATGCTAATGTTTGTTCTTATAGATCACTGCATTGAACTGTAAGTTGTCTGCTTCTCTGATTTTTTAGACAAGTGTTCTTCCCAGCTTTGAAATGTGATTATAAACTACGATGACTGACAGCGCTTACTAAATTACAACTGAAAGCGCTTGAGTTTCCTACTAAAGATTTCTTTGAGATACTCAAATACTGCTATCTGCATGAATTGTACATTATAGACGCTCATCAGCATCTTGCTAACTGCAGCTATGTGTTAGTTTTTCGAAAATACTAATAATAACTTTTAAAAATGATTAGCTCAGGGAATAAAGACAAGAAACAATTCAACCTTCGGAAAAATTAGGGGAAAGCTAGATTTTCGTATGAACCTTCCTTTTGTGATTCTAAACAATATCCCAAAAGTCCCTACCAATACATGTCCCGCACAAATGTTACGCGGGTCAAAGGTAACAAAAAAATTTTTTTTGCTAAAATCTCGTTAACGGTGACTTTTATAAAAAAAATAGTGGTTATCAAATGTGTAGCTTAGAAAATTACCTACAGAAACATAGTATTACTTTTTTCTGTAAGACTAAAAAAAACAATGTCATATGATGTTTGCGGTATGATGCTCGTTATCTCACCTCGCATTCATTCAATCGCTTAGTGAACCATTCCAGTTCACGCATCCTCAATATGTATATCGTATGATGCATTGTATTCGTTCGTATAACCACATAAAACGAATCAAAACAAATTTTAACGAAAACCGTTAGTCTTACGAAAAAAATAAATACTGTTTTTTGTAGGAAATTGTCTAAGCTACAAATTTAAAACCCACTATTTTTCATAAAAGTCATCGTTAACGAGATTTTCCCGAAAAAACGTTTTTTGTGACCTTTCATCCCGCTTAACATTTTTGGCGGCACATGTATCAATGGGGGCTTTGGTATATTGTTTAGAATCACGAAAGGAAGGTTAATGCAAAAATCTAGCTTTCCCCTTCTCTGAAATGTCTCTGTTCCCTGTATTAGATAACCTGTTAATTAATTTAACAGTTTATATTAAAAATATAATACATCAACAGTTTGAATAAAAATATATTCATTTTTTCTAGGCGACTAAAAAAAATTAAAACAACTGGAATTGTACTGAAAAGCAAAAAAAAGGAAATGTAACCAATGCAAAAAAATGTTTCTAAAGAACACAAGAATACAGCCACCGTGGTAAATGTTACCTAGAAAAAATGATTTAAAAAACAGGGGATTGAAAACGGGCATGAAATAAGTACTTTATATTTTAGTAATGAATAATAAAAAAAAAACATCCACACAATTTTTTGACAATTATTTAATTTTTTGAAACCGTTAACAGTCATTACTCATTAAACAACAGTACACTGTGTGAATTGATGCACGCCGTATATTTCGTATCAAAAAACAAAATAAATTAAATGTATTACACCTTTGAACTTGCATTAGTTTTGAGTTTCTTTAATACTGTGGTTTTTTCGACGCGTCGCCTTTCAGAATTTTCGGAAAGTCATTTTAATATGATGAGTCGCGAGAATCATCAATCTGAAGCAGGATCCATTTTTAGCGTGCTTTGTTCTTCTATTTGTGCCTTGGTGATAATTTGAATTTCCTAATGATAACTTAAGTTGAGATCGATAGGAAAGAATATTTTTAAATAAAGCATTTTGTCTTGTAGAAGTTGGATTGTTTTTTCTTACTTTTCCTAAAATTGTGTGTAGTTTTAGAAACTAATCTTTGCGGGTGATGTCTCTACATTCAGTGAGAGCCCTTGCAATGCATATTAGTATAGAAAAGTTAACTCTTAGAAAGCAAACGTCCGAGGAATTGTATTTACCTGAAGCAGTGTAAAACAGACGTTCACCATATTTCATTCAATCGGACAGACATGCTAAAGCCGCAGACTGTTCGCAAAAAAGGAGAGACCATATTTTCCAAGAGTGGAAGAAGACAAAAGCTCCATATCACTGCGCAGCTAGATTTGTCTGGCTGTGACCAATTCAACGGTGTGCTTTTCTTGTCGGCTGAATTAGTGCTAATTGTAAATTGAATATAACATTATGTTTAGAGTAAAATGCAGAACGTTTGGTTAGATGAAAAAAATTAAATTCTGTTGAAAAATCAAATTATTACATTTATCTGCGATAAGATATACATAAATGCAAAGTACGAATCATAATGATATTTTTAATGTGAAACATCTACTCGCGCGTTTGGATGTGAGTAAAAACGTGCAACTGGCACGAGGCTGGTATGGCACGACGTTGTTTTTTAGTCACTAGTAGATATTTCGTTAGACGACAGCGCGTAATGCTTACTGTGTGCATGGCTTTTGTTGAAGGCGACATCTAGATGAAAAGGCAAAACTTAGCTAGATTTTTTTATAGATATAACAAAACGAAATGTAATTAGTTTCGATAGGTTACGGCGAAATTTAGTTACCAGAATTTCTCTTCAATTTATGTTTCACATCTGCCAGATTTCTCACGACGTCTCAAAATTTTTTGATGTCCCTAATTTTACCATTCTAACCCACAAATGGGGAATGGTACTAGTTTAGATCAAAAATCACTTTTCAAAAATTTTACAATATTTTTCTGTTTTGAGGTCCCCCGAATCTAAAAAACCTATTTTTGGAAAAAAACTCTGTGCGTCTGTTAGTCTATTAGTCTGTTAGTCTGTGAACATGATACAGGTCAAACGGATGAGCGGATTGAAACCAAATTTTGGGAGGATGTTTGGTATGCAATTTTGAAAAGCCCTTTTGTTTTTGGGGAAAATCGGCGCATGCGCAGAAAAGATATATGCTATAACGGTGTTTTTTATATAATAATGGTATACCTTTCATAACGGCTTATTATTCTATTTATTTTTTTCAAGAAAGTTTTCGGAAATATTTTGAAAATCAGCAGCTCTTTTGTTTTATGGATCTGTCAGAAATAAACTAGTTCGGCATGCTTTGATTAATTTTTACATGACGTGAAACATATTATGTAGGTAACCATGGCATCAAATAGCAAATATCATATTGAATACTAGCCATTACCCGCGTCACCTCACACGATATCAGAAATTTTATTTTCTTTATTATAATCAAATGTCAACATTTTTGAAGTTGGATGGTCCCGTTGCCGAATTGGCTGGAATTTTTTAACTAAACATACAAAGGTACCTCACAGCCCACAGTACACAGCCGGGGGTAGGTCATCGATTTTCAGACTTGTAAAAAATACTTTTTAAAAGTATTTAAAGACAAATACTCGTTTCATTGAGTATTTAAATACAAATTAAAATACTTTCCCTGCGTATACTTGTAAAAAATACTTTTTAAAAGTATTTGAAATATAAATACTAGAAAAGTATTTGTATTTTGAAATACTTTTACAAGTCTGCCGACTTTAACAAACCCGAACACATTTCAAGATCTTATATGGTAAGGTTCATTTTTTTGTAGAATCCGGTTTAACCTCAAAAAGGCTTGTCAAAATCAGCAGCCATTCAGCTGTAATCACCTTAACAGATTTTATTCAAAAAGAAACAGAAATATTAAAACAGAGGTGTTTTCTGTATCTGAGTCGGTCTGCTTTTCTTTGGTAGTTCTGGTACATCAAATCACACTGGAAGTCAAAAAGGAACACATGTGTTTCAACTGTCCATGTGGCCGAGCAGCCTTGTACGTAACTGTCTATTTACCCCATGTGTGCGACGGGTTTGGCGGCAGTACCGAGTCTCTTGCAATGCCAATGCCATTTATGGTCGGACTGCCTTTTTCTACAGGCTCTCTCCGTTTGAATCCAAGATTCGAAACAACAAATAGTTATTAATTTATCATTGTCAAATACGAGATCGTAGTAGGGATGTTTATATATTCACTAGCGGTCCCACCCGGTTTCACTCGGGTGCAAAAGAATGAATGGGGAAGGAAGGGACATGAGTACACACATTCATCTTAGTTTACCGAGATGAATGTTGTGTCCAAATTTCATGATGATCGGAGTTACCGTTCAAAAGTTTTTGTCGATAAAGAGCAGTATTAAAACTTTTTTTAACTAATAATTTTTTTTAAATGAATTAAATAATGTTAAAATAAATTTAAATGTAAGCCTTAGAAGAAAGCAATGTAAAAAATAAAAATTATTCACCCAACGTGGGGCTCGAACCCACGACCCTGATATTGACTGTCGCATGCGCTACCGATTGATCTACCTGAGGTTGTGTTCTTTCATCACTAATATGAGTATATCTAGTTAGTGGATTTCACATGAATAGAAGCTTATTTTTGAATACTTTTTGCAACATTTTTCATTAAAGCTCCGCTCCTAATGGTCGTAGCGCAATATTATATAGCCTATAGCCTTCCTCGGTAAATGGGCTATCCAACAAAAAAAAATTTATTCAATTTGAACCAGTAGTTCTTGAGATTAGCGCGTTCAAACAAACAAACTCTTCAGCTTTATATATTAGTATATAGATTAATTAATTGTTGCAAGCTCTTGATTGTTCTCAGATTTGTAATCTTACAAACTGGTAATATACCAATGAAATTATTATATTTAACGTTAAAAATTAAACTGAAAATGTGAATTTGTGGTTATTGACAATAGGAATATTGATTAATTTTCGGAACTGTTTTTATTTTATAGATAGACCCTTAATAAACAGAAAAAATATTTTAATAATGAAAAATGTTTAATTTTGAATCAGTCAAATCTGCCACTGACTCCGACCTACTTCACAAACCTATATCTATCAGTCTATCGAACTTGCTTGTAAATTGAGATTATCGTATAAAAAAACCTTTAATTATGAATACTGCGCAGTGCCCATGTGCAAATCCACATTGATAAGCACACGAAACTAGTCATTGACGTTCCGAAAAGGTACATTTTTTAAAGCTAAATGTTTCAGGTAAACGCCAAATGAAAAACCAAGAATCACACTAGATTACTACAGACGAAAAATTAAAAAAAATCTTGGAAAAATTATCAATTTAAAAAAATTATAGATTACGCAATCTTTCACACGTGACCAAGACTTTTTTTCGAAAAATTCACCTACAGGATCTATAGTGTGATACTTAGTCCTTAATTTTGCGTTTACCCGAATCTTTAGCTTTTAAAATAGCGTCGTGAGAGCTGAAACTGTTTTTAGGCGAGGTGGAATGATTTAAGCCGAAGAATGCAGGAGGTGTTTGTGGGTAGTATATATGTTGCGGTCTATACCCGAATTCGGTTTTGACCAACGAATATTTACCAAAGTCGAAATCTTACATTGAAACAGGTATTGAGTGTTATAAAATGAGCAAAACTAGTTTTGCGCATTTTCAATTGGACAAAACTAGTTTTGTCCATTTCTGAACGGACAGTACTAGTATGGCATCGGAATCTTCTTTGCGTTTTTTAATTAACTTTTCCACATCAATTATACTTATTATATCAAAGCGATTTAAATGTAAGATTTCGGGTTTGGGAAATATTCGTTGATCAAAACTAGCTTTGCGTATTTATTTCGGTCATTGACCGAATTCGGCTATAGACTGTAACATATATACTCTTAAATAATTTATGGGCGACTCCTGTTCATCTTATATGATGAAACCGAAAAGTACAGTATCCACATATAGCTGGTTGATAAACGACAAACCTATGGGCTTTTCTGTTTCAGTGTGTACTATCAGTCTCCAAATGATTTTTTTTTGACACCCTATTAGTCCTAGAGCCGACAATCTGATTTCTTTAATATCGAATATACACAGACAAATTTAATAATCTGTTTGTATGAGTTAGTGCATTGGGCAGACAAATAAGGAGCCATATTATTATTATTATTATTATTTCTGCGGGAAATTGAAAAATTAGGACTGCGCTAAGAGATTTCGGTAGGCTGGAATTACTCGGTGAAACCGACATTTTGACGTTGACAATCTCTCCTGGAAACCACATATTAAAAATTTAAACTACGTATCTTTTACGACAATTAAGAAAAATTGCATCAGAGGAAATAGTTATAAATGCGTTTTATGCTTTTGCACATTCTCGTTTAAAATACGGAATAATCTTCTGGGGAGTTTCATCACACATCGAACTTATACTACGAAAACAAAAACTTATTATTAGAACAATAAAAAATATAAAGCAAAAAGACAGCTGCAAACCACATTTCCGAAATATAAAAATTTTAACTGTAACAGGTATCTTCATTCCAGAATGTGTCATGTTTTACAGAAAAAATACAGATCTGTTTAGTAACCGAAGTCATATACATACTTACCATACACGGAACAAAAATAATATTGAAAAAATTCAGACCAATTTGGAGGCAGTAAATAGCGGTTTAAATAATACAATAGCAAACATTTATAGCAAACTGTCTAATATTTTACTAAAATTAAATAATAGTAGACTGAAAAATAAATTAAAACAGGAATTGATAAAACTAGCACCATACACTTTGGACGATTTTTATACATTTAATTTCAACATTTAATTTAAGTTTTCTGACATGTTTTATACTCACAAGTTGAGTAAATTTTACTATAATGTAAAATTAGATAAAATAAAGAGTATCATTATTATTTATTATTATTATTATTATTATTATTATTATTATTATTATTATTATTATTATCATTATTATTATTATTATGTGAAGGATAAATTCCTTAAAGAATTTTGCATCCACAAGCCCCCTAAACTTCGGGTTCGTCACCGTCACACAAGGGATACTTGCGGAGCAAGTTGAAACCATAACCGCGTCTCAAACCATGAAATGGGCGATTACAGTGAGTTTGGGTCGTGCGCACGGAGTACACGGAGCGACCCAATAAGCACAGCCTTCTGCATGCGGCAGACTAGTGATTCAGCATTGCGCTGACATGCCGGAATAGCTTTCATACTTGCCAACAGTGACGGTTTGGCTCCTCCAAGGACACCAATTATAAGGACAATTAATTTGACAGAATACTCTGGGTACTGCTTCCTGAGCTCAAAAAGTAGGTCTTGATATTTTGTCCGTTTGTCAGTCTCCTTCGCGGCTATGTTCGTTTCAGCAGGAGCTGAGAACTCGATGACATACATAGATCGCGCAGATTTATCAAGGAGAACTATATCAGGCTTTGTAGCTGAAAGTTGCCTGGTAGTACTGAATGAATAGTTCCAGAAAATTTTACATGATTCATTCTCTACAACGGACTCAATATCTCCAGGAACATAAGGCAGAACAGGAGTTTTATCAATACCGTAATGATGCCTTAGGTGATAGTATAAGACTCTTAGAGCAGCATTGTGGCGATGGATGTAGGCACAGCTTGCATAATAACTGCATGCCGATAAGAGATGCATGAGCGTCTCTGGGTGCGATCGACATGCTCTGCAAGAAGTATCTATTACTTCCGCATCCATAATTAAACGGCGGTACACAAGAGTGTTTATTATTATTATTATTATTATTATTATTATTATTATTATTATTATTATTATTATTAATATTATTATTATTATTATTATGGAGAATCCAAAATACGACTGAAAGAGATGTCAACATTCATTGATCCGCCAGAAATAAAATAATTGTGGTTCCTTATTTGTCCTCCACAATGTTGCACTGACTTTGCCTCTATCTTCGATAGATATGGCAGAGCCGGATCATCTTATAAGCAAAATAAGCAACTACTTAGGGCATCGTGTCTCACGGGGCACCAAAAATCATAACTCACAAATGAAAAGTAACTCACTGGAGTATGTCAACCAATTTTATTTCTTTTTGTCATATTCTCAAAAATTTGATATAGGTACTGATATACAGGATGACATAGAACAAACTACATTGCATAGCACCACGCGGTAGAGAACAATTAAAAAATTTCTATTATACACTAATGTCTGATCGCTTTTTGTTTAAACTTTAATGAATCAAGAAAGCAGGATGCCCCAGAGGAAACATTGGGATGTAGTTGGCATTGCAATGTTTTATGGGATTAGCGTTCCCAGGGACTCGAGCTCGCACCAGTCGGTCTGTATATGCCGGCTGGCAGATTCTAATACACAACTAGACGCTAATGATCAAAGTTGCCATGATTTCATTAATACTAAGATTGGAAATGTGTATCCAAGAACAAGGTCATCAAATTGAACACCTTCTATACAGAATTAAACACCTTACATTTTTTAAATGTTGTTGTATTTAATAAAACCCTTCTTAATTTATTAAAATTAATAAAAAAAAACAAACTTAACAGCCTGTAACTTGAAAACAAAAAGCGATCGGACATTAGTGTATAGGAATTTTTCAAATTATTTTTTGGTCCTTTATCGTGTAGTACTATGCAATGTAGTTTGTTCTGTGTTACCCTGTATAACTGTCTTTACAATTTAAAAATAAATAACAATTTTTTTTTTGAAATTGAAACGAAAAAAAATATTTTAACTTTAGAGTTTTGTTACTTTTTCCAATTAACTGTATACAAATACTGATTTTAAAGATAGTCATTGATTAATTCATTTTTCCCTAAAGTTGTATGCTTAGACTGCTATTAAATATGGGAGCCTATAGGCAAGAAATGCTTAGGTCATCAAGGAGTCTTAATCTAACGGTGGGCTTTCCGTCTATACACACACATATACTGATTAGATTATATCGCCGAGTTTTCGAATCTATGCAACGTAATGTTTATTTATGATTTGTGTACAGGTGATGTTTAATAAGCATCTTTGTTTAGAGTTCCGCTGCTGTGCTATATTGCTCGATTTTGCTTTTGGCATGGCAAGGCAAAGCAAGGCTATACATTACAGCTTTATTCAGGCCGATGGTTAAACAGCAGCGTAACCTGACAGTTGAATGTGACCCGTGTCAGAATGTCAGAATCAATGCTTATTATTAATGAATGTTCTATTCAACACGAGTGTGCTCACTTCACAGTTATTATATGAACGACATTTTGCATGTGTGTGTGTGTGTGTGTTTTGAGTGAGTGTGTTTGGCCCGGTCCATATTTCTGTTAATAAAGTCTTATTTCTCAAACATTTTGCACATTGCTTATTTCTGTCCATCGTCAAGCCAGTAGCTTATCTGCAATATCACGCATCTTAAATTTTTCGAAGGCAGTTTTTTATTGTACCAAAGTCGGATTCGTCAACAGTAAGAAGGACATCAAAGAGAGAATAATTTAAAAAATAAATATTATAATATACACGTATGAGGTCACAATCGGAACGAAGTATTACACTCTGAGGAGTTCTGTCGTAAAAAAAGCATTAAAAATCTTTCATCACAATATACTCCTTGTATGTCACTGATGTTCTTAAAATAATTACTACTACTTATTTTTTAATTGGATTATATTTGTAACATTAGCAATTTCAGTTGTTAAATAGTGATTTCATAGTACATAAGTGGAAACAACATATTTTACCTTTGTGGTAGTTGAATGTGACATTTTTTTTGTATTTCGCTTGCATTCAAATATGAATGAAATGGACAGTTTTTTGTAACGACCTGTATAGTATGATACAAACGACTAGGCAAATTCCATTCATGATTCTTTATCGATTGTCCATGGAAAATTAGCTTTTAATAATTCATTTAGAGAGGCAGCATTTCATTATTTTGATAAATAACAGCTTTAAGAGAACTAGGAATCGGAAGATTATGTACAGTCTATTCCAAGTTTACTGCTGTCAACACCCAATAATAGGCCAAGAGCTAGCAACGTTTTCGAGAAAGAATTTTAAGACGGCTGATCTTTTGATATTCCTTTTCTTATTAAAGCTTGGCGGGGATGCGGCACGTCTGGCTACATGGGAGCGGTTGCGTTTACCTCTGCTCATCCCATTTATGAAAAAGCACTATTTGAAGTACCTAGTTATTTTTTCATTCAATAATTGCAATAGTAATTTTTACCTATTCAATCATTGAGATAATTTCATCAATCTGACAAGTGAATTGTACGTATTCAAGTATTCAGATTCACTTATATTGTTAATAAATCTCGCTAATTGAATTAGTCACATTTTCACTAGTTGCAATAGTGATTTTTACTATTTAAATTCCCGCGGCTTACGCGGGTAGCCGCTTTTTGAGCATTAGTTGCTCAAAATCTGTTACACTCATCCGAATAAGGTTTTGAAAAGAACTTCATATAGTAGATTCACCAAGCACTAATCCGTGATAATTTTTTCATCTTAATTGATTAAGAGGTTCACTTTGGCTGCAAACACTTTTATATAACTAGGCCGTACTCTAAACTTGCATTTTCTTTTATTTTTTTAACATTGGTAATGATTTTATATACCCTATTAGAATCAACTATATTCTAATAGGGTATATGGCCTTTAAAATCATTACCAGACAAGAAAAATCAACCAACTGACCAAGCCGTTGCAGTAGAGTCTAAACCGCCGAATTTCATGCCGGCCGCGGCAGCTAGGCCACAATTGCCGCCGGCCTAGATCAATTTGATGATTTCTCGCCCAAAGTCGTCGAATTCTATGCCGGCAGCTAGGCCGCAATTGCCGCCGGCTTATAGTCCAGTTCGGCGAGGTCCTGCGTTTATATACGGGTCAAAATCGTATTGTGTCCTTTATACACTTTTCGTTTTATTTTCTAGTATTTTTAACATATTATTTGTTGCAAACATTATATTAAAGTATTCTCTTTAAGTCTTCGCATCTATATTGCATTGTACCTTAATTGGTAAATCACTAGGTCGACACGTCAACGTTGGAAAGTTCGTAGACTCGAATTCCAGCTCAAAAAGTGAAATGATATTAAATAAATTAAAATAATTAAATTTTACGTTAGTTTGTTCGCATTCACAATATTCTCAAAGTTGCTGTTGAAATCGTAAAAAAATGGACAGTTTAAGAAAAGAATTAACGCAAAATTAAGTTGGACGTTTCGTTGCTAATTGCAACTTCCTCAGCAACTCATTCTTATAATTGTATTTGTTTACGTTTTTGCGCGCTGTCAGCTGACGGAAATTTTGCACAGGGTTTGTATGCGTGATAAAAATTGTATTTTGTTTTTGTAAATAAAAATGCGTATTCTTAAGTAATTGAAGTGTTAAAAGGCAGTAGTGATTGCGGTGGTAAGAAATGGATGACACATGTCGATAAAACGTAGCAGCCGTTCTCAAATGGAGATAGGCACGCACGCTACAGCACACATACTAATTCAACTTAGTGGATGTGTTGTATTATGTATATACACTTTAGAGGCACATTACTGTGGTGTCTGTACCCTCGATCCAGGGATGGACACTGAAGCCTCTCCAAAATGTCGCAACGTACGGATCGGGTTTCAGATCATTATAAAACATAAAGATTTAACACGATTGAGAAATTAGATGAAATAACTTAGTATATCTTCCAATCTAGAATTTGGAGTAGTTATAATATGATAAAATACACTAAACATTAAAAAAAATATAGGTACACCAGATTACTAGTGTCGGTCTAGCCTCAGGGAATACCGGGGCTTTTCCTGATGGGTCACCGGTTCTCCGTGGGCCGGTCCGGATCATTTTCTTCTTAATTAGACGGTCAAGTAGAGTTTATTTTATTTCAAACAATTGTTTTACAATTTTCCCGATAACTTTTAAGGTCCCAGACCAACCCTGCCAGATACACAGAAACAACTATAGCAAAGCGTGAAAGAACGAACGAGCCAGCTTCCAGAAGGACTTAGGCGAACTGTTTTGTTTAAGAATACTCGTATATGCTACCTACGGATACCCCCTGCAATCTTTATCTCAAATATTTTCCCGACTATAGCTCTCCTGACGCTATTTTTAAAGGTAAAGGTAAACATCAAATGAAGAATTAAGTATCGCACTACAGGTCATACAGGCGATTTTTTAAATCATACTTTTTCAGAATTTGTTTTGTTTGTAGAGGTCAGTAATGTGATTCTGGGTCTTTCATTTAGCGTTTACCCAAACCATAAAATAGCGTTGGGAGAATTACAACCATTTGTAGGCAAGAGGAAAGGATTTTAGATGAAGAGTGTAAGCGATATTTGTATACAACATACAACTTTTTTTATCACCGCTATTGGGATTGTCAAAAAAGTGCAAACATGTAGAAACTGAGGAGATTATCGTTAAAACATTGAAAATATTAATTCATTAACCAATATTCATTTTTAATAAAATCAGAAGTCAATTGTTGCAATACTTTTTACAAGATTCTCTTGTTTCTATTCATAGCTTTCTGTTAATTTCAATATCATTGAATTCAGTTGACACTAATGCTGGATAACGGAACGCATTGTCGGAAGTTCTGATTTGACAATGATCTTCAATTACCTACCACACATATTTTTTTAGAAGAAAATTAAAATCGATCGATAAATTGTTGACCGATTGAAAAGATATAGGTATATTTATATTTTACACTGTTTTTGTGTAGTTTCTCCTCCAAAACAATATTTCCCAAGATACGTTAGCTTGAAAAATGATCCTTGTGTTTTTACTACGTTTTACAGTCTTTTTGTTTAACGTAATAAAAAGTCAGAAACATTAGACTGTTCCTACGTCTGTATTATCTAAAGTCATCGTCAAGTTAGATTTTATGACATTGCGTTTGCAAGTCAACACGAGATGTGTTTATCTAAATTGATCGAAATCACGAGATTGGCGAGCCTAAAACCGATACCCGCCACGTCTCGGTGAGACCAGCGCACTCAGTGACGGAGTTACCAGTGGAAGATTTTTTTCTAACCCTGATCAATCCGCGGGTCTGTACGTGAATGTCTCTGGAAGGAGTCGTTCTAAATATAACCAAGCATTCGTGTCCGTGGTCTGGTCTCTGGCAACTGTAACTAATAACTCTAAGTTAACCTGATTCACTCTCAACAAACACACACACACACGTACGCATTGAGAAACAAAACACGCACGCACACATAAACAAAACACGCTCTCCGCGTGACGTACACACGATACTAAAATAATAGGCACGCATATGTGTGTACTATATAGATAATATATATTTCAGATTTATGTTTAGCAGTCATCTTTTCTACACTTATACTGAAAATGTTATGTAGATTTTATTAATACTTACTAAATCGATCATAACAGCATTTAAAATCTTCCGTTCTGTCCGTAAAACAGAAGTAAAGATGCTAATGTCATCAACTGTCCATCATCTACAGTCTATCTTAAACAGAGAGGTTTGAGAATATTGAAGAACCTAGTTAGTTGATTGCATGACGTTTTCGTACAAAGGATGTTCCCAGATTTAAATCAAAGGATAGCAAAATTACACCATTTTTAAACCTTAGAACTAAACTAAAATCAACTTAAATCAATAAAAATCGACTTGTAATTTTTGAAATAGTGAAAGCATAAATTGCGAATTTTGAATTTTCAATTCAGACCAATATAATTTGTTCTACAGAATGCGATCAAAAAAATTAGACAACATAAAATTTTGATTTGTAATAATTATACATGTTTCCCTCTAATTCGAACAAAGAAAACATATAATAATTAATGACTAGTATTTAACGCAGCGACAAATTAATCTGAATTAGGGATAAAAAAATATTAAAGTGGATAGCAAAAATAACTTAATAATCAGTTCTAATTTTTGTTTTAATTTAAACCGGCATCTTGTTTTTGTTTTGATAATTTTTATTGTTAAGAAATAATTAATAAATAAAGTAAGTACAACGTTCATAACAGTAATATAAAAACGCTATCGCATCGACACGACTCTGTAATTGTTTTTTAGTTGCAAATAGTTAGTCGCCTGGAAAATTATTTCCCATAATGAATTATTTAAAAAAAAAGGTATTAAAATGCCAAAGTTTGATTGTAACTTTCTTTTTATGTTAAAATTTAACTAATTATAATATTTCATCCATTAAACCAGTTCTGCGGACACCCGGTATAGTGTCATTCCGTGTGCATGCAGCCGGCGCTCGATGCACGTACGTCTCCCTCCTTTGCACGGCCCTGTAGCAGCGCGCCCCGCGAACAACAACCCCACGACGAACCCCCACTTTGGTTTCGGTGGGGTGTCTCGTTGCGACACATGTGATACATTAAACATTTACATAATGTGAAGCCACTATTGATGATGATGACATAATTTGTATCTTTGTCGTGTCTTTAATATGGCACCGTTGTGTTTAAGGATTTTTGGTACACTCGAATATCTTCCCCACCCTTCGTCATAATTCTATTCCCGCTCACGAGAGGCTGTTTCCGACCTTTCGAGACTAAACTGGACAAAAATTCATGAATTGAAATTTTCAAGGTTAGTAAATAGCCTTGAAAACATGGTAACATAGAAACCTGCAAACTTTGATTTTTGTTTTTAAAAAAGTGTCAGCTAACTTTGAAAACCTGGAAATAACAGGAATTTTTGTTCTGAATATTTTTTTCTGGAAAACCTGAAACAGAATATGTGTTCAGGAAATAATAGACTAGAATTTGGAAGAGTAAAAAAAAATTTTTTTATTTTGGATAAAGTAAAACTTCAAAAACTTAAAACCAGCCTCCGACAGAAATTTTATTACTTGAAAAATTGTTAAATTTCATGAGCTGAACGGCCCGAGCGAGATGATCTTCAGCGCCCTTAATTTCTTATTAAGGGCGCCTATCCTATCAGAGTCGTAAAATTATCGTACAGTAGTAAAAGTTAATGTAATTTTTTAATTAATTATAAATGTAAAATGTCCCGTGCAGAACCTATGTAAGTCGAACTTCAAGGGAGACGCCAAAAAATCCGAGTTATAGAGTTTTCGACTTATGAAGGATTTCGACTTAAGCTGGTTTTATAGTAAATATTCGACTTGTAGAAGTTACGATTCATTATAACTAATTTTAAGTTGCGATGTTCGAGATACAGAGGTCCAGTTTATTATTTTTTTTCGAGTTATGGAGGGCAAATAAGTACCGAAATAGATTGTAGGGACTCTACATTATTATTTCGATCTATAGAGGGTTGAAATTTCGAGTAATGGTGGTTTTGGGTTTGAAGAGAAGGAAACAAAACATTATTTCGAGTTTTAAAGTTTATCGACTTTAATCGAGGTTCGGCTTAAAGAGGTTCTTCTGTAATCAGAAAATTGAACTCTGTAAGCTTGTACTTTGAAATAGTTATTTGATGAAATGTTCACAATTTACAAGTTTCAAAATTTAGTTCAAATTTTGTTCACAATCTGTAGAGATAAAACTTTTTTACTCATAATAAAACAAAAAAATGCAATTTGAAATGTTAAAAAAGATAACAGATTTGCCATATAGTATACACTATTTTTCGGTAAGCCTGTACAAAAAACTGATAAGTGATAAAATAATTGCGATAATGCGTCATTCCTATTTACTTCTTTCTCACTTCCCTAGTCGCGTGCGACACGTAGTTCTTTGGACTCCCGCTAGTGCTTTATTAATTGCACAGTTAAATTAAAGCAAAGTATACAATTGAAACGTACGATGTTGAAGGTTTGTTTACACTTCAGAGAGACGGATTTTGTCCAAATTTTAGTTATTCGTAACTTATCTGCTTCTATTAAATTGAAACTTTTTTGTTAAATAGTATAGGTATTAATAATAATAATAATATATTTTTCGTTACAATTGACAAAAGTTTGTAACAAGTCATTTAAAATTGTTTACACTATAAAATCACTTAGTTTGTAAAATTCTTTGTTTACCAGTTCATTCCCTAGAACTTCCTTGAAACGAGGCAGCGACTCAATATTCTTTATTTTAGTTGGAAGAGTGTTGTATAACTTTAAACAGTTGTAAAGTGCACCTCCCTCAAAGGAAGTTAAGGAATGATCTGGCAAACGAAAATCATTTGCTCCCCTAGTGTTGAGATTATGGTTTAATTTGTAATTTTCAAAAACTGACGGATTTTTCCTGACAAACATAAGACATTCATAAATATACACACAGGGAAGCGTCATAAGACCATGTCTCCTAAATACCCCTCTGCATGTATCTCGTGCTCTTAAACCGGCTAATGTCCTTACGGCATATTTTTGCAATTTAAAAATTATGTCAGTATTTGCAGCTCCCCAAAAAATGATGCCATATCTCATCCTGGCTAGAAAGCTTCCAAAATACATTATACTTAATGTGTTAGTGTCTACTGAACGTGACATATGCCTCAGAGAGTAGCAAATTTTGCTCAATTGCCTAGCCAAGTCATTAAGATGCGATGCCCATTTGATATGCTGATTTATTGTTAAGCCTAAGAATTTAGTATCTGCAGACAGTTCGAAGTTACAAGTTCCTAAAGTAATATTTTTTGAAATTTGGGCTGTCCCTTGTGACGTTTGAAAAACCATTATGGTAGTTTTACTTTTATTTAAAGATAATTTATTACTTTCAAACCAGTTTGTAGCATTTGTCAAGACTTTGGAGGCTGTTTGAGACAGTTCATGCAAATTTCTTCCCGTAATTAACAAATTTGTATCATCAGCATAGCAAATGGTCCTCGCATCAACAACTTGGCTAGGCAAGTCATTTATGTATAAAATAAAGAGCAATGGTCCTAAAACACTGCCCTGTGGCACACCCATAGTAATTGTATTCAAATCTGAATTGACGTTACCATTATCGCTCATTAAGCTTACGTATTGTTGCCTATTAGTGAGATAGGACCTAGTTCACTCCAGAACCTGTCCTCTGATTCCATATCTGGATAATTTACCAATTAATATATCGTGATCAACGCAATCAAAGGCTTTCGATAGATCAAGGAAGATCCCCATAGAGATCTCGCGTTTCTCAAAAGTTTTTAATGCATGCGTCACAAAATCAAAGATCGCAGTATTAGTGGAACGTGCTTTCATAAAGCCATGTTGACTATTTGATATAGTGTTATTTTTATTTAAAAATGATTCTATACGATTATACATAATGTATTCAAAAATTTTTGAGAAAGCTGATAGCAAGCTTATCGGCCGGTAATTTGTTACATTGTAGGTACTATAGCATTAATAACATCTAAATAACAAACAGCAGGGATTGTATCTCTCTACCACGAAGTCTGTAACCAGGAGGTCCAGCTGGAGCGTAGCGGTGGACCGATAACTCGCATGAACCAAAATGGCGTCAGCTACTGGGTAACGCACGCACGTTCATGGATGTGTGTAGTGTCTGTAAAGTTAAACAACTTTGGTAACTATGGCGAAAACAGATGGAAAGAACCGAAGTTTTCCCAGGTAGTGATAACAGCGCCATCTCGCGTGCGCCAGAAAACGGTCCGTCTCGAAACACAGCAAGTATAGAAAGCTAGGTCTCCTGGTAACAGACTTCATGCTCTCTCTACATACCAATTACTGAGAGCAAATTTATTCTTAAAATCACCACTATTTTACCCTCTTGAGGGATGATTTTGCAGAAAGGCTGAAATACGTAATCCTTTATTTCCTACCAAAAGTCTAAATATGAATTTCCATATCCCTAACTTTCATCCCCTCTTTCTCTTCCTTCGGGTTTTTTTCAGACGAAATGTACCCTATGTCCTTTCTCAGGATACAATTTATCTCCTTGCCAAATTCTATCGAAATCAGTTCAGCGGTTTACGCGTGAAAGTGTAACAAACAAACTCACATTCGCATTTATAATATTGGTTAGGATATTTTAATTACCCATTTTTTGTACACGATTTTAAACTATGTTCGGTCTTGATGTCGTTCCCGTATGGCGCATAAAGGTACCTTTTTTCCAAGAAATTAATCTGTTGAAAATTACAAAGACTCATTGCATTCATCAAACTGCAAGACTATGCAATTTAGATAAGAAGTGACTTTGAAGAACTTTGGATAATTATTTATATACCCATATCAAGCTTAAAAGAGTTTTATTGTATTTCAAATTATGCCGTTTTTCTTAAACAATGCAAAAAAGAAATGGTAAAAAAAGTTAATTTTGTCGTTGTTTTAATTTCTTCAAGGAACGCACTTTCTTGAGAGATTATTTTTACAGGATGCGGGACGAATAAGAGGTTGTCTTCCGTAAAATTGTTTTTGCGTAACGATCATGATTCAATTTCAAACGATAATTCACTTATCTTTGTCCTATTCATTTTTTAACACCATACTGAATTTTTAGGCGCGAATACCGCTAACTAAACCGCCTATAAGCCTAATTTGGACTTTGTCCTTCCTAGCGAATTTTCGAACATTCTTCTATTTTAATGAAATAATTATAAATGATTAAAAAATCAGTCAACCCAACACTCATCAGGGATAATGAAGCTATTTTGAAATAAAAAGTCATCTCTTCTCAAAAAAGATGAATTTTTAAGCTTTCAGAACTTATATACTAAGATCCCAGAGTCATCAGACCCACGTCATTTTGGTACTGATAAGATTTTATCAATAAATGTGTAATATTTGGTTAAAAACGAAAGCTGCAGGGCCCTTTTACAGATAACATGTACTAAAGGTACATAAAAATCGTACTTACGAACGTTAAAGTAATACCGCTGGGTTTCATATATGTTTGACACAATATTATTAAAAATCAACATTCATTACTGCCAGATATTTTCTATGACCTAACTTCCACTAGACGTTTTTGAATGAGGAACCTATATTATAGTAATACTCCTGAATTTTATATTTAAAGATCTTTAGTAAGCTGCCAGACCAATCTAAAGAGCCTAACACCAACCTCAGACACGTTAAAATTACGATGTTACCCAACATTAAATTATATATTATACGAATGTCGCACCATGTAATTTTTTAATTACTTGTATGCTCTAAAATTAAATTCAACATTAGACATAATTTGATTACCCAGCAGTTAATTATAAAGTCATTCAGTAATTGCTCAAGATATCTTTAAAGTTTCCTCTTGAATCGATGAGCGTTAGGTGAATTTCTAATGTCGTCTGAAATGGTGTTAAAATTTGCTTGCATGAAACCTAAATTACACCAGCAAATGGTCTTGAAAAAAGGTGCAGACAAGAAATGAAGACGTTTTTCTCCAAAAGTCACTTATTTGTCACGAGATGACGATTCTGGCGTTTCCTCGTCTGCGGTTTTCTGCAAACGTGACATAGTAATAAAGTTTCCGCGAATTATAAAAATACACTTTCAATTTCAGCTCGGTGGATATTATAGTACTCTCGTAATTTTACGCGTACCGAAAATGAAATAAACTTAATGGTGAATTTAGAGAGAAAAAAGTAAAGTACTTTCGCGTCACATCGTTAAAAAAGAAGCACCTTGAATAAAAAATGCCACTCGGTTAATTTATTGCATAGCTATAAAACAACAGACTGTGTGTACAGTATATCTTTCTTTGTCTGTTTCTCAGTTTGCACCGAATTCTTCGTTGAAAACATTCTCTCGAATTAATTATCAGTTGTATTTTTTCTTTTTTATTCTTTTTTTCGAAGAGCATTAAGATGTTTTTACGTTTGAAAGCTTTTGTTAAATTTTGTTTCGATCGTCTTTTGAAACCAATTCGTAATTTAGGTTTTTTAATATAAAATTCCAGATTATACAGTCGGTACCATTATTATCATCTAAATTGAAAGAAACTGCTTTTACAATCTCTATTGATTTTTCAATAGAAAAATATTCTAAAATTGCTATTGGACGACAATAATCGAGCCAAGATTAACATTACATTATTTCTTTTTACACGGTAGGGTAAAATCGATCGTTGAGATTAAAAGTGTAACGAAACGTTGCATGTATACTGGACCCTATTTAAACCGGCTGCACAACGTTGTGTTATAGTGGATAAGAGGTATAGTAGTTTTTTAAAATCCGATCTTTTTTCAAGATATACCTAATTATACAGTGATTTGAAAATCACTAAAATTTCTATCCTCTAATTAACTACATATAATGAAGTTGAGCATATTGAAGAATTCTTGTCCGTACTGATATTACAATAGATAGGAAAAGTTTTTTTTTTTCGTACCTCGATCGAAAGTACATACTTTCGGCATCAATTGTAAGGCAGAAAGTCTTACATTTACGCATTGGTGGGATTACACGCACTGATGCAGGAAGTACGTACGTTCGGGCGGCAGTAAAGAAAAAAATAGCCTATCAACTGTTGTTTAGATGTCGTTGCCATAGCAACCCTATTACATTTTAGCTAATAGCCGCAAACAGCTGTTATTCGTGTTTTTACGTATAACCTCAAAGCTTGGAATTTATTTGTGTTTTTATGTAATTAATAAGTAATTCATTAATTAATGTATTTAATAAGCGTATAAGGTATGAAGAAGAATAGTATATCTACACCACACTGGCCGAAAGTTTGATACCTTGCACTGCACGATGCTTGATGTGAAGCGGTGGCATTGTGGCCCGCAGTGCAAGAATATTAAACTTTCGGTCCTTGTGGTGTAATATTTTTTTTAAATAAATAAATTTCTGAAACTACTGAACCGATTTGAAAAATTGTTCAATAAAAATAAAACTTAAAAAAAATAAATAAAAGTAAGACGATTCCTGGTCTATATTACCTTTATAATGGACCTGAGTATTAATAACTTTTTTTTCAATTTGTTCTTTTATTCTTAAGATATCCGATCAACCAATTATTTTTGTGCTTCCATCCTAGCACTGGATTACCAAGTTAGATGAGAAAAGTCTCAACATATTATAATTGTTTTTCAAAAATGTATCTATTATAAATAAAGGAGTAAATAATTAAAAATAAAGTCATTTATCGGCAGGTCTAATTCCGGTATAAGCATTGCATTTAACTTTATATTATATGATCAGACCGAGAAGTTGCGAGGCTGGAATTAGGTCTTGGGGTGGCGAAACATGGAGAAAAGGTTACCAGTCAGAGGAAGAAGGTTCCGCACATACACACACACGTAAGATAACGTATACAAGACCACTGCCGGTTTAATTAAAAGATAAACGGATTCAATTCCCGGCAATGCGATTACGTACTATTATTAAACGTATTATATGTTAGGTGTAAACCTGTCTGTTTGCCGTTAAAAACTTCACCTTAACACTATTATCGCGCTTGTCATCTTCAGTGATTTATTCTCAAATAATTATCATTTTTTATCGCTTTCTCTTCGGCGATGATAGATTGATAAAAATATTATATATAGGTATACCTATATCTGGTCACTTTGGTTGTTTTTATTTGTGAACATAAAAATCGCAGGAAACGGGATCTAAACATAAATAATTTATGGGATTTGTGAGCGTTTCGATATATTTAATTATCAAGGGCGTAGATATGGGGGGTACAGGGGGTAATTACCCCCCCCCACGATTCATCAGGACCGCAGGCACCTAGCCATAACACATAACAAACGAAAAAAGACTTTTTTGTTGCGGAAATGAAAGGACCATTTTTTTTTCTCTTGTTGTGCCGACACACGATAAAATTTTTCAAGTTATGTTGTTAAAAAAAGGTCATTCTTGGCTAATAAATCTTAAAAAATATTGATTTTTTGCTTTAACCCCCCCCCCCCCCTCAGAAAAAAATATCTACGCCCTTGTTAATTATCATCATTCGAACTTTATTTGGGTGCTGTGGAGGTTCACCCGCCTCTCCTCCCCAACCCACCGTTACATACATACTTATACTTTCGGATCTGTGATACCATAATTGAATTTCACGTTTTTCGGTACGAGTAAATGTAATGCATTGTTAATAAATTAAATGAATCGTTAAACTCTTTCGTCGAAATCTTCATCGGCTGCCTTTTAATTATATTTGTATTTTTGTAAAATTCTAATGTACTTATGCATGCTTATTTATTGTCTCTAGTCCAGAGCTCGACGCCCTCCCGAAATGAATTCCTGGCTACGACCTTGACTAGAGTATTCAGTCAAAAATAAAATTAGTCCTTAGACCGAAACATCGAATTATAGTACACAATTGGAAAGTTTCGGTGAACAAATTCGTCGTCTCCAAATTAATGCGGGAATATAGTTAAATGAGTGGACTATAGTTTTTGGAATTTGTTTAAAAAATGATAAAAAGATAATAATGATTAAAATTAATGAAATATAAGTACAGTGGAAATTCTGTATAGCAAACTTCTATTTGACGAAGAATTCTTTAAAACATAGAAATGCTAAGGTTTGTTTGGTTTACATTGTTACATATTAAGATGAAGGAAGGTTTTGGTTGAGGATCATAAAATAAGCTTTACCAGTGTTTCGCTAGTGGCCAACGTTTCGAAAAATTTATTTTCATCTTCAGGGCCTCAAGCTGGTCAAGTGGTGGTAAATTGTTCTAACAGTATTACATGATCATAATTATTATCTAATATATAAAATTCTCGTGTCACAGTTTTCGAAGTCATACTCCTCCGAAACGGCTTGACGGATTTTGATGAAATTTTTTGTGCTTATCCGGTATCTATGAGAATCGGCCAACATCTATTTTTCATCCCCCTAAATGTTAGGGGTAGTCCACCCTTAAATTTTTTTCTTCCTTTGATTATAATTATTATTAAAGACACGAATTTTTTTTTAAATTCGTATCCATGGTTTTAAAATATAAACAGCCTTATGTATGATTTGAAAAAATTCTGTCAAAAATTAAAAAAAACATTGATTTATATACTTTTAACATTTTTCATCATTAAATAATTTTCAAGTGATTTTATAACCTCAAAAGTACTCAACACGTGACACGAGCTTCCAATAACAACGGATTTTGTGTTGTAAGTATACTTTTTTTTATTCATATCGAAAATGTTGTTGATCTTATAAAAATTGGTCGATAATTTATTTATTGAAGAGTACTAATCAGACGTTAATCAAATATTCAAATATCCCCATTCGTTCTTTTGCACCGGGCACGACGGCGCAGCCGGAGTGTTCGACATACACACATATACGTCCATGTATATTTTAAAATAAATAAAATAGATAGATAGATGTTCCAATTATATAGATATATATATATAATACTGTTAGGCGGTACGAAGTTCGCCGGGTCCGCTAGTCTAATATATAAAATTCTCGTGTCACAGTTTTCGTTGCCATACTCCTCCGAAACGGCTTGACCGATTTTGATGAAATTTTTTGTGCTTATCCGGTATCTATGAGAATCGGCCAACATCTATTTTTCATCCCCCTAAATGTTAGGGGTAGTCCACCCCTAATTTTTTTTTTTTATTTTTTAGACAAAATTTTTAATTTCTATTTTTTTATGATACAACATACAAAAATACATACAATCCTCAATTTTCACCCTTCTACGATCAACCCTTATTTTTTAATAGCCATTTTAGTAATTTAATCATTTTTCCTCTCCGGTCGAAAACTGATCAATCGTCATTTAATTAGTTATCCCCGCCAGATGTCTACAGGTGTCACTTCGCCAACATCTATTTTTCATCCCCCTAAATGTTAGGGGTAGTCCACCCCTAAATTTTTTTTCTCCCTTCCCCATTCGTTCTTTTGCACCGGGCACGACGGCGCAGCCGGAGTGCTCGACATACACACATATACGTCTATGTATATTTTAAAATAAATAAAATAGATAGATAGATGTTCCAATTAAATTGTTTTATTATTTCACTTTATACGTAGCGAAGCACGTACAGGGCCGCTAGTGAGTTAATATAATTTTAAACATATCTTATTATAATTAAAAAATTTATTCAATTTTTATAAAATTGTCACGCGGTGAAAAAATTAAAATATTTATCTAAGAATTTAATATAACCAAAGAAAGTTCTCAAATTTGGTTATACTAAATTCTTAGATAAATATTTTAATTTTTTCACCGCGTGACAATTTTATGAAAATTGAATAATTTTTTTAATTATTTTTTTATAATAAGATATGTTTAAAATTATATTAACTCATAATAATTATGATCATGTATACTGTTAAAACAATTTACCACCACTTAACCAGCTTGAGGCCCTGATGATGAAAATAAATTTTTCGAAACGTTGGCCACTAGCGAAACACTGGTAAAGCTTATTTATGATCCTCAACCAAAACCTTCCTTCATCTTAATATTCTATTGGATCAACACTACTTTATACTGAAGACATTGTTACATATATTGAAACACTCTATATAGCGCAACAACTACTCTCAATAGCGAAACAATACGTCATTATTTAGACCCCAACAATGAGATTCTTAGAAATGTGTTCATTTGTTTGTTGTAATTATTAGAAAAAAATATTTTTATTTAACGAAGATGATCCCACTATATGATATATGGCAATTGATATGAATAAAATACAACGAAAGATACAATATTAAAACATTGGAATAGGTACTAGAAAACGACAAAGTTAACAGATTATAATTTTGTTATACTTATACATTTTTTTCACTTAATTTAGTTGAAATTAAAACCACTTATTCGTACAAATATATTGTTTTCTTTTACTCAACCCGTTTAACGAAAACTATTTATAACACAACAAAATATCCGGTCCTTTCAATTTTGCTATATAGAGCTTACACTGCGGTTAGATAGGTAATTATAAAATAACTAGCCGCTACCCGCGGCTACGCCCGCGATTGAGATGGAAATCGACTTTTGACATGCATATCAGGGGTTGAGGTATTGCACATATTTTGACAAACAATTTTCTTATTTTTCGTAAAAAATTTTTATTTTTTTTTAATAAAAAGTATCCTATGTTACTTCTAATACCTTCAAGAGTGTATGTGCAAAGTTTCATGATGATCGGTTAAGTAGTTTTTGCGTGAAAGCGTAACAAACAAACTTTCATTCGCATTTATAATATTTCGTTTTCATAAAATTTGTAAGTCCGGTCCTGTCGGGCCGATTTTAATGAAATTTTAATAGCACATTTTAATCATTACTAAAGGGTTAAATTTCAATTTTGAAACGATTCGGAGAAATTTTTCGGTATTTTTGGGCCCAAAAAATGTTTTCAACCCTTTCTTATTTTTCGTAAAAAATTTTTATTTTTTTTTAATAAAAAGTATCCTATGTTACTTCTAATACCTTCAAGAGTGTATGTGCAAAGTTTCATGATGATCGGTTAAGTAGTTTTTGCGTGAAAGCGTAACAAACAAACTTACATTCGCATTTATAATATTATAATAATAATAATAATAATAATAATAATATATAATATGATTGTGATACAAGCACACTAAATCATAAACATGCCCGTCTCACATAATGTCACCACACTCGTGTTCCCGTAATGTCTTGTTCATCGTCCAGGCACTGCGAACCTTAATTAAACCCAGTACCCTTGAAACTACCTGATTTCAATTTGATTCGATTGCTTGATCGATTGGAAATAAGCAAACCTATTGAACTGTCCAATTGTGCAGACCAAAATGATACTCAAACAGTGGATCACACCATCTGACTGGATGAATGGATGAACGTCGGTGATTTTAAAACTGCTCCTATTTGTACCAGCAGTGTGTAATATTCTTCAAAATTTTGATCATCATTGACACG
Organism: Xanthostigma xanthostigma; assembly: GCA_963575645.1. Taxonomy (NCBI): domain Eukaryota; kingdom Metazoa; phylum Arthropoda; class Insecta; order Raphidioptera; family Raphidiidae; genus Xanthostigma; species Xanthostigma xanthostigma. The sequence continues at coordinate 26,282,238 of OY754468.1, forward strand.
TTTCAGTGCGTAATGCGAAAAACTTGATCAGTTTTCAAAAAGCGATACATATTTAATAAACTGAGTTGTGGTATATTCGTCATTCGGAGTGCGAACTAAATCGAATGTAGTTAAAGTAACGTGTCTATATGAAAACGACTACAGCGTAGAAATATCTGAACTAATAGCTTTGAGCAAATTCTACCTGATGTCGCTACATGGTACGAAAACAGTTTTTTTGACAAAACACAATCATTTTGTACAAAATATTTACAAATAATATATATAAAAACCTTCCTCGTTTATCGCCATTTCTATTAGTGAAAACCGTATGAAAGTCCGTTCGGTAGTTTTTGAGTTTATCGCGTTCAGACAGACAGACGCGGCGAAGGGACTTTGTTTTAAACATATAGATTGATTTAGGATTATCGTATATACCTATAAATAAATCGTAACTTTCATAAATTATAGTAGTTTCAGTTGTTGGTAGTATAGTTTTGTTCCAAATAATATGTTGCAGGAAGTTAATTTTGGTTGAGAAACAATATAGAATAAAAGCTTTACTAGAGTATCGCTTGCGATACTCTGGTAAAGCTTCTTTATTCTTATTCCTCAACCAAAATAAACTACCTGAAAGTAGTTTCAGTATTTATTCTTCGATTCTCAATTTGTAACTTTCAGCTCCACAAGCCAATTGATATGTTTATTTTTCGCTTTTAGCTCGAAAAAGTACAGATCAACTGATATTTTCTTAAAAATGAAAATAAAATATGAAAGTAATAATAATTTGGGAAATATATTACAAAAATTTGGCAAGTTAAAGATGCTGGCAGAAGTTTTAAAAAAAGATAAGAAAATAAATAAAACAACTGATGCGTCTTTTTTCTCTTATCTTTTTTATGAATACGTAAACTTTTTAATAGTATAATACTCGTACAGTAGATTCGCATTAAGTCAGTGCGTACAAGGTTTAGTTTAGACGGAGACGGGAGAAGCCCATCGTCATATTTCCTATATGCATCGAACGGATTTGTCTGTGTTGGGGCACCCAAATAGGAAATCACAATTATTATTATTTTTATTCTACCGGGACGATTTTTAACTTCCCAGTATATTGGGTGGTTATTATAATGGTTCCGAAAATATAAATAAAAATTCTTAAAGTATTTCTTATGTTTCAAAGATATTACAGTATGTTTACACTATACATACGTACGTACGAAAGCGGTCATTTCTTTCAAGCACAAAACCTCGCAAATCAAAAAAAAATGATACCAACTTCATTAGGATGCCAATCGAAGCATGTTCACATCAAAATGATCTCAAATTTTTTTTATAAAAATCGATCCTGTCTTTTTTTTTTGTTTAAACAAAAGTACCACAAAACGTGGACATTGCACGATTTTTTTTTTGTTTAAAGAAAATGACTACAAAAATCGAACTTTGGGATTTCTCAAAATGGTCTCTTTTATGTTTATTATTTACTAATTTTCAGCATTAATCAAACTAAGAAGTTGGTTTTGTGAACATTAGAACTGATTGTTTAGATTGTTTTCTTGTATCATCGATTACATAAATAAAATGTCGGTCTCAACCATAGAGATAAGTAGAGTACGCTAGTGCGTATGCTTGCCATAAGTGAAAGTGTCCTCAGTTAAGAGAGAGATCGCTGCAGAAAACCAGAAATTTGCTCAAATCAGCATTGTTTTGCATCATTAGTTACCATAGAGATAAGGAACTGTTCTCTCTCTTAATTGCAGACACTTTCACTTCTCTTTCGCGTACTCTATTGTAATATCTCTATAGTCTTAACAAGTACACAATTTATATCATCATGGAGTACTAGATTTCATTCTGCCGCAACGTTTTAGCAGCCCAAAGTTTTTAATTTCTGGCAAAATAAAAATATTGCTAACCTCACACTCTGTTTATTGGATACGTAGGAAATCATAAGGTCGGCTCTACGACTAGTTAAGAGAAAAAATACGCAGACCTAACGAAAACCTTTTTTCTTTGCTTCTCTTCTTTACTGAAGCCAAACATATTGTGAAATCTAATTTACCGAGGTTTCATTACGATGTGCAGAATTGAAAACAGTAAAACACTGGAGAGGAAAGGAACGACTTAACAAGAGGCTACTGTATCTTCAGCTTAATAAAATGTTCGCGATGTATTTTCCAGGTTATTATTTGAAATATATCTGGCATTGATAAATTCAATAACAAAAGCTATTATTTGTACCTCTGACATTTAATGTGTTTATCCTGCACGTGAATATACATATTAAGTCTGGAAATCGCATGTGTATCTTGGATTATTAAGTTATAACGGATTGGGAACTTCGCTAAGTTATTTTAGATTTAAATAAACGCAATCAATTATTCGTAAAGCCTTGACCTACAAAAGTGGAGCCAGCTTGTGAACGTTCAACGTATATAAGTCAGACATTATTTTTATATATTATACATGTGTTAACCGCACGCTTGAAAATCTACTTCTGCTACATTACAGTATTTTTTAATTTATAGATATGAGTGGTATATAACCGAAATAGCGAATGAGACGTTTAACGAAAGAACCCCGCACAAATCTTATGGGATTTGGTTCTCGGTTAAATTGATCGAAAATGGTTTTATTTTATAGTTTAAAGGTCGCTAAGAAAAAGTGTCAATGGGCGCATAACCTAAAAACCAATAGATTTTTTATAGGGATATATCCATGTTCAACTTTTGTACTTTTTTTTTAGAAATAGAAAAATTGTCGAAAACTAGGTAATGTTGGAAGGTGTCACCCTGTATAAAATAATAATATCATATTCGGATTCAGCGTACTCGAAAACACATTTCTAGAGTTTATGATTTTTTAAGATTCCGAATTCAATTGATACCCCTATATCTAAAATGTCGCTGAACATATCTGTAGCTAAAAATCTATTAGCTTTTAGGCTATGCGCCCATGGACACTTTTTCTTAGTGACCTTTAAACTATAAAATAAAATAATTTTCGATCAATTTAACCGAGAACCAAATACCATAAGGTTTGTGCGGGGTCCTTTATTCTCTCGTTTAGAGTTTAGAGGACCTAAACCGACAGTGAAATATTACGAGTTGTAATTTAGAGCGTGCAGGAAATGCTTACACTAAATTGAAATTATATACTATAAAGTGAACTTTGAAATTTCTATCAAGGATGTAAATTAAACTTTTCTGTTTTTGATTACGGCCACCAACGCGATCGTAGATTCGACTGCATTACTATTATCTGTGGATAAAATTGCAACTAGACTAACCCCGTTGAAATTCGATGGAAAATATCTTAAAAATAAAAGATACAATCCGTGAAGCGATTTCGGCTTCGCTGCCTTTTATTATCTGTTGACTTCATGAAGGATTTCACCGAGCAGTGCCGGGCAGTTCCGATGAAAAGCGATTCATCCACAATTAAGTAATATATTTTCCATATTCGAGTTAAATCTAGTACTTATCTAATAAAATATACGATATAGAAAAACTGTCTGTGACTTAGGATCGAATTTAATGTAAGGAAACATTTTCATCTTTGATTCATCCATAGCTCTCACTACTGTGAAGGTTCATATCTGCGTTAACTAATACAATTGGCTCTCGCATGATGTGAAAAAACTAGTTACAAATGCTATAAATATTAGAATGATTGTCTGTTAGTTGTGTCACTGTGGTGTAATGTAACTCAGTCCGCCGCGAGAGTGGAAAGATTCGGGGTTCGTATCCCGACGGTGACATTGTTTGAAAAATTAAATTTTTCTAATGTTGATAGCGTTGTAACAATGGGTGTTCTTAACAATTGTAGTAAACAATAGCTACTCTGTAATGTTATAAAATAATATTCGATTTTTCTTTTTAAAATTTTTGCTGCACCGTTGACTATCCGAGTCATAGATGGCAATATTTTATTGATTGCCGTAAAAAATTTTGCGAACCGTCGAACTGCGCGAATTTGCTTTTATCTATACTCTATTATCTATTGTATTTAACCCTGTGTGGATTAAAACAACAGAAGTACTTAACCTATAAAAACTGCATTTTTCTAAGTCACGACGTAAAGCTTCCACAGCGTTTAAACTGAAGTTGACTCACATACATACTTACAAATTACCGAAGCGTCATTTCAACATTAAACATCAAAAAACTGTTTAGTGTATTCGTAGTTTTTCAGCAATTAAATTTCAACATTAATTAAACGCTACATAGCAATTAAAACTGCGAAATAAACTATCCTTAATAAAAATGTTTCAACCTTTTTCAGTTGCGTATTCATGTTACAATAATTGGTAGGTATAAAATAGAACTTTCAGGTTTGTTGAATAATGTATTATGACAGAATATCTGATATTTTTTATGAAAAATCACATTTGTTGGCATGAAATTGACTGTATACTCATAAAATTGAAGGAAAATACACCCTTTTCGATTTTGTAACACGAATTAGCTTTGTACGGTAAATAAAACAAATTAAAAAACCTTCTAAATGTAACTGTAAGGGGCTATTCTGGTCTAGAGGCATACAATTGGGGCATTTTTTCGAGCTCGATAAAAATAACAATAAACATATTTTTACTATTCATTTTTACAATGCATGATTTTTTATTTATATTTAAAAAAATATGTATGTATATCTCAGGGTGTGGGGATTACTAGAAAAATAATAAATATTTTTTTTTCAGTCTGTTTAATTCGTCATCTTGTCTCTAGGATGCAGCCTACACTATAGTAATTTTTTTTAAGGCAAAGGCGCATGATATTCAGCCATTAGAATATTATGCAGGCTGCATTCTACAATATGAATTTGCCAGAAAATCTATCCAAACATTCTTTGAGTGAATTTACAGAAAAGTTTCCTTATTCAAACTGTTTATTTCCCGTCGCTAACCAATCACTAAAAATCTAATTTCGGATGTTTAAAAAATGCATTTTCATACTACTGTATATTCAAATTAATTTCAGTGTTTGTAAAAGCCTTCCTACTATTGCGTTAAAATTACTGCTGTTTATTCAAAAAAATAAAATCAAAACAAATGCGTATCTGTATCACTACAGTTCTTACACTGTGTCCAGGAAAAATAGAACCAAATATACTCCTCTGTCATTGCCAAAAATAAAAATTATTTTAAGAAATGAACAAACTGCAAAAAATGATAATAGTAGATTGTGTACCTAGTGTCGTAATGGGTTATATTACGATGAGCTGTGACATTATATTTAAACCGAGTGCAACGAGTTTTAACAATCACACGAGTCGTAACTGGATCATTACGCACGAAGTGTATATGATATTTTTAGCACGCACTTTCTCTAAAATAGCTGGTTTTCACTTCATTTTCAAAATTTTTGACAGTTCACGTTTAATAGGTTATAAAAGAAGCAACTGACAAACAATAGTTTGCTATGAAATCACATAATATACTATATGGGTGTGAGATTGTTACGTTAGTGGGTGTGGATGGTTGCGTAGATCGGAAGGTCAATATAATATTTCCAGAGAAAGAGAGAGTGAGAAAATATGTGATGGTAGATGAAAAATCCGTTTTGGATAGAATTTGCATAAAATTAATTCAGCATAAAGTAGTATTGATCCAATAGAACGTTACGATGAAGGAAGGTTTTAGCTAGTGGCCAACGTTTCGAAAAAAATATTTTCATCTTCAGGGCCTCAGATGAAAATAAATTTTTCGAAACGTTGACCACTAGCGAAACATTGGTAAAGCTTATTTATTTATGATCCTCAACGAAAACCTTCCTTCATCATAAAATTCATTCTTAGTGGGTGCCTATCGTTGAGAAAGGAGTAACTAAACTAAATAATGGGAAATAATCATGTTTCGTCTCAATCGCGTGCGAAGCCGCGGGGAACGGCTAGTCAGAAGTAATTTTAATAATAAAAGAAAAACAAATGCGAGATGTTCGTAGACACGCAGTATATTCATAAAATGAAAGACAATATACATGAGAAACAGATACAAATTGCATTCCTATCTGTCAGACCAGATCTATTGTTGTAACAATAAAAATATTGACAGAACCAATATAGGCCCGATTTAATTTTTTTTCACGAAAGGTTGATATATTTTTCAATTTGTGGATATATACATTGATTGTCGGAACGGTTTCAAATAATGGGACGAGGAAGCATTTTTTTATGGAAAGTTATCTGTTGGGTTACTGATCAACTGAGATTTGTACCAATAAATATGTACGTTTTTGCCAGTATATACTACAATCACTGGCGAAATTATAGACGAACTTCAACTTAGGAGTCTTCATTGAAATCTGAAAGTTGAATTTATTTTAAAATTGTAATTGAGTATTAGAAAATGACTGGCTTGATATAGATAAGTTATCTAACGGATTACCATTGAATAACAGCGACGAAGTTTAAGAAGTTTCCATTAGTACCAAGTTTATGTATCTAATTTTCATTAAATGTGAATTACATGTGTTTCAAACATATTTGTGCCAGCCCTGTATAGTGCATATACCAGGGCGTTTTTTTTATTTTTTATTATAGCTAATGTTTTAGCATTGAATCCAAAAAAGAATTCTCCCAAAATTTCAGCTTCCTAGATCAAACCATGGGAAAATCGACGCTTTTACTCAAACATGGATAGCTGGTAGATTTTTTTTAAATTTTTGGTTGCAGCATTTTGTAGAGAATTAAATTTCCCACAAAAAAGGTCCTTAGTACTAAATCAGTGAATTCATTATTTTCAAAGATATGCTCGTTTAAACATTGATTAATTAAATGAAATCCGATTTTTATGAGAATTTTTAAACGAATTATCTTTAAAAATAATGAATTCAAGGATTTAGTACAAAGGACCTTTTTGAGAGAAATTGAATTTTCCACAAAATGATGTTATCAAAAATTAAAAAAAAATGTTTTTCTACCAGCTATCCATGTTTTAGTAAAAACGTCGTTTTTCCCATGTCAATTAAATGGAAAACAAACTCAGTTTGTGCCGTTCACAGGTTTGATCTAGGAAGCTGCAATTTTGGGAGAATTTTTTTTAGATTCAATGCTAAAACATTAGCCAATGGGACCGAAAAATAAAAAATAAAATAAAACATCTTAGTATGTAGGTACTATAATCATCCGAAGTTATAAATTTCCATTCAGATCGTGATATTATTCAGATTCGGTTATGAGAGAAATATTAAACCACTCTACTATTTGTGTTCTAATTATTGTTCTTACATAACCACAGTGATTACAAAATTTATAAGTTTGTAATCGCTGTTCATGCTATTTTCCTAGTTACTTTGTTTAGGAGAATGAACAGCAAACAAAAGTGATTACCCATAGTTATTATTTATTATTTTGATATGCACTTGCCGCAGTGCCGGATTAAGACTCCTTGATGCCCTAAGTATTTCTTGCTTATGGCCGCCACCATCTCTAATAATATGTTCAGTTTATAAAAAAATTCAAATTAATAGAAAAAGTTAAAAAGCATAGATTTTTAGCAACAAAAATGAATTTTACAAACATTGAAAATTTGGCTGTCTATAAACTCGGACCTTAGGCATTTTTAAACAATTAATAGAAAAAAGTTTCAAAACTTTAAAACTAAAAAAATTGAACCCATAACTTCAAAACTTTAAAATTAAAAAAATTGAACCCTTAAGGTAGTACGAGCACCAAGGCAACTATAAATAAAAAGTTTGATTTTTATTTTAATATTTCGGTAGATGGATGATATGCTTTCATTGATTTCTCCAAAACTAGTCGGTGGAAATTAAAAAAAAACTATTTAAATTAAAGTTAAAACCTTAATAAAATATTGAAAACAAAAAAAACCCGTTGTGCCCGACTAATTAAAAAGATATTAAAAAGATTAAATATCTTTTTAATTAGTCGGGCACAACGGGCTTTTTTTGTTTTCAATAATTTATTAAGGTTTTAACTTTAATTTAAATAGTTTTTTTTTTTTATTTCTACCGATTAGTTTTGGAGAAATCAATGAAAACATACCACCCATCTACCGTTTTACCATAAAGCCAATGTTAAATATGCCTACTTTTGAAGTCATTTATTTATTTAAATAATCGGGCAACCCCCCTAAAATTTTCAGAATTGGTTTAGACTTAGTCCAACTTCATATAAAAAAAAATCAAGCCTTTTATTCAAAATTGCCTTGGTGCTCGTATACTACCTTAAGAAATAATGTTTTTCTTGTTTCCATTTTCAAAAATAAATTATTATTTATTTTTAACTTTTATACTCAAATTTTTGAGAACATGACAAAAAGAAAAAAAAGTTATTGAAATGGTTTAGTGAAGTAGGTACTTTTCATTTCTGAGTTGTGCTTCTTGGTGCCCCCTGAGACGTGATGCCCTAAGCAATTGCTTACTTTGCTTATAGGTTAATCCGGCGCTGGCACTTGGTAAGCACCGTGACTATAATTTAGTTAGAATAGTGCTGAATGTCTGCTTATTTTAGCAGCGTAAACTTTGTGTCGAAAATAATACTTCGATAAATTTTGTATGGACAGTGTAAATGCATACAGGTGTATTTTTACCATACATATGAAGAATTGTTCACAATAATTTGTATCCCTGTCAGTTGACATTTTTCATAAATGTTCGGAAACCTCACAAATACAGACTGGAGAACGAAAAAGCTTGAAAGACTTTTACTGAATGTTTTGAACGACCCCTTGTAAAATAGCTATTTTTCATGGCTATATAATGGTTGTCAAATGACCCTTTTTTTGCACCGGTGCGTATAAAGTAAAACAAAAGTAATTCGATTTTACCATTCCAATCTAGTAATACCAGTTTTCATTTAAGTCCGTATGAACAAAATATTAACTGAATTGTCAAAAATGTTACAAAATATTTATAGTTATTGTGTTGTGAAAATCAGCTATTGTTACCCACGACAGAACGGACAACAAACCGTTTACAGAAAACCGCATCTGAATTGATCAAACCGTTTTCCATATAAATGGCGACATTTAAGTGCACAAACACACTAACAAACAACCTCTCAGGCTAAACGCATATACCTGCTCCGTTCCGTCGTGGGTAAAAATATATGCGTTTAGGTGAGAGATTGCTTGTTTGTTTGCACTCGAATGTAGCCATTTATCTCGAAAACGGTTTAATCAATTCACATGCGGTTTTCTGTAAATGGTTTGTAATTCATATAGAAAGTACGTTTTATGACTCGTGTGACTGTTAAAACCCGCTAGTCACAACGCATATATAAAATAATGCATTGCAATCTTGAAACATATACTGCTATTTTATTACAAAGACAAGGGATTGTACTAGTTTGTGTTAGTGCACGCTCTAGTTTATTATCATTTTAAAAAACCAGAAATTGATATTATTGATAGTGTTTGTATGTACGTTTGTATGTACATACTTACGTGGTCATTTCTTTTTAAGACAAAGTCTCAAGAATAAAAAATGATATCGACTACGTTAAGGCGTTAATGGACGCGTATTAAGTTATTAACGTAAATATGATCTGAAATTTTGTTTTTCAAAATCGGTTCATACGTTCTTTTTTTAACCAAAATGACTCCATAAAAGTAGACTTTACGCAATATCTCGCGAATAAAAAATTATATCAACTTCGCCAGGCTGTCAATCAAAGCTTATTAAAACGTCAGCATGATCAAAAAAATATCAAAATCGGTTCAGCTGTTTTTTTTCATATTTAAACAAGAAAAGTGCGGAAAAGTGTATTTTAGAATTTGTTGAAAAATATTTCTCGGATCTAATTTGTTAAATATATCTACCTACATAATATTTAATATAGGATTGAATTTAGTACACGTGAAATGCATATAGTCATAGTTCTTTTAGACGTCACGCATGTTTAATACCTCGACTGAATATTTTTGGAAAAATGTTTTTAAATACTAAACAGGTTACTCAAACCTGAATCTACCAATTTTGCGTTGGTTGATCGACTTGAGGTATTAAACTGCGTGACGTCTAAAATGACTCCTATGATAATATTTAATATTCAATGTTGATCATACTGGGAAGTTGGTCGTGTGAACCTCAAAAGGTCTCACTTGTAGAGTCCCAATAAACGACCCATCTCACGGCTTGTTTCATCAGCGACATCCGTATCATATTCTCTTATAGTCAAAAATATAGTTTGAGAATTCTGAGAGATTCTTCTAAAGAATTTGTTCGTGAATTGTATGTTTGAAAGTAATAAACGAGATATGATATCAATATGATCAAAACAACCTCTATATATGGATTTATGAAATTGAATTAAAACAATAAGCACCTTAGTTATATGAAAACGTATAGGTACTAATAATAATAAAATTTCATATGCACCCTTTTAGTAAATGGAACCCTCGATATGTATTTATTATAATCGATGCAATTATCACTCTAGATAGAGAGAGATCGGTATAGAAAGGAAATGATGACGTACTTTGTATTCAGGTGTCGTTCGCCACGCCGCGAGATGCCTCTGTGGTTGTAATTGAAATTAGGGAATTATGTAATGTTATCAGAACCATGTTAATAATAATTTATCAGGTAGATACTATTCATAATATGCATATAAAGCCGTGCAGTTTAAAACTATGCTCTCTATAATTCTCGAATGTAATACAGAGGTGTAAAAATATTGCTACCAATTTAGATTTACATATAAAAAATTGGTTGTCTGTAAAGTCGGTTTACGGACGATAGTTTTACGTGATAACGTATTCCGTAATACATAAACTAAACCTCCCAAAATTTGGTTTCAATCCGCTTATCCTTGGTGTCGGAATGATAAGAAATGTCAAAAGTGACGTTTGCAACTGTCAAAGTATTATGTTCTAATAATAATTAGTTATTCCAATACTTAACTTAGAAGGCGTTGCATTTCACAAAATACTAATGTCAAAAAATTGAATTAAACATTAGAAATGCAGCCGTTTTCATGTTGCATTTATACAGCTATTTTTCTATATAAATTTGTATAAAAAAACTGTTTAGGCAAATTCTGTTATACGAAATCTATGTAAAATGTTCTCCTCTTTCGTTTAAGACTGGTTTCAAACCGATCTGATTTAAATTGAGCGAGAAATTAGCAAAAAGCACGCACAGGGTCAGGCGGAACGTTACGCGTTACGAACGTTAGGAACGTTAGGAACGTTAGGATTTAGGAACGTTACACTTTTTCGTGCATGCAGCCGGTGTTTTATCAATTTATAAGATTGGTGATTCATCAATTTATAAGACGTTATCACGTCAAAAGTGCGTTTGCGGCAAGTTCTGAACTTTTTAATCGTGTGTTGGCAATTCAGAACTCTTCGGATCCAACCACATGTTTTTGTTAGTCCAGTTTTTGGGTTTGTTCGAACTTGGTTCAAGCAGTTCTAGACTTCCAGCAGCTCTAGGAGTAACTGCTAAAACCAAGAACAAACAATTCAGAGAGTTCAAGAATTTGACTATATAACAAACACGCAGTTGTGTCCCAAATGGTTCTATTGCGAACACACGCTACAGTAGCAGAGAACTTGCCAACGAACACACTTATGCTGGATTTCTGGTACGACTTTCAGTTTAAAATCTATAAGAATGTCATTTGTTTTCAACTAAATGCAGATTTAAGTACTTGAAAACAAATGGCATTCTTAAATCTAGATTTTAAACTGAAATCGTATCATCAATCCAACACTAAAGTCGTCATCGAGCGAATGATACTGTCACACAGGAATTGTTGGGTCTTTGTGAAACAATACTAATTAGTGATGTGCCGGATCGTTAAAAATGCATATCCGCGGATACGGATCTGAATACGGATATTTGGTTTCAAGATCCGCGGATACGGATCTTAACTTTTTTAGAGTACGCGGCGGTAAATATTGCACATCGACCTTTGGAAAGAGACTATCTGTTATGGGAAAAAGTTATTGACCTCTTTAAGAGTTAACTCTCATAACAGATTGTCTCTTTCCAAAGATCGATGTGCAATATCTCATTATAAAGATAATTTTTTAGTACCTTTGAGTTATGTACTATTAGTATGGTACTCACTACGATAAATGTTTGCAATATAATGGTGCCAAATACGATTTTTAAATAAAAAATAATTTGAATGGAATTTAACAGTTTTTCATTATTACCTAATCACCTATATATATAAAATTTCATCTATATGAATTGAAAATTAATAAGGTAAAAGATCCGCCAAAAAACTAACGGATACGGATACGAATCTTTCTTCTCCCTCGGATATCCGCGGATACGGATACGGATATCCGGCACATCACTAATACTAATACCCTGCATTGTCGACGACAACATTGTTTTGTTTTGAGTTTCTATTAACAACGCTGAAGAAACAAATAAATAGAACTGAATTTTTAATCCCGTTGTGATCAAGCGTATATTTAGACCTCGTCTTGATCAAATAAAAATTTATTGTGTTTTCTTTATTTATTTTTATTTTATATAAATAGATAAAAAATATTATATATGAACAGAAGCTGAGATAGTAAATACGTTAAAAATCCAAAGCTGCATCAAATTGATCTTGTAATAGATATAATAATCTATATACTTAGATAACGTTTGAAGGTGGTATATTTGATATGGAAATAATGAATTGAGTATTGAAATTTGGCATATACTTACAAATACACAAACTTAACAACAATTATTAACCCAGAGGAATTAAAAGCTCATTTTAATGACAGGGATTTTGATATCTACTCCGAATAATGAAATTGACATGCGTGCTCTTTGTTAAAATCCACAAATTTTCAGATTTAGTGTTCCAAAGTAAGAAAACTTTTTTGATAAATCGCGTATTTCTGGAACCGATTAAACGAGAATAATGAAACTTGGAAAAAAAACTACTTACTTGAAATGGTGAACAAGGAAGTAGTGGATTTTTCGAGATACTGTCCCTATTAAGAACGAGCGTATAACGTTGGTGAAGACGGAAAGAACAGCTAGTATAAAATAAAATGGGGCTCCATGCGTACTGTGAGTTTAAAATATACAGGTGAATCGCGATAAACGCAAATTATATACGATCGAAAATAAAATCATTCCGGCGTATGTTTTAAATCTAAATAAACCCACATAAACGATGAGCCTGTACTATTTCAAATTCATTTACAATTTCTCAATAGAAATACGAAATAAATTAGCGTCAAGAAAATCATATGTTTTAATGATTAATTCGGTTGTCGAAAATAGATTTGAAATATGCAAATACACTCCTCTAAAAATTCCGGTAACGTAGAACGCTACTGATTTTGTAATTTGTTACGCATAAATGCTTTTGTCTGTACCAATGGACAATGACATCCGGTGCCACCCCAATATCTATCAAAACCTTAGTTGAATGCAAGGGCCTGATAGTCTTTGAAGTGATTATATTAATTGCTCATTTTTCAATCTCCGGTTAAAAACAATGAACTACCAACTGTAAGAACATTATGTATTTTTTGTCAAAATATATTTACTCGAAAAATTGAAAAGTTTATTTCTTATACTTAGTCCGCATGGAATTTATATTTGTTCGGTTGGCAGAGTTTACGAAAGGACTTCCCTATTTTTTTTTTATAGCCTAAGTTACTCCTTGTAATACTATCAGCTATCTGCCATTGAAAGTCCCGTCAGAATCGGTTCATTCGTTTCGGAGATTAGCCGAAACAGACAGACAGACAGACAAAAACTTTAAAAATTGTTTTTTTTTTATAAGTACCGTACTATATACTTTCATATGCATTTAGGAGAAAGCTGTTATTTTGATATTACAAACAGACACTTCAATTTTATTTATATGTTTGTATAGACAATGGACCGATTGATTGTAATATAAAATCTTATAAATGTTATCACAAGACTACGCTACTATTGGACCCAATCAAAAACACCCCATCCGATGTTAAGATTAATTTTACAACTTTTGAGCCCTGTACAAAACATACTTTCAAAACTTTACAGCACGAGTCATTTAGGCTCGAAAAATTAGCAAATGCTTGACGAAAAGTATTAACACAGGTTATTTTGACTTCTACTAAATGAACATAATCAGTTTCTTACGGAGCTCAAGAAACGGTGCTATTGCAATTGGAAATATTTTTTTTTTATTTTTGCAATACTTTTTTCAATTATTCACACCCCGTCAGATTTCGAAGAGGTCAATTTTGTTTTAGTTTATTGTGACTATAACACCGCATAATGTTTTCCACATATTAAGTTCATAAACTGTAATTCAATTGAATTTAACAAGCCCATTAAACTCTAATAAGCGCTGTAAGCATTTTATTTATAGCCATTTGAAACTAAATTCACAACTACAAATTATTCTGAAAATAATGAAACCGGTAACAATATGTGCCAACTCATTTATTTATTGTTAATTTTTAATCCAGTAACGTGTTGGAGCATTGTTTTAATATCCAGTAAGTCAATTGTACAGTGTGATTGAATCGGTGACGTTGTGTTGGGAATGTTCAAATGAACGCTTGTAGTTCATTTAATGGAGGGAGAAAACATTGTACAACACACACACATAATATTAAAAAGTTTAATTTATGTATTAATGCAGTGGACATTAAATACTATTCAGTGTTTGTATCATTGATTGCTACAATAAACCGATCTGAAGATATTTTCATTCAACTAAAGTTGCCATAGCGCACGGAGTTGGCCGGCCAAGTCCTCGCAAAGCACGAATAATTGCGAGTCCCTCTACATTTCTTAGGCTAGTTACGTTACAGAACTGATATTTTTCAAGAGGAGTTAAGGTTACCATAAAAAAGCAATATTCCGAATTTCATACGTCTAGATGGAATAGTTTCCAAAAATCATGATTTTGGGCATTCACTGACTGACTGGATAAATCATAATAGTTCACAAGCATCAACTGGTCGTCGGAAGATTACTCGCGTTGTGATATAATGAAGTGCCATACTATGCTAAATACCCTGGGGTTCTGGGGAAGGGACACAGGGGTTCCGCGGTCTGTCTGAGAATTAAATTGTATTTCTTTGTTACAATAAATGTTTTGCAATACTTACAATAATTATCTTTCATTTATAATTTGTTATTTCTTCGAGTCTATAACATGAAAATATTCAAACTACAAGGTAAACATTTTAGTTATCAAAATAGCCAACTAGGGTTCCGCCAAAAAAAGTATGATCAAATAAGGTTCCATGACCAAATAAAATTGGGAACCTCTTGTCTAGATAATATTTAAGTATAATAAGTAAGAATATAACTAGACAAAAAGTATTTAAGTTCCACCAAACACATAAATGTGAAAAATGGTCAAGTTCGATACAATGAACAAGTGGGTTTGCTAGCTTTGACGAAAAAAGAAAGTAAGATCTAACAAGGTGCCAAGTTTTCACTTGGTAAGTTTACACGAGCCATTCGTTTATAATATAAAACATAAAAGCTCTCTAGGTGAAAACTTGGCACCTTAAATCTCACTTTATTTTTTCGTCAAAGCCGACAAACTCACTTGTTCTTTATCGAACTTGGCCCTTTTTTCACATTTATATTTTTGGCACGATATTTCTTTCACTTAACCCCTTATTTGCAGCGTTTCTTTAACTTTTTTACTTACGGACCCCTTGATATACATAAATAAAGTAGTTTCTTTAGCCTTGATCCTAAGATAGCGGCCGTAATAGATGGTTAATGACGTAATTAAAAACGTGTTCATGTAACTGAATGCCGCTTTTTGCGTTACGGTGGTGCCGCCGCTCCTGAGAAAACCATAACGTGCATTTTGTGTCACCGTCATATTACGGCCGTTATACTACCATACCGCTATCTTAAGGCCGCTGCACACGAGGCTGGATTTGCCGCTAGATTCCTTGCTATAGATTTAACTACTAGTTTTCTAGCGCTGGTTTTCTTAATTGCTTTTATGTGCTCGCTTCACACGAGACATCGTTTCAAGCTTGTTTTGGAGATAGATCTGGTGCGCGCGCCTTGACAGTTCAAATATAAACACTGAGCAAAACGTGTCTATTGTCTGACTCTGGGCGTTTTTGTTCATGTCGCCCACGCTACAAGATAATGTTTCCTGATTGGTGGTTCTTGCTCAGAGCAAGCAGAGGACCTAGCAAGAAAAATATCCCCTGTTATAATTTTAAAATCTATCTTGTAATCTAGCAGGCGAGCCCGCAGTTACGTCATTTCCAGCCTCGTACCCAGCCTGCCGGCCAACAGAATCCAAGCAGTGCTTCCAGCCTCGTGTACAGCCGCCTTTAGGAAACCAAGACTTAAGTAACCTTCTTCACGCACGGCTGATGAAAAACCTCTTCAATTGGAGTCTTCCAGGCTTGCAAAAAAAAATTGTTTATATATTATATTCTGATTATTGAGATTTTACTTTGATCTTGGGCCATCTCCTCAGCATTTCAGTGAAATATCCTATGCGGAACGTTTCATGTAGTAAAGCATTGCGTGCTAAGTTTTTTGTAAATATTTATTGTTTATAAAGTGGCATGCGTCATTGAGAAATCGAAGATGAAGCGTGATATATGTTGTGCAGTACCGTATTGTGTTAGTAGATCAAGTGTAAAAGTTGTGATAAAATTATTAAATGGAAAAGTGACAGCTGTCAACTGATTATACACCGTTCATTTCATTTGAAACAAACTTATCCTTATCACTAGAGCTTGCATCAATGATTCTGTCACGTTTTACGATGTCACCAGTAGGTACTCGCGATTTTGAAGGATTACTATCATCTCAACGACAATTTTCTCCCTAGGAAATATACATTTTAAATAAAACATCGAAACCTCGTTTACTGTCAATGCAAACGCTTCGCATAGAGCGACCATATGAAATATTTTAAAATGGCCTTATTGCCTTCAGGTAAAGTCCCAATAGACTTAAGTATCAATTATTTTTATAATTGATAATTCTGTGTAGTCAGTATAAATATCATCGAGTAATGTTTAAGCATATTCGAGATACTGACAACAAAAAATGAGAAGAAAAACAATTGAATTGGTCTGCCACCAATGTTTTTCATATTATTCGTTAAA
Organism: Xanthostigma xanthostigma; assembly: GCA_963575645.1. Classification (NCBI taxonomy): domain Eukaryota; kingdom Metazoa; phylum Arthropoda; class Insecta; order Raphidioptera; family Raphidiidae; genus Xanthostigma; species Xanthostigma xanthostigma. The sequence continues at coordinate 26,299,252 of OY754468.1, forward strand.
TTCAATAATAAAATAAAATAAATAAAAATTTTAATATATATTCCACGTTTTTAAAATGAACTAACAAGTATAAAATATTTTTTTTATTACTCATGCGGGAAAAGTGGTATGTTTACGCACGCTGTTACGGTTGAAAAGTAGCTATTTTCATTTGCGTGCGGAAACTTTATTTGTCGCACTGAAATTATTGTTTGCCGCACGCAAATTCAGAGTTACCATAGTTACCAATACAATAACAATTTTAACTGAATTTTCAACTTTTTAATGATTTAATTTTAATTTTTATTACTTCTAATTTATTTTTATAATTCGTAATAAAATTTTAATTTAATTTAATTCGTAATAAAAAATAGTATGTGCAACTCGTGTGGCATTGTCGATTGCCGCACTAGTTGCACAATATTACTATTTTTAACTTGTAGGATTTGAAACGAAAAACGTAGGGCGCATTATTGATAGCTACTCTCTACACTTCTTATATACCTGTCGCATGCGCCTCACGTTTTTCGTTTCAAATCCTACAAGTTAAAAAAAATATTTTAAACTTGTTAGTACGTTTTAAAAACGTGGTATATTAATTTTTTTTATTTACGGCGTAAAAAAGACAGAAGTATATGTTTGCACCCTAATGGTTCGTTTGCGATTTTATTCCTATGCTCAGTATAGAATAAAAGTATATGAGATTCACATACACAACGACCATGGATGAATGAAAATTTCGAACGACGTTACATGTCTTAAGACGTCAACATTTCTACATGCGATACGATATATTGACAAGAATGATAAAAATACAAATCAATATAACATATATATATATATATATATATATATATATATATATATATATATATATATATATATATATATATATATATATATATATATATCGTATGGTCTGAGAAAAATTGGTCGACAATTTTATTTACTTGAAGAGTTCTATTCAGACGTTAATCAAAGATTTGATTTCTACATGCGTCTTAAGCAGGCTGAATCCAGATTGCGACTCGTTATTATCTCCGAAATAGACATGATAATAATTACCTTCTCTAGCAGTAAATAATATCCCTCTATAATATAAAACCGTAAATAGTCTATTCTATTATATTATGTTTACTGGCGCGGATGTGTCATGCCTGTGACGTCACTATGTACGTATGCTTCTGTTTTTGAAATGAACACACACATGCTTCTCTCATGTCGTGTTTTTTTTATAACAACTTTAAAAAGGACACGCTGCCAGTATCACAACACCTAGAGTACTCCTTCAAATACATAGCTTTTCTTCAATTTATTGGATACTCGCTAAAACCGTCAAATTGACACCGAAAATACTTTTTTCGATGTTTTACTAAACGCATAAGATTATAATAGTTCCAGAGCCGATCGTTGGATACGCTGAAAAATGTGTCTGTGTCCTGTGTGTTAGCATTGGGACAGACAATTAATAAGAAGCCACAATTCTTATTATTATTTTTATTCTGCCGGAAACTGAAAAATTAGCGCTGCCGAGTGGTCGCAGCAAGATGAACTCTGGAACCCTGTAATGATATGAAAGTACTCGTTAAGACCGGAATTTCGACTTTAATTTTATTCATGTAGTCGATGACATTAGAAGGTAATTCAAAAAGTGACCGGAAGAGTCTATAGTATTCCATGCTCCGGCAGAATAAACATATTCATAATTGTGACTATCTATTTGCCTGTCCTAATGCTATCTGTCTGCCTGTGTATAATACATAAGCAATCTAACGGTTGATTCTTTGCCTATAACATTTAACATAGTACCTTTTTACCCGACTACGGCGAAGCCAAAAGGAAGGATTATGAGTTCAGCAGTCTATGTATGTATGTTTGTATTTACGGATGTTCCACCGTAGCGCCTAAACTATTCATCCGATTTTGATAAATAAGGTGTCAATCGATTCGTTATTATGGCCCGGGTAACATAGGCTACATTTATATTTGAATTTTGGTCCCAGAGGGGAGCAAATTGAAAACAAATAAAAAATAAGTTCTAAAACTAAAACTCGACTACTGAAAAGTATGAAGCAAGAAAATATTCTCATCTGAGGATAGCCGTGGTCGTATTCTACCTCATATTATATGAGGCCTCTCTTATAGATGTATAGCGTGATGCACTTTGTCCTCGAGCTTATGATCGCTTACCATTGTTAAAATGCAATGTTTTGTTAGAAGGTAGGTGGCATATGACCACGGCTATCCTCAGATGAGAATATTTTCTTGTTTCATACTTTTCAGTAATCGGGTTTTTGGTTTTTAAATTTATTTTTTTACCGGACAAAATACAAAGGAGGATAATGGTTTTTATATGTTTGAATGTTACCTCGTGTGGGTCTGAATCTACTTGTTCGATTTTTTTAATCGAGGTGTCATTCGATTTGTCTTGATTACTTGAGTTGTGCTATAAAATATGTTTGTGTTCAAAGGGAGAAAACTCTTTGTCAAAATTGTTTTCCGGCCAAATCGATCGAGAGGGAGGAGTATCAAATGAATGAAAATTTTGTAGCTAATCCAAAAATGTATACTTTTTACGTATAGGTTACATTATTACATAAAAACGCTTTAACGTCGACGGGTTTTTATTTTTGATGTGAAACCTCTATTGGCGCGCCTTGGCAGTAAAACAATGCCAAAAACATGCCGTCATGCCCCCTTTACGCCACCGCTCTCAACTCAGGCGCTCGCGCGCGCGTATACTGTACACTTTTGCTGCTTCTCTGTTTGGGCTATGCCTTTTTATCCGACTATAGTTCACGTCTGCTGCTATTTTTTTTACTGTTAATTTTTCGTTAGCATATAAAATATACTGTCTAAGTTAACTGTTCTAAAATCGTAAAATTTAAATAAATTCTATAGTTGAACGACACTAAATAATTTCGATAATAAGTACATTTCAACTAAACCACGGCTATTCGGCATGCGATGGTATAAGTGGATTGTTTCATTTGCACCACATATTTGTTTTATTCACGGTCGTATAACTTAAAAAAAAATCATAAACAGAACTCATCATTTTCCCAGAAAATGAATAATTTTGTTAAGTTATTATTCATTCAAGTGCTAGTGACTTAATTTCACTGATCTCTATAGACTAATTGATAGCGATTGGCGACAATTGTGTGTAGCGGCATTTGATATTGGATGAATGACTTTTTTAGCGGCCTTTTTAATAGACGTATTGTAGAATATACGCTCAACAGCAAGGGGCTGTTTTTTAAAAACCGTATAGTAATATCTAAAGTCTATAGATTTGGCAAAGTACCGTAACCGTCCACCATTTTGGGGCATACGATTGAATTAAAAGATATAAAAGTTTTTGAAATTAATGAAAAAAAATCATTCGGTGGCATATATCAAAAATGCTGTTGAAAGTTTCTATTTAAAAAATTTCTGTAAACTGTCTATATATAGAATGGTTTGAAAATAATCGTCAGTGATTCATATTTATATTTCACAATATAATATAAGCGGCACAGTTTCTATAAGTATATGACACGGGTGTTCTTTACACTGTTTGCTTTGCCGCTCCATAAACCTTGTATGTATGACTCACTGACGATTATTTTCCATAAGATACTTTTAAAAGTATCTAAGAAACTTTAAAATCATAAATTATCATTTTTTCTAATATCTTTGAGGAATTAACTGTTAAGTATCTTGTATATTAGATGCTTTTTTAGAGTATTTTATACAGTTCTGACTAACGTAGCGCGCATTAACTGTATTAATAATTCATAGTTTTTGCTAAAATTCCCCCCTCCTCAGAGTACCCACGTTCTACCACTTCTGAGAAGTTTCACGCACTGTAAAAAAGAGTAGCTGTCTATTCGCTATCCATTAATTATAGATCAGTGGCTATTTCTGCTTAAACATCAAGTGCTCTATAAAAATTACGGTTTTAATTTATTTGTGGCGAGACGACCAATGATGACACACCATGTCTAGTTTCGGTTGATTTGCTAGGATGGTTCTATTAAATAGCACTGGTTATTGCGAGATTGTTACACATAGTCGTCCTCTAGTGTTACCTGCATCATCGTCGAATACCATACGATATTATATAATTTAATCGTAAAAATGTTTTCTGTGATCACATAAATAACTTAAAAAACAAATAGGATTTTGAACTCGATTTATCGTGAAAACGAAAAAGCAGGCATCAAAAATTACACTTCCGGTATATTCTCATCTCAGTCTGAAAAACATTTTTGAGACCGTTAAAGCTGTTATCGTCGAATTTCGTCTACTCCAAAATTTGGTTTTTCAATTTTTAGTTAGCGCTTAGAGACACGCGCTATCCAGGTTTTTGTTAGAGGCTGATATACAAATAATAAAATAAAAAAATTGTTTTAGAAAGGTGAACACTGCACCGCCTAATTTAATCCCAGAATACGCGTCTGTTTAACGATTACATATTTTATTGATAATTATTTCCTTAATAAATAACGGACTGTTTTAATTATCGCAATAAAAGATTTTTTAATTCAGCTGTATAATGAACAAACATTTTCGTACTTACAATGTGTAATCAAGCTTGCAGTATTGCCAACTCCACAATTTTTTAATTTTCCAAATCGCTAATTAGAACTGGAAATTGGAACAAAAACCAGTGATTTATATGATATTAATTATACATTACTACACTGTTTTGTCCGTGCACTTTTATTCGAAACGCGGTCAATGTTCACTGTTTTAAACGCAATCATTTGTTTCGATACGCATCTCTTTTGTCACACGCACAATGACATTGCGTTATGCACATATGTAGATGATTGTTGTGTGTTGTCTGCTGTCAACATTACCAGTCAAGTGGTTACTCGATGGTAATAAACTGTTTCTCCTCTGTTTCTATATGGTTATATTACTTAGCGGCATTTGTTTGTCACTTACGAGGACAGATTCAATTTTATTAAACTGCAAAATCCATCGGGTCTAGTCAATTTGAATTATAAGTATTTGCATTTTGTGGCCATTTAAAAAAAAAAACTATATTGAAAACGTTGAACAGTATCGAGGTCCTCCAATTACCCATTTCCTCTCTAGACTCTCTCCAAACGTAATAGAATCTGTATTTTTTTTTCATTTTATTAAAATATTCGTAAAGTTAATTCATAGTCAATAGATAATACGCCATGACCATAGACGTAGCAACGATTTTATCTTAGAGGGGGAGGGCAAATATTCAACTCTACCTATAATACCATTGCCAGCTGCTACTTATATACATAATTTGAAAACTGTTCATAGAAGCGAAATCGATCAACACGACTATCTGGAAAAATTTCGCGTCAAAGAAAATATGTAGATTATTGTAGATTTATCTTGTTATTTGTATGTGAACAATTAATATTATAGGGTGAGCCAAGCCCACATGGTCCCCCTTCTTGCTACGCCAATGGCTATGTCTTCGAAAATTTAATGCCAGTGTAGCTTTTTACCGGAATTAGTTTATAGCAGGCCTGGGCAAATGGCGGCCCGGGGGCCGGATCCGGCCCGCAGTAGACTTTTGTCCGGCCTACGAAGCATTTTATAAATGATTATTAAGAGCGAAAATAGTTTGCCAATATAATTTGGCGCATAAAAAAATTTTTAGAAAAATAGTAAATAGCAAGAGCCACAACAGACGAAAAAAGACCTTTTTGTTGCGGAAATGAAAGGACCTTTTTTCTGCTCTCCAAATTTTTGGCCCACGGTCAAATTTTCATCGGCAATGTGGCCCGACGGTCAAAAGATTTGCCCGCCCCTGCTTTATAGTTACCGAATTTTCATTTGTCTTTTAGATGGATTTTCTGTTTGTATTGAAATATTACGCTGAGATGCTATGCGGAAAGGAGATGACAATGTTTTGATTGGTTACTAACTTTTTCGCTTGAAAGTTCATGCCTTTAAAAACTGTTGGCAATCATTGACAGGTAACGACTCACTTCATGACACGAAGATTAAAATAAAGTGAAGAACCTTATTAATTCTTTCACACTGGCAATTTCACAAACGAACTCAACATTCAAACATAAGAGAAAAAGTTGGGATATTTTAGTTTAAACAAAAACCACTTTTGTTTTTGTGACCGTGGAAATAAAATATTGCTCCCATATTCAGATTGAAGAGGAGCAGCTAATTTTACATAAGCGCCACTTGTCTTTTATTCAAACTTGTAGATATTAGATGCGGCAAGGAATATTTTTATGTATAAATTGGGCAACACTTAGTCGCTCAGTAAACCTAATATTCTCCGTGAAATAGCACTTGACTTTAAATATGGAAAGTTTTAATGTTTTGTAACTTAATCAAAATTCTGTGATATCATCTTCCTGCGCAACAAATCATTTTTGTCCAGGAAGAAATAGAACAACCTAAAATATGCTTTGCCACTCTTTCAGCTAAGAAGCACTTTTCCAAATTTAACAATAAGATCAGTCCTGTTGATGAGTTCAATAAAGAGAAAGTTCAATAAAATGTTTTTGTTTTATTAGATAAAAGGTGACGTTGATGGTTGCGGCTACATTTATTTAACGTCTCTAGTATAATTTATAAACAATGTACGCTGTTGTTTTATATACAAACAAAATATATATGTATATTATACAGAGTAGTTTTGAAACTATTTTTAAGTTTTTGTTAATTATTAATGCATTTGTTAAAAATAATAAATTGATAATATGATTTGCTAGTAAGCAGTTGACGCTCTTAAAAATTGCATTTCTTGCGTCATAATTTAGATTTTCAAGGAACAGCGTATACTGTAAGCGCGTGCCAATCGCGAGAAATTAGTTGCTAAAACACGGCGCTGTTAATTTAAACCAGGTGCACTTTCGATGTAAATTAATTAATTTTATATATCTGCTAGAGATTAAAAGATATAGTATTTCTATACAATAAAACATTTAAAAATATGTTATTAAAAAGTTGAAAGTAAACAAATTTTGGTGTTTAAAAATTCTTTTAAAATATAATTTGCCTTCTGTATGAATATTTCTTCAGAATGTTATAAGACTTCTAATTACATTGTTTTGATATAAACATTTAGATTTATTTTATGCATATAATAATCAATAATCTTTAATCTGCAATAACTTTTTTTTAGTTTACCTACTTTTGAACATATTGACTGCATTAAAGGCCATTTATTTCTTCGATCGACGGTACACTAAACGAATTGATGTTGTTTAGAATTGAAACAAAGAAGGTATATACAAATTTATGATTCACATACAAATAAATCATATTATTTATATTTTTAGTCCTGGTTTTGGAAATAATTTTTGGATCCAGTACGATAACTCGATGTGCCCAAATTTTTACTTATTTTTAAGTCAGAAAACGTTAAATTTTGACGTTCCAAAAAAAAAAAAAACTTTGCGGATTATTCACAAAATTCCTCAAAAATAAGTAAAAAATGGAACTACTTTTCGTCTTTCACTGTCATTTTTTTAATCTTACCAATCAGAAATCACGTATACACACGTCATAGCAACTGGTGTTGTTTTTTAAAGAACTTCCCCCAAACGCCTTCCTCTTTATACTGCGCAAAAAAAACGCCATCGCATCGACACGACCCCATATTAAAGAACTCCCCCCAAACACCTTTCATTTTTCACTGCGCAAAAAAATATTAATTTATAAAAATCAATTTTCCGCACTTAAAACGGCTAATAACATTCTTATATAATTGTATATTTCCAGTGGATATTTTGCACATCGAGTTATCGTATTCTAACCATAATTTTCTCATTTTTTATCATATTCCACACTCGGTCACACTACGAAACCCTACCGACAAAATAATATATTTGTTAATTAATTCAACATTTACAAACTAAACTAAATTATACCATACAAACCCTTCAATATTATGTCATTCCGAATCTGGAACATATTTGGAACTCTATATTCTAGAGTTAAATTTAGATTTTAAAACGCGATTCATAATGCTGTGATACATCGAGACCTTTTGGTCCTGCCTCTAGGTTTCGTCAGGAACGTATTTACATAATGGCGAAAGGAGCCCTAATCCTGGACGGGAACGACTTAAGAGGGTGGCACGACTCCTGCGCCGATTTTGAATATCGGAAGTAATACGTATAACTAAGAGAAAATAAAACTGAAAGAGAGAATGAAAATCATCATTGCTTAGGGCACACATTTTACAAATACGTTCCTAGGTTCCGCCATCCGACCGATGCCAATCGATTGAAAAAGAATTGCCTCAACAAATTTTCCTTGTGAAATATGACTAGAGCGGACCTGTGTCGTGTGTGAAAAAGAGCAATATGCGGATCGTCCGTTAAATCGTGCCGGATGGACGGGTCTGAGACTCTAGCAGAGGTCAGCCGTGCAATGTCGCACCCTGACTAGATATACATTTAAAAATATACATATTGTGACTAGCTGTGAGTCGACCGTGACTAATACTGGCTTACAAAAATGTCTACATTGTTGCATAAAGATGCAATGCTATCTTCGAACCTAGATCTCCCAAAACAGTAGCAAATGTCAATAATTGGGATAATTATACAAGTTCATTTAGTAAATAATATATTGTGCGACTAGTGAGAGAAGGAGAAGATTCGATGAGCGTGAAATTTGCCGCACGAGCGTAGCGAGTGCGGTAACACGCGAGTGGAATATTCTCCTTCGATCAATGATCGCACATAATACTTTATTCAACTAGCACGAGTAATATGTAATTGGGGCCCTGATAAAAGAGGGAAAAATAATAAATCACTTCATTGATTGACGTACCCACCGCCCTCGATGCACACAAGATGGCCCTGATTTTCGCTGAATTGCGATGCTGTTTTCATATATACAAATTGATACCGCGTTCCTATTGGTCCAGAAACTATGCAGTATTAATTCATTTCCGTACAGTTTCGGCTCGCTACCGCGTTCCTATTGGTTCAGAAACTATGCAGTAATTATAAATAAAAAATCGCAGGATTTTTTATTTTTATTTATAATTATCTCGATGGACACGATATCTAATATATATGCAGTAATACATTATCGTATAGTTTCGGCTCATTATTAGCACTCTACAACTTCAACATGAAGTAATTTATTATTTCTCCCGAATTTAGCAGATCCCCGAAGTTATATATTACTCATGCGTGTTGAATAAATATATTTTTTCTTCATACCTCGATCGAAAGTAGATACTTTCGGCATCTATTATAAGGCAGAAAGTCTAACATTTACGCATTGGTGGGAAGTAGGTACGTACTTTCGGGCTGCAGTAAAGTAAAATAACCTATCAACTGTCGTTTAGATGTCATTTCGATAGCAACCCTATTATACAATTTAGCTAATAGTCGCGAACAGCTGTCATTCGTGTTTTTATGTACAACCTCAAAGTTGCTTGCTTGGAATTTATGTGTGTTTTTATGTAATTATTGTATTTAATAAGCGTACTTACGACCGAGGTATGAAGAAAAATAGTATACACCACACTGGCCGAAAGTTTTATATTCTTGCACTGCACGCCGTGATATCCGAGGCCAGTGTGGTGTAATATACTATTAAAACTCAAGACTAGTTTCCGTCAATGTTAAATGACTGATTATATTTCCTCACTCCGCTCGTTTCCATCACCGTTTGAGCTATAAATAGAGAATACAATCCCGAGCACGTTTTTCAATCCCGGGATTACAGGATTTTTGGTGCGTAATCCCGGGATCCCGGGGCTATCCTGGGATTAGACTATGTGGTTTCTAATTGGGCTCAAATGAAAAAAAAACTTGAGTAATTTCTTATAAATGTTTTTAATAGGTATCGTTGCACAACACAAATCACAACATAGTAGGAAAAGAAAATAGACAAAACAAAAAAAAAACTTTACTTTTGCAAGAAATCAAAAAGACTGCACATTGCACAAAAAAAACTATTTAGAATTTCGAAAATACAATCGCAGAAATATCAAAGCATCCAATGTTTGACTTCCAAGCCTGCTTCGTAGTTTATTGCCAACATAAGCAGCAGCTGAAAACGCTCACTCAGGTTCTACGCTAGTTGGAGAAATAGACAATAGAACTTATATGCTGTTTCTGAGTGATATCCACGAACTCCTCCATTTTCGAACAGGCTTATTTCACGTCTAATACTATTTGCCAACCCCGATTCATTTTGTACTTGTACTTTAGGATCTGGAGATTTCATATTCTTACGTATCGTACCGCGTATTTAAGGATTGTTTTTTTGTCGTTATGTAATGAATAATATTAATATAATCTAGGCAGGGTAATTGTCAAGGCGATACGGATTACGGAATGGAAACTAGATCTGTTTGTAGCAATCCCGAAAATCTCGGGATTTTCGGGACCAGAAAGTGGTCAGGATCCCGGGATCCCGAGATTCGATCCCGGGATTATATTCTCTAGCTATAAATCTTAATGATGTTATTTTTCGTGTTACAGCGCCATGAAGATTCTTCTATCAAAACTTCCTCGTCCTTGGATTGTGGACGAGAAGAAGGACGACGGTTACACCGCCTTGCACCTGGCCGCCTTAAACAACCACGTCGAAGTGGCTGAGCAATTGGTGCACAACGGACACGCCGACATGGATCTTCAGAACGTCAACTTGCAAACGGCACTTCATCTGGCCGTCGAACGTCAACATACCCAAATCGTGCGTCTTCTGGTTCGCGAGAAAGCCAACCTCAATATAGCCGACAAAGATGGTGACACGCCGCTTCACGAAGCTTTACGACATCACACACTATCGCAGTTGCGTCAGTTGCAAGATGTCCAGGATGTTGGAAAGCTACTGATGGGTCTTGGTGGCCAAGGAGCTGATAAAAGGTATTTAAGTAATTCATTTCAGCTTCATCCTCAAGTGTACGAATAAATATGTCTAATTGAGGTATGCTTTTGTTTAGATTAGATTAGATTTATTAGCTTCTCTCAAACATTAAAAAAAGTGATTTACATCGTACAAGCATTTTAAAGTTAAAAATAATTTAAGAAAATAACACCAGAACACTGTGGAGTAGATTTTAAAAAACATATTCACAATGTATCTATGACTATTTTACTTAACATCCATCAGTAACTTATATAAATACACACCTGGTACAATTAAAAATGTTATTATCTATAAAAATATTTCTACATGATGTATCCAGGAAGAAAATAATTGCTATTATATTATTCATCTGTGAATCTTAAGTTACCAGAACCGATTTTGGGAAGTAAATTTATACCAGTAGTGAAAAAAAAAAGATTTTTTCTTACATAATATGGTCGTCATCTGGCAAATATTGTCTAATTGGATGTTGAAGAAATACAACGTTCAAGATATTTAAAAAATTAATCCTGTATCAAATTTCATTAGAATACTTAATGTGGCAAAGGTGCTAATTTTTTCATGCTTTTGTTAATATCTTACACATCATATTCGATAAGAAGATTCCTAATCAAATGTACAATGATGATATGAATAAAATTTTCATCCTCTAGGTCATCGGCAAGCATAGCATGTTTCCTAGCAGGAAACGGTGCCGACTTGACCGTAAAAAACAAGAAAGGTCAAACGCCTTTAGATCTGTGCCCCGATCCGAACTTGTGCAAGACTCTTACCAAGTGTTACAACGACAAGAAATCCGTCGATATGGAAACGTCAGCACAAGCTGCTGAAGCTGCAGCTACTCTGACACTTGAAGAGTGTCTCGTTTGCTCTGACGCTAAACGGGATACACTGTTCCAGCCCTGTTCTCATGTAGCCTGCTGTTCGGCTTGCGCCCACAGAGTCAAGAAATGCCTCGTGTGTCGGGAAGCTGTCACAGCCAGAATCAAGGTATGAATAAAGATGCAAGATTTATTACTTGCACAGCTATTTACAGATTATAAGACCGCTCGTGGTTAACATTAATTATATTTTATGGTTGGATTTGAGATTCGTCAGAATAGCAGAAATGCCGTTATTTATATTTCAATTCCTGCTTTATTACAAACTTCCGGTTTCGCCTTCCAGGCTCTTATCTAAGAATTTTTGGAAATATGGACGAGTTTTTTGTTATCTATTGCAAACCCTTATTACTGATAAAGTTGTTGAAAGTATTAATTGGACTTTCAGTTTATTATTAACAATAAGTATTAATTGTCAGTTTCCTAAGTCAAGCCTCTGTGACTCACCAGAGCAGAAAAGTTTGACGTCGCCTGCCATGAAAAATGAGCTGGCGAATGGCAATTAATAAAATATATATGTAGTAATTTAATTTTTAGTTAGAAATGCTAAAATCATTGATTCGCTATAATTAGATAAATTGGATGGATTTTTGCAAAGAAAATATCGAAAGTAAAAATTAACGTAAAAACATTATCTTGAAATGTTTAGGTGCACCTTCGGTGTAATAGATGTAGCGCCTATATACACGCACTCGCTTTATAATATGTTAATATTCTATTGCACATGTACAGCAGGAAATGATGAATGAATTTGATTTTTATTACTTTTACTTCCAAGAATTCAAAATAACATAGTTTGTTACATATATTATTGAAGTTAACATGTTTTTTTTTCTAAAACCTCTCTGTTTCGGTTCCCGGAGAGAAAAAAAAAATCTCGCTTCTTTATGTTCTGCCCCACGCCCTATCAATGGTGTAGATATGAGGTGTAAAAGGGGTAATTACCCTCCCAGGATCATAATAATAAAAAATAAAAATTATAAATACTTTTTGAAAAGGAATTTGTAAATTTAGTTTGGGAATTGATATTTTGCTTGACACCTTCCTTCGTGAGTATTATATTGTGTGATATTAATAAAACTTAAAAAATAATGATAATAACAAACCGAAACGTAGTTTTTGTTTTTTGTGATTTAATGTGAATTTCTTTAGATTATTGGGTGCTACGTATAGTCTGATGAATGAATGATTTTTATTAAAATTTCAGCATGTTAGATCAAAAATTTAAAAACTGTTTCGGGCAAAACTTACGTATTTTGATGTAAGGAATCCGAATCTGCAATAAAATATAAGGATTCCCATTTCACTTTTTTAAGTTGCCCCCTTCCTCCTCCCAGGTGATGGGGTGGGAGTGCCAAATTTATTACCATTCAAAAGCTTTCCAAAAATTATCAGACACGCATTTGTTCTTTTCCTCTGTATTAATGAACTTTTATAAATATTAGGGAGGTATGGGTGATCTAGGACACCGATATATGTGTAGATTTTTTTACATATTCATTTGATTTCAACACTTCATCACCTGTCAATACAAGTTTTTTAAGTTTATTTTTTTTTTCAGATTGAAGAATGTCTAGTGTGCTCAGACAAAAAAGCATCGATGCTATTTAAGCCTTGCGGTCACATGGTAGCTTGCGATAGCTGCTCTCAGATCATGAAGAAATGTGTCCAGTGTCGGGTGCAAATAGATTTGATGGTCCCATTAACTGTGTGTAGCGGGGGGACAGGAACTGTATCCGAAGTCACAGCTGATATTCCTGCTGAAGAAGAACAGGCAGCGGCGGTGGCTTCGACATCAAATCTTGAACCGCAGCACGTCGCTTCTGGAATAACCGTTAGTAATGCAATGCTGCAACCGCAAGGGCCTGTTATGAATAACGGAAGCCGTGATACCAACACTGACATTCAGAAATTACAGCAGCAATTACAAGATATTAAAGAACAGGTAAATTTCATTTTTAAGAGTACAGTTACAAAAAAATTTACAATTAAATTCATATGCTTCATGACTGGTTTTATAATTTAATACTAAATACTACTTATAGTTAGAATGACGGTGACAGAAATGGTCCAGGAGCACTTGGTGGCAAAAACGCTCTCTTTCGTGTAGTCTGAGTCCCCCTCTACAAATCCGCTTAGTGGAGTAGAGGTCTAGCGCGTTGCGATATGACGCTGGGGAACTTTAAAAAAAACGGCAAAATTAAAATTTCCTCTACTAAATGGCAGAAAATGACTGAAAGGCATCTGGGGGAACCTCTTATTGCAGAAAAAATATTTTCTGTCGATTTACCCCCTGCAGAGACTGTCAGTATAATAAATTTTGAAGAATCGTCGAAAGGGAGTGAGGTCACTTAGAGCCACGAAAACTTTTTCTCGTATTCCGGGCCACCCAATCAACCATTCCGTCAAGTTTCAACTTCAAATTCAATTTTTTTTTTGACGTTTTTTTTTCGATTTTTTTAAAGGATTTTAAAAGTCTCTGCAGGGAGTAAATTGGCAGAAAATATTTTTTCTACAATCAGAAGGTCCCCCCAGATGCCTTTCAGTCATTTTCTGCCATTTAGTAGAGGAATTTTGAATTTTGCTCTTTTTTTTAAGTGCCCCAGCGTTGTATCGCAACGCGTTAGACCCTTACTCCACTAAGCGGATTTGTAGAGTGGGACTCAGACTGTACGAAAGAGAGCGTTTCTGCCATCAAGTGCTCCTTGACCATTTCTGTCACCATCTCGCTAATTAATATAACAATGTAGCGTTTTTAAACTTGGTGACTATACAAAAATATGAGTAAATAGAAGTAAAAAACGAATTAATATTATTTTTTTAATGAATGGCTTTATTTTCTTTAAACACGATAAAGTTTATCGTCATCAACTAAAAGGTGCATTGGCCTTTAGCAGCAGGTGCTGAAGATGTTCTATAAGCAAGTATCAAAGCGCTGTATTACTGCGCCAAGAAATCATATGAAGAACGTTGCATTTACGACTTTTGGAACCGTTAAATTTTAATTTTTTTTCTGTAGCTATATTCAGAATCTAAATTAGCAACTTGATTTAAGTTTTTTATAGAGAATTAAAATTTTAATTGATGTGTATTGACATGTTTAAATTAACTAGCAAACATTTTTTTTTCGCAGACGATGTGCCCTGTTTGCCTTGATCGCCTTAAAAACATGATATTCCTGTGCGGTCATGGAACGTGCCAAATGTGTAGCGATCGAATGACTGAATGTCCTATATGCCGGAAAGCGGTCGAGAAGAGAATTCTGCTCTACTAGATAACGACAGCGTTTTTAAAAAAATTAATACTGCTTTTGCCTACATTTAATATTATAGATTAATAATAAGCACAATATGTTATAATGTATTATCCATAGCTTCATTAGAATTTAATACATTTGCAAATGTCATAAATTATATATTTATATCGTTGCATATTATAACCTAGCAGCTGCGCGTCTTCTTAAAACAAAAATAGTAATTAAAATAGCCTAGAATATTTAGAGAAATAGGAATAAGTTTGTTTGACTGATTTAGCAAACTCCGGTTTTTATCAGCATAAGTAATAAAATCTAAATTTGACAGTCAGCAAATGTAGAGCTATGTTGCTTATTGTTTATATGTAATAGTTGTTTCCCATAAGAAGTTAAAGATCAATAGTTAATACCCAGTTTATTTTTATCCAACGTCAGCAAGAGCACTCACATATCTCGACTTGAGTCTTCTTTTGAATTTGATGGAATGAAGTGCTGAAAAAAGCTGGTGTGACTCCGTAGACTCCAAGCTGTACTGTTTGTCTTGCTTATCGTTGTGAAAAAGTATGACGAACCTGGATTAATCATGAGTGGATTGAGCAAATATAGCGTACGTTTAATAATGATTAAGATACGGATTTGTGGCACTGCTTCTTTCCGTAACATAATTTGGGAAAAATCGGAAATGGTTTGGATTAAGGTACAGGATCGACAGTTCAACCTATTTTACCAGACGCAAATCTGCTGCATTGTACTGATCAAAAAGAATTGTTCGCCTAAATTTCCTTAATGAATTTTGTGCTATAGTGTAAACTGTGAACCAAAATCAAGTTTACCATACTTTTTTACTAAGATTGAGGCAAGAAACTGCATTCCTCCCCACTCAAAACTCTTGCACTATTAAGTGATGTAGTTACTCTCTGAAAACCAATGACCGTTGGTAACTGATTTGAATTGATTATTATTTATAATAATTTAGTGAGATTATTTAATAACTGAGAATAACGAGTTTTAGAAAATTAATAATAGAGCGGGCGCGGAGATCATGATCCCTCTCAGAACCAAATCTACTTCACGTTTATTTGAAAACATGTATAACCTTTTCTATATCAGCTGGTTAGCCTCCGGAACAACGCAATCCCCCGGAAATATGAGTTCTGGATCTGAGTCTGCAAAGGAATATATTAGCCCAGTTAGCACTATGGATCATTTACCACCAATAAATTGTTCGAAAATCGAGAGAAAGTGAGGTAGATAAATCTAGGTATTTTAACCCATCTAAAAGGAACGTCAGAGTCAGTTCAAAATTACTCCCGAACTGCTAACGAGAAAACAGCTGTCGTAGTAAACGCATTAAAATATTAACATCTACAGGTTTTCACTGAAAGTAATATTAAGAAGACTGAATAAAAAACTTATAATTGCCAACTTGATATATCATTCATCCTTAATGAGTTCTTTTATTAATACGTACAGGTGTATAGAAATAACACCGAAAATTTTGTGGGCATATTCTTTGTGAAATTATAGAGTTTCTACCGTTTTTTTTTTTTTGTCGAAGTAATATATCCACAGTAAAAATTAAAAACGTCTTGTGCAAATATCTTCGTTTTTATAAAATTGTACAGCATAGGTACATTTATTACAAATATCTTCTTGTTTAAAATATCAAAAATCTCTCATTTAAGCTTTAATCGGGCTCGGTCATTTGAGCTGTATCTATGTAGGGCGTAGGCGGAGTATATACTTACAACGCGTCTTTATTGAAACGACAGTTTACGCCCGGCGGCAGCGTAAATTAAGGATGAAGGCGAAGTTAATTCACTTATTTATTTCATGTTCATCTTTTAGAGAAAACTGAGTTATAATAATACCTACACAGACCACATTAACAATGACTGAGTTGTATGGTATTCAGACAAAATTGTCTGAAAATTGTCTCGTCTTTCAATTCTGAATTTCACAAGGAATGACATTACTTCTGAAACACTCTGTATAAATTATGATACTATTTTACGTATAAAACGGCCTTTAATAATTACTGATAAATTTAATTTTCACTCGTCTTTCATTGACAAATGAGAATCAGCCAAAACTAAACATTAAGCAAGATCGGTAAAATACTCAGAAGATGATGGCAATTTTGAAAACATGGCAATTATATTCTCGATAATATGTTCATTATTTCTGTGGAACCTTGTATTTTAACTTTTTTTTCTTTTCGATAGCGAATAATTAGATAAATATATGATATATTAGAATACAATTTAATAATAGAATGCTTGAAACGGCTATCTTAGAATAATTACTTAAGTTTATGATGCACAACTTTGTAGCGTGCCTTGTTTTCAAGTACCTACCCTATTTTTGAAAAAAAAATCTCGCGTATAAACCCTGCACAATCATTACACTGAGATCCGATAATTTTAGAACCGTCTTACCCCATTTTTTTATTGCATTATTCCTTAAATTTAATTATTTATCGCTAAAAATTGAATCATAAGATGTATATTTGGAAATATTTAATATTAACTAACCCTGTCAATAAAAAGTTGTGTATCAATGATAAATTAATTATAATAGTTAATCAATTATTATGAGATTTGCCAAAAAAACATGTCAAAATTGAAAATAAAACGGAATATTATGTAATATTTTCAATGTTTCGTTTCACATTGTTGAATAAATATTTACAGTGTTTTTTTCAGTATTGATTTATCTATTTTTAATCATTAATTGATCGTAAAAATTAAGAGATTTTTGTTAACTTATTTATTATAAAGTTGAAACTCAAAAAATGTTCTTACTTAAACATAATAATTAGATTAATTAGTTAATAATACTTAGGTATTACTATATATTGTTGTAAGTCTTTGATATGAATATTAATGTTTTGTTGAAATGTGAAAATTATCTTTTTTTTTTGTTTTATCGCTTAGTAATGTCAGTAAAATGAAATTGTACGTGTTTATTATAAGTGCGACTAAGTTAAAAATTACTTTTATATTACTGTAAGATGATTATGATAATAATACCATACTGCTGTATCATCGATCTTCCAATATGGTGTAATTCATATTCTTCTAGATTAGTTATAAATTATTAGGTAGTATTATATAAATTTAATATACTAACAGTAACTCCAGTTCTCGAATAAGGAGCAGGTATAATCAGCGTTGTCAGATAAGTATTTTACCAAATGAGGAAATTTACCATATAAAAAAAATCAAGATTTCGACACAAAGGCAGACAAATCCCAAAGAAAATACTTCAAAATTATCGTTTCTAATAATAATAATTTATCAAACAAGTAGGTCTTTATTTTTAGAAGAATTAGTCTACATTTTTATCTTAGCTGATTCTTTTTTATCATTCATGTGTTGAAAAATGTTTTTAAGAAGTCGTGAACATTCAATTTTAGCTAAAAAGTCTAAATGTCTGACAAGGCTGAGTATAATACATTTAGTTAAAAGTTCCTCGAACTGAACACCGATCGCCATTGATTAGAAATACGGAAATAGAATGTTGCGCTTTTTTTAAATGCTTTAGTTTAATAGCTATTAATGCACTTCGTCTATACAAAGTAATTTATTTACTAAATTGGTGTATTCATTGGGCTCTTTGTTTGAATTATTTCCGTTAAAATGACGGAAGCGCATGCGCAGTCAATTTTCTGTCGCAAAATAAGCTATGCGCGCGCTCCCGTCATTTCGATGGAAATAATCAAAAAGAATAGATCAACTAAAACACCCACTATTCATAAATTTTCAAAATTTTAAAATTTTCAAGTCAATTATATTATTTTACATAAAACGAAATTACCTAATTGAATTTTTCTCTCGTTTCTTTATCGCTAAGGGGAACCTGTTCAACAATAAAAGGCGTCGTGTAATATCCCAACGCTTGTTTGAGGAGCCCTAATACGTATTTTCGCCGTTAATTACATCATCAAACAATTAAAATTGTGAAAAAGGTGTAATAAAGATATCTTTAAATTAAAACTAAATCCTGAATCAAACGAACAGATCATTCAAGTGACAATTATTCTAAGTTTCATTCTTTATCTATCGTTAAAGTCTTCAAAATTTAACATTTAATTAATACAAGAAACTTAATGATAATAGCATGTTTCATAATAAAGCTGAGTTTTTATCAATTGTCGATTTAAAAGAAAAAATCCGTTAGGAACGTTATTTACGGTTACTGCGAGTTTGATGCAGGTTTTAGTTTTTTACACCTTTAATGGTTTTTTTTTTCCAAATTACGATGCTTGTGTAAAAAAATGTAAGTAGAAGTCGGTAGCTAAATGTTTTTAAATAAACAATTTCACTTTGTTGAAATCTCCTTTAAATTTTCATAGATAATTTATAATTCTTTACAGTTTTAAAGAATACAATTATCATATTGTTTCAGACAAGAATCTCATTAGAAAACTTTACATGCGAAAAGTACCTACCATAAAAGTGGGAACATTTTAAACATGATTTGCTATGATTTTTGTAATTACGATGTGAATAAATACACTAAAAAGTATTTATTTTAGTTATATCAAACTATGTACTTCGAAATTATTACAAAAATATAGAAACTTTTTTATTAGAATCTTTATCAAAATGCACACCAGATTACATAAGCTACCCTGATACTGAAGTGGCGAAACGTAATATGACGTCTCATTGCAACTTTGGGAAGGCATACTTAAAATTTTAGCTGCTTTAGATTATTATAACTATTATATTAGTGTGTAATGATAAAAATCATTTTCAATAAAGATTTCATAATGATTGTGTCTTGTTTCTGAAAGTAAATATTACCTCCCTATTTGAACCCAGCTGAAACAGTCATAAAGCGTCTCACTGTTCTGTGGTTGGCGGTAAAGTTTTTAAAGTTTTAGTTAGCGGTACCTTTTTGTCGAACGGCATAACTTCACCGTGCTTCTAGCCGATGTCGCCACTATATTCTTTTATATGTAGCATCAAATTGTCAGTAGGTTGCCTGGATTTCCAAATAGCTGTCAAAAAATTCTTGTAGACGTGCGTAATGAAGGGTTGAATTATCCTTTTTTTTTCTTTTTCATTAGATTTATGTAAACTATTTCATCATGTATACGGTATGTAAATTGATTTTTTGATATTTTCTGAAATCTTTGACACTAGAGTCATTTTACGTTAACCAGATAACCTATTAGTATAGATAAAATTTCTATTATTTTTGTTTTGTTTTACAGGTATACAGAATATGTTTTTTTATATTATTTGTGTGCATTGATATATCTTTACAATTTTACGTACCTGGCGTTGCACCTGTTGAATTTAAAAAAGGACAACACATAGAGGTAAAGGCGGTCAAAATGACAAGCACACACACCCAATTACCTTACGAATATTATTCACTACCATTTTGTGTCCCGAGAAACGGCACGTTCATATTCAAAAGTGAGAATTTGGGGGAAGTTTTGCGCGGTGATAGAATCGTCAATACACCTTATGAAGTAAGAATGGCTGAAAATGTCAAATGCAAATTGTTATGCCACAAAGTTGACAGTCCTATAAATTGGAACGGTGAAGAGTCTCAGAAAGTCATGAACAGAATTCAGCATGAATATTTTGTACATTTGCTGATCGACAATTTACCAGCAGCTACTAAAGTTGTAAATACAGAGACGCAAGAAATACAATACGAACACGGTTACCGATTGGGAACAGTGATCGGTGGAAAAAGTTATATAAATAACCATTTGAAATTAATATTACATTACCATATGCACGAAATGTATGTATTGAGATTCTAATCTCACCAATGAAGAGTCGCTTGTAATAATTCTTTAAAAAAATTTTAGTGATACATATCGAGTTGTAAGATTTGAAGTAGAAGCACAATCGATAGACTTGAATGAATACACTTTTAAAGGCGATACTTGTAGCTTCTTTGACGATGCTAAAAGACAAGAAGTGAATGGCCAAGTCGGTACCAAACTGTATTTTACATACTCTGTGGAATGGCATAAATCAGACGTTAGTTGGGCGTCACGCTGGGACATTTATTTAGGAATGAGTGATGTGCAAATTCATTGGTTTTCAATTGTCAACTCGTTGGTTGTCGTGTTTTTCTTGTCAGGTATTTAAATAATTAATTATAGCTACATACTACTAATTAATAATCTAATGGGCAACAATATCAAAGGTAAAAAATGTATGTAAGTCAGCTAGCCTTGTCGAATTTTATGTAAATGTGGAGTTAAAGATCTCCGAATATTCCTTACCGTCGTTTTGCAGTGAGAACTCATAAAATAGTATTATGTGTACTGTTGGATTTTTAAAAGAAGACCGGTCTATGGAATGTAGTCCTATGACCTTATTGCAGAAGAGCGCACATGTATTTTATATTAGTAAAAGGTAATGATCCTGGAACAGCTTCTATGCAAACCAAACGTATCACAATTGTGGTATCGCGATAATTGTACTATTGCCATAGCCGTACGACTATACAGCGACACTTGCTAACAGTACAAAAAAATCATACACCAGACAGTACATAGGCGTGCGTCCACGGACTAAGTTGAGGGGTGTTGTCTGAATATCATCAAAATGGAAAGTAAAAAGGGAAAAACAGTTAGAAGTGGCGCTAGGGAGATCATAGCGAATGTAATTAAAATGTGCGAGTTAGAGGCTCAAAATAATGCCGTAAAATTTAAAGCTATACATTGTTTGCATGCCTTGCTATGCGCCGCCTATGAATTCCGATAATTTGGGAACACATCAGCGACTTCTTGCCCTTTCCCCACCGGTCTTCTTTCGCCGATCGCACAGTACAAAAGCTTCAATTTAATATTGAAATTACCTTTTGAAAATAATTGCCGATAATTCATATACTTATACTTAGCAATATTAATATAGGCAGCAGTTTTATGCATGGGACGGGTATGTATAACGTCGTTTTATTGCTTTGCCGCTCTATTAAGTCTGTTAATAACTATGTATAACTCATTTCACAATTATTTTTATACTTTACATCGATTTGGCTCACAGAATACGTTTTTGTTTTTCTCTTTACTAGGAATATTAACGATGATTATGGTAAGAACTTTAAGAAGGGACATCGCCCGATATAATGCTGACGAAGGAATGGATGAGGCAATCGAAGAGACTGGTTGGAAACTTGTCCATGGAGACGTATTCAGACCACCAAAACATACAAGATTTTTTGCCGCTGTTATTGGAAGTGGCATCCAGATATTTTTTATGGCTCTTATAACCATCTGTAAGTGTTGTTGGAGAATCATTAATTTTTTTTTGGAAAATATTTTATGATGATTTGTGTCATGCTAATACCGAGAATGCTTTAGGCATTCGCTGAGTTAAACATATTCTCAAACTATCTGAAAATTACCAAAAAAATAGTCCAGTTTTAGATTCTGATGTAAAAATTTTTATTTATACGTATGATTTGTTTTTTGTTTCAGTCTTCGCCATGCTCGGCATGTTGTCGCCAGCATCTCGCGGAGCACTAATGACCGTTGCAATATTTTTGTATGTTTTCATGGGTTTGATCGCCGGTTACTTCTCCGCGCGCCTTTATAAAACAATGAAAGGCCGTCAGTGGAAACGGGCTGCATTTCTAACGGCATTTTTATATCCAGCAATTGTTTTTGGAACTTGTTTTGTATTAAACTTTTTTATTTGGGGAAAACATTCTAGTGGCGCGGTACCGTTCTCAACAATGATGGCGTTATTATTGATGTGGTTTTTTATTTCTCTACCACTCGTATATTTAGGTTACTATTTCGGATATAGAAAACAGCCTTACCAACATCCAGTGAGAACAAACCAAATTCCTCGACAAGTTCCAGATCAATTGTGGTATATGAATCCCGTTTTATGGTAAGTTGACAGTTTTTTATGTTTGTATAAAACGAATGAATTTTTAAACTGAATGAAGTTTTAACTGTATGTATTTTTAATTATTTTTTCAGCACATTAATGGCAGGGATTTTACCATTCGGGGCTGTTTTTATCGAACTCTTTTTCATTTTCACAGCGATATGGGAAAATCAATTTTATTATCTATTTGGTTTCCTATTTCTCGTTTTCTGTATTCTTGTGATATCGTGTTCTCAAATATCAATTGTTATGGTGTATTTTCAACTATGTGGAGAGGTAAAGTTGTTTATTCTACTGGATGCAACAAAGATGAACTAACATGTTACTCAGACTATTCTATAAATGTAAATTAGTTCATCTTTGTAACTTCCTGAAAATATATTTCTTATCCCTTTGCAACGAATTCTATATGGGCGTGACTATTGGCAATTTTTTTAACTTCCCGCTTTAAAAAAAAAAAAAAAATTTTTTTTTTCAAAAATCGGGAAGTTATTGGTTTCACCCCGATTTTCGAAAATCGAGTTTTCGCCAGATCTCGACGTTTTGAGGTCCTAGGAAGCTATTGAAACTATTTTGGCGATGATGTCCGTAGGGCTGTATGTATGTATGTGTGTGTGTATGTATGTATGTAAACCTTTTATATCTTTTGAACGGAGTGTCCGACTGAAACGCGGTTTGCGGCATCTGACGTGATCTTGGTGAACTTAGACTTCCTGAAAATTTGAAACGATTCGGCCCAAAAAATTTTGAGAAATCTTAAAAAAACAAGTTTCAAAAATTTTTAAAAATTTGTTTTTGTAAAAAATTTTCTAAACTACTAAACCGATTAATTCCAAAAACTAATCAGCTCTTCTCCTTAACAAACTGCGTCGATTTCCGCAAACCGCATCAAAATCGGTTCATTTGTTCACGAGAAACCGTGAACGAAAAAATCGTAAAAAAATGTTTTTTTAAAATGACTCTTAAAATTGTTATCAGATTAATTTTTTTGTAATAAATTACTTTCTTAAGCTAAAAAAACTGTGTCGATCGCCGCAAACCATATCAAAATTGGTTCATTTGTTCATGAGATAACGTGAACGAAAAATTAGAAAAAAAGTAATTTTTTAAAATTACTCGTAAAATTCTTATCAAATCGACTTTTAGGTTAAAGAAACTGCGTCGATTGCAGCAAACCGCATCAAAATCGGCTCATTTGTTAAGAGATATCGTGAACGAAAAATGTTTAAAAAGTGTTTTTTTTTTTAAATTGCTCGTAAAATTCCTATGAGATCGATTTTTCTGTATTAAATTACTTTTTAAGGTTAAAAAATTGCGTCGACTGCCGCAAATCGCATCAAAATCGGTTCATTTGTTCATGAGATATCGTGAACGAAAATTTCGTAACAGTGTTTTTTTTTTGAGCTAGAAGAGTTAAAAAATACACTTCTTGCGATATTTGATATATTTTTGAGCGTTTTGAACTCGAAAATAGCGGGAAGTTACAGGGATGGCTTGCAGGGTCAAACTACTTTTCAAATTTTTTTTGCTGCAAAACAGATTAATTTTTGTGCACGAAACCGGTTTCGCAGTTATTTCATGCAGGTTATAATTTTTCTAATTTCTTTGGTCCCTAATAATTAATTAAAACAAAAATAGTTTCTCTGGTTGTAAAGGGTTATGCATAAAAAGAAAACATTGATTTTGATTTGTTTTTTTTTTTAAATTTTTAAGGATTATCATTGGTGGTGGCGGAGTTTCATTGTGTCCGGCGGTTCGGCTGTCTACGTTTTGGCGTACTCAGTTTTCTATTTCATGACAAAGTTAGAAATAACCGAATTCATTCCAACGCTCCTGTATTTTTCGTACACCGGACTTATGGTTTTAACATTCTGGCTGTTAACAGGAACGATTGGATTCTTCGCAGCGTACGCATTTATTCGAAAAATATATGGTGCCGTGAAAATAGACTAAAAGTAAGTGAAATTAAGTAGAACATTTTAATTTGAATGCGAGCGGTTGTACCGTGTGAATGACCGAAGTATTCTGTATTGTTTATATTCTTATGCGGCTTATATTTTGGCAGTTTTCATTTTGTAAAGTTGAGACTTAAAATTTTAGTCATTCCTGATTAGAGATCCCGATTTTACACGTGTACATGAAACTCTAATACTTCTTTTTTTACAGTTCGCATTTTAAAATATAATTCATATACTCGAGCTGTAATCTAGTTTGCTGCTTCATATGCATTAAAAAATTTGCTGTTCTTTTACTGCAGTTTATTTGCTAACCACCCATAATTATTTGTGATCTCAACATTACAGAAACAGTCCTTCCGTGTGAAAAAATACACTTTTTGTGTGCGTTCAATCAGATAGTGCCAATAATTAATTAATCCAGCAAATTTTTTAAGGCTTTTTTATTAGTTTCATAGCCGCTATTGGGATTTGACATATGGACGAGTTTAAGTCAAGTGTAATGTCGAATCCGCCATTTTATACTAGGTCTATTCCAAGCTGTCTGAGAACGGTACCAGAACCGTCACAGTCTTGCTACTGCACAAGACTGTCTTGTGCAGTACATAGTTCAAAAATAGACAGTTTCTTTTTAGCTACTGCGCAAGACAGTGCCTGTTTTGTTACCGTTCTCTGACTGCTTCGAACAAACCTAGTAATACTATTCGCAATTAAACACAAAGTAGACTACATCTGGTGTTCGAATAAGAAACCATCCTATAATGAAAGAATAAAATGGTTGCTCTTGCAGTTCCATCAAAAAATTTATTTGTAAGTGCTGAAGAGGCTTTAATATTGCACTTTCAGAAAAAAATTATTTGTTGCAGTCACTTAAAAGGTGACATTTTTGACAAACAAATTTAATCTCTTTGTGATACGACTGATTAAACCCCACATAGCGTTCCAAGTGCTGACATCTACATTCGCTTATAATTGTGAATTAACATGTAGAATGTAATGTGCTTATGGTTTAAATTTGTGTCACCAGATGTCATATCGTTTTATGTCAAATCCCAATACATTTTTGTAATGCTGAATATTGTGTGTATATTTAGAGATAGTGTTTTGCGTTAACAAAGAAAAAAATGAGCGCTAATATGTACCAAGCTGTTTTGTATTTCGACAAACTTTGTTCTTTTTGTGTTCGTAAAATACATAATATTTATCTAATTTATTAAAGCACCAACTTTTCAAAACATGGGTCCATGATGCATAATATAATAGTGTACACGTGTAATCGGTGAAATCTGTTCGTAATCTCGATTTTGTGTTAATTGTTGATTTAAACTACGATGTGCTTTTGTCACTATTGTGTATTGGGTAATACTTGACTATGAAGTGATAATAGGATTCATCTCGTTGAAATTGTATGATATTCAGTAATGCCGTGTGTGCACAGAAGAGATTTTTTGTGGATTTAATCTCAAATAAGAACATTAATATCTGATACGAACTTCTTGTACAGGACTAAAAATGTGCTACGAACTAAAATGGAATGTGTAGACCAATGTTGCCACTTGCCAGTAATTCAAAGAAGTTTGCAAATAAATCTCCTGTTCTTTTTGATCGATAATTATCAAAAATAATGAAAAACTAATTTAAGTTTAGCAATGAGATGGACGACACCGTGGGTCCTGTATGGGTTCAAGTGCAGCATTTACTAAACATTTTTGATACAGTAGAATTCCGATAAGTTAGTTTAAGGGAAACGTCAAAAACTGAGCTAGAGTCTATAACGGGATATATATGCCTACATTTTTTTTTAATTAGTAATGTTTCATTTATGTGCTAATTATTGTTCGTGTAATTTCCAAAGTGAGCTAGTTTTTAAAGTGCGAAGTTTATTTGTGTGATTAAGTGTGAAAAATGTCACTATAAGTACAATAAACTTTTCGAGGCCTATCGAAAATGTTTTTTTTTTTTTTTAAATATCGAAAAAAACTACGTAGTACTTCGGGAAGGGATGGGGGTGTCTAAACAAAAGCCACAAGGGAAGGCTGATCAAAAAGTAGACTAAATAGAGTCATTTGACTTATAGAAGGCCTCCCAGAAGCAAATTCAGTTAAGATGAATTACCAATGGATACTAATTATGGAGGTCGCTAAGACACAATTTTAAGTTGGTGAGTGCCAAATGCTCAATTTTTCATTCAACTTAGATTCCGTGTTTTAAGTAATGGAAGTTTCAGCGCCCGAAGGCATGAAAACATAACTTTTTGAACTTACAGAAGTTGTTAGGATATCAAGGTTCTGCTGTACCTGTATTCAAGATGTTATATTTAAATTTTTTGTAACACAAATTCTAAAACGAATTTGTTTTTATAGTAAAATTAAAAGGTCTGTTAAAATATTTACTTTTGATAATTATCGACATGCTGCATTAAAGAAAGATTTCAATTTTTTGCATTAAAATATTAAATATGCCAAATAAATAATTCACAATGATTGTGGCAATTCTGTTATTACTTGCATGCTTTGAAGAACACAGTAATTTACTTTCACACAATGAAACAAAAAAGTATCAATGACAATGGAAACATTTTTTTTTTCTAATGGGGGTATTTGCGTGGATTTTTTTGTGTGATATTAAGAGCAGTAAATTCTGAACCACAGGACACCTAAATCACTTCATTCTGATTTCAAATAAGTTAAAAAATTATTTTCAAATATTTATATAAGATGACGTCATAATTTTATAAACGTCCGTTTATATTATCTACTAATCGAAAACCAAAGCAAACTATTAACATTGATTAAAATACCTTACTCAATGCTATTCACGAATTACACTGTTTTGTACCTATGTAAACTTAGTAAGCAACATAACTATGGAAACGCATTCAATACAAGATTGACGTCACAATGTTTTTGATCATATAATTTCTTTAGAAATGTACTCTTATTTTAATAAGTTATTGAACTTCAACGAACAATTCAATGTTTTTTCAGATTGAAGAGTTGTGTTCAACTTGAGGTATATTTTCGTGCTATGTAATAAAATAGTAAAAAAAATCATGCGACCAACCTATCATAAGTATATTTAAAATCAGTTGATATTTCACGAATCAGCACATTTTTCATTTCATTAAATTCAGTTCAGCATTTTGCGAGTAAAAGTTCGTACAAATATTTATTGTGAAATTAAAATTGTACTAAATAGTTAAATGGTATGGGTTGAAAGATCTAGCTCTTGGAAAAAAAAATATTGGCTCAATTTTTGTTTAATTCATAGAAGCCAGTTTTTCACCTCAAAAATAAACCTCGTCTGATTAGTCCCCATTTTTTGTAACTTATTGTCTGTGCGATTGAAGTAAAATCTTAGAATACACGATAATTTATTGTGAGGTGGAAAAAATTGGCTGTTTAGAAGGTTGAATGTGAACGTATTCTTACAGGTTTTGCTACCAGTAAAAGATTTGTAATTGACTGCATTTAAGTACATTAAATATAATTAGTAGTTTTCTTAATAATATTTGTTTTTGTTTTGTTTTTAACTGAAGTGGAGAATAAAAAAAACAAAAAAATGAGTGAAATAATGAACAATTAATTTAAATGTAGCTAAACAATTTATTATTTTATTTACTTATTAAATAGTTGAATAAATGTGTTAAAATTTTAAAAGTATGTACATATGTACAATTAATATAAATAAAAAAGAAAAAAAATATATAAACCAGCATTAGTTACTTTGACACAGATTTTCTAAAAATTTGTAGTAACAATATTTTATATCAAAATCCATATCGTACCAATAATTGACAGCTACACATCCATGGCTTTGACGGACATGATGAAACCATAAACTCGGTAAATACAGACAATCTCCTTTGTTCACTTGAACTTTATAAACATTTGCCTTTGAATATTTCGGATATTTTTCTAAATTGGGTTTGAGTGGATTTATTGCAATCCACGGTATTGTTTTTAACTTATTTTCGCGAATATCAGCATCATTTCTTATCTCAGTTTCAGGCTCTATGCTAAAACCTTTTTCGTTCAGTACATATTTGGCAGTAGGGTAACGTTTATATGGAACATATGCTAAATCGGTAGGTGGTATTAAAATAAATTCTTTGCTGCCATCGATAACACAATATATATTTTCATAAGGATCTTTGTGCACTGAAACAAAAATTAAATAAATTACAACCGTTACCTGTAAAACGTTATCAAAAGTGTTACTGTTAAAAAGTGACAAAAAATGAAGTTACAAGTTTCAAACTGGTGTGACGACAACGTGTTAAAAAAAAAAACATTCTGTAAGGGCGTGTGTACAAGAAACAAAATATTGTAAACCGTTAATGATGAAACCAAGAAGGCTGTAACCAGGAAACCTAGCTTCCTGCTTGCTGTGTTTCGAGACGGACCGTTTTCTGGCGCACGCGTGATGGCACTGTTATCGCTATGTGGGAAAACTTCGATTCTTTCCACCTGTTTTCGCCATAGTTACCAAAGTTGTTTAACTTCACAAACACTACACACATGTAAGTCATGAACGTGTGTGCGTTACCCAATAGCTGACACCATATCGGTTCATGTGACAGATATCGGTACACCGCTACACTCGAGCTGGATCTACTGATTAAAGCCTTCTTGGATGAAACATATTAGGCCGGCCATACACGGACAGTTTCAAGCTGTCAGAACTGACTGCTTCAAGCATTGACTGCATGTCGAACTACAAATCTTTATAAAAAATATTCCACTGACACACACAGGACCGTCCGAGCAATCCTGATCGCAATCAGCTACATGGTGAAATTTCATCATGTAGTCGAGCAGATGCAACTGATTGTTCGCGAACATGGTGTTCTAGGCCTGTGGTTCCCAAATAACAGGTAATCGTGGACCCCTAAGTGAACTTAGCTAAGTAGTCGGGGACCCCCGAATAGGGAAAATTTGCAAAATTACACTTAAATTGGCACGTTTTTAGCGTATCTGAGCATGTTTTTTGAAATTTTTTTTACTATTTTATTTTTTACCGGCTAGCCTCGGACCCCTTGCAAACTGTCCGCGGACCCCTGTGGGTCCGCGGACCACCTTTTAGGAACCACTGTTCTAGGCAACGCGACATGGAACAGGGAAACATAGTGGTGTCTTGACGTTTAATTTTATTTTTCAATATATTGTTCATCAAACGACAATATAGAAAATCTAAAATAATCGAAAACATTTTCTTCATCACTTCCAAGTGCTATGAACATGTGATGAAATCGTTCACGTTATTTTAATTGTAAAATTGGATGATCACAGAATTTTCTTCGTTTTCTACGAACAGTTGACAGTGACTTCTCGAGCAGTTGATGGTGACTGCTTGAGCGGTTTAACAGCTCAAGCTATCGATGTATGGCCGGCCTTAATGTTACACAATAAAAAAGTTAGCTTCATGTCTGAAACATTGACAGAAATCTACGTCCCATTAGGTTTAAAATCACTGATATAATAACTTACTACTTGTTATTGCTCGTGAATCACCCATCCAAAAGTTTACAGCATCAGGAAATTTTCCAAAAGCTTCTGTTGCCCAATCAATGTGTGGTTTAACATCTTCATTCAATAGAGGAAAGTCAGCCAAATTTGAATTCTGCTTTTGAATATAGCATATAAACTGATCTCTGCAAACAATACTTATTTGTAAGTATTGAAAATAAATTAACCTGTGAAAAATATATCCAGCTTGTCTAGAAATCTAGATACTTAAGCTAAGAGGTCAGTTACATGGCAGACAACTGTTCCATATTTTATTTAATTATTTGTATTACAATAAGCAACTTCCTCCATAATATAAAATGACAATGTAAAGTACTGACTAGGTATTTTTATCTAATTAGTCTGACTAAATCTTTGGCTTCAGCCAAAAGTTGAACCTTGGCCAAAACATTCGGCTTCAGCGAAAATCCGACTGAAGATTTTTCTGGAACCGAGTGTTGAATGTACTAAATAATTGAGTGAGTACTATACACACAAACGAGTTCGCAAACAAAAAATGAAAAATACTTCTCAAGTTCAACGCAACTGCGCTCAACTTTTTTAGTATTATACAATAATTTCGGCTTTGGCCGAAAAGTAAAAAAAAAACGAAGTTTGACTTCGGCCAAAATTAAAAAAACTGGCCTTATTCGAACTTTAATACCTAATGCATTTTTTTCTTCATTTACAATAATAATTTATAGAAAATACGTAAACATAATATAACAATATTTAAGAGCAGCGTGAAACTGTTGCGCGTTAGCAGTGAAACTTCTTATGTTCTGGTATTTGTTGAAGATTTTATTATTTCAGAATTAGAATTTGGCTATGTGGACTTTGTTACAGTGGCTAGAGAAAATGCTACGCATACACACAGTACACACTGCGCATGACGCTTTGATAGAGAGAATAGAAACAATTCTCCCACTCTTTCCTCTCAACTGCCGGTTGAAGTCAGAGAAGGGGAAGCGCTTCGCTTTTCGTCTGATCCCCCTTTACTTCAAAAAATTATTACTTTGGATTTTCAATGTGGTTTAAAAAATCGGACATCGGCATTTCAATTTCATTGGGCATAACAAAGAATTCAGTTCCTGACTTCTCTGCGATTCCATCAGCGTACCCGTTCGGAGTTACAGCTACTGTAACCAGTTGATCACCAAGTTTATCTCTAGAAGAAAAAATATCTTTTAGGTATATACTAAGCTAAGTCAGTGACGAATTTGATTTTAAAGGACTACCTAAAATAACTTGAATTCCATTTTCTAACGGCAGGCCAGTCATCTATCCTATTTTTAAATAACAGTGGAATGTTTTTGGACACATAATCTCTGTAAAACTCCAGGGAAGTTAACTTTCCGGTAGTAACTGGTATTTCTGTTCCTAAGTAGAATTCTGAAAAACATTAATTTGAAAAAATTCAGTTCATAATTTGTGTACTTATTTTTATTTTTACATCATATGCATATATTTTATACCTTTGGTTTCAGTCGAAAATGCATTTATGCACTGCTCTAAAACTGAGTTTAAAGTACTTTGTTCAATTTCTGACATTTTTTTAATTTTTCATACAAATTAAAATGAACTTTAAAGCTTGAGGTTAGAGTAGCTTTTGAGAAATTTAAAGGCTATTTTTTCAAATAATTATTTACTAATTTTGGTGACATCAGTACAAGCATTGGCTAACGTATTATAAAGACTATTAACCAGGTAACGACAAATTTTATATAGTAAACCTCTTACGTTTCATCCCCCTGGCCCACAAACTGAATGTTGTTTTGTGCTTCCACCTACATTATGGTTAAACTAAAAGTTCAGATATTCTTAAAGCTACCTCTATACTGATCCTAATTACTCGCTCAATGGTTTATAAATTGTTAAAAGCCATCAATTTGTGTTTTTTTTTTGACGGATGTGATAATTTACAGTTTTCCGTGACGACAGTTCCCAGTTTGTTTCAAACCATAGAAACGCCACGTAAACAACGGCACTTAAATTTCTAAATAAATGTAAAAAACCAAATATACCTAATTCAAAATTTTTGAATTTTCAAATTTGATTTTGAATAGTCGTGGTAACGTTTTTTTGGTCTGTTTCACAGTTTAATCAAAATCATGGATACGAATTCATTTTAATAATTTAAGACAATTCATTATTCGTCAAAGATCTTTTCAACTTTAAGAATACTGACATATTAAAGGTAATCTGTAAAAACTTAACCCCTTTGAATTTCGTCTACAATTTTTACAGTTAACGTAACTGCACGAATTACTAACACAAGCCATTATTGAAAAATTCTCGGAAATAAGAAATAATTTTTTGACACAATTTATAAACGTACCGACAGAATTTTTTCAAATCATACATAAGGCTGTTTATATTTTGAAACCATGAATACGAATTTAAAAAAAAATAGTCGAACATTCTCTTTATTATATTTCTTGACTGTAGATACCAAAAAAAAATATCATCTCTGAAAAATCTTTAAAAAAAAATTCAACTGTCAGGCCGTTAAATAATTAATCATATATTTTTTCACCTACGGATTTTAACAAATTTATAACGTAATACAGGGTGCATTTTTCGTCCACTTTGGTTATGTATTCTACTCTACAATAATTTGTGAATGACATATTATTTTGTAGCATCGAAGATCATGTCAATTATTTTATTATGGGAGAAGTACAGTGTCGGTATAAGCATCTAATTAATTAAGATAATAAAAATAATTTAAAATGAAATACATAATCTTATTTCTTGAATTTATATTTTTGTTCGGATTTTTTTGACTCAACATCAGAACTTTGTTTAAAAATAAAATTTTAATTAAAGTTATTCATTTACTTATGTCAAAAGAAAAATATTTAAAAGCCCAATAATAATGTCACCGCGGGATATTGTACAATACAGTCGAATGACGTAAGAGGATCTTTGAAGAACAAATGTAATTATGATGCTTGTCACTAGAGGACCAAATTGCCTGCACAATTCACTACGGAAAACATATGTAGTTATGATGCTAGTCACCAGACGGCCGAACCATTATCAGCACAATTCAGTACGGAAACTCTACATATTCTACACTCGCAGATTAAAAAAATTTAGCTTATGATGCTCGTCAATAGGTGGCCACCTAGCGGCGAGCATCATAAGTGGTCTTATTTTGGTTAACTAGGATATTTATCTTCCTATAATACGTTTATCTATGGTACAAGGCTTTAAGTTTGGTATGAAATATAACAAGATAATTTACTGCAATTAATGTCATTTTTCGTCAAAAAAAATCTGTGGCTAGCGGATTTAAGGAAAAGTCATGGATTCAAACCTGACACTTTAAAGTGAAATTGGGAAATAGAATGATGTAAATTTAAAAGCTTTATTTTTTCTATTTAAAATTTTTTTAAATATAAAACTAAAAGATAATAAACGATTCTCAAACACAGAGTATTAAGAATAAAAGAAAATATAAAATATATGAAAATCTAAAGAACATGATTTTTTTCTTTATATCTATGGATTATACTATGGATAGAAAGAAAGTGAGTGATAGTGCTGCCAACGTGAAGCTACTGACAGTCAGTAATCTAACCTAAAATCGTATTGTTTGAAGTAACAATTTTAACAAACGGAGCACACGTGCGTGGTGTTTATTATGTCTGATTTATCTAGTGAAAATGTAATAGATCCTTCATTTGTGTGTTAATAAATCGTTATCTCAATAAAGCGGTGAGTACTTTACATTATGGACATATATAAATCTTATAACATAAACATGAGACATTTTGTAACTATTAAAATACTTATTTAGAGACAACGATGATACAAAAAAAAGAAATGGTTATGATTTTAAATTTGACATTCAGTTCACGTGTGTAATAAATCTTGTTTTATTTTTTAGAGAAGATGAGTACTTCACTTTTAGAACAACTTAAGGAGCTTCGAGTGCCACAAACTTTACAACTCTCGTTGGATAAAAAGCGGCCATCGTTACTTTTTGATCCCAAAGAAGCTGCAAATTTAAACCGAAGAACTGTCTATGAAATTGGAAGAAGCGGTTTTGATGAACTTTTGAAAGTAAACGACAGATTCCAAGAATTTAATTCGACACTGTTTCATTCTTCTTCGATCAATGTCGAACGTTCAATGCTATCATCCGCAGAAAATGATGAACTTAATAAAACTATTAATAAATTTCTGCTAACACTTTCGCCATATTTTATGTTGAAATCGTCACACAAAGCTCTGGAATGGCTAATACATAGATTTCATATAAACGAATATAATCGAGATGACATTCTTATGTTAATTCTTCCCTACCATGAAACGAACATATTTGCACGTTTTCTGCAAATAGTACGCGTTAAAGGTTCAACAAATAAATGGAGATGGTTATATCGCCTTCAAAAGCCTGGAATCGTTTTGGCTAAATCAATTCTAATTAATCACTGCGCTAGCGATGTATCATTTCTACAGTTTGTCTGTAAGATGACGCTTGCAATAACCCAGCTATATGAGGATGAAGCTAAACTGTTGAAAGTGTTATATGCATTTTATTGTATGACAGTTTTGGGAGCACTAAACATATCCAAAACGGTTACCGAACAACAAGTAAACCAATTGTTACCTTCTGTATTGAAAGGCCTTTCGTCAGAATGCGAAGACTTTAAAGCTAGTGCATGTATGATTACAGCACAAATGATCGTTAAAACAAAATTATCGATTAAAGTCCTTGAAAAACTCATCCACAAAATTGTATCGAATAGCGAAGTGTTGAATACCGAAGGAATTATGTTATTAGTTCTTATATACCAGAGTCATTTACCAGATTTCAATACCGTTCCATCGAAAACTTTAAACAAAATAATTCAAATGGATGATTTTCCAGTTATGCTTGTTAGAGTTGCAATGACAAAAACAAGGATTGCACCTTTCCTTCTGACGCTATTTTCTGAATTATTAAATATGATTCAAACTTGTGAAGAAATAGAGAGTGCAAAGAAATTCGTTGAAAATTTGTTGACTGAAATTCAACTCGATAAACGTACAGCATGCTTGTTAATTCGGTGAGTAAAGTTTTTTGTTTGTTAATAATTTAAGAACTATTTTTTGACGTGATAACGTCTTATAAATTGATGAAACACCGGCTGCATGCACGAAAAAGTGTAACGTTCTGAAAAAGTGTCCGTTCCGCCTGAGCGTGCAAGCGAGAGCGCGATATAAGCGATAGAGGCACGATCTGCCCAAGTTTGACAGCTACTAAAATTTATTTATTAAAGATCACAAGACACAAACTTCCAATAGACTGCCACAGTTCGCTCGTATATATACTTACAGGGAGTGAAAAATCCACACCACCCTACCGTCCATTTATTAAAACTGCGTGTATTTTGAAAACGGTTCATTATATTTAAAAACCGTTTATACAGTTGGTTAGAACTCTAATTTTACTATTTAAATATGTAAAAATAAATGTTTGGAAACGTATACGTATAATGTGAAAAATAAAAAAAGTTATTTTCCAACACTTTACGAGTATGGTGTGTATAGAAATACCTATAATAACTGTAATTGATTTCCTTAATAATTTTTAATGTTTCTTTATGACGTTATCACGTAAAACTATCGTCCGTAAACCGACTTTACAGACAACCAATTTTTTTTATATTATTACAGTATTCTATTGTTAAGTCAATACTTCCAACCCTTCTCTTCGATAATTTGATGTTTTCAACATACTCGATAAGTCCCTGCTCCTGCACAGCGTTCCTTCTTGCTATATATAACTTGTGACTGTCGGTTAGTATTCAATGCATCTCTGATTATCATTATATTGCTGTTTTAGGTTATCAATTGAAAACTACAAAATTGGTATTGAAAACAACCAGCCTGACGATTCTACTGAAATTGTGCAGATCTGCTTGGACGATGAAGACATTCGCATATGGTACTCCAGTTTCATGAAACGTCTTGAAACAAAATATCCTGAAGCGTTCGATGAGGTTATTTCGCAAGTAATGAAGTCTGATGATTTTAATAATCCCCAAAAGGCAGCTATACGTGTACTCCTTAATTTTGTTCCATCTATGATTTATAAAATAGGTGGTACGGATTTGTTTCAAAAACTTAATCACCCAAATGATCATATCAGAGCTGAAGCAGTTAAGTTTATTATTGAGAATCCAAATTCTTTAAAGGGTAAAAATTTTGAATACCTTAAAGAATCATTGTTAGACAGATTAAACGATGACAGTCCCATTGTGGTAGAACAATTTTTTCAACGAGATGTTGATATCTTTGATCTGTTTGATCAAAACGTATTAGTACACACTTTGACTAATTTACTTAAAAAATGTTTCAAAAAGAAATCAGAATGGGGAGGTTTAATGGGCAAACTTATATTATTGTTTACTAATAGAGCTCCTTTTGATGTTAAAAACTTATCTATAATTTTCCCTTTTATAATATCAGGAGATGCTAATATCGTTTCAGGAATTGTAAAGAGTAAATTTGGTAACAGCTCATTAATTTTTAGAAACCTAAGAAAAATTTCAAACGACTTAAGTCTTAATAGAAAAAATGAACGTATCGGCGCTGCTTTTTGTGAAAGTATGTTTAGCAAAGATTGCTTAAGCGAAGTAAATAACCTTGTTGATTCGCTCGATAGTATTCCGGATACTGATAAAGATACGTTATATAAGTATTTTGGTATTGTTCTATCAATAGCTTCGTTATCGGCGAAGAATTCCCCAGAAAGAAATTTAATTATTTTCAATCGGGTTGTGCGTTACATTGAAACATCGTGTGTGTATTTAGTTGAAAGCGTACAATCAACGAATGTAAATCAGTGCATGGATCTCATCAGGGCATGCGTTCCGTCTGTATTTGAAGATAAAATTCCATTGCAAATATTTTTATATTTTATTAGTTCTTTAATCGAGCGCACTCACATTGAAAATCGCGATACACAGTGGTTAGATTTAGTTAACCCAAATCCATCAACTAAATTTTTAGTTCGCGTTTATGAAATTTTATTATTTGGTTGTTGTTTAGATGATGGCAAAATGAAAAGTTTATACAGTCATAGATTGAATTTATTTTTAACGAGATTTTTTCCAACGTTTCGGCTACGTATTGAATTTTTAAGTAACTTAATCACTTTTTCCAATTTGGAAAACAGTTCCGATAATGAACAGCGTTTTACTTTAAATCCAGAGCTGTTGTTATGTACTATTCGTATAATAAATTCTTTACTAAATCAGTCAAATGAACCTTGGAGTTGGCTTCTCGACTTTGAGCCAAACTGCTGCGTACCGATTTTACTTATATCGTTGACAAATCCACTGGCGGCCATACGCAGGGCTGCGATGTCGACTATTGAAACGGTCGTCGGATCAATTACATCCAGATGGAAATCAGATTCATATTTTCATTTGTTGGACGCTGTCGCAAAAAGAAAACATGAAATACTACTTGACAGTGAGCAATTACCTTTAATATTATACTTATTGACATTGAAAAAGACAGTTCAGAGAGCTAAGCTAAAAGCAAATCTCTTGATAAATTCTTTGAATAACATGATTGATTTAGTTTGCGATAATTCAGTTCCATTACATATTAAGGCGGGGCTCCTAAACTTATTAGCTCAAATCAATTCGCCAGTAATATTAACAAAAATGTCTTCAATCGCTTTGGGATTACTCGAAAAATCATCGCAAATGACAGCCAACAGTTGTATGACATTATACGAATCAAAAATATTATGTAACATTTTTAATCGTATAAATATATCGACATTACATAAAATCAATGGCACGTCAATGATATGGAAAATGATAAAATCGGGATGTAAACAACATCGTGTTTTTATTTTATCTGAAAATTTTGTATATGTTTGCCCAGCCGTTATTTTATTCAATACAATTGATAAACAGATATTTGAGATGTTTCCTGATGATCTCCAAACGGAATTTATTGAAATTTTAATTGAAATAAGTACAGATTCAGAGAATTCGGACATTACGAGCTCAGCTTTCAAATTTATTAAGCGGATCGAATTAAATTGTAAATCGCTATTGGATGTTTTGGATAAAATGGCTAAAGTTAGAGATTTATCTGAAGAAGTGTCTGGAACGAAACGCAGATCACGTCGTATATTAGCGCCTTCGTTAAAAACGATTGACACGCCCGAATGGAAATGTGGTATCACAGCGTTGGAATTCATTCAGAATAAAAAGAAGTTGAGAAATATTAATGCAATCTTACCGGTTCTTTTTAGTATACTGAAAAAATGTTTAGAATTTGAGGAACAAGGAGTGCTGGAGTATGCAAAACAGTTGGTACTATCTTGTATTTTGAATTGTTGTGAGAAGTTATCACTTACTGGCGATAAATGGGAAGATGCCGATAAGATATCTCATGCTTTTAACATAGAGTTAGTTGTACAGTGCATACAAATGACCCATAACCCCCAGACGCATCATCACGCTCTCTTAGTTTTGGCGCAGACAGCTAGTATGATACCCGATCAAGTGTTGCATCACATAATGGCGATATTTACGTTCATGGGTTCGTCGGTACTGAGACACGATGACGCGTACAGTTTCCAAATTATCAGTAGAATTATAGACACGATCGTACCGGTTTTGTTAGATGTAAATAAAGACGACGATCAAGACGAAGAAGAAAACATAGATGGAGTTACGCCCATTCTAAGAGTTTTTGTCGATGTATTGTTGCACGTACCTGTTCACAGAAGATTGCCTCTGTTTAAGAAACTTCTTGAAAAACTGGACGCGCGTAATTATCTATGGGTGTTTTTGGCGCTGGTGTTTGAATCGCACGTTGTTCACGGCAATGAAAAACAACCTACCGATAATGAATTACCAGCCCGTCTCGAAGTTGCCAAAAATTTATGTTGCCTCTTTAGTCCTTCGATAATACTTCATAGTTGCGTA
The DNA here is from genome assembly GCA_963575645.1 of Xanthostigma xanthostigma. Lineage (NCBI taxonomy): Eukaryota > Metazoa > Arthropoda > Insecta > Raphidioptera > Raphidiidae > Xanthostigma > Xanthostigma xanthostigma. The sequence continues at coordinate 26,338,503 of OY754468.1, forward strand.
AAATTAGTACATTATCTCAGGGAACTACCGGCTGAGAAAAAAGAACAAGACGTTTCGATGGAAGTCGACGGTGCAAAAAAATCACCGCTTTTCGATATTCAACAACATACTCACAAACAGTTCAAACACTACAAATATACGATGGTAACATTTTTGTCAAAACTTTTGTCTAATCCTCAGTTTGTACGTTTTGTTGCGCTTCTTAACGATGAAGAAACAGTGCAAATGGAACCGTTGTATAAATCGATGATCATCAATACTTTATCATACATTCAATCGGTATCGAAATGTGCTGACCAATATTCTGATAAACCACAAGGAAAATACTGGAAAGTGATGTTGCATCACGTTTACGATCTTTTGGATAGTGTTAACATGTTATTGTCGAACGAAATGTTTCTCTTGGTAATTCGGGGATTGATGAAGAATAATACCCCATCGGTGCGGCGAAAAGCGATGGAATTATTAAACACGCGGCTGCAGAGGCACGACGACTTCTTCAAAGAGATGAATATGGAAAATTTTGATGAACTGATTCAACTTTTGCTCGGTGTCATAGAAACGATAAAAGACGATAATGATTCAATTGAAGTAGAAAATGAATTAAATCAACAAACTGCTTTGATATCGATCAAACTATTAGCTAAGCTTCTAGCGCCCGATAATCCTGATAAATTCAAACCTATACTAGAAACCGTGACAAGCGTATTGAAATTAAAGAAAAAAACTGACGGAAATGTGCTCGCTTCGCTAATGCTGTGCCTAGCGGAATTGTGCAGTAGTTTGAAGGTTCATTCGTTGTATTATTATGGTGGTTTTATGCCTGTGCTACTAAAAATACTGACTACTCAGAGAAACAAACTAACGCCCGATGTTACTGTTCTGAGCGCTGTCACGACCGTTTTGAAAATTGTGGAAACATTGCCGCATTTTCTCAAGCAATATTTAGAAAAATTGCTGTATGAAACTTCTTTAATGTGCGAGAAATGGGAACACGATGCAGAAAATCAAAAAGTCGCGCCCGTTATGCAGAAACTCAAATATATAAGGCAAAAAATTGCTTTATTAGTTCCACTGAGAGTTTTAATTTCCTCAGTTGGTCAGTGCTATAGAAAACTATTGTCTGAAGAGAAGTACGAGGCTGTTGGTAGTTTGATGAATTTATTAGCCGAAAGTATAAAAAATTTGCAAAACGCGGACTTGACATCTACTTTGCCCGATTTAACTGATTTCTTTTTGATGGCATTACAGTTTAGAGCCGATTATTCAGACAAAAATGTTTCACAGCAACAAATAGCTATCGTTGAAGAACATATTGTAGCTGCTTTTATAGCACTTGTGTTAAAATTGTCAGAATCATTGTTTAGACCAATTTATTATAAAATTTTCGATTGGGCTGCTAGAAATGTAACACAAAAAGACAGGGCTATTACTTTCTATAAGGTGTCGAGTGGTATAGCGGATGCTTTAAAAGGGTTATTTGTTCTTTTCGCTGCACATTTCATAAACCATTCAGCAAACTTGTTAGATTCATGTAATAAAATCAAAAGTGAAACGTTGTATTTCGAAAGTGAGGAAAAGTGCATTTATTTAGTTGAATATATCATGCAAACTTTGAATTCGGTATTTTTATATGAAACCAGAAATTTCATTAATAGGGAACGATTCAATACTCTATTTATGCCTATTGTCGACCAATTAGAAAACACTTTGGGCGGAATATCGATGCTCAAAGAAAGAGCCGAGAATTTAATAATACCCTGCATAACACATTTTGCGGTAGCCACGGCAGACGACGCGTTGTGGAAACAATTAAACTATCAGATATTGCTTAAAACGAGACACAGTGAACCTGAAATTAGGTTGTTGAGTTTGAAGTGTTTGTGCGAAGTCGCCAAAAAGCTGGGCGAAGACTTTTTACCACTTTTACCTGAAGTCATACCATTCCTTGCTGAATTGCTAGAGGACGATGCTGACGTTATTTCAAAATATTGCCAAAAAGTCGTACAGGAACTTGAGAAAGTTCTTGGTGAACCTCTGCAAAAATATTTTTAGGTTAAACAAACAAAAAAAAAAAAAAAAAAAACGCTAATAATACAATAGTATTATTAGCGTTTTTTTTTTGGCTTAAAATATGAAATTTTGATTTGATAGGAACACTGAAAAATATTGATGAACGAGAAATAAAATATTTTAAATATTGACTATTTATAATGTACATTAAATAATATGTTAATTGTAAAATAAAAATTTATATTGTCTACTTAAATATTGTAAGTAACTACCTAATTAAATTAAAAAAAGATAAAGTACAGCAGAGCTCCGATTATTTGACATATTGCTTGTTCGTCTCTGCGTTCGCAATATTATTCAATTGTAAGCCATGTGTGTAATTTATTAATCTCAGCTTTGTTAGATGATCGGAACCTTACTGTCGAACGCATTTAGATATACTTATTTTTTTTTTCAGAAAATGTTAAATTTTGATTTCGTTGTACAACACTTTGTTAAAATAAATATGAATCATAATAAGTATTGAGAGTAAAATAAATATTATACTACCTCTCAAAGCAATCTTTCTGTCCACATACCGAATTTGAAACGTATCCGATACATATTCCAGACTTTCCAAAGAAGCGCTTCAATAATCTCATTTTTCGTCGATTTTCGACATTTTCATAAAAAAACTCACTTTTAGTGTCCAGACGGCTTATAATTAACATGAAATGACACTCCAAATCAAAAAACAAGCCCAACTTTTGGTTCTGTGGGCATTTCAAGTGTGTTTAAATACCAAAGCAACATTTGAACGTCCTCTATCTCTAAGCTAGGTCCGCTGTCGTCTTCAATCAGTACACCGAATTTGAAATGTATCCGATGCGTAATCCAGACTTTCCAGAAAACCACTTCGAACGGGTCTATCTTCGAAACGGTAAGTGATACGAAGCAACCGAGGGGCTCGGTGACTTCAGCGTGTCATTTTACATAAACCTACCGAATTTGAATCGGATCGGAGACATTGTCCAAAATCGTCTTAAAAAAATCACAAAATAACTATACTATGGGAAAAATCGCGTTTTTAGTCGATTTTCAACTTTTTCTAATAACTCACTTTTCTAGTCCACACGACTTATACTAACAGGAAATGACACTCCAAATCAAAATGTGAGCCCAGATTTAGGTCCTATGGGCATTTGTAATGAATTTTAATGTAGAAGAAACATGTAAGTGCCTATATCTCCGAAACGGTTAAAGATACAGACCTCCGGGTGCGCTCATTGAATTCAGCGTGTCGTTTTCTATCAGTACACCGAATTTGAAATGTATCCGATGCGTATTCCAGACTTTCCAGAAAACCACTTCGAACGGGTCTATCTTCGAAACGGTAAGTGATACGAAGCAACCGAGGGGCTTGGTGACTTCAGCGTGTCATTTTACATAAACCTACCGAATTTGAATCGGATAGGAGACATTGTCCAAAATCGTCTTAAAAAAATCACAAAATAACTAAGGCTTACTATGGGAAAAATCGCGATTTTAGTCGATTTTCGACTTTTTCTAATGACTCACTTTTCGAGTCCACACGACTTATACTAACAGGAAATGACACTCCCAATCAAAATGTAAGCTCAGCTTTAGGTCCTATGGGCATTTGTAATGAATTTTAATGTAGAAGAAACATTTAAGTGCCTATATCTCCGAAACGGTTAAAGATACAGACCTCCGGGTGCACTCATTGAATTCAGCGTGTCGTTTTCTATCAGTATACCGAATTTTAAAAGTATCCGATGCGTATTCCAGACTTTCCAGAAAACCACTTCGAACGGGTCTATCTTCGAAACGGTAAGTGATACGAAGCAACGGAGGGGCTCTGTGACTTCAGCGTGTCATTTTACATAAGCCTACCAAATTTGAATCGGATCGAAAACATTGTCCAAAATTGTCTTAAAAAAATCACAAAAAACTAAGGCTATAACTATGGGAAAAATTGCGTTTTTAGTCGATTTTCAAGATTTTCCAATAACTCGCTTTTCAGCTCCAGACGGCTTATACTAACACTGAATGACACTTCGAATCAAAAAATAAGCTCAACTTTAGGTCCTGTGGGCTTTTATAGTGAATTTCAATGTAGAAGAAACATTTAAACGTCAATATCTCCGAAACGGTAATAGATACAGACCTCCGGGTGCGCTCATTGAATTCAGCGTGTCGTTTTCTATCAGTACACCGAATTTTAAATGCATCCGATGCGTATTCCTGAGTTTCCAGAAAACAACTTCGAACGGGTTTATCTTCGAAACGGTAAGTGATACGAAGCAACGGAGGGGCTTACTGACTTCAGCGTGTCTTTTTACATAAGCCTACCGAATATGAATCGGATCGGAGACATTGTCCAAAATCGTCTTAAAAAAATCACAAAAAAACTAAGGCTATACTATGGGAAAAATCGCGTTTTTAGTCGATTTTCAAGATTTTCCAATAACTCGCTTTTCATGTCCAGACGGCTTATAATAACACTGAATGACACTCCGAATCAAAAAATAAGATCAACTTTAGGTCCTGTGGGCTTTTATAGTGAATTTCAATGTAGAAGAAACATTTAAACGTCAGTATCTCCGAAACGGTAATAGATACAGACCTCCGGGTGCGCTCATTGAATTCAGCGTGTCGTTTTCTATCAGTACACCGAATTTTAAATGCATCCGATGCGTATTCCTGAGTTTCCAGAAAACAACTTCGAACGGGTTTATCTTCGAAACGGTAAGTGATACGAAGCAACGGAGGGGCTTACTGACTTCAGCGTGTCTTTTTACATAAGCCTACTGAATATGAATCGGATCGGAGACATTGTCCAAAATCGTCTTAAAAAAATCACAAAAAAACTAAGGCTATACTATGGGAAAAATCGCGTTTTTAGTCGATTTTCAAGATTTTCCAATAACTCGCTTTTCATGTCCAGACGGCTTATAATAACACTGAATGACACTCCGAATCAAAAAATAAGATCAACTTTAGGTCCTGTGGGCTTTTATAGTGAATTTCAATGTAGAAGAAACATTTAAACGTCAGTATCTCCGAAACGGTAATAGATACAGACCTCCGGGTGCGCTCATTGAATTCAGCGTGTCGTTTTCTATCAGTACACCGAATTTTAAATGCATCCGATGCGTATTCCAGAATTTCCAGAAAACAACTTCGAACGGGGTCTATCTTCGAAACGGTAAGTGATACGAAGCAACGGAGGGGCTTACTGACTTCAGCGTATCATTTTACATAAGCCTACCGAATTTGAATCGGATCGGAGACATTGTCCAAAATCGTCTTAAAAAAATCACAAAAAAACTAAGGCTATACTATGGGAAAAATCGCGTTTTTAGTCGATTTTCAAGATTTTCCAATAACTCGCTTTTCATGTCCAGACGGCTTATAATAACACTGAATGACACTCCGAATCAAAAAATAAGATCAACTTTAGGTCCTGTGGGCTTTTATAGTGAATTTCAATGTAGAAGAAACATTTAAACGTCAGTATCTCCGAAACGGTAATAGATACAGACCTCCGGGTGCGCTCATTGAAATCAGCGTGTCGTTTTCTATCAGTACACCGAATTTTAAATGCATCCGATGCGTATTCCTGAGTTTCCAGAAAACAACTTCGAACGGGTTTATCTTCGAAACGGTAAGTGATACGAAGCAACGGAGGGGCTTACTGACTTCAGCGTGTCTTTTTACATAAGCCTACCGAATATGAATCGGATCGGAGACATTGTCCAAAATTGTCTTAAAAAAATCACAAAAAAACTAAGGCTATCTATGGGAAAAATCGCGTTTTTAGTCGATTTTCAAGATTTTCCAATAACTCGCTTTTCATGTCCAGACGGCTTATAATAACACTGAATGACACTCCGAATCAAAAAATAAGATCAACTTTAGGTCCTGTGGGCTTTTATAGTGAATTTCAATGTAGAAGAAACATTTAAACGTCAGTATCTCCGAAACGGTAATAGATACAGACCTCCGGGTGCGCTCATTGAGTTCAGCGTGTTGTTTTCTATCAGTACACCGAATTTTAAATGCATCCGATGCGTATTCCAGAGTTTCCAGAAAAGAACTTCGAACGGGTCTATTTCGAAACGGTAAGTGATACGAAGCAACGGAGGGGCTCTGTGACTTCAGCGTGTCATTTTACATAAGCCTACCAAATTTGAATCGGATCGAAGACATTGTCCAAAATTGTCTTAAAAAAATCACAAAAAAACTAAGGCTGTATATATGGGAAAAATCGCGATTTTAGTCGATTTTCGACTTTTTCTAATGACTCACTTTTCAAATCCACACGACTTATACTAACAGGAAATGACACTCCAAATCAAAATGTAAGCTCAGCTTTAGGACCTATGGGCATTTGTAATGAATTTTAATGAAGAAGAAACATTTAAGTGCCTATATCTCCGAAACGGTTAAAGATACAGACCTCCGGGTGCGCTCATTGAATTTAGAAGGTCGTTTTCTATAAGTAACCCGAATTTTAAATGTATCCGATGCGTATTCTATACTTTCCAGAAAACCACTTTGAACGAATCTATCTTCGAAACGGTAAGTGATACGAAGCACCAGAGGGGCTCGGTGACTTCAGCGTGTCATTTTACATAAACCTACCGAATTTTAATCGGATCGGAGACATTTTCCAAAATCGTCTTAAAAAAATCACAAAATAACTAAGGCTATATGACTATTGGAAAAATCGCGTTTTTAGTCGATTTTCGACATTTCCCAATAATTCTCTTTTCTGGTCTTGACGGCTTATACTAACACGAAAAGACACTCCGAATCTAAAAATTCAGCTCAACTTTTGATTCGGTGAGCATTTGAAGTGTTTTTAAACACCGAAGCAACGTTCGAACGCCTCTATCTCCGAAACGGTTAAAGATACAGGCCTCTGGGTACGCTCATTGAATTCAGCGTCAGTTTTCTATCTGTACACCGAATTTAAAATGTATCCGATGCGTATTCCAGACTTTCCAGAAAACCACTTCTAACGGGTCTACCTTCGAAACGGATGGGCTCAGTGACTACGGCGTTGGCAATAGCAGTGAGCTAATCGAATTGGAAGTTATACATCCATAACCCACTTTCTTAAAATGGATCCAGATTCCGCCTATATATTATATAAGAGAAAATGCTCCAAATTCCTTAAATAGCTTATGTACCAAGCGGAAGAAGGATGGGACGATATGGTTTTTTTGTGCGTCAGCTCCTTAACTATTAGGAAAGTTTCTGTATGAGGTTCGTAATCGTAAAACAACTTGTATACTGACGTAAATAAAATGTTTTTTTTTTTAATTTAGATTTAGGTAGGTACTGTATGAATAATTTAAATATACGTGCATTTAAAATAAAATTATATATACAAAAATTTATTTCATGATATTACAGTGGAATTCTCTTCAGCTGAAATTACAGCCATTTCTTCTTCTTGCATCGTTAGCAATTTTCTGAAAAAAAAAAACGAAACGATTACTTATTTGTTTTTAGCCATAACAAAAAAGCTTAGATATAATTAAATATTTAGGTGGGATATCCAAAATAATTGATGTCTTCAGTTCAGCATAAAATAGTGCTGATCCAATAGAATGTTACGATGAAGGAATGTTTCAACCAAATCCTTCCTTCATCTTATAATTAATAAAATTTTATTAATCGACTTTTGATTAATATGTAATAAATAACAAGAAATTCAATGTTCATTTCTCTCCCACACTCACACAATTATCATTTTCAAACAACATTCTCAATTATTTTACATTTAATACTTTTAACTAGCCAAATAGAAGAAAAAAAATCCACCCAATTGGTCGACAGGACCATTCCAACTTCAAAAATACTGACATTTGTATAATAAAGAGAATAAAATTTCGGATATCGCGCGAGGTGACGCGGATAATGGCTAGTATTCAATATGATATTTGATTTCGTTGCCATTGTTACATACATAAAAACTCCGGGTCGCAGTGCGAAACCCTGCCGACATATAGTGTATTTGCTTTTATAAGCAGTGTGGCTCTATTATATGAACTTAACTTTGTTTTTGGACAAAATAAAAAAAATTACCCCTTAATACAACCCTTAAAACATTTTTTTACTTAATTTCAATACTACATATCAATTCAACATCTGTACCAAATTATATACACTCTTCAGTATGTAACATCCATATCAGAAACTTGTGTTTTCATAAAATTTGTAAGTCCGGTCCTGTCGGGCCGATTTTATTAAAATTTTAGCAGCACATTTTAATAATTACTAAAGGGTTAAATTTCAAATTTGAAACTGTTCCGAAAATTTTTTCGGTATTTTTGGGCCCGAAAACTTTTTTCAACCCCTAAATACCACCCTTAACATGGCCCGATTGGGCCCATTTTAAATAGGCTTCGTGCGGTGATGGATTTCAACATGTGGTCCAAATTTCGTTAAAATCAATTAACTCCTTCGAAAGTTATAGCCCGCACATATATATATATATATAAATATATATATATATATATATATATATATATATATACATATATATATAAACATTTCCAAAAATGGTGCCAAACTTCTTAGAAAGTTATGAAACGTCGAGAAATTTTGGTCCGACCCCTAGGTCCCGCCATCCGACCGACGCCAATAGTGTAAGTGCCTTATGGCAAATACACTAATAATATGTTCCACATCGCGTAAAAATTAATCAAAGCATGCTTAACTAGTTTCTTTCTGACAAATACCAAAACAAAAGAACAGCTATTATTTTTATTTTAAAAATATTTCCGGAACTATAAAGTTTAGAAATAGTTTTATTTAACGAAACTTTCTTGAAAAAATAAATAGAATAATAAGCTGTTATGAAAAGTACACCATTATTATATATAAAAAAACACCGTTATATATTCTGTTCTGTGCATCAGCATGCACCGAATTTTCCCAAAAACAATAGGGCTCTTCATATTTGCATGCCAAACATCCTCCCAATATTTGGTTTCCTGTATCGTGTTCACAGACCAACAGACGCACAAAAATATATTTTTTGGATTCGGGGGAACTCAAAACAAAAAAAAAAATATTGCAAAATTTTGAAAAGAGAATTTTGACCTAAACTAGTATCATTCCCCACTTGTGGTCCGTCTCGAAACACGGCAAGCATAGAAAGCTAGGTCTCCTGGGTACAGACTACGTGGTTGTGCCATTCGAAAATTTTGAATAAATTTTTGTTAATTCTCTCTCTATAATTTAGGAAACAAATGATGAATTTCATCAAATTGCTTCCTCTATTCATTGATAGGGTGAACCCAAAAGCTTCTTTTTTCCTTCTTCTACCAAATTTGTACAGTGCACACTCACTACTTGAAAACTGCGAAGTGTCTGCCGCATACGGAACCTGCACTAAAAGTTGCTGATCTGTATTGTATGTGAAATCGTGCTGAATTCAGGTTTGTGCTGTACTGGTATTATAGTAGAGCAGTGTCCGACCGAAACTAGTTTTACGGCCGAAATCGAAACCTCAACCGAATTTCGGCCTCAGTCTCAGTTTCGGCCGAAACCGAAACTTAATGTTTTCGTGGGAAAAATTAAGTAAACATTATTATAATCAGGCTTTATTATTATTTTTTTTTAATTCTTCAATTATTAATCATTCAACCTATAATATTTTAACTAATCATTAACTTATCATATCATATTATTCGTCGCTTACAGCTGCACCGCATTTCAGCGCGAAACCTCCCGAATGTAGTTTCGGTTTCGGCCGGATGGGCAGCCGAAACCGAAACTAAGCCGAAACCAGTTTTTTGGCCGAAAGTGGCCGAAACCGAAATTTCGGTCGGACACTATAGTAGAGATTAGATTGTAGATTACCATTACTGTATGCGCGGTGTTTTAAGTGATATTATTTTTTATGGATCAAGGGTTAAAAATAATATTTTTGACACACGTTAATACCTTTTCCTATATTTGTAGATAATAAGCACTACAATAGCGTTGATAATGAACAGGGCAGCAATTATCGCCGTTGGAATGATTACATCTGAAACAAATAAAACTCGTTAAAATATTTAATCGACATAATATGCTGGGTTGAAAAAGGCATATTTATCTGAGGTTCAATTCTTAAAACACCATAATGACATTTTTCTGAGATTCTACATTTGTATTTTTAGATAGATGTACCTATCGCCTGCGCTTTGCCCCACATTCACCATCCCGCCACCATTTCCTAACCATCACAATGGAGTCATCAGACCCATCTCTACCTCTTCTGTTCCCTCCTTCGACCGACGGTCCCATCATCTAGAATTCTAGACATTTACCTAAGTAAGAATAAACTTTACTAAACGTATTGAAATTCCATCAGAAATATAAATGTGAAAAAGGGCCCAGTTTGATGGAAAAAACAAGTGGGTTTTCCGGCTTTGCCGAAAAAAGATGTGAGATCTAAGATTCAAGTTTTCACCTGGCAAGTTTTTTTGTTTAATATTATAAAAATAAGTTACTCGTGTATATAAGCTTGCTAAATGAAAACTCTGCACCTTTATAGATCTCACTTCTTTTTTGCGGTAACGCCGGCAAATCCACTTGTTATTTTATCACATTTATGTGTGTAGTAGGGAAGGAGTTTTCGTCATGAAATTGTCTAAGCTATACCATTCGCCTCGCGAGACACCGGTATAAACACATAATCTACATATATAAAAATCTTGTGTCACAGTGTTTGTTATCGAACTCCTCCGAAACGGCTTGACCGATTTTTATAAAATTTTTTGTGTATACTTGGTATGTCTGAGAATAGGTCGTAGACTATTTTTTATACCCCTAGGTGATAAGGGTGGCCCTCTCCAGAATTTTTTTTTATTTTTTGGACAGTTTTTTAAAATTTTATTATGATTTACCATTAAGAAATACCTACTTATAACCCTAAATTTTCACCGTTCTACCACCAACCTCTATTTTTTAATAGCGAATTAGCATTTTTACTTTCATCCACAGATGCGCAATAGGGTTGCAATATGACAATAATATAACGATATATTTTTATGTATTTAACCCAGTGAAAACAGAAAGTGCGATTGTTATAACGTCGTACATTACATAAATCCAATATTTTTGTCTACATTTTTCTTAATATTAATTATTATCACAATGGACACGATATCTATATACTAATATATAAAGCTGAAGAGTTTGGTTGTTTGTTTGGTTGAACGCGCTAATCTCAGGTACTACTGGTTTGAATTGAAAACATATTTTTATTTGTTAGATAGTTCATTTACCGAGGAAGGCTATAGGCTATATAATATCACGCTACGACCAATAGGAGCGGAGTATGAATGAAAAATGTTGCAAAATATAACTGAAAATTTGTCCGTCCGACAAAAAATTTTGAACGGTAACTGCGATCATCATGAAATTTGGACACAGCACTTGGTAAACTAAGATAAACGCGCGTACTCATATCCTTCCCCCCATTCGTTCTTTTGCACCCGGGTGAAACCGGGCGGGACCGCTAGTAAGCTATAAGTAATTTTGAAGCACCTGATATGAACCGTTATGCATGTAATACTAATATTAATAAAATATGATAATTTTATTCAAGAATCTTTTAAAAATGCAATTTATCTTTCTTTATTTCATAGAGATAATTCATGAGCTCGCCACTTGACAGATTTATACGTCTTTTTTTATTAAAAAAGTGTACTTTAGTTCAGAAAATTAAGTTTGCTAATATCTTCGGCTTACACTTAATCTCGTAGTTCATCATAATTTATATATATTTTGTATGCTAGCATTATTTAATCAATATGTTTTTCTATCGTCCATATTACGATCATAAAAAAAATATTGTCATATAATGATAAAAAAGATACAAAAAAAAAATGCAAGATTGTTTTATTCAGTGTTTCTGTATAATTAAATTGGCCAGTTAATTAGACGGCTAATCTGTTAATTAAATGCCGGAATGCAACTGTACCTATGCCTAAAGGAAGCCTAATCGTATAACGTATACAATTTTTAACAAAAAGCTGACCAATACTTGTCTTTTAGTTTAGTGAACTAAGTTTAGCGTCTTGATCGAAGAAAATCTAATTGATAATTATGAGAGCAGGCTCGCGTGGGAAAATGTACTAAAAATAAAGCAGTAGGTGTAAGAAAATGTGCTTTAAACACTTTATGGTTAATTTGATACTTAAGTGGTTCCCAAAGTGGTCCCTACGGACCCCAAGAGGTTCCTGGGATCATTCAAGGGGTCCTAGGAAAATTAAAATCGATTTTGGGGTCTCTGAACAACGTCAGGGGGTCCGCGCAAGGTTTAATAAAAATAAAAAAAATGTGACACATTTTTATTAACACAAAAAAACCGACTAGAAATTAGTAGGTACTATAATTTCAATAAATACATCTTCAACAAAATTTTTTAGTTACCTATATTTTATTTTTACGTCACTATTTACCATTCAAGACATCAATGTTAAATTTTCAATTGTTCTATTATGCATTTGTATAGTTTTTTTTACCCAGGGTCCGTGGGAAAGTTTTGACTATAAAAGGTCCGTGGGCAAGTTTTGACTGTGAAAAGAGATCCGTGAGCCAAAAGGGTTTGGGAACCACTGTAATCTAGACCCACCGGTTTGGGCAGTACGTTGTCCGTCAGTCATTCAATATTAAAGTTTTAATTAACAAAAAAAAAACTATTCTGCAAGGTGGGAGTAAATACATTTCAAAACGAATTTTAAGTAGACTCTAAAGTCTAAAATCTGTCACGTTTAATTGATAGTTCAACTGTCTAGGATTTGAAATTAATTCACTCACCGTAAAGCGTACTGGTTTCATTAAACATCTTAGCAGCTTTTTGTCTTGGTTTTTCTGGCAAAAAGTTTATATTTTCTGTTATTGATTTGACAATGTAAGCCTCTGTGTTATCTGAAACAAAAAAAATCATTTTTACGAATTGATAAATTATGCATATTTTCTTTTCGGAAATACTTTAAACATCAATTAAAGATTAAAAATCGAAGGATGTTTTGTTTTTTTTTGGTCCTGACATTTTACCATTCTAACTTCACAATTAATGGAGAATGGTCCTAATTTAGATAAAAATTCATTATGTTAAATAAAACACTTTGTTTATATAAATATTATAAGAAACCTTACGGAATAACAAGGCTAAAACAATATTCATTAACTCTTAAACATCTTCATTGGTCTAAGTTTCGACATTTAGAATTGCCTTCCTTAGGACTAATTTTTCAAGGCCCTGATGATGAAGACAATTCTAAAAGCCAAAACGTTGACCAATGAAGATGCTTAAGAGTCAGTGAATATTGTTTTATTGTTACCTTATATTCCGTACTGTTTGTTATGAAAATCAATTTTCAGAATTTCACCATATTTTTCCTACTTGAGAAAAAGTCTGATCGTCTGTCAACACGATTTTAGTCAAACGGCCAAGTCGATCGAAACCAAATTTTCGAAGGATGATTGACACGTAAATAGGAAGAGGTCTATTGTTTTTGGGGCAAATTGGCGCATGCATAGAAACGATATGTGCAATAGTTTGTTTAGTAAATATTTTTCTGTTTTTCTGGTAAAGCTTTTAGTTATTAAACTCACTTCAACGCTTACAGAATAAACAAAACAGTTCTGTTATGGTTCTTGAAAAATCGTATTCCACTAATTAATAAAAAAAAAACATTAATTCGTTTTTAATGTAAGTAACTATTTTAGTATATCTACTTTTATTTACAATTTCAACAGAACATAAAAATTCACGTGTTTTGTAAAAATTAGATTTTAAACACACATTATCGCTCCGAGTTCGTGAGTGACTGCTTCTATCTCTGATGTGCACATGTTCAACTATATCCTATAAACTGACCTTTGGAACGACATTGAGTGATAAAGTGTACCCTCATTATAACTATAAACCAATGTTTACAATGGAACAGCTCGTAATCAAACATAATATCTACTAGCTTTTACCCGCGACTTCGTTCGCGTGGAATCAGTGCGTACAATTGATATAATTGATTGAAAAATTCAAGCAAGACTCTTAAGACAGTTCTATAAACAATGTTTTTTGTTTTACCATCTTTTACAAAAACACAAAGATTTTGTGGATCGATACACGTGAGCAAGCTACATAGATCTGGCCGTGCGAAAAACATGATTTTTTAAAATATTGCCAACTACCTTAAGTTTTTGAACTGGGCTTTGTTTATAGTCATTCCGAAAGCAGTTTTTAATGAAAATTGCAATTTTTTAAATTGAAAAGGCAAATCCGTAGGTATAATTGGAATTCGTGGTACTAAAACACTTTCTCATTTAGATCTGCTACTAATTATTATTGCCCTAACAATATTTCGATCCAGATGATAAACTTGTAAACGTGTGCCATTACACAATTTGGGCGTATCAAGATTTCCCATTAAAACTGCTAGAACATCCACTTTTATCCTTAATTTATGAGAAAGCATTTAATCCCCTTAAGGGTTAATTTAAAAAAAAAGTAGTTTATGTCCTTCCCCAGGCTTCAAACTATCTCCATATTAAATTTCATCACAATCGCTGTAGCGGTTTGGCCGTGAAAGCGTAACAGAAAGACAGACAGAGTTAGTTTCGCATTTGTAATATTGGTATGGATTACTGATTTCGAGGATTCGTTCGCGTGAGCGCCGATATTACTTATAGTTTTGTTAAATTTAATGCCGGTTTTGACGGAAACATTTCTTTACCCAAGTGAAAAAACCTTAGTGCACTCTAAATTCAAGCTTAGAGTGTTTATGTATCAATCGGTAATGTTTGATTATAATATAATCCTATACTTTTATTATAATATACCGAGCATAGGAATAAAATCGCAATAAAACCATTAGAGTGCAAAGATATATTTCTGTCTTTTTTAAGTCGTAAAAACTAGTTGATTCTGATTGACTAACTCCATAGATAAAGACATAAAACTTTTGATAAAGAGAGATATACTCCATGCTAATATATATTGTCGGAATAACCAAGGGATTACTACGAAAAGAGACGCAGATATATTTTCGATACGCTTTGTTGCCTTCGCTCACCGCACATATTGAGTAAATAGATAATGCCTCATATAGTAATTATTATATATATGAATATAATCGATCTAGCCATTTTCAAATGATGTCGATATAATCCCAACCGTATTTAGGATATAAAATATATTATAAACATGCAATTTGTCGCTCTCCTGATCTTTTTAGAACAAAAATTCATGGAATTAAAAATGATCACTGTTCAATTAAGGTCACTTAGTTATAATGAAAATAACTTTTATTCAGTTTGGCTACAAAAAATGCCCACTTTTAATCTTTTGAGTATAATTCATTTGTCAGAAAAATAGTTTTTGATAAAAATTTGTAAATATCTCGTACGTAATTGTATTACGACTCGTGTGACTAATAAAACTCGCTGTTACGTCGTCATAAGATAACCCATTGCGCCACTATTACTAAATGATTAAATATTTTACTTATAAGTAGGTACCTATATATGGCTAAGAGCTGGCTACGGAGAAAATGGGTGACTCGGTGCAGAGCTGAAAATTTGCAGAATAATAGGAGATAGTACAAGTAAGTAGGGAAAAAATTGCCAGAAGGCTAGGCGGAAGATAAAGAGCCGCCAGAAGGCGCTAATGTTGCGAAAAATCAGTGCACTTCTGGCAATTTCTATACTTATTCTGTAATTCAAAACTATTTAGATTATATATTATATATATTATACATTATATAGTTATAAGGGCATACTGAAAATTCAAACATGATATAATAATTACATTCGACAAATATTCAAAATTTTTAATGCCATTTTGATAGAAATAAAATTAATCGTCATATATTTTCATTAATAAAATTACATTGTTATAACAACGTAATTTTATTAATTTATTTAATTTTATTTCTATCAAAATGACATTAATCATTTTGAATACTTGTCGAATGTAATAATTATTATATCATGTTTGAGTTTTCAGTATGCCCTTATAACTATATAATGTATAATATATATATAATATATAATCTAAATAGTTTTGAATTACAGAATAAGTATAGAAATTGCCAGAAGTGCACTGATTTTTCGCAACATTAGCGCCTTCTGGCGGCTCTTTATCTTCCGCCTAGCCCTCTGGCAATTTTTTCCCTACTTACTTGCACTATCTTCTATTATTCTGCAAATTTGCAGCTCTGCACCGAGTCACCCATTTTCTCCGTAGCCAGCTCTTCGTCTAATAGATTTATAACTCTTGGCAGTATGAAATTATGAAGCGTTGTATACAAACAAATGCTTTTTTGTTTCAAACTTTCATAACTGTTTCTCCAAAGACGTGGAAACACCTGATCCCAAGCAATAAAGGCTTTTTACTTTTATGTTAACACCGAAATAGCACGGATGAGAAAAAAATATGATCTTAGGTTACAGTGTTAAACAGACTTCCAAACGTAGATACTAGATTGAATTAATTAAACGCTGGGACGATGGAATTAATTGAATAAAGAGCCCCGACTATATAGCGTGTTCTCTAAATGTTTCAAGGTCTTAAGGCTATACACCAGGGGTTGCCAAAGTGCGGTTCTAGTATAAAAATTGATATTGACGAGTTTTTTCACTGCGAAATGAATGATTTCCTAATGCATTTAACCCGTGCACGCTGGGACACACACTTGCTCATATTTGTACCACTTTTTATAAGCGCATATGTGGGCGCGTACCCGCAACTCGCCCACCGCGGGTTCTTCAACCGCTATCTATATCTACACGAGACCAAACCAGGCGGTAGACGAGGGATTATTGTTGTGTAATCTTATGTGTCATAAGTTAATAACATTATCACTCCCGCAATTTAAACGAAATTAGATTCCATTACGTCGACATCCAGATAATCGGGTTATAGATATAATTAGGAGTTTCCAAATTTTGTTGGTCATAAAACTACTAAATGTAATAATCGTTTCAAAACCATAAAACTTAACTTTTTCAGTGGAATAAAATTTGCTGAATAATGTTCAACAAAGGTTGTGTTTTTGAAGTGAAAACTTCTTTAGCGGCGTTGTACACTTTTTTTGTAATGGGTAAAAACTGTTAAACTCGCGTCAGATCTGACGCGTCAGGCGTCGGGGTCACGTGACCCTGACGAGTTGTTGAGACGGTCTACCGTACTTGCTTCGGCAGTACATATACTAAAATTCGCTAGATGTCAGTAGCAATATAAGTTACATGCAGTGCAAAAAATTATAAGCTATAAGCTTTAACAAAACCCTAAGAGATGTCGCCATGTACTCAGGTTTCGTAAAACAACAAATTTAAAAAAACTCGGGTCGCAGTGCGAAACCCTGCCGACAATATAGTGTATTTGCTTTTATAAGCAGTGTGGCTCTATTGTATGAACTTAACTTTGTTTTTGGACAAAATAAAAAAAATTACCCTCTAATACACCCCTTAAAACAACATTTCTTTACTTAATTTCAATACTACATACCAATTCAACATCTGTACCAAATTATATACACCCTTCAGTATGTAAATCACTATCAGTAAACTTGCGTTTTCATAAAACTTGTAAGTCCGGTCCTGTCGGGCCGATTTTATTTAAATTTTAGCAGCACATTTCAATAATTACTAAAGGGTTAAATTTCAAATTTGAAGTGATTTTGAGAATTTTTTCCGTATTTTTGGGCCCAAAAACATTTTTCAACCCCTAAATACCCCCCTTAAAATGGCCCGATCGGGCCCATTTTAAATAGGCTTCTTGCGATGATGGATTCCAACATGTGGACCAAATTTCATTTAAATCGATTAAGTCTGTCGAGAGTTATCGTGGTCACACACATATATATATATATATATATATATATATATATATATATATATATATATATATAAATATATAAATATATATATATATATATATATATATACATATATATATATAAACATTTCCAAAAATGGTACCAAACTTCTTAGAAACTTATGAAACGTCGAGAAATTTTGGTCCGACCCCTAGGTCCCGCCATCCGACCGACGCCAATAGTGTAAGTGCCTTATGGCAAATACACTAAAAATTACATCCAGTGACTGGCTGCATGTAATTTTATAAATGTGTAGTTTTACGAAACCTGGATTCATAGCGACATCTCTTAATGTTTTGTCAAAGCTTATAGCTTATAATTTTTTGCACTGCATGTAACTTATATTGCTACTAGCGAAATTTAGTACATCTAGGTTTTCACTTCCGCCGGCACTACCGGAGTGCAACCCGTCTTTTTTATCATTAAATACATTGACCGTAGATTGGGCCTATTACCAGAATATGACTAAATTTGGATATGATATTACATATAGCAAAAAGGCGTAGGTACAGTAGAACTCGTATATTTTCAACCTGTCGGGACTAATTGACTCCTGTATTTGCAACTTCACCTTCATCCTCATTTCGTCATAGATCAAATAGAAAAAAATCTTTACTGATTTGAAGTTAAATGTTGTCGAACGTATTTTTCCATTGGCTAAGTAGCGTGGAGAAGACCCTTTGCGTGAGAAGTAGCGATTAAAAATTCCAGCCAATTAGGCGACGGGATCATCCCAACTTCAAAATATTGACATTTGATATCGCTTAAGGTGACGCAGTAATGGCCAGTATTCAATATATTTGCTATTCGTTGCCATGGTTACTTACATAATATGTTCCAAGTCGTGTAAAAATGAATCAAAGCATGCTTAACTAGTTTTATTCTGACAGATCTACAAAACAAACAGCTGATGTTTTTTTATATTCAAAATATTTCCTAAGCTATAAAGTTTATGAAAAACATTTTTTAACAAAACTTTCTTAAAAAAATCAATAGAATAATAAGCCGTTATAAAAAGTATACCATTATTAGATATATAAAAAAACATCGTTATAGCATATATCTCTTCTGCGCATGCGCCAATTTTTTCCAAAAACAATATGCCTTTTTATATTTGCATACCAAACATCCCCTCAAAATTTGGTTTGAATCCACTCATCTGTTTGACCTGTATATGGTGCTCACAGACAAACAGACTAAAAGACGCACATAATTTTTCCAAAGATATGTTTTTGGATTCGGGGGTCCTCAAAACGAAAATGTATTGTAAAATTTTGAAAAGTGATTTTTAACCTAAACTAGTACCATTCCCCGCTTGTGGGTTGGAATGGTAAAAGATTAAATGTACGTAAGCAAATATACATTACGGTGTTGAAAATTAGTTCGACTCATATTATTTATATATCAAGCATAGGAATAAGGGATATATTTCTATCTTTTTTTTGTCGTAATAGCTCGTTCCTTGATCCTAGATAAAGACATAGAACTTTTGATAAAGAAAGATATACCTACTCCATGCTAATATTATATTGTCGGAATAAGCGGGGAATTACTTCGATAAAAGAGACGCAGATATATTTTCGAAGCGCTTTGTTGCCTTCGCTCACCGCACATTGAGTAAATTGTCGTGATATAGTAATAATTATTACATATTATATGGTCCGACTATAAGTATATCACCATTCTTTCCAATATTGATTTCCAAAGTCGTCGGAATGGCCACCCCTGCACAACATACGAACATAATTTGTCTTGTGGCACATGTGTTATTACGTCGAAAATAGAGACATAAAAAAGAATATGTGCTGATGATGCCGCTTGTGCCGAATTTAGCCTATAGTTTTTAATGTTTGGTGACTTTAGTTGGGATTACTACATATTTAATCCAAAATCCAAAAAAATTTCAAACTTTATTTTATTATCTCTATAAAAAAGACTGAGAAGAGCTGCTGCCATAGGCGTAACTAGAGGGGAGTCGAATGGTTTCAACCCATTCCAGAGTACCGTCTGGCACATCCCTAGCAAAAATTATTAAAAAAAGTATACCCTTATTAGACAGACTGAAAGATCTTGAAATCTCAAACCATTCAAACCAGTTTCAATTCCTTGTGACGTAAAATCAGATTTTCAGCCATGCATTTTTGTGAAAGATTAAAGGTCGACATTTTTAAAAACACTGATTTATACACAAACACACATTTATACTTATTATTCATCGGGATGATAACGTATCATGTTTTTCTTATATTTGTTTTCTATATATAAATACCCACATTAATACAAATATTTCTATGTAGTGGATTTGGGAAAAAAAGCCTTGAATTTGGTACGGCTCGAATCGAAAAATTTTTCCTACAAAAACAGTAGAGTTAAGCAACTCCGACATTTTGGTATAGTTTGTGACCGACTGACGGGGGGGGAGGTAATTTACCGCTTTAAAGTTTCCGAAAATCCATTTTTGCCCTACAACTCGGATATTATTATCGGTGAGGAAAAACAGTTCCAATAAAACTTGTGGAGAAAAAGAATCCGCGTATAAGCTCGTACCAAACCGGGTCGAATCGGGCAACCCGTCCACGAGATATCGCGATTTTAGTGACGAAATCTTGAAAAATTAAATGCCACTTTTTATTACAAAGGTACTAAAGAATCCTTCTTTGTACACATATTAGGTATATACTTATATTGTTAAATTGTAATGTATTAATTCTAAAATTTGTTATTTGATAATATAGTAATTTCGAAATGACTTAAATGTGTGTTTTTTTTAAGAATTAATCTTTATATTAAACCCACCACCATCACTACCGTCGTAGCAGAAATCATGTGTGACAATTCCTTGACATATTTTTTGAAGTTTGTGCACGTTTTTAAGTGCGCAATTGTTTGCAATTTTTGAGCTTGTGCGCGCGGCCACGGCACACTCGATTTCATCAACCATTATTGATGGTGGCGGCAACGCTGTGTTTTCTAAATATACTATATCGTCGGGTCCGTTCTTTTTCAGAGATTTTTGATGAATATTAGCGTTGAATCTTTAAAAATTTCCCCCAATTGCTTGTTTAGATCTCGACATTTTGCGTTGCCTTCATTCCAGTTTAGGCCGTTTATGTTCCTTTTATTGAGTTCTGTTTTTCATACCTCGTTGAGCAATCGTTTTTCACTCGACAATTTGCAAAATGGCACTTATTTCACGAAATACTCGTGTCCGTTGCCCACGGCGAACTGAACGTCACAAATCCTAATTCTGTGACACATTTACACAATTTTATCTTTTATTATACCTACTTTAAGATTCGCGAAAATTGTCAGAATGCCGCACTGATTTATAGTTGCTCAAAATGAAAGCGCAAGGTTTGACTGACAATGGTGTTACATACCCAATCACTTTCGTTATCGTGACAATTGTAAACTCGCTTTTGCAGTAAACAAACTTATAAATCGTTACGTGTTCATCGTACCCTCGATATGTGCGCACAAGTAACCGACAGGAGATCTCCCATAACTTTGGTTCTAATTGACTTATCGTTTTTATCGTTCTAACTGACCCACCGCGTCCAGCCTAATTGTCAATTTTTTAAATAGCATTTAATTTTTCAAAATTTCGTCACTAAAATCGCGATATCCCGAGAATAGATTGTCCGATCCGACCCGGTTTGGAACGAGCTTACGCGGATTCTTTTTCTATACAACTTTTATTGAACTTTTTTTCTTCCCCGATAATAATGGCCGAGCTATGGGTTTTCGGGAACTTTAAACCCCCTTCCGACTGTCGGTCACAACTATACCATGTTGGGGGAGCTCGTTTTAGTAGCAAAAATTGAATAGTTGTGTTTTATTTTCATACTACTTCACTCGGACGTGAGCTTGCGATCTAGTGAAAAGTACACAATACAAATGAAACGACACCGCTATTCACTGATCCTGTGTTCCCTGTGATCGCTTATAAAGGGTACTTAGGTTAATAACAGTAGCCTTCTTTCATTGAAGCTAAGTATACTACACAAGAAAAATGTAAAATAGTTAAAAGTTAAAATATGAGTGCTAAAAATGTTTAAAGCGTTAAAAATAAAGACATAATCCGCTATTTTATAGTGCGTAGGACAAAAAATACAGTGTGTATCTAAAGCGCACTGCGATTTTGACACGTAATGACTGTTAGACCAGTCGTACATGGACTGCTTCAAGCAGTCGAAACTGACTGCTTCAAGCAATCAGTGGAATATTGTCGATGGAGTATTTCCATTGAAAATTTTTCCACTGACTGCTTGAAACAGTCCGTGTACGGTCTACCTTAATCTTGATGCACACGAGACTGGTTTTGCCGCTAGATTCCTTGCTTGATCTGGCGTGCCGTGACGCTGATTTTGGTAATGGCTTTTATGAAGCTTGCTCTAACCAACTGAATTACGACGGCTGATAGCCAGCCATCATATAACGGTAAATAAGTAAGAATGTATTATTGAAATTTCCTTATTTCTTTTATTATTTTTGTATTTTCTCGTATTGTCATCTCATTCTGAGTTATGTTAAAAATTTCAAGTCTCTATGTCATCAGAAAATTAGTTTAAAATCAATTACAAAGTTCCTCCCGACATGCATCAAAAACGTTGTAATAAAAAAGAATTTACTTTTGATTATTGTTTATTTTTTTTTTTTTTTGTAAAAAACGCCATGTTAAACGAACGTTAAATATTTTTAAAGGCCAATCATATATCAAACATTTTAACAACTATTCGCTAGCTTGCAGTGTTTTAAAAACTTGAAAACAGATGCTAGATATTTTACTAGCTAATAAAACGGTTGATTGGTGAATGAAATATGGAATCACATTAAAATACTAGTATATAAACTGAGGATTATGCCAACATAAATTGTAAGTGTGATAATATTAAAAAAATCAATTTTAATGCTAGGGTGTTACGATTTATGATTAAATAAACCTTAATTTGTTCCAGGCGTTGATCGTTATTTTCAATTTTCGCTGTTGGAAGCCATAAAAATTATATAAGATTGAAATTTATGTTCAAAAGGCGTTCCTGGAATATAATTTTGTTTATGGTTTTCCATTTGTATACATATATAAAACTGCATAGCGTAGTAAAATATTTATTTTTTTATAAATTAAGTTTTCAACTGAACAGTTGAACAGCTGGTGTAGATAAAATAAAAAAAAAATGTGCTAAAAATCAATATTTCAAAATTGGTGTCATTGTTCCCGTAATAAAGTGACCTAGATCATTTCATTTTACGTTTGATCTTACTTCCAGGGACATCTACTCAAAGTTTATCTCACGATTAGTAGTGCACATGCGCAAGAAATGTCCTTGGGGCCAAAAAATTGCAGATGTCTCAAAAACCAAAAAGAAAACTAGGCCAGTTTTGTTTTTAACGTTCCGATAATATTGTCAAAAAATAGAAACGATAAGAAAGCAAAATTCTGATGAGTAAGAAAAAAAACTTAATTAATTTTTTTAGAGCGACATCTTAATTATACAACGCAATTTTTTATAATAACTTCACGGTTAGAGATTACAGAGGTTGACTCGTTTCCAACCGACTACTCAGCGTAAGTGCGGGTATGACGTCAGCTGGCGGACCGTTCATATTTTTATCAACTTATAGTGACAATATCAAAAATGTCATTTACATTTTACTAGGACTATGTAAATCTCTTAGTTTTCGAGGATGCTGAACACGGTGGTGGTATTAAAATTTCTCTTTGGGGTTGCACAACCCCCCAAAACGGCCAAAAACCATCCCCGAACCGGGTTAAACGCGCGTTACGTTATTCCCTTTCAAAACAACATGTTTTTTCCTGTTTTTGAGGATGCCGAGCACGGTGGTGGTGTTGAAAATTGCCGCCGACTTTCACCAACCCTACCACCGGCCAAATATCACCCCATTTTGCCGGCGATATGAAAAGAAAACTCACCCGTTTCGGGGGTGATATTTGGCCGGAGGAGGAGTGGGTGAGAGTCGGTGGTAATGTTTAACACCACCACCGTGCTCAGCATCCTCAAAAACAGGGAAAAACATTTTTTCGGAACCAGAATAACGTAATGCGCGTTTAACCCCGTTCGAGGGTGGTTCTTGGCCGTTTTGGAGGGTTGCGCAACCCCAAAGAGAAATTTTAATATCACCACTGTGTTCAGAATACTCGAAAACGGAGGGGAGAGGTAATTACGTTTCGGCTCAAAATATTTATATTTTTCGAGGTCTTTTCCGACTCACACATGCCACTATGTCTGCCATCGTGCAGGCCCGTTCAGGTTTATGATTGACAAATGTGCACGGTTTTTAAAGGTTTTTTGTGTTTAAATAAAAAAATTGGTTGTCTGTAAAGTCGGTTTACGGACGATAGTTTTACGTGATAACGTATTCCGTAATACATAACCTAAACCTCCCAAAATTTGGTTTCAATCCGCTTATCCTTGGTGTCGGAATGATAAGAAATGTCAAAAGTGACGTTTGCAACTGTCAAAGTATTATGTTCTAATAATAATTAGTTATTCCAATACTTAACTTAGAAGGCGTTGCATTTCACAAAATACTAATGTCAAAAAATTGAATTAAACATTAGAAATGCAGCCGTTTTCATGTTAAGACAAGACATACGTTATCTTCTAATTTCCATGTACGGCAAACAAAGACAACCGACCGCGTCGCGCCATGCATTAGACAACATTGTATTTATACAGCTATTTTTCTATATAAATTTGTATAAAAAAACTGTTTAGGCAAATTCTGTTATACGAAATCTATGTAAAATGTTCTCCTCTTTCGTTTAAGACTGGTTTCAAACCGATCTGATTTAAATTGAGCGAGAAATTAGCAAAAAGCACGCACAGGGTCAGGCGGAACGTTACGCGTTACGAACGTTAGGAACGTTAGGATTTTAGGAACGTTACACTTTTTCATGCATGCAGACGGTGTTTTATCAATTTATAAGATTGGTGATTCATCAATTTATAAGACGTTATCACGTCAAAAACAATTTTTTCAAATAATGTATAAAGCAGAAATAATGAAAATATGATAGAGCAAAAAGAAAAAAACTGTATATGTGATAGTCTGGTCCTGACGCGTTGAGAATTTTATGTATGTGCAACATGTTACACATAATTCAAACAAAATATTATTTATAGTGTATTCCACCACACGCCACGAATAATAGTCTAGAGATCACAGGGTGAGGAGTCCACGAAGAAGTCTGAAGAGTGATACTTTATACAGTCGATAGTTTGTATACCATAATACCATAAAAAAACACCAATAGTTTACCGTAGCTGAGTAGGTAGAGCGATTCAATCTGCTTGGTGCCATTTTTTTTTTTACTTTTCCATATTCCGTTTATATTTGTTAATACATTTTTTAAATTTTCTTGTTCTTATTTCATTTCATCAACACTTCTAGAATTATTTCTCGCAGGGGCAGACTTTCTGGTGAAGGGGTGTTGGTACGAGACAAGTTATTTTTGAAAAGAAAAAACCGAGAGGAATTACACATGTCAATCGATTTCGTACGAATCACAAATAAACTGAATCTTTTTATTTAGCTTGATTCCGTATATTTCTTTGTTTCAAATCTTGCGACAGCTTTTTCAACTACTTCCCGTTATCTGATCGAGTTGAAATTTTGCATACGTATGTAGTTCCGATGGCAATACAATATTATAATAACTACCTGACCGGTCCGGCTTTCGTCCGGATGAACATCACACTTTTAATAAAGCATATCTACTATAAACTGAAAAATAAAAATAAGTAAAAAAACTTTTAAGTTGAACACTTTTATTGTACAATCGATAATGTACTATAACTATAAAATAAATATGAGTCATCATAGGGGGCTTTGATTAAACTAAAATAAAATCGTGGAGGGCATTTATAGTTACATTAGGGTCGAAGAAGACAGTCGAAAGCTATACATGATTTCCAATTCAAACAAATTAAAGTTTTCTACTAAGTGCCCCCCTCGATTTTAATTTATTTTAATCAAAGCCTCTTATGGTGACTCATATTTATTTATTAATTTTTAGTACATTATCGATTGTACAATAAAATCGTTCAACTTAAAAGTTTTTTTACCTATTTTTATTTCATAGTATGAAACAGAGATTGTTTCAAATCTACGTAAAAATGTACAAATTTTATATCGAATTTTCTGACTATGTTCATCGTAGCCTCTATTAGGTATTATTGACGGGACGGTATTGATAAAAAATATTTAATTGAGTCAAAATTTCAATTAATTTCAACCGATAACCGATTCAAGCACGGATAATTTATTATACAGAACACTCAGCAACACGCGATCGATTTTGACGATTCTTTATCTATTTAATAGGACATACCTTCATATAAATTTTACTTAAATCAGTTCAGCAGTTCAGAATAAAATATTATGGACGAAGACGGTTAATAGCGTGCACACTACGTACCTATTGCAAAGCCACAAAAAAGTAAAAATATCAAAAAAAATTGGTTGTCTGTAAAGTCGGTTTACGGACGATAGTTTTACGTGATAACGTATTCCGCTCGAATATCATATTTAATAATCACGCACAGGGTCAGGCGGAACGTTACACTTTTTCGTGCATGCAGCCGGTGTTTCATCTTTTTATATTGACGTGATTCATCAATTTATAAGACGTTATCACGTCAAAAATTACCTCCATTCAAAAATTGCACTAAAAGGAGTAAAATAGTTTTGAGGTCGGCACTAATTTAATGAAAGTACATGGGTACCTACATAAAAAGTGTCGACTTCAAAACTTTATTAATTTACGCTCTTTAGTAGATTTTTTAGAAGGAGATTCAATTTTTGACGTGATAACGTCTTATAAATTGATGAATCACCAATCTTATAAATTGATAAAACACCGGCTGCATGCACGAAAAAGTGTAACGTTCCTAAATCCTAACGTTCCTAACGTTCGTAACGCGTAACGTTCCGCCTGACCCTGTGCGTGCTTTTTGCTAATTTCTCGCTCAATTTAAATCAGATCGGTTTGAAACCAGTCTTAAACGAAAGAGGAGAACATTTTACATAGATTTCGTATAACAGAATTTGCCTAAACAGTTTTTTTATACAAATTTATATATAAAAATAGCTGTATAAATGCAACATGAAAACGGCTGCATTTCTAATGTTTAATTCAATTTTTTGACATTAGTATTTTGTGAAATGCAACGCCTTCTAAGTTAAGTATTGGAATAACTAATTATTATTATATTTATTATTTAATTATTATTATACTTTGACAGTTGCAAACGTCACTTTTGACATTTCTTATCATTCCGACACCAAGGATAAGCGGATTGAAACCAAATTTTGGGAGGTTTAGGTTATGTATTACGGAATACGTTATCACGTAAAACTATCGTCCGTAAACCGACTTTACAGACAGCCAATTTTTTTAAAAACATTTTTAAGGCTATCGCATTTTTTGGTCCTAAAAGTGTCGCTTTTGTGTTCAATGTGTTTTCTAATTTACAGAAAAAACTCATATTTCATTTAACCACACAAAATAAAAAAAACACAATATGTGACAAGTTTTAACGTAATTTATATACTTATACAACATTATAATATTACTTGCCGCCTGTCCCGGTCTCACCCGGGTGCGATAGATATAATTCTGCAAAATGTATTTCGTTTGCGGCACAGCTTCTGAACTAATAGCTTTGAGCAAATTCTACCAGATTTGCTTCTGAGCTAATTTTTGTACAGAATATTTAATAAAAACTATCCTACCTATAGCGTAAGTTGCACCAAGTAAGAGACATTTACAAAATGTCATTAAAATCGGTTCAGTGGTTTCGGAGATTAGCGCGTCCAAAATTGTGACACGAGAATTTTATGTATATTATGTTATTCGCAATAGCCGAGGAAACCATAGCAGGTTCAACGCATCGTGTGTAAGAAGAGACGCCCACAACGCGACGTGGGTAGATTGGAATGCCCACAAACCGATGCGACGCTTCAAAAACTTTTAATTCGTGTAGTGGGTACGGGCATTTACCCACAACGCGTTGTGGGCGTTTAATTTTACCCATTTCCCGCAAGAACTGAAAGAAAACGCTTTGCGGGTATATTTCCTTACACGCAACGCGTTGTGGGCAAAAATTTTGGGCAATGGTCGATTTCGGCTATTGCGAATAACATATATAACAAACAAATATAATTTACATTATGCATGCAGCACATTTCAAATTCAATTTTGTTAATACTTGTTAT
This sequence comes from Xanthostigma xanthostigma, assembly GCA_963575645.1. Classification (NCBI taxonomy): domain Eukaryota; kingdom Metazoa; phylum Arthropoda; class Insecta; order Raphidioptera; family Raphidiidae; genus Xanthostigma; species Xanthostigma xanthostigma. The sequence goes on from OY754468.1 coordinate 26,366,654, forward strand.
GCAAATCAAATATTGATAAAATCACCTTTTTGTATCAACAATTTAATAACACTTCAATTTGAACGTAAACCGTAACTTTTGAAGTCTACTGATTTATATAAGCGTCGCAGAGAATGAAACACGTGGTGCATAAAAATCATTAAGTTAGTTATAAACTTTTAGTAAGCAATACTAAATCAACATCGCAATATCATATACGCTGATGCGGCACTTTGTGTAACTAATTGACTATAGGTATCAATAAGTACAGATAGATTATCGTCAATAAGCATACTAATAAATTAAATAAATCCAGCATGTACTTACTTCTGACGCAATCGGGAACAGTCGACGGACTCCACGTGTTCTGGTGCAAGCATCGTAGCGTACGCATGCGCATTTGGGTATCCGGGAACGTATGGTTGACGCAGCAGACATACTCCGCTATCGTTTCGTTGCGCCAGTTCAAATAACCGTCGGCAGGTGCCGGTAGCGTCGGGCAACCCAAAGCTGTAATCAAACGAACAATAACCCTGTGAGAAATTGGTCTGGAGATACTTTTTGATAACGACTCAAGTTTCCAGAGTTCTCGTCTATTTTTTAATATAAAACGAAGCACCGGCTGCTGATATTTTTGTTTTATTTTCCTTATTTTTGAAGTTCGTTTCCATAAGAAAAGCAAAGTGGAAACGACTGTAATAAATTCACATAAGGTATAATACGCGCCACGGATCTAAAAGGTTCGGAAGTTAGTCACAAAGTTAGTCGCAAAGGCACATTTTAGAGCCGTTGATACTCCCACCATCTACCTGCACAGAACGTGCGCTCGTCGGTGATTGGCCATGATCGCTCGTTGCTTTTGTCACTTGTCGCTTCCCTGCTTTAAAGTACAGTCGAGTACGCTATTGTCAAGTTGTTATTGCTATTTTAGTTTTGTTGAGTTGCGAGTTTGTAGTTTTTCAACAGCCTGTACAAGCGCAAGTCCGTATTCGCATCTAACTTCCGAGCATTTTAGATTCGTGGCGCGTACTATACGTTTTCATGTGACAATAAAAGTCATGACTTTTACTGCCATGACACTGACATATTTTTGTGAACGTTTTCACGTAATTATAGAATTTCTTGACAATAAACACGGCGTCATGTGAAGTAATATTTGTAGCTCTCTGCATTGTTAGCGGAATTATAAAATTTGAAAGCAAATAAATAGTAAGAAACAGAAGAAAAAAGTTTGGGCACGGAAATGGATTTAATATAATATAGTCCAAGAGACGGCTGCAGAAAATGTGTCGTCGTAAGGTGGACGAACGAAAAAATTAGAGATGATAGTTAAGACCATAATTAAGAAAGATCGCTAAGGTTGCCTGCGAAAATCCTGCCGAAACAATGTTTTTTTAATTTGTTTATCAGTTAATAGACCAGTGAAGTTAGCTTTTGACAAGGACAAAATTAATAACAGAAAACGAATGATGAGGAAGGAAAGAAACTGCCGTCAGAAATACAAAAACCAAAAATTCAAATGCGTAAAAGGCCGGAGGGTTGTGGGGGGCGCGTTTTAGGGGTCAAACGTGGTTTTTTGTTATTTCCGGCAAAAGTTGAGCTCCAATCGAAAAATGTTGTATGGCAATGTTGCAGGTATTAAAAGGATTTACAACTTTTATGAATATAACTTTTTCATATAACCTTAAGATTCAAAGAAATATTGAAAAAACCGTGTTTTTCGTTTTTAAATAAAAAATTACAGCTTATTTAGGACATAGAAATGTAAGTCTCCTGAAAATTTCATGAAAAAAAAATCGTTTTTGCAGGAGAAAAAAATTAAAAACGAAAAACACGGTTTCTTCAATATTTCTTTGAATCTTTAAGGTTATATTCACAAAAGTTGTAGATCCTTTTAATACCTACAACATTTCTATACAACATTTTTCGATTGGAGGTCAACTTTCGCCGGAAATAACGAAAAACCGTGTTTGACCCCTAAAACGCGCCCCCCACAGCCCTCCGGCCTTTTACGCATTTGAATTTTTGGGTTTTGTATTTCTGACGGCAGTTTCTTCCCTTCCTCATCATTCGTTTACTGTTATTAATTTTGTCCTTGTCAAAAGCTAACTTCATTGGTCTATTAACTGATAAACAAATTAAAAAAACATTGTTTCGGCAGGATTTTCGCAGGCAACCTTAGCGATCTTTCTTAATTATAGTCTTAACTATCATCTGTAATTTTTTCGTTCGTCCACCTTATGACGACACATTTTCTGCAGCCGTCTCTTGAACTAATACAGGAACACTCAGACTAGAATATAACATGTATCAAAATTGTCATGACACTATGATTATGTATTTTTCACCATGCATGGTGCGTGACATAGCACTACAAATGCCACGAAAAATTAAAATATTTTGATAATGCGGTATTAAAGTCCTAGGCATTGCTTTAAAAATTTGATATATGATCATAATGTTAGGTCAATGTCAAATCAGTTTTTCTGACAAGGCGTTCTGCAACCCGGCATCGTACTGTTACGCATTGTTATCCCGTAATTCTACGCCTATGGAATTTCTAGAAAACTGTTTATTAAACAGTTAATATTTTAAATAAATACTTTTCGCCACAGACTATATAGCAGTTTTGTTACAGTACTATTAACTATGCCCGGCATAATTTTGAATTATTTTCATAAATAGTTGCTGCCTTCACTTACAATATTTTCAAATGAAATATTAAAATATGGTTCCTTGGACTTTTATGGGCGCTGTTTGTACGATAAACGAAACGTGACTAAGATCTCAAGCAAAAAACGTTATAAAATCTTAATTTCACGTTTCTTTTTCGTCCGTGTTTCATGTCGTCACGCGTGATCTGTACTATATGTTCCGTGACTCATGGGCGTGTCTTCGAAGTTTTTCTTCAGAGGAAAATAAACTTTCTTAAGACGATTTTCCATTCACTAGACTTCGCGTTCAACAAGTCACAATACATAGTAAATCAAACATAAATACGCATATATTTTAACAAATAAGTGTTTCATTGAAATAATTATTATAATTGTCATTTATTGAAGGAACCATGACGTCCGAAGCTGGAATTTTTTTATATTTTCGTTGTTCAAAAAATATGAGTTCCTATACCGGCGGTAGAGCCGCTAAAACTAAAAAATCCTAAATAAGGTGAGTATATACTCGCGCAATTTAAATGTCGCTTTTTTTAAATAAAGGTGTTTCAATAAAAGTACAAGATTTTAATTGCACGATGATGACAAATTGATTATGATATGACAGATCAATAGGTGACAGGTGGGAGTTAGTAAAAATGGAGCATTACACGTCCTGATTGTTAAACATTATTATCAAAATGGTGAAAGTTTGATTGTCATGATTCGAAAATGTGTTCAATTTTCGATCGAGACAATGTTTCTAATTCATCTAATGTGAAAAGAATAATCGAAAAATTCGAAAGAACTGATTTAGTTAGTGATGTGAAATACACGACACGGGCCCGTAGAGGTCGTTCTGACCAATATATCACGGCAGTTGGAGAAAGTGTGGTCGAGAATCCAGGGAAGTCGATTCGTCATCGTACACAAGAATTGGACATTACAACAGTCACTCTTCAGCGTATTCTCACTAAAAAAATGCATCTCAATGCCTACAAAGTCCAATTGACTCAACAACTTCTGCCAACAGACCATATACACAGCGAAGAGAGTTCACCAATTGGATCCTTGAACAGCAAGAAGTGCATGAAAATTTTGTGCCCAAACTCATTCTCAGTGCGATTTGATACCTTTAGACTTTTGGCTATGGGGTTATTTGAAGTCACAGGTTTTGCCAACAATCCTGCGACCACCGAAGCATTGAAGGCCAAAATTAGACGCTCTATCGAAATATCGCCACATGTATGCAATAAAGGTCCATTCTAAATATAAAAAAAAATTGAAATCGAATGAGTAGTTTCGAAGATTACCTCCTACATCCAAACTTTGCCTCTTTATATAATATTAATATATAGATTTGTGCTAATTCCCAAAAACACGAGACCACCTTCTAAGTCAGTAAACTTCCGCGTCTTCTCAGTTTTGAATTTGTAATACCAGGTAACCAGACATTGATCATTATTATATAATTTTGAATGTTTGAGAATATAAATTTTACCGACTCATCCCCCCGCATTCAGACGCCCGTGATCTAAAGCGACGTCTGGACGTCGCCACATTTCTATCAATTCTTCTTTCACCCTATACACGACGTTAGAAAGTTTGTGAGCCTTTTATTTGTAAACAAAGTTAATCGCGCGGTTTTTTTCTGAGTTTTCCTATAAATTCTTCAATTGTACATGTATTTCGTAGAAAATTGACTTTTCAGATAAACGTATCTATGCTGTGTCAACAAAAATTACACAATATCTAATGGATCTAAAATTAAAAATTAGTTCTACAGTATATTCTCATATTTTTCTAGCGGCCCGGTCTGGCTTCGCTCAAATTTGTAGGTTGCCACCGTTTTTTCGTCGACCTACGTTGCAAAATTTATATCCACAAAAAGCGCTTAACATCGCGGACTTTTCTGTAGACCTATAAAAGAGGAACCATTTCACCATACATTGTTTTGTTGCATCTCAAAGGGATTAGGCAGCGTTTTCGATGAAAGCTCCCAGTCGCTTGACTTTTACCGACATCTTCAACAATTATCGTCATATTTCAACCAAATAACACAAAACATTAATGAATTATACACATAAACCTTTCTCGTGAATCACTCCGTCCCTTGGTGGAAACCGTATGAAAATCCAATCGGTAGTTTTTGAGTTTATCGTGTTCAAACCATAGAGATATTATACTAGAGTACGCGAGTAAGCCATGAAAGTGTCTGCTATTCAGAGAGAGAAAAGTTCCTTACTTCCATGGTAACTAATGATACAAAGCAATGCTGATTTGAGTAAACATATATAATGATACGGAACGTTTGCAGCGTTCTCTCTCTGAACAGCAGACACTTTCACTTATGGCAACCATACTCGCTAGCGTACTCTAGTTACTTATATCTCTATGGTAAACATATATAATGATACGGAACGTTTGCAGCGTTCTCTCTCTGAACGGCAGACACTTTCACTTAAGGCAAGCATACCCGCTAGCGTACTCTAGTTACTTATATCTCTATGGTTCAAACAAACAGACAGACAGACGCGGTTGTACTTTATGATAGTCACAAAGTATACATTCAGATGAAAACAAATTAACAGTAAGTATCTATCTCTCTCATTTTGTGAATAATAGAGTTTTTGAACACTACGTATAATGCATAGCGATGCGAGCCTGTTATTTTATGCATGAAATTGAAACTACCTCTGATAATATCAGAATACTGAACAAGAAGTCTATCGAAGAATACTACAGTGGAATGACGATTATGATTCTTTTCGCATTTTTATCGATAGGTACAAAATGTTATACGCATTGGTCGTTTTATGTGATAAAAACAATATATACGAGCTTCGGACACATTATCCCTTGAGGGTTGAAGGTCGTTTTATTCAACAGGACCGTATTGGAACCCGTTTTTATATAGAAGTGACCATTAAATGTCATCTGACATCAACAATTTTTTGATTACAGATTTTTTTAAAATCTTTATATATGCGTTACTTTCACTAGTATAATTAATTTTTATATTTTTACAAGTCGATTAAAAATTGAATACAAAATAAAGAATTAGAAAATTCGCGTCAAAAACATAATTTAAAATCGGTAAAAAAACAATAGTAGTATACACGCAATGCTGTACTCTGAATCTATGAAAATATAATTAAAATAATCGAATTAACTTACCTGATAAATTATATTACTTGTTTGTTTATCGGTTTACAAGGAACTTGCTATAGAACAGACAGTGAATTTTACTTGAATTCATTATTCCGGAAGTGAATCAGAAGTCACTATTTGAAATGGTGACATTTTTACGATTTCAGTTTTAGAGACTAAATTTATTAGTGAAAATTCACTAATTTGTTGTGAAAATCACTGATTATCAAGTGAATGCAGCTTCAGGTACGCAATTAGTAAAACTTTCACTAATTCATGCTTAGAGAGTAAAAAATTATTCATAGTTTACGTTCATACAGTGTAAAAAATTAGCGGAGTGAATTTACGGACGATTTTCGACCACAAGGCGATCACTAGTATGTCATTGTTTGGCATTTGCACTAACATTTCATTCATTTGGTTTGTTTCTTCGTTTAATATTAAACATGCATTCGTAAAATACCTATAGCCGACTTAGTCCGAAACTTTACGATCAGGGTGTGGTTATTACTTTGTAATAGGCTTTTAGTTTCTGCGATCGCTGTGACTTCACCCGCATGACCCACAAACAAAACCTTGCAAACGATTACTATATCTACTAAATAGTGATTAAATTGAATTGTTTGTTATTAAATCTTATTAGTTATTTTGATAAAATTGAGCCTTCTCAAAGAACAGGTTTCTATCCTTGAAATACATTTAATAAAATATATATTTAGGGTTTAATTTGAAGAGAAACGCATTAATGGCATTAACATTGTCATGAAATAAATTAATATCGCCAGTTTGCATGTTGAATGTGTGTTCAAAAAAACTACTACTATACATCGAGCGAAATCATATTATTATAATAATTTGAACTAAATATGTTACATGGCCTATTTGCCTGAAGCACTTCGTATATCAGGAAAGAGACAAAATAGAATATAAGAAAATAAAATGAAACAAATATAATATACATATCTATAATATGATATCAAAAACTTATATTGAGTTATCGATTCTTTACTAAAAAGATGTTGAAGTATTCTTACGTATGGAAATTGTTAGTAAATAAGTTTACATGTATTTCATAAACTTTACCTGATGCTATGCTGTTGCAGCACATCTGGAAATTCTGACCGGTGAAAAGTTAATTTAAAATACTTCCTGGAGTTCTAACGAGCAAAAAGGTGATAATATTTATATATATATTAGCAGTCTTTTGTTTGGTTGTATAATACATTGTCAGAAAATCTGGTTCACAATGATACTAAGGCCGGTTGTACACGAACAGCTTCAAGATGTCGAATCAGATCGCTTCACGCATCGACTACATATCGAACTCCAAATCCCGTTAGTAAACTTTCCAACTGATACACGCACGACCGCCCAAGCGGTCACAATCAGACCGAGCTGTCAGCATCACGGCGAAAATGTAGTCAAGTCGCTGACAACGCCTACTCAAGCGGTAGACAGGGATCGCTCGACCGGTTAACGGTGATATGTTATTCAACGACTAAGCGCTCAAGTTGTCTAGTCAGTTCTAGCAGCAACGAGAGAAAGAACAGATCCACACGAGGCTATGGAAAAATTGTAAAGAAGATGGAATGCAACCACCAAAGGAAGATGGGCCGACCGATCCAGGAGTTGCATGGCTGAATAAATAGAGAATCGCGGGGAGATCAACTATCACATGACTCATAGACTGTCTGGACATGGGGGGGTTCAGTCAGTATCTGTATAGATTTGGACTGGAGGAGGGTGCAAAATGCTCAGTATGTGCTTAGAAGAAGAGGAAACTGCGGATAATAGAGTGCATCCGTTTCAAGGCGCAACGCGAAGCATGGGGACATCACTGTCTGCAGGCAACTTTGTCCCAATCATGTTACGATCCCAGGAAGACTGGAATGCCGGAAATGACTATGCTGTAGGGACTATGGAAGATCTGAAGGAAGAGTAAACAAGAAGAAGATGAAGAAGATGCTAACAGCGCAACACATAGAGCGTGGCAACATGCTGTGAAGATAAAACGTTATTAAGCTGGAACTTCCCCTCCCGTGAAGGAATGACTGGACGTCAGTGCCGCGGGGGATACAAGGAGCATGAAGTGGGTATGAGGCTTCGGTCTGAGTCACACTCTACCCAGGGCCTTACCTGGGTGTCCGTAAGTGAATTTCCCCCTCCGTCAAAAAAAAAGCTTCAAGCTGTCGAATCTGATTGCTTCAAGCCTCGATTGCATAACGAACTACAATTAATCTCCACTGGCATACACACATCCACACCGAGCAGTCATGTGGTCGAGCACAGAACAATTTTACTGTTCTGTGTGGTCGAGGTTGATAACGCCTTCTCGAGCGGTTGACAGGGACTGCTCGAGCGGTTGACAGGGACTGCTCGAGCGGTTAACAGTGATATTTTATTATTGTCGGTGTTTGGCAGGTCTAAGCTGTAATTTCCGATTTTATAGATGTTCAAACAATCTTAGGTCATTGTCAAATCGATTTAAATTGTACCTATACTGAAGGAATATATTTGGTTACATCTCGGAGGCAGATTATAGACGAATGACAACTTAGTTCATTAGCCTAGGTCACATCTAAGATTATTTCCAATCCAGATAATTCATAAATTAAAACACAATAAATATAAAAAATATATCATAATGAAAAAGCCAGATCATAATGAAATTTGAATATTAAATTAAAAATCTACATCCATATCGTGGTTCTAGATATAAAAATAAAATACTGTGACAACAATAAACAATATTTATGATAGAAAATAAAATTACAACCGTATGCAGTCGTGATCGATTCTTACAGTTGTCAGTGTCTTCAATAAGCTTCGCGGTTATGTAATCAAAATTGAAAATTAATTCATTGATGTCAGATTTTTAACATAACAACTAAATCTTTATTTTATGACGTATGAATGAGCATTTATTTTTAATTTCGGACGAGCAAAGCAGGGACAAAAACTTTACAATGAGCAAAAAAACAATTATTTTAGAATAATAATAATGGTTTTTACATGTCGAAAAATCGACGTTTAGCTGACACAATTGTCTCCGAATCTAAACAAAAATTGAGGTCATTTTTAAGCGTTTTTTTTTTTATTTTCTGCCTACTCGTTCAAATAAAGGTCGTTTATTGGTGATCTAAAATCAGTGGGCTATGCAGTTGATCAAAAAAGGCTGGGCTGTACAGCCTGTACCATTTATCTGTTAAATAATGTTTAATATTTTACTGAAATAAAGTGATGAATCAGAAGACTTTGCACAAATCATTATTTATTATAGTAGAGTTATTGACACCTAGTTAAAAACGTGACAAAAACATTTGCGCTTTAATGAAATAATAGCAAGACTCGATTAAATATTAGTTAATAATCCCTTAAATTACTGGTACCGTACCGTAAACAGTCAATATGACGTAAATAAACGTATTTTGTGGCGACGAACGGGTATTTACGGTGGAAGAACGGATCTATATGGTGGGTGGACGGGTTTAGTACGGTGGGAGAAAAGGGCTCGTGATCGAGGACGGAGACGCGGGCGGCGCCTGCTGTATCATTATTTCTACCGTAGTGTTTTCATCGGGTGTGAAACAACGCGTCTGGCATGCCGGATGCTGTAATTAGCGTAATTTAATTAATGTATTGTCTCTGTCCCGAACGCGGTATTCTATTGAGCTTTGCAGGAATTAGTTACAAATCTCAAATCGCTGTCAACCGGTCTGAAAGTGAGACGTGTCACACAATAAATTAATACAGATACAATCGATTACGCTACTAGAATATTATACAATATACGTTGTGTTCTAGAACTACTGTATTTATAAAATAAAATGCATCGGACAGGTAGAGTAGTCGAAAGAGAAGATCAAAAGCTACTCAAAGGATCCCGCACAAATCTTATGGGATTTGGTTCTCGGTTAAATTTATCGAAAATGATTTTATTTTATAGTTAAAAGGCCTCTAAGAAAAAGTGTCCATTGACGCATAGCCTAAAAACCAATAGATTTTTAGCTGCAGATACGTTTAGCGAGGTTTTAGATATAGGGATATCAATTGAATTCACAATTTTGAAAAATCTTAAGCTCTAGAAATCCGAATATGACATTATTATTTTAAAAAGACAACATTTAAAGACAACATTACCTAGTTTTCGACTATTTTTCTATTTCTAAAAAAAAGCACAAAAGTTGAACATGGTACATGTCTGTGAATTAAATGGATAATCCCTATATCTAAAATCTCGTTAAACATATCTGTAGCTAAAAAACTATTGGTTTTTAGGCTATGCGCTTATGGACACATTTTCTTTGTAACCTTTAAACTAGTAAAATCATTTTTGATCTATTAAACCGAGAACCAAATCCCATAAGGTTTATGCGGGATCCTTTCTAATTTGAATAATTTACATTGCGGTATCGCAATTTTAATTAGCTTCTGCATATAGTGGGAAAAAATCGTTTAAAATACTGTTCATAAATAATAATATCATCGCGCAAGAGATACATATAGTATTTTTTGGCTTAGTCACAATAAAATAGTTGATTTTCACATAATTTTCAATTTTTGACGTGATAACGTCTTATAAATTGATGAATCACCAATCTTATAAATTGATAAAACACCGGCTGCATGCACGAAAAAGTGTAACGTTCCTAACGTTCCGCCTGACCCTGTGCGTGCTTTTCTCGAAAACGGCCCTAACGATTTGGATGAAATTTACTGAAAAGGGATTTTGGGGGGCAAAAAATCGTTTTAGCTAGGTCTCATCTCTCGAAAAAATCGTTTTCATACAAATTTTATCATTATAAAAATCAATTTTTTGACGTATGAAAATACTTAAATATTGTAAGTAGGTTTTGGAATTTTATATAAACAATGAAACAATTGTTTTCAAAATATTATGACAGTTAATCTTTGAGACTTAAAATAAATACGAAAGAAAGAAAGTTAAAAAAAACAATTATATTATAGGTGGTGAGTAATTTTAACAAATAAAATTAACCTAAATTTGAAGCGAAAGATGCAATATCATAGATTCGAATTATTATAATTATTATATGTAGAATTTAGGTTATGTATTACGGAATACGTTATCACGTAAAACTATCGTCCGTAAACCGACTTTACAGACAACCAATTTTTTTTTGTTATATAAACAGTGAAACAATTGTTTTATAAATAGTATGACAGTTAATCTTTGAGACTTAAATAAATATGAAAGAAAGAAAGTTAATAAAAACATTATGTTTATAGGTGGTGAGTAATTTAATAAATAAAATTAACCTAAATTTGAAGCGAAAGATGCAATATCATAGATTCGAATTATTATAATTATTATATAAATTTAGGTTATGTATTACGGAATACGTTATCACGTAAAACTATCGTCCGTAAACCGACTTTACAGACAACCAATTTTTTTTTACAGTACAATTTTAAGCAAGTTCACTTCCAATATTGTAGACTGCATTAGATTTTCATACATTTACGATGGAAATGGTAGTACGATTATGTTTCGCATTTATTTTGTTTTATTTTATGCATGCAGCGTTCCTGCTCGGGATGCAAAAATGTAAATTATCTACATGAAACTGTATTTCTTTGTTTATATTGTTGCATTTGTATAGAAATTGTCAAGCCACCTAATTTAATTGGATTGTTTGTATTTAAACGTAAATTGTTCCTTATATAAGAAGTGCTTTGCTAATTATTTCAAAGATATTTCTTGTCACGGTTATATAATTGTGGTCGCATGACTTTTTGTCTAAAAAAATTAAATTACATTGTTGAATTTTTAAAGATTATAATAATTCATCACGATTCAATAATAAAATATTTTATCGCTGGATCCTTATCCATTTATTTTATAATATTTTCACTTCTCATCCCACGCGTAAATTATTTAGTAGTACCTTAACTTTTTTATATATATTATGTTTGACATCACTGGTGTATACTGTACATCAAGACCGTAGGCAGGGGAGGTGTTTACGCGGTTCAAACCCCTCCCGAAATTCCTTAGCCAACCCAGCGTTTTATACATAGGTACTTATTTTCGACTCTTTTTTCAGATCTGTGATATAATAATTGGATTCCACGTTTGTCGAAACGAATAAAATCGAAATGTAATGCATTTTTAATAAATTAAATAAATCATTAAATTCTAAAATCTACGTCGGCTGCCTAAATTTGTATTTATGTAAAATTATAATGTAGGTATGCTTATTTTCAAATAAAGTTGTTTCTTATTCTCTGATCTAGAGCTCGACTCCCCGGAAATGAAATCCTGGCTACGGCCTTGCTGTACATACTATCGGTTTTGGTTATTCTTTATATCTGAATTTACATATCATTAAATAAATAAAATTGTCGACCAATTTTTCTCAGACCAATATATTGACAAAAAATAAAAAAATAACAAATCAATATAACATAAGATGTTATATTGATTTGTTATTTTTTTATTTTTTGTCAATATATTAAAAAATAAAAAAATAACAAATCAATATAACATCTTATGTTATATTGATTTGTTATTTTTTTATTTTTTGTCAATATATTGGTCTGAGAAAAATTGGTCGACAATTTTATTTATTTGAAGAGTTCTATTCAGACGTTAATCAAAGATTTACTTATCATTAATCTTTAGTTTTTGTTGGGAGTAAATTTTGGCCAACTTTCGACCAGCTGGCTATAGTGTTTCGCTGGCCCTAAACACATGTTCGGGTTCATATCATTCTCATTTGTTGATTTTTTCGGTTTTTTTTTCTCTAGGGTTTTTTTGTGATTACCAGTCAACGATTTAATTTGTTTAGTGCTTTGCGGTAGTGGCATTCACGAATTCATAATTTCTATAACTCCACACGCACTAGTGCGAATTGCTTCATTTTACTCTCGCTATATAGGCATGAAAAGCAGCTATTTTATAGGAGATCGTGTAAAAATGTAGATTTTATCAATTAATGGGGTTTATATCAAATTTATTTTAGATGTGTTCTACCGTATTGCAGTTATTATGAATTTCGATAATAATAATATGTAATTATGACACCTTTAATAAATCGAAGGGGCAACTAACGCTCAATTTTTTAGAATATATATAATATATATATATATTTTTCTAATACTTATAGCATTGTTTCTTAACAAGTGAAGCAAGTTATCTTATACTGTTATTAATTTCGTCTAAGGAACTATACCGTAGTGAACATTCACTATAATAACAACATATTTTTATTGCGTTTATGGTCGTTTTGAAGATTTCGAGTCAATGTACTGTATACTATGCTTTCTACTAATTAAGCATAAAGAAAAAGAAAATGAAAGATGACTTATAAACTTTTCTTTTTCCCGTTAAAAGACTGTAATTTCTCTTTTATATAAACTTGAAAAATAAACTCTTTAGACATTTTTATTTTCTCTTTAATTTGCTATAAAATATCAAGCGTCATAAAGTTTAAGAACATTGTAAAAGAAGTTTAATTAATGACATTAAATTTATATCATTTTTCACTTTCTTCATATAATAATAATAATTGGTTGATTGCACTTTGGTCGTAAGTACAAAGAGACATTTGTATAAAAAAATAATAATATTAATATCACGAAAGCTTGGATATTACAATAATATACCCATTAAATTTGATCCCTACAATGTAATTGCTAATTGTATATTTTACGTTTCCTACAGAATGCTTCAAAAATGGTAAAATGTCATGTTAATAGCTGTTATACACATTTAGCAAGCAAGTATTCTGCTCAGAAATAAATTTATGCTGAAATATTCTTTGTTTGCTAATGTTGTTACGTGTCAATTATTGTTATAAAAATTCGTATTTTTTTTCAGAACAGTATTCGAAAAACATATATCTTGGATAAATATTGTAAAATATATTACGATAATTATATGTCTATATATTACAGATAGATCGATAGATAGATATTTATTCGATAGGATAGGATACTATGTGACATATTTATTATTTCTGATTTTCATTTTCAGTGTCTGCTTTTTATTAGTACTTAACTTGATAACAATCCCAATTCCCAAGTACGAGCACTTTTGTTTATAATTTACTAGCGGCCCGGCCCGGTTTCACCCGGGTGCAAAACTGTTCTTTTATATAAATATATATATTTTGTGTTATCGGAAAATTCTGAAAAATGTATTTCATTAAATGCGTGCCTATGAAAACGACTACAGCACAGACATGTCTGAACTAATAGCTTTGAGCAAATTCTATCTGATGTCACTAGTATAAAATAATTCTTTATGACCATAAAAAACAGCGCAGAAATGTCTGAACTAATAGTTTTGAGCAAATTCTGCCTAATGTCGTTACATGGTACGAAAACAGTTTTTTTTTTACAAAAACCGTCATTTTTGTACAAAATATATACAATTTATATACAAAAACCTTCCTCGTTTATCGCTCTTTCTATTACTGAAAACCATACGAAAATCCGCTCGGTAGTTTTTGAGTTTATTGCGTTCACACAGACAGACAGACGCGGCGGAGAGACTTTGTTTTATAAACATTTATATAGATATAGGTATTTTTGTTTGGATATCATTTTTGTTATGAAAATTCCAGCCAATTAGGCTTTTGAAAAAAAAATAATTATCGATTTTTTTATTGTATTTTAAAACTTTATTATAAATAATATTGATAATCGATGCGAAAAACTTTTTAAATTAATTATAAGCAATTTAAAATTGATAAAATATTAAAAAAAATCACGTGACTGCAAACGCACTAAAATTGTTTTTGACAGTTGTGACGTCATAATGGTAAAATGTATATACGCAGTATACTATCAATGGCTTCTACATGTGTATTGACTAAAACATTATGACGTCACATTATGTTCGGGAAATGTCGGCGCGTTCTCGGAACTGGATACAAAAATTTATTTTTAATTTGATATAACTTTTGAATTATAACGAAAATAAAAAAAAGAAAAATAGTTTTGTTATAAAACTTATATACGATCTTTCCATTTATGACAAAAAAAAATTCATTCAAAAGCCCAATTGGGGTTATAGTGGTCGAACTTAGAAAACCCATCACGACCTCCTTTCTTCATACCGCTCAAAGTTATTAGTTAGGGATCCCGTTTTTCATTTGCGTTTCATTTACATGGAAGTGTGGGTTGCAGCTACTTCTCCGACGCGAATACTTAGGGGAATCCCACACAACTAGTTTCGACTGGTGCTTATAAAAGGATTCCCCTCCTCAGACAAAAAAAAAAGATTTAAAAGTTTTGAACCATTCTATGTACGGACCTGAACAATGGATTGTAGTAAAGGTTTATCGTTAATGCATCTGTCTTGTAAGGTCTATGTCAGACGTAATTATCAAGGGACGAAGAGCGGTCCGGCAGTTGTGATTAATAATATTACACAGTTCCCAGTTTCATTACACAATAGATGCATAATATTATATACGCTGTAATTAATATTCATTACTTAGACCGAACTATCAGGCTGTCTCATACTCTATGTAATTCAATTATAAAAAAAATTTCAGCCAATTGAGCGACGGGACCATTCCGACTTCAAAGTGTTGACATTTGATATAATATAATAAAGAAAATTTCTGATATCGCGTGAGGTGACACGAGTAATGGCTAGTTAGTATTCAATATGATTTTTGCTATTCATTGCCAAGGTTACCTATATAAAATGTTCCACATCATGTAAAAATTAATCAAAGCATGCTTAACTAGTTTATTTCTGACAGATCTACAAAACAAAATAACAGCTGATTTTTTTTTATTTTCAAAATATTTCCAAAACTATAAAGTTTAGAAAAAAAATTCTTTAATGAAACTTTCTTGAAAAAATAAATAGAATAATAAGTCGTTATGAAAAGTATACCATTATTATATAAAAAACACCGTTATAGCATATAATCTCTTCTGCAATAGGGCTCTTCATATTTTTTATACCAAACATCCTCCCAAAATTTGGTTCTTAATCCGCTCATCCGTTTGACCTGTATCGTGCTCAAAAACAAACAGACAAACAAATGAGTTTTTCCAAAAATATGTTTTTTGGATTCGGGGGACATCAAAATGAAAAGATATTGTAAAATTTTGAAAAGTGATTTTTGACCTAAACTAGTACCATTCCCCACTTGTGGGTTGGAATGGTAAAAAAAATATGTTGCACACTCTCCTATAAAATAGCTGCTGTCATGCCTGTATAGCGATAGTAAAAATGATTCATTAGTACGTACTAGTACGTAAAATGAAAGAAACGCTGTCGGGTTTCCATTTCCATAGTAAAAGTATGAAAATTAGAACTGAACTTGCTCAAAATTGAAATTTTGAAAGTTGTAAAACAGCTTCTAGCTGAACTTATATACCTTTTGGTGCTTAACCAATAAATATTATTATTATATGAAAAATAACTATTTTTTAGGGGTGCGTGGATAAAATGCTATTTGTATCTTGTGCGTGACTGTTAAAACCCGCTGGCTCTCGTTGTTAACATAAAGTCACATTCACCATAATACATAGTATACGAGTATGTCATCACGCACTAGAAATATAACATACTATTTTCATGAGAAATAATAATTTACAACAAACAAAATACGGACACAATTATTACAAATACGTTCGAGGGTGTATAATCTTAGGCCTAGTTTATATGAGAGGCGTTCAACGCGCGTTGGGCCAACGCGCGTTTACAGCTTCTATACAATTGTATAGGACTGTTTATATGATAACGCGCGTTGGTGGCGCGTTGAACGCGCGTTATCATATAAACAGTCCTATACAATTGTATAGAAGCTGTAAACGCGCGTTGGGTCAACGCGCGTTGAACGCCTCTCATATAAACTAGGCCTTAATTTAGTCAAAATTAAAACCATTTATTCGTAAAATTATATTGTTTTCTTTTACTCTCCATTTAACAAAAACTCTTTATAACGCAATAAAAGACCCGGCCCATTCAATTTCACTATACAGAGTTTACACTAGATATGTTCCTATAGCAGCCAGCAAACGGTAACGAAACCGTCACCCGAATGCGCAGTAGCTAAAACAAAGCTGTTTGTATCGGTTTTGGAACACGTTTTAGCTATCTGCGCATAGCGGTGACGGTTTCGTTATCGTTTGCTGGCTGCTTGGAACATACCTACTGTATTTATAGCCCATTCAGGCAGAATTTTATTAATTTTTTTTAAATTGAATTCTAAATATTACTGTTATTCAACTTTTCGAAATAATTAGAAGTTTTCTTGTGTTTCTATGCATGTCATTCTGTGCATAGAGCATTATCCAAAAATAGAAAAAATGTCTTAAAGCGTGTTACGAAAATGTTAATGAGGCTTATGCTTTAATTTTGCCTACATCCTTACTAAAGTAAAATGCTGTAACCAGCCAAATGTTTTTGACGTGATAACGTCTTATAAATTGATGAATCACCAATCTTATAAATTGATAAAACACCGGCTGCATGTTCGAAAAAGTGTAACGTTCGTAACGCGTAACGCGTAACGTTCCTAACGTGTAACGTTTCGCCTGACCCTGTGCGTGTTTTTTGCTAATTTCTCGCTCAATTTAAATCAGATCGGTTTGAAACCAGTCTTAAACGAAAGAGGAGAACAGTTTACATAGATTTCGTATAACAGAATTTGCCTAAACAGTTTTTTTATACAAATTTATATAGAAAAATAGCTGTATAAATGCAATGTTGTCTAATGCATGACGCGACGCGGTCGGTCGTCTTTGTTTGCCGTACATGGAAATTAGAATATAACGTATGTCTTGTCTTAACATGAAAACGGCTGCATTTCTAATGTTTAATTCAATTTTTTGACATTAGTATTTTGTGAAATGCAACGCCTTCTAAGTTAAGTATTGGAATAACTAATTATTATTAGAACATAATACTTTGACAGTTGCAAACGTCACTTTTGACATTTCTTATCATTCCGACACCAAGGATAAGCGGATTGAAACCAAATTTTGGGAAGATGTTTGATATGCAAATATGAAGTGGCCTATTGTTTTTGGGGAACATCGGCGCATGCGTAAAAGAATATATCTCTTATAATGATGTTTTGTATAATAACAATATAGTTTTTAAAACGGTTTTTACTCTATCTATTTTTACTAGAAATTTTTGTAAATTTTTTGGGGAAAATCGGCGCATGCGCAAAAGAGATACATGCCATAGTTGTTTTTTATATAATAATAGTATACTTTTTATAGTGTTTTATTATTCTACTTAATAAAATTTACCTAAATTTGAAGCGAAAGATGCAATATCATAGATTCGAATTATTATAATTATTATATAAATTTAGGTTATGTATTACGGAATACGTTATCACGTAAAACTATCGTCCGTAAACCGACTTTACAGACAACCATTTTTTTTTTCTCTATAAAACTGTAATTAATTCAATACTAATGTGACCTGTGCGAATTATTCGCACTAAATAAGTACCTATAATAATTATCACTTTACAAAATTATTTTTTAAATATGATTGCAGGTATTCAATTCGTTTCTAATTTTGCACACTGCTTATAACGTTCTTCTTTTTGTTGTATTACAATATGAAGCTCAGATGACAGATCGAAGAAATATTTTACTAAAATTGTCATATAGAGGCGCAAGTAGCAAAAGCGTTGAGCTAAGCCGTCACATGGCATCATGCAGCATTGCTGTGACGTTGTTCAGCGTTGCCCATCAGATGGCAGTATTTACAATATGAAGGTCAGATGACAGATCGAAGTGTTTTCAAAATTATAGCCGTCAGATGACAGACGTTGTTCAGCGTTGCTGTTAATTAATTAATTTACAAAAACAAAAGCAATAATAAATTTTTTAGTTGTTGATGTCAGTAGAGAAAGCAATTATTTGTAAAATGATATATAATTTATGTGGAGAAATTGTGTGGTTTTTTCTAAAAAGGGAGGCAAACATCTTTAACCTTAGCGTATTAATATATATGATTGATTATTATAACTACAATTAATATAACAAAAAAAATCTTTCATATAAACCTAACCAATTACTCGGATGTCAAATATTTTGGAAGTAAACACATTTTTTGCTCTCCTGTAAAATTTATAAAATTTGGGTTACAACTTTTTCCCTTGAATTGTCGATATTATACCCGGGCGTGTTTATGTGTGAAAGGACGGGTCAAGCGCCGCGGTGCCCCGTTATGGTCGGCGCTATACAAACCGTGTTGATAAAAGAAAGCTCTCAACTACGGCACAGATAATGAATACTAATCATTGTGGCACAATCACGTGTCCAGACTTATTAAACACATATCCTCATCTCTTTCTCCCTCTCTCTCTGCAAGACTTCTCCATTTTAGTGAATATATTTGAAAACTTACGATACTGTCAAAAACATACATTTCAGATGAATATTTTCCCATAAGACTTTTTTATGCAAGTGCTCTCAAAGTATAATTATAATTTATGAATTATTTTTTATTTTCCTTAATTTAAAAATGCAACACTTGAAACAGTGTGATGTCTCGAGAAGGAGTTTTTGCAGCTCTAATCTATACTAATATTATAAAGAGGTAAAGTTTGTAATTAGGAGGTAATCTTCAAATCTACTCACCGTATTTAAAAAAAAATTTCATTAATATTTGGAATAAACTTTCAGGATGGATGTAAGCTATATATTATCGCGTTATCATAAAAGCGCCTTTCGTGGAGACCAATTTTGCAACGGTAGTCGGCTAAAAAAACAGTAACAATCTACAAATTCGGGCGAAGCCGAACCGGGCCGCTAGTTAGATATAAAATAAACTCTGGTGAGTGAATTGTTTTCGTTGATTCATTAACAATAATTATGATTGGACTACAAACAAATTCTATTTGAGGCAGAATTAAATAGGTAAATTTATATATATATTTTGAATCACGCTACAGAAGTATAACTTCTACCGCGTAATTGCAGTTTCTATTCGCTCCTTTTAAATAAAAAATATATTTTTATGAAAGTTTTTTTATAACATGTCTACTTCATATTCGAGAATGAAAAATATGTAAAACTAGTGTAACCTGTGCGAATTATTCGCACTAAATAAGTATAATAATTATCATTTTACAAAATTATTTTTTAAATATGATTGGAGGTATTCAATTCGTTTCTAATTTTGCACACTGTTTATAACGTTTTCTTTTTGTTGTATTACAATATGAAGCTCAGATGACAGATCGAAGAAATATTTTACTAAAATTGTCATATAGAGGCGCAAGTAGCAAAAGCGTTGAGCTAAGCCGCCAGATGGCATCATGCAGCATTGCTGTGACGCTGTTTCAAAATTAAAGCCGTTAAATGACAGTATGCAGTATTGTGTCTGTTGTATTACAATATGAAGGTCAGATGACAGATCGAAGTGTTGACGTTGTTTCAAAATTAAAACCGTCAGATGGCAGACGTTGTTAAGCGTTCCTGTATTTTAATTAATTTACAAAAACAAAAGCAATAATACATTTTTTAGTTGTCGATGTCAGTAGAGCAAGCAATTATCTGTAAAATGATATATAATTTACGTGGAGAAATTGTGTGGTTTTTTCTAAAAACGGAGGCAAACATCTTTAACCTTAGCGTATTAATATTATATATGAATGATTTAGATAAAAGTCAACTTACCTTTGTAATAAAATAGTATGCCACGTTTTGGAAATGCAGTTCTCGACCTGGAGGTAATAACGATCTCTAATGTTTGACCAGTGGACAGGAAAGACTCCATCATTGGTCGTTCTTCACACGTAACAAGCATTGAGCGGCCTTCGTCAGTTATGCTTAGTTCGTCAGTACATCCTGTTTCGAATGGCCCAATTCCTGAAACAAGCCGAAACTATTTAAGAAAAATCTTTTTAATAAATATAAACCTATTGCTTGCACTACATTCTGCTTTACATACAGGCATGTAAAGTAACCAATTGCGTACTAGTGCGGTAAAATAAAACTGGTCGCGCTATACAAATTCCATAGTAAATCATTGTTTGTCCGTTAGTTGTTGTTTTTTTTTTTTTGTATTCTACTGTTAAAAGGTGGCGTTGCCCATATTCACCAAACACTACTATAGATAGAACTTACTAATCTTGGAACAAATTTATTCGTTAGTGTAAAGTTCACTTTCAATTCAGCAAGCAAAATATCAGGTAGAAAAGTTAGTTAAAGAATAAATATACACTGCACTATACTTCTTGCTCTTTTTGTTGGATATTTTGACGTTCACTCAAAAATCCGACCGATAGCGTTTGTGTAAACGTCAAAAAAAAAGCTTCACAAAATAAGAATGTTTTATCCTAACCCAATTGTATCTTCCGCTAACTTTAATTTTATACAACTATACACTTCACGAAAGGTTAATAAACAACACATATAAATTCACAAGAGCAACTGTAGATATCATACTCTACGTTTATAGGTTAGGTATTATTATTTTGTCAGGCGAATAAATATTTATACCCTCGAAGTAAGACAGAATAAATGTATGCCTGAATTATTATTATTATGCTTGAATTATCGCTATTTATTCAGGGGAATAGTAACTTTAAGAACAAATTAATCAAATAAATAACTATTTCCGTTCGGTGAATATGGCCAACGTATATAATCCCATTTTATGGATTAGTTATTAATTTACATAACACATTGTATTCTGTTTGTTATTTTTTAAAACAATTTTTAAATATCCACTTAAAATTCTGTATAATGCTACAGAGTCTTATGATAAATTAGTAATTAATCTAAAAAGAGAAATATTTTTCATGAAATATAGATGTCTGATATGTAAAATACGTTTTAAGAAAGCGGTGTTAATTTATTTCTGGTTTATTTACATTCGCTCGTAAATTGTAATTCTTACATAACACAAATCTCCAACGAACTCTGTTCAAACCAAAATCCAAAGTTAGTTTAAACTTTAAAACTTAAATTATTTCGTAACTTTGAATACACCAATGTTTAAATATTTCATTAAACTTAGTCCAAAGAAGATGAAATTTGCATTTGAGTCAACATCGTTAAAAAAAATATTAGTAATATTAGTGCGCTTGAAAATAACCCATACTGATGAATTCTTTATAAATTGTGTCTGTTAGAATCTTCCAATTTCCGCCATTTAATCTAAGAACTGATGAAAATATTAAATTGTCAAACATATTTTGACTCTGAAAAATATGCTACATTGTCGCCACCAAAGCTGCCTTTAGGTGTGGCCGTCCGAGGCCAGGGGTAGTGATAATATGGGGAGGAAAATTTCCCGCGGAATGTAAAGTTTTGTTAGGGTAGGTGGAATATGACCACAGCTATCCTCAGATGAGAATATTTTTTTGTTTCATACTTTTCAGTAGTCGTGTTTTAGTTTTTGAGGTTATTAGATACCATTCCAACCCACAAGTGGGGAATGGTACTAGTTTAGGTCAAAAATCACTTTTCAAAAATTTTACAATATCTTTCCGTTTTGAGGTCCCCCGAATCCGAAAAACATATTTTTGGAAAAACTCTGTGCGTCTGTTAGTCTGTTGGTTAGTCTGTTTGTCTGTGAACACGATACAGGTCAAACGGATGAGCGGATTGAAACCAAATTTTGAGAGGATGTTTGGTATGCAAATATGAAGAGCCCTATTGTTTTTGGGGAAAATCGGCGCATGCGCAGAAGAGATATATGCTATAACGGTGTTTTTTATATAATAATGGTATACTTTTCATAACGGCTTGTTATTCTATTTATTTTTTCAAGAAAGTTTTGTTAAAAAAAATTTCTTCTAAACTTTATAGTTTCGGAAATATTTTGAAAATAAAAAAAATAAGCCGCTCTTTTTTTATGGATCTGTCAGAAATAAACTAGTTAGGCATGCTTCTATTAATTACCATTCAAACCCACAAGTGGGGAATGGTACAAGTTTAGGTCGAAAATCACTTTTCAAAAATTTTACAATATCTTTCCGTTTTGAGGTCCCCTGAATCCAAAAAATTTATTTTTGGAAAATCTCTGTGCATATGTTTGTCTGTGAACACGATACAGGTCAAACGGATGAGCGGATCGAAACCAAATTTTGGTAGAATGTTTGGTATGCAAATATGAAGAGCCCTATTGTTTTTGGGGAAAATCGACGCATGCGCAGAAGAGATATTTGCTATAATGGTGTTTTTTATATAATAATGGTATACTTTTCATAACGGATTATTATTTTATTTATTTTTACAAGAAAGTTTTGTTAAAAAAATTTTTTTCTAAACTTTATAGTTTCGGAAATATTTTGAAAATAAAAAATATAGTTTAAAAAAAACTAAAAAACACGCTTTATATCGGACTAAAAAGTAAAAAATAATTGTTTTAAAATAAGCTTAAAAAGCGTTGGGCGCTCGATGTACGAAAATGTGGAACAAAGCGCCCCACGCTTTTTAAGCTTATTTTAAAACAATTATTTTTTACTTTTTAGTCCGATATAAAGCGTGTTTTTTAGTTTTTTTTAAACTATATTTTATTTTTCACTTTTTAGTTTGAGGATCTATAAAAGAATTTATTAATCCTGGGGGTCCTAATAAGGATAATGGGAAACTGTTATCAAATTATTGCATTGTCATCGGTCCTTGATACGTATGCAAAGTTTCAAATTAATCAGACTTCGGGAAATTGGTGAAAATTATGCTCAAAGATTCCGTTACGGACATACATACATACTTAGTTACAACCCAAACTAATATAAAGCGTATAAAAAAAATAGGCCGCTCTTTTGTTTTATGGATCTGTCAGAAATAAACAAGTTCGCCATGTTTTGATTAATATTTACATGACGTGGAACATATTATGTAGGTAACCATGGCAACTATTAGCAAATATCATATTGAATACTAGCTATTACCCGCGTCATCTCACGCGGTATAAGATATTGTATTTTCTTTATTTTAATCAAATGTCAACATTTTTGAAGTTGGAATGGTCCCGTCGCCCAATTGGCTGTAATTTTTAATCAGTCGAGTCATGTTTTTGGCTTGTTTTACTGAAATGCGATAATTCAATGATCAGATTTAAATGAAACTTACATTTTAAATTCAGATCCGTATTCGATTTTTAATTTTTATTATTTAAAAATAATTTAGATATCATGGTTTGTAACTTAGTCAGCCTCATATTTGGGATTGTTTTGGTGTTGAGTTGAATACAGCCATAAATACGTTGCGGTTATGACAGGTATTGTTGTTTTGGCTCTTATATCTCCCCAATGTATAATACATTGTCTGGGTCGTAAGACAAGGACACGTAGTAAAAGGACGGACGATAACCTCATAGCGCGCTGTGACGTTCTATATGCAAATGGAAGTTTAAAACACGACGTGACTAAGTGGAAATCCCGCATCCCGGCGCCTATACCACTCCACATGACGGGTGTTACAGAAGGAACTACACGTGTTTTCAGAAAATTGTGACTTGTGGATTTATAGATATTTTTTTAATAGCTCTTGATACTTTAAAAAAAGCTGGCGACTGCTCGTATTCGAGGCATTGATGTATAAAAATACTAACGGATCTCTGAAAGTAAACGGAAGTGTGAAAGATTTGTTTTAGGTACCCATTTTTTAGTTAATAATTTATTTTTATTTATTATTATTTATTTTTTCAATTAATTTTATAATTATTTTTTAATTATTATTTCTTTAGTTAATTATTTATTTCATCATTTTCTACGAATTTATTTTTAATTTATTATTACCTTACATATTTGCCATGAAAATAGTTAATAATCTCATAATATTCTGTCTTGTTAGTGTGTATAAGGTTCGTAGCAAGGTTACTAGATATAGTGGCGTGTGTCAGTCGAACGAACATGTAAATATTTTGAGCTGGAACGAGATAACCTCCTCCTCGTTTTCGAGGATGCAGAACACGGTAGTGATATTAAAATTTTTATTGGGGTTGTGCAACTCCTCAAAACAGCCAAAAAGCATCCCCGAACGAAGTTAAATGCGCATTACGTTATTCCCTTTCCGAAAAAAAAAATGTGTTTTCCCTGTTTTGGAAGATATACAGTGGTGGTGCAAAACATTGCCACCGACTCTCACCAACTCCTCCACCGGCCAGATCTCACCCCCCGAAACGGGTTAATATTTTTTTCATATCCCCGTTTTCGAGCTAAGCACGGTGGCGATATTGAAAATCGCCGCCGACTCTCACCAACCCCTCCACCGGCCAAATATCACCTCAATTTTGCCGGAGATATGAAAAAAAAAATTCACCCGTTTCGGGGGTGAGATTTGACCGGAGGAGAGGTGGGTGAGAGTCGACGGCAATGTTTAACACCACCACCGTGCTCAGCATCCTCAAAAACAGGTAAAAAAACATTTTTTCCGAAAGAGAATAACGTAATGCGTTCGTTTTGGCCGTTCGGGAGGTTGCGTAACATTCTCTAAAACGAGGGGGGGGAGTTAAATCTCGTTCCGGTTCATAATATTTACATTTTTCGAGCGTTTGTGGCGAGCACTAGGGGAAACTTCAAAATCAAATTTTCCGTATGTCAGTGAGCAATGTTTATTAAAAGTGAAAATAGTTATAATTTTATGAAGTTTTTTAATTACAAAGAAAACAGGAAAACTATGCGACTTGTGTTCCGGGCTGTTGCGCTGATGGCGATCTAAGTAAAATAAAGACCATTGGCGTTCCGCTGTCAGTGTAAACAAATTAACATCAGTTTTTCTTATTACAATTGTTTCTTTGACACACCATGGCCAACTAAAGTTTTTGACTTATCACCTTAGAAACATGTTGCGATTTCCATAAAAAGTGAGTTCAATAATTCTCTATTACCCACTAGCGGCGCTAGTAGGCTTCGTGCACACAGCCTACACAACCCCAAATACATTACTTCCTTTTGGAGCCAAAAATAAAATAGGGTGGACATTATAACAATAAAGATGTTAATTATTTAATTATCGATTAATATTGCGTTGTTCACTGTCAACTATCACTTTCAAAGCATCGTGTCGTGGTTAGTTTTGCTTTCTGCCGTCCACATTATTATTGTTGTCCGTGATTTAACTTCCTTTTAAAAATACTTAAAAAAAGTCTCTCAATGACCCTAGATCCCGAATTGAGTAAGAACAACCGTGGCCTTCAGGTGATTAATTTTCATTGGGAAAATAGTTGTTATTAAGGTTTATATCTTACTCGCGTGTTTATGCTTTTTTATAAAACGAAAACTTAATGAAAGCATTATTTGATGTAGAAGCGTATTAAAAACTGTATGTGATGATTGGTTTTTACGATGGTACTGTAATTTATTCAGCACTAAAGATTCAAACTTTCTGCACGATATATCGAGTTTGAAACCCTTCAGTGTTGTATTTGAATATGTTAGAAAAGCTACAAATACGATACCAATGTCCATGTTGGACTAGCATACGAATGGTTCCGTATACCATCGTTCAATATATAGCACTATGTACTTTTTACACGCATGACCAATACGAGCGTTATCGGATTTTTTTAAAATTTACATGGCGGCCATTTTGCCGTCTTGATTTTATTTTTCATTTTCGTGTAATTTTAATAGAACTGAACACGCATGCCCAATATCAGCTTCATCGGAGATTTTTTTTCGAATTTGCAAGGCGGCCATTTTGAAAATCGCCATATTTTTTTCTTGCATTATCGTGTATTGTTGACTGAACACGCACGCTTAATATCAGCTTAATCAAAGATTTTTTCTAATTGGCATGGCGGCCATTTTGAAATTCGCCATCTTGGTTTTTCATTATTTATAGCGTCAATAGAAATACACGCTCTGTGAAAATGTCAACTTTCTACTTATTACGGTTCATGAGATACAGTGCGCTGACAGACAAAACGGACAGCGGAGGCATAGTAATAGAGCCCCGTTGGGCACCCTTCGGGTACGAAACCCTAAAATAAAGGTAACTTAATGCAAGTCCGGAGAGTTATTGATAGTTCGCCGGTAAAGCGAACTGTTTCTACTTTCTAAATACAGCCGATTCTGTTTGTAGTTAAACTATGTTATTTCTTATGCGCACAAGCTTTCAACAAAATGATAGGTTTTTAACCGACTTCAACAAAAAGGAGGAGCTTATATGTTCGTCTGTGTATTTTTTTTTTATGTATGTTCACCGATTTTTCCGTCAATTATGGACCAATTTTCAATTTTTTTTTTTATTCGAAAGAGTGCACCTCAGAGGTGGTCCCATCGGAACCAAGTCAGGATCTGATGGTGGAATCCCGAGAAGTCGAGGGAAACTCTCAAATTTCAAAGGCACGCATAATGTTTTTTATGTATGTTCACCGATTTGTAGTGTTAGATTAACACTAAAAAGAGAAAAATAAAATATTTTTAACAAAAAAATTGAACCGTCCACACTAAAAAGTAAAAAATAATTGCGTATTGAAATGTTTTGGAGTCGCTGTAGTTCTCGGAATAGATTTCATTTGGCTGACACCAACTCCAAAACATTTCAATACGCAATTATTTTTTACTTTTTAGTGTGAAGTCGGTTCAATTTTTTTGTTAAAAATATTTTTGTCACATTTTATTTAAATACTACCGGTCCGGTTCGGCTTCGCCCGAATTTGTGGATTGTTACCATTTGTTCGTTGATTTACATTGCAAAATTGGTCTCCACGAAAAGCGCTTTTATTTTAACGCGATAATCCATTCTGAAGAACCATTTTAAATATTTAAATATTGGTACAAAAATTTTTGAAATCGGATGTGTAGTTTCGGAGATTACCTCCTACGTCCAAATTTACAAACTTTACGTCTTTATAACACTAGTATAGAAAACTTTTAAAAGCGTGGGACACTTGATGAATTAAATGAACTATAGCAAGCCTGGCCACGCGTTGCTATGGCTCACTTATCTATCATCATGCGAAAGCTCTCGCATGATGTGAAATTTGTCATTGTGGAGTAATGTAACTCAGTCCGCCGCGATAGTGGAAAGCTTCGGGTTCGTATTTCGACGGTGACATTGTTTCAGAAATATTTTTTTCTAATATAGCGATGCAACGAAAAGTGTTTCTTTCGCAATAAACAGTAGCTACATTTTGAAGTTAATAAAGAGTTATGCGGAACTATACCGTAAGAATTTTACATATTATATTATAAATATTTTGTTCAGCAGCGATAGGAAGTCCCCTAATTCGATAAAGGGAGATTTCAATAGCTATTGAACAAAATATTTATAATATTAAAAATTATTTTTTAACCGAAAAAAAGTGTTTTTGAGTTTTTTTAAACTCTAATGGTATTACTGTAGGCGTTAAAATTTTTTTCATAGACAAAAATAAAATAAATATTACCACGATTTTTTCGAAAATAATTATATCTTTAAGAAAGTATTTTTGAAAGTTCAGTTTACATGCCAAACATTATGTAGGTACCTAGCCACAGAAAAACAGGAAAAAATTATACAATTAACCGTTTTTGCATACGTTTATAAAACGAACCGTTGTGCTTCGAAGTAGCAAATTTTAACCGAGTTTATTTTGTGCGGAAAACAACGGATATTATGTAATATTTATAATACCATTCGCTCAATATTTTATCAGGCATTAAATATTCTGCAGGCTCAGCTTGAACAATGTACAAGTGTACCAACAATGCACCGTCATAATATTTCAGAATTCCCTTCTGGAAACTTTGCAATACATTATTTACTTTCTAAGAGGGTTTTATCCTGTCTATCAAACGAAAGTGTATTATTAATTATAATTAAAAAATAAACACCAAATCTTAACAACAAATTTTGGAGGAATTCAAATAATCCTTTGTGATATTTAACATAATTTATTATCTAGAGAAGAAGCTAATAAGCAATGTTTTGTTATTGACTTTCTAAAGACGCTGTTCGAAAAACTTTTGTTATCGAATTTGTAACCGTGTACAACATTATCCTATCAGAAACATTTCATGTAAAAAATGTAGCCACGCTTCGCATTGACATCTCTAAAAATATAACTGTGAAAAAAGATACCATGCTCAATACAAAAAGAATTGAGATCTAATAGGTTGTCAAGTTTTCAATTGGTAAGTTTTTGCGATTTATATTATGATTAATGCCTATACTTCATGTTTTTATGGTTTAAAACTTGGTACTCTCAATTTCTATAGGTATAAAAATCTTTATCTTCCCACTTTCATAGTTGGTTCTTTTTTTAAATTTTTTTTTTGCCAATATTAATTATTCGAAATAAAATATGCCAAACTAAATTATTTAAGGTGGGCTATAGCAGTACTGCTGAAACCCCTATATTACTGTAAATAGTACTATTATTGTAAATAAAGACTTTTTCTCTCTCTCTCTTCCTACTTTGAAGGGCGGAGAGGGAAAATCACAGATTTTCTAATTTTTTCGTTACTTGTAGTGATACCTAGTCTGAATTTCAGATTTCTAGGACTACGGGCATATTAAAGTATGTACTTTCCCACTTTGGGAAGTTGAAGGGGAATCACAGAGAATTCAATTGTTTCGTTACTTGTACGTGAAACCCAGCATGCATTCTAGGACTACGGACCTATAGAATTTCGTACCCTCCCGATTTGAAAGATTGGATGGAGAAAATCACATATTTTTTTAATTTTCTCTTTAGTTGTACGTGAAACTCAGCCTGCATGCCAAATTTCAGCATTCTAGAACTACGAACCTATACAAGTTTGCACCCTCTTACTTTGAATGGTTAGAAGGTAGAAATCTCAGATTTTTTAATTTTCTTGTTAATTGTACTTGAAATTCAGCCTGTATAACAAATTTCAGCTTTCTAGTACTACGCACCTATATAAGTCCTACCCTCTCACTTTGGGGGGTTGGAGGGAGGGGGATTACAAAGTTTTTTTTAATTTTCTCGTTACTTTCACGTTAAACCCAGCTTGTAATTTCTAGGACTACGGGAAACACCCAAACATTTTGATTATCGGTGTGTCAGTGCCAAAATCAACAAACTTTGCGTATCAATAAAATCTAAAGTAGAGCGACAATAAAATTGAAAGGACCCCGCACGGAACATATGGGAATCGGCCCTCGGTTAAAATTCTCCATACTCGGGGATATTATCCAAAAATCGACGCTGATCAAAAGTCTCCATGGGCACGAAGTCCGGAAATGCGATCCCGGGGAGTTATTATTATTTTGATTGCAATAAAAGTATACTTTTATTGCAATCAAAATAGGGAAAATGAGCAAATGCACCCGTCTCCTTGTGATATTCTATTATAGACATATCTACATCACATAGATATATCATATACAGTATATATGTCGCCGGGATATTGTCAAACCCATGATATTATAATTTCACTTAGTGAAATTATAATATCACGAATCTTTGTCAATCGTGATATTGTAATTTCACTAGTGAAATTACAAAATCACGGATTTGACAATATCCCGGCGACATATATACTGTATATGATATATCTATGTGATGTAGATATGTCTATAATAGAATATCACAAGGAGACGGGTGCATTTGCTCATTTTCCCTATTTTGATTGCAATAAAAGTATACTTTTATTGCAATCAAAATAATAATAACTCCACGGGATCGCATTTCCGGACTTCGTGCCCATGGAGACTTTTGATCAGCGTCGATTTTTGGATAATATCCCCGAGTATGGAGAATTTTAACCGAGGGCCGATTCCCATATGTTCCGTGCGGGGTCCTTTGGTACGTTACATAAGCTTGGTAAGTCTACCATATCATGCAAATTTTAGACCGGAAGTGTTACCCAGACCAAAATTATGACGGTTCAAAAATACGCCGAATCGCTTCTATGAAAATGAGAAAGAAATCCTTTCCAAAAATGTTTATTTTTAATTAATTTATTTATTAATTAATTAAAAATAAACATTTTTATTTTATTTTTAATTAATTAACTTATTAATTAATTAAGAATAAACATTTTTGGAAAGGATTTCTTTCTTATTTTCATCTAAATTTCCAAATTTATGTGCGTATTGAATAATTATAGAATCGCTTCTAGAAAAGGTATGCTAGGCAGTGCTTGACTTGGCGGGTGCACTGCCGTGCAGTGTGCACCCAGATATAAAACGTACGTATAGTTACGACTTCATTTTTCTTTTCATCTAAAAGCAACACACCTCTGTTTATCTCCGCTTTATTAATCAATTTTTTTCTGTATTATCCTCTTTTCTACACGTTTTATCGTTACTGTGCAGTCTTTTTTTGCGTGCATAGTACAACTGAAGAAAAGAAGAAAGATAGACGCTTTCAAATACTACATTCCGGTAAAGCGTTTCGTTCATTGTTTAAAATTCAACGTAGTTCTGAGAATCCTGTTCCCAAGCCTTCTTCCCTGTCCAATCAATATTCACACCTTACGAGTGCACATTTGTTCCCTTTCCAGGTAAATTGCATGACGAAGGCAGTTGACTGATGTTGAACATAAACACGCCCATT
Organism: Xanthostigma xanthostigma; assembly: GCA_963575645.1. Lineage (NCBI taxonomy): Eukaryota > Metazoa > Arthropoda > Insecta > Raphidioptera > Raphidiidae > Xanthostigma > Xanthostigma xanthostigma. The sequence continues at coordinate 26,397,863 of OY754468.1, forward strand.
CGCCGCACAATTGAAAAATTTTAAGACCTAATAAGACGCTGTTATTGTGTGGCTTTTTACTGGAATTTTCCTTTCTATTATATATGATTTCTCCAATACTTCATTTTTTCACATTTCTAACTCTTTGTCTCAAAATTTTCCCCGTCGTCTATTACTTTGAGTAGGGCGAATCTCATTTTTTTTTCTTTGGATTGTGTTTATTTCTCAAAGATTTTATCATGAAATTTGTTTTTGACGTGATAACGTCTTATAAATTGATGAAACACCGGCTGCACGCACGAAAAAGTGTCACGTTCCGCCTGAGCCTGAGCGTGCAAGAGAGAGCGCCCGGTATAAGCGATAGAGAGGCACGATCGGCCCAAGCGTCGGCTTGTACGCATTTCAATGTTTCTTTATGACGTTATCACGTAAAACTATCGTCCGTAAACCGACTTTACAGACAACCAATTTTTTTATAGTAAGTGTTAAATAGCGCAGGATTCCTTGTTCCATTTAATGGATTTAAGAGTAGCTATTTATTACTCAGTAAACCGTGAAATATTTATCTCTTAATGAAATAACGATTTTTTACACCTTTCAGTAAGTAAATTCGTATCCACAAACTAGTGTTTTCATAAATTTGTTAGTCCACTTCTGTCAGACCGATTTTATTGAATTATACTAGTAACATTTTTATCTCTGCTAAAGGGTTAAGTTTCGATTTTGAAACATTCAAAGGTTCAAAAAACATTTTTCAGCTCCTAAAAACAATTATTAAGATTATCCGATTGAGTCCATTTTAAATAGGCTTCGTGCTCCAATAACGTAAGTGCCATAATATTATGGCAAATACACTAGTACATTGTGGGTAGTACATGGTAGCAGGGCCGTACTAGGCAGGGACTACAGGGGCACGTGCCCAGGGTCTAGACGGAAGGAGGGCCTCAGAAAATCCCGAGAAAGAGCGAAAAAATTCACATTGTATTAAAAAAACTGTACGTCTTTCAACAATATTTTGGGAACTTGTCCGAAAATAGTATAACACACCCAACCCTCCCAACTACTGCCCTAACAACATACCTAGTAGCTAAAACTTAAAAATCTTTTAGAATAAGTATTATAAACTTCAGTGGAAACATACCTAGCTTAAAATTTTGTTAGCTCCCTCCAAAGTATATGTTTTTCTGGTTTACCTACTACTGTTTAAAACTATTATTAAATAAATAGCTGTATTTAATTAATAAAATTTAGTGTAGGGGTGCCCAATAAGGAGGTCTTGTCCAGGGCCCAAAAAAAAAAAATAGTTACGGCTCTGCTTGGTAGTATTGATATGTTTTTTGATTAAAAAAACAGTTTTTAATAGTTTCGAGTTTCATTTTGTAAAACATCGTGCTTCATTTACCACCGCGCCTCCTTTTTATGACCTAATGTGAATTACCTTCCCTTTAGTTCAGATCCTGGATACGGCCTTGCATAGCTTTGTCAGGGTTGTATAGTTGTAGGTGTCTTACCTCGTAGTGAAACGTCTAGAAGAATAATCTGTACTCTTTGTCCCCAAGGAGCCGTTAAATTCCATCGACACGCTGTGTCGCCGACGTAGAAACCGGGATAACCAGGACTCTGGACAAACCCCTCGGTGTTGGTTCCGTTTAATATGATATCCATGTTGCAGAACTTTGTCACGCGGCGCGCTGAAACAAAACAGACACGTATGAAAACAACATAACATCATTTGTTGCACTTTTTACTATCCTTTTTTTCCTCATACGAAAGTGCAACTTGAAACTAAAAAGTTATTTTGTTTGCTATCCAACAGAATGAAATATCTCCCTATGTAAATTTATCGATAAGGACAATTATACCACTGCTTAAACCAGCGTTCTTCAACCTGTGGTTCTTTATAACTTATACACGTTCTTGGTGTCTCAAATTTATGGTTTATGTGATGTGTTCATAAAATAGCGGCTTTTATGAAACACCTAGTATGAAATGTTTATTTAATGATTTAATCATGTAATTTGTATTTAATATAAAACTGTATTTCTTTTTAGTCCAATTCATTAATAAAAAGTATACCATTATTATACAAAAAACACCGTTATAGCATATCTCTCTTCTGCGCATGCGCCGATTTCCCCAAAAACAATAGGACTCTTCATATTTGCATACCAAACAACTTTACAAAATTTGGTTTCAATCCGTTTGACCTGTATCGTGCACACCAGACTAACAGACAGACGCACAGTTTTTCCAAAACTGAATTTTGATATAAACTAGTACCATTCCCCCCACTTGTGGGTTGGAATGTTAAAAATAAATGAAACTAAAGAAAACGAATCACTGGGATCAGACACTGTGCAGTAGAAAGAAAAATTCCGACGAAATCCAATTATTAAAAACCAAATCAACACTAACTCAATAAAATTAGACAATTTTTTGATAATATCAACTACACACACTTATTTTTAAACTGAACAATTAAAATAAGACATCGCACCTTCCAACAAAATATACCTCAACGAAAGGTAGGTACTAATTAATATCTATGCATTCTTTTTCACTTTAGAATTTTCAACAATATATTTAAATAAACAACAGAACTCAAATAATTTTTGCCGTAAAATGTTTTAAAATTTGTACTGTTTTTTTAAATATATAATTCGTGATTCACTGATATAATGTTTTAAAAAATAAGCAAACACAAACACGACCAAAATCTATCTGAAATAAATCTAACAAAGTAATCTCGTTTACACCCGGAGATATTGTTTAAAAAAAAATATTTTTTGTCACATTGCAATTATTAGTTTTTTCCAATATTATTTTTTTTTGTAATCAACGAAAATAGCTACGGCCTAGCAAATGTTCATCCGAATCGAACATTTTATTTATATCCAATCAGACTGAAAGTCGTTTTTGCGATTAAAAAAATAGGTACTAAAAGCCGGGTATACATTTGCGAGCCGAAACGTTCGCGAACCGCTCGTGAAAGTTTCGTGTCATGTTCGTTAATGTCACGTACACACTTGGATCCGTTCGCGAACCATTGGGAAAAGCGAATCTACTGCAACCTACAGCGAACCAATGTCGAATTACTACGAAAAATGATATACGCAGCTAAACGAATACTCGACTAAGTGACGAACCTCCGACGCCGCAGTCCCAACTTACATCAGGTTCGCTGTGTTTCGTCAAAAAAAACCAACCCTCGATGGATCTCCGCGAGCGGTTCGCGAGCGGCTCGTTCGGCGTACGGCACACCCTCCTAATCATGTTAGCTACCGATCCACGAACGGTTCGCGATAGGTCCGGCTCGCAAGTGTATACTGGCTTAATATGGACAAAAGATTCATCAAAATTTCAATGTTACCCAACATTTTGTACCTCGTAACTTGTAAGCTCCAATTTTTATCGTTTATATAATGTAGAAATACAATATTATATTATTATATGCCTATAGTGACAGTTACCGCCATATTATTCTTGCATAGATCCATTAGTATATTAAATTAAAACTGGCTTTGGGACGCAAATTTCACTAACAAATTTCATAACATATTGCAAATTTTTTTAAGTGCTGCTAGACATATAGATTGTAGATTATAGTCGATAAACAGATGAGGTCATCAGCGTCTATTTGAAGTGTCGCTAATTAAAAATGTATTAAAATTGGCTGAAAAATCCCGATAACCTTGAAAAAAGATATTAGCATATTTCGGAAGTTTGGTCATTATCCGAGATTATTTCTTGTAGTAATAATAGTATCCATGTTATCTTATGCGGATATATGTATACTATATAGTAATATACAGTGTGTAAACGTCATTAGGGAAAATAGGATTTGTTTTAAATATTTTTGACAATTAGGTACATACTACATAGTATTATTAGTGACGGGTTGCTGTAGTAACGCATTACTAAAATTCAGTATATTGTATATTTAGTCCAGTGCATTTAGAAATATTTTATAGGTGTGACCCAAAAATTTCAGATACATTTTTTCTTTTGTTGCTCATTCGAAAGGGTCTTCGATGGAGACCTTAACCCTGAATTTGCGCATTCCTCAAATTGCCCCGTCCGCCTCCATCTTGAATTCTGTTTTTTATTTTCACTTGCTCATATCTCGCGTTCTAATAATCCCACAGCAATCGTTCTGGGGTCGTTGGACTCGTTAGGATTTACTCTTTAATTGAATGTCTATCAAGTAAAACTCTCCAATGTACTAGAAAAAAGTTATTAGCGTCCAAAGTTACAGTGTTTTACATTGATTTAACGAATATGTTGTTGATCTTAATTAATTTGCGTTCTATTAGTTACAAAAGCGAGAAATGCAGCGCGAGGTGCGAGTTTTAGAGGCTTCAAAATAGCACGATAATGAACAGCGCAGCTTCGAGTGTAGATTGGCAGCCGATCAGGATGATTTTTTTTTTAAATACTGGAAATTGAGTCTGGTTTAAATAGTAAACTGTCAGCGGGGGTCTCAGATGCACTGGAAACAGCTGGGCGCGGAAAAACCGGGCGCAAGAACTTTTAGCAAAAAACTTGTAACTTTGAACGCTAATAACTTTTTTCCAGTACATTGGAAAGTTTTACTTGATAGACATTCAATTAAAGAGTAAATCCTGACGAGTCCAACGACCCTAGAGCGATTACTGTGGAATTATTAGAACGCGAGATATGAGCAATTGAAAATAAGAAACAGAATCCAAGATGGCGGCGGACATGGCAATTTGAGGAATGCGCAAATTCAGGGTTAAGGTCTCCACCGAAGACCCTTTCGAATGAGCAACAAAAAAAAATATATCTGAAATTTTTGGGTCAATTCCTAATTGCACCGGACTACATTTGTAATAATAATTATTGCTGGTGTAATATTGAAGAACGCCATTCTGCCACGATACTGTCCTTCAGACTCTAAATTTGGATGCCAGCTTGCAGTACAAATAGCGTTCTTTACGTGACCCCAAAGGAACAAGCTACTCGGCACCAAGCCGGGCGACCGTGGGAACCACTGAATTACACCATCAAGCCCAATTCAGCTATTGTCAAAATGTTGATTTAGAAAAACACGCACTGGTCTACACAAATAATGAGCAGACTCAATATTGTCTTCCGCTACTTCAGCAATAGATATCGTCAGCTAACAACTAGAGGTATCTGTGTCCCGTTGATAAAAAAACAGAGCTGAACTCGCGCGGAGATGGTTCTGTACCATCTCGTTTTCCGTAAGAATTTTAAGACTTAGGGTTTTCGTTTAGGTTTTCCTGTAAAATATGAGTGACGTCCTATAGTCCCTGTTTTTTCAACATTTTAGGCTTAGAAGTTTCAGTGATAATGGGATGCTCGATTGTCGTATATTTTCTTTGATATTTTTAAACTATGCATTTTAAAATATTTGTATTTCTCATAACAAGTCCTTTCATTTGATCAGTCGCATATGCACTTAAAAATATTTTTTTTTTATTTTCTAATATACCTCCAAAAATTATTTCGCTCTTCATAATCTTCTTGAAAAAGGTTTTGTAAACGCTTGTACTTGTACGAAATATATTTGCATTTTTTCAGTCTTTTCATGAAAATCTGACTGGCAATTATTTATTTAGCACGTGTTCTTATACTGGTATTTGAAGAGGCTACTACGGCAGTTAAATATCAATTTCAACATCTTCAGAAACGTTACCATTTTGTTCTCCAGCGTTTTTGCAAAAACTAGCGCAACCGGCAGTTTGAAACCTATTCTGCTTGAATGCAAGGTTAGTAGAGTAGAGGTTGTCTAGTTCGGTCGAATAGTAGTGGAGAGATGACGTCATCCAGCGGATCTGTCAAGTGATTGCAAAACAGCGACAGTTGTTTTGAATAAATTACATTTTGCATGATTACCTAGGCAAAGCGACACGGAACATGGAAAAGCTTACTTTTTTAGCCTCGCGGGTATCACTGATCCATTAAAAAATATCCCAATGTATTTTTCCTATGTTCCGTACTACCGTTTACACACTGTATAAAGATTACGTAAGTTTTAAAAGGTTAACCTATTAAAAAGTACTTACCATCCTTTTAGCTAATTTACATACGCTCGACTATAACACGTTCTCGTTTAGTTTATCCTTGCAGTTGGCGAACGTGACTTGAAGCCCAATAAAAAAGATATGCATTGTAATTGAGGCAAAAGATTTCCGTCTATTGTAATATTCATTTACAGGGCGTATAAATAGATTGCTAATCACTTTTGACACACATTCAACATGTGATCTACAAAAGCGATATTACCAAACCGATTTGAAAAATTCTTTCCGTGTTTAAAAATCAACGTCTCTTAAGTATATGACAAAAGGAGGATGAGTAGTACACGAAAATGTAATGCATAAAGAATGAGATACATGCTTGTCTGCATGACCGTGAGTTATTGATGACAGTGATCTCAGAAAATACTGAACACATTTTGATGAAACTTTTAACATATTGTTTAAGGTTATAATATGAGAAAGGAAGCAAAACACAAGGACATTAATAAACATTTAAAAATGGTACCGATTTTAATAAAGAAATCAAAAAATATCTCAAAAGGATGATTAATGTTTACTTATCACCTCTACTATGGTAGGAAAGGCTGGAATTCAGCCCGATTTTTTTTTTAATATTAGTAGATCTTCATGTCTTAAGACCCTAGAAATCATTTGACGTCATTTTCGTTCTCTCTCATAGAAACATGTGATTTGTTTTGTTGTATTTGTCAGCATTTAATTTAGACTGAATACATTTTAAACGATATCGGTTTAGTGGTTCCTGAGATATTAAAATGTTCTCATTGTCATTTATAAACATACACTCAGAAAACAGTCCCTTCCTTCTGGGGCAGTCGGGTAATTAAAAAAAAATTGGTTGTCTGTAAAGTCGGTTTACGGACGATAGTTTTACGTGATAACGTATTCCGCTCGAATATCATATTTAATAATACATAACCTAAATTTTAGTAGCTGTCAAACTATATTTTTACCGACTCTCTATCGCTTATACTGCGCTCTCGCTTGCACGCACAGGGTCAGGCGGAACGTGACACTTTTCGGAACGTTACACTTTTTCGTGCATGTAGCCGGTGTTTCATCAAATTATAAGACGTTATCACGTCAAAAAATGTTTAAAAACAATCGATATCTTTTGTACTAAAAAATAAAAAATAATTTTGATCACATTCATTGTGAAAAGAAAATCAGTGGGCGCTCATAAAAACAATACATGAATCAATCGATTTAAAATTAACTCTTACGATGTACTTTTCCAATTGTATGACAAAAAAGTAAAAAATAATTTTGATCATAAAAATTTTCAACATTTGTAAAAAGAAAAGCAATGGACGTTTAAAAAAACTATTAAACGTCCATTGCTTTTCTTTTTACAATTAATGTTGAAAATTTTTATGATCAAAATTATTTTTTGCTTTTTTAATGTCATACAATTGGAAAAGTACATCGTAAGAGTTAATTTTAAATCGATTGATTCATGTATTGTCTTCGGGAATACATATTTGTTTAAAAGTGCAACACAATTGGTGTGTCAAATTTCAATCACTAAATTTATATTTGAACAAAGAATTGTTTTCATTTACGAGAGATTCCTTATTAGGTGGAATGTATATAAATATAGGCCTGGAAAACTAGCCGAATATTTTCCCCTCGTTTTACGATTATTCAATTTCAAGTCGGCTTAAATAAAGCACCATTACTATAACTAGTAGTCGTCAAGTGGTCTAGAATACGACCGTAATTGAGGTTCTGATATGGATTTCTCCTGAATCGATTTTACCTGTGTTAATTCGTACACATCGCAAAACATATAGTGTGCACTTCCCCTTGTTAAAACGAAGAGGACGAAGTATGCGTACGAGGCTGGAAATGACGTCACTGCGGGTTCGCCTGCTAGCTCACAAGATAGGTTTTAAAATTAGAACAGGGGCTATTTTCCTCGCTAGGTCCTCTGCTTGCTCTGAGCAAGAACCAATCAAGAAACAGTATCTTGTCACGTAGGCGACATGAACAAACGCTCACAAACCAACATGGCGTCATTCTGCTCAGAGACACGTTTTGCTTCGTGTTTATATTTGAACCGTCGCTGCGCGCGCACCATATCCATCCGCAAAACAAGCCTGAAAATACGTCTCGTGTGAAGCGAGCACATAAAAGCAATTAAGAAAACCAGCGCTAGAAAACTAGTAGTCACATCTATAGCAAGGAATCTAGCGGCAAATCCAGTCTCGTGTGCAGCGGCCTTAAAACATTATAATATACGTACCTACATTATAGAGCTTAAAATTGTTATTCAATGTCTAGTTAACAGAAAATACCTAACGATAATATATATTTAAATAGTCGAAGTTTCGGTTAAGTATGATTTTTATTTTTATTTATTTTTTTGGCACAACCTTGACTATTTAAATATATCATAATTTTCCCCGTTTACTGTTTACTGAATACTAATTAAATGATAACGTCGTCAGGGTTTATCTGTTTGATTTTTTTATTAGCGCGCTGATGACTTCATAATATTACTTACGCAGCAATCGGGTAGAAAATATTTCCCATCGTGTGAGCTGAATCGGAAGTTTTTCCACACCATGTCAAAGAGTGCTATGATCTAAAACGCGTCCTTACTTCTTACTCCTTACACTTGAGCTGTATATCATTGTATAGAAGAAGCATTGCTCGACGTTTTCCACTCTTTTTGGTGACGGATATCGTCGAAAGTGTACGAAAAGATTTATTAGTTGCGAACTTGCGTGTGTGCTTCGCTTTTTTAACTATACTATTCATTTATTTCGCGAACGTTGCAAAAACTTAAAAAACATATTTTTGAAGTGAATCTTAGCTCGCTATAACGCAATTTTTTCTGACTCGGAAATCGATGACGGAAGTGACGTCACGCGTGTGTTTAAATTTACTATTCATGTGTAAAACGATTCTGAGATGCCACTGACATAGTGAATAAAGCGATAAATGGCTTTGTTTATGCGAAAAGACGTTAAATCTATCGTCGATGTTAGAAGAAGTTTTTAAGAGCTTTTATTCGCGTTAAGGATTCATCGTGGTTGTTAGTTGTATTTCTCCCAGCTGATTTAATTTTGAACTGTTTGAGGTTAGGTTTCCTTATTGTCAGATCTTACATGCGCAGCAGTGGCTTACATTCGTACACTAAAATCGACTTAAGTGTTTACACGTCCTTCGCTTTATTTTGGTTAGTTGGATGTGTTAATTTTACATATTCAGATACTAAGGTTTGACTAAAACTATGTAATCTATGGGTTTGACAACTCTATAACCTAAGTAACGGTAAGTTAACCTAAGTAAAGGTGTGTTTATGCGTGAGAAGTTTTATATTAATATTGCTCACAGTTTTAAGTTTAGTTAATTTTTTTGCGTAAACAAACCCAACGGTCAGATAATATTAGTGCCATCCAGCCATCATTGTACGTCATAATATACTTTAACTTATCCGCCTGGAAAAGTACATAAGGATGGACTAAAACCGTATATGTATTTTGAAAGCAGTTTATTATTTTCAAAAACCAATACAGCATTATTTCACTATTTTAAAATGTATACGGACTAGTATAAAAAATAAAAAATGTTATTTTTTAACCCATCGCGAATATTGTGTGTACTATGAAAAACATAAAAAAAAGTTATGGACAGAATCTAATAGATTTATTATTAAGTTTCACTTCTATTGAGTGTGGTCAAGATACCCTTAATTTTTTTTAAAGATCATTAATTGCAGGAGGTTATCTGAATCAAGGCAGAACAGTGCATCAAAATAGTAATTAAATGTTTTATTAAAGTATTCCAGTATTTAATCGATAGTGCAGATGCGTAAAAAACGTTGTTATTCCAAACAAATCTTCTGCATTAACAAGAAAATAATTTCTTGGTGCCGGAGGATAAAGATTACAAAATTTACAAAATATTATGTTGATGACATTTTCGTTATAAGTAATTATTCAGACAAGAATTGCTATTTAATGTTTGTCAGAGCTCAGATAGTTTAAGAGGTAATTTTATTTGGTATTAGATGTTATTATTGGAGCACCGATTCTAAAATTGAATATTAACACTCAATTCAATAATCAATTTCTACTTATAATTTTTGTTATTTTGTATTTTGTAATATCATGACGAGACATTCTTTAATCGCCTCGATAAAGAAACCATGTTCCTCTCATGTTATTTTCTTATAACCAACTGATTTCAGTTTTAATTTAAATACCTAGAATTCTTGACAAAGTTGGAGATTTTTATCCGAAAGCAGATGTACTATAAACTAACAAGAGCCATGCTTAGAAGAAGATAGTAACAGAAGATAGAATAAGACAGCAAGAAAGGTACAACTGTTAGATAATATGCCATAGCCGCCTGCTACCTATACTACCATCCAGTTGGGTAAATGGAGGACACTTCGGAGTGATAAATAACATAATCCTGTAAGATAGGAGCTGCGGCCGTGTGGCAGATTGCTTGAATTTGTCGCTCCTCACCTTATTGTCCTTCACCGGTACAAAATTTAGCTGAGATACTGGAATAAGACCGTGTTGTAGTAGTACCTATGCGTATTAACTTACACAAGGACCGCATTAGTGGCCTTGGTGTGAGACAAACTAACACATTAACTTTAAAATCGATCTTAAATGCGTTTAAATTCTGAAAGATCACACACCAAATGACGAATGACAACACCAAAAATTATTAGTTTTGATATGGAACATTTAACACAACTTAGATTAGTCTACTCGCGTCTAATATTTAATACAGTGGATCCGAAAGATTTTAGTGAAAGAAGTAAAAGAGATTGTAACTTATAATCATTTTTTTTTCATTACTTAATAACTAAATTTCAGTACTGATAAAGTTGTCACTTGCACGCGCTGCTGAACCTATCGGTTAAGTATAGCCGAAAAACTCGACTACGCGTCAAGTGCTGGGCTCGTTCCCGTTAGTCACATTCGCATCCGTTAAACATACACAACTAATGTTACGGATGCGGATGTCAAAAATAACGACGCGACTACTCCGCGATTGTGAATGCAGACGTCTGCAAACAGCTCTATTATACGTATACAAAGTGTGTCCGACTGAAACTAGTTTTTACGGCCGAAACTCAAACAGAAACCGAATTTTGGCTTTAGACTCAGTTTCTACCGCAATTAGTTGTTATATTCCAATTTTGAGTCTGCTGACCATGGTTACTTAACGCGTAAGAAACATAATTTACTTTTGCCCAAGGCTTTATTAGTGGCTTACTAACGTGGACCTGTCTGTATGGCTACTAAAATCTACAACAGATTACCATGCTCATTAAAAAATATTGTATCCTCTAGGGAATTTAAAGTGTCCTTGAGGTATTATTTAATTCAAAAATGTTTTTATAATTTACATGATTTTTTCTCATAGAAATTTTATCTCTAAACTGACGCTATTATGTTCTTTGGAATTTAAAATAAAGAATTATTATTATTATTATTATAAAAATATAATTTGGCTATAGAACACACAAGTGGCGGGTTGATGGCACGGAATACTAATTGTGCTAGTATAGCACTTAACCGATTTTTGAAGGGAAGTTATAAATGCAGTTTAAACCAAAATTCAAACATTAAACATATTATATATTCATAGACAATTCAAATTTTTAGAAAACGGTCAGAGTTATCAATTTATGACAAGACAATTTGTCAAAGTTGTTTGAATCTTTTTACAAATAAAACGCGAAAACCGGCATTCTCTATCCCGGATTCACAAGAGAACAATATAATATGTACGATCTTAACTGTCAGTATTGTCACGAATTGTAACAGACGGTTTGAAAAACAGAGAAAGGTCCTCTCACATACATAATAGGCATGTAGATACCTATATAATACGTTATGCGTTCCTCAACTACGTTGCACACATATATAATGACCATGCCGAATTGGAAACACCGATTAGTAGGGATGTTGCAGACGTTTGCATCCGCAACCGCGGAGCGTTCGCATCGTTTTTGACATCTGCATTCCGAAACGGTCGTTGCAGAGCTTTAGCAGATGCGACGCATGTCGTGGCAATATTATCTGGGGCGGGTCCGGCAATCATATATATATACGCTAAGGTTTAAGATGTTTGCCTCCCTTTTTTACTTTTTAGAAAACACCACACAATTTCTCCACATAAATTATATATCATTTTACAGATAATTGCTTGCTCTACTGACATCGACAACTAAAAAATTTATTATTGCTATTGTTTTTGTAAATTAATTAAATTAATTAAACTCTGAACAACGTCTGCCATCCGACGGCGTAACGTTAACACTTCGATCTGTCATCTGACCTTTATATTGTAAAATGTAAATACTGCATACTGTCATCTGACGGGCAACGTTGAACAACGCTTTTGCTACTTGCGCCTCTATTAGACAATTTTAGTAAAATATTTCTTTTGCAACAAAAAGAAGAACGTTATAAGCAGTGTGCAAAATTAGAAACGAATTGAATACCTGCAATCATATTTAAAAAATAATTTTGTAAAGTGATAATTATTATACTTATTTAGTGCAAATAATTCGCACAGGTCACGCTAGTAGGAATTAATATATTATGAACATTTGCAAAATCACTTTAATCCTGAAAAGGTAGTTATTCTTCAATTAATATATACTTTATCAATTCTGAAATTTGATCATAAAGTAATGAAAATAATGACTTTCTCAGTAAAAATGATAATACAGTCGAACCTGGATAAGCAAGAATTCAAGGGAGTGCAATCACTTTTTCGCTAATGGAGGTTTTTCACTAACCCGAGTTTCTAGCTTATAGAGGTACAGGAGTGGCCTTTCTCACTTATAGAGGTCTATAAAACCTATGGAAAAACAATGTTAGTTACTTCAGCTATTTATGACTCATTCTTAAATTTCGTGGAACTATTAATACGTTCGACTATCGCTTATAGAGGCATAGGCAAGTAGTAGTGAAAAACGTCTTTCTCTTATAGAGGTTTCTGTTCTGAGGTTTTAGACGGTTACAAAGACGGTACTTGGCAAATATTCTCACTTAGAGAGTTTTCTCGCTTACTCAGTTCTCACTCGCCCAGGTTTGACTGTATATCACAATTTCTTTTACATTAATTAGCTTATAGCATTCAAACCAGCTTAGCTAAGCGGTCAGAGAGCCTATTCTCAGCTTTTTTCGTTATACCTAATGCACTCGCTTTTATGAGTCGAGGGAGGGGATCTTCAAGCGGTACTCAACTTCGACAAGTAGATTCGTTAAAAAAGTTCAATGCGCATGTGCGCAAAACCATGTGTTTTTTAAAATATAACCATTAGTATGACTGAAATGCCAATATAAAAGTTAAATAAAATAAATAAACCAATTAAGTTTAAAAAAAGATTTTGTCTTAGGCTATGCCGATAACTCAATTTAACAGCTCTGAATAAAAAATAAAAAAGTTGAACGTCTAAAAACTCCAACACATAATAGCGAGTGCTAGCAACTTAACGGCATCGTTATTATAACGAAAAAAGCTAAGAATAATATAGGCTCCCAGTTGATCCAACTCTAACTCTGGGCTTTACTCACACGTACCACTTTCCGACCACAAAAAAGTGATTCTAATGTGGTTGAACTCGACCACTTTCCAACAACTGTATTCACGCAAACGTTGATACAACCGCAAATGAACCACACAGAACAGACAGTAAAGCGCTGGATTTATTAATAGAATTTATTGGGTTCATCCAATTTTTGAAGATAGAAACGAGAGTCAATTTCAACAACTTTATCATCGTTTAAGACTGTACGATGACAAATTTTTTAATTATTTTCGAATGAGCAAAAGTACTTTCGATTATTTGTACGTCTGTTCAGTCTGTGGTCGGTGACGGTTTGTGGTCGGTTAGTCGTCGGCTAGATGCACGTGTGAGCGGTGTTGAGTGTTGACCAACATCGGCCGGTTTGTTTGTTGGCGATATCACCAACACACGACGACTGTTGTTGACACCGACCACAACTTGTTGTCCGTGTGAGCGCTATCACGACATTACATACTAATGCCATACTCTCAACCATCGACCACTTTTTTGTGGTTCTAATGAGGTTGGAAAGCCTAAGCCTAATTGAAAGTACATCACTATGTAAAACTGAACGCATTTGTGTCACCTCTTTTAGTTTTCGTTTCATTAATTTTATTCCTGAAATCGCTGAGGTGCCGCATAAAAAGTTTCAATTCTAAAAATGTTTAGAATTCAATTCTCTATTAGTATATACAATCACGCAGAAATTAATAAAAAGTTAATTAAACATGTAAGTACTTGTGAACACACCAGACGTATTTTTTTGGTTGCTATATGGCTACGTCTTTTGTATCAAATTCTAGAATATTGCGCCACCGATATTGACTTAAGGAACAATGAGAAAAGCATAAATGAGAATGCAATAATGTTATGAAAAATAGTGAGAAAAAAGCATGAAAAGTATTGAAAAGTCAGGCGGAAATCTCTCACATAATAAAATAACTGCACTGTAAGGATCAATAAAATTCTTATGTTGAACAATGCCGTCGCATCCATTGTACGACTTCTGTCTAGTATAGTCGGTGATAAAAAATAAAGCACGAAATGTCGTTTCGGGACTCGAAATCGGGGTAAAATGCATCAAATCGAAAACGTGTGCCTTTTCAAATCCAGTAGATCTTTGAATCAGTCACGTTGGACATGTAATATCCGTGGTTATAAGACAAAATGACTTATGTCAGATTTTTTTAACAACAATAAGATTAATGACTTTCACCTTTAGGTTAATTGATCCATTTTTTCGCTGCAATGGAAAAAAAACGATACTGTCAGTCATACACCTCAAACATCATTGTGAATGACGATTCGAATAAAATTCATACACAATCTTTTATCCAATAAAATAAATACGCAGAAATGCCATGGCGATCTCGTTTAAAATTAAAGTTTGGGGTGAATTTCGTTTAAGAAAATTCCTCGAAGGCATATAACAGTTTTTTTTGCATTGAAAATTCCAATTGAAAATTGGAAATAATAGGGTTAGAGTACGATAACTCGATGTGCAAAATATCTATTGGAAATACACAATTATTATTTTATATAGGTAACATATTATATGTAGCAGTGTTATTAGCCGTTTTAGATGCGCAAAGTTTTTTTTTTAATAAATTATATCTTTTTGCGCAGTGAAAAGGAGAAGGCGTTTGGGGAGAATTCTTTAAAAAACAATTACGGGGTCGTGTCGATGCGGTGGCGTTTTTTTACGCTGTGAAAAGAGGAAGGCGTCTGGGGGGAACTCTTTAAAAAACAGTTACGGGGTCGTGTCGATGCGATGGCGTTACAGTTATTCGACACCAGCAGCCATGACGCGTATATGTGATTTCTGATTGGTGAGATTCAAAAAATGACAAAGAAAGACGAAAAGATTTTACGTATAATAATCCGCAAAGTTTTTTTCGGAACGTCAAAATTTATCGTTTTCTATGACCTAAAAAAAAGTCAAAATTTGGCCACAACTAGTTATCGTACTGGACCCAATAATAGTAGTTTATGTATCTAGAACGTGAATGGAGTTAATATATGTACGCGTTGTGATATTACATTAAAACGAGCAACCAGCTAATTTTAACAGTACACAAGTTCGAGATACATACATTTTTTGCACGTACCTCCTATAAAAAAGCTGATTTTCACTTTATAAAATATTCTGACAGTTATCGGTTTATCTTGTAGAATTAAACGGTAACTGACAGGTCGCTTTTGAAAATTAGTGTTTCTGTTGGATTGGTAAGAACGCATTTTTTGTTTTTCTTTACATACTAGTGCAAAATAGAGCATTTTACTATCGATATATGTACAGGTTAACTATTTTATATATAATTAGATATTTTTCCACAACAATATAGAGAAATAAAAATAAGAGTTTGTAGGTCAAAAAAATATTGTAACGAGACACCACTGGAGGCGGCGGCAGTGCATTGTTGTCAAAACCGCGTAGACAACAATGCTCTCATTGTTGTCGGAACCGCATAGACAACAATGAGCACATTGTTTCGCGCTTGTTACCGGAACAACATAGAAGAATGCCGAAGAATATTCCAGCACGCGGTTGAAGAACTTATATAAACAACGCTAGCGTGGAAGGCAGTCAGTGTCAGTGACAATGAACAGTGTACGTACATGGTAGTTTAGTGTTATTATTGTTATCTTAGAATTCGTTTGTTTTTGTTATTTATTTAATTTATTAATTCATATTTCATTATCATTAGAGAAGTACTTTTTAGTTGTTTCTGTTAATGTTTATTTTTGTAAATAAATATTTTTAACCATCAACAAAGAAGAGTTTTGCCAGTTTTGTTACAATATCATAAATTCAACATAAACCACTTTTCCCTGTGGCGACTAATGTAACAGTTGGTCCAGTTTTGCCAACACGATGATTACTCGTGTTGTCTATGGTTGGGTGACGCATAAACCACTGCCGTCAACTTGACGACGTGCGACATGAACAGTGCAATCATTACTTTTAAACGAACTGGCATGTAGACGCACATCATTAGATTATATTTGTTGCCAAGCGTTGCTGATTGCATGTGACAGAAAAATATATTGACCATGTCTCTTTTTTATAGTTAATAGGTAGAAAAAATGACACGTTCTGCGAGATTTATGATTGTAAATCCTTATTTAATGTATAAAACGTGCCATAAAAATAATATTAACTTCAATGAAGTCTGTAAAAATGTAGAATGAAACTTGATACATCTTTATTTCTCGAACGGATAATGTAATATAGGCAAAAAGTACGTAAAATTTCCAATTTAAGTTGAAATATTTTAATTAAAAGTTCTGCGTCTCTCGCCACGGAAAATTATTTTTTTAGAGTACATTTCTAGTGAAAGCCTTGCTAAAAACTTATCTCACTATGCTCAAATGCACTAATTCCACTCGCGAGTATTGAACCTTATTTAGTTCATTAGATAATCTTTTTCGAAAGCTTTTGAAAAAAGAATTATCTATTGAAATTTCTTATTTTTTTTCAAGAAAGCATAGCTCCGAAGCTTTTTAGAATAAAACTTTAACGTTTTTTCTGAAAATTACGTAAGAAACGTTACTTCTACAATAGTAGGTTGCGTAGTAGTTGCATGCGGTTGTACACGTCCTGGCTATGATTTACTATGGAATGGTAGCTGCACTACTTACATTACGGCACTAATGTTGAAGGCGTCATTATACTACCACTATACATGTATAAAGAGCAACTATTTTATAGGTAGGCGTGCAAAAATGATTTTCAATATCGTATCATATTTTATACAAATTCCGGCCCTCGATCTTTCTCAATACGGCCCTCGACCAGAATCTATCTAGTGAGGATTCCAATCTATTTTGAAAATAACTACCTCAAATATGACACCTGATGACACCAATGAGCTTATCAAAAACAAGCGACCTCAGGTGTCTGGATCCTCAAGCTCAATATAATTGACCCTTTTTATTTATTACCTTTATATGAAAATTGATTTAAACTAAATAAATAAAGATTTCAATTTAGTATGTGTTTTAGTTTTTAAATTAGAGTCTGGCCCGCTAATACACCCTAAATTTTATGAATAACCATTTAGAAAAATCATTCTGACACCCCTGCTCTACAGCATTACAAAATTAGCTCCGACAATGTTTTATCTCACTAAGGTACCTACTATATTTTATTCACCTTTCTTTCACGAGACTCATCGTGTTTCAAATTAAATGTTAAACTTTTGTAATTTGTATGGTTGGTATAATTATTGTACTCGAAGTACAATCCCAGATTTTATAATACGATCCTTCTGTATAAGTCTCTACAAAGATAATTATACATGGTGTATTACAGGACCGACTACATGAGGAAAACACAGTAGTAAAAATAATTATGGGTCAGTGATTATTCTTTTCATTTAAAAAGAGTGTGTGCGCTTGAGGCCATAAGATAGAAGTAAAACTCTCTCACTCCCGTTCACTTACTACGCTTAAATAAAAAATATTTTCTTGATATTTTTGACCCGTTCAATCTCCACCACTGTATAGAAACGGCTACTTTCGTTATGCTTTATCTATATGTTCCTTTGAAATCACTTATGAAAAACCTGAAATATTATTTAATATTAGGTACTTCTTCTTCATAAAAGCGTTGAAGTTTGCTGCATTACGTCAATAAAAAAATGGAAAACCCTCAAGCACTATAGTGTTCAAATTAAAAAATATTATTTAATATGAATACAGTAGAACCTCTTTAAGTCGAACCTCCAAAACTGCTTTGTTACCTTCCCTTCAAGCCCCAAAACCTCCATTATTCGAAATCTCAACCCTCTTTAAGTCGAAATAATCAGAGAGTTCCTATAAGTAATTTCGGTGTAGATATATTTTCCCCCCATAACTCGAAAGAATAAATTGGACCTCTGTATCTCGAACATAGCAACTCAAAATTAGTAAGAATGAATCTTAACCTTTATACAAATCGGATATTTTATTACAAAATCCACCTAACTATAAGTCCTGCGTAAGTCGAAAACTATATAACTCGATTTTTTTTGCGTCTTCCTTGAAGTTCGACTTACAGAGGCTCTACTGTAATATTACATAATATTTCATAATTTTTAATCACCGATCCAGGTAGTCATTTTGGGATTGGTTTTATATAAATTAATCGAATCCGAACAAGGAAGAGGTTCTCAATTATTCGACCCGTTTTTTTGAAGTATTTTCCGCGATATCTCCATCAGTTATAATAGAGCGTTATCTTCAGGGTGAGTCCACATAAATTTTACCTTAATCGGTTTAGCAGTTTTTTAAATATATTTCTAGTTTTAAGTTTAGTAATCAAATATATACTAATAAAGAAGTAGATTAATATTTCTTAACGTGCTATAAAGCAAAAAATATAAAGCAAAAAATAAAAACTTTAAAAATTTGAACATCCTTCAAAAAGCCACTTAAAATATTTTGAGGTCGGCGCTAATTTAATAAAAGTAGATATAAAAAGTTTTAGTAATTAAATTGGCCGATCTCAAACTTTTATTATTTTCCTCTTTCCAGTGGCTTTTTTGAAGAAGGTTCTTTTTTATGTTTTAATAATTTAATTTTAAAGAATACTTTCTTCAAAGATGTCGGCCTTTTTAATAATTTATTTGGCCCCTCTTAAATCAAGTTTAGGCTACGGTCCTGGTATACAGCATATTTACCATTCGACAAATAGAATCTGTTATTTTTCATTTTATATACAATATGTTGACACGACGAACTTACAGTATTCGTTTGACGCTATTGCGGAAAGGGGAAGTTCTGTCGAATGATCTCATTGCAAAGAAACAAGGAATGACAGATTGACCACTGAAAGAGTGTATTTGTGTGTTTTCAGTTTTGGTCGCCACGCCATACATATCGAGAACTTCATAATACAATATGAACGTATAAATCCACAGAGTACTGTAAAACCACTGATATCAATAGCCTTTTAACGGGAATCAGTGTTGTCAGTTTGTCGGATTTCCCGTCAGATGTGACGGAACGGGCTGTGCATTTATTACGTTAGAGAATGTTAATCACTTAAGAAAAAATAGGACTTGAATAAATCCCTTCCTTCAATCTTACGTAAGTTCAATATCTAGGTACCAAAATTTCAAAAATAAAGCCGGTCCCTTAAAATTGCTTCTGTCGGGCCGTATAAAAAGAGTTCATTGGTTGATTTTTTTATTTTTTATATATAATAATATACTAGCGGTCCCGGTGCAAAAGAACGAATGGGGGGGAGGGACATGAGTACGCACGTTAACCTTCGCTTACTGAGATGAATGTTGTGTCCAAATTTTACGATGATCGGAGTTACCGTTCAAAAGTTTTTGTCGGACGGACAAGCATTGATGCTCCGCTCTTATTGGTCGTAGCGTGATATTATATAGCATATAGCCTTCATCGATAAATGGGCTATCCAACAAAAAAAAATTCAATTCGAACCAGTAGTTCCTGAGATTAGCGCGTTCAACCAAAGAAACAAACAAACATACAAACAAACAAACTCTTAAGCATATTTATTGGTAATGATTGTAGCGAAAGATAGAAAAAAAACGATATGAGTATACTAAAATGAATTTCGCGGAACGATCGGATACGTACCCGACAAAAGATAATAGATATAGTTCATGAAACTATACAGGTCCGGAAGTCGGAACGACCTAGCTCTACTCATATAGGTAGTATACATTTAAGCCTCTATGAGAGGACGGGGGTGTACGGTATTTTTCCCCAGAACTTTTTTGAGCCTAAAGATTTTCCAACAGTCCATTGTTTTCGCAATTAGCATTTTTTTTAAATTTCGACTGAACCTGAATTATCTCTCTAGTACCCTGTCTTTAAGAGCCAACCTTTCATCCAATTTAGATATTTATATCAGTGATGGAAATTCGTTTCAACATCTGTTATTTGTTTGTTTGCAAAGAATCATTCGAACACGGAAATGCATTGGCTACGTTCAAAAATTATTGCTATCTAAGCGCTCCCATATAACGATTTTTATATAACTGCTTTATTTTCAACATCAAACAGGATAAGGTGGAAGCGAAACTATTTTATACGAAACCAATGAGCTCAGCGTTGGTAACGAATCATTAAAATACTAGCCTCTACCCGCGACTACGCACACGATTGAGATGAAACAATATTTTATATACGACAGCAATGAAGCCTTTTTACATTTTTACTAATATTTTATTAACTTTCTGCTTCATTCTGTACTTTTTGCTCATTATATTTTATTTTTGAATTCTACACATCTGCAGTTTGGGGGCCTACAATAGAAACGATTTGAATTTTATTTCATCATGATTTTTATGAATCAACTATTCATAATTTATATACGGTCGCAAGGCAAAATAATGTATGTCTTATTTTCGACCTGTAGGCCAGTCAATCTATTTTTCGCTTCAATGAAAAGTTACCTCACTGAATATCTCCCTATAAAATGGAGTTTACGAATGATAAGTATTTTGAGGACTCACGTCTGGGATATATTGGAGGAGGAAAATGGACCGTGCTGTACATGAGGCTTGAAACACTGCTGGGACTTCTGCTGGCCGGTAGGCTATGTACGCGACTGGAAATGACGTTTCTGCGGGCTCGCCTGCTAGCTCACAAGATAGATTTTAAAATTCGAACAGGGGCTATTTTTCTTGCTAGGTAAATGTGCAAGTACCACTCAAGAAGCAGTATAATGTCACGTAGGCAACATGAACAAACTGCCACAATCAAACACTATGCCATATAGTGTGTGTTCTGTTCAGAGACAATAAACATGCACTTTTGTTACCGTTCTAACTATCACTGCGCGCGCACCGAATCTACCTGCGGAGCAAGTTTGTAAAGACGCCTCGTGTGAAGCGAGCACATAATAGCAATCAAGAAAACCAGCACTAGAAAACTAGTAGTGAAATCTAGCAGGGAACCTAGCGGCAAATCCAGCCTCGTGTGCAGCGGAAACTACACACTACAAAAGTGAGACTTACACAAAATCTGTATTCGTCCAGAAAACAGTCATTTTACCTAGTGATCTGGAAAACTCCAGTTTGTGAACAAAGTTATACAGTTCAGCCGGTAATGGCCGCATTGTATAGACGCCGTCTGGCACACAAATATTCTAAATCAATTTCGGGAAGTTAGTAAGTGGGCAAATCTACACGCTGCATATGGACGCCGGGTTCGCTCAACGGTATAGATTTGCAACCAGGAATGTTACTTGTTTACACTACGTACAGCAGAGTAGAAATGTTGCAGACGTCTGCATCCGCAACAGCGTAGCATTCGCATCATTTTTGACATCTGTATCCGTAACACAAGTCTCCTCCCCTTCCACTTTCTTATTTGATTTAAATCTATTATCATACCAAATACAACAAAAATAATGTTTGAGAATGAAATCAAGTGATTAAAATAATAATGGTGGTGAATTTTAGATAACCTCAAAAATAATTTATTCAAGACTACGTGCTGAACACATATATTTAATAACTTCTATATTGCTAGTGATCGTAAGTGGAAGCGTGGCCCATTCTTTTTACTTGACCCGTTGTGCGCAAGTTTCGCGTCTGTATTGGGGCAATTAGTAAGTGGAATAGAGCAAGCCACCTCCCTTTCACTGCTTAGTTCCATATGCAAGCTAACGCGCATCCAATCACGGACATGCGCATGAGTATAATAAATGAGACAGACGTATATATGTCGGCATCGTAGTGTTTAAGTCTTTCTCCCGATCTTTGCTAGCAATATAGAGGGTATTAAATGTATGGCTGAACATAACATTGAAAAATAATGATTATGATAAAAGAAATTGTTATAAACTTTTACGAAAAGCGATTGTGCATTAAAATGAATCAAAATAAACTCAGCTGGAAAAAGGCGCTACCACCGCTTACTGACATTTAGTTACTTTTTTATCCAACTCAATTCAGGTGGTAAACTTTAGGATGGAATATAAATAGATAATTAGAATAGTCAATTAAAGATCCTATCTAAAAGCATTGTCAGCCCGCTGGTCGGTGCAGAGTTTTTTCGAATGCGATGCATGTCTTGATAAGGTTATCGAGCGGGCCTGACACTTGACACGTGATCAAGTTCTTTGATTACTTGGCCAATACTAATTACGATATTACGAACCTTTGCGAAATTGCTTCAATCCTGAAAAGACTGCAGTTTTTCAATTAGTACACTTCACCAATTCTGAAATCTGATTATTAAGCAATGATTTAATGACTTTTTTTATAAAAATAATAATAAATTACAAAAAAATTGGCTTAACTTCAAGAAAAAATAATCAGATACCACATTTATTGTTGAAAATCGGCATTCACATCTGCAGATGTTAGTAAAACACACTTCTGAAAAATCCCTACTACTGAGTAGTATTTTATGCCATACACAATAGTGTTGCAGTTTTTCGTCAGATGAATTCAGTTCACTTTACTGTGCCGTGTGCGTAAAGAAGTTTCACTTTAAAAAGATAAATTACTTCGTTTTATATTTCGCGACAATTTTGCTAATCTCTAAGTGTTACAGTTTAGGAAACACTGCTATAGACAACTAAATAGCTCACATATCTATTGATGAATGAACTACAA
Organism: Xanthostigma xanthostigma; assembly: GCA_963575645.1. Lineage (NCBI taxonomy): Eukaryota > Metazoa > Arthropoda > Insecta > Raphidioptera > Raphidiidae > Xanthostigma > Xanthostigma xanthostigma. The sequence continues at coordinate 26,421,025 of OY754468.1, forward strand.
TTAAAATTCAGAATTTGTGTAGAGATGAAACGTGTTTGGAAAAAAATTTAACAAAATCTAAACAAAAATGTATCTAAAATTTTACATAAACTGTTTTGCCTTATGACAAACACTATACATAATATGTTTTCAATGTATTTCTTATCTGTCAATTACATCTTTACCGAATGCCTTGCTGATTTTACACAACAATAGGAGTGGACTATCTCTCCACAATCGACTGATCTTTTTCACATAAAAAAACGTACGCGTGTGTGCTGGCCATGCGTGATTTTATCTGAAAATCATTAAATAAATACGAAAATAGGGCTGGACTGGTAGTTCCTGGGTGCGCAACATTACACTCATTATTCCCATAATACTAGACATCGTATTACATAGTACCTACATATTATAGGAAATGCTATGTTCTCTTTGCTAGAAAATTACTTTTTCTAATTACAGTAGAGCGTCCATATCGTTTGAACGTCAATTATGCGACTGAAAATAAAGTTAGTTTCAGTATATTATGGAAGTTATCATTTAATTCTATGGTTTGTCAGTTATCCAGATTCCCAGCACATATGATAGTTTTATTTCGATGGGAGATAGACCCGAATATGGCAAGTAAAAATTTGGAGTTTAGGGAACAATCATTAATTAGTTGAGATTATTTGCAATTATCTGAATATTCTACTGTTGAAACATTTTCCGGAGCTAGCAGCAGAGTAAGTAGTATTAAATTATCAACTATTAAACATATAAAGTAGGTACAATTTAAATCAAGTGTTAACTCTGATATGTTTTCTATCGACATTGTTTTTTTTTTTTTTTTTTTTTTTTAATTAGACTAGTGATTAGACTAGTGGTCGTCAATTAGTCGAAATTCGACCGTAATTCATTAATTTTTTAAGTTTGAACGTTATTGAGGTTCTTTTGTCATTCTATGGATTTCTCCTGAATCGATTTTACCTGTGTTAATTCATATACATCGTGATGCAAAATATATTGTACAGTTCCCCTCATTAAAATGAGGAGAACTATGTATGTTTAATCATACAATGTATGCAAATTATCAAACTCAAATCGGTACCACATGCTTTATTTACTTCCGTATTTATATATAAAAGTTTTTGGTTTAAAAATATTACGTAGATAGTATTAAAAATGAATGGTACGTATCCAGTTCTTTGATTTTCTCGGTAAATTTCGTTGATTTTTTATCGTAATTTTAAGACCCGTTTTTGATTTTGGTTTATCACTAAACTACTATTTGAGAGGTTAGAAAGAAAATAATAAAAAATCCGATAACCACTTGAAAACTTAAAATTTGTTTTCGATCCGTTAAATGAACTGCCAAGTTGGGTAGGTTAATTCCAAAGAAAGTTTATTTTATTTTGATCTTGAATGTATAACTCTTATTGGAATAAATTATTTCTAATTCTAATTCTAATTCAAGTCACTGCACATTAGGTTGAAGAGTTACATGGAACGAACGATAAGACAGTAATTACCTCACAATCACTGCAACCTAAAAAATCTTTTATATAGGTAAATAAAATCACCAATGAACACAGATCGACCAATGAACGGACAAGCCTCTAAGACATTTTTTTTGGTATTTAGGCACCATGAAGAGTTTAAATTCAACAAAATCTTAAATTCGACTTTTTTTTATTAACAAATTTTCTTCGCTCGAAAGTAAAAATAATTCATACTCCAACACTGAAATATTTCTTTCTTTCTATGGTTGGTTATTTTAACACGGTCTGCGGAAATATTATTTAGATTTTACTTATTCGATTTTTTGACGTGATAACGTCTTATAAATTGACGAATCACGTCAATATAAAAAGATGTAACACCGGCTGCATGCACGAAAAAGTGTAACGTTCCTAACGTTCCGCCTGACCCTGTGCGTAATTATTAAATATGATATTCGAGCGGAATACGTTATCACGTAAAACTATCGTCCGTAAACCGACTTTACAGACAACCAATTTTTTTTTTAATCGATATCGGCTTTCAATTATTTCTATAATAATCTTAACTCGACTTATTTTTAATTAAGATAGAAAATCACTGTTTTAACTTTCTTTAATTGGTCAAAGCATCACACTAAATTAGTTTTGTTATTACTTATTTTAAATAATATAAAACGTAAGTTTTGACTTTCCAATTATAGGAACATTTTATACATTTATTCTTTTTGATGTACACAGTGCACAGTTGTTTAAACCAACTTTTAATGTGTGGAATAAATAATAATTTTTATATGAGACATAAAACGCACGAATTTTAGTTCTCTTTTAACAACTAATATCTCGAAATTGGCATGATGACAGTATGAAAGAATCAAAGAATAAATGCAGTTTTGGGGAAAAATGTATGCTGAAAGGATTCTAAACAATGACCCAGTGTTAATATAAACATTGATATTAATAGGATTTTTAATAAAATAAAAGTATAAAATACTGCAATCGGCCATGTTGTCTGAAACACCGAATGACGTCACGCCTTCTTAAATCAAAGAGAATATAAACACTTGAAATAAAATCACCATGTCACTTAAATTTTTGTTGCGATCATTCACTTCTGCATCATTTAATTAGTTGATTTGTTGTTTATTCGTTTTTCTGCGATATTTTATAACACTTATGTCAGGTTATTTTTGAGGTTAGTTAACTTGCAACTAAAGAAAGCCATACTATTTTTACTACTAAGTACCTACTTTTAAGAAAATATCAATCATATCATTAAGTAAATTTACACACCTTTCTACAAAATACCTCTGCACAACAACTCTACGCCCATAAATACTACATCTAATGTCAGCTGTCACTAAGGCGTGACGTCAGAAACGTTTTCGCGATTACTTCAAAATAGAAAGATAAAAATGCAATCATTTGCGTTAAAATTTAATTTATTGCAAAAATAATGTTTTTTTCTAAAATAGTAGACGTGTAGGTACGTCTAAATTCAAAATCTGTCATCATGCCTATTGTCAAATGGCAAATAATGGAATATTCGCATTCTGAAACCGAATTTGCTAATCTACCGAAATTTTCAATAAAATTGGAGAGGTGCCATCAAAAAAATTTGATGGCATTATTGCGGAACGGGGTTGGTAAAAAAAAGACGATTATCAAAAAATATGCGCGTTAAAAAATATAATTGACGTTGTCGAGAATTTCGACCGCAGATGATCTGGAATTTTTATATAGATTATTCCAATCCACACTGTATAATACTATATTTTTTATCTCTTTTTTATCAAAGCGATATGTTTGTTCTTTTTACTGTTTGACTATGATTGACATCTATTGGATGCCAGTTTTTTGATGATGCCTGTAAAAATCCTAATCTAATTTTATGTTAGGCTATTTTTTATGAATTGTATTATTAAATGGAAATTGGTTTGTTTAAAATAAAAAGACTAAACAGATTATACAATATATCACAAATCCACTTTTTAGGAGTGGCTTGGGGATGGTGCAATTGATCATCTAACAGAACCCAAAAACAAAGCGGCAGACATTTTTTTAAAATTATAACCATTTTTTTACCATCTTTGACATGTTTTATCCCCCTTAACTTAAAATGGGTCCAGATTCTGCCTACATATCATATAATAAAAAATGCTCTAAATTACTTAAATATATTATGCACCAAGCGGCAGAAGGTTGGGACGCATGGTTCTTTTGCGCGTCAGCTCCCTTACTATATGACTCTATCCTTCTTCTTCGACTCTTACGGACTTGTCAAAATTGATTAAATAGCACCCCCTATATTTTAATAAGAAATACTGATTATTTTCTCGGTCATAGGAAGTATTATTAAACTATATTTTATTTTCATTAAATTTTAAATTTAATTCGGCATCTGAAAAAATATTTTACGAACAAAATATTTCGACGTGTGGAAACTGAATTGAGAGTTTTTTACTGTTTCTGTGGATTAACTGTTACAGTTTGTACATTTTATATTATGTACAGTAAAGCATTGATAATCCACCTTTTCAGTTAGGCAAATTCTTTGCTAATTTGGATCATCAGAAAACATGCTTAATTTTGCATTAGAGATTTCGTAATAATAATACGAAATCTCTAATTCAAAATTTAGCATGAATCAAGTGTATATTCTTGTTATTTCATTGTTTTTAGACACGTCTCTTGCATTGTTTTTTGTATATATAAAACCTCCAAAACTCGAAAAAATGTTTTGTTCCCTTCCCTTCAAGCTCCAAAACCTCCAATCCTCGAAATCTCAACCCACTAAGTATAGGTCGAAATAATCAGTGAGTTCCTACAAACCATATTTTCCCTCCATAACTCGAATAAATAGTTTTGTCCTCTGTATCTCGGACATAGCAACTCAAAATTAGTTAGAATGAATCGTAATCTCTACAAATCAAATATTTCTTTACAAAAATCATTCATAAGTCAGAAACTCTAAACTAGAATTTTTTGGCGTCTCCCTTGAAGTTCGGCTTAGAGAGGTTCTACTGTATTTTATTTTCGGTAATCTAGCTTTTTCCACAACTGAATTTTCTTAATTTTAATTTATCTGGATTAACAAGACTTTACTGTAGGTACATTTTCAACTTCTGTGTTGCTACGAATGTATTATGAAAAATAGTTGAAAGGCTTCTAAATCAATGTAATTAGCTCATAGGTTGGCTTAACGTGAAATATTACATTTTTTTCCGTATAAAATTACTGTGTGATTCCGCATTTCTTTAGTGTATGCGCAGAAGTATTTAAATAGAAGTTACGATACAAAAGAAACATGTCAAATTGACGAAAGATAATAGGCTGGCGAGTGGCGGGTGAGAAAGTTTCTACCACACGATAATAAAACAAACTATGCCACGTTAATAAAGGTGCAGCAATTAAGGCAAATTTAAACAATCTAACTAAATGACGTCATTTTTTATTTTTTAATTCATGTGCAGAAAAACAAATCCTATACTCGCACAGGTATATTTAGTTGAAATTAAATTTTTTTTTTCGGGATGAAATTTTAGAAATTATTACCTACTTCATAGGGCCAAATTTAGAAAAAAAGTATTTAAGAAAATATTAAGTAACTGAATTGAAATTAGGATTTATTCAACTTTAAACCCTTTTAGACCTTTTTAGTGGCCCTACAAAGGAGCCGTAAGTTCAAAATCAAGCTTTAGAGAGAAGTATTCTCAAAACGGATATTTTAGGTAAAAGTAAGTCAATCATTTCGAATTTAGATATTTATTGCACAGTGCCAATTTAAGGTCTTTCTTAGGGGCTCCACCGACCCGATGATTAAAAAAATACTAAGACGTATTCGTATGTAAAATTGTCCGCAGAATCCGAAAATGAAATAAAAAAGTATGGTTTCTATTTAAAATTTCAAAATTGGGCCCTACGAGACACTTTTAGGGTCCTCGGACCCAAAATCTAATTTTTCCATTCGATAAACGGGAAAAAATTATTATAAAACCTTTTCAACATTTTTAGTCCGGCTTACCCGATAAGAAATATTAAGCCGTTCCGGGACTTTTGAAACACCAGTATATACCAGGCATAGGAATAAAATCGCATTCGAACCATTAGGGTGCAGGATATATTTCTGTCTTTTTTTTGTCGTAATATTTAATAATTTACTATATGAATGTCTGTATACTCAATGTGTAGTGAGCGAAGGCAACAAAATATATCTGCGTCTCTTTCTTCGATGTAATTCCCTGATTTCTCCGATGATAAGATTGGTTGATGTACTTGCATTCAATCTGAATAAAGTATCTCTGTTTCAAACTTTTTCTTTTGACGTGATAACGTCTTATAAATTGATGAATCACCAATATTATAAATTGATAAAACACCGGCTGCATGTTCGAAAAAGTGTAACGTAACGTTCCTAACGTTCCTAACGCGTAACGTTCCTAACGCGTAACGTTCCGCCTGACCCTGTGCGTGCTTTTTGCTAATTTCTCGCTCAATTTAAATCAGATCGGTTTGAAACCAGTCTTAAACGAAAGAGGAGAACATTTTACATAGATTTCGTATAACAGAATTTGCCTAAACAGTTTTTTTATACAAATTTATATAGAAAAATATTTTATACAAATTTATATAGAAAAATAGCTGTTTAAATGCAATGTTGTGTAATGCATGGCGCGACGCGGTCGGTTGTCTTTGATGCCGTACATGGAAATTAGAAGCAAACGTATGTCTTGTCTTAACATGAAAACAGCTGCATTTCTAATGTTTAATTCAATTATTTGACATTAGTATATTGTGAAATGCAAAGCCTGCTAAGTTAAGTATTGGAATAACTAATTATTATTAGAACATAATACTTTGTAAGTTGCAAACGTCACTTTTGACATTTCTTATCATTCCGACACCAAGGATAAGCGGATTGAAACCAAATTTTGGGAGGTTTAGGTTATGTATTACGGAATACGTTATCACGTAAAACTACCGTCCGTAAACCGACTTTACAGACAACCATTTTTTTTTTCTATGACGTAAACATGGGCGTACCCAGCGTTTGGCCCAGGAGGGAGCAAATTAGTAATTTGTCGGGTCCCCCGTGCTTGTTTTGCCCTGCTGGATACGCCAGTGCTTACGGCGTAAAAAAGACAGAAGTATATGTTTGCACACTAATGGTTCGAATGCGATTTTATTCCTATGCTCAGTATAGATCACAAAACACACGACTGTGTGTTTTGTGGTATAGATTATAGAATAAAAGTATATGGAGCTTATATCAGAGATATTTTTGGGACGCCTCTATGCTGCTTATGTCAGTGTCTCAAAGACGAATACGTAGTATGACTTTGCATTCCTATTTTCAATAGATATTCTAAACACGTAATAATAGGCATGTATTGCGAATTGCGATGTTTGTGGTGATGTTTATTGTATGTGAGGTCAACTACTCCATTCAAAACCTGGCCTACATTTTGTGTATACTCTTTTAAACCCTCGATATCATATTGTTCATTATATTTCATGTGACATTCAGGTATAATAATCTCACAAGTTCCCTGTCTGCACCTGAGTTACAATAAAATCCGAAATTTATTTTACTACCATATTTCATAAAGATGTAGTCTCTAATAAACATCTTTGGTCGTGATGTCAGAATCTATGTTGAACGTATATCTACTGTACGCCGCGTTTGTAGTTATTTTCTGACATAGCAGCGTAAGAACGTGTCCTTGTGCCTCTCCTCTAAGTCCGCCAATGGCATGATTGATTCATTACCACCCCAACTTATGTGCTAACAATGAGCCTTCTTCCTGAGAGCAGTGCCTCCGATCAGCCACGAGAGGCAGCACTTGTAGTAAGGACAAACATTTTTTTTCAACGTATTATTTCAATGATAAAAATGAATTATTAACTATTGGATAATAAATTTCAAAAAAATAGTGACATAACCAACTAAACATTGCAGTTTTGTTTGTTGTACGTTGGTTAATCGATATTCACAGGAAAACATATTGTTTACACCATTCATGAAACGTCACTTTGATTAACACATTTTAAAAACGTAAAAAATAATGGGAGAATAAGTAAACGGAAGAACTTTGCGCCTATTATGACATTTTGGGAATTGGACGTTAAATGTGTTAGTATTATTAGTTGAGGTTGACTCTAATTAATTAAGGGGCTATACGCAGTTAGAAATTTCAAAAAAAAATGTTTTTATTGTATTTTCGGAATGTACATTTGAGTATATTCTCTGAAAATTTCATATCGATCTAACAAATATTCTTGGAGATACACGCATATTTGTGAGGATGTTCGAAGCGTTACAAAGTAGGTACCTAGCAGCGTTGTCAGACGTCCCGATTTTTAAATCAAAATTAAATGTCCCGCGCGGGACAAGCTCAGTCCCGCTTTTCGGGGATAACTCGGAGATAACTTTAAAAGAAGTTAAATCTTCACAGAAATATCATGAATAAGTAGTTCTTATAAATAGCTATTCTCTTATTGTAAGTTGCAATTTGTACACTCACTTACAGACTATTGTTTGAAACGCCATATTTTTTTAATGAATAAAACTTTTTTGATTTTGATTTCTGTTTTTTTTTTTTTTTTATTCTGAAGACGAATAAGACTATTTAACGATAGGGTAAATCTGATTTAAAATATTATATTTTTATTAAAATACATTTTCTATGGCTATTTTTGCTATGTATTGTCACGTAAACGTAAATATGTAGGTATTTAAAAACTTCTGATTATATACGTTTTTTTACTATGTCCCGCTTTCGACGAAAGAATCCCGCTGTTTTCACTCAAAGAGTTCCAAAATCCCGACTTGTCAAAAAAAAACTGGCAACGCTGGTACCTAGGTGCCGTAAAGGCGAGATTAGTAATACCTGGGTTGACGTTGACCCCTTTTCAATGTATTTGCAACAACAACTCGGAATATTAGAAGCTGCTGATTATGCAGAGGGTTCATCTTATGGGCCTGTCATATATAACTCCATGTAAGTTGTAAAACAAAATTAACGATGTGTAAACGTTTTTTGAAATTTTTTTCTCAAAACGGCGTTTTCAAAGTCGGCGTGCACGATTTCTCAAAAACAGCTCAACCGATCGATCTGAAATTTTAATACAACCTTGTAAGATATATTCTTCAGGTATTAACCGAAGTAATAAAATTTCCGATAATCATTTCTATTTTATTAAACAATTTATCAAAAAAATTTGGGTCGAAAATCGAAGTTTTTTCTTTCCTCAAAAATGAAAATTTCGTCTATTCCTTTGATTAATACCTAGATTTATCTATCCACTAATAGAATCTTCTGTTTTTTTTTTTTAAATTCATATAATCCAAACTGGAGATATCTTGCACACCGCCAGACACCTTTTTTTGAAGGACCTCCAGGAGACCGTCTACAGGAGCAGTGTAAATCAATATTTTTAAAAATAAAAAATGCCGAAATAAAGCTAAAAAATTACCACTACATTTATTAATACTTCTTGTATTTGTTAAAGAAAACCCCTCTTCAGAAAAAAATCGTAAATAAACGATTTTTTACCCTTGCAACTGCGTTAACCCCTTAAGTAGAACAATTGTGATTCTTGAAGACTATTGGAGAAAGTTATGTATAAGAATCCGTGGCAAAGGATTAATTAAAAAGTAATACTGAAGTATTAAAACTGCACTTATTTACTGTATACCGAAACGTCAGTGAATAAATTCAATTTTAATACTCAGTATTAAATGATCCTTTGCCACGGATTCTTATCCAAAACTTTCTCCAATTATATTATTAACGTTATAGTGAGTATGATATAACAGCTTGAAAAGTGTCCTGGGTGGAAAAGCTTAAAAAAATATTTTAAAAAAACCGACTGCACAAACTAATTAAAAATCTAACTAAAAGGATGAGAAAAACCGCAACACGCAGAAGATGGGAATCTAATTTGATTATTCCTTTTGTACTTTAATAGATCACCAACTACCTACTGCGAGTTGCGGTTTCTCGATTTGTTTTCTTCCTTTTAGTTAGTTTCATTTTTGTGCAGTTTGGGTTTTTATTTGTTTTTTATTACTAAATAGTTTTTATATTTTTTCCTTTAATTAGTCAGCAGCCGAAGGTTTTTCTTTTCTTAAATTATATTTTTACTATAATAAAACATAGCGTCCGCCATATTGAATTTTCCGTGACGTCATATACCAAAAGTCACTTCTGAGACTATGAAGAATCAACTAACACTTAATTTATCAAAATCTATTGAGAGGCAATGTGACGTCTGGCGTCCACCATATTGATTTTTCCGTGACATTTGTATATAGTCAGTGTCACTGATTTTTTAAAATTCGTCACACCATTTACAGTCTACGCGGAAATAAATAATCTCGGATACATACGATACTCACTTTTGAAAACATAACCCATAGTCGCAATCAGAAAATTAACACCGGCCTCGTTTATTTCATGTTATATGAGAACACAGGTCGGCTGTGTTTTATGCCGCTTTTGTCCAGTTTTCCTCTTTTATTGAGAGGTCTCTAAATAGTATGTAGGTACGTATAAAAAAAGGTAAACGAACACACATGTACAGAAAATGTAAACATAGGTATAATAAAAAAAAAACTTTTAAATACAGGTCTGATAAAACTTTCTGACTTAATTAGATGTTTCTCTAGTTATTCCGAAGGTTTAATTGTTTTTTCTCAAAAGGGTACTCAACTAGGGTTTCCGATTTCAAATATCTTTGTCCCGTTATTATATTTTTCGCTTTTGTTGCTTTCTTTCAAGAATTTAATCGACTTTATAGAAATACAAATATTAAGAGCACTGTGGTTGAAACAAAGATAAAAAATAAAGAACGGGTACTTCCTACCACAACAGTTTGATTAGCGGATGTACATTTCGGGAGCTATGCTCTCATCTTCAGAAAACACTAAAGAGTTTAGTGTTTGCTAAAGATGAGAGCATAGCTCCCGAAATGTACATCCGCTAATAAAACTGTTGTAGTAAGAAGTAACTATTCTTTATTTTTTATTTTTATAGAAATACCTAATGAGTCTAATGTTGATATATTAGTTGATTAATTTTAACTTCCCGCTTAAAAAAAAAAAAAAAAATTTTTTTTTTCAAAAATCGGGAAGTTATTGGTTTCACCCCGATTTTCGAAAATCGAGTTTTCGCCAGATCTCGACGTTTTGAGGTCCTAGGAAGCTATTGAAACTATTTTGGCGATGATGTCCGTAGGGCTGTATGTATGTGTGTGTGTGTGTGTGTATGTATGTATGTAAACCTTTTATATCTTTTGAACGGAGTGTCCGACTGAAACGCGGTTTGCGGCATCTGACGTGATCTTGGTGAACTTAGATTTCCTGAAAATTTGAAACGATTCGGCCCAAAAAATTTTGAGAAATCTTAAAAAAACAAGTTTCAAAAATTTTTAAAAATTTGTTTTTGTAAAAAATTTTCTAAACTACTAAACCGATTAATTCCAAAAACTAATCAGCTCTTCTCCTTAACAAACTGCGTCGATTTCCGCAAACCGCATCAAAATCGGTTCATTTGTTCACGAGAAACCGTGAACGAAAAAATCGTAAAAAAGTGTTTTTTTAAAATGACTCTTAAAATTGTTATCAGATTGATTTTTTTGTAATAAATTACTTTCTTAAGCTAAAAAAACTGCGTCGATCGCCGCAAACCATATCAAAATCGGTTCATTTGTTCATGAGATAACGTGAACGAAAAATTAGGAAAAAAGTATTTTTTTAAAATTACTCGTAAAATTCTTATCAAATCGATTTTTTTGTAATAATTTACTTTTTTAGGTTAAAAAAACTGCGTCGATTGCAGCAAACCGCATCAAAATCGGCTCATTTGTTCATGAGATATCGTGATCGAAAATTTCGTAACAAAGTGTTTTTTTTTTTTGAGCTCGAAGAGCTAAAAAATAAACTTCTTGCTATATTTGATATATTTTTGAGCGTTTTGAACTCGAAAATAGCGGGAAGTTACAGGGATGGCCTGCAGGGTCAAACTACTTTTCAAATTTTTTTTGGATTACTTTATTCTAATATAGAAAAATGCATGTATTCGAAAAAAAGTTTTTTTGAAGAATAAATCCTCGAGTTAGTAAATTACTCATAAAAGAAAATGATAAGTACTGTTATTATATATTTCTTTTTTTAATAGTCACGAATATTATCAATGCCATGCTCAATATGTCTTACATAGAATCCCGAAAAGCCGATTGGCAAAGTCGATATCCCCATACCCAATTGAAATACGGTGTGTTCCAAGGAATTCTATGCACACATACTATTCGAGATAAGTTAAAAGGAAAAAAAAATACGGACAGGTGCAAGTAGAACACGTGGTCTTAGAGCTCCGTATCGTTATTACAATTTAAAAAAAATTAAGCTTGTCACAGAATGATTAGAATTAGAAATAATTTTTTTTTAACAAAACACGCTCAGTTAGAGAGGCTATATACGTGGGAGAAATTAATTGTTTTAGAATTTTTCCCTTTACTTGTGCTACGAGAACTTCCATCGTGCCAAATTTAAAGATTCGAGATCAACGGGAAGTACTTAACAAGTTTTAATAAGTGATTCAGTATATTTATTTAACTATTTTTAATTTTTATAATATTATGTCCCATACCTTGTTGCATTTTACTTAATATGTAGTTCCTTTCATTTGATTCAAGAGGGGTTGTGAAGAGAATATGTGTAATGACGTCACATTGTCGCATTGTCACCTAGGTTATACACGAATGCAAAATTTCAAAGTACTCGCTTCCAAGAACTATAGTCAAAATATTGACTACAACATTTTTCCTGTACAACATAGAACACCCCCTGCATTTTTCATCTCATTTACTTCCACCTCGCCTAAAAACGATGCATCTCTTCCGACGCCGTTTTTAAAGCTAACGTAAACGCCAAATGAATGATCATGCAGAATCACACTAGAAATTCTGCAGGCGAAACATTAAAAAAAAAATCTGGAAAAACAACTTTTTACAAAAAATTATAAATTGTGTAACCTTTCACATCTAGCTAAAACTTTTTTTTAAAAAAACTCGCCTTTAGGATCAGTACCTAGTGTGATTATTGAACCTTCATTTGGAGCTTACCCTAACCATTTAGTTTTAATAACGTTTAAAGGTGAAGTGAAAAGATTTACGATGAAGAGTATTAGGGTATTAGAGACCATAAAAGATGTTCAAACGGCGCCCTTTCAAGAAATTAGGAAATAAATATGTTTATCTCGTTCTTTCAAAATAAATAATATTCATAGTAACTGTAACTTATTGAGCTGGATGCGGTCCTGTTAATTTATTATATGGTGTATAACATTCTGTTTGCATAAAAATGTAGAAGAACTTTTTGTAAAAATTACTATTTCAATAGACAGGATTATTCTATGTTTTTGGCTACACAATAAAACTATTGTACATAGATTTAAATAAATATTTTCTTTCTTAACTTAATATTGAGTATAATTTGGCAATAACCACAGCAATTAAATACCTTATTAAAAATTCGAAATAGATATACACCTATGTACAGATAAAATTACTGAAAATATAAATAGATTTTTGTTTTGAAGGTAAAGATATCTGCTATACCTGTATTTATAAAAGTTTTATGGAATCCTGATCTTTTACTAATTAATTTTTCATAATTTAAGGCCGCTGCACACGAGGCTAGAAACGGTGCTGGATTCCTTACTAGATTTGCCTACTAGTTTTCTAGCGCTGGTTTTCTTGATTCCTGTTAAGTGCTAGCTTCACACAAGACTACTTTTCAAGCTTGTTTTGTGGATAGATCTGGTGCGTGCGTAGTGACAGTTCGAATAATAAACACAGAGCAAAACGTGTCTGTTGTCTGACTCTGAGCAGAATGACGCCATGTTGGTTTGTGGGCGTTTGTTCAAGTGCCCACGTGACAACATACTGCTTCCTGATTAGTTCTTTCTCATACAGAGTCGCAGATCTAGCAGGGAAAATAGACCCTGTTCTAATTTTAAAATCTATCTTGTGCAGGCCGGCCCGTAGTGACGTCATATCCAGCTTCGTACCCAGCCTACCGGCTAGCAGAACACCTAACAGCGTTTCTAGCCTCGTGTGTAGCGGCCTTTAGGTATAAAGTTCTTAAACTGAGCATAGAAAGTTTAGTGTATTAACAGTATTCGGCGAAAACTAGACACAAAGAAACATTTATTTCGACATACATTTTTCTCAAACAAAATAAAATTACAACTTAGTGTGTTTGGTTAATACATATTTTGTTTTATATTATATCCAGTGTTACATAATTAAAAATGAAAACTTATACACGAAGTATTATGTCATTAAATGCGATAGCAAAAAATAATTTAGTGATTCAAATGATGAGTTCAAAATTAGTGCAACAGCAGTGTGCTTCGATGGTCGAGTGGGATTTTGTAGAATATCTAAATACATTTGTTGACACGATGAATTTGAGTGATAAATTAGTCTACGAATTAAAACAACTAATAAAGCAGATGAGTCACGGCGCATTTATGCTTTTTAATAACATAAATAACTACTTTAATAATAATAATATGTCGGTATTGAGTATTAAAACTCCAATTGACTGGACCATGAATGGAGAAATAAATTTGAAGAGTACACTTAAAAAATACGTACTTCATAACGCATCAATCGACTTAGACATACGTACTTTAATCGCATACAGAAATTGTTGTGAAGAGAGTTTATTTTTTTTGATGAGAGAACCAAATTATAATGGTGCAATCGTGGAAGAATTACTAGAAAACCAGGAGGATAGATATGAAGCCATGTCTGACTTCAACTTAATATACGCTTGGTCAGAAATTTTGAGCTTCCTGTCACAACCGAACAACAATTTACTTTCGTTAGATAATTTCGTACAAACGATTTGTGTTCCATACTTCTTCGAGACAATGGAAGGCCTAGAATGGAATTTTTTTGATTATTGCCAAATTTTACGACTCTTATATACAAGAATGTCAGCTTCTCAGCGAAAAATATTGATGAATGGATTGATTCTTTCATCTAATTCTCCTTCACACTGTTTACTTAATTTTCTATTACGATATGCAAGTCGAGAAGACCTCGAACTTTTCATACAATACAATAAAAATGAAGACACTGGATTAAAATTACTTATTTTTATTGTGACACATCAACTTTATCATCACAAGTTTTCAGATATACTCATGTTAATTTGTGATTTGAATGTAATCAATTGGCCACAAATAACGATTTTAATAAATAAATTTGCTGACCTAATTACTGACAACAATCGGAATAATTTACATTTAACTTTACTGATCGAACTGTTGGAAACGGATTTAGTGAAAGAGCATTTTGAAGCACACAAAGAAAAGTTATTTCCTTATATAGAATACTTATACTTAAATAGTAAAATGTATGTTATCCAAGCAATTATGCAAGTGTTTATAACCAAACGAAGACTGATTATGGAAAAAGTAATTCAATATGACAAAATTCACAGAACAAATGAAACAGCAATTTATTTAAAAAGGGTATTTTTTCCTAAATCGTTATTACGAATAGATGACATACTATTAAATGTAGAAAACTGTTATTAGCAGAAATGCAACTATTGCGGTATTAAACATTACTTACTTTAGCACTACGTTTTCTGTTAAGAGTATTCGTCCCTGCAAACACCCCCTGCACCCTTCATCTCAAATCTTTTCCCCTCGCCTAAAAACGGTTCGCGCTCTCCCGACGCTATTTTTAAAGCTAGAGGGTTCTGGTAAACGCCAAATGAAAGACAAAGAATCAGACTACAGATCCTTCAGGCGAATTTTTTGAAAAACATTTTCGCCTACGTGTGAAATATTACGTAACTTATTATTTTTTTCAAAAGGTTGTAAGTTTTTTCAGGAATTTTTTATTCAAAAAATTAGCCTGAAGGATCTGTAGTCTGATTCTTTGTCTTTCATTTGGCGTTTACCAGAACCCTCTAGCTTTAAAAATAGCGTCGGGAGAGCGCGAACCGTTTTTAGGCGAGGGGAAAAGATTTGAGATGAAGGGTGCAGGGGGTGTTTGCAGGGACGAATACTCTTAAACGCACAATGTTTCGTGTCCTGTTCAGCGATTACGATATGGAAAATTTTATTATAATTGAAAGTCGTGTTTCTGGGATAGCGATGCATTTTGTTAAATTTTAAATGGATTATTCTTCAATGAAAGAAACTCTTTTTCTAAATATAACGGGCTACAGACTGCCACTCTAAAAAAAATACATTTTAAAATTATACCGCATGTTACATTAGAAACGGCATAATAAATATCGCTATCACATAGGCAGTTCCAATATTGTACAGTTAAAATTTTAAAACTAGTATATAAGTATATTATATATGTATAGGTAATAATAATATTATGGGTTATCATAGAGTAAAGGTTATACTTAAAATTCATATATAATTTTAAGACTTTAAGCTAGTAGCAAAAAGTAAGTGGAATCTAGTTGCTTCAATAATTTGATTTTACTGTGTCTATGGAAAACAAAAGAGTTATCGTGACAACTACTGATACACGTGTCAAACATAATCATCGTAATTTAGAGAATTGTTCTTAAAAGTCTTTTGAAACGATTTAAACTTTAATAACAAGAAAATCAGCGTTTGGTATGGTTTCAAGCAAATTTTACCATTGATTCATACTTTTTCGAGGAAATGCAAAATGGAGAGGTAGTATCCGTAACTGTTCTGATGAACGATACCTGCAAATGTTAACGGACTATGCCATTTAATTTGGTGCAAAACGGAAACGAAGTAATTGAAAACATGCTTTTTATGTGCAGGCTGGAGCACATTTACCAACCAGTTAAAGAATTGTTAATGGTTGCAGACATGTAAATTCATAGCCACAAAGATCGCCTGACCTCCTAGCGAATTATTGGCTGTGGAGTTATTTAAAACAAATGGACGTCATAACAAACCTAAGAAATCCCATTATTTAGGCAATTAAATTTCTTTTACTTTTTGTAATTAGTTTAATTTGTTATTAAATATATACTTTGTGACAACCTTAATATAGTTTTAACTAGGATCTCTAGTAATTAGAGATTATTGTAAATTATTGTAAATACTCGTATATTGTAAATATAATAATTTATATTATTTGTTGTAAATAATAGGTGTTCCATTAAAGATTTTTTTTAATAAAAAACAAAAAAAACACAATGTTTACATTTAAAGTATCTTCAGTTTTGCATTATATGAAAGTTAAAGGTTTTAAAAAGAATATCATGTAAGTAACCACCTCTTGATGCTCTACAGACGTTGACTGTATTGTCAAAATTTTCGATGACTTTTTCACACAAATTGGGTTGAATCTCACAAATAACACGAATATCTCTGCTTTTAATTTAACATAGCTCAGAGAAAGAAGTCCAAATGCGTCAAATTACATGTTCTTAGTGACCATGCAACAACACCATTTTTTGAGATAATTCTTTCAGGAAATTTTTGGCTCAATAAATCCACTGTTGAAACCACATGTCATGCAGATCAATATTCACTAGCTCACGTCACAGAAATAAAAAAATAAAATAAAAAATTTTTTTTTGATTGTTTATATAGCCGTTGAGATGAAAATGTGGTTCATCGCTAAAGATGATTTTTTTTTGGGAAATTTCGTACTATCCGATGACATTTTAACAAATGGCAAACCTTCCTCTTTACAAATGTCAAAACAGAAAAAAAATGAAAGTCAATATGGCTGATTTGACAGCTGTCAAAAAAAAATCCCTAATTGAACACCTTTATATGTAATTATAAATAATGTCGGAGATAGACAAACGCATGTCCAAATATTTTAGGTACGTTAATTAATGCTTTAATTTTCTATAATTGACCATTAAAGTGTAGCCTAATAGTGAGACCACTAGACTCGCATTCAGGAGGTAGGTACCGGGTTCGAATCCCGGAAGGGGCAGATGTTACTGGGAACTTTTTCCTGCTGTCTCTCGCCGAGAAACGGTAATTCCTGTACCAGCCATTTCGTTGAAGTTTTCTATGGTTTCCCTCAATAATTCCAGATAAATATCGAGGTGGTTCTTTATTCCAGGCCATGGCCGATTACCTGTCAAACTCCTATGCTCAAAATAGGCCTACCTTATCCTAATTTCCTAAGATTCCTTCATTCGCCCAATGCTATTAATTAGTTCAAGTTGAAAACATAGAAAATAACGGAAAGTGTAATAGATGGAAAATAGTAATGGTGCGAATGGCGTCTGTTATGACATAAAGTCGAGAAACGGACGGTAAACGCATTATTATTATTATAACTAACGATTTGATTTCATGTGATTAACAAATCAACCCTATGTAGAAACTGTAATAAATTACTGTAATATCCTTAAGATCTTGTAGAAATAAATATACCAGAAGTTTTTATCGTAGTTATTTATTTAACGTTCAAATTAGGAATATATATATTATTACAAATGGTATTTAAAATTAAAACTATTCATGTTACATAAGTGAACTGAAACATTATATAAGCTGGCCCCAGTACAATTACCCTTTGATTTTATAACCTGTCAATTTGTAACTCATGGCAATAAAGAAGGTATATTGCCAAGTTACCGTTGGTTTTATGATCCGGAGATTTGATAATCTTTACCTATTAGCCCAAGATCCCAGAGCCGTTAGACACAACCTATTTTTAAATAAATAAAACCCTACGTTTTGAGTAGTGTTTTATGTACTTAGAACGCTTCCCCAAGTATATATTTATTTCCTTCAATAAATCATTACTAATTATAATCTTAATTATATGATTCATCTTCTTTGAATGAAAATCCCAAGTTATTGAATCGAAGACGGTTAGTATTTTGCTCTAAAACGCAATACATAAAACTCTCGCGCTCATACTAACAGCTGACTATTTTTTACGTCTGGGGGGATGTTTGGTCATTACAATTTGTCTGGCTGTTGAAATATAATTTTGTAATAGTTGTCTGCATAACATATATAAAAATCAAGCATTTAAAAATAAGTGAAGTTCATTAATTTTTTTTGAGCTTTAAAGCGTCTGTCAGAAGTTGTGGTCAGCGGAAAGTAACGATACTATGGATACTAATTTATAGCGATATTTTACAAAACATATATAAATATCAGCCATTTAAATTAAGTGACTCTTATTTTTACTCAATGATGGAGGTACGCCAAGCGTTCTAAGTACATAAAACACTACTCAAAACGTAAGGTTTCATTTATTTAAAAATAGGTTGTGTCTAATGGCTCTGGGATCTTACTCTATATGATAATAGCTTGAATTTGGGCAGAGGGCTCCTATGCAAATGTAGCCTGAGTTTCGAGGTTTTCACGAAGATACCTGTTAAAAACCGACATGACGCCGTAGTTGAAATTGATGACATGTGGCATTCTAGTTCGTGAAACGATACTGTGAGCACGTTTGCGCTTTGAGACTTTGGATTCATTACCAAACCTATATCTACTATCAGAACTCGTAGAAGATAAAAGTTGAGTAAAATGATTAAATAGGAATAACGGCGCGAATCAAGTGCCCAGCGCTTCGGCTAATGTATTTTTTCCGACATACAAGTGATTTTTAAGTTGATTCTTTTTTCTTAACAGCGTGTAGAAATCAAATAGACGAAAACATATTTTAAGCAACTTTTCATCAAAATTCAAAAAATAAGAGAGAAACATCCTTTTAAAGTTTAATTAAATTTTATTTAATTAATTCAAAAGCCCGGTTAACACACGCGAAGAAATGATAGCACGAATCGGAAGTACATCCCAAATAATTTGCGGAAGGCCCTTATCGCTACTACAAGAGTGTACAGAAGCTATGGCGCACGCATCTTTATGTCCAAAGGGACAACTTTGAATAATTTCTGTGAACACTTGATAATTACATATTAATAACACATTTTCATAGTGCCATAACATAACGCCAGGATCACCCTCAAAATTTAGTAAAACTTTGAAAGCCCGTTCTTCTTTCATTTTTGAATTTTGATAAAAAAAGTTACTTGAAATATTTGTTTGTCTATTTGATTTCTACATGCTGTTAAAAAAAAAGAATCAACTTAAAAATATATGTACAACCAGTATAAGAACTGACAGCTTGTCAATAATAAATAGTTAACACTAAACATGCAATCTCGATTTATTTTTTATTGAACCAATTATTAGGTAAATACATCAAATAAAAGCTCTCTATTAATTTCATCAGTATTATTTTTAATGACTTATCCGGGACCGTGGAGGTGAAAGGGTTTATTTGCACCACACAAGAATGTGTAGTTTTATTATGCTGGGTTGCAAAATGCATTGTCAGAAAATCTGATTTAACAACGACCGTATAGATTGTTATCATATAATCACATTTTATATTTCTGCAAGAACAGTCTAATGTAGTTGACAAACTCTTTTTTATGTAGAACATTAGATTGTACTCACAGAAAAACAAATGAAAGATCTGCATAGAAAAAGATAAAATGCAACATAGACCGAGCCTATGTTGCATTTTATGTGGAACGATTCTCTGTAACGCATTAATGATTTTCATAGCTACCATATCAACAAAATGCATGTATGGGCTATATGCAAGGAGGCGGAGTTACAAATTTATCGATGCGTGCGTTTGGGGTGAGCACTAGAGGAAATTTCAAACTCAAATTTTCCGTATGTCAGTGAGCAATGTTTATTAAAAGTGAAAATAGTTATAATTTTATAAAGTTTTTTAATTACAAAGAAAACATGGGAAAAACAAGACGATCTGGAAATGCTTATTGTGTTCCGGAATGTTGCGTTGATGGTGATTTAAGTAAAATAAAGATCATTGGCGCCATAATTTGACGTTACGCTGTCAGTGTAAACAGATTATTTATATATTGTACGTCATAATTGATAAATAAATAATTCTCACGTACCTTTTTTGTTATGCTATTTATATGTATAATATTTTACAATCTGAAATTTATTAAACTAATAAACCAAGAGAAAGATTTTTAATTGCTGTATTATTACAATGGATGTAATAATAATAATCATTACGATTAGATTCCAACTACAGCATATTTTCACTGAATTAGTGAAAGCATAATAATATTAAACGATTATCGTCATAATATTTTTTTTAGAAGGCTTATATATAAGAAAAATTTAAATGTCACTGTCGGGACTTGAACCCGAAACAACCAATTTCGCGTTGGCTGAGTTACATTACTCTACAGTGCCCACGACAGTTAGTTTTTGATTTCTCTCATATATTACATCCATTGTAATAATACAGCAATTAAAAATCTTTCTCTTGGTTTATTAGTTTAAACTTAAGCAAGTCCGGCTAAATTGAGAAAGTCAACATTCTTGTAGTGTTGTTATTAAAATAGCTCTCGCAGGTAGTGGATTCTGTAGTGCATTGTGCTATATATGAGAGAAATCAAAAACTAACTGTCGTGGGCACTGTAGAGTAATGTAACTCAGCCAACGCGAAATTGGTTGTTTCGGGTTCAAGTCCCGACAGTGACATTTAAATTTTTCTTATATATAAGCCTTCTAAAAAAAATATTATGACGATAATCGTTTAATATTATTATGCTTTCACTAATTCAGTGAAAATATGCTGTAGTTGGAATCTAATCGTAATGATTATTATTATTACATCCATTGAAATTT
The DNA here is from genome assembly GCA_963575645.1 of Xanthostigma xanthostigma. NCBI lineage: Eukaryota > Metazoa > Arthropoda > Insecta > Raphidioptera > Raphidiidae > Xanthostigma > Xanthostigma xanthostigma. The sequence continues at coordinate 26,442,179 of OY754468.1, forward strand.
ATTGTATATAAAATTAGGAGCAGTTTTTCTTATTTCATTTTTTTACACATAATGGCCAACTAAAGTTTTTGACTTATCACCATAGAAACATGTCGCGAGTTCCATAAAAAAGTAAATTAATAGCCTAGACGGCGAAGAGGTAAAAACATTAACAAGTGCTTTATTCGGGCAGAGGCGAGATTATTGTTGGAATCGCTTCGTTTTAGGGTGCAGTTCAACCCCCTAAGTTTGTTTACAAATTGTTGGTGTGCTTGATTTTATAATTGACAATTAGTGACGAAAATAGTGCTTTTTTCTCTATTTCCTTTATTATCTCCGTTCCTCTTGATTTTTAGTATAGCATATCCATTGAGAAAGTTGTTCCTTATGAAATTTCCTAAAAAATGAGCACTGACAGAGGTCGCTAAGTGCAATTGTTAACTTGCAAATAGCCCCGAAAGTTAAAAAAACGCGTTTTTTTACTATTTTTTTACTAAAAAATGACCGCACATAGATGGCTGAAAATTCTCCAAAATAATGTCTATGTTGACCCAAACATGCATGAATAATTTTAGCGTCATCGGTCAATTACTTCTCGAGTAATTAATTATCACCTTTCTTTTTGCTTCCTTAATTGCAAATTGCGCCATTTTTTTCACAAACGGGTTTCGCTGGTCGGACCAAGCCAGAAAAATCACAAATCCATTCAACTTTAGTATCCCGTTGGAATTTTTGGAAAAAATTAATTCTAACCGATTTTATAACGATTTCTTTAGCGATACCAATTTTGGACAAACGTATAAAACCATATAACTTTTCCAATATTCAATCGTTATAAAATCGGTTAGAATTAATTTTTTCCAAAAATTCCAACGGGATACTAAAGTTGAATGGATTTTGATTTTTTTGGCTTGGTCCGACCAGCGAAAACCGTTTGTGAAAAAAAATGGCGCAATTTGCAATTAAGGAAAAAAAAGGTGATAGTTAATTACTCGAGAAGTAATTGACCGATGACGCTAAAATTATTCATGCATGTTTGGGTCAACATAGACATTATTTTTGAGAATTTTCAGCCATCTTTTTTTTTTTTTTTTTGTTGAGATTTATGCTAGCTCAGCACACAGGGGCTATACATAGCATTGTTCACAATGATATTTTGTTACTAATTAATAACTTTATAGGTCAACCGGTAGGTTTCCTTGTCACTAGGTTTTATGGGTTTATAGGTTTATAGTAGTTTATGTCACTAGATCGATTGATAACTTTCGTTTAGGCCTTCTAGGGGTTGGGTTATTTGACAAATTGTAGTAAACTGCCCCAGAACAAGATTTGATTTTATTGAAAAAATTTAGCGCACAGTTTTTTATATATTGGTCAATTTTTAGAATACCTAGTTCTTTGTGGATCTGGTTATTACGGACGAACCAGGGAGCGTCAACAATTAGGCGTAGGACTTTGTTTTGGTAAATTTGGGTTTTGTTGATGTGAGTTTTAGTTGCTGTACCCCAGATTACGCACCCATAAGTTAAAACCGGTCTCAATATCGTTAAGTATATTAATTTGGAGAATTGGATTTTTAATGGTGATTTTCTGTTGATAATCGGATACAGCATTGAGAGTCTTGCGTAACTTTCATTTAACTTCTTATTTATATGATAACCCCAATTTAATTTTCTGTCTAAGTGAAGGCCTAGATATTTTACTGCTTGATCCGGTGCATTCCAATTTATTTCTCGCCCGTTTATTGTAATGTTTCTGGGTTGAGCAGGTCGGCGGAGTGTGAATATTTTCGCTTCGCACTTAGTCGGATTCAGAGTGATGCACCATTTATCGAACCACTCCGAGAGTTCATTAATTGAATGCTGTAGCTGTTCAACTGCTGTATCTATGTCTTCATTTTGAGTGATAATAGCAGTGTCGTCTGCATACATTGCAAGAGTTGCGCTGTTTGGTGTTGGAATGTCGGACACAAACAAGTTGAACAAGGTAGGACCGAGCACGGAGCCTTGTGGAACACCGGCCGAAATTTTTCTTAAGTTTGAGCACGTCGAATTAATTTTGACAACAAACATTCTGTCCGATAAGAACGAGGCTATTATGTTAACTAAGTAACTAGTTATATTTAGGTTTAGGATTTTGTACAATAAACCGTCTGTCCACACTTTGTCGAAGGCTTGGGCTACGTCAAGAAATGCTATTGCGGTATGTTGTTTATGCTCAAAGCCTTCGCTAGTTTTTTGTGTTAGCCGAAGTAGTTGGTGTTGAGTAGAGTGCTTATTTCGAAATCCAAACTGGTGAGGTGGAATCGCATTATTTTCAGTTATGAACCTATTTAAGCGCTGTAGTATTATTTTTTCGAATACCTTGGATAATGTCGGAAGCAGACTTATTGGTCGGTAACTTGATGGTGCATGTTTATTTTTGTTTGGCTTGTGGAACAGTATTATTTGTGCTCTTTTCCATGTGTCTGGGAAGTAACCAACTGAGAGACAAGCATTCATGATGGAAGCAAGATGAGCCAGTGCTTTCTTGGTAAGTTTCTTCAAGATTACATTAGGAATTAAATCATGCCCTGGAGCTTTCTTGTTGGGAAGGTTGTGGATGTAATGTTTGATTTCTCTGGGGGTGGTGAGTTCTATATTATCTGTTGCTACTGGGATGTTGTCTCGTACATGATTATTTATTTGTTCTAAAAAATTTCTGTTCTCTCTGGAGCAATTTGTACTAAATACTTTTTCGAAATGATCTGCAAATATTTGGCACTTGTCAGCATCACTTGAGTAAGTGTTGTCATCAATTTTTATTGGATGGATTATGTTTGGTTTCTGCAAGAGGTGTTTAGTAGCTTTCCACATAGAGCTATCTCTCGGATCTAGACACTTTACATATTCGTGATAGGATTCATTTCTGTAGTTGTCCAGTTCCCATTTGACTTGGTGGGCTAGCTGATTTGCTTGTTGTTTAAAGTAAGGTAGTCGAGTTCTTTGCCATAATCGGCGCATGCGGTTTTTTTCTTTTATCATATTTAGGATATGTGTCGGTGGTTGAGATATTGCATAATTGTTGCGGCGCTTTGGTTTGACTTTGATTGTTGAAGAGTTAATAGCGTTTACAATCGATCTGTTGAAATTTTCAATCCGTTGGTTAATTGCCTGGATAGAGTATGCAGAGTTGTTGGGTCTTAGCTCGTGGTCTAAGGATGTCTGAAAAACTTCCCAATCTATTGGTCCATTAATGAGTCTAGCGTTTGGTGTGGATTGCTCCGGTTGGTTGTGAAATGATATTATTACTGGAAGGTGATCTGAGTTCAATTCAACAACGACATTTTGGTAAATCGGCATTCGAAAATGTTTAATTAGAGCGATGTCCAGGATGTCAGACTGATAATCTTCACGATATGGATGATATGTATGCTCATTAGGAGCTGTGACTATTATTCCATGATTGGTTGCTATATTATTCAAAAGTACACCTTTTGGATTATTAACTCTACATCCCCATAAAGTATTTTTGCAATTTAGATCACCTACCATAAGTGTTGGATAGTTGGATGAAAATATGTTGCTGATTTCGTTGTCCAGTATCCTTTTGTTTGGTGGAAGATAAGCTGCAACGATGCGAAGGGGGTTGTTGTAGTTGGTAAGCTTTAGTTCCACTGCAACTGCTTCAATGTTGCTCAGTCCTGGGAGTATTAGTTGATGGTGCTTAATTTTGCGTTTAACTAGCACTGCGACTCCCCCTGAAGCACGGGGAGCTGTTCTGTCCAGTCGGTAGATGCTGTAGCCTGGTATGGTGAGTTTTTCATTGCTTATTATATGAGTTTCACTAACACATGCAATATTTATGTTATACCGAGAGAGAAATTCAATGAATAGTGAGCGTTGTTTTTTAAGTCCGTTAGCGTTCCAATTTAGGATTGTTAAATTATGTATTATAATATTATTAGTCGCCATTGTTTATTACAAAGTTTATTATTGACATAACGAAGTTTTTTATGGTGTTGATGTGGGGCTTTATTAGGTCAAGAAGAATTTGTAAGAAATTGTTTGTGTTAAGGGTATTTTCTTTTCCTGGGGTGGGATTGTTTGAGTTAGTATGAGGATGTATTTGTTTGGGGTTCACTGGTTTAGATTGTTTGATTGCATCTGCGTAAGTGCTGGTGAGTGTATTACTGGTTGTCGCCTGATTTTGTGTTGCATTTTGTGTTTCGTTTTGTGTTTTATTTTTTATTTGTTTACTTTTAGTTAATTTATTTTTGATATCCGTGTAATAGGTACAGCCTTTGTAATTGGCAGTATGATCTTCACCGCAGTTCACACATTTTGGTTTATTGTTTGGAGATTTATCGCATTTAGAATAGTGATGTGTTCCTGTACACTTTACGCATCTAGGTTCTAACCGGCAGTAGTTCTTTGTATGCCCGTATCTTTGGCAATTGGTGCACTGAGGGATGCCGCGATGCTTATGCCTAGGTTCCACAGAAACGATGGAGTAAAATAATCTGTCTAGATTAAATATAGCATTGCTCTGCTCATTATTTGTAAGTTCAACAACTACGAGAGGCATTGGCTTCTTGTCTTTGTTTAATAGTCTTACTACCTTAAGTATAGGATAGTGAGGTTTAAGTTCAGAAAGTATTTCCGATTCAGTCAGAGATAGCGGAACATTGCGAATAACTACTGATAAATGTGACTCAGATGATGATTGGAATGTATGATATTTTATGTCATTTTTATCATAAAAAGCAGTTAATTTGCGAAAATCATCGATTGATTTAGTATTTATTTTTAATAATTCCCCTTTGTATTGCGTTGAGAATTCGGTTTCTGTAATTTTATCGATATCTTTAACGATTTCTTGGTAATTGTTCACGTTATGGAGAAAGATAGGTGGAATTTTATTGTTATCGCTAGGGTTATTATCATGGTTTTGGTTAATTTGTTTGTTATAATTTTCTTCTATGCTCGGGGGCAGATAATATCGATTTTTTGTGAGTAAATTAATTGATTCTGTATCCATGTCGCTTTCGTTCGATTTAGAAGAACTGGCCATTTTAGTGTTTAATGGAACGAGTTTTACTGCTAAATCATTATTTATAATCCCTCTCAGGTGAGAGGGATCGATGTTAGAGAGATTAAATTTACATGGTTTCTTTTTTGTTGACTTCACTTTGATTGATAATCGTAACCGATGGTTAATTAATTAATTGATCACTATAAAATGAACCGAAACACAAGTGAACCGGAACACTACAGATTTTGAACGAATTATTTAAATATTCGCAAAACTGAAAAATAGAAAACTCGCGTTCACACGTCTTGTCACAACGACTGTTCGCACGAGACTCCAGCCATCTATGTGCGGTCATTTTTTAGTAAAAAAATAGTGAAAAAAAACGTGCTTTTTTAACTTTCGGGGCTATTTGCAAGTTAACAATTGCACTTAGCAACCTCTGTCAGTGCTCATTTTTTAAGAAATTTCATAAGGAACAACTTTCTCAATGCATATGCTATACTAAAAGTCAAGAGGAACGGGGATACTAAAGGAAATAGAAAAAAAACCCTATTTTCGTCACTAATTGTCAATTATAAAATCAAGCACACCAACAATTTGTAAGCAAACTTAGCAGGTTGAACTACACCTAAAACGAAGCGATTCTAACAATAATTTCGCCTGTGCCCGAAAAATACACCCAAAACTCCTCGCCGTCTTGCCTATAAATAATTCTCTATTACCCACTAGAGGCGCTAGTAGGCTTCGTGCACACTGCACACAGCCTATAGGTATTTTTAATGAAATTCACTGTATAACTACCTTACTTGAGTTGATTTTCAGATTTAGCTTAAAATCAATACAAGCCATGAATCCCTAATAAGGCCTAGTTTATATGAGAGGCGTTCAACGCGCGTTGGGCCAAGAGTTATCTGGGCCCAGTACGAGCTCATATTAATTAGACACTTTCCTTTTCACTCTTAATAATTTCACTATTTTTTAATCACTCTGTAGGTACTAATTTACTAAAGGCATTAACAGTTATGCTAATAATAGAGTGAACGCCTGTAATTCGTAGTAGACACGTAGCTTGTAGTTCAAAGTTTGTATAACATTTAAATGTTGTTTTGTATTACATGTCTGTAGACGCAGTTTTCAACTTTAATTATTGTAAGTTTTGTGCTACTTCAAGAGTATTCACTTTCAGTACTGAATTACACCGCTGCTGCGAATCTAAAACTTTCAGTGACAGCACTGATAATAATTTGTCATTCGCTCTACAGGTGCAGTTTAGGGTTTAAATTAAAAATAAGTAAAATTGTAACAAAATGAAAATTTATAGATTAGTGTAATTTAAAACTGAACCAAAACTAACTTAAACCGGTATTTTAATAGTTCCTAGTGCACAATGCTGCATGGCGTTGAAATTTTATTGATATGGTGGGAGCAAAGGTACTTGTGGTGGAAGTGGTGATAGTTTTTTTCATTTCTTTTTTTTAGCCACATTTACCGATCGTAAGTAGTTATTATTATTCGGTTCATTTGTTCTTCAGGTAGCTATTCCTCCAAATAAATAGCGATAATTCAATTCACTAAACATATTTATGTTTACTGCACGTATATAAATCGATTCCGTCTTATTTCGAGGATATAATTATTTTTTTGCCTGATAAAATAATAATGGCCGCCACGTAGATCTTAATACATAACCTAATAAACGTGTAGTATTATATCTAGATATCTATGCCCTTGTGTATTTATTTATGTGTTGTTTATTAACCTTTTGTCAAGTGTATAGTTGTAAAACATTAAAATTAGTGGAAGTTTTGTGTGCAATTGGGTTAAGATAATATATTATTATTTTGTGAAAGAAACACGTTTTGACGTTTACACTAATGCCATCGGTCGGATTTTTGGGTGAACGTCAAAATATTCAACAAAAAGAGCAAGGAGTATAGTGCAGTGTATATTTATTCTTAAACTAACTTTTCTACCTGATATTTTGCTTGGGGAATCGAAAGTAAATTAAACACTTATATTTTTGTAATGGTAAAACCAAAGCGAGTTCTCAGGAATTCAAACAGCTGATATTTCTACAAAAAAATTTAAGAAAGCTTTCTCTACGTCACATTTTAGCTATTTTTCTTTTAAATAAGAATTTTTTTTGTTTCTGACAATGCCTAACAGAGAAATTATGTAGATACACCATCGGCAAGGATTTTCAATCTCCGTTATCTTTTAATTTTTCTTAATCGTTAATATTGCAAATTGTTTATAAAACTACTATATATATTATATATGTATAAAACAAAGATTATTTTATATACTTATGACTGCGTCAAAGAAAAGCTTATTTTTATATTTACCTATTTTCTCGAGCGTCAAGGTTGCCTAACTCCTTAAGTGTATAAAGATCAAATTAGATAAGTATAATGTAAAAGCTAACCGAACGTTAAAATCGCTACTGCCGTAATGACAATTATTACAGATTGAAGAAAGGATACCAATTGAATAAACGAATTTTATTCATTGTTTCAACATTTTCTCACATACTACTATTGACAACACATATGTTTTAAAAACAAGAACCGCGAGTGCAATATCCATAGTTTCATTTCAAACTTCACTAATCTTATTATGGTGTGTGCAAAATTTCGATTATTTAAATATTTACTACAACTTCAGCTTGGGACATAACCGTAATGTAATACACTTTTTCAAACTTGATTTCCCTGTAGGGTACGCTTTAAAGTCCCCTTTCTGATATAACTTTCGATTCACTTAGCTGCTTACAACTAAATTTAATAGAAACTAGAAAGCATAAGAAAGTTAACTGCATCAAAATTGAATGTGGTTTTTGTATCCAGTGGCGTTCTTTCCATTTTCAATCATTTTCTTTGTGTACGCAATAAATTAAGGCGTCCCACGACGGCTCACATTTTTGACGTGATAACGTCTTATAAATTGATGAAACACCGGCTGCATGCACGAAAAAGTGTAACGTTCCGCCTGAGCGTGCAAGCGAGAGCGCGATATAAGCGATAGAGAGGCACGATCTGCCCAAGCGTCGGCTTGTACGAAGCTCCGCCCACCTAGACGGATGTCATTATCTGTAGCATGGCGTGTTGAATATGAGACAACGTGTTTTGTGTTTATTGACGTGATAACGTCTTATAAATTGATGAAACACCAGCTGCACGCACGAAAAAGTGTAACGTTCCGCCTGTGTAAAGTTCTGCCTGACCCTGTGCGTGCAAGCGAGAGCGCAGTATAAGCGATAGAGAGTCGGTAAAAATATAGTTTGACAGCTACTAAAATTTAGGTTATGTATTATTAAATATGATATTCGAGCGGAATACGTTATCACGTAAAACTATCGTCCGTAAACCGACTTTACAGACAACCAATTTTTTTTTCATGTATGTTCACCGCTACCTCTGAAACGGCTGAACCGAATTATATAGTTTAAGCTGTATTCTATTAAGCTACATCCCGAGGAGGTCTCATATATTTTTTCACACATCGATTTACTTCCAGATGGATCTAGTTCTACAATTGGTAAAATTATTATTGTTATTTTTATTTTACCATTCCAACCCACAAGTGAGGACTTGTGGGTTGGAATGGTAACTGACTTGTGGGTTGGAATGGTAAAATAAAAATAACAATAATAATTTTACCAATTGTAGAACTAGATCCATCTGGAAGTAAATCGATGTGTGAAAAAATATATGGTACTAGTTTAGATCAAAAATCACTTTTCAAAAATTTTACAATATCTTTCAGTTGTGAGGTTCCCCGAAACATATTTTTGGAATAACTCTGTGCGTCTGTTAGTCTGTGAACACGATATGCAAATATGAAGAGCCCTATTGCTTGGTAACGACCTCTGAATAGAGAGCAAAGCAATCTCTGATCTTAACTAATTTGTACTGTGTACTCTTCCCTATGTACGGTTTCCTGTGATACATTCTGTATATTTTGTGAAACAATAAATATTATTCTTACTAAAAATATTATTCTGTTACCTAGCATTTGTGAACCGATAATTTATTATTATTATTTTTATTTATTGTAAGTTTTAACACACAATAAAATCTCACAGTAAATTTCGTGGTTTCTAGCTTTATAGGAAATTTGGCCAATTAGTAAGCTATCAGATCATGGAAAAATTCAGACCAAAAAGTGAGAATATTTTTTTTTAATTTTTAACTCCCAAAATTCGGATTTTTGTAAAAAGAAAACCGAAGTAGATTTTCTCGTAAATGACGCATTTCCGTCCCTCAAGTGATAGAGGTTAAATCATTCCAAATTAGTCATATAGTTTCTTCTCCCGAGAAAAATACGAGCAATTACCGGCCACCCTATATAAAATGTTATAGCGACTAAATTGGAACCCGACCTCAAACTTTATTATTTTTGGCTTTTTGGTGGCTTTTCTGAAAGAGGTTCAATTTTTTTAAACTAATTTTCTTTACTTCCGAAGAAGAATAGCCCTTAGTCATGAAGATCCGAAAGTAGGATAACTCGTAGTCAAAAGTTTTTGTTAATTCGATTAATATTTATCTTGATCTTGATATTTATAAGAGTAGTATCGTTTAGAGAAGACAGTAGCAATGTGGGAACACTGTGTAGCCAGAGGAGTGGGAAAATTGATCAGTAGCGGCGTGATTTGTAATTTCAGGGGCAATCATAATCGATATCTGTACTGTAATGGTGCGCCTCGATTAGTGACGAATAGCTAAATGACCATATTCATAGTACCACCCCTTATTATAAAACATAGACGCTTCCGATCCAAAACTCGTTTGTGCATAGAAATTACGCTACTATCTTCTCCAAACGGTACTACTCCAATATCGTATCGCCATTTGCGTGTACACGTTGCAGCGTGTTGCGTGTAACCGCCTAAATATTGAATACAATATTAGAATTAGAAATAATTTATTCCAATAAAAGTTCAAGATAAAATAAAATAAACTTTCTTTGGAGTTAACCTATTAACATATTGATTACGAAGTTACGATTGCTCGAAACAAATGAAGCGAGCATTCCCAATACTTAAAAAGTAATCGTATTTTACATTAAAGCTTGCAAAAGCGTCGAGATGAAAAGCGTCAAAAAGGCTAAACATAATAAACATGAATATAATTGAAAACCGCCACGAAATGTCGAGAAACGAAATACTGAGAAGTAGAACACCGAAAAGTGGAGACCTTTTGTAGGTATATTGGTCTGACGTATAAAATAAAATTAAATCAAAGAATTTCCGGAATAATCCAGACCGAACGCGGCGCTACTGATTGGTTAACATCCGATACGCAATGCGTAGAAATATACATACAAAAAGGCGCAAGTGTCATTGTGAAATCTCCAGGGGGTAAGATCGCAATTATAAGGGGTGCTGACTACCGAAATAAGTCACACGACCATTCTTTTGTTAACTGTGGTCTCTATGGTTTAGCTTTGGAAACTGGGATGTTGCTGATGCATTATTATTAGGCGTACGCCAGTATGTGTCTATTAATCAATATGCATGTACAGTTGAGGAATCAATTAAGTTCTTTACACTTTGTTAGCCTAGTAACCAGTTTTTGAAGTTCTTGCGTTTTGTAATTTGCTTTGTGATGGTAGGGCTACTCCCTAAAAAATTAATGAAAAATGTTTTTAAAATACTAATTATCAGTGATGAATAACATAATAATATCAGAAGACATTATCGCTATGATGTTTTGATGTCTTTGCCAGGATACGAACTCGAAACACAGTTTTAAACTAGGAAAACATTTGACAATATTTGATACTAGCAAATTCGTTCCTCCAATCTTACAATAATTCTTCTGTTTTGTTCATAGTTTAAGTAAAGTCTAAGCCTTTAAACGACAGTTATTTCTCTTGACTTTTAACTTTGACATTTACCTATACCAAACTAAGTTTTGGCATTAACTAAAAAAACTCAACTCTAATTTGATTCCTCCATGGAATAATGAACAAAGACATTTTTTTAACAATGAAACAATTTTATGACGTTTTTGTTTGATGCAAACTTATTCTCGTGAAATATCTGCATTATATAATTTATGGAAAATGAAAATATATACCATTATTATAAAATAAACAACGTTATAGCGCCGATTTTCCCCAAAATCAATAGTACTCTTCATATTTGCATATCAAACACTCTCAAAATTTTATTTCAATCCGCCGTTCATCCCTCTGACCTGTACCGTATTCAGACACACAGACGCACAGATTTTTCCCAAAAATATGCTTTTTGAACTCAAAACGCGATAAAGTATTATAAAATTTTGAAAAGTGAATTTTGACATAAATTAGTACCACTCCCCATTTGTGGAGTTAGAATGATAAAACTGGAAAATATTAATAAAAATGGCTATAACGATGAAAAGTGGGGGGAGGGAGGTTGTGGGAATGATGATGCAAATTTTACATTTTCCCCTACAAGAAAATTATTCCGAGTTTTGCCGGACCGTTTATTTCAATGTCATATGGCGTGAATATAATACACTAGGTTCTGTCCGAATCACAGCTGGTATGGTGTTGCTTTAATAAAGATACAATCAGTATGAATATGCATTTTAATGGCGTTAATCAATTACAGTCTCTATTGTTAGTATATACAGTGATTTATTGCCGACTGCGACTCATCTTTGTACCAATTATATTTATACGCGAGTTTCGAAAAAAAAGATATTCGTCATTCCGTCGATAATTGATTTCGTTATTTTTTGATGGATGACCAGCGATAATTTGTCTGATCAAATAGATTGCTAATATTAAACTAGAAATTATTAATTAAATTATTGCTTTCAAGAGGATACATGCTTGTTTTATTGGGTAAATATTGTTTAAAAGCTGGTATTGTATTTTTTGATTAACAAAAAAAATGCTTTTTAAACGGATGTTAAAAAAAAATAACTAGAAATGATCGGTATGTTTAAATATACAATTATTATTAATTTAATTCCACAGCTTGTATTCATAATAGTTTTCTTGACAAGATGTGCGCATTAAGGGGGACACCTAGTGTAACAGCTCAAAAATAATAATTATTTTTTTTGTAAATGTTCGAAATAATGTACAATATGTCTACAAAATTTCAAAACGATATTCGTTACGATAATAGTTACAAATTTGTTTGATCTTTTGATCTTTTCTTTAAACGCGTTTTTCTCAAAACATCATTTTCGAAGTTTGTAGGCGTAATATCTCAAAAATTATTAAAGATTTTGGAGTGAAATTTTTACCATTTATAAAAAACAAGTTTTATTCGTAGTTAAACCAACTTGTTTGGTAAATTATTGTTATAAATTTTCTTTATAAATGTTTATAGGTTAACATTTTCAAATTTCAAAGTTCAAATTAAATACGTTTTTTCAATTTTTTATATATTTTATAGGTTTATCTACAAATTATGAGTGTTATTAACAAAAAATGTAATGAATGGATGTTCCAGGTTTATTTTAAGGGTTGTAATTACGCCCACAAATTGGACATCGCAACTGCACCGCGTCTGACAGAAATTCTTACCACGCCGCCATTTTGTACCGAAAAAATTTAATACAATTTTTTTAAGAACTTTGAAAGATGTTCTATAAGACCTAATTCATTAAAATATAATAAAAATTTAGTTAGTCTAAAAATAAAATGTTTGAAATAAGCGCTTTTTTGAGTTGTTACACTAGGTACCCTCCAGTGCCTCAAATATTTATCAAAACGCCAGTAATTTAAATTGTGACCATGATATTTGAATTTTTCCGTTTCATAGTATTAAGAATTTTTTAATTGATATTCCATTGTATATTAAAGTAGAATGTTGTCGTTTTCGACGACTGTGAAGTTTGTTACACGAACGAAGCGAGAGTGGCATTCACACGAACCGCACACGCCAACTTTTTGCCCTAATATAACCTAGTTACACAGTACGTCTACTTTTTATAATACGTGCGTTAAAAGAGCAGCGTTAAATCATATTACAAAAATACAGGAAGGAAGTTGTGCTGCCGGTTGTGACGAAACATACATCGTTCTCTTCATTTTAATGAGGGTACGTACACTGCACATTATATGTTTCATCACGATGTGTATGAATTAACATAGGTAAAATCGATTAAGGGGAAATCCATATAATGATAAAAGAACCTCAATAACGTTCTAACTTAAAAATTTTATGAATTACGATCGGTTGGTGACCACTAGTAAATCAAGAAAGACTGTAAATGCATATTGTAGGTTAAGTGAAGTGTCAGATATAATTTAAAAGCGTCGCGTAGGATGGCGCCATTTTGGTTTACTTCCGATTCGAAAAAAAATTGGAAGACAACTTTCGTCCCCGAAAACAATGTATGTAGTAATCATGCACTTTCAATTTACGTACGTATTGTATTTTTTGCATCATTACTTGGGTAGTTATTTGTCCAGTGCCCTGCATATTTCACGTAATTGGTTTAAATAATGGTTTGTCTCTTATTTGTTTAGATTTGCGTCTCATTCACGAATTAAAAATATGTTTGGGAGGCCAGGGTGTTTTGTTGTCTTAAGACATTTATGTTAACGTTATAATTGTCTATAAAAATTAAGAAAATAAAATGTGTCTATTCCATTTTACAACATAAATTATACATTCAATGTAATGGAGTGAAAATCATATAAAAATTATAGTACAACTAGCGGTCCGTCCCGGTTCACCCGGGTGCGATATATATAATTCTGCAAAATGTATTTCGTTTGAGGCCCGGCGTCTCAACTAACAGCTTTGAGTAAATTCTACCAGATTTGCCTCTGAACTAATAGTTTTGAGCAAATTCTACCAGATTTGCTTCTGAGCTAATAACGTTGAGCGAATTCTATCAGATTCCGCTACTTGGTACTAAAAATTTTTTTTGTTTGCTTCTGAACTAATAGCTTTGAGTAAATTCTATGAGATGTCGCTACATGTTACTAAAACAGTTTATTTTCCCAAAGCACCGTAATTGTGTATACAATATTTACTAAAAACTATCCTATAGTCTAAGTTGGACCAAGCTAGACACATTTACAAAATTTCATTAAAATCGCTTCAGTGATTTCGGAGATTAGCGCGGGCGAACGTCGTGACAAGATTTTTATATATATAGATAGAAGATTACATTAATTTTATGTTTCTTAAAGTGCAGAGTAAGTCGGTGTCGAATATTTTGCGGCGTTATATTTTTGCTGTGTTTATCTGGTTTGTAGAAATAGTGGAGATATTTCTTAATTACGCCAAGTTAAAGTTGATGCAAAAGTTTTCTGTTAGTCGGTACACGTTTAGTAAGTTACTAAAATTGACTAGTTTGAGTAAAGAAGGAGATCAGGATAACTTGTTATTCGTGGTATGTAATCGGGTTTAAACGTTAACCAGCGACGTTCGCACAGAAATCAACGTGGGGTCGACTGAATTTGAAGTATTTAAAAATATTTCGAATAAAAATTTAGAACAAAATAATACTATCTACTTTATGTATCTATAACGTGAATGATATTATATTAGTAAGTGACAATATGTTAAAAACGAGATGCAACGAGTTTAAACAGTTACAAGAGACATGTCATTAACCGTAAATAAGTAGCTGGTTTTCGTATAAATTTCAGTTTTCGATATTTTTTTGAGTTTCAACTGACGGGTCATTTTTCTGTGTCACAGAGGGGTGCACAAAAAAGATTTTTAAATACGTGTAGTATCTTTAAGTTCAGCCTAACTGAACTTAAAATATAGTAGCTCAGAAATAATTTTTCGTACATTTACATCTAAAACGAAATCCATATATTGGATTAATTTTGTGCGCAAACTATCATTTTTTCTTGAGTTTTTTTATACGTCCGATTGTTCCGGGAGTCATGCTGGGCAAAGCCGATTGAGTGCGCGTCGTATTTAACAATTTACCAGAAAAATCACTGTATGTTTTTTAATTAGCCTATTAAAATTAAACTATATGGAAAACATAGCGTGATTTTTCTCGTAAATTGTTAAATGCGACGCGCACTGAATCGGCTTGGCCCAGCATGATTCACGGAACAATCGAACGTATAAAACAACTCAAGAAAAAATGACAGTTTGCGCACAAAATTATTTCAATATATGGATTTCGTTTTAGACGGAAATGTACGAATAATTTTTACTGAGTTAGTTTAAAGGGAATCAAATTGTAAATTCATTTTAAGGTTCATATTTTGTGAATTTTCGGGTGAATAATAACAAATTATGGCAGGAAGAAGTTTTACTTCAGTCGTGTGGTCTAAAACACACTCGATTTTTCTTATCAGGAGAAACACTGATTCAATGTAGGTGCAGTACCTTATTCTAGTGATGTCGATTATCGTTACTTTTAAGTATTCGTTACTATTCGGTACTTTGGTATTAAGTAATCATTTCAACTACTCGTTACTTTGATTACTTAGGTTACATACTAGTGATGTCGATTATCGTTACTTTTATGTATTCGTTACTACTATAGGTACTTGGGTATTAAGTAATCATTTCAACTACTGGTTACTTTGATTACTTAAGTTACATACATAAAATGTAGTACGTAGTGTCTGAACCAACAAATAATATTGCGTATAAAAACGTACTGAATAAAATAAATATCGACACAAGACGATTACTGACCGCGAAATATCAGCATATCAACAATACAATAATACACAATTAATTTTGCTAAGGGCTATTGATATCGGCGGATATTTATATTATACGTATCAGCTATCAGCGGCTCCTTTGTAGTGCTCCGAAATCTTAAGGTTCGCAGGAACTCAATGAATATCCTTATACTCGCATAATAAAATAATCAATAGTAATCAATAATCAATAGTAATCAATAGTAATCAATAGTAATCAATAATAATCAATAGTAATCAATAATCAATAATCAATAGTAATCAATGTAATCAATAGTAATCATTCAAGTACTAAAAGTAACGATTTACTTTTCATATCGATAATCGTTACTTCGGGTATTCTAGAGTAACGAGTAGTTTCGTATCGTATCTCTACCTTATTCGTATTTTTTCGTCAAAACATTGAATATCGAGCCGCCAGTGTTTTGTCCGCATCTAGTTTTGTTTTGTCGTTTTCAGAACAACTCACGTCTGGAGGTAAGAAAGATAGAAGTTCAGTTTAGGGTGATTTTTTTTTTATTTCATCTCAAATAGCATTCGGGCAAATGGCCAATCTAGCCATTACGTGCTCAAGTGTAGTTTGATTCTTTTATGGCAATCAGATATAAAGTTTTATCAAATTGTCAGCTTGCGAAATGGTTTTAACTATGTTTACGCGTTTTACGCGTTAACGGTTTATTTTCTCTGCAATGTAATAAGAAGAAAACGCGTTCGTTTTGTTTTGCATTTTCGCAAATGTAATCGGAGTGCGCTTTATCTAACTGATTTGTTTGTTTATTGAAGTCAAATGTCAAACTTTCTCGTATCTGTTAACTATAAATTTTACAATCAGATCTTTTAAATAACACAAAAATAAACGAAGCCTCGAATGCTCGCTTCGTTTTTCTTGTATTTTCGAATATTCTTCTGAACTGTTCCGTGGCGAACTGAATAAATTTAGTGTACGCCCCTCATTATTTCTCTTGTTTAGTGATTCCAAAATTTTTAAGACTGCATTTTTCTGTTTCCATATTCTGATTATCATTCCCTAATAGCATAGATTCCTATGTGTTACATATTGACGCACATTATATGCAAATAAAAGACGAACAAGTGCGAGTAGAACTCGCGCCTTAAGGGTTTCGTACCGTCATTTTATAAAAATTAAATTTGTCACGTAACAATAGTATAGAGAATCAGAAATTTATGATTTTCGGATTGTTTTCTTTACTTGTGCTATGCAACCTTCTTTCGCGCCAAACAAGATTCTAGGTTAACGGGAAACTTTAAAGGTATTGATAAGTGAGTCAGTATAAAAAGATGTTTTTTTGTGATTAATTACAAATTTACGGTTTTCGGATTTTTTCCCTTTACTTGTGCTATAACATTGATTCTTGCTTTTCGTGATTCTGGGTCAACGAGAAGTACCCTATAGGTTTTGATTCCCTTGCGAGTGTCAAAATATGCGACCGTATATTTTGATTGTGTTGACTTAGAAGTTTGATTTTCACAGATCAAGGGATTACAGACCTGAGTATTTGATATTAATTTCAACTTGATACCCCCGCGCATCTTCACAGACAGACAGACAACGAAGTGATCCTATAAGGGTTCCTTTTTTTTCCTTTCGAGATACGGAACTCAAAAAACGAATTTTATGACAGAGCTGGTAAGTTCGAGATAGCATTAGATATATGCTTTTATGTGAAGAATTTTATACTCAAGCTGTAAAAAAAAATTGGTTGTCTGTAAAGTCGGTTTACGGACGATAGTTTTACGTGATAACGTATTCCGTAATACATAACCTAAATTCTACATATAATAATTATAATAATTCGAATCTATGATATTCCATCTTTCGCTTCAAATTTAGGTTAATTTTATGTATTAAAATACTCACCACCTATAATAATAATTGTTTTTTTTTAATTTTCTTTCTTTCGTATTTATTTTAAGTCTCAAAGATTAATTGTCATAATATTTTGAAAACAATTGTTTCACTGTTTATATAAAATTCCAAAACCTACTTACAATATTTAAGTATTTTCATACGTCAAAAAATTGATTTTTATAATGATAAAATTTGTATGAAAACGATTTTTTCGAGAGATGAGACCTAGCTAAAACGATTTTTTGCCCCCCAAAATCCCTTTTCAGTAAATTTCATCCAAATCGTTAGGGCCGTTTTCGAGAAAAGCACGCACAGGGTCAGGCGGAACGTTACACTTTTTCGTGCATGCAGCCGGTGTTTCATCAATTTATAAGATTGGTGATTCATCATTAATTTACAAGACGTTATCACGTCAAAAATATTATTTTTTAAAGGCGCTATTTTTATAAGCTTGTCCGAAATTAGTTCTCTTGAAGAGAGTTTTTGCTCTTGCTACCACCCTATTGTGCCGCCACACAACGCATAGGAAAAATAACTACCAGAAAATGGTCCTGGATCATCATCCTCTTAAATATGTCTTAAATTGTCATGCTTGATATATTATATTCTATGCGTTGGTACTTTAATTTTAACCGTGAATTTTGAAAATTATACTAATATACAAAAAAAAAACATACTGGCACCTTTGTCGAAAACTTTTTTTTTGTCTGTATGCTTACAGACATCATTCGAAAAATATTGGATTGCTGTTGATGAAAATCGGAAATCATCCAATGTGGGGCGTAAAAAAAGAGTAAAATGACTGCTCTCGTTATGTTATTCTCTGCTACTATATTTCCGAAACAACAATAAAAAATATATATTCTGTAATATGGTGTTGTTCAGTCCCTGGTTGCTATATGGAAGTTATATAAGAAATTAAACATCCTTGTGATACGACCGATTAGATCTCTCATGGGCATTCCAAGTTCTGACATCTACATTCATCTTTAATTGCGAATACTTACAGAGTACAATTAGTTCCCAAATTTAAAATATTAAATCTTTTCCATTAAATTACGCTCTGACTAAAATAGGGTTTCTGTAAAAGACTAACATTAAAACAAACAGCATATTTTAATTTACAATAACAAAAGTTTGTTTCCAAACTGTTCTGTTAATTTTTTCAGTCATTTGGAACCAAAAAGCATGCGCCTATTTTAAATAGGGACTACGTGTGGTGATGAATTGCAGTTTAAATCAATTATGTCTTTCGAAAGTTAAAATCTAAACTAATCTCAATGTCAGGGACAAACAATTCAAACTAAAAATAAAATTTTCAATTACATTTCTATGCAAATTTAAGTGAATAATTAAACAAAAGCAATGTACTTTTTGAAATGTTAATTAACATTAATTAATTTCTTTCAGTGAATACTAGGGCTTTGACACTTGTGCTGATGTCATATCTGTACTAGTGACAATCGTGATATTCATGACGCGAGGTCAAGGTTAACAAAATATACCGAATGGAAGAAAATTCAACATTGTTAAATGATCATACAATATGAATACAAAGCTAACATTTTGGTTTTATCTTTGTACTCATATGAAGACAAACTTTTTATAAAAAATTGACTAGACTTAAAAAATCCACAAAAATAATTTATTTCGAGGTCGGTGCTAATTAAATTACAAAAACTCTTTGTGTACTTTAATGAAATTGATGCTGACTTCAACATTTAATCATCTTCAATATTTCTTACAAAATGTTTTATTTTCCACTGTTTAGTTACTTTCGAACACGTAGTTCGCACGTTATGAATCGATTTCTATCTTGATATTTGATTACTAAAGTAAGATTGCAAAATAAAAGAACTATAAATAATATACAAATCTTTGATTAACGTCTGATTAGAACTCTTCAATAAATAAAATTATCGACCAATTTTTTCAGACAATATATTAACAAAAAATATCAATAATACATTAATGTTTCGATCCGGATTTGGATCTTCTTCAGAACGGATCTAAAAATATAAAAAAAATAATTAATAATTAGTTTCTATTTATTTTTAATGTAATTCGTGAAAGATTTTTTTTTAATATAGTAATAAAACATTGTTTGTTATTATTTTTTCAATATTTCTATATTAAAAAAATAAAAAAAAATCTTTCACGAATTACATTAAAAATAAATAGAAACTAATTATTAATTATTTTTTTTATATTTTTAGATCCGTTCTGAAGAAGATCCAAATCCGGATCGAAACGTTAATGTATTATTGATATTTTTTGTTAATATATTGTCTGAAAAAATTGGTCGATAATTTTATTTATTATAAATAATATACACATAGAATTTAATTTTTGACTTAACCACAAATTTAATCTAAAATATTTGGAACAAATTTTATGGCACACATTTTTTGTTTGAAACATTTTTTGATACCTAAAATGGGTAGTTTCCTAAATCAGTGTGATAAATACGTTTTCGGCTGCCATTTTACAAAATGGCGCAATGTCTCAAGCTCGAAAACTCAGAATCTCAATTAGTATGTCAAACTTAAGAACCATGCCAAGTTTCAACTTCCCTGACCTTTTGTAAGGTAGGTCCTATAATTTCTACAAATCATCAACTTGTAGTAACTGTATTATTTATAAAGACAATAAAAATAAACTAGCCCTTACTTGCTCAGCCCCCTTTAGATGGTAGCATGATGTTATAGTAAAGCAAAGGGCGTCAATAATATCGACCACGTTTGACGATTTACCGGTCGCAGTTAGGAGCGCTGGCGGACTGTCCAAAGAATACGGCTTGTTTTATTGTTATAGATAATGGTGTAAGACAGTAAAGGTTCCGCACAAATATTATGGGATTTGGTTCTCGGTGATTGAAAATGGTTTTATTTTATAGTTTAGTCACTAAGAAAATGTGTCCATGGGCACATAGCCTAAAAATCAATAGATTTTTAATTACAGATATGTTAAATAGCGAGATTTTAGATATAGAGATATCCATTGAATTCACAATCGTAAAAAATCCTAAGCTCTAGAAATATGTTTTTGAGTACCCTGAATCCGTATATGACATTATTATTTTATACAGATGACACCTTCCAACATTATCTAGTTTTCGAATAAAAAAAAAGTTGAACATGGAACATGTTGTGAATTCAATGGATATCACTATACTTATCTAAAATTTCGCTAAACATATTTGTAGCTAAAAATCTATTGGTTTTTTGGCTACGCACCCATGGACACTTTTTCATAGCGATCTTTAAACTATAAAATAAAACCATTTTCGATCAATTTAACCGAGAACCAAATCCCATAAAGTTTGAGCGGGTTTCTTTGGTAAAATCATAGAAATATAACGTTATCTGAGAAAATATAAAAATTAAATGAAATTTTGAAAACGAAAGTTAAATGAAGTGTGGACGTGCCTTTATCGCATAACGTTTGAGGCATATTAATATGATAGAGGTTTTATAAAAGTTGAGCGTGTCGTTACAGGATCAAGGGCGTACATTAGCACACTAACACACATTCTCTGGCGGCGGCTTCGCCTCCACGTTAAGAGCACGACGCGTATCCCTGGGGACGTTATAGTCACCACGGTAAACTTCTACATACATATAACATGTGTATGCATTTACAATATACATATTATATATACAGGCTGTTGTGTAAAAGAGTGTACATTAAAAATTTTATCTTCGCGATTTATTTTCGGTATCCTAAAGGAAAGTTTCGGTGAAAGTTTTCGTATAACTTGAGCAGAGATGCGCAAACTTGGGGCTCGAACCCACGACCCTGATATTGACAGTTGCATGCTCTACCGATTGAGCCAGCCGGGGTTGTTTACTCACAACGCTAATATGAATATATTTAGTTAGTGCATTTCACCTGAATAGAAGCTTATTTTTGAGATACATTTTGCAACATTTTTCATTAATGCTCCGCTTCTAATGATCGTAGCGTCACAGCGTGATATTATATAGCCTATAGCCTTCCTCGATAAATGGGCTATCCAACAGAATTTTTTTTTTTAATTTGAACCAGTAGTTTTGAGATTAGCGCGTTCAAACAAACAAACAAAGTTTTCAGCTTTATATTAGTGCTGCCACGAATAGTGATTTTGCCGAATACCGAATATTCGGCCATGTTCTCGGCCGAAGCGCCGAATGTTCGGCAAATTATGTGTACATTTCATGGGTGACAGGTTACGACTTGTTCCATTACGGAGCGTGCGGTAGCAACGCCGCGGGCGTATTTGTTTCATTTGCGCAATTAGACCGTGTCACGACACGCATTATTTGTTCATTGTTACATCAAATTGTGTTATTAATAGTCCTTATTACTAAAAAATATCACTGTTTGTTCACCAAAAGCTTTACAAAATAATACTATTAAGAAAAAAATCGCATATTTTTGAGTAATATGTGCGTTTTTCCCCATGATTTGATATTCGGTATTCGGCCGAATAGTACGCAACATTCGGCCGAATACCGAATATTAAAAAAAGTAGCCGAATAGGCCGAATACCGAATAGTAGCCGAATAGGCCGAATAGTAGCTGAATATTCGTGGCATCTCTACTTTATATATTAGTATAGATAAAAAAATAAAAAATAGAAAATACGAATTGATGCTAAGATCAAATAGCACTGACTATTGATTACAAAATATCGAGTAACAGTTTATCTTTCCCACTTTTATAATTTTTTTTTAAGACTGATCCTCGTCGATCAATTTTTCGCCGTACGTTCCGTATACTGCACGTGCTCGATATGGAGTTCAATACATTTATATTACGGGGTAAGAGATGAAATCATCTATAATGAAAGAATATTCTCCCTTCTTTACAGTGCATAATACTAAACTAGCAAATGACAAGCTTCTGTTCAATATTTTAGTTTTATTAAACATCTACATCTAGATCTAGATTCGTGTGATCTTTTAATTTAATTTTCAAATTTCAACCCTATGCATTTTTCCAATAGTAATTCGGTTAGGTGTACTGTTTCAAAACAGTTAATACAAAGAATATTAAGGCCGCTGCACACGAGGCGGGTTTCGCCTCTAGAATCACTGCTGTAACTTGTGCTGGCTGGCGCGCTGGCTGCGAGGATGGAAATGACGTCACTGCGTGTTCACGTGCGTGGTTACAAGATGGATTTCAAAATTAGAACCGGGGCTATTTTTGTGCTGACTTTGAGCAAGAACCAATCAGGAAACAGTTTCTGGTCACGTGGGCGACACGAACAAACGCTCGTAAAGCAATCATGGCGTCATAGTGTGTGTTCTGTTCAGTGACAATAAACGTTCAATTTTGTTAAACTATCACTGCGCGCGTACCAAATCTATATACAAGCTTCAATACACGCATCGTGTGAAGCGAACCCATGAAAGCCATCAAAAAACTCAGCGCCACAGCACGTTTGAAACCTAGCAGCCAAATCAGCAACGAATGTAGTGGTAAAGCCAGCCTCGTATGCAGTGACTTTTAGTGATCTAATGACGTCATTAAGATGACACACCGGGAGTTTTGTCTTGCGCAATAGAGATCAACAATAATTAACGTCAAATAAAATTGATAAAATCACGATTTTTCAATTTCATCAAAATCAGATGATTCATTTGGGGTTACAAAATGTCTAATTCAATATGGCAACATTTTTCTATTTTATTTGTATCCTATAACCTTTCCGCAAAAATATTTTGGCACAAGTATATGAAAATTGATTCACCCATTGAAGAGACTACAGACATGCATCTAGATATATAAATACGGGAAGAAAAAAAAAGAGTGTTGCACCGATTTGACTATTTTAATTCGCACACATTGTGATGAAATATACGTTTCATCACGATGTGTGCCTACGAATTAACACAGGTAAAATCGACTCAAAAAATCCATATAATGACAAAAAAGTTTCAATAACGTTCAAACTTAAAATTTTACTGAATTACGGTCAAATTTCGATCACTGGGCGACCACTATACAGATAAACAGATATACAAACTATTCAACTCAAGCAAATAACACCCCTCTTTTTAGAACGGGGGTTGAAATAGAGTTTTTAAAGTTCACATGGCCACTATTTTCATTTTAAAATCTACATTTTTCAAAGCTTCCAATAAGAAAAGAATAATAGGATAAAATATATATATATAAAATATATATAATAATTTACTATAATTTTTCCCTATTTCTCGTTAAAAGTTGGCTTTGATTTTTTTTTAATTATTTGCTTAGAGATATAATAATAATAATAATAGTAATTTATTTTATGTTACCAAAGGTATAAAACATGTCAAAAACAATTAATAAAACCTTAAATAAAATCTTTTGTACTGTAGTAGCACTTTTCGTTTAAGAACATTTTGAGTTTCTTTTTGAACATTTTGCTATCTAGGCATTTAATCTCTTCAGGCACTGCGTTATAAACATTCAATAATTGAAAAAAAACATTTTTACGTGTCATCGCCATCTTGCTGTTAGGAACTTGCAGCTTCGGTTTTTTTCTTGTGTTGTAAGAATGAGCAGTTTCATAACTCTCGAAGTAATCGTAGTTTTGTTTTACGAAGCATGCTGCTTCCAATAAATAGATAGATGGTAAAGTTAGAATGTTGTATTTTACATAATACGGTTTACATGAGACCCTGCAACCAATTTTAGCAATGTTTCTCAAACATTTTTTCTGAATTCTGAATAACTCTATTAGTCTTGAACTTCCCCCCCAAAAAATGATCCCATATCTTAGATTGGACTCTACATATCCATAATACGCCGATAGTGCCGTTTCTTCTGGACAGTTCAAAGCTAATTGCCTTATTAGAAAAATATACGGAGATATTTTTTTCCTTAGATAATCTATGTGATAATTCCAATTAAGGTTCTTGTCTACATACACTCCTAGGAATTTCACAAATTCAGTGTTTACATTAAGAGTATAAGGCGCTACGCCAATCGTGTTCATAATATGTGAGTTTCCAAAAGGAAGTGCGATGGTTTTTTCTAAATTTAAACAAAGGCTATTATCTTTGAACCACTCGTAAAGCTTTTCCAGTAATGAACTGATATTCGCATTGTGATCATCCTCAGGATCTCCTTGGTAAATAATCGATGTATCATCTGCAAACTGAGTCATTTTATAAGGAATATTACTTGTTAGATCATTTACGTACAACAAGAATAACAGAGGCCCCAAAATTGAACCTTGAGGTATACCTCTCTTCACATCTACCCATTTTGAATAGCTTGTGCCAATTTTGACACACTGTTTTCGCTCCAGAAGATAAGATTTAAACCATTCGAAAACAACACCACGTAATCCATAATGATCTAGCTTGTATAAAAGTAGCTTGTGATCGACACAGTCGAACGCTTTCGATAGATCACAATAAACGCCTGCTATTGTAGATTTTTTTTCGACTCCAAGTAGAATTTCATAGATGTTTTGAAAGATCGCTAGCTCAGTTGATTTTCCTTTTTGGAAGCCATTTTGTTCCTTAACCAATATGTTATTTGTAGAGATAAAATCATATATGCGTATGTACATAGCCTTTTCTATAATTTTGCTTATACTCGGAAGTAAAGCTACCGGTCTATAATTACTGACATTCTGTTTGTCATCTTTTTTATGTAATGGAATAATCACTGCTTTTTTTAACTGTGTCGGAAAGATACCGCTCTCAAATGAAAGATTAATCAGATGAGTAAGTGGAATAACTATTAAGTCAGCTATTTCGATCAATAGCTTGTTTGAAATTTCGTCCCACCCATGTGAAGTTTTATTTTTCAGTGAATAGATAATTTTGTGTATTTCCAATTCGTCAGTAGGCTTAAGAAAGCAGTTTGAATATATTTTTTTATTTCTTAAACTAGAGAAAGTTGGTGCATTTAAGTTTAGCTTATCGGCTATGTTATTGTAAAAATTATTAAAAAATTCGCATATTTCTTTGGGGTCATTAATAAGGTTGTCATCGACTTTTAACGTTATGATATCCTTGTTCTTTTTGTTTGCACTTTTTGTTTCTTTTATAATTTCCCACATGGTTTTAATTCGATTGGAGGATTTATTTATTCTATCCCGATTGTAATCCTTTTTATTTTTGTCTATCAGGGTTCTCATGTATTGACAGTATTTTTTGTAATATTCCTTTAGTGCCTCGCATTGTGGATATTTATTGCACATTTCATAAAGGAAACGTTTGTTTTTACTTTTAGTTCTAATTTCGCTCGTTATCCATGGTGAACTTTTCTGCCCAGATTCTTTCTTACTTATTGTTTTTTGTTTTACAAAAGCACTGTTAAACCAGTGTAATAGTATATCTAGAAAACAGTTGTATACGGCATTTACATTTTCTAGTAAGAGAACTACGTCCCAATCTTGCTTGCTCAATAAATACCTAAAATAACAAATATTATCTTCTGTAATATTCCTTTTTACGGACAATTCTGGAATGTCTTTAAAATTTTCATTTAAACTTTTTGATTCGTTAAAAACAATATTAATAGCACAGTGATCTGATAGTGCAGAGTGAATTACACTGCTGTCATAATCAGTGGGATTGATGTTTGTTAAAATGTTATCTATGGTTTTAGATGACTTGGCAGTCACTCTAGTTGGATCTTTTATCGTCGCATGGTAATTAAACATGTCTAATAATTCATATAACGCAACCCGTTTACCATTGTCACTGTTAAAGTCAAGGTTAAACTAGAGTACGCGAGTGAGCCGTGAAATTGTCTGAACTTCAGACAGAGAACAGTTCCTTCTCTCTATGGTAACTAATGATACAAAACAATGCTGATTTGAGTAAACAAATATCCATAGTTTTCTGGAATTTCTGCAGCGTCCTCTCTCTCAACTGAGGACACTTTCACTTATGGCAAGCATACGAACTAGCGTACTCTATTACTTATATCTCTATGGTTAGTTTTTTTAATATTTTACCATACTTATATATTACGGGAGTCTAAAGATGTCTAAGATACTGAATTAAAATTTGTGTTACAGTAATCTAAAGCCGGCACTGTATACACTATTATAAGGGAGATTTATAGTTGAAAGCAAAACTATACCTTCAACAGCTGGCATACTCATATATAGCTGCGACAACAATACATATAAAATCCACCCTCAATTGGCAATCTTCACCCTAGGCAACAAAATAAACATCCCTTACACTACTCAATTGCAAAACTTCCGAGTTTGTATTACACTTATTTAAATATGTATATAATTTTTAATAAGTTTTGTAAATATCAAGTGCTTTAAAATCATAATTTAGCAGAAAATTTTGTGTAAAACACGTATTTTTGCAATTATACTTCTCTTGGCGCATTATGGAAAAATTATGAGTGAATTTTTACGATGCCCACGCACACCGTAACATCAAAACTAACAGGATGAAGTTACTCGCAGAAAAAGTCTACCAACAGAATAGAAGTAGTGGCCATGTTCGAATGCGTGTAGCTGTATTTATGCTAATGTTCCTCCAGTCCTTTTATTATTTTATTTCAATAAATAAAATTAGTTTTTATCACGCCAAAGAAGTATAACGTCCAGCGCGCGCCATAAGTACACACACCTACTTTTTACCAATGTAACAAATAAAGTAAAAAAAAATAATTATTTTAAATGAACAAGAAACCCACCGCAAAAAAATTAAACTAAAAAGAGGAAACATGTCGGATAATCTCAAAATGAAGCGGCGGTGACCTATTTGTGTCTTTCTTTTGTTTTTGAATTGGTTCTCTTCCGCTGTATGTTGAAATTTTCTAACTTGTTTTACTCTTTTTAGTTATTTATTTCATTTTTATAGTACCTAGTTATGTCTACCTTTCAGGTTGTGTAATTCATAAACGGAGCTTATGACTGTAAACTAGTCTAGGAAGCAACATCTTGATTTTGAAAGACCTATTCAGTGATATGTCACTCATTATGGTAGGTATACGAATTTTTTCCCGTCTATACCTTTATTTTGCATTTTACGGCCGCCATTTTGGTTTTATTAAAACAAAAC
The DNA here is from genome assembly GCA_963575645.1 of Xanthostigma xanthostigma. Taxonomy (NCBI): domain Eukaryota; kingdom Metazoa; phylum Arthropoda; class Insecta; order Raphidioptera; family Raphidiidae; genus Xanthostigma; species Xanthostigma xanthostigma. The sequence goes on from OY754468.1 coordinate 26,469,698, forward strand.
CTAGCCTATAACCATCGTAGGATTTAGACGAATCGATAGATACTTCATTGATTACAATCCGTCCAGCTGTTGGGATATTTCGAGGGTATAAAGAATGTCACATATACATACATAATATATACTCGTATATACAGATTCATACGCGTGGAAAACATTACCCTGTCTGCTGTCGCGCAGTCAGGTAAAAATGCCAATGTTTAACGAATTCAACAGCCTTAGGTATCTAGTTCTAATTTCATTTAAATTCGAAAAAAATCTTCTCTGGAATATTGCGAATATCTTTTTACAATTAAAATATACAGGTTAATTAATTGTCCTACGAATATGGCCATTTAGTTGTTCCTCGCTAGTCAAGACGCAGTCTTGACAGTACCAATACCGCCTATGATTGCCCCTGAAATGACAAATCAGACCGCTACGGATCGCTTTTTCTACTTTTCTTTCTGAACGATACTACTCGACACTGGTTTCCTATCACCAAAACTTTCTTCTTGCAATGCGCACAAAGTATGTCAATGATTGCTGGATCTTTAAAATCAAATTTGTGATCTGACTGAAAAACCCTAAATAAAATGTGGACATGATTACGACCCGATCTAGATGTGGTAATTCTCGCATAATTTATTCGAATGTGTCAATCGACGGCTCTTTTAATTAAACGTAAAGGTTCAGTTCAACTGCAAAACCAAGTATAACATGATATTATCGAGTGCCCACTGTGGACACGGGTCAGTCTATACCACCAGGTGCGATGACCCCCCTATTATTTATTTGAACCACTTATTTGAATGGTGTTACATAGTACATTACATATTTTTGTTGTTGATTGCTTCAACCTATTTCATTGACAGATTGTCCGATAGTTTAAAAGCGTAGAGAGGGGTTGCCGGATTACTGGCCTGTTGTATAATATTGAACCCCATTATTAAAATTTCCATTCGGGAATCAAAGCGGAAACCGTTACAAACGTGCTTTTGATGGGAAATGTTTAATGTTGGACACGTGCTCTATTTACTGACATGATACAAAATCGTGCACGCATAGTTAATCGGTTCCCACCTTATTATAAACGAACGTATACTGTACTGCACTGGACAGATCATATTTTATTGTCAGCAATAATAACACAAATCTGTGTGATTTTAGATTTAGATTGTTTTCATATCTATATGTTACGGTTAATACGAGAAACTAGTTTATTCGCGAATTAACCGGCTAATACCCGAATTAACCAATACAGCCGGTTATTACCAAAGAAAGAAATACGATTTAACAATTTTCGCAAATTATTCGGTTAAAACGCGAATTAGACAATATGATCGGTTATATCCGATAGCTCTTGGCTCTTTCGCGAATTAGCCGGATAATATGTTAAGTAAGCAATTAACCTCAAATTCATAGACGTGCGTATAAGTAGTGAGCTGTAATTTTTATTAAAATAATACAAAATAACAAATGTTCTCCAAATAAAATAAAACAACACTGATAAAAAACAAATAGATTTATCATAAAAATAAGAATACCTAGACAATAAACGTTTTATACGGTTGCTTATGGATAATTCGCGTTTTAACCTGCTTGCACTTGAAAAAGCACTTGAAAAAGCGAGAAAGCGAAAAAGCGAGAAACTAAGACATATTCGGCATTTATCCTTGACGCCGGTTAATTCGCGAATAAACTAGTTTCTCGTATTAGCCGTAACATATATACTAATATATAAAGCTGAAGTTTGTTTGTTTGTTTGAACGCGCTAATCTCAGGAACTACTGGTTCAAATTGAAAATTTTGATTTGTTGGATAGCCCATTTATCGAGGAAGGCTATAGGCTATATAATATTACGCTACGACCATTAGGAGCGGAGCTTTAATGAAAAATGTTGCAAAATAAGCTTCTGTTCATGTGAAATGCATTAACTAGATATACTCATATTAGCGCTGTGAGAACACAGCCTCAGGTGGATCAATCGGTAGAGCATGCGACTGTCAATATCAGGATCGTGGGTTCGAGCCCCACGTTGGGCGAATATATATATATTTTTTTTTTTATTTTCTACATTGCTTTCTTCTAAAGCTTACATTTAAATTTATTTTAATTTTATTTAATTAATTTAAAAAAAATAGTTAAAAAAAGTTTAAATACTGCTTTTTATCGACAAAAACTTTTGAACGGTAACTCCGATCATCATGAAATTTGGACACAACATTCATCTCGGTAAACTAAGATGAATGTGTGTACTCATGTTCCTCCCTTCCCCATTCGTTCTTTTACACCCGGGTGAAACCGGACGGGACCGCTAGTATAATATATATCTAGTTATTTATGGACGCATCGACATCAAAGGTCATTAGCATCCGGATCTACAGGCTACGAATCTAACTACATTGTTTTTAATTTACTCAAAACCAACAACCAACTTCAGTTTTGCGAAAGTACGTGAATTTTATAAAATAACTATAGCGGCCCGGTTCGTCTTCGCCCGAAGTTGTAGCTTGCCGTTTTTTCGTCGACTTGCGTTGTAAAATTGGTCTCCACGAAAAGCGCTTTTATTTAAACGCGATAATATATAGCCTGTAACAATTTTGAAGGTCCATTCTAAATATTGGCGAAAAAAATTTTGAAATCGGATTAGTAGTTTCCGAGATTGCCTCCTATATCCAAACTTACACACTTTACCTATTTATAATATTATAGCGGTCCGTCCCGGTTTCACCTAAATGCGATAGATATAATTCGGCGGCTTACTCCGTGGTGTTTGTTGGGTGAGAGGTGACACATGTAGACGCCCGGCGGGGATAACTGATCGATTGATAATTGATAAGTTATCGACCACATTATAACAATCGCACTTTCTGTTTTCATTGGGTTAAATACATAAAAAATTATACGACAGTTATTATCGAAGTAACAACAAAATATCGTGCAAAAATCGTGCAATGTCTTATTTAACAATAACAGTTGGTTAACAATACTTTTCAATAAATAAAATTATAGACCAATAAAAAATATAAAAATTAATTAATAATTAGGTAGTTTCTAATTAGTTTATAATAAAATTCGCTTAAAGTTTTTTAATATCAAAATATTCAAAAAATAATCATTATTTTTATTAATAAATTTTTATATGTTTTAGATCAGCTCTGAAGAAGGTCCAAACCCGGACCGAAACGTTAATGTATTGAATTTATATATTTTTTGTTAATATATTTGTCTGAAAAATTAGTCGATAACTTTATTTATTGAAGAGTTCTAATCAGACGTTAATCAAAAATATAACAATATATACTTTTATTATATTTTGATCATTAATTTCTTTTTTTAATTTAATAAAGGTCGTTAGCCGGCACTAAAGTCGGACCTGTATTTCACATATATTTTTCTTATGTTTATTGTTTTATGCACAATGTTGCAGTTGTTTTTTTGTAATAGGTTATAAGGTGGATGATACTTTATTTTATATTTACTAGACGACTGTTGCATTTTACTACCTTTTTTAAGAATAGTCGCGTAATAAAATTGTTAAAGCGATACTGTTATAAGTTTTGAATTAGGTCATTAATGTCATTAAAATTATTATAGTTTGTCTGATGCCCAAATTCACCGAACACTATTAAAGATAGATGTTACTAATCTTAGAACATATTTATTCGTTAGAATAAAATTTACTTTGAATTCATCAGGTAGAAAAGTTAATTAAAGAATAAATATACACTGCACTATACTCCTTGCTATTTCTGTTGAATATTTTGATGTTCACCCAAAAATCCGACCCATGGCGTTAGTGTAAACTTAAAAAAAAGTTTCACAAAATAATAATGTTTTATCCTAACCCAATTGCACACAAAACTTCCACTAACTTTAATGTTTTACAACTATACACTTCACAAAAGGTTAATAAACAACACATAAATAAATTCACGAGAGCAACTGTAGATATAATTCTCCATGTTTATAGATTAGATATTATTATTGTAACGAGACGGAGTTTTCAATCTCAACCCGTACCGTTATTTAAACCCACGATTTGGTAGCGGGGTGACCTGACTTGTTACATTATCTATGTGGCGGTCATTATTGTTTTATCAGGCGAATAAATATTTATACCCTCGAAATAAGATATAGGTAATAGATTTATACTTACAGTAAATATAATTATGTTTGGTGAATTGCATTATTGCTATTTATTTGGAGGAATAGCTACTTGAAGAACAAATGAACCGAATAAATAACTACTTACGTTCGGTGAATATGGCCATGAAACATATATAAAAATAATGTATTTTAATCAAAACTGCAATGTTTATTTTAGTAATAAAACTTTTGAAATAACAAACCATAAACACGGAAAACTTCAAAAGACAACTTGATTTTTTTTTGTCTCTTCAGTCGATATTTACTTTATGATGAGCCATAAATAAGGTGCGAACAAAAATTAAAATTTGATCACACACAATGTAATACACTGAGCAGACAAACAGCACCAAATGCCATAAATCAGAGAAAAAACAGCTAGATTATGGTCAAAAAATAATATATAAGTAAAATATAAGTATAAATTTTAATATCGAGTAAGAATGAAACTGAAAATAATCTTTTGCACACCTGCCTAGCACGCCTGTATAGCGGTCGTAAAATAATCTGTTTAGCACTAGTGCGTAAAATAAAACAAAAATATGAATTCTAACCGATTCAACAATAATTTCCATAAACGACCTGTCATTTACCCTTAGAATTATATGATGCCAGTTTCTTAACCAATTAAACAGATGTGAAGCTGTCGAAATGTTGAATATGAAAATTATGTGAAAACCAGCTATGTTATAAAAGGTACGTGCGAAAAATATAGTATATACACATCTTGTTTTAAACATATCGTTTACTTGTCATAATAACATTTATTACATTCTAATATACCACTAGTAAAGTACAATTATTTAATTTAGAATCTGAACGAAGTTTTCCATTAGTTGAAAAAAGAAGTGCATAGAAAAATATTTGTATGAGAGATAAAGTGAAATGACTTACCAGCAAAACATGCATACTTAAATGCAACTAAACCTGGACCCCATTTGTTGGCCCCAGGGCAATTCTCCAATAAGATGAACCTGCAGTGACTCATTCCCGAACATCTGTAATAAAAAAATGAGGTTTTATTTAATATCTTTATACCAGATAATTAAAATTTCTTGGCAAAAATATCTTTCCTTCATACCTCTATTGAAAGTACATACTTTCGGCATGAATTATAAGGCAAAAAGTCTAACATTTACGCATTGGTGGGATTACATGCACTTATGTGGGAAGTACTTCGGGCGGTTAGATGTCCTTTCCATAGCAACCCTATTACATTTTTGTTAATAATCGCGACCAGCTGTCATTCGTGTTTTTACTTAAAACCTCAAAGTTGCTTGCTTGGAATTTATCTATGTTTTTGTGTAATTAACAAGTAATTAATTAATGTATTTAATAAGCGTACTTACGACGAGGTATGAAGAAAAATAAATAAAATTATCGACTAATTTTTCAGACAAATATATTAACAAAAAAAATATATAAATATATTTGTCTGAAAAATTGGTCGATAATTTTATTTATTGGAGAGTCCTAATCAGACGTTAATCAAAGATTTGAATAAAGAAAAATAGTATACACCACACTGACCGAAACTTTGATACCTTGCACTGCGCGTCATGATGCCCTCGGCTTTGCCTCAGGGCGCACAGGGCAAGATATCAAACTTTCGGTCCTTGTGATGTAATATTTCACACAATTGACATGATTTAATAGAGTGGGTTCAGTTCTGATAAAAAAAATTCTAGCCAATTGGGCGACGGGACCATTCCAACTTCAAAAATATTTACATTTGATATTGTTATAATAATGAAAATAAAATTTCTGATATCGCGTGAGGTGACGCGGGTAATGGCTAGTATTTAATATGATATTTGCTATTCGTTGCCATTCTTGATTCAAGTGTAACTTAACACACTCAACTCTAAAATATAAATAAAATACGATTTTATAACTACCTATATACAATATAAAGAAAGCATTTTATGATATTGAAAATATGTCATGTGAAATTCACTTCACGTTTTATGTTAGTGGACATCAGGCGTCAGTTGGAAATTAAATTCTTCGTCGACGTGAAAATCGGAAATAGTGTGACGTTCTTAGTTTACTTTTAAGTCCACACGTCTCACACAGGCTGATTAGAAACTCTTATCGTGTTTGCAATCCCGTCACGTAATTTGTGACGGGGTTTTATAAACTGTAGCAAATAAGTTCAATAGTTTTAATGCGGCAGAACTTCGTCAGCTTAACCAAACAGTAAATAAGTTCTATAAAACACGTCGGTAAGATCGATCCTTTTGATGCCTAAGGCGGAGTTAGAGTGATCGTATAAATAGGTAGAAAGCGCGCGAAGTCATAACATAAAGGCCGCTGCACACGAGGCTAGAAACACTGCTAGGAGTTCTTCTGGCCGGTATAGGCTAGGTACGAAGCTGGAAATGACGTCACTGCGGGCTGACCTGCTAGCTAACAAGATAGGTTTTAAATTAGGACGCGAGCACATAACACCAATCAAGCGGCCTTTAGTTTAATTTATCTTTGTACTAATATTATAAAGAGAGAGTGCGAATTTTGTGTATATTCGGAGGGTAAACTCCGAAACTACTCATCCGATTTGAATTTCTTTTCACTAATATTTAGAATGGACCTTCAGGATGGACATAGGAGTATAGTGCAGTGTATATTTATTCAAAACGCTAAAATAATGTTCTCTGACAAATAACGTGAACCAATTAAAATGTCTGACACCTCGAATATGTTCGACATATTCGAGGTGTCAGACATTTCAAATGGTTCATGTTATTTGTCAGAGAACATTATTTTAGCGTTTTGGTTGAAGTTTTTAAGCTATCCAATTAAAAAAACAAACAGTATCTATAAATTTTTACATGTCGTCAAAACGACATCTTTCGAAAACTTTAGAGGGAAAATGTCCCAAAATCAAGAAAAGTCATAGAGGAAATAGATGTTAGACTAGGCGGCCTAATGAAGCCATATACAAAGTTTGGGGAGAGTATGTATCAATAAAATTTTTGCCAACGGGCACACTCTGACTATATCTTTAATAGTGTTCGGAGATTTTGGGAATTAGAAAACTAAAAGAAAAATTATCTCATAAAATTTGCGATCATTGAACATATTATTCAATGTTAGTCAATTAAAACTAAAGTGTATCCCCTTATAACAGATCTTGGTGTCTCCTTTGCTAAAGTCGAAAATCTAACTCGGTCTTTAATGTCCTGACGGATCAAATTGACATTAACTATAAAATAACTTACATCCTGCACTTACAGAGATCGGATCAAGTAAATGGTTCTTTAATAATAATTGATCGACTTTCACATTCACTGAGTCACGCATCAGATAAACTAACAGCGTCCTGTCTAATACAATGTTATATCGACGCACTTTCGTGTGGTTCACTGGGGTTAACTTAGTTAAAGGGGTACCGAATTAATAATGACATATCAGACAACAGAGCAACTCGTGCGTGAACCAACCATTAATTATGATAATAATCACCACAGAAATGTGGTAGCATTTCAAATAATTTATTGAACTGGCAGTATTTTTACAATTTTAGTTACACAAAACATTTTCACATTATACATATGGTGTCCTACAACTATTATAGAAGATTTTTGAGGAATATATTTAGGATCGAAAAAACTTTTACTATTTTTATCTTTGAAATACAATTATCGAGTTATTGATTAATATTCACTGTTGTTTGCATTGATTTTAATTGAGTAAGACCAGAGGAAATTATAGTCCTCGTCTATGCGGAAGTCATCTTACGATGAATCAGGTTTAATTTTTTATAATTACCGATTTCAGTGCGAGAAACGATGGGAGGAGAAGGGGTTTTAGTCGATGAGATTTTCCTTCCTTCGATTAAAAAAACTTTTATTTTTTTGTATCTAGATGTAGGGTTGAAAAAAATGAGACTAAAACCGCCGATAAAATTATCGTATTTGTTTCAAAATAGATATTTAATGATATATATGAGTGCAAATGTTGGATTGAAATAATTTTAACGAATGTAATGAGCAGTAAATTTTTTATTTTATCCAAAAACAAATTTAAGTTAACGTACCTAAAAATAATGCTACAATGCACGCATTAGCAAATACGTGCAAAATCTTTAAAAAAAAACTTAAAATACTGAACCCCTTCAAGAAAGCCACTTAAAGAAGTAAAATAATAAAATGTACGGTCTGTGCCAATTTAATTATTAAAACTTTTACTCCAATAAATTGGCGCTGACCTTAAAATTGTATTATTTTCCTCCTTTTAGTGACTACAATTTAAAAAAAAAATTAGTTTCTAGTGACATTTCATACATATAGTTTGCATATTATTAAATATAAAAAAAACTGTTATTTTTTTCAATCTACTAGTAGTAGAGGTGCGATCCGTTTATTATTGAAGTATTTGGTTAGGAAATGTTCGTGAATTTTTTTAAGCTATTGCATAGCTTCTATCGCGGGCTTTGAGCGCGGCGACCGAATCAAGAAATTCCGTAACGAAAAAAAACCTAACACCCCCCACTCCGACCGGCACAGCGGTGCGGCGTTGACAGCCGTGCATCGTCTAACGTCGTTTCAGTTCGGCAGACTTCGGCACGGTGTTTGTGTGCCCATAACTGCATAACTGCTCATAACTGATTCTATCTTTATTTGTGTATAAATGAATTTATATATAATACTGCTATAAAAATAACCTAAATTATTTAGGTTATGTGCAGAGAAAGTATATATGATATTATATCTATATAAATGTACATCGCGCGAAATTCTATGATCAAACTCTTAATAACGTTCTTTTTGTTCAACTTTTTTGAATGAATAATTGTTTTGGTGTGTAATTACACTATTTATACCTTATTATTTATTGAAGGAGATTTATTTGGTTGAGGAACAATTTAAAATAAGCTTTACCAATGTATCGCTTGTGGCCAACGTTTCGAAAAATATATTTTCATCATCAGGGCCTCAATGCAAGTTTAAAAGGTAAATTGTGAAAATAAATTTAATATACATGATCAATTTATTATGAATTTCGACAGTTTTTTAAATTTAAAAATATCTAAAACAGTTTTCTTATAGAATTGTTTTGTCATTTGTGCAAATAATATTGTACTGATGTGATACATTGGTAAAGCTTATTTTAAATTGTTCCTCAACCAAATAAATCTCCTTCAATACATATTTTGGAACAAAAATTCTACTAACTTATTATTTATACCTAGCTATTTTCGTTTTATAGAGAAGAAAAACTTAAAGACCTAAAAAGAATATGCAATAGCTTTACCGCGGCAGTCCCCGAGTGCCACACGTATTTTTAATGTTAATTTTATTGTTCGAACTAAATATTTGGTAATAGATTCTCTGAGGATGACAGGAACGCTGCCGAAACGTAAGCATAAAGCAAAATTATAAAGAGTACTGCTTTCTTTGATCCAATAAGCCAGGAAAATTTCCTAACCAAATAAACTTCAATAAAAAAAAAATACTGAGTCCATTTTAGTACAAATTATGTGGGATCACCCCGAAAGTATGCTCTATTAAACAGAATAACAATCATTAAATTTAGTTCACAACTGGCGGAAATATCGCGGAGCATACATATAAAGTCGGTAAAAAAATTTAAAATGACTTCAAAACAGTAAACTATTTAATCGCCTCCTGATGATGCTAACACGGTATGTCGAGAATTGTTCACTGCTTTGATGTTGATGTTTTGTGGTTACTATTAATATTCTGTCTTTACACCAAACATTCGATCACTCATCATGGGGAGCAAATAGGTGCGCTATTGTGTCAGTAGGGTTCTGCATTGTGATCTGTTTTTTTTTTAGTTAGAGGAGACCTATTTAACTACACGCATATCATATGTAGGTATTGAAAAAAAACAGGGGAAGTCTATTATTAGCGTAGACAAATATTAGAAAAATGTCACATTTGTTGATTTATGGCCTTTAATTAATTTATCGTAAACGAGGCAATTTAGGATTGTTTTAATGTTTGATGATGAAAATTAGATATAAGTAAGTACACAAGCATAGAATGGAAAATAGCATCATTAATTATTATGGTTTGTAATTATAAACAATCAAATGCATTCGCTTTATCTATTGTTATTTGCTGTATATGAACATTGATACATAAATAATGAATTCACTGCATACTTTTATTACTTTCTCCTATGTAATGAGCGAGGGTAGTAAACGCCAAAACTATAATTTATCATGTCGAAGTAGTTTGTGTATCTAGTATAGAAATGGGTTACATTATAGCGAAATGTGGCATTCTGTTTAAAACGAGCATCAGCTGTCAAAAATATTATAGATATTGTGAAAAATAACTCTAATAATTTAGAGTGATGATGATCCTGTTTAAATGTTGTAAGATTAAAGGATGAATAAAAATATTTATCACGAATTCCATTCAAAGTAAATAGAAACTAATTATTAATTATTTTTTTATATTTTTAGATCCGTTCTGAAGAAGATCCAAATCCGGATCGAAACGTTAATGTATTAATTTTTATATTGTTTGTTAATATATTGTCTGAAAAATTGGTCGATAATTTTATTTATTAAAGGATGAATCATGGTGGCATAGGATCGATGAACTAAGCAAATACTGAAGGTTTTATTATTTCATTTTATTGTCTGACGTTATAGATATTATTATGTGAAATTCAGCTATTTTATGGGAGGTACGCGAAAAAAATGTAGTATGTATCTTTTTCATAATGATATGACTCGGGTAACTGTTAAACTCACTAGTCCCCGTATTACCTTCATTTACGAACGAAATACATGAACTCCTGTTACTAGAACAGTGAATTATATTTTCAATAAACGTGGTTGTAAATATTATAATTATTTTAAGAATGCAGACAATTAATCCTCACAACTTGAGTGCTGTAGCTTGTAATGTAAGTTGTAACTATAATATGTAACAAATTAAAGCGACAAGACAATAGGCGCATATTTCTATCTTAAAATGTTCGTGTCGTCACACATTTAGCTTATAATTAAATTTCATTACACATAGATCCTAGCGTCTTTGAAATATACGGACTGTTTTGGAAAAAAGATCGTTATTTAAAATCATTAGATGCACATTCCCACATCGGGATGTATGAAACAAAACTAGAGTCGTCGACTATACTACACACACACACACACACACGTCCAGTGCCGAATTAAGACTCCTTGATGCCCTAAGGGCCTAAGCATTTATTGCTTATGGGCCACATCTTTAATATGTTCAGTTTATAAAAAAAATTCAAATTGATAGAAAAAAGTTAAAAAGGATAGATTTTTAGGAAAAAAATTAAATTTTACAAACAATGCTCTTATTGAAAATTTGGCTCTCTATAAAATCGCACCTTAGGCATTTTTATACAATTAATAGAAAAAAGTTTCAAAACTTTAAAATTAGAAAAATTGAACCCTTAAGGAGGTTGATCCGTTACAGTCCCAATCAAAACTAAGTCGAATTCTAAATTCGAATTCTATAGTTTATAAGTCGATGATACCAATAAATTATTGTCATAAAGGCATGAATAAATTTTTTTTTTAATATTAATTAATTATTTCAGTACTTTATACTTAATGGACTAACTTTTGTATTTTTTGTACAAAGTTAGGTGAAAAAAATACATTTATGTAAATATCTGTATTTTACATATTTTTTGCAGTAAATAATTGAAAAAAGAAATTAGAAGTAATAAAAATTAAAATTAAATCATTAAAAAGTTGAAAATTCAGTTACAATTGTTAAATCTGTCAAGAATAAAAGACCATAATCAAAAAGTGCTAAGGTTTAATATTTTTTTTTATTGATTAAAAGTCTCCTAATTAAATTGGAAAAAATATTAAAATATGCGTAAGACATCGATGCTTTACATAGATAGTTTTTGGAACTGCTGACATTTGGTTATTTGCAAAAAATTAAAATGAACAGTTTGCATGCTAGCTTGACATATTTTCCATAAGACTACATGTAAAAGTTTTTTTTAATTTTTAACTTTATAAATCTCCTAATGATTTTGGATTTTTTACAGAAAAATTTTGTCATAAAAAAATCTATTAAAAAAACTTTATTTCAGATTTTTTTCATTATCTTCGTAAAACGGCATAATGTTTTTTTCGTTTACCTTTTCAAAAATAAATTGTTATTTATTTTTAACTTTTATACTTCTAAAGACATACCAGTATAGATCAAATTTTTGAGAACATGACAAAAAGAAAAAAAATTGTTGACACGGTTTAGTGAGGTACTTTTCATTTCTGAGTGGTGCTTCTTGGTGCCCCCTGAGACGTGATGCCCTAAGCAATTGCTTAATTTGCTTACAGGTTAATCCGGCACTGCACACGTCAACAGCGCTGTTGAGTGGTGGTGCATCGCACCGTCGTCGGCGTCGTTTTATTGTACGTTCAGCCGCATGATTCCAATTCGCACCATTTTGCGTAAAAACGGTTTTTTTATTGATAAAAATAAAACAAATTAATCAAAACAACTACTAATATATTTCGTAAAATAATAACAAAAAAGTTGCAAAGGTGTTGGAAATTGAGTCTGTCAGCTGTGAATATTTGACTAGCTATAACTTTGTAATATTACAGTCGGTATTCATTTCTTTCCTATTAAAAGCTAACTTTAACATCCGTATATGTTTAAGACTACGTTCCGTGACTGGAAACTAATTGGTTCCAATATTTTAAATTTGTACGAAACACAGTGAAAAAACATTTGTTGAGTTAAAAGTGGGGAAAAATAAATGTCAACTTTGAGCACTGCTTAGTGACTATAACAACTCGTCTTGCCCAATGTAGGAAGTTTCGGCTTTCTTCTCTTTATGTTAGACCATTGAACAAAAAAGGAGAAAATTAGACGATATAATAACGTTTTCGCAGTTATACGCTAGGTACTGAATTGATGATTAGGATGATTTCTTTTCAAAATTGTTAACGATTATTTAACACTGGATATCTCAAAGGTATAAATATATAATACGTACCGCTACAATCTTTATACATATGAAAACCTCGTGTCATGATGCTCGTCCGCGCTAATCTCCGTACCGTCTTGATTGGTCTAACTTACACTATAGGATAGTTTTTATTAAATATTTTGTACAAAATTACGGCGTTTTCTCAAAATAAAAACTGTTTTAGTAACATGTAACGAAATCTGATAGAATTTACTCGAAGCTATTAGTTCAGAAGCAAGAAAAAAAAACTGTTTTAGTTCAAGTAGCGACATCCGATAGAATTTGCTCAAAGCTATTAGTTCTGAAGCAAACCTGGTAGAATTTGTTCAAAGCTATTAGTTCAGAAACCGCGGGGCCGCAAACGAAATACATTTTGCAGAATTATTTCTATCGCACCCGGATGAAACCGGGACGAACCGCTAGCATAACATAGATTTTGCATTAAGAAACATACAAGGTCAAATCAAACTTGAATGGAGTATAACCTACCCTTTCTAGCTTATTGCTATAATCTGTGTGAAATTTGTTACATTAAGATTTAGTGACAGTTTAATTATATTAAGTTTAAAACTTGTTAAGATGTAAGCATTTTAATAGGTTTACCATTCTATGTGTATGTTTTTGTGCTGAAGGGAGCTGGGCGTTGCACGTTTCCATTTCTATAACAAGCTGGCTGTTAATCTTAACTTGGTATAAATATGCACGCGTCACAGCAAGAACGGTCGCCGCAGAATGTAAACAAAACTTATACAATGGCCGACGATAAATTGCGCTTATGGTTTACATGGGTTTAATTATACAGAATGTCCCATCAACTACTGACCGCAGCTTATAGTAGATACAGTAGAAATCCGGATAGAACGACGATCAAGGCACCGGCAATATTACTACCGGACGACGCACAAAACGGCCTGAAATTTTCACGGGCTACCTTGTATTTATTTTCCTTGTTTGTTGAATGAGACAGACCTAATACCTTCGCAAAAGTCACATTCGATTCAGCAGCTTCTAAACGTTGTATTATATATATATTGTATTTTTTCTTCAATTGAAAGCCTGTTGACACAAAGTTGATTGATCAAAAGATGATTAAATACTAAGTAATTTACTCGAGAATAAAATAACGTGCATCTGGGGGGAGGGGCAAGATAATGCGAGATATTTGTCCGTGAAATTATGAGTTGTTTTGAGACGCGCGTCGTTCTAACCGGACGTTTTTTAGTAAATTACGTCGCTCAAAGCGGTTGGTTGCTTTAACCGGAGTCGTACTAAACACATATTATACTTTCATAGTATATTTTATAAAAATCAAACTTGAGGTTGCATTTACGTTGTTAAAAACGGTTGGGCATTATAAACGAAGTCGTACTATCCGGATTCTACTGTATATTGGCAGCAGAGACGGCCCCCAAATTTGTGGAGCTGCGTGAAGTGCCTAACAGTAACTGAGGTTCGGTGCGACTTTTCTTCATTTCAAGACTATTTTAAAAATTCCCAGAGGTCAAGAGTATTGCTAGTCATGTTTCTTTTAAGTTTTTAAGGATTGTAACATGTTCTACGGCGACGTTCGAAAATTGTCCACCGTCGCAACCTGCAGGTAGCGTCGGTGGTCTAACTTTAAAATTTCATTGTTTTATATTTATTATATAATGGTAACACGAATTATGAAAGATGTTTCAAATTATTATTCGTTTTTGAGCTAATAATAGTTTTTTTTTAAATGATTGAGGGCAGTCGAAAATTGGCATTGTGAGCAAACTTTCTTTTCTTTTAATAAATATATTTTTACTTTAAATTCAAATATCTAATTTAATTATTATCGAAGAGTTCGTTCACTTAATTTTTTTTGTGTGTTCCCTGTGATTAATTCTGGCCCAACCTTCGCTTCCTCTATCCTACCATCCTTAGCCGCAAATCACGTTTTCCTGTATTTTTTTTTAACCTAACATCCCACAAAAAAAAATAAATCATATCTATCCTCGTAACAGGATTTTTTTTAGTTTTTAGAGTCCTGTAGCCAAACGGCAAGAAACCTAACTCGTATAATTTTGTCTTGTCCGTCCGCCCGTCTGTCCGTATGTCAGTACTATAACTCTGCCATCTTTCTATCTATTCGGATGAAATTTTAGAGACAGGTGTCTTATGTGAATCACTATACAAATGCGTAAGGAAATTACAAAAAAAAATAATGTTTGGGTAGTTTTCCATACATAGAACTGAGATAAAAAAATATATCATCACGGACCCCATTGCGTAGGGTGTTGTTGAACAGGTCTTTACAAATGTCATAAGAGTTCTTAAGTGACTATTTTCCGAGATATAAGCTCCTAAACTCGTTAACAATGTGTCAAAATGACATGCCTGGTATTCATATGCCATACAGTAAGGTCCCCTAGTCGAAGTAGCCCGGTACGGATCGTCCGTCCCCCGTTAGGATGGCCGTACACGAGCCACATTTTGCAGTCGGGCGAACCGCAAAACTGCGGTCGTGTTTCGGAGTGTTGTGGCACAAACACTACATGGTAGACACATGACTCTTTATTGGGAGCTGGCTCCATGCGCTCCGCTCACTAAAAAAAGCCGCTCAGAGGGAGTCGTTCAAAGGAGCGACACTAGACAGTACGCACTACACAAGAGTGCAGACTGCAGAGATATGAACTGTCATCATGCATGCTCAGGAGTCACGTAGCATTGCACAGCACAATACACACACTCAGCTCTGAGATCATTTTAATACGATTCTGATCTTATATTATTCGCATTTCGGATAGACTATAAATTATAATAAAAGCTTAATGTTTATTGTTACAATATTATATCTTTGTCAACGACGTCAATGTGAATGGTTTAAGCCACTGTAAGCTTAGTACTATTACACTTACAGTGTGTCATTCAACATTGAATAACTCAGCAAAGATAACTCCGTACGTACAAAATTCACTAGTGCCTCTGTGGCCTGTGCTGTGTGCGCTCTGTAAACGTGCGAACGCAACAGTACAGAATAGTTCAGCACAGAGCAATGGCGCTCGGAATGAGTCATTCACAAAACAGAGCGACTCGCTCCGCTCCGAAAAAGGAGTCGTTCATTATGAATGACTCGCTCAGGAGAGACACATCATTAGAATACAATTCCTTTGATACACCATATACAATTTTGGTTATATTATTAATGTATTGAAAGCAGCAAGTTGTTATCAAAACGAGCACTTGAATGGGTTGGCTCGCTTATAGAACTGCCTAGTTCGTCACGTTTTTGATGATAAGAAGTGTCCTAGTTCTCTTGTTGTTAAAATATTGTTATGTACTATAATAGGTACGCTATACAAACTCAACAGGGTTGGATTATATTTAAACTTAAAATGATTCATCGACTATTTCATTGCACATACCGCTTCACTAGCGGTATGTGCTCTATTATCGTTTTGCGTGTCAGAGCTGACTTTCCTTCATACAAGAAATTATATCTGAGTTAATTTCACACGAAATCCTTTCAAATTGTAACCTTTTTAAAAGAGGAGACTTTTTCTATAAAACAGAACTATTTTTAGATGAATTCGAGTTCATAATTACTTCTAAAATTGCAATTGAAAATCACTAACAGCAGTTTTCGGTTGGTTTGTACGTATGTACGTACGTCCGAGCTCTACAGATCTCAATTTTGGTCGGATCGCCTTGATTTATATTTTATTCACGTTGTTTACTATCAGACCAGAACCCTATTTAAACTCACTGAAATGTGTTCAGTAGTTTAATTTTTATAAACAAATTTATTCTTTATTATTTTTGACAGAGCTCTAATAGTTAAAAAATATACTTCTATACCACGATAACAACAGCACTGGTAGGAGTGTACCATTGGTAAGTGGATGAGGCATAGTAGTGACAAGGTCCCGGGTTCGATCCCTGCCGACATCATTGAGTTTTAATTTTTTTTCTATTCGCGATTTTATTCCACTTGATATTTAGATGTATATTTCTCATATATTTTTTTTGTTTTTTTTCAATTTTTATTTTTTTATTTTTTCAATATTCATTATAAGTAAATATTACATTTTTACAAACAGAAATGTCAAAGTATATTGCCGTTCTCTTGACAAAACTTCGGAGTCAAGCTTTAATAAAAAGAAAAAAAATGCACCACTATAGTTCATCAATAGCTTTAAAATTGTGTGGCTCATAAAAATAAAGAACTGAATTCCACAAATACATCTGCTTTAAATTAACTTAAGTCTTGTTCGATCTTTACTGCGCACGCAGTTGTGGGCTTCATTTAAGTGCATTTCACTGAGCGTTGAACAATGTATCTTATTTTTAGAACCGATAAAATGTTTTACAAAATAAACGCGATATAATTATAAAACATATTAAAACCTACATGCGTAAAATCTAAATTTACAAGAATTATGTCACCATCCAAAAATTTGATATTAAACGTTTTGGGTAACACGAAAGCACTAATCCACATTCTCTTTGATAGTCAGCCGGCAATCAAATCACTGCAATCCCACAAATTCAGCTCAAAGCTGGTATGGGATTGTCATCGTTCACTCAATGACCTGGGAACTAATAAAAACAGAGTATGTTTAATGTGAGTATCGGGTCATGAAGGAATCTGAGGCAATGAGATGGCGGATAGCCTTGCTCGACAAGGAGCCTCTGCGAAGTTCATCGGACCAGAACCGGTTTGCGGAATTACTCACACGAATATTCAACAAACTGTGAAAAGCTGGACCCGCAATCAGCAAACCACTGACTGGAGCTTGTATCCAGGAAACTTACATGGGAAAAGGATGCCTATGGGTCCATCAAACAGACTTATAGAGGACTTGATCAAACTCAGTAGACCTAAACTACGGAAAGTTGTTTGGCTCTTTCGGTCATGCACCCCTGAGAAAGCATCTACACACAATGGAGATACATCAGGAATCGACACAGTTCAGATTTTGCGAAATGGAGGAAGAAACAGCCAACCATTTACGGTTCGAATGCTAGGCCCTAGCCTGCAGGAGAACAACCATTGTTGGATACATTGATGAGAGCGGAGTAATTCCTCAGGATAATCTAGTCACCAATCTTCTGGAGTCCATGAGGTGATCCAAACTATTGGAGGACTAGATCCAGGACAAGGGAGAGCACAAAAAATATTTTAGGATGACGTGCAAAACGGGCTATTAAACCATAACCCCTAATTTATTCATTCGTTCATCAACACGAAAGCAATTAGATAGATAGATAGATAGATAGATAGATAGATAAAAATACTGTATTTAACAAAAAGACTTGTTTATTACAGGTGGTTGGATTAACCCAACCAGAATATAGCACTTCAAAATTACAAATGTGATTTAAATTTAGATAGCGAACAAAACATAAAAGAATTATTTTATAATCCTGTAAGTTCTAATTTTGTAACAATTGGAATACTTATATGACTTTCCGTTTGCAGATAAATTACTCGAACAGCATAAATGATCTTATTTTTATGGCATTAGTTATAAAATTAAATATGTCATTTAGTTTGTCAACTGAGTTAAAGTCAAATAGAAGTTTATGAAAATTGTGGACAGTGCATGGGCCAGTAATATATTTATTGAGAAAAGCTTCTCTGCATGTGGTGTAGTGAGGGCATTCCAGTAAGAAGTAAAACATGTTCTCATTCTTAATCATATTGCAGACCGTACAAGTTTTCATAGTGTTGAAAGAGTAACTATTCCCGTTATAAAAGAAACGAACATATTCATTGCCTGACATCCTTAGTTGGCTTACGATTCTAAGCTTGATTATATTTACATTAAAAGTTAAATATTTGGATGCGGTATTGGCCGGTATTAGGTCGCTGTATATATAACTATATGAGGAGTTAAAACTTCTATACATATCCTGCTGTACTAATTTATTGTGAAAAGCCTGTAAGACATTATGTTTTTCTTTTTTTATGGATGTATGGTTTTGTTCGATCCATAAATGTTCAAATTCTAGATCATATAACATATTTTTTAGCTGTGTAGCCCAATTATATTTCACGTTGTTATTGCTATTTTTGTCTAAGAGGACCATTTTCAAATAACATTGTTTCGGTAATCTATCCGTTGACATTTTCAGCAGCTTTTCCCACCAGTTAATAACATTTCTCAATATAAACCAGCTCAGTTTAACTCTACCTGTTTCCAGTCTAATTATATATCCTGGCGTTGTTCGCAGCCAGAAAAACAACTGCTTAAAAAAATTAGTTTGGACTTTTTCAACGGTCTCATCGTATCGAAGTCCCCACACCTCACTAGCATACAAAGCATTACTGGCTACCAAAGAATCGAATAGCTGGATACGAGTATTCCAAGAATTCGCTTTACCCTTTATCAATATATCTCGAACTGAGCTTATGGCAATGTTTGCTTTTTGTACTGCATGTTTAGCTGCTACGTTGAAAAGACTTGAGCTAGATAAAGCTATCCCTAAATAGTTGTACGAGTTGACAATTTCAATGACATCTGTACCGTATCTAAATTTTTGTAATTTACCAATCTTCCCACCCTTCCTGAAAATTATTATTTTAGTTTTTGCAACGTTTACAAGAATTTTGTTTTTTTCGCAGTATTCATGAAGTACACTAAGCTTTCGTTGTGCCTCTTCGGCGGAGCATGAGAGAATTACTAGGTCATCAGCGTACAAAAGTGACAAAATTTTACTAGCTCCATCCACTTCAATACCCTGTAAATTATTACACGAAAGCAATTAAAGCCACTAGGTCATGTTGAGGTAATCGGCGAAATTGGTGATCTGAGCAACAGGGCATCCGCACACAAGGTAACAATTCAGACAGTGAATTCGGGAATTTCAAAGAGAAAATGCAACTGCTTTTTCGATTCATCACTTTTTGGGTGAATATATACAGTGAATTTAAGCAAATATTTGTTGACTTTTGCGGGAAGACCAGCTTTGCAAAGAACAATATGGGCTCTTTATTCCCTAAAATTATTCCAATAATAATACTTATAATTAATTTATTTTTCTGCCTCGTATTTTTGGGAAGACTCTGTCAAAGTGAAATCGTATAAGACACAGTACCCACGAATTTGACAAACGTCTCTATATTTACAGGCGATCGCTTCCTTGTAGGTCGTCCGAATCGCTCAGATCACGCAATTTGCAAGTCGAGTATATCGCCGATAGATTGCTTTAATATTGCCCCGTTGGTAAATCCCTACTTCCTTATTTAGAAAGTGACTAGAAAGAGATATTGTATCGCTGTTATATTGCTTCGTGTGTGAACCACTTTAATAGCAAGACGATCATGTTGCACATCACTTGAAAGTTATTTAAATTCGCTACACACTCGTTTAAAAAAATTGAAAATCCGATTATTCGCTCCCTATAATAAATAGATTCGAAACGGAATAAAACTGAACAAATTAAGGAAACGAAAAAAAATAAAGATTTTTATTTAGTTGAAAATAAATGACATTTTAAATCTATATTTGAAGCTGAAAGTCGTATCAGAACCCAAGCAATACTCTTAGTAGAGACCATAGAGCAATTACAATAGAGTACGCGAGAGAGCAGTGAAAATATCTTAGAAAGAGAGAGAACAGTTCCTCTATGGTAACTAATGATGCAAAACAATGCAGATTTGAGTAAACAAATTTCTGGTTTTCTGCAGCCTTCTCTCTCATAACTGAAGACACTTTCACTTATAGCAAGCATACGCACTAGTGTACTCTAGTTACTAATATCTCTATGGTAGAGACTGTATAATATCATCTGGAGTGTTCTCCATACATTTATTTCACGTTTAGTGATGTTTAAGTGCATAAATATTAGAAGGCTTGACTACAAAACAAATAAAAGTTCACCCCAAAGTAAGCCGAGAAATATCAGCGTCACAAGAGTGTGAACACTTCCTACTACTCTGTGTTCATTCGACGTTAAGCTAAACACTTAATTTTAAATGAAGTTTGTCACAAAAGAAGTTAACTTTGTTCTGTGTTTTTATTTTTGTTCTTTAGTCTTTTCATTCTTTCCCACCCACATTCTTTATACAAACATTTCTTCTTTTTTATGCAGCTGAATAGTTGCTCTTATACAACAGGTGTAGTGAAACATATTTAGGTACGTCTTTTGTTACAACAGTTCAACGTTGGTCTTTCTTTATTAGAGTAGAGGTACCTGTATTTCATATAATGTTTTTGCTAAAACGCTGTCTTTGTGTTCTGAAAGCTTTGTTGAAACAAATATCAATCAAAAGAAATATTATTTCTAAAGAAATGGCAATTGAAATTATATAGTATTATTTTGGAGAAAAAAGTCAAGCACAGAGGATATTTTTAACACTTTTCACTGAACGGCACTACAGCTAGCGAGTTACATTGTTTCACTATATATCAAACGTGACGAAAGAACGAGGATAATTTAAAAATTGCCATATTATAGCATAACAGAGTCAAACATTCCTCTGACTAATCACGCCTAGTCTAGTCAGAGTTTTCAACAGGAAATAATTCAATATATCAAAAATCAACTAATTTACACTCCGTTAAAACTTTGTGACTCAGCACTTGGCACTTGTCTTAACGTATAAAATTGTAAAAGTGAAAACATTGCCCAGAAAACACAGGACGGCGCGAAAAGAATCACCGGGTGGCAAACTCTCGTCACTATTCACTAGGTGACACAAATTCGTCACTAGACGACAGTGATGTCGTCTACTTTAAATGCTATTTTATGTATTAGTCAAGCATGAACAATGAACATACATATTTCAAACCACGCCAAGGGTTCCTTACATTATTTCGAAGAGAAAAAATAACGCAAAAATTTTAAAAAAACGTAACACACGGAAAAACACATCTCAAAATAAAATCACATTAGAGGAAGTCATTCAAGAATGACATAATATCACTTCTATCGCGCATAAAGAAAACTCATTTTTAAACGCTTTCATTTAGCTTGACTCCGTATATTTCTTTGTTTCAAATCTTGCGACATCTTTTTCAACTGCATACTTCCCGTTTTCTGACCGAGTTGAAATTTTGCACACGTATGTAACTCCGATGACAATTCAATATTATAATAACTAGCTGACTGGACCGGCTTCCGTCCGGATGCAAATCGCACTTTTAATAAAGCATACTAAAAATAGGTAAAAAACACTTTTAAGTTAAACGCTTTTATTATACAATCGATAATGTACTAAAAACTAGAAAATAAATATAAATCACCATAGGGGGCTCTGATTAAACTAAAATAAAATCGTAAGGAGCGTTTATAGTTACATTATGGTCGAAGAAGACAGTCGAAAACTAAATATGATTTCCAATCTCAAACAAATGAAAGTTTTCTACTAAATGCCCCCCATGATGTTATTTTAGATTAATCAAAGCCCCCTATGGTGACTCATAATTATTTTCTAGTTTTTAGTACATTATTGATTGTACAATAAAAGCGTTTAAATTAGTAACTAAGAATATAGCAAGACAAGAAGGCAGCAGACAATTAAAATTTGAATACATGTAATAATTAATGTAATGCTAATTTTGATTTTTTTAAATTCAGGAATTTTTTACTATAACTACTGATATGACATATCGTATCGCAGAGCGTCATAATGATCGACCGGGCGTCGATAAGCCTCGTTTGCGACCCCACGTAAAAAAATAAATATTTACGTTGAATTTAGTGTTTTTAAAGTCACCTTTATTGTCTTGATGTGATACAATCATTATTAGTATCGTCGTCAAATTCCTAATTGTAATGATAAAAAGTGCACGAGAAAAAGAATAATCCATGCTAATTTTCGATACTAATAATCAATTTGAGCTTCATTTCTACAATTGTTATGTCTACACAATATTATTCGGGTGTTTTTTTATCTGAATAAACTTCACAATGTAATTGATATTTTTCAATATTTTTCTCTCAAAGCGATTCAACCGTTTGACCGTTCGAAACCTGCGGCATTTTTTTTGTTTCATCTCTTAAATTTACAAAACATTTTATTTTTCAATTTGTCTCTGTAATTTATCTGATATTTATACCTATTCAACAATAACACACACTCGCGCGGGCAATTACATAATACAATGGTTGAATATTAATAATTAACTAGTAACCAATTCTGTGTAAACATCATACGGATTGGTAAACAGCCGCCGTTGGCCGTTTCCGCAATCCCAGTTTCGATAAAACGTTTGAAAAACATAAATTACTAAGCCGGAACATTAAATCAAGTGGCCAATGATTGTTTAAACAAAGTATTGCCAACAATGAATAACATTATTAAAGCTGAATCAATAACGTGTTTATAGATTGTATGCGCGTGCTTGTATGTATACCGTGTCTTTCACAAAACAGCTCAAGTGGCAAGTTGTCGATCTACGTTGGCGCTCGCAGTGGCGTAAAATATAATAACTCGCAAGAAACATTTCTAGGTTGTGTCGAGTTTGGTTTTATTACTTATGCTTTATTCAAAATATCTTAGTCCAAAACGCAGAATTGTTTCACTGCATTGACAATGATTTATGTTATTTCCGTAAAAAGCGATTAAAGAAATAAAAAAAAAATAACCTCATTCAAAAAAGGTACTAAAAAGGAGTCGATTTTTTCCCGTTTAAGGTGCGAAACCCTTAAAAATTATGCCATAGCTTAGTACTTTTATAGTTAGGTTATAGATTATTATTAGGTGCACAAATAAATTTCCGCCGTTTTCTATCAAAAACAGGGGCGTAGCTACCGCCGTATCTGCCGTATCAATTATACGGGGCCCCTGGGCCACGGAGGCCCCCAACGTGCGTAAGCAAAAATTAATAAAAACTTCCCAAATTTTTGTCACTATTGTCCATAGAGGCAGAAACTTTAGAAAAACTAAAGTCATCATCAGCTATAAATGATTTAATAAATCAGTTTGCCGAAAAAAAATTAGAATTGTTTGTAGAAATTTTGGAAAAAGTGACAGATAGATAATTATGATGAATAAATATTTCTTTTAATTTTATGCAAACATTTTTTTTTCTTTTGTGAGAAACCTTTACCCTTCCTAAGGGTCCCCAAACAAATGTTTATACGGGGCCCCGCCAAGGCACGCTACGCTTCTGATCAAAAATAAGGAATTTATTGTGAATGAACGGTACGCTTTACATAATATATTTATAACGTTTTATTTACCATAACTTTTTCCCATATTTCTGGCAGTATCTGGATACCACGTCGAAAGAACTCTTCATCTTTTGAAGCTATCCACGAATCGACCCATTTTTGGCAATCTTCGTAAGAAGTGAACTTCTGCTCGAACATGCCATGGCCCATCGATCAGAACAAGTGATAATCGGAAGGAGTAACATTTGGAGAATACGGCGGGTGGGGTAGGACTTTCCAGTGAAATGTTTCCAAATAAATTTTGACCTATTGGGATCTATTTGACCTATTGGGACCTGTTAGACCTATTGGAACATATTTGCTACGGAACTCAATTTTCTTGTTTTTAAATAATACCCAACAATTTCAAGCAATGTGGAATTACTTGTTGAGAGACTTGTAATGTAACTGCAAGTTCTTTTGTGTTTGGGACGAATGTTCCTCTAATAATGCTTCCAATTCCTTGTCTTCGTACACTTTCGGCCTTCCATTGCGTCCTCTACGTCAAATTCATCGTTTTTAAACTTCTGAAACCACTCACGACAACTTATCTCACTCAAAGCAGCTTCATCATATGTTTCTACAAGCAAGCGATGTGCCTCAGCTGCAGATTTCTTCAAATAAAAGAAATAAATCAAAAGTTCTCGCAAATGATGCTTTGCACAAATTTTCACATTTTCGGATGAAAAAAAAATATATGAGATGATACAGAATCACTAATATTTGAAGGTTGTGTTGTTACCAGATGAACAAACTTAGTATATTATTATGTTTTACATGTGATAATTTCAACGTGAGTTACGGGTAAGGCTACATTTTATCAAACGGCGGAAACTTATTTGTACTTATAAAATATAATTAATTAACGTGTCTTACGGAGAAGGCACTGAATGATTATGTTTATGGTATTTTTAATTTAATAGTATTATTGTGATTTTGTAATGATCTGTTACTGGATTACTGGAGATGCTGTATCTTTTTTAAATGAAGGTATAGTTAAACAGTCAGTATTTTATAAACCAATATTATGCAGATTTGAACAACGTATTCACCCTTTCACAACGTTTGTTTACAAGCGTCAATGCAGACTCGCGAAGCATTTACAACGATTTCAAAGCAAAAACACAAATATATCGAATAAAGATATCAACTTGTTTTGAATAATGATTATATTTTTATATTACACATATGCGTGTTATAGGAATATCAATTTTAATTTCATTGTATTTTATTCGTGTTCACCGTTTGTGTTATAAACGAAGTTGTAAAATACAGATAGCTCTGGATCAATCTTTTCAAATTAATTATTTAAAACTAACCGTCGGCGTTGCCCTGGAATGACAGCCCCCTGTTATGATAGCTAATAGTGACATTTGAAGAACGACCTCCGTGGAACAAGACCAACAAATTAAGCAATATTTTAAAATTACATTTAATATGCTAACGTTTCGACACACTTTATACCATATCCAGACCTTCACTTATTTATTTATTCTGTTCCACGATGAAATTCATTTTATAGTGAATTTAAGTCACGTATAAAATATATATACTTCAAAATCTTCCCACATGTTTTATCTCGATATTCATGACAACTGCGTCAAAATCGGTTCAATGTTTCCGAATTTATCGCGTTTAGACAAACTGTAGGCCGAAGTTGTTCTTTATTTTTCCATATGAAAAGCATTGTAGAGTAAATCGATCCTGCTCTAAAAATCGGTATTTTTCTTAAATTGTGAATACATGTATTTAGCATCGTTTTTTTGGAGTTTCCACTTCGAAAAACGTTTTTTAAGCATTTTGATCAAAACTTAGCTTGAAAAAATATTTTTAACAAAAAAATTGAACCGACTTCAAAAAAGGCACTAAAAAGTAAAAAATAATTGCGTATTGAAATGTTTTGGAGTCGGTGTAGTTCTCGGAATAGATTTCATTTTGGCTGACACCGACTCCAAAACATTTCAATACGCAATTATTTTTTACTTTTTAGTGCTTTTTTTGAAGTCGGTTCAATTTTTTTGTTAAAAATATTTTATTTTTCTCTTTTTAGTGTTAATCTAACACTAAAAATCGGTGAACATACATAAAAAACATTATGCATGCCTTTGAAATTTGAGAGTTTCCCTCGATTTCTCCGGGATCCACCATCAGATCCTGACTTGGTTCCGATGGGACCACCTCGGAAGTGCACTCTTTCGAATAAAAAAAAATTGAAAATCGGTCCATAATTGACGGAGAAATCGGTGAACATACATAAAAAAAAAATATACAGACGAACATAGAACCTCTTCCTTTTTGTTGAAGTCGGTTAAAAAGCGATCTTTTCTAATGTAGAACAATCATTTATTTTTGTGTGAATACAATCTAACAATTTACAAGGTCATTGTCAAATCAAATTTTTTAACAATCCTTTCTGCAACCGAGCATTAGTCAGACACTGCCTGCATGTAACTTTTCGTTCAAATTAGTTGTCCCCTTTAGGTGCAAGTAAAAAGAAAATAAAGTTTGGTCTTATTCCTCGGGAACTGCTGAATTAACCAAGATAAAAAGAAGCCAATGTTTTTAATCTGGGTCATATATTATCTTCATGCAAAAATATATTAAAATTCGTGCGCCATTGAGGCGTGACAGCAACAAACATACATGAATATTTATGTCGCTGTTTTTAATGTACATATTATGAAAGAAAATTCGTATTCCCAATTTATTATTATTTTTAATTGCACGATAAGACTAAAAAGGTAGGTTTTATCGACAAAAAAATAGCCATTATTTCTACAATCAAATTGATGTTTGTTAAAATTATGTTTATAACGATTTTTCATAAAAAATGTATTTATTTCCATTGTCCATTGAATTTTTTTTTCAATAGACTTTCGAAAAACTAAAAACTGTGAACACGATACTCTAAAAATATTATTTCCAGAATTAGGCATCAGACATAAACCAAATTTTTAGAACACTATCGGAGCAAATTTCGTCGAAAGTATTTTTCTGATAATTACATTTAAACAAAGTTATCAAATTGTTTTTAAAAATAACGCTGTAACACCTTTCATGCACCGTCTTTAATCAATAATATAAAAATTAATAAAAATTGCGTTCTCCACATAGTCCAAGAGCCAGTGATACTTAAACCCTATGGACAACCGTAAAAGCCAGTTCACGGGTATTTGGGTAAATTAAGCCCTACTTAAAAGAAAAATGCGATGGTTTGCAGGCTGGAGTGGGCGGGACCGTGAAAAAGGGATAATTTCCAGTCCCTCAAAAAAACCGGTCGTAATATGCATCTTCGAATAGAATATTGTTCACTTTATTTTGAAGCTTACGTTATTAACGTGCTTAAACTCGGATGGTTGACGGACTCCGCTGATCCAACGCCCCCGCCAGCCGCGTATAAAGTTGAGTCGTGTGGGCTTAAATTTCTTAAATACCCGCGAACTGGCTTTTACGGCTGTCCATAGGGTTTGAGTGTCACTGGCTCTTTTACTAACAGGCATCCACGCAAATTTTGCACAATCTCAACAAACATTTTCCAATGTATTTTTTTAAGGGCTGTAAATTGACAAAGAATTAAAGAAGTATTTTTTAGATATGTGTTATACTAACTCTTTTTGTATATTTTTACCCGACTGCGGCAAAGCCAAAAGGAAGGGTTATGAGTTTAGCAGTCTATGTATGACGTATGTATGTTTGTATTTACGGATGTTCCACCGTAGCGCCTAAACTATTCATTATATTTTGATAAATACGGTGTCAATCGATTCGTTATATGGCCCGAGTAAGATAGGCTACATTTATTTTTGAATTTTGGTTCCAGAGGGAAGCAAATTGAAAACAAATAAAAAAAATAAGTTCAAAAACTAAAACCCGACTACTGAAAAGTATGAAACAAGAAAATATTCTCATATGAGGATAGCCGTGACCGTATGATATCTCATATATCTGAGGCCCGTCTAGATGTATAGCGTGATGCACTTTGCTCTCTAGAGCTTATGATCGCTTACTACTGCAGTTAAAATGTAATTTTTTGTTAAAGTAGGTGGCATATGACCACGGCTATCCTCAGATGAGAATATTTTCTTGTTTCATACTTTTCAGTAGTCGGGTTTTAGTTATTGCACTGATTTGTCATAACTCTTCAATCTAATATAAACAAAAAATCATAACTTTGCTGAATAATGTTGTCAAGGTCAATAATTCCCAAACTGTTAATCTCGACAACCCAAAAGTCGCGAATGGCTGCCTGGAATGTCGCTTTCTAGGCGTGCAAAACGATTGGTTACCCAAGTATAATTGAATTTCAAAAATTCATCGTAAGCCCGTTCTATTATAATAATTTATAATCATCTTCAGAAAGATACTCATGACCTTAGCTATTTAGCGTCTTTGTGTCTATCATCTTCATAAAAGTATTTTCATTACAAATTATCCATTCTTCTGTTAACGAATTGTTCACCTCATCATTCTCTCTGATAATCATTCTCAGAATGGTGCAAATAAAATCTGTATGACTAGCGAGGCGTAGGAAATAAGTGTTTCAAGAGCCAATGACTTAGATATTTTGAAGACGCCCTGTATAAGAATATTCTGGCCTTGCCAGAGATTGATTCTTTTGCTTTGCTTCTTAAATGGGAGGGCCGAGGCAAACAATCTTACCGTTCGCCTTCGCATATATTTTAGGAGCGTTAACCCACTTTCTACTTCTCACGCACTTCTTGGTTGAAACTTAAATTTATATCGAAGACTTTTTATTAGCACAAGAAGATTTAACTGCGATACATCAGTATTGGCTTCATCGTTTGGAATGACTCAGTTAAACGGATCATTTAATACAACTGAAAGCTGACTTTATTTCAGTCAAAATTTAATGGTGAACCGTTACTGAACTATAAAAGCAATTCAGATACTTTCCACTAAACTTTGAAACTTTAGTAAATTAATCTAAGTTAAATTTTCTGCAAGAAATTGTTTCATTTCGTTTATAGTATTAACTTTTCCTTAACGATGGAACGTATAATCATGAAATACTTGTTTAATATAAGAGAAAATTTCTCTAGAGTTACAGATATTTACACTGCTATTATTATAAAAAACTGTGGTTCAATAAATAATTAAATTTTGAGATCGAACCTAATTTAATTACCCACTAAAACGCTCTATATAAAGTTACTTTTGTTTAATTGCCGCCGACTTTATAAAATGTAATTATTTTTCTCTTTTTAGTGATTGAACCACAATTTTTTTATTGGGTCGAGTTCTTTGGACAAAAAAAGACATCTTTTGTCCCAATTTTTATTTTTTTTTTGTTTAACCTACAGATCACATAGTATTACGCGAAATAAAATTTTCCGAGTTATCCTCACCCCTTCAAATAAAATTTGTTCATTTTGTAACAGGTCAAGGAATGGTACTTTTTACTTGACCTTGATAATAATCGGCTAAGAAAAACAGGTCTGGCATTGAATCAATCCTTCGTGAGAGCGCCATCCCTGGAAGTTATTTACGTCGGGGGTGAAGATAACTCGGAAAATTTTACCCCGCTTACTCGGTGATCTGTAGCTTGAACAAAAAAAAAGTTTGGGATAAAAGATATCTTTTTTTGCCCGAAGATCTCGACTCAATAAAAAAAATGCGGTTGTCATTTAAAATTTCGTAGTTATCCTCTGCCCCCCACGAGGGAATCACTTTGAGAGGAATTTTTGAGATCTAAAAATACATTACAACGAGTTTAGCAGCTTTCATTCGCAACATTTTTCAAAAAAAAACATAGTCTCTGAGATATTCAGGCGTTTCGGGACTTTCTGATTTTGGGGCGTTATCCCTCTTAAGTTTCCGAAAGATGTTGTGTAAAAACGACATCTTTCGGAAACTTTAGAGGGAAAGAGCCCCAAAATCAAGAAAAGTCATAGATAAAATAGGTGTCAGACTAGGCCTAATGGAGCCATATACAAAGTTTGGGGAGAGTATTTATCAATAAAATTTTTGCCGACGGGTACTCTGACTATTGTAGCAAGATCAAGATCAAGGCCCGACTTCACAAGACCAACGTCAAGAGTAAGGCCTAGTTTATATGAGAGGCGTTCAACGCGCGTTGAACGCTCTTCATGTGTGCTAGGCCTAAGTCTATTACTGTAATTTTATCTAGAATAGCTTCCCTGCAATCAGGATCGAGCTAATATCTGTTTTGACTGAAATCTTGTTTAAGACCATATAGATAATTGTTAGAAGTTTTGTTCGAAAAATATGTATTGAAGAAGATTTATTTGGTTGACGAACAATTGAAAAATAAGCCTTACCAGAGTATCGCTTGTGGCCAACGTTTCAAATATTTATTTTCACATTGGACAGAACAATTTTATTAAAAAATTGTTTTATATTATTTTTAAATTTAAAAACTGTTGAAATTCATAATAAATGATCATGTATATTACAATAATTTGTACAATTTACCATCTCAACTTGCATGAGAAAATATATTTTTAGAAACGTTGGCCACAAGTGATACTCTGGTAAAGCCATAGAGATATTAGACTAGATTACGCGAGTGAGCCGTGAAAGTGTCTGCAATTCAAAGAGAGAAAAGTTCCTTAACTCCATGGTAACTAATGATACAAAACAATGCTGATTTGAGTAAACAAATATCTAATTTTCTGGGTTTTCTGCAACTGAGGACACTTTCACTTATGGCAAGCATGCGAACTAGCAAACTCTAGTTACTTATATATATGGGTAAAGCTTATTTTTCAATTGTTCCTCAACCAAATAAATCTCCTTCAATACCATAGAATATAGATAATATACCAAGTTTCTCTCTTCTCGGGTGAATATGTAGTACAAACAGACAAAATCTAATTTAAAAAACGCGTTTTCACATCTAGATGTTAAAATACAAAAAAAAAAATCGCTCAATACTAAATTACAGACAGACGTCCCGTTGCTATTGTTCAACAAAAATAAATTGCAATACGTTATATTTTCCATATTTTGGAAATATTTTCCCTTGTCATATTAATAAGCCATTTATACAGAAAAACGGGAAAATAGAAATTTATCGTTTTATACTGTGGCCAGTTGCACAAAATGTGTACAAAAGTAAACTTGGCTAATGATGATATATGGATGTGATTATCATCCATAATTCTTTTCAGAAGTAGCAGATCTAGCTATATATATTGTTGGCAATGCACGATTTTACCAAAATCGTGTATGCAACTAAATCAAACAGTCGGTACGAAATGTTAGGTCACACGAACGATAAAAAAATGCAAAATATAATAAATAAAATACTATAAACGTTTTGAAATTTTGGATAGAGTGAAACCTTTAGTAGAGGTATAAATAAATATCAGAAATGCCCACCTTTCCGATAGATAAAACAGCTCTTGTTTTGTAAAAAGTTGGTTGTCTGTAAAGTCGGTTTACGGACGATAGTTTTACGTGATAACGTAATAAAGAAACATTGAAATGCGTACTAGCCGACGTTTTGGCCGATCGTGCCTCTTTATCGCTTATACCGCGCTCTCGCTTGCACCCTCAGGCTCAGGCGGAACGTGACACTTTTTCGTGCGTGCAGCCGGTATTTCATCAATTTATAAGACGTTATCACGTCAAAAATCACAAGGACCCATTACTGTGTACTCGTGGCTTGTTTTCGGATTAATAGATTTTTTGAGAATTTTTCAGGAGCTTTTTCTACAATAAAAACTCCTAATTTTTCAATGTAATTTTAAACGCGGAAATATGTCGCTACAAAAATAACGGAATATTTGGCCAGCCTATGATCGGTTGACTAGATCTACTGTGACACATCCACTGCTTTGTGCGAACCACTATGCAGATATATTACATACATCTCTTTCTATAGATAAAGAAGTGTGACTAGTCTTCTACGTCATCAATTATGGCGAATTATGTTCGGAGTTTAAAATAAATAAATAAATGTCTCCTCCCCTTTTTTTCTACCCCCTACCCCTCTCGATGACCTCATTCAGACAGTGTTTTCTGTAGCGAAAGTTGAGTGGTGCGTTTTGAGCATTGATACCGTAGCGTAGTCTTCTCGTAGATACCGGAATTACAGTTTAATAATAATAATATTTCAGTAAATATTTTCAGTGATGTTTTGGTATTCTTGTTTGGAACATGGTCTTTTAACACTTCTAAAATAACAAACAAGCAGATCCACATATCAATTTACGTAATTTAGCTAAGCGTCACCGAATGTACGCCCGATCTGTGAAGCGTGAAAATAGACAATGTTAGCTGGGGCGAGACACTGGGGAAACGATATAGGGTTGTCCCGACAATCCTATACGATATTGTAGAGACTTCAATTTTTCGTGTAACATAATAGCGTGTTTGTTACCAGGGCTGCCAGATTTCTCTCCTCAGAAATCCGTCGGTAAGGCGAAAAGTGGTGGGGAAAGTGGTCTGAAAAATCCGTTTCCATCCGTTCGCCCGGTTCACCCATTAATGCAATGAGTGTGAGAGAGATAGAGAGTAAAGTGAAGTATGCGGTACCATAAACGACACATCGACGTGTTTCCACCTTCATTATGGCTTTATTATTAACATTATTAAATGAATTTCGTGTAAGACGTTGAATTTACTTTTACTTACAAACAGACTTTAAATTGAATAGAAATGATTCATTTTTTCACATCCAATGAATCGATTATTTCGTAGATTTTTCACATTTTTATGAAATCTAATATATAAAATTCTCGTGTCACAGTTTTCGAAGTCATACTCCTCCGAAACGGCTTGACGGATTTTGATGAAATTTTTTGTGCTTATCCGGTATCTATGAGAATCGGCCAACATCTATTTTTCATCCCCCTAAATGTTAGGGGTAGTCCACCCTTAAATTTTTTTTCTTCCTTTGATTATAATTATTATTAAAGACACGAATTTTTTTTTAAATTCGTATCCATGGTTTTAAAATATAAACAGCCTTATGTATGATTTGAAAAAATTCTGTCAAAAATTAAAAAAACATTGATTTATATACTTTTAACATTTTTCATCATTAAATAATTTTCAAGTGATTTTATAACCTCAAAAGTACTCAACACGTGACACGAGCTTCCAATAACAACCTATTTTGTGTTGTAAGTATACTTTTTTTTATTCATATCGAAAATGTTGTTGATCTTATAAAAATTGGTCGATAATTTATTTATTGAAGAGTACTAATCAGACGTTAATCAAAGATTCAAATATCCCCATTCGTTATTTTGCACCGGGCACGACGGCGCAGCCGGAGTGTTCGACATACACACATATACGTCCATGTATATTTTAAAATAAATAAAATAGATAGATAGATGTTCCAATTATATAGATATATATATATATAATACTGTTAGGCGGTACGAAGTTCGCCGGGTCCGCTAGTAAAAATATAATATTGACTGTTAGAATGTTGCGATAGTAACAAACGCGGCAGTACAATCAGTTAAATCCTCAATGTGTTCCGTAAATCCGTGTAACTCGAAACACTTGACTCCAGTTGTGTGAAAAAAACGCATCAGACAAAGATAGCGAGTCGATATTCATCGATATAGGTGTGTGTTTCTCGAACACATTGTTTCATACACTCTCTTATCTTTTTCTACCCAAATAGAGAGAGGAGTAGGACAGAGGTAGTGAAAGAAACGTGCTCAGATATGCTCGAATGTGCTAAAAATACCCGAATGTCCCCAAATTATCGATTATCGAGTGAAGTTTGAATTTATATGTAGTAAAATATAGTTTAAAAAAAACTAAAAAACACGCTTTATATCGAACTAAAAAGTAAAAAATAATTTTTTTAAAATAAGCTTAAAAAGCGTTGGGCGCTCGATGTACGAAAATGTGGAACAAAGCGCCCAACGCTTTTTAAGCTTATTTTAAAAAAATTATTTTTTACTTTTTAGTTCGATATAAAGCGTGTTTTTTAGTTTTTTTTAAACTATATTTTATTTTTCACTTTTTAGTTTGAGGATCTATAAATGAATTTATTAATCCTGGGGGTCCTAATAAGGATAATGGGAAACTGTTATCAAATTATTGCATTGTCATCGGTCCTTGATACGTATGCAAAGTTTCAAATTAATCAGACTTCGGGAAATTGGTGAAAATAAAGCGTTTACTACAGAGGATCTATAAAAGAATTTATTAATCCTGGGGGTCCTAATAAGGATAATGGGAAACTGTTATCAAATTATTGCATTGTCATCGGTCCTTGATACGTATGCAAAGTTTCAAATTAATCAGACTTCGGGAAATTGGTGAAAATTATGCTCAAAGATTCCGTTACATGCATACATACATACATAATACATACATACATACATACATAGTTAGTTACAACCCAAACTAATATAAAGCGTTTAAAAAAAGGTAAAAAATTCGGAAAAGTTAGAAAATCCGTTAAATCCGTTCAGATCATGAAATCCGTTCCATTATCCGTTCAAATTTATTTTTACTCGAAAAATCCGTTTGGAACGGAAAAATCCGTTCATCTGGCAGCCCTGTTTGTTACTTAGTTATTATGAAAAAGTATATTACCAATTAGAAAAAAAAAACTCTAAACTGCGAACATTCAGTTTTAATGTGATTTTAAAAATATGATTTTTTTCAACTTCGTGATTTAAAAATATTAAAACTAACGACAAATAAGCATTTAAAAATGATTTAGTATTATTGATTCTGAGATACTCGACGCTATTCCCCAAATCTCTGTTTGTGTTCTAGACTCTAGAGCAAATAGAAGTCAAATTAATAAGATTTGTGAAGCTCACGTGTTGAATACGTGTTTAAAATACCTGCACCGATTAAGTTAATTCGAGATTCAATTTATGCGCAAGAGGCTGAAACTGGGGATACTGTCGCTAAAGATGCTAAAAATTTAATTCAGTATCACATTTATATGGCCGTGTAGATAACTTTTTCAATAATCTGTAAACAGATTCTGTCCAACAGATTCCATCTAAAATAGCAAAAAGAATGTTGTAATTAATGGAATGTAATTAATTGTCTAGAAACTATATTTAAGGACTGTTTATATGATAACGCGCGTTCAACGCGCCACCAACGCGCGTTATCATATAAACAGTCCTATACAATTGTATAGAAACTGTAAACGCGCGTTGGGCCAACGCGCGTTGAACGCCTCTCATATAAACTAGGCCTTAATCATCAAATGCTACACAGTGACCTTAGAAATATAATTTAGTAGTTCTGTACTGCATATATAATTTATTACCTAATCATTTTAGCTGCATTATTCCAGAAGATTCCATGTAAATATTTCACATCCCTAAACAAACAGACAGAGTGAGAGCGAAGAGCTTTGATTAAAAAAGCACATTTGGACCATCGAATTTGCTAGTGCTGTAAATAAACAAAGACTTTTACGTTTTTTTTATATTTTGTCGTTTTTGTAATGTTTTGTTATTTTATTTGTATATTGATTTGTATAGACCGTTACAGAAATTAAATGAAAGATGAAAAAGAATATCAGATATACCTACTTTCATGTAGGTACTGTCATTTCATTTTGATGGTATCACTAAAAAGTTATTTCTTTTCGCGATAATATTCTATATTTAACCGAGAGCTGGTAGACATTTTTGGGTAGGTATTTGAGGCACGCTGAAAACTTGTTCAATACTTCTTCTGTAATACCCAAATACAGAACCGCACACCTGGCCGAGAGGTAGGGGGGCTAAATCATATATTTTAAAAGAAGGGATATTTTTGCAAAAAATATTCTTGAAGTATTTTGAATTTTTTTAATTTCTTTAATGTTTAAAGAGTAAAAAAATAAATAAGCCAGATTATTTAGTCGGGTCTAAAACTTTGCTAGGTGCTTGCAAAATAATTTTGTTGAAAAAAAAAAATGGTTGTCTGTAAAGTCGGTTTACGGACGATAGT
This sequence comes from Xanthostigma xanthostigma, assembly GCA_963575645.1. Taxonomy (NCBI): domain Eukaryota; kingdom Metazoa; phylum Arthropoda; class Insecta; order Raphidioptera; family Raphidiidae; genus Xanthostigma; species Xanthostigma xanthostigma. Next base: position 26,505,825 of record OY754468.1, read on the forward strand.
TTTACGTGATAACGTATTCCGTAATACATAACCTAAATTTATATAATAATTATAATAATTCGAATCTATGATATTGCATCTTATGCTTCAAATTTAGGTTAATTTTATTTATTAAAATTACTCACCACCTATAATATAATTGTTTTTTTTAACTTTCTTTCTTTCGTATTTATTTTAAGTCTCAAAGATTAACTGTCATAATATTTTGAAAACAATTGTTTCATTGTTTATATAAAATTCCAAAACCTACTTACAATATTTAAGTATTTTCATACGTCAAAAAATTGATTTTTATAATGATAAAATTTGTATGAAAACGATTTTTTCGAGAGATGAGACCTAGCTAAAACGATTTTTTGCCCCCCAAAATCCCTTTTCAGTAAATTTCATCCAAATCGTTAGGGCCGTTTTCGAGAAAAGCACGCACAGGGTCAGGCGGAACGCTAGGAACGTTAGGAACGTTACACTTTTTCTTGCATGCAGCCGGTGTTTTATCAATTTATAAGATTGGTGATTCATCAATTTATAAGACGTTATCACGTCAAAAATGTAGGTATTTGAGGCGTGCTGAAATTTTTACAGCATATTCCTTATACTAATTAAAAATAAATATTCTAAAAAAGACAGGTGTGCGGTTCTGTATTTGAGTATCATAGAAGAAGTATTGAACAAGTTTTTAGCGTGCCTCATATACCTACCCAAAAATGTATACCTACCAGCTCTCCTACTAATTTACCTAAACTATAAACAACATATTGTCTTAAAAAGTTGTTATACTCATAATGTGTTAGATTACGTCCCTCATGTACACGGAAAAAATATTGAAAATATCACAAAAATGCTTCTGTGGGAGTAACCAATCAAAATCGTTCCGGAATATTCAAACTTTAGACGCGTTGTTATTTGTCGATCCATGGAGTTACTCCATTAACATGAATGATACTATAGGTATATGCGTATCTAATATCTATAGTCTAAGTTCTAAAAGAGATTGATTAGAGCGATTTTGATTCATTTGATAGCTAAAAGCTTGAATAAAAAGTAAGTATTTTAATAATAATATTATATCTGTTTTCATTACCAATCAGAAAACAGTATCTTCTCACGTGGGCGAAATGGGCAAGAGTCATAAAAAATCCAACTTTCAAATACGCATCGTGTGAAACAAACACATACAAGACATTACAAAATCTAGCGCTACAGCATGCTTTGAATCTAGCAGCGAATATAGTGACAAAAACAGCCTCGTGTGCAGCGGCCTTATTAAACTTTACAAATAAATGCTATTTTAATATCATGCATATATATCGTATTTTAAGCTCGCATATTTGCATTCGAAAACGTGCTTTAATAATATAATGATTAATTTATTATATGAATTCAGTCAACATACTGTAACTATTACACATTGTACATCATAAACTGTATATGATTAATTATTTACCATTAAAACTTGAGCTTATACCAAACCTAGCAGTACCAGCTTATACTGTAAGCTCATTTCTATACACTTGTAATATGAAAAACAATTGTGTTCAACTTGTCCTTCCAGCCTTGAAAATGAAATACAGTGTAAACTCTTTATAACGAAACTCAAGGGACCGAGCATTTTTTATCGTTATAGAGAGTTACCGTTATATGGAGTGAAGAAAGAAAAACAACCAAATTAACAATAATCTTCAATGTACTGTATAATCTCTTTATAACGAATTTTAAGGGACCGAACATTTTTTTCGTTATAAAGAATTTTTATGGAGGGAAGAAAGAAAAATAACCAATTTTCACAAAATTAATTTATTCCAAACACATATACCTATAGTTTGTTAAATTTGCCTGACGTTTTTCGCTATGCCAATATTTGTTTTGTATTTTAAGTATCTTATGCATGCCTTGGGATGTGGTGAAATAATCTTCATTAAATAATAGGAATTTTTCGATAAGTTTGGCGTCATCAAGTGCTTGTTGAATAGATGGTGATGGTTCAGAATGGTCCTCTTTATGTCTGTAAACATTTGCTGACGCCTAAATATGAACATATTTCTTTGTAATAGAGAATGGCTGTTGCGTTATAATGAGATTATTAATGTATAGGTTTTAAGGTAAACCAACCAAATCGTAAAAATTTCGACGTTATAGGGAGTTTTTCGTTATAACGAAGGACGTTATAAAGAGTTACACTGTATTATATTTAAAACTAGCTGATACCCGCTTTTCTCGCTGGACGTAATAATTAGTTTCTAATTAATTAATTTTTATATTTTTAGATGATCTAAAAAATATAATATAAAAAATATAATTTTAGATTAGTTCTGAAGAAGATCCAAATCCGGACCGAAACGTTAATGTATTGAATTTATATATTTTTTGTTAATATATTTGTCTGAAAAATTGATCGATAATTTTAAAAAAATGATTATGCTATCGGTTTTGGATGACGCAAATGATACTGTCAAGAAAATGCAAATAAAAACTGAGGAAAATATTCGTTCTGTCGAATAAAACAATTCTGCGCAACTAACTCTAATATTCACGCGTTGTGCCGCACGTATTGTGACCAATCTTTTATAAATCGCGCACTTTAACAGTTAAGTGTGCACGCTAACGTCAATGTTATTATAAAAACGTTCGCGTCGCACCGCCGCGCCAAAGATTTATATGTTTGTTCTGCATTCTCTCCAACCCCAAATGTTGACGCATGGGACGCGCGTCGTGTGTGTGAACATCGGTTCAGAATAAAACACGATGCTATCACCGTAAGTTTCTCAAATTCAAGTCACTTAACTTGCGTTATGTTCCAATCCTGAAGTTCCCATATGCCTTCTTATTTTTAACCAAATACTATATTTATTTATTTTATAACAGCCAGGACTAGGTTTAGTAAACATTTCGATTATTTTTATTTATCAACGTTGAAGGAAAGTTTGGTAGAGGAACAAAATAAAAATTCCAGCCAATTGGGCGACACGACCATTCCAACTTCAAAAATATTGACATTTGATCTATAGCATAATAAAGAGACTAAAATTTCTGATATCGCGTGCGGTGACGCAGGTAATGGCAGTATTCAATATGATAATTGCTAATCGTTGCCATGGTTACCTACATAACATGCTTCACGTCATGTAAAAATTAATCAAAGCATGCTTAACTAGTTTTTTTCTGACAGATCTACAAAATAAAATAACAGCTGATTTTTTTAATTTTCTAAATATATCCGAAATTAAGAAGCTTAGAAAAAAATTTTGACAAAACTTTCTTGAAAAAATAAATATAATAATAAACCGTTATGAAAAGTATACCATTGTTACATAAAAAACGTTTTATTATATATATCTCTTTTCCGCATGCGCCGATTTTCCCCAAAAACAATATGGCTCTTCATATTTACGTATCTAACAACCTCCCAAAATTTGGTTTTAATCCGTCCATCCGTTTGACCTGTATCGTGCTCACAGACAAACAGACGCACAGAGTTTTTCCAAATATGTTTTTTTGGATTCGGGGATCTCAAAACGAAAAAGTAAAATTTTGAAAAGTGATTTTTGACCTAAACTAGTACCATTCCCCACTTGTGGGTTGGAATGGTAAAAGAAGTTTTACCGATGTTTCGCTTGTAACCGATATTTAAAAAAATGTATTTTCACCCCCAGGGCCTTAGACCTGAGAACCTAAAGATGGAAATTAATTTCTCTTTACGTCGTTCATAATCAAAACAAGGATAAAGCTTCATTTGAAACAATTATTTCTTTACCAAACTTTCCCTCAACGTTAATATTTTATTGGAACAAAACTAATTACTGACAACATTCTCATTTATCGCAAAAGAATAGGGTCTTTTGAAAAACTAGAGCGAATAGTACATTTTCACTTGTTTTTTAGATTTAGCAGTTATAGCACAAACTAGTTTTTGATAGGTACAATGTCAATACCTACCATTCAAATTTAATGCATTGCATATCAAGAAGTTGGTAAAGATTACAAGAAGACTATAACGAATGAAATAGATTCACATTTGATCGGATTTTTACATTTGGAAAAAAATACTTTTAATAAAATAAGTACTGAATTTATTAGTTTAATACTATTAGAGCTATAAATAAAAATAATGTGCTTTTATTCTTTAATGATCTATAATTTCCATAAGTATTAGTAAGTATTTTTGTTGTCAACATTTTTTGATTCTTACGTTACATAAGACATTTAAAAAATAGCTTCTCATATATCGTTAGCTAATAATAAAGTTTGGCTTCTTTTGTGCGAACGTATTTCTTATTCCGATCTCGTCCGTTTGATTATGGTTCACGTGTGTTGAAACGAAATGGAAATATGATACTATTCGTGTGATAAAGTGAGACGATTACCTATCCTGTACCGCGTTCGATGCTCAATAAATTTACGAGCGGTTCCCTCGCGCCTATCGCCTTCGTCCTTCTATCTTTCTCCTTGCACATTGGCTTCGTGAACTTAATCCACACTAACGTGACCAACGAAATGGGGTGACCCAACCAATGCCTTCCGATGCATACGAACCGTTCGAATCGCGATTTTTGCAATTAAAAACAAAAACAATACAAATCAAGCAAAATTAAGACCGCTGCACACGAGGCTGGAAACACTGCTGGAACTTCTACTGGCCGGCAGGCTGGCTACGAGCCTTGAAATGACGTCACTTCGGGCTCGCCTGCTAGCTCAGAAGATGGATTTTAAAATTAGAACAGGGGCTATTTTTCTTGCTCTGAGCAAGAACCAATCAGGAAGCAGTATATTGTCCCCCACAAACCAACATGTCGTCATTCTGCTTAGACAACAAACCATATATTTAATATCCTTTATATTGCTAGCAAAGATCGGGAGAAAGACTAAAACACTACGGTACAGATATTTATACGTCTGTCTCACTTATTATACTCTGAGTCTCATGCGCATGTCCGTGAATGGATGCGCGTCAGTTGCAGCGTCAGTGGAACTAAGCTGTGAAAGGGAGGTGGCGTTCTCTATTCCACTTACTAAATGCCCATCTACAGTCGGGGCACATGAGCACAACGGATCAAGTAAAAAGAAAGAGATAGAAACAGGTCGTTGCTGTCTCATTTCATGGGCCACGCTTCCACGTACGCCCACTAGCAATATAGAAGTTATTAAACATATATGCCACAGACACATTTTGTTCTCTGTTTATTTGAACTGTCACTGCGTGTACATCAGAACCATTCCCGAAACAAGTTTGAAAAGACGTCTCGTGTAAAACGAGCACATAAAAACAATCAAGTAAACCAGCGCTAGAAAACTATAGTAGTCAAATCTAGCAAGGAATCTAGCGGCGAATCCAGTCACGTGCGCAGCGGCCTTTAGATGCCCTAGAATAAGAATCTATACTTGATTTTGTTTTTATTACATATTGTTATTTTTTTGAAAATTAAAATAGATTTAAAATCCAAAGAAATATAAAAAAATGGAGTAAAAAAGAATAATTAAGAGTACTATGTTTGAAATAATATAAAAACAACAAAACTCACTTCTAACCTCAACTTTATCCTGTTGAAACCACATGTCATGCAGATCAATTATCACTAATTCACGCCCCAAAAATTAAAAAAAAATCTTTTATTGTTTACATAGCCGTTGAGATGAAAATGTGGTTCATCGCTGAAGATGATTTTTTTTGGAAAATTTCGTACTAAACGATGACATTCTGACAAATATAAAACCTTCCTCTTTCCAAATGTCAAAACAGAAAAAAATGGAGGTCAATATGGCTGAATTGACAGCTTTAAAAAAAATCGCTAATGGAACACTCTATATATTTTGCATATAGCTTAGTATAGTATTTTTAGGCTGAGAGCCGGACTCAGAACTGGAAACAACCGAAGGAAATTTTATCGGTATCTCGGCTATGGATACTCTAACGCTAATAATATATGTATTGTTTACATGTTATATTATACTTCCAACGCGCATAATGGTTACACTCACAGTATTTCTCAAAACGATACTTGTCAAATTTATTGTATGGCTACTGTGGCTAAAATTTATAGTAAACTCAACAACGTATTTCCACCCTGTATATGGTCTACACTTATTATTGCTCTGTGGCAGAGAGTAGAAGAGTGTTAACCTAATCAGACATCGTCTCTGTCTTTTCGTATGCTTGACAGCGCATCACTCTATTTCCTTCATGATGAACTGGATCACTGATAATGTTGACATCAGAATTGTTAATGAACGCTGTTTGCAATTGGGTCAGTAACTCATATCGCGTTAATGATTAGTATTAAACACAAATTTAGGCATCTATCAACTAACGACAAATAAATCTTTTGAATTTTCCATATCATCTTAACACTTTCACGTCCGCACGGTTCAAACAAATTTTCTTTTCTGTCACCGATAAAAAGGATAGAAATTTAGGATTAAGGATTTGTCATTATGGAAAAAACTATTGATGTATAAATAGAAAAGAAAAGAACCAACCGATGAACAAAAACCAATGTTGCAAGAATGTGATTGCATTTTCCCCCTGTACCCGCAATACAATATAACATTTCGCAGAAATATTTGTCTCATTATTGATGATTTCCAGCTTAATTTCAAATAATTTGATGTACGTGTTGCACTTGAGACGATGATTGACCATGACTATAAAGTATAGAGCGCTAGAATCAGTTTCTTTGGCGAATAGTGCCACGTTGATGTCACCGGCAAATAACAAACGGGTTGCAAATGGAACCATGTTGGTGTCACTGGCAAATAACGATTAGTTTTATCACGTTAGTATTACTGAACGTGAAAGTGTTAAGGATGTTTAACATTTAGGCGAACCTTTAGTATAAATTGACATAAATCACAATTGTTATTGACACGTTAAACTATATGATGAAATTCTGTTCTATAACATAATTTATTAGTTCAGTCATGAATTAACATTGAAGTTAAAGAATTAATAATCTCAAATTAAAAGCAAACATTAATATACGCGAAGATCAAACGAAATGATAAAGTGCAGGAGGTAGTTGAGTAGTCCCCCCGTTGAGTCGGGGCAGTGTGCCAGCAGTTGCACTTGATGTTTCAAACAGCTTACTGACGTTTTAAATGCTCTGAATAGATCTTTTGCACTAAAAAAAGATTAAAGTAATAAGAGATGAAAGTTTTTGAATTTAATTTTTGATTAGTCATCATAACTCGAGGTAAATGTTATTAATAGCCCAGTAACTTGAGCGTTTTTCTTCAAAATAACAAGGTCATTTTCACCACAGAGCTTTGTTATGTCATTCTAAATGATATCTGAAAAGTATTACCCGATCTTGCGGTATGCTACACTCATTTTTGAGGGAGTGAGAGCAGGGTGAGAGCTATCTAGGCAAGTGGAATATCGTTTTCTATGTATTTTTGATGGTTTTATTTAATTTACTCCTCAGTTACATAGCCTATCGATAGGTTTATAAAGAGTCACCGGGAACTTAAAATTTCTTAAATACCTTTCATACTAGTAACTAGAGCATTCCGCGTCAAGTGTTTTCATTTTAGTCGAACAGTACTATTATTAAAAAATACTTCTATAAGGTGGATGCGAACAAATTTTCCAAATTTTTCTACAGTTGGTTAGCCCGTGGATAGATCTATTATCCCTACATGGGAATTTAATTTTTATTGAATACTGTTCTTACTAGAGAACTTCGAGTCAAGTAGTTACATTTTTTGATAGAAACTATTATCTTGAAGGAAAAAAACGCTTCCTGAGGATTAGCTTTACTAGAATTTTTCATTTTTTCAACTCAGCTATACAGCCTAAGAATAAGTTTATAACGTCTGTATGTAGTACAGGCGGTAGGGAATTTGAACTGGAGACATACTCTACCCCGGTGAATTTTTACATACGCTTTTAGGCCCATCAGTGTCCCAAAAGCACAAAAGTCTACAATTTTTGCGTCACGAGGGGCAGGGGAGAGCTAAAAGGTGCAAAATTTGTTTTATAATTTTCTCGGCTTGTATTATAGCTACGACAAAAATAATTATACCAATGAAGAAGGCGCTCCAAGCACTACAAGTTTGCCCCTCATGACTTTCGTCGTAACTGCAACAGTTCTGCGAATTCAAAAGTATTGTAGCGAGTATTGTTACATTAACTCTCTCTATCTCTCTCTCTCATGTAATATTGTCAAAATTACTTTTCTTTAGCTACGCAGGAAAATCGAATGTTGTTATTCTGAAAACATCTTTCGAAATGTCTGATATAAAATTAGTAACCGTTGCAGTTACGGCGAAACTCATGAGGAGCAAACTCGTAGTGCTCGGGGCGCCCTCTACACTGGTATAATTATTTTTGTCGTAGCTATAATACAAGCCGAGAAAATTATAAAACAAATTTTACACCTTTCATCCCCTCTCCGACGTAAAGAAAAAATTGTAGACTTTTGTGCATTTGGAACAACAAATTACCACCTGATATTTTAAATCTAAATAATAAAAAAATAAAATCTGTACTGAAAAAAACACCTTTCGAGGTAATATTTTGGAAGAATACTATAGTAAAAATTTTAACGAGTTTTAAATTTTATTGTATATTAATTTGACATGTTTTTTATGACACAATCTATGCTGTACTGGCAATATTGAATAAAGAAATACTTTACTAATAGAAAGAAATCATAATTTTTAACCACTCATTCGACATGCAGTCTATAAAAGGTTAAATAACCATAGTCCATATTGATGCAGGATTACATTTTACATCTTGCAGATGTCTTTTTAAATAACGCAAAATTTTCATTTTACCAAGCTTGATTTGATTTGACATATACAAGTATGTCGGCATCTGCTTTTTCGTAAAAATATAGATTTTATATTTTCTGAATTAGACAGCATGAACATGAATATCTAAAAACATTCACTAGCTCTTAAGAGCAGTGCCGTAACCATCGGTGCCCAGGTACAGGGTACAACCCTGAATGGGGCGAAGAAATGACGCCAATTCAGGACCAAATTTTAAGATTATGCTAGAATTTTTGATGAAACGGTTCTAAAAAATTTATAAAACTGGAAAATTTTTGGACTTTAGTATATTATACAGCACGGAAAACTGTATCAAGTGTCAAATTTTCAGTGTTACAAATGTATATGAAAAACTAAAACGCATTTCTCTATGTCGCAGTATTTCTACATAATCATCAAAACGTCGACAGTTCAACAAACTCGTAAAGTTGTAACGACTCAATTTCATGTAGGTTCTTGTCTGCCTTCGGGTTACAATTTGCCCATCCTTACTCGTCTAGTCCTTTCGCCCACCTTTATATAAATGTGTGGGCGCGGGAGGATATTGTAACAAGTGAATAGGTACCTACTATTTCTAAAGTTCAGTGCTGCGCAAGAAGAATAAGTTTGATCCTCACAATCATCCGGTTATCCTCGGCAGTTGTCTGCAATAAGTTTCATTCGATTTAAATTATCTTACCTGGTGATCGGCAATAATTTCATTGGCTGGCCGCGTTTATCGCTAAAATGCCGGCAATAAAGTTCTACTGTAATAATTTTAAGTGATGAAAGACAAATTAGACCGTTAAACAATTATGTTTCAAAAAGGCAAAGGAGTTACGTCTAAAAAAATAAGCGGTGTTTTTAAATAACATTTCTTAACCGTTGACGTCTCGTAAACACTTATTCCAAATAAATATGGTTAATAAAGTGAAAAATTTAATATGAACATTTAATGCCTATATTAACCGAACACTATTAAAGATAGAAGTTACTTATCTTGGAACAAATTAATTCGTTAGAATAAAGTTTACTTTCAATTCACAAAGCAAAATATTAGGTAGAAAAGTTAGTTAAAGAATAAATATACTCTGCACTATACTCCTTGCTCTTTTTGTTTAATATTTTGAGGTTCACCCAAAAATCCGACCGATGGCGTTAGTGTAAACGTCAAAAAAGAAGTTTCACAAAATAATAATGTTTTATCCTAACCCAATTGCACACAAAACTTCCACTAACTTTAGTGTTATACAACTATGCATTTCACAAAAGGTTAATAAACAACACATAAATAAATTTACAAGAGAAAACTGCAGATATAATACTCCATGTTTATAAGTGAGACATTATGATCTATGTGGCCGCCATTATTATTTTATCAGGCGAATAAATATATATAACCTCGAAGTAAGACATAATAGATTTATACCAGCGGTAAACATAATTATGTTTAGTGAATTGAACTGTCGCTGTTTATTCAGAGGAATAGCTACCTGAAGAACAAATGAACCGAATAAATAACTACTTACGTTCGATAAATATGATAAGTTTTTATATAACTTAAATAAATAAATAAATAATAAATAATAAAAAGCAAGCAAAAAATTTTTAACTTTTTTTTTGAAAATTCTTTCATCTTTTATTTCTCTTATCTTTACTGGTAGATTGTTGTGCACTCGAATCATGGCATTGTGTACTCCTTGACGTGTCACTTCTAGATTACTTTGTTCGGTTTTTAAAACGTGTTTATTTCTAGTGTGTATGTAATTTGGTTTTAAACAGATCCGGATTTATTTTTATAAACATCGCACATTTTAAGATATACATATTATCTGTGACTGTTAGAATTTTAAATTTTTTAAATAATGGCCATCAATGCGTACGAGGAGCTACACCTGCCATGATTCGAATGCACAACTTCTGTGCAATAAATACTTTATTTATATTACATGAGTTTCCCCAAAATTGTAGTCCATAATTTACAACGGAGTAAAAGTGAGCATAGTAGATATTTAATATCTAGTCTGTGTCAATATATTTTTTTAGGGATTTCATTAGATTATTAGATATAGGGCACTGTATAGTTTAGGTAAGATGTATACTATGTGACTTTTCCAGTTAGTGAGATAATCAATTTGAATTCCTAAGAATTTAACTTTGTTTATTGGTTTGATTTTTGCCTCCGTTAGATTATTTGGCAGAGAAAAGTAATTACCGAACTTAATAATTTCGGTTTTATCTAAATTTAATTGTAGACTATTATTTTGGAACCATGTGTTTAGCGTTGCCATAGGTGTCATATTAAGAAAATTCCTTCAAAAACAGAACCCAAAAACTAAACTATGAATTTAAACATTTCAAAAAAATTATGTAAGGGAAGATAATATTTGTAACAGGTTAAAAAGGGTGAAGATGCGGTCAATAAAAATATGGAACTATTGTAAGTGCGAATTATTGATTGAACTAAAGTGACAAAAAATGTTTAATCGATTTACTGGCTTCGTAAATTATTTTATATATCGTTAATTTTTAATAAACAACTTACATTTTTGAAGCTGTCAAAAAAATCATTTAGTGCTCGCACTAACCTAGGCACGTGTTTTATGTACCTTTAGAACATGTTATCCGTAAAAAGCCCCACTTTCAAGTTAGCAAATTGGTATACGTTTTTAACTACATATTGTACATTTACTTATAAAATCTTAGCAGTACTGAATTAACGTAGGTCTGGCAGGTCTGGACTCTTGGTCTATAACGCTATAAAGGTATCGTCCCAATTGCACGGTTTACTCTCAATCAAACGCGCCATTAAATGTTTCAAATAAAAAACGCAAGAAAAAACATTACTTTGTGGAATAATAATGATAACAAAAAACACAAATATTATGCACCTTTCTGACGATTTTCCTGGATTCACAGACAGCCGAATACTGAAGAAAGAATTGTTGATCAATGATTACAGATTACGCTAAGAATACATGAAATGAATGTTATAAAAAGTTTTGGTCAATTCTATACGACTAAATACTATTTACAAAAGTGCCTGAACTTCTTTTATCTCGAGTGGTTAAGATAAGAAAATCATTGTAGCAGAGGTAATATCAGATAATCCGATTTGATGCGTGTAACAAGAAGTTGGCAAGATGTTATGTGAAGGAAGGCGTTAGCTGGCCATTAGAGGCGACGGTGTATGTTCTCTGGGCAACGGACTTATTCACTTGAGTTCGAAGTATGATCAATAGAAATGTACGGTAGGTTCTCGTGGACCGCAGCAACCATTTCGACACAATTAGAGTCCCACAAACTGGCTACGCGTTACCCTGTTATATTGGATTGTCCTGGGCGATGTCAGACACATATTTTACACAAGTCATGTTCCACAAAATGCTTGTCAACTTTGTTAAGACGATTCTGAACAACTATATATTACAAGGATGCTGAAACTTTCTTTTTTTTTAGGCGTGCCCACGGCGGCACTTTATCTCAGATTGTTTTGGAAATATTGTGTCGATTACATGAGAATATTTGATTTTGTTCTACAAAAAGTTGTTTCATGACCAATTAATTCTTTTACTATCCCAATCCATAGGTGGGGGAGTGGTACTAGGTTAGGTCAAAAATAACTTTTCAAAATTTCACAATATCTTTCCGTTTTGAGGTCCCTCGAATCCAAAAAAAGATATTTTTGGAAAAACTCTGTGCATCTGTTTGTCTGTTAGTCTGTGAGCACGAAACAGGTCAAACAGATGAGCGTATTGAAACCGAATTTTGGGAGGATGTTTGGTATGCAAATATGAAGAGCCATATTGTTTTTGGGGAAAAAGGGCGCATGCGCTATAACGGTGTTTTTTATATAATAATCGTATACTTTTCAAAACGGCTTATTATACTATTTATTTTTTCAAGAAAATTTCGTAAAATTTTCTTTATAAACTTTATAGTTTCGTAAATATTTAGAAAATAAAAAAAATCAGCTGTTCCTTTGTTTTGCAGATCTGTCAGAAATAAACTAGTTAAGCATTCTTTGATTAATTTTAACATGACGTCGAATATACTATGTAGGTAACCATGGCAACGAATAGCAAATATATTGAATACTAGACATTACCCGCGTCACCTCACGCGATATCAGAAATTTTACCAGGCGGCAGAAAGTTGGGACGACTAACTATGTAGATATAGACTTAGTTATAAATTAGGCGACAGACATTGTAACCAGACAAAAAAATCGAAAATTATGGTTTTATCAATAATTTTTCGCTGAATTAAGCATCGTTCAGATCTACAGACATTGAGCGTGTCAGACACGTGGCGTGGCAAACAAAATAATATTCTTTTATATACTGTATCTACCTCACGCGAACGGAGCGTGTCCGCGCAGACACGGGCCGGCGTCGGCCAGCATTCTCCGCAATAATGTTTTGTCTGTGTCGGCGCGTGTTTGTGGCAGTCACGCGGATAGTATGAATGCGATCGCCGACACGGACTGTTTAGTTTGGTGGCTTCGTGGAGAAACATGCTTAGATATCACTGCTTTAATTCTAGTTACAATGGTCTCAAACTCATATTTACTCATCCTAAAATATTTAAAGAATCTGTCTTCATCATCCACAAGCTGTGTAGAATTCTCCTTCTTTTTTTTCGTTTTGAGTTCATGGGATGCACTGTAAACCTTCTTTTTCTTTGTTGCAGTTCTACACAACTCGATTCTTCCTGTTCTAGTAAAATTGCCATCAAGGCTAGTTCTTCTGTCGAAAAATTGCGGAACATGGTATACGCGGGAACTTTCTAGTTTGCCTGATGGCGTCTGTTCATGCCGGGTGTGCTGTTGCTGTATAGATGTGAAAACTATTGTCTGTGCCGTGTCTGCCACGTTACGTGCTGGTAGATCTGAACGTACCTTTAATTTTAAAACTTGTTCACAAAGTGCTGGCTGGTTGTAGAACGACCTCAGAAAAGTAAAATTCCAACCTTGAACCCCATTTCAAGATGAATTCCCTTTCGACTAACCAATAAATAGACATAAAAAGAAGCGCTCAAAATAGTCTACACATGTAATGTAATAAAACACAAGTAAAATAAAACATCCAACAAACTGGGACAGTAGACCGTCTCCGGCTATAATCGTAAAAAATTTATATGAATTGAAATTAGTCGTGTGTTTTACCCCTCTGCTGTGACATACTTACGTAACATCTAGAATATAGGTATAGCAAGTAGTAACATAGGTATACGCGGTTTTCATAGCCTAAATGCTTTTTCATTTTTCGTATATAAAATTATCCGTATTACCTTATTTTTCAGCATTTCATAAGACGAAATATTACATTTAAACATGTTTTCTTCATACCTCGATCGAAAGTGCATATACTTTCGACACCATTTGTAAAGCAGAAAGTTTAACATTTACTCCTTGTTGAGATTACACGCACCAATGCGGGAAGTTCCTACGTTGGGACATTAGTAAAGCAAAAACAAACAATCAACTGTTGTTTAGATGTCGTTTCCATAGCAACTCTATTACATTTTAGCTAATACTCGCGAACAGCTGTCATTCGTGTTTTTACATATAACCTCAAAGCTTCTTTCTTGGAATTTATCTGTGTTTTTATGTAATTAATAGGTAATCAATTACTTATTAATTACATAAAAACAATGCGCGCCATGATGCCATCGGCTTCCCTCAGGCCAGTGTGGTGTAATATACTATTTTCTAGCGGTTTCGACTTTTATCATCATGGTGCATGCAAATTTCAAATTCTGTTAAAATATCTAATTCTAGATTAGCTTATTATCGCTGTGATTTGAATATTAATGTAAATTTTAAATAATAATTCGCGGAAGACACAACGTCAAAAAACAGAAATATTCAGCAACGTGCGTTTTAATTTCAAATTCATTTGCAAAAAAGATGAGAACTCCTTCATAGGTAAGTCAAATAGGTAGCAAAATATTTCAGCTTGTGAATAACGAGTTTTTTTTTACTTCATCAATGATATTGTTTTCTATGTTGTTTTATAACACGGAGCTCGTAGTGGTTTCAAATAATGAAAATTTCCATTTGAAATAATATGCATTTAGTGTGGTTAGCCTTCCAAAATTAGCCAGGTCACGCTAGTGGTTCATTTATTGGCTTGAGTTCACCGGAGTTCATGAAAATAGAACTGTAATGTGGTTATCAGACGCCATCTGCCAGCCAATGCGTATTAAGCTGTACAGGTACGGTCGCTATTAAGAATTTAATTGTATCTATAGAATTAAAATGCGCGACTTGGGCATTTGTAGGAGTCGATTTGCAGATTGACTTCATCTCTTCGGCGCTCCCGACTGTACACAACTTACACAAGCGCAAGTCAAAACAATATTTTTTTTTGACCAAAAATGTACCTAAACTTGAAGTATAGGGCAAAAATTGGTAAATCATACAATTCGTACTTAAAATGCACTTTTATAAATTATTTTACTTAGAAATTTAGTTTATTTGGGATTACTAGCTTCAACAATATACGATCGGTAATCCATATCCGGTAATTACTGGATTAAAAATATACGTAAAAGGACAAAAAATTCATATGATACGGAAGTAGTTTAGTGTTTAAATTTGACTGGGCCTGTCCTTACGTGACACATATAATGTAAATACGTTTCCACCAAAAACATAAATGTGAAAAAAGGTAGGTACCAAGATTGGTATAAAGAACAAGTGGGTTTGTCGGATTCGCCGGAAAAAGATCTAAAAATGTTACAAATACGCGCTTGTTCTTTGTACCAAACTTGGCTTCTTTTTTCACATTTGTGTTTTTGGTAGGATATCAGTACCTACTTTTTGTGACAATGCACCTAGTTTCAGATTTTCTGTATGCCAGTAACCGCATCAATAGCTTTGTTTTTTGCAATTTCGAGTATTCTTGACACACAATGTATGTCTGATTGTGTTTTTTGCATATACTCAGTGGTCTAACTCCACGCTAAATTTCGAATCTCTAAGTCAACCGAAAGTGGTTTAGGTTTTTAATGAGTGAGTGAATGAGTCAATGTAAAATTAGCGATATTCGAACTTTTGAGTTTTTTATTTGATAAAATTTGGGATTCTGAGAAATTGGAAGGACCTTAACAGATAAACAAATTGACAAATGCGAAGATTAAATAGATTTTTAGTTATGAAGAGGGGTTGAAAGTCAGTGGTTGTGGAACTTGGCTGACACATTGTCGTCTGTTGATACATGTTTAACAAATTGTTGCTTTGTTCTCTGTATAATACATAAGCAAACAAATATAAAAGCATACAATAGTGTTTTTTTTCGACTAGAATAATTTATTAGATTGTATTTGAAATGTACAGTATTTTTGTTTTAATTTATTTGCAGATTAGTCACTGGGGACTCAATTTACAAGAAATGGAATAAACATGAATTTTACTGCTATAAATACTACATAAATTACCAGAAAGAAAAATATCCCTGCGTTTCAGACTATTAAACTATATAGTAATATGTGGATATTTTTTATGGATTTTTATACCATTTTACCCTATACAATATAAGTTATTTGTTACAGCATAATATTAAGTATACTTATTCTGTACACTCAATGTAAAGATTTTTTGTCACTTTCTAACAAATTTATCATTATATATGTTAAAGTGAGACAGAAATTTAAAAGCGCTGTACGAGATTAGAGAATCGCGGCATAAGTACTCTAGAGGCAAACTATGTTATGTCCAAAATTGGCTAAACAGAGTTTTTTAATAGGCACTAATCGAAAAACGCACTTTTGTCAGAAACCTTCCATTTACCCTTTCGAAAGTAGCCTGCTATAGAGTATGTTAAAGTCGTAATAGACTTTTGCTGTATTTAAAAAAAACGGGTGGACTAATTTTGAATAAAAAATTGGATTGATGCTCCGCTCCTATTGGTCGTAGCGTGATATTATTAGCCTATAGCCTTCCTCGATAAATGGGCTATCCAACAATTTTTTTTTCAATTCGAGACAGTAGTTCTGAGATTAGCGCGGTCAACCAAACAAACAAACTCTTCAGCTTTATATATTAGTATAGATATACACTATACAGAATCCGGCAATAGTTCGGCAACGGCCCGAAATTTCCTGAAGGATAGGTTTTCGTGAAAAAAATTTCGAACAAAAGTTACTCAACTTGAAAGGTGAAATCGTTTGCACACAAAACGCACTACCTCCCTTTCACCCACCGCAGGGGATGGTGGTGAATCTAAAATTTCAAATGGCAACCCACATTTTTAACCACAGATTATGATTCTCATAATTTTGTTTATTATAAATAACTTTTAAATTATATATTATGTAAAAAGGGCTCCATAAAGCAAAAAATTTATAGGCCAATAATTAAAATTTTTTTGTTGTTTCCAATGGAGATGGTTTTTCGAAAAAAATAATAAACATTAGTCTCACTTTTTAAAAAAAAAATTTCAACGGAACTTTATTCTTTCAAGTGTTAAGATGTCGCCATAATTTATTTAAATTTTTAAATTGTTATTTAATATTATAAAAAAAAAACAGGCACACCGTTTGGACTGTAACGGCTGCGCGGAACACTATTTTCAACGTTAAATTAAAACTATAAATGTAAATAATAGAAATAGAGTCCGGGAGGGGGGACTTTTTTATTGAGAATTTTCTCCTCTTTAAGAATCTTCTTTTCAATTTCCACTATCGCTTATAGTTTTTGAGTAATTGCCAAAAATCTGAGGGATTTTTTAGTTTTTTGTTAATAACAAAATAATGCAATTTTTGTATGCGAAAAAATAAAGAAAACATCTTTTTCGGAATATTTTTCCAAATCGAATAAGCTATTGCTCATATTTTTTGAAGACTTGGATCTACTTTTCTCAAGAATCTCACTTCTTGACTAGGCATCTACTTATGATCCCAATAATAATTTAAACTACAATAGAGCGATTCGTGAAATCGATCATTTAAACACCGTAAAAATTGATAAACAAACAACTTACCTCTTATTCAATGACAATCTGATGTTGCGATTTTGTCTCACATTGCTGTAGACAACAATGGCAGTCGGTTGATGAAATTGATTTGTTGCCGTAGTTAATTGTTCAGCTGCGCTACTGTCTGTAGCGTTGTTGTTGAAGTCAGTAGCGTTCGGGCCCGCCGTTCCGTTTGTATACGTGCTGCAAGACGCATTTCCAGCCGGATCGTCAGGGAAAAATGTCGCTTCGAGAATGGCAATGTGCGAATCCAGATGTCGGCAAGTTAGTCTAAACTCGTTATCCTGACAGCCGTATTCTTCCACAGTTTCTGCAAAGAACCAAAGTCTGTTACTTTATACCGAAGGTTCAATAAATGATAAATTCGATGAGTTTTTCCTATACGACTAAATAAATTACAAACAGAACATACTCGTCATTTTTCTATGCGACGCGGTCTCCTCTAAGTTATCACACTGATATTTCTCCCACCAAAATCCAATACGCCCAAATACAAATCAATCTCACTTGATGATCTGTATCACAAACTCAACACACAGAAATGAGAACATGAAGTTTTTGAAGTTCTAGTTTCCTGCATTCCCATGACTGACCACATATTTTTTGTTTGGTTCTTTGGAAACAAAGCTTTTAATTAGAAAATGCGGTTTTGATTTTTAATGGGAGTTGTACAAAAAAAATAGTTGGCAAAACCAAAAGTGCACATCCCACTAAGTTTTCCACTGTATGGTAAAATTTGAAAACTAACATAAAAATAATGGTTTAAAAATATGTTAAAAATAAATTTAAAAAATATAATAAAAATTGAAAAAAAACATGAAAAAGGATTGAAAAAAACATTTTTTTTTAATTTAAAAATTTATATAATATATAAATAAATATCAAGTGGAATAATATGGAATAGAAAATAATAGACATAAAAAACATTTTTAATATACCACGTTTTAAAATCGAACTAAAAATAATAATTTCTTTACAGACAGATTTTTAACTTGTATGTACCTACTACTACTACCTATGTATGTTAAAAATGTCAAGTTTCTATCTTATCAGGAAGTTAGTTTAAAATCAATTACAAAGTTCCGCCCGACATGCACGAAAAGCAAGTTAATATAAACGTGGTAAAAAAATAAAAATCAATTATGCCGGCAGAGACCAAACCCGGGACTTTGTACGCACATAGTTGAGACCTTCTCTACAGATTGCAACGGCCCGACCGCCTAGATTTTCATAGTATAGAAATTTAGCATTTAATTATATGTAATGTCTTACAGTAAAAATTATATTGTTTTTTTTTCTTTTTTTAACCATTAGCTGTCAAAAATAATAAAATAAAATAATTTCTAAAAAATAAACTACTGTACGCATTTCAATGAATTTAAATACGGTTCTAGTCCGATAGTAAAGAAGAACCGACAACTGCTGTTCGAGATTTTCAAATCCAATCTTAGGAGTAATTATGAATTCGAAGAAATCTAAAAATGGTTCTATTTTATAGAACAAAATCTCTCCTTTTCTAAGATCTACTATTTAAATGGATTTCGTGCGAAATTAACATAATATATAACTTCTTAAGTATGAACGAAACTCAGCTCTGACGCGCAAAGCAATAATAGAAAACATAGCGCTAACAGAGTAACGTTATGTGCAAAACTGTGTTAAATATAAATGTGTATAAAATTTACACAAAATAATATTTCTCCAAGTTATCAGCAATGTTTCGACTACGATCGACTTAAAATTGTACAATACTTCTAAAAATCCGTTATACAATCCAGTATTATGCTGAGGTTCCGATTATATTTTAACTGAACGCCCAGTATATAAGTACAGTTTGCATAAATGTAAGTGTTATTGTTGCACATACAATAGCAATACGGAATCTCGCTTGAAGGAGTTCACTAGGACATGTCGTTAGGGGAAAACATTGTGTTTTGGGGTTGTCAAATCACGAATACAATGTAATTATATTTCTACGTGCTGAATCTGTTGTTTCACAGAATACAGAATATTCCTAAATACAGTATGCTCCCTTTAAATCAAATAATCAATGCTCAATAAGATACGACTTTGTTTACCCTTCACTTTCAACTGTCACAATTAATCCTTTCTATTCGCGTAACGTGTTACTTTGACACGATTTTAGGCGTCGTAACACATGCAGAATTCAATTGTGTATGTTGAGCTCTTAATTAAAATGAAGCCTTAAGAGGGGGCACCCGTTCCGTAAACATTTACGGTTCCGTAACAGCGCATTTAAAGCAGTTTACTGCAATATAAATCCTACCAAAAACATAAATGTGAAAAAGGGTCAAGACTCAAGTTCGATACAAAAATCAAGTGGGTTTGTCGGTTTTGCCGGAAATGTAAGATCTAAAAAGGTGCCAAGTTTTCAGTTGGCAAGTTTACATATATGTGTCATATGTTTATAACATAAAACAAAAAAAACTTGTCAAGCGAAAACTTGGCTTCATCTGAGAGCTCCCTTCTTTTTATCGGCAAAGTCGACAAAACTACTTGTTCTCTGTATCGAACTTGGCCCTTTTTCCCATTAATGTTTTTGGTGGAATTTCAATACTTTTTGTAAAGTTATACCTATTCTTACTTTTTCTACTTAAACATTATCATAGTTATATACTATACTTCATTATATCACAGTCGTGTACCGACTAGACGCGAATAGGCTTTGGACGACCGGTTGATGCATTCGGGTCGATGATCCCAGTTTCAGCTAGACGCTTGTGAATTATGATGGTCTATCAGTCAGACCGTCAATTCAGTGAATGCTAAAAATCGCATCTTAGAAAATATTCTATCCAGACGCATGAAATTTGGAGTACTGCTTTTTTATGATAACCTTACCCCCTCCCCCTTGCAAAAATTCACTTCTGCAACGAAACTAAATAGATTGAAGCTCCCATATATGTGTCGCCCATTGGTATATTTTTTCATATATTTGCACTTCCAACGAACTGCAGATAGTTTTTTGAATATACGTATAGCGTTAAAATAGAAATAAATTTTTCATCTGTGGTATTACGTATGAATATTTTAATAATCATTATTACGGTCTACGTAGATAAAACATGCAAAATGGTTAGCGTTTTTTGTTCGAAAAGCTGCAGTTTTTTTATAATTATATTATATTATATTATGTATGCAATATTAGGTATATAAACATGAATAGTCAAACAATATCTACATATCGACTTATGCAGAGTACCCAAAAATACACAACGCTCTATAATTAATATTCAGATATACATTGTTTCATTGATTTGCCGCTCTATTCTGCAACCCGTATTATAATGATTAATTACTCCTACTCAGCGTCGGTCTGACCTCAGGAAATACCGAGACTTTTCCCGATGGGCCGCCGGTCCTCCGTGGACCGATCCAGTCAGATCCGGATTTTTTTCTTTTTAATTACACGATCTCGTAGAGGCATTTGACAATTTATTCCGGTAATTTTTTAAGTCCCAGACCGAACCTCTGCTTCTACTATTTTAGTACCTTACCATAAACGAGCACTATGTCTGTCAAATTAAAAAATA
This sequence comes from Xanthostigma xanthostigma, assembly GCA_963575645.1. Classification (NCBI taxonomy): domain Eukaryota; kingdom Metazoa; phylum Arthropoda; class Insecta; order Raphidioptera; family Raphidiidae; genus Xanthostigma; species Xanthostigma xanthostigma. Next base: position 26,527,108 of record OY754468.1, read on the forward strand.
TGTCAGTTTTTAAATTATTTATTCTATAAAGACTTTAAAACGCGAAATTAATTAACTAACGTGGTAAACAGCTAAATGTTGATTTCAATACCTAAACATTTTTGTGTATTTACGCCCTTAATAAAATATTGTGATGATGATTAATTGATTACTACCCTACCACAGTACTAATCTCTTTTCAGAATAAATATTTATCTCTAGGTACCTACATAATATAAACGTGAAAACCCAGATTAGCAAAAAAAAATTTATGACTCCAAAGCTATGACAGATAGAAAAACAGACGTATACTGTAAGCTTTCCATGTGCGTTCTGTTTTTAATTTTTCGTTTCGAGTGCCCTTTCGACATATTATAGAACAAAGTCCAATATTTCAAATAGAGACAGAACGCGGAGAAAATCAATCTCATTTTCTTTTAAATATATAAACAGAAAAACAAACATTGAAAAAATAAAGATTGACTGTCTTCGCGTTCTATCTCTCTTATTTCTGAGGATCAGACTTGTACATCCATGATGTGTATTTTATAAGTCGATTGGATAATCCTACAAATCTTGTCCACCGGTCTTTCGAAATATTGTCCGGTCCCACATTTTATATTTACAACGAGTGTTCAGAGTTATTGCACAATATGCTAAATTTTAGTACCTACTGAAAATTATTTCTATCATTATATTCAAAATATTGTCCATTTTAATATTTCCTAATTAGGGAATTTTGGCATTGCAACAAAATGAACGACATCATGAAGAAATTGCAAAAGTTATAAACATTTAAGTAAGTAAAAGAGTGGTTTGTTTTTTTGCGAATATCTCAAAAACTATTGCAGATATTTGAAATCACAAAAAAATTTCTGAAAGAGCTGTATATTTCCTACGGAAAAGTTTCATCACCCAAAATTCTACCGCCAATATTTTAAATTTTAATTTAGAGGTGAAAATAGGGCTAAAATTTGTTTTCTATATTTTATATAATTTTCAATATTTGATGTTTTTTAGCATGTTGTTTAAAAAATAGAAAAAAATGTTACCCTATTTTTACCTCTAAATTAAAATTAGAAATATTGGTGATAGAGCTCCTGGAGGTGGAACTTTTCTGTAGGAAATTTCCTGCTCTTTCAGAATCTTTTTTATGATTTCAGATATCTGCAATAGTTTTTGAGATATTCGCAAAAAATCCAACCCCCCTTTTTTTTTGTTTACTAAAATGTTTATAAATTTTGCAATTTTTTCGCCCCGCACTTCAATTTTTTCAAAAAGTCCCTAGATGTAATAATTTACATCAAAAAGGGATATGTAAACTAGACTAATGATCATATTAATTGTATTAATTTATTAACTTCCCACTACATTGGAAAGTTATTGTAATGTACCCGACAATCGAAATAATAAATTTTAATAAATTTTTGTTTTGAGGGCCTAGTAATAAGGTCTTATCCAGGGCCCCAAAAAGTTCCGGCCCTGTTGGAAACTATAATTAGCTAATGAAAGTTAATTAGTATTATTAGTATTATAAACTCACAATGAATAATATCAACAAATATTCCAAATTCATAATTAAAATGAATATGCTTACCTTTTGCGCAATATTCAAAATTTTAGGGCGCAAGCTTTCGATTTAATGCTGAAAGTACTTAAAATAATTCGCATTTAAATCATTATCCTTTGGCAAATAACTAAACTACAATATCTAATCGTAGAACATTTTTCGCTTTATATTCGATATTGTCAAAACAAGGAAAGATTTGTGTATACTATTACTGTGTAGGCAAATCGTGATATAAACGTCCCCAGGCTCTGTCTCGTCGCTCCTAAAGGAAGCCGTTAAATGTTATTTTTGATAGACCTGTAAAGTGTCACGTTCCTCTACAAACAAAAACAATATACATTTTTTGATAACCAAGCAAATTGCCGATCCCTATGACTTGCGGCAATGCAAACAAAATATTAACAGCAGCTCAACAAATGTTTGTCATGTAGTCGGTATTGGTTTTTTTTTTGTTTGCTTTTTTTAATTTACAATATCTGTTCATGAATTTGGCGCCCCTAGGCATGTGCCTACCCTGCCTGTAGCTAGTTGCTGCGCTGGTATTCAATGACGTAGTATAAGCAAGCGAGTCACTCGTTAACATTGAAACAAAAATAGAAAAATAACAACTTACTATTGAATTTTCAATAGCAATGCATTCATGTATACATAAGTAGTAATTTACATCAAACGTATATTATACACAATGATTGATATAATGTACAGAGGGTTAATTATAAAAATATAAATATTTCAGGGTCTTCAACTTTAGAGGGGCCTAATAAAGAGATTTGAGGAAGTTCAACGCGGTGCTCAACTATAGACACGAATAAAAGTATCAACATCTTTGGGTATCGATACTTTTGATTCAAATAGTAGATACAAATTAATGCCTGTATCTCTTTTGTTTTGCAGACTTTAAGGAGTATAAAATCTTAAAAACATATAACTCTAAGGCCTAGTTTATATGAGAGGCGTTCAACGCGCGTTGGCCCAACGCGCGTATACAGTTTCTATACAATTGTATAGAACTGTTTATATGATAACGCGCGTTCAACGCGCCACCAACGCGCGTTATCATATAAACAGTTATATACAAGCTGAAAGGACGTGCGTGTGTTTACCAGAAGCATGATAAGTTTAAAAAATTCGTGATAAAGGACCCCGCACAAACCTTGTGGGATTTGATTCTCGGTTAAATTGATCAAAAATAGTTTTAATTTATAGTTTAAAGGTCACTAAGAAAAAGTGTCCATTGGCGCATAGCCTAAAAACCAATAGATTTTTAGCTACATATTATATGTTTAGCAAGATTTTAGATATAGAGATATCCATTAAATTCACAAACATGTTCCATATTCAACTTTTGTGTTTTTTTTTTTTAGAAATAGAAAAATAGTCGAAAAATGGGTAAAGTTGAAAGGTGTCACCCTGTATAAAATAATAATGTCATATTCGGATTCAGCGCACTCGAAAACATATTTCTAGAGCTTAGGATTTTTTTAAAATTGTGAATTCAATGGATATCCCTATATCTAAAATCTCCCAAAACATATAAATGTAGCTAAAAATCTATTGGTTTTTATGCTCTGTGCCCATGCTTACTCTTTCTTAGTGACCTTTAAACTATAAAATAAAACTATTTTCGATCAATTTAACCGAGAACCAAATCCCATAAGGTTTGTACGGGGTTCTTTCAAAAATTAAATACCGATCAAAAACCACAAGTTTTTGCATAAAACTCCAGTGCGCTTAACTAAAAATCTGATAAGAAATTAAGCCTAAATGTCCGAATTAAACTACTACCCACTTCAAATGTTGGCAAAGTAGAAAACTCCACATTTAAAGATGGAACAGATATCAAAATTACTCCAAATATTGTAAAGTGATCAGTAAACTTCGATTTACGACTTTCTCAGTAATTTGGAAATTTATGTAACTTAGTAGTACAATAATAATATCATTACTATGACTGTTTATTTACATTCACGCAGTTCTATTCAAATCACGGTTTGGTTTAATAGTTCGTTCCGTTTTTCCTATTAGCAACGCTTTAGTAGAAGTAGAACATCTGTTTTTCAACACTTTGTACAATGTGTCCGGAGATACTCTAATTAACAAAATGCTAACGTGTTTCATTCAGATTTTTTTAATTATCTACCATTGGGAAACATTAGTAAAACTTACAGTCTTATTAGAGAACACAGATGCAATATTTATATTTTTAGACGACTAAATAATGTCCCACATATCTGCTTTTTTAAGAAAATGACATTAAATATCTAATTATTTATAGTACGATAAAAAAATTTAAAAAAACTGAACCTCCTTCAAAACAGGTCACTGAAAAGCGTAAAATAACAAAGTTATGAGGTCGACGCCTTATATACCTTTTAGTTTCTGTCCCGGTTTCACCCGGATGCGATAGATATAATTCTGCAAAATGTATTTCGTTTGCGGCCCGGCGTCTGAACCAATCGCTTTGAGCAAATTCGACCAGATTTGCTTCTGAAGTAATAGCTTTGAGCGAATTCTATCAGATGTCGCTACATGGCATTAAAACAGTTTTTTTGTTTGCTTCTGAACTGATAGCTTTGAGTAAATTCTCTGAGATGTCGCTACTTGTTACTAAAACAGTGTATTTTCAGAATACACCGTAATTTTGTACAAAATATTTAATAAAAACAGACCATATATATCAGTTGCACCAAGCAAGACTCATTTACAAAATTTCATTAAAATCGGTTCAGTTGTTTCGGAGATTAACGCGGACGAACATCGTGACACGAGATTTTCATATAGGTACATATTATAATATAAAGATATTGAATTGGTGCCGACCTCAAAACTTTATTGTTTTGAGTTTTTTAGTGACCTATTTGAAGAAGTTCAATTTTTTAAAAAAGTTTTATATTTTTTTTTCTTTGTGGCTTTGTAATAAATAGTTTACACATTATTAATCGCCTTCTTCCCTAATAGTTTAATAAACTAAAACAAAAACTGTATGTTAAATAGAAAAAGATTAATCAAAATCGATTCACAATTAAAGCGGGTGATATGAGGTAACATAATATATTTATAAAAAAATCAACTTTTTTGAAGTAAACAGAGTTTTATAGAAATTTTATGGTATAAATCGGTAAAGATTCTGATCAAAATGACGTCTAAATTTGTTAAATCGATTAACCCCTCGAAAAGCTCTTGCTGAACAATGTACATACATAACAAAATTAGAGTTTAAAAAAACTAAAAAACAAAACACGCTTTAATAGCAAACTGAACTAAAAAGTAGAAAACCATTTTTAAGTATAGAGAGTTTGTGTTACAGCAATAGAAAGTCCAACAATCAATTATGACTAATTAATTTGAAATAAGAAAGTGCGGGGTGCCAATTACTACATTCTCATTATCACTCTAATTTTATAAATAGCTACCAATGAAATAATTGTAACATTTAATTTCAAGCACCCCACACTTTTTTACTATAATTGAATTATTTTGTTAACACCTTAATTTTTATTTGAATCTTATTCCTAATTGATTGTTGGACTTTCTAATGCTGTAACACAAACTCTTCATACTTAAAAACTATTTTCTATTTTTTAATTCGGTTTGTTATTATAAGTTTTAGTCTCAAAACGAAATCAAAAGTAATTATAATCAAGAGCCTCGATTTTTAGTATATCTTATGTTTGACAATAAATCTAAATTTATTTCATTCATATTTACGTAGCCTTTCTATTTCATCTTATTTTCAATTCTTCAAATTAAAATTTTTTTCAAAATTTTCAAATTCTATTTCTTTTCAAAATTTTTAAATTCAAATTTATTTTTATGAAATAATCATTTTGTCATCGGCCCTTGACACGTGTGCAAATTTTCAAGTTAATCAGACTTCTTGTAACTGGTGAAAATTACGCTGAAAGATTCCTCTACATACGTTCATACATACATACATACATACATACATTACATACAGGTCAAGCTAATAAAATCGTGTTAAAAAATATGCGCGTCAAACATATAATCTCCTCTTTTTTGAAGTGGGTTTAAAATCACGCACTTATATGTATAAGGATTGTCACAAGTAGTAACTCGCTATTCGCCTCCTCAGCAGGGATTAATTTGACACAGGCGTCAGGCTTCAAAACTATTCATAGACAGCTACATCCAATTTAGGATGCGGCAGTTAACATTTATTCTGATCCTGAAAAAGATTTATATTTAACGTTTAAAAGACAAATTATTACATAAATAAGTAAGTGCAAGACTACTTTTTAAGAACATTTGTTTCTGAAGTCACGTACTTAAATTTGCAATCTTACGCCCGAACTTCACAGAACTAAGCATAGATCCGTCTCTGGCGAGGCTGTTAAGAAATAATTGAATGTCGACGCCAGGGATTGAATCCGAAACTCCCAGTACACGCTATATTGTAATTCATATGAATTTTTACACGTATTTATAAAAACGGTAACGGAAATTGCTGTCAGTTAAATTATAAAAAGAAGAAAATAAATATTATAGTTTAAAAAAAAACTAAAAAACACGCTTTATATCGAACTAAAAAGTAAAAAATATTTTTTTTAAATAAGCTTAAAACAATAATGATTAAAAAATACTAGTATTATTGTGAAAAAAGCGTGGGGCGCTTTGTTCCACATTTTCGTACATCGAGCGCCCCACGCTTTTTTCACAATAATACTTGTATTTTTTATTCATTATTGTTTTAAGCTTATTTAAAAAAAATTATTTTTTACTTTTTAGTTCGATATAAAGCGTGTTTTTTAGTTTTTTTTAAACTATATTTATTTTCCACTTTTTAGTTCGATTTATTGTCAAAAATTTGCCGAAAAACAATTTTTTTTTTCGACGTGGACGGGATTAGAACCCACGACCCGTGATTCCGAGAGTTGACGTCAGCGAAGACCCGTGCCTTAGACCGCACGGCTAGCCAGTGTACTTACAGTGCTGGCATATTACACCACTATATAAACCACTTACTGTAGTCCAAACGAGTTTACAAACATACATACTTATATACATACATACATACAAACTTACAAGTGAAACTAATATAAAGCGTGTAAAAAAAGATTTACACTCTAAATTCAACTCTGTTGTCGTCCATTGTATGGACAATGAGAGCTTCGAGTTCTAGTCCCAATAGTGACTTTCGATTTTTTTCTTGTTAATGACGTTTCTCATCCATTTCGTAAATTGATCGATATAAAAGAATAATAATTGCTATTCAGCCGTCGTCAATCTACTAATGTAAGTACTTAAAACTTATTATTTCTATCCAAAATTCATATTTTACATTGCCTTGCAAGACATATTTTGATAATGCATTAGCTAAAATAACTTCTGTAAAAGTTAAAGACGCGAAATATGAATGGATTTTCATATTTTGCGTCTTGAACTTTTTTACAGAAGGGTACAAAAATGTTGTCCACCTAGATTTTCTGACAAATCTTTCTACAACCCAACATGAAACATTATGTATATATTATTATTAGGTAGAAAATCTCTGGTAGAAATATTCGACAACGTTTGCTCAACCAATCTGTATATTATAAAGTCACTGTTTCGAGTCGCTTAAAGTGGGGGCAACTTGGGAGATACAGACATACAACTAACACTTCAACTGTTGCAATAGAGAAACACACGTTTGATTGTTATTGTTTCGTGAATAAACATAAGAGTTTTTATAATGCTAAAGTTCTTTTTCATTATCTAAATAGTGTAGCGAATTTTCTTATTTTATTTAATTTCACAGACAGACTTGTTTTTCCGCCTTCTAAAATTAAATGTGCATTTGGATAGAAATTCAGTTTATTTTAAAAATGTAAACAAGTCTGTTTTATTTTTAACAAATTAAATTGATATAATATGAAGAAATTTAAATTTTCAAACGGAAAATAATTAGATACTTGATATATTACAATCCTTTCTAAAGTTAAATGTGCAGTGTAATAAAATTATAAAGGCGAAGTATAGTAGTTAGGAGACGGTGACAGAAATGGTCAAGGAGCACTTGGTGGCAGAAACGCTCTCTTTCGTGTAGTCTACAAATCCGCTTAGTGGAGTAGGGGTCCAGCGCGTTGCGATAAGACGCTGGGGCACTTAAAAAAACAAACAATCAGCAAAATTCCTCACTAAATGGCAGAAAATGATGAAAAGCATCTGAGGGGGACGTCCTAATTTCAGAAAAAATATTTTCTGCCAATTTACTCCCTGCAGAGACTTTCAAAATCCTTTTAGAAAATCAAAAAAAAAAGTCAAAAAAATTTAAAAAATTGAATTTGAAGTTGAAACTTGATGGAATGGTTGATTGGGTGGCCCGGAAACGAGAAAAAATTTGCGTGGCTCCAAGTGACCTTACTTCATTTCGATGCTTCTTAAAAATTTGCACAGGCAAAAATTCGCAATCCTCGCTTGGTGGCAGAAATTCTTACCAGGCTTTTTATTAGTGTCCAAAAAGTTTGAAAAGATATTATAATATAATGTATATACTCATCATTAATGCTTTACCTGAATACCATGTTAAACTTTCAGTGAACATGACGCGTTTTTGAAAGGTCGATTTTGGCAGACAACTGTACCTCGGGATTCTCTACACAAGACGAACCGGTTGAGCTCGGTTTCACTCACCGAGCTTTTTAGTAGAGGAATTTTGAACCTTGCCGTTTTCTTAAGAGTATTCGTCCCAGCAAACACCCCCTGCACCCTTCATCTCAAATCTTTTCCCCTCGCCTAAAAACGGTTCGCGCTCTCCCGACGCTATTTTTAAAGCTAGAGGGTTCTGGTAAACGCCAAATGAAAGACAAAGAATCAGACTACACATCCTTCAGGCGAATTTTTTGAAAAACAGTTTCGCCTACGTGTGAAATATTACGTAACTTATTATTTTTTTCAAAAGGTTGTAAGTTTTTTCAGGAATTTTTTTTTCAAAAAATTCGCCTGAAGAATCTGTAGTCTGATTCTTTGTCTTTCATTTGGCGTTTACCAGAACCCTCTAGCTTTAAAAATAGCGTCGGGAGAGCGCGAACCGTTTTTAGACGAGGGGAAAAGATTTGAGATGAAGGGTGCAGGGGGTATTTGCAGGGACGAATACTCTTAAAGTGCCCCAGCGTCGTATCGAAACGTGCTAGACCCCTACTCCACTGAGCTGATTTGTAGAGGGGGACTCAGATTACACGAAAGAGAGCGTTTCCATTTTTGTCACCGTCCCTAACTATAAAACACTCACAATTCAATTTCCACAAAGTTAAAATAATATATATTTTATTTGAAAAATATCTTTTACCGTTTTCTCTGATTTCTTGTAATTAACAATTTCTTTCTTTTTCTTTTATATATTAATTATTATAGATCAAAGTCGAGAGTTATTTATAAACTTCTCTTTTCATACCTGCGACGATAAAATATATTCTCTTTATTTATGTATTTATAGTTCAAAACCAAGATAAATTTTAACGTCTTTGGTAAAAAATAAACCAATAATTCTAATGATAATATTTCCAATACGCTAGGTGGTTAGTGGTTTACACCAATGCAGTAGTGTGAAATTTTTTTCAGTCGACCCTCCTCAAGAAATACCCACCCACCCACATGCATACATACCGATCAAACGCGTAACCTTCCTTTTGCATCGCCGTTGTCGAGTACCTAATTACTTTTATAGTTAATTTGAATATTTACGCCCGTCCGAAAGCACTCGTATAAAGGAAGAAAAAAAGGTTTTTAATGAAACTTAAAATGAAAATTTATTCAAATCAAAAATATCAATAATGTTTCTATATTCTTCCAACATCTTTTGAAGAGTAGCCTGATCAAAAAAGTTTTCTGTTGGGCATATAAGGTTTTAAAAAAAAAATAAGTTTTAGATGAATCATTGCTACATTAAAGAGAATACTCTTTGAAATATACCGTCTTTCGCAAAAAAAGAAACAAACACTACAAATGCTCGAAATTAATAAGCAGATAGATTGTAGATTGGAGACGGTCAACAGCTGACGTCATCAGCGTCTACCCAAAAAATTAATAAAAATATGTCAATGCATCTCTACAGAATTTCTAACCCTGAAAAATTCAGGTATCCAACTAATTCTATTTTTGCTGAGAAAGATTATAGAAATTATAACGTCAAAAGTTTTCATAATCAATAAAAAATGTACTCTTTTTTAATACCAAACTAATATTAATGCACAACATAAATGGAATCATTAGGTATCGGATAATACAAAAATGACGCACGTGTGCGAGATGAAAAAACGTGAATCGCTTAGAAGCTCATTAGGTCTGAATTTTTGTTTGCACTTACCTTTGCTTTTTTACCACTTCAAGTTTTGCTAAATTGAAAGAACCACTTTTTACTCGTTTCATTGTCATTTAAAAAAAATATATAAAAAATAGTAGATGTGAAAGTAGATGTGAAACAAAAATTTAAGTGAAATTCTAATAACTAAATTTCGCCCTGATATCTAACGAAATTCTGGTAACTAAATTAAACGATTCAACAAGCGCCATGTTCGCCACTCCAACACACACACACACATAACAAGCGCTAACACATAATTGAAACGTAACGCTTCTCATGAACAGCGTCGCGCTAATTGAAACGTAGCACGTCCTATATGCACGGTTTTATTCCCAACCAAACGCGCCATTAGATGTTTCATATATCGATAAAGTCGCCTTCATAAATTACACTTTCAATGTCAGATATATTGCACGTATAAGAGCACAGTACCTAAGTCCGCAACCAGAAAGCCAAATAATACAGGCGCCACTGTGCTAATACTTTACTATTAATTATAAATACTACACTACACACTAATAGACGCTGATGATTTCAGGTGTTGAGCGCCTATAATCTACAATCTTTCTCTCATTAAACACTATATAAGTTAAAAAATATCACTGTATCACGTTCATCAAGATTTATAGCGGTTATTTCATCAAATAAGAAATAATAGAATGTTACCTATATTCTAAATTTTCGCGAAAGCACAATAAACACGTTTTCTCGTTTTAGAAATGATTTCAACTGCACTACTATCTGATGCAAATATTAGAAGTACTGAAACAATATTGCATTCTTTTATATAACTGACACTTAAATGACCGGCGCGACGCTGTACAATAGAACAGGAACGAACTCGTGAGTTGCAAACTGTTAAATGAAATTATTACAATCTCTTTAAAAAAAAGAACCGATTAGGTATAATTAAAAATATTTTTAACAAAAAAATTGAACCGACTTCAAAATATGCACTAAAAAGTAAAAAATAATAATTATTGTTATTTTTGGTGTCGGTGTCACATCGGAATTCGAAAGTAGCAATTTAAATCTTACATGTCTCTAGTTCTCGGAATAGATTTCATTTTGGCTGACACCGATTCCAAAAATAACAATAATTATTATTTTTTACTTTTTAGTGCATATTTTGAAGTCGGTTCAATTTTTTTGTTAAAAATATTTTATTTTTCTCTTTTTAGTGTTATAGATAAAGTATTGCAATGGGTAGGCCAAGTATGCGTGCCTTTGAAATTTGAGAGTTTCCCTCGAATTCCCCGGATTCCACCATCAGATCCTGACTTGGTTCCGATGGGACCACCTCGGAAGTGCACTCTTTCGAATAAAAAAAATTTTTGAAAATCGGTCCATAATTGACGGAGAAATCGGTGAAGATGCATAAAAAAAAATATATATACAGTCGAACATAGAACCTCCTCCTTTTTTGAAGTCGGTTAAAAATCAGTCGACGTTTTGAGATAATGGCAACTTTTTTCAAGAATGTACAAAATATTAAAAATAATCATTATTATAGATAATAAAAAAACAATAACAATATTAAAAAATTAAATAATTGACATTAAACTAATAAAATCACGACAATATAAAATTACGACAATAACTGTCAAGTATAGTGACTGCTTGCTACATTGTCAAGAAACACCCATTGTTACATCGCTAAATTAGAAAAAAATATTTCTGAAACAACCCCGAATCTTTCCACTGAGTTTCCTTACTTCACAGTGACAGCAACATCAATGAATCATTCTAATATTTGTAACTGTTTATTTCACATCATGCGAGAGCTAATTTTTATCTTAGGCAACGAGATATGAACCTTCACAGAAGTGAGAGTTATGGGTGCATCAAAGATGAAATTGTTTCCTATGAAAACTAGCAGAGCAAAAGCTTCAAAATCTACACAACTATACTTTAAATAAATAATCTTTATTAAAATTTTTTATGTGTAATAGTGGCTTTACGCGTTTCAAATTACAATTTCACAATGGTTTGCGACGTTTTAAAGAAGGTTTTTAATCTAAGACTGGATTAGAACGTGAATTTTACTTTGAGCAGAATTTAATCAATTGGAAGGGTCTTTTCACTATAGCTATTATCTGTTATGCTTGCTTGCAGACTGTAAGTACGATACAGGTATGAAAATATACGGGCGATCGCAAAATGAGACGCAGGTTCGTGAGGTGATTGAGGATGACTCAAGCCGAATTCTTTACGCAGGGTGTCGATCGTCGCAAACTGAACGTAGTTTCAGTTCTTTCGCAAAGATGGCAAATATTTGGATGTCAATAAGTTTGAGTTGAGAATCAGATTCCGAAAGTGAGTTTATGTTCCAGATTGTAGATTATAGACGCTAAACATCTGAGGTTATTTATTTATTTAATCATTTGTCTGTCTACAAACAGGCATTAGCCTTATGATATATAGACGTGCTACAATTTCGCGATATAATTATAGGAGAAAAACAAAATCAAGTCAGCAGTTTGTGTTCGAAATGATTTGTTACAACCTCTCTGATGAAACAAAAACCAAAAAGAAGTTTATACAAGTTTTTTGTTAGTTGTTAATAAAAATTTAAATAATTTTATTCTGTTATCACAGTCGTATACCATCTCATATAATATATGAGGCCCCTTTAGATGTATAGCGCGATGCACTTTGCCCTAGAGTAATGTTTCCCAAACTGTGAGTCGTGACCCACTGGTGGGTCGCGAGTCGATTTTTGCTGGGTCGCGAAAATATCTTGAATGTATATTTTTGGAAAAAATGTGAGCTGTCCGTAGCGGTTCCGTTAAAATAAATGTAAAGTAAATGAAATAAAAAGATAAAAAGTATGTTTTTTTTGTAGAGATATCTTTTCCGGCTAGTCAAGTAATTCTAAGAAATTCAGTGTGCCGGGAAAGAACTGGGTAGCTGTAATTTGAGTTTTTAAAAAGTGCCCTAGAGCTTATGATCGCTTACTACTGTTAAAATTTAATGTTTTGTCAGGGTAGGTGGCATATGACCACGGCTATCCTCAGCTGAGAATAATTTCTTGTTTCATATTTTTCAGTAGTCGGGTTACTTTTTAAACTTATTTTTCATTAGACTAAAAATTAATAAAACATTTCAAGAAAGTTCTGTCTTACAAGATCATTTAAAATTAACATTCTCAAAAGTCGCCACAATGAAATAAAACTATGGTAAGCGTAATTTGATGAAAATTTAAATAAAAAATTAATGAAAAATACCAATTTCATTCAGTTATAATCATTATAAAATTTCACTCCGTTGCAAATCAATTTAAAAATGAAAAGTAAGAACATTTATATTCCTTTAATGTCGAAATGCGGCGATGAGATGTCCCATTCCACTCCACGTGATACCTTTCAAAGTCGCATATCAAATAACAATATTTTGATAGACCTTGTACGTAAATATAACATGAGAAAACATATCAAATGCATATATCTAAAACGTGAAATTTGATTTGCCCAAATAAACAGTTTCGGGAAACTTTGTGCGTTAAAAAAGAAACTTTTAAACTAATTAAATATGTTCATAACTTCATGTATAATGTATGAACAACAAAGTTGCGAAGGTAGAAATTATTGTGAACTTTGAAATGTCTATTATTAAATATATTATAGGTACTAATGTTATTCCGAAATTATACATGTTTACAAATGTTTGTAAGCTTTGCCTTGTCCGGCCGCTTTTTCTAAAATTTCAAGGAACCCAAAAATATTTTCTACCCCTAAACATTATCCTTAAAAATACGATTGAATCCATTATCTATACTAATATTATACAGAGAGAATGCGAATTTTGTGAATTTGTGGTAATTAATAGTTTTCGTGCAGTGACGGATTCCAGCACATTTTATTTAAATCGATTAGGTATATCGAGAGTTATTGCGCGACCACATGCATTATACAACCCCTAGGTTTCGCCATCCGACCAACGCCAATAGTATATGTGCCATATACACTTCTAAGGATTTGCCAACTAAAATTAATTGCCAATTAAATTTTAATTGGTGTTTATAATACCGACCCTAGTCATGACCTAGTTTATATCTAGTATTTTTTAACAATCTCATTTCATCGAATTTGTCGTTGTTTTTCAAATTCAGCAAAAAACAAAGAATACTATTGTTAATAGCGTTGTAAACGATGAATGTTGACGCTGTCTGACAAGTTAATAAATTTTATATTAAGACCGCTGCACACGAGACTGGTTTTGCCGATAGATTCCTCGCTAGATTTTTTTAAGCGGCGCCGGTTAAATCGTGATGGCTTTTATGTTTTCACTTCACACGATGCATATATTGAAGTTTGCCAATTGCACGATTTTACTCTCAACCAAACGCGCCATTAAATGTTTCACATCAAAAAAGCATTGTAACTTAACATAAAATTCTCGAAATTTTTCAAAAACAATTTTTAAGTTAAGTAACATATATAATATGAGTTTTATCGACTTTTGTATACACTTTATATTTATCGGTGTTTGCTTGAGAGTCATTTTAGAACAGCACCTTAGTACCTATTGATTCATCGTGTTTAGCTTCATTCACACAGAACGATTAAGCGTAACAAAATTAACTAGAATTAGGTAATATTTAACTGAAAAATCACGAAAATTGGATTTATCGAGTTTTGAATGTGTGCTCTGTAACATAAGATGTTACATTTAATTTATCAATCATTATTTTTTTTATCTTTTGCTGCACACCACTGCTGAAATATTTATGATAAGCTGTAATTATTTAATATCATTGTCAATTATATAATACGTACCTACTCCTTACGAAATAGAATAGTAAAATCAATAGGCGAGGCGTTACGCCCCACCGCGTTAAGTGTGGCGTTACGCTCGTCCGCTTCAAAAGAGACAAACATATATATCCGTAGGATTTAACGTGCGAAAGAATGAGATGGAATACATTACACAGCATATCTAAGGAGTAAACTCCAGTCGTGCGTCGGAGCTGACACACGCACACACACTTTTTTAATCTGGAATATTCTGTACAAAATTTTTACTATTTAATTTGTTTTAAAATCGCAATTCGTCGACACCAAATAAATTTTAAGACACCAATTAATTATGTGGCAGTATTTTAAATTTATCTACAATAAATGTTTAATTGTGTGCTATTTTTCATTAATTATAGTTCTTTTCTTAATTAATAGTTTTTTGTATTCTTATATGTATTTTTTACTACGTATTTTTTTAATCATTTGGAGATCTCTAAATAAATGAGTTTCACTGATTACCGTTTGTGAATTAACTAACAAGCCTTTCACTGCCAACATAAAAATAAAATTTGAAAACTAACTAAACTTTGTTACAGTTCCACATAATATGCTGAATTTGTGACGAAAAAAAAACTAATGGCGATTTAATAGAGTCTATTTTATTCTCCAATAAAAAGGAATAAATACCATAATTTATTGTCATATGTCATAGTAGAAAGATACCTCAAAACGTGCGATCCACGCTGTTCTCATATCACTGTTGAGAAAAATAGACCTACGCTTAAAGATGCGACATAGATGTTGTTTTGTTTTTTGACCATACAGTTCGATTACAGGTGAGAATTCAGAGGGTATCTGCGAGTAACGTACACTGCAAAATAACCCGACATTTTTTCAAAGTTCCAGAGCTCAATTTCAGCCAACTGAAACATGAATTATTATGAAATACATGGACCATAAAGAATGGTGTTCAGGGAATAATAAAATATACTTTCGTAAATTGAATTTGGTAAATAGGGTATATATATACGTAAAATAAAAAATAAATAAAAGGAAAATGGAGAGAATTATTACGAAATAAAACCTTTGTAGATATTACGTAGAAATGAATACATGAACAATATTTTTTATACGTCCAACAAAAAATTATTAAACAGTGTAATTATGTAAATTGCAAAAAACACAAATAAAGAAAAAACGAAAATTGTTTGCAGCCTCAATATTTTATGCATACTGTAAACAAAATGTTTTAAAAAAGGCTTGTTCAAATAATCAACAGGTAACTAACGTGCCATGTGTAATTTTAATTATTTATGTGTACTTATTTAAAATACGATGTGTTCATTGGCGTAGCTGAATTTGTTAAAAGTAATCACTCTATCCAGAGTAGGCCAAATTTTGAACGCATAATCCCACATAAAAATATAAAGTCTCCACTAGACATTTTCTGTCTGCATGTAGGAGTGTATCGACAAATCTCTAAAACTACTGAACGGATTTTAATGCGATTTTTACCATTCGATAGCTTATTTCTTGAGGAAGGTTTAGATCTACACTAGCTGTTCTGCCCGGCTTCAAATCAAATTTATGAACTAAAATCTATCACTGACAGACAGACAACGCACAGCCTAAATCGGTGGGTCTATAGAAGCACGAAATTTTGCACCAGAGTTTCTTATAATAAGGCCGCTGCACATCACGAGGCTAGAAGCGCTGTTAGATTCCTTGCTAGATTTGCCTAATAGTTTTCTAGCGCTGGTTTTCTTGATTGCTGTTATGTGCTTGCTTCACACGAGCCGTCTTTTCAAGACAGTTTTGTGAATAAATCTGGTGCGAGCACAGAGCCAAACGTGTCTGTTGTCTGACTCTGAGCAGAATGACGCCATATTGGTTTGTAGGCGTTTGTTCAAGTCGCCCACGTGACAAGATATTGCTTCCTGATTGGTTCTTGCTCATACCTAGCAAGGAAAATAGCCCCTGTTCTAAATTTAAAACCTATCTTGTGAGCTAGCAGGCGAGCCCGTAGTGACGTCATTTCCAGCTCCGTACCCAGCCTACCGGTCAGCAGAACTCCAAGCAGTGTTTCTACCCTCGAGTGCAGCGGCTTTAACGTATAGGTGAACTCAAAAAAGGGATTTTTAAAAATTCATCCTTTAAGGGAGTTAATCTTCTTAATTAAACCTCTAACACTGGCTGACTTATGGACAACGCACAGCCTAAGCCCGTAGGTTTAAAAGCATAAAATTCTGCACAGGAGTTCCTTATAATATGAGGTAAATGAGCACTAAGAAAGATTTTTTGAAGATGCGTCCCCTAAAGGGGGGTTCCTGACCCAAAAACAATTCAAGGTGTTTAAAAGTGGTATTGAAATACGGCTTCACTACTGTTGTCGCTGTAGTGTTTCATCTCAATCACATGCGGAGGCACGGGTAGCGGCTAGTATCCAATAAATGTTAAAAGCAGATAAAAGATTACTGTAAGCGACCAAGAAATACAATTTTTGCCGATTACGAGTTGATATCAATAGTTATAGGTAGGTACAGTAAATTAGCTCAATAGTCAATACCTACTTTGTTTTACATCAGTCCCAAGAATTTTACCTGTTCCGTATAAAATCAGCGTCGGTCTGGTCTCAGGGAATACCGGAACCTTTCCCGGTGGACCGCTGGTCCTCCGTGGGTCGGTCCAGTCCGGTCCGGATTTTCTTCTTCCTAGTTACACGGTCTCGTAGAGGTGTTTGACAATTTTTCCCAGTAAATTTTAGATCCCAAACCGACCCTGTATAAAATTACCTCCTTAATAGTATTACGCTCCTCATTCCACCTAATACACGTCATACGACGAAAGGTTTCTGATATACGATATGTTATTTCGTAGACATTTATAACCCTACTGTTGTAATTGACTTGCATTTTGAAGTCAATAAACAGTATATTCTAAAATGGCGACTTTCGAAGGTAAAACTCAGACAGAAGAAATACTGGTGGAGGCGAGTTTTTGTGAAATAGATCAATTTACAATTTTTTGTTATAATATATAATATGTTTTGACACGTTATTATATTTTTGTGTAAAACATACACAAGATATCTTACACTATACGACTGTACCATAGGCAATGAAGAAAATTATTGAACTATACACATTTTGTTCATTTGATAGTTTTCACGTATAAGCGTTTTCTCCCAAGACGTTTTTTCACGAACTCTTAAAATTCGTATAAAATGGATTTTACATAATATTGTAACAGATCATCTGCCTGATGTGATTTTGTTTTTTACGGGTTTTTTTGATTTATCTGAATTTTTATCTGTATCACTCGAGAACGACTGAATTTTGATTAAACTTGATATTGTAACAAAACTGTTCTAGTTCGTGGTGGAAATTATTTATTTGCAATAGTAAAACTTTAACAGAACAAATGAACAAACTAAAAAGCACTTCTCTACTCTACAACGTACCAAAAACAAAACAGCAGTTCTAACCGAGAAAATGAAAGAATAAGTAATAAGAATACAAAGTTACTATATAACTACATATATACACAAGATTATTTACAAGACAGGAACACACCAAAATTTATTTAGCTCACTTATTTATTAACTATTTAGTTATTTATTTCGTACATCATTATTTGCACAGTTCATTTATTTATTTATCTCAGCAGAGATCATTTATGTTAAACTATTTATTTCCGCAGTCACCTCAGCATTATTCACTGACTGTTAATTTATGTCGATTGTTCACTCGATGAGGGACACTGTATGACTGTCCCTGTGTGACTGTGTCTCTACTAAGCTATCCCGTGGTTTATACAGGCGCTGGATAGTTCTTTCCTTTGTTGTTTTCATTGTTGTTTGGAATTTGGCAACAAAGCCCTTTTTACCTACGCCTATTGTTGGAACAACAATCAAGCCACAACAATCGGTGTGTCTTTGTTAGAATCACGAGTCGATCATTGTCTCACGAACTTCTTTGTCGTCTCAATGGGGGGTTTGTAACAATAGAATATACTTACTGCGCAGAGTCTGGCTACAGTCTACGACCTACGCCAATAGCGCCATAGGGTAGGGACGACAGACTCCGAGATACGAGTAGAAGGCAATCATGTCCAACCAAATATATTAAATAAATAAAAAAATAGCCCAGAAATCGAGCTGTTGAAGTTTTTCTACCTAATTTGAAAATTTTAACAATCATTTTCAAATAATTAAGTTTGTTGAGAAATATTATATATTTTTGCTGCGCATATAAGGGGTGGCACATAGAACGGCGTAGGGGCGGCAAAGAGTCAAGTCCGTCTCTGCTACTATGTACTGGTACACAGTCCAGGCTAACTTTTATCCGGCTATGATCGAGTTAAAATATTTAGCCGTATTCTACTATTTGTGTTGTAATTACTGTTTTCTTACGTAATCACAGTGATTACAAAATTTATAAACGCTTGTAAATCACTAATGTTTATCATGCTGTTTAGATATGTTTAACAGAACAAAAAACAAAACCCGGAGTGTTTATAAGAACCTATTTCAATCAGTGACTATTAAATATCAGGAATAAATTAAAGGTTTGACCACTGACAAACCACTTAAAAGATCGTCTGCTATAGCTGTGATCTTTATTATCAGGTAAGATGCGGTTTCGATCAAACCGGCAACGCAAACGAAATCACCAATAAAAATTAGTTAAAGACATAAAATGATTCTGGGTGTTGTTTCACACCACATTTTTTTTATAAAAGCACAAATTTCAATATTACTGACCATGCTTCAAACACTCTTAATACACTTAGAACGTAACCCATAAAGTTCTGTTTCATATTATTCATATACAACTTTAGAACAATCGATATTCATTTGTTTATTTGTATAGCAAAGTAATTTATGTAATATTCTAAAAGATAGATGTTTCTGTGTATTTTTCATATTGCGAAGATACGATACACCTGGCTTATTTTACTGTACTGTTTAACATCTGCTAACTGTTACATAGCAAAATTTTATTTATTTTTTTATTTTAGTTTCTTTACAGTAATGTGCCAAGTAAAAAATAAAATAAAAAGCAGTATTTCTCCAGCTTGCCTATGCATTCACAGGTTAATATAATTGGACAATGGTTAATTTATTCAGTAGGTATTATTTGCTTGATTTTGTACCAAAAATAAATGACACAGCCCCACCGCAAGGACTTTCTTGCTAAACTGCACTGTTCGCGGATTTTAGTTAGTACTTAAATTACACTTTCTGAATTTTCTCAAAAGAATTAATAAATAACAGCTTGGTGTAGGATGATTTATGACGCGTCAAATATAATCAAAATCGTTAAAGTCGGGAAATCGGAATTTTCGGTTTTCTTTCATCCGTATTTGGAGAAGTAGGACAAAAATAATCTTCTAAAAAACAAGAAGTATTTAAAATTTTATTTCGATACGTTGAACGGTGTACCAGCTAGTCCTCTGCATCTTGTCTTTAAAAATTTTTTTTTCTAATATTTTATTTTCAAATTTTCATTTAGGTACGTCTTAACTTATGCATTTCTTATAATGGAAGAAAAAGGTAATTCGCCATCTTGGGGCGTCTGTCATATTAGGTTTAGAATGACGTCAGATAGCTCATACTCATTTCATCAAGGAAGCTGTGTGTCAAGGGAGTTGTGAAGAAACAGATAATCCGTCATCTTAGGGCGTCCGCCGTATTGGATTTATATACTATTTTACATTGTCACGAGACGTGTACAAAATTTCAAAGCTCTGTAACTTAATTAGAACTACTTAGTCGAAATTTTGATTGTAAGATTTGACCCAAAATGACTGATTGTAAACATGAGAAGTTATCTTGTAATTAGAAACGTTAAAAGTTTTTTTTTAGTCCCTCTTTAATTCAGAAGGTCGCGGAAAATTTATGGAAATACAACTTTTTCTACAAATATTTCAACTATTATTTTGTCATGATCCTGACTGTTTTTTTCTAAGCATATAACTAATCTGATAATACAGAATTGCAGTTCGATTTTTCAATTCGTGTTCTCCGATTATAATAATAATGCGTTTGAAGTCCGTTTCTCGACTTTATGTCATAACAGATGCCATTCGCACCATTACTATTTTCCATCTATCACATTTCCCGTTATTTTCTACATTCTTAAATTTCCATTTAATTAATAGCAATGGGCGAATGAGAGAATTTTAGGATATTAGGATAAAGTAGGCAAATTTTGAGCATTGGAGATTTACAGATAATCGGCCATGGCCTTGAATAAGGAACCATTTCGATATTTATCTGGAATTATTGAGGGAAACCATGGAAAACCTCAACAAGATGGCCGATACTGGAATTACCGTTTCTCGGCGAGAGGCAGCAGGAAAAAGTCCCAGCCACATCTGCCCCCGCCGGGATTCGAACCCGGTACCTCCCGAATGCGAGTCTAGTGCTCTCACCACTACGCCACCCCACTCGGTTTTTCTCCGATTATTTTAGCATGTCACACGCAAATATAAAAAACGGTGTTATAAACGTAAAAGTTGATAGAAAATTATCATGTTCTATCCGCAGCTTTATAGAAGTTTTTTACGATTTCTTATAATTACTAGATTTTTATCAAACACAAAATGAGTATAAAAAACAAGTTAACTGTAAGATATAATATTCTTTATAACTTACCTATGTAACCGCAAATAGGCTGTAGACACCATACTGCCACCACAAAGAAACCAAATATCACTGCGGTAATTTGTTCCATTTTTTTAAATTTATATATTACTATTAATTCTGATAGGTTTATGATACAACGAATACATTGATAAAGCAGTCTTAACACTGTCCTCTTTTGACATCATAAATTATTTTAAAACAAAATCGCCGCAACATATGGATTTTTTATTTAAAGGAATTATTAATGTTGATTAAGTCTCGTGCCATGATCATTAATTTTAATCTAGTTGATAATATCAATCAGCAACAGTTTTAATTAATTTTTAAAACTAAGGACCGATGTTCATTAATCATACTTTAAAGCTGTACTTCAAGGGTTTCAGTCTTTATATTCCTTTAAGAAATAGGACATTCTAGCATTTGCTCTTCTGTACAGATTTTTTATTTTAATTTATTTATTTATTTATAAATCTCCTTTTATTGCACAAATTGAGGTATACAAAAAATGTGTATAAAGGATACTCCCCCTCACTAGAGCGAACTCTGTGTCGAAGGGAAGGATTCAATATGGCTGTGTTTCGTGTTTAACGTGTAAATGTACAAGTGTTGTGTGAGTGCGTTGTGTAATGTATGTATGTGTTTATGTTAGTGGAAGTATTTGAAAATTTGATTTCTGGCGCCGTTATGCAGCCTGCATTTACTGATTTGTTTTTTGAAACTATCAGAAGGTATCGTGCTTAGTTCTTGTGGCAATGTATTATAAATTTTAGGGGCCAAGTGGTGTAGTAGTGCCTGTGTGCCAGGTTTAGATTTGTCTTGCCCCTGTGTTTGGTTTCTTGTGTGTTGTGCGTGCTGTATTGAAAGATGTTTATATTTATTATTGTGAAAAACTTAAAGTATAGGTTAATTTAATTTCTTAAGATTGGCTAATTAAATTTGCAAAAAAAGATTATGCAATTTAACAGAAAATTTCCATGCGGCTTTAAAATTAGTTGAGATCTTTTAAGAAATCTGTACCTACAGGCTACAGAAATAATAAAACTGTATACACGATTTTTGAAAAAAGAAACAACTAATTTGAAAATATTTGTGTCGGTGTACAGAAAAATATTTTCCAACGTACGTACCTATATATATTTTATTTGATTTAAAGAATATTTGGATATACAAAAAAATTAAGCCCATGGGAATACCTATATGAGAGAATACAATATAATGAATAAAAGTATTCTATTTTGCGACCTTGAATTCCGAGCGGAGGAAAAATCACAAATAGCTACGATTTTTCATACTTTACGCTTAATTATGTCCGACCAGACCGCAAAATCTAACAACACTATGCGCTTTTTGTTCTCTATAAAATTTGTACAAAGAAAATTAAAAAAAATTAACTCAGGCTTAAATATCTCCCACATTTTTTAATCGGATTTGATGAATCTTTTTAGTTTTGTATTAAACTATTAGCAAAGAAGGCGAGTAATAATGGGCAAACTACATATCGCAAAGCCGCCAAAAACGAAATAATAAATATCTTAAAAAATAATTTAATATCCTTCAAAACGGCTCACTAAAAAGCGTAAAATAAAATTTTGAGTTCGGCGCCTAGTTAATGACTATGACGTTTTATGTATTTATATTGAATTAGTGCCGACCTCAAAACTTTGTTATTTTACGCTTTTTAGTGACCCATTTTGAAGGAAGTTCAATTTTTGTAAAGTTATTTTGTGCTTTAAAATCTGCAACCAGAGACAAAGTGCGGTGGAATTTGAAAAAAAGAGCTATTCTTCACCTGTAAAAGATATATAGGGTGTTCAACTAGAGTTTTTTTTTCGACAGCTGTCAATTCAGCCAGATTGATCTCCAATTTTTTTTTCTGTTTTGACATTTGGAAAGAGGAAGGTTTGCCATTTGTTAAAATGTCATCGTATAGTACGAAATTTTCCAAAAAAATCATCTTTAGCGATGAACCACATTTTCATCTCAACGGCTAAGTAAACAATAAAAAAAAATATTTTATTTTTTTTTTTTATTTTTGTGGCGTAAATATTGATATGCATAACATGTGGTTTCAACAAAATGGAGCCATACAGCAGCTCTAACAGTGGATTTATTGAGCCAACAATTTCCTGGACGAATTATCTCAAAAAATAGAGCTGTTGCATGTCACTAAGGACATATGATTTGACGCTTTTGGACTTCTTTCTCTGAGGCTATGTTAATATACAGCAATAATCCACAGAAAATTGATGAATTTAAAGCGGAGATTATTATTTGTGTTATTGGTGAGATTAAGACCAATTTGTGTGAAACAGTCATCGAAAATTTTTACAAGAGAGTCACCATCTGTAGAGCATCAAGAGGTGGTTACTTACATGATATTCTTTTTAAAACGTAAATGCCATATCTTTAACTTTCATATAACAAAAAAAAATTAAGATACTTTCAGTGAAAACATTGAGACGTTTTTGATCGATAGTGATTAGTTTATTATTTTTAATGATACAAAAAAAACTAGATTTCGTTAAGTGCGATTTTAATTAAATGTAATTTAGTTTGCTGGGCCCATTAATACTTATTATTGTACTTAATGAAATCAGGAAAAATGACGCGATTAAGTTGTTAAAAAAAAAACTAAATATAGTTAAAAAAAAACAGGATAAGTATATTTAGAAATAGAACAAAATTATAAATATTAACCGATACAAATTATCACTATAAAAATACATGCACTATAATATAATACAAAAAAATTATCGCTTGACAAAATTATTTTATTTCAGCTCAATAATTTAAACAGAATGTGGATAAGGTAAAGTTATAGGGAAGGAAACGCCAAGCCGTCCAAAAACTAACTGATTTTTAAAATTTGTTTCATTTTAAATTTTAAGATTGGAATTTTTTACAAAATTTGCACATTATGTAACATAAACATTTTAACTGAGGCATTGAATAATCTACCTGTAAAACAGTGTAGATTTATAAGGTGACCAATTAAATTTTATTTTAAAAAAGAAACATTTTTACTAATAAAAAAATACGGGCAGGAATACTGAAATACGCTTCAATATCCCCCTCTTCAAAAAAAGAAGCGCTTTATGCGACTTCTGTTCGAACGTGGTATGGTTTAAGCTGAGCAATATGTGTCCTGTACTCCAACTCCGGATCATTTGGGTCCACCAAGATACAGGATACAGGCGTCGTGAAACGAACGATGCGTCGAGGTGCTGACCAAAGAGGCATAAACTTCTGACTTTCTTGCCGACTTGGATTCGCGAGGACGTGTTGACGTTGGAGAACTAGCTGACCAACGCTAAAATCATGCCGGATTGGACGACGAAGATCATAAAGTCGTTTGACCTTTTGGTGAGCGACCTGGATACTGTGCTGGACCTCGTCGGGATTGGCGCTACGAACTTCATCCACCAGTTTGTCAAGTCCCCATTGACGATCAAGAGCATTTTTTATTTCTCTACCCAAGAACAATCTTGCCGGACTCTGGTGAGTAACTTCAGACTCGTTAGTGTTGTGAGATAAGGCAAAAAAAGGAAGAAACTTGTCCCAGTCTTTGTGGTTATTCTTCGCCTGGACTCGAAGCATGATCGATAATGAAGCTTTTAAATCTCGCATGGACCGTTCAATCATATTTGAAGAAGGTTGGTAAGGAGACGTAAATACTTGCTGAATTCCCCATGCCAAGGACATCCTCTTCATAAGCTTACTCCTGAAGACAGTGGCGTTATCGGACACCAGCACTCGAGGAGGGCCGTAAGAACACCATGTTTTAATGAGGTTTTTACATGTAACGGAAGCCGTGGCTCGTCGGCAGGGGATAACTTCAATCCATTTCGTGTACGCATCCAACAGCACAAGAACGTAACGATTACCAGATGAAGACGGAATAATTGGTCCGCAATAATCGATATAAATTTTATCAAAAGGACTCACCGGCACGGTGGACACCATAGGAGCTCCGATTCTCTTATTAAATGGTTTGACTTGTTGACATGCCTCGCACGATCTGACGTAGTTTTTTACTTCTTTAAAAAGATCAGCCCACCAAAAACGACGACTAATGGCTCGATATGTCTTGGTTATCCCCGGATGACCAGCGTCAAGGTCGTGAAAGTAGTAGAGGATCATTCTGCGGACTTTAGAGGGGACCACAACTCGTTTCCAGCGATTTCTCCCAACAAGCTTCATCAGAGTACCGTCGCGCTGAACAAACCCTTTGACATCTTCACCATTGCGAATACGCTGTAAGATGAGGTTAGTTTCTGGATCGGACTCCTGGTGATTCTTGATGTTAAGAAAACTCTCTGGTACTTCGTGTAAAAAATTGAGTGAATTATTTGATGACTGAATATCATTTTTCCTTTCAGGTGCTTCATCGTACATACGACTGAGGACGTCGGCCACTGAATTCAATTGTCCTTTGATATGCTGTACTTCGAAATTGTAGTGTGATAATTTCAGAACCCAGCGTCCTACTTTCCCGAGCTGCTTTGGGTGGCGGATCATCCAAGATAAGGCCTCGTTATCTACCTGTAGAATAAATTTATTGGTCTGCAAGTAATCATGAAATTTGTCCAAGGCGAATATAACACCCAAGGCTTCGCGTTCCAAAATTTGGTACCTCTTTTCGGTATCGCTTAGCTTCCGAGATGCGTATGCCACCGGATGAATTCCATCTGCAAACTCCTGAAGAAGGACCGCTCCCAAGGCTATATCGGATGAATCACAACGTACGTTGAACGTACGGTCAAAATCGGGGAATTTAAGAACCGGGGCTACGGATAAAGCGTTCTTCAATTTGTCTATGGCTTCAATCTGCTCAGCACCCATGTTAAAACGTATTCCCTTGCGTTTCAGTTGATTAAGTGGAGCCGCAAGCTCACTAAAACGTTCGATGAAGCGCGCAAAATAGGCAGTCATCCCCAAAAAAGATTTCAGTTGCCTGAGATTCGTCGGAATGGGTAGCCTCTGTATTGCTTCTACTTTCTCAGGATTCATGTGACATCCATTAGCATCGATAACGTATCCCAGACACTTAACTCTCGTCATACATAAATGCGTTTTCTCGGGATTGACGGTAAAGCCAAATTGTCGAAGTCGCTCAAAGACCTGCTGTAAATGATCAAGATGTTCTTCAAAATTCCTCGAATAAATCAATAAATCATCAAAGTAATTAGCGACAAATTTGAAATGAAGATCTCCAAAAATCGAGTTAATTATTCTATTCAATGCAGCCGCCGAAACGGCCAACCCAAAAGGCAGAAACCTGTATTGATAGGAGCCAAAACTTGTAGCAAACGCAGTGATCGGTTTAGAATCTTCGGTGAGTGGCAGCTGGTGGTAAGCCATATTCAAATCTAGCTTAGTGAAAATCGTAGCTTGTTTAAGACATTGAAACATCGAATCTGGTCTAGGAACCGGGAAGGCGTCGTATCGGACACGTTGATTCACCCGACGATAATCCACTACCAACCGTTGGTCTCCGTCTTTCTTTGGAATCAGAAAGCACGGGCTAGAGTACGGCGACAAGCTCGGCTCAATAACTCGAAGATCTAAAAGCTTCTGTATGTGCGATCTCATAATGGCGGCCTTTGGAGGAGTAAGCGGATATGGCGACTGATGAATCGGCGTAGGATCAGTTAGTAGAATCCGGTAAGTATAATTTTCAACTTTTCCCAACCTTGTAGTAACAGTGTTCTTATACTTGAAAAGTAAATCTTCTAGGCGACTACGCTGCTCGTTGTTTAATGGTAGCGGGCATTCAATAATAGAAAATACGGAAGGATTAGGAAGCTGAGAAACTTTAAGAAAAGGAATTTTACATGATGAATCATATTCGAAGCGGAGTTGATTATTTACAAAATCCAAAATAGAATGCATTTTTTTCAAGGAAGCGTATCCCAAGATAAAAGGAAATGATAAATTAGGAATAATAAAAAAGTTTTGTTTCCAGGTAAAATTGGCGATTTTAATAATGGTGTGGAGTTCTTCCGTTATGGACAGGGTATCAGTATTAGGAAGACGAACCACTGAAGAAACTTTGTTGATGGTTCCTAGATTGCATTGACAAATTTCTTGAGCGATGGTTTCGTTACAAAAATTAGTAGTAGCGCCGCTGTCGAGCAGGACATGAAACGATAAATGCTTGATCTTCAGTTGAACTATCGGTAAAATGCTTGGTATTTCGCCTCTATTTTTGTCCAATAAGGTTAACCGATCTATTTTAGATCGGGACGCAGCTAGTTTTTTGGCGCTGATTGTCTCTGATTATTTTTTAGACGTCTCTGACAATCCCGAATGAAGTGTCCAGGTGCTTTACAATAATTACAAACAGGCGCGCTTATTTCTGCGTCTGCTCTTGAAATCTGAGCGCGGGCACTCGTGGTGTTGGCTTCACGTTCTCTGGAAATTTGCAATAAAACCTCAGTATCGTTGATGCGTCTGGCGAGCTTCCGAATATTATCCAAGGTATCCGGAATTGGAAGATCTCTAAGTCGAAGCAACGTTGCTGAGTTGACGTGAGTCCAAATAGTCAAAATAATGTCCTGATGCGACAAACCGGTATTCAAGGCTGTTGCTTTCTTCACTACATCTTCAATAAACAACGAGAATGGTTCGTTACTTCCCTGAAATCTTCTCACATGGTTATCCACCAAAATAGCTTTCCTTGCGGGTGATATGAACTCTTCTATAAGTTTTGGTTTCAAATCAGTCCAGGTTGGATAAGCCGAAATTGCTGCAGCCCACCATGAGCGTAACTGTCCGTCAATTGATTGAATTAATTGTTTGAGCAAATTATTATCCTGAATAATTTTGAGATCTACGATTAACTGAACTTCTTGGATAAATTCTAATAAAACATCTGGATCTTCTCCTGAACATCTAGGAACTTTTTCTAAAAAACTCTTGATGTCGTATTGCACTTGCGTTTCCTTTCTGATAATTGCTTGAGCAAGACTTTCTGAAAGTAGCCGTAATTGATTAACTTCGTCGTAGAGACCGGCTGTGAGTTGCATATGCGCGGCAGTAGCTCTCGCCAAAGGAGACGGAGCTCCACTTTGCAACGATGAAGACTGATCTTGCTGAACATTTCGACGCGAAGACCCGTTGGCGTTACTATTGTTCTCAGGTGAATGGAATTCATCTTGCTCTTGGCTCCGTGTTACTGGCATGATAATTTTTAAACTTTAAAAAACAACAAACGACTTGGCGAGTGAGCAAAACGACGGGAAATTAAAAGATTGAAATAATTGGAAGAATCTTGAAAATGATAATGCAGGAAGAAAAGGAAGATAAATTTTCTTTCCCCAGAAAATATTAAAAAGCTGGACGGAACTTAGCTGAAAGACACGACTTTAGAGCTAACAATCAAAAACGAATAATTACCGAAGTACGACTACGCTCTGTTACCATTTGAGACGTTTTTGATCGATAGTGATTAGTTTATTATTTTTAATGATACAAAAAAAACTAGATTTCGTTAAGTGCGATTTTAATTAAATGTAATTTAGTTTGCTGGGCCCATTAATACTTATTATTGTACTTAATGAAATCAGGAAAAATGACGCGATTAAGTTGTTAAAAAAAAAACTAAATATAGTTAAAAAAAACAGGATAAGTATATTTAGAAATAGAACAAAATTATAAATATTAACCGATACAAATTATCACTATAAAAATACATGCACTATAATATAATACAAAAAAATTATCGCTTGACTAAATTATTTTATTTCAGCTCAATAATTTAAACAGAATGTGGATAAGGTAAAGTTATAGGGAAGGAAACGCCAAGCCGTCCAAAAACTAACTGATTTTTAAAATTTGTTTCATTTTAAATTTTAAGATTGGAATTTTTTACAAAATTTGCACATTATGTAACATAAACATTTTAACTGAGGCATTGAATAATCTACCTGTAAAACAGTGTAGATTTATAAGGTGACCAATTAAATTTTATTTTAAAAAAGAAACATTTTTACTAATAAAAAAATACGGGCAGGAATACTGAAATACGCTTCAACATTGTATTTTTTTCATTAAAAAAATCCTTAATGAAGCACCCTATACTTAATACTCTATAATGGTTAAGAGGTCAAATCCCTAGAAAAAGAATCACATTATAAAAATAAACATTATAATATTAATCTAATTTAATTGCAGTTTCAGCATCACTGAATTGTTTTTGATGGAAAGTGTTTTTCGGTAAAAGAATACCTACATTTACCAATTATTTTTAAATAGAGCTATGTGCGAATATACGTCTTTGAGACAGCCTGTAAACAAATTTAATAAAATAATGTATTTAGCAAATATGCAAGCAGAATATTCATAAACTGAGTGGAGAAATTTATTATAAAAAGCACATGACGTACTTTTCCAGTAAACAAATAAATTGTTCTGTTTTGTTGAAATAACAAAAAAGGAGAAAATGAATATTGTAGACTAGAAGCAGAAGTGCCAACATAAAAAGTCATAACAAGTGAATGTCTTCTTTCTCTTATTCCAGTTGACATAACCTACGTAATACTATAGCGGAAGTCACCAAAATCTGCCAACCCCATTACATGTGTAATATAGTTTATCGGTGGTTAGAAATTGACAAATAATTGTTGTTTACCTATAGATTTGTTTTAATATGTACATGCATTGAAAGTACATCGATTACCTACTTGTTTTCATTGGTCGCGCATGCGTACATCAAAAGTAAAATGTTTTCATCCCTTGGGAAATTCTTTTCGGAATATATTCAATATACTTATGTTGCAATAGTCTTTTGAGTTAAAGGCAAAAATTTGGAGATTGCGAACGACGGTTGCATTTTCTCGCCAGAGCAATCACACATTTTGCGCAAGCAACACATGATACTTTTTATAATAAGTGTAAGAACATTAAAGACTTACAAAAACATCGTAAATGGATATTGCATGTTAGGCCAACTGTCTGATATAGTTTAAAATCCATTGCTTAGGATGGCGCCACTTTCACTTACTTTCGATTCGAAAAGAATCTCCCAAGGGACGAAGATAGTTTACCTTTTGATTCGCGCATGCGCGACTTTTATCGTTCATTGGCATGAAATAAGTATACACCACACGGGCAGAAGGCTTCTTCCCATATGCTGTATACCTACTATTTTTCTTCATACCTCGGTCGAAAGTACGCTTATTAATTACCATTAATTAACATGAAAACACAGATAAATTCCAAGCAAGCAGCTTTGAGGTTATACATAAAAACACGAATGACAGCTGTTCGCGACTATTGGCTATTGGAGCGGCGTACATAATAACTATATTTTTCTTTATAGCCGGTCGAAAGTACGTACTTTCGGCATTAGTGCGTGTAATCCCAGCAATGCATAAATATTAGACTTTTTGCCTTAAAATTGATGCCGGAAGTTCGTACTTTTGACCGAGGTATGAAGAAATAACGAATTTTCAATCTCTAAAGCAAGTGTGTAAGAATTCAGTTTCAATGCAGATATAGGGTTACCAGATGGTCTGAATGAAAAAACGGGGCATTTTATAGACACCCCCCCACCTATTGATAATTGAAGAATGAAAATATATTTTTGAAATTTCTGAAATCTAAAAAATTTGTTGTAAAAAAATTATTTTTTTTTATTCCTATCAGTTCCCAATTTTTACACTTCTATCTTAGTACCGAGCAACTGTCAGGAACGACAAATCGTCCGACCCTAATAATAACTTTAAAAAACCCTTCTTCAGACAAAAATTGATGAAACATCTGAAGTCATCGACACGTTAGATATCGCAGTATGACACAGCAGGGTGTGCCTCAGGTTCGAAATCATAAGTGATAAGGTTTGAAAGGGAAAAAAAAATTCTATTTCCTGAAGTACAAACCGGGACATTGGCATAGATTTTGAAAAAATTCCGGGACACCGGGACAGGAGGGCGAAAACGGGACATGTCCCGGAAAACCGGGACGTCTGGTAACCCTATGCAGATATTACAGAAAGAATGTATTTTCGTCTCGCTTACGTAGTAATAGTAAGCATTTCCAGTACATTGTTGAAATAAAAAATGCCCATTGACTAGTTCATGTTCTAAGTGTGTAAGAGATTGTATTATTGATAGATATGATTTTGATGTACTAAATCAGTGTTTTTCAACCTGTGGGTCGCGACCCCCTGGGGGGTCGCGAAGCTTCTGTAGGGGGGTCGCCAGAGGTCGAGAGAATTTTAGTAAAAAAACAATAAAGATTAAAAAGATTGATTTATTAAGTAAGAGAATTTTAACAAAAGGAATATATATCTACGTATTCGATGTATGTACATAGTTGTAAAATAATGTGTTTTACGTACTAAATTATGTACTTATATCCGAATCCTAATTATGGAGACGTATAAAAACGTCGTATGGAATGAATATTTGTAACACTGTAACATACACATACATACATGATAAAAAAGCGAAGGATCGGGGGGTCGCGAAATATTTTTTCATACCAGGGGGGTCGCATCATGAAAAAGGTTGAAAAACACTGTACTAAATGATAAATCTCCGTAATGTGTGATAACATTACTATACCTACTTTATGTAAGAAAATACTGAACTTTTTCGTAATATTCGTATTTTAACATATTATGGATTGGATTTGAATTATTTATACTATATTTAAAAACGAGCTATTAAAAGTTCGGACATTACACTTGAAATATCTTTCATACTCGAATGTGAAATATTACAGGCGTAATATGAATAACCCACAATTCGAAAAGATGAAATAATTTTATTTAAAAAATATCCATCAGCTTCTATCCACATATCGTCCTGTTTTGACTTGAAAATAAAAAGTCAAGGTCGTTAGTTGATTATTTGTAAATTGACAGTCTTCAACCTCTCATCTGAGAACTGGTGACAGTATCAATTTCAATACAACCGGATTTTCTTTCCGTTTGTTATATTCACCAACAGCTAGGATTATTTATGCCTATCTACTATTAATTTATATTTTCAATGTATTATTGAAGTAAAAACGACGATTTTTGGATGGATAAAATTTTATAAGTTCGCGTCACCGACTTATGGCCACTTGCACACGAGGCTAGAAAGGCTGCTAGATTCCTTGCTAGATTTGCCTACTACTTTTCTAGCGCTGGTTTTCTTGATTCACGAGACTATTTTTCAAGTTTGTTTTGTGGATAGATCTGGTGCGCGCGCAGTGACAGAATATAAACACATAGCAAAACGTGTCTGTTGTCTAGCAGAATGACGCCATGTGAGCGTTTGTCAAGTGCCCACGTGAAGATACTGCTTCCTGATTGGTTCTTGCTCATACCTAGCCGCAAATCTAGCAGGGAAGATAGTCCCTGTTCAAATTTTAAAGCCTATCTTCTGAGCTAGCAAGGCAGCCCGCAGTGACGTCATTTCCAGCTTCGTACCCAGCCTACCGGCTAGCAGAACTCCTAGCAGCATTTCTAGCCTCGTGTGCAGCGGCCTTTAGAATGTTAACAGTATATCTGTAGCTATAACTATGCCGTGTTGCGCTTGGCCAGCAGTGAAAGTATAGATTATACTTATGTGTATAATATATACCTAATGACGCGCGCGTAGCCAGTACACATATACACGCATAATATTAATCATTATGTCAATTAAGTTGTATTTATTTTTTGTACTGAGCTTGCGCAGCCCATTATATATTTTGATTAATAATTAAACCATATAAAAATGCATATAATTATTGTTGTTCTGATGAGTGCCGATAGATGTGAAAACCAGATTAATGTTAATGATTTTAATTTACAAGTTATGATACTACAATTAATTTGAATATCCAAAAAAAAAAAAAAAAACACTGTAAAATAGTTTTACGTTTTCACTTCTGTCGGCAGTCCAATAACTGCCTATTTTTTTTTTTTTTAATAATAAATATAAAATCAAATTGATACTTTAACTAGTTCTCGGATTCGAACCTGGGAATTGGGAGATCGTAATAGAAAATACGCGCCACATAAACTAATCTTAACTCCAATAATTTATTTTGTTAAATTAATAATAGTGAATTGCATACACGAGTCTCCACTGTCAAAAATAAGCCTAGCACTTGGTAGTCTTAAAAATTTATAATTAAAAATGTTATGTGCATTTTATCGATACTGTATACTACAAATATTTAAAATTAATCAGATTACTATCACGAAAGAAAGTTCTTCAATTTTGTGATCGTGGTTCAAAAAATAGAAACTGTCCATTAATAAGTAAAGGGTTTACCTCTAAGCAATAAAGTAGGATACATTACTGAACAGTAACAACCCCCTTGATGTTCATAACTATAAAATCACGTCCATTTCTAATCGGAACTGTCTATTTTCCAAACGTTCGGTTGATTAGTTTTTTGTGACAGAATGAGACACTCGGGAAATTAGCCACGAACCTATCTTGTCTCGTCTTTTGAGACAAAATAAAATACTATAAAAAAAGTTACTCAGAAAAAAAATTTATTTGTGATTTCTGTTATACTATCAGATACGTACCATAATAGTGATCGAACTTCAACAAACCTTCTTTAGGAGAAAATATATAATTATAACACAATAGCGGCCCGTCCCGGTTCACTCGGGTGCGATAGATATAATTTTATAAAATGTATTTCGTTTTGAGCAAATTCTACCAGATCTGCTTCTGAACTAATAGCTTTGAGCGAATTTTAACAGATGTCGCTACTTGGTACCAAAAAAGTTTTTTTTGTTGCTTCCGAATTAATAGCTTTGAGTAAATTCTATCTGTAGTCGTTACATGTTACTAAAACAGTTTTTTGAGTAATTTTGTACAAAATATTTAATAAAAACTATCCTATAGCGGAAGTTACACCAAGCAAGACACATTTACAAAATTTCATTAAAATCGGTTCAGTTGTTTCGGAAATTAGCGCGGCCCAAATTGTGAATTGTGAATTTTTTATATTTATATATTTTGTTAAATACCGTTTTTTAGTGAAAAGTTAAAAAATTAATTTGAAATGGCTGTCTACATTAATACAATAATTTATAAAACACTTGATTGTTAAATGGCAACGTTCCGTTCTATATTTATTTGGACTTCATCAGACTCTAAAAATAATATACAACTCATTAAAAAAATAATACATTAGAACCTTTGTAAGTCGAGCTTCAAGGAAGGCGGCAAAAAATTCGAGTTATAGAGTTTTCGACTTATGGAAGGTTTTGACTTAGACGAATTTTGCAAGGAAATATTCGACTTG
This sequence comes from Xanthostigma xanthostigma, assembly GCA_963575645.1. Lineage (NCBI taxonomy): Eukaryota > Metazoa > Arthropoda > Insecta > Raphidioptera > Raphidiidae > Xanthostigma > Xanthostigma xanthostigma. Next base: position 26,561,592 of record OY754468.1, read on the forward strand.
TACAGGTTAAGATTAATTTTAACTAATTTTGAGTTGCAATATTCGAGATACAGAGGTCTAATTTATTTTTTCGAGTTATGGAGGGAAAATATGTACCGAAATGGCTTATAGGAACTCACTGATTATTTCGACCTATATAGTGCTGAGATTTCGAATATACATAGACTGCTAAATTCATAACCCTTCTTTTTGGCTTCGCCGCAGTCGGGTAAAAAAGTAACCGGACCTTGTTTCACGATGTAATTTCGGTTTAGCCAACCTGGCGCTCTGACGAGTAGACACGCCGACCTAATCAATAGTAAAGGCGACATCTGGCCCGTAGTTTGTAGTTTACCGATATCTCTGGTCTTTGGAGTTTCCTACTTCAGTTCCAGCGTTATTCAGGCCACATTATATATTATGTATACATTACCGGAGCTGCACAGTGCACCGTACACACTGAGCCATGTCTACGAAACATACGGTTACATATCTTATTTTATAGCAAAATTGCAATCGTGACTTGAATTCTAAATGCTGGTTCAAGATTCAAAGCGTCTAGTGTCTAAATTGTGCGACTTACTGATGTGTCCTTTACTTATTTTAATAATTGGATAGACTGAGACTTGTACTCGTTAACAAAAGAATCGAGCCTAAAAGAATGGTACTCGAGTGCAGAATCGAATTTGTAACTTGAATCTATAAAAAAAACTGGAATCGAGTTGTACGTTGCGTATTGAAATTTGATATTTCACATTTTTGAATATTTAAAAAACTGGTGAATTGAAATTTATCACAAACCTGATAATTAAAAAAGAATTTTAGTAAACTGAATATAACCAATCGAAAAATTGATTTTTTTTGCACACACTACCTACAAATATTATACTTATTTGGAAAAAAAATACTGTTTATTTTTGACGTGATAACGTCTTATAAATTGATGAATCACCAATCTTATAAATTGATAAAACACCGGCTGCATGCACGAAAAAGTGTAACGTTCCTAACGCGTAACGTTCGTAACGCGTAACGTTCCTAACGTTCGTAACGCGTAAAGTTCCGCCTGACCCTGTGCGTGCTTTTCTCGAAAACGGCCCTAACGATTTGGATGAAATTTACTGAAAAGGGATTTTGGGGGGCAAAAAATCGTTTTAGCTAGGTCTCATCTCTCGAAAAAATCGTTTTCTTACAAATTTTATCATTATAAAAATCAATTTTTTGACGTATGAAAATACTTAAATATTGTAAGTAGGTTTTGGAATTTTATATTATAAACAGTGAAACAATTGTTTTATAAATATTATGACAGCTAATCTTTGAGACTTAAAATAAAAAATACGAAAGAAAGAAAGTTAAAAAAAAACAATTATATTATATGGTGAGTACCTAATTTAAATAAATAAAATTAACCTAAATTTGAAGCGAAAGATGCAATATCATAGATTCGAATTATTATAATTATTATATGTAGAATTTAGGTTATGTATTACGGAATACGTTATCACGTAAAACTATCGTCCGTGAACCGACTTTACAGACAACCAATTTTTTTTTAAGTTAAAAATATGCTAAACTTCTCAAGGTAGGCACAGATTTAGCGGGTTGTCTAGCTCTAGGGTTGGTCTGGGACCTAAAAAATTGCAAGGCAAATTGTCAAGTACTTCTACGAGACCGCGTAACTATAAGAAGAAAAAAATCCGGACCGGACTGGACCGGCCCACGGAGGACCGGCGGCTCACCGGAAAAAGTTCTGGTATTCCTTGGGGCCAGACCAACGCTGGTCTAGCTGAGTTCGGACTCGACGAAAAAATTATACCCTTGACAGTATATATGCATATTATTTAAACGTATAGAATAGCATTTGTTTGCAAAGAGGACAACTTAGTGTAACGATTAGCATGCTGGCATTTAGATCGAACTATCGTGGGTTCGATTCCCACCGCTGCTCGATACCTTTTATTTTAATTTGTAATCCATAATTTGCAATAAATAAAAATTCGTGCGTGCAAACATATAGTTTTTTATTAGATGCTCATTAAAAATTAATATCGTAAAAATCACGCCTAAAGACGATTGTTTATTAGTCAATTTTTTCTGTCTTTAAAAATATAATTTTTATAGCTATTGAAAAACAACAAAAATTGCGGTTGCCATTTCAAATTTCGGAGTTAATCCCTGCCTCCCCCCCACGGGGGCATTCACTTGGGAGGAATTTTTGTGACCGAAAAATAGATTACGAGTTGAGCAACTTTCATTCGCAACATTTTTCAAAAAAACTTAATCTCCCTGAGATATTCACGTGTTTCGGGACTATATGTTTTTAAGGGAGACGGAGCTGAGTGCGCCGGAGGCGCCCTCGTCAACAACCTGTTTCAAGTTTTACAACCGAACTATTGCAATAATTCTACAGTCCGAATTATTGCTGCAATAATTCTACAGTCCGAATTATTGCTGCAATAATTTTACAGTCCGAATTATTGCTGCAATAATTTTACAGTGCGTATGAACAAAATGCATATTGATGTAGACACGGATGGTATGATGAACAGATCAACGATATGTCAAAACAAATGATTTCGTAACTCACGGATACAGAGCTACAAATAGAACATACAATATACATACAAAGGGACACATGTCACGCCGCGACGGCTTAAAGGATCAGGTGAAATTTTCTTGCAACAGTTAACCCATACTTATTTTTTCTTATGCAAGGAAATTCATTCACTAGTGTACTGCTGCAGTTTTACTTTCCCATGTATAGAATATACAAAATGATTTTTAAGTTGATTTTTTTTTAACAGCATGTAGAAATCAAATAGACGAACAAATATTTTAAGTACTTAACTTTTATATCAAAACTCAAAAATAAGAGAGAAACAGCCGTTCAAAGTTTAATTAAATTTTTTTCAATTTTATTTTTAATTCAAAAGTCCGATTCGCACACAAGAAGAAATGATAGCATGAATCAGAAATGCATTCCAAATAATTCGCGGAAGGCCCTTATCGCTACTACAAGCATGTACTGAAGCATGGCTATAATGCACGCATCTTTATTTCCAACAAAACGTGGGCAACTTCGATCAATTTCTGTGAATACACCCATCCCCCGATTTACACGGTACTTGTTTTACACGTTTTCGCTTTTACACGGTTTTCCAAATAAGTTTTTTTTTTGTTTTTATCGCACTCTACTAAATGCTACTGTGAACACGTGCGCTGTTTACACATCTCACGGGGAATCCCGAGCTTATGTGCTGACTTGCTGCACACGCACACTGTGTCTGTATTTCTTCGCATAAAATTAAAGTGTTTCCGTAATATATTACATATTTTAACCTGTCAATGCATTTTATTTTTATTTCTGTGTACACCTAAAAATATTGAAAAAAATCACAACTGTTAAATAGCAAAATTATGCATTTTCTGCAAGCTTTTCGATTTACGCGGTTTTGACTTGAAAATTTTTAATGTTCGATTTATACGTTTTTCTCAGGAACGTATCTACCGTGTAAATCGGGGGATAGGTGTACTTGATAATGACATAACATATATCCATAATGACATAACATAACGCCAGGATCGAGCTCAAAATTTGATAAAATTTAATAAAACTTTGAAAGCTCGTTTCTCTTTCATTATTGAGTTTTGATAAAAAAGTTACTTGAAATATTTATTCGTCTATCCGATTTCTACACGCAGTTAAAAAAAAGAATCACCTGTATATAGTTTTGAGATCGTGCCCAAATTTGAATTTGAATTTTTGATCAAATTACACGATTTCTAGTTCCTTGAACTTAAAAATAGTATATTACGAACTTTCTGCCAGTGTGGTGTATACTATTTTTTCATATCATTTATAAAGTACGCTTATTACTTACATCAATTAATTACATAAAAACACAGATAAATTCCAAGCAAACAGTTTGAGGAGATACGTAAAAACACGAATGACAGCTGTTCGCGACTATTGGCTGGCGGCGGTAGCGGCAGGTGTCGGTGTACACTGTACATGATAACTATTTTTCTTTATAGTCGGTCGAAAGTACGTACTTCCGGCATCAGTGCGTGTAATCCTACCAATGCATAAATGTTAGACTTCCTGCCTTAAAATTGATGCCGGAAGTACGTACTTTCGACCGAGGTATGAAGAAAATGTTTTTTTATTCCTGTCCGGCTGCCGTTTTTCTCTCTATTTGTCCGTCTGTGATGGCGCCGTTCAAACCATTAGAGCGATTTAGCTCAAAATTTTCAAGACGGTTTACATTTCGAAGTGCCATCACAAAATCAATTATAGCTCAACTGTGGGAAAAGTGGCCTCTCAAAAAAAGATTAAAAAGTAATATTTTCTCGAAAACGATTTAGAGGCCAGTCAAGTATTACGTAAGCAGAATTTTAGTAATTTTTGACCCCCCTCCCACTTGTCAGAAAAAGTAAGCAAAGCTCTTACCCCTTCCCCCTATACTTACGTAAACATTGGTATATATTTTTTTTTAATCTGTTCAAGTTCCTTTATTGTTATAAATAAAGCTAAGCAAAGACCCCCTCAACCCCTTTGAGGCTTACGTAATACTTAAATGACCCCTTAGATTAAATTATACGCATATCTTAGGAAGATAAGATAGCATGAATAATTCCTCCAAGAAAATGCAATGAGAGGAAGGATGGGGGTGGTTTTACGATGTATTTATTATGTTGAACCGTTTGTTTACTCTAAAGTCTAAATGACGTGGGTAAATGAATTCCGTTTGACAGGTCATTCGCAATGATTCCAATTTATTTAAAACACATTATTCGCTACAAAGACTATAATAATTTAATGTAGATACAAATCATTTTTCTAAAACCCTTAGAGGCAATCGTCTGCTTCTATTAGCGTTTTTTTTATTTTAATTTCCGAATGACTTCAAATTATGGAAGCCGAAACCGATAGTAAAAAAATATTTTAATAAAACATTATGCTTTGTGGAAAAATCGTGAGTTATTTCATATTTTGGGTATTATAAAACTTCACAATCGAGAACGAAAGATATTTACTTCAGTCCTATATCTTACTTTTAAGAGTATTCGTCCCTGCAAATACCCCCTGCACCCTTCATCTCAAATCTTTTCCCCTCGCCTAAAAACGGTTCGCGCTCTCCCGACGCTATTTTTAAAGCTAGAGGGTTCTGGTAAACGCCAAATGAAAGACAAAGAATCAGACTACAGATCCTTCAGGCGAATTTTTTGAAAAAAAAATTCCTGAAAAAACTTACAGCCTTTTGAAAAAAATAATAAGTTACGTAATATTTCACACGTAGGCGAAACTGTTTTTCAAAAAATTCGCCTGAAGGATCTGTAGTCTGATTCTTTGTCTTTCATTTGGCGTTTACCAGAACCCTCTAGCTTTAAAAATAGCGTCGGGAGAGCGCGAACCATTTTTAGGCGAGGGGAAAAGATTTGAGATGAAGGGTGCAGGGGGTGTTTGCAGGGACGAATACTCTTAAGTTTTTTTACTCTTTCAAATACATTTTTTACAGCGGCGGAAGAGCTGTATGTTATGGATGACGGACCAAACTAATTGTTATAATTTCATGACAACATCAATAAAAATTAGTAACAATTAATGATTTGCCACATTTTAGCAATCAAGCATCGACTATCAAGATAGATTTCTTCTAACGAAACATTCAAATAAAAATGATAGGTATTTGGAAAAAATTCCGTGGCATAAGGATCGAAAATGAAGCAACACTGAAATTTTTTTTAAACTTGCATTTAATACTGACGTTTCGATACATTTTGTATCATCTTCAGAGTTTTCAAATGCTGTCACATGCTACTGTCACAGTTTAAAAAAATTTTAGTATTGCTTCATTTCGATCCTTATGCCACGGATTTTTTTCCAAATACCTATCATTAACTTCAATGGATCACAGTTACTCTATTTATTGAATAGAGTCAAATTCATTCAAATAAAAAGTTAACTGCTATTAAAATGTAGGTATATAGAGTTTATCATTTTGCGTGCAAAAAAATAATCTACCAATAATCAAATTTTAATGAACATGCAAAGGGTCAAGAGCCTATATCGACAATAACACATCGGTTCTATATTTTTGTTTATTTGTACTCTCGCCTAACGGAAATCAATATTTTTATTATTATTGAAAGTAAATACACCCTTTAATTTAATTATATTTTATCGAAACCTCTATACTCATTTGTTTTTTATTTAATACCGTTAAAACAGTTGACAATACACAATAATATTGAAATTGTTTTCATTATTAAAGTTTAAATATTAATAATTTTATTCAACGCGTGAATTTTAAGTATGTTTAAAAAAAATATTAACACATAAACTATCACAGTACATGGAAACAACAACGCGTGTTATAATTGACGACGAAATAATTTCTAGGTTATAATAAACAATTGAACGGTTCGCGCACGCATTTGTCGGTATACGTTCACTGCATCGCAACCGATATGCGACTGTTTTGACCGTTGTGTTCCATAGCCGACTGTAACGGCATCGTCGCGACGTCATGGACGTCTGCGCGTCAGAACCACCCCCGCGCGCTTTCTGCCGCCAGCCCTCGCTGGCCAACATTTGTCCAGTTACATTCGTGGTTACACCACGCACTGCAATTTAATTATTAAACAAAGTTCCTAATGACGTCAACGATGCTGTCGCCTTGGCAATAAATTTTTATTTGCGTTGAAAGTGTATAGAACCGGCTCGGTTAGAATGCATCTGTTGTGCAATCCCGAAGAGTACTCTGAATCTGTAAAAATAGGCACGAGCCTATTTTCCATTTTTTTTGTGTGCGTGCTACGGTGGCTTAACTGTAGACACTTTGTGGTTTATCAGTCTTCGTCGCAATTCCAATGCTGTTACCAAAGATACCTGTCATTTCATAAGAAAAATTTGCAAACTGTTTTCTTAAAAACGTCTCTGTTATTACGTTTCTTTAAAAAATACTTCAAGTCAGGAATGAAAGTATGACGCAAATTTTGCAGGTTACTCTGAACCATCATAAAATCACACTAGGGTAAAAAAAATGCTAGGAAAATTTTTTTTTGAATATTTTATACTCCGAAATTAATTTTTAAAATTAAAAAATATGGTGCTCAAACAGATAATTTAAATTTCGTTTTCCATGCTTTCAGATAATTGTCACAAAAATTATGTCTTTTGCGTTCTCGTTGTCCCGATTATATATATATTTTACCCAGATTTTTTGCGATGTGATAGATTCTATTGTAACTGATAACAAAGCATTGCAATGCTGGTGATGTGACCGTACCGTTATTACCAAGGTTTTATGCACAATGCTTTGCCACCCACCCCTGCTTTATATTATACTACGTATGTACATATATAAAATATATATAACAAAGTATGTATTCACAAATACAATGTGGTAGTAGTGCCTACAACAACCTTACCCCCTTGCCGATTAACAATTTGACTAATAAACAGGGCTCCTCAAACGATTCGTATTCATTTATTCAAATAACGCGTGTTGAATTTAATCTATAGTTATGATATAAAAAAATGTATTGTAAACAAAGATACTTGGAAAAATATTTATAAAAAATATTATAAAGACAAATTTTTATTGAAATGCACTAAAAAAGAAAAAAAACAATTTTGCGATATATGAACCTAAATTATAAAAAAAAAAAATTTACTAAAAGTATCTTAATTACTTAAAATATCAAAGTTATTTTGTTAGTATTTAACATACCTATTAAATACCAGATACCTTCGGACAGTATCGTATTCCGGATATACCTTGAAAAACGATTTGCATGTCGAATTGATATTATAACCTGTTAAAAAATATCTGCGTTTCAAGATATTCGCTAGCTCTGATATAGTGATATGTTGTAATTAGTGATGATATTGCAAAGTGTTATTTCATTCACATAAAGATAACCGACACATGGAAAAGTTCACTTCTCTCATATTAATTAAATATATTATTTTTCGAGTCACTTATTTTTGGGACAGTCAGCGGTCCATTTTGTGGTGCTATACATGACCAATCTAAGAATTTAGAGTGCTGTTAATTTTTTGACACTTTAAAATACAAATTTGACATCACATAAATTAGAGCGAAACAGAATTTTAATTAATTTCATAAAGTCTGGCCCTGTTCGTCCGATTAAAACGCAATTTGATCTTTACTACTAAACGCGGACTCGGGCCAAACACACGTCCACGCGAACGAAGGAATCGATAATAGCTGGTAATAAATAATAATAACAGCAAACAAACTATTGCAGTGTGGGGGTACAGCGCTAGACTTGTAATTGGAAAAGCGGGATTCTGGCCCAGTCGATTGAGAGCTTTTATCAAGTACTACTCCAGAAAAGTTTTTTTGCAATTTTTATTCGAAATCAGTCAAATTTCTCTAACACCAAGCTCATAATAAGACCTGATTACAGCGAATGGCTCAACAATAAAAGAGTTATTTAGTTGCGATTATTTCACTAAAATATAGGTATATTGTTTTGGAATCGCTGGTGTACTGTTGATGTAGTCCCTTTTTATTTAAGCCGGGCTTCGACCCTTCTGTGTATAATGCCAAAATCCCTCTATGCATCCTATTCTTTATATTATGCATACATCTATAGTACCGTGCAAAAAATAACTGGCTGTCCTATAAATTTTTAATTCAACCTGTTATAAATGATATATTGTACAGGAAGATTAAAGAATTTCTAATTATTTTGTATCGCTATTTTTACATACTATATTATTTTAACGCAATTTTCAGATACCAACTAATTTATTTATAACTAGCGATCCCGTCCGGTTTCACCCGGGTGTAAAAGAACAAATGGGGAAAGGAGGAACATGAGTACACACATTCATCTTAGTTTACCGAGATGAATGTTGTGTCCAAATTTCATGATGATCGGAGTTATACCGTTCAAAAGTTTTTGTCGATAAAAAGCAGTACCTATTTATACTTTTTATAACTAATATTTTTTTTTAATTAATTAAATAAAATAAACTAAAAAATGTAAGCCTTAGAAAAAAGCAATGCAGAAAATAAAAAAAATAAAATAAAAAAATATTCACCCAGCGTGGGGCTCGAACCCACGACCCTGATATCGACAGTCGCATGCTCTACCGATTGAGCCACCTGGATTTGTGTACTCAGAACGCTAATATGGAGTATATCTAGTTAGTGCATTTCACATGAATAGAAGCTTATTTTTGAGATACATTTTGCAACATTTTCCATTAATGCTCCGCTCCTAATGGTCGTAGCGTAATATTATATAGCCTATAGCCTTCCTCGATAAATGGGCTATCCAACAAAAAAAAATTTCTTTCAATTTGAACCAGTAGTTCCTGAGATTAGCGCGTTCAAACAAACAAACAAACTCTTCAGCTTTATATATTAGTATAGATCTGTATTCTGTAGTAATTGGAAGATGTGAGAACTATTATTTTATAAGAATCCTAACTAGCAAAGCCTGTTTTATACGCGAAGCCCGATTCGGTAAATTTTGGAGGAGCATAACTCGCGGGACCCCTATAACTTATAAATACGAATTAAAATATCTAAGATTTTTCCAATACATTTGTACGATCGAGCGAAACAATCGATATAATTATGATCGAGCTTCGCCTGCCTTGGGCGGGCTCGCTTGATCGTACAATTATATCTCATGTTTCGCTCTCAAGATCACTAGGATGTTTAGAACTAGTATAATATACATAATATGTGAAAAAAATAATGTTGGTGAAAAACTTTGAGCCCAAAAAACGCGTCTGAACTGTGAGCGCACAAAGAACATTATGACATAATATGACGAGAGATGACACAGGGCTGTCTCTTTCTTACTTTATCTTAATTGTGGCGTTATCTAGTGTACTACATGTACTACTTAGTGATCATGCGAGCGAGCATGAGATATAATTTTTAAAAAAATACTAATGCACGGGCTTGTGAGTCCTTTAACTCCAAAAAAATTTTGAACTGACCCAATGTTTCTTTTATATGGATCGAGGCTGGAGATTCTAGACGTTCTATAACTGAAGCAATTAGCAAAAATAGATTAATCAAAATAATCAATGTACACATACGGCTTTCAGTATAATAGTTCAAACATTTTATTACAAATACAAAATAAAATTCATTTAAAAAGTATTTTGATGCAAGTCATTATAATGAACAAAAAAAAATTATCTAGTTGACTAGCTATTTACATGAAAGCAACATGGAAAAACACGTGTATTTATAATGGTTTCCTTTGCACAATACTGTATGTGCATTATATATTTGCGTACTATAAGTGAATGCAGTTTCATTCATATGCAACAGCATACTGATTACTCAATACTCATAGTAGTATGTAGTATCTTTGATTGGCTATAGAAAATCGAACGCATAAAGTAGACTGATATGACTAAGTAAGCAATTATATTATCGCAGAAAATTGAAAAAATTAAATTAAATGTGACCATTTTCCAAGTTAAATGATCAAAATGTTATTCAAAAAGGAACATTGTACAGAAATGTATCTATGCTAAATACGTACAGAGTGTTTCTAAAATAAGATTCCATTTCTACTGCGTAAAGCAGTTCATATAAACTAGGGGCGGGCAAATTTTTTGATTGTCGGGCCACATAACTGATGAAAATTCGACCGCGGGCCGTATAACTGATGAAAATTTGACCGCGGACCAAAAATTTGCAGAGCCAAAAAAAAGGTCCTATTTCAGCATTTGGAGAGCAAAAAAAAAAAGAAAAAGCTCCTCTTCGTCTGTTCTGGTGCCCTTGCTATTTCTTTACTATTTATCTAAAATTTATAAAATGCTTCGCGGGCCGGACAAAATTGTGCTGCGGGCTGGATTTGGCCCGCGGGCCGCCATTTGCCCAGGCCTGATATAGATATATGGTCTAAAAGGCACCCTTAGGGAAGTCTAGGTCCTTAAAGGGTTTCATATGAAATTGTTTTTCTCTATTATTTGATTATTTTAAATTTTTAGCATACATTTTTTTTTGTCATTTTTACGTAAAAAAGATATTTTTTGTTTAAATCTATATCGGTAGTAGCTTTCAAATAAATGGGTTTGGCCGTATCCTCGAGTCAAAAAATCGTACCTCGATTTTCAGAGGCTACACAGAAAGGTAAAACTTCAAGCTTAATTTATCGTCAAAATATTGTATTCGAGAATTTTTTTGCGTTTTCTTTTCGATGTTACATGAGTTTGAAAATTAATTATTTTTGACTCTGTAATAGTTTATCTCCCAGTTCTCTTGAAACATTCATCTAGTTGTCAAAATTGTCCCAGACTTAAATCCACAAGGAAATATATCTCGGACAATTAATATTTATGCCATAAAATATACTTGACATATATGTCGCCGGGATATTGTCAAATCCGTGATATTGTAATTTCACTAGTGAATTCATAATTGCACGATTGACAAAGAGTCATGATATTATAATTTCACTAAGTGAAATTATAATATTACGGGTTTGACAATATCCCTGCGACATATACATATAGAATACATTACAATTATTACACATAACTAACAGTAAAAGAAAAAATATAAATGTTGGTATAATATCATTCAATAAATTCTTTTCAACTGTTTATTTTATTTTTTTAACATTTTTTCTGGCAATAGGTATTCTAATATAGATTCTGATATATCAATATCAAACATTTACAATTTCACTTTTTCAAGTCATGCATTTTTATTTATCACTCCGTATCTACTCCGCTAAGTTTTTACAGTGTATGAACGTAAACAATGAATAATTTTTTACAGTGTATGAACGTATGTTTTATTTTATTTAATTCAATGCATTTGTAACACATATTAGACATTTTTATCTTTCTCCACTCCTTCTCCATATGAACTTTACCTATGCCAAATCTCACAGTCCTCCGTGCGCGCAATGTGCTTAAAAAGAGGTACAAAGTTTTTTTCTTCACGCATACAGATATACATTATTTCTTTATTAAATCATTTCCGCAGACCCTTCAGTTGTAGTTCCATTAACATTGTTACGATCTTCTGGAATACTTATTTGGAATTGTAGCAGAACGACTAAATATGTCACCATAGTTGCTAAAAGCTGAAAAATAAATTAAAAAGCTAATATATCTAAGCATTTCACTCACTCACTGATTAGCTGTCACTCATTTATCACGAAATCTCAGAATCTATAAAATCTACAAACTTGAAATTTGGACAGTAGGTTTCTTTTGTGAGGTAAGCATTCACTAAGAAGGTATTTTGCGACATTCAACCCCTAACGAAGTAAAACGGCACGTGGGTTTTTATTTGGCACAATCAATACCTAAGTTAATCGCTGAAACTATAGAAACTTAAAATTTCGACCGTAGGTTTCTTTTGTGACGTAAGCATTTACTTCTTTTTTAATTCAATATAATACGCGCCACGGATCTAAAAGGTTCGTAAGTTAGTCACAAACAGCGTCACAAAGGCACATTTTAGAGCCGTTGAGACTCCCGCCACCTCCCAGCTACCTTCACGGAACGTGCGTTCATCAGTGATTGTCCGTGATCGCTCGTTGCCTTTGTCACTTGTCGCTTTCCTGCTTTAAAGTACAGTCGAGTACGCTATTGTCAAGTTGTTATTATTATTTTAGTTTTGTTGAGTTGCGAGTTTGTAGTTTTCCAACAGACTGTACAAGCGCAAGCCCACATTCTTATCTAACTTCCGAGCCTTTTAGATTCGTGGCGCGTATTATAACCTAAGCCGATTAAAAAGCGGTGTAGAGTTTTTTGGTGAGAAGTAGTGAATTAGCATACGAATTCTTCATTTAAAATAAGCAAATACATGCTCGATAATTTATTTTTTCTTTCCGAAACTGCTGATTTAGAAACACAAAATTTGTTAAGAGGGTTCTTTCTTAAAATCGAAGAGATTGGTGATAAACAAATTATCAAACTCGTATTCCAAGAGGATGAAAACGGAGGTGGAAATTTTCGAAGAGGTTGTGCTGTATCTCTGAAATTGTTTAAGCTAAAATGTGACTCGGAAAAAATACGCTTCTTTTCAATTTAAAAATTATTTTGAAACACGGTTTTAAAACGCTACTTCATATCGATATCGATATTTTAGTATAAACATGAAATTATTCCAAGTTTCTAGAAAAAAATATATTTTGTCCACACCTACACTCGCATAAGGATTTTAAAAATCGTCATTCAACTGTTTTGTTTAATTTAGCTGACGAAATTCACAAGATGACGGCAATATGTGTAAATTTACAATTTTATTTATACTTACGTTTTTGAAAAGGTTTCTGTTTACACTGAAATACCCACTGAGACTGATATCTGACGGATTCATGTCGGTTGCTTTGAGAAACATGTTTACCTGTTCAATAAAACTGACACTATATAAACATGAATAATTTATTTGAAATGTCACTTTATTTGAGGTCAGATTTGTTCTCCACTCTATCAAAATGATAATAAATATTTAATTCCGTTAGACGATGTCCACACAGTCTGATGGATGAAAATAGCCAATCAAATATAGCTTTTTTCCCCTAAAGTCCCTCAGGAGAAAATATTACGTTTCAATTGGTTTATTAGATTCATTAAATAGTCGCAATCTATTTATTTTCCAGTTACGCAAGCACAGTTCGTTTCAAAAAACTAATTAATCTTTTAAAAATACCAAACAAATCAAAATTACTCATGAAAAAGAACATTTAAAGTTGTGTGATATACAAATATAGAGAGTAAGGCCTAGCACACATATATATAAACTAGGCCTAAATGAATATTTTTTATAATTTTATGTTTTTTTATAATAGGTACTGTAAACATGACTTTGTCACCGTAACGAATAAATATCTATTCTATTCGATGAAACGGCCATTACCATTGTTCACGTTATAATGAAATATTAGAAAAAAATTATAATACAATTATAATAATGTCACTGTCCAGACTCAAACTCGAATCATCCACTATCGCGGCAGCTGAATTACTTTTATTCTACATTATTATTTTCCTTTCATTAATCTTTGTGTAAGTCATAGAAGTTTTTCTATTTCGTTACACTTGTAAAAATCAATTTCGTTTATTATGATTAATTAATTATCTAAGTATCATAAATTAATACTTTCATTACGGAACAGCAACGTAAAATTATAAATATACAAAAAATATAAATATTTAATAGAATAAATAATTCTGCCGCCCTGATACTGAAAACTTCGTATTTTAGTCCCTATAGTGAGAGTGACATTATTTTAATAATAAAATTTTCTAATTTTGCATTATAACGTCAACCATGGATGTTTGATATCATAATAGAAAACTATCTCTGTTTATTTGTATATATTTTCATCCTCACTCTATGGCAGTCATAAACCAATCAGAAAAGACCTTTATTAATGTGTGGTTAAACAATTTCAAGCGTATTTTTCCATTGGCTGAGCAGTGCAGGCGGAGGCATTTTGCGTAAGAATTATATTCTAAAAGCTTGTCGCGAGTAAAGTGAATTGAAAATACACGAGTTCGACTGTAATTCAATATTTTTTTAATATCAATTTAGATAATCATTTTTTCTGTTATCATACAACTTTACTAACGTGTTTTAACACCAATCGTCTTTATTAGATCTGTACCTACTATCAATCATTAAAAAGAAAATAAGTAAAGCGAAAACATGCTCTATAGTGTCTATATGCAAAATCATATACTTTTATTCTATACTGAGCATAGGAATAAAATCGCAATCGAATCATTAGGGTGCAAACATATACTTCTTTCTTTTTTTACGCGCAGGAGGACAAAACAAGCACGGGGGACCCGGCTTAAGAAATTTGTAATTTGCCCCCTTCTGGGCCAAAAGCAGGGGTACGCCCATGTTAATGTCATAGAAAAAGACAAAGTTTTAGAAACAGAGATACTTTATTCAGATTGAATGCAAGTACATCAACCAATCCTATCATCGGAGAAATCAGGGAATTACATCGAAGAAAGAGACGCAGATATATTGTCGATACGCTTTGTTGCATTTACTCACCGCACATTGAGTAGATAGACAAAGATTCATATAGTAAATTAATAAATATATGCGCATAATAAACTAACAGTACTTGCCAAACTACGCGTTTCACCAGCGGTAAACAAAGGAGGAATTCTATCCTTTGTTTGCCACTAGTGATACGCCGGTAGAGATAGTATTTTAAAAGATGTTCTGCAATTATTTACAAAAAAATGTCAATAAAGACCGTTGCACACGAGGCTCGTTTTTCCGCTAGATTCCTTGCTAAATTTAACAACTAGTTTTCAAGCGTTGTTTTCGTAATGGCTTTTATGTGTTTGCTTCACACGATGCATGTATTGAAGCTTGCTTTGTAGATGGGTTTGGTGCGCGTAGTGATAGTTCGATTGTTAACAAAAGTGGACGTGTGTTGTCTCTAAATACAACACACGCTATGGCGCAATGTTTGCCCACGTGACAATATACTGCTTCTCGATTGGTTCTTGCTCAAAAGAAGCCGAGGACCAGGCAAGAAAAAAATCTCCGGTTCTAATTTTGAAATCCATCTTATGACCTTGCAGGCGAGCCCGCAGTGACGTTATTTCCATCTTCGTAACCCGCACGACAGTCAACCCAAGTTCCAGCAGTGTTTCTAGCGGCAAAACCAGCCTCGTGTGCGGCCTTTACAGAATTCAAATAAAATTTTATTTATCAATTATACCTACTCCTACTTGTTATTAAAGCTGAATCAAAATTAAAGAGACTTTTTCATTACAGTGATATGCTAACAGGATCAAGATCCCGAAACTGCCATAATAAATGTAAAATTTTGAGAAATATAGGAATAATCTTTTAAAATTTTAGATTACCTCTGTTTGTGCATCCGAATTCATCCATGATAGTTCAACCGTCAATAATCTCTTTTGCAAATTCACTCTGACCTAAAAAAGTATAGTTTATTTTATTATAAAACCCTTAACTAATGAAAGACTAGCCGCTACCCGTAGGTTCGGACGCGATAAATATAATATATTTTTGACATCTTATATATTATTTTAAACTTAGGGTATCTTCAGTTCTTGGAGGAATAAGTATGTCCGTTATTAAGAGGTTTAGGCATAACAATTGCCTTCAAAAAGTGTCCGTCAATTATTAGAGTTAGAGGTGTGAGCTATGGAAGTATGTCCGCTATTAAGATATGTATTTTGGTTGCTTACTGTTATGCGTCTAGTTAAAACGGATTCTAAATGAAAGCTACAGTAAATAGATGAATTAAAATTTTAATTCGTGTCTTTCTTAATATAAGAACGCTAAATTACAAATGCTCGTAGATACTTCGCACTCTTACTAGTAAAAAACGCAAAAACGGATTTCGGCTATTTACGGTAACATTTACAAATCACTGGGTGAATGCAGAAGTATCTTAAGTCCAAAATGTGCTGTTTTGAGTTTTATATAGTACCTACTTAATACTTATAGATATGTGTTTGAGCATATTTCAATGCAAAATATTAAATAATCTGTTTCGCCAAAATATGGTATAATAGATTCTAATAGATTCTATTATACCATGTTTAATTATTCTGCATTGAAATATGCTCAAAAACATATCTATCTTAATATATAAAAATTACGTGTCACATGTTTGTCCGCGATGAACTCCTAAACTACTGAACCGATTTTAAATTTGATTTGCACACCGTGTGCAATTCGACCCAACTTGAAAGATAGGATAGCTTACATTTCAATTTATAGTCGCAATATTATTTTATTGCAAATTATTTGTCTATTCCTTGACAGTCATAATACAACCATATAATATGGCGGTACCTGTTGACTAGATTGAGTGAATATTCAATAGATGGCGCAACGAACTTAACAACCATATAGTGAATATTCAATAGATGGCGCAACGAACTTAACAACCATATAAGATGGCGGTACCTGTTGACTGGATTGAGTGAATATTCAATAGATGGCGCAACGAACTTAACAACCATATATCTAGATCGAGGATGTAAAAAAACTGAATATCGTTTAAAACAAATGCTTTTTTTTCGAGCACGACGGCGCAGCCGGAGTGAACCCTCGAAATAGAGCAAGTGTTTTAAAGACCAGTTATCCACGAATACTTTACGCTATTCTTTTTCGAGCACGACGGCGCAGCCGGAGTGCTCGAAATAGAGCAAGTGTTTTAAAGACCAGTTATCCACGAATACTTTACGCTATTTTTTTTCGAGCACGACGGCGCAGCCGGAGTGCTCGACATACACACATATACGCCCATGTATATTTTAAAATAGCTAGCAATTAATAAAATAGATAGATAGATAGATAGATAGATAGATAGACGTTCCAATTAAATTGTTTTATTATTTCACTCTATACGTAGCGAAGCACGTACAGGGCCGCTAGTAAGTATATAAAACTCAAAACAGCACATTTTGGACTTAAGATACTTCTGCATTCATCCAGCGAAATAGATTCAGACATTAATATATTATTAAAAGCTTGTAAAAACTATGAAATATTACTAACATTCTGCGACGCAAAATGTGCTTCATCACAAAGATAAAACAGAAGCATCGTGTTGGAAAGAGCTGTGACAATCAATCCAATATCCTTGCCGCCGAGTCCTTTTTGAATTTGTGAAAACAAACCGTATATGGAGAGCGTAATTGTTAAAAACAAATAAAGGCACAGAAACGTCATCAAATAACAATTCGAGAATCCCGTGTCTTTAGTTAGTTTGCTCAATCTCAACCAGAGCGCTCGGTAATCCGCAACTATTGCGGACGGTCCGATATTTTTAAGCGCCCTCTGGAAGTCTTCCGCAATCATATTCGCCGATATTCCGATTGTCTCGCATATCGAATACCACATACCACCAACCATATATGTGAATGTGGTGATGATGCAATACGGGATTACCCGAAGAATATTGAAATCGACCAAGGTCATATGAATGATGATAGATGATATTGTCGACAAAAGTGGTAGTAGAAAAGTTAGCCACATTGATTTGTTTGCCAATGCTTCTAATGGTAAATTGCGTCCTGAAATTTTCCTGAAAAGTAACTGAAAAAATAGAAAAGCTAAACTAAGTCTAATCTTTTTTGACAGTACCTACTTTATAAAATCCAATGTAATAGACTATTACACCGTTTTTTGAAAAGTGTTTTTAATGAATCCTAAAGTGATAAAGAAGCACTACATTTTTTATAATAATATTTTTTTAACCGAATAGTGCCCTAAGAACAACTTTTAATTTATCATAATGAATATTCGCGCGAAAACGACTTGTGACGTCACTGTGATCGTAAATAATAACGATAGTGAACAGTAACCACAGTAGGTAACATTTTACAATTAAAAATATATATAGGATTTCTATTATTATTTACATTATCAGTGTAAGAAGTATACAAGTTAGTAAAACGTTATTTATTTATTAAACGTATTTATTTTGGGTAGATTAGTAGGTACTTCCCCTACTTTTACGAAACCGTCTTCCATGATGCCAAATCAATAAAATACGGGATAGAAGTCTATAAACGTGATAATAACTTGAAATAACTTCAAAATAACACACAGCACAACATAAATGTAGTTAGTTTATAAACGAAGTGACGTCACGACGGATTCCAACATGGCGAACAGCGTTTTAAACTTTTGAAAAGCAGATTAAAAATACAATCCTTAAAATTAAATTATACAATTTATATTGCATTATTATGAACAGAAATCAACATTCACGTTTGTTTTTTACAAAATCTATCAAGAATAAACTGTATTATTAAATATTTTATTACATTGTGCAAAATACCCTATTATGTACCTCAAATTCTTTCCAGTCGTTAAGAACATCGACTATTTTGTTAGTTTCGTACCACATTAACGGGATCATAAGAACGGGTAGCAGGAGAACAACAAATAGATATCCAATAACGGCTTCTTCGAACTTTCCAACTGTGCTTGCGTTTGCGCCTTTTTTATTTACACGATCCGGTACAAATAGAAGGAATATAACAGCCCCTAGGATGACAACAAATACAGCTACGGCATAAGCCATTACCGGTGACAGAATTTTAAATCGGATATCTCCGGTTGATGTTTTCTGAAACGGTAGTCCTCCCATCAATCGTAGAAGAGAAAAAATTGGTTTAAGGCTGTTATAAACTATATCGTCTTGTTCGGCCGAAAATGCTTCGCGGGGCTTTGATATTTTAAAGTAATCTATTTCCGTCTTTGGCGGCGAAGCCTCAGTAAACTTAGGTTCCATTTCGTTCATTTTCACATTCAAAAATAATGGTTTGCTATTATTCACTTTCAAAACACTATTGTACTGAGGTGAAACTCGTATTTTGCGATAGTCGGTACTCATTTTTAAAAAAATTGATAGATTGAGAAAAAGTATACAAACACTGTCTTCTTAGGTGATCAGCTTAAAATGAAACGAACTTCTGTTACTACGCAGGTTCAAAAAGTCAAATGCTTTGACCTCAATATTAATTTTTTAAAAGTACTGTGTTATGAAATTTATTTGTATATAAAATTTTAATAATGTTTTTCTACCATCTACAAGCGTTGTTTTACCGTATTTTTATTTAAACGGCGACGTTTAATCAGGGCCGGCGGATAATCTGGGTACAGTGGGTAGTACTACCCACTCGGAAAATTCCGGTAATCTCCTTGAGTCATAATGCTGGACGATTCTGCACTTCGATTATTAATTTTTTCATATCCAGAGTCGCCTCTAAAAACTGCAATATTTGATTCGCTGTCATTTTGAATACTGAAAATGCATAGTTTCGTAGCTAAGTTTATAAAAAAAACGCGGCGTAAACCGATGTGTGTGTCATGATTCATACAAAGCAATGTAAACAATCGCCGCTTATAATAAAATATTTTTTACAAAAAAACTGAACCAACTTCAAAAAAGGCACTAAAAAGTAAAAAATAATTGCGTATTGAAATGTTTTGGAGTCGGTGTAGTTCTCGGAATAGATTTCATTTTGGCTGACACCGACTCCAAAACATTTCAATACGCAATTATTTTTTACTTTTTAGTGCCTTTTTTGAAGTCGGTTCAGTTTTTTTGTTAAAAATATTTTATTTTTCTCTTTTTAGTGTTAATCTAACACTAAAAATCGGTGAACATACATAAAAAACATTATGCATGCCTTTGAAATTTGAGAGTTTCCCTAGATTTCTCCGGGATCCACCATCAGATCCTGACTTGGTTCCGATGGGACCACCTCGGAAGTGCACTCTTTCGAATAAAAAAAAATTTTGAAAATCGGTCCATAATTGACGGAGAAATCGGTGAACATACATAAAAAAAAATATATATACAGACGAACATAGAACCTCCTCCTTTTTGTTGAAGTAGGTTAATAATAAAACCGCGCGCGTTTCTTTTTGTAAACTACGTGCCGAGATGGCTCTTTATCGCCGGGCGACAATTGGAGCATATACTAACATGTGCCAAATCGGCCGTCGATTAGCGCAAACCGCTGTGGATGTCATCGCTCTTAATTCGTACACATTGTGATTAAACATATATTGTGCACTTCCCCGCATTAAAACGAAAAGAGCGATGTACATTTCATCACTATGTGTGCGAATTAACGCACTCAAATCGGTACCAAACTCTTTTTTTCCTTTCCGTATTTAGGTATATATAGATTATATCTATCTACTAATATATAAAGCTGAAGAGTTTGTTTGTTTGTTTGTTTGTTTGTTTGAACGCGCTAATCTCAGGAACTACTGGTTCAAATTGAAAAAAAATTTGTTTGTTGGATAGCCCATTTATCGAGGAAGGCTATAGGCTATATAAAATCAGGCTACGACCATTAGGAGCGGAGCATTAATGAAAAATGTTCCAAATGTATCTAAAAAATAAGCTTCTATTCAGGTGAAATGCACTAAGTATACTCATGTTAGCGATGTAAGAATACAACGCCGGCTAGAGCAATCGGTAGAGCACAAGACTGTCAATACCAGGGTCGTGGGTTCGAGCCCTACGTTGGGCGAATGCATTTTTATTTTCTTTTTATTTTCTACATTGCTTTCATCTAAAGCTTACATTAAAATTTATTTTAATTTTATTTAATTAATTAAAAAAAAATTATTAGTTAAAAAAAGTATAAATACTGCTTTTTATCGACAAAAAATTTTGAACGGTAACTCCGATCATCATGAAATTTGGACACAACATTCATCTCGGTAAACTAATATGAATGTGTGTACTCATGTTCCTCCCTTCCCCATTCGTTCTTTTACACCCGGGTGAAACCGGACGGGACCGCTAGTATGTAATAAGTTTGTTCCAACCAGCCAGTAAACGGTAACGAAACTGTCACCCGCATGCACAGTAACTGAAACGAAGGTGTTTGTGTCGGTTTTGGAACATGTTTTAGCTACTGCGCATGCGGGTGACAGCTTCGTTAAATATTGCATCTATAAAGTATATGCCCATCAAGATAATTTAATATCAATATTTTATATCTCAAATTAATATTATTACTCCAATCATGATCTAGGTATTTTGTTTTTCTTTTTGGTGATTCTTTCTAGATATTATAATTAGATGCAGCGGAACATAAAGGGTTAAAGAATGTATGTAGGTTTTGTTACCTCTTATTAAATATTTAAAAATACATTAACACCTGTATTGTATGTCAATGACATTAAGGTCAATGGAAAATAAATTAATAATTAATTATACCGGCCATCAATGATTTAAAACATCTTCGAGAAATTAACTTAATTTAATTCTATGAACATAATATTCAATATTCATACATCCGATACCTTTCTAGTAAAGCTTAAATATATTTGATCCTTTGTAACTATAACTTTTTGCAAGATTGTTGAAGAAATCTCTGTTGATTGTGTTCACATAATATTTAGAAATCGCTTAGTTTCGCGAAAAAAGATCCAGATATGACCGATGTTGAGTTAAACAGTGCTGAAAATGCTAAGTGAGAAATATGTTGCTAAGTTTTATTGTTTGTATAAGCAACTGTCATAAACAATTATTTATTATAAAAGATTAGTTGTGATCTCACCACATTATAAATTATTAATGTTATATTATATATTAAATTTTGTGTCACTTCTTGAAATTGAATATATTTTATCGAATACAAACTCTCAAAATTGTATTCTGAGTTGGAATAATAAAAATGGACTCCGATAATGATCCCACCGAAGACACAAAGGATGATTTAAATATTGAACTAAAATTAAATTTTTCCTTGGAAAAACAAAAATTAAATCCAGATGATTATAATCTTACTGAATTAATTGAAAATTTAAGAACAAAAAAACAGTTTTCCGATGAAAAGTGTAAGTTCCGTAATACTACGATTATTATCGATTTTAGGCAACATAAAATATAATAAACTTTAATACATTTTTCATATACCACAAGACTTAAAGAAAAAGTTTTTTTTTGGAAATAAAAACTATTTTTAGACGATTTAGGAAAGAAATATTGCAATCTACAATGTAGCTAAAATGAATCTCGTGACAACAAATGAATCTTTGATATGGAGACGTTGAATATTAAAGCAGAACCATAAAACACCACAACACATTTCCGATGCACGTTACTCTAGCATCATCAGTAAATGATTTAAAAAAGTTTTTATTATCTCCGGAATGTGCTAATAAGGTTATCACACGTGAGTCGAAAAAAAGAGTGTTTAGGTGTTTTGTAATTATTTTTTTAATATTCACTTTCTTCACCACATCAAACGTTCAATCCGACAAAAGATTTATTGACTTTAACGTCTAGTTTATTGTAAAAGACCTTTACTTTACCTATTTATTTTTTTCAGTACTTGACAAAGTGGCCAAAAATATTAAAAATTTGGAACAACTAAAATCTGTTTTTAGTTGGATGAAAAAACAAGGAGTTGAATTATCTCCATTAGATTTATTTAAGTTATACAGTGATTTGCAAGGAAACACGGATATTAAAAAAACTGCAAAGAAAATAGGTCAGTACAATGAATAAATGATTTATTTTTGCAGAATTTTCATAAAGATTATGTGAAAAGAAGTGCATATCGTCGTCCATAATACGTAAGCTCGTATCTCATAAAATATCGAAATAAGACGAACATTCTACCATAAACATGAAGAATAGGATTGTACACAACTGTAAGACAGACCTGACATACTATAATCTTCATGATAAACACGTTTAATTTTTATTTTTTTGAGACAAACAACCTTAAATTACTTTGTATCATCTCTTATTGAGGTTGTATTTAAAATATAGGTACTTCGTAAACAATCTTTATTCAAAAATATTTCAAAAGCAATGTTATATTTACAGCTAAGCAAAAATTAGATAGCGAACCAGATAAAGGAAGATCATCATTGCGCAAAGATATAACCTACGAGAGTCGAGTTCAAAGAATGGCTCCATTTTGCGATGCCCTCAGCAAAGACGTTATTGAGTGGTGTAAGTATTACTTTCATGGCTACGAAGTGATTAAGAAGCTTCCACTTGATGAAAATACTAATACAGTGCGCTCGGCTAAAGAAGACCGGTGGGGAAAGTGCGAGAAGTCGCTGATGTGTACCACTGTGTTCCTTATTGGATATAGAGGCGGTTCCAGGATCACTACCTTTTACTAATATAAAATACATGTGCAATAAGGTCATAGTACATTTCATATACCAGTCTTCTTTTAAAATTCGTACAGTATATTTGGAGACGATTGCAAAAGTGTTTCTGAATCTATTCTAAACTTAAACTAATAAACCAAGAGAAAGATTTTTAATTGCTGTATTATTACAATGGATATAATAATAATAATCATTACGATTAGATTCCAAATACAGCATATTTTCACTGAATTAGTGAAAGCATAATAATATTAAACGATTATCGTCATAATATTTTTTTAGAAGGCTTATATATAAGAAAAATTTAAATGTCACTGTCGGGACTTGAACCCGAAACAACCAATTTCGCGTTGGCTGAGTTACATTACTCTACAGTGCCCACGACAGTTAGTTTTTGATTTCTCTCATATATAGCACAATGCACTACAGAATAAAATAGCTCTCGCAGGTAGTGGATTCTGTAGTGCATTGTGCTATATATGAGAGAAATCAAAAACTAACTGTCGTGGGCACTGTAGAGTAATGTAACTCAGCCAACGCGAAATTGGTTGTTTCGGGTTCAAGTCCCGACAGTGATATTTAAATTTTTCTTATATATAAGCCTTCTAAAAAAATATTATGACGATAATCGTTTAATATTATTATGCTTTCACTAATTCAGTGAAAATATGCTGTATTTGGAATCTAATCGTAATGATTATTATTATTATATCTATTCTAAACTTGTTTAATCAGAACAGTAAATTCTCTGTAGATCCATAAATCCCACGAGATTTTTGCTCAAGTTCCTTCTACACAACTTTGAAATGTATTAAAAATCATAAGTAATAATTTATATTTAAACGGCCTTTATACAGTTTCACGTCAAGACAGAAGTTCCAGAAATTTGAAATCTAAACGAGAAAAGAAACAAAGAAGACCCTTATTAGAAATTACAGAAGGAGACAGTTTGGACAGAGAAATAGAAAAGGTTGTCGAATCCCCGACATGTAAATGTAAAAGTAAGAAAAAAAAACATTTTAATGTCAGGGACAGAGCAACCCGAACGGGCACACACTGAGGGCACACGTCTTTGCGAGTAGTCGTGTGGAGAGCGCATGTTTGGAATGTTAATGTTTATCGCTGGACATTTCACGTATCATTGTTAATTTGATTTGGTTATTTCTTTTAGTGATCTTTGTTCATTGATTGTTTGACGCCGACTCAAAATTACTTAGATATACTAGACTGTCACATACGTTCAACTACTTAAATAGAACTTAGTTAAATAAAAGATTTATTATTTTTTGCTTTTCAGTTTTTCGGCGGTTTAATTTTTTTGTTAAAAAGTTTTTATTTTATAATTTTTTGTGGCTATATAATTTATAATTGTAATACACAACTCCGCATGAAAATCTGTGAGTGAACAATAAATCACCCCTATTTTCCCACCCTTAGGGTAGGAATTTTTTTTCCAAATTTATATGAGACCAACTTCGAAGTATACCCTATCCAATAAAAAAATAATTATCAAAATCGGACTACTCTGTAAAAAGTTATGTGTGGTCATACTTTACAATCAGTGAGTGAACAATCAATCATCCCCTGTTTTCCTACCCTTAGGAATGGAATTTTTTTACCAAATTTATATGGGACCAACTTCGGGGTATACCCTTTCAAACAAAAAAATAATTATCAAAATCGGACTACTCTGTAAAAAGTTATGTTTGGTCATACATTACAATCAGTGAGTGAACAATCAATCATCCCCTGTTTTCCTACCCTTAGGTTTGGATTTTTTTACCAAATTTATATGGGACCAACTTCGGGGTATACCCTTTCAAACAAAAAAATAATTATCAAAATCGGACTACTCTGTAAAAAGTTATGCGTGGTCATACATAAATAAAAAAAAAATAACAAAAAAAAATATACGCGTCGACTTGAGAACCCCTCCGTTTTTGTTTTTCGTCGGTTAAAAATGTGATTAAATGTAAGAAAATTTAAAAATTGTTCGTATAAAAAGCATTTATGTTCCGATTTGGATTATATTTACAATATATTTGTGTACAAAATATCATCACAAATTTCTCGCCGGGGAGGAATTGTAATTGTAATATTATTATAGATTAAGGAATCTGCATACGAGCGAAGTCGAACCGGGCCGCTAATTTTTTAATAAAGTTTTATTCTAGTAACCAATCATCAATTGGTTTACCTAGTATACTTCTATACGATTAATTTACATTTATAATAATTAATATTTTATTTTTTATAGAAACAGAGTCGCAACAGAATATTGATGGTGAGTACCAATAATGAAAAATTACATGAATATTTAGATTAAATTTTCTTCCTTTAAAAACACGCACTTGTTGCCATTTCTATTTCAGCTAATATTGAAAAAGAAATATTATGGGGTTTTAATTTCCGGAGAAAGAAAACCGTACCCCCTCGCGGAGTTCTTCTACCTATTGCCTACAGATCTACTAAAGAGAAAGCTGAAACTGGAGTAGTAATAAAACCCGTCGCTATAAAAACTCAAAAACGAAAAGATGGGAAATGTCACGGCTACCAAGTAACAAATAGAGATATGTTGTCGCGAAGACAGCATTTAAAAATACTCTCTACCCCGAGAAAGTTAGTAAATTCATAACTAAAAATGAAATAAAAATATCCTTTTTTCAAAATAGAATTTCTGTTGTTGCTCACGTTCTTTTTTAAAGAAAATTAACCTAGATTCCGAATGAATTTCTTAGTACTTATTTGATATTAACTTCAACTTGATACCTCTAGTCGCCCTGAGAAAAAGGACTTTGAGGGACAGACAGACAGACGGACAACAAAGTGATCCAAAGAAACTTTCAAATCAAAGTGTCCAATTGACGTGAAACCACGAAGTCTTTAACCAGGAGACCTAGCTTCCTATGCTTGCTGTTTTTCGAGATGGACCGTTTTCTGGCGCACGCGAGATGGCGCTGTTATCACTACCTGGGAAAACTTCGGTTCTTTCCAGCTGTTTTCGCCATAGTAACCTAAGTTGTTTAACTTCACAGACAAACACATCTAAGCCATGACCGTGTATACGTTACCCAGTAGCTGACTCTATATTATTGGTTCATGCGACAGATATTGGTCCACTGCTACGCTCGAGCTGATTTTCCTGGTTATTACTTCGTGCGTGAAACTTTACAGTCATATGTAGTTTTGATGACAATATTCTAATATTTTAAAAATGTATTAAAGACTAAAAAATTAAAAAACAAAATTTATGGTTTCAAGAAAATCGAAAAAATGCGCTTATATCAACGCACTAAAAAGGAGAAAACAAGTTTCTTTAACTTAACAGTTTTCGTATGATTATCTTAATGAAAAATATTTTCGTCATTAACTTTGCTCCGCAGGTACCCTGAAGTTGGTGACAAATTTAAAAAATTCAAAGTGTTGATGCGTCCTTGTTCGCCACGTGTAAAGCAACTTGCGATTCCAAAAAGAATCAGAACGTTGGCGATTTGGCAAGAATTTTTACATCTATTGTCACCGACGTCAATCATTTTACTTCAGTCCCTCTTGTACTCCAATGAAATTACTTTGGAACCGGAAGATCTGTACTTTCATTTAAAGGTACTATTGAAACCGTGAAAAACTGCACAAGTGCCAAATTCAAAATATCAGTATATAACTATTTATACAGTGTGGTCACTTACGAGTGAAACATATGGGAAAATTTTTAATTAAATGCACAACCAAAATACAAATATTGCCAAAAGTTGGTGCATGTTCGATAATCATTTTAGGTGCTCTTAGAATTGTTAAAACTCAAACAGCATACAGGGTGTTTAATATCGTTGCAACAAACATAAAGTTTGTGATTCCATAAAAAATTAAAAATCTAAGTTAATTTTACTAATATGCCGAATTTGAACAAAGTTATGCGAAATTGATTTGATTTTGAATAATTTATTAGTGTGTTTAAGGTAAGTATGAATAAAAAAATTTCAAAAAATTATAATTTTGGTTTTTCAAAAAAAAATTTTTTTTTTCTTAAAAGGCCATGTTTTGGTATTTGGGCATAACTTTTAATTCTAAACAACTTTTTCTTATAACATTTCGCTGAATTTTTTTGAAATAAGGGCACTTTACTTTTGTACAATTTTTATATTTTTTGACCCACCCTGTATGCTGTTTGCGTTTCAACAATTCTAAGAGCACCTAAAATGATTATCGGACATGCACCAACTTTTGGCAATATTTGTATTCTGGTTGTGCATTTATTAAAAATTTTCCCATATGTTGCACATATACAGAGTGAGTCAGACCACCCGTATCAGTCGTTTTTTTCGAAAACGGTTAGTCGTAAAGAGTTGTCTCAAAAATCTGTATTATAAAAGCCCTAATGAAGAATCGAATGGTGATATTTTTTCCCCCCGGAAAGGTCGGCTTCCCTGTTAGTTTGCTCCGGAATGTTCAGAACTCCGGAATGTTAAATGGCACGATAGGTCGAAAGTGGTATTGTTGAAAAGATCTTTAAAAAATAAGCAAGTTTTGTAGGACATTTTTTTTGTTACTGCCACCCCTGTTAAGTAATATTCGTTTGAAATTATTAAATTAACATGTCAGAATAACAAAAAAGTCGGCATTTAAAATCTAGTTACCTAATTAAATAATGTCACAATATAGGTTTTCGATAATTGCAATTGTTTTTTTTTTTGTCGGAAAATACTTCCAGGTCAGTGGCGGATCCAGGATTACGGCAAGGGGGGGGTCTTGAAAATTTTTTACTCCTTTTGCGGAGAATTCATGAAAAACATGAAAAGCTTTTTTTTTATTGCGCAGTAAGATTTTAATTTGGGATTTTTGATTCTCTGGAAGGGGGGGGTTTGAACCCGAAAACCCCCCCCCGTGGATCCGCCACTGTTCCAGGTACTCATAACATATCTAGAAGAGCTCTGCAGTGTTTAGAAGTAAATTGAAGACAGTTTGAACATTAATTGTGACATTGTTTAATTAGGTAACTAGATTTTAAATGCCAACTTTTAAAATTAAGTTTGTTATTCTTACATGTTAATTTAATAATTTCAAACGAATATTACTTAACAGGGGTGGCAGTAACAAAAAAAAATGTCCTACAAAGCTTGCTTATTTTTTAAAGAGCTTTTCAACAATTCTACTTTCGACCTATCGTGCCATTTAACATTCCGGAGCTCTGAACATTTCGGAGCGAACTAACAGGGAAGCCGACCTTTCCGGGGGGAAAAATATCACCATTCGATTCTTCATTAGGGCTTGTATAATACAGATTTTTGACACAACTCTCTACGACTAACCGTTTTCGAAAAAAACGACTGATACGGGTGGTCTGACTCACCTGTATAAAATTCCCGTGTCACAATTTTGGGCCGCGCTAATCTCCGAATCTACTGAACAGATTTTAATGAAATTTTGTAAATGTGTCTTGCTTGGTGCAACTTACGCTATAGGATAGTTTTTATTAAATATTTTTTACAAAATTACGGTATTTTCTCAAAAAAACCTGTTTCAGTAACATGTAACAACATCTGATAGAATTTACTCAAAGCTATTAGTTCAGAAGCATACAAAAAAACTGTTTTATTATCAATTAGCGACATCTGATAGAATTCTCTCAAAGCTATTAGTTCAGAAGAAAATCTGGCAGAATTTATTCAAAGCTATTAGTTCAAATGCCGGGTCGTAAACGAAATACATTTTGCAGAATTATATCTATCGCAGCCAAGTAAAATCGGAACGGGCCGCTATCTTTATAAATAAACCGGTGTCCGTGTGTTTCTAATTCTTCTCCTCCTAAACGGCTTGACCGATTTTGATGTAATTTTTTTTCTATTTAAATGGTATCACTTGTATGGTTCTTAACTATAGTTAAACCCGGTAGGTGGCGCTGTTGTCGAGATCAAAATTTTATACTGCAAATATTTCTAATCATAAGTATTGCACAGTCTTTTAAATAATTTAATGGATAAATTTATAAATCTTCCATGAATGCTTTCTATTGGTTTTTACACTTAAAAAATTGAACTGGATTATAGCTGATCAGTATAAGACTAGAATTATTTATTTATAAGGAATTTAAGAGAATTTTGTAGAAAGTAAAGAGATACATCAATGTATGGTTTCGGATATCGGAGATATAATGTAGATTGTAGACAATAGGCATATGAACAATAAACTATTTTTTATTAATATTTTTTGTAATGTGTTTAAGGCAATGAACAAAAAGAAAAGAAAGAAGAGAAATAAAAAACTGTTGCGCAAAAAGCAGTTGATGAAAGCTCAACAAAAATGGGCAAAACGAGTTTCAAAAGATATCGCTGAACAACTAGTTGAATATTTCGTAAATATGCCCGTAGTACCGCTTAAAAATGATGAAAAAAAATATTCTCTTAAAATAAAGGCAACCATGAGAAAGTATCGGTTGATTAAAATATCATTAAAGAGTAAAAAATCATTGAAGGCCAAATACATCGACGAAATATGTGGGCAACTTGCAATTACTATAAGCATGACGTTGGAAAGAGTTGGAGAGAAGTTCTTAACTGACCTGGCTTTAGCCAGTGGTAAGTAAATTGAATAGTCCACGACCTCAAAATATGTTTTATATTTCAAAAGAACAAGGAGAAATTTTAACAAAAATTATTGTATTTCTTCGCTGTGAAAATCTAAATTTCGCCTCCGTGAGGTTCTGCCCCGGGTCTTAGAATAACTAAGCCCTGCTGTGATATACCATAATCAAATCTTTTATAAAAAAGCAATATATTTTAAATAAATCATTCACACATTTTGTTATTTAAATGTTATTCATCGAAATAAAAATTACACGCATGCTCCCCGTTACTCAGATTATTTTTATTCTTTTACAATTACAAGGTCTGCTATTGCATCAATGGCGTGATCAACAGTCCATGTTTTGGATACAAACCTTTCTAGATTGCGGATCTTCTGCAGGACGTGTAAAAGGCTAACTGATAGACAGACAAGCAGACACACATTAGAAATTATATATAGTGTATATTGTATATTGATATTTCTATTTTTAGCCGCCAGTTCTGAATACTTTGAAGAGGAAGAAGAATCCATATCAGGCGAAAGTATCAAAACAAGTGATTTAATCGACAAACTTGGTACTTTTGACAATGTTGGAGGTAAATTACAATACATTTTATTTAACATATTATTTGCAATTTAGATTGTCTCGCTCTGTCAATAACCAGCTTTCTTGATCGAGTGTCATGCCTTACACAAATATCTAGTCTCTGATAGATTAACTACTAATTGTAATAAACGTTACTTAATTTCAATCAATATTTTTTCAGATTCAATTTTAAACATAATTCTGGAACAAGTATTTGCTAACGAAGGCGTAAGTAGTTAACATAGATTAATTATATTAGCCATCAAGACAATTATTTTGTTTATTAAATATGTTTCTTTGTAGGCCTTCAGTGACAATCAAGCGCTATTACACAAATTGGTACAAATATTGTCAATGATACAACCTAGAGACATGCAAGTATTCAGTAAGACATCCTTACCAGATCTAAAACTTGCGAAAATGATTGAAGCAATTAAGAGTATGGTGAAACATAAGCGCCCATTAGATCCAACATCAAGACTGCAAAAAGCTTTTGAAGAAAAATTAACATGGTATGTGGAAGACAACGATCCCGAATCGATGAATGAGGCTATGGCGGAAACGATTCGATATGTTTCACACGAACTGGCGATTCGAATAATGAGTGGTCAAGATATTGGCGAATATCGAGACATCTTAGACATGATCACATCGACACAGGGAAGGGACGATTTGGCAAAAGAACTGACCATGGCCTCCAGATTTATTGGCGAAGACGAAGGTTTCGACGGAGATAGAGCGGGTCTAGCAACCGTCAAAGAAGAAGATGAAGGGGATATGGCAGGCGAGGGAGGTGAAGGAGGCATAGGAGGTGAAGGAGGCATTGGAGGCGAAGGAGGCATGGGCGGTGAAGGAGGCGAGGGTGGTGAAGGTGGTGAAGGTGGCGCGGGTGGTGAAGGTGGCGCGGGTGGTGAAGGCGGCGCGGGTGGTGAAGGAGGCGAGGGAGGTGAAGGAGGCGAGGGAGGTGAAGGCGGTATGGGAGGTGAAGGCGGCATGGGAGGTGAAGGCGGCGAAGGTGGTGAAGGCGGAGGCACAGCTGATGATGAAGCAAGACTAAAAGCAGAAATGAAGAAACTCGGTGGAATAGGAGAAGGTGAAGAGAAAAAATTAATGGATGAATGGTACGATCAAACAAAAGGCAAGGGAGAGGGAGAACTAGACGAAGCCGCACGTGCAGCTGCAGAAGCTGCGAAAGCCGAGGCTGAAAAAGAAGCAGCGTTAAAACTCGCACTGGCCATACCTGTGAATATAATGCCACATTCGCCAGACGTAGTGTGTTGTGCATCACTTAAAGCATGGGCAACATGGCTTACAAGTGTAGCTGAAAACGCCGGAGTTTGGTGTGCGTGGGTACATGAAACCATCAGAGAAATTAGACGTATTGGAGCTATCATGAGAGGTACTTATCACTTACAGCCTATCTTTTGTTTCATAATAAAATTTTCTGAAATTAACTGTCACACAAATAGTTTTGCTAAAAAAAAATTAAAGTCCACAAATCAAAAGAACTGTACGTTAAAATTTGTTGCGATTGTTTTATAATAAAACTGACAACTATCACAAATATTAAATCAATATCGTTTCATTATTAGGTGAAGTCCGTGACGACAAAGGTCAACTAGTCGAAATGGATCTAGAAACATGGCAGAACTTCGTAAGGCGCTTGGACCACGACATTGTTGGTTGGCGACAATATAACTACCACGTGCAAGAGTTATCAACTCAAATCTTAGCACATTTCCACGACAAGCGTGTGATCAATTGTCCTTTGTGCGAACAGGAAGAGCATGGTACTTTGTCATCTGTCACTATGGAACATACCTGCCAAGAACTTTTAGAGGCATTGCAAACGACAGCCTATTGGCGACGTTGGTTACATAATATGGTTCAAGAAGCCGAAACATTGACGAAAATGATTGACAGTAAGTTTTGTACCTATTTTGTGAGCGTTTTTTTAGTGAATATTTCTTACATGACTCCTACTAGTTTTATAGCGCTAGATTTCTTGATTGTTTTTATGTGCTCGCTTTACACGAGACATCTTTGTCTTTTCACGCTTGCTTTGTAGGTAAGTTCGGTGCGCGCGCAACGTTTGTTTGTGTGTTCATGTCGCCCACGTGGCAAGATACTGTTTCTTGATTGGTTCTTGATCAGAGCAAGCAGAGAACCTAGCAAGAAAAATAGCCCCTGTCCTAATTTCAAAATCCATCTTGTGAGCTAGCAGGCGAGCCCGCAGTGACGTAATTTCAAGCCTTGTAGCCAGCCAACCGACCAGCATAAGTTCCAGCCTCGTGTGCAGCGGCCTTTAGTGTACGAAGTATTCACTTCAGTCGTGTGTGACACTTTTTTGTTCAGAATTATTCAAACCTGTCATCCTATTTGGACGCAACGTTTATTTCATTTGTGAACTGAATATCTTCTTATGCGACTCAAATTTAACGTTTTGCGAAAAGCGTTTTGTACAACACGTATACAGTTTACTCTTACTTGTTTACCGTTATAAGACACCGTCTATCAACTGGCCGATTATCTCAGTTGGATAGAGCGTCGTCGCAGAATCAATCTCCCATGGGCCATATAATATTTTTATTTGTTTTTTTTCCGATGTATTTTTGTTTTTAATTAGGAAAGATATATTCACGTCAGACAAAATCATTCACAGGCCAATAATATAAAAAATGCCAGTGTACATGCCCAACATTTGAGAATTTGTACGTCTGGATGCATTTTAGGTGGCAGGTAGAGGATTTTGTTGATGTGGTATCTATGGAAATCATTGCAATACAGAAAATCGTTTCACATAAAATGCTTACGAACTTCTATTCCCTTGGGCGGCCGGTCTACGTTGCATTTTATGTAGAACGACGTTCTCTAATGCATTAATGATTTCCATAGCTAGCATATCTACAAAACGCGTGTACCTATATAATGTGTTTTAAATAAAATTCATTGGATACATTTTTTATGTAACAATGTAATACTTTTTAATTATTATTAGTGTACTTACCATTATTTTAACTACAAATATCCAAACTTCCATCGTATATTCTGGAACTTCTACCAATATACCCGAACTCCCACCATATATACCGGAACTCCCACCATTATACGAAATAAGTAAAAAGAAATAATTTTAATGAGTTACTAGGAGCATTTGTGAAAACTATTACAAATTAACGCCACCAGACCATAGGAGGGCTGTGTTTAGGGGTTGAAAATACATATTGGAAAGAATGGAAATGTTTACGTCATAATTGTTTCAAAATCCTTTCAATTCGAAATTTCACCTGTATTCAGTACTTATAATGATATTTTGGCTCCGCCCAAATACTTTCAGTATCGCGAAAGTATCATCAATATTTGCCGCACACGATCACCAATATCGACAGCGTCTCGATACATTGTCAATATTACTTATAGTGAGAAGGGCGCTTTCACTAGATCATAGTCAGGAGAACCAGTTCGAGCGTAGTGATGGACCGATATCTGTCGCATGAACCGAAGTTTTCCCAGGTAGTGATAACAGTGCCATCTCGCGTGCGCCAGAAAACGGTCCATCTCGAAACACAGCAAGTATACGCAGGTCTCCTGGTAAAAGACTTCGTGGCTTTATTGAAAAAATCGACAAAAATATTCATAAAGATAATTCATCATAGAAACATGAATGTTTTTA
Organism: Xanthostigma xanthostigma; assembly: GCA_963575645.1. Classification (NCBI taxonomy): domain Eukaryota; kingdom Metazoa; phylum Arthropoda; class Insecta; order Raphidioptera; family Raphidiidae; genus Xanthostigma; species Xanthostigma xanthostigma. The sequence goes on from OY754468.1 coordinate 26,596,042, forward strand.
TTTTTTACACACAGAATAGCGGAGCCACCGACGATAGGTAAAAGGAATACATCGTAATGCAGAGCTCTGCACTACGATCCGATTGTTTTATTTTAATTTTACTGTGTCCTTATTAAAAACTACTTAGAGCGAACAGAAAAAAATCAAATAACCTGTTTTTAAATAGTGAACAAAATAAAATGTTTCACATTACAAAAAAAAAAATTTAATCATTAATTCATAAGTTTAGACATGTTTCGCTTCTGAATTTGAACACATATTTGTCACTTATAAAAATATTTGGGTTTCCTGGTATCGAATCTGGACGTTGTTTGTGTTGCTGCTGTTGCAGCTTATTACTCATATACCTATTACAAATATATTTATTATCATTAAAAAGTTTACACTTTAAATGAGTTTAACCAACAAAAATGACAACTTAAGTAGGTACATTTAAATTCGCACGAGGTGACGAGTGTGTATTGGCTGCGCTCGCACTCGTCACTCGGTTCCTTTGACTCGCTGATGAAAAACCGACTTTATACGGAGCGCTGACGAGCCGAGACATGGCGCTACGAGATTGGACGAGCGTTCCCAGTACACACTCGCGTTCGGGTAATCTCGGTGTCCCTCGGCAAGTGTGTACTGCCGGCATAAGAGTTCGTGCAAATATCAAACTAACTTTAAAGGGGTCGCAAGTCCTGAGGTAACTCCAGGGGTATCTAAAAAAGTTTGCGCACCACAACACTATGAATGAATGAATAAATTAGGGGTTATGGCTTAATAGCCCGTTGTGCACGTCATCCTAGAAGAATTTTTGTGCTCCCCCTTGACCTGGATCTAGTCCTCCAATATTTTGGATCTTGAACTCCAGAAGGTTGGTGACTAGATTGTCCTGAGGAATCATTCCACTCTCATCAATGTATCCAAAGATGGTTGTTCTCCTGTAGGCTAGAGCCTCGCATTCGAACAGTAGATGATTGGCTGTTTCGTCCTCCATTTCGCAATATCTACATTGTGTCGATTCCTGACGTATCCCCATCGTGTGTAGATGTTTTCTCAGGGGTGCATGACCGGTTAAGAGCCCAACCACTTTCCTGAGTTTAGGTCTACTGAGTTTGATCAAGTCCTCTGTAAGCCTGTTTGAAGGGCCCGCAAACATTATTTTCCCATGTGAGTTTCCTGGATTCAAGCTCCAGTCAGTGGTTTGCTGATTGCGGGTCCAGCTTTTGACAGTTTGTTGAATATTCGTGTGAGTAATTCCGCAAACCGGTTCTGGTCCAATGAACTTCGCAGAGGCTCCTTGTCGAGCAAAGCTATCCGCCATTTCATTGCCCCAGATTCCTTCATGACCTGGTACCCACATTAAGCATATTTTGTTCTTAGTTCCCAGGTCATTGAGTGAGTGATGGCACTCCCATACCAGCTTTGAACTACATTTATGAGATTGCAATGATTTGATTGCCGCCTGGCTGTCAAAGAGAATGTGGATGAGTTGGTTTTGAACCACAACACTAACTTACTGAGCTTTTAAATATTTTTGTTACAGAATCTGACAGTGTAACGAGTGCAGCGAAAATAGAATCGACGGAGTCTACAAGTACATCAGCCTCCGCAGACAGTTCTATTTACAGTATTGAGAGTTTAGGGTCAAGAGATCTGAAGGATCCGAAGGACAAAAGAAAATCCAAATGATCAATATTATATACAGAGGAGAAACCGTTCAACAATCTGCAACAATTAATTTATTTGAAAAATTCACTGTTCTGGTTTTTCAAAACATTTTGTTTTTTATCCTGTCACAATTCTACCGTAAAAACACATGTGGTGAGATAGTTAAAATTGTGCTGTATCCGAAATACAATAATAAAACATTATTGCTGAATAATAATTTGTATACCTATTATTTAATTTGACGCCGATCAAACAATATGATTAGCGTTACACTGATAACCTACTAACATACAGACAATTTTTCCTGACCCATTAAAATATACCGGGTGTTTCAAAAGTCCCGAATGGATTAATATTTCTTATCGGGTAAGCCGGACTAAAAATGTTAAAATGTTTTTTTTTTAATTTTTTCCTGTCTATCGAATGGAAAAATTAGATTTTGGGCCCAACTTTGAAATTTATTACACTTGAACAACAAAAAAATTCTAAAAAGCCAATTTAAAAAAAAATAAAAGGTTAAAGATAAAACTTATCAATCAAAATCTAACTTGGATCGAGCAAAGCCACAGGCAAAAGCTAGTAATTACTATATGGAGCATTGTCTATTACTTAATGTACTGTGAGTGAAGGCAACAAAGCGTATCGAGAATATAAAATAAATAAAACAATTAAGTTAACAAAAGATTTTCACTTTAATTATAAAAATATGACATATGTTTCGCTGTATATCTGATGAAGCTGCTGTGTCAGCGAAACATAATATGTCATATTTTTATAATTAAAGTGAAAATCTTTTGTTAACTTAATTGTTTTATTTATTTTATTTTATAATGGATTTTCATCAAATAAAGGCAGTAACTATTAGATTTATCGAGTAATTTCTTGGTTATTCCGACAATATTAGCATGTAGTACATCTCTCTTTATCAAAAGTTTTGTCTTGATCTATGGCGTTAACCAATCAGAACCAACGCGCTCTTACGATTTAAAAAAGACAGATGTATATGTTTGCACCCTAATGATTCGATTGCGATTTTATTCCTATGATAATAAAAGTATATGGTTGGAACACGTCTTAGCTACTGCGCATGACTGTGACGATAATATTACCATTCGCAGAGAGGCTGGAACATAATTCTTTACGACACGAAGCAGCGCGCGCATTCTTTCTCTTTCGCTCACAATCATCCAGAGCGAAAGTAATTAATTCAAATAATAGGAACCAGCACTTGTGGTCATTTCTACCGTGTCCAGAAAAAATTAAACTTCAATCAAATGTAAAATTTTCTTGAAAACAGGATGAACGCAAATAATTAACAATAACATAGGTACCTGTTTACACCTGGCAACTTGAAGGTTGACTGAGAGCTAGGAGCTAGCAACCATTTTTTTTTTCATTCATAATTTGATTAAAGGTAATTGCGGCTAATTTTTGCTTTACTACCCGGCAGTATAATAAAAAACAAACATATCTGCGGGAATCACCTGCCAGATTTTATACTATAACTGAACTCACCCTTTTTTTTATTCTGGAGTCATAAAAAATAAATGATTTAGCATTCCCTATACTTATTACAGTTAATACACATACGCCTCCGTGCTTGGATTTTTAATTATTTGTCACCTAAGAAAGGTTTATGTACGATTTAATTAAATTAATATATTTTAAAAGAGTTAATAAATGAAATGCTACTTGCCGGATACTTTCCAAAAATCTGGAAACAAGCAAAAGTTTTACCTTTGCCTAAACCCGGTTTAAATCCGGAAATGGCGGTCAATTATAGACCAATTAGTTTGAGTGCTGTATCAAAAATAGCTGAAAAAATAATTGCTAAAATAGTAATGACACATTTCGATGCTAATAAAATACTAATTGAAGAACAATTTGGTTTTCGTCAAAACCGTTCATGCGTCACATTATTGGCCAAAACAGTAGACAAAATTACGGAATCTTTCAATTGCAAAAAACATACAGGTATGCTGTTACTCACGGAAAGAAGCTTTCACGTCACTATTGGTGATACCAAATCAATCACATCTCAGCTGGAGTACCACAAGGATCCATACTAGGCCTACTCCTATTTATCATCTTTATAAACGACATTCCAAAAGCTGCGCATACTGAAATTAGCTTATTTGCTGACGATACAGCTGTGATAACTGAATCCTATCGCACAGACACAATAGCCAACAAGCTTAGTAAAGCAGGAGATAAAATTCTTAAATAGATACTACAATAAGTGGAAAATAAAACCAAACGTATCAAAAACAGAAGCTATTTTATTCACAAAACGTCGCCCGAACATAATAAAAAAAGTTTGCTTAAAAAATACACTCATCAACTGGTCAAATCATGTAAAATACTTAGGGGTTCATTTGGGTAAAAAATTAAATTTTACGCACCATATAAACAAATCCTGTGACAAAGCCTTAGGGGTTATGTCAAACTTATTCCTTCTACTTAACAAAAAATCAAAATTATCAATTAAAAATAAGCTAATCATATACAAATCTATTATTAGGTCAATAATTATATATGCTTCTCCAGTATGGAGCCTCACTTGCAAAACTAATCTAAAAAAGCTTCAGATAGTTCAATACAAAAGTTTAATAATTATTTGAAACTACCCCCGGTATACTCGAATATCACAATTACACTCAGATATTAACATAGAATTAATTTTCAACCATATTCGGAAACAAGTACTAAACAAATTTTTCACTAACAAAATAAATCAAAACAAATTTAAAATAGGTAATTATAAGATAACTGATGCATATAAGTATAAAAGGATAAAAAGCATCTTAAAACCAGATTCATGAAATAGCTAATTATATTCAATATTATCTAGCGTAGGGTTTTTTTTTAACTTTTCCCTATATACAAAAAAATAAAAATGGTAACGCATAAGACTACTAATAAACAACATTTATGTTATTCCACTGGGTAATTAATAACGAACCAATAAATAAAAATATGTAAAATTGTAACTTACTTTTATAATGTGACAATAAAATCTTATCTTATACTAGCGGCCCTGTACGTGCTTCGCTACGTATAAAGTGAAATAATAAAACAATTTAATTGGAACATCTATCTATCTATTTTATTTATTTTAAAATATACATGGACGTATATGTGTGTATGTCGAGCACTCCGGCTGCGCCGTCGTGCCCGGTTCAAAAGAACGAATGGGGAAGGAAGAAAAAAAATTTAGGGGTGGACTACCCCTAACATTTAGGGGGATGAAAAATAGATGTTGGCGAAGTGACACCTGTAGACATCTGGCGGGGATAACTAATTAAATGACGATTGATCAGTTTTCGACCGGAGAGGAAAAATGATTAAATTACTAAAATGGCTATTAAAAAATAAGGGTTGATCGTAGAAGGGTGAAAATTGAGGATTGTATGTATTTTTGTATGTTGTATCATAAAAAAATAGAAATTAAAAATTTTGTCTAAAAAATAAAAAAAAAAAATTAGGGGTGGACTACCCCTAACATTTAGGGGGATGAAAAATAGATGTTGGCCGATTCTCATAGATACCGGATAAGCACAAAAAATTTCATCACAATCGGTCAAGCCGTTTCGGAGGAGTATGGCAACGAAAACTGTGACACGAGAATTTTATATATTAGATTACAAGAGGCCTTTTTATTTACCTTTAGATTTGCATAAATAATAAATGTTTTGAAAATACCGCGGGATGTTACGTAAATGGGTAATTTCCAACAAAATTCCTGTAGGAAAATAAAATCTGCGGGATTGCAAACCCCATAGAATATGATTGGAGAAGTTCTGTTGTTTATCTAAACAATTGAAAACGTACTCAAACGGTTATTTGTGTGTTTACAATACAGAATTTATAGAATGGACCGCGTAATAGACCAGAAAAAGGGTCGCTCAGAGAAAGAAATTAGGCGGTGGTGGCTGTTTCCTTTATGTAATAAGCAAATTTTTCCATCAAAAGGCAATTTAAATAAAAATATTAATATAAGATTGAATTTTGTATACGTGATATACATAATAATAGGAGTCCTTTTAAATGCCAGGCAGTTTAAGTTAAGTTGAGGTATTAAAATGCGTGACGTCTAAAAGGACTCCTATTAAAAATATTAACATTCATTGATCACAGATTTTGAATAATAGAAACATTTAAATAGCTGATTAATTAATAGTAAGTTTTTTAACTTTTTAGCATCGAAAGCCTCGCGAATGCACAAATATAATTTGACTGACAGTAGACTGAAGACTCTCATATAAAATCTACGTGTAGCATATGGTGCTAACAGTGGCGTACACGGGGGTCTCGCGAGTCGCGACACTATTAAACAATAAATCAATACACTGTACAGTGCACCTCACTACAGAAGTATTTATTAACTTCAAATCATACAAAAATGAGTTTTGTTTTATTTTAATAGTTTTCCTATTTCTTCCTTGATCTCATTCTTTCTCTCTCTTGATTGAACAATTTAAATGGAAAAAGTTAAACAAGTAAACTAATAGCTTCCAACAATGGTACCAAGCTGTTAAAAATTTGGATTCGGCTTTTACGTCCCGCCAACCAACTAACGCCAACGTGTTAGCAGCTAGTGGCAGCTAGACCACTAGAGAAATAACAGTGAACCGCCCCCAAGGCTAACAAAAATAGTGACTTTAATTAAGTCTTACATGTTCCCAGTAACATTTACTTCAGTTGCAGCCTGAAGTAAATGTTACTGGGAACATGAAAAAAAACCGCACTTTACTGTTACAGCAACATTTACACAATTTAAATTTGTATCCTGTGGGGAATTTATGTATTTTTGAATATGAAAATGATTAACTGTCATTATTTTTTAATTTCTTACTATTTTTTCCTTTGTAAAAAAACTTTGATATACATTTTAATTGAATTTCACACATTCAAACCGGTGGACGATTGCGGTACTTCGTAGCTGCGTACGTTACATTCCCGACACTAAGGAGTATTCTATACATAGACCAAGGCAGCAAGGCTTTGAATATTTGAAAATGGACAAAGGCGTGCAGCATCTGTGTTGTACCTAATGCGTATACACGTGACGTTGAAAATTTTAAAAAACAAATTATAATTGCTTTAATACATATATATATTATGCTTTAATGTTATATTTAAAAGTTTCAGTTTTTAGCTTGACAACATTGTGTCGCTAGAGCCGCTGGAGGTCTTGTCAATGTGTGGTCAGCTTTGCTATTGCAGTCCATACTCTATAGTTAAATAGTCAAAGGGCCAAGGAAAAGGATGTGTCTGTAGACTATACTCGCTATACTCCTGCACTAGCGTACACTTAACTGACATGTTATTTTTCAAGAGAAAAATCTGGAATTTATATCTGAAAGTTTGAAACATTTAGCAAAGATAACATTTAGTAATAGCTGTGAAATTCTGTGTTTTTGTATTGAAAAGTATAAACATGGTTGACTATAGTAAATGGAAGAATATCGAAGTAATTTTTTCATATATGTTTATTAGGTTATAATAGTTCTAAGAAAATATCATACTAAGCTTTTACTTTAAAAGCATTGTATCACATATAATGTTCAGACTAGCCTTAAATTATAATTTCATTTTCAACTATTCTGGAAATCGACAAAAAAATTACTTATGTTTTTTCCCATATTGAGTGGAAGTTATTTGTCAAATTGTATTTGGATTCGTGAATAATAATATTTTGATATATTTTACAGATATCAGATGATGAGGATGATACTCATCCAAACATTGATACACCATCATTATTCCGTTGGAGGCATCAAGCTCGTATTGAGCGTATGGAAGAACATAAACGGGAATTGGAGGAATTTGAAAAAAAGAAGCAAGAATTCAAAAAGAGAAACTCCGAAATTCAAGAAAAAATCAACGCAGCAAAAGGAACAGGTAACGTCCCAGACGAACTACAGAAAGCGCTGAACACATTGCAGTTAGAAGAAGAGGAAATAAAAAGTAAAGAAGAAGAATTAAAGAAAAAAGAAAAATTGACACCATGGAATGTTGACACAATAGCCAAGGAAGGTTTCACAAAAACTGTGGTTAATAAAAAAGAGCCATTGCCTGACGAAGAGAATTTATCAGAAGAACAACGAGAACAAAATATGAAGAAATTCATAAAAGAACATGAAAAGTTACTGAAACAGTTCGGAATGCTTCGTAAATACGAAAATTCGAAAAAGTTTCTGGAAGAGAATGACGTACTGGTTTGTGAATATACAGCTAATTATTTAGTGATTTGGTGCATAAATTTGGAAATGGAAGAGGTGCGTATTATCTTTTTATTTTTTGACATTCTTGATTTATTTTTATTTATACTAGTGAACTCTGGTCAAGAATGATCTTGCGACAGTTATGTAAAGAAAGATTAAACGTTAATTTTGCCGGTTTTTATGCAAATCTACACTTCAGAATCTCTAGAGCGAAAACAGCGTGGTGTAATGGACAGCGTGCTGGCCTTTGGATCATACTGTCGTGGGTTCGAATCCCACCTCTGCTCATGGATATTTTGTGTTTGTCGTTTAGACCCAGCTGCTATATTAAATGATTTTTAATGTACTTGGCACTAATGTGAACTTGTAAGAACTCATTTTATTATTTTTTTGTTTTGTGGTATATCTTATGTTATAATTTGTGTGCGTGTATATTAATTGTGAGTACTACTCTGTAATTGGGCATTTTGCCTGTTGAGTACGTTCAACAAATATAAATATTTAAGTAATGATACTGGCCAGATACCAAGAGGTAGTGCCATCCCCCCAAGTGATATTCTCTTGTATATGTGCATATGCTCTATATATGTGGATATATACAATTGGATATACCTTTACAAAAAAAATCTCTAGAGCATCTGTTTAATATTGTATGAAGTCGAAATTCCTTTTATGTTAGAATTCAAATGTCGGTCTTATGTAAATCATATATTCAAATATTTGATTAACGTCTAATAACTCTTCAATTGGTCGATAATTATGATTAATTGTTTTCAGAAACACGAGTTAATGGAACATGTTGCACATCAAACTATCTGTATGCAGTATATTTTAGAATTATCAAAACAGTTGAAAATTCATCCTCGTGCGTGTGTTTCTCCGTTCTTTAGTAAAATAAAAATTGCCGAGCCAGAGTATAAGGCTGCTTTTGAAGATGAATTAAAGCAATTTAAAGAACGTATTCGAAAACGAGCTGCCGAAAAGATTGCGGAAGCTCAAGCCGAAGAGGAAGAAGAAGAACGTAAAGCCCGTTTAGGTCCTGGAGGTTTGGATCCGATTGAAGTGTTTGAAACACTGCCTGATGAATTGAAGAAATGTTTTGAAACACAAAATATTGCCCTCCTGCAAGAAACTATTGCTAAAATGGATGAGACAGACGCCCGTTATCACATGAAAAGATGTGTGGATTCAGGTTTGTGGGTTCCTGAAGCAAAATCTGCCAAAGAAAATGAGAGCGAATCCACCGTTGCTGTAGAAAAAGAAGACACGGCCTCTAGCACTGCGTCTACTGCCGATGTGGATTAAAATATCACACTAATTTTCTTGTAAGACTGTTTTAATCATACTTAAATTACAATTCTAAATAACCGACGTACCATTTCCAGCAGTTGAGTAGTCAGAAAAGATTATTAGCTAGGAAGGTGGTGGAAATTTCACTATATGATTTGCTCTAGGAATGATAGGTAATAGTTTTGAAGCTTGTGAATAGGGTAAGCAAGGTCAGGTGTCGCTGGGTTTTTCAGAAAATAATTTTCAAAATTGCAAGAAAACGTTTTACGTTTTTTCCCTTCAATGATAATTTGTAAAAAGAAAGCTCTATTAAATTATTTGCTTGCTTTTGATATTCTTTTTTATTTGTTCGTTTTTGTCTCTGGAAAATTAAATATTTTCTATGACTTTCTTCAGATACACCACCTTCATCTACATCATTATTTCATTACCTCTCATTATTGCACTAAAAATAAAATGATAAGACTATTGTCTTCTTATTGCTTATGACTTAATTAACATTTCTTGTAAATGTCCTATTTCATTGACGTGCAAATCATTTAAATTTTTATATATCAGAACAAAAAATACTCATTAATACAAGTACATCTGGCGATAAGATTTACCTAAAGGCCTTATTAAGAACCATAAGTTCCAGATGCGAAAAATGGTTTACATATTATTTTCACACTCTGCAACGCTAGCAATTTACATAAAGGATTCTACCATCACCTTTCTAGTACTTTATACGAAAATCCACGCTTTGACTGACCATTTATTTCAAGGTTATGTGACTAAAATAATTAAATTACGCTGCAGCAATGTGCGTCGTTAGCTACTCCGATTATTAAACTATAAAACCATTATTTGGGGAATCTTCTATATTATTACAAAAAATAAATATATAATACAATACAAAATCAGATGATAAACTTTGAAAACGAGTTTAGTTAGGAGGTAGTACAACAATTTTGCTCTTATTGTATTCGGATAGGCTTACATATATTTTCAATGCCTTTGTCAGAATAATTTGGCGCAAGGCGTAAGCTATATCACGCCGCTCATCGATAACAACTGTTTTTAGCAATTTCATTCGAATTGGAATGTCATTTAAGGTATTTGCATGTAACTTGTAACAGTGTGAAATATTCAGTTGCACAATATTGGGACAGTAAAATATCACCGAACTTAGACTTGTTACGTTTTTACAACCTTGCAAACATAACTTTGTTAATTTTTTTCTGCAACATTTTGCAATGGCGTCTATACCACTGTCCGTTAGTTTCCAACAGCCTGTTAACAAAAAAAGAAGTGTTACATGTTTTTTCAGAAACAATATAACTCCAAATATTAATACAATTAGTATTACATACATTATATATTTGTACTGGAAATAGTAAAATATTTATATTATTTTATGTATTTTTTGTCTTAACCAATGCTTTTTAAAATAAAATTTATCTTTAAAGGAGATTAAACTTTTGTTTTCGAAAGTACCCACTTTGTTACGCTTAGTTCCTTGAAAATTCAAAGATAGTTTCTCACAATATTAAAGTATGCACTGTGCACAACAGCAGCGAATGTTAGACAATAGTTTTAAATTAATGATCCGATGTACATTTGATTAATAAAAACCAAGTTTTGACGTTTTGTGCTTATGGATACAGGTGATATTATTACCTGCAATATCCAGTGTATGAAGATTTTTCATAGTACATTTACCAACAGTAAACAAATGTTGAAAATCTTCTGACTTTAGCTGGGTTGCTTTTCGTATTTTCAGTTTTGTTAGGTTTGGTAAATTTTTCCACAAATTTTGAAACGTTTTTCCGCAAAGCGAAATGGCATTGTCGAGACATAAATATTGAAGTTTTGTACAATTCAAGATGGCCTGTATGTAAACAATGTTTTGATATAATTGTATGTTCCTCTATGGCCGAGCGTCTATAATTTACAATATTTATCTATCTAACGACAAGGGTTTGGAACTAAAAACATTTTTTTTTGCGAGGTAGCGTTCTAAGAGAAAGGTTCTCAATTATTGATAGGTTGATAGGAAACTAAGACAGGCCTCGAAAACTTCAGTTTTACTCAAAGTTCAAGCACCGTATACAAAATGAAATAGTGTTGTTGAGCATCACACTTTGTATAGCATCGAGACTCGGTTTTGGCTGAATAAAATTCCATAATTTTAAGATCTTTTCCCTTTCCTCCGTTGGCACAGACATCACAAGTATAAATGAGAAATGTCGAACTATGAGATGTATGTACTGTGTAGACTGTAGTGGATTACAGTATTTCCTCTACTTGTGATCCTTGGAGAAAGAGTTGATAAAAACATTGTTCCTGCCAAGCGGGTGCTAGAAAACACATTAATGACGGTTGTACATTATTTGATCAGTTATAATCTGTTAGATTAGATTGTAAACACATCAAGCTTTAACTATTGAACCGATTTGAAAAATTATTTGACTGTTGAATAGCCTACTTCTTTTCAAGTAACATTTAAAGTACACTAAGATAAATGGGGGGGGTGAGCTGTGAACGAAAATATACAACAAGTTTCTGAGCTAAATTGGTATACACCAATTAAACTGTAATAGATACAGTTTAGTGATATGTGAGAAATTTGTTGCCTATTTCATTGCCAAACCAAAATCCGGATCGAAAAGCTAGTACTGAATAAATTTGTTGAAATTGTTCTTTGTTCCGTTAAGACGGTAGAAACTTCGTCCAAAACGACATACTTCAATCGAAATGTTTCCTAATCCAGTTGCATCCAACTTCAGTGTTTTTAGTGTTCTTGATAAATTTGTGAATAAAAATGTCGAATCTGAATCACTAAGTTGACAATTTCTGTCGCCGTATTCCAGTAATTTTAAGTGTTCTAATTTTCGACAATTTACTCCTAACGTCAGAATGTCTTGTATTCTGATATGTTTATTCAAACTGAGATTAATGCTTCTGCAATATATAAAATTTCATTCATCAATAAAAATATTGTTTGTATTTAATTCTTATTTTATTCTTACTTTAATTTTGGGACAAATGCTAATTGTTGATAAAAGTTATTAGCAGTAAATTGTGTTCCTTTCAAGTCGAGAATTTGTAGATCTTTACATGACGATAATAAATTTCTCAAAACACCTTCGGGGACCTTTTCATGATTGTTGGAACAAAATTGAATCGTGATTGATTTTACATGATGATTAGAACTGAAATAAACTTTAAGATAATAAAAAAAAAGCTTAAAGATAAACTGTTTTAACACTTTGACGGACAAACCGGCTTAGACCGTCATAAACAAAACTTCAAAAGTTTGACACGACGGCTGAAGCCGTCATATACTACGGAAGTTTTATAGCCAGGCGGGTGTAGCAGTCTATTTTCCAGTGTAGAATACAATATACCCTGTGTGCTTTGTGTCACCGTACAAATATCTACTAAGGCAATATTGTCACAACATAACAACTTTTAAAAGTAATTCAAACATAATATGAAAAAATTTAAAAACTATAGTGTCAAAATTGGAACAAAACTGAATTTTTAAGTGTTCGTCAAAGTGTTAAAAGGAACGTTAATTTAATATTTTCCTATCAATTTTGTTTTTACACTGCCTATACAAAGTGTAACGTTGATACAATAAATGCATTATTTTTTTCATATTATTCAGAGAATGGAAGAAATTATAAAAATAATAAATATACAACATAAAATATCTATTTGGAGGCAGCGCGTGTCTTTTATCTCTGAATTCTTTAATATTGTGTTTAAACCGTTTAAAATACTAACAGGAGAATAAATGTATTAATCAAATTTTATATTTGGTCGCTAACCGGCATAACTGTCGTATTATTGTTTTTATATCGATTTGATTCAGTATCTTAATAGATTCTAATAAAGGAGTTTGGCGTAATAAACGACATATGTCCTCCGAAGGTAATTTATCATCTGTAAATTCTAAGTGTTTCCAAAGTTCCGGAGACAGTCCAATTTTTCTCCAATGCCTGCATACCTGTAAAAAATAAAAACTAATAAATTAATTCTTACAAAATACATCGCGATTCGCGACTGCAGTTTTTTAAACTTACAGGTAGAACATGGTGACTAATTTCTCGTTCATTTAAATAACAAAATATATTTAATAAGAGATTTTCCTCCAAGTTTCCAAAACCTGGTATCAAATTTCCACTACTTGTTTGAGATAAACTGTTTAAAGAGAACCGGCTTTTAAATGAAATTAATGATAAATGTGAAGAACTGTCCATTTTGAAATTACTTTTGAAGTTCTGTGTTTAACATGACGGTATAAATTTTCTTTATTTGTGTAATAAAAGCTGTGTCCATTTGAAAAACAGAAATGACACTACAGTATCAGTGGGAATATCAGATGTTTAGTTTTTATTTTTGTCTAGTAGGCATGGAAAAGTATTGAAACACTGGTCTCATAGATTACATAGTTACTGGTCTTATGAGTCTTTGTGACCCATCTGACTATCGGTACTCGGTAGTGCTAATGTTTAAATTTTCTGGTGACAACACAAATTGGAGTTGGAAAATTAATCAGAAGTGTGATCATGGCGGAAATATTACATCCATCATGGTTAAAAAAATTACAGGCACACAAATCTTTATAAATAAGATAAGCCATTATAATGTTTTCGTTTGTTAACCGCTAGTAGCTATGCCTGTACAATGTGCGTTCAGCTCATTCAGCTACTTTTTTCGCGCTCTTTTTATAGGAGCGCAGCAATCGCATTTCCGGGCAAGCTGACTTCGTGCTTCTGTCAAATTTCAAATATAATGCAAGTTTAGTTTATTAATTTTGTTAAGAAATTAGTACTTATTTATAACACTATTTATAATCAAAGAAAATAGCTATGAGTGATTTTACATTTGGGTATCGTGAAGTAGTTCCTGATCAAACTGTGCCTGATAAATGGAAAGAAATATCATTGAATACAGGTATGTGCTTTAGGTTAGAATAGATTTTTATAATTGAAATTTATATTTCTTTGGTGTAGAAATACCCTATATCAATAATGACTTATCAAAATAACTTTTAACTGAATAATGAATATTATTCTGTATGTACAGGTGGTACGCAAAGTACGTTGCAAGATATTAAAGTAGCTGAGCGTGCTGGAGGATACAGTTTCAAAGATGCCTCAAAATATTATACAAGGAATAGATTCATTTATTGGTAACTAATTATCAATAACATAAATTTTAAATGTATTTAATATCCATAAAATGTTGCATTATATACTGCTATAAGACGAGTCCTTTCAGAAATACCGTAATGAAATAATATAATATGTTAAATATGTCAAAAGTTGCTTCCACATACAGACTGTTAAATTGTCTTTAATGACCTTACTGTTTTCAGGAGAATAAGTCACGATGTTCTTGAATTAATTGAGCAAAGTCTCGACTTAAATTTAGTTAGTTCGAGATTAAGGTATCGGTTCACGGATACGCCGATTTTAGATGGCATTACCATTCATGAAACGTATGGAGCCGTTTTTATTTTGGTTCCAACAGTATGCAGTGTCCATTGTTTAACATTTCCACATCCAGACAGGCTACATAAACAGGTAGAATTGTAAAAAAAATATTTATAGGATTAATCCGTACATCAGAGTAGAATAAATGGATCATCATAATCAGTTATCTAATAATAATGAGATTTTTTTTATAATGGTGTATGGCCTGACTCTTGTCTTTGGCCAGTTGCCGAATTTCTTCCTTTACAATGAGAAATTTATTTGCGTTATTATTGTTTTTGACAATGAATTATATTAATTATTAAATATAAATAATTAATAGGTTTAGATTTCTTACCCATATCTTTTAATTCATTAATTAGCGAATAACAATAATAACAAACGATTATCGTAAATATATTTTTTAGACGGCTTATAATATATAAGAAAGCATGTACATGCCACTGTCGGAACTTAAACCCGAAACAACCAATTTCGCGTTGCTTAATAGTGTCCACGAGTAGTGATGTCAAGCTGCTAGTTTCTTTTTGCACTACCAGTCCTAGCTTCTGGAATAGTGTACTAGAGCTATACTAAAAAATATAGTTTAAAAAAAACTAAAAAACACGCTTTATATCGAACTAAAAAGTAAAAAATAATTTTTTTAAAATAAGCTTAAAAAGCGTGGGGCGCTTTGTTCCACATTTTCATACATCGAGCGCCCAACGCTTTTTAAGCTTATTTTAAAAAAATTATTTTTTACTTTTTAGTTCGATATAAAGCGTGTTTTTTAGTTTTTTTTAAACTATATTTATTTTTCACTTTTTAGTTTGAGGATCTATAAAAGAATTTATTAATCCTGGGGGTCCTAATAAGGATAATGGGAAACTGTTATCAAATTATTGCATTGTCATCGGTCCTTGATACGTATGCAAAGTTTCAAATTAATCAGACTTCGGGAAATTGGTGAAAATTATGCTCAAAGATTCCGTTACATGCATACATACATAGTTAGTTACAACCCAAACTAATATAAAGCGTTTAAAAACACGCTTTATATCAAACTAAAAAGTGAAAAATAAATATATTTAAAAAAAAACTAAAAAACACGCTTATATCGAACTAAAAAGTAAAAAATAATTTTTTAAAAATAAGCTTAAAAAGCGTGGGGTGCTTGATGTACGAAAACATGGAATAAAGCGCCCCACGCTTTTTAAGCTTATTTAAAAAAAAATATTTTTTACTTTTTAAGTTTGATATAAAGCGTGTTTTTTAGTTTTTTTTAAACTATATTTTTTTAATATAATGATAGAATATGAAAACGTCTCTGTTTATTTTCAGAATGAAATATTAGGCTTTCATCCAGACTTAACCGTGCCATCAATATTTTCCGACGCAACTGTTTCCGCAGCAAGAGATTCTAATACTTATCATGTAATAAATAACAATTTTAGTTCATGTAAGTTATTCATTTATTTTTAAATAACTGAGAATCGCTTTGGCAAATTCTTAGCAAACTTAGGATATGTAACATTATTAATTATTTTATCTTTCCACAACTCCACGAGGGTGGAATGCTACTTATTTAGACCACAATTTTTTAATAAAAATACGGTATCATTCCCTACCATGGTGGAAGTGGAAAAAAATGGGCCATAAAATTAGCAAAAAAATATACATATAAATTTACAGCTGCATCCTTACCTCATGCGGCGGCGTCATGGCTAAACAAAATGGATGGAGAAGCAGTGTTTGTGCTGGCATACACTACAGGCACATTGTTGCAATTGCGGTTGTCTCCCAGTACCGGACAGTGCATAAGTACAGAATTGAAGCCCGATTCAACTGTACCGAGGTTTTTGTCTGGATTTGCGGGAGCTTGGCGGTAAATTGAATTCATAGTTTTATAATTAAACGGCAGAAACAGGTTTAAATATAGCAAGTGAACATAATATGCCTACTCCTGTATTATATGAATTAGTTCGGATAGTATAGAACGGTTTTATTTCAAAGATTTTTTATTTGAAGAATAAATTTGTTCTTCAGGAGTAAAACAAGCAATGGTCAAGTAGCCGTTAGCATGATGCTTCATTCAGTCAGTGCGGAAATCTATGCATTTATTTTGTGTCGGGATGGTCATTTACGTGTATGGTCGTGCACCAAGGGAAGTTGCATTGGAGCAATCGATGTACTGGTAGATACAGCTGATAGTGGAACATTATTATCACAAGGAGGTGAGAATACAATTTCCAATTAAATTTAATGAAAAAGAATTAATAATACAGTTAAAACTTTCTATAAAAACTCCAGGGATTGAGAATTTTTTTTTTTTTTTCATTATATAGAGTTTTCGTTATTAGAAGTAATGGTTCTTATGGAAAATCGACCAGGTGCAACTAACGTGTACATTATTTAAAGAGCAGGTCAAAATTTTTAATTAATTTCGATAAATTTATTTTTCTGTAGCTCAAAGTCATGCACTCCGAAAATCAGTGGATAGCGATGCGCAACAATTGACAGTTGGTATATTCCTTTGTTTTGCTGCGAAATGTCAGTTTCATGTGTTGAGGCCAACATTAGAAGGAGACAATTTTAGATTTATGCGACTGTGTTCAATGTATGCTCCAGAGGTTAGTATGCATATTATTCCTGTGTTGTGAAATCTTTTTTTACCCCCTATCCAAAATGAATGATATTATGTATTTGGGTTATACATTTGTTTGTGTCTTAACTCAATGAGTGGATCGGTTTTGATCCGGTTTTCTTCATACAAGTAATCCTTTTTTCGAGAAGGCTATAGCATGCAAATAAATTATAGGAGAAAAAACTCAAGTACAGTGTAAACTCCATTTAACGTCACTCGATATACCGACAAACTCCTTAAAACGTCGAAATTACTTAACTCTAGTTGCTTATACAATGATACACTCTAAATAACGACAAACCCACTCTAAATATTGACAAAAATACGTCATCATTAAGCAATAAACAGTACTTGTTTGGTATTTTTTTGCGTTTCTGTCGGCATCATGCGTACCGAAGATTCTAAGATATTCGTTCTTTTGTTTGTTGGGATTATCTTTCATATGTTTAGCTCAGCTGCTTATCGATAAGTTATCATATTCTTAGTTGGTCAGTTGTAAATTTAATATATTATAAGTAAATA
This sequence comes from Xanthostigma xanthostigma, assembly GCA_963575645.1. NCBI lineage: Eukaryota > Metazoa > Arthropoda > Insecta > Raphidioptera > Raphidiidae > Xanthostigma > Xanthostigma xanthostigma. Next base: position 26,613,843 of record OY754468.1, read on the forward strand.
CATATTATGGTAAAAAAATATTAAAGGATTATTTCTTCTCTTCGTTTAACGACAACTCTCAATAACGCCACAAAATACACAATTCCTTGAGTGTCGCTATATAGAGCTTACAGTGCATTTAAAGCAATAATATAAAATTAAAAAAATCTCCGACATAATAATCCTTTAAGAAAAAATGATAACATCTGGTTTGTACCAGTGGGTTTGTGAGGTCATACAATTGATTATAACCCATAACATGAATACCATTCACTAAGATCAGATTGGTATAGGCTTGGGTTACTCAGATCTGAACCGGTTCAAAGAGCCGGCTCCGACAGAAGATCCGTGAGAGCTGACGGATCAACGGATCCACATAACTCAGTGAAACACTTAACACACAGAAGCAATAAGTATCTGTCAGCTCAAATGACTCATGCATCATATTATGTCTGGCTATGCATTCTCTATACAGGTATACATTATACAATCAACAACACTATACAGTGTACACACTACGCACAGGCGGTACAGTTATTACAGTGTTTTACTTAAGTCACAACTATTTAAGTTATTGTATTGCATATTGTAATATGCTTTCTGTAACATAGCACGTAGTAACCTGTAAAACCCCGCCTTATAATATGTGAGTTAGTCACTGGCATAATATTACGTGATATGATTGACTCAACTAACTCAGTGGCTCAGTTGAATCGAATAACATATTCAAAACTGGGCTCTTTTTGAACCGGTTCAGGGAGCCGGCTTACATACGGGATCCAGATGCAAAGATGCAGATCACTAAAAAGACCCGTTTATCCCATCTCTAGATTGGTAACAATTACAATCTGCGCACAGGGATCACAGACCTGCGACAAACACGCAACGAACACAAGGTCAAGATTATTATGTTGGGGATTTTATTTTTATCGTTATTTTCAGCAAGATTTGATAGATTTTTCACTTGACGGTGAGAGATTATGGGCTGTGTGGCGAGGACATCAGGGCGAATCTAGTGTAAGCAGTTGTAGTCTACAACGGCCCGGCGGCGCTCTATGGATGCCTGCAGTTTTAGAGCCTCCGCCTCCTGGTGAATACATTCCCAGCGATCCTAGTATAGACTCGCGACAAGCTTATTGCGATTATATATTTTATCCGGGAAGGTTTCCGTTCACAGTTATTACAAAGGCACTCAGTGTAAGTATTTTGTATTTGGAATTAAATTATGATTTCGAGATATAAAAACTAATCGATGTTTGTAATATGTTTTTATCAGATTTATCGTCGATCGGCAATATTAAGCGACATGACGATTTCGCCGACAGCTTTGAAGCAACACGTCTGCATGGCTGTCGAAGCTGAAATACAGACTGAAGTTATGGAATATGAACTCAGCGATGACGATTATCGGGAAATTGCGAATAGGTTATTATAATATTCAAAACTTGTGTTTTCTCTTTTTTTTTTAATTTTCTTCTTAAGAGTGCTATTTTAATGTTGAATTAACATCTGATTCTTATTATAAGTAAATATATCAGCCATTAAGTATTTACATTCAAATATTTTTTTAAGGTGTTGGTCACGATTTTATTCCTGTTGTGCTCAATATTGTGCGGCCGGTGCTCGTCCGTTGGGTATTTTATTGTTGCCAGCAGTTTCGGGTATTGCGTTGTTACGTAAAGCTACTTTGTCTTTATTACGTCCGATGGATATACTTGAGCACCTCGTTTTGTGTCAAGAATATTCTAATGCCAACGAACTAGCAGCTGGTCAACTGCTTTCGAACGGTAAAATAAAATTATTTAATAAATTTATATTACAGTTCTTGTCAAATTTCAATTAAGATTTATATTAAAAATATTTACTGAATTTAACTTGAAAATTAACAGAATTTTATTTCCAATTGAAATGTTGAATTAAATAAAGGAAACGATTTAAAAACTAAATGTGAGCTTAGCGCCGATAAGTAATAAAAACCAATCGTTGTCTAGACGCTGATGACCTCAGCTATCGTTCTTTGATTTATCGTCTATAATTTACTATCTATCCAGTCTGTATTATGATTTATTTCAGATGTTTTCATTTGCAAGGATATATTAAGTTTGATGTCAATTCTCGTTATGATTGAGAAACATCTAACAGATGAAGTGAAAAATAATATCAATTCTGAATTACGAAATTTACGTTCACCTGATAAAGTTGTCGCTGAATTAGTAGAAGAGCTACTGCCAGGTGGAGATGATTGTGCTTTGCCATCGGAAGTAGTGTGGGATTTGTGTCGTAAAGCCAGCGCTCTGCAAGATCTTTACCATGTCATGCATTTATTATTGGAAGCTTTGAGGCTTGACAAAGCATATTCTACAATAACAAAAACAAGTCCATCGGGTAAGTGGTATTAATTTTACAGTATTTATACAACTATTTTCCAGATGTCTTTTCACAGTGTGAACATCACAGATAAAATCAAGGAGATTAGAGAGGGGAAGAACGAACTGCCGTGTTTTTAGCATTGACTGTCTAAGAGAAAATGCTGCGAGATTCCTCTTACGCAGAAACACTCTCGCGATATGCGCAGATTGCCCCTAATTGTCTTCCGCGCACGTTCGAGTATGATCTCAGCGCCGCCTGGTATACCACCATATTTTCTCTCAACTTAGAACTTGAAGTTCTGTCTTCACTAGTGATGTCAATTATCGTTACTTTTAAGTATTCATTACTACTCGGTACTTTGGTATTAAGTAATCATTTCAACTACTCGTTACTTTGATTACTTAGGCTACATACTAGTGATTTCGATTATCGTTACTTTTATGTATTCGTTACTACTCTAGGTATCGACACAAGACGATTACTGACCGCGATCAACACATCAACAATACAATAATACACAATTAATTTTGCTAAGGGCTATTGATATCGGCGGCATATTTATATTATACGTATCAGCGGCTCCTTCGCAGGAACTCAAAGCGATTAATTTGACAATTGCTTGACAATAATAAAACTCCCAAATAATCAGATAAAGTGCCTAATCATATATCCTTATATTCGCATAATAAAATAATCAATAGTAATCATTCAAGTAAAAGTAACGATTTACTTTTCGAATCGGTAATCGTTACTTCGGGTATTCTAGAGTAACGAGTAGTTTTGTATCGTATCGTTACTTTTTCGACATCTCTAGTCTTCACCTTTCTAGTCTCCTTGCATAAAATATGTTTGAGTGGCCGTGTTGATACCTGTGCTGACATAACCTTGAATTTCCATCTGTTGGAAAGCAGTTATTACAAAAGACGATGGTCATTACAGTACTGATAGTGTTTTCATTTTTTCTTTCCAGAGCAATATACGCACCAAAAACTCGTCCAAACAGTTGAACATCTGTACAGTAGCCCTCTCGGTATTTCATTTATATCAGAATCAGTACATCAAATTTCTAAGATACGGTTTGTGTGAAGATTTTCATAAATTTTGGGAGCTTTAAGATCACAGTCAATGAAAATCAATGTTTTTTTCAGGTTTTTAATTTGCAGAAATCTACTTGTGTTACAACACATTTTATTAGAGGGTCGGCAACAAGAGTGGACAATACTAGAAGCTGTACGATCAGTCTGTATGCCGGATACCGTCGTATTTACGCAAGCATATTTTACCGGTCTTTGGTTGTGTGAAGTTATCGCTACGCCTATTACATTACTGTAAGTTAATTGTCATATCGTCGTTGGTTCTTTAATAGCTCCTATGTGCATAGTTGACAGATTTTACGTTTTTTAGATGAGAAGATTCAGCAAACGGAGCTCTATACACCAGTAAAACCTCTTATGTGCAAAAACTGAATTAAAATAGTATTTTTTTTAATTAAGTTTTTGTACATAGGAGGTTACTAGTGTATAGAGCTCCGTTTCCTGAATCTTTTCATCTAAGTTGGCAGATTTTACGTTTTTTAGATGAAAATATTCAGGAAACTGAGCTCTATACACTAGTAAAACCTCTTATGTGCAAAAACTGAATTAAAATACTATTTTAATTCAGTTTTTGCACATAGCAGATATTACTAGTGTATAGAGCTCCGTTTGCTGAATCTTTTCATCTAAAAAACGTAAAATCTGTCAACTATGCACATAGGAGCTATTACAGAACCAACGACGATATATTCCTCTGCGATCTAAGAGTTTTAACTAAAATACTGTTGATTCGTAGCGAAAGTCATCAGCAACGTCTTTCAATATTGCGTCTCAACAATGTAACAAGCATCAGTCGCACGACAATTCCACAGCCGTTCACATTGCTGCAGCTGTTTGTTTACGGAGCTGGGGGTTCTTATGCGCATAAGCAGCTGTGTCGGCTACAATTAAAAACAGATGAGTTACCGCATTGGCATGTGTCACTACTTACATATGTGGATTTGCTCTGTCAGTTAATGTATCCTTTCTTTAGAAAAATTGATGGAAATAATGTATAATATTGTGAGTGTTAGATTAATATAATAGTACCTGGGTGACCGAGCTTTGCTCGGAAAGTTAAATAAAATACTGATATGCTGTGGTAAGCTTTTATCGGACTTGTGTCGGCGCGGGGATCAAGGATAAAACACTATCAATTAATATCAACACGGTATAAGGCAGCATTAATTATATTCATTTATTAATCCTTTAACTTCTTGGTAATATAATTTCCCCCTGGGAATTTCTCCTATCTTCTACATATAATAATTATAATTCGAATCTATGATATTGCATCTTTCGCTTCAAATTTGGGTTAAAAATTTATTTATTTAAATTACTCACCTATAATAATAATTGGTTTTAACTTTCTTTCAAATACGTATTTATTTTAAGTCTCACTTGGATAGTAATTAAAGATTAACTGTCATATTATTTTGAAAACAATTGTTTCATTGTTTGTATAAAATTCTAAAACCTACTTACAATATTTAAGTATTTTCATACATCAAAAAATTGATTTTTATAATGATAAAATTTGTAAGAAAGCGATTTTTTCGAAAGATGAGACCTAGCTAAAACGATTTTTTGCCCCCCAAAATCCCTTTTCAGTAAATTTCATCCAAATCATTAGGGCCGTTTTCGAGAAAATATTTAAGGACATAGGTAGATACAAGATTAGCTCGTTTAATAATATAGAGGATGATACTGTACTAAGATTTGACATGGGCGGAGTTTAGGCTAAATATAATGTTAAATTCGCCATTTTTCGTGTCAAATTCCAGTAATGTTGTATACATACCAGTTGTTTGTATTGGACATAACTGTGTCCACCGTGGGCACAACTGTGTCCACCGCGGACATAACTGTGTGGCATAATATGTTGCACACTGTGAGGACTTTTTCGTTTTTCTTAACTTTACTAAATAGTTGGCCTGTGAGCGGTACACTAACACTTGGCGAATGGTTACTGGCTAGTGGACAACACGTTTTACTGCAGCAATATGTTCGACAACTAAGTCACTGGTGCGAATGGAACAATTGCTCTCGTAAGTATAATTATGAAAATAATTTCAATGTTGTCGACATCATAATATGAATTTGAAAAGCGAATTATAATTAACGTGCATATTTGAATTTTTCGTATTTTAGGTCAATTTTTACTCGCAGTTGCTTTACTTGAAATGGGCGAACGCCATAAAGCACTTGATCTGTTCCAGTATGCCGCAAACGGAATATTTTCAGATGAGTTTTTACCAGAGAAAACGTTGCCCATAACCGGGCCCACTTCTGAATCAAGTGCCCTCGTTGAATATTATTTAAAGGTAAATTTTATTAATATTTTAATCACGTGAATAATTGGATATGTTCAACAAACACTTTATTTGTAATCGACGCATATTTTGGAATACTCTTCCATGGTCAAAAGCATGAACTGGATACAATTAATGTATTTGTGGAACTTGCCCATGTTTTATCCTATTAATACTTCGAAGTTTTGGGATCTTACTTTATTAGTTCATATCATGAAGCCTGTAACCAAAAGACCTAGCTTCCTATACTTGCTGTGTTTCGAGACAAACCGTTGTCTGGGGCACGCGAGATGGCGCTGTTATCACTACCTAAGAAAACTTCGGTTCTTTCCGCCTGTTTTCGCCTTAGCTGTTTAAAATCTCAGACACTACACACATGTAAGCCATGAAAGCGTGTGCGTTATAGTACGCGCCACGAATCTAAAAGGCTCGGTAGTTAGATACGAATGCAGGCTTGCGCTTGTACAGTCTGTTGAAAAACTACAAACTCGCAACTCAACAAAACTAACATAGCAATCACAACTTGACAATAGCGTACTCGACTGTACTTTAAAGGCAGGAAAGCGACAAAGGCAACAAGCGATTACGACCAATCACCGACGAGCGCACGTTCCGTGCAGGTAGCTGGAAGGTGGTGGGAGTATCAACGGCTCTAAAATGTGCCTTTGCGACTCTGTTTGTGACTAACTTCAGAACCTTTTAGATCCGTGGCGCGTACTATACCCAGTAGCTAACGCCATATTGATTCATATGACATAATATATTGGTCCATCGCTACGCTCGAGCTGGGTCTCCTGGTTACAGGCTTCATGACTATTACTATTTTACAGTAGCGATTTTTTCGTAAATTTTTTTATTGACTTTCTCTTCTTTTAGGTGATTGCTTTGTTGGAACAACACAATGCTTATGACTGTGCCATCAACATTGCTCAAACTGCAATAAGCAGAGCTAACAAAGAAGATCCACATTTGGTAAGTAATGAATTGAAGCTGCTATTGTATAAATAATTACAACTTACAGGACAGTAAAAAAAAGACAAGATATCAAACTTGTACCGAGCGTCCGTTCAATTTATCCTTAATCTGCCGTTTCCGTTTGCCTAATCACCTGTTTATACTGAATAATCAGTGTGGTTTGATCCAATTTATGCTCAACAGCATTGTTACATTATTGCCGTTATAACTAGTGATGTGCCGGATATCCGTATCCGTATACGCGGATATCCGAGGGAGAAGAAAGATCCGTATCCGTTAGTTTTTGGCGGATCTTTTACCTTATTAATTTTCAATTGATAGATGAAATTTTATATATATAGGTGATTAGGTAATAATGAAAAACTGTTAAATTCCATTCAGATTATTTTTTATTTTTTTAAATCATATTTGGCACCTTTATATTGCAAACATTTATCGTAGTGAGTACCATACCAATAGTACATAACTCAAAGGTACTAAAAACTATCTTTATAATGAGATATTGCACATCGATCATGGAAAGAGACAATCTGTTATGAGAGTTAACTCTTAAAGAGGTCAATAACTTTTTCCCATAACAGATAGTCTCTTTCCAAAGGTCGATGTGCAATATTTACCGCCGCGTACTCTAAGAAAGTTAAGATCCGTATCCGCGGATCTTAAAACCAAATATCCGTATTCAGGTCCATATCCGCGGATATACATTTTTAACGATCCGGGACATCACTAGTTATAACTCAATAGGTCATATGCATGTATTTTTTTTATATTTTTAATAGATTATTTAGTCAACCATAATACGGAAAAAAATAATAATCATTTAAAAATGTAATATTATCACAAGAAAAAAAATATGAAATTTCACATTCAAAAATAGACAGTTTAAACAATCGGCCATGTTGGCGGGCTTATGTGACGTCACGATATATGATGCATGTCAACTTTGATGTCAAATTGTCAATGTTCTAAATGAAGTTTATTTGTTGTTTTCTCTAAATACTGACGTAATCTTACTGTGAGACGACCCAGTCGCCATGGAATCTGTTATTGATATATACTCTGACGTCACGCTGCGTTTTGAAAATTCGAAAATAGCGCGTATTTTCTACGTTTCTATTTTATTATTTATATTTTTTTCAGTGATTAGATTAATAATATAACCATTACGATATGATCAGGAACTAAAATATATTTCAAAATAAAAATTTAAACCAATTTGGAGTCTCATGCATATGACCTATTAACCTGTTTTGTTTTATTTTAATCAGGCAACTCTCCATTCAATAATCTTTGTACATCATTTGGCATTGGAACATTTTGAAGAAGCATACCATTCTTTGGCCGCCAACCCAGACCAAGGCAGAAAAAAAGATTGTTTACGTCAACTGGTTGGCACATTATTGGAAAAACGTAAATTGGATACCCTTGTCAGTTTTCCTTATGTTAAAATGTCACAGGACTTTGAGAACATTGTGATATCGAGAGCTCGAGCTATGGACTTGGCGAACAATTATTTGTACGACTTTTTGTATTCATTTTACATACAAAAAAGTAATTTTAGAAGAGGTAAGTTTGCATAATAATGATTTTTTTTCGTATTAGGCACACAGATGATAGAGTTCTGTAATCCATGGTGTGCGTATGACGTATTTATTGGCTATTTATAGGTCTTAATCGTTGCTTGACAAATATCATACCCTAATCTAGAAATGTGTCGTTGCAATATGTTGATACTGTTTTTTAAATTACGAATTAAAAAGTCGGGTATCAATGAGTTATTATTTGTACTATCATAATCACTTTGGGGCCTTCCGAAAATCAAGTAGTTCTGACAAATATTAACATGTACACTAGTGGCATCAGTGCTAATCATAGCAAACTAGTTATTGCTTTGTTTTTATTTTATAAAAAGAAGTCTTAATTAGACTACTTTGATGGTTAAATTCCAATCTATGATTTATAACAATATATTAAACTAAAAAATTGTTTTAAAAAATGTGTTAGCCGTCAATCGTATAATATTTCAAGTATTTTTTTCTTTCCTTGTTTCAGCGGGCACAATTATGTATGAACAAGCGTTGCGCTTAAATCAGATCAACGCGCCTTGGGCTATGGAGCAGCAAGCAAAAAGTTATTTGGCATGCATTAACGCCCTTTCGCTTGTCGACGAAAATTTTCAGTGGGTTGTTAGACCACGCGCATTAATAAATAACTGTCCCGATACTGATGAAGTTAAAATATATCCCATAGCTGGCTCAGGAAAAGAGGTGATTTTCTTCTTCTTTTAAATGAATTATTTTTAAAAAATGTCTTTCCTTGCGGTTTATTAATGTCTTAAATTATTTTTAGATAAAAGAATTCAAATTGAACAGAGATATTGAAACGTTATGTTTAGAAGATATTAGAAAAGAATTGGAACACGTGAGGGCTAGAATACATTTGACGAAAATAGATCCCAACATACATATATCTCCTGAATCAAGTAAGTAGCTATTCAATTACGTAATATTACGGTTCTAGCATTGTTTTAGTCATACCCAGAACCGGATTAAGCCATATAGAGGCCCCTCTTGGTAGGTAGTATTTAAACCTTTCACCAACACAAAATTTTAATATCTCTGCAAGAATGTCGTTTATTGAAAAAAAGTTATTTACGATATGTGCTTGTCGAGATTACGCACAAGTCACTAGTTTGGGTGAAATCTGGCAAAGTCGTAAGCACTCTAAGATTTGAATTCAAATGTGTCGCACGCGCATATTATAATGAATGTTTTACGTTATCGTTGTTACAGTTTTACTAAAATGTATATAAAAACAGAAATACTCATTACATAACTCTCATTTAATAACTAACAATTTACTTAATATATGAACAATTATTTCTACCGATAAAATGCAATAGCTATAGTATAATATGCAAGTATACGAAAAGCATATCGATATACATAAATACCGATTTAAATTATCGTCGTTGGTTCTGTAATACCTCTTATGTGCAAAAAGTAAAATTTGCAGGAAAAGCCAAAAAGTGGTTATTTCAGCAATGGATGGTAAGAACTAGCAATTTCAGAGGTATATTACTAATTCATACTTATCTTTACTATACGTGTTTAATTAAGACGAAGTATTTTCTTAAATAATATTTAACGTTAATTTCGGATTTATTGGCACATGGGAGGAATTATTTTATACAACTTTTTACATAAGAGTTACTTCCTCTTGTTGGTTACTGTAAAATTAATTTGGAGGTATTACTAGTGTATAGAGCTCCGTTTCCTGAATCTTTTCATTTAAAAAACGTAAAATCTGCCAATTATGCATGTAAGAGCTATTACAGAACCAACGACGTTATATTGATTTATTCTAAGGGAAAAACTATCTCAATTTCCATTTTATTAAAATAATTTATAATAATGAATATACACAAACACGCCATTTTGGAACAGCCAATACACTGGAATGCACTTACACAGTAGTACCAACTGTATAATCACGAAATTTCAAGCCGAGATGTTGCCATTCGGCTTCCTCTACAAACAACTGCATCACGCAACGCTTTTTTCACAGCTCAAATTTTTGTTCTTACATTGACAATTACACATGTTTGGCCTAGCTTTACTGTGGAAGTTTCCCCTTGCCCCGCTTCCTCTCACTCTAACTTCTTTTGCACACACTGCCATGAACTAATCACTGACCGAGGTGGTTATATAGCTAGCGCTCCTAGCGGTATAGTTCGGCAGTGCCCATCTCCATTCATAGAAAACCTGGAATTCCAATTTTTATATTTTTTATGTATATTGATTTGATGTCAGGTCCAAACGAATTATCGGCTTTGTTGGCAAATGTTGGAATGTTCCGAGCAGCTGTCTCACTATGTACCAGTTACAAATTACCGTACGGGCCTGTTTTAAAAGAACTGGCGATGAGATGCGTTCGAGATTGCGATAAAGACACGACAGACGCATGGGTCTGGTTAGAGAACAACATCGGGGAATTGTCGGTCAGCGAAACAAATCCGTCGGCTGTCTATTGGTTGATGCTAGAAAATTTCATCAAAAAATACGAACAGCAAGGAAGTACGGTGCTACACAAAGTTGTTGCGGAACGTATAATAACACTCGGTGCCTTTTTGCCTCACTGGTTGCAATCTTCTTATAAGGTATTTATGCAAGACAATATGAAAAAGTGCCATACAACATAACAAAATGAATATTTATTACTAGCCGTTACCCGCATGCGTTAACAAAAATTTTATTTTCTTTATTATGTGTGAAATGTCAATATTTTTGAAGTTGAAATGATCCCATTGCCGAATTGGCTGGAATTTTTGTTATTGAAATAATAATACAGGGTGAGTCAGACCACCCGTATCAGTCGTTTTTTTCGAAAACGGTTAGTCGTAGAGAGTTGTCTCAAAAATCTGTATTATAAAAGCCCTAATGAAGAATCGAATGGTGATATTTTTTCCCCCCGGAAAGGTCGGCTTCCCTGATAGTTTGCTCCGAAATGTTCAGAACTCCGGAATGTTAAATGGCACGATAGGTCGAAAGTGGTATTGTTGAAAAGATCTTTAAAAAATAAGCAAGTTTTGTAGGACATTTTTTTTTTGTTACTGCCACCCCTGTTAAGTAATATTCATTTGAAATTATTAAATTAACATGTCAGAATAACAAAAAAGTCGGCATTTAAAATCTAGTTACCTAATTAAACAATGTCACAATAAGTTTTCAATAATTGCAATTGTTTTTTTTTTGTCGGAAAATACTTCCAGGTACTCATAACATATCTAGAAGAGCTCTGCAGTGTTTAGAAGTAATTTGAAGACAGTTTGAACATTTGTGACATTGTTTAATTAGGTAACTAGATTTTAAATGCCAACTTTTAAAATTAAGTTTGTTATTCTTACATGTTAATTTAATAATTTCAAATAACAAAAAAAAAATGTCCTACAAAACTTGCTTATTTTTTAAAGATCTTTTCAACAATTCCACTTTCGACCTATCGTGCCATTTAACATTCCGGAGTTCTGAACATTTCGGAGCAAACTAACAGGGAAGCCGACCTTTCCGGGGGGAAAAAATATCACCATTCGATTCTTCATTAGGGCTTTTATAATACAGATTTTTGACACAACTCTCTACGACTAACCGTTTTCGAAAAAAACGACTGATACGGGTGGTCTGACTCACCCTGTATATAGTGGTACCTCGACATATGAGTTTAATTCGTTCCGCAACCTTGCTCGTATCTTGAATTACTCGTATCTCGAAGCAAATTTTCCCATACAAAACAATTGAACTACCATTAATCCGTTCCAACCCCCAAAATGTCACCCCAGTTTGAATAATAAAAACGTATTTATAAATGACAAATACTTATTGTACAAAAACAAAAAAGAGAATGTAGAGAAATAAATTAGATATCCTCACTGGTCTTTGCCTTTTTCGCTACATTTTTCTCGCTTTCACCTGTAGGCCGTTTAGAAAAAAACATGTCCAAGGAGGTTTGTTTCTTCCTCCCTCTCAGAATGTTCCGGAAATGAGTTAGGCAAGTGTCATTAAACCTGCTAAACCGAACTCGTATCTCGAATTTCGCTCGTAACTCAAAGCAAAAAATCACTCGCTCGCCGGCTCGTATCTCGAAAAACTCGTATGTTGGGGCACTCGTATGTCGAGGTACCACTGTAATACTTTACTAACTTCTATATTATATATACATCTATTTGCTTTCTCTCTAGTTTGTGGTTTGTACCTAAACGAAATAATTTTGAAGTCTCTAGGTAAACCATTCGATATAAATTATTAGTATCGGTACTTATAAAGTATCACCTAATTATTAGATATTGAATGGTTTATTGGGTATCAGATAGTTAAGTTCCCAGATAGAAGAAAGTCCAGGTGTCAGTGTACCCAGTTTTTTTATGATGGGAGAATATGCTCTTAAAATTAGTATTGACATCAGTCGTAAATGACTGGGCCGATTTTGGTAACACCTTGATATATGATCATTTGATAAATTGATATAAGCGCGATCGAATCTGTAGATTGAATTAACATTAACGCGAGCAAAGCTGTGAAAAAGAACTATTACTACTTCATTTTGTTAAATTGTGTGGCAATTATTATTTTGGATCTGTAATTATTTATTTCGCTATGTTAAAATATCAGACTTTTCCATTGCATTTCAAACTTTTAAAGGAATTGCTTCAATAAAATTATTATGTTCAAATCTTTGATTAACATCCAATTACTCCTCAATTGGTTGATAATTTTATTTATTAAAATTATTATGTTTTATATTTAGATACGAAACGCATCCGAACTCATAATCCTATATCAGAGAAGTAATCGTTTGGTAGAAGCAACCGAAATAGCTGTGGATTACTTATTGGCAGCTGTCGGGAAAGGCAAAGAATATTTTGGATTAAAAGGATCCGTATCGCCCATCAACCCTGCGCTGTGCTTACCGATAAATACTGTAATTTCTCTAATTTATCAGTTGAAACGTGTAGTTCAAGTAGATAAAGAATATGAAAAATATTATGAAAGGCTATTAGAACAATTACAGAATTATAAAATGGTTTGTAAGCAAGTATCAAATGACATGGAGAAAATCGCTTGGCAAAAAGTTCAAAGCTAGTAAAGTTTTACATTGATATTCGCATTTGTGCAGTTTTTATTTTGTACTTTTTATGATCATTGAATAATAAACGTTTTTTACTTTTAATAAGTGTCTATCTATAGTTCATTTCAGAAATTTTAGACAATGACAAATAAACCTATACTTTACAAAGCAATATACTGCCCTAAAAAGGCAAAGGACAGTAAGTGACATTATTGTTGAAAAATGAGTTCATACTGAAACCAACGACAGCAGTAAGTGCTGCAGCAATAATTTTATTGTCTTTAAAAAATGATTCCCCCATGTTTTGGTTTCCATAATCTAAAATTCTGGACGGTCAATACATTTTTAGTAAATCTTGATTTTCTCAAATTCATAAGTTGGTCACTTACTGCCTTTTGCCTTTTTACGGCAGTATAAGCGGCACAGTTTTATGGCAAAATCTAAGAACAGGTATGCTTTACATTGTTTCATTGCTTTGCCGCTCCTTCAAGCTTGTTAGTATCTAAGTACTACCAATGACTGTGATTTCCAAACTGAACTGTTGGTACAAATATCGATTAATTTATTTTAATCTTTCATATCCAACAGAAAACCTATTAAGAGTATTCGTCCCTGCAAATACCCCCTGCACCCTTCATCTCAAATCTTTTCCCCTCGCCTAAAAACGGTTCGCGCTCTCCCGACGCTATTTTTAAAGCTAGAGGGTTCTGGTAAACGCCAAATGAAAGACAAAGAATCAGACTACAGATCCTTCAGGCGAATTTTTTGAAAAACAGTTTCGCCTACGTGTGAAATATTACATAACTTATTATTTTTTTCAAAAGGTTGTAAGTTTTTTCAGGATTTTTTTTCAAAAAATTCGCCTGAAGAATTTGTAGTCTGATTCTTTGTCTTTCATTTGGCGTTTACCAGAACCCTCTAGCTTTAAAAATAGCGTCGGGAGAGCGCGAACCGTTTTTAGGTGAGGGGAAAAGATTTGAGATGAAGGGTGCAGGGGGTATTTGCAGGGACGAATACTCTTAACTTTTGTCCGTAGCTCTCCTAGAGCTCTTTCGTTCTTTGTTTCTTTTTGGTGTGTAAAGTTGTAAACCAAGAAAATAGGAAGAAACTGAACTCCAAGCTCTAAGTTGAAGAAAAATATGGCGATATACCAGGCTTCTCCCAGGCGACCGATGCTAAAAGCATGTAAGTCCGTTGTTCTCACCCACCTCGGAGTAAACTAAGCTCGACTCTCCCTCAAAATTTTATACAACAGCAATCTCAGAAATTGATGTGACGTAAAACAGTATGTAATTGGCAAGAAAAATAGCCCTTCTTCAAACTTTAAAACCTATCTTGTGAGCTAGAAGGCGAGCCCACAGTGACGTAATTTCCAGCTTCGTACCCAGCCTATCGGCCAGCAGAAGTCCAAGCAGCGTTTCTAGCCATGTGTGCAGCGGCCTTAAGTTATTTTCTTTGTGTTTGTGATCATTCATCATCATGTGTCACTGTTCATTAAAATTAAAAAAAATATACCACTTTTTAAAAAAATTGTCTATTAAAATGTTTAATAATATTTTTTTTATGTCTATTAATTTTTTACAATAAATATACGCAATATTATTTGTCTAAAACTTAAAAATAAATAAAATATAAAATTACGTTTAAATACAATTTTTCACGTCTAGCTTATAATAAAAATTCTAAGATATTCTTAACTATTCATAGCTTGGTTTTTGATAACGAATACTACTTAACAGTAAATACACACAAATCGCTCCAAGACATCCAGCTATTACGGCTACAACCATGCTGGGACTGCGTCGAAATAAAACGAGAATAAATATGAGGGCCGCCAAAATTATCATCGCAAATACTGGCAACAGTAACGGTGTTTCACTCCAGTAATGGTGTCGCATCAGGATTTCTTGAGCTGAAAACAATTTGTTGTGTTGTCAATTGAGATTTTACTCAGCATTTTAATAAGTTCGTTGCAAGCAGCCAGCAAACGGTAACGAAACCGTCACCCGCATGCGCAGTAGGTAAAGCGAAGCTGTTAGTGGCGATTTTAGAATACGTTTTAGTTATTGCGCATGCGGGTGATGGTTTCGTTACCGTTTGCTGGCTGCTTGCAACGAACCTAATGTCAATACCAATAATCTATGAATTAACTATATGAATCATTGCCTATCTACTCAATGTGCGGGGAGTGAACGCAACAAAGCGTATCGAAAACATATCTGCGTCTCTTCAATGTAATTCCCTATTTCTCCGATGATAGGATTGGTTGATGTACTTGCATTCAATCTGAATAAAGTATCTCTGTTTCAAAAACTTTGTCTTTTTCTATGGCGTTAACAGCTTTTGGCCTAGGAGGGGGCAAATTAGAAATTTCTTAAGCCGGGTCCCCCGTGCTTGTTTTGCCCTCCTGGATACGCCAGTGCTTACGGCGTAAAAAAAGACAGAAGTATATGTTTGCACCCTAATAGTTCGATTGCGATTTTATTCCTATGCTCAGTATAGAATAAAAGTATATGGTCAATACTGTTAGTTCTTTAAACATGAAATTTGAAGAATACGTTCCTTTTATAAGATAACCCTTTACAGCCGATTCTATAATAATAATAATACATTTTTATTTGCATGGCCACAAAATGGATACAAAAGGTCATTAAAAGCATGATCATTGAAATTAAGACAAAACATTACAATTTAAAATCAATTCAAATATCGTAAAATGATTCTACAAGTCCTGACAATTTGGACTTTTTTGTAGTGTACATTTTTTAATTATTTTCCAAATTGTTTTTTTGTTGCTGGCGTGACTATTCACAATTTTTTTTCCCCGCGAAACATTATTTTTTATGAACGCAAGCGGCTTCGCGCGGTTTTTTCACGCCGCACGCGGGTTTTCTCGCAGTTAAGCAGAGGTACAATATTTTTTAAATAATTTTTTCTAGGTTCTTGGACCCTAGATAATCAAAAACAAAAAAGTTTCGCCGGTTGTAAAGGGATAAGCGCCTGCCAAAGAAGAATTGTTCAAAATTCTACCCCTAAGAGGGTGAAAAAGGGTAAATGTGATTTTTTACAGATTTAAACAGGGCTGCAGAAAGCACTCAAAAAATTTGATTTGACAATGACCTTAGTTTGTTATCATAAAGATTATTTACAGTAATTTTTATACCGGCTGTTTCAAAAGTATCGGAACGGCTTAATATTTCTCATCGGGTAAGCCGGACTAAAAATGTGTTTTTTAATAACTTTTCCTGTCTATCGAATGGCAAAATTTGATTTTGGGCTCGAAGATCCTAAAAGGGCTCCGTAGGGCCCAACTTTGGAATTTTAAATGGGAACCATACTTTTTTATTTAATATTCGGATTCTGCGGAAAATTTTACATCCGTTTTAGTATTTTTTTAATCCTCGGGTCCTATGTAAAGCCCCTAAGAAAGACCTAAAAATAAGCCCTGTACAATAAATATCTTTTGAAATGATTGACTTACTTTTACCTAAAATATTCGATTTTAAAGAGAAATTTCACTAATCAATACCTACTTCATAAGTCTCTAAAGCTTGATTTTGAAACTTAGGGCCCCTAAAATGGTCTAAAAGGGTTGGAGTTGGTTCCTAATATGAAATAAGAAAGTGTGGTTCCCATTTAAAATTTCAAAGTTGGACCCCATGGAACCATTTTAGGGTTCTCGGGCCCAAAAATCAAAATCTAATTTTGCCTTTCGATAGACAGGAAAAAGTTATTACAAAAACCATTTTAACATTTTCAGTCCGGCTTACCCGATAAACTACCCCCCAAAAATCAGTTTTTTAATTATTTTTTTAAACTCAGTAACTATTAGATATACTAAGATGTTTAGTTAATAAAAATCATCTGATATTAATATTTGGCATTACAGATCCATGGGCTAAACACAAAAGAACAATTTAATCGAGAGCCAGACAGATAGACCATTTCCGGTTTTTTTCAATTTTGAAAATTCGTCTTATTGATTATTGCAGTAAAAGTAAGATGACAGACTATTGTTTTCTTGTCGTTTATTACATAATTAACTATCATTTTTTATATCAAAAATTTAAAAAAATACTCATTGACGTAGGGTATACTACTAATACAGGTCTGATTTGAAACCACGGGTCGCCTTGCCGACAGGATTGATTCCAAGAGGGTGAAATGCAGGCGTGTCACTGCAAGTGACTTTTTTATTTTTCAGTTTTATATCAAATCGAAATAAAAAAAAAAACAAAAAATAAAATTGTATTAATTTGCACATTCAATAAAGATGTAAATTAAAAACAATAATTGTGGATTGGCAAATCGTGTCAGTGTTACCGTGTAACTTGGAAACGACCACAATATTTTTATATATATATATACTAGCGGACCCGGCGAACTTCGTACCGCCTAACAGTATAATATATATATATATATATATATATATATATATATATATATATATATATAATATATATATATATATATATATATGCATTTGTATCGTCTTCACCTCCGTACGTCTTTAGGACGCCCGCCCATCCGCTAGAACAAACTGCATTACTGAAGTTTTTTTCGTATTTAGGGGGTCAGGTGTTACGCCATTTTACAGGCAAGGGTAGAGGGGTAACGATATCACATGTTTTTTTCATACAAAATACAAATCTGTATTTAGTACTACCCTAACTCCATATAGAATTATAACGCTTTTGCCTTCTTGTATATAAAATTGTAAAACGCAACGGTTGTGTTCACCTCCAGCGGCGCTGCCAAATTTTAAAAACGTTTCCCACGCATTGATACGAAACTGCTGGAGAATCACATGTCGTGTACTTGCGACTTATTTTTAATAATCAGTTTTTAGTTTTATTATGTGCAAGCAGTGTACAGTTGAACTAGAGTGCTGCAATGGATACTCGTTGGCGGTAAGTTTAAGTCTTTTTTCTTAAGATGATGTATTGACGTAATCCTAAGAACTCAAAATATTGTAACTATTTAGGTTATCTTTTCAATTACAGTAATTTATCAAATTTGGATTGACAAGGTTGTCAAATGTATTTATTTTGTATTATTTTTGTTCAAGTGCAAGACGACTCGTGAATCTGGCGCTCAAATCTGATCAGCGTAAGCAATGTGCCGAAGAAATTTCAAATAGTGGGGGCAACATTGTTGACGTTATTTGACAAAGGGGATGGAATTGAATATAAAAACAAAAAATTAACTGACATTGATATCGACCCTAACAGCGTATTGGTTGCATGTGGCGATAATAATTCTGATGAAGAGAGCATTCTATCGAACTCGCAACTGACACAAGTACAAAAAAACAAACCTTTGACATCAAAAAATTGTGAAGAAAACTGCAGTTCGTCAAGCTCTAAAAATGTTACAAAAACAAAACAGAATAGAGTTAGATGGACAGAAAAACAGAAAAAAATGGTTTCCTCACACTTTAAACAGCATATTAAAAAGAAGCAAGTTCCAAAAAAACTTGAGTGTGAAGAACTTATAAATCAAAACAAAGAAATTTTGTGGAACCTGGATTGGGTAAAAGTGAAAACTTTTGTTTATAATTTATACACAAAACCAAAAAAATAAAAATATGTAGTCAGTTTGACTTAAAGCCATTATTTTGAGTTATTTTATTCAAGAAAAAGATTTCTGTTCTCAATATTTTTATTTTGTTGGAAAGAAATTGTTAGTTCTGTTTGATTACTTTAATAATCTAATAAACTTTGTAAACGCGTGTTATTTATATTGATTTATTCAAAAAAAAGATTTCTGTTTTCAATATTTTTATTTTGTTGGTAACAAGTTGTTATTTTTATTTTATTACTTTTATTATCTAATAAACTTTGTTTAAAATTTGTAACCGCGCGTTATTTATTACCCAAAGAGCAGAATAAAAAAATGTTTTCAATAATTTGATTAAATTAGTGCAGGCGCTGAGCGACATTCCTTAAAATAAACCGCTGGATGCATTGTAATGGATGATTTGAGTTAAGGGAGGTCTAAAGAATGAAATTCCGGAGGTTGCCGGAAAAAATCAGTGGTCAATTTTTTTTATATTTTTTATAAGAATTATTGGCTAAATCGCTGTTCCTCTTGGTTTTTCCAAATTTTTTTCTTTTTCAAACCACCCCTATGTTAAAGCGAACAAAACTAAAAAAAAATTATTTAAATCGGTCGAGCCGTTTTCGAGTTTTTCGAGACTAACCGATTTTGAATTTTTCGAATTTTCAGCTGTTCCTTTAGGTTTTTCCAATTTTTTATTATTTCAAAACCACCCATGCCTTGAGGCGAACAAAACAAAAAAAAATTATTCAAATCGGTTGAGCCGTTTTTGAGATTAAGCGAGACTTACAATTTCGATTTTTTCGATTTTTCAGCTTTCTTTTGGTTTTTCCACAAGATTTTTTTTTTAATCACTCCTGTGGTGAGGCGAATAAAACAAGAAAAAAAATAGGAAAAACCCAAAGGAACAGCCAAAAAATCGAAATCGGTTAGTCTCGAAAAACTCGAAAACGGCTCGACCAATTTGAATAATTTTTTTTTGTTTTGTTCACCTCAACACAGGGGTGGTTTAAAAAAAAACTTGTGGAAAAACCAAAAGGAAAAGCTGAAAAATCGAAAAAATCGAAATAAATTAGTCTCGAAAAACTCAAAAACTGCTCGACCGATTTGAATAATTTTTTTTTGTTTAGTTCGCCTCAAGGTAGGGGTGGTTTAGAAATAAGAAAAAATTGGAAAAACCCAAAGGAACAGCTGAAAATTCGAAAAAATCGAAATCGGTTTGTCTCGAAAAACTCGAAAACGACTCGACCGATTTGAATATTTTTTTTTTGTTTTGTTCGCCTCAACACAGGGGTAGTTTGGAAAAAAATTTTTTTGGAAAAACCAAAAGTAACAGCGATTTAACCAATAATTCTTATAAAAAATATTTAAAAAAATTGACCACTGATTTCTTCCGGCAACCTCCGGAATTTCATTCTTTAGACCTCCCTTAACTCAAATCAACAATCACAATCCATCCAGCGGTTTTTTTTAGCGGGATGTAGCCTAGCTCCCGCTCTAAATAATAAATATAGTAAAAACCAAATCTATCTGCGCACCAGATTTTAGTTACCTAGTAACTATTTTGTTGTAATACAGACTCTTTCATTACAACAAAATAGTTACAAGGTAACTAAAATCTGGTGCGCAGATAGATTAGGTTTTTACTATAGAAACATTCCCACGACATAAAATAAATCTAAACAACTGAAAATTAGAACCCTTAGAAATAAATATTTTGAATTTTGAGTCAAACAATGTTATAATTAACACTGTTAAAAAAGTCTTAAATAATATAAAGGTGTTCCCAAATTAAGGGGCGATATTGTACCAGACTGTATGACTAAGAATAAAAGTTTTTTTCATGTGGACATAAGTCCGAAAACGCTTGCTAACGGAGCTACGCCCCTTCGAATGGAGCACCCTGAAGACATTTTTTCCTAAATATTTTTGAAACCATTAATAATAAAATTTTCAAATTAGGTAGATTAAAATAATCCCTTTTTTTAACAAGTCGTTTTTTAATCTGTTTAAAGTTATAAAAAAAGTTTTTATGTAAAAAAGGTGCCCTTGGTTCATATTGATAGGATTTACCATTTTTGAGTAAAATCATTTTGAAAAAATCACATCCACAAAAATGTTAATTAAAAATAATAATATTAAAATTAAAATTTGTGAACAGAAGGGCATGGAAATTGACAATTTGTTGTTGTAAAATTTGACTCAATAAATAAGCAAATGCAAAACTTGATTTTTTCAAAATGATTTTACTGAAAAACGGTAAGTACTAGCAAGATGAACCAAGAGTACCTTTTTAACGTAAGAAACTTAATGTTTCATAATTTTAGTGAGATTTTTAAAAAACGACTCGTTAAAAGGGGGATTAGGTATTGTAACCATTCACCCTCCCACCGGTATGTGATGCCATGCGTATGATTAAAATTTTGAAATTCCGAAACTGATTTAGCGTCAAAAGTTTATACACCATACCTAATTTCAAAATTTTATTATGAACAGTTTCGAAACTATTTGAGAAAAAAATTCGAAGCTCCCTAAACGAACATTGTCGAACTTTTGTACATATGAAAAAAATCTTTTATTTTTAGCCGTAGAATATGCTGGTAAAGTAAGTCATGACAATCATTGTAACGGCTTTGCCTCTAGCGGTGTTGCCAATATGATGAGACAAATACGTACTAGGAGCGTAAGGAGGTGGTCTTGAACTAAATACATTATGAGTATAAAACAGCAGCGCCGCGTAGTGAGTAAGTAGTGGAACTATAATGTATATTTACATGGATATATAGGTCGTTTTCACCTCCGACAAAAAAATCGGCAAACGCTAGGGGGAGACACAGGAAGGACAATAGAGATGAAAAACAGGCAAAACGCTTTCGCCTCCGAAATCGGAGGCGAACTCGTAAAAACGGAGGCGGAGACGACATATTCATGTAGCATTGGGAGGTGTATGAGTACTAAATGCATATATATATATATATATATATATATATATATATATAGCGGCCCTGTACGTGCTTCGCTACGTACCTATAAAGTGAAATAATAAAACAATTTAATTGGAACATCTATCTATCTATTTTATTTATTTTAAAATATACATGGACGTATATGTGTGTATGTCGAGCACTCCGGCTGCGCCGTCGTGCCCGGTGCAAAAGAACGAATGGGGAAGGAAGAAAAAAAATTTAGGGGTGGACTACCCCTAACATTTAGGGGGATGAAAAATAGATGTTGGCGAAGTGACACCTGTAGACATCTGGCGGGGATAACTAATTAAATGACGATTGATCAGTTTTCGACCGGAGAGGAAAAATGATTAAATTACTAAAATGGCTATTAAAAAATAAGGGTTGATCGTAGAAGGGTGAAAATTGAGGATTGTATGTATTTTTGTATGTTGTATCATAAAAAAATAGAAATTAAAAATTTTGTCTAAAAAATAAAAAAAAAAATTTAGGGGTGGACTACCCCTAACATTTAGGGGGATGAAAAATAGATGTTGGTCGATTCTCATAGATACCGGATAAGCACAAAAAATTTCATCAAAATCAGTCAAGCCGTTTCGGAGGAGTATGGCAACAAAAACTGTGACACGAGAATTTTATATATATAGAGATATATATATATATATATTTTTTTGGACATATCCCTATTCGCCAAACTTCTCAACTGCTTTTTTTTTTTGGGAATTCAGGATTCTAAACAACAAATTTCTCTGTAAACGCCAGAAAGGAATTCCCGCAAGGAAATATGGTCTCAAGGAAAAATACAATTAAATTACGATGGCCAAATAACATTATTCGAAAATATTTCGCGTAGTGGTGCCTACAACATAAAAAAAAACTTTCTCAACTGATTTTTAGCTCCATAGTTAATCGTACTGACATCATAGCGGTCATGATTCTGTCCTTTTGTTTTTTACCGTTATGACGTCAACGAACTGAATATTTAATGAAAATTATTGGCAATGTTAGGTCAAACGAGATAATGTGCAAAAATAAAATATGGTATTTTAACCAATTTTTTTAAATTAATATTGTCCGTTATGACGTCAACGGTCAACAAATGTTTTTGAAACTTATTGCAATGATCAGACAGTTTATTAGAAGTGATAAAATTGTAAAATCATAAAATTGCAACCTTTTACATATCTTGTAAATTTTTAATTAGTATCATACTACGTCTTTAAAATATTTATAATTAGTGATTTGTTTATAACTATGTCATTTACACAATTAACTTTGTTTTAGAAACAAACGCAATCATATTATGTCTTTACGAGGCCATAATAAAAATTTTCTTCATCTTCTATTTACACTTTTTTGGCAAACCGGGCACGGCACACAGACAGCAGTCAGGGGGGAGGCAAATCAATGGGACGGTAGCGGCGGGCCTGTTTGCCAATTAATTTGACAAGGAAATGCATAATTATCATATTATATAAATAGATCGATAGATAGATATATATTTTGTCAGTCGAGATATACAAAATCTGTTTGACACGTCAACAAAATATTTAAACATTATAAATTACAACGTATAAATTACATAATATAAAATATTACAGAATAAAATTATTGGCAACATAAAAATTCATCTATGCTATAAAATCTATGCTATAAAAGACCCGTTCTAATAAAAATTTAATGAATTACTAGACTTTATATTGATTCAATCAACATTTAGAAATTTGTTCAAATAATTGTCGAGTGCCTAATGTGCAGATCTAATTTAATCAATTATTTGCTTTTCTTTCAGAGTATACAAATATCTAACACTGTATTGATTCTCGATAAGTGAACGGAAAATTTTGTAATAATAATATCATTTAAACTTTAAATGGACTACGTTCCTTGTTTCTGTTTTCCTTATCAGTAAACTAGTAACGATTTAGACGTAGCTAAACAGCATGGCGACTTACTTTCTTGTGGATAATCCCAAAAATGACCGTATCCGTAATAACTATGCCATTTGAGTCTGTGTTTTTCCAAAGCTTTCGAAACGTCACTGGTCATATTTTTTTTAGTTAATAAAATCATCGGAAATCAGATATTATATTTTACGAATTCACAAATTACATCACACACTATTGAAATTGCAATATTCTATTTTGTTGAAATGTGAAACTACGAGAAAAATATTTTGATTTGAAGATCAAACAGACACCAGTAAAGTTTACGTTCAACTGATCTTATTTTTAGTGATTACAGTTGTATTATTAATTATATTGTATATATATTATATATAATTTATAACATTTATTGTTTATCAGTATGCGACCATGGTCAGATTCGTCTATATACTTTGACTTAGATAAAGATGGTTAATTACATTTTATTTCTTTAAGAACAAATTAATTTGCAAATTTACTTCCTGAGGGGAATTGCTTCGGTCTTATCAAATCTGAACTTCGATTATTTTTTATAAAGCCAGCCAACTACAAAACTCGTACCTATAGTTGGTTAGTAACAATGTCTCAGAAACGTCGGGGGTGTTTTCATGAGGAAAAAATAAAATTTAGGATTCAAAAAATGGCATAATATAGGTACAGCTATTATGCCGGCTAGCCTTTTAAAAAGAAAATAATCAGTTTTGTACCAATGAGTTCGTGGCCCGTGGGTTCGACTTAATTTCGCACTCTTTGCGCTAGGTAGAAAGGTACGAACTACGAACCCATTGATACAAGCAAGATTATTTTTCTTTTTAAAGAGTTATTTCTGCAATAATGTTCTGTCCTATATAAAGAAAATGATATAAAAATAGGTCCATCCGTTTAAGAGTGATGATGCGACAGACATAGAAATATACACTCATCTTTGTAAGTCGGAAGTTAAAAACTAATAAAGATGCATTGTTTTTAATTGCCAATTCGTTTCTGTAAAAATTATGCAGTAAGCTTAATGTTTTTTAGTATGAACCATAGACATAGGAATATCCTATGTCCATGGTATGAACGTGCCCAGCGTCGGTCTTGCCGGACTTTTCCCGGTGGGCCGGTCCGGATATTTTTCTTAGTTACATGGTCACGTAGAGGCATGATGAGTTCATTTACATTATTTCGAACAATTGTTTAACTTTCCCGGTAACTTTTTTAGTCCCAGACCGACCCTGAACGTGTCAAAATGTAGACAGAAAAGAATGTTTGTAAACATGAAGAAATCATTATCTTTTTTATTATCGTTTGTTTTTAATCTGTTCAATACTCAAGTATTTTATTTAGTAGGTAGTATATCTATTTACTCCTAAAACGTTATTGGTATCAATTACTAAGAATTGTCCATAAATTATTTGTTTGTAACGATTTTTTTTTGTAATCTGCGGTATAGAACAATATTGAACCATTAATTGTTTAGTGCAAAACCGGTTATTCCAGATTATAAGAAAATTATTATAAACATCACATATTTTGTGTGTGGTTTATTACAAACTAATGAATACTATTTATAATAATGCGTGTGTTGAACAAATTTGCATCTTGTATTTTTTAAGCTTATATAGCAAGTAAACAAATGACGGGCAACACGCAACCGAAATACGATCGGAGAGAGAAATAAAATAATTGATAAACGAATTTTAAAAATAAAAAAAAAATGTGTCTTCATTTAGTTTTTTTTTTTTAATTCTACTAAGTGCCTCGTATCTGAGAACTCAATGGTAAAAAACAATAAGTAAAATTGAAATTTGCGTTTCTGTAAATCAACCCCCTCCCTTCTTTTAAATACCAAGCAAATCTCCGATTTACAGAATACGTTGAACGTTAATTATTATTGAACACCAATTAGTCCGGGAGCTGTCGATCTAAAAAGCCCCCTCATATGTGCATACACTTTTTTTTATGTAAATTAATAGTTTAAAAGTATATAAACAAGAAACGCTTGGTTTGCGTTGATTTAAATAGCCGAAAAAATGTTTAAAAAAATTAATTATAAAAAAATGACATTAATGTTTCTCCTACATCACGGATATTGGTTGCTAGCATCTAATTTTACAAAAAATTTCGTGCTTTTTAAGAAAACATTCGCGCAAACCAATTTTTTTTGCCGAGAGAGTCAGGCAACCCTCTTAAAGTTTGTGATGAGGGAGAAAATTTCACCGTCATTCGTAACATAATTTTTTTTTTTTTTCATTTTATTCGTTTTAATGTGAATTTTAAGAATATGTTGGTTTGCGGGCTCTAAAATTGCCGGAAATACTCCGCAAACCAGTTTTAAATGCGCTAGCTCCAAGCTTATTTTCCACTAGTAATATTTAAATCAATAAATTTATATTAAAATAAATGATATATAAAATTAAATATTGAATTTTTTTTTAGATTTATAATTATGAAAGGATATACCTATATGATCATAGGAAAAATAGGGATTTTTTTTTAGACAGTTTAAATAGTCAAATAAATTTAAAATAATTGACACGAGTTTATGCTCCAACATAATTTATTTATTATCAACAATCGAGATCAATATCATCAATATTCCATCGATTGTTTTCTCTTGGTTCTATATCTTCTTCTCTGTCTTAAAGTATTATGTATACCCTATAGCAGATGCAGGTAAATTTCAAGCGTACAGAAGAAAGAAAGAGAAAAATTTCTATAAGTTATTCCACTGCAGCAACTGTATCATGTATAAAAAAAAAAGAAAAATTAAATTTTGTAAGAAACAAAATCAATATTAATATAACAAACAAGATTATAATAATTGTGGAACAACAGTAGTTCTACAAAAAACATTTATTTTAATATAAATTTATTGATTTAAATACCTATTACTAGTGGAAAATAAGCTTGGAGCTAGCGCATTTAAAACTGGTTTGCGGAGTATTTCCGGCAATTTTAGAGCCCGCAAACCTACATATTCTTAAAATTCACATTAAAACGAATAAAATGAAAAAAAAAAATTATGTTACGAATGACGGTGAAATTTTCTCCCTCATCACAAACTTTAAGAGGGTTGCCTGACTCTCTCGGCAAAAAAAATTGGTTTGCGCGAATGTTTTCTTAAAAAGCACGAAATTTTTTGTAAAATTGGATGCTAGCAACCAATATCCGTGATGTAGGAGAAACATTAATGTCATTTTTTTATAATTAATTTTTTTAAACATTTTTTCGGCTATTTAAATCAACGCAAACCAAGCGTTTCTTGTTTATATACTTTTAAACTATTAATTTACATAAAAAAAATTGCATGCACAATATGAGGGGGCTTTTTAGATCGACAGCTCCCGGACTAAATTGCGTGCGATGCATTAACACATAAATTGACTCCAATGGCGTCCCAAAAAGGGAATAGACTAAATTTATAAAAATATTGAATTATTTTGGGTACCTACATAACTGTTAAAGAGAAATAAAGATTGGTCTATTTCTTCTCCGCTTCTCACCCATTTTGTGTTGTGTCCTGTTTTTCGACATTGCACAAGTAGGATCAGCGTTTGAGGATAGTTGATATGTAGGAATTTGGAATGCCATTGTAGTTATACAGATTTGTTCAAGACATACACATTTCCGAACTTCGTTGTTCGAGACGTGTTCGTGCCATTTCACCTTGAGGAGATTGCTCTTAAAAATATGTAACTTCGTTTTTTCAAAAATCATGCTTGAATGCCAAATATGATTGTTAGAGAATAATTTATCCTACTTCTGATAATTGATACAGAATTAATTCTATACCCAATTCTGATAACTATTAAAGAATTTAATTATACCCCACTTCTGAATAATTGATATATATTTATCCCTAATTTATTTCTCTTGCCAGGAAGGAAATAAATTAAAATAACCAATCTCGATTTTGTACAACTTTATTTACAATATTTACAAGTCCACTTCAACTCTCTGCTTACATTTCCAAAACCAATCTTCAACTTCAACCATCAACTTACTAACTATAACCAACTCACTTCAACTATCAAACATAAACTAATCAGAGAACACTATCTATATCTTAAATAAAAAATCATCTTCACTCATTCAATCCTTTTTCGCACACACCCACGATGACCAATCACATTTAAAAATTCTTCAACTGTCATTCTCTCTCAACCAATCATACCAAACCCACTCATTCTTAGAACACATTTTTAATTGCTCTAGCGTGACAAATTTAAAAACTATAGTCATAAAGCTTTAAAGTAATACATTTTTTTTTAATTATAACACGATTTAAACTTCCGAACGCTTAAGATGCTTTTTGATTCTGCTGTCTATAGGTATCTGCTTCTGGCCCTCCATCATTGCTGATTATACTGTCTAAATAACAAAATTCTTCCACTTCTTTAACAGGTATATCGTTTATTATCAGCTGTTGTCGACTCACCTTACCGACTTTCATGGA
Organism: Xanthostigma xanthostigma; assembly: GCA_963575645.1. NCBI lineage: Eukaryota > Metazoa > Arthropoda > Insecta > Raphidioptera > Raphidiidae > Xanthostigma > Xanthostigma xanthostigma. The sequence goes on from OY754468.1 coordinate 26,642,067, forward strand.
GACTGTCTTATCTACATATTAGACATATTATACTAACACCATAAATAAATTAGGCTGACTTCAGAACTGTTGAAATTCGACGAAGTGAACAAGACTCTTAAGAAATAATAAATAAAGTATTGTATTTGTTTATCTATAACATGATTATTAAGTTCGCATACAATGATACACTATACACAATCGTGTAAAAAGGATCGCTAACAAAACTGATTAATATGAACAATGAAAAAATTGTACTACCATACCTGCCACCAAATAATTAAAAACAAAAATGTAAATTGGTTAAGAAAGAGCCATCTGGCGTACTACCGAAAGGAAACAGGCTGTGTTTTAAATAAATAGAATATAGATTAATTAAAAATATGAATTGATATCATTATGTGGGTCCAGAAAACTTATGAATGATGGTGGTTTTTACTCTGCAAAAAATATTACATAGGACTAATATAAAAGCAAATAAAATCCCTGGCCTAGATTCAAATTGAGAAAACAGTAAGTAATTCTTTTCGTCACGTAGCCCTTTTATTTTATCCAATGAGAAATAATTGGATGGTGCAATTCAGATTATCAGTTAGAAAATTAGTTAGAATTTTGGTACTACGTCACTGGAAATTGGAATTGCCAAGAAGTTGATTCAAACTTGTCTGCCAGGCTTGTTCAATGATTTTATGTACACAAAAATGTATATATGTGTTACGGGTGACTAACTATCAACAACAGCAGCATTCAGTTGTTGACTTCGACATTCGTTCGTACTATATGTTTGCCCTCGTTGAACCGAAAATTGATAAAGAAAATTTGTAACGATTAAAATGTGAGTCAACTGACAGTTTTAACTTTTTTTTGTTAAATACAACATAACTAATAACAAAGTGATGAAAGTGCTTGATAAGTGATAAATCTTTTTAATTAGTAAATATTAACAAAATGATCATGTCTGTAAAGCAAGTGTTATTTATGTTTATTGTGAACATTCTCATATGCAAATTGATAATATGTGATAAAATAATAAGTCCGGATGATTTCGATGCGTTAAAATCGAACATAACTAAAACGAACCGGTCACACCAGTTGAATACGGTAGAAGAAATTTATTTGAGACTAAATTCAACAATCCCGATCAGTGCAAATTCAACAGTTCCGTTCAATGCAAATTCGACAGTCCCGATCGGTGCTAATTCAACAGTCCCGGTCGATGCAAAGTCATCAGTCCCAACCAATGCAAGTTCTCCGCAACCCAACGAAAAACCAAACTTCGTTGTTAATAAATCGCTGTATAAAGAAGCCGTGGAAGCGATTTTTGGAATTGGAATACGTTTGCAACTTATTTTAGAACAATCGGAAGCGAATACTAAAAACTTCCTTGTGTCGCCGCTTAGTACAGCTATTGCCGTAGGACAACTAATGTTAGGCTCGCGCGGCGAATTAAGAAAACAGTTAGCTGATTTGTTGATTATAAATGGTGGCGAGTTAGTTAACCAATTTATGGAAAACAAAACAAATAGCACGGAAGAAGAAATACCATTGTTGTATATTCATCAGCAATTAGGAGATTTGTTTAAAGTTATTAGGAAAACCGGAGAAGATGGTGACTTGTATCGAATAAAAACAGCCGGGGCTTTGTTCTTACAGCCGGGCGTGCGTCTTAAACAATTATTCGAACAATCGTTGGGCAATATTTATGAGACGCATATCGTGCCTGTTAATTTTAGCACAGATCCTAGTGGAACACAGAAAGTCGTTAATGATTGGGCAGATAAAAGTACCGAGGGACATATAAAAACAATTTTATCTAAGCCGGCTCCGGTTACATCTTTAGCAATATTAGCCAACGCTATTTTCTTTCACGGCGATTGGAAATCACCTTTCAGCTCTGAATTTTCAAAAGTCGCGCCATTTAGGATGAATTTAAAAGATTCCGTGAATGCCACTTATATGAGAGATCAAATCGATGTTTTATATGCAGAAAACGAACTTTTGGGCTGCAAAATGATTGTTTTGCCGTATGAACTTCAAAAGGCGTCGATGTATCTAATTTTGCCCAACGAGAATAATGGAACCGAATACGATATTAAAAATTTCACAACTAAATTGAAATCGAAAGATGTTTTAGAAATGATTGATTCAACAGAATTGCAAAGTGTTACTGTTATAATACCAAAAATGACTCTGACAAATACATTGAGTATATTAGATCCTTTAAAAAAGTACCAGCTTTACAAGAAGCGTATTCAGAATCTGCCAAGATTATCCGCTAGATATAATATAGACAATAAATTAGATTTTGTTGATAAACAGGTCGAGATTTTCAAAGAAGTTCAAAAAGAATACAATGACACAAAACCGTTTGTAACTGATATAAATACTAATAATAAAGACGACGGTATTGTTTTGTCGGGCGCGTCTGAAGATCCTGAATTTAAATTAACGGATATTATACAACAAATGTCTTTGGCTATAAACGAAAAAGGCACTGAAGCTGCTGTTATTACAGCCGGGATTATTGATTATATTGGCGCTGTTAAGCAATTCAAAGCAGATAGACCGTTTCTATTGTTCATACGCCACGAAGAAACGGGAGCCATCTTATTTTGGGGCACTATCGTCAATCCGGTATCTTGACAACTGTGAACTCTTCCGTAATGCGTTTATTTAAATATTAACACATGCTTATATTTTTATTTTATTAAACATATTATTTTGTTTTAGTTTTCTCAGTAGAAGTTATGGAAGACTTTAATATTAGATTCTTTTGTACTTTTTATTACAAATAAACTAAGTACTAAAGTTTTAAAATAATTAATAGAAGAAAATTGTATCTATATGACGGAAATAAAAATCTCTAAAATTAATATAAAATTATGATGATTGATTTATTTGTAAATTGTTATTCGTAGGTACTATTGAGCTTCTACAATGAATATTCATTTTAATATTATACAAAATATTTAAGTTACAGCAAATGTATTGCAAATCGTGAATTTCTATCATTGTTAATCATCATTATCATCAAACATCATTTCCTGATCAGAATCATCCAAACCGCTATCATCAACATAGAAAGAACTGCATGCTAGACATTGCGCTCCAATATCATTCCAGCATTCGAAACAGTAAACAACGTAACAGCTTGGATTTCCACACCTCAGGAAATCATGTTCTAGATCACGTTTTTTTCTAGGCTCCGGATCTTTACAGATGATGCATTTTCTTCTCGCCACTTTGAAACATTGAAGCCAATTACATATGTGAGGATATCTAACTCGCAATACAGCAAAAATATTTAAATTTTCTTCCAGTTTTTCTTCACGGACCATTTTAAGAACTTTCTTTTTCATATAACGGAAAAATCCAATTCGCTTTTTTAACGTGTCGTTATATATGAACAATATTCGTTTTTTTTCTCTTTTCGGATAAAAGTATGCGCAAATTACACGCTGCAGTCGTTGAGTGTATGTTTGGACAAACATGAATATCCAAATTCCAAAATAAACTCCATAGATTTTGATTAAATAGTAAGATGGCATCAGGTTAGGTTTTGGTAAACATTCCGCGTTACTTTGTACTACTTTTATACGTTTCTTAATATTAAATCCTTTGACAACGGATCTCAAAAGTGACGCTATTAATCCGGTACCTTTTATCTCGAGTAGCATATCGTGGTGTCCTATTTGGGTATAATCGACACGCGCATGTCTTCTAATCAGATCAAGAATTTCGTATAGAAGTCTGTCTAAGAGAATGAACGTTGTGGCTGTTATCAATTCAAATATTAGTCTCAAAGACGACATTAGAAGTTCCTTTCTTTCTCTTTTTAGAGGAATTAATGACATGGGATCAATCAGTTTTTTTCGTTCGATCTTCTTTAATGGTAATAAAGTACGTTGTTCTTTGGAGCGCCGTCTTGCATCGATTTTACGAAAATATCTTGTAATATAAATATTGTCAAATTGTATTTCTGTTAAGTATTTATCGTGATAATTTTGTGAAACGATGATTATTTTCAAGCAGACGAATGCCAAAAGACGTTTCACGATGTCTAAAATATATTCTAAAATGTGCTTCTTTTCTTTAAACTCAGTCATGACAGCTTTAGCAGTGTCAGCTGCTTCATGAAGATCAAGTGGTGGTTGTATTTTCATAATCTGGTATTGAAACTTTACTCCTTTGAAATTTTCTTTTAAAACGCCCTGAGAATGTTTTAATCTTGCGTATCCTTCTCCGAAACCTACGTCGACATGATCGGTGGGGTCGCAGACTTTAGAACCGCCTAGAGATTCAACGATGTTACACACAAAAGTAAGTTTCATTGGCCAACAAAGAAGCCACGCTACAAGTACACTAATATTATCATAGCATTTATCATAACCATTAGCAAACATTGTTTTACATTTTTCAGCTCCACGACTAAGCTGGTTTTCACAACGTGACTCAATTTTCTTCAAATATGTTTTTTCATATTTGTCAGCTTCTTCTTCGTAATCTTTACTTTTATATTTTTTATCAATTTCGTCAGATCTCTTTGATTCATTTAATGCTAAATCAACTTTATCGTTTTCTTCTTTTATTTCTACCATTTCTTTTTCGTCTTCTAATTCCTTTGTAATTGGAGCGGATACATCACTTATTGAACGCATAGTGTCTCTAATTTCATTTGCGTCAGATTTCATTCCGAAAAGAGCTTCTTGAAACGGTTTAAACATCAGCTCAAAACGTGTTTTAGTTAGATTATAAGTGAGAGTAGTTGTACATGCAAATACCCTAACAACTTCTTTACCATTGGAAGTTAAATTTTCTATGGGACCGGAAATTATATAAGCAAGTATTACAGCTTTTAGAACGGTTCGGCCCGTTTTTCCACAGAAACTTGGGAGTGTTAAAAATGAAATACATCTGATTTGAGAAGAAATTGCGTTGCCTACAGCCAGCATTAAAGATAATATGGCTCCACATAATATAGCCGCAAATTCAGTAAAATTTAAATCTACAAGAATTAATTCATAAAATGCAATTCCTTGTAAAATTCCGAAAATAAAAGCAAACCCTTTGCTAAGTGCTTTTTTTGACGGGGTTTCTTTTTTCTTGGAATAAATTAAATAATACACAGGAAAAATATATTTAATAGCGAATATCCAGCACGATTTTAGCATTTTATTTTGCTTACCTGACATTTTTTTATTTTGATCTATGATCATATACCTATCATAATTTACATAAACTTCCATGCTTTTGAGTCTACTCTGAGCATTCCATTTCGTTAATACATAAATTAACGTGGCTTGGGAACAGCTGTCAAATTTTGCCGGTTTGAGATTTAAAGATGATTTTGGTTAATAGTTTTATAGGGAATGTTTAAAGTTAAATAGTTTGTTAAGAAATAAAATTAAATTATATGGAAGATGATTAGAATAAGTGCATTAAATGCTGTATCCAATGAGGAATCAAATTCTGATGATGATAATCCAAGAATTACAAAGGAAGCCCAAGTAAGTTAAACTTTTAAATTCTTGTATTTAGTGTTTGTTTACCAGTTTTCAAACAGAATTATTAAATTGTAAGTGAGAATATTCATATTTTATATCGATATTGTTAATAAAACAATACATCTGTACAATGAGACATTTTTAAAAATAGTACACTGTTCAATATTACATTTTACAAATTAATTATTAGTCCAATTTCTATTTTATTTATCCACGTGCAAACGTATATGGAAAAATACGGAATTGGCATAGTTGGGTCGCCTAAAATTACCAAAATAAAATAAATAAACTGCAAAACCTGTGTGTAACAGGTAGAATTTTACAAAAAGGATGAAGGGTTTGAAGTCGTACACTCTACTAGTTGTAAAATTTAATGTACCTATACTAGAATAATTAATAGATGCCCAACAAATATTTGTCGACTTAATTTTTTGCTTTTTTTTTTAAAGGAAGAAATAACATTGGGACGCTATAATAAGGCATTGATTTGTCAATGCGATGGGAGGCTTGACGAAGCAATCGATATTCTACGAGACGTTATTGATAATCACCTCCCAAAACTCGAAGATAAAGATGGTTTACCGAAAACGCTACTCAATTTGAAATATTCATGTTATCGTAACATCGGAACAATTTATAATAAGAGAGGCGACACCGAATCCGCACTTAATGCCTATATAGATGTGAGACAAAGAAGAAAAGTCACGTCAACAAAGATTATTTTAAAAATAAACATTTTTTTGTCTTTTTAGGCTGTTGAAATAGATGGGGCTGATGTTACATTGTGGTATCGAATAGGGAATATCTCTATTAAAATGGAATATTATGATTTGGCTGTGCAGGCGTTCTTAAAGGTGCTTAGTTATTTCTTGTTACTGAATAATTAGTTTTCAATTTCGTTTGTAAGACCACCCAAAGAAAAGCTGACAATGTAAAAATTATATTTTTTTGTTCTCATTTTTCATATAAAAAAATTAATGTGTTTGAAGTTGCAAGGACGCCAAAAAGTTGTAAAATGATTGTCAATCTAGGTCGTGGTGTCCAGTTTAAAATATTAGGCCGCTGCACACGAGGCTAGAAACATTGCTAGGATTTCTGCTCGCTGGCGGGCTGGGTACGAAGCTGGAAATTAAGTTACTGCGGGCTCGCCTGCTAGCTCACAAGATAGGTTTTAAGATTAGAACAGGGGCTATTTTCCTTGCTAGGCCCGCTGCTCGGTATGAACAAGAACCAATCACGAAGCAGATTCTTGTCACGTGAGCGACTTGAACAAACGCCCACAAACCAAGATCAAAGTCAGACAACAGACACGTTTTGCTCTGTGTTTATATTTGAACTGTCACTGTATGCGCACGCCAGATTTATTCACAAAACTAGCTTGAAAAGACGTCTCGTGTGAAGCGAGCACATAACAGCAATCAAGAAAGCCATTTACCTTTATACAATTAATTTTAACTGTTTGTAGCTTCCGTGTATCTGTTTTTCGGTGATTGAATTTTAAATTATTTTTTAATTTATCTACTGCGCAGCTAATTAACACGAAACATTTTGTACTGTGTATGATTTTTTTAAGGGACTGGAATGCAATCCGAAACATTGGCCTTGTTTGGACGGATTAATTATGCTTTATTACGCACTGAGAGAGGACGTTGCTTGTCTGAGCTTTATCAGTAAAGCTTTCTCAATCGATCCAGGATACTTACGTGGTCTTGCATTACGCCACACCCTTTATAAATATAATAAAGCTGTTAAAGATTATTATGAACTATTTAATCCCGATCAGTGAGTATTAGATTTGGTTTATTTTATCTTGTTTAAAATTAGTTTTGTCTCGCGGCTTCTCTCGCATGCCCTGATTTTATACACAAATTCTTTCATCCTATCTTATCTGAAGCGTAGCTGGGTACAAGGTATGCTGCACTTTAAGTCACTGAAACCCTCTATGTATGACGCAATTTGCTAGGTCCAGTCTGCAAGAACTCTTCAAATTGAACCGTGTTTAGGCCAATTTATTACTATTATTATTTTTATGTCGGCTGGTCCTCCCTACTCTTTATTCCTACACCTTACCAGGCTGGGTCGTGAGGAGAGTAGCACTTGATTTATGTATGTTGACCACTAGAGCTGTAAAAGTAACGAGAAATTGTGTACCCGTATGTATTTGTTACTTAAAGAACCAGTACCCGTTACTTTTGTATTGTTACCTTACTCGTTACTTTTCATACAATCGTGTATACAGCATCAAGAAGTGTATGTTCTCTGGCATCAAGCATGTACCATCCCATCGAGGCACGTCGCATCGTGATACGGTATGACTTTGTTCGTATAACGTATAACCACATCAAACGAGTCGAACTGACTCCATGTCAGTTTGATACGACAGATGCGAGTAACGAAATGAATTTGTAAGTAACGATTTGGTACTTCGAGTCAGACGATGTACCCGTTACTCAGTAACGAATACATACGGTTTGTTACAGCTCTATTGACCACTCAACAAATCGAACCCAACAGATTGTGTCTGGTGTAGGGACTTTTAATGTATAAAGTGTATAGATAAAAATTCTAAAAATGTGTTTCTTTGAGTGTCACAAAATACCCAGTAACTAAAAAATATTGTAAGAGGACGAAATAGTTCACAGACAGAGGTTTGGTTACAATTTTATTTATGTGTGCTCAAATATGAAATTAATAATAATTTTTTTTTATTTCAGCGTATTAGATCCACCACTTGACACCCCATTCGATGAGGAGGAAGGTCAAAAGTTAGTAGATGAATCGGAAATCTTAGCCGAAAGAATAACAATACAAATGTTAGCAAAAGCGCCACCTTCGATCCCTCCAGTTTTACCCATAACTAAACCTTTAGATGGTTTCACTTGGGTTTCATTGGGACAAACATTAGTGCATTTATATCATTATATTGCTGATAATAAATTGGTAAATATTACGAATTCTATCTTGTAACATATAATATTTTTTTGTTTAAAATTATGTACATATATATATATGTTTTTAGAATCCATTTAGTCCTATAGATTTAAATTCCGTGCTTCATGATAATAATAATATTGAGCCAATTGAAGATAACAAAATTATTGAGCAGCCGGAAGCAACAGATAAAAATACACCTAGCCAAGAACATACAGCTGAAGACGAAATAATTGAAGAGCTTGATGAAACGGAGAAAAAACAAACTTTAACAGACTTAGTAAATGTCAATATAGATGAGAGTGATTTAAAAAGTGTCGATAATTCTACAAATGAAGGCACAGACTTAAAAAATAACTTTCAAGAAGCTGGCGAAGAAAAACAGAATCTAGAAGTGTCTAATGAAATATCAGAAAATGTGAAATCAGCAAGTCATGTTGAAACGGACGAACCGAAAACTACTGGAATACAGAATGATGAAATACCGAGTGTACAGTCTGATCTTGATCAAAAAAGTACCGAAGAAATAAATTCTTTGCCTTCCGATAAAGAGATGGATGTCGATGAAGACATGGAACCTCTTGTTTTACAATTGTCAGATGAGGAATGCTTAATGAATGCAGTAAACATACTTGAAAGTATGGAGACTCAAGAAGCAATCATATGCATAGAAAACGCGGACGCAATAGTTCAAAACGTAGAAGATGTTGAGGATACTAAAATCAGCAGTGACGATACAAAAACTGGAGAAAATTATGAAGCTACGTTTTTAAATAACAACGAAGATCAACTTATGGTCGATCTAACAAAAATTGCTCAAGAAACAGATCGAGATTTATCCGAAAAGGAGTTATTAATTGAAAACACAGACTCATTTGTTCCTCAAGATAATCAACAGTTTAGCGAAGGAGGTCTTTTAGGTAATGATTTTGTGGCTCAAGAAATTATTGTGAGCACCGAAAATGTAGATAAAGTCAAAGAAACGGAAATTGATTTGCAAATGGACCAAGACGTGGTTATGGACGGGAGTAGTATTGTTGAAGAGACGGCGGTGCCAATCGATGATATGCAGGTACAGGTCGATAAGGATATCGATGTGAATAACGCCAGTGATGAAACAGCTCAAGCGAAGCTGAAAGAAGAAGACAAGACTAAAATTGCCGTTCCCAAACCGGTCGTTAGACGCAGAAGAAATTCTTTATCGCATTTGGAAATTTGGGGTTGGCATAATAAACGCAAGTCAAGCAGAGCTAAGCAGGGCCAGTCGAATCGTGAAGACAGAGATGATACTGTTCAGGGAGCACTAAAGAGAACTGTACCATCTTTTCTCGTGTAAGTGTCGAATTATTTTGTTGAAAAAGAAAAAGTGGGTGCGTGTACTTATGTACGCGCGCTAGAAGTTATACTTCTTTGACGTGGTTAAAAACTTATTTTTAATTTGCATGCAAATAATTTATTGAAATAAACTAATAAAAGGACTGGAGTGAGATGTTATCACTAATATTCACAACTAATAAATGTTTTCATAATATTAAACAATCAATCGCGATTATATTGGTGTTTCAAAAGTCTCAGAACGGCTAAATATCTCAAAGATTAATTTTTTTTTTAAATGTTTCGAATGAAAATTGCTCAACTTGTAATGTATTTTTCGGTCACAAAAATTCCTCCCAAGGGGTTGCCCCTGTGGGGGGCAAACGGTACCTAACTCCGAAATTTTAAATGGCAACCCCAATTTTTTTTATTGTGTTGAGTTCTTCGGGCAAAAAAAGACAATCTTTTGTCCCAAACTTTTTTTTGTTCAAGCTACAGATCTTAAGGCCGCTGCACATGAGACTAGAAACACTGTTAGGAGTTCTGCTGGCTGGTAGGCTGGGTACGAAGCTGGAAATGACGTCACTGAGGGTTCACAAGATAGGTTTTAAAATTAGAACAGGGGTTATTTTCTTGGCTACGTACGCTGCTAGGTATGAGCAAGAACTAATCAGGAAGCAGTATCTTGTCACGTCAGTGACTTGAACAAACACCCACAAACCAAAATGGCGTCATTCTGCTCAGAGTCAGACAACAGACACGTTTTGCTCTGTGTTTATATTTGAACTGTCACTGTGCGCGCCCTAGATTTATTCACAAAACTAGCTTGAAAAGATGTCTCGTGTGAAGCGAGCACATAACAACAATCAAGAAAATCAGCGTTAGAAAACTAGTAGGCAAATCTAGCAGCGTTTCTAGCCTCGTGTGCAGGGGCCTGTACAGCCGGAGATTCATTTCTGTTAATTTTGATCTTCAGTGTGCGCGCGCATCGTAAAAATTCACTCTGAACATTTTTTCATAACGCTTTAAAGAAGTATTACTTCCAAAAAGTTTTTATATCTGAAATATACTGAATACTTGATTTTCTTTAATTTTAGACCCAATGGATTAAAGTTTTTGAACCGAACAGAAAATGGTGTTGTACCAAAGCTATCAGAAAATAAAATGGATGTCTTCAGCATGTTTTCTGGGAGTCCGATCCAGGTTGAGAATTCAGAAGAAATAACTGGAGATGCTAATATGTAATCTTAATATGCTGATAGTTATTTTTTGCATTATATAGTAGAACCTCTGCAAGTCAAACTATAAGAGAGACGCCAAAAAATTCGAGTTATATAGAGTTTTCGACTTAGGTGGATTTTGTAAGCGTATCTTTAACTTGTAGAGGTTAAGATTCATTCTAACTAATTTTGAGTTGCTATGTTCGAGATACAGAGGTCCAATTTGTTTTTTTGAGTTATGGACCGAAAATATTTACCGAAATGGCTCACTGATTATTTCGACCTATAAAGGGTTGAGATTACGAGTAATGGAGATTCTGGGGCTTGAAGGGGAGGAAACAAAACATTTTTTCGAATTTGGAGGTTTTTGACTTATCGAGGTTCGACTTAAAGAGGTTCTATTTGTACCTATTTCATAAATATTTTTTTAACAGAAATTCTGAAAATTATTTTGGCTCTGAACGAGAAAACGCAGATGTTACAAATTTCTGGAATAAATTTAATCCCCAAACAGAGGAGGAAAAGTCTAAAATCCGAGTTGATATTATTACACTTATAGAAAATTATGTTCCTATTGTTGCTAAAAAGTGGTCGGAATTGTGGCCTCAAGAATTAATTTCTATTTATATTGAAGCCTACGAAATATACAGGTATTGTTGAACAAATATAAAGGAATCATAATTGCCATTATAGACGGAGAGCTGGCTACGGAGAAAATGGGTGACTTGGTGCAGTGCTGAAAATTTGCAGAATAATAGGAGATAGTACAAGTAAGTAGGGAAAAAATTGTCAGAAGGCTAGGCGGAAGATAAAGAGCCGCCAGAAGGCGCTAATGTTGCGAAAAATTAGTGCACTTCTGGCAATTTCTATAATTATTCTGTAATTCAAAACTAGATTATATATTATATATATGGTACATTATATAGTTATAAGGGCATACTGAAAATTCAAACATGATATAATAATTACATTCGACAAATATTCAAAATTATTAACGACATTTTGATAGAAATAAAATTAATCGTCATATATTTTCATTAATAAAATTACGTTGTTATAACAACGTAATTACATTAATTTATTTAATTTTATTTCTATCAAAATGACAATAATTTTGAATATTTGTCGAATGTAATTATTATATCATGTTTGAATTTTCAGTATGCCCTTATAACTATATAATGTATAATATATGTAATATATAATCTAGTTTTGAATTACAGAATAAGTATAGAAATTGCCAGAAGTGCACTGATTTTTCGCAACATTGGCGCCTTCTGGCGGCTCTTTATCTTCCGCCTAGCCTTCTGGCAATTTTTTCCCTACTTACTTGTACTATCTCCTATTCTGCAAATTTTCAGCTCTGCACCCATTTTCTCCGTAGCTAGCTCTTAGCCATTATACATTATATCCAGAGATATTTAATTTTATTGTATGTCTATGATTATATCTATTTTTTCTATATTGTAGGCTTTATATTCCACATCCTCCAATTTTAGACCACAGAATAAAATGCAGTCAGTTGCGTATGGATGCCGAAGTCACTGTACTTTATGGTGAACTGTTAATTGACAAATGTCTAGAAACGCGTAACGAACAAGACAGGTAAGTTTTCTCCATACCAGTAAAATACTTATTGATTACATACTGGTTTTTGCCTGTGGTATGTACTCCTGCGGAAAACTGGATTTTTTATGATGGATTCCAGAAAGCATTGTCAGAAATTCTGATTTAACAACGACCTTAGATTGTGATTACACATATTTCTCTATAAAGAAAGCAATGCAAAATTTTAAATCGATCCTGCTCAAAAAGACAAAAAATAATTGATTGTTTTAAATGATATCTTTTTAAACTGGGTGTACATGTATTTAACATAGAAGAGCGTTGTTTGGCGTTAACACGAACATTTTTAACATTGACTTTGCAAAAAGATGTATTCTAGAATGAAAAATACGGTCGGGAGTGTGTAGCAAAATTGTAGGTGGGAGGAAAAAGGTTTAATACTTGATTATTTTGTTTAATTTTCAGATTTAACAAAATTATCCCTCAGAAGTCATTAACACACTTGATATTTATAAATATACCTGAATCTGAATGGGATGGAGATTATGTGGCATTTAATATTCGACTATTTTGGCTTAGAACTTTATTACGTATCTACGAACGTGACATCTTTAGTGCTATTGATATTCTCTTCGAGGTAAGATTTGTGTAGTTAATTTTAAACATGATATTCGCTATCAATCACGGAGTTTATTAACTCGGCCGATCTTTTTTGGTTCACAAGCCACTCCTCATTATAAAAGCTCTATGTACAAATTGTATACCGGCATATTAGCAAAACAACAAAATACCACAAAAATCTTCCATGTTGATTATTTTTTATTAATAACAAATGATGGTGATTTGCGTGACTCAAGCAGTTTATTGAAATCGGTCAATCAGCTGTAAAACTTATAAGATACTAGATGCCTCTGACTTTGCCCGGGTGCACTTGCTTTACTTGCTCGCTTGATTTTATAACCAACTGCCTGCGACGCAGTGTCATATTGTGTATAATATTATAACCGCTCGGCTACCAGCATAGATTAACGTATTATACTTAGAATACGTTAATAAATGCTACCGGGCGGTAACAGTACATTGCTATTATTGTTGTATAGAAGCACCATATGGGTGATTCGAAAATTTGGTAAGACGAAAGCCACGTGGTCACAGATCTATAAAACTTGGAAACTGGCCTCATACACGGCGTTATATGGGAGACAGGCAAAATCAATGTATAAGAATCTGTTAGAGATTCGTCGGAATTTAGCACAGAAAAGAATCTCTAACGAGATTCTTCGATTACATTTCACACCACTTTTGTCATTGACGTGATTTCAGACCAATTTGAAATCATTTTGATTTGCATCCGTGCTAAATATCCGGGCAGCTAGTGTAGACCTAAACTTTCCTCAAGAAATTAACTATCAAATCATAACAAATCAGTAAAGTATAGTGAATTCAATTCAGTTATCATCCCGGCGAAGTTATTGAGGACATATATAGCCTATAATATGGTTACCGGAGAGTGCAAGAAACACATTGGTGAATGTTCATAAAAATTCGCTCAGTAGCTTATGAAATTAGCCCATACAAGCAAATAAAAATGCCTTCTTTTTAATATTGATATAGACGTGTTTATTCTTTTGTTTGTACAGGCCATTCACTTCTTAACGATACAAGAAGTTGGCGACAAATGCGTAGTGAAATTACCAAATTGTTTTGTGCATCCTGTAATAACCAGCGATGGTTTGAGTAAACTTTTAAAATCTCTTGAAAGGTAAGAAGGGACCACAAAAATGTGTTTTATTAAAATAATATATTGACACATATCGATACAAGTATCTATTTAAATTTCACAGATACCAGAGTCTGAGCAAAGTTAACAGCCTCTATGAAAAAGAGTGTTACGAAGAAGTCATTCCCATTGTTAAGGATACGCTCAAATCGGGACGCTGGCAAAGAAACGACGTCGCTCCGGGAGGTGCAGATCGACCGATGCAAATTACTATTTTGCTCGACTCATTGTGGTACATTTGCAATTTTGAGGTACAAAAAAAGTTTTATTTTGATCAGCAGCTTAGAGAGGAGGAAACTGAACTCCAAGCCCTAAGTTGAGAGGAAATGCAACGGTATACCAGGCGGCACTGGTGGCGCACTCGAACGTGCGCGGAAGACCGTTTGGGGCAATCTGCGCATGTCGCGAACATGTGTTTCTGCGCAGAGTACCGCATTTTACATTTTGCGCAGGTTCGAAAACACTCGCAGTGCCGTCTGATATACCACTGTATTTTCTCTCGGGTGACCAATACTAAAAGTATGCTAGTTCATTGTTCTCCTCTCTAATCTCCTTGATTGTGATGCAAGAAACCTGAATTCATAATGGTACCTTGAAACACTTTTATAACTTACTATTTATTTGTTTTTTATTTTTTAAGGAATGTACTGAATGGTCGGAAATATGTTTAAATGAAGCATTGGAACAATACTTAATAGCCGATGAAGGAACAAATACATACGAACGTTGGAGTGTAGTAGTCATAAAATGTTTAGCTATGATAGAAGCATGCATCAAAACAGAAGGCCTCACAGTTTGTAAGTTCCATGACAGTCGAGTAAAAATTAGACTATTTTTAATTTTTAACTTGTGTTTTTTGATGTTTAACATTTATACTCGCGAGCCCCACCCCCCAAATTTGATACGACAGGAGAATAATCCTTGAAAATTAATGTGACAAATACCTTGTCAAAGAACGTATTGAAAAATAAACGTCTATGGGCTATGTGCACAGAGGCGGAGTTACAAATTTTTCGATGCGAGCGTTTGTGGCGAGCACTAGGGGAAACTTCGAACTCCAATTTTCCGTATGTCAGTGAGCAAAGTTTATTAAAAGTGAAAGTAGTTATAATTTTATAAAGTTTTATAATTACAAAGAAAACATAGGAAAACTAAGCGATCTGGAAATGCTTGTTGTGTTCCGGGCTGTTGCGCTGATGGCGACTTAAGTAAAATAAAGACCATTGGCGCCCTGATTTGGCGTTCCGCTGTCAGTGTAAACAAATTAACATCAGCTGTTTTCCTTATTATATTTTTTTTGACACATCATGGCCAACTAAAGTTTTTGACTTATCACCTTAGAAACATGTCGCGATTTCCATAAAAAGTTAGTTCAATAATTCTCTATTACCCACTAGCGGCGCTAATAGGCTTCGTGCACACAGCCTATACATCATGATTTGTGCCATTTTAAGAATACAAACTCCATGAACTGTCTGTATCGTAACAGATAAGTTGTCCGCCTTGCGAGGGTTTGATCCCAAGTGTGGATACTTAATTTTTTTTATGTGAATATTTTGAATTTTTTAGATCCAGAAATTTAATTCTAAAACAATTTTGTTATTTCAGTGGAACTATCAAACAACAACACTAGCAATCTTGTTTTTATAAAAATTGGTTGTCTGTAAAGTCGGTTTACGGACGATAGTTTTACGTGATAACGTATTCCGTAATACATAACCTAAACCTCCCAAAATTTGGTTTCAATCCGCTTATCCTTGGTGTCGGAATGATAAGAAATGTCAAAAGTGACGTTTGCAACTTACAAAGTATTATGTTCTAATAATAATTAGTTATTCCAATACTTAACTTAGAAGGCTTTGCATTTCACAATATACTAATGTCAAAAAATTGAATTAAACATTAGAAATGCAGCTGTTTTCATGTTAAGACAAGACATACGTTTGCTTCTAATTTCCATGTACGGCAAACAAAGACGACCGACCGCGTCGCGCCATGCATTACACAACATTGCATTTATACAGCTATTTCTCTATATAAATTTGTATAAAATATTTTTCTATATAAATTTGTATAAAAAAACTGTTTAGGCAAATTCTGTTATACGAAATCTATGTAAAATGTTCTCCTCTTTCGTTTAAGACTGGTTTCAAACCGATCTGATTTAAATTGAGCGAGAAATTAGCAAAAAGCACGCACAGGGTCAGGCGGAACGTTAGGAACGTTACGTTACACTTTTTCGAACATGCAGCCGGTGTTTTATCAATTTATAAGATTGGTGATTCATCAATTTATAAGACGTTATCACGTCAAAAAATTCACAGTATGATTACTCGTACTATGAGAGTACCGACTGAATTCAATTTTTCTTTTTTTTTATAGTATCTGTTTTTCCATCTGAATCGATGTCTCGACTGATTCAAAATCTGACATCTATTATATGTCACCAACTTGAACCGTCTGATAACAATTTAATTAAAATACCGTTGGTTACTGTGACTCCTTGGATTATTCTTCATTATATTTTACAGAGGTAGGTGCAGTGTTTTGAATTTCCATAGTTGTTATGGCAGATTTTTGTAAGAGTTCTGTGTTAAAGTAAAATTGTTAAAATTGCAGAGAGGAAGATAAAGGTCGAATAAAAACTTTAAATACTGAACGAAAATTTAACAATGGTTCTGACGAAGAAGACGACGATGAATGTATTCCGCCGTCAATAATGATGCTCTTTTATGGACACGAATACATGGGAAAGTAAGTCGAAAATCTGAAATTTTTATATGTTGTTTATGGATATTTCACACATTCAACCAAAATTTTTAACTCACCGGAAGTGTACTTAAAAATAACTTGAACCAAATTGACTCCAGACAAAAGTTACAAAAAACTGATTATTCGAAAGTTTGTCTCTTAGATAGCGTAAAAATTATAATGAAAAAACGTGCAGTTTTGGGTAAATATTACTTAAAAATTGTGTAAAACATCAGTCAAACTATTTGTCACATTTGAACTATATCTGTCTTTGTTAAACACATTATACGCAGTATATTGCTGTAGTCAATTTATGTTTAATGTTTAATTATTATTTCTTAAATATTTCAAAATTAAATTTCGATTTATAGGATATAATATTTAAATAAGAAGTAATAATTTTTGAAGTCATATACCTAACAGTTTTTTATTCAGTAATTTCTTTTGAATTTTTAGGCACAGTTGGTGTTGTTTAAATGAGGCAGAATTATTGCTATTTACTTTAGATGTCGTAATGCCTAGATTGCGATCTCCGGAGTTATCAAATATACGAGAAAAAATTAATCAGCACTTGGAACAAATATTTTTTTGTCTTTACCAACATCCGAGTAAAAAAAGTAACAAGGTAATGTTCCATCTTACGCGTATTTTTTTGCCTTTTAGCAATTCAATGTCGTAATTCTCCTTTGGGTGATTAGTTTTCATTTTTATCGACAAAACTATCAGACGTAGGTATGTGAATATGTAAAACAAAACAATAAAAAAAAATCTTAACGAGTTTTTGTCACAAAGTTTCTTGTTTTAATCGAGTGGACAGCTTGTAATTGTTTTTTTTAAATTAATTTTGGGTTATTTTTATAGGTTCGTTATTTAGCTGATCATAATGTTCTGCCGCAAAAATTGTCGTGGGAAAGAGCACAGCAACTGTATGATTTTAATCGGCCAGACGAGCTACCGGAATTCGACATGGTGAAGTCAAATGCGATTGGAAGCGAAATAGAAAGTCTGTTGAAGCGTGTTATTTGTCTCGTTCCACCGGATCAAGATCCGCAGCCCCGTGTGTCAACGGTTTTAGCATTTATCAATGGACAAGTGGACTCCTTACCTGTCTTAAAGAACAGTTTTCCATGCAAAGTATGTTATAAAGTCTTTTTTAGGCGCGCTAGTTGAATAAATTGGCCTGGATCAGACGAAAAGTGAAACGCCTCCCATTCTCCAACTTCAACCGGCAGTTGAGAGGAAAGTCGTTTTCACTCTCTCTGTCAAAGCGTCATGCGCTCTGTACACGCATGCGAAGTGTATACATAGCATATATTTAATACCCTCTATATTGCTAGAAAAGATCGGGAGAAAGACTTAAAATCTTTGATTAACGTCTGATTAGAACTCTTCAATAAATAAAATTATCGACCAATTTTTCAGACAATATATTAACAAACAATATAAAATTAATACATTAACGTTTCAATCTGGATTTGGACCTTCTTCTTAAAAAAGCGAATTATATTTAATTATTAATTATTTTTATATTTTTTAGATCAATTCTGAAGAAGGTCCAAATCCGGATTGAAACGTTAATGTATTAATTTTATATTGTTTGTTAATATATTGTCTGAAAAATTGGTCGATAATTTTATTTATTGAAGAAAGACTTAAACACTGCGGTGCAGACATATATACGTCTGTCTCACTTATTATACTCTGAGTCTCATACGCATGTCCGTGCATGGATGCAGCGTCAGTTTGCACATGGAACTTAGCTGTGAAAAGGGGGTGGCTTGCTCTTTTCCACTTACTAATTGCCCCACTACAGACGCGACACAATGGGTCAAGTAAAAAGAAAGCGATAGAAAACAGTCATTTGCTGTCTCACTTCATGGGCCACGCTTCCACTACGGCCACTAGCAATGTAGAAGTTATTAAATAGCATTTTCTCTATCCACAGTAACAAATTCCACATAACCATTTCCTAATCCTGAAATAATAAATTCGTCAACGAATGCTAGAACCTAAGAAGTTTCACTTCTAACGCGTGAACGTCTCACGCATATTTTTTTACACGCTTTATATTAAGGTTCGTTCCAAGCAGCCGCGAACGGTAATAGAACCGTACAGAGTCTTGTCACTGCGCAAGACTAATTTGCGCACTAGCTCAAAAATCGATACTGCGCAAGACAGTCTTGCGCAGTAACAAGACTGTGCACGGTTTTATTACCGTTCGCGGCTGCTTGGAACGAACTTTTAGTTTCACTTGTAAGTTTGTATGTATGTATGTTTGTTTGTAACCTCGTTTGGACTACAGCAATTGGTTTATTACTGTTAGTATGTTATGCCACTACTGTAAGAGCAATCGTTGATCGAGCGGTCTAAGGCGCTAGTCTTCGCTGACGTCAACTCTTGAATTCATGGGTCGTGGGTTCTAATCCCGTCCACGCCGAAATAAAAAATTTGTTTTTTTTTTCGGCAAATTTTTGACAATAGATCGAACTAAAAAGTGGAAAATAAATATAGTTTAAAAAAAAACTAAAAAACACGCTTTATATCAAACTAAAAAGTGAAAAATAAATATTTAAAAAAAAAACTAAAAAACACGATTTATATCGAACTAAAAAGTAAAAATTATTTTTTTTAAAATAAGCTTAAAACAAAGCGTGTTTTTTAGTTTTTTTTAAACTATATTTATTTTGTAATGTAATTGATAAATGTAAGTAGCCTAATTTTGTTTTCAGATGTCAGCTATTTATTATTTGCTTGCCGATTTTTATTTTAAGAATAATGAATTGTTGAAAGCAGATAAATATTATGTAATGGATATCTGCATAAATCCACAACGCATCGATTCCTGGGCTGGAATCGCATTGGCTGGTGCTGCACAGCTCGAAACAAGATTATTGCTGTGTGAACCACTTAAGTAAGTTTTCTGAAATTCCGATAGTAGCCTCGATTAATAATGAATTATATAGCTATGCAAAATGCTATATTATTTTTCAACTAGTTTTAAAGTTTGAATCTCAAGAGCATTAGTGCAGTAAATGTTACACATAAAAATCAAATAAAGAAAAATTAAGGAGGTTGAGCCGTTTTACGAAGATAATGAAAAAAATCTGAAATAAAGTTTTTTTAATAGACTTTTTTATGACAAAATTTTCTGTAAAAAATCCAAAATCATTAGGACATTTATAAAGTTAAAAATTAAAAAAAACTTTTACATGTAGTCTTATGGGAAATATGTCAATCTAGCATGCAAACTGTTCATTTTAATTTTTTGCAAATAACCAAATAATGTCAGCAGCTCCGAAAACTATCTATGTAAAGCATCGATGTCTTACGCATATTTTAATATTTTTTCCAATTTTATTAGGAAACTTTTAATCAATAAAAAAAATATTAAACCTTAGCACTTTTCGATTATGGACTTTTATTCTTGGCAGATTTCACAATTTTAACTGAATTTTCAACTTTTTAATGATTTAATTTTAATTTTTATTACTTCTAATTTCTTTTTTTAATTATTTACTGCAAAAAATATGTAAAATACAGATATTTACATAAATTTATTTATTTTTAACCTAACTTTGTACAAAAAAATCAAAAGTTAGTTCATTAGGTAAAGTACTGAAATAATTAATTAATATTAAAAAAAATTGTTTATTTATGCCTTTATGACAATAATTTATTAGTATCATCGACTTATAAACTATAAAAGTTCCCATTTAGAATTCGACTTACTTTTGATTGGGACTGTAACGGATCAACCTCCTTAAATGCTGTAAAAATTCCACAAACTTGCAATATTTCCTACAGCCTGTGCTACCTAAAAATCAACGCTAAAAGTGATTCAAAATATGTGTAAACCAACGACTCTTTTATACAGTGATTTTAGAGTTTATCAGTATTTACGAATATCATATGTGAAGTACATAAATTTATAGGCATTTTTTTTCCAGTGAGACGGAATTTTTTGAAAAAGCTCGTGCAACTCAGTGTTGTTTTAAACAATGTTTGCAGATAGAACCAATGCACTTGAAACTTTGGATTGAATACGGCTCATTTGTTTATATGGTTCATTCGTTTTGTTCGCGTGTGTTAAAATCGGAAGCGGATACTTTGAGCATGGAAAAGTAAGTATGCCGCGGATTCTTCTTGTAATTAATAGCAAGGTCAACTTTTAAATTGTGTAAAATTAATAAAATAATGGGGTGATATTTTTGTTAGATTTGAAGTTCTCGAATCGCGGAAGGAGGAATTTTTGAACACTGCACTTGAGTGTTTTCAAAGTGCTGACAAAGTGTGGGTGTGGAACAATGATTGCGAACAAGATGAACGCTGGTTGCATCAGTATATGCAAGGAAAAATTGCAGAGAAGCAAGGACAAGAACCGTCCGTTTATATGGAACACTATTTGCAGGTTTGTAGTAAAAAAAAAATTATATTAATTTTTGTGTTCAGTAAGAGTGCTCATGGTGCATTCCATAGAATATTGAATGACAGGAAGGAGGGTTTGATACTCTGAACACGACTTTTTAGAGAGAGGGAAACAGCCATTTTGAACCTCCAAGTATGACTCATTATTTTGCTATCTCACTCTCAAGTTTGAACGCTGTATTCGCTATGTGCAACATCAAAGTGGCGACATCTAGCGTTATTGACCGGCGAACCCACTGCCACTTTTATACATTATGTCAAATGTGACAGCAAGTAAAACGTAATTAAAATTAAAGTTTATGATAAAAGTGGAAAGTATGGATGCCATATTAAAAACGGGTTTTGAAAAAATAAATCATTCTATAAATTTTCAACCTCCAAACTGTGCCAAAGGGTAAAAGCTTAGCCGTGGCTAATCATGTAGGTAATTGATGTTGCTTCAGCTAGATTTTCTAAAGTGGAATAAAAAATTCTAGACACTGTTGTCCTGTGTACGGATCATCTAAAATGTATCAATATAAATACTTTCTAAAATTGGAGCTTTTTTCTTGTTTTTATCATACTTAAATGTACTACGCCAGTGCCAACCAGAAGCATAAGTCGGCCATATGCAACCTCCATCCCAGTCGCGCTTATCTGATTGTATGCTTCTTCCTGTAGTTTTATATTCAAAGGTGCATTCGGATAGAGCGTTTACACGCTGTGGCTTTTGAATGTCATTTCTTGTCTTTCAATTTGAACTGTGAGTGCTCAGTGATGCTTTCGCTGCCCTACCTCTGTGAAATGAGCGTGTGTGATCATGAGTAATGACGTCACGGTGACGTCTTAAATAGATTGTAAGTAGGGATGAACATCGATGTTAACATAGAATCCGTATCCGCGGATATCTGAGGGAGAAGGAAGATCCGTATCTGTATCCGTTAGTTTTTGGCGGATCTTTTACCTTATTAATTTTCAATTCATAGATTAAATTTTATATATATAGGTGATTAGGTAATAATGAAAACCTGTTAAATTCCATTCAGATTATTTTTTATTTTTTTAAATCGTATTTGGCACCTTTATATTGCAAACATTTATCGTAGTGAGTACCATACTAATAGTACATAACTCAAAGGTACCTACTAAATCAACTATCTTTATAATGAGATATTGCACATCGATCTTTGGAAAGAGACAATCTGTTATGAGAGTTAACTCTTAAAGAGGTCAATAATTTTTTCCCATAACAGATAGTCTCTTTCCAAAGGTCGATGTGCAATATTTACCGCCGCGTACTCTAAGAAAGTTAAGATCCGTATCCGCAGATCTTAAAACCAAAAATCCGTATTCAGATCCGTATCTGCGGATATACATTTTTAACGATCCGGCACATCACTAATCGCAACTAATAATCCATACCAAAAACATTGAAAGAAAAACAAAACATTGAGGTTGACATCGGTCATCGAATGATGTATCGCAATTCACAACTAACCATCAATGTCAAAAACATTTATTATCGATGCTTGTCAAGTATTGGTGTAATTCAACAAAATACGCAATTCTATGGTCCCGTAACAAGGTGCTACCTTACATCTTTATTATACAAATAGATTAAATTAAACTCATACAAAAACTTCTGGTGAGATTTATTCCTACAAAATTAAATCTTATTCAAGTTACAAAAACATTGATGTTTTCGAAACATCGATTTCCGATGCTCATCCCTAGCGCTCACACTAAGCGTTCAATCGAAAAGAACCCTTAGTATAATAGCTGAAGCTGCCACAATATGATTATTTCTGTTTTGTGTAAGATTACCAATTCTGATTTATGTTCTGATTTTCTGTAACAAATTTGGTTTTTTTTTTTTAGAAATTATTGTGAAATTTTTATCTTCCAAACGTACATCACTTCAAATGAAGACGTTTTTAATTTGTTATCATTTTTATTCTCGGGTTTTATATACTTAATTTTAAAATAATGTATTTTTAATTTTTTATCAAAATCATTTGAATTTTTATCAAAAGATCATTACATTACTCACAAGTCACAGGTATTTAACCGTTTTTTGAAATTTAGTTTAAAAAATGAGATAATAAAGAAACGTGTTTGTGATCTGATTTTCTAATTTGTGTCTGGTTTTGGTTTTGTGCTGTTTGTGATAAAAACAGTGACGTAACTATGCTGTTTGAGGCCCATGACAAATTTTACTAAATGTTGTATTAATAAATGTTAGGATCCTCCTGTGTTAACGACCCTGTCACGCCAGGGGCCTGTGGCATTTTGCCCGTCCAGCCACTGAACAGTGACGTAATTATTTTGGAGCCCTGGCACATTTTTATAGTGTACCCTCTGGTATATTGAACATTAATTTGAGCTTGTCGACAAAGAGAAACGTTGCTCACCACCCACTCTACCAAATTAATAAAAGAAAAAAATTGTAAATATTCCGAAATATCGATACGAACAAGAAATAATATGGAAGTAACAAAATCTAGTATGCAAATCTTTGATTAACGCATGATTAGAACTCTTCAATAAATAAAATTATCAACCAATTTTTCAGACAAATATATTAACAATAAATATATAAATTCAATACATTAACGTTTCGGTCCAGATTTGGACCTTTTTCAGAACTGATCTAAAAAATAAAAAAAATTAATTAATAATTAGTTTCTAATTAGTTTTTAATAAAATTCGCTTAAAGTTTTTATAATATCGAAATATTAAAAAATTGAAAGTAATTATTAATTAATTTTTATATTTTTTAAATCAGTTCTGAAGAAGATCCAAATCTTAAACGAAACGTTAATGTATTGAATTTATATACCTATTTATTGTTAAAAATTGCAGCCAATTGGGCGACGGGACCATTCCAACTTCAAAAATCTTGACATTTGATTATAATAAAGAAAATAAAATTTTTGATATCGTGTGAGGTGACGCGGGTAATCGCTAGTATTCAATATATTTGCTATTCGTTGCCATAGTTACCTACATAATATGTTCCATGTCATGTAAACATTAATCAAAGCATGCCGAACTGTTTATTTCTGACAGATCCATAAAACAAAAAAGCGATTGATTTTTTTTTTATTTTCAAAATATTTCTGAAACTATAAAGTTTAGGAAAAAAAATTTTTAACAAAACTTTCTTGAAAAAATAAATAGAATAATAATCCGTTATGAAAAATATACCATTATTATATAAAAAACACCTTTTTAGCATATATCTCTTCTGCGCATGCGCCGATTTTCCCCAAAAACAATAGGGCTCTTCATATTTGCATACCAAACATCCTCCCAAAATTTGGTTTCAATCCGTTCATCCATTTGAGCTGTATCGTGTTCACAGACAAACAGACTAACAGACGCACAGAGATTTTTCAAAAATATGTTTTTTGGATTCGGGGGACCTCAAAACGGAAAGATATTGTAAAATTTTTGAAAAGTGATTTTTGACCTAAACTAGTACCATTCCCCACTTGTGGGTTGGAATGTTAAAATTGGTTGATATTTTCTTTATTAAAAAATTTAGTATGCCTTTTGTCAAGTGGTGCCGCGGACCTCATGGAGCCGCTGGTCCAGCCCTGCCACCCTGTAATTACGCCACTGTTTTAAAATATATGTTAGGGAGTGTAAAGAAAATATTGATTGTGTTTTATAAATGTTTGAATTTTGCAGGCCAGCGCATATCTGTATGAAAATAATGCCCAGTACCCTTCAAAAATAAATTATTCAAATCCACAAACGTTAGCTGTAGAAGCTTTAGAAATTTACTATCGAATTCATGCGTCGATGCTTAAATATCTCGAACTACACGAGAGGCAGTCAATACCCAGAGAAATTGGACGTGTATTCACTCGTTGTCTCTCCGAATGTGCAAATAGTGCTTTTATTTCGGGTGTTTGCAAGGAGGAAGCCGATAAACGCAAGGAAGAAATAAATGCCCAAGTACAAGAAACAAAAGAAACTAAAAATGATGGCAAGTATCTATATACTGATTTTTTTTATAGTAAACCCCCATTAACTGAAATGTGGAATAAGTAGAAGTTTTATCACTGTTATAAATTGTTCAAAATACAATGAAACCTCAGCAATCCTAAATAATTATGAGGAGAGATCAACTGGGTTATTGAGACGAAAGGTAGCCCTAGAAGACAAAAAGAAAAGTAAATGAAAAATTTTATAGTGGGGATAACAGCCGTGTTTGTTGATAAGTTCTGAACTGGCTGAACTCCCAAAGCGTCACACGACAATACAGAACTCTGAATACAACTCTGTTAGTCAAATTTTCGAACTCTGTGGAGTGTTTGAACGTAGTTCAGTAATATTAGGCGTCTAGCAGTTCTAGAAGCCTAGAACTGCCAGAATCAAATTCGAAGAGTTCGGGAATTTGACCAACAATCGCGCAGTTGTGTCTGAAAGAGCTCTGTATTACCGACAGACGCTTTGGGAGTTCTGAACCAGTTCAGAATTTACCAACAAACGCACCTACTCTTTATGAAAAAAAAGTATACGTGAGATTCTCGCGCGTTAGAAGTGAAACTTCTTAGGTTCTATCATTTGTTGACGATTTTATTATTCCATAATTAGGAAATGGTTATGTGGAATTTGTTACTTTGGCTAGAGAAAATGCTACGTATATACACAGCGCATGCGTGTAGAGTGAGTATGCCGCTTTGACAGAGAGAGTAGAAATGATTCTCCCATTCCGTCCCCTCAACTGCCAGTTGAAGTCGGAGAAGGAGAAGCGCTTCACTTTTCGTCTGATCCGGGCCAATTTAGCCCCCTAGTGCGCCTAAAAAGTTTCACTTCAATAAATTAAAAAAATTGATATTTATGATCCTTAATTTAAAAACTATAATAAAAACAGTTCATCAATAATAAAAATTTTAGAAATTCTAGCTGTAATATTTTTAACGTGTAATAATGAGTTTCGTATTATTTGAATCCAGATTATCCAGTGTGATTAATTTTATTCAGATTAATGAGGGTTTACTGCAAGTGTAAATAAGAATTAATCTTAATTGAGAGAATGTCCATAAGCGCATATTGTCGTTTAATATTGTGTTTGAGAATAGAGTTTTAAATATGAAAATGTTAGTACATTTAATAAATTTGTGTTCTTTAGAAGAAAATACTCCTTCAGTAGAAACAAAGATAGTGGAGAAACAGCCTGATTCGCAAACTCGGAAACGTTCAGGTTCCGATAGTAGTAATAATAGTGGAGCTGTAAAACGTAAGTGTTTAGATGAAAGTGCGAAAAAAGAAGAAGTAAAAACAAATGATATCCAAAATGATACAAATAACGAGGCGAATTCCGATGTTGTAATGATAAGTGATTCTGACGATGAGAAAAAATCAGGTGAGTATTTTTAATATTGATAATAATATGTAGAAAAAAATAAAAATAGTTTATAATTTCATTTTATATTTTATAAATAGCTGAAAAAAGTGAAACAAAAACAGAGTCGCCAGTTAAAATGGAAGACCCACAGGCAATAATGGATCGTTTGATGAAACAATGTATGGCCGAACAAAATATTACAGCTGGTAGTTTTTCAGATGCACAAGAAAACGACGAGAAATTTGAAAATGACTTGGATGCAAAAATGGACGAAAAACAGGAAGACAAATCTGATCAAAATGAGAAGGTACACTCAATTGTTATTTTTTAGGAATTATAAGTTTTAAATGGTTTTATTTATCTTCACGTTCTGTATATTTGTTTATTTATGTGAAATCTTGCGACCGATTTTTCACTTACTTCCCGTTATTCGATTGAGTTGAAATTTTGCACACATTCTTATTTCTGATAACAATATAATATTATGGTAACTAACTAACCTCCCCGCGTGCGATCGTATTTTCGAATTTTCACCCACTTCGCGCTAACTGAAATTTTGCACATGAGTGTAGTCCCGAAGATAATGTAGCCTTGAAAGCTTGAAGCTCTCAGAAAGTTGGAAACTGATCAGAAAAATATGTCCTTTGTAATTATCAAACGAAAATAAGATTTTTTTGAAAATAGCGCGATTCTCACTATTTAACTGTAAAAGCGAACCCGAAGGTTAAGCTCCTGTAGCGTTTTAGTGGATTGGATAAATATAATTGAAACGAACTAAGCAAATAAAGCACACTAAAAACTTAAAAATAAAATAGATGAAAAACTTTTTAAGTTAAAATTGTTTAATCGATGATGTATTAATAATTGTTGTAAAATAATTGTGAGTCAGCAATCCGGAGTTTTGATCAGACTCAAATAAAATCGTGGGACGCATCCAGTAGAAAACGTTCTTTTGTTGTTGATCGGAAATCTATGTAGGTTTCGACTATTTTTTTCGATCCTAATATAACTAAATGCGCTCCACGATTTTATTTGAATCTGATAAAAGCCCCAGATTGCTGACTCACAATTATTTTCTAGCATTTAGTACATCATCAATTGTAGAATAAAACCGTTTTTACCTATTTTTTATTATTATTGTAATCACGATAATTATAGGTTACTGAAACCAAAATGGACACCGAAACCAAAATGGACACCGAAACCAAAATGGACACCGAAACCAAAATGGACACCGAAACCAAAATGGACACCGAAACCAAAATGGATACTGAAATCAAAATGGATACTGAAAATAAAACAGATGCAAATAAAAGTCCGAGTAGGCGTGGATCTCAAGAAAGTACAACGACAACTAGTACACAAGAAACAGGTTCTGATTCAACCGATTCAAGTAGTTCGGATGATGAATCTAGCGATGGATCTAGTTCAAGCAGTGACTCTGACAGCAGTGACAGTGAAAATAGTAAACATAGTAAAAACAGTCGTTCCCGCAAAGTCGTTAAAAGCGCGACTAATATAGATGGTATGTCTGTGTTTTGTTTTTTTTTTTTTTTTTGTTGCTGCTAAGTTGTTCAAGGTGATAATATAGCATAACCCCAATTTTTGTTTAATGATATTACTGTGTCTAAATTGATAAATTTCACTATTGTGTTATACATAATAATTAATAAGTATTTCATTTATGAATGATAAAATAAGAAAGGTGAATATTAAGTCTCAAATACCAATCCACAGATTGCACAAGCTAGTGCAAGGAACGAGGATACTGAATTGAGTGATATAGGGGATTGGGAGATAGCGCAATAAGCCCTAGAGGCTGCGATGTTCCTGGTGACAAGCCGACTCCCGTTAAATAACAATAAAAAGTTTCAAATACATATTGTAATATTTGATTATGACAAAGTAATTTCATCACAAAGACTGTTGTTTAGGGTTCTGTACATCTGATGAAAAAACGGAACCATTACAGGATCACTGTCATGTCTGTTCGTCTGTCACAGCTTATTGTCTCCAAATCTGCTGGACGAAAAAAGTTGAAATTTGGTACACATATAGAGTTAAATGACCCAATCATAAGCGTATAGCGTAAATAATTAAATTCAGATTTTGGGGCGTAATTTTAGGGGACATTACCAAAAAAAAATCAAGTGCACTATGTGATGTATCAATGAAAAGGCTAAATATGAGAAATACAAATATTTGTTCTTTAATTTCTATATGCATAGTTTAAATGATATTAAAGAAAATATACGAACGTCGAGTATTCCCCCGCCCTCATATCCGAAACTACTGAGCTAAAAATTTTACAGGAAAACCTAAGTCGTAGTCCTTACGAAAAACGGAATGGTACGAAACGCTCTCCATACCAGTTTGGCTCGCCCGTGACTGGTTTTTGTGCTTGTAAAATTATTTTCTCTTAATGCTTATTAACGTTTTATTGTTTTTTTTTTTTTTTTTATATTTGACAGAGGAAAAGCCGCTAACAGCAAATGAAATAGAACGAATGGTGTCTCAGTGCCTCGAATGTTTGGAGCATTGCATAATTCGTTTTCCTCAGCACTACAAAGCTCTATATCGTATAACGCAATATTACTTTCATAGACCAGAGTCTCAACGAGACATCGGAAAGTGTCGGACACTTCTTTTAAGTCAGTACACATGCAGAGATGGATCTGTAACTCCTGGACTGTTTGCTGACCGAAAGAACAATAATTTTTTCAATGTAAGTTTCAAAATTTTTTATTACGGCTGAAACATGACTAAAAATCTATTTAATAAATTGAATAAATTCGATTTAAGAAGTGAAAAAGAGGTTCAGAGAAACATATTCCCTATTAATATTCCAAATATTTCAGGGAGTGTGGCGAATTCCCGTTAGCGAAATGGATCGAGGTGGTAGTTTTGCGGCGCATATGAGTCGTTGCGTTTCGTTGCTGATGCAAGTGTTACGAGCGAGCGGAGACCATCGTACATTGCTTGATTTGTGCATTCAGTTGAAACGTGTACCGGACGCTGACAAGTAATTATGCATTTAAGTTAAAATATTTTGTAAACTCAAATTCACATTCAGATAAAGTGTGGAATCGTTATGATATAATCAAATTTGGTTTGATCATAATATGTCAATGATAATTTAATTAATGATTAATTTGAGCTTATTTTATATGAGATGCGCGGGTAATTATCTATATATATATATATAAATTCTCGTGTCATAACTTGTGCAACTTACGCTATAGGGTAATTTTTATTAAATATTTTGTACAAAGTTCCGGTGTTTTGTGACAAAAACTGTTTTAGAAACATATAACGACATCTGATAGAATTTAATCAAAGCTATTAGCTTAGAAGCAAACAAAAATAAATTGTTTTAGCGACATCTGTTATAATTCGCTCAAAGCTATTTAGTTCAGAAGCAGATCTGGTAGAATTTACTCAAAGCTATTAGTTCAGACGCTGGGCCGGAAACGAAATACATTTTACAGAATTATATCTATCGTACCCGAGTGAAACCGGGACAGACCGCTATTTCAAATAATAAGGCGGAAACGGAATTTAAAAACATCGTAAATTGAATGGAAGTCTATTATAAAATTAGCATATTGTTTTGTTAAAAGTCCAGGAACTGTTTACGGCTGCTTGTCTGTCATAGTACCTACTAATTAGTGACGTAACGAATATACGCATTTACGATACTCATGCTAACTTAGCGGAGGGTGAATGCTAGTATAATAATATGTTTAATGGAGATATGGTTTTGCAGGGTTGCAGAAAGCATTGTCAGAAAATCTGATTTGTATGACAGAGAGACAGATAGTAGGCGTTCTATGGTAATAATATGTATACATTTTTCAGGAGATATTTACGAGATGCAGAGCGAGAGCAACTTTCTCAACAAGCACTGTCTCTGTGCGTCCAGTGCGTTAAAGAATTATTGCGAGCTCTGGCAGCTGGTAAATGGATTGTAACTAGTCCTTCCGGCACGAATACAATTGTAACCGAAGCGCCTGCTGCACCGTCACATACTTCTAACTGGGATCCTAATCCCGCTTCGACTCTTTTGTTGGATGTTTATCGTTCATATCAAAAAGCACAAAAACATCTCATTCATAAGGAATCAGCTTTTGCGGCCTTGTTGTCCGATACGTACAAACAGTACATGAACGGAAAGGTATTACAGTTGTTTGTCATACTGTATGTTTACGATTACCGTAATTTACATAATTTTTGTTAATAATTGCAGTTGCCGGAATGTGTAAATGTTGTCGATTTGGCAGTCAAATTTTGTCACCAGCGATTGGCTGCAAATCGAATGGCGTCACAGCAAGGCTATTCTCACAGTTCATCGAACAATACAAATCAGTTAATTGGACATCAAGTTGGAAGTTCGACGGTAAGTAAGGTAATTTTCCAGAATTAATTTTTTATTTATTTTAATAGCTTCTTAGATATTACTAAAAATTACTTCTCATCGTGTTTGAACGCATTTAGCGTGCGTGATATTTTTAATTAAAAGTTTATGTAAATGTTTCCGCATATTTCAGTTTACAAGTACGACGAATCAGCGTAAGCCTGTAACCAACAAATCGTTACCATCTTCTGGAAGACCACGTGGCCGACCCCCAAATATTAATAAATACGATTTATTGGGATCTTCAAGTAAATATTTAAATGCCGCATCGATGGCATCGGCGGCCAGTCTCAATTATCCATCGACCTCAGTTGCGTCCAGTCTTGGTTACTTTCCATTTAATCCAATGCTTTTGAGCGCTGCTATGGACCCAACTACACTGTCTATGATGATGAATTATCAAGAATTGATGCGATATTCAGGAAGTTATCCATTCACCAGTCAGTCTCAGAACATTTTAAAAAATTATCCGAGCGTGTCAACTTCTACAAATTCACCGAATGTATCGAGTTTTTATCCGCCAACGAAAGATTTAACTCAAATGATCAGTAATTTTTATTCTAAAGATGCGTCGAAAATGAATCTTGCCAGTCAGATTTCTTCAAAGGAATCCACTAAAAGTCACGCTGGTAATAATCCGTTTGCAAATACGTTTAAAAATAAATTTCCAAGTTCGGCGATGTTGACGCCAAAAGAATTATTTCCAAAGCCTAGCAGTTCAAAAGAAAAACATAAATTGACGCAACGTAAAGATGCTAGTAAATTGGATTTGAAGACGTTTAACAAGGATATTTTATTTAAAGATCATCCCGCTATATCTATAACGCCAGTAGTGCCGAACCCTGTTGTACCGAAGTCGCAACCTCTTCCGTCACTTTCATCTACTAGTCCAAATAAGACATTGCAACAGAAGTTAGCAGAGCAGAGACAGAAGCAAAATTCGTCAAGCCCATCGAAATCAATAAGTCAGATTTTGTCAACTCATAAAATATCAGTAACTCCACCTCCTGCGCATTCTCCATCTTTCTCTGCGCCTCCTGCGCATTCAAAAACCAGTCCCTACAAACCAGAAACTATCAATAAGAACCCCTTGCCAGCTCATTTTAACAGTTCACCGATAAAAAATACATCGTCAATTATCCCTAAACAGCCATATATATCTCCGCCCCAAATTGCTCCTGTGAACAAACCGAAACAAGCCGTTCAAATTAATAAAAATTCTTTACCTGCTCTTCCATCCTCTTTGACAATTACGCAGGCGCTACCGCAAGGCCAGCCAAGTTCTTCAGTGATAAAACCGCCTGAGTCAGCTTTATCGATAACGCATGTAAGTCAACCGGCACCAAATAAATCGCAGACGTCGAAGCTAATGAATTTCCGTAAAGTGAACATAAAGAAATCGTTTCAACAAAACGTTTCAGGAAATGGTTCAGAAACAGGTGTTCCAAATAGATCTACAAATAAAGATTTATCGACAAGTTTCAATGTCAATTTACCATCATCTTTAAGTGTAATAAAGAAACAAAACATTCAAAATGTTAAGAAAACGACAGAAGATGTTGAAATTATCACATTGGATGACTGAAAATAGTGATTAATTACTATACGATTAAATCGTAACTGAAATTTGGCATTATTGGCATGCCAATAAGTAGTGCATGCATGCAAAAGCAATGCAGAACCATAGAATGTTCTGTAGATATTATGGCAGAACACAATAGCAGAGACAATAGCTACGTTCCAACCTCTCTCTGAGCAGTAATATTATCGTCAGTTATTCTCTGTAGATAAAACGAAAATGTTTAGTATCGGTTTTGTGCGCATGCGTCAACTTTGCACTGTTTCGTGGCTTAAAGGACAGTTCTAGAACCGTTCTAATCTTAGTTGGAGCACGTTTTAGCTACTGCGCATGATTGTGACGATAATATTACCGTTCGCAGAGAGGTTGGAACAAAGCTAATTACACAATAGTCAGCTACAGATAGTGCTGTGGTATGTCACAAAGCCACTTTCAGGCGCATATGATGAAGCAGTACATAGCATGTTGATATGTAGGTTCATTAGCAAATGTATGAACTATGTAAGGTCGAAGTACAGTTTATTATTTGTAGCTATCTTTACAGTACCTCGTTTGTGGAACGAATTTTTAAGTTTAAAAAATTATGAGATAACCATCTAAATATTATAATAAATTAAATATTGCCTGTGAAATGATTTTTTTTAATGTTTAGTGTGTACACATTGTAGAGTAAAATTGTATTAGATTTAATTTTTTTGTATTATGTGCCAATATAAACATCCCCTAGAAATAATCTTTTTTTTTTTATTTCATTGTTGATCATAAGGTACAAACGTGGACGGAATAACGTTTTGTGTGTTACGATATAAAATTAACAGTTTTAGAAGGTGTTTGAATTTTAACATTTTTGTAGAAACCTCGCTGCGGAACGTTGGTGGCGCCGCTATTTTCGGTGTATAAACGAAAAACGTCATTGCATATCCCATCTCTATAGTCTAGATATCTGTCCTCCATACATCTGTCATATATTATCTAAACGTCATTCGTGTTTTTATGAACATAACCTATAACCATAAATGCTCATTGCTATGAGTATTTTTTATTTTTACAGTATTTTTATATATTTTAATGCAATTTTTTAAATTTATACAAATATATTTTTATTTAAAATGCGTAGGAGACCAGAAAATGACAGCGATAACGGTTTTGCAGAATGGGTAAATTATTTTTCATGTACCTATTATAATATTTTTTTTAATTAAATAAAGGGATTATAAATATGTTTATAGATAATAATTTATAACACACCAAAATGAGCCTATGCGCTGTACGTGTTACAGAGTAAGGGACAATTGACATAATATGATCTTTGAACCTAAGGCACTATAGGGCTCCAGACACCAGTATTCATTTGCCACCTAGTTATGTTATTGTGTAGTGTGCACGTAAATGTTTTGAGTAGTATTATTTACTAGAGAGATTGTAGATTATAGACGCTCAATATCTGAGGTTATCAGTGTCTTATTTACTAGAGCCAAGTGCTGGGTATCATTCGCATACTTCGGAATTTGGATACGTTATGAATAGTGATGTGCCGGATATCCGTATCCGCGGATATCGGAGGGAGAAAAAAGATCTGTATCCGTTACATTTTGACGGATCTTTTATGTTTTTAAATTTCATTATGTATGTGAAATTCTAAATATAGGTAGCAATAAAATACTATTAAATTACATTTTAATTAATTTATATTTCAGAAAATTACATATTGATGTTTGGCACATTTATATTGCAAAAATTAAATCTTTAAACATTTATTGTAGTGAGTTACCAATAGTACCTGAGTAAAAAAATTGATATCCCTATCCATATTCGCGGACCTGGACACTAATGATCCGTATTCATATCCGTATCCGCGGATGTACATTTTTGACGATCCGGCACATCACTAACTATGAATATTCAGTCACAGTATTTGAATAATGTTCCAATTTTATATCCATTATTTGGTAATGTATCCGTATTTAACTTTAATTCGAATACCGACAATATTCGAGTAGAGTATTCGGATACATTAACTGTATTCAAATACTGTCTAATAGAACCCAAATACAGTTTAGTTTGAATTTCGTTGAAATGTAGCTAGATCACTAGGTGCCAACAAATGTGTATAATAAGATGCCAAAATAGTAGAAGCGACTCATCATTATGCGCTTAATGGAGCGGCAATTCAATGAAACAGTGTGACGCATACCCGCCTTATGCATAAGAACTGTGCTGTTTATTACTTATATTAGTACATTGTGAAACAGAGGTGTATGATTCACTCTTAAATTTTGTTTCAAATACTTAATAGCAAAGTATCTGATATCTGAAAAAATGGAGGGTTAATTGCTGGAGTAAAAAGTATGTACCTCGCAATAGTAAATATTGTCCAGGCCCGACACTCAAATTCCATCGACCGGTATTCGTATCCAGCTTTGATATTAACTCTATTACGATTTTGTTTCATTCCCTGAGTAAAACACATTAATTGTATTACTTCCAACACCTATTAGTCCAAGAACGATCTTCGTGAAATACCTAAAATCTCAAACGGCTAAAAATTTCAGGGATCGTTCTTGGGGTTACAAGAAACTATTCTGACTATGAAAAAGTGTGCTCCGATTTGCAGTTAGGGTAGAAACCGCCCCTTTAAATTTTGTTTTCTAATTATCTCACAAACTATGAGATATATGAAAAAAGGTTTCGACAAAAAGTTGTAGATTTTTATATTTGCTACGAAAAAGTGCTCCGCCCTCTTACCCCTATCTGCAATAGTTTACCCATAAATCGCCCCTAAAGGTAAAAAAATTGAAAATCATTATTTTTCTCGACTGATTCGGGTGTTTTGTGACATTTTGAGAAGAAATTATTCTTGGTATTTTCTTCAAAAAACGATTATTTTAGAAATTACCAAAAAACGGATATTACCCCCTTTGCACAATAGTGTAATCTAATTGTCGTGAATTATTATAAAGAAATCGTATCCATGATTTTAAAATGTAAAACAAACTTAAAATAAACGTTACCATAACTATAATTCAAAATCAAACTTGAGAATTCAAAAAATTTGAATTATATTTTTACATTTATTTTAGAAATTTATTTGTACCGTTGTTTACGTGGCGTGTTTCTACGGTTTTTTAAACAAAATTTTTTAAATGGAAGTCACAGAAATGCCGCGCAAAAAAGACACGTTTCAATAATAATCAAAACATCTTGCCCAAAAAGTATATTTTTTTTTATTTCAATAAGAATGTTTTATTGAATGATTCCATGTGTTTGATAATTTTTAATATGATAATTATTGATTTTAAAATTATTTTCAAAAATTTTGCATATAATAGGTACCTATATTATGTTATGAATACTAACATTCGAATTTTTACTATTTTTTATTTATTGTTAAAAAATTATAATCAACATAAACTTGTTACCATGTTTTTTGTCTTATATTAATTGCTATGGTTAGTAATTAATGTTGATTTTCATAATTATTGTTTTTAATTTTCTGCATGTACTTGAAAAAGTCTAAGTCTATAGACGTCTATAGACTTAGAGTTTTTCAAGTACATACAGAAAATGAAAAACAATAATTATGAAAATCAACATGACAAAAAACATGGTAACAAGTTTATGTTGACTATAAACTTTTAACAATAAATAATAAAAATTCGAATGTATAAAAATATTTAACAAATTCAATTTCAGAAAAATTTTTTGAGTGAATTTTTTTATGTAGGTAGATAGGTATACTGACAAGCGAAATACAATATTATTATATCCTGACATAAAATTAAATGCATAGGTAGGTATACATAGGAAAAAATACGAAAAACGAAAAATAATAATTATGTTGCGACATAAGTAATTATAATTATTTAGGATTCTTCTCTTGAAAAAATAAGATTATTTTTATGATCTTGTGACAAAAAATATAATGTAAGGGCATAATTTTATTATTTTTCTTCAGGATATTTTAAGTTAAAAAATATTTTCAAAAAAAAATTCTGAAATTGAAAGTGTTAAATATTTTTATATAATATTTTGTAAAAATACTTTACGGTTTAAATAGTAAAACGGAGTACCATACCCCCTAACTTATATTAATTGCTATGGTTAGTAATTAATGTTGATTTTTATACTTATTGTTTTTAATTTTGACAGCTGACGATGATATAGTGGGACAAGCTCCGACAATCGCGCTATCTCTCTCACTACAGTATCGTGCAAAGGGGTATCGTTTTTCTGTAATTTCTATAATGTTCATTTTTCGAAGAAAACGCAAAGACTATTTTCTTCTTAAAACGTCACAAAAAACACGAATCTGCCAAAAAAACAAATGATGTCCATTTTTTTCACATTTAGGGGCGGTTTACGGGTAAACTATTGTAGATAGGGGTAAGAGGGTGGAGTACTTTTTTATAGCAAATATAAAAATCTACAATTTTTTGTCGAAACCTTTTTTCATATATCTTATAGTTTGTGAGATAATTAGAAAACAAAATTTAAAGCGGCGGTTTCTACCCTAACTGCAAATCGGAGCACACTTTTTCATAGTCAGAATAGTTTCTTGTAACCCCAAGAACGATCACTGAAATTTTTAGCCGTTTGAGATTTTAGGTATTTCACGAAGATCGTTCTTGGACTATATACTATTATATTGGTATAGCTAAACAAACATTTACAGTTAATTTACTTATTTTACTTTTATAATATTTAGGGTGGATATATGGAAGCAAAAAAATCTAAATTAGCCGATCAATTTGAAGATAATTCGAATAAGGAGGCAGAAAAGTTGTCTAATATATTTAATGGCATATCGGTATTTGTAAACGGATACACTAATCCGTCTGCAGAGGAAATTAAACGTATGATGATGTTACATGGGGGAATTTATCATTTTTATTTAAGGCCCGGCAAAACAAACTATATTATTGCTTCAAATTTGCCGGATTCAAAGGTGAACTATAATAATATGTACATATTATGATATAAAATTATAATGGAAAAGAAAATAACAAACAAATAAGTAAGCAAGAGTTTCATGCAAAAATATTAAGCGATAAAAAATAATTTATTATAAGATCTTTAAAATTTTAGTTTTGAATATACTTTTGCAATTTTGTTAATTGTTTTTTTTTTTGTATATTACATTTTACACAAATTTTTCATCAAACTTTTTAAATCAAATTATTATAAACGGGATATTTAACTGCAGGTCAAACAGTTGGGTCCAAATGATAAAATTGTCAAACCTACGTGGATATCTGAAAGTATATCAGCAGGGAAACTTTTAGATTATAGAGAATATCTTTTATATACGCATCATAGTAAAAATCAAGCACAATTAAATTTTATTAAAACCGATTCTGAAAAGTCAATATTGAATAACGAAGGAACACACGAAAAAGGTGAATAATTAATAGTATACTACATTGGTTAGATTGGAACTCAAATAATAATAAAGTTTTTTTTTTTAAGAAAAGAAAGAAACATCAAATCAAACTCGCTCAACTCGAACAGCTGTCGATCCGAAATTTCTATCGGAATTTTACAATAACTCACGTTTACATCTTATATCAACATTAGCGGCTACTTTCAAACAGCATATTACAGAATTGAGAGAAAAATCAGATGGAACATTTCCAACTAGACAATTACTGAGTAATTATTCGGCGAATTTAAATGAAGAAGTACATATATTTCCTCGCTTATAATTGTTGTTTGGCATATAAAATTCCATTACCCTTTTTTATGGACTCTAAATTATCAGTAATATTTGACAATTACTTGTAGCGAAATTTTAAATTCCTGGAAAACAGTAAAATCATAATGCATATAGATATGGATTGTTTTTTCGTATCTGTCGGTTTGCGAAATAGACCGGAACTTCGAGGAAAACCCGTGGCCGTTACACATGGCCGTTCTAATCAAAAAGGACCCGTAAGACCGGGTGCAGATCTAAAAGCAGAAATTGAATTTTATAACCAACGTCTTCAGGTAACTTTAAATTCATAGGATGTATGTATAAGGTATGATACTGTAATCAATAATTTATTTCTTAATTTTACAGAAAAAAGTGAAAAGTGTAACCGACAATTTAGAGCCAAATGCAAAAGTTATTTCTCGTTTAAATGGGATAGAGGCCAGTGATTCGATGTCTGAAATTGCTTCATGCAGTTACGAAGCTCGCCGAGCTGGTTTGAAAAATGGCATGTTCTTAGGTGCGGCGTTAAAATTATGTCCAGAATTAAAAACTATTCCTTATGATTTCGAAGGGTATAGAGAAGTGGCTTATATACTTTATAATACGGTAGCACTGTAAGTATATTAAAGCAACGGAGTCCACTAACGTTATAGAAATTTTATCTTTCATTATTGCTTGCGTTAACTTAGTAGGTACAACGATAAAGCAATTTTTTTTATTTATTATAAAAGAGTATGAAATTGTAGTTTATGTATCTAAGACATAATGGATTATATAACCGACGAGTAAGTGACCATATGTTGTAACGAGAACCTGCGAATTTTAACAGACACAAGTCATAATATCATTACATCTGAGATACGAGTATATACTATACTTTTTGCACATACCTTCTATGAAAAATTATGATGACTGACACGTGACAAATATCGCAATATGAACTGAAATTTACAAATCATGCGCATAAATTTTCTGCGCAGCCTTGTATATTAATAATAAATAGCTGCGGATATTTAAGGATGTCTCTGTTTAAGGAGGTTGATCCGTTACAGTCCCAATCAAAAGTAAGTCGAATTCTAAATGGGAACTTTTCCATAATAAATTTTTACAAAAGGGTGTAAGTCGATGATACCAATAAATTATTGTCATAATAAATAATTTTTTTTTTAATATTAATTATTTCAGTATTTTACTTAATTTGTACAAAGTTAGGTTAGAAAAATAAATTTATGTAAATATTTGTATTTTACATATTATTTGCAGTAAATAATTTAAAAAAGAAATTAGAAATAATAAAAATTAATATTAAATCATTAAAAAGTTGAAAATTCAGTTAAAATTGTCAAGAATAAAAGTCCATAATTGAAAAGTGTTAAGGTTTAATAATTTTCTTTATTGATTAAAAGTCTCCTAATTAAATTGGAAAAAATATTTAAATATGCGTAAGACATCAATGCTTTACATAGTTAGTTTTCGGAACTGCTGACATTATTTGGTTATTTGCAAAAAATTAAAATGTACCGTTTGCATGCTAGATTGACATATTTTCCATAAGACTACATGTAAAAGTTTTTTTTAAATTTTGACTTTATAAATCTCCTAATGATTTTGGATTTTTTACAGAAAATTTTGTTATAAAAAAATCTATTAAAAAAACTTTATTTCAGAGTTTTTTCATTATCTTCGTAAAACGGCTCAACCTCCTTACCCGCCTAATTAACTGGTTATTTACCCTTTTACATCAACGAGTTTGCGAAAATTACTGTTGAATTGATTAAATCGCCTACGTTTGTTTAACCTCATGCATTAATTGGGTCATTTTACGGCTGTGATACCTACATTGAAAGACAGCTCTATTTTGTAGCGGGTTATTTCAAGAAATATAATATAAAACATAAATTGTGCGTCAACGGCATAGTTATTAACACTAGAAGTACAAGCGAAGAGTAAACAGTGAAAAATTGTCTGTTTTAGTTATACATTAAATATTGAAGCAGTGAGCTGTGACGAGATGTTTGTTGATGTTACTGATTTATTGAGAGACACAAACACGAGTGTATACCAGTGGGCCGATTATATTCGCAGTGAGATACGTAAGAAAACAGATTGCCCGTGTTCTACTGGATTCGGGGCGAATCGATTACAGGCTCGATTAGCCACCCGGAAAGCTAAACCAGATGGGCAGTATTATTTGAGGCCTGAAGATGTGGAACAGTATATGACTAATGTCGATATTGAAAGTTTGCCAGGCAAGTTTAAGTAAATTAGTTATTTACCTTCAATCATAAAAAGAGATGCTTCAGTTTTTTTTTGTTTTGTTTAAATTTTTGTTTTCGTCCGCAAACGCTTATTAAAGTTTATTTTGTAGGAGTCGGTCGATCGTTGGCTTTTCGATTAAAATCGGCCGGTTTAAAAACTTGTGGCGATCTGCAAAACACGTTATTATCGCGTTTGAAAAGCGAATATGGTAATCGTATTGGCGAAGATTTGCATTCACACTGTAGAGGGATAGACGAACGACCGCTTTCATTTGATCATTTGAGAAAATCTGTGTCAGCTGAGGTTAATTATGGGATTCGTTTCCAAAATAATTCAGAAGCGGAAACATTTTTAAAACAACTTTGCCAAGAGGTTTATTCGAGACTTTCTGAAATTAACATGAAAGGAAAATGTATAACGCTTAAATATTTAGTAAGAGCCAAAGATGCACCTGTTGAAACGGCGAAGTTTATGGGTCATGGCGTATGCGACAGCATTACGAAATCGAGTACGTTGCCACATGCCGTTTCTGATTTGAGTGTGATTATGCAAGAGGTAATGTCCATTGCGAGGAAATTAGCCATCACCCCGAGTGAACTGAGAGGAATCGGAATACAAATTTCACGTTTGGAAAAGATAAATAAAATCACCAAGAACAACGCACTTACGAAATTTTTAATAAAATCAAAATCGACTGAAAATATATTTCCTGAAACAGAAACAGTCAAAATAGTGCGTGATGCTGTGTCTGCTCAAAGTGTTGATACTAAGAAAATTGAAAAAAATGTTGATGTTAAAAAAATAGAAAACAAGAAACTCATTAATAATGGTACGATGCAAAAAAGAAATCGAAGAGGTCGTCCCCCAAAAAATAATAAGAATTCTGGGAAAATTAAAGAAAGCAGTCAAACTCTCAGTCATTTATTTAATTCACAGGTAATCAAATTTGATTTGTATTTTATAAGACGTATTTTCTTTAAAAGTTGAGAAAATATATTTAATATATTTTTCAATAAATAAAATTATCGACCAATTTTTCAGACAATATACTAACAAAAAAATATATAATTAATACATTAACGTTTCAATCCGGATTTGGACCTTCTTCAGAACTGATCTAAAAAATATAAAAAATAATTAATATTTAAAATCTAATTCACTTTTTATAGAATCTTTCAAAATTATTACTGATTTTCAAAATAGTGAAAAAATAATTTATTAATTATATATTTTTTTTTTGTTAATATATTGTCTGAAAAATTGGTCGATAATTTTATTTATTGAAGAGTTCTAATCAGACGTTAATCAAAGATTTTAATATATTTTTATTTTAGTCAAACCAACAAAACAAAACTACTATTAGTACGTTTGGAGTACAGAAAGGAACAAAACTCAAATCTCCTATTAAAAATGGTTTAGAAATTGACACCGATGTCTTGTTAGAGTTGCCATGTCATATTCGTAGTGAAATTTTGAAAGACTATCAAATTAACATAAAACACCTATCTAACTTAACGACAGATCAAAATAATCTGACGGACGCCGTAAATAATAGTAATGAATTAAAAAACATGAAGGGTAGTGAAATTGATAAAAATATTTTAGCCGAATTACCAGACGACATACGTTCAGAAATTATAAGCACTTATAAAATTGATACTTCGATATCAAACGGAAACTTGTTTTCAAATGAAGTTCATAATATTTCTGATAATTATGACTCAGACATTATAGAGATATCTGCTAATAATTCGAATCAATATGAAGAACCAGTGCAGCCAACGAGCGTATTACTCAAAAAATATACTCAGGATGAAAAAAATAAGATGGAAACTAGTATTAATTGTGATATTTTTTTGGAAATAACTTTTGATGAACAAAAACGTTTGTTAAATGAATGGCTTAATTTAAAATCGAATCCTCATACGTGTGATGTAACTGTCTTAAGTGATTATTGTCAAAAGCTGGCCACTTCACGAAACATTGAAAGGCTTAATAAACTAGTGAAATTTTTACATAGGTAATTATCATCTTCTACAAATATATTTTAAGACATATTTTCTTTACAAATGGTTTGGAACTGAAATAATAAATTCTTTATTACAAGTGAGCGTTTTTATGCAGATGTACAATATTAATCTTTATTTGACACAAAAGTCCCGGAACGGCATAATATTTCTTATCGGGTAAGTCAGACTAAAAATGCTAAAAAGGTTTTTTAATAATTTTTTCCTGTCTATCGAATGTCAAAATTAGATTTTGGGCCCGAGGACCCTAAAAGTGTCCCGAGGGACACAATATCTAAAACGTATATAAAAAAGACATTTTAACGTTTTTAGTCCGGCTTACCCGATAGGCGGTAAGAAATATTATGCTGTTACAGGACGTTTGAAACACTTGGTATAAATATATTAAAGGATAGTCAGGCCAAAAAACGAACTGAGAGAGGTGCACAGTGGTTGTTAATATTTAAAACACTATCAGATATCCTTTTGAAACAAAAAATACGCGCTGCTACACGCTTATTCAACTGTTCCGTGTTCATAAATCATTTTTAAATGCTTTGATTTTTAAAATACTGAATTTGTTACAGAAATATTTTGAAATCTGGCGTTTGCGAATGGCATCAGGCATATTACAAAATA
The DNA here is from genome assembly GCA_963575645.1 of Xanthostigma xanthostigma. NCBI lineage: Eukaryota > Metazoa > Arthropoda > Insecta > Raphidioptera > Raphidiidae > Xanthostigma > Xanthostigma xanthostigma. Next base: position 26,685,464 of record OY754468.1, read on the forward strand.
GTAGAAAAACTGCAAACTGGAATGTTACTGACTTATAACTCTAAACTTATGGTAAATATGGATGTTGGCTGTATTAAATGCAAGCCTAGATAACACGACACTGTTGTTCTTTATTTACGAAAATAGGAATGTTAAAAACAAAATGGCAGCTGTAGGAAATTTTACAATAATTGTTAATATTAATAGTTTTCCTTCAAAATTCAGATGCGGGCGTTAAACATTTTTTTTGACGTGATAACGTCTTATAAATTTATGAATCACGTCAATATAAAAAGATGAAACACCGGCTGCATGCACGAAAAAGTGTAACGTTCCGCCTGACCCTGTGCGTGATTATTAAATATGATATTCGAGCGGAATACGTTATCACGTAAAACTATCGTCCGTAAACCGACTTTACAGACAACCAATTTTTTTTATTAACTAACTTGGCCGCGGTTCCATTTGCGTGGATACAGAAGCGCATTATGTAGACAGAGAGAATAAAATTGAGCTTATGTATTACTCCTAGTCATAAACTCGCATGTGACATTTCATTCAAATCAGTCGTCCTCTCTAGGCATTATGAAGTGATCAACAGAAAATAAAATTTCGTCGTATGCCTCGGTAACATCAGGTCATAAATTACCTTCATGCAAAATTTCGTTCAGATCTGCTGCGGCGGTTGAGGCGTGACTGAGTAACATATATGTTATAAACATCAGGTTTATCTGGGTCTAGTAACGATTCTAATATGCTCAAATTATTATCGTAAGTTTGTTGAACGTAGACATTTTTAATATTAAGTGAAATCATTGATTAACGTATTATATAATACGTTAGCCAATGGTGAAACTTGCTACTAAGGCTATCATAATAAGTATAAAGAATAGAGAAAAAGGAAACTAATCCCCATACATTGAAGGGATATCATATCACCATTGAATTGTTTTTGTATTGCCTCGTGTACGGATAGTCTTAACGTTATTGATTTTCGGGACGCGCGCTTCGCACTGTGGCGTACTTTCTTGACCGGCTAGTAAAAAATGCGTAGGATTATTTCTATGGTTTTATTTAAAAACATTGATGGCGAAATTTCAAAATTTTTTCATACATTTTTTTCTAAAAATTTGAAGTAATAATGAATAACGACGAATCTATAACATTTAATGATTTAGGACAGTGGGTAAATAAGTGGACTATAGAATTGGAAAATGATGTACAACAGTTTGATATACAAGCTATAGAAGTTATTTGGAGAGATAAAAAATGTCTAGAACTAAGAGAACAGGTGATGTAAAACTTATGAGAAGGAAATTTACTTGTTTATTATTAGAAATAACAATACCAAATATTGTTTATGTTCTCTTCTCGTAATGAAAGGACATGTGTTTATTTCAATCATTATGAATTTTCAAGGTGGTACGTTGATTGAAACATTAGGTTCCAATAGTATATAATTAATCATTAAACAATCATATTTAGACAGTCGTAAAAAAATTTAATATTGTTGCGTATCTGGATTTTTTTTTATCTATAAACAATAATTAACTAATATATTTTACTTCTTTGATTTTAAGACTTTTATTATGATTAATGTAATATTTTATATCTCAATTAAAACAATGATACATCAACACTTCCAAATCGATAACTGATGTTTTGCAACCAATCATCCAATGTTTTTGACATCGATGGTTCATCGCGATACATCATTCGATGTTTTTGTTTCGATGCTCATCCTTAGTTTCAAGGTCGTCAAGTCTACACTAAAAATGAAGCCAAAGGACCGCTACTTCATAAAAACGTATTTATTCTTTGCTAATAAAACAGTACATTGCTCTAACTTTACCTTCAGCTGTATGATATTTTTTGTATGGTTCACAAATGTAAGAATATTGAAGAACAGTTACAAATTTTGTTGCAAATTATAAACGAAGATCAAACGGACCTCTCAAATTGGATAACTAAACTGGAAATTAAAGAGCAGGAATTACAACGACGGAATCCAACCGACCCTTTAAGATCGCCAATGTAAAATAAATACTCCAATTTATATGCTATTATTACGAATATATTTTAATTCACTTCAATAATTTTTATAAGTAGTGGTGTCTCGCTAGTCTGAACTAATTGAGAATGAGCCCTGTTTGGATCAGCTGTATTTTTAATAGGCCATGTCAAAACAATGATTTATAAATTTTGTATTTGAAGTACAGTACTGCAATAAAATGCAATATTTTTGTGGAGTTCTACATTTTTTTTATGAAAATCATTAGAATTTAACTGGAAAATACAAAAAACCGTATTATGTACAAAGGTCCTTTTTGCTGATCGAAACGTGTTTGGATCAGCGGGACTCCACTGTAAATATCCTGTGCTTCTAGGCTTTTGACGTGATAACGTCTTATAAATTGATGAAACACCGACTGCATGCACAAAAAAGTGTAACGTTCCGAAAAGTGTAACGTTCCGCCTGACCCCGGCTGCATGCACAAAAAAGTGTAACGTTCCGAAAAGTGTAACGTTCCGCCTGACCCCGGCTGCATGCACAAAAAAGTGTAACGTTCCGCCTGAGCCTGTGCGTGCAAGCGAGAGCCGGCGAGAGCGCAGTAATGTATTATTAAATATGATATTCGACTTTACAGACAACCAATTTTTTTTGTGCTAATTTTGCTAAACTAATTACACTTAAATGTAGTAAAATAATTTACAGTTTGTTTTTTTAAGGTATGCGTCATTACCTTCTCTTTATAATAAAATCACATGTCTTAATGAAGATTCAACTACATTGAGCAGAGAAACTGCGGATTTATTCAAGTCGGAAAACTGCCCTGTAAGCATTTATTTTTTTCGGTTATATTTGAAACTTGTCAGCAGTGTTGTAGCTATAGGGTGTGGCATAGGTAGCATCGGTCACAGGCGCATGAATTTCAAGGAGCTTAAATTTTATTTGGGAAGCTAACAGGAAGAGGAGGCAAGTTGGTCTGACGGTAGCACGAAAATCGAACAATTCTGCCGTTTCTCGCAGAACTTGTTTCTCACCGTGCCTCTGTAAATTTCAGTAATGTTATTAGTTTCAGCATTGCTTGTCAGTTGTCTATGACACTTTCGAATAAACAATAAAATGTACAATTTGTGGGTCATGATAACGTTCATTACAACTCTAGGTAAACTATTGCTAGAGGCATATGAATTTCGCCTCTAGAGGTGCTTGCTTTAGATGTAAAAGTAATAAATTATTGCGTTATGCAGGCGAGTGCTTTAATTCGGGATGTGAATTATCTTCTCCGATGTTTGGAATGGATAGAAAGTCATATATCAAAAATGGGTGAAAAAATGGGCTACATAAATTTCCTCAAACTAAAACTTCAAGAAAACTGCAAGAATTTTCTTCGATAAATATATTTTTATAAACAGAAAGTCAACAAGATGAAATCAGTTATTTAAAAAATCGCATTACTGCTTGTATTAAAATAGTACGAAATCATTTAATAAATAACTACGAATAATTATATTTCCATCAGTTTATCTTCTGCTGTAAGTACTTCATTTGAATATTTAGAGTCTTCCGGTACCACATGACTGACACCAATTAAACAGTCTTTCAGTTCTACACCGGATTCTATAACGGCATCGTCGCATATTACACAATTTTGTAAAACGCATCTGTAATTAAAAAAAAAAATTTGAAAAGTAGTTTGACCCTGCAGGCCATCCCTGTAACTTCCCGCTATTTTCGAGTTCAAAACGCTCAAAAATATGTCAAATATAGCAAGAAGTTTATTTTTTAGCTCTTCGAGCTCAAAAAAAAACACTTTGTTACGAAATTTTCGTTCACGATATCTCATGAACAAATGAAGCGATTTTGATGCGATTTGCGGCAGTCGACGCAATTTTTTAACCTTAAAAAGTAATTTTATACAGAAAAATCGATCTCATAGGAATTTTACGAGAAATTTAAAAAAAAAACACTTTTTAAAAATTTTTCGTTCACGATATCTCGTGAACAAATGAGCCGATTTTGATGCGGTTTGCTGCAATCGACGCAGTTTTTTTAACCTAAGAAAGTAAATTATTACAAAAAAATCGATTTGATAAGAATTTTACGAGTAATTTTAAAAAATTACTTTTTTCCTAATTTTTCGTTCACGTTATCTCATGAACAAATGAACCAATTTTGATATGGTTTGCGGCGATCGACGCAGTTTTTTTAGCTTAAGAAAGTAATTTATTACAAAAAAATCAATCTGATAACAATTTTAAGAGTCATTTTAAAAAAACACTTTTTTACGATTTTTTCGTTCACGGTTTCTCGTGAACAAATGAACCGATTTTGATGCGGTTTGCGGAAATCGACGCAGTTTGTTAAGGAGAAGAGCTGATTAGTTTTTGGAATTAATCGGTTTAGTAGTTTAGAAAATTTTTTACAAAAACAAATTTTTAAAAATTTTTGAAACTTGTTTTTTTAAGATTTCTCAAAATTTTTTGGGCCGAATCGTTTCAAATTTTCAGGAAGTCTAAGTTCACCAAGATCACGTCAGATGCCGCAAACCACGTTTCAGTCGGACACTCCGTTCAAAAGATATAAAAGGTTTACATACATACATACACACACACACACACACACACATCCATACATACAGCCCTACGGACATCATCGCCAAAATAGTTTCAATAGCTTCCTAGGACCCCAAAACGTCGAGATCTGGCGAAAACTCGATTTTCGAAAATCGGGGTGAAACCAATAACTTCCCGATTTTTGAAAAAAAAAAAATTTTTTTTTTTTTTTTTTTAAAGCGGGAAGTTAAAAATGTTTATTATTGAGTAGTTTTATGTATATGGATTTCCGAGGCTGGGTCGGCCTTAACAAATCCACTGTATTTTAACATAAACCTTTCTTTAATAGCTAAGCGTCTGGACATCAATTTTTAAAATTGCTCTTGCAAGTGTCTAAGAAGTGATCGGACATTTATAAAATGGCCTAAAAACAGCAAACTATATCAGGTTCGTTCCAAGCAGCCAGCAAACAGTTCCGAAACCGTCACCCGCATGCGCAGTAGGTAAAACGTGTTCTAAACTCGCCACTAACAGCTTCGTTTTACCTAGTGCGCCATGCGGGTGGCGGTTTCGTTACCGTTTGCTGGCTGCTTGGAACGAACTTATTATATGGACAGCCAATACCATAGCCCCACTTCTGCCCAGTCACAACTGAACGCCCAACATCTTGCTGGGATCATTTCTGGGTATGCGCAGATTTATTTATCTCACTGAGAACTTTATTGCAACATCGAGGAATTATTTTTGACAAATGTGACTGAAACCACGCATATGTGCATGGCCCCGAAAAAGTCCATACAAGATGTCAGACATTCAAGTAATGTTATTTCTTCACTCTGGTATCATCGGCTATCGCAAACACATGTCTATGCATGAATATTTTTGTGTTTAAACATTTAAATGTCTGGTAACACTGCTTTAAATTAACTTCCTTTCTCTTTCAACATATTTTTAATATGGGAAGCTACTGGCTCTGTAAGCGATATTTTGAACATTTTTTAAACAAGTTTTTGTAAAATATTCATCCGTCACTTCAAAGTTGTGTTCTTTTTAAGACATATTTTTAAAAGTACCTTTCATTTATTTTCACACCATTCATTAGGATGCAATTGGTTATTCTAACTTTATTTTCGATGGTGCAGTTTGTACTTATAAAACTCTTCTTTATTGATGTTTTTTCGCTGAGCTTACTGCCTTCAGCTACAAGCGATTCATCGTCAATTTGTTTAGTTTTAATTTCTGCTTTTGGATGTAGCCGTGCATTAGGTATTCCACCTGTTACTGCATTCCATCTTTCAATAATCTAAAAAGAGACGAAATTTACTGTAGAAATTATTCTATAATGATACGCTCGTAAGGCACTTTTTGCGTAACAATTACTTCTTTTACTGTGTATGAGGTAGAGATGGGTCGGTACGCGTTTTTCCAATAACAAAACGTAACTAGTTATCAGTACTCGATAACGGTTTTTGAAACTATTTATTTTAATAACTATGTATTGGCGATACACGAGTCTAGAAGTGGTTTTGCCGTTTTGGTAGCGATATCATCGGGGACGAGTGTATGTAATAACAAATAGTTACTGATTGGTGTTATATTTTTGAAACACTCATTGTTGCGAATACAATGCAAATACAAAAAAAAATGTATTTGTCAACTACTTAATACCAGTACAAGAGGTGCATTTTGTAGATTTAAAAAAGAAATCAAAATATTTTCATATTTTATTCAAGAATCAAGTGGGCCGAACACAAATAATACACGTGCCATGGGCCAACAATAACGTTCATTGTACCAATTAGCTAGTCAACATTGTTAGTTATTATGCATATAATATATTATCTATTGTTGCGTAAGCAAAAATCGTTATGGTGATTTGTTATGTTATGATTGTATCAAAATCAAAATAAGTTTGTTTAAAATAGATATTAAACTTCTCAGAAAACAACACAGTGTAACTAAACGTTCTACAATGTATACCTATTTTATCGCCCAATACATAGTTATCGTAGAACCGAATACCGTATTTCGGTTATTGCGCCAATACATAGTTATTGAAACTATTTACGTTTTAAAACGCACATCTCTAGTATGAGGTATACAGGATGTGTCTTAAATACCGGCGGTCAATTATTTCGAATATTGCACGATGAATTAAAAAACAAAAAAACACGTGTCTAGTATTTTTAAAAGATCTATTCAGCGCCACTAATCTTGACCCTTCGCGGACGGTGGTAACTTTGGAATTTTAAATGGGTACCAATTTTTATTACAGGTTTGTATTCTACGTTGAAAAATAAGACACTTTTGTCTAAAGCATTTTTTCGAATTCTGAGTAGATGGCGCTGTAAATGACAGTGCGCGCGCACAAATGTAAACGTCAAACGTGTCTGTTCTCGTGTCTGTTGTCTGAACAGAATGACGTCATGTTGGTTTGTTGGCGTTAATTCATGTTGCCTACCCGACAAGATACTGTTTTTTCTCCGTCATCTACTGAGAATTCGAAAAAATGTTTCAGACAAAAGTGTCCTATTTTTCAACGTAGAATACAAATCTGTAATAAAAAAAATAGGGGTACCATTTAAAATTCCAAAGTAATTATCCCCGCCCCCAAAAAGGGGTCGAGGGGTTAAATTTAGTGTCGTTGAATAGACCTTCTAAAAATACTGGACACGTGTTTTTATTATTTTTAATTCAGCGTGCAGTATTCGAAATAATTGACCGCCCCTGTATTTGAAACACACCTGTATAAGTCGTAGACAAAAGTATGATCATACAGAATATTATAAGACATTTAGCAACAACGCCAAATCGTACCTAAACTTGTATTTCGGTACAGCTTGTTACATATATGAGTAAGTAGCATGGGAGATATCGTGACAGCGTCTCATTTGAACAGTAATTAAATCTTTGAATGTCATTGGTTAGTTGTCAAAAGTAAGCGGTATTTATGGTAAAAATGATTATAAAACTCCATAAGCGCGCTGTTATCAAGTGTGAACAAGCCTTTTTAAAGTGGCCTATTCGTTTGATACATTTCAGCAATAATCATCTTTTTTCTCGTGATAAAATTTTGAACAGAGCTTATTAGCTAACATGTGACTAACATATTCTAGAAATTACAAAATTTTCTCAGTGATATTACCATGTGTTTAACCGGTATTAAACTATGAATGCGGGATTTTCACATAAGAGTTCCTGTTAATTTCATAATTACAATTTTCTAAACTATTTAGTAAATCGGTCAGAAATGTTGCATTATCTAGAAATAAACTGACAAAATTTCATTCAGTTCTTGGTGATTAGAGATACCCATCATACATCCTTAAATATAATTTATAAACAAGTTTTTTTACCTGATTGTTAGCAGCACAGTAAGATTGCAATGTATTTACTCGAATACCAAACTTAGAGCTATTGGCTTTTATTGCATAGCATTTAATTGAGTCTTCATGATAAACCGATTTCATATCACCAACGTGATCATTATAAGATGATAACGCATTTACTTTCTCATCGTATTCATTAGCTTTCGCAAATTGAAATATATCGTTTTTTGTTTCGACGTTTATTAATGACTGATTTTTATCTTGTTCAGGCAATTTAGGACATTTTGAAAGCTGTTTTTTTATTATATGCGGTAAAACTTCTCCTTTAAGTGTACTGAACGATTTTTCGTGCATTATGTATTCCAAAACCCAATGTTTCATGACATATAGATGCGAATCCAATAATCTACTGTACATAGTTATGTTTGAATGTTTTTTTAATAAGCGCCTCGACAGTTGTAAAGTATCGTCAAAATCACTCGCACTTGCCAAAAACACCATACGATCGGTTTGATTATCGATGCATATTAAATCACGTTCTAAAAATTCATATAGATGTAATTAGGGTACCTTTTGTGAATACAGAAATTCGTTTTATCTGTCCACAGTAAGTCATTTTTGTTTTCTTAGACTGTTCAGATTATTTTTTCGAATTATGAGAGCTGATGACGCGCGAAAGTGACCTAAGCGCTGCGTGAATTTACAATTATATATATCGCAACACCTTTGCAGCTATAGGGATAAATATTTTTATTTTTTACAAAATAAATTTTATGTTCAGATAATATTTGGGCTTCACTAAAAATTATAATAAATTATTTAATATATTCTAATTGACTGTGTACAAACCTGGCTTATTTTTTGATTTTGGACCTGGTACCGGTACAATTATTTGTTTTTCCATATTAAATAAGAGATTTACAATAGAGGCGTTGTGTTTTCGAAAAGTGTTAAGAACGTCTTCTAGGTCAAAATCTGTGATAAAGTCACATGATATAACAACAAAGTCGGAAACGATTTTGTCATGAATAAATCGCAGAGAATCAGCCGTTCCCCAATCTTCTGCAGTTGGTATTGACACAATTTCTACTCTTATTTTCAGTTCTAGCTTATCAATCGTTTTTTGTATATCAATTTTTTGACTCTCAAGAACTACCACAATAACATCTGCAAAAAGGAATTGAAATATAATATCTATTTTCTACACAACGTATTTTAACTCTTTCAGGTTTGGTGGTCAGTTATCCAATCACCTAAGTATTCTAGATTTCTTAAAACATATTTTCACGCCATCTATTGCCAATTTGTGGTTAGTTTACTAACCACCTTATTCCATGAAAGTCTTAAGTGCTAATTTTTGACGTGATAACGTCTTATAAATTGATGAAACACCGGCTGCACGCACGAAAAAGAGTAACGTTCCGCAAGCGAGAGCGCGATATAAGCGATAGTCTCTCTCTTCTCGCGTGACGTCAGAGAGTAGTGTGCGTTCAACATTTTTTTCGGCTGTTCCAGCGAAAGCTACATCTGACAGATGGCCAGATAAATTATATGGTTTGTTAACAAATAAATAATATATATACATTCTTTTAAAAGTCTTTTATAATTGCTTAAAAATATGTATTTTGCTTTGGTTGATCAAATTATTAGTCGGTAAAAATATAGTTTGACAGCTACTAAAATTTAGGTTATGTATTATTAAATATGATATTCGAGCGGAATACGTTATCACGTAAAACTATCGTCCGTAAACCGACTTTACAGACAACCAATTTTTTTCATAATAAATAAACAAGAAATGCAATTGCTTTATTTATAAAATCATCTTTAAGAAACCGTGACTGAAAGAGTTTAGTTAGTTTAAATAATTACCGGAAAAATTGGATCGTTCACACATTTGAAGTGGGTACCATAAAAGAGGTTTATTTCCAATCGGGATCAAACACTTCGGTCTCCCGGCCGTAATTTCAGGCATCCGGGATCCACTTCCCGCTGCCATGATAATGACTTGAAATTCCGTGTTCAGCATGTTGGTTCCGTTTATATTATGCATTAGACTGTAAATACAATTATTAAGTATTTCCTTGTTTGTATAGAATCAAAACGTCAATTGAGCTTTCTTAAAAAAGTTACGCACATATTTTTTAACATATGTTAACAATATTTAAAGTTATTGTATTAAATCCATTACTCATATATCATATATATTATATACTCATATATCAACTTTATACAATTTATGTATTACACAACAATAGGCAATAATTAATAATAGACAATTGTTGAACATTATATAGTTTAATGTTTTCTGTGCTACCTTTACACACATTATAACCTACAAAATGAATCATTTAAAAGTCAAGTTTAAAAGTTGATTTTATTTGTCAATTAAGATAATATACGTGATATTTACCTTTGCAAATTGTACAGAAATTTACGCCAGTTTAAAAGGAATGAATTTATAACAATTTTTAATCACGCATTTTTATTTTGACATAACCAAAACTAGAAACAGCAGTCAGAAAAATGTTACTCTGACCAGAGATCTCTGACCATCCTGATGTTAATTTGTATGCTGGCAGATGATGCTGGTGCATTTCTGTATCCCTTCTGTATGGTATGTCTCACAGTCTCTGGGGTCTCTGGTATATGCTCTGGTATGGTATGTTGGTAATGATGATGGGCCACGGCTATTAATTTAATATTTTACCAGTTATTAAAAGTTTTAAAGGAATGTGTAAGAAATTATTAAATTAAATTTAACGAAAACGTTTAAGAAATTTGTGAAAACTTCCAAAGTAAAACGCCGTAAAACTGAGTAGTTTTTGAGACACTTATCATAATGATTTATAACCAATAAATCACAATAATAAATGTCAGAATCGTAAAATTTGGATTTAAAAACTAAATTCATTTAAATTAATTTGACTCTCAAATAGTATTTTATTAACGTCAAAATACTGTGGATTGTTCTTTCTGCGTTACACGTCACAAATGAATCTCTCAAGTTAATAATAATAGTTTTGTTTGCTTAGCCAGGTTAACATAAATAATCATTTGTGGTTAGTGGTAAAATACAAAAATGGACAGTGATGGCCCTCCAAAAAGGGGTCGTGGTCGAGGACGAGGCGGTAGAGGAAGAGGACGTGGACGTGGGAGAGGTCGCGGTAGAGGAAAGAAAGCTGTGAAAGTTATTGAGAGCGATGAGGAAGTAGTTGAACCCCAGCCGGTTTCTATCACCTCCGACACAGAAACTGCAGTGATTCAGGATGCTAAAGAACCAGTTGTTGAGACAGTTGAAAATGATGAAAACACCCCCCCTAAAAGTATGTTATTTAGTATATATTATAATTAAGTAGGCGTTTAATATTAATCTCTCTGTGACTTTTAAGTTTTATAGAATGTTCTTATGATACAATGCTTATTTGTTTGTGAAATATTTTACTGTTAATAGTTGATTTGGAGGCCGATATATCGCAGCTGGAGGCACCTACATTTACCACATTAAATAGAGGTCCACCTGAACCTATGCTCCGTCTGGATTGGTCACACAAAGTGAATCTTATTGGCGAAAAGGTTCTTAATCCTATGATTCATTGCTGTGATAAATGTCTGAAGCCGATCCTGATATATGGCCGAATGGTAATTGATGTTTTTTTTTAAGTGAAACTTTTAGGCGCAGTAGGGCAGATTGGTCTGGATCAGACGAAAAGTGAAACGCTTACCCTTCTCTGATTCCTTGAAAGGAAAGAGTGGAAAAATCGTTTCTATTCTCTCTCTGTCAAAGCGTCATGCGCAGTGTGTACTGTGTGTATACGTAGCATTTTCTCTAGCTACGGTAACAAATTCCACATAACAATTTTCTGATCCTATTATAATAAAATCGGCAACAAATGTTAGAACCTAAGAAGTTTCACTTCTAACGCGCGAGAGTCTCACGCATTATTTTAATAAACACATTTAGAGGCCATACGTAATAGAAATACAGCTGCACAGTGCAAGTGGACTTCCATTAAGTCAGCGCAACGGGACTGCTGGGGGAAGTAAAATAGAGCTGTAACAAACCGTATGTATTCGTTACTGAGTAACGGGTACATCGTCTGACTCGAAGTAACGAATCGTTACTTACAAATTCATTTCGTTATTCGCATGTTTCGTATCCATGTTAATTCGACTCGTTTGATACGGTTATACGAACACAATATGTTATAGTTAAGTATTCATAAAGTACGAAGTCCTGACTCATGTCGTAACACGTATGCTTATTGCTCGATGCTGTTAAGTACACTATTGTATGTCGTATGAAAAGTACCGAGTAACGTAACGATACGAAAGTAATGGGTACTGGTTCATTAAGTAACGAATACATACGGGTACACAATTTCTCGTTACTTTTACAGCTCTAAAGTAAAATGCTTTCTCTTTATTTATTTAATACTAAACCAAACATGCTGGGTAAATGAATGTGCCGGTGTCTGGTCGTGGTTAAATGCCAATGAATTTGTCAAGCCCAGCATTTATATATTCAGTTTTTTTTTTTTAATATATAAGAAATAATTTACCAGTTTACTGTCAATTATTTTTTGGAATTGATCAAATGAATAAATTATGTACTTTATAATGATTGGTAAACGTCAATCAGTATTAGTGTGGGGATAGATTAAGAAAATGACTCTTCTATCATTATCTGCGCCATCCATTGTTTCAAAACAAAGGGCTACCAGGCTATTTTCTGCCACCTGATAGCGCCACTGGATCTCTTGAGAGTTTGACCTTGGACTTTTACGTATACATTCCATACATTACTTGCCACTAGCGCTATCTGACGAATAAAAAAATGTTAGCCCGCATTGCTTCTATTTTTCGAGATATGGATGTAAAACAACATAGTGTCTAATTACATAATTTCTTCACAGATTCCGTGCAAGCATGTTTTTTGTTTATGGTGTGCAAGACGCGAATCTCAACAGTGTCCTCGATGCTTAGACAAAGTGACTCGTGTCGAACAAACCGGACTCGGAACCGTATTTATGTGCACACATGCTGGTACCAGATATGGGAACACGGGTTGCCGACGCACTTATCTTTCACAGGTATGCTTATTACATGTGACTCTGTCAATTGCCAAGGATTGAACTTGCAATTTTGTAGCGCAGCATATACAAGTATTATAACGATTTTCTAAGGAAAAAATATATTAAAAATAGCAATTTGTGTTTTTACTGTATTTTTAAAATGTACATTGTCACGATTTCAAATTCTAGAAAATGCATGCAGTGTCAATGATGTATAAGTAATAATAAATTGCATTTCCAAAATGCTCGGAGGTAACTTGTTGCAAATTCGTACTTGTATTAGGTATATTACGTACTATTATTGAGCACTGTTAATGTACTAGTTTTGTGTGCAATATTTTTATAACTACGAACATCTGTATATTTAGTTTAAAATTGGTTGTCTGTAAAGTCGGTTTACGGACGATAGTTTTACATGATAACGTATTCCGCTCGAATATCATATTTAATAATATATAACCTAAATTTTAGTAGCTGTCAAACTATATTTTTACCGACTCTCTATCGCTTATACTGCGCTCTCGCTTGCATGCACAGGGTCAGGCGGAACGTGACATTTTTCGGAACGTTACACTTTTTCGTGCATGCAGCCGGTGTTTCATCAATTTATAAGACGTTATCACGTCAAAAAATAAAATACTATTTATAAAGAAAATTCTGTAGACAGTTAACAAATTAAAAATTTTAAAAAGCGGTGTACATGATTGTCTGGAAATAACAAGCTAGAGTTATATGAGCAATTTTTTACTCAGTACAGGCATAATTTGTAATGGAATTGATTAAAATATATTTAATTTTCAATAGCGTGACCTTCAAGCACATATAAATCATCGCCACATATCAGGAGGGCAGCAGTCGTCAGGACAAGGGCAGGCCGAGTATGCTCCCTTAGTGAACAAGCAAAATTCACAAGATTCAATAAATGACAAATCATTGCAACCCTCACAACACTCTGGTCATTCTACAATCGTTCCCCCACCTCGGCTTAAAACGGTAAGTGTAAAAATTTTACTTTGATTCGGTAGAGATAATCTAAAATCAATTATCATTATAAACACTGATACAGGGAAGTTAACTGGTCATCGATTAGCATTTGAATTTTAATTAAGAGGGTAGATGGAGCACATGCACTAATTATATAGATTATACTACGGTGATTGGTAACTTACTTTGTTTAAAATGTCTTTGTGTTGCCAATTTCGGATTGTATTTCTCTGTATTGGTTTTGTTACGGCCACGATTGAGAAACCAGAATTAAATTATTTGACAGGTTCCTCACATCCAGCAAGTACCCGTTGCTCATGATCCACGGAATGCAGCTCAGCAACCGCCTCCATCAATATCAGTGAGTATGCATGATACGAGCGTGGCGCATCCCCATTTACGTCCCCATCGTACGCTGAGCTATTCCACGCCTAACATAACCACAAATACATCGAGTGCATTGCGTACCAATTTGATTACAGTGCCAATTCAAGACAGTTCAGTGCCACCGCCTACCGCTGTACCAATGCACGAAAGCGTTCCGCCTCAGAGTTATTACAGTCAGTATCCGACTACATACACTCCAGCTTTGACTCATCCGGCTACAAATATAGTTCATACGTTGCCTCCAACACCTCAACCTATTCCTCCTGTACAAGCGTTGCCTCACATGGCACCACCTATACATAACATGACGATTCCTCCACCTCATATACCAAGTACTCAACCGGCTCCAACGTATTACACGCCTCAGACAACTTACAGTCCGGCAGCGTACAGTGCACCACCACCTACTGCGCAGTTTGGGGCTCCTGCGGCGCAGCCGCAGTATGTCCCTACGCCTCCTGCACCCAACTATCCTCAAAATCCAGCCCCTCAACCAGCACAGCCAAGAATGGCTTATGAATACAACGCGAATCAGCAGTGGACGAACAGTCAACAATATTACAGATAAAAGTTTTATTGAATTGTAAAATTTTTTCTCCCTTGAAGAATAATTAATCATTGTTAAACAGAACTTCGTGGAGGAATCTGGAAGAGAAAAATTATGATGCAATATGAAATGGATTGTCTCTTGAGCTTGTAGTGATTATGTTTCATGAAAGATGTTTGTAAGGATAATGTAGTAATCTGAATTTATTGTGAAGTATCGATGACCAATGTAGTACTTAAATTGAAAGTCTTGGTGAATTAAATATGTTTTTCCGTTAGAAAAAGGAACAGACATTTTTCACTTAATTATCTGGTTTAATGGCCTATAAAGTGTTCTTTTGTCTATTATTTTTGTTTGCCGGATATTTTTAATGGAGAAAAACAATTCTTTTAATACAGTTTGACTCACGTTGTTCTTGCTTTTTTAATTAATTCATTAAAGCATGTGCCGTGCTTTGTAAAAATGTTTGTTGAAGAGTAATTTATTTTTTCAGCTACTAAAAAAAAGACAGTTATATACTAAATAAGCATTAATTATTATTAAATGTAAGGAACAAAGAAATTTATTTGTTAAAACACTGCAATTGTTAATTTACATGTGTTTAATAAATACGAAAAAAAAAACACACATCTATAAACTTTATTAATAAAATGTATTGAATAAAAAATAAAATAAGTTAACAATATATATGCGAATAATTATAATATTAACAACATATTGTGTGGTGATTTTAATAACCACAACAATTAAAAAAATAAACTCAACAATATTTCTTTTTATGTACAATAATTTATTACAGAGGTGGAATGACAGTAATATATATAAAAGTAATAACCTATCATGGTACGCGCACGCGCTATTCTTTACGAAAATACGTAAAAGCGTTTTATCAATAAACGCTTTTGAGAAATTAGTCTTATATAGTTACTGTATTTTACTGCACAATATAATTATTCACACATTTTGTTGGTTGATGACTAAATGCATAATATTATAGGTTGGTTGACAAAAATACAAAACCTGTATTTCTTTACACTATACTCATTTTACATTATATACATACACATAATCAGAAAATAAATGACTGCATATAAAAAGTCAAGTAGCAAATAACGAATTATTTTCGTTTCTTTTTCTTTTTTTTTTTAATTTTGCATAAAATATGAAAATATTTACTTGACCATCTTTTATTTCGGAATCATTTATAATCATATTGTAAATTTGAACACTAGCTACACAATTTTAGTGAATTAATTACATTTGTAAAAAGATTCAATACAGTTTGCTATAGTTTTTAAGTTTTTTACAATTAATAATTGCTATATCGTCATAAAATTAAAGTAATATTTTTTAGAATGGAATTGAAAAAGTTTTTTTAATGTTAATTTTTCGATTATAAAGAATATATAAATAGATACATTCGACTTGAAGAACATCGTTTGTTTAGTTTAACGCGTATATCCTACTTTTTTGTGTCACAACTCGGTTGCTTCTAGATCATCATATGCAGCAATCAGTACCGTAAGCCCACACACAACAATGTATTTCAGTTAGCAGTCTATGGACTTACTGTGTTGACTGCTGCATCTGATGATCTACAATTGTACAATCAAGATACAATACGAAGCGTGTATTAGCTGACCCTAACTCCATGTTTCTAACAGCAAAAGTTGTAAACAAGTCTTAAAATACAAGTATGTTAAATTGTGTATATTTTTTATAATCAGACGTTTAAAAGTCCAGGTTATGTGTGATTCTGCTTCTTTAAAACGCCCATGGTGTTTTAATAATTTAAAAAGACAATTTGAAATCTTAGTTGTAGACATCTTTTTTGTGTAATAAGATCAAATGAAAATATTGAATTAATTTTAGTTTTATACCCAATAAAAAAAAAAACAGTTGTGTGGTTTTAAGAAACCACGACGCAAGTGAAACTTTTATTGGATTGTAGGCGTTGGATTGTAGACACTTATCCATCACGATTAATTATAAACAACAATATTCACATGAATACACAAATAAAAACATGTAAACACTGTACAGCACTTGCCCGCATGACAGACTGACTATGTGTTATACATACTACTCGGTCAGCTGATGCTAACCATGGGCGCCGCCATATTGGCCTTGGCTGCTCTACCAAGCGCCTACTCCGAACGCCTTTCACTTTACCCCTACTCCGCGGCCGCCTGTAATGCGACATGCAACAGACGGCCAGAAAAATTCGGGGCGATAGAATAAAAGTTTCACTTTAAAAAAAGAAATTCACTTTTAGACCACTCTATTTTGAATATTTAAGCGTGTATTTGTTAAAATCAATAAATAAATTACAGCCAATTTCAGTACGTAAGTTTTTACACGCATTATTCTGTCCAAAATAAAATATGCATAATGATGTTTCTTTTTTTTGAAATCAATAACTTATCCACTATAAATTGAATTTCAAAAATAAATCCGGTTTTATATACGCACGAACCAAATTGATTTGAAAATCAAAATGTCAAAAACGGAAAAAAGCTTCAGTACTGCTGTACAAAATATAGTGGGAAACTTGCTTATTTTTTATTAACTGGTCTCATAAAATCATTTCACAATTTGTGTGTTTGGTAATATATTTGGCCAGATTCTGTTAACTTATTTTTATGCAATTATCGGAAAATAACACATTGTTGCTATGCAGTCGTTTCACATACATCTGACAGGCAATTGATGGTTAGACTGTTTAAAAATGTCTACGTAAGAACGTGAAGGAGTAAGGAACATAGACACATAAGATCTTTCCGGGTACTTCCTACTTGTATGGAATTTTTGTGACCTTATGTATCAATGTAATACTGTTTATAATAATAAGTCGAACTATTAGGACACGTGTAAAGTTCTTCACAACAATAATAGTTCTAACTGGCTTAACCACACCTTGATGGTCAGTTATATGTAGTGTCCGACTGAAGCTTTGGCCAAAATGTGCCGAAGTTTTGGTCGAAGCCGAAGGTTTCTAGCAGGCGCCGGAATTGAACGAACGGTTATGAATGATGCGTCAGCCAACCTTCAATTTAAAAGTTTTAATAGCTTGTAGCAGTTGTAGATAATCTTGAACCGAATTTTTTAGGGTTTTCAGCCAGAAATCGACCTTAGGTCGGACACTAGTTATATGCAACAGCTCAACTGATGTCTTTACCAATGAATTAGGAGACTGACGGTATGTGTTGCATACGAAATAGCGAATTTAAACAATGATACCCATAAGATAGAAATCAGTCGCATGTGAAACGAGTCTAAAATTACATAAAATTCGTTCGGTTATTCAGAAATGGTGCACAAGTTATTAATGATTACATGTAAAGCTAGTTTTGAATGATTTACCAAATGGCAAAGGTGTACTAACCTAACCTGAAAATTATTTCCACCGAAACATTAAATAATTTAAATATTATTGATACTGATTAGTGAAAAATAAACAATTTTGTGAAAATAAATAATGCCAAATATGCCACCTAATACTTTTGAACGATCACATACTGTTATAATATGAAATTCTGTAGCGGCCTTAGTTGTCATTTGTCAGGCGCCTGTAATCTACAATCTAATTTGTAGCAGTGTAAACAGGCAATCCTGAAACGTCGCTGGGAAAGTATTAGTTTAGATTTTAATGTTTTACCAGAAATACTTATTCAGATACACTGTGAAACCAAGATTAAGGTAGTTCACCCGTGAAACACTTTTCTTAGAAATCAATAATCTTATAGAAAACAGTAATATCTAACACCTGTTAAAATTTCAGTGATTTTCCGTGCTAAATTTGAGTTATTTGCAAGTAAAGTTCATATTTTTTACACGCATTTCCTATGTCAAGCATTGAGAAACACTACGTTTTTAATTATAACTTGAAAACTGTTGTTTCGAATTTTTATAAAACGACTAGAACGGAGTTACGATGAATATAAAGCAATTTTTTAAGGTTTATTCACATTTAGTTTCAAAAGTTATATCTTTGGAACAAACGACAACACTAAGTATATAGTTCACGCAGTGCATTGTGTACCTTTCGAGTCGAAAGTATTGACTCAGACTGTATGTATCATATTTCTTTGTCTAGTACATGTGGACAGATAAACGCTCTTTTAGTGCTGATTGTACCGACTGAACTACCTTAAAAACAATGTTTGAGTGATTGCGTTTTTTACACTTTTTTGAATAAACAAATAGTAAAAGTTAGTATCAAACAAACGCCTGGTAGGTACTTAAAAATTAACAGAATTCAAACAGTAAATTGTTGTTTTTTTTTTCTTGCACTGTTAGACTTTGTTATGTGGCTAGTGTTCCAAATATTACATCAGTCTCAAGTTTGTCACAATCTCTACACTGTACATACACATTCAATTGTCTTTGTAGATCTTTAATGAAAAGAAGATCACGTTTCTTCAATGTTTATTGTAGTGGTTTTAGCGGTACTAGTTGAAGGTTGAGTGGGGGTGTTAATTTGTTTAGCTGCTAACGGCGGCGCTAGTGGAGGTGCTGTACTGGCATTAGCAACGCTAGCGCTAGGAGCGGTGTAAGCAGGCACTACATTTGGAGGTACAGTATTCTGAATTTGTAAATTTGGTATTGGAATTTTTTGATTAACTTTTGGTATAAGCGGTTGCTTATCGGATCTTGATGATGACAGACTTTCATTTGTTTTCGAAAGACGCTCACTCAGTGCCTTTAACGCTATTTGCCTAGAATATTATAAAGATTTTGTTTTAGTCTTCTTAACTACATGAATAATTTTTTGTTGTTTAATTTACGCACCTGCGTCTTTCCATATCATGAGGATCAATTCCTGGTAATGTAACTGTGACACCAGTTGGGTGAGCCATATCGAACCGCCGTACAACTTTTTGGCATAAGCCAATTTTTACTAAAGCTCCGTGCACTGTATTACTAACAACGGCTATTGGAGGCTGCAGAACGTTAGGAAAGAAACTAAAAAAAAAGTTTTTTTTTTTTTTTGCTTGAAAACTTGCGTTGATTACAGTTTATATTACGAAAACAATATAGAATTTATTATTAGATTAACGTCTGTGTAAAAATCTTTGGAAAACAGAGGATTAATTTGAGATATTTATATTTGTAGGCTTTTTCCATTTCAAGAATATCCATTTTGATTCATATCTTGAACAAATTTGATGAAAAATAGATTTTTTTTGTTTTGAAAAGTACTGTAATTGATTAAAGTATTCTAAGTCAATGGTACTGTACTATTAGAAAAACAAAATTCGCATCTTACCTGGCAAATGTGAAGCTATCAGCCATATCACCTCGAGTACCGTTGTTGTGATATTGATAAAATCGCAAATAAACCCAACTCACAAAAAGGCCACTTATGAACATTGTTGGATGTGTTCCTTCTAATAAACCGACTAACCACAAAACCAAAGAGAAAAAAGAACAAGTGAGAGGTATGTTGCGATTGGTAATCCTTCCTATTGGCGTTTTTACTAGCATGTGATCTGGCATTATTTGCTTAACAGCTACAGAAACTCCAGCTATATATCCAGCTAATCCATGAATATGTACAGTGAAAAGTAAATCTGTGTTAAAACTGCACATGTAAAGTATCAAGTAAAAGAAACTACTCATTACTGCAACTCCAAAATTGACAATCGCGAAGAACGTCAACATTTCCATTTGGCCCCAAAGGGGCTCTATTAATTTCCCACATAAACCGACTGTTATTATGTCGACTAAAACTTCCCAAAAGTGAAGTTCCAGGAAACAAAACGTAAATGCAGTCCATACCCAAAATGCTGGAGGCAATAAATATCCAGGAGTCACTGACAAGACGTCAATTGCCGTTTCAGAAAACGATAAACCATACCCAGTTAATACTACAATACATATAAATTTCACTGATGTGCTTGTATTCCCTAATAATGCACTGAATTGCTGTCGAAGATAAGGTATATTTCGACTAAAAACTCTCGCGGTGGCCATTTTCGACCAACTGTCAAATGACAGTGTTGAGTGTTTTAATAAGTAGAAATCTATTTTAACAGCTTCCAGGACAGTTTTAGATGCTGACATCAGACGTAAAATACCAAAAGCGTTCTGCGTTAGTTTCTATGATTTTAATCTAGATAAGACAGAGGCGTGCAATAAATAACTATTATAATAACAAAGAATCTCATAATTACTAATCAATAATTTTTCGATGTAATTTTGAATTAAAAAGTTACAAGTCCATTTTTGAAATATCTGATATCTAAATTATTTTATTATTTTTTTGACATTTATATTAGCCCTCTATGGTTTCAATGTCGAATCCATTGCAATTTAAATGGCTAAGGACTAATTTCTACGCCACTGGAATTGACTTTTCAAAAGTCAAAAATGAAAAATAATTCACATTTTAAAATGTCAATGATTATCATAATAATGTTTTAAAAACGTATTGTAGTGTGTTTTTAAAGTAATGAAAATATGATAAATATTTATATTATGTCAGTTTATTGGTGGATATTTTATAATTTGTATTAATTTGGACATAACCCTATTTTTTGGTTTGATAAAATAGGATTTCCAAAATTTTATTTTCCGCATGAGATTTTATGAAAAACGCACAAATATTGTTACAATGTAGTGAAAAGTTTAAGTGCAGACAATTATAGATTAGTCATTAGTGGGACGAAAATAAATCTTTGATACCATCGATATGTGATATTTATTTAAGAATTAAGTTGGAGTTGCAGAACTGTTGCTGTAATATGGCAAATTCATTAATTGATTTGAGTTTATTTGAACTTAAACCATTATTTACAAATGTCAATGTAAAACTCAGCGCTCGAATTGAAAATGGTGTGAAACAACTCCTTGGTATCGTTACAAGGTAAATGTGAAAGGAATAATTAGTTTAGAAAAAGATAATGAAACGTTTAGTGCCATCATCTATATAATTTGTTTCTGGAATAATTCTTCAGTTTAAAATTTGCAGTTTTGTTTAGGATCAGTTTTCAGTAGCTTAAAAAGCGTGCCGCAATATTCTTGAAAATGAGTCGGGTATTTCCTAAAATGACCACCGGCAAATCGTAGATGGCATTGCGATCAATTTGCACATTTTTATTATTAACGTCTGTGTTTTAGTGACGGGGAATTATTATTACATTATATTTATGGCAACATAAAACCAGTCGCAAAATTCATCCCATGGCTTAAAGATTCTAAGAAAGTTATTCAAGACATATGCTTTGATCCCACCGCAACATGGCTCTTAGTCCTTAGTAAGTACATTTTTCTAAATTGTTAAAATTATTTCTGTTTTAAAATTGCCACTAGAATGAGTGATTTTTCCAGCTTTAGATTCTTCCTTATATATTATACCAGCATTATGGATAGTCGATCAAAAACAAAAAATTGATTGTAAGTGGTCATTAAGCGATGTCACGTATTTTCCAAGAACTGAAAAGTCACCAGCCGCTACACCTGGTTGCGTCGTATGGTGGCAAACACTAGACTGTAATCAGAATGCAATAATCGGACACGATAATGGTGATATTAGTTTTGTAAGTTTAACGGATGGTCAGAACATTGGAATAACAAGTATTACTGGACCAGTAATAAAACTAAACATCTGTCATGATAATAGTTTGGATACTGTTTCATTGCTGGTAGGTATTCAATTGTTTTTCATTTGTTTTAAATAGATGAAATTTCTGATACGTCAACAAAGTTATCACTATAGAAACAAATTTTGTTTATACTGATATGGTATCTTATAATGTTTTCATGGCACTACAATCGATTTTATAATGACTTTATTAATTAAGGAGGTTGAGCCGTTTTACGAAGATAATGAAAAAAATCTGAAATAAAGTTATTTTAATAGATTTTTTTATGACAAAATTTTCTGTAAAAAATCCAAAATCATTAGGAGATTTATAAAGTTAAAAATAAAAAAAAACTTTTACATGTAGTCTTATGGAAAATATGTCAAGCTAGCATGCAAACTGTTCATTTTATTTTTTTGCAAATAACCAAATAATGTCAGCAGTTCCAAAAACTATCTATGTAAAGCATCGATGTCTTACGCATATTTTAATATTTTTCCAATTTAATTAGGAGAATAACAAATAGAGAATAGTTACTTCTTACCACAACAAGTTTATTAGTGGATGTACATTTCGAGAGCTATGCTCTCATCTTCAGCAATACACTAAACAGTTTAGTGTATTGCTGAAGATGAGAGCATAGCTCTCGAAATGTACATCCACTAATAAACTTGTTGTGGTAAGAAGTAACTATTCTCTATTTGTTATTAGATTCAAACCACAGTGCTCCTAATATTTTTGTTATTAATTAGGAGACTTTTAATCAATAAAAAAAATTATTAAACCTTAGTACTTTTCGATTATGGACTTTTATTCTTGACAGATTTAACAATTTTAACTGAATTTTCAACTTTTTAATGATTTAATTTTAATTTTTATTACTTCTAATTTCTTTTTTCAATTATTTACTGCAAAAAAATATGTAAAATACAGATATTTACATAAATGTATTTTTTTTAACCTAACTTTGTACAAAAAATACAAAAGTTAGTCCATTAAGTATAAAGTACTGAGATAATTAATTAATATTAAAAAAAAATATTTATTTATGCCTTTATGACAATAATTTATTGGTATCATCGACTTATAAACTATAAAAGTTCCCATTTAGAATTCGATTTACTTTTGATTGGGACTGTAACGGATCAACCTCCTTAAGTGGTTCATGTAACTAATGCGTACCTAGTATAAATATAATTGTATAGTGGAGAGACATTTCTGTTTAAGAATTTCTACCAGTTCATGGTAGCATGAAGGGTATGTTCACTTTGGTAATACCTAATTTAGTAAAGTTACTCTAAATTGTTTGTCATCGATACATTGTTTTTTTTTTTTATTTGTTGATCAGACTTAATTACAATAAAGTTTGAACAGTAAGTCGAAAATTTGGTTTTGCTTCTTTTAATTAAATTTACCGTGAATTTTGCAGATTACTAGTGAAAATAAACAACAGTGGCGCCTTTTATTAGAACAAAGAACGACCGGTTACATATGGTCACCAGAACCTAATCATTTGGCTGTACATTCGCCGAGCGTTAATGATCTAGTTAATTTAAGCTCTAGTTCGAGCCACACCAGTTCGGATAATGAACAACGAAGTACGCGATCTCGTTTACAAGGCCTTAGACAAATGAGCGTAGAGAGAATTCATTCTCTTAAACAAAGACTAGCCGAATCAAGATCTTACAGAAACTCGAAAATTGGTAAGAAATTGTTAATTAAAATCGAAGAATGTAAATTCTTAAACTCTTCAAAAATATAACAATATTGTGTTTTCTTATAGATCGCTTTATTTCAGATCGAAGACAGTCTTTTAATTCGGAATTGGGAGAGTCTAATTACACGCCCGTGAATATTCCAGAAAAGCTGACTAATTTAGGAGAAATATATTTACGACCTCAGTACGCTAGAAATCGACACCTGTTTTCGGGCTATTATAGTCCAAACAGCATTTTGACTGTATGTAATTTGCTTTCGTTCTCATTTGCTTTTGTTTACATTATATTGCATGTTGAAGATTTAAGAAGTTAGTCATATACGTATACTACACAATGTAATATAATCGGCATAGATTTTAGGCATGGGACGGATATGCGTTACGTTGTTTCATTGCTTTGCCGCTCCATTAAGCAAACTGTACTATAATGATTTCTTGGATTTTGGTCACAGACTATAGACTTTTTAACTTCTAGGGTGTTTTTTCAGGAAATCTTTCTTTTTTATGAAGAAATATGTTATTAAATTTAGTATTTTATTTATTTTTTGTGTAGATCCATGGCATAGAGGTGGATGCGGTACCTTTATTCGTACATAAATTGTATCCGAACTGTAGAGACGTTTTAGTTACGGATAGATTTATCTACACAATTGATTCGGATTATAATTCTCTTTCGATTGTGAGTTGTCCACTGTCAGAATCTCAGTTAGATGGAGATAGTGTATGTATATTTATTGACCAAATAAAAAAATCAATTATCTTGTAATACGTAATGAATCATTGTATAAATTTTTAGGAGTTCAATCCTGAGTCACTAATTACAACTTTTAAATTACCGAATCCGAATGAAATTATATTGTCGATATTTAAATTAACTGATATCACATTAATTGGTGAAAGAAATTCTGGCGATGATGCTATTTCAAAATCAAATAAAGTTTTTACGTTACCAAATGATGTTTCGGATTTAAATATACGTAATCCTAAAATCGATACTTGCATTTTAATTACGAACTTCAATATTTATAAGGTGATACTGCGGTAAGTTATTTTTTTTTAACATTTTTGTTTTGTCAAATCTTTGATTAACGTCTGATTAGAACTCTTCAATAAATAAAATTATCGACCAATTTTTCAGACAATATATTAACAAACAATATAAAATTAATACATTAACGTTTCAATCCGGATTTGGACCTTCTTCAGAATTGATCTAAAAATATAAAAATAATTAATATTTAAATATAATTGAAAAATTCTTTAAAAAGCAAATTATATTTAAATATTAATTATTTTTATATTTTTAGATCAATTCTGAAGAAGGTCCAAATCCGGATTGAAACGTTAATGTATTAATTTTATATTGTTTGTTAATATATTGTCTGAAAAATTGGTCGATAATTTTATTTATTGAATTTTTGTTTTGTACTTCTGTGTTAAGTTAAGCAGGGAGTAAATTTTATGAATAAGTGGTTTTAATTTTGACTAAATTAAATGAAAAAAAAATTACATAACAAAACTATAATCTGTTAACTTTGTCGCTTTTTACCATATGTCAGTATTTTAATTGTATTTTTCGTTGTATTTTATTCATATCTTGGGATATAGTGGGATCATCTTCGTTAAATAAAAGAATTTTTTGAATAATTTTGAGGTATGCAGAGTTTGTTCAATGCTTGGTGGTGGCTCAAGATCATCCACTTCGCCTTCTTCATTGCCTTGTTTGAATTAATGTTTATTGGGGTCTAAATAATGACGTATTGTTTCGCTATTGAGAGTGTTTGTTACGCTATGTAGAGTGTTTCAATATATATGGGTAAAAAGTTCGCTATATAGAGTTTATGCTGTGCTTCCTTTATTTAAAAAAATACAAAATTAATTAAAACTCGTTTGTTTTTTATTTTTTTAGATCGTCTATTGTTAAAATATTTATGGATTTAGTTTGTAAAGACAACAATCTTGAAAAAGCTGAACGTCTGGCGTTTGTATTTGGTTTAAATTTATTACAACTTCTTGAGCATGCAGGCGACTTGATGCTGTCAAAATGTAAATTTCCTCATGCCATTACGCTGTACAAACTGTCTCGGGTTAGTATTTTTTTTTTGTACAATTGTGCAATTGAGTATAGATTCAAGATTTTAAAAGTCAACTAATTTCATAATGTCTACTTTTCAAGAAATTAATTACCTAAGAAAGAACTTAAAGAAGTTTTAAAAAGTGCACAATTAACAGTATAATATTATGGTTTTATTTTTTGTAGTGTCGTCTTTTGAAGTCGGTTTTGAAGTTTGCTGTGTCGGGCCATGCGTCTGAACTGTTGGGTTACATTTCTTCTTGCCTCTCTGCACCAAATATTGATATGTCATTGCCGACAAAAATACATCTTTCCAATCTTGCTGTAATGTCTTATACAGAAATACACTTACGCCATAACAATAATTCCTTAAGTCGATTGAAGAATTTTAATCAGTTTATGTAAGTAATTAGAATTTTTTCTTTGACATAGCAATCGGGACCGCATTAATCACAAGGCTAAAGAGGCTGTAGCATTAAACTCTCCAGTCATGTACTGATATTATCACGAAATATGTTTAGTAGGATAGCTGCAGTTTGCTACAATTGTCAAGAAACACCCATTGTTACAAAGCAATAATAGAAAAAAAATATTTTCAAACAATGTCACCCTTGAAACTCAAACTCCAATGTGTCCACTATCGCAACGGAACTAGTTATTACTTAACAGTGACAGCCAAACTGTCAATCTTTTTCATACTTCAAACATTTTTGCAACAGTAAATTCACATCACTCTTTTGGTTGTTATCCCTTCACATTTTCTGAAACCCATAGATATCCAACCTTTTTAGGTGCAATAGCCTTCAGTATTGTGGATTGGATAATACTGACAATTTAAAAGTTTAACTCTAGTGACAATTAGTAATGTTATTATGAAAAAATGCTCGTAATGTCGCTCTATTTTTTAATGAGATTACATACAGACCGTGTGTGCAAGAATAAATAAATAACTAGAAGCATAACTCTTAAGACGATGCCTTTATGGGACTACTGATCGATTCCTTTCAAGTAAAAGATGAAATTTTATTGCTTTTCCATGGGCGTACTTAAATAATTTATATATTTACGATTTTAATTAAAAAAAATAGGTATGTTCCAAGCAGCTAGCAAACAGTAGCGAAACCGTCGCCGTCATGCGCAGATAGCTGAAACGTGTTCCAAAACCAATACAGTTTCGTTTTAGCTACTGCGCATGCGGGTGACGGTTTCGTTACCGTTTGCTGGCTGCTTGGAACATACCTTATATGTTTTACTATCATAGCAAGCACAATTTTAAAATGAAATAAAATAAGTACGTAGATAAAGTAACTGAATAAAATGTTTTATTAAGCCCGACGCGTAAGAAACAATTCGTTTTAAACTTTCCAACAGTCGAGATGGTACGACACTGGCCATTTCGGGATAGAATCTCAAGCACCGAGGTCACAAGAATAAGTAAAACTCGTAATAGAAAGTTACACTTCTGGTTATTTATTTATTCTTGTGTTGTACAGTCTCATATGAATAAGCGTTATGAATTATTTTTTGTTTGTTTGTAGGGAATTTTTATCCCGTAACGATTACTACGATCAAGTTTTAGCTGTAAATGTTTTATGTCAAACAGCACTTTGGGGCTTATTAACGATTCTAGTCCGCACCAGAGGGCTTGTCCATGACGTAATGGAAACAGTTTGTAAATTGTTGAAAACTGCTAGTCAACCAGTGGCATCGAAAATGATCGATTTCGATGATATGTATCTACACTATTGTTTAACCGATTCGATGAATCTACAATGCCTTATAATTAAACCGAACATTGCAAAGATATTTTTTAGTTTCGTATTGTTGAAATTAGACATATTCGAAATGAATATTTTAAAGGTATGTAGCAAGGTCTTCTAATGTACAGAAATCCTCTTCATCTTGCGAATTTGAGACGAAGCTTTTTTTCTATTGTGAAAATATTTTTGATCGGTGATTTTTAAAATTTACGTATTGTTTCTCATCGACAAGGCACATGGTTACCTCAACAAATGTCGCGGAGTTTTTGAAAAACTTGCCGACAGAGGTGGATACACCTCTGTCGGCGAAAGTTTACATATTTACAATTTGCGTCTTATTAATATTTTTTAGAATTTCGATTTTTTTAATTTTATTTCTGTTAACCTTATCTGAACTATTGACTTTTTGATAATTTACTTTTCAACAAGGTGCTATAAATAAAAACTATTTTTGATGAATTTTACAGAGATTATTAGACTTGCTAAATCCAAGTCAGCCAGTGATTCGACCTCTTGTTGTAAAATTATTTGATCAATTTAAACGTCGCCGTACGGTACCTGCAAATTTTGAATCCACCATGGAATCGATTGATTCGATTGAAGCATCTGTAAGTTTTTGTAAATAAATTTGAGACTATCAATTTCGCAATAATAATTTATTTCTTACATTGTTTTTGTAGGAAGAGCAATTTTCTACATTTCAAAATCTGATCGAAACATTTATAACAGTTTTATTGGTTATTATTGAAAAGACAACAAAAAAACCACATTTTGACATAGCGTTAATGAAGCCAATGGAAATAAACTATTCAGAGGTTCGTACACTTTTATGGGTCGTTCTCTGCTTATAAACATTCAAAAAACAAATAATTCGTATTTATGAATATCTAATAAATTATTTCGTGCTAGTCTATCCAACGAACCCGATATAGCAATCGTTACACTCATGGACAAAGATAGAGAATCTGTTTGCGTATCATTGATACACAAAATAGATCATTTACCATTGTCCAAGAGTGTTCATGGGATAGATTATAGAGTATGGGCTATGTGCACGGAGGCGGAGTTACAAATTTTTCGATGCGAGCGTTTGTGGTGAGCACTAGGGGAAACTTCGAACTCCAATTTTCCGTATGTCAGTGAGCAATGTTTATTAAAAGTGAAAGTAGTTATAATTTTATAAAGTTTTATAATTACAAAGAAAACATAGGAAAACTAAGCGATCTGGAAATGCTTGTTGTGTTCCGGGCTGTTGCGCTGATGGCGATTTAAGTAAAATAAAGAGCATTGGCGCCCTAATTTGACGTTTCGCTGTCAATGTAAACAAATTAACATCGGTTTTCCTTATTACATTTTTTTTGACACATCATGGCCAACTAAAGTTTTTGACTTATCACCATAGAAACATGTCGCGATTTCCATAAAAAGTTAGTTCAATAATTCTCTATTAGCCACTAGCGGCGCTAATAGGCTTCGTGCACACAGCCTATGGGCTATGTGCACAGAGGCGGAGTTACAATTTTTTCGATGCGAGCGTTTGTGGTGAGCACTAGGGAAAACTTCGAACTCCAATTTTCCATATGTCAGTGAGCAATGTTTATTAAAAGTGAAAGTAGTTATAATTTTATAAAGTTTTTTAATTACAAAGAAAACATAGCAAAACTAAGCGATCGGGAAATGCTTGTTGTGTTCCAGGCTGTTGCGCTGATGGCGATTTAAGTAAAATAAAGACCATTGGCGCCCTATTTTGACGTTTCGCTGTCAGTGTAAACAAATTAACATCAGTTTTCCTTATTACATTTTTTTTGACACATCATGGCCAACTAAAGTTTTTGACTTATCACCGTAGAAACATGTCGCGATTTCCATAAAAAGTTAGTTCAATAATTCTCTATTACCCACTAGATATGAGCGCCGCGCCGGCGCGCCGTCGCCGCCGACGATTCCCCCCCGCCGCCGCCGCCGTGAAAATGTAACGGCGCGCCGAGCGAAAAGGCATATGTTTAAACGATCAGAAAATGTTGAAAACATATTTTTAAAGACTACTTTATATTTTTTTATGACTTAAAAGAAACATCTTTGTTTTCTCTAAGATTTATTTTCTTGTTAAGGAAGTACCCTCGATAAATGAATTAACAAACAGAAAATTACGAAAATTTGCAAATATGTCAAAACCTTTTCAAAAATGACTCAGTTAAATTTTTGTGATTTTTGGTTGACTTTGAAAAAAGATATTGATAATTTTATTTCGCTGCACTTAACATGGAGTCTTATGGGAATATGTGATTTTGACGCACTCCATCATTTATTACGTTGGAATTGACAAACAGATTTTGATAAAATTTTCAGGATATATAAACGAATATTCTATGAACATTTTTCTTTTTCCAAAACGTATAAAGCTTGCTTATGTTAATAGAAATAACTAAAACAAAGCCGAGTTTTTTAGCAATTCATAAACATGGCAACACCGCAATATTATAGTTTGTGGCGCGTCATTCAAAGGTAAGTTACGAAACTGCAGCAGTTTTGATATTGTAAAAACATACGTAAATTGAGTAAATGCTAAAAGCATAGTATTCCAAAGAAAATGATAGTATATTATTATTTCCGAAATGACAGGAATAAAGAAAAGCATTTTCATAAATTAATGCGAATTTGACACCGCATGCTGACTTATGCTGCGTACATAAGCACTTGTAACTATGGCAAGGCATGCGGTGCTGCCAAATTATATACTACGTTACTCAAGTAGAAGACTGAAATTCTTTGACTTACTGCGTACCGAGGGTACTTCCTTAATTGCTATTAGAACTTTATGACAACGTTGATTTTTTTCTGCGTTAAACTATATGTTTTGTTGCCGCTCCTTTACCCATCGGCGCTCATATCTATTACCCACTAGCGGCGCTAATAGGCTTCGTGCACACAGCCTATAGTGAATATTGTACATTGTAAACTTTTGAAAATAAAATAAAATTAAGTTACGAACACATTTTCGAGCACGCGTTATGTTTTTAAGTTGAGGTTCGTCTATTTTTAAACTTTTTATTTTACTCAATATAAATAAAAAGAATTTGAAATTTCAGAAAGTCGCACTGCCAGTGCTTAGTATAAAATATCGAACTTTGAGCAGCGGTTTCGGTCACATTGCTTTGATTCGCAACAATTCTGTCTGGACTTGGGGAAATACGGCATGCGGTAGTCTCGGAAATGGGCCTGTGATGACCAAGTGCAGTTTGCCGCAGTCTGTGAATGTTTTGAACAATTTGTGTTTAGAAGTTATTAGTGTATCGTGCGGAAGAATGCATACATTGGTACTGACAAGCTGCGGGGTGAGCATTTTATTTTTCAATTTAAAATTGAGGACAGTTCGTTCTTAAAAGTCAAAAGGAATCTTTCGTATCGATTTAAACTAAAATGTCAATCGACGAGAGGCAAAGTAAACTAACAATTTTCTTTAAAAAACAAATAATCTGCACCATGATTGCAGAGATATTAAAGAATAATTATAGTCGGACTCATGTATTTTCTACTTGTGTATTTTCAACACCATCTATTTTCAATTGATTTTACTTACGTCGTTCTTAGTCCCTATTTCTCACGCAAAGTGACTCCACCTACGCCGTTCGGTCAATAATAAAATACGTTTGACATTGTTTAACCTCAAATGAACAAAGATTTTTTCCGATTTGTCTGTGATTGCCACGAAGTGAGTATGAAGGAGAAATTGAAAATACATGAGTTGATTGGTCCCGACAGGTTGAAAATACAGAATGATTTTTAGGTTGATTTTGCTGTTTTAACAGCGTGTCAAAATCAAATAGGCGAACAAATATTTTAAGTAACTTTTTTATCAAAACTCAAAAATACGAGGCTTTTGAATTCATTAAATAACATTTAAAAATGTAATTAAACTCTGAAAAGCTGTTTCTAATTACATTTTTTAAATGTTATTTAATGAATTCAAAAGCCTGGTTCACACACGTGAAGGAATGATAGCTGGAATCAGAAATGCATCCCAAATAATTCTCGGATGGCTCTTATCGCTACTACGAGCATGTGCAGAAGCATAACTACGACGCACGCATCTTTGAGTTCGACAAAACGGGGACAACTTCGAACAATTTCTGTGAATACTTGATAATGACAACATATTTTCGTAGTGACATAACATAACGCCAGCAGCGACCTTAAAATTTGATAAAATTTAATAAAAGTTTGAAAGCCCGTTCTCTTTTTAAAAAAGCTAGGTAGGTACTTGAAATATTTGTTCGTCTATTTGATTTCTACACGCTGTTAAAAAAAAAAGAATCAACTTGAAAATCATTCTATATAGGTATTATGAGTTCTACTGTATTGAAATAATAGGAATTTGATAATTTATAATAGTTTTAAAAAATTGCATGATTGAACACTTATATACAGTGTGTCCCCGGATTGAGTTCACAATAGGTAAGATTGACCAAAAATTTTCGAATTGAAATTTCATATTTTGGGCTTCCGCCCTGCTTGGTCTGAAACTTATTTTTAGTTTACTTTCGATTTTTTAAATCAAGTAGGCCTTTACAGTTGAGCAAAACAATTTTCGTTTCAGGTAAAGTTCCTTTTCCGTTCATAGCACGCAAAAGTGTCAGTAAGAAAAGTTGTTCACAATGAAAAATTATGGCGTTATGCAAATTTTCAGAATGATCGGCCTACTTTGATAAAATCCACTTTTGTTTTGTTTTGTTGAAAAACAATCGCGTGGAGGAAGCCAAATAGACTAATTGAAGTTTAATTTATTTTTTTTTAAAACCCTAAAAATTTGAATGTTAATTTGAACACTTCTAATCATCCTGTTTTCTCATCTAAGATTTATCATGTAATCGTTAATAATAAATATTTTTCTACTTCTATTATCAAAGTAGGCCGATCATTCTGAAAACTTGCATAACGCCATAATTTTTCATTGTGAACCACTTTTCTTAGTGACACTTTTGCGTACTATGAACGGAAAAGATACTTTACCTGAAACGAAAAGAGGTTTTGTTCAACTGTAAAGGCCTACTTGATTTAAAAAAATCGAAAGTAAACTAAATATAGTTGGCAAAACCAAAAGTGCACATCCCGCAAGTTTTCCACTGTATGATAAAAAAATAACAATTAAAAAATATTTTTAATAAATTTAAAAAGATTTAAAAATTTAAAGAAATAAATAATTAAAATTTGAAAAAATATTTTTTTTTAAGTTTGCAAAAATAAAAAAAATTAAGAACTATACATAATATAATATATAATTAATATCAAGTGGAATAAAATAAAACAAAATAAAAAGAAAAAAAAAAGGAAAAAAAACAATGATTTCGTAAGGAATCGAACCCAGGACCTTGCCCTTGGATCCCAACGGCATAACCATTACGCCACGGCGGCCTAATACGTGTAATGGTGTTATCACGGTATACAAGTGTAGCACTTGTTTTATGGATTACACTATATTTACACCGCAATTATTATCTTGTTTTTAAACTATTAATTAGCTGTCAAAAATAATAAAAAATAAAACTGTTTATAAAAATTAAACTACTGAACACATTTTAGTGAATTTAAATAGGGTTCTGGTCTGATAGTAAACAAAGTGAATAAAATATAACCCAAGGCAATCCGACCAAAATTGCGATCTGTAGAGTCGTGACGTACGTACGTACATACGTACAGACCAACCGACAACTGCTGTTTGTGATTTTCAATTACAATTTTAATAGTATTTATGAACTCGAATTGATTTAAAAATGGTTCTATTTTATAGATTAGAATCTCCTCTTTTCAAAAAGCTTCAATTTGAATGGATTTCGTGTGAAATTAACTTAGATATAACTTCTTATATGAACGAAAGTCAGCTCTGACGCACAAAGCGATAATAAAGCACATACCGCTAGTTTAGCGGTATGTGCAATAAGTTTAAGACCAAGCAGGGCGGAATCCCAAAATATGAAATTTCAATTCGAAAATTTTTAGTCAATCTCACCTATTGTGAACTCAATCCGGGGACACACTGTATGAATACTGTTGACCATGATGTTATCAATCGTTTTGTTAAGGTGTACGCTTGGGGTTCTAATACTTACGGACAGCTTGGCGTGGAATCGATTTGTCAAACTTCTTATCCAATGCTAATTGAAAGTTTAGCCAATGAACAGATAGTTGATATTTGTGCTGGTCAATATCATTCGATCGCGCTTACAGCATCTGGGAAGCTCTATACTTGGGGGTATGTGTGTACGACTATCAATAACGGATATATTTGCGTTTGCGATATTTAATTTGACATATTTATTTCCAGTTGGGGTGTCCACGGCCAATTGGGACATAGCGATATCGAAGATGTAAAGTTTCCAAGAATCGTAGAATTTTTCTCTGATATTGTAAGTTTGTAAGGGGAAATTTTATTTTCAGAATGTCTTTTAAGGGAATAATTATTTTCAGATCGTAGCACAGGCCGTTGCAGGACACGCGCACACCGTTGTACTTACGTCAAAAGGTGAAGTGTACAGCTTCGGTTCGAATTTGTTCGGGCAGCTCGGAAATGGTACGACATTTAAATCGAGCAGGCCACAAAAGGTTACGAATTTGCCCGAAAAAGTGGTTTTAGTTAGCACAGAATATTTTCAAAATGTAAGTAGCAAAGCTCTGATAATATTTTATGTTTATTGACCTTGATTATTGTGTCTTATAGAACTTACACCTACTTGTTAATTAAATAAATGCCAACATTCTGAATTTAATTTTTTTCTATACAGTTTGCTGTAAGTGTTACAAATAAATTATATACATGGGGCGCAAGTCCACAAGTTCTCCGATTAGCTGCACAAGCACAAAAGAAAGCTAAAATATTACAACAAGTTAATATACCGGCTGCTGAACTTCAAGAAGAAATGGCACCTGTAACCGAAACAGTGAACGACGAAACTGTTGTGGTCACCCCCATACGTACCGACATTCCGATTGCAGATGAAAAGCCAAAAGTTGTAAATGATCCGCAATTAAAACAGTGTTTAACGGATTTACAGAATACAATTCAAGTTTTGGGTTTTAAAACTGGGAAGTCAGTGTCTGTTTCCGATCCGGTTGTTCCGTCTAATGGCAGTACTAATGCATCAACAACAAATAATACGTCTTCGACTGTTTCTCTTCCTAGTATAACCAATTCAAATGATCCAGATTCACAGCCACATTTGTTTCCTAGACTTGTAGACACTTCACTTGTTCAAGGAGTTATTGTAAATGTAAGTTTATATTCATTAATTATTTGGCTGTGGGCAAGAAACATACACAACTTTTTCCACGTGCAGTTTTAATGAGAATTTTGATTTTGTTATTAATAACTCAG
Organism: Xanthostigma xanthostigma; assembly: GCA_963575645.1. Lineage (NCBI taxonomy): Eukaryota > Metazoa > Arthropoda > Insecta > Raphidioptera > Raphidiidae > Xanthostigma > Xanthostigma xanthostigma. The sequence goes on from OY754468.1 coordinate 26,720,831, forward strand.
AACCCGCTTATTTATACTAGATAAATAAACTTCATTTAACGTCACTCGATATAAAAATTATTAATTTCAGGTCGTTTCTGGCTGTCATCATGCGGCACTCTTAACTAAAGATGGAACTGTCTACACTTGGGGTAAAAATTTAGACGGTCAGCTCGGTACTGGCAACCGCAAAGAAGTGCTTATACCCACGCCTGTAAAAATCAATCCCATCAATTTCATTTCATCAGTCAGCTCACCAATCAAACAGGATGATACAGATTTACACGATTTGAAGTGTACTCATATTTCGTGCGGCGCCGAATACACCGTAGCGATAGACAACACCGGAAGAGTATTGGCGTGGGGAAACAATGCTTACGCGCAGGTATTTAAATAATTAATCATTATTTAAAAACAAGACCCTTATAGGGTCACTCATTTGCTCGTCCGTTCGTATATCTGTCACAGTCGAATTTCTCCGGATTAATTAAAATTTTATAAAGCATACTAATCTGCAGGGACAGATGGGCTCAGCTTTTCCGGCCCAAGAACAATACCGGGTGTTCACTATGGACATTAGAGTCCACCGTGGACATAACTGTGTCACCGTGGACACAACTGTGTCCAGCGTGGAACAATTGGGTCCATCGTGAACATTAGTGTCCACCGTGAAAATTACTGTGTTCCCCTTATATATGTATATTTTGCGGTACTATTTCTCAAAACTGCCGCCCTAGACCTGGACATACTCCGGCCTATTGGTAAATCTGCTGCTGCATGCAATTAATAAAGTTTTTCGGAAAGGTGTACATTTAATTTATCGATGTGTTACTTTCAGTTGGGTAAGATACCGGATGAGGAACAAAAAGGACTGGAAGGTAAAATGGTTCTTTTGAGAACTACTAAACGCATTATTAAATTACCAAGTTCGATTCAAAATGTGAGCGATACACCGAAGGAAGTTCTTAACTTACCGAGTCAAACAATAACGTACCGTAACGTAGATAAGAAGTCTTTTATCGATTTAAATCAGCCCCAGTTGTACGCTTTGAAAGATGTAGAAAGTTCGGATAATAAATTTAACGATAGCAAGTCAATAACATATGGCCCTAAAACGTTACATTTTGTGCTTGAAACGTATTTAGGTTTTTATGATTCGGAGAAAATTTTGAAAAAGGCATTGGAATACGACAATTTGCAAGCGGCTAGTAAAATCTCGTATTTAGATTGTTATTTTACGGACAGTTTAGGATATCAGCTGAAGTCTTTAGAAAACTTAATTAGAAAACATAGAATTGAAAAACTTAAAGACAATGTGAACTTTTCCGAAACAAACCTGTGTTCTTCCAACGATATTGTGGCTAAGCTAAATATCGATAATAAATTGAACGATAATACACTATTGAATAAACGAAAAATAAATAACGATATAGAGGGTGATCCGATACAGGTGCAACAGCATATAACTTTTAGTCCGTCTTTGGAGAGTATTAAACATTTCGACGATGCTTGCGAAAATCAAGGAGGCCACGAACAGATGTGCGACGATATTCCGTCGGATATGTCGGCCAATATTAATTTGAAACATGACGATGTTCCTAAATCGCTTTCAGACATTGATTCGACAATAAGCGAAGATAAGAAACAGTTGGTGCGAAATACGGTAATAGAATATGTTGAATCGGTCGATGAAAATTTACTTCAGTACGATCATACGCTGTGTCCCAACATACCTCTGAATAAAATATTTTCCGAAAATGATGATAACAACCCAAACGATCATGAAATTTATTTCAAAAAGAATGAAATGAATTCAAATTCACAAAAAATAGAAAAAGTGTATTCGGTAACCGATTCACAAATTGTAGAACATGCGTCACGAGTACTTGAATTTTACATTGAAAAGACACAAAATACTGAGAATCACATTCTGATGCAAAATATATTAATAAAATCGATGGATTTTTGGCTATCGAACAACTTGCCGGTTTCAGTTTTAGAGAATATTTTATTAAAGAATATGGCGAAGTATTTTTATCCATTATCTATTTTATTGTTTTGCAAGAATTTTAATAACAATTTAGGGGAAGCAATAAATAAAAACGATGAGGCGCAACAGTCCCAAAAATCTTTTCTGTTTTTGAAACAATTATCAACTAAATTTTGCTTGCAGTTGTGTTCTATGGTGCTAAAAAATGTCGATAAAAAGTCTTAAATGTTTTTTATCTATTTATTTTTTTAAGAGTTTAGTAATTTATATTATATAATTGTTGTTTTAATATTTTTAAAAAGTGGATAGGATTCTAGTTTTTGTGTTTAATTGAAAAAAATAATTGACGTGAAAGAAACTTTAGAAAAATTGTGTTTTCTATTTGAAATTTGATGCAAATGCAGTACATATATTTCGTAAGTATTACTGTTCTGATTTTTTGTAATATAGGTACATAACCAAAGATATATTATAGTACCACAAAATTAATATGATATGAAATTTTTTCTATTTTATTTCTAGAATTTTCTCATAATAAAACTTTCAATGAATTTTATACATTTGTATTAAATTTTTTCTTTTATAAAATACACATATCGATAACAAAGTTTTACATCACTTTAAAATTCGATTAGTAATGTATTAAGTACCTACAATTTGTACTGTAATTTTTAAGTTGAAAATTTATTTATTAAAACATTTTGACAGTCCAGAAGAAAACTATATAGTCCAAAAGCTATTTTTGGGTAGGTATTTGAGGCAATGTGAAAACCTTTTGTAATGTCTGACGCTCTCTCTCAGACTTCTACGTACCCGTAGCGTCTTACTCGCACTCACATATAACGGAAACTTCAATTTTACAGTTTTGAAACCGCCTGGCAAACATTTTTTCTAATAGTTATAGCGCAACACAGACTGATTTCACAGAGTAATCGTCATTCGCAATTCATGTATTAGAGATCAGTGAAATGAATAAAAACAATAATTTAAATTCGAAAATAGTTTTTTTCTAATACATATTCATTGAAAGTGCAATATTTCATACTTGTTTTAGGGGAGGAAAGTCCGTTTTGGTATGCGAATGATGTAAAATAATGGTCGCGCATGCGCAGATCAAAAGTAAAGTGTTATCGTCCCTTGAAAATTTCTTTTTGGGTCGAAAGTGGCGCCATTCTACGCGAAGATTCATTGACATTTATGGTGTTTTTATAAGTCTTTAATGTTCTTTAAAAAGAAAACCAACGTATTTTAAATCCACGATTTGTAAACCTACGACAGGATATTACTGTTTCGTAAATATCTATTTTTTTGATTTAATGTTTTTTACGCTTTTGGAGCTGGATTTTGACATAATATGATAATCTTGTGGACCGTCATATTGTTTATGTTAAGTAATACTATTAGTTAATCGAAATTAACCTTTAAACGCCCCATATTCGATGACAGTCGCCTCGCCGCGTGCGGTGATATACAGGTATCTTGAGTGTTGCAGTATCGCTAGTCTCGTGCATCGCCGAGACGGTATCATTGAGACTGCCATCGGCGGTTGCACGAGACATCCGTCGCTACACATGCCATTGTCAGAGAAGAGATACTGTATAGAAGTTTATTTATAATGGAACAGTGGCCGGAAATTTTAGTTTGTCTTATTTCTTTTAGATGACAGAACGATCGAGGTACTGTAGAAAATAAATATAAGAAATTCATCAATTTCTGTTGATTTTTTTTTAAATTAATAAAAAAATATGAAAGAGGTGTGATTAAGGTGTGAATCTTGAGTGCGCCGTATCGTCATCTAGACAATTGGGGTGGGAATTGCGTTTTTGGGGTGATCGCCAAATATAACACAGGATTGAACTTCTATATAGTATCTCTTCTCTGTCATTGTCGATAGACGAAGTCTAGATCAGTCATTAGTTCGTCTCAAACGTGTGTGCTTGTGCAATAGTGAGACTGTTTTACGATGAGACCTGTCTCGTTGCATGTGGCGAGGCGCATCTCATTGTGCATGGGGTGTTTTAAGTCTGCTTTTTAGACATTAGATATTTTAGAAATATAATATACTATTAGATAATTGATTCGATTGATTCCTTTTCTGTTTCGGAATCTTTTCAGTTCTGTGTCGACTAAGTGACGAGTTTATTATTTTGTTTAAAAACTTAAAGTGATAATATTTGTGTTCATATATTAATTATATAGTTTGCCGTTTCTCATTTAATGCAACAAAAATGTGTATTGCTGTTTCTCTATCGTGTATATTAAGATCTTTCATTGGAAAGCTTCATAAATTAGATATCATTTAAAAAGTACAGGGGATTATACAGCCTCAACATTTCTAAAACTGGTATAATTACATTGTACTGTTCATATTGGCCGTTACTAAGGCTTGATTTATTTGATTCATACGTATAAGTAAAGATTAACAATCGTATGGTTTTCCCATAATTGGTTAAGCTTCGGTTGCAAACATTAGTTTGCCATCGTTAACACAAGTGGAAAATTGTATATAGGTACATGTTTTCCGGACACTTAGATAGTATCCTGTTCATCACTTAGATATTATTGCAATTGCCTTAGACGTGGAAAGCGTAACAAGTAGAACTAAACAAAAAAAAACAATTTTGATTTATCCCAGTTTAGCTGACGGAAAGAGTGAAGGAGAATTTTTGAACATATTATTTTTTTTATTAATCATTAATTCAAGGGAACAGAGGGTATTCTGAGAGGAACCGTGTCCCTCTCTAGTTACTCTCAATTTGACAATGATCTTTCATCTCCTGTACTTATTTCTGATTAAAGTCTTTCATTAAGTTAAAAACTGAGCAAATTATTTTTACAAAAGCAGGTACTTTAAAAATGTATTTATGTTTAACGTCAGATATTAAATTCGGGCATTAAAATAGTATATTACATCACAAGGGCCGAAAGTTGAATTTTCGGCCCTGCGCGTCATGAGCCCGAGGCGAAGCCGAGGGCCGGAGGACATCATGACGCGCAGGGCCGAGATTTCAACTTTTAAGGCCTGTGTGGTGTATACGATTTTTCTTCATATCCGCTCGAAAGTACATACTTTCGTCAGCTGGGACGAAAGATTGACATTTACTCCCAGTGAGAACGGCGGGAGGAAAAAATTTCTCATGCGTATTTATACTCGTAACTAGGGTTATCGCTGTCATTTAATATAATAAATAACAGGGAGTAAATGTCAAACTTTCGTCCCTGCTATAAGGGACGAAAGTACGTACTTTCGATCGAGGTATGAAGAAAATATATATTTTGATCGTATTAAAATTGTGTGTAGTTTTGTTAGTGGACAATACATTAATTATTTGTCACGTGTAGTTTATGAAGAAAGATTGTACCTTACAATAGATAGTTGATAGTCGCTTTGATAGAACGTCAACGAAAACTGAATTTAGATACCAAATATTTTTGAATGGTGCAGAAAACAGGATCAAGCGTGGACCAGCACAGCATAAACTCTCAACCTGCATGATGTCGCACACTAGACCAGCAACTTTTAGTGCGGGTTCCTCGAACGATACATTACTAGCACACTAGTTCGATCCAGCACAATAAGACAGAAATTGCAGGCGACAGAATGACGGTCGTTGCTGACTGCTGGTTGCAGGTGCTCCATTAAATAACATGGGTACCTTCACGATCAAGTTTTTCTGCTCCGTGCTGTGCTGGTTGTGATGGTCCATGCTTGATAAGTGTGCGCGGTCTTTTGGAAATTGAACATTTAATATTAGATAATTATTTTTTTCACACTACAGGGAACAACATCATAAACAAATTTAAATATGATACATTGATACATGTTTTAAATATAACAATAGACTAATATATTAGTTAATATTATGCACCGCTGTGATTTCATTTGGTTATGATAGTCCCACCTAAAAACATAAATTTGAAGAAAAGAGCCAAGCTTGGCACGTAGAAAGAACAGCTTCGTTGAAAAAAGAAATGTGGTCTAAGTAAGTGTGTCAAAAAATTTGATTTGACAATGACCGTAGATTGTGATCATATATTACAGTTTTCATACATCAGGAGCAGTCTAATGTTGTACTTATTCAAACTTCCTGTCATCTAGATTCTAGAACATTAGATTGTACCCACACAAAAACAAATGATTGATCTACATAAAAAACGATCGCTTTTCAAGTTAAATTTTGACTGAAATGCGTAGAAAAACGTTGTTTCGAAGTGGAAATTAAATGCATGTATACACAGTTTAAAAAAAATATCATTTCAATCGATCAATTAAGTTTCGACGAGGATCGATTTAAAACTACAACGCTTTTCATATGGAGAGATTTACTAACAATGCCTTCTGCAATTGAGCATAAGACTATTATCGATTCACAATGGACTGTTTTATGATTCTTCCCTTTATTTATGTCCGGTGATCTAACTCCATGCCAAATTTCAAATTTCTAGGTCAACTGGAAAGAGTCTAGATTTTTGATTGAGGCAGTGAGTGTAAAAAGTAGCGGTATTTGGAAACTATTTGAGCGTTTTTTATAAAATTTGGAATCTGGGAAATTGGGGTCAAATGGGTTTGGAGTTATAGAGGGATCGAAAGTAGTTCGAAATGGTACGTGTAAATATATATGCGTTGGCTGAACTTGACTGACACTCTGCCGTTTGTCTAGAATCTAGATACTCGTCTACATTATCGTCAAAACATTTTGTTTGAGGTTCAAGAGTGAAGCTTCAGATGCACTTTAATTAGTATAACTATTTTTCAAAGTTTCAAATTTTTGGTAATAAAATAAGAAAATGTGATTAAATTAGAAGTCATCAAACAAAATATTGTGACGGTAACGTAAAGTATTATTCGAATGAAATCACGGAAGGATTTAATACGTAAATTCAAGTTTCCTGCGGGCTTATTGCATCAGCTCTCTAATAAAAAAACCGGGAGAAATGCAATATTTCCTTCATTGCTTCATGTGCTTTATATTATATAAACATTGTTACATTTTATTTGAGCTACTTTTAATATTTTATAGTGCCATAATAATGAAGTTCGAACCCAAAAGAGGGCATTTTTTATATTACAATATTGCTTGTCTTGCTGTGTTTTTATCACTGTATTTATAAATATTTTTATCGAGATTTTAGAATTAAAAATTCATTTAGCGATCGCCATTTTTTTATAATATTTTTTTAACAGATATTGCTGTACAAAAACATTGATTTAACACTGTTTGAAATGGATACTGAAAACACTTGATGGATATTATTAGCAATAGTTTGAAACGTGCAAGTTGGTTGGAGCACTTCCAGGCGATTAGTTAATTTGAATTTTAGAAATATAAATGTACGATTTTCGTGTTTCTTGTTATAAACAAGTAAATTAGGTTGGCTGAATCAAAAGTTCTTCGTAGTTAAAATGGAAGTAATTAAAACAAATAAATTGAAAGTTGATATGTGGAATTAGGTATATAAATGATAATTTGCTTCGTTAATGAAAAAACCGTGCTTAAAATAATATAAATGCTAGTCAGAAATTAAGAAGTATAAGGAATAGGATGTTTAAAAAATGACAAGATTAAATTCTATTTACACATTAGTTTTATTGTTATATAAAAATTGTGTACAATTTAGACTTAAGTTTTTTGTTAGTTTGTTTTTCAATTTGCTACATATTTTATTGACTATTTTTGACTGATTTTTTAAAAAATAGTATTGCGTTTTCTAACATCTATTTAAAAAAAAATAATATAAGAATACTCTGATAATATATTTTTATTTAGTACAATTCTTATATGTAAAATTTATTAAAAAATATTATATACAAACATTTGAGTAAAATATATAAAACTTGGATTGTTTTGTGGTAAAATTATTTTTTTTTTACTATAAAAGTCAAATTTACAAAAGTTAATATTATAAGAATTAAAAATGGTGCTTAGAAGTTCTAATTTGCGGCTCATAAGTTATATGACTAGAACCGCGAAATTGTTTAATTAACCCTTTCCATATTGACCTTGAATCCTTATTCAGCTGACCAGAGGATTATGGGATGAGAGTGTGTGATAACTGACAAGCAGGTGTGGCCATCAGCATATTATAAGTATCAGAATAAACTATGCCATAAAACACGATTCAATTGGTTCTTCCACCTTCATACTCACACTGATACGTCTCGTGGGCCCTGGCTCATAATTGGGAAAGGGTTAAGCACCGAAAGGTATTATTGACAACTTGAAAAAATAAATTATATTTTTAAATTGTTTTCAAGGGAAAATTAAATAGAGTATCATAAGCACATTTTTAATCACATTTCGTTATATTATTGATGTAATCTAAAAACCTAAGATCACACCTACTGAATAAATTGAATTATTGTAAAAACGTTACATTATCATTTATTAGATCATTTATGAATGTTTTTTTTCTCCAGTTCAACAATTGTTTAAAAAACAATTATAAATTGTTTTGAGGAAACAAAACAATGATTTTATAAGCAAAGTATTGAACAACTCACACAGTGAATTTACAATAGTTATAATATTGAGACCCTTCATTGAAGAATATACGAGGAATTAGTTGACTGGCTTAATTTTCTTCTTAAGTAGGTACCAAAATTCAAAATGTTAAAGGTCTATGAGAGTGATATTTTTTTATTATTTGACATTTATTTTTATATCGGCTTCTTAAATACGATTAAAATTTATAAGACTTTGCAGTGGATGTTTTTATATACACTTACAAATTATAAATAAAAGGAAGAGAAGTAATTTAAAATCTTGGGTCCTGCAGTCATTGTTCACCACATTTTTTTTTTTTGCTCATATTATTCCACAAAAATGAAAGAGAAATAAAAAAAATTGTAACACGTGTTCTTACTTTCATATCGATATCATTCCAAATTAAGTTCAACCAGTATATTTTAGAGTCTTTTAATAGCACCGAAGCCCGATGGCTGTCACCGTATTTAAACTCCTTCTGTGTTAGCGCATGTTGTATAATTTTGCGGTCGTCTAGTATTTATTATTGAGCAATCACTTTAAAGTTTCGTTACAGTGTTTATTAGTCCATTGTTTCACTTGTTTATTTAGCACTATAATGTGATATGTTGCTGGAAGGTCCTCTGTGTTGTTTGGGACCACTGTATCTGCTTCCGGGCCTTGAGTGCACTATTGCATAATGATCACTGTGCGAGGATATTGATCTAAAAAATAAAAAGAACAGTTTCAAGTCACTTAGATTTAATTCTTTAAATAATATAGTAGTAGGTACCATTATATTCAAAATTCAGTTCGCATTTTTAAAATAAAACAATGTACCGTTTGGTTGTTCATACTTTATTTTAAACTCATTTAATGCGTTTAATAAAAAAAGAAATAAAATGGTTGATAAATTGAAGTAATCAAAATACCAAAAATTAGGACCTCAGTTGACGTGTGACATCTTGGTATCAAGTTCAGAATTCCTCTAGAATACATAGCCGAGTGTCTTCAATATTATCAATCTATCTATCTAGAGAGCCTTAGTCAATCTATCTAGAAGTTCGTAAGAATATTTTTTGACACAAAACTATTTATATTGCATGGGTTACTTATTGTATACATTCAAATACATGAGTTAATTTTTGTTGTTTAATAAATTTCAATCACATTCTTATAACTATATATAAGTTATTTTTGTTAATTTGACACATAAAATGAATTAATGAAAAATTAGTAGGTAATTAGTAAAATTATTATTTGTTTAATATTTTTAAAACATAAATTAAGTTTAACAGTTTTCGTGTTCCAATGTTATTGTGTTAATTCTTCCTTGGGACAAACTTTGAAAATAATTAAATTTTATTTTATTGATACTTGGTACTCGTTGGTGAAACGACTTGTTTTAGGGAAGGGGGGGCACTGTAAACCCATAATATGAAATCTTACATTGAAACAAGTTTTAATTTATAATTGGGGGTGGGAGCATGACGCTACTTTAGAGGAGGCTTGGTCTCCTGCTCCTTCTGGCGTCATTGTTGGTACTACTTTTAAAAAAAGGAACTCTTGAATTCGCAAAGTGGTGTCTGAATGTTGATATGCATATACCATATTTTTCGGGTATTTTTTTGGGTGCGTCTTATGGTCCGAAGGTAACATTAAAATATTTTTTTTTAATAAATCGTCTCTAAATTTGAGGTACGTCTAATAGTCTGAAAAATATGGCACGCCACTGAAGGTAGGTATGGCGCAAGTGAAGATGAACTAAATATCGCTAGTATGAGTTATGTTAACAATAAATAAAATTTATGATCCGAAGGTAACATTAAAATATATTTTTCTAAAAATCGTCTTTTAAATTTTAGTGCATCTTATCGTCCGGTCTTATAGTCCGAAAAATATGGTACGCCTATTCTAATGTTCAAATTTGGTAACATGATTCGATTCTTTTCATTGGCGGATTAATAAGAAGGGAAAGTTCTTCCTTCAGAGCGGGAACAACATATTCATAGCTCTCACTACTGTAATGGTTCATATCTAGCGTTAACTAATATATTGGCTCTCGCATGATGTGAAAAAATGTTACCAATGCTATAAATATTAGAATGATAGTTTGATAGTTGTGTCACTGTGGTGTAATGTAACTCAGTCCGCCGCGAGAGTGGAAAGATTCGGGGTTCGTATCCCGACGGTGACATTGTTTGAAAAAATAAACTAATTTTTCTATGTTGATAGCGTTGTAACAATGGGTGTTTCTTAACAATTGTAGCAAACAGTAGCTACTCTATAAATAATATATTATAATAATTACTCACTGTAACTAAACTCATCTAAAATAATCTACACTTATATGCGTGAAAAAAAAAACTCGGTCAAGTGCGAGAGTTACTCACACGCTCGTGCAACTGGCAAACGCAATGTACTTAATAAATTAAATTACATTTAATTAGATCTTATCCATAATTACACCAATTGGTATATAGTGATTTCGCCAAACGCATAATTAGGTAATGATTGTTGGAAATATTTTTTCCCCAAAAAATATAAATTTGGGTATATCGCGGGCGAAATTAGTTTTAAGAGTATAAAATGGATTTTCTCGCTGATGTTAAAAACTGCCCGACTTAAAAAAAGAAATACCGTCATTCGTAAAAAGAGCTCTTTCAAATGACACCGTACTTTCCTGAGTTAAAAAAATCTCTCATTTTTTGCCTCATAAATTAAACATTTTTGTGATTTTGATACTTGAATTAGATGCGGACACGAGTTTTATAGTTATGCCAAATTTCAAGTCGATAACATGTGTAGTTCTTGAGAAATTCGACTCTGACATACAAATAGACATTGAAGTCATATCCCATAAGGATCCCGTTTTTTACAATTCTGTTAAAGAACCGTAAAAATAATTCATTTGTCATTCCAATATTATACCCTGAACATTTCATGCCATTATGCCAATTAACAGTCTATCTAACGTTTGACCCCCCTTCTCCTCTATTTATGAGTCCATTGCTTGATTCACAACAAACATTAAGTAATATGATTGATAAATTAATTATGTTCTTAGCAAATTAAAGCTTGATTTGATTGCAGCCTTTAGCAGAGTAGGGTAGAACTTTGCCATGTACATACCTAACAGTAATCAGTCAGTACGTAATATTTTACCTTGTTGAATTCATAGTTGAACCGCCCGAAGTGTAGCCTTGTTTGGGGTTCGGCGCTCCGTTCAAAGAATATCTTGAACCGTATTGACTTCCGTGCCATGATCTGTATGGATCATAGTCTTCTATGATCGATGGTTCTTTTTCGATTATCTTGAGAGAAAAAAAGTTATTAGATTCAGTTGTCAACATTTTAAAATTAACATCTCTTTATATTTTTATGATTCTATAACTCAACACTTTTTGATCCATTACGGTGTAGATATGTTTTGAAATTAGTAAATTCTGTAATTATAAATTTTCATAATTTGGTTGCATTGTTAAATTAATTTTGTTTAATTTTAGACCTTGAAAATGAAATAGAATAGAGTAATTTGTAATTCTGATTGTCTTTCCCACAAACGAAAAAAGTCACTATAACATCTGTGCGACCAGGAGGCAAAATTTTGATAATTTTTTCTCATCTTTACATATTTGTATTATTCTTAGATCTATTTTCTGTAATATTTTGTAAAAACATCTTTAGTAGGTACCTATGCTTCAATCTAAAATTGAAATTAAATTTCAAAATGACTTAATAGACCCTTCGGCGGTTATGAGAGTCATCTACTAATCTGTTCTTCAATGATTGCGTCACTGCACTATTGATCATAATATGCCTTAAGGTACCTTCCTAACTGTTTACGAACGACCAGTCGAATTCAATTAATTTAATGAAGCAGATTTTAAATATAAACTGGCAAAAATGGCGAACAAGTCATTGTTGTTCCGATCAGGATTTGAAGAAACTTTCAAGAGTTTCAAGATTTAAATGTTCAAATCGTAACGATGTTGTGTAATCCATTATCATTCAGACCGGTGTTATGCATTAACTTGTTGCAATTATTTAATATATTTTAATGAATTACCTCAGTACGCGCACAAGCGCAAGTCATTGCCGAACATAAGAAGATGTTGATTATCAGCATAATCAAAAACATGACGGCGAGAGCAATGCAGAGCCATAGGAGCCATGGTGGACGTATTGTGCCATCTTCACAAATACTTTGGACAACTGAAACAATGTATTAAAGATTAGTTTTCGTAAATCTCACATTTTTTTGTTATTTATTATTAAACTGGGTTGCGACGCTGCAATGTTCGAAAATCTGAGTTGACAATGACCTTAGATTGTGACTATTTGATTATAGTTCATACAGATGTACGGACAGTCTAAGGAGTTTGTCAATTTTTTTGAACATGAATAATATATTTTTATAATTATATAATTTTTTTTAAAATAAACAATATGAATTGCTACTAAAGTACTAACAGACGGTCGAACTTGGTCCGCTCCGACAACGGACATGGTACGGCGGATCAAGTTCGCTGGTTGCAACAGACGACCGAATCTGTCAGTCTCCTTGTGTACACAGATACGTAATCATGCCTATGATTAAGCGCGCGAAAATTGCGATTGTTCTATAGCGGCAACGTTAATGCCGCCACAAACAACAAGGAAGAAAAGAAAGGAGTGGGCAAAATTCTATTTGAAAGATCGCGATGAATTTAGTCATATGAAGTTAATAAAATCGCTTGATAGCGAAGATCATATTTTGAATAACACTCCCGAAGAATTTCTAGAGCGTTGTTACGCGCTTCTCTGTTACAATATAACTTATCTGATAGATCCCACAAACATGAGAAATCTTTTTATAATACCAATACTCCACCAAGAATTTCGCGTTCTGTCAAAATTTCTGTCATGTTGCATAACCAGGGCCGTATTTAGGGGAGGGCAACCGGGGCTACAGCCCCGGGGCCACCACAAAAGAGGGACCCCCACAATAGAGACTTTGGAAAAAAATTCAAATTTCCTGAGCATTGAAAGTGATTTACTTCGGGAACTGGATTTCAGCTCGGAAAGTTCTGTTCGTTAATGCTAAAATTTAATTTTTAGATAATTCTTGTTTCTGATTATATTTATATGTTTGTTAAATAATAAAAGAATCTATACTTGGTTTCACAATAAATTATTTATTGGAAAAATTGTCCATTTTATTTGGAAAATTATTTGGGGCCAGGGGACCTCCACTCCTTTGTTGCCCCGAGGCCTCCAGACCTCTAAATCCGGCATTGTGCACAACGTTTTGAATTACAATGACGTCGTTATACTTTTATATGTATCAAGTCCGTCGTACTGCTATACACACGCTCGGATATTGTACCGGACCGGACCAAGTACGACGTGCATCCCATCGAACCGGGCGGACACGCAGACTACTGTACAGACGAACAGATTTGGTACGGAGCGGACCAGATCCGCTGTCCGCTTCGAACCAAGTTCGACCGTGTGTTAGTACTATTAGACTATAAATAACTTTAATAGTCTTGAAGAGATCTCAAATCATTCCAGCACGATTCATTTAGTTTCTGTTTTTAAAAGAGAAACTAGGAATTCAAATTTTTGTGCATTATCTTTAAATTTCTGTCTGTGAAAACTAATTGCGAACCGGGAGCTATGAGTCCCGTTAGCCACCACGCTAAGTGTATATCTGAAAACGTAAGAATTCATAAATGCTTACCAGGAGCCTCGCCAGGATCCAATACAAAGACGCTCGTGGAAGCCATAAGAACTCCTTCTTCACTGGTGCTGTAGATGTCTTTCGGAAGTGATCGTCCTTGTTGCTGGGCTAAAGGCTGAATATTTGTATCATCACAGGATACATCTACGCATGAACCTGAAAATAATTTGAAGAACGGTAATTCAAGACTATAGGTTTAGGTGCCTTCTAAATCTGAAAAAAATCTGAGACCTTATTCGAAAAAAAAACTGGAAAACATATTATTCAATTATGGAATACAAAGTGGCGTTTTCTGTAAGAGTTTTAAATCGGAAAAAGATTTAGGATCTTATTTCAGAAAAGTAGATGAAAAATCTAACTCTATAGTCTGAGTATTTTTTATCATGTATCTAAATTATTAACTATATCAAGCATTGTCTAGTTACTCAATGTGCGGTAAGTTAAAGGCAACAAAGCGTATCGAAAATGTATCTGCGTCTCTTTTTTCGAAGTAATTCCTTGGTTATTCCGACCATGGACCCTATGTCCATGATTCCGACAATATATTATCATGGAATATAACTCTCTTTATCAAAAGTTTTGTGTCTTCATCTATGGCGTTTGCCAAAGAGCTTTTACGACAAAAAAAAGACAGAAATATATTCTGCACCCTAATGGTTCGATTACGATTTTATTCCTATACTTGGTATATATTTAAAAGCATATTATGATTTTTATGTTCATTTAATTATGTCATTTATTATAGCAAAATATTTTTCCTCATTTTTACTTGATACTCCTGCCACTCAAGATGTCTCAATTGAATATACTAATATGTGAGTGGGAGCTTTTGAGTTGAATGTTAGTCCAGTTTAGTTATATTCAAGTATGATGCAGAATTTGAAAGAAACAGTGTGTCGTATTTTTTTATCAGAGTTAAATGTTTTTGAGTGTGCTTTTTGAGAAAAAAAAATACCTTTGCATATTCCGATATCACATTGAAAATGTACTGTGGTGCTGTCGGGAAATTTAAACATAGATCTCAGCGTAGCATCAGCAGTTCCTGTTTTTTCATCATATTTGAATTGCGTTATGACGGGATCCACTGGGCATCTGTAACAGAAAAATCAAACGTATTTTTTCGAGATTCTATTCTCATCTTCACTCGCGTTAATGTCTGTTTTAACTCGATCGTAGTTGAATAAAAGTATACCATATATTTTATGTTTAGGTACCGGTAGGCAGTGTATTAAGTGTTATTTAAATAGGTTCAGCTGTTTCCAAGTGATAATGGCATAAACAGACATACAGCAGACAAAAAAATGTGAAAACACATTTTTACCTTTAATTATCACACCAATACACGTACCTAGTCTCAAAAATCCCCAAAAAACAAAATTATATTTAGTGCTTATCCGATTAAAATAGAGTCGTCTTTAGGGCTGTTGACACCCCATCAAACTACATAAGTTTTGCCGGATAGTGTCTCTATAACATGTTTGAAAGTCGAAGCATATTAAATTTGAAGGATTGTTCACTTTGAATTAATCCATATACATGATATGGCTTTGTCTAGGACTTGGCACCATGGGTAATTGGCCGTAAAGGCTGTGAATTAGTTATTTTAAAAGACCACGCACACTCCAGCATGGACAAGCACAGCACGAAATAGAATCGCAGTTGCCCATGTTATTTAACGGAGCAGCGCACATTAGACGAGCACCTGCAACCAGCAGTCCGCAACGATCGTCATTTTGTCGCCTGTAATTTCTGTCTAGCCGTGTTAGACCGTTTTGGCGTGCTAGTGAACCCGTACCAAATTTTGCTAATTTGTGCTGGTATAGTGTGCGACATCATGCGGGTTGCAGGTTTGCGATGTGCCGGTCGTGCTGGTTCATGCTTGACAAGTGTGCGCGGTCTTTAAAATGTTGTACAAATGTTAACATTTTTAATAGTAGCAATATTTATAATTTCCTTACCCATTTTCGTTAATCAACAGCACGCTGGAGTTTAGTTTGTTGAATGCAAAACAGGACTTTACTCTTATTCGATACGTTCCTGTGAAACAATAAATGTCTGTATTACTATACTTTATCAAAGTGTTAATTAAACCTTATTTTATTTCGGAATGTGGAGTGGTAATACAGACAACTTTCAAAGTGTACGTTTAAAGAAAGTAAAAAATTATTAAACTTCGTCTAAAAATTACGAAAAAAAGGAAAAAATTACATGAAAGGACGCAGGAGCGTTTTATTTAACTTAACACAATATTATATTAACCAGGCGCGGTCGCAGCTTGAAATTTTGGGGGGGGTCACTCACTACACTAATAAAAAAAGTCGTCTTTTTGTATTGTAGCTAAAAATTTTCTTTTATTATTTGGCAAATTTTTGATATTTTTCAATTTGACTTTAGATTTTGGGGGGGGTCATGTCCCCTGTGACCCCCCCCTTCGGACCGCGCCTGATATTAACTACAAACTGTTTGTTTGTTTTCATGTCCCTAAATAAGGGACTATATGTACCAGTGGCGTAACTATCCCGTTTGAAGCCAGTGGCAAATTTTACTGAATGTTGTAAAAATCATCCTGTGCTCTCGAACCGGGAGCTCTTGGCGTTTTGCCCGTCCTGTCACCCTATTGTTACGCCACTGGTATGTGCATACCTACATTCTTTGATAAACTTTCTTTGGTTGGTCCAATAATATTTACCACTCTCATAACTTTCCATTAAGCTAGTAATATGAAAATTGAATATGTTATTTAAAAATATAAGCCAAGTTCTCTTTATGTACTAGTTTATGCAGCCACCAAAAGAATAGAAATCTAAAACAGTGCCAAATTCCATATCAATCCCAAATTTGAAAAATGAGATTTTAACACAAGCTTTAAAAGAAATTTTATACAGCGGACATCTCTTCAGGCTTTTACTTAGCAGGTTTATGCAGTTAAAAACAATAACACTGGACACTTGCGACACGAAGCCGTGAAAAATTAACCACACTGTATGAAACGTTTTTATGCAACAATGGAAATATGTGAGTCGAACTCGATCCCCTTAGCAACACATTCTTAACACAAATTATTTCACATTGTGGAAGTTGGATTATTGAATTCCTTATTATACAATGTTGGTGTAATTTCATTAACAACCAATAGTTTTCTTAGGAAAATATTTTATAAAAAATTTAATGGGAACTAAATTAACGTGTACTAGCTGACCTACTGAACTCATTAAAATAGTTTTGGACTAATTACTTTTAGGTTAAGTATTTGCATAAAATTTAAACTCCGTTAAATATATTCACATAATTTAATGTTAAATGTACCTGTTATAAGTCTCGTTTACTAATGAGTCTTTGGTAAACTACCGTAAAATTGTGGGTGATGGGTGCATTAAAATATCTAAACATACTATTTCATACGAGCCGTGTTTGGTATTTAGTTAGTTATATTAATTAATGGCACTTTATTGACAAGAGATAACCATTGTGAGCCACATTTTATTAATATTTTTTATTAGCTGCGTTGCCGCACATAGTCACAATTAACTATTTACTACAGTGGCGGATCGTGGGCCCCAAGGTTGTTGAAGTGCTAGGAGAAGAAGGGGCATAGGCAAAAATTTTGTTATGCGGAAGATCTGATATATTACGTACTTTTTTCTATAAAGCAAAAAATCAATGTTTTTTAAGTTTGATTAATATCACACATGGATACCTACTCACGAAGGAAGGTGTCAAGCAAAATATCCATTCCCAGACCAATTTTACAATTTTTTTTTCAAAAAGTATTTGTAAATTTTATTTTTTAGCCAGGTATTCGTATTACTTTCAGTTTCATTTTTTTGTCATTTGATCCCTTTAATTAGGTACCCCTTTACCCCCCGCTATGTAATCTATGCCCCCGCCCCCCTATCTACGCCCTGGAAGGAAGTGAGGACACTTGGAGCCACGAACATTTTTTTTCGTATTCTGGGCCACCCAAATCAACCATTCTGTCAAGATTAAGATTTTGAAAATCTCTGCAGGAGGTAAATTGGAAGAAAATATTTTCCTGCAACTGGGAGGTCCCCCAGATGCTGTTCAGTCATTTTCTGCCATTTCGTAGAGGATTTTTGAATTATGCTGTTTTTTTTTAAGTAGCTCAGCGGCGTACCGTATCATGCTAGACACTTACTCCACCAAGTTTTTTTTGTAGAAGGGGACTCAGACTACACGAAAGAGAGCGTTTCTGCCACCAAGTGCTCCGTGACCATTTCTTTCATCATGTCGCTAACTATAGGGTATCAAAATTTTGAGAATACATATAATATTTCAACTATTTGTATCGACTCTCAAAATTCCACGATATTTTTATTATCGATTTTCAATAAGAAAAAAGTGATTACTGGCGACATGGTTTCAATAATTAATTATACTTAATTTTTTCTTACCATCTGGCCGCGAAATCTCAGCTCTCAGAGTGTAGGGATGTCCATTAATAGCTTCTTGAACTCGTTTTCCTTTCTCAAGAAGTTTTAGCGATACTAAACTCGTTTCGTTTCTAGAAAAAATGTAAAATATTTGTTTATATTATTTTACTTGCGTGCTGACGTAAGTGTTATAATATATTTTTTGCACTACATCCATAAAGTAGCCGCTTTGCATGCCTGTATAGCGGTACGAAAATGTCTCATTCCGTTCTAGTGCGTAACGTAAAACCAAAGATTATATTTTACCAATCCAACAGCACTTTTAAAAGCGACCTATTAGTTACCGTTGAATTCTATAAGATGAACAGAGATAGAATGCGGCACAAAGAAGGCGTAGTTTTCGTGAATAACCCAAAAAATGTACACACAAAAAATGACAGCTGTCAGATATACCTATTATTATTTTATAGGAGGTACGTGAAAATAATGTATGTAATAGGTATGTATCTTGCAGAATGTAATGCTTTCATGGCTCGTGTGACTGTTAAAACTCGCTTCTGTTCGCTGATTCTTAAAGTCACCACTCAGCCATAAAATATTACACAATGATCTCGATACTAAACTATTATTATAGTCACATTATCTGTGACCAATACGTAAACCCGCTTTTTCTATTTTGCAAAAAACACAATATTTTCAACATTAACAGTTTTGGCTTTTGAGCACATATTTAGTCTGTATATAGAAGAGGTTTTGTTAAATGATTGAATTTAAATCGGATGATATGTTTCCAATTTTTTTGTTTTCGAGCATTTACATAAAGACCATGTATGGTTAAGATTATTATCTTAGTTACCTCGCATTTTTGAAACCGGCCTTCCCACACGTGATGACGTAGAACTTGTCATCGGCCAATTCCAGCGTTTTATGTATCCTCACAGCAATGGGTACAGATCGCTCTTCAGTTTTCTGAAAACAAAAACCACAAATTGGAAATTAATTGCATTCTTCAGAAGCATATTATATATTAGGTGTGTTGGTACTACGTGTAAATGAATGAATGTATCAACTCTGGAATGAATTTGCTCTCGATTTCGATTGTCAGTGTTGAGAGAGTCAGGCGGCAGTGGCGTAACTAGGAGTATGTGCGCCCCCCGCAGATTTCTGAAAGCGCCCTGCCATTTTGCACTTTTCGAAAGTCACTTCGTATGTCTTTGACTACGAAATGACTTTCGAAAAGGTCAAAAATGGCTTCAGCGAGCATGAAAATTAATATTGTTAGTTAACGTTCAAATTTAAGTATGGGACTTCAATTTTTATATCGGCACATATTTTTAAATTATTTTTCATTTATTATTGTAAATGTTAACTTGTAACAATAACATTGTGCAAGTGATATTAATATTTTATTATTGCTTGATTTTCTCGAAACACACGGCAGTCTTTTTATCGAAAATTTATAATTTTCATCAAGGGACTTGAGGGTGCCTCTGGCTGTGGCGCGCCCCCCCGCAACGCAGGGCCTGCGAGGGCGTTATTTACGCTACTAGAGTCAGCTGCATACAGTATTTCATAGAACAGCGGCAGTTATTAGGCACTGTAGGAAATCCGCTGTATATTCATTTTTGAAACAAAGGCTAGTTTACACAGTGCGAGCTGCTGACCAGACAGTAGACAGCTGTTCGGCTTGTCTACTCGTACGCCAGTAGCTTGGCTCGCCTTTGCTGTCTACACGATACGAGTAGCTGCTGTCCAGTCTTGCGAGTTGCCACGATGTGGAGTGAACGTGTTATAAAAAAAAACGCAGCATTTGTGTTCCGCTCAGTAGACTATCCCGCTCGCACTGGCGAGCTACTGCCGAACGCGTCCAAACGATGCGAGCGACGGCCGAGCTGCTGTCATGTACGAGTTGCTGGCGGGCGAGCATGCGAGTGAAAACAAAAAATGTTGAAGTAACTCGGATGCGAGCTACTGTCTAACTCGCACGTGCGAGTTACTCGTAAGTGACGTCCAAACAGTGCGAGTTACTGAGGTGCAGATACTCGGCAAGCTGACTCGTACGCTAGCTCGCACTGTGTAAACTAGCCATAACTGGTGTAAGACATCAGTTTCGATGAAATAATATGTTATATAACTACGCAACATAGTAAGAATTATAGATATTTGGCGAATATAGTCAGTTAAAACGTGTACGCGATTGGATATTGTATATTTAATTTAATAAAATATGTAATTGTTTGACTTGAGAAATATTGTTAATAATTATATCAAATTGTTGATATTGCCTACAGTTCTATGCGAGTGAAGACACAATTCATTCGATCAGTCTTAGATGCATTTGATCATGCCTTCGATTTAATATTAATAATATTATTTACGAATGAATTTAGTTCTCGTTTTCGATTGTGAGACTTGAGAGAGTCACTTGTATGCAACGCTTTATAGAACAGAGGCAGATGAAAGACGTAAGTAATCATATTCAATATTGTGAAATGTAGTGAGTAGGTATCTTACATGCAGTGTTTCAAAAAGCAAAGAAAGAGCGTAGTATTTAAAAATTTATTACTAGAGATTGTGTTATATCGTAACTCGTATAGATATAAAAATCATTTGAATGATTGTGAATAATCTTTAGAGAATAGCCCGAATATTTTCACATAATAGTTCTATAACAAGTAACCAACTGTATTTTCAGTTGCATAACATTATTATGCCAATCACAGTAACAGAGAAGTACATAAATATTACATTTATTGAATTAGTAAACACCTGAGGTATGTAGCTTGGAATTTGTAAAAACCGTATCATTTAACCTGTTAACCCTTTTAAATTACATCGATGCAATGTTTGAATTATAATGTCTTTTGTTTCGATTCATTCTTATAGAAATAACGGTACAGATGGTGTTTCTGAAAGCGTGTTGCACAATAGGTACCTTTTAATAATATTACAAATAGGCAAGATGAATCATATTATATAATTAATTACTGGTCTGACTCAATAGCTCTTAATGATTTTCAAGTTATTGTGAATAATGATAAATATGTTAAAGTACGGAATGTTGATCATTAAAATATCATGAAAGTGCAATTAAACGTTTTTAAAGAACGATGTAGTATTTGGAAAGAATTCCGTGGCATAAGGATCGAAAATGAAGCAATACTAAGACTTTTTTAAACTTGCATTTAATACTAACGTTTCGATACGTTTTGTATCATCTTCAGAGTGTTCAAATGCTGTCACAAGATGATACAAAACGTATCGAAACGTTAGTATTAAATGCAAGTTTAAAAAAGTCTCAGTATTGCTTCATTTTCGATCCTTATACACGGAATTCTTTCCAAATACTCATCATTAACTTCAATGGATCACAGTTACTCTATTTATTGAATAGAGTCAATCTTCATGTTTTTAAAGAACATTTTTGTGTTTTTTGTGAAAGGATAAACACGCATTTATTAGTTTTCCATTTATTTCTAAATCGCCTTTTGTACAGCGAAATTAAACTTTCGTTTAAGCAATTGAATTGTACCGCTACCGAAGTGTCGTAGATATTTTTATGATTTTATTAGCTTGTGATTGGCTAACAAGATCTACTTTGTCATGTCCACTAATCTGTGTGAACCACAAATAGCAGATTGTATACCTATATTAGGTTTACTATGGCTAGGTGTTATGTTAAAAAAGACCATAAATAACCATAATATCACTGCGCACAAGATATATGGTACCTACTTTTTGAACGTATAGTCTCTATAAAACAGCTGATAAGTATATTTTCAACATTTTTGACAGTTCGATTGTTTTTGAAAAGTAATATTCGCGCGTGATGTTGTTTTACACGTACTTCTAATGATAGCTGATAGGTGGTTTTTGAAAATTAGTGTTGCATTGGTAAGATTAGAATACTTTTGTTTCACTGAACCGTAATGGGTCCTGTAAGTCCTGTAGAACCACTTCGTTGCCCGTCTGTTTGTATGTCTGTCAAGACCTTTTTTCTCAGGAACGCGTGAAAGTATCGAGCTGAAATTATAAAATACTTAGGTTTACAATCCCTTGGACTTGTGAATAAATCAAACTTCTAAGTCAACGCAATCAAAAGATATACGACGTCCAATTATGCCGCATATTTTGACTAGAATCATCAAATTTGGCAAGAAGCAATGTCTTATAGCACAAGAAAAGGGAAAAGTCCGCAAACTGTAAATTTATAGTTACATCACAAAACATTTTTTTTGCGATTATAAACTTATTTGCAGTTGGTAAACTGACCGCTACCTAAGTCGATATACTGCCGGAAAAATCTTCGAGACTAGATTCTCGTGATGGACAAACTATTTACATACCTATACAAGTTTGTACGGAACCCTCGGTGCGCGAGTCCGGCAAATACTGTGACTGCCTATCAATACATCAAATTATTTAATGCGTTTAGAGACTGATAGACCAGAATTAGAAGTCCCCCTTGTAAAAAGAAATTTTCTTTAAACAATAAAATTTCTTGTTCTTATTTTAAGGAGGGTTTTACATACCTATTCGCTCATTTTTCCTGGGAAAGGACTATAGTACCTTAGTTTGTGTTTATGCCATTTAAAATATACGTTCAATTTTATAAAAACCGCTTATAGTGCCGTCTAATCTGCATACTTTTCGCTTAAACACAAAATAGTTCGTACATTTTCATAGAAGCTAGTGTTAACGTAATGAATACGTCATGTTAATATTTACGTGCTGCTAAGTTATGTATTTTTACATACGGTAAACACTGACGAATATGGAATTATAATCACCTTATATACTTGTGTCTTTAGTACTTGTATGGCAGAGCAAACAAAGTACAATTTAACATGCTATTTTTTATGACGGTACAAGAATTGCTGCATGTAACAATACATATATTTGAATTGCTAATATCTTAGCTATTTCACTCTCATATTCTGCTTAGAAATGGTCTCTGGAATGTTATAAATCATTTTAACTGTTCTATCTTCTCCTGGAGATAAACGTTCACCCTTACCAGTGGCGTAATTAGGCGTGGGCGAAGCGGGCCCTCGCCCACGGCCTCGCGCCTTTGAGGGCCTCGCGCGAGGCCCTCTTGTGCGCTGACTTGAGGCCAAACGCCATGATCTATATTATCTACGCTAAATAGTATACGATTAGTACCCTAAAAGACCCTACTAAATATAACCTACATACAAATATGGCAGGATCACTGCATTGATCTTGGGAATAGATACCTATTGAAAGAAAAGGGCCTCGCTGATGTGACTTCGCTCACGTCTAGATTAGTCCACGCTAAGCCACCCTTACGAATCTGCAAGAAAAATCGACGTTCAGGGAACCGAAGTCACGGGAAAAAGAGACAATTCATGAACTAAAAAGTCAACTATTGTTTTTTATATTTATTTTGTTTAAAACAACTGTCAGTTATTTATTTGATAAAATGAAATTGTATATTCCTTGATCTTTTCTATTAATTAAGTCATCTACAAAAAAAAAGAAAAAAAAAACGACGGATGAACATAATATTTATGTTAGATTAAAGGATGAATCCTGGAGGCATAAGATCGATGAACTAAGCAAATACATGAAGGTTTTTTATTGCATTTTATTGTCTGGACCTTTCGTCAAACTTTATGCCATCTTCGGAGAATCTAGAAGATTTAATAATAAAAAGTTCTTCTCCGAAGATGGCATAAAGTTTGCCGAATGTAAAAGACATATTGATAAATGAACAAAAAGAAAATGTAAGGTACTTATACAAAAAGAAAAATTTTTCAATTAAATAATGATATGATAGAATCACAGGCGGTTAATTAATTTTAAATATTAGGATAATTTCCAGAATGACAAGATAAAAGTAAAAAACCATGATGATCCATTTTGAATAAGGTTCTTAAAATGTAAATGTTGAGAAAATTCTTTTGGTAATTTAAAGAAAATTATTATACAAGTGATAGTACAATTAATGTTTCGAGCCATCTGCTCCCCCAGTTGTGTGTTCTGTAGTCAAATTTTGGTTCTGCAGTTATAAAGAAATGAACAATTAGATTGTTTATAACTGATAGCGCAAAAAAAAATATCTACACCCAATTGTCAATGTTTATTCTTTTGAGCGAATCTTTTGGTGATAAAGGGAACAGCAATTTTGAAATGCTTTTTTCCGACAGATGTAAAAAAAATGGAAAATAAACATCATGTGTAGATTTAATTGAACTCGTGCTTCAATAAGCTTTCATTTGACACCCTACACGATGCCCTTGAAAATGTTTTTCCCATTTCCCAATTTACTCCTTAAAATTAACTCCCAGAATCAAAATTCAACTTTTTACATTTCACGTCCACATTTGGACCACCACACTCTATTTTTTTTAATATAATGATTGGCTTCTACGCCTATATGCGTAATTAGCCACGCCAAAATCTAATTTATATTTAAATCTATGTGTGCTACACGACCAATAATTCTTCATTCATCCTTCACCATGTACGTCCCATTCATTCTTCCAAATATTCCGTACTTATTATTTAAATAAACTAATTCTACCGTTGACCCCACATTTTATCTCTGTGCCAAAGTTCAAATTTTACTTCAAATAGTATCAGAGATCTATTATAGACGGACGGACGGAAACCGAAGTGATTTCATACGTGTAAGTATAGTTTTGCACGGAACACCAAAAATAATCATTGCGTCAACCTGTCCCAATATCAAGCAGTTGCTAGTCACTCGATTTTTATGAGAAACTTATATAAAATTTGTTCACTCGCACGTTACTAACAAAGGGTGTCATCTCTGAAGAACATAACAGCAGTAAATTAAATTCAGAGGCCATCGCTGACATTGAGTGACATACAGAATGTACTTTGTAAACATGGTGTCAATGAATGAAACGCGGTTTGCATAACAAATAGTTGAACACAAAGCACAACGTAATATACCTAGATAGATGCGTGGCCGTACATAAGGTCGCAGGATCCTTTGTCTTTTGTCGGCGTCCTGCTGTGACGAACAAAACTGCAAATTGTATCATCATAAGGCCGGTTTTATGTCAAGCACATATTTGCTTGCAACTTGCATTAAACTTAAAATAGTGAGCGCCATTTCAAGCTTCACCCGGAGTTTGTGAATTTTCGTATTTTACCTCCGGTTGGCTGATTATGCAGTCTATTCTCAGGGTTGCTACAATTTATACAATACTAATATTATAAAGAGATTTTTCTGGAAACTGGAATAATGAATAAAGTTTACTCTATAAAGGTACTTACTAATTTTTTTATTTTTCGTTTTGAAATTTGGCAACTTTCGTCACCACAGCGTAAAAATTTTTATTAAAAGTGCATTTTTGAGAACTTGGTCATTCATGCGAAATAATAAAATAAAATAACAAAAATATACATCGTACATTAGCTTACTGCTAGATAAGGAGCAATTTGTAGTGTTGGTTCACTTTAGAAACTTTTATATTTTATTATATGTGTCCGTTTTCTTTGTAAATATGATAATCTTATAATTTGTCTTTAATGCGTGTTGTTAGGTGCACGCGAGACAAATAAAAACAAAACAAGAAAAAGCAAACAAAGCGGGCGATACGATGCAAATTTGCTTGCTATATGTGAGCTTTTTTCCAAATTGCCATAACTTCGAGTCAAAAATTTGTATTCGTGATTTGCAGAAGCTGGATGTAAGCTGAGCCTTGAATGTTACACGCTGTGGTTATGAATTAAGTTCCGAAAAAAAATTGCTTGCACGTGAGTGCACTCAAAGTCTACACTTCTTTGCAATTTTTAACTAGTCCGCTCGGTGGCGGATCCAGGATTACGGCAAGGGGGGGGGGCCTTGAAAAATTTTTACTCCTTTTGCGAAGAATTCATGAAAAACATGAAAAGCTTTTTTTATCGCGCAGTAAGATTTTAATTTGGGATTTTTGATTCTCTGGAAGGGGGGGGGGGTTGAACACGAACCCCCCCCGTGGATCCGCCACTGATTCCGCTTGAATTTATGTCACTTATTGGAATATCGAATACCAGAGACCGAAAGCTGAGTCTTTTCCTGTCTAAAACCTCATTTGAAACATGTTTACGATTTTATTTTCGTAAAGTTACAAGAATTTGAAAATTGATGATTTTTAATTTCTGAAAATTGATTCCCTAACTATTTTGAGAAATTTATAATATATAGTAGGTAATACGCATTAAAATTTAACAAGAGGGCGTGTATTCGTTTGCACAAAAAAAAACAACAGTTTGATCCTTGTTGAGTTTAAAGCAATTTATATTTTCACGTCGCATTAAACATTGCTTTTTTTGTTAAACGAAGCCGCGCCCTGACCTCTCCCAATTTTAATACTGCTACAGGCGATTTGTAGCCATGTCCACGGTAAACAATGCATATGCAAATAATCAACATTCCAGGAGTATTATACAATCGTAAAACATTAGAGAAGCTATAAGTTCGAAATTTAATAAATATATGTCGCCGGGATATTGTCAAATCCGTGATTTTGTAATTTCACTAGTGAAATTACAATATCACGATTGACAAAGATTCGTGATATTATAATTTCACTAAGTGAAATTATAATATCACGGGTTTGACAATATCCCGGCGACATATACAAGCTATAATTTCATAACTACTATTTGTAATATGTTACACCCGAAGACTTTAATGATTGTAGAGACACGAAACCTGTGACATTTAATTCAACCTTAAAATGAAGTTTCTCAGTTTAAGGGGGGCACCTAGTGTAACAGATAAAAAAAAACACTTATTTCAAACATTTTATTTTTATACTAACTATATTTTTATGATATTTTAATGAATTAGATAATAACAACTTATTTCCATAGTGACATAATATAACCCCAGGACCGACCTCAAAATTAAAGAAAATTGAATAAAACTTATTTAAACTTCGAAAGGCTGTTTCTTTCTTATTTTTGAGTTTTCATAAAATAACTATTTGAAATATTTGCTCGTCTATTTGATTTTTACACGCTGTAAAAAAAAGCATCAACTTAAAACTCACCTTGTATAGAACATCTTTTAAAGTTCTTAAAAAAAATTATTCATTTTTTCGGTAAAAAATGGCGACTTGGTAGAACATGATTAATAACAAATAATAAAATCACTTGAAAATTCTGCAAAATGAGTCCAATCAGTTCATCTTCAGGAGTACTCCTAAAAAAGGGCTGGTTGTCCGAAACGATCGTCGAGAGAGAAAATATTTTGTAGAATTTTCAAGTGTTTTTATTATTTGTTATTCTGTATTATTTCTATATCTGCCATTCTGTATCATTTATGTTAAATATTTAATCCAGAGATTTCAACGCTGGTAGAGAAACGAAACATTTATTAAACTTTAAAATGACCCTGAATTTAGGTTTCCATATCAGTATCTTATTTTCAAAGTAATTGAAAAATACGGCCACATTTGTTCATGAAAACAACGATTTTAAGTTAGGAATTCGATTCCTTCTCACTGCTTTGTAACTAAAAATACGTTTGTAATACGAATTAACTAAATAAGGTATTTCATGGGTTGCAGAAAGCATTGTTAGAAAATCTGATTGGAGAATAATCTTAGATTGCATAATACATAATAAGAAAAGTATAGTAAAATTTAAGTCTATCTTGCTCGAAATGTAGGTAATTGATCGATCGATTGCGTGTAATGTGCATATAAATGTATTTTTAACATAGCTTTTTTGTACAATTTACACTTCAAAACAACATTTTTTGACGTGATAACGTCTTATAAATTGATGAATCACCAATCTTATAAATTGATAAAACACCGGCTGCATGTACGAAAAAGTGTAACGTTCCTAACGTAACGTTCCTAACGCGTAACGCGTAACGTTCCGCCTGACCCTGTGCGTGCTTTTTGCTAATTTCTCGCTCAATTTAAATCAGATCGGTTTGAAACCAGTCTTAAACGAAAGAGGAGAACATTTTACATAGATTTCGTATAACAGAATTTGCCTAAACAGTTTTTTTATACAAATTTATATAGAAAAATAGCTGTATAAATGCAATGTTGTCTAATGCATGACGCGACACGGTCGGTCGTCTTTGTTTGCCGTACATGGAAATTAGAAAATAACGTATGTCTTGTCTTAACATGAAAACGGCTGCATTTCTAATGTTTAATTCAATTTTTTGACATTAGTATTTTGTGAAATGCAACGCCTTCTAAGTTAAGTATTGGAATAACTAATTATTATTAGAACATAATACTTTGACAGTTGCAAACGTCACTTTTGACATTTCTTATCATTCCGACACCAAGGATAAGCGGATTGAAACCAAATTTTGGGAGGTTTAGGTTATGTATTACGGAATACGTTATCACGTAAAACTATCGTCCGTAAACCGACTTTACAGACAACCAATTTTTTAAGGCATATTTTTGCTTGAGAAGCGATCTTTTTCTATGTACATCAATCATTTGTTTTTCTGTACATACCTACCGTCTAATGTTATATATGACAGAAGGTTCCTGAATGTATAAAAACTGCAATAAATTGTGTGAAAACAATCTAAGAATTGTCAAATCAGATTTTTCGACCATCATGTCTGCAACCCAACAAAAGTATAGGTAATAGCTGCCGTGTTAACTAGGGCCTCCAATATAGGCTAAACCTTAATTACCGCACTGATTTTGATATTTCATTCTTAGTTCCAGAATTATCCCAGAACTGTTTTCCGATAGAGAAAAATCTATATACCTACTAGATGCACGTAGCAGTAACCTTTTATTCAATTACATTTTGGGGGTCAAACAAGAAAATAAACACTGTCGACTAGTAATAATTAGAATCCTTTCGAATATATACATTAAACAAACTTGTGAGTACCTATACTAAATATATATACAGGTGTTAGAAAATTCCCGGATCCCCGAAAAATCTTGCAGACGACGCATGCAATAAAAAAACGTGAAAACACGTGAAAAATATTTTTTGTGAGCTATTTAATGACACCACCCATAACCCCCCACCCCCCACACAGTGGGTGGGGCGGTGGGCAACTTTGTAATTTTAAATGAAAACCCCTAATTTTTATTGCAGATTCGGATTTTACTACAAAAAATACGTAAATTTTACTTGAACTCTTTCTTGTTTATCCGCGACACATGTCGCGGTAATCGCGAAAAATAAAAAAGTCAAATATTTCTCGAAACAATCAAATAAGAATTGGCATCAAAGAGGAACACTAAAAAGCACGTATCTAATACTTTTTTAAAGCCATTCATTGATATCAGTAATGACCCCCTATTACATTTTAGCTAATAATCGCGAACAGCTGTCATATTTTGTGTATTTACGTATAAATTCAAAGCTTGCTTTGTCAGTGTTTGTATGTAATTAATACGTAATTAATTAATGTATTTAATAATCGTGCTTACGACCAAGGTATTAAGAAAAATAGTATACACCGCACTGGCCGAAGGTATTTTTTGTAGTAAAATCCGAATCTGCAATAAAAAATAGGGGTTTCCATTTAAAATTTCAAAGCTGCCCACCGCCCTACCCGCTGGATGAGGGGTCATGTGTGGTGTCATTAAATAGCTCTTAAAAAAATATTTTTTAAGTGTTTTCATATTTTTTGATTCCATGCATCGTCTGCGAGATTTTTCGGGGTTCCGGGACTTTTCTAACACTCTGTATATCATTCTAGAAAAATTGTTGGCGAAAAGTTTATATTTAAGGTACACTTCCGGGTCGGAAAATTAAGCAACAATTTGTTAATTTTTAATCTTTTCATTAGCTCCAATATTAATATCTTCACTTCCAGGATTATGTTTAAGCGTTTGTCCGGAATTGCGAAGTCTCGGTTTTTCCGTATGAATTCCCTAGTGTTAACTTCGTTCTATTTGAAATTTAAAATAATAACGACTTCGTGTTTTTTTTTTTAATTTGTAAATCTATAGTTCCGACAGAATATTCTCAAAGTATTTTTTTCTGTAAGAAATGCTTTAATGTAAATGTCTCCATAAAAATAATAAATAACAGCGTCGTTACCGTAAAAAATCACAAAGTTTACGTCACCTAGCAAATAAAATTTAATTATTACCTATTCTTAGTACAATTCACGTAACGAATCGTGTCTTGATATTATCGTTGCGTTGTTATAATAATGTCTTCAAGATGAGACGTGTCTTTTTTATGAGAGATTTTCCACGTTGATATTAAATCTGCGTAAAGTTGCATGTTCTCTAACATCACGGCTGTTCCAAAAAAGCCAATACAATCATTGTTATAATTTTGTTTACTAATCGAGCCCGCTTGAAGGTGATTTTTAGTCGATATTAAAGCCGAAGCAAAACTTCGTTTGAGAACTGCATAAATAAAAAAATAAAAGTAGCTTTTCCTTTGAGATAAGAAACTCGAAGCGAAATATTTGATGTCGGTCGTACATAGGCAGTGGTTTAAGCCAGGCGTGTCAGACTGATTTTTCTAAAGAGCCATTTATAAGATTTAGGGTTTGTTAACGGACCAGACTCTAAATTAAAAACTAAAACACATATAAAATTATTTAGTTTAAATCTAATTTCATATAAAGGTGATAAAAATGGTAAATTATCTTGAGCTTGAGGATTCAGCAATGTTAAAAATGCGTAGTTGTAATCGTATGCCGTCTTAAATCGTTATTGGATAGATTCTGGTCGCGGGCCGTATTGAGATGGCTTGAACGCCGGATGCGGCTCGCGGGCCATAATATCTTTGACATCACTTGTGTAAATCATAGACCTGTACATTTGGACTGAGCCATCCGTATCTTCACAATGGGATGAAAATGGTCACACAGAGTAATAAGACGTGCGTGCGGTAAATTCTATCCTTGTCTGGGTGGTGAGCAGTGAGAGAAATGTGATTTGCACCCTGGCAAGCCCGGACCGGGCAGCGATAGTATTTCCCATCAACAGATATAGATCATCACGAGAACAGCACATGCTGGCTTGGAATGTGCAAAGTATCTGATTGGTTGCTCTATAATCTACTATCTTTCTTGTTTTGATGTGTTGAGTTTCAAGCGACCAATCGGATGCTAAGTAAGCAGTTTTTTTGCTACATCCAGCTCATGGAATAGAGTTTGTGCTAGCATAACTATGTATTTAGATTTTAGAAGAGGTTCTGCAGCTTTTGAAATTAATGATGAGGTTAAAAATGTGATCGCTAGAATGTCGATTTTGATTTTGTTCATTTTACTCTAATATATTCTTGAGTCAAAGTTTCTTCTTCAAATTAAAAAATGCCTGAAAATTGTACGTCAGAACGAGATACACGTTCTTGTGCTCACATTTTGCCGGCATTTTATCAATTTGCCTGAATTAATAACGAAAATTGCATTGTTCGCTCGCGTTTTGCCGGCTTTTTATAAAATCCTTAGACATTTTGTAAAATTCCTAATTTTGTATTATGCCTACGACATAATATACTCTACACGGGCAGAAGGTTTGAGACTCTTGAACTGCGTGTCATGCTGCCCTCGGTTCGCCTCGGGTATCATGACGCGCAGTGCAATAATCTCTAACTTTCTGCCCTGTGGTGTAATATACTTTTTTACTAATGTTGTTTCGATATCTTTTAGACGATGTATTGTTTTACTTACATCTTTTGTAACATGCTGTATGTAAATATAAGAATACAAATAATCAAAATATGCATTGCTTTCATTTACGTGAAAGTATTTTCACATAATGTAGCCGACACCCGCATATCGGTTTACCTGATATTAAGTATCAAAGAAAGAAAATACATAATAATATATGAAGCTGAAGGAACTGTAACTAATCCACGGTCACACTTTTTGCAAAGCGCCGGCGTGTTATTAACATTGATACCCGGTTATCATACTGCGATAAATAATAGTCCTGCAAAAGTTTTAACTGTATTTCGAGGAATAAACGGGATAAGTAAGTAAGCACTTATAAGCTCCTACGCTTTATTTCATTATTCCAGATCTCAAGCGATGAAGACACTATTGTGTTTTTGAGATCATTCGGAACTTCTTCGAGAAGTTATTACAATTTCCAGAATCAGTTGGGACCTTTTCGATGAGAGTTATTTCGAGTTCGTGTGAATTTTCCAGTGAGTTTTTCATTCATTTACGTACTTCGTTGAAAATCGTTTAGAGTCAATAAGTTTTACAGGTTATAAAATGGATTAGTAGTTTAAAATTCAGTTTTGCTTACATTGTTTGCAAAAACACCGCAGTATTCGGGCGAACCGTATGGTGCTAGAAGGTTGATTCCGAGCTGTAAGAAATTGGAACCGTTTCCTGTTGTCATACATGCCGGCGTTCGGAAATCTCTTGAATGAACAGCGCCTGAAAATAGAAATGTTTAAGCGTTAGTGTGATTTTATTGTGTGAAGCAGTGGTTCCCAAACTCTTTTGACCCACGGACCCCTTTTCATAGTCAAAACTTGCCCACGGACCCCCTTTCATAGTCAAAACTTTCACACGGAGCCTGGGTAAAAAACTACATAAATGCATAATAGAAACATTAAAAATTTAATTTTGATGATTGAAACGTCAATGTATTAATTATATATTTTTTTGTTAATATATTGTCTGAAAAATTGGTCGATAATTTTGTTTTAATATTTATTTAAATTGTCTGCCGTTCTGACCTCGGGTCCCCCGTGTTTACTAAACTTGTATGATTATGGCTGTTCCTCTCAGTTGAAATTTCGAGTTTCAACAATATCTTTTATAGAGTTGGCTCAGCTAGGGATTTTGGATTTCGCGATTTTTTTAAGCTTAATCGGTGGAAAAGTGATCACTAGTACACTGTCATTTTTTTAAGAATAATATAAAAATAATGATAATCGAATATGAAAAATAACTTTATTATCTGATAGTATTGTTTAATACCTATTTATTTTTATTTTTTGACATTCCAGAAATCAGTGAACACTTAAATTTTTAATGTTTTTGTAAACTGCATTTTCAAAATGAACTAAAACAACGGCCACGCGTCTCTTTGGAAACTCTTTTGTTTTTGTTTCATATTTTTGTTTAAAGAAATCGAGATTAAGTTTTGAGTCTCGATGTATGTCTGGAAACTGAGTCGGGATCACCTCACTGTTTGTAATGACTAATGTTTAAAATGATATTTTGGTTGTCACTTTGTTTAGCAGAATTAAAAAAAAACAAATAAAAGTGATTACCCAGAGTGATTATTTTGCTAAGCACTTTATAATCACCGTGGTTATAGTTACTAGAAAAGACCTGAATACGATGTATCGTTAGTAGATTACTGGTGGGTTACAAGATTTGAGAATTGGTCGCACACAGACTGCACCAAATTTGTATAAAAATTAATTGAAGACAACACAAAACTTCCTGTGCAATTTATTCGGGTACCATTTCGAAGATAATTTTGATTTCCTGTGTTTTGCAATACATGGTACATGGACAGTGGACACTATTAAAACTGAATTTTATTACATATTATAGCTGTGTAAAATTGTTGGTTTTTAATACGCGATGTTAATTATCCAACAGTAAAACTGTAATCGTTTTTATGACATTGCCTTTTAATCGTGCGGAAGTGGTTCTTTTGGCCCCATGATCGACCGTGTGAAAAGGGAAACCGTACGGTTAATGGACAGAGTATTTCATTCATCTCTGATAATGCCGACTTCATCTCATATTATGTTGCATCGTATGTCAGAGGAAATTGTAATCAAAACAGCATCCTCTCGTTGATAGGCATCAAATACATGGGTGCTTCGGTACTCACTTTTTGTCACTGCAGAGCATATTATATGATTTTTTCTCCGATTTTAATACAAACCCTATTCTTTCATTCCATAATATCAGATATTTGTGAATTTGTATCGAATCTGAGCTATACAACTTGTAATCACTATCGCCTAAATGTGCTTTGTTGTAATACGGTTTTGTCCTAAGCTCAGAGAGTGAGATCTCCAATTTGAAATTTATAAATATTACTAGCGGCCCGGTTCGGCTTCGCCCGAATTTGTAAATTGCCTCCGCTTGTTCGTCGACTTACGTTGCAAAATTGATTTTCACGAAAAGCGTTTTTATTTTAACGCGATAATATATAGGCTATGTTCTGAAAGTCCATTCTAAAAAATGAAAACATTTTTGCAATCGAATTTTGGAGTCTAAACTTACAAAATTTATCTCTTTATATAATATAGCGGTCTTTTCCGGTTTCACCCGGGTATAAGAGATACCTATAATGCTACAAAATGTATTCGTGTGCGACCCGGCATCTGAACTAATAGCTTTGAGTAAATTGCAAGATCTAACAGATGTCGCTATTTGGTACTAAATCAGTTTTGTTGAATTGCTTCTGAACAAATATTAGTTCAGATAGAATTTACTCAAAGCTTTGAGTAAATTCTATCAGACGTCGTTACGTGTTACTAAAACAGGTTTTTGGAAAAAATATCATAATTTTGCACAAAATATTTAATAAAAACTATACTATAGCGTAAGTTTCACCAAGCAAGACACATTTAAAATTTTATTAAAATCTGTTCAGTGGTTTCGGAGATTAGCGCGGCCAAAATTGTGACACGGGAATTTTATATATATAGATATATTTCGTTAGTGAGCTCAAGTTACGTAATCATCCTACTGCCTCCCATAATATCATGTCGGACCCTCATTCCTCATATTATATTCAATCTTGAATTTGCGACTGTCTTCTGCCAAATCAAGACTTTCCGTAAGAAAACAGTCAAGGTGTTAGGCTTGGCAATACGATAAATAGTACAGATTTTCGTCTGCGAGGGAACAGTCAATAGTAATCTGAATGATTATTAACAAGGTCAATGAATTTAACGTTAAGAAAATACACTGTTTTATAGCAATGTGAATTAAAAATAAAAAAAATTATTTTAATTATTACTTAACATTGAAACCGTTCATAAAAAAATAAATAGTAGGATAATGTGAACTTGGACTAAATATAATATAACTCTACTTCTTCAGACAAATAATAACGTTGCAAATTTGTAAAATTTAGCATTTGCTTTATTTAGTCCAAGTTTCTATTATCCTACTATTCATTTAATTATAACCGTAAAAATTTTTACTCAAATAACTATAATGTTTATACATTTATAAATATTTGTATAAATTATTGTATTATCTTCAAAAACAGCTTAGATGCATCATTACTTTGTAAATATATATAAAAAATTCCAAAAGTAAACTTAAATTTTAAAATGTATGAAAAATAATACACGTCTAACCAAAAGAACGTTAATCTAAAATTAAATTAATAAAATAGATCTTAATTTATGACAACATTAATAATAATTTGTGTCACCTAAAATTAAAATGGTAAAAATTAACGCTGTTTTACAAATATTTATAAATGTATAAACATTATAGTTATTTGAGTAAAAATTTTTACGGTTATAATTAAATGAATAGTAGGATAATAGAAACTTGGACTAAATAAAGCAAATGCTAAATTTTACAAATTTGCAACGTTATTATTTGTCTGAAGAAGTAGAGTTATATTATATTTAGTCCAAGTTCACATTATCCTACTATTTATTTTTTTATGAACGGTTTCAATGTTAAGTTATAATTAAAATTATTTTTTTATTTTTTTCACATTGCTATAAAACAGTGTATTTTCTTAACGTTAAATTCATTGACCTTGTTAATAATCATTCAGATTACTATTGACTGTTACCTCGCAGACGAAAATCTGTACTATTTATCGTATTGCCAAGCCTAACACCTTGACTGTTTTCCTACGGAAAGTCTTGATTTGGCAGAAGACAGTCGCAAATTCAAGATTGAATATAATATGAGGAATGATATTATTATTATATTATTCTTTATGTGAATATTAATGATGTGCAAGCTGTTGCGAATAGATTAATTACTATTATTATTTTTAACGTGGTAAATCATCCATAAATAAATAATGTTTAGACCTACCTATAAAACTTTGATTGAAGGCTATTTTGATGGTCATATGCCCTCCTTTACATGTAGCTGTGACTGTGGGAGCGAAATCCGTGTCCACTAGCTGTCCTCTAGCCTGAAACACAAAGATAAAAATATATTTTTTTCTATAGCCAAATTTTGGTTCTGCAATTATAAAGTAATAAGAAATTAGATTATATATATAACAAATTCCCACGTTACAATTTTACAATCCTGATATATGTATAACATTTTTATATTTTTGGCCTAGGCCAAACTGGTTTGTAGAACTAGTTTGGCCTAGGCTAAACTAGTTTGTCCTGACATCGGGTTTGGCCGGTAACATATACATTTTTTGGCTCCTTTTAGGCTTTCAAATGTTTGATTAAAAAATACATTTATTACAATAAGAAATAAATTTAAAAAAAATTGGTTGTCTGTAAAGTCGGTTTACGGACGATAGTTTTACGTGATAACGTATTTCGCTCGAATAATACATAACCTAAATTTTAGTAGCTGTCAAACTTGGGCCGATCGTGCGCGGAACGTGACACATTTCGGAACGTGATACATTTCGGAACGTGACACATTTCGGAACGTGACACTTTTTCGTGCGTGCAGCCGGTGTTTCATCAATTTATAAGACGTTATCACGTCAAAAAAAAAATGAAAATACGTAGTCACCCAAAGGTGGGCCAATCTAGCTACACAGATTGCTCGATATTACTCTATAGTCTATGCTATAGTATAAAATTCATTCATTAATTTGAAATATACTGTCAAATTGTTTATAACAATTGATCGCACAAGAATTTTTCAATTCTGACAAATTTTGTTCAATCTAAACCTAATTCTCAATGTTCAAGATTTTGCGGATTTTTCTGAGCGATCCTTATGGTGATAAGCAATGTTTAAGATCTTTTTTCCGAAAAAATATTTTTGAATTCGTGCTTCAATAAGCTTTCATTTGACATCCCTGCACGTTGCTCTTGAAACATTTTTTTTTCATTTACAATTTACCCACTAAAATCAACTCCCAGAATCAAAATTCTATTTTTATTGGCCAAATCTTTAAAAAGTTTTTCGTTTTTAATAAATTTTTGATCCTATGCAGGTGAATTGGAATGCAGTGTTACTGGTGTTACAGATAATAATACATTGAAGGCGAAAGTTGAAAAAACTAATCGACCTTCGTCACCGAGAAAACTTATTGTTCAACGACGCGCATGTGTTTTTTTTTTCATTTTATACTTGACATGACACAGAACTATTTTATATCAGAAATGATTGGTTATAAAGTCTATAGTCATCAGAATTTAATAATATTTATTAATTTTAAAACGACGCTATTCTTAAATCATTTGTTTTTTATCCGTTTTTAAAAAGTACGTTTCTCTTTCCATTTTAAATGTATTATTAATATTAGGAAAACTGTTCAAAATAGATATTTAAAGTGTTATATATTTTCTCCCGACTACGAAAAAAAAGGGATTATTAGAATCAATGTACTGGGCCGATTTTTTAAATTTCGTACCCAAAGGGCAAAAAATGGAACCCTTATAATTTCGTCACGGCCGTCCGTCCATCTGTTTGTGTATCTGTCCGATTGTTTCAGCCTTGTAACTCCGCCATCTTTCTATCGATTCGGATGAAATTTGACAGGCAAGTGTCTTATGTGGACTGGCATACAATTGTGTAATGAAATTAGAAAAAATAAAATTAAAAAAAAAAAACAAGAGAGTGACACTTTACAAATACCTACTTTTAACGAAAATATATATAAGTAAGTAATTTAAGAATACACCTATGATGTTTATGTACATTGGCGCGACGTTTCGCTTGACCAGAGACGTTATTTTTTGTTTGCTTTATTAAAGAAATGAAAGATGGCAACTAATGTGGATAATTTTTTTAGACAACTTCCAGTTTTGATCTCATTCTATGTAGTAATATACCTATTATGAATATTTTTTTTTGGTATAAATTCTTGTTTTGAAGTTTTGGAACAAAGTTCTTTATGGGACGTTATGGGCTATGTGCACGGAGGCGGAGTTACAAATTTTTCGATGCGAGCGTTTGTGGTGAGCACTAGGGGAAACTTCGATCTCCAATTTTTCGTATGTCAGTGAGCAATGTTTATTAAAAGTGAAAGTAATTATAATTTTATAAAGTTTTTTAATTACAAAGAAAACATAGGAAAAACTAAGCGATCGGGAAATGCTTGTTGTGTTCCAGGCTGTTGCGCAGATGGCGATTTAAGTAAAATAAAGACCATTGGCGCCCTATTTTGACGTTCCGCTGTCAGTGTAAACAAATTAACATGTTTTCCTTATTACATTTTTTTTTTGACACATCATGGCCAACTAAAGTTTTTGACTTATCACCATAGAAACATGTCGCGATTTCCATAAAAAGTTAGTTCAATAATTCTCTATTAGCCACTAGCGGCGCTAATAGGCTTCGTGCACACAGCCTATAGATATGAATGGAGAGAGCTAGATCCTAACGGAGTCAGATTTTTGAATTTTGGTCCCAGAGAGGAGCAAATTGAAAACAAAAAAGTTTTTTGCTTATAATTCGCTCAATTTAAATCAGATCGATTCTAAATCTGTCTTAAACGAAAGAGGAGAACTTTTTACAAAGATTTTGTATAACAGAATTCGCAAAAATAGTTTTTTTTATACATAAAAAAGCAGAAATAAACACTGTATAAATTCGAATTTGCCTAATATATCGCGCACGTGAATCGGCTATCCTTTTCTCTTACACAGTGTGTTATGGACATTTAAAGATTGCGTATGTTCTGTCTTAAAATAAAAAGATTGCATTTGTTCAAAATAGGATGCCATTTCAAATATTAGTTAGTTTTTTTAGATTAATATTTTGTGAAATGCAACGCCTTCTAACTTCACGATTTGTTATTAAACCTACATATTATTTATATAGCGATATCTAAGCAATGTCAGTGGTTCAGTGGTATATTATACTCATCTGCCATGCAGGTTTGATTCCCGACAGATGCGCAAACATTGTTATTTTTATTTTTTTAGAGTTGCCAATCACACGTTTAATTTTTGTTTATTAATCATATTATAGTATAAATAAAATTTTCGAATAATTTGTAGACAAATTAGTCAAAAAATTATGTGATACATAAATAATAAATAGCGAAAAGAACTTCGTTCCAACCAGGTGTTTCACGAGACATCTCGTCTTTTTTTGTTTGTTTTTCTTTTTTTTTAACCACTTAACTGCATCATCATCTCCGCTCAGTATTTTTATTATAATTTTTAGAATCAACGTTTCCAATAGCATTCTTAAATACAAAACAAAATGTTTGAAATAATCATTTTTATTGATGTTAAAGCATTTGAAAAAATACGATTTTTTACAAAAACTAAACTCTAGCTAGAACCAATGAATTAGTTTTTTGTAGTAAGTTTTTTGTACACAAAAATAACGCACTTTAGCGATTTTTGAATTTTGATTTTAAGCGATCTTGAGATTGACATTCCTGGAATATTATTATTCGTAAGAATTTCAATTACAAGTAATCACTGTGACGTCATTAAGATTACACAGAAATGTATAATTTTATATTACAACCGTTACCAGTTTAAATCAACTACATATAATATATATTATATACCTCTAACGTTTTATTACCATGCATAAGCATGAATGATTTACATAGATATGTAGGTACTATCTTACTCATTCATAAACAAAGTGTAATAAATTATTTTATATAGGGCTAAATCCTTTTAATACTTTTTAATGTAAATATTGCATTTTTTTTAATATACTGATTTTTGGCTTCTACACTATTTAATGTAATTAGTCACGTCTTATTTAGCTAGATTACTTTTAAATACATAAAATAAATTTAAAAAGAATACAAGATACAAGATGGATGGACCATATTGCATTTATAATTTTCTATATTGTAAATTAATATAATTCGTGACTTTCTGAGGTCATTATTTACATTAACCAAAAAAATAAAATTATTCGACAAATGTTAATTTGCATTATTAGAATTGATAAATAATCTAGGTAGTGAAAATTAATAAAAATAAAAAAAAACATTAATTATAAAATTATAAAAAAATATATTTCTCATAATAAGCGATTTCATTTGATATGTAAATAATTTTTATTTCATTTTCTAATTAAAAATGAATTCGTCTATTTAGACTATGCGTACGTGATAGGGTAACTTTATATAAATCTACCAAACAACTTTTTTCGTCCCGTAGATTTGGAGAAAATAAACTGTGACAGACGGACAGATAGACAGACACGAGAATAAGGGTTCCGTTTTTTCATCGGATGTATGGAACCCTAAAAACGATATAAATCTGTTTTGCCTCTTTACGGAATGATACATTACAGTGTAAACTCTATATAGCGAACTTGAAGGGACTGGGTATTTTATTGCGTTTTGAAGAGTTTTCGTTAAACGGAAAGTACAAGATAACAATATAATTTTACCAACAAATTGTTCTCATTTTGAATAAATTAAGTAAAAAAAATTGGTTGTCTGTAAAGTCGGTTTACGGACGATAGTTTTACGTTTTAACGTATTCCGCTCGAATATCATATTTAATAATCACGCACAGGGTCAGGCGGAACGTTAGGAACGTTACACTTTTTCGTGCATGCAGCCGGTGTTTCATCTTTTTATATTGACGCCATTCATCAATTTATAAGATGTTATCACGTCAAAAATTTACATAACAAAATTACAGTTCTGTTTTTTACTATGCCAGTATTTTAATGTATTTTATACATATCTTGGGATATCTATAGTAGAATTATCTTCGTTTTTTAAAAACAATTTTTCTAATAATTTTGAGGCACGCAGATATTTTTTAGCGAAATTAAAGTTTATTGGGGTCTGAATAATGCCGTATTGTTTCGCTATTGAGAGTTGTTACGTTATTTAGACTGTTTCAATATAAGGGGAACAATGTAAACCAAACAAACCTTAGCAATTATATAGGTTTGATCCAAGCTGCGGAAAACGGTCACAGAATTGTCGCAGTCTGTTACCGCGCAAGACTGTCTTGCGCACTAGCTCAAAAATCGATATAAACAGTTTCGTTTCAGCTAGTGCGCAAGACGATGACGTTTCTGTTACCGTTCTTTGACTGCTTGGAACATACCTAATTTCTACGTTTTAAGGAGTTTTTCGTTAAATAGAAGTTCGTTATATAGGGTTTACACGGTATATATAACCGTGTCGCGGTGTGGAAATAGTTATTTATTTGCAAGCACGCGTTTAAGAGTATTCGTCCCTGCAAACACCCCCTGCACCCTTCATCTCAAATCTTTTCCTCTCGCCTAAAAACGGTTCGCGCTCTCCCGACGCTATTTTTAAAGCTAGAGGGTTCTGGTAAACGCAAAATGAAAGACAAAGAATCAGACTACAGATCCTTCAGGTGATTTTTTTGAAAAACAGTTTCGCCTACGTGTGAAATATTACGTAACTTATTATTTTTTTCAAAAGGTTGTAAGTTTATTCAGGAATTTTTTTTCAAAAAATTCGCCTGAAGGATCTGTAGACTGATTCTTTGTCTTTCATTTGGCGTTTACCAGAACCCTCTAGCTTTAAAAATAGCGTCGGGAGAGCGCGAACCGTTTTTAGGCGAGAGGAAAAGATTTGAGATTAAGGGTGCAGGGGGTATTTGCAGGGACGAATACTCTTAAAATAAAACAAATGAACGCGACATGTGCACATGCTAGTTAATTCTCATTATTACGTAATAAAAATGAGAACATTATAGTTTTTATTAGATGCGGTCTTTCACTCTAATTGATACAAAAAAAAAATCACCTGCAACCTTCCAATCATTATTATTATCATTGGTCTTGACATTTTGATAGACTCTTTTGCGATTAATATCCGTCCTATAACTACAGTAAACTAATTTCTTTTACGTGTGGTACATTGTTGTACATTGCGTGTGGAGTGCATATGACGCATTGACAAAGAGAGTCGAAACGATTCTTCAATTCTTTCCTCTCAACTGTCGGTTGAAGATGGAGAAGGGGAAGCGTATCACTTTTCGTCTAGGACTTCAAAAAAGGGAAAATACGATTCTTCTCAATATCTCAAAATTTTAATAACCATTATAAGCACTTGAAAAAGTTCTTACTTTAATTAATTGATTTTTTCCAAATTGATAATAACATTAATTTTTCCTGCGTAGCTAAAGAAAACTAATTTTGACAATATTACAAAAGAGAGAGAGAGAGAGAGAGAGAGAGAGAGAGAGAGAGAGAGAGAGAGAGAGAGAGAGAGAGAGAGAGAGAGAGAGAGAGAGAGAGAGAGAGAGAGAGAGAGAGAGTTAATGTAACAATACTTGCTACATTATGAAAACTTTCAATATACATTTTTCAACCCCATAAAAAAAACCATTCGTATAGCTCCTGGTAAAAAATCGTTGTATTAGTTTATTTAAAAAAAATTAAACGTTAGTTTAAAATAATCAATGATTAATTGTAACTTTAACTCTAAAAACAAATTCACTTCCATAAGAAAATTACCGTTTCCAGTTAACAGCCTGCCTAACATTATAATAGTCTATATAACGACAGTTTTTTAAATGACAATGCAGGAATGAAAGTGTATTCGTTT
Organism: Xanthostigma xanthostigma; assembly: GCA_963575645.1. Classification (NCBI taxonomy): domain Eukaryota; kingdom Metazoa; phylum Arthropoda; class Insecta; order Raphidioptera; family Raphidiidae; genus Xanthostigma; species Xanthostigma xanthostigma. The sequence goes on from OY754468.1 coordinate 26,763,958, forward strand.
GTGGAAAACGGTTTGAATCATTTATTTTTTAAATCGTGGCAAATACATGGGAAAATGGATTTCGGTGAATTTTTTTCAAACTGAAGGAAATGAATCAGTCATTTGATGCTGAAAAGTTTCCAATACAACTTGAGTCTGAAAATCCTGGTGTCCAAAGTTGCAAGCTTATCAAAAACGGCTGTTTTGTGGATAAATATATAATATAATGGGATTATCAGACCCAAGTTGTATTGGAAACTTTTTTCAGCATCGAATTACTGATTCATTCCCCCCAGTTAGAAAATATTTCACCGAGATCCATTTTCCCATGTATTTGGTGCGGGGTCCTTAACATTCATTGCTTATCCATAAGTTACTCTTTCTTATTTAGAAGAATTGTGTTAAGAAATATGATATTATTAAGTAATTATAATGAAACATATTTTTTGTGAAGATTCTGTATACATTGTTTGTTAGTAAAGACGCTTATAAAATTCAACCGATGATGAATTTGCGAATTCGTGTGAATAATTGAATCGCGGTCCATGAAATTACAGCTTTGCGAGCATGCATATTTGTTTTATGGTCTAAAATCATTTCTTAAGATTATAATCATCTATGTTGAGCCATGTTTTGATGATATTCGATATTATAATGGTAGGTACCTACTTGTAGAGCACCGTTTTTAATTTACATTTATTAGATCTTCAGAATGTACAGTTACGCAAATAATACTAGATATTTCACTTTAAAATTCATATTAAGATATCATCTAAAGAGCTTAAAAAACAAATTTAATTTACAGTATGAAGATATATTTTGATACAAGATGAATTTTTTATAAACGAAATATTAGATTTTGTAGATTTGACTCTCAGTTTAATAAACGTTATGCTCTAAAATTTTGTACCTCAGGCATGTTTTGTTAATTTTCTTTCTCTATAATCTTAATAACATAACGGGGAAAATGTGGATAATTACAGATAGTCATTATACGAATGGCGCCTGTTATGACCACATTTTGATTGAAGCTTCATAAAATATTCGTTATTATTTATGTTCCAAGCAGCCAGAGAACGGACACAGAACCGTCCCCATCTTGCGCATTAGTCCACAGTTTTGCGCAGTAGCTCAGTCTTGTGCAGTAAACCGATACAAGAAGTTTTGTTTTAGCTACTGCGCAAGGCGATGACGGTTCTGTATCCGTTCTCTGGTTGCTTGGAACATACCTATTATTACTGATATACATAATGTTTTACCCGGTACCATGGGTGTAGGTGGCACGTTAAACTTTTCAACCATGCATGAAATAAACTTGAAAACAGGTTCCAATTAAGAAACATTGGACCAGTCCGCCTCTGATTCCAAATAATTTTTCCGATTTCTAATAGTTTCAATTAATCGAAAATCTATCAGACGCCTTGACCGAGATTGCAATTTTCTTTGGCTTTGGCTCTCTATTCATGTATTCTATGGTAACATAGCATGACCCATTACGTAATTACATTAATAAGAGCAATTCTCGTACGTAGTATTTATGCTCGGATTTAGTATCATACAGAAAGAGCCGTTGGAAAATTGCTGATGCGTGCGTTTAATTTGAATAAGTATTATGATGGACATACCAGCACATACTCGATCTATCCAGTGACCATAGTGAGTTGCAGAATTATTGACAGAAGAAAAATTAAAAATTTTGGCACACATGGGCAGTTTATTACAAGAGATGACTTTCATTGAATTAGGGTTCTGGATACTTAAATGGAATTTTTTTATTATGTAGAACAAAATTATGCGTCCATCTGAACAAAATTTAATAATCTAAGAAATACTGAATGATTCCTTGAAGCGTTAAACATCATTATTGCGTCATTTATGTTCGATTGCAAAAATCACTGTCAGAAAAGCTGATTTTACAACTGCCCTTATATTGCGACTAGTCATATTTCTTCATAAGAATAGCATTGTAGAGTTTTAAATCGATCCTGATCGAAAAATAATTTGATCGATTGACACAATATTTTCTTTAAACTGCGTATACATGTATTTGACAATTGATAATTGATTCAAAATTTAGCTTGAAGAGCGATCTTTTTCTTTGTGAGTCAATTATTTGTTTTGGTGCAAATGCACTCTAATGTTCTACATGGTAGGGAATTAACTAAATTTCTGAATCGATTTCGATAAAAGTTGGCAATAAAGTAAATTCATTATGCAATCTATATGATTGGTGCTGAGAAAGAGGCGGCTGATACTTAATACCTAGGGCGGTCAAGACTGAAAATTCGCCACTGAATAGGATGTCTATGTAGGTAATCGTATGATAACCTTACAATGGGATAATTATTGTTATTTTGGAATTAATGCCGCCACATGAGGTTAACGTTGGTTATTAAAAAAAAAACAGTGCTGTCGTTTTAAAGCGAAACAATCAAATAATTCGTCAGGTACACTTTATACGACAATTTTCAATTAATTTGTGATTTCAATAATAGCGGGGTTTTCCATTCGGATTCGCATGTATATGCTTTCGTTTATTTTTCGAATTCAGTCGATTTAGAGCGTGTACAATTTTCCAGTATGTAAAAATTTGTGTTTGATTTTGATTAGAAAAATCTAATAGGGATTTCGAAAAAGGTTCTTTGTTTGGTCTGGATTAATGTCAGCTGTACGTTGAATGGTTTCCGAGATATTTGCGAAAAACTGAGTAAAACATGATCTGACACCTTCCTCTCATCCAAACGAGACAGTCTTTCTGCGGAGACTTTTTATCACATTTAGTGGAAAGGATAATAAATAGTTTGTGACACTCAAACCTTTTTTTTTTAATTTTATCCTTCGGAGCTAATTTTACTGTACTATAATTTGGTAAATATATTTTTCAGCTTCAATAGCTTGTTGGGTGCTAGTTTACATTGTTCATTTAACACTTTTTTGGGGATTTTTCACTTTTGTTCATTTTAGCGACTGCTTAATTTCTCCTTTTTATCCCTATCCCGATCTTTTCCTTGCCGTTACTCGTATCTTTCCGCACTTTTCTTCCCACGAAAAGCATCTAGTCTTCAATTATCTAGTCGTCTTTGTTATTTGGACATCTGTATGATATCTATTATTGCACTGTTAAAAATAATATGAAAATGTGTATGTATGGATAATTGCAAAAATGAATAATGCATTCGACTATATGTATACAGTTAGATTGTATGCGCAGCCGTCATGTCATTTGCAATGCACTTTTCTAGAAAATTACATTGTTTATGTGCTCCACGCATCGTTAGAAAATTGTAACAAAAATGCTTTATACTGAAACGCCATGCTAATCATTTAAAATCGTACACGATTTAACTAATTATTATGTAACTCAAAATTATTTGCATATTCCGTAAGGAAATCATGTCCGAGTTAGAGCCTGTGCACACGAGACTACTCACAAAAGCATGCGTAAGACTCTCGCGCATTAGAAGTGAAACTTCTTAAGTTCCAGCATTCGTGGACGAATTGCGTGTGTGGTTTATTTTAAAACAAAACTGAAATAAATTATTCGCAATTAAACTTTACAATACAATAATTTATAGGTTATGTCAAAATGTCAGTTGCTGAATGCAGGGGGGTTAAGTTTTGTAACTATGGCAATGGTAATCAACTGTCATGGTTAAAACAGGTAGGTACTGTATAGAAGTTTATGTCTAACAGAACAGTGCGGAGGGAAATTTTAGTTTATCTTCCATCTCTCATCTTCAGAAGTAAAGCCGATTATCGAAACATCGTAGAAAATATATATAAGAAATTCATCAATTTCTGTCTTTTTTTTATTTGATAAAAAAAATATGAAAAACACATTGATTAAGGTGTGAAGCTTGAGTGCGCCGCATCGCCATTTAGGCAGTTGGGGTGAGAATTGCGCTTTGGGGTGATCGCCAAATATAACACAGGATTTAACTTCTATATAGTATCTCTTCTGTGTCAATACATATTATTTTAACTACACGACAATACTCAAATAAGAACAAGTTATCGGACGACTACATATTTTGTGTAGTATATGAGAAAAATTCTATGGCTATCTTAAAAATTAGGATCGTTGTTGAATGGTTGTAGGGCGTATATAATAGGTATACAATATCTCTTTCTAGCAGTAGAAAGTTTTATTTAAAACATTTTGAAAAGATGTAGCATCGCAGTGACGTCGCATTTGCGTATTCCTGCAGTGGTATAGGTAGTGGTTTTAGGTTAAAGAGTTTGTCCGATAACATTTGAAAATAAGATTAAATCAATAAGTAATAATAGTTCTAATATGCTTTTAGTTCAGCTTAGAGAGCAGACTGTCCTCTGTGGCGATGCATAATGTCCAGTCTACTGTCTACAGGTTGTAGATTACATCTGTTGATATGCAAATCAATCAAACTGGGCCACACTGGGCTGCGTACCGGTACGGCACGCTTGCCACATGCCAGCAGTTCTAAACAAATAGACACTAATCACTGTGAACAATGAGCATACGCCATGAACTATAACAGGCAGTATGGCAGCGGGTCCGCTGCCACATAATATATCTATCGCAGTTGTAGACGAAACGTTAGGTAGAAGTACTAATGAACCACGGTCTACAAGCTCGGAAAACAAGGAACGCCGACCTTGAAAGCCTACACACTTTCATAATTGGCTTTTTTAATGAAATTTGTTTTGACAATAAATGGAAAGATCATACACAAGTTTTATAGCAAAACAACATTTATCTTTTTTCACATCATAATTAAAAAGTTACCTATATTTAATTTAAAAATAACTCTTAAACTTAGTTCTAAAAAGTTGTGAGACGTCGTTATGTTTGAATGGTTCTTGATTACTTTGATGTATAATAGATGTATAATATATATACAAATACACAACTTTTAACAAGATAACCAATTATTGACATTTATGTCGATTGCTGTATCTTGGCACAAGTGAGGTAGCTAGGTCAGTAATGACAAAGTCATGAGTTCATGTTTTAATGATAAGTACCTGGGTGACCGAGCTTTGCTCGGAAAGTTAAATAAAATACTGATATGCTGATATCGCCAAAACTTTGAGAATCGTAGGTTCTCTGTCGCTTCCCTTTGTGGAGCCTACGTCTCCACCTTTGTTACAGTCTTACCTCGCGGGGCTGCGCCCCGCTCGGTTGTAAACAACATTAGTCGAGCCTTCGGCTCTCCATATAAGAACCGTAGGTTCTCTGGGGAAGCTTCGCTTCCTTTTGTGGAGCAATAAGATAATATTGCTAAAACAGTTTGACTCCTTTGTGGAGAGGATTGTCGGCCCTTATGGCAATCCGGTACTTGTAAAACTGATTCGCCGTCATCTTGATCTATGATATTGCATCTTTCGCTTCAAATTTAGGTTAAAAATTTATTTATTAAAATTACTCATCTATTGGGCTTTGACTTGCTCACTCCTGACATCTGGTGGCTAACATAAAAAATAAAATGTGACTGCATTTAGTCGATCTATCATCTGTGAACAGTACTCCATTCGTACTTTTAAATTCTTATAAAATGAAATAAATAAAAAGCTTTGAAAATAACTGAACTTAAAAAATCAATGTACGTTTGCTTAAAAAGATGATTTTATGTTATCAAGTAAGTATACAAGTGTAACGTTACTATTATACTATATAACCTCATAGTTTTAATATAATAATTTATTGTCTATACCTTATTAATTTTTTTATCTACAAATACTGCTAAAAAACAGGATTTGAAAGAAAATGCTATACCTTCAGTCAATTTGTCTGGGAAAAAACACAGCTACTGATCAGAACCATAGGATTCAATTATTGTATGAATTAGGCAATAAAGAAAATGACGATAGTCTTATTGTTGAAAACTAAGATAATAATGAAGTTTATGATGATGATCATAACGACAATCAAAGTAATTATTTCACTAAAAAATTAGTTTTAGTTACAATTTATTATACTTTTCATTGATGTTTGATGTACTGAATCTTTATTTTCCAAATTAAATTTTTTGTTCTTCTTTTCTCTTGTTCCTCTTTATCCTACGGTTCTCATCAGTAGCTGTGTTTTTTTTTCCAGGTAAATTGACTGAAGGTACTTATAGCATTTATTTTCTTTCAAATTCTGTTTTTTAGCAGTATCTGTAGATAAAAATATTAATAATAAACAAACTGTATATTATAACTATGAGGTTATAATATAATAGTAACGTCACAGTTGTATAGTACTTACTTGAAAACATAAAATCATCTTTTAAAATGTGCAGAGCAAACTTTCATTGATTTTTCAACTGCAGTTATTTTCAAAACTCTTTATTTATTTCATTTTTTAAGAATTTAAAAGTACGAATGGAGTACTTACTGTTCACAGATGATAGATCGACTAAATGCATTCACATTTTATTTTTTATGTTAGCCACCAGATGTCAGGAGTGAGCATGTTAAAGCCCAATAATACTTAATAATTGTTTTTAACTTTCTTTCAAATACGTATTTATTTTAAATCTCACTTGGATAGTAATTAAAGATTAACTGTCATAATATTTTTAAAACAATTGTTTCATTGTATAAAATTCCAAAACCTACTTACAATATTTAAGTATTTTCATACGTCAAAAAATTGATTTTTATAATGATAAAATTTGTAAGAAAATGATTTTTTCGAGAGATGAGACCTAGCTAAAACGATTTTTTGCCCCCCAAAACCCCTTTTCAGTAAATTTCATCCAAATCGTTAGGGCCGTTTTCGAGAAAATATTTAGGGACATAGGTACATAGATACATAGGTACATAGGTAGATACAAGATTAGCTCGTTTAATAATAGTACCTGGGTGACCGAGCTTTGCTCGGAAAGTTAAATAAAATACTGATATGCTGATATCGCCAAAACTTTGAGAACCGTAGGTTCTCTGTCGCTTCCCTTTGTGGAGCCTACGTCTCCACCTTTGTTACAGTCTTACCTCGCGGGGCTGCGCCCCGCTCGGTTGTAATCAACACTAGTCGAGCCTTCGGCTCTCCATATAAGAACCGTAGGTTCTCTGGGGAAGCTTCGCTTCCTTTTGTGGAGCAATAAGATAATATTGCTGAAACAGTTTGACTCCTTTGTGGAGAGGATTGTCGGCCCTTATGGCAATCCGGTACTTGTAAAACTGATTCGCCGTCATCTTGATCTATGATATTGCATCTTTCGCTTCAAATTTAGGTTAAAAATTTATTTATTAAAATTACTCACCTATTGGGCTTTGACATGCTCACTCCTGACATCTGGTGGCTAACATAAAAAATAAAATGTGACTGCATTTAGTCGATCTATCATCTGTGAACAGTACTCCATTCGTACTTTTAAATTCTTATAAAATGAAATAAATAAAAAGCTTTGAAAATAACTGAACTTAAAAAATCAATGAACGTTTGCTTAAAAAGATGATTTTATGTTATCAAGTAAGTATACAAGTGTAACGTTACTATTATACTATATAACCTCATATAGTTTTAATATAATAATTTATTGTCTATAATTAATTTTTTTATCTACAGATACTGCTAAAAAACCAGGATTTGAAAGAAAATTCTATACCTTCAATTTGTCTGGGAAAAAAACACAGCTACTGATCAGAACCATAGGATTCAATTATTGTATGAATTAGGCAATAAAGAAAATGATAGGTCTTATTGTTGAAAACTAAGATAATAATGAAATTTATGATGATGATCATAACGACAATCAAAGTAATTATTTCACTAAAAAATTAGTTTTAGTTACAATTTATTATAATTTTCATTGATGTTTGATGTACTGAATCTTTATTTTCCAAATTAAATTTTTTGTTCTTCTTTTGTCTTGTTCCTCTGTATCCTCCGGTTCTCATCAGTAGCTGTGTTTTTTTTCCCAGGTAAATTGACTGAAGGTACTTACTACTTATAGCATTTATTTTCTTTCAAATGCTGTTTTTTAGCAGTATCTGTAGATAAAAATATTAATAATAAACAAACTGTATATTATAACTATGAGGTTATAATATAATAGTAACGTTACAGTTGTATAGTACTTACTTGAAAACATAAAATCATCTTTTAAAATGTGCAGAGCAAACTTTCATTGATTTTTTAACTGCAGTTATTTTCAAAACTTTTTATTTATTTCATTTTTTAAGAATTTAAAAGTACGAATGGAATACTGTTCACAGATGATAGATCGACTAAATGCATTCACATTTTATTTTTTATGTTAGCCACCAGATGTCAGGAGTGAGCATGTCAAAGCCCAATAATAATAATTGTTTATAACTTTCTTTCAAATACGTATTTATTTTAATTAAGTCTCACTTGGATAGTAATTAAAGATTAACTGTCATAATATTTTGAAAACAATTGTTTCATTGTATAAAATTCCAAAACCTACTTACAATATTTAAGTATTTTCATACGTCAAAAAATTGATTTTTATAATGATAAAATTTGTAAAAAAACGATTTTTTCGAGAGATGAGACCTAGCTAAAACGATTTTTTGCCCCCCAAAATCCCTTTTCAGTAAATTTCATCCAAATCGTTAGGGCCGTTTTCGAGAAAATATTTAGGGACATAGGTACATAGATACATAGGTACATAGATACATAGGTACAAGATTAGCTCGTTTAATAATATAGGGATAGGGATATTTTAAATCTCACTTGGATAGTAATTAAAGATTAACTGTCATAATATTTTTAAAACAATTGTTTCATTGTATAAAATTCCAAAACCTACTTACAATATTTAAGTATTTTCATACGTCAAAAAATTGATTTTTATAATGATAAAATTTGTAAGAAAACGATTTTTTCGAGAGATGAGACCTAGCTAAAACGATTTTTTGCCCCCCAAAACCCCTTTTCAGTAAATTTCATCCAAATCGTTAGGGCCGTTTTCGAGAAAATATTTAGGGACATAGGTACATAGATACATAGGTACATAGGTAGATACAAGATTAGCTCGTTTAATAATATAAGGATTTGGGAAAATTGACAATGATGCTACTTTGTTTTTAATTATGATATCAGTAATGTTTTTTGGTACTTCTGTTAACTCCGCTGTTGTCTAAATGCAAAATGCGTACAACAAGTATAGTATCTACTATACATATAGAAAATACAGCGTTATCGTTGATCCGCATATCCTGCTTTCAATTACGTACAAACATAGCTGCATGAACAGAAATTTTGCACAATTTATGGATCGAAAATCATTCAATATTATTAGATTCACACGCCAAACAATATTCAACTGTATTGTTGCAAAGTTGTAGTTAAAAAAAAGGTATATTACAACACACTGGCCGAAAGTCTGATACCTTGTCCTTCGCGCCATGATGCCCTCGGCTTCGCCTCAGGCATCATGGCGCTTTGAGCCAGTTATCACACTTTCGGCCAGTGTGGGGTATACTATTTTTCTTCATACCTCAGTCGTAAGCACGCTTATTAAATATATTAATTAATTAATTACTTATTGATTACATAAAAACAGATAAAGTCCAAGCAAGCAGCTTTGAGGTTATACGTAAAAACACGAATGACAGCTGTTCGCGACTATTAGCTAAAATGTAATAGGGTTGCTATGGAATCGACATCTAAACAACAATTGTTTTGCTTTACTACCGCCCGAACGTACGAACTTCCCGCATTGGTACATGTAATCCCACCAAGGAGGAAATGGTGGACTTTCTGCCTTACAATTGGTGCCGAAAGTATGCACTTTCGATCGAGGTATGAAGAAAATGTACATTTATGAAACATTTTCAGAATATTCAGAACTCATTAACTGCAGGGGATATAATATGTTCTTGTAAAAATCCGCGATTGGTAAGGACAGGTCATTTTGGGATGATCAGGTGTATTGCAAGTAACAACGTAGTTTTTTTTTGCTACTAAAAAAATAACGCGTTGTCACAAATCCGTACTGCCGCTGGAAAACATGAGGAGGCGTTCTCAAATATATTAATATCTATATCTTGTGAAATCCTTGGTAAAGTTGCCCACTACATAATATAGTTCTACCTCATTTTTCTTTCGTTATAAATGAATATAATTTTTAATTACAATTTAAATGGCATATTTTGAATTTTAATATTAAATAGACACACTTATACAATTTAATTGTCACAACTTTGTATTAGGTGTTGTAAAATTAAACAAGAATAATATTTATAATACGGAAGCAATAAAACACTACTCTAACCTTCAAAATCAGTGTCCTTGTCAGTTTATGGCGCGACAGTTTATAAAAATTGTTTTTTTATTAGTTCAGTAATTATAATGCGGTGCCAATTAATTACATTATATTTTTCGTTTTATTGACATTCTTAAAGGACAGGTTTAATACGATTTATTTGGATTTACATAATGTTATTTTGTGATCAAGATATTGTCAGTTCGATGAAATATTGTTTAAAAACTTTTTCAAGTACTCTGGCCAAATTAAAATCTAGCTGAACTGTAAAGCTGCGTACTGACTATGCCGATCGGCCATACTGATCGGCAAAGCTGCACCAGTGTGGACGTGAAACCGAATACTGAACGCGTCTGGAAAACAAGTATGTGAACAAATTACTCTCTTTATTATTGAGATTGTTAGTAAAATGGAAAAGTATCTCTAAATAACTATTTTTTCATCTGTAATAGGTGTTGGTTCACTAAGTTAGAACTATTTCATTTATTATTTTCACCGTAAAGTAATTATTATATTACTTTCTTACCCATTCACTGTGATTACTTTCTGTTTTAAAGCAAGTTTTCTATATTAAATCTATAATTAAAGTAATATGATTTTGTTGCAAATTAACAATATTTCTTTTAGAATAAATTAACTTGCTATTAAACTTGAGTCGCTTGAGCCATGCTAATTAATTTTTACGACATTTCCCTCTGCAGCTTCTGTTTACATTATTTAAAACACACAGTCAAAATACATAAGACTTAAGAGCTATATTAATTTGATGTATAGGAATCGATATTTTAAAACATCGTTGATTTTCTTCGCAATGTTTATTGCGTCTTTTTAATAATTTTGATTACTGATGGCTTTACGATATGTAAGTATCAAATAATTTTTAGAGGACAGTCTATGGAATATTTTCATATTTTGTCTATTAGTAGCTTCTGTCAATTTGAAAGTATCAATTCATTAAAAAAGAAGAACCGAGTCTCACACGGGACTAAACGCACGCATTCTTCTTGTGGCCTTTAACAAAAATATCAGAACTTTCTATATGATCCACAGAAATAAGTAAACCATGATTTCAAATTATATATTTTATAAACAAACTTTGACCTTTTATAAGTAACACATAGCTTGAGGGAACTTTGGTTTACTTGATATGCATGTTTATTTATTGTCATCAAACAACTGATCTGATCCCTGACCTTGCTTCTCGTAGACCATAGATTAGTATTTAAAAATTTTTTAGTACCAGTTGTAAAGATTTGATTTAGCAGTATGTATCCACTATAATTCTATCGTCTTATTTTACTTATTTCTGAATTTCTGATTATTTAAACAGATTGCGGCGGCCAATATGGTGACACTTTTCACGAATTCCACACATTGTCAATTCAATTGTCAAAATATAATGATTACAGAAAAAAACAAACAAAAATGAAAACAAATAAAAAATGAAAAAATTGTTGTAAGTTTTCTTTAATGTATTTTTCATAATCATTGTATTTTGATGATTTGAAGAGCTGAGATATCGTGTCCATCGAGATAATTAATAATAAAAATCGCAGGATTGTGGACAAAAAGTTATTTATTTTGTGTACGACGTTTCGTCTATAGATTTAGACTTTTTAAGTACAAAATTATAATAAATAAATAAATAACTTTTTGTCCACAATCCTGCGATTTTTATTATTAATTTTTGGTATTTGTTCATGATAGTCCCAATAAGATTTTTGTGGATAGAAAAGCTGGAATATAAACTCAGAATATTGTGGAGCCGTAGGCTCCACTAACTACTACTGTTGCTGCTGAGCGGGGCGCAGCCCCGTGAGACAAGAGTGTTTCGTCTTAATCGCGTGCGAAATATATTGCAACGCTCTGCAAATACTGCTATTATTCCATAATAATCTATCTTTTATAAGCAATCTGTATACAAATCCACGCGAAGCTGGATCGGGCTACTAGTTAAGAAATAAAAGCAGGAAGATAGGCGTAATAGTTTTTTATGTGCTTATCATCTTAGTATAAACAAAACGTAATATTTTAATATTTCATTTCATTTAATGAAATCATTTATACGACTTTATTTTCATATTATGAGCGTCTGCAGCTACATACTTTGCAAATAATCAAAAAGTCTTAAATAATTCTTCTTCGATTAATTTCAATATTTTTTACTGATATCCATTTATAAAGTTAAGTTGCTATCTTAGATACACCTTGTATAAAAATATGCAAATTTTTAACGAAACTTGAACTTCAATCGCACAAAAGCAAATCAAGTTGCAATTATGTGTTGTAAAAATAATGACTTTTAATAATTATATACTTAGATGTATCCATTTAACTTAATTTTGTTTATTTTGAAAATAAAATTTTAAATGATACCTGTAAAACACTTATGTAAAACAGTTTACGGACAAAATCAATTATCCTACCATCTAACCTTCCGTTAACACCTCGTTAGTGTAACTTAATGTTACTTCTTATCGTACAAATCTTGCGTGAAGCATTTTTTCTGCTCTAGAAATTTGCAAGCATATCAATGTTTTAATGTAGAATCTATATGAATGTCTACATCGATGTTAAAACGTTTAAAAATTTTGTTGTCGTAATATTAAAGGTACGATAAAATAAAAACGAAAGCTTCAATTACCTACACGAAAATGTGTAATAATAATATAATTTATAGCGGTCCCGTCCGGTTTCACCCGGGTGCAAAGTAACGAATTGGGGGGGGGGGGGCATGAGTACGCAGATTCATTTTAGTTTATCGAGATGAATGTTGTGTCAAAAGTTTTTGTCTGACAGACAAATTTTGAGTTATATTTTGCAACGTTTTTCAATGATGCTTCGCTCTTATTGGTCGTAGCGTGACATTATATGTATAGCCTATAGCCTTCCTTGATAAATGGGCTATCCAACAAAAAAAAAATGTTTTCAATTCGAACCAATAGTTTCTGAGATTAGCGCGTTCAACCAACCAAACAAACAAACAAACTCTTCAGCTTATTATATTAGTATAGATTTTATAATGAAATGATATATATCTATATGATATTATGTAGGGGGAATCTGGACCCAAATGACCGGGAAATACCAGCGGTAAAATTTTTGACCAATTGCACCCTCCCCAAGCCACTCCTTGAACATAAATTCACTTTCTTAGGAGTGGCTTGGGGAGGGTGCAATTGGTCAAAAATTTCCGCCGCTGGTATTTCCCGGTCATTTGGGTCCAGATTCCCCCTATATAATATCATATAGCGGTTCCATAACAGAATCTAAATTTTTTTTAATTTTAACTATTTTTTTACCATCTTTGACATTTTTTATTCCCCTTATCTTAAAATGGGTCCAGATTCCGCCTATATATCATAAAAGAAAAATGCTCTAAATTACTTAAATAGCTTATGTACCAGGCGGCAGAAAGTTGGGACGACATGGTTTTTTTGCGCGTCAGCTCTCTAACTATAGTTTGTTATACGAAAACGTATCCTCAGAAATGATTTCACTTCAAAAGAAACGTACACGAAGCCTATATCTTCATTAATACTTATTGTAATACTGATCTGAAAAAGATAAAGTAACTAATTTAGATTAATCTTACAATTAACTTAAAATGATAGATAATTATATACCAACAGATTACTCTCTCAATTTGATAACCTGTTTTTATATTATAAAAATTACAATAATTGTCCGCTAAGTATTCGTTTATTAAATAAATTATAGGTAATACCTATAAGGAATGTGCGAAATCATATCATTTTCGACATATTGGCTAGTCATGCCGAGTAATTATTTTTTTTTATAAAAAAGGAGTTTTTAAAGTAGATATAGAACGCTATGTGTGGCATAACTTTAATCTACAAATACTTAAAGACATTAAGTTTTTTTTGTATGTATGCCTGCGCTAATCTCCGAAATTATTTACAGACCGCGCACACTTGTCAAGCATTGATCAGCGCGCTCAGAGTGGAGCAGAAAAGTGTGTTTTTGAAGGTGCCCATGAGAGCCCATGCTATTTAACGAAGTAGCGCACATTAGACCAGTACCTGTATCCAGCAGCCAGCAACAACCGACGCGTGCTGGACCAATCTAGTGAGCTTGTGATGTGTCGTTCTTGAACCCGCACTAAAAGTTGCTAGTTTGTGCTGTGCTGTTGGTCCATGCTTGACAAGTGTGCGCGGTCTTTTAACCGATTTCAACAATCGACTTTACAATACCATTTCCACATTAAATAATAAAACGGTGTAAAAGAACGTTATAAGCAATGACTCTATTGCTTTAACTCTTCACTAAATGAAAAGGTGATTGTAAAAAGGGGGGTGGAAGGGGGAGAAAGATCCCTTTTTTGTACTTTTTTGAAAAAAAAATTGGTTGTCTGTAAAGTCGGTTTACGGACGATAGTTTTACGTGATAACGTATTGCGCTCGAATATCATATTTAATAATACATAACCTAAATTTTAGTAGCTGTCAAACTTGAGCCGATCGTGTTTCTCCATCGCTTATACTGCGCTCTCGCTTGCACGCACAGGGTCAGGCGGAACGTTACGGCGTTACACTTTTTCGTGCGTGCAGCTGGTGTTTCATCAATTTATAAGACGTTATCACGTCAAAAAAAAAATTATGTCTAAATACATTCATCGTTTCTCGTCGAAGGTCCTATATCACTGCTGTTGATTTTTAACATTTCTCAAAAATTAGCTTTACATTTTTACCACTCGACTAACGTCCTGCTAAAACATTTAAAATAAAATAATTGTACGAATTATACATAACTGACTCTTTTGAATGTTTTTGTTAGAAGAACAGTTCATTAACTTTTAGTGTTTAGCCTCATGTTACAAATATTGTCTGCACTGCATTGTGTTATACAAATATTATTGAAATATGATTTGAATGTAACATTGTCTGCATAATAGATAGCATATGTATCTCTAATATAATTATGTATTTATTATTTAAATAGGTGTAACACACGCTATAATCCATTTGACAACAACTTTCTCCTCGTATTTTCACTTTCAAGAAGACACTTAACTCGATTGTGTGTTTGTTATTATATATCGTTCAATGTAACGCAGCGCCCAGCCCATTATTTTTACATCACATTATATCTATACTAATATATAAAGTTGAAGAGTTTGTTTGTTTGGTTGAACGCGTTAATCTCAGGAACTACTGGTTCAAATTGAAAACATTTTTGTTTGTTGGATAGCCCATTTATCGAGGAAGGCTATAGGCTATATAATATTACGCTACTACCAATAGGAGCGGAGCATCAATGAAAAGTATTGCAAAATGTAACTCAAAATTTTTTCGTCCAACAAAAACTTTTGAACGGTAACTGCGATCATCATGAAATTTGGACACAACATTCATCTCGGTAAACTAAGACCGTTCGCTTTTTTATAATGATCGAAGATTGTACAGAAAGGTCGTCGTCATTTATAAAGACTAGACAAGGAGATATTGTTGACAATTAAAGACTAGTTCCTCATATAGATTAGTTTAATTTTTGAAGTGAAACTTCTTTTGCGACGTAATTTTCTTTAACGTTAAAGGGGAAAATATAAGAGATATCTTGGTGTCCCAAAATGGAAACGAATCGATGAAACGAGTTCATAACTCTCAAGAAGCTTATGTCCCCCGGGAGCTTATGTGCGGGTGAAGTACACACATTTTTTTTTGTTTGTAGTTCCGCTATATAATATTACTTTTGTAAATTATTTGGTTCACGTTCGTCGAGTGAAGTGAAAAGCTGATACTACATAGGATGAAACAAACTTGCCTGAAAACGTGTTAAGCCGCTCAAGCTTATTCGGACAGCTGCGCGTTTTGTTTCGAACGGACAATATAGAGTTGATGTTTTGATTGGTTCTATAGTAATAAAAATAGTATTTCTCTTGGCTTTTTTTTAAAAATTATTTGTAGACTAGCGAAATTTGTAGTGAAAATTCAATCGTGTAATTATAAAATTCACTATAAGACAAATTAAACTTGTTTTTTATTGCCATCTCTGTTTTTATAATCAGTTTCGTCTCTCAGAACACACTTTAGAGTCTTTTATAATAACTGATTGACCCTAAATCGGGACATTCGGCGTTCCGATCAAGTATGAATCGGGGCGTGTTCAAAGATCTCTGAAAATCGTAACGTCCCGCGCTTATTGAGTTCTTCTAAATATTTAGATTGTATTATTTTGTCCTTCTGCAGGTTTTCTTGTTCATTTGTAATGTCAAAATAACGAATAATTGGTAGCAGTTTGACTCTCATACATAATATGGAGAGAAATAATTGCATGAGTGTTGTCTGGACTGAAGCACAGATTCCACTTCAATATTGAAGACTATAATTGCACCGAAGTTATGCCTGGATTGTTGTTAAATGCAAGTAATCTTTGTGGGCAGATCACCGTCTGATCGCGGCAGTCTGCACCCCACAGGCCACAGCACCAGACAATAGCGCATTAAGTTAGTGTTGCCAGATTGGGGGTTTTCCTGCATTTATTTGTGGTGTGCGGCTAGACGATTAAGAAGCGCGATTGATGGAGACGATATTTTAACGGAAAGTAGAGAACAAACAGTTGCGGTGTATTGTTATAGTGTCAAATCATTTAAACTGCCTCTAAATTATGCTCTGCTTTGATATTGAGATGCAATAACAAACTACAAATGAAGTACACGGTACAATAAGTAAGTGAAATTTTCACATGCTTGAAAACTTCGTTAACCGATAGTTATTGTAGACGCTCAACAACAATATATCTAGATAATAAGTCTTTTTTAACCAGTGCAACGGGCTCTAGTTAATAATAATCGCAGTATTGAACTTTTATCTAATATGTCACTGATTTTGTCACTGTAGGGGAACATAACGAAACCCTTTAACGGACCTGTGACTCGACTAACACAAGTAATTATTATTTATTAAATTTTTAATTTTACCTAATTGAACTATCAACGTAAATATGTTTGTAACTGTCCCACTAGCCAGCTGGAACTCTCAAATATGTGAAATGATCTCGAAAATAACAAAAATATATTTATTAAAAGCTCGTACAATTTTTACTGTTTCATCGTTTTACACTGATAATAATATACTGTCGATTCTAAACAACATTAACGCGTTCAAACCCAAAATTTATAGACGAAGCACAACGACGGAATAGTTACACCAGGGAGGGACACATTGCCCAAAAGACAAAACCTGTGCCGTAGCTAGCTTTTTAAATGAAAATGTAAAATGGAACATCTAAATATATTTTCTCAAAAAGGTCAATGACCCATTAAAACTCCCCGAAAAGGTCCGTTCCGAAAGTTTAATCTCAAATCCCATTTAGCCTTGAATGGTATGAGAATAACGTATTTTTTAGATTCTAGTATAATCTAACAAAATCTTCTCAAAACTGAAGATCCTCTTAGCTGTAAGCTCTTTTGGAATATTCGGTCGTAAAGAATTAAAAATATACATTTATTTGGCAACACTGCATTTTTGTGTGTCGGCGTCTACTAAAAAAGGAATTGGTGGAACTCATCGGACGGACGGTTCGTGCATTGGCTGGTAGCCATCAGGGTGCCGATTGCATGCCATGTACGGGTTCGTGCGGATCGAAGGTCGATACGGTTATGATAATGCGTGGAACTACTCGGCCTACCTTTTTACAGTCGGATCTTTCATTGCAAACTTTTGATTTGCAAATTTTCTCCGTCAATTTATTCAAATTTGTTATTATTGTTTCCAATTTATCTCACACTATCACCATACTTGATTATCTTAAAGACATACGAAACAAAAAAAAGTGATACAGATTTAAAAATCAATTTAAAGTTAAAAACTTTTTTACTCGTGCTGGGTTTTGTTATTTGCACAATTTTCGATCATATTTTAAAATTAAAATTTGGGATCGGAGAGAATAACTGCATAGTATTTTACATCAACAAAAAGAAAAAACAACATAATAGTACTTAACGTAAGAGCCATTGGTAGACCAATATTTCCATATAATAAAAAAAAAATTTTTGGTTAAAAAATATAGAAACTTGATAATACCTAATGCTTACAAACGGCGAAATTAAATTTACAAATTCGTGGTTAAAGTCTGCATAACTGGTTCTAAAATTAATGACGCCATTCTGTATAGCCAATGACTTAACGTATGCAGGTAAATGGTTTGTTAAAAAGTGATAAAAAACAGCAGTACCTACTCTAAATTCTTACATTGATCATACATAATAATATTTTCATACCGACAACTACAACTTTTGCAATATTTCATTGATTTTTGTTAATTGCTGATCCGACTTTGGACATACTCTATCGAATAAAAAAATAATCATCGAAATTGGTTCACAGCCGGCGAAGATATCGACAAACACACATACAAAAAAAAAAAACAGTTGTGTGGTTTTAAGAAACCACGACGCAAGTGAAACTTTTATTGGATTGTAGGCGTTGGATTGTAGACACTTATCCATCACGATTAATTATAAACAACAATATTCACATGAATACACGAATAAAAACATGTAAACACTGTACAGCACTTGCCCGCATGACAGACTGACTATGTGTTATACATACTACACGGTCAGCTGATGCTAACCATGGGCGCCGCCATATTGGCCTTGGCTGCTCTACCGAGCGCCTACTCCGAACGCCTTTCACTTTACCCCTACTCCGCGGCCGCCTGTAATGTGACATGCAACAGACGGCCAGAAAAATTCGGGGCGATAGAATAAAAGTTTCACTTTAATAAATAAAATACAATAGAACTGAGTACCTCCTCCTTTTTTTGAGTTTGGTTAAAAAGGAATGTTTCTCTATATTTATTTAACGAAGACCGCTTCGTTATGACGCGCATTGGTGTGGGTCAACCGTAAACATTACGACTACAGGATTATTTATTGACCGGTCGTTTTGGTATTCCTCGGATGCTTTTCAGGTCGATAACCTCTCTGACGGCGGAAAAGGCTAACAAAACACTTAACAAATATTAATGTGAAGTAAAAAGTGTTATTATATGGCTCAATTAGTTTTTAATATTCGTCAACGTATTGTTAAATTGAGAGGAAAATTTCGTTACACTAAATTGAGTTTTTTTTGTCAAAAAACGGAAAATTGAATATCAATTTCAAGAGCTGACTTGAAACGAATATATATAGGACGATTAAATTAATATTTACGAGTTTTGCTATATTGTGACCTTTTTTTTTGTTTCTTTTGGTTTATCATTTATTTATTAACTGAACAGTCAAGAGATGGCATGGGTGTCGCTAGAAATAAAATCAAGGGGAAGACAGGATGATATAAAAACCTCCGTAATAGATAAAATCCAATATGTTTTAGAATAGGTATTTTTTTATAATTATAAAAAGTAGGTAGGTACCTATAGGTATTAATATTCAAATAATTAATTTCTAAATAAGAATGTAAGCATCCAAGGTTTGTTCCAACGTCAACCACTTTGTTCACTTTTTCTCATACATAAACCCATTGTGCGTTCCTCCGAACTATAGTGGGTCGTAACCACGTTTTGACTCTAATTAAAAACAAAATTATATGTCGGCGTCCATGCTTATGGGTACAATGATATATTGTTCAAATATGGCAAAAAAAAAACGGCCGAGCGCAAGTCGGACTCGCGCACCGAGGGTTCCGTATAAACTTGTAGGTATGTAAATAGTTCGTCCATCACGGGAATCGGGTTTCGAAGATTTTTCCCGCTTTGCCGTTGGACATAGGTCGCGGTCAATTGACCAATTGCAAATAAGTTTATAATCGCAAAAAGAATTTTTTTTTGGGATGTAGCTACAAATTTACGGTTTTCGGATTTTCCCCTTTATTTGTGCTATAAGACATTGCTTCTTCCAAATTTCATGATTCTAAATCAACGGGAAGTACCCTATACGTTTTGATTTCCTTGGGAGTGTCAAAATATGCGGCATAAACGGCCGTATCTTTTGATTGCGTTGACTTAGAAGTTTGATTTTTTCACGGTTTCAAGGGATTGCATACCTGAATATTTGATAGTAATTTCAACTCGATACCTCCACGCGTTCCTGAGAAAAAGAGTGTTGACAGACAGATACACAGCCATACAGACAGACAACGAAATGATCCTATAAGGATCCTTTTTTGGTTTTCAGGTACGGACTAGTTATTGGCGTAACTAGTAGTCTAAGTCATTCATGGCGTGTCAGCGCGATGTTTTCAGCACTCGTCTCCGGTGCGCAGTATACACTCGCTTCGCTCGTGCCTGCGCACCTCGTGCTGAAAACATCGCAACTGACAGGTCATGACTTAGCCTACAAGTTGCGCCCATAATTTTATTCAACAAATGCGCGTTATTCATGTTTTAATTATAATGAGATGTTGTAAATATCTATTTATTTCTTTATAAAAAAAACTGTCAATACTAACAGCACCAAACAGCACGATTCAATGTTTTGGTTTGAGGTTAGCTGGTTATGAATAAACTCCATGTCGAAAACATTCGGCCTCTCAATTTTAGTCTCAACGGAGTTGTTGTTACCTACTATTTAGTTACGACTCAGAAAATAGTTACGTTTATTTTCATTACTCTACAATGGCCGAGCTAGTAGGAATCTTCATTGAGTTATGACAAGTAATTGTCACCAGTCGGTAAATGGCTATTTAGGGTTCGGTTTTTAGGCATGATAAAACATGAATAACGCGCATGAGTTGAATAAAATATTTTTCTATATATGATTACGAAATGAAAAAAGTAAAACACATAATGTCGACGGCGCAATGTCGCCACAGCATATGTAAGCGTCAGTAGATTCACTCGAGTGTCGGCACTTCCACTTAGATTAGATTAGATTAGATGAGGGTGTGAGGCGCGCCTCGTCAACACTGCGACCTTATTAGATCTAGCACTTAGATGCTTGTCAGTCAATTTACCGCACGCTAATACCGCTCCTAATTTTATTACACGATTAATAGGACAGTTTTATTCAGAATAATAATATAAAAAAAAAATATTTTGGGCAACGCTTTTTTGCGTGTCAATAAGAAATGGGTTTAGTGACGAAATATCAGTTTGTCAAAGCAATCTCAAATGTATTTACTTAGGCAATTTTTTTTGCCGAATAAAGCTCTATTAGTAGACTAATTTGTCATTTTCTGAATCAGAAATGGTAAGTGGTGAAGAGAATGTTAAAGTTACTGATGTATCTAAAATGGACAGTGACTGCCAACTTATTATATTTCCTTTAGTTGGTTGAATTTACTAAAAATATGCCGCAACAAAAAGTTATTTGGTACAAATGACGTGGAAAATAGTAGGTGGTAGGTAATGGTTGTAGAACGTTTGTGGTTGTTTTTATTAAAACTTTACCACACTCGTTCGATCTCTCTCAGAGTGAGGCAACAAGTTATTCACATTTCATATGTGCTTTAGCTTAGCATAATATAATTTAGAAACTAGCTGTTGCCCGTGACTTCGTCCGCATGGGTTTTAGTTTTTTTTGCGCGGAGCCCTAATTCTTTTACTAAAATAAAAGTAGCCTAAGTTACATAACAACAGCTATCTGTCAGTGAAAGTCCCGTCAAAATAGTTCCCGTCGTTTCGAAGATTATCCGGAACAAAACGACAGATCAATATAGACAAAATTTTAAAAATTGTTTTTTGTTATGTACTTTCATATGCGCATTTAGTAAAAAGCTGTTATTTTGACATTACAAACAGACACTTTTGTATATTTGTATAGATATAATCGTTACCTATGATTTTAACAAAATTGGGCAAACAGATTCAGCCAGTGTAAAATTGCAAATACTAATTTACGCGAATAGTGAATTACTTATTGTATAGTGAGCCTAAAAACGAAACAGAAAATTTTGATCATTTATGAGGGGTTTAAATTTTGATTTTTTTTGGAAACCATTCAAATATCAAAATGTAAGTACAAAGCCATTATTTAGTTGTTATACTTCATCTAATATACTTAATTATTGCCAAAATAATTAAGTATTTTTTTTAGTTACAAATAGTTAGTCGCCTGGAAAATATTGTAAGCGATATTGTAAAGCTGGGTAGATCGAGATTTCTTCTTTTACATACTGCTACTACTACTACTACTACTAGATTGTTCAAGTGTAAATCGATATTGTTGTCCACTAGCCATCCCCTTGGCGTAGCATAATAATTTTGACAGTATATTTTTAACAGCGGTCCCCGATGTCTATCGAGAGCGGTGCCCGTCTTTGCTTTAGGTCTTTTTTAAATGAATTTTTACATACCTAACAACCAAAACCGAAAAAGTGGTTATTTAGCATATCATCTAAAAAACGTAAAATCTGTCAACTATGCTCATAGGAGCTATTACAGAACCAACGACGATATTCAGTTTAAAGCTTGTAGTTCACTGCTGCTTATAGAGTTAGGTGAATGGCGACAGAAATGGTCAAGGAACACTGGGTGGCTGAAACACTCTCTTTTGTGTAGTCTGAGCCCCCTCTACAAATCCGCTTTGTGGAGTAGGGGTAGGAAAAATATTTTCTGCCAATTTAAATAGGTAAGCGAGGTGGCGACAGAAATCGTCATCTCCTCTACCTATTAATAATAATAATAATTAAATAGGTGCTTCTGAAAAACCAAAGTTTAACAAGTACAAATTAAATTTTCTTCCTTTCGAATTAAATACTTGCGAATTAGCTTATCAATCTTATCGACTATCTCCAAGTAAAAACACTATAAGATATGACACAACGTATTATGCAACTTATGTTAGGTTAAATCTAATGAGAACAAGATATTAGGAGCACCGCAGTAAACCTACGTACGTGTGTGCTGCCATTTACGGTCGGATCTCGAGGGCCGGTTTCAGTGAAGGCAAGAGTTACTGTCGCCGCCCGTAACCGTTATGTGTTTACTCACATCACGAAATAATTGTATACAGTTTGCTGCAGAAATGGACCGTTTTAACCACTTCGGCCCTGAATTGTATATTTTTGAAACACAGAATATTTTTTAGGGTGTTGGACTTATTTAGAGTGTAATTAAGGTATATTCAGTGAAAAACTAAATTTAACATTTACAGAACTCTAGAAAATCCTTTGTCCATTGAAATGGACAGCAGATCCACTAAAAAGTTTTTTTACGGTAATCACTAGCATAGGATTACATCATGAAAATGCGTAAGTTGTACTAAGTAATACACAATCAGATTGTACTCTTTTACCAGTTTTGCGTGAATCCATGACTGTGGTCAACACTTGACTCAATATTTCTACCTACACATAGTATTTCTTTGTTTTGTTTGGCCTGCGTACATCTCAGATAAGCCCCAAGCACAACGAAATGTTTTTATTTGATAATTAATTACGCTGATTTAAATTACTCACGTTAGAATAGTATGTTCATTGAAATGACCGCTAGGACCGAAGGGGTTAATTATTTTTCAGGAAAAATAATTAATAGAAATATACAGCAGAAAAAAACGTTAACTGAATTTCACTGATTAATTATTATCGTTTCTATTCACAGAATTTACAATATTTACAATAATTAGCCTAGAGTCTAAATGTTTTTTTTTAATTATCAAAGTAAAAAAATAGTTGTACATTCTCTTTTGACGAATTACGGTAGGATCTTTGAGTGATTAAAACTGCTGTTGATTTCAAATGTATAAATTAGAGATCCTAAGTATAGTTTAAAATTCTCACGATTTCTGTATCAAATATTTTATACTTAAATTCACCAAATGTTTCTTCAAACGTTGATCTTCTTAAAACGTAAGTACTTACACGTTTGTTTACTGAGTCTGTTTTACACAACCAGTTTTCCAACGTTTTTAAATATCGCTAAAGTAACGATATATCATACATTTTATGAAATTTTAGCGTATCTTTATTGAACGTCTGTTATATAACCGGCCATGTTTTATGATCACAAATATCCGCCATTAAAGGCAGGTTAACATGTGCAGATAAATCTCTTTGAGAATTCGACATGCTGTAGGCCTATTACTATACTGACTGTTTTATTAAAACAAAAAGTATTTCTATTAGTAGATTGATTTTCAAAATGGTCATAAGTCTAGGTTGAAATTAAATATTAGCTAGAATAGGCATGATGACAGTACCTATAAAAGAAAGAATAAATGGTTTTAGAGAAAAATATATGTGGAAAGGATTCTACAAGATGACCCAGTGTTAATATAAATATTGAGATTAATAAGATTTTTAATTAAACAAAAGTATAAAATACTGCAGTTGGCCATGTTTACTGAAACATCGAATGACGTCACGCCTTCTTAAATCAAAGAGACTATTAACACTTGAAGTAAATAATCACCGTGTCACTTAAATTTTTGTTGCGATCATTATCATTTAATTAGTAGATTTGTTGTTTATTCCTTTTTTTGTGATATTTTATTACATCTATGTTATAGGTTATTTTTAGGTTAGTTAACTTGCAACTTTTTACTACTAAGCATCTACTTTGAAGAAAATACTTAATATAAATCATATCATTAAGTAAATTTACATATCTTTCTACGAAATACCTCTGCACGACAACTCTACACCCATAAATACAACATCTAATGTCAGCTGTCCCTAAGACGTGACTTCACAAACGTTCTCGCGATTATTTCAGAACAGAAAGATACAAATGCAATATTTTGCGTTAAAATTTAATTTATTGCCGAAATAATGTTTTTTTTCGGAAATAGATGTTTACCTACATTGTAGAACTGGATTTAGAAATCTGTCATCATGCCTATTCTCTGTCTCGTTTCGGTGAGAAGCGACAAAATTGATAAAATAAGACATCTAGGTTTTGCATTGTCTTAACGAGAATTCTTCTGTGATTTTTGGAAAAGCATACGCAAAAAGCTACAAAGTAAAAATATAATGATTGACTGGTCTTTACGACCAATAGTGTGTTAATTATTTGGTTGATTCTATTGATGATTCTTATACAGACAATCTAGATTCTAGTATTATACAGTTACTAATGTAATTTGGAAATTAAATTGAAAGAATTCGGATAATTTTGTCCTTTTTTAAAATAACGTCATAAAAATTCATGAAACGGTTCCAACGAGTTTCCGCTATGCGTCGTACATTTTGTATGCGTGAAGCGTCGAGGTTTTCTTGCGAAATGACATTCCGCGTAGGTTTGAAACCAACATATGTACGTTTGGTTTTGTTGTATCTGTAGGCTGGCACCTCTGTATGATGTAAGTTCAACACTGGAAACACCCACGGCTTCAGAACTGAACATTCCTTTAAGAGTAAACTGATACTGTTTGTTTCTCAAGTAACGCCAACTGGCTATGACGCTGATTTTCGATTGAATCAGAACTGTTCACTTTCGATATCAATGGAAGAACGAAAAAATTCCAATCAATTGGGCGACGGGACTATTCCAACTTCAAAAATATTGACATAATATAATGAAAAAAAAGGAAATTTATGATATTGCGTGAGGTGACGCGGGTAATGGCTAATATTCAACATGATATTTGCTATTCTTGTTATGGTTACATAGATAACATGTTCCACACCACGTAAAAATTAATCAAAGCATGCTTAACTAGTTTATTTTTGACAGATCTACAAAATAGTATATTACATCACAAGGGCCGAAAGTTGAATGTTCGGCCCTGCGCGTCATGATCCCTTGGCTTCCCCTCGGGATCATGACACGCAGGGCCGAGATTTCAACTTCTAAGGCCCGTGTGATGTATACGATTTTTCTTCATATCCGCTCGAAAGTACGTACTACTTTCGTCAGCAGGGACGAAACATTGACATTTACTCCTAGTGACAACGGCGGGAGGAAAAAATTTCTCATGCGTATTTATACCCGTAACTAGGGTTACCGGCCGCTGTCATTTAATATAATAAATAACAGGGAGTAAATGTCAAACTTTCGTCCCTGCTATAAGGGACGAAAGTACGTACTTTCGATCCAGGTATGAAGTAAAACAATTTTTTTAACGAAACTTTGTTGAAAAAATAAATAGAATAATACGGCGTTATGAAAAGTATAAGCATTATTGTATAAAAAACACCGTTATAGCATATTATATGTATTCTGCGAATGCGCCGATTTTCCCCATTAACAGTAGATTATATACCTATCTAAGCTGAGTTGCAGAAACCGTTGTCAAAAATTTTGATTTGACTATGGCCTTAGATTGTGATCATTAAATTACAGTTTTTGTACATTCTGGAGCAGTTTAATGTACCTAGTTGTTGAATCCTTTGTTATGTAGAGCATTAGATTGTACTCACACATAATACATATCGCTTCACTAGCGGTTTGTGCTCTATTATCGCTTTGCGCGTCAGAGCTGACTTTCGTTCATACAAGAAGTTATATCTAAGTTAATTTCACACGAAATCCAATCAAATAGTATTTTTTTGAAAAGAGGAGATTTTTTTCTATAAAACAGAACCATTTTTAGATCGATTTGAGTTCATAATTACTTCGAAAATTGTAATTGAAAATCACCAATAGCAGTCGTCGGTTGGTCTGTACAGATGTACGTACGTCCGAGCTCTACAGATTATAATCTTGTCCTCTGGTTGAACTTTTTGTAACGGTAACCTATCCCTTGGATTGTATTATACATGATATTTAAAAATAATTTTAATAAATATTTTCATATAAAAAACAACAGGTGAATTGTGTTTGGTCTATATAAATATGCAACCTTGCAGACTAAAAATTTACATAATATAAAACCTTCTAAAATATCAATCGATATGCTTAATAAATCTATTATTATGAACGATATTTTTTACTACATCGCCACTTTACGCTGTCTGATATTCTATAATTGTTGTTACTCTCAATAATGAGAGTGAGAAAGAAATTCAATGACGTAGTAATTTCTAAGAACGCAATAGTGCAGGGGTGGCGAACCTATGGCACGCGTGTCACAGGTGCCACACGACAGATTATTGTTGACACGGCATTGATTGAGGTGCAAAATCAAAATAATTAAAGATATGCTAGATGTCGAAAAAAACTGACTGTCACCAAATAGCAAATACGAGAAAGTTTCATAGTGCTCAGTGTATTATCGAAATTAGTCTTTTCATCTATGTTTGATTCGTTTTTTTCACAACTAAATTTCTTTGGCTGCTTCTCGGCACGTCGTGGTTACAAACATGTATGAAAAAAAAAATGGCACGTACAGGTAGAAAGGTTCGCCAACCCTGCTGAGTAGTGCAATTGTTCAGATTATTCATGTTAATTTAGAACTATTTTAATATTTTAAATAATAATTTCCTTTCTGTGTTAATTTATGGGAGTGTGCCGATTATATTTTTCCGCGTAGTGTTATATAGAGTGTACTATTTTGAAAAAAATATTCCTGATTGTTACTTCAATTATAATGCCTACAAACCTTTATTCGTCATCTTTTCTGCGAAAAATTTGGAAGATGCCTCATCCGAACGAATAAAAAATATTTTTATAGAATCACAAAATAAAAAAGTTAAATATACTGTCCAACATCAATATCTGCCGTTTGCACATATTTCTACATCCGTCCCCAATCGTTTATTTTTATTTTTTATTCCATGCAAATAGAAGATGAAATAAATATTTCGTTAATACGTAATTTAATGATGTCTATTTAAAATATTTTTATTTTGATGGGGTAGATTAAAAATCAACTTTGTCTGTACTTCGGAACCCAAATAAACAATTTATTAAGTTAACAAATTGCATACACTATAAAAACATACAGTATAAAAACGTATAAAAAGCTGCATATCTATTATCATGTATATTTTATTACTATAATATATTATGAACTTTCATCTAAAATTTTGGTAACAAATAGATCAAGGTTGCTCGATAGAGGTAAGAACAAGAGTTTATTTAGCTATTAATAAACAATAACGTATCGAATTGATTGATTATAACTAGCATATCATTTACCAATCGATTACAATTTCGTATACTGTTATTTTTTTATAAAGGTTAAGATTATAATATATTTTGATATTTAAATAAATGATAATCGTTTATTTCAGAATAAAATTACAAGTTGCAGAACTTTATTCATGCGTAACAATAAATGTATGGACATAAACTATAGTCAGTGCAGACAAACCGTTATACTTAGCGAAATTAATGTCCGTTAACTTCGTATGCAAATGAATACACCACATAATTTGTACGCAAACTTTTAAATTGTTGCGAAAACATGACTGATGCTGGGACAGCGAAGGAGGGGTTAGTTGCGCATAGGGCAAGTTGTAACATAGCTATATCTCGGAACACGAACAAATCACAGTCTGAACACGTGACGGCTGCGTAATTTCAGCGTGAACAGAGTTAATCGTCGTCTGACAATTAAATGAAGCTAAAGAATGCATTCTTTTTTAATTTTTTTGCCAATAAGTTAATATTTTCTTCGAAATTGTTTTTTGCCTGAAAACAAAAGCTTTCGATAAATTAAGTTGAAGTATGTGTCTTTTTATTACACGATTATCTTATGTTATTATAGCAACATCAAAAATGAAAATAGTAAAGGGTTTTACAGTATTATTTTTAACATGATATTTATTCAGAAGTACGCGTTTGGGGCTAGTTGTATACGCGACTCAATTAACCCCGTCATTCATGAAACATTGCATTTGTTTTTCAGGATGTATCGAGTATAGGTAGGTGTGGCTGACGTTTGATTGAAGTGTGATATCGGCAAAGACGGATTGGTCGTTTTAAACTTATATTTTTTAATTAAAAATGATTGATATAATTTATATTTTGTTTCTGTATGTTTTCGTTTGATTTAAAAGTTAAAATTCTGCTTATTACAGGGTCGTTTTTAACTGCATTCTTTCAATATTTATATTATAATCAAGTAAATAATAGTGCTTGCTCAGCTTGCTCCAGACTTTGACTCAGTGGGGTAAGTTGAGCAGCTCTGACTTCATAAAAATAAATGTTATTGTCTTCTTAAGCATATCTTCTGAAATAAATTTATCCCCATTTATAACTTCTAGGGTAAGAGGCTTTCCTTTGTTATGCTTATGTTGCATGCATTACAAGTTGTTCTAAAAATATATTATTTTTTGCTCAACTAGCCCCGTCCTACCCTACCTACATTTATTTTTTCGATTGGATCATGTCGAGTGTGACGAGAAAATTATTCTCTCTAATATATTTTATTTTTTTGTTTGTTCAGCCTTAACTTCTCGAGCGGATAAATGATTTCGACACCGCTCTGTTCAGGTAGATGACTGATTACTCCCATATAATTTGTTTAACAAACACAAATTTAATCGCCTTCAAAAAGGACCACAAAGAGTGAATAATAAAACTTTTTATAATGAAAAATTGGAAAAAAAAAACAGAAAAATATTTTAGAGATGAGTGACAATTTAGTAGAAGCATAGATGTAATTAAAAAATTCCAGCCAATTGGGCGACGGGACCATTCCAACTTCAAAAATGTTGACATTTGATTATAATGAAGAAAATAAAATTTCTGATATCGCGTGAGGTGACGCGGGTAATGACTAGTATTCAATATGATATTAACTATTCGTTGCCATGGTTATCTACATAGTATGTTCCACGTCATGTAAAAATTAATCAAAGCATGCCTAACTAGTTTATTTCTGACAGATCCAGAGCGGATGATTTTTTTTTTATTTTCAAAATATTTCCGAAACTATAAAGTTTAGAAAAAAAAAATTTAACAAAACTTTCTTGAAAAAATAACTAGAATAATAAGCCGTTATGAAAAGTATACCATTATTATATAAAAAATACCGTTTTAGCATGTATCTCTTCTGCGCATGCGCCGATTTTCCCCAAAAACAATAGGGCTCTTCATATTTGGATACCAAACATCCTCTCAAAATTTGGTTTCAATCCGTTTGACCTGTATCGTGTTCACAGACAATCAGACTAACAGACGCACAGAGTTTTTCTAAAAATATGTTTTTTGGATTCGGGGGACCTCAAAACGGAAAGATATTGTAAAATTTTTGAAAAGTGATTTTTGACCTAAACTAGTACCATTCCCCACTTGTGGGTTGGAATGGTAAAAAATGTTTTCAACGAGCAAGACTTTTCCCGAAGTATTGTTCTTGCAGTTCTTGAAAGTTGAGTTTTAATCTTATTCTTGCTACCAAAACTAAGACTGCAACACCAATATCGATTTTGCTCATGAAGTCATGACGAATAATTTGTGTTTATGAAAGAAAATTTCAAATTGGTTTATACTATTGAATTAAATAATATTGAAAACAATAATTGTGAGCATAGTAAAATATTGTGTATGTTCCTCATATGCGTTTATAATTGTAATACCGTAACTGCGTATTTGAAAATATTTTTACAAAAGGAAAAATAAGGTATATTAAACGTGAAAAAGACATTAAATGCATTTTATGATATTTGTATGGCAACACTTAATATAAATACAACAATAGACACAGATGTAGAGGTGTAAAAACACGATAACGACCATAAATTTAAAACTAATACCCTATATGCGCGAAGATGGGTAGTGTTTGTAAAGAATTCTATACAAGAACTTCTTAGAACTCGTGAACTCTCTGGTATAGGTTTATATTTTTTTATCGTTGTTATGTTTCCAAAATCGGTTTTATTTTTAGGTGTTTATGATACTGATAACTATAAAAGTTTATAGCTGAATTATTTCAAAGAAAATTTATTTTTGCATAGTATAAAATTCTCAATTTAAAAAATATAGTTAAAGACAAAAAACGTATATATTTTATCTTTAATGATATTTTTAAATTTAGTAAGCAGAAATAATCCTTCTAAATAAAATATCGCGCACACTATACCAACACGACCAGCATAGAACGAACCAGAAAAACCTGTTCGTGAAGATACGAATGTTACTTAACGGAGTAGCGCAACCGGCAAACGGCAACAACCGTAAGTTGTCCGCCTGCAACTTTTGTCTAGCTGCGCTGAACCGATCTATGCGAATTATAAGTAAGTTGAAATGTCTCTTTTGACTGGACTAAATATAGTATGTTATTTTTTGCATTGCACAATTTTGGACAATGTTTTTCAATTTTCGACCTTGACCTTGCTGTCGTACCACCGAAAAAAAATCCTTTTTGAATCAACTTTATTATATATAAAAATAGTTGGCAAAACCAAAAGTGCACATCCCGCAAGTTTTCCACTGTACATATTATAATGAAAAAAAAATTGAGAAAATAGATTTAAAAAAAAACAATTAAAAAAATAGAAAAAAAAAATAAAAATAAAATGGAATAGAAAAAAAAAATATATTACTTGGTGTCAGCGGGAATCGAACTCGGCACCTTGCTATTACTGGACTACGCGTTTAACCACTCGGCCATTCTGATATCCCAGCTTGCGTTGTTATTATGGTATAGAAGTGGAGCAGTTATTCTACGTAATACACTACATTACAATAACAGTAATAGATATTTTTTTGTTTTTTTAAGGTTTTTTATTTTAACTATTAGCTGTCAAAAATAATAAAATAAAACTGTTTATAAAAATTAAACTACTGAACACATTTATGTGAATTTAAATAGGGTTCTGGTCTGATAGTAAACAAAGTGAATAAAATATAACCCAAGGCAATCCGACCAAAATTGCGATCTGTAGAGTCGTGACGTACGTACATACGTACATACGTACATCCGTACATACGTACATACGTACAGACCAACCGACAACTGCTGTTTGTAACTTTCAATTACAATTTTAATAGTATTTATGAACTCGAATTGATTTAAAAATGGTTCTGTTTTATAGATCAGAATCTCCTCTTTTCAAAAAGCTTCAATTTGAATGGATTTCGTGTGAAATTAACTTAGATATAACTTCTTATATGAACGAAAGTCAGCTCTGATGCTCAAAGCGATAATAAAGCACATACCGCTAATTTAGCGGTATGTGCAATTGGATGTCCTAATATGTGAACGATGAAATTAAATACCAATGTAATTATTTATAATTATATTGACTTTTTTGCAACCAATTCATAAACTTTAGAAGTTCTTTTCTCGCCACGCGCCACTTAAAATCAATCGCGTATCCCCGTTTGGAAAATATTGAAGTAGGGAAAGAAGTTCACAATAATATTTTTTCAAACGTTTTGTTTTTGCTTTTTACCTCCATGGTTATTTTATTTTCGACTTCGTTGTTTAAACGTTGAAATACGTCATTAGCATGTTTATTTGCATAATTGACTCTGTACATAATGCGGACCTTTTTCGTTATTTGATTAAAAAGCTGACAAACAAGAATTTTAAACGGATTCAGTTGATTTTTAATTTGTCTCATCATCTTTTACATTTGTATTTTTATACGTAGCTGAGATAATATTAACATTCTTAAGTAGGTAGATAGGTTAAGTTCGAAAGAGTTATACCTAGAACCGATAATACCACAGTAGAACCTCTGTAATTCGAACTTCAAGGGAGACGCTAAACCATTTGAGTTAGATATAGAGTTTTAGACTTATTAAGGATTTCAACTTAGGCGGATTTTCTCAGGAAATATTCGACTTGTAGAGGCTAAGATTTATTCTAATTTTGAGTTAAATTTCAAATAAAATCAAGAAACAATAATATGCTATGTTCCAGATACAGAGGTCCAATTTATTTTTTAGAGTAACGCCTAGCACACATGAAGAGCGTTCAACGCGCGTTGGGCCAACGCGCGTTGAACGCCTCTCATATAAACTAGGCCTTATAGAGGGAAAATATGTACCGAAGTGGCTTGTAGGGACTCATTGATTTTTACGACAAATAGAGGATTGCGATTTCGAGTAATGGAGGTTTTGGAGCTTGAAGAAAACAAAACATGTTTTTGAGTTTTGAAGGTTTTAGACTTATTGAGGTTCTATTGAAAAATTATTATTGTAAAATATTTGAAATATGTATAAATGATTTTCTCTTTAAATTTGATTCACAGTAATAATAATTGTTGTACATTTTTCAAATCCGTTTTGTTTATTAAATTATTTTTCTTTATTAGTACAAATTTTTTACTAATAAAAAAAAAGACATATATAAGTTCACGGCACTACTCTCTGGCTGAACTGCTTCAATCGTGAATTTTGGTTTATCAATAAACTACTCCTTCTGGATTTTTTCAAAACAAATGAATGATGGCGCATAAAAGGGTCAACAACTATTTTTGAAATATGACTGAAAACGCTGGAACACTTCGAACCTTTTTCGAGAATATTCCAGATTTATTTTTTCATTCATCACGACACACCGCTCTTTCTAGATTTCTTCAAAACGAATGTCGGCATAATCAAAATCATTACAGCCGTATTCCAGAAAACAGCAGTTTTCTATTTTTATACATCAGTAAACTACGCTTATTTAGGGAAGTAGAGACAAGACAACAAAAAGGCCCTAAAGGAATTCTATAAAAATATTCAGTTTAAAATTTTGTTCTGATCCGTTAAAAGGTGTATCACTTAGGCCAGGTGTCGGCAGCCTATGACCCACGAATCACCAAGTGATTCATCTAATAATTTCAAGCGATCCATTTCTTGAGTATCGCAAATAAAGTATAAATCATTATAAAATATACAAAAATAAATTTTAAAACATAAACATGAAACCATCACTTTAAGAAAATATTAATAGTCTACGATAAATATTTAGTTTTTCTATATTTTGGACCCGAAGCCAAAAAAGGTTTCCGACGTTTGAGCTACGCCTTTGCTTATAGGACGCACAAATGGACGGACATTCAAAACTTATTTTTTTCGGTATGTATGGATTATGTAAAAAACCTTGTAGTCTACTTTTTCTCCATGACAAGACTTTTTTTAGTGTCCTGTATGGTCGCTTGAAAGTAAAAACGAGCGATTTTAGTTGAAATTTCGTTTTGTTTTAATGAATTCATTGAAAAAATATTATTGTTCAAGCCATGAACGAGCAGAAAAAATATTCGTTGGAAAACAAAGGCGTAATTAATGGGATGAACGTTTTGTCAAGGTTTTTTGCGCCCACTAAATACTTATGACTAGTGGAATACCTAATATATTACGTATAATTGGAATATTACATCTTTATTATTACGTTTTGCAATATGTCACTGGGACAATTATAATAACAAACAACAAATTATTAAACTGTTACAGAACTGTTGTTTACTGCCACCAAAATATTATGTAAATCAATAAACATATTTCGTAGGCAAATTATTAGTTCACATTGTTTTTATCTACGACTTCGGTCGTATGGACGTCGTTTTTGTCTGTAGATTCGCTCGCGTTAACGTTAGTTTTAGCCCGAGAGTAGCAGGGCAAAACTACATATTTAGGTATCAAATAATCAACTGATAATAATGCATCAAGTTTAATCAAAATCGATGTAGTCGTTTTTATGTAATGCCGGTACAAACAGGAAAAACCGTCAAAAATTCTGGAAACGCTGTATCCAGAGAAGAAAAATCTCGAAAGAAAACGAAATTGATGACAAAACTCTTGTATTATTTTTTACCCGACTGCGGCGCAGCCAAAAAGGATGGATTATAAGTATAGCAATGTATTTACGGATGTTCCAACGTAACTCCTAAACTGTTCATCCGATTTTAATAAATAAAGTTTCAATCGATTCGTTATTATTATGGTCTGGTTAACATAGGCTACATTTATTTTTGAATTTTGGTACCAGGGGTGGCAAATTGGAAACAAATAAAAAATAATTAAAAAAAAAAACAATAATTTAAATAAAAAATAAGTTCATAAGCTAAAACCCGAATATGGTCCGGGTAACATAGGCTACATTTATTTTTGAATTTTGATCCCAGGGGTGAGCAAATTGGAAACAAATAAAAAATAAATTCCAAAAAAATAATTTAAATAAAAATTAAGTTCAAAACTTGCTGAAAAGTATGAAACAAGAAAATATTCTCATCTGAGGATAGCCGTGGTCGTATGCCACCCACCTTAACAAAACAAGCGATCATAAGTTTTAGGGTAAAGTGTATCACGCTAATGCTATACATCTAGAGGGCGCCATATGACCCATATATATGGGTGGCATACGACCACGGCTATCCTCAAACGAGAATATTTTCTAGTTTCATACTTTTCAGTAGTCGGGTTTTAGTTTTTGAACTTAATTTTTATTTATACAATAAGGCCTTCACATGAAGTTGTGTTGACATGGTAGCTATTGAAATCATAAAGGCATTACAAAAACTCGTTCCACAAAAATACAACATAGACCGGACGCCCAAAGAAGGTCTATATGCATTTAGTATGGAACGATTCTCTTTATTGAATTCCCATAGCTACTATATCTTTAAATTAAATTCATTGTATAATTACACAGTTTTAATTTCGCAATAGGACTACGCCTATTAAAATGACGCCTGGTGTATATATGTCACCGGGATATTGTCAAATCCGTGATATTGTAATTTCACTAGTGAAATTACAATATCACGATTGAAAAAGAGTCGTGATATTGTAATTTCACTAAGTGAAATTATAATATCACGGGTTTGACAATATCCCGGTGACATATATAATAAATTGCTTAAAGCTTTTCTGTTTCTGATTTTTTTGTTTTTTATTTTTCTTATAAATGTTGAAAGTGTGATACCTTAATCTTACAACTCGGGTCAAATAAATCAAGTAATTGAATTGAAAAAAAAAAATTATTTTCTACCAAGTTTTTTTGTCGTCTAAAATATGAACGGTTGCAGAACATTATTTTCTGTTAATTTTTTCAAAGGATTCAAAAAACAGTTTCTCCTGAACATGCGCTACATATTCACTAGACACATTAGCATACAACTTTGCAGCGAACAACACAGTAAATACGTCCTTGCGACAAATTGAAACAGTGTGGGCTGTGTGTATTATGCATTATGGATTGTTTGTGAATTTTACACATGGATGTATTGCAATAATACGTGGACTGTAGAATGAGTTTTATTGTCCAGTCTTGACTGTCTCTCTTCCATATATTTTTGTAGCTACGACACCGACAAGCTTTAATGTATCTGTGGCTACAAATAACAATTGTTTATGTCAAATTTTTTATTTTTTTTCTGAATACATGGAAACATTTTTTAATGTGTAATATTGTGTAAGTCATTTTTATTCTGCCCTAAAAAGGCAAAGGGCAGTAAGTGACATTTGTTGAAAAATGAGTTCATACTGAAACCAACGACAGCAATAATTTTATTGTCTTTAAAAAATGTTTTCCCCATGTTTTGGTTTCCATAATCTCAAATTCTGGACGGTCAATACATTTTTAGTAAATCTTGATTTACTCAAATTCATAAGTTAGTCACTTACTGCCTTTTGCCTTTTTACGGTAGTATTTCTAAACACATTTTTAATTTCAAAACGCTTTATTAAATTAATGTCAAGCGCGTTTGCAGGTCATCGAGGTTTTATTATTCACAGCAATGAAAATGACAGCATTTTCGATCACATGCATCGAGGACCTCGCAATGAAGTATGATAGAAGAGCACTTTGATTCGAGGAGCTGTCCTACGTATTAAGGCCGCTGTACACGAGGCTAAAAACACTACTAGAAACGCTGCTTGGACTTCTGCTGGCCGGTAGGCTGGGTACGAAGCTGGAAATGACGTCAGTGACCAAGAATCCATCAGGAAACAGTATCTTGTCACGTGGGCGACATGAACAAACGCCCTCAAACCAACATGGCGTCATTCTGCTCAGAATCAGACAACAGACACGTTTTGCTCTGTGTTTATATTTAAACTGTTACTGCGCACGCACCAGATCTATCCCCAAAACAAGCTTGAAAAGTAGTCTCGTGTCAAGTGAGCACATAAAAGCAATTAAGAAAACCAGAGCTAGAAAACTAGTAGTCAAATCTAGCAGGGAATCTAGCGGCAAATCCAGTCTCATGTTTAGCGGCCTTTATACAAGAAGCATCGCGACCGACACGGAGTGCATCGACCAAGTTCTCGCACACTGCGTACCTACTTATATTTACACGAAACGTTTTAAACCTTAACTCCCCTGAAAAAATTCAGCTCTAAAACGTAACTAGTTTCATAGGTAGGAAGGGTCTACCTATGAGACTAGTTACGTTTTAGAGCTGAATTTTTTCAGGGAAGTAAAGGTTACCATAAAGAAGTATTACTCCAAATTTCATACGTGCAGGTGGAATAATTTCCAAAATACGAGTGTCCAAAAATCACGAGTTTGGGCATCTGCAGATCATAATTCACAAGCGTCTAGCCAGTGTTGGAAGTATCGTTCCGAATGCATTAACTGGTCGTCCGAAGACTACTTACGGTCTAGTCAGTATTGGGATATGCACAACGTGAAGTATGATATTTAATTATAATATTGCGTTTCAATACTGGGAAAAAAATTAAACGAATTGAGTGATCTTATTGTCCTGAAAATGTGGCATAAGCTGTTTTGCCCTGTGACCAGAAATACTGTCTGTCGATATGACCATATATGGCTGTCATAAAATCAGTGTCAGTAAGATAAACATATACCAACAAGTGTTCTAGGTAAATAGTTACGTCCTGCCGTAATTTATGTAACGCTGACGAATGTGTCGAGATCTCGAGATCGTTTTAGATGAATATTTAAAGAAAACTATTAAGTTTTCGTATCACCTCACTTTAGGCAAGCTCTTTAAATTGCTGTGGTTGGTGATACTGAAGTATTTTAGCGAAAAGTTCTATTTTAGGTAATGCTTTGAAGGTAAGATTAGTTAGACTACCACGTTTATGCATAACATTTGCTTCCGTACAAAAGATTGAACAAATTATCTCAAATCTGCGACTAAAATAGAGAGGGTTAAATAGTCGAGAACTTGTAGTGATATGATACAAAAAAGTTATAAATTATAATTTTTAATGTCTTTAATTTTTTCCTGTATTGAATTTTGAAAAAAATAAATGGAAACATTTTGTTAACTTTTGAATGTACAGTATAAATTCTATTTAACATCACTCGATATATATAGACAAACTCCATCATCCGTCGAAATAACTTAACTCTAGTTGTTTTACCTTGTTGCTCATACAATGATACACTCTAAATAACGACACACACACTCTAAATAACGACACACACACTGTAAATAACGACAACAATACGTCATCATTAAGCAATAAACAATATTAGATTCTAAGAAATCCGTTCTTTTGTTTGTTGGGATTATCTTTCATATGTTTAGCTCAGCAGCCTATCGATAAGTTATCACATTCTTAGTTGCCCAGTTGCTCAGTTGTAAATTTTAATTATTATAGTAAAAAAAATTTAATGGATTATTTCTTCACTCCGCTTAACGACAACTCTCAATAACGCCACAAAGTGCTCAGTTCCTTCAGTGTCGCTATATAGAGTTTACATTTTATAATGATTTTATTTTATAATTAGTTAAAAACTTCTTATTGTTTAATAAATCATCATCTTGCTTTTAAAATGAAAACTAAATAAAACAAACAAATAAATGGAAGTAGATAAGAAACCAACTCGTATATTGTAAAAAATTAAGCCGAACCTGCTACGAAGGAATGACAAGAATTTATTTACTTGTATAATAAGTATACATCGTTATAATATAAGTAATATAAATGATTTTAAAACCAACCGCTGTTAACACTTAAGGCCGCTGCACACGAAGCTGATTTTGTCTCTAGATCTGTAGCTTGGTTTAGCTGCTAGGTTCAAGCATGCTGTGGCGCTAGATTTTCAAATGATTTTGGCGTACGCGCAGTCACAGTTCGAATGTTAATAAAACTGAACGTTGATTGTCTTTGAACAGAACACACACTATAACGTCATGTTTGTTTATAAACGTTTTCCCATGTCGTCCACGTAACAAGATATTGTTTTATGATTGGTTCTTGCTAAAAAATAGCCCGGTTTTATTTTGAAATCCAGATTGTATAAACGTACGCGAGTTCGCAGTGAGGTCATTTCCATCCTGCTAGCCAGCGCAAGTTCCAGCGAAAAAACAAGTCTCGTGTGCAGCGGTCTTCAGGTAGATTCACAGTCTTAACTCTTTTTAAAGCATTGTACAATGTACATTTCATACATATAAATGTCATTTACAATGTATGACCAAGATCGAGAGAACCGTTACCGATATATAGAAATAAGGTACCTGTTTGGTTTTATATGTTCACAATAGTGCATTGACGTGTGTTTAAAATTTTTTTCGGATTCTTGCACTGTAAAATATTTTTTTACACGAATTCCTATAAAGTGCTGCTTTTCATGCTTGTATATCGGCTGTAAAATGACTAGTGCACTAGTGCGTAAAGTAAACCAAAAGTACAGTGTAAACTCTTGTGGCGTTATTGAGAGTTGTCGTTAAATATTATTATTAATAAAACTTTTTTCGTCAATTTACACAAAGATTTTCTTTTACTCGCCATGTTCACAGTTAGCAAGTTTGTGGACAACTAAGAATATGATAATTTATCGATAAGCAGCTGAGCTAAACATATAAAAGATAATCCCAACAAACAAAAGAACGAATTTTCAGTAAGGATGATGCCGACAACAAAGCAACAAAATAACAAACAAGTACTGTTTATTGATTGATGATGACGTATTGTTGTCGTTATTTAGAGTGGGTGTGTCGTTATTTTGAGTGTATCATTATATGAGCAACAAGGTAAACCAACTAGAGTTAAGTAATTTTGACGTTTTAAGGAGTTTGTCGTTAAACCAACTAGAGTTAAGTAATTTTGACGTTTTAAGGAGTTTGTCGTTATAATGAGTGACGTTAAATAGAGTTTACACTGTAATTTGATTTTACCAATCCAATAGTAATATCTTGGTCAGTGACCCTTTAAATCCATATGAGCAAAAGAGACCGCATAATAACTATAGTCATCGTAAACAGTCCAATATTTATTTTATAGAAGGTCCGTGCAAAAATGTAGTATGTATCTTGATTATATAATGCTTGTATGACTCGTGAGACTGTTAAAACTCCTTAATCGCTTGCTATTAACAATGTTAAATCTCGTACGTAATATATAATGCCTTACAATCTTGATACATAAACTACTATTTTTATTATTAACCGACTTCAACAAAAAGGAGGAGGTTCTGTGTATGTTCACCGATTTCTTCGTCAATTATGGACCGAGTTTCAAAATTTTTTTTTTATTCGAAAGAGTGCACTTCCGAGGTGGTCCCATCGGAACCAAGTCAGGATCTGATGGTGGAACCCGGAGAAATCGAGGGAAACTCTCAAATTTCAAAGGCATGCATAATGTTTTTTATGTATGTTCACCGATTTTTAGTGTTATATTAACACTAAAAAGAGAAAAATAAAATATTTTTAACAAAAAAATTGAACCGACCTCAAAAAAGGCACTAAAAAGTAAAAAATAATTGCGTATTGAAATGTTTTGGAGTCGGTGTCAGCCAAAATGAAATCTATTCCGAGAACTGCACCGACTCAAAACATTTCAATACGCAATTATTTTTTACTTTTTAGTGCCTTTTTCGAAGTCTGTTCAATTTTTTTGTTAAAAATATTTTTTGTTGAAAACTTTTTTCAGAAATAGTTGTAATTGTTGGAAAAATAAGGTTTTAAAATACTTTGTGTAAAGCTAGTTAAGAACTACCAAGGTTATCTGAGTCTAGTACTAATTCGTATTTTTGATTAATTATTCTTTATTTTAATTAAAAATTAACTTTAAAAGTACCTATTAATATATCATTTTTAGCAGTTTTCAGATTAAAATCTGTAAATACACAATGGAGGTGCCACGGATATGCCATATAAACAATGACTCTTTTAAATTCCAATTTGGTAGTCGAATTTATTATGAACGTCGGATATCTACAAATACCCTTTGCACTTTGTCTCAATTCCTTGTCCTTCTCCTAGAACGATTACGGCTCTCCCGACGCTGTTTTAAAGCTAAAGGGTTTGTGTAAACGCCAAATGAAGGACCAAAAATCACATTACAGATCCTGCAGGCAAAAAATTGAAAATTTGTAACTCTAAAAAAATTATAAATCAGGTAGCCAAACATTTTTTTTCAAAAAATTTGCCTATACTACTATAATGTCATTCTAGTTCGATCATTTGACATTTACCCTTTAGAATTAAAAAAATAGCTTTGGAAGAGCTTTTGTTTGATGAAAGCTACAATAATAAATAATAAATAAAAAATAGGAATTGGACACAAAATATAGTTTAAACTGTTACTCAAATTGTGGTAATAAATGTAATAAATTCATTAACTAAACTTTTCCAAATATTCTAATGTTGAGCAGAAAAAGAGAAAATTATAATAACAAAAAACAAAGAATGGTACGGATGGCATTTGCTTAAAGGTATAGATCAGGAAGCAGATTTAAACGCATTATTATTTATATATTAACGCAATTATTTAAACGAATTAAACTATTAAGTTAACTGTGACTGTATCAAATGGTTAAATCGTGCATCTTTCAGATTGCATAGTCTTTTTATATCAATATTAGTCATACTAAATTATTAAATTTATTAAAATACTAGAAATCTTTAAGTTTGTTCTACTTCCTTATTTTTCTTCCGGTCATTTTTAGCATAATCACTACAGGTTTTGAAATCACATTAATTATGCGAACAAACTTATTTTTAGGCTATAGAATATAGATATTTTTTATTTATTGCTTGCAACTATATGGTGACGTAAACCACGAGTATTATATTTCTGAAGCTATGAGACAAAATGGTTTATGTTTATAATCTACAAGAGTGGTGCTCAATATTTAGTCTATCTCGAGTAAATTTAGAATTGAAAATTTTTAGTCGACCTTCACATATAGCGTAGGAGCCTGCGAAGTTTTTTGGGCAGAAATTTCGCCAAAGCTGAAAATTTATGTATTATATAAGAATGTTGTATATATTCGAAAACATAAATTCAGCTGGCTGAAATGCGGGGGTTTATATAATTACAATAGACCTTTTCATAATTAAAATTTTTTTGTGCACTTGATTCAACTTCCGTCATTTTTTTCGGGCACATTTCATTTTGACAAGTGTATTGTAATTGATTTTGAAAAAAAGTAAGTAGTAATTATATAAGAAATATTATTTAAAAAACTCGGGTCGCAGTGCGAAACCCTGCCGACAATATAGTGTATTTGCTTTTATAAGCAGTGTGGCTCTATTGTATGAACTTAACTTTGTTTTTGGACAAAATAAAAAAAATTACCCCTTAATACACTTCTTAAAACAACATTTTTTTACTTAATTTCAATACTATATACCAATTTAACATCTGTACCAAATTATATGCACCCTTCAGTATGTAAATCCATATCAATAAACTTGCGTTTTCATAAAATTTGTAAGTCCGGTTCTGTCGGGCCGATTTTATTAAAATTTTAGCAGCACGTTTCAATAATTACTAAAGGGTTAAATTTCAAATTTGAAACGATTCTGAGAATTTTTTCGGTATTTTTGGGCCCAAAAACATTTTTCAACTCCTAAATACCCCCCTTAAAATGGCCCGATCGGGCCCATTTTAAATAGGCTTCTTGCGATGATGGATTCCAACATGTGGACCAAATTTCATTTAAATCGATTAAGTCTGTCGAGAGTTATCGTGGTCACACATATATATATAAATATATAAATATATATATATATCTATATATATATATACATATATATATAAACATTTCCAAAAATGGTGCCAAACTTCTTAGAAAGTTATGAAACGTCGAGAAATTTTGGTCCGACCCCTAGGTCCCGCCATCCGACCGACGCCAATAGTGTAAGTGCCTTATGGCAAATACACTAAAAATGATACAACACCGTATAAAATTATTTTACTAATTATAAAGATATTTTTAGAAAAGATCTTACTCTTATTATTATTAGTTTGAAGGAGGTTTAATTTGGTTGAGGAACAATTGAAGAAATAAGCTTTACTATAGAGTATTGCTTGTAGCCAACGTTTCGAAAATTATATTTTAATCCTCAGGGCCTTATTATTAGCATAATATCGGACGAAAGGTATTGAAAGATTGCTACGCATCTATCTCTCTTGCCTTTTGGCCCTAGATTTATGTATACACTTTTAACAACAAAGACTTGCTTAATCATTGTCTTCTAAAAGTGCGGAAACGGTGATTAATTTGCAATATTAAGGTACGTTTCTACCGGAGGAACATTGAGGAACTTTTTGTTGCTCCTAGTTGCCATGAGTAGAAACTTTTGGCAACATACGTAAACTTTTTGTTTCCACTCAAGCAACTAAAATTGTCAATAGTCGCATGTTGTTTCTTGAGAGCGCAACTAGTGTTTCCACTGCTGAAACAGTATACGGGAATATGGAGGAAGATGAAGAAGTAGCACCCGATTTCTTCATTGCGCGATATTTCTTGCGCTCCCTGTAGAACTGCGCAATAATATTTTTCATTTTTCGTTTAACTTCTTGTGCATCTGTTCCGATTTTTTTGGCCAGTGCTGACCAAGCATCAAATTTTGCGTTCCTGCATTTATACTTTATGTGCTTTGAGTTCCATAAACACTCATAAAGTCTATAATTTTCAATTAATTCAACAACTAACTCATTCGTCCACTTAAAAGGCATTATATTGTTTAAATAAATATTTATAAATACAAAATATTTAATTGTTTATTTATTTTCACTTCACTGCACACCGAAATACCAACTAGAGTAGACGCTAGACACAACAACGTACCAAGTTGCATCATCCGTTTCCACTGCGGCAGCAACACGCATTTGTTTCCCCATGTTGCCGATTTTCTTTTGAAGTTTACCGCTCAAAATGGAAACCGGCGACAAGTAGAAACAGTCGACATTTGTTGCCGAAACATTTAGAAACTTTGTGGAACATTTTCGGGAACAAGCAACAGCAACACAAAAGTTCCTCAATGTTCCTCCGGTGGAAACACGCCTTTATGTAATTATTTGATATCAATTATAATTGCACAGTCTGTATTATAATAAATTGTTACAATGTATTTATGTTTATTAAAATCTTGTTATGTTTTTAGACCATATAGTTTTATTGCTTATTATATAACAAAAAAGATAATAAAATTTGTAATAAAACCACACAATTATTGAATATCTATCACAAAAAGTGCGTTAAAAGTTGTGAAAACTGCAAAACTATAATATTATCTAATTTTTATTACAACTTGCGTATACAATGATTACTTTATATATTATGCTAGTTAGTATAACGTTTGTTAAATGATACATAAAAAATAATTTTAACAGAATTGCCACAAACTATTACAAGACATAATATTGCAACTAATGATTTTTGCGTGTTGATTGGTCATCAGTGAATTTAACGAATTTTTTTAAGTGTGAATTTATTGTTGTAACATTAATGATTAGCCAATATTATGTTTTTGAAATTAACAGAAACCTCAAAAAAACATATCAGATACGGTTTCAACCGACATAAAAATAATTGTTTGTGAGTGCCG
Organism: Xanthostigma xanthostigma; assembly: GCA_963575645.1. NCBI lineage: Eukaryota > Metazoa > Arthropoda > Insecta > Raphidioptera > Raphidiidae > Xanthostigma > Xanthostigma xanthostigma. The sequence continues at coordinate 26,808,563 of OY754468.1, forward strand.
TTTTAAAAATTTTTACATTTTAAATTTTTATTATGAAAGAAATCAGTGATAATTTGGTTAATAGTCCTGTCTCCGATATTTGCGAATGCGAATATTCAGTTTTCAAATCTGACGCCATTAAAATTTGGCAGCTGATAGGCCGTGTAAGTCGCACGTACACATTTGTAGTGGTTCTGGGTACTAGGTTGACTACTAAATCGAAAGCTTTATTATCTAATGTTAAAGTAAACGCTGATAAAAGATATAATTGCAAGGTTACATTCGCGAAAAAATTCATTATATTTTTAACAGAGGAGTAAGGAAAAAAAACTTTTCTATTAAAAATAGTAAAAGATTAGTACTTTTTGTCGCATGAATTTTGCGAATGTAAATGTCAAAAATATGCGAATGTTTACAAATGCGAATATTCGTTACATCATTCGCAGGACCTAAGGACATTTATATGTTTATAAAAAGTTATAGGTACTTCAAAGAAAAGTCGTTAGTTTTAGTTGGTTTCTCGCAAAATCCATGTTAGTTACAATTTTTTTTGACGTGATAACGTCTTATAAATTGATGAAACACCAGCTGCACGCACGAAAAAGTGTAACGTTCCTAACGTTCCGCCTGACCCTGTGCGTGCAAGCGAGAGCGCAGTATGCTTCGGCCCAAGTTTGACAGCTACTAAAATTTAGGTTATGCATTACGGAATACATTATCACGTAAAACTATCGTCCGTAAACCGACTTTACAGACAACCAATTTTTTTTAAGAAGAGATACAGTCGAATCTTTTAGTTATAAAGATTTAACGCCATCTTCTTTCAATCATTCTAATAGAACTTCGTTTAAAAGTTTATTTTTCTTTCAACCGGTATTGATTAGATACTATTTTAAAATATTTTTATAATATAGATTCTAAAAAATAATTTAAAAGAAATATATATTTGAATCTTTGTTCGGACTAGAAAAATTAAAAAGAAAAAAACATATTTCCACGAATTGCATCCTTTGGTGGTAGCAAATGGCGGCGCCTTAGTCTTTTTTTGCTTATTTATGAACACAAGCAATAAAATTGTTTTTATAAAATAAATTTACCACACAAAGCGTTACGTGTCCGTAACTCCGTTGTTACACTAAATTACTGGACGCATCTTTGTGAAGCGGTAAAACCGTTAACGCGGGATCATAATCCACTTTTCGTTGATATTCTGGTGCTGACTTTAAACTGACAACATGAAACACGCGGCTGTTAAAAAATATGTACAATTCAATTTTACGCACGGCTATTGCACACAGAACTGGCATTTTTATAAAACTCTTTTGTTGCAATTAAATACTTTTTCATTAGTTTTTTTTTTTGAGATTCAATTTTGACACTTAGTCACACTTGGAAATTCATGTCGTTGTATCTTAAACCGTTTAAAAAAATTCAGCCAATTGGGCGACGGGACCATTCCAACTTCAAAAATATTGGTATTTGACATTAGGTAATAGGTATATATATAATAAAGAAAATCAAATCTTTGATTAACGTCTGAATAGAACTCTTCAAGTTAATAAAATTGTCGACCAATTTTTCTCAGACCATACGATATATTGACAAAAAATACAAAACAATATAACACAAGATGACGTTTCGATCCGGATTTGTCAATATATCGTATGGTCTGAGAAAAATTGGTCGACAATTTTATTTACATAAAGAAAATCAAGTGAGTAACGGTTAGTATTAAATATTATGATATTTGCTATTCGTTTTTATGGTTATCTATATAATAAAAATAAATCAACGCATACTTGTTGACTACCTAACTGACAGATCTACAGAACAAACGAACAACAGATTTTTTTAATTTTCAAGTTAAATAGTCCGAAACTATAAAGTTTAGATAAAACTTTTTTTTACAAAACTTTCTCGTACAAATAGATAGAATAATAAATCGTTATTGAAAGTATACCATTATTATATAAGGACGTTATAGCATATATCTCTTCTGAGCCGATACTCCTCAAAATTAATAGAGCTTGTCATATTTGTATATTAAATATCATCCAAAAATTTGGTTTCAATCCGCACATCCGTTTAACCTGTTTCGTGTTCAAAGACAAACAGCTAGAAAATCGACGCACAGACTTTTTCCAAAAATATGTTTTTCAAAACGAAAAAATATTGTTCAAGTGAATTTTGACCTAAATTAGTAACGTTTTCTACTTATGCTGTTGATATGGTATAAAATCTAGGTTTACTTCGTTTACTTACGATCTCTGCTGTGTTTGTTTACCGTCTATAATTTGCAATCATCAATAGTCTTATCTCGTTTCTAGATTCCAAATGCAATTACGGTAGCAGTTCATATCGAAAAGTATAAACAGAACGATTGCCTACCGACAGTACAGCTTGAAATAGAGATAAACATTCTAAGCAGAAAAGTCCTCTGTCATTTTGTGAGCGAATGTAGTTTTCCTTTATTCCTCTATTCCAGGGGCGGGGAAATCTTTTGATCGCCGGGCCACATAGCTGATGAAAATTTGACCGCGGTCCAAAAATTTCCAGAGCAAAAAAAAGATCCTTAGGGCCTTTTTTTGTCTATTCTGGCCCTTACTATTTCTTTAGTATTTTTCTAAAATTTATAAAATGCTTCGCGGGCCGGACAAAATTGTACTGCGGGCCGGTTCCGGCCCGCGGGCCGCCATTTGCCCAGGCCTGCTCTATTCGATTTTGGTTTGATTGAATAAGAAATATATTATACAACATAAGTAGGTTTGAAATTGTATTTCCACTTGATTAAAGTATAGTTTCAAGTTGATGTTATTGCTTTTGATATCTTACATCGAACTTTCTTGGAAGTGACTTTATGATTAGTCAAAATACATACGAAATAAAAAAAATCGACAATGCTGCTTTGTGAAGTCATTTAGAAGTAATTTTCGATATCGATCACATGTCATGGCATAAGTGACAAACTGAATAGACGCTTCTCAAACGATTCTTAGATAGTTTCGTGGAAGTGACTTTAATGCGCGGTTAGGCTACAAGCAGTTAGACAGAAGCCATTAAACAAAGGAATGTCCGGTTCAATGTTTCATTCACGTATACGCAAAATGACTCAGAATGTTTATGATGTTTAAGTTTACAATTAAGCACCGCGATTTAATGGAAATGAAGAAAATTAACCAGAAAAATTGCTTACAAAAAGAGCCATCCTCCACTGGAAGTTTAAACGAAGTTCTACAATACAATTATTGATATTTAGAGGGTTTTATCTTTTATCTACACATTTGTAGATCCAGATAGCGATGGCATAATTAATAATTACTCATATTAAAATGTATATCAATTAAAACGAAGACGGCAAAATAGTGTATAAAATTCCATAACATAATTCAAGGACTTATCGAATAGACTTTGAGGTATTTTTATGAGTACTCAGACAAGTTCTCAGTAAATAGAATGACACTTCTATAATAACATACAACACGTCTGTGGGTTTGGCTGTCATTATTATGCATGTAAATTAATAGAAAAAACATAACGCATATTCATAAATATAGCTATGACGCAATATATTTTAAGTAGATATATTTGTTCATTGTTGTTTTAGGTACTGTTTACAAAAAGTTTTTGACAAATAAGATAACTGACAAAGATTATTGAGAATTTACTTTAGAATAAATGTTTGCTGTTTCCACTGACACATGCTAATTATGGAATGACTTTAACAGTATGGAATCACAGTTAAAAATGTAAGACTTTTAAAACTTTATATATTAAGTACTAGCCGTTACCCGTTTTACACGCGATTGAGACGAAACACGGATACATTCCCATTATTAGGCATAAGTTACTCCTTTCTCGACGTAGACTCCCCCTAATAACTTTCAAAATTGGTGACATTCACGTGATCAACGTCCCGACAAAGATTGAAACTGACACCCATGTTGATTTTTAGACTATTTACCTCTTTTCACCCTTTAAATGGGTTGTTTTTGAAAAAGCATGAAACACGTGTTATTTATTTGTTGACAGGAGTAATCCTGCGCATTTTCGAATTGATACATCTATCTTGTATATGATTTATTCATGCAAATTTTGAATTCCCGTTATACCCTTTTAGGGGTTGAATTTTCAAAAATTTTTTCATAGCGGATGCCTATACGTCATAATAACTATCTGTGTGTCAAATTTCATCTCAATCCGTCCAGTGGTTTGAGCTGTGCGTTGATAGATCAGTCAGTCAGTCAATCACGGTTTCCTTTTATGTATTTAGAAGATATACCTCTATTTTATAAATAATAATATCTTATAAATCTTATAATCTAAGCAAAATACATACTTTTTGAAAGTTAGATATTGAGTTTTTCAATGTCTTACTTGATTTTATCCTTTGTTGATAAGCAAATCTACAAATAGTTGTACTTTTACATTCAATAAAAAATTACTAGTTTTTTTGGATGGGGCATTTCATTATTTTTGACGTGATAACGTCTTATAAATTGATGAATCACGTCAATATAAAAAGATAAAACACCGGTTGCATGCACGAAAAAGTGTAACGTTCTTAACGTTCCGCCTGACCCTGTGCGTGATTATTAAATATGATATTCGAGCGGAATACGTTATCACGTAAAACTATCGTCCGTAAACCGATTTTACAGACAACCAATTTTTTTTTCAATTCAGTTCGCGGACATAGATTACATCATTTGATACGGATTTATCGTCACTTCGTCATCCAAACTTTTCTAATGATTGATTCTTGGCGATGAAACAATCATTAATCATAACTTTGTTTACTCGACATCATAATTATTAATGTTAATTAAAATAGGCGAAATCAAAAGTACCTATGACACAATACGACAGCTTTTTAGTAAGAAATTATATGTAATATTTATTCATAATGGATTTATATTACATGCTAATTTTTATTATAAACAATACAATTATTTTGACCTTAAACCATTGCATGTGAATCACAGTGCTTCAAGGAATTTGTTTTAATTAGGACTTAATAGATGAATAAACTTTTATAAATAAACTTAATCAAAATAAATGATAAATCCTTTTGAGATATTTGTATAGCAATATTTTAATGATTAAGCCCTAATTTTTGAAAAGTTAGAAAACATATTTTTCACCACCTTCCCATATAAAATAGCTGCATAGCTGTGGTATTAAATGACGCATTTAATACTAGTGCTGTAAAGTTACGTAAAGTAAAAGAAACATCGTCGTGCTACCATTGTCAGAGTAAATAATAGTCATGACGTCTTCAACCGCGTGCGACTACAGCGCAGCCTTTGCTCAAAAGTGAATCGTTTAAAAATTTTCAAAATAAAATGTGAAGACCAACTGTTTGTTAAGGGATACGTGTTAAGTATCTAGTGCGCTTATGACGCTGTGTGTGACATTATAGTAAAACGAGTTTAATAGTCACTCGAGTCAATATAAATACGTACGAGATATTTATCGGATTTTTTGCACCTATCGCTTATAAAATAACTGATTTTCACTTAATTTTGAGTAAATTTTTGACATTTGAATTTTGAGAAAACGTCACTTCTAAGCTGCGTAACAAACCTAAATCGCTTGCTGTTGCACATGTCATGACTATGGTGTACTATGAAACGTTTCTTTTATTTTACGCAACTTTATGCGACTCTAGTGCTGAAGGAGTCATTTTACTACTGCTATTCAGGCATGAAACTGAAAAGTAACTATTATATTGGGGGTGTGCAAAATTATAGTAATATCTCAAAGATAATGATATGACTTTTTTAACTGTTATAGCACGCTGAAGCTCGTTTCAACATAATGTCACTTACTCGTATAATAACGTTCTAGATACATAATACCATTATATTATATCATCATTCACCAATAACCAAATTTTCGGTGGAGCTTGTTTTTAAATAGCAAGATTATTTTTTTATATTTTCAAGTGCATTGACTCTTTATAAAAGGGTTGTATTCATTTAAAAAAATATTTTATGATACTAATATTTTAAGAAATACTTTTTTCTTTTCAAAAATTTGAAACAGATCCACATAGTACATTATTATTAGTTCATTTACATATAAATAAACAATAACAGAAGAGATATTAACGTTTTATTTGTTTGTTTTTTTTTGTATATTGAAATATTTTACATCGTGTAGGTACGCTCCGAATTAACTTTCTCTGAAGGGAAACGTCAACGATATATATATTTTTTATTTTTGAGGATTTTTAAAGGTAAATATAATTTCATTTAGAAACTATCTTAATAATTATTAGTAATTTTGTACGCCTAAATTATACTACACTATTTTGGCGGCGACCATTCGAAACACGTGAGTGAACAAATGACTTTTTATTAAGTATAGATGAAACAATTATTTTTTCGTATGATAAAACTGCTCAATGAATGTTTGAACATATTAAATAATAAAAAGGTCCTTTACATTTAAAATCAATTTCTATAATAGCTAGTTCATGCACCGAAAAAAATCCTTAAAAAGTCAACTTTCCTGTGAGTTACATTTCTTTTATATTTCAATCTAAATGGATATGTTGTTATGTAATATTGGTTAAAAAAATAACTCTTACCTGACTAATAAGGGCAAAACACACTGCAGACACAATAAATAAACACTGTCTAGAAAAAACACTTGAATTAGTTAACTCCATTTTGATACTGTATATTTTGTTTTTTGTCCAAGCTGTCATGTTATTAATATTTATAAATTGCTAAAAACAATTGGGATAACACTTAACAATAATAATTATGTTTTTGATAACTGTAACCAGCATACATTGTTTTGTTTTTTTGGTATTTATATTTATGAAGTTATCAATTCACAACACTCAACAATACGCGTTTCAACTGTCCAAACGACATCACCTACGGTTACAAAAACATAACTAAATGGAAAGTGTATAACTATAAACTGTTATAAGTTGCAACTACAACAGACTTAAGTTTCGAGGGAAATGATCAAACAACATAGGTATACCAGGTGTACGATAAAAGTGTGCAGCTACAATTGTTTGAGTTATCTCGTACGTAAATGCAAATAATATTTAGTTACTTGTGACATCATGCTGAGTTAAACAGTCACACGAGTCATAATAGCCTTACGTGCAAGATACATACTTACTACATTTTTGCACGTACCTCTCATAAAATAGCTGATTTTTACATCATAATAAATATTATTTTTGACAGTTCACGTTTGACTATATTTGTAATGATGAGTACTGCACAACGCCTACACTCTGGTCTGTGTTGCTCATATGGAGTTAAATAACAAGTGACAGAGATATTACTTTTGGATTCGTAAAATGAATTTACTTTTGTTTTACTTTAAGCACTAGTGCGAAATGGGTTAATTTTCATCCGCTATACGGGCATGAAAAGGTCGTGCAAAAATCTTTTTGGGTACGAATCCCTGTAAAAAAGCTGCGTTATATTAGCACACACGGGTGTTTGATGCAGATCTAAGAACTTCTTGAAAATATTTTGGGTGTAGTTCCGAATACCGGTCATTTTCGAACGGGATGAAACTTTGGACATTTTTCGACCTTAAAATATCCGCAAGGGATTTTTGGCGCAAGTGCGAACATTTCTATAGAAGTTTAAAGTTTTTACTGTTTTAAGTCATTTATTGATACGAATTTTGCTTCTGTTCTGGACACACATTAATCCCTTCGGTCCTGGCGGTCATTTAATAGACTTAATATTCTAACGCGTGTAATTTAAGTCAGTAAATATCAAATATAAACATTTCATTGAGCTTGGGGCTTAGTTGAGATGTAGGCATGCCAAACAAAACAAAGAAATACTATGTGTGCATGTCGAAATATCGAGTCAAGTGTTGAGCTGCAGTCATAGATTCACGTAAGGCTGGTAAAAGTGTACATTCTGATTATGTATTACTTAGTATAACTTACGCATTTTTATGATGTAATCTATTTTTCTTGTGCGGATATTTATTTTAATGTTATGGTGTTAACTTTACTAGTTATACTTAAAAAGTAATTAAACATCTTATGCTAGTGATTACCGTAAAAAAATAAATTATTTAGACTTGATGGCCGTTTCAATGAACATAGGATTTCCCAAAATTCTGTAAATGTTAAATTTAGTTTGTCGTTGAATATAGCTTAATTACAAATCTTTGATTAAAATCTGAATAAAACCCTTCAAATAAATTTATAATATTTTATTTTTGTCAATATATTGTCTGAAAAAATGGTCGACAATTGTATTTATTTGAATAGCTTAATTACACCCTAAAAATATTTCAAAAATATAAAATTCAGGTCCGAAGGGGTTAAAGCAAAATTCGTATGAATAAATGACAAAACAGTAAAAACTTTAAACTCCTGTAAAAATGTTATAAGGTACTTGCACCAAAATTCCCTTTGGGGGTTTTTCATGTCCCACCAAGATGACCGATGTTCGAAACTGCACCCAAAATATTTTCATGGAATCTTAGATGTGTGCTAATGTGAAACTATAATAAATTACACAGCGTTAATTTATAATCAGTCATTCTGTATATTCTCGTTGGGTATTTTATAGTGAATTTTTTCCACTGTGGAAACTACAACGCGTTTTACAGTAAAAGAGATTCGACCCAATGCGCGGAGTTTCTAAAGTTCAAATTTGTTTAAAACGAACAACCAGTTTTGCTTTTTATTCTGATTCATCTGTGAACCAATGTTACACCTGACATTTCGACGCACGTGTATGTCTGTCTGTGTTTATTTAATGCAATTAGTATTCTGTTCATCTTTGTCTAAAACATCTGCTCACCTGTGCGACGAGAGACATCTGCTTGTTGGTAGCGTAACGTAATGACTATACAGGTAAAAATACCTGTATTTTTACATTGATGTCCCTTGTTTGAGAAACTATAATCAATTTGTTTAATGTTAAACTTTTGGCAGAGATAACTTACTAATCAATCTGTTTTTTTGACCACCCCAAGCAATCATTTTCACTGTTTTCCCATTACATGAACAAAATTTGTAAAAAAAAATTACCCGATAATTTTCGTTTTTTAGTAGTTTATTCTTGACAAATACCCAGATTTTTATATCCGCGGTATAATAAAAATCTATATATATTTCAAGAATAAATTACTAAAAACATAAATTTAATACTTTTTATTGTGGTTTTCTTATTTGCAAATTCTTTCAATAGTTGTTTGGAATTCAAAATGTTTTTTTAATTTTCAATTGAAACCAGAACTAATCTTGATAAACCATTTCCTTATATAGTATAGTTTTTATTTTATTAAGTTTGCTACACTGAAATCCCGTCTAGAAATGTTCCAAAACTAAATACAGGGTTCGATAATTTTGTTGATACTGATAAGGTAAAACAAAAGTATTAAAAGCGTACTAGTAGCGTTGCTGCAACCTAATAAAAAAATTTTTGTAACATTGAAACCAATTCTAGTTTTGCCATCGAAACTTTTTTCTTTGATACATTTTAAATTTAATGAACCACATACGGCGTGTTAAACTTTAGGTATGTTTCAAGCAGCCAGGGAACGGTAACAGAATCGTCACCGTTTGCACAGTAGCTAAAACGATACAATTTATATCGATTTTTGAGCTGCTGCGCATGACGGTGACGGTTCTGTTACCGTTCTCTTCGTCATCTACGGATTAATGATGTGTCGCTCCTGAGCGAGTTGTTCATAATGAACGACTCCTTTCTCGGAGCGGAGTGAGTCACTCTTTTTTTTGAGAATGACTCACTCCGAGGGCCATTGCTCTGTGCTGAGCTGTTCTGCACTGTTGCATTCGCACATTTACTAGTGAATTTTGCACGTACGGAGTTATCTTTGCTGTCATTTAATGTTGAATGACACACTGTAAGTGTAATAGTACTAAGCTTAGAGTGACTTAAACCATTCACATTGACGTCGTTGTAATAATAAACAGTATTATTGTTAAGCTTTTATTATACTTTATAGTTTATCTGAAATGCGAATAATATAAGAGCAGAATCATAAAAATGAGCTCAGAGCTGAGTGTGTGTATTGTGCTGTGCAATGCTAAGTGACTCCTGAGCATGTATGATGACAGTTCACACCTTTGTAGTCTGCACTCTTGTGTAATGCGTACTGTTTAGTGTCGCTCCTTTGAACGATTCACTCTGAGCGACTCTTTTTAATGAGCGGAGCGTATGGAGCCAGCTCCCAATAAAGAGCCATGTGGATACATCACTACTACGGATACACATTTACAATATTTAAGAAATTTTTTATAAAACTATTTCGCACAACATATTGACTTCCTCGAACAAAATTATCTTAAACTAAAATAGGTATGCTATATTTGAAACAAAAGTTCAATTAAAACTAGAGGTCATATTTATTCAGTTATAATTCTACACTTTAGACTTCTTTTTGTAAATCATGTATTTGTCAAAAATAGAGCGTAACTATTTTTGTAAAAAAAAAAATAAATTCATATCTCAAAATTTTCTTTGGATAATTCTCCGTCGAAAAGGATTAAAAATTTTAATGTCTATTAAGCTATATTCAACCTTCGAATCTTGATCTCAAGACTGCTCTAACGGGGAGAGCGTTACTTCAACCAGCTTTTAGTATACCTTGGGATTAGGATGAAGAGGCTAAGAATTTTGTGCTCTCTTTGTCGTTATTAGGACATTCCATATATTTTATAAATGATAACCAATCTTTTACTTTTTTAATAACACTACCAACAAATGTATTACGACAATAATTAAAACGGACAAGTTGGATTTGTTCTATGAAAAATACACCATTATAATACTAAAAGTAACGTTATAGCATATATCTCTTCTGAAGCATGCGCCGATTTTCCTCAAAAACGATAGGGCTCTTCATATTTGCTCCCATTTTTCCTCTCAATATTTGGATTAAATCCCACTCATTCACAGCCAAACAGACGCATAGACTTCTTAAAATTTTGAAAAGTGAGTTTTGACCTAAATTAGTGCCATTCCCCACTAATTGTGAAGTTAGAATGTTAAAAATCGTTATATCAAATTTTAAACACCTACCAACATATACAAGAATTTTTTTAATCATATGATATGTAATTAATTTATTTTTTGTAACAAGCTATTATAGAATTTATGATTTTAATACGACTGATGTATAAATTAATTTTTTGGATTAAATGTAAGAATTATATAATATCTATATTTTACTTTATAAAAACTTTGTAATATATTCTCGCAACGACAAAGACGCATGCTTTAATACAGGATATGCTTTACTGGAAACTGAAAAATGAGTTTTGTGAACTTTGACCATTTGTAGAGTGGAGGACCACTGTGTGGGTTTCGGTTGGCATTTTGCCAAACAGTTGCCTGACGCGTCATCAGCTACTCTTCCTCTCCTCCTGCTTAGGGACCAAACATATTTACCTACGGTTCATTCTACTCCTTTGTGGTTAAATTTAATCACATATTTGATTAAATGAAAGCCTTTTATTTAATAATGCAAGGCATATTATGTTCACCTTTGAACTATGGAGGTACACAAATATAATTATTTAGTCGATTTTTTTATTGATGCAAAAAACGTTTAATATTAATTACTTTTTTTTGGTTCTCTGTAGCTTTTTAACATTTTAGGTGGTTAATTATCTTATTAATATGCCAAGTTTCATTTAATTCTGAACAGTAACTCTCTAACTGACATACCTTTATCAAAGTTACTTGATAAAAACATTGTTAAAACTTAAAAATATATTCTACACCTAAGGTAAAATGTCGTATTTACTTACCGGTGAAATGACAGACTGGGATAAATATTTCGTGATTTCTTACATACATAGTATATCTTGAAATAGTCTTAAAAATCGTGTACACTTCTAAATGCATCAAAAACACTTGTTCATTCATAGCAAAATCGCAAAAAATATAACTTGATAAAATATTAAAATAAAATAATATTCGTGATCTTCATGGTAATTTGGCTGCTACAGATTAATAAACTTGCAACGGTATCAAATGCCGACTCAGAGAAAAACGAAAGTAATAGAGTGCCGGGTGCAAACAATGAATGAATGAATGAATAAATTAGGGGTTATGGCTTAATAGCCCGTTATGCACGTCATCCTAGAAGAAATTATTTTTGTGCTCCCCCTTGACCTGGATCTAGTCCTCCAATAATTTGGATCTTCTCATGAGCTCCAGAAAGTTGGTGACTATAGATTGTCCTGAGGAATTCATCCAGTCTCATCAATGTATCCAAAAATGGTTGTTCTCCTGTAGGCTAGGGCCTCGCATTCGAACAGTAGATGGTTGGCTGTTTCATCCTCCATTTCGCAATATCTACATTGTGTCGATTCCTGACGTATCCCCATCGTGTGTAGGGGTGCATGACCGGTTAAGAGCCCAATCACTTTCCTGAGTTTAGGTCTACTGAGTTTGATCGAGTCCTCTCTAAGCCTGTTTGAAGGGCCCACAAACATTCTTTTCCCATTTGAGTTTCCTGGATTCGAGCTCCAGTCAGTCATTTGCTGATTGCGGGTTCAGCTTTCGACAGTTTGTTGAATATTTGTGTAAATAATTCCGCAAATCGGTTCTGGTCCAATGAACTTTGCAGAGGCTCCTTGTCGAGCAAGGCTATCCGCCATTTCATTGCCCCAGATTCCTTCATGACTTGGTACCCACATTAAACATACTTTGATCTTTGTTCCTAGGTCATTGAGTGAACGATGGCACTCCCATATCAGCTTTGAACTGAATTTGTGCAAACAAAGTGTTATTTATATTTATTTTGCGTAATTTTCCAAATGTATTTTGGTAGCTAAATGTCGTCAATAAATATATAGCCTATAGCAATATATTTTTCCACAAAAGGTTTGAATGCATTATACATAGGATTTGCAACGAACATGTGCTCTCATAAAAATGAATGGAAAATAGAGGCTAGAGAATAATATATGTTTCAAATGGAAATTACTTTTTTAACACAATCATTGATTGACATTTCGTTCAAATGTATCAGAATACGTTCTCAAATTACATTACATTAAATTGAGTATCATATCTGAAAGATAAGCTTTGAACTAATGATAGTCCAGTAGTTTCAATTAAAAACTTTTAACAAATTTGGTAAAGCTGAAAATTTGGCAAATTAACTGAATGAAATAATTCCAAGATTCTCATAACGATTTTGAAATTTTGTTAAAGGCTTTTCATCGCATAAAAAGCAATGTATAATTAAAGCATTATAAAGAATCCTTAGGACCGATTTTGATGCAGTTCTAAAATGCTTAAAAATAACAAGTTGATAGCTGAAAAATGTGCTACCTAAGTCGATAGTTTTGTCTGTTGAAAATCTTCAATTCTGAATTTTTGTGTTTGAAATTTGAATTTTTCGATCGATACGCTCCTGAAAAACGTGTAATTCTACAAATAAAGTTTTTTTTTTGTTTTGGGAGTCGTTCCATCGTTCGTAAGCTAATCTCTTATACCTGTCGGCTGGTTTTCTCGTTCCTTGTACTAGCTTACACATGCCGAGAATTGATTAGTTGATGTGATTTTCTGTAGGCATAATAACTGTTGAAGACCTCAACTGTTAAATGTCTGAAACCTCTCTCTCTCCCTCCCTTTATTTCTGCAGCCATCCTTGATTGTTCATAAATTATTTGCCAAGTCGGGGTAATTTGTAACAAACAGCGAAAATCTACTGGTTTGACAATAATAATTTTTACGAAAGAAATTGCGGCACGAATTTTTTTATCTACAACATGTTGATTTGGTACTTTAAAGGCTGCCTTTTGAAAGGACAGATCAGCTTCACGACCTTCCTAAAGACGAACACTAGTATAATAATCAGCCCTAGAAACAATCAAGTTTTTAGTTTTACAAAAATGAAAATAAAAATCGTACCGAGCTGTTGAATTTTTGTAATAAACAAATAGTTTCACGAAAAATATTTGTCACGTTCATTTTGAACGTATCCTAGCTTGAGAACATATCAGCTATTTGCACTCCAATGCGCACCTCCTTCTTCTCACAAATAATTTGCTACTATGTATTTGTTCTTTTTATAGTTTTGATATGGAACAAGCTTAGCTGTTGAGTTTTATTTGTATTTGTTTTGTTAATAAAATATCAATGGATACTTTTTTGTTGCAGATATGTTTCAAAACTGCGGTAAAATCTAGGAAAGATTAATATAACAGATAAATCTTTTAAATAGACGCACGACAAAAAAGGTCTGAAGATTAATATATAAAAGCTGTAGAAATAATAATTGCTGTTTTCAAAACAGGCAATCAATACTGAAATAATTGTGTTCATTATTCCATGCTTTAATTTTTTTCAGTTTTATGGTATGTATCCAGAGTTGTTTTTTGCATTATTGAATTGCTACCGCAAGTCAAAATACGAAAATTATTTATCAAACGCATATAATGTTCGAAAAATGCAATTGAAATAATCGGCGCTGAAGTTGGATTAAATGGTGGAAGTACCGGTTTGAATATGGTGGATGAACGGGTATTGCATAAAGGTGCAAATCTAGAAGCTAGTTAATTAGAGATTCATAATAAGAATTCGTAACGAATGCTAATTTGAAATTGACGAATAAACATTACGTAAATTTTGAAAAAGTTGGACGCAAAATATAATAAAATAGCAGTATGTATTATGTTTTGTAGCAACTACAAAGAGACAATAAAAAATAACGACTTCTGACATTTTTAAAACAGTTTGTAGTCGTAGCGTTGAAATATTCTCGACAATGCTAACTTGAAGAATCGTTTACTTACAGCCATAAGTACGCGACTTTAAACACCTATCTAGACGTTTGTAACCGACAACGAACGAAGTGGAATTCTGTATTATTACGTTTGTAAATACACTGTGTCACATAGGTGACCGTAACGTGAAGATTTTTCTTTTGTTTATATCATTAAAACGCTTTTCTTATTTTAAATTTGAGATAGATCAAACAATATTTTGATAAGTCTCGAAAACCGTACATATCCGTGGAATATTTCGAGGATTGAAACCACTAAATACCTTTCGTTTCAGACCCCAAAACCAAAACCACTATTTATGCTGAAAAATACCAAAACTGAATGAATCTATTTTTATTTAAATTTTGTTTTTCATTTTTACTATGAAAGAGTTTCGAGTTTCAGGACAATTGCAATTTCTAGGGCTTTTATAAACTCTAAAGTAAAACCGGAAAAGCGGTTTGTTATATTGAAATAATAATTTTTATTTTTGTTTTGTATTTTATTCATCAAAAATAAGATTACTATGAAGTTATTTTTTTTGTAATTTAGTTTTTGATTCATTTTAAAAATATTTCTTCAAAATTCAAAACAGAAATGGATCCAAAATTGAATTAATTTCTCAAATAAAATTCCAAACAGTCGACAAAACAAAAATCGAACGTTATTTTGATTCGTTATCACTTCACATAATATTTGTTAATTTCAAATTATAAGTGGTTCTTTCAATACTTATTTATCAAACATTCCACACATGAATAAAATTGCCTTGAAATATTTCATTTTAAATGTTGGCTACTCTGAAATCACATTTATTTCGGATATTTTGATTATAAAATTTTGTATTTTATTTTATTACATTTTTATTTTATTAGTTAATTTTATTGGAAAAATTGTTACATTAAAGTCGCAAGCTGAACCCTTTACAAACGTAACACTATATTTTTTATATAAGGTTTGCTATTTCAATTTAAAAGAGACTATCAAATAAAATTGAGGTATTTTGGCAACTGTCGATTCCACCATATTGGTGTTTATTTCAGGCAGAGAACGTCATTCTACTCTTTGAAACAGGGGAATTACGAATTCCAGTTGTAAAGTTGAGACACTGTATAATACGTCGGTCTGTATGTATATATATACAACCCCTATTGAGCGTCGGTTATCGACATTTCTGTTTACCGACGTCGCCGTACGGCGTTGCTGGCGCCACGATCGATTTATGTTCACTAGTCGACAAACGCCCTCTGGCCAGTGTGTTCTAACGAAAGCACCTTATACTGATTCCCGTGTCTCGTTCTGATCGAACCTCGATTTTATTATAAAATTTCGATAGAAATTTTGTAGATATATTTCGATTGCGGTTTTTGTTCGGGATTAACGAGAAAATTATTGTTATAGTAGTTGTAGCAATTCTAAAATAATTGGCAGCGATTTTTGTGGATATTAGAAAACACTTTGTTACGTAAAATTGTTGTACTTTGCATCGGTTACGTGATTTTAACATAAACGTGTATGTCTAAGGTTTATAAAGTGGCCGACAGAGTTTCGTCGGTTATATTTCGAAGGTAAGTCATTTTTGCAAGATATTTTAATCCTTTTAAATTATTTTTAATTTAATAATTTCGTCTTTTTAATTTTTTTTATTTATTATTTTCTAATATTATTTATCAATGTTTTAAATTAATTTGGGACGCAACTTGAACATAAACTTCTGGATTTAATATAGAAATAGATTTTCTATCTATTTATGTTTTATTTATCATATGTATTTATCATACAGGATATTGGATATATTTTGAATCATAAGTTCTGGGAAATATTATTAATACATAATTCATGAAAAATTGTGAAACATTTTTGTTACTGAAATTATTTTTTCAAATTTTATCATTTTAGAGCTTTTTAAATGACGTTAGATAATTCATACTAAAAATTTTGAGAGAAAAATTACGTCTATATTAGTAACCGATCTTATAGTATATTCAATGTCTAAAAATTGTATTGATACATTATGTTTATTCGTTCAGCAACTTTTGTCCTCCATAAATCCGAAATTTACTTACTGAAATATGAACGGGCTACTTAACTTGCACATAATTAATTGTTTTTCGGAAAAACCAAGTTTTAAAGCTACTTATTGAATTCTTATGAAAACAAACATTTTCTAAGCAAGCTAATGATAAGTAATTTGAAAGTAAGAAATTTTATTATTTAGATATACATTATTTTCTATATGACTTTTTATTTGACATTTTTTTGGTTTTTGTATTATATTTTTGTATAAAAATTTCTTATAACTAAAATATCGACATCAATGACTTCAGTTGTTGACCGTCTATAAACTTCCATGAAACCAGATATGTAACACATCAAATTAACTTATTTTTCAATCTGTATTCTCTTGTCTAATACTTGTTTTAAAAAAAAAGTACCTACTAATATTCTAATATTTTGATTAAAGTAAGCACTGTAAAATGAAATGAAGTCAGACTACTAAAGTTCAACGATCAATTCCCTAAAAGTGAAGGAACACTTGAAATTGTATTTCGAACGCTCGTTTTCAGTTTTAAATTTATGAAATGTAAATTTAGATTTTTATTACATTGATAGATTGTTTTCCGTACAGACTTTATTTTCTATTTCGAATCACAAATTTTATATAATTTGGATAAGCGAGGGTCTACCAGTAATATTATCATAATACAGTGATTATCTTGGTTAACCGCAGGATGTACGTTCCTAAATAACGCGATGGCTAATATTACTCACGGTTGGTAGACTAAAGTATTTCTGAGTAAAAAGTAATGTCGTTGAAGCAAATTTTCTTGCAAAGCATATTGTGAAGGTATAATAAATTACATAGGTATAAAAACTTTTTAGTATTGAAAAACGGCATCCATATATTGCGGTTAAATTTTCTGTATTTTTTTTTATATGAAATAATATATTGTTAGTCTGAGTATCCTAAACTGGAATAAGCGAAGTTCTGTGAGTATGTTCGAGAGGTCCGCGAACTATTTTCTGGTATAAGTGGACGAAGTTATTGAACTGTGTGAAAGCTATCCGGAAAACAGCTATATGTTGTTTATACTACACACTATCGAAGTAAAATTTATTTACGAAAATGTTATACATGTTAATACATCGTTGTAGTCTCTCGTTAGATAAATCAAATTCACTCTACCACTTATAAAAAGGTAACTTTTTTAATTATTCTTGATTTTTTAATGAAACACGCGACAGTTTAGCATATTTCTAAAGAATTCGTAGGCGAAAAAGTATAAGAAATGTTGTTCTAGAATCTAGAGAATAGAGACCGTTGTTTATATGACGTTTTTTTGGATCCTTTACTGCAATTCCCTAGTTCCTAGATTCTAATCCAGGAGGTTGAGATATTACAGTCCCAACCAAAAGTAAGTCAAATTTTAAATCGGAACTTTTTCAATAATACATTAGTTCTAAAGAATATAAGTCGATGATACCAATAATTATCGTCATAAATGAATTAATTTTTTTATTACTAATTAATTAGTCAAGTATGTTTAATTATTTTACTGAATGGACTAATTTTTGAATTTTTTGTGTTTTACAAATTTGTTGCAGTAAATAATTATAAAAAAATTAGAAGCAGTAAAAATTAAAATTAAATCATTCAAAAATCAGTTAATAATAATCATTAACAAAAAACAGAAATTTGACAGTTTGACAGTCCATAATTAAAAAGTACTAATCTTTAATAATTTTTTTTATTTATTAAATGTCTCATAATTAGCTTAGAAAAAATATAAAAATATGCGTAAGACATCAGTGATTTACATAGTTAGTTTCCGAAACTTATAAATTAAAATGTATTGTTTGCATGCTACGTTGACATATTTTCCATAAGACATGTAGAAGTTTTTTTTAATTTTTTTTTAATGACTGAGTTTTTACAGAAAATGTTGTCATAAAAACATCTATTAAAAAAAATATATATTTATAAATATTTCATTTTTTCATTATTTTCGTTTAACGCCTCAACCTCCTTAAAAACTGATGAAAATATAATTGAACTTTGCATTTATCATCACAAAATAATACGAAAAGGCAACTGATCTAAATATCCCTTTTGCTGTTGGTAACATTGTTCGTCTAGAAGTCTAGACCATGGATGGCAAACCTTTCACATCTACATGCCAATTTTTACTAAAAATTTTTAATGTAGACATGGCGTGCCAACAAGCAGCCAAAGAAGTTTGTTGCCAAAAAAATGAATCAAAAATAAATGGAAAGAATAATTTCGATAATACACCGAGCGTCATGAAACTTTTTCGTATTTGTTATTTGGTGATAGTTAATTTGTTTTGACATCTAGCATATTTTTAATTACTTCGATTTTGCACCTCAATCAAAGCCGTGCCCACAATAATTTGTCGCGTGCCACCTGTGGCACGCGTGCCATAGGTTCGCTCTCCCTAGTCTAGACAATACCCTTACGCAAATAAACAACTAATTATAAATAATATAGTTAATGAAATGGTTCTCCATCGCACTTCGGCGACATGTGAAGGGTTAACTTAATAGTGTCGCGAGAGTAGAACATCGAAACACACGTCTAATTGACAGTCTGACGCCAGTCTTACCGGTGCGTAATTGCAGCGTAGGCGGTTATCGTTACGTCTGCTCATTTCTACGTCATTATATTTGACGTCGAGGGAAATCACTCATATTGTTTCATTATGTAAATAATATCAAATTCTGCACACTGATAACAGGTATTACGTTGCGAAATCCAATTAAAAAGCCTGACTTTTTTCGAAATGTATATGTTGCGGTCAATGTTGATTAAAAACAGTCGGTTCCACTGATCTCTTGGTGTTAGGCTGTGAGCATTGATTTAAAAAATAGAAAAAAAATTGACGCACAAAAGATATACTATTCTATTTTAATCTGTAAGTAGGCAGAAGTAATATTTGGGGGCTGGATGAGATCTTAAAGGCTATTACACCGTTTTTTGAAAAGTATTTTAAATGAATCCTAAAGTAATAAAGCAGTAGGTACTACAATTTTTATAATACTATTTTATAACCCAATAGTGCCATAAAAAAGAATTTTAATTTATCATTTTGAATTTTCGCGCGAAAACGACTCGTGACGTCACTGTCATCGTAAATAATAACGATAGTGCACAACAACCATAGTAACACTTTATAATTAAAAATATTTAAGATTGCTATAAATATTGCGTTACCAGTGTAAGTATACAACTAGGTAAAACTTTATTTATTTATTAAACGTATTTATTCTTGGTAGATTCGTACTTTCTGCTTTTACGAAATCATCCTCCATGATGCGAAATCAACAAAATACGGAATAGAAGTTTATAAACGTGATAATTACTTAAAAGAACTTCAAAATAACACACATCACAACAAAAACATAGCTAGTTTATAACCGAAGTGACGTCACGCCGGAATCTAACGTGGCGAAAAGCGTTTTAGACTTTTGAAGAACAGAAAAAAGAATACAATTCTTAAAATTGAATTATAAAATTTATAGTGCATTATTATGAATAGAAATTAACATTTCTCGTTTGTTTTTTACAAAATCTCCCAAGAATATGTATTATTGGATTTTTTCTTACATGGTATAAAATATCCTATTGCAATTCTCATGTATACGTATTAATAAATTAGCAGCAGTTTGGTCTTCTCATAAGAATCAATTAATATCTACCTAATTTCTTCCTGACCTTACGTGTAGACAAATAATTTATTAATTATTTAATAGGAATAAAAATTGTTTATTGATAGTCGGCAATTTCCGCCGTAACAGTATTGACTCTAACATATAATACTGTGTGCGTGAATATTTGACGTTATGTAATGAATAAAATAACGTATACATGTATGACTCCTCTATCTAAAGTTTCCCTGTGTAGTTTTAAAGCTTCATTTTAGTTGCACAATTTAAATAGATAAATATTTCATTTCATTTGCCTTGTTATTTCTAAAACTAATATTTTTACAAATGATGCAATTTTTAAACAAGTAAACAGTCTGATGGTTAGATCGCGTATTTGGTAGGTTTTCGAATAAAATGAGTATATATCTGTACACTTAGAATCTAGACATCCTAATACTTTTGTATATTGAAAGTGAATCATTACGCACTTGTTTTCGGGGAAGAAAGTTAGCTTTTACATGCCGGTGGAGTAAAATAATAGTCGCGCAAGCGCAGATTAAAAGTAAACTGTTTTTCATCCATTGGAAAATTCTTTTCGGGTCAAAAGTAAGCGAAAGTAGTGCCATTCTGAGCGATAAATTTAAATCATATCTGACAGTTCGCATAACCTATGATATTCATTATCTTTATAAATGACCTCCCATTACATCTGTCTAAGGGTAATACTGTTGTGTATGCTGACAATACAACCCAAACTATCACAGGTTTTGCAGACAAAAATAATCTTTCAGATTGTGTACAGGAAAATATAATAGCTATGAAACGATGGTGTGAATTAAATAAACTTGTTTTAAATATTGACAAGACAGTTGTATTGAATTTTCATACAAATTATAAAACTCCCTGTGTTGATCGGTCATTATGTGTCAAACTAGATAATAAACTGATGCAAAACTCCAACTGTACCAAATTCCTAGGAGTGACCATCACTGAAAACTTGACCTGGCTAGAACACGCAAATGTCATTAGAAATAAATTAAACACCGTATGCTACAAACTCTTCAAGTGTAGATCAGTTGTAGACATTGATATTTTACTAAAAATGTAGGTACTATGCGCATTTTAACTCAATCGGTTCTTACAGACTTATCTTCTGGTGTGGTTCTGCACATTTATTGTCCATTTTTAAAATTCAAAAAAGAGCCTTTCGAATAATGACCCATACTTGACCTCGCACTACATGTACCTAAACCTTTATTTAAAGCACTGAAAATCTTAAATCTACCATGTATGTTTATTTATGAATGCCTTAAAGTAAAAAAAACGAAAATCAATTTATCAAAAATGAACACGTACATAATCGAGAGACTAGATACAAAGAATCAATATGTATTCCTCCACACAGGCATGTTATGTTTGCAAATAGTGCCTATTACAATTGCATAAAACTTTTTAATAAATTTCCGTCTAGCATAAGAACTGCCAAATCGACTGTCGGATTCACAAAAATTGTTAAACGCATCCTGCTTGAAAATGTCTTCTATATAGTACCTCGGAATATCTAAAACATAATTTCTAATTTTTTTAATGATTTTACTTCACAAATTTTTTATGTTTTGACGAAGCTTCCTACTATTGTAGCTCTTTTTAAGGTTAAATATATTATTATTATTATTATTTACGGTGTTTTTATAAGTTTTGTTGTTGTTTTTTTCAATGCACTATTGCAAAATTAGTGATTGCGATTCGATTGATTGCCGCCTTCGTTATGCTTTTACGAGCAAACTCCACTGTCGTCCGCAATCGCAAATTTTCAGCATTTGTAACACAATGCTATTCTAGGCATGATTTTTATCTTTGTGGAAACAATCCTTTTATCTATTGTGGTATTTTAAGCATTCCGTGTAAAAAACGCAGCACTTATGCAATCACTTCGGTATCTGTGGGTCTGTGACAGGCGATTTTCTTTGAAAACTATTTGACATTAAAATTTTAAATTTGGCAAAAAGATAGAGTGTGGTGGTCTAAATACAGACGTGAAGTATAAAAAGTTAAATTTTGATTATGGGGATTAATTGCAATGAATGAATCAGGAAACAAAAAAATCTAGGATATCAATTGTCAAATGAAAGCTTGTTGTAGCACGAATTCAACGATATATAATATGATGTATTTTTTAAACTTTTCTTTGATAAAAACGCTAAAAAATTGCTGTCCCTCAATCTTATCATCAAAAGGTTTGCTCAGAAAAATCTGAAAAACATCATAAACATACAGATTGAATTAGGTATAGATTGAATGAAAATTATCAGGGTTGACAAATCAATTGTTATAAACAATTTTATTGACACTCTATTTCAAATTAATGAATGAACGTCAAACTGGTATACAGTAAAATCGAGCAAAAATAGCTATGCTAACTCTGCAGTAGAGCACAAGACTCACAATCGCAGGATCGTGTTTTCGAACGCCCCGCTGGGCGAAAATTTATTATTATATGTCATTTTTAGTAAAAAGTTAAAAAAACTGAAAAATAATAGATTAGAAAATTTTACCGCGATCAATTGTTGTAAACACTCTAATTGTTTATTTATTTATAACTGCAGAACCAAAATGTGCCTATAGAACACACAAATGGGGGCCTGATGACACAGAATTCTAATTGTGCTGGCACTTGACCGATTCCGACATAATATTATATTAGTATAGCAAATTGTTCAGATTCTTGCAAATATTTTGCATAAAGAAACAGAGTTCTTTTGTGCTCAATATTTTTTATTTCATAAAGAAGAAAGTAACAAAGAAGTGATTTATATAATATATCCCTAGAGACGATTTATTTTTAGAAAATCAAAGGTGACAGTTTTTAAGATATAAGTATAATCCATCACAATATAAATATAAATAAAAAACATATTTTGCTTTCAGTTTCAACTGATATTATTATCAGATATTTCAAATATTATTGTAAAAAACGATGCAAAAAAGCTGATTAAAATATTGTTAAAGACGTTGAAAGATGGCCTTTTTTTTCATAATTTTTTTCCTAATTTTGTTAAATTCTTAAAAAAATTTCAAATAAAATCGTGAAAGAAAAATTCGTAAAAAATTGTTTTTTTTAAAATTACTCGTAAAATTCTTATCAGATCGATTTTTTGTAATAGATTACTTTCTTAGGTTAAAAAACTGCGTCGATTTCCGCAAACCGCATCAAAATCGGTTCATTTTTTCACGAGGTATCGTGAACGAAAAAATTCGTTAGAAAGTATTTTTTTGAGCGCGAAGAGCTAAAAATAAACTTCTTGCTATATTTTATATATTTTTGAGCGTTTTGAACTAGAAAATAGCGAGTCAAACTTCTTATGTATATTTTTACATTTTGCGTTTGTTTCGAGTAGTTCCAGGCCGAACCCAATAGATTCAGTGCATGTCCTATTTTACATGTCGAAAATCAATTTCTGCTTTCAGACACATAAATTTGTTGACGTCTCACCGCTGTATACACCTATTGACTGTTGTTTCGTAATTAAATTTATAAACTGAAGCTTTCAGCGGCTGTGTTTGGCAGATTTTACGTAATAAAGATCCCGTCACTACAATGACAGCCTTACTTATGCAAGAACGCGAGATAATGGTTATGTGAAAATGTAATTTAAACTTATTTTATACTGAACGAACATTATTTTATTATTATAATCAGTGCATTTTTTTATATACAGGCTAACCGGTAATTGCTCGTATTCCTCTCGGGAGAAGAAACTATGCCTAATTTGGATGATTTAACCTCTATCAAATGCGTCATTTTCGAGAAAATCTACATCGATTTTCTTTTTACAAAAATCCAAATTTTGGGAGTTAAAAATTAAATATTCCTACTCTTTGGCCTGAATTTTTTCATGATCTCATAGCTTACTAATTGGTTAACCTTCCTAAAGCTAAAAACCACGTTTATTGTTAGATTTTATGGTGTACTGTGTTAAAACTTACAATAAATAAATTAATAAAAATGAAAATTCTTTACGTGTCATTATCACAAAAAAATGACACATTTTTGACTCCTAAGTGATAAGATTAAATCATTCCAAATTAGTCATAGTTTCTTCTCCCGAGTGGAATACGAGCACTTACCGGTCACCCATGCCTCATAAGGGTTTGTATGATATTAGTTTTATATCCTGTTAATGGTTGTTTTTACCACTTTCTGAAAAGGTTTTTGGCACTTTTTAGTTGACATAAGTTTTAACAAGTTCTGATTATTTCAAAAATGTGACAGCCGAACTGCATAGCTTTAAACTGACGTTCCGGATCGCTATCTTGGTTGCACTGTTTGCCAGATGTATGGAAGTTTCAATATTGTAATGTGTAGTATAAACTACATGTTTTCATAAGTTAATTAAATTTTACGTTGTAAGCTTTGAGTATTGCATAAGAAGTTGTACTTCCTGAAGTAACGATTAATGACATTTCTCCTTTAAAACGAATATTTTAGGTAAAAGTAAGTTAATCATTTCAAATTTAGATATTTATTGTACAGGGCCTATTTTTAGGTCTTTCTTAGGGACTCTATAAAATACCCGAGAATTAAAAAAATACTAAGACGTATTCGTATGTAACATTTTCCGCAGAAAGCGAATATGAAATAAAATAGTATGATTCCCATTTAAAATTTAAAAGTTACGCCCTAAGGGGTTTTAGGGTCCTCGGGCCCAAAATCTATTTATGCCATTCGATAGACAGGAAAAAATTATTAAAAAAACTTAGACAACAAGAAAGAATAATTTTTGGTTTTCATTTATTGTTTACACAAATAATTTATTACAACTTTTTATTAGCAAGTAAAACATTTGTATATGTGTTTGGTCAACTGTCTTAACATAATGAATAGTTTTTACAACAACAATAACATCTTTCAGCTAACCTAGAAACGAATTGTAGGTACTTTATTGTTAAACTGAACATTTTTTTTGTAAATATATTTCAGTATCTGAAAAAGCTGGGATCACCAGCGAAACGTTATACACAGCTAAATATAATGGACGTGAAACCAGAAAATAAAAAAAATATTTTAACATTTTTGGTTCGGCTTATCCGACAAGAAATATTAAGCTGTTCCGGGACTTTTGAAACACTCTGTATAAAAAACAATATAACTTTTTGAAACGGTCCACTTGGTATATTGAAAGCAGATCCAGTGAACCAATACCGTTGGGAACATATAGTTTTTTAACCACGTTTTAACCGAATAGAAATGACTGTATTTGTGAGTTTCGAGGTAAATGTCGTCCTTCTTCCTTACTCCAATCATTATTCCGGTCTGTCGACAATATTTTTCCTGTTTGGTTTTACCTCATTGTAAATGTGTCGCCATCATCGACCGGTCACGGAAAACCCATGTGTATACCTACACCTAGTCTGTAGCTTTCGTTTATATTACAACGTGTATAGGGTAACAAAGTACTACATACATATCTGTGGTCACGAGGCAAAACGGTTTGTGCCGATTTTTGATCTATATACTTTTGGGTGAACTTTTGTAGCGGTGAAAAAAAATCGAATTCGAGATATACCCTTATACAAAAAAGGAGATAATCAAAATATGTCTAATTATAGACCAGTGGCATTGTTACCTGTATTCTCAAAAGTCTTTGAACTTGTAATAAAGGAACGCTTGTTACATTTCGTAAACAAATATGACATCATTACAAAACAGCAACACGGTTTCATTAAAAATAGCTCCACTAATGTCTCAATTTTTAAAATAATTGATAGCCTATTAAATTCTTGGGAAAAAAAACTCCATGCTTGCTACTCCTACTAGACTTATCTAAAGCATTCGACTGTGTCGAAAAAAATCTTTTACTTTGTAAGTTAGAAAAGTACGGTATACGAGGAAAAGCGCTCGATTTCTTCTCTTCATATATGACAGACAGAAAACAAAGTGTAAAAGTTAAAATAAATATTAGCTCCGGTATTAATGAAAGTATGTCAGACTGGCAACTAATTACGAGAGGTGTACCTCAAGGTAGTATTTTAGGACCTCTGCTCTTCATATTATTTATAAACGATCTTCCGTTGGCTACTAACAATAAAATCTTCTTGTTTGCTGATGACACTGCTGTCATATGTGAGGGAAGAGATCAGGCGCTTTTAAAAAATAGATTGGAAAAATGCATGATAGATTTAAGCAAATGGTTTGCAAATAACAGCCTTAAAGTAAACGACACTAAAACAGAAATAATTAAGCTTGGAAATTACTTTAACATTCCACAATTACTAAAATTAGACATATTCTCATATATTAAAGATTCAGTTAAATTTCTCGGTTTATACATAGACAATAATCTCGACTGGAAACAACATATTGACTACATTTTGCCAAAGTTAAATAAAGCTAAATTCGTTCTTACTTACTTAAAAAAATATGCTAGTACCGACATTCTGCTTAATGTCTATCATGCATATTTCCAATCTATTATCCAGTATGGAATAATCTTTTGGGGCAATTCGGTATGGGCAGAAAAAGTTTTTTTAATTCAAAAAAAGTGTATTCGTATCATAGCGGGTGTGGCACCTAGAGAACATTGTAAAAATTTATTTATTCAGTATAACATACTAACACTAGTAGATCTTTATATTCTAAATTGTGCAAATTTTGTACAAAACTATCCATCTTTGTTTAATGAAAATCATAATAAACATGAATATACCACAAGAAATAAAAATAATTTAAAAACTATTAATTGCACATTAGCAGACTCATAAAGGTGTCCGCAACGCTATGATAAGAATACACAATAAGATACCTACTGAAATAACTGTAACAAATTCTAAACAAAAGTTTAGGAAGAATTTAAAAAAATATTTATTAAGTAAGGCTCACTACAGATTGAACGAGTTTTTATAATTAATTGTTTTTGTGTTGACGCTATTTATGTACCTACATTAATTGTACCAACAAAATAAAGATCTCTATCTATCTATCTATCTATCTATTAAAAGACCGCGCTTACTTGCTAAGCGTAAACCTGAACAACCAGCAACCTGCATAGAGTCACTCACAAGACCAGCATAAACCAGCGCAAACCTGCACAAACCATCAAATTTTACTGCAGCTTTCGTAATGTGCAGTAAAGGCCGCTGCACACGAGGCTATAGAAACGCTGCTAGATTCCTTACTAGATTTGCCTACTAGTTTTCCAGCGCTGGTTTTCTTGATTGCTATTAAGTGCTCGTTTGATTTGTGGATAGATCTTGTGCGCGCGCAGTGACGGTGCGAATATAACACAGAGCAAAACGTGTCTGTTGTGTCTGATTCTGAGCAGCATGACGCCATGTTGGTTTGTGAGCATTTGTTTATGTCGCCCACGTGACAAGATACTGTTTCCTGATTGGTTCTTGCTCAAAGAAAGCAGAGAACCTAGTAAGAAAAATAGCCCCTGTTCTAATTTTAAAATCTATCTTGTGAGCTAGCAGACAAAATTTAGAATAAGCGCTTTGCCTTTGAGACCTTAGATATACGTACAATTCGTTCCTATTGTGTGTCCCAGGAGACCCTATCTGCCCTTTCTGTATTAGCTGTACATAAAGCAACTCTTAGATTTCCAGATTTATTTCTACGTTTTTACAGCGATTTTAAAATCAGACATTAATACTACAGAGAGGACGACTCAATGAGCTTAATAACTGAGGCACCGTTTAAATTTAAGTTAATCGTGAACGAATAAATTTTGTTCGTTAGGTTGAATGTACAAATTAGGGGAGATTGGATATAATAATTGTAACTCGGTAGAACAGTAACAGCATTATCAATTGTTAGTTTTGAAAATACTAAAGCAAAGTATACTGTTAGACAATTCTCTAGTCAATATTCCTTTGTAAATAGTCGTATAGGTACTCCATTTTACCAATTACAATTTTAACTCTACATTTAAGGGTTGGCAGTATTAATTTAGGCCAAATTTCACTTTTCGCAATTTCATATTTTCACTTCATGATATCCCCGAAGTGTGAAAAATGTACGTGCGTCTGTCAACACGATTCCACTAAAACAGCTAAGCTGATTTAAATCAAGTTTTGATAAAAGATTTGACACGTCAATAGGAAAATTTGTATTGCTTTCATAAATCCAGAAGGGGTATTTTACTGGTAACGTGCCGCATGCGTGTTGGTCCGTCTGTGCAGAGAAATTTTGAACTAAAGGCCCCCATACACTTCGTCTTTTTCTAACAGTTTTCCCCGTTTGGTTAGTCGGTTGGAACGATCGAACGAAGTCAGTCGACTCCACACACATCAGTTTTTTATAATCCAGTTGAACCGGTCGCAATTGTTGGCAGAGGCGGCAAAATGTATGTTTCTTTCGTTCCAGCACCAGATTACTTCGAGTCTCTAACTGTTTTTAATTCTTTACGAAAAGTACCACGCAATGAATCAAGTTTCTTCTTTAATGTCTGTATCGAGCACTGGCATCAACTTTTTCACATAACCTTAAAGATTCAAAGAAATATTGAAAAAACCGTGTTTTTCGTTTTTAATTTTTTTCTCCTGCAAATTACATCTTAACGACATAGAAAAAAAATCATTTTTGCAGGAGAAAAAAATTAAAAACGAAAAACACGGTTTTTTCAATATTTCTTTGAATCTTTAAGGTTATGTGAAAAAGTTATATTCATAAAAGTTGTAGATCCTTTTAATACCTACAACATTGCCATACAACATTTTTCGATGGGAGGTCAACTTTCGCCGGAAATAACGAAAACCGCGTTTGACCCCTAAAATATTTTGAAAATAAAATAGTCAGCTATTTTATAAATTTTTGAAAAACATAAATGAATGTTATCATGAAATCAGACTTTCTTTTGTATATAGTGTCCTAAGTATTACAACGTGAATAAAAGTTTTATTTGATCGTCTTCTATATACACACGCGAACTATCACTTATAGTTAACGTTAAATTTTAAAAGTTGTTAACTTTTCAGTTTAGAACTTTATTATATAGTCATTATTAGTGTATTCGCCGTAAGGAATGCTTACACTACTGGCGTCACTCGGATGGCGCGACCTAGGGTTCGGACCAAAATTTCTCGACGTTTCATTGGCTCCTGAGCATTTTGGCATTTTGAGAATATTTATATATGTTTATGTGTGTGTGTACGGGCAATAACTTACGAAAGATTTAATTGATTTTAACAAAATTTGGTACACATGTTGGAATCCATAAGCGTATAATAATATTATTATTTATTAGTTAGAATTTAATAAAACTATTGTAATAAAAATCAAACATTATGTAATTTATATGACTGAAATAATAAATTACCTGAATTTGTACAACGTGATAACAAGCTGATAAAAAAATATCTAAATTAAAATTTAAAAGTAGCTTCTAGAACTATAGTGGCGTGTGTAAGTCGGAGGACTGGTAAATATTTTGAGCCGGAATGAAACTACCTTCCCCCCCCCCGTTTTCGAGGATGTTGAACACGATGGCGGCGTCAGAATTTCTCGTTGGGGTGGCCCAACCCCTCAAACCGGCCAAAAACCACCACCGAGAGGAGTTAAACGCGATTTCCCTGCAGAAATAAGTTTTGGGGCCTCTGTTATTCTTGTTGTACGTAAATGATCTAACAAGTAATATTCCTTATAAAATGACTCAGTTTGCAGATGATACATCGATTATTTACCAAGGAGATCCTGAGGATGATCACAATGCGAATATCAGTTCATTACTGGAAAAGCTTTACGAGTGGTTCAAAGATAATAGCCTTTGTTTAAATTTAGAAAAAACCATTGCACTTCCTTTTGGAAAGTCACATATTATGAACACGAGTGGCGTAGCGCCTTATACTCTAAATGTAAACACTGAATTTGTGAAATTCCTAGGAGTGTATGTAGACAAGAACCTTAATTGGAATTTTCACATAGATTATCTAAGGAAAAAAATATCTCCTTATATTTTTCTAATAAGGCAATTAGCTTTGAACTGTCCAGAAGAAACGGCACTATCGGCGTATTATGGATATGTAGAGTCCAATCTAAGATATGGGATCATTTTTTGGGGGGGAAGTTCAAGACTAATAGAGTTATTTAGAATTCAGAAAAAATGTTTGAGAAACATTGCTAAAATTGGTTGCAGGGTCTCATGTAAACCGTATTATGTAAAATACAACATTCTAACTTTACCATCTATCTATTTATTAGAAGCAGCATGTTTCGTAAAACAAAACTACGATTACTTCGAGAGTTATGAAACTGCTCATTCTTATAACACAAGAAAAAAACCGAAGCTGCAAGTTCCTAACAGCAAGATGGCAATGACACGTAAAAATGTTTTTTTTCAATTATTGAATGTTTATAACGCAGTGCCTGAAGAGATTAAATGCCTAGATATCAAAATGTTCAAAAAGAAACTAAAAATGTTCTTAAACGAAAAGTGCTACTACAGTATAAAAGATTTTATTTAATGTTTTATTAATTGTTTTTGACATGTTTTATACCTTTGGTAACATAAAATAAATTACTATTATTATTATTATTATTATTATTATTATTATTATTATTATTTTACCCCCGTTTTCGAGGATGCTGATCACGGTGGTGGTGTTGGATATCCACTACCAACCCGTCCACCGGCCAATACTCACCCCCGAAAGGGGTGAATTTTTTTTTTGCAATATCAACGGTAAATATATTATATTTACCGTTGATATTGCAAAAAAAAAAAAAATTCACCTACCAACCCCTCTACCGGCCAATACTCACCCCCAACAGGTTACGTAGTAAGTTGGAATTAAAATAAATATTGTAACATTTTATTTTCTTTCTATATAATATAATGATATACTGTGAAGGCCGTCAATTTACATGGTTTAAAAATTAAATAATTAGACGTTTCAGCTATTATTGCATCATCAGTAAAGATCTAAGAAAAAATATAGAATATATTATTTAAATGAGAAATACATTTACATGTTTTAACAAGAAGATAAATGATCAAACAATATTTTATGAATACTTACAAAAAAGAGATTAAACTATAAGTCAGACAACAGATGATGATTTATTATTTGTCAAATGTATTGTGAAGTAATAATATGATAAGTTTTTCTGAATTCTTCAGTATACTTATGCTGGGTTGCAAAAAGGATTGTCAAATCTTGATTTGACAGTGACCTTTAAATACGTTATTAGTTCAGTAATAGAGAGATTATTTACTATCATGCATAATTAAGATTCAATTTCATTTTCGTTTAAAAATTGCAATTTATTATTTTGGTTCTGAGCTTTCGATAATGTGTCTGCTATATTCTGAACAAGGAACACATATTAAGTCAAAGGTATAAACTATACATATGTAATTTTATAAGCATTCGTTGTTAACGAGCAAGACCGTACAAGCGGTTTGTTTTAATAGCAACTAGAGGTTTATGGTTTGTGTTTACTATAAAGCTACGATAATACCGTACAAGCACATACTATTGCGAACATTAATTCTTTTTCGATTTGTGCATATTGTTTTTGAGTGTCTGTTAAAGCTATTGATGCGTATACCACTTGGGCGCCGTTTTGTAATAAAACAGTAACTACTTACTGCATTCTGAGAAACATCGCATGATAATACTATCGGTTTATTTTGATAGTAAAATTGGTTCATTTATTATTATCGACTTTAATTTTTCAAATGAATTAATTTGTGTTTAATCCCACACCCATTGAATGTCTTATTTTAAGTAAAACTCTTTTCGAATAAATAAAATTGTCGACCAATTTTTTTTAATCATCGTGCATTCTATTAGATAATATTAAATAATTAAATAACTGATACTAATAATTTTTATATTTTTTATATTTTTCTGAAGAAGATGTTATTTTGATTTATATTTTTATATAATTTTTGTCAATATATGGTCTGAAAAAAATTGGCCGACAATTTTATTTATTGGAAGAGTTCTATTCAGACGTTAATCAAAGATTTAAAACTCTTTTTTGTTAATTCGGACATTTTGAATTTTGTATTTATTTTATTAATTTTACATTTATCGACTGTGCTATTTAATAATAAATACATTGTGGTTCATTTATCAATAATCAATTATTATTATCCGAAATAAATTTCAATAATTACATAACAGAAGTACTGTGAACTAAATTATGTCACAATAAGAATACAATATAAATATAATACGATATATACAATACATATAACGAGTGATTTTTTTGCTGGTATCTTTTTGGCAACACTGTTTTTGACAGATCACGCGTGAATCGTGTCTTGTGTCATTGTCAAACTTGTTCAGTTTGGTCTATAATTTAATCATGAATCGACTTACGAACGTCTAACATTTGGTGAATGGGCGCTGGCAAAGTTGGAGGAAGATCCACTTTTTTATCGAAAAATTGTGTTCAGCGACGAAGCTCATTTCTGGTTGAATGAATACGTCAACAAGCAAAATTGCCGCATCTGGAGTGAAGACCAGCCAGAAGCATTGCAAGAGCTACCAATGCATCCCGAAAAAGTCACTGTTTGGTGTGGATTATGAGCCGGTGGCATCATCGGGCCGTACTTCTTCAGAGGCGACGATGGCCGGAACGTTACTGTGAATGGCGAGCGCTACCGTGTGATGATTGACGATTTTTTTTTGCTCAAAGTGGAAGAATTGGACATGCCTGACATGTAGTTTCAACAAGACGGTGCCACATGCCACACGGCGCGCGAAACAATGGCCAAATTGAGAGCCGCCTTCGGTGAACAGTTTATCTCACGTTTGGGGCCCGTCAATTGGCCGCCTAGATCGTGTGATTTAACGCCTTTGGACTATTTCTTGTGGGGCCATGTTAAGGCTCATGTCTTCAGGGATAAACCAGCAACGATTGACGCACTGGAAGCCAATATTGAAACGTTTATTCGTGAAATATCGGCCGATATGTTGGAGAGAGTATGCCAAAATTGGACCTTGCGCATGTGCCATCTACAGCGGAGCCGCGGCCAACATTTGCATGAAATCATCTTCAAACATTAAATTATATTGATCGTTCTATCGACTCCAATAAATATTTCATCAATTTTTTCACATTTTTTGTGTTTTTTTTCAAAATCAAATCCTATACCTCTTAAAAAATCACCCGTTAGTACCTAATATTTTTAATACAAATTCTTAAAGTTTCACCTAGAAATTGGCAATATTTAGACTAAATTAATTTAATCATATTTCACAAAGACAGTGAAAAATACTGTTATTTTGAAGAACATCAGAAAAAAATAATGAAAACATTTCTTTCAATTCTATTTTAAATTGTGTTAGTTCAAATTTGAAATACGATAGTTATAATTAATGTATTTCATCTTCGTAATAATTCCTTTAGAATTCCTTTGGGAAACATAATACATTAACAAAATGGTTTCCGTTTTCCTTTATCTTTAGTCGTTTGCCTCTGTTCCTTCTAATCCTCTATGTATGTACACAATCTAATTTATTTTAAATGGAACATAAAATAGCAATTAGTACAAGGAACGTATAACATACCTGTAATTATATTTATCAAAATTTGAAATCTAAAACGTAGATTGGGTATTTTTTTAGCTTAGTTAACTCTTGGTTTCCTAAGATAGCGGCTGTAATATGACGATGAATGACATAACAAAAAACATGTGCATAAAAGTAAATTCTTACTTATAACGACATATGTTTTATATTAAAAATTGTTACAACTAAAAATGTTCATAATAATAAAACAATAAAAACATTTTCTTTAGTATAATTATTAAAATACACTAAAATTTGGCAACGAGGTAAATAGGTTGTTTGAACATTTTCTTAGTCAATAATCATGGTATCTATACTATTTTCAATCGTCTTATTGGAAATCAATAATGGCATCCGGTCTGCAAATTGGTGAATTTAATTACACTACATATTCAAAATTTTGTTCTTATACATTCTGCTTGCATTTATTACATATTTTTCTACTGTAATAATAAACTAGCTAATATACCAACTTCTCCTACCCCTTCTCTAAATTTTAACTTAACCTGAAAAAAATTAGAACATAAACTGAATGTGAAGCGGCGCTAAATGTACAAATATAATTTTCTAACATAGGAATAATCATAGTACAATCAGATATAGGCAAAAAATATAAATTTGTAATAATAATAATGCTTTATTCACTTTTGCAACTAAAAAGAGCATAGAATGCGACAGAAGATAGTAGGTACATAATATATATTACAAAATATTCTTGTAATTTATGTCATAGTATTATTTTAAGTTGTATATTGTTTTATCAAGAAGAATGTTTTTTATAGTATTTTTTAATTTGGGTGCTTTTAAATTTAATATATTTGCCAGTAATTTGTTACAAATTTTAGCTATTGTATTGTAAGGACTATTTAAGTGTGATGTTTAAGTTACTAGTTTTATAATTAATGTCTTCTTTATATCGTGTGTTATGGTTATGTACAGTTATTCTTCTACTGAAAAGATTTACATTCTTCTTATAAAACAATATACAGCTTAAAATATAAATACTATAGACAGTTAAAATTTTTAGTTGTTTAAAAAGAAGTCTACATGAGTGTCTAGGGTGAACCATTAACTGTAGCTATCGAATTATTTTTTTTTTGTCTTATAAAAATATCTAAAAAGTCAGAGGAATTTCCCCAAAATATTACACCGTACGATAAGGCTGGGAATAAACAGTTAATAATAATTCTTCTTGGCTTCTGAACTTGTAGACCGTGATCGTATAATGAGATTTCTATCTTACTTTTAACCACGGTGTGGCAGCGGTCTAAGTGTCCTCCTTGCGCGCTCGTAGGATTTTCTTGTGTCTACCGCAGAATGTAAAGGAAACGTCAAATAGAAATATCTTTGAACCTTCAAATCTGGAAACCATTAAGATTTGGAACTTCGCCGAACCTACACCCTTGGATAAAAAAATATAGTTAGGGCGCGACTAAAAGATTTTTTTATAAAAAAATAATTAATTAAACCCGAAGATATTATTTAAAAAGTCAATGGATTTATAATTTCTGTACGTTATTATAGTTCGGCTTTAGCAAATTTGAGTACAAAAACTTACTTTTATCCTTTTGTTGTCGCCAAGGTAAACATAAAGTCTGTTTAGTGTACATCAATAATAAAGTTTCGACAGTATTGAAGGCGGAAAATGATTGATTGAACACTTCAGTGTTTATTTAGTTTTAATTCAAGTAGTTAAAATATTAGTAATTGGAAAGGTTATCACATTTCTGTTAGTAAACTGTATTTTAGAAAGGCTTAAAATTCCTATTTGGAGCTCATTTTTGTTTATCTCGCGAGTACTTGAAATTTCGAGTGGTGTAGAAAGTAAAGTGACAGAATTTAGATACTGAAAAATGTTAAGGACCTTGTTTAGTAGTTATATAAAAATGTCGAATATCCAGTATTTATAATCGACATAACTTGAAAAGAAAAGTCCACCACTCACCACATTTATTAATAAATTAATTATTAACTGATACACCGGAAGCCAGGAAATAGAGATTCTAATTATAAAACAAAAATTAAATAAATTTTTGAAAAACGGACTGGCGTTTCCACCTTTCCGATCGCATTTTTGAAACTAATACCTTTTGGTAAACGCTAAATTTAAAAACGATAGTTTTAAGTTTTTTTTTTATCTACAATGTTTTCAATTAACTTTCTCTGTTGCCCGCGACAAATCTTGCAGTATTTAAACATTTCGACTAGTTGATATGACATTTGTACACTTCAGCC
The DNA here is from genome assembly GCA_963575645.1 of Xanthostigma xanthostigma. Taxonomy (NCBI): domain Eukaryota; kingdom Metazoa; phylum Arthropoda; class Insecta; order Raphidioptera; family Raphidiidae; genus Xanthostigma; species Xanthostigma xanthostigma. The sequence continues at coordinate 26,844,717 of OY754468.1, forward strand.
GAAGGATAATGACATATGCTATGTGACGTTATAAATTTAATATGGTGGGTATCCCAACATGGCGGGTTAATTTTTTTCTTCACAAAAAACAGTTTTTTTTATGTAATTTTTTGAAAAGGAAATTTACTGGCAAAACACTACCCGATTTACATAAAAATCAAAGGTGTATTTTTTTATATTTTTCAAACGAAATTTATGTCGGCTTAAAATAGTCTAATAGGGCCGGGAGCAGTGGAGAAAATTTTAACTTGGCAACTTGAAGGTAAAGGGTCGATTGGTATTTGGATGTACACCATAATATTATATTCCTGAGAGCATATTGCATACACTGACGTCTATTTATATGGATAGTGAATAAAATTGCGAGAAACCAACATTTGCAGCGCCATGTTGTTTCGGAATATTAAGTGAGGGGTCCGGTACGATAACTCGATGTGCCCAAATTTTTACTTTTTCTTTTTTAAGTCAAAGAAAACGCTAAATTTTGACGTTCAAAAAAAAAACTTTGTAGGTTATTCACAAATTTCCTCAAAAATACGTAAAAACTTTTTGTCTTTCACTGCCATTTTTTGAATCTAACCAATCAGAAATCACATATACAAGTCATAAGAACTGCTGTAGAATTACTGTATTACTATCTCCTTTTGTATATACGTCCCCGTAATTGTTTTTTATGCAAGACCCCGCAATTGTTTTTTTAAATAACTCCCCCAAACGCCCTCCCTTTTTCACTGCGCAAGAAAACGCTACCTCATCGACAGGACCCCGTAGTTGTTTTTTAAAGAACTCGTCTCAGACGCCTTCCCCTTTTTACTGTGCAGAAAAAAAAACGCCATCGCATCTTCACGATCCCGTTATTGTTTTAAAGAACTCCCCTCAAACGCCTTCACCTTTCCGCTGAGCAAAACAAATTCCTTTAAAAAAAAATTGGTTGTCTGTAATGCCGGTTTACGGACGATAGTTTTACGTGATAACGTATTCCGCTCGAATATCATATTTAATAATATATTACTGCGCTCTCGCTTGCACGCACAGGGTCAAGCGGAACGTTACGGAACGTTACACTTTTTCGTGCGTGCAGCTGGTGTTTCATCAGTTTATAAGACGTTATCACGTCAAAAACTTAGTCCGCCATCTTTAGAAGTCCGCCATATTGGATTTAGTGTAGTGTGACGTCACACAGCTAACCGGTTGATGATATCTGCTTCAAAATTACCGAAGGCATTCTAGTCGCTCACTTAGTAATTTAGTCGCTCACTTATTAATTTAGTCACCCAACTATTAATTTATCGTCACGCGCAGTCAGTCGCTCACTTAGTAATACAGTAACCCAAATTGATTATTTTTGTCACCTAAAATTGTAAATTCCGCTCGAATATCATATTTAAGTCAGGCGGAACGTGACACATTTCGGAACGTGACACATTTCGGAACGTGACACATTTCGGAACGTGACACTTTTTCGTGCATGCAGCCGGTGTTTCATCAATTTATAAGATTGGTGTTTCATCAATTTATAAGACGTTATCACGTCAAAATCAATTTTCTGCAATTAAAACGGCTAATAAAACTGTCATATGTTATTTAAAATAATAATTGTGTATTTCCAATGGATATTTTGCACATCGAGTTATCGTACTCTAACCTTAATTGAGAATTGCTCACGGATTTAGCTGACATTTTAGCTCCTACAGCGGCCTTTTATGATGCTCGTATTTAACTGACATTTTTCGATCCATTATAATAATGTAACATGTTCAAAATTTCTATGAAAGTTGTTACACAAACCCGTTCTCTCGTTCTACCGCTTCAAAGGCTTCAGACATTTTTTATAGATGCTATCCCACTATACACAATCCATATATATAGAGATCGGCGACTATTCGGGATAATCTTGACGTAAATATGATATCGGAAATGATTATGACGTCAATTTGTGTATCCTGTAGCGGCGTATCATAAATAGCAAGCTGTTTGAAATATTTATAGTTGAAAGTCGTGTATTTTTATTAAACGCTTTATATTAGTTTGGGTTGTAACTATGTATGTATGTAACTAACTATGTATGTATGTCCGTAACGGAATCTTTGAGCATAATTTTCACCAATTTCCCGAAGTCTGATTAATTTGAAACTTTGCATACGTATCAAGGACCGATGACAATGCAATAATTTGATAACAGTTTCCCATTATCCTTATTAGGACCCCCAGGATTAATAAATTCTTTTAAATCTTTGAGCATAATTTTCACCAATTTCCCGAAGTCTGATTAATTTGAAACTTTGCATACGTATCAAGGACCGATGACAATGCAATAATTTGATAACAGTTTCCCATTATCCTTATTAGGACCCCCAGGATTAATAAATTCTTTTATAGATCCTCAAACTAAAAAGTGAAAAATAAAATATAGTTTAAAAAAAACTAAAAAACACGCTTTATATCGGACTAAAAAGTAAAAAATAATTGTTTTAAAATAAGCTTAAAAAGCGTTGGGCGCTCGATGTACGAAAATGTGGAACAAAGCGCCCCACGCTTTTTAAGCTTATTTTAAAACAATTATTTTTTACTTTTTAGTCCGATATAAAGCGTGTTTTTTAGTTTTTTTTAAACTATATTTTATTTATGCTCCATTTGAATTGATGTTCCATATAGTTTGATGTCTAATGAATAATGCAAACATTGCAAATGCTTGTGACGATTGCGTGTCTGTTAATGTTATTGTCGATGATAAACTATTGTTGGAGAATTTGACATATGCTGAAGTGAAATCTATTGTCACTCAACATTTAAATATTGAATTGAAAAGTAGCTGTAAAGGGTAAACGTGGATTTGAAGCTGGAGTTGGGAGCGACAATTCTTTGCATTCAAGAAAATTCAACCCTCGTTTTAACCCCTTGTAACGCGAATATCGAAAATTCTTCGAACACGTATTTCACCGATTTTGACAAAGAACACTCAAGTGTTTTTCATGTTATTTAACTCGAAAAATTTCGGAATGACCCTATTTATTTTCAAGTCTTTAGAAGTCGAATTTAAAAAAAATGGATGTCTTCAGCATAAAGTAGTGTTGATCCAATAGAATGTTACGATGAAGGAAGGTTTTGGTTGAGGATCATAAATAAATAAGCTTTACCAATGTTTCGCTAGTGGCCAACGTTTCGAAAAATTTATTTTCGTCTTCAGGGCCTCAAGCTGATTGAAAGGTGGTAAATTGTTAAAACAACATACATGATCATATTCTTATATAGGTTAAAAAAATTAATATGAACATCTTATTATAAAAAAACTATTAAACTTATTCAATTTTTATAAAAATGCCACGCAGTAAATTTTTTTATTGAAATATTTGTCTTGACAATATATAGCCAAAAAGCACTTTTTGTGGACTGAAATTTTTCGAAACGTTGGCCACTAGCGAAACATTGGTAAAGCTTATTTATTTATTATCCTCAACCAAAACCTTCCTTCATCGTTAAAAAAAATCTCTTCTCCATGGGTGCTTGCCTTATGAAAGGAATATACCCCCCGAATTCAATTTTTCTAGTTTCAGAAACTTAGGCTGGATGTTGATGAAAAAGTCAGTCAGTCAGTCAGGACATTTATTTTTATATATATTTTTATTATCTCCGTGAGAGATCAGTGTACAGCGAAGATAGATAGGAGTACCAATGCTAGATTAGTTGCTTTTCAATCTTACACGATGCATCGGACACTTGGTTGAGGTTACGTCAACGAAATCAGACCCCTTTTTGTTTTAATACAAATATAAGAAACGCTCATAATCTTTGAGATTTGTATTTTGTATTAAAAATATAATATAATATAAATTGATATCACAATTAGGTGTTATACAGCGGTTTGGTAAATCGATCATTGAAATAAAAATAACTTTTTGTGGCTTACCAAACTACCTTTTAATAAATCCGCTTTACTGAATTATCTTATTGTGGTAATTATATTGATAGGATTTATATTTGAGATATTCTGAGTGCACGGCAGTGTATCCGCCAAGTCGAGCACTAGGCCTAGCACTTGTCAAAGTAATTCGACGTATTTTTGAATCCTCATAGATTTGGTCTCTCTAATATTTCAGGATAGGATCGGGTTACCACGTTTATATAATGTACCTAATGTTATTTTTTAACTCACTCATATGGTCATCAAAAGCTTTAGGATATTTCCCATAGTTCCAGAAAACTGAAATTTGGTACCTATGCAGGCTGGGTTTCACTTACAAGTAACGAGAAAAATAAAAAAATGAGATTTCCCCCTCCAACCCCTCAAAATGAAATAGAGTGCAGACTTCTAAAGGTCCGTAGACCTAGAAAGCTGAAATTCGGTGTGTAGACTGGGTTTTGCGCGAATTAAAAAAAATCTGTCATGTTTCTTCTCCAATCCCTCAAAGTGGATGGGTTGATCTCTTTGGGCACACACGACCGATGTAAAACTTCTATATTGGTATAATATTATTCCACAAAAAGAATTTACATCCCATCAAAAAAGTTTCATGTAGTAAATGTAACCAAATTTCGTGTTGAGTCGTTGACCCACTAAAACATAAATGAGAAAAAGGGATCATGATCGGTACAAAAAGTAATAAATTCTAAAAAGTTTCTATCTACCAAGTTTTCACACTTGTCATTAATTTATGGTATAAACCATGAAAACTTGCCAAGGGAAAACTTGGCTCCTTTTTAGAGCACAGTTCTTTTTGTACCGTGTACATGGCTTCTTTTTAGGGTTCCGTACCCGAAGGGTGCTCAAACGGGACCCTATTACTAAGCCTCCGCTGTCCGTCTGTCTGTCTGTCTGTCTGTCTGTCTGTCCGTCTGTCTGTCAGCGGGCTGTATCTCAAGAACCGTAATAGGTAGAGAGTTGAAATTTTCACAGAGTGTGTATTTCTATTGCCGCTAGAACAACAAATAATTAAAAACCCCCCAAAACTCCCAAAAGAGGAGCAAACTAAGTTTTTTGCTTATAATTCGCTCAATTTAAATCAGATCGTTTCGAGACCTGTCTTAAACGAAAGAGGAGAAAATTTTACATAGATTTTGTATAACAGAATTCGTCGAAACACTTTTTTTTGTACAGCTTTATATAGAAATATAATGTATAAATTCAATTTTGTCTAATCCATAGCATACACGGAGATCGTCTGTCTTCGTTTGTTGCATAGTGTACTATGGGAATTTAAATATTGCGTATGTTTTGTCTTAAAAAAAAAAGATTGCATTTGTTCAAAAACGAATGTCATTTCAAATATTAGTCAGTCTTTTGACATTAGTATTTTGTGAAAGGCAACGCCTTCTGATTTAACGATTTGAATAACTAATTTTAATTATTAGAACATATTGCTTTGACAGATGCAAACGTCATTTTTTACATTTTTTACCATTCCAACCCCATGGATGAGCGGAATGAAACCAAATTTTGGGAGGATGTTTGATATGCAAATATGAAGAGGCCTATTGTTTTTCAGAGACGTCGGCGCAAGCGCAAAAGAAATATATATTATAATGTTGTTTTTATAAGATAATAGTATACTTTTCATAAAGGCGTATTATTTTGTTTTACAGGAGTTTTGTAAAATAAATTTTTGAAAAAAATCGGCGCATGCGTAGAAGAAATATATACTATAAGGCTGTTTTTTATATAATAACGGTATACTTTTCATTACGGTTTATTATTCTATCTATGTTTACAAAAGTTTTGTAATTTTTTTGGGAAAAATTGGCGCATGCGCAAAAGAAATATATGCAATAACGTTGTTTTATATAATAATAGTATATATTTCATAATGGTTTATTATTCTATTTTAAAAGAAAGTTTTGTAAAAAGTTTTAGGGGGAAAGGCGGCGCATGCGCAGAAGAGATATGTGCTATAACATTGTTTTTATATAATAATGGTATACGTTTCATAATGGTTTAATATTCTAAAGTTTTGTATTTTTTTTTTTTTTTTGGGGAAATCGGCGCATGCGCAACAGAGATATTTGCCATAACGTTGTTATTTGATATAATGGTATATTTATCAAAACCTTATATTATTTTATTCTACAAGAAATTTTTGTAAAAAAAGTGTTTATAATATAAAAACGCCGGGGTGAATTATGTAAAATTTCACGCCTTGAAATTCTTGAACTCCTTGCATACTCCCACTGGTTACATATTGTTATAGCGCCTCTCTTGTTTCTTTTACAAAAGTATTTAAAAAGTACATAGTGTACGGAACCCTTCGTGTGCGAGTTCGACTCGCACTTGACCGGTTTTATTTCATATTTATTTATGTTTTAGTGGGATGTCAACATGAGACTTTGGTCTTTGGTATATTTTTTTGGGTACCTACATGAAATGTTTTTGATGGTATATATATTTATGAAGTTCAGTTCAAAATCAAACATACTTTGCACTACTTGTAACGATTTTGTAATTTATATATAAAGCTATAAAATGTCGGCAGGTAGAAAAGGACACGAAGATAATTAAAGTAATCGTGAATATGTCTAAATAGGGTCACGTGATATCGTGTGCAATGTGCACAAAGGGCTTTATGTTACGCGTATTTAAGACCACAAGACAAGGTGGATCATGTCGAATTTTGGTTTATTTCTTGAACCGATACCTAAAAAAACATCGTAGAGCTAGATTTGTTTGTGGTGAAAAAACTATATTTCAAAGTAGTTTAATTAATACTCCATCTGGCCACCTATTATTCAGTCGCTTTTTATTGCAATTAAAAAGCACAGCAATATTGCTATCGTTCATAAATTGTTGTAATTTCTAGAATGATCAAAAAAGGGTTAAAAAATACTCAAACTTTAGTGATAAATGAAAGTTTTATTTCCTTTTCTTACAGTAGCATTAAATGAATATGCCGTCATCAGAAAATTAAATTAAGTGCACAAGAAAGTACATCAGGGAGCCTATATTCCGAATACAGACATGATTTAGAATCTGTTTACAAAAATATCACAAGAAATTTGAAAAAAACTGTTTATAAACAAAAACATAATTATTTTGATACAGTATTAAGTAAGTCAAATGATAAAATTAAAACGTCGTGGAACATTATTAATAACTTAAGTAACAAAAAAAATAAGAACTGTACTATTTCAGAAATTGAGAAATTAAATAGCAATGAAACTATTATTGACCCGTACACTATGGCAAACGAGTTTAACAATTACTTTGTAAATACCACGGATTCTTTAAATCTGAACACGCCGAAATTAAATTGGAAAGGTAATATAAATAACAACAGCTTCTTTCTTGAACCAACTGATGAAACTGAAGTATTTAACATAATTATGTCGCTAAAAAATAAAAAATCAGTTGGCTGGGACGGCGTTCCTATCGATATTATTAAACGTAGTGCTCAAATAATTTCTTATCCGCTCGCGATTATTATTAATAAATGCTTCGAGGAAGGGTCTTTTCCAGAAGCACTTAAAAAAGCAATTGTTGTTCCTTTGCACAAGAAAAAATGCATTAAAAAGATGGAAAATTATAGACCGGTTTCATTGCTATCTAATTTCTCAAAAATATTTGAAATAACTATAAATAAACGTCTGTGTAATTTTTTAAACAAATTTAATATAATTTCAGATAGCCAGCACGGATACGTCAAGGGCAGATCAATAAACTTGTCTGTATTTAAGGTTTTGGATACTATTTTGAAAGCGTGGAATTGCAAAACTCCAATGGCAATGATACTTCTGGACCTAACAAAAGCATTTGATTGCATAGAAAAAGAAGCTCTTTTATTTAAATTAGACAAAATTGGAATTAGAGGCAAAGCACTTGATCTCTTCTCTTCGTATATGACGAATCGGAAGCAGTCGGTCAAAATTAAAACTACCACTAAAAATTTAATAACAGAAAGCTATTCAGAATATAGTCAAATTCGGAGGGGGGTTCCTCAGGGCAGTATTTTGGGACCTGTCCTGTTCATAATTTTTATTAATGATTTACCATCAGCTGTGAAAGATAAGCTTTTTTTATTTGCAGATGACACTGCCGTCATATGCGAGGGAAGAGATGAAGGGCTTTTGCTAAATCAAATTCGACACACCACTGAAATATTAAACACCTGGTTTAATGAAAATAGTTTAAAAATAAACAGCTGTAAAACAGAAATTATAAAATTCGGCAATTACTGTCAACTTCCGCGGAAAATGCATTTGTTAGGTTCAGAAGTATCATTGACTAATTATGTAAAATTTTTAGGGATAAATATTGACTGTGACTTAAATTGGAAGTCACATATCGAACAATTACAATCAAAATTATCCAGATCAATATATTTAATAAGATATCTAAAAAGAGTTGTAAATTTTGATGCACTTCTCAGCATTTACTATGCGTATTTTCATTCAAACTTACAGTTTGCCATAATATTTTGGGGCAATTCCACGCTTTCAAAAAAAGTATTCTTACTTCAAAAAAAATGTATCCGAATCATAGCGAGTGTGGCACCTAGACATAGCTGTAGAGAGCTATTTAAAAAATTTAAAATTCTTACCGTTTACGACATTTTTATTCTAGAATGCGCACTATTTGTAAACAATAATCCTTCTCTTTTTATCGAGAATAATTTTGAGCATAGCTACTCGACAAGAAATAAAAATAATTTTAAAACGTTAGCATCTTTGCTAACTGTAATTCAGAGAGGTGTCCGCAACGCTATGATTCGGATACATAATAAAGTACCTGCACATATAAAAGCTGGGGTTAACCTGAAAAAAAATCTAAAAGAATTTTTAATTACAGAAACAAATTACGATTTAAAAAATTATCTTTGAAAATTATATCTATTATGACACCTGACGCTATTAATACATGTGTACATGTACCATTAATAAAGTATTTTTATTTTTATTATTATTATTATTATTATTATTATATTCTCAGCTTTTTTCGCTATAATAACACGGTTTTGCAACATGCGCAGTGAACTTTTTAAACGGATCTCCTAGTCAAAGTTGAGTACCGCTTGAAGATCCCCTTCACCGGCTCATAATAGCGGGTGCTAGCTTTTTTACTTACTTTATATTCCTTTCTAATTGCGCAAGACAGTATTGTCTCTAAATTGTGCCTAAATTTTGACTTTTTTTTGTCATAGAAAATGCTAAATTTTGACGTTCCAAAAACAAAACTTATGGATTATTTACAAATTTCCTTGAAAATACGTAAAAACTTTTTGTCTTTCACTGTCATTTTTTGAGTCTAACCGATCAGAAATCACATATACACGTCATAGCAACTGGCTGCAACTGGTGAATAGTTACTGTATTACTATCTTACTTTGTTTACACGACCCCGTAATATTTTTTTAAAGAACTCCTCCCAAACGACCTCCCCTTTTTCTACGCAAAAAAAATTTATAAAAAAAAAATCCGCACCTAAAACGGCTAATAATACTGTTATATGCTATTTCCAATGGATATTTTGCGCATAGAGTTATCGTACGGATCATTTGCAGTGAAAATGAGATTATTGGATTACAGCTGTAATATTTTAATAGAAGGATTATACATCGCGATTAATTTTACCAAAAATCTCTCATAAGCCACTTAACCTTACGCACAGGCATAAATGTGTGAATAGCGTATAGAGGAACGCTGGTATATAGAAACTCGCACGCGTATATATTGATTACATAGAAAGAGAAAGAGCCAAGAAACAGTTGCGCGTTTGATACAAACTATAGATAGACTACTGTGTACCCGGAGTATAGTCATTCCATTGATCGTAGGCGATTAGCTAACCAAATTTTATGCTGAACAAGTTGTAGCGACGATACCCGACAGAGCATATTTTAAACAATTTTCGTGGCATTAGTGCTTGAGGGCTACATTTTACATAAATCTATTATAAGAAACGTGACGAAGGGAGCAAATATAATTTTAAAATTGCCATATTAAACCATAATAAATTTTATTACATGAAATATTTCCCAGAAAACGGTTTTCCTTCTCTGCTACAGAACAGTGCGGGCAGAATCACTAGGCGGCACAAACTCGCCGCTTGGCTGCATAAGTGTCCCCTATTTTATGCACTGAACTAGGAAACTCATTTTCGACAGAGGATGACGATTAACACCAATTTGGAGTTTAAGTAATCCGGCACATATCAACGAAGGTTTGCCAGATAACCGAAATAGAATTACTGGAAGATTACAAGCCTTGTATATTGTACTGAGTTTTTGTTTCTAAACAACATATAAAGGAAGAAAATGAGCTCTCAAGAATAGAATCAATGAAAAATTTTCCTACAAGTATTTTCTAATAGCGTCATGAAAACGACTTTGGTTGCACTATAAACTTTTATTTCCACCTCCATTGCGCGGTCGACAAACTTTGTATTGTATTATATTTATTACAATGTGCTATGCTCTACACCCCCTATTGGAAAACAATACATAAGTATTCGTTTGATCAGAGTATCATTGATATCCCACCATCATAGAATGTGCACTCTTATAGTGAAGAGAACAAAAACACCATTGTCCGTTTTCTTGTAGCTATAACAGGTAATAAATATAGTTTAAAAAAAACTAAAAAAACACGCTTTATATCGAACTAAAATGTAAAAAATATTTTTTTAAAATAAGCTTAAAAAGCGTGGGGCGCTTTGTTCCACATTTTCGTACATCGAGTGCCCCACGCTTTTTAAGCTTATTTAAAAAAAATATTTTTTACTTTTTAGTTCGATATAAAGCGTGTTTTTTAGTTTTTTTTAAACAATATTTATTTTTCACTTTTTAGTTTGATATAAAGCGTGTTTTTTAGTTTTTTTTTAAACTATATTTATTTTTCACTTTTTAGTTCGATTTATTGTCAAAAATTTGCCGAAAAATAAACAATTTTTTTTTCGGCGTGGACGGGATTAGAACCCACGAACCGTGATGCCGAGAGTTGACGTCAGCGAAGACCCGTGCCTTAGACCGCACGGCTAGCCAGTGTACTTACTGTGCTGGCATATTATACCACTATATAAACCACTTGCTGTAGTCCAAACGAGTTTACATACTTACATACATACATACAAACTTACAAGTGAAACTAATATAAAGCGTGTAAAAAATAGGTATCTTAACTGGCCACAATACTATTTTTATCAAAAACGACGTTTTATGATGGTAGAGCCGATAACGGTACGTTATATAAATTAGCTTTAGGTTTTCTGGTTGTAGACCTGGAATTGAAAAAGTATGAATTGGACTTAAAATTGAGCATTTGAGAATCGTCGAGGATCTAGGAATGCTGTTTATATTGAGTTGCCATGACGCGTTTGTCATAATACCTTCAATTTCCAGGTTCTGAAGGGGAGATCTGGTGTAGGTATCAACGGTATTGTTTAATAGATCAAGCGTTAATTATAATCCAGGAATCAAATAACATATCGATGCATTGTAAATCATAAATGAAGAACTCAAAAATACGGATATTAATTATTTTTTTTACTATTTAATAATAATTTTCAATAAATGTTTTACAGTTCGGCAATTGAAAGAACTATTCAAAACATCAATATGATTAATTTTTTAGACTAACCAGTTAAGTAGATTGCAAGTTATTATCTAACAAAAACGTGGATATATGTTATTTTTTTATTAAATTTGAAACTATAGAAACATACTTGACCGATTGACTCCAAAATCTAATCAGACCTAAGCCTCAATAAACACTTCCGAATGCCATAAATCCGATCTCAATGGGTTGATTCACCCTTAGTGTAAGCCAAAACAAAAAAATCGTCTTCAGGATCACTTAAGATACTCCCACAACACAACTGCAACTGCTTCCCGGTCAGAACCAGTATAGGTCCTCACGATAGGCGACATAATTTGATCATACGGATCGGAAAAAATGCGGATTCAATATAGGTCTAGCCTAAAAGCCGCTGAGACGAGGTTGGTTTTGCCGCTAGATTCCTTGCTAGAATTAACTGCCAGTTTTCAAACGTTGGTTTTCGTGATGATTTTTATGTGTTCGCTTCACATGATGCATGTTTTGAATAATGCTTTGTAGATGTGTTTGGTGCGCTTGCGCAAAGATAGTTTGAATGTTAATAAAAGTAGACATTTTTTGTCTCTGAACGGAACACACACTATGGCGCCATGTTTGTTTGTGGGCGTTTGTCCATGTCGACTAAGTGATAAGATACTGTTTTCCGATTGGTTCTTATTCAAAACAAGCAGACGAACAAACCAGAAAAATATCCCTGGTTCTAATTTTGAAATCCATTTTCTGACCTCGCAGTGACATCATTTCCATCTTCGTAACCCGCACAGCAATGAGCCCAAGTCTCAACAGTGTTTCTAGGGGCAAACCCAGCCTCGTGTGCAGCGGCCTTAAGTCTACTTGAGTTAAATGAAAGTTTCGTGAACGTGAGTGGACGTGAAAAACAGATGTCTGCATCTCTAGACAAGAAGCTATTAAACTTTTTCGATGAGAATCTTATCTCTTTTTATATTATTATTATTATACATACGATATATACATTCCATACAAGACTTTTATCATAGAACATGACTTCTACTTTTGAGTTCAAGTTTATATTCTTATCCAAATGTACACTTAAAATATATTATAATATTTATGTAAATGAATGATAATAGAAATAATTATTAAAGATAACACTACTTATAATAATTATTATTTGTCCAGTCTCCAACGGTAAAAATCAGTATCAACCCACGAATTCTGAGAAACAGCAGCAATTTTGATGAAACTTGGCAGATAAGCTCATTATGAACTACTCTTCAAAAGCTATATTGTCCCAATGTGTGCATTTTGTTTTTAAATGTTGAAAAATACCCTTATCCGAAAAAATCAGTATCAACCCACGAATTCTGAGAAACAGCACCAATTTTTATGAAACTTGGCAGATAAGCTCATCACGCAATACTCTTCAAAAGTTATATAATTCCAATGTGTTATTTTTGTTTTTAGAGGGTAAAAACTACCCTTATCTGAAAAAAATCAGTATCAACCCACGAATTCTGAGAAACAGCACCAATTTTATGGAACTTGGCAGATAAACTCATCACGCCCTTATTTACTGGTGCCTATACAAACAAAAAACGTCACTGCGAGTATTTCAAAAATACATAACATAACAAATCTCTTTTATGAAAAAATGTAAATTTATTTTCATTTAGAAATTATATACTTTTGAGTTAGCCGTACCTGCTCGAAAAATTTGTTTTTTTTTTTTAAATAATTGATGGCTTTTATTGTCAAAAACTGTGTAACAATGCCAAGCTATATTAGCAGTAATGTAGGTATATATTTTTTTTCTGTTAATTTAATATTTTATAAATGTATACTTAAGGCATTGCATAATAAACTGGAATTGCTACAAAAATAATTAATCTTTGCTTTTGAAGAATTTAAAATCACAGTTCTGTCTTTGCTTTCAACTATAATATAACCACGCTAAAATAAAATAATTTATACTTAATTTTCAAAGTAAAAATTGTTAGAATCCAGTCATCCATATTATAATAATAAATTTCACATTTTAAGAACATTTAAAACCAATTAAATTATTAAATCTAAAACGCGAAGACAGAACGTGATCACAGAACTAAAGGTTTACAATTTGATTTGTAATATTATAGAGCATAATTTTAAAGAACACTATTCTGTAATTTTTATTTAATATAATAATTAACAAAATTAAACTTTCTTTATTTTATGTAATTAAAATAACTTAGTTAAAATAAATAATAAAAAATAAACTTAAAATCATGATTTGCGCCCAATTCTGCTATTATATAAGTGTCACGCTTCCAAATCAAGCAGAATTCAAAGTTGTCACAACTGAATAATATATTATATCAAAAATTGTTACCACAGAAATATACAATCTCGGTACATACTGTATTTATACCTATAATAATTCGTTGCATATAAAATAAACAAATATTGACACATCTGGTAGCATTGAATTTGCCACTATTTTATTTCGTGTCGAATTGGTCATAACTCATAATAATTGAAGTGTCCTTGGAAATATTGAATACAGTTCATCCTGAAATAGTGTAGAGTAAAAAACTACTATTTTTGACAGATTCTAGTTGTACCATAGTGTAGGTTTTCATACCCAGTTAAAGACTTAGGTAATAAGTAAAATAATGAAGATTGTAGGTATCTACTGGAATCTATCAAAAACAATAATTTATTACTCTACACTATTTCGGGATGAGCTATAGTTGACAAGAAAATATAAAATTTCACGTATTTTAAGAACAAAATTTACACACGTGTCTAAATATAATGGTATTGAGCAGGGATGCATTTGGCAATTTTAAAAAATATTTGCCAAAATGAATTCGAATCACTAGAAGACGAGGAGGGTCGATTATTGAGCCAAGTTTATTCGTGCCATTTTCCGTTCATGAATAAAAAAAAAAGTGAACCCTAACCGGATCTGACAAATTGGAAAATTTTCTTTTCGATATGTATGTACATCGACGGAAAAATAGTGGCAGTTTTGGTTGGGCCATTTTCCCGCAATTTGACGTCATAATATCGAAAATTGGACACAAAATGTCAAAGGTGGTAAAAATGGTTAAAATTTAAAAAAAACTCTGCAGTTTCGTTTTTAAGTTCTGTTAGAGCCAAATTACCGGGGAATACCAGCGGCAAAAATTTTTCACCGATTGCACCCTCTCCAAGCCACTTATCGGTGGCTTGGGGAGAGTGCAATCGGTGAAAAAAGATTCCGCCTAAGTGCAGAAGAACGAATGGATGGGAGAGACGTGAGTACGCACGTTCATCTTAGTTTATCGAGATGAATGCTGTGTCCAAATTTCATGATGATCGGAGTTACCGTTCAAAAGTTTTTGTTGTACGAACACATTTTGAGTTATATTTAGCAACATTTAATCATTGATGCTCCGCTCCTATTTGATATTATATTATAGTCTATAGCCTTCCTCGATAAATTGACTATCCAACAAAAAAAAAAATCAATTCGAACCAGTAGTTTCTGAGATTAGCGCGTTCAACCATACAAACAAACTCTTCAGCTTTATGAATTAGTATTGTAACAAAACTGCTATAGTCTGTGGCGGAAAGTATTTATTTAAGATATTAACTGTTTAACAAACAGTAGAAACTAGAAACACACAAACGAAAGCGTATAGCGTTAACAGAAATAAAACTAATAGTTCTAATTTATACAATGTAAGACTAAGTAACAAAGAATAAAGAATTATGTACAAAGAAATATTCAATTCACACTAAAACACAACACAGAGTTTATCAGCGCACTTGTCTATTCACTAAGTTATTTATTTATTTAACACTCACTAGCGTTATATTTATTTTCTCAATTTATGTGGTAATGCCAGAACACGCACAATTTATGTAAAACAGTTAGCTGTACGTCCACTCGCTGTTAACAAGCTGTAAGGCCTAGTTTATATGAGAGGCGTTCAACGCGCGTTGGCCCAACGCGCGTTTACAGTTTCTATACAATTGTATAGAACTGTTTATATGATAACGCGCGTTCAACGCGGCGCCAACGCGCGTTATCATATAAACAGTTCTATACAATTGTATAGAAACTGTAAACGCGCGTTGGGCCAACGCGCGTTGAACGCCTCTCATATAAACTAGGCCTAACTGACTGAACTCAACTGACCTGACGCCCTTCCTCTGATCGCCTTTTATAGATTTTGGCCTATGTTCCAGAACGTTCCAATTGCGCTTTCCTCGCCTCTCCACGCGTCCGGGTCTCTACGGCTTGGTGCCGGCTACCTGCATTCATTGTTGCTTGTTGTTACATGCGTGGGCGCCTCTAACAGTCGGAAGTCCGTTACCTGCGTTCATTGTTTGTCCGTTGACCTTCGAGCATTTTATGGACTTTTCTAGAAATTCCATAGGCGTAACATTATGGGGTAAAAATGCGTAACAGTATAGATAAGAAAAAATGCTCTAGATAACTTAAATAGCTTATATATACCAGGCGGCAGAAAGTTGGAACGACATGTTTTTTTTTTGGTGCGTCATCTCCATAACTATCTATTTCTGTAGCAGAAAAATGCATCGGGTTGTAATCGAAAATACATTCTTTTTCATTGCACCCTAATAATGGACAATTAGAAAGATATCGAATTTAGTTATTCCCACTGAAGGCTTGAAACTTGACGACAAAAACGACAAAAAAGATTACAATACAAGTATTTGTTCAAAATTCTAGGAGTTTTGGAAAAATAAAACAGTCTTTAATCAAATCTCGAATTCGCCTCTGTAATACACTGAGTTCTTGCAGAATATCTGCACGCGTTTATTATTGATCCAGTTGGTGTTACAGTTGTTCAGTGGAATGTTGTAAGTTGATACACAGTAGAAAGTCATTAATCGCGATTTGCTTTTTAGTTGGCTTTATGTTTCTACACCGACTGAAGATTGCGCTTCTGAAGGAAGGGATTGTTATACATAGGTACTCGAATTTATCGGTTATGTCGACTAGTGATATGTCCACATGACAATGCTCCGTGCGCTCCGCTCACTAAAAAGAGTTTCTCAGAGGGAGTCATTCAAAGGAGTGGCACTAGACAGTACGCACTACACAATAGTGCAGACTGCAGAGGTGTGAACTGTCATAATGCATGCTCAGGAGCCACGTAGCATTGCACAGTACAATACACACACTCAACTCTGAGCTCATTTTAATATGATTCTAATCTTATATTATTCGTATTTCAGATAAACTATAAAGTATAATAAAAGCTTAACACTAATACTGTTTATTGTTACAATATTATATCTTTGCCAACGACGTCAATGTGAATGGTTTAAGTCACTGTTAAGCTTTGTACTATTATACTTACAGTGTGTCATTCAACATTTAATGATTCAGCAAAAATAACTCCGTACGTGCAAAATTTACTAGTGTTTCTGTGGCCTGCGCTGTGTGCGCTCTGTAAATGTGCGAATGCAACAGTACAGAACAGCTCAGCACAGAGCAATGGCGCTCGGAGTGAGTCATTCACAAAAAAAGAGCGACTCACTCCGCTCCGAGAAAGGAGCCGTTCATTGTGAACGACTTGCTCAGGAGAGACACATCATTAATGTCGACGATAAATGCAAATTGTTACTCTTCGGGTATAGACATCGAATCATAATACGACTAAATCGTAGACATCTTATTATATACTGCCGTTACCCGCGGCTTCGCATGTAAATTAAGATGAAACACGGATGCATTCCCATTATTTGGCATAGCTACTCCTTTCTCGACGTAAATCCCTCCTAATAAATTTTAAAATTGATGATATTCACGTGATCCACGTCGTCCCGACATTCCTTGAAAATGACACCCACGTTGATTTTTAGACTATTTGCCTCTTTTCATCCTCTGAAGGGCTTGTTTTTGAAAAAGCACGAAACACGTGTTTATTTATTTGTTGACAGGAGTAATCCTGCGCATTTTCGAATTGAACGACATCAAATCTTATATGATTTTTCTATCCAAATTTTGAAACAGCGTTACACTCTTTTAGGGGTTGAATTTTCAAAAATCCGTTCTTAACGGATGCCTACGTCATAATAACTATCTGCGTGCCAAATTTCAGCCCAATCCGTCCACTGGTTTGAAAATCCGTTCTGTACTTTTATGTTTATCGCGTTCAGACAGACAGACGCGGCGGAGGAACTTTATTTTATATAAGTACCCATACCTATCTATATATAAAATTCCCGTGTCACAATTTTGGCCGCGGTAATCTCCGAAACCACTGAACAGAATTTAATGAAATTTTGAAAATGTGTCTTGCTTGGTGCAACTTAGGCTATAGGATAGTTTTTATTAAATTTTTTGTACAAAATCACGGTATTTTCTCAAAAATCCTGTTTGTTTGCTTCTAAGCTAAATTACTTATGAAACAATAGCAACATCTATATATAGCGACATCTGTACATCGACACTAAACCTCAATCGTTGTGTCATCTAACAGAAACAAGACAAGCTAAAATTTTCGGCCACACTGTTCCATTAGAAATAAACTTCTACACAGTCACTCTTCTCTGACAATGTAAACCACGAAGTCATAATAAGGAGAACCAGCTCGAGCGTAGCGGTGAACCGATATCTGTCGCATGAAACAATATGGCGTCAGCTACTGTGTAATGCACACAGGTGGAAAGAACCGAAGTTTTCCCAGCCATCTCGCGTGCGCCCGAAAACGGTCCATTTCGAAACACAGCAGGTATAGCAAGCTAGGTCTCCTGATTAAAGAGTTCCTGATTTAGTAGCGATATCTGTTAGAAATTTGCTATTAGTTCAAAAACAAATCGGATAGCTACAATTAATTGCACGTCACATGTGTTTCATAGACAAACAATACGACGTAGAAACAACGCATGCGTTTAGTTTTTTGTGTATCATTGTTTTACCGAGTGCGCTATAATTCTATAAAAAAAGCCCGATACCTCATAATAATGTCAATGTTTAATAGGTAATCCACAAATCCGGGCGAAACCGGCCCGGACCGCTAGTATAGATATATAAACTAGTCTTTATCTGCAGCTCCACATGACGTGTTAATGTGGGTCAGTTCTGAGGCGGAAACAGTAACAGTTATCTAGATTTTTTTTTACTTTTCACTAAAAAATTGGGAATGTTTATATTTTTACTAGGCAATATCAGAATAAAAATCGCGTACATCATCACGATAGTAGTCGAACAAAAGTTAATTCGGAATACTAGCAGACATTGCACCAAGCTAAAATAAAATTAATCCATTCATTCTCAAGCGATGCTGGTACAAACGGATACTCAGATAGAAATTATGAAAACGTTTTCTAGTCTAGGCATCATACAAAATACCAAAAAACCCATAAAAACGAAATTACAGTTCGAGATCTCATTACCATTTTCTTTTATGATTTTATGATATTTATTATCTACATGATTAATTCTTCAGACTATTAGGTATGTAGTTTGTTTTTATATAAAAATGCATAACAATCACTTGACTTAAATGCTTATCAGATTTATTTTTATATCTTTTCTACAAAAAAATTACAGTAAAAAATATTTTCCTACTTATTTACCAACTGTTTACAGTTTTAGATTGGCAACTATAATAATAATAATTCACATACAGAATACAATAAACTAAAATTTCCTTAATATAAATGTGAGCTTTTTTATAAATAAATTAAAATACTGACTTGATATACAAATATATTACAAAAAAAATTATTTAAAATATTTGTTCATGTCTTTGAAAGCCTAAAAATATAATCTTTGGTTATGATTTATTTTCGGCCGGGGGCAAACCTTTCAATTCTAATTGAATGGCTTCCAGGCTTTTGCCTTTAGTTTCCGGAACACAAAATATCGAAAACGCTAAACTGGCAACTGTCGTCCCGGCAAATATAAAGAAAGGCATATACATACCAAAACTGTCAGCGGTAATTTGGAAAATTTTTGTAACGACGCTGGCAATTAAACAGAAATAAATGTCCATAGAGGCCATGGCCATGGCCTTGACATTCGTCGGAAACAGTTCACCAAGAAGTATCATGGGTATAGTACAAAATCCGACACTATACGAGAAAATGAAAAGAACCATGATAGTTAACGGTAACCAACTTAATCCCGATACGTCTACACCAACTTCGTTTTTAAAATAAAAGAACAACCCTTCCCCTAGTAAAGTAAGACCAGTGCCAATCGACGAAATCACCAACAGCGGTCTTCTGCCTAACTTGTCCACGAAAAGTGACGATATAAACGACAATACAACTTGTAATCCTGTATAAATAATAGCTGAAATCGTAGGGGAGATATCACTCGCTTCGGAGAAAATCATCTGCGTGTAGAAAGCGAACGCCTGCGCACCAGTGAATTCTTGCATCGTCCTCAAACTCATCACGATAATAGACGCCTTCCTGTTGCTTTTTACTCTGAACAATTCCCAAAACGATCCCGACCCCTTCTGTTGTCGGTCGACGGCCACTTGCAAGTCGTTTAATTCTTCGTCGACGTTTGACGTTCGCCTTAATCTCTTCAAAGAGTCTCTGGCGTTTTCAGGCATTTGTTTCATCAGATAGTAGTAGGGCGACTCCGGCATCCAGACGAAAGTGAAGAGTTGAATGATCGCTATCACAGACGATATCCATGCCATTACAGGAATTGATACGTAAGGCGCTACTGCATTCACAATCAACATTCCTCCTATCTCCATTACTGGCACGGCAGATGATAGCAGACCTCTGACTCTCATGTCAGAGATTTCACTTATGTACATCGGCACGGCTGTATAAACAATGCCATCAGCTATTCCTGCTAATATTCTGGCAATGATGAGCATTGCTACTGAACCAGCGAACGCTATCATAACCCAAGTTACGAAATAAACTGGGATTGTAGCAAGAATTGCCAGTTTTCGTCCAGTTCGGTCGACGGTAACGGCAGCTAAAACTCCACCGACTAAGGCGCCTATTAGTGTTGATATAGCTATCCATGATCCTTCCTCCGGTGTTATTGGGATTGGTGAATCTTCGGCCAAAAGCTTAGGAAGTGTTGGTGAGGTCCAACCCAAATGTATTCCAAGTGTGATAATACTCAATGATGCTGCAACAAAAAATAAAAACTCGTTACTTATTTGTCACTGTCACAATGACCTTATTATTTTTAATGATCGTGTTGTTATTAACATTCAGTAAACATAATTAAAAGTTCAGGGACGTAATTTATATTTTTGTTTTCAACAGAGAACTTCCATAAAACCTAAAATTCAATATTATGTTAATATTTAACTAACAAAAGATGTGGAAAGTGCAATACTGAAAAGTGTATTTACAATATGTCCGATGTCGCTTTTCTACAATCAAACGAATAGTAATTTGGAACATTAATCAGCAAAAAGTCAAGGTAATGACGTCACCACTTCATCAAATTTGTTTGACAGCTGCCTATTTTATTACGTTCCTGTGATTAGACCCGTGACTTGATATTTTGGCGCAAATTTCAAAAACTAAAAAGTCATTTGAAAAAAATATAACGTGCAAGTTTTCTATTGCACAGGAAAAGTGTTCTTGACATTTTTAATTAATACTGCATCTGATCATTTAAATAATGTAACATTTATATAAAAATATCCAGAACTCTTCAGAAAAAATAATTTTCAACTTGCATTCTAGCAACCGGTACCTAGATAACGATAATTAATTATTTTTGATTATATTAATATAATTTTTGTACTGATTTTGCACGTGTGTTATTCTACGAAAGTTAGATTAATTTGCTTAAAACAATAACGAAACAATTATGATTTGTTTCAATTAAATGTGAGATTAAAAGATGAATTTTTTATACTTATAAATTTTATAATTTGGTGATAAGATACAGTTGCTGTCAGTTATGTCATAAAAAAAAACAGTTATTAACTATAAAATACTACGAAAATTTTAATGTTAATATCAACAAACTATTTTCTAATAATTGTGATAAACATTCTGCTATTTAACGACAGAGATAAGAAAACAAACATGAATATCAGAATAATCAATCTGCAAAGTTTATTTGGCTAATCTGGAAGTCGAAATTATACATGATATTGTCATAATAAGTCAGTTAGTAATAGTTACTATTCATATTCTGTTAAACTGGTTGCGATATTTTATTACAAGCTCCTACAGGGGATATACAAATTTTTTGATGATCGATGCCAAGTAATTTTATTTTGTAATAACATGTTTATAGTCACCTTTTGAGGTGAATATTTCTTTAAAAACGGTGGTAAACTCGTTACCCTATGTAACGGATTTTGTCACGAAATTGTACTATTAGTAACCCTACATAAACAACGATTTTTGTAAGCATTGGTAGCTCAGTGGTAGAATGCTGGCATACCACGCTGCCGGCCCGGGTTCAATTACCGTCAAGTGCGCGCAACAATTTGTTTTTATTATATTTAAGTATATCTATTATACAGGGTGAGTCAGACCACCCGTATCAGTCGTTTTTTCGAAAACTGTTAGTCGTAGAGAGTTGTGTCAAAAATCTGTATTATAAAAGCCCTAATGAAGAATCGAATGGTGATATTTTTTGCCCCCGGAAAGGTCGGCTTCCCTGTTAGTTTGCTCCGGAATGTTCAGAACTCCGGAATGTTAAATGGCACGATAGGTCGAAAGTGGTATTGTTGAAAAGATCTTTAAAAAATAAGCAAGTTTTGTAGGACATTTTTTTTTGTTACTGCCACCCCTGTTAAGTAATATTCGTTTGAAATTATTAAATTAACATGTCAGAATAACAAACTTAATTTTAAAAGACGACATTTAAAATCTAGTTACCTAATTAAACAATGTCACAAATGTTCAAACTGACTTCAATTTACTTCTAAACACTGCGGAGCTCTTCTAGATATGTTATGAGGACCTGGAAGTATTTTCCGACAAAAAAAAAACAATTGCCATTATTGATAACTTATTGTGACATAGATTTTAAATGTCGACTTTTTAAATTAAGAATGTTATTCTGACATGTTAATTTAATAATTTCAAACGAATATTACTTAACAGGGGTGGCAGTAACAAAAAAAATTGTCCTACAAAACTTGCTTATTTTTTAAAGATCTTTTCAACAATACCACTTTCGACCTATCGTGCCATTTAACATTCCGGAGTCTGAACACTCCGGAGCAAACTAACAGGGAAGCCGACGTTTCCGGGGGAAAAAAATATCACCATTCGATTCTTCATTAGGGCTTTTATAATACAGATTTTTGACACAACTCTCTACGACTAACAGTTTTCGAAAAAAACGACTGATACGGGTGGTCTGACTCACCCTGTATACAAAATTTTCGGCTAATTTATCAGAACAATACTTGAGTTAAAAAAACAATATTTGCGGTAAACCTGCGAAAATGATGTTGTCTGCCTGTATTTTCTTATTTTTTATATGCAGTAAACCTGCGAAAAAATTAAAAATGTGTTACGAGAACGCATTACGGAAGTGAAACTTCTAGTTGCAAATCATACGACTGCATTTGGACAAATGTAAAAAATGTGTTACGAGATTAACTTGTTCAGACGAAATATCGTGAAACTATCTCGTATCACATTTTTTCCACTTGTCTAAATGCAGTCGTATGATTTGCAACTATGAGTTTAATTTCTGTAATGCGTTCTCGTAACACGTTTTTAATTTTTTTAATCAGTGTTTCATTTAAAACTGACTTGAATTATAATGAGTTTTTAGACAGTCATTATTAGTAAATACAGTCAGACTGTAGACTATAGATTACAGTGAAGTAACAAAACTTTCCAAAAGAAAGATTAAATAGAAAAAACGTTGAAGATACACGAATAAATCAAATGCATTTATTAATTACTGTAAATTTGTAATTCACATAAAATGATTTGTTTGTTCAGTTCGCAGAGTTGACGGAAGGACTAAGTTACTCGACCTTATAACATCAGTTATCTGCCCGTGAAAATCGGACCTGTCGTCTTGGAGATTAGCCGGAACAAATAGACACACAGACAGACAAAAATTTAAGAAATTGTTTTTGGTAAATATACACTTTCGCGGTCACCTGGTTTTTTGGCTCTAGAAAATCGAAAAATCATCCGATTTCGATGAATTTTTTTTTTAAATCTTCGTTTTTATGGTGGATTTATGGAAAAAAATACGAAAATTGAAAAAATCAATATTTCTCACAGTTTCATGACTTTAAATGCAAAAAAAATTGACTTTCTACATATAATCCTTTATAACTGTTTCTGACGTCGTGGAATCAAGTTCGTATATTTTTTTTCGCAATCTATATAAAAAAATGAATATTTTGAAAAAAAAAATTTTCAAAAAAGTTAATAAAATCACATTTACACGAATGTTCCAATTTACGGGTATGCGAATTGTAATTCCGGGGAGAACGATAAAGGGGTATGCGAATTGTAATTCCGGGGTGAACGATAAAGGGGTATGCGAATTGTCTCGCAGTGAAACGGGAAGGGGCAAATGTGGAGTTTTTAAAAAAACAATTCCGGCGTGAACGATAAACGGGTATGCGAATTGTAATTCCGGGGTGAACGATAAAGGGGTATGCGAATTGTAATTCCGGGGTGAACGATAAAGGGGTATGCGAATTGTCTCGCAGTGAAACGGGAAGGGGCAAATGTGGAGTTTTTAAAAAAAACAATTCCGGGGTGAACGATAAACGGGTATGCGAATTGTAATTCCGGGATGAACTAATTTTTTTCATAAATCCGCCGTAAAATGGAACTTTTTGAGACCGAGATCATTGAAATCCATCTATTTTTCGATTTTCTAGAGCCAAAAAACCAGGTAACCGCGAAAGTGTATATTTACCTTGTTTTTTTATACATTTTCATATGCATTTAGTAAAAATCTGTTATTTTGACATTAAACATACACTTCAATTTTATTTATATGTACAGATATATAATTCACATAAAACGAATCATTTAAAAAATACACTTTTTTTTAATACAAATTTGTTAAATATTTATAAAGTAATGTACTTTTGATAAAATATAATAAATTGAAAATATAGATTTGTACTAAGTTCAGATAATTGTTATTAGCTGTAAATAAATAAATACATTGTATTACTATCAGTTTTCTACTTACAGGTAAATGCGGCCACGCATTGAAGCCATATTTTAGAATCGTTTTTCGATTTCTTCTCCATTGTCCGTCCAACAATATAATCAACCAAATCACTAGTCACAATTTTCTTTTTTATTATACACAGTTACATCTAACAGGGGTATTACTTATTCAAATTGAAAACAATAGTTCTAATGAACGTCGATTTCAGATAAGATATTGTCATAAATATTTGGTTGAATATTTTGATTAAAACGACTTCTACTGTACACGATTGATAAACAGCTGAGACTATGCACCATCTCTCCGCGATATCTTTCTTTGAATTACATCACTTTACCGTGTCGCGGTTCCATATATATATGTTAGAAGATAAACCGTATTATTTTACTGACAATAGAACGGAATTTATCCGCTAAGTGCACTGTAAATATTACACGCTATTGTGCTAAAAACGTTCTGTAATTTCCAAGTAAATAGGATAACTTTTAAAAATAGCAACACGGTTGTTCAGTTTTACTACTTTGTAAGACATGCGCCCTTAAACTGACCAAAAGTGTCTTATCTATATACTTTAAAATAGATGACAAGTTATATTTTCTACCTGTAAGAATAAGAAACCAGTGCTACCCAAAGAGTGGCAATCAGGTTAAAATAAATATTATATGGTTATTATACTCTAGGCTATATTATAAATTCAAAATTTAAGGAGTAAGTCATACATTTATACTATTGTAATATAAGCGGCATAGCTTTTATGCGTGGAATGGGTATGGCTTTATATTGTTTAATTGATTTGCCATTCCAATAAGCGAGTCGTGCTATAATGATGGCTACTATTTTGGTACCTTAGTAAATAAACTGTCAAAATCTCAGAACAGGTAATAAGTACCGACCTTTACTGAGATAAAAATAGATTATGTTCGTAGTAACTACACTCAAAATTTTTAAATTTTAATTTTGAAATGTTTGTTTTTATAAGTTTGAATTAACAAAAAAATAAGTTTATGAATCAGAAAATGCATCCGCTTCGAAAACAAAACAGCGCGAACGTGCGGCCTATATATTTCTCGCAGTACCTACTGTAATTTGGGTTTTCAGCTTGCCAGACAAGGGTACGGAATGGCTGCACACACGTTATCACTCTGAAGTGTGAGCACTTTCAGCACATTGTGAAAATACGGATGGCTCCGTCCAGGGGTATAGGTCGATGGGTGTTAAGTATATTTTATTTTTTGATAATAAATTTTTGAAATCTATACAAATATTCTTTTCCTATATCTGCTTCTATTAAAATAAATATATAACAGCGCAGTTGTTTGTTACAACGTTCCTATTGAGGACATGATCAAACCGTGTTATATTTATAACTTAATTAGTAAACCCATAAATAATATCACACATTTTGAAAGTTTGGTATGGTAAAATTACCAAATCATGAAGTAATTAATTATATAATATTGTTTTAATAATAAAATCAGTTGATTCATTCCGTTGATGAGAGATTTTTTTCACACTTGACTATTAGATTATTTTAGTACGAGAGCTATCAAATATTTTTGGGCAGTTATTTGAGACAACGTAAAAATTTGTGTAACACTTCTTTTGTAATATCTGAACACAAAATCGTAGATCTGGCGGAAAAGTAGTGGGTCCTAGCCAAGCCGTGAATTTAAAACTTTGCGAAATTTTATTTGCAAAAAAGTGCTTGAGGTATTTTTAAATTCTAATACCTTCAAATCTCTACCCAAAAATGTTTGATCGCTCTTGCACTATTTGTTGAACTTATATAATATACTCTTGTAGAATCGGTTCATCTACAATGTTTGAGCTACATTCTTGATGGAATCTATTGATTTTATAAAATTTATTGATAAAAACTAAAATTACTGAAAAAGGGGCCATAAAAGTATTATAGCCTGGAATTTGAGCGTCATATAGAAAAAAAAACCTGTAGAAAACCAGATAGGAATTCTTTTTGTATATGAAAAAATTATAACATGAAAGTCATACAACAGCCTCATGCTATAACAGTTTCTCAAAAACTTAGTTCAATCGTCATAATTAGCAAAGACTCAGCATTTTTTTCTTTAATAACACCATAAGACTTTACTCTGAAGACAACTGAATTTCATGATATGAAATATTTTGCATTTCGACGTAGGTACTTAGTAAGGGAGCAATGTCGAGAATTTGCTCTAGCATGGTGTGGAAATATTATTTTTATAGCTGTAGGTATTTGCTATCTGCGTTGGTTTGCGGCAGATCTATTGTTGATGAACACTTTTTATAGACTGAAAGAAATGACAGGTAGTGAAGACCAAAAGTGAAACCGAGACTTACGATTTTCTTGGACTTGCACACTCGGTCTTTGGCTTGGTCTTGCATCAAAAGACTTATTGCTCATGTTAAAATTACCAACGCTGTTAAATTTCTGTCTCAATTTTATTTTCAATTAACAGCACTATGAAGCCTTGCATTGACCATACATAAGCATAATTAATCTTGGTCATGATTTTGTATATTCGAGTCTTGATCTTGGTCGCGTCGTTACGTTCTACGCGTGTAGCGAATAGCAAAGAAACGATTGTCTGTTGTTTTATTCTCGTACTGGATACTGTTTGAGAATCATCGTGTTTTCAGGTGTATCATAGGCACTGCATTATTAGAGTCTCTCTTCAATAAATATCGTTCCATATTTAGCTATCTTTTTCTATATCACGAGGTTGTCATAATGCGTTTTTCTCTATTTGTATAATTGCTTCGAATATTTGAATAGAATTTAATCTTTTTCACAAACCAGTCTTTATTCCCCTTCAAATCTTATTTTGAATTCTATAATAATTTGTATTTGTTTGTTGTGCACATTGGTGTGATCAACGGGGGTGGGGGTAAAAAATAAATATATTTTTTTTAAATAAACTTATTTGGTTGTTTATCATAATGTTAATTGTCTATAACAGTTGACTATTTGTAGATTCTGATTTTTATGACATTTTAAATATACAGAAAATATTATTAAAACAAAATAAAGGAAAATTAAAGGAGTTGATGAAATGAGAAATTGATGACTTTAGCAACGCCTATGATGACACTATATTTTTGTATGAAAAATAAACCCCGGTAGTCAAATAAACGTACAATTTTAGTAAATAATAGCTATAAGATAAGAAAACATGACGTTTCCCCAAAAGTTGTTGAGATAAGTATATATTCTGTTTGTAAAGAATTATATTAGTGAAGTGCTGCCACTGATTTCAGTCAATTTATTGCATTTGTACGATGCTACTTGATGAACTCTGATTTGAAATTGAAATATTATTGTTAATTGATATAAGTAAACGGTTCTGCTTCAAACTAGAAAATACTGACTTGATTTTAAACAAGACCTTACGTCTACTTAATTTTAAGGGTTCTGTATTGAATAAGATTCCACCGAGAACAGAAAGTATCGACATTGTGTATACAGAATGATTTATGGTTAGCGCTACTCAAGCTTGCAAGTGTCTACCAGGTGAAATTAAAAAAAATAAGATTTAATAAATTTATAAAAGCTGTAAAGAAATTTTTATTATTTAAAGTGTTTTATAAAGTATCTGATATTATAACTATACTAGCGGTTCCACCCAGTTTCACCCAGGTGCAAAAGAACGAATTGGGAAGGAAGGGACATGAGTACGCACATTCATCTTAGTTTACCGAGATGAATGTTGTGTCTAAATTTTTTGCAGTTTTCGGCAGTTCCCTGCGTTGTTACTTATTTTAAACTCAAACTTCCATTTTTGATGAAAATATTTACATGTATGTGTCATCTAGTGTACAATAAATATTATAAATGTAAAGAGATGTATACTGCAAGCAGGGGTTGGTGGTAGAACGGTGAAAATTTAGGATTATAAGTATTTTTTAATGACAAGTTATAAAAAAATAAAGAAAAAGATTTTGTCCAAAAAATAAAAAAAAAAAATCTGGAGAGGGATACTTTATCACCTTTGTAAGTTATATTATCTGCTTTGTGACTTATATTGATATACTGTATAGTAAAAATGACAAAATATATTATTATTATTATTGTTATTCAGGAGGAAATGCCAATATTTTAGGTAAGTATTCGGGGACCCAAACGTTGCGTTGCTATAAAGACGAGTCCTATTCTAAACCGTTACAGAGATACAGGGGTAATAGTGCAGGCAAATTAGATTTAGAATGTATATTAATTGTAGACAGAACTTTTATCATTGGAAACGGTAAAGGGGCTTATAATGAACGTAAAAAATAAAAATTCCCGGCCAGGGGTGGTATAGGGTTAATTAATAAAAGGGGAGCCAAATATATTATTGCGATTTTCAGCGAAACTTAATGTTCTATCAAAAAAATGTTTACAGCATATTTGTAGAACATAAAAAAATCTACAACTTTTATGGGGGTCACTTTTTTGTGACCTCAAAATGTCCGTGAGAAATGCGAAATGTGAAAAAAAAACGATTGTTTTGTTTTTTATTTTCGCATAAATAATTCAATTTTGATGAAATTTTGTGAAAGCTTGCCTCTTTATGTCTTAAATAAGCACCAATTTTTTATATAAAAAAATCAAGAAGTTTTTGTGTATATTCAGTTCTTTCAGTCAAAAACCATTTTTTTTTCAATACGAAAGAAACTGTCTTTCATTGTTTGACCGGAAACATTAAATTGGAATAATATTAGGTAAGCTTCACATAAGTAAGCAAAATAATATTTTTTTTTGTCATAGAATCAAAAAATATCCAAAACAAAAGTTGTAGATCATGAAAAAATTTGCAACTTTTGTAGAGGTTACTATATATAACAACCTGAAAACTTCCGAGTAAAATGCGAAAAATCCTATTTTTTAGTATTTTTTACTTTTTATTTTTATTAAATTTACATTTTTGAGTATGTTTTTGAATTGTGACTGTAAATTTTCGTTATTTTAGTTAAAAGTATATATTATGTCAAAACAAAAAGATAAGCACCGACCGAACCATGTACGTGAAAAAAAATCGTACACGGTTCGGTCGGTGCTTATTATATAAACAGAACATTCAAATTAAGATTTTTATAGTATTTATAACAGGTAGGCTAGGTTTTATAGTTTTCAAAAATGCCACCGTTTACTTCTAAACACAAGTCAACGGTCTGATGAATATCTCGGGTTAGCATTTATTATTTGATCGAGTAATGCATCTCTAGTATTTACTTTACTTGAATATACCACCCATAAAGACAATAAATCAGAGAGAAATGAATATTATGTTTACCTCTGTAGATATCTCTGTAACGGTTGAGAATAGGACCCATGTTTATAGGAGCTTTAATGCTTATTTTGGGTCCCCGAATACGCATCTAAAATATTGACATTTCTTCCTGAATCACCCTGTAAAGTTAAACTATCATTTTCAAAACATTAGATAGGTATGCATTTTATAATTAGAGAATATCTGCAGGTATCTAATAATACATTTCTCTGAAGTGGGAGTTTGTACTTTTAGGTGCTGTAAAAAGGATCATTGTCACCTTGTAGATTGTAATTAACGTGGAATTTCCATAATTATGAGAAATGAATGCTTTTTGTTGACAAAAATTAAATAGGTTTTATATATTTTAAAATTATTAATTATAGAACTTTGGAATACGTAAATCTTCAGTGAAATATGTGTCAGTTTAATACTATATTAAATCTTAAAAAAAAAACTTCGGAGAAGTAAAAACTTCGTTCTGTGCTAAATTCAAAAACTTGAAGCGACTGAATCTTAAGATTATAACTTAAAAAAAAAAGAATTTCGAGGCAGACAAGAAATTGAAATCAAGCTCGAAATTCTGTGCGTAAGACGTCGAAAAAAAATGAATTTCGAGGCAGACAAGGATTTGAAATCCAACCTTGAAATTCTGTGCTTATAAAAGCTACAAGAGCAACAGCAAAAAAAATGCAAAGACGGTGTTCGCATAACTCCTTTAGTTATCACTAAAAAAACGCCGTCTGTGCACTTTTTTTTGCTGTTGCTCTTGTAGCTTTTATAAGCACAGAATTTCAAGGTTGGATTTCAAATCCTTGTCTGCCTCGAAATTCATTTTTTTTCGACGTCTTACGCACAGAATTTCGAGCTTGATTTCAATTTCTTGTCTGCCTCGAAATTCTTTTTTTTTAAGTTATAATCTTAAGATTCAGTCGCTTCAAGTTTTTGAATTTAGCACAGAACGAAGTTTTTACTTCTCCGAAGTTTTTTTTTTAAGATTTCACGTCTTTTTCCAAAGTGTGAGACATTATTTTTATTTTTCCTCCAAAATAAACATATGTGCATTTTTTATATTGTTGTATTTAAATGCAATAAAAGTGTTCATATTGTTGTATTTAAATGCAATGAATCTCCGAAATTAGAATATGTATTGTAAAAAACAACACGATCCTTACTCCATGCAACTGTGGTTTCGAGCGCGTCTCTCATGTATTTTGTTAAATAAGAAGTAACAATCAAAAGTCGGTTATAGAAATTGCAATAATCGACTTTTGATTTTTACTACAAAAGTGCATTTATATTTTGCCGCGTAGTCCAGTGCTGCCGCGGTGCAATCGGCTCATCATACCTCCATGCGAATACCATGACATTCAATTTGTAAACAATCCATGTGAAGTCTATTAAAAATAAAAATGAGCTATAACAAGTCTATGCTCTGTAATACATGATTCTTTTTTATTAACCGACGAAAAACAAAAACGGAGGAGGTTCTCAAGTCGACGCGTATATATATTTTTTTTTAGTTTTTTTTTTTTATTTATATTCATTTGAAATATGGATATTCTTGAAGATTCCATGAAGGCACATTTTGAAGGCATGAAAAAAAAATCAATGAACAAGGCCCACCATTAAAAATACAATTTTTTTTCATATCATTTGTAAAATACTTATTTTGCATTAAAAAAAGAAGTTTCACTTCGTAATCTTTTCACTTTTTAATTTTTGTTGCACTTTTTATGATAAATATGTTTTTTAATAAATTAATTTATTTAAATCTAACTTCAATCATATATTTTGTTATTTTTTAATAAAAGATTTGACGAGTGAATTTTTCAAAAAAAAGAAAATAAAAAAAATTAAAAATTAAAAAAGAAATTAAAATATATGAGAAAAAAATTGAGAAAATAAATTAAAAATAAAAAAAAACAATTAATAACATAAAAAAATTAAAAAAAAATTTTTCCAATGATGCTGGCGGGAATCGAACTCAAGACCCTGTTATTAGTTATTACTAGCCTACGTCGTAACCCGCTCGTCCACAGGCACTCACACAGTATAAGCTGTTATTATGGTACAGAAGTATATATGGGTGATACGAAAAATCGGTCCTATGAAAGTCACGTGGTCACAGAACTATAAAACTTGGAAACTTGCTTCATATACACGGCGTTATATGGGACAAAGGCAAAATCAATGTATAAACGCTAGAGATTCGTTGGCATTTAGCACAGAAAAGAATCTCTAGCGAGATTCTTCGATAAAAATAATAATACATCATGCGCTTAACTCCGTTAAATATATTGTTCAAGGTAGCAGAATTAAATCAATAAGCCAAAGTAAGAAAAAAAAATCACAAACCAAATTTCAAAGGGTGTATTTTATTTAAAAACAAATTCGACTAAAGAGCAAGTTCTATAACTTCCACCTAGTAAACATTCGCTTGTAAGTGAACATTTTCCCTATAAAATTAAATCTCTTTTATGTCCATAAAAGTATGACCATCTCATTTGTTTTCTTGATTAAATAAAGACTGCAGCTGAAATTACAAGCATATACCTTGATATTGCAAGAAAAATGGGTCGGACGCAATATCCAATACCACCACCGTGCCCAGCATCCTCGAAAACGGGAGTAAAGTACTTCTTTCTGCAGGGAAACCTAGTAAATCGCGTTTAACCTCTCTCGGGGGTGGTTTTTAGCCGGTTTGAGGGGTTGGGCCACCCCAACGAGAAATTCTCACGCCGCCATCGTGTTTAGCATCCTCGAAAACGGGGGGGGGGAGGTAGTTTCATTCCGGCTCAAAATATTTACCATTTTCGCGTTTTTTCCGACTCACACAATCCACTAAGCTGTTAAAATACATGGAGTATGGCAACTGACAAAGATGCTACTATTGAATTGATAAAATCAAATTATTTGTTTTATTTTACGCATTAGTTCGAAAAAGGGTTAATATTTTACAATTTCTATATGGACATGAAAACAACTATTGTTAGTGAAGTTCTGCAAAGAAATAAATATTTACATTTTTTCCACATTTTATAGTGTAGATTTGGTCTCTATCTAAATACGTGATTTTGAGAACAAAAGTAAACTATTTCATCTATAAATAAAATTCCAGTCGTTAATTAAGGCGCGATAGATCGCCGAGCTCGTGAGACAGGCGATCTACTAGAAAGTCTTATTTATAGGAATACAATTACATTTCCGCTTTTCATTTTTACGAGAGATGGCATTTTTACTTTTTGTCATCGTAGTACTAAACCTTATATCATAGTACTAAATCTTATTTACACAAATGGAAAATTTTGCTTCTTATTTTGACACGGAAAGATGGCGCTATCATGCACATTTTTACTCTCGAACTGAATTAATGTATATTGTTTTATATTAAAAAAAAACTGGAAATTATTATTAAAAAAAATATACAAATATAATATAATAATTAATTGATATCACGTTTCCGAGAGTATAGTAAAAATAAAATTAATAAAACGAACTCATCGATCGACGACACAAAATAATAAACACATTTTAAAATATAGATTTTATTTTTCGTTGTCAATGAGTTCGTTCTATAAATTTTATTCCTACTACACTCTCGAAACTTGATAACAGTTATTTTTGTTGCACTCACGAGCTTCAAGTTTACACTGAAAATGTGAGGATATAAATGTATGTGCAATTGAGGAATGTTTCAGTTAATTAAAACGTGTATTTTTTTAAATTCAAATATTTTATATTCTTACATAGTACTATTTTTGCGTTAAAACCAAACAGGAGTCTATTTATAGGCATTTTTATGCTATAATTAATTTAACTGCTGAATCAAGTTATATAATTTTCAGTCAATGCTCTTTGAAACATTTGTAAACATTGTTCACAAAATGCTTTAATTGTCGCGTTTATTTTTAACTCATATTATGGTCGGTGTTTATACTTTAATTACAATATTAATACTCCTGGCTCTCCATCTTGTGTTATGGTTACACTTATTTTTGTCTAAATTACCGAGTAATTTAAACAATAACAATTTTCTATAATGTGTACGGCACTTATGGCCATATTCACCGAACGTAAGTAGTTATTTACTCGGTTTATTTGTTCTTCAGGTAATTATTCCTCCGAATAAATAGCGATAATACAATTAGCCAACAATAATTATGTTTACTGCATGTATAAATCTATTGTTACTTCTAGGGTATAAATATTTATTCGCCTGATAAAATAATAATGGCCGCCACATAGATCATAATACCTAACCTATAAACGTGGAGAATCATATCTACAGTTTGCTCTTGTGAATTTATTTATGTGTTGTTTATTGTTGTTTTTGTGAAGTATTTAGTTGTAAAAAAATAAAGTTAGTGCAAGTTTTGTGTGCAATTGGGTTAGGATAAAACGTGATTTTGTAAAACTTTTTTCTTGATGTTTACACTAACGCCATCCGTAGGATTTTTGGGGAACGTCAAAATATTCAACAAAAAGAGCAAGGAGTATAGTGCAGTGTACATTTATTCTTTATTTAACTTTTCTACCTGATAATTTGCTTGGTGAATTGGAAATAAATTTTATTCTAACGAATAAATTTGTTTCAAAATTTGTAACTTCTTTCTTTAATAGTGTTCGGTGAAGATGGACATTAAGACTTTTCCGTCACCTTTGTGTTTTCCAAGTTCCTATATATTTGTTTTGTAGCGGCAACACTGTACAAGAAACAGTTTCGCCGCTACAGCAATTCACAAGGTCACTGGGCAAACGACAATTTAGATGCATTTAGCTGAAATATGACTTTCCACGCGCTTTGTTTTAAGTACAATATTATGGTGACATTGTACATTATTGTAATTGTATATATTATTATCAAATCGTTGCCGCTACGGTTTTATTTCGTTTGTTCTGCGAGTCACGTCTGCCGATAGTATAAAGAATACTTTTTTCTATGCCGATAGCTAATTAAAAAAAAATTCTTTAACTACTAATTTTGTATGCTTAAGGGCATCTGCTACTTGTTATTTTCATCAGAGCTTTGACGTTCCTTTATTTTACCCTAAAGACCATTTGTTTTTTTCTGAATTTTCTGTTAAAAATGCCTTAGTCTATTTTTATGACCTGTTACTTCTTCATCATGAGCGTCTTACCCTCTGTTCTTTTCCTTCTTTCTGGAGTCTATTTAATAGTCCCAGGAGACTTTCTGTTCTCTCCTATCCTCATAATTCAGACTCCTTTTTTCTTCACACTAAACCAGTTGTAGTCTTGTGTTTCTGATATTTATGTTCCTGATTATTTCTCTCCTAAAGATCTCCTTAAGTCATAGTTTTGAAAATTTGAAATAAAAATAGTCTACTATATTTTGTATTTTTTCTAATCATATATAGATCAGTGGAGTTAGAAATAGAAATCAACGGTGATGCAAAAAAAAAAATAATCAATATTTTTTCCTAATACATTAACACAATACGTCAAAAAGGTAATTTTGGCAAGAGAGTTTGCAAAGCTCAAGTCGACTTAAAAATGTGTTGTGTGTTGTTTAGGGAACAATATTGTTTATTTTCTATTGAATTAGCGTTATTGAATACTGATTTTCTGTTTCAGGCCATTTGATTCGTGTTAGAAAAAAAACAGCAATAGTGGTATCTCTGTCGGCGATCGTGTCAGTATCGTCACGTGCGCGAGTGATTAGCATTGTGTGAGCTGGGGGAGCGAGTCCGAGGATTACCGACAAGATTTCCCGCTCCGGGTGTAATAAGTATTGTGGACCCGGCCAAGCCACCGGCCCCACCATTTCGTTCTCAAGTTTCAGGCAATCTTTCACCACCAATGTCAATTACTTGAAACGACGGTGAGTCGAATTTCAGTTATGTTTTTAAGCGCAGACGATATGCCTTAGATTGTTTTAACTCGTCTATTGGGGGCTCCGTTACCAAATGGCAAAAAAACGGAACTCTTCTAATTTCGTACTTCTGTCCGTCTGTCCGTATGTCATAGCCTTTTTACTCCGCCATCTTTCCATCGATTCAGATGAAATTTTTTAGGCACCATACAAGTGTGTAATGAAATTACAACAAAAATAATTTTCTTTATACCTCGATCGAAAATACATACTTTCGGCATCAATTGTAAGGCAGAAAGTCTAACATTTAGGGATTGGTGGGATTGCACGCAATGATGCAGGAAGTACGTACGTTCGGGAGGCAGTAAAGAAGATAACCTATCAACTGTTGTTTAGATGTCGTTTACATAGCAACCCTATTACATTTTAGCTAATAGTCGCGAACAGCTGTCATTCATGTTTTTACGTATAAACTCGAAGCTGCTTGCTTAGAATTTATCTGTTTTTATGTATAATTAATAAGTTATTAGTTAAATTATTAATGTATTTAATAAACGTACTTACGACCGAGGTATGAAGAAAAATAGTATGCACTACTACTGACCGAAAGTTTGATACTTTGCAGTGCGCGCCATGATGTTCTCAAGTATCATGGCGCGTAGTGTAAGATATCAAACTTTCGGCCCTTGTGGTGTAAAGTATTACGGGTAGCTTGTCACGCATAGAACTAAGGAATGAAAACTTGTATTTTCGGCGTTTCGCGCACCCCATTGCATGGGGCATGGTTGGAGAGATCTTTAAAAATGCAATAAAAGTTCTTATAATATGACTTTTTTCTCAGGACAATATTTTCCGATATATAAACTTCTAAAGTCGTTCATAATGTGTCCCCTCTCTAACTTTCCAACAGCGTGATTAAAAATTCTGAATAAAAATAAAGAGGTATATAAATACTTTCAATAAAAAATATTTTGACCGGTATGTATTAACAAGCTGTAGTTCAGCTGCTCTTTCCTTACAACTATTTTTTATTTGACTGTCATATTTCTATTATATAGCGGAGACAAGAACCACGGTATATCAACGTTAAGAACAAACCGTTCGATGACATTACTGTACATGTCAATATTTTTAGAACTGCTTTGTTTTGAAATGTCCCAAAGTGATAATAACTCATGAATACTAGACTTCTTTTGAATGATCTACAAAACAGTACTTATAAACATATTGCAATGACGTATTTCTGGGTTAGAGGATGATATTTGGTAACCTACGAATGAGATCAATAATTAGTTCTTAAATACGCCATACGAACACGATGGAATCTTATCATATGCGTGCCCAATACACGCTTGACGGAGTTTTTTGACCACGTTTATGTTAGATTCACATATATGTATGTATGTATAAAAATTTTGAAAATCGATTTTTGCCGTCTTCAAAATGTATAAATGATGTGAAACTTTGCAGTCGTATGTAGTTTTGGTGACAATAAATTTTTTTGGTGTTTTGAGAAAAATCCTATTTAAATATAACAAGCAAACAATAGAAAAAAAACATGGTGGAAGTAACGGTTTTGATCTTGAGAAAACGTGTCTCTAGGCATTTAAGATTTAAGAAAATAATATTTGTTATGACTAAAAATTAGAGAACAAAATTTATAGTTTCAAAAAAATCTAAAACCATTCTTATATCATCGCACTAAAAAGTAGAAAAGACATTTTTTTACAACGTTCAGAAGCGTGGGACCCTCAATTTTTTTTATTTTTCAGCTAAGCCGCTGCACTGGTGTTTTGTTTCTGATACGTTTTTCTACTTTAACTATAGACTGACGATTGTCATTTGTTTTAATTAAATGGAGATCTCCATTTAAATGAAAAAATGACATTCTGAAATTTTGATTTAAAGCTTAAAGTTGTTTCAGAAACAGTTAGTTTCTTAATGAAAGGCAGATTACGATTTTAGTATAGACATTGATTTTGTAGTACTTTTCGCTAATTCTAGAAACTTTTGTCAGTGTCCTGCAGCAATTATGAGTGAAATTCGTATTCGTATTTTAAATTTTATATAGAAACAAAAAAAAATGTGTTTTGTAATGTTTGATTGCAAAATCATCTTATTGCAGACTTAAAATCTTTAACTAACAATAATTATTATAATTCATTTTGTACAGATAGCCAAATTTATAATGTTTAAATTTTGATTAGATAGTTTGTCTTATTTCGTCACATATTAAATATATTTCTCAACGAATATTTTTTATTACGAAATTCTAATTCAAATTTAATTATAAAACGTGTTTTCGTCAAAAAAATTTATTTAATTTTGTATCATTTTAACCGCGGAATTTGAAAATTGCATAATAAAAGCAATAAAACTGCGTTACTAAAATTGAACAAGATTAATTCACAATATATTCTATTTTATTTTTAGAATATGAACTCTACGAGACTTACATTTTAGAAAAGCAAATATTTTTATTATGTGTTCAAATAAGATAAACGAATAAGTTATGTTAAAAATAAATTATTTACAAAGAATTAAATTACCAAATGATGCTTTCACATTTTATTTCTTTAAATAGAACACCTTGTGTTTTTTTATTAAAAAGTATTTTTACAGTTAGACTGGGCGTCAAGAGTTTTTTCGCAAAAAAAATAGTAGAATGCATTCCGATTGTTAACATAAGCTTTGAAAATCATAAATTTTGTTATTATAGACGTTGCAGGACCAAAATATTGGTCATTTTTGTTTATCGGTCATTATTAAGTTTTTTTTTAATAAACTGCTTTAGCAGCCAAAGAAAACTTTTATCAGTATTGAAGAGTTGTTTAAATAAGGTATAAAGTAAAAAACAGCATAAATATTGAAAAATACTAATTTATTGAGTAAAAACATCTTGGTTCTCTATCATCAGACCCCACTCCATCGCACGGAAGAAAAAGTCATTGGCTGTCCGTAGACAAAGATCATTCTAAAACTAGACTAGAAATAATGTGTTTACCGATGTGTCTCTATCCCAATATACTATTATGTTTTAAGTAAAACTTCTTTAGGCGTAACTAAAAAACCATGAGAAAGATTTTATATACTGTATTATTATTACCATGGCTAATAATAATCATTCTCATGGTTTAATAGTTTCACATAAAGCAAGTCTAGCTAAATGGACAAAGTCATGATTCTTGTGGTGTTAGCTCTCGCAGGTAGTCGATTCTGCGGTGTA
Organism: Xanthostigma xanthostigma; assembly: GCA_963575645.1. NCBI lineage: Eukaryota > Metazoa > Arthropoda > Insecta > Raphidioptera > Raphidiidae > Xanthostigma > Xanthostigma xanthostigma. Next base: position 26,883,638 of record OY754468.1, read on the forward strand.
TTGTGCTATATATTGCATTGTAGCATTGTAGAGTAATGTAACTCAGCCAAGTTTCGACAGTGACATTTAATTTTTTCTTATATACTCGTATATTAACCTTCTAAAATATTAATGACGTTAATTGTTTAATATTATGCTTTCACTAATAGGCTAGTTGACAAAACTTGAGATAGTGCTTAATACTCTTACTTGGGATTTTACCCCAAAAAATATATTTTTTTCAAAAAATCAAACATTTACATTGCGTTTTCAATGACGTCACGCCGTGCGAAACTTCTTCGCTAAGTTATTATAATCTTCTTTTATATTCGGCTTAAAATATGTGTATAAATTGAAAGCGCAGTGATTTGATATTTGACCTCAACACGAAATACGTCAATACCACGTTCGTATTTAAATAGCTTAACTTTTATACCTGCTAACAGTGCTAACTGAATGTAAACGGTCAATCGTCAATAAAACCCAACAGTCTATACTTCCGATAATCTGTTTATGACACGTCCGAACTCTGGGGCCGTACCTCAACTAATTGGATAAACCGTGGGGATGGGATTGGGAGCGTTGGGATACCTTAGAATCGTATGACGTTAAATATTACGTAATTGTATTATCTATATCTGTGACTTTTAATTTACAGTTAATTGACGAGAATGTTTATATTATGTGCATTGAATCCAGAATAAATCTGTGTTGAATGTTTGGTATTTTTATAAGGATTATAGATTTCTTAGAGGCTATCCATAAATTCCGTGAAGTATTTAGAAGCTTGTTAGGGTTCCGTACCTCAAAAGGAAAAAAGGAACCCTTATAGGATCACATTGTTGTCCGTCTTTCTGTCTGTCAAGACTCTTGGGAATCAAAACCTATAGGGTACTTTGCGTTGACCTAGAATCATGAAATTTGGCAAGAAGCAATGTCTTATAGCACAAGTAGAAAAATCAGAAAAACCGTAAATTTGTAGTTACAAAAAAAATGTTTTTTATTCGCAACAACATGCTGCGCACATACACAGTACCACTTCTAATACAAAATAAGCGTCCGCTACCGGTGCCTTTATACAACACAATATGAGAACTCTTGCATACAGCACGATTCAACAACTGGACTGTCAGATATAGTCACGAGGTGCAATACAGTTCAGTAGTCCATCTGAACTCATTGCAAATACACGCTTAGTTGGCAAACTGACCGCGACCTTTGGGGATGTGTGGGGAAAGCAGTTTTCCAATGGCTAAGCGGGAAAAATCTTCGAGACTCGATTCCCGTGATGGACGAACTATTTACATACCTACAAGTTTGAACGGAACCCTTGGTGCGCGAGTGCGACTCCCACTTGACCGGTTTTTTTACCTCTTCTGTCTAAGTAACAACTTATAAGAAATTTTCAGATTCCTCTTCCCCCGTTACGGAGCTACGTAACATTTTTCTCCATCCAGAAATGTATCTTATTATGAAGATATCAATAAGTAATTTGTGCCCAAAATGAATAGTTAACTTTAGAAAAACTTAAAAAACAGTATACAGAAGTATTGAATTTTTTTGAGTCAACAATAAAATTATTTTTGGCACACCTCCCTATAAAAAAGCTGCCTTTTATGTTCGTAAAATCACGTAATTAAGTCTACTGCTGTGAAGTGGCGTGAAATAGAATAAGCGTAGTAGTACCTAGTACCATGAATCATAGTCTAATCGCATGACAATTGACGCAACCTACAATTAAAATAATTGAATTTGCTCAAAATTGAACTGTCAAATTTTGAAAAATTAGGTGAAAATCAGCTATTTTATAGGAAGTACGTGCAAAAAATGTAGTATGTATCTTGCGCGTAATTATATTCGAGTTCAAACTTCCTTGAGCTAAAATGAGTTCGATATTTATTTCAATATTATAAAATGTTATGTACTTATTCTGTTGTAATCTTTATGACATTAAAATGCGCGGAAAATTCCCGTTCTACACACAAATGTGGACTTCGTGAGTTCGAGAAGCGCGTCAATAGTGACGTCATGCATGACGTTTTTGTCACGATCAGAACGATTGCTGTCGTCAATTGTCATGTAGAACGACACAGTGGTCGTTGTAAGCGTTGCCGATGTCGAATGGAACGCACCTAAAAAGAATCGATTATATTTTTAAAACTAGCTGCTCCCCGCGGGTCCGCACGCGATTGTGTTGAAACACGGTAGCGACTACAGTAGTGAAGCCTTTGGCTATATAATATTATATCTCCGAAACGACTGAACCGATTTTGACGGGACTTTTACTGGCAGATAGCTGATGTTACAAGGAGTAACTTAGGCTACTTTTATTTTATATACAGGGTGTTGACACGAGGAACAAAGGCAAGACGTTTATTTCGGAAATGAAAACGCTTACAGAAACATGTTTCAGGCAAAATTTGTTAGGTTCGATCTGCTCTACAGCTGGAAAATATTTTCCATATAGTTGAAAATATTTTCCAGCTGTAGAGCAGATCGAACCTAACAACTTTTGTCTGAAACATGTTTGTGTAAGCATGTTCATTTCCGAAATAAACTTGCCTTTGTTCCTCGCGTGAACACCCTGTATAGGTGACCGGTAATTGCTCGTATTCTTTTCTGAAGAATAAATTATGACTAATTTGGAATGATTAACCTCTATCACTTGGGAGTTGGAAATGCGTCATTTTTTTGTGATTATGACACATCTGTGAAGGATTGTTATTTTATTTTTTTTAATTTATTGTAAGTTTTAATACACAACATAAAATATAACAGTAAACTTTGTGGTTTTTAGCTTTAGGTAGGCTGGCCAATTGGTAAGCTATCAGATCATGAAAAAATTCAGGTCAAAAAATGATAATTTTTTTTTAATTTCTAACTCCCAAAATTAGGATTTTTGTAAAAAGAAAACCGAAGTAGATTTTCTCAAATATGACGCATTTCCGACCCCCAAGTGATAGAGGTTCTTTATTCTAAATTAGTTATAGTTTCTTCTCCCGAGAGGAATACGAGCAATTACCGGTCACTGTATAATATATATAGTCAAAGGATTCACTACTGTTGTCGCTACCGTGTTTCATCACAATCGAGTGCGGAGCCACAGGAAGCAGCTAGTATAAAATAAAAGTAGCCTAAGTTTCTCCTTTTAACATCAGCGATCTGCTAGTGAAAGTTCCGTCCAAATCGGTCCAGTCGTTTCGGAGATTAGACGAAACAGACACAGACAAAAATTTAAAAAATTGTTTTTTTGTTATAAGTAGGTACCGTATATTATATTTCCATATGCATTTAGTAAAAAGCTGTTATTTTGACATTGCAAACAGATACTTCAATTTTATTTATCTGTATAGATAAAATATTAAGGAAACTTAGCCACGTATTATTTAACGCTTTATTAAAAGATAATTGTTAAATTTTTGTGGACATGCTTTTAACGATATTTTTTTTACGAGGCTGTAAAGAATTATAAAGGCGAAAACAACCTATTTTTTATTTCAAGGAAATGATATGAATTTAAAATATTTATTGTTATACATATTTTGATGTGAAAGCAGGGTTTTTCCATTTGAATAAGTAATTCTCTTATCTCTCAACCTTTTATTTTATATGTTAAATATACATAATATGTATGAAGTAACACGGAAAATGATTTCAAAGAAGAAAAATTTAATTGCTGTAACAGTAAATTTTCTTTATTAAAAAGTAAGTTAAGAACAGGAAATTAATTAATTATTAAGTGGCAAGACCAGAACTGTACGTACCTGGAAATATTTTATATAGGTAACTAAAAAATCTTAAGGCCGCTGCACACGAGGCTGGATTTGCCGTTAGATTTCTTGCTAGATTTGTCTACTAGTTTTCTAGGGCTGATTTTCTTAATTGATTTTACATGCTCGCTTCACACGCGACGTCTTTTCAAGCTTGTTTTGTGAATAGATTTGGTGCGCGTGCAGTGATAGTTCAAATATAAACACGAAGTAAAACGTGTCTGTTGCCTGACTCTGAGCAGAATGACGCCATGTTTGTTTGTGGGCGCTGGTTCAAGTCGCCGACGTGACAAGATACTGCTTTCTGATTGGTGCTTGTTCATACCTAGCAGCGGATCTAGCAAGGAAAATGACCCCTGTTCTAATTTTAAAATCTATCTTGTGAGCTAGCAGGCGAACCCACAGTGACGTCATTTCCAGCTTTGTACCCAGCCTACTGGCCAGCAGAACTCCAAGCATTGTTTCTAGCAGCGTTTCTAGCCTAGAGTGCACAAAAAAATATTTTCTTAAATAATAAAAAAATACTGTGTTGTTTATTTTGAATATTTTTTTAGCATGTTTCAATTTGTTTTGTGTTAACATTTTTATTAGTGTTCCTCCAAAATTTCTAGTAGAGTTGCTTGGTGTATCGCTGAAGTGACACTCAAAGCTCCAGAGTTATTTATATTCCTCCTCCTTGGTCAGCTGTCCATTGTTTTAAGGTTATATGTAGCTGTCATTGCATTCGAATTTGAATGTTCGTACATCTTTTGAGAGTACCGGGAACTTACTGTCTGTTTTTCTTTTTTTTTTTTAATTTTTATGCAAACACTAAAGTAGGTATTTGATAATTGTTTTTTTTTTTTAATTAGGATACCAAACGTACAACAATTATTATATGTAATTGATTTTCTAATATAACTTCTATATAGTACTCGTTGCATAAGCACAGTACACCAAGAAGTTATTTAAATGCAATATTTTTCATGGACATATTAAGGGGATCGTGGCTTATATGTTTATAAAATTATGCCTGGAAAGTAGTATCAAGAATTATATAGTAACTAGCGGTCCGGTTCGGCTTCGCCCGAATTTGGAGATTTTCGCCGTTTTTTCGTCGACTTGCGTTGCAAAATTGGTCTCCACGAAAAGCGCTCTTATTTAAACACGATAATATATAGCCTGTATTCATCCTGAAGGTCCATTCTAAATATTGATGAAAAAAATGTTGAAATCGGATGAGTAGTTTCGGAGATTGCCTTCTACAAACATACAAACTTTACCTCTTTAAAATATTTTAGCGATCCGTCCCTTTTCATCCGGAAGCGATAGATATAATTCGATATAATTTGCGGCCCGACCGCGACGTCTGAACTAATAGCTCTGAGCAAATTGCAAGTTCTAACAGATGTCGCTATTTGGTACTAAACAGTTTTTTTTGTTTACTTCTGAACTAATAGTTCAGGAGTAAACAGACAAAACTGACTTCTGATAGAACAGATGTCGTTACGTGTTACTAAAAACGTTTTTTTTAGAAAATACCGTAATTTTGTACAAAATATTTAATAAAAACTATCCTATAGAGTAAGTTGCACCAAGCAAGACACATTTACAAAATTTCATTAAAATCTGTTTAGTGGTTTCGGAGATTAACGCGGGCAAAATTGTGACATGGGAATTTTATATAGATAGATAATAGCATCCTCCGTTCTTTCCTAATTTCTTGAAACTTTAATTATCTGAGATTTTCGGCTTTGATTTCTATTTTTTTGGTGTGCTACATAAATACTAGTGCAAATATATTACTACTATTTCTAATCGTGCTAAAAACAATTGTAAAACGGTGGTTTGTGACAGAAAAATTCTAAAACATAGACGCTCGACAGCTAAGGTCATTAGTGTCTAATGTCTATAGAGTGGTTTGTGTATGTTATAGTTATATATTTTGTTTTATATTTAAAAACAAAACAAAAAAAAAACGGCTGGACAGATTTTGATAAAATTTCTTTCGAGTTATTAACTCTAACATTTTTCGTTTGAACCCCTAAAGAAGTCGATATCGCTTTTTATTTGCAATATTTCGTGCTAGAAAGAAATAACCACGTACGTACGTACACGCCACATACATTTTTCTCTTCAAAAATAGTTGAAAAATACTGTAGTGATCTTGAAACATAAAAATATGCTAAGCATTTTTATTTATATTTTAGGGATATTAGAAAGTTAAAAAAAACGCCGTCTACCCAAAATATATGATTAAGTGAAGAATTGTCTGTACTATACTTACTTGAAAAGTAAAATGCATTTATCGATTGTGTACTGTGCTTTATAAGGTTCGTTCCAAGCAGCCAGCGAACGGTTTCGAAACCCCGTCACCCGCATGCGCAGTAAGAAAAATGAAGCTGTTAGTGGCGATTTTAGAACACGTTTTAGCGGGTGACGGTTTCGAAACCGTTCGCTGGCTGCTTGGAACGAACCTATAATTTGATAAGAGTAACCAAGAAAACGGGAACACCTTGTATATTTAGATTACACTATTGAGATAATTTCCTGTACTGGCCTCATCTATTGTTATGAAACTGTAAACAGAACATTATTGTAAACAGGCTTTTAGCAAATGAACTTATATAACATCTTTACAGTGCGCGTCAAAAGACCCCTCCACCTTGTGAACTGTTGAACACAGAACTTGGAATTAGTGCCGATTTTTACCTCACGCTGATTGAAGCATTGTCACATTGCGAGTATCTTTTTGTTTATCAATTATTATCTTATATAGAGTATTCGTTTCCTACTCTCAATTTGCCGCTCTAAGTGAAGTTGACAAATTGAGAGATTTGGAACTGCTTGTAGAGTGCGCTTAGTGCTGGGTCAACTCGACTTACTAACTCGATTGCGCTTAGCTTGAGTTCACTCGAGTTGGATTCTCCCTAACTCGAGTTTGTGACGACTACTATATTACTAGTTTTGTTGTTAAATATAGATACTTACTGTAAGTAAGATTCAAACCAAAAATACATAACTATACGATATACATATTATATACTAAAAATAAAAATACCTTTTTTATTTCAATCCTACCCATACTAAGTACTAAGTTTGGTTATGAAAATTGAGTCAGATGGAAAAACAAATATGTAAAAAAGTAATTTGTAAGAAGTTATTTACTCAGTTTTGATTTTTTAACTCGAGTTGCGTAATTCGAGTTAAATGAATTTCAACTCGAATTAGCTTTTTCCGAACTGGAACATCGTTAAGTGCGCTTTACTGAAAGTAAAATATAAAATATAAGTAGCGAGGCAGTTTAACAAATTCTTAAATAGCACATAAAGAAGAAAGAAAGATTTATTCAACCTCAACACGGCCTTAGAACTTTAAAACATTCGAAAAAAAGAAGACACTTTGATTTATATACAAAAATTATTTTTTAATTTAAAAAAAAGAAGTGTCAAAGAAATGTTATCTGTAAGATTAGGTGTCGCAATCGTATAATTTGTATTTAGATTCAAGAGTCTGCCATTAATTGATTTTAATAAAATTATGTCTAGACGTCAATTTTGAAAACAGACTCACCAAATTGTAATTCTTGAGAACTTACTTCAATTTTTCTGTTGTTCAAACTTCAAAGGTTTTTCGGAGGTTGGGAATACTTTTGACGTGCACTGTATTATACTAAGTACTATTCGTGGGTTATTATGTAATATAATACCTTTACAGTATACATGCAAACGTTCATAATATTGTGATAACATCAACGTAACCAAATCATTAGTTCGCTTCGGACTAAACTAAGTTAAGCAGTATTTATTATGAGGGCTGCACAAACATTCGTTCATTTTGTTAATGCGGCAATGTCTGAACTGAAAAATAAAACAAGGGCGCAGTTCGAAAATTTGTCGATATAATAATTCCTATTTAAATAACATATTATTCTATAGTAATAATTTTGTTTATGGTAAGAAATTCAATCGCCGACAAAAATTGCATTTGTTATTAACAAAAAACGAAATGACCAAAAAAGCCCCTCAAACTTTTGGCAATTACTTAAAAACTATACGCGATAGCGGAAACTGAAAAAAAGGTTTTCTAATAATAAAGTCCCACACACGAAACTCTATCTCTATTATTTATAGTTTTAATTTAACGTTGAAAATAGGCCATAGGGTTCCGCGCGGCCGTTACAGCTCGAGCGCAAAGCTCTGTTGAGAGAGTGCAACAAATAAAATAATTTTTTATACTATTAAATAACAATTTAAAATTTTATATAAATTATGGTGTCATCTTAACACTTGAAAGAATAAAGTTCCGTTGATTTTTTTTTAATTGTTAACTAAATAATTTTTTTCGAAAAACCGTCTCCATCCATATTACAGACAATACAAATATGTAAATACACATTAAAACATTAAAAATTTTATAACAATTATTAGATTTGGTTGTTGTATTTTTAAGATGAGAATGATTTAAAAAAATTTGAAAAGAAGTTTGACCCTGCAGGCCATCCCTGTAACTTCCCGCTATTTTCGAGTTCAAAACGCTCAAAAATATATAAAATATAGCAAGAAGTTTATTTTTTAGCTCTTCGAGCTCAAAAATAAAAACACTTTGTTACGAAATTTTCGTTCACGATATCTCATGAACAAATGAACCGATTTTGATGCGATTTGCGGCAGTCGACGCAATTTTTTATTCTAAAAAGTAATTTATTACAGAAAAATCGATCTCATAGGAATTTTACGAGCAATTTAAAAAAAACACTTTTTTACAAATTTTTCGTTCACGATATCTCGTGAACAAATGAGCCGATTTTGATGCGGTTTGCGGCGATCGACGCAGTTTTTTTAACCTAAGAAAGTAAATTATTACAAAAAAATCGATTTGATAAGAATTTTACGACTAATTATAAAAAATTACTTTTTTCGTAATTTTTCGTTCACGTTATCTCATGAACAAATGAACCAATTTTGATCTGGTTTGCGGCGATCGACGCAGTTTTTTTAACCTAAGAAAGTAAATTATTACAAAAAAATCGATTTGATAAGAATTTTACGAATAATTATGAAAAATTACTTTTTTCCTAATTTTTTGTTCACGTTATCTCATGAACAAATGAACCGATTTTGATGCGGTTTGCGGAAATCGATGCAGTTTGTTAAGGAGAAGAGCTGATTAGATTTTGGAATTAATCGGTTTAGTAGTTTAGAAAATATTTTACAAAAACAAATTTTTAAAAATTTTTGAAACTTGTTTTTTTAAGATTTCTCAAAATTTTTTAGGCCGAATCGTTTCAAATTTTCAGGAAGTCTAAGTTCACCAAGATCACGTCAGATGCCGCAAACCGCGTTTCAGTCGGACACTCCGTTCAAAAGATATAAAAGGTTTACATACATACATACACACACACACACACACACACCCCCACACACACATACATACAGCCCTACGGACATCATCGCCAAAATAGTTTCAATAGCTTCCTAGGACCTCAAAACGTCGAGATCTGGCGAAAACTCGATTTTCGAAAATCGGGGTGAAACCAATAACTTCCCGATTTTTGAAAAAAAAAAAAAATTTTTTTTTTTTTTTTTAAAGCGGGAAGTTAAAAAAATCTGAAGTGAGTGTGTTGGAATTACACAAGTAGGCCAATATTTGGTTTCTGGTATGACTTTAAACACTAAATCCTCACTTTTAAAGTAGATTAGCGTACTAGAAACCCAGCATTAACCTGATAAAAGTAATTTATACGCCTAATTAGTCTATTACTTATGTGTTAGGCATACATAATATAGACTCGTTATTTTTAATAAACGGAACAATAATGAAGAAGTCTACGATTTGTGATATTATTCAGTAGGACTTTAATCAGTACCTAATATGTCTGCCATGTGCTATCAAAATAACAAAGCATGATTCCCATAAAATACTCACGGTTCTCGAGTAGAGATGAGTAAAACAAGACCAAGAAAAAGACTGGTGTTTTTGGTGTTGGTTTTGCATCAATAGATTTAGTTTTGGCCTCGATCTTTTGCAGTCGAGTCTTGGTCTTGCTGCGACTCTTGTAATTTACACACATTATTTATGATTTATTTGAAAGCTTTATAATTGACAGAATGGCATCATATAATTTTAATTAGAATCAGTTCAGCTGTTCTAAAAAGAACTGCCTTCAAAAAAAGACACTAAATGGTGGTACCTTATTTATTTGTGTAAGAAAATTGAACTTCTTTCAAAAAGAAAAAATATGATTTCGGCGAAATTTAATAAAAGCAAAAAGTCTTGGTATAGATAAATTATTAAATTCACGTGAACCTCAATACTTATTGATGTTTCACTTTTTAATGGCTTTTTGAAGGAGGTTCCGTTTTTCCAAATAATCTTATTATACATTTATTTATAAATTGTTTTATTGATGTATTCAAATTAGTCATAGAATTGAAACCTATTAATTCATTTTTATGAAAAAATTGTTAGTTTTATATAGCTTGCAGATTCATGAAAGTATAATTGATAAAATAATTAAGAAATTCGCGACAATTCGATTAATTTATTTGCCATTTGTCGATTTCTTTGTGGATTTACTTTTAATGTAGCAAGTAATTCCAAGAAGCACTTAAACTCATAATATACGGTTCAAAAAAGAAAACATAGGATATATTTCCATTATTTAACGTAGTTTTATATAATTTTTAAATAAAGATACCAAAAATAAAAAAATCTATCAGCAAGACTCTTACAGTTTAGTTTGGTTTTGCAGTCGTGATCTTGGTCGATTCTTGTTCTTGGTTTTACTAAAAGTACAAGACCAAGATCATTATTTTGCTCATCATTATAATCTCGATATACCTAAACTTTTTAAACGCACGTTGTGTCCATAATTTCAGAAAATTGCTTTCAAAATTATGTAAAATACAAAAATTATTTTTTGAAATATAAAGATATTTCTATTTTAGTAGAGCATGGTCCCATTTTTGAGTAATTACCAGCTATTCGAATCTTCTACTCAATTTTATGGCTGAAGACAAATGGTGTTCGTGATCAAGAATTGATTAGAAGCATAAAATGCAAAATTACTTGTTGTCTTACAGAAGGTTTACTGAACATTCCGTGTAGCTCTATCGCGAGTTTAGTAATTTCATTACGTTATTTGACAGTTATAGTTAGATACACTAAAAGAGATATTTTTAGAGCAAAGTTTTTACCGAAAAGACGTGCTCATAATATATCTTTCTACTTTGTTCTGATTGAGCGAGCTGTCAGTTAAGGAAATAATTAACGTTCAATATTAATTTGTTTCAGGTTTAGCTCCGGGGATTTGTCCTCGGAGTGTGAAGATGGAGACCAGGTCGTCGATCCGTATGGCGCGCCGCCCACGCAACCACCGCCCCCTTTACCCCCCGGAAAGCCACAGCCGGGTCACCCGGCGCCGCCACAGCCGCCTCCGATTACTAGCCAGCCTCCTCCAGGAGCCGGTATGTCGCCAATCTTTTATCTATATCTTTACATATCTATATACGTCTGACAATTTTACGGTATTTTTCTTTTTTCGTAGTCGATGTAACAAAAATATAGTTATACTTTTACTGGAATTATTAGAATTTTATCAGAAATTTCAGTTTTTAAAGATCTAAAAATTGCGGTGATTATATTTAGTTAGATTGCTGTCGTTTTCTTTTGATAATTCACAGGGTAAAATAATACAAAAATATCGATTTTAGTTGAAAATTATAACCCGAAATCTTGTCCTTAAATACATATCTTACTTTTAACGATCTGAAAAGAATTCGAAATACAGTCGAAGTTTTACTAAACACGGAATGATTTTATGTTTATGGTAATTATTTTCTTTATTTGCGTTTTTCTCTAAAAGTGTTTTTCATGATTTTTTATAGATTTAAATTATTGCGATTCAAATATTTATATATTCTTTTGAAATTTGTAGGAATAGTTGCTGCTACTATTTTGAACATAATTTGGCATGGATTTTTATATTATACCTATTAAAATTTTTTGTTATTTTAATTTTGGTATGTAACGAATAAATAAAAAATTTCCAAGTAACATCAACTTTCTAATTTTAATTAAATAAAGAATGGGTAAAATAAAAAATCCATGCCCAATTATGTTAACATATATTTAAATAGCTTGTATAAAAAAATTAGACAATTTAGAAAAAAATTGAACCGCAAGCAACACTTTTCAAACCTCGGAAAAATTGACATTTCAAAGTTAAAAATTTTTTATCTTAAGAAATAATTAAAATGAATTTTTGAAAATGGATATTTTCATTTATTTTCCTGCCATTAGGTAATATAAAAAAATCATGGATTTTGCTATGTAACTTTAAAAAACATTTTTTTCCTCCCCGGTCACCTTAACGGAAGCGCTTCCCTGATGAAAGTTCAATCAAAATAATATGTAGGTTCAGCAATAACAATAATTATATTCATTCAGTGTTATACGAGTTTTAGACATTTAATATTAGTAGTTTTATTGTTCACCAGGAACAGACAGACAAAAAATATGAATCTATCCTGTAGAAGCGGAACATTTAAGTCGAAATTTAATTAAAAACTAACAATCACAAAATTACTTTATACTTTGTATTAAAATTAAATATTTCTTAAATGTTCGTTTATAACTACAGATAATGCTGTTAGCAAACAATATGCAAACAAGGCATTTTCCTGCAGTCAATAATTAAAGTGCTTTAGATAATTATTGTCAGTTCATTTTCTAGACTTCTACCTCTATTTTGCTTTTTATTCGACTGGATACTGCAAAGGAAGAGTATTTAATAGAAAAGCAGCTTTTGGTATATCACAGCTGACGTTATTCGCACAGTATATGAACAGACGAAAATTTTTTCTGTCAAATTCAGTCGAATGGATTTCAATAACGTTATGTCACAATATTTTACTGTTTTCATGTATTTTCATAACACATACAAACACAGACGTTTTGTAGATTTGTGTAAGTAAAAGAGTAAAAATAACAACACTAGAAAAATTTGCGTGGAAAATATCGAGATTCTATTATAATTTTACATTCGGAAATAATACGGCATCAAGCATGATATGAGTTTAATTAAACGATGATTTTAGGTTAAAATAAAGTGAAACCAGTGAATGTCGTCTAAAAATTTTGAAATTACATTCCTGAATGTGCCTATTAGTCTAGTGAATATGTATAAAAGAATAAAAACATTTATTCAGAAATGTAAAATATTCAAAGAATAAAGTTTTCCATATTTTTAAAATTTACTTTTAAGCTGTGCATTCCATTTTAATAGTTTGATCATCCGTACCGAGAGCTATGCAAGGGCGAAGTGTCCTCCTAGGCTGCTCACAGTGCTCACTGTGAGCAGCCTAGGACACTTCGCTCACTACCACATCGCCTTTCGTAATGTCTACCGCAGTTGTAGACAGAACGTCAGGTAGAAATACCAATGGGCCACGGCATACAAGCCCGGAAACCAAAAATATTTGGATTAAATATACTTTTTTCTCTTGTGAAATATGTCTACACAATAATTTGTTTGAAAAAAAAACTCATTGTTCGTTTTCATAGTATATTAATATAATTCAAATCGTAGGAAGTTGGACAAGAGTAGAAAAATGAATTAAATTTTTTAAATTGAACCTTTATTATGACTTCTTCAGCAATCACAAAGTTATCATGATATTTCTTTATAGTTGCTGAAGAAGTTATAATAAATGACGCAACGTTCAATTTGTTAAATTTAATTTATTTTTCTACTGTTTTCCAGATTCCCACCATTAAAATTTAATTATTATTGATCTATTATGTATGGATCACACTGTATAATTCGCCAATTTATTTTGTTGCAAATTGAAATGTGAACGTAAGGTTCCGGGCGTTCTTTTATTGGAAAAAATGTAGTAAGTCGCGACTACGAGACTATAAAAGAGAATATTCACCAAACTGGTTCTAAAAAATACTTGAAAGCAATTTAACACCCACGACAATTTTACATCATCTCCTTTTTTGCTGTTTCGCAAAGCAGCTTTGTTGCTGTCGAGTCTCAAGGACTTTAAAAAACATTTTATGCTGAATATAACATTGTCTTGGCGTGTTCTTATATAATATTAATTTACGTACTTCCAAAAGAACACTTAAAAGGTTCTTTCTTTGGTAATTGAGGGAAATTATTCATGATATTTAAATTTAATTGGTGACTTTAGAATATATGCTAATAATTTTCCCTTTCATTTAGCAAAAGATTTGATAATTTTTATATTCGTTTTGAATTAAAAATAACATACGATGAGATTACAATTTACGTGATGTTAAATTTTATTTTTACGGTAGATTTTAAATTATGTTTCAAATAAGCAAATAAAAGTATTTTGTGAATCTTAGAAGAAAAACGTCAAAAGAATAATTTTTAATTAAAAGATTTTTTCTAATTCGTAGATATGAACCTTCACAGTAGTGAGAGCTTATAGGTATATATTACTTAAATTTTCCGTATCTAATTGAGCATTGAGAGAATTTTTATTTGATTTTATATGTAACATTTCCGAAATATTTCTTTTAAGGAAATTTGTTTCATTATCTAAAATTTTTATATCATCCCAAATAATTTTGTGGTCGTGTTCGAATTTATGTGTAGTTACAACGTTATGTTTATCAGGGATTAATTTATGATTAGTTTGGTGTTCTATTATTCTTGTTTTAAGAGCGCTTTTAGTTTAATATATTGAATTTATATATTTTTTGTTAATAATATATTTGTCTGAAAAATTGGTCGATAATTTTATTTATTGAAAAGTTATAATCAGACGTTAATCAAAGATTTATTTATTCTATTATATTATTATTGTGAGTATGTTTTCTATTATTTCAGCGACAGCAGGGCAGCATGGCTCTGCGCCACCAGAGTCGCTGAGTTTGCGACAGAGTTCGCGGACGACTAGCGCTCCGACTAGTCCGGCTAAAACCAGAGAATCACTTTTGCAAAGGGTCCAGAGTCTCACAGGACAGGCCAGGGATCAAGGAGCATCAATATTAGGTAATTTTTTTAAACTAAAGATTTTTTAGCCCTTACTAATATGAAACATTACCGTCATTTCATGAAATTAGGAAGTTTCCGTTCTTTGTTACTCTTAAATTACCAAATAATGACGAAGAATTTTTGAAATATCTTTAAAAACAACAAAGTTATGCTACCTCAAAGTTTAAATTTTAAGATGAAGGAAGGTTTTGGTTGAGGATCATAAAATAAGCTTTACCAATGTTTTGTCAGGGGCCAACGTTTCGAAAAATTTATTTTCATCTTCAGGGCCTATGAACAAATTTTAATTTTCTACGCTATCCTCCCAAAATTTGGTTTAAATCCGTTCAGCCGTTTGACCAGTATCGTGCTCACAAACAGACATACAGACTAACAGACGCGTAGAGTTTTTCCAAAAATATTGTAACATTTTTGAAAAGTGAATTTTGACCTAAACTAAGTACCATTCCCCACTAGTAGGTTGGAATGATAAAAATTGCTTGCAGAACAATTTATGAATGCAAAAAATATAACCTATAGGTACTTTAACATAAACTAAAATATTTTCTTTAACGAAACTCAGATTCCTATTTTCTAAAATTGCGATAAATGTCATCTAATTTCATTTATACAAAATAAGTGTTGCGTGACAACCTTTTGCAGCAAATACTCCAGGCATTTTAGGTTTTCCGTAACACGGAAACATTTGTTGTAGCGGAACGTCCCTTAAAATCGAAAGGAAATTACCAGGAAATTTCTAAAGCATGTACGCAGACAAAGCAGATCTCGTATATTGCACATATACCAACTCAAAGATGCGAGTTACATTTACAGCGTGTCTTATTTTCGTTATTTTTGCAGGATGTTTTAGGTATCTATCTATACTAGAGGGAGGAAAAGTAGATGTAGGTACCTACCTTTTAAATATTGCTTGATAACATGCAAATACTTTTACTTTCTGAAGTCGGTCGGTTATTTTCCTTTCAACAAAACTGAAAATTGAGTTAAGACGAGTTTTTTTCAATCCCTGAGGTACACTAAATATATTACACACGTACTTGAATTTTTTCATATATGAATTTTTGTTGAATACAAGATGTCACCTCTATTTTATAGGTATACGTTTTTTAACCTCGAAAATGTTATCTACTGTACGTCAACAAATATTTCATTTCGTGTGAATAGTGACGTTTGCTTGCTTCTAGCAAGCAATTATGTGTCTGTGGTCAATTCGTATATTTTCTTTTCTATATACTGAGTATAGAGAGACTGAGTCAATTATATTTCGAATATATAAGTTCTCTGAACTTAAAAATTGACTTAAAAAAATTATGTCTCTCTGTCTGTCTGTGGTCTCACCTAGCCAGACGCGGCGGAAGACCTGTGGTGTGTGTTGAGAGCTCACCACACGTCAAGATTTCGTATGGTGAATTCACCATAGGGAATTCTCACAAGATTTGTGGGATATCTAACACAACAGCTATACATAGTCTTCTTTTGGAGTTACAAAAATATGTGAAAACTAAGATTCATCACGCGTTTGCTAAAAAGTTTCGTAATTTTTGCGTTATGTATATGACTCTCCGATTTATTGCCGTTGTTTTATTTTCTTTTCTTTTCCATGCACCCTTAACATTTATATTCCTGAAACTTACTTTTCATATAATTTTTTTCTTTCCGAAATCAATTTAATAATGCTAGAAGACCATTTGTTCTTTATTTTTTGTCAGTCACTGAACAAGGTTCACTGAAAAAAGTATGTTATATAATGATACATTCCATGAGAGGATTTGAATTTTGATTAATCAATTTTATTGTATGTATAGAAAAACTTATTGGCGAAAGAAAAAAGTATGAACATTTTCATTGTTCTAACTTACCTTTCTGGTTCACTGCACTACGTCACGTTTCTTTTCCCTATAAGTCGTCCAATTCCATTTCCACACTAATTACTTTTCTGATATTCTCGTTCCAGGTTCTTACTTTCCGAACGCTAAAATAATTAATCAATTTATTTTTTGTTTATCTGTTGACAATAAATGAGTTATTTGTTAGTACCTTTGTATACGCACACACTAAATTCATTGTTCACCATTATTGCAGACTGACAGTCTCAATAAATAAACAATAAAATGAATAAATATTGATTTTAGAGTGTATTTCAACCTTACAATGGAGTTGAAGTTGATGATTCTTATGTCATTTATATATGAAAAGATAAAATAAATAAAATTGGCGGCCAATTTTTTTCAGACTATATATATTGACACAAATAAAATTATAAATCAATAATACAAAATATGACTTTCGATCTGGGTTTAGAACTTCTTCAGAAGTATCTAAAAATATAAAAAATTAATTAGTAAAATCTACTTATTTTATACCAATTTATTAACAAGTAGTCATGGATATCAAAGTACCTAAAAAGAAAGAAAAAATCACCCAGATTGAAACGACATATTTTGTATTATTGATTTATAATTTTATTTGTGTCAATATATACCTACTCTGAAAAAAATTGGTCGATAATTTTATTTATTTGAAGAGTTCTATTCAGACGTTAATAAAATATTTTAAAAGATAAAATTGTTAGTAATGCAGCTTCTCCTTGCCTGTTGTGCTTTCTTTTACGTTTATAAACAAACTAAGGCCTAGTATCCTAGTAAATAATAGTTCTAGATACTGACCGTACTTTTGGTGGCATAGTTCTAGTCATGCATTCTTACCTTTGAATGACGACTCCATAAAACAGTAGAACTCATAATATATTTTCAGCCTGTCGGGACTAATAGACTCATGTATTTTCAACCTCTTCGTCCTCACTCCTCGGCTGTCATAGACCAATCAGAAACCTGTATTAATTTAAAGTTAGATGTTGTCGAACGTATTTCCCCAAATACGTGAGTAAAATCAGTTGAAAATAGTGTTGATAATACGTGAGTTGAAAACACATGAGTTCGACTGTATCATAGCCTTTTTAACATAACATACCGACGTTGCTATATGTATATATTCAGTCACATGAGTTGTTTGAGAAATGTTTGGAATGTAGTACCCTTATACGGGGTACGTAAATATGTTGGGAAAGTTATAGCAAACAACTTTAACATACAAATTTTCCTTTGTCGTTTCACTTTCTGTTACTGTACTAGCTTAATACAGAACACCGGGACATTGATATAAATATTTGAAGACCTTGCCGCACATTTACTGCCTTTGCACGTATAAAGGGTAACGATTAATGCGTAATATCGTGTAAATCTTACTCGAAGAGGGCAAATAAAAAATGAAACATAACTGGAATTTTCAAGGGAGGCTTTACCTTTTCTTAGGGATGACAAATACATTTTTAGAATCGAATATCTATAAAACCGAATTATTCTTAATAGTATTGTTGCGTGCCCTTGATGGGACGACTATGGAATTCGGTAGAAACTACTAGAAACAACAACAATGGAAACAGGTCAAAATATCCGACCTGTAGACAATCGTTTGGAGAGATGCCAACACATGTAAAGGAAAGGATCTCGATGCGTGGAGAACATTCGAGAGCATGGACTGAAAACTATAAAAGGCGAACAGAGTGAGCAAGTCGGGCAGTCAGTCAGGTTATACGCGTTGTTTATGTGTTGACACAGTGCTCTAGCATTACTACATAAATTATACTGTGGAAATTAATTATAACTTTAGTGAGTGGTTTTACATATAAATGATTTATAGTTAATAGACAAGTGTGCTGATAAACTTTGTGTTGTGTTCCTGTGTTGTAAATAGTTTGTGTATATGATTTAGTGACTCTATATTCTCTGTTACTTAGTCTTTTGTTTTATAATTTAGAACTATTATTTTTATTTCTGTTAACGTTTTTATTTCCATTAAGTTAAAGAAAGACGCTTTCGTTTGTGTGTTTTACAGTTTTGTTAAACACTTATTATTGTAAATAAATAAGTTCCGCCACGGACTACAACAGTTTTGATACAGTATAATAATAATAATAATAATAATAATAATAATAATAATAAGTCTTTATTTTTTGGACATTAACATATATTACACCACAAGGGTAGAAAGTTTGAGATTCTTGAACTGCGCATCGTGACGAGAAAGTGGATTTATGAACATTAAGAGTGGCGTGGGGAGGGTGCAATTTGTGAAAAATTTCTGCCGCTGATATTTTCCGGTGATTTGGCCGGAATCTAAAATCAAAGCGGCCGAAATTTTTTTAAATTTGTTTACAATCTTTGCCATTTTTTATCCTCCTTATCTTAAAATGGGTCTAGAGTTCGCCTACATGCAAAAAAAAATGCTCCAAATTACTTAAATAGTTTATTATCAAGCGGCAGAAAGTTGAGACGACATGTTTTTTTTTCCGCGTCACCTTCTAACTATTCTTATTCTAGCAAATTATGTAATCGCCAAATAAATAAAGCATTCTGTTGAGCTTTTGTGGTCAGTATTAGCTTAGATTTCTTACTTTTAAAACCAACGATTTGTTCATTCAATATTATTGTTAATATTCCTGTGCGCGCCGCGAACTAATTAGTTGATATATAAATTATTAAACTTTCTTTGTTGATCACAGTAAAATATTAATAGTTTGAATATTGAACGATTAAAATAAGTTGACTAGAAGAATTATGCATAAAATATTAATTAATTGTTAATAAAAAAAAATTGATTTTGATTTTCGGTCCCAATGCAATAAACTTTCCAGTGTACTGGGAACTAAATAAAGAAACGAGAACGAAAAATGTCTGTTTTCGTCGAAAAGAGACGGTATAACTACCCATAACAATGCCAAATTGTTATTTACAAGAATTCATATTCATATCTACTTTTACGATCCGGCAGGATTTTGTGCAAAAAATTATTTTAATCAAAATCCGTGCATTAAATTGTCTGAACTAACATTTCCAGTGTCTTTGTTTTATTATTCTGTTAGCAATGTGGGTTGGTGTTATTAAGTTGTAAAAAGCAATGTTTTCATTTCATTCGCCGCTGGACAGTGCTTTTACTGGAAATGTTCTCGTACCAACCTCAACAACTGTAAAAGAAAACATTTGTGTAACTAATCACGTCACGGACGATAAAATCCGCACTTTATATTTTTCATGTCCGTAGTGTGTTTTAAATACAAATTTTCTTTGTGAAATCTTTTTTATCTGTATTAAAAGCTTGTTTACATTAAAAGTGTACTATCGTAAACTTGGTATGTTGTATTCTATTGTAGAATATGAGCTATAATACATGGGGTTGAGTAGTCCATATTGTTAGTGTATTTGCCATAAGGCACTTACACTATTGGCGTCGGTCGGATGGCGGGACCTAGGGGTCGGACCAAAATTTCTCGACGTTTCATAACACTCTAAGAAGTTTGGCACCATTTTTGGAAAAGTCTGTTTATATATGTATATATATATATATATATTTATATATATATATATATGTACGGGCTATAACTTTCGAAAGAGTTAATTGATTTTAACGAAATTTGGACCACATGTTGAAAACCATCACCGCACGAAGCCTATTTAAAATGGGCCCAATCGGGCCATGTTAAGGGTGGTATTTAGGGGTTGAAAACAGTTTTCGGGCCCAAAAATACCGAAAAATTTCTCCGAATCGTTTCAAAATTGAAATTTAACCCTTTAGTAATTATTAAAATATGCTGCTAAAATTTTAATAAAATCGGCCCGACAGGACCGAACTTACAAATTATATGAAAACGCAAGTTTACTGATATGGATGTACATACTGAAGGGTGTATATAATTTGGTACAGATGTTGAATTGATATTAATATTGAAATTAAGTAAAAAAATGTTGTTTTAAGGGGTGTATTAAGGGGTATTTTTTTATTTTGCCTTAAAACAAAGCTAAGTTCATATAATAGAGCCACACTGCCTATAAAAGCAAATACACTATATTGTCGGCAGGGTTTCGCATTGCGACCCGAGTTTTTTTTAATTGTTTAGACTTGCACTAAATTTTTTGTTGCTTCAAACTTAACCACATGTACTACTTGTTTAAATGGTAGGTTCAATTTGGAGACCTAAGGGTTTTTTGGTAGCCAGATTCTCATATTGACCCATTTGCAGAAATAACGTGTAGTATACATATCAACAGCGCTTGAAATATCTTGAATTCTTAACTTCCCAGTACATTGGGAAATTATTGTAATAGATCCGAAAATCGAAATCAGAATTTTTTAACAAAATTTTATGTTTGCAGGTCAATACACTATTTTTACACTGTTTTTAAAAAGAAGTATGTGTGTTGTATGTACCTACATACGTTGATATATACCTACGTACGTACGCACGTGGTGATTTAAATTTAGTTCGAAATCCAGGGAATAAAAAATGACATCGACTACGTTAGAGAGCCAATTGATGTGTATTAATGTAAATATGATCTGATAGCAATTTGATCTAAATAGATGGTCGTTTTTTTTTTTTTTTGTTTAAGGTAGTACGAGCACCAAGGCAATTTTAAATAGAAGGCTTGATTTTTTTGACAGGGTCAGGCGGAACGTTACGAACGTTAGGAACGTTACACTTTTTCGTGCATGCAGCCGGTGTTTTATCGATTTATAAGATTGGTGATTCATCAATTTATAAGACGTTATCACGTCAACAAAAAAAAAAACCGTTGTGCCCGACTAATTAAAAAGATATTTACTTAAAATGATTAAATATCTTTTTAATTAGTCGGGGACAACGGTTTTTTTTTTATTAAAATCGGTTCACCCATTTTTATTTAAACATAAATACTGCAAGAAGGTGGATTTTACGCGAAATATCTCGAATAAAAAATATAAGTGACTTTGTTAGGGTTCGAATCGAATCGTATTAACGTCAATATGATCCAAAAGAAATTTTATTAAAAACTGTCTAACCGTTTTTGTTGTTGTGTAAATGATGCAAAACAGTGTGTTTTAGAATTTGTTTAAATAGATTTATCAGGTCTTTTTTTAAATCATATTAAAAAGTTGGTCGTATGATCCTCAAGGGCCATCTAGCGACTTGTCTTTTTTCTATGAGATAGAGAAGTGATTAAATTTGTGGAGCTGTATCCTACAAAAAATGAAAAATGATTTGTTACAGTGTCAAACTCAGAATACTGCAGAAAAATGAAAATATAGTGTCATATGTTAATCCGCGCATTATTAAATATGATTTAAATAATATCATACCGTCATGTGATTTATTTATAGGTTAAAAATAGACTGTTGCTTAAGAAACATGGCCTAAACTTATTATCTATCCCCGTTCGAAGGCAAACGTCCCCTGCACTCTCAAGAGATGTGTAAATAGTCCGACGCGAATAAAGCAGTTCCTTTACTACATGTACCTAATTTCAAAACATTTTGACAGTTGAGCAAAAATGTTAGAATATGGCATAACAAAACGTTTTTGTTCGAATATATTGAAGACTGTTTTTCAACTGTTTTTAATAGGATTCATTTCACACAGATCAAAGGATACCTTATAACAGAATCAGTGATGAATTTATAATAAGGTACACTAAGCGCCTGTCTAAGGCACCACCACAGAAAGGGAATCGTAAAAAGCTAGAACTATTTTGGTTATTAGACTTCGAATTAAAGATTATACATTTGCACAGGACTTTCATTGCTGGCAATATTCAGCTTTAACGTCATCATAATATAGTGTCTAAATTCAGCCGGTTGAAAGGAATGCATTTTTTAAATTCTTATTACCACGTTTTTATTAACTCGCTTTCTTGTGTATCTCTTGTATGTCTGTCCGGGTGGAGCTTTGTAATTGATTTTAAACAAACTTCCTGATGAGATAGAGACTAGAAATTTTTAACATAACTCAGAATTAGATGACAATACAAGAAAATACCAAAAAGAAGAAAATAATAAACGAAATACAAAAAATTTTAATTTACCACGTTTTTAAAACGAACTAAAAAGTATAAAATAATTTCTTTACAGACAGATTTCTAACTTGTAGGATTTGAAACATTAAACGTGGGGTGAATGCGACATAGTTATATTATAAGAAGTGTAGAGAGTAGCTATCAATGAAAAATTCTATTTATGTGATAAAACGAATAATGCGCCCCTTGTTTTTTGTTTCAAAACCTACAAGTAAAAAATTTGTCTGCAAAGAAATTATTTTACACTTTTCTGTTCGTTTTAAAAACGTGATACTTATGTTAAATTTTCTTAATTTCTTTTATTATTTGATATTAAGAGGAAGGAAGTAAGAACGATAAATTTGGTTTACATTATCTTCTTATGTATGAGGAATAATGTGCACTGTCCAAAATTATCAAATTTTGATAGGCGATATGATAGACACCTGACCTTTGCAAATTAATTTACGGAGCGTCCATAAGAGTAAAGCCGCGGGCTTAGGCTAGTAATATATATATACAGTAATATTAATATGCATTTGCACGAAAAAGTCATATAGCCCTAAAATTCCTTTCATTTTTAATTCCCTAAAAATATGCTGACGCTGTAAATCTATGTAATATCATAATCTGTTTATATTTTCAGTAATAAAAAAATTCAAGTTGTGTAGGCAATCTTTGCGTGTCAATATTTACTATGCCGCAGCAGGTATACATTGTTGAAAAGGGCTGCCTTTGATCGATTTACCGTCAGTCTGTCTCGTCCCTTATATTAAATCCACCTTCTACACTGTGTAAGTCTTCCCTCTTAGGGATATGCGTAGACCAACATTATATTATTGTTTGTTGATTCATTTGAATGTCATTATTTGTGTATGGAGTATAGGAATGATTCGTCTATACCAGCGTTTCTTGAACTTTTTTGCCTAAGGAGCTCTTAAAGCAAATGTCAATTATCACATTAATGCCCATATTTACCAAACACTATTAAAGATAGAAGCTAGTAATCTTGGAACAAATTTATTCGTTAGAATCAAATTTACTTCAAATTCAGAAAGCAAATTTTCAGGTAGAAAAGTTAGTTAAAGAATAAATATACACCGCATTATACTCTTTGCTCTTTTTGTTGAAACTCGAAAATCCGATCGATGGCGTTAGTGTAAATGCTAAAAAAAAGTTTCACAAAATAATAATGTTTTATCCTAATTCAATTGCACTCAAAACTTTCACTAACTTCAATGTTTTACAACTATACACTTCACAAAAGGTTAATAAACAAAACATAAATAAATTCACAAGAGCAACTGTAGATATAATACTCTACGTTTATAGGTTAAAGTATTATGATCTATGTGGCGGCCGTTATTATTGTATCAGGCGAATAAATATGTATACCCTCGAAGTAAGACAGAATAGATATATACCCGCAGTAACCATAATTATGGTTGGTGAATTATATAATCGCTATTTATTCGGAGGAATAGTTACCTGAAGAACAAATTAACCGAATAAATAATTACTTACGTTCGGTGAATATGGCCATTAGACTTTGCGCGCGTAAGTTTTATTTGTGTAGCGCGTAGTGTAGACAACTTATCACTGTTTGAAATATAACAATCTGTACTTGTCTCAAAAATACAATCAAGAGCGTGTAAAAAAGTTTTATGGGGAAGAGTGGGGATTAGATCGGCCTTAAGAAATGACTGAATGTTTTTATGAACTTAATTCGGAACAGTATGTCATCAAAAGTTGCGGTGCGCTTGCTCTAATAATATTAAATAATATGTGTTGTAAATTAACTTACACTCTGTATAGACAACACAGGTTTTCTTCTACTAGACCGTTCGTTGTTCTGGCTAATCAAATTCTAACCTCAAACTTTAGTTGTACATCTGCTTGCACTATTCGGAAAATTAATTATCACTACCTATCCCTTATCTATGTATAATTGACTGTATTGTAGGTATTTTTAGCATAGGAAACCCATTGTAATATATATGGAGAACTTAGAGTATAAACTTATAAATTGCTATATTTAAAAACAAACATCTGATTATAGTTTGTACAGTTTGCACCTGTACGTCCACCATAAATACCCGTTCTCACACCATTTTTTCTCATTTTACTGTTTTTTTTGCATTGTTTATTAGAACTTGTGAATATTAAATATATAAAAAAATATTTCGTGTGACTCTCGATCGTTAGAAGTGAAAATTCTTAGGTTCTAGAATTTGTTGACAGTTTTATAATTTTAAATATTTATGTATACAGACTGTATAGGTACTGAGAAAAGCGTTATTTTCCGCGGGTGACAAATTCAGTTGAAATAAACTTCTGAATTTTAATCATGTTTGATCATATCTTTTTGAATTTCAAAATAAATAAAGCTAGAGAAATATTTTGATTTATATAATATAATATATTATTATGTATCTACTTCCGATTTTTTGAACACCCGTTTTCCACCACAAACACCCGCTCTTCCACCATGTTGTGTAGATTTATAGTAGAACCCCTGTAAGTCGAACTTCAAGGGAGACGCCAAAAAATTCGAGTTATAAGAGTTTTCGACTTATGAAGGATTTCGACTTAAGTGGATTTTGTAAGGAACTATTCGACTTGTAGAGGTTACGATTCATTCTAACTCATTTTGAGTCAGAGAGTTGAAAAGGTTGTAAACTCAAATATTGCTATGTTCGAGGTGCAGAAGTCCAATTTATTTTTTAGAGTTATGGAGGGGCAATATGTACCCAAATGGCCTGTAGGGACTCACTGACTATTTCTACCTATTAAACAAAAAAGTGGGTTGTTATTATAAATAAAGCAAACGGAAAGAAAATGTACAGATAGAACTATATTAGTCATATTAGTTATTAGTTATTTTTAAATGTTATGTAGGTACATTTAGTTATGCAAGATTGTGATATGTCGATTTGACGAATCAATCCACAAAACAATACTTAAATCTAAAAACCACCTATAGAGGGTTGAATTTCGAGTACCGAATGGAGGTTTTGGGACTTGAAGGGAAAGGAACAAAACATTTTTTCGAGTTTTGGAGGTTTTCGACTTATCGACGTTCGAATTAAAAAGGCTCTACTGTATATAATTTTTCCTCCAAGACACGTATCACAGGAAAATAAATTCAATTAATGAAAAATAAATGTATCTAACATTGCTGTCACCGGTAACAATGGAATAATTAATATTGTACTACACCTGAGGGGTCCTCAACGTTTCTGTGAATAAAAATGTGTGTTTGTGAATGAATTTTAATTAACGCGTTGCTGACGCTAATTATAAATTATTTTAAGCACATAATTATAATTCAATAACTTAACCTTTCGATCCGGGTTTGGATCTTCTTCAGAATAACAATTAAACTAAAAATTATTAGTAATTAGTTTAATAATCAAAATGTGTAAGTTTTAATTTTTTGATTCAGAAAAAACTTATGCATTTTTATTATCATTTTTATATTTTTTATTTCTTAGAGTAATTTTTATTCTAAAGAAGGTTCAGACCCGGATCAAAACGTCAATGTATTGAATTATAATAGGCTATTACACCGCTTTTTGAAAAGTGTTTTAAATGAATCCTAAAGTGAATAATAAGCACTACAATTTTTATAATACTATTTTATAACGACTCATGACGTCACTATGATTGTAAATAATAAAAATAGTGCACATTAACTATAGTAACACTACAATTAAAAATATTTCAGATTGCTATGATTATTACATTACCAGTGTAAGTAAGTCTTGGTAGATTAGTACTTTCTGCTTTTACGAAACCATCTTCCATGATGCAAAATCAATAAAATACTGGATAGAAGTCTATAAACGTGATAATAACTTGAAATAACTTTATAACAACACACAACACAACATAAACGAAGTGACGTCACGCCGGAATCCAACATGGTGAATAGCGTTTTAGATTTTTGAAGAACAGATTAAAAAATACAATTTTTAAAACTGAATCATAAAATTTGTAGAGCATTATTATGAATAGAAATCAACATTTCTCGTTTGCTTCTTACAAAATCTATCAAGAATATGTATTAGGTTCGTTCCAAGCAGCCAGTGAACGGTTTCGGAACTGCCAGCCGCATGCGCACTAGGTAAAACGTGTTCTAAAATCGCCACTAACAGCTTCGTTTTACCTAGTGCGCATGCGGCTGGCAGTTCCGAAACCATTCACTGGCTGCTTGGAACGAACCTATTATTAGATCTTTTTTTACATTGCGCAAAATATCCTATTATATGTTTTGTCAAATATATTGGCAGTGCCGGATTAAGACTTCTTGATATCCTAAGCATTTCTAGCAGTCTAAAAAAATTCTAATAGTATCTGTCTCTACCATGTTAAGTTCATAAAAATATTTTCCAACTTATGAATGTCAACATAAGCTTAAAATTGATAGAAAAAGTTAAAAAACATAGAATTTAGGA
Organism: Xanthostigma xanthostigma; assembly: GCA_963575645.1. Classification (NCBI taxonomy): domain Eukaryota; kingdom Metazoa; phylum Arthropoda; class Insecta; order Raphidioptera; family Raphidiidae; genus Xanthostigma; species Xanthostigma xanthostigma. The sequence goes on from OY754468.1 coordinate 26,910,723, forward strand.
AAAAAAATGAATTTTACAATTCATACTCTCATTAAAAATTTGACTGTCTATAAAATCGATCCTTAGACATTTTTATACAGTTAATTTGAAAAAAAGTTAAAAAAAAACATTACGTTCTCATTTTCAAAAATAAGTTATTATTTATTTTTAATTTCTGTACTTCTGAAGGCAGTTTTAAATCAGTAGATCACATTTTTGAGAACATGACAAACGCATTTTTTTTTGTTCACACGGTCTGGTGAGGTACTTTTCATTTATAAGTTTTAATTTTTGGTGCCGCCTGAGATGCGATGCCGTAAACAGTTGCTTATTTTGCTTATAGGTTTAATCCAGCACTGAATATAGGTCGATAGTTTTATTTATTAATCACACTATATTACATTATCCATACTTCCGCGTTTATTTTGATGCGTATTTCAGCAAAGTTTAGTATCTTTTGTATTATGTAAAAATAGGGTCAATCACTGTCACTTAGCGCAGTGATCCTATTGTATATTATCCGCACTTGATAGCTATGTACAACACTAAGAGCACCAGCTGTCAGACAGTGTCCTGTTACATAATGCATATCCTCGAAAGAACGACGCTGTGTCAAACTACATGCGTCGTTGCTGTAAGGCTGTTTCACACCTAAACCTATGCTTAACTTGCTACGTGTCTTCGGGGGATTATTATTAAGCTCTCGTTTTACATTTGGTCCTCAACTGGCTACCTTGATGTTTTAGTTCGATGTGATTTGGTTTACTACCTCAAGGATTTTGCTACAAACTGTACAGCTTACACAACCCATATTTTTTAGACAGTGGCATGACGACAAGGAACGGGGCTCCAGGTTTTCCCTGAAAAAGAGATCCCCGACTTACAAGAAAATAATAATGCCTTATATATTCAAGTTTTTTGTTTTAATAAAAAAATTCCAGCCAATTGGGCGACGGGACCATTCCAACTTCAAAAATGTTGACATTTGATTAAAATAAAGAAAATACAATATCTTATATCCCGTGAGGTGACGCGGGTAATGGCTAGTATTCAATATGATATTTGCTAATCGTTGCCGTGGTTACCTAGATAATATTATGTTCCACGTCATGTAAATATTAATCAAAACATGCCGAACTTGTTTATTTCTGACAGATCCATAAAACAAAAGAGCGGCTTTTTTTTATATTCATAATATTTCCGAAACTATAAAGTTTAGAAAAAAATTTTTTTAACGAAACTTTCTTGAAAAAATAAATAAAATAATAAGCCGTTATGAAAAGTATACCATTATTATATAAAAAACACCGTTATAGCAAATATCTCTTCTGCGCATGCGCCGATTTTCCCCAAAAACAATAGGGCTCTTCATATTTGCATACCAAACATCCTCCCAAAATTTGGTTTTGATCCGATCATCCGTTTGACCTGTATCGTGTTCATAGACAAACAGACTAACAGACGCAGAGTTGTTCCAAAAATATGTTTTTTGGATTCAGGGGACCTCAAAATGGAAAAATATTGTAAAATTTTTGAAAAGCGGTTTTTGACCTAAACTAGTACCATTCCCCACTTGTGGGTTGGATTGTTAAAATAATATGATTAGGTGTTATTATGTACAACTAGCGGCCCGGACCGACTTCGTCCGAATTTGTAATCATCACCGTTTTTTTTGTAGACTTACGTTGCAAAATTGATCTCCACGAAAAACGCTTCTATTTTAACGCGATAATATAATATAGCTTATGTCCATCCTAAAAGTTGGGTCTAAATAGTGGTTAAAGAATTTTTAAATAATTGCAGTGGTTCCGGAGATTACTCTCTACATTAGGGTGATTCAAAAACAGATTTTATTTTCTTTTGCTCTTACCCTTTCACCAAAGATGGGCGCTGTAGCTCAACTTATGAGGTCGATATTTAAATTTTAGTTTCCCATTTAATTAACATGGAAAAAATGTTTTTTTTTAATTGAAGTTACTTGTGATTAACTCAATTTTTTACAAATAACCATTATATATTCTTAAAGCTGAGTCTGTAAGCTTTCAAAAACTCTATAAAAAACTTTCAAAAAATTTTGTACATAAAAAAATGATTATATTATACAATTCCTCCGTAGTCAGATTGCTGTAACTGTTCTTCTAATTATGATAATCATACGTTACTATAGAGCTTTTGAAAGCTTAAAGAGTCAGTATCATGAATATATATAATGGTATTGTAAAAAATTGAGTTATAAACAAGTAACGTAAATTAAAAAAGAAATTTTTTTTGACGTGATAACGTCTTATAAATTGATGAATCACCAATCTTATAAATTGATAAAACACCGGCTGCATGCACGAAAAAGTGTAACGTTCCTAACGCTCGTAACGCGTAACGTTCCTAACGTTCCTAACGCGTAACGTTCCGCCTGACCCTGTGCGTGCTTTTTGCTAATTTCTCGCTCAATTTAAATCAGATCGGTTTGAAACCAGTCTTAAACGAAAGAGGAGAACATTTTACATAGATTTCGTATAACAGAATTTGTCTAAACAGTTTTTTTATACAAATTTATATAGAAAAATAGCTGTATAAATGCAATGTTGTCTAATGCATGGCGCGACGCGGTCGGTCGTCTTTGTTTGCCGTACATGGAAATTAGAAGAGAACGTATGTCTTGTCTTAACATGAAAACGGCTGCATTTCTATTGTTTAATTCAATTTTTTGACATTAGTATTTTGTGAAATGCAACGCCTTCTAAGTTAAGTATTGGAATAACTAATTATTATTAGAACATAATACTTTGACAGTTGCAAACGTCACTTTTGACATTTCTTATCATTCCGACACCAAGGATAAGCGGATTGAAACCAAATTTTGGGAGGATGTTTGATATGCAAATATGAAATGGCCTATTGTTTTTGGGGAACATCGGCGCATGCGTAAAAGAATATATCTCTTATAATGATGTTTTATATAATAATAATATAATTTTTAAAACGGTTTTTACTCTATCTATTTTTACTAGAAATTTTTGTAAATTTTTTGGGGAAAATCGGCGCATGCGCAAAAGAGATACATGCCATAGTTGTTTTTTATATAATAATAGTATACTTTTTATAGTGTTTTATTATTCTACTTAATAAAATTTACCTAAGTTTGAAGCGAAAGATGCAATATCATAGATTCGAATTATTATAATTATTATATAAATTTAGGTTATGTATTACGGAATACGTTATCACGTAAAACTATCGTCCGTAAACCGACTTTACAGACAACCAATTTTTTTTCATATTAATTAAATGGGAAACTTAACTTAAAATTGCGACCTCTTACAGCGCCCATTTTTGGTGAGGTTTTTTTACAATAAATAGAAACATTTGAAAGGGTAAGCGCAAAAAAAAATATTTTTTTTAATCACTTACTCTACATACATACAAACTCGCGCTCTCCCTTTATTATATTAGTATCTAGATGAAAAAAATATAACAAATATTAAGAAGACAAAGAATGTTACAAAAGAATGTGAAATAAGTATTTAGTGTCACATTTCTCATTTTTTTAATATTGTAAAATATTTCAGCTTGTTGGATTGTGAGTTTTTCATACTATGCTATAACAAATTTTGGATTTTTATCTTTCGAGTTTGTGCGAATAGGATAGCTTTTGATGTATATTGGTCTCTATTTTCAGTTTGGGGTGATGTATTGTATTAGTGAACGTTCTCTATTCTGAATAGAATGGATAATGAACGATAGGCTCTTGTAAAGTATCAGCTGCGACATTAAAATCAAAATTCATTTGTGCTACAACACGTAACATAAAATATTCTATGTTAATTAACATTTTCATTAACAAAATACAGAGTGATTTTTAAGTCAATTCTTCTCTTTTAACAACGTGTAGAAATCAAATAGACTAACAAATATTTTAAGTAACGTTTTTTTCAAATCTCAAAAATAAGGGATAAACAGCCGTTCCAAGTTTAATTAATTTTTTTAAATTTTTATAAAACTTGTTCAAAACTCCGGTTAACACATGCAAAGAAATGATAGCACGAATCGGATATGCATCCCAAATAATTCGCGAAAGGTTCTTATCGCTACTAGAAATATATAGGTACAATAGCATGGTTACAACGCACGCATCTTTGTGTCCAACAAAACGGGAACAACTTCGAACAATTTCTGTGAATACTTGATAATGACATAGCATATTTCCATAGTGATATGACATAATGCCAGGACCGACCTAATAATTTGATAAAATTTAATAAAACTTTGAAAGCCCATTTTTCTTTCATTTTGGAGTTTCGATAAAAAAGTTACTTGAAATATTTGTTCGTCTATTTGATTTCTACACGCTGTTAAAAAACAGAATCAACTTAAAAATCATTCTGTACATATGTAAAAAATACAAAAATTTGAATTATATATTATTTAAGATATTCAGAAGTTTCACATTTTTGTATATTTTGAAACGGGCACGTTTTGAAGGTTCTTCTAGTCACGAAAAAAATGTTAATTCCGAAAACACAAAAATTAACAATCTTTGAAATAAAAAGAGAGTAATCCTAGATTGCAAAAAACATTGTCAAAAAATTTGACTTGACTATCAGCTTAGATTGTGATCACATACATTTCTTCAAAAAGAAAAGCGTAGCAGATTTTTATCAATATTGCTAAAAAACTAATCGGTCCATTGAAACGATATTTTCTTAAAACTGTATAAGCATCTATTTATCACTACTTTTTGTACAATTTTAGCTTATAGAAACATCATTTTTCTATACATTTTGATCAAAATTTAGCCCGAAAAGCAATATTTTTCTTAGTAGAAATCATTTGTTTTTGAATTAGTACAATAGATGGTGGGTTGCAGAAAGGGTTGTCAAGAAAGCTTTCTGCAACACAGCATAAGTATCATGGATTTTAAAATTTTCCTGAAAATTACAAATGTGCCAAAAAACGTTAACACTTTTATTTACTTTAGCTTTTATATTATGTACATAATTAAATAGTCATTTTGATTCAATTTGATTTTACATATGGAATAAACATTCGCCTGCTGGTTGCGAGAATGAGAAGGATCATGCGGCATTACTTATTTTTCCATCAATTTTGTACACATCTCACTTTTTAGGCGCGAATAGCGTAAGCTAAAGCGCCTATATGTACTCGCTTTGTCTGTGAATCTGTGAATCTGTGAATCTGTGAATCTGTGAATCTGTGAATCTGTGAATCTGTGAGTCACGCTTTTTGTATCCAGCGTACAGCCCAAACGCCTTAACCGATTTTAAAAAACTTTTTTTTGTTCGATTCGTCTCCGGGTAACTTAAATCCTAACGTCGCCCGATTTTTGAATTTTTGTCCCAGAGGGGAGAAAATTAGGAAAAAAAAAGTTTTTTGCTTATTTCTCGCTCAATTTAAATCAGATCGGTTTGAAACCAGTCTTAAACGAAAGAGGAGAACATTTTACATATATTTCGTGTAACAGAATTTGCCCAAACAGTTTTTTTATCCCGATTTATATAGAAATAAATTCATTTTATACATAATTATATAGAAATGAATTCAATTTAATTGTTGCACGGTTTAACATGACAATTTAAAATACGAGCACCAAGGTAATTTGAAATAGAAAGGATTGATTTTTTTTTAAGTTGGACTAAGTCTAAACCAATTCTGAAAATTTTAGGGGGGGTTGCCCGATTATTTATATAAATAAATGACTTCAAAAGTAGGCATATTTAACATTGGCTTTATGGTAAAACGGTAGATGGATGATATGTTTTCATTGATTTCTCCAAAACTAGTCGGTGGAAATTAAAAAAAAACTATTTAAATTAAAATTAAAACATTAATAAATTATTGAAAACAAAAAAACCCGTTGTGCCCGACTAATTAAAAAGATATTTAATTAAATAAATATCTTTTTAATTATAAATAAATATTAAAAAAAGGCAAGCCTTTCATTTAAAATTGCCTTGGTAGTACTAAAATAAAAAGTTTGCATTTGTTCAAAAACGAATGCCATTATAAATATTGGTAAAATGCAACGCCTTCTGAGTTAACAATTTGAATAACTAATTTAGAACATAAAACTTTGACAGTTGCAAACGTCATTTTTGACATTTCTTACCATTCCGACACAACGGATGATCGGATTGTAACCAAATTTTGGGAGGATGTTTGATATGCAAATATAAAGTGATTTATTGTTTTTTTGGGGAACATCGGCGCATGCGCAAAAGAGTATATCTTTTATAATGTTGTTTTATAAAATAATAATATAGTTTTTGACGTGATAACGTCTTATAAATTGATGAAACACCAATCTTATAAATTGATAAAACACCGGCTGCATGTACGAAAAAGTGTCACGTTCCGAAATCTGTCCCGTTCCGAAATCTGTACCGTTCCAAAATCTGTCCCGTTCCGAAATGTGTCACGTTCCGCCTGACTTAAATATGATATTCGAGCGGCAGATATCATCAACCGATTGAGATGAAAATTTGTATACACGTTTAGTTTGAATGACAATGCATGGTTAGCTGTATGACGTCACTCTAAATCCAATATGGCGGACTTCTAAAGATGGCGGAAATGCCTTCGGTAATTTTGAAGCAGATATCATCAACCGATTGAGATGAAAATTTGTATACAGGTTTAGTTTGAATGACAATGCATTGTTAGCTGTGTGACGTCACTCTAAATCAAATATGGCGAACTTCTAAAGATGGCGGACTAATTTTATTATGCTTTCCTACAATATGGGTATCAAATGAAAGGGCTTGCTGAGAATAACTCGAAAAATAAAGTGACGTCACTCTAAATCCAATATGGCGGACTTCTAAAGATGGCGGACTAATTTTATTATGCTTTCCTACAATATGGGTATCAAATGAAAGGACTTGCTGAGAATAACTCGAAAAATATAGTGACGTCACTCTAAATCCAATATGGCGGACTTCTAAAGATGGCGGACTAATTTTATTATGCTTTCCTACAATATGGGTATCAAATGAAAGGGCTTGCTGAGAATAACTCGAAAAATATAGTGACGTCACTCTAAATCCAATATGGCGGACTTCTAAAGATGGCGGACTAATTTTATTATGCTTTCCTACAATATGGGTATCAAATGAAAGGGCTTGCTGAGAATAGCCCGAAAAATAAAGTGACGTCACTCTAAATCCAATATGGCGGACTTTTAAAGATGGCGGACTAATTTTATTATGCTTTCCTACAATATGGGTATCAAATGAAAGGGCTTGCTGAGAATAACTCGAAAAATAAAGTGACGTTACACTAAATCCAATATGGCGGACTTCTAAAGATGGCGGACTAATTTTATTATGCTTTCTTACAATATGGGTATCAAATGAAAGGGCTTGCTGGGAATAACTCGAAAAATATAGTGACGTCACTCTAATTCCAATATGGCGGACTTCTAAAGATGGCGGACTAATTTTATTATGCTTTCCTATAATATGGGTATCAAATGAAAGGGCTTGCTGAGAATAACTCGAAAAATAAAGTGACGGCACTCTAAATCCAATATGGCGGAATTCTAAAGATGGCGGACTAATTTTATTATGCTTTCCTACAATATGGGTATCAAATGAAAGGGCTTTCTGAGAATAACTCGAAAAATAAAGTGACGTCACTCTTAATCCAATATGGCGGACTTCTAAAGATGGCGGACTAATTTTATTATACTTTCCTACAATATGGGTATCAAATGAAAGGGCTTGCTGAGAATAACTCGAAAAATAAAGTGACTTTAGTTTAAATCCAATATGGCGGACTTCTAAAGATGGCGGACTAAGTTTTTGACGTCAAGAGGGGTTTAAAAAAAAAAGTTTTTGACGTGATAACGTCTTATAAATTGATGAAACACCAGCTGCACGCACGAAAAAGTGTAACGTTCCGTAACATTCCGCCTGACCCTGTGCGTGCAAGCGAGAGCGCAGTAATGTATTATTAAATATGATATTGAGCGGAATACGTTATCACGTAAAACTATCGTCCGTAAACCGACTTTACAGACAACCAATTTTTTATAACGGCTTATTATTCTGCATATTTTACTAGAAATTTTTGTAATTTTTTTTGGGGATAATCGGCGCATGCGCAAAAGATATTATATGCTATGATGTTTTTTATATAATAATAGTAAACTTTTCATAAATGATTATTATTCTATATGTTTTACAAGAAAGTTTTGTAATTTATTTTTCGGGAAAATCGGCGCATGCGCAACAGAGAAAGAAGTACCTACCTTTCAATGTTGTTTTTTTATAATTATGATATACTTACATGTCATAACAGTTTATTAGCCTGTATATTTTTACAAGATAGTCATGAAAAAATGTGTTTTTCTAAATTTGTACTTAGTTTCAGAAATATTTTGAAAATAAAAAAAATCTAATGTTAGTTTGTTCCGTAGATGTTAGTTAGGTATTTGACAAGCATTCTTTGTTTATTTTTAACATCATAACGTGATAACATATAGAAAACCATGAACACGAACAGCAAATTTTATAATGTTTAGTGGTAACTATACGCGTTACTATACGCGTTAACGGAAATTTTATATTCTTTGTTATTATATGTCAAATGTCAATATTATAATTTATTAGTTGGAAAGGCCCCATAATCTAATTGCTGCAATTTGTTCGACTAGATTAAATTAACTAAAGCTTTGAAATTTCACACACATGCAAGTCTGGTGACAATGTATATATCCAATATGGCGGATGCCCCAAGATGACGGAATACCTTTTCCTTCTCAACCATCTTGAATAAAATAATCAAATAATTTTTATAATTTATTGTCATAATAGTTAAAATTTTGAAAGACTATAAAAACAAGAAAAATAAAATACTAATAAAAAGAAAGTTTTTATTGAAATGTACCAAAAAGAAAATATAATTTTTATAATTTAGGGTCACAATTATATTATTAATTGTGACTAATAAACGATCATAGAGTTTACAGCTAACGCTTTTATATTTATGAACCTAAATTAATTATTAATAAATTATTAAAATGATTTTTTCCTTTCTGTGTTTCAATACTTTCAACTGTTATTTTTTTATTAGATTAAGTTAATTAAATTATATTATTAAGCTCAAAGTGTCGTTAAAAATATACATCAATTTTCGAACATAACGTTGGGGTATATTATGTAAAATTCGCGCCTTGTAATTCTTGAATTACTTGTGTCTTCAGACAATATTTTTAATAATAAATGACGGTTCTATATGTGACCATTTGTTTTTTTTTATTTTTACAGGAGCGGCTGTATCAAGTGCGACGCGTCCTTCCTATAACAAGGATAGATGTTTTACATTACTCGTCATCGACGACCAGAATACCGATTGGTCCAAGTACTTCCGGGGAAAACGTCTTCACAACGACTACGACATACGCGTCGAACAAGCTGAATTTAAGGTACATGTTCGTTATTTGTGAACTGACATAAGCGTCATGAAGGAGCCTTTCAACTGAAATAGTCGCTATTCAATTTAATTGGCTTATTTCCTTGTAATCGAATTTTGAAAACTCGAAGAATACAATTTTAATTTAATTTTAATTCAATTCGATTTGAGTAAAGATAAACAGATAGAAATGTAATCCGTTAATTTAATAAAATAAATAAAACACAAATAAAGTTTGATATCAGAACGATGAAAAAACTACGTTCAGACATAACGAAAATTGAATATTGAGTTCAAGGGCGTTAAGAAAAATCTTCCTACAAGCCATCATACATTTTAGTAAATATTCAATGTACTAAAATTTCTTTGTAGGCTGGACGGGGGCAAACGTAAATTTTTCAGGTTAAGGGTTTATTGTTATTAGTGACAAACAAATGGTACAAATAACGAAATCCTTCGTTATATGCAGACACTACCGTCTCGTAGAAAAAAAACCACAAGTGTATAATTTGGATAATTTATATATTTTTGAATATGAAAATGATTAATATAGGTTCGTTAATAAAACAATTCCAAAAAAAATTTAATTTTTCTTTTATGAAAATTTGAGCGCTTTCGGGAATTAAGTATCTCCCATCATCAGAATCTACAATTTTAATCTATGATATAAGATCAGTCATCAAATTAAATTTTATGATTTATACTTACGACATTAAAATAAAATTCATGTCATTTCTTTATGCATCCATCTTAGTTTTATAATAATAAATAAATATAAATAAAATAAAACTAAGATGGATGCATAAGGAATTGACATGAGCTTTATTTTAATTTCGTAAGTATAAATCATAAAATTTAATTTGATGACTGATCTTATATCATAGATTAAAATTGTAGATTCTGATGATGGGAGATACCTAATTCCTGAAAGCGCTCAAATTTTCATAAAAGAAAAATTAATTTTTTTTTGGAATTGTTTTGCTAACGAACCTATATTATTACAAACATCCAAATTCATCGTCACAATCTTTAAAGAATGAAAATGATTATCTGGCATCGATATTTATTTTTGAACTATTATTTTTCCTTAGTTACAAACTTTTTATTTTTATTGAATCATACAAACGGCGAATGGTTATGGTATCTAGTAACTTTACTAAATATCTTCAATCACAACTTACCGCTATAGCAGCGCAAGCTCATTAACACGGTATTCAGTACTTTTAGACAATTTTGAGATGCTAAAAGTGTCTTCAATTCGGAACATTACATTAATCGTAGAAAGCTGAGTTTAAATATTGCCACATGAATTAACAATAGGATGTTATCTGTTATCTAGGAGTTATCACTGACTGCCAATGGCGATTCGGGAACTCAGGTATCGATGGCGGTTTATCGCAACGGTACCAAGGTTATGCGATCCTTCCGGCCAGATTTCGTACTTGTGCGTCAGAATTTGCGTGACGCCGGCGAAGACAACAAGAACTTATTATTGGGATTCAAGTATGGTGGCGTCCCATCTATCAACAACTTGTCAGCTATCTACAACTTCCAGGTATGCATTTAGAATAAGGATCTTATGAATAGATTCCGACAGAAAGCTTATAATCCAATTTTGTTTCAGAAACGTTCTGACTATACCGGGTGTTTTTTCTAAAACTTTGAACATTTTTTTATCATAATTTTTTTTATGTGAAAATGAATATCTTTTATCTGAATTTTTTTAAATTTAGATGTATTATTTTCGCAAATCGCTAATGATGTTTTTTTTAATGAGACGAATTGAAGAAAAGGTCAGACAAAACATTTTTTTTTACAAAAAAACAATATCCGATCATAAAAAATGGATGTTCCCATTTAAAAAACAAAGGTGACCCCCTCGCCCTGCCAAGGGGTGATGTGGTGGGGGTGGACATAGTATTCAAACGATTTTCTCCTCGAAACCTAACAACTTTTGTTCGAACGTTTTTTTTATTCAACCCGTTATTTTTTAAAGAAAAACGTTCAATGTTCATAAAAAAACACCCAGTATATTTTTATCTTATGAGTATATTTTGAACTTTTTTTAAAATTAGGTTTTCCATTATCTAATCTTCTTTAAAATAGGTACATGTTTGTATTGTCCTCGTCTCTGATTATCTCTGTAAACGTAAAGTTTTCATTAAGATTATTATCTTCCGTTAATAGAATCATGAACGTCGCGAGACAAGGACGTGCGACTGCGCCTCTTAGAAAAACAGAAGACATAAATATAGAAAATAACAGATATATGTATAAATATTCATCTTTACCTAAAAGTACATTTTAAACTATTTAAATTTTCTCTCAAAAGTAGCATGTATTTATTTTTCTATAGACGGCATAGACGTTTGATATTTTTTGTCTTGAATCAATGAACATACCTATTCTTACAAAAATAAAAAATAACAAAGAAAGAATAATATTAGAAAATAGAAGACTGTAAGCTGAAGCTTATCTGTTCATCGTACTTTTAAAAGTTTTTAATGAATTATAATTTCGCGTGTTGTTCGAACTTTTGTCCTGGTAAATATACAGATGGGTCAAAAAAATGTATACCGACTGATAGAATTATTTACATTAAACTTTAATATTTAATATACGAAATAATTACGTTCGATTTGTTATTACTTATTAGTGATGCGTCTGAGCTGCATAATTCATAGTTTTCATTGCTTATGAATTAATTTCGCTACTTGGTATTTTCTTAAGTGTCAAATAATACATTTGTTTGATTTTTTAAATGGCTTGCGTTTATTTTTTACTTGCTGCTAAAAACTTGAAGATTCGAGTATTCCGGTTAAGAAAATTATTATACGTAAAATTCCCAACAAAAAACTCAACAAATCTTGACATAGTTTATTCACGTGGCATAAAACTTTAATTTCATTAGTTACTTTACTGACTGTCTTGTATGGTTTATTGACAAAACAAGTCATGAAGTTAAAGTTTGACGAGAAAATTACGTTTAATTTGTTTTTTATGGTATATGCGCAACAGTTTATTAGTGCTTAATGTTCGATATTCGTAGTTTTTTTTATATTAATATTTTCATAATATCAGAGACATAAAACATTTTATGTTTGACCTTTGATATTTGCAGAGTTGTATCACACATCTACTATTTTCAAAACGTCGTTTAGGTGGCAGAAAAAACACTTCAGAGAAAATTTTATATGGAAATTTAAAGTTTCAAAAAAGAAAAAAGAAGAATAGCTTATAGAAATTCTCGTGAAATAAAATTAATCATAAATATTTTCTATAACAAATTTATTGTATCCGTTATCTAAGATGCCATTAAAAGTAAATGGCAACTTTTTTGAAATTAAATTATTCTATTGTGGAAATTGGATCCTAAGTTGTGTTCATACTTTCAGTAGAGATGTAACGAATATTGAAAAGAAGCATATCGAATATTTGCCCAAAATCGGAATAGTTGACTGATTAAACCTTGTTGAATTTACATAAACGCATGGTATGTCTATCTGAAAATATCTAAGAAGAAAATCACTTCTGCTGCAGTGTTGTATTATAGATTACAAAAATAATATATATTTATATATACTTAGTATCATATTATTATGCAAAATATGTATTTCTCTCTGAGAATTAATATGCTACAATTTCAGTTGCAAAAAATTGCAGCATCCTATCTAGGGACCTGCACCAGAGGTGCCCGAAGTTAAGGGGCGTCTGGAAGCAATAAAATCTCTGTTATTGCAAAATACGAAACATCGATTTAGCATTTTAAAGCCGTCTGCAAAATAACGTGGTTATGTCTTTTTTTAATATAATAAAACAAAGAAATAATTTGTATTAGTACCAGGATAAAGCACTAAAAAGCGAGGTTCAGCCACTGGCTGTTTTTTTAAATACCATTTTAATCCTAGTTCTACTGTGTGTGAATTTTATGACAGTGAAGGCACCAAGTTGCCCCTTTAACCAGAAACTTCTAGATATGGCACTGAATGTGTATTAATTAGTTTTGATTTTTGAATTTTTATTTTTAGTTATATATCTAGAATCTAGATACTATTCGGAATTCGGTGAAATAACACGGGAAACGGGATATAATATTTTCAGAGACAACCTTTATAACTGAAACCTGTTGAAATTATTGCACATTTTATTTTCAGGACAAACCGTGGGTGTTTGGCCATCTGCTACAACTCCAACGACGACTCGGCAAAGAACACTTCCCTCTTATTGATCAAACGTTTTATCCAAATCACCGAGAAATGGTGAGTCTCTCATATTTTATTTCATATTTCTTAAGAGATTTTTTATGTTTTTGTACTTTTAGTATTAACGAGAAGAATAATTATGACACCTGCGCACCACTTAAATATCAATTTATTTCGTTTGTATTAAAAGCGCATTGCATTTATTTCTATACATTAACTTGAAAATAAGTGAACGTAATGGTAGTGTTATATATATATATATATACTTATCTCACCTGATCGTGCTTATCGATTAACAGACGACTTTTAAAGTAGCTTATTAATAAATTAGACGTTAATTTACCCCCGACATCTTGCAGGGATTAAAAAGGTACCACATTCAATGACTGATAGATGCTAAGCATAGTATCCTTAGCATCTAGCAGCTTTGAGAGCGTTCATGTCGATTTTAGTAAAAAATTACCTTATTTTTAAGTTTGAGTACATATAGGTATATTAAGTTTCTTCAAAATTAGCTCAGACGTTCAGTACTGATGTTGGTTCAAGTATATCTGGAATGACGTATTCTCATCGAGTTTCCATTGAATACCCAAAAAATCCACAAGAAAACGAAATTATAGAAAATATTCCGTCTAAGGTTATCGTTTTGTAGGCCTATTATACTCACTAAATGATCTTTTAAATTTTTTATTAGTTTTAATAATGAACTGCCAATTCACTTGATACTTTCTTAGACTGAAAATTGGAAAACAGAAACTTAGAAATTTGACAAGGGTAAAAAATATCTAATGTTTTGAAAATTACCTTTTTTGTAAATAAAAGGCTAGGCCGTTTTCAAATCTGGTGTATCTAATAATTTAATTAATCAAACGAACAAAAACGACTGTGCTATTGACTTCGAAAATTAGCATTTTTCGCTCAATTATTGTGATTTTTTTCCTAGTAAATCATACATTAATTAAAAAAGTACTCCGCTAGAAACCGAGATTGGTCTTTTATCTTCCTTATAGAAAAATAATTTTGGCAAAATGTTGACTAATAAGTCAATAATCAATTGGAAGCCGAAGCCCTATTTTATGTGTAATCTCAGAGCGTTCAGACAGCCTTAACGGTTGAGTAATGGATGGTGACTAAAAAACAACTTGTACCTAAATAGTTTGTTGTTGTTATCAATTTCATCGATAATGAAATATATAATGTTTCAGTTGTGCGATTGGAGAAAGGATAATTTATTGACAATTTTATTAATTAGAAACAATAAATGGTTTCAGAGGACACCGTCTATTTACGGTTTTTTAAATTGTTTGAGTAATTTATATACTTAGAAGTGTCTCCTTATTAAGTGTCTCCTTAAACGATTTAATACACTCTTAGATAATCCTAGTAAAGATAGACAGAGCCTAATGTTTATGTGTTTGATGCCAGCATTTTTATAAATTCCAGATCAGTGACTTACGAACTTATTTGACTTAACCGCCCCTTTTCCAAAAAAAACTTGCTCAACGCCACTTACATTCTTTAAGTGATCAAACAGAAAGACGCTGTGAAATACGCACCTATTTATAATAATCTATATATTACTAGCGGTCCGTCTCGGTTTCCAACGAATGGGGGGGGGGTTATCATAAGCACGCACGTTCATCTTAGTTTACCGAGCTGAATATTGTGTCCAAATTTCATGATGATCGGAGTTACCGTTCAAAAGTTTTCATGAGATATTAACATGAAATGTGGCAGACGCCAATATTAAAGAACTCTAAAGACGAGGCTATAATATGTTGCAGACAGTGCCGGATTAACCTTATACGCTAACTACGCTGAAGCGTAGGGCGGCACTCGTCGGAGGGGCGGCAGGGATGGTCGCAAAAAAAAATAAAATGATTTCTAACTAACGAAATGACGGTTTGTCTTGAACCTCCAATCGGAATCAGATATTACTAACTGATATAGTATTAATAAACACAGCACGTTATCAGGGGCGGCAGGCAACATTTTTCCTCGAATATGAGTCTTGGTAGGATAAATGAGAACCTAGTTCAAACCTGGTGTATTTGCGGGCTACTAAAGCAAATATATGCGGAATGATGGAATGATTTGAAAGTCGGGAAAACGCTAGCCTTAAGTGGGGGGCAAGCCTGTTTTAGCGTATAGGCGGCACTTGGTATAATCTGGCACTGGTTGCAGAAGTTCGATTGTACAAAGATATAACGGCGCGATGTTCCCTCTATGTACCCATTAAGATATCTATGCAGAATATATACACCACACATAAATTTAACTTCACATATTTCACTAGTGTAATACTGTTTCAGAGTTACGTAAGCTAATGTATGTAAATTTAAGCTTTACTAAATTACTGCTGGTGACTTTTTGATGATATATCACAATGTAGTTATATTGTAAATACCTATTTGATTATTAATTTAAATACTCTTTCCAAAATTTAGATATTAAATCGCATCTATATTTATATATAAAATTAGTTTTTAATGTTATAAAAATGTACATTTTAATGTACAAAAACTGTGTGGGTATTGATTTGAGTGTGTTAATTCGCTCACATTGTGATGAAACATACATCGTTCTCTTCGTTTTAACGAGGGGAAATACACAATATATGTTTCACCACGATGTTTACGAATTAATACAGGTAAAATCGATTCGAGGGAATTCCATATATTGACAAAAGAACCTCAATAATGTTCAAACTTAAAAATTTAATGAATTGCGGTCGAATTTCGACCCGTGATTGGCCAAGAGACGCATTTGAATTTTTGGTTTCTGTATTTCTGACGGCAGTTTCTTCCCTTCCTCATCATTCGTTTTCTGTTATTAATTTTGTCCTTGTCAAAAGCTAACTTCAATGGTCTATTAACTGATAAACAAATTAAAAAAAACATTGTTTCGGTAGGATTTTCGCAGGCAACCTTAGCGATCTTTCTTAATTATGGTCTTAACTATCATCTCTAATTTTTTTGTTCGTCCACCTTATGACGACACATTTTCTGCAGCCGTTTCTTGGACTATGACGACTAGTAAATAATTATAAAACACATGAGTACGAAATACGACTTACAAAAATACACTGTCAAGTTCAACGGAGTAAAAACTAGCACGAAAACAATAATTTTAATGAAAAATATTAAGCCCTGTGGTTATCAAACGTGGTTAACAAAAAATGTAAAATGAAAAAAAAAAGTGCGACATATCTCATTGTATGATATTATTTGCCACAAGAATGTGCTTACAAGGTATATTTGAAATTTGAGTGGACGACAAAAACTTCATCACAGTGTGATAGGTACACGAATTCTCGATGCAGTTATTATATTATGTAATATGCAAGGGCATACTTTCGTTGTGTCGTGCGAAACACGCAACATGAATAATTACATTTTGATCTAATCAAGTTCAAATTATAATGCAAATGGTATACGAAAAGTATAAGCCTAATATTTCTGTGGCCGAAGAGTAAAACTACTTATGTTGATTTTTTTTCCAGATGCACTTTGTTTTGTGAAATATTGTTTAAAACATGTATAAATACGGGAAGGAGAAAAGACGTGGTACCGATTTGAGTGTGTTAATTCATTGTGATGAAACACACATCGTTCTCTTTATTTTAATGAGAGGAAGTGCACAATATATTATGTTACATCACGATGTATACGAGTTAACACAGGTTAAATCGATTCAGAACTGAATTATGTATCAATTGAATGGTTGTGATGAGACATTGATCTCTGAAAAATTACGTTGAACATATTATTATTATGATTGGTTTTAGTAATACAGAGACTTAAAGTGGTCACCCTTTATTCAACAAATATGTCTATTAGATTTTTACTGCACTAATTTTTCTTACTCCATTTGATACATCCAATAAAATAAAAAAACAAAAAATAAAAATTTTGTAAAACTCACGACGGATGTAAACGTAATTGAAATAATAATAATAATATTTTTATTCCGTAAAAACTTACAAAAAAGTGTGGAACAAGTCAAAGGGTGTGTAACATGTCAATTCGAATGCATAAAATATTCCTCCAACGAATAGAACGAATAATGGATTAAAAATTTTAAAAGTGTAGTCTTATATTTGTTTAAAGGCTGAAATATAGCAATATCATCTGGGAGATGAAAAAGTATTAAATAAAATTTTAAAATCCCCTGACTAAAAGGAGGTAAGTTATTAAAGAAAATCCGTCGGGGGCTGCCATTCTTTGCCTTGAATTAAGAATAGAAAACTATCAATTGATATAATATCAATTAATTATTTACGTACCAAACTTGATTTCAATGTCACATACTCTAAAATTGCAATATTTTACTTCATTCAGGGCAGCAAAAGACAGCTCCCGACGGATTTTCTTTGGTTAATTGCCTCCTTTTAGTCGGGGGTTTTTAAAATTTTATTTAATTCTTTATCTATTACAACGTTTACATCCGCCGTAGGTTTTTTAAAATATTTAATTTTGTTTTTTATCTTATTTTAAACTGTTTAGAGAGTTCTTGCATTAAGAACCATCGCAGATGAATTACAAACCATTTACAGAAAATCGCATCTGAATTGATCAAACAGTTTTCCAGATAAATGGCGACATTGGAGTGCACACACAAACAAACTCTCACCCTAAACGCATGTATGCCTTCTCCGTTCCGTCGTGGATAAAAAAGCTGTACTAATTTGATAAGATTGTACGGTGATGCTTCTTCGCTCACAATAAGCTTAACAATATTGTTAACCAACAACCCAAAAAACCTCCACATACTACCGAAAACGTTTGTTTAGCACAGACATTGTGTAGTAACTCATACTTACTGAATGGAGGGTGATCACTGTGAAAATCCGTATTTCTAAAAACAATATGTTTAACTTAAAACTTTCTCCGATTAAAGTCTCATCATAACTAATCATTTGACATAATATAATTCGGTTCTAAATATTCAAGTGTCCGAAAATAAGTGTTTTTTTCTGTCGTCCTTTGTTTTCAAAACGTGAATCATGTCTGCTTTGTTTTGCAGCGAAAAGTACAGATTGGTTTAATAAACATCCCAATTGATTAAATTGTCATCACTAAAAATTTGACATAAGCGATGTGGCTTAATGGCCATAGATATTTAAAATGGTTATTTGATATTAGGTCAGTTCGTTTGTATGTACGAATGACTAAACCTGTTAGTAACTTTGGGGGTTTTACCGACGTCCCCAATCAGTAACCCCTCCATACCATTATAAAGCTTGTTCGTGATCACAGAAACAGTTAATCTAGTTTCATTGGTTGATAAAAATCCCAAAGTCTACTCCCGTTAATTTTTCTAATCGAATACCTGGTTGAAATAATTTCCCTTTTAAAATGAGATATTTTTTAATTTCTTTTTATGCCAAAAACACAGTATTACTTTTCTCCGTAAGACTAAAATTACCAATTACGTACGACATACAATCCATGTGGCATGATGCTCGTGCTCTTACCTCGCATTTATTCAATCGCTTAGTGAACCGTTTCAGTTCACGCATCCACATGATGTATGTCGTATGATGCATTGCATTCGTTCGTATAACCGCATCAAACGAATCGAAATGATATGAGAAACATGAACGTTACAACTTTTTAAATCAAATTTTATCGAAAACCGGTTTACAAAAAAAAGTAATGGTATGTTTTTTGAAGGCAATTTTCTAAGCTACAAATTTGATGACTGCTATTTTTTCATAAAAGTCACCGTTAACGAGCTTTTTGCAAAGAGTCTTTTTTTGTGACCTTTCATTTCGCATAACATTTTTAGCGGTACATAGGTATATCGGTGGGGACTTTTGGTATATTGTTTAGAACCACGAAAGGAAGATTCAGGCAAAAATCCAGCTTTCCCTAATTTTTTACTCTGAAATGTCTCTATTCCCTGTATTATTATGCTCATAAAAAATCGAAATATTTGTTTTGAAAACATGTTTTCCGCCACGTAGTGCGTACCATCTAAAATATTTCGCGAATCAATAGTAGTTGCGCGTACCATATTGATATTGATACAAAGTATTAAAATTGCAAGAGGCTACACTGTGGCTTTTGCGAACTAAGGCCAATGGACTCATGCTACATTTCGTGGCACTATTTTGCGATTATGTCCTTTATGTCACATGTAGTTTCCAATAGCGTAGGCGTTGACCCTAAAAGCCTTTAGTTAAATATTTTGAACGAAAAAATAACAATTTAATATATTACACATTTATTATATAATACAAAAATAAATATAAATGATACTTATAAATAGTTTTTTCTTTACAATTTTAAAGTATACAAAACAATATTTCAAATGAAATTGCAACTGTTTATCATTATCACGTTTTGCAAATAATTGTTTTTTTAAGACAGTCTATTAATTTTTGCATTTATACCTATAAATGATCTAAATTTCGAAAGAAGCCAAATTTTTAAAATATGACAATTAAATATTATGTTTGCTAATTGAAAAAGATTTTTTTACAAAAATACCCATTTTTTTATTATTCAAACATAAAATCGTATATGAAAAGGTACATCTGTTTCAAAGTTGCAATTTACTATAATTAATTATTATAAAACTAGAAGATTAATTTGTAAAAATCAATACTCAACAATAATGCATTTTCAACCAACAACACTTTATCGCTTTTTTCACATTTTTAAGAATAATAATACTTTTGTCATAAAATTGTCAGAAAATTATGAAAAAATTTGACAAAATTAAACGAAATTTATATGTAAAAAAAGGATAATTATTTAATAAAAAATCCACCAATGACGGAAATACACCATTTTCTGCTGTTTGTAGAGCCGTTCGTAAGAAAATTTAATTCCATTATTTGTACTTCAAAACATTATCAGGGTCGGCTCTGAACACAAGCGATTCAATAAAATTACCGTATTTCGAGAGTCTAGTCTAGACTGCTGTATTTCGAAGCTGAATCTTGCCAGCTTGTCCGATTGGAAATAATTTTCTCCACAGGGCGGCAAATATTTTTTTGTTTAGGGTGGTTAAGACTAGACCGGCTCTGATTATAATAAAATATTAGCAGGCAACTTAAATATTTGTTGTACAATTAAACCAATTTCTTGACATTTATTAAAACTTTTCACAATGACAATCGATAAACTATATAAAAGTAATAAATAATAACAAAAAGTGGAGTGAGTCCGAGTAATCTGATAAAAGTTTTTAAATTATGGTTATAGTTCGCTACAGAAGTTGAGACGAAAACACTTTGCTAGCGATATTTTGGTACGAGGAATTTGATTGGACCAGGCTGTTTCAATTATTTTTTGCAATAGATATTTTTATTTTTCAAATAAATTAAAAATTGCACATTCAAACAGATTACTCCGACCCAATGAATATTATAATTTAATACTTAACTATTTTCAAAATGTACAATTACTAAATTTTATTTTGTACTTCAAATAATAATAAAAACAGGGTTACAATTTGTTTTTTGGTGATTATTGATTTGTTAATTTTTTTAAACAGAAAAATAAAGGGAGACGTAATTTTTAAAATTGCCACCTTTCTATAAACATGTATAGTGCGTACTTATTTATTTATGTTGTTTATTAAAAGGCATAAGTAATTTGCAATGTCAATACAAATACCGAAAAACTTTTTTAAATGTAAATATTCAGTTTGTGCATAAAGCTGAAGACGTTCTTCTTTTATAAAGAAATTGCCAGAAGCTAGTTTTGTGAATATAACAAAATTATTTCACTTTGCTTACACTTTAACCTTATATTTTCTTTTACAATTTTCCACTTCTTAACTTTGTGATTAATAACAATAACATTTTCGTAAAATTAATGTGAAGCTGCAATTTTTAGCTTAACTAGTGGCACTAGAGCTTCTGGTCAAAAAATGCAAGAATTTTTTAAAAGCTAATATTTTGAAATTAGTACTGAGTATTCGGTACAATTGACGTCGGGACACCTTGTACGATCTGAAAACTGGTGGATTTGTAAAGGTTTAAATTTAGTACAGGTTAATTTAGTGAATATGTTACGGTTAATACAAGAAAGTAGTTAATTCGCGAATTAATCGGCTAATTACCCGAATTAGCCAATCCTTGACGTTGGTTAATTCGGGTATTAGCCGGTTAATTCGCGATAAACTACTTTTTTGTATTAACCATAACAAATATAATTTATAAAAAAAGCATCCTGACCTCATTTTTACACAAAAAGTGTGTAATGCAACAACTTTGCATTAAGTGTTCTTTTCTGTGTATGTAAACAGAATTTACATGTCATTTGGTCTTTACTACAGCGAAGCCAAAAGGAAGGGTTATGAGTTTAGCAGTAAGCAGTCTATGTATGTTTGTATTTACGGATGTCCCACCGTAGCGCCTAAACCAGTGTTTCCCAACCTTAGCCTTTCTAAAACTCTTATGCCCCCCATATGTAACATACATAATTTTTAATATTAAAAAATTGAATTGTTCACTTAAGAAACTTAAATGATAGGTTTTAGGAAGAAATCACTTGGAAATTGTTAACGGAACACAGTAAGTCAATTTTCAAAACATAATATAATTTCCTTTTTTCGTTAAATTTGGCACCGAAATCTAGCATTGCATTTAAATGGCCCGGAGTGAAAGGGTTAAACTCGTGTCGAGTCCATTTCCGAATTGCCCCTCTTAACAATCAAATTGTCCCCCTGTGGAGCGTGGACCCCACGTTGGGAAACACCGGCCTAAACTATTCATCCGATTTTGATAAATAAAGTGTCAATCGATTCGTTATTATGGCCCGGGTAAAATAGGCTACATTTATTTTTGAATTTTGGTCCCAGGGGTGAGCAAACTGAAAACAAATAGAAAATAAGTTCCAAAAAAAAAAAAATTATTTAACTAAAACCCGACTACTGAAAAGTATGAAACAAGAAAATATTCTCATCTAAAGATAGCCGTGGTCGTATGCTGTCTCATATATATGACACCTTCTAGGTGTATAGCGTGATGCACTTTACCCTAGAGCTTATGATCAGTTACTACTGTTAAAATGCAGTAATGTTTTGTAAGGGTAGGTGGCATATGACCACGGTTATCCTCAGATGAGAATATTTTATTGTTCCATATACTTTTCAGTTGTCGGGTTTTAGTTTTTTATTAAAATAATTTCTTGATAGTATAATTATAATAGATGTGATGTCACATTTGACACATTTCAAAATTTATTTTGAACTTATTAGGAATATATAAAAAAGTGATTTAGGAGACATTTTATTCAGGATTTACTGCTTTATTATAGCATAAAAAAAATTCTTGCAAGTACTCTATTCGGATTTGACCCTGACCGTTAAGGTAACAGTCGTGGAGAAGTGCACTACTTAACGAATTAGATTTTTGTTCATGGCTTGATCTTCAGCTTCACAGCCAACATTATGTATAACGTATTAGTCGATTGTCCGACGAATACATGATTACTCATGGATCATCGGCCCGTTCTTCCATCCTCTTCATCTTCTCGCAATGAAGTTGCGGCGTGTTGCGTACCCAGTGACACTGGTTGTTGGAATTGCGCAGGCAAATACCATGCTTCTCTTGACAGTCGTCTCGAATGTTCCACATGCATTTATTTTCGGGCGGTTTTGGGCACTCTCTAGACCATGGACATCTTGCGATCTGTGAAATAAAGAAAAATGGAGAATTAGTAAACATGAACTGCGGGTTGAGAATTTTTCCCGACTATTGACTGTGAATTAATATGAAAGTATGGGGGAGGAAGTACCTACTTTCTATACTTATAGTTTTTTTAAGAAAAATGAGGTGAAACCGTGTTCTTATTGACTGTGCATTTATTTCTGGCGTTAGTAATGGACATTGGCATTTGAAAATCTTAAAAAATAGCTGTTTTTAGGCGCGAAAATTGTTAGCTAAAGCGCCGTTTACACTTGCTTTGTATGTACGTATAGGTCTGTAACACACGCTCGTTTGTGCCATGCGTACAGTCTAAAACGCACCACCGATTTTCAATATCTTTTTTTTGTTCGGAACTTTCTAAGTTGTAGTTGATTTTAATGTCGCCCGATTTTTGAATTTTAGTCACAAAGGGAGACAAATTTGTTTTTTGCATATATTACTCTCTCGATGAAAATCAGATCGGTTTATTTATAAATTAAAACATATGATATTCACGAATGTGTTCTGATTTACCGTGAAAATTTTAAACATGGCTAAAAAAGTTTCACTTAGGAAAAACGTGGAAATTATTTTTGTCCTATATTTAGGGAATAAAGATTTAAGTAAACGATAAGTACACGGAATAGTTCGTTAACAGATTTGTGTCCCAAATACGTGGATGGAATATTCATTAAAGTCTGAGATTTAAGTCGACATAATATTGTAGACAGATTTTCGTGAGAATGAGACAGTTTGTATGCTTGCAGATAACTCTGCCGATAACAGAGCACTTTAACGTCGGGAAAATGCCAGTTAAAGGATTAAACAAAGCAGGCTTCCGTATATGGATGAACGTCAACTATAAACACTGATGATTTATTGGCATTTGCGTACATGTAGAAGTTTATAGTAGCTTCGTGATACAGTGACGAGACAGCAATAAAAAATGTATTGCAAAAGTGAAACCTATTGGCAATAAGCATAATGCAGTAGGATAATGATTATAGTATCTAGTTTTTCATTATAAAATACATAAAAAAAAGATATCTATGGGTTAAAAACAACCACTAATGATATAAAAAGATGATAATAATTAAACTCCATGCCTTGAGCAATACAGGCACATCTGTCAAGCATTGTCCGCTTTGTTCCTGTCTTGTGTCAGCCTCAGTGCCTTAATATGTCAGCAATTTAGTATATCTATACACTCGTAAGGGGCTGGGGGTGGCTACTGGCTGGGGGGGTGTTCTCTATAAGAATGTTTAGGCCATACCTACTAGTGATATGCCGAATATCCGTATCCGTGTTCGCGGATATCCGAGGGAGAAGAAAGATCCGTATCCGTATCCGTTAGTTTTTGGCGGATCTTTTACGGATCTTTTACCTTATTAATTTTCAATTCATAGATGAAATTTTATATATACATACCTAGGTGATTAGGTAACAACGAAAACCTGTTAAATTCCATTCAGATTATTTTTTATTTTTTAAAATCGTATTTGGCACCTTTATATTGCAAACATTTATCGTAGTGAGTACATAGTACATAGCTCAAAGGTACTAAAAAACTATCTTTATAATGAGATATCGCACATCGATCTTTGGAAAGAGACAATCTGTTATGAGAGTTAACTCTTAAAGAGGTCAATAACTTTTTCCCATAACAGATAGTCTCTTTCCAAAGGTCGATGTGTAATATTTACCGCTGCGTACTCTACGAAAGTTAAGATCCGTATCCGCGGATCTTGAAACCAAAAATCCGTATTCAGATCCGTATCCGCGGATATACATTTTTAACGATCCGGCACATCACTAATACCTACATTGGATCTGTATACAGGTGTATCATAGGAAACCGTACATATTGTAGCAGTGAAAAGGGAAAGTCGTTAGGGGGTTATTATTTAAATAAAAATTAGGGGGTCTTGTCGATGCGATGGTGTTTTTTGTGCAGTGAAAAGGGGAGGGTTTTTGGGGGAAGTTCTTTAAAAAAAAATTACGGAGTCGTGTATACAAAGTGAGATAGTAATACAGTAATTTTACACCAGTTTTGCTAATAGGATATTTTGTCGGGGATATTTTGTCGGGGATATTTCGTCTAGGGATATTTTGTCC
Source organism: Xanthostigma xanthostigma (assembly GCA_963575645.1). Taxonomy (NCBI): domain Eukaryota; kingdom Metazoa; phylum Arthropoda; class Insecta; order Raphidioptera; family Raphidiidae; genus Xanthostigma; species Xanthostigma xanthostigma. Next base: position 26,936,094 of record OY754468.1, read on the forward strand.
GTAGGATATTTTGTCGGGGGATGTTTTGTCGGGTGATTAAAAGTCACGGAATCGGAATTCTTCTTAATAAGTGACATTAAAAAGGCATGGGTTAATCAGTTTATTGAAAATAGATGTAAAGGTTTTTTTTTTAAACTTTCCAGCTCGTACGATAATAATTATTTGGATAAATTCAAGGACCGTATATTCATTCCAAGATCAATCTCTGTCATTATGTGAGATCGAAATGAGATATCGAACTGTAAAAACACGTGGGATCCACTAATCAATCGGCTTGTTTATTGTCCTATAGGCCTTACATTTCCAATGTAGGCACCTACATTATAATCTGGGTGTTCGATTTTCTTCCGACATCCGCCGACATCGGTGGGAAAAATACGGAGCCGATGTATGTGCAGCTTATCTTCTAATGAGTATAATTGCAATTTAATAGCATTATTTTTAAAGAGAGCAGACTGTAATTAAAATGTTCAAACTGAAGACAGTTTGAACATCCACGTAAGGTCGTAACGGTTCTATTTAACATAATCTAGCCTTCTAGCGTTTAATAATAGCTCTTAACGTTAAGATAGGCGGTAGGAAAATCTTATTTTATGGTGCTGTTAATCTGTAATGTACGATACAATAGCTAACAATAAATTACTAAGTTTAGTAATGGTTCAGCTAAGCAGCTAGAAAGGAGATTAAGACAAATATTTTTAAGTCAACAGAAACTTTAATGTAACAAGTCATCAGACATTAATAACAGAAGAAAATACAAAACTAACAATAAGATGTGAGCTTTTGTTGCTCTAAAATATTTCCCCCATTTCTCGGAGATTATACGAACGACTTGAATTTCAGATTTTTTGCACACATGTAACGAAATTGAATATAAACGCAATTTGTAATTGTAATGGCAGACAAATACACAGTTTTTTTTCCAATTCGAGTAAAAATAAATAAACAGAATCGGCCACGCTTATTGAAAGCATAAAAAACAAGGACTTGATCGAAGGATTTTGGTTTTTGTTGAAAACTTCGACTTTTTAACAAACTGTCCTTGCAAATTCGGGTTATTATACACTTTCGCGGTCACCTGGTTTTTTGGTTCTAGAAAATCGAAAAATCATCCGATTTCGAGGAATTTTTTTTTAAATCTTCGTTTTTATGGCGGATTTATGGAAAAAAATACGAAAATTGAAAAAATCAATATTTCTCACAGTTTCATGACTTTAAATGCAAAAAAAAATTGACTTTCTACATATAATTCTTTATAACTGTTTCTGACGTCAATTCCGGGGTGAACGATAAACGGGTATGCGAATTGTAATTTCGGGGTGAACGATAAACGGGTATGCGAATTGTAATTCCGGAGTTAACGATAAAGGGGTATGCGAATTGTCTCGCAGTGAAACGGGAAGAGGCAAATGTGGAGTTTTTAAAAAAACAATTCCGGGGTGAACGATAAACGGGTATGCGAATTGTAATTCCAGGGTGAACGATAAAGGGGTATGCGAATTGTAATTCCGGGGTGAACGATAAAGGGGTATGCGAATTGTCTCGCAGTGAAACGGGAAGGGGCAAATGTGGAGTTTTTAAAAAAACAATTCCGGGGTGAACGATAAACGGGTATGCGAATTGTAATTCCGGGGTGAACTAATTTTTTTCATAAATCCGCCGTAAAATGGAACTTTTTGAGACCGAGATCATTGAAATTCATCTATTTTTCGATTTTCTAGAGCCAAAAAACCAGGTGACCGTGAAAGTGTATATATACCCAAATTCGAGTGTAAGCATTAAGAATCCGTCATTTTATTAATTTACAAAAAAAAAAAATTCAAATAAATCCGAGATTTACTATTAAACTAAAGACTTTTCTTTGTTTTATTGGTTTTGGATGAACCAGCATAAAATTATGATGGTCACCGCAAAGCATTACCTACTTGCGAGAGGGGTTCAACAGATGGCAATAACTTCGTCCAATTTTTTTTTATTGAAAATTTAGCGAAATCAAGTTGAAATATTATTAGCTTTGAAGGACGTGCCGTGAAATAGCTTTCAGTTTTAAACTTTTCTAGTTTCTTTGGATCTATTCACATACAATATGTTTTTTATATAGCCTCAAAGAAAAAAATCTGCAGCTGACCTTTCAAGAAGAACCCCGCACAAACATTATGGGATTTGGTTCTCAGTTAAACTGATCAAAAATGGTTTTACTTTATTGTTGAAAGGTCACTTAGAAAAATTGTCCTTGGAGCCTAAAAACCAATAGATTTTTAACTGCAGATATGTTAAGTGAGATTTTAGATATAGGGACATTCAATTAATTTCACAATCTTAAAAAATCCTAAGCTCAAGAAATCTGTTTTCGAGTGCGCTGAATCCGAGTATAACATTATTATTTTATACAGGGCAACACCTTCCAACATTAGATACCTAGTTTTCGACTATTTTTCTATTTCTAAAAAAGCACAAAAGTTGGACATGGAACATGCTTGTGAATTCAATGGATATCCCTATATCTAAAATCTCGCTAAACATATTATCTGTAGCTAAAAATCTATTGGTTTTTGGGCTATGTGAACATATGGACACTTTTTCTTAGTGATCTTTAAACTATAAAATAAAACCATTGTCGATCAATTTAACCGAGAACCAAATCTCATAAGGTTTGTGCTGTGTCCTTTATCTTCATTATTAAAACCATCAGTCCTTGTAGAAGAAGCTGCATGTTTGAGATTTTCAGTTTTTAGAGTAGTATTAAAATTGAAATACAGGCCTTAAACTAGAATATTTTGTTATAATTATGGCGAAATGCAGCCCTGCAAAAGACACAAATGTAACAGCATGGTGTAACGGCTTTAATCTTACGTAATAAAAGTGAACGTGACTTGAGTTGTCTTGCGCTGTCTGTTCTTTCAGACAGCTTTATGTGCTTCTATAAATATGTTTTAATAATTTATCATGTTCTATTAATTTTAACATATTGAAACTGTTCTCTTACTAAATGAACACTTAAATTGTTTGCCTCATTTAGTTCTTTCTAACCGTCTGTCATACCATTTGCAACCATCTGTTTCACACATTTTAAAGAGGTTATTGTTTGGTAGAAATAACCTGGCAATTTATGAAGTAAAATATTGTACTAAAACTTCATTTTTTTAATATTAGTGTTGTCTCGTCTCGAAGAAAAATAGTTATTCTCATTTTCGTATTTGCGACTCTTGTAGAAAAATTCTGTCTTTCTAACCGAAATTTGTTTTCCAACAAATAAAATAATATCTTATTTAAAAGTTATTATTGAAAATATAATAATGTGTAGTACCTATAACGTTTTATTTCAAGTTGTTTATTACGTCATGTTAACGAGAAATAATAGATGTTATATAAAACAACATAAAACTGACTTTAATATTGGAACGACAGAAGTCATAAAACTGGAGCCAACATAATCTAGTTTCATATTGTGCAGTAACTGGTGAACTATGGTGTTAATAGTTCCTATGCAGCTACTGTAATAGAACATAGGAAGCGAATAAAAACTAATGGGACCTAGTGTAAGATCCCTAGGGCGTTTAAAGGCGTCGCTTCTACACTGTTACCGATTAACGTTCTAGGAGCTTAACAAACATTGGAACTACATTCAACAAAAACTTTTAGGCTTAAAGCAAAGAGGATTACAATATGGTCGAAATATCTTTACAGCGAAGTAATTACTAAAGCGAATAATTACAACATAATTAATATCTTATACTGGGTTATAATTTAATAACGTTAAAATATTACTTTCCTAATAATCCTAACGTCAGTTTTGATCTGGATAGAAATTGACATACAGCATAAGTTTCGGGTACAAAAAAAGTTTTGTTAAAATAGGATGCGTAGTTCTGGAGTGTTGCTGGTACAAACCAAAAGACAAAAGATCCTAAAACATGTTTCCCTATATGCAGGGTCATATTATAAAATACCTTAAAACCCCTGCAAAAACTGCAAGAAAACGACACAACAGACATAGCTCTCGATACAATTTTATATGTTAGTGTTTGTTATATTTTTTTCTTTCGGGGAATACTGACTGACAGAGAAATACAGCCTAAACCAGTGGGTCTAGATTCTAGAAGCATGAATTTTTTACAGGATTTCCTTATATATAACTTATATAAAAATTCACCCCTCAAGAGTGTTAAAAATTTAATCTATAAATTAGAAAAATGTAAAATGTCAGCTAATTGTAGATTATATTATGTACTCATAATTCCGATAAATAGCAAATAATACCGTAATATGGTGGAGCCGTGTTGTATAAAACAACGTTTCTTCTCAATCGCGTGCGGAGCCGCGGGAAGCGGCTAGTTAGTGGAATAAATATTTTTCATTCGTAGTTGTGTTTTATGAACAATAAAAAATATTTACATTCACAATTAGCAGTTATATCTTATAGAACAGTGTAACCTATTCTTTCTTTTTTAGTAACGCATATAGCCTCGCTGCTGCGCGTTTATATATGTAAAAAAAAAAAAAAATATTTAATGAAGTTCGTACTATTTTTACCATTCCAACACCACAAATGGGGAATGGTAGGTACCTACTTATTTAGGTCAAAAATCATTTTTCTGTTACAATATTTTTTCGTTTTGAGGTCACCCGAATCCAAAAAACATATTTTTGGAAAAAGTATGTGCATCTGTTAGTCTGCTTGTCTGTAAGCGGGTCAAACAGATGTACCGATTGAAACCAAATTTTGGGAGGATGTTTGATAGACAATTAATATGAAGAGACGTATTGTTTTTGGAGAAAATTTCCGCATGCGCAAAAGAGATATATGATATAACGTTGTTATTTATATAATAATGGTATATTTTTCATAGCGGTTTATTATTCTATTTATTTTTTCAAGACAGTTTTGTTAAAAATATTTTTTCTAAACTTTATAGTTTTGGAAATAATTTGAAAATAAGAAAAATCTGCTTTTTTTTTGTTCTGTAGATCTGTCAGAAAGAAATTAGTTAATTATGTAATGGAATCGAATAGACATTCTTTATTATACTATTGTCAATATTTTTGAAGTTAGAATGGTCCTGTAGCTCAATTGGCTGGATTTTTTTTTGTCTTCAAAAGCTTTTGCGTTATTGAAAAATAATTGACAGCTTAACCGACATTACTAGAAAGGATGAGCTATGTACAATGAACGCATTGTACAGTACAGTGATTTACTTAATGTGATGTTAACATGTCACATTTTATATTACTTTCGAATATTTCACAGACAAATGGGTTTGTCGAACGCCTATAGAGTGATCGTTTTATTAAGATAAAGATGCGTGCATTCAAACAGATGGGTTTCGTCTCACTGCACTGTCAGTCTGCCGGTGAAATAATATCAACTTAACAACATAGAAAACATCCCGTGCCGTAAAATAGATAAAAAAGCAATACTCTATGCATGTCGGTGACAATATTCAACACTTAACGCCTACAAGTGGCGTGAGATTAAACTTTTTCGGTTTTATGTCTCATGAATTCTTATTGGGTTTGTGTACACATGTTTAGTTTTGAAACAACCATAAAATGCAGGAATGCAGTAATGTCTAGATTAATATGTAATATTCTAGAAAAAAGTATGTTTTTACCATAGAGATATAAGTACTAGAGTACGCTAGCGAGTACTAGAGATGAGATAAACGGGTTTTTTTAGTGATCTGCATCTTTGCATCTGGATCCCATATGTGAGCCGGCTCCCTGAACCGGTTCAAAAAGAGCCGAGTTCTGAATATGTTATTCGAGTCAACTGAGCCACTGAGCCAACTGAGTTAGTTGAGTCAAGTCAATCATATCACCTAATATTATGCCAGTGACTGACTCACATATTATAAGGCGGGGTTTTACAGGTTGCTACTTGCTATGTTACAAAAAGCATATTACAATATGCAATACAATACGGTTATCTCTGACAATACCTTAAATAGTTGTGACTTAAGTAAAACATTGTAATAAGCTGTAGCGCCTGTGCGTATAGTGTGTACCATAGCCAGACATATGATGCATGAGTCATTTGAGCTGACAGTGCTTCTGTGTGTTAAGTGTTTCACTGAGTTACGCGGATCCGTTGAGCCGTCGGCGCATAAAAAAGTGAGTCGGCTCTCACGGATCTTCTGTCGGAGCCGGCTTTTTGAACCGGTTCAGATCTGAGTTACCCAACCCTAGCGAGTATACTTGCCATAAGTGAAAGTGTGCAGTTCAGAGAGAGAACGCTGCAATCGTTCCGTATCATGATGGATCGTTAACTAAATAGGGGAGGGCTGGGAAAACAATACCATTATGTAACTAGCCATGTGCTGACTGCTGACTGCTGTTTATAACTTTAGTTACCATAGTGATACGGAATTGTAAACAGCCTTCTCTTTCTCAATCGCAGACACTTTCAAGGCTCACTCGCGGACTCTATAGTTACTTACATCTCTATGGTTTTTACCGTTTCAATTCCAAACTACCGTGTGTACAGTAACCTATGTTATAGCTTTTTTTCAGTAACCTAAACTATAGATTCTAACTAGTTGACTTCCCCACTTGCAAAAATTAACTTTTCTATTTGTATTTTTTTCATTAAAATAGTCAATTTGGTTAAAATGGTAACATATTATATTGTCATAGGGATACCGAAATAGAGGAAGACCAAATATATCCTGGAGAAGAACTGTTCGTGAAGTTATGGAACAAAGAACTATCTGACTTCAAGTCAAAAATATGACAAAGGATAGGACTAGATTTAAAATTTTCGTAGAGGTCCGCTTCACTTAAGAGTTAGAGAAACTTATTATTATTATTATTATTATTATTATTATTAATTGTTTTAGGTATAACTTGAGAAAAACAAACCTCGCAATTACAGCCCTGTTTGTAAAGCAGTTTGAACCCTTTCCGTTGACGCGGCGTGATTTCCGACCATGGCTTGACGAAATTACACAAATTGACGTAGGCTTGCAGGTTGACCACTTTGCCGGTGATCAGATACGTCTGATCGCGCTCCAGTTCGACGCCGCACGTGCTTCCACTGGACGCGGTCAACAGACGACCTAACTTCAATGCCATCCTTGCCTTCTCTGTGGTCTGTGAATTGTTAAAAACACATAATTAGGCTTTTGAAAAAAACTAATTATCGATTTTTTTATTGTACCTATTTTAAAACTTTATTATAAATAATATTGATAATCGATGCGAAAAACTTTCAAAAAACTTTTTTTAAATTAATTATAAGCAATTTAAAATTGATTAAATATTTACAAAAATCACGTGACTGCAAAAGCACTAAAATTGTGTTTGACAATTGTGACGTCATATTGTTAAAATGTATATACGCAGTATACTATCAATGGCTTCTACATAATATGTATTGACTAAAACTATCCTTTTGGTATAAAAAAATATTGTTACACGATAACATTTAAGATTAGACATTTTTGATAAATTTCTTAATATATTGACTGTATTCAATCAATGAGAGGTTAAAAGTGTTAAAACACTGTGTCAATTGTATGTGATGATAATAGAAATTAACATTATGACGTCACATTATGTTCGGGAAATGTCGGCGCGTTCTCGGAACTGGGTACAAAAATTTAGTTTTAATTTGATATAACTTTTGAATTATAACGAAAATAAAAAAAAGAAAAATAGTTTTGTTATAAAACTTATATACGATCTTTCCATTTATGACAAAAAAAAAATTTCATTGAAAAGCCCAATTATATAAAAAGAACTTGGGCTCAGTGCTAAGCCCTACTGACTATATCTGTATTGCATTTGCTAGCACAGACACTGTGGCTTTATTATGTGAACTTTGTTTAGTCTTGAACAAAATAAAAAATTTAATACCCTGAAATATTGTTTTTCTTTTTTTTTTATTCTCAAACGTGAATTTCAATATCGGCACATATGGAAAAAAAACTGACACGGTAAAATACTTAAAAAAATAAGCTAGCGTCTTTTTGATTTAATATAGAGAGGGTTTCAAAAGTTCCGGAACGGCTTAATATTTCTTATCGGGTAAGCCGAACTAAAAATGTCAAAATTGTTTTTTCCCAATAAGAAATATTAAGCCGTTCCGGGACTTTTGAAACACCCGGTATAATAATATGAAATTATAGAAAACCGACTAAAATAGCAAAAAAAAAAAATCAAATATACAAATGTATTTACTTTTTATTTATAAATCCACTTACTTTGAATTCTTTTCGGATTTTAATTCGGTATACCGTGTGTATATCCTTATGGATTACATGGCGCACCTTGGCTACGATTACTGTAACAAAATGTATTAATTAGTAAATTAGTCAATTAGAACAAAATATGAAGATTATTTATTTTGTTTACTTTATGTAAAAATAACAAAACAAAATCTTTAACGTGTTCGTAGTTTTTAACTAAGTGATTCTTCCATATTTGGAAAAAAAATATTATAAATTGGTTTTTAGGCTTAAATTGTTATTTTTTCAAATCTTTAGTTAACGTCTGACTAGTACTCTTCAATAAATAAAATTTTTGACCAATTTTTCAGACAATTATATTGACAAAAATATATAATTATAATTACGTTTCGGTCCGGATTTGGATTTTTTAGCTCAATTCTAAAGAAGTTCCAAATCCGGACTCAAACGTAAATTTATTGAATTATAATTAATATTTTTTGTCAATATCATTGGCTGAAAAATTGGTCGATATTTTTATTTATTGTTATTTTTTCAACTTAAACTTTATACTTAATTTAAATTTAATTCAAATAAAAGTTTTATATTGCGGAAAATTTAAGTAAAATCGTTGTTGTTACACGAGAGCATTGGGACTAAGTTCAGATCAAACTTTTAATGACATCCACACACACAAAAAACGCAGATTGTGAAAACGTATATAAATGGCCCCTCATTTAGGTGACTAATGAGTAATTATATTATTTGCTTACTATACTGTCCAACTTTTGCTGCCCATTTAGCTGAATTTTATTTCATAAAATAGAGAGATATAACCAGACTTGTAAAAAATACATTTGCTTTTATATCAGTTTTGAATTACAAAAATTAAATGTTTTTTGATAATATATTTTGCTACAAGTTAAGCGAGAGTGTATAATAGTCTCCTAATATTTTTATATTATCTAATTATATTATGTCGATTTTTAAGAAACATTTCGTAAAAGATGTTTTATAAAGGAATTTCATTGCCTACGTTGAAGTTATTAATAAATCGCGATTGAATGGAATGCTTCGAACGGTTGCGTTGTGATGCATGTTTCTATAAGCGATCGTTTACGTCGTCATCGTTGGCGGTAAATCAGAAACTAATTAGATCTGCAATTCGTTTAAAATTGTTCAGCGGCAAATGCTGTGTCACGAGACAGAACAGGTCCTTATTTATTGTAAGCGGCGCACTCAATGTTTTTGATATTATACGAGTGTGTTATATATCGTGAATACATCTAACGTACATTGGCGACGGAAGGGTTATATTAGTCTGTTCAAATGTCTTGTGTAACTTTTTCTTTAATCCTATAGATCAAGTTCCGCCAAACGGGAGAAAAGGGGCAGTTGCCGCAGTTTTATGTATTGGAAATCATATTTAGCTTTTGATTGTCTTCTTCGACCACGATTTTATTTTAGTTTAATCAAAGCCCCCTACAGTGACTCATAATTATTTTCTAGTTTTTAGTACATCATCGATTGTACAATAAAACCGTTTAACTTAAAAGTTTTTTTACCTATTTTTATTTTTAAGTTTTTAGTGTGCTTTATTAAAAGTGCGATTTGCATCCAACCGAAAGCCGGACCGGTCAGTTCCTTATTATAATATTGTATTCGTCAGAACTAAATACGTATGTAAAATTTCAACTCGAATTTTCAACGCGAAATTGTTGAAAAAGCTATCGCAAGATTTAAAACAAAGTTATAAACAAACATAAACAAATAAAACCATTAAAAAAATTGTATCATTACGGTCAAGGCATACACTCCAAATAACGTAATAACACAAAAATATATAACATAGGTAATTTATACTAATATATAAAGTTGAAAAGTTTGTTTGTTCGCTTGGTTGAACGCGCTAATCTCAGGAACTACTGGTTCGAATTGAAAACATTTTTTTTTGTTGGATAGTCCATTTATCGAAGAAGGCTGTAGGCTATAATAATATCACGCTATAACTAATAGGACCGGAGCATCGATGAAAAATGTTGCAAAATATAACTCAAAATTTGCCCGTCCGACAAAAACTTTTGAACGGTAACTCCGATCATCATGAAATTTGGACACAAAATTCATTTCGGTAAACTAAGATGAACGTGCGTACTCATGTCCCTCCCCCCCGTTCGTTCTTATGCACCTGGGTGAAACCGGGCGGGACCGCTAGTATAATATAATACGATTAATATCAACGTTAAGTAGTAAAAATTTGAGTACGTAATTCCTAGCCTTGCAAGATTCGTGAGATTTGTCATAAAATGATTATGCTGGCGGAAATCGATGTCTCCAATTTTAGCTTACTATACAATATCTGATTTATTAAAAAATGACAAAATTTGACAACATTGGCTATAATAAATAAATTAATTTAAACTTACCAAAATCGGCTGCGCACACCTGCGACTGAGGATGCATAGGCCAACACGAACACGCTTCAGCATAATTCCATATCAATACTCCGCCCATCAAACTGATTATTAACAGCTTCAAATTCATTTTCTGTAACAAGAAGATATTCTAGTTAATAGTGGTCTTAACACTCTTAACTACCTGTAATATTTTACAGTGGTTATGGACGTGAGAATAGCCCCAGCTTGTATAGTAATGCTGTTGTTTATATAAAGCGTTACCATGGCTCTTGCATTACAAACCCCCACTTAATCACATTCTAATTTAGGAACTGGTGAAATGGATTTTAATATATTAATTGGTTAAAAATAAATTAATTGAACACATGAATTGGCACTAGGCCCAAATAAGACGAGTCTTAACAGCATTGGCGTAGCAAGAGGGGAGGCCAGGTGGACCTGACCCACCTTAGAATCCTCATGGCCCACCCTAGAAAAATAATGGTTCACGTACAAATAACAAGATAAATCTACAATAAACTACATATTTTTGTCGTGAAATTTCTTCAGAAAGTCGTGTTGATCGATTTCGCTTCTATGAACAGTTTTCAAATTATTTATAAGTGGCAGCTGATAATGGTAGGTAGAGTTGAAAATTTGCCCCTCCCCCCTAGGATAAAATCGTTGCTACGCCGATGCTTAACAGTAAGTGTCATAACCAACTCTCGCACGGACGCTATTCTACAGCAATAGGTCAAGCCACAGTTGTTTAAAATTGAGTAAAATTTCAAATTAAAAAGTTTGACTTACTGTTGAAAGCCTCCTTAGAGACCGAAATATTGCAGAATACCGTCTGATTCTGCAAACGGTTCTAAGGAGGAGCAAATTTAAATTCTTATGACATTATTAATCAAAAAGTGTGTTTAAAAACCAGTTCGAAATATTTTAGAAATGTATGAAGTCTCGGCACATGTGTAGCAGAATAACATAAGTTATCCAAATCTTTGATTAACGTCTGATTAGAATTCTTCAATATACTACATTTACAATAACAGTAATAGGCATTTTTTGTTTTATTATTTTTTATTATAACTATATTAGCTGTCAAAAATAATAAAATAAAACTGTTTATAAAAATGAAACTACTGAACACATTTATGTGGATTTAAATAGGGTTCTGGTCTGATAATAAACAAAGTGAATAAAATATAATCCAAGCAATCCGACCAAAATTGCGATCTGTAGAGTCGTGACATACATACGTACAGACCAACCGATAACTGCTGTTTGTAATTTTCATTTACAATTTTTATATTACTTATGAACTCGAATTGATTTAAAATGGTTCTATTTTATAGATCAGAATCTCCTCTTTTCAAAAAGCTTCAATTTGAATGGATTTCGTGTGAAATTAACTTAGATATAACTTCTTATATGAACGAAAGTCAGCTCTGACGCACAAAGCGATAATAAATAAAGAGAAAATAGTTATATGATAATAAATAGAAACATTTTTTAATATGTATCAATATCAAATCTAGTTTGTACCAAATATTTCCTTTTTCATGAAAAAGTTGTTTCGGTCTAAAGTATATTTTGAAGTGTTAAAGAGCGTGAACACTTATCCAGTACGAATCAGGACATTACGAACCTCCAACCTGCACTCTAGAATAGCACGAACCGCAATATTTAGTGTATGTTCCGTGTGCGGCAGATATTTTACTGTTTTAAAGCAGTAAGTATGCAACATGGACATGTGTAGTTCGGTGGAAGAATTTTTCATTTTGACGATGTTGAGTGAAGAGGAGGAAGAGAAAAAAGGTTTTGGGTAAACCCTATTAGTGAAAATTGATTAATGAAAACCAGAGCTGGGCGGTACTGAGTACAAGTACTTGGAAAAAGTACTTTAAGTACATATTTTTGTACTTTGTACTTTGTATTCCGAGTACTTTTAAAAATTGTACTTGGTACTTGTACTTGTAACGATCTGTTGAATGTACTTTGTACTTTCAGCTTGTTTCTAAGGTACAAGTACATTAAAATACACTTTTATGAAGAAAGAAGTCTTGTGTAGAAGTTTTAAAAATTAGGCGTTTTTTTTAGTTTGCGATTTTTCCATAAAGAATCGCTACTTTCTTGTGAACATTTCTGGGTACCCTGTTTGTTCCAAGCAGCCAGCAAACGGTAACGAAACCGTCAACTGCATGCGCAGTAGCTAAAAAGATACTGGAACACGTTTTAGCTATCTGCGCATGATGGTGACGGTTTCGTTACCGTTTGCTGGCTGCTTGGAACAAACCTATTAATGCAGGGTTTCTTGAAACATTGCTTTTTGTCTTTATTTAGTTGTTTATTTTTCTATTTTCAGTATTTTCATTTTTTTGTTTTTGTATTAATTCACATTTAATATAAATAAAATATAATTCATAAAAACATTTTGTGCGTACGTCACTCTCTGTGTATTTTAATTTCATAAATAATCGAGCTTGTAGGGTTTGTTTGTAGTTTGTACCACAAAGGTGTACTGAGGCTGGGTGTACCACATTGTGTCCAATGTACTTGTAAAAAGTACTCGTAAAATCCAAGTACTTGTACTCAGTACTTAGTCAAGTACTTTGTACTTTGTACTTATTGGATGAAAATGGAAAGTACTTTGTACTTGGTACTCCAAGTACATTTTCATTGTACTTGGCCCAGCTCTGATGAAAACGACACATCACTAGCGCACTATAGATCGGTTCAGCAAGATTAAACAGAAATTTCAGGCGACTGTCTGACGGTTGTCGCTGGTTGCAGGTTCTGATCGAATGTGCGCAACTCCATTAAATAACATGGGCACGTTTACGAACATACTTTTCTAGTCCGTGCTGGATAAGTATGTGCGGTCTTTTATACCTCGATTTCGATTTTCTTTCTTAAAATGGTTGTTGATAATTGCAGTATTTTTCTTTTACGAATTAACTGTAATAATTGGGATAATTCTTGTACTTTTAAAACTTCTTGGGTCTCTGCTTCTTGGTTTCCAAGTTTCCAAGAACGACACTTCGCCCGCTACCACATTGACTTTGATAATTGTCTATGGCCGTTGTAGACGAAAGAACAGGTAGAAATATCGATGTACTACGGTATAATAATACGTCTGGAAACCAAGACGATGCGGAAAAACTAATATACAAAATAATTAAAAATAATACTAATAAAACAATATTTTTTCAAGCTGTATATTGAATCAACTCAGTCGTGATCAATTGTTACATTGTTTGTATTTCTGAAGCGTGAATTTTATACTTTACAAATTACACAAACACAGAAAGTGTACGACTAACATTAAACAGGTAAAATAATTCTGCACATATACTACGAGCAGCCAGATCTAGCACACATCTCCTTACATATGAAGTCATTGTCGGATATCGAAACTGTCCAAAAGTGCAAATAGAATCAATATCGTTAAAAGTGTAAAATTCTACCTCAAAATAGAACTTGAAGAAATTAAAACCTGATTAGGAAAAAGTAAGAAACAAGTTTCCAATATGGAAAGACGTTAGTTTTGACTACTTTTCATAATATTAGAAGCTTGTTGTCTACCTTTTAGTAGAGTTTCAGTTTTTTAAACTTTTATTTAATTTAGAACTTTTCATCGGACAGGCAACAATCCGCTTCATTTGATATCTCCCAGGATATCTTTTTTCCGTAGTCAATAATTTGCGTTTACCATCCACCACGCTGTATCCTGGAAGACGTAGGAGGCCATTCATTAATTACATAAGGAAGATTTTGGACAAAAAAAGTGTGTGTGTGTCAGCTCCGACGCACGACTGAATGATATCCCATCTAAAACATAAATGTGAAAAAGGGAGCCAAGTTCAATATAAAGAATATTATTTCCATAGTGTGAAAAATACAAAATGAATTGAGATCCAAAAAGGGTGCCAAGTTTTCACTTGGCAAGTTGTCACACATATAAACATGAAGTTTAGGTATAAATCATAATATAAAACACGAAAACTTGCCAAGTGAAAACTTTACACCTTTTTTAGATCTCAATTCTTTTTGTACTGAGATATGACTAAATTTTTCACAGTATGAAAATATTATTCTTGATATTGAACTTGGTTCCTTTGTTCACATTTATGTTTTTGATGGGATAGTACATAATATATACAAGATTAGTTTAGCATCGCACTAGTGTAATGTATTCTATCTCATTCTTTCGCATGTTAAATCCTACAGCTTCATATTATGTTTGTCTCTTTTGAAGCGGACGAGCGTAACGCCTCATTTGAACCGGTGGAGTGTAAATCCTCACCAATTGATTTTACTACTCATAAAATTTCCGTACCGGACCTTATAACTCAAAATCGTTTCTTAAGGACTAAACTCCAAAAAGGAAAAAAATCGGTCGCCAAATTTGCCGCCCCTAAAATCTGCCGCCCTAGACTCAAGACTACTTAGCCTGCTAGTAAATATGCTACTGGGTTCAGTATTTTAAAAGCTCCGTAGGAACAGATTCAATATTGATAGTACCCATACATCCATAAACTGTTAAAATCGCCTACTATATAATTATTAATACATCGCTTTAAGCTCACTTATTAAAAGTGTGTTTAAATTCTTGTTCACATTCGATGTACCTGACACAAATTGGTGTGTGTTAATGAATTTATCTGAATGTAGACCTGAGTACTGTATGTGATCGTACAAAAACACCGCATACGCTTTCGGTTTTCTCAACAAGTTCAAAGAGGTCTGTGCAGAAACGTAGTTATAGCACAAGAATAAATAAGCAACCAGAAGTATAACTATCACGCGCTTTATTCCTTCCTCTAATCTCGGTGTTAATACAAGATTCTATCCTGAAACAGTCAGCGCTGTATCGTATCGAGTGTCGGAAGGTTTACAGCCAATTGTTTTTTATACTTCAGGTTTAATAAGACATTTTATCTAATAATTTTAACTAGATACTTGTTTGGTTTGTCATTCCTAAGGTATTCGCGGGTTCACGGCTTGGCGCCTGAACAGCGACTCGTACGGGAACTCAGTATGTGGTGACATTGTGGAATACAGACATATTAATTGTTCAGTGTTCATTATTTTATTATATATTCTTCATATTAATCATTTTATATTAACTATTATCTTATCCGTTATTAAAACAAAATAATTCCCATTAACTTGGAGACGACGAAATCGTTCAATCCTTGTTTTATTTCATTACATATTAAGACAAATAGGAACCAGTCTGTCAAAATTTAAACTATTAATAAATATTTGACAACTATACCTACCTTAAAATGGCCCGATTAGGACTATTTTAAAAAATTGGTTGTCTGTAAAGTCGGTTTACGGGCGATAGTTTTACGTGATAACGTATTCCTCTCGAATATCATATTTAATAATACATTACTGAGCTCTCGCTTGCAGGCACAGGGTCAGGCGGAACGTTACACTTTTTCGTGCGTGCAGCTGGTGTTTCATCAATTTATATGACGTTATCACGTCAAAAGACTTCGTGCAGTGATGAATTTTTAACATGTGGACCTAATTTCGTTTAAATCGATGAAGACTGCCGAGAGTTATCGCGCTATATACAGAGTGACCGGTAATTGCTCATATTCCTTTCGGGAGAAGAAACTATGATTAATTTGGAATTATTTTAATCTCTAACACTTGGGGGTTGGAAATGTTTCACGAACCTGACGCTATTTATACAGTGCATTTAATGCTTAATAAAATATGTTTATTATGTTATTACATAACGAAGTTTCACCATGGATGGGATCCGTCCTTTTTACCATTTTGGTACGTAACCTTGAAAAAGGTAGTCTTCTCGTTAGGTCGCGCCGTTCGAAGTTTATTTCACATGAAAGCTGCACCAATTTGCTCGCGAGTCATGCATCAGCTTTGCGTCTGGCAGCTCTATTATATTTGTAGCCTCATAAGCTCTGCTTTATACATGGATTGTGTAACGAGTGCAACCGTATTAAATTTTACGGGTTCACTGGCACATAACATGTAGGTAACTCTATACAAGAGGTTCGACTCTCAACTGTAATAGATTACACGACAGCAAACTTCTGAAGTTCTGAATAATACATTTTAGTTTATACAGAATGTCTCCGAATTTTTTTCTTTACTTAATTATTTTGCGTAATGTTAAATACTTTCAAATATTCATAGAGTACCTATATAGATGGTAAGACTAAAAGCTAAAGTTGGCTATTATTGTTGTTACAATACACCAATTAATTATTACAATGCTATATAAGTAAAATTTATTTTCAAATAAAATCATCGTCGAGATTCTAACCCGAATCCTTTCCCTATCGTTTCGCCTAGGTAAAGACCGCTGCACACGAGGTTGGAAACATTGCTAGAAACACTGCCTGGACTTCTGCTGTCCGGTAGGCTGGGTACGAGGCTGGAAATGACGTCACTACTAGCCTGCTAGCTCGCTAGATAGATTTTAAAATTAAAAGAGGGGCTTTTTTCTTACTAGGTCCTCTGCTTGCTCTGAGAAAGAACCAATCAGGAAACAATATCTTGTCACGTGGGCGACATGAACAAACGCTTACAAACCAACATTGTGTCGTTCTGCTCAGAGTCAAACAACAGATACGTTTTGCTCTGTGTTTATATTTGAACTGTCACTGCGCGCGCACCAGATCTATCCTAAAAACAAGCTTGGAAAGACGTCTCGTGTGAAACGAGCAAAAAAAAGCAATTAAAACAGTCAGCGCTAGAAAACTAGTAGTCAAATATAGCAAGGAATCTAGCGACAAATTCAGCCTCGTGTGCTGGCTAAACACTTCAAAACGAAAACGTCATCCGTCCTTGTCGCACTCATTGTACTCTAATTCTATCTCAAATTGCAAATTCAGTGGTTATAAAAAATTAATATTTCAAATAAATATATTTTTGATGACATTAACTATGTAAATAAATTACCAAAGATCGGAGCACCTGGAGTATAGCAAGACGCAAAGATAAACTATCTAAGGTATTAAAAGTTTTTACACATATTTATTTATTTAGGTATTATAAGGAAATATTTTAGTGTCACAGTGTAAAAATTGTGAGACAACTGAAAGTGTACAAATGTGCTTTGAAATGAACATGAATAATGCCGATTTCGATAAAGCTTAAATACATTATACATATAAAGCTGTAAGTGTTGAGATTAATAAAGTTTTGGAAGATTAGTAAGTTATAGCAACAGTTGTAGTAAGAAACGCGTTGTCTGTGTCTAGTCTGTTTCACTGATTAAATTTGAATTTTAATATATGTGATAGAAAAATTTCAATAAAGAATTTCAGAAAAGCTACCAGGAATAGCATTTTTTTCAGAAACGACTATCCTTAGATTGTGACTATATAATTTACGATTTCCATACATCAGGAGCAATCTAATGTCTTATTCAAACTCCCTATCATCTAGCACAGGGATTGCGAACCTTTCTACATCTACCTTAAAATTAAAAAAAAAAAAAATTATGTAGCGTTGACGTGTCGATAAGCAAGCAAAGAAATTTAGTTGTCAAAAAAATGAATCAAACATAGATAAAAAGAATAATTTCGAATACACATTGAGCGCCATGAAGTTTTTTCGTATTTGTTATTTGGTGATAGTACCTACATTTTTTTCGACATATAGCATATTTTTAATTATTTCGATTTTGCACCTCAATCAATGCCGTGTCAACAATAAACGGTCGCGTACCATAAATTCGCCATTCCTGACCTAGGACATTAGATTGTACTCACACAAAAACAAATGATTGATCTGCAAAGAAAAATAAATTTTGATCGGAATACGTAGAAAAATCTTTTTTCGAAGTGAAAATTGTAATTGTACTAAATACATGTGTACACAGTTTAGTATGATTATTTTGATTTGTAATTAAAAATAAAATTCTACACAACAATTGACAAACAAAATCCGATAATTCTGTAGTTGCCTTAAATTTTGAATATAATTCTGAAAACCATATAGATAAATGTTGGAAGAAAATGTCCGCATGGAAACGTATTACTGCGGATTAGCTGGCACTCATCTACCGTGATTCTGGAAGTTTTGGGTGACTTTCTTAATAGGAATCCTTATAATTTATAGATCTTGTGACTTGTATTCGTGCGTTGTGTATTATTGCATATAAATTTACAAGTAAATAATTAAAACTTATATATAGGTAATGTACAGCACATTATTTGGAAGTCAAGCCGGTATTCATTTGATGAAACTAGATTCGTTCATAAATTGAACGTTCGTCTATCACGCGATTTGATTTATATATAAAATACTACCCCGTAGCCGTGCTCAACACTACAACTGGATGGTAAATACACTCACCTATATCTAAATCAGTAATTCCCAATCGGCGTGGAAGGACCCCGCACAACCTTATGGGATTTGGTTCTCTGTTAATTTGATCAAAAATGGTTTTATTTTATAGTTTAAACGTCATTAAGAAAAAGTGTCCATGGGCGCATAGCCTAAAAACCAATAGATTTTTAGCTACAGATATGTTTAGCGAGATTTTAGATATAGGGATATCCATTGAATTCACAATCTTAAAAAAATCCTAAGCTCTAGAAATATGTTTTCGAGTGCGCTGAATCCGAATATGACATTATTATTTTATACAGGGTGACACCTTCCAACATTACCTAGTTTTAGACTATTTTTCTAGTTCAAAAAATAAGCACAAAATTTGAACATGGAACTTATTTGTAACCCTATATCTAAAATCTCGTTAATCATATTTGTAGTTAAACATCTATTGATTTTTAGGCTATGCGCCTATGGACGCTTTTTCTTAATGACCTTTAAACTATAAAATAAAACCATTTTCGTTCAATTTAATCGAGAACCAAATCCCATAAGGTTTGTGCGGTGCCCTTTCGTAATAGCATAAAACATAGATTTATTGTTGACTATGTTAAGATTTTACTTCGACCATGCGCCATCTACTCGGCATTGCAGTGAACTATCCCATGCGAAGCGTCTCATACTTTTGTAAATATTATTTACAATTATAGAAGTTACACACGTCATTATAAAATCGAACATGAAGCATTATATGTGTTGTGCAGTGCCTAATTGTGTTAGTAGATCAAGTGTACATGTTGATTTTAAATTATTAAATTAAAAATGACAGCTACCAGCTGAATATCGTGCGGTTTATCTTCAAAATTTTAACCTTTGCAACAAACTTAACAGTTTGCAACAATTTGCGTCAATGATTCTGCCATATTTTACGATACGACCAGCACCCACGATTTTTTATTTTCAATATAATTATTAATTGCTTTTTGAAGGATTAGTATCACCCTTATGACAAATATTTTTCTCGAAAATATATGTATATTAAATAAAACATCAAATCTTCGCATACTACGGTTGGCATAGGGCGGCCATATTGAATATTTTGAAATAGGCTCCGTCTGTTTGTGGAACGGCTGATCTATACACTTTTTTATCAATGGGAACTATTTGTTTAGAGCCTAGCCAAATCTGCAATGAAAATATTATTTATAAATGTGTTCAGAAATAAAAAAAGTTCGAGAATCCCTGATCTAGATTTTAGACGTATCTACTAAATATTAAATATCTACATTATTAGAGCTTCTTTCCTTTCGACATAAATCTTAGTTTATCTCGTCTAACCTTTACAGTCACGTTTCTTTTAAACATCTAGTATTTCTAATTCAGTTACCTTCGTGTATTTCATCGATAATATATTTTACTGAAGTTTCAACGACTTAAAATTGACACCAGGATCTGAACAGGAGAATTCGCTTCCTCTATATTGTAAAAAGAAACATTTTTTTGTTTTATCAATAAAGTCATGACTGGATTACTAGGAAAGGGGAAGTTTTGGAGTACTTCGAGACTTGTTATTATGTTTTTTTATTCGAATTGCTGATCCTAAATTGAAATGACACATCGATTATGAAAATATGAGGTTTCGAAGGAACATAATGTTGTTCTTTTTTCATAGATCCGAGAGCTGTTCTAAACTGCTATAATTGGCTCGTTTTGAAACGGTAACGAGACTGTATCGTTTTTGTGCGTATGCGTCAACTTTACATTGTATTGTGACGATAAAAACAATGAAGTTGGTTGGAACGCTTTTTTGACCGTTTTGTGCATCAAATATCAATATTATCAAATTCAAATGTCAATTCCTTATTTTTTTTAAGTGAAGCCAATCGCTATTCAACGATTTGGGTGGTAAAAAATGATCATGATAAATGTTAATGAAAGCTTTACGATATCACTGAATTTTGATACAAAAAAAAAAAAAAACTCAAATGACCAAAGAACCTGTCATATTCTTATGTAACAAGCTTTTACCTTCAGATTCGTTCGTGTTGTGAGTTTTAATGGGAACTTTACTTTGATTAGAGCGTAGTAGGGTAAAAAGAACTCTGTTCCCTAAAAACGCTTTTTTACGGTAACATAAAAACCTTGAAAATGTATGCGC
Source organism: Xanthostigma xanthostigma (assembly GCA_963575645.1). Lineage (NCBI taxonomy): Eukaryota > Metazoa > Arthropoda > Insecta > Raphidioptera > Raphidiidae > Xanthostigma > Xanthostigma xanthostigma. Next base: position 26,957,141 of record OY754468.1, read on the forward strand.
TAAAGATTTTTGAACTGTTGCGTGTTTGTTACTACAATAGGAAACAATTATCTATTATATCCCTTGCGAAACTAGATAATTTAATTTCGAATTCCAACCGTATAACAAACGTTTCTTAGATGATGGTATGTTACTAAAAATACGTCGTATTACGATACGTCAAATTTTATTGGCGTGGGATGCATTACCGATCGCATTTATACATTAATCCTGGATAACACAGGGCCGGTCGCTAGGGACCACCCGGAGGGTCACATTATTGAGTTTAATGTAAATGCTGTTATGTGGTACATAAAAGAAAAATTGTTACGACTGCGTGTGAGAAAAATAAATTAACACTCTTTTTGCTCGTAAATCACTGCTTAAGCCATTTATGCAATGAAAAAAAAATGGTTCTTGTTAAATTATTATATTACAGTGTTAAAAGTAGATACCATAGTAAACCGTCCAGGCGAGTAAAGAGAGGAATATTCTTTTTGACTATAAGAACGCTTGAATTCAATCGTTTGCATATCGATTGCTTATTTTATGATTACAGAAGACTCTCGACAAGCCTCGAAAGTACACGATTGCACCAACACATCCCGCGTATAGATTTTGAAGGTACTTACTCTGCACTCCTCCCCTATTCACCTAACAAAAAAATGCTACCTCGTAATAACATCTCTTCCCGAAAAGCTCCTCCTGAGAGACAGCCTACTTCTGCGAAATGCTCGCACATCTTGGGGGCTCCTCATCCCTTGGTAGTTAATCTATTCAAATACGTGGACATTTGATTAAATTTGACAGGAACATGCTTAGAACATGGGCTTAATGATGCATATAAATAATTTTGCGTTTATGACACCTGCGTGTGTTGGGAAGATTTAAATATCCAATTAAAATACGAAATAAACTTTGTCCCTGCGCAGAGTGTTGAATAATAGCGCCGTGCAGTTTACAATCAAAAGTAATGGATTTGAAAGAAAGAAGGTTATATGCAGGCTAACATCAATTTATGAGTGATGCGTTCTTTGAGGGTTTTTTTTATTTGCTAAATTTTCGTAACGACATGTTTGAAAGTGCGTTTTGTAATTGTTAAGTAAATTGAAAGTCGCGATTTATGACTTCATGAAAAATGAATCAAAACGAATTGTTCTCTTAAGTCTCTTGAAAATCCGTATAAGTAGAGGTGGTTGTGTATAATATACGTTAATATCTGAACGTCCATAATTGATATCTTTTATACGTTTTAAACGTTTATAATCGTGGGCACTCGATGAACTAAATGAAATTATAGGCAAAACGTTATAGACAAGAAAGAAATGTGTTTTACAATTTTTAATGCGTTGATATAAACGTGTTATTTAATTTTTTTGAAACTGTAATTTTGTTAGATCAAAAATATTATTCAAGAACCGCATAATAAAAGAATATTTTTTATGATGAAATTATTACTTGTGAAATATAAAAATAGTTTTTTTTGTTTTTATCGACGCAGTGGTCTCTATGCCACACTTCTATAAATATACCTACAAAGTAAGCAAATAAGCTTGGAATATTGTTTTTTATCTGAAATGCTAATTTCTTTGAAATTATCTAAGTGCATTTGTATGTTTTTGAACTTGTCTGCTTTTAGTCTGTTTTGTTTCAATCAATTCGCAGTTTATTTGAGTGAGATGCAGCCTTCGACGCCAAAATCTTTGATAGACTGATGTTTGCATTGGCCTTATTTTGAAGTTCTGACTCAACACCTGAGTATTTTGTAATTATATGCACTTTAGAAAACGTCAACACTTCGCAATTTTTTTATAATTCGTGATAATATACTTTATATGTTATAGTCATTAGGTATAAGTGGAAGTAATAAATTTGTCTCATCATGTCAGCAGTTCCCAAGAGTTTTCTTTTATGTGTCATTCACATAATGCCACTTGTGTCTTTCAAGTATCGAGCTATTTATAATGTGTTTCACTGAATAGTATTGTATATAACTATAAGGTGCTTAGAAGTACATGAAAATAAAGAGAAAAAAAGGCACGGAAAAAAGTTAATGTAAGAATATAATTTATACTCACACTGTTTTTTTATAAATATTATCAGTGGCGGATCCACGGGGGGGGGGGTCGGGTCCAAACCCCCCCTTCCAGAGAATCAAACATCCCAAATTAAAATCTTACTGCGCGATATAAAAAAGCTTTTCGTGTTTTTCATGAATTCTCCGAAACACTATGGGGCAAGAGCGTCTCAATGGACTTGCTTCTTTAAACATTCACCATCAAATTGATCTAACTGAGGACTAAATTCTCCAAACTTTTTTCAAAAAGTCCCGAAAATTGCAGAATACATCAAAATCAATGTAGCTTTGGTTCACTTCAATTTTTTTTCTTTTTTTTTATTTTATTGAACATGTTGCTTTTATTGTAAAGATAGAATTCATTTTATTGTACTTCATATAAACGAGTGTGTTGGTAGAATTGACGTGAACTTCGCATGTACATAATACACTAGGGAATAATTTATATATACAAAATGATCTCAAAATACTGCATATCAGTTGGAAAAACATTTTTCGCAAAAGGAGTAAAAATTTTTCAAGACCCCCCGTTGCCGTAATCCTGGATCCGCCACTGAATATTATTTAGACAAAACAACATTAGAGAAAGAACAGTAATACAACAAATTATGTTAGGATAATATCATGAACGCTACTTTGAAATATAATTTTAAGACGTTCAATTTTCATGTCAACAAAATATTTATGCATAGAATGATTTTCCAACAGTGATTGAAAACCGGGAAGATCTTTTTAGAACGATGCAGGAACACTGTTAAATCAAATAACAGGTCTGTTTGATATATGTGTTACAGAACTGTCAGTGTAAAAATAAACCAATGTCCTAATTTAGGACATTTGCCAAGTCATTGATCATTCTTTAACATGCTTACATTAGGTATGTTATATTTGTGTAAAAAAATCTTGCAACTCGATTTCACCCTCTTCTAAATGTCTAATAATGACTGGAATCTTTGCAGTCGTATGTAATTTTGATGACACTGTAATATGTATTTATGTAGCGAGTAAAAAAATGGAAATAAAAACACGTGGTGGAAGTGTCGGTGTTGATGGTGGGAAAACGTGTTTCCAATCGTTTAAAAATTTGAAAATAAAATACATCTAAAAACATAAAAAACACACTTGTATCAACGCACCTAAAAGTAGAAAATAAGTTTCTAAAGCATGGGGCACTTGATGATTAAATGAAATGTAGGCACTGTGAGTGTTACGCTTTTAAACGTTGTAGGTATAAAGAAATAAATTATTTTCAGTTTTTGGTGCGTTAACTTAAGCACTGACAATTTTCATTTGTTTAGTTTTTCTTTTAATAGGTAGTTATTTTATTCGGTACATTTAAAATTCAGGGACAGTGTATCAACAAACAGAAATTGTTTTCTGACGGTATGATATAACTAGTTGCTTACGAACTTTCAAAAAAGGAATTAACATATTTTATAAACATTTTACGGCCTAATAACTCAGTTCATGTAACGTGTGTCCCGCAATAAATTCAGTGGAAGTATTGAGTTTTGGTTTATAAACACATTTTGTAAGTAGAGGTTCGTTTGTACAAAATTTTATATATGTATTTAAAGAGGGGGGTATTGAATAATCAATTGTATAAATAAGCGATCATGCATGGCATGATGATGTTATCTAACAGCAGCTATTACACTATACTGCGACATGACTGATGCTACTATACCGTGGAGATACTCTCACTGATGTGGAAGGATCATGATGTCAACGAGCTAATATGTTAATCCTCAATGGTAGTAGGTGCGGATCTCTTCCCAAATGCTTGTTAGTTGTTATTGCACAAGGGCTGTGAAAGACATATGGATGGCGAACATTTTTACAACTACGTGTCACATTTTTTCAAAAATGTTTAATGTAGTCATGAAATGCCGCCAATTTTTTTCCAAATCTAGCATATTATTTTGCACCTCTATAAATGCCGTGCCCACTATAATCCGTCGCGTGCCACATGCAGCACGCGTGCCATAGGTTCGCCATCTCTGCACTAGAGTATTGTAAAATATTGCACACCGCTACACCATTAGCGGGAGTGTGATCTATTATCGCTTTGCGCGTCACAGTTGAACTTCATTCATACAAGAAGTTATATCTGGTTTAATTTCACACGAAATCCATTCAAATTGTACTTTCATGGAAATGGGAGATTCTGTTCTGTAAAGTGGGATCATTTTTAGGTTGATTCGAGTTCATAATATGTCCTAAAATCTTAACTGAAAATTGCGAACAGCAATCGTTGGTTGGTTTGAACGAACGTACATCAAAGCTGTACAGGTCACAATTATTGACGAATCGACGCAGTTAATATTTTTAAAGTGAAACTTTTATTTTATCGCCCCGAATTTTTCTGGCCGTCTGTTGCATGTCGCATTACAGGCGGCCGCGGAGTAGGGGTAAAGTGAAAGGTGTTCGGAGTAGGCGCTCGGTAGAGTAGCCAAGGCCAATATGGTGGCGCCCATGGTTAGCATCAGCTGACCGTGTAGTATGTATAACACATAGTCAGTCTGTCATGCGGGCGAGTGCTGTACAGTGTTTACATGTTTTTATTCGTGTATTCATGTGAATATTGTTGTTTATAATTAATCGTGATGGTAAGTGTCTACAATCCAACGCCTACAATCCAATAAAAGTTTCACTTGCGTCGTGGTTTCTTAAAACCACACAACTGTTTTTTTTTATTCATTTTCTTCATTACCAGAAAAAAACCTATTTAAATTGATTGAAATGCGTTTAATATTCAACTTTTTTTATATTTTTAACAGCTTATAAAGTTTCAATCAATATAAGATTATTGTACAGTAGGACAACTACGTGCTATACCATGAATATTACTAAACAACAATTAAGTTACGTAGTGTAATGGACAACGATCCTGTTTTGTACAAAGAAGGTCGCCGGTTTAATCCTGGCCGACATCATTGATTCTATATTATTCTTCTTGATAAGTATTTCTTTATTTTTGAAATTTTTTTATCGTACTGTGAAATACTCAGCGGGGTGTGTACTTTTAATTTTGGTGACTATTTTAATATTTCTACATTCAAATACAGATGTCAGAGAACCGTGTTAATTAGACTTCAGACGAAAGGAAAGCCAAGACAGTCGTGGAATGAAGACGTAATAAAAGCTATGAAACGTACAAACGTTCTAAAATTATTAAATGAACTTCAGAAGAAAGGAAAAATAAAAGGTAACACAGACTCTTAAGGGGTGAAGAAGTAACAAAGATAAACAGAAATAATATTTGCGTGGATAGTATCCCGGACGTCATCTTGGAATTCCCGAAAACATATTTTTGTGAAAACAATTATTTACCTCTATTTTGTACGGAATCTTTAATCAGTAGTATTGCCCAGCCCTGTTTGTGAGCTTTATTTTACTATGTGGTTTACAATTTGCAAGTAAAATCAGCAAAACGCTAATACTGCAACACCACAGGCGGGGGTCGAAAACAAAGTGGATTTTATTCAACGAATTAACATATCCTTAATATTTCACACATACAGTTTAATCATTGTTTCAACTGGATAATTTTTTAAACAACAATAGTCATTGTTATAAAATTTTAAATTATTAATTTTGTCATTTATCTGAACGTAAAGAAGTTTAAACGGTCACACAACATATTACGTGTTACGTGATTTCTCTCAAACGTATTTTTAATTTAATTTTCCAGAACTTTTGAAGTGATTTTGTCACGAAATTGTACTACAAGTAACCCTATGTAAACAATGATTCTTTGTAAGCATTGGTAGATCAGTGGTAAAATGCTGACATACCACGCGGCCGGCCCCGGTTCGATTAACGTCAAGTGCGCGCAACAATTTGTTGTTTTTATTTTTTGACGTGATAACGTCTTATAAATTGATGAAACACCGGCTGCATGCACAAAAAAGTGTAACGTTCCGCCTGAGCGTGCAAGCGATAACGTCTTATAAATTGATGAAACACCGGCTGCATGCACGAAAAAGTGTAACGTTCCGCCTGAGCGTGCAAACGAGAGCGCGATATAAGCGATAGAGAGGCACGATCTGCCCAAGCGTCGGCTTGTACGAAGCTCCGCCCACCTAGACGGATGTCATTATCTGTAGAATGACGTGTTGAATACGAGACAACGTGTTTTGTGTTTATTTTTAAAATTTAATAAGATTTAATTGATTTCCTTAATAATTTTGACGTGATAACGTCTTATAAATTGATGAAACACTAGCTGCACGCACGAAAAAGTGTAATGTTCCGCCTGACCCTAAATATGATATTCAAGCGGAATACGTTATCACGTAAAACTATCGTCCGTAAACCAACTTTACAGACAACCAATTTTTTTTATTAATTTTAAGTATACCTATTATATAGGTATAAAGTTTTCGACTAATTTATCAGAATAATACTTGAGCTAAAAAACTATAATTGCAGTAAACCTGCGAAAATTTTGTTGTCTGCTTGTGTTTTCTTATTTATTATTTGCAGTAAACCTGCGAAAAAATTAAAAATGTGTTACGAGAACGCATTACAGAAGTGAAACTTCTAGTTGCAAATCATACGATTGCAATTGGACCAGTGGAAAAAATGTGTTACGAGATAATTTTATGAAATTATCTCGTAACACATTTTTTTTATGCAAATAATAAATAAGAAAACACGTTCTGATTAACTTGTATAGACGAAATATCAGAATGTGAAACTATTTTTAATTGTTTTTTATAAACAGTATGTAAAATGTCTGTTCAGTTTTAAGACACTCAAGGATAAATTCAATGGAGATTAAAAAACGTTCTGTAGAATCTTATAAATCTTTTAGAATAATGTGAAAACTTCTAGAAAATTCTAAAATACACTACTCTAGAAGTTCTTAGCCTCAGTTTAGTATATTCTCTATATATTTTTGATTTTTTTAATTAATCTAACATTTCATGGATTAAAGTTCATAGTCCTCTAAGAAATCCGTTTAAAATTATTTTGTACTAGCGACCCGGTCCGGTTTTGCTGGAATTTGTAGACTGCCGCCGTTTTTTCGTCGACTTAGTTGCAAAATTGGTATCCACGAAAAGCACTTAACATTAAAATGGGTATAGTAAGCTGGATAGCTTACTATAGCCATTTTGATGTTAGTCTACAGAAAAGTCCACGATGGCATATGCTTATCTTTTAAGGATTTTAAAGATAAACATATGCCATCGCGGAGTTTTCTGTAGATCTTTAAAAGAGGAACAATTCCACCATACATTATTTTGTTATATCTCAAAGGGTTTAGGCAGCATTTTTGATGAAAGCTTCCAGTCGGCATGAATTTTTCCGACATCTTTAACAATCATAGTCATATTTCAACCAATTAATATTTCAACATTAATGAATACCTATATACATAAATCTTTCTTTTGAATTACTCCGAATTACTCCGTCAATTGAAAACCGTATGACAATCCGTTCTGTAGTTTTTGATTTTATCGCGTTCAGACAGACAGACAGTCGCGGCGGGGAGCTTTTTTGTAATATGTAGTGATAAATCTGACATTTACCTTACACCAGTTTATAAAATGGGATTAAAATTTGTAAAATTCTTCCAGCACGTAAATTTTATTAAGATTATTTATATGTTTTTCTAGGAAATTCCTGAAATATTTTAGTGTTGAAAACATTTTCTACCGGACAATTTTACCGTCAGCGTGAAATAAATACCAGAGCGTATGGATCGGCAATCTCGATCTCTAGACTTAAACCAGTGATTCCCAAAGTGGGCACTACCGCCTCCTGGTGGGTTCTGCAGTGATCGAGGGGCGCGGTGATGGTCACAGGTGCATTTGGGGGCGATAGGTGCAATATAGTTTCATAATTTCAAACTTTAATCTTTATAATTTACAGCTTTTTCGAAATAGCTGGAAACATTAATACATATATCTTTTTGTTTAATTTCTATTAAAATAAAAAAAAAATCCAGGCAGGGTTGAGTAATATTTTTTTCTGGAAAGGGGGCGGTAGGTCAAATAAATTTAGGAACCACTGACTTAAACGAACCCCGTTAGCTACGCCTATGTCAACATCTGACTACTGAGTGAATGAGTCAGTTGTTGTACAGAGATATCTAGACTCAATTGTGAACAATATGCTCAGAATAATTTGTGTGTAAATTTGGCAAACATTTCATTGAGAATTACTGTGATGCTTATTATGCTGACAGCCGAGATCGTGATCGATGTGACGATAACAACTAGCGGTCAATGTAAAGCCACTTGTTTTACGATGGAAACCTCTTACGTGCGGCCGTACTTAAAATAAAACGTGAACAATCGCTTGTTTTAGTCATCCTGATATCAGGTGAACGCTCTCAGCTTCACAAGATGCACATAGCGATGCAACTGGTGCAGTAATACGGGCCTCAAAGCCTGTTTTAGACATGCATACATTTGTAATCAAAATTATGCCCGCGTATCAAATATAAATTTTCCTTACAAAATCAGATTTACGATAAAAAGTACATATTAAATGTGTATCGCCATCGGTACGTCTAGAGGCAAGTTACAAACAATTTCAGCACTGGCTATTGTAGAATAAAAAAAAAAGCTTTCGACCACCTGTAAGCACGTTTCTATTGAATTTTGACTACAATCGATAAAAAATGGTCGGTATTGTATTCTTCTTCATGTTTGCAACAGGTTATAAAATGATATTTCATAACCTGTTGGATATAAAGGGTGTAGGAAAAAGTAATGTTAGTGTTTATTTTAAGAAACTTCTCAGTTTGCGAGTTTCAACTTTCAATACAGTATTCTACTGATAAATTAAAACTCGAAGCAGTGATTCCTTTTAAAACTGGATTGCTTTAGGCAAGTTCACATTCTTGCGTGCCATAAACAAGCCTACATGCACACATACATGGTCTGACACGACTAGAGTACCCATTGACCTAGTTGGAAAAGTAAAAATGGGTCTTACAGTGGGGTAATCGATAAGTTGCTGCTTACTTTATGTCAAATTTTGCAGAAAAGGGAGTTAACTGTAACTAGAAATGAAAAAAATTGCCTCTGGAAATGTTTTTAAACCGAACCCTTCAAGAAATAGATAGCTACAGTTTGCTATTCCGCCGTGTTAAGGTATGATTTCGTGTTTTCAAGAATCGTCGTGATAGTTTCAAGTTTGCAGTACCTATCTATAGTCAGGGCCGCAATTAGTTTTTGGGGCTCTGGGTAACAGACCTTATCACTGAGCCCCCTACACTAAATTCTATGAATTAAATAAAGCTACTATGTTGTTAGGACAGTAGTAGGAAGGGGAGAGGAGGGCTACTATGAACCCAATTCAGTTATATAGTTATTATTTTCTTACTAAATTGCCGGGGCGGCAGTAGAAGGAATATTATGAACAAAACTTCTATAACTATGATCTTAGGAAAATAGGTTTTCTTCTTTTTTTAATAAAAAAAATACCCAAAGTTAGATATATATAGTATGTTGGTACTTATAGTTATATTTCGCCAGTTATGAAGGAATAGCCAAGTATGCAAAAATTTACAATCTTACACAATCTTTATAAAATTTAAACATTACAATCTACTAAATTTTCAAAGGTACATATAATTCAACATATTAAACATTACAATTATACTAGTAATTGTAAAAAATACATCTAGAAAAAATTAAAAAAAAACTGCATGTGCACGTTAGATCGTTAATATTCCTGGGATCCCCTGCGGCTCCCTTCCGTCTGGGCCCTGGCCACATATCCCTGTTGCCCCTTCATAGTTATGGCCCTTTATATACTGACCGTGATCATTATTACTGTTCTTTGACGTATCCCAATTTTCTCGAAGAAAAATGTCCTATCTTGCATAAAACAATTAGATACATTATATTTTAACATTTGTGATGGTCAAGATGTTAGGAAGAACTGTCGTATCTTGCATTAAAACGGTAACATGACAATATGATATAACCATGAAGGGAAAACATCTGTTGACGAATAGAATGCCAGATAATAGAGACTTTCTGGGAAAGCATTTCCGTTTCACCTGAAGAGTTAAACTTGGGTCACTGAATACCTCTTATGGTCCAACGAATATGCTTTTTGTATATTTTATTTGGTTTTTCGCAGTTCAAGTCGGCTGATAGCTATAACTCTATAGTCTATAGTCTATAGTCAACCGCAAATCATCAAATTCAATATCGCAGATGGTGAAAAGATAAAATTTATATTATCTCAAAACTACCGCTTTGTCAGATACGACTGTCGGCGTTACAATGAAATATTAGAAATAATTATTATTCAAACGACGTCACTGTCAGGATGCGAACCCAAATCTTCCACTACATCGGTGAATGAGTTTTCATTTACTTTGCCGCGGAATCCCGACAACGAATTTTAAGTTACAAGGGCCATAAATAGCGTTACGTTCGAAATACACACTACATTTTTTGCGAGTCTACCTCCTATAAAATAACTGATTTTCACAACATAATACGTATACCTAGTATTTTTAATATTTTTGACAGCTGTATGTGTGGCCATTTGCAATCTTTTGGATTGTTGAAAACTATGTCTACGTTTGTCTCCGTTCCTCATGTAGTTTTAAATGGTAATAGGTTGCTTTTGGAAATTACTTTTGTATTGGTTAAGTCATTTTTTTTGTTTTAATATACAACACTAGTATTAAATGGATCATTTTACCACCGCTATAGAGGCTCGAAAAAAATTTTGATAAGAAGTTTGACCCTGCACGCCATCCCTGAAACTTCCCGCTATTTTCGAGTCCAAAACGTTCAAAAATATATAAAATATAGCAAGAAGTTTATTTTTTAGCTCATAAAGCTAAAAAAAAACACTTTTTTACGAATTTTTGATCACTATATCTCGTGAATAAATGAATCGATTTTGATGGGTTTGCGGCAGTCTAAGCAGTTTTTTTGGGAGAAGAGCTGATTAGATTTTGGAAATAATCGGTTAAGTAGTTTAGAAAATATTCCAAAAAAAACAAATTTCTAAAAATTTTTGAGAGTTCAAATTCACGTCAGATGCCGCAAACCGCGTCTCAATCGGACACTCTGTTCAAAAGTAACTAATAAGACGTTTACATACATACATACATTAATACACACACACACAGCTTTACGGACATCATCGCCAAAATAGTCAGAATAGCTTCCTAGGACCTCAAAACGTCGAGATCTGACGAAAACTCCATTTTCGAAAATCGGGGTGAAAACTAATAACTTCCCGATTTTTTAAAAAAATCATTTAATTATTTAAATCGTGAAGTTATAAATAATGCATTTGTGTTTCCCAATTTAAAATTACTGGTTGTTAATTGAAAATCTTTTTGCAAACGTTCTGTATATAAAGTGGTTGGCGTTGTTTGCACGGCGTATGCCTTCAGGTAACAGGTTAAAAGTGATCAATGAATTCCATATGCGGGGGGCATTTCTTCATAAAAATTTGATTCTTTGTGAATAGCACTTTTAATTTATCTAAAATAATGTCTTTGATAAATTTCAATTCCAAGAAAATAAAATTAAAAGGTGTAGTCGCCGTCGTCATCTTTTGTAAAACTTCAAACAATTACAATACGGACACTTGTAATAAATGAGCAAGAGGAAGAAATTAATTGACGTGTTAATAACGTATAATTAGGTATATTCATACATTTTCCATCGTTTCAAATATTAGCTGCATTGATATCCAATTAAACGAAAAAGAAACTCCGTCTTAAAAATTAAGCGTTTTATGACGCAACCAACTGCAAAATCAATCATGTCAGTAATAATATTTTTATGCAATGACTTCAGGAACATAAATATTTTATTTTACTGCCTATTGTTTTTCTGTAGATCTTATTTTTTTGTATACATCATTTCTATTTTAAGACTGTCCACACAAATTTTATATATCGGGTGTCTATGACACAATGCTTGAATTTAATATTACTACGTATTTTAGATATATGTAGGTATTCTATAGAGAATGTGTTATGCTAAATTTTTCTAATCTGTCATAAAAATTCCATTCAATTGGGCAACAGAACCATTATAAACCGATACAAACAGTTTCGTTTTAGCTGCTACGCGTGCGGGTGACGGTTTCGTGGCCGTTTGCTGGCTGCTTAGTACATACCTAATAGTACCTATATTATTCCACAAGGGCAAAACATTTGAGATTTTTCGCCTCGAGCATCATGACTCGGAGTTCAAGGCTCTCAAATTTTCTGCCAGTGTGGTGTTTACTATTTTTCCTCATACCTCGGTCGAAAGTATTCTTATTAATTACATTAATTAAGTAATTAATTTGATAGAAACACAGATACATTCCAAGCAAGCAGTTTTGAAGTTATACGTGAAAACATGAATGACAGCTGTTAGCGACTATAGGCTGGCGGCAGTAGCGGCAGGTATTGGTGTACATGATATCTATTCTTCTTTATATAGCCGGTCAAAAGTACGCATATCCGGCATCAATTCTTAAGCAGAAAGTCTAGCGTGTGTGTTATCCCACCAATGCGTTAATGTTATGTTTTCTGCCTTAAAATTGATGCCGGAAGTACGTACTTTCGACCGAGGTATGAAAAAAATATTATATTTGCTGTTCGTTTGCATGGTTATATAGGTACTATAATTTCACATCAAGGTTAGTAGATTACAGGTGTTGTCTCGTTCCGTTCGTCCTTACCCCATGCGTTGACGGAAGTTTTATAATATATATTATTATAAATGAAAAAAATATATATAAATGACAATATTTTCGAAGTTGAAATAATCCTGTCACCCAATTAGCTGGATTTTTTTTACAATGCAATATTAAAATTTATCATATTTCGTAAAAGTGACCAGTTCACAGACATTCAGTATCTATTGTACTATATTTTTGCTCTATATAAACTTCGCTTACACATGCAACAGAGCAGAAATATGTAATTTCTTTTGCGTAAACATTTAAATAGGAATTTTATTTCTGGATTTGTCATTTTAATATTCTTTTTATTTAAAGTTTTTTTTTTATTTTCCGTAATAAACTTTGCTACAAATACAATAGAATGTTTTTAAATAGTCAAAAGAATAAATAAAATAGTTTTCTTTATAAGCAAATTGTGGAAAATAAGTTTTTTTTATGAAAAGATGGTAAATATTAATTACGAACATACGAATAATGAAGCGTATAGTTTTCATCGAGAAACTGAAAAATTAATAAAATATAACGCTAGTTGCAGTGGAGTTGAAAATTTTCACTTTGTTGAAAATTAATTTTCAATCGTTGTTCACTATATTCAAAGTAAGCAGTGTAATTTTAATCACATACTGTATTTTATTAAATAAAGATTTACAGCCTCAAATCGTACTAAAAAGAAGAATCACACGATTGTTAACATTCGATCATATTACTATAATTTAGCGATAATAGGAATAATTACGAATTAGCGATTTGACTCAATTTTCAGTATTTCATACTAATTGTAGCTACTGATTTGAACTTATTATATTTTTAATAAATAACCAACTAAAATTATTGAGACTATTGAAAACTTATTATAAATATAGTAAATAAAAACAGTACAATAAGCACCACGGGGTAATTTAGCGCTAGATAATAATTAGCCCATCTGAAAGGAGCATCAGAATCGATTTAAAATATTATTCCGCCTACGTTTCGCACATTTTTATATGCTGCTTCATCGCCTTGAATATTTAAAGAATAACAAACAACAGGACCCGTAACGTTGACAAAATAAAAATCATTATTTTTTATTTTGTCAACGTTACGGGCACTATTGTTTGTTATTCTTTAAATATTTAAGGCCACGTTAGGTACTCGAGTTCGTGCAATCTTATCGATATAATATGATTTTTATTAAATGTTGTTTTTATAAAGATTTATTCATAATAAAAATAAATCACAAAAATATTCGGGTTCGAATCCAAACAAAGACTTATATTATATTCTGAATAAACCGTTATAAAAAGTAAATATAATATTTCTGATCGTTCATTTGACACGCTCACGGTTTAAGTAGCCTTTGAACTTTGTTATATTATAGAAGGACGAGTGACGACAAACAATGACATGTCAACAAATTTAATTTGAATAGAAAGTGTGAAATGATTTAAATTCACCATGTCTAATACCGCGTTAAAATATGAATAATCAACAATAGAGTAGATAATTAACACATAATTGCTGTGATAATGATTAATTATTTATAACCCTACGAAACATTGCGTTTCGAGGAAAGTTGTGTCTTATTATTAAAAGATGAGTCACCAACCAATAACCATGTTTCAAATACACAAAACTCAAGATGAATTGTATCATTCAGCAAAACATTTAACTTACTTAATAATACAAAAACAGGCCTAAGTTTTTGCCGAAACCGAGTGTTGAATTTACTGAATAATCAAGTATATATTATTTTATTTAATTCACACACATACACACACACATAACTCTGCCAATAAAGAATATTAAAATAAAAACAGGAAATAAAAACTCTTCTCAACTTTAACGCAATCGCATTCAATTTACAATAATACGTATTTTCCCTAACTTTTTTCAGTAATATATACCTTCAGTTTCGGCTAAAAATGAGAAAAAAACCAACGTTTGGTTTCAGTTTGGGCCAAAAAGCGACCCTTAGTCGAAAATATAAGTAGGTACTGTTTAACAAGAAATAGTTTACTAAGTATTTTATTGAAAAGCCATGTCATGTTTTCCAATATTAAAAAAAAATTGTAACATTTTCGGAATTCCTTTGATCGCCATATCAGTATTACGCGACGATGATGCCACCGCGCCGCAACGGTCTTTCCAAGGTTTCTATATTTGATTCAAACAGAACTTCGATGAGAAACACGTAGGTCTCATTCCCACCAGTAAATTATTATTTACGACTGCGATTTCATTGCAATGCAACATCCTTTCAAAGATACAGACGCCTTTACACTTACGTTCTATTCGCGCGTTCTGGAACGAAGCGCCAATTATTGCACGGTCAAGAACGTGGTGTTCCAAAAGCTTGTCGCTAAAATTACAACGTTCCAATCACCAGCTCCACATACAAAAACATAGGGTAAAGGTTTATCCTAACGCAAAGTCTGCCAGTTTTACCTAACAGGCATGCCTCTGCGTTTAGACATTCTTTCAAGCGCTGATTGAACCCCACGCACTAAGCGGATTAAATTCGATTTGCACCCGGACGAAGCTGGGTGATTCGTTTAGAAATTCAATTATGTTGGGTAGTCTTTATTATCATACAAAAAAACCATTCTTTTCATTTATTTTTTAAAAACTATTTTTTCAATAATGTTGACCGTAAGATTTATCCTAACGCAAAGTCTGCCAGTTTTACCTTACACGCATGCCTCTGCGTTTAGACATTCTTTCAAGCGCTGATAGAACCCCACGCACTAAGCGGATTAAATTCGATTTGCATCCGGACGAAGCTGGGTGATTAATTTAGAAACTCAATTATATCGGATAATCTTTATTATCATACAAAAGAACCATTCTTTTAATTTATTCCATTAGTCCATAAACCACACCAAACCAAACCGTTGTTTTGTCTGGATGTAATGGCTGTGGACTTGTTTGTGGAAGTGGCTGTGGACTTGTCTGTGGAAGTGGCTGTGGACGTGGATGTCGACATCGTTGAACAAAATTTTGGTCGAAAACAGTGGGTTTTCTTCAAGCTTTTCAAGAGCCTAAAGACTGATACGGTGACGATTCGGAAGGTCGGCCGGCTTCAATTCTTGCACCAGTGGAATTTTGTATGATTTTAAATAAATGCACCAAATTGTTGCATACGACAAACCAAGCTGTTGAGAACGGCGCCGAATCGATTCATCACGGTCATCGTGTACACTCTCAGCAACCATCGCTATATTTTCTTCAATACGTGCTGGATGTGGTCTATCTGGTCGTGTATTATACCAGTAATGAAAATTGGGCTACACATTTTTTGAACTGTGCGTTTGGTAGGTCAATTATGCTGACCATAAGTTGCCCTAAGCCCACGAAACACATAGCACTTATTTCTCGTAGAACGCTGATTTTCGTAGTGCAGCTGAATAATTTTTATACGCTGTATCGGGCTAAGTATTTCCATGATGAAATGCCAAACAATACTGAACAAAAATACCATGACAGTTTGACAGACCCGCGCGTCTACTTGAAAAAAGTACATCTAAATGAATCATCATTTATAATTTATATAAGCCTTTCCCGAGCTATGAAATAATAAATATCGCATTTAAAATCTGTTCAGTAGTTTTTTTTATATATTAATGTACCTAATGATAAAGATTCTCACGTATCATTGCTGCGAATGCAACTTTAAACTTGATTAATTTAAAAAGTAAATGCAAATTGCTTTATTAACTAGAAAACAACATGGTCAATAGATGAATAAAATAAAACTTAAATTATGTGGTGATTGTCTGGTAGGTACATTAATCGCTACGTTGAAAGGTTATTGACAGTTTGTAATTTGATAAATACGCCGAAGATTGAATAAAACTGGTTTCAAATAATTACTTGTATTTGTATTTACGCATGTTTGGACGTTTTAATTACGCAAACGTGATATGACTTTGGTCACGCCCAAAACGTTCGAGCAATTCACTGTGCTAAAAGATTTAAAGAAAGTCGAGATAAAAAATAATTATATATCTTTTTTAAAAATCACAATTATAAATATATTCGTTTTATAATGTTACTATTTTCAAGATTTTCATAGAAATAGAATGCGTTTTGACACTAAAATACAGGACAAAAAAAATTGAAAGACAAAAATAATGTTTTACCATGTTTGAATTTTGTTCGAAATAATTGGCAATTGCCACATTTTGAATTATATTTTATGACTTTACCGTGTCAGTTGATTGATAAAATTATTGAAAAAAGATAACATAAAATTGACAGTAAATTAGCTGTTTCAGCATTATTAATGAATCGTGATAATGATGTTATATTTCATACACAAATCGATTCTAACCAATTATTCGTCCATAAATGCCGCCTTGACAACATGATTGCATCGAGAAATAAACCCAATAAAAAGTATATTATACAAAATTATAGAGAATCATCGTTGTTTATGGTTATATTTTTTATTTTTTTCGTGCAACGTTTTAAAGTAGGGTCTTTAAGACCTGCATTTATCAGCTTTATTTTTATTTTGATCCTTTCACTGCAAGCGTCATGATTAACAAAGTTTCTCATTATTATAAATAGCGGATTATTAACCTTTCATATTTTGTAATGAGTGGTAGAAACTATAATAATATATAAGTAATTTTTGTAGTATTAGATTAAATCAGCGTGGCATTGGAAGAATTGTGCTCAAATTTGATAAAGTTAACACGTAGAATTTTTCTTGTATAATTTTACGAAATATATAATTTATAACGATTAAGGAATATCGTTATCAAAAATTTAACAAAAACTCAAATATTGTACAAGAAATATAGAATTCGACTGGGAGCCAATCATCTTATTGATTGTTTCCACGTCAAACACATGTAACATGAGCATTAAACATTCCCATTAAAAAATTTAATCTCCACTTAATCGACATCTCAGGAAAGATGAAATCATTTTACTGTGAGCCAACCTTGTTCGTTGTTTTTACGTTAAACACCTGCTGTAACCAATATGGATTCTGTCATAAAACAGTTCACGCATTTTTTATAGTCATTAATCAGGTTTCCAATATGAAATTATTTCATATCAGTACGACAAAACTGGCTGAATGAAGGTATGCTTCTAGTATAATATTGACTGAGATGAATTACATTTGTACAACTCCGGTGGTCTAAGAAACGTCAATCACTCATATCGTAACTATGCATAATATACCGCATTCATTGAGAAAATACCAAATCAAGGTTAATGTCAGGTTTACATTATGCATTTTTAAGATAAATTACTTAAGTAGATCGAACGGACGCAATCGATATAATTTAAGGTTATTTGATAGCAGACAATTATCTGAAATTTTATTATGTTATTCAAGGGCAATTTTTTTTTTTAATTTTGGTCGTCTACTTTTCAAGTAATCCTATACATATAGATACAAAAAAATCAATTGTCGTGCGTTAGTCTCGAAAAAACTCGAAAATGGCTCGACAGATTTTAATAATTTTTTTTTGTTTTGTTCGCTTCAATACTGGGATGGTTTAGGAAAAAAAATAGGAAACACTCAAAGGAACAGCCGAAAAATTGAGAAAATCGAAGTCTTTTGTATATGTTCGTGATAGTCCGAATAAGATTTTTGGAGAAAGAAAAACTGGAAAAGTTGCTCGGAGTATGGTGAATAGGGCATGCAGAACCGGGTCCGGTTCTATATTTTGCACACCCGGTTCTAGGGGTAGTCGGAACCGGTTCACCCGGTTCTACCCGGTTCCAAGCGAACAAATCGTATTTTTTATATATTTTTTTGTATAAATGATAATGGAGAGTTTGGTTACGTAGGAATTATAATGAGATAATGAATAAAATACAATTTGATATTAAATGATTATATAATTAACAAAAACTAACTTTTGAAACTATTATTAAATAATCAACAAAAACTTACTCTTGGAACTCTTATTCAATAATCAACAAAAACCTACTCTTGGAACTATTATTAAATGATCTACAAGAACTAACTCTTGAAACAATTTAAATAATTTGGTTTGAATTTTTTTGGTTTGCAGATGACAGAAAATTAGGAAATAATAGTACCTACTTAAATAATAGATACTAAAACACTTAAAACAGAACACGCGCGTAATTTAAATTAGCAATTAATACAAAATTATAATAATCTTATCAGAACCGGGCTAACCCGGTTCCATCGCTCAGAACCGGTTCCACAGACTTATTGAAATACCCGGATATACCCGGGTATTTCAGAACCGGGTGCACCCGGGTGCATGCCCTAATGGTGAAGGCTCTACTACTGGTGTCACTGCTGTGTTTGGTCTCAATCAAGCGAAGCCAAACCGAGCCACTAATTCGTTATTAAAAATGTGATTTTTTGCACAATGATAAATGAGTAGGTACTCACCGGAAAAGCACTTAAAAATAAAATTAAACCAAATTGGTTCCAGACAAAATTTTGATAAACAGATTATTCGAAAGCTCAACTCTTTTAGATAACGTAAAAAAATTATAAGAAAAAAATATTTACGTGCATTTTTGGGGAAATATTACTTAAAAATTGTCGAAACAACTGTCGAATTACTTGTCAGTCATATTTGAAATATATCTGCCTCTGTCAAACAAATTGTACGCAATATACTTCTGTACTCAAATTAATGTTTAGTTACTATTTTCTTAAATACTAAAAATGAAATTTGATTAACAAGATATAATATTTAAATTAGAAATAATAATTTATAAAGTAACTAGAGGCCCGGCTCGGTTTCACCCGGGTGCAAAACTGTTCTGGAAATATATTGACCTTCCCATCTACACAGCACTGAGCAGAACTATCAAGGTACATGGTTTTGATGTATCTCTAAATATTTGGTCAGCGTTAGCCATGTAAGCGTACGAAAACCCTTTTTTTTTTTGACAAAACACCGTCATATTTAAGTCATTTTGTCCAAATTATATGAAGAAACCTTCCTCGTTTATCGCTCTTTCTAATAGTGAAAACCGTATAAAAATCCGTTTGGTAGTTTTTGAGTTTATCACGTTCAGACAGACAGACGAGGCTGGGGGACTTTGATTTATATATAGAGTGACCGGAAATTGCCCGTATTCCTCTCAGGGGAACTATGACTAATTTGGAATGACTTAATCTCTATCACGTGGGGGTCGGAAATGCGTCATTTTTTTACTGATAATGACACTTCTGTGAAGAATTTTTATTTATTTTATTTATTGTAAGTTTTAACACATAACATAAAATCTAACTGTAAATTTCGTGGTTTTTAGCTTTAAGAAGGTTGGTCAATTAGTAAGTTATCAGATCGTGGAAATTCAGGCCAAAAAGTGAAATTTTTTTAATTTTAAACCCCCAAAATTCGGATTTTTGTAAAAAGAAAACCGAAGTAGGTTTTCTAGAAAATGACGCATTTCCGACCCACAAGTGATAGGGGTTAAATAATAAATTATTCCAAATTAGTCATTAGTTTCTTCTCCCGAGAGGAATACGAGCATTTATCGGTCGGTATATAGATAGATATAATATTTTTTAACACAACGAAATACGGACATAATTATGTACTACTAACACGATAGTAAGCTAATAATCTTAAAATTTACAAGACTGAAAGAATTCGACTCTACTAGTGTTGTTGCAAAATTCCTCGGTGGCATCTTTTTAATGATGCAAAAAAGTAAAAAAAGTGTCACGAACCCGGAGATTCAATGATCATTTTGTTTTACTATACAAGTTTAACATAAGCGATTTTGGTTTTTGGTCACAGATATACATTTACACAACCTGGGCGGTTAACAGATGACAATCATAAATATTGTTTACAGGCCATTTACTTTCGCTGTACTTGGTAATTGTTTTGAAAACAGGCGTTATGTTTAGTCTCAGCAAATTATTATAATAACAGCTACAGGATTAAAGTACCACAACGTTGACAAACAAACGTGTTTACGCTGCATTGGATTTATCTAAGAGGAACAACTGTATTATTAGAATTTTGCAGTGAATTTGGGATATACTGACGATGAATAATTTAATCCCGATATATCCAGTTGCTATATCCGGTGTCTTGTAAATAACATTCTTAAATAAAACTTATGCAACTCAAATGATATCAGGTTTCTAGAGTCTAGTAAGAATTAAATTTATGCAACGAACTCATGGAGGATGAAAAATATAAAATAACTGTTTTATAAAACATTTATTATTTTGTGTTATCGATCGATGAGTCAGTTCTATTAATTTTATTCTAACTGCACTCTCCAAAATTGATATCAGTTATTTTTTTCGCAGTCAAGAACTTCAAGTTAACATAAATATTTTTTTTTAGAATTTCAATCATTTTTTTTTGTATAATATAGATATAATATTTGTATACAGTCGAACCTGGATAAGCAAGAGTTCGACTCTTTTTCGCTTATGGAGGTTTTTCACTAACCCGAGTTTCTAGCTTATAGAGGTACAGGAGCAGTGTTGCCAGATGACAAATTGAAAAATCTGTAAAGTAAGGTCTAAAAATCTGTACAAAATCTGTATCGAAAGTTTATGCGAAATTCTGTATAAAATCTGTAAAAATGCTTAATTTTAAAAAGAAAAACATCTGAATCTGATAAAATAAAATCAGCGAAATAGCGAGCTTGGACTACTTAGGTTATTAAAAAACAGTTTTTGTATCAAATTTATATTTCTTAATTTTTATAAATGTCTTTATTAATTTTTTTAATCATACTATTGTCGACTAAGAGTTTGTAGCAAGGTTTATTAGTTTTTGTTTTGATCAAATTAATTGATGAGAAAATTCTTTCTACTGCAGCAGTAGAGTGAGGAAGGCTTAATATAGCAGATACCCATTCTAAGTTTTGGATATAGCAAAGTCCCATCTGTGTCTTCCGCGCAGAAATCTTGGTACCAAAAAAATGTATTCAAACATCAATAATTGTTCGTTGCATTCGCGCTATCTCATTCTTTAAATAAATGTTTCGGGCGGGGAATCCCAGCTACAGTGTGGCCAACTCACCCATATACCATTAACTACCTACGCAATAAATCAGTAAAACATACCGATTCATCTCAATTCTCAAAAATTTCTTCCATTTATGCATACCATTTAAAAATCTGTATAAAAGTAGAATAAAATCTGGTATCTGTGACGATCGCTCAAAATCTGTATAAATACAGATAAATCTGTATATATGGCAGCACTGTACAGGAGTGGCCTTTCTCACTTATAGAAATCTGTAAAAACTATACAAAAACAATGTTAGTTAGTTCAGCTATTTATGACTCATTCTTAAATTTCGTGGAACTATTAATACGTTCGACTATCGCTTATAGAGGTACAGGCAAGTAGTACTCTCAGTTATAGAAGTCCATGAGAGAAACACGTCTTTCCCTTATAGATGTTGCTGTTTGTCACTTATAGAGGTTTTAGACGGTTACAAAGACAGTACCTGGCAATAACTCTCACTTAGAGAGTTTTCTCGCTTACTCAGTTCTCACTCACTCAGGTTTGACTGTATAATATAATTTTTATAATAATTAATTTCTAGTTTTTGTTTGTAAAATATAAACCAGTGGGAGTATATGCCCAAGTAATTCAAGAATTACAAGGCGCGAAATTTTACCCCGGTGTTTTGTTTGAAAATCGGTGTATATTTAACGTTCAGCACGGAATTGTTTTTTTAAAAACTCCACATTAGCCCCTTCTTGTTTCATATTGTAGGAAAGCATAATAATATTAGTCCGCCATCTTTAGAAGTCCGCCATATTGGATTTAGAGTGACGTCACTTTATTTTTCGAATTATTTACAGCAAGCCCTTTCATTTGATACCCATATTGTAGGAAAGCATAATAAAATTAGTTTGCCATCTTTAGAAGTCCGCCATATTGGATTTAGAGTGACATCACTTTATTTTTCGAGTTATTTACAGCAGGCTCTTTCATTTGATACCCATATTGTAGGAAAGCATAATAAAATTAGTCAGCCATTTTTAGAAGTCCGCCATATTGGATTTTGAGTGACGTCACTTTATTTTTAGAGTTATTTTAAGCAAGCCCTTTCATTTGATACCCATATTGTAGGAAAGCATAATAATATTAGTCCGCCATTTTTAGAAGTCCGCCATATTGGATTTAGAGTGACGTCACTTTATTTTTCGAGTTACTTACAGCAAGCCCTTTCATTTGATACCCATATTGTAGGAAAGCATAATAAAATTAGTCCGCCATTTTTAGAAGTCCGCCATATTGGATTTAGAGTAACGTCACTTCATTTTTCGAGTTATTCTCAGTAAGCCCTTTCATTTGATACCCATATTGTAGGAAAGCATAATAAAATTAGTCCGCTATCTTTAGAAGTCCGCCATATTGGATTTAGAGTGACGTCACTTTATTTTGCGAGTTATTTACAGCAAGCCCTTTCATTTGATACCCATATTGTAGGAAAGCATAATAAAATTAGTCCGCCATTTTTAGAAGTCCGCCATATTGGATTTTGAGTGACGTCACTTTATTTTTCGAGTTATTTTAAGCAAGCCCTTTCATTTGATACCCATATTGTAGGAAAGCATAATAATATTAGTCCGCCATTTTTAGAAGTCCGTCATATTGGATTTAGAGTGACGTCACTTTATTTTTCGAGTTATTTATAGCAAGCCCTTTCATTTGATACCCATATTGTAGGAAAGCATAATAAAATTAGTCCGCCATTTTTAGAAGTCCGCCATATTGGATTTAGAGTAACGTCACTTCATTTTTCGAGTTATTCTCAGCAAGCCCTTTCATTTGATACCCATATTGTAGGAAAGCATAATAAAATTAGTCCGCTATCTTTAGAAGTCCGCCATATTGGATTTAGAGTGACGTCACTTTATTTTTCGAGTTATTTACAACAAGCTCTTTCATTTGATACCCATATTGTAGGAAAGTAAATAAAATTAGTCCGCCTTTTTTAGAAGTCCGCCATATTGGATTTAGAGTGACGTCACTTTATTTTTCGAGTTATTCTCAACAAGCCCTTTCATTTGATACCCATATTGTAGGAAAGCATAATAAACTTAGTCCGCCATCTTTAGAAGTCCGCCATATTGGATTTAGAGTGACGTCACTTTATTTTTCGAGTTATTTACAGCAAGCCCTTTCATTTGATACCCATATTGTAGGAAAGCATAATAAACTTAGTCCGCCATCTTTAGAAGTCCGCCATATTGGATTTAGAGTGACGTCACTTTATTTTTCGAGTTATTTTCAGCAAGCCCTTTCATTTGATACCCATATTGTAGGAAAGCATAAAAAACTTAGTCCGCCATCTTTAGAAGTCCGCCATATTGGATTTAGAGTGACGTCACTTTATTTTTCGAGTTATTTACAGCAAGCTCTTTCATTTGGTACCCATATTGTAGGAAAGTAAATAAAATTAGTCCGCCATTTTTAGAAGTTCGCCATATTGGATTTAGAGTGACGTCACTTTATTTTTCGAGTTATTCTCAGCAAGCCCTTTCATTTGATACCCATATTGTAGGAAAGCATAATAAAATCCGCTATATTTAGAAGTTCGCCATATTGGATTTAGAGTGACGTCACACAGCTAACCATGCATTGTCATCCAAACTTAACGTGTATACAAATTTTCATCTCAATCGGTTGAAGATATCTGCTTTAAAATTACCGAAGGCATTCTTACCGCTCACTTAGTAATTCAGTTGTTCAATTAGTAATTTAGTCGCTCACTTATTAATTTAGTCACACAACTATTATTTTAATATTCAAGTTATTAAAACAGTATCTCATCATCAGTCACCAAGTTTTTTTTTTTTATTCGACCGTTTTATAATTCCACTATTATTATTATATAAAACAACATTATAAGAGATATATTCTTTTACGCATGCGCCGATGTTCCCAAAAAACAATAGGCCACTTCATATTTGCATATCAAACATCCTCCCAAAATTTGGTTTCAATCCGCTCATCCGTGGTGTCGGAATGGTAAGAAATGTCAAAAGTGACGTTTGCATCTGCAAAGTATTATGTTCTAATAATAATTAGTTATTCAAATTGTTAACTTAGAAGGCGTTGCATAAATATTTCAAATGGCATCCGTTTTTGAACAAATGCTATCTCCTTTGTTTTATTATTGTCATAAATAAAATTATCGACCAATTTTATTTTAAGACAGAACATACGCAATAATTAAATTACCATGTTATACCGTGCAACAGAGAGAGATAACCGAAAGATGTTTGCTATCGGTTATATCAGATTGAATTTATTTCTATATAAATGTGTATAAGAAAAGTGATTGGGCGAATTCTGTTGTACGAAATTTATGTAAAATTTTCTCCTCTTTCGTTTAAGACATGTTTCGAACCGATCTGATTTAAATTGAGCGAGTTATAAGCGAAAAACTTCGTTTTTTCTAAATTGCTCCCCTCTGGAGCAAAAATTCAAAAATCGGGCGACGTTAGGATCTAAGTTACCCGGAGACGAATCGAAAAAAAAAAGTTTTTTAAAATCGGTTAAGGCGTTTGAGCTGTACACAATCCACAAAAAAGCGTGACATACAGATTCACAGATTCACAGATTCACAGACAAAGCGAGTACATATAGGCGCTTTAGCTTACGCTATTCGCGCCTAAAAATAGTAGTATGATGATAAAGTTAAAAGTTAAAAATAAGCATAGTAACGCCATCTCTCCATGGCAAAATGAAAAGCTAAATGCATTTGCATTCCTGTAATAAGATTTTTTAGTAGATCGTCTGTCTCACGAGATAGGCGATCGCCTGCATCTAAGGCGGTAAGAATAATATTCCTAAAAATGCATTTGATTCAAAGAAACATTTATTGCAGTATATAGTACGTTACCTACTGTAAATTGTCATTTGAATCACGTTAGTGTCTCATAAAAACAAATTCTCACATACACTGTCCTTAACGACTGTTTATGGTCATCTTTGGTTCATTATCTCACAAAGTTAAATTTGCGCCGTATAGGCGTAGAAGATTCGCCGGGTTTTCAGAACACCTCTAAAACTGACAGCGTTCAACGGAAAGAATGCTCAAAGCTATGTAGTTTTGGCCCGTGAAGTTTATGTAGGCATGCATTTTTTTCTTTAAAGATTTATACGAACAACTGGAGTGGAACCTCGGCTATTTAATCTATTCATGGATATTTAGCTATTTGATCAATGCACGCCGATCAAACAACAGCGTTTTTATTTTTTTAAAAGTATCATTTTCAAACAATCCATTTGATGCTTGGAATCGAATTAAAATGTATTTTTGATCAAGTAGTAATGATGACTAAATAGTACAACAAGGACTGTAGCTGCAGCAATTCACTTCGTATTTTGAAAAGGCAAATTTTTAAACGACCCTTGTACCCGCTCAGACCGACACGCACCGTGGAAAGAGCCCTGGCACGGTCTGTGATCGTCCGTGGTCGTCTGCGGTGCGTGGTATCGTCCGTAAAATAACGCACCGAGACAACCGAACTTTGGGGAACTACTGTTCTGTTTGTATACAAATTGTCGTAAAATTGATATTAAAATTGAAGAAAAGTAATCAAGTGAGAGAAAATAAATCAAAGCTAGAGAGCTGTGATAAAATCTTCTATTGTAAGAGCTTCATGTTTTCATCAACGTATTACATATGTCTTAATACTGTTAACACCTATTGAAAAACGTTAAGCTCCTTTCCTGGCTGGTAATCTACTGCCTCTTACTACTAATTCTTCCGTAAGTAAGGCATTAAAATACTGCATTGAAAAAGGTAGACGAACATGCAAGGTAAAAAAAAAAACACGTAATTCAACTTCCACAAGGTGAAATATTTCATTAAAAAATTGCTATAAGAGTTAAGATACGGGAATAAAGTTATAGACAAATGAAATAGTCGAAAAGAAGCTAAGGACACACCGTTACAAAAAATTAAATTAAACACTGCAGCATCAATTTATTGTGGTTTTCGTAGCAAACATGTTTAGCATGTGATAATGTTAAAAAAACTGACGACTGAGGAGTTATCCTTGAAGATTAAAAAAAAAAAAACAGAATTTTCACCAAATAAACATTAGCCCTTATTGTTTAATTAGCTAGTACATGCTCGGTGTGATTAAAATTAAGTGGGGATTGCTGAGTTGAACACATGTACCGACATTTCAAGTAGGAATTTCTTGGTTACAAATCTATCGATAAAAAAATTACAATTGTGTAGGCAATGGACAACCCTTTGAAATAAAGAATCATTTGATCTCTCTTGCTATTCAATATTTTTGGGGGTTGGAACCTTTCACACAGAGCTAAAGCTGCACGTATGATTTTACAGGAGATAATTTCCAGCGTCTGAACTCTTTATTTATTACTCACTCAACATTAAGTATGCCGAAGAGTCTGCCATAATATTATATTTTTATACCAGCACACATGCATATTCAAGTAAGGAACAGGTAAACTTTAATTTGACAAATAAAAAAATGTAGTTTTATAGCGATACCTCTGTTCGTATGGCTTTTCCAATATGTATACAAGTTTTCAGTTCTCAGGTTCGAAAACTGTTAAAATTATCCATTGGAATTATCAAGTGGATTTTATTATCAAAAAATAATTTATTTATTGTACAAATGGGTACCTATTAGGTCAAAATAAGACTAACTGCTGCTGAATTAAAAAAAAAATGCAATGATAAGAATCACCTGTATAACTACACACTGATCAATATTTAATGAGCTGTTGACATAAATATTTACACGCCTAAGCTAATATTTTATTCATTGATTACGCTGTGCGTTGTTATTATTAAAAAACTGTCACTTTAATGTCACTCATATCGGCTAGTGTAACAAGATCCTTAATAAACATTTTACATTTTAAATACATTTTTGTTTGTTTGCTTCATAATATTCAGGTCTTTTATGAGAAAAGAGTTTGGTTCATTGATCCTGTTTTATTTTGAAATTCGTTTAAAACATTTTTGTTTTCGGTATGTGGAGTTAATTCCTCAAAACCATTAGGTAAATTAAAGAAGAATTCTTATGATATATGCATTAGTAAAGTATTTTTTAGTCAGTGATCATTTACTTCCATAAATATGTGAAAGTATGCAGCGTGACCGGTATTTGCTCGTATTCCTCTCGGGAGAAGAAACTCTGACTAAATTTGGGATGATTTAACCTCATCACTTAGGGGTCGGAAATGCGTTATTTTTTTATTATAATGACACTTCTGTGAAGAACTTTTATTTAGTTTTTTTATTTATTGTAAGTTTTAAGACACAACATAAAATCTAACAGTAAATTTCGTGGTTTTTAGCTTTAGGAAGGTTGACCAATTAGTAAGCTATCAGATCATGGAAAAATTCAGGCCAAAAAGTGAGAATATATTTTTTTTTTTAACTTTTAACTCCCAAAATTCGGCATTTTGTAAAAAGAAAACCGCAGTAGATTTTCTCGAAAATGACGCTTTTCCGACCTCCAAAAGATAGAGGTTAAATCATTACAAATTAGTCATAGTTTCTTCTCGCGAGAGGAATACGAGCAATTATCGGTCAATCTGTACATGGGAAGTATTGTGACCGATTTTGATTTTTAATGAACTTATATACGTTTTCAAGTCTCTTGGTTTTAAAATTGTCACTTTCAGTTTGCCGGTGGTTCAGAGGTGGCAGACCTATGGTACACGACAGATTATTGTGGGCACAGATCACTGGACTCATTTTCCTCAACATTTTTTATAGGTAATCAGAACGAAATCGCAAAATCGGTCCAAACTTCAAAGAAAAAAAGTAAAAATTAAGTAGATAACTGCAATATTTTTTTTTTCGTAAATGGCTTTAATGATTTTAATCTTTTATTTAGTCATTACAGTAAAAGACTGCATGCTATAAAAGTAAAAACAGATTAAGTAGATAACTGCAATATTTTTTTTTCGAAAATGGCTTTAATGATTTTAATCTTTTATTTAGTCATTACAGTAAAAGACTGCATGCTATAACTGTCCCTAAATGTACGAAGAGAACGTGGTTTATTCTAAACATTAAATTTTAGCTCATAGTCCTAGTCTATAAATAATTTCAAAAGTAAATTGGAAAATATAGTGTCACTTTAAATAATGGCACACAATTAAACACTGGGAATAAATTATAAAGTTGCATTAACACTTCCGATATTCAAATGTATGGTCTTAAAGATCGCGCATACATGTCAAGCGGAAACTTGCACGACCAGCACAAACCTGCAACCTGTACGATGTCGCACATAAACCAGCACAAATCTGCGCAAACCTGTTCAAGATTTCGTGATATGTGGTAAAAATTTTGCAGTAGTTTCATCAATGCAAATTAATTAGGTAGTGAAAACGACACATCACTAGTACACTAGACCGGTCCAGCACGGCTAGACAGAAATTGCAGGCGAAAGACTGACGATCGTTGCTGGGGCTGCTGGTTGCAGGTGCCGGTCCATTGCGCGCCACTCGGTTAAATAACATGGGTACTTTCACGCACAGGTTTCCTAGCTTAGTGATGTGCTAGTCGCCATGCTTGACACGTGTGCGCGATTTTATAATTTTAATTTTGAAGATGTAGGTAGTTTAAAACAGCACGACAAAAAACACGTGTACACTGCAAGTTAATTAAATCTATGGCGTGTGTAAGTCGGAACGAGATTACTTCCTTCCCCGTTTTCAAGGATTCTGAACCCGATAGTGATATTAAAATTACTCTTTGGGGTTGCTGAACCTCCCAAAACGGCCAAAAATCACCCCGAACGGTGTTAAACGCGCATTACGTTATTTCCTTTCCGAAGAAAATGTTTTTTCCCTGTTTTTGACAATGCTGAGCACGGCGGTGGTGTTGAAAATTATCGCCGACTCGCACCAACCCCTCCATCGGCCCAATCTCACCCCCGGAACGGGTGAATTTTTTTGTTTCGTATCTCCGGCAAAATTGGGTTATCTCCCTGTTTTTGAGGATGCTGAGCACGGCGGTGGTGTTAAAAATTGTTATCGATTCTTACCAACCTCTCCACCGGCCAAATCTCACCTCCGAATTGGGTGATTTTTTTTCATATCTGCCGCAAAATTCAGCTGTTTCGCCGGTAATATCTGGTCAGTGGAGGGGTTAGTGCGAGAGTCGGCGGTAATGTTTAACAGCACCACTATGCTCAGCATCCTCAAAAACAGAGAAAAAATATTTTAAAACGTAATGCGCATTTAACTCCGTTCGGGGGTGGTTTTTGGCCGTTTTGGGAGGTTGCGCAACCCCAAAGAGAAATTTCAATAACACCACCGTGTTCAGCATCCTTGAAAACGGAGGGGGGAGTTAATCTCGTTCCGGCTAAAAATATTTACATTTTTCGAGGTTTTTCCGACTCACACACGCCACTATACTGTCAGCGTCTATAAATCAATAAATTAACGAACTTAAATATGTTTCAGTTGCTTGCAAAGGAGGTCGGGTATAATGGTTATTATTAATATTTTTTTAATAGTAATTTTTGTTCGCTATCTAAATCTATTAGATTTAAAGAACGATATAATGAAGTAGCAAAATAATAAATTAAACTTGGCAAAACACTTTGCATTACGTTCTGACAATTAGACAGAACTGCCAAAGTTATTTTAAACGCTTGCAAGTACATTGATCTTTGTCGACCTGTTAGAAAAGTAGATGAATAAAAAAAATTAATCTGATTTGATCCCATTCAGTGAGCCAATACTGAAAAATAAAGCTGCTTATATACGTTAACATATATTTTTTAATTTTTTATATACATCCGCATCAGAATGATTATAAAAATATATAAACCATGAATGAAATTTAATACCGAGTTATTTAATAAAGACGATAATTTACTACGTTAAAAGGTCAAAATAAATTCATGTAAATCTGTAAACAAATAATTCACACATATGAATATTTTATCGAGGTTTCAGCGTTTCTAATGTAACGATGTTAAAATTGATTTTCAACTTTTTATTTTCAAACGACTGACTGACAATGATCGTTGCTGGCTGCTGGTTGCTGATTGCAGGTGTTGGTCTAATGTGCGTTACTCCGTAAAATAACGTGGGTACCTTCACGGGCAGGTATTTGCTCCGTGCTGTGCTGGTCGTGCAGATCCATGCTTGACCTGTATGCGCGGTCTTTAGTTCCGCTGCAACCTGCTTAACACTTTCAATTTCATTCTTTTAACCGACAAGCGTGATGTAAATATAAGGCGCCAGAATGAGTAGATCCGGGTTCAAATTCCGCGGTCGACTTGGTTTTTAGAGTTTTTCATTATTTTCATTCAACCAGACTAATATGACCTTAATAACTGTTAGTAATTTGGAACGCTAGTTTGTATGTTAGCCAAGTTATATACAATTCGGCTGGCGACGGTCTAACTGTATGGACGCTGTCCGGCAAAGAGTGATTCTAGTCAGCAATTCAGAACGAAAAGTAAGTGGAGCTACACTCTGAAATATGTTCTTCACGATACACACTACATGATTGAAACTTTATTAATACATTTAAATAGTATAAATAGTAGTTTACAGAATAGGCATGATGACAGTACAAAAGAATCAAAATATAAATGGTTTTAGAGAAAAATGTTGAAAGGATTCTAAAAAATAACCGAGTGTTAATATTGAGAGAAAATTTTTAATAAATAAAAGTATAAAAAACTGCAATCGGTCATGTTGACTGAAACACCGAATGACGTCATGCCTTCTTAAATAAAAGAGAATATAAACACTTGAATAATTTAATTAGTTAATTTGTTGTTTATTCGTTTTTTTGTGATATGTTATAACACTAATTATGTCATAGGTTATTTTTGAGGTGAGTTAACTTGCAACAAAAGAAAGCCATACCATTTTTACTACTAGTACCTACTACTTTTAAGAAAATATTTAATATAGATCATATTATCATTAAGTAAATTTACATAACTTTCCATGAAATACCTCTGTACGACAGCTCTACACCCATAAATACAACATCTAAGCTGTCACTAAAGATGGACGTCACAAGCGTTTTCGCGATTATTTCAAAATGGAAAGATAAAAATGCAATAATTTGCGTTAAAATTTAATGTATTGCTGAAATAATGTTTTTTTTTTCGGAAATAGTAGACGTGGGCCTACATTATAGATTCCAAAATCTGGCATTATGCCTATTATATGGGTTGTTATTCGTTACCATGGTTAATGTTAAATATTTAACGCAAACGACCCGAACTTGCATAAGAAGTTTGAGCAGTAAGTCTGTTGCTTGAACTGAATGAAGCAAATGTTTAGGTACGCCCATTTGTAAATGATGGGACTTTGCGAACGGTATGTCCATAAATTAGTATATTAATTACCTAAATGATTTTATAATACGCTCATGAAAATGTTTCTTCCAATAAATTTAAATCAAGAATAAGCTAATGGGTTTTCTAATGCTTTGAATATGATAATTGATTATAAAGTGGCTGTTTTTATTAAAGCATAAATCTCGTTTTAATTAACTTTGTTTGAGATTTGGTCACGTGTTTCATTTGTGAACTGAGAATAATACCAATTTTTCCTTGATTATTCTTGCTACATACGTAATTACATACCCATTCCCTAACAAATTTTTTCTCAATATAGATCATATACATTACAGAACAATCCAATGTAAACTGCTACTTCACTACGTTATGGGTTGATTTAATGGTGGAAATAATCAAAATGCTTATTGCTTCAAACGAATTTTGTCTCTAAACACACAATGTGTTTTTAACCAAGTTTAAAAAAGATTTTATTAATTCGATGTGCTTATTGTTTTATATAACGTGTTAAATCATTTTTGAACAAGTGGACAAATTTCGATCAAGGTTGTTGGGTTTTGCAGAGCAAGTTCCTGCGGTGGCCCCGTTGTGAGTATCTTGAATATTTTTAATAACTTGGATAAAAACTAAACGAAAAACAATTTTAAAGCGTAAAACGAAATGGTCAGTTTGATGATTATTTTTTTTATAGGTTTTTGAATCTCGTATATAGTAATCAGGGTCTATAGTCCAGTGAATAAAGAAGTTGTAGAGTGCGTGAGCAGGCCCCTAAGCGATTTCTTCAGTGGTACCTTCTTGGTGCTCCCCTCCCTCCGGCTCACCTCCTAAACGTCAGGACTTTTGGTATGTTTACTCCCTAATCACCCTGAACAAGTTTCTGAAAAAATCGCTTAGGGTCCTGCTCACGCACTCTACACCCCCTTTTGAGCTATTCATTGATTGGACTACTAATGTTTTAACGGATATTAAAACAAAGAAATAAAGTACAGAGTTCAAAAATATCTGTAAAAAGAATAAAATGTTTTTTTTTCTCTTAGTTTTACAATCACCTTCTTCACCAAGTTACAATTTTAACTCTTATAGATGCTGATGACGTTCTCTCCCTCTCTCTCTCTCTCTCTCCCTCTCTCTGAATTTGAACTAAATAAATGAAATAAATAAAAAATATTTTTATTTTATCATATTTTTTAAAACATAATTTTTGATTTTCAATCAATAGTTTTGTTGAAAATTGTGCCATGTTGATAAACTATTCTAAAACCTAGTCTAGGATAACGTAGTATTGCACGTAAGTATAAAATGTATTTATTACTAGCAGTAACTCAAATGCTTCCGTCAGACTTGTACATCAGTGCATTTCCTGGCATCCTTTACAATTATCGTGGGTTCGTTTTATAACCCATGTTTAATCAGTAGATATTTTTTAAAGGGCTATTAAGTACGTTATTAAAAAAAACACTAATCACGCTATTATCGTAAACAATTGTAGACGTAAACGAGATTTTTTTAAATATCCCATTATTCCAATAGGAACTCTATTATGTTATATTCTTACAACACAGTTTAATTTGCATAATTCCATTATTTTGTGTTAAAACGGAGACTTGTAGAAAAACAAGCAGTGTCATTATGCATAATTTCTTAGATATCAGGAAATAAAATTATTAAATTAAAGCGCAGTATAGTATATATAGATATAGTTTAATAAAGCTTAGTGGGTCCAGTACGATAACACTATGCACCCAAATTTTGAATTTTTTTTTTTTAAGTCATAGAAAACGCTAAATTTTGACGTTCAAAAAAAAAAACTTTGCGAATTATTCACAAATTTCCTCAAAAATACGTGAAAAAAATGGAACTACTTTTCGTCTTTCACTGTCATTTTTTGAATCTAACCAATCAAAAATCACAAATACACGTCATAGCAACTGGTGTAGAATTATTGTATAACTATCTCACTTTGAATGCAGCTTTCGATTGTGTTATGGAAGCAGGGTCGTATTTAGATTCGCATACCCGTTTATCGTTCACCCCGGAATTGTTTTTTTAAAAACTCAACATTTGCCCCTTCCCGTTTCACTGCGAGACAATTCGCGCATACCCCTTTATCGTTCACCCCAGAATTACAATTCGCATACCCGTTTATCGTTCACCCCGGAATTGTTTTTTTAAAAACTCCACATTTGCCCCTTCCCGTTTCACTGCGAGACAATTCGCATACCCCTTTATCAAAAAAAGCGGTGGTTTTCAATCTTCATGAAAATGTGAGTTTTAAATTTAAAATTCGTTTTATAAATTAAAATTTCCAAATACGACTCTGCCCTGAACGTTCAATTGTATTTCATTCCAACCAATTGATATTTCTATCTTTGTTTATCATAGGTACAGGTATATATAACTTTCTCTTTTCTTATCACTATATAAGACAAGATAGCGATCGCTATAGTAAATAATATACTTACTATACCATATTTAATTTTTTTAAATTAATTTATAAAAATTAATTTTCCGCACTTAAAACGACCAATAACGCTGTTATATGTTATATAAAACAATAATTGTGAATTTCCAGTGGATATTTTGCATAGCAAGTTATCGTACTCTTACCTGCGCCGAGGATTCCACATCATTAGCTGTAGTTTTCTTATTAATCTTACCAGCTTCTTTATATTAATTTATAGTGGCCCGGGGTCCGGCTTTGTCCGAATTTTCAAATTTCCACCGTTTTTTCATCGACTTATACTGCAAAATTGGTCTCCACGAAAAGCGCTTTTATTTTAAGGTGATAATATATATAGTCGTGTCAATGAAGCCTTTTACTACGAGCTTCGCAAGAACAGCTTCGATTTTAATGACTTTTTTTTTATTTGGTTTTTTTATACTATTGAAAATCAGAAACACTTTGGGGCGGGGAGCGAATTATTTATATTGTTTAAGGAGCTAGGGGCAGTCAGAGGCATGAAAAAATTTTTAAAAAATTTTTTCGACAAAATTTATTTTATAAAACTAATAATAAAGAAAATAATTATTTTGAACAAAGTTATAGCCATCTGTTGGACCCCTCTCACAAGTAGGTAATGCTTTGCGGTGACCATCATAACTTCGTGCTGGTTCATCCAAAATCAATAAAACAAAGAAAAGTCTTTAGTTCAATGGTTCAGACATAACTTTCAATAGGTACTCTGTATATAGCGTTCGGCCAATATTTAAGGAATGTCTCTGGTCAAATTTCGTTAAAATTGATCATGTAATCACGGAATAATGGACCACAGTTGAGGTAAATATAACCAGTCTAATGCTGAACGATCAAGTTAAAATGAAACCTCACATATTGTTTTGTTCGCTCGGTCAATAAGACATTTTTTCAGCAGATCATTAATGTGAGATATATGTAATATATAGCAAATGTATATTCTGTAGACGTATATCAGACTCTGTTTTCACCTGGGGCTGTGTCTCTATTAAGGTTCAGCCCCCATTCATTACCTTCGCTAAATCTTGTTATTAATCAATTGTTTTTAACGAGCGCAGTCTAAGTAAGTACATAAATAACAGAACACAATCAATTTTATTACAGAACATTTCATCGTTTTTTTATCTTTCGTTTTCTACAAATTAATTTTTATTTTGTCTTGAAATCAGTAAAACCATAAAATAACTTATCATATTTAATCTGAGTAGATATTTCTCTAAAAAAAATATAATAGACCAAATCAACAATAATCAATAAATAAAGTACAACAAGCAATAAAATTCAATGTTTTATTTTAAATATTAATAATTCCAGAAATTAAATTAAAAAAAAATCATTTTCAAACATTTGATCCTCCGATCAATGACCATATTTCTTGTCATATAAAAGCTCTGGTCGCACAACGATCTCAAACCGTCCGCAAACTGATTTGACGCATGCGCACTAGCGGACGGTTTAGGATCGTTGTGCGAACAGAGTTATCGATCGAAAGCTAGGATACTATATCCGAGTTAGATGAAACTTTGAGAAAAAATTTTGTTTTTCGGAAAAATCATTTTCACGAGGAGACCATAGCATTCAGAATTTTAGTTGTCTTTGGAATATTTTTTAGTTGATTTGGCTGATGTTGAATGTTATAACACTAATCAGATTCAAATCGAAAAATTTACGTTAAATATGAATTGTCGCTCTTTTGAAAGTTTCAAAATTTAAAAAAAATGGTGCAAATATTTTTTTTCTCCATATTATGTACATTATTTCTCAGTAGTGTAAACATATTAACAAATCAGCCAAAAATATTTGGCGGAACACTATTTTCTGTAATTTTGAACACTTCTAAAAATGAGTCGGCTTAAAATTATAGAATATTCATATTATTCTAGTTTCAGCTAATGACCCGTTTTTGTTTGAGCATAAAACAAACAAGTCTTAAACAGTCATTAAAATCTGCTAAGTTTAATGAAAAACTAGTGACCCGGTCCGGCTTCGCCCGAATTTGTAGATTGCTACTGTTTATTCGTCGATATACGTTGCAAAATTGCTCTCCACGAAAAGCGCTTTTATTTTAACGAGATTATATACACACAAACTCACAAAATTCGCAATCTCTTTTTATAATATTAGTAGAGATATATTTGAAGCCCTGTCGCTTAAAGCAGACTATCATCGACCTTTAGAAAAATGCTGGTAGTCCAACCTCCTACGCTCTTTTTGTGTGACCAGTTTTACCAGCATTGCCGTCGAATTAAATATTCTGATATAAGATATTCAACGATGATAATTATATACCTTTAATCGATAAAACTAACGTTTGAAATTCAATAACCAAATATTACTGAACTAACAATATATTATACGTTTTAATGGTTTAAAATCAGACGTCACGTTACACAATTCTATAAATTGATTTTTAATTAATCTGATTTAATTAATAATGTATACTTTAGCATAAAATAAACATTATTAAAATCGTGTGTATCATTAATAAACAGAATTGTTGCTAAAGCATATCCCCACTCCCTATGAGAAATGAATAATTTATTTTAATGCACTAAGTATTGTTAGCGCCCAGTATTATTTATCTGCTTTTATTCTTCGGATTAGATTGCGGTAATGTCGGTTTTAACAAAATTCTTATTTTAGTTCAGCCAGTTTCGAGTGATTTTGGTAAATAGACAGAGACACTGATTTTGGAGATACGTTTTCTCATCTAGGCATCATATTAAATAATCAAAATCCCTCAAGAAAACGAAACTACAGACGGAGTTTCCGCCCGAGATATATAATATATTTTTTTACGTATAAAATAGCTAGTTTTGACTTAATTTTCAGTATACTTTCAACATGTTTTGCAGTTCAAAATATCTAGTAAATGAAAAATAATATCCCCGGTAAATACACTGACACAATGTGTTGCTACAGTTGTTAACATTAAATGGCGACTTCTGTTTATCATTACATCACTAGTACGTAATTGGTAATTTTACGTGTTTGCACACGTGTATGAAAAGTATTTTTGAAAATGAAAGTGCTTGTTGCTTCAATTATAGTAAAAAAGCGTGGGGTGCTTGATTTCCTTGATAGCTATTTATAAAATTAGAGTTACAATCAAAAATATAGTAATTGGTACCCCATGCTTTTTTATACTATAATTGAATTATTTTGTAAATTATTATTTTCTACTTTTTAGTTCGGTTTGCTATTAACGCGTGTTTCTATTAGCTTTTTTAAACTATAATATATTTTCTTAATTTTTAGTCTAAAAACGACATTAAAAAGTTAATTTTTTTTCGAAGTTTTTAAGTTCAATTTTTTTGTGAAATAATTGTATTGTCATCGGCCCTTGACACGTGTGCAAATTTTCAAATTGATCAGACTTCTTGAAACTGGTAAAAATTACACTGAAAAATTTCTTTACATACATACAGGTCAAGCTAATATAAGCGTGTTAATAAAAAAGGTAAATCGAAAACAACCTGGAGAGAGTTGACTGTAAAGAAACTAATTTCACACGATTGCAGAAAACGTATACCGAGAATTTCACGACGAATTCCCCATTTAATAGTAATTGTTTAACAAAACGCACTGAACCTGGAAAACCTGTCATGAATATGCAAGAGCAATCAATATCAATTAATACATAATGGACCATTGTACTGTTATTTCACATTTACGAGCATTTTAATAGCCTTGCGCTACGTACGTGTAATACTTGTATGAGAATAAACTCTAGTTCAGGGTAGTGATGAGAATAAATCGAGAGATGATAATCGATTCATTCGATTATTAATATATCTCGAGATATC
Source organism: Xanthostigma xanthostigma (assembly GCA_963575645.1). Lineage (NCBI taxonomy): Eukaryota > Metazoa > Arthropoda > Insecta > Raphidioptera > Raphidiidae > Xanthostigma > Xanthostigma xanthostigma. The sequence goes on from OY754468.1 coordinate 26,995,417, forward strand.
TCGATTATTATATACAATTAATAATTCATTCGATTAATATGAATCATTTTACTACAAACTTAACTACCGAATCGAATTACTACTAAAATTAGTCGAATGAATGAATCGAATAAATGCATGTATCGGAACGGAACACTACGAAACACTTCTAATAAGTACTACTGTAATAATCGAGATTCGAGAAAGACCATAGTAGCCAATCAACAGCTAGTAGCTACACATAAGTTGTGAGCGAGATAGATACTACTAATTTAGTAGTATCTATCTCACTCGCAAACTACTAAATTAGTAAAATATTTCGATTATGGCAATCATTCGATTACTAATGTCTCGATTATAAAAATATCTCGATTATTCCCATCACTACTTCAGGACACGCTTTAAAATAATAAGTCGAGACTGTAACGTTGAAAGGTGGAGTGTTTGCAGTAGAAGAGATGCTAGCTTGAAAATAAATTGAATTAATATCTGGTATAAGGTGTAGCTAAAATCCAAGTGTAGATAGGTTCTGTAAGACGCAATGAAACTCATTTTCTATAGAGAAACGCGTACTTATAAATAATTAATAGTATAGCTATGAGGGGTGAAAATCGTATAAGATCGATTAGGGTCTCAGCATATTATATTACTTGTGTCATTTTTGTGGTATGTAGTCAATAGACTTAAAGGGTTTCGTTGGTCATAAAGACAGAACTTTTGATAAAGATAGATATACACTCTATACGCTAACAGTTTGTCTGATTGAAATAGGGAGATATCTTTATTTGAATGTTATCCAGATGGAACGTGCGAACAAATTAAATAAAAAATATTACACTAGAGATTTTTCAAATTTTAATGATTCTATTTTTACAAGAGATGTTAACAACTTTGACTGGTCATCTATCTTTTATCTGGAAGACGTAAATGACAAAGTTGCACAATTCGTTGCAAATGTAGACAATATTTTAGAAATCCATGCTCCGTACATCCTTCAGATAAATAAAAATAAGAAAACTGAAGCACCCTGGATTACATACGTCATAAAAATTATGATGAAAAAACGAGACTTCGCTAGGAAAAAATATTTAAATGATAGAAAAATGTCAACCAAACAATACTATATCTCTTTAAAAAAACTAACACAGAAAGCAATTATTGCTGAGAAAAGAGCTTACTTCAATACGTTCATAAATAAAAATACCAACCCTAACTCGTTATGGAAAAATTTCAAGCAGTTACGATTTATGAAGTCAGCTTTAAATGATATTCCTGAGTTCTTACAAAATTCTGATGATATCAATGACTTTTTTCTTAAGATAGCAAATGATAACAGTCTCAAAATAAACAACGATATCTTAAATAATTACCTTAGTAATTATCATCCACGTGTAACTGAACAGTTTTCTTTTAGTTTGACTACAAGGGAGGAAATTTCTGAAATTCTGTCTACAATATCAACAAATGCAACAGGTTTTGATGGTATTTCGATTAATATTTTGAAATTGTGTATGCCAGTCTGCTTAGATGTCTTACTAAATATTATAAATACATCCTTACTTGAATCGGTTTTCCCTAATATGTGGAAAATGGCATTGGTCAGGCCACTACCTAAAATCAACAATCCTAAAGAATATTCAGACTTGAGACCTATCAGCATACTTTGCGCAGCTTCGAAAATAATTGAAAAGATAGTGTACAGGCAAATCACATCATTTTTAATAAATAATAATTTGTTTCCCTCCCATCAATCGGGTTTCAGACGTCACCACAGTACTGTTACTGCTCTTACATCTGTTGTTGATGACATTAGGTCTTACATAGACAATTCTCAATGTGCTGCTCTAGTGCTATTAGACTTTAGTAAGGCATTTGATACTATTGACCATGAATTATTGTTGGCAAAGCTGCATTATCTGGGCTTTTCAAATCAAACAACTTGCTGGTTCAATTCTTATTTATTTAATAGGCATCAGGCAGTCTCACTGAAGTCAAATAGTACGGAGTACTCTAATTTAAACTTTTTAAAAAACTCACGGGGAGTTCCTCAAGGGTCGATACTTGGACCTCTACTGTTTATATTATATATTTCTGACATAGAGAACTGTCTTACTTTCTGCAAAGTCCAGCAATATGCGGATGATACACAGATATACATGCCGTTTTGTCTTTCAGATAGCGACAATGCCATACAGCTGCTAAATCATGATTTGCAATCTATTAGTACATATAGTAGAGACCATGCCTTGCGATTGAATTCTTCCAAATCATCAGTATGCTATATTGGCAGCTCTCAAACAGTAAAAAGTATTTCACATCTTACGCTATCAGTTTATATAAACAGGGAACTAGTTCCTAATGTTTCCTCAGCAAAAAATCTGGGCGTGGTATTTGACTGTCATCTGGATTTTGCAGACCATATAGCCTTAAAATTTAAACAGGCATTTTATAGATTAAGAGTAATCCGAAGGTTCGGAAATTTTATGACGACTGAAATTAAATCTAGATTGGTTAACACACTAATACTTCCGATAGTTGAGTACGGTGACGTTGTTTACTGGAGCTCATTAGATTTTACCACCAGAAATAGACTGCAAATGATGCAGAATGCATGTTTGAGGTTTATATATAATATATCATATAGAAATCATAATTTAACGCCATTAATTATTAAACATAATCTTCTCAACATGTATCATAGGGGTTTGTTGCATTTCTGCTATTTTTTAGTAAAAATAGTAAAATCTAATGAGCCCCAGTATCTACTTAGAAAACTGTCTGCCAGTCAAAATCCTTATAGTCCCCGTTATGATTTATTTACATTGCCTTTACCTCACTCCTCTCAATTTCAAAAATCCTTTTCATATGTAGCCCCAAAACTTTTAAATGACATGTCCCAATCACCTGACTTGGCAGATATAACAAATAAAATTTTGAATCTGAAACCAGCCAAACTAAAAATACTAATAAAACAATTTGTTTATAAAAGGCAACTCAATACCAACAATTTTCGTGCCTGTGTGTTAACCAACTAGATTAAATTTTTCTTCTTTTTGTAAATATGATTTTATAAAGTTTTATGTACAGGGGCAGGAGGAAGATCAAACTCTAGTTTGATCCTGTCCCTATTGCCTAAATTTGTACATTTAGAGCAATAAACGTTTATTATTATTGTTATTATTATTATTATTAACATTAACGACACAATCTCGATAAAAGACGCAGATTTATATTTGCTTTCTTTGTGGGTTAACCTCTTGTTGAAATAGGTGACGCTTGGTGCATATTTTATATGTTCGTGATAAAGAAGGTCGATAACAACCAATCGAATGATTTATCGTAAATTTTCGAGCGAATTCGGATAAGTGTGTAATGTGGTGTATTTTTACTAAATGAGATCGATGTTTCTCTCTGTCTGCTTTTAGAGGGTCGGTTTGAAAAAGGGTTTCGCTCTATCGGATTTATTCCATCTGAGAACTGGTTCCAATAGATCTGAATGATTAGCCTAAATGAAACTAGTGATGCCATAATTAGGAATTTTACACATAGGATAACTGCCGAATTGAGAATCTTCTTTCCTTTAAGACTTCTTTTTTTTCCTTTTGAGGTACGGAACCCTAACCCTAAACAGAACAATTCTAAAACAATATTTATTTCGACAAACCGCGACTTTTAAAATACGCGCGCTTTTTCACAGCCAATATAAACAAACTGAATTTTTCAAAGTTGTTGAAATGCTACGCTTAAACATCAAAGGTACAGCACGTAGCGTCGTCCTTAACAGATCTAATCTACTTTTCGTTAAAATACAGTATTAAGTGATATTTGGGGGGTGGTGTTAAACAAAGAAAGAATTAAAACGAATAGGGGTCGGAGCTTGTGACAGACAAATGTATCGATTTAATGGAGGATACTCTGATAAGAAAAGTTTAGGTCAACATAGATAAACCTTGTTAAGATAAACATAATCATCTGTATGTGCTTTTTGCGCTTTCGTCAGTGATAAGAGTTTGTACTTCTGAACAAGCCACTGAAAAGTATACATATCACATGCAGTTTGTTACAGTGTAATGCTGTATGGCACATACACTATTGGCGCCAGTCGGATGGCGAAACCTACGGGTCGGACAAAAATTGCTCGACGTTTCACATCACACTGAACAATTTGTTACCTTTTTTGAAAATGTTTATTTATATATGTGTGTCCGAGCTTTCGAAATGCTTAATTAACTTTCAAGAAATTATGTATATACGTCACATATATAAATATTTCAAAAGAACTTAATTGGATGTCGTTAAGGCTTGTTTTGAAGGATTAGAAAGTGTTTTTGAGCCCAAAAATACCGACAAATTTCCGGAATTATTTAAAAAAAAGAAATATTTGAGTAAATATTAAAATGTGCCCCTAAAATGTTATCTTATTCGAACAAACAGGACTGTATTTACAAATTTGAAACACTAAAATAGTAATTTGTTTATTTATTAAATTTAGTGTACATAGATATTGAATTGATCATAATATTGAAATTAAGAAAAAATATTTTGAGGTGTGTATTAAGGGGTTGAATTTTTATTTTGTTTAAAAACAAATTTGAGTTTACATAGTAAAGCATTTTTATTAGCAAATATTTTTGCGGAAGGGTTTGGCATTGCGACCGGAGTTTTTATTTTTATTACTGTAGCACACGTTGCATTATGCATCACGAATGCACTGATAAAGTGTTATCACTAAAGTTGAATCAGTTTAAGTGTACAAGTTCCTGTTTACACATTCTGGGTGGCCGGTTTAAGGAAATATTATACGAAAAATGACAAATCAACAACAAATATATATCTTTATAATACTACGTGACTACATACAGGCAAGAGCGTAGATATTTTTCTTTCTGGAGGGGGGGGGGGTAAATAAAGCAAAAAAATATTAATATCACACAAGACTACTCACGAAGAAAGGCGTCAAGTAAAATTTCAATTCTCAAACTAATTTTACAAATTCCTTTTTGAAAGAGTATTTCTAAATTTTATTGCTGTCAGGTATTCGTATTGTTTTTAGTTTAATTTTCTTTATTATTATGAACCTGGGGGGAGTAATTACCCCCATATTTACGCTCTTGCATACAAGGTAAGAAAAAACAGTCTAACGTCAATTAATAAACCGAAATATTGATTGTAACTTGTAATTTCTATATTGCATATTTAATAATATTTATGTTAATAGTGGTAGTAGCAAAATGCCGATGCCAAGTTTTCTTTTTTTGTTTATTAAAAAAAAAAAAAAAAACAGTGCAAGAATATTATAAATTAAAGAAGAGAAAGTATGACAAAATATTAGTATGCTTTGCAGTTGAAAATTTTCCGAAGTTGTTTAATTTTTCTCGCTGGGAACATGTATTTAAAAATGTAGTATAATATAAGTCGTCATTCATCTATGCATTTTGGGCAATGATTTTTTTGGCCGCCACTTTGAAAATAAGAGTAATAATTTTATGTAGTATCTCCGTACTCGTAAATCTCACAAAAATTTTGTAGACTGCAATAATAAAGATAACAAAATTTTCAAGAGCTTTTGTTAATAACTTTTTGACGTAGCGTAAATAATAAAAACGTTATGAATATTTTAATTTTATCAATTTTAAACGAAAATACTTTTATTACTAAAAGTATTTGTTACATACCGCACAGTTGCAGATAAGTGACAGCACCATTTTATCACTTCAAATGTGTTATTTGTCGTTTAATTGATTTTTATATATATTTTATTCGCTCTTTTGTATTCTGTAAATTTCCCGCTATAATATTTTGCCATATAAAGATAAACGCTTCAAAATATCTAGACAAAATCAAACAAAAAATCACTGCCTACCTAAAATTCCCAGTTCACCCCTTTTTTCATCCATTTGATTGCACTATAAGTAAAAAATTTCTTATGATTCTTTATTCCGCCGTTTGCTGTTGACAAGAAGCTTTATAAAAAATTACGTGGAAATGACGTAGAGAATAATTCAAATGTGTAGGCATTCATAACCGGTGTTGTTCCAAATCTTCTTGGTTTTAAGGCTTGTAGGCCGTGGTCCACTGGTATTTCAACCTGATGTTTCGTCTAATAGATTTGAAAGATAGTATGAGTGGCATCTTTGTCAATATAATATCAAGAAAATGGTTTTAAACATATCATTATAATATAGAAAAAACTGACTAATTGCTCATGTTTATTTTTAGATAAAGAAAGGTCAGGTTTATGTGTCGTTAAAGAAATTTCATATTTATTTTCCGAAAAAGACATTTTTAGGCTTGGCTGTATTTTATAATATCGTTTACCAGGGGGTAAGGAGAGATCGGTTGAGAAATGTAGTATTTTACGAGAGAATAAGAACGACCGAAAAAGTCTTCAAATGTTTTACGTGATTTATATATAAGTACATAAATATAAATCCGCGAACCAATTCTGCAGAAATGAAAGTAACCTTGGGTCCTTTCTCTATACTGACTTAAAAATCATTTTTTAAGTGTTTCTGACACCTCTTTTTCTGATCCCTTTTTTTCTAGATCTGTGAATTTTTAAATCTTTTCGGTTTTTAATGTAGATGTCTTTACGTGATTTATCGTATATACATCGACATTAAAAAAGGAAAAGATTTAAAAATTCACAGATCTAAAATATATGACAAAATACATTGACATTAATATATCAATAAAAACACTAGACATTAACCGGATATTTAAGCATTAAAATATATCTATATATATAAAATTCTCGTGTCACAGTTTTCGTTGCCATACTCCTCCGAAACGGCTTGACCGATTTTGATGAAATTTTTTGTGCTTATCCGGTATCTATGAGAATCGGCCAACATCTATTTTTCATCCCCCTAAATGTTAGGGGTAGTCCACCCCTAAATTTTTTTTTTATTTTTTAGACAAAATTTTTAATTTCTATTTTTTTATGATACAACATACAAAAATACATACAATCCTCAATTTTCACCCTTCTACGATCAACCCTTATTTTTTAATAGCCATTTTAGTAATTTAATCATTTTTCCTCTCCGGTCGAAAACTGATCAATCGTCATTTAATTAGTTATCCCCGCCAGATGTCTACAGGTGTCACTTCGCCAACATCTATTTTTCATCCCCCTAAATTTTTTTTCTTCCTTCCCCATTCGTTCTTTTGCACCGGGCACGACGGCGCAGCCGGAGTGCTCGACATACACACATATACGTCCATGTATATTTTAAAATAAATAAAATAGATAGATAGATGTTCCAATTAAATTGTTTTATTATTTCACTTTATACGTAGCGAAGCACGTACAGGGCCGCTATATATATATATATTATACTGTTAGGCGGTACGAAGTTCGCCGGGTCCGCTAGTATTATATATCCTTGATTTTTTAAATGATATTTGGCCTTGGTGTAATAAAAAGATCATTAGACTATAATAAAATAACAATTCATTTCTGATTGGTTGCTTAACATCTTTTAGTGTGAATTCTGTAACCGAAATTAATTATATTTAATTTAGTACCAGCCCTATCTTACATCTACATATACAGGGTTAAATTGATATTTTTTGTATCTTTTTACGCCGGTTTCGGTGATGAAAACTGTAAAAGAGCTGAATCGAGTTTATAAATTTTGCTGTTGTTTCAAATGAAACATCCTGCATATTTTTTGCTGAATTGAATAAGAACTATACTGCCTATACATTCACATTTTTTTGTCACCGAGTTACAGTTTATTGACTTTCTTTAGTCAGAATATGAGTTTCTTTCGATTGAATGTTAAAATATGCATAATTTCATTTGAAACAGTAAAGTTTATGACGCTATCTCAGAAATGTGGCATTCTATTGTTGTTTTTACAGTCGCATTCACCATTCAGCTTAAAAAGTTACTATACTTTATCCGTTTGGCCGAAATCGTAGTTCCATTAATAAAAATCTGGCTCACATGAACGGATTTCATGCATAATTCTCTGTAGTTTTCTTGCAATTTTTATTCTTTAACGACCTTTTTATAGGTCTTAAATAAATGGAACTGCATCTTTAAAAATTATCTATTTTGCGCTAAATAAGAAACTAAAGAAAACCTGAAAAACAACATGGTTTTCCTATAATCTAAACAACCTATATTTTATATGATCATTTTTTTTTAAATTAAAATAATTTTAGAAATAAGATGTCGGACATAGTTTTCTTTTATTAAAAAAGGAGCCCTTTATAACGACGTGCCACGTGATAAAAGCATGTTTTTAATTTTCATTTTATTGGCCGCAGGGAAACCAGTGGAATCTTGAAATAGTTTAATTTCTTTATACTGTTTACTGAATAAATATCTTCTACTAAATTAATGTTAAAATTTACATTAAAATTATTATTACGTGGTTAAAAATACATTTATATTATATATACAATACCTTGTTATTAGCAAAACAGTTTAATTGGAAAATTAATGTGTCACATGTGATGGGTTGTGTCAACAAAATAAGCTTTTAAAATGTCATGTTTACTGGTTATAAAAAACTACCAATGGAAAAATATTTGCGGCGCTCATTCGGTCTTAAATTATCAATATTTTTTTAGTGTCGCTAATGTATTCTCTAATACACATTTGAACACATTAAAGAAATGCTTGCTTTCTCCTCAGCACATTTATAATAGTAAAAAAAAACATTTTGTTAGTATGCTGTATCTATTTATTTTATATAAACACGGTATCGCAACAAATAGTATAGTGGCACAGGTTAATGACAGAGAATATACCTGAGAATAACTTCAAATCTAGAAACGTCTCTAGACGATATACCTATATTCAAAGCAATGGCACGTCAATCCGGTGTCGGAGAGGCAACCGGATGGCGAGTGGTAATCTGGGCCTATGAGTGGTACAGAACCCCCTGGTAGCGGCCAAAGTGACCCCAAATGGACGGGGGCGGCGATATGGGGGTGGAGCAAAATCGAAAAATGTTTGAAAAGGCAACCGGATAAAAATGCGGTTGCATTGAAGGAAATACCCTAATTATATAATAAATTTTTTTGCCATCCGAAACACGCGGGCCGTTTTTGCACTAGCGAATAAAAAAAAATAAAAAAAAAACTGAAAAGGCAACCGCTTCAAAATTAGTGAGCATACGTATTGACACCACCAAAGGTTGGCAAAAAATTGTCATCCGATCCTGATGGGCAGTTTCGGAGAAACAACCCCTCAAAGTCGCCGAAAAACCCTTTTTTTCGATTTTTTCAACAATAAGTAAAAAAACACACTAAAAATTGTTCAAATCGGATGGCATTCGAAATTTATACTGTCCTAAGTACAAATAATAGTGTATCAATGCCATCCGATTTCGATTAAATTTACCCCTATTTAGCCACCCCCCAAAACTCATGAAAATAACAATTTTATGCAGCGTATGGCATTATTTTTATTGTTATTGAGTTTTGGGGGTTGGCTAAATAGGGGTAAATTTAATCAAAATCGGATGGCATTGATACACTCTATTATTTGTACTTAGGACAGTATAAATTTCAAATGCCATCCGATTTGAACAATTTTTAGTGTGTTTTTTTTTACTTATTGTTGAAAAATCGAAAAAAAGGGTTTTTCGGCGACTTTGAGGGGTTGTTTCTCCGAAACTGCCCATCAGGATCGGATGGCAATTTTTTTCCAACGTTTGGTGGTGTCAATAAGTATGCTCACTAAATTTGAAGCGGTTGCCTTTTCAGTTTTTTTTTTATTTTTTTTTTATTCGCTAGTGCAAAAACGGCCCGCGTGTTTCGGATGGCAAAAAAAATTTATTATATAATTAGGGTATTTCCTTCAATGCAACCGCATTTTTATCCGGTTGCCTTTTCAAACATTTTTCGATTTTGCTCCACCCCCATATCGCCGCCCCCGTCCATTTGGGGTCACTTTGGCCGCTACCAGGGGGTTCTGTACCACTCATAGGCCCAGATTACCACTCGCCATCCGGTTGCCTCTCCGACACCGGATTGACGTGCCATTGCTTTGAATACTAGAGAGTGAGGTGAAATAAAAGTAAGTTCAAGAACTAAAACCCGACTACTGAAAAATAACTCTCTAAAAAGTATGAGACAAGAAATGCGGTGAATGTGTTTTTTTACAGATTAAATCATTCTTAATTTTATAGCATAGTGTTTGCTATTGATTTGTATAAAACACACAGTCATTGTTACAGTTACAAAGCTATATAAGAAACATTTATTTTCCAAAATTGTCACAGACTCAAACCCGAAACTTCCACTACCGCGGCGGATGATTAATCAGTTCGTCTACAATGACATTAGAAAAATAAATCATTCTAAGCATGTTTGCAACTGTATTCCACATACTCCGAGAACTACTTTTACAATTGGGCATCGCAGGGTATGAACCTTCATTCTAGCGGAAGCTACTTTATAAAATAATGTAAATCGAATCAAAGGTGATATTTTTCCGGTTTGTTGACTAAAGTCATAGAAATTTTCTACGTCGGTTTTACTCCTAAACTATAGCAAAGCACATTAATTATGGACATTAATACCATATCTTTTTATATTAACACACTCTGTTCATACTATTGTTTTTGAACCATAAAATTTGGAAAATACATTCCACTTGTAACGTAAGCAACTACTAAGAACAAATTCCAGCCAATTGAGTGACGGGACCATTACAACTTCAAAATATTGACATTTGATATAGTATAATAAAGAAAGTGAAATTTCTGAAATCGCCTAAGGTGACGCAGGTAATGGCTAGTATTCAATATGATATTTGCTAATCGTTGCCATGGTTACCTACATAATATGATCCACGTCATGTAAAAATTAATCAAAGCATGCTTAATAAGTTTATTCCTGACAGATATATAAAACAAAAGAACAGATGATTTCTTTTTTTTTCAACATTTTTCCGAAAAAAAATTTTTTTTAACGAAACTTTCTTAAAAAAATAAATATAAATAAGCCGTTATGAAAAGTATATCATTATTATATAAAAAAACACAGTTATAGCACATATCTCTTCTTCCCCAAAAACAATACCTAGGGCTGTTCATTTTTGCATACCAAACATCCTCCCAAGATTTGGTTTCAACCCGCTCATCTGTTTGACCTGTATCGTGCTCACAGACTAACAGACGCACAGACTTTTCCTAAAAATATGTTTTTTGGATTCGGGAGACCTCAAAACGAAAACATATTGTGAATTTTTTAAAAGTGATTTTTGACCTAAACTACCAGTCCCCATTTGCGGGTTGGAATGGTAAAAGTTTAAGAGGAGACGTACCTTTTATAAACTCAGGAGTAAAACTCTTTTATTTACACTCCTTCTAATAAACCTTTACATTAATTTAAACAAAAAAAAAAAACTCCGGGTCGCAGTGCGAAACCCTGCCGACATATAGTGTATTTGCTTTTATAAGCAGTGTGACTCTATTATATGAACTTAACTTTGTTTTTGGAAAAAATAAAAAAAATTATTCCTTAATACAACCCTTAAAACATTTTTTTACTTAATTTCAATACTACATATCAATTCAACATCTGTACCAAATTATATACACTCTTCAGTATGTAAAATCCATATCAGAAACTTGTGTTTTCATAAAATTTGTAAGTCCGGTCCTGTCGGGCCGATTTTATTAAAATTTTAGCAGCACATTTTAATAATTACTGAAGGGTTAAATTTCAAATTTGCAACGGTTCCGAAAATTTTTTCGGTATTTTTGGGCCCGAAAACTTTTTTCAACCCCTAAATACCACCCTTAACATGGCCCGATTGGGCCCATTTTAAATAGGCTTCGTGCGGTGATGGATTTCAACATGTGGTCCAAATTTCGTTAAAATCAATTAACTCCTTCGAAAGTTATAGCCCGCACATATATATATATATATATATATAAATATATATATATATATATATATATATATATATATATATATATATATATATATATATATACATATATATATATAAACATTTCCAAAAATGGTGCCAAACTTCTTAGAAAGTTATGAAACGTCGAGAAATTTTGGTCCGACCCCTAGGTCCCGCCATCCGACCGACGCCAATAGTGTAAGTGCCTTATGGCAAATACACTAAAAAACGTTTTACACATCTACAGCATCATTAATTATATTTATTATTCATAATTTTTTACGTACTTTAGCGTATAAGCTCGATGAATGCAGCAAGTCATCCATGATTTTTTTATATTAAACATAGAAACTTTGAAAAAAGTTCTTGAAATTCTTACGCATTTATCAACCTTGATAGTTAAAAATTTGCAAATCGGTTTATATTTACAGTCAGGCAAAAACAAACGAATAACGCAAATATAACACAGATGGCGCAAATGTAAACTGTTAAATTGAGCGTCTGCACGGAATTAACGATTAGATAATTAACTTAGAATGACGTTTTACAATTTCATCCGAATTAACTTTCGTGTGATGTTTTTTCAATAACAAACTTTCAGGCTGTTTATAATATGTGTTAATGAATGATTTAGTAGTGTTTTCAGTGTATGTTGGAAAGGACCCCGTAAAAACCTTAAGGGATTTGGTTTTCGGTTAAATTGATCGAAAATAGTTTTATTTTATAATTTAAAGGTCACTAAGAAAAAGTGTCCATGGGCGCATAGCCTAAAAACCAATAGATTTTTAGCTACATATATATATGTTTAGCGAGAATTTAGATATAGGGATATCCATTTACCATCTAGTAATTCAGTGCTAAAAGTACTTTTACTTTCATCTTTGAAAGTCGTACCAGCAGCCGAGCATAAGTTTAGTGTCTGTAAGTGACTGAACTGAAGTTAATATGAAACTATCCTGACTTCTAATAGATATACGGAAGCCTTTTCCTGGTGTTTTTAATTTGCATCCAAAAAGAAATTGGATTTACTAATATTGTACGTAGACTACACATAAATGCTAAATAAAGAGCAGACTACTAGAAACTAGATGGTTGAGGGCACAGAACAGTAAGTTGAGGGTTTTGGAAAATTAGGTAGCGTTTATCTCCTCACTTCTTTCAACATTTAAGAGTATTCGTCCCTGCAAACACCCCCTGCACCCTTCATCTCAAATCTTTTCCCCTCGCCTAAAAACGGTTCGCGCTCTCCTGACGCTATTTTTAAAGCTAGAGGGTTCTAGTAGACGCCAAATGAAAGACAAAGAATCAGACTACAGATCCTTCAGGCGAATTTTTCGAAAATAAATTCCTGAAAAAACTTACAACCTTTTGAAAAAAATAATAAGTTACGTAATATTTCACACATAGGCGAAACTGTTTTTCATAAAATTCGCCTGAAGGATCTGTAGTCTGATTCTTTGTCTTTCATTTGGCGTTTACCAGAACCCTCTAGCTTTAAAAATAGCGTCGGGAGAGCGCGAACCGTTTTTAGGTGAGGGGAAAAGATTTGAGATGAAGGGTGCAGGGGGTGTTTGCAGGGACGAATACTCTTAAACACTCGACAATAGATGAATGTGTAGAAAATTATAACACAAACTGATGATTCAAGTATTTGCAAATTTAAAAGGTTAAATTGAATGAAAATAATTTGTAATTTATTGTTGAACTTCGGTTCTCCTACTTTGTTATTTCAAATATTTACCTTCGTAATGCCGTTTGAAATCATTACTAAAAATAATCACTTTTTATTTGAAATATGCATAACTTGAACAAAAAACTATTATGTCTATACTATCAGAGCTGGGCAATGCTGAGTGCTTATAGTGCTTGTAATGATGCTTTAAGGATTTATAAATGCACTAAGCATTTCTTAAAACAGATGCCGTATTCTTAGAGCACGGACGTACACGCGTGAACAGGCATTCTATGCGGATCTCTTCTATGAATGCCATTTATTTTCTTTATAAGGATTTCTGGAGTTATTAAAGGCTATATTAAATAAGAAAGTGCGCTACAACATATGTCTATCTTCATAATAAGCAATGCACAAATCCGGGGGACGCCGGACCAGGCTACTAATTTTAAACTATTGCAAAACAGTTTCCAATGCACAATAAAATTGATGATTAAAATCGTGATAATTTAATTAAAGCTGTTAAATATTGGCATACAAATAATGTCTATTATAGAGATGAGTCAAAAGTTTGAATTGTTACAACTGATGAAAACATTGTCGTTGAAGTGGAAACTGATTTCCGATCAAAATACTTCCACATACTAACCAGGAATAAAGGAACCGGGAACGAGAATAAACTTGGTCTGTAGGATGGAATTATATGGCGGGGTATGTTAGCGGGATGTCGCTTGAGTGTTTTGATTCCACGCCTGTGGATCAATTTAATCAAAGTTTTTCGTTCAGGTGTTAATGAAATTAAAAAAAAAATCACTTTTACTCGAGGCAGAATAGAACAATCAGATACCACGACTAATAGACACCAACATTTGACCGTAATAACAAATAATACACCGAAGTATCACATCGTTGTTTTTTGTCACACTGGATTTCAATTAAAAAAATATGTAGAATCTATACTAATATATAAAGCTGAAGAGTTTGTTTGTTTGTTTGGTTGAACCCGCTAATCTCAGGAACTACTGGTTCGAATTGTTTTTTGTTGGATAGTCTATTTATCGAGGAAGGCTATAGGCTATATAATATCACGCTATGACTAACAGGAGCAGAGCATCAATGAAAAATGTTGCAAAATATAACTCAAAATTTGTCCGTCCGACAAAAACTTTTGAACGGTAACTCCGATCATCATGAAATTTGGACTCAACATTCATCTCGGTAAACTAAGATGAATGTGCGTACTTATTCCCCCCCCCCAATCGTTCTTTTGCACCCGGGTGAAACCAGGCGGGACCGCTAGTACTACATAAATCTAATTATTACTTTAATGATAATTTTTATCATTTGAAAACAGTTAAATAAACCAGCCATATTAACTGATAAATTCAAAAAAATTTTAGAAATGTTGTTACTAGTACTATAATATGCTTAAAATTAATAATAATAATAAAATGCATAATTTATAAATGTGTTTTTAAAATACGAAACCCTATGTCTCTAGTTATCTCATTCTAAAACGTGATCTGACCGAAACAGCAACAGAGAACGGTGTTCCATCTTCAATGAACGCAGGTTTTTATAATTTAGTCTTTTCACACACAGCCGACCCGTTTATAGCCCGTGGCTACAATCGAATTGATTACACACAGTTTGTGTCTAAATATGCTCATAATTTTATTTATATATTCGTCACAAAAATTTTAAGTTTTGATCAAAATTCAGTCTTACTCGGTTTCACCCGCACGAACGTCTAATTTACCGCAAGTTTACTTGCCTTAATATCAAAACGCTAATGACCAAAGCTGTCGAGCGTCTATATAATATAGGTACTATATTCTCTCTCACATTAGCGCCTATTTTACCTGCAAATTTTCTCCCTTTTTGATTCATTTATTCCGAACGTAATTTGATAAGTAGCCTTTTTGCACATACCGCTAAACTAGCGGTATGTGCTTTATTATCGCTTTGTGCGTCAGAGCTGACTTTCGTTCATATAAGAAGTTATATCTAAGTTAATTTCACACGAAATCCATTCAAATTGAAGCTTTTTGAAAAGAGGAGATTCTAATCTATAAAATAGAACCATTTTTAAATCAATTTGAGTTCATAAATACTATTAAAATTGTAATTGAAAATCACAAACAGCAGTTGTCGGTTGGTCTGTACGTATGTACGTACGTACGTATGTACGTACGTATGTACGTACGTCACGACTCTACAGATCGCAATTTTGGTCGGATTGCCTTGGGTTATATTTTATTCACTTTGTTTACTATCAGACCAGAACCCTATTTAAATTCACTAAAATGTGTTCAGTAGTTTAATTTTTATAAACAGTTTTATTTTTTATTATTTTTGACAGCTAGGTAATAGTTTAAAACAATATAATAATTGCTGGTAAATACAGTGTAATCCATAAAACAAGTGCTACACTTGTATACCGTGATAACACCACTAGACGTATTAGGCAGCCGTGGCGCAATGGTTATGCCGTCGGATCCCCAAGGGCAAGGTCCTGGGTTCGAATCCTTACGATATCATTGATTTTTTTCTTTTTTTTTTCTTTTTATTTTGTTTTATTTTATTCCACTTGATATTAATTATATATTATATTATGTATACTTAGTTCTTAATTTTTTTTATTTTTGCAAACTTAAAAAAAAATATTTTTTCAATTTTTAATTATTTATTTCTTTAAATTTTTAAATCTTGTTAAATTTATTAAAAATATTTTTTAATTGTTATTTTTTTATCATACAGTGGAAAATTGCGGGATGTGCACTTTTGGTTTTGCCAACTATTTTAAATTTTGGTAGAAATAATGGTGTACCAATTTTCATCAAAATCAGTTTGGCCGTTTTCGAGTGATATCAGCACAGGTAGATAACCAAACATTTTCGAACCGCGTTCTCCCATTTAACTATTAAAATAACGGAAACCGTGGATAACTGGCAAAAACGAAATTAAAATTTTATTCATCTGTGTGACATATTGACAATAAAATCTAGTTTCTACGCCAATGGGGGATAGACAAACAGTTGATACGTAAAGAAACCGCGACTTCTATGAATCAAAAATAGTTTAACTTTTAGAACAGATGGAGATTTCTTATTTAATCAGGCTCCCTCTCTGACGCTAAAATAAAAACAAAACGAATCCGATATTACGATTGTTTGTATGTAATATAGGTTATAATATAGTAGGTATTACGTTACGACAAAAGGATATTGAGCAGGTCCGGAATCTAAATTGCTTGAAAGTATCTATGAAACTATACATAATTTTGTTTATAGAATTGTATGAGTAACTATCTTTGACAGGCTGCATTGTCTGGATTGATCCGGGCTACTCGGAACAAAATAAAACAAAGACACTGAAAAGTGTGAAATAAAAATAGTTTTTTTTTTTTTAAATTCACCTAATCTAATTTATTAAAAAAGTGAGATAATTTATATCTCAAAGGGATTAGGCAGCGTTTTCGATGAAACCTCCCAGTCGGTATGATTTTTTCCGACATCTTCTACAATCGTCGTGATATTTCAAGTAATTTACACAAAACATTAATAAATTGTACATATTAACCTTTCTCTTGATTCACTCCATTAGTGAAAACCGTATGAAAATCCATTCGGAAGTTTTTGAGACAGACGCGGCAGAGGGACTTTGTTTTTTAATATGCAGTGATAATGATAATTGCGTCGACTTTTAACTGAATGTATAAAATGAGGAAGATTATTGTAAAATAAAACGGAAATTTATTTTCTCCTTATTAATGTTTTATATATGTACCTAACTTTGTGATAAAAGTGTCATTAATATTGTTAGGTGATAACTGATAACTATTCAACAAATAGTTCTTTTTTACAAACTTTTTAAATTGAACGTGTTATTCAAGTCGCCATTATAATAAAAATACAGTTTATATATAATTTACTCTATTATTTATATTTCCATTAACGCTTAAATATAGGTACATTACTACATATATTTGTCTACAATATTATTAAAGTTGGTCAACTAATTTGTGTATGCTCTGTGTATGTGGCCAACAAGTTTTCATGCATATCAGAAAGGCATTTAATGTTGTATACGGGGTGTTTAAACAATTTCAAATAGTTTCAGTTGAAATAGTATATTGCACCACAAGGGCAGAAGGTTTAAGATTTTCAGCTACTCGAAAATTAAATGTTAATGAATCTGAAAAATTCTAAAAGATTATTTTAAAATAAGGTACATTTAAATGGAGCTATTTTTTAAATTTTTTTATGATTTCATGCAAAATTTTTAGGTTTGTTTATAAAAATTTCTGAAACAAAGTAAAAAAAATGGCTCCATAAGTGCAATAAATAATAATCAATATTTCAAGATATCATGTCGACAGTGAGGCGCCATTTTTTCAATAAGACCTTTCAAAAAACATATATTATATATATTATGTATATTCTATTTATAAAAAAATTGGTTGTCTGTAAAGTCGGTTTACGGACGATAGTTTTACGTGATAACGTATTCCGCTCGAATATCATATTTAATAATCACGCACAGGGTCAGGCGGAACGTTAGGAACGTTACACTTTTTCGTGCATGCAGCCGGTGTTTCATCTTTTTATATTGACGTGATTCATCAATTTATAAGAAGTTATCACGTCAAAAAAATGTTTTGATTTTTTATTTAAAACATTATAAGTGATTATACACAACTTATGCTTGTACAAATTCAACTTAATATTCTCTAGTTTGGGAAAAATAATAATTGCCTAAAGTTAAAACATTTTTCCTAAACCTAACAGAAATTCATAAATAACATATATATATTTTTAGTTTCACTTATCAACAAGTTTTACATGTTGTAAAGAAAGAAATGTTTATTTTATTGTTTACAACAAAGGCAATGATATATTATACGTATCATTAAAATTTTAGTTAAAGACGAAACTCCAAAATTATAGCCATGTCTTTTTTATAGCACATCCTGTATACCACTGCTCATACATGAAAGCTCCATGAGTAAACATGTAGATCTCTTCTCACATTACTTCCAGGTGGTCATTAATTATGCCGATAGCTGAATATGATCTTTAATTCACTATAATTATTTCATTTTTGCATTAATTTGTAAACTAATATTTTCAACTCTTTATGGACATGATGTCATCATAAAAATTCAACGTAACTTATTAAATTTTTTCCACACATATCTTTGCAACTTTCAATTTTATTGGCTGTATTTTCGCATGCTTTCGTGGAACACAACGATTTTTTAGTCCAAGAGGGTGTGGTTAAAAATTGTAATTTATTTAAAGGCTAGTATTTTGAATAACTTGTATTTAGAATGCAAATAAAATATAATATACTAAGTAGTCAAAAAGTTAATGGTCGGAATACCTACTGCCGTCGGGGCACTTTAAATGTCAGATCTCATTTTGATAAAATGACTTAGCCAGACTCGGAAAAAAAGTTGAAACTTCTACCGACTACTAAGTGGGTCGGTTCTGTCAAAATGACGTATGACTAGGGTGACCAACCGTCCCGGATTTTCCGAGGCAGTCCCGCATTAATATGTCTCGGAAAATGTTCCGGATTAGAGAAAATGTCCCGTATTATTATTACGCGAATTTTACAACATTTAAATATAAAAGTCATTCGTTTTCGTACATAGTGATGGATACTAAATAAAAAAAAGGAAGTCTTCTCAGACAAACGATTTCTGTCCCTCTGTACCGCATTGTGTTCAACAAAAATGGTCACACGACGTATGTCTGTTTTTTGACGTGATAACGTCTTATAAATTGATGAATCACCAATCTTATAAATTGATGAAACACCGGCTGCATGCACGAAAAAGTGTAACGTTCCTAACGTTCCGCCTGACCCTGTGCGTGCTTTTCTCGAAAACGGCCCTAACGATTTGGATGAAATTTACTGAAAAGGGATTTTGGGAGGCAAAAAATCGTTTTAGCTAGGTCTCATCTCTCGAAAAAATCGTTTTCATACAAATTGTATCATTATAAAAATCAATTTTTTGACGTATGAAAATACTTAAATATTGTAAGTAGGTTTTGGAATTTTATATATAAACAGTGAAACAATTGTTTTCAAAATATTATGACAATTAATCTTTGAGACTTAAAATAAATACGAAAGAAAGAAAGTTAAAAAAAACAATTATCATTATATGTGGTGAGTATTTTAATACATAAAATTAACCTAAATTTGAAGCGAAAGATGCAATATCATAGATTCGAATTATTATAATTATTATATGTAGAATTTAGGTTATGTATTACGGAATACGTTATCACGTAAAACTATCGTCCGTAAACCGACTTTACAGACAACCAATTTTTTTTCGTTAATTGATTTGATTGTAGATTAATTATAGATGCTCAATTTCATAAATTATATTCAATAATTTAGCACTGTAATCAAGCTTCAGATTTTACACAACACCATTTTTTTTAACTTCTTTTTTTCTTTTTGGGTTTTATTATTTAAAATGTTACAAAACTCACCAGGTTCTCATACAGTTTCATTAAATAATGAATCTGTTTGTCCTTTGAATTTTAAATCTTGTGTAGCATTTATTTACAGAATAAATTCGTCAATAATCAGTAAAAATATTATACCTTCGGAATGCGATACTTAAATTCTTCATCAATGCATTATTATAGTCGGCAGAAATCACAACAATATTATTTATTATTGACGTAGCATAAAAAACGATCATATTTCACATTTTCCGCATAACTAAATAAGGTCTCAGAGCCTACTTGAGTTTTATTATTCTCTGTGCAATAAAACTAATCTTACATTTTTACACCTTAGGAATAATAAAAGCAATTTAAAAAAAAACTAATAGTCAAGAAGATATCAGGCTGTTGAAAAATTAGACATCTGTAAACATAAGCTCGGCCAATAATTTTTAATTGCTCACAAATCACTGGTTCTGTCAGCAACATTTAGTGTCACAAAAAATAAAATAAGTATCAAGAAGAAACCGCTACTTCATGATTACATATATCAACTGAACGTCACTATCATGATGTGACTTTTTCACTTCTAGTTTTTAATAATTATTTCATAAAACATTTTATTGATCTTAAATCTTGTAGATTTAGACTGATGATGGTAGGAATCTGAAAAATTTCTCTGAACTTAAACCTAGAGTGAAACTATTTATCCGGTAACTGGACGAATTTTTATTAATTCAGTAACCGAATGAATAATATATTTTTGTTAATCCATCAAACAGATGAATGTTATATTTTTATTAGTCCGGTAATCGTATATAGCCCCAAAATAAAATATCGTGAATATGCATGATATATTACATATTATACTGAATAGTATATTGTGCAACTAGTGCGACAATGCCGCACGAGTTGCATATACTATTTTTTATTACAAATAAATTAAAATTCCCAGAACAAATGTTCAATTTTAAAATACACATTTTTTGCTGTCACATTCAATATTGGTAACTATGGTAACTCTGAATTTGGGTGCGGCAAACAATAATTTCAGTGCGATAAATAAAGTTTGCGCACGCAAATGAAATTTGCGTGCGGCAAACAATAATTTCAGTGCGACAAATAAAGTTTGCGCACGCAAATGAAATTTGCGTGCGGCAAACAATAATTTCAGTGCGACAAATAAAGTTTGCGCACGCAAATGAAAATAGCCACTTCTCAACCGTAACAGCATGCGTAAAGATACCACTTTTCCCGCATGAGTAATAAAAAATAAATATCGACATTTTGTGACTAATTAAGTGAAATGGAAAAAATAATCTTAAATAAGAAAAAAATTGGAAAAAAATCAGTGAATAAATAAACCGATAGCACATTTACTAATGTATTTTTATTTTCCATCAATAACAATGCAGATGTTTTAGGATATGCTGTATCTCGTATAAGTACACTTAAAAAAATCTATCAACGAAAAATAAAAAAGTTATTCATCCAAATAATTTCTAACAAGTAAAAAAAAATAATAATCAAGCCGGACATTATAATATATAATCCACCAGTAGAATTAATAGTCATTTACCTAAACCTATAAAGGATCTATCGTGCCGTTTATTATAATATCCATAAACAGTCTCGTGTTCATTTTGATGGCTAAAGCACCTTGCAACCTCTAAACAGAGCGGCTATCCCCTGGGACGCAACACTGATTCTGCATTAATTTTTTAAAAATCAAAGGGTATCAACATCCCTCGCGTTTGGGGAATTCACCCCTGCATCTCTCCGTTATTTCACTTCGCAAAAAACGCCATCCCAACACCTCTCCGCAAAGCACTCTTCTATAATTACATGATCTAAATAATATCTAATTATTTCAACGTTTTTTTTCAATAAACTTTAAAATAATTTATTATGACATATTAAAGCTGCATTCGTTCTTAATTTATCATCGGCTAAACCCCGATTTTTTGTGCAGACGATCCGCGTCCAACCTTTTTCCAATTTCAATACTACACATAAAGTCTGTTCTATTACACCAAAACAAAAAAAAGTATGTATTTTGTTCTTTTGCAAGATTTATAAGTAATTAATGCTAATGGATATTGCAGTTGATGTACCGTTTTATCTCTACAATTATTTACAGTATCATATATATTCATTTCTGAAGCTGTTCAGCAAATATAAAATAATATAAAAAGTATTTAAAAACGATACCAACAAATTTTGAGAAGGTATTCGCCAGTTGATTTAAAAAAAACCCTATTGAACGGGAGTCCGAAAGCTTTGTTTATGGAGTTACAGTTCTTTAAAAATTTTGATATTTCATGTGTGGCAAACCTGTCTGCAATGAAGTAGGTAAACAACAATTTATTTAATGTTCAGTAACAGGGTGTTTGCTTTTAAAAATTACAATAAAATCAAATATCCACAGAATATACCTATATTGTTACGCACACCAGCCGCCACTGATAATGCGCGCAGGTAGCAGGTATAAAGTTTTTGTAAAAGCAAGTAGAGAGAAGGATTTTCGAACATTCGAGAAAAAGCCAGCAGAAGTGCGTAAGAAGGTAGATTTTTTTTATTCCAGAATGTTCGATTACGCCGCAGCAGAGGTATAAATGAAACCGCGCCTGCAGTTTTTTAACAGTTGGACAGTGTGTGCTACCGAGTTCACAGTCAACAGATAGTGACATAAATCATTGATCTCACATATAAATTTTCGAGAGCGCTTAGATAAATAGTTCTTATATAAATTTCTGTGTATGTAGTGACTGTATCATTTTTATTATTTAGAATTTAGTTGTTTTGTTTGTAACATTATTTTATTTCATTGTTATTATAGACAAGAAGTACTTTTTGTTTGTTTATTTGTCTTGTCATTGTATTGTTGTAAATAAATATTTTCCACCACATAAAAGAACAGTTTTGTTACAATATTATTATATTATCATAGAAATATTTATTAAACTGTCAGTAGATTTACTTAACGATAATATATGATTTCAAAAACTGTTTTTATCACGTAGCGTTCCGGAATTCTTAAATTACCTACGTGCTTGCGCACGTTTGCAAAATACGATGATATAACATTTCCATTTTTGGTTATTGTAATTTGTAGCAGGAATGGTTTTCTTTATACATCTCATCTACATAAATATTGACGTTTGAAACGACTCATACTAGTGGACACGAAACCGTAATTCGTCCACAGCATACCATATACGAAGCTTAATAATAAAAAAATGCGTGAGACTCACGCGCATTAAAAATGAAACTTCTTAGATTCTGGCATATGTTGATGATTTTAATATTGCAGGAAATGGTTATGTGAAATTTGTTACCGTGGCTAGAGAAAATGTTACGTATACACACAGTGCGCACTGCGTATGCGTGTAGAGTTCGCATAACGCTTTTAACGCTTTGACAGAGAGAGACTAGAAACGATTCGTCCTGTCTTTCCTCTCAACTGCCGGTTGAAGTCGGAAAAAGGGGAAAGGAATCGATTTTCATATGATCTAGGCCAGGCCGGCCCGCGAAGCATTTTAGAAAATTAGTAAAATGCGGAAATAGAATGTGGGGACCTATTTTTTTTTGTTCTCCAAATGCGGAAATAGAATGTGAGGACCTTTTTTTTTGCTCCGCAAAGCCCGCCCGCGATCAAATTTTCATCAGCTATGTGGCCCGTCGATCAAAAGATTTGCCCGCCCCTTATCTAGGCCAATTTACAACCGTAGCGAAACAATCCTCCCACCTTTTCCTCTCAACTGCCGGTTGAATTCGGAGAACGAAAACTACTCGAAAATTTAATTACAGTCCCACACTTTCCTTTTGTTTATCAACGCAACGATTTTTGTGGTTTCGCGAATTATTATATTGAATTTAGTGTAAAGTCTTTTTCCAATATTTCTCTAAAAACAATTTTTAACCGACTTTAAAAAATAGATTACCTACATGTCAGATGAAATTTGTAATTTTCAATTGACAATAAAAATCTATTCTATTCGACCCACATGTGTGCAATTTCCTCAGGAGCTGCTGGACCGATTTAAACGAAAAGTATACCGTGTTATTTAGAATTATATAAGGACGGTTTTTGTCAGTCGACTCTGAATAAAATAAAATACGAGTGCACTAAAAAGTGTGAAAGCAAAATAACCTTTCTCTTCGTTTTACAATCACCTTCCCTATCTAGATTTGATAAGTCAGCCTAAATACACTATTATGACTTTCAATTGCATGTAGGTAGGGAATAAGGGATATGTAAAACGAAGAGAATTTTTTTTCAGATTTGTGAAGGGGCAGATATACTAAATAAAGCAAATTAACTTATAAAACCTCAGAATGTTGGGATGAAAATGATATTCTTTAATTAAATATTTACGCGCAGAATACAAAATTATTTAATTTTCTTAAAAATATTATGGCGGCGGCTATTGAATGTAATGTTAAAAATTACCCTATTGAATATTCCTTTGTTTTTAACAAACAAATCTCAAGCTTCAAAGGAAAAATAATTTTTGTTATATATTTAAATCAAAAAGGCACATCACTAAAATTGTAATAGAATAAAAAAAAAACTCGTCTTAGCGCAAAACCCTATTAACAAAATATCGTACTTGATTTATCTAGTGTTATATTCATGATAGTGAAAATAAATAAAAATAATAACAAAATATTCCTGAGTGGCTTTCCATCGTAACTACCTTTAAAGAGCTTTTCGCTGAATAAATAACACAAAAGTCACGATTTCAAAATATATATACATATAGTGTGTTCAATATTTTTATTATATATAATCTATTTGAAATTTTTTCAATAGGAAAGATTCATATTGGTTTTAAAAGTAATATATTGGAAACTCATTAAGTAAATAAAAAAACTGTAGGTATTACATACTGTAATATTTAATATATTTTTTTGTTATGGTAATATTATAGAAATAACCGGTTTTTTGTGTATTCGAAGATTAATTTGAAGCATAGGTACCTATTATAAATGTGTTTTACCCGATAATGGTAAGGAGGGATGTGCTTTTTCAAAAAATATTGTTTGCTTGTTGTTAACTCTTAAACTAAATGTAAGACTTCAAAAACAAATAGAGTAGCAAAAGTATTTGCAATATTTAATTTTTAGTTAGTAGCAAAACATTTTTCAAAACTGGATAACTATTTGCATGTGAATTTTATTTAAAAAACCAGCGGAGCATGGACCTGAAAAGTCTGTTTTTCACAGAGTAGTGCACAATAGACCAGCACCTGAAACCAACAACCAGCATCGACTGTCAATCGGTCACCTGCAATTTCTGTCTAACCTTGCTGGACCGATCTAGTGTGCTAGACATGTGTCATTTTCATTAACTCATTTGCATTGATAAAACTACTTAGTTCACGAAACCTGCATTAAAATTAACTGATTTGTGCTGGTCTAATGTATGACATCAGGCATGGTGCAGGTTTGCACTATACTGGTCCATGCTTGACAAGTGTGCGCTTCTGATGACAAAAAATAAAATGTGGATTTGCGTTTAACGCGTCTATAGTTCAATCAACGAAGACCAAATACTGCCAAATAGGGGAAATAATTCGTGTAAAAGCGATTTTTGGCATAGTTGTAGGGGATGGTGTCTGAAGCAACATACTCAAAGTACTGATGGATGGGGGTGGAGCTAAGGGGTGGGGGGTGGCGTTAAGGTCCCCTTTTAAAGTTTTTCTTACATATCTCGTAAACGGTGGCTCATAACAAAAAAAATTTTTTACTCAAGCAATCTACATAAAATTCTCTACAAAAAAGGTCCTGTACACTTTTTCGCTGGGATCAATATTTAACGAGATATCAAAGAAGAAAAGTTAATTATATGCTCAATTCTCGCATTTTTACGTATTGGTTCAAACTGCTGGCGCACACGGCACGTTTCTGTAGCGTCGTCGGGCGCAAGGGACTGGCGGTAGAGGTGGTACAAACTGTTATTTTTTAATAACAGTTCCGTTCCGTTCCTGTTCCGCTTACAGAACAGTTCCAAAAACCTGTTACTTTTTAACAGTTCCAACGTTGGAACCTTGACATTCTCGGAATAGCTTGTAACATGCAACTTATAAAAATTTCAAATTATGAAATGTGTATGATTTGTATTGTTTCGTGAATTAATTCTATTATTCAAGTTTAATAATTTAAGGTACCTAATTATTACAAATATACTTTTACAGAATGTAAGTAACAGTTGTTCTGCAGAATGCATATACTATGACAAAATCAAATAATATTATTTCACCACAGTTCAATATTATTCGCGTATGTAATATAAAATGAATAAGCCGTCCAGTTTTGTCTGAAACTTTGCGACGCATGTTAATGTGATGGTGTGATACTAAAATCGACTTTACGTGCAATGTACGCTAGGCGTAGGTAAAGAGCATAACTGTTGCAGTTTGCAAAGTAGGTACAATAATAATTTACAACGGGAACGGAGAATGTTTATTTTATGCAGAAGAACAGTCGAAGCATTGGAACAGCCCGGAACAGGTATTTTATTATACTGACAACTGTTCCAATCTGTTCCCGTCCCAAAATAACTGTTCCTAGTATTTTGTATCATCTCTCACTGGCGGCAAGGTCACCGCCAACCAATCACGACGCACACGTGGAGTATGAAATGGAACCCGTCCTCCAACGTTTCTACGATTTGCCATCAAAACATTACCTACGTCCAGAAACATTACGGTCCAAACTGTATGGTGGTTTTTGATGGTTACAGTGATGTCAACAGCACTAAACGAGCAGAGCAGAAACGACGAGGTCTGACTAAAACGTCGGTTGATATTAACTGTAACGAAAATACGATCATCACTGTTAAACAGGAGCATTTCCTCGACAACGAAAAAAATAAAACGAGGCTGATTCAGTTCCTCACCGAGAAAATGACAGCAGCAGGGATTGAAACAACTGTTGCAACAGGAGATGCTGATGGTACTATTGTCAGATGCGGGTTGGATAACTGTTGTAATAGTTGGGGAAAATGTCGACTTGATAGTCCTCCTCATGGGATTGGCTCCACCAAATATTAACGTGTTCTTTATGAAACCAGGGCGTGGAAAGGTGGAAACCAAATTGTTTCCAGTGCGACAACTTCAACAGTTTCCACTTGCCAAGACAATTCTCCTTCTCCACAGCTTCTCCGGATGCGACACCACCACTGCAATCCATGGAAAGAGCAAAGTGGGAATTGCTAAGCTGTTCACGGATAAACCAGACCTGACCCAAAAAATCTCAGACATTTTTAATGAGCCTTCAACATCACCTGAGAGTATTGAACAGGCCGGCGAGAAACTGTTTCTGGCAATTTACAAAGCGTCTAACCAGGAACAAAATCTAAATAAATTACGATACTCAGCTTTTTTGAGAGCATCAATGAATCCGAAATCAGATCAGGCCACTCTTCCTCCTACCAGAGAAGCTTCGAAGCAGCACTCGTTGAGAGTGTACCTACAGGTATCATTAACCACAGAAGTTGTCAAATATATATTAAATATATATTTGAGCTAAATACTTACGTTGATCGTATTACATCTTTTACAGATACAACAATGGCTCAGCAAGCCCCTACCACCTACTCAATGGGGCTGGGCCAGAGGAGACGATGGCATCCTAAAGTCGGTGACAACAAACGATCCTGTGGCACCCGACTCCATACTCATCAGCATATTTTGCCGATGTAGGACTGGGTGTGGGGTGCGATGCGGCTGCCGGAAAGCAGGAATTGCCCGCTCCAGTGTTTGCGGGGTATGCTCCGGCTCATGCACTAACGGAGCCCCAATCAAAAACACCGTCGACGATGATGTTGATGATGATATTATGTTAGATTTAGAAGATAATAGGAATTTTTTTTAATACATGCCATACCTACTCAAAGAACTGTATCTTTATTTTATTATTGACCATCTTCTTTCCTTCACGTCTCATTAAATATTGATCCCAGCGAAAAAGTGTACAGGACTTTTTTTGTAGAGAATTTTATGTAGATTGCTTGAGTAAAAAAATTTTTTTGTTATGAGCCACCGTTTACGAGATATGTAAGAAAAACTTTAAAAGGGGACCTTAACGCCACCCCCCACCCCTTAGCTCCACCCCCATCCATCAGAACTTTGAGTATGTTGCTTCAGACACCATCCCCTACAACTATGCCAAAAATCGCTTTTACACGAATTATTTCCCCTATTTTTGCTTCTTTGAGTGAACTACTATGTCAGTTCCTTATATGAAATAATCATTTTCAATTAAAAAAACGAAACAAGCAAAATAAAAAAATTAAGTAAAAACGAAAACTCGACTAAGGCTATATATTAACAAAACAAGCTTCCAATATAAAAAGTAGTTGGTCTAAAAGATATTAAATTCATAATCAATTTCCAGATTTTGAAAGTGGAATTAAGATAAAATGGTAATCCAGTGCCAAAAAAGACTACTAAAAGATTTAAAGTCATATCATAAATTGAAACTTAGTGTCACCACACTCGTACATTAATACTGGATTTCTGAAACAATTTGCAAAGTTTAAAGTACATATAGGTACCTTAGCATTGATTTACTTCAAAAGACCACGCACTATTTACATTAAAACGTGGCCTCGGCGATAATTGCAAATTTCTGTGGAAAAGAGTCATTTCTATGCTCTGGAATAAAGTTCATATTATAAAGACCCCAGCGGATTACCTGTACTTCGTATCGGGTTGTTTGTTTTAGGCCACCTTTAGCCTACTAATCTTGAATATTCTATGATTTGATGAGAGTTTTTGACTAGGTTAGGGGGTTCCGCAATCGAAAAATGAAAATCTACCACCACAATCGTGTTCAGCATTCCCGAAAACGGGGGTTGGAGAGTGGTATGAGGTGAGGTGATCTCATCAAACTATAGAATATTCAAGATTAGTAGGGTAAAGTGGCCTAAAATAAACCACCCGATACGAAATCCAGGTAATCTGTCAAGGTTTTTATGATCTAAACTTTATTCCAGAGGTTAGAAATAACTTATATTCACGGAAATTTTCAATTATCACCGAGGCCACTTTTTAATGTAATTAGTACGCGGTTCTTTCAATTCTTTTTACCTTTGGAAGTCGTACTAGAAATCCAGCAATATTAATGTATTATAACAACGTTTTTCACGACAATTTTTCATATTGGAAGCTACATTTTTTATCATTATAACCACTGTAAAAGTCACACATCACAAACTAAAAAGTTGAAACACATGTTATTTGTATATTGAGATTATTGTGAAGTATGTCACAAGGTGCCTACCAAAAGATATATTCTTACGTTCACAACTCAACGATGCATAGTGCAGAGTGTTGCTAAATGAAATTTTCAGAACAGTTACTTGCTCACGAAATCTACAAACTTGACGCCCGGTATAAATCTTATTAATGAACAATTAATAATACACGTGCATAGTTTACATTTTAAGATGACATATGAGTACTCACCGATGATTTTAATTCAATGACTTCTCTCCCACGGTTCAAGTGGAGTTGCAGAGGTAAATGCAGATGTGGATTGTGGTATGATTTATTCAATTCTTTATTCAAAATCACCACACACGTTCACTGCGGGACGCGGAATGGAACAATGCCTAGTAAAAACAAACACACGGTGACTTCAACACTGGATGAAAAACTTAATGATCCACTCTTAAATGATACCTGGATACAGTCGACACTCGATTGTTTGCACGCTACTTAATTTACCGTTTTTACTTCCGT
Organism: Xanthostigma xanthostigma; assembly: GCA_963575645.1. NCBI lineage: Eukaryota > Metazoa > Arthropoda > Insecta > Raphidioptera > Raphidiidae > Xanthostigma > Xanthostigma xanthostigma. Next base: position 27,025,171 of record OY754468.1, read on the forward strand.
AACGGAGTGAAAGTACAGTGATTGGGTCGAAGCTAAGCAGGAATAATTTAAGAGCAGTGACACTGTGACAAGACTATTAACAGGACACTGTCATCCAAACAAACATCTGCACATCGTTGGCAATGTACTCTGTAGCAGATATATTGAAGCAGAAGAAATCATTGTAAAGCAATGCAATCACACAGACCAGATTCGAGAAGTTTTAGATTATCCCTTGCTGCTACCAAAGATATTAAAAGACGTCAGTATAATGACGATGATAGACTTTATATCTTGTCTACGGGTTAGCTAAAAACTAATATAAAATAAGATCTTTTAGATCGCAGTGACTTCCTTCAGGCTCCTACCATTTAAATTTCTATCTTTTAGCGTCGAAAAACCGTGTTCGAAATAAGATCAAATAATGATTGTAATACCAGCAAAACTCAAAGAAAAGTACCTTACCGCATAGCGGCCAAGACCTAGATATGAAGGGTAAATGAGGTAATTATTCCTCCCCCTCCCCAGGACTATAATAACAAAAAATAAAACTGAAAATATTACGAATACATAACTAAAAAACAAAATTTAGACAATATTGCGAGAGCGCATTTTGAAACATAATTAATTAGTTTGGGAATTAGTATTTTGCTTGAAACCTTCCTTCCTCAGTACTCTTGTTTGATATTAATAAAACTTTAAAAAATATTGATTTTTTTGCTTTACCACCCTAGAAAAAAATATCTAGGCCCTTTATAGCGGCTAGACATGTGTGTTTGTGGAACTTTTCTATCGTCCACAGTGACTTCTGTACGCATTGTAATAATAATATTTTCTTTTCAAATGTTTTTACAGTAAGGTCTCCAAGTTTAATTATTGTGGCATCAATCGGGTCAGTGATTTTGGAAATATACGCAATTTTGTGTTGTTGTATCATATACAGTATGTAAACACGTAAGGTGCACATAGGGAAATTAGCATTGGGAAAAAATACTTGGATCAGAGTTAGCCATGACTGCATTAATTGTTATTTCTATTGAATTATCGTGGTAATCTTGAAGATTTTTATTTTATTTTGATATATTTTTATTTTACTTGGCTTTTTTAATAATAAAAATCTCTTATAAATCATTATTTTAAATTTTTTGTACAAATATAAAACAAAAAAACAACTCCATCTATTTGGAAACATTTCATTCAAAAATTGTCTGACTGGTTTGACGTATGCGCGTTGGTAAATCAGTGACCCACTGTCTTTTGGTTCAACACGAATAGGCGGAGATATTTGATCTCGCACCATATTTAAGTATTTTTGGGAATTTAATGTCCCATTAATAAAAAAAGTCCGATTATGTTGTAATCATTTGAATATTTTCTTCGGTAGTATACACATTCATTTTGTAAAAGAATATTATCTGTCAAATTGAAAATCAAGATTTCAAGGCTCACTCTGATCCAGTCATTTTTCCCAATGTTAATTTCCCTATGTGCACCTTACGTGTTTACATACTGTATATGTACTTTCTGGCATATGCGCAAAAAATATTTTGCAGCATGAAAGTCATGTATGGTTCTCCTCAGAATCTTTATATCAGCCTTATTTTTATGATTAATAATAATCGTTAGGGAATTTGTTTAGTTAAATGATTACTACATAATTGCAAAACTGTGTTACTATTGTATGTATTTGCATTTACCGGACAGCCAATTCGTATTGTCTGACCTTAACCTCGTTTATCATTGACGATGTACTGGTTAATAATTAATCTGACAACGCTGTACCATTTATCTGAGTAATGATAAATAACCCTTATTTTTCCTAACATGACGAATAACCAAACAATCAAAGCACAGTCGAATGTTAACTGTACCAGAAATTATACCGTGTGGTTTCTTTTTGAAACAACGTAGTATAGACAGACTGTTCATTTAAAAAGTTATAAAAAACCAGCGGTCCGTCCCGGTTTACCCGAGTTGCGATAGATATAATTCTGCGAAATGTATTTCGTTTGCGGCCCGGCGTCTGAACTAATAGTTTTGAGCAAATTCTATCAGATTGACGCTACGTGTTACTAAAACAGTTTTTTTTGACAAATTTTGTACAAGATCAGTTGGACTAAGCAAGACACATTTATAAAATTTCATAAAAATCGGTTCATTGGTTTCGGAGATTAGCGCGGACAAACATCGTGACACGAGATTTTTATATAAGGGTGACCGGTAATTGCTCGTATTCCTCTCGGGAGAAGAAACTATGACTAATTTAGAATGATTTAACCTGATCATTTGGGGGTCGGAAATACGTCATTTTATAATGACATTTCTGTGAAGAATTTTTATTTTTTTTTGTTTATTTATTGTAAGTTTTAACATACAAAATAAAATTTTTAGCTTTAGGAAGGTTGGCCAAAAAGTAAGAATTTTTTTTAATTTTAAACTCCCAAAATTTGGATTTTTGTAAAAATAAAACCGAAGTAGATTTTCTCTAAAATGACGCATTTCCGACCCCCAAGTGATAGAGGTTAAATCATTCCAAGTTAGTCGTAGTTTCTTCTCCCGAGAAGAATATGAGCAATTACCGGTAATCCTTTATATATAGAAAAGGTATTAGTAAATATTGGCTATATACCTATCTCAATATTATACTATTTCGAATACAATAGCGTAATTGAGCCTGAGCTCTCCGAACATTTTGATTTGACACTTCTGTTGGCGGGAAATAACTTTTTAAATGAACACTCTGTATAATTGGGTATAATATATTAAAACAAATAAAATACTATACGTATGTAAATTCCAAATTATGTAAATATGCTTTATAATATTTACAGACGCTCACTAAATTAACAGTGCATTACAACAAAACACGATTACGAAATGTTTATTCCAGCAGTTAAACAGGTGTACTGTTTATTTCACAAAAAATATTGGTGCGAAATAATTATTATCAACCCATTAACAACCACTTCGATCAAAATAATTCTCGTACAATACTGAAGGGGTAACACAAATTATCATTTACCTTTGTTTTCACTGTAATTTTTTAAACACTAACCGTAACCGCTAATAATTTCGAAGCGCGGTTTAAACTTTAAAAATTCGTCTGTTACAATCAAAACACACCGATATCGCGATATCTCTGCGTTCGTTCACCGTCGCAGTTGAACTGGCTAAGTCGACTTAAGCAATGCCGGCTTATATATTACAATATGAGAACACGTCTCCTTTCTACGTAAGTAACAGTAGGGCTGGACAGAACAATCAGTCTTAAGGATGATTCTCACTACACATTCCATCTTCATTACATACCGGTTTCGTTCCGTTTACTTCCTAGTAGTTTATATGCATGGGCGTATCCAGGGAAGGGTAGAGGGAGGCAGCTGCCCTCCCCCTCGATTTTGGGAAACGTCATAAACCGTTTTGCTGAACATCCTCGATAATCTATACTAATATATAAAGCTGAAGAGTTTGTTTGTTAGTTTGTTTGTTTGAACGCGCTAATCTCAGGAACTACTGGTTCAAATTGAATAAAATTTTTTTTGTTGGATAGCCCATTTACCGAGGAAGGCTATATAATATTACGCTACGACCATTAGGAGCGGAGCTTTAATGAAAAATGTTGGAAAAAGTATCTCAAAAATAAGCTTCTATTCATGTGAAATGCACTAACTAGATGTACTCATATTAGTGATGAAAGAACACAACCTCAGGTAGATCAATCGGTAGCGCAAGCGACTGTCAATATCAGGGTCGTGGGTTCGAGCCCCACGTTGGGTGAATATATTTTTATTTTATTTTTTTATTTTTTACATTGCATTCTTCTAAGGCTTACATTTAAATTTATTTTAATTTTATTTAATTCACTTAAAAAAAATTATTAGTTAAAAAAGTTTAAATACTGCTCTTTATCGACAAAAACTTTTTAACGGTAACTCCGATCATCATGAAATTTGGACACAACATTCATCTCGGTAAACTAAGATGAATGTGTGTACTCATGTCCCTTCCTTCCCCATTCATTCTTTTGCACCCGGGTGAAACCGGGCGGGACCGCTAGTTACTTATAAAATAGATGTCTAATTTAAATAAATGCATATTTAATATTTATGTTTATTTATTTGACTTATACCTATAAAACAGAATCTTCCGCGGGCGTTTCCCTACACACTACATACACCTAATGTTTCGTGCAGGTGGCTCCGTGAAAAAACAAGCGCGGAGGACCCGGATTAAGAAATTTCTAATTTGCACCCCCACCTCCGAGGCAAATGCTGGGTGCGCCCATGTTTATACGTATCTAGATTGTAATGCATTATTTTAGGTACCAGTGTGACATTATGTTAAAACGTGCGTAAGCGAGTTTTAACACTTACACAATTCATAAAAGCACTATAACCGAGATACATACTACATTTTTTGCACATAACTCCTATATATTTTTGCACGTCATCACAAGTACAATTGTAATAAATTTAAGTTTCGTTATGGCACAAGAATCTAAGATTTAAATATGCAAATAAATAATATATTTTTTTTAATATTATTGTAATGTCAACAATGGGTGTTTCGTTGTATAATATTAATAGCCAACTACTAATAGCTATTTATTTGTATACCTTTGTAATATTTTTGACAGTTCAGCCGTATTGGAATTATATGTGGACTGTTTACGATGGCATTGTGTCTCTTTTGCTCATATGGATTTAAGTGGCAATTTACGACAGTATTACTATTGGATTGATAAAATCAAGGGCGTAGATATGGGGGAAAGGGATAGAGGGGAAAATTACGCCTCCCCAGGATTCATCAGGACCGCAGATAACTCTGTATAGAAATCGCCACCGTAACGTAAAAAAGCGGCATCCATTTACTTCTATGCATATGTTTTTTGTGACGTCTTTCACCGTCAATATTACGGTAGCTATATTACTTTGAGGTATGCAGCGACGATCATTGGTCAATACAGTATCAATATTAGTCCCGCAGGTAAAATTCTTTTTGGTTTTTTGAAAAAAAAATCAATTCCTGAACTTCCGGCTTTTATTCTGTACTTTTTTTAAGGATTTTGTGTTTCAAAAGGAGATTACTAGCTGTATTATAGCAGTGGGCAATAGATTTGTGTAAAAAATGAACACAAAACCTATCGAACTTGACTAAATAAGTATCGGAAGCTAAATATCAATACATATTATTAAAATAATTATGTGTTTTACAATTTACTTATAATTACAAATAAAGCTAAGCTTTTTTGTGTTGATTTTTATCTATACATCCGCGTTCAATATTAAATTGGCTGTCTCCTGTCTGTTCAATTTCATTTTTTTAGAATTTTTTTTATTCGATTTGCTGCACGTGTCGCGTGAACTGCACACCCGTTTTAGTCAGTCCTAGTGGTCACATTAAGCCAATGCTATTTCTTCTCTTATTACTTAATCGAATTCTTCACATTATGATGACATTTTGCAGTGAAAAAAGTGTGTACCTGTTATATAACGATTTAACCTGACCCTATATTCTTTAACGTATGTAAAGCCTGTATCGCTATTCAACACACGATTCATAAAATTTGTCTGTATTATTGTTTGCTACCCACTATTTTGTAAGCAATAATTAAAAATTCCTAAAAATGCGTTCCGATATCGGCGATGAGTAATCTTTTTTTTCTTTCATTTTCAACACTGTGATTTATATAATTAACTGGTGCGAATTTATTTAGAGTTCATTAAGAACTGTTGATGACTGTTTCAAGTTGTGGCCGTAGGGAAAAACCTCTCATGCCGAATCTGTGATAAAATACGTCCAATGCAATCATCCAATTTCATTCTGTACTAAAACTGTTGTAGTCCGTGGTGAAAATTATTTATTTACAATAATAAACGTTTAACAAAACAGTTAAACACATTAACGAAAGCGTACTTTTTTAACTAAACAGTAATAGTAACGTTAACAGAAACAAAATAATGACAGTTCCAAATAATAAAATAAAAGAATAAGTAACAGAGAATATAGTCACTAAATTATGTACACAAAATATTTACAACACAAAAACACAACAAAGATTATCAAGTACACTTATTCACACTTGTCTATTAACTATATTCACACGATTATTTACAAAAAGTCATTATGTAAAACCGGATTTATATAATTGCACTCAATGGTTTACACACACCAAAGTTTATTTATCTTCACAGTATAACTGAATGATTTATGTCGCGACGCCAGAGCACTTGTATCAACACATGAACAACTCACGAACAACTGACTGACCCGCTCACATTTTATAGCTTTGATCCCCGCCTGATCGAATCTTCTAGAAGAGCCGAGAACCTCTCTTTACTTGCATTGGCTTTTCTAGGCAATTCTATGAAGGTCGGGTTTTCTTGGCTATCTGTTTTCCATTATTGTTGTTGCTAGAAGATTTTACAGAACCCATAGTCGTCCCAACAGGGAGCACGCAACAATTCAATGATCCCATTCTTCATTTTTTACTGCAATGAAAAGAGACAGTACTGTTAGGCTTGTGACATTAAGATGCAACACCCTGTATTTTGAAATGATTACGTAACTTATTTTTATACATGAAATCAAATTATTTTTCTTTAAAATCAGATAACCTTTTGTAATTTCTGTAAGTTAAAATAAAATCATTTAACTTCAATTCATTATTAATATTTGATTAAAAAAAATAACATAAGGGTAACCAAGTTTCCGATTTTTACCCAGACTGACCGGTCTTGTCTAACGGACCTCTATTGTTGTGGCAATGTTGTCCATCCGTTCATCCGTTTGTCAAAGGCTTCCAACTTATAAACGAAATCAGGGGTCCAGTGCGATAACTCGATGTGCACAAATTTTGACTTTTTTTTAAGCCATAGAAAACCTAAAATTTTGACGTTCCAAAAAAACAAACTTTGCGGATTATTCACAAATTTCCTCAAAAATCCATAAAAAAATGGAACTACTTTTCGTCTTTCAATGTTATTTTTTTAATCTAACCAATCAGAAATCACATATATATACGTCATAGCAACTGGTGTAGAATTACTGCATTAATATCTCACTTTGTATACACGACCCCGTAATTGTTTTTTAATGAACTCCCTCCAAATGCCTTTATATATCTTGTGAACAAATGGACCGATTTGGATGCGGTTTGCGGCAATCGACGCAGTCTTTTTAATCTAAGAAAGTAATTTATTACAAAAAAAAATCGATCTGTTAAACTACTACTAAACTTACGAATATTTCGATCACAATATCTCTTGAATACTAATGAACCGATTTTGATGCGGTCTACGGCAATCGACGTAGTTTTTTGAGAAGATTTTGGAATAAATCGGTTTAGTAGTTTTGAAAATATTCCAAAAAACAAATTTCTCAAAATTTTTTAAACTTATATTTTTGAGATTTCTCAAAATCTATTGGATCGAATCATTCCAAATTTTCAGGAAATATAAGTTATGCAAAGTCATTTCAGATGTCGCAAACCGAGTTTTAATCGGACACTCCGTTCAAAAATGATAAGAGGTTCACATGCACACACACATACAGCCCTACGGACATCATCGCCAAAATAGTCAGAATAGCTTCCTAGGACCTCAAAACGTTGGGCTCTGACGAAACCTCGATTTTTGAAAATCGGGGTGAAAATAACTTCCCGTTTTTTTTTTGTAAATCGTTGATTTTTATAGCGGGAAATTAATAATTTTAGCACAATTAATATTGTGCATAAACAGTTTTGCATGTTGGCCATAAATATATTGTTCATTAATTAGATTTGACGTCTCATGTTGGATAGGCGAAATATATCTAACCCATGTGTCACTTTATTACTTTGTTATTTCAATTATGATCTGAAACAATTTTTTTTTTTAAAAAATATGTGTAATGCAATAGAGAATAAATTAAAAATAAATAACACAAGACTATACACCTTCACCCAACATGGGGCTCGAATCAAGACCCAGCAATTCGTATTTCTTTAAAGCAGGTCCAAAATTAGCAAGTAAACTGATTTTAAAATAGTTTTATTGTTTAATTTCGTAAATAAAGAATGTTGAAAATAAACATATTTTCACACAAATTTGACAGTGAGTTATTAAAATTGGCATGTTTGTAGAAATCCATATTGCATCCTGTGTAAAAAATAGCTCTGTGTTAATTTAAAATTCATGTTTCGCATATGTTTAAAATAGTATTTATTTTTGACTGTGTGTATGTACGCGATTATTTCTAGTATCAATTAATAGCTAATATAAACACGATAAAATTGATTATTTTGACCTTGGTCATGACATAATTGCTACTGTATTGTAATAACTAATAAGCCATAATGTACACTTAAAAAACGATTAATTGTTTTATAATTAATTTAACGTCAATTATAATCTTCGTCTGATTTATACACGATGTCTTCGAAGAAATGCTAACAAGTTCACGTACTGAAATGCCAATGTATTGTCAGAAAGTCTGCAGGTTCCACAATGACCTTAGATTGTGACCACACCTATTTCTTCATAAGAAAAACGTTACAGAATTTTAAATTGATCTTGTTTAAAAAATAACTGATGAAACGATATTTTATCAAAATTGCCGAGCGGGGTGGCATAGTGGTGAGAGCACTAGACTCGCATTCGGGAAGTATCGGGTTCGAATCTTGGAGGGGGGAGGTATGGTTGGGACTTTTTCTTGCTGCCTCTCGCCGAGAAACGGTAATTCCAGATAAATATCGAGATGGTTCCTTATTCAAGGCCATGTCAAACTTCTATGCTCAAAATTTTCTACCTTATCTTAATGTCCCAAAATTCCTTCATTCGCCCATTGCTATTATAATTAAGTAGAATTTTAAAAATGTAGAAAATAACGGGAAGCGTGATAGATGGAAAACAGAAATGGCGCAAATGGCGTCTGTTATGAAATTAAGTCGAGAAACGAACATTAAACGCATTATTATTATATTTTGTCAAAACTGTCAGAAACCTTACGGGTCGGTCACATCGGCCACTTATTTTTTTAAGCATCAAGAAAGACCTTGGTAGTGTCAGATTCTCCGGAGGACACTCACTTAAACCTCTCCTCAATCTCCGCCGTGTGCCCCATCACGGTATATTGCCTAGCATGATATATAGATAGATGTTAAGATATTGTGTTAAGGTTCATGGTTCATCTCTAAAAATTCCCATCTCTAAAAATGTACAGAAGCACACTTTAATATAATATTAATTGTAAATTGTTTTTTTTTTTTAACATTTTCATGATGGGCGGCATCTCCCAGTTTTAAGAATGAACTTTCCTCTTCATTATTTACGTGATGTTTTATTGAATCTCCGATCATTTTTCTTCGTTTACTTGATTAGCGAGGTTATCGGACGTGAGCTCCTCTTCCAGTATGAGTGCCATTTCTATATGGCATTTTAGTATATGTTTGGCTGTATCCTTCTCCGTCGTCCAGTATTTACAGATGTCTGTTTTTCCTATCCTGGTCAATAGCCCTGGACAAAAGTTTATCAGATGACAACTCTCCTGACCTGATCTCACGCCTGATCTGATCAAATCAACTACCAGATTAGGTGGTGTGTAGGGAGTTTTAGGATACTGATAATTCTCGATTTCACGTGTTAATAATGCATGCTCATAAATCAGAACATACTCTTTAAAATTAAAAAATTTTTAGGTGAATTTTGAAAACTGTTTGGGTAAATATTGACAACACTTTTGACAAATGAAGCCCTAGTGAACTTCAATACGCCCTAGGCCTCGAAAAAACATATAATACAGGTTAACGTTTTTCACCATGAAATAATTTTTCTTTCTTTTCCTTTTCAGTTAAGTGCACCGCGATATCCAGTTGTACTAAAACTGGGTCACGCTCACGGAGGACTCGGGAAAGTGAAAGTAGAAAACCATTCAGACTTCCAAGACATGGCTAGTGTCGTCGCATTGGCCAACACCTACTGCACGGCTGAGCCTTATGTGGACTCAAAATTCGATATTCATGTTCAGAAAATCGGCAGCAATTATAAAGCTTTTATGTATGTATCACAATTCAAACTATTTTCCAAAATGTTTTTTTTTGTTTCCTTGAGATATTTGGTTAACCTGCATTTTTTCTGTTTTGAAATTATTCATAACTAGAGAACGGGAAATATGGATTATCAAGTTCTTTTTTTAAACTAGTGCGTAGAGAATTGAAAGATCTTTCGAATGAGGTGCAACATGATTCCCCATGTCAACTAAAAATTTCTAGTTGATAGTGCGTTTAATAGCATCTTTGGCATTGTCAAAAACTTCTTCGAATGATAGTTTATGTGATAAAATTTTACCATGACTTTGTCCGAAAGCTTTATCTCAAGGGCGGGCAAATCTTTTGATCGCGGGCCACATAGCTGATGAAAATTCGACCGCGGGCCGTATAGCTGATGAAAATTTGACTGCGGGCCAAAAATTTGCAGAGCAAAAAAAGGTCCTTACATTCTACTTCCGCATTTGAAGAGCAAGAAAAAAAAACAAAAAGGTCCTCACATTCTATTTCCGCATTTGCCATTTCTTTACTATTTTTCTAAAATTTATACAATGCTTCGCGGGCCGGACAAAATTGTGCTGCGGGCCGCCATTTGCCCAGGCGTGCTTTATCTCAATTAATTCAAAAGTTAACATTCGGGGGAGGGGACACTTGACATGCACACTGTATACTAATTTGAACAAGACTATCGGTTCATAATCCTGATGTGCTTATAAAGCTGTTATAGAATCCAATTTTTTTTTTATAATTAAACCACTCGAATTATGCGACTAATGTAAACCGAAGTTAAAATTTAACGAAAAGCATAAATGTAATTGTGCGAGTGGCGTGTATCAGTTTCTAGTTTTGATACTAAAAGACTTAAGTCCTCTGTTACATTGAATATCTTCAATCCTCTCGTCGTAAATATACTTGTGTCACCTAAAATTATATATTTATTTGTCTTCTTTTTTTATATACAGAGTGATTTTTAAGTTGATACTTTTAACAGCGTGTAGAAAAATAGACGAACAAATATTTTAAGTAACTTTTTTATCAAAACTCAAAAATAAGAGAGAAACAGCCGTTCAAAATTAAATTATTTTTTTTTTTTATTTTATTTAACTAAAACTAAAGCCCGGTTAACACACGCGAAGAAATATTAGCACGAATCGGAAATGTATCTCAAATAATTCGCGGAAGCATGTACAAAGCATGGCTACGACGCACGCATCTTTGTGTCCAACCAAACGGGGACAACTTCGAACAAGTTCTGTGAATACTAGATAATAACATAACATATTTCCATAGTGACATAACATAACGCCAGGACCGACCTCAAAACTTGATAAAATTTAATAAAACTGATAAAAAAGTTACTGGAAATATTTGTTCTTCTATTTGATTTCTTGCACTATGTTAAAAAAATCAATTAAAAAAACAAAATCATCCTGTATATATTTCATTTAAGGATGTATGAGGTATACAGTCGCAGGCAAAAGTATGTCCATAATCGCATATTATAAGATATAGTAGCGACAATGTCATATTACATAACGGTACAATTTGTTAGATAGCAAAACATGTATTCACATATCTATAAGGTATGAATGAGTAACTAGAAGATATCATAACATTTCATTGGTTAGTTGCCAAAAACGAAGCAATAGTTATGGTAAAAATGTTTATAAACCCTATGGGTGCGCTATTGACAAGTGTGAATACGTATTTTTATAAAATACCTACTCTTTTTGATACTTATCAGCAAAAATTATTTGTTTCTCATGGTTTTCAAAGATGACAAATAGATAAAAATTTTGAATAGAACTTCGTAGATATGTGACAACATAGTCTAAAAAATTGAGAATTTTTCTTGGTGATATTACTATGTGTTTTACCGGTAATAAACTATTATGTGTCATTTTACAATAAGAGTTCATGTTAATTTCATAAATATATGTATTTTATTAAGCTTATGTAAACTTACATGCAATTAATGTAATTAATTTTGTATAAAATAAACGCCTTTCCAGTTGATATATAACAATTAAGAATTTAATGGCAGTTAAAATTATTTGTGAAGCTTAGTGACCGTTGAGGCGACAGCCTCTAGTGTCAAAATTCTGTCTGCAACATTTTACAAGCTATTTTTATCATAATTCATGATAAATGTTTTCGTCATTTAATATAAAAGTTTAATTATTATACGTTATAAACCGGCATCCTTCAATAAAATGTTTATTGCAAATTAAAACTAAATAAATTCTCACTACCTGACATTTCTTAAATTCTGATTATTACAGCTTGTATTTGTAATTAATAATTTCCAGATACCACTGGTTTTATAGTTTAAAATTAACATAAATTGACACAATCAGTGTCTTAAAGACATTAATGAAGGAAATATAATTTCTAAAATGACTGCAATATTATCGTTGATATCTTACAGATCTAGAGTTAATGATGTGATTGAAATTATGGAGGTTTTTAAGTTACGGAAAAACGAGAGTTAACGAGTTTTAACAGTCACATATCTACTTAATGGGTCATTTTACGACCGCCATATACAGATTTTATAAGTGCTTAGTTTATAGGGAGATGTTTTTATACACTTTAATAGCAACTTTTTCGTTCAATGCAACAACAGAGCAAATTTCGGTTTTGTCTTTTTAAGAAACAAAATTGAAAAAAGGTGTGCCACAGCACGTACTTGAGGTATTATTTTAGAGACATATTATGTAGTTCTAATTGTTAGTAGAAGTTTTGTTCCAAAAAATAGCAAAATTTGCCATCTCAACTTGCATTGAGGCCCTGATGATGAAAATATATTTTTTCAAAACGTTGACCACAAGCTCCGGTAAAGCTTATTTTTCAATTGTTCCTCAACCAAATAAATCTTCAATTATGTAGTTCATTCAATTTGGAACTATATTTAGCGGTGTAACTATACCGTTTGACGCCCGTGGCAAATTCATCGGATGGGCTCTATTCAATGAATGGCAAATTCATTGAATAGGGCCCATCCGATGGAAAGAAGCTCAACCGACGTTATACATTTTTTTGTTTAATTTGGTTATGTATTTTAGTAGGTAACTTAAATTAATTGAATACAAAACTAATAAATTTTACTAAATGTTGTAATAATAGATGTTAGGATCCTCCTGTGCACACGGACTTCTCGGGCCGGGGGCCCCCTCCGGTTGGAGGACCGTGGCATTTTGACCGTCCTGCCACCCTATTGTTACGCCACTGACTACATTATTACTATAGTCTAGCACAGACTTTAAGATATTCTAATGCTGGAAAATCTTTGCAATTAAGAGTTTTGAACGTTCAAGCATATTATAGCTAAGACGTTGGGATTTTCAATATCCATTATAACTTTCTCTTAAAAATGATTATTATACAGTAAATCTATTAGTTTTGTTCGCATTTTTCTTTTTTTGACTTTTAGTAGCTGCAGTTATGAAAAAAGCAGATAAGTAAAAAAAAATTCTGTGTAAAACGGCTAAGGCTTTTTTTCACTTATCTGCGACTATAGTAATAATATAGTTCCAAATTGAATGAATTACATATGTCTCTAAAAAATATACTCCAAGCACGTCCTAGAACGTGCTGGAACAACCCTTTTTTCAGTTTTGATTCTTGAAAAAAGAACGGTTCAGATGACGTGTTAATTTTTTTTTTATTTATTTAATCCCAAAATAATATAGTGATACATTTTTTTTATAAATTTTAAAGTTGGAATAATCCTGCTCAACTTGGCTGAAGCCAGCGCTAGGACAGGTGTATAGGTTTAGGACGTGTAAAAATAAAAAAAAAATAAATGAAAGTATAAATAGAAAAATATAAAAAATAAACAAAATAATATTTTTTTTGTCGTATAAAGATTTGCAGGGATAAGATCAAGAATTAAACATTTACGAATAAAAAAATCAATAAATTTGAGTACAAATATTACGGAGCTCCAATTCAGATCACAAAACTATGAATGATCTGATTCTTTTTCACATCCCAAATAATTGTAACTATCTGAAACAGTCAGTGTCAGTTAACCCATTAGGTGTACTAAGCACGATCTTTTGAGGAGAGTGCTATAGCAGTTTTTAACTGATGAGAATGGATTTGGGATGAAAAGTTAAGGGGATATTTGTAGGTACCAATATACCCTACAGCAGGCCTGAGCAAATGGCGGTCCGCGGGCCGGATCCGACCCGCAGCACAGTTTTGTCTGGCCCGCGAAGCATTTTATAAATTCTAGAAAAATAGTAAAGAAATAGCAAGTCCCAAATGCGGAAAAAGTATGTGAGAACCTTTTTTTTGCTCTGCAAATTTTTGGCCCGCGGTCAAATTTTCATCAGCTATGCAGCCTGCGGTCAAATTTTCATCAGCTATTTGGCCCGGCGATCAAAAGATTTGCCCGCCTCTGCTCTAAAGGCTTTTAAAATATGTAGAAGTGGGTCACGGTCAGTTAAAATATTCACTTTTTTGAACTTTGTTTTCTTATAATGAGCATCGCATGAAAAAATAATAAATTTACATTCCTATCCGAGATAATGATCGAATGCTTCAACATCGGGAAAAATAATGAGTGTTTTAAGTTGCTACTTAAATATTTAGGAAAGCTGGTTCGTTATGACGACGTCTAGTACAAATGATACGACGCGTATAAAGAGCCTTTGAATAAAAGATCAGTCATCTTTGTTAGCTTAGGTAGCAAAGGCAGTACTTGACAACGTCAACAAACTGCAAATTTGATTCAAGAATCGTTGGGTATTTCTAAGTGTATACCTACTTCACAAAACAGCAACAAACATATACAAAAAGCAAAAGGAGTTACAAAAAAATTGTGTATTAAAGAAAATACTTATACAAATTATATAAAAAAATATATATAAAAAAAACTTCCTACTTCTTTGGGAAGTTAATTGTATTATTATTTTTATGTTCCAAGGTCACTCAATATTTTTACACTATTTTTGAAAAGCCATAGAATATGTGTGTATACGTACAATGTACATACGTGCGTGGTCATTTCTTTCTCAAACGAATTAAGATTATTAAAACCAATATGATCTAAAGGAATTTTTTTCAAAATCGGTCCAAGCGTCCTTTTTTTTAGTAAAAAAAACTGTAAAAAAGTTGATTTTACATATCTCGCGAAAAAAATGAAATCGACGTTGTTAGTGTGTACATCGAACGTGTTATTGTCATTTTAATCAGGAAGACATTTTATCAAAACCGGTTCAGACGTTTAAACAAAATTACTGCAAAAAAGTGTATTTTAGGATTTTTTACAAAGATTTCTCGGGTTTAATTTGTTTAATAAATGTCTAATATTTACCATAGTCTACACTGGAAAGTTATTCGTGTGCACCTCATGGTTAGCACTTGTGGAGACCAAGGGCGTAGATGGGGGGGGGGGGGTAAAGGGGGTAATTGCCTCCTTCCAGGATCATAATAAAAAATAAAACTGAAAATAATACGAATATCTGGCTAAACAATAAAATTTAGAAATACATACCTACTTCTTAAAAAAATGGTAAAATTGGTTTGGGAATTAATATTTTGCTTGACACCTTCCTTCGTGAGTATTTTTGTGTGATACTAATAAAACTTGAAAAAATATGATTTTTTTTAAATACCTACGCTCTAGGTGAAGACCTAATACGCGACTCACCTCACTGCTCGCTTTTTATATTACCAAAAGCATTTTCAAAACTTTCGTGGTTATAAATTAATATTTCACGGAATTTTTTCGGACACAAAACACCATTTTCCAAACTTTAGATATTCAGATACTTCGATCAAAATCGGAGTACAAAAAGCGCGACCAAAAATTTATAATATATTTTATCATTTTATCTATGAACGCGTTTTCAAAATAAAAAAAACATATTTTTCACACTTCACTCCTCCGCTTAGAGTGTGGCTATTTATATTATTAATATTTACCTATTCATTAAAAACCATTTTGCCTATAAAGTTGCGACATCATATTATATAAAAACGTCTTTTCGCATAAATCTCTATTTCTGTTTAAATCGCAAACAATCAACAAGTTTTTATTATATTCAATCATGAAATGTAACATAGGTGATGAGTAATGGTTTTATTGTAACAGTTTAATAGAGCTTGTATCAACATTCGAAGATGTTTTTTTCATGTGGCGCTAAAAATATCGAAAGAGGCTCATGACAGATTACTTAATCGAGTCGACAGAAATAGAATGAAGTGAGAAGATCGTGTTCAACAATTTATGAATGAATTTGCTGTCTAATCTGCTACAAGTCAATAAATATTACGTTCCGCTCTAAAAAACATGCTTGAAATTGATTAGAATCTTTGAAAATGTTACATTTGGGACGTATAGGAGTGTTTCATAAAAAAAAACCTCATGTATGCTATAATAGTATCTAACTGAAAATTAATCTTTTCTTTCACATAACGACCGAACCATCGTATTCTTAAACTAAATTTAAATTGCAATTTAATGAAGAGCTAAGCTAATCTTGGTCTTGCCACTTTTTGCAACCGAGACTGAACCTATGAAATAGAAATAGAGTTTATTATTATGGACCCTATGTAGGGTATTAATTTGTTATAAAAATACAAATAATCAAATCTTTGATTAACGTCTGATTAGAACTCTTCAAAAAATAAAATTATCGACCAATTTTTCAGACAATATATTAACAAAATATATAATTAATACATTAACGTTTCAATCCGGATTTGGACCCCAAAAAATTATTTTTTATATTTTTTAGATCAGTTCTGAAGTAAGTCCAAATCCGGATTGAAACGTTAGTGTATTAATTATATTTTTTGTTAATATATTGTCTGAAAAATTGGTCGATAATTTTATTTATTAAAAATACAAATAAATATAAATATATGATTATTAATTATAGTTTAGTCAATGAATGGGTCAAAATGGGGTGTATAGTACGTGAGCAGGGACCTAAGCGATTCCTTCAGAAATTTGTTCAAGATACTTAGGGAGGAAACATACCAACCAAAAGTCTTGACATTGAGGAGGTGAGTCGGAGGGAGGGAGGTACAAAGAAGGTACCACCTCTGGGTTTTTAGCTTATATTTCGAACACGGTACGTCGTAGGAAGGAAAATTATTATGCCAAATAAAATATCATACAATTTCATATAGCTTTTGTTCTACACACTTTTTTCAAATTCTCAACCGTTATTGAGCTACACGCTCCTGAAAAGTGAAATTTTTCAAAAAAAAGATTTTTACCTCACAGGTTTCATCAAACATTTCTTCATGTCGTCTAAACTATTCATCTTAGAAAGAAATTCTGAAGAAATCGCTTAGGTCCCTGCTCACGCACTCTACAACTCCTTTATTGAGTGGACAATTAGTTACCACATATTTTTTAAATATGGGATCAAGACCAAAATCAAAACTCGACTCAAGGCTTTCTTTTCTTGGTAAAACAAAAAATTCACTATTTTTTAAGTTATATCACACAAGAGTAGATAATCATGAAGGAAGGTGTCAAACAAAATATTATTTCCCAAACCAATTTTACAAATTTTTTTCAAGAAGTATTTCTAAATTTCATTTTTTAGACAATTTTTTTTTTAAGAAGTGTTCCTAAATTTTATTTTTTAGCCAGGTACTATTCGTATTATTTTCAGTTTTATTTTTTTAATATGATCCTGGGAGTTAATTACACGTGCGCGTGGCAATTTTTTTGAAAAAAATCCTTGTGTCATCTTAAAACAGAAATTTATTTTATATAATATTTATTTAGTAAACATTGATAATTATAAATAGGAATACATAAGAGAAATTAACAAAACAAAACTACTTTACTCACGGAGTGAATTTCTTTTATTGCAATGTTCTACTTATATATATAATCGAAAATTATAATATGTAACATGATATGATGAATTATCTAATTCGGGACATTTTCCGAGACATATATTAATACGGGACACGGGGCTTTAATCCCGGATGACTCACCCTAATCAACAGAGATCAATGATTTTTTGCAAATAATTTATATGGAATTGTCAGGAAATTGACTGTTTATGTAATATATTTTCATGGATTTTTTAATAATAAGTTTTATGGCTTTAACGAACAAATTGTTTTCAATTGAAGAATCATTAACTCTGAAAATTTTAAGATTTTGAACAGTACGCACGCAAATCTTGTTAGAGGTCCTAAAGTTCTATTTGAAACAAATTTATATTTTTTTAATGAATAGGCCCAGAGACCTCACTGAGATAGACATTTGAAAAAAAAAATCATTATAACGGATCCATTTTTGTTATTATGAACGAAAGAAAGTTCGACACAGAGAAGTAAACCACATTCTTTACGTTTTACAACCAGAATTTAATCTTATTTGGAAGACGATTTTCAACCATACCTCCATTTCCTTACGAAAAACGGAAGTAAAATAAACTAAGAACTCAGATATCTCATTTCGTGTGTATGTCGACTTTTTGGAAATCTTAAGAGAGATTCTGTGAAACAAAAGTGGTAGAACTAATTGATATTGACATTTCTGGTTTTATGTTCCAGGCGTAAATCAATTTCCGGTAATTGGAAAACGAACACCGGCTCAGCAATGCTGGAACAGCTGACGATGACCGAAAGATACAAGATGTGGGTCGATGAAGTTGCCGATCTGTTCGGTGGACTGGAGATATGCGCGTTGGAGATCATCGTCGGCAAGGACGGCAAAGAGCACATTATCGAGGTGAATGACAGCGCACTTACGTTAATGGGTGATTCGCAAGAAGAGGATCGACGACACATTGCCGAACTTGTCACGCACAGAATGCAGGTAGGTGTATACATTTGTTTTCTAAGCAGTTCATGCGAAGTTATGTGACTAATGCGTTCGACAGTTGAGTGAATATCGCACCGTGATACGTGTACTGTACCACCATAGCTCAAAAAATCCCAGCCAAGTGGGCTACAGGACCATTTCAACTTCAAAAAGTCGGATTTAGACATGTATGAGAATAAAATATCTATGAAAATAATGAATTCACGGATTTAGTACTAAGGACCTGTTTTGTAGCAAATTTAATTCTCTACAAAATGCTGCTACCAAAAAAAAAATTATCAACTATCCATTTTTCAGTAAAAACGTCGTTTTTCCCATGTTAATTAAATGGGAAACAAACTTGGTTTGCGCCGTTTACAGGTTTGATCTAGGGAGCTGAAATTATGGGAGAATTTTTTTTAGGTTCAATTCTAAAACAATAATCAATGGGACCGAAAAGAAAAACAAAAAAACACCCTAGTGGCCATATTACGGTCAAATTTTAACACAACAAATTTTTCGTTCCAACATTTTAAAGGAAATTTTATCTATTTTTTTTCTATAAAGCAATGCCTATACCTGTCTCTGACACAAAAAAGTTTAAGGCAAAAAAGCAAAAAAAAAAACTATAAATCAAAATTTTAACGTTTTTGGCATATTTTTGGCATATTTAAATAAACTACTTCGATGGGAAATTCATTTCCCTACACGCGATATTATGAAAAAACTGAAAAGAGTGCATTTTCACCCCTACCTCTAATTTCCGCTCTGTAATTTAATAGCGCTCCGCGGTTTTTTCTTCTTAAATAACCCATTGACCGATTCCTGCAATAAAATCCCGTAAACGTCTTAGTTAAAAACATATTTAATATAAAAAAGATCAGCTTTTCAGGAAATATAGCTTGCGTTTGGTCTGCAGTATTGCCGGTTCGTTTCAGAGATAATAAACGCAAGCTAATTTTCCTGAAAAGCTGATCTTTTTTATTAAATATATTTTAATCTAGTCGGGCACTACGGTTTTTTATTTTTTAATTTAATTATTAATGTCTTAACTTTTAATTAGATAGATTATTTTTCATTTTCTTCAACAAATTTGAGTGAAAAATATTAACACATGTCGCGGATCCGTCGCTTTGCCATAAAACCAATATTAAATATACTTACTTTTGAAGTCAATTAGTTATTTAAATAATCGATTAACCACCCTAATTTTCAGAATTTGTTTAGGCGTATTTAAACTTCATATAAAAAAAAAGTCTTTTTTTGGTATTGTGTTCGTACTTTCTTTTGCAAAAATTTTATACGTGAATATCTTAAAACTGCTGTTTTGAGTTACGGTGGTTTAATACTCGCGGAACGATATTTTTAAATTTATCGTTTGAAATTCGTTCCAATAATTAGCCTGGGCGATGAGCGGCGCCGTCTTTTTAATTTACCGTACGTTGTACAATATTTTTGACAAGTCTCATATTTTAATACTATGTTTTTAAAGGGTACACATATTTTTTTTACCTCACTCCCCGCAATTTTCTGCTAGAGTGACTCGGTGAAATATTGCAAATTATGTCGCGGAAGCGACGCAAATGTCTAGTGTCAGCTATATTTCATTTTTCTTGGTCAGATGTACATTTTTTTATTATATGTACATCGCCTTCGAATCTAATTGTTTCCACGTCTCTTGAAACAACATTTCAGCATAAACCATGAATAAAACGACAAAGGATTATGCAAACTTTGCTTACCTAGCCTTCCATTACAGCGGCTACTTTCAACTCAAAAAGAGAGAGAGAGAAATAGTAGATTAATCATATTCAACGGTTTATGTTATGCCTCCACTACACACGTGGCCAGCACCGCCACTTACAGGCACTCACGAATGTGTAGAGGGCATATTCGTCGGTGCGTGAACATCATCGCCTGTAATCGGCAGTAATCGATTGATTGTCGGTACATCAAAGGAATGCGTGGCCAGCATCGTGCGCCCGTACACACAATCGGACCGGCACGATTGTGTGGAGGGCTAGGCAATCATCGCGGCGATGATAGGCACTTATTTGAGTGGCGGTGCTGGCCACGTGTGTAGTGGAGCCTTTAGCGTCGAAAAACTCAAAACGACACTTTAACACACCAATCACAAGTTACATAATAAAATTTAATTAATTATTAATATACGTTCGACAACTAAGATCATTAGTATCTAAATTAAAAATAATCATACACAATTTAATACTATTAATAATTTTACAAGGTTTAACAAAACAAAATTGCGTATTCAAGGGACGCGAGGCTGAAAACTGACAACTGTTCACTCTTGTACGCACAAGATTGCGCAATGCGCATACGATGGAGTATGGTATATAGAATTAGCGTAGGAGATGCACAAGATTTCTTTATCATTTATACCGCACGTGCACTGGTACACGAAAATCTACTATATCGGGCTTAAGAGTATTCGTCCCAGCAAACACCCCCTGCACCCTTCATCTCAAATCTTTTCCCCTCGCCTAAAAACGGTTCGCGCTCTCCCGACGCTATTTTTAAAGCTAGAGTGTTCTGGTAAACGCCAAATGAAAGACAAAGAATCAGACTACAGATCCTTCAGGCGAATTTTTTGAAAAAAAATTCCCGAAAAAACTTACAACCTTTTGAAAAAAATAATAAGTTACGTAATATTCCACACGTAGGCGAAACTGTTTTTCAAAAAATTCGCCTGAAGGATCTGTAGTCTGATTCTTTGTCTTTCATTTGGCGTTTACCAGAACCCTCTAGCTTTAAAAATAGCGTCGGGAAAGCGCGAACCGTTTTTAGGCGAGGGGAAAAGGTTTGAGATGAAGGGTGCAGGGGGCATTTGCAGGGACGAATACTCAGAACAAATTGTGACAGAACCAATCATTTAATTATTTTGACCTAATTGAATGCCAAATTACTTTTCTTATGTAACAATGCCAATTATTACACGTAGAACTGTATTCTTTCTCTCTTTGTGTCATAATTTTTGTTTTGTGTAAACTAATGGATATTTCTTTTTCTTCTGTACTATTATTATAAAAAGGTAGTTTGGATGTAGGAGGTAATCTCCGAAACTACTCTTCCGATTTCAAAAATGTTTTCACCAGTATTTTGAATGGACCGAATGAACCTTCACGATGGACATAGGCTATAATATATTAATCGCGTTAAAATAAAAGTGCTTTTCGTGAAGACCAATTTTGTAACGTAAGTCGACGAGAAAACGATGGCAATCTATAAATTCGTGAGAATCCGGACCGAACCGCTAGTATTAAATAAGCACGTTAATAATTACCTACCAGTTTTTTATTTGTAAAGCATTAATTTCGGTCTTCATCAAGAGAAAATAAAATTTGCGAGTTTTATAGGAAGAAATTTCTAAGAATGACTTGCTGAATTAAACATATTTTTTGTATTATTTTCTATGAAACAGAAAAAGAAAACTTTTATAGTCATAACAAAGGAGAAAGCACTAATTATTACTCTTAATTTTTATTTATTTGTTGTATGCATAGGTGCCATTATGTGTTATATTGTAGTGTAATCTATTTGACTGCATGAGATATTATGATATGAATATGACTCACGGTAACGGGCATAATTAAGTAATTAATTCGAAAAATAAATATAGAATAAATTATTAACCCCGACAGTGATATCTTTTTTCCCCGTGAATAAAGCTTTTTACAGTAACAAATAATAAATTATTTGTTAGAATTATTTCACGGAAATATGCAAATGTTAAGAGTATGGAATCTTTATTAGAAAAAAATGAAGTCAAAGTGAAACTGTAGGTATATAATTCGGTGCATCCCTAGTTCTTATACTGAAGTTTTTTTCCCCTAATAGTTAATTTTTCATAAGACCATTTTTTTTTACCATTTCAACCCACAAGTAGGGAATGGTACTAGTTTAGGTCAAAAATCACTTTTCAAAAATTTTATAATATCTTTTCGTTTTGAAGTCCCCCGAATTCAAATATACTACAAATCGAACAACTCTATGCTAAAACAATTCTATCCTTCTCACCACTCTGAGATCCAAACTTCTGTCAGTCATCCATATCTTACAAGGTGGAAAAACCATTATCTTGTACAAATTCCAAAAATATCAAAAATCTTTGGCCAGAGACATATATATAGTGTTCCTTGCTCCAAAATTTTACTACAATTTACCTCACGAAATGAAAGTCATTACCTACCAATAAAACAAAATTCAAAGCTAGAGTAACAAACTGGTTGCTGACCAATCCAGATGTCAAAGTAGTATTTCATAACCTAGCTGCCTAGCATAGCGGCATGACAGTGTACACACTTTACAAATACGCGCGCACTCGTTTTTTCTTTCAAATAGGTAAGCAATAACACATTCGTAATATTTTTGGACTCCTGCCCTAGCACTGGTCTCCCAAGTTGGACAGGAAATCCTCTTTTATGTAAACTACATTATATAAATTTGTACCTATATTTTGTTTGAGGAAATAAATAAATAATAAATATCTGGTGTACCCAACTTCATTCGCACTGGATTCTAAATATGGCCGACATACAATTTTCACCTGTTTTGAAAAACATACTTTATACTTTAGTATAGATACAAATGTTGAATTTATCTATCACTTCTACAATTTGTGAGATATGAACATTATGTTAAAAAATTCTTCACCTCCTGTTGACAGCTTTAAGATTCGAATTTCAGAAACTCCTATCTTAGAGAGTGCTTTTGTCACAAACAAAATTACTGTTCACATTTCAAGTTTCTAGCATCAACGGTTTGATTCGTGTGTTGAGTCAGTGAGAAAATTATATTGATATTTTAATTTCACTTTTATTATTTATATTGATTATTATACGAAAAAAATATGCACTAATTTGTCAAGCTGAGATGTTTTACTCATTTTGTTAAACTTTTTAACAGTTGTCTGTTGTTATAAGATTTATTTATTATTTATGTCGAGGCCTGTATATTTCTTATTCGCGTGCGGATAATAACATGTCACTAATGTCTTCCTGAATCTTCATTATATACTGTATTTAATAATGCAAAAACTACATAATCTGTGGCCAAGAGACAAAAACGCTTATGTCAAATCCATGGTTTAATAATAATTCAATCGTGCATTCTATTTCCACTGCCAGCACTGCCGATTAGGTACACCTCTCAAGGCATCTTCCTGCAAATTACGATCATTGTTTTGAATGAAATTAATCCACTAAAGTAGGTACCCGTATTTAATATTTAAAAAAAATTGATCTCGTTTCTGAGTAAGCAGACTATTACGCATATTTAACTAACATGAGTTTATTTAAATATTTTTCAATTTTTATTTATATTGTCTTTATTTTTTTCAATCAAACATGGAGGGGTGTTGCATTTTTGGCAGGTGAAAAGGCGAAGGGAGCAGGGGGAGAGTTTTCCAAAAGAACGTACTCGCGGAGTTGTTGGTGATCCTTGATTTTTAAAATCTTATCATTCGATATTTCTAAACTTTCAAAAATCTGTAAGATACTAAATAAAAGTATTTGATCCTTGCGAAAGGGGTGCGAGTAGTACACCTACGTAAGGCCTAGCAGCCCAGCGGAAAAGCACCCCACACAAACCTTGTGGGATTTAGTTCTCGGTTAAATTGATCGAAAATGGTTTTATTTTATAGTTTAAAGGTCACTAAGAAAAAGTGTCCATGGGAGTGTAGCCCAATACATTTTTAGCTACATATAGGTACATTTAGCGAGATTTTAGATATAGGTAGGGATAGCCAAGGAATTCGCAAGAATGTTCCATGTTTTTTGTGCTTTTCTTTAGAAATAGAAAAATAGTCGAAAACTAGGTAATGTTGGAAGGTGTCACTCTATATATTATAAAATAATGTAATATTCGGATTCAGCACACTCGAAAACATATTTCTAGAGCTTAGGATTTTTTAAGATTGTGAATTCAATGGATATTCCTATATCTAAAATCTCGCTAAACATATCTGTAGCTAAAAATCTATTGATTTTTAGGCTATGCGCCCATGGCCTTTAAACTATAAAATAAAATCATTTTTGATCAATTTAGCCGAGAACCAAATCCCGCATGAGGTTTGTGCGGGGCCTTTTACTGTACTGATTTTTGAAAAAAAAAACACATTTTTTGAACTGCATGTTTTATCTTGTGGCAAGTTTATTATTTAAAAATTTTCACACAAATTACTAAATGTTTGAAAACCGTATAAAAAGAAATAGATTCCAAAAAAAGTTTCAATAAAATAACATCGCTTGTTAATATTAAACTCCGAAAAAGGATATAATGTAACTCGCATATTGTTAACAGTTTCCTATAGCCAATTATGTTGGGAAACAATAGTCTAGCTACGTTATGTACATAGGCATTCCGCGTATACAAGCATTGAAAACATTTTCAACCCACATATAGTCACTAGTGTGCATACACTACCAGTGTCGGAGCGTGACTAAAAATCTATTTGTTTTTTAAGAAACGAAGAATTATTATGACGTGTACATTTTAAAAGTGAAAACTTCTATAGGCTTAGGCACGTTAGGCGATTTTTGGATGGGTAAAATCTTATGAGTTCGCGTCAACGACATGCTAATGTTAACAGTATATATGTAGCTATACGTATGACGTGTTGCGCTTGGCCAGCAGTGAAAGTATAGATCCTTAGTTCCCAAAGTGGTCCAGGTGGACCCCCAGGGGTTCACGGGAGACTCGACGGGGGTCTACGTTGGCGTGACAAAAAAATGGGGGTTCACAATTCGTAAGCGGGGGTTCACCAAAATTTATCTTATTTCGATAGTGAAGAACTAAAATGTTGGCTTGACTTTACCTATCAATGTAGGCAGATAATATTTTAAGAAGCTCAGCGACTGTTACTTGTAAAAACTCGCATATTCCATATTCAGTTACCACTCCGAATGGAGAGTTTTCTAAATGAATTAAGTGAGAATTGATTGGTTCCTATGCTGTGAGTAGATGTCAATAAAGTAAAGTTGGATGTAATCACTTTTTTGATTGGCCAACTTTACTTTTTTCACATTCGCTCACAGCACAATCAATTAATTAATTAACCAATCAATTCTCACTTATTTCATTTAGAAAACTTCCCATTTGTGGCTGGAACTCAGCCGCAACGCAAATTTCCATACTTAGATCTAATCTTCACATTTTTTGTAATGTAATGTTTTGAAATGTAGCTGTAGGGGGTCCACCGGAATCAGCTAAATTTTGAAAGCGGTCTATGAGAAAAAAAGTCTGGGAACCTTTGGTATAGATTATACTTATGTGTTATATACCTATATAACTGGTGCGCGGGCAGCCAGTACACATACTCAAATGCATTGTATATACCCGACTGTAAGATATAATAATTATAATATGTAGAGCTGTAAAAGTGACGAGAAATTGTGTACCCGTATGTATTCGTTACTTAAAGAACCAGTACCCGTTACTTCCGTATCGTTACGTTACTCGTTACTTTTCATACGACATACAATCGTGTACTAGCATCAAGCATGTATAAGAATCGTAACGAGGCGCGTCGCATTAGTGATACGGTATGACTTCGTTCGTATAACGTATAACCGCATCAAACGAGTCAAACTGACATGGATGCGAAAGATGCGAGTAACAAAATGAATTTGTAAGTAACGATTCGTTACTTCAAATCAGACGATGTACCCGTTACTCAGTAACAAATACATACGGTTTGTTACAGGCGTTACAGCTCTAATAATAAGCAGCCAGAGAACGAACACAGAACTGTCACTGTCTTGCGCAGTAGCTCAAAAACTGATACAAGCAGTTTCATTTTAGCTACTGCGCAAGACGGTGACGGTTCTGTGTTCGTTCTCTGGCTGCTTGGAACATACCTAATATATCAATAATCAATATAATACCTTATTAACACGCGTCCTCAATCCTTGTGGAAAGTTATTCAAAACCACTGTTATTTTAAAGTTTTAAGTTTTCACTTGTGTCGGCAGTTCTCCATGACAGCCTATTTTTGAGTACTTACACAGAAAAAAATCAACTACAATTTTCTGGTTTCACGTCCATTATTATTATGTTGGTAAATGATAGCGGGAAAGTGGACAGGGACATAAATCAAACACCTTATTTAGCTGTGTATAACGTTTCGCTGATGATCCCAGCTTCTTCAGATAGGTACTAAAAATTAGGAAAAAAAAATTGGTTGTCTGTAAAGTCGGTTTACGGACGATAGTTTTACGTGATAACGTATTCCGCTCGAATATCATATTTAATAATACATAACCTAAATTTTAGTAGCTGTCAAACTATATTTTTACCGACTAATAATTTGATCAACCAAAGCAAAATACATATTTTTAAGGTCAAACTATATTTTTACCGACTAATAATTTGATCAACCAAAGCAAAATACATATTTTTAAGCAATTATAAAAGACATTTAAAAGAATGTATAATATATATTATATATTTGTTAACAAACCGTATAATTTATCTGGCCATCTGTCAGATGTAGCTTTCGCTGGAACAGCTGAAAAAAATGTTGAACGCACACTACTCTCTGACGTCACGCGAGAAGAGAGAGACTATCGCTTATATCGCGCTCTCGCTTGCGGAACGTTACTCTTTTTCGTGCGTGCAGCCGGTGTTTCATCAATTTATAAGACGTTATCACATCAAAAATGTTTAGTTTAATAATTGTTAAACTAATCATTTTTTTTAAATATATTTTCAGTATCTGAAGAAGCTGGGATCACCAGCGAAACGTTATACACAGCTAAATAAGTAGTTTGATTTGTGTACCTGTCCACTTTCCCACTATCATTCACCAACATCAACTACAATCTCTATTGAGTCCGTGACTGTACACATAAATCTAAATTAAAAAAAAGTCAGTATTTTAGCAACAAACTTAGTTTGATAGGTAAGTTTTAAAGTCGAAAATTAAAGAGAATAGTTTCCGTTTAAATGCCTCCAAATTATTTAAAATATGAACAAAAAATTCAAAAATTTGCTATGACAGTAAAATGTATGAATTAAAAATAATGTTTGAAAACTGAACACACTCCAAGAAATGATTAAACAATGTTTCCCTTAATTTTTCATAGGTCGGGAAGGTAAATGTAAATGTACGGGAAAAAATATTTTATATTTGTTTTTAATTTAAAATTAGAATAGTAAAAAGTGAAAGTGATATAATTAAATTCGAAGTTTTTATTGGAAGGTAAATTTTCTGTACCTCAAAACTTCTTTAATTTCAAAGCCATTCGCTACTCCACTGGTTAAAGTTGAGTTCGCGGACGGTTTGACGGTTGAAAAATGATGGCTATATGTCACCCGTTGTTTACAACGACTTTACAGAAATAATATAGCTTATCCATGTATCATGCGATAAACTTCAACTTATTATATAACAACCATTGAAATGCGCCGCTACCTATTTCTGATAAACTATATCGCTACCCTTGAATTTTCCAGAACTATAATTAATACCGACATATATCGTTTTACCAAGCTCCATTCGTCAATTAAGCAAATGTAATCAAATTTAAAATACTATCTGAAACGGCAAATATTTGACATTGAAATTCAGCACCGACCAAAAATAAAAGATCCGTTTTTCACTGCTGACTTCTTTTAATAGGATGTCAGCTCGCGTATTTTTTGTTATAGTACTTTTGTTTTCTTAAGGCCGCTAGAGGCTAGAAACACTGCTGGGATATCTGCTGGCCGGCAGGCTGGCTACGAGGCTGGAAATGACGTCACTGCGGGTTCGCCTGTTAGCTCAGCTTATGAATTTGAAAAATTAAAACAGGGGCTATTTTTCTTGCTTTGTCCTCTGCTTGCTCTGAGCAAGAACCAGTTAGAAAACAGTATCTTGTCACGTGGGCAACATGAACAAACGTTCACAAACAAACGTGTGTTCTGTTCAGAAACAATAAACGTTCACTTTTGTTACCGGTCTAACGATCACTGCGCGCGCACCGAACCTATACCTACAAAACAAGCTTGAAAAGACATTTCGTGTGAAGCGAGCAGATCAACAACAATCAATAAAAAAACGCGCTAGAAACCTACTAGTCAAATCTAGCAAGGAATCTAGCAGCAAATCCAGCCTCGTGTGCAGCGGCTTTTAGTCCCTCCACACAGTCGACTGTTTTGCATTTCGAGTTTGAAACCGTTTCAGGATGCGACTGTGCATTCGGTTGATAGTTGATTGAGATTCTTTGTCCGTACACAAGCGCGACTGAATCTGTATTGACAAAGTTGAAAAAATTTCGCTACAGCATGCAACCATGCAACTAAAACTGCTTCTCGACCTGCAAACACATTCGCGCACAACCAGTTTGACATTAGCTTCAAAGCGGTCGTGTTTCTATCGATCAAAATTGCGGCTCCCCATTCGCTAACGTACGAAAAGTCGCAAAGCGATCGCATTCTGAACCGGTTTGAAACTCAAATTGCAAAACTATCGACTCGTTTTAAAAATGCATTTGAACGTCACTTCTTAAGAGACCTCTCTCACTGATGGTCTTCGATTGAGAAGGATCTTAAATTAAATTGTAAAAGTTACCTTCAGACACGCTGTAGAGTACTTTTAAAAAAAATAAGTTCAAAAACTAAAAGCCGACTACTAAAAAGTATGAAACAAGAAAATATTTTCATCTGAGGATAACCGTGGTCATATGCCACCTATACCGTAACAAAACATTACATTTTAACAGTAGTAAGCGATCATAAGCTCTAGGGCAAAGTGTATCACACAATACATCTAGAGGGGCCTCAGATGAGAATATTTTCTTGTTTCATACTTTTCAGTAGTCGGGTTTTAGTTTTTACTTATTTTTTATTTGTTTTCAATTTGTTCCCCTCTGGGACCAAAATTCAAAAATAAATGTTGCCTATGTTACCCGGGACATAACAACGAATCGATTGACAACTTATTTATCAAAATCGGATGAATAGTTTAGGCGCTACGGTTTGTAAATACAAACATACTCATACATACATTGACTGCTAAACTCATAAACCTTCCTTTTGGCTTCACCATAGTCGGGGAAAAATATAAAAGTGTTTTCAGTAGGGATAACAATCATATTCAGAGGGACGTTACGTTTGCACAATTTCTTTTTGTGTAATTTGGCTTGTAGCTTCCTTAATAGGGTTTATTATTACTAACTGTTTGACTTTAAAATATCAATCCTCGAATTAAAATACGATCGAGAGCGTGTATAAAAGTTTTCGGTGGAAGGAAGGAGCCCTTCTCTTCCGCCTAAAATTCTACTTAACAAGTTATGGATTCACTGGAGTTTTGTTAGAAAAGGACGCCGGTCTCTCTCTTTCTGTCTCCCTCTCTCTCTCCCCCCCTCTCTCTCCCCCTCTCTCTCATTTATTTATGAATGTTATAAGTACGCACCGTAACTTTTAACCACTAAATAATGACTCCAGTGCACGTATTACGTTATGCATAGAAGAATGCATAATTTGTCGTGAAAACGTTGAATGAAACATATCATCTATAATGACGTAATTATTACGTATAGTACCTATAGTAAAGCAGACAGACTGGGGGCGGTTAGTGATTCATGTTTGGGAATCTCAAAGCCGACTGTATTCAATTTATTCGAAATTTGAAGTAGGTGTTGAACGCACGCCTGGAATTCCAATTTCCAATCCCGTGCCTATATTATGTTATATTGTACTAGCTTTTACCCACCCTTGTGCTTGCATATATAACTAATGTCGATTTTGACAGAAACTTTAAACCCATGTTAGCTGAATTATTGAGATCGTCTCACATTTTTTTTTTGTTGGAAGGTACATTATAAATATGTTATGTACGAACTTTTTTGAAAGTTTTTACGACAGCTTTGTCTATAATAAAAAAATCCCAAAAGTGTGTTTTTTTCAATGGAATTTTGAACATTTATACCACTACCGAAATGACGTAGAAAATATTCGGTCAGTGATTGGCTGACAGATTTACTGTGTCATGCCTACTGATCTGTCAAATCGAAAATAAACCACAAGGAAGATATTTTATATGTATACATCTCTTTCTATAAATAAATAGATCTGGCCGTCTTCTACATCATTATTTATTACTTATGCTCAGGAATCAGGATATAACAATGGAACAATATTGGTTTACAATGTATGAAAAATGATAAGACGTACCGCTCAAAATTACCATTTTTTAACGTAGGACAACCATATTTTAGATACCTAGTATTGATAATATATTTTTATTCAAATCGATCCAGTCGTACTCGAGTGTTGTTTATACAAATATGTTTTTCTGTCTGTCTGTCAGTTTATACAAAAACAGAAATAAAGAAGAAGAAACACGTTTTTCAATCTAGGTGTGCAGTCAACACACAGTAAGCAAAACAAAAATTGTTATAAATGTATGCAAATTTGATAAATAAATTATTTACATACGAAGGTTTAGGCTTGCACAAATGTGTCATAAGGTATTCTTAGAATTACATACCTATAGTTTATTATTACTTGGTTCTCAGACGAATTTTAGATCAAAGAAAATGTGGTCTGATGTGAGAACACATCTATGTAAATATTTAGTTTCATTGGAAAATTACTCATTAAAGCGGACATATTTTAAAATTACTTTATCGTGTAGGTTTAGGTTATATCAGTTTATGACGTAAATAATTATGACGAAATTTAAAACAGCTGTGAAATCATACATTTGCAGGATATCCGCAGACCTTCAGAAATTAGGAAACAGTATTTGTTGGCATAAAGCTTGACTATTTTTTTTTCTTTAATTAACGGTTGTCGGCTTGTAACACCGCAGCCTTTTGAGCTTATTGTGCTATCTCCCAATCTCTTATACCACTCGATCCAATAGCCTCGTTCCTTGAACTAGCTTGTGCAGTCCGTGGACTGGATGATTGATATAATCTTCTCGACTCATTCTACATTGTACATAAATTATCTGTCTTCTATGATCCAAAGCCTCGCATTCACACAGAATATGATGCGCTGTTTCCGTCACCTTTGCACTGTCTGCACTTTAAGTCTCCGTTAAACAGTCCGATTCTTTGGAGGTGTCCTTTCAGGGTACAATGTCCTGTCAGAAGGCCTACCGCCAGACGAAGATTGTTTCTACTGAGTTGTAGTAGTTCTTCATTCATCTTCAATTTATCTTTAATAAAGTCTTGCCATGTTGCCGCCCGGAAATTTGATTCCAGATGGTCTTGTGCTGATTTTTTATCCATTCCCTTATTTGACCCCGTACTGTGCTTTTGGACACTCCCAGGTCAGGTTATGGGCCAATGTATGGAGTTGACTATCCTTTCCTCGCCAGCTCATCAGCTTCTTTGGCACCCACAGTAAAGCTACTAGCTGGTTACTTATTATACTTATTATTGTTATATTTCCAAATGTGGGAAAATTTTCAACAAATGATTGACATATCAGCAATCCATTATCTATTTTCATAGGTTTATTTTTATTTGAAATGCTTGCTATAGCCGCCAGACTTAATCGAATGAGATAATCTCTAATGAAATGTTGGTAGAGAATTAATTTTCGATATAACTTTAATAAGGCTCAAAAATTATGTTTTTAAAAACTTCCTTGTAAAAATGAATGGAATAATAAGACAATTATGAAAAGTACATTGTTATAATAGAAAAAGCCCCGTAATTAGCACACATTTCATCTACGCATGCGCCGATTTTTTCCAAAAACAATAGAGCTCTTCCTATTTACATGCTAAACACCCTACCAAAATTTGGTTTCAATATTTTCAGGTGTTTGACCTAAATCGTGTTCACAAACATTTTTAATTTTGACCTAAATAACTGCCATTTCCGACTTGTGAAGTCGGAATGGTAAAAGTATTCATTTCGGTGCATTTTTGTTATTGTGAACGAAATCAATTTCACAAGGGTATACAGACACACTAACACACGCACGCACAGCCGTAATTCGAAAAAAAAACACTTTTTTTTATGTTTTGAGGATAGTAAAAGCGTAATCTGATTTCATCTTTAATATAAGATTTTTCGACCCCTTTATTATCCTTACAGGTTACGAAAGTATATATTTAATATGTTCGAATTAGTCTATTTACCATATGGCACATACAATAATTGAGGCCGGTCGGATGGCGAGACCTAGGGGTCGGACCATAATTTCTCGACGTTTCGCAGTTTCCTGAGCGATCAGACACAATTTTTGGAAATGTTGATATATACTGGTTTGAAAGTATAAAACCGAATAAAATATGTATAAATGCAAGGTACTATGTGGTGAATAATAAATATTATATGTTTTGGTAGACATTCTGTCGACCAACAATGACAAAGACGACGTCACGTTCGAGTGTGTCTAGTGTCTCGTCATTGGCATCGCCTAGCGAGGAACGTAGCGGCGCGCTCAGCTCACTCGGCGGTCCTATCGCCGCTTCCACTGACTCGGGCATCGCGTCAGACTCCGTTGGCGGACATCCGTCGCTGAGCAGTGTCGGACGTCGAGACTCCCAAGGTATGAGACGTCGGCGCGCTTATAAACTAGATTATAGTAAAATAGACACTATGATCATTACGTCTCATTAAAGTAGGTTTGCAGGGCTGGTAAACGAGGGGGACTATAGAAAGTCGACTATTTCGGGTCTTTAGGAAATTTTAATTTGAAATTTAATTTTTAAATTAAAATATCTCTCGAATCACAAATTTTACAATTTTTTTTCATTTTCATGGAAAGTTGAATAGCATCGATACATAATAATGAAATCTTTGATTAACGTCTGATTAGAACTCTTCAATAAATAAAATTATCGACCAAGTTTCCAGAAAAATATATTACCAAAATATAAAAAATTAATACGTTAACGTTTCGGTCCGGATTTGGACCTTCTTCAGAACTGATCTAAAAAATATAAAAATTAATTAAGAATTAGTTTCTAATTGGTTTTTGAAAAAAAATTCGCTTTAAGTTTTTAATTATCAAATATTGAAAAAATAATAACAAACAATGTTTTTTTGATTTATTATTTTTTCAATATTTGATATTTAAAAACTTAATGCGAATTTTTTTTCAAAAACCAATAGAAACTAATTATTATTTAATTTTTATATTTTTTATAACGTTAATGTATTAATTTTTTATATTATTTGTTAATATATTTGTCTTAAAAATTGGTCAATAATTTTATTTATTAATAAATAATAATGAATTCATAATGCTTGTATGTGTAGCAAATACAGTAGAGCCTCTGTAAGTCGAACTTCAAGGGAGACGCCAAAAAATTCGACTTATAGAGTTTTCGACTTATGAAAGATTTCGACTTAGGCGGATTTTGCATGGAAATATTCGACTTGCAGATTCATTCTAATTTGTTTTGAGTTGCTATGTTTGAGATACAGAGGTCCAATTTATTTTTTCGAGTTATGGAGGAAAAATATGTACCGAAATGTGACTCACTGATGGTTTCGACCTATAGAGGGTTGAGATTTCGAGTATTGGGGCTTGAAGGGAATGGAAGAAAACATTTTTTCAAGATTTGGAGGTTCTCGACTTACCGACGCTCGACTTAAGAAGGTTCTACTGTATTATTTTATTATTAATAATTTAAATTGTTACACAAATTGTCTTTATTTCGCCTTAGTAATACCTGCAATGATGCCTATTAACGCGAAACGTTTATTTGTCACAAATTATAGGTATATAGTGGCAATTATTATAATCATTTCAATTATTGATAATAATAGACATCCAAACATTATTAATTTAATATTACTAATATCAACCGAACTAAATTGAACATATAAGTATCGATTACATTTTCTTGTAAAATAATATTCAGGGTGATTCGAAGGATGTCTTAATGATCTAAATTTAACGATTGATTGCTTGATAACGTATTGCTAAATTAATATTAACAAATTGCTCAGAGCAATTAGGCGATATTTACTAATTAAAGTAACTCGAGAATTTCAATAATGTCAGCATACTAATATTTTTTACTCATTTTATGGATAGTGAGTCACTCATTTAGTTTACTGTAGTCAACAAAACGTTTTCTGGAATAGGTCTATTGTGTATCTATGACAAACAATCAACAAACATTTTTTATTTTACTTTTTAAACTCTGAATAGCGGCATCGCCGACAATATACGCAATAGGTCGTCTACTAGATCGGGGTGGCAAACCTATGGCACTCGCGTCACAACTGATTGTTATGGGAATGGCATTGATTGAGGTGCAAAATAGAAATAAATAAAAATATGCTAGATGTCAAAAAAAATTGCTATCACCAAATAACAATTGTGAAAAAGTTTCATAGCGCTCAGTGTATATTATCGAAATTATTCTTCTCATCTAACTTTGATTAATTTTTTTGACAAATAAATTTTTTTGGCTACTTGTCGGCACGTCATGGTTACATTAAAAATTTTTGAAAAAAATTGGCATGTAGAATGTAGATGTAGAAAGGTTTGCAACCCCTGCACTATGTTATACTAGTCATTCAAAGATCAATCTTTTATCTGTTTGGTTTTCTTCTTCAAAATTAGACTTTACATAATATGAGAAATACTTAAAAAATTTGAACCTCACCTTTTTTAAATACTGTACAGTGTACAATTATTTTTTAAATAAATAAAATTGTCGACCAATTTTTTTCAGACTATATATTGACAAAAGTAAAATCATAAATCAATTTTACAAAATATGACGTTTCGATCTGGGTTTAGATCTTATTCAGAAATATAAAATAAAAATATAAAAAAAATAATTAGTAAAATCTACTTATTTTTTATAAGAAAACGCAGAAGCTAATTATCGCAAAATATTTTAAAAGAGTATTATTGATTTATAATTTTATTTTTGTCAATATATAGTCTGAAAAAAATTGGTCGACAATTTTATTTATTTGAAGAGTTCTATTCAGACGTTAATCAAATATTTGAATTATTTTTTAAATTGGGATTAAATAAAATTATAAAATAGGGTTGCACTCATCTGTTAAATTACACAGCTTTGATTTAAAATTAAAAAGTAAAAAAATCCGTGGGCATGCTAAGAACTTGATATTGTTTTCTGTTCAATTTGGCTAAAATATTGCGCTTAAGTAGATAGAAACTATCGAAAAGTAAATTCTAATCGAGCTACTTTGAACAGCATCTCAGTCGAGCGTGAGCAGCAGCGCCACAAGCACCGGCACCGGGACGCGACGTCAAGAGTCGAGTGAATCGCGTAGCGTCTTCCATCGTCAAGGATCGCAACAGCAGATCGGCGCCGAAGACAGCGAGGACACGATGAAAAATCTCCGCAAAACATTCGCAGGAATATTTGGCGACATGTAACCAACACGTCGCTTCACTTCTTCATTATCGTTTTCCGACTCGACGTTCAAATCTTAGTTGTTTCATAATGTCTATGCGTAATTTTACTCAGTTTATTTGTACTCGTTATCAATTAAATTGTACGAGCGTCATCCAAATGACATAAAATTTACGTATGCATCTGTTTATCGTTTTTATTAATTGCATTTTTTTGTTAAATCTTAACGCGTCACAGTAACTGTTCTTTTACTGCAAAATATTTTTTGGAACGCCATTTTATCATCGGACGTATAAGCATAACTGCCAAATATAACGTGGTTTTGCTGACGTATTTAACTTATGCTAGAAAACGACAATAAGTTATCTGGAATAATGTAAATACAGTCACGGCTTAACAAATGTTAATGAGTCAAAGAGATTATTGATAACTTTCAAAGATAATTAAATTTGTTTTACGTACAAACCTTGCCTTTTGGTATTTGTTAAGATCTTAATTTAATTAAATTAGAAGCGACTCACAGGTGGAGTTTGCAAAGAATTTTATATAAAGCACGGTAGAGACAAAGGCGAACACGAACAAAACTTTAAAATGAATACCAAAACTGACATTTTGACAATTTGTGCTAGATCTCGCATGGATCTAGCACAGATTTGTTGATGAAAGTATCACCCATTCAACCTTTATAATTCTCGAGATCGTAAGATTATGTTTACTATTTGGCAGTTTGAAGAAGAATGATAAGCTTTGGATGACGATAATTAGTCATATTAAATAGTATTTTAATCTGTTAACAGCTTCTCGAAGCATTTCTTGTAATATCTCCAAAGCACACGTGTCTAAAATGCATTTAAACTAATCACTGCCAACTGACAAGCGAACAATCCGACACGTACTTATTGTGGTCCGCATGTTGCACTGGAGTGTGTGTGTGTGTGTCACTGCATTGTCGTCCGAATGTTTGGATTGTTGATCCTGATTGAGTGTAGATTCGAAGTCTCAAGATAGACTCAAACTCCCTATGGTAATGTTTAGAATACGAAACGTCCGAGGAAACTTAAAATCACGTAACGTCTGAAAAATATTGAAAAAAAAGATAGTGAAATTTGAGTAATCTTTTGGATTGAAGCTCGTAAAATTCAAATGATACTTTTATATTTATGCAATATATACCTAATAATATGTAGAATAGTTAGGTGTAATTAATTAATTTAAAAACAAAAGATTTAAATTATGTAACTATAACTAAAATAAGTTTATATTATTGTTGTCACTTTTCTCAAAAACTGGATTTATTTTATAACAAAGTTTTTGAAGAACGTAGAAAAAGATATATAGGTAAATTGCTCAAAAATATATAGTTACTTTTTATTGTAAAATTAAACTATTAGCTGAAAATAGGCACAAGCCCAAGGTTTTTGTGTTCCCCTCCCGTTGACTTCTTTTTGCACCTCGTAGTATTTTTATAAGCTACAAAGTTGGATTATTGTCAAAAATGTTTCCAGTTTTTGAATAATTGCTTAATTTTCAAATACAGAGTTGGACCGAACACACGTGCTTTTTGTTTTCGTTGAATTATTTCTTTCTTTCTACTTTTTACATCCCTTTTTTTAATTTCTGGGCAAAGTAAACAGATGAAAACAATATGTTTACCAAAATATTAATTTGTAAACATAAAATTATTAATTATTATTGTTGCTCAATATTTAAAATTTTTGATATTCAAAAACTAACATCATCCAAGTATGTAAGCTTTCACGGCTGTCGTGTTCCAATAAATTAATAGTTTCCGGGCTAGTACTTAGACCGCGATCAAATGGGATTTCTACCCGACGCTTCGTCTGCAAGAACGGTAGACATTTTTAAAGGCTGCCACGTTGCCTTTGAAAGTTTCTACAGTAGTTGTAGACCAAATGTAAGGCAGAAATTCAATTTGACTGTGACTTACAAGCCCGGAGATCATTAATATTAATTAGAAAAAAATAACATTCTTCTTACCAGCTACATAAAATATCTTACGCTTGCCTAGAACCATGTATTTATTGATTGATATGAAACAAAGTACTCAAAAAATAAAGATACATAAAATCAAGGTTAGTAGAGCCGCGGTTGTATTGTTTCGTTGGATTGCAGGGGGGATGGCGTCATTCGGCAGACCTGTCAAATGATTATGAGGTAACGGTTGTTGTTTGTACACTTTTAATGGAATAATATTCAAGAAATGTAAAACAAATCAAAAGACAGAATATTGATACTGCCATAAAAGTGTATAAACAATAGCCGTTGCTTTGCAATCAATTGACAGGCTCGCGGAATGACGTCATCCCCCCACTACTATTCAGTGGAACGAAGCAACTTCTACTCTACTAACCTTTCCATATAATAATGTAATAGGTAAATACATTGCTTTTTCAATCGGGATAACAGCGCTTTATTTCCTGTTCGATATCCGAATATATTTCCGATTTGATTATTATCTCCATTTTACATTTAAAAACGGGTGTGATTGCGCTTTAGACCACAATCATGGCAGAAGTAAAACTTCCTCACTCCAGCTCACTTACTACACACCCAAATAAAAAATTGACAACTCCCGCGTTCTCGTTATTTTTCAACAGTTCCGTCTCCATTATAGAAACGGTCAATCGAAACGATTACTTTGGTTATGTTTCATCTACGTAAATCCTTTTGAAAAATGACCGCGACTAACGAAGTTCTACTTCAAAATTTACATTCACTGATGATGTAGAATGTAGATAATAGAACTTAAAGTGCTATGTTTGGTAACTACACGGGCGTTTCATTACTCTTTATTACGAAGTTTTTTTTTAAACAAAATTGCCTTTACTCTGACAAGTAATTAGCCATGACTAGTTTTTATATTAGACTGACTTGAAGTGATGTTTGAATGATAGGGAACATAAGCGACGCAATATGAAGCAACAAATATAACAGGGACACATGAGGGATGGAATACACGGATATTAGGATGGGGGACATGGATTAGCCTCGGGCCATCCTCGGCGGATATTAGACAAACATGAAGGCCAGGAAGAAAGACAGCCGGATTAAGAAGCGAAGGGTCCCGTAGGCGGGACCCTGGGGGGAGGCCTATCGTCTATGTAAGGGGACGAAAATCAATTGAAATAAGAATAGCATTTGAAAATGGGATCTTAAAAGGAATTATGACGAAGAATTTTGAACAAAAAATTAACAATTTTCTAGCTTTCATGTTTGTATGATATGAATTTTTTTTCTAATCCAAAAAAAAATTCATTTTCATTTTTTTTTTAATTCATTCTCATTTTTTTCTCAATTTTTTCACTTTGGTGGGGCCCTAAGATTTGGGGGGCCTATAGGCGCCGCCTATAACGCCTACACAGTAAATTCGGCAAAAAATTTTTTACTTCGTAATATAACATATCATATGTTATATTACGAAGTAAAAAATTTTTTGCCGAATTTACTGTGTAAAAAATTTTAAAAAGTAGTCTTATTTAGTCAAACGTATATGCCACAGAACAATTACTGTTCTGTGGTATATGCGATGAAATGTTTAAAACGCTAGCATTCACAAACTTCGATGCTCATGTAGTTGCCTAACCATATGATACATTTTATTCATTCATCAATATGAACGTATGTTATTTATAAATGTATTATTCAACAAACGTTATTAAATTTTTTTAGCATAATTATGCAAGCCGCTTATTTATTGGAAAAAGTATAACTTACAAATTAAATATAATAATTATAATTTTCATACATAAGACCTGTATACAAAAAAAATGTAGGAATAAATATGAATATACTCTAATACAAAACGTAGAATATTATAGTATTTTCAATAAAATAGCGACTTGATGGCTCGGAATTTTCTTAACGTTTGTTAATATTTCTCAATTTTTTTTAACATCTGAAAATGATAAAATATCACGACATACCTTTTTTAAAAAAGTGTTTCCTTCTTCTTCTAATCGAGGATTTTACGTGTGAGGAATAAGTACTTAAATTGTGGTTTGTGGTTATCAAAATATTTTACAAAGTTAAAAAGAAGTAAGCGCCGTATCTTTAGATAATATATTATAGTGAGCTAGGCAACAAAAGTTTTAAATAAAACATTTTCATCAAGAAGAAATGTACACGTATTGCATATTAATTAAAATTTTTAATTAGGTAATTATTCCTGATTTTATATATGAAAAAAAACATCGTTGAGCAATAGGATTCATAAATATATTGTTATGTATTATGCATTTTGCAATATTATCCTGACACTCTAAAGGCGCATGCACACTTAACGAGCGATATACTTGTTGCAATTCAGACCCCTCTTTCTCACTGGGTACGTGCCTAGGAGCCTCCTAGTTCCTGCCAGATCACCAAACGATAAGCGATATTTATTACCGAAAAACATAATTATTTTCGAAAAAATCAAACGATAATGACTGACTACAATACCTACTTGATTATTAGCTTTTGCATGCTACTCTACTCTCGCCAGGAAAATCAGGCTTTCTGATTTCAGCATGTTTAACTTAAATATACCTATAAAAAATACTATTTAAGTACAATGCTTCAAGAGAGATTAACCAGTTTGTTGCTTATGTCCATAGAATGTGATATGCTCAAAAACATAGATTTTGAAGAAGTGATTAAACGATTTTCTCCATCTCAAATCTAGAAGGGTACCTCTTTAATCAACATAGATTTTTAAACATTAATCTGTGAATGCTAAAAGAGTTACTTTTGTGGATTATATTATCTATTCATTAATTGTGTCTGTAAAGAAATAAAAATAATTCTAGAACCTGCACTTACCTACTTTTTTTGTCTATTCTAACAAAATAGTACTCTGTCAAGGTCACAGGGATCCCATTATCCTAATGTGCCCAGGGCCTCCAATAGGTTAAAGACTGCCTTGATCGACATCGCTGAATTGTCAATATAAAAGAAAATTTACATGCATAACGTACCTATTTAATCTGTATGGTAACGTACACTATTTAATGCTTGAATATAATACTAACTAGTGAACATATCAAAATATATTGTTCGTTTCCACTTTTATTCATAATTCGTACTCTAAAGACAAAACAGTAGTATCGTGTGTTGGTATTGACGTCACTTACTGCACATTGTTATTTATTTAGTCTATGAATTTGTAATGTTTTTAGATATAATATCAAAACTAGACATGATTTAAATGTGGATATCTGAATGTGCTTGTGATATTATACATATTGTTGAATGGATACTATTATATGATCTTATGTTTTAATATTTCTACACAAACATAATATATCATTATTCATTAGTAACGTATTTAAATGATCGTTAAGTGTGCAATAATATTTAGCCCATTTGTTTTTCTCAACTATGTTTTCATCAGTAGGTAGTTTTATTGTTTTTTAATTGTTTATGAAATTGTTAAAGTGGTGTAAAATAACCGATTGGTTGTTGCCATAGGCAGCTAATGTACTTAATTGAATCTAGTCTTTACATTATATAGTTGACTAAAAGTTCAAAGTTAGTCTTAATGAAAACAATAATTATTATTACTTTAAAATGTAAATTAAGTACGATTTATGCAATGAACTAATAAAATACGAATATGTAACCTTATGAAATTAATTTATTTTGTAGTTTAAGTAAAAATAATAT
Source organism: Xanthostigma xanthostigma (assembly GCA_963575645.1). NCBI lineage: Eukaryota > Metazoa > Arthropoda > Insecta > Raphidioptera > Raphidiidae > Xanthostigma > Xanthostigma xanthostigma. Next base: position 27,066,937 of record OY754468.1, read on the forward strand.
CCCAAAAATATTTGTGACAGCATCGAAGAAACTGTAATAAATCAGAAATACAAATAGTTTTTGCATTTAATATTCTCGCAAAAAATTTCAAGACGCTAAAGTTTTGATTTTTTTTTTGTAAACAAAACGTCTCTCACATTTTGAGAAACGGTTGTTAGTAGGTATATACTTATTTTATTAACAAAATGTGGTTGTCTATAGTAGAATTTAATAAAATAATAGATATATACAAAATGTCAGCTAATATTATGAATACATTCTAAAAATCTAAATGAGATGTTTTTTTCTTTTAATATCTTCAATAATTTTTGTATATTTTTGTTACACTTTACTTACAATTCAAGTGATTTCATCATTTTCAATTTAATATGAAAATAATTAAAATTCTGCAAAAAATTTAGTGAAGGGAGAAAAATCGATAGAAAAACTTTTTTACTTAGGGATTTTTTTAAATTTTGCCACATAAGTCTGAAAGTAGAATTGAAAAAAAAACGACTGGTATTTTTAAAAAATGAGTATTTGTGATTTCTTCTGAATCTCTGTATTGATTTTAGTTAGTTCCTATTCAAGTTCTGTTTAAAAATTAATTGAAATGTTTATTACTACATTTGTCTCCCATACTCAGTGACACAAAAACTGTATTCTGCAAACAGTGCCTTATAATAACATTATATTTCACAAAATAAAAAAAAATTAAAAAGGCTGATTGCATAGCAGGTATATTAATTATGTAACGATTTTGTTTACAAGCACATTTTCCTTTAAAATGACCAAATATCATTTAAATATTGTAAAAATAATATTTAAAGTTAATTTGGTTTTTATATTTCAGAATATCAAATCATCGCTACAGTGCAGAACTGTCGAATATAAAAAAAAACGCTTTTTCCATTTTCGCTGGTTTATAGTTCATTTTGGTGAACAGAATATAGTGAAAAATTCTCGAACGTGAATGTGAAGTTCATTTGGAAAGGAAAACACTTATCTCCATATATTTAATAACTTCTATATCACTAGTGGCCGTAAGTGGAAGCGTTGCCCATGAAGTGAGACAACAAATGACTGTTTTCTATCTCTTTCTTTTTACTTGACCCGTTGTGCGCAAGTGTCGTGTCTGTAGTGGGACAATTAGTAAGTGGAATAGAGCAAGCCACCCCCCTTTCACAGCTTAGTTCCATGGGTTCCATGTGCAAACTGACGCGCAACCATTCACGGACATGCGCATTATGGCAGAAATACACACTACGAGAAAACGTTACGATCAGACTGTACAGTTCGAACGGTACCGATAAATCGCTACATGTATGTTATAAAACTGTACAGTTTCGTCCGATTTTTTAAGACTGTGCAGTCTAACGGAACAATACGAAAATTTCAATTGATTAATCGGAATCGGATGAACTGTGCCGACTGATCGTTACGTGTATGCACTCGTTCAGTTTTCTTTGCACCAGATGCTATGATTTTTCCGCTTCACTTTTTTTTCCTTCAGGGCGAATATTAATCCAACAACTGCTAAAACGTCGTCCGTCGAAGCCATCGCTGACACGTGTGCGTCGGCACCGTCTGATCGTAACGATTTCTCGTAGCGTGTATGGCCACCATTAGACTCAGGGTATAAAAAGTGAGACAGACGTATATATGTCTTCAGCGTAGTGTTTAAGTCTTTCTCCCGATATTTGATCTAGAGGGTAAATATATGGTTATCTCACATTCGGTAGTGCTGTATTATAACGACGAAATAATGTAGTAATATAGCATTTTAAAAATTCTTAAACAGGTATTTTTTGCTATAGAATTCTTGGATCTAAATATTACGCGAAATATTTGTGTAGTCATGTGATACTATTTAATTTTTCATTTAAAATAATTTGTATACATTAATTAAGTGATAAGTGACATTAAATTAGTATTTATGAATTTATGTTATGTAGTTTATTACATATTAGTAATTGTTTCATATTATTATAAACTTTGAAAGCTGCACAAAAACAGTAAAAATACGATATTAAAATGTTTTTATTTTGTGGAACTACTAGTCAAAAAATTAAAAATTCGTGTCCACATTTACTAATAACGACCTCGTATTGCTTATTTAGAAAATGTTATTTTTGCCTTAATTTTAAGTTAAAACAATTGATTATTATCTATTTGTGTTTCAAAATTCTAAATATGTTTAATGTTTTTGATAAAAACATTGTTTTGTAATAAACACTTTTACAATGGCAAATGATTTACGAATGTGGAACACTTGTATATTAAGGCCACTGCACACGAAGTTGGAAACACTGCTGGGACTTCTGCTGGCCGGCAGCTGCAGCCTGGGTAGTGGCTACGAAGTAAACTTGTGTAGTTCGCGAACGAACTAGTTCAGAAGAGCACTCTTATTAGTGAACCAGTTCGCAGCCAATGAAGAAATCAGTTCGTTATTTAACACGCAGTGAAGATGGTAAACGACAAAAAATTAAGATTGTAGAATCTGTACGATGCGTTTTTATTTGTTAAATATTAATTCTTCTAAAAATAAACTAAGAAATTTTCTATTTTTTTAATTGACATTTCGAACCTGAAGCAATTTAACAGCGAACTAAAGAACTATAAGAGCGAACTAGTTCGCGGAAGATTAATGAACTTGATTGAGCGCTCTTTTTAGTGAAATAATATGCCTAAAAAGGATACCTATGCTTTTATCAAAAATATTAAAACACAATTTTACTATCAGTGTAACCCAAACGTTACCTCTTTTATTCTTTCTAATTTTATTATTGAAAATTGATTATATAAGATGATATCGCATACATAATATTATTATTAAAAACGTTAAAATGATGTACTCTTATAAATCGCATTTTCATATAATAAAAATAGAATAAATTAAGGACTTAATTATTTAAACGATCATTCTTTATCCTGACGTATTTATAAAACATTTAACAAATTGTGTGTGCAATTGTTTATATTATTATAGTCTAGTCAACAATACATATTGTTAATATAGAATACTCTAATTATTATAATACTAATGTAATTACCTATAATTGTTATTTACTGATTTATGTTGTGATCTCATATATTCTAGTATTTAAATAGAAATTAAAAGTAGATTATTGAATATAAAATGCTGGTTGTTGCGTCGAAATAATACAAAAAAAAAACATCTTAGCTGATATTATCATTGTTCCAAAATCATATCATTAAATTATTATTTTAAGATTCGCTTATATCAATATATCAAATAAAAACATTGTAAAACGAGTTTAAATAAATGAGCAACATTTTTGCAAGCAAATTTTCTTGATGTGATTTGCAGGGTAGGTACTACGAAATAATAATAAATTAAATAATTTTGAAACTGAAATTGATTTTAAAAATGAATAGATAGGTACCTATCGATATGAAATGTTCTATCAAGGTCGTCTTTCCTGGATTAATATTTATCAAAAAACATGTTCTCTTTCGTAATGGGTGCGATAGAAAAATAGGCGATTCTAAGGACTCAATTGTTAATTAGAATGAAAAAAAAAATTAAAACCATGACCTCACATCGCACACCGATTCATTGTTTGCAGAGGCCAGGCAAAAAAAATCTTACAATTATCTCTTTTTTCTGTTGTTTCCTATATAAAGAAGGTGGAATTTATTCAGACACGATATTTTCTGATTCGATTTTCCAGATATCAATGTGTTACTCATATCCAGAATAGTGCAACAAACAGTACATTTCTGTGCCCGTTAAAGTCAGCATGCTAGACAAAAAGGTTCTGACAGTTACTCGTTTTTCTGTTGTTTCTTTGGTAAGAATTCATATTTTATAATTTATTTTATAATATGAACTTCATATTAATTATTGTATACTGGGTAAATTATGAATATGTGTTATTTTATACTATTTATTAATCTATAAAAAAATTGTTGTTCATATCGCCATCATTTGTTAATGTTTTTGTACAATTTAAACTTGTAGATATTGTAGAATATTAAGAGAAATTTGTGTATTCTAAAAATGGATTTAATAACTGTGATAGTTTTTATCGAAAATTACTTTAACGTTTCTTTTTTGTTTCAAAACGATTGGCAATAATTTTTATTAACCTTCAAAGTTCCCTTTTTTCATTTTCATTTTTTCTATGTTTTTGTAAAGCAAGATATTTTTATAAACAAATTGTTATCAACATCTTTCTGTACAGTCAGAAATTAGGTTCTGTTTTTTCGAAGAACTATCTTATCGGTTCAAAGAATGTGACTACCTCTGTAGCTTAAGCAACGAATAATTCTAGATGGAAAAGTCGAAAGCAGAACATTTGACTTAGGAACTTTGTTTGGACTAGTTAGGAGATAAACATACTAAAAGTCCTTACCCCTCCGAGGTACGCCCGAAGGGGGGGAGCACAAAGAAGGTCCCGTTTTTTGGTATTTTGCTTTCATCTCGAAAACGGTACGTCGTACGAAATTTTGTTGGAATACATAATGAAAGCTGATAAAATTCTCTACAACTTTAGTTTTCACACTTTTTATCTATCTCCAATCTTTGCCTAGCTATGAGCTGCGGAAAATGGTCGATTTTCAAAAATGTGTTAAATTCTCTGTAGCACATTGTAACAATACGAATTTGTCAAAATCATTTCGTATCGCTCATCCACACTATTAAAAACACCCACACACTATTAAAAAATAACATAAGCTGGGAGTACCTCCACACAGGGCCCTCTTTCCCACTGGGTACTCTGGCACGTGCCCAGGGCCCCGAGATCGATAGGGACCCCCTAGTTTAATGGTATACTAAGTACCTAAACTGTTTTAAACAAAAATCATCAGTGAACTATTTTTCATATACTTATTTTTTTTGTGTCCTTCATGTTAAAATTGGGAACGTGATCCTTTTAAATATATGCACATTCCTCGACTTAGAATCTAGAACCTTGTTTATCTATTTTCTTTGTCTATTCTAACAAAATAGTGCTCTGTTAAGGTCATAGGGGCCCCATAATCCTAATGTGCCCAGGGCCTTCAATAGGTTAAAGCTTATGTTATTTTTTAATAGTGTGTGGGTGTTTTTAATAGTTTGGATGAGCAATACGAAATGATTTTGACAAATTCGTATTGTTACAATGTGCTACAGAGAATTTAACACATTTTTGAAAATCGATCATTTTTCGACCATTTTTCGGAGCTCATAGCTAGGCAAAGATTGGAGATAGATAAAAAGTGTGAAAGCTAAAGTTGTAGAGAATTTTATCAGCTTTCATTATGTATTACAACAAAATTTCGTACGACGTACCGTTTTCGAGATGAAAGCAAAAAACCAAAAAACGGGACCTTCTTTGTGCTCCCCCCCTTCGGGCGTACCTCAGAGGGGCAAGGACTTTTAGTATGTTTATCTCCTAACTAGTCCAAACAAAGTTCCTAAGTCAAATGTTCTGCTTTCGACTTTTCCATCTAGATGCCCCTTATGAGCACTCATTGACTAAACTACTGGTGAATGAAACTGTTATGGTTGATAACAGTTATTATTATTTTATAATAACCGGTTACCACTAACTAATAAAAAAATAACAGTGTCTTACTGTTAAAACCAATAATTTTGATACAACGTTTTGTAATAAAAATATGAATAAAATCTTTGTGAACAAAAAAAAATATCTCTAGACAGCATTCGAAGTGCCGTTGATTCAACAATATCGTGGAACTATTTTGGTAACTATATGTACTATTTTTCCATAATAATAATTTTCTCTGTTATGTCGTTCTGGAGTTTTGGTAGAAATAAATATAATAATATTTTGTTGAAAGATTCGACAAAAATACAATACAAATTTAAACTACTTGAAATTTCTGCAGTTGATAGATATAATTTTTGTTATAATGCGTCAAAATAAACAATAATTTTATCTCAAAAATATCAACAAAATTTAAAAAAAGCTCATTCACGCCTTAAGCATTATAAAAATATTAATAATTAAACTCTCTGACTGTATATGTCCTAAATAATAATAACTTTTATTTGGTGATATGTTTCGAAGCGGATATATCCGACAAAGGTGCCTGAAAAATAACTGCAGTTTTTTGGCAATAAAAGGTCTTGCCAATAGTAAAGATAATAATGATTGGTGTTTTACATTAAATGGAATAACAAATTTCTCTATCCCAAAAAATATATTTAAAGTCGTGATTATTTGTCATTATCAAAGAGATAAATAATATTCAAAATTCCAAAATTCGTTAAACATAATTCGCATCAAACAAAACTAAAATTATTGTTTTGCCTTAAAATATTCAGGCGAAAATTCCATTTTCCATTTGAAAATCTTTAGGTAAAAATGTAAAATTGTTCAAGAAATTGGACAAATAAAGTTTAATGTGCATTGACTTGCCTTCGTTCAGTCCAGAACTGCACGCAACAATCAAAATACAGAAATAAATGATGGTCTTCATTTATTTCTGTATTTTGTTACTTCGAATTGACATAGAACCGATCCGAAGTAGTGTGCGGATTATTGTTTATTGATGTTTTTTTTAAAAGTGCTGTTAAAAATCCAAAACTGATTTCACAAGATAATATTCTATTTAAAATCTTCACAATACAACTTCTACCAATATTGAAGTGTAAATAATTTTGACAAATATTTCAATAACGAATATTTTTTATCTCTTGTACCATTGATATTTCTGTGAGCCATGTAAGATGACAATATAAAATTGCACTAATAAAATAGTAATAATGTTCACACTTTTATTAAATATTATTAATAGTTACATAATATTAGATAATTGTATTGTTTCGTTTAATTAAATATCGTAATGTTTGCGTTACTATATTTTTCCTCTGCAAATTGTAAATTTAAGGATGTTTATAATTAGATTGTAGGTACGTCTGTATTTTTAAATTACGTTGTGTTTTCTCAAGTGTTGGGATTTTTGCTTATCTTAATTATACTTCCGTTTTGATACTGTAACTGGTAAATGTAACAAGTTGTATTATAAAATTATTTGCCGAGGAACTTTATAGTTACGCACATTTACACAATTGACAGCGATGGCTATTGTTTAGTTACAAAAGGATTACTACGTCGTTTGCGGTGTTTTTCAGATTCGAATTTGTCGTCTGAATTTTCTAATTCAATCTTGTTACGAAAATCCGTATTTAGTTTCTGGATTATCTTGTATTTATTAAACGTCTTAGATTAAAACCCTGAGAACTGGAAGTTTATAGCAGGTGAACTATAAAAATGCACGTAGCAACTACTTTCCAACGATGTTTCTTATTCTCAGGTCCCTTGAAGTTATGTATGCGAAGTGTTGCATCCATCAAAGATTTAATTCAATTTTTTTTAGTGCAGTGCATGCTTTTGAAAACAGAACTTAAGAGCATTGATTACCTCCAAATTATAAATATCTCCCGCACTCTTCATCTCAAATCTTTTTCCCTTGTCTAAAAACGGTTACATATTCCCCGACGCTATTTTTAAGGTTAAAGGGCTCAGATAAACGTCAAATGAAGGACCACGAATCACACTATATCCTACAGGAAGAATTGAAAAACTGGAAAAGAAATAATGGAAAAACTTTAAAAAAATGTATTAGAAACTTTCACAAATAGCCATGACTTTTTTCAAAAATTCGTCTGTAAGATTTATAGCGTGATTCTTGGTCCTTCAGTTAGCGTTTACTCAAACCCTTTAATTTTAACAATAGTGCTTTGGCAGATCAGTAATTATTTTTAGGTAAGGTGAAAGATTAATTATTATTAAAATTTATTGTAGTAAAACCTCTGTCAGTCGAACTTCAAGGGAGATGCCTAAAAATTCGAGTTATTGAGTTTTCGACTTCGTCGGATTTTGTAAGAAAATATTCGACTTGTAGAGGTTAATATTCATTCTAACTAATTTTGACTTGCCATGTTCGAAATACAGAGGTCCAATTTATTTTTTCGAGTTATGGACGGATAATATGTACCGAAATGGCTTGTAGGGACTCACTGATTATTTCGACCTATAGAGGATTAAGATTTCGAGTAATGAGGTTTTGAGGCTTGAAGAGAAGGGAAGAAAACATTTTATTTGTATTTAAATATTAGCCATAGTTTGTCATTTCTTATAATTTTAAAATTTTAAAACTTTAGTAGCGATACTAAAGTTGGCGAGTGTTATCTAGTCTCAAGTCATTGCGAACTTAGTCATAAAATATACCTATATAATGTATATGTATAAATTAAAACAATATTATATCTACGTATTACCTAATTACCTATCAAATTAAATATATGACAACAATGTGCATTAAATTATTATAATATAACACTAATATAGAAGAGACGACGTGAGTGTAACCGTTTTATTGTTATTCGTAGAACACATTACTTGGACACAATAATTATTATTGGCTTTGTTAGCGGTGCCACTATAGTCTAGTCCAGTACTAAACTATATTAGCATGCTCTAATCACAGCTAATATTTTATAAAATATAATTTCACATTTAAGAAAAGTGTTAGTTGATATCGATTTGCGATAATTTAAGAAAAAATGGTTAATAATTATTATTAAACATATAAAAGTTACATTTCTTTTTTTTATTTATTGTTTCAATGTATCGACAGTGTTTATTGCCAAAGATTAATAATTTTATGTATAACAAAAGACAGTGGCGGATTTACAGATTTGCCGCCTGTAGGCTATTCAATTTTTGCCGCCTATGAATTTTGATACCTTAGTCCACAATCATATCAATTACATTTTTTATCAATGAAATTCCAACTTTATGATTTGTGTTCCAACTTTTCTCGTATGGTTAGTATCATTGAAAATTAATAGTCCAAGAGACGGCTGCAGAAAATGTGTCGTCATAAGGTGGACGAACGAAAAAATTAGAGATGATAGTTAAGACCATAATTAAGAAAGATCGCTAAGGTTGCTTGCGAAAATCCTGCTGAAACAATGTTTTTTTTAATTTGTTTATCAGTTAATAGACCAGTGAAGTTAGCTTTTGACAAGGACAAAATTAATAACAGAAAACGAATGATGAGGAAGGGAAGAAACTGCCGTCAGAAATACAGAAACCAAAAATTCAAATGCGTAAAAGGCCAGAGGGCTGTGGGGGGTGCATTTTAGGGGTCAAACGCGGTTTTTCGTTATTTCCGGCGAAAGTTGACCCCCAATCGAAAAATGTTGTATGGCAATGTTGTAGGTATTAAAAGGATCTACAACTTTTATGAATATAACTTTTTCACATAACCTTAAAGATTTAAAGAAATATTGAAAAAACCGTGTTTTTTGTTTTTAATTCTTTTATCGAATCGCTATTGCGATATTCTAAAAATTCATGATCATTAAAGGATATTTTACAAAGCGCTTAGCAATTGTTCATGTAGAGATGTTGAAATATTTAGTATTTAACACTGTATATAAGGACTATATTTCGATTTTTGTTAAATATTTTGATTTCTCTCCAATTTTCGAAATTCGTATTTTGTGTGGATAATAATTTTTTGTTTAATTTTATAAATCGAAATAAAAAATTTATAAACTAAATCTGCCGCCCCTTAAAATTTGCCGCCCTAGGCTTCAGCCTACTCAGCCTGCTGGTAAATCCGCCACTGACAAAAGATAACAACGAAACTTCGTTAAAATTTCATAAGAATCACAATTTTAATATTACTTATATAAAATAATGTAGATTTTCCATAAAATATTAAAAAGGGTAAGTTCGTAGCTAGAAGGTATAACTTCTGTAGTTGAGATTTTCAACTAGATTAGTCGAAATTTCTTCTTGGTGCAAAACTTGTTATTTTTTTTATAAACGCCCAGTTTTACAACTACTGTTAAAAAAGTTTTGACCAGAAATGAAATATTTTTTACTTTCGTAATACCAAAATTACTGTAGAACCTTGATAAGTTAACAAGTGTAAATTATAAAGAGGATTCAACTTCAGAAAATTTTGAAGGTCCATATTTTTACTTAGGTTTCATTTATATGCCTTGGGGATTTGAATTACTGAGGGTCAAATGCTCAATTATTTTAACTTGTAGAATTTTCATATTTTAAGTAATAACATTTTCAGGACCTGTAGTAAATATAGATAACTTCATTAATTTAAAGAAGTTTTAACGTTATTGAGGTTCTACTGTATTAGTATTATTGCAAACATATTTTTAAAGTAAAAATACAACAGAATCTGCCATTGTTTAGCTTTTTGAAAATGTCAGCTTGAATATCATAATAATTTGGAACTCTAATTTTCAGTAACCCGTACCTAATAATATGTAAGTATAGCATAATAAAATTTCCTTTCAAATCTTCAAATGACGATTGTAGCTGAAAGTACAAACTACAAATATGACATTTTGGTAAGAAGCTTGTTTATAAAAATATGGAAATATTTTACGTGAACTGAATTCATTATTAATATTACAGATCGATGGTAATTATAACTTTTTTCCGTATTTTATTATATCTGTTACGAAGGACTTCAATTTTTTGAAGAAATTGAGTAAAGGAAAGAAACTAAATTGTGCCAAAATTGGTATTCACAACCCAGTTTCGACAAAAGTCGAAAGCCATGTTATTATGATCATCAAACCATCTATGTGCACCACAGAACAGAATAGGTTCTGTGATGTGCACACATTTTCAGACAACTGAAACAATTGACATTAGTATTTAATAAATTCGAAGAACAGTAACAAATAAATAAATTTTCTGCATTGGCTGTAACGGTATCATCTTGATTATTATTATTATTTTTTTTTGCGTTTGCACTTCAATACTGCTTAACGGTATTATAATACTATCAGTAATTTCTTGAAATTATAAAAAAGAGCGTAAATTATTCATGGATTAAATTAAAATGATGTATTATCAATTGGTTGTTTGTGAGTCGTTCACTTACCGTAACCAATAGGGGAGTATTAATTTACTCTGTGAATTGTGTAAACATTTTTTATAGTACCAAGACAGTAAACTGTTACTATAAACGTAGTTTATTATCATAGTAATAAATAATTACTAGAAACGCACTTTGTTAATAGAATTTGCACAATAATTAAGTATTATTTATACATGACACATTATCAACTCCTGCAAAAATAACGAATATTAATTATAAAGAATAGGAAACAGTTAATTTTTATTGTGCTTATTTATTGAATATATCTAGTAGGTACTTACTATCGATATTTAATAATATTTCAAAATATGTAGATACATCGAACGCAAATCTTATTTTAGATACTTTGATCGAGGAAGATTGCAATAAGTTGTAAGTCGAGTTATCAATTAACATTTGCTGTAAGTAACTACGTAAAACATGTAACTTTGAAATTGTTTTTTCTCTACTTAACGAACAAGAATATTCTAAAAATATTCTTTCCCATCTGATGTAATTTCTTCTCAATATAATTTTTAAATAGATTACGTTAATTGCTTTAAAATTGCAATATATGTTTAAACGAATTTAAGGTCTCAATTTCAAAAATCAAGACATCAAAAGGTGGAAGTAAATACGTTAACGGTTTCATATTGTTTCAATATTAAAAGTTTTTACGACATTGCGGAAAATGTTTTTTTTTTCGAAAATATTTCTGTATTATTTATAATAAAACAAAAACATTTTCGAAAATAGCTGTCATCTCTTTGAGCAATATTTACATTTTAACTTGTACAACTTTCTTGAAAAGGATGTAATTAATAAAAAAAAGATTGTAATGAAATAAATGTTATAAATTAAAAGTATAATCTTTTGGTAACTCAAGTTTATAAAAATACGAGACCCACTTTAAAGTATCTTAAATTACTTTTAGTATCTGTTTTGAAATTCCAACTCTGTAACTGTTTATAATCGCAATTTTAGAATGCCTCAGCGAATAAAAAATTCGATATACCTACGTTTGCAGGAGAATATAAATGTGGTTGAACAATACTTACTATTAATAAAAGAACATATTATAATATTATTTATTTAATACATGATATGTAATTTATATACTTATAATAATACATAGTTGTTGCTTGCAGTTACATATATACATAATTAATTCTGATATGTGTACATGCATATACTGTATAGTGTTATATTAATGGAAAATACAGAAACGTAAAGCAAATTATCATTTGACTATCATTCCTATTTTTTAATTTTTATTTCACAAATGTTTAATGAATCTACTTAGGAAACCTAAGTCCAAGAGCCATTAACACTAAAACCCTATGGACATCAATAAACGCCAGTTCATGGGTACTTGGCAAATTTAAGCCCTGCTTAAAAGAAAAATATAATGGTAAGGAGGCTGGAGTGGACGGGACCGTGAAAAAGGGATAACTTCCGGTCCCCCAAAAAAACCGGTCATACTGTGTATCTTCGAATAGAATGATGTTCATTTTATTTCGAAGCGTACGTTTTGGGCGTGCAAAACTACTTTTATTTTTTACCTTATAATTAAAAAGTTATAGAATTTAAAAATACTTTTTAACTAAAGGTACGTCCAAGATGCAAGCTGGTAGTCAGGTAGTCAGACGCTGGTTTTCTGAGTCAGACAGTCGGCGTGCATAAAATCCTTTATTGCTAAATCGGAATGGCCATAATGCACCAGCGCGCAGTTTTCCGGCGCACCGGCTCTCTGACTCAGATATTTACCGGTATGAATTGTACATTCTGGTTTCAGACAACCTGCGTCTAACAGTGTTGTTTTTAGGTGCTATAAAATATGGATATCGAGGATTTTATTTCAAAAAAGGGTTTTGTGGAATTTGGCCCAGTTCTTCGTAAGCCTGTGTTCAATTTTTGACAAAATAAAGTAAAAAGTATACGGACTCATTCGGAAATATTAAAAAAATCGGTTTTCGTCGGCAAGTAATTGCGGAAAAAGGTGTTTGTACTCCCCGTAAATCGACCTTAATTTATTAATTGGATGTATTTCACTTTTAAAAGGTTTTAATTTAGATGTAACATTGTCACCAAGCAGCAACAAAGCTGCAATATTTAAAGAATATTTAAATTCTTAGCTTTTAATTTGATTTTAATTTGACTATTCACATGTATACTTAGTATAGCTAGGTGAAATATTATTATTATTATCAATCTGTACTGTTAGCTCTATAATTATTTAATATGTCTGCGCCGATAACCAGCTTTCATATTGGCCACACCCAACGCCGCTTGGAGTCAGACAGTCAGACGCCGAAAATCTGAATCTGACTACCAGCTTGCATCTTGGACGTACCCTTGGTCCGACAACGCGGCAAAAACGAGTGTGACGTCGTTTTTTTAAGCTTTGTATCCATGGTAACTTTGATAGTACGTATAATATTTTTAAATTCTATGTAACTTTGAAATTATGAGGAAAAAAATAAACTAAACGTAGTTTCGTGATAAAACTTCTATGTGAATTTTTCATTTAGTAAAAAAAATGAAAAAATCCAATTGCCTTTTTTGTCAATAGAAAAGCCGTCAACACTCGCTATAATGAGTCGGTGAAGGGGATCTTCAAGAGGTACTCAACTTTGACTAGTAGATCCGTTAAAAAACTTCGATGCGCATGTGCGCAAAATCTCGTGTTAAAATGAAGATATTTTAGACCTGATAGTATTGGACGAACTTAGAGACGCCAAAGATGAAGTGGAAAACGATGGGTTTTATATGATGCAGAAACTCTTCAGTTATGAGATATGGAATTTATTCAACTATTTCAAATAAATAGGCGTCTTGTTTATTGAAATAATTACGCTTTATATAAGAACACAAAATTGGTTACCGCTTGAAGATCCTCCACCGACTCATAACAGCGAGTGCTAGCAAGTTAACGACATCGTTATTATAAGGAAAAATTACGGACGAGACATATAGATAGGCTCCTGTTTATTTTTCATGAACTAGCGTTCACACGTTCATTTAATGTTCTTTTACATGAATCATTAAGAATGATTAGTTGAAAATGGCCTGAGGGAACTGGGTTTTAAAAATATTGTACCTATAGGTGCGAAGAATAATTTGAAAATATTTTTTGCGTAAGTATATCTGTTGCTTGTTGTTACTTGCAAATTTAATATTTTGTTATCTCTCTTTGCACCAATAAAATAATAACTGGTAAAATACAATATAAAATAATAACCTATTATCATTTCCTTTATTGCATAGTATGTTAGTAAATATAATCTAATATGTCAACTATAAATATACTACAAGTAGATGGTCGAAAACTGGTCCTTTTGCCTTACTTTACCTATTTTAACACTTTCAAATAGTTTTAAACTTTTATATTCACTTTGAGATTCCAGACTAATTTTTTTTTAAGTAAGCTCTTAAATTTGAAACCTATTTTTCTGCACACCTAGTATGAAACAGAGCAGCTGAAAATAGTACTATGCAAACATAATATATTATTATCAGCTGTTATATTTTATTTCCGGTGTGTACTATTTAAGGCAAAACATTATCTAGAAATAACATTTATTCGAATTATTACATTATATTTTTTTATTTGTCCTCATGATATATATTCATTAATTGAAAATGTAACACTTTCAGGTAGATTGTGTCTAGTGGCGTAATGGGTTATATTACGGCGAGCTGTGGCATTACTTTTAAAACGAGAGCCAGCTAGTTTTAATAGTCCCACGAACCGTAATACCACTACGGACGAGACATACTTATATGGTATTTCTTACACTCACCTCATATTAAATAGCTGTTTTTCACTTCATTTTCAATAATTTTGACAGGTCATGTTTGAACAAACGTCAGTTCTAATACTAGGTTATAAAAGAAAAAAAAACATTTAACAGACAAACATTGATATACTATGGAATTGGTATAGCGAAACCCGTTTTTTTTTACTTTATCGCACTAGTGTGTAAAGCAGCTATTTTATATGGAGCAGTGCAAAATGTTTTTTACATACCAGCCATCAGAAGTTCTTAGTTTCAAAAATGTGATCAGAAAGCTCGAAGCACCGAACCTCTATATTCAAAACTAATTCTGAGGAAAAGAGATTTTCTAGTAGATTCTATACTCTTTAGAAAATAGAGTTTAGAAATTAGACCCTCCATTTGTGAAAATGATATAGCCAGGATCAGTCCTAAGATTGTTGTAATTATTTGATTTAACATTTGTATTCATGTAAATATTTAAAATTAACCCGATACACCGAGCCGTAACTAGCTTTTTTAGGGCCTTGGGCAAGACCTTCACTATACTAAATTTTATGAACAAAATTAAGCTACTTATTTCCTCAAAATTATAGTTTTAACTGGTAGTACAACAAGTAAAAAACAAATTTTGGAGCTAAAAAAATTGTGCTAAGTACTTTTTCACTGATTTCTACGAACAATTTTTAAATTTACATGTCAATTCTTTTATATTCATATATCTTTAATTTTGCTTTTGTAGAAGCTTAATAAGCACAAATTTGCTAGACGCTCTTGACTTACGATGCTTCTCACCCATGTCTTTATTAGCCTGGGGGTCATTTCTACAGTGCATGTTATTGGCGGAATTATCATGTAATTTAATATGGCTCTCTTACGTGAAGAGAAACATTTAGTTTCTGCGAAATCATTATTTTTCTATCATATGTTTGCCACAATCTTTGCTTTTCCACAAACCAAACCACGTTCTTGCTTCCGATTCCAAATTTTCAATATTATAAAACTGATATTTCTTGACAAAAACAATTTTTTCCATATTTTTCAGCAGGTTAAGACAAAGTTAATATTTTCATATTTTGCTACTAATTTATAAGTTTGACTACACCAAAATCTAGAGGGGTGGGGGCTAAAGTGTCCCCTCGATTCTCGTATGAACGCCCTTTAGCGCAACTGAATTTATGTATGCAAACGTTTTCAGAAAAAAAAGATTATAAATGACCGAAAACGAATCGAATTTTTTATGTTCTGTTTTTGCCTTAACATGAATTACTTAGTTATGCCTTTTCCTCCCACCATGCCGTAGCTAAGTGCAATGCCCATTTGTACATATAATGTACAATAATATGCATATATTACAACAATGTGGGTTTGCGTTCGTATCAAGTATTGTGGTTGATATGGCGACCCCACTAGTTTAACTTTTAGGGTTTGCTAAACGGTCAATTATTTCCTGAATCGGTGAGTAAAGGTACCAAAAATGTGTCTTCTAATTACCATATAACTTCTATGTTAGTGTTAGATTTCATAGTGCGTTTTTTCTTATCATGTTTATTTGAACAGGTATTTAAAAATTCAATAATTATTATATATTTTGTAATTATACATTCAAAAATAAAAATTTTGGAAAAATCCTTGGTCGTATTTATTTAAAAAATATTAATGATTCTTTTTCTATTTAATAGAGCACAGATTCAGAGTCATTTCACGTAAATTATACTTAAATCAGTTCAGTAGTTTTTTAATATATTAATAGTTTTTAGTTTCGTAATCAGATATAAAAAAGTTAAATAAAAAATATTTTTTTAACAATTTTTGACCATTGAACCTTCTCCAAAAAAAGGAGAACAATAATAAGGTCGACGCCAATGAATTTCCGAGTAGCTACTGAGAATAATTACTAGCATAGAATCTGTATCTTTTTATTGGTTGTTACATACAGTACGTGGTATGTCCGAAAGGGCAGCGGGAGAGTAGAATTTTTTTTAAATCACGGATGAAATTCGTTGCAAAATCAAAAGTGTACAATCCGCAAGTTGTTTTATTACCCTGTCAACACACAGTCTTATCGATTTTTGCAAAGAGCTATTCTAAAGTGTTAAAAGACTCAGAGATTAATCGAAATACTAAAACAATCAGAAATAAAAAAACATTTATGAGAGGGGTTCGGCTCAAAAATTTGCCCGTGACATCCAGCCTATATTAAGAGTTGTGGGTTTTCCGGAATATTTTCCAAACCAATAAATTAATAAAGTATTGTAAAATTAAACTCTCGTTCACAGAGGCTACAAGTATACAAAACTGGAGTATTTTCATCAACTCTGGATGTGATACCCTTTTAAGTTGGTAGAAATAAGTGATTCATTTTCTGTGAGTGCTCTCTTATTATGAAATAGAATGAATTGACTTGTTATGGGTTGCTAATTAAATAATATTAAAATATTAAGTAAAACAGTAGCAAACTTTAGTCATGTGGATTACGAACCTGTAGTTTTTGTTTAAATGGTACTGAAATTAACTAATAAAGGAAAATATGGAAAATTCAAACATGTCCTACAAAAATAACTAAAAAATTGCCTTTTTGATATTGAAAATTTTCCAGAAAATATAGTGGAAATTTTTCATCCCCACATGACTACCCATATTACAAAGGTAATATGTTCATAAATGCTCGTATACTTTATAGGATACTGCTTATAGAGTAAGATCCCAGAGCCGCCAGACATAACCTATTTTTAAATAAATGAAACCTTACGTATTGAGTAGTGTTTTATGTACTTAGAACGTTTCGCGTACCTCCATCATTGAGTCTGTGACAAATGTACAGGTACCAGGTGACTAAAAATAAGGGTAACTTTACTTATTTTTAAATGGCTGATATTTATATATGTTTTGTAAAATATCACTATAAATTAGTATCCAGTATCGCCAGACACCTTCCGATGACCACAACTTCTGACAGACGCTTTAAAGCTGACAGAAAAATGAATGAACTTTACTTATTTTTAAATGCTTGATTTTTATATATGTTATTCAGACAACTATTACAAAATTACATTTCGACAGCCAGACAAATTGGAATGACCAAACACCCCCCCAGATGTAAAAAATAGGTCAGCCATGTGCGCACAACACATACTGTATTTCAGATATATTTTTTCTTTTGTTGCTCATTCGCAAGGGTCTTCGATGGAGACCTTAACCCTGAATTTGCGCATTCTCCAAATTGCCCCGTCCACCGCCATCTTGGATTTTGTTTTTTTTCTTCAATTGCTCATATCTCGCGTTCTAATAATCCCACAGCAATCGTTCTGGGGTCGTTGGACTCGTTAGGATTTACTCTTTAATTGAATGTCTATCAAGTAAAACTCTCCAATGTACTGGAAAAAAGTTATTAGCGTCCAAAGTTATAAGTTCTTTGCCAAAAGTTCTTGCGCCCAGTTTTTTCGCACGCATCTCTTTCCAGTGCATCTGACACCCACACCGACAGTTTACTATTTAAAGTAGACCCAATTTCCAGTATTTAAAAAAAATTCATCCCGATCGGTTGATCCCTCGCCCACCAATCCACTTAAAATAAATCAACCGTCGATTTTCTCAACGTGATAAATAGCAGAAAAATAGTAGTAATCGAAGAAAAATACAGTAGAAAAAATCTGGCTTGGGCAAGGTAGGTAAAAAAATTCATTAAGTGGCCTAAAAGTGATATTTCAAGATTTAAGCAGTTAAAAAAAAATTTTCCGAGAACATAAAAAATATCACGTTGTAGTGTTTAAAAAGACAAAAAAAATGAGCTTTGTAGACTTTAAATCGGCTGAAAATTGTTGGCAGAAAAAATTAAAAACGACGAAAAAGTGCCATTTTTCACAATTTAATTGCCAGGGCCCATTCCATCGTAGAGACTTCGTTCAAGGCTTAAATTGTAGCATTTGGTGGCTACTATATTAGGACAAAATTTTGTTAAAATCCATACGCAAGTTTTTGCGTTATTCCCGTTTGGACGGGGCAATTTGGAGAATGCGCAAATTCAGGGTTAAGGTCTCCATCGAAGACCCTTGCGAATGAGCAACAAAAGAAAAAATGTATCTGAAATACAGTATGTGTTGTGCGCACATGGCTGACCTATTTATTACGTCTGGGGGGGTGTTTGGTCATTCCAATTTGTCTGGCTGTTAAATTATAATTTTGTAATAGTTGTCTCAATAACATAATATATAAAAATCAAGCATTTAAAAATAAGTAAAGTTCATTCATTTTTCTGTCAGCTTTAAAGCGTCTGTCACAAGTTGTGGTCATCGGAAGGTGTCTGGCGATACTGGATACTAATTTATAGTGATATTTTACAAAACATATATAAATATCAGCCATTTAAATTTAAGTAAAGTTACCCTTATTTTTAGTCACCTTTGTGGAAAGGGAATAACGTAATGCGCGTTTAACTCCGTTTGAGGGTGGTTTTTGGCCGTTTTGGAGGGTTGCTTAACCCTAAACTGAAATTTTCACCACCGTGTTTCGCATCCTTGATAATAGGGGGGGGGGGTAATCCCGTTTCGGCTCAAAATATTTACATGTTCGTCCGACTCACAACACACCACTATTGATCTGAGTTATAAATTTAAGTAAAAATTTATGTAAAAGGCGTTTTCTTAGCACAGATTTAATGAATACGTCATTGGTCTTAATTAATTTGCATTATATTAGTTACAAAAGCGAGAAATGCAGCGCGAAGCGCGAGTATTAGAGGCTTCAAAATAGCACGAAATGAATAGCGCAACTTCGAGCGTGGATTGGTGGGCGAGGGATCAACCGATCGGGATGAATTTTTTTTAAATACTGGAAATTGGGTCTACTTTAAATAGTAAACTGTCGGTGTGGGTGTCAGATGCACTGGAAAGAGATGCGTGCGGAAAAACTGGGCGCAAGAACTTTTGGCAAAGAACTTATAACTTTGGACGCTAATAACTTTTTTCCAGTACATTGGAGAGTTTTACTTGATAGACATTCAATTAAAGAGTAAATCCTAACGAGTCCAACGACCCCAGAACGATTGCTGTGGGATTATTAGAACGCGAGATATGAGCAATTGAAGAAAAAAAACAAAATCCAAGATGGCGGTGGACGGGGCAATTTGGAGAATGCGCAAATTCAGGGTTAAGGTCTCCATCGAAGACCCTTGCGAATGAGCAACAAAAGAAAAAATATATCTGAAATACAGTATGTGTTGTGCGCACATGGCTGACCTATTTTTTACATCTGGGGGGGTGTTTGGTCATTCCAATTTGTCTGGCTGTCGAAATGTAATTTTGTAATAGTTGTCTGAATAACATATATAAAAATCAAGCATTTAAAAATAAGTAAAGTTCATTCATTTTTCTGTCAGCTTTAAAGCGTCTGTCAGAAGTTGTGGTCATCGGAAGGTGTCTGGCGATACTGGATACTAATTTATAGTGATATTTTACAAAACATATATAAATATCAGCCATTTAAAAATAAGTAAAGTTACCCTTATTTTTAGTCACCTTTGTCACCTGGTACCTGTACATTTGTCACAGACTCAATGATGGAGGTACGCGAAACGTTCTAAGTACATAAAACACTACTCAATACGTAAGGTTTCATTTATTTAAAAATAGGTTATGTCTGGCGGCTCTGGGATCTTGGGCTATTACTAGAGCTGTAACAAACCGTATGTATTCGTTACTGAGTAACGGGTACATCGTCTGACTCGAAGTACAAATTCATTTCGTTACTCGCATTTGTCTTATTCATGTCAGTTCGACTCGTTTGATGCGGTTATACGTTATACGAACGAAGTCATATCGTATCACGTATGCGACGCGCCTCGATGCGATGGTACATGCTTGATGCTGTTAGTACACGATTGTATGTCGTATGAAAAGTAACGAGTAACGTAACGATACGAAAGTAACGGGTACTGGTTCTTTAAGTAACGAATACATACGGGTACACAATTTCTCGTTACTTTTACAGCTCTACTGCTTACTTTCTGAAATTTGTGTTACATCATTACCTTCAAACTGATACTGTTTAATGTTTATCACTTCGGTAGAATAGTTTTTTTTGAAAGCCCAATATTTATTAATATTTTGTTGTATTCTTTTGCAATCGTTTGTCAATTCGTGTGTAACTTTCTCATCCCTATTTAATCGGTGGCACACTGTTATCATTCAATTCGCATACAACGCTCACATTTTGTTATTTACGTTTTGTTTTATAGCTTTCAAGTAAATTGACAAGTTGTCAAACTAAAACACGTTAATTAAATAAAAGAATTGGCATTAACATTAATTAGTGTTCGTATATTTCCGTTATTACGATCAGTTCGTTTTATCTACATTGAAAAGAGTATTTGTTTTAAAAAGTACAACTTTATGTTCTTATTTTATCGCAGATTTGAATAAGTGAAATGTCTCATTGTTTTCGACAATTATATCCATAAAGTTTACATTTATTTTTATCAACTTTATTGAGATATAAAACTTCAAATATTTAGCGTCAACACTACACTATTTTCGCGGTAGTGCTACGTGTAATTTATCTAAATTTGTGTAGTTTTAAATTTATTCAACTGAAATTTTATACATAGTGTCAACAACAGGAAAAAAGTACAATATCTCGACGAGCCGCAAGAGGAATTTATATTAATATTTGTGTTGTTTAATGCCGGCAAATTGATTCGTGAACTTTTTTGTGATACGGATTTTAGGATACTGGGAAATGTGTGAAATTTTAATAACAATTATGCCTCTCACTTTTTTAGCAGTAGAATTACGTGGAAAATTAAACCATAGATAGCCCAAACTTTTTTTTTATTCACGGCAGTTTTGTTGCACTGTTATCTGACTCAAAAAGTATATATTGATTCAATCAATATAAGATATTCAATTTTTAGCATTCCAGCTATCATTAAATTTCTATATAACATCGAAATTGACTGTGTTTAAAAATACTGTTTTAAAGATAGTTTAAATGCCTGTTAAAATGATTCGCGAAATAACCGATCATAAATCAATAGCAAAAGGCAAACATAAATTAAGACTAAAAAATAGTGAACGATGCGATCCTACCATGTTTGGTAATATGATTATAACGCACCAATCGCCGGTACAAAAATGTCGCCCGGTTGAAACAGAAGTATTTGATAGCATTGATCCTATTAGCTGGAGTTTCGATTACGCGAATAACTTAGCACATGTTCAAAGAAACTATGTATTAAACGAATTCGGACAGCATAAGTGTACGACGAAATTAAAAAATCAAATCTATTGTGAAAACTACTTTTGTGTACCGGAATTGACGACGTGGAAGAAAAAAACTCACAAACAAAAAAAGACTGAAGGTAGTGTAAAACCGATTTGTAACCGATCAGCACCTAAAGTAATTCAAGTCGAAACTACACCGGAGGAAGCTTTAAAATTAGCAACTAAAAATAAAACATATTTGATTGATCAATTATTGATAGATATTTATGGAAGACCGTATTCGGAAGATTCGGCGAATCAGAGATTGAGGAATATTGAAAGTGACTGTACTTCCGTGACTTCAGCCAAAAGCACTGACAAGCACTCCGACGGTTTTAACTACGCTCAGTTGGAAACGAAAAGTAAGCTTCTGAAAATATTGTTTTAGCATTAACTTAATTATATCAGTAGAGCTAATAATTAATGGGTGGTTTGTAAGAATAGAGTTTGTATGGAGCGTCTACAGTAGAATTCCGATAGAGCGACGGTAAAGGGACCGGCGATATTACGTCGTACTAACCGAACGACGCGACGTACAAAACGGCCTGACATTTTCACGGGCTACTTTGTATTTATTTTTCTTGATTGTTAAATGAGACACATCTAATTCCTTCGCAGAAGTCACATTCGAATCACCAGTAGAGCTGTAAAAGTAATGAGAAATTGTGTACCCGTATGTATTCGTTACTTAAAGAACCAGTACCCGTTACTTTCGTATCGTTACGTTACTCGTTACTTTTCATACGACGTACAATCAAGCATGTACCATCGCTTTGAGGCGCGTCGCATACGTGATACGGTATGACTTCGTTCGTATAACTTATAACCGCATCAAACGAGTCGAACTGACATGGATACGACAAATACGAGTAACGAAATGAATTTGTAAGTAACGATTTGTTACTTCGAGTCAGACGATGTACCCGTTACTCAGTAACGAATACATACGGTTTGTTACAACTTACAGCTCTAATTACCAGCTTCTAAATGTTGTATTACACACTTTTTTACACACTTTTTTCTTCAAATTAAAATCCGTTGACACAAAAGGTGACAAAATACGAAGTGATTTATTCGGGAATAAGAAAACGTGCATCTGAGTAGGAAGGTAGTGGGGGCGGCAAGATAATGCAAAGTATTTATCCTTGAAATTTTGAATTTTTTGAGACGCGCGTCATTCTAACGGGACGATTTTTAATAAATTACGTCGCTCAAAGCGGTTGGTCTCTTTAACCGGAGTCGTACTAAACGGATATACTTTCGCATTATGTTTTATGAAAACCAAACTTGAGGCTGCATTTACGTCGGAACAAGCGGCTGGCCGTTATAAACACAGTCGTGCTATCCGAATTCTAGTGTATTACGTCGCTCCAACAGTTTAGAGTTTAGACGCTACGCAAATTTAGTAGTTCGTTTGCGATGCTCCCTATGGATCAATAGGGTACATGCACAATTTTTGAAAATATTTAAAGTCAATTATTTTATCAATTATATTATTAAAAGTTATCAAACACATGAAATCATTCATTTAAACATACTTATTGAATTAAAAAAAATATTCTTTAAGATATTTTGATTATTCAATTTGGAGCGAGATTTCTGTGACGTCATAGTCTGTCAACTAATTAAATTATTAATGAATTTATTATTTAGCAAAAATTTAAGTAGCAAAGACTATTAAGAGTTTAATCAATTGCAATAAATATTACAAAAATTAATATTTCGTTTAAATATAAGTTACATGCATATACCCTATTGTGAATATTCTTATTGGCAAAATTGTTAATCGACGAATGTTTTTGAGTACATAATGCAATATGCACTATACATATTATATCGTTTTTAATGATTTTTTAAGTAAAACTTATTTTGTTACGGTTTGGTAAAATTCTTGAGTATGAAAATGTAACGAACGTGTCGCAGTATATGAAAATATCGTATGTTATAGATCAGGCGTGGGCAAATGGCGGCCAGCGGGCCGGATCCGGCCCGCAGCGCAATTTTATCCGGCCCGCGAAGGATTTTAGGAAAATAGTAGCGGTATAGAATGTGAATGCGGAAATAGAATGTGAGGACCTTTTTTCTGCAAATTTTTGGCCCGCGGTAAATTTTTCGTTAGCCATCCGGCCCGCGATCAAATTTTCAGCAGCTATGTGGCCCGCCGATCAAAAGATTTGCCCGCCCCTGTTATAGATAAATGCTGTAGAACATTAAATTAAGTTGGCGTCACGGTAGAACACTTGTCTGGTAACCTACAGTTCGATCTCGGCGGTCGATGCCATTATAAATTTTTTGTTTTTTTTTTTTTTTTTTTATAATTATACCAGTTTTATTTCTGTAGTGTGTAGTCTAAAATACACAGTTTTTTTAAAAATCTATTACTTTGTTAATTTGTATTTTTAAAAGGAGCCTATTTTTTAATACATAGGCGTAGCCGAGCTCAATGCACATATCGAAGCTCTGCATAAACATCAGACGTACGTAGGCAGTGTTCTTATCAGACAGCTGAGGCGCAGGGATCGACTCAGCCTGAGGCAACACCGTCAATGTGACGTCATAACGGCCTATTTGCACGCGCACTCGCGGAAAAAAAGTAAGTGGCATACCTTTTTACATATTGCTTCAATATATTATTGCAATATTGCACACACCTCCAGTTGTTTTCTTTGCGCGTCTTTGCTGAATTTCGCTCATACAGATATTATATCTAAATTAATTTTGCAAGTCATTCAAATTGTACGTCCGAGCCGTACAGTTCGCAACTCATAACGATACGAGTTGGATTATTTCACAAATTGTCATTATTGACCGCAATATACAATCTTTCAACCAATCAAGTGTTTACTTAATTATTATTTGCATGCATGTACGAGATACAGCTAAATGCGCAAACTAAATGGCGAGGGTTGATTTTATTTTTTATTTAAGGTTATTCGGCCACTACTCTACTTATAGTCTAAGAGCCCTTGAACTTTTTGGAAGATGATTTAGGCATGGAAATGACATACGTTATAATGTAGGTAGTTTAATCAGTGTAAACAGCGCAAACGACATTGTGACAGATTGTATATACTATGTTCCCGCGCACCCTTTTGTCATTTTGTGGAAATGGTTAGAGTCAAAACATCTTCATTTTACTGCCCTATAGAAAAACAAGTGTAATAATATGTTCATATTTTATTAGTGATTGGTGACATAAAAACTTAACAAATTGATTAATAACAAAAGATTATTAGACTATGAAACGTTTCTAGTAAAGCATAATATCTTAAAACTCTTTTGTTATCAGCTAGAAGCTGTGTCCTATATTTTCTGCCCTCATTCATTACACTTAAAATATATGGGCAATCTGTTTCTTGTTTGTATGTAATTAGTTTAAGCGTGCAGAAAAACATTTTGTTGCTTTTATCTATATTTGATCATAGAAACATTAAAACTTGGCTGGAAACGTAGATAAGAGAATATAGAATTGCATAAAATAGAATAGAGTAATGTAGAAAATAGAATAGACTAGTCTACAGGTAAAATAGTGGTAGTAAAATGTGGGAAGCATACCTCTCAGGCTATATTTTACAATATCGGAACCATGTTTTTTTTTTAAACGAAAATGAAATGTTTTAATAAATAAAATTATCGGCCAATTTTTCAGACAATATATTAACAAAAAAATATATAATTAATACATTAACGTTTCAATCCGGATTTAGACCTTCTTCAGAACTGATCTAAAAAATATCAAAAATAATTAATATTTAAATTCTAATTAGCTTTTTATAAAATCTTTCAAAATTATTAATCATTAATAAAAAATTGGTTGTCTGTAAAGTCGGTTTACGGACGATAGTTTTACGTGATAACGTATTCCGTAATACATAACCTAAATTTATATAATAATTATAATAATTCGAATCTATGATATTGCATCTTTCGCTTCAAATTTAGGTAAATTTTATTAAGTAGAATAATAAAACACTATAAAAAGTGCACTATTATTATATAAAAAACAACTATGGCATGTATCTCTTTTGCGCATGCGCCGATTTTCCCCAAAAATTTACAAAAATTTCTAGTAAAAATAGATAGAGTAAAAACCGTTTTAAAAACTATATTATTATTATATAAAACATCATTATAAGAGATATATTCTTTTACGCATGCGCCGATGTTCCCCAAAAACAATAGGCCACTTCATATTTGCATATCAAACATCCTCCCAAAATTTGGTTTCAATCCGCTTATCCTTTGTGTCGGAATGATAAGAAATGTCAAAAGTGACGTTTGCAACTGTCAAAGTATTATGTTCTAATAATAATTAGTTATTCCAATACTTAACTTAGAAGGCGTTGCATTTCACAAAATACTAATGTCAAAAAATTGAATTAAACATTAGAAATGCAGCCGTTTTCATGTTAAGACAAGACATACGTTATTTTCTAATTTCCATGTACGGCAAACAAAGACGACCGACCGCGTCGCGCCATGCATTAGACATTTATACAACTATTTTTCTATATAAATTTGTATAAAAAAACTGTTTAGGCAAATTCTGTTATACGAAATCTATGTAAAATGTTCTCCAACCGATCTGATTTAAATTGAGCGAGAAATTAGCAAAAAGCACGCACAGGGTCAGGCGGAACGTTACGCGTTAGGAACGTTACGCGTTAGGAACGTTACGACCGTTAGGAACGTTACACTTTTTCGTGCATGCAGCCGGTGTTTTATCAATTTATAAGATTGGTGATTCATCAATTTATAAGACGTTATCACGTCAAAAAGCTAATTAGAATTTAAATATTAATTATTTTTTATATTTTTTAGATCAGTCCAAATCCGGATTGAAACGTTAATGTATTAATTATATATTTTTTTGTTAATATATTGTCTGAAAAATTGGTCGATAATTTTATTTATTGAACAGTTCTAATTAGACGTTAATCAAAGATTTGAAATGTTTTAAATTATTAGTTATAGATATTTGTACATGATTCCTACTAAAAATAAGAAAAAAACTATTTTTTCTAAATCAGGTTGATAATAAAAAAAAACAGTTGTGTGGTTTTAAGAAACCACGACGCAAGTGAAACTTTTATTGGATTGTAGGCGTTGGATTGTAGACACTTATCCATCACGATTAATTACAAACAACAATATTCACATGAAGACATGAATAAAAACATGTAAACACTGTACAGCACTTGCCCGCATGACGGACTGACTATGTGCTATACATACTACACGGTCAGCTGATGCTAACCATGGGCGCCGCCATATTGGCCTTGGCTGCTCTACCGGGCGCCTACTCCGAGCGCCTTTCACTTTGCCCCTACTCCGCGGCCGCCTGTAATGCGACATGCAAGAGACGGCCAGAAAAATTCGGGGCAATAGAATAAAATTTTCACTTTAAAAATTGTTAGTAACGTAATTATCTAGTGTAGAATTGATCTGGTATGACAACGCTGCCATATTATTTAACTATAAAACAATGCATACTTTTTAAAACTTTAATAAAAGTAGCGGAAATAACAAAATTAATAAAATGAACAATAAAGGTAAAAAAACAAAAATAAAAAAAATGTCAAACTTTATTAACACATGCATTGCACTATGCTTTTACTGGGATGTATAATTTTTTTGTTAACACAAATTACTATAATTTTCTTTACTTTAAAATTTGAAAGCTGCATGATATTTTAATTCAAATTATGAAACGTTGAATAACAAAGCATTTTATAAATTTTAATTTCTTATATTATTAATTATTATAATTCTGCAAAATGTATTTCGTTTGCGCCCCAGCGTCTGAACTAATAGATTTGAGCTTTGAGCGAATTCTATCAGATGTCGTTACTTGGTACTAAAATAGTTTTTTTGTTGGCTTCTGAACTAATAGCTTTGAGTAAATTCTATGTCGCTACAGGTTACTAAAACAGTTTATTTTCACAATATGTACAAATTTTGTACAAAATATTTAATATAAGAGATCCTATAGCGTAAGTTGAACCAAGCAAGACACATTTATACAATTTCATTAAATCGGTTCAGTGGTTTTGGAGATTAGCGCAGATGAACATCGTGACACGAGATTTTTACATATTATATAAAGATTTATGACGCAGAAATAAATAGGTATACTAAGCGTAAATATTACGCGTTTTACGTTTTTGCACTGCAGCAGCTAAGAAAATCAGAGGCTATATTTTTAATAGCACTTTGCATCTGGCATTTTAATTTTGACATTTATTGTGCAAAAAACAAACCTTATGAATTATAAATTATACATATTATAGGCTTACGCTGTTACATTTAAACTTCGCGCGTTTTATGCCCTACCCATTTAAAGAGCTTGAAGGGGGCACAGTCATCAAATTTTCAGGCTGAACAACATAAAGGGATCGTTCGAGCGACGCCTCTTATAGAACTTATTTATACTCTTTGATAATAGTTTTGGTTCAGCTTTCATGTTCCCGCTCCTATAGACATTACTAGGGATGTGCTCAAAAATTTGAGTTACATATATGATTGGCGTGTCGAGTAGAACATTTTTTGAATCATAAGAACAACGCAATAATATAACAGTTTGTATTAACATTTTTTTAAAGTCTGCAGTTTTAGCAATAAATAAAATCAATTTTCTATGAAAATATGTCATAGAGAATTTATTTTAGTAATTTAGTAATTGATGATGGGTACTGCTTCAAACAATTTTCTATATTTTCAACTTTTTACTGTCGACTGTCGACCACTATAAATAACCTGCGAACAATCTCGGAAAAAATGCAATTCTGAGTTTTTTCTTTGTTAGGAGTTTCAGAATATTATAGAAAAAATTCCTGGATTTTCATCGTTCTAATAATTTTTTACAGTGTGTAAAACGTACAAAAGACCTGCTATTTTGTTCCCTTACCTTCAATCCTCAAAACCTCTATTACTCGAAATCTCACCCTCTAATGTCGAAATAATCAGTGAGTCCCTACAAGCCATTTCCGTATATATTTTTTCTCCATAACTCGAAAAAATAAATTGTACCTCTGTATCTCGAACATATCAACCCAAAATTAGTTACAATGAATCTTAACCTCTACAAGTCGAATATTTCCTCACAAAATCCGCCTAAGTCGAAAATTCTATAACTTGAATTTTTGGGCGTCTTTCTAGAAGTTTGATTTACAAAGGTTCTACTGCGTACATAGCTGGGTATACACTTGCGAGCCGAACCGTTCGCGAGACGCTCGTGAAAGGTTCGTGCCTTGTTCGTAGCCGGGTACTCATTAGCGAGCCGCAACCGTAACATGTGTGATACAGTAACGAGGTTCTAGTGTGTACGCGTGTTACAGTTTAGGCTCACGTCGCCGCCGGAACGCTTTCACCGAGCGTACTCATTTTGCGAGCTGTAACTGTTACCAAACAGATACAGTAACGAAGTTCTAGTGTGTACGAGAAGGCCAGTGGCCTGACAAGCCGGATTTATCCGCAGTTTCCTCTGACCATTCACTCATGACTATAAACTCGAATAGTCTATTGTTGATACAACAAACAAGTTACAACCTCTCCTCTAGACGTCCACAAGCGCACTGCGAGCGCCGTTTGATTCGTCGGCTCGCTGCAAGCGGCACGCGTACCGCTCGCAGCAGGCTTGCGAACCACGTACACACTATGTTTTTTGGTTACAGTACATGCAACGGTTACGGTTACGGCTCGCTAATGAGTACCCGGCTTTAAGTGTCTGCACGTACACACTTGGATCCGCTCGCGAACCATTGGGAAAAGCGAACCTACAACGAATCAATTCCGGACTACTACGAAAAATTATATACGAATACTCGAAGTGACAAACCTCCGATGACGCCGTCCCAACTTACACCAGTTTCGCTGTGTTCGTCAAAAAAACTGACCCTCGACGGATCCCCGCAAGCGGTTCGCGAACGGCTCGTTCGGCGTTCGGCACACCATCCTAATTATGTTATTTACCGGTCCGCGAACAGTTCGCGATAGGTTTGGCTCGCAAGTGTATACCCGGCTTTAGGTGTATTTTGGTTTACATCTTGTAAAATATTATAAGGTGTAGTCCAAAACATACCGTATCTCGTGCGTAATGGTATACATTCTACTATTATTTGATTAAATGTGGAGTCACAAAAGTGCGCGATAAAACATTCCGCGATGCCTTATCGCCTTGGAATCCAAACTTACTGAGACGGACGTCGAACTGTCTGGACAGTGAACGCCGCGCCGTCCGGAACCAGCAAACTATGATTTTAGTCGGCAATATAAGTTATGTATAATGCCATATCTGGAACGCAAGTTTCCTATGTGGGTAAAATTATACAGCTGGGTCGGTCATGCGCTCAACAATAAGTTTATTTTTATCTTACTACAAAGTTTCGCCAGGAGTGGATTTAGACTCAGGTCCGGGCCAAGGGCGGCAAATTTTTGGGAGCGGCTTTAACAGAGGAAAGAAACAGATGTTATTTTTAATGATATAAAAAATATTCTACCACTAACGTTCAGGCGGAAAAATTAAGCGGGCAAGGTATGGTAGCTATGGAAATCATTAATGCAAAAAACGTATGTAATGTTTGTTGTACTAATTTTAATGTATTTTATTTTTTGACGAATCCACGTGCACGCTTGCATCACAGATCTAAATAAATTTAAATTTGAATACAAAAAATCGTTACACATAAAATGCAATTTGCTGTATTTTATGTGGAACTATTTTCAGTAATGCATTATTGATTTTCATAACTACCATATCAACAAAACTCATGCCTATATTGCATTTTAAATGAAATTCACTGTTTATAGATAAGTATCGTTTAGAGAAAATAGTATCAAGGTGTGAAATCTGCGTAGTAAGAAATATGGGGAAAGCAATCAGTAGCGGCGAAATTTATAATTTCAGGGGCAATCATAAAGACGTACTTCTTTAAAGGAAGTCAAAAAATCGTCGTCCGAGTCTTTAATGATACCACCAAAAAACACAACTGCAACTGGTTCTCTAGTCTAGTTAACATGTCACTTTTTAATGAATTCTTGTCCTTTTTCACCGAAAATTATGATTATAGTGTCATTAGAAAAAATTGCAAAAGTTATAAACATTTTGGTAAAAAAGAGGGGTTTGGTTTTTTGCGAATATCTCAAACTATTTCAGAAGTCTCTAATCACAAAAAATATTCTGAAACAGCAGAAAATTTCCTACAAAAAAGTCCTATTTTCCGGAATTCTACCACCAATATTTCTAATTATAATTTAGAGGTGAAAATAGGGCAAAAACATTTTTTTCCATTTTTTATATAATTTTTAATATTTTCGTGTCGTTTCACTTGTCATATAAAAAATAGAAAAAAATTAGTTCTATTTTTATCTTCAATTTAAAATTAGAAATATTGGCGGTAGAGTTCCGAGAGATAAAAAAAAAATGTAGGTGTAACTTAAGAAGTGCGCGACAACTGCTTGGCGTTGGAGACAATTTGAGTTAACTCCACTCCTGAGTTTCGTCACACATCCTTAGAAATTACGTTTGCCGAAATGGTGATACAGGCGACAGAAAAACAGTCGTAGGGGAATATCCCTGTCTCAGTCTTACAGTCCATTGCACTTGGCTTTACGTAACAAGTCCCATGGACGTTTTACATATACAGAGTCTGACTTTAATCAATACATATAATATCTGTATGTTCCATATACAGATGAAACACACATTATATGAAAACCTCTTTGTTAATTTACAAATATAACATAATATAATACACGTCGAAACAGAAATGATTTTAAAAAGTCACTTTCACTATAAAATTGTCCATTTAAAAGTGCTCTGAATTAATCTCGTGTACAGGGATGACCTTTAATGTGAAGACACTGATGCTAGGTTGCAAAAAAGATTGTCAAAAAATTTGATTTGACAATGGCCTTAAATTGTGTACATATATATTTGAAAAATAATTGATCGATTGAAACGGTATTTTTCTTAAACTGTGTATACATGTATTTAGCATCGTTTTTTGAAAAGTTTCCACTTTAACCAACGTTTTTCTACGCATTTTGATTAAAATTTGGCTTAAAAAGCTGTCTTTCTATGCATAGAACAATCATTTTTTTGTGTGAGTACAATCTAATGTTCTAGAATCTAGATAACAGGGAGTTTGAATAGATACATTATACTGCTCCTGCTGCAATCCATTCTAACCACTAAACACCTACTAGAACACTGATACGTTTTTAGACGCACGTTTCGCTAACGATGTTAGCATATTCAGGCGATGATTAAAACTATTTTCTATCATCTTCGGATGATGCTACTTTTGATAATGAAACATGCGTCGCGAAAAAGTGTGTTGGGGTTTTGCAGTTACCTTTTCAGTATCTATGAAGAATCTATAAGAATAGCTAGTTTTAAAATAGACCTCGTACGTAGAGAAACCTCAGCTAGGATAATATTATTATAATTCGTTTTGCAAAATAATATAGTTGAATTGTCAGCAGAAAAGTATTCCATACCTCGCAAAAAAATTATATTAAGCATTTTTTAACAGTTTGATACCTAATTCTCGGTTGTACAAATTAAAAAAATTGATTAGATAATGACCTTAGATGGTGACCATATATTTATAGTGTTCATACATGCAGAAGCAGTCTACTATCCTATTCAAAATCTATAAATCTATAGCTTCACAAAACACAAAGAAAAAAACGTTTTTTAAGCTAAACTTTGAACAGTGTTGTTTCAAAGTGGAAATGTCAAATTAGATTTTCTGACAATTCATTGGATTTTTTTCAATTACAGTAAATGAAGTTAATTTTTTTTATTTCCAATGGTCATTGGCGTAGCAAGAGAAGGGACCAGATGGGCCTCGCCCACCCTAAGGCCTAGAATATTAATTGTTCACGTACAAATAACAATATAAATCTACTGCAATATACTAAATATTTTCTTTGTCATTAAATTTCTCCAGAAAGTCGTGTTGATCGATTTCGTTTCTATGAACAGTTTTCAAATTATTTATAAGTGGCAGCTGGTAATGGTAGGTAGAGTTGAAAATTTGACCATCTCTATAGGATAAAATCGCTGCTACGCCTATGCCAATGGTAATGGTGGCAAGTTCTTCAAAATGTGTATTGTCGATGTTTTATGGTCCGGTCCCTATTTCCTAGGTTCCGTCTACCGACAAATGCCCAGGAGTGGAATTAATTTTTTGTGCCTCTAGGCCTGAGAGTTCGCATATAGTTTATAGATTTGTGCGATATTCATTCTACATCATAATCGTAGAACAGGATACACATAATAAACAGACATTTTCGCTACTAGAAATAATTAAGAAATAATAAGTAATATAAAATTATTCCACCTATCCATGTTTAAAATTCTTCATCATAATAAAATTGCTGTCCCTAGGCCCGTGTCAATCAGGGATACGCCCAAATCCGCTCCTGCCAATATTAATAGTGTAACCTTTTATTATGTGCTAGCGCGGTTCCGCCTGGGTTAATGTTGCGT
Organism: Xanthostigma xanthostigma; assembly: GCA_963575645.1. Classification (NCBI taxonomy): domain Eukaryota; kingdom Metazoa; phylum Arthropoda; class Insecta; order Raphidioptera; family Raphidiidae; genus Xanthostigma; species Xanthostigma xanthostigma. The sequence continues at coordinate 27,100,329 of OY754468.1, forward strand.
CCAAATTTTATGATGATCGGAGTTACCGTTCAAAAATTTTTGTCGAACAGACAGATCTTGAGTTATATTTTGCAACATTTTTCATTGATGTTCCTCTCCTATTGGTCGTAGCGTGATATTATATAGCCTATGACCTTCCTCAATAAATGGACTATTTAACAACAAAAAAATTCATTTCGAACCAGTTGTTCCTGTTATTAGCGCGTTCAACCAAACAAACATATTATTATATATATATTAGTATAAATTCAGCTTTATATATTAGCAGGGCCGTAACTAGGCAGGGGCAATAGGGGCACCTGCCCAGGGCCTAGGACACAGAGGGGCCCCGGAGGGGCCCAAGAAGACCCCGATAAAAATTATCTCAATTATTTTCATTCGTATTTTAATGAATATTACAAATCACATATATAAGTAACACCACTGGTGGCTCAGATAGACGGGGCCCAAAAAAGCCAGAATATGCTATTAGAATTTTTATTTAAAAAAAAACATATTTATTTAATTCTCAATACTTAGGCCCGGTATTATAAAACAAGATTAAAACTTATTCTTGGATTAAACTAACTTAACTGTCATCGATGTCATCTGCTTCATCGGTATACATGATTTCGAATTAGTCGAATCGTACCAAAACATCGTTGTTGCTTTAAGAATATTTCTAACCCTACCAGTCACCACCGCTTCTTGCGAGAGAAGTTTTAGTAAACTGAAGTTAATTAAAAACTATTTAAGATCGTCGCTCTCACAACAGCGTTTGTCGAACCTGTCTATTATATCAATTGAATCTAACATAGTGCAAGAAATAGGTTTTAATAATATAATTGATGAGTTTGCCGAGAAAAAAGCAAGAAGAATGCAATTTAAATAAATTCGTTTTTCTTCATAAATATAAAATAAAAAATTTGAAAAGAAGTTTGACCCTGCAGGCCATCCCTGTAACTTCCCGCTATTTTCGAGTTCAAAACGCTCAAAAAAAACATTTTGTTACGAAATTTTCGTTCACGATATCTCATGAACAAATGAGCCGATTTTGATGCGGTTTGCCGCGATCGACGCAGTTTTTTAACCTAAGAAAGTAAATTATTACAAAAAAATCGATTTGAAAAGTATTTTACGAGTAATTATAAAAAATTACTATTTTCCTAATTTTTCGTTCACGTTATCTCATGAACAAATGAACCAATTTTGATCTGGTTTGCGGCGAACACTGAAAAACTTGTAGCTCTGAGCTGCAAAAATCACACTAAAATCTTAAGTACTTCATAATTTTAGAATGAATTATATTTTCCATATTTAACCAATATTTAATGTTAGGAAATAGTGTAATAGTTACACAATCAACGCTAAAGTTTGAACAGCCACTGGCAGACCACAAACCTCGTGTGTTTTCTGTGTGATAGACTCTCTTGCCTTCAGGCGCTGTTCTGCGCCATCATCAGATACCGCCGGTGTACACCGTGCAACTCCTGACCACAAGTTATAGCGTGTTATTTAGATCGGCTTTGAGCTGCATTTACCGTCAGTACAAATAAGCATCTATCACTGCCATATGCTAGAAGTGTTCACTGAATCTTTCTCATTCAATCAACACCTTTGACGGCTTTGATTCGGCGGTACGTATGTCGTACATACAACATACATGATACACTACACACGGCTTATGGCAGTAGTGACTAGTGTTACAGTATATTATATTGCACTTTATTGTTAACAATAGTTGAAATAATTAATAATTAAAACATCATCAACATAGATGCGATTTAAATTAACACCTCCCACTACCCTTATTCCTAGCCCGTGCTAGGAGGTACCACTAGTTGACCATGCAGAACGTTCTTTTAAAATGTTCACGCGCCGCCATTGCAGTAAATAAAATGACAATTATAATTAGCAGAATATTTTCGTTCACATATGTTATAAAGAAAAAAATTACAAAATTTTGTATCATAATAATATAGCTAATGCTAAAGCATTTTTTTTCCAATCGAAACAATTATGTCTTTCTGACTTTATCATTGCCGCCATCGGGACACAGAAGTAAATTAAATTAGGAAAAGGATCACGTGCAAATACAAATTGAGAAACATGGGTTTAAACAATCAATTAGTTCTCCGGGTGTAGCAAATTGATTGAATTAATGAACTACGATAATTAACGTTAAACTTGGGTTAGTAAACAGTCTTATTTTTACAAAAAATCAATACTAACTGCAAATTCCTGGTTATATTGGGGACTGGGGTAGGTATTTGATATTTGAATATTGGGATAGGCTCCATAAAAAATAATGCCCGCTCTTTATATTTTATATGTGTCCTCAAAATATATACCCACGATATTCATAGGTACATTGTCATTAAAGGACTCTAAATAACTGCCGAATGTAAAACAGTGTATCATAGATCACAATGTAATAATATACTGATGCACCTGCTTCACAAATGCACAGTTAAATGTGCACCTATAATCAATGGGTTATAGATTTTGTTAGCTGTAGATAACGGTCTGTTATCGATACGTATTACATAGCGTATATAATAGGTGCATAAAGAGAAGAGTTTTCGAGCCTAAACTAACTTAGCTTTTACCAAATAAATGTATACAAAACAGTTTTTTATATCTAAAAAAAATTTAAGTTAAATTTTTGCAGACATTTAACGAACCATAAGTTTGCAATTACAAACTTTTCTATCAGATAAATGAAAGACTGTAGCTTTAAAATATTAGCCCTGCAAAATAGTGTTTGTGAAATAGATTGCAGATAATTTAGTGCTTTACAAAAATGTTATTCATTTTATTGTTAATTTTAATAATTTTGAAAGAGCACTTTTTGCAAACGTTGTCACGCTGTGACTCGTAAACGTTTAGTTCTACAAAATTGTCTCTATGAAAGATTTTGTAGAGAATTTAGTGCTAAACAAAAAGTTTCTTGCCATTTTTATAATAGCGTCAGCGATTTATGAGATATAAGTGTTTAAAGTTTGCGCAAATAGCGGCTAGGGCACACCTATCTTACCACTAGGCAAAATATTCAGATGACATCTCTAAACACCTACAAAGAAAAAGTACCTATTGACTGGGCTGATTTATACAATACTACATATTGTTTCAAACACAATTACTCTCTGTCATATCGTAAATCTCGGAAGACAAAACTCATAGTCATCAGATTGCACTTTGATTATTCAGGAGAATCGAAATGACTTATATCTGATGAGAGAGCAGCAGCATACTCACTACTCATAAAAAAATACATAAAAATAATATTTATTTGTAGTGCCAATATGTGAATGTATCAATGTAAACCGCCACAATAATAAAATTGCTATTTTGGATAAGTTTTATTAGTGGAGTGGATTGGGAATTTCAAAAAGGTATTTAAAAAAAAATCGTTTTCCCCCTCTCTTGCCGGTTCTAATTTGCCCACCACGTCCAGCTTCCGGTGCAAAGAAGTCTTTAGTACCTTTGCAATAAGAAGAAAATTAAGCTCCTAGCTGCAATGATTTTTTAAAAAAATGCCATTCAGTTTTTCAAAATTTCGCGTACTAAAATGGCGATATCTCACGAACGGGTTGTCTGATCAGATCCAATCTAGAACGAGCTTATGCGGATTCTTTTTCTTTACAACTTTTGTTGAAACTCCCCCCCCCCCCCCCCCGATAATAATGGCCGAGTTATGGGTAAAAAAAAAAACTATACCAAAATGTCGGGACACACCGGCTCTTTTTTTCCAATCCATTCCACTATATTTAAAGAATGTCGTTAATGAAGAATTCATCACAGTTTTCCACATCTGATAGTTTTAATTTCATTGATACGGTAAACATTCTTCCGTCAGTTCTATATTTAATACTACTTACCACTGAACGTTGATGAACGTTGATATATAAAAAGTGGTTCAAAAAAAATGTGACCCACAATTATTTGAAATATTTTAAAAATTTTCACTCAATTTTTCAATTTATCTTTTTACTTTTTGAATTTTCTTTAATATTAGTACTTTCTTAGAGTGGACCAACAACTTCGCCGAAATGTCAATTTTTTCAATTGAAATTATTTGTCTGTTTGAATTGGTCATTCAAAATTAATTACAATTATAAAATACTAGCTGCTACCCGTGGCTCCGCATGAGACAGATGAAACAAGGCAACGACAACAGTAGTGGAGTCTTTGACTCCACTGTATTAATCTTACTGTATTCTAGTCCTAACGTGCTTGATAATTCACTGTCCAAAAATCTACTGTTCTTTAATAAATTATTTCTTCTATATTTGGCAGGTTTTCATTTACGGTTTCTTTTTGTCAAATTAAACCGCGTTTCTGGAATCTACAGTCTTTAACGGATATCTCAGAAAAAAGTTAAACCGAAACAAAGTTCGTGCGACTCGCTTCCTGTTAATATAACAAAGAAGCGAGCAAAAATCCAAAGATAAATCCCTATTCCAATTTCTACCGCTTTCGAGTTATCTGCCTTATCAACTTTTCCTCACATTGCAAATTGTTCGATGCAAAACCTTAAGATTTGTTTCCTCATTGTTAAAATTAAAAGCGAATAAAAAACAGTGATTTCGGTTTTCTTTTTCCGTAAGAAAATTCTATTTTTTGGACTAGAAGTTGCATCCTTTTACGTTACCTGTTGGCATGTGACACAACAAAAAGAAAATAGATTCCGTTCATTAAGGGGTTACGCCACCCTGAGATTTTTAAGAAATCGATTTATATATATTTTTTTGCAAGATGAATTGTTTATACCCTTGAAACATTTTAAGTCTTTAAACCATTCCAAAATTCAAACTATTACCGAAGTTATAGCGATAAGTAGTTTATATTATAGTCACAGAACATTCAATCAGTTTGTTTTTTCTTTTGCGGTTATCTCGAAACGACATTTTTCAAAACGGTGTACACGATATCTGAAGATCTACTCAACCGATTTGGTTAAAATTTACAACACATATTTTTTATAATATAATCACATTGTACCTAGCTATTTTCCTTTTAAATAAGGAAAAAAAATTATGTTTCTGACAATGCCTAACAGAGAAATCATGTACACTATCAGCAAGGGTTTTCAAAAGAGGGTCCCATTTATGGGCTCATATCTCCGTCATTGTTTTATTTTTTTTTTTCATCAATATTGCAAATTGTTCATAAAACTACTACATATATTTATAAAATAAGGATCACTTTATATACCTACTTAACGGCTGCACCAAAAAAAAGTTTCTTTTAATACCTAGTTTTCCGAGCGTCAAAGTCGCGTAAATCTTTAAATCGTTGCCCAATAAGTTAACACTTCCCCTCTTGCATTTTATTGCCTGTCTTTCTTCCCTTGCACAATGACCCCATTCCATCTCCACATAGCCTGGCACAAGTATATCCTAGTATGATTTTGGGATGAGAAAGAAAAAAAATGGAACCCTACTGATATTTTAGCTTACTATCGCTGCGTAATCAAGCAGTTAAACTCTAGTGTATTGGCTCTAACTTACGGGAAATCAGTTTCTATTTTACGTTACGGCTGCAGTGTGACCACTGCAGCTTCCGTTTTATTTTGTGCCACGCCGTACGTTCAAGAACGTAACGCACATGTAGTGAACATTGGCATCTAGTTTGGAGCGAATTTCTCCATTATCGATCGTACAGTCGACGACGGCCCTTCGGTATTCCACCCTGCAGAATTATCTCTGTCCGGTACTGGAGCGGAGCTAGACGAACGGCGCAGGCGTCGACGGCGTCGTATATAGACGTAAAGTTAACATCTGACTGTCACATATTGCAATAAACATGTACATACGTAGTACCTACAACGTACCTATAGTTAATATTTATCTACAAATCTATTAAAATATTATATAATATTAAACTGTGAATGTAATTATAGCAAGTGTGTCACGCATTGCACTGATAACGTTTAAAAATAACTCAAATTGCGGTGCTTATGAAATGTGCTTTTATTATTGCGGGTTGTTAAATGTAATGTTATGTTCATAACCTTAAAATGTTAAACGTTATCACTGCAGTCATAAAGAATAGTTTTATAATTAATATAATGTGCGGTATTTAAAATACATAAATAACATGCCTACGATATTCAATTGTTCGAAACCGAATTCTGTTAAAATGCAGTTGTTCGCGATTCAAAAGTAGAAGTAATTTTCGGTTCAAAAGAAAATTATAATATAAATAATATAATATATATTGTAAAACGTATTTTATAATATAAAGTTTTTTTTTATAAATAAATTTTATTAAAAAGTGTATTTTTTAAAAGTTTAACCAAAAAAGTATAAACTATACCTATATTTTACATAAGGTTAGAGCGGTTCGTTGATTTAGAAATTTTGTTTGTGCATCGTTGAATAGTATCTTTCCTGGAATTTTTTATCCTTAAAACAAAGCATGAATACAAATATGTTTTGAAGTTCTTTGAATTTTTGTTACTTTTTAACGTAGAAATAATGTTATTATTGGAACAAACAAAACATATTTATGTAACTTTACCATTATTTTAAAATCTTTTTTTTTATTAATTTTGCTATAAAATTGACTAACCCCTCCAAATAGAAGTAGAAACTATAAGAACCGCGAAATAACGGTCTCTGTTTTTAAAAACTATTCTATGTACGCATGAAAATTAGTCTAGTGTACCACTATTATCAATCTAGACTTATTATAATAATTTTTGAGAAACAAAAGTTAAAAAACAAATTTGCATAATAAACGCAATCACGTGTGTATATTTTTAGAATATGTATAAAAAATAGCATTAAATTAAAAACATAATTTTTTATGTTTAATTTAGTTTTGGTAATGTGTTGTTAGACATGATTAATTCACTTTTAAATATTATTTTATCAGTAAATAAATCGGTAACTGCTATTTAAAAGTGAAATAATCATGTCTAATAACACATTTTTTATCCTTTTATTATTCAGTCTACATAAATATTTTATAGGTAAATAAATTGGTAACTATTTATGTATACTGAATAATAAAAAATAAAAAATGTTTCTGAATATCAAAGACAGTTTAATCTACTAACCAGCGCGTTATCTCAATTCCTTTTGTTTTGTGGTCATAAATCACACTTCGCTTGTTTATTATTCGATCTGATTTTACCAAACGCTACAGTCAATGTTGACGTATTTCCCCAATAATATTGACTCACTTTCCACCGACATTATATTGTAATTATGTTATATTAAAATTCAATTCTGTGAATTTTTTTTCCAAAATACAGATAGTTCAGTCAAATGAGCGAGAATAGGTCCCACCGTGCATTTTGGGTGGGTGGCGATTTTTTTTTTTTAATTCAGAGGGGGATCGGTGTTTGAATCTGCGTTTTAGAGACGGGGATTCCCCATCTGGCCATAATCTTGAAAGGAAATGTGTAAGTAGTGTTTTTGCTGTAGGTATCTATTGCATCGTTGCTCTTTAATAGGTGGACCGATTTTGATGTGGTTTTCTTTATATGACAAAACATTTTTGCGGGAAGGTTATAATATACAAAAAATGGATGAAAGATACAAAAAACTATTAACAGACAAATAGTACATTCAATAAGACATGCAGTCACTAATTGATAACAAATGTAGAAAAATTACATTTGCATGGTGTCCACGTTTTTTTCTGATTATGGATAGACCCACTTTTGTCAGATAGAATAAAGATTTTATTATGGATAGTCTTAATGCAGATTCCAACTCTGGAATCATGAATTATGGTGTACCACAAGGATCATCATTAGGACCATAAATTATTTTAATTTTCATTATGTTAAATTATATATAGAAAGTTGGCTTTGTGATTCTTAATGCAGATGACACCACCGTAGGTGTAGCATATAGTGACCTTATTAAACTATTAAAAAAAAGGTAATTGCCTTCTACACTTTAACAGTGTTGTAGTGAGAACGGCTTAAAATTAAATATTGCAAAGCTAAGATTATGAATTTGAATGTGAAGAAATCCTTTACTGGTCTAACACCTACTTTAGATGTAATTTTGTTTAACTAAAATTGATGTTTTTCTAGCGAGGGATAGTCATATTGATGATAATATGTAATAAACTATCAAAAATTGTTCTCTTCTTCTGCAGATTTCGTACCATCTGTTATATAGGTCAGTATGTTTAACAGCCTATTATGGCTACGTCCATTCGCTATTATCTCATGGAATGGTGTTTTGGGAGTGATCCACCTGGACTCGCAGAGCTTTCCAGCTTAAAAAAAAAATAGAATCATTTTTTATTTAAATTATTAAACATTATTTCAAAATACATTTAAAACAAATACGTTACTAACAAATTCAGAAATGTATCTGTCCAAAAGCATCATTAAAATAAAACTGAATTTATTTATTTTCAAATTTCTCTTACATAAGAAGGACAGCTCTGAAAGTATCGGTGCATCGTATTTTAAAATATAAACAAAGTCTGCGTTACTCTCTTGTGAACATCTATAATGGGTTGCCAAATCAAATTTAAGTACTATGTCAATAAAATTTTCTACACTGTGTTGAAAAACTGTCTGTTTAATATTATGTAATTTTATGTTGACTTGTCGACACTTTGATTGTGATACTGGACCAATAAAATTATGTTGAAAAGAGTACATTGCAAACTTTTTTGTTATTTTGTTATTAATGCTACGTCAAACAATTGTTTATAAAAGTTGTAGCGAATTTTTTTTTCTACGATAATTGCTGTTTACAAATTTTTTGCGAGATTCGCGGTTACGGAGACTCTTACACTGTTCTTATCAAGGTGGGGGTTCCGTCCAGAAAATTCAGTATGTATAATGAATGTTTGTGATTTTGCGAGTTACAGAATTTGCCGCAATATTTCCGGCACTTCCCAATAAAAGTAAAGTAAACTAAATTGCATAAAATTTTCAACGTTTACACCGATTCTTAATTAAAAATAACATGCTACTATACCTACTATATCAAAAACCATAAATCTGACTACACAAAGGAGAAATTTATAACTAAAAAAAGGCAAACAAGTCGGAAAATCTCAACATGTAGCAGGTGGAGACCTATTTGTATCTTTCTTTTGTTTTTGAATGGGTCCCCACTCACTATATATTTTGAGATTCTCCGACTTGTTTTCCTCTTTTTATTTAATAATTGCATTTTTGTGCAGTAGGGTATTGTTTTTTAAATAATTAATTTTTATTAATTTCTTGTTTTTGTTTTTGGTTTACTTTTTTTGTGCCAAAATAGTAGCATAAAAGTATTATAATATATATCTGAAATTGGCTATTTACTAGTTTTTATTTGGTACCTATAATGTTATAATAATAAAATATTTTTCCCCCCTCCTTTTTTGATTCACTGATTCCATATTGAAATGTCTTGTCACTCTTATAATTAAGACGAAGCTAACGACACGTCATACTATGTTAAAATCTATCAGGTCGTTTAGACTGATAGATATTAGGAATACATACATACACTTCGATACAAGGGTGTAGATGGGGGGAGGGGCGAAGTAAAGGGGTAATTACCCCCCAGGATCATAATAATAAAAAAAATAAAACTGAAAATAATATGAATACCTGGCCAAAAAATGTAGAAATACCTACTTCCTGATAAAAATTTGTATAATATAGGTTTGGGAATGTATATTTTGCATGACACCTTCTTTCGTGAGTATTCTTGTATGATATTAATGAAACTTAAAAAAAAGATATTTTTTTGCTTTCCCCCCACCCCCCTCCAGAAAAAAATATCTAAAAAATATCTACTCTCTTGCTTAGAAAAGTGCCATAAAGCTCTATTTAGCCTTCTTGTTGTTTGCACGTAGACTGTAGACAAATGACGTCACGGTTCGATAGGTGATCAATTTTTAATTAACTATCTTATTGATTGTTATTTTTGAAAACGAAAAAATACGGAGAATTTATTGTTTCCTCGTTAATCCATTTCAATAATCAGTGAAAAATTGATAAAATTGATATTTGCAGAAAAATGTAATATCTATATATGATTTGTTTTTCGTTGCCATGATTGCACCGTCAGCGTTGAATATTTAACGCAAACATTAAACGAGACCGAACTTGCATAAGAGTTTCACTTCAAAACTTGAAATAATGTTTATGTCATTATCAAGTTAAATACAAGCAATTTAAACAATGAATAAACAGTGCTATAAATCAAAAGTGAATACAATAATAATCAAAAAGGCATGTTCGTGGACATGACAGGAACTCATAATAATTACTGTCAAGATGTAATGATAATAATATCTTGTTGAAATGTATTGTTAGCTGTTATGTCATTTGACAGAAACGCCATTTTAATGAGTGGACGCTGAAATGATACACTTATGAGCGGAATACTGAGCTCGTTAAAGAGTCTGGCTACTGGCGGCAACGGAAGTAGAGGTGAGTGATTTCCTATTTCAATTAGTTTTGTTAATTAAATTTCTGGCTCCGAGTTCACATAGGTACACTGATATGCTTGTATACAGTTGGATGTCTTTAGACCCGCCAAACACGGACTGCTTTAAGCAGTCAGTAGAATATTAATTCTATGAAGATTTGTAGCAGCGGGTTGATTATAAAAAATTATTAATAAAAAAAAATATTTTGAAATTAACCACATGTAGATGCCGAGTCGCCGAACAACATCCACTTTGAACGTTTTCAGTAACTTTATTTTTACTCTTGATATCCGTAGGCAAACTTTCTTTTTTTTTGTAGGATGTCAGCCAAATGCAGGGTCATACAAATCTCCCCTTCAACTTTCTTATTTGACTGTATTGTCATACCACAACAAAAAAATAAGGCTGGTGGTAAGTGGTAAGAGTGGTATCATTGATTAAAATTGATTAAAATAATAATGGTGGTCAATTTTAGATAACCTCAAAAATAATTGAAGACTACGTGCTGAACATAACATTAAAAAATAGTGATTGTGATAAAACTATTATGAAAATCGATTATGCACTAAAATGAATAAAAAGAAACTTGGGAAAACTAAAAGTTCTACAGATATTTAGTTACTTTTTTATCCAACTTAATTCAGATGGTAATTCTATAGATTTTGTCGAATAAGGTTCCTATCTAAAACCATTGGGTGTCAACCCGCTGATTTCTTAATAGAAAATATTCCACTGACTACTAACAGTCGATTTACGACTGCTTGAATCAGTCCGCGCACTATGATTTTAAATTCGATTTTTTTATATTCATAATTGATAACCAATCGACAAAATGTTGAATATAAAAATATCTCGTTCACTTTTAAGTTTTTCAAGAATCCCTGCAATGCTGAAGTCCCAAACGCTTAGGACTAGTATCTAGACTCTTGGGTTTGCAAATAGACGAGCTCGTAGAAATGTTATTTATAACGTATTTCCATATTTCTTCTATTGTAAATCCCTAGTCCTTATTTTTATTACATTTTCAATTTATCGCTAAAAATAACTATAGACATAACAACTTGTATGAAAATAATTCAAATGATGGTTTAAAAGACGAAATCGTCCATCGGCTTTGGATTTCTAACCTACGTAAAGGCTGCTACGCACGAGGCTAGAAACGCTGCTCGGACTTCAACTGGCCGCCAAGCTGGGTACGAGGCTTGAAATGCGTGCTCGCCTGCTAGCTCACAAGATAGATTTTAAAATCAGAACAGGGGCTATTTTTCTTGCTATGTCCTCTGCTTGCTCTGAGAAAGAACCAATCAGGAAACAGTATCTTGTCACGTGGGCGACATGAACAAACGCCTACAAACAGACACTGTGTGTTCTGTTCAGAGATAATAAACATGCACTTTTGTTACCGTTTTATCATTGCGCGCACCGAACCTACCTGCAAAGCATGCTTGAAAAAACGTCTCGTGTGAAGCGAGCACATAAAAGCGCATAAAAAAACCAGCGCTAGAAAACGAGTAGTCAAGTCTAGCAAGGAATCTAACGGCAAATCCAGCCTCGTGTCCAGCGGCCTTAAGACTTCGTCCTTTAAACAATGAATTGAGTTACCTGCCGAGAAAATATATCTTTTCGCGAGTTCAAGTTCTATCATAATATAAGCTATCCCGGTTTAAGCCCTAATATATTATTATTCAATAAATTAAATTATTGACCAATTTTTTGGACAATATATTATCAAATTATATAATTATAATTCAATTAATTAACGATTCGATCCGGATTTTATCTTCTTCAGAATTAAGTTAAAAATATTAAAATTAATTAGTAATTAGTTTATAACAGAATTCCTAATATATTATGGTTATAAAGCAGTTAAAATTCTGTAAAACAAAATTTTTTTGGCATATGGTGGAATGACGGTTCTATATGGTGGAAGAGCGTGTTTATAAAAAGTAGATCAATTTAGTCGAAACTAATATATTTTATTTTTAACCACAATTTGAGAAATTTTTCAATCGAAAAAGAGATAAACGGAAACGCGAGTTGTTAAAATGTATATTTTTATGTAACATTTTTCACGTCTATATGGATAATGTGTTCACTCTATCTGAAATACAATTTTTCAGGTCGCTTCGTTGTTATACTGCAAACTAAAGCTTACTTTATATACCTCTTTCACAGAAACGGTTTATTCTGTATTTCTTCCCACTACTTTACCTTTGATTTTCTCGTGGCACACCTTTTCCATATTAAATTTTACCTTTAACGGTTGAATTCTGTTTGACAACTCTGTCTGAAATTTATTCTTTTAGGTTAGAAACGTATAAAAGGGTCAGTTCTACAGTTATATAAATACTGCAATGTTAAGAACCCTAAAATAATAATTCTACTCCCATAAAGAATTGTTAAAATAGAAGTATAATAATGGATATCCGAAATTCTGTTTGTATTTCCCTCAAAACTTCAAGAAATTTTCCGAAAAAAATATACCAATTTACTCAAGTCTATCGATTTTATGCCAATCAGATTGATGATTTTGAACATATTTTGTACTTAACTATTCTCTAAGGGTCTTCCGACAAATTTCACTGAAATTTATTATATTTTGATTTTTTCTATAAGCCCTATTATTTTAATTCCATAACGAGGTGTTATTCAAAGCAATGGCACGTCAATCCGGTGTCGGACAGGCAACCGGATGGCGAGTGGTAATCTGGGCCTCTGAGTGGTACAGACCCCCTGGTAGCGGCCAAAGTGACCCCAAATGGACAGGGGCGGCAATATGGGGGTGGAGCAAAATCGAAAAATTTTTGAAAAGGCAACCGGATAAAAATGCGGTAGCATTGAAGGAAATACCCTAATTATATAATATTTTTTTTTTTGCCAGCCGAAACACGCGGGCCGTTATTGCACTAGCGAATAATAAAAAAAAAGTGAAAAGGCAACCCCTTCAAAATTAGTGAGCATACTTATTGACACCACCAAACGTTGGAAAAAAATTTCCATCTGATCCTGATGGGCAGTTTCGGAGAAACAACCCCTCAAAGTCGCCGAAAAACCATTTTTTTCGATTTTTTCAACAATAAGTAAAAAAAACACACTAAAAATTGTTCAAATCGGGTGGCATTCAAAATTTATAATGTCCTAAGTACAAATAATAGTGTTTATCAATGCCATCCGATTTCGATTAAATTTACCCCTATTTAGCCACCCCCCAAAACTCATGAAAATAACAATTTTATGCAGCGTATGACATTATTGTTATTGCAACATAGCCGACGCAAAACAGGGAGAGGGAGGGGTTCGTATACATTTTAGATGAAACGATTTTCTGTATTGATTAGGTAACAAAACTCATGTTTATTTTTATATGAAATTTCCCAGTAGAAAAACAATTGTATTCGTCTCGATTACCCGTTTCAAGAAATTGACTAGTTTAAATTTTAAGCATCCCTAATTTTAGCATACTTTAACAAACGGCTAAATTACTATACCTACATAGTTGTTTTTTTTTATCTGTAAACTCATTAGATTTGATAAAGGTTTTTTTTTCGTATGAAAAAAGATTTGGATTAAAAACAAAAAATAAATAAATCGTCAGTTTTGTAGACTGTAAATATAAGTATTTTTGCGAATAACAAGAGAATTAAAGACGCCAGCAGGTGTTTGTGTATATCAACAATATGGAACTGTGTATGAATTGTTTTCAGTAAATTTTGCGTTTAATTACTTTCGTCAGATTTATAATTTTGTTTTCTCAGCCGTAACGGCGTGTTGTTTGTCTTGTAAACAAGTTAAATTATAAATGAAATAGAAAGTGTAAAATGTCAACAATTGAAATCTAACAAATTGTTGCGTGTTTTGTTTTTTGACATTGTTTTTATATAGGTATTATTTGATATAAAAAAATCATTAATTATTATATTCATTAAGACTATACTAATAAAATTATTTTTACGTTTTATCAATATCTACTTCTTCTTTAAATATTATTTTACTATAGAAATGCAAAATTTTCAAAAAAAAATCGTACTGTCTTAAAATTTCTAATAGTAGGATCAGAGTAAAAATGTAGCTACAGTTATTGACTTTTTCACAAGAATGAAAACGGTGGATCGGGAAATTAAAAGTGATTAAATTTTTAATTATTGTAAGTGATGTACGATTGCAAACACGAAAGGTTTGAAACTTATAGTACGGAGGCAGCGGTACTTTCATTTGATACCGACTGAAAATCATAACAATGATAGTTTTCCCTTAATACTTAAGTACTCTGTACGTCAGCTACTCCAGTAGCGGTGGTGCAAAAAGTTACAGCATGTAAAAGTTGTCAAAAAAATTGTCGTTTTAATATGGCTGACGCTTATTTATCAGCTAAAAATGATCTAAAAAACCATCTCATGAATTTTTGTGCGGTATAAAATTACAAAAACGACAATTTTTTTGACAACTTTTACATGCTGTAACTTTTAACCCCACCGCGGGTGCGGCGACTGACGCTCATTTTGCTGATTATTAAACGTTAATCAACCTCTAAAAATAAAATTCATTCGGTATAAAATTCCTAGGAAAAATGCAACGCTGCCGCTTTTACTATTAGGCAAATGAAGCAAACAAGACCTAATTCAATTAATGTCGAGTTGTAACACACCACCCAGCTCACGGTTTGTTTTATTTATAAATTTGAAACAATTTTTCGTCATTAGTCAAAAAATATTTCAACTTGGATAATTATGTCTAGACCAGGTATGGCGAACCTATGACGCGCGTGCCACGGATGGCACGCAGTTGATTATTGTTGGCAGGCACTGATTGATGCGTAAAATCTAAATAATTAAAAATGTGCTAGCTCTCAAAAAAAATTAACTATTACCAAATAGCAATTTCCAAAAAGGATCATGGCGCCCAATGTATTATCGAAATTATTCTTTTCAAGTATGTTAGATTAATTTTTTTGACAACTAAAATAGTTTGGCAACTTGTTGGCTCGTCATGGCTATATTAAACATTAAAAAAAATTCACGTATATGTAAAAAGGTTCGCCATCCCTGGTCTAGACTCATCTTTAAATGCCATCTCCGTGAACTTTAAACTTATTATTACTTTGATATGTAGAACATGTCAATTTTATGAACATAAAAGCGTCGGCAAAATTGACAACCGATACAAGAATAAGCAGCAGATTTTCAACTTCCATTTCTGATTTTAATTTTTTCCATTGATGTCAGATTACATGCTAACGAGCTTCATCGTACAATTTAATAACACCAAAGAATATGTAATAATTATATTTTACAAATCAAATATATGGCATAGCTAGATTTCATCTCTTAATGTCTTGCCGTTTTGAATGATATCTAGAATTACACACAGCTCTTGCGGAAAAGCTTTCATAAGGTGGGATCGATTGAAAATGTATTCCGAAGCTATATATAGAATGAGATAAAATCTATTTTTATAATCGAAGATAAAACTCGATGTTTTATCTTTACTGGTGGGGGTAAAACGCTCTATCTGTTGTTAGAGCCCTTGGGGATTAACTAAACTTTTTATATTTTGCTCGTGTACTTAGAAAATACATAAAGGCAGCATTCGCCAATCATTTCCATATTGTTTTTGGAAGATGCTTCGATACACAGTCGAAGACTCAATAAGAGGTTTTGAAATAAAGTGGCACAAATGATACTGTCAAAGCTACAGCATAAAAGAAACACGTTCTACAAAATATCACCTTATGTAAATAAATTTTAAAACCCTCCAGTGTGCCGCCGAAGGGTTAGAGATTCAAAAATGTATTGTCTTTAGATACAACCTTCAATTTTGGAACTCGTTTGTTATTCACGGAACCTATAATCCTACGAAATTTGGAGGAAAACGGCACACTGGAAATACAATCACGTTACTCTTGATAATAACAGTGCAAGATTTATTTAATCATTTAGTAATAGGAAATTAAAAAATTAAGAGATTTTGTCTCTTATCATTTTTTAGCACATTCTACGGTTTATTATTAATTATAACATATTTTTTGTTCATTGTGGATTTTGGAATAATATGTTTGGTTTATTAATTTTAAGATATCAGAAATTATTGCCACATAAGGGAAATTTCAGGCGTTTAAAAAAATCCTATTACACAAATTACCTAAAATAGAAAAGTTTGAAATGGATGATACCAGGATATGGCATCATGAGCTCAATACAATTTTATAACCAAGGTTGGTTTGTGGTTTTTGCGTAACATATTTAGTTATAATCCCTGATGATAATTTTTCAAGTGGTCAATTACTTCTTCAACTGAAAAATCTATAATAAATACAAAAATTTTTCTTGGGCTGTAGAACTGATACATTTTTATTTATCCATGTCAGTGTTCAACCAAATTGTTAAGTAGGTAGTTAAGTATAGCAGGTAAAAGCTGTTTAGTAGCTAGTTCCAGAAATGTTCATGTTAATAATAACAATTACTTAAAAAAACATAACTTGAGGAGGTGAAAGCAGCCTAGCAGATTGGCTTATTTATTTCGTATGACTATATTAATTAGGTTAATAATAACTTGTAATACAAAAATATGTTAGTGATGATAGAATAACAGCTATGGTGTTGTAAGTTGTAAATTATATATTATTAATCTTTTCAGAAGTAAATTAATCATTCCAACAATACGTTACCTATTGTATAATATGTAGAGTTAATTTTTTGAAACGTATTTTCACGAAACAAGAATCAAAAGTTTGGTGATGTAAATGCAAATTAGCACCGTTTTGTAATCCTTTTCCAATATTTAAACAAACATTTTAGTTTATTACAAATTTAAAAATAAAAACAATATTTATTTTCGAATATCAGTTAAAAGTGTTCTCAATTCACAGTTTTCCCATCACTAAACTTGTCGTATCAAATTACTTGTAATGTAGTTCATGTCACGAAACACAACAAATCTGTTCAACTTGGGGTTTTCTCTGTGGAAGTCCCAGCGTGATGTTTGACACGTGGCTAAAAGCTTTCCCTGCAGTGGACATAAATATTTCTTGACATAAAATCAATGTCAGCTAACCTGTGTAAACTCTGTTGTCATTCTAAAAGTATAATATACATACTTTATTTTGTGAGATAATTTTAAATCACCGTCATACCATTATTAGTGATATGATAACAGTTACAAATAGGTAATCCAATAAATGGTCAGAAATAACGGCCAACCCATGCATCAATATTAGAGTGTTATTCCTCAGGGAATTGGAGAGAATAGGATAGGTTATAATTTATCGTCGTGCTTCTACCAAAAGAGGCTCAGCTTTAGCTAAACAATAGTTAATTGCGCGAACTAAATTGTTTGTTTACAAATACACAGTATGCAATAGGCTAACAACTAAATCATATTTTTTTACAAGACAACAAAATTATTACACTTTAATTTTTTACTTATTAAGAGATCTAAAACAATTAAATTATTAAATTTATTTTTTAATTATAAATATTTAAAGGCGAGTATTTAACGCGGCGACAAATTAATCTGAATTAGGGATTAAAAAAAAATTAAAGTGGATAGTAAAAATAGTAGGTTGGCAGCTTCTGAGGAGGATAGTATTGAGTAAAAAGTAGCAGCTTAATAATAGTCAGGTGTAAGCTTTGTTTTAATTTAAACCGGCATCGAGTTTTTGTTTTCGTAACTGAATTTATTGTTAAGAGAAAACTTGATGGCGGATATAAAATAGAAAATGGGTATTCCTTTACTGACATATCTTTAAAGTTATAATCAAATAATAAACAAAAAAACAATATTTAGACACGTAATATAAAAACACGACCCCGTAATTAAATGAAATTAAACGAAAATGGTGGCTGGCGAGAATATCTGTCGTGTATTTTTAGTCAGAACATGCTACGTCCAGACAACGAAACTGCCTAACTTTCTATCACCTTTGTATTGACATAATATGTTACACGTTATATCAATTGTGTATTTCTATTTTCTGATATCTCAAGGAAGCTTTTCCGTATGAACCTATTTCTCAGTTACAAAGTGTGTACAAATCGGTCTTTGTTTTGATTCCCAATAGTATTATTCAACTACAAATTAGATACAATATCTCTGACCACAGAAGCATCCTTATGAATCTAAACAAATGTTTACATTCAAGAGAAAAATTAACATTTTACTGTAGAAACTTTTATCCAGAGACAATTCTTAATTTTTACCTTGATCTCATTAAAGAAAAATGGGAATCTATATACGAAGATGAAAATCTTAATAACGCTTTTAATAAATTTTATGAGCTACTGCTTCATTATTTTAATTTGCACTTTCCAGTGAATAAAAAACATAAAAAATCAGCTATTAGAAAAGATTGGGTAAATACAGGTATCAAAACCTCTAGTAAAAATTTACAAGATTTGTTTCTTCTTAAAAAAAAATATCCTGTTCTAGAAATAGCTTATAAAGTAGCTAAGAAGAAGCATACACGTCTTGTAAGTGAAACGAAAAGACAATATTATCAAAATAAGATTACAAACTCTGATAACCCGTCTAAAACTGCCTGGAGTATTATAAATTCTTTTTCTCAAAACAAGAGAAGTACTAAAAATATTAGCATAAAGCTAAATGAAACAGTTATCGAAGATTCTCAGTTAATTGCAGACAATTTCAACTCTTTTTTTAAAGATGCTCCTTTGAATGTCATAAAACATCTCCAGCAAACAAAAAACCAGGTCGTTTTCGAGTCTTACAAATGTAATAGTTTCTTTCTGTTTCCGTTTGTTGAGATAGAAATCCTCGAAATTATTAAAAAAAAAATAAAAAGAAAAAATACAGTAAATCCTGATGAAATACCAAGTTTTTTATTGTATGAAATTGCTGACGCTATTTTAACTCCACTGACTTATCTGATAAATTTGTCTTTTCAACAGGGCAGTTTTCCCGAAAAACTTAAACTATGTAAAGTTACACCTGTTCACAAAAGGAGTGATGACCAATTAATGGAGAATTACAGACCTATTGCGATATCTTCTGTATTATCTAAAATTTTTGAATACGCCTTTTTAAATCGTTTGGAGCATTTTCTTAATGAATTTAAAATTTTATCAAAAAATCAGTTTGGATTCAGACCTAACCACTCCACAATAATGGCTTGTCGGTCCTTCTATGAACAGGTTGTGGACTATTTGGACATAGGAGAGTGTCCTACTGGGATCTTCTGCGACCTCAGTAGGGCATTCGACTGTGTAAATCATAATAATCTTTTGCTCAAACTTGAGCGCTATGGAATTAGAGGTAAGCCCTTAAATTGGTTAAAATCATTTCTACACAACAGACGGCAGTACGTTGAACTCCCGTACATCAATAACAAAACAGGAGTCAGAACTAGGATCTCTTCAAGCATTCTAAACATTAACATTGGAGTTCCGCAGGGATCCGTCTTGGGCCCTGTGTTGTTCATTCTTTATATTAACGATCTTGAATCACATTTAGGAGTGGATGCTCCTGTCACTATGTACGCTGACGACACATCGCTAGTTTTATCTGACAAATCTTCAATAGTCCTTGAAGATAAGTGCAATAACACTCTTGACAAACTTTCGTCATGGTTTAGTGCCAATTCGCTTTATTTGAATGACACGAAAACAAATTTTATACGTTTTCACAGCCATCAGAACAGGTCTGATCTAAATATCTCTCTAAAGACTAATAATAAGGATATATCTAGAGTTCAATATACTAAGTTTTTAGGTTTGCATATTGATGCAAACCTAAATTGGAAGTTTCATTGTGAAACTTTGACTGGTAGATTGAATTCTATATATTATCTGTTTAGGAATCTGAGAGATATCTTGGATCAGCAACAATTGATTTGCCTGTATTATGCGCAGGTACATTCGAGGCTGAACTACGGAGTCTGTTTCTGGGGCTGTTCGACTTTAGCTTCCAATGTTTTTATTTCACAGAAGAGGATTATTAGATGTATTGGCGGGGTGACACAGTCTAGCTCCTGTAGGGAACTTTTCAAAAAATTCAAAATATTTACCTTAACATCATCTTACATTTTTGAATTAGCTTTATATACTTTTACAAATAAAGATAAATATGAACTAGGTTCTGATATTCACAACATCAATACACGCCAAAAAAGTACTCTAAGAGTTCCTTATAGTCGCTTAAATTTGAGCAAAAGATCCCCAGCCCATCTAGGGGTAACTATTTTTAATAAACTGCCTGTACATATAAAATTAGCTACAGATGTAAAACATTTCAAAAATTCTCTGAAAATTTATTTGCTGGAAAACGCTTTTTATAATTTAAATGAATATTTACTGTAATGTTCATTCACTTGACATTTTTAACACTGTACTTTACAGTTTCTTAAAATAAAAGCTTATTATTATTATTATTATTATTATTATTATTATTATTATTACTATCTCAGTTTACTTCCATTGACGGACTTTGCTCAATAATTTGTCGTGTAACAGTTTGAAAACTATCATCGAATATAACTTATTAAGTTCTATTTACCTCTGAAGCAATAATATAGAGGTGATTCTAATTTATACACACGGTTATACGGAATGATTTTTAAGTTGATTCTTCTTTTTTAACAGCGTGTAGAAAAGAAATAAACGAACACATATTTTATCTAAATTTTTTATAAAAACTCGAAAATAAGAGAGAAACAGCGGTTCAAAGTGTAATTAATTTTTTAAATTTTATATAATTATTTTAAAAGCCCGGTTAACATACGCGAAAAAATGATAACACGAATCGGAAATGCATCCCAAATAATTCGTGGAAGGCCCTTATCTCTGTGTCCAAGAAAACGGGGACAACTGCGTACAATGTCTGTGAATACTTAATAATGACATAACATATTTCCATAGTGACATAATATAATGCCAGAGCCGACCTCATTTGAAAACTTTTAATTAAACTTTGAAAGACCGTTTCTGTTTCATTTTTGAGTTTTGAAAAAAAGTTACTTAAAATATTTGTTCGTCTATTTGATTTCTACACGCTGTTAAAAAAAGAGTCAACTTAAAAATCATTCTGTAAAGGTCAAAATGATAATTTATTTCTACACGAAAGTAAACACAATTAAAACGCAGCGTGTTTTCGATCTACTTATTTTAATTTTTAATGCGTATCGAAATAAGATGATTAGGATTAAAACATCTTAGTAACAGTTCTATGATAATTTTGATGCAATTCTCAACTAACTATTCCGTAATAGAATATGGACTATTATATGAACTTTGCTGTTTTTAGATTTTCTATCGCCTTAAGACTAAACCAAACAATTTAAAATATAACAAAAAAAAATCAAAGAGGTGACTATTATTAACAAAATAGGTTTTATCATCAAATATGACCAACTCATGTAAAAAATTTACATCTTCATTTTCCTCTTTTATTTTTGCTTATCCGTTAAGCGTCTATAATACCTACTATCTCTCTTTTGACCAGTACTGTCATCCATTAAAGATAAATAAACCGAAAACACTTTATATTTTGTAAAATTTGAAATGTTAATTTTTTTATACTTGGCCGTGTATTTTCCCCACGTTCGAGAATGTTTTACTTTCTTTGAAGTTTTAATAAGAATGAGTTCATGGGCAGTCCACTGGATGTAAAGCGCTTACTTACGCTATAAACAAGTGGTTTGTCTGCACATAATAGCCATAAGCGTTTGTTGTCTCTTTTGTAAAGATTTCTAACTATATATTAGATATCGTGTCCATCGATAATAGTTAATAAGAAAAAATTCGCAGGTTTGTGGACAAAAGTTATATTTATAATTGTACGACGTTTCGTCTATAAATTTAGACTTTTTCAAGTACAAAATTTTTATTTTTATTGTTTAAAACATTTATACATAAACTAGTTGCCATGTTTTTATCTTATGTACCTTAACTTTTGTTAATTGCTATGGTTAGTAATTAATGTTTATTTTCATAATTATTGTTTTAAATAATTTTCAATTTTGTACTTGAAAAAGTCTAAATTTATAGACGAAACGTCGTACAATTATAAATATAACTTTTGTCCACAAACCTGCGAATTTTTTCTTATTTCTAACTATTTGCATTGTTATCTATAAAAATATATATAGATATTTAATATGAAAAACCCTGGTATCGAACCATACCCATTCATGCAGATTGTAACATTCACACTGCGCTATAAGAATACGGTTGTTGATTTAATCTTTATTAAATGAACTAGCTGCTCGAGGCCCGGCTTCGCCTGGGTGTAAATTGCTGTTCTTGCTCATTGATTGTCCAATGACCTTGAGCGTCTGTAACATTGAGGACAAGGGAAAAGACACGCATCTGTGTATATTGAGAACGGGAGAAAGAGAGACAGAAACAATTTTTATAGATTTAGTCGCTAAAGGGATCCGTAAGAACCAAACGTCAAAGTGAAACCAAGCAAAATATAAGAACTGACTGACATACCATGAATATGTTAAATAAAAAATAATTTAATTAAGATTTTGAAGTAAAACTTTATGGTAAATTAAAAGTTCGTTAAAATGATTGTGATGTTTAAGTTTATTAATTATGTAATAAGTCATTATGAATTAGCTATATTGTTTCGAAATTAAAAATTCTTGGTTTCAAACAAATCAGTATAGTTTTGTCAAGCGAATGCGTATCATTTATACCTATTCCCTTAATTATAAAACTGAATACTTATTAACGATAACCTACTCCAGAAGGTTTTTATACCAGGTGTGGTCCTTATACTAGATAGGTTCGTACTGAAAACAACGCTCCGTGTAGCACTTTTTCAAACTTCGAAAAACACCTAATTTTGTGTCTAACGCTTTGCTTTGTAGGCCGCGGAGATTCGTCTTTTTACACGCTTTATATTAGTTTCACTTGTAAGTTTGTATGTATGTATGTATGCATGTAAGTATGTATGTTTGTAAACTCGTTTGGACTACAGCAAGTGGTTTATATAGTGGTATAATATGCCAGCACTGTAAGTACACTGGCTAGCCGTGCGGTCTAAGGCACGGGTCTTCGCTGACGTCAATTCTCGGAATCACGAGTCGCGGGTTCTAATCCCGTCTACGCCGAAAAAAAAATTGTTTTTGTTCGGCATATTTTTGACAATAAATCGAACTAAAAAATGGAAAATAAATATAGTTTAAAAAAAACTAAAAAACACGCTTTATATCGAACTAAAAAGTAAAAAATATTTTTTTTAAATAAGCTTAAAACAATAATGAACAAAAAATACAAGTATTATTGTGAAAAAAGCGTGTGGCGCTTGATGTAAAAAAATGTGGAACAAAGCGTCCCACGCTTTTTTCACAATAATACTTGTATTTTTTATTCATTATTGTTTTAAGCTTATTATAAAATAAATTATTTTTTACTTTTTAGTTCGATATAAAGCGTGTTTTTTAGTTTTTTTTTAAACTATATTTATTAACTTTATACTGCATGGTCTATAATTAATTATTATACCAACATGCAATAGAAGATTGTTCACATCCATTTTGTTATAATATGTAGCCTACATTAGTTTTCAAGCAGTAGACTTTTGAACAGGAAAAACATTTCAAAATCGGTTCAATAGTTTTCGTAATACAAACTTCCTCTGCTTATCAGGGCCGTCTTTAGGAATGGGCCAACCGGGGGCCGCCAGACGTTAAGGGTCTCCTAACATTCAAGATCTCGAAAATATGCAAAATTATATATGGAGAAATAAATAATTGTAACAAACAGTAAACAATCAAAAAATGTGTTTGATAAATTTTATTGAATAAAGTATGAAAACATTGTGAAACATTTTTATGTCTATTTTACAGAAGTCAATCAAAATTAATTAAAATTAAAATAGACAACAAATCTAAAGCATTTTTTTCTACATTGATCTTCTATTGACCAATTACGTATTCCTTAAAAGGGCGTCCAAGCTTTTTTCAGTTCAGAGCCTCGCATGTTCCAAAGACGAGCCTGCTGTTTATGTTAGTATTGATCAATGGTTCCTAAAATTATTTGACCTACCGCCCCCTTTTCAGAAAATATATTACTCAGCGCCGCCTGGAAATTATTTCCTTTTATTTTAATAGAAATCAAAGAAAAATATATATTATGTATTACTGTTTCTACCTTTTTCATAAAATATAGTAAAGAAATGTGTAAATTAGAAACATTGAAGTTTGAAATTATGAAACTATTTATTGCACTCGCCCCCAAATTAACCAGTGGCCATCACCGCCCCCCTGTATCACTGCAGCGCCCACCAGGGGGCGGTAGCGCGCACTTTGGGATTCACTGGTATAGATAAACAATAGAATAGTCATGCAAACGTGTGCAACGCAGTTGTCTCTTCGTGCGTATTTTCCCGCACGAATGGCTGCCGTAACAACAGGTTAAAGATCCACAGCTTTATTTACGCTAAAACGTCATGAAAAAGGGTCTAAAACCCCGTAACGGCTGGTGAGTCTCAAGGTTGCTAATGTACTAGGTGAAGAGTTGAACTTATACTTTCAAATTTATTTATTAGATGTATAATAAATGTTTTTTATGAGAAACTATATCTAAAAGAAAGGAGAGTGTGCTTCTACATCACCTGTAACCCTTTCAAAAGTAATTGCCCGTACACATTAAATATATTGTAACAAAACTGTTCTAGTCCGTGGTGGAAATTATTTATTTACAATAATAAATGTTTAACAAAGCAAACAAACGAAAACGTACTTCTTTAAACCTAACAGAAATAATAATGTTAACAGAAATAAAATAACGACAGTTCCAAATAATAAAATAAAAGACTATGTAACAGAGAATATATAGTCACTAAATTATGTAGGTACACAAAATATTTACAACATACAAACACAACAAAGTTTATAAGACACTTGTCTATTAACTATATTCACACGACTATTTACAAAAAGTTATTTATATAAAACCAGATTTATATAACTGCACTCAATGATCTACGCACTGGCCTATATAAACACATGAACGCCTTACGAACAACTCACCACCGCCAACTTGCCAACCATTCTGCTTGCATTTTATAGCTTCGTCTCCCATCTGGAGAATGTTCTACAAGCACCGAGATCCCCTCCTTTACATGTATTGGTTTCTCCAGGAAATTCTAAGAAGGTCGGCTTTTGTACCTGCTTCCCATTGTTGTTGTTGCTAGAAATTCTACAGAAGCCATAGTCGTCCCAACAGGGGGCGCGCAACAATATTAATTATATAAGCCTGAACAAGATCACGTTACAAAAGTTTTGAAAAATTATAATAAACAATTTTCAAAAACCTTTGTACCGTGACCACGTAAGTACTAAGTAGGTATATATGTAAAAAGGGCTACATGAAGCAAAAAATGTATAGGCCAATTATTATTATATTTTTTGTTGTTTTCAATGTAGGGTGGTTTTTCGAAAAAAATATTTAATTAACAATAGCCTCACTTCTTTAAAGATAAATATAAAAAAACAATTCAACAGAACTTTATTCTTTCAAGTGTTAAGATGACACCATAATTTATTCAGATTTTTAAATTGTTATTTAATACTATAAATAAATTATTTTATGTGTTGTGCACTCTCAGCTGTAACGGCCGCGCGGAACCCTATTGTCAACGTTAAATTAAAACTATAAATAATAGAGATAGAGTTCCGGGAGTGGGACTTTATTATTGGACATTTTCTCCACTTTAAGAGTCTTTTTTCAATTTTCGATATCGCTTATAGTTTTTGAGTAATTGCCAAAAATATGAGGGGCTTTTTTTGTACTTCCGTTTTTTGTCCTTTTTTTGTCGGCGAAAAAAATTTAAAGAACGTTTTTTTCGGAATATTTTTCCGAATAGAATAAGCTATTGCTCATATTTTTTGGAAACTTTGGGTCTATTTTTCTCATATATCTCATTTCTTGACTAGGCTATAATAACAATTACAATTTTTGTCGACGAAAAAAATAGAAAAAAACGTCTTTTTCGGAATATTTGTTTCCGAATCGAATAAGCTATTGCTCATATTCTTGGTGACTTGGATCTATTTTTCTCAAAAATCTCAGTTCTTGACTGTTAGCTATATATGCAGATTATATAAACAGACATTTACAAAAATGGTTTCAAATTTTTCAGGGGGATATGATGCATCTAGAAGTTTAGATTCGACCCCTAGGTTCCGCCATCAGGCCGACAACAACCGCGTATGTGTCAAATAAAATGATGTTAGTATTGTAAAATGAATGTTGTTAATTTAATTTTCAGGCTTTATGTTCAATTCACTTAAACATTTTTTTAAAGATTCAAAACGCACTTCCCTCATATTCTGTTTCCATAATAAAAGAATAACATAAAAGTGGTTTTGTTGGTCACAAGGCTTGTAATACAGAATCTGCTTATGACAGAAACACACGTAGGTAATATGTCTCTAAATTGGTTCGGAGAATCCCAACAATGCTGGAAATCTTGTGGAATCGGGACGTGACACTATTTGACGTATAAATAAACAGTTCAAACCCTATTCAGCACGTTGGAATTATTCATTTCGGATGGAACAGTTTAAATAAATATTTTATCAGGTGTTAAGACAAAACTGTTCGGCTTAGGTTATCGTGATTGCCTCGGTAATTCATTTAAAAATCTATTTACAATTATCACCAATAAATTAACGAATTGCCACGCAAAGGGACAGTGGCGTAACTATGCCATTCGAGGCCCGTGGCAAATTCATCGGATAGGATCCTCCCTCAATGTAAAGGAGCTCAACCAACCTTATACCTACCTACATTTTTTTGTTTAATTTAACTATGTACTTTAATAGGTACAACTAAAACTAATTGAATACAAAACTAATCAATTTTACTAACTATTAAGATCCTCCTTTGCTCACGGACTACTCGGGTCAGGAGCCCATGGCATTTTGACCGTTCTGCGACCCTAATGTTACGCTACTGCAAAGGGATTGCATACAGACGCGGCAGCTATGTTGACGTCGCGCCTAAAACTATCTACCTAACAACAATAACTTGTACTTTTGTTCGATATTGCGTCAAAAAACAAACCTCAAAAATCACTGAAAGATGATTTTGTAAAGAACTAACCCCTAACCCAATAGTGTGCAGGAACTATATTTTTACACTATAAATGAATATCTTAGTTTTTAAACTGTTATGCTTACCTTATTATTTATTATTAATAATTAATATTGATTGTATGACGCATTGTTATTCGATTTTAACTAACAATTACCTAATAAACATCTATCTATCTATCTATCTATTAGCAACTAAAATTTTCGAAAGGTATAACAAAAATAAAGGGATTTAAAAAAACCAAATTGGTAAATCAGATTTCGCAAAACGTAATGGAGGAAATGTTTACGAAACGTTTAATGAAACCAAAGCATTTATAAATAGCGAATATAAAATCAACGTCATTTTAACGTTACATTGACCTTCTACTCTGTAAAACGTGCTTTTACGCGTGAGTTGTGACTTTGAACTGACTAGAATTACTAATTTTTTAATCCAATAAATGAAATATTATAAAGCACAAAGTACCAGAATTACCAAATGTAAATGTAACGGTCCGGCTTCGCTTGGATTTGTAGATTACCTATTAAACATAGACATAATATTATATGCTGCCTCGGACTTTTTTAATAGAATAATAGCGGACCCGGTAGGCAAACGGTCAATTATGAATGACACGCTCATTATTTAATAAGTGATGAATCTAAAAAAATATTGAATTAACTGGGAGTCTGAAAATTTGGGATTATACATTTTTACTTAAAAAAAAAACAAAAATCAAAAATATTTTTTTTTCAAATAAATCGGGAAGTATTTGTTTTCACCTCGATTTTAGAAAATTGAGTTTTCGCCAGATCTCGACGTTTTGAGGTTCTAAGAAGCTATTCTGACTATTTTGGCGTTGATGTCTCTAGGGCTGTATGTGTGTGTGTATGTATATGTCACCGGGATATTGTCAAATCCGTGATATTGTAATTTAACTAGTGAAATTACAATATCACGATTGACAAAGAGACGTGATATTATAATTTCACTAAGTGAAATTATAATATCACGGGTTTGACAATATCCCGGCGACATATATAAAGCTCTTATATCTTTTGAACGGAGTTCCCGATTTAAACGCGGTTTGCGGCATCTGACGTGAACTTGCTGAACTTAGATTTTTTGAAAATTTGGAATGATTCTGTTCAATAAATTTTGAGAAATCTCAAAAAAAAAGTTAAAAATTTTTTTAAATTTGTTTTTTTTTTGAATATTTTCTAAACTACTAAACCGATTAATTCCAAAATCTTATCAGCTTTTTTCGTTGACAAAGTGCGTTAATATATTTTGTAAATCGCATAAATCGGTTAATTTGTTTACGAGATACGAGAACGAAAAAATCGTAAAAAAGTGTTTTTTTAATTACTTTTAAAATTCCTATCAGATCGATTTTTTTAATAAAATACTTTCTTAGGTTAAAAAAGCGGCGTCGACTGCCACAAATCGCATCAAAATTGGTTCATTTGTCCACGAGATATCGTGAACAAGAAATTAGTAAAAACGTTTTTTTTATATCTAATTACTCGTATTATTATAATATGAGCGATTTTTTGTGATAATTTACTTTCTTAGGTTAAAAAAACTGCCTCGATTGCCGCAAACCGCATCAAAATCGGTTCATTTGTTCACGGGATATTGTGAACGAAAAATTCGTAAGATAGTGGTTTTTTTTTGAGCTCAAAGACCTAAAAAATTAACTTCTAACTAAATTTTATATATTTTTTAGCGTTTTGAACTTGAAAATAGCGGAAAGTTTCAGGGATGGCCTGCAGGGTCAGACTTTTTTCAATTTTTTTTTATATGAGAAATTAAAAAAAAAATGTACAAAAAGAAATTGGTCGTCAAAATTGAAAAAAAATCTGAATCTCGATAACAGCGCCATCTACCGGGTCAAACTATAGTTAAGAACCACCCAGGTGATCCTATAAGTACAAAAAAACATCCTCAAAATCAGTCAACCCGTTTAGAAGGAGAAGAATTACAAACACACGGACCCGGAATTTTATATATAAAGATATTGAGAGGTGCTGGGAGGCTAAAAATTCGGGATTATATGTTTTTTATCTGAGAAATCAAAATGAATTTAATAGATTGGTCGGAAAAATAAAAAAATCTGCATTTCGACAACAGCGTCACCTACCGAGTACAACTATAGCTAAGAACAATCCAGGTGGTCCCATAAGTACAAAAAAACTCATCAAAATCGGTCAAGTCGTTTAGGAGAAAAGAATTATAAATTATAAAGATAACTAACATATTTTCCTGCTTCGCACTCGAAAGGGTCTATTTCAAATACATACTGAAGAAAATCGATACCGATACTCTTCGATCACTCGTTTAAAATATTGTTTTGTAAAAAGTTCGTATCAACGTTGATGAAAATATTTCTTTGAAGATAAAATATACCTCGCAAAAAGACTATTTTTCGGGAAAAATCAAATAATTTCTCTGAAATTTCTCTGGTATACTCTTTTTTTCTGAATAAAAAAAAATTAAAAGATACTAGGGAAATTTCCTCTGAAATGTTCCAATTGCAAAAGAAATTTTCAGAGAAACATTTTCACCAGGGAAAATTCTCGTTGTAACAATATAGCTATACAAATGATATACAAAACATGTCATGTCAAATTTATTTTTGTAGCTTTTCTTTTTGTTTATGTCCGTGAAAAGCTTATTTGCAAATGGCAGACGTGAAACTGTGTCAGAATTGAGTTATATTATGTTGCAGGATTTTGTTTCCATAAGTCATTGTTTGCGGTCATTTAATTAAGTCTGTCATTATCTTGTGTCTCTCTTTCTTTTACAGGTGAGGACACGGCAATGCGGTTCTCAATAGGTCCATCTCCGGGAGAATCCGGCTACAATCAGTGGGTTGACGCTATGAAAATGGTTGCTAGGTTACCAGGAGGAATACCACCGGAGTTCAGGAAAAGGGTAAACATACAATATTTTTATATAATACTAGCGGTCTGGCCCGGTTTCACCTGAGTGCGATAGATTTAATTCTGTTAAATGTATTTCGTTTGCGGCCCGGCGTCTGAACTAATAGCTTTGAGCAAATTCTACCCGATTTGCTTCTGAACTAACAGCTTCCAGCGAATTCTGTCAAATGTCGCTCCTTGGCACTAAAACAGTTTTTATTTGCTTCTGAACTAATAGCTTTAAACAAATACTATCAGATGTCGTTGTATGTTACTAAAACAGATTTTTTCCAATTTATAACTCAAAAGGCCAGACAACGAATGTTTTTACATATAGGCATTATGTATAATATGGTAGATACTTATCTTTACGTATTTAATAAAACCCGAATGTGAATGCTACGGAAATGAATTTTCGGTTACGACTGTTGTGTGCGGTCTTTTAATGTTCCTGAATAGTGCAAAAAAACGATCGGTTCTAAAGACTTAACGGTAGGTATACAAATGGACCTAGCATTCCCCATATTAGTTAATATACAATGTAGTGGTGACAACTTCCAATATGAGAGAAACACGTTCATCTTTTTCTAAATAAGTGTGTAGTTTTGGAGAATATAAAAACCAATAAGGTTTATAAATCTTATATTGTTGATAAAAATATATTTTAGATTTGTTTACTCAAATTTACCTAATAAATACTTTGTCAAAAACATATTTTACACCTAAGGTAAAATGTCATATTTACTCGCAGGTGAAATGATAAGTTGGGATAATTATTTCGAGATTTCTTACATACAAAACCATCTTTAAATATTCTTCAAAATCATGAACAAGTCTAAATTCATCAAAAAGTTTTAATCACATTCACAGAAAAATCGAAAAAAATATGATAAAATTATACGGGACACAAACCTAAATATAAAAACAATTTTTATTCAACACGCGTGAGTAATATGTAATTTCGGGGCCCTGCTAAGCGTGGGAGAAATAATATATTACTTCACTAGTGTAATAATGAATTTTCTGGCGTGGGAGAAATAATATATTACTTCACTAGTGTAATAATGAATTTTCTGGACCAATAGAAACTCAGTAGCAAGCCCAAGCGCTAAATAATGAAAAAAAACTGCAATCAGCTTCTGGACCAATAGGAACGTGGTAGGCGGTATTGTATATATGAAAACAGCATCGCAATTTAGCGAAAGTCAAGGCAATCTTGTGTTTATACATTGACGTTGGGTACGTCAATCAATGAAGTGATTTATTATTTTTCCCTTTTTTATCAGGGCCCCGATTACATATTACTCCTGCTAGTTGAATAAAGTATTATGTGCGACTATTGATCGAAGGAGAATATTCCACTCGCGTGCGTTTTACCGCACTCGCTGCGCTCGTGCGGCAAATTTCACGCTCATGGAATCTTCTCCTTCTCTCACTAGTCGCACAATATACTATTATTCACTAGAATCTCAAAATTTTTTAAAAAGAAAGGATATATTTTTATAATTTTTTTAAAATAGATCTTTTAAAATTTTTATTATTTTCATTATTTATGAAGTTTAGTTTTTAAAAAAGTTTGAAATGTTTGATAATAGTGTTTTTAAATTATTTTGTTTCTAATTTTATGACTTTTTACTAGACATTTTTAAGGTCCTGAAGAAGGCATGAATTTCTGCCAAAAGGTTGACGATTAAATGATGTTCTAGTGAATAAAATTTGTTTGTATATTTAGCCTTGTATCCCGTATAATTTTATCATACCATAATATCAAGGTGTCTTATTTTATTTTGTTATCGAAAAAAATGTCATAGGTATTGGAAAAAAATATTAAAATAAAACAATATTCACATGGTCTCCATGGTAATTTGGCATCTATAGATAGTCAAATTTTCGACGTTAGCAAATGTCGGCTCAGAGAGAAAGGAAAAAAATAAAGTGTCGGGTACAAACTTGCTCTGCTCATTTCAAATTTCATTATCAGTTGCAGTTTGACAACAGTGATATAGATTTGTTTTCACCGTTTTCTTAGATTGTAATTATTTTCGGGCTGCAAAAAATGTGAGCAAAGCTATATCCCTTTCATTTATTTATCTGAGATCGATACCGAACTTTATTTAGAGAAATGGGCAATAAATTTAAGACAGTCAGCCCTGTTAATATAACAGTAACGCATATAGCTGTTTACGGGACACCACTTCATGGTATATATATGACTCGTGGAGTTACAGAATGACCGGTAATTGCTCGTATTCTTCTCGGGAGAAGAAACTATGACTAATTTTGAATGATTTAACTTCCATCACTTGGGGGTCGGAAATGCGTCATTTTCGAGGAAATCTACTTCGGTTTTCTTTTTACAAACAAACGAATTTTGGGAGTTAAAAATTAAAAAATATATATATATTCTCACTTTTTGGCCTGAATTTTTCCATGATTTGAGCTTACTAATTGGCCAACCTTCCCAAAGCTAAAAACCACGAAATTTACTGTTATAGATTTTATGTTGTGTGTTAAAACTTACAATAAATAAAAAAAATTAATTAAAAATTCTTCACAAAAGTATCATTATCATAAAAAAGAACGTATTTTCGACCCCCAGATTATATTAGATTA
Source organism: Xanthostigma xanthostigma (assembly GCA_963575645.1). Classification (NCBI taxonomy): domain Eukaryota; kingdom Metazoa; phylum Arthropoda; class Insecta; order Raphidioptera; family Raphidiidae; genus Xanthostigma; species Xanthostigma xanthostigma. The sequence continues at coordinate 27,133,297 of OY754468.1, forward strand.
GATTTATTTGGGGTGATAAGATATTTGATATCTCACAAACACTGCGACCTAGAAGATCTTTTGTGCATCCCCTAATACTAGTATTCCCAGTCTGGTAGAATGCTTTTTATGAACCTTATTACCTTACTGGGGGCTGCTCTCCATATGTCCTCAGGCTTTGGAAAGGGCCTGTTAAGATACAGCAGCCTTTTGGAGAACACTGCTTCACATTCACATAGGATGTGTTCAGCAGTTTCTTTTGCTTCTTTACAGAAGCGACAATTATCATCTTGGGCTTTACCCATTTTTGAGAGATGGTATCTCAGAGGGCAGTGGCCTGTAAGGAGTCCTGTCATTATTCTCAGTTCTGATTTGATGAGCATAAGGAGTTCTTTAGTACTTTTGGTATTGTGCGAGATAAATCTCTTTGATTGTCTTTTTTCGACCCCCAAGTGAGAAGGTTAAATTATTCCAAATTAGTCATAGTTTCTTCTCCCGAGAGGAATACGAGAAATTACCGGACACCTGTATAATAGTAACTATATCTCTGTCTGTAATGAAAATATGGGAGAATACGTTTTCAGAATTCTTGTTTGTTTGTATGCTTATACCAGTATAATTCAAATGACTGGATCGATTTTGATGAAATTTGATATACTATCATCTGATACTCAAACGTAATGTCACTCTCACAAAAAAATAATGCTAGCGGCTTCAGTGTCTTCTTAACTTGAAAAGTGACTAGGATCTGTTCCAGTCATTATTTTGTGCCATTTATGCAGTGCAAATTCTATAAGCCAAAGTCTTCTAAGATTCATAAGCACTTTTCACATTTTTTTTATTTAATGGGCTTACGAATATAATATGAGTTTATTTTTAATTAGTAATATTGGTAGCCTATCTTTATATATAATACTCCAGTGTGCGCGTGTTCCTAATTCTTCTCCTCCTAGACCGATTTTGACGAAATTTTTTTGCACTTCTAAGGTTACCTTGGTGGTTCATAGTTATAGTTGAACCCGGTATAGGTGGCGCTGTTGTCGAGACCCAAAAATTGTTTTTTTAATTTTCCAAACATTTTTTTTTATATTTTTATGGATTTCTCACATAAAAAATACAATGCCAAATTTTCAGCCTCGCGATATTTTTTTAATTCAACAACAAATAAAGTCCGAAGCAGTATAATATGACTGTTTAAAAGGTAATCTATAAATTCAGACCATTAGTAATATTTTTTCCGACCAAAGTTCATTAATTTATGTCCAATTTAAAAATTAGTATAAATCAATTTTATTGACTATACTCATTATTATGTAGTTAATTTTCATTTCATTTTATTTCATTACACAGTAGAACCTCTGTAAGTCGAACTTCAAGGAAGACGCCAAAAAAATCGAGTTATAGAGTTTTTGACTTATCAAATTGGTTTGCGCGACTACTTTTGTTTTTGCGTACTAGTGTTAAATTTATGATCGATATACATGCACGTAAAAAAAACTATTTTATAGGAAGTAGGACAAAAAAAGGAAAAGATTTTTTTAACCTTGTAGTTAAATTATAAATATTTTGAAAATAAAAAAATCCTGGTATAATCGTTCTCAATTTTACATTTTAATTAATTACAATGAACACAGTACCTATTTGATATATTAGATCAGGGGCGGGCAAATCTTTTGATCGCCGGGCCACATAGCTGATGAAAATTCGACCGTGGGACGTATAGCTAATGAAAATTTGACCGCGGGCCAAAAAAAAATTATATTTCCGCATTTGGAGACCAAAAAAAAAAGAAAAAGCTCCTTTTCGTCTGTTTTTCTGAAATTTATAGAATGCTTCGCGGGCCGCCATTTGCCCAGGCCTGTATTAGATGTAACTCGATAATTTTGTTAATGCAAACGTTTTTGTTGATTTGACGCAGTTGTGGTTGACGCTTGCGGAGAGACATTTACAAAACAAAGGAGTCAACTGGGCGCAAGCGGAACGAGCGTGCTTCAACGAATGGTCCAACCCTGATGACAACGAGCTTGGAGTGCAAATCGTTAAGGTAAGCAGTCCAATACACAGAATGTTATACAAGGTGCGGTAAAGAAGGAACTAATTGTATGAAGCCTTTTTACCCGAGAATTATGTGCTTCGTCGTAGTTTTAAACTATACTGGGGCCAATGAAAGTACGTCTGAAAGGAAAGGGACTCAGTCAGTATGTAACAATGATAATTCTGCGAAACAGTATACTAAATCAATTTTGACAAAGTGCGTATCAAATCGTCTTTGTGACATCATAGTCTAATTCACAAACTCAAAAACATGTTAAGACTTGAAATAGCTAGTACAAAAATGACCGATGGCTCATTGAATTCGGAATGATGTCTAGAAAAATATTAAAATATTTTATTAGTAGATACCTATATACGAAATTGCAAAAGTTATAAACAAATTAAGATAAAAAAAAGGCAGTTAGTTTTTTCCAGATATCTCAAAAACTATAAGCGATAGCCAAAATCGGAAAAAAGATTTTTAAAGAGGAGGAAATTTTCAATAAAAAAGTCCCATCTCCCGGGACTCTATCTCTATTATTTATAGTTTTATTTTAACGTTGGAAAATGGGGTTTCGTGCGGCTGTTACAGTTTGAACGCACAACCCTGTTGAAGAGTACAACACATAAAATATTTTTTTTATAGAGAACTAGACTATTATGTCACCGCGGATGATATACGCAAATTATTGCCTACGAAGAATATAATTACTAAAGAAACTTGTATAGGCTATCAAATGAAAGTTGTTGACGAGGGGATTTGAAAACTAAAACATTCTAAATGAAAAGTTTTAAACAGGTTTCATTATACAATCGACGATACCTATATTATAAGATAAAAAATTAAAGTAGGTAAAAAACTAAAAAAGTCCTAGTTCGAGCCCGCGCCGGAAAGGATCCCGCACAAACCTTATGGGATTTGGTTTTCGTTTAAATAGATCGAAAATGCTTTTATTTTATATTTTAAAGGTCACTAAGAAAAAGTGTCCATGGGGGCGCGTAGCTTAAAAACCAATAGATTTTTAACTACAGATATGTTTAGCGAGATTTCCTCCCTGAACTTATAAAATCGTCAACAAATTATAGAACCTAAGAAGTTTCACTTCTAACAAGTTCTAATGCGCCATAGACTCACGCATACTTTTTTTTATTTTTTCATAGTCAAATAACAAACTTTTATTTTTTATATCCAGCAGTTTCGCGACTCCCAAAACAATATTTACACTACTTGATATACGTAGATATTATGGGCAAATTCCGCTATGCAACGACAAACTCCAGTATTTTTATTAAGAATATTATAATATTGGAAGCTTAAAAATATCGATACACTTCAACAAGTAGGCACATACCTATATATAATAGAAAAAACAATGATAAAAATGGTGAATATTATAAAATAAATAACCACAAAACACTAAACAATTAATAAATAAAATTATCTACCAACTTTTCAGACAATATATTGACAAAATATAAAATTATAATTCAATAGATTAAATTGAATTCATTAGAAACTAATAAATAATTAATTTTTATATTTTTAGCTCAATTCTGAAGAAAATTCAAAAATCCGTACCGAAACGTTAATCTATTGAATTATAATTTTATATTTTGTCAATATATTGTCTGAAAAATTGCTCGATAATTTTATTTATTTAATATAATCAGACATTAATCAAAGATTTGACTAAATAATTATGTAGATTTCTGATTATGCTAATGTGGCTAGCGAAATGCACATCAAGAAAGTGAGAGTGGCTGGATGTTTTAAAGAAAAATTAATTCAGACAAAAAACCGTTTTTCTAAGTAGATAGGTACCTAAAATTTTAGAACTGGATTTTTATGTACATTTTTGGTTTTTGAAAAAGCAAAAGAATTCATGCAAATGTATTATTTTGAAAAAACAACAATAATGAGCGAAACTATATAATATATTCTTAATTTGATATTAATTATTATCGGTTATATTGTCTAGTCTTTTTAAATACATAAAGAATATTAATTGAATTACTTTGTTTAAAATTTTCATTAGTGAACATAAAAAGCTTTGTTCACGTATAAAATTCAAAGTATTGTTTATACGAGATCATTTCGGCTGTTTGAAATTAATCTAATTTCCGTAAAATAATATTCTATTGACGCAAATCGAATTCTGCTTTGTTATTATAACCGCAGAATATAGATTCGTGCTGAGAAATTGAACCGAAGTATTGCATTTATGTATGTTTCTGCTAAATGTCAAAGGTATATTATTTTGTACAATGTACATACTCGAATTCGTCGATACAGCTATCTGTATATTTTCTTGTATATGAAACGGATCAGCTTCTATGAGAAAATTTATGCTGAACTAACACAAATCTCTCTATTTCTGATATGTTTCACTGCGTTTTTAGACGCATTCTAAAACGTTTATCTCATAAATAAATTGACTGATAGAAAAAAAACGATCCATCCAATATACCTGGAGATGAAAATTGAAAGTTATATAATACTAGCGGACCCGGCGAACTTCGTACCGCCTAACAGTATAATATATATATATATATATATATATATATATATATATATATATATATATATAATTGGAACATCTATCTATCTATTTTATTTATTTTAAAATATACATGGACGTATATGTGTGTATGTCGAGCACTCCGGCTGCGCCGTCGTGCCCGGTGCAAAAGAACGAATGGGGAAGGAAGAAAAAAAATTTAGGGGTGGACTACCCCTAACATTTAGGGGGATGAAAAATAGATGTTGGCGAAGTGACACCTGTAGACATCTGGCGGGGATAACTAATTAAATGACGATTGATCAGTTTTCGACCGGAGAGGAAAAATGATTAAATTACTAAAATGGCTATTAAAAAATAAGGGTTGATCGTAGAAGGGTGAAAATTGAGGATTGTATGTATTTTTGTATGTTGTATCATAAAAAAATAGAAATTAAAAATTTTGTCTAAAAAATAAAAAAAAAATTTAGGGGTGGACTACCCCTAACATTTAGGGGGATGAAAAATAGATGTTGGCCGATTCTCATAGATACCGGATAAGCACAAAAAATTTCATCAAAATCGGTCAAGCCGTTTCGGAGGAGTTCGGCAACGAAAACTGTGACACGAGAATTTTATATATATTAGATGTATATCGAACTAAGATGTGTCGCATTACTGGAAGGTCACAGCATATATTTGGGTATTTAGATTTTAGGCGAACAAGTTACCCTATAAAAAGTCTAAAAGGTACATAGAAAATGAGTAAGTGGCTAATTGTAAGAGGATGCAGGTTGATTTTGACTGTAATCGGTAAATTATATTATTTTGAAACATTATTTTTTTTGCAATTTTTAAGAGAGGTTACATTTTTAAAAAACTTAATCGTCTACAAAAATATTACATTCAATGTTGCCCAGACAGTTTTTACAGCGCATCCTCGAAAAGCAAGAGGAGATGCTTAAAAACGTCAAGTAAATGTTTACTGTACTTCAGTGGCGTATTTACTAATAGGCCAGAGTTGGACAAGACCTAGGGTGGTGACAGTTTTTAGAAATAGTACCGCTGGCCGCGAAATAAAAAAGATATAAAATTATCTTTTTATAATAAATTGCAATTAGGAAAAAATGTTCAATCACAAAATTTTCTCGAAGCGAAACATTCATTGATTTTCAATGATTCCCAAACTTTGCCAATCTCTATAATCAGGACATTTGTCACCTTATAGAAAAACGTTAAATATATATACAGTGCAACCTCTTTATAACGAATCTCAAGGGACCGAGCATTTTTCTTCGGTATAAAGAGTTTTCGTTGTATGGAGGGAAGAAAGAAAAATAACCAAACTTCACCTAATTAATTTATTCCAAACATATACCTATAGTCTGTTAACTTTGTCTGATATTTTTTGCTATGCCAATAGTTGTTTAGTATTTTATTAAATACCTTATGCATGTTTGGGATGTAGTGGAATCATTAGACAATAGAAATATTTGGTGGCATCAAGTGCTTGTTGAATAATTGGTGATTGTTCAGAATCGTCCTCTTTACGTCTGTAAATATTTGCTGACGCCTAAATATGAACATATTTCTTCGTAAAGAGAATGGCTGTTGCGCTATTAAGAGGGTATTAAAGTATGGATTTTAAGGTAAACCAACTAAATTGTCAAAATTTCTACGTTATAGGGAGTTTTTCGTTATAACGAATGATGTTATAAAGAGGTTACACGTACTGTACATTATTTTGGTAATGTCATTTCTTATTTTATATCATTTTATTTTATTTCTATATACTAAAGTGCAAGAGTTGAAGGAGTACAATCTATTATCATTTTATTTTGTTTCTTTAGAGGCAGCAGAAATTTAATGGCGTACTCCTAATAAATTAGTAAATCCGCCACTGTCCTACATGAAAATAAAAAAAAACAGATAGTTGTGTTCAGAATAATATAATTTATCGATTAGAATCAAAATCAGCCATTCGCTAGTTAGTCGGTAAATATGAAAAATTGGGGTGACTTGCTTGCCTAATTTTATTGTTTTTCTTACAAAATAACATATGAAGTAAGGAAATGTGTTTTCAAGAAAGTCTACCTACTGTTCTCAAAACCAGTTTTCAACGTTTGATATCATCATCAAAATGATTTTTAAGTTATCAGAGGACAGGTTCAGATAAAAAGTTATTCTGTATAATCAAAAAAATTTTAGAAAGTGAATTTAGAAAACAATAACATTATTAGTTTAGTCAATGAGTGCTCATAAGGGGCATCTAGATGGAAAAGTCGAAAGCAGAACATTTGAATTAGGAACTTTGTTTGGACTAGTTAGGAGATAAACATACTAAAAGTCCTTGCCCCTCTGAGGTACGCCCGAAGGGGGGAAGCACAAAGAAGGTCCCGTTTTTTGGTTTTTTGCTTTCATTTCGAAAACGGTACGTCGTACGAAATTTTGTTGTAATACATAATGAAAGCTGATAAAATTCTCTACAACTTTAGCTTTCACACTTTTTATCTATCTCCAATCTTTGCCTAGCTATGAGCTCCGAAAAATGGTTGATTTTCAAAAATGTGTTAAATTCTCTGTAGCACATTGTAACAATACGAATTTGTCAAACTCATTTCGTATCGCTCATCCAAACTATTAAAAACACCCACACACTATTAAAAAATAACATAAGCTTTAACCTATTGAAGGCCCTGGGCACATTAGGATTATGGGGCCCCTATGACCTTAACAGAGCACTATTTTGTTAGAATAGACAAAGAAAATAGATAAACAAGGTTCTAGATTCTAAGTCGAGAAATGTGATATAAAATGCATATATTTAAAAGGATCACGTTCCCAATTTTAACATGAAGGACACAAAAAAAATAAGTATATGAAAAATAGTTCACTGATGATTTTTGTTTAAAACAGTTTAGGTACTTAGTATACCATTAAACTAGGGGGTCCCTATCGATCGCGGGGCCCTGGGCACGTGCCAGAGTGCCCAGTGGGAAAGAGGGCCCTGTGTGGAGGTACTCCCAGCTTATGTTATTTTTTAATAGTGTGTGGGTGTTTTTAATAGTGTGGATGAGCGATACGAAATGATTTTGACAAATTCGTATTGTTACAATGTGCTACAGAGAATTTAACACATTTTTGAAAATCGACCATTTTTCGGAGCTCATAGCTAGGCAAAGATTGGAGATAGATAAAAAGTGTGAAAACTAAAGTTGTAGAGAATTTTATCAGCTTTCATTATGTATTCCAACAAAATTTCGTACGACGTACCGTTTTCAAGATGAAAGCAAAATACCAAAAAACGGGACCTTCTTTGTGCTCCCCCCCTTCGGGCGTACCTCGGAGGGGTAAGGACTTTTAGTATGTTTATCTCCTAACTAGTCCAAACAAAGTTCCTAAGTCAAATGTTCTGCTTTCGACTTTTCCATCTAGAATTATTCGTTGCTTAAGCTATATTAGATGTAAAAAGTACGAAATGCTGTGTTCTCGGTTAACTATTATCTTTTTATAAAATTGCTCTGATGGAAGTACCTACATCAAAGCTTAATACAGCTTCGGCCTACTGAAAGTTGAGATTTTATTGAAACTAAAGTGTCCCCACATTATGTGTCCCAAGTGGCATTATCGCTGGCATTTTTTTAGACAGTGTTGAACCAAAAGTTTTCGATTCAACGGATGCGTTTTCTTTTGCATATATGAACGAACATGAAACAGTGAAATAACATGAAACGTTCTCGAACCGCAATATTTACCATTGGCGTAGCAAGAGGAGGGGCCAGGTGGGCCTGGCCCACCCTAGAATATTGATTGTTCACGTACAAATAACAAGATAAATCTACAATAATCAACATATTTTCATTGTCGTGAAATTTCTCCAGAAAGTCGTGTTGATCTATTTCGCTTCTATAAACAGTTTTCAAATGGTGTAAATTGCAGCTAGTAATGGTAGGTAGAGTTGAGTAGAGTAATATATAATTTCGGGGCCCTGCTAAATTCGGGAGAAATAATAAATTACTTCATGTTGACGCGTAGAGTGCGAATAGTTTCTGGATCAATAGGCACGCGGTAGCGATTTGTATATTATATGAAAACAGCATCGCAATTCAACGAAAGTCAGGGCCATCTTGTGTGCATCGAGGGCGGTAGGTACGTCAATCAATGAAGTGATTTATTATTTCTCCCTCTTTTATCAGGGCCTCGATTACATATTACTCGTGCTAGTTAAATAAAGTATGTGCGACTATTGATCGCTACGCTCGTGCGGCAAATTTCACGCTCATGGAATCTTCTCCTTCTCTCACTAGTCGCACAATATACTATTATTGATGAATAAAATTATGTCATCTTGTTTTTGATTTCTGTAAAAAGTACCCAAAATTTCAGAAGGGTTTGCCAAACAGTTTAAAAAACATATAACTATGAAATTAACATGAGATCTTATGGGAAAATCACGCATTACCGGTATACTCCATAACAGCAGTCAAAACAAATATTTTTACCGTAACTACCGGTCAATTTTGACAACAAACCATTGGAATTGATTGTCCAAGAACTAGTAGGTATTATACCCATTTTCACAAAGCTGTAAATATGCAAATTAGTTTAGATCTCCCCAGAGAAGAAATGGCCTACGTGGCTAAAGGGCGTCGGTGGCGTGAGTCCCCATACATTTTTAAAACTAAGAAAACAATTCATTAAATTTTGCACATTTACAAAGCCTATAAATTTACAGTACCATCCTATTAACGAAACAAAAATTACTATGTTGTTTGGTTAGTAGAAACTGTCATACCAGGTCAAAGATTAGGGTTGAAATTTACTTAATTTCAAAAAACTGAAATTTGAACAGAGTAGCGTACTTTGCTCTAGTTTGTGAAAATAAGTAAATTGCAATCTTTGACCTGGCATTGTAGTTAAGTTCCACCAACCAAATTGAATGGCAATTTAATAGGATAATATTGCAAAGAGCTTTCTATAAAACAATAAATTTTGTATTTTTGCTCATTTTTAAAAGTGTGTGAGGTCTCAGTTCACCGACGTTCTTTAAACTGACTGTTTTTTTTGCATATTTCTAGCTGTGGGAAATGGATATGCTCTCGGGACCACTAGCTCTTAGAGTTTAATGATAGCTTTTGTCTACTTTATTACTGTCTAACAAACTGTGCCGAAATAAAAGTTTTGATACCTCTGACGTTGTTTATACTATTCGGATATTAGTGCTCTACTTAAAAGTTTAGAAAACTGGTTTCAAGAAAACAGCTTGTGTTTAAATATTGATAAAACTCAGGCACTCTCTTTTAATAAACTTCATACAAACATAGTCGGAAACGCACCATACATTGTTACTATCAATAATGAAATAAAGTTCTTGGGTATCCTAATAGATGACAACCTTAAATGGAACAATCACAAGAATACCTACGAAAGAAGATACTACCTTATGTTTACCTCATTAAACAATTAACGTTAATATGTTCGGAAGAGATAGCCTTAACTGCCTATTATGGTTACGTTTTTTCAGTCTTGAATTATGGTATCATCTTTTGGGGAGGTAGTTCTCAACTTAATATATTATTTAGGCTACAGAAAAGGTGTCTACGTCACATTGTCAACATTGGAAGAAGGGATTCTTGTAAAGAACATTTCAAAAACCTGAATATACTAACACTACCCTCAATATACATCTTAGAAGCAGCTTGTTTTGTGAAAGACAACCCTAGTTATTTTGGAAAAACGACACATAATCATGATACTAGAGAAAAGACTGAGCTCTACCAGCAGCGTAACAAATTTTCCATTACTAGGAAAAATGTGACATCTTCTCTAACGAGAATATATAATGCCCTTCCACCTAACATAAAAAACTCACGGGTAGACTGTTTAAAATCCATTTAAAAAGTATCTGATCGAAAAAACATTTTATTGTACAGCCGACTTCATATAATTTTATTGTAAATTTTATAGACATTTTATTGTGAATTTTAATGTATCTTGACGTTTTTTACGCCTGATGGCAACAAAAAAATAAATGCTATTATTATTATTATTTTATAATATGCGGTAAAAAGGACATACTTTTGTTTATACCTCATACACTCTTAAATCTGCTTGTATAGAAATTTTAAGAAAAGCTATCAGAACTATAAATAGGTACCTATTTCTGTTCTAGTTTTTTTTTTGCGTATTTAGTTTTGTTTATATTTTGGACCTAAAATAATTCTATTTCATTTACGGTTTTTCTTTGTGGTAATTTATTTATTATATCAAAAGTTCTTTTTAGAAAGCGTATATACTAAGCTTGCCGTATATTTTCGTTACTTTCATATTTTCAGTTATCTACAAAGAAAATATATCACCAGGGATTTTCTCACTAAATAATACGCACCACGTGCAACGTCGTTGTTTTTCTCTCGTATTTTTTTTAATTTAGCCATATTAAAAACATTTTAATTGTTAATAATTAATGCATTATTTTAATTACTAACTTTAAAACTTTCCTTTTGCAATTCAAGACATTCGGAGAAAACAATGTAAAACTATTTTTACATAAGAGTAACTTTTGATATTGTTTCGTAGAAACTAGGAGCCCTTATAGTTTCGATTAGTCCTTTTAAGACGAAATTTGGTACACGAACGTAGATTGATGACCCAAAAACAATAAATAATGAAATTTTTCAAAAAATATATAATTCCCTCCCATAGAGTGAAAAGTGTAGGTACCCAAAATGTTTTTCACTTCAAAGCCGAAAAAACACTAAAATCTATTTATTTATATTTTTAAGGCTACCAACAACTAGGGTTATTTGAGCCTAGTACCAATGAATTTGACTCTATTCAATAAATAGAGTAATTGTGACCCATTGAAGTTAATAAGAGGTAGGTATTTGGAAATAATTCCGTGGCACAGGGATCAAAACAAAGCAATATAGAACTTTTTAAACTTGCATTTATTACTGACGTTTCGGTACGTTTTGTACCATCTTCAGAGTTATTCTGTAATTATATTTTCTTTTGTTGTAAAAATGTTTTAAATTAAAATGTAATTATGTTAAAATCAATGTAAGAAACTCATCAAATGCTGTCACATGTTATCAATATACTGATAACATGTATTTGATGAGTTTCTTACATTGATTTTAACATAGTTATACATTTTAATTTTAAACATTTTTACAACAAAAGAAAATATATATAATTACAGAATAACTCTGAAGATGGTACAAAATGTACCGAAACGTCAGTAATAAATGCAAGTTTAAAAAGTTCAGTATTGCTTTGCTTTCATCCCGTGCCACAGAATTCTTTCCAAATACTTCTCCCTAGTACCAATTCAATTTTTTAGTTTTATATTTTCTTTTTTGTATAAAGTGAAAATTCAATTGATACTTTAATAGTTTTACCAATTTCGCGGATAAAAACCTGGAAATTGGGAGCTTGTAAACTCAATACAAGCAGCGACATTGCTACAAGCTCGGCTATTCTCAAACCCATTAAACTATAATTATACAATATGTTAAATCACCGAATTAATTCTGTTTTAAGCGTGCACAAACTAAACACATGAACTGGACGTGTGTTTTGTTTTTAAACCATTTGATTGTTAACGAAACTTCCATTGGCAGACAAACAATGTTTTGAAAGCTCATTGAGAATCCATGAATTTCAAATAGCTGTGTGTTGGAGATGAATACAAAATTAGACGAAACTGTTCTCTCGCCTGGCGAAACCCTATCATGTGCTGCTATATTATACTGTACCTAATTTGACCGCTTGCCGAAATTTTACGTATCAGGCGTGTGAAAACTAATGATGAAACTGTTAATTTCTAAAATCGGATAACCAAAATAAATGCAGATATTTCTCTTTTCAAACGGTCACCTTGTTATGGAATAAAAGTAATGAGGCCTATATAAAAAGTCGAAGCATTACAAAATATTGTTTAGAACTATTTTTTATGAAAGTTCAATTGCTACAAAAAACTTAAACGACACTTAAGAATATTAATGATAGATATAAAATTATTGTGGATATTTACAAAATTACTCATCCAAAACGGCACTAAGGGTATTGGGAAGGAAAGAAAATTTTACAGACACACGCACAAACATCCGCTCATTTGAGTACAACCAGAATTTGAGCTTATTTCAAGCGTGATTTCTCGACCCTATAACCATTTCATGGAAGTTATAAAAAAATGTACTGAAAAACAAAAATATTTTGTCTAATAATTTAGATTCATAATAATAAACGCTTGACTTGTAAACGTTTTGACAGTTTCTTAGTCAGAACCCACGCTTTAATAATTATGAACTCGTACAGTAATAATTTTTTGTTATTTTTTTTTTTTTTTAGCTGTCAAAAATAATAAAATAAAACTGTTTATAAAAATTAAACTACTGAACACATTTTTAGTGAATTTAAATAGGGTTCTGGACTGATAGTAAACAAAGTGAATAAAATATAACCTAAGACAATCCGACCAAAGTTGCGATCTGTAGAGCTAGGACGTACATAGGTACATACGTACAGACCAATCGACAACTCCTGTTCGTGATTTTCAATTATAATTTTAGTAGTATTTATGATCTCGAATGGATTTAAAAATGGTTCTGTTTTATATAGATCAGAATCTCCTCTTTTCAAAAATCTGCAATTTGAATGGATTTCATGTGAAATTAACTTAGATATGACTTTTTATATGAACGAAAGTCAGCTCTGACGCGCAAAGCGATAATAAAGCACATAGGTACCGCTAGGTTCCGGTATGTGCAAGAGAAAAAACGAAAACAAACTATACAAACTGTTTCTACATCGTAAATTCATAATAAATAAAGAAATGCTCTAGTATATATATATATAGCAGTTTGCTTTTAAAAAAGACATTAAGTTTGCTTGGCGGAATCAGGTGTGGTGAAGTGTTTTGACTTCAGGAGAATAGACGAATGTAAGATTGTTACTATATAGTATAACATTTTTATATTTTGTGTATAATTTTGCCGGCTGGTCACCACGTTTAGCGCCTTCGCGTTTTACATAGTCACTTCGTGACGAATCGTATATGACATTTGGTGATTTTGTTTCCTTATCATAGCGCACAGTGTGCATCGGCCAAGTTCTCGTGTAAAACTGCTATATTTACACGAACCATTTCGAATCCTTTTCGACCATCCTCTATCTCCGATCCTAGTTACGTTACAGAACTGTTTTTTTTATATAACGTATATCGTATAGATTATTTTATTTTACAAACATCGCTCAATCATCTTAAAACGTACAAATAAGGGTCTGTGATAGCACGGTGTTTTTCACGCCTGACGTGTAGACAAAGTTTACGACAAGCCTCACCGATACTCTTATAAGTTTAATATCTCATAGATAATTTATATCTATGGCCAGAAAACATAAACGTTTATGTCGATTTTTTTATGCATTTTTAATAGGCTTAAAAATTCCAGTCAATTGGGCGACCATTCCAAAAATATTGACATTTGATATAATAATATAATAAAGAGAATAAAATTTCTGATATCGCATGATAACGAATAGCAAATATATTGAATACTAGCTATTACCTGCGTCACAGGTAATGGCTAGTATTCAATATATTTGCTATTCGTTGTCATGGTTACCTACATAATAGGTTCCACATCATGTAAAAAATGTGTTTTCTTCTTACCTCAATCGAAAGTTTGACATTTCCTCCTTGTTATTTATTATATTAAATGACAGCGGTAACCCTAGTTACGAGTATAAATACGCATGAGAAATTTTTTCCTCCCGCCGTTCTCACTAGGAGTAAATGTCAATCTTTCGTCCCTGCTGACGAAAGTACGTACTTTCGAGCGGATATGAAAAAAAATCGTATACAACACACGGGCCTTAAAAGTTGAAATCTCGGCCCTGCGCGTCATGAGCCCGAAGCAAAGCTGAGGGCATCATGACGCGCAGGGCCCAGATTTCAACTTCCGGCCCTTATGATGTACTTAATATAATATTTTTGGATTCGAGAGATCTCAAAACGAAAAATATTGTAAAATTTTTAAAGGTGATTTTTGACCTAAACTAGTACCATTCCCCATTTGTGGGTTGGAATGGTAATAGTAATAGTAAAAGTAATCAAGTTTTTTTTTTTTTGTTTGTTCAGTCATAACTTTTCGAGATATTAACCAATTTGAAAAATTTCGACACCATTACCTATTTCCAGAATGTTTATCGATTGGTACCATATATTAAACATGTAAAAAAAAATGAACAAAATCAGCCAAGTGCGAGTCGAACTCGCGTACTGAGGGTTCCGTACAAACTTGTAGGTATTTAAACAGTTCATCCATCACGGAAATCGGGTCTATAGTAGACGCTTAACCGTTGGAAAACTGTTGTCCCCATACATCGACAAACGTCGCGACCAGTTTGCAAACTAAGCTTGTAATTGCAAGGATTTCCGATGGATTACCGAGCTGTATTGTGACTCGATGCTATATCTGATAGCTTAGTTGTCGTACCGTGTTATATGCGAGAGTTCTCATATTGTGCAGTATAAACGCAGTGGTTTCTATTAGGACTGTTACTGTGTACGTACGTAGCATGTTGTTGCGATTGAGACATTTTTTTTGTGATGTAATTACAAAATTACGGTTTTCGGATTTTTCCCTTTACTTGTGCTATAGGTAAGACATTTTGCCATATTTCATGATTTTAGGTCAAATAATAATAATAATAATAAGATAATTTATTGTGTAGCCCAGAAAAAGATACAATAAGTCATGCATTTTTGATTCCCAAGAGTCTTAACAGACAGACAGACAGACAACAAAGTGATCCTATAAAGGTTCCTTTTTTCCTTTTGAGGTACGGAACCCTAAAAAATGAGTGGAGGTGGATTTTATATTAATTAGTACTATCTCTCGTTTCATTTTAATAAATAAAATGTTTTTCGCAGGTACCCACCTACTAATTATTTAAAAATATTAGTAGCTTATGAATATGTATACTGTAAGCGCACAAAATATTAAAAACCTTGTAAACTCTATACAACGTTCCGACAAGCACTAACGACTAACGTAAATATATGTGTATCATTTTATATTTGCTACAGCCATATAGGGTACTTTATGCATGTTCTTTGCTACAACCTTAAAACAGTATACCTATAGTTTATTAAAATATAGTTTTTGATAATAATTATTCTGGTAATGTACAAAGCATATTTTATAATATGCATACACATTGCTCGCTTTATTTAAAAACTATGCCATATATAAATGTATTTTCGCAAACTACAACAAAAAGACAAAAAATGTTTTAACCAAGGTAATATCAAAAGAAAATGTTAATTTTCATTATGTAGTTAATTGTCGCAATGTCATCAAATAATCGTATTAATTTTTTTGTAAAAATAATTAAAAAATAAATAGAGCTGATGTGAAATGAAAAAAAACCTTGTGTTTTACATCTACACAAGTTTAAATATTTATATAAAATTGATTTGCGCGGTATGGATTGATTTTATCACAAACTGAAAACTTTAACAATGAGAAAAATATATTTTGTATTCAATTTAAATATTTTTTTTTAAACGCGACGCGTACCGAAGGGGTGCATAGACGGCAGACGCTGATGACCTCAGCTGTTGAGCGTCTATAATTCATAATCTCTCTCTCTCCCCGAAGGGGTGAACCCGACTCAGCGTTTTCAGAAAAGATCTAAAACAACGTTACAAGCATTTAAGAATTGAGAGAAAAGACGCGTGTCCGTTGTTTTAGTTCAGTTTAAAGATGCAGTTTATAAAAATATTAAAAAGTGTTTTGAATGTCAAAAAATAAAAATAAATAATAAACAATACTATCTGATATTAAATTAATACATCATTTTTGATTATCATTATTATTATATTATACTTAAAAAAAAGAAAAAGTGTAGTAGTGATCACTTTTCCACCATTTGAGCTTAAAAACATTTCGAAACCCAAAACCCCTAGCCAGGCCCACTCTATAAAAGATATTGTTGAAACTCGTTTCAACCGAGAGAAACAGCCATGTATTTCAACATACAAGTTTCGTAAACACGGAGGACATGAATTTGTTGACCCGAGATCAGAACGACAGATAAATTAAAACACTCACCAATTGTTATGTCCACCCGATGCCTGAAAACGAGATGTAAAAGCGCGCACTACTTTTGACACTTATTTTCAAACTTCATCCGTCGAGGTAATTAAATTCAAATTATATGAATAGTAAAATCGCGCATTATTATTAGATATGGAATATTTTATTTCACAAATTCTTGTTTTCGATTTGCCATCAATTCAGCGGTTGGCTGCCACTTGTTACTGAATTTTGAAGTGTTCGATATATTTCTACATTTTTTATTTTGATTATATTATAAAGTCACAAATCCCCTTAATCGAGTTTTGATATGAACATCAGTCGTCTTAGTGAGACAAATTACCCAGTTTATTTCCCATCGTTTACTTTTAATTTTCATCTTGAATGAAAAGTACTCTATGACCACTTTAAAAATATCTGCGAGATGCATCGATATCGACCAGAAACGCGAGAGCCTGCACCGGCGAACTGCGATTCAATACGCGATACGGTTGGTCATTGTTCAATTTGCAATAAAATGTGTAAATCGACACATTTGAATATTTAAAAAAGTCACCTCAGTTGAGTTTGAATCCTTAGAATGAAAAAATAGCATCGCATATTCTCGTATGTTTCACTTCACTTTGGCCATGTTTTGTTCGCTTCTCTATTGATATAAAGTCGAAGCCAAGACACGATGGCGCCAGACTCTTTATCTGTGAAACTTCTACTACCATTATAATGTCCTAAATACGTGCCAAAAACACGTTTCAAACGTACAATAAACAGTTATTTTTTTAAATCATAATTTGGTATACATTTTGTGTTCATTTTTCAATTTTTAAAATATCTCCTTTTTCAAAAACAAGTAGTGTTATTTTACTCAAAAATAGTTGTCAACCCGGCCTCCTCACATTAATTGGTAAAAAAAAATTTGAAAAGTAGTTTGACCCTGCAGGCCATCCCTGTAACTTCCCGCTATTTTCGAGTTCAAAACGCTCAAAAATATGTCAAATATAGCAAGAAGTTTATTTTTTAGCTCTTCGAGCTCAAAAAAAAAACACTTTGTTACGAAATTTTCGTTCACGATATCTCATGAACAAATGAAGCGATTTTGATGCGATTTGCGGCAGTCGACGCAATTTTTTAACCTTAAAAAGTAATTTTATACAGAAAAATCGATCTCATAGGAATTTTACGAGAAATTTAAAAAAAAACACTTTTTAAAAATTTTTCGTTCACGATATCTCGTGAACAAATGAGCCGATTTTGATGCGGTTTGCTGCAATCGACGCAGTTTTTTTAACCTAAGAAAGTAAATTATTACAAAAAAATCGATTTGATAAGAATTTTACGAGTAATTTTAAAAAATTACTTTTTTCCTAATTTTTCGTTCACGTTATCTCATGAACAAATGAACCAATTTTGATATGGTTTGCGGCGATCGACGCAGTTTTTTTAGCTTAAGAAAGTAATTTATTACAAAAAAATCAATCTGATAACAATTTTAAGAGTCATTTTAAAAAAACACTTTTTTACGATTTTTTCGTTCACGGTTTCTCGTGAACAAATGAACCGATTTTGATGCGGTTTGCGGAAATCGACGCAGTTTGTTAAGGAGAAGAGCTGATTAGTTTTTGGAATTAATCGGTTTAGTAGTTTAGAAAATTTTTTACAAAAACAAATTTTTAAAAATTTTTGAAACTTGTTTTTTTAAGATTTCTCAAAATTTTTTGGGCCGAATCGTTTCAAATTTTCAGGAAGTCTAAGTTCACCAAGATCACGTCAGATGCCGCAAACCACGTTTCAGTCGGACACTCCGTTCAAAAGATATAAAAGGTTTACATACATACATACACACACACACACACACACACACACATCCATACATACAGCCCTACGGACATCATCGCCAAAATAGTTTCAATAGCTTCCTAGGACCCCAAAACGTCGAGATCTGGCGAAAACTCGATTTTCGAAAATCGGGGTGAAACCAATAACTTCCCGATTTTTGAAAAAAAAAAATTTTTTTTTTTTTTTTTTTTTAAAGCGGGAAGTTAAAAATATTAAACTAATCATATAGGTACGTACCTATGTAGACAGCTAAATGACAGCAAAATATCACATTCTTAAGTTAATAACTATAATTTCAGAGACTCTTACAGTCAGATAAAATATTATATCTTACATATTAGATATATTTAATACTAGCTGTTACTTTTAGAAAAAGGATTGTCCGCGCAAAAATAAACTCCACGCGGACAATTCTTTTTCTAAAATAAAAGTAGCCTAAGTTACTCCTTATAACATCAGCTATCTGCCAGTGAAAGTCCCGTCAAAATCGGTCCAGTCGTTTCGGAGATTAGCCGGAACAAACAGACAGACAGACAGACAGACAATTACTTAAAGAAATTTTTTTTTTGTTATGAGTACCGTATACCACTTTCATATGCATTTAGTAAAAAGCTGTTATTTTGACAGTACAAACAGACACTTCAATTTTATTTATTTGTATAGATAGCGAAGTAGTAGCATGTTAAAGGACATCAGGTCTTGTAAAAATATAACGTCACTAAATAGTATATGTTTTTAAACGGTTTTATTTAATTTAACGTTCCGAATAATTATTTAAATGTTTAAAATCTGGCGACTGATTTTTCACGCACGTTCCGTTATCCGATTGAGTTGAAATTTTGCACACATGTTTAATTCCGTTGACAATAAAATATTTTGATAACTAGCTGACCGACCAGGTTTTTAACCGAGTGCAAATCGCACGTTTAATAAAACACACTAAAAATTTAAAAATAGAATATCTGTGGATATTATTGCATAATCGATAAAAACTAGAAGATACGCTGATGATCTCAGATTGAGATGTTGAACTTCTATAATCTATAGTCTCTCTCTCTCGCTAGAAAATAATTATGGGTTACCAATCTGCGTCTTTGAGCAGGCTAAACCAAAATCGTAGGGCGCATTTAGTAGAAAAATGTATCGTGTTGGGGCTTGAAAATCATATCTGACTTTCTTCTTCGACCATAATTAAAATTACTAAATGCGACGCCACAATTTTATTTTTGTTTGATTAAAGCCCCAAATTAGTAGCCCATAATTTTTTTCTACCTTTTTAGTAAACTGTCGATTGTATAAAAGAACCGTTTAACTTAAAAAGTATTTTTACATATTTTTTTCTCAGAATGAATTTGTATTTTGAAAGCTAATTTGTACGTAGTCTAGGTATAGATTTTATTATCGCCACAAATAATTCAGTTTGTGTTTTACAGGATCTACATCGGACTGGATGTAGCTTGTTTTGTGGTTCAGCGGGACAGGAAAATCAGGCGCTCTTGAAACGCGTCTTGCTTGCCTACGCTCGCTGGAACAAAGCAGTCGGATATTGTCAAGGCTTCAACATGCTTGCCGCTCTCATCTTGCAGGTTATGGATCGATCTGAGACCGATTCCGTCAAGGTAAAATACCACACAAGGTGTAATATTTATGTATTTTGTTCCCGGTTTAAGGCTACTAGAATGAAAAAAATAAGTTACCGAAGAAAATTTTTGATTTGTCAGAAAATTGTCGATTTTTTTTGTTCATCAGACGATAGTTTAGCACGTGTTTTCTTATGACAAGATTTTATAAGATATTTTAAAGCAAGAAGAGATCTTGTGCGAAATCGCAAGCTAAAAAAAATATGATGCCTAAAGATTGATAAAAAGTACTTAATTATTATTTTATTTTTTCATCACATGTACAAAAATTACGGACACGTCAAAATTTCACCCGCATTTCCAGACACGTTCGGAACTCTGTACTGGTTTCCAAATCCACCATTAGACAATTAAGATTGTCAAAAGGTGCATAATGTTGAATTTGGGGAGAAACGTATTGAAAAATTGCATCGTTGCATAAAATTAATATCATTTATTTACAATTTCACATGCTGCATATGTGTCTAAACTCAAATTGCTGATATCAATCTGTTCATCAACAAACATTTAAAATATACATAAACTTGAAAATTTGGTGGTTTCTTTAAAAGTCTAAATCATTTTGAGTTTGTTACTAAAAGCACTTTTTATCGGAATCCTTTTTGCGAGAGTACGTTTCACATCCGGCCGCTCGTCTTCCCGCTGTGTTTAACAGCTATTTCAGGGCAGTTTTATTACAAAAATGTTTGCGGTCTTACGATCAATAAAGTTAAATTAAAAAGAAAAATATTTAACACGTGACATAGCGTTGGAAAGGACTCAGTTTGATGATAATAATGTTTTTTTTTAATGAAAGTTTATAGCCTATTTTAAATATCCTAGTAGATCCGTTATAAAATTTCAATGCGCATGTGCGCAAAACCATGTGTTTTTAAAAATATAACATATATAAGGTTTTATATAACTTTTTTGCATCTAGTTGTTAACTGCATTTAGTTAATCAATAAAATAATGAAGTAATGGCAGACGAAGATATTTTAAACCTGATTGCATTAGACGAACTAAGAGACGCCGAAGATGAAGTGAAAAACGATGGGTTTTATGATGCAGAAGTTTTTTAGTGATCAGATATTGAATGTATTATTACTATTTCGATTAAATAAGCGTCTTGCTTGGAAGTTCATTGAAATACTCACACTTTACGTAAGAATACAAAGTTAGGCACTGCTAGAAGATCCCTTTCACCGACTCATAATAGCGAGTGCTAGCAACTTAACGACATCGTTAATTATAACGAAGCCATAGGGCTTTAAGAAGTCTCCGTAAAGTGTCCATAATATAGCTGGAGGAGAGCTCATGACCCACTTTTCATGAAGTGTTTGATTCACGTAGAAATTTTGACCAGTGGTACAGATAGGATAAATGAACAAGAAATAATATGTTTGCCTAGCTTACCGTGGTACTACAGGTACTGCGCATACAAGAAATGCGCACAAAAATTTATGTAATTGATTGAAAGAAATCATCTAAGCATGCTTTGAATAATTAGAACATATTATGTAGATAACCATACCAATGAATAGCAAATATCGTATTTAATACTAGCCATTACCCGCACACCGCACGCGATTTAATACAAAAGCAATAATCCGATCAAAATGAAATGTGTTTCTTATGTAATTCGTAGAAAAATGTCAATAATATCGACAAGATTATAATTTAAGGTACAGTGATGTGGTTATACCAATAAATGTGTATCCTACTAAAGGCTGGTCGGACCAAGCCATTCAACTTTAGTATCCCGTTGGAATTTTTAGAAAAAATTAATTCTAATCGATTTTATAACGATTTCTTTAGCGATACCAATTTTAGACAAACGTATATAACTTTTTCAATTTTCAATCGTTATAAAATCGGTTAGAATTAATTTTTTCCAAAAATTTCAACGGGATATCAAAGTTGAATGGATTTGTGATTTTTCTGGCTTGGTCCGACCAGCGAAGCCCGTTTGTGAAAAAAATGGCGCAATTTGCAATTAAGGAAACAAAAAAAAAGTGATCGTTAATTACTCGAGAAGTAATTGTCCGATGACGCTAAAATTATTCATGCATGTTTGGGTCAACATAGACATCATTTTTGAAAATTTTCAGCCATCTATGTGCGGTCATTTTTTAGTGAAAAAAACGTATTTTTTTAACTTTAGGGGCTATTTGCAAGTTAACAATTGCACTTAGCGACCTCTGTCAGTGCCCATTTTCTTAGGAAATTTCATAAGGAACAACTTTCTCAATGCATATACTATACTAAAAGTCAAGAAAAACGGAGATATTAAAGGAAATAGAGAAAAAAACACTATTTTCGTCACTAATTGTTAATTATAAAATCAAGCACACCAACATTTGTAAGCAAACTTAGGGGGTTGAACTACACCCTAAAACGAAGCGATTCCAACAATAATCTCGCCTGATGTGCCCGAATAATACACTTTTTAATGTTTTTATCTCCTCGCCGTCTAGCTTATAAAGTTGCATTTGGCAGGCTTAAATTTATGTTTCACACCTGTCAGGCGTCCCACGACGGCACCTATTTTTTTTTTCAATATATAATTGCAATAATTTTGAATGCAGGAAACCATTTCAAAACTTTTCAACAAACTTTCTATAGGCTTTCGTACATATATAAACTGATAAACGAATAAAGGAACTGTAAACTCAATCATTTGTAAAAAAGAAACTTCTTATTAGGTTATTTATCTAGTTTTCCAATTTCGATGGACGGCACACATACTTCAGAAAACCAGAAACTCGTGTAACAAGTATCATTTTTTGTCACGTTCATGTCGAATATAAAAGCTTATTAGCAAAACGCTACCGTTAAGCTAACTACTCTTTTTATTTTTAAACTTTAACTTTTTGAACGTAAGGTTATGAATTCGATATTACCTTCAAACAAAGTTTTGAATTACTTTTTTAACTTTTCATATTATTTCTGTAGACGCAAATACAGTTTAAATAATAATGAAAATTCTGCGTGTAACTATGTCTTCAAAGGAAACATCTACATTAAGTAACTAATTTATTAATTCATTAATTATCTAAATTGGAAAGTCACCTTACTTGTAGGTTTGTGTATATTCGATCATTTTCCGTTCTATGTACGGAATTTTACACACTTACGTAACATTTCATCTGATCGATACTTTCTTATAGAACAAGATCCCAGACCGGCCAGACCAACGTCATTTCAGTACTGCTAAGATTTTATCAGTAAATGTACAATATTTAGTTAAGTATGTCAATTTGCTAGCTTGAAATCGGGGGTGTTTTAGAGATAACAGGTTCTAAAGGTACATGAAACACGTGTTAACCTACGTACGCAATGATATTATGCATGCATATGAGTACGACTGAGAGCATTAGATGATTTTTTGTTTGACAGCTTCATGAAATGTAGGTTGTTTATTTGTTTCCATGGAGTTTTTCTCTCTTAAAATCTCTCACTCTCTATCTCTCTCTCTCTGTCTCTCTCTCTGTGTGTGTGTGTGTAAACAAATAAAAAACCTAAATTTCATGAAGCTGTAAAAAAATCACCTAATGCTCTCACTCGCACTCATATGCATGCATAATATCATTGCGTACGTAGGTAAGCACGTGTTTTATGTGCCTTGAGAACCTGTTATCTGTATTACAAAATCTCTATAAAGTTTAAAATAAATCAAAATGAAACATTTTGAAAAACCCACGACGAATGTAAATGTTGTACCTAATAGAAAAAGAATTAAATAAAATTCAAAAAAAAATTCTAAAATCCCCGACTTAACGCAGGTAAGTAACCAAAGAAAATCCGTCGGGAGCTGCCATTCTCTGCCCTGAATTAAGAATAGAAGAATATAATTAATTACACTACAGTTATTTACGTACCAAACGTTATTTCAATCAGGCACATAGGTACTCTAAAATTGCAATATTTTAGATCATTCCAGGGATTTTAGAATTTTATTTAATTCTTTTATTATTACATTTACATTCATCGCGAGTTTTTTCAAATTTTTTAATTTTGTTTTATTTAAACTTTTTAGAGTTTTCGTAAAAGTGTGTTCTGATGTACACAGTGTAGCTATATCTGATAGCCTAGCTGTCGAATCGCGTTATTTGCGAGAGTGCTCATAATTATTGTGTTTATAATAAATGTTTAAGCGTATTTCTGTAAAAAGTAGTAGTAACGGACGCTTGTTGGATCTATTCGTGCGTAGCACGTTTGTTATGGTTTTTGCGATTAATATTTTGTGCAGTGCAGCACCCCCTGGGGCGTTACCATCTAAGAACCATCGCAGATGAATTACAAACCCTTTACAGAAAACCGCATCTGAATTGATCAAACCATTTTCCAGATAAATGGCGACATTCGAGTGCACAAACAAACAAACTAACTAACAAAGAAGCAAACAAACATTCTCTTACGCTAAAAGCATATACCTGCTCCGTTTCGGCGTGGGTAAAAAGGCCCCCGCTTTCAAACTAGCAAATTGGCATACTGTACATTTACTGAAAAAATCTTAGCAGTACTGGAATGACGTAGGTCTGGTGGGTCTGGGATCTTACTATATTAGTGAAAACGTCTAAGATTAATTTAAATATTTTAAGTTAATTTAGTTCATAATTATTAAATTTAAGTTATAGATAATTAATCTATACCGGTTTACAATACTAGATTAGCATACGTTCCCTGTTCCATTATTTAATTTCCCGAGGGTTTTTGTTCTGAACTGTTGCAAGGGGAATATTTTAGTTAGACGTAACGGTTTCTCTAATTAATTAATAACATTCAGTATACGTACACTTAAGTGAATTGTGATTGAAAATTGTGGATTATGTTAGATAAATATATAAAATTAAATCCAACAATACACAAACTGAAAGCACGCCCCAAAAGCGGGCTGTAATGTGGTCTCGATTCAAACTCATTAGTAGCCGGATCTCGCGACATATTTTGTCATCTATAGTCGTCAAGTGACAGTTCTCAATAAAAAAAAATGAATTTGTTAATTTCGTCCATAATAAATTAACCTTCGAATAGACAAATATGCGGTCAACACTCAACATGTTACATAGGACGTTGTTACATAATAGTTTAGGGAATAAAGACAAAAAATAAGTCAAACTTCGGAAAAATTAGGCGAAAGCTAGATTTTCCTATGAACCTTCTTTTTGTGGCTCTAAACAATATCTCAAAAGTCCCCACCAAAACATGTGCCGTAAAAAATGTTACGCGGGTCAAAGGTCACTAAAATTGTTTTTTTGCGAAAATCTCGTTAACGGTAACTTTTATAGAAAAAATGGTCAGTATAAAATTTGTAGCTTATAAAATTGCCCACAGAAACATAGCATATTTTTTTCCATAAGACTAAAATTACCAATTACGCACGACGTACGACATGCGGCATGATGCTCGTTCTCTCACCTCGCGTTTATTCAATAACTTAGTGAACAGTTCTATTTCACGCATCCGCATAATGTATGTCGTATGATGCATTGTATTCGTTCGTATAAGTGCATTAAACGATTCGAAATGACAAGAAACATAAATGTTACAACTTGTATATCAAATTTTATCGAAAACCGTTAGTATTATGAAAAAAAGTAATACTATGTTTTTTGTAGGCAATTTTCTAAGCTACAAATTTCATACCTACCGTTTTTTCTTTAAAAGTCACCGTTAACGACATTTTTGCGAAAAACCGTTTTATGTGACCTTTCATCCCGCGTAACATTTTTAGCGGCACATGTGTCCGTGAGGACTTTTGGTATATTGTTTTGAATCACGAAAGGAAGGTTCATGCAAAAATCCAGCTTTCCCCTAATTTTTCTACTGTGAAATGTCTCTATTCCTTGTATTATAAGCGCATGCGGGTACAATACATGCAGCGACTTCTCTCCTAAGAAAACAATATGTATTTTGATTTGAATGTTTTATAGGGGGAAGCAAATACTAACTAATTCTAAGAGGGGGGGGCTAAAAAAGCTTGTGTGTCACTCATCTAGTGGGTCGATATTTTTGATAATTTGGTTTCTAGTTACTTTTATGAAATTTCAGTTCGTTTTTGAAAATAATATTTTAAAAAGATTTTAATGGTCGATTCTGCAATTCGGTAATTTTTTTTGGAAAATAAAAAAGAACGGACATGTTTCAGGTGATGATCTATTTAATAGAAGGCGTTCTACCGGAATCCTATTTTGCGAACAATCTGCGAGGCCTGTCTGTCGATATGGCTGTATTTCGCGATCTGCTACGGCTTCGATTGCCGACTCTTTCGAGACATCTGGACACGCTGCAAAACGATGCGCACGAAGGTTTGTCTCTATTTTTTTATATTTGTTACTTGCAATTTTTTAGATTTGGTTGACCATATCATGAAAAATATTTTCCAAAATAACACTGTGATTTCATATAGGTATACTATTAGAGGTTAGAGTATACAAACAAACAAAAAAACACTCTTTCAGAACAAAATTATTTTTTCTAAACTTTGGTCACTTTGTATGGTACTATTGTTAACGAATTACAATAAAATTAAAATTGATAAGTACCTACCAACCAAATACAACAAGAACATGTCTGATTTCAGCGCGAAACCTCCCGAATGTAGTTTCTGTTTCGGCCGGATGGCAGCCGAAATCGAAACTAAGCCGAAACCAGTTTTTTTGTCTAAACTAGGCCGAAAGTTTGGTTGCACGCTAGTATTTTGTTTTTGCTTCCAAACTGATTCAATTTCAAATTCACATTCCGGAAACCT
Source organism: Xanthostigma xanthostigma (assembly GCA_963575645.1). Lineage (NCBI taxonomy): Eukaryota > Metazoa > Arthropoda > Insecta > Raphidioptera > Raphidiidae > Xanthostigma > Xanthostigma xanthostigma. Next base: position 27,160,124 of record OY754468.1, read on the forward strand.
TAGAACGAAAATTATTGTTAACTTTTGAAAAGTGAATGTTAACCTAAATTAATACAATTTCCTACTTGTGAAGTTGGAATGGTAAAAATATGTTTTTGTAATAACTAAAAAGTTCATTTTGAGATTTCTAATGGTAATATACTGTATACAGATCCAATGTGTATTGTCAACTTAATGTCAAATGTAAATTTCACCTGTAGATTTGGGAGTTAGCAAACAGTACACAATAATACGATAACAACTTTCCTTGTCATTTAAATACACCCATTTAAATTATCTCCACGAATCGAGTAACTGTTCACGCAACAGTAACCCAAAATTACATACTATTCGCAGTTTACTGAACTTTCAAAAGTTTTGATTAGCTATGCCGTACTGTAGTTTATCATAACCAGAGCGTAAAACTTAACATCAATAAATTATAATATTAACTGACAAGCAGAACAACTACTGAGAGAGGAAATTTGTGGTAAAAAGGTCAAACAAATATGTTTCACTTAAAAGTTATCACAGCTTTATGTTTGGGTATTTACTTTTCATACAAAGCTGCTTTCCTGGTAACCATTTGTAAAAATTTTGTACTGACTCTGATCTCTTTTAGTTGAATTCTCTTTCGCTCAGGGTGTTCTCTTCTATTTTAATACCTTTATAACATGTTTGGTAGGCTTGGTCGCATATATTTATTTAACTTCAACTCCAGTTTCATTTGAAAGAATGAAACTACAAAATTACAAATTTAATCAAAAAAAAAAAAAAAACTCTGATTACTTGCAAACTAACTAAAAATACATTTTATTTAAGGATTTTGGACCAAAAACTCAAAATAATTAAAATTTGTAAAAATTTCACACAGATGTTCTTCTCAATGATATAGATCATATCTCAAATTTTGGATATTATGGACAGTCTTATTGTTGAAGACGTAAAACTCAAAATATATTTTTAATGCATGCAATCAAATGGCAGTCAATTACATAGTGAACTAAAACAAGAGAAAACTCAAAATCAAATAAAAGTCATGACAGGATTAATTTCAAAAATAACTATACTATGAAATATATTTTTTGGACGTTAATAGAAAAAGAAACTATAGCTTTTACCTGCACTAGTAATGAGAAACCAATTAAATAAAACACAAAAATCCTGATTTAGTGAGTTTTACATAAGTTCTCAATAAGTAAATGGCAACCGCTCTTGCTCTTCTCCACTTGTGTTCTCTTGAGGGGAGTGTTAAAAGTCTGTATGTAGGAGTGTTTCTCTCTTGCACTGTCCAATGGTACACTAATTGAAAGCAAGAGCGATCTATGTATAAGTGAGAAAGAAAATGCAATGTTGCCAATACTTTTATCCAAGTTGCAATGTGTATCATCTCTGAATAAATCTAACGAATGTATATTATTGTAGACACCATATACAAAATCAGAAAGCCTCTGTATAAGTATAATTTTCACCGCACCACGTACCCCGCAAAAGTGCGTATCCAACCTTCTTAATGATAATAATTTATCAATATAAGCATTTGTTGCAAAAAATATATGATGCCATGATTAAAGACAATTGTATTTTTATTAAATTGGTTTAAATTCTTGTCTTCTGCACGTTCTGATGACCATAAACGTATTAAAATTATTCAAAACGTAATATACTTAAGATTTTCGAGAATTTGTATGTAAACTCTAGAAAATAGATGGCTGTCTGTGATGGCTTAAGAGTATTCGTCCCTGCAAACACCCACTGCACCTTTCATTTCAAATCTTTTCCCCTCGCCTAAAAACGGTTCGCGCTCTCCCGACGCTATTTTTAAAGCTAGAGGGTTCTGGTAAACGCCAAATGAAAGTCAAAGAATCAGACTACAGATCCTTCAGGCGAATTTTTTGAAAAAAAAAATTCCTGAAAAAACTTACAACCTTTTGAAAAAAAAAATAAGTTACCTAATATTTCACACGTAGGCGAAACTGTTTTTCAAAAAATTCGCCTGAAGGATCTGTAGTCTGATTCTTTGTCTTTCATTTGGCGTTTACCAGAACCCTCTAGCTTTAAAAATAGCGTCAGGAGAGCGCGAACCGTTTTTAGACGAGGGGAAAAGATTTGAGATGAAGGGTGCAGGGGGTATTTGCAGGGACGAATAGGTACTCTTAAAATTTTAATGAAAGTATTTTTAGTTGAAAATATTCACACGTCAATGATTGTATGTGTGATGGATTGTCTTTTCCGATCCGAACTGCGTATTTAACAATAACAATAGTCACCTCTCTCCCCGTTTCCGCGGATTTGCAATTAGCGGTTTGGAAAAAATACGCGAAACGGCAGAGCGTCTATTGAAACATGCAATACAGGGAGAAACTTCACAATGTAAAGGTTTCAAACATTTTTCACTATTTAAACTTTGTCAGTCTGTATATTGTTCGACTAGAATATATTTAAATATTTTTCAGAACGCATTTTTTTCCATACACTATTGAACTCATTTCGAAACATTTATTTTTACAAATCGGACAGTCGAGTATTACTGTGTTCCTTTATTTACTGCTCGACTTGAATATTTTACCATTCCATTTTCCAACACCATAACATTTACAATATTTTTCATTGTGGGGTCACCTGAATACAAAAAAACATATTTTTGGAAAAAGTCTCCGCCTGTTAGTCTGTGAACACGATACAGGTCAAATGTGTTGACGGATTGAAACCAAATTTTGGAGGGATGTTTGATATGCAAATATGAAGAGCCTTATTGTTTTTGGGGAAAATCGGCGCATGCGCAAAAATTATTTGTTCTATAACGTTATTTTTTATATAATGGTAGTATACTTTTCATGACGGTTTAATATTCTATTTATTTTCTTAAGAATGTTTTGTAAATTTTTTTTTCTAAATTTTACGAGTATTGTTTCGGAATTATTTTGAAAATAAAAAAAAATCAACTGTTCTTTTGTTTTTGTCAGAAAGTAGTTAGTTAAGCATGCTTTGATTAATTGTTACATGACGTGAAGCATATTATGTAGGTAACCATGCCAACGAATAGCAAAATATATCATATTTAATAGTAACCACTACTAGCGTCACCGCACGCGATATCAGAAATTTTATTTTCTTTATTATACTATATGAAATCTCAATATTTTTGAAGCTGGAATTGTGCCGTCGCCCAATCGGCTGGAATTTTTTTTTTACTCAACCAACATTCGACTTTTCGAGGATACTTAAATTATTATTGACTTTTTTTATTTGTTTCAGGTACATCGTACGAGCCACCATTAACAAATGTGTTCACAATGCAATGGTTTCTTACTCTGTTTTGTAACTGCTTACCTCAAGAAACTGTTCTGAGAGTTTGGGACTTGATATTTCTTGAAGGAAACGAAATTCTTTTAAGAACGGCACTAGCAATATGGGACAGATTATCTGAGTGAGTATTGGAAAACTCATTTTTTTTGTTTTTATGTATGTAAAAATTCAAATTATATTCAGACGTCTGAAAGTGGGTGATTTGAAAGATTTCATTAGTTAGATAAACACATACATACATACTGGTGAAGTTAATAAAAGAGTGTTAAAAATGAACCAATGCAATGATTTGGCATCTTAATCATAATAGAAAGCTGTGGCAGATTATTATAGATGCGAAAATTTTATAGCATGCGACCAACCGAAAGTCACTGGTTCAATTTTTACACCCACTGTTTTGGGACAAACGTATCAAATATCGAACATAAGTTTCTTCACGCTAATTTTATGTAACCTTAAAATGTTTTCTGTTCAATCGAAAATAACACTTAGGCTAGGTTTACATGAGAGGTGTTAAACGCGCGTTAGCCAAACGCGCGTTTACAATTTCAATACAATTGCATATAACTGTTTATATAACGCGCGTTGGTGGGCGACGCGCGTTCAACGCCACGATAACGCAAATACCCTGTCTACGCGCGTCAACGCGCGCTTAGATCAATTAGTCTAACTAAACATTGATTAGCATTGATGTGTTCAGATGCAACGCGCGATTTGAAGCGATAGGTTCCTGCTGTCGAATATTTTCGATTATTTTTTCTAAAAAGTTTTCTTTAAAATAAAAAATGGATGGAGAAGAATTTGATTTTGATCTATTCATCGACGAAATAGTAGTTGAAAAATTTAGGTTCATAATTCCTGAGATTCGGATAAAGTGTAATGTACAAGCTTGAGATAATTCTATTTTGTAAAATAGGATGAACCCAATATTTTCGATTTTTTCTATGACGCTGTCTTCTTCGATATATATGTTACGGTTAATACAAGAAAGTAGTTAATTCGCGAATTAATCGGCTAATTACCCGAATTAACCAATCCTTGACGTTGGTTAATTCGGGTATTAGCCGGTTAATTCGCGAATAAACTACTTTCTTGTATTAACCGTAACATATACATCCATAAAAAGATTGCAACTGCAACGGCCATCTTCGACAGAATACAACACTCGGCTAACGTATAAACTATAAAATAAACGCGCTCTTAACGCGTAACATCGGTAACCACGTGAACAGTGGTATAAATGTCAACGCGCGTGTAACGCGCGATTAACGCTCTTCATGTGAGCTAGGCTTAAACACGAACCATGAATAAAACGACAAAAGATTATGCAAGCTTTGCTTACCTAGCCTTCCATTACAGCGGCTATTTCCAACTCAAAAAGAGAGAGAGAGAGAGAAATTGTAGATTATTATCCACGTTCGACAGTTTAACGTCGAAAACTCAAAACGACACTTCAACACACATTAATCACAAGTCACATAATGAAGTTAATTAATTATTTTTAGACGCTCGACAACCAAGACCATTAGTGTTTAAATTAAAGTTAATCATACACAATTTAACACCATTAATAAATTTTGCAAAGTATAACAGATAAAAAATTAAGAAACGCGAGGCCGAAAACTCACAGCTGTTCACTCCTGCACGTACAAGGAGTACGGTGTATAGAATTAGCCTAGCAGATGCACAGGAATTTTTTATTATTCATACCGCACTGGTACACGAAATAATTACTATCTGGTTTAAGAACAAACTGCAACAGAACCAATCATTTAATTATTTTGACCTAATTGAATGTCAAATTACTTGTCTTATGTAACAATGCCAATTATTACACGTAGATCTATATTCTTTCTCTCTTTATGTTATCTGTTTTAAATTATAACATGGATATTCCTTTTTCTTCTATATAAATAGGTAAAGTTTGAATGTAGGAGGTAAATTCCGAAACTAGTCACCCTATTTAAAAAAAAAAATTTCATTAATGTGTAGAATTAACCTTCAGGATGGATACAGGCTATTTATTATCGTGTTAAAATAAAAACGCATTTCGTGGAGACCAATTTTGCATCGCAAGACACTGACAATCTATAAATTCGGGCGAAGCCGGACCGGGTCGCTATAATGACTAATAAGTACGGTTTAACGAAATTTATTATGGTTAAAATATGTCTGCCAATTAGTGATGTGCCGGATATCCGTATCCGTATCCGCGGATATCCGAGGGAGAAGAAATATCCGTATCCGTATCCGTTAGTTTTTGGCGGATCTTTTACCTTATTAATTTTCAATTCATATAGATGAAATTTTTTATATATATAGGTGATTGGGTAATAATGAAAAACTGTTAAAATCATTCAGATTATTATTTTTTTTATAATCGTATTTGGCACCTTTATATTGCAAACATTTATCGTAGTGAGTACCATACCAATAGAACATAACTCAAAGGTACTGAAAAACTATCTTTATAATGAGATATTGCACATCGATCTTTGGAAAGAGACGATCTGTTATGAGAGTTAACTCTTGAAGAGGTCAATAACTTTTTCCCGTAACAGATAGTCTCTTTCCAAAGGTCGATGTGCAATATTTACCGCCGCGTACTCTAAGAAAGTTAAGATCCGTATCCGTATCCGCGGATCTTCAAACCAAAAATCCGTATTCAGATCCGTATCCGCGGATATACATTTTTAACGATCCGGCACGTCACTACTGCCAATACAGCCAATTAATTAATTCTAATTTTATTGTATATAAAAAAATGCATCCTATATTTATTCCTTGAGTAGGCCTCTAGGCTCTAATACGTGAGAAGTTTCTCTTTATTTAATGGGTAGTTTTTTGTAGAACGCCCTGTAATTTAAAGTATTATATTTCAGAAGGCGAGGATAAAATACGAATTATCGTCTTCCTTCATAATCCTTCTTCTAATGAAACCATAAATAATATAAAAACAAAAAGACAGATGTAATTCACTTTGTCGTCTGTCGTATATAAAAAGAACTTAATAAAAATCCATCCGTAGGGGAAAAAGATTAAACTGCCAACGAATCGGGTTTCTTAAATCAATTTTTGACGCATCTACATTAAAGTCTCTTAAATGTCAAATGTTTTATGTTTGCATTGATTCTTTCTTCTGAAATAAACATCCACGCAAATTCATTTTTTATATGTACACAAAATGCCAACAGTTCATTTAAAAAGTAATTTAATTTCCCTCTTAGTACAAGCTCTCACCGTACAAACGTCTACTTACTAAAAATTTATTGTTGAAAATAATATTATGATGAAGAAGGTCAAATCGGTGGCGGACTGTTTCAATTTCCAGAGATTATAGACGTGTCAATTTATTACTATGATCATCATCTTTACAAAATTTTTTTTTGATAACTGGCAGATCTCATATTGCACATTTATCTATTTTAGAAGAGGCTTACTAGGTATGCAAAAAAAAATGCAATGCAGATAATAATCGTAAATAATTGGTACTTCTCTAAAATCTATATTTTCATTAATTATTTTTTCCAATAGTTCAAAACATTGTCGAGAATCAGAATCTGTCGATCTTACTGCTTGTCTTTCCGTAATGTCAACAATCCATTTCTCGTTCTTGAGAAGAAATTGTTGATCTAGACTCGATTTCTTCTGTCTTATCTTGTCGAAAACTTTTCCTTTAATAGTTTTGAAGGATCTAATAATTTCTCAATATCGCACAGCTCTATTTCTCGTACACATAAAGCACCATCCTAGATTAATTCGTGTATAGAGGTATCAATTTACATTTAATAATGATAGATTAATCACGCTTCTTATGAAACAGGTACAAATGGTGTATAAAATAATTAATAGCAATTACATCGGTGTGACACATTTGATGATTAGAAAAGCTTACCTTTGACACACTATATAAACATTGAAATATGGTACATGGAGCACACATTTAAAACCCAATAAATCCAATATGCATGCAAAACTCGATAAAATTCATGTTATATTTTACTTCTTAAAAATATTTTTTTTAAATTTCAAGAATTTCATGTTAAGTTTCACTGTTTTGATTTAAAATTCTGAACTTTCTTTTTTTGTTATGCGATGTTGTCATATAGGTACCAATAAAAATTTTCTGAAACTCTATTACTGGATTTGCAAGCAAAACCTTATTCTGATAGCACGTAAAAAGCGATAAATCCAAACAAGAGTGCAGCGTCAGTCTGGCCTCAGGGAATACCGGAACTTTTCCCGGTAGGCTGCCTGTTCTCCGTGGGCCGGCCGGTCCGGTCCGATCCGGAACTTCCTCTTTGTTACATGGTCACGTAGAGGCATGATGGGTCATTTACTTTGTTTCGAACAATTGTTTGACAATTTTTCCGGTAACTTTTTAGGTCCCAGACCAACCCTGCAAAAGTATTTAAAAAATTGTCGAAAACATATTTTTTCTAAATATGATGATATCATCTATGGACTATGACATGTATGCCCAATGGCGCAAATAGCGCCCCCGCAGGTCCTGCGTTGCGGGGGGGGGGGGGGGGCGCCACAGCCAGGGGCGCCCTCAAGCCCCTTGATGAAAATGATAAATTTTCGAAAAAAAACTGCCGTGTGTTTCGAGAAAATCAACCAATAATAAAATATTAATATCACTTGCACAATGTTATTATTACAAGTTAACATTTACAATAATAAATGAAATATAATTTAATAATATGTGCCGAAATAAAAACTGAAGTCCCATACTTTTTGAACGTTAACTGACAGTATTAATTTTCATGCTCGCTGAAGTCATTTCGTAGTCAAAGAAGTGCACATATTTGCACAATATTTGCATGCAAACAGTGCAAATATATTATTTTAATAAACATTTCAATTAAAAAACGCCTACAAGTGACATTTTTCACTAAAAATATGAATGATGGAAACTGATGCAAAATAGCAGGGCGCTTTCAGAAATCTGCGGGGGGTGCACATACTCCTAGTTACGCCACTATATATACCACTAATTCATGAAATAAAATTTGCTCATTATAAGTATAAAGAATTCTATGTGATTTAGCCGAAATCTGTAAAATTTGATTTGTCGGGTTTTGCATGCGTGCTCCTCAAATGTAAATAATATTATTACTAATGACATTGCTTGCACTGTACCTAAAAACCGTTGCACATGAGGCTAGTTTGGCTGCTGGAAACACTTCTGGGACTTGGGCTAGCTGCCGTGCGGGTTACGAAGATAGAAGAGGTCACTGCGGGCTACAAGATGGTTTTCAAAACTTAGAACCAGGACTATTTTTCGTGTTAGTTTGTCTGCTTGTTTTGAACGAGGTTAGTTTGGCTGCTGGAAACACTTCTGGGACTTGTAATGGCTGCCGTGCGGGTTACGAAGATAGAAATGACGTCACTACGGGCTACAAGATGGTTTTCAAAACTTAGAACCAGGACTATTTTTCGTGCTAGTTTGTCTGCCCAATCAGGAACATGGACGACATGAATAAACGACCACAAATAAACACTGTGTCATAGTGTGTGTTGTGTTCAGAGACAATAAACGTCCACTTTTGTTGACATCATGTCGCACTGCGCGCGCACCAAATCCATCAACAAAGCAAACTTCAATACATACATTGTTTGAAGTCAACACTTAAAGCCATCACAAAGACCTGCGCTTGAAAACTAACTAGCACTTAAATCTACAGTAAAAATTCTAGCAGCAAAACCAGCCTCGTGTGCAACGGTCTTAATACACGTCATACAATGAGGACTGTTTCACACGGCTCGAGTCAAGAGAGTGCTACAGAAACAGTTTCATGTTTCATCCCACAGCGCAGCAATTAAAAGACAAGATAGTACATATACTTACCGGAAAATGTATAATCGTCGCACTATAGAACAGTTTCTTAGAATTATGTGAAACTATTGAAAGCTTCAGTTTCAATCCTTAAACAACACCTTATATTTATGTGTGTGTTATTCATCTATGATTATCATATTGTGATCATTTCATGATGCAAATATAATTCAAATAAATTTTTCATGGAAATAAGTATATTTTTAGGAATATTGAAATTTTCTTATGTTGTCATGGTATGCTCACAATATGAAGCAAATATGAGTCAACGATATTCATCACAGAAATAAGCAAATTATAAGTACCTATAATTCAATCTTTTTAACACCATCATAGAATGTTCATAATATGAAGCAAATATGAGTCAACCATATTCATCATAGAAACAAGTATATTTTGTAGCTATGTTGAATCTTTAAAATATTATCATGATTTACTGATAATATGAAGAAAAGTTGTTGAAGATTAGGCCAAGCTGTAGAGCATTTTTGCATGACATAAAGACTAGTAGCAAACCGATTGTGCGATGATATAAAAGATAATAAGCAGATGAATAGGTATATGTTTTTCACTCGAGTTTCCGGTCCATTAGTTAGTTATCAACAGTTTATTGCAAAAAAAACGCGATTTTTGTCTTTTTTTGCTTGTAACTTTGAAACTAATGGAGCAATCGGAATGCCCCAATGAAATGGTTTGTAGAGAATTGAAATATCTACAGAATGAGAGGTCGAATGTCTTAATCGGATAATTAGGTCCTGAAAAATTTAGGAAAAACCAGAAAATTAGGCGTTTTTTCGAAAATTTATAGCTCCGTCATTTTTTGAGATGAAGCACTAAAATTTTGAGAGAAAGTAGGGATTATAATGTTCTTTATATGTGCCAAAGGTGGGTGCTATTAGTTTTCGCGAAATCGCGATTGAAAGTTTGCAGTGCGCTTTTTTCCGGCAGGTCTGTATGCGAATTACCGTAAGTCCGATAATAATTTCAAAAAAAGTTTTGAAAAGGTGACATCGTGCACTACAAAACTTAGATTTCAGTTTTTCGATCAGATGCCTGGAAGCATGCTAAAAACACTAGTAAAGTTCGCGAAAAACGGCCGAGCGCGTGCTCGCAGTCGATTTGATGAATAGTGTATGAAATTGTTTTACAGTCTATAATAGATTTGTAAAATACTAGATAAAATATAATAAGTAAATATAATTGAACGATTTTAAGTCTTTGTTAATAATCTAACAGCAGATATTATATGTCATTAAAGTTTAGTACGTAACTAAATGTCTTCAGTGCCGTAACTGGCCTTTTATGCACCCGGTGCGAGCGTCTATAACTTGAAAAATTATCTAATCTTAAAACTTGGTCCCGGTTTGGTCATTTCTTCGCCCCTCCTGGATTTACGCCCTATGCCTGGGCACCGCCTTAGTTACGGCACTGAATGTATTTCAAAATGTTTTTAACTTTCCGCTATTTCAAATGTTTTAACCTGTTTTTATTGGTTTTTCGGGAACCATTACCCCCACATTTGAGGTAGGATCGATTTTGCCTCGAGATGCTAGCATCTTGAATACGCGTGCAAACTTTGAGTAAAATCAATCCATTAGTTTGGAACACGAAGTCTGAACCAGGAGACCCAGCTCGAGCGTAGCGGTGGGCCGATATCTATCGCATGAACCAATATGGCGTCAGCTACTGGGTAACGCAGACACGTTCATGTCTTATATGTGTATAGTGTCTGTAAAGTTGAACAACTTTGGTAACTATGGCGAAAGCAGGTGGAAAGAACTGAAATTTTCTCAGGATCTCGCGTGCGCCAGAACAGTTCGTCTCGAAACACAGCACTCATAGGAACCTTGGTCTCCTGGTTACAGACTTCATGTTTTGGACTCTAGACACGACCACAGACAGATTGAAAGATTTTTTAAGCCGTTTTTGTGGATTCAGGACCTAAAAACGAGTAAAACCAAAAAAAACTAAATCTAGTTTTTCCACGACCACCAGACTTCCTTCACTGTAATAAGTATATAAAAATATGCAACTGATCACCCGCGTTTTCAAAAAGAATAAAGCAACATAACGTGGTTTGTTCTCTATTTTGCGGATCAATGTGTTTATACATTTGGCAAGGATACATAATATTCTCTCACATACGTGTAGGTACGTTACAAGTAAAGGCCGCTGCACACGAGGCTAGAAACGCTGCTAGGAGATCTGCTAGCCGGTAGGCTGGGTACGAAGCTAGAAATGACGTCACGCGGGCTGGCTTGCTAGCTCACAAGATAGGTTTTAAAATTAGAACATGGGCTATTTTCCCTGCGAGATTTGCTGCTAGGTATGAGCAAGAACCAATCAGGAAGCAGTATCGTGTCACGTGAGCACTTGAACAAACACCCACAAACCAACATGTTGTCGCATTCTGTTCAGAGTCAGACAACAGACACGTTTTGCTCTGTTTTTATATTTGAACTGTCACTGCGAGCGCACCAGATCTATCCACAAATCAAGCTTAAAAAGTAGTCTCGTGTGAAGCGAGCACTTAACAGCAATCTAGAAAACCAGCAAAAGAAAACTAGTAGGCAAATCTAGCAGTGTTTCTAGCCTCGTGTGCAGCGGTCTTAACTCTATAATCCTCAGTAGATTAATGTACCTAAACAAAACAATAGCTATAATGTGTCTGTATTATGATAGCGTATTATGATGCTAGCAATTATTATACTAATTACCAATTAAACCTAGCTCTACGTCCAACATTTCGGATATTAAAGATAGACTTAACACGGATCCTTTGTTTTATAGAAAACATTTTCAATAAAAAAAAATATGAAGTGGATTATGCATTACGCATTTCACAGTATGATGAATGTTAAATAGGTATGTGTTTGAATAATAAGACTAACCCCTTCGGTCCTGACGGTCATTTCAATGGACATACTATTCTAACGCGTGTAATTTAAGTCAGCGTAATTAAATATATATATTTAAACATTTCATTGTGCTTGGTGATTATCTGAAATGTGGGCATTCCAAACAAAGCAGGGAAATAGTTTGTGTAGACGAAATATCAAGTCAAGTATTGACCGCAATCATGGATTCACGTAAAGCTGGTAAAAGTGTACATTCTGATTATGTATTACTTCGTATATCTTATAGGCCCCACTCACGATCAAACTTCATGCCACAGTTCAGTGTTCAGTGAAGTTGGGCCGATTAATCGAAAGACTGACTGGTACCACACACAGTTCATGCAAACTGCTCATTTTTTTAAATTTTTTGTGTTCAGTTCGGTTTAGTTTTTTTTTTTTTTTATATACATAAACGCGCAGCAGCGAGGCTATATGCGTTACTAAAAAAGAAAGAATAGGTTTCACTGTTCTATAAGATATAACTGCTAATTGTGAATGTTGAAAGATGCTGATGTTGAAGAATGTGATGAAGATGAAGCAGAAGATGGTGAAGAAGACAAACTGATGGTGACGTCTATGATGAGTTTAGCAAACTGCGACGGTAATGATGAAGAAGTTGTTGATGGTGTTAACCCGAATAATTAAAAACTGACGAGACTTTAGAGTTTTGAATGTTCTTTATGGGACTTTTTTATTATTTTTACACTAGCTCACATTGATTTATAACGAAGGAAGGTAATGTTTTATTTATTTACTTTATTATTATTATTATTATTATTTTTTTTATTTTAGTTAATTATTATTTGTTCACTTGATTTTAATTCAGTTTTGGCGTCATTTATTATTAGATTTTATTTTTCAGGTCGGTGTTTGTCAGAAAAAGGAAAAGATTATTGATAGTGGCGAGGTCATCTTTTAAAATATCTTCAACTTTAGATGGTAAGTTATACACTATTCTTTCTTTTTGGTATTTGTAGCAGGTTTCGAGGATATGTCTTACTGTGAGTGGGAGATTACATGTCTCGCATATCGGAGGGGATTTTTTTTCAAATATAAATGAATGAGTCAAGGCCGTGTGTCCGATTCGGAGTCTTGTGAGTGCTGTTTCTAGTTTTCTTTGTTGTTGGAAGGATGTATGCCATTTCTTTATATCTGGTTTTATGTTTTTTAGTTTGTTATCTGTAATGTTTGTCCATTCATTTACCCATTCTCTTTTAATTTTGTTTTGGATGGAGTTTTTCAGGTCGTTGAAAGTCATTTTATCGGTGGCGAAAGGAGATACCGACATAGCGGCCTCTCGGGCATCATCATCAACCAGTTCGTTACCAGAAATGCCACAGTGTCCGGGGATCCAGAAAAGCAAAATTTCCTTGCCGTTACGGGTAATGTTCTCAATGCTGTTTAAAATTTTAACTATCAGAGGGTTTTCGAGTTGAGAGTTTTTTAAGGCAGAGACTGCGCTGCGGGAATCTGTGCAGATTATGAATTTCTTTGGATTCATTACTTTAATTTCTTCAAGGGCTGAAAAAATAGCGTACAACTCTGCAGAATAAACACTAAATTCACTCGGGAGTCGAAATTTTTTTGACGTTTTCTTGTACCTGATAGCGCAGCCTGTTTTGTCTTCTATTTTCGAGCCGTCTGTGTAAAAAATAGTGTGATCTGGATAGTTGCTAATTGTTTCTTTAAACCGCTGTCGATAAAAGGCTGGATGAGTTGTTTCTTTTGGAAGCGTGTGGAGGGTTTCGATAAAGTAAAGTTGTCCGTGTAACCAGTAGGGGGTTTCCAGCTGTTCATTTTCCATTACGTTTATAGATTTTTCAAAAGTTTTGGTGAATTTATGAAATGCAGGAATTTTTTGTTGTTTACGGTGTCTGTACATTAGTCTGAATTGTGGATATCTGATTTTATTACCTGAAGGATGATCCTTGTTTGATAACATTTTTAGGAAGAAGTTTGCACTTATTTGTCTTCTTCGAATCCTCAAGGGGGGTTCACCGGCTTCAGCATAAAGACTTATTGCGGGACTAGAGCGAAAAGCGCCTGATGAGAGTCTTAGTCCTAAGTGATGGATGGGATCCAGTTTTTTTAATGCTGTTGCTGAGGCGTCTTGATAAAATTGGCTTCCAAAATCGAGTACCGAAAGGATTTTACTTTTGTAAATTTTTATTATTGAACTTCTGTCTGCTCCCCAGTTCTGTTTGCTTATCATTTTTATCATATTTAACTTTGACATGCATTTAGTTTTTAGTTGATTTATATGACTTTTCCATGAAAGTCTGTTATCGTATACCATACCTAATACTTTTTTATCGTTTGTGAATTTAATGGGTTCATTATTTAGTATAAAGGAGGGATTGTGAATTTGTTTTGATAATCTGTTAAAATTGATGCATTCTGTTTTGTCTGTGGAAAATTGAAGTCCATTATTTGCTGCCCAAACTTGCAAATCGTTTAAAGTTTGCTGAATTTTCTTTTGAGCGAAGTTTATGTCTTTGCATCTAATATATACTATTAGGTCGTCAGCAAACATGCAGTGCTGAATTGGAGGTTTGAAAATGTTTCTTATAGAGTCGACGGCAATATTAAAAAGAGTTGGACTAATAACCGACCCCTGTGGAATACCGTTTTCAAAAAGACCTTTTTTTGAAGTTTCATTGTTGACCTTTGTTTGAATGGTGCGGCTCGTTAGAAGGTTGTTAATGAACTTAGGAAGATTTCCTCTGAAACCCCATTTGTATAGTTGAGTTAGTATATTATTTTTACACAACCGGTCATAGGCTTTATGGATGTCGAAGAATACGGCTATCATATACTGTTTATTCACAAATGCGTTGTGAATCTCTATAGTAAGTTCTGCGTGTACATCCATAATAGATCTCATTTTTCTAAATCCGAATTGTTTGCAGTTTAGTAGATTATTATGTTCTAATTCCCAGATAAGTCTATTATTGACCATTCTTTCGTAGGTTTTGCACAAAACGCTGGTTAGGGATATAGGTCGATAGTTATTTGGATTTAATGAATTTTTGCTTGGTTTCGGAATCGGGATTATTACTGATTCTTTCCATTTACTGGGTAATAAGTTATTTTTCCAAAGCATATTTATTGTTTTTAAGAAGAAATCAAGTTTATTTATGGGAATTTTTTTTAGTAATTCGGGGTGAAAGTCATCGGGGCCTGGGGTATTTTTTTTAATGTTATCTATGGCATGTTTCAATTCTACCATAGAAAAGTCCGCGTTGTAATTTTCTTCATTCTGACTGGAAAAATTAAAATTAGAAATGTTGACAGGAGGCTCTTTTGGTTTGGCTTTAGCATCAAGGGGTTGGTTTTTGGATATGTTTTCAAAAAAGGATTGAAACAAGTCGGCCATTTCTTTGTTTCCCGTATATATTTTGTCGTCTACTTGTAGAGCTGATATTTGCTTGAATTTATTGTTGTTTATTTTATTTATATTTTTCCAAATTTCGGAGTCGGGGGTTGATGTGTTTATAGTCGAGACAAAATTTTGCCAGCTTTCTTTTTTGGCTTTTTTTGTGAGAAATCTAGCTTTAGCTCGTGCTTTTTTGAATTCTATTTTGGCTTCTGTAGTTTTGGTGCTGTGGTATTTTCTGAGAGCTTTTTTCCTAGCTTTTATGGCAATATGTAATTCATGGTTCCACCATGGAACTCTTTTTTTAAAGGCGTTTTGTGTTGCAGGAATCGTTTCATCTCTTGCGCTTTTAATAATTTGGTAGAAGTGGTCAATTCTAGCCAATGGATCTGGAATATTATCATCGAAGTTGAGCAGAGCTTCAAAAGAATCCCAGTCCGCTTTTTTGAAGTTTAAGTGCGTTTTAGACTCGTGTTGTTCTTTGTCAGCTAAGGTAATTATAATTGGAAAGTGATCACTGTTGTTGAGATCTGGGTGAGTGTTCCAGTAAATTTTTGGAGTGATGCTTGAAGACGCAAAGGAAAGGTCAATAATGGACGTATTCCCATTTGAGACATTCAGATGCGTTGGCAGGCCACTGTTCAATAAGCAGATGTTATGGTTTTCGGTGAGTATTTCTTCTATTACTTTTCCTTTACTGTTTGAATATCTGTTTCCCCAAAAAGGACTGTGTGCGTTGAAATCACCTACGAGTAGGAGTGGTTCTGGGATCCGGTTTAGTAAATTTTGAAAGTCGGATTCCGTAATTTCTTGGTCAGGAGGAATGTAGATGCTGCAAATTGAGAACTCTCCGTGATTCCTAGTATGGACACGAGCCCCAACAGCTTGAAAATTTGCCTGAAGTTTTAATTGTGAAAAAAAAATTGAATTTTTGATTAAAATCATTGAACCACCTTTCGCTCTGTTTCCTGTCATTTTGTCGAATCGAATATCGGTATAACCCTTTATGTTTACTGTATCTGTAGGCCGAAGGTGTGTTTCTTGAAGAGTAGCTATTTCGGGGGAGTATTGAGAAAGCAGGAGCTGAAGTTCGTTATAATTGTTGAAGAACCCATTGAGGTTCCATTGCAGTATAAACATTTATGAAGTATTTTAATATTTGTTTGTCGAAAATTTGATTTTTTATTGTTTTATTTTATTTTTTAGTTCCTTCTTTAATCTGTTTTTAGTTCTGAGGCTTCTGAAACGTCTTCTGTGTTTGTAAAGGTTTCATCTGAGTCAGAGTCTTCGGTTTTAGATTTCAAAATTTTGGTGATGGTTCGGGTAAGTGAGGCTTTCACTGTTTTGCTGGTTACTTCCGGGTAAATTTTGTTTAGTATATCTTTAATGTCGTCGATGTCGTTTGTATATTTTTTACTAGTTTCAATCAATTCAATGGAGTTTTTTGAGTGTGATAAGATGTCAATAAGTTGTTCAAAAGAGACTATAAAGTCTTCCTTATGAAGATCCATAAAAGGTTTTATCTCCTCCGTTAACAACTCAATTTTTTTTTCATTCCTTTCCTGTTCAGTTGTTTGTTTCCTTCGTTTTTTTCCTCGACTTTTTTTTTTTTGAGATGGGGGTATGAAAGTATCACTGTTGATGTCGGATTTTTCTGGTATACTTGAAGGAAGGGGGAATTCTTGTATTTCCTGTGAGTCTTCGGAATTTGTAATAGAATGTAGTCGTTTATACGAGGCTTTTTCAATCTCCATTTTCATTGATTCTTCTAGGATGTGTGCTTCTCTATCCTCTGTAACTGAAGTTTGAATTGGTTTTAAAATTTTCTGAGCGGGTTCACTATGTACAATAGCCTCAGTTGTAATCGTGGAGCAGTGAGGAAGCTGGGACTGTTGGGAAAGATCTTCTTCTTCTACGTTTGCACGTGGCTGAAGATCTTGGCGATTTTTTTGGCTGCATCGTGAAGAGGAATGTGTTTTTGAGTCGCAAAACTTGCATTTATCTTCTTCAGCGTTAAGGAAAATCCTGTGAAGCTCCCCATCAGCTTCAATTTCTAGAGAAGAAGGAATGTTATCTTCCATGTTAACGAAAACAATCTTCCGTGAAGACTTAACGTGCTGGAGTTTGGGGTTTGTTGTGAAGATTCTGATATCAGTTATATTAGAAAGAGGTCTGATGTTGTGCTCCTTTAGAAGAAATTCCAACTGGTTGTTTGATATTATTGGATGAACTCCTGATATTATCAGTTTTTTGCCGGGGGATATAAGACGTCTCGTTGAAAGAGTTTTATTCTGAATTTTAATTGTGGGGAAGTTATTTACGAAGTAGGTAACTTGGCTTTTTTTAATAAAATAAATGCAGATTCTTTCACCTGAGATTTTGAATGCGTGAGTAATGTTTTCGGGTTTCATTATGTCTCCTACTGCTTCAACGTATTCCCACAATTCAAAGTTTTCGATTGCTGGAAGAACGATTGCATTTTCTTTGGTTTGTTTCTCGGATGCGGCGGCTGAGTAGGACATTTGCTGTGTGTTTTTTAGTTGAGATAATTTGTTTAAGTTTGAAAATGATTCGGAAGAAGAAGGTAAAAGAGTTGGGGTATCTGGTTTTATTACATTAGGAGGTTTATTAGTTTGTTGATTTTTATGCATTTTGAGGTTTTATATTTATAATTTGTTTGTTATTAATTATGTTTTTTATTTGTTTCAGGTCAGAGCGCGCGCGCTCCGACGATGAGAAATAGAACTGCGTGCACAATCTTATGTCGATTTAATGGTCTCTAGTTTAAATATGATAAACTGAGGTTGCCTAGGACGGCAACAGATGTCAGGGAAAAGTTCTGAGAATTTGCTAATTGTCAAATAAATATTTTACAAAAAGACGAGAAAAGAAAGATTGTAGCAGAAAAACTGTAATTTTAAACACTTACATATTGATTAAGCTACGCACTAAGGAACTTTTGCACTTATTCTTATTGGTTGCTTATCAAAAAAAGAACTTTTGAAAAGAGCTTAAGAAAACGTGTCTAGAAGTATAAGTTCGGAACCAAAACCTCCTCGGTTTAGTTATTGGCATACACTCGTCGAGTATAGATATATAAAATATACATTATATACATACTATAATATTATACTATAGATAATTAATAAGAACTAAATGAGTTATTTAAATGGCGAGGATTGGCTGTTCATAGCTATGGGATTGTATTTAAAATAGAGAAATAAGAAAAAAAGAAAAATATGGGTGAAAAATTTGTTAGAAATGCGTGATTCAAGAAGTCATGTTTATTTGATTAATTAATTACATCTTGAACCGCTTGATTGGAATAATTATTTACGAATGGATGAATTAACTTACAATTATTTACTGGAATTAGTTACCCCATTTATTAAGAACCAGGACACAAATATGCGAAAATCTATTTCTGTACAAGAAAGACTTGCAACAACATTGAGATTTTTGGCTTCTGGTTGTACAAAACACAGAACTCCAAAAACTGAACTGAATAAAACCCACACACACAGCAGTTTACTTGAACACTGAACACTGAAGTCGTTCAAAAATCAAGATGCATTTGATGAGTTCATGCTTGACTTCAGTGTTGGTTTCAATGTTTGTCCCACACATTATCATGCTTCACTGAACTATAAGTTTGAACACTGAACTGTGGCATGAAGTTTGATCGTGAATGGGGCCTATTACACATTTTCATGATGTAATCTATTTTTTTTGTGCGGATATTTATTTTAATTTTATGATGTAAACTTTACTAATTATACTTAAAAAGTAATTAAACATCCTATGCTAGTGATTACCGTAAAAAAATATTTTTTTTAACCTGTTGTCCATTTTCCAAAATTCTGTAAATGTTAATTTCAGTTTTTCACTGAATATACCTTATAATTACACCCTAAATAAGCCCAACACCTTAAATAATATTTTGTGTTTCGAAAATATAAAATTCAGATTCGAAGGGGTTAGCTTGTATATATGGTCTGGACGAAATAATATTAATGATGTTATCAAAGTCAATAAGCTTTATTAGTGACTTTTTTCGAAGGAGGTTCAATTTATAACTTTTTTTTATTGAGCACAGTCATAACCAAGACCATATGAGAATACAAAGTTCGAGTTAGTTGTAAATTAAATCTTCGTTTTGTTATTTTTAAATTTCCAGTCGAATATTGGCCGTGAACAGTGCCGACGAGTTCTACTCGATAATGGGCGTGCTAACACGAGAAATGCTCGAATACGGTGCGGTAGACGCAAACACGCTCATCAAAGCTGTCGTATCCATCGAGGTGAGAAGCGAGCTGAGCGATCTGCGCGATAAGTACCTGTACAATATTACGCCATGGACACAGACCGTGCAGTCGGCAGCCAAAAAAGGTTGGAGACTATTCTATTCGGACGACGATGAGCTGGAGAGTGATACTGACGAAAAAATGGCCGTCGCCACCGCTTATGGTATTTCGATCAATAAAAGAAAAGGTGACTTTGATTATTTTGCCGAATCTTATAAAACGTGTAGCTACTAGGGTTGGGTAACTCAGATCTGAACCGGTTCAAAGAGCCGGCTCCGACAGAAGATCTGTGAGAGCCGACTCACTTTTTATGAGCCGACGGCTCAACGGATCCGCATAACTCAGTGAAACACTAGACACACAGAAGCACTGTCAGCTCAAATGACTCATGCATCATATGTCTGGCTATGGTACACACTACGCACAGGCGGTACAGTTATTACAGTGTTTTACTTAAATCACAACTATTTAAGTTATTGTATTGCATATTGTAATATGCTTTCTGTAACATAGCAAGTAGCAACCTGTAAAACCCCGCCTTATAATATGTGAGTCAGTCACTGGCATTATATTTATTACGTGATATGATTGACTCAACTAACTCAGTGGCTCAGTTGACTCGAATAACATATTCAGAACTCGACTCTTTTTGAACCGGTTCAGGGAGCCGGCTCACATACGGGATCCAGATGCAAAGATGCAGATCACTAAAAAGACCCGTTTATTCCATCTCTAGTAGCCACCTACCCTATGTCCTGTATAAAGTAAGTAATTTAAAAAGTTCTAGTACATAATATTACTTTGAAGCTGACTACATTAGATTGTTTTCATGACAAAACTTTTATTTCTTCATTGCCTAAGAACGCTAATTAAATTATTCAATCTAGATCAAATAATCTGATTCATATGTTGCACGTCTAAAGTGCGCCCCCTCCGAGGTAAAATCTTATCACATAAACTTTTTTTACCAGACCTCTTTTCGTACTGAAAGTTTATTTTATACTTGCTGTTTCATTGAAATGTTTGATTTGATTACATTTTATTTTTATTCTTTTCTTATCATAAAAAACGTTTGTAATCAGAAAACGGATTTTTTTTATTATTAAAACAAATGTATGCGAATTGAAATGACTTTCAAATAAGATGCAACGGAACCTTCTCTCTGCCAACTTAAAACTTTCGAGTAGTAAAAATGTTCCAGGCTCTATCTTTGAAATTCCAAAGTCAGTTTATCTCCAAGAAAGCTTATATGATAAGATTTTACTTTGATTTTGTTCGGTCTCTTTAACATAATTCGTTTAAAAGTTAAGGCGAGTTGGCCACTTAGAGTTGTATCAAAATCTGGTCAAGCTAGACAACTTATGGACGATGATAAATTAATAGTTTTTACTGCAGATCATGTTTTAAATATTTACTGTGCCACATGATATCTGTCGATGACAACCAATATTAAAATATAATATATAGTTTCACACAGCTTTTTCGTGGTGTAGTGAGAGCATCGCTTATTGTTTCTTTTTATTATTGTTTTTATAGAGTCACTTCGACGTCAATCATCACCAAGCACAATCCAACCGTACGCCTATGGTCATCCAGACAGAGAGAAGTTGGCTTTGGATATCTCGGCGTTGAAACAGCAGTACGCAAAGCTTAAAGAAAGACAAAGACAAGCCCATATAATATTAACAGCAGCTTGTGCTAGACAGCCCATGCGTAAGCTTTATTTTTAATTACATTTTAAAACAATTATTACACTTTATTTAACTGATGAACAATTATGGAATACGCACTATATAAAATAATGGAATTACTGTACCTGTGAAATTTATTATACTTTCTTAATTTCCATCTTAGTTTAACTTAATTCATTCGTCACTCGACTTTTTTTCTCTATTGTATAAGATAATTCAGTCATCATTTACAGTTAAAAATGTTACCACGTCTAATATTTTAGCAAAATTTTAATGTATAATGATTATATTACGACTTGACTTGTGTTGCGTTTTGGAAAAAAATCAAGAATAGTTAATATTTTGTTTACACTTCTATAAAGCTTTTGTTGTAATAATTTTCAACATTGTTGTGGTATAATTTACGAATTTCATAGAATAACATTAAATTGATAGAAATAATAATTTTTTTTGAAAAGTCAGTAAAATAGTGTTTTCTATTATGTAGCACATTCTCCAAATTCAGCTCCGATGACAATGAATCACCTACTGTTGGGCAAAAGTGCACTGATTGTTCGCGGACGACGATTAGGTCCACCACAAGGTGCTGTGCCTCCTTCGAGACATGTCGCATCCAAATCTTCACGCTCTTCAGCGCGATCTCCTAAAGGCGGCGAAACATTGCACTGGAAAGACACTGGAAGAAAACGTTCGCTTACATTTAGTCGCCAAACTACTTTACCAGAATCACCAATCGAGAATGGTGATAAAGATGGAACTTCTAAAGACATCAGTGATTGTGCCAAAAACGTTAGTGGCGATGGTGAATGTGCTACTAGTGGTGGTGGTGGTCGCGGTGATAGTTCATCAAGTTACTCTGATAGTGATTCAAGTAGCACTTCGACAGAACTCTGTGATGAACCAGATCGCCTTAGTGATTTTGATGGTGAAGATGTAGTTAGTCCTCGCGAAGAAACTGTTGTAAATGAACCTAAACAATCTGACAATGTACCTGATATTGATGGAACGTCCATAGAATTAAAAGACAGTGATACGAAAGTTGAAGCAGCTAGTGCCTCTGATATTGAAGATGTTAGTCTCAATAATTTGACTCTAAGATTAAATGAAGAGTTACCAGAAAACTTGAGTTATTCTCCTGTAGATAGTATAAATTCCACAAAAATTCTTGACGCTGATAGCGAAAATTTAAGCAATATCGAAACAGAAGAAACCGGTAACATAAATAAATCTGACTGGGAACAAAATGTTTGGGATACATCACCAGAGTATTCGCAAGCGGCACTTTCTCTTCCGTCGCCGAAAAAATCTTTGTATGAAGAATTAGAAGAAATTATGGCTTTAAATAAAAAAGCCGATGAAAGTAACGAACAATCTGAACTAGATTCAGCTGTTGAAATACCAGTTGAAGAATTTAAAGACGAAACTGATATACAATTAAATGATTTGGATAATTTCAAACTGATAGATGAAACTGAAAAAACATCTGAGATTTTCGACACGGATGACTACACAAGACAATCTTTAGTAGATATAGACAATTCCAGCCTTTCACCATTATATTCTTATGACGCTAGTGATACAGTTTCTAAAGATTTTGACGAGATAGATACCGTTAATGTAAAAACTCCTTCAAATGAAAATATTGTACTACAGACGTATTCAAAACCATTCGATTTTGAAAAATATTTAGAAGAACGAGTGAAATTTTTAAAACAAAACAGCGTTGAAAGTTTATCGTCAACAAAAGCATGTTTTGATAGTACTGAACACAGAACACCCAGTTTGGAAGAAAAGACAATAGAGGAATTGGAAGAAAAATCTTTTTCAGAAGAGCAGTTTCTACAATCAGAAGAAAACTTTGACAAATTATCGACAAAACAAGACAGTTTAGATGAAATATCAAAACATTCTCCTGGAACACCTTCTTTCAAAATAAGTTCAGAATTTAGTTTTGATGAAATACAAGAAAAACTATCTGAAAATCTATCTGAAACTGGTAGTAATGAAAATGTAACTTCGGTTGATAATTTAGAACCGAAATATTCATTGGAAAAACAGATTTCACTGGACAGTATGCGATTACCACAATTAGAACATGACGCCGGTAGAAGACATAGTGAAAGGGCTCTAAGGATTATTCAGGAAAATTCGGCAATTTTACATCGCATATTACAATTTCAATCAAAATCGGTGGAAATTGTTGAAGAAGAAACAAAAGAAACTGACGTGGTAGACGAGTCTTCAATATTAGCAAATTCAATAGCAGAAAATTCGCCGTTATATGCAAATTCAGTATTGGAAGATTCTTTATTATTTGAAACATCAGTAGAAGAATATACTTCATTATTCGCAAACTCAGTAGTAGAAGATTCTTCATTGTTTTCAAATTCAATTGTACCAGATTCTTCACTTATTACAGTTGCAAATAACTGCAGTCAATCGCCTCTCGAATCTCCTGAAAAAGATACTGATAATGTTAAGAATATTGAATTTTCAGAAGTTATTTCAACTGAAGCTTCTCAAATAACTATGGATGCTACTTTCGAATCTGCAGATTTTGAAGGTAATAAAAATACGAAAACTCTTGAAGATTCTCCTGATAGTGTTAATGAAAAATACCGTTTCACCTTTAGAAACTGGGAAAATAGAATGGAAGAATTAAGTAAACAAGTAATAAAATTAGAAACAATTGATTTCGATTTGCCAAGTTCTCAAGAACATTCAAAATCAGAACTCAAAGAGTCTCCTATAGCAAGTACTGATGAAACGAATTATCTAACAAAATCCATATATTCATCTGATTTGAATACAACTGATAAATTATATTCGTTAAGCCCTGAGCAAAAAAGTGAAAAAAATATTGACGATTCTGCAACTGCACTTTACAACTATAAATCAGAACTCAGTTTTGACGCTTTTAGTAACAAGCCAGCCGCCGATATCGATTGGAAAGAATCTTATCAGAAGCATACAGATTACGAAGAGTTATATTCTTCTTCTGAAAAAGAGACGTTTAGCGGCACATCGAGTGGTTATAAAACAGATATAAATTTGTCAGAAACTGATGACAATAACGTTCGTTGTGGTTCAGTTAGCAGTAGCACAACGTTAAGTTATTCTGCACAGTCTGTGTTACCTTCAAAATCCACACCGTATTTCGATATATCCGTAACACCTACTACTGAACCATCTCGTTCTCAATTCATTTCATCAACATCACCCAGTAAAACTTTTTCAACTGCAATTTCACCAACTTACACGAGTTTAAAAATGCCATCGAGTCCTAGTAAAGATCAAATAGAATCACCGCCATATTCATACTCAAAATATCGATTAACAAGCCCATTCGACAAATCTCCCGACACAGCCCAAGAAAGCTCAACATACCGGTCCAATAAGTTTGATAAATCATCTTTCATTGATGATTCGCCTGAATGTGATCCTTTTAAGTCTACTGTCAGCAGTTATCCAGCAACAGATTCTCATAAATATATTTTATCTAGTCCTAGCAAAATTAGATCGTATGCCAAAAGTCCAACTAAAATTAAAGATTCTCTAGCGTCATCTAAATATTCGTATGCACATTCCGATGTTTACAGATCTTCTAGTGAAAGTCCAATTAGAACTAAAATGTCTGTAGAAACGCACTCAAAACCATATTGCGATCTGGATTCTATTTCGCGTGCAAAAAGTCATCCTGAACCTGAATTTTGTTTAGATCTACCATCGCAGTCATCTTTTAAAGCTGACTTGCTACGGTATTCTATCAAAAGTCCAGTTAAATCTCCAGTTTCTTACTCAGAACTTTCAAGTAAATGTTCCGACAAAGATAAATTGTCTTTGGAATTTCTAAATAAAACAGATAGTTCAAAAAGTGACACTAAAAAAAATATTTCGTTAGTATCGCCTCCATATTCGTATACAAAAAAACAACCAATTAGTAATTTTACTCAGGAATCATATTCATATGCCCAAGAGCCATCAAAATCGTCACCAGACTCCTTGAAATCTCCCGAAAATTCCACATACTCATCTAAAACACAATTTCGTCATTTACAATTTTCGCCATTGTCTCCGACCAGAAAGAAATCATTGTCACCCATTTCACCGCAGACTTTCAACCCGTTCCCTATTAGACCTGCCACCAGACAACCTAAAGATGTTGGCCTTAAATTAGGCATTTATAAAGACATTAGTCCGCTTAAATCGCCCTCTAAATAAAAAATAACAAGTTTTCTTCAGGATTTTTGACAATATTGAGGGTTCATATATAAAAATTAGTTTTTATTTTAGTTCGGATATACCCGAAAACATAATTGAACCCAGTTTTTTGTTAGAGTTAGCTGCTTTTTATTCTAAATGACTGATAAGCTAAACGAAATAAAGAAAGACTGTACATATGTTTGGTAGGATAATGACATATTGTGCTGAATGCTCGTTCAATTAATACCTAAACTAAAAGTATATATATTTCTGTATACTTATTGTTAAAACAATTTTGGCTCATTAATAAAATTATTACTATGATACAACAAAGAGATTTTTTACTTTAATATTATTTTTTTAACACTATTTATGTATTTTCTCCAATTTTACATTATAGCCTTCTCTAAGCTCAACTAGTTTACAATGCTTATACATATAAAAATACATTTTGGCTGAATCTTTCTGGTGTTAATAGATTGCTTACTCATTTCAACTCATTAACATTAAAAAACTGATATTAAGGACTTCGAAACTATAGACATTTTAGGCTCCCATCGTACCAACAACGCCATTAGTACATCAGTGGCGGCGCATAAAAAATTTAAATAAGCGTTCTACAGGATCAACAAAAGGTAACACGGACTAGGAATGAAGGGGGGGGGCTAATTAATGGGGCTAATTAATTTATGAATCACATATATGTTTATTATATTTTAATTATTAACTGTTTTCAAACTCTGTTGACAAAAAACTACAATATACACTGTAATACTAGTCACTGCTGCTATAAGCCATATCACATAAGTCGTGTCTGATATATGCAGTGGCGTAACAACAGGGTGGTAGAGATGGGGGTCCATAAGAAAGAAATGCTTAGGACATCAAGAAGTCTTAATCCGGCACTATTTGCCAGTGTGTAACTATTACATTATTTTCTAACATTAAATATTGATTAAATATAGGAAAATTCAATTCGTCTAAAATTATAAAGTAGGTATCTAATTTGGTTGTTCTGCAGCGCTCCTAGAAGAACCGCCACTGATCTACTTTCTATCCATATACTTATAGAACGGATGAGAAAATACATTATAAACAAATTATGTGTGCTTACGCAAGATATTGTGAAGGCAGGGAACTCTATAAATAGTAATGGCAAATCTTTACTATAAAATTAATAGAGAAAGAAGGTAGGTACTATTTAGATTTTAGTAGAAATCATCAATATTTTATATCGTGCATACGTATTTTTGATTATTCTGAATAATCCGAAAACTTCCAGCATGTTTACAATACAAAATAAACTTCTTAATCTTCTTAACATAATTTACACTATTTAAATTATCATTAGTTGTTTAAATTAATTCTAATTTAATCAATAATCAGGCAAAATTGGAGGACAGGTGCAAACTAAATGTTTATCTCCGTAGATATCATCAATTCTTCCTACAGTTGGCCATATTTTGTTTTCACTTTTCACGAACGGCTGAAAGAAAATATGTATAGTATGAAATATCTGCAATGTCGTATTTCCCGTTCAGTCAGTTCAGTGTAAAAAATAAGTAAAAGATTACCGCTGGGAAAGCTGCTTGTTCCCGAGAATAAGGCCTGTTCCAGTCACTTGAAATCACTTGCGCCTGCGTATGTGGCGCCATTTTCAATGGATTTATTCTAGAATCCATTTTTCCTTCTTCTATTTCTCTTATTTCTTCTCTGATATATATAAGTGCATCGCAGAAGCGATCTAACTCATCTTTGTCTTCGGATTCTGTCGGTTCAATCATCAGCGTGCCAGCCACTGGCCATGACATTGTTGGGGCATGGAAACCTAGGTTAGAAAGTACAATAACAAAGACTATCTATTTTTCCACCAAATCATTTTTCTTATAGATCTATTGAAAATTTTGCGGTTCAACAGAAAAATAGCTCAAGTACAAATATAATCAAGAAAATGTAACTCGCTGAACATACAATTATTATTATCTCGAAATGTACATCCACTAATAAACTTGTTGTGGTAAGAAGTAACTATTCTCTATTTTTTTATTAAATTCAAACCACAGTGCTCCTAATATTTTTGTATTAAAATTAGTCCGGTCAAAATAGACAAAAATAGTGGTAGGTTTACAATAATTTGCATAGAGCTGAAAATTGGTACAGGTCTTAGGCACACTATTATAAATAAAATATCAAAAGTCCCCATCGATTCTACGGCTGCTAAAAAAATATTCAAGGTCAAAAGTTAAAAATATTGTTTTTTTGCACTTTCTTTTAGGCCTAGTTTATATTATGAGAGGCGTTCAACGCGCGTTGGGCCAACGCGCGTTGAACGCTCTTCATGTGTGCTAGGCCTTTAGTAAACGGTAAATGATATCCAAAAATTGTAGATTATGCAATTGTTTACAAGAATTGTTCTTATACTTTTTTTTCCCTACGAATCACCATTCTTATGTAATTGTGATTTCCTACATACTAATATGCATATCAATATTTAACGTTTTTTTTATAAATACGTTCATTACGTACATAGACATTTTGGTCCCATATCTCAGGATTCGTGATTCGTAGGACAAAAATATAAGAACAGTTTTTGTAGACAACTGTATGATCTATTTTTAGATAGCATTTACCGTTTACGAGAAAAATGCAAAAAACCGATACTTTAGTTCTTTGACGTTGAATAAATTTTGAAGCAGATGTAGAATTAGTGGGGACTTTTTTATTTGTAATAGTGTACTTAGAGACCTGTACCAATTTTCAGTTCTATGCGAATTATAATAAACTAGCGGTCCCGTCCGGTTTCACCCGGGTGCAAAAGAACGAATGGAGAAGGGAGGGACATGAGTACGCACATTCATCTTATTTTACCGAGATGAATGTTGGGTCCAAATTTTTTGCAGTTTTCGGCAGTTCCCTGCTTTATTACTTATTTTAAACTCAAACCTCCATTTTTGATGAAAATATTTTTTTAAGTAATAATTATTTCTTTTAAATCAATAATTACTGTATAATTAATAAAATGTAATAAATATTTAATTGAAAACACTGTAGGAAAATTATTTTTATATATAGGTACTGTAATAGTTTGCAAATGAGCTATTATTTAGATTTATTTAATTTTAATTAGTCGTAAATAAAACTATAATAAATTTAAATGATAGCCTTAGAAGAAAGCAATGTAGAAAATAAAAAAAAAAACATTAAAAACATATTCGTCCAAGGTGGGGCTCGAACCCACGACCCTGAGATTACGAGTCGAGCGCTCTACCGACTGAGCTAAGCGAGCCTCTGTTCGTGTGTCGCTAATATTGGGATATTCAGTTAGGGCATTTCACCTGAATATAAGTATATTGTAAAAAATTTTGACTGACATTCTGCAACATTTTTCATTGATTTTCCGCTCCTATTAGTCGTAGCGTGATATTATATAGCTTATAGCCTTCCTCGATAAATGGGCAATCCAACAAAAAAATTTTTTTTCAATTCGAATCAGTAGTTCCTGAGATTAGCGCGTTCAAACAAACAAACAAACAAACTCTTCTGCTTTATATATTAGTATACTAGATTGAAATGTTTATTTTGACAGTCTAACTTTTTTGTATAGTGCGTGTGTTTGGTGTATTATAGTGTAATGTACACTGAAAAATATAAATTTGGTTTACCAAAAGTATAATTTGCAATTGTCAAATTAAGACATCTTCACGTCATCTACACTACACTACGTTTCCCACTCAAGAATCGGGACTGCTAGTATTTTAGACCGACACTGAAATGCCAAACACTCTTATATTGAAAAAATCATTTAAAATGCTTAAATTTATTTTTACTAGTGGTGAGACTTTTTTGAGAGTAAACAGAATTTTTGATCAACATGTATAAAAAAACCCATTGATCAGTTTTTGACGGAATGTGGTGTGTGTTCAATCGTAATGTACGCGGGATGAATAATATTGCAATTTGTGCGATTCTCAACTGTTTTCATCTTTCAAAAATGTCTATTTACCATAATCCATCAATCTTTTCGCAATATCCGCCGCTTCTATGTTGGCCGTTTTCTTAAGGTCTCTAATATCGATTATAAATTCATGCGCTACAAGATTGGTAGTTCCTTTGAATAGTGTTTTATAGTGGTTTTCCAAACTCTTGCTCATGTAATTGGCGTTTAAGATGGCAACTTGTGTGGCCTTTCTTAAACCCCTGGGACCCATCATTTTTATGTATGCCCACGATATTGGTAAAATGGCCGATGAACCGAACGGAGCGGCGCTAACAACACCGAAAGATTTAGATTCGTCGCCTAGATCCGCTACAGGATTCACGACTGGATGCGTCGGAAGGTAAGGAGCTAAGTGAGATTTTCTAGAAAAACAGAAATACATCGTATTATAATTTACGCGTTTTCACCTAATTATTACACTTTTATAATATTCAGGTGAAAGAACTTTTAAAAGTTTTGTGAAATAAGTTTTTTTTTCTCGTATAAATTAATGCTCTTATTAGTCAAGATCTCGTGACAAAAAATGACTAGAATTTTATAAAGGCTAATATTTAAGGTGTAAATAAGATACATATCAGTAAAAATCACTGGTCAGCATAAGCGTAGCAACGATTTTATCCTAGGGGAGGGGGGGGCAAATTTTCAACTCAACCTACCTACACATAATTTTAAAACTGTTCATAGAATAAAAATCGATCAACACGACTTTCTGGAGAAATTTCACGACAAAGAAAATATGTAAATTATTGAAGATTTAGCTTGTTATTTGTACGTGAGCAATTAATACTCTAGGGTGAGCCAGGAGGCTTCTAGGTTGGTCCAGGCCCACCTCCCCCCCCCTTTTTCTATGCTAATGCCGGTCAGAATACCTGGGGTCGAGACGCTTGAAAAGTTGTATAAGAATCTTTTAATGCCCCCGACGCCAGGTGTTCCGACCGCTGACTTTCTAACTAGAATATAACACGCTAAATACTAGCTAATTTAAAAATATTAGTGTTTACTATTTTTGACCAGGAGATCTTGAACTATTACATTAATTCATGTGCTGTAGTTCGTGAAAAAAATCTGTACACACTGCCAAACAGTACATGATTTGATTATGTATATGTATAACATGTTCAAGATTTAGGAATTTTCTTATTAAATTATCTTCCAAGTTTCAAAAAAAATTCCAAAGTTACCTTTGTCTTTTTCCATGACTTATAATAATTTTTAATACCGACTGTAAAAATGTTATGGCATCGTCTAAGTTTTTCTTTTAACATTTGAAGTGGTTTAAGAGTAATTAACTATTTTTCGGAATTATAAGATAGGTATAAACATACCTATCTTATAATTCCGAAAAATAGTTTCAAAATACACTTTTAGAAATTTAGTTTTTAGTTTATGTGGAAAGAACCCCGTCCCAAATACATGGGAAAATTGATTTCGGTGAAATTCTTTCTAACTTGGGGGAATAAATCAATCATTTGATGCTGAAAAAAGTTTCCCATACAACTTGGGTCTGAAAATCCTATAGATATACAGAGGAATCATTTTAATCTTCGGATGAGATAATCTTTTCAGGGTAGGGTAAAATCGAAAAATGGATCAGGAAAAAGTTGATTGATTCGAATCATTCCAATTTTTAAAAAAATGTTTGCACACTTTCTTTTATTTCGTTGCTTGAACCGTTAGAATCAATTTTCTATCGTGTGCAAAAGTTTTCTTAAAAATTGGAATTGTTTCCTTGAAAAATTCCAAGAACTTTTTGTCTCTTGAGATTTTTCAATAAAATCTACGATACGGCAGTAAAAAAATCAAAAATTTGGAAATTCGTCTCATCCGACGATTAAAATGACTCATTCTATACATAATGGGATTTTCAGACCCAAGTTGTATTAGAAACTTTTTTCAGCGTCAAATGACTGATTCATTCCCCTCAGTTAGAAAGAATGTCATCGAAATCCATTTTCCCATGTATTTTTTTACATTCGACTATTTTCAGTAATAAGTTGTTTTTTTGTTACAAAAATTTATTGTAATTTCAGCGTTTCTTAGAAACCCAGTATACACTTTAATAAAATGTGAATCAACTCAAATGCTGTTGTGAAACTGAAAGAGACAGAACTAAATTGAACCCGTCGGGATACTTCACCGTCATATCAAATCAATAAGAAAGATATTTGACTTACACTCCAATAGGTCCCATCCCCGGTCCTCCGCCCCCATGAGGTATACAGAAAGTTTTATGAAGGTTCAGGTGTGATACATCACTTCCATAATCCCCAGGTCGGCATAGGCCAACTTGCGCGTTCATATTGGCTCCGTCTAAATATACCTATTGAACATGCAATGCGTTCGTTTATCTATACAAGATGGTAGATTATAATTAAATTATTTAGTTTTTTCATAACCGATTTTTATGATTAGATCAACTGTGTTCGCGTAAATGACAAAAATCGTAAAGATGACTATCTATACGGTAAAAACTCTTTAATTTTCTTCTGATATTTTATGTACTTATTCTAAAAAAGTCAAATATTGACATCTTCGTGATTACCTGTCCTCCATGTTGATGAATGATGGTACAGACATCTGCGATCGTTTCCTCGAATACACCGAAAGTAGATGGATAAGTTATCATTAAACACGATAGATTCTTACTATGTTTTTCGACCTGAAAAATGATTAAAAGTTTTATGAAAAACATTTCTGGATCCGTACGATATTTATTATGAATTACACAAATGTCCACGCACTGCTCGCAAATACTCGTAAATATTTACAATGTTGTATACGACTGGATTAATGTTTTTTTTTTAAGTTTAATACTCAAGTATTAAAATTAATTTTAGAAATAATTCTGTTTTTTTTCTGCCACCATCTTCATTTTGAGCAGAGAAAAAGTAAATACTCCAGTATTTTCTAAGATTTAAAACTTTAACAGATTCCATGTATGATACTAGAAGCTAAAATATTGAGACATTGTGACAAAATATTTTTGGAAAATTTTAAATAATATGCATTTAAATCTATAATAAGATGAATTATGTTGCGGCATTTCAAACACAAAAATATACGCAAGGTGAAGCTGAATAAGACCGTTCAAAAATGAATTTAAACATAGAACTCCAGCGCTTTCTGATCCGTCATCTCAACCGTATTTTTGAAACTAGTCACGTAATCAAATCACCTTCGCGTTTAAATCTTGCATATCTATCAAACCATCCTGTAAGACTCTGATGGGTTCGACTTTCATTCCTGCCATTTGGGCGCTAGCAGGATTGGTGCCATGAGCGCTGACCGGAATCAAACATATATCTCTGTGTCCTTCGCCTCTTGCTTCATGATAACACTGTATGGCCCTCAAACCGGCATATTCACCCTGCGCGCCACTGTTCGGCTGAAACGAGATGCGATCATAACCGGTGATTTCGCACAGATCCTTCTCGAGCTCTTCGAACAGTTGGAAATATCCCAACGACTGTGACAATGGTGCAAATGGATGAATATCGGTAAAGTGACGGAACGAACATGGCATCATCTCTGTCGTTGAGTTGAGTTTCATTGTGCAGGATCCCTGTTAACAAAACTGAAATTCAGCGACCATTGCCAAATTATCGCTTATATTTTATTTTTTCGTTTTTAATCTATTACTACTGCCTACACTGGTTTAATGTCTTAGAGTTTTAAACCAGCGCAGGCGGATCAGGTGTTTGATACTTGAGATGATTCGGCAATCTGAGGATTTAATTAATTAGTAAACTAATTTTAAATTTTCTTACCAATGGAATCATAGAATGTACCAATGATACGTCTTTATTCTCTAGCCTTTTCATATACCTAACTATTCTAGTCTCTGAATGATGAGTATTGAAAACTGGATGTGTTAGATATGGCGACGTTCTCTTAAAATCGCTTTGTTTTATACTTCTAGCTAAAAGAGGAGAATCGGCCAACTGGAAAAAAAGAACATCATTTTGATATTTTTGAGAAAATTTAACATTATTTAATGATTTGACTATTATTTACACCATCGAAAGAATTCTTACGAAATTAAAGAATTGATCAAAAATGTTCCCTGCAAATAATTTATTTTTTTATTTATATCTACTGATAATAATAAGACAAAAATAGTCAAATGATAAAGATTCTAAAAGGTTTCAAACAGTTATTTAAAACCTGCTCCAAAGGTGATGTTTCAGTAAGGAAAACCCGTTTTTCGAAATATTCATGCCCATAAATTATAATAGATTTATTGAAGAATTCTAATTTAAAATATTCTAATACAGGCACCGCTTCCACTTTTTATATTTTATTATTATTACATTTTTGTCACTTTGTTTATTATACCTGTTCAGCTTTTTTTTCACTTCCAAATATCCACAAAAGGTCGTCAATATCCGATGTCTTTACAGTTTCATCAAGTGAAATGCCAATTGAACCATTATCATTATATCTTAGATTGATTTTTCTAGCTTCAGCCCTTTGCTGAATTTCAGCAATATCAGTGTTTGGTACTACTGTTAATGTATCAAAGAACTGCCGGTTCAATACTGAATGTCCTCCCTCTATTATTCCTGCCCAGCGAAAATATCATAATAAAGCATCTAAAGACTACTTATATAAAAATCTTAAATTTTAAATCAGGATCAAAGGGAAATCAATAAACTGATTATATTATTTCCATATTATCTTATACTTTTTCTAGTGGAGTGTGCTTAGCAAGAGAACTGCCTGTAAACATGTTTTACGTGAAAAAAGTATAGGAGAGGGAGGGGGAATGGCGCTCACTGGGTAATGGCGCTCACCTCTGTAACTCTGTCAAAAAGGAACGTAGCAACACGTCACGTCGCGTGAAGCACGAGGGGAGGGGGTCTCTAATAGACAGCGATGCAAACGGACAGTCAGCTCGCGTCATGCGACCGTGAAGAGCGTTTCTTTGTTTGCGGCCGCGCTGATCTAATTTTTAATTAGGTGCTGAACAAGTTAAGTTGCTGGGCTCGCTATACTATGGACTCAGTGTTGCAGATTTGCGTAAACTTGTTTATAAATTTGCTGAGCGCAACAATATCAAAAACAATTATGATCAAAGCAGTAAAACAGCCGGATTGGATTGGGGACACTACTTTATGAGACCCTGAGCGGCATTACCCAAAATCAGGGGCAATGCCGCTCAAACATGTTTTTTTAATAATGTTTTCCTACTACTAGTAGGTGAAAGATATATGCTTTTGTTGTTAAATTGTTGATTACTCGATAATTAAAGACTTTGTTACTCTTCTTAATTTTGATTCATAATAAATAATTTAAAAAATACACCATGCTTTCCTTAAGTGAACGCCATTCCCCCGTCCTACCCTATAGTTTGTTTTTCTTAAACTACAGACTAGAAAACAACAAGTCTGGCATCTGTCTGCTGTCCGTAATTTAGATTTTGGTTAACATTTTTAACAAGTAAAGTTACCAGCATTTAATAGAAGTGTCATATTATGGACTCTCAATGCGATATCCTTAAGTCCTTTAGGGCCGTGATATACAGCAAACATAGCCGACATATTTGCTAATAACGCTTGCGCAGTACATATATTACTTGTGGCTTTATCTCTTCGTATGTGCTGTTCTCTTGTTTGAAGAGCTAGTCTATATGCATCGTGACCACCAGCATCTCTAAAATTAAAGAATTTGCATTACTTAAAGTATTTTGTAACTAACAAAATTTATCGAGAAATTAAACTAAAACAACTCTTTCAAATATGAATTGGATAATTTATATACTTAAAAATACAACCACATTATGAGTTCTTTAAACTATAAACTTAATATAATTCTAAACGACACGGCGGTAAATCTGTTTAAATCCTCTAAATTTGTATGGATTTAAACTTTTTTGAAAAAAATTAATTTACCTGGTGACTCCAATCATTCTACCTGGCATTAATCTAACAAGCGATTGGTTGCAAGCGAAGAATCCAGCATGAGGTCCTCCATAACCCAAAGGTACTCCAAATCTTTGTGAAGTTCCGACGGCAATATCGGCTCCAAATTCTGACGGTGGTCTTAATAATGTTAAACTTAACAGATCAGTGGCACAACAAACTAATGTCTGAAATAATAAAAAAAGACCACCCACTCCATATATTTGAAATATATAAATATGTTTTTTGGTCATCGAAATACATTTACTGAGTTTTTTTAAAGATTTGCTCGTCTCATTTGGAAAATATGTAGAGACAGGGTAGCTATTGATGAAAATCTTGTTAAAGAATCCTTGGTATGGTGCCTTAAATATTATTCTCGTTAAAGTTTTCAATTTTCTTATTCCGTTATATGGAATCAAGTTTCAAAGTAATATAATAATATTAAAACACAAATGATTCGTTTGCAATATAACTCTGAGCGGGTGCCGATGCTGAACACTCTATACCTAATCGAAGGTGTTATAAATTAGTAGTGAGAATGGATGACTGGCAGTACTTTATTCGATTTTGTTTTCTTTCATGAAAGTATCTTACCCCGTTTGCGTGTGCTTCTTCTGCTACCTTAGTATAGTCTATAACATTTCCATCGGTATCAGGATATTGTAATAAAATTCCTGCGATATCGTGGTTGGAAAATTTAGCTACAAAAATATCACCAACTTCAACCGTCAATCCCAAAGACGTAACACGGGTTTCAACAACTGATATTGTTTGTGGATGCAACTTATTTGATAAAAATAACTTCTTTCTTTTATTTTGTCTGCAAATAAAAAACCTCTCAGTGCATATTTAAAGCTATCTGATATATTTTCTTCACACAGTTGGCAGATAATTTTTAAAATCAGTGTACAAATAGAATATGGGCTGACAACTTTCATGAAGCTTACATCATATCAATCCCTTTATTTTCCATTATTAATCTTTGACACTTGAAAATTCCCCGAATTGTACTTGAAATATTTGAACTATCGTTGATAATTACTGTTTACTCTCATAGCCTTACCCCGCTTTAACAAAATTCTACGCACACCCTTGTAGGCATACATCAAAAAAATGAAATTTATTTAAAATATATAGATTTGTGAAATTTTCAGCGCATTAAATGCAGTATACCGTTTTCTATAAATATAAGTATTCTGAAATTTTAAAAAGACATTCACTTTTAAAAAAATCTCAAATCTTTTTTAGATTCAACGTACTGATAAAATAAATAAACTAAAGAGATTTTTCTAAATAAATCAAGCCAATAGAGTGTAGAATTTAATATACCTAAAAAGAGAATTGAAAATTTTTGGGATAGTAAGGGCTAGATTACCTGTAGCATAAAGACATTGCTTCAGCAGCTGCTGTACCTTCATCTAAAAGTGACGCATTAGCCACCTCCATGCCAGTTAAGTCAGATACCATCGTTTGGTAATTCAATAAACCTTCCAATCGTCCTTGTGCGACTTCTGGTTGATATGGTGTGTATTGGGTTGTCCTTAAAATTAAATGCTACACTTATAAATTATTGTTGATACAATAATTTAATATGTCTTCTGTTGAGTTTTCGAAAAAAAAATATTTTTTTACTAAACGTAAAATCGCATACAATTTTTATAGCAAACTATTTTCATTGCGAGTGATGGCGTAATATTTTTTTTTTGCACATCTCCCTATAAAATAGCTGCTTTTCATGTCTCTATAGTGATTGTAAAATAACCCATTTCGCACTAGTGCATAAATTAAAACAAAATAAATTATATTTTAGCAAAAATTGTTGATGTGAAAGTTCTGTACAGTGATGTGAAAACTTTTTCTATCTACATCTTCCTCAAACCCCGTAGAGTTTATTTAGTAGATTTTCATGATTTTCATATCAACAAAGAAAACTTTTTACCGCTTGCAAGAACAATAAGTGAAATTAACGGACTAAAAAACAGAGCTTTAACTAAAAACACAATACGCATTATTCAAGATTCGTCTTTTAAAAATTATTTATTCCGAAGTTATTGAATTTTAAACTTTGGATAAAATATCGGAGTGCTACTCTTCTTGTTCGCAATTGATGTATTTAAATCACAAAAATTTAAAAATAATTATAAAAATACGATTTAAAATCAAATGAAATACTAAATTCCAATATCCTTTTTAAGAGGGGAAAAATCGTTCAGCGCCCATATTTTCAGACACGCATTCCAATTTGCGCACCTCTGGTCAAATGGAATGTAAAAGGTAAAAATTCAAAATTTTCAAAGTAGATGTTTAAATGAACAACAGCCGTTACTTTTACCTATAATTAATTGTTCGTTATTTAAAAAATTAAAAAAACATTTTAATACCATCCTGGATTTTCAAAAATATTCCTCATTATGGTATGTGGAACACAACAATTGTAATATCCCATTCCAATGTAAGATCTCCATATTTGATTTCTTTCGGCTATTTGTCTGATTCGGTTTATCAGTTCATATTCATCTGTTTATAAAAATATAATTAATAATAATATGCCTCCTACCGAGTTTTATCTAAGACTTTTATGTAAGGTTATCATAAAGTATGTACTTATTTGTATTTTGTATCAATGGCTTGTTTACTATGAAATTTAACCATCAATATTTAAAAAATTACCTGTAGGTTCTTCTATTTTTAGTAATCTATTTAGTTTGATTCTACTTGGAACAGCTTGTTCTGTAAGTTCGTCTAAATTCTAAAATTTAAAAAAAAAAACGTTTAATACTGTTAATTTTTTAACTATTCAATGTGCTTAATGCCTCATCATAATTCGAATAAATTGAACT